>CAXKWD010000006.1:76805798-81805798 GCA_964059195.1 Ectobius pallidus
TATGTTTTCATTTTCCGAGGAGATATCTCTGGCCTGAAATTTATTATACAGATTATGGATTGTTGTACGGCATGGAACCTTTGCACCCAGGAATCGTTCTGCAAATCATATTTGCACTTGACTGACTGCATTAAGACATACGATTCATACATAAATACACGCTGCGCAGTGTTAAACATATAATGATCATAATTTTCACTAAAACAGGACCCAATCATAAATTACTCGTAACCGGAGAGCAAAGCCAGCGTGAACTCATAACGGCTGGACGATCAACGCAATACTGCGGAGTAGAACAAAGCGAGTGTGACCTTGATTGCTGCAGCGGGAACCACGTGTCCACACGCCCAGTGGATAAACACCGTGTGGCTGGTTCATAGTTCGTTGGGTCACTATGTATTATTATAAATGGGCAAGCGTAGCCATTGGTGTGCCACAGACTGTGAAACAGTAAGGCCAAGCAGCCTGTCAGAAGTTCTCATTGGTTTTGAAAGCGAACTCAGAATCCGCGAAAACCTTCTTGCAAGACCACACAAGCCGAATCCAGGTATTAGTTATCAAAATAAGAGCAGTACTTGAAGGACCCTCTCTTTCTCTCTCCCCACCCTCTCCCTTCCTCTACCTCCCTTTATTTTTCTCCCTCACTCCCTATCTTTCTATTCCCCTTTCTCTCTTTCTATCTCTCCTTGCTATGTCAGAACATTAGCTGTTTTACAATTTAAGGTTAACCATTGCTTCTCCAAGTAATTATAAGACTACATTAATTTTTTCTGTTTAGACATAATATATTTGTTTATATATTTTGTTATTCATTTACTTAATAATTATTTCGTAATTTAGAGTATTAATAACTTAACTTGATCTCAATTCAAACAATGAAATATAATTTTCCTCTCATTACTAACCATCCTTATGATACACAAGTGTAAGTCACATTAACATTGGACAACAGGGTAACAACTCAGATCAAATAAAAACAAGCAGTTTCATGTGTAGGTAAAGTAGCATAGTTTTAATTTTCATATTCGATCAGGAAAGCACAGAACAACTTAACTTAACATTGAAATTGGATATACCGGTATGTTACTTTAGATTTTCAATGTAGAATTTCTAATTAAAACATGACACTACTTTAGGGTTGCTTCACAATAATTTGAATTTAGAAGATTGTTTAAATTAGTGATTCCCTTAAATACATAAGTATTTCGGTACAAGTTTCGAGCAGTACATTCTTCGCGATACGACGACGCTCTATATTAGGCTACCTAAATACTACCTGTACCTACTACCCTGTATGCTACCTATATACTACCTACAGATTGTGGTATAGCCACAGTATAGAGCTCTGCGCTTTTAAGATGGCCGCCGAGAATGAGGTATTAACCACTTCCGGTTATCTCAGAGGCCTGTGTTTACAATACAGTTCTGTGCTTGTGTCTTGTTTTGGAAGTAATTATGCCGATTAACTGCTATGTTTTCGGCTGTTCAGCCGTTGCAAACAAAAATTTAGGACTTGGGCTGTTTTTCAAGAATGGATGGTAAAATTACGCCATGGAGAAACACCTTCCCAGTATTCTCGTGTTTGCAGCTTTCACTTCACAGAAGATGATTTTAATGTTCCTTTGAGCAGTTTTGGCGAGTATTTCATGTTTTTTTAGAGTGATTAAGATATTTTTGATATAGTAGATGTTGAGAAAAATATATAAGCCTATAAAATAATAAGTATACCTGACCAACTTAACCTCGTTTAGGCTCATAATCAAGTTTCATTTCCATGTTAAATTAGTATTTCATCTTTTCAGTGTAATTTTTGATGCCAATTTATTTGGTCATTTATTTTGACATTTAAGAATGTCAACGTCAATCGAAATTTCTCCCGTAACCGATAAAATGGTCATTCTGTATTGTAATTGAGTAAAAACAAACTACATACAAATTTTTAGGAAAACATGGGTCCGGGCTTGATGATTTTTAGAGTAGAAAGTGGGCCTAGGCCTAAGGATAGCTTAAATGTATCTGAAAATGTCCAGATTTGTTGTATGCCTGTAATAGAAACTCTTGTAACAAGTAGATCAAAACCTGATAATCATAATAGGCCTCTAGTTAATTATAACACTAATTTTGTAAATGTCATGTTTCTTAACATTCAAAGTTTTCTAGGTAAATCAGATATGTTATGTATTATGTCATCAGACAATAATTTGGAGATAATTGGGATGGCGGAACACTGACTGAGCCCGGAAAATATAAATTTGTCAAATACTCAAAATTTTAAAGTAGCCTCTTATTTTTGTCGTAGTCATAAATAGCATTGTGGCTCAGCTATTTTTATTTAAAACAAATCAAAAGAGAATAGCAACTGTACAACTAATCATTTTTATTGGTATTTTGCAGAAGAGGCAAAAATACTGTTTGATAATAAACATTTACATTATGAAGTAGCCCCTCAGAAAATGCTTTGTTAAATTTTGTGTGTTGAATAATGATGCCCTTCTTAGTCCAAATAACAAAGTCACACCTGTGAATATCATTCAGTAACTTCTGTGCCTGTACTTGTGCATAATGTTTCTTATTCACTAACTTGAACTTGATGAATTTTCTAATTGCTAGAGTCCGGCCAGCTTTCATACTGCTGCCTGCCCTACGCTTTTCGGACCAAGTGGTTATGGAGTCTTCGTCAAAACGTTAAACCGTTCTTTCTTGAATTAATTTATCTTGAAGAAATTTATCGAAGGAAAGTCGTGGGTGCTTTCTGATTCTATAACCTCAACTTCGAATAAGGCAAAGTTCCTATCCGGATTTTTCTCTCGCCTGAGCAACCTGCAACCAAAACAAACAGCGTCGTATATTAGACTGTGTGCTCAATAAGTTATGATACGAAAAAAGTGCATGCATATTTGTAAAAAAACATGAAAATAAATCGTGCAACAGTATACAAAAATATTTGAGACCGCAGGCATATTGCACCATATTAGAACAGTTAGCGAACGTTTCAGAAGACAGGTAGCTTTGATTTCTCACCTTGCAATCAACTCTTGCTTTGTTAACTATGAAATATTTGTTGCGCCATCTTCGGATAACATTCTTTTTATCTCCTTCACTGTAAAATTGGCGAACCGTCCCGAACTCATATTGAAAACACACAAGAATGAGGAAACCGGAAGTTGACAATACCTGAATGTGGAGAGCAGCGCGCTCCAGTGGCAGGAGGAAAACTACAAAAGCCCAGAGCTCTATAGTATAACAGTAGCGAAGCTCTAATGAAAGGAAAATGCATCCTTTTGACAGATCGTGCGACACTAGCACCCCAAGCGGCCAGCAGGATGGAACTAGCAAACAGCCATTTCCAGCATTTGAAAGATACGAATATATGGCTGTATTTCTTCTTATTTTTAAAATTACCAGAACGAGATTATTACCGGAAAGGCATACTGGTGAACTCACCAAATCATAGACTTTATGGTAATGTAAAGAAGTTGTAGTTTCAAGATCGATGACATTGTATATCTTATAAAGTATCAGACCGGTTTCCGTCCACCATATAAGCTACATCCCTACATCTTCAAGAATTTAATTGACCTACTACTAACATATACTGTAGGCCTACTTACACTGAAAATTCTGACAAATAAGAAAACTTAATAATTTCAATAAGCATGTAGTAGTACTAGTTCAGAAATTAGGGGGGAAAGTAAAGTTCTATAGGCATATAGCACGATAGGCCTATGGTCAGTATCAGATGCAATAGAAAAACACTTTTGTCTTTTTCTTCATTTTGTTAAACACGATAAATTATTAAAAAGTAAAGGATTAAACACGTTATCTTTACTCTCGACAGTTTAATTTTGTTAAATTTAATTATATAGGCCTAACATAACCTCGTGTTAAAACATTTTTAAAATTAGTAGGGTCAGGTGGGGTATTTGTAAAGAGGCCTATATATTTAGAAACCTTTGCATCGTTAGGATTTTCATTTATGATATACATATAAAAATAATTAATTGTATATAGCATTTACAAGCCATTTTCTGCTCCTAAAATTAAAAGAAATAGGAGTAAATACACTAGTATGGATGCAAGCATGATAATCACAAATTTGCAATTTAATTTCACAAATAACTGTTTTTGCATACCTCTCAGGATCTTTAGGGAACCTGAAGAAAGATAAATCGGGAGAATTCCTTTGGCTGTTGGTGCAATTTATAGCACCACAAGCATTTCCATAAAATATTGTTGACATTTTACATAAGCAACAATGTAACATATTGTGTGGTTCTTGCTCACCGCTACGAGCGCTGCAGTCGCGCCGGTTGAAAAAAACTGTATGGAGCTTCGCTACTGTTATACTATACTGTGGTATAGCGCTGCGAACTATAGAGGCCTAGGTACAGTACATAAAATCCAATTGGCGCTACCACTCTGTAGGCGGAGCGCAGGGTAGGATTGATTATAGCTTGGCTTACAGCTCGATCATGTTCATCGATTATCGACTGTAAGCCCGCCTCTGTGCACTCAAACAATAGTAATTCCTCTTTCTGCCGTCTACAAAATTAAAAAGGACAGGATATACGCTATCCCACTATCAATGTTCAAATGTCATCTCAGCTGTAGCACAACCCGTGCCCATATCTGGCAAATGGGCCTACCTATGCACAAATACCTATGCACAAATACCTAGGTTGATATCAAACGTTGATATAAAAACACAAGAGCTTGAGATAGACACAAGTTAAATTATTCCTTAAATTCAGAAGACTATTTTAAAACTTCACATTTTGCTGAATGATTCAGGCGACACTGCATTCATTCTACGTTGAAGTCTGTATTTCTGGGGATCTAACTACTTGCTGCTGCTGCTGAAGCGAAATTGGTCAACCATTGTGTTAAAAATCCTTTAACTCCTCAAATATTTCTCTTTGGTGTGTTTATATTACGAGATTTTATCATTTCCAGAGCCTGTAATGGGAAGACAATAATGCGTCTCATAACATAGCAGAATCATGTCCCTAGAACTGTAGCACGATTACTCCAAAAAAGCATGGGGATGGATTTGAAAGATTTTTAATTAGGCCAAGGTTGCATCCTGATTATTTACAAGGATGCATAAAGCAAGATTCTCTAAGAACACCAGCGAAGTGTGAAGCCTTACAATTATCGTCTGAAGTTTCAGAGTTAATGAAACCTTGACGCAGACACCGCAACCAAGCGCAGGAAGAAGACTGACTAATGCGATCATTTTGAAGAATGTACTGCCTTGAAACGAAACATGTGCTGTGAGGTGAAATAATATGAATAATATAAAATCAGGTAAACTGATGTCACAAAGTGCTAGAAGGAGTTTAAAGGCCAATGTCTGATAACCTGTATTTTATATTCATAATTCCTAGATGAAAAAGGGAGAGGTAAAACTACGAAAAAGAAAGAAAGAAAGAAATTCCTAGATGAAGCCTTGTATTCTTTACTTTGTATGTCATGCTTTCGTTTAATCAGTGACAATTGCAATTATGATATGCAGAAAAGAAGTTATTTTGGTAATCGATCCCAGAGTTAAGCTTCAGACCTATTCATTAAGTAGGGCTTACGGAAAAACAAAGGTCTAAGGTTTGATAAGCATACGTGAAGGAATATCTGGATAGTGTTATTTGTCAAAGCCCAGTGTATTGCAACTTTCGAAGCCGTATAAGAACACTGCAAACAGTACTGTTGTTATGAGAACTGAATTGCATTTGATGAATATTTTCACAAATTAGACCTCTAATAGGGCATTACTCCGATATCGATCAACCGAATTGGTTCAAAATCAATAGGCTTCGTCCCATGTTCGTTATAGGCTAAATGCGTATACCAAGTTCCATGAAATTCCGATAAAACATATTTGAGTTATCGCGCGTACAGACACACGATCGGACAGACATTTCCCGTCTACCATAAAATCTCAAAATACCATACTGGCACTTAAGAATAGTTAATAAATTGTTAGTACATAGACCATTCAGTTTAATATCCTATAGCCTACTGTTCTATAATGTTATGTGTGTTCATTGTGAATCCATAATTATGTTAGTATAAATAAACCCATGAAATCGAGTGAGCTGAGCGATCTGAATTGATTGCTCATCATGCCTAATAAATAGTATATGATATATGTAATATATTATGCGTGATATATTATATTAATTTCATCTTGAACTCCAAGCCTTACAATGAAACGCGTTTTCAATGTCGCAAAGTAAGCCTATTATTAAGAAACGGTCTGGAGAGCTGTAGCCTATTCCTATTTTTTAGTGAAACAGGAATAGATTTATATGACTTCAAGTCATATTGAAGTCATATGTTAGATATGTTATATTTTTACAAAACTAGCATTTTATCTAGACACTTAGTACAACAATGGAGCAGTTGCAGTGAGCTTGTTTCCTGCCCTGTGATACCTACAATATTTTTAAAATAAAAAAACCATTTGTGGCAAAACGTAAAATGTATATATTGTACCAGAGAAGGGACAAACCGTAAAAATATATTTTCCACACCAGTTCATATCGTAAAATCGTGGAAACTTGTAAGTTATAATATGCTCAGTGCACGGTTAGAAACCCGTAGATTCCAAATGTGTATTGCACGTTGAAGTATGATGACAAATGAGTGCTCGTGCGTAATCTCTCATGAATGATAAATAATTGGCTTCCTCCTAGTTCACAATAAGGGTAATTTTCTCAGAGAGAAGATATTTATGAATCAATTTCCTACGGTTAATTCTACAGAGAAACAACTAATCACTATTTGGTCCTCCCTGGGTAATCTTTTGACTGATAAAAGTTTTGTGGATTTTTATAATTGATCTACATCGTGTATTTTACTGTTCCGATTTTGAAGCCAATTTTTTGACTGTTTGTTTTCAAATGTTTGTCTTTAAATGAGATTCTGACGAATTGTTGTTGTGATTTAGGCAGATTTGCATTGATTATGTAGCCTAGACACTCACAGGAAGGATAAACCACATAATGAATTAAATTCCTAGAGACCATGATCTACAGCCTGTGCATTTAGACGTGAGCACTTGCATGCGCCGCAGAGATAGGGCAGGACGGAAGGGGAGTGTGTTGCTATAGTGCGTTTCATGCTAAGAATGCAGCATTGGCCTTATGGGGCTATTCCAGGCTTTGTTACAATGCTACCTGCAGGCAGAGTTTGAAGGACAAGGTTACACTATTCTCGGAAAAAGGGATTTCCCTGCACTGTTGAACTCTTTTCTATCCACAGAGTACAGTCTCCCTCATGAATCATAGAGCACATTTTTATCTAAAGGTCTTTATCTAAGAATGCAGAATGATTATAACTTAACAAAACATATGTTAGTGTTATTTGAGAAAAAAACTAAATTATAGGCCTAAAGGATTGAAATAATGATATAATCAATTGCTAAGGGACATTAAATCAATAGCAAATGTCAATAGCAATTCTGGGACCAATATTATATCTAATAGCCTATACATAAAACAGATCTGAAGAAATATAATGGTGTCTCGTATTGTTATGCTGGTGATACGGCAGTGATCTTCAGTGAATTAACGTGGGAGAATGCCTACAAGATTGTTAATCCGGGTATAAATAAGATTTAAAAAGTGGTTGGATGTTAAATTTCTCTTAATGTAACTCAAACTGTTTTAACGCCTTTCTCCCTAACAGTTTCTGGATTAAAACAATTCCACTTGAAAATTTAATAATAATAATCCATAACTCTGATTGTGAAGACCTTACGGTTTGCGAATGCCCTTCTCTGAAAATATCTACAGAAGTGAAATATTGGGGATTGTTATTGATCAATGATCAGTATTTGAAACGGGATAAGCACATTTCATATATGTATAGTAAAATACGAAAAGGAATATATCAATTTGTAAATCTCCGTAACTGTATGGGCATTAATGCTCTAAGAGTAGTTTATCTAGCCCTAGTCAAATCCATTACTCAATATGGTATTATTGGATGGGGAAGCATTTCTAAAACTATTCTTGATCCATTAACAATTTGTTTAAAATAGCGGCTGGGCTAAACCACTGAACTAATCTATTGCGAGTTTGATGTACAGGAATTTAACGTTCACCAATTTATAGATACTCTTTATTAAAATTCTACAATAAAAGTAAGACAAAATTGCTTACTGTTTCACATGAAAACAGCACAGGACGAAATAAAACAAGTACTTTAGTAGAACCCAAATGTTTCACTTCTGCTGGTCTATCATATAGCTCTGGTTTCGGTCCTTGTCTTTATAATTCTAAAATCAAATTACATCCAGGTAAATGTAGTCATAAATTATTTAAATCTAGAATTTTAAAAATCATAAAACTTTAATTTTCAGCTCTTAATTTTGTTCATTATTACAATTATTATTACTATATCACTTGAATCATGCCATTGCTCTAAGCCTTTCCCTTTTTCATCTGTTATTTTTCAATATATTTTGTCTACTTCTTAGTTTTAAGATAATTTTAGTTTAACATTACACTTCTATTGTAAGACATAGACCTGTATAAATGTAACAATTGAACTGCCCCCCGAGCATGACCTCCAGCGCTTTCGGAGTTTCAGGACCAACATGTGTATTATTTAAGTATTTATGTAATTTTGAAATGATTTTGAAATGTGTTAAGAAAGACTGTGAATTTTTAGTTATCATAGTGTTTTATTCAGTTCATGAATTTATTGTAAACTAGCATGTGCCCGCGGCTTCCCCCGCGATAATTATATCAAAAATTAAAAATTAAGAGCATAATAGTTAAATCATTATATTTATTAACACCAAAATCACGTGGACTACATACCACGATTAGATAGCGTCGCCTGGTAAAAGCGACCTCAGATTCGAGTTCCTTGGCCCAGAATACCCCTGTACCGTGAGTTTCGTCCAAATCGAACAATGTTTGACCATATTTAGGCCTATATTGATTATCCCTCTTCCGTGTAGGTTGAAAATTTCATATGTCTTCGGGCCTTGATATTCTAAACAAATGACTCGTCCAGGATGGACTTACAAAATCAAGCGATCGCCCGCGATAATTATTTCAAGAATTAAAAATTAAGAGCATAATAGTTAAATCATTATATTTATTAACACCTAAATCACGTGAATTACATACCACGATTAGATAGCGTCGCCTGGTAAAAGCGATCTCAGATTCGAGTTCCTTGGCCCAGAAAATCCCTGTATAGTGAGTTTCGTCCAAATCGAACGATGTTTAAACATATTTAGGTCTATGTTGATTATCCCTCTTCCGTGTAGGTTGAAAATTTCATATGTCTACGGGCCTTGACATTCTAAACAAATGAATCGACCAGCATGGGCTTACAACATTCAAGCGATCGCGATGCTTTTATTTCCACGGTATGACAAAAATGGCCAAAGCCAACTGCAATTGATTTTACAATGAAATGTATTACTGAAATCTGATGCTTCGACAGCGCTAAAATCACGTTTTCTGCCAGTTTTTCACTCATAACTCGCGAACGAAAGCTAAAATTAAAAATTGGGCTTCGAGGTGCATTCGCCCACCTTTCAGTCCATCTATCTTTAAAATTTCAGATCTCTGCGTTCAGTAGATTTCGATGGGCATCGCGGACAGACAGACAAACACGTCCTTTTATTATTATAAGATAGCATGTGCGCGCGGTTTCCCCCGCGATAATTATTTAAAAAATTAAAAACTAAAAATTAAGAGCATAATAGTTAAATCATTATATTTATTAACACCTAAATCACGTGGAGTGCATTCCACGATTAGGTAGCGTCCCCTGGTAAACGCGACCTCAGATTCGAGTTCCTTGGCCCAGAAAACCCCTGTATAGTGAGTTTCGTTCAAATCGAACAATGTTTGACCATATTTAGGCCTATGTTGAATATCCTTCTTCCGTGTAGGTTGAAAATGTCATAGCCTATGTCTGCGGGCCTTGACACTCTAAACAAATGAATCGTCCAGGATGGACTAACAAAATCAAGCGATCGCGTTGCTTTTATTTCCGAGGTATGAGGTATGATGACAAAAATAGCCAAAGCCAACTGTAATTGATTTGACATCGAAATATATTACTGAAACTGATGCTTCGAAAACGCAAAAAATTAACGTTTTCTGCCCGTTTTTCACTCATAACTCACGAACGAAAGCGAAAATTAAAATTCCGGCTTCGAGGTGCATTTTCCGACCCTTCAGTCTACCTATGTTTAAAATTTCAGATCTCTGCGTTGAGTAGATTTCGCTAGGAATCGGACAGACGGAGGACAGACAGACAGACGGAGCACAGACACTTCCTTTTATTAATATAGAAGATATATAATATATTTTTTTACTCTATGTCAGTAATTTATGTAATGAATTATATGAATTGTATGTAGATAAGTAAGGTATATATTAGTTTATTTTGCAATGTGTAATAGATGCTAATCTAATGCCATACTGCCACTCGTAAAATAGACTACTTGTTAGGGGACTTGTTGAGGTCATTTAGCTTCAGACTGTACAGGCTTAGGATGGCCCGAAAGCACGTGCCACCCGATAAGAAGGGGTGTGAACGGGAGGGAAGGAGTGGAAATGAATGTCCCGTATATCCAATGCTGCATTCTTAACGTGAAACGCACTATAGTATGTATCACGTGATGACTGATTCCACTGCGCATTGTGTTTACAGTGCTCATGTCTAAATGCACGGACAGTACACACGAACAGACGATTACATTTTTTTTGCGATATCATGACCTGCACACGAAAAGATAATTACACTTTTTTACGATACCATGACCTGCACACGAACAGACTCATTGTACTTTCTTGTGTAATAGTAGGCCTATATAATTGCATTTAAAAAATACGTTCTTCTGTCTTATGCGAGACATAAACATCAAACAGTGTTTTCTTTTTGCAAAAAATGTTTGCAGAGAACTTGGTAATGTTCGCACATCAAACAAAACTCTGAAAATAACTCCGTGTTCTGCATATAAATATTGTGTCTCTAGTAATATTATGTTGTTAGCAGAACGTTGTCTTATGCACGTAATATCTGAGTGTGATATCTCAACTTGAAGTAACGTGTCAACAACAGAAGTTAATTTAGCGGGGATCGTATATGCAAATCCATTGTTCTTACATCTAGTCTTGAGTTATTAAAGCAGATAGCTTGGAGTCAGGGAAAGAACCCCCCAGTAAGAAACGTTTGATCAATAGTAATTTATTCCTCACAATATTTATTTTTTGTAGCCAGGTTAAATTAATAGACTAATGCTCTGCTCATTCAAGCAACCAGCAATAAATACAAATATGAATTCAACCACTCATCCTTAAATAATTATAAGAAGTTTCTGAGTATTATTTTACCAGATATATTGGAGGAGGAATCAGTTCCTGTGTTAGGTATGAGGATTCATGCAGTTTCCTTTTAGTTAGTTTTATTCAAACCGACACAAAACGGTTGTAATTTTGTTATTGACATCAGTCAGCCATAACGTTTGCGACAGGTCAGTAAAATTAAATTAGGGAATGGTACTTTCGGGATGGGTCTTTAATTATTTGGGATAATGTAAAATCTCGTATCCTATTATCCTTTATGTCGCGTAGTATGATTATTATTGCCCTTAGCTGTATAGTAATTGTTATGTACGTTAGAATGAAATACATAAAAAGACTTTAATGGAAGAGGTTAAATGAAGTATAATTTGGGTGTGTACTTGCCAGTGTTATGCTGATGTGTAAGTTAATTGAAGCCGTTAACACGGGGTAAAAATGAGGTACTTCGTTGTCATTAAAGATAGCTCTTTTACAGCAAAGGTCATGTGGGAGGTCTAACCAAAGGTTTATGAATATGTGGATGACAATACTTAAAAGTCTGTCTTATGGTATGTAACACGGAACAGTAGTAAGACTCTTAGCATGAATTCGTATAATATATCATATCAACTAGATATAGCCTATAATTTAAAAACCAAGTTTATGCTTTTAAAGACGGGGAAAAATGTGTATCGCTCTATAAAACAAAACTTGTCGTTATGTCAGCCATGACCAATGCCTGCCTTATTCACAAAACTCAAACTTCACAACAGGTATCAGTGGCTGTCCGCACACGTTTTGACCCAATATGGCACTAAGATGATATCTTGTTTAAAGCCTTTTGAAGTTGAAATAAAAAGGATTTGAGGAAGAAAGGGAAGATTAATTGCTAAATCCGAAAATGTCGGCGTGGTTGGCGCAGTAGGTATCGCGCTGACTTTCTGTGCCCAAGGTTGCGGATTTGGTCCCAGCTCAGATTGGTGGTATTTATGTGTGCATAAATGTGACAGGCCCATGTCTGTAGATTTACAGTCATGTAAATGAAGTCCTGTTGGACAAAATTTCGGCACACCGGCGAAGGTCACAGGCCTAAGTTATAGTACATCCCCATCGTAAAGATAACCATGAAACCATGAAACCATGAAACCAACCAACCGTAAATGCCATGTGGGCCGCGTTGGTAGCATAACTTATCTATGTGAACAACTGTTTCCCAAAGTGAGATATAGTTCGTTTATCTATGGTGAATCTTAGTGTCAAATTAAAATTAACTATTACAAAAATCACGCAATATTTCGGTATTTCCAAGTGTATAGTTACTTGATTACGAGTATTTATTTGAAAGCATTTTTATTTAAAACGCCTCTTGTTCAGGGATTATCATTTTTTAATACTGATCTGAAATTGCACTCAACATATTTGAAGACCTACGTAAATAAACTAAGTTAGTAGTACCTCCGTTGAAAAAAAGTAATCAATAACCTGCCGTCGCAGTCGACATGTTGGGCACATGTCCCCTAAATTTACCATTTAACATTTATATCTAAAGGCGAAGGGTAAATAACGCAGCGACAGATTGAAACAGCGCCGCGGAGATGCAAGTATATTGCATATAGTACATATGTACTAAGATTTAATTATAAACAGTGTTATAATCATAGCTTATATAGAATGTAGGCCTAATGGTTCATCTCTATCTGTTCCGATTTGCCGCAAAAGCTACTAATTTGACAGAACTAAATTTGTCCATGAACATAGTTTCTATATCCGGAGCAAAACAGACTATCAGATGAACAACAATATTTCATGGCCTATTGGTAAGGTAAGCCCAAGAATTATGTGGTTTTTAGTCACATAATTATTATCTCTTGTGTTATTGTAATTGACTAGCTGATTATCCGTTCTTCATAGGGGTATTTTGAACAGTTTTTAGCCTTAACCGAGAAACATCACGCGGAAGTAAGCGGTGTCTCGCGGTGTTTCACGCAGCATCTGATCTTTGTTGCCGAGCTTAATTAGACTATTTTCAATTAGGCAATATTGGTCAAATATCTGATACATGTATTCACACAGTAGATCAAATACTGAACCAATACTACACAAAATGGTTCGCATACCGGCGTCATCGTCAAATTTCAGAATGTCTAAAACCCTGAAAAATATTTTTTCTCGCGTACGAAGGACAGGTAACCAGCTAGAAGCCTATAAATATTAAGTTATAAATTATATTACACTGTGCAGCCTCTAACCAATGCAGGCTAGTTTCGTCTGCCTTTCGCTCCCTAACTGCGCTTTCCCTCGTCATGCGGGCTACTTCAAAAGACCTCTGATAATTATAATTATTTGGCCGTCTATATTAATTTAATACATTTAATCGAACTAAAATTTATCGCCTTTCGCTAAAGATCAAAGTGTTTAAAATCTTATTGTGTTTACCGTTGAGCTTAATCAATAAAACAACTGTGTAGGCTAATACCTTATTCTCAACTTCTTTTTTTTTATTTTTTTATTTTGGCTATGCTTCTCAATTACATGGGACCGTCATTAGAACATGTAGTTTTGTAGAGTCAAATCTTAAACAGATTATAACTGTTTCAGAATAAAGTCATTAAACTCAGTTTTTTTTAAACATCAGTAATATTCACTTGTTGATTCTTCTTCTATGTAGAATTTTACTGATTTTTAAGATATTAAGGTACCGTATTAAATAATTATTTTACTTTCGCTAAAGCTATTTTAAGTACTAAGTTGTACCATAAATTTCTTATATGCATTAGAGGTTCTGCTTATGTGTGGGTAAATGCAGCAGTCCCATCCATGTCAATAGGTTTTCGAGCAAGTAGAAGAACTTCGGGACAAAACTGATTCTTCTTCTATGTAGAATTTTACTGATTTTTAAGATATTAAGGTACCGTATTAAATAATTATTTTACTTTCGCTAAAGGTATTTTAAGTACTAAGTTGTACCATAAATTTCTTATATGCATTAGATGTTCTGCTTATGTGTGGGTAAATGCAGCAGTCCCATCCATGTCAATAGGTTTTCGAGCAAGTAAAAGAACTTCGGGACAAAACTGGTTACTGGTATAAGGGACAGTACATTATACAGTACTTTTTAAATTACGATATTAGCAAACAGAGAGAAATATGATCAAGCTTTCTTGTTGAAAGAATAATGATAAGCAGGTAATGGTCTTCACGTATCAGTTTTCTTCTGCAGTGTGATGACTTGAAACATATCCTTCTTTATTTAGGCCTTAATGC
This sequence comes from Ectobius pallidus, assembly GCA_964059195.1. Lineage (NCBI taxonomy): Eukaryota > Metazoa > Arthropoda > Insecta > Blattodea > Ectobiidae > Ectobius > Ectobius pallidus. The sequence continues at coordinate 76,820,378 of CAXKWD010000006.1, forward strand.
TAGATGTAACATCGCCGTACTGTTGAGGCAGATTGATATTGGTTCAACTCGCGAAACATTTTAAATTTTTTAAAAAATAATCTTAATTTTCTTTAAAAGAGTGATGACCTGAAACATATCCTTCTTTATTTAGGTCGGAAGGCAAAATTCCATAAAGATCGGAATGAAACTCTAAAAAAGTAAAGTGATCCCTATACAGGCCACGCAATCCCTTAGAGTTTCGGGAGGTTTAAGATCCCAGATTTTGAGACAGTTGGTAAGGATGTCAGCTTTAATACACTGGCCGCCTTTACCCCCAGGATTACTCCTGGTACTTATTTCTGTTAGAGTCTGAGTCGACCCAGAGCCATGGTGCCACCAGAAGGATTAGGTCAATTGAAAATTCTCAACGTCCTCATCTGGGATCGAATCTGGCTTGTAGCGCTGTGCCTCAACCAACTGCTCCACGGTGTATCCCCGGAGTAGAATGTTAGATTTGTATAATAAGCAGACAGACAGGCAAACATTCTTCCTTTAGGCTATATATTCAGAGAATACAAACTTTTTTCTTTAGTGCATATTTTTTAAAAAACCTGTCATTCACATATAGGCCTAGGCGTAATTCGCAATGAAATCAAGACCGGAATAAAAGTGTAGACTTAAATAAACGACAGACAAAAATTCTTCCTTCATAGCTTTTTTTTTTACCTTAATGCGCATTAAAAATTACATACCTGGAATTCGATGGTAAGATTTAATTTTACTTAGGCTACACTTAAGCAATCAAACATAATATTAAATCGAACAATATACACCGTCATCTGATGAACCGTAGCAACTTCATAGAGCTATTACATTATGTCATGTGATATTAAGGGGTGGAATAGCGGTAGAAGAATTTTATTTCAAAACGAAATGTAGACAGTGCTTTTTATCTTGTTCTGAAGGCTAAGTGTGCGAAATTTCATAGAGATGGGATTAAACCGTAGATTTCTATAAAAGACAACGTACATCGCAATCTTCTTTTTATATAGACCTATGTAAGTTATATATATATGTATGTATTTATATATGTATGTATTTATACATACATACATACACGGTAAAATTACTTTAATTAGTGTGAAAGATTCAGGAAAGTTTTTATTTTTAAGTTGAGTAAAAATTATATTTTAAAATGAAATGTGTCCCTTCTTTACTGAGCTCATCATATATCTGAGAGTTCTTATATTATTATTTTATGGAATTACAATTTCAGCTGTTTTCACCTTTATCGCCTTTTTTTCGCTCTTAATTTTAATCTTAATTAAATAATTCAAATGAATTAAGTTATATAGGCCTATCCCTGTCCGTCTGTTTCTGAGGATTTATAAATAAAATGTATTTTTATTCACCAAACGCATTCTGAATATGGGAGAGAGGATCTCTTTAAACAGATTTTGTCCACCAGGTTACTGGCGATTGGACTCGTATAATTTGCTTCAACGGAGCCTCTATCATGGTACAGGCTAATGACGTAGCGCCATGAAATTTAAAGACCGTCGGTTCATGGAGCGAGATAACAACCCTAAATTACTCCATTTTCTGTGATGATTATACATAGTTTGTAACTAGAAGAATCGAAACACTATCGAATTATGGACTCCGTTGGAAGTTCTACAGTATTTTACGTATCGTGTACCCTATATTCTTGTTTTATCTACTATTTTTCTGAAAGAATCACAGTCGGTAAAGTGACAGTCATGAAAATGGACGATTTTTCGAGGCTTTGAAGGGAATTATCAATTTTTTTATATAAAATTTATTACTTTGACTAAATATTTCACACAATGTTTCTAATGGCCGGTTTCTATAAACTCGCGAATTACCTATGGGTAAATTATCCAATGGACAGAATTTACACAAGAATAACACCACACAAACACAAATAATTTAAAGATAGCAATCACATACACTTGTGGCGAGTTTCCAGATAAATGTCCTCTGGGCAAATATGAAAATTACAGAAAAAATGTTCCTACAAACTAGGGCTAGATCTTTCCAAGGGTAAATCGTCGGGTTAATTTATCCTTTCATGTATGGCTGGATAAAATTTAACCTCTTTGTAGGATCAATAATAATTTAAACAATGAGAATCAAAGCCTTCTGAATTAAATTAACTGTACAACTCCAAGGCCTTGGTCATTATATAATTGTGGGTGAAATGGAACCGATTTGTCCATGGATAATTTACCCATAGGTAATTCACAAGTGTGTAGATACCGTGCATAAATCACGTAACTGATGTAGGCACGTATAATATTTCATATAACCAATTAATTTTAATAAATTCATCTTATGCAAAAGTCAAATTTGTTGTATATAAGTTATTTTGTTATTTGTTTAACTATTCAATATCAACTCTGTTACTTCTCCACGAAAATTGAAGAGTCCTTTTCATATAGCTGAGATATTATGTTTTACACTTCAATTGAAGTCATCCTTTACTGCTTTATGCACACTGTGCTCTATGCACATCCCCCATTATTATTATCATAAATCCAATTGTATCATTGTTAACTTCGGTAAAGTTTATAGAACAAGTCATTGTTGCGCTTAATAACAGGGCTTATATTGTATAACAGTTGAGAAATGTGTTATTACAAATTATGAACTGCAAATAGGTTATCCTTGACATGAAATTAACATAATTTTGATATAAAGGTACCTCCACCCTAAAAATATTGTGTAACAATTTATGCAATGTTAGTTTGCCATAAGTAGGGGGCGGATTTCTATGACATGTCATATTTTTTCCCTTCTCATTATTTCAGGTTTCCGACTAATTTAAACCCGATTCCAAGCATCCTGGTGAAAATGGAACGGATTTTATTGTGCATATAACTGCATATTTAGGACATTTTCAACTATTGTAGCATATTTAGTAATAATATGCATATTTAGGTCATATTTTTGCATATGTGTGTGCATATTAAAGAAATTTTGAAGTTTCATATCACATTTTGTAAATTTTGCAATGTAATAATACTTTTTGAGAGTTTACAGATATTTTAAATAATTAACATTATATTTTAATAAAATGAATTGTAATGAAACTTAAAAAGAATATACATAGTCTGTAAGTGAAAAAGTCATATTTTAAATTTTATTGGTCATATTTTAATGTTTTTTAGGTCATAAATGCATGCATATATACTATTTTTAGGTCATAGAAATCCAACCAAAGTTGCATTTTCTGGTACTCCAAAACCTGTAGAATCCATATAAGCTTTTAAGCATCTTCTTCTTGTAGAAATATTGTACGTACAAGTAATGTTTCTAGGAATTACACACTAAATTAACCAAAAATGGCATTATGAAGTGCTGAATCGTCTGCTTAGTTGCGGGTAGGAGCCGTGCCATCCAGAAACAGGGCTGTAAACACAATATATTTATTATTGCTGAGTGTTAAGATTTCTTTCCATCACTACATGTTAAACACCAATGTTTTGCCTTCCTTTGGCAGACAATCCCGGCTGCTTGTTATCTACTGTAGACATGGAGTTTCAAATCAATCTGTATAGGCTCACTATATGTTGAAAAGGTCTGCTAAATGTTGAAGGTGTGCAAGGTCGAGCAAGAGTGACCGAAGGGAAAGACTTCAAGTTGATGAGACGGGTAATGCTGTGCTTTTTTTTATTAGTGATGTGTAAGCTGTATTCAACCCTATTCTGTGCCCATGATATATAGAGTCTCCTTCAGTGTATTCCCTACCCAGAGATCTGAATGAGGGATTATTTTATCTTGCGAGAAATTTGCACTGACAGAATCAATAAATAGTGTAAGCATTTCTGAACAACTTTTCTTTTTAACTGATGAGGGGTTGTTAACCTTACACCAAACCCCAAAGCTGGAAGACCAGCTCTGTCGTCTGTCCGCGACTGCTTATTCAATATATTCACAGCTACCCTCCATATCTGGAGGCCGTATCCTCAATCCGCAACCTGAGGACGCGCCATGTTGTGGTGACAGAGACCCACTCCTTATATACATTTTATATGTATATGTGTATAGGATATACATATAAGTTTACTATATACGAAGCATGGAAGTATAAATAAAGCAATATAAATTATGCTAAATTAGAGAAAGGAAAACATAAAAATCGTAACTTATCCCCATACAGCAAATTGTATGCTCTTGATGGATTTATTGGGCAGACACACACCAGGTGTCTACCAAATCCCCTGTGAATACATAGATTTCTTACATTGGGTAAATAGGCCACAAATTCCAAACCCAGAGAATCACATAATTATGTTACTTGGACCGTACTGTAGCAGAGGCTTTGAAATTCAGATTCAAACCGAAGTTCCAGTGTACAACTTAGCCAGGACAGACAGGCATTTTAACTAGGGCAGTACCCATGAAGCATTTTTATTATTGAGAGCTCTCTGCCTATCTTTTCTATATCGCGGCATTCCACTCTACCTAGACATCCTTCGTTCATAATGCAGACCTTTTCCCATTTAGCTCACGATTACCAGACGATGTGAATTTTTATCCGTGAACACGTAGTCATCCATTGAAACTTTAGTGTAAGTTACATGCTTCCATGTTTAAAGTGTTGAGGTAAACTAAGCAAATGGTCGTGTTTACATAAACCCTTTGGGCTAAACATGTTTGTAAGATAGCTTTATGACTTGGGAAGATTTATATCTGCTGGATGATTTCCAACTTTTTTAGTTTTCACTAAAATATGCGTTAAGAATTCTCCAACTTGTCTGCCTACTTTCTTGGTGATAACTTTTGAGTATCAAGTAAAAAGAAATTTCTTTACTCAGCTTATAATTTTGTTGAGGAGTTGCTTTGGTCCAATCTTCTTCTCAGAGCTTTGAAGCTCTTTCTGTTGCTATAATGTTGCTTTCTACTATTGGATTCTGTCCTGGGTTTAAGCCACTTTTCTTTTGTTGCCCCTGTGAAAAATTAAACACTCTGCATGAAATCAGTTTATATGAAGGTTAAAACCAGTAAAAATACTATTATTATGAATAAAAACACCTACACCAATGTGTCCTTTTGCAAAGCATGCTAACCTAGAATACAATAAATGAAAATGAATATGAAAATAGGGATGCCACAGGAAAGATATGTAATTGTTCTAAGTATCCAATTATTGTTTACAATTTGACTTCAAATTATTAAAATTACAGTTTGAAAATTTATATTTGGGATTTTTAATGATTCGTTTAAATTGTGATTTCTAGGGAAATGAACTATATTGGAATAATATTCATAATTTAGAATTACCTATGTCAAGTTAACCAATTTTTGAAAGTTTATATTGCAGGGCAGCCTTATAAAGCTCATCGACCATATGAAACTACCTCGTTCAGAAATTCACAATATCTTTGGATTTTTGTTTTGATTTACATTATTGCTGAAAATATTAATGCAATGATATATTTAAAATTTTCGAATTGTGATACAAGGGAATTTACTTCTGACATCCGCGTTGATTTTTAGAATTTACACATTGAATGGGCTCAAAAAGTTACACATATTAAGCAAAGTGAAATGAAATCGTGTCGTGAAATCCTGCACTAAAACGTGCATTGGTGTAAAAACATTATGGGGAATAATGTGTTAACCTGTTAAAATATGTATAAATTATGAAGTAGTTTAAAAAGGAAACAAATCATAGCGTACAAAATAAAGAATGTATAACAGATTTAAAATAGAGGAAGGAAGACTTGTACAAAAAATGCATTCTAATATTGACTTTTTGAACACAACATAACTATAAAAGTGCTATGTTAAGAAACAGTTTGTGAAAGACAATACATATCTTTAGTTGCTAGCCATGCTTTGTAAATTAATCATGAATTATGTTAACCACTTCAATCTCTCCCTTAAAAGCTGTAATAACATCCAAAAAATTAGCACGGGATAAATATGGCAGATTCGTCCTTCTAGGTAAATCCTACTAGCCAATTTTCAATGAATATTAAGAAAACATAAGGTGTAACTAAGTCTTTGATTTGGTCACACATTTTAAAATGACAAGTATCTGTAAGAAGAATTATTTAGTATGTCTCCTACATAACAAGTAGTATGGTTTTGCCGGTGACGTCACAGGAGGAATGGGAGGAATAAGAGGGGAGGGAGGAATGAGAGTGGAGGGGGGTGCTTACGTCACAGATCACGTGACAGGTGGCGCTGGAGGGGAAGGTGGGCGTGGCTATGACGTCACAAGTGGGCGTGGCTATAACCACGTGATCCAAAATGGCGTCGGTTCCGGTTCCTATTGCAAATGGCGGCGGTTCCGGTTCCGGGGCGTACGAAGCGCGAAATTCAAAATTTGAAAATTAATAATATAAATGGCGGCGGTTCCGGTTCCTATTTCAAATGGCGCACGATGCGCGAAATTTAAAATTTGAGAATTTATAATGTAATTGGTTACGTTTCCGGCGCGAAATTCAAAATTTGAGAATTTATAATAAAAATGTCTACGTTTCCGGTTCCTATTTCAGGTGGGAAATTTAAAGTTTATATATTGGTATTGTTTTACAACATGGCGACATCGCTTACGTCAGAGGAGGATTGGGAGGAATGCTATGACCTTCCTCAACAGTGGAATGTTTTATGACGTCATCGCTTACGTCAGAGGAGGATTGGGTCGCTTACGTCACAGGTGGATTGGGAGGAATGCTATGACCTTCCTCAACAGTGGAATGTTTTACAATATGGCGACATCGCTTACGTCATCAGACCTATCTCATCAGTAGAGTGTCTTATGACGTCACTTCTTATACGTCACAAGTGTATTGAGAGGATTGGGAGGAATGGTAGGGGAGGGAGGAATGATTACGTCATCAGAGGAATAAGAGGGGAAGGTGGATTGTTTTACAATATGGCAGCATCGCATACGTCATCAGAGGAGGATTGGGTCGCTTACGTCAGAGGAGGATTGAGAGGAGGAATGATTTATGACGTCACAGCAGATTTTAATCTTTATGTCTTTTTAGCATGGAAGCATTACACTATGACGGTTTCTCACAACGCATAAATACGTCATATTCCTACACATAGGTTTTCTGTAAGATGACTATTTCAGTAAAAAATATCCCTGAGAGCGTTATTTTATTCCTTCGTAAATATGGTAGCTTTCGTCTTAAAACTATATTTTATTTGTAAGATTTTAATCCTAGCCCAAGGGGTTAACTCAGCTTCTGGCTTAGCGGATAGTCGTAAATTTTCCTATCATGATCGATGCATAATCTTACATGTTGAATTATCTTCAATTCCCCCAGTATAATGTCGGAATAATATTATATCATACTTCATTATTCAAAGGCGTCTTGTAAAGTCAATGTATAGAACTGTGTTAGCACACTGTTTCAATGTACGTGACAGAATTGATGCATGTGTATCTCGTTATCTGCAACACTCATATAACGCTATACAACAAGATGCTTCTCTTATCGCTCGCTAACTTACAACTTCATTCATTACGAATTATCTCTTTAAATGTCTAGCGTAACACTGCAATACCTTTAAATTTTAAAAAATGATGTATGACTGAACCTTTAAATTTTAAAATGATGTATAACTATTTTGATATTCATCACCATTCTATTGCGATATATTAAAAACTTATATTGTAATATTCCATCGCTGAGTGGTTCTGAGTTCGATTCAAAGTCAGTAAAGGCATTTTCAGCTTTTTTCACAAGCAGGAAACGCGAAATATCAAATAACTGCTGATAAGCTTTAACGTATATTTCTCCCAGTGTTTCATCTCTGATGGAACCTTATATTATTTTTAATGTAGTTTCATACAGAGTATAACATATCACAATTGTCAGCATTTATTGCATGAAATTAATATTATATTTCCGCACCAGAATTAAATATCGGATATCTGATAATTTCACCAGAAATGATTATATTTCATATACGTCATCGATTTAATGTGGGAAATCATGAACAGGTATTTTCACAAGCTGGAAACGCGAAATATCTAATTACTGCTGATTTAAGCTTTAACGTATATTTCTCCTGTTGCGAGGCTAGTAGAAGTCATGACGTCATCATCCGCGAGGCTAGCTCAAAACATTATATATAAGGCGATGACGTCATGCATTATGCTCACTTCTCATTCATCTGTTATCAGCTTCAGATCTCTTCGGAAAAATGGAGAGCGCCAAGTTTGTTCAGTGTTCAGAGTGTGATGCGAAATTTAGATACAATTATAATCTGAATAGACATATCAAAACACAACATACAAAGTCTGAGTACATATGTGAAACCTGCGGCGTATCTTTTACACGTAGGGACAACTTGTCAAGACATAACATCAATAATCATTCTACCGACACCAACAACGTCGTGTGTGATATTTGCAAGACAACGTTCAAAACGGGAAGATACTTAGCTGACCACATCCAGAGTGTTCACCATCCATCCAGGAAGGTGGAATCTAGGCATATCGGGATCTACACCAACACTGGTCGCTTCCATCTACCAGCCCATAGCGGGGATGGAGTAGCCCACCCACCGATGGTTGTAGAGGAAGCCAGGCACTCATCTCAGCATTTACAGGTATGTTATTATTATTATTATTATTTTACATACCATCAAACTTATTTCTTTTATGATAAAACGTAATATTATTTTTCATATTAGTATAGAATGGATAAAACAAGACATTTAACTCATAAATCTTAATATTTTATTTTTTATTATGCAAACCATCCAGCTTATTTCTTTTATGATAAAACTCATTATTTTTTATATTAGTACAGAACGTTTAAAATCAAGACATTAATCTCATAAATCTTAATATTTTATATTTCTGTTGTTATAGAATGCCAGACCAATGAGTGTGGATACCATGCGGACATCATCCGTCCAGCCAAGCACCATCCATCCTAGGCATTCAGATGATCATTTGCAGGTATGTTATTATTATTATTATTGTGCATATCAAACTTATTTTTTTAACACAGTCCAAGACATAAAACGTAATATAATTTTTTATATTAGTATAGAACTGATAAAACCATGACATCAATCTTATTTCTTTTATGATAAAACTTAGTATTATTTTTTTATATTAGTACAGAGTGGATAAAATCAAGACATTAAACTCATAAATCTTAATATTTTATTTTTATTGTGCACGCCATCAATCTTATTTCTTTTATGATAAAACTTAGTATTATTTTTTTATATTGGTATAGAATAGTTAAAAACAAGTCATAAAACTTTATTTCTTTTATCATAAATCTTAATACTATTTTTTTTCTGTTGTTATAGAATGCAAGACCAGTGAGTGTAGCCAACATGCAACAGACTTCCACTCATCCAAATGGTGACCTATACCAACCTGAGCATTCCAGTATACATCCACAGGTATGTTATTATTATTATTATTATTGTGCAAGCCATCAAACTTATTTTTTATCACAGTACAAGACATAAAACGTAATATTATTTTTTATATTAGTACAGAACTGATAAAACCATGACATTAATCTCATAAATCTTACTATTTTATTATTATTATGCAAGACATAAAACTTATTTCTTTTATCATCAATCTTAATATTTTATTTTTCTATTGTTGCAGAATATAAGTCCAATGAGTATGGATACCATGCGGGCATCATCCGTCCAGCCAACCACCAGCCATCCTAGGCATTCAGGTCAACATTTACAGGTATGTTATTATTATGATTATTGTACAAGCCATCATTCTTATTTCTTTTATGAATTTATATTAGTAGGCTACAGATCAGATAAAAACCAACATTAAACTTAATTTTTTTTTCTGATAAATCTTAATATTTTATTTTTTATTGGTCATACCATCAAACTTATTTCTTTTATCATAGAACTTAATATGCTTTTTTATATTAGTACAAAGTGGATAAAATCAAGACATTAAACTCATAAATCTTAATATTTTATATTTCTTTGTTATATATGCGTTTATAGGTATGTTATTATTATGATTATTGTGCAAGCCATCAAACTTATTATTTATCACAGTACAAGACATAAAACGTAATATTATTTTCTATATTAGTACAGAACTGATAAAAACAAGACATAAAACTTTATTTCTTAATATTTTATTTTTCTATTGTTACAGAATTCAGAAACCAACCGCCAGTCGCGACCTAGTGTCATCATGCATACGCGTGATATTCCACAGGTATGTACAGTGAAATGTCTTAGTCTTTTATTATACCATTCGCTTATAAAAAGTCTCGATTGCTAATGTCGATGTTTTTTCGTTATTACAGATTCAAGGTGGAATGGATCGTGGCGCTGCGACCAACTCACCATCAACAGAAACATGTGAGTTTTTACCTGTTGAAACAGCGTTCAGGTCACGACTGGCAACATATGCAGCATTAAATTTCCCAGCCGGCGATATGGAGTCTATTCTATCGTCGTGCCAGTATAAAATTGAAAATCTTCTGTCAGAGTCACTATCAAAATTTGCATAAATTAAATTTAATCTTTTCGTAGAGTGTGAATTTAATCATCTAGAGCTAAATTCTTGTTTGAGAAATTTTAAAACAAAAAATGAATCGCTGCTTAGAACCTCTAATATTCACGAAGTAGTTTCTAGTCACATTTCTAAAATTCAGGCTGAGATGCAAGATAGTGAAATGCGAGGGTCTGGGTGGTTTTACAATAAAATCCACAAAATTGAAATTCGTGTGAATGAATACTTGCCATTTGCGGGACGTAGTCATATGATCCTCCCTGATAAATTCCAACATCTGAAGTCATTAATTAATATTCGTAATGATGATGAATTTTGTTTCAAGTATTGTGTATTATCAAAATTTATTGAGTCTGATAAGGAAATGTGGGCCAGTTATCTTACCAGACCAGAGTTGGATAACAAGTACGATTGGAACTGTGTGAAATTCCCCGTTTCGATTCATGATATTGAAAAGTTTTCCAAAAGAAACAATATTTCATTCAATGTTTTCGGCCTCGAGGAGAAACGGGATGGGAAAAATATTTCTCATTTCGTATTTCCTATCAAAATTGTTGAAAAGGAATTAGATGATCATAGAGATCTTTTGTTTGTATGTAACGAGGAAAATTCACATTACATCGTCATTTCCGATTTCAACGCTTTCGTAAAGCCATTCATAACATCTCACAAAACTCAAGTCAGAGTGTGCAAACGATGTTTTACACATTTCCATGCGTACGATGGTAAGTCTGCTGACGTAAGGTTGAGAGAACATTTGGCAATATGCAACTCGTTCAGCCCAGTCAGGTGCAAAATTCCTAAAAATCCTGAAGTCGTATTCAACAAGCCCGAATATTCGCAAAAGATCAGATTTGTCATCTATGCGGATTTCGATTGTTTGCTGGAACCGATATCAGGATGTTTGGGAGATCCGCAGAAAAGCTGGACAACTCCTTATCAGAAGCATAAACCTTTTAGTTATTGTTATTTTATCAAAGATGCTGAGGGCGCATATTCTCAATTGAGACTTTTTAGAGGGGAGGATGCCAGTGGCGAGTTTATGCGCTCGCTCGTCGCTGATGCTAAAGAAATTGATAAAATCTTGAACAGCGTAAATAAGCCCATGACCCCTCTGACAGAAGATGAAATTAGGGTTTACAATAGCGCTACTATTTGTCATATTTGTGGTGAGGGTAACTTTACCGATGTGAACTATAAAGTAAGGGACCATTGCCATGTTAGTGGTCGGTTCAGAGGAGCAACTATTTATTAAGTCTCGTTTCGTTCTCGTTTCGTTCTCGTTTAGTTCTCGTTTAGTTCTCGTCTCATCTCGTTCTCGTATCGTTTAGTTCTCGTTTAGTTCTCGTTTTAGGTCTATTTCTCTATATATTTAGTTCTCGTCTAGTTCTCGTTTCGTTCTCGTCTCGCTTCGTTCTCGTCTCGTTTCGTTCTCGTTTAGTTCTCGGTCTTGGTCTTGGTCTTGGTCTTGGTCTTGGTCTTGGTCTTGGTCTTGGTCTTGGTCTTGGTCTTGGTCTTGGTCTTGGTCTTGTTTCTCGGTCTTGGTCTTGGTCTTGGTCTTGGTCTTGGTCTTGGTCTTGTTTCTCGGTCTTGGTCTTGGTCTTGGTCTTGTATCTCGGTCTTGGTCTTGGTCTTGGTTTTGGTCTTGGTCTTGGTCTTGTTTCTCGGTCTTGGTCTTGGTCTTGGTCTTGGTCTTGGTCTTGTTTCTCGGTCTTGGTCTTGTTTCTCGGTCTTGGTCTTGGTCTTGGTCTTGGTCTATATATGTGTATGTGAAATGGAGGTCTACTCTCCTAGAAATGAAGTGATTGTGTTATGTGTGTATGTGAATGTGTAATTTTTCACCTTTCTATGTATAAAAGTCGATATTTATAGTTATTTTACGAGCAAACTTCGTTATTTTCGCTAATTTATGTGGAAAATTTGGTACTTATAATGAATTTATGTAAAAACGTAGAGCACGTACTTAAACATATAGCGTGAACATAAAATAGTTGATAATTTTATATGTAAAAAGTAATTTCAAAATGATATCCACTATGCTGTACAATATATAAAAGATGTATAGATTGTGGGATAAAGGTAAGAGATTGATGGACTCCGATGAATATCTTGATATAATATTTGAAATGTGTTGTATATTATGTGCAAGAACCTGTAGAAACTCATTTATAATTTTTATTTCTATTTCATATACATGAATGAAATGCAAAAACTGAACCCTTATCTACTAGAATATTATTACCATAGCGTTAAGGAAAAACATACAAAGAACTCTAAGAAAAGTTATGGAAGAATATCTTTCATAATGTTCTATACCAAACCTGAAGTAATAAAAGAGTACTTCTTAGGGATAGTTTGACTGTAGAAATGGAATACCTATATAGAACAAGCATATCCGAAAAATTAAAATGAAATATTGTGAAGACTAGCGGATACAATGACTTTAAATTTGAAACAATATTACAAATAACTATTAGGTGCTCTGTAAATTATGATAAAGATCTCGCAAAAAATTATATTTGTTTCAAGTGCATTTAAAATATGGGTCTAAGACATGTCGAGTTCAAAGGCATTTTAAGTAATGATGAGAACTTAAGCATATTATCTTTAAAAGCTAAACTTGTGGTGTATTATATAAAAAATGTATGTTAACTTGGTAATAATCCCATTTTGTTAGGATAATTAGGTAGGTTGTATGATAAAAAGAAAAAATTGATGGACTATTGTATAGGTTCAGTTAAACATCAGTGGAAAGCTGAGAAACTAATTCAAACATGATGGTGCAAACTAGGTAAAAATCTATGACATTTTGCATACTAAGGAGATGGTACCACATTATAAAAGAAATGCGTAAAGAACATCACTTTGAAGCAAAATGGAGATGTTTAGGTGATCTGTAAATTATGATAAAGATCTCGTAAAAATATTACTTGTGTCAAGTGTTTATAAAATATGGGTCTAAGACTGGTTGAGTTCAAATGTATTTTAAGTAATGATGAGAACTTAGGCAATGACTTTAAATTTAAAACAATATTACCAATAACTATTAGGTGCCGCGAAACATGAACAGGTTATGAAATTTATGCGATATCTAAGTCTTATTTCCAAGTTTCATACATGAAGCAGATGTAAAACCTGAACCTCAACATTGTATTAATAACATAGCTATGGTAACTTATATCTAATTGAATATTATAATCAGGACGTTAGGGAAAAAGCATGCAAAATATAAATGCTTATTATGAAAATTATACGCGATATCTTTTTTCCTTAATGAAGGTGTATGGTATAGAGACTTGGATCCTGATATACTTTGCTGACTAATCAACACCTTCTCACGTGTACGTTTTGCGTTGTGAAACTTACTCTCTATATGTTAGAAGATGTATGTTATTTTCTTGACTCTGATATTTGCATAATCATTTGATACATAAAATATAATGTGCATATTACCAGAAGCTAAGAAAAATATTTCACATATGATGTCACAAATTAGCTAAAATTCAATGATTATAATTAATTAAATAGATTTTTTAACTTTTTTGATATTTGATGACTTGATAAATAAATAATCATCTTGAAGGAAGGTTATGTAATGAGGGAGATGAATTTGGAATATAATTTAAGGATGTGACTGAACTTTTGTATACATTATGAGATGAAAAAATTCTGTTGAAGTTGTAGCGAAAAAGATTTCTTTATAATACATATTTTACTTCTTACTCTACTGATGTTAAGATTTTGAATAAATAAATAAATAAATAAATAAAGCATGTGATATAATATAGGAAAAGCAGAATGTGAAGAGTACCTCACTTGGATGTAAACGTAATTTAATTCTTAATGAGTACTGATATTTGATATTTATAAAGATAAATACTATAAATAAGTGTACACCGAAATTATTTCAAGTGGCAAAAAGGAAATGGGAAGAACAAATACATATGGATGGATGAGAAAAGACTGTATGTTGTCGTTAGAGCTAATATCTACGCTGTGGATTTGTAGTGGGTATATACCAATCGTGAACGGATTTATCTGAATAAAAACCTTAAAACGGTATGTACTGACCTTTGTAAGGACTTCTGAAGATTCAGCTGTATAAAGAAATGGTAGCTCGTATTTGAAAAACCGTTGTGGTTACAACTTAGACCTTAATATTATCACCTAGTACCGACATGAAATATTGTAGAATGAGCGGTTGATACGAAGTAGGATGTGACCCTTTAAGGTTATATAGCTTGATTGTATAAATGAAATACCTATATAGAACGAACATAACCGAAAAATTAAAATGAAATATTGTGAAGACTATCGGATACAATGACTTTAAATTTAAAACAATATTACAAATAACTATTAGGTGCTCTGTAAATTATGATGAAGATCTCGTAAAAAATTATATTTGTATCAAGTACATTTAAAATATGGGTCTAAGACATGTCGAGTTCATAGGCAATGTTAGAACTGGTGTAGTACCACGTTATAGAACATGTAAAAACAATAAGCATATTATCTTTAACCGCTAAACTTGTGATGTATTATAGAAAAAATGTATGTTAACTTGGTGATAATCCCATTTTGTTAGGATAATTAGGTAGGTTGTATGATAAAAAGAAAAAATTGATGGAATATTGTGTAGGTTAAGTTAAAAAAATGGTGTAAAGTTAAGAAACTAATTCAAAACATGATGGTGTAAATTAGGTAAAAATCTATGACATTTTGCATACTAAGGAGATGGTACCACATTATAAAAGAAATGCGTAAAGAACATCACTCATGGAATGAAATATACAAACTTAGATCTGACAAAAATAAGGAAAAGCATAGTGTTAACAACCATATTTTAGAAACGAATACAATTAGTAAAGAAGATGCTATGAGCCAGATAATAATAAGAAGATAGTTAATTTTGGAGAAGGTTAAGAGAAGAAACAAAGATACCAATAAACACCGGAGATTATATTTGTATACATTCAGAAATTATGAATGTTTTAGAACATAATGAACATTTAAAAGCTCGTGGAGAAGCCGATATAGTGAGCAAGATAACGATGATTGATAGTGGATGATTAACAAATAGAAAATTCCCTAAATCTATGGAAAAAAGCTAAAATAATCTCAATATTATAACCTGGAAAAATATTTTTGCTCTATGATGTAAAATCTGTATGTTGGAGGACATTAAAGTTGTTACAATTTTGAGGGTAGAGAAAGCTTTGTGAGATTCTCACAACTGACTTCATCCAGTGGACTTAAGAGTAATTAGCAAAGTGGAAGAATATGTGGATTATTCAATGAAAATATATACGGATGGAAGCAAAAGTTAAAACTTAGTTGGATCTGAGGATGACATATTCATGGAAAAAGCTCTAACACAGACCACCTTGAAATTAAAATATAATTTGAATATAATAACGACTTTATAAAACATCAGTGGTAGACATTGAGGGTGTTTGGAGCCGCGCCACCGTTGTGGATCATAGTAAAAATTACTGGTGATCTTGTAAAATAAAAACATAAATTTAATTGAAAGTCTAAATATGGAAAAAATTGTAAGTTTTGAAAACTCGAACCTCTAGCTATTTTGAGTTTCTACTATTTGTAATAGGACTGTTACGTGATGTATAAAGTAAACAATTTGATCAAGTCCGTTTGTAGAACGGTGAATGAAAGCATCGTACATAAAAATAGGTAATGCATATTTAATCATCTAAACTCTAAAACTCCGTGGCGCTTCAAATGAATGTATTGCAACTTTCAACCTCGTATTTAAAAGCTAGCGGCCAAACATTATACGAGAAGTAGGTCTGTAGTGATGACGTTATGAAATAGCCTCACAACAGGATAAATATATTTTACACCAATGGAATGATTGTAGTTTAAAAAAATGCTGACGATAGCCTCACGACTTGGTAAATATACGTTAAAGCTTAAGTCAGCAGTAATTAGATATTTCGCGTTTCCAGCTTGTGAAAATACCTGTTCATGATTTCCCACATTAAATCGATGACGTATATGAAATATAATCATTTCTGGTGAAATTATCAAATATCCGATATTTAATTCTGGTGCGGAAATAGAATATTAATTTCATGCAATAAATGCTGACAATTGTGATATGTTATACTCTGTATGAAACTACATTAAAAATAATATAAGGTTCCATCAGAGATGAAACACTGGGAGAAATATACGTTAAAGCTTATCAGCAGTTATTTGATATTTCGCGTTTCCTGCTTGTGAAAAAAGCTGAATATGTCTTTACTGACTTTGAATCGAACTCAGAACCACTCAGCGATGGAATATTACAATATAAGTTTTTAATATATCGCAATAGAATGGTGATGAATATCAAAATAGTTATACATCATTTTAAAATTTAAAGGTTCAGTCATACATCATTTTTTAAAATTTAAAGGTATTGCAGTGTTACGCTAGACATTTAAAGAGATAATTCGTAATGAATGAAGTTGTAAGTTAGCGAGCGATAAGAGAAGCATCTTGTTGTATAGCGTTATATGAGTGTTGCAGATAACGAGATACACATGCATCAATTCTGTCACGTACATTGAAACAGTGTGCTAACACAGTTCTATACATTGACTTTACAAGACGCCTTTGAATAATGAAGTATGATATAATATTATTCCGACATTATACTGGGGGAATTGAAGATAATTCAACATGTAAGATTATGCACCGATCATGATAGGAAAATTTACGACTATCCGCTAAGCCAGAAGCTGAGTTAACCCCTTGGGCTAGGATTAAAATCTTACAAATAAAATATAGTTTTAAGACGAAAGCTACCATATTTACGAAGGAATAAAATAACGCTCTTAGGGATATTTTTTACTGAAATAGTCATCTTACAGAAAACCTATGTGTAGGAATATGACGTATTTATGCGTTGTGAGAAACCATCATAGTGTAATGCTTCCATGCTAAAAAGACATAGAGATTAAAATCTGCTGTGACGTCATAAATCATTCCTCCTCTCAATCCTCCTCTGACGTAAGCGACCCAATCCTCCTCTGATGACGTATGCGATGCTGCCATATTGTAAAACAATCCACCTTCCCCTCTTATTCCTCTGATGACGTAATCATTCCTCCCTCCCCTACCATTCCTCCCAATCCTCTCAATACACTTGTGACGTATAAGAAGTGACGTCATAAGACACTCTACTGATGAGATAGGTCTGATGACGTAAGCGATGTCGCCATATTGTAAAACATTCCACTGTTGAGGAAGGTCATAGCATTCCTCCCAATCCACCTGTGACGTAAGCGACCCAATCCTCCTCTGACGTAAGCGATGACGTCATAAAACATTCCACTGTTGAGGAAGGTCATAGCATTCCTCCCAATCCTCCTCTGACGTAAGCGATGTCGCCATGTTGTAAAACAATACCAATATATAAACTTTAAATTTCCCACCTGAAATAGGAACCGGAAACGTAGACATTTTTATTATAAATTCTCAAATTTTGAATTTCGCGCCGGAAACGTAACCAATTACATTATAAATTCTCAAATTTTAAATTTCGCGCTTTGTACGCCCCGGAACCGCCGCCATTTATATTATTAATTTTCAAATTTTGAATTTCGCGCCGGAAACGTAACCAATTACATTATAAATTCTCAAATTTTAAATTTCGCGCTTTGTACGCCCCGGAACCGCCGCCATTTATATTATTAATTTTCAAATTTTGAATTTCGCGCTTCGTACGCCCCGGAACCGGAACCGCCGCCATTTGCAATAGGAACCGGAACCGACGCCATTTTGAATCACGTGGTTATAGCCACGCCCACTTGTGACGTCATACAATCCGCCACTGACGTCATAGCCACGCCCACTTGTGACGTCATAGCCACGCCCACCTTCCCCTCCAGCGCCACCTGTCACGTGATCTGTGACGTAAACACCCCCCTCCACTCTCATTCCTCCCTCCCCTCTTATTCCTCCCATTCCTCCTGTGACGTCACCGGCAAAACCATACTACTATAACAGAATAGAAATAATTAATATTTTAGCCAATACCATGAATATCAAGTGGAACTATTAATTACATTTACAACATACACAAGATTCCTGTAATGTGTCGAAGCCATCCAACGACATCAATAATGCTTCAATTCATCAACTCGTTCCGTCCAGAATATTCCTTGATTCCAGCAGTCTTCGTGGGAACACCCTGTGAAAAGATATTATAATTTATTATTGTTGAGTGATCAGATAGCTCTTGAGAACTAAGATGCCTTCCTTAAGCAAGCATCACCCACCGTTTCACTACGTTTTCTAGAGAAGACGCTTTTTTATTTCGACCACCCCTCGCAGAGAATAAAAATTGTTCTTCTTATTTCCTGCCCACCCTCGTTTAAACCCCGAGTCGCGACCGATGAAAACGTAGTCCTGCCTTAAACTTTACGTGTAGACAAGTTTCCGAAGGAGGATTTGTCAGGTTGGGAGAGCATTTCTCACGTACCCCTGTTATCACCATCTTTTTTAGTTTTCACCAAAATTTTTATTGATATAACAGAGTACTTGCCTGCATTCTTAGTTCTGAAACAGTTAAATCCGATGAAATGGTATTGTATACTCAACTTAGGCGTCGTGAAGTCCATTCCTCAGCTAAGAGCTGTCAATTCTTTCTTGCATTCATTTTACACTGTTAATGTTTCAGTTTTTCATTTCACCGATAGATTCTGTCAAGGAATACAGTTTTCTTTGGAAGACCCTGTAAAAAGCTAAACACTCCACAGAAATAAGTTTAATACAAGGTTACAATCGTTATAAATACTATTATTATGTATAAAACTCCTATACCTATATGTTTTCCTTTTGCGAAGCATGCTAACCTAGAGTACAATAAGAGGACATGAATATGAAAATAGGGATTCCACAGTAAAGATATGGAATGTTTCTAAGTATTCAATTATTCTGTACATTGTGACTTCGAATTATTAACATTTCGGTACGAAATTCTATGGTCTTTAAAGATTGATTTAACTTGGTGTTTAGGGAAATGAGCTATATTGGAAAGATATTCAGTATTTAAGATTATCTAATGTTAAATTAAACAATTTTGAAATATTTTAGATTGAAGACTTGACTTATAAAGCCCCTTCGACCGTATGAAACTGCCTCGTTTAGTAATTGACAAGTACTGTGTTATTGCTAGGTAACAGCATATGGCCTTTTTTGTTTTGATTTATATTATTGCTGAAATTATTAATTGAATCAAACGTTATTCATTAGAAAATATAAAACATTTTCTAATTATTATAGATAGGAATTTTACTTCTGTCATCCGGGTTGATTTTTAGAATTTTCACATTGAATAGGCTCGTAAAGTTATACATATTAAGCGAAGTGAAATGGAATGATGTCGCAAATTCCTGCTCTAAAGACTTGCATTGGTGTAGAAACATTATGGGGAATAAGTGTTAAACCTGTTAAAATATTATAAATTATGAATTAGTTTGAAAAGGAAATAAATTATTAGTGTAAAAAAAATAAGAATATATAACAAATTTAATATACAGAAAGGAAGACTTGTAGAAATACAGCACAGGATACATATGGCACATTCGTCCTTCTAGGTAAATCCTACTAGCCAATTTTCAATGAATGTTAAGAAAACATAAGGTGTAGACAAGTCTTTGATTTGGTCACCCTTTTTGAAATGCCAAGTTTCTGTAAGAGAAATTACTTAGAATAACTCCTACATAACAAAAGGAAAGGAAAAGAAAGATAGAAATCCTGATAACTAGGCTGCGGATTTCTATGACATGTCATATTTTTCCCCTTCTCATTATTTCAGGTTTTTGACTAATTTAAACCCGATTCCAAGCATCCTGGTGAAAATGGAACGGCTTTTATTGTGCATATAACTGCATATTTAGGACATTTTCAACTATTGTCGCATATTTAGTATGAATATGCATATTTAGGTAATATTTTTTGCATATTTGTGTGCATATTAAAGAAATTTTGAAGTTTCATATCATATTTTGTAAATTTTGCAATATAATGATACTTTTTGAGAGTTTACAGATATTTTAAATAATTAACATTATATTTTAATAAAATGAATTGTAATGAAACTTAAAAAGAATATTCATAATCTGTAAGTGGGAAAGTCATATTTTAAATTTTATTGGTCATATTTTAATGTTTTTTAGGTCATAAATGCATGCATATATCCTACTTTTTAGGTCATAGAAATCCGCCCCCTAGTCATAAGTAAATATTCGTAACAGAGTGGACACTGAATTAAAATACTCACCCCAATTTTAGATTTCAAAGTCGTTAAAGAACACAGCTTCTATCACACAGAGCTTTCAGCAGAAATTAAACAGTTATTCCTCTACTGACACTTGCACCATTTAGCACTTGGCTTTGTAACTATTTGACTGGAAATGCACTTTCACCAGGATAGCCTATGTCACTTATGTGCTCCCAAAAGTTGGCGTGATCTGAAGACCAAAATCTTTCAGCTGCAAAACTTGTCATCTTAAAGAAGTATGAAAAAGTTGTCTCGTTTTCTCTTCTATTTTTAAGAAATGGATCAGCTAGTTTGTCGTTTATGTTTTGATGATTAATCATTTTACTTAATCCTCTAAATTTTACCTCGGTAGATTTCA
This sequence comes from Ectobius pallidus, assembly GCA_964059195.1. Lineage (NCBI taxonomy): Eukaryota > Metazoa > Arthropoda > Insecta > Blattodea > Ectobiidae > Ectobius > Ectobius pallidus. Next base: position 76,841,510 of record CAXKWD010000006.1, read on the forward strand.
ACTTATGACCACGGTAACGAGAGAAGCTCTTGATACTATACTGTTATTTTGATTTACGGGCCGCAGTAATAAATTTCAGGAGCCGAATTCGCCCGCTGGTCGCCTGTTGGGCAGGCCTTCTGTAGTGTCTTGAGGAATTTCGGAGCTGCCGTTAAAACAAAACACCCTGAATTTTTATCTCGCAAAGGCTTCCTGCTGCAAGACTGGAAAAACTGTATCACGCTTACCAGAAATTTCTAAAAAAAAGAAGTGATTATATGGAAAAGTAAGCAGACGAGTTCTAACAAGTAAAATAAAAATCTTTCAACAAATAAATAGTTTTTAATATTTTTAACAATAGGAAACTTATTAATTAGACAACCCTCGTATGGGCAATGTACCTGCATACTAATATACAAGACACAATATTGTACTGTAATTAAGATTAGCTACACTTGAACAGACCTCAAATTATAGGCCTTGAATGCCTTTATAAGCTGAAATCTAATGTCAAGCTCTGTAGGTATGTGCTTAAAAAATATACTTTTAAAATATGGAGAACTGATTTCAAATAAAAATGCAAAATGAAATAACAGTTTGAAAATTCCACAAAAAGGACATCAAAACGGATTTTTAAGGAACTGGAAATTTTAATGGTATGAAACGCTACTGGGAAGATATGGTGAATGTCTTCTTTTCAGTAAATAAACTTTATTTCAGTTGCGAGCCTTGACATCTTGTTGTTCGACTTCCCGTTACAGTAGGAGGGGTAATACAATGTTAATATTTACCCCAGAGTGAAACCAGAATTGAGAAGAAGCAAATTGAAATGTACATATTATGTAATACGATCGATGGAAATGTGGGGATGAATTTTAATGGCAAAACATAGTTTTAGAAATGTTTCCATAAGAGAATTTTCCACATATTCTTGCCGGATTCTCGTATTGATGTAGAAACCTGAAAACTGGTAAATCCTAAGGTTTACAGATAAATTTACCATAATGGTGGTAAAACTTCAAAACATCCTTGTAATCGCTTAGACCTACATTTCGATCTTTTAGTAAGCCACTTCGATCACTACCAGATTTACCACACCAAATGGTGAAAGACCAATTTCACATGCTTTGTGGTAATGTATTTTACACATGTCAACCTCAGTGATGCACAGGTACGTTCTCACCTCTGTATTTGAAGGTCGCGGGTTTAAACCTGGCCAAGTTTTATGGATTTTTTCAGGACTTAAATATCGTAGCCGTATAGTCCTCGGTAGGGATTATAAACCGTGGGTCTTATGTCGTAGATTTACGACACGTTAAAGAACTCCAAGCGTAGGCCTATATTAAAGCCTATGGAAAAATTCCATACTTTTTCACGTCCAAGTTTCCTCTAGACGATCGTCGAGGCGATATGGGCTTAAAACATTTCCCTGTTCTCTGCAGGAAAATAAACATAGCTAACTTATTATTTAGTAAATAAAACCTCTACTAGGAGGCCTATGCGTAGTTGGAATTGGATTAACCCTTTCAGAGCTCAATTTGTTATGGGTACATAATCATTAAGTAAAGCCAACAGTGGGCTCTTAAGTTTGAAATCATTGAAAATAAAATTTTGTGCAATAGCTGGCTTCCATAGGTAATAAACCTAACACGTGAATAAAAATCCTCACATTTTACATAAAGAATTAATCATTAATCCTAAATATCTGCTTTAAACAGTTGTTCGAAGTGATGCATTTATAAGTCAGTAGCAGTAAAAAGGTTAAGGTACTGTAATGGCCGTTGGAATATATCTCAAACTAATAATAATCATATAAAAACACAGACAGGTATTTAAAAAGTACAAACGCAGAAAAAAATTATATTTCTACTGTAATAAGTAACGGAAAATATTGAAATTTACATATATGATTACATGAAAGTCACAAATAGGAGTCATTTTTCGACCATAGCGCTATGGTAACTTATTATCTTACCACGATGAATCCCAGTATTTACATACTTTTGGACTTCTTAATTAATGCAATATACCGTATATTTACGCAGATAAAACGATAGTTGAATCATGAAAAAGAAGGCACCGAAAAGCCGGGGTCGTCTTATAGGACATAGGCTATACAAAAAACGTAGAAATTTATATAAATTAAAACCATTATAAAATGATGTATTCTGATGTCAAGATTATATTACGTAGGTTGATATATGTTAAGTTCAATTTCCGGGCAAATATAAGCCTCGAAATAACGCGAATTTCGTAAATAAAACCACAAACGCCACAATCCGTGATATTAAACCTATTTTTTTTTTTTATTTTCCCTATACAGGTAACTGTGTCACACGGCTCACGCACAATGCGCGTATCGTTCTTTTCTATTGTGATCCAACTGTGCTCAGTTTCGCCATTTTTAAAAAGTAGATCGAGGAAGCTTTGTTCCGGTAAGGATAGCCAACAGTATTTTAAAATTATTATTGTAGTTATCTTGCCCTAATGTCTACTACCCACCCTATGGATTCTGTATCTGGTACCCTATGATCCCCAGGTGGGGCGAAGGGGCCTCCAAGCGGAGGTTTCATTACCTATACTAATTTTGATATGCTTATTTTCCGAGAGAGGGTAGAGGGACAGGTGGTAAGCCCATCGCCTCGCAACCCCCCTCTGGAAACTATGTATTTCTTGGACGTGAAAGGGCCGATAAATTTTGTCCAGAGGCTCTAATTTAGGCTTGGAGTTCTTTTACGTGCCGTAAATCTACGACACGGGACCCCCAGCTTAAAGTCCCTCCCGGAGGACTCCGTGCCCAGGATTTTTACTTCCTGAAAAATCCGCCCCGGGTTTGATCCCGCGCCCTGCGGATCTAGAGGCGGGCACGCTACCTCTAGACCACCGCGGCCGACTCCACCCTATGGATTATAGCCTAATAATGCGATGGTTGGTAACGTTTTTGCGATCAACCAGAAAACTGAAACAAAATCGAAACTTTTTGAAGTTCTTTTGTAAACACAAATCATAGACCGTTGATAGTTGGGGTCGTCTTAAAGGACAGATATATGGAAAAACTTTAAAACTTTGACGAAAATTTACACCTCGTCTTTTCTGAAGCTCATCTTATCTGCGGAAATATACGGTATCTCTCTCTCTCTCTCTCTCTCTCTCTCTCTCTCTATATATATATATATATATATATATATATATGTAAGAGGCTTTGTCCTGACTGACTGAATGACTGACTGACTGACTGACTGACTGACTGACTGACTGACTGACTGACTGACTGACTGAGAATCAACGTACAGCCTAAATGAAAAATTTTGATTTTAAATGCCAAAAATCAAATGTTTTTGAGTATACTTAATCCCTTTTTACACATAGTTATGAAATCCAAATCACAGTTGGCATGGCAACATATTGTTTCCAGTTGTTTCTCAGATGGGTTTGGAAATAATTGAAGTGGAACTTTTTAGAAAAGCTATCTATATTTCATGTTATAAATAAATATTAAATTATGAAATCCACGAAAATAATGCAGTCACATAACTTTTATTATTTTATTTTATTATTTTATCGCATGTTTTTGGGGAGGGATGTATGAAAGTAATATTGCATGTCTGTTTAATTTCATCCCCAAAACGGTTTTAAGGTAACATTAGAGTGAGAAATAAAATATTCCTCAAAACAATACAATTTTATGTTACCGGAATTTCTGTTTCTTCTTATTTGAACCCCTACCAGGCTTGCTGTGTACAAGCGATGGGATCCAAAATTCTACATCCTCTGTTAGCCGTAAGAAGCTGTATCAAGCGTTTTCTGAGCGAATAGTTTGAATGTGATAAGTCATTCTTCCTCATTTCAAATTCTAAATACCTATAAAAGGACCTAGAATTTTAAAACCGAAAGTCCTTCTTTAAGTTAATTACGAATTACAAAATACAAAACCCGGGCGACCACGGGCCTTTTAAGCTAGTAAATAGGCCTACTTTTGTACTCTCAAGGAATTCTGTTCCTCCGTTGCATGATAAGTTGTATTTTACATAATGTGCATTAAACCGAAGAGAGTCTAAGAGTTGCAGGCTAAAATGTAAATAAGATTAAATAAATGAGCACGGAACAGCTATCCAGTCATTCTACATTTTGAAAAATAAAATACATATTTTTAAACTTTCTACATTCAGAATTATCTTTACGACTATTTTATAAAAAATGCCTATAATAACTGCTATTATCGACCTTGGTATTTATAAAGTATAATTAATTTAAGCACATCTCACTTTCGCTTTGAAACCCATTCTAATCATATTAGGCCTATTTTATACCACAATATGAAATTTTGCAGTACCAAAAACGTAAGGAAGTATATTATTAATATTCCCGATATGAATTAATAAACGCATTATTTGAAGAGGAGAATGACTCCTTTGGTAAATTGAAAATTTAAAAATGTTTAAAGAGATCCAGATTAGTTTCACGTCTAGGGTCTTACCAATGCTTTAGTTCAACGAATGACACATTCAGTACACAGAAGTTCGTAGATTATATAATTATTATGGGGAGGCCTGTATTGGTTTGGTGGGTTGGGACAATCATTCAGTACCTAAGACTGAAATGGGTTTCTTGTGCACCCGTAGAAGTTGAACGGATACCCACCACCCCAGTGACCCCTTCGCCGCCCTCCGTTAGTCCTCCACACCAATCCTAGTCCCGAACAGTCCCGAATCCATTCTTCCAAGGGTTCCAATCTCAAAGCTAGTCAACAGCCCTACATACGACCGTTGTCACATGCTGGTCTCAGGGAAACGTATGAACCTGCTTTTATGTTTTAGTGACTATATCGACCTCAGAAGTTCTTTAAATAACTTATTATAATATTTACAATGCGCTAAACGATTTGTTTTAATTACATATTAGTACCAGTATGTATATTTTAACCCTTAACTATGCTGGTATTTTCAGGTTGCGCTAATATGCTGGTGGGGTCTTATATACCCCAAATAGAAAAATAATAAAAAGGTAAAATAAAACAAATATTATTCATAAACTATAATATTATGAAAAAATACAGAATTGCTAATGATTAAAGAAGGTTGTTAACAATTTTCACATTCAAAATGGGCAAATAGGCTATAAATGGTAATAACACCCATTTTCACACCAATTTTTAGTTTTTCTGTCTCTCTGTAGACAAATACAACATGCTTGTGGGGTCCAAACGGTTAGGAACCATGATATTTCACTTTTGAGCGCCAATAATGCACACCACTTCCAGCAATGGTCAAATAACAATATATACTAAGATTAAAAAAAGCCTCAATGACATCTCATGTTTAACTCGTGAAATATTACAAAACAAAAGAGTGGAGGGGTTTCACAGACCCCACAAGCGCAGTTAAGGGCGAAGGTATTAGCATATGAATAACTGAAATATCATGTACCAGTAATAAAGAAATATAACGTATTTATTAATTAAAAACACTATTAAAAAGTCAAAAAAGTATTAAAAAAGAATCCTTTCCCGACGATGCAATGTTGTTTTGCAAATGCATGTCACATTTGAACCCCTTAACCGATTCCTACAAAATTTTGCAAAGTTGTTGAGGAGATGCAACACTCTGTTAATAAAGAAGAGTTTTCGAAATCATATGTACCAATGAAGAATAACCATTAGTTAATATCGTATTGTAACCTATTTTTACCAAACTTTGCGTAGTTATTCAGGTCACGGAGGACTAGGTTAATAAAGAAATCTTTCCGAAATATAATGTACCATTAAAAGATAACAATTTATTTAATAAATTAATTAATTGCCGGTTTTCTAATTATATTTAATATGAAATAAATTGTATTGTTGTTTTACTCTAAAAATCTTGAAGTACGGAAATCCTAATAAATCAAAGGTTCCTTTATGACATAGGGTACGCACAAGGACGTGGAATCTCGATTGTTACAGAAATACCTTCAACAAAAAGTCTCCCGTTCAGGCACACTAAATTATTTCGCTGATTAGTTGGTTAGTACATACATTTGTCCATGCCCCTTCTCTGTGTTTGTGCTTCTATGTAAATAGCATGTATTCGCTCTAACTTTGGCTTCTGTACTTTTTCAGAAAAATCGGAATGATTTAATTTTCCTCTTTCGAGCATTTCGTCATATGCAAAACTTGCGTCGAAGTTACTTACAAAATCGGTTCAGTAAGCAGAACAGGGCTTAAGTACCTTACAAGTGCTTTGAAGCACACCCGTGAAATTGTTTGATCAGCTGATTTATTTTCTTACGCCTCTTTTCTCAGCTCCATGGATAAGAGTCTGTTGAAGTCATGGCTTTAACCATGTAATTTCCATAGCTCTCTGCTCCCTCCCGGCAAGCCTGGAAAACACAATTGCAATAAACCCGAATGCCCTGTCGTAAAACTGACAACGCACTCTATAGAGATGTTCAGATTCGTTATACGTGACAGCTGAATAAAAATATATTGCCAAGTGTTATAGATACACTCCGATTTTTTTGTGAAATAATTTAATAACGTATTATTGTGTTATATAAGTTAACATAAAAATCCTTTTAATATCTTTTTGACTTTGGAATACTTTTTAAATAAATTTAAAATATATGTTTTTAATACTTGTATATAATTTTCCAGTTATTCACATGCTAATAGCTTCACTAAAATGTACATACCGGTACTAATAATTCAGACAAATTGTTTAGCTAATACTTGCATTGTAGCTTTTATGATATGTAAACACTTTTGAGCTCTGTATAATCACTAAAAAATAAAAGCTATTCTGACGTAAGAACGCTGTTCATATCTTGTCATATTCAATCTGCATAGCGGTGACTACCTGAATGCGTATAAAAATGTCATCAAATTACGAGTGAAGTATGGATGTAGCAAGAAGCGAGTAGTTTTTTCTTGGAGCGAAAATTCCAGAGAATGCCTCAGGATGCAGCTGGAAGCTTTCGGAATAATTACCTTCGGTACCTTACTTCGAGGTTTTTATAGGTTGTGCTATGCGTGCTTTCGTGCTTCCAACTCTGCGTTACTACAGTGCTACATCTAGTAACCATAATGTTCATCATACATGCATTCCAAACCCTGCTCTTTCGTTTGTATATTTCAAAATTTCAATGATACCACTTTTTTAGAAATAAAAAGTTGTCAAGATTTATGCCCCATCCCTCGTGCTTATGTAAGTAAGCTTTTATGCATATAACATGAGGAAGGGTGCAGAATAATATCCTGCGCAGATCCCGAAATTTCTCTGAAATACATCTTGCACCAGACTAATTTTGCAGTTACTTCACTCCTTCGAGCTGTAATACTTAGAGGTCGGCTCATAAGCTGTAAGAAATCTTAGGAAGAGTGATAAGCTGAAATATCCAGGTTTTGACCGTGAAAGTTGACTCTAATGCCGGGCATTTTAACCATTAGAGCACTGTGAGAAAACCTGACTTAAATATCGTTTGATCTTAATCTCCTTGTTAGTTTCTGCAAAACAAGTATCTTGAAACAAACGCCGATTTCAATAAATTAGAGAGCTTGAAATTTTCCAGTTTATTCTGTATGTGTTCTTCCATCGCAATAACACAAAACAGATGCATGGTTCAGTTGTTTTTATTAACAGTGCGTGTTATGCTTGAATCGATGCGCAAATTAAATTGCCTGTATATCGATGGTACAATATTACTCTAAATTCTAAAACAAACAGATAATAAACATTCATTTCAATGCGTTATAATTTTATTTTCACGAGAGCTGTAACAACATTTTTAGAACTTTATAACCTTTCTGGGTGATATTTAACGCTGTAGTACTGTCAGTTGAAGGTCTCTCCAATTTAAATGCGTCACATCTTTCGTATTCTATATATTCATCACGCAACGTTATGATGAAATGGTAAGTGTAACTATAAGAAAATAATTGCAATATAAAATATACTGTAACTTTTAATGTAACATCAGGTTTTGTTCGCTAACTGAAGAACAAGCCGTCTATAAACGCTTAACTACAGCCGCACGCATCCATTTCCATATGTTTCAAAATCATCAGTTCCCCTTATTCTAAATAGGCCTATTAGGCTATAGTTCTAATTCTAATTTCTTATTCTACCAAGCTTGGTATCTTGCAATAAAAGGTGGAAGGGGTATAAATTGTGAAGATTTTGACAGCCCACTCCCTGGTTAGAGATAGACAAAACATTCAGAAATCATACTAGTTTGAAATTAATATTATGCTCAGAAAAAATGTTTTGTCCCTTATCTGTTTTATTAGCCCTGCTTGAGTCGGTACGATTTATCTGCATCACTGTGATTTCTACACACACCGTTAGAGGAAAGAATAAGGAATGTTTCATCCTTTTGTGGGTGTTCCATACAATTGACTATTTTCTTGCAAATTGAATACAAAAATTATTACCTGATCCCAAAATAATGAAACTTCAAAGTGAGTGTGTGTAGTTATTGCATGTATATCCGCGTATGGGAAAGTTGTATCGGTAATCGTTGCCCATTACATGGAATCATGCTACAGTTTACAGGACTTTATTTGACATGAAACTTAATTATCTTTTCCGGAAACTTCCAGTATTATTGTTCTTAATTTTGTTTGTCGATTTTTTCTTGAGAAGTTGTATTCACACCTTATATTTTTAAACTGCGCAATTGTCACTTAAACTACAATGGTACAATAAGTGCACTGACTGAGCGTATTTCACTAAAAGTAAATAATTAAATATGCTTTAATTTTTTACAATGTCGAAATAGAGATGTTCTTTGACTGTAGCCTGTATTATTCTGCATATGCCTAGCATGACAAAGTGTCATTTACGTTGTTTTCTTTTCCAGTAATTTATCGCATAATACCTTTACAAACTTACAGAATCATTCCTTAACTTTTTCTGTACGATGATTTAAATCAAAAGTTACACATTTTATATGCAAAATATAAATATTATTAAACCTATTTTTCGTAGATTTCGAAGAAAAATCTACCTATTGCAATCGATACCATGTCATGATTTTCGAACAATTCTTTCATATCTTTACGTTTCATGCCTCCCTAAGTACAAAACCACCGCCTGTTAAAAAAAAAAAAAAATGTGATATACTATATATATATCTTTACACGCTAGCGTCCGTAATTTTGAGGATATTTGAACCAAATTTTATTATGTTATTTCTAGGCCCAATAGTTCGGACAAGTTCGTTAATGAGCAAAATTGGCCCAAGGGGGTGATCGGGGGAGGGGGTTGAAATTTTAAAACATTTATATCTCGGCCCCTGTGAAGTATAGAGGGAGACTTTGTTTGAATAAATTAGAGTACTCCCTATGGAGTTCACAGTAACACCAACGATTCGGGGGTTTCGGGGGTAGGAGTGGGGGTGGGGTGGGGGATGGAAATAAGAAATTTTTGAAACTACGTCTTGTGGGGTGTCGTTGAAAAGCTCTTGATGAGTACTCTACAAATCAATAACGTTTCTTGATAGTTCTCATATAAGAGGAGATTTCAATGTTTGAAAAAGTGCTCTTTCCTCTTCTTTGCAGTTATTATTGCGGGTTTGTCATGCCAAGGCTAAAAAAGAAGAGTGCTATGCAGCGACAGTAAATTAACCAAAAGCACTTCGAAATCTACCTCAGCCTGTAGGCTTGCCTAAAGGGATTTTTTTTCCTATCATCTACCACTTATCTGTTTCAGTTTACCTGTTATATAAACTGCGATGTCCGAAGACCCGAAGCATTTTGATTTGCTCTCATGGGCAGCCAATCATCGGGCGAGCTTTCAAAAACCGGTAAATGAATTACACTTTTGAAAGCTAATACTGGTTTATTGCTTAGCCTACGTACGAGGTATTAATCGAAATATTATTTCGCTCCATTGTCACTAACTTGCGTACCTTTGAGTTATACTAAGCGTTCTGGTTAGTATATTAAAACTAAAATGTTATTTGTTGAAGTGGATCAGAATGTTCTATATCGATATCTCGATAAAAAGCCCCATAAGCGATTCATTCAATGAACACTAAACAATGAAGCAAAAAATAAACATTAGCGATTATGGTCAATTTTGGAGCTAACATTTTTGTTAAATCTACACAAAACTTTTACGTGAGTAGCATATAATTCATTTTAAACACTCCTTACGTATTTTTGTGCCTGTATTAATTGATGGATCGATTACAGCGTGAATGCGATTTCACTGAGCATGTGCTGTAACCTACATGATCAGTGGATCGTATTACAAACATCAATAATTGTCAGTGAATTCTGTGAAATCGAATATATTTTAAGCATTTATTATGTGATTATAAACGACTGCATAATGGTGAACTTATTTCTTAGATAAATTACGATTTTTTCTGGCTTTTATCAAGAACGGGTTAGGCTAAGTGCGAAAATGCCCTGAAGCATTTTGATTGACTCTTGAAAACAAAGGTCAGTATTCCGTATTAAAGAAGGCTGTGAGTTGACTGTTAGCCTATCAAATACTATGCTGTTATGACTCGAAATGATCTTAATTTGTCAGTTTATCTTTATAATGTCCGAGTAAAATTTATACTAGTTAACGATAATGTATTAAAATTAATGAAAGTAAAGCATTTTGCAAAATGTTAAATATTTCGTGTCTTAATTTAGTGTGTACTGTGACTGAGTAGATGCACTACGCACTGGATAATCGTTTTCAAAGTAATCACACCACCATTATAAATCTAGCTAAGTTTTAGCTACACGAATTACTAATATATTATTAACCCTAGAGCGGGCGCGCTGGTGTATTTTATACACCAGATTGCAATTTGTCCTCTACCGGAAAAATGCCAAATCTTATAGCCACATAACTGTTTATGCCTAGTTGTTTAGCTTTAGTATAGTTGTGTTAGAGTGATCGTAGCATCAACAGGACAAGAGTTAATACTTTTTCTTGGAACTGCATAGTACTGTATACACCGCGCGCCCGGTCACATAAGTATTCTGGTAGGGACAAACAAACAGCATGGAGTGAAACTGATATGCATTAAAAAAAGTGTGCGTGGAACGTCACGCGACAGAAGTGAAATTTGTTTTAATTTTTGGATTTTTCAGTTTTGGATTATTGGATTTTTCAATTTTGGATTGTTGGACTTTATTAATATTAAGTTTTTGGACTATTTAATTTTGGATTTTTTACTTTTAAATTTTTTATCTTTTAATTTTTTATTTTTATGATTTTTTAATTTTTGATTTTTTAAATTTTGGTTTTCAGATTTTTTAAATTTTGAATTTTTTTATTTTTTAAATTTTGGATTTTTTAAATTTGGACATTTGAATTTTTTTATTATGGAATTTTGGATTTCTTCATTTTGGATTTTTTAAATTTTTTATCTTTGAATTTGTTAATTTTTTTGGTCTTTTCAATTTTGGATTTACGATTTTTTAATTTTGGGTTTTTCGATTTTTAATTTGTGGATTTTCGATTTTGTAATTTTGGATTTTTAAATTTCGGATTTTTAAATTTTGGATCTTTGATTTTTAATTTTTTTAATTTTTTAATTTTGGATTTTTTATTTTGCGTTTTTAGATTTTTTAAACTATGGGTTTTCGATTTTTTAATTTTAAATTTTTTGATTTTTTAAATTTTGGATTTTTGGATTTTTTTAAATTTTGGATTTTTTATAATGGTGAATGGCTGACCACGCTACTAGCTTGAAGCAGTAATAACCCCCACTCAATGAATGATGCCTGTCCCCCCGCGCGCTCCCGTAATTTTTTTAAATTTTTGGCTTTTTTAATTTTGGGTTTTTGGATTTTTTAAATTTTGGATGTCTAATCATTGAGTTGATTGTTTTCCGTGCAGTCCGTTCCGTCACAGCCCAACTAATTTCGTGACGATTTTGTGTGTAACAATTTCGTGACGATTTTGTTCGTAACGCAAGTTTGGATTAGCTCTCGATTTACTCTTAGCGCGGCTAAAGAAGTTTCACTTCCAAAAATCTGATGTATCATTAAAACATTTTTTTCAAGATCTTTGTTTCCAAATTCACTCACCAACGAGCAATCCTCTGCGAGAAATGAAGCGTTCGCTTGAGGTCGAACTGGACTAATTTGCAATTAGTAACCAGTTAGCATTTATAAATCATTTTATGAAAGCATTGTTAAATTTTAGCTTAGACGTTATTGTATTCTATGAATGGTGTAATGTAAATTAAAGTATAGGAAAAGCAACAAATTGCCATTTATCTGCATTGTGTTCAGATACACCGCGCGCCTACTCACGTAATATTACAAAGCGCGCCCTCTCTAGCGTTAAAACATAATAAATATCTGAAACTAATCTCCCCCTATGTTCCATTCATGAGTTGGATCGTTTCCTGGTAACGGAAATGGTTATGGTACAGCATTTCCTTTTTCTGTAAAATGGAAAAGCAATAACGAGAGATGTTTTATGTTCTGATGGTAATGCCATGCAGATTTTGTTCCGTGAACTCATGGTGTTTTATCTATTTCCCATAATGAGAATCTGAGCTCTTTTAGTATTACCAAAGCCTACAGTTGAATGACCGGGCTATTGATAGTGTAAAACCTCTTGTAGAGGAAGAAGTTGAAGTACATTTATCAAGGTTCCCCACATTGAGTGGGTGTTATCCATCAATGCCTTCGAAAGAAAGTGGAATGCGGAAACTACCTGATATCGATTTCTACTGCTGAATTTTATTATGCCTTAATACATTTCACGTTTTCCTATTATTCTATTCTAGTTACGGCTTTTAATAATTCGTCTACATTTACAAATAAGTTTTGCTTTCGAAAAATTTAGCAACCTGCAATAAGCTTAAACATTTAAAAGAATCACATAAGTATGGGGCGGACTTCTAAGACCTAAAAAATAAGATATATGCATGCATTTAAGACCTAAAAACATTAAAATATGTCCAATAAAATTTAAAATATGACTTTACCACTTACACATTGTGTATATTTTTTTAAAAGTTTCAATACAATTCATTTTATTAAAATATAATTATTTAAAATCTGTAAATTCTAAAAAAGTATTATAATGCAAAATTTACAAAATATGATATGAAACTTCAAAATTTCTTTAATATGCATATAAATATGCCAAAAAATATGACCAAAATATGCATATTCATACTAAATATGCTACAATAGTCGAAAATTTCCTAAATATGCAGTTATATGCACAATAAAAGACGTTTCATTTTCACCAGGATGCTTGGAATCGGGTTTAAGTTAGTCGGAAATCTGAAATAATGCAAAGGGGAATAATATGACATGTCACAGAAATCCGTCCCCTACACATAAGCATACCTAGAATGTAGATTACTAGGAAAATGTTAAATTTTAGGATTTTGAAGACCATAAATTCTCCACGTAATCCCTTAGAATCACATTTCCGGTGTTGGTATGGGTTCACTAATGTTGGAAAGCAGGGGAAAAACATACATTTATCTTCTCGTTGTCACATATCTGTTCTCAGTGTGAAGTCGAGTTCTCATTATTGATCTCAGGCGACACATTATACGTTCCGAGAACAATGACCGATTAAGGGATACTCGTTTTTGTTAAGGCGTGCTTTGTAATGCTGAACATCAACTGCAGGATTTGGCTGCAATCATCTTTCAGCTATTTAAACTCCTGCTAGTTTGCTTACAAAATTATATCGATATGAGAGAACTGCAGTTCACAATTATTAGTTATTTGTGTGTATTCTTCCTTTATGAGAAAAGGAAAATAATGCTTATAGTTTTTTTTACGGTGCCCAGTCAAACCTATGGCACATAGAGATATGTTTAAAATAGGCGATCGAATACTCTTCGAAGCTGGATTTTTTTTATCTCCGCTTTCGTTTGAGAGTTATGAGTGAAAAACTGGCAAAAAACATGATTTTTAGCGCTTAAGTTATCTCTCAAAACTGATCACGTATGTACGCCTAATTGTTGAGTGCTTCCGTTTTATTACCCCGCTCTATTTGATTAATCTGTTTATAAAGTTATTGATTAAATTGTTACTTTTATTATTGATGGAAATTTTTATAACTTAACTTCATAAATGGATTTCCATGTTATGCAATGATTGTCTAAAATTATTACCATTCCCAATTTGAAATGCCCTTATAGCGTAAGATCTTAGCGCTATTAAAATTCCGCTCATAGGCGAAATGGGATTATTTCCCTCAATTATTAAGAAAGTTCATTTCATTTACAAATAAATTCACTGTTTTCCTTCGGCACAATATTTCAATCACTTAGAAGCCGGATTTTAACATTTTAATTAGCTTTTTACTTATGCTACCTTTTGCAACGCTAGATTGGGTTAGGTTATGTTATTACTCGTTGCTAGCGTTATTTAGAATAACAAAATGTAGAAATAATTAGAATTGTTTAATATAAATGATTACCTTGATTAAATGAAGTAACTCATAATAAAGGGAATAAATATGATGTATCATATATATACTTTATGTCTTACTTGATACTTATTTGCAGGTACCAAAACTTCCATAATAATAATTCAAATTCAAAAGCTGGAAGAACATGTGGACAAGTCCCAGAAAGGCCGAAGATACATCTCCAATACAGGGTGAGAAGGAAGGGAGAGCAAAGGTGCAATAGCAGCTGAGCATAAATCCCCAAAATTCCAACAATGAGTTTTAATGTATAATTTAACAACAATGTACAATATAAAGTATTCTTGAATAAATAACATTGACCATAAATGACTAGAAATTCATTATTAAATGAGTGAAATCTCTAATTGTTAAGAAATCCTTAAACTCACAAAACTCAGTAAGATACCAAGAATAATTCTGGAATCGCAAATCACCTAATCTCCAAAACCTACTTTGTATAAATAGTATAAATATGAATAGGTTACCAATAATGGTTAGGCCTATCTAAGTTCAATGCCAGACCTAATAATTTAGAATATTTAGAATACCAGAGAAGAAAGTCAAAGTCCACGGTTATGTACAATTTACATTAAGGTTAACATAATTTATAAATAGGCCTACCTAATTTCCAATAGTAGGTAATATTTCAAAGTATTTTAGAATACACAAATTATCTAAAATTTTCCTTAAGAAAATATACTCATGGACTATAATTAGGCCTACCTAAATTCCAATAGAAGGTAATATTTCAAAGTATTTTAGAATAAACTACAATTAGGCCTACCTAATTTCCAATAGTAGGTAATATAATTGGGAATAATAGGAAGAAGAAAAACAATAAGAAAAATCCAGAACCAGAATGTAATTAAATATAACTGCACCCACAAAACATTTAATCAAAGAAAAGCTGCATAAACAGAAGTTTTACTTTTGAAAAAGGAATTTAATATGAGAATATTTATCTAAAGAATGCAAAGAACTGAACAAGTAAGTTAAGAAAATCAGCCAGCAGAATAGCCAAAATATGAATACAAAAATCAAACTATAGAATTACAGAATAATGTCAAATACAAAGGTTCACTGAATATAACCAAGCAAGCTACACGCAATGTAGCCTATAAGAATAGCCTAAAGAATTTAAACAAGCTATGGGTGCAGAAAAGAAATAGATTTTATTTATTTAGAAGAAAAAAAAGGAGACTACAGGAACAGAAACTAACCCTATACTTTAACTACAATGTAAAGAGGAGAAGAAACTAGCTTGTCATAAATCAGTAATATACTAATTGAAATCTGGTAGAAAAATTTAGAAAGGGAAATCTACTTGGCATGTATCACTATACATAGAAGGAAGGCTCATTTCCATAAATATACAAATAATCACTGGCATGACCTAGAATGATGAACTTTGAACCCTGCTATATGTTCCACATAATTATGTATATTTGGTACAACTATACTTAGCCTGCAACTTGAAAATATATTACCCAGAGTAACTATATGAACCGGAACAATTTATTTAAATAACAAGCCCTAGCAGCACCTGTATAAAGATTCAGTTGAAGCGCTATAACACTATACGAAAATTTGAGTATCTGAATGCTAATATCTTTCTGAAATATACTAGCTAAAGAAGGGTATACTAGAATTTATAACCAAGACAATTTTTCAAGCCAAAAAAAAAGTTATGAAATGCAATACGGAATACAGGCTAGATAACTTTATTCATATGGCATGGTGACATTTAACACTAAACTTGAAACAAATGGAACGCAAGTTAATGGCTTATATAAATATATCATCTGGGACAGCAATTACGTGACAAGTTCTACCCAAGATGCAACGGGGTAAGCAAATGGTGACGATACGCCCACTAAAGAAATTCTTTTAACCAGCATCTATGAAATGGCAAAATCCCACTAATTCTAGCAGGGAAACCTCAGACAATTATTCCGCAAAACATACATATTAAGAGAATGTATGTAATAATTTCTTGTGCTAAACTACAATCTCATGAACTACGGGCATCGAACACTACAAGGTCACTGATCTCAGACAGGACGCATTTCAACATGACAGTTTTCATGATGCCTAGCAATAAGTAACTTGATACAAAATTTGTTCCTTATCCAAGAGGTCCATAACTATAAGGACACCAATTTAACTAACCCTGATAATAAGACTTTTCCATGTCCTTTCCTGCCTAAATTATATCAACAGCAAAATATGAATTCTGGCATGATGTGCTGAAGGCACTTAGAATTAGTTTTACATAATAAGTAGTGACGATCACGCTACTCACACAGAAACCGGAGAGGCTGACTCATCCTCGCAGCTCCCACACAAACCAGGCAGATGCCTAACACAGTCTGGCTCACAGTAAGAAACATGCTCACCACTACGGCTCGGTATGCAGTGGCGAAATCGTACACTACTTAAGTCAGAGAGTGTAGGCGGAGGGGATGGAATAGCGGCAACTTTAAACAGCGTTACAGCCCTCCCCTCTGACTACACAAAAAAAAAGCAAGATTTTTTTTTATACCAGATCAGTTAGAAAACCCACAAAACACATGTAACCCCCAAAATTCATACAAGCAATACAGTAGTAGAACAATATAGACCCTGTTATCAGAACACAATTAATATTACCCTGTACAGTTCATAACGACTCATAGTCTTTAAGTTAAACAAGAAATTTTAAAGTAGATGGTTTTTTTTTTTTTTTTTTTTAAAGTTCATATCTTGATGCATAAGTTCTCTTGAGTGTCTTTGAATGAATGAAACGAAGGGACAGTACCATGATATAACATACCAAACTTACTCACATTTTATGTAGAATTTATCTGCATTTTTCTGAGACTGAACAATACGGCGGCCGGCAATAAACACATGCCTTAAGCCAAATATATCTATCACTCACCAGGATGATTTACCACCTATTTTAGTGAGGAACTGATAAGCACTCACAACAAATCGTCGCCAATATCCAAATTAGGCCACGAAACACCAAATCACCACAAGGTCCATTCTTGAGTGAAAGAAGAGGTGCGAATCAGTCGATGTGAAGAGTGCAACATACTTCATAGGAGAAGATAGAGCGGGCTCGAAGAAAGAAGACTGCTGGTTGAATAAGTGGCTCATGACTCCGGCCACCCATGTCGGATGACAAAATGCAAGTTAGGGCCGTCGCCCCATGAGTCAGGTACAACACAACGAGAGGTACCGCGGATACCTCGAAGAGTGACAGCAGGAGCTCCGCAGCATCACACTGTCCAAGACGGTGGTATCTTCATAGAGTAGACTCAGACATGAAACAGAATGTTGAAAATGGTGAGTAGAGTCCAACACACACACTACCACAGTGGGAGGGGGACCGGTACAACCCACAAATATAAGGTGTCTAAATATCTGTGTTGGTTCTTTAATAGGTTCACTATACATGGAAAACTTTGTAAGGTTGAACAAAGAATTTATCTCTTAAATGTCCAAATGAAGAGTTCAATATCGGCGCACAAATGCTTTCTTCTATATAATGTCCTTTTTGCGGAAAAGTGTCCAATTATGGAGATGATTTGCAGAATGTCTTCTAGTTTTTTTTTTATTTATT
Source organism: Ectobius pallidus (assembly GCA_964059195.1). Classification (NCBI taxonomy): domain Eukaryota; kingdom Metazoa; phylum Arthropoda; class Insecta; order Blattodea; family Ectobiidae; genus Ectobius; species Ectobius pallidus. The sequence continues at coordinate 76,859,471 of CAXKWD010000006.1, forward strand.
TATTATTTTTTTTTTTACTTTCTTGGTATATCCAATATACATTCTTTATTTACTTCACTCTTAAAATATGGTCACATTCAACCATGATAATACTTTATTATCTTTTTTTTTGGCCTAGTTTTTTGTGTTTTTTTTAAACAGACTGTGTTTTGATTAGTTAAATTGACATTTTCGGGTTTATAATCTAGATTATTTAGTTTCTTTTTCTTTTTTTTTTTTGATAAGGGGCCCCTTAAAATAATTGAGACTGGAGGGAAGAAGACAGCTCCCTCGGCTAAAGTAGGAGCAGCGAGATCGTCACAATAAGGATTCTTTTAAAGCAATTACATATGCAAATAATACACATAAATACGTGTACAGAAGAAAAGGACAAGATTAGATAACAAGAATTGACAATTGAGATTTGCACTACAATTACAAGTGCCTGAAAAACATTACACTAGCTAAACTCTAAACATTACACAAAACCCTGGATAAGGAACAACACAAACTAACACTTCTTCAACTGAGAAATATGACATCTTTTAACAGACTTATCATTAAGATGTTCGAGCAAGAAGGTGACTGAAAAATGGCATATATGGTGCATGGCGGAGTCACCAAAAAAAAATTTTCCACAATACAAAATATTCACTGCCATGATGAATTTGGACAAATGGCAGAATGAAAAATAACTAATAAACGTAATATATGTGGAACATATATACTCTCCCCTCTCGCCTGAATTGGAGAAGCCGCTACCATGCAACGCTAGATTGGCTAGTAATGTGTAGTAAAAGAAGTGTATTTTTATTAAAGAAGCTAAGCGAACCCGTCCGGGAAAAGCTACGGAAAAGAAGATGCCTAAACATCCAGAGCACTAAGAGAAATAGGGGCAGAAGACCGTTGAAGTAGACGCCTAAATAAAAAAAATGTTCCCTACAGCTGGAGTTGCTCTTCCGCATGCCCACTGTCGAGCATGCAGGATAACTAAACAGCCCTGTTTACACCTACAGTGACCGTTCGGTTACAACAGCGGTCAACCGCCAGATCGCTCCAGCGAACCAGCAAGTGCAAAAGACACCACGGCCCAAAAACTTTATGAGTTAGGATAGAAGACAAAAGGCGTATAAAGTCCAGGATAATCTGGTATGCCAATCTTTCAGGCCTCCAAACCCAACAGTCCTGTGTACACTACAGGCCCAGTTCGGCTACGCCAGAAATCACCTACCGAGACCACATAGAGACAAGCCGGATAACCAACAAATCCCCAGACCAGACTCGAAGGAAATATGGAAAGGACCATAAATATATATATATAGTAAAAAAAAATCTAATCTGATACGAAATTGCCTACCAAAGAGCAATACTAGAAAACCTGACGCAAGAGTCACCTCCCACTCGTCCTTGAAGTGGAGGCACACATAAAGCTTGAATAATAACTTTCAACTTTTACTTTTCTGTATCAGTATGTTTTATAATTCCAATTAACTACAATATAAAGAGGAGGGCTAACTAGCTTGTCATAAATCAGTAATATACTAATTGAAATCTGGTAGAAAAATTTAGAAAGGGAAATCTACTTGGCATGTATCACTATACATAGAAGGAAGGCTCATTTCCATAAATATACAAATAATCACTGGCATGACCTAGAATGATGAACTTTGAACCCTGCTATATGTTCCACATAATTATGTATATTTGGTACAACTATACTTAGCCTGCAACTTGAAAATATATTACCCAGAGTAACTATATGAACCAGAACAATTTATTTAAATAACAAGCCCTAGCAGCACCTGTATAAAGATTCAGTTGAAGCGCTATAACACTATACGAAAATTTGAGTATCTGAATGCTAATATCTTTCTGAAATATACTAGCTAAAGAAGGGTATACTAGAATTTATAACCAAGACAATTTTTCAAGCCAAAAAAAAAGTTATGAAATGCAATACGGAATACAGGCTAGATAACTTTATTCATATGGCATGGTGACATTTAACACTAAACTTGAAACAAATGGAACGCAAGTTAATGGCTTATATAAATATATCATCTGGGACAGCAATTACGTGACAAGTTCTACCCAAGATGCAACGGGGTAAGCAAATGGCGACGATACGCCCACTAAAGAAATTCTTTTAACCAGCATCTATGAAATGGCAAAATCCCACTAATTCTAGCAGGGAAACTCAGACAATTATTCCGCAAAACATACATATTAAGAGAATGTATGTAATAATTTCTTGTGCTAAACTACAATCTCATGAACTACGGGCATCGAACACTACAAGGTCACTGATCTCAGACAGGACGCATTTCAACATGACAGTTTTCATGATGCCTAGCAATAAGTAACTTGATACAAAATTTGTTCCTTATCCAAGAGGTCCATAACTATAAGGACACCAATTTAACTAACCCTGATAATAAGACTTTTCCATGTCCTTTCCTGCCTAAATTATATCAACAGCAAAATATGAATTCTGGCATGATGTGCTGAAGGCACTTAGAATTAGTTTTACATAATAAGTAGTGACGATCACGCTACTCACACAGAAACCGGAGAGGCTGACTCATCCTCGCAGCTCCCACACAAACCAGGCAGATGCCTAACACAGTCTGGCTCACAGTAAGAAACATGCTCACCACTACGGCTCGGTATGCAGCGGCGAAATCGTACACTACTTAAGTCAGAGAGTGTAGGCGGAGGGGATGGAATCGCGGCAACTTTAAACAGCGTTACACTTTAAAGGAATTTTAGAATGGAAATTATTTACGTTCCAGAAGTAACGTTTTATTGGAACACGGCTGTCAGTCAAGAAACTGATACCGAAAATTATTGAAGCCATCCTCAAGGTTGGATATGCCGAGGGCGAAGTAGTCTTCAATCCTCGAATCTCAGGTATCCTTTTAATTTTTTTTTTAAATAAATTTAGCTGGCCATAGGCCAATTTTCATGAATTATTTATCTTGTTTACTGTTTTGTTTCCCTTGGTTTTCCATTTTTCCTTATTACACACAAACACCCATGCCCGAGGCGGGACTCGAATTCACAGCCTTCTCCACCACGGTTCCAAGTTACGTGGCTAAGGATACCGGCCTTTTGGGGGGGGGGGGCGGCTGGCCACGGGATTTAAACCTGGGACCTCCCGAATGCAAGACCAAGATGTTACCATCTCGGCTACCTCGCTCGGTACGCCCGTCTGTTTAGACGTCTGCAGTTCCCCGTTCGTTTGAGTTTCGCTGTGCATTAACAAGTCACGTGGATAATCACTTCAAGTTATATGATTCGATTTTCGGAAATGTGCTTCTCCTATGGTCAACTGTAAGGTAAGCGGACCTAGTAATGTGCACATGCATTATTATTATTTTACGAAGTCTGCATAGCTCCACCCCTAACTGCTTGGAATGCATGGTAAGAAGTACTGCAGTCTAATCGCTACAGAGTAGCCTACTCTTCACCTTTTGAGGCCTCGTTACATGATCAGGAACTAGAGGTTACTGTGAAGATATACATTTGGTGGCCTACTAATTCCGCTGACTGTACTTGGATTGTTCAAGAATTTGAAAGCCATTCAAATCCAAATAGGAGGACACGTGATATAATTGTGCGGAAGATCTGTAATAAAAAATTAGTTTTTTTAAATTTTTTTTTATTATTATTTTTTTTAACATCGAGCATTTTATGTTTTAAAAATTGTTTGTGCCACCAGCAACCTGGTATGCTAAACATTGAGTTTATCTATGAACCGTAAATATAAATACGAAGTAATATAATATGTTTTTACATAAAATTGCTTGTATACGAGGGTAATTTCAGAAGTCATGGCAACTATTTTATATATTCCGCACATGCGGTTATTGCACTATATACATTTGAAAACATGGTGTACACAGTACGGGATGCGACCACCAGATGACGTCTGGGTGCATTGGTGTCCAGTAGACAACACATGCAAACATTAGTATCCTAGAGACTGTGTTCCGAAATGGATGTTAATAAAGTTGCCATTAAATATAAATAGCGAGCATATGTAAATATTGCATTTCTGCGTGGCAGAAACTGTTGCACGTTGGGTGGAGGAATTCAAACGTGGACGCGTAGCGCCTTCCTCATCGTTGGCAAAGATGTGTGGACGCCTCGGGGGATTATTTTGAAGGTTGTTAGCTCATTAGAGTACGAGTATTACGCTTACTGTTTTGTGCATATGTAATACGAATAAAACAATGATCTCTATTTACGCATCTTTCAATGTTCCTTACCCATAGCGCCTTGTATCCGGATCCCAATTTAGTCCAGCATTGCGAAGAACATTCCAACGACTTTCAATCGTGTATCATGATTTTTGTTTCCTGCAGGTTTATTGACTGATAAATAATAGTTGCCATGACTTCTGAAATGACCCTCGTATATATTGACCAGTACTTAAACTTTCATAAAAGTATACTGTTGTTTATTATAAAATATCTGCACGTGGTGGGTTTAATGATCGAGTTTCGAGGTTCAATTTATTCCTGGTTTCCTGGGAAATTTTTGGAAAAATGTGATTGGCCAAGGTCAGTTCGTGAAAAAAAAAATATTGCCTTTTGGGCTTTATTCAATTATGCCGAAACTCTTGCCAAAATTATTTTTTAAGGATGAAATTCTCACAAACTTAATTTAAATTCAGTAATAATTTTTGTTGTCGGCCGCGGTGGTCTAGAGGTAGCGTGCCCGCCTCTAGATCCGCAGGGCGCGGGATCAAACCCGGCCGCGGTCGATGGATTTTTCAGGACGTAAAAATCCTGGGCACGGAGTCCTCCGGGAGGGACTTTAAGCTGGGGGTCCCGTGTCGTAGATTTACGGCACGTAAAAGAACTCCAAGCCTAAATTAGAGCCTCTGGACAAAATTTCTCGGCCCTTTCACGTCCAAGAAATACTTAGTTTCCAGAGGGGGGTTGCGAGGCGATGGGCTTACCACCTGTCCCTCTACCCTCTCTCGGAAAATAAGCATATCAAAATTAGTATAGGTAATGAAACCTCCACTTGGAGGCCCCTTCGCCCCACCTGGGGATCATAGGGTACCAGATACCAGATACAGAATAATTTTTGTTAATTTACAATCTCAACACACTGTTCAAACAGGTAATTTAACTATTTTTAAAGTGTTTATGTGTGTTTACTTAGCAATGGTATACTCTGTGTTTGCAAACTTTCATTAGGCAGAAGCAAACATATAAAAATAAAAATAATTCATTTTGAGCAAATTTGTCAGGTTATTTTGAGAAGCAAAACGTTGAACTCGCTATTTACTCTAGATAAAATTTCTAAATGGTAGAATATTATTAAAATTTTGAAACAACGTTGAAATTAGATTAAATTGTCAGCCTGTTGTTTTAAAACATAGGTATTTTATTATGGCAAAGAGACTTCATTTTGTTTACAGGCATCGTCATCATCGGAAAAGCACGAATGTGCAATGACAGGACAGTTTCAACCAAATTATATACGTGAAGCAAACTGCTGAAGTTTCGAGGTTAACATACTTTTCTGATTTATAAAAGATCGCACCCATGATATTACTTGGAATCTTGAAGCCAGGAAAATTTTTAAACTTCCTTGTCTTGACAAAATTCAATAGCATTTCCAGTCAATTTTGAATGTTTTGAAAATCAGTCATAATTATTTATTAATAGCCTACTGCTGATTTTAGTAGTCAGAAATTAATTTTAGACTAAGCCTATCAGTATTGTCATATATCAAATTTGCTTTACATTAGCGTGAAATCAGAGAACTATTCATAAATCTGGTTGAAATTGCCAGCTCTGAAAGCCCCATTCCAATCATCGCCAGTCGTCTTAGGCTATCTTCCTGCAAAATGCTGTTTTATTTTTTTTATTTTTTAACCTAGCTCAGGCTATATAATCATCTGAATATCTCTATGTAAGGTTGAATGTGCATTTTTGTACTCAGTTACATCTGGGTAAGTTCGCCTGAAGCATAGGCCTATCGACAGAAATAGCGTGATCGACATGTTTTCCATGCCAAAAGTAATTATTGAAGGACTTACATGCTCCTGAAAAATATGTGGCAAAATGAAACTCAAAGTAACTTCTATGTTAAACTGTAAATTTAGTTACTAGAATGCAGGTGATGTTAACAACAACAGACACCGCCGTCCTCTATCCAAACTATTAATAATTAAATATGTTATGAAATGCTTTACCTGAATATTTATAATAAAAGAAGCATGGAATTTAAAATTAAAATGAAGGCTTCTGGACTGCAAAGCTTGTCATGTAAACTGAAGTGTTAACTAGATTTATTTTAAACTCGTTCCAAAGGTGTGGTTTGAAACTTTGCTGGGACGTTGTGGTTTTCTAACTCCACTGAACAAGCATTGAGACTAGAAAATGTGCAACGATGCCACTGCTAAAACATCAGTTGCAGGGCGAATAAATTAGTTTCAGGTTTTAAAGGAACTTCAGCGTATTCATCAATTTCATGTCGTGCTTCTTCATTTTTCGCAGACTATTCCATACATACTCCGCGCAATTGATATCGGCCAATAACGTTTAACAATGCCTTAGATATCTGCTAATCATGCATGCTTACAAGGAAGAGGTTTTATCATGGGTAATCTCAGCCGATAAAGCGTTGGAACAAGTGGAAAATTTCAAATATCTGGAAGCAGTAATTGTAGATACAAATGATACTAAGGCAAAAGCTAAGTGTCGACTGCGCAGCAGGAGTGAATTTATCTGATGAAACTTTCGTGGGATTATCTATGATAAAATCGCAGTTTTGAGACCCTTGCAAGCTTGTTATAAGACAATAGATCGAGATTGTTCGATATTCAAGGTATTGCTAAACGTTAGGCTATTGGTCTATTACATGATAAAACTAACTAGTGCTTCGCGTAACATGAACTGAAAAAAGGAAAGGTTATGGTCAGCGATCCAAGTTCCATTCTGAACCAGGGTAGATTATCTTAGTGATGTGTATGGTCTAAGCTAGTGACGGAATACGCCCATCACCTGAAAGGATATGCTACCCGTATGTTATGCAGTGGGACTCCAGTGAAAGATGGGAAGCCTGAGTGACTTTTTAACTAGTAAATGTACGCACAAGCGACAGACCTGTGGAGGAAAGAATGCAGTCAAGTTTATGATCACAGGTGTAATTACTGACACCCGTTTTAGCCTACCAATAACTGATCTAGCATGAGCAGTAATCCACAGAAGACCTTTTACTATTATAATATTATTATTAATAATAATTTTGTTTTATTATTATTTAACGTTATAAATATTATTATTACCATTATTGTTATAAAATTATAAAAAAAATATTATTATTAAACAAAATATATAGAGTTCCTTACCATAAGATTATCTCATATTCTTTACTGACCGATTGGTTTATAATTTTCGTACATTCAGATCTTCATATGGGCATAACTGGGACATACTTACTATTTATTTACTCATGATATGTATGGTATAAGTAATAACTTATTTTGTAGAGTTATTCTCATCGTTCAGAGGGCGATCAGTCATAAGCGTGATTTAGATGTATGTTTCTAAAGCAAGAATTTGAAGTGAGTCAATGGGGTAGGGCCTACATTCGTGTTTTCGACCACCAGCAATTTAATACATTGGCAATAAACACAACTTCCTCCATCGTTACAAATGTCTGATACGTTAGGTAGGAGAATAGGTTGTAGGGGAGGCTGGCCACTACCTCCTATAGGCACATAGGTACGAACGTTGTACCACCAAATTCTAACTTCTTGAAGCATGGTAATATATTACACTTTACTACCTATTTTTATTGTAATATCAATATTGTAACTTAGGCATCGACTTAGGGGGACATGTACTTTCTGCCCCACCAACTTTTAAGTTTTGCCATTACTGCTAAAAATCCAATTCCTGCCCCTCCCCCTCGACAATATTTTCAAATTAGCGCTTCTGGCTAGGTTTATTTTCAAAACCTTTTTGAGATAGCATTTCATGTAGTTTAACTTATTTGCCATAGTTAGTTTTTATAGTAAAAACTATATATATATAAAACAGGCTTTGTCCTGACTGACTGACTTAATGAAAGAGAATCAACGCAGAGCCTAAACTAAATGCCAAAAATCAAATGTTACAAAATAATTAATCAAATACAAATCACATTGCATTTACAGTTCTGATGACAACAGTGTATTTTTTTTTTCAATTCCAGCTGTGTTTATACTCCTTTTGTCTACGAGGCCATATCAGGAGTTTGGGATGTGTGTCTATACAGTAGGGAGGCCATGGAACTATTGATTGTCAAATGTTTCTATTATTAGTGTATTCTTATGGAGTAAATTTCAACTGATGTTAATTTAAATGCATATAATACAGGATGAAATGGTGAGGATGACTCATGGTATGGCAATATCCAATTCGACAATTGCCTTTACGACTGAGGAACCCATGAAAAATAAAATGTCAAATTTCCCAGACACGGGATCTTGAACCCGGTACCTCCCGAATACGATTCCTACAGTGTATTGTTGGCAGTGTTCACAGGTATATTTCGAAGTGCATGATACGTGACAATGACAAATTAGAGAAGATATCGATGTAATTCATTAATGTAAATAAATAATGAATAATGAAATCCACGAATATAATGCACAATGTGATGCAGTCACATAACTTTCTCTACCCTGGACATAGTGAATACCATTTTCTCACTCCACGTTTTGATGTAGAATAAGAGTTCGTATTGCAGGGACACCATTTTCAGATGTCTCCCTGAGTGGCCAACGAGTAGCTATGCCATATCAGAAGTCATACAAAATTCTAACCACTAATACGTTATTCATAGCTGTAGGCTTTGTATTTTTAGTTGAGAAGTAACTATGGATGTTTATCATGGACCCTAAGCGTGTAAAAGGAGACAAAATAGGATGGAACATTTTTAGTCCTGTGTGCGCAGCATATTGTTATGTCCCAAATTTTGAGAGAGGAAAGTATGAAAGTGATGTTGAATTTCTTTTTGATATCAGCCCCGAAACAGTTGTATGATAACATGAGAGCGAGAAACAAAATATTGCATAAATATCAAACAATTTTATGTTACTGGTATTTCAGTTTCTTATTTCAACCCCCTACAAGGCTTGGTGTGTAGAAGCAATGGGGTGCAAATTTCTACATCCTCTATGGGACATAAAAAGCTATATCAAGCGTTTTCTGAGGAAATAGTTCGAGTGTGATAAGTCGTCCTTCCTCATTTCAAATTCTAAATACCTATATAATGACCTATAATTTAAAAATCGAAAGTCCTTCATAAGATAATTTCCAATTACAAAATAAAAAAACCGGGCGACGCCGGGCCTTTTAAGCTAGTAGCTTATAAGAGGCTTTGTCCTGACCGGCTTAATGAATGAATGACAGAGAATCAACGTAGAACCTAAACTATAATAGGTAGAGAGTTGGGATTTTGAGAGTACCTTTGTTTCGTAATGCAAGTGCACACTAAGAGAGGATTTTTAAAACTTTTGATTTTTAATGCCATAAATCAAATGTTACAAAATAATTAATGAAATGCAAATAACATTGCATTTACAGTTCTGATGACAACAGTGTATTTTTTTTAATTCCAGCTGTGTTTATATAAGCCATATAAGCTTTTGTGTATATTAGCTATTCAGTTGAAAAACATTATCATATCTCCGAATACCTGTGTATTTCATTGCATTTGTGGTGCAGCGACTCAGATTTGTGCCCTGAAAACCACCATAAAATTATGGTGTAAGAATAATGCTTCGTTAATTAAACATATAGGAATCAATTTGCCTCGTAATTAAAATTTACATTTTGTAAGTTTTTTTATTGTTAAAAACTCTGAGCGGTCACTCAGACCTCACGTCCATGTTAATATAACACGTCCTTGTTTAAGGGTTAAAAATCAGTTTGGAAACATCAGTATCTGGAAGAAATAGCTTCTAAGATGTCAGACCAATCATAAACTATCGTCTCATAGCGCTAAGGTCTACCGAAACTTCATTGAAATAAACAACCAGAAACCGTCTCACATAGTGGTTAATGACAGAAGTGTAAGTGTGTTGTGAAGTCAGAAGCCATCACTCGGGTTGCAGTTTGTTCCATGAGCCAGAATAACCCTTAGTAATGTATTGGTGTGAGAATTGAGGTTTATAATGGTGGTTGTGTATTACCTGAAACATTTTATATTTGTATTTTAATCACCAGTGAAAGATATTTACGTCACATACAGTATTGTGAACATTGGATAAAAATATGTTCTTAAATTTTAGTTTTTGTAAAATTGAAATCTCTTCTATATATGAATCGGTTATTTATGAAAGGGCTCTTGTCACGAAAAGTAAAATGTTGGGGAATTAAAAAAAACTGTTTATTTTCCAACTAGTAATAAATACGAAAGATTTTTTTATTCTAGTTATTTTGATTCTACTAACCACTAATAATAACGATGACTAAAAACAATTATGTTGTTTATGTTGCATGATAGGGCTTATCAAAGTTGTCTGACAAGAGTCCTTTCATAAACAAAGGGCTGACAAGCGCCCATTCATAGAGACAAAAGTAAAAACAAACAATGCAATGAATGAGACTTTACGAAGGCTACTTATTTTACATTAAACATTGTATACACAAATGAGATTGGCTATAACAGATACATAATAATGGGTTTTTAACAAACACACCATTTACAGTAAAGTCTCATATCATTACATTTCACAGTTCTTTTTCAACTGAAGGCCACTGAATCACCTCGTCATAAAAGAAACCATGTTCCTCAGGGACGAACTGAACAAGCTTCTTTATATCATCCATTTTCGTTTTAGGAATAGGTATTTTTTCTGAGAAATGGGTAGGGTAGAGAAATGCTTGATTGTTTCGGGATAGCTACTGTAGTTTGAAACATGTAGTTTGAATGTGTCCACTAATAAAAGATAATACTGTTACTTTTCCTTTACTTGATTGCTGGAACGAGAATTCATGGTAGTTAGAAATAGTAAAATATTATCTTTTTCCCTTCTTTTCATATTTGGTTTCTTCGGAAACAGTACATTTTTTATAGAACTGAGGCCACCATTTTTTGAAAATCCAAAATATTTCCTGTTTCTATTAAATCAACAGTAAACTTTCCCTGTACTGAAGACATTAATATCATTTCACATACGTCTTTTATTGTGTAATATCGGTCACATTTCCTTAATTTTCTTTTGACAAGGCCAAAGACCAGGCCAGATAAGAGTGGCCCCTTATGGGCAGTCTGTACACAATCTTTTTGAATCCTCCACTGTCTGTAAGAGAAAGTAGGAACCTAATCAACAATACCAATAACAATGAGAAGTGAACAGAGACAGCTGGTTACCAAACCATTGCTGCTAACCATGCTTTATTTAAGAAAGGGCTCTTGTCATTGACATGAGCCGTTTCATAACTAAACACAGACTTGCAATGGCTGTATCTTGCAAAGTATTGGTGTGACAAGAGATCTTTCATAAGTAAACGATGCGTGGATGTTGGGACAATCCATTTTCATGATAAACTCGTTTTTCAAAAAATCATGACATGAGCCCTTTCATAAATAACCGATTCATATATACATATAAGGCTTTGTCCTCACTGACTGACTGAATGAATGAATGACTGACTTAATGATTGACTGACAGAGAATCAACGTAGAGCCTAAACTATAATAGGTAGAGGCTTGGAGTTATGACAGACCTTCGTTTCATAATGTAAGAAAGGATTTTGAATAATTTTGATTTTAAATGCCAAAAATCAAGTGTTTTCGAAGATACTTAATACCCTACACAGAATTATCAAATCCAAATCACATTCCATGTACAGTTCAAATGACTACAGTGTATTGTTAGCAGTGATCACAGGTAGCTTTGGAAATAAATGATACGGGCCTTTGACAAATTAGAGAAGCTATCGATATAATTCATTGTTATAAAAAATATTGAAGAATGAAATCCACGAAAATAATGAACAATGTGATGCAGTCACATAACTTTCTCTACCCTGGACATAGAGAATACCATACGAGGTATGGTTAACTTATATGTACTCGTATAAGTATTATTATATCCCAGGTTTTTGGGGAGGGAGGTATGCAAGCGATATTGAATTTATTTTTAATTTCATCCCCGAAACAGTTGTATGGTAACATGAGCGTGAGAAATAAAATATTCCGCAAAGACAATACAATTTTATGTTATCGGAATTTCGGTTTCTTCTTATTTCAACTCCTACCAGGCTTGGTGTGTAGAAGCGATGGGATGCAAAATTCTACATTCTCTATGAGCCATAAAAAGGTATAACAAGCGTATTCTGAGGGAATAGTTTGAGTGTGATAAGTCGTTCATCCTAATTTCAAATTTTTAATATCTATATAAGGACATAGAATTTGAAAATCGAAAGTCCTTCATAAGTTAATTTCGAATTACAAAATACAAAACCCGGACATCGCCGGGCCTTTTAAGCTAGTGAAATATAAGACACATAGAATACAGGATGAAGTAACACCTAGCTGGATAGAGGAAACGCTCACAAATTCATCCAGTAGAAAATGTCTCATTTCACAACAACACAGTCATTGCAATTCCGAGTTAATTGCAGGCCTATTGATACTGGTCTAGATATTTAAGTATTATATTATGTGATGATAATTGCTACATTATGTCTGGTAATCGAAGAACATTCTTTGTTTAAACAATAAATTAGCTACAGAAAAATAATACTAAAATTCTCGCGAACGAAACTCTGCTAAATAATGTATAAATAAGCCAGTCGTTATACTATTCAGTGTTGCCATACGTACGACTATAGTCGTACACATACGACTATTTCATAGATTTGTACGACGTACGACGCAACCATGTGTCGTATGCTTATTCATACGACTATTTTTAATATTAGCATTTTATCGGCCTACTACCATTTTCTGTTAATTTTTTAGCAATATACTGCAGAATTTTCAATTTGGATAAACATGAAGTTTTTTGTTTTTTCGTAGTTTATTTTGTATATGCCTACATATCGCTAAATGAATGGCGGAATGTTATAATAGTCATTGTCAAATAAAACTCAGTCCATTTATTTATTACACGCACCACGCTTAAGTTGTATTGTTGTATTGTTATTGCTACTTCTCTCATTATTCTTCTCCAAACATTTTATATTTTAGCCGCACGTGTCCTAAACGAAGCAATCCAAACCTCTAAAAAAATTATACCGATAAAGAGCAGCTGGTCTTATTGTTTTTCTTTTATTTGACCAAACATAATAATCATATGATTGTTATTATTAATAGTAGGCCTATATGTTGATACGCCCATATCAAAAGTGGCTGTATACTTTAAATAATATTTGGAAATCTTATTTTCTTATGGTTTGTAATGTAATTTTATTATTAATATTTTATTTCTTCCTGCAACATCTGCAGGTAGCCGATGACAAAGAGTACTAACAACAATGGGTATATGTATAGTTACGAGAGACCAGTTATCTGAGTAGTAGCGGTTAACAATAAAGTCAGCATGCGTGAGTGGAGCAGTAGCACGTTATAGAACTTACAAAAGCAAATTTTAGCCACCAATCTTAGAAAAAATGTCTGTACATTATTATTATTATTATTATTATTATTATTATTACTATTATTATCATCATCTTCATCCTGACAATTCGCAAAGTGTACGACGATTTTAACTAGCGTACGACTATTTTCAGTTATTGGTACGACTGTTTTACGTTTCTGATCTGGCAACCCTGATACTATTGCTAAAGCAATACTGAAACTTTGATTGTACCATACTGGGGTCTTTGCATATCTGTTCACCTCGCGTGTTCAAACAACCCATTGAGGATAAATCGTGTATTGGATTCTAATTAATTTATTCGAAAATTTGATGCACAAAATACGGAATTTAAGTTTAACACCCATATGAGTGGGTGCAGTTCAGTTTTATTTGTAAAAAATCCGGTAAACTGATGTAACAAAGTGCCATTATGCTTTTGTTTAATCAGTAAAAATTGCAATTATGGTATGCAGAGAATAAGTTATTTTTGTTATCAATTTCCCAGTTAAGCTGCAGATCGATTAATTAAGCAGGACTTACGGAAGAACAAAGGTCTAAAGTTTTATTCTTAACCTTAATTCAAACTCGTATACACTGATATAAGGAATTCTTAAAATATGTCAACATTTCACAAAATACACTGGCGAAGAACTCCACTTAATGTATGTAAGCCTAATTATTTCAGAGTAATATTATATCTTCTGTAAATAACAGTATTCAACTTGATGAACGAAATATACATCTGACTAGTTTGATAATCAATGTGTCATGGCTAACTATTGCGAATTTCAAAGTCGTAAAGTGATATGTTGTCAGGATAACACATTTGCATTTGTTAAATTCTTTTTTTAATATATTACCATAAAATAGGGATTAAATTGGGCATTACTCCGATACCGGTCAACCGATTTTATCCAATATCAATAGATGTCTCCCCATGGACATTAAAAAATGTGTATACCAAGTTTAATGAAAATCCGATAAAGCGTATTTGAGTTACCGCGTCTTTAAAATAGACACTAAATTGGGTTTTACTCCGGTACCGGTCAACCGATTAGGCCCAAATTCAATAGATTTCTTCTCATGGACGTCATAAATGCGTGTACCAAGTTTCATGAAAATCCTATTAAGCGTATTTGAGTTATAGTGCCTTCGTAGTATAATACTTTAAAAAAAGGTACGAAATTGGGAATTACTCCGGTACCGGTGAACCGATTTGGTTCAATATCAATAGGGTTCTTCCCATGAACATTATATATGCGTATACAAAGGTTCGTGAAAATCCGATCAAGCTTATTTGAGGTATGTAGCTTACAGACCCAGGGACAGACAGACCGACAGACTGATGGACACACATTTTCCCGCCCCCTATACAATCTGATAAAGTACCATTCTGGCACTTAATAAATACCATTAACAGTAGATAATATGGTAATTATTAAGAAAAATTGTTTGGCTTACAAAACAACTTGAGATAAAGGCGGAAATTTACCAATTCACAAATTGTTCACTAGAGCTAGAACAAAATAAAATCAGTATGTTTTTGTTTAATCAGTTATGATTGCAATTATGATTATGCAGAATATGTTTTTTTAATTGATTTCCAAGTTAAGTTCCAGATTTATTCATTAAGCAGGGCTTACGGAAGAACAAAGGTCTAGTTTTTTTAATCAGATTGCAATATTCCAGCATCGGTTAACCTGTACAGATTTGTGATATCTTGACGATCGCACACTCACATAAAAATACTAAAAAAGTCAAATTGGTCGGTTTCGGGATTTGAACCATGGAACTCCAGAATGTGAGGCCAAGACGTTACCATCTCGGCCACCTGGGTCAGTTTAACTGTCCAGTTGGATAAGCGCATGTAAAGCAGTAGTGTTATTTGTCATAGCTAACTATTTTAATTTCCAAAGCCTTATACGAACACAGTAAAACAATAGGGTATGTTGTCATGATAACTGATTTGCATTTCATAAATTCTTTCGAATACGTATATCACCATAAAATACGCACTAAATTGAGCATTACTCCGAAACAGGTCAACCGATTTTATCCAATATCAATAGGCTTCTTCCCATGGGCATTATAAATGTGTATACCAAGTTTCATAAAAATCCGGTAAAGCGTATTTGAGTCACCGCGTCTTTAAAATTGACACTAATTTGCGTTTTACTCCGGCACCGGTCTACCGAACTGGTCCAATATCAATAGACATCTTCCCATGCAGGCCTACATTATAAATGGGTATACAAAGTTTCAGGAAAATCCAATAAAGCATGTTTGAGTTATCGCGACTTCTTTTATATGAACATAAAAGGCACTAAATTAGGCATTATTCCGGCACTGGCCAACCGATTTTGTCGAATATCAATAGACGTCTTCCCATGGACATTATTAATGCGTATACTAAGTTTCATAAAAATCCGATAAAGTATATTTGAGTTATTGCGCCTTTAAAATAGACACTAAATTGGGTTTTACTCCTGTAGTGGTCAACAGATTAGGTTCAAATCCAATAGGGTACTTCTCATAGACGTCTTATAGGCCTATACCAAGTTTCATGGAAATCCAATACAGAGTATTTGAGTTATGGCGCCTTTCTAATATAATCTATTAAAATAGGCACTAAATTGAACATTACTCCGGTACCGGTGAACCTTTTTTGTTCAATATCAATAGGGTTCTTCCCATGACATTATAAATATGTTTTCCAAGTTTCATGAAAATCCGAAATAGCGTATTTCCGTTATGGCATTACAGACACACAGACAGACAGACATTTTTTCATCCCCCACACAATCTCATAAAGTAACATACTGGCACTTAATAACCGTGAATAATAAAATTAAATATAAAACTTCAATTAAAACTAAGAGAGAACGTGTAAATAGTACCAGAAAGTGAACTGAAACTATATAGAGTAGCAGGTGCCCGCGGCTTCGCCCGCGATTATTTACACAACTATAGATGTTTTATTAAGTGCCAGTATGGTACTTTATGATAAGTGTGGGGACGGGAAAATGTCTGTCCGTCTGTCCGTCCATCCGTGTGTCTGTACGCGCGATAACTCAAATACGCTTAATCGGATTTTAATGAAACTTGGTATACCAATTTATAATGTTTATGGAAAGAACCCTACCGATATTGGACCAAATAGGTTGACCGGTACCGGAGTAAAACCGAATTTAGTGTCTTTTTAAAGGCGCGATAACCCAAATACGCTTCTATCGGATTTCATGAAACTTAGTATACGAATTTATAATGTCCATGGGAAGAAGTCTGTTGATATTGGACCAAATCGGTTGGCCGGTACCGGAATAATGCCCAATTTAGTGCCTTTTATGTTAATATATCACAAAGGCGCGGATAACTCAAATACGCTTTATCGGATTTTCATGAAACTTGGTATATACGTTGTTGGGTACAAGCCTATTGAATTTGGGCCAAATCGGGTGACCGGTACCGAAGTAACGAGTATATCAATATTAATTTTGTAATGAATATTATTCTGTTCCACAATATACTAAAACTAGCTGAAAAGGCCCGGCGTCGCCCGGGCTTTGTATTTTTTAATTTGAAAT
Organism: Ectobius pallidus; assembly: GCA_964059195.1. Lineage (NCBI taxonomy): Eukaryota > Metazoa > Arthropoda > Insecta > Blattodea > Ectobiidae > Ectobius > Ectobius pallidus. The sequence continues at coordinate 76,876,637 of CAXKWD010000006.1, forward strand.
TAGTTTATGGAGGACTTTCGATTTTGAAACTCTAGGTCCTTATATAATATGTATGTACAACTTGAAATGAAGAAAACGATTTATCAAACTATTCCATCAGAAAACGCTAGATATAGCTTTTTATGACTCATAGAGGATGTCGAATGCTGCATTCCGTTGCTTCTACACATCATGCCTGGGATGGGTTGAAATAAGAAGAAACATAAATTACATCAGATTGTATTGGCTTGACGGAAAATTTTATTTCTCATTATCATGTTACAACTGTTTCGGGGCTGAAATAAAAGAGAAATGCAGTATCACTTTCATACTTTCCTCCCCTAAAACCCGGGACATAATATACTGCGAGCATAGGACTCAAAATGTTCCATCCCATGCTTAGGGCCTATGATAAATCTCAACTAATACAAAGCCTATGGATAACGTATCAGCGGAAAGGATTATTTACAGACTTCTGATATAGCATACAGTGGCGTAGCAAGCTTATGTGGTACCAGGTGCGGAAAATGTCTTGTCACCCCCGCCCCCCATTTAAATTATTAAAAGTTGGAACAGTTCCAAGTGTTATTTTTTGGATAGTCAAAGGTAGTCCCACGAGAGTTTAAGAGTTTGTCGATAAATGCAGCTGCATCGAATTTATCTGATGTAGGCCTAAATCGTAAACTCAACGGATTATGCAAAATTAGTAATAATTACATTGTTATAGGCTATAAGAACGAAACTAAGCTCCGAAATCATGGTATACTATGAATCAACCATCCATAAAGCGATTCGAGTTAACATGTTATCGCCATGTTGTAACCAGTGTTTCCAAAGGTGAATATAAGACATAGTTAACCTAATTCAGTCAATTTTGTTAGGATTAAGGAAAGACATACATATCAAGCACATTATGCTGTACATTGTACACTGTAGGCCTACTGTTAAACGACAATAATTGCTATTATTATTATTATTATTATTATTATTATTATTATTATTATTATTATTATTATTATTAATCTAAAGTAAGTTATAGACAGACAGGTATACATTGTTTTCCTGAGCGACATAAATTTAATTGTTAATATGATATTATATTAGTGCAGTGATGGAATTGTGAAATAGTTTAAAGATTTTTGGAAATAAAGCGAACATCTAGGCCACAATACACTCCCGAAATTGTGCAAATTTTTATTTTTTGAGTGATTTTTTATATTTTCTTTTCCAAGCGAAATCTCGAACTTTTTAAAAAAATGAATTTTGATAAAAAGACAAAATTTTGTATTTATGTCAGATACCTTTCAAGATGTGAACCGAAGATTGGAGACAAGTTTTCTTATTTTTACATAAAGAAAGTTTTCTCGAAAACGGCTCTAACGATTTTCTTTTAATTTTGCACGGGGGTTGCTTATACTAAGAGATAAAACTTTTATTTGAAACACTTTTTCGAAATAATTCTCTGAAGGGTAGTTATAACCCACCCGCTCTGAATACGCGCTCTTTGCAATACGGCCTTTTGCAACGGAAAATCGTACGAAAACAAAATTTTATATTTGGGTTAGGTACCTTTTGGGGATATGACACCAAGATTGGCGACAACTTTCTCTTATTTTTAAGGGGAGGCTAACTTTTATTTGGGCAGAGGAAGTTATGTGAATTATACATAGGCTTGCCAGATTTCTGAAATGTTCAACTGGGACACCGGAATGCCCCCAGCGTCGCGGATATTCAAGGGTACACACCCTTGGCGGGTTTTTAGAATGTTTTAGAGGGTAGTTTATTCTCAATGCTATGAATAAATAGTTACTGATTAGGAACCTAAACCAGGTGTAATAATAAATAGCATAAGCATATAAATTTAAACATTTTATTTCTAACATGTTAATATTTAAAATTTACTTAAATAAGAAGAAAGACTTTGAATGAGGAATACAAATTTGAACAATATTTACATGTACATTTCATTGGCTAGGACTTTTTTTTAGAAAGTTTTTTTGTTTTGTTTTAATCTTGTTGTAAAAATCTTCACAAGCTAATCCGATATTAATTTTACATGTCATCAAGTCTTTAACCGTAGATACCTTCATCAAACCCCTATCATCAGTCCATGCGTTGTTCATCAAAGAAAATACTCTCTCAACTGGTGCTGATGTCGCAGGTACGCAGAAGGCATACTCAACAATCTTGATCAGATTGGGGGCTGCTATGTGATTCTCCTTGAAGTGACCAAACAGCCTGAGCTATTTTTCTTCAATGAAATAATCACATTTCTGGTAGGCTTTTCTTGCTTCCACTGTTTTCACTTTTCATACAGTACAGAAATAAATGAAAAAGTAATTATCCTAAATAATCCTTCATAGTTAATTATTTTTAGACTTTTTTGGTCAACTAGAAAATCAAATTTAATTTTTACCGGGACGTAAAGTAAACCGGCCCGGACACCGGGATTTTGTCTGAAACCGGGACGTCTGGCAAGCCTAAATTTATACATAGTTTTTTATAGGTTGATCCTAATAAATTTCATAAACAAGTAATGTAATTATTTTATGGAACTGTATTATTAATAATTTATTCTTAAATATGCGCACATCCCAGTTCAAAATCTAGATTGAAGGAGACTTCGGAGTCAACTCACATTCGAAGTTTATTTTCGTCAAAGTCATGACTGCCGCAGCGGGTAGAATTGGTTGCAGCTTGAGTGATATAAAATATCACCGATTGTTGAAGTCTCGTTTAAATTAATAAAACTGCAGAGACAAGCATCGGCAGAAATAAACACCCCTCCCCCTAATCATAATATTATTGTTCGTATCAACACAGCGGCCAGTTTAGCCGCGTTTTATTACCTTTCTTGACTGAATTTAAAACTAAAAGAAGTTTCAATACGCATGTTGACTTGTAGAAAGTTAAGCTTATTTAATTGTTTTAAATAATATTATTATTCTATTTAAATTCCCTTGAGCGATTTTTTACTTACAAAGACACATTTTTATTTTCTCACCCCCCGAGTGATGATACCCGGGGCGGCCCGCACCCCCCGCGCCCCCCTTCCTACGCCACTGATAGCATACTCACACACTTAAGTTATCCCTGCAATACGACTTATTCTACATCGAAATGTGAAGTGAGAAAATATTTCTTATGTCGAGGGTAGAGAAAGTTATGTGACTACATCACACTGTGCTTTATTTTCGTGGATTTCAATTTCAGTGATTATTTTCGCCAATATATTACATCAATGGAATCATAATTCGTTAAAGTCCAGCATTATATAGTCGCCAAGGCCCTATGTCATCACAGTAAACAATTCACTGTTGTCATGTGAACTAAACAGCATTTCATTTTTTTCAGTATAAAATTCTCATAAATTATATAATTTTCAAGGGAAGGAGTATTTTGTTTGAATATTAATGTTGACCGCTATAGCCTACTTCCCGGGCTTAACTGGGTATGTGTGCAAAATTCCGTGTAAATTGGTAAACACCCAAACACCCATTCGACTTTATATATTAGACTCGCTTCGCTCGTTGGGGGCTGCGCCCCCAAACCCCCGTTGAGGTTCTCGGGAAAGGTTTTTTCTTTTTATTTTTTTTTTTATTTTATTTAAATATCTATGGGAGATAGAGTGCGTGTATTTAGTCTACTGTATTGGCTATTATGCTTTTGCCAAAATATACCTGAAAAAATAAATGTGGAAAGACTTTGGGATTTTTTCGGAATTTTCCCGTCGGTTGCAAGCTAAAAGGTACCAGTTTGCCAAGTCTAAGTTTTCTAGATCAACTGGAAGCGTACATACATTTATGGTGTATTTTATGGAGTAAATTTCAACTGATATGTTTAAATGGACATGATACAAGATGAAATAGCGACTAAGATTCATGGTATGTAAATATTTAATTTGGTATTTGCCTTTACGACCAGGGAAATCGTAGAAAAACACAAGTAAATTTGGGTATAATATGTTGTAAAGAATGCGAGACTTCGTCTACGAGTTATGATTAAAGATTATAAATTATAACACAGATAGAAGATAATGTTGTTATTTCTAGACGAAAAATGTTAATTGGATTGAATTAATTATGTACCTGGGACCTCCAGAATGCGGCTCCAAGAGTTACATTCTCGGCCACTTCGCTAGGTTTATAGAAATAGTTATTTCTATCGCTAGTATTCAATGTATATAAACTACCATGCTCAACGTGAACAGTGTAGGACCTATAGGTAATAATGTTTCCGCCCCAAACCCCCGTTCTTGTTGTTGTTGTGTGTTTTTTTTTTTAATGAAATGAAGATCCCCTTGCCAGTTGTCATTCTTTAGATTTATGGCAAATCGGAAAATATATTTGGCCTTGAACCAGGACCACCAGTGTGGAAGGCAGGCGCGCCACCAACTCACCTAACGACATAGCACTAAAACTGCAATAATGAATCGATCTTGACCTTAGCTCGAAAATCGAATACAAAAATTGATGAGTGCCAGTAAGTCATGAGATAACCACAAAGCTCTTGGATATTGATATTGTTAGCAACCTCGATTGATTTGTTTCTTCATAATGATGTCAGTGTGGGCTAAATAATAATTTAAATAATGGAAATAAAAGGTTTATAACAACTAGCCGTTGAATATTGATATTATATTGTGCATTCTTTGGATATGTAGACTACCGATATTTACATTAGGCTATATTTTAATGCGAGTATTTTTCATATTCGTCCCTGTGCAGCAATATACCTAATGTAATTCCTGACAGATTTCATGTTTACTTTTTATTCATTCATAACCTTTAAGGCTGCTTTAAACTAGAAACAGACATTATCAGCAAATCGTAGGCCTATTGCATCATCATTATTATTGCCAGCGCATTTTGTTTTTGGAGTTTAACTCGGAGATCTATTACGAAAACAATTTTTCTGCATGGGCGTATCATAGTTGTGTTTATCGCTGATTAAAAAAAGCATACTGTCACTTTGTTATATCAGTTTTCCTGATTTTTTTCGTTCATCAAGTTGAAAACTATTATATACAGAAGATATAAACTCTGAAATAATTAGGCCTACATACATTAAGTGGAGTTCTTCGGCAGAGTATTTTGTGAAATGTTGACATAATTGTTTTAAGAATGTCTTATAGAGTACGATTACTTCCACAAAGTTTCTGGCCTTGAAGACTTACCCAGCCAGCGGGCTTCTAGTTACGTCTCGTTACCAGCTTGAGCAGACTCGCATGCGCACAAGATCACTTTGCTATTGTTGAGCACAGAGTGAAGATCATGCAGCACGTTGCCAGTCATAGAAAATACTATAATACGAGTAGCTGAGTGGAGGGATAATGCTGGAGCGAGTCAGTGACAGACAACACGTGGAGTGGGGTAGAAGAGCTGAGCCAATCAGGGTGCAGCTACCTCCCCTAGACAAGAACTCTAGGAACGGTGACACTCGCTCCTGAGGTATATAAGTAAAAACTCAGAGACTTTGTGGAAGTAATCGTACTCTATCACTGTATACGAGTTTAAATCAGGGTAAAGTATTAAACTTTAGACCTTTGTTCAATCCGTAAGTCCTGCTTAATTTATCGATCTGCAGCTTAACTCTGAAATCGATAACAAAAATAACTTATGCTCTGCAAATCATAATTCCAATTAACTTTTTACTGATTAAACAAAAGCATACTGGCACTTTTGTACATCAGTTTACCTGATTTTATTTAATTTATTATGGAATGCTCTCCTAAGCCGGATTTTTAGTTTGTTAACTATAATTTTTAATCATTTAGTTTATTAATGAATCGCTTGTAAGTGTTAACAAATGTGTTTTAATTATTTTGCTCTAATTTTTAATTTTTGAATTAATTATCGCGGGAAAAGTTGCGGGCACCTGCTAATATAATTATATAGGATATTCTATTATATTTAAACATAAAGGAGAGATTTCCGTGCCCTTTCTAGAGCCTGAAAGCGCTCCAACAATAATGTTATGATATAGCCACAGTACTGTATCCTGTATGTAGGCCTAGTATTTTTCCTTTAAATTCATCATTTAAATTATAATATTAAAGAGCATTCTTTGAATATAGGTCTGTCAGCCTCTTCATCCTGCACTTCATTGTTGAGAGTGTATTTTGTTTCTCAATCTTACATGACAACATACAACTTCAATAGTAGGTCTACCTACCCTCAATTACTGCAGGATGAACTCCATTATACAAAACAAAAAATCCTGGATCATATAGAATTGAGAACAACGTCGGTACAACGAGTTCGTATAGGAATTCGTAATCTGGCTCTTTTCTATGTGTTCAAAGCATAGACGGCAATTTTCACTCAAATAATTTACATGTTTATTAGTAGGTCTTCTCGTCGGCTATTGATGGCCCATTTTTTACATAAGAAATCATTACAACAGAATGAAATATAAACATATTGCATTAATGTAACATAACCACGCCAGTAGGCCTACAAGAAATATTACGTATTTTTTTGTTCTTACCTTTCTGGATCTTTTGGGAAAGTGAAGTAATGCAATTCAGGATTTCTTCCTTATTACTGCAATTTACAGCAGATCAATAAGGTTCTTTCGAAACACGCTTGTTCTAATAAATACAACACTTCTATTTATTTACATACTTCCTGCAATAATTACTGTATTGTTAGTTTATGGCAGCTACGATCGTTAGGTGCATGCGCGCGCATGTTAGTCTGGCAGAAGAACGGACTGAGTTTCGTTACAGCATTAATACATATACTGTGATATAACTTCGAGCACATGAAATGACACACTTATGATTGGGTACCTAGGAGCCTATAACTTATGATGTAAGTTACCTTTCTCTACGTTGGCAATAATTACATATTATATAAATTTACTACAAACTCTCCATTTGTTGGCATGCTTGAGTTTACAGTATGGAACTAACACAAACTAATATGTTCCTGCTGAGAATACGTAAATTACAGTTAGAATATGTAATTATGACATGATTCCACATATTTACATGCTGTAGTTAATTGCGTTCTATACAAGTAATTACATGTCACTAAACTATAGTTGGTGTCATAACTTACAACTCAATGCAGCGGAGCTTTGTCATTGATTAATATAGCGTTCACATTCGTAAGAAAATATATGTGGAATTCATAACCTTATTTAGATATCACTAAATTTGATATGTCATTCTGATAAATGATATCTAGATACCTAAGCTTCGCATTTTGGTCATGAAACCAGGTAGAAGATTTATCGGTCTGTACTGTTTGATAGTGTCGTTGAATGACTGTTTGATGCACAATGCTGGAGCATGCGCATCAATCAGTCATTCAACAACAACAATGCCGAAGCATGCCCTTCAAGCGGTCCTTCAACGACAACAATGCCGGAGCTTGCGCTTCAAGTAGTCATTCAACAACAGCAATGCCGGAGCATACATATCAAGCAGTTATTCAAGAACGATATCGGAGAATGCACTTCCATTCAAAATCAATGCCGGAGCATTCAATCCAGCAGTCATTCAACGACAATGCCGGAACATCAAGCAGTCATTTAACAACACTAAAGCAGTCATTTAACAACACTAACTGGGCGGTACCGACCGACAAATCTTTTATCTGGTTTCGTGGCCAAAATACAAAGCCTAATGATAACCGTTACCACAAATTACCTATATAAATAAAATTGTAAGGGGCTTCGATCTGCTATTTTATCTTCTATCACAATATATCCATTTCGGAGGAAAGAATACTTTTTCTGCAATTTTTAGCTTTTAGTGTCTGTCTCTTTTTCATGCTGTCATTCACGCGGGAAGGTTGCCGTTTGTCCAGAAAAGGCGGGTGTGCCCCGATTTTGTAAGCCAAGAAAAGTGTCCCACCAAAAATCTGTAAAAATTACAAAAATATTGATTTAGGGTTTACTGTGAATGATCAAGATAAGAAGAATACTGAATGCTTCTTGTCTTTATCTCTAGAAATCTACAATAATTAAGTAAAGCTTACTCATAACATGCACCATGTTTCTCTTTTCAACAAGGCGATAATTAATCAAATGAAACTTGATCCAGAAAAAAAAATATTTTTTTTTTCAAATCTGCTGATTACCGAAAAATTAAAAAAAATAAGCAAGCCGATGGAAAGTGGGTGACGTGTTTTTAATGATGCAATCTCCGGAACAGTTTTCAGAATTCTTGAGTTTAGCTGAGTTTTATATTTGCATGTTAATGCTAATATGGGAAGGATTTTTTTGCTCATGAACACTCATGAGCGTAATAGATTGAAAGCATCATGAATTAAAACAAACATTTTATTACCGTTTAACATGGAAAACTGTAGTGATTTTATGAGTATATTTTGATAAATAAGCACCTACTGAGATGTATAGCAAAGGAAAATATGACTGGTATGGTAAATCGTGTTAAAAAAAACAGTTTCTTTAAATTTTTACTTACAACTGGGTCGGCGAGATAATAAACTTTGATTGAAGATGCAATATAAGCTTGTGTGGTGGAGTTGCTTCGAAGCGGCATTCGCGCATGACATATGCTCAGTTATACTTCTCCCAACTACTATCCCGATTTAACTTGTACATGTACAGAACTGTTGAATCAATAATATTGAATTAAAAGCTTAATTATATTTCAGGCATATTTTATTAAGAATAAGGTGGTGAACAAGGAATGTGTCAGTCCGTGTGTTTGTACGTGCGATATCTATTTTTATTTATTATTTTTTATTTAATACATTAATACTTATTGGCCCCTGTCCTGGATTCCTATCAGAGGCCTCTTATGCACTATACAATTTGTACTTATTAATTTATAATTACATAGATTATCTACATTATTTCTAATTTAATCTAAAAAATATAAGTATATAACGAAACGGAGAGAAAGGTTAACTATTTAAGAATAAATAAAAATCACAAAAACATTGATAACTTAATAATAATACTAACTACATTAACTAAAGTAAGTGTCGAGTCCGGGATTTTTGTGGATTTGTGATGATGAATGGGAGGTCGCGCCTAAGCATACCAATCTTCACAGATGCAGTACACTCCCGCATCCTCACTACCATCTCATCATCAACCAGGTGAATACCAGTCGTCACCGGAATCCTTAGTCTGGAAGCCAGACTTCAGGCATCGGCGTCAACCGGTAGGTCATCCTAGCACCACGAAGTCATGTCCGGGTGTTTGTTATCCTTTATTTGTAATTTGTCTTTTGTCCTGTGTCCTTATGTGTCTTATGGCATTGTCTTCTTATTGTCTTTGTCCGTGTCTGCTATTTATATAGTCTTCTTTTGCTTTCTGGGAAACTCTATTTGCTGCTTCATCCAACAACTTCCACGAGTAGGGGTCTCTTATTATGTTCCCTATTTGCCTACCTTGTAGTAGTCTCTGAAAGGGCTCCCTCAACTGAGCAGTGTTTTGGCATTCCCAAACCACATGCTCAGGAGTACCTATTCCCCCACACGAGCAAGCGTTGGAATCCGAAATGCCCTTTTCATTTAAGTAGACCATGTAGGGTCCATGGCCCGTCAGGTAGTGGATTAAACCTTGGGATGGTTGTAGATGTCGCAATTCTAGTCTTTCGTGTACGTCCATAAAAATATCGTAGGTCCTACGTCCTGTGTTGCTTTCTTCCCATCTGGTTTGCCACAAATCCAGTATCATATTCTTGATATCCCTTATTGTTTCAACTCGAGTGTCAAGTATTAATTCTGCACGAGCCTGTAATCCCTTTTTAACCCAGAATGTAGCTCCTTTTTGCCTTATAAGGAGATCCAGTGGTATAACCCCGAGGACTGTGGTTAAGGCATCAGTCGCCGTTGTTCTGTAAGCTCCTGTTAGTCGTAGCAGGATTCCCCTTTGAAGACTACGGAGCTTCGCAGCTGGCTTGATGTTTTTTAATCGGTGGGCCCAAATTCCTGCACCATACCCCACTATTGATACCAATATTGTCTCATGATACAATTTCATCACACTTGGGGGAAGACGAAACTTGGTCATTCCAAGATTGATGAATTTGTTCATTAGTCTATTGGCTTTTGCGCTTACTCGTTCAATATGGGGCATGAAGTTAAGCTTTTCGTCCAGGTCAATCCCTAGATATCTCACCGTTCTGCTTCTCTTTATGCTTTGTCCATTTATCTTGAGTGTTGGGTTACGTAGAAGCTTCCCTTTAAGCAATAGATAAGTTGTCTTTGCTGGTGCAAGTTTTAGTTTTACTTCTGCACACCAGTTACCTAATATTTCTAGAGTCCTATTTGTTCTACATTCCAATTCCCGTCTTGTGTCTGCCTCAAACACCAAGAGTAAGTCGTCTGCGAAAGCTACCAGTCCAAGTAAGTCGTTTGATTCTTCCAATCTTAAGAGTCCAGGTTCCATTCCCACATCCCAGAAAATAGGGCCACAAACAGATCCTTGTGGACACCCTTTGCTGAGTTGTTTCATGGTTCTGTTGCCGTGGCACTCAATCATGGCGAATCTTTCTTGGTAGTAGTCCTTGAAGGTGTTGTACAATTCTGCCGGGCATTTAAGTTCCCTCAGGCGTCCAAACAAAGCCGGCCACCAAAGGTTGTCAAATGCCCCTGAGATATCTACAAAAACTCCTACAACATATTTCCCCCTTGCAGATTCTATCAACCTAATTGCTCGATCAATAGCGTCTACAGTAGATTTCCCTGTTCTGAAGCCATACTGATGAGGATGCATTCCAATTTGCTGTCTATGTCTTTGTAACCTATGGCAAAGTATTTTTTCAAACACCTTACCCAGGACATTAAGCAGACAAATAGGTCTGTAAGATTTTGGTAATAGTGGATCTTTATCCTCCCCTTTATGTAGAATAATTACCTCACTTTGTTTCCATATGTTCGGAAATTTTCCTTGTCGTAAGCATTCACTCATCAGTTCAGCCGCAAAAGGTGAAACCTGTTAACAAATATTGTGAAGAATTTCTGATTTTATTCCATCAGGACCTGGTGCTTTTTGTCTTTTTAGTGATTTTATGGTCGTCTCTACTTCCTCTGGTGTTATAGGCTCAAAAGTATTGTCAGTGTGGTAAGGTTTATTCAGTTCACTCCTTAGAAGAGTGTGTCCAGGATTATCACTCTGAGTGCAGTCATCCGGAAGCAAGACATTGAAAAGGAGTTCAGTAGATTCCTTCCAACTTTTAGTGAGGGAGCCATCACCCTTGCATAGTGTTGAAAATGTGGTAGGAGGTCTAATTTTACCAGCAGCAATTTTGAAAGGAATTCCCCACGGATTTAAAGAAAGCTGTTCGTGCACAAACCTCTCCCAGCTCCTTAATTTCAGTTGTTGGAGTTCATCTTGAAATTTCTGTTTTCTCCCCTTATAAATCTGTAGGAGTAATATTTTTGCTTCTGGATAACGGCACTCCTGGTAAATTCTCCTGGCTTTCCTTGCTTCCCTTCTTAATCTCTGCAAGTGATCATTCCATGGTGTGTCACTGATTTTAACTATTGAGCTTTTCAGGGGTATAGCTACAGCCATAGCCTGATGAATTGCTTTTGTAAGCTCTTTAGCTAGAGTCTCAACACAACCATCCAATGCGGTCATCTGCGGAGGTTTGAAAGTATTACGAAACAATTCCCAATCTGCATTTCTAATGTCATATCTACACTTTTGTTTAGATACCGTACTCGATAATACCTCCGTCCTTTTGCCGACTTCAAAACTGATGATATTATGATCACTTTCCGTTAACCCTTGCCCTACTTTCCACCCACTTATTAATTTAGCTCCTGGAAGATTAGCTAATGTCACATCTATGTTTGTACCATTTTGGCCAGAACATCCTAAGTAAGTGGGTGGATTGTTAGGTTCGTTAATAATAAATAAATTCAATTCACTTACCAATTCTTCTAGTGCTAGACCTCTAACATCAGTTTTTTCGTCAAACCAAAGTTCAGAATGAGCATTTGCATCAGTTGCAAGGATGACTGGAATTTGCGTGTACGTCGAATAGATGTTATGCACTTTGTCCAGATAAGGATCAATTTCATCCGAAAATTGAAAGTATACACTTGCCAATACCAATCTTCCTTGTGTCGTATGCAATTCCACACATGCTGTGTGTTGATCATTGAACTGCGTTAGTTTTGTCACAGTAATATCCCTATTGAAGACTATTATTGCCGACATAGGGGCATTTCCTGTAGACACGATTCTTGCAGTCACTGGCATGTATGGAATTTTACCCACTATCGAGTACGGTTCCTGTAGACAAAGAATATCCACATTCATTTCCTCAGCTAGCTTCCTCACCTGCTGAAGGACGGATTTGCTTCTCATAGCATTTAGGGATGCTATTCGGAGCACGTTTTTGGCATTATGGAAGGTAGGTGTGAAAATGACTGTTGGGCCATTCCATTCGTGGATTGAATGCTGCACGTCCATGGGTTTTTACAAGTTGTCTGTACAACTCGTCGATGCACAACACTTCCCCTCTTCTTCCAAACGCCATTTCAGTAAGGATCAGAAGCTCCTGAGGATCTGAAGGAAGATTTACAGCCTTGAGTTGCATTCTATCGAAAGCTTCAGGCTGTGGGAAAGTTATTTCGTCTCCTTTGGAGTGGAGTTTTCGCGTCAAGTGTCTTAGGGCTATAGTCAGATTTGTATGTTCTTCAAGTCTAGACAGTCTCAACATTGTCTCAAAGTCATTATAGATTTGTACTGGATTATTTGTAGGTTGTTTTTTATATATCTCGGTGTTTTGGAAAGTGTCCTGGATTTGTGACTTTATTATTAGTTTTTCATTGTCATCGTCTTCCGTCGAAGTCCTTGTGTCGGATGATTTAATCTGATTCCCTGAAGAACGGTTTATTCTGATTGGCTTACTGGTGGTGACGTCAATATGATCAGCTCTTGATTTCCACCATTTCCACCATGCTGCCTTTTTTGTCATTGTTTCAGTTCCGTCTTCATAGCCTTCAGTCAGTTCTGTCTGTGTCATTTGGTCGAGTTTAGCCGGTGTCTTCATTCTGGATCCTCTGTACGCCTCAGCTCTCAGTCGATTTCTTCTTTTCCTTGAAGGTGAAGATCTTTTCCTTCTTTTCTTGATATCCTGCAGAAGGTCATACATTACATCCAGAATGATCCTTTTAAGCTCTTCCACATGACGTGTCTTATGTTTCGAATTATCCATAGTCTATCCTCTGAATATGCCGGTTGAGCAGCATTCGGTATGTTGGACAATCCTTCGTATTTTGCTGGTTACAGCATTTCCCTCGTAGCTTGCACGGTATGCATACTGCAGCCTGGTTTATTTTAGCGCAGTTTGCTTTCATATGGTCTTCTTCTCCACAGTGTCCACATGTTGATTTCTCTTTTCTGCAAAATTTTGCTACATGGCCAAGGTCCTGACATCGAGCACAACGTGCAATTGTCAAGAAATCCTTTGGTGTTGTGGCAGTGTAGGAGAGATACAAGTACCTTTTTTGTAGTATCTGTCTCCTCAGAGTCGGATCTACCTCAACTACATGGTTGACTGTTGCCTTCTCCTTTGGTCCCGTTTTGAATCTTGGTAGGAATTTTGTTTTAAATTGCTCTAGGTTCATTTCCTCATAAAAGTTTTGATGATATGCCAAATTTGTTATCTCTTCACTGGTTAGAGTAGTTGGAATGTCGTACAGTATTAACAGGGGTCTCTTCTTCTTTGGCAGTTCCACTTTTATTTCAGCATTGTTTTCCGTTTTTTTCTGGATCTTTTTTATGTCTTCCTCAGTGTCTGTTTCTATGATTACTGACCTAGGCGTTGTTTTAATATTTTTTATTTTAATTCTGTCCTCAATTGGGTTGATTATTTTTCTAATTTTTTCCTGCAGACTTCTTGGCTGTTCATTGGTTTTTGAGGTGATGAACACTACATGATTTTTGTTGGCTGCCACTTGTTCGATATGCTTTTCATGTGAGGGTTTTGATGCCGCCACTGCTGCCATGCTTGCGTACGTTGGCTTTAACAAACTGGAGTGTTCTTTGCTTAAGTCCAGAACTTGTTGTTGAAGCCTTGAATTCTCTTTTCGCAGTTCGTTTATTTGACCATCCTGTTTCGCTATTATTAAGGCACATTCCAGAAATTTATCTTTCACTTGCTGGAGACGTGAAGCTGATATTTTTGCTTCTTTGGGCAAGACTTCGTTGAGAAATGTATTAATTTCCGTTATGCGGGAATTAGCGTCTATGTTCGGAAGGTTGGATCCTCTTTTAGGGGTCTCATTGACTGATTGTCTCACTTCAGGAGTTTTTGTCACTTCCCGCAACTCCCTTCGTTCGGGAGGGGGCGATCGTTCTACCGGCATTTCCACCGGTTTAAAGTCACTAGCTACTAAAAAAAAAAACACTACATTATGTACATAAAGAAAACATCACTAGCCGCCACTGAATTACTGCATGTTATCTGGCACACGCGCGTTCAATGACACAGTACGCTAGACGCGAATTCAGCAGATTCCCTCGCACCGGCAGAGCACAAGAAACACGTCCGATCGCGACCGCAGATAAGTTTACGTGCGATATCTAATATCATTTCATGTTCTGTGAAATTCAGTCCAAATTTGACGTAGTATTTCCAACTTAATGACAGTTGAAAAACTTTTTCTTTCAGCCATTATAATATGAATCACATATGCGTATGAAGGAAAAAGCTGTGCATCCCAAGGTACAGTTTGTGTTTCTTGCCTCATAAATAAGAGCGACAAGAAAAAACTTGATCGCTTATTGTGAAGTTTTCTCCACAAGACTGAAGCATTCGTTGCTTCCTTTCTGTAAGATAAATTTTGCTCTGAAGCAAAAGGTATGGGGATATACTGTATAGGGATATAATCAATGAACCGCTCCATCTGTACTGCGAGTGAAGAAAAATCCCTGCACCAAAACGATAAAAAGAAAGATGCTGCTGACAGTCTTCACGCACGCCGATTTGTTTCAGGTTGAACAATCTGCAAGGAGACTAGAAAATGTTTCTTCTCCTGAAGATACCCTAGTATTTACACTTCCATAAGTCGGTGAATGGACCTGTTGTCTTTTTGCGTCCTTTTTAATTGCTTTTATTTTTATTTTTATTTTTGTAAACATGAGAATGGATAATTAAATATCTGTGAAACGACATTCAAATCGCGTGTGAGAGAGATTTTGAAGGGATCTTATAGTTAAAAAATAAGCTTAATGAAAGGTTAATGTTATAGCCTATATCAACGTTTCTTAAAGTGCAAATCATAGACATTTCCTTAGTACGAAATTGTTTAAATTTTTTTTTATAAATTTGTAGTACAAAATTCCGGAAATATGAAAAATCGATGTGGTGCATTACTAATAACACAAGTCAACAGTCAAAATGTATTCGAGATAAAATTAACCATACATTACTAATTTGGGGTCGCTAAACACGAAAATGACATCCATTTTTGTCTGTTAGTTCTCATTTCTACAATACACAGGTCAGTTTGTTTTACTAAAAACAGGATTTTAGCCGAGTAGCTTTGTTTGAAACAGACTGTACCAGAAATTTAAGGGTGAATTTATGGCTCTAGCATATAAGTCAAACCCTCAAACTGATATTCCTTTATAAATTCAGTTCAGTTCTTGCTTTGTCAGTGAGAAAACTGTCTATCAGTGTGCTTTGAAATAGTTAAAATAGGGAGTGATTTAATCGTTATTGTGAGTGATTATAATTATAATTATAAAATAACATATATGCGTATATATTATCCTTTCTGTAATAGAATTGGCATGAAAGGCACAGAATGCCGCGTAAGTGTGTTAACAATCCAAATAACTTTTGTTTTATCTGTGGAGAAGTGACTTTTAAATCGCAAAAGGTACGGTTAACTCCTATTATTAAAAAGGCCTGTCATCTCTATTTTGGTTGCAAGGTTGGTGATCAGGACAAATCGTTTGCACCCCATATTTGTTGTCGTACTTGTTCCACAAACCTACGCGAGTGGCTAAATGGAAACGGGCGATATATGAATTTTGCTATACCAATGGAAACAGGGTTATACGAAATATTGTTGCTGTTTATGTGAATGGGATAGTCTTGTGAAGGACAAACACTATGCAACAAAGCAAGAACCAGGTATTAAAAACATTGTTTACAGACCACTGGTTGACAAGACTGAAATGATATTACCTGCGTTGCACATTAAGTTGGGACTAATGAAAAACTTTGTAAATGGTATGAATCAAAACGGAGAAGCATTTTAGTATCTCTTTCATAAATTTCCACGATTAAGTGAATCTAAAATCAGAGAGGGAATATTCATAGGTCCCCAAATAAGAAAACTAATGGCTGATCAACATTTTCATAGACTTCTAACAGGCAAGGAGAAAACTGCAGTAGTGGGTAGTATTCACTAGAGTTGTAGGCTACTTAATTTCCTTGGCAACAAAAGGGCGTCTAATTACAGAACATTAGTGGACAATATGTCGATGGTTTATAATAGAATGGGGTGCAACATGTCTCTCAAGATGCATTTCCTTCACTCTCACCTGGTCTTCTTCTCTGACAATCTTGGAGCAGTAAGCGACAAGCATGGTGAACGTTTCCACCAAGACATCGCTACTCCAGAACGATGTTATCAGGGGAAATGGAACACGTCTATGATTGCTGACTACTGCTGGCAAGAGATGCTCCTAAGATAAAGTACACTAGAGAAGGCAAAAGACCACGTTTATGAGGTATCTGATTAAAGACTACGTATATTTTCTTGCACGAACAACAATGAAGCTATATAGCCGATATCTTCTAAACGAGAACTAATAAAAAAAAATTACTGTCATTTTCGAATTTAGGAGGCCAAATTACATAAGATTTGATACATTTTATTTCGGATACAAAAAACTTTTTAAATTTTGTTGACTTATTATTATTATAATAATAATATGAATGACAGTAATTATTAGTTTTGTTTTAACTATTATTATTATTATTATTATTATTATTATTATTATTACTTACCGTTACTATTATGCATAATATGTGTGTATGTACTGTACATCAGAACAAAATATCGAAACAATTTATATGCAGAAGCAGGAATGAGAGTACATTTTTCCACCGTAGAACTAGTAACTACACCCTTTCAACTTTACTTTCGGAAAAAATAAATCTATATTAGGAGAAAGTAAATCTATGTGAGGAAAAAGTAATACACAATTTCGTAAAAGGTGAATTTTAATTCGGAACTAGTAATTTCAGTTTCGGAAAAAGTAATTTCAATTTCGGAAAAAAGTTACTTCAGTTTCGGAAATAGGCTAGGAATATTTATTTCGGAATAGAGTTCAAATAAACACATGGGACTAAATTAAATTAATGCGTACTAAAATGTTAGCTTCATAATAGAATAGTTATTGCTAATATATCAATTCTTTGAACTACGTTACGCAGAATTTAACACCCTCTCTTCAGGTTTCCAGCGGATTGTTGTGCATTCGCGTAACAGCAGGATAATGTTTCTGCACATGGTTAACAGCGCGAAAACACATTTGAGGGATGATAATTTGCACTGCACCATCAGCTGTTTTCTCCAAGTGTTGAAGTCTAAATTCTTTCAGGGTTAGTACAGTGAGTCCCACGCAAGAGTTGGCCAACCATGAGGGTTTCTGCGTCGCGGTGGCCCCTGCTCTAACTCCCAAGCGATCGGGTGAAATATCTACGCAAATAAAGCCGCTGACGGTGTAATGGTACAGGTTCTCACATTTACAGTTTGAATTACAGTGAAAATATCCACGTCCCTCATCACAACAGATGTTGGAAATGTCCTCCTCTTGCATCCACCCAACACTGTCATCTTTTCAGGAAATTTTCTTTCACGCACATAAGTTCAGCTTCCGAGTTAGAGTTAATTTCTCTTGTGACATTGTCTTTACGTTCTTCTAACAGTATGTGACTATTCTTTATGGAGAACCTTGAAAAATTAAGTGTATATGTCAGTTTCCCATACATTAGAAACCCTCGCGACGCGACGCAGAAACCATCATGGTTGGCCAACTCTTGCGTGGGACTCACTGTACAAAGATTGGGGGATGTATTGGTCTTTTCCCACATTCCAGAGGAGTTCAGCTGAGTCCAACACTATAGCTTCGACAGGAGTCACGTACACTATGCTCTTCTTTTCTTCTGGAGTCTGATTTACACATGTTTATATATACTTTGACAAATTAAAAAAATTGTAATATATTTTAGCACATATATTGGTTTTAATTTTTGACTATATATATAACAAGAAGAACCCTTATCTCTGCACATAAATTGAGGTTAGTCTTGTAATGCATGATTGAGGGAATATGGTTGTATATTATATATATATTCTTATTTGTAAATTAATCCCTAAACAGGAAAAATTAAATACATTGATATAAAACATCATGTTCTCACTCTAAACAGAACATAATTTATAAAAATGTACTTGGCTCTGAAGCTACTAGCTACTGAAATATCTCTCTTCATCCTTATTCAGTGTAGATTGCAAGAGGTAATTACTTCCCTTTTAGTCGTTTCCCGTCACGTATCAAAGCTTTGTATAACTAAACCTCCTTGTATCTTTCTCATGCGCTGCTATAGCCTCCTCTGTTGTTTATGTTCGGTTTCCTATATCTAAAGACCTCTTGTAAATAAACACTTGAATAAAATTAAATATAGCCCTCATATCCAAAAACGACTCGTTTCACTATGAAATAGAAGAAAAACAACTTAAAATACATTTTCAATTTTGCAGGAAGTAAGGGAGGCAACGTTTCCCATTAAAATGGTGTCCCTTCCCTCCTGCATACAAATGCTTGAACTTATTATGATTTACCAACTTATAACACCCAAACTATTATACCATTGCCTTGCTTTCATATTGCTCTGCGTTACTGAAAAGTCAAACATTTTCATCAGTTACTAAATATTTATGGTAATATTCCTATTTTAAAAATTACAAGGTTATTTAGAAATCCTAAAAAATTATAATTTACTAACTGTTAACCCGTCCTTCGTGCGGGTGAAAAAGTATTTTGCAAGATTTTTAGCCTTTCATGAAAAACATAATAAGAATGACTTTATTTTTCAGTGCACCTGACGTTCTCCCAGAGCTTTGAAATGATGCCTGTTTGCATCTACCTCCAAGCGAACCAGTTTTTTTTCCAGCATTGTGCTATTTTAATATTTAAACCTATGTATAACTCGATCGATAAGACCTGAGCCATACACGCGCAGATCGTCCGTCGGTAGCAATGGAGTAAGAAAACAACAGAATTCATATACTGTACTATTCATTCCAAACTATGCGGTTCATAGGAGCCCGTAACTATTGAAAACAAAAATTAAGTGAATAAAGTATTTGTTTTTTAGTTATAAAATATTATCTAAGTAATGGTATGTAACTCACAGAATATTGCTGTTGGGTCTTCACTATGCTGTGAGGCTAACTAACATGTTTTTAGACGGTCTGTACATTATGAACTAGCAAAGAACATCACGTGCTATGAAGGTCAGGCAGGTCTAGATTACGTCATCGTAGACTACTGCGCAGCCGTTTGTTCGGCTCAGATCTCACCGATCGAGTTATATGTATGCACACATTAAATATTTAATGAAAAGCTAGAGAAAATATAGTCGGGTCAAGCCCTGCAACAGACATTAGAATTAAATGCTGGAAGACATATTTCCCAAAGCTCTAATGAGAGGATGGAAGAGTATTATGCATTTAGTTCTAATGGAGATAGATGAAGGTAGGAGTCATTCTCAAACTTCGGAAGAACGTCAGGCACACTAATAATGAAGTATGGCTGTTTCCGTGTAATGTCCTTTTTCTCCTGCTGCGGATAACTAATCGTTCAGTAGACAAGAACTGATAATTATGTGCCAAAAATTATTCTTAAGGCCTTCCTACTTCTATTGCATGCTCCAACACAAAGTAGTTCAATTTTATTTGACTGACTGACTTGTTCCTGTAACCCCTATGGTGGGGCATAGGGCCTCCAAGTGGAGGTTTCATTACCTATACTAATTTTGTTACGCTTATTATCCGTGAGAGGGCAAAGGGACAGGTGGTAAGCCCATCGTCCCTCAAACCCCCTTCGGAAACTAAGGTATTACTTGGACGTGAAAGGGCCGAAAAATTTTGTTCAGAGGGTATAATTTAGGCTTATAGTTCTTTTACGAAAATCTACGACATGCCCCCCCCCCCCAGCTTAATGTCCCTTCCGGACTCCGTTCCCAGGATTTTACGTCCTGAAAAAATCCATCGATCGCGGCCGGGTTTGATCCCGCGACCTTAGGATCTAGAGGTGGGCACGCTACCTCTAGAAAACCGCGACTCAATTTTACTTAAAAATTATAATATATTCTGACCATTGCGTTTTCAATATGTAATGATCTGAATATAAAAGTAGCCTACTTACAATTTGTATCCTAGTACTTCCTAAATGTTTAACATATTTTGTTTTTATTTTATAACTTTGTAAAATTCTTTCACTTACTGTAAAGAAATAGTGCTAATCAGTAACAATTAAGATAGAGAAAAAATGTTTGGTTTTAAAATAGATAATGGATTTTATGATACGCATCTGTCTATTATTTTATTTGTCATGTCTGTGTTCATTTTAACAGATACTGAATTTTAATGGTATTAGGGTGAAATAGCGGAGATTAATGAAACACTAAGGCCTACTCCTAAAATCCTTCTGGGTATACAAATTATCTTCATGCAGAATTTCTGCTGTATCAGATTAGTAGTTTTTGTGTCAAATTGTACAGACAGAAGTGAACCATTACATTTTTATATAAGTACCCTATATGATTGACTAATGGCCGGTTTCTATAAACTCGCGAATTACCTTTGGGTAAATTAGCCAATGGACAGAATTTATACAAGAATAACACCACACAAACACAAATAATTTAAAGATAGCAATCACATACACCTGTGGCGAGTTTCTAGATAAATGTCCTCTCGGTAAATATGAAAATGACAGAAAAAATGTTCCTACAAACTCGGGCTAGATCTTTCCAAGGGTAAATCGTTGGGTTAATTTATCCTTTCATGGATGGCCGGATAAAATTTAACCTCTTTGTAGGATCAATAATAATTTAAACAATGAGAATCAAAGCCTTCTGAAATAAATTAACTACAACTCCAAGGCCTTGCTCATTATATCATTGTGGGTGAAATGGAACTAATTTGTCCATGGATAATTTACCCATAGGTAATTCACAAGTTTGTAGAAACCGGGCATAAAATGAAGGAAGTTCGTTTTCTCTGAAAGTTACAGCGTAACATCCACCTTTTTTTCTGTTGCCAACTTGTAAGCCCAATTTGGCGGGAATTTCAAACGTAGTTTTTGCATTACATTGAATGTCCCATTCCTCCTGCGTCCCATGCCTCCACACTCTCCCCTACATGGCTACATTGTTAAAAAATTCTTAACTATATCTCTATTTTTATTGGTGAAGATAGATTTTGATTGTGGCAAGAATAAACAACGAAACTGAGAAAATAGGCGATTCAAGTTTGCATGCACTACTGGATGTTTAAAGAGCACGGAAATTTTTAGGCCTATGGCGTCAGCAGCAAGTGTTCAAACGGCATAAAATTTTGCACAGTTACGCTCTAGAACAGTGGTCTTCAACCCGCGATCCGTGGCTTAATTTTTGGCGGCCCGCAAACAAAAACTTAATATAACTACCATGCCAATATTGACAATTTAGTGACAAAGAAACATTGTTAGTCTCACATTAAATTCAAGAATGTTACTATGCTTTGTGTTATTCATTAACATTGCAAAGTGGAAGACAAAATATCAAACATACTCATGAACAATGTTAAGTATCCCCTATAGATATTGTAATATAATTGATATATTTTCGTCTTACGCAAGTATGTTATAAATCAATGCGGCTCGCTAGTCTTTCACCAAAAATAAAACTGTCCTTTAATTAATACTTGATGTTTTACACATAAATTAAAGAACAGCATTTTTTACCAAATTGGCCTAAATCAGGCCTGTCAAACAGTACTCCGAAGATGTGAAACCATTTCCTTGGGAGAACTTCGTGACCTCCAAAGCGCAGAGAGCCAATCGCTACGCTTTGGAGGTCACGAAGGGATGGGAATGACATCACAGTTGCGTAATTGAACCACTCGATAAGTTTTGGAGGCCACGAAGGAAAGAGAGAATGACTTCACACCTTCGGAGTACTGCTCGACAAGCCTGGACTAAATGAACACTAGTTGACTCAGTGACTCCGTCACAATTTATTTAATAATAAGTATGCTAATAATAAATCTGTTGAGAAATATCCGCATATATACCACTATTATGAACAAACAACAGCTGAAAAACTGCAGGAAATTCAAATACAAGACTAAATAAAATAAAAACACGCCTTGAAGTTAACTGTATTATATTTTATTAACTGCTACATTTTGAGTAAATAGTTTTATCTAATAAATTATGGATTACGGATTTTAACTTAATGCCCAGGAAGGGCTGTAGTCAAGTGACAGTGAGCTCAGTGTTCGCTTGGACGAACTAATATTTGCAATTGATAAAGGAATCAATTATTACACCACTTGAAATATGAAATTGATGAATTATAAGTATGCTAAGTATTGTGTTAATAACGTATTCTTTCCTTTGTTTTCTTTCAGAAACTCCCATATGACAAGTAGTGCACGGCCAAAGGAAATGTAGCCTGTCTTCAGAAAACGCTACTCAACATGACACAGTTATCGTTCGGGGAAGTAGAAGAGTGGTTAGACAATCACCCAGATCTTTGTCAAGATTACTTCCTGCGCAAAACAGATCTGCCAGCTATCAATGCCTGGCTAGTAGCCCACGGATTCCTCACTATAGACGATTATGTGACATGTAGCAGTAGAAGAGGCTCAGGTTCATCACAAGGGGGCAGCAGTGGTACAAGTCCTAACTGTGCAGGCTCCTACTTCAACACCGGTAACGTCCCTCACGATGACCACGGACTCATAAACAACTCTATCAATCATTCTCATCAGCTCCAGATTACTTCCGCTACGCCACCATCTACCATTATAAATGGGAATAACCATAAACGAAACAATTCCAAGAGGTGTTTGAGGCATGACTTTGCTCGTTCGAAGAGCAGGAGCGTTTTCCGCACGCATGAAGTCATCGGAGCATGTGGCAGTATGGAGCATCCTGGGACTTCTACCAGTCGACGGTCCTCATTGAAAGATATGCGAAAGTAAGTACATTATAAATTTTATTATTACATAGTGTGAACGTACCAAATTTTATTAAATGCCTCATTTCATGATATGGGGAAACAATATTTGGAGTATCATAGAACGTTTATTTGGGTCAGTTTCAAATATCCCAATGCCTTATTGCCTGCAAGAAGTTCAAGGCTATGATGCCGTTTCTTTAATAGTACCGTATATTGCGAGACAAGATTGATAAGGACATAATAATAATAATAATAGTCGTCCTTTATTTCTTTCATCCTGGCATCTTTAATAAAAGCCAGGACTTACTCGCATGGCTTTTATTAATTGCCTTTATACAAATGTTCATTTTACAATTATTATATACTAAGGACAAATTTTTCTATGCTTTGAACAGTATTCTATTATTCTATATGTCCTTTTATTAAGAAAGAAGAAAAGGAAAAAAAGAAGAAAAATAATAATAATAATAATAATAATAATAATAATAAAAAAACCTACTCTACTTGTTCCTTCTACTGGAGACCAGTAGTCAGGAACTTAAACTACACTATACTATACTACACTATAAATAAAATAAAAGATAAAACTATTGCTTCTAGAGCTATTTTACTAACACTACAGCTGAAGCTCACCGGTATTCATTTAAATTTACATTTCAATGTTGTTCTTCGGTGTGCTCCAGCTTCTACTCTAGTTAAATGAAAATGAAAATTTCTACTCCTACTATAATATAATTTCACATTTTACACTTTCACTTGCAAATATTGTCTATAGTCTTCCTCTTTCCTCTCCCGAAGTCTTCTCGCCGCCCCCACTCTTCTCATCTTGCTGTGGATTCCCAGAGTTCCCTCCTCCTGTTTATGGCTTCGGGTTACGGTTGCTCTTCCACATGTGGTTGAGCTTCCGGCTCCCTAATCTCCACAGGGTTCTGAGCACTCTGTAGGCGACTGGATCTCCTGGAGGGAGTAAGAGTTTCATTGTTTTCGTCTTCGTCTTGTCTGTGTCTGTTTATTCTGTCCACTCTGTCAACCCTGAACGTCTCTGCTGCCTCCTTGGAGACAACGTCTGTCAGAGTCTCAAGTAAAGAGTATTTGTCTTTTCGCCTCAACAAGTCTGCAATCTGGAAACCCTGTACAGTTGTTCTAAGTTCTTTCACTTCTTCAGAGGCACCGGTACACTCGAACAAGACGTGCTCTGCTGACTCTGTGACTCCCTCGCAAGTTCCGCATTCATCTGTCTGTCTTCTCTTAATTTTGTGCAGGTACACTCCATACGGACCATGGCCCGTGATGAAGTGTATCATACCTTTGCTCGGTGTCACATGTCGCAGTCGCAGTCGCTCCTGGATGTTCGGGAAGTATTCTCTGGTCCTAGCTCCCGCTTCTGCCGCGGTCCATTCCTCCTGCCACTCGTGTATGAGGTGTCTCCTAATTCTGGTTTTATCCAGAGTTCGGAGACCCACAATACTCTCAATTTTATCCATTCTTTCCTTCTTCCTCCAGTACATGGCTCCCTTCCACCTGACAAGGAGGTCGAGAGGCCATATACCAGTGGCCACAAGCAGAGCGAGAGTTGGAGTTGTTCTAAATGCACCGGTGAACCTTATCAGAATTTTCCTTTGGGATCTCCTAAGCATTCTTTTAACATACACTTCATTGGCTTTATGAGCCCAAACTGCAGCCCCATACCCAACAATGGCGGC
Source organism: Ectobius pallidus (assembly GCA_964059195.1). Taxonomy (NCBI): domain Eukaryota; kingdom Metazoa; phylum Arthropoda; class Insecta; order Blattodea; family Ectobiidae; genus Ectobius; species Ectobius pallidus. The sequence continues at coordinate 76,901,519 of CAXKWD010000006.1, forward strand.
TAAAATAGCACTATGGTACGTCTTAATTGTTTGCAGATTAACTTTGAACTTCCTCATTCCAATATTGGCGAGTTTCATCATTATCTTCTCACCCTTAAGACGCACCATCTCCACATGGGGTTTGAATCTGCAGTTTTCATCCATGTATACTCCAAGGTACTTTGCCGACTTCGATCTTGAGATTACGTTGTCATTCAGTCTTATGGTGGGACGCCTCTTCAATTTGCCTTTCAAAACAACGTATGTGGTTTTATTTGCCGCAATACGCAGTTTTGCCTCACTGCACCACTCATCCACAGCCCTCAGTGCAGAGTTTGCCTGTTCTTCAAGTTCCCTCCTACTGTCGCCCTGAGCTAGGATGAGAAGATCGTCTGCGTAAGCTACACAGACGTCCCCCCTCTCCCGCAACAGGTCCAGAAGAGGTTCCATGCCAATGTCCCAGAACGTCGGTCCTAAGACCGAGCCCTGAGGACAGCCTTTTGTAATCCTTTTTTTGCAGTTTGGCATTTGTTCCTTCTATATACACTCTTCGATTTTCACAGTAATCCCTGAGAGAGCTGTAAAGTGGGGCGGGGCATTCGAGGTTTCGCAATTGCTTGAAGAGATAGGGCCACCATAAGTTATCAAAGGCACCAGCAATGTCTATAAAGATGGCCATTACGTATTTACGTTCTGAGGTCCGAATTCTCTCCATTACTTCATTGATGGCATCATCAGTAGATCGTCCTTTCCTGAAGCCATACTGGCATTCATTAACCCCCTTCATGAGTCTAAGTTCATGGATTTTGCTATTCAGAAGCCGCTCTTGGATTTTCCCCAAGTTGTTAAGAAGGCAGATTGGTCTGTACGATTTTACTTCTTTCTCGTCCTTATCTTTCCCTTTGGACAGGATTATGACTTTGGCCACCTTCCAACAACTGGGTACTCGACCTTGAACTAGGCATTCATTATAGAGATCCCTTAGCCATGGGGAGACAATGTCTGCCAAATACTGAAGTATCTCTGCCTGAATACCGTCCTCACCAGGGACCTTCTTCTTTCTCATCTTCCGAATTGCCGACTCCACCTCCTCCTTTGAGAAGGGGAAGACAACAGTTTCAGTTCTATATATGTTCGTTAATTCCTCTCTGAGCTGTATATGATGCTGGGTTTCCCCTGAGCCATCATCATCTGGGAGCAAACGATCAAGCAGTAGTTGCATGGAGGTTACCCAATCCTCAGTCATGGTTCCATCTCCCTTATTTAAGGTAGCAATCATGGCAGGTGTCCTGATTTTTTCCGACATGATCTTATACGGCATCCCCCACGGATCAGTTTTTAATATATCTTCGACATATCCGGTCCAGCATTTAACTCTAAGTTCTTTAATTTCGTTATGATACTGAGACTTTAGATTTCGGTAGTTTTCAAGCTTCTGGTTTCTGTCCTCGAATATCATGGATTTTTTATATATCTTCCTTGCCTTCCGCACCCGCGCGCGTAAGCGTGTGAGTGCATCGGACCAAGGTCGATATTTATCCCTTGATTGCTTGTGTTTGGGTATCGCCTTCGTCATCGCTTCAGTTATGTTCTTTGTAATACGTCTGGCAGCTTCATCTACATCATCGCCTGGTCGCACAGGAGGAGGAAGTCTAAATGAATTTCTCAAAACGTCCCAGCTTGCTTGCTTCAGGTTGAAGGGTCTTGTTGTGCACATTTGCACATTAGCCGAGACCTCAACTTTTTGAATGTCAAACATTATTAAGTTATGATCACTGGTGGATAAGTTTTCAGTGACCCTCGAATTCCTTAAGAGCTGCACTGCTGAGTCGCTTGCTAAAGTTATATCTATGTTTTCATCCCCACCTGCTCTATTAGCGAAGGTAGGGGGATGTCCAGGTTTATTTACTACATTTAATCCTTTTGCCATTATTAATTCTTCTAAAAGTTCTCCTTTTTCATCTCTACGTTTGCTGTGCCACCAAGGCGATTTTGCATTACAGTCTGCAACAATAATTATGGGCTTTCTACTATATACTGTACAAATGTAATCTAATTTATTTATATATTGCTCAATTCCTTCACTGTATTGAAAGTAAAGATTTGCTAAAATGAAAGAAATATTCTGAAAATTAATTTCCAATACAATACAGTGGGTGTCCGAAAATCTGGAAATTTTTACGACTTGTATTTTGTTGTTGAAAATTACTGAAGCTGCCATTGGTTTAATTCCATAGCATGCAACTCTGGAAGTTGCAGGCATTCTAGGAATTTTGTCTGCGATGCTGTATGGCTCTTGTAAGCAAAGCACATCCAAACGCAGCTCTTCTGCAACCTTCCTCACTTCCGTGAGCACGGCCGCACTCCGCATAGCATTCAGCTGTGCAATCCTCACAGTGTTACTACCTATTTATGGATGATGAGTATGAACTATACATCTCGGGAATATTTCCTTGGGATCTATCGTGGTGCGACCGTGCGCCTTTACGAAGTCCCGGTATATATCCTCGAAAGATACAGTTTCACCCCTTCTCTCGAAGGCGCTTAAAATTAACTGCTGAAGCCTATCTGGATCCGTGGGTAGGTTTACCGACTTGAGTTGTAGCCGATCAACCGCTTCCGGAATCGGAAAGGTCACCGAGCTACCCCTCGCGTGTTTCAATCGTGTCACGAATCTCAGGGCCGTAGTCAAATTCCCGATTTCCTCGAGCCTACTGCATTGCAGCATATGCTCGAAGTGCTCGTGAACCGACGTTGGATCCCCAAGGTTAGAAACAGCCAAAACAGGTTTTGTTCGATTGTCTGGACACTTGTTTAAGTTAATCGTCTCCCTTTTCACAAAGGGGACTAGTGGTCCGTTAGAATAGTCCAAGTCCTTGGTTTTCTTTGTGTTTGGTGTTATGTTTTCTAAGTTATTGTCACCAGAGTCCGTCTGTGTTGCTTTGTCTGCCACTGTTTGTATGGCAATATCCCTGGTCTCCGGAACATACACAGTCTGGGTTTCAGCGTCTCTGGTTTCTGGTTTATTGTTCCTCTGCCACCGATACAAGAAAGCCCTTATGGCATTTCGTCGTTGCCGGCTTGGAGGATTGCTATGTCTTTTGGTCTTGGGCTTAGGGTCCATAGTCCGTATTGTCAATCAATCTTTGCAAAAACATCTCGTAGGTAGGGCACTTGGTTCTATCGACACAGCGTTTTTTCCTCAACATACATGGTATACATGTCGGTGGTCCATTCTTGCCTGGGCACGAACTGCGTTCATGCCCCTGCACTCCACAATGCGTGCACACCTCAGTTCCTGCTTTGCAGTACTTTGAGATGTGCCCCAGATCACCGCATTTGTGGCAGCGGGCTACCACAAGATAGTCCTTGGTAGACAAGGACGTGAAGCCCGCGAAGATTCGTCCAGTTTTCAGTATGAGAGATCTAATTCGTGGAGATACCTCCACAACATGGTGAACAGTTTGTAGGTTACGTGGTCCAGTTCTGAATTTGAATTTGAATTCGTTCTTGAAAGTGTCTTCGTCTATGTCAGGAAAGTTTTGTTGGTATATTTGTTCCAGTAATTCGTCTTCTTTAAGGCCTGTAGACACAGAGTACATGATCATCAAGGGATTCCTCTTTCGCGGAGGCTCGGCCACGATACCACTCTTTTTGAGGGCAGCATGACCTACCACGCGCTCGAGGTCCTCATGCGATTCCGTCTCTAGTATCACATGCCTCGGGGTAGTAACCATTTTTTAAATTTTAATCTTGTCTTTGACAGGATTTACGATTTTTGTAAACGTGAGAGCTACGTCTTTTGCAGTCTTACCTTTCTGAGAGATGAATAGAGTGTGTTTTGGTCGTTGTTCCGTAGGTCGTTTTGTCACTGGTCTTGTGCTGGGAGCTGGTGCGGATGTCACGACTTGACTGTATGTCGGTGTCGTTATTTGTCTAGGAGTCGTCGTCAGTATATTTAATTTTTCCTTAAGGGCTGCATTTTCGGTTATAATATCCTCGTAAATCTGTTGGAGCCTTCCCCAAGTTTCAATATATTCACGTTTCTTTGCAACATTTGTGTTCCTGTCGAGGGTGTAGAGCATAGACAATTCTGTCATTACTCTTGCCATGGGTTTATTGTCTGTGGTCCTACTTGCAGTTTCTGGTTCAGTTTCCGGTAAGCTGTAGCACCTAGGTCTCGATGTGGGATTCCCCAACTCAGAGGTAGGCGAGACTTCGGAAATTTTTCTTTTGCTAGTTGATTGCTCAACAGTAGAAGCCGATGAAATAGGCTGCTGGCTAGCCATCCCAGGAGGGGTTCTCGCCAGCTTAGAACCTCCCTGAAAAATCGCATTCCGTTCCTCTTCTTTACTGTCACCCATCATCAGAGTTAAGAAGAAAAGGGAAGGGGCGATTGTTCCCCCAGCATGTTCACCAGTTCACAGCCACTGGTTCACAGTCACTGGCTCACAGTCACTGGCTACCAAAAACACTACATTATAAACACTGATACACTAACCGCCACTGATAAGGACATAATTGGAAAATCGAGGGAGAATTAACTGCCGGAATGCCTTTGATACTTAATAGAGGAGGGGGCAATGTTCTTTATTTCCTGCCGCGCCAATCAGATTGATGCCTCAGCCAATCAAAATCTAAGATTACTTTTTGAAGCTACCCGTCAAATCCGCGTGGACTCGATAGCGGAATTTCAAGATCTCTTGGCCATGAAATGAGAAGACTTACTCTTACCATTACCTAAACGCCATCTAGGGTTTATACAGAAATTTTAAAATAAATTTCTCTGACTTTACATGACCAGAACCTTAAATTTCCCTGACCAGAAGAATCAATGTTTTCAAGGTTTTTTGTAAACAAATCAAACAAACAAAAATACAGCCACCTCCATCCCCATACCAAAATTAGACATAACTAGCTCAAGTATTGGAAATAACCCCACACATTTCGCTCACTGGAGCTAGTTTCTTCCCCCAGACTATTCCATATTTCTTTCCAAATTACCCCCTTTCCATTACTTTACAATAATAAGTAATAGACCGCTTAAAATCGTTGTAGCGATTTTGGATGAAAACGCGATAAATAACATTTTCTACATGTAAAGTGGTAGTAATAAGTACCACGAGGTACGATACTTAATTTGTGATTCCGGAAGATTAGTATAAAGTGTTTGACAATTTTTTCGCAGTAAATACACTAGGGAAAAGTTTTCCTGGGTGCAGGACTGGGCGTGTGTATGTCGTCTTTAGGTTTATGTGTTAGTTAGAGGACTGGCGCATCCCGGAAACAAATCCTCTGAGTACATTCCCTTAAGGGATTACCAGGGGTCGCTCGTGACCCGATGGAACTCTCACCCATTAAATACACTAGACGCGATAATCTTGTGTTTGATTGGAAAGTAATGTACAATTTTCTTTAAAACTAACGTGTTCACGGGACCTGCAAATTCAGTCTTGCAAAATAATTATTATAAATAAAGGAATATAATCGATTAGTGGAGAACAGAATTATACAAGTGGCCTAAAATAACTTTAGAGGAATAACCAAGAAAGGGAAAACAGTAACATTTAATACGATCCAGTTGCCACTTTGTGTCACAGTGAAATTAGAATAAGTGCAAGATATTCACAGCTAATGAAAAACAGTATAGGCCTATAGGGATGAATGGAAAAATAACGTAAATCTAAAGAATAACAAGAATGTTATGAATGAAGAAAAAACAAACGAAAAAGGAACAGAAAGACTGTGAACCGACAGAAGTAGGCGAGGATTTGAAATCTATTATAAGCATTTTTTACTATTATTATTATTATTATTATTATTATTATTATTATTATTATTATTGTGTGATACTCATTATGTTCTGTAAGGTTGGTATATATTTTGTGTGCTATAAGTGCATTATAGTGCTTTCACATTCGCCAGAGGTTTCAAGGCCACAACTTCTCACGTCTAATATGCCCCCACTGATCAGAAGTCAGTATTTCCCTTTGGCCTTGAAACCTCTGGCGAATGTGAAAGGACTATAAAATTCATAACTGTATAAATACTGCTGTTATGTCCTGAAATGCAAACGGTTCGGAAGCACAACATCTCCTAAGAGTTATTTCCCAAAAAGAATCTGATGTGAAATTCACATGAAAATGAAGAGAATATCATTACCACAGCGCATCACATCCCGAAGGATACACTAACCAAATAAAATCTGACTAGGCAAAACTCTACAAATACTGGATGGCGCGCGACTGGTGACTTAACAAATAAATCACGCCACCAAAGAGGCCATGGTGACCTCGTGTGAAGGGGCCCATAAACATAAAGGAGAACTGACAAAACAGACACTCATTTTTCTAAAAGTATTAGAGGAATAAATACATAATATGCTAATGCCGAATAAATAAAGTTTCCGGATCGAATAAAACATATTCATACGATACGATACTTACGAAGTGCATACGATATGGCATAGAATGTAATTAATTACTCATAAACAAGCATTCACGACGGCATTGTGCCACTCTTCTGTATTGCAGTAGTTGGAAGAATGAAAGCACACATAGGCCTAGCCCATCCAACCTATAAAACCCTCGAAGTGCTCTAAAGAAAGGCTATTCTAACGTAGGAACGCTGTTCAAATCTTCCAGTATTTTATAGGTTGGGCTAAGCGTGTTTTCATGCTTCTTACGGCTGCAATAAAATAGAGTGGCACGATGCCGTCGTGTTTGCTTGTTTATGGAAATCTGCTCCCAACTCTATCCTACATTTATTTCTCATAATCTGCAAGATACATACAATCCACTTTATTTGTATATTTCGAAATTTGAAAATAATCCCACATTAAAGAATTTAACTTCGCCATGACTTATGCCCATCCCTCGTATTTATGTAAGGACCGTTTGAATAATTCTTAATAAATGCTCAAGGCAATAGAAAGTTTCATTTGGTCGAAAGCTCATACCATAGTTTTTTACTAAGAGGTGTGTTAATTATTAACTGTTCACTTACAACGTTAGAACTTCCGGTAGCGCTATTAGCAAGTTATGAGAAACTGTTTTGCGTTTCCAGGGAAGCTTCTTTCTAAGTAAATAAACCAAACTGTTTTTATAATACTGACAAAGTTAAATTAACTCGTATTTGTGTACTCAACGATTTGAGAGACGGCCCATAGAAAATAAAGTAGAGTGAACACAATGTTTCGGAGGATGAAAACAAAAAGGTCACATAGTATAAAATACCCGAAGCTCAGCTGTAGATTGTTTCAAAACATATAGCAGAAATATATACAATGAAAACGTGTAGTGGTATTTAGTTAGCAGTTTTTATTGTACGTTTTCGTGTATGAGTGGTAGCGTATTCCAACTTCCCGTAAACTAAATATTGTATCGTGGAAAATGCCCACTGACTTTATGTAAAATCGCTGAAAACTTGCATCATGCAATTTTAATTTCAATCGCACGGAACTTAAAATGATGGTTAATCGTTAAACATTTATGTATTGGTTATGTAAATACAACAATCTTTTCTATTTGTCTGCAATACGCCTGACTTTAAAACTTTAATTTATCTCATAATTTTTTTTAACTCTCGACAAATTGCATTCACTAATTTCCAGTTTTTATTATCTGCGGATCTAGGTTCGATTACCAGTATCTCTACCTCAGTAGCACAAAAAAGAAGCTATTATCTAGCAGAGTACCGACGGCCGAGCATATGTGTCTTTGTATACTATGGTAATACTTAAACCTCTTCCCCACTAAGAGCTTTCGTTGCTTATCTAGACAGTACTAACTTGTTGACGAAATAATGGCTTCGATCAAGAAAAACATCAAGAACAACCATGGGAGTCACCACACTGACTAAATGCCCCCTCCAATCATGTTATTTACCGATGAAATCGAAAAGCGGACCGGACAAACGTCCTGCCATGGGATTTAGCACAAATGAGTGTAGTATTCTACAGTGAGTCCCACGCAAGAGTTATCCAATCATGCGGGTTTCTGCGTCGCGTCGGGCACAGCTCCAATCGGAGATCTGGTGAAAAATCTAGCAAATAAAGCCGCGAACGGTGTAATGGTTCAGGTTCTTACATTTACAGTTGGAATTAATCTGAAAATAACCACGTACCTCCTGGCATGCTATCGGTCCCGAGTTCAAATCTCGGGGTCGGCGGGTGTGTCATTTGTGGTGGACAAAGCCGTTACCTTTGGGGATTTTTCTCGGGGATCCTCCCGTTTCCCCCTTCATTTATTCCACCAACACTCTCCACTTTAACTTCCTTTACCCCCTCATTATCATCCCGTCCCCCTTTACTGGTTTTCGGGCCAGCTCCTGCTGCAGACTCTGCTGCGGGCCTCCCCCGTCCTGCCTCGTTGCTTGTAGTCAAGAGTTGCTGGTGGTGTACCGTGCCTTTGGGTTAGTGGCGCACGTCAGGGTGAGCCGCGCCTATGGGGCACTTGTACGAGGGTACGGTGCACGTGGAGTGGTACTTGGTTCTTGTTGGATGTAGGGGAGCTCCGTGGGGGCTCGTGGTGGAGTCTGTTGACAGGGGGCCTTAGGGCATGCGCATCATTCCGTTTCCTAGGGGTTGCACAATGGACCCGCCTATGTGGCCAATGTGCGCGAGCCCGTTAGGGCTCAGCCCCTGAACCATACATACATACATACTAAGTACCTCATTACAAGAGATGTTGGAAATGTCCTCCTCTTGCATTCACACAACACTGGCACCTTTATGGAAATTTTCTTTCGCGCGATTAAGTTCAGCTTCCGAGACAGAGTTAATTTCTCATGTAATATCTTTAAGTTCTTCTAACAGTAGGCCTATGTGATTTATTTATGGGGAAACTTGAAAAATAAAGTGTATACGTAAATTTCCCATACATTAGAAGAACTTAAAGACAATATCACAAGGTAAATTAACTCTATCTCGGAAGCTGAACTTATGTGCGTAAAAGAAAATTTCCTGAAAAGATGCCAGTGTTGTGTGGATGCAAGAGGAGGACATTTCCAACATCTCTTGTGATTAGGTGGTTATTTTCATTGTATTTCCAACTGTAAATGTGAGAACCTGAACCATTACACTGTTCGCGACTTTATTTGCGTAGATATTTCACTCGATCGCTCGGGAGTTGGAGCTGTGCCCGCCGCGACGCAGAAACCCCCATGATTGGCCAACTCTTGCGTGGGTCTCACTGTAGGAGGTAACAACACGGAACGAGGAAACTACAACTAACGACCATAGAAATCGCTATACTGAGCACATGTCCTAAATCTTGATGAAGTCGAAAGGCAGAGGTAGATGACAAGTCATTCAAATCATTCAAATCATTGTACATAAATAAATTAGATGTATATATATATATGTATATATATATATATATATGTATATATATATATATATATTTAAATTTAATATAGGCCTATATATTAAAAACTAGAATAACTCTGTAAAAATTATAATACAACTTTCGGTGTTAATATTAGTGTTCATTGTATGTTTTATTAAGACGGCTAAAGTCGTTTGTTTAAAGCCTCAAAAGGGCTATTTCACAAAAATGAAAGACTAAAATTCCTTTTATAAAAGCCTAAAAATCCGGGCCCTAGTAATCACCTACTTAAGGCAAAACTAACACCATCTTCTCGGTGCCCACTGTATGTTCTGCACATCTAGTTGACCCTATTCTTCACTCTGTAGCGACACTTTCTTTTGTGATATTTATAAGGAAAGTATCGGTTATCAGGCCTGCAGAAAACAGTATTGGTGGCTCGGAACTTCAATCCGCAGGACTGTGCTTCAGGTTTGCTGTAACAGTCGAACAGAAGTAAGTATTGTTGTAAAAGAGTATGTCATAAAGGGTTAAGTGGTTGTAGCGTTAATAAAATAGGAAATTTGCCAGGACCAAAGAAAAATAGCCTATTGCTAAATGCAAAATTATCTATATATCGATCTTTATTATACAGGCAGAGTTTCGATTGCATGAGATTTAAATTCTTTGTTAAAAAAATCCCTTTAGGCAGGCCTACAGGCTGAGGTAGATTTCAAAGTGCTTTTGGTTTAATTTATTATCGCTGCGCAGCACTCTTCTTTTTTAGCCTTGGCATGGCAAACCTGCAGTAAAGAGGAAGAGCCTACAATCATTTGTTTTGACAACAAGAATAGGATATAATATTCTGGGAGGCCGTGCGCAAGATCAACAATGAATAAAATTAGCAAAGCCGCTAAACAAGACAAAATTATGATATTATAATAATTCTTTTAAGTGTTATTATTTTCAAACATTCAAATCTCGCGTCATATGAGAGCTATAAAGAAACTATTTATTTATTTGTAGAGTACTCATCAAGAGCTTTTCAACGATACCCCACAAGACGTGGTTTCAAAAGTTTCGAATTTTCATCCCCCACCCTACCCCCACCCCCACCCTCACTCGAACCCCCGAATCGTTGGTGTCACTGTGAACTCCGTAGCGAGTACTCTAATTTATTCAAACAAAGTTTCCCTCTATACTTCATAGGGGCCGAGATATACATTTTTTAAAATTTCAACCCCCGACCACCCTCTTGGGCCAATTTTGCTTATTAACGAACTTGTCCGAACTATTGGGCCTAGAAATAACATATTAAAATTTGGTTCAAATATTTTCAAAATTACGGCCGCTATCGTGTAAAGATATAAATATATATATATATATATATATATATATATATATATATATATATATATATATATATATATATATATATATATATAAATATCACAGAATTTTTTTTTGAACGGGCGGTGGTTTCGTACTTAGGGGAGCATGAAACGTAAAGATATGAAAGAATTTTTCGAAAATCATGAAGTGGTATCCATTGCAATAGGTAGATTTTTCTTCGAAATCTACCTAAAAATATTGATAAGGCGTGATAATTTTGTAACAGTGAATATTTTACATCTACGTATATACTTACCAGGATTTAAATAAAAATTGAATATTTCAAGGGAAAATTGATAAATAAAGATAAAAAAGGTAACATATGCTCCGAAAATACCTATGGGAATCAGGATTAATTAACCCTAAAATGCGATTTGTCCGTTGTGATGGTTTCAAAGTGTACCCCGGGGAGGATTTATAGGCGACTAGGGTTAGTTCAAATAAATATTAGCTTACGTGTAAAAGGGACATTTGTTTTTGTGTGTTCCATGTCAACAATCTTTATATCAAACAGTATTCGTAAGTACGAGTATGATTCCAAAACTAGGAGAATAATTTAAGACATTTGCCATATGAAAACATCGAAAGGACAATAACTGTTCTTTTTCTAAAAATCCCACAGTAAAAATAAACCAATCATACATAATGCTGTGTGTTAGGTCTATTATCTTCTTCTTCTTCTTCTTCTTTTTTTTTTTTGTTTGTTAGCACTTAGAAGCTTATTGACTTTATGAGAGAATTATTTTGAAATATGTATTATGTGTCATATAACCTACATTTTTGTGAACTTTATACTAAATTTTAGAAACTTTTCAGCTATGTTTGTTTGTTTAAAGCAGGATAACATTATAATTAGACCAGTCTTGCTTGTTTGTTTAAAGCAGGATAACATTATAATTAGACCAGTCCTTACATACAGTAATACACATCATTTAAAAATCAACATTTTCTCCGCAGTATGAAATTGTCCTATCACGGCATAGGCCTACGTCATGTTAAAATATATTTCATAATTACATTTATTATATGATACAATTATTCAATTAAAATTATATTTTAAACAAATACATTTTTTCTAGTCAATAGTTCTCATCTCCGTTCTTCAACTTGTATAAAATATAAGTTTTTCATGTAAGTTAACAGATATGGAAGAATTATTTGAAACATATTATCTTGAGCTGAGCTAAAAAATGCATCTTCTGTTGATGAAATTAATTTAATTTTTTTCTTCTTGACAACAAGCTTTACCTACAACGCTTTAAATTGCGTTCGATTAGTGACAAATTCTGGTGCTAAACGTTTCTTTCGAGGGTAAGGTTACTTTTATTCTCTCTTCTCCATACTACAGCTGTATATTTCAGGCCATTACTTTGTGTTATCTCTCTGTAAGTCTAGATATATAAGCAATCATGAACCACAGGTTATTGTCTCTGTTGGATCATTAGGGCAATCAGTCATAGGAGAAGGGTTCCATCTGGCGCTGTGGATTGAACTCCGGCTTAGCTCAGTTGGTAGAGCATTGGCGCGTATAGCCAAAGGTCCTGGGTTCAAGTCCCAGTGTCGGAATAATTTTTCTCCTATAACTTAATATTCTCTCTGTAGTCTATTATTGAGAATTGTGTATGCATGGCCGGGTTTTGTGTTTTCAGGTACACCTCACTGCCCCCTAACTCCATCAACATGTTGTCGCTGCTGATCGAATCTAAGATCAGGTTGCCTCAATGCGCCCCGGCTCCGAACAGAGCTGCCAAACAGGACCTTCTGAGGTCACAAGGAGAGCGTGACTTCTTCCTTGGTATCGTACGGGACGTGGCCACCGACTTGGATCTGAAGTCTCTCTCACACAAGACTGTGGACAACCTGGCCGTGCTCCTCGATGCCGACGGTGCTTCCCTCTTCCTTGTTGATGGACCTCGTGGAAGTCGGCAGACCCTCGTATCAAAGGTAAGTACTTTATTTTATATCTAATGATTTAATTTTCACCCTAAATCAGAGGCTAGCGGGGAAGTGAGAGCCGTGTTTGTGGTTGATAGACGACGGAAAATGTAAACTGTTACAAAACTCATTTTATTTATAGGTATAATCACGATAGATGAGTTTACCGGTAGATTCGCAAGTGCGAAGCACGAGTGAATTTATCTGATGAAAGTCATAATCTTGATTGGGATTTATTATAAGTATTCCATGTATAAAATGTTTAATCAGATTATATAAAAAATCATTACTTTCTTATTTGTGTCTTTCAAAATCAGATCTTCAGTTTGTGAGATTACGACGTAGTTAAATAATTAATAATTGATTGCCGAAAGTGTTATTAATGCTACCAACAGTGCGTATGAGAAATTGTTAACCTGATTCAGATAAGCTAAGATCAGAACAGAATAAAAACATGAACTGGTTTGTCTGAATCGAAATTGTATTTTTAATCAATTCACATTTAAATTGTTTCAGTTCCCAAATAAGTTGTGTCGTATAAAATAATGTGCGTTTATCCTGTTCACTGCCAGTATTACAAATATGTGACGTATTAATCACTGCATATTGATACCTTTACGTGTCCAGTAACGAAATGACTTTTGGCAGACAAAATGAGATCCTTGTCAGCCTTGAAAGCATAATCGTGTTTGTAAGATATCCGAGGCATTGCTAAACGTTACTGATCCAATATCAAATACGGGTCGTATGAATGGAATAGTCTTTTAAAAGTAATGCAACAGAGAAGTTTGTGTAGGGTACATTAGAGGGTGTTGGATAGGCCTAAGAGTTGTATGGGCATGGTGTGGAAAGTGAAGTGATATTTTGAAGTAGTAAATAAATAGTGGAAATTCTGAAAGATTTGCAAAGGTTGTACAAAAGTTAAGGAGATACTCATGAATAAAAGGTGGTTCCTTCCAGGCTAAATCAAATTACAGTATGTCGTTTACTTGGGTTTGCGGAAAAGATCAGGGGTAACATATGGAAAATATAACAATTTGTTACATATTTTTACGGGATGAACACAGTTTTTGCAACAGTTTCTAAAAACATTTAGAAAGAAATCTGCATGCTGAGAGATGTTTGAATCTGCCTACATTTCTTGACAAAAGTTAGAAAGTCTGAAGTAAGTATTCTTTATCGTCTTGTTAAATATTTTTATTTAATATTTGTCTATATACGTCTTACCTAATTTACTTTGATGTAATTTTGTTTTGTTTCATTATTAGTAACCATGCTAATTTATGGTACTGTTTAATTATCTGTAAGTTAAATTGTAATTATGGTTGAAGAAACCGCCATTAACGCCCGTGGTAGTCGGTATCCTGATTACATCCTCCAAACGTGGTATCTGCTAGTGCATGCTTCTGATGTCCATGAGTTAACGAGTTCCAATGGTCATAAATTTTAAAGTACAACCAATATTAGAGTTGTTAAAATAGATACTAAGTCTGTTGCTCAGATCTTAGACTTTCCTTCTTTCTGTATGCAGGATTTGAAATTGCTTTTATCGTATTATGCTAATCTTTGGAGAAGGCGCGCAGTTCCTGGGAACATTCAATATTCGATTTAATATTATACAGAGCAAGTACAAAAGAATGGAACTAGTATACATATTGTTCGTGAAGGCAATATTTACTATAGAAAAGCGTGTGATGCAACAAAGGATAAAATAACTCTCAAAGTTTACTTTACATTACAAAGTTTCAAAAAGTTCAATATGGGAACCGCGTGTCACACGGCCTATGTCCAGGCGATAGTTAAGTTCAGGCATATATATGGACTACTATGTTCACACCTATGGATGGCAGTAACAGTACGTCGTCGTACCTCTGGCAGGTTTCTCTGGCAGGGGTGGCACATAAACAGCATCCTTAACATACCCCCACAGAAAACAGTCACAAGAGATTATTATTATTATTATTATTATTATTATTGAATTTCCAGAAAAGAAAACAGAACCCTATTATGCATTAGCATTTTAGGGTTATAGTTTAACAATTACATTCGATTTAGCCTACAACAGATTGAACATTATGATTGAAGCTTATTAAAGATGCGGTGTATGAATGTTATAAAATTAGAATAACAACATTGTTTTTTAAATGTATGGAACAGAGGTTTTGCCAATTCATTGTCACAAAAATTCAGGTGATATTCTAGGGTATATCTTGATCTTACAAAGTCAGGACAGTCAAAAAGCAAGTGCTGCACTATTTGAGAGGAGCCACAGAAGCATAGGTAAACATCTGGAACATTGATGTTAAATCGCTCGAAATATGATTTAAATTTGCCATGGCCAGATAGGAATTGTGTAAGCACAAAGTTCGGCATGATCATTTTGCACTGGAGTCGATGTTGGATCTCAGGAAAGAATATTTCTCTCGTTACGGGTCCTTTCGAACTTGTGGTCCAGATATTATTCCACTGGAGAGTTGTTTGTTCTTTAAGCCTCACAAGAGGTTAGGTCAGGTGACTTGGCTGGCCAATTGCAGATTGATATGTCATTAACAGTATCACAGCCAATCCACCGGTGAGGCAGATGTTGATTCAAATAAACGTTTACTTCACTGCGATAATAGTGTGGTGCCCTATCTTGTTTAAACACGTAATTGTCAGAGGCCTCCTCTAATTGCGGGATTAGGAACTGCTGCAGCATGTCAAGATACGTTATCCCACTTACAGTTCATTCTCCGGAAACGGTAGATGTTGTTCCACCAACTTGTGAGGAAATGCCGTTGTACCATTGTAATTTAATTTGATTTTTCCGGCTCCAAAACGACATACGCTTTCTCCGAGTTGATCCTCAATTATGTGTTTTGTTGCAATAGCAACCCTGATTAAGCGTCTAAAGTTCTAAACGATTACAATATCTACTGATGTAAAACTTCGAGAGTTTTTCTATCCAATATTTACTTACACTACCTCTATCATAAATAATGTCTTCACAAATAATGTACAAACTAGTTCTATGCTATTATCATGTAGCACAGAACGGTGTTCAGGACAGTTCGTCACACAGTGGAACTTCTTACACTACATAATTCGTCACCTATTAATGTTCGTCACAGCATATTATTCCTTGTTTCCATTTTTGATTGTAGCTTTGAATACTATACACAACGAAATGGTAGGGTAGCAGTCACGAAAACTATTTCAAGAAACAATTTTCACCACTCTGGCACTGAAAAATAAAGACCGTGTAAGATTTTCTGAGTATACGAGACTTATTATAACTTGCTTTTGATTGTACATTGTTTTATTTCAGTAGAATAAGGATGTTTTATGTAGCCTATTTGTTTTTTAAAAGTTGTTTGATACCTCCTTTAATTTTAATTTGGGTTGAGCAATTTATTAAGCACAGTTTTTAAAATATCTAGGTCTTAGTCCGTTTTCATAAAAAGACAAATTGGGTCAATTCTTAAGTGCCAGAATTTAGGGATCGAGAAAGAGAGAGTAGGAGAATAAGTTGAGAGGAGAATGAGGTTGTTAACTTAAGCCTATGTATATATATATATATATATATATATATATATATATATATATATAAAGATTTATTAATTGTATTAGTAGGCTATCAAGTCCACCGCTTTGGCGCAGGGGTTGCGTTCGCTCCCTTCACACAGCGGAATCAGGTTCGATTCCTGGTTGGGACATATTATCTGAGTGGTAGGATTACTGGGTTGTTTCCTCACCTGTGAGATGGATTTCTAGTAAATTTAGGCCCTTGTAGTTCCCAGATATCATCTGGCCGTCATTATCGCCTTCATCCCATCCTCGCCTTGTTCAGAATGAGTGTGCGTGCTATAGGTTCATGTTGACTCAGAGGTGACCCATCTGTGGAGGCCCTTCATGTCCTTGTTTGGTAAAAATGTATGCAAATGATCCAAAGGTAATTTCTCTCCCGCCAGTTGGCGGTCTTGTAAGCCCGGGAGGCGTGGGTCGCAAAGAAGTCTCAACCATGGGAGAGGTTAAACTAAGAGAATGAAAATGAAGATATTGTGTTTTTAGTGTTAATTATTAAAAAATGAGTAATCATTCGTAAAGTACTTTGAAATGCATAAAAATGGGTTGATATTGCTAGAGTTAACAATTACGTACAGCACTTTTACAAGGAAGCTTTTTAACCAGCTAACGTTCTTATAAAATCTGGCGTGCTCTTGAATTTGACAGGCCTCTGATAGGCTAAAGAACAATCAGTTATGGTTGAATTCATGGCGAATAATAACTGAAAATTGAGCGTTTTGTGTTCTTTTTTAACCAGGGGAAGTATATGAAGTGATATATTTCCAAAAGCAATGCTCATTGTCATGGCGGAAGTATAGAAGAAAAATATTAAATTCTTCTTCCTCTCACAGACCATTGAAAATTTCTTGTAGCTCATTTCCTTTGACAAATTGGGTCGGAATATAGAAATGGTTTTGTGCTACGGATCACGTATGTCGGAGCGGAAACGAAGAGCCTGGTAGAATTTAAATGCTTTGTACTTCGGACAGCAGTAGGACGCAGCGATCGATTGCAAAGAGAGTACTGCTGAAGTCTTACGTTAGATATACAGTGGTGTTAAATATATTTATCTGGTAATTATACAGTATTTACTAACCGAACTTGCGCAATTAGTTCGTTCATTGCACCTTGTTTCCCCAAAGTAGCAATAACGTACTATATAATGAAGGGAAACTCGGATTTCTTCACACGAGTATTTAGTTATGTGTTATGAAAATTGGTTAAACAAAACTGTAAGGCAGTGGGAAATTTCAAATTTAGCAAATAACATTTTTTTTTTAAATTACAAATCCTGAGCGAGGTTTCCAAAAGCATTTAAATTCTAGCGTCTTATACTCGCATTCGGGAAGTCACGGGTTCAAACCCCGTGGTCGACAGTTTGACTTGGGGTTTTTCCTTGGTTTCGCCACTCATAAAGCAAATGCCAAATTGTATATTTATTTAAACCACCATGACTCATCCCCGGTATTTCAACCCGTATCATATTCATTAAAATGGAATATTAGTCAAAATTAACAGATAGGCCTACCATAAACACATCAACAATAGAAGACAAATGCGCATCAATAGTTACATGGCCTGTTGGTATACAAACGGAACCTGAACAACTGAAATGGCCTCGATGTTGAAGAGGTTATAGATAACACTGAATTTTAATAAATCACAACCGTCATCTGAAAGTGAAAGTTAATGCATATCGAATGCAATTTTCAAAATAATGTAATCAGAATGTGTAACCTTGTTTTCTTATAACCATAGCCTACTGATATGTTTGCAGCACTTCTTTGTACACACAATTTGAAGTGAAAATACTCCCGGCCGCCTTCTTTTCCAAGTCACCTTCTTGTAATATTTGAAAAAAAGAAAGAAAGTCATGAATCTTCTGTGCCTTTCAAAACTGTCCGAGGGTAAAAAAGCTTTATTTTGCTGTTGTTTATTGGCGATCGACTTGAATCCGACAAAGAAATCAATTTATTCCTCCTCTTGGCCCGGGTTCGAATCTTGGTCGGGACAAGTTACATAGGTAGGGTTTTTTCGTCACCTGTGAGACAAATGTCGGGTAACTTTAGACCCTTGTGGTCCCCGGATATCATCTGGATATCATTCATCGCAGAATGGATGTGTTCAGAATGAATGTGTGTGAATGGTATGTCTCGTCCTAAGTGTTCATGTGGTCTCGGAGGTGGCCCCGGCATTGGGCTGATCACTCATCCGAGAGGTCCTCCATACCCTTGTCTGGTCAAACAATTGTGTGTGTGATGCTTAGATAATCTCTCTCCCGACAGGTCACGGCCCTGTAAATTCCGGCAGCGTGGGTCGCTTAAATATCCCCAAAAGGGAGAGGTAAAACTGAGGTAAAGAAAGAATACCTTTCATAAATATAATAACATGTTTCTCCGG
The DNA here is from genome assembly GCA_964059195.1 of Ectobius pallidus. NCBI lineage: Eukaryota > Metazoa > Arthropoda > Insecta > Blattodea > Ectobiidae > Ectobius > Ectobius pallidus. The sequence continues at coordinate 76,920,076 of CAXKWD010000006.1, forward strand.
TGCCATGTGACCCTTTGTAGTAAGCCATCTTCCCCTCCCTCCAGTCATGATAGTCGTAGCCGTATATCAGTCAGCGCGATGTGACTCTCTTGAAGACTGGTTTCGAATGAAATATCATCCTTTCAAATGAAAATATTTCGATAGGAGATTCGTCCAGATTACTGCGCATCTTTCTGAGCAGGGTCAGGTGAAAGAATTTGCTTTACAATTATATCATGGCTTAAGACTAAAACTCTATTATATGAATTACATTTTCCAACATCATACTTGGAATTCCGGCCATAGAACTCTCACTACCTCCCCAATTTTCTTTTAAGTATCCTAACTATTTGTTAATTTTTTTAGGTAACTGCTGCTCTACCCACCAGCTAGCCAAAGTAGAAGATAGTTTTACATGTTTTATTTAATCTTTTCACTGTTGCTGACGTATAAATTCGTCACCTCAGAGAGTTGTATAAAAACAGATATGTAAGATTAATAAATTAATGTTTTATGCTAAAATATGAAGATTTTTGTCCTCGTTGATCCCAAAATTAGTGCCCCTCTGATGATTGCTTATATCAATATAAAATTCTGCTCTGGATGGTTAAAGAGAATCCAAGATTCCAACCTGAGCTACGTATAAATGCTTAAGTTTCTAGAACAATCTTAACCCAATCTTTATTTGTCAGTCCTAGTACAGGCCAACTCACAAGAAATATTTGGAAAGTTTAATTTATTGGGTGTATAAATATCTTGAAAATATTTGCAGTTACTTTATCACGAGTAGAAATTTAAATCGCCCCTATCGATGTGTGTGTACAGTGCAATGAATCTTGCTTATTTTCGTTGCACTTTTATTGTAGAGACGGCCTGGAAGAGAATAAAATTATGACTTCGGATCAGTTACTGCATATGAGAAAGCCAAGAGGAGAATTGCAAGCCTGCAATTGGTAGAATCCCGTATGATTAAAAAAGTTTCTCGAATTTGTTGTAACTTTAATATCAAGTACTTTGGTAAACATGATGCACTGACCCGACAGTTGCATAGAGACGTATTATAGGGTCATTGGATATGTGTGCGAGTTTAGTACGAAAACAAAATAACGAGAGCTGTAAAGAAGGAGAGGATCGTGGTTTGTGTAATTCAGTAATACGATAGTCGTTTTATAGCACAGACGAGTTGATGTAGGTTATATTAGGTTTTATTGATCATAAAACAGTATTAGGCTAACTCCTTCATCGCGCAGTTATGGAGCTGAGTTTTAGCTAAAGGGACCAGAGAACATACCTTCATTAGTAATGCGGTAGACCCCTCAGTTGTATTTATAAAATCCTAAAAATCACTATGTATAAAGCCAATATTGATGATTGCATATTCATTAATTATTATTTGTACCCTAATGTCTGTTGTCTCTGTTACCCAACTGTTTAAAACAGTGGTTACCAAATGGTCATCATATCCGGACCGCAAGGAAGTTTCGTACGGACCGTGGTGAAATTGTGTATTTTTTTCATAAAATAATAATGATTCATTCTCAGAAAATAATAAAATCAGGTAAACTGATTCTGATATAACAGAATGCTTTTTTAAATCAGTGATAATTGCAATTATGATAGGCACATGCAGAAAATAAGTTATGTTTGCAATAGATCTCAGAGTTGAACTCAAAATACAAAATGCGCTGGCAATAACAATGATGATGCAATAGGCCTACGATTCGCTGACATGTCTGTTTCGAGGTTAAAGCAGCCTTATAGGTTATGAATGAATAAAAAGTCAACCTGAAATCTCTCAGGAATTATATTAGGTATATTGCTTCACAGGAACGAATAAGAAAAATACTCACATTGAAATATAATATAGATATCCGTAGCAATAGAATGCACAATATAATATCAATATTCAACGGCTAGCTGTGTTTTAAATCTTTTATTTACACTATTATTTACACTGACATCATTATGAAGAAATGAATCAATCAAGGCAGGCTAACAATATCAAATCACGATTGGCAATTTGTTACGTTATGTTTAATATTATATTGTGGGCCATGCGATAAATGGTATTGTAGCCTTTTATATCCATTACAAAATTAATATTAATATACTCGTTATTTCGGTACCGGTCAACCGATTTGATCCAAATTCAACAGGCTTGTACCCACTGACGTATAAATACGTATGCTAAGTTTCGTGAAAATCCAACAAAGCGTATTTGAGTTATCGCGCTTTTCTAATATATTACCATAAAAATAGGATCTAAATTGGGCATTACTCCGGTACCAGTCAACCGATTACGTCCAATGTCAATAGGCTTCTTTCCATGGACGTTATAAATGCCTATACCAAGTTTCATGAAAATCTGACAAAGCGTATTTGAGTTATCGCGCCTACAGACACACGGACGGACAGACGGACAGACAATTTCCCGTCCCCACACAAAATCTCATAAAGTACCATAAATAATTTAATAATGTTTCATTCTACAACCCATTTTCCCTGTGACATCCGAAAGTTCCGAAAAAAACTTAGAACAGTCTCTTAATAAATAAACATCTAATGCATTTCAAGTACGTTGTTCAAAATAAAACGTGCCATTTTTCCCATGGAACATTAACCTCCATGAACTTTGTGAGAAGTCTTTCTGAATTTATATGTACTTTAAATTGATTTTCTCGTATTCTACATATCATAATAAAAAACTTGATTTGGTATTTATGCACTTCATTTCACTGATATCATTTGTGTTTTGCACGTAAGATAACAACTCATTCCGAAGGAAAGTTTTACTACGTAAAGCAAATAGCCCAGGTTGGAAGAGTAATTGGTAACATGGTGGAAGGGGACGGGAGATGGAGTTGGGTGGATGGCTTCAGCTTTCTGGAACGCGAAAGTTTGACAGTGTTTTGAAACGGACCTAAAGGAAAATTAATTGGTGACCACTGGTTTAGAATGTGGTTAATCGAGAAGTTTTTTACGTTAGCCAGACAAAAAAATCTTGACTGTATTTTATTCCGGGACTCGATAATTAAAGTTATGAAAAAAGGTCATGCTCACAAATGTTCCATATTAAATTTATTTGTCGATTGTTTTAGGGTGTAGGCTACGTTATGTAGTTTTTGCACGACTTAACTAATTAATGGTATTTACGAATGTTGTTGCCGTGGATCGTAAGTTGACATTCCCGCACGCAATCTTGTTGCTATGGAAACAAAACAAATTTCCATGCGGTAAGAGTTTCCGTGCGGTAAGAATTTACTTACGCCACACATCATAATACTAGCCTTTATGTACAAGGCCCCCCAGGACAAATATTCGGTTCCCATAACAACAAACGGATGCGAATTACTTTCTGAAATAAACATATATCTTCAATAATGTATATACAAAATATTTTTAGGTAATATCTCAATTAATATAATTAAATTGATATAAATAATCATCGTGCAAAAAATAGCATGCAATACTCGTGCCGTAAGCGCATAACGGATCTCGGAAAATTGAAGAAACTCGGCGCGAGCGCCTCGTTTTTCAAACTCTTTCCTCGATCCGTATGCATCGATACGGCACTTGTATCGCAATATACTATTATGTGTTTGCTGAAACTGGTCTACAAAATGTTCATAGCTTACGCTATGTTTGTTACCAATTAATAATTTCAGTTATGTTTTTAATACCATAAAGTACTGCATCTAATAATTTTCAAGTGTCCACATTGTGTATTAATTTTAAGCTCTGCATGTATAATTGTACAATGAACATAATCACGCTTATTATGACTATCCCTCTCATACGCCGCGTGTTTGATATTGACCAATAACGTTTAGCAATTCCTCGGATATAGACCAATCACGGCCGTTTATCTTACAATATTCTTGTAGGAATAGAGGATGGCATTTTATCGCAATAAAATGTGCTGATTGCTACTGGAGACGCAAGTATCAATGTGCAGTGATTAATAGTCACTGCTGCCACTAAGCGGCAAGAAATCAGATTATTTTATACAACATTACTTGTTTGGAAATTGAAATAATAGAAATGTACATTGATTAAGAACACAATTTCGATTAGGTGCAAGCAAGTTCGTGTGCTTTTATTCTGTTCTGCTTTTATTCTGAATGAAGTTAACTATGCACCATTGGTAGCACTGATTATACCAGGGTAGCTCGAATCGGTACATGGATGGTTGATTCACAGTATGCCGTGATCTCACAACTGTTAGTTTTGTTTTTATACAACAAAGCACGGAAGTAATTATTATTTATATAATCCGTTACATTTTATTCATGGAATAGTCTTAATAAATCCAACTCTCGTGGGATTACCTATGATAATAACGTTTATTGTAAAATATCCTCTTATGAGCGCTAAGAGATAACGTTACCTATTTCACTAAGGAGAAAGTATTCCCTCTACACCCTTTGGAAATAAATTAGATAGATAAACATTTATCATCATCATTCCGTTACATTTCCTGGCATGGGGTGTTTCTCTCCCATAGTTGTACCCCATGACCTGAGAAGAATGGATGTTGGTAGTTTGCCGCGGGTGTTCGATAGGGAGTTTGTAGGTCGGGAGGCCTATAGGCTGCACAACCTTCAGGCCAACCTGCTTATTTAATATACTCCTTTGAACATGGAGGTTATGTCTAGTGTTCAGGTTCTGTGTGTATACTAGTAGGCCATGTAACTATTGATGAACAACTTTTGTCTATATTTTGATCTGTTTATTGCATCTAGAAATTTCAACAGATAGCCTATTCAATTTGAATAAATCGGTATGTGATACAGAATGAAGAAGTGGCGATGGGACATGGTATGACTGAGGAAGCCGTGAAAAAAGTCAAATTGGCCGGCCACGGGGTCTGAACCCCGGACCGCACGAATGCAAGTTCAGCCACCTCGTTCGGTATTATAACTATTATTACATACAGAATTGGTTGAGTAAATAGTTTCGATACGTTCTGCTCAGGGCGGATTACCTGCTTTGTCAACTCGTCAATTTGTTAATTTCGAAATCACACACAACTAAATATATTTTAGAAATTACATCCTTTTTTTCACATTAAAAGTGCTATCTGAACGTAATATAAGGGAACACTATCTTCCCCTGAGTTCGAAAAGGATGAACGGATGCCAACCATTCACAGTCATTAAGTGCCAGTATGGGAAATGTCTGTCTGTTTGTCTGTCCGTGTGTCTGTACGCGCGATAACTCAATTATGCTTTATGGGATTTTAATGAAACTTGCTATACACATTTATAACGTCCATGGGAAGAACCATGTTGATATTGGACCAAATCGGTTGAACGGTACCGGAGTAATGCCTAATTTAGTGCCTATTTGAATAGTAATATATCAGAAAGATGCGATAACTCAAATACGCTTTATCGGATTTTCATGAAACTTGGTAACTTATACGGATTTATGACGTCCATGGGAAGAAGCCTATTGAATTCGGGCCAAATCGGTTGACCGGTACCGAAATAAAGAGTAATTAACAGTCACATATATTATAATATAATCTTCGTTCTCGGACAGTTCGAAGCATTTTGATACGCTCGCGGCCAACCAATCAGCGGCCGAGCTCCCGTAACTCATGTCCTAATGTAAACAATTCTGTAAATAGAAATAATAGGCGAAATTACTTATTAAAGAGCATGCTTTCATTTCCAGTTTAATATAATTATTAATGTTGTAATGGATATAAGACTCTACAATATTATTGCATGACCCACAATAAACATAACTTAACAAATTGCCAATCGTTTAATGATATTGTCATTGTAAGCCCGCTTTGATTGATTCATTTCTTAATGACGATGTCAGTGTAAATACAAGAATTAAAACACAACTGGCCGTTGAATATTGATATAATATTGTGCTTCAAGCGATATGTATGGCTACCGATATCTGCATTACGATTAAATGTGAGTATTTTTCTTATTCGCTCCTGTGGAGCAATATACCTAATGTAATTCCAGACAGATTGATTTCAGATTGACTTTAATTCATTCATAACCTATACGGCAGCTTTAAATTTGAAACAAACAAGTCAGCGCATCGTAGGCCTATTGCATCATTAATATTATTGTCAGTGCATTTTGTAAAATTTATTATATCAGTGCATACCCATATGAATTAAAGTTAAGAATCAAACTTTAGACCTCAGTTCTTCCGTAATCCCTGCTTAATGAATCGATCTGGAGTTTAACTCTTGAGATCTATTACAAAAATAACTTATTTTCTGCATGGGGCTATCATAATTGCAAATTTCACTGATTAAAAAAGCATTCTGGCACTTTTTTATATCAGTTTACCTGATTTGATTCTATAACGAATAGGTTCACAACAGCACAACACGTTCAACTCTTCACAATCGATTGTCCGAATCCTTGTTCCGGAACTACAAAGCATTTGAATTCCACTTTACTCTCTTCTTCACTGGAATACTTGATCAGTAGCATACCAATTGCAAATTTCACTCTTCGCCGCCAGCGCTTCTGCATGGGGCGAGAAGAATGGCGTATTATTTGGTATAAAATTGGATCTCAATCAATGTAATTCGGTGGGCACTAACAAGGGAACGCCATCACTTGTAGGCCTACAAAAAGAAAATAGGAAATGTGAGCCGAAAGTACTGAGATAGTAAAGTGAAGAGACGTAATTTATTTTATCCCCAGTGAAGCTTAAAGAAGTAGAAAAATTTGATGTGGCACACTGAGGTAAATTCCTCTACCCTTAAAATATTCCAGCATGGAGTACTCAGCTATATCTAGTTGTGTGTATTCAGTTGTCATTATTTGGCAGGTAAGACTTAAAAATCTAAGTTTATGTATGGAACGAGTGGCTCTAGTGCTCAGAACTTAAATCACTTGACACTTTAAAGTGCGCAACATTCTTCTTTGATTTTGCATGACATTTTCTTCTTGAGGTTCCTTTTTTACCACCTAACTTAATCTTAAGTTGAAACAACGGTGCCGTGCGGAAAATGGGTGAATTCCCTTTCCATAAATGATCCACAGAAGCCAACCCTAACCTTGCTAAAGCGTCAAAAACGAAGAAAAGCAGCGAGTTTCGCTAGATAGAGAAAAGTCGAAAAACTCAAAGGCCGTGCAGCCGGAATTTGTTGAAGTCAGTTTACTGTTGTGATGACATATATAAGTATAATTAATTATATATCTATGCATTATCATAGGACCTACTTCCTACAGAGGTGTAAGAAGTAGGCCTACCCTATTCCATCATAGAAAATCGAAACCGAAAAAAAATGTTTCAGCGAATTCCTGTAACTTGGGCGTTAATTAGAAAACATGGATGCCAATAACAGTGATTAGAAAAATATCCAGTGGAGGCTATGGTATACCGTTTAAATGAAACTAGAATACATGTGAAATTACTTTATAATTTGTACATTAAATAGAGACGAAAGTAGTCTCGATAGCTGTATTAAGAGTGTATCAGTATCTTATTGACAAGTTGTTAGGGATGATAGATCATGCAGAGAGGATAATTCTTTGTTCAGGAATATATACCCCCAAACACATAGTTTATAAGTTATGCTTGTGGCTGTTACCGCAAGGCGACCCTTCCTCTGGTAGTGGACCGTATTGAAAACTATTTGTGGGTTCGATTCCCGGCGATAACATGCGGGGGAGAGAAGAATTGAGGAGAAGAATTGGGTTTCATTTCCAATCTTCAAATGGGTAAATTGATATACAAGAAATATGCACATGTGAACGATGACGTTGCTTGATCAACACAAACTTGATGGTCTGGAATATATGCACTTCTTGAAATCTGCAGTTCTAGTTGTATCCAAGTACACATATATAGATGCACTGGTAGACTGTATTAATTCGGAGGACCATTTGTTGATGTAATAAATATAGCCTGTCGAAATTGTTATTTCGAAACTAGAAGATTGTATTGAATGCTGAAATTTAAGACTATTCACAGCACTAGTTCAGAAAAAAGAAGATTGCATAAATAAGCTGTTAACACTTTATTGCCAAGCATAAATGTCTGTATTTATTTAACAATTCGAAGTTGCATGAAGTCTCTTTATGACTACTAAATCTCACCGAATTGAAGACTAATCATAGTCCTTGTCTTGTGAATTATATTACTCACAGAATTGAAATGATTGATATCTCCTTATGAAGGTTCAGTGTCCAGAGATAGAACGAAGCACCTTTAGCGACGTCTAGATGAATCCCTGTGATGTTGAAATTATGTTGAACTATGTAAGAACATTGGAATTCTTAATCCAACACAAATGAAGATAAAAGGCATTTCGCCCGAAATTTAGCACTGTATGACGTGCTAAATGATTTGTTGAATAGAGCACATTGCCCTAGAAAAAGAGAATGGAACACTCAAATCGTTGTCCATTTTGAAGAAGAAGGATGAAGTGAATAATAAGGACAATTGAAGGTTGAAACAATAAATAATCGCTAACCCAATAATAATAGCTTCACTTGTAAATAAGATTAATTAATCAATACATTAAAACGCACTATGCTAATATAATAATAAATAAAATAAAAACAGAATTGATAAATTAGTAGTTATTTAAAAAATAAATAAATAATTTTGGAGTTGAGATTAAAATAACAATTGCCAAGACATACATTGAATTGATTGACTGTAAGCCTATACAGACAAATGAAAATCAAAGCCATCTGAAGTAAATTTATGGCAAGCAAGAAAGAAGGTATTACATGACGTAACATATTGCCCGCGATTATTTCACTTGTGAAATAATCTAAAGTGATGTGAAGTCATGTGATACCTAAAGAATTATGATATGAGAAAGGGGAGTAAGTAATATAAGAAAACAAACTTAAAACTAAGAAATGAATTGAGGGTTGCTAACCAAAAAAGGCAACAACACCAAAGACATGATAGGGTTAGTCGTTAGCCTCAGAAATGGGAAGAGGAGCCAGTTTTACAATGGGTCTTTTAAATAAGCCTGTGGCAGTACGCACAGTAACAACACGAATAAGACCGTCAGGGCCAGGATGAGTACAATGAACAATCCCTAGGGACCACCTTTGAGGAGGGAGATTGTCCTCAATGATTAGGACTGGGGTACCTAAAGGAATGTCAGAAAGAACTTTGGTCCACTTAGAACGTCTTTGTAGTGTGTGGAGATAGTCAGTAGACCATTTCTTCCATAAATTATTTGTAATTTGTTGGAGAGTATTCCAACGAGAACGTGTGGTGTAACCACCAGACAAGTCAGGGCTTGGTAAGGAAATGATGGCTTTCCCAATCAGGAAATGACCAGGTGAAAGATAGCTAATGTCGTTAACGTCCTCATTCAATGGAATGAGGGGACGTGAATTTAAGATGGCTTCCACTTGAATCAGCATAGTAAGCATCTCTTCAAAGGTAAAGTTAAAAGAGGGCAGCATCCTTTTTAGATGAAACTTGACCGATTTAACTGCGGCCTCGTGAAGACCTCCCATGTGGGGGGCATTAGGAGGAAGGAAATGCCAATGTATATTCAAATGGGATGTGGCATCTTGAACCACAGAATGATGCTCAGGAGACTGCAATAGCAAAGCTAACTGCTTGAGGTCAGTCTGAGCGCCAACGAAGTTAGTACCATTGTCTGAGGTCACTGAACTTGGAAGGCCTCTACGTCCTGTGAATCGTGAGAATGCGGCAAGGAAAGCACGAGATGTGAGGTTGGTGACCAATTCAATATGAATGGCCTTAGTGGACATGCATACGAATATGGCGAGGTAAGCTTTGACAGTGATCTTGGAGCGAGGACCTCCAAATTTGATTGGATAAGGACCCGCATAATCTATGCTTACGTTGGTGAAAGGAGAAATGGGATTTACTCTATAAACAGGTAAATCAGCCATTTTTTGCTGAAAGGTTTGAATATTGAAACGAAAACATGTAGTGCATTTTCTTAGAACACTACGTACCACCTTCCTAATAGATGGTATCCAAAATCTTTCTCTTAAGTGAGAAATAACAAGTTGGGATCCAGCATGATTCAACTTGATATGATTGAAATGAATAAGCTGCTTAGTGAAGGCATGATCAGCTGGTAACAACATCTGATGTTTGGCTTCGAAAGGTATGCTGGATCGTTCAAGACGTCCGCCTACACGAATTACCGAATCCTTGTCAAGAAACGGGTCTAGTTGCTTCAATTTGCTTGAAGAATTGACGTCATGATTTGACAATAAATCACGGATTTCTGATGCATAAACCTCTTGCTGTATTAGCCTAACACAGCATTGAAGGGCCTTGTTGAGTTCAGAAGGCATTAAGGGGCCTTTTATAGAGTTATGAATCTTACGAGAGTTATTCATGAATCTCAATACGTAAGACATAACACGAATAGTTTTCAAATATTCAAATTTGAAAAGATAAGAGTTTAGGTTGGAGTTAGTAGCCTCCATTAGGGACACTACTCTAGTTTCTGGAACCAAGTCAGGCTCCACATAAGAATCACTGATTGGCCAGTGAGAATTATGGTCTTTGAGCCAATTAGGTCCTGACCACCACAATGTGTTATGGATTAAGTCGTGAGGAGTGCTTCCTCTGGAGATGATATCTGCAGGATTGTCTTGAGACGAAACATGATGCCACTGATTAGGTGAAGTGTGATCTAAGATATCAGCAATTCTGTTTCTGACGAATGTATTCAAAGTATGAAGTGGACGAATTAACCAGCTCAGAACTATAGTGGAATCACTCCACAGATAAATCGATCTGATATTTAATTGGAGCGCAGGTAGAATCTTATGAATAAGATTAGCAAGCAGATGAGCGGCTAGAAGCTCTAGCCTAGGAATGGTAGTAGCTTTGATGGGAGCAACTCTAGATTTAGCACAAAGTAGAGAGCTCATAACATTCCCAGAATGATCTGAGGAGCGTAGATATAAGCAAGCTCCATAAGCGACTTCACTGGCGTCACAGAAGCCATGAATTTGAATTTCATTAGCATTTTCTAATAATGCCAGTCGAGGAATAGCTATACATGAAATCTTATTTAATTGATTATGAATCTTTAGCCATTTATCAATTACTGGAGAAGGAATGGGATCATCCCAAGAAGTCGTAATCTTCCACAAAGATTGAAATATAATCTTGCAATAGACGACTATAGGGGAAATTAAACCCAGAGGATCGAAGATGGAGGCGATACAAGAAAGTAAAGTCCTCCTAGAACATGTCTTAAAAGGTTTCGTGAAGTCAATTGCGGTTTCAATTCTAAGAATGTCATTTGAAGGCTGCCATATTAGACCCAGCGCCTTCAGAAAGTCTGCTTGAGATTCGCCAAAAGAACGGCAGTCAAGGGGTTCCTGAAGTTCAGGGGGAATTTCCGTAAGTAACTCAAGAGAGTTAGAACTCCACTTACGGGGGTTGAAACCACCTAAAGGGAGTAAGGTACGCAATTCAGCAACAGCTGCCTTAGCCTCACATAGGCTATCAGCGGTAGCCACAATATCATCAACGTAGGTAGAATTGTTGATGATAGTGCTAGCTAAAGGAAACCGAGCTCCCTCGTCTATTGTGAGTTGCTTGAGAGCTCTGGTGGAAAGAAATGCAGCTGAAGAAGTGCCGTAAGTGACGGTTTTGAGCTTGAAAGTCTGTATAGGTTCATTCAAAGAACTTCTCCAAAGGATTTTCTGGTACACTTGATGATCAGGATTTACCTTGACCTGCCTATACATCTTTGCGATGTCTGCAGTGAATGCTATGGGCTTGAATCTAAAACGGAGAAGGATAGAGAACAAATCCGGCTGAACAGTTGGCCCTACGGCAAGTATTTCATTGAGTGACTTGCCGTTGGAAGATTTAGCCGAAGCATCGAATACCACACGAAGTTTCGTGGTGGTGCTCGACGGTTTTAATACAGGATGGTGAGGAATGATATAGTCGAAGTTATCGTTTGAGGATTGCTCTAAAGGCTCCATATGGCCTAGAGCGATATATTCGTCCATGAACTTATGATAATCTTCACTAAGAGTGGGATTAGAATTGAGGCGTTTCTCCAATGAGGAGAATCTTTTATAAGCCTGGAGTTTTGTACTGCCCAGGGTCTGAGGATCAGACAAGAAAGGAAGTTTTACCACATATCTTCCTTCTGAGTCCCGTTGAGTATTATCTACGAAATGCTTTTCGCATATAGAGTCGTCGAGAAAGGAATCGGAGTTAGAAATTTTTTCTAATTCCCAAAACTGAGAAAGTTGCCTGCTAATGTCTTGATCAGCAGTGAGGAAGGCAGAATAATGTGTGGGAGACCCGCTAGAATGGTCGGGTTCCTTAGAAACCTTATTAGAAGGCCTTGACTTAGGTTGGCGGTTGTGCATATTTTGCAAAGCCATGTTATGTTCAGACCTGGCGGGTTGTGGTAATTTACCAGCAAAATACCAACCCAAATGCGAGTTCTGAATTACAGGCATATTAGGAGCAGATATCTGGCCTGCACAGACAATCTGTGAATATATTTCAACACCTAATAACAAGTCTACGTACTTAGGAATATTGAAACTGGCGTCAGCCAATGAAAGATTTGGTGGAATATTCCAATTTGTAGTATTGACAGGCTTGCGTGGAAATTTCGAGGTTGAAATTTCCGGTACGATTATGACGTTGGTGTTGCAATGCCATGAAGTAGTGACAGACTTAATTGAAATTGACGTCATCTTAAGACTGTCTGCCTTAGATGACAATATACCAGCTAAAGTAGTGCGCTGGTGATGAGGCGATAATTTTAAGTGGTTGAATAACCTATTAGACATGAGGTTACAATCAGAACCACTGTCAAGCAATGCGGTGGCTTCAACAGAATGGCCATCCCTGTGCATGACTAAAACAGTGGCGGTAGGGAGCAAACAGCTTGGTTGAGGTTGGAAGACTGACATTACCCCAGCAGTATTGGCAGATTGGTTGCCGTTAATATGTGCTGGATTATGAAGGTAAGTGCCATGTTTACCCTTACAAATCTTGCAAGTATAAGTGCTACAATAGGGGGCGTGACCCTTAGAGTAATAGCACACTTGACATAATCGTTGTGTTTTGACAAAATTGTCTCTATTAGAGAAATCCATGGCTTTGAAAACTTCACAATGTTGCAGCTCATGGAATCCATTGTTACAACAGAGGCATTTAGGCTTGGAGGAGGCAACCTTGCCTTTAGGAATGGTTGTATTAGATACAATAGGCTTTACTGGCTGACTCCTTAAAGCTGAGTCAGTCATCTGAAAAACCCGTATCCTGGATTCTAAAAATGTGAATAAGTCTTTGAGACTAGGCATTTTACCTGGAGCGAGAGAGGATTCCCATTCCTTTATCAAGAATGGGGGAAGCTTGTCGAGTACAATCTTTGCTATAATGAAGTCAGACAGTTCTACACCAACATTAAGCGAGTTCAAAGCATGAACAGTGCTTATAAAATGGTCAACGAACTTCTGAAGAGATTCAGCGGAATTCCTTTCCAATACAGGAGGTGAAAATAGCTTCTCCAAGTGGGTATTAGCGATAAGTCGGTCATTATCAAACCTAGCCGACAGCGTGCTCCATGCTACATCAAACGTAGCAGCAGAGACAGGAATGTTTTGAATCACTGTCATAACTTCTGGTGCTAGACAGGACTTCAAATATTGAAATTTGTCCATGTTAGATATGTGTTTATGCTCTATGATTAGTGAATTGAAAGTGTCCCTAAACTCAATCCAGGTTGCTGGGTCGCCACTGAAATGAGGAAGCCGAATTTCTGGAAGTTTAGGGAGAGAGGGGACAAATTGAGGCGATGATTGATTAGCAAGGATAGCTTGGTTGGGCTCATAATGATGCTTGGTTTCATCAATTGAACTTCGAAGAATACCAATGGTTTCATGAAAGGCAGATTCGACTTGAAGCCTTTGAAGTTTGATAGATTCATTGAGTTCTAGTACGTCGATACGTGAGTATTCAGTCTTGTACTCACTGAATAATTCCTCGAAGGATGTGCGCAGACTCAGAGCCTTGCAATAAGATTCTCTATCTTCTATAACAAGGGCTTGAATTGCCTGAACATAATTGAAGAAACGTGTCTTTATAAACTCGACACTAGATAGTTTAGCCTGAGATTCTTGCTGGGCCGCAACTAACTTAGCCTCAGCTTCCTGCTGGGCCGCAACTAACTTAGCCTCAGCTTCCTGCTGAGCTTGCCTTTGGAAAATTAAATTGTCTAGGTGAGAAAGGGCTTGGAAAACGGTTTCTTCGACTTCCTCCCTATAAGCCATTTCGGCATCAGAAAATTCTAACTCCTCGATCTGAGATTGTATGTCTTGAAAATCATTACTAAGTTTTGTCATTGTATCTTTGCGCCTAAGCAGGTCTTGAATAGAAATTTCACTAGAGCTAGCGATATCAGCTATTATATTGGCTTGGCGGGTAATTCGACTCTTAACAGGGGTTCTTTTAGCCTTAAGGGCCGCGAATTCAGGACCCGGATTAGTCATATTTGATGAGATTTGCAAAGTCTTTTACAATAAATAATTGTTCAGTGTTAAATCAATTGCCCGCGTTTCGGGAATTACACATAGACGTTTACAATGGTCATGATTGAGATAAACAGACAAAACAGTTAAAATACACTTGAAATTGTGTAGAATCTGTATCAGGTGTTTGTATTGTTGTCTGTGAGATTGTACAATATTTTACAAATTGACAAATATTACAATATGATAGTCAGGTAGCTCCGTACCTAGATCTCAAACGTGTTGAGGACACGGAGATATGCTTGATATTATTAAAACTTGATAATAATAGTGATGCTAATGTTTATGAAACAACACTTATGTTGTTGCTAAATGCAATACTTTGCATGAATTCAAACAGGCTTGCAAATGCCTGGAGAGACTTATGTATTATATAGTATAAGATGAATTATTTATGATAATCAAGCAAATGCACTGAATTTAATTCAGGTTCGGAGCAGCCAGTAATATCTAAACATGTTAGTAATATCAACGGCCTGATGGACCTTCAACATGTTAGTAATATCAACGGCCCGGTGGACCAACAACATGTTAGTAATATCAACGGCCCGGAGGACCAACAACATGTTACCGCAAGGCGACCCTTCCTCTGGTAGTGGACCGTATTGAAAACTATTTGTGGGTTCGATTCCCGGCGATAACATGCGGGGGAGAGAAGAATTGAGGAGAAGAATTGGGTTTCATTTCCAATCTTCAAATGGGTAAATTGATATACAAGAAATATGCACATGTGAACGATGACGTTGCTTGATCAACACAAACTTGATGGTCTGGAATATATGCACTTCTTGAAATCTGCAGTTCTAGTTGTATCCAAGTACACATATATAGATGCACTGGTAGACTGTATTAATTCGGAGGACCATTTGTTGATGTAATAAATATAGCCTGTCGAAATTGTTATTTCGAAACTAGAAGATTGTATTGAATGCTGAAATTTAAGACTATTCACAGCACTAGTTCAGAAAAAAGAAGATTGCATAAATAAGCTGTTAACACTTTATTGCCAAGCATAAATGTCTGTATTTATTTAACAATTCGAAGTTGCATGAAGTCTCTTTATGACTACTAAATCTCACCGAATTGAAGACTAATCATAGTCCTTGTCTTGTGAATTATATTACTCACAGAATTGAAATGATTGATATCTCCTTATGAAGGTTCAGTGTCCAGAGATAGAACGAAGCACCTTTAGCGACGTCTAGATGAATCCCTGTGATGTTGAAATTATGTTGAACTATGTAAGAACATTGGAATTCTTAATCCAACACAAATGAAGATAAAAGGCATTTCGCCCGAAATTTAGCACTGTATGACGTGCTAAATGATTTGTTGAATAGAGCACATTGCCCTAGAAAAAGAGAATGGAACACTCAAATCGTTGTCCATTTTGAAGAAGAAGGATGAAGTGAATAATAAGGACAATTGAAGGTTGAAACAATAAATAATCGCTAACCCAATAATAATAGCTTCACTTGTAAATAAGATTAATTAATCAATACATTAAAACGCACTATGCTAATATAATAATAAATAAAATAAAAACAGAATTGATAAATTAGTAGTTATTTAAAAAATAAATAAATAATTTTGGAGTTGAGATTAAAATAACAATTGCCAAGACATACATTGAATTGATTGACTGTAAGCCTATACAGACAAATGAAAATCAAAGCCATCTGAAGTAAATTTATGGCAAGCAAGAAAGAAGGTATTACATGACGTAACAGTGGCTAAAGGTGCTCGCTTATAAGGTTCGAACATTAAATAAACACAATTGTGCACAAATTACATTTTATTGAGATTTTTGTTCTCACAGTTGGTGTTCAAACAGTTGACTCAGTGCCTGTATCGAGTATGGCAGGATACTGCTTGAAATGGTCAATCGCAGCATTTATTCTGGAGTTCTGGGAACTGGAGTTACATACACCATACTCTTGACATGCCCCAAAGAAAAAAAATCAAGGGGTGTTTAGTCGGGCGAACGCGCTGGCCTCATAACAAACCCTGCCCGTCCAATCCAATGTTCCCTATAGTCGATGGTTAGTGTGCTATTGGATGCAAACTGAAGTGTGCTGGGGCTGCATCATGATGTATCCAGACAGAGTTCGAGAGTAGTTGCTGCGATAGTGTGAAGCATGTAATCAGGCACAGAGTCGATTGTTTGAACACCTATTGTGAGGACATGCCTTTCAATGAAATTTAATTTGTGCAGAATTCTTTTTATTTGATGTTCTAACCTTATAGGTTAGCACCTTGGCACACGTGCATGCGTTAAAAACGACGTGTTTAGAGGTAACAATTTATGTTCCTGAACAAAAAATTCTCTCTATATATGACCTATCATCCCTACCAGTTTGTTGGTGAGGTCCGGTTACACCTTGTATAGCAGGGCTATTTGATGTATTTCCGAGTAGCGACAGGGTAAGGATACCATCTGAACAGTGAACACGTATTATGTGGAATAAAACCGGTCCCTGTACCTCAGCCTTCTTATGAAATTTTAAGTAATCTTCATCTCGACCTTCTAGCAAAAATAAACGAATAAATAAATAAATTAATTAATTAAGTATATTATACTCGGGATATTAACGAATGACCATCTGCGTGTCTCGTAGTTAGCGTCGCTGGCTGTGGACCCGGGTTTTATCCCCGGTAGCTCCTCGGATTTTTCTGAGGCAGGGAGGTTTGGAACGGGGTGCACTCAGCCTCGTGATTCAAACTGAGGAGATACTTGATTAAGTAGTAGCGACTCCGGTCACGGAAACCATCAATAATGACCATGGGTCGGTATGCTGATTACATGCCCCAATTCTGTTATATACCTAGGGTAGATGACGCAGCGGTCGGATGGTAGGCCTATTCCCTTGGGATGTAGAGCCACGGAGTTTAATGTCTCGTTTATATATTTAGGAATTCAAACAGCTTCTTATTTAAATCTAAACTACCATACGTTATAAAGGGTCAACTCGAAATGCAGGAACAAAAGCATATTATGGACATGATATGAATGTTAAAACATCCTAATGCGTTGTGATGCTGCAATGTGTTTCATTTGCATTCCATATACGAAGGAAACTACAATTTTACTTGCAGACTTCCGACAACAAAGTCTTCCGCATTTACCTACTGTAATAACAAGGCTTATATCTTGTCATTCAAACCTGTCAGTTTGCGTTATATCATCCACTTAAAGAAAGTAGCAATTTTGTGGGAGTGATGTTTCTTTTATCCTACAGTGACAGTAAATAACAGGTTTCGTTTTCCGTTCATTTACTTCCAGCTATTCCTTCCTTTTTTAGGAAATAATTTCCATACACTCAATTTCAGCATAATTTTTGTCGTAGTTAAGAGGTGGTGCGAGTTGTAGCTACAGATTATTCTGAGTAGAAATCTACATATTTTTCAATAGTTTCATTACTTTATCGTGTTTCTTAGTTATATTTAGAGTTAATTTGGGTAAAACTTTTTTTCTGTAATAGGTGATTTTTTATAAAATAGCAAATGTTGTGTATTGATTTTAATTAATACTAGAGTAAACACGTAACTTTCACACTTCCCAATTTTTGACAATACCCAGAAAAACTGGAACTTATCTAAGTAGTTAGTTTCGTCATTATACAGTCGTCTATAACTTAATCACATAGCAAATGCTTAAATATATGCCAATTTCACAGATTGCACCGGCAATTATTTTTGTGTATATTTGAATGAATATATGGGTTATACCGTATCTTGAACACTGCAGTACAGATTATAATAAGACAGCACAGGGAAACCACCGTCAATTCCTTCTGCGAATTCACTGGCACATAAAAAAGTAAAGAGTGTTTAAAACGAAATGCAGGCTCTTCACATTAAACTTTAATGTAAATTTACAAATCTTAGCGTCAAAGTTGGCAATAAATGCTAAAATTTATGTTTCGTGTCTTTGTTATGAACTGTTCATTGAATGAATCGCTTAAGGGGTTTAGGATAGTGGAACGAAACGGTCTGTTCGACTTTGAAATAAACATTTTAATTTTTATGTCTTGGCCAAAATACTTCTGCAACGGTATGCAATTTCGTTAAACCGAAGGGGAAAAAAATCTTTCCATTTATATCTTTCTTACACTTAATGACCCAGTATTCACTTTGAAAAGTTAAATTATTTTACCCCTACTTTGCATGAATCGTTTTTCATTTTTCACGATTTTCTCGAAAATCTCGAAAATAAGGATTTTTGCTAGCTGTCAATACTAAGTCCTAAATCTTTTGTTTGAAACATTTTGTGGTAAAAATTCTTTGAATGTCAGTTGCAAGCTAGTCATCGTTTGTGCAATGCAAGACTTTTTGAGGTCAATACACAATGCCGTAAGATTGTGACAATTGAGTACACACTCTGAAATATGTCATTTTTCTATAACTTATCAGAATGTTAAACGAGAAGAAATATAGCCCATGTGAGTGGCGAGGATGTTATGTGAGTGTATCACTTCAGAATTTTACTTTTTTTTCTAGTGTTATAGATACTACATCTTCTAGAGGAAATATTGTGTTTGGTCCTCATTCCATTTCGAGAAATCAACACTAATGCACGATCCTTTTGGTCCTTTCTTTTGTTCTTATTTTATTGACTACGATTCGGGAATTTTTATGTCACACTTTTGTTACTTTTAGTTCTTTGTAATTTTTTCCCTACTTTTTGTTTAGTTCGTACTTTTTTACACTAATACTTTTTTAATTTATCCTATTTACACTACTAGTACGTAGATCAATTTTGCACACCCCTGAATTGTTTTTAATCTATCATAATTTGTTTTAAGATAATGAGACTTTTCTAATAAAGTTTCAACTTTCAAGTAAAAGTAAATACCTGTTCGGAGTTATATCCCGTAAACCAGCGATTCTCAACCTGTGGGGCGCGACCCCTAGGGGGAGCGCGAACAGACTAGACGGGGGGGGGGGGCGCGAGAATATCCAAGAGAAAATATTAACTGACAGAAAAACATACACATAGAAAACAAAATACATTTCGACATATTAAAGAAAAATTAAAACAACTTACTAAATAAAAACTCACTTTATCAAAACATATTAAATTAAAAACAAATTAAATAATTATTAGTGACTTCCTTGGGCCTGTCTTGCAGAGCAAAGTTTTTCGAAGGAAGGCTCAATATTAGAAATAGCCACTCTCAGTTCTGTTTCTATATTTAGCCGAGATATGTATTTTGTCTTTAACGAAGCCAAAGCAGAAAATCCAGTTTCGCAAAGGAGGGATGTTGAAACTGGCAATAGAATGCGAAATGCTCTGGTTTTTAGTGCAGAAAAATCATCTACTGCTGCCCAAAATTCAAATAGTGATTAATCACTAAATTGTTTTTGGGTTTCGCCACTTGTCGTGAAGTCTATGAATTTTTCTTCTTCATCAATTGAAAGTCCTTCGGGAGTCTTTTGAAATGGATCCCTCACCCACTCGCAACTTTCTATCAAGTTATCGTCTGCAAGAAAATACTTTTTAAAATTATTTTCTAGCGTGGCTAAATGATTTTCAATGGTTACAAAAACAGCTTTTCCATGTTCTTCTTCAGCCTTGTAAGTTTTAATACAATCATCCACATTTGCAAACATTGTTAGGTTTTTTGCTTTAAATTTCTGCTCCACAAATCCAATTTTCTGCAAAAAGCATTAACTTTATCACTCGTATCCAACATATGTGTATTTGCTCCTTGGAGTTGAAGGTTCAAGATATTTAATTTCTCGAATATGTCGACCAAGTAGCTTCATTTCATCACAAATAAACCATCGCGAAAATTCTCGGCTTCCGGTTTGTTTTCTTCTTCTAGAAAAATGGCGATTTCTTCTCTTAATTCATAAACACGTCGTAAATATTTCCCACGGGATAACCATCTTGCCTCGCAATAAAATAATAACTGTGAATGCACCGAACCCATGTCTTTACAAAGTGCGGAAAAGATTCTCGATTTCAGGGGCCTCCAAAATACTCAGAATGCATTATTGTTGTATACATTTTATAGTAAGAGGGGGGGCGATGAAAATTATGATTGAAAACTGGGCCGCGAATACTGAAAGGTTGAGAAACACTGCCGTAAACTGATTCTGCTTTTAAGAAATTACTTACAGAAATGTCGCTGTTAAATAGATACAGTAAATTTGTTAAGTGATTTACCCTGTATTTTTACTTTAAAAAACTAGTTACTTCTAGTATATAATATTTTCCCAGACTTTAGCTCATAAATGCTTAGATATTTCAAATAATTTAGTTCATAATAATAGGTCATGATTACAAATAAATTTTGGTTTGATTGGAATTATGACTTGTATTTATTCTCATGTTACTAAAGAACCTAACATTATGCATGTGCTTTACGATTTACAGGTGTTTGATGTACACAGTGGCGTAAGCAAGTTCCTGCTTCCTGGAGGCGTAGGAGTGTCCGGAGACAATGAAGTTCAAGTACCTTGGGGAGTAGGAGTCTTGGGGCATGTTGCTGAAACCGGGGAGACAGTAAACTTGCAGATCGCTTGCGAGGTGAGTTTACTTTACTTTACTGCATGAGTAAACACAATCTCCTCCACTTGACTCTTGACGTTCCTAACACCACATTCTGTAGTGTTTGTGTTGCTTTGACATTACTCAGAAAACACTCTTCTTGAAATCCATTGCAAGAATTTTATTAGCTTACGTACAGTCGATTTGTTTCATTTAGACGTGATTTTTTTTATTTGATCTCTCCTGTGTATGTTAATAAAACGAAGTGTTTATCTGTGTGCATGCTCAGGCATGTCTATGGCAGGCAGAGATTTGAAATTTCTAAAGTAGGTGGACGGAAGGAGGCTTGAATGCACCTCAATGCCCGATTTTTAATTTTCGCGTTCGTTCGGGAGTTATGAGGGAAAGCAGGCGGAAAACTTGATTTTTAACGCTTGTCGACGTACAGCTGATGATGTACAGTCGGTCAAATAAAAAACGTCGGGACTCGTATGCTGTTAAAATTAAAGTTTTGACGCATTAGTTCACAAGTTTCCTATAAAAAACACAAAATACAGGTCATTTTCGGAACATATGAGGCCATGCGGCAGGAGGGAAAATATGAACAAGGAGGGAAAAAATGAACATCGCTGAAATCGCAACACACGATATTCAACTTAATGCATTGTCATAATTCATTTTGCTTTGTGTCATCGCCACATACAAATGCTAACGTGAGAGAAAGTGTGGTTAGGGCTGTAATTGACCTGCATTTTTCGGTCTCTGAAGCAGCGAGAAGGTTCCATATTTATGAAAAGAAGCTCAGAGGTGGGAACGTTACTATAATGCGACCGGAAGTTTTCATAGCAAACGTTGATCTGGCCGGACGCGTATTTCGATGCTAAGATTGGTTGCAGATGCTGAGCGTAAGTTATTGATTTTGCACTACAAGTACCGGTATTATAAAATAAAATCTTTAAAAAATGCTCCTTGAATAAACATATTCCTCGCGAATCTATTAATTATTAATATTATAACAATTTGCAACCAAGAATATGGCGGATTTGAGGCATATAGCCACAGCCTTCTATACATGTTTGTTTTGGAACAAAACTGACTAAATAATCAATAAAATACATGGATAGACAAGAGGCGTGTGTGAACCTAACCTTAAGTCTTCCTGTACATGCGCATATGCTCGTTCGTGATACTTAATCAAATACCGCCCGACGTTTTTTATTTGACCGACTGTACGTAGGCCTATTTTTGTTGAGAGCTTCGATTTTATTAGCCCACTCTGTTTCATTAATATTATTTATAACATTACTGAATAGTTAGAAGGTGGGTTACATATTGTGATATAGTTGGAAATTTTTAGTTACACTTCATAAATGGATTTACTGGTGTTTTGTTATGTTAAACATATAACTTAAGATCTTAGCATTTCTAAAACTCTGTTTATCAGTTACTAATAGGAAAGTTTATTTCATTTACAAATCAACGTGACTTTTTCATGAGTTAGAAATGCAAACAATCCATACGGAAGAACACTTAATATTAGTTTATCCAGAATCACTATAAGGAAAAATTAGTTTGTTGTTTGTATAATGTCGGGTCTCTTATGTTGTTTCACTATTATTTGTACTCCCACCAACCTGGTGTGCTAAATATTGAAATTAACAGTACAATTTAAAATAAAATGATGTAATTCATGTCATCTATGTAAAAGCTATGTTAGTGTTAATACTTAAGGATAATCGTTTAGTTATTTTTCTTTAAAATATATTTTGAAGTATGGTCTGGTAAAACTCAGAACAAAGACTTGACCTTTTGCATCAGCAATAATGGGTTACAGAGACTTTAATTTAACATATCGCTAATGTTAGTGCAAAAGGTCGTATGTAGATATGAAGTTCCAATTTAAAACAGCAAAAAGTGTTGTGTCCTCGTAATTTTTTGTATGAATTTAAATAAATCAAATTAGACGACAATGAAGTTGTAAATTGAAATTTCATTTCTACATACTACCTTTTGAACTAACAGTAGCAATATGGAATTTAAAAGCAAGAATTTATTCTTTATAGGGTGCCGTGTTGGCATACACGCCAAGCCCTCTTACATCTTGATAGACAATGTATACTATAATATCAGCTGTTGCCAATTATGTTTTTTGAGATGAATGAGTCCGAGGTACCAGCACCATAGAACCTTGTTTGTACTATTTTGTATTATTGTATCTTATTTTTATATAACTGTTGAAGGGAAAACCTCAGAAACATCAACTCTGCAATCTAGCTGAGCGGGATTTAGAGTCTACACTTTACAGTGGTTTCTAATTGCAAGTCGGTCTCTCTGCCATTTCTATAGGCTACCCTTTAAGTTACTAGACTAGTGCAACTTGAAGTTAGCTGGGGCAACATTTTCTTTCTGTAGATCAGAGTAGGAAATTTCAAGTCTGAAGGCAGTGGACAGAGTTGATGTTAGTCGCTATTATTGTATGGTACAACATTATGCCTAGGCCTATAGTCTTTCGGATACTGTATTATGAAGAATTATTCCTCCCCTTTGTTATTATTCCAGAATATGTCACTTTTAACCATGCAATTATAAATAAATCAATAAATAAGAAAAACATTCTAATCGAACTATCTCCTATTAACAAAGACTAGATACTTTTTTTTGTTTTTGCGTATCACCAACTAATTTTTAATAAATTTAAAAATATATATACATTTGTTTGAAGTTTTTCACTGATTGAGCTTTAGTGGCTGTATTAAACAACATTGAAATCAGCAACCGAATACAAACTACATTGCTTGTTACTGAAGGAGTTTGAGCAAAGATTTGGTAAAACACAGTGAACCAACAGCAATGATAGTTAGGTTGGAAATTAAAATTTTTACGATAACCTCCGGATGTTTCGTGGTAGACCTAAGTGCAAGCGCCAAACCCCAACTCTCCACTATGGCCTATAGACTCAGAATACCAATAATCTTAGTGCGCTCATAATTTGCGAAATTTAGATAAGTGATGACTACACAATTAATAAATTGGAAATAATTGTCTCCTTATTTGATGCCTGGAATTCAATAAAAAAATTAGGCCATTTATGAAAAGAAGTGTTTTGTCGGCACGCGATTTGACGTGAAATGACTCGTCTAGAGCACGCAAACGGCACGTTTCCGGACATAGGTTCCTATTTAAAACGGTGTCTTCCCCACTGCTATCCCTAGGAGATTTTAAGGGTAATTTCCTAGCACCTTGTATAATGGGAAACAGTTTATACAGATTCCATTGAAGGGGAATTTTAATTAAATATGTAGTTTTGTTTAATGAGAAAACTTGTTTGCGGTGTTTTTCTGCTGTAATATATCTACATGGGGACCGAAGTGTTTCATTAAAATTGTCGTAATACAGCAGATCACACAAATATATTTACAGTAAACTTCATGAAATCCAGGTGTGAAAGTTTATGGAGCTTCTTGTTGGTGGTATGCTGTTTATATATATATATATATATATATATAGGCCTATATATATATATAGGCCTATATATATATATATAATGCGTTGTGCATCACAATAGGCTTCTGAGGGTCGACCTTTTGAACAAATCTGCTATAGACTATATTAATACTTCGATTCCCCATACATAGCCATAGTAGATTTCAGAATAGGTATTTATAATGGAATATTCAGAACTACTATTCATATAACTTACACCATGCAACTACACTATTTTACCTCCAACTTTTTTTAAGCTAATAGATTGTAAACAATACTTACGTTCACTATTCTTACGAGAATGGTTTTCAATGTAAAATGAGGATTCTATTATTACTTTAAAAATATCTTTGAATAACCCCTTATTCAATTATAAATAATTTACTCGCTTCTGTTATTCTTTAAAACTTTAACACTGTTCCTATGCGTGCACAAGTTTGTATTCTCTAGTACTGACCTTGTCGGTGTAGCAGACAGGGAAGAAAATTAAACAAGGCTTTAAGCAAATTAGAACTGACGAGAAAAATTAGAGGCAGCTGGTTCACTGTGATTTCCATTAGTGTGGTGCTGTGTTTTACTAAAGGGTTTTCTTTTCTTTTCTTATCAAAAACTGTCAATTTCGCTGCGGAGCGGTAAATGACATGATGAAAAAGTGATCGGAATTAATAAGCCTTATCAAAATATACAGAAATATGAAGAGTTTTAGTCTGTATTATATTATGGGTCAATAAAATTTAAAGGGATTTTTTTTTTAATACATAGGTTGACACTTTCTCTTCAAATCAGTGCAACAATTTCTTCGTTGTCTGCAATATTACTGACATTTTGGCCTAAAACGTGATGACTTTCGCTCAACGAGCTCTTTAAATTTAGATTTTCAAAATATTTCCTTTCATAAATCCCAGGTTTATGAATATAATGAAATTACTCGTACATTTCGCGTGCAAGGTGTATTTTACAGACAACAACAAATTGCAGTAGAATTATTGTTTTAACTATTTTCCTTGCGAATGCATTTAATCTCTAATGACATTCTATGTGAATAATCAAAGATAATTTAACAATAGGCTAATATTGAAATTCATAATATCAGTACAAGTCACAGACTTTATCTTCAATTGCATCAAATTCATTATCTTGTTTTCAAGAGTGTTTATTATTAATGAATTAAACTGCGATATTGACTTCCTAACGAAATACAAGAATTTCAGGAAATAAACCATCAAAGATAATCCCACCGATAATCCCGATTACGACTTTATGGTTATGATTATTCTTAAGCTGGAAGCGCGCGCGAATTTATCTGATGAAACTCGTATACTCGCGGGTATTTATTAATACTGTTCCAAGAATAACATTCATCAGGTTATGTAAACATTAATTACTTCCTTCCTTGTGTTCTTTAAAATCAAATCACCATTGCGTGGTTGTCATATCACTTGATACTAAAAGAATGAACAAACCAAATTCTAGCCAATGTTGCCAACAATGGGAGTGAGAAATAGTTACCTGATTAAGATATTTTAACGCTAGAACAGAAAACACACGAACTGGCTTGCATCGATTCGAAATAGGGTTTTTCATCAATACACATTTAAATTGTTTTGATTTCCAAATCATTTCTGAATTTCAAACGTTGTATGAAATAATATATTTTGTCCTTTCACTAGTAACAATACAGAGATGTGACGTCACACGATCACTGCATATTGTTACCTTGACGTATACACTAACCAGCTGAAGTTTTATCAGATAATATTGCATCCTTGCGATCTTTGCAAGCATGTTATAAGATAAACAACAGTGATTGACCGATATCCGAGGTATTGCTGATTTTATTAGTTGTCAAAAAGGTGTCGTATGAATCTTTTTATGCTGTTCTTAAGAAATATTTTCATGTGCACACAGTTTAATTCAGGCGTATTGAATGATGAATGAATAAATAAATATGTATTAACTACCTAGGTACAATTCGGTTTCCACCCGGTGGTTGTTACATAGCCAAAGCTTATTTAATCCAGTAATTTTAGCATTTTTCTCCAGAATAATTTTAAGCCAAGATTTTTTTTTTTTTCATGGAGAGCTTTGAAACGAATAAAACCTGGAACAAATCTATACAGTCAATAGTTTAGAAGTTATAAGGGATTTTATTATAAAAAAGTGAAAATTTTGTATGCGTAGTTACGCATCAGTTTATTGTAAATAAACTACATTCAAAATGTAAAATGTGAGTCAGTACTTGTCATTATTAGACTTTGGAATTTTGGGTTGCTAAAATGCTAATTTAGGTGCCTAAAATAGCCTCTAAATCTTAAGGAATAGGCTCTAAAGTCTGAAAATAGGTTACATTATAAAATCGTTAATTCCATTGAAGTTGCCAGTTTTATTAAATATCTCGCTTATAATGCAGAATTTGGCCTATATTTATTAAAATGTCAGCTCATCAATGATCATGATCAAACAACGTGGACGTAGGCTACACAGGCTTCTTACTTTGACCCTTATCACTGTCACTAATATGTAGAATGCCTACACTATTTTACATCAGAATTTCATATACAGCGCTGTATACAGTTTATAAGACAAAGTTCATTAAGTAATAGGTCTAAACAACAATAATTAATTTCTTCCAATTCTTGTCTATTTCATTTCACATTATAAACTTAAGTCAACACAGTCTCAGAACAAGGAATCTGAGCTGAGCTCCCAACCTAGTGTTTAGGATTTATTGTACTAAAGTTTTATTGTTACATAGAAGCCCGTTATCTCATTCATCCCTCTCGTAGTCTTTCAAAGAACTCCACTTTCTTTTGTTATCGGAAAACTAAGTTTGAACCTAAATAATTAATTTCCCTATAAGGAATTATTTCCATGAAGACAAGACATACCATTAAGTATGGCATGTACTTTAAAGTCCAAGCTAAAAATTCAGTAGGAAGTGGAAATAAATTGTATACTTTGTAAGATAAACGTTAAAAAAAATTGCAACTTAAAGAGGAACAAACTGCAAAAAAAAATAGGCTCTGACATCAAAATAGGCTATAACAGCATCAGTTTCAGGCATAGTCTTCTATGAAACGCGTATATACATGTTTCTGTGTTTGTATCTTTAAGGATGAATGCTTGCGTACTTTAGGATTTGACTTGCATGGACATCCTGTCTTCAATAATAACATAGGCTACAGTAAAAAATTCAGCTCACTAGTGCTAATTGTAGCCTATAAGATAAAATATTCCTTTCATCAACATTAATTTCACTTATACTTGGCATTGGATTGCCCTCTGCATAGGAGAGCTTAGACGTTACTGCTAAATAGGCTCACCTGTTATATGGCCCCCTTACAGGATTGGATTCTTCATAGGCTATTCATAAAGCAGTTCAAATCATAGAACTTGGAGACACGCCCATGTACAAAGAAAATCATATTTTAATGATTCATGATAATGATAATGTGATGGCAAAAGACAATAAACTAGGAAAAACAGATTTGTCTGAATGTGGATCAAACCCGAGTCTCAAGAATGCAAGGGTTTGCATGATCTGTAAATTTGTACTAAGGGTAGGATAGACTTTAGAGCAGAAATTAAAGAATTTATTTCGCAATTGTTTTACTAATAGGAGTTTCTGGATGCAATTAATGGTCGTTTCTGCTTGACTAAACGTTAAATCTCAAGAGTAGGTGTCGTAATCAAGTTCTACATACTGGTATTCTCGGAACCTCCTACACGTGGCAATAACGTGTTCACAGAAGCACCGTGTGATTCTGAAAATCAATCCCTACACCCTTCCTAGTATGCAGACTTATATATACAGGGTGTTTCAAAAATACTTTTTACGAACTTCGGCCTTAGGTTCCTTACACCAAAAGAAGGAAAAAAGTTCATATGAACATAGGTCCCATAATCCTTTGCTTTCTCGTTACGAATTGGTACACTCATAACACGTCAACACACAATACTCATAACAAATGCTCGGAATGTCCTTCTCTTGCTTCTAGACATGAATGCACTCGTCGAATCATGGACTGTCGCACCCTTTCAAATACTTCGGGACGGTGTCGAATGGTTTCGCAGGCTTCCATGACACGTCGATGAAAAGTTTCTTCATCCGGGATGCGACAGTCACGATTCGACGAGTGCATGCATGTCTAGAAGCAAGAGGACATTTCGAGCATTTGTTATGAGTTTTGTGTGTTGAACAGTTCCTAACGAGAAAACAAAGGATTATGGACCTATGTTCATATGAACTTTTTTCCCCCTATTTTTGTGTAAGGAACCCATGGCCTAAGTTTGTAAAAGTATTTTTGAAACAGCCTGTGCAACTCCGGTATGTCATAAATAGAAAAATGTTATCTTATAAAGTGAATTGGTGTTATAAACGAGGATAAAAAGTGTTGCTTATAAAAGTAATAGCAGTATTTAAAATACTATGACAATACAACAGTGTGTTTCATGTACGAGTTGGCCAATGATGCGGGTTTCTGCGTCGCGGCGGCCACAGCTATAACTCCCGAGCGATCGGGTGAAATATCTACGCAAATAAAGCCGCTAACGGTGTAATGATTCAGGTATTCACAATTACAGTTATAATTTCAATGAAAATAACCACATATCTCATCACAAGAGATGTTGGAAATGTTCTTCTCTTGTATCCACACCATACTGGCGCCTTTTTAGGACATTTTCTTTCATGCGCATAAGTTCAGCTTCCGAGATAGTTATAGTGTTTTTATGCAGTTCAGAAACTGTTATCTAGTCCTCTTCTGTCCAGGAATCTAAAAATAAAAGTTTATAAGACAATTATCTTACCGGTTGTATTATATGGATGTGAGACGTGGTCCCTTACTCTTCGGGAAGAACATAGCCTAAGACTCTTCGAAAACGTCGCAATCACACATAATATAAAATAAAGGCTTAAAAGTTGAACCATAGAACAAAATTAGGTTTTATTGCTTTCCCACTGTTGCAAAATTTATCAAGCACCATTTCAAACACTGCTCGCTCTGCTGCTATAATATGCAGCACTGCCAGCTTCATCAGCGAGTAGATAAGCGACTAGATAAGCGAAGCTAACTATGTGTTCATAACTTCTTACCAGCTTGAGCTGCTTAGGTAAAAATTCTACATACTGGCCAACTAGTGTTGGCATTTCTACGAGTATTTCACGATTCGCCTTATACATTATATGAGTCGTGATGTGCAATTAAACTTTCTACTATCTGAGAAATTCAAGTGCCCTTATGTGCAACATATTAGCATGATTTAACGTTTCGGGGGGGCTGCAATCCCTTCAGCCCCCCTTCTGAATATGTCCCTGAAAGGATGGGATCAAACAACCCCAGCCATGTGTTTGAAACCACGCATTCCGAAAGAGACTGGATAAAATATCAATAAAAAGCGAATGAGTTGGCACCTGCCTGCTGATAATTTAACCCAGTGAGATTGACCGCATGTTTTACTGTGAATGTGTTTAATGAAAGAGAATTGAACCAAACCCAGTTGTGATAACAATGTTTGTTCATCAGTCACGGAATTGTTCAAATTAAAATTCCTACCAATCCCTTTGAAATTTCATAATCAATATTCTAATAGGGGAAGCCAAATCCTTGTAACTGGAATAATTAAGCGGTTAATTTTAATTGCCTAACTAAATTAAATTTTATTGAATGTGAAATAGCAATTTTTAGATTATCATTTGCAGAATATACCACATTCAAGTATACATTAAAAAAATTAAGTACCGTACATTAATATGTTTGTGTATGTACCCATAAAACTAATTTCATTCAGTTACACTACAATTAAGCAGGATACCTTTGATCTCTGGCTTTGGAAAACTCTATTACTGAAATACATTTTTACTGGAAGACTGATTTCAATGATATTACAACACACCATGGGCGCCCATAGCCGGGGGCAGGAGGGTGTCAATATGATATAGCAGTCATTTTGTTTTCATAACATAATTAGTAGGCTATTATTTCCATGGCTCCGAGTGTTATTTAACTTTTATTATAAATAGTAATAAGTATTATAACTTAGGTAATGATTTCTTGTTTACATTGGCATGTCTTAGAGTATGGTAAACAAATTTGCTAACTACTTTATCAGCGCTAGAATAGCATAAAATGTGATTTTCATTAGTTCAATATTTAAACTGGGGTGGACTCCAGGCTATGGTAGGCAATTTGATTTTATTAATATGCACTCCACCTATGCTCAGTATGTATTACAATTTTGAGACATCCAACCTATTTTCAAAAACATAATTTATCCATTGACATTTTACCTTGTTAAAAAGTAGTATAAACTACTGGTCTATAAATAAATAAAATACTTATGTATATATAATACAAAGTCATAACCTACTTAAAATTCTTAACTCATTTAAAAAATGTTTAAAGTCCTTAAAATTTTCCAAGTCTTGTATTAAAATGCAGATATCTTCCTCTTACATGACGCATTTCGACGTTAATTTCGTCATCTTCAGGTATTTTGAGTAATTCGTGCAGACAACACAACTGCAGGTCACATGTCCATCCGTGGGTTGTTGCTCGTACACTCAGAGTGTGATGAAAGTACATTCACATAAGTTATATGCATTTAGTTAAAATCAAGATATTATTGAAGACACAATTCTATTATAGAAGATTATTCTACATGATTTTCTGTATATGTTTTATGACGTGTCTTCTATAATACCTTGATTTTAACTAAATGCATATATGTGAATGTACTTTCATCAGTTCTAAGGCAAATTATATATGAAAATCCAACTTTATTATCAAAGGACGATCTTTTTTTTTTTTTATTATTATTATTGAATGAATACAGCATGTTCCATTGCTTAAGTGCTGCAATACTACATGCTATGTCTCATTAGAAAAAAAAATTAAGTATATACAAGTATTTGCAATGATACATTAAATAATTAAGTTAATAGTTTCTGAGCTAATTCTAATAAATTACAACTTTTTTATAAAATTCTATGATTGAACAGCTGTGTTATCTAAACCTGTATTATTATTAACTATAATGAACTGAAGTCTATTGCGTGTATAAAACGTTTAAAAGATGTATAGTGTTTCACAATGAGTTGATCTGGAGGAACCGGCCATTGCCCGTGTTTGATTGCAATATGCTTTTTTAAAATGTCTCTCTGTTGTTGGAGTTTACTGCATCTGTATAAAAGGTGGTCTACAGTTTGGGCCTCTTGAAGACAGGAACACGTGTCATCATTCGTAATGTGGAATCTCTTCAGGTAGGATTTGGTTATTCCATGTCCAGTAACTATTGCTGCGATTGGTGCTGTCATTATGATCCTTTGTCTTATTCTCTGACGAACTGATGGGAAGAAGGCCCTACAGGTAGCTCCCTTAGTCGTGTTGGTCCAATCCGCCTGCCATTTTGTTAGACCTTCTTCTTTAATTTCTCGAACTATTGCAGTTTTGGGAATTTTCGAGTATACCGGTTCTCTATCTTCATCTCCTGCTGCTTCCTTAGCTAGCTTATCTGCCATCTCGTTACCAGCAAATCCCACATGGGCCTTTATCCATCCAAAATGTATTTTGTGATCCTTGAGTTTTCTTACAAAGTTCCTGATCTGCTCGATAAGGTAGCTGTGATTACGGTTGTTCTGAAGTAAATCCAGGGTAATTTTACTGTCAGTATAGATTGCTACCTTGTTCTCTTCGAGTGGAATAGGTAGTTCATTGATTGCTTCAATAGCTTTTAAGATCGCAATCTGTTCCGCCTGATTGTTGGAACAATCACTGAGAAGTCTGTTCTTCATGGTATGAATTAATTGTCCTCGTTTATAAAATGCTGCTGCTGCGCCTACTTTTCCGTGAATTTTACTGCCATCTGTGTAGATTTCTAACTCATATGCTAGAGAACTATTAATTTCTTCAATTGATGTTCTGTCTGCAGGATGAGGCCAGTCCTTTACTTGTAGAGGCTTGTCATAATCTACACGGAAATCTTTACTTTGATGAGTTGCGTCATAGATCTTTACAGATTGTGTCACTATTATACCTATAGGCTGAACTCCGGCAGCCACGCACGAGGCTTCAAATGACAGCGTCCTGTGAGCCTTGGCCATTCTGATATTAATTAATCTTTGTATTCGCTGCAGTTTCCTTAAATTTTTCTGTGTTTGCAATGCCTCATACCAAACTGGGCAGCCGTATGTTAACATTGGGAGCAGGGCTCCTTTATAAATTGTCTTTAAGGCACAGTGCCCTAGTCCCCATTGTAATTTTGCTGCTCTACTCAAGATATTTACTACTTGTAGTGCTTTTTCAGTTATTTTGTCTATATGTTTACCAAAGTTGAATTTCTCGTTAAAGTAAATTCCTAGATATTTTAATTCTCTAACCTGTTCCAAGGCTTTGTAGTTT
The DNA here is from genome assembly GCA_964059195.1 of Ectobius pallidus. Taxonomy (NCBI): domain Eukaryota; kingdom Metazoa; phylum Arthropoda; class Insecta; order Blattodea; family Ectobiidae; genus Ectobius; species Ectobius pallidus. The sequence continues at coordinate 76,952,955 of CAXKWD010000006.1, forward strand.
AAAAATATATTTGTTTTCTCAGCCCGGTCTTTCTTCTTCTTTGAAATTATTAAGACCTTTGATTTACTTTCATTAAAGTCAACTTTGTTCTGGTAAGCCCAATTCTGTATTTTGTAAATATCCGAATTAGCATAATTTTCTGCTTCAAGACGAGTAGCTCCCTTGGTCAGCAGTATAAGATCATCTGCAAAAGCCAGTGCGTGTGAATGTTTTGAGTAGTTAAGATTTAACAATGAATTATACATAATGTTCCAAAAGCCAGGGCCACAACAAGATCCCTGAGGGCATCCCTTGTGCACCTGCTTTATGACTTGATAAGTATTTGTATGCATTGTAGCAAATCTTTCGCTAAAATAGCTTTGTGTAAGCTTGTAGAGATTTCTTGGGCATTTTAGTTCTTTCAGATTTAGAAGTATACTGGGCCACCAGGCAGCGTCGAATGCGCCTCGTACGTCTAGACTGACCATAACAACACATTTCCGTTCTTCCAAACTATGTGAAATGAATTGCTTTGCATCCATAGCAGCATCAATGGTTCCTCTTTGTGGAGTAAAACCATATTGGTTGGGGTTCATTAAACTGTTTGTGTAAATTTGATGTAGTATTCTTTCTATTAGCAGCTTTTCAAGGACTTTTCCTGCCACATTTATTAGACTTATGGGTCTGTATTTAGATACTTCTCTTATCTGATTTCTTCCTGGTTTGATTATGGGTATTATGAGTGATTTTTTCCAGAGCTTTGGGAAGCATCCCTTCGCCAAACATTCGTTGTATATTCTCGTAACGAACGAGGAGAAAAGTTCGAAGACCCTCAAAAGTATCTCACTACTAATTCCATCCTCGCCAGGGGTTTTTTTAGTGTTTAAATGTTTAATAGTGGTATATATCTCCTCTGTTGTAAAGATACTATCATCATATACTTCGGTGGGTTCCGCTACTAATCTCCTTACTTCTCTATGATAGTCATTATCGCTCTTCTTGTTGTCCTCAGGAATAAAGTATTCCATCATATAACCTAGTGTACTTTCCAAATCTTCCGTATAGGTCCCATCTGTTTTTTTTATTGTAGAAAGATTGCATTGCTTTCTTATTTTCCCGGCAGATATCTTGTATGCCGCATTCCATGGGCTAGAGCCCGGCGTAGAGGTGCAAAACTGTTTCCACGACTTAGTTCTCTGTTGTTGAATATTTGATTGATATAGATGCTTTTCTTCTAGATACTGGGTTTTCCTTTGAAGTCTTAAGTTCTCGTTGTTTTGCGTTCTTTGGTAACGCCTTCTCATGGCATTTACTTTTTTACGTTGTACTGTTAGATTGTCATTCCACCATGGGACCGTTCTGCCTTTGGTTGGTTTTTTCCTAGATATTGAAGTTCGAAAAGAAGATTTACATGCAGATTTAATGCAAGAAAAGAAGTGATTTATTATATCTTCTATGTTCATTTTGTTGATAACTTTTCCAATGAGTTCTTCTTCTAGTAGTTTAGGGGCGTCCGTGTTTCCTAAGTGAAACTTAGATATCAGATTCTTCATCAAGTTTGAATCGAACTTGGGAAAATCCCCTTTATTTATTATGTATTTTAATCCTCCGAAGGTTTGTTGGGAGGGTTTAATAGTGGTTCGAAATTTGTTAGTTTCTATCTGGAATGTTATTATTTTATGGTCTGAATAGCTTTCTTCCACGCCACTGTTCCACTCGGTTACCAAGCGGACCATCGCATTATTTGATAAGGTTAAATCTACTTTACTACTGCCTCTAATAGTTTCGAATGTCGGCAAGCCGTTGTCTTCATTGTTGACATGTAGGCAGCTAGTAACAATAAATTCTTCAAGTTTCCTACCACGGGGGTTAGTTAACTTGTCAAACCACGTCTGGCTTCGTGCATTGGTATCTGCTGCAATTAGCACTGGTTTCCCATTGGTGAAGTTCAAAATAGTTTCCATTTTCTTAATATCCTCATCTATATCTTTTGTAATATCGAAGTATTTGCATAAAATATAGAATTGGAACTCGTGGATAATAACTTCCGCTACTACACAGTCTTCATCCGAAAATTGGTACACCGTTATTATATCCATCTCAGGGTTATTCACAATAATTGCTGCTCTTTTTCTGTCGTTGCCATGAGTAACTGTTTTAAGATTAGTCGGAATTCCAGCTGGTTGGTTATTAATTATATATGGTTCCTGAATAAAAATTAGATCGGCATCATATGCAGAGATCAGCTGGATTAAGTTGTTTGTGGCTGCTCTTGAATGCTGTACATTTATCTGCATACATTGTAAAGGTTTCAACTGTCTTCTCCTTTTTGGATTTTGGAAAAGACTTCCCATACTAATAATTAATGTGTTCCATGTACTGCTTTACCTTTATTTTATAATAGCTGCAATCTTTATTCAGTGCAGAATGCTGCTCGTTTACAGGTTCTTTAGTGTTGTATTTATTAAAATTAATGCAATTGTTACATCTGTGTTGATCCCTTGGTGCCGTACATTCTCGCATTAAGTGATTTCCTGCGCAAAGAGGGCAGGTTTGGGTACCTGTGCAGTCATTAGCCCGATGATTAAATTTATTGCACTTGTAGCATCTCATTATTTTTATGTAATCAGAGTGTCCACATATGTTCCACCCCACTTTGAGTTTTTTCCCAAGTAATTTCTTCCTAGTTTCAGGAGTCACCTCTATTATAAAGTTATTGTTTCCCTTCCTGTCTTTAAAAAGAAATTTCGGCATTATGTCACCTTCTTGAAGATCCAGTTCTGTATTTTGTCGGGTAATAGCATCCGTTAAAGCGTCCATATCCATGTCGTCTCCCACGTTGTATATTATTAGCCGTGGATTCCACAATTTAGTGCCATTAGCCTCAATTTCGTCTCCACACCTTTCATTTAAGTTCTGACAAATAACATCCATGTCACTTTTACTTACGGTCTGTATTATAAGATTGCCGTTCTTGAGCGCTTTTATGTTACTTACTCCGACCTTCATTTCTGCTGGTCTGATCTTCGACTTAATATACGTCTTAATGTATTCCGTACTCTGTTTGCTCTTAGATTTGACAATAACATTAAATTTTGTCGGCTTTTGTTGTACTTGCTGCCATTGTGTAGGCTGCTGTTCGCAAGTGACAGCTTCTGAGAACAATCTTCTCTTTACCTGTGTCTCCACGGGATTTATTTTTTGTGCTTCTGTAATTACTTTTTTTAATTCTTTTATCTTGCTGTCCTTTGATGCTATGTCATTAATCAGAGAATTTGATTTTTTGTAATCCAGGTTGTTATCATACAGAACTTAATTTAACTGCAATAGTTAAAAATATCGTATACAGGTATTACATAACGATTGTACAAACTCAGGAATTGTACTGACTAAGTCATACATTTCTCAGTTCCTTTAAGATTGTATATAGTGTTTTATCTAGTATGTGACTAAATATTATCCAGCTTGATATCATACAGAACATAATTAAATGTAATATTACATAAATATCTTACTCATGTATCACATTTATATAATACTAATTACATAAAAAATAATATTGATATATTGAATCCTTTTCAACATTTATCCAATTCTAACCTTCAATTCTAACCCACACTAGTGCATAAGGTGGAAAAAATAACTTTACATAAGAATATCAATAAGCACTAGCGGAAAACATGAAATTTATTAATATATTTAATGGTAATTAAGGTAGAAAATCACTACAAACTATTATAAAAAAGTTTTCAACTTATTTTGTGTGAATTTCTCGGAAGATGTTATATGATGTTAATTTTTTTGGATAACATTATTAGGTCTCGAGACCTGTTGTCGACAGAAACTCAAACACAGGTGATTTTTATAAAACGAAAATCGAAATTCAGGTACGAATACAATATTTTCATACCTGTAATGCTCATAGTATGCAGGAAGAAATTAAACTGAGCTGATTGTAATAAGTTTACGATAATATTCCCGTTATCGGTAAATGTCTTGTCTAAAAACGGAGTTTAACCGCTTTCATACGACTAGCCGAAATTCTCATTGGGGAAGCATAATCCAGCATTTCCTCTCAATAATGAGATCTTGTTCGTAATTTTTTCCGTCAACTATTATAATGCTCAAGGGTCGAAAACTTGGAACGTGGAAGAAGAAAAGTAGGAAATTGCTTGGCATAGAGTTCAGTGAAACTTGGAGATATTAAAAAGTGAATGTTTCGATACGATACTTCAGGCTGTTATGAATTCAGACAAGCTGCGTAGGCTTTGTACAAGCTTAACCTGGATATTTGCTCAATATTGAAAACAGGGTGCATTAAAATAACCTCCTCTGCAAATATAAAGGCATGCCTAGGCCTACTACCTGCTGTGTAGGATGAAATTGCATACCACATTATTGCATCCTACAGCATTTATATATTTATTAAGTGCCAGAATGGTACTTGATGAGATTGTGTGGTGGACGGGAAAATATCTGTCTGTCTGTATGCAAGATAACTAAAATACGCTTTATAGGATTTTCATAAAACTTCGTATACACATTTAAAACGTCCATGGAAAGAAGCCTATTGATATCGGACCAAATCGGTTGACCGTTACCGGAGTAATGCCCAATTTAGTACCTATTTTTTGGTAATATATTAGAAAGAATGTATCAAATGCAAATCGGTTCTCATGGCAACATATTGTTTTACAGTGTTCATTAATGGCTTTGGAAATTGCAATACAGTTAGCTTTGACAAATAACACTACCCACATATTCCTTCACGTATACCTTTATTCTTTCATAAGCCCTTCGTAATGAATCGATCTGGAGCTTAACTCGGATCTCATTACAAAAGTAACTTATTTTCTCCATATAATTTCAATTATCACTGGTTAAACAAAAGCATTCTGGCACTTTGTTACATCAGTTTATCTGATTTTATGCATAATAATTCTTTTATGTGAACATTGAGTTTCCTTCAAATAAATGAAAATAATATTTGGATTAAATTCCGTAGTTGTGCCGTCGGGATTAACTATTGTACCTAGCTTCAGTTTAATTTTAGGTAGATTTCGAGAAAAATCTACCTATTGCAATCGATACCATGTCATGACTTTCGAAAAGTTCTTTCTTATCTTTACGTTTCATGCCTCTCTAAGTACGAAACCACCACCCGTTCAAAATGTTTTTTTGTGATATATATATATAAACAATAAAATTGGTTCAAATATATATATATATATATATACATGTATATATTTACACACTAGCGGCCGTAATTTTGAAGATATTTGAACCAATTTTATTGTGTTATTTCTAGGCCCAATAGTTCGGACAAGTTCGTTAATGAGCAAAATTGGCCTAAGGGGAGGGTCGGGGAAGGGGGTTGAAATTTTCAAAAATTTATATATCGGCCCCTATGAAGTATAGAGGTAAACTTTGTTTGAATAAATTAGAGTACTCCCTATGGAGTTCACAGTGACACACGATTCGGGGGTTTTGGGGGTACGAGTGGGGGTGGTTGGTGGGGGGATGGAAATTTGAAATTTTTTAAACCTCGTCTTGTGGGGTATCGTTGAAAAGCTCTTGATGAGTACTCTACAAATCAATAAGTGGTTTCCCGATAGCTCTCATATAAGGCGAGATTTAACACTATGAAATCTACCTCAGCCTGTAGGCTTGCCTAAAGGGAATTTTTAAAATATATACCTTGTAAGTAATTTTTAAATTTGGTCTTTGGTGGTAAACTCGCACCCTATTTTCCTTCTAAAAATGATTTTGAATTACTGTCACATTGAAAATTAAAATTTAAAACGTAAAAGTTATCTTCATTTTATATAATAGTTTACTAAAATATATACATTAACTTAGAATGACGATCAAGCATTTGGAGTTAGAAAGCCGTGACATTGAGTTGTGATACTTAAGAAGGCGTTAGGTTTATAATTGGAGGGTTTGCAGCGAGAAGGGTGTAACTTTTTTTTTTGAGCTTTTAAAATTTGTATGCATATTATATTCAGAAAAATAAACTCTTTCGTTTGATGCGCAAAAGCGGCATCTTCAAGAATTAGATATCTTGTTCTTGTTATCTACCAATGGAGCTGGCTCCTTCTTGCTCTGATCCGTCTTGCTCTCCGTATGGAATGGAATATTTTAGTAGTAGTGTGTATTTATTTTCACAAAAAAATTCTCACATATAAATCACATTATTTACATTAACCGGCGCACGGGTCGGTGTCGACCATACGTGCTCACTGCATACACTTAAATTATTACCCCATAAAAAACCCAATTGAAAAAAAAACTATTCTATTATTTACATAACCCCAGACGTAACCCCCCACCCCCAAACAAGTAAAAATTTCATAGACATATAGACATTATTAAGACAAAAAACAAAAAGATAATAATAATAAAAAAAATAATACTTAGATTTCCTTAATTCTCTAAATCTACTAATATTACTATCACTACGTTTTCGTGGCCCAATTGGGACGCCAACGACAATTTTAGTTTATTGTTTAAAATATTTGATTTCGAAGTCAGAAATGTCTCATAAGTGTAATACCATAGGCGATGCCTACCTTTCCTGGAAAATTTCGTTAAATGCAAGTAATAAAATGAGTTTTGTCTGCCTAAGCAGTTAACCTAATTACTGTTACCAAAATTATGCATCTTCATGTTTCATCTTCGCTATCCCATGTTATTAGGTTGCTCGAATTTAATAGCGCAGATCTTTAGTAATCTCCTACGTTGGCAGACTTGTTAAACCATCATTATTCTTTAAAACTCTATAGTATTTAAATGATTTTAACATTAATATCCAAACCGTATGATATAGGCTAAGTTATTAGGCGTACTTCTGTTGGCTCGACTGGTCAAGTTTAAATAGCATAACAGAAGCAACAAGAATAGAAAAAGAGATAGAAAAAGTGATAGAATCAGGTGGAAAGTGGCTAGTAAGAGAGGAGAGAGGGGAGAGAAAAAGATAAGTCAGGAAAACGAGACGGATAGGGGCATAGGCCGAGACACAGAGAGACGAAAAGTCAGGCAGAGAAAGAGAGAGAAAGGGGAGAGAGATGTAAAGTAGTTGGTAGTGAAAAACATTTCTTGGATTCCTGTACATTCGATATGGAATTGGAAGCTGCTTTGTAGGAAACTAGACTGGAGGAAGAATTAGCTGGGGAGTATGTTACCAGCTATTCTGGAAGAGTGCGGAAGGGAAGTTTTCCTTAGTTTGTTACCGCTGTCGCGGAAGAAGGAAATTGGCTCCTTATATAGACTGGTTTTAAAGTAAGTAGAATCCAGCTGATCAAATTGAAGTAGAGTTCCTTCTCAATAGAATGTTCATTTTTATTTTTAATAAATATATTCAAAACTTACTAAAGAAAGCAGGAAGAGAGAGAGAGAGAGAGAGAGAGAGAGAGAGAGAGAGAGAGAGAGAGAGAGAGACTGCACTAGGTCGAAGTTATGTACCAAATTTGATAATTGTCCCAGTGATAAAGTACGGTAAAGCGTTATCTATTACGTGCAGAGCATTGAAAAGATCTTGAGAAGAAGTCGGTCAAATAAAAAACGTCGGGCGTTATTTTATAAAGTATCACGAACGAGCATATGCGCATGTACAGGAAGACTTAAGGTTAGGTTCACAGATGCCTCTTCTCTATCCATGTATTTTCTTGATTATTTAGTCAGTTTTGTTCCAAAACAAACATGTATAGAAGGCTGTGGCTATATGCCTCAAATCCGCCATATTCTTGGTTGCAAATTCTTATAATATTAATAATTGATAAATTCGCAAGGAATATGATTATTCAAGGAGCATTTTTTAAATATTTTATTTTATTACAGCGGTATTTGTAGTGCAAAATCAATAACTTACGTTCTACTTTTGCCACCGTCTAGCATCGAAATACGCGGCCGGCCAGATCCCTGTGAAAACTTCCGGTCGCATTATAGTGAAGTTCCCACATCCGAGCTGCTCTTTCATAAATATGGAACGTTCTCGCTGCTTCAGAGGCCGAAAAATGCAGGTCAATTACAGCCCTAACTACACTTTCTCTCACTTTAGCATTTGTATGTGGCGATGACACAAAGCAAAATGAATTATGACAATACATTAAGTTGAATATCGTGTGATGCGCTTTTGGCGTTGTTCAATTTTTTCCCTTAGTTCTTCATTTTTTCCCTGCTGTCGCATGGCCTCATATGTTCCGAGAATGGCCTGTATTTTATGTTTTTATAGGAAACTTGTGAACTAATGCGTGAAAACTTTAATTTTAACTGCATACGAGTCCCGACGTTTTTTATTTGACCGACTGGTACATTAAGTGCTACTGTTTTATTTACTTAGGTTAGAGTTTCAGATTAGAATTATTTATTACAGATAAATACGTACACTTGATATACAAAACTCCGAATGAGCAAAGCTCGTGCTCGGGGGACTTCAGTTAATAATGATAATAATAATTTAAATTTTCAGAAATAAAATTGTACCAAAATAAAACTAAATGCTAGAAATTGTATAAGTTATAAACAATTCAACTTTTTCTTTAATTTGTTGTTATCATAAGTTGTTAAAATAGGGTTAGGCCTAATACTCTTATTAAACAATACAATAGACTAGAATGTTTTTCGGGCAAAACTTGAGCAATGTTTTAATCCTGCACTTCCGTAGTATTTTGATTCGTGTAGAGCAGCGTTTCTCAACCTTTTGAACCCGAGGACCTCTAAAACGCCTAAAAAATTTTACGGACCCCTAATTTTACATCCCATTTTTAAAAGAAGGCCTACATTCTTAATATTTGGGGTGTTAATTATAGGTCATTGTAACGAAATATGTGAAAAAATTGTACTTCTTTACTTTCCACTTGTTTTATATTTTTTAATTATGTCTGCGGACCATTTGCACCATCTTCGCGGACCACCAGTGGTCCTCGGACCATAGGTTGAGAAACGCTGATGTAGAGGATTGAAATTATTTCGTCTCCAGCGTCCAAGACGCTACCACCTTACCCACCTTGCTTGGTAGTGTAATGCTGTCTTAATAAAAATAATGAAATATGAGAATATTTAGGAGAATGATCACCCTGACGCCAGGGCTTGAACCCTAGACCTTCTGCCTTCCGTGCCGACGCTTTACAAACTGAGTTATTCTGAGTTCGGGATAACGGTGACATATGGAATTCCTCTACTGTGATCACCCTTAATGGTCGACATCATATAAGTATGTTATGAACTGAATACTAGAATGTACTGACTCCACATTTTGCTTAGATGAGATAAAGTTATGTTTCAAACTCCTGGTATCATAAAGCTGCGGAACCAATTTTCCACCTCTCAATACAGCTATCCAAATAATAAGTTTTCTATGTCCCGTTAAATAAGTTTCATAGCTTCTTCGTTCTCTCAAACCTTACCTTAATGGACATGGTACCCTCCAATACTCTGTGACGATTTACGTCATAGGCCTATTTACAGTACTTAGAGACATTCCAATATAGTTGTAATATATTTGTGATCCGGTTACCACTGTTTATTTTGCAACACCTTATAAGATGTGTCCGCCGCTGTGGGTGAGTCGGTATCATGCCTTTTTACCACTCCGGCGGCCCGGGTTAGATTCCCGGCCGGATTGGGGATTTTTCAGTAGTGAGAAATCCCTTTCCTGGGTAAAAATCAGCTTGAAAATCCCCTTGAGGGATCTCCAAGGGTCGTTCGCGACCCGGTAGGACCACCACCACCATATAAGATTCGTTCCACAGATTGTTGTCTCTGTTGACTTTACATGAAATTAATTAGGACAAAATTTCACGTGATACCGGACTCGAACCCTAGATCTTTGGATCATGCAGTGGATGGGCAGTCGATTGTTTTTAATTAGAAATTGAGATGGCGGCGTCTGCAATGACCGACAAAGACTTTAAAAAAGTGAGCTCAATAAATTTGTGATGCTTTAGGCCGAAAGCTTACCTAGAATGAAATAAAAACACTTCTCTAACTTGATGGTTTTCTGTGGACTACTGGCCATATCACTTATAAACTATGCATTGAGTAAAGCAACGCTAACTGCAGAAACTAGAAATCTGTCAGTAATGGTTTCAAAAGACGGTAAAAATACGATGGAACTTGGATTATTCGAAGCTCAGGTACCAGCCCCCCCTCCAAAATAGAATTAATCACGATTTCCAATTATGTAAGTTTATTGCTTTGTGTAGGGATGTCAAGGGGCCATTGTAAAAGTTCGAATTATTCACGATTTCGAATTAAAAACGTTAGAATTGTCCAAGTTCGGCTATAGTATAGCGAGAGTGATATAAAAAATTCACCATAACTAAGTAATGCAGCTTTGTTCCATTAGAAGCATTAATGATGTAAGGACCCTGAAAATACGAGTACGTACAAGCCTTTTAAATACGAGTTTAGCCACTGTTACGGATTATAATTATCTAGAATTCTAGGAGGACTTGAGCGTATCGAGCAGCATTGTGCCAATTAAGCACATTAACCACAACATAGGGCTTTGATGTTGTTTAGTGTTAAGCCTAGATTGGTGGAGACGGCTTTATTATTTTCATGTTATCTACTTGGCACAGGCAAAGACTGGAGACTGTGGTCTTCAGCCCATATTCCAATCTAGCTAGAGTCGATATCAAGCTGTGGTGGAGCAGGTTTTGACGATGAAATGCCGATACGGGTTGCGCAAGTCTGTGATAAAGAGAAGGAAAGAATGACATTGGAAATTCAAAACACAAAAATTACATTCCAAGCTTGTCACAGAATCGTCTCTTGTAAAATTGGATTTTGCAATTTTTATTCGCCATGGGTTAATTTCATTGAGTGCGTTTTTACGTTATTTTTATCCTTTCATTTTATTTTGTTCGTACTGTTTGCTGTCATATAGTCTACGGTGTGTACCCTATGTTTGTTCCCTATATAAATCTACATGCTTCAAGCAATTTGCACGAAATTTTGTACTCATACCAACTTTAACCCAGAAAGAAACTGTGCTTTTAACATTCTTTAATTTTATGAAAGACAATGATAATGATATCATTTATTATTTTCTGTGAATACAAGTAGATTGAGTGGGATGACAGTGCTGATGACGTCGCAAACTCTCATTCAGTAGGTAGCGGGTCCACATCCATTGTCTGGGTCAGACAACGCTCGCAGCTAATTGCCTGCATGTGTTTGGGAAATCTTTACAAGAAGGCCCTGCATTGTGCCGCTCACTCAAAGTGACTCAAGTGTGTATGCGATTCTTAGATCTTATTCTTTCCCTAAGGGCATTGATTTTTAAGTCCTTTAAATACACCTTAAATAGTGGGGGGGGCAATAATACAAATAAAATAAAATGTTTCTCCACTGACATTCTGCATTTTAGTAATTTCTTACCTGTTTTCCCTGTTATTATTTTAAGTCTGTAAAGACTTGTTGTAAACCAAAATTACATATGAATTACATGTTTCGTTCATGTTCCTTAGTGAAATGTTTCAATGCAACTTTTCTGTTCTGTTGCAGGATCCCAGGTTCGACGACGAAGTAGATCGAATTACTGGCTACCACACCGAGTCGCTTCTGTGTATGCCAGTAAAGAACGCTTATGACGAAGTGATAGCCGTAGCGCAGGTTATCAATAAGAATCTCGACGTCGATAATGGACAGTTCACAAAGAAAGATGAGAAGGTAACAAATATTAACAATATTGACCGGAATAATGAAGAGGGCATTATTAATGGTGAAATATTTAATTTTCCTTTCTTCCTTTCTTTTTTCTTTCTTTCTTTCTTTCTTTCTTTCTTTCTTTCTTTCGTTTTTCTTTCTTTCTTTCTTTCTTTCGTTTTTCTTTCTTTCTTTCGTTTTTCTTTCTTTCTTTCTTCCTTTCTTTCTTTCTTTCTTTCTTTTTTGTTTCTTTCTTTCTTTCATTCTTTCTTTCTTATAAGAATGAACTTCTCGACGGAAACTTCTTCCTAATAGGTGAAATATTTACAATGTTAAGACTTAACTAAAAGATTATCCCTTGTGTTTTGAACATCCATTAAATAGGCCTACTATTTTACTCAATACTCGTTTTCTAAACTCAGTTTTCAAAAGAACTTCATTAATACTCCAGATAATCGAGCTACGTTTGTGACTACTTACCGAATACTTACAGAACTAAGCATGTAATGAAATAACTAAAACCATGAAATTGAATAAAGCATCTTGCTATTTTTGTTTTTATTTAATTATTTATTTATTTATTTGGTGATTTTTTCCATTTACATGTATATACACCTAGGTGTATAAGAGAGATTTATAAATCAGCTGTTTATTTTTCTGAGTGAACCATTTGGTAACAGTAATAATATCTAGATTAAATATTGTATTTATTGTTATGTATGAAATGTACAATGCTTCACCACCATGCATAGAGTTGAATATTATTTTTGTATCTTCGTTTGCTTATATGCAGCTTATATAGAAAGGCCCAATGAACTATAAACCGACTGCACGGTGTTTTTCTGGTTCGCGATGGCAGCGCGAGTTGCCGTCTGCAGCAATAATAGATTGGCGCTGATGCAACCATACAACAATTTCCTTAGCTACGTTTGAAGGCTTTACTTGCCAACGTTATGAAAGGAGGTGCTGAAACTGGCCACCGTTGCGTTATTGTCCATACATTTTTGCTACCTCTTTAAGAAACCATTACTCGCATTAGTTCATATTGCGAAATCCAGGCAATTTCCTCACGGATATTTTATTTCAATTTTTCCAGGTGTAAGAAATTTGTGACTTTTAGGCTTAAGTGATGTCTAGACCTGGGATTTTAAGGTAAATGCCTATTTTGTTCCTTATGAAATAACATGAAAAATTTTAAATATGTGGACGTTTCATGATAAATCACTTACATTTATAGAGTTTTATAGTGCCCTAAAATGCCTATTTGGACGTTTAGAGCCTATTTTACTATTTCAGTGCCTAAATTGCATATTTTGTACATTTCAAATAAAATTCAACTTCTGTAATTTATACAATCTTATAATGGACATCCCTCAATGAAAAGCAGAACAGCAGAGGTGGGTTCTTTACAGAAACTTGATTAATCCAAACAATTGTCTCTAAAGGAATGCTGACTGACGGGGGCGGGGGAGGATTAAGGGTGTCAAGTCACCAGTGAAAGAACATCTGTTTAAGTGAATATAGTTCGTGATGCCTAATTTTGCAGTTAATTCTGTTAAGAATGGGTATACCACGTTTCTTGCAGTAAAAAAAGGACCATGTTACAGTTTAAGTGCATATTGTAATATTTTAAAGTCTATTATTTATCTATTTACACATTTTTAAAGCATATTTTAAGTGCCTATTTTCTCTTTTAAAAGCCTATTTACTTATTTTAAAAGCCTATTTTAGGTGCCTAAAACTAATTTTTTTAGAGACTAAAATCCCAGGTCTAGTGATGTCATCACTACACTTAGCATAAAAATAACAGCAAACAAACTAGTAGCGCCCTCCTTGCTCAGATATTTTCCCGTGGTTCTATGTAACGCCTGTGTGCAAACAATGTTTTCAAATAGTTTATTTCATTTCAGGTTTTCGAAACATACCTGCAATTTGTTGGCATAGCAATTACAAACGCTCAGATTATGGAAGCTTCTAGACAAGAATATGATAGAAACAGGGTGAGTTTATAATCCTACAAATAGCTCATGAAATGTTTTTAAAATATTACCGGAATTTATACAAGATGCAATTAAATTCATGATTGCAGAATCTGCTTGAAGTAGTTCACGACCTGTTTGAGGAACAGACTTCTCTGGAGAAGGTGACTCTAAAGATCATGCAGAGAGCACAGAGACTTCTCAAGTGCGAGAGAGCAGCAGTGCTCCTTCTGGAGGAGAATAACACAGACGCTGTCAAATTCTCAAAACTTTTCGAGCTCACTTCGCCTTCCAGTAACTCCAACTACATAAGGTAAGATTTCTCTGGGAAACACTTTTCCGAATTCCAATCTTAAATCTCAGCAGGATCTCGGAAATGAATTCTTTACGAAGAATTGAGTCCTTTGATTGCAGTACAATAAGAGAATATCGAGTTGTACAAGGTTTCTTTTTAATGTTAAAAAAACTGTCCATACGCCGTTTACCGGATATTACGTGAGTGTAATCATACCATTCTCCAAATAAACTGATTTTCCATAAGCAATTCGTATATTTTTTTATACTAGCATAGTAAAATATTCAAGGTGGACAAAAGAAACAATCAATTTTAACTTTTTTTCGAAAACGCTCACGTTATTTCGGCCGTTGTATTTTTATCTTGTCATCAAGCGTATAGCATTTAATAGTGTGAAAGGTAAGGTGTCTTTATATAGGCCTATAATGAATATCCTTAGTAGACTACAAGAAGTATTGAGTTCGACCCCAAATTCGAGGTGTTTTGAGAATAAACATTCCGTTTTAATTTGAAGTCAACGGATTCCACAAATACGATTTTCAGAAGTGTGCACGTAACCGTGAATCACCAAGCTCGAGAATTCGGATAAAAGGAAAATTTTAATCTCATATTTTTGTTACATGGGGATGTGGCATGAACATTGGCGATAGATTTTTTCGTATTTTGAATTACATTTTGTATGAAAAAAGTCTTTATTTATTGCGATTTTCTAGAAAATAGCTATAACAGTTTTGTTTAAACTTTGTATACGTGCTTATACGAAGAGCTAACACTTTTATTTTAAATTTTTGTCTGAAATATCTCTGATGTGTAGTTATAATAAGTCAGCTTGCGTTTTTAAAATCTTAGGTTCAAAGTCTTGTATGGTGAACAATAAAACTTCGTTTGAGGAATAATCACTCCCTGCAATAAGGCTCTTTATTCTATATCACTATTTAAAGGGAGAAACGTTCTATTGGCCATGCTTAGAGTAAATTAAGTGAATGTATTAGGCCTATATGAAACTTAATTATGATCTTGTGTCCGTCTGGGGTGCGACACGAAGCGTGGCAACGACTTTCTCATACTTTTTACAACTACTTTAAATTAATATAATTTTTTTGTTGTTGTTGAAATTTTCTAAAAATGTATCCAAGAGTTTTGTAAAAAAATTGTTCGTGAATTCTATAATACTAAGAGGCAAGCTCTTAATTTACTCGAAGGGTAGGGTAGTTTGGCCCTTTCATTCTATTTACAGACTTAGGTTTTTATGTCTTGCCTCGCGAATAATGTGACTTAATGAGGCTTAGACATTGTTAGGCTTATTGTAAAGATGATCAATTCTTAATACAATAAATCATATAAATAAACGTTGTGATGAATTACCTCCTTTTATATTTAGCCCACTAGGGCAGGACATTGGGCAGGACAGTGAGCAGGCGAGATGTAACCACCTTATTCGTGTTGCTTCTGTCCTTGCCGCTGCCCTGCGCTCCTTTCGAAATCGGTTTTTTTGTGCGCGAGCCTAAGGACAGGCAAGCACAGCTGCAATAGTTCCATTATCCGATGTCGAATGCGGTAATGAAAACACTCATTGCTTTTAGATGCTGCTTACAGCAAGCGACATACTGTAAGCACTCATTGCCTTCGACCTTGCACAGAAATATTTGGGACAGGAAATAGGGCATTGCAAGCAGCAGTGGCAGTTGCTGAATATAAACGGGCCAATGGTACAGTTTGATTTAACACTTTCAGAGCGAATTTTGTATATTTATATAGGCAATCATCATGTGAAATCATCAGTGGGCTCTAAGCTTACAATCGACGAGGAAAATGAGTCGAATAGCTGGTATTCATGAATGACAACATTTACAAGTGAGGAAGAACGTCACTTTTACATGAAACAATAGTCTATTGCTCTTAAGGTTATCTAAGCTGATTATCTCAAGACAATATTTTTGGTGAAAGCCAAATATAAGGTGCACTTTAAGCTCCGCCCACTCGATATTCACATTTTGTTTCTCAGCTAAGCAGGGTGACCAACTATCCTTGTATATTGTCGCCGACACTCCCGACCGTATCAAATATTAAAATGCGAAAGTGCCGCTTGTACCAAATATTAAAAATTCGATAATACCTCTTGTACCAAATATTAAAAATGCGAACGAAGTCCCTTGTACCCAACTGTTTGTCAGCCTGTTCATCCTCGAAGAATTCGCTAGATCGTGGTACAAAAGAAAGTGCTTCACTGAGGGTGGGTTGGGAGGGATATGTCTCATGCGAAGTGTGCACCTTATATTTGGTTTTTCCCATATTTTTATATAACGAGTTTATACATCAGTAGCGGTGAAAAGGTGAAATGTGTATATTGTCCTGCTTGTTTTACTTAAAAAACTCCCGTTATATACCTACTATTCTCACGATAAGTTATTTTAAGTTCGAGGGACCTCTGATTTTCTGAGTGCAATTTATAACTTCGAACAATAAAATAAGACTGACGAAAAAAATTCGCAGCGTGTAAAAGCACTTCCTATGAGCGGGTGTTTGTCATTTTTTGCATCAAGTGCATGTTGAATACAGCTGTGCTGAATCAGCATGTCGCTTGCTCTTTTCCAGAGGCAACAAAATGAGAAGTTGAGTGTCAAACTTCGTGGTGCGTGACCAGAGAAAAAGTATATGTTCGGGATTTTGCCCCACCCACGTTAAACACACATCGGAGCATCTATAAAGTTGAATCGTTGGGATCAAAGGATTTGTTACTCACGTCAACAATATTGTAATAAATCTAGGCTTAAACTGAAAGGGAAGCTTATCATCCGTTCAAAGCGGAATGAGCTAAAACACGAGCAGATTGCTGATCGTATGATTTATCGTTTCGAATAGAGTTCTATTTTCTTGTTTTCCTAAAGCAATAATCTTTCTTGTGTTTGATTCTTTCCTTTACTACACTGTCGTCATTTTAATTATTAAGTTTTCTCATCATCATTATTTACATTCAGGGATTAGTCGTCAATTTTATATTGATACTAGCTGAAAAGGCCCGGCGTCGCCCGGGTTTTGTATTTTGTAATTTGAAATTAACTTATGGAGGACTTACGATTTTGAAATTCTAGGTCCTTATATAATATGTATGTAGAATTTGAAATCGGGAAGAACGACTTATCACACTCAAATTATTCGCTCAGAAACCGCTCAATACAGTTTTTTATAGGTCATAGAGGATGTCGAATGTTGCATTCCGTTGCTTCTACACACTATGCCTGGGAGGGGTTGAAATAAGAAGAAACAGAAATTCCGGTTACATAAGATTGTATTGTCTTTACGGAAAATTTTATTTCTCATTCTCGTGTTACCATACAACCGTTTCTGCTGAAATAAAAAAGAAATTCAATATCACTTTCATACTTTCCTCCCCAAAAACCTGCGACATGATATACTGCGGGCATAGGACTGAAAATGTTCCATCCCATTTTGTCTTCTTTTAGATGCTCAGGGCCTATTTCTCAACTAATACAAAGCCTACATCAATGAGTAACCTATCAGTGGATAGGATTTTTTTGCCGACTTCTCATATAGCGTACTCATTGGCACACACGCTGTCCCTGCAATACGACCTCTTATTCTACATCAAAATGTGAAGTGAGAAAATTACTTTTACTGTGCCTATTTCGCAGTCTTCATCGGGAATAGGGTGGCATTTTTAATTCTGCGCGACTAAATGAGTAATTTCTACTTACCATACCGAAATTACTATCTCAGATATTTTTTTTTTTTTGCAGGCTTGTGATATACAGGGTTTATCATAATCAATAGCGCAAACCAAAACGGTTGAAAGTAACAGAATCAAAAAAGTTCAAGAAAACATGGGTCTGCAAACAAGCCATTTGCGAGATTTTTTTATTGCGAATGTGTGGTTGTAAGCCGTGACAGCTATTTACATCTCCCATCGAAGATTCAAGTAAGAGAATATGCAAATGAAACAAGAGGAATTTCAATATTTAACTAGCTTATCTTAAAGTAAATCTTCAAAATGCCTGGGAGGGGTTTTTAAATATATGTGATAACGACTATACGTTTTAGATGGACTGAACCTCGAACGTCGTCCCTAACACGTATGTTTCAGAAATCCGAAATCCATGTGATAAACGACTAAACGGAACTTGTTAAGTCCCTTGATCACCGTTGTTGAGAAATACCACCTTCCTTAGATTAATGGCTAAGGACGCTGGGATTTCTTAAACATCAGTGTTAAGAGGATTTAAAGTGATTTCTCTGAGCTACAACACTATGGATTTACTGGAAGTACAATACAGTTGTTTCTGTCCGAGGAACATAATAACGCATCGAACGACTGACAACTACCTCCTTTTGCCATGAAGTTCTCTATTAAGGAATAACTTCTGCTTGACCTACTAATTTTTATTTTATTTTTCCTTCTACTTGGGATATGAGCACTGTTCATAAGGAAGTGCATTTCGATGTTGGTTTATTTCTTTTCATTTATTTCTCTCATGTTTCTTTAAACTTAAGTGTGCTACCGAAAGTTCATTCCATATAAAATTTATGCGTAGTTATCAGTTCTTTGCTCTTCACAGTTGACTTGCAAATTCTATGGGAAGTTGTCAAGATGTGAGATTAAGTCGGTGAAACATCGGGCTCATATTTCAGCCGAGCACTTTAAAAACTTTTGCAGCAAGTTTCTGTTAGTTTATTTATATAGTTGTCCTCAAGTTTGTTCATAACATCGTGGATTTTTTCATTTCCGTTTTAGGATTAGTAAAATCAAGAATGACATAAATAAAGTTAAGAGAGGTTGGTACTTAGTAGTAATAAAGTATACTACAGTATCCTAAGAATGTTTTATAAAGAGCATTTTGCATCGTATTCACTGCTTCCAAACGTTGAACTCAAGCTATCGTATTGGAAATGTAGTAGGAGATTCCCAGCTATTATTTGTTATAACAAATAAACACACTTCCTGTGTTTAAAAAAAATCAAAATATAAACCGAATGTGATGTCCAAAAACTGGCTACAGTTTTGAAATCAGGTCATTTCCATTTACCTCACACATTTTCTTTTGTGCAGCAGAAACTTTATTGAAATC
The DNA here is from genome assembly GCA_964059195.1 of Ectobius pallidus. NCBI lineage: Eukaryota > Metazoa > Arthropoda > Insecta > Blattodea > Ectobiidae > Ectobius > Ectobius pallidus. The sequence goes on from CAXKWD010000006.1 coordinate 76,971,944, forward strand.
TTTCATATATTAATCAACTAGCATGTCTTACAAGATCTATATAAAAATCTACCCTGTGAGTCTACCTATTGCTCTTTTGCGCAAAATCTACACAAGTTTTAGAAATGAAATTTTGCATGAATAGGCCTATAGTTTTTATACCGGAAAGAACGTAGAGCTTCGAAATTTTTAATGGTTCGCGGTTACAACCGGTATCTTTCTTTGATACTCAGTGTTACTACTGCAAACCGTTGTCACATTGGTTTTTCTTTGTTTTTCCAAAAACAAAATTCCAAAGAGAAGGCATAGTAATCTTTCTAGAAAGTCCAGAACAATATCATCTATGCAAGAAAATTAGTTGGATCAAGCCAGGAGGTAGAGATTAGAATTAATTGCTGCGTACATGTTATCCAGCAATGTAGCGAGACCATGGAAGAAATTCCAGAGAGAAAAGCTGTGAATAGTGTGTGTTTGTCCATTCTATACATTATGTCGTTTACAAACTCTAGACAAAAAAGTTTAAAAACGGGAAACTAAGTATGGCCACTTCCTCGCGGTGTTTCTCGGATAACGCTAAGAATAATGCAAAATACTGTAACCACTAACCATCTAGTAACGATTAACCAGCTAGTATTTGCATTAATAGTATATTGTGCAACGATCCTGTAATGACATTAATTAAGATGCGATTATGTTTGTAATTTATATACTTTCATTACAGACAAGTTGCATACGACTTTATTTTTGTTCGACCAAAATTGTTTTGAGCTTTTGGAATACCTTGCAATTGATTAAACAAACTCAGCTGTTATTCTCATATTTTGCGATAGATGGCAGATGACAAGGTAAGCAGGGAGAATAGCATCGCTTGGACATTTTAACCTCAAAGAAACGCACATTAATGCACGAAATGAAGTAAGTTTATAATACGAGTAACTTACTCTTAAAATTGACAAGAATATAATTGATTTAAATTTAAATAGGCCTACAAGTTGTTTTTACAATGCTTAATGATTGTTTCACGTACGATATTAATCGATATCGGATTTGTCTAGTTGGAAATCGATAGCTGATCATCACTACTTTATTGCATATCATTAAGGTTATGTCACAAAAAATGAGCATTATAATATGTTAGAACAAATATTTTAACAATGCACGATAGTGATTCATATTAATTGTATGCTGTATTTTTGTGTTTCAGTCCACGGCACCCTATAGAGAGCAATACGGTATCCAAGTATATGTTGGGTCTAGCAGAGCGCGTAGCAGAGTCAGGTGATGTCCTTAATGTAGCAGAGTGTCTCGAGGTCGAGAAGGGCTCTGGAGGAAATGTCAAATCCCTGCTAGCTATGCCAATACGGAATAGGCATTACCAGATCATAGGTAAGTCTTAAGATTATTCCCATTATATGTAATATCACATAGACATAACATGATACTGAATTTATCTACGGGTTTGGAGAGTCGTCTGTGAAAGTCGTTGGACCTTAATCTTGGAATTCTAAGCCCAAAAAGAAGCTCAAAATATTATTTTGTGAATATTCTTGAATGTTGTTTTACTTTATATATTTGGAAATTAAAAACTTCACGTAAACGACGGTCCACCGCAACGCGGGCTTTGTCTGGAGTATTTTCCTTACACATCAAAGCAGTATAGCCTATGTGGCTGAAATTAAGCACTCGAGTTCAAGATGAACTGCTGGTAGTTAAAATATAACAAAATCCAATGCCTTATAATGCCATAAAACGCTACAAAATATATATATGCGTAGTCCTAATGAAGAGGGTCCATTCTCGCGAAAGTTACACGAAAGTTGCAATGTCACTTTTAATATCCACCGAAGCAGGATGTCAAATTACGTTTCTTGCACCTTGCTTATAAGTACAGTGGCATTAAGGTAAATATTGGCAGCTAAATTTTATGGTATGCAGTGATATAATATAGGCTATAGTGATATTAGTGTTAGTGACACGTGACATGTTTATGACAGTTAGGTTAGAATCAGTTTTATTAGTTTAGCAGGGGCATACCGAACTTATTGTTGTTCCTAACCTCCCGCGTGTTTTCTTCTGTTGGTAATTTCTCACCGAGAACTCTTACTATGTGATGTAATTCCACCAATGTCCAATCTCGAGTTCCTGTTGGTTCTACAAAGTAAATATGGGTGAAATTTTGCCCTTTTCAGCCAGATCGTGATAAAAGGAAGTGCTGGCGGGTGGGTTGGAGAAAGTCATTCGTCTTGACAACAACTCTCCGCAGAACGAGGAAAAACGAAATATGTTTATATTATGAAGATAATCACATTTTGAAGCATGGGACCCTCTTCAGTGGGACTTGACCCATTTTTTCTACGGTAGTGCTTAAAGTCGGAATTTAATTAATTCTTACGGTATTAGTTCTTCGTAAGTCCCTGAATAAATAGTGCTATCTGATTACGTGCTGTTATTCATTTTGCCCATACAAATTTAAATGCAATTGACGTTCGGATGGCCATGAAAACATTATCTTTTGACTTATATTGCATTTGCCGATCATAGTTTCTGACAACCGAAATCATTAAGTTATAGCCTAACTTCTCTATTTTGAAATAATTATTTAACGTAAATTTAGTCCTATCGTGGAGAAAATAGTGTTATATACTCGTACTTCTTAACCTAATTATTAGTTATTTTAAAAACTCGGCTGTGTCTCTCTACTTAAGTCCACGGTCATTAAAAAAATTACACTTTAGATACTTGTATCATAAATACGTAATTATCTACTTTTATTTTCATAGTCTACAGAGCTAAAATACATGAATACTAAAGTCTTCTTCCTGAATGAATGATTGTCAAGACAGTAGCAATAATAATTGTTTTCAAAGAGTTTCAGTAAGGGAGCGTGTAGAATAATTATCAACCAATTTTTGGTTATCCATTTCAGGTATAAAGATGATACTGTAACTACAATAATAAATTTCAAGGAGTTGTGTAAAACTTTTCCTTTTAAGTTTTTTCGTTGGACAATGAATTTTGCTTTATGCTTCAAGAACCTTGAGTAATTTGCGAAATGTATTTTTTTTAAATGTTTTTGAAGTTTTGGTTTAGGCCTAACCGTTATGTATTATTAACTAGTTGATTTATTCAGATTTAGTTTTCTTATGAAATAGTGGACTCTTCTCAGTTAGTATAGGCCTATGAAGTAGGCTATATGAAGTAATAATTTTATCAATTAGTTTTACATGCTAAAACAAGTAATGTTATCTTCTTGTACGGAGGCTACATAGTTGTAAAAACAAGCAGTTAAAAATCAAATTCAATTGATATATAACAGGTTAGATTAGTTTGAAGTAGGTTAGGGTAGGTCTTTGAGAGAATTCATTACAAAAACTTCATCAGTAGTGGTTAATTGAATGAGAGATATTACGTGCGCTTGAACTTCTTACCCTAATGAAGCATACATCATTATTTTATGAAATAATTAACAAAAGTTTATTTAAAATATTACCTTTTATATGTTCTAGTTACTATATCAATATGTAGTTATTCTGCGTCTTAGTTGTAACATAATATTCTTCATAGGATTAAATATGAGGCGTTTTTTTTCTCTTAATTTTGCCGCTGGAGCATTGCAGTCGCGATTTTGAGCATGCGCGATAACTTCCTCCATTTATTAGGAAGCCAGACGCAAGTGTAAGCGATCGTCATTTTGTGTTTCCTTATTTTTAGAGCGTTTCAAAATGTTCAAAACAATCGAACAACCCGCTGACTGTGAAGTCAGATCAGTGATTAATTTTTTTTTTTTAATGCGAGAAATGTTACGCCAGTAAAAATTCATCGCCAATTGTGTGAGGTTTAAGGGGAAACAATAATGAGTGAGGAGTGGGTTAGACAGTGATTACATCATTTGGTTGGGGACAATTCGACCACCCTCCCTGCAGTCCGGATTTGCCAGCAAGCGATTTTCATCTGTTTCTTCATTTGAAAAAATTCCTTCGTTTCAATGACGAAGATTTTGTGAAGAAAGAAATGCAGACTTTGCTTTCATCACAGGCATCAACATTCTTCGACGAAGGCGTACAAAAACTGGTTTCCTGTTACGACAAGTCCCTGAATAACGGCGGTGACTATGTGGAGTTGTAGTGTAAGGTGTAAGGTAATGGATAATAATAAAGTATTTTGAAAATAAGGTTCTATTATTTTTTTAAATTATCGGAACTTATTTTAAAAACACGCCTCGTAGTTACGTACTCATTGTATCAGTGTATATTATGATTAGATTATTGTTGCACTTGTTTTCAAACTCGGGAGACCTGCTAGTTGATTATCTCAAATTGATTGGGGACGAAAGTTTATCTTGTGACGTCACATCCTTTGTCTCAGCTAATGGGTTCTTACAGGAGAAATGGTTTCTAAGGGTCAGGGAGCTTTGAATAGAACCGTGTGAACAGCATTTCACTTCAATTTCCACCCACTAGAAATACACCCCGCACCCTACTGATTGTGTTTTATAATAATAATAATAATATTATTATTATTATTATTATTGAGTAAAATATTTATTTCTACGAGTTTCTAAGTCATTTTTCGCACTTTGTTGCACTTAAAATATCCCTTCAGAAGATATTAATAACGGTCATAAATTCATACACATTGAAAGCCTCCTTGTTAGGCGATCAATTTAACACAGGGGTATCTACGAATTGCAATACAAACACATCAAAATATAATCATCTGAATTTCAAGATAATTACACACCACTGCGAAGTACCACCATGGAGATGAAAATCAAAATGCTGATAAAATTAAGTTTGGTGCAGATTTTTTTATATAAGACTATTTGAGATAGTCTGGATAAATAACAAATTTATATATAGCATTTGGTTATATTTTATTAGAGTAATATATATATAATTATACGTATATATGTGTGTGTGTGCATACATAATTAACGATTTAATTACATGCATGTAGGCCTATTCGCATTCATATTCTCAGCCTAGCAAATAAATGAAAAACTGCCACAAAATAATATTGCCAACAGGAAAGAACTTAAAACATTAAATTCTGATGTACCCATTAAGAATTTCATTTTCAATTATAAATTATTATATAATTCCCGCCCGTAAACTTGCTATCTGATCTTTCTTTTGATCAATTTAAGTATGACAGTAAATTAAACAGTCTTCGGTACATTATTTTGAACATATATAAATAGAAGTGCTGTTACATTCTTTTAAATGGACATTAAATTTGTGTAGATATTTTTGTTTCTAAATGTTTTAGAAAGTATATTCTCAGCAGCAAATATTCAGTTTGTTAAGACGATCAGTTAATCATCGTTCTTGTCTGCCGATCAAACTTTTTTTTTTTAAATCACCATTGCCTATCATGTGAAAAAAAACTACATTGTAACCTGTGAATTTTTAAAACTTATATTAACCATCCAGAAAAATTCTTATATAGGTTTATGGCCATAATAGGAATATGAAGAATGTAAGAAATATATCATTTTTTTTTTTAATTCTATAATCTTTCATCCAGGAAGAAGAAAATAAAGTGTCGAAATTTTTTGATAAAAACACATAATAACTATTCATTGCATGGCCAGGGTGTTTCTTTTGTTAGGAGGAAAGGTTTGCCGACAGCTCAACCCATGCTCTTTATTTTTACCGCACCAATCAGCTGGTTACCTCAGAATGTACTGTGGCGGTTGTGACAGCTACTTGTCTACTCCGCGTGGAGCAAAACGATTGGTTGCAAATACCGAGTTATCGAGAATAGGGGTTTAAAAATTTAAATGAAGGGGTTTACAAAAACAGAAATTTTTAAAATTATTTCACAAATTAAACACATTATTTTCGCAGCTGATATCAATTTAGAGAAGTAGACATAAATAAAATAGATTGTGGAAATTTTACACATATTTATAATACTCTCTCTAAATTAACCCTGAAAATAAACAAATTTCACATAATTCCCATCTGCGCACCTTTATAATCTTTTTCTATACTTATTAATCAACATTTTTTTTTAGAAAAACCTACTATCCTTTGACTTTTAAAGCATGTTGTGCAGTAAAAAGTGCATTACTAAATCTCAATCATTTATAATGCCTTTGTTCTGTAAATAATTTTGTCTAACAAGAGTATTAATAACGAAGTCATTAACAACTAATAATAACAGGACACTTCACTGATAAACACAATATTTTTGTCTAATAAGAAGCTTCTTCATCAAAATGCATAGACGTAGCATTATTTTCACCATTCCTCTAACAAACCCGGTAAACCTGTTCATAACATGTTAAGATTCTTCTGAAGCCACAGCGATGTAACTTTTTTATCTCAGCACTCTTTTTTTCGCCTGATTGATTTATGAATGGTAGTTTCACAGTTATATGGTCTTTGTATTATTCTCGGCTTAAGAACTTTAACTTTAATACTGGACCCTCTTTTGTTTTCACAGATGCCTGTCCCTTCTTATATCGCAGCACAAGGATGTTAGCATTTTGAATGGAAGCTTCTTCTTCAGAATGTCCCGAGATTTAGATTTAAAACCAAATATTTGCCATTCTCTACCGAGAATTAAGCACTCGCCATGTAAATTTAAATAAAGAATGTTAAGTTTCCGTGAATGACGTGTAGATGTTCATTTTTGTAAAAACCCGTTATTGTTAAGTCTTTTGAAAACTCCCTCACTATGAAGTGACCTTTTACCTTTTACGTCAGTAGTTATTAACGTCCACAATAAATGGAGTAGAAAACAGCTTCGTATTTTTTAATTGGGTCTAAAATCCTGAAACCTGTTACTGAAGTCAGATACTGGTGAGGTATCCAAAATCTGTTTGTTTGCAGGCCGTCAAAACTTAAGCAACGGGCACATTTAGATGGAATTAGTATTTGTTTGCGGACCGACAAAAATTAAGCTCCGGGCCGCGGGTAGAAGACCAGTGGCTCGGACTCTTTAGAGTATTGAATTAATCAATTTGAATACGGTAAGTATTAAGTAGTACGGTATTGAATATGAATTCAATTCGACATGATCCCAATGTTTAGGTATATTTACTTTGAAACTGTTATCAATTAAAATTCCCGTTTTCGTGATTATTTTAATAGGTAGGTGTATTCAAATTGATTTGAATTATCCACGAAAACGTAGTAATTGTATTTGTCGTGTTTGTTTTGCAAGAATATAGCTATGTGTCTTTCTTCACGCATATATTACCTTTATATTAGTATCACTGTGTATGTAACCCTATTCAACTTATCTAAACTAAAACTAAACTCCATGGCGTACATCACTCGAAAAGGCCTGCCACTGACCGCTGCATCATCTTTCTTGGGCAAATGCCAAATGGCCTACGCCTATGGGTGTTAATGATGGGCTTCTTTATAAAATAGCGCCTTAGTTTTCCTCATGAGGCTGAGCGCGCCCTGTTGTTAAGCTTTGTAACTGAAGATAAAAATGCAAATTAGTTCCCGGTTAGACATTTTATTATGTAGCACTAGCACAATGTTTAAAACTCAGCTATTTATAAAACGTCGTAGTAATATTATTCTATATTAACATGGGGATCAAGATTCTGTTTTCATTTCCCTTCCCTTTTACATTTTTCCGAGGATCCCAATTACATATTTTATTTTCATCAGCATAAACTTTTCTCTTTTTTATTTCCAGATCTTCGTGCGACATTTTTTGTTATAGGATCCCCGCCTTTTATTTTACCAGGAACTCATAATTACTAGGCCTATTCATTAAATTAAATTCAATGCTATTCGTAAAACCGTTAAACTCGGTAACAGTAATTATTGAAACCAGTGCTAATTGCTTCCATTGCTAGCCCGCTTGAAATATCGTTCAATTCAGTCAGGAGTATGCGACCTATGAGTGGTTTATTAGAGACTCCAGCGTGTGTCGGAAGAAAATAAGAGAGCACGGAGCATTTACTATTGATTGATAGTGAGTTAATTGTTTATCGTGCGAAGCGAGCAGAGCTAATTAGAGACAGTAATGATTATTTTGTAATTAGTAAGTTAAAAGTTGGGAACCAATTTTATAGTCAGAGCCTCGGTGTGCAAGTTAAGCCTTAGCAGCAAATGATTTTGATTATATAAAATGACATCACTGTGCCCATAAGGCAATTTGGTTGAACAGATTTAAAAAATTTAAAAGCGTAACGTTAGTGCAATTAACGCCCACGGTATTTTTTCGTGTTCAGTGTACAGTCGGCGCTTATATTTATATTTCAGTGCAGGGGTACGTCCATAACGAGACAGTTGTCATGATTGGGACCATTCTAATTTTAAGCTTAGTGTTTTTCATATGAACATCCAGGCCTTTATTTGTCCCTAAATAATAGTTAAAATTGAATTTGATGAATACGGAATGTTAACCAGACGATAATTTTCAGTAAATGATTTATATAGTGAATAATATTCATAGGAAAGAGCGTGAATATAGTACTTTGTACTAGTACTTTTCTTGGTAGCTCGTTTTACGGGGAAGTGAGTGTCAGGGCTTGTCTTTCTGCAGTGTTATCAATAGACCTGGGATTTTAGGCTGTAAAAAATTAGTTTTAGGCACCTAAAATAGGCTTTTAAAACAAGTAAATAGGCTTTAAAAGAGAAAATAGGCACTTAAAATATGCTTTAAAAATGTGTAAATAGATAGAAAATATTACAATATACACTTAAAATGTAACATGGTCTTTTTTTACTGCAAGAATCGAGGTGTAGGCCTACCTATTCTTAATAGAATTAACTGCAAAGTTCGACATTACGAACTATATTCACTTAAACAGATGCTCTTTCACTGGTGATTTGACACAGTAGTCCTTAGTCCTTCCTCTTTAATCCTCCCCCTCCCCCATCAGTCGTCATTCCTTTAGAACAATTGTTTAGAATAATCAAGTTTCTGTGAAAAACCCACCTCTGCTGTTCTGCTTTTCATTGAGGGATGTCCATTATAAGACTGTAAAAATACAGAAGTTGAATTTTATTTTAAATGTAAAAAATATATATTTTAGGTACTAAAGTAGTAAAATACGCTCTAAAGGTCCAAATAGGCATTTTAGGGCGCTATAAAACTATAAAATATGTAAGTGATTTATCATGAAACGTCCACATATTAAAAAAAATTCATGTTATTTCATAAGGAACAAAATAGGCATTTGCCTTAAAATCCCAGATCTAGTTAGGCCTATCAACCAAAGAAACCAAAATTCAGCAGAATCACGCCTATGTTAAGCGTGCATCAATACCGTGTGAGGTATGTGGACAAAGAATATATCGAACTAGTTCTACGTTTATTTTTACTAAATCATTCTTATATTTTATTGTAGGCTTACCTTTCTTCCAGCTCTTAAGAAAATTTGAAACAGTGTATTTGAGTTCATGGAATGTGAGTAAAGTTCTTCATTTTAATTTTAATTTCTTTTGTTACAGGTGTTGCCAATATTATAAACAAGTTAAATGGCTTGCCATTCGACGAAAACGACGAGCAGCTTTTCGAGGTAACGTATTTAATAAATTGCAGTCTCCTACTCATACCATATTATTACTGAAAAAAAAATATTCAGTTAGCTTATCCTATATTATTATTACTATTTTATTATTATTACGGTTTTTAGTTTAGTATAGTTTAGATATAGGCCTAATGATATTATAGTATCATTGGAGATATTACTATCAAGGTCTGTGTTGAGCTAAGAACCATAATAATAATAATAATAATAATAATAATAATAATAATAATAATAATAATAGTAATATAATTCTTTATTAGATTCTCTCTTGCTACATTGTAGTGTCTACATCGAGTTTTAGGAGCCCAAATTTGACTGGACAGATTTATAAGACACCAAGTGGGTTTTCCACCAGTTTGCCAAGCTCAGTGCTCTGGTTTGATTCTCGCTTTTTTATGTATATATATTATTTGTTCAATTTATTTAATAACACATCTTTGTATACAGCTGTCTCAGAGGGATAAAGTCATTAATTTAGAAATTTATTCTTTTAAAACAGACAGAGGTATTTATTTCAAAAGTATGTGACCCCAATGGTATGACCCCGATATTGTTAAATTTTGTAACATTCATTTATTTCCCATTTTTGTTATAATGCAGCAGGTAAAGTGCTCTCTCTTCTGGCCATGGGTTACTGGCACCGTGGATTTTTAAGACAATCAGTGCATCACCACGATTAGGTTGTCACCCTTGTGCGCCAGTCGTCTGTACCTTCGGGATGTTTTCTATTACTTCTTTATGATACTCAAACTTCATATTTAAGTCCTTTGCTATCAATTCTCTCGAAAATCAGCATTAGAATATTACTTTACAAACTATTATTTTTAAAATAATCGCAATATTAACCTTCCTAGTACCATAAGGATCATATACTTTTGAAATAAATACATCTGTTTCTTTGAAAACAATAACTTTCTTAATTTATTACTTTATCCCTCTGAGTAGACTGTATCTAATGATGTTTTATTAATTTTTATATATTAAAATGTATTCATTGTTTTTGCACTGAGTAGGCCTATCAAATTCGCTTTTAATCTTGGAATTTAACATTTTGTAAAAATGCTTAAATGTTTTTGAGGTTAAAAATGTGTGTTATACTACAGTGTTTAAAACAATTTCAGTACTACCAATATTGTAAATTACTTGGGTTCATTGTGGCCACAATGGTACTCAGTGTAACAGAGATAACAAAAGACAATCTGGAAGGAGGACGGTTCAGGTTAAAAATGTTTACTTACATACTCGTTCTGTTTTTGAGGTAAACATGTGTTACGTCATGTAATACCTACTCAATGCTGGCTATGAATTTAGTTCAGTGGGCTTTGGTTTTTCATGTAATTTTTAAAGCCTCATAGTTTTAATTATTCTAAGTATGTCTTGATAATTGTTGCTTTTAACCTCAATACCAAAACTATTTCATTTTATTTCTAAATACTTGCACAGTTTAATATTTCTTTGTTTATTTTTTATTTTCTCTTGCAATTACATATTTAGTATAGTGTTTTTTCATGTATTGATTGATTATCTTAATATTAGGATCAAGTTATTGTCTTGGGTTGGAGATTTTTTTTTTTTTTTTCAACCTTCTGTTGTTTTTAAATAACATTCTACTCTTTCTTCCTTCAAAATGGACTACAAAAAATGTACGTTCTTTTCTCCTATTCAAGAGCAATGGGCTCTTTCAATCTACAAGCTTCTTAGCATCACAAAACAATGCTAAATTCGGGCGAAAAGCCTTTTATCTTCAACTTTATTGTGGATTAAGTGATTCAACTAACTTCAAGATCGCAATTTAAGGATCTTAAGGATTCCTTTCGAAGTTTAATAGTGCTTCACCAATTCTCTGGACATTGGTAATTTCAAAGGGAAATCATTCAATCCGTGAGTAATATCATAAACCACATACAAAAGGTACGTTCCAAGGACCATGGATTAGTTTGACTTCGATGAGACTGACAATCCTAAGGAATGTATGTAACGGCAATTTATAACTAAATATAGACATTTTATCGTTTAGAAGGCAAGGTGTGAATCATTTATTTTAAACCATTGCTTTGAACTTCTTGTGTTGTGAATACAATTTTTTCCTAGCTGTTGAAGTGACATTTCAGCAAGTTCATATTTATTTCTGGTCCTCCGATTTAATACAGTCTGCCAATACATTTAAATGTGTATCTGGATAGAGCAATAACTTCAAGATTCACGAAGAACATTTTCATCTCAAATCGCATGTTTATGGTAACCAAGCAGCATTATCACTCTATGTGCATATAAACAAACTGTTATACTTTCTTTGTGGTTCGAAAAGCAGTAGAATTTGTGTTTCGAACTGCAAATCATTCATTCCAATTTATTCTCGACATGTTATCGCCGGGAATCGCACCCTAAATTATTCCAAGGTCCGCTATTCGCACCAGAGGCCGGGTCGCCTGGCGGTAACACATGTATGTTTTGTGCCAGATTATTATACCAAATGACCGCCTGCGTGGTCTTGTGGTTAGCGTCTCTGACTATAGATCCGTAGGCTTGGGTTCGATCCCCGGTACCTCCTCGGATTTTTCTGAGGTAGGGAGGTCTGGAACGTGGTGCACTCAGCCTCGTGATTCAAACTGAGGAACTACTTGATAGAGAAGTAGCGGCTCCGGTCATAGAACCCACCATTAACGGCCGTGGGTGTCGCATTGCTGACCACGTGCCCCCAATCCTGCCATCTGCCTATGGTAGAAGACCTAGTTCCTTCAGGGATGTAGCGCCACGGAGTTTAGTTTTAGTTTAGTTTTAAATATAACAATTTGCAATGCTACCGATATATGCCATGTAAATTACTTGAGGCCTTTATGACCCCGGGGGTACGCCATAGCGCAGTGGTTGAGGCGCTGTGCTACAATCCGGAAAGTCGCGAGTTCAATCCCCGATGAGGTCCTTGGAGTTTTTCAATTGGCCTAATCCTTCTGGTGGCACTATGGCCCTGGGGTCGAATCAATCACTAACAGCAATGAGTACCAGAAGCAATCCTGGGGGTAAAGGCGGTCGGTGCGTAAGGCTGACAAAGTTTTACTGACCTCTCATCTAATATTGGAACTACAACAATGTAATGAGGTTGCTTATACTGTACTGCTTATTTTGCTATTATACTTTTGTGCTTGTTTTATTGTAGGGATTTATGTTAACCAAACCGTTTACTGGTAAGTTAATGATAGATTTTCATTCTTATTCTCACTGAAGAGATAAACTTAACTGGTAGAGAATATAGACCATATCTTATCAGTAAGTTCCACTGGTCCATGAAAGTGGTTTACAATAGCATCGTATTTAGCAAAATAAGTTGGTAAATTTGCAGTCTTTAATAATTACATTGTTAACAAAAATTATCCATATAGCAACCTCTTTAAAATTACCTACTAGATTCATACTCATTACAAAAAGAAAACAAACAGTCTAACAAAACAAAAGGAACGAGAAAAGGAAATGTAAGAATCAAGCAACTCTACTGAAATCTATTAAAAACTTGCACAATGCAGTTTATAACTAATTTTCATGTGATACCGTCAGACTTTCAGCTGAGCCCTAGCAAATTTCTACGGATTCTTATGTGTCATTGTAATAAAAGTTTAACTTTTAATATTCTACCGCGATAGTTGTATGGGAAGGTTTTTATGTTCTACCGGTAACTTTTTTGTCTTCTCTTTTTGCAGGCTTTCAGTATATTCTGTGGTCTGGGAATCCACAACACACTTATGTACAGCGAAGTGGAGAAGGCCATGGCTCGCCAAAAGGTTGCTATCGAGGTGAGTGTTTCTACACAAGTCTTTAAGTTAACGCTTAGGTGAAGTTTGTTCACATATGTTTCAATCCTGCCAAATCCATACAAAAGCAGAGTTTCTTCACACCATTAATTATTTTCTGGAATGTAGGTAGCAGACCTCTAAAAAACTATAGTGATCATGACTACTGAAATCGAGATGACATTGGGAAAACAAGTTTAACGACGCCTAGGAACCAAAAAAGTTTCTCCGAATGATGTCTTGTCTTTCTATGGAAGATGGTAAACGAAGCATTGCATTTAATTATATCTTGGATATAGGTATTGTTGGCCTCGTATTGCATATCCTAAGATTTCATTTCTTATGTGGGTCAAGTGTTGCAATACAATTGTTATTACTTCCTCTACCCATGCCGTAGGTATTGTATGGGACTCACCTTAACAGCCCTGAAAAGAATGCGGGTTGAGTTTGTCTGAAAAGTGACTAACGAAAGGAGAACAGTTAAGGGAATGACTTAACATGCATTATAAAAACATTGGCTCACCTAGTGCATGCGTCATTATAGTCTGCGCTCGAGATGAGAGAAATGTGTTTAGAACGAACATAAATGAAGAGTGTAATAAAATCAGGTAAACTGATGTAAAAAAGTGCCAGTATGTTTTTGTTTAATCAGTTATCATTGCAATTATGATATGCACAATATGTATTTTTTTAATTGATTTCCAAGTTAAGCTTCAGATTTATTCATTAAGCAGGGCTTACTGAAGAACAAAGGACTAGTTTTTTTTATAAATCAGATTAAAATCGTCCAGAATCAGCTTGTACTGTACAGATTTGTGATATCTTGACAATCGCACACTCACATAAAAATAAAAAAATAAAAAAGTCAAATTTGTCGGCTCGGGATTTGAACCATTGAACTGCAGAATGTGAGTCCAAGACGTTAACATCTTCTCCACCAGGGTCAGATTAACAGTCTAGTTGGATAAGCGTATGTAAAGCAACAATGTTATTTGTCATAGCCAACTGCATTTTAATTTCCAAATCCTTATAAGATCACAGTAAAACAATTGACCATGTTGTCATGATAACTGATTTGACTTTCATAAATTCTTTCGAATATGTATATTTACATAAAATAGGCACTAAATTGGGAATTACTCCGAAACCGTTCAACCGATTTTATCCAATATCAATAGACATGTTCCCATGGACATTATAAATGTGTACACCAAGTTTCATGGAAATCCGGTAAAGCATGTTTGAGTTACCGCGTCTTTAAAATAGACACTAAATTGGGCTTTACTCCGGTACCGGTCAACAGATTAGGTTCAAATTCAATAGGATACTTCTCTTGGACGTCATAAATGCGTATACGAAGTTTCATGAAAATCCGATACAGCGTATTTCAGTTATGGTGCCTTTCTAATATAAAACTATTAAAATAGGCACTAAATTGGGCATTACTCCGGTACCGGTGAACCGATTTGGTTCAATAACAATAGGGTTCTTCCCATCGACATTATGAATGTTTATACCAAGTTTCATGAAAATCCGAAAAAGCGTACTTGAGTTATGGTGCGTACAGACGCACGGACAGACGGACGGACAGACAGACGGACAGACATTTTTTCGTCCCCCACACAATCTCATAAAGTACCATACTGGCACTTAATAACCCCAGTAGTACCGCTGGCATTCTCCCAACCACCAACACGTCTCTCTACTTTCCCACATTCTAGAGCTGTTAAGGAGAGTCCCATACAATACTATAGGTAAAAGAAGTAGCTACTGTTTTCTGCCCCGAAATTCAACCTAGCATTTTCAACATAATAACACGTTTCGTGGTCCTCTGAATAAAAAACTACTATTTTCAGAAATAAATATCTTTATATGCGTGTGTGTGTATGTGTCAGCGTTTATACAGTGAGTCCCACGCAAGAGTTGGCCAATGACGCGGGTTCCTGTGGCGCGGCGGGCATAGGTCCAACTCCCGAGCGATCGGGTGAAATATCTACGCCAATAAAGCCGCGATCGGTGTAATGATTCAGGTTCTCACGTTTACAGTTAAAATTACTATGAAAATAAACACGTACTTCATCACAAGAGATGTTGGAAATGTTCTCCTCTTGCATCCACACAATACTGGCAACTTTTTAGGAAATTTTCTTTCACGCGCATAAGTTCAGCTTCCGAGATAAAGTTAATTTCTCTTGTGATATTGTCTTTAAGTTCTTCTAATATATGGGAAATTGACCTATACACTTTACTTTTCAAGTTTCCCCATAAATAATATTCACATACTGTTAGAAGAACTTAAAGACAATATCACATAGGCCTGTCACAAGAGAAATTTCCTCTGTCTCGGAAGCTGAACTTACGCGCGTGAAAGAAAATTGCCTAAAAAGGTGCTAGTATTGTGTGGATGCAAGAGGAGAACATTTCCATTATCTCTTGTGATGAGGTACGTGTTTATTTTCACTGTAATTTTAACTGTAAATGCGAGAACCTGAATCATTACACCGATCGCGGCTTTATTAGCGTAGATATTTCACCCGATCGCTCGGGAGTTGGAGCTGTGCCCGCCACGCCGCAGGGACCCGCGTCATTGGCCAACTCTTGCGTGGGATTCGCTGTATTATGTGTCGTGTATGTGTGATAAGCATAGCTAGCAAATGGAAAACCGTATAAAAACTCTTTATTTCTATAAGATGTGGCGATGTGTCACGAATATTGATGACTTTAACTGATATTTATTGCCACTGTAATGAAATAAATTTCATTTTTTTATAATTTTCTCCCACACGAGGTGCTTATACTAGTATCTTAAAACTTTATTTTAAATACTTATTCGTAAAACTTATTTGAAGGGAATCTATAAGCCAGCCACCTTTAGTAGAAACTTAGGCTCTAAATCTTTCGTGATGAATGACGAACAGTTGAGGATAAGATACAATAATACCTCTTATTCTTATTAAATGAAATTAAAATTAAATATACCAGAATGTAAAGTGAGAAAGTTGCATTGCCATGATTTGTGTAAACTTAATCGTGTGAATGCATTACATCAGATTTTATTTGGGTTGTTTAACCTTCTGGAATGCAACACGAATCGTGGCAATGACTTTCACTCATTTTTTATAGCAATTTGACATGAGAATTTCATTTTCCATGATTTTATCGAAAACTGCTCTAATGATTTTGTTTAAATTTTCTACACGAATTGCGTAAGATGCAATAATATATAGAATGGTATGTTATATATGATGATAAATATATTATATAGGCCTACAGAGCTGAAACTTTTATTTTCACATTTGTCCCCAATATGTTCTCTGAAGCATAGTTAGCCTATAAGCTTCTCATTTCTTACACAAACTTAGGTTATAAGTCTTACCTCGCAAATAATACGACTTTGAATAAGGCTCAAAGAATTGAATATGCATTACTGCAATACAGTCTTATACTCTGTGTTGGAATATACGAGGGTGAGTCCGAAAATTAGTTTCCCCTGGCAAGTGTGGATGAAAGATGAAAAACATAATGAGACATCAAAGATAACACGTAAGTTTATTTTTCCACATAATTACCACGTATATTGAGACATTTGTCATACTGCTTTATAACCTTCAAAAAGCCGTCCAGGAAAATATCAGGGTTCTGCGCTCCCAACCAAGAGTTGCAATATGGTTTTGTGTCGCCGTCGCCGTGTGTGGTCTAGCATTGTCATCCAACAACAGAACGCCAAATTGGAGAATTCCAGGCCGCTTTTTCCGAATCGCCTTCTTCAATTTCGATAGGGTGTGACAGTACCGCGTAGTAGTGTTGGTTCTATTCTCCAAAGAGTCCAGCAACAAAACCCCTTGGGCGTCCCAGAACACTGTGAGGAGCACTTTACTTGCACCCGCGTTGTTTTGAACTTCCTTCGGACAGGTGATGACGGATGTTTCCACTCCATAGATGCGGCCTTCGATTCGGAATGGTGGCCCCACATTTCATCCCCATCGCAATCCGAAACAGAAAGTCATTGCCATCACGATGGTTGTATGGGTATCTTTCGCGTTCAATCAATGTCTTGTTTCCCCCATTGCATTTCGATTTCCTGGGGAAAAATTGAGGGGGAAATTTATTTTTGGACTCTCTCTTCGTATTAAACGTAGAAAAGTTATGTGTTTCACATCAGATTTTTATTATTTGTTTCAGGTTTTATCGTATCATGCGACAGCATCAAACAAAGAAGTTGAGGCTCTTTTGGTGAGTGTTGTCATAATTATTTTTTAAATATTCTGTAATTTTAGACAATTATATTTATACAACGCGTTTTGAATTGTTACATAATTAACCATACGAGAGAGATAGGAACTTGTAAAAGTAATACGGTAAAAAACACTTCCGAATTTCGAGCTGGTTCCGCCTTCATCATCTCTCTCATCCCCCCCCTCTCTCTCTCTTCTCTCTCTTATCTCTCTTCTCTCCCTGGTCTCTCTCCTTTATCATCTTCTCCTTCCTACAACTCGCATCTCTTTATCCCTCTCCCATCCCCCTTCTCAGTTTAACATTTTTTGTTGTTTTGTCTTTATTTCCTTCCTTTTTAATTGATTTATGTATTGTATATTCCCTTATCTTACATTAGGCCTAACAACTTGCTTTCTTATATGTTTACTTGCTTACTTGCTACCTGTATTTCTAAGTTTGTTTACATATTTTTAAATTTTTCCTTCTCTCCTTCCTCTTTTTTGCTTTTTTCATTCCTTTCCTTTCCCCATCATGTTTATTTGTTATTCATCTATGAAAATGAGAAGTAAGAACTATGATGTTTTACTTGTATCCATTAAAAAAAACATTATGAAGTGAACTAACTACTCATTTTACAGGGAAAATCAGACTTTGTTATTGCCTCTGTTGCCATACTTGGTTTTTTTAACTAAGCATGCCATAGTTATATTACTGAAGATAATTTATTTCAGCGAAGATGAATGTAGCATAAATACTCACTGTCCGCAGAATATATGTGCAGGTCTTGGAAGTCTTTAGGGTAGAAACGTTGGGGTTCCAGAATTTCTAGCAATTGGAAGAGAAAAGCGGGTAAATCATTGCATTGGTCTTGACCTCCAAGATTAACTGATATTTATTTCTCTTTGAGATCGTGTCGGGCAACCAGGAGATTAGAAACATTGAAAAATCCAATAATGCTTAGTGCTTCAATCACCTGTACCTACGGCATAGTATGAACATATCTTAACGAGTGGGTCATTTAACTTCTGCTTCCCCAATTGCCTTCAAGTCTTTATTTTATTAAGAGTCAGAATGGTACTTGATGAGATTGTGTGGTGGACGTAAAAATGTCTGTCTGTCCATGTGTCTGTACGCGCGATAACTCAAATACTTTTTATCGGATTTTTCATGAAACTTGGTATACGCATTTATAACGTCCATGGCAATAATCCTATTTATTTTGGATCAAATTGGTAGACCGGTACCGGAGTAATGCCCAATTTAACGGCTATTTTGTAATAATACAGGGTGAGTCAAAAATGACTTTACAACTTTGAAATCTTATAGAAATTTATTGATTAGACTTACAGAATCAGTAACGGTGTCATTTTGTAGCAAAACACTTCAAGTTTGATTCACGTTTATTGTAAAGTTCTCATTTTCGTTCGATGTGACTGCCATTTGTGATTCGGCAAACATCACACCGAAAATCAATTTCTTGCCACACTCGTTCTAACAAATCGGGCGTAACTTCATGAACTGCAGCAGAGATTCTGTTTCTAAGATCGTGAAGACACTGTGGTAGGGGTGGAATGTACACTTTATCTTTAATGAAACCCCAGAGGAAAAAGTCCATAGGCGTCAAGTCGGGGGAGCGAGGTGGCCATGCAATTGGCCCTGCACGTCCACTCCACCGACCAGGGAAGCGACCATCTAGGAAATTCCGAACTTCTGTGAGGAAATGAGGTGGTGCCCCGTCTTGTTGGTAGTAGAAAGGCACATCTTGTTGTTCATCTTCATCTAATTGAGGAATCAAAAAGTTCTCCAACATATCAAGAAAAATAACACCATTAACATTTCTCTCCATGAAGAAAAATGGCCCGTAAACTTTAAATTTACTAATTGCACAAAACACATTCACTATCGGACTATCACGAACGTGTTCAAGGGTTTCTCTTGGGTTTTCAGACCCCCAGATTCTGCAATTATGGGTGTTTACCTTGCCACTAATGTGAAATGTCGACTCATCGCTGAAAATTATTAAGTTTAAGAATGTTTCATCTTCTTCTATCCTATTCAGCATTTCAGCACAGAACTCTAAACGAGCAACTTTATCTTGGTCAGTAATGTGTTGTACCATTGTAAATCTGTATGGTTTTAAGTGTAAGCGTTTTCGTAGCACTCACCAAACAGTCTTTTGTGGAATTCCAATCTCTCGAGAAGCACGCCGCGTAGATTTTTTCGGGCTACGGGCAACGCTTTCCCTAACCTGTTCGACGACGCTTGGGCGACCTGGTGATTTTGCATGACGAACAGAACAACCAGTCTCAACAAAATTATTGTACCAACTGTAAATAGTAGGCCTGCTTGGAGGGTCTTTTCCGAATTCGTTGCGAAATCTACGCTGCACACTAGTTGCAGAGTTTGTTTCATGAAACAATAACACACAGCGAGCACGTTCCGCACCAGTGAAAGTAGCCATTTTAACAACAATGCTGCTGGCGCTAGCAGTGGCGCAGTTTGGTACTGCAAGACTACGTGAATCAAACTTGAAGTGTTTTGCTACAAAATGACACCGTTACTGATTCTGTAAGTCTATCAATAAATTTCTATAAGATTTCAAAGTTGTCAAGTCCTTTTTGACTCCCGGTGTATATTAGACTGAATGTATCAAATGCAAATCTGTTGTCATGACAACATATTGTTTACATATACGCGCTTTGGAAGTTGTAATACAGTTTGCTTTGACAAATAACACTACTTTCCTTCACATATGCTTTTCAAACTAGACCTTTGTCCTTCCGTAAGCCCTGCTTAATGAATCGATCTGGAGCTTAAATCGGAGACCTATTGCTAAAATAACTTATTTTCTGCATATCATAATTGCAGTTATCACTTTTTAATGAAGAGCATTCTGGCATTTTGTTACATCATTTTACCTGATTTTATTTTTATAGGTATTATATATTTTATAGGTATTATATATTTTTATAGGTATTATCACATAATTAGCAGCTGCAATAAGTACTGTATGTTGCTGAATAATAAGCGCGTAAGAAAATTGAAAGCATGTTTGAAGTAAGTCAAATAGTTAACTTATTTCAGTTTACTTACATGGTATATTCATAATCGGAATAAATGTTACTGTCTCTTTGTTCACGACACTGTGGTTCCCCAATTTTACTCTATAAAGCCTTATGCAAGACTGATCCGTTAAGTAGTCATATTTTCCCATATAATTTAAAAGGTTTATTTTTTCTTTAGTGTCCAATTTTGGAATTTCGAATCAGTTCCTGCAGTAGTCAGAAAGCATCCCATGCATTCATTTCCCTTCATACCGCTTTTCCATGGTCATGATATCTAATGGAACCTTTCTCCAAGTTCGTCGAAAACATAACTGCAGCTATTAGGGAAATAATTTGGATTGGAATCTAGGAAATGCATTTTTACGGACATGTTACATCATAAATCCCTTATCATCATTTATCGTTTCTTGAACCATTTCTTCGTAGTTCTTAGCTCTTTTTCTTCCCAGGAAGGTTTGTATTAAACTAGGAGGTGCCCGAGGCTTCGCCCACGATAATTCATTTAAAAATTAAAAATTAAGAGTAGGCTATAATAATTATTAAAGCATTATATTTATTAACACTTGCACGCGAATCATTCATAAACTAAGCCATTAATAATATTAATGAAACAGCTAAAATTCCGGCTTCAGAGTACATTCTACGATTAGAAAGTGCCCCCTGGGAAAACTATATCAGAATCGATTATGCAGTTCCAAAGGAACCTGTGAACACATAATTTGTATTGTTTCTCAACTGTTTATTGACATGAATATGATGTGAATTTTATTTGATCAATTCAGTGTAATTCTCAGAAATTATATAATGTTTCAAGGGAAGGAATGAATTGTTTGGATTATTATTATCAGCGATATTTCACGAGTTAAACCATCAATATTTTACTGCTGGTGCCCCCGGCTTCGCCCGCCATTATTCATTGACTCCAGGATTTTTAAGAAATTTACACTGGTAGATTATTTAAAATGTTTGTGGTTCACAGCTATGAAAATTGTAAGTAAAAATAAAATTAGAATATTTGTTCATTGTGTTCATTTCACTTAGGCCTTATATAATAAAGAAACGGTTTTCCTAATTTTGTAGTCGTCATGAAAGTTTACACTGCGAGAGACGAACATCGCCGAGTATACCCGATGTTTCACGAAGCGGGCGAGCGAGCATGCACGCTATCCGTTGAATTGTATAAGAGTAGATTCTTGAAAGACCACATTTTTTTTTTCTTTTGGTGCTAGGCATTGTTTAAAATCAGAGTACTCTGAAGTTATCTAATTTGGGGACCCACAAACATGGAGGAAATGAGGTGGTGCCCCGTCTTGTTGGTAGTAGAAAGGCACATCTTGTTGTTCATCTTCATCTAATTGAGGAATCAAAAAGTTCTCCAACATATCAAGAAAAATAACACCATTAACATTTCTCTCCATGAAGAAAAATGGCCCGTAAACTTTAAATTTACTAATTGCACAAAACACATTCACTATCGGACTATCACGAACGTGTTCAAGGGTTTCTCTTGGGTTTTCAGACCCCCAGATTCTGCAATTATGGGTGTTTACCTTGCCACTAATGTGAAATGTCGACTCATCGCTGAAAATTATTAAGTTTAAGAATGTTTCATCTTCTTCTATCCTATTCAGCATTTCAGCACAGAACTCTAAACGAGCAACTTTATCTTGGTCAGTAATGTGTTGTACCATTGTAAATCTGTATGGTTTTAAGTGTAAGCGTTTTCGTAGCACTCACCAAACAGTCTTTTGTGGAATTCCAATCTCTCGAGAAGCACGCCGCGTAGATTTTTTCGGGCTACGGGCAACGCTTTCCCTAACCTGTTCGACGACGCTTGGGCGACCTGGTGATTTTGCATGACGAACAGAACAACCAGTCTCAACAAAATTATTGTACCAACTGTAAATAGTAGGCCTGCTTGGAGGGTCTTTTCCGAATTCGTTGCGAAATCTACGCTGCACACTAGTTGCAGAGTTTGTTTCATGAAACAATAACACACAGCGAGCACGTTCCGCACCAGTGAAAGTAGCCATTTTAACAACAATGCTGCTGGCGCTAGCAGTGGCGCAGTTTGGTACTGCAAGACTACGTGAATCAAACTTGAAGTGTTTTGCTACAAAATGACACCGTTACTGATTCTGTAAGTCTATCAATAAATTTCTATAAGATTTCAAAGTTGTCAAGTCCTTTTTGACTCCCGGTGTATATTAGACTGAATGTATCAAATGCAAATCTGTTGTCATGACAACATATTGTTTACATATACGCGCTTTGGAAGTTGTAATACAGTTTGCTTTGACAAATAACACTACTTTCCTTCACATATGCTTTTCAAACTAGACCTTTGTCCTTCCGTAAGCCCTGCTTAATGAATCGATCTGGAGCTTAAATCGGAGACCTATTGCTAAAATAACTTATTTTCTGCATATCATAATTGCAGTTATCACTTTTTAATGAAGAGCATTCTGGCATTTTGTTACATCATTTTACCTGATTTTATTTTTATAGGTATTATATATTTTATAGGTATTATATATTTTTATAGGTATTATCACATAATTAGCAGCTGCAATAAGTACTGTATGTTGCTGAATAATAAGCGCGTAAGAAAATTGAAAGCATGTTTGAAGTAAGTCAAATAGTTAACTTATTTCAGTTTACTTACATGGTATATTCATAATCGGAATAAATGTTACTGTCTCTTTGTTCACGACACTGTGGTTCCCCAATTTTACTCTATAAAGCCTTATGCAAGACTGATCCGTTAAGTAGTCATATTTTCCCATATAATTTAAAAGGTTTATTTTTTCTTTAGTGTCCAATTTTGGAATTTCGAATCAGTTCCTGCAGTAGTCAGAAAGCATCCCATGCATTCATTTCCCTTCATACCGCTTTTCCATGGTCATGATATCTAATGGAACCTTTCTCCAAGTTCGTCGAAAACATAACTGCAGCTATTAGGGAAATAATTTGGATTGGAATCTAGGAAATGCATTTTTACGGACATGTTACATCATAAATCCCTTATCATCATTTATCGTTTCTTGAACCATTTCTTCGTAGTTCTTAGCTCTTTTTCTTCCCAGGAAGGTTTGTATTAAACTAGGAGGTGCCCGAGGCTTCGCCCACGATAATTCATTTAAAAATTAAAAATTAAGAGTAGGCTATAATAATTATTAAAGCATTATATTTATTAACACTTGCACGCGAATCATTTATAAACTAAGCCATTAATAATATTAATGAAACAGCTAAAATTCCGGCTTCAGAGTACATTCTACGATTAGAAAGTGCCCCCTGGGAAAACTATATCAGAATCGATTATGCAGTTCCAAAGGAACCTGTGAACACATAATTTGTATTGTTTCTCAACTGTTTATTGACATGAATATGATGTGAATTTTATTTGATCAATTCAGTGTAATTCTCAGAAATTATATAATGTTTCAAGGGAAGGAATGAATTGTTTGGATTATTATTATCAGCGATATTTCACGAGTTAAACCATCAATATTTTACTGCTGGTGCCCCCGGCTTCGCCCGCCATTATTCATTGACTCCAGGATTTTTAAGAAATTTACACTGGTAGATTATTTAAAATGTTTGTGGTTCACAGCTATGAAAATTGTAAGTAAAAATAAAATTAGAATATTTGTTCATTGTGTTCATTTCACTTAGGCCTTATATAATAAAGAAACGGTTTTCCTAATTTTGTAGTCGTCATGAAAGTTTACACTGCGAGAGACGAACATCGCCGAGTATACCCGATGTTTCACGAAGCGGGCGAGCGAGCATGCACGCTATCCGTTGAATTGTATAAGAGTAGATTCTTGAAAGACCACATTTTTTTTTTCTTTTGGTGCTAGGCAGTGTTTAAAATCAGAGTACTCTGAAGTTATCTAATTTGGGGACCCACAAACATGCCCTCCTTTATTTTTGCTACAGAAAAACCAGGAAACTTTCTGAAACCCTCTTCCACTGTATCCATGGCCTTAAAACTTTAGTGTGGCCAAGCTGGATGTGAAGAGGTGGTAGCATAACATCTTCACTGGCTACAGATTTAGATTCATTTTTCCAACTTTTCTCTTTCTTACAGAATAAGATTTTCTGTCACCACTAACTTATCCCAATCACACAGAAACACTATATTTAATGCAACCTTTTTGTGTACCCAACTACTGTACCTTTAAATCACTGCCTGTTTTCACTTATTATGGTCACTATATTTCATTTATTTCAGCATATTTTTTCACAATATTGTATAACTCTTTAGTCATACTTGCATAGGCAACTGGGGCAGAAGGCATTACGTTCCCATTGTGCAACAGAACTCCCTGTAGACTGTATTTTAAGTAATCTATAAAAGTCTCTACTTTTGTGGCTCGTATTTAAGTTCAAAGCATTCATTAACCGACAAACAAGCATTCCCTATGCCTATATAGCCAGTTGCAAGAGTTTATAATCAATATGTTTCTCCATGTGTCCCTCGAGTAAAGCCAATTACACAATAATTGTTATCGTATAACAAACAAGGAAAACACACTGCCTGATGGCGAATTTCTGATTTCAGACTTGAATTCCCCACAAGAAAAACCTTCGGAAGGACGTATGTTCATATCAGAAAATTTACTCGTGTAGAACAGTGATATTAACGAAAAATATATTTGTAAGTTCATTAGTTATACATTATATCGTATGACTGAAAACCATAACATTACCGACTAAGGTGGTGTAGAGGTAGCTTACCTGCCTCTAGATTCTAGGATCGCTGGTTCAAACCCGGCCGTGGTCGATAGATTTTTCAGAATGTAAACATCCTGGGCATGGATAATCCGGGAGAGACTTTAAGCTGGGGAGATATCGTAGATTTATTCCTACGGACAAAATTCCTTGGCCCTTTTACGTTCAAGTAATACCTTAATTTCCTACGATGGTAGTAAGGCGATGGGGTTATCACCTGTCTCTCTGCTATCTCTCGGAAAATAAGCATAAATAACTTAGTCTATGTAGCGAAACCTCCACTTGGAGGCCTTGTGTCCCCAATCGGGGTGATACAAAAATAAGGTGAAAAAATATTGTGCAATTACCTTATAAATAGGCCTATCGCTGTCTTCAAATTGTCGTGTATCTTATTTCATTTTTCATTCATGGTACTTCTGCCTTACGGCAGGTCTACACTCCCATGTAAAATTCCATTTTCCAGCTCCTTCTATTTTCTGCTTATTTAATTCAATTTAATTTTATGTGTTATATTAGGCTATATGGTGCGATATTATTTGGTTTTAGGATGAATTTTGATCAGTATTTTCTGATTATTTATATTTTGTGTGCCTATACATACGGGGAGTTTAGATTTAATTGAAGGGGTCGGCGGGAGGTAGTGCTAACTCATACAAACCTCATTTTAGATATTATATTTTAAAGTTAGCCAATATGTGCAAATTGTATTATGTCATATGCACCATTAGGGCTATCAGTCATAGGAGAGAGATTCCGTCTGGCGCTGTGAATTGAACTCCGGCTTAGCTCAGTTGGTAGAGCATTGGCGCGAATAGCCAAAGGTCCTGGGTTCAAGTCCCAGTGTCGGAGGAATTTTTCTCATATAATATTCTCATGTAGTGTCCAACAGAGACAATAATCTGTGGTTCATGAATGCTTAAATATCTATCTTGAATGTTAACTGTACAATAACAGTGGAAGCCCGGTCACAAAAATCACTAATTAGTGTGCCTCACAGTACTGCATATGACATAACTTGTCTGTCTGTGAGGTAGACCATTAGGGCAATCAGTCATAGGAGAGAGATTCCGTCTGGCGCTGTGAATTGAACTCCGGCTTAGCTCAGTTGGTAGAGCATTGGCGCGAATAGCCAAAGGTCCTGGGTTCAAGTCCCAGTGTCGGAGGAATTTTTCTCCTACAGTCTAATATTCTCATGTAGTGTCCAACAGAGACAATAATCTGTGGTTCATGAATGCTTAAATATCTATCTTGTATTTGTATCTTTCTTTTGGTATGCGTTATGTTACTATTGACAGAATTAGTCTATGCTCAGAAACATCGGAATAAATAGTGACTTAAAAAAAACATAAATGGTGCAACATTCTCAACCTTTTCAAAAATACCCCTTCAATTATAAGCCTGAAAATATAAATGCATGAATTTAGTTTTCTCTTAACGTAATGCATTAGTTAAAGATTTTTGTTCTAGCGAACTGAACCGTCATGAATGAAGACTGGTTAAATATAGAATTGTGCGTTTGTTGCTTAGCAACGCAAGGTTGCCGCACGGGACATGCTGTCTATGACATACATTGTCGTCTGGAGTTGTGACCTCCAGTCATGTTTTATTTAATTAATCCTCGTTTGTACTGGGTTAGTCCTTCACGATTGTTCTTCACATTTTCCCCTGAAAGACTTACATAACAGAGATGCTGAATTGAATGAGGTTGTAGCTAACATTTTCATAAGAAAAGTAATAAAATTATGCATCCGAATTCCAATTATGCATCCATTTATGCATTCCATTATGCATCCGAGTGCATCCACTGCCCTCGTGTACTATTTATTAAAAGCACATTATATTATACTTAAAATTCGGGTTATTTTTTTTTTTACTAGAACTTTTTATTTTGCAATCGAAAAATAGTTTTAAGCTAACACTAGAACAATTAGGGATGAGGAGGTGTTTAGAAAACTGATTTTTCGGATAACCGATATGCAACAATATGAAACGAACAAACATTGATATTAAACACAAGACTGTTTATTAAGAGCCAGTATGGTACTTTATGAGATTTTGTGTGGGGTCGGGAAAATGTCTGTCCGTCTGTCCGTGTGTCTGTACGCGTGTCTGTACGCGCGATAACTCAAATAGGCCTACACTTTATCGGATTTTCATGAAACTTGGTATAGTCATTTATAACGTCCATGGGAAGAAGCCTATTGATATTGGACCTAATCGGTTGATTGATTCATTAAGCAGTACTTATGGAAGAACAAAGGTCTAGTTTGATAAGCGTATGTGAAGGAATGTGTGGGTAGTGTTATCTGCCAAAGCTAACTGTATTGCAACTTCAAAAGCTGTATATGAACGCTGTAAAACGATATGTTGTCATGAGAACTGATTTGCATTTGATAAATTCTTTCTAATATACTACCATAAAACAGGTATTAAATTGGGCTTTACTCTGGTACCGGTCAACCGATTTGGTCCAATATCAATAGGCTTCTTCCCATGAGCGTTATAAATGTGTATACCAAGTTCCATGAGTTATCACGCGTACAGTCACACGGACGGACAGACATTTTCTGTCCCCCGCACAATCTTATAAAGTACCATTCTGGCACTAAATAAATAAAAGGCTTATAATGTAACTTACTTTGAAAAGACGTTTTGTAAAATTTACTTGTAGAGTTGAATCTTAACGACTCATTACACAAAGAAAAATAATAACTTACACATTGCGTAGTGACAATCCGTGTACTCTATGCTGGGTTGTATTAAGTTACGAGTAGAGGGAGTTATGTGAGTGTTTCACAAAAGATTATTTTTAAGTATAAATCAGTGTTATTACTTCGCCGTTGTAAGAACTTTATTTGTAGCGGTAGGCCAAGTCCCTTCAGGGATGTAGCGCCATGGGGTTTAGTTTAGTTTTTTATTTGTAGTTCAGAATTTGGAACGTACATCTGCTTCGAATTATATTAGCATAGGCCTACTAGCTTTATGGAAAGTTAAACAGATATATCAATTCCCAGTATTAATTTCTAGTACTTCCTGAGGCGAAATAGCGAAATATTTATAACAACTATCAACAAGATTCACATTCAACGGAACTAAGAGTGTGCAAGTTTGTTTTCTACCTATCGAAGCAGATGCCGGCCTCCGTTTAACCCCGACTGGGTACTTATCATTATCACACTTCAATATGAATGACTCTACACGCCGGGAGCTGCGGTTCAAATCCTGACTGGTACAATAATAATTAAAGTAACTTGTCAAAGCAGATTATTCTGAAAGGTTTTCTGAATGTTCTGTAATTTTCTTCATTTGAATCTTTGTTTTTCTTTTCTTCTTTTTTGTTAAGGTTATTTAAGAAGGTAGTGTACCATTTCAGTTCTGTGTCTGCAGATTTACACGCACGTTCCATAAAATGTATATACCATTGTATTATTGTATTATTAACTCAGACATTCCTATTATTGTAATTATATCATTTATTGTAAATGTTATTAACTCATTTGTTCTATCTTTGTAATTCCATTTTTTGTGTTATTGTAACTCTGAACACTGAACTGAACCGCCACCGGGCTTTGTTTTTTCGGGTGGCGTTAGTAGAGCCCCATTTATTTCTAAAGTGTTTATATTGTAATTTGTAGTGATAGATCTATTTATTATTTATATAAAATACCTCCTGCAAGACAAAATTCCAGTATAATGACGACTATTACAAGCTGTTGATGCAGAACATAACCTTTGGTAAATAGTCGAACAAATAAATAAGAAGTCTCATCTCTTGATTTCATGTGACAATATTCAAAGTTTCATTTTTTCCGTATCTGGATAACTGTCGACCTGTCTCTCTCATAATATTATTAAGTATTTCTAGAGCTTGGATTTTTATATTTTTCATATATTTTACATATTTTAGCTTTGGCCTAATGACCATCTGCGTGGTCTCGTGATTAGAATTGCTGGTTACGGATCCGCAGACCCAAGTTCGATTCCCAGCATTTCTTTGGATTTTTCTGAGATGGGGGGTCTGGAATGGGGTGCATTCAACCTCTGATTCAAACTTAGGAGCTACTTGATTGAGAAAAGGCGGCTCCGGTCACGGAAACCATAATCAAGAACCGTGGGTGTCGGCATGTTACCATATGCCCCCATTCCCGTCTTCTGCCTATGGTAGTCGTCGGGTGGTAGGCCTAGTTCTCTCAGGCATGCAGCACCAGGGAGATTAGTTTAGTTTTACTAGTTTTAGTTTAGTTTTAGTTTAGTTTACAAGTTTTAGTTTAGTTTGTTGGAAACTATAAATGTCCTCTATGACGATTACTTCTGTGAAGTTTCAGTTGAAATATTTTTACATACTTATAGGCATTTTATATATTGTCCATATTATTATATGAATTTACTCATGTGTCCATTTCCATATTTACATGTATGAATCACTTTCTTGAAATTCAAAACTGAAGTCATATTACTGTACTATAGCCTGATGTACAGACGTGCAGGTAGTCTAGTCACAGGGCTGCAGGCGTTGTCGTGCAGTGGGTTTGAGAGCCCTTTACATTACAGCGCTGTGTCTACAGAGAATGTGTTTGTACGGTCAAACCTCTGTGTGTAAATGAATCGCCGACAGAAAAATTGGTCCTTAGCACAGTCTGTGTTCGACGTGTACAACGTCTGGCCAAGCCTGATTAAGGCAGATGAACCAGTGCATGTTCGAGATATAGCCTACACCAAGGTTTAATACTACTGTGTGGCGTATCTCTAATGCTTTCATAAGGATTTGTCGATTCCCTCATTCCAGTATCCTGCCTTCTTCTTTAGCTGTGACATACTACTGGATTTCTTAGAATATTTCTAAGAATATATATATTTTAAAATTATATATTTTTTAAAAGATTAACATGATAAGGTGTTTCATCTTTCAGAACTCAGTCTTGGTACCGTTACATCTTGTCCTTTTCGTCTTCTTTGTGCTAATTTCGGAGATAATATCACTAAACACCATCCAGCTAAAGACTGAAATGAATCTTTTTTCTTATTCCCCATTTTCTGTGATTGGCTCTTGAACTTTTCACAACTTCTGTCTTCTACCACACTTCTACGTTACATTCTCCGCATACTAAAATAAGCATGTGTTAAATACTGAAATAGCCATTTATGTAACAAGTCCGCTTAAGTTTTTGCATACGTGATTCATACAGTAGTTTTTAGTAAAAGTTCTCTAATTTTACAACGAGCTCATTTTTTTTCACTTATTTTAAACGATTTTGTTTAAAGAAATCACATAGTGCACGTTTATGAGCTTGGATTGCTGTGGATTATTTCTTTTCCTTTAAAAACTGTTAATGGTACAGTTAAGATAATAATGTTGATTAATTGAACTAAATATATTTACCTCAGTTGAAAGTACGCGTCATTTTTATAATACTTTCCGCAACAAAACTTATTATGCCTTGTCAAACGAAGCAATCGTACAAGAGGTTCATGTGAACTCGATTCTATCAACTAACACTCGTGTTCTCGGGGACTAAGCTATGGCGTAGTAATGCAAACGTCGCGCGTTCGCGCCCTCTCCCAGGCATGAAATGTATAAAAAGTTATTATCATCATAGAATTTATTTGATAAATTCAAGATTTCTTAATGACAAGGTTTACTATGCTTGTTAATAGACAATGAACAATAAAAGCACGTAACATGTAAATTTCAACTTAGGCTACACTGGAAGATACTGTAAAGACATCTAGGTGCCATAGTTGAAAGTACGTCCGCTGGAGGCTACCATGGTAACTTTAGCGGCCTAGGCCGATAAAACTAATTTAGCAGCCGCTTTAGATAGTGTGTACTAAAATAGCTATTTACGTACCAAGTAAGCAAAATAACGCTTTAGCCGAAGAATCAAATATTGCGGCCGAGGCGTAGGAAACAGAGGCCGAAATATTGGATGAGTCCACTAAAGCTTTTGAATACGTGGTGCATACAATATATATATAATGTTTGTAAAAGCTCTGTAAATTATATGAAATGAAATAAAAATACCGTATAATTAATTATAAAAGGCATACTCAGCCATTTGTTGACGCCATATTCTCACAGCCGCCTGAATCCTATGCTATGATCCAATACGAATTGTTGGTTTAGTTGGCAGTGCGGGTTTCTTATGAATAATTTATTCGTTTTATCTTAGGCCTATATTTATGGTTATAATATTAAGTGTTTTGTAAAAACCAGCCAAGTTTCTGATTAACGTAAAAAAGTACTTTACCGGCCTAGCAGCTGTTTTACAGTGCGTGTACTAAAAATATATTTAGATTCTTTTGTTCACATTAACATTTAGCCTACTATTACAATTATTTTAATGCAGTGTAATTATAATGTAATGTAGTGACTGCACGGTCTAAGACTTAATTTTAAGGCATAACTTAATATTAGATTATCAAATTGTCTTTTCCCTCCGGGAATAGAATATTAAAAAATAAAGGTTTTATGTTTTTATTGGAATATTTGTTTTAAGCATAAGGAAAGTCACAGCAGAACACGCTTTAGGAGAGAAACTACAGGTCATTATCAAACGTATTAATACATTTCGTAAAAAGTTCTCTCAACTTTCATTCCGTGAAATTAATACTGAAGTTCAGCGGTGTAATCAGAAACAAGCATATTATATACTATATAGATGAAGATTAGGTAAACGCGGGCCAAACAACATTAGAAATATGGGGTGACAATACTATGAAATCAAAGAAGCAGACTTTCCTACCGAGGTTAAGCACAGAGTTCTAGAACCCGACAGGGAAAGGAAAAGACTGATGCACATAGGAAGTGATGACGACTTGTTAATGTGAGTAGGCCTATGCTTTGGTTTTCGTAATATAAACGAGACCTAATTATGTCACTTAGGTATGTATATTTTTTCACTTTAAATATGTAATAAATATTTTAACCTCCTTTAACCTGATATCAACGCATGTTTGAACTGTTTGCTATTTCGTCTGCATTTTCCGCGTAAAATTCCATGTTGTCGGTGGAGTGATACATTTCGCTTTGTTTACATCTACTTCATTCTTAGCTGGATGGTATATATGAGGATAAGTCAATAAGTGTCCGTACTCCTTTTTAATTGTATTGCAAGAATAATGACTTACAATTACCTCATTTTTCAACATAGTCCCCGTGCTCCTAAATGCACTTGAGCCATCGTTACACAAACTTGCTGATGCCCTCAGAAAAAAAAAAAATCGGCTGAATAGCCACCTATGCACCGCTTTCTTTATATCATTCCATGTGGTTTTCCACTTCATTGACAGTCACTCCTCGATTTGTCTGAATCACGATACGCAATTGCTCAATGTTGGCGTCACTAGTGAATGTGGATGGGCGTCCTGTTCTTTCTTCGTGCTTCACACTTGTCCGACTATTTTGGAATTTTTCAATCCATTCATGCACGCTTCGCCGTTGTAAAACATTGCCCCCATATTGTGCGGAAAGTCTTCGATGGATTTCGGCTCTTGGTACATCTTCAGACGACAAAAAACTGCTCACTGCATGCTAGCGGTGCAGCCATGTTTAATTTGCAACAGCGCAACAAACAGTGGAGTCTTAGCGGTCAAACATTCCACAAGCGGAGACAAATTAACAATATATCGACGTACACAAGCACAAAACGGTACAGCCAACCTTCAAAAGATTAAACAAAAAGTACTGATACTTATTGACTTGCTCTCGGAGATAGAAGAATAATATCGAAAACAAATTTAATTTTTTTCATGATCAGAGTCTTTTAAAACAGTGGTCTCTTTAGAATGTTAAATTCAGAGGTCGGAATGTGTAGCCTATTGGTAAAACGAAACGATTGGACTCGATTTACAATTGATCGGTGTAAACTGTGTAAACAGAACGGTGTTCTGTACTGACATACTTCAGCATGTGAAGGGCCCTTTACTCAAATGTAGATCAGAGTTTAGTTCATTGTAAAATTGTTACATTCGAATTTGTATGAACTGATACAAAAATATCAAACTGTATTTTATAAAAACCCCTTCCAGATTTTCCAGTACTGTTTCGAGTTTAGCCAGAGGGTACAAAGATAAGAAAATGCAATATACCGAGTTGGATGCTTCAGGCGTTAGCGCCTGGGACTCGTATTCGAGAGATCCTGAGTTCAAACCCTATTGCCGACCAATTTGAGATGGGTATTTTTCATAGTTTCCTCAGTCGTAAAGGCAATTGAATATGTACTTACCATTCTTCGCCGCCCGTTCGTCCTATAGCGTAATTACATTAAAACTGAAAATCAGTTAAAATTGTCAATTACCACAAGACGTCAACAGAAAAAAATGTACATCATACCCATAGAACCCAACACGTGATATAACCTCGATGTTGAAACGTGTATAAATACATGTGAAGAAAAACAATCAATGTTCCAGGTAAATAGCCTATTTCTCAAGTCCTCTTTTAGTTTTAAGAATGTTAGAACCTATAAATTCGATATTTTTAAAGTAGGCCTACAAGTATTTGGTTTTTTCATCATTCTGTAGAGTACAAAAAAATTCACAAATTGACTAAGAAACAATTCAAATTAAAAATAAAATTAATGTGCGAAATCAATGTTCCAAGCTAATGTTCACGAATAAGGTAACCTGGCTACTTTTAATCATTCGGGTTGTCACATTGGAAAGAGCAACGCTCATGCTCGGCGGTGAGCATTCATTTGCCTCAGGTAACTGTAAGCTAAAGTCTGTATTCAAGTGAGAGTATTTAATATAATTGTTCCTGCTTATTATTACGTATGCCTGTTCGGTCAATGTACTTATTATCTTTGAACTTAGTTGCGATAACTTGAGAAAACAGTAAGTTCTGAAAAGACTTAGTTCAACTGATTTTTAAACTGTCTATTCTTCTTTTATGCCACTTCCTTTGCCTTGACTATCGGGTTCTTGCAGCAGAAATGGTTGCGAAGGGTCACGGAGACTTGAATGGAGTGACACTATCTGTTCCAATTTCCTAGAAACGCTCGCGATAAATGGTGATCGATCACAGTAAAGCATAAAGTTTACTTAACGTTCGAAAACCAGTTTTGTAATGTTCAATTATGTACTGTACTGTCATCATACTAACAACAAAATCGTGTAATTAGCAGAGGTGTACATATTTTGATTTTAGCTTGCCTGCCCCTTTGAAATTCTGCAACCAGTCACAGCTCTTAACTTGCTTGACTTGAAAGCAAGTCAGATTACAACGATGATAAGAAATGCTGTCGCTATGAGTCATAAGCTCTTCATAACCTGATGGGTTGCACAGGACCTAAGGAAACTGCAAGGCCTGGCGGAAAGAATATGAAACTGGGTATAGCAGTGCACTGGTAAGTCGTGCAGTTACGTAGTTGAGGAACTTCAGATGTGTTTAGAGAATTTTACCCTGAAGGAAGCCGAGGAGAAACTAAAATGTGGACAGTTTGAATTATCAATGAACAAAGGTACTAGTCCGGCATGGGAAAAATTTTCAAACATTTTCGAGAAAACATCATAAAATCATTAATGACAATAACAAAAATCCCTTTAGGCAAGCCTACAACCTGAGGTAGATTTCGAAGTGCTTTTGTTTTAAATTACTGTCGCTGCGTAGCACTCTTCTTCTTTAGCCTTGGCATGACAAACCCGCAATAATAACTGCAAAAAAGAGGAAAGATAACTTTTTCAAACATTCAAATCTCGCCTTATATGAGAACTATCAAGAAACTAGTTATTGATTTGTAGAGTACTCATCAAGAGCTTTTCAACGATACCCCACAATACGTAGTTTCGAAAATTTCGAATTTCCATCCCTATACCCCCACCCCCACTCGTACTCCCAAAACCCCCGAATCGTTGGTGTCACTGTGAACTCCATAAGGAGTACTCTAATTTATTCAATCAAAGTTTCCCTCTATACTTCATAGGGGCCGAGATATAAATGTTTTAAAATTTCAACCCCCTCCCCCTACCACCATCTTGCGCCAATTTTGCTCATTAACGAACTTGTCTGAACTATTGGGCCTAGAAATAACATAATAAAATTTGATTCAAATTTCTTGAAAATTACGGCCGCTAGCGTGTAAATATATATATATATATATATATGTATATATATATATATATATATATATATACATATACTGTATATAAATATAGATATCTCAATTTTTTTAACAGGCGGTGGTTTCGTACTTAGGGAGGCATGAAACGTAAAGATATGAACGAATTTTTTGAAAGTCATTAGGTTGGGTTTGACCTGACCCATCAAGTTTAAAGAAACCTGCCTGCTTCCTAGCTATGACGCTGGCAACTTGCTTGCCTGGCGTTCAAGCGGGTTTGGGCAAGCTAAAATCGAGATTTGTACACTCTAGTAATTAGATATTAGATGTAAACTTATTTTGTCAATTAAATTTAAATAATTCCCATGACGGGATTTCTGCCTGCAATATACTCGTGTTGTTCTGCAGACATTTAAGGGGTGTAGAAGTTTCTTGTTTTCTGTCTTGGGCTGTGTTGGGGTTCAACGTGGCACTGGACCGCAGGTTACTATGATTGGTTAAGTTTCCTTTTAACTTCTATCGTACCGGGAATCAAAATAACGTGGAGTACCAGCTAGGATGAAATAACACTTCAAGAAAAACCACGAAACCATGAAATGATAGTGTTTTATTGTACTACAGTAAAACTCCAACTATGCGGATTAATTGGGACCGGACCCGATCCGTATAATCAAATATCCGGATAACTCGGTAAAAGTTCATTTCATAAAAAACTAATTCTTACATAAAGTGTCACATCCTGAACATGTCGGTCAGAGTCAGTTCTTTTGCTGATAAACTGTCGATTTTGTTGGCTAGAAGTTTTGCTCTTTCGCAAGTAACCGTCTCTGAAAGAGGGTTTTCCAATGTTCGCTGCTGCAAAAAGCACTTGAATACGGTCTCAAAGCGATCCGGATAGTTATATTTCGGATAATTTGAGTTCTACTATACATTCAAACAATACTGTTTCAATACATAGGCCTATAATTAAATATTTGTTGGCATATTCAGTTCCAAATCGATTTAAAGATCTTAAAATTTTAATTTTAGTGCTTTCTATCGTAATTATGCCAAAATAATGAAATGGGTTATATTCTTTACTGACGAAAACCAGTTTAAATACGAACATAAAATGAAATAAACCACAAGGATGCGAACGTGGACAGAAAATCAAACATCATTCGGTCATGACTAAACCTGTGATGTTGTTTCAGAGTGACATTTTCAAGATCCATTTATGAGCTTTAATTAGGTATTTCACAGTTATATCTACATAATAAATAAGCATAGCATAAAAAGCTAATAGAAAGTGTTGTGATATTTAGGTTAGTCACACGGAACACAAATAGGATGCAATTGACCCTATCAACTATTTTAATTCTGTATTCATGTTAAATATTTAAATGTTAAAAATAAATTCGCTTTAGGCTGAATAATAACAGTATCATAAAGCTACAAGTTCCAGATTTTCTTCCAACAATTAATTATATGGCAACAATGGTTTACTTTTGGGAGCATATGCACCCCATTTGGTGTGAGGAAGATTAATAAAAGGATCGAACCTTTAAAGTGTTGGCTCCCTGTAAAGACCCTAAAGCGTGGAAATACTCAAAAAATGCTTTAAAAAATGTATACACACTTTGAACTGTCATAGAAAATTTATTTCCCGTTCTACAAGGTTAAATTTCTGGGATAAAGTAATGTTATGTTTCTTCAACTGGTAGCAGCAGAACAGTTTCAACTATTGTCCAACAATCGTGCCAATAATCATCCTACAATGAAAAGTACCTAACAATGCTAGCTGATTCCAGATTCCCCGCCATTTTTGCATTATACGGTTTTATGACCAACAAGGTAATCGCACTACAATAGGGACTTACGAGCATACCTGGATCGAAATTTGCCAAGGCAGCGGATAGGAAGCAGGGGGCAAATCGAGTTTCCTGCATGCTCTCCAGGCCTTACGCCGCTGGATTTCTTCTTATGGGGCGCAGTGATGTGTACAAACGTAAACCACGTAACCTAGACACACTTTCTAATTAGATTCAAGCGGTGTGCGCAGAAATCTCATTGGGCACTTTGGTACGATGTACGGAATCATTGGTGACTCGTACTCAGAAATGTATTGATGCTGAAGGCCACCATTTTGAACATTTATCATTTGAACATTAATCCCATTTTTATCAGAAAGTCATTTATTTTTCAAATTGGACTTTAATCTTTCCACTTCTAGAAATTTAACCTTGTAGAACAGAAAATAGATTTTCTATGGCACTTCAAAGTATGTATACATTTTTTTGAAGCACTCTGTAGTGTAATTCCATATTTTAACAGCTTATTCCTTCTGCAGAAAACAAAATCCAATACCGGCACTATATTTGTAATAAATGAGTACTTTTTTCAGAAAAAAAAATACACTGTCCTTGTCCTTACACTTGTACTGTTCTTTACTCAATAGGTGTAATACATAATGGTTAATTTTTTTACAAAAGCCGAAGAAAGAATAAGCAGTAAATTTTCCTTTTAGGTTTTTCAAGTTGGCAATTTTCTTGCAAATTCAATACTAATTTTTACGTGGACTACATGCTCAGCGAAATAAGACATCAAAGCAAGTATCTCTTCTTCCCGTAGTATGTTTGTTTTCGTACGCCTACCATTGCCTGACATTGGTCACTGTCAACCGGAAGAGCTATCTACCAGTGCTCTTTGCATTCTGTGGAACCATTTAACTTCATTATCTCATTATTCGCAAAATGCGAAAAGTTTTTACGTTCATTTTAATCTTATCTCCTGCCCCCTTTAATGTATAAGGTTATATTTCCAGTCCCATCTACACACGTATATACTTAGGTATAAGCTATAGGCTGCGAACAATTCACGATATTCATTTATCTTTGACGTATGAGGACCGTATGTTTATGGTTACTTAATGAACGTTGTGTGCTGCTACTTAGGCCTATAATCATCGCCAGTATGCTGGAATATTGTCAATTGTATCATGCATATAAACCTACAGACATGGGACATTCGCATTTATTAACACATAAAATGCCATCGACCAGGACAGTTATCGAAACCCGTGATCTTGGAAAAGATAAGGCAACCGCCGACGAAATATGAGTAAGTTGGGTATTTTAAAGAGTTTCGTGACATAGTGTACTGGGAACTTTACACGTTTCCGTTTTGATTTAGTAGATATAGCCTACTTGGCGTGGAAGACATTTGGCAGAATCTTCAGAAAGTGATGGTTTACTAGAAAAAAATGCAAACGAATCGCCAGATTAGAATTATTATTATTCTCTGAATATAATATCTTATCTAAATAGTAGATGATTTGGGATGTAAATGTTTTTCGGAAGTCCATGCCTATGTTTCAGAAACTTTTTGATTTTATATTTAAACCTTTTCGTATTAGAAAAATCGCGCGTTATGTAAGCTTATGTATTGTACATTATGCCTATTATGAGTGTGTATGTGGACATGCACTGGCATCACTGTTTAATAGGCTGCACTAAAAAGGTAATCATTAAAATGAAACTTGCCAGCCAGTATTATTTAACAAAATAAACAATTATTTTACATATTTCTGTTCCGCTAACTTATATATCTGCTTCGCTAACTTATATATCTGCTTAACCGAATTAACAATACTGCAAGATCAAAGAACTATGCACATTACTTCATAAGTCCGATATACTTCATATTGATATCAGCACAGAATCTGTGTCTTTATAATACCGTTAGAATCTGTTAGAAAGCAAGTTTTGTAAGCCAAGAACGCCACCTTCACGATAACGTATGAGCTGGGTGATATTATAGGATCTGCAAGTGGCAGTATAAAATGAACCAATCCCTATTCATAGCAAATTGAATCCTGCCTTGATGCCCTCTTTGAATTTGCCTGAAATAACCGTTTCCTTTCTCATAAAGCCTAAATCCACTCTCAATGAGAATTGAAGTTTTATTATACAAATATAACTCACTAATGCCATCCACTTCATCGGGACTAAAGACGTTTCCGTATACAGAGGAAAAATAAACTCATATTAGGCAGTTGTTGGAGTGAAGAGAACGTCAGCAGGAAAAGCTACAAATTCTTTAAGAAGTGCAGATCACACGAAGGTCATCACGTTTGAACCGCTTAAAGCAACCTCTACTAAGTAAAGGTGAAGTAATCCCTGTATGGGCCTTGGAGACCCGTATGGTTTCCGGG
This sequence comes from Ectobius pallidus, assembly GCA_964059195.1. NCBI lineage: Eukaryota > Metazoa > Arthropoda > Insecta > Blattodea > Ectobiidae > Ectobius > Ectobius pallidus. The sequence continues at coordinate 77,011,486 of CAXKWD010000006.1, forward strand.
AGGTTGAGGCTTCCAAATTGAGACATCGGAACAGGAAGATTTTAAGGTTGTCAGCCATACGCACCGGCCGCTTTTTACCCCAGGAATACTCCTGGTACTCATTTCTGTTGGAGGCTGAGTCGACCCCAGGGCCATAGTCCCATCAGAAGTAACAGTATCGAAGTCAACAGTCTTAGATATTGCAGTTTTCGCTATCGCAACATCAGCATCTTCTATTTTCTGCTTAAACTCGATACCCTTTGCTGCCACCATGAATATTGAAATAAAGTTTCTCTTGTTGGTGTCGTTGGACAGAAACTTTTACTGTGACAGTTTAACAGCCGTTGTTAACGAAAATACACATTTTGTGGACGAATGCAGAAAAACCAGGCGATATCGTTCAGCGACCTCACTAGGGTATCCATCGAATACTACTATGGCATTACCTCCAAAGTATTTCTGTAGGCTACGTAGTCAACCTAGGTCTTGCACATGGGTGATGTAGTCTTACCCCTTACAACCTTATGCAGCAAGTGCCCACCGTCAATTATTGCTGCCAAGGTCTTCTTCCTGCACAAGAGTGAATAGTGTTACTATCACTGGTGAAGAGGTCGATCTCTTGGTATTGCTGACTGCATTAGGCTCTTCTCAAAAGAACGTTTATTTCCAAAAAGATTGGGAGAGGTAATGTCCCCAGTGTTTTGTATTCGTCAGATGTGCAAATACAGTACTCAGGATATTCTTTTCCTTCACGCAGCAAGCGCATGTGACACTACATCCAACCCATTTGGAGAAGGAAAGAAGAAAGTTTTCACTATTTATGAGAAAACCCGTTCTCTGTCTGACATTGTTAGTGTTTTCAAAGATGACGAAGCAACACCACGCCAAATGTCGAAAACAAGAGAAAAGTTCCTTGTGACACTGTAGGGTGGAAACATGGACACAGAAACTCTGGACGATATTCGATACCGAATATTTTCCAACTCTGTGCCAAAATCCAAATTCCACGTTACCAGATTGCCCCTACACGAGGCGCTGCCCTGTATCATTCTTTTCGTATTTGTCTGCGAGGGCAGATGTGACTGGTCTATAAAAAGCTCCCGCCAGTTTGGGGCTGATCCCCATAACAACGACCATGGATGCAGCTCCAGAAAAGTTGCTGCACATGATGCAAAGCCTCACCGGGGCTTATAGCATAAAAGCAGGACTACAGTGCTGAACCATCTCTGCAAGGATTGTGCAGGAAATGCTTCCGAGAGTTCGCCTGAGATCGACCTCAAATTGGAAGACTCGAATATTGATTGCGACGACGAGGAGGACGTCATCGATGCTAAGGAGGAAGATGAATTACTGAGAAATGTTGCTGACTTGCCATTGGGACGAAAGCGGACAAGGCTTTTATGAATTAATATTAGTGGCTAATCTGAATAATTTAAATATTTTCTACTTAGTAAATATAACCATATGTAGTATAATTTTTTATAAAATGCGTTTTATACATCGCTAATTGTGTTCTTTATTCTGAAAGGAACATCTCATTAAGGGTGAGGTTTAAAGTGTTAGGTTATTGAACCTTATTCATGTAGAAATGTTGAAAGATGAAAGTTACTTGGGAAAAACCTGCATTTTTCGCAGTTATTCGATATTTTCATTTTTTTCGATACTTTGAAACATATTTGTTTAATAAAACGTTTAACCAGAGAAAATTGTAGGAAATTTAATGCTCTTTAACTTTCGTACTGGAGTTATAAGCAAAAAACCGAAAAAATCCAAAAAATTCGAGGTTTTACATCTGCCCTGAAGTTCGCACAGGATTAACGAATTGGAAAACTTGGATTCTACGCCACAGGCTAACCACATACAAATTAAAAGATCATTAACTTCGAACCTTTTTCCATGTAAAATTTACCTGGTGACTCGCCAATTTGGGAAGGATTTTACAGCATAGATATAGACGTTATAGCAACCGTGTAGATACATGAGCCAAGCTAAACTGGCTACATCATAGTGACCATTACGATAGAGAAAAAGTCAATATAAATTTGTTTTCTTAACATTATGAGGAACACTGCGGTATTTTGTTAAGAAAATATTAAGTTTTACTGTTATAAATTACAACTTTATAGTAATACATGAAATTATATTATTTAAAGTGACGTGTTAATTCACCGGGTGAGATGTATTCTGTAGAGTCCAAGTACCTAAGATTTCGAATGGAATAGATCGTAGAAATATAATGTGCTTAAGTAGCCGCAGCAAATGACTGCTGTAAGGCGAGGCATTGTTTAAACGTGGCAGTCATGTTTGCTCCAGCAAGACGAAGCAAATAAATAATTCTAAAAGTTGGTTGATTAATTGAAAACGTTCTTGTTGAGTTTTTATAGTGGAGTTGGAAATTACAGAAGTAATTCTAAAAATAATTGGGTTTTATAAACTGTAGGAAATTAAGCAACAAGTGTTCCCATAGTTTTGTGGTTCAGAGTCATGGAAATCCTAAACGAAAATAAATAAATAAATAATTTTTTTTGTTTCAATGTGTTTGTTGTTGTTTCACTTATTAAAGTGAAACTTAAAAAAGAAAAACTTGTTTGAAAATGGTAAAAAGAAAAACTAAAATAAAACTATTTTAATATCTTAATGATTCATTTAGAGCATACAGATTTTTTTCGCTGACATTCATTACTGTGGTATGGCATGTTAATTACCTTGTTGGAGTGCTTTCAACCGCGTGGAGCGGCCATCTTCAGCAGTGAAAAAAACTATATGCTCTAAATGAATCAATAAGGGGGCGGATTTCTATGACCTAAAAAATAGGATATATGCTTGCATTTATGACCTAAAAGACATTAAAATATGAACAATAAGATTTAAAATATGACTTTATCACTTACACATTATGTATATTTTTTAAAAAGTTTCATTACAATTCATTTTATTAAAATATAATGTTAATTATTTAAAATATCTGTAAATTCTCAGAAAGTATCATTATAATGCAAAATTTACAAAATATGATATGAAACTACAAAATTTCTTTAATATGCACACAAATATGCCAAAAATATGACCTAAATATGCATATTCATACTAAATATACTACAATAGTTGGAAATTTCCTAAATATGCAGTTATATGCACAATAGAAGCCGTTCCATTTTCACCAGGATGCCACAGTGGTCCAAAACGCAAATCTAGCGGGACAAAATTATATTATGTTTTGAAACTATGCCCTTACATGTAATATACACATACAATGCAAAGAAACGCACTTAAACATATAAATTTGTTGTATAAATACATTAATGTACATTTATACCTATATTTACATGCACACATTACACGCCTATATAAATACATGAAACACACATACATACAAGCATACATACTTAACTAAAAGCGCACATATGTACATAATATAATGTTCATACAGTTTAAGTTCTCTTCTCAAAATTCTAGTCATCATCATCATTATTTTCTTCTTTATTTTGTACGTCTGGAGAATCTAACGGGACAGAATTATTTGCATCTTGAATATACATATACACATCACAGAACACAGAATGTACCACGTTTGTACATACTAATTTATTATGTCAATCAGTGGACAGAAACTCAATTAGCTGTACGCAGACAGATCTTTACTTCCTCAGTTCCAGCAAACATTTGCCCTATTGCAGTTACAGTTACAGTTACAAAGAAACTGTTTGTGGATTAGGGAACAATGCTATTGTATTCGTTTGAAGAAAACGATGGTAAAGGAAAAATCATCTACTTTAGATAAAAACACACATACACACATAGGCCTAGATACATACATACACACATATATACATACATACATACGAATACAATGTGTTATGATACCATATTATAAGATTACAGTTCTGCTTTCAAAATGTTAATCGTAATCATCATCATCATCATCATCTTTTTCTTCGCCATTTTCTTCATAATCTTCATCACCACCTTCTTATTCTTATTCTTCTTCTTCATCATCATCATCATCAACTTCTTCTAGAGGTGACGAAATTTTCTTCTGTTCATTTCTGTGACTTTTGATTAGATATGGTTCATTTAAGAGCTGTCAAACTTCCAAGGGTAGAACTGTCTTTCTTCTTCTGGGGCAAGGGGCGTATATTTGATATCAAAGGATCTGAAGTGATGAGCAGTAGATTAAGAACACTACCTTCAGACAATAATTTTCTCGGTCTTCCAACATTTGATGAAGATGAAGCGTTCAGTGAATGAAATTTCATAACACTTTCCGGGAATATTAGTTCAGAATTTAACCATTTTGTATATTTAACCACAAATCTATCATGCTTTCTACCACATTGTTTCCAGCGTTTCCAGAAATCAGATTTAAACAATAATAGCACTTTTTAAATTACATTTAAGGCAACAATATTGCATTCCCGCAATTCAAAATTTTCTTTCACGTAATTACACAAATCATGCATAGTGAATCTGTTCTTCCTGAATAATTTGAATAATTCCATGCGGGTCATAACCCGGAATTTACTTCTAGTGTGTGACATTCTACTTTTTTGGATCCCTTGTTTTCCCTAAAATATAAAAATAAAGTATATCTAAGAAGACTGTAGAATATTTTCATAAGTTTTATGAAAATTAACTAAAATTACATATTTTTGGAATATTTTTAATTTGTTAAAATTAATTGAATACCTTTATTTGTTTAAAATTACTCAAATAAATATCTTATTAACCTTTAGGTATTATTTATTGCTGGTTCTATTGATTCAGTGCAGCCTACTGATCGAAATCCCATATTTTACTAATAATAGAGCGTGGGCTACTGTATACCCCCCATCCCCCCCCCCCCCCCGTGGGATTTTCCGACTCATATATTTTTGTTGGTATTGACATGTAGTTTCATATTTTAGTTGTTTGCCCCTTATCAATTACAGCATTTACCCGGAAACCCCGGAAAACTACGGAAATCCGGAGAAAACTAGTTTGTTTTAATTTTTCTTTGTTCTTTGCTCCTAATATGCCCAGGGAATTTCTGAATCACATATTTATTGTTGGTATTGCCATCTAGATTAAGTTTTTAGCTGTTTACCCCTTATCAAGTACAGCATATCCCCGGAAAACAACGGAAATCCGGAGAAATGACTTTGTTTTAATTTGTCTTTGTTCTTTGCTCCTAATATGCCCAGGGAATTATTGACTCACATATTTCTTGTTGGTATTGTCATCTAATTTAAGGTTTCAGTTGTTTGCCTCTGACCAATTACAACATATCCCCGGAAAACCTGGAATACCACGTATATACGGAGAAAATGACAATGTTTTATTTTTTTCAATCTTTGTTTTTCCTTCTAATATTCAAAGGGAATTTCTGACTCATATGTTTTTTTTGTTGGCATTGCCATCTAGATTAAGGTCTCAGTTGTTTGCCCATTATCAAATACAGTATATCCCCGGAAAACTCCGAAAACCACGGAAACCCGGAGAAAATGACTTTGTTCAAATTTTTTAAAATCTTAGTTCTTTGCCCTAGTATTCAAAGAGACTTGGTGACTCATATAGTTTTGTGTTGGTATTGCCATCTAAATTAAGGTTTCAGTTGTTTGCCCCTTATCAATTACAGCATTTCCCCAGAAAACTCTGAAAACCACGGAAATCCGGAGAAAATTACTTTGTTTATTTTTTTAATCTATGTTTTTTCCTCCTAGTATTCAAAGGGAATTGGTGACTTATATGTTTTTGTATTGGTATTCCCATCTAGATTAAGGTTTCAGTTGTTTGCCCCCTATCAATTATAGCATTTCCCCAGAAAACTCGGAAAACCACGGAAATCCGGAGAAAATGACTTTGTTTTAATTTTTTTAATCTTAGTTATTTGCTCTTAGTATTCAAAGTGACTTAGTGACTCATACGGTTTTGTGTTGGTATTGCCATCTAAATTAAGGTTTCAGTTGTTTGCCCCTTATCAATTACAGCATTTCCCCAGAAAACTCTGAAAACCACGGAAATCCGGAGAAAATTACTTTGTTTTAATTTTTTTAATCTTAGTTATTTGCTCTTAGTATTCAAAGGGACTTTGTGACTCATATGGTTTTGTGTTGGTATTGCCATCTAAATTAAGGTTTCAGTTGTTTGCCCCTTATCAATTACAGCATTTCCCCAGAAAACTCTGAAAACCACGGAAATCCGGAGAAAATTACTTTGTTTATTTTTTTAATCTATGTTTTTTCCTCCTAGTATTCAAAGGGAATTGGTGACTTATATGTTTTTGTATTGGTATTCCCATCTAGATTAAGGTTTCAGTTGTTTGCCCCCTATCAATTATAGCATTTCCCCAGAAAACTCGGAAAACCACGGAAATCCGGAGAAAATTACTTTGTTTTAATTTTTTTAATCTTAGTTATTTGCTCTTAGTATTCAAAGGGACTTAGTGACTCATACGGTTTTGTGTTGGTATTGCCATCTAAATTAAGCTTTCAGTTGTTTGCCCCTTATCAATTACAGCATTTCCCCAGAAAACTCTGAAAACCACGGAAATCCGGAGAAAATTACTTTGTTTTAATTTTTTTAATCTTAGTTATTTGCTCTTAGTATTCAAAGGGACTTTGTGACTCATATGGTTTTGTGTTGGTATTGTCTTCTAAATTAAGGTTTCAGTTGTTTGCCCCTTATCAATTACAACATTTCCCCAGAAAACTCTGAAAACCACGGAAATCCGGAGAAAATTACTTTGTTTATTTTTTTAAATCTAAGTTTTTTCCTCCTAGTATTCAAAGGGAATTGGTGACTTATATGTTTTTGTATTGGTATTCCCATCTAGATTAAGGTTTCAGTTGTTTTCCCCCTATCAATTACAGCATTTCCCCAGAAAACTCGGAAAAGCACGGAAATCCGGAGAAAATTACTTTGTTTTAATTTTTTTAATCTTAGTTATTTGCTCTTAGTATTCAAAGGGAATTGGTGACTTATATGTTTTTGTATTGGTATTGCCATCTAGATTAAGGTATCAGTTGTTTTCCCCTTATCAATTACAGCATATCCCCGGAAAACTCCGAAAACCACGAAAATCCGCAGAAAATGAGTTCGTTTTAATTTATTAAAAATCTTTGTTCTTTGATCCTAATATTCCCAGGGAATTTCTGACTCACATATTTTTGTTCGTATTGCCATCTAGTTTAAGGTTTCAGTTGTTTGCCCCTTACAAATAGTTTTAATTTTTCATTGTTCTTTGCCCCTAATATTCCCAGGGAATTTCTGACACATATTTTTGTTCACATTAGAATATGAAGGGTGTGCTGCCAGGTTTTCAATCGCTTTCATCCCTTCAGCATCATTATTTTTTGTCATGCTGTAATTGGTAAGGGGAAAACAACTGATACCTTACTAGTTGGCACTTCCAACACAAAAGCATATGAGTCAGGAATTCTCTTCGAATATTAGGAGCAAAGAACAAGGATTTAAAAAGAAAACATAGTCATTTTCTCCGTATATACGTGGTTTTCCGGGTTTTCCGGGGATATGCTGTAATTGGTAAGGGGAAAACAACTGAAACCTTAATCTAGATGGCAATACCAACACAAAAACATATGATTTACCAATTCCCTTTGAATACTAGTAGCAAAGAACAAAGATTTTCAAAAATTCAAACGAAGTCAATTTTTTCGGATTTCCTTGGTTTTCGGAGTTTTCCGGGGATATGCTGTAATTGATAAGGGGCAAACAACTGAAATCTTAATCTAGATGGTAATGGCAACAAAAAAACATATGAGTCAGAAATTCCCTTTGAATGTTAGGGGCAAAGAACAAACATTTAAAAACCAAAACATAGTAATTTTCTCCGTATATACGTGGCTTTCCGGGTTTTCCGGGGATATGTTGTAATTTGTAAGGGGCAAACAACTGAAACCTTAAACTAGATGGCAATACGAACAAAAATATGTGAGTCAGAAATTCTCTGGGAATATTAGGGGCAAAGAACAATAAAAAATTAAAACAAACCCATTTTCTCCGGATTTCCGTGGTTTTCCGGGGTTTCCGGGTAAATGCTGTAATTGATAAGGGGCAAACAACTAAAATCTTAAACTAGACGACAATATCAACAAAAAAATATGTGTGCCAGAAAATCCCACGGGGGGTGGAGGGTTTGCTATTGGTAGCCCATGGTCTATAAACATATTCTGCAAGAAGCAATTTTATTTCTTGGATTCTTGGAAAGAAATAGATTTTTCAGAAAAAGGCGCAACTTGCGCACTTTGCGGTTCAAAGCAACTTATAGCCATGAATGTACTGTACGGAACTCAAGAGAAGACGAGCGGGGTATGAGGAGAGGGGAATATTGTCGCTGTGATTCCCCGTTGCACGTGCGGACCATGCATTGAAGTGTACTAATCATTCACAAAGCCTTGTACTCTTGCACATTCGAGTGTTGCGGTTGTGTTTCATTTTCATTTCAGTGTTTATAAAGATTGTGTTTTATTCATCAACGTAACTAAGTTAATGGTAATAATTATTAGTAGGCCGTAGTCAATTTCGTTTACAGCAGGGGTGCCCACCCCCCAAACTTCAAGACTCGCCCCCCAAAAACTTCATTGCTCACCCCCCAAACTTCAATACTCACCCCCAACCTGATTGGCTGTCGACAAGGGCGCCCATATGATATTTTCTAGAGGGGGAGGCAAATTTTTTAATTAATTTTTTGTCGCTTTAACTTCTTGGACCATTTTGTAACATTATATTAATAATATAATAATAATATAATAAGTGCAACAATGACGTAGCCAGATAATAATTGCGGGGAGGGTCGAAAGTGCCGGGGGGGTTTGGAAAACTCCCAAAAAAGGGGGTCGGGGGTCCATCCCCCAGAAAATTTTTTTAATAATTGAACCAATGAAAATCACATTTTACGCTATTTTAGCACAGAAAAACTAGTTAGGTAATTTGTTTACCATACTCTAAGACATGCCAATGTAAATAAGAAATCATTACCTAAGCGGGGGATCCACCCCCGGAAAATTTTTAAATATTGAACTAATGAAAATCACATTTTATGCTACATCAGCACTCAAAAACTAGTTAGGAAATTTGTTTACCATACTCTAAGACATGCCAATGTAAACAATAAATTGTTACCTAAGTTGGGTGTCCACCCCCGGGAAATTTTTGAATATTGAATTAATGAAAATAATATTTTACTCTATTTTAGCACTGAGAAACTAGTTAGGAAATTTGTTTACCATACTCTAAGACATGCCAATGTAAATAAGAAATCATTACCTAAGCGGGGGGTCCACCCCCGGAAATTTTTTAAATATGGAACTAATGAAAATCACATTTAATGCTACATTAGCACTCAAAAACTTAGGAAATTTGTTTACCATACTCTAAGACAGGGGTGCTCAAACGGTCGATCGCGATCGACAAGTCGATCGCGAGTGCTTTTTGAGTAGATCTCGAGAAGAAAAAAAATTTTAATAAGTAGGTAGGTAACTAATAAAATAACACTGCTTGCGGCAAAAGGTGGCTTTATGAAAGGAACGCGCGGCACTTGTCAAAGAAAAGCCGCGTTGTTTCTAGACTAGACAGTGGAGTCTAGTCTAGAAACAACGAGAGACAGTACAGTCTAGTTTCGGGCGGCGCGTTTGACGGGAACATTCGAGACTTTCGTTCACGCAGATATAAATGTTGCGCCTGCAGGAATTGGAGTCATTCTGAATTGTAACTTGATGGCGATACTACGTCGATAAGTACAAGGTTTATTATTAAATAGTGGAAAATGAGTGCAGTGAAGAAATCTAAAACGTATCATTTTAATAAGGATTGGGAGGAAGAATTTTTCTTTTGTATGGTGAAGGATAAGTGCATTTGTGTTATTTGTCGTGCGTCAGTTGCAATACCTAAGCGTGGTAACTTAGAGAGGCATCATAAAACGGTTCATAAAAACTATGAAAAGGATTTTCCGCCACAGAGTGAATTAAGAAAACTAAAGGTACGTGATTTGATATCTTGTTTGAAAAAAGAACAATCCATGTTCACAAGACCAGTCAAACAATCAAAAGCTGCTACGATCGCGTCATTTAAAATATCTCATATATTGGCGAAACACAAGAAACCATTCGAAGATGGATCGGTGGTGAAGGAAGCATTTATTGAAGCGGGTGAGACTTTATTTGGAGATTTTAAAAATAAAACAGAAATCATGTCTGCTATTAGAGAACTTCAGTTATCTCGTCCGACTGTCACAAGGCGTATTGAAGTCATGAGCCAGGACATCGCAGATAAACTAAAACATGATATCATGGAATGTACATACTTTTCTTTACAGTTCGACGAATCCACCGATATGACAGACACTGCCCAGCTGTGTATTTTTATTCGGATGGTATTCAATGACATGTTGGCTAAGGAAGAATTTTTGACAATCATACCTCTGAAGGGGAAGACCCGTGGCGAAGATATATTTGACGTTTTCTTCAATTTTGTAAAAAACTACGAGCTACCAATATATAAATTAGTGTGCATTACAACCGATGGAGCACCAGCAATGACTGGAAACAAAAACGGTTTTGTGGCATTGTGTCGAGCTAATGAAGAATTCCCTTCATTTTTTTCATTCCATTGCATTATACATCAACAAGTTTTGTGTTCAAAAGTTTTAAACACGGAGGAAATTATGGGCATTGCGACAAAAATTGTGAATTCCATCCGTGCACGTAGCTTGCAACGGCGGCTCTTTCAGTTGCAGTTGGAAGATAGGGAGTCAGCTGAACACACTGATTTAGTTCTTCACACGGACGTCAGGTGGTTGAGTCGCGGAAAATTCCTAGAAAGGTTTCAAGAATTATTGCCCGAAATAACAGCTTTTCTAGACGAAAGAGGTGATGACACTCAGATTTTGAAAAACGAAAAATGGCTAAATGATTTGGCATTTTTGACTGACATCACAATGCACTTAAACACCGTTAACTTGGAGCTTCAAGGTAAAGGAAAAACTATTATTGAGATGATTAGCGCAGTAAACGCATTCAAAAGTAAATTGCAACTTATGATAGATCAACTGAAAAGAAAGGATCTGAAACATTTTCCGTCTTTGAAAGCAAGGATTCCTCAGTTGAATTATGATACGTATGAGGCTGAATTATCAAATATTTTGGGACAATTCGAAATGCGTTTTCATGATTGCAGTAAATTGGAAAATATAGCATCATTTATGAGTTATCCTTTTTCATGTAAAAACATTGAGGAATTAGCTACTGAAATAGCCAGTCAGTTTAATATGAACTCATGTTCTGTTGAAAATGAGTTGGTGCAGATTATATCAGATATACATCTCAAAGCTACAGCATCTGATACAAATTTCTGGTGTTTTATATCTGAAGATAAATATCCGAATGTAAGGCAAATCGCCCTTCAACTGACGGCATTTTTTGGGTCAACTTACTTGTGCGAGTCTGCATTTTCTGAAATGAAGATAATTAAGTCAAAATATCGCAATCGACTAACTGACGATCATATGTCATCATGCTTGCGATTAGCACTCAGTGGTTACGTACCATCTTATGAAAAGTATGCTGAGGACATGCAGTGCCACGCTTCAACATCCAAAGCCACTCCTTAGTTAAGTTTAACACCATATGTAACTCTTTTGTTTTGTAACAACCAATAAACTCGCAATTTTGAATAACTATGAGTTTTTTCATTGATATTGTAGAGAAGAACCTAACTAAACCTAACCCAAACCTTGACTAAAATAATGTACCTATACTGCGCAGAAAGCTAATATCTATATATGCTACGGTACGCCCTACCTAGGTAGGTAGGGTGTATCGTGTATGTACGACAACCCTGCATCACACACACTTGCAGTCTCTCAGAGTCGATCGTAAGTAGTCTAAAAATATTGAGGTAGATCGCCAGCAGTTCAAGTTTGAGCACCCCTGCTCTAAGACATGCCAATGTAAACATGAAATTGTTACCTAAGTCGGGTGTCCACCCCCGGGAAATTTTTTAATATTGAACTAATGAAAATCATATTTTATTCTATTTTAGCACTGAGAAACTAGTTAGGAAATTTGTTTACCATACTCTAAGACATGCCAATGTAAATAAGAAATCATTACCTAAGCGGGGGGTCCACCCCCGGAAAATTTTTAAATATTGAACTAATGAAAATCACATATAATGCTACATTAGCACTAAAAAACTTGGGAATTTTGTTTACCATACTCTAAGACATGCCAATGTAAACAAGAAATTGTTACCTAAGTCGGGTGTCCACCCCCGGAAAATTTTTAAGTATTGAACTAATGAAAATCACATTTTATGCTATTTTAGCACTGAAAAACTAGTTAGCAAATTTGTTTACTATACTCTAAGACATGCAACTTAAACAAGAAATCGTTACCTAAGTTATAGACTAATAATTATTACTATTTATAAGAAAAGTTGAATAACACATGGATCAGTGGACAAAATAGGCCTACTCATTATGTTATGAGAAGAAAACAACTGCTATATCATATTTGACACACCAACAAATCTTGTTTAATTACCGTAAATATTTTTTTAAAAATACAAATATGGAATTTTAGGTTTTGACTTTAGGGGGTCAAAACCCCCTGAACCCACCTTTCCTAATCCATTGTGGATTCTGCTTCCATGTTGTCGATTTGGTAAAACTTCAGCAAACTTTTTATGTCTCTACTGACTTTCAAATAATTGTCTTAAAATAAAAACACCTGACTATAATAATTATTAATATACATTTTTTCCCTTGTGCCCCCCCCACCCCCGGGTATGGGCACTAATTTATTTACTATTCACTTTTAAAGAATTAGAAGAGACCTCTTAAAGTTATAAAACTTGACCGTTATTATTTTAACATATAAAACTCTAATTTTTCAACAATTTTCAACCCCCCCCCCAGAAAATTCATAAAACGATAATGTTTTGCCCCCCCCCAGAAATTTCAATGGCGCAGTCTGCGTCTTAACCCCCCCCCCTGTGGGCACTCCTGTTATACTATTACAATAATTATTTTTTGCAGATTAAATTATTCTTAAATTGTCGAATTCCTGAATAAAGTAACGGAAGAAAATTAAATTGAAGTAGTTATAGTCTTTGAGAGTAACCGGTAACTTATAACTTAATAATTGTAGGCCTAATTGTTAACGGTTAAAAATAAAATTCTTTCACATTAAAACGTTGAACTAGAAACGCGACTAATATTTTCAGGACAGGTAGTATTAAGATGCGATCGCAAAACATGCTGAGACTTTGGTCTTATTCAGCACATTCCTTCCGTTCGTCTTCTCTTGAGCTCCGAGAACTATGATCTGGTGAATTTTCAAGGTGCTATTCAGATATATATTTTTTATAAGTCAATTTAAAGTTTTTGGAAAAAAATAAATTAACTTTTTTATCTTTAAAGAATACAAACTAATACGACAGACATACAAATATGTATATATGTATACTTATTATACCAAAAAGTTCCACATACCTTGGATTAAATTATCCAGTAGTAATAAATTCCTCCACTAGTTCACACTTGCTTCCAGTCACTAACAAACCTTACTGAGAAATAAACAGTCTCATGCCTGACGCAAAATCGGCAAACCTTCATTCAACTTTGGGGATGTGTCATGCTGTCATAAATTGAAATACCCTTATTTAAAGGTTCATTCCTGATGAAGGGATATGTTTTCTGTATTATCAGACTGTTGTTGCTTAACTTTACAAGGGTGACCAAAATGAGTTTTGTCCCGCTAGATTCGCGTTTTGGACCACCGTGGGATGCTTGGAATCGGGTTTAAATTAGTCGGAAACCTGAAATAATGCAAAGGGGAAAAATATGACATGTCATAGAAATCCGCCCCCTAGTTATTACGTTACTACAAAATGGACAAAACACAAGACTATTTTAATATGTTTAAAAACTAATACCTAAACATCCGGGCTTTGGTGATTACACCAAGCAGTTTAGCCATAATACAGCCACATGAAGAACACAAACATCCGGGTTTAACAACGAATTACGCAATTGTGTTGCATCGGAAGGTGCATGGGTATTCATCACATGGGATTCAATGCGTTTATCATTATTATTCAAATTAGTGACTTGTCATCACTGCCCTACAGCCTACTGCATATCGACAAACAGATTGTAGCTGCGGTAGTACGGATTACTACAAGCGATATTCAGCTGAATGTATGGAGTGGCTTTGAAATGCAATATGACGTAGGAGAGAGTTACGTCCGCGTTTGTTGTAATCGTAAGAGATTTACATTTATTGTAAACATGAATTGTTCTGCGAAAATTTATACTTTAAATATTCTGTTTTAGTTTACAATTAATATACTATGGTGATGCATTGCAAAAAGTATCGTACTTTACAATCGAGAGGAAGCCTGTGACTTTCCTTGACAACAAAGATTGTAGAGTCAAATTATGTATAGATAATATCATTTTAAAAACAAAGAAAATATACAAAAACATCGCTATATGAGAAGAATGCAAATATCTGACTTTGTTTTATGTACACCACTTGATTAAAATGTTGTTTGCGCAGCGAAGTTTTCTTATTTTTCCTCTATTTTTGCAAATTGATTTGAACACTTCAGTTGTATTTTTATAAAGCGTTCCCCAACCAACTTTTATTTTTTTTTAATAATGAAAAGAAAACTGCACTAAAATTCAGCTGTAATAACTTTTATATCTCATGTTTGGTCTCTTTACCCATAAAAGTTATAAAGTTTACAATATTTTTTTATCCGTGCCAAACATAGATAATTCACATGAGTACGGAAAGAAAAAAATATAAACAAATAGAACCTATAAGGATGGTGAAATGTATGAGATAGTGTACATAGAAATGGCATTTTGGAGATAGTAGCTGAAAAAGAACAGAATTGTGTGTGGAGAGAGAAAGAGAGAAAAATGAATCGAATCATTCAAACGGAAAATGCAAGATAAAACAAAAGATGTGTAATTGAAAAAAAAAGTTGAAAATAGATGAAGAAGAATTAATGAATAACATGGGCATCATGTATAATAAATTATACTTTATTGCATTTTCGTATGAAGTCTAAATGCTCCTTTGAACTCATCCTTTTCGTCATGTTTATTATTATTATTATTATTATTATTATTATTATTATTATTATTATTATTATTATTATTATTATTATTATTATTGCTCCCCTGTCCAGAACAGTCCGCACTCGATACCTTTGTGTTTTTGCGATGTCTTGCATACGCCGGGGAGTCGCTCTGTGCCCTTTCTAGAAAAATGTTACATAAGATTCCTCCCCAACGAACATTGGTTTCTATATTTAATAATATTTAATATCTATTTCATTTCCCAACTACACAAAATACCCCTCTGTGCATCTCTGCTTTCCCAGAGATGCATTTTCCATTATTGTTCCATGTAATGTAAAGTTCACAAAATTTATACGAAACAGCATTTTCTAAAACTTTTCCATTTACTTAAAATTAATTTAGGTGGTTTATTATTTAAAAAAAGCACTTTTTCATGACATTTCGTCTACTTCTTAGTTTTAAATTAAGTTAGGTTAATATTATACTTCAATTGTAAAACATAAGCCTACTTAAGTGTAACAGTGGAACTGCCCTTGAATCAACCTCCTGCTTTTTCGGGGTTTTATGGTGTATTTATGTAATTATGAAATTAAGAAATAGCAATTGTGTTATCTTCATTGGCTTTAAAGTCCCACGATTCGATGTGTTCAACAGTGAAAGGAAAATAAAGTAGCACTTTACTACTGGGTCAATCCATTAGAAATGAACCAAATTTAATAAAATTTGTTGCTCGACATTTTTGATTTTCCTAATTTTTTTACCAGTTATTTCCCAACTAAAGGTGAGTTCAAAACTATGGCAAAAAAATGTTTGGGCTCATACTTTTTTTTTGGCGGCCATTTTAAGTTTGCTTTTAAACCATATTTCAGTCGAAAACATGTTTTGCACAAATGTATGTAACTCTGTTAATTTTATAGATAACATGACAAAATAAACACCAAAATTATCAGAATGAAATGCTCTACATTTTTGTTTTAACACAATACTACCTAAGTAGTGAGGAAAGTGAAGAAAAAAATTCAAAACTACAAATTGAAAATTGACTTAAAACGGGAGTTTTAGTGCCGCAGAATTATTAGAAGGAAGAAAGACTCTCCCTTAATTTTTTTTTCTGGTGTAGACCTACTATAGGACGACTCGCTGTAGAAGTTTAAAGCTTGAGAACTTTGCGGTTTTTTTTATACAATTTTTCAAAAATGCCCAAAACCCTATTTTGGCAATATTTGAAGTAGAATATATCAAAAGGGACTGAGTGAAAAATTATGAAATTTATACAGATAACACCTCTTTATGATATAAAGATGTGATACAAATTTGGTGACTGAGACTCAACTGGTTCCCGAGTTACAGTGCATCGAATTTGGCCAAAACTTGCATTATACGCACATGAATTTTAACGGTAATTTAATAGTAAAAATCCACATTGTAATTTTAAATGCAAAATTTTAGTGAACCTAAGTATGTTACACAAAAGAGTTGTACATGTAGGCTACATTTCATCAGTTAACATGACAGAATTATGATTTCCTCTAAGCGTTGAAATTTCGGTGCATAGTTTGCAATTTTTGGCTAACTTCGATGCACTGTAACTCTGGAACCAGTTCAGTCTCAGTCATCAAATTATTATCACATCTATATATCGTAAGGAGGTGTTATTTGTATAAATTTCATAATTTTCACTCAGGCCCTTCTGAGACGTTCTACTTCAAATAATGCCAAAATAGGGTCAATCCATTAGAAATGAACCAAATTGAATAAAATTTTTTGCTCAACATTTTTTATTTTCTTAATTTTTTACCAGTTACTCCCCAATATTAGGTGAGTTCAAAACTAGAGTAAAACATTTTTTAGGCTCATACTTTTTTCTTGGCGGCCATTTTAAGTTTTCTTTGTAACAGTTTTTCGGCCGGAAACTTGTTTTGCACAAATGTATGTAACTCTGTTAATTTTATAGATATCAAGACAAAATAAACACCAAAATTATCAGAATGAAATGCTCTACATTTTTGTTTTAACACAATATTACCCAAGTAGTGAGGAAAGTAAAGAAGAAAAAAAAAAAACTACAAATTGAAAATTGACTTAAAACGGGAGTTTTGGTGCCGCAAAATTATTAGAAGGAAGAGAGACTCGCCTTTAATTTTTTTTCTCTGGTGTAGATCTACTACAGGACTACTCGCTGTAGAAGTTTAAAGCTTGAGAACTTTGCGGTTTTTTTTATATAATTTTTCAAAAATACCCAAAACCGTATTTTGGCAATATTTGAAGTAAAATATCTCAAAAGGGACTGAGTGAAAAATTATGAAATTTCTACAGATAACACCTCTTTATGATATAAAGATGTGATAATAATTTGGTGACTGAGACTCAACTGGTTCCCGAGTTACAGTGCATCGAATTTGGCCTAAAATTGCGTTATAGGCACACAAAATTTAACGGTAATTTAACAGTAAAAATTCACTTTGTAATTTTAAATATAAAATTTTTGTGAGCCTAAGTTTGTTACACAAAAGAGTTGTATATGTAGGCTACATTTCATCAGTTAGCATGACAAATGTTTGGTTTCCTCAAAGCTTTGAAGAGTGTTGAAATTTCGGTGCATAGTTTGCAGTTATGGCCAACTTCGATGCACTATAACTCGGGAACCAGTTGAGTCTCAGTCACCAAATTTTTATCACATCTTTATATCATAAAGAGGTGTTATCTGTATGAATTTCATAATTTTTCACTCAGTCCCTTTTGAGATATTTTACTTCAAATATTGCCAAAATACGGTTTTGGGCATTTTTGAAAAATTGTATTAAAAAAACAGTAAAGTTCTCAAGCTTTAAACTTCTACAGCGAGTAGTCCTATAGTAGATCTACACCAGAAAAAATAATTAAGGGCGAGTCTTTTTTCCTTCTAATAATTTTGCGGCCCCAAAACTGCCGTTTTAAGTCAATTTTAAATTTGTAGTTTTGAATTTTTTTCTTCACTTTCCTCACTACTTAGGTAATATTGTGTTAAAACAAAAATGTAGGGCATTTCATTCTGATAAGTTTGGCGATTATTTTGTCTTGTTATCTATAAAATTGACAGAGTTACATACATTTGTGCAAAACATGTTTTCGACTGAAATATGGTTAAAAAGCAAACTTAAAATGGCCGCCAAGAAAGAAGTATGAGCCCAAATTTTTTTTTACCATAGTTTTGAACTCACCTTTAGTTGGGGAATAACTGGTAAAAAAATTAGGAAAATAAAAAATGTCGAGCAACTTGGCCTGGTTCATTTCTAATGGATTGACCCTACTACTATTCCTATTATTGTTTTATTATTTTATTATTATTATTATTATTATTATTATTATTATTATTATTATTATTATTAATGTCGATGATTCTTCAATGTTTTCTTAACCATCAGCATCATTAGCTGTAACCATAGGCGTACCGAGGGGGGGTTTTGGGGGTTTTAACCCCCCCCCCCATTGATTAAAAAAAGGAAAATTATATAATTTTTTTAAGTCTGCCCATAAATTACTTAATACAAATATAAAGCTTGGGAAGCTTAAAACTCGTTATTTTGCGTCTTAATTTTTAAAATTTTCCAGGGGAGGACCCCCGGAAGCTTAAAATTCGTTATTTTGCATCTTAATTTTTAAAATTTTCCGGGGGTAGCCCCCGGAAGCTTAAAACTCGTTATTTTGCATCTTAATTTTTCAAATTTTCCGGGGGAGGCCCCCGGAAGCTTAAAACTCGTTATTTTGCATCTTAATTTTTAAAATTTTCCGGGGGAGGACCCCCGGACCGCCCTCTCCCTGGGGGGTATTCCATACCCCTTGGATGTTATAACCCCCCCCCCATATGGTCGGCCTGGTTACGCCTATGGCTGTAACCACTTTTAGTTTAAGATCCTGTTTTCTTTGAGACAGGCAAGTCTTCGTTTCCATTGAAATATTGCTATGTCCCGGAAGTAAGGGTCAAGGTACGGAAGAGGTCATGACCCTGCAGGCAGTGTCATCCATCATCACAATCTGTCACCTCCACTGTCTATCTCAGCTTCAGGGATTTCCTTTATAGCATGCATTTACATAGAGATGATACAGGGTTCAAAGCATATACTTATCTTGTCAAATTCCCTCATGCTGTGAGCTAACGGACTTTTTACTTCCTCTGCCCGTACCATAGGTACTATAGGTAGAGGAAGTATTGTTTTCGACCCCAAAATTCGAAGTTGAGTTTTTAGCATATATACACGTTTCAAGGCCCCCTGAATCCAAAAATACTATTTTTGGAAACATGTCTGTGTGTCTGTGTGTCTGTGTGTCTGTGTGTCTGTGTGTCTGTGTGGAAAATATCTGTGAACAAGCTAGCTCCAAAACGGAAAATCGTATGAAAACAAAATTTCGTATTTGGGTCAGGTACCTTCTGAAGATGTGAGGATAAGATTGGCGACTATTTTCTCTTATTTTTAAGGGGACTTTACATGAAGAAATTTTCGTTTTTCGCGATTTTCTCGAAAACGGCTCTAACGATTTTCTTTAAATTTTGCACATAGGTTGCTTATACTAAGAGCTAAAACTTTTATTTGAAACATTTTTTCGAGAAAATTCTCTGAGGGTAGTTACAAGCCACCCACTGTTCACCCACTGTTTGTAGAAAGTTTGTCTTACGTCATGAACAACTGAATTCGCGCTCTTTCACGGCCTCTTATTTTATATAAGAATGTGAAGTGAGAAAGATGTAATGTTGGCCATGCATAGAGTAAAGATGTATCTGAGGGAAATATTCGATAAATTTCGGAAATTATATTTTACGGCAGAAAGTTCAATAAACGTCTGCAGTCATTTGTTTTTTTTTTTTTTTAAAGTTTGTTATATAGACTGCGCTTTTAGTCGCATCATTGAAAGAAGAGGTATTTATAGGATAATTAGCGTAAAATTGTGTCTTCCGATTCTGTAAAGGATATGTGAATACTGCTAACTTTTATTTGGGCAGAGGAAGTTATGTGACTTTCACATCAGATTTTTTGTTTTAAAAGCTAGAGCCGGAAACCAGCGATCATTACACTATGATCTATATGTATAACAATGTAAAGAACTTAATTTCAAAATGTGTGTCGTAGGTTTTAGCGGAAGCACGTGAAGGGTGCCGGAAGAAAACAAGAAATGCCCGTTATAATATAAATATATTTATATATATTTAGATAAGTCTAATTAAAGCTGTCATTTATAAGCACTTATTACATAATTGAAACAAATTTCATGTTATAAATTTTAAGAAAATAGAATCAACCTGTTTAGTGACAATTTAACTTACTTGATTTACAGTAATTATCAAACTTAAAAATATGCATGCATTCATGCACTATCGTATCTCCAAATATGCACAATGAAGGGCGAAACATGCATAGGCGTACCGAGGGGGGGTTTGGGGGTTTGAACCCCCCCCCCCATTGATTAAAAAAAGGAAAATTGTATAATTTTTTTAAGTCTGCCCATAAATTACTTAATACAAGTATAAAGCGTGGGAAGCTTAAAACTCGTTATTTTGCGTCTTAAATTTTTAAAATTTTCCGGGGGAGGACCCCGGAAGCATAAAACTCGTTATTTTGCCTTCTTAATTTTTAAAATTTTCCTGGGGGGACCCCCGGAAGCTTAAAACTCGTTATTTTGCATCTTAATTTTTTAAATTTTCCGGGGGAGGACCCCCGGACCCCCCTCTCTCTGGGGGGTATTCCTTACCCCCGGACCCCGCGGATGTTATAACCCCCCCATATGGTCGGCCTGGTTACGTCTATGGAAACATGCACTATCAAAAATCCGCACTGTACTGCAATATATTTCAATTTATCTTAAAACAATATACAATATCGAGTTTTTCCAAATTCTCCTCACTTAAACTCGTGTGTTTATCAGTTAGGACATTCTTGAACGCAGAAAAGGATCTATCTATTTCACAAGAAGTAACAGGTGCATAGGCCTACTTAAGGGAAGAAATTTGACTGAGGGTGAGATCGAATTCCATGTCTTTTACATTTTCTCCACATAATACGTCTGTCACGTTTTCAGAAGTTTAAGATCAGGGTTTGAACTAAGTACCTTCTTAAGTTTTTCCCTGACTGCCACAACCGTTTCTCCACAACACGATTCTAAAAATATATTCAAAGTCTTCAACAATGGCTAGTGACTGACAAATTCAAGCAGTGAACATTCTGTTTAGCGGTTTTCTTTCAAAGGAAGGTGGAGGGTGTCGGCGAGTCGGCATTTTCTTTTGTAGCCTTGTGTATTATATTACTGTTTATTTAGGGTAAACAGTAGCTTGCACTCTCAAATTCATGCAGGTGGCAGACTCTGTTGCCAAGTCAATCAAAATACTATAACAATGGTAATGCAATACAACATTTTTACGTTTCTTTGAAAAGCCAAGATTTTAGGGAGGCATATTCAAAATATGCACAGTTATGCATGGTAACTTGATATTATGCACTAAAACCAGAAAATGAGGGTTTATATGCATTAAAAACGTCTGAATATGCTACATTAAGCCCAAAAATCCAAAACATGCATTATGCATGAATTTTGCCATAAAAAGGCCGAAATATGCAAACATGCACGGAAAAAATATTTTTATTTGGAATCCATAAGTCATGTAATGTGTAACTACAAAGATTGAGAAGTGTAACCAAAGTATATAAAAACATGCATTTGCATGGAAATCCGGGCTCTAATAATCAGTGACATTTCCAAGTTACGTTTTCCTTTCCTGGTGTTCGCCTATCATATAACTTGGTACAGTACTTAAATAATATCTTTATTTTTTCGTCAAATATTTCTTAACCACATGCATTCATCTGATACTGTATTGAAAATCCCTCCTAGATGGCAGGCAAGGACATATTTAAGGCGGGTTCTGGGGGTCCGATCCCCCAAAATATGAGGTTTTTAAAACATTAGTTAGAAATATCAATGTTTCGTGGCACTTAGGAAGGGAAGACGTCAGTAATTCATAGTTAATCAGTTTAGGAACCCCCCAGAAATTGGTTTTGTGTCACTTAGGAAGGGAAGATGTTAGTAATTTGTGGTTATTAGTGTAGGACTCTACCATAAATTTATTTCTAAATATGGGCTTTATAGTGGGGTTAATTCATTTTTTAATAAATGTATATGTCTCGTTTGCTCTTGAAACACTTACGACTTTTCAGATTGCCTGAATAAATGAATAATTTCCTGAGAACTCACTACCCTTCTATGCTATATGCAACGTCATATTATGATTGTAGTTATTGATTTGTTATAAAAACATTGATACGTAATATAATATTACAATATTTAAAATGTATACAAGGCATTATGGAATACGACAAAATTGAAATTAATTAACGACTGGATCTGTGTGCACTAGATTGAACTATATGATGTGAATAAAATTGTCCACCTAAGCCACAAAATAAATTCAATCCAAAAGTTCAATGTATGTAACTTTACTTTACACTTTGTTTTTAATCTATAGTTATACAGTATTGACTGCAAGCATATATGTCGCTCCTGTGTAATATTTTCGTATCTCCTATTGCATTTCCCAAATCTTGTGGCGTTGGTGTGAAATTCAAATATAGCCATAAAATATAAAGTAATAATGTTATGCTAAAGAAACACTGCACACTGCATACATTTACACATTAAAATGGCAACTGCTGAAAATCTATTTTAAAATATAAATCTTTAAAATGTACTGAATTTATACGTCATGTATAATAATTATTAGTAGTTTGATCGATACTATATATCATTAAAACCAATGTCTATTTACTAACTATTGAACATATAAAATATTTTGCCAAAGGTTATTCAGCAATAGTCAATAATACAATTAATACGTGGATGCACTGTAGCAAAGTATTGTGCGTTGTTTATAGATTACTAAACATATATAAATTTGTCGTCTCTTCTCTTCTCAGCAATAGTCAATTATATAAATTAATATGTGGATATGCTGGAGCTAAGTAGTTTTGAGTAGCTTGTAGATCTAATATTAGCTCGTTTGTTGATCTTGCTGTAATATTCCGTTACATCATTGAACTTTATGGCGTCTGTTTCTTAAGGATATGCGCATTTCGAACTTTTCGATCATCATCAGTCCTATAAATTATACAATTAATAAGATGTTATTATATCTGAGGTCATTTATATTAACGAATTATGCGATCAAATTTTAGATTCACCTATTTAATTCCCAAGGTCCGATATGCCTGAGTATAATTGTGATACTGAAATTAATGTGTGTTGTTTCTGATGGGGTATCGCTCCGAGTAGAGCTCATAAGTTCGTTCTATTCTATTGTGTTATCATTTATAATTTTTTGTCTGTGTCTGTATATTTCGAAGTTCTGCAATGTGCTTGTCGCCCATGTCACGGAGACCGGCAACTACCGGCAAAACGGATACAACGTCCTCGCCATCGATTGAAGTTCCACTGTCACAGCCACAACCCCAACAAAAATAAGCACGCTTAAGTTGATCAAACTCAATGGATCCCCAGTGCATATTGGATGCAAGTTGGATTCAAGACTAGCCGAGTTTTACCTAATGACAGGAAATGTTGTAAATGTTGTCTTCCTACAATCACACAGTTTAGGAATATTTGAGGAAATTTCTGTTCACATACCTCAGTCCATGTTTCGAAAAACAGTTCATTTCTTTTCCTTCAGTTCTTCTATGTTTATTTTTCCACCATAAAAGAAAGTCCTGTCTTCACCAAGCAGTCAGCTCGACTTTCTCGTTGATCTATTCAGTCAAGAATCTGATAGCGTTTTGAACGGGCTTTCCACTTTAGAATACAAGAGTCAACCCAATCTAAAAAAAACTAGTATCACTGCTTCCCTCTTAAGCCATACGAGCTGTGCGCTTAAAGGCGTAATTTTTGTTTTGTTTATGCAAGATTCGTTTCTTATACTGAAAGAACTACCCTATAGCAAACGCTATTACCCCTGCAAACTGCAAACTATTCATCTATGATGAATACGTTCTGTTGTTACTATAAATCAAAGTCAACTTTTCGATGAATAACATTTCTTCTTACTATAAATAAAAAAAGTATATTTTGTAAATTAAAAATACCTGAACTGAAACACATGGTATTCTTAATAATTATTCTTAAGAAAACATCACAACGAAATAAATATTATTTTTTTCCCCAATAGCATTAATCACGATGCTGAATCTATCACAGCTTTACGTCATATTTCTTCGCAGTTGCCACATCGCTGCAAAAACCAACACTACATAGGTTGGCAACATTAAGCCTAGTAAGCGTATAAGGGTTTACCGTAGATCGACTGCTATCCCATCAGTAAGTTACAAGAAATTCCTGTGCAAAATTGTTTCCAAGAAAATCGCTAAAAAGGAGCAATTAAATTAAAGTAGTAGTAAGAATACTGTATGAGTAGTTCGATGATACTATAAAGGAATTCCATTTTAAACCTATAATTTTTTTCGATAACCAGATATACTACGCATAAGCAGTATAAGTGTCTTTTTTTTTAGTTGTAGAAATATTTATACGTAACTTCTTCTCTTAAATCATGGAATTCTAGCAAAAATGAATTCAAATATAATACAGACTATGAATCTAAGATAGTCTTAATAATATGCGTGGACCATAAACTCCGGCAGGGTCATATAAACACAGCTTTCAGGCACTAGCAATGTGTAAACTTAAGCACTTACTTACACAATGGCTATAAGCAATTCCTCAGCAAACTAAAGGAATATTATCTAACTTTTGGGACCGGAAGGTTCATTGCCACGCTTACCTGAGCCCGTCATTCAACCCTGTTCTGTGCCAACTCTATCCATCATCCCTCATAAATCCTATTTCCCTTAAATCTTTCCAATATTGCCCTCCCACCGACGTCTAGGTTTTCCAAGTGGTCTTTTCCCTTCGGTTCTCCCAGTCTATACTTTTGAGATATGTCTTTCCTCCCCCATGCGTGCAACATGTACTGCCCATTTCAGCCTCCGTGATTTAATTACCCTTACTATATCCGGTGAGGAGTACAGGTCATGAAGCTCGTCGTTATGCTGCTTTCTCCAGTCCCCATTTTCTTCTGTCTTAGGGCCAAATATTTTCCTAAGCACCCTGTTTTCGAACACTCTCAGATTATGTTCTTCCGGAAGAGTAATCGACCAAGTCTCACATCCATATAATACAACCGGGAGGATAATAGTCTTATAAATCTTTATTTTTAGATATCCGGACAGAAAACGAGTAGATAAAGAGGTACTGAACTGCATAAAAACAAGCATTTTCTGATTTTAGTAGACACTTAAGTTCTGCCTTAATATTATTTGTGTCTGTAATTATTGCTCCCAGATGTTTGAATTTTTACACTTGTTCGAACGATTTACCGGCTATTCTAATATTTTGTAGAGCATTATTTTGACGTTCCATGAGCATGTACTTAGCTTTTTTCTGTATTAATTTCCAATCCAACATCCTTGCAGGCATCGAAAAGACTTTCTGCATTTCTCTCAATTGTGTTTAGGTCATCGCCCAACAAACAAACGTCATCTGCATAAGCTAAATCGGGTGACTGCCATTTAATTCTAGGTCTACCTTGTTTTCCTGAACTTTCCTAATGGCGTATTCCAAAGCCAAATTAAAAAGTAATGGCGATAGTGAATCTCCTTGCTTCAAGCTGCTTCTAATGGCAAACATAATTATCTGATATAAATTTCCCTACCTTTACTCTGCTTTAGGTTTCATTTAGACACATTTTGATCAGTCTAACTTATTTGGTTCCCAAACTCAATGAGGATATTGTATACTTTTTCTCGCCTATCTGAATCATATGCTTTTTTAGTATCTATGTATAGCTGGTGAACAGACATTATATTCCCACTTTTTCTGCAATGTATAAACACCCGTATCTTAATAGTTTCTTTCCCACTTGACCAGGCTGAGGGATGGCTTTGCGAAATGCATAGGTGTGATTAAAAATGTTTGGCCACTTTTACTCTTCATTACTAATAAAAATTAAAATCACATCTAAGAAAAATACCTACTTTGTAATTTTGTTTAAATAAACTGCTGTTTTAACGAAATCATATCTGGATATTTTCTTTAGAATAATTATATCGTTGTCGCAAGTGTGAAATACGTTGATATTTAGTTATATTTTTTTATATTCTTCTTGGTGGGTATTTGGTGTTGGCTGCTTCGGATCTTTAATGTAGGTTTGCACTTGAAACTGTAATATGGTGCTCTGAATTTGAAAATATTCGGATGACTGCGATGGAAGGATGCATTGAATTTAGAATGAAATGATTCTACTGCATTTGTGATTTCCTTCCATGCGTAAACATTTTTGTAGCCCCACAATGCAGGGGGAAATACAACTTCGTGAAACATGTAAATAGTCACAGATGCAGTCACAAAGTTCATTTTAACTTGTCATAATTAGGTTTCAAAGCGATGAAATCATCTGTGAAAAAGTCGTTTATGTCTTCAGTAATAAACCTTGAATAAGTTAATAACATTGCATGCGGGAGTTTACGTCTATACTGTATTCTGCCTATCAAATCCGCGTGCCGGACTGTACATAGGCACAAATTTCACGCATTTCAAAAAATGAATTAAACGTGCGGGATTTTCACCCATAATATGATGGAGCATAATAATTGTTGCGGCTTTGTTGCACTTACATGAAGGCCGAATATTTGTTTCCGGATAAGGTTAATAGCATTTACAATTTACGTAAATTTACTAAAGTCTGACCATTCTAGGAAAGAAACCTGAAATAAACAACAACCAGTAATGTGCTAGACATTCTGTTTTATACAGATAAAACAGAATGTCTAGCTCATTTGTTTACTTCATGTTTCTTTCGTAGAGTTGTCTCACTATAGTGATATGCCCACAACATAAATTTTCATTGCAAATATAATGTTATTTATTTATTTATTTATTTAATAATAATGAACATTACAGGTATAAAACCCAATTACAATGTCCATGCCAAAAATACAATGCGTACATACAAAATAATAAAAACATAAGATACAAAAAATAAGAATAATTTGGTGATAATATGCCTATGCCATAATATAATATGAAAAATATTTAAAGATCTGAAAAAAATTAACACCTACCCAAATATGTGAGATAAAAAACTTGGGCTACCTTCTCTTTTATGTCTAGAAGTCACACGGACATAGGCCTAAATACAGTATACACCATCCCATTTTTGGTGAAATCATTTTGTACAGAGTCTGAAACCGTAAGGAGAAATAATTGAGCCCTGTGTTATTCCAGGGATGCCAATAAGTAGAAGTGTGATTTTATGACGATTATCGTTGCAAATATCGTGATTATGGATCTTTTTTTTTTTTTTTTTTTTTTTTTTTTTTTTTTTTTTTTTTTTTTTTTTTTTTTTTGCGGATTTCTCTCAATTTCGTGGTAATTTTTAGGACATTTATTGCTTAATTCAGGGCTTTTATAAAGGGATTTTGTTTTTCTGTGCATAATACTATGTTTTTACACATGTTTGCGCATATCGTTATTACCATAAAATCAAACCCCTGTCAATAATTAATAATACACTTCGCAACGAAAAGGAGCGAGTCTTCTGACTTCTCAGTCAGTCTTCTGTGAAATGCCAAAAAATGTGAACTCCTAAGCAAATGTTTGTAAAATACCAAATTAAAGTCCAATTTCCTAGCCATACGCATATATAACTTAACCTATAAACATAATATCCTTGCTGGTGAAATCCTCTTACACTGATTATTAAACCGTGTTCTTATTGGATCATTGAATTCATCCAAGTGTATTTCCTCTGCAATATCACGTACGAGGCAAATACTCGTGTATTGTTCCTGAGACGTCAATACAATAATAGCACTCCCTGCAAAGAAAAAGAGGGAGACTTCCTTTAACGACAGAGACTTTGAAAGGCGAGCCTTTCAAGAGTTTTTCTCTCCAGTGATCATGTTACCGATAATGGATCCATTATTACTTAATGATTACTTGTCGATTTCTTTTGTCAGAACTGAAAGAAATGTCCTTGATCTTGAATCCTCATGAAGTGCTTCCTTTTCTGATATAATATCGGATCTCGACAGAAATATTACTCTTTATTTTTTCATCATATTAGGCTTTGCCTTCAATAAAGCTTTTATTGATATCATGTGAGTAATACGGCACAAGAAGACTCCTTTTCTGATAACAAAATGAAAGATATATATAACCTTGCAGATTTTAGTAGCTTATTCCTTGGTCTGTCTGTCTGGAACCTTATAGCCTCTATGTTGGGGCGAAGGGACCTCCAAGTGGAGGTTTCTGTTACCTATATGAATTTTGTTACGCTTATTTTCCGAGAGAGAGTACAGAGGGACAGGTGCTAAGCCCATCGCCCTTCAACCCCCCTCAGGAAACTAAGGTATTACTTGGACGTGAAAGGGCCGAGAAATTTTGTCCAGAGGCTCTAATTTAGGCTTTTAGTAAATCTACGACACGGGACCCCCAGCTTAAAGTCCTCCCGGAGGATTCCGTCCCCAGGATTTTTACGTCCTGAAAACCCCATCGTCCGCGGCCGGGTTTGATCCCGCGATCATCGGATCTAGAGGCGGGCACGCTACCTCTAGACCCCTTAGCCGTTATTCGTCGGTAGAAACAACAAATTCCAGTGCCATTTATGTTCCAAGTGAGTATTTCTCTCAGGAAAAAAATATTTCTGAACTTCAACTATGCTTTCCTCGAATATTATCTGAACAGTTTTAAATTGCTTTCACGTCATCAAAAGAAAGGATGAGGAATGAGGAATAAATTTTCCCTTTGCTTTTTTCTATAACATTTACAGTTTTCTTGCAAATTGAATACATAAATTATTATGTGGATCACATGAATTCATAATATATGGCAACCTCGAAGCCAACTGTGTCTTACAGCCAACTGTTCATATGATACAGGACATGTCACACTCAAATTATATACAAATGTGCGCCAAACACAAAGTAGCAAATAAAATAAATTAATTTGTTTCATGATGTAAAGGTTGAAATTATTTTTATTTAAAAGAAATAACACTCGTCAACTGCTTTATAACCTCAAATATTCAGTTTATTATTCCAAAAACACCAGCCACTCACATTCTCATTCCGAACAAAGCGCAGATGGGACGAAGAGGATAATGACGGCCAGATGAAATCCGGGGACCCCAAGGGCCCAAGGTTACCCGACATTCGTCACGTAGGTGAAGGAAACCCCGGAGAAAATCTCACCTAGGTAACTTGTCCCGACAAGGAATCAAACCCGGGCCTCCTGGGTGAGAGGAGCGAAAGCATCCCCGGAGCCACTGGAACACATTTAGAACATAGTTTATAAAAGTAGTTTAAAATTAGTATAAATAAAGACCTAAAATATATTATATTGCTGTTGACTTCATTCCAGGCTATTAGCCGAATTATAATTCTGGATACGCCTTTCCCAAGCGTTACCCCAGAGAATGACCACAGAGCTAGAGAACGAAATTACAATTCTGATGATAACCTGAGAAGAAATATCGATAGGCTAGTATTAGAAGAGAAAATGTGGTCGTTCATATTATTATATTCATATATATAATATATATATATATATATATATATATATATATATATATATGAATCTTGTGCCTCCAAGTGGAGGTTTCTGTTTACCGATGTGAATTTTGTTACGCTTATTTTCCTAGAGAGGGCAGAGGAACAGGTGGTAAGCCCATCCCCCCTTAAATATTCATATACAATGTTATAAATTAAGCTTATTTCCATTGTAAATATAGTTTAAGTTAATCGCCGTTATTCAGAGTGCGCGAGAAAAATATTATAGTTATTTAGGATGTAAGACCTTTAAATAGGCAATCACGAAGTTAACAAAACGAGCTCTAGAGGGTTTCGTTATTCCTGTGAGCCTGTTAAGTTCTTATAACGGTCGAACATCGTTAGATGTTTTGTGCTATTTTTAATCGTAAATTTTAGGAAAATAAGTTCAGTTGGCGTGTGCTTAGAATAGCAATAAAAAAAATAGTTGGCAATTTCGTATGTAGAGGAATTCAGGCTCTTTTGATAGACTATAATTTATTTGAAATGAGTCACTATTTAATGAAGGTCGTGAAAATGTGTCGCGGAGCGGCCGACCGTCTGTGAACGGATGATTTGGTGTAAGCTGTGGGAATAGACATCTGTTTCTTCATCTGAAGAAATTCCTTGGTGTAAAAAATTCCAACGACAATGATTTTCTGAAACAAAAAATGCAGACTTGGCTTTCATCACAGACGGCATCATTTTTTGACGAAGGCATACAAAAACTGTTTTTCTGTTAGCCTACAACAAGTAGACCTACCTGAATAACGGCGTGACTATGTGGAGAAGTAGTGTAATGTGAAAGGAAATTAATCATAATAAAGTATTTGTAAAATAATGTTTTTATTTGTTTGAAGTGAAACTTCTTTAGCCGCGGTAGGGGTAAATCCAGAGCTTGTGTCACGCTCAAAAGTCGTCACGAAATTAGTGTCACACTCAAAATCGTCACGAAATTAGTGAGGTGTGACGGAACGGACTGCACAGAAAACATTCAACTCAATGATTAGGCTTATCCAAAATTTAAAAAATCCAGAAATTCAAAATTAAAAGATCGAAAATCCAAAATATAAAAAATATAAAAATCCCTAATTAAAAAATCGAAAATAAAAAATTTAAAAATCCAAAAAATAAAAAAAATTCAAAGATCCAAAATTAAAAAATCCAAAATTCCAAAATTCAAAGAGCCAAAATTTAAAAAACAAAAAAATCCAAAATTAAAAAATACAAATGTCTAAAATTTAAAAAATCAAAATCAAAATTCAAAAAAAATAAAAAATAAAAATTTAAAAAAATTAAAAATCAAAAACTAAAAATTCAAAATTTAAAAATAAAAAAATCAATGATCTAGAATTTAAAAATCCAAAATTAAAAAATTAAAAGATCAAAAATTAAAAAACCCAAAATTTAAAAAATAAAAGATCAAAAATTTAAAAACCCAAACTTAAAAAGTTCAAAAACCCAATATTAAAAATTCCAACAATCCAAAATTGAAAAATCAATAATTCAAAGTTGAAAACACCAGAAAATTAAAACAAGTTTCACTTCTGTCGCGTGGCGTTCCACGCACACTTTTTTTTATTATCGGTACTTTAAAAATCGGTACTTTAAACTTGACTGTATTTTTAGGCTCTGCTGTGACGTTGATATGGCGTATCTGCACATCGAACCCATTCCCTTTGCCCCCCCCCCCACCATCGCTGCTGTCGCTTGCACAGAGGCAAAACAATTTCCCAGCTGTAAGTTGGTGGAGCTTTTAGCTTTGAGATCTGTAATTAAACACGATTGCTATGACAAAGTAGCAACTGCTGCCAAACGTAACTCATTTTAGGAGTTTGAATAGTGGTGTGAGGTTTTGTAAATTCGGAGGTTTGTTATTGTTTTTTTTCTTAAAGTTCAGTAAATTCATACGGCTTGCACGTGTTCTACAACTTTAGACGTCACTAATTATTCAGTAGCTGTTGTATTCGTTGTTGCAACTCTGTTTGAACATACAACTTTATGGTAAAAGGAATTCCATTCTGGAGGATTAGTATGAGGCTAAAATGGACTTCCTTCGTCTCTCTTGACTCCCTTCAAAATCGCACTAGGTTGACTGACTTTA
Organism: Ectobius pallidus; assembly: GCA_964059195.1. Classification (NCBI taxonomy): domain Eukaryota; kingdom Metazoa; phylum Arthropoda; class Insecta; order Blattodea; family Ectobiidae; genus Ectobius; species Ectobius pallidus. The sequence goes on from CAXKWD010000006.1 coordinate 77,043,257, forward strand.
AGGTGAAAATAAATTTAATTTTCATTAAGTAACAAATAAATAGTTAGGGTACTTTTAAGTTGACGATGAGAGATAGAACTGTGCCTTACACAACGGTTTTCGTAGTAAAGAATGCAATCAACTTTCCCATTCTTCTGATTCTTCCTTCATAAGTTATAAACTGAAAATATTTAGCAAAGTGTTTTTAAAGAAGGATTTTTTTTTTGTTTCCGCATGGTCCATTTCAACGTAAAATCATAAATTTCGCCACAAATTTATTATTAGGCTGTGCTAGACGTAAGCTGATGAGTAGAGACTGGAAGTTCATGAAAGCTCACATTTTGAATATTGCACTCTATTATATTCTAATGTTGAAATGTGTACAAGACATTAAAGAGAAAACATTTATTATTTCATTTTTCATATTTTACTTTGTCATAATTCCGTATTTATTGTATATTTTTTATATTAAAATATTCATATTTTGTCAATTTATCATCTTTGTGTTCGCTTATTTCGGAGAGATTTTATATATTAGCTTATTCATATTTATGATAAATACGTTTCATTCAATAAACAAAGCATTCAATTGACAACAATAAAGTAAAAAGATGTGGTTGTTTTGTTTACTGTCCAATATGGAATGTGTAACCCATATTTTAAATAAATCTAATCGAATTAGCTAATACTAGATAATTACGATAATTCAAATGCAACAATTGTCTAACTTACTTATGGAACTCTGTTGATAAAAGTTTCACCAGTACGATGATATGGCCCATGCTTATATAGCCTACTTACAAAATTATTTCAAGTTATAATTTCTAGCATCACCGTTGTATCTTTCTAGAGTAGTGTCGCTTATGTTTTCGAATTTTATTAATTGGTTTTGTCGAGAGCCGCAAATAATGAGGTAGAGAGCCCCATGCGGCCCGCAGGTTGCCAGTTGGTCTAAATTATTAACTAGATACGCGTACTTTAAGGAAACTATATTATTCCGATACCGCCGTATAATTTTCAAATAGCATCATATTCGAAAACGGTCAGCTTAGTGGAGGGTTCAATATGAATAGTTTTGGTATTACAGTACATTTAAGAAAATTCTCGTTGATACACTCAGCTTGAAATAAGGGACGGAATTTGTCCATTGCCTAGGAGTGCTAACTAAATTTGCCCATGATGCAGCATGCAGATGTACAGTGAATTTTTTTCCACCTGGTCCTGCTTAGAAGAATGCGCACTAGCAAGGATCAGTCTATATCAGAAAATTGTCGTTTGAAAGAGTGATGATTCATTTGGATGCCAGTCTTCAGGGCAGTCTCATCTTTCTGACTAAGATATACGGCTACAGCTGTCATGACTGGCGGGAGGGGAAGATGGCTTGCTTCTCTAGATTCAATTCCCACCTCTGAATGTCCTTCCCTGACAGACGTTTCTCCAGTGCCAAGGAGAAAAAAAATACTGTAGAACTTATTGATCACCTCATGGTGTCGCCTTCTACTGAAGGTTGAGGTAAATCTGGTTGATTGCTTCAGCCCCAAAAACCAGCCAATTATATGGGTTTTCTTTCTTTACTCCTGTTTTACTTGTTGGTCCTCCGGATATGCCTCATATGCCTAGAACTAACAAGACCGTACAAAAAGGTTGTATAGCTATCGGTTAGTGATATCTGATATTCATTATATTATTTCCTCTGGGCTAGGTTATACTAACTCATGTCAAATGATTTGCGAGGACAAAGGATTCAGTTCTGTTTTCCTTTGATTACATTGTGATAATAGAAATAGGTTCTTTCAGCATTATTATGGCCTCTGGTCAGTGGCCTCTGGCAACAAAATGTGAATCCAATGGACACATTTAATCTCATTTGTTCAGATATTCGTTTACATTAATATTAATTGAAAATTCCCAATGAGTTTGAAGTATGGATTACACCAGATCTATTATCGGCAATGAAAAGGCCCTCGTCTGTCAGTTCTATCAATCCAGCTTTTTGAAATGTTAATGAAGCATTGAAAACAGCGGCAGTGCGCATTTTGACTGAATGATCTTCATTGTGCGAAAGCCAGTCACATTCATGCAGCTAAGTATTGATTTAATACTATATTAGAATTGAGATGATCATTAAATTTGTCACATGCTTAAAACTCACATGTTTTACAGAAGTCACATTATAAGGTAGTTCTCAAACCGTGGAGCTATATCTGGAGCTAGAAAGGACTGGAGTTATAAGAAGCACCTTTTTCCACAGTGGCTTTTTGCCTGTGTTATTTTTATTTTTCATTCATTTTATTGCTTTCAGTCTTCTGCTGATTGTTAGAAAGAATATTCTCATTCCCACGAGTTGACTCAATTTTACAAAAAGTTTACATGACATGATAGTTATTTTTTTTATTTCTCTTTATTTTCAACTCGGATTTTATCGTTGGTCCGAATCACTGGCATATTCATGTGGTACCGGTACCACATTTCTCTCGGGCACTGGGCTACAAATTGGTCAGATTATTGGGATTTTTATAATATCTTATATATTATACAATATACATCTAATCATAGGCCTGTACATTAATATTTTATAAGATTATTAATGTAACATGCATATTTAAGGTTGAAAAATAGTCTGTGATAAATGTCCTGATTCAAATTTAAAAACCAATTAGTCTTTATTACGGTTTGTGCTAGAGTCTTGTAGGTACCTTTTTCGTGTGTTCATACTCGTAATCTAAATATGTATAATTGCAAGTGTTCATACACTTCTCGTCTTAGTGGTAATTTCTTTATTTATTTGTATTATCTCTAACTTTTTAGCAATATATGCTAAAATTTTAGTAATAATATTAATATTTTATACAATTCTTTTGTATGTGTAGGCCTATATATAATTATATACACAGGCTATAACAGAGAAGTAAACCAAAACTTAAAGGAAACATTCCTTGCATATAGAGGTGAAATTATGTTATGTCATATGTGGATATGAGCCCGAAAATGCTTTATTTCCTTCTTAGAACCCTTCCTCTACAACTGCTCCACTTAGTACTGTAAGTTATTCGAAAACAGAAAACCATATGAAACGGTACTCAAAAACAGAACTGTGGGTAACAGAACATCAAATGAACATCAAAATTTCCTCCTTTAGCACGGGTACATCCGTCAACCCGCATGGACTCCCTGATGCGCTTATATATCTCTGTGGAGTATCTCATATATTCTGGCAGCCTTGCAGAATACGAACACGAAGAAACTCTATATATTGCACCGTTGTTGCCTACACAAGAGTTTGTTGTTGTTGTTAATAACCCTGCAAATAAAAATTAAGTGAATTCAGGTCAGGCGAGCAAGGAGGCCAAGGAATTGGTCCACTTCTTCCTAGCCATTTATCACGGAACCGAGTGTTGAGATACGAACAAAGAGGCAGAAATGACCAGGAACTCCATCATACTGAAGTAATGTTTCGTGGTATTCGTAATGGCACCTGTTCCAACAGGACAGGTAATTGGTTTTTAAGAACGCTCTAGTCTATACCTTAGTCCATTGAAACGATGTGGCAATGCATACGGTTCCACCAAAGAGTCACCCAATAATGCCGGCCCAGAATTGTAGGCTCTAACAAGGAAATAAGGCATTTTCGGACTGATATTCATGCTATATTCCATTTCGCAATTTTATAGATGCAATTTGGCACCAGTAATTGTCTAGTGTCCGAAATGCATATTTTAGTTTGCAAAAGTATGGAACCAATTCAACTTTTGTCATGTAATTTTATGAAGAAAGAAAATTACAGCACCATATAGGCCTACAAGTGCTATTAAAATTGTGATAGCCATAGTTTTTTTTTTGTTTAATGTGTTTATCTTTTGTTCTCTGTGAATGTGGCGAATGTTTGCGTGAATGTGGAAAGTAAAATAGAACTGAAGAGCCAGTATATTTTAACACTTGGCACGTGCGGTGGTAATGAAGTCTAGGATAGGTTGTAGATTTATAGTATAAGATTGAGGGTACAATGTTGTTTTGTTTGTCTCTGTAATATCATTAATACACCCGCCTGAATATTACCCATGGTTAATAATCACGCAAGGAAACCGTGGAACACCCCCAAACAGATAGCTAGCCCCGAGATTTTAACAACCTGGTATTCACATTGGTGCAAGCGAATTTAAATTCCTGAACTGTTCCTTTACTTTGAGCACATTCATTTATTTAATATTACAAATATTTTGTTATTTTAACGGACACTGTGTAAAATAAATAAATTGTTATATTAGGAAGTTTGGTAAATTGTACATTGTAATGAATCGGGTACAGATGTTAGTTACACGCATGCTGATACACTCGTAGATTTAAAAAAATCGAAATGACCTATAGGCTATGATGTTGGAGCTAATAAAACTAATAAAACAAAAAAAAGTATATTTCTTTGTGTCAATTTTCCATCGTAATAAAATAATCGCAAACCAATCTCATGATGTGGAAAGATACCAGTATAACTTAAACCCTATATTCACATTTGTGTAAAGATTTTTACTTACTTTACTTTTGAGGGCGTATCCACTTTTCAGTAGTTACCCTTTATTCCCATTCTCCATCTACGCCTATCATTCCAGTCTCCTTCCACCAGTTCCCTCTCATCCATCATCCGTGAAATTCCAGACTTCCAAGGTGTTCTAGGTCGTCCCCGTTACCTTCTGCCCCCTGGAGACCACTTTAGCAAAATATTTGGCCATCTCTTCTCATCCATCCTTCTCACGTGGCCATACCATGAACTTTTCGACTCTCAATTCTTTCAATCACGGATTCCTCCATATCCATTATCCTTCTAATATCTTCATTCCTTCTCTTCTCCAACCTGGACACTCTGGCACCCCTCCGCATTCCATCCATTTTAACTGCCGGTATCTTGCTTTTTTGACCCTCCGATAAACTCCAACCTTCTGCCCCATATGTCAATATACTTTCTACTATGACCTGGAGAATTCTTTTTTTGTAAAGATTTTTACAATATGTATTATAATGTTATTTCTTGTTTCCAGGAGAGACCGGTTCCTTGTGCGGATGAGTTAAACCTATATTCCCTCACATTCGATGACTTCTCACTCGACGATGATGAAATGCTGCTGGCAGCTGTGGCAATGTTTCTAGATCTCGGCCTTGTGAAGCGGTACAACATCGAGAGGGAGGTGGGCATTTTTACAATTTATTCTCCCCCCCTTGTATTTAAGGTAATAACTTCTGGATTTTCATAACTTATAATATCCTCTATTGGTTAAAATGACTTGACGCCAGCTCTTTGAGATACTTGTGGAAGTAATAATAATAATAATAATAATAATAATAATAATAATATTAATAAATATTGTATTACCCATAAGCTGGTACACATATTTCCCATATGTTTGCTTTCGTTATGTTTGATGTTCAAGTTTTCTTTTGTTTCTGCTTTCTCTTTTTTCTCCTGGTTTGCGTTTTTCGACCGTGATTTGAGGTCATAATTCTTAAAAAGTTCGTTTGACGTCTTGCCATACATTCCTCGCTCGAGTGTTACTATACATGATTCAAGATGTGTATGGAGCAAAAGTAAACAACAGGATTGCCACGACTAACTGTGTCCTATCGTTTCATTGGTTAATCGCACCAGCGCATACTTGTTGATAGTGCGACAAGCTCAGTCAGATGTTTACTTCCATTCGGCACACATCGTACAATTTTTATGTCTTATGCAATTGTGAAAACATAAGTTCTGTTAAGTGAGTTGCTTGCTTTCGTATTTATATCTTAGGCTTACATGTTTTACAACATATGTCTAGCAAACAAGATTTCGTTTGTTTTTATCGTTGCCATGGCAAATTTGTTGATTCTGAAAAAGAAAGTGACATAAGTTACTAAATACAAGGGGTATTTTATAACATAATTAATTAATTCGTTGTACTTTTAATTTACATAATGTGTGATGAAGTACGCCACTTACTGTAAGTTAAAGTAATAGTCATAACATCTAATAGTTGTATTATAGAAGAAAATTGCGAGCCAGGGCTTTCAGAACTTACGTCACCAATGAAGAAACGTGCAAGGAAAAGGTTTGTCCAGCGGTGAGAAGATACAAATTGTAAATACAGTACATATAAACAAAACATTAAAAGAAAACTCTGAAGTATCTGTGCAAGATGTAGGAGTGAAAGTGGCGTCATCCGTGGGAGTAGTTTCAAGTACGGTTTTCTAAGTCCTAAAAGATAACAGATCTATAGGAGGTGTCAAATCACCGGTCAAAATTAAAATTAAAGCAAAATCAAATTAAAAAAATAAATAAAAATAATAATAATACTAATAATAATAATAATAATAATAATAATAATAATAATAATAATAATAATAATAATAATAATAATAACCTGGCAGAATTGGGAATCGACCCTTGGCGCTTAATATAAAAAAGAAAGTTCAGTTGACTTTCCTGTATGTAATCGACTAAACAGTTTCAAAAACGAACTCTTGTGAACTGTGCTTGATTGTTGACTTTTGCTCCGTACACATCTGCAGCCTGCCTGTGAGGAATGTTGAGAGCCGACCCTCGACCGCTGAGTATAACTTCTGCAGCTTCACTGCGTACACAGAAATGTAATACAACTGTGTGAAGTACCTCTTTGAGCCTATAATTAGGCCTGTCTCGTCTAGCTTGTTGTTGGCCTCCCTCGACAATGCCACAACCCAGGAACACGATGACTTTGCATACATCAAGTACAATCAGGTATTTGCTTTCCTATTCTGATTTGGTTTATTTTTCTGATGTGTGTTTTTTTTTATTTATTTATTTGCCGGTTTTCCTTGATTTAAATTCTACTTTTCTCACTAATTGAGTTTCGGCACTTCAATTTTGTTTTGCGTTATCTAAGTATTTACCTTTGTTTTCAGCTATACTATATTTTGCTTTTCTGTTCAGTGTCTGATTTTGATTTATTTCCTTATTCCGTCTTGCTGCCAGTATCAGTTTATTACTGTCTTATGCCAGATTCCATTACATTGCAATGTCAGGAAGAGAGGAGGAAAACCGCTATATTTATGATGTGTATAGATGCTTTTATAGGTTTTAATGTTTTTATGAGCGACTTCTTTTTATATTTATAGATTGGTATGGAGCACTCGGGTTGTTATGCTTAGGTCAGGTCAATCTTAAAATAACCCCACTTTATTAATTGTTAAGGGGAATAAAGCTGTTATGGTTAAACTACATGTTTTGATTTTTCTTTGCAGTTTAAAAGTAGGAAGTGATTTTACTGATTCCTTACAGGGCCTCTGGATAAAAGGTTTCATGTGACTCCAGCTTTATGTGGGGTTTTCAGTAGTGGGTTAAAAGTCCCGGTACTTACTGATAATGAGAATGATAATAATAAATCACGACCAATCCATTGTATTCATCAACCCTTCTTTTATCAATTCTTTATGTAAAGTTTATATAAATAGTTCTCAAGTCATATGAAAGTCTGATTTCTCTAGTTTATAAAAATAGCCTACGTGAGTTTTTTTTCAATAATTATCCTCTTATTTTAAGATTTTCCGATTTCTCTAGTTTATAAAAATAGCCTACGTGAGTTTTTTCAATAATTATCCTCTTATTTTAAGATTTTCGGAATTAAAGGGCAGGTTTTGTGTTTTGTTTGGCACTTTGGCTTGTATGCATATTGGGTAACGTGTGTAAACAATGGGTTAGAATTCATGGTCTATATCTATAAAATGGAAAACTCCTTGTTTTCATTGCATCACAGTGTTGTGATAAATATAACAGTGAGTTTACACTCTTCTGTCTCATATTCAAACTTTAAGTTTATTTTTTCTATTTCAAAATTTCTGACATTTCTCTATCTTGTAGAAAATGCAGATAAGACTTAGAACCGACATATTGACTTCATTTAAAGACAAAAATGAAACAGAATAATGCAGCCAACTTATAAACCAGCAGTTTTAGTAATAGATATAAAAAATCTATTTAGGCCCCCTCAAAGAACATTTTACAAGCATTTCATTTTTAAACAATAAGACAAAATTAATAAGTTAAATTGATCAATCTTATAATAAATTATTATTTTGACTTTATAACTTTAAATCCTTATACGTGCTACAACATCTGTTAAAAAAATCCGATTGTGCAATTTGTGACAACATTTTCAGATAATTATGATTAGTATAGATTTTCATTTTAAAGGTATATGAAAACCTTAAGGGTCCTGGAAATGTACTCTCATTGATATCTTCTGACCTATTGTGTGTCATCACAAAACATACAACTTTTAAGAATAACTAAAAGTAGCCTTCAAATGAAAACCTCCACCAGGAGGTCCTATGCGCCGAGATTCGATCCTAAATTAAAATTTATTGTACACGAATTCTTGCTTCAGAATCCTACTTATAAGACTGCCAAATAGAAAACGTGGAGAATGAACATTTCAACTAAAAAAACATTTTCTTGTCTCAGAAAGAAGAAAACTGTAAGTTCACCCGCATCTTTTGCCAGAGGTAATTATTGGTGATACCGCCAAAAACCGAAAATATATTGGCATGCAGTCTTCAAAAGAAAGAACGTAATGTTGGAGAGAGGGGGGAAGTGCAAAAGGTTTCCTGACAGTATTTGACGGCTTACATCAGGTTTACCTAATCGATCTTGTCTGAAAGAGACGTGATCAGTGCATCAATGAGACGCTGGATGTGGGTGGCTGCGATCAATCTCTATCAGCACAGAGTCTCAGGTGGTTGTCATACTTGAATATACGATTTTCATCTTCCACAAAGAGATCGTATCACGATAATATTTTTTTATTCAAGGTCGTACTAGTACGGTGATGAGCAGGGCCCGGATTCTAATGACATGTCATCTTTTTATTGATGCTGCATAGACATTGCCAACTTGTGGATAAATCCTAATCACGGCCTCTAGATTATAGAAATACATTTTTATTAGGTCATTTTTTGTCATTTTATGCAATTTTATATTTTTAGGGCATTTGTTTCAATTTTAGGTCATTATTTTGTCACTTTCGTGTCATTTGCTTCCTTATTTAGTCATTTTCATGTATTTACATTGAGTGTATTAACTTTTTCTTTCGTCGCTAGCGCTGCTGTCTTTGAAGTGTTGTTTGTTTAATGCAAGAAGGAAAAATTCGGCGTTAAAGTGTTGACATGTCTCAGTCGGAAATGAGAATCAAAGAAACGCCAAAATGTTGTATTATATTACTATTGTTATTAGATTGACTTGGCACCAGAGTCTGCCACCTGCTTGGATTTGAGAGTGCAAACTACTGTTTACCCTCAATAAACAACAATATAATCCGGCAGACCACAAAAGGATGTGCCGAATTGTGACTCACCAGTGCCTCAGTGCCAGTATAAATTTCCGTGAGAAAAGAACATTCACAACATTACAGTTATTTACTGTTTTTACAATTATGTACAAACTAGTCTATAACTTTGTGTGTATAATAATAATTTTTATAAATAAAATATCAGTTTTAGGTCATTTTTTATAATTATTAAGTAATTTTCTTTAAAATTTAGGGTCATTTTATAGGTCAGTTTTCAAACAATTTTAGGTCATCAGAATCTGGGCCCTGGTGATGAGAATGCCACTAATGGGTGTTCGCAAACATCCCAGTGTTATAATGGATCTGCACAAGAATATTTGAAATGGACTATTAAACATTTTGTATAACTTATAAAAAAACTTACTTGATACACATAACTTCCTCTACACGTTCAAAATTGTTGGCTCTTATTGTAATACTAGCATGTGCCCGCGGCTTCGCCCGCGATAATTATTTCAAAAATAAAAAATTAAGAGCATAATAGTTAAAACATTATATTTATTAACACCTAATCCACGTGGACTACTTACCACGATTAGATAGCGTCGCCTGGCAAAAGCGATATCAGATTCGAGTTCCTTGACCCAGAAAATCCCTGTATAGTGAGTTACGTCCAAATCGAATAATGTTTAATCATATTTAGGTCTATGTTGATTATCCCTCTTCCGTGTAGGTTGAAGATTTCGTATGTCTACGGGCCTTGACATTCTAAACAAATGCACCAGCGTGGGCTTACAACATTCAAGCGATCGCGATGCTTTTATTTCCACGGTATGACAAAAATAGCCAAAGCCAAATGTAATTGATTTGACATTGAAATGTATTACTGAAATCTGATGCTTCGACAGCGCTAAAATCACGTTTTCTGCCAGTTTTTCACTCATAACTCGCGAACGAAAGCTAAAATTAAAAATCCGGCTTCGAGGTGCATTCTCCCACCTTTCAGTCCATCTATGTTTAAAATTTCAGATCTCTGCGTTCAATAGATTTCGCTGGGCATCGCGGACAGACAGACAAACACGTCCTTTTATTATTATAAGATAACATGTGCCCGCGGCTTCCCCCGCGATAATTATTTCAAAACTTAAGTGCATAATAGTTAAATCACTATATTTATTAACACCTAAATCACGTGGAGTGTATTCCACGATTAGGTAGCGTCCCCTGGTAGAAAAAGCGACCTCAGGTTCCAGTTCCTTGGCTCAGGAAAGCCCTGTATAGTGAGTTTCGTTCAAATCGAACAATGTTTGACCATAATTAAGCCTATGTTGATATCCTTCTTACGTGTAGGTTGAAAATTTCATATATCTGCGGGCCTTGACACTCTAAACAAATGAATCGTCCACGATGGACATACAAAATCAAGCGATCGCGATGCTTTTATTTCCAAGGTAGGCTATGAGGTATGATGACAAAAATAGCCAAAGCCAGCTGTAATTGATTTAACATTGAAATATATTACTGAAACTGATGCTTCGAAATCGCAAAAAATACACGTTTTCTGCCCGTTTTTCACTCATAACTCACGAACGAAAGCGAAAATTAAAATTCCGGCTTCGAGGTGCACATTCTGACCCTTTAGTCCGCCTATGTATAAAATTTCAGATCTCTGCGTTGAGTAGATTTCGCTGGGCATCGCGGACAGACAGACAGACGGAGGACATACAGACGGAGGACAGACACTTCCTTTTATTAATATAGATAGATAGATATTATAATACATAATTAAATCTGTCATTGATTTCTTTAGCAAGACCAAACATTTTACACAAATAATCTAGTGTTTCCACCTGGACGCCAGGAAGGCTTTCAGTAATTTTCTTCAAACATTTGAAATGAGCGAATGTTTTAGTCTCAAGGTCTTTTTTCGAAAGAGTCTTAATTTGCTCTGAAAACTAAATACACTCGGCGCTAAATCAGAAATACGTTTTCACTTCCACGTAATATGTGTTCATTAAATTATATTAACTATGTACTTTTTAAAATATGTATCATATTTACTCGTAGCTTGGATTTAAGAGCCGCACGAGATTGGCCGAAGAACCGCATGCGGCTCGCGAGCCTCATTGTGGCTACCCCTGCTCTATAATGATAGTGTTTTGCTATGTCAAATTGAGGGATTACCTACGCTGATGTCTGGACAGCACAATTCTATATGTAGCCTTTGCCAGATAATTATACGTAATGCCATGGTAGACCATACGTGGCTTACGTAACCTCATTAAGTGGTAATTATGCTTGAGGGTTCTTGATTATATGTGAATTAGATCAATATAGAAACATATTCCTGTGGGTATTGATGAAATATAATATTGTTAGCAGTTATTCTTATTTGAGATCTTTCGTCTGCAATGTATTGTATTCCCTGTCGTCTCGTTTCTTGGAGATCGATCCTCATTAGGACTTTGGGTATGATTTTGTCCATATGATTTCTTGTTGACGCCCTGTTGTTGTCCTTGAAAGACGCCCAAAACCCCACATTAACTGTGATAGTAATAATACAAACAACATTACAATACATTATGCAACGAGTCTATGGCATTTATTAAGACCCGAGTATGTTGTTTATAATTGTCATTGGAGTGTCTTAATTACCATTACATAGGCAATTTACGGCTTTTTTGTCGATCATAATTAAATAGCTCAGTTTTTAATTTTTATAACTTAATATATTTTATTTCATAAAACAGACGAGTCGTCTGACCTCGGCGATCAGTGGTTGGTAAGTTCTCGACTTGAATGGCTGGTGACGGCGTGCAGGCAGCTCAGGGCATCTTTTGGCATTTAACATCCAGATCACGCACATTAAAATGTACGAAATGAACTCAATTGGGTAGAATGTCAAAATTAACACCAATAGAATTGATTTTATTTTAAATACGGGTTTTTATTGTTCAGTTTTCAAGGCTTCAAGATTGTTTCTGGTTCGATATTAATCGATATCACAACAGTGTTGTAATGAAATTCTGTTTCTTAATGGATATAATTTTCATGCTGCTACATCACATGTAATAAGCGTATTATAGGACGGTCGAATAAATCAATTAGTTAGCTGACGGTAACAATGAAAGTGCCCCATTTCATGTACCGTATTTAATTTAACTCCTTAGCACAGGGCTGGGACGAGCAGCACTTGGAAGTGCGAAATGCTCTATCCCTACATTAGCCTCCTTCCTTTTCCTTCTATCTACCATACTACAAGTCCCATAATCAACCGGTTTAGTTGTCTCTGCCTGCTGATGGACAAGAGTGGGAACGTGTGGGAGGGTAAGTTCACACTTCCAGTGCCGTGCGTCCCAGGCCTGCCTTAGCATATTCTTTGATGCAAAATGGTCCAACATTTTTTTTTTATTATTATTTATAATGTTCAAAGTTTATTTTGAATATAGTTTACTACTAATAATAATTTGAATAATTTTACATTTAATGGGGTAATTAGGTGACATTAAAAATTAATATTTTGGGTATACTCGTTTTATAATAAATTGTAATTGTTTTTATCTTGCAGACGCTGTATCGTTTTCTGATCACAGTGAAGAGGAACTACAGGGATGTGCCATACCACAACTGGAGACACGCATTCAATGTGGCGCAGGTCATGTTCGCCATTCTCATGGTAAGTACCTCTCATTCTGCATTGTTTCATGGTCACAGAGGGCTCTGCCTCAGGTGGCAGTGCACAACAAAGCAATCTGCTCAGCCTTCCTCTTCCCACTTCAATATGGCATATGAACTGCTTGTTCCAAGTACAGTAATACATAGTACAAGTCAATAACTATGGCTAAGTTCGGTCCTTTCCATATTCTGCATTCAATTTACTGAAGCCTGTTATAAGATTTCGAGCAAAATAAGAACATTCAGAAAACTAGTTTAAGAACCACTTTTAGGAAAAAAAGTGAAAAGAAAGGAATATTGGGTTCTTTAATGTAAAAGGAGTTATCTCTATGGGGTGGTCTAAATGTAGGCAATGGCCTCTAAACAGTCTGACATTGAGCACTGTAAGCGATTTGCACTGAATCCATTGTAGAAAGTCATGATTTGTGAATGCAATGAAGTATATTATTCCCTTTAAAAAAGGTTCATTTAGAATCAATTTTTCCCCTTAAATTTCCATCCCAAAACCAAGGAGCGTCTTATAGTCCGAAAAATACGGTATATTTAGAATATCTATACAAGAATAGGCTTCCTCATATGATTTTAAATTATAATTCTCAAGGACATAAGTTGAGGATGACCAGTAAAAAGATGGAGCCAGCAACTATAAGGGGCCGGAACAGATCAGAAATGGTCTAATTCGTGAAAGTAAATGATGATATACAAGAAAAAAGATGCTTATATATGGGCTCTAGGGTTTAGAAGGACAAAAAAGAAAATAAGAAAAGAATGACCTAGATATGAATTAATTAACCTAATTTTTTCTTACTTTCGCAGTACTACAAGGTTAATGAGATGAGATGAGATGAGATGAGATGACAAAGCTCATGTTGACCGTCATCCATGTTGCTAACAATTTAATTTCTTTCTATAATAGAAATGTTGTAATGTTAGCTACTGATACCAAATTTTCCTTTATTCAAGATGCAGAGATAATCTCTAAAGATATGCAATAATGTTTCATCTTTTTATTCTTTTAGTAAAATAGGAATATGTTTACATTTCATTTTTGCAGGGCTGTGAAATGAAAGGAACATTTAGCGACTTGGAAGTGCTTGGGATGTTCGTCGGCTGCCTCTGTCATGACCTGGATCATCGAGGAACCAACAACGCATTTCAAGAAAAGTAAGTAATTCTCACTATCACGCAATCATATTTTTGAAAAGCCAATGTTACTCTGTGTCACTTTGCATTTTACCGGTTTTCAGTGTTTTTCTTTTCACTAATTCATTTTAACTGCACTAAAAGTGCAATTGTATATATCTTATATTTTTGCTCTGTCTGAAACTTACCCTTAAGAACAATTGTTTCAAGTCTTAAGGGTCTTCCTATATCCATTTGTCAGTTGTACCTTGAAGTACCTATGCAGAATTACATTTTATGGTAATGGTGTAGTAATTAATTTTCGGATAATTTTTTTAAGGAACTCGAAGGTTCATTGCCGTGCTTACCTGAGCCCGCCATTCAACCCTATTCTGTGCTAACTCCATCCAACCATCCCTCGCAAATCTGACTTCCTTTAAATCTGTTCTAATATTGCCCTCCCACCTGCAACTAGGTCTTCCAAGTGGTCTTTTCCCTTTGTGTCTCCATGTCAATATTTTTTAAATATGCCTTTCCTCCCCTGTGAGAGTAACATGTCCAGCCCATTTCATCCTCTGTGATTTAATTACCTTTACTGCATCCGGTGAAGAGTAGACCTACAGGCTATGAAGTTCATCATTATGCAGTATTCTCCACTCCCCATTTTCATCTCTCTTAGGCCCAAATATTTTCCTAAGCACCCTGTTTTCGAACACTTTCAGATTATGTTCTTCCTGAAGAATAAGCGATCATGTCTCACATCCATATAATACAACCAGCAGGATAATTGTCTTATAAACTTTTATTTTTATATTTCTGGACAGAAGACGAGAATATAAGAGTTTCAGAACTGCATAGTTAATTTAAATCCAGTTGCTACCGGAACTCATTAAAAAGCTGTTGTGGTTGCATTTTTACAGTGGGATTTCTGTGAAATGGGTACAATTCCAAGTATTATTATTTTTTTATTATATAAACTACAGGAAAAATTACGCTATACAAAGTTCATTTTTTATTATTAAGTAATCATGAACAATTGCAAAAAGCTGGAAAAACAATGTTACCTAATTTTGCAGATATAGAACTCTGCATATGATGCAAAAATATATAAAGTATGACTTTGAATGTTTGAAAAAGAGTTGTTTGACTGGAATCTCACTTACCCTCAGCTGTTCAAGCATTTAATAAATCCACTTTCAAAGAGAAAATCATTTTGCAACCTGTTGGTAAACATCTTTAGATGAAATACTTGATATGAAATTTTTTTTTCTTATTTCATCTTGTGTAATGTGATGTGTGGTTGATGATGTGGAAGTAAAACTAGAGGAAGGCTGTTTTTCACCTGTGAATTTTTGGTTTAATGGCCTAGGAAATGAAGGACAGGAATTACACTATACATAAAAAATAACTCTTGTAAGTATCTTGATGTAAGATAATATTGTATTATTTTAGGACTGGATCTGCTCTAGTGTTGTTATATGGAACTACTAACACCATGGAGCATCATCATTTTAATCATGCTGTCATGATTCTTAGTAGCGAGGTAGGTCATTTTTCTCTATTATCCAGTAGGCCTATACTTCAAATCAAATGTACAGATACATCCTCAATTTTAATGAGTTTTAGTACGTATTATAATAATATAATCTAATTACTTGACATTTTTCCCTATAACAAAAATTATCTTTTCAACGGCTGGTGCAATACTAGTGCCTCTAGTGGTACTCATTACACAAACTGATCATAAGCTTTCTTGTGTTGCAATTGAAATACAAAATTATTTTTTCTTAAGATTGTGCTTAGGCCTCATATCACTTGCTTGCGTACCACTAGAAGTGCAGTAGTTGCTTAAGAGCAATTTATTTCTTCTAGCTTCATAATGCAATAGACTGTGATCTAATAGTATATTGTGCATCAAGCTTCTTTACAGGTCAAGAAGCAGTTTATGAAATTGAGGCCTGCAAGACTGAGATTTTCTAAGCATTTGGATTTTGTCAAGTCATATTTTGGAGTTAATATATTATTTTTCGCAATGTCGGCCTAGGCCGATAAAACTACTTTAGTGGCCTAGGCCAGTAAAGTACTACTTTATAGTGTGTTAACAGTCTGAGAAACAGCTGCTTTAGAAAATGTGTACTAAAAAATAATTTAAAAAATGAGTGATATTGGTATTAAAGAAGATGTGAATATAGCCCGTACATTGCTTTTACCCATAGTATCAAAGGAGAGGTTCAAAATAACTTACAATGACTTTTGAAAGTGCTCCCTAACCAATAAGTTCAGTATATTCATTGTGATGATATTCGCTATAAAATATTTACTGTAAGTAAAATATTACAGCCTTGTTGTTGTGGCAAATAAAAATTCGTTGTAACAGTTATTTATGATGTAAGACCTCAAGGATGAAATTTAAAAAATAAGTGCTCGTTTTGTTATTCGTGTGAGCCTTTTAAGTTCTTTCAATGGTTGAGCATTGTACGATGATTTTTGTAATTTTGAATTGAAAATTTTAAAAGGAAAATAATTTAACTATGCTTGCACTTAGAATAGTAATCAAAAAACTTTTTGTAACTTTGCATGTAGAGGAATTCAGTCTCTTTTGTTTGGCAACAATTTGTTTTAAAACAAATCACTCTTTGAAACAGTTGAACATACCAAAAAAATCTGTGTATATTGAATTGTGATCTATTTGTAAAGAAATTTATACCTCTCGTAAAGTGATACGAAAAAAAAATCTTTAAAAATCCTTCGCTATGAAAAGGAGTTCCAGACTTTGAATGAAAGGAAAGATTAAAGTTCATAAGTAGGCCTAATGTTTTGAGTGAAACTAAATATTGTGTTGGCTTAGTTTGTGCTTTGTTGAAACATAACTGTTGGTATCTACTTTATGGAGAAAATTTGTATTGCCAAATTAGTTATTTATGTTATTTTGAATATTTTAAATGATTAACAGATACATGATAATAATAGTAGTAGGGATAATGGTATTTGTAGTAATTAAAATGAAGGAAATTGATAGTTATTAATTTGTATGAAAGGGAAGAGAAGATATAGACATCTGGCGATATCCTCTATATTCTCTATAATGTTCTTGCACTTTTTCTTTAACTTAACGAGCTCAGCCAGTAAAATGGAACTTTACATAGACGGAGAAAGTTCTGTTAAGCAATATTTATGATCCAAAATAACATAAATTTAAATTACACTATGTGATATGTGCTAACAGTGATTAACTTGCCAACAAGTATTTAAAAAAACTATTAAAAGTTTACAGCTTGGTAGTAATAACTCCATTTTCAATAATAATTGTGTGAAGACTAGCAATTAAGATGTGTTTTTTATTTCTTTTGAAAACATACACTTAAACTCTTATGAATACTCTTCTCATAGTAACAGTGAACATGTAAATAAGAGTTTATATATCACATTATCTTAATTGAAGCAAATTAATATTGCAATTTACTGTTTAAACTTTTTTTTTTCCCATGAAGCCGAGAAACTGTTACTCTTACTAAATACAATGTTTTTTTCTAATTTCCAGAGTCATAATATCTTCTCAGGTTTGTCACCAGAAAATTATTCAAAGGTGATGAAGGTTCTGAAGCACAGCATATTGGCCACAGATCTTTCTGTCTATTTCCAGTAAGTACCGTAAAAAAAACAATAGTCTTTTTAAATCTAATCAGTGATTCTTTCCTTCCAAATTGCTTGTCATCTGCTCTAATATTATTGAGTCTTTTTTTTTGTTTCTAAAAACATCATAATTCTTATAACCTTGAATGAATGAATGAATGAGCCACATGTGTCCCATTTAGGGCTAGTGCCTCTCTCTGATGAGGGTTAGCTCGGTTAGAGTCTCGTATGGTGAGCAGGTCCATATGAGCTTGGTGAACACTTCATTTTCACTCACTTTCACTAAACTTATTCCAGCAGCTCGGTGTGTAGGTCTCTCCAGATATCTCTGTTCTTTGTTATGCTGGACCAGTGTACCCTGGCGCGCTTTCTGAAGAAATCTACCCACCTCGTTCTTGGTCTTCCTCTCTCCCTTTTGCCGATCCTAGGGTCCCATACAGTAGAGATGTTTCCCCATCTGGTACCCGAAAGTCTCGCGACATGACCACCCCACCTTCACTTCAAGCTGCATGCGTGCTGGGCCACATCAGTTAGTTAGTCCTGACATCTTCCTCAGTCTTTCTGTTGGAATTCTGTCTCTGAGGGATATCCCCATTATCCTCCGTTCCATCTTCCTTTGGCAAGTTTTTATGCTATTCTTCTCCATGTTTGGCATCCATACAGAAGTGAAGGGAAGGTACAGGATTCCAGTGCTGTTAATGACGACAACGACGAAGACAATGTCGACGACAAAGACGAAGACGACAACAGTGACGATGACGATGATGATGATGTGATTATAGAAGGAGTAGCATAATGATGGTGGTGGTGGCATTGTTAATTTGTCCTCCTTCACAAAATTTCTGGGGACGCCCATGGGCCAAAGAATATAATTTGATAACCTTGATTCTACAGGTGTATGTGTTCTACTAGGTTGTGCTTCAATCACAAGGAACAGAAGCAGATTTTAATAAATTGGTTATAGTACTTCTGGAACTTCATTTCCCTGCAAGAAAATGAGTTCCAGATTCATGTGGTGAACTCTTTTAGTGTGCCAGTATGTGCTAAACACCAGGTATACCCTATCAATTTACATGAACTTTATCCTGTTTTTAAAATTGGTGTCAAGTTCGACTTTTTTGTTGTCATTTTAGAGAAACTGTCCTGCTTTTCGTTTCTTACATCTGGAAACCCTATGTAAAGTGTCTTCAAAAGTAAAGAGAAAGTCTTCACCAATCTTCATGTCACAGAAGATATCTAACCCAAATATAAAATTTTGTTTTCATACAGTTTTCCCTTCCCAAGCTATGTTGTTAGCAGACACACAGACATGTACACTTCCAGACTTGTTTCTGAAAATAGTATTTTTTGAACTCAGGGGACCTCATGGATAGTATTTACATGGATAGTGCGACATTGAACACAAGACTTCCTGTACCAAAATACTGTTCAGTGAGTATTAAAAATTAATTTTCCTGTGAGGCAATGTCAATTGAACAAAGAATATGAAGAGAAATCATCCTACATATACTTTTTACTAAAAATATTGTATGCCAGAAAGCACCACAGCTCAGTAAACATGCCGAATAGACCGTAAGTTCCTTATATCAAAATGTTTGTCTGTACCCACTCTACAATCTCCCAAAATTGTTTGGTTGAATTCAAGCACAACCTGCAGCTAGCAATTAAAATTTTATGTTTGGCTACTGCCTTAGGGTTACCAACTCTATCAGCAAATAGTTCCATACCTTTACTATTGCACTTCAATTGCTTGTTCATGGTATATTGAATGTGTGCAAGGGAGATCATCTGGCTCTGATAAAACATCTTGTACAAAATTTCAGTATTATATTTCGGTATGAGTAAAATAATTTTCTTGGAAGTATTTATGCATGCAGTGTTGACTCACCGAGTGAGCGTTGCTATTCGAAAGGAATTTCTCCTGACATTGTAGAGTCTGGAAAGGAGTTCAGTCTTTCCAACAGAGATATGAAAATTCCTGATAGTCCAGAAAAAAAAATCCAGTTGTTTAACTCTGTACTGCCTTTAGGCTTGAAATTTCCTGCACTGCTCTAATTAATTACTAATATTATTATATCTCTTGTTTGTTGGTTTTGACTTACAAATCCATTTAACTAAAAAAATTTATTTTAATTAACTTTTTAAATACACATCTTTTATGTACCTAAAAATTCAATATCCTAATAAGTATATGTGAGAAAGTTTGTGCACCATGTATTTACTTTTTGATCTCCTGAAGATAATGAGCTTTTATGTTTGTTCTCTTGAAATTATCATACTTCTAGCTGTAGTTGATGAACATCTTGCAAAATAATTTAATTCTTTCTACTCTAGGCTAAGGCCACGCTTCTTTGCGCTAGTGGAGTCACGGCAATACAGCTGGGGAATGGAGGAACACAGAGAGTTGCTGAGATCTATGCTCATGACAGCTTCTGATATCGCAGCATCTTCAAAACCATGGGATGTACAACAGCGAGTTGCACGGCTAGTCACAGCAGAGTTCATTGTGCAAGGCGACAAAGAGCGTCAAGAACTACATATCCAGCCACAAGCTCTCATGGACAGGGAAAGACAACATGAACTTCCCCAACTTCAAATCAGATGGATTGCAGACATTTGCCTTCCACTCTACAAGGTGACGTAACTAATCACAAACTTAAAACACTTTTAAAATATTACTTAGGTGTGAAAATAATTAACTAGCTGTTTCTGGGTTGCCAACTCTTGAAAGTGGAAACAAGGGATAATAGTGTATAACAGAAGTGAAAATAAGGAATAAATGCCAAAACAAGAGACCCAAATTTTACTACTCTACAATTTAACTAATGGTCATTTAGAATACTATATTAATATTCTTTATTTTAAGAAATTATGTATCACTCTATATTAGCAATAGAAACATTCCTGCCAATACAAAAGTGCAACAAAAATTTAACACATCAAGAGAGGGACAGGGGTTTAACATTTGAGAGATTACAGTGATTTTCAAACTGTTATCTTTTATTCTTGCTGGTATTTGACTACAGATCGTGCCTTTTTCTGTACACTTTTGTCAGTTTTTACAGAAGGGAAAAATTCTCTACAACTATAATCAAAATTTACAGTAACGTGAAGCTCTGTTTTTAGCAGATCTACACCACTCTTATTTCGTGTGTCAATCCATTTATCGTTCATTAATGAGAAAATTCTTTCTATTCCTTTATTTGATCCCCTGAAGTCACATTGGCAAGGGGAGAGGAAAACTAAGGAAGTGACAAAGAGCATTCAAGTAATTGCATCTACCAATCGCATTTCATCGACCTGGGTGGTGCAGTTAGTATCGTACTGGCTTTCTGTGCCCAATGTTGGGAGTCCGATCCTGGACCAGGTCAATGGCATTTATGTGTTCATAAATGTGACAGGCCCATGTCAGTAGATTTACTGGCATGTAAAAGAACTCCTGCAGGACAAAATTCTGGCACATTGGCCCAAGTAGCAGTTCATCTCATTCATTAAATAACCATATACCTACCTACCAATCATATTTCATATATGACCATTATGAAAACTCATACCAAAAGAAATTTAAAAGAATAAATGGCTGGAATCCTAAAATACCAGAGATATGTTGAAAAATACGGGACCCAGAATATTCGTCCAAATTAAATGAAAATATGGGATTTCCTTTAAGCGAAAATATTGGATTTCTTGGGAAATATGGGATAGTTGGCAACCTAAGCTGTTCAATGTGGCTTTTAAGTTATAAGGGATATTAATCTTAAAAAGTAGTGACTGTTTTAATATTTCTGGTATTCAGTACATCAATTGCTTCAACTCTGGGACAATAGTTGCATCATACTTAGCTACTGGAAGAATTAAATTTCAGTTCTACAAAATAAAATAGAAGATAGAAACAGGTAGGGTTGAAATGGTAAAATTAAAAGTACCGTAGCATATATGATTATATTTCATATCCCCAATACTAAGTTTATCAAAAGTTAAAGGCTTTGATGTAATGATGCATGTGGTCTGTAAAGAAGGTAAAACGTAGTAATATCATCACTTGAATTAAACACCTAAAAATGTGGTATTAAATCTTTCTACACATGCAGTTCCTGTAAAGAAATTTTTAAACAAAATTGGAACCTTTTTACAGAAAAATGTAAAAAAGTAAAAAATTGTAATTAGAGTAAAAAAGTCGTCAGCATTCTTCGTATCACAATCTTAGAAGAAATTTAACGCAAATATAACATTTTGTTTGTTTGTTTTTTAATTCATTTTTGAGCTATGACAAATGGCTATAAAGTAATGTGCCTCATACCCTGTAGCTCAAAAGTTTCTCCACAGTGAGGTGAGTGCGCTAGTAAATTGTCCACTAACCACACAGATCCCGCTAACCACACGGTTCTCGCAGTACCTATTGAAGAGGGAGGGAGAGGTCAATTCTCCACCTCCGAAGTTCCAATACCTACTTAACAGGACCCATATGAGTCTGAGTTTACAACGGAAGAAGTTTTGAGACACATTTTGTAATATAGTAACTTACAATATATGTCTTAAATAGTCTTTCATTGAGGTCAACCATTTAAGCAGGGCTGCCACTTGGTCACTATTTCAACCATTTGTTACTTTTTAAAAAATGTAACTATTATGTTATTTCTTTAAATGATGGCAACTATAAGATACTTTTTCATATTATAAATATTACAAATGATTTGGAACTTAACACAGTGAGTGAATCAATACTTTATTTTATTAATATGAGTTGATTAACACACTTGTACTTCACTTACCAATCATTTGGTAGGATGCATTTCACAGGCCATTCACCTGTATCTTCAACTACATATTCACCTGGTGGAGAACCTCCAAGCACCAAAGATCCCATAGTCGACATGTAGTTGAAGACACAGGCGAATGGGCTATGAAACACATCCTACCAAATGATCGGTAAGTGAAATCCAAGTGTGTTAATCAACTCATATCAATAAAATAAAATGTAGATACTTTTTCCTTCCTTGGATCAGAATAGTCATCTTATTACTTACTATAGGTAAGATATTTTTATAGAATTATTAAAAGATTTCAAAAAGAAGAACCCCTAATACAACATCATGTCATCACTGTTATGCCAAAACCACGAATATTCAAAAATTGAAATTTTGACTTCATTGCATTGGCGTCCATGTCAATGCGAATATTAAATGCACTGTTGAATATTCAAAATGCTTTGAAAATGTTGAAAATCGACCAGAATTAATCGCAATCACGAAAGAATTACTGGCTCACTCTTCTTACATTGCACACCTTGAAAATATATAAATGGAGCAGTAATTAAAGTTGAATAAAAAAATAATAAAAGAAATTACAAAAAAAGCAGTAGATAGTAAGCTAGAAATAAAAAAAGAGAAATCAAATAATTGAAATACTAGAAATAAACTTGAAAAGAATTAAGAAAGGTCTCAGTGACAAATGAAAATAAGTAACTTAAGCTCTTTGAAGCAGCACATCCAAGTTAAAAAAAGCTTTGGAAAAATGATTTACAAGAAGCAAAAGTTGCACATATCTTGCATGAAAGATTGACAGTCATCAAAGATAATGAAAGGCTCATGTATAAACGAGCAGAATAATTACAAAATACTTTAGGTAGGCCCTACGGTAAGAAAAAGGGCACTAATTACAATTTTTTTAACAAAGAGTATTATTTTGTAATAGTAAACAAAATACTGTCCCTTTTACTGTCAAATGTATAATTATTATCAATTGAGTTTTATATTTTTATATTTACTATAATATCATTTCATTTTTAAGGACTAAACAGTATAGTCCAGTGAAATTGTCACAAAAGAAGCCACATAGATGCAAAATTTAGGGTAGAGCTAATTTTTTTATATGATGTCTGGGATGGTTTTGAGAGTAATTTCTGACATTTTGCCAACAAAATTTTTGCCGCCGGAACCTCCATCTTGAAAAAACTTCAAAATTTTCGATTTTATTTCTGTTTTTGCCCATTATCTGCCAAAATACGCACCTGACAAATATTTTTTATTATCCCCCCTAAAAGTAGACTAAATTTGCTACAGTTTGAGATCAAATTGAGTTTTCTACCATGAATAGTTTTGGAAATACAGCTCTCCGAATTTCAGCAACATTTTTCAAAAAATTAAAACATCTGAACTTTCAACTAGTTTTTGCTCGCTATCTTCTAAATGACCAAGCCTTCAGTAAAATTTCGAAGGATAACTTTTAAACTAGAGTAAATTTTCAACAAGCTGAGTATTTTAACGTTTTGATACCTATTATAGGTCACCAGATACAGAGGTAGCTACAACTCCTCACATTTCAGAAAACTTATCGAAGGTACAAAAAGTCTAGTTTTGCCTAGGATATTCTAAATGGCGTTTCCCACAGTAAAACCTGTGTTGTCTTATAGTTATTAATTACATGGTAATTAACAACCAAAACAGTATTTCCAAGAATTTATTAAGGACTTCTTCCCGATTGTCATCAAACGACTGAAACAACCCTGGATAACTCCGGACTTCGCCACATCGCAGTTTCTAACGGAATATGGATCATTCTTAGCATATCTAGCCAGATTTAATTTAGCAGAAGATTCATTATGTTGCTGCGAGAACTGTGAAGATGATTCCATGTACCATGTTTTATATAAGTTACATGAGCCAGACGTGAGGCGGCTCAGAGCGACTGCGATGACTGAAGATGAACCGTGGGCCCCGGGCTTAACCTTCTGGACAAGGAAGAACAACTTCGAGGCTTGTCTAGGGGAATAGCCTATGGCTCAGGGACCCTGGATAACTTCACATTGGCCAATAAAAAAACATTTAAAAAAATGATAGACTAAGAAAACCAATGTAGGCCTAAACAGAAAATAATAAGAAAAGTTGGTGTAGGTACAGCATTTTAATTTGGAAAGAACTGCGTTTTATTTTAGAAGAACACTTTGCAGTGTCCTCTGAAAAAATTATTTCCTGTAGCATATACAGTTCTTCGAAAATGGAAACATGTTATCGGAGGAGTGGCACTAAGAGGCTCTTTGTCACTGCTCCACACATCGCACGCTAATCAAACAAGCACTAAAAATTGTGAGAGACTCCGATGGGCTGCGCGTTCATCTCCTGATGTCATCTTTGATAGAACTACTATTTTGAAAAGTTCAGAAGAAACTTTTCTCGACAGTGAAAACAACAAGAGGCGCTTCGTAGAATTTCTAAAAAATGAATTGCCAAAAGCTGGTATACAAGTGAAAAAGGTTGTTGAAGATGCAGATGTCTTGATTGTTAGCACTGCCTTCTCAATGGTATCTCAATACGACACTGTCTTTGTAGTTGGGGAGGACATAGACCTCCTTATTCTCCTCATTGCATTACCATCCCCTCATATAAAGAATACATATCTCCAAAAGTGCGGAAGAGGCAAAGCTGCAGACATCTTCTATTCAAGCCAGTCATTTCGCCGTGCAGCTTCTCCAACATGCTGCTGCTCATCCATGCTTTCAGTGGTTGTGACACAACATCTGCAGTTTTTGACCACGGGAAAAACCACTTCTGTTCGCTGATTTTGAAGCATCCTGAACTAGAAGAGGAGGCTAATGTATTTCTGAACCCTCAAGCTACATCAGGAGAAGTGGCTCAAGTGGGCCAACTTTTTTTGGTTCACTTATGTGGAGGAGACCCTGCTACACAAACACTTGACGAACTTCGGCACGGAATATTTTGTAAAAGCTGCAAGAAGAATGAAATTTAACTTAGCGAGTCTGCTCCAACCAGTGATGCGGCTCAACTTCATGTCATTCGAACATACCACCAAGTTGAGGCATGGCTCGGTGAATACAAAGACCCTTTGAAGTGCGGCTGGGTGAACACTTTGTTTCCTCTTAATGCCAAGAAGGAGCCAGCTCCAGATTCAATTCTGAAAAGTATTTCCTGTACCTGCAAGAAGGGGTGTTTAAACGCTTGTGGGTGTCGTAAAGCTGGATTAAAGTGCACAACCATATGCAAACATTGCAATGGGCAGTCGTGTGAAAACATAGCCTACTAACAGTCCTGTCCTTCGACAGTGAGGATGACGACATTCCTGATGAGCCACTTAATTTGTTTTTGGATGAAGACGCTGAAGAGAACTTTATCAACACTGGCCAGATTGTGAACATCACGGACGAAATAGCAGACGTCAACTGCCCAGGTCTCTCTAACTGCCGAAGACTATGAACAAACAAGTCATTCAATGCAATGTTTCACCAGAACTCCAGCTAAATAAATCTTTTTGTATATAAACGAATGTTCTGTGCAGTTATTGCTCCTAACTTGTATGCACATGTAATTATTCAATCGTTGCTGTATATATATATTTTTAAACCTCTGTATCTTGTGACCTGTAAGAGGTAGCATAAGTTTAAAGTACTCGACAAGTTGCAAATTACCTCTAGTTTAAGTTTCCATATGGAGTTTTAGTATAGGTTTGGTCATTTAGAAGATAGCGAGCAAAAACTAGTTGAAAGTGCAGATTTTTTAATTTTTTGCAAAATGTTGCTGAAATTCAGAGAGCTGTATTTCCGAAACTATTCATGGTAGAAAACTCAATTTGATCTCAAACTGTATCAAATTTAGTCTACTGTTAGGAGGGATAATAAAAAATATTTGTCAGGTGCGTATTTTGGCAGATAATGGGCAAAAACAGAAATAAAATCGAAAATTTTGAAGTTTTTTCAAAATGGCGGCTCCGGCGGCAAAAAATTTTGTTGGCAAAATATCAGAAATTACTCTCAAAACCATCCCAGACATCATATAAAAAAATTAGCTCTACCCTAAATTTTGCATCCATTCTTGACAATTTGATTGGACTAGTAGTAAAAAGGTTGCTTATATTACCATATATTTTAACCACAGCAGAGTTACTTTTTGGTTATTTTTTAAAAAACATTACTTTTCAACTTTTTTGATTCTTTATAACTTAACTGAGTTACTGCCCTATTTAAGGTAGGCTAATTGCTGGAAAAATATTCCCTCTGCCATTATGTCACAAACTCTAAGTAGCTCAGTTGGTAGGCTGTCATCAGGTCATGAGTTTGACTCCATGTGTCAGTTTCTTTTCTAACTATTCTCATGTAATGACAACTTACTGATGTGTAATCTTTCAAACATGAATATATCTCCAGTTTCCTTTTTACATTTCAGATATATAATAATCTGTCAAAACATGAAAATATCTCCATTTTATTTTTTTATGATTTGGTGTAGCTATATTCCTAGAATGCATAGCATGCTTAACATATATCTTTTAGTCACTGCAGTTGTTTTTTCTAAGTCACCGGTACTGAAGCAATTCCTGTAGCTTTTTTCAAATACCTCTGTAATGGAGGTCATTCACACTGATCACAATAGAATTCAAATGAAATGGCTGCAGCAACCAGGCAGAATACTAAACAGCTTTGAACTAACAGTGTGGAATTAATGTAAAACAAGTTCCATTGGTTGAGTGTGTCAGAGATAGGGGTCTTAGTTCCAGTCTCATTAATCATTGTTACAAATTCTAAATGCAAGGAAACAACTTTCAGCAAGTTAGGCCTAACCCTTTACCGCTTATGATTTAAATTCTCCTGCATGAGTGTAATAACCGCGATTTTTACACTGGGTATTTACATTTTGAAGATAGAGCTACCTAAATACACCTCTTCAAGAAAAATAAAGTAAAGTGTTCCCTATTACAGGCCGTGCAGGCCCAGAGGGTTCCAGGAGATTGAGGCTCCCAGATTTTGGACATTCGGCACACGAAGGTGGTAAGGTTGTCAGCCTTAAGCACCAGCCGCCTTTACCCCCAGAATTTCTCCTGGTACTCATTCTGTTAGAGGCTGAGTCGACCCCAGGGCCATAGTGCCACCAGAAGGATTAGGCCAATTGAAAAACTTTGACCTTATCGGGAATAGAACCCGTGACCTTCCAGTTTGTAGCGCAGCGCCTCAACCACTACCCCTCAAGAAAAATAAGATATTATTAAAACAAAGAAAGCTAAACATATAATTCCTTTTGCACTTTCATTCTGAGATATTAATAAATTTTTATTTTAACTCACCCTAATTTTGTATTTTCACAACTCACTTTCGGTGATATTCCAAAAAGCATCGCGTTCTGCAGAGTGATAGATTGCATTGCTTACATTTGAAAGTAGTTTGCTTTCCCCTTTCAGAAACAGCTTTTATTTTATTTTGCATACATAAAGCACATGCTTTAGCATGACCTATTATTTTCATAAGAGTGTGAAAAAGTTTAGGGGATGCAATACTGATAGGTAAACTTCTTTTCCCATGTGCCTGCATGTTTGCGAGCCGGAAAACTTATGAGAAGTTATTTTGTACTTGCATCTGCATGAACAAAGACTGGGTGAAATTCAAATATAAGTCGCCCCTTATATTATTAGCTAAACGTAAGTCGTATCAAAAACTGATTGCACCAGCAATGACGGATTTTGAGGGATCTACAAGTTTGGTTCTGTGACTTTTTGTCATATCTCCATCGGTTATATGTTAGATTGAGTTAGATTTTTTTTTTTTTTTTAAGTAAATTTTGTATATTTTCCTCATATTATGAAATTTTGACACACTTACAGGAGAGATAGAATTGTAACATTTGGCAGGAATATTGCCACATACAACAACCATATGCATGCAAAATTTAGTGTTTCTAGCTGGCTCATAAGGATGGAAAAAGTAGCCATGAGGTCATTCACATCTATGACAGTTTAATCATCTACTTATTAACATTGATGTTCCTGATGAACTAATAACTTGAAATTTGGCATACATACCTTTTATCCCATAACAGATGGGAAATTTAAAAAAAATTCAAATTTCTAAGTTTTCTCCTCCAAAATAAACTTTGAAATTTTTTGAGTTTTTTGACTGTTTATTTGTATGATTTCAGATATTTTGTCAAAAATAAAGGACTAGGTCTATTGTTAATGACAGGAATTTGTTATAATTTCATTCTGTTAACTTTTTAGTTATTCCACTTACTTCTTCACATATGCGTTTCAAACTTTCTCAAGAAATTATGGTCTAAAACTCAATAGTTTCTAAAATATGGCCTATTAACTCCATCTGGCACTTAGTTATATCAGTTTAAATGATTTTATTTTTTGTATTATTTATGCAATAAAGGAAATGTTTGTTGTATAAGCTGAACACCGTCTGTCTGCCTGAGATTCAGTCTGAGGTCTGATATCACATATCATCTCTTATATCTTTCAACGCATTGAGAGGGTGCACGTGTTACAGGAGCGCTCTGGAGCATTTAACACAACTAAATCTGAAGCATTCTGGAGGGATGGGATGACATCAAGAACTGAGTGTTAAGAACGGTATAAGCAATTGAGTATGATAAACTGTTTCATTTCATTTAGTTAACTTTTTTTTTATTCTTAACAGTCTCTGGGCCAGATGAATCCCAAGCTCAGTGCAATGACTGATGGCGCATTGGACAACATGGCTCACTGGGATAAACTTGCTTCAGAATCAAACAGCCATAATGGCTTATCCAATGGACTCAGTGATGATGAACCCATATGAAATCAAAATGATATAGTTTCAACACATTCTCCACATGGAACCACTGAGACTGAAGATGGTACTGTGAAAGGCAGCATAGAATTGAAGAATGAAGATACAACCTGAGTAGGTTTATCTATTTTCGTAAGTAGTAACCTTAACTTACAGGCAAGTTTTACTTATGTAGGGCCTTAAGTTACTTATGTAACTTATGAGTTACAGACCTTTTACTGTGTGTGGCATTCCATTTAGCTTCACGGGAAAGTGGAATGAGTAAGGAAATTTTTATATACTAATACATCAGAAAAGTAGAGAGGAGGCAGCCTGGCACAGCAGGGTTATCAGCAGGGCCCAGATTCCGATGACCTAAAATTGTTTGAAAAATGACCTATAAAATGACCCTAAATTTAAAAAAAAAATGACTTAATAATTATAAAAAATGACCTAAAAACTGATATTTTATTTATAAAAAAATATTATTGTATACACAAAGTTATAGACTAGTTTGTACATAATTGTAAAAACTGTAAATAACTGTATTGTTGTGAATGTTCTTTTCTCAAGGAAATTTATACTGGCACTGAGGCACTGGTGAGTCAAAATTCGGCACATCCTTTTGTGGTCTGCCGGATTATATTGTTGTTTATTGAGGGTAAACAGTAGTTTGACGTTTCTTTGATTCTCACTTCCGAGTGAGACATGTCAACACTTGAACGCCAAATTTTTCCTTCTTGCATTAAACAAACAACACTTCAAAGAAAAAGTTAATACACACAATGTAAATACATGAAAATGACTAAATAGGGAAGCAATTAACACGAAAATGACAAAATAATGACCTAAAATTGAAATAAATGCCCTAAAAATATAAAATTGCATAAAATGACAAAAAAATTACTAGTAAAAATGCATTTCTATAATCTAGAAGCCATGATTAGGATTTATCCACAAGTTGGCAATGTCTATGCAGCATCAATAAAAAGATGACATGTCATTAGAATCCGGGCCCTGGTTGTCAGATAACTTTATCTTTCAACTTCTTGAGTAGTAAGTGCCAGTATGGTACTTTATGAGATTGCGTGGGGGACGAAAAAATGTCTGTCCGTCTGTCTGTCTGTCTGTCCGTGCGTCTGTACGCACCATAACTCAAGTACGCTTTTTCGGATTTTCATGAAACTTGGTATAAACATTCATAATGTCGATGGGAAGAACCCTATTGATATTGAACCAAATCGGTTCACCGGTACCGGAGTAAAGCCCAATTTAGTGCCTATTTTAATAGATTAATCACTCAAATACGCTGTAACGGATCTTCATGAAACTTGGTATACCCATTTATGACGTCCATGAGAAGTCCCCTATTGAATTTGAACCTAATCTGTTGACCGGTACCGGAGTAAAACCCAATTTAGTGTATATTTTAAAGACGCGGTAACTCAAATACGCTTTACCGGATTTTTATGAAACTTGGTATACACATTTACAATGTCCATGGGAAGACGTCTATTCATAATGGATAAAATCGGTTGATCTGTTTCGGAGTAATGCTCAATTTAGTGCCTATTTTATGGCAATATACGTATTCGAAAGAATTTATAAAAAATGAAAATCAGTTATCTTGACAACATAGCCTATTGTTTTACTGTGATCTTATAAGGCCTTGGAAATTAAAATACAGGTAGCTATGACAAAAAACACTATTGTTTTATATGCGCTTATCCAACTAGACCGTTAAAATGACCCAGGTGTCCGAGATGGTAGACCTTTCTTCTTCCGTAAGCCCTGCTTAATGAATAAATCTGGAGCTTAACTTGGAAATCAATTTAAAAAAAACATATTCTGCATATCATAATTGCAGTCATAACTGATTAAACAAAAACATACTGGCACTTTTTTACATCAGTTTACCTGATTTTATTTATTTTATTTATTTGCTTCCTTATGTCATTTAACTGATCATACATGTGACATAGGACATGCCAATAAATAACAAATAAATAAAAAAGTTAATTAAATGGTAATAATTCCATTGAAGAAGAACACAGATTGCACATACAGACTATATGGGTGATTCTTCAAAGACGGGAAAATTTGGAGTGTGTAAAATTCAAATTTTTTACTTTGTTTAAAAAATCTCAAAAAAATCACAAAAATACTTCAGGGGTTACTTGATTATAATATGACACCAGCAGAGCTTAAATGTTTATATTTTTATTTATTTTAATATCTTTATTTTTTTAAAGCCATGTGGATGACATCCGTGTACATGTGGATGGCAGAAGGCCACATTAATGACTAACTTTGGCAACAATCTGCTTTTCTTTATGTGATTTCATATTTTTCTCAGCATACTTCAGTTGATTTTGCATCAAATTTGCAAATTTGTGTGCATACTCCGGAATTAATGTAATTTTAACGAGACTGTGTTTTTATGGTTTTGGGGGAGGGGGGAATCAAGCAGAAATTCATTTAATCAGTTTTAAGATCTTAAGTACAGGTCACAGACACCGCAAACACAATAGTATCCTACATTTATCATCTACATGACTTGAGAGTCATCCACATACCCCTTCATGAGACATGTGGATGACACAAAAATCAGGCATGTGGATGACAAAAAAGGAGTTTAAGTGGTCTCAGCAAGCCATTTCTAAACCTCTGTAGGCTCAACTTCAGTCAGGTAATTTGAATTGGAAGGTTTATCATAGTGCATAATCAAAATTAATTAATATTCACTTTCTGCCTACTTTCTAGAAGCCATGTTAATGACGGGGAATAAAAACGTTTTCCTTGAAAATGATACAAAGTCCTTTGTTAATCCCAAACTGTTTTTAAGCAAGCAAAATTCAACGTTACAATTCAACCACAAGCTGCCCTGTTGGCTTTCTAACACTGTTGCCAGTTTTACAAATTTCTCATTTCTGCAGAAAAAATTCCATTCTTTTCAGCCATGTGGATGACCAAAAACCCTTGGGACATTCTTTATGTTCATTAGGTGGGGTGACAATTTTATTTTATTTAATTTTTTAGTTGTTAATATTCTTCACACATTCATACTCATTGACAGGAAAAAAGTTGAAAAGGAAATAACATTTTGTTTTGTGGAAAAATGCATTAGAATATACAAAACCGAAGTATGGGACAGGGCATATGGATGACATTTCATTGAATCAAATTCGATTTTGGAATATCAGAATTTAAAGTTAGTGACATTTCAAACTGATAGTTGTAGTACGGAAGTAGTAGAAACAAACTTTTATTTTAATTTTTTTTTTAAAGTTGAATTTGAAGGGAAATATCACTCCAGAACGCAAATTTTCCCGTATTTGAAGAATCACCCATATAATGATATAAAACACTGTTAGGTGAGGAGAAAACAGTGACAGTAGATATTAACAAACAACATAAAAAGAAATGAGTCAAACTATTCATGGATATTATCTAAAATTTGAGAACTTACCACTGGCAAAAAAAAAAAAAAAAAAAATTCTTAACCTTTAACTCATTTGAAGTATACATTGATGTCATACCTAAAGTGAGATTATATAATACTGGTAACTGTTTCATTGACACATTAAAATGTTTGGTTTTTACACTTTTAATATTCTTTGGCAATAGCCTAAATTCATATCCTGGTGACCAAATCACTGTTACTTAAAATAACAAAATGTATTTACGTATGGTATGACCGTAAATCTCTACTTTTCATAGTTCTATGCTCACCCTCTAGCCTACTAACAACTCACTCCTTCAAATGAATTTGTTTTTCAACATGAACTAATCAGAATTGCCATGAGACAGTGAAAGATCTGTACTGGTAAGTAATGACTGTCAGCCTAAAACAAAAGAAATATTTTCTACAACTTAACTTGATACTATGTTAATAATGTGAGTGATTGAAAGATGAATTTTACAATATCACAATTATTAATTGTTGTAATAAGGTATATAACATGGTTACATCCAGTGCTTTTTTTGTGACGGTATGCACTTTTTAAAAAAATAAAATTTGGATATTACTCTGAATATTTCTATGACAATTCCACTGCCTTCTTTATTTCTTACAAGCCTCCATGCTGTTAAATCTGGAAACATCGCATCGGTAGTCCTATCATCGGCTATCAACATGCCGTAAATAAAGCAACGAACTCCATCAGAATCATCGCAAATTAAGCATATTTCAGCTTCAAGTAATCCCAGTCATCATCGCCTATGGTTTAGAGAACATCTGGATACACCTGAAGAGCAACTGGAGAGCATAGGGAAGGTAAAAACCGTGTACATAATGAGAAATTTATATACACCGTCACCTCAAATTGAGTACACCAGAGAACAGTTTTTCGCAGAAGAATTTTGTGTTCATCAGCTACAAACGAATACCAGAGTGAGATATAATATGATATTAGTGTCCTTAAGGAAGAATTGACTGGTATTAAAGAAGAATTGAAGAGAAATAGAGTAACTTTTACTGGTATGAACTTTTATCAAGCTGCTCACAGTAGGCCTAATTCATCTCAATGTGGTAGACGCCAAATCGTAGTATATGCAATATCCTATTCTCTCAATATTACTACTAGAAAATCGATTCAGCGTTTTCCTACAGTTTGGTGAAGCCAATGAACGGGATTCAAACCTTAACCTCAAAAGTGCTGGCGAATCAACACAGTTCACCAATGGAGCCAAGGATGAACGAATGGATGATTTTTTAGACAGCAAAAAACGGAAAGCCGAGTGCTCCCAAGGAATCAGGCAAAGTTATTCTTTTCAGTGACAGTCATGGGCATATTCTTTCACAAAGTAGGCCTACATGTGACAAGAAGATAGATATCAGTGTTCTAGGTTATATTAAACCTGAGACAACTAGTTCAGTGGTGGTAGGCCTACAAAATGACCCAGAGAAGTGTAGCAGCTTAATAAAAGTCGACTCTGTTGTAGGTCAAATAACAGAGCTCGTAGGCCTAACAGGATAAGTGAGATTATTACCAATAAAATAAGAAAAAACGCGACATCTTAACGTACAATGAGACACTAAAAACTACGAATTCCTTCAGATGTGTAGGAATCATCGCACGTTACGTCATTATGCAGATCACAAGTATAGGCTGTGTAATATAGGCCTACTGATTTGGCTTAAATAAATTCAGTATTTGTGGTAAATAAAATTATTTGCATTACAAACGTATTCAAATGCTTCCCACAGACCGTCACAGATAGGACTACCTCCTGTGTTGCCAGATTTCAAGCAGCATGGCTTGTAAGAAATATAGAAGGCAGTGACAATTCCCATAAAGTTATGTTTTATTTAAAATCAAGCTTTTTTGTTGGTTTTGTTAGATTTCTACATACATAATAGCCTACATACGAGCATATGATAGTTTCTGTTAAATGCCGTGGTTACTGGACTGCAAGAGGGTTGGGGGTGGGTTTTTCCAGGCCTCAGCAAACTGTTCCTGTGGTCAAGGCCATTCTAACAGTATAAGAATTGCACCAAGTGCAGTTAATGCTAACGTAGTAACAAACAAGTAGTAAATAATTAATCATTGTATGGAAGTTTACACAGTGAAGCTATATTATAATTTAATAATATTGAGTTGGGTTTAGCACTATGCTTCACTTATTTTATAAATACCTGTAGGCCTACTAGTTTCGAAGACCCTCGTCATTCATAATCATCAGGTTAACACCAACTGCCGGCTGGCCGTTTTTGCTGCGCTCTGGTGGAAGTGTGTGGCATTTGGCGATGAGATCTTCGTCTGATGGGATGTCGAAGTTCATAAGGTATCCTTTATGTTTGTGGATGAATATCCTTTCCCACACTGAGAGTTCCTTGTGACCTTCGACACATTTTATCAGTTTTGGATCCCGATCGATGTCATGCCCCTCATTCCAAAAATGGGCCGCTACTGCAGATTTATCCGTATTTGCGTATTTTAAATGTCTCATGTGTTCCTTTGCCCTAATCTCCAACTTTCTCTTAGTCTTACCCACATATACTTTCTCACAGTTTGTACAATTAATTTTACATATTCCTGATTTTTTATTCTGATGGCTATGCTCTAAATTGGTGGAATTTAGTAAGTTTTTTAAAGAAAATCTATTTACTGGGGCTGTGGTTATACCATATTTGCTGAACACTTTTTTGAATTTCCTGTCTGCAGAAGGGTGAAAAGTTATCTTTCTGTATTTCTGATTTATTTCTATTGGTTCTAGGGTGGTTATATCTGTAGTCAGCTTTTTCTTTTGGCAATTTTTTATTACCAAAAGAAAAAGCTGACTACAGATATAACCACCCTAGAACCAATAGAAATAAATCAGAAATACAGAAAGATAACTTTTCACCCTTCTGCAGACAGGAAATTCAAAAAAGTGTTCAGCAAATATGGTATAACCACAGCCCCAGTAAATAGATTTTCTTTAAAAAACTTACTAAATTCCACCAATTTAGAGCATAGCCATCAGAATAAAAAATCAGGAATATATAAAATTAATTGTACAAACTGTGAGAAAGTATATGTGGGTAAGACTAAGAGAAAGTTGGAGATTAGGGCAAAGGAACACATGAGACATTTAAAATACGCAAATACGGATAAATCTGCAGTAGCGGCCCATTTTTGGAATGAGGGGCATGACATCGATCGGGATCCAAAACTGATAAAATGTGTCGAAGGTCACAAGGGACTCTCAGTGTGGGAAAGGATATTCATCCACAAACATAAAGGATACCTTATGAACTTCGACATCCCATCAGACGAAGATCTCATCGCCAAATGCCACACACTTCCACCAGAGCGCAGCAAAAACGGCCAGCCGGCAGTTGGTGTTAACCTGATGATTATGAATGATGAGGGTCTTCGAAACTAGTACAGGTATTTATAAAATAAGTGAAGCATAGTGCTAAACCCAACTCAATATTATTAAATTATAAGTAGTAAATAGCTAACCACCATAGTTAATCAGGGGTTAGTGCATGTTGAAATTTAACTGCAATCGTTGCTTACATATAATTTGAAAAGAAAACCCTTGGTTTGTGTTGCACAGGCAAGTGAATTCATAATTGTTTAATACAGTTGTAGGAACAAGGGGTGCCCATGGTTCACAAGTAGAGAAGTGAAATGAGTAAAATAATTATTTATTTTGTACCGGTGTGTAATAAAAGAAAGCATGACAATGTTTTTGAAGTATCTCATAAATCTGTCAACAGTGAATAAACTAAATCTGAAGAGTACCGTACGTCGCAAGTACCGGTAATTTTACTGCAATTCAAGGTAGAAACATTTCTGGCCATGATAGGCCTGATTGTTGGACATTAACTCAGAAAAATGTCTCCTGGGAGAAGTGTCGGAGCTCCCGTGAGATTCAGTTAAAAAATTTATATGAGTACCGCCACCTTTTTGGTTAGAAAAAAAGCACTGGTTACATCAAATGGTTGCCAAATTAAGAAATTGAAGATTCATAAGTAAATGTACTGCACAAGTTTTAAGAGATAATTATGTAAATATCTCAATTTACCTTTGATATAATAGTATGAAACTGTGGAAGAAATTCTGTTAGTTATGAAAGTTGGAGGGTAAAAGTGAGAATGTCAATTTTTTTAGTTTCTTTTA
Organism: Ectobius pallidus; assembly: GCA_964059195.1. NCBI lineage: Eukaryota > Metazoa > Arthropoda > Insecta > Blattodea > Ectobiidae > Ectobius > Ectobius pallidus. Next base: position 77,080,099 of record CAXKWD010000006.1, read on the forward strand.
TAAAATGTCATGGCTTTATATATATATAAAGCAACTTCTTCCAGTTAAAATTTATGTCAATAAATTTGAAGGTTTTGGCAAATGTTTGCCAATGGTAACAGACTGTGCACTGGAAGTGATTGCAAGGAAGTCTGGATCACTAGATCTATTGAAAGAAAATTGTATAAATTGTCCTGCATTTCATTGTATTTTTCACCAACATGCTGTTTGTGGTCAATCAGTATGGCAATACAAAATCATTATGAACATGTGGAAGGGCAGTTATACAAAGCTTTGCCCAGGGTACAAAGTACCTGAAATTGGGGCCTAGGTCTCTTATTTCACTTGTTCTAGTAGGTCATCACAATTCCGGGGTGCGCGGGCAAAGAGAGTAAAGTCCACTTTCTTCTTACTGAGAATTAGAGTGACTTAACACACTATACCAGCCCAACATAGCTTTAGAGATGGATAAAACCATGAGGCACACATCCATAACCACCGTACAATTTAGATTATGACTTACTGGACTTAACACAAATGTAGAGAACATTTTTATCTATAACTCTATGGACACATCTCAATTTTTTAGGATGGTGGACTTAACTCTCTTTGCCCGCGCACCCCGGAATTTATAATTCATAGTTTCATAATTTGCAATATCTTTGATGAAATGGGATTTCAGTTATTCTTCTCCATGATTACATACTAGTATATACAGATACATTATTTTTGCGATGTGCCGAGAACGCATGGTCTGTGCGGCAGCCTGGAAGTAAGTCATCAGCTGGTAAAGGCTCATGTTCATAACCCCTCAATTCAAGCACACGGATTTCTGAATTAGGTCTACAGTTAGAATAATCACCTACCTATGACATAGAAGATGTTGAAAATGATCTCCATCTACCACCACACATTGCTGACATCTTTGAAGAAAGTTTGCATTCACATGCATTAATTCTTGTGATATTGCTGCAATTTATCTTCTTATGTTCTTTCATTTCTTCAATTGTATGAAGGTTACTCTTGTACACTTGTGCTGGCATAACCCCTTACTAATTACCCTATCATCAAACACTTCTTCAATTAAATCTAATGAGAGATCTTAGAGTAGCCTATGGACTGTAGCAAAGTCTTCTTGGAAAAATGCAAATTTAATTTCACAAGAAGAATTAATGGCCCGGGTGGCTTGGGTCACTTAAATCCTAAAAGGGAAAGGTAAAACTACGATAAAGGAAAAAAAGAAAAGAGAAGAAAAAAATTAATACATATGAATGCAAGCTTTCTTAAAAGATGTCAGAAATGTGTGGTGGTAGATGGAGATCATTTTCAACATCTTCTAAGAGAAAGTACCGTAGGTGATTATTCTAACTGTAGGCCTAATTCAGAAATCCATGGCCTTGAATTGAGGGGTTATGTACATGAACCTTTGCTGGCAATGACTTGCTTCCATGCCACCATGGACTGTGTGTTCTCGGCACATTGCAAAAATAATGTTTCTGTAGTATACAGAGTAGGCCTATGCACAAAGTCTGTTTACACCTGCATCTCTTGATTCAAATTTAAAGCATCCTCTCAATACTCACATTACATTAAGTTAAATTAAAACAAAAAAAAGACAGAAAACATCATTTTTGAGCCCAAAATACCCATCTGTGATCTGTGATGGTCACTGCATAGTCTAAAGCACAGTGTACCTGGTCATGTTATCAAAAATCTGGAAGGCTTCACATATTACGGCAATTTTTGAGTTTGCCATCTCTTAATAATTGAATCTCCACACTATCTTTATCATCCTCAGAGAGTGTTTAATGCACAGTACATTCATAATGTCCAGTATCCACAAACAGTATGCTGACTGTTAAAATGAGGTTTTGATACTGCACAACTGTTGCCAGCTTGTGATTGCTGCACACATTTGACTGAAGACTGGAATGCACACGTATGTGCAGAATTTAAATGTTAGATGACATTAACTATGTTGTTGTTGTTATTATTATTATTATTATTATTATTATTATTATTATTATTATTATTATTATTAGGCCTATTATTTTTTTTTTTTTTTTTTTTTTTTTTTTTTTATTTTTTCAAATAGCTGTGACAATTTTTTTTCCTTATTGCGTTGTAGAGTAGGATTACTTCCACAAAGTCTCTGGGTTTTTACGTATATACCTTAGTAGCGAGTCTCACCATTCATAGAGTTCCTGCCTAGGGGAGGTAGCTGCACCCTGATTGGCTATCCCACTCCACGTGTTGTCTGTCTCTGTCTCTGCGGCATTATCCCTCCACTCAACTATTATATTATTTTCTACCACTGGCAACGTGCTGAATGATGTTCACTCTGTGCTCAACAGTAGCTCACTGATCTTACGTGCAGCGAATCCGTGCAAGAGATGTAACGAGAAGCTCGCTGTCTGGGTTAGTCTTCAAGGCCAGAGACTTTGTGGAAGTAATCCTACTCTATACAGTTTATTATTTTTATTATTTACAATCATGATTTTCATTTCAGTACATTACTATTGAAGACTGCACATATTTATGTAATATTAGTTTGTATGAAATAAATAACAGATATTAATTTTAACAAATTCTGGAATGAGGACAATTTCAAGTTAATAACTCTGAGACCAAAACGTCCAATGCCATTGGTCTGATAAAGTAATAGAAGATATGAGCTTCCTGTAAGGTGTTAGATTTTTCTGTATATATTATCTTCTCTCTAGATTTTCCAAATATTTGTACATTTTCATGGCATCAAACACAGTTATGTTTACTAAGTATTACTAGTGTGGCCCAACTTCTCTAATGAGAATTCTAAATAATTAATTTCATTACATTTTTCAACATTACTCAGGTGAAATTATTCAAAAGTCTGCTTGGCCAGAGCTAGATAAATAGAATATAAGAAAATCTTTCAAAACAGCAGTTTAACAAGAATGAATACAGTGGCTACCCTTTTAAAATAAACAATGTATTCTGTACACTGTACACTATGATTATGATTATCAGTTAACTACATTCACCAATTGACCAATCATTGCTTATGCAAAATAATTAACTAATAGATTAACTTAGCGTCCAATCAATCAGGGTATAACCACATCTAAATTAATCGGGAAAACATTGTATATTAAACTTTTAAATATTCAACTTCACATAATTGTTGTAATAAGTAAACACCAAATTTGAATGTACATTTTGATGGGTTCCCCATCATCGTTAGCTGAGGTCCGCTGACGAGTTTGTAAACTTGGGGAACCCTTCGAAACATAGTTCTAATTTGGTAAGTTTTTTTCTCAAGTTGAATGTTTTAAAGTTTAATATATAACAGGGTATCACTTACGGTATATATTATGGTTTGTAACACACTTTAACTTCACTTTTATAGTTATTACCTTAGGACTCTGTAGTTTCAATCACCATTGTGATCGTCATCAGCTACATCTGAGAAATTTCGTTGGCAAGGCTGATCCCCTCAATGACCAATCTAGGCTTCTGGATGACATCTAGTGGTGGGTGAATGTATCTTCTGATTAGACTATCTTCTGCTGGTAATTTGAAATTCAGTAATTTGTATTAAAAACAAAAAAGACACAAGTTACTGAATTTCGAAATACCAGCAGAAGATACACTCACCCACCACTAAATGGCATCCAGGAGCCGAGATTGGTTGTTGAGGGGAGCAGCCCTGCCAACCAAATTTCAGATGTAGCTGGCGATGATCGCAATGGTTATTGAAACCACGTAGTTGTAAGGTAATAACTATAAAAGTTAAGTTCAAGTGTGTTACAAACCATAATATAATATGTTATGACTTCACTGTGTTCTTCCCAATATCAGTATCTATAGGGTATAACTTGTTTATACTATACATGTTATTAGAATTTACATTTCTCAGACAGATCAATGCAATAAGGTTTAAAACTTGTGCGACATATTCGTGTGTCATTTAAAAAAAATACTATTTTGCACTTGCACAAAATTCAGAATCAGGTCTCTTATTGATCTGAATTAGATTAGTGCTCAGTTTGATATAATGGAGTATAATTTTTTGCAAATAGTTATTATTGTATTACACTCCCCATGCACTGTGAAGTAATTTGTGCAATTGAGATAAACCAACCCTGGAATGATGTATCTTATAAATGCATATCAAAATCTATATTACAAAGAGGACAAAATGTCTTGTTTTAGTAACCACTAAAAAAATATTACCACAGAGGTAGAATGAAAATATATATAATTGTAATACTATTAAACAGTCATAGATACATCAAAGTGAAAATAAGAATGCAATCTGTATATATTATTTTCTATAAAAGAGTATACTTTGTTATTATATTCAGATAGAGTATTTATTAATAAATTATAACCATTGGACGTATAATATTGAAATAGTTTTTAAAAAATTGCTTAGTACTTAGGAACATCTGTGTAGAAATCAAGTAAAATTTAAATAAATGCAACAAAGTAGGCTTGTCATTAGTTGTCTCAACAGTGTGGTAGGATAAAAATATTCCAAGTGACAAAAATAAAACTTTAGGAAAATCTTCAGGTAGATTTGGCTCAGAATTTGAACATTCATCCAAGAAATTCAAGAATATTGTGAGATCTTTTGAAGTAGATTACAAAGGTAGAAGTAAAAGAGTATCTAATTTTGTTAGGAATGCTGGAAATGAAGGTTGTAGACATAAAGCTGCGTCTCCATTGATATACATTAACACCAACATGTTGCAGTTAACATAATATGTTAAATGTTTATCATCAACTTGTTGATGTATACAAGTCAAGGCTTGCCAATTAACAACTGTCTCCACTACAATGTTGTAGGTTAACATGTTTTGGCACGGTTGCGAACAGAAATGAATAACATTAAAAAAGAAAACGCCTCTGAAGAGGTCAGCCAACATTACAAAATGAGAGTAATTTTATATACTCATTATTATCTTCTTGTTAACTGTCTATGACTTTCTTAAATACTAATTTTGTACAGATGTCTTGATCTTTTCAAAATAACTATCACATTTTTCAACAATGGAGTATGCCATATTAAATAATTTTAAAAGTAGATGCAATACTATTGAGAACACTGATATACCAAATACTCGCATAGTAAAAAATGGATGCCGGGAATATTGAGGAAGCTGTCGACTGCTTTTTGTTAACCCGGAAATTCCCGAACCAAAGCCGATTAAGCTGGCGATCGCTTTTCGTTTCCCAGAAATTCCTGAAACAAAGCCGATATCGACCGAATAGTCAATTGACTTGACATGTTGTCCATTTTCTCCGGAAAACAAATTAACATCTGAAAATGTTAAATGCAACACGCTGGGTTTGCATGTCAAGTCAATTGGAACGCGAAATTGCAATATACATGTCAATATCAACTTGTTAATATTGACATGTTGGTGTTAAATGTATATCAATGGAGACGCAGCTTAAGGCCCAAATTAGCATTAAGATCTTAGTTCCTTGGTACTGTAGTTGCCTTGAGAAAGACGGTAATACTAAGATGATTGAATTGTCAGGAAGGAGTTTAACCCATGAGAAGTTGCTAGGTAAAAAATGTTGAGCAAGTGGTCGCATGTGAGCATTTTACTGACACTTCAGTTTGCTTGTTTATCTCTATATTTTTTAACTACTGTGCCATATTAGCCTATATTGATTAGTTAAATGCTATGCACCATACTTTTTCTTTACCTGACTCTTTATCTTCTTATGTAGTAACTTAAGTTAACCTTAAATATTATAAAAGATAAAAATTTACTACAGATTACATAGGTTTATACTACAATGATAAGAAAACAAACTAAGGCAATACTATTGCACTAAATAAATGAGCCACTCGAGGGAACAAAATGGTAAGTGCTAAATGGGATGTGTTGAAAAAGAGAACAAATAAATTTCTCATTAACCTAGAAATCTGAATAATTTTATTTTCAGCTCAATTTTGTGCTCAATACATTTGAATATATAGATATCAATAATTATCACCTACCATTCTGTTACACCAAACAAGCTGGAAAGTAAAAAAATTACTTGTTACATGGCAGTGGCACTTACCATTTTGTTCCCCCGAGCAGCTCAAATATTCCAGTAAAATAACTACCGGTATTGAAATATTTATTTAACTTATGCTCTTTCATATCTCACATAATTATCTTATTCTGAAAAAAGGAACACATTCCACTATGTATTAATCATCTTAATTATTATCATTGCAGTGTACACAAATGTATTTTGTGTGTTCATAGCAATTTGGTTTGTTACAATTTTCAGAAGTCCTTATAAAAAAATAAATAAAACTTTCTTTATAGTACAAAAGCAGGAATGTGGTGTCTGGGACAGAACTATTTATTGTCTGCACCCACAGAAAACCCTAAGCACCATTGGTAATGTAATAAGCAAATGCTCACTCTGGGAATTAAGTTGTCTTATGTTGACAAAAGAGGCCACATACAAACTTAGAAATAACATTTTTTAGTCAAAACTAACAAACTGAACTAAAGTAAAAATGAAAGTTCTTAGTTAATAGATTACAACATTATTACAGTTTACACCCGTCATCCCTGTATATTACAGTTATATTGTGGGACAGCAATAGATGCCTAGCTTAGCCAGTAGAGATGAGTATCTGTCTGTGGTAAAATGATAAAGTAGGAGATATTGCACAGTCTAGGATGTTTCTGTATCCACACAATGAAGAATCACTCCAAGATTATCTTGACATGTATTTACTATTACTTTTGACACTAGAGATATATGCGGCCACTCAGTCACAGTCACAATATAGTCAGGAGTGATTTTGAATACCAATTGCAAAGCTATTTCCTCGCTTACATATAAGCAGAACGATCATTGCTATAAATATGAAATTGCAAAGAGCAAGCACCTATAATATCACGCATTAGATTTTACTTACTTGTGTGTATGATTATTAAGACTTCCAGCAAACTATGCCCTACAGAACCTTTGGTAATCTGAGAAAAGATGTGAGCAAAATGCTCATATAAATGACCACATGCAGATTAAATGTATTGCTACAGATGCATGGAAACCAAGACCATGCTAAATGTAAATAAGTAATTCTAAACAGATTATCTAATCTGTATATAGCAATTGCATACGTGATAAAGATAAAAGTACATAGAAATGCTGAAATTTAGAATTCTCTCATCAGTATACATTCCAGTCTATTTGATAAAAGTATTTATCCAGTAAAATACATGACGACTGAAAACCGTGTCAATGTCAGTGTCTTCAGAAACCCATTTTTCTGAGGTTGGACCATACTACTGTAAATGTCAACAAGATATCGGTTGTGAAGAAGTTTTTCTGTATAAGCCTACTCTAAATATCAACAAAAACACATGCTTTATATATTATTTGAACAGGAAATTTGAAAATAGAGACCAAGAGAATTGCAGAGTCTGAATATCAAAATTTCATATCTTGGATACTATGAATGAAAAAACGTATGTATTAATCCAGAGTAGGCCTATCTACATAGAAATTATCAGGGGCAGTTATATAGAGTATAGGTCTATATTGTTCTAAAGGGCACACATTAATAGATTTTCACACTAACAGATAGTAATAATCGATGTGATGCTGTAGATAAAATGCAACCAGTATCTTAATTTTTACATTCATTCTTAATAATGAAAGTGAATATATCAAACTTATTTCTTTTTTAGTCTGACTCTGTGATGTAAAATTATTCTGTTCTGTAATACCTTAAAATTTATATGATGATTGTAGAAACAACACAACAAAATGGCAGTATTCAACTGCCTGTTTAAGCAGGTTCTAGTCATTAGGAAGTATACTCTAGTACAGTATACTTGAATAACTCCTAGTAGTATTGAAACTTAAGGCTAAGATACCAACTTAATTTGAGGTAAAAGCTTTTCTAGGCTCATGTAGAATAATATTCAATATGGAGTTATTTGGAAGCAAATCATGTATAAACATACTCATATTGATATATATAGACCTGTCTTTGGAGCATAAAAGCGTTTCTAGTACCTGCTAAAAATAATAAGAAATATTTTCTATAACAAGGTTCTAATTGTATCAATGCTGTAATATTTAATTCTTTAATTGTTTAAAACAGTTGAAGTGAATATGTTGTTAAACTGTAAATTGTATAATTACTAGCATGATTCAAAAAGTACTGGTAATAGCAAAATAACTTTTGCAAAATATATATTTCAATTAGATACAAACAAGATGTCATTTTTCAACACAATCGCCCTCCTTTCTGGTCATGACTTACACCATTGCACCAACGTTTTATTCCATCAGAAAGAAATGTTGTCATGAAGGAATGCCTCTAGACAAAAGTCCTCTGCAACTGCTCCATATTTTGACTTTGTGAGGTCCATATAGCTGTTGCAGAGGACTTTTGGGGTTTAGTTTCCCACTCTACTGGATTTCCACACGCGATGTTCGGCGTTGGTATGCGGGCTCTGGCTTGCAGACCAACACTCCCATTGGCTGCCAACGACCTTGCATGCCATTGGTCTGTTCCATACGGTCCTGCAACCTCTACATAAAGCTAAATAATGCAAAACACAAACCACATTAGTTAAGTGCGCGAGCGGAGGCGGCAGCCGAAGCGAAGCGCCCTTGCATTTTCGAATAATGTACGATACACTGTTTGTCGGTTTCGAAAATGTGGCATATAATATCTTCGGAGATTTGTCTGACCTTTATCATGTTGGCAGTTGATTCCAGCACCACGTGACCCATCGGATTCTTCCCAGCATGCACTGCGCTGTCTGTAGCAGCTGATTCTTTATTATTGTGATTCCTTTCTGAGCGCCATTTTAGGTTAATTTTTAGTGAACTTCTTACCGAATTTACCCATATTTAAAATATTCTTAGAAACAAAATGTGCCTATATATGGATTCTAAAACTTCTGGAGAGTAATAAAACATGAAATTTCGCTGTTTTTCGTAAATAAATAAAAAATTAACGAATCCAGTAGAATGGGAAACTAACCCCGACTTTTGTCTAAAGGCATTTTTATCCTTCATGATAACATTTTTTTCTGATGGAATAAAACATTGGAACAATGGTGCAAGACATGACGTGGTGCTGTACCGGGCATTATTCACTTTCACTCCATATTACCATGTGTTTGGACCCCAGAAAATTGATTCGGAAGTGATAACGAAGTTATAGAAGTAGTGCATTCTTGGTTTTGGACTCAAACAAAATAATAACATTTTTTCTGGTGGAATAAAAGATTGGTGCAATGGCATGAGACATGTATCGAAAAGGAGGGGATTATGTTGAAAAATGACATCTTGTTTATCTGTAAAATGACACCTGTAATCAAAATTTGTACTTGTCATAAATTAGTTTGCTGTTACTTTTTTAATCACCCTAGTATTTTAGGTACTGATCTTTCTACCTTATTCCTTTTTTACCCTTCTTTTTTAATAATTTGGTGAAAGATTGTAGCAATTTTGTATTGTGTGTATTATTATTCTCAACTTGAACTAAGAATTCAATTCTGGAAAATCTAAGCCATCCTTGACTGGTGGCTACAACATTTTGTGCTATATTTATTTTACTGATAGGGGAGTAAGCCTCTCAATTTATCAAGTTCACTTTTTTCAAACTAGATTAAGATATGATTAAGATATGAGCTTGCAAGTTCCAAATATTGCAATTTGAACCTTACCTTATAAGATTCTGAAGCAGATTTTTTGTTTCTCAGACGTGATTTTTATAGAAGTTTAATTGCTTTGAAAAAAGCTATGTTTTTAAACTATAGGCTTTACAAGAAAATACATCCATAATTTTTCTAGCTTTACTGTAGAAATTTCATATCTTTACCATTGTTAGTGTAGGAGAAATTTGCACAAAAAATTAAGAAAATGTCAAACCGGAAAGATTACATTGAAGTTTACATTTAATTCTAAGGCAATCCTCTTTGTGACTTCTAACAGGAAAAATGATTGTTTATTGCAAAAGATTATTTTTTCCATGACTTTTAGCTGCTAACACTAGAAGTGTTGATGTTATCATCATACCTGGAACCTCGGTTGGGTCACTTATGGCTCACCTTTCCCTTTTGTATTTTTTTTTTATTAATGGATGATGCTAATATAACAATTACAAAACATTTTAGGTATTTTAATAACTTTTATTGGCTAACATTCAAGTATTTTTGGCTGGGGTTTCTATGGGAAATGAGGCATGAATTATAAAACTTGGAACATTTAATAATAAATTCTGTATTCCATATTCCAGTACAATGTATAGTGAAAAGGAAAAAAGTAAAACACTCAATTTTACTGAACTCAATTTTGCCCGGCTTACTCCCTCTAAAAGAATGTCTGCATTTACAGACAATGCATTTGAGGGATGCTAGCCTGGCAGTAGCCTAATAATTGATAATGTAATTATTTTTTAAATGCAGATACTACCCATGTCTTATCAAACTTCTGAAGGAGAATATAACATTGTCTCTACTGGCAATGTTCTTCTCCTTTCCCATTAGCTGCCAGTGTGAAACTTGATTTACCAAAATGATGTGTAAGTACAAACTATGCAATACAGTATTCTCCTTCAGTTGTTTTTAATAATAAAAAGGATAGCGAAATGTTTCAGTACTTTTGTGGGTCTTTGATGATTAAGTCTTGCTCTTCCAGTAATCCAGGAATATTTTCAAATCCTTTATATAATAAATGCTGAAAATATTTATCAGTCATACACATGTATGACACATGTATTTGCCCAGCAAATGTCAGAGTGAATATATAGTAAATACAGTGGAGCTTTCTTAAGGTGCTTCCAGTTAATGGGATTTCCTGCTTAGTAGGTTCATTTTCTCCAGTCCCTTGAATTTCTCTTTATGAACTTTTGTAAAAGTTCCCAGCTAAAAGTCTTTCATTCAAGATGTTTTCCTGTATAGCGCACATACATTTCATAGCTTTTAGCAGAAAAAACTCCTGTAAAGACGCTCATTTGTATGAAACATGCAATAAATTATTTCCAGAAAACAGAGCAGGTAAGCAACTTCTTGTGGGGTAGGTTTGTTAAAGTACAGTAAACTTCCCTTTTTACGTTCGTTTTAACAGTTTTATTTCTAATATTGACATATTTTCCCCATTGGCAGCATTGATTTCGATGAAGAACTGCTTTCAAATAAGTTTTCTGGTATGTTGCCAACTCTCTTAGACGCGTTGTTGGTTGCTATTTGCATTTGTCCAGATGAAGTTTTTTATTTTATTTTTTTGTGTGGGTGCAATTTACTGCATTTTATTATACTGTAGTTATTCATATTATTCGTATTATTCATCGTAATTTGAAGCAACATCGGTGTTTTTGTGTTCCATGATTTTTGGCGGTACCATGAAGGTAAAATAAAATCAATAGAAAATAGTTTCTTCACAAGAAAAGTCTGAAATTCTACATCGTATTGATTCACTTGTCGGAACATGTGTTCAGTTGTCGAAAGAGCTTGACCCTTATCTCAACTTTTAATACCATCTAAATCTATTGATTAAGTCAGAGTAATTATATTTATTCATTTAATATGTGTGATGCTACAAGGAAAATATAGTATGAAAAATTTAGTAAAATCTCTAATTCTAATTAACCTGGAGGTTGCACATTAATTTTTGAATGGTACATACTTGTTTCTTTTGTCAACCTTGAAACCTCAATATTACAAAACAGCACATAAATGTGAAAAAGTTTGTGCAATTTTTTGTACTATATTTTAAGTAAATAACGTGAGTGTACATAGGTACCTATTTTCATGTATTAAATTTTGCAATATATAGCATTACAGCTTTAATGCTTCCTGCAATTTACACTTTTTGCATCAGTCCTTTGAAAAGTGTAAAAAGGAGGTTTTACTGTACATATGTAGCAAGTGTATTTCAGCAGATGCACTACCAAGACAATGCAGTTTTTTTTATTTATTTATTTTTTATTTATTTATTTAACCTGGCGGAGTTAAGGCTATAAGGCCTTCTCTACCACTCAGCCAGGACAAAAACATGAAATACATAATGATAATAATAATAATGATTAATAATAAATTTAAAAAGAACTGATATACATGAATTCAAGAAACGAACATTAAATACAAAGAAAAAATTAGAACATAAGTACTTGAATAATTAATATATAATACAAATGACTAAAAATAAATAAATAAACAAATGATGAAAGTCTAAACAAATACATTCTTAGTTATTACAAAATATAATGAAAATTAAAATATATTGCTAATTAGCATCAATTCCTAAATGTTATTGTATACTAAATTTATTAAATGGCGCTTGAACTGTGAAATCGTTTGGCAGCTCCTGAGATGGCTAGGCAGTGAATTTTATAATCCTGAAACTTTCTTCTCTTAAACAGGGGACAAAGGAAGGAATGCATTTGGTACAAAAGAAGTGATTGTGAGAAGGAAGAAAAATGCATTTTCAGTTGGTGAGAAAATAAATATTGTTACAAAACTTTATCGCAAAAACAAATCAGCGAGTCTTGTGGTATATCATGCTCAACGAGGTAATAATGCATTTATTATTAATTATTTAGTGTTTTTATGTTTAAGTCATCATCGTAGAGCCTATGTAGTACTGTATACAGTACAATTTCAAGTTTAAATGAACCGTAATTATTTTATTGCCTTCTAATTAATCGCTTCAATGTTAAATATCCTTTATCTGAATTTAGACTACCACAAAAACTGCAAAGACTACCACTAGGATTGATACCTGTATAAGACTCTTTCCCACCTAAGATGCGCTTTCTGATTGGTCTCTCAAACAGCGTCTTGTGGAAGTTGTACCATATATCATTCTGCCAAGCTAGCTGCCTGGCATATACTGTGTCTGTAGGTGTGAATGGATTTAATATTTAATTACTTTTTGGTTTATTGTATTCCCTTCAAAATTTCTACTGGACATAATTCAAATTAACTGTAAATATTGTACAGTGGTTGTAATATTCTATAAACATTTGACTTGTTCTATTATAATGTATTTGAATTATGGATGCAATAAATTTAACCTGAATTTGAAGATCTTCAAATAATTTTCTCTCTTAAAAGTCATCAGAGGATGTAGGAATTATAATTCTAGAGATATGACAAGTAGATTGTCAGATATATGGTTACCCTGAAAATTGCACAAGTTTTATTCCACTTCCTAATAACATATTATGGTTCAAATAATGAACTGTATTATGTTCTCTAGGAATTAAAAGTGAATTAACACTAGATCCAAAATGGCAATTGTAGACAAATCCTGTTTGTACTTTTGATTTTTACAAAGACTATGATGAATCTGCCTGATCACATACTGGTATAGGGTACGGTCCCCCAAAAAAATTGAGAAAAATTTACTAAGACTTCATGTTTAACTGCCAGCAGTCCAAATGAAAATTTTGGAAAGAATAACTTCTAATGTACAACAGACCATGGTATCTTAAATTAAAAAGATGAATAATTTGTGTTTAATGCTATATCTCAGTATGAAGATTCATTATCAACTAAATTAAATATAAACATTGTGGTATATTGCTCATTCATTTTCAGGTTACTATCAAATTAGATCACCTAATATCTCAAGTAAAACTATTTTAACTCAGTAATGCTTTTGAAAATTTGCATTACCAGTAATGTTTGTATTAATTTACTTTTTGGTAGATGCTCTATAACAACTGCGTGTTGGACAATTTATATGCTGAAAAATAGTATTAGTGGCTAAAATTGTCATAGAAACCTTAGCGGCATTTTAAACAAAATCCAGACAGCAGTGAAAGTTGTCATGCCCACTAGAACAGGGTGTAATCAGGTTGGTAGAATTGAATTACCAACTTTATTTTGTTGATAGTATCGGTAAATGCTGAATATTGGTAATAATCACAATACCAGATACAAAAGAACCTTCTTGTTAAAAAAAAAGAAAAAGAAAGAAAAACATTAATATTAACTGTGTTCTAAACTTGCATCAAAATTAAGTGTAGACTTTTCTGATGTCATTCACTACTGACCTGACAGGTTCAAGTATTTCTCCTTTACCAGGGAATACATACTAAAAGTGGTGTCCCATTGCCCTGCATGGAGTGAATGAATGGTAGCAGTGAGATTACAGAGGAGTCCAAGGTTCTGGGGCCAAAGATAATATAGGCCTACTCTATCATGGCTGGAGGAATAATTCAGTCAGATAATTACAACGGTGATATACAAATAAAAATGAAATAAGGTACAACGCAAGTTATCAAGTGGGATTTAAATCTTCATTGAAAGTTTGACTTGCCAAAACCTGAACCACTGGTAACTTTCCCATTATCTAGGTGTAACATTGAGTAAAATAGCCTGCTCACAATTATTCAGGCTGTGATGTCCCATGGTTCCTAAAGGTTGAGGGTCCTACCAGACTGACTTTACCCTAGGATTCCTTTTAGTATCAGTAGCCTACTTATTTCTGTTAGAGATTGATTTGACTGGAGGACATATTGCAACCAATTGAAATATCCAGTGACCTCATCAGAGATTAACCTGCCTTCATGTAGTGCAGTGTACCATGCCGTGCTCCCAGTGTCTGATAATTTGGATCATACTGTACAAATTTATGTGATGGAACTGTTTGTAGGAGCATACACTTTTTCCCACAGCCTTAAATTCTTCAGTTAAAGTATTAGTTGAAATATGCAAACCAGTCATTCATTTCTTTGTAATCGCCATAATTAGAGAAAAGAATCGTTCACAATTCATTAAAAAGCCATTAGTATGATTGTTACATTATGCAACTCTTAAAGTTATATCATGTGCCAGGGGCTTTTAATTAAAGTATTTGTTTCTCTTAATAATTGAGCATTAAATTATTGCATACTCTACTGTGGCCTACATAATAATTCTTAAAATTATATATTTCAGCTTAGTTATCTATTACACTACAATTTAGTTGAGTATGTCTGTTAGAGAATTTTGGAATATGTGAAATAACCCATACTTAATGTTTGCATAATAATTTTTCTATTCTATTAAATTTAAGACTGAACAACAGATGCTGACCGGAAGGCAATAAAAATGTTTAAACCACACCCATGAGTCATGACCCCCAAGACCTTGAGAACACCTCAAAGCCTACACAATAAGTAATTGAAGTTACTATTACAGTACCCAAGGTGGCCCAAAAATTAACTTAAGCAGCCTGCCTTCGAAAATCACTGGTTCTATTAAAATGCCAGTCAACCTCGATTTATTCAGACAAATACTGGATTGGATTTTATTCCACATGACAATGTTCCATTTCGTCATCCGATTGATTAAACCTGAGTTTTATCTACATGGTTATAAATTGGAGTTATGAAGATAAATCATGTGTTGGTTTAAGGGATGAGCAAACTCGGAGGTCCCTTTCAAAATGCTTGGTTGGCATGATATCGGAAGCTCAGATGAACCTGTTGATACATTCTTAATTGGACGGGGGATATACTACGGATCATACAAATTTTCATAGTGTACCAGGGACAATCCAGTGTAAAATTTATGTGCCCATTGCTATTCTCTAAAAGTCCAAAAACAATTTCGCGGGAATCCTAAAGGCCTCTTAGGCTTATCAAATAGCGAGCACTTTTCTTTATGTTTAATGATGATAATTAGCCTACTTTCACTTAATTTGATAGCTTCTATGGCCACTGTTTACATCTGTTGCGAATAAGTTAACCTAAGTTAAGTTCTTTGAAGGTTTCTTTATGATGGCTATCTCATATCGAAAGTGAGGCGGCGCTGCCAAGTTGCGCAAAGTAGTTCTACAAAGTTGAAATGGTTATTTTAGTTTTTATTCTCACTCATCCCCATGACCATTCATAAAGGTAGTATTTTAATTCAACTATGTACAGATCTAATTTATTACCGTATGTATTATATTCCATTTGCGTTATATGTATGACGTGCTGACGTCTAGGTAAATTAGGTCTTATAAACAAAATCAAGCTGATCGGATAACCTCTTTGGTTAAAGCAAAGACAGTGAGTCACGGAACGCACCCTTGAGAATCCAGTTCCTGTGAAGCTCAACTCGCGAGTGGTTGTGTAATGCGTTTTGTGAATTTTTTGTGTTGCGTAAGTGTATCAAAGTTTGTTATTTGAACTGCTAATTCGTGTGTGAGCGAAATCCAAGAGAATAAATAATATATCAATTCAGTACTGTCCCTGTGTATAACGTGTGAACGAACAGTGCAGACATCAAATCATCACAAAGGCCAACATTCAAAACGACTGCATGGATCACGCCATTGTAAGTACAGAGCTGTAGCATAATAATTGTATTACAGAAAATGCGTACAAATGGGTTACAAATACAACATGCTAGTAAACGTTTCAACGTGAACTTCAATGAAAATTCCGTAATAGGAGTGAACGTTAGCTTTAGATTGTTAGTCTTGCCTGTTGGAGAAGGTAGGTTATTTTGCACTGTTCCCCATCGTGGGAAAAGCTACCGACAGCCGTATCGCAATAACAAACGAAGCCGGGCGAGTAGGGAGATCTAGTGATAGTAAGAAAGAGAACCATTTAGTGTCGTTTCAGTACAATCTGCTGCAGACAATAGTACTGTAGATACAACAGTGGAATGCCTGCACTCTTCAACCTAATAAATCCAGCATTTCCTCGGGGCCGAGGAAATGATAGAGTGGAACTAACCTTACATACTGAAATGTGATTCAGGATTGCAAAATCCCCTTTTTTGGTGACTGTTACGAATTCGGCTCTCACGTAGCAACCTCGGGTTCATTTCACAGTGAAGACAGTTTTTATAGATGGGATTCTTTCCTTTGGTTTTCATCGCCTGTGATAAGATTTTCAGGACATTTTAGGTCCTTGTGGCCCCCGGATAACATCTGTCCGTCATTATCACCATCATCCCACCCATCCATGGCGTGACCAGGTACAACTTCTGTGCCACGTTCTTTGTGTTCGTGTTGTTTCGGAGGTGGCTCAGGCGTTGGCCTGTCTAGTTAAGTACTCAACAATATATTCCTCTCAGGTCACGGTCCTGTAAGGCCCTAAGCGGCTCTACAGCGGGGGAGGTAAAACAGAGAAAGAAGGAAAGAAAGAATGTCATGTAAAATTATAGATACAAGAAATAAACTATAGTATTTTCTATGCAGTCCGGCACTGGTTTAGGCCTATAGATTGTGAGATATTGTGCCATGCACTTGTAATGATTAAAAACTTTGATTGGGCGCGTTTATACAAATTTTAACTGTTTGAAGATACCCAAATGAGTTATAGTGAAAAATGTTTGGTTGTTTCGTGGTTATTTCGACGGTGTACCGGAATTCTGTCCCGCAGGAGTTCTTTTACATGCCTGTAAAACTACGGACATGGGCCTTTCACATTATGCACACATAAATGGCATCGATCTGAACCGGGATCAAACCCGCTAGCTTGGTCACAGAAAGCCAGCGTCATACACAGCGCCGTGAACTTGTACAAACTGATGACTTCACTCATGCATATGGCCGTAATAGGACTATATATGTTTTATCTCATTATTTTCACTATTATTAGCCTACACTTACAGTACACTTGTATTATTAAGTGCCAGTATGGTACTTTATGAGATTGTGTGTGGGGGACGAAAAATGTCTGTCTGTCTGTCCGTGTATCTGTACGCGCCATAAATCAAATACGCTTTATCGGATTTTCATGAAACTTGGTATACGAATTTATAATGTCCATGGGAAGAATGCTATAGTTATTGAACCAAATCGGTTCACCGGTACCGGCGTCAAACCCAATTTAGTGTTTTTATTTAAAAGCGCCTTAACTCAAATACGCTTTATCAGATTTTCATGAAACTTGGTATACACATTTATAATGTACATGGGAAAACGTCTGTTGATACTGGACCAAATCGGTTGGCCGGTACCGGAATAATGCCCAATTTAGTGCATTTTTATGGTATTATATAACAAAAGGCCCCACAACTCAAATATGCTTTATCGGATTTTCATGAAACTTGGTATAAACTTTTGCAACGTCCATGGCAAGAAGCCTATTAATTTTGAACCTAATTGGTTGACCGGTACCAGAGTAATAACTAATTAAAGGTCACATGTTTTTTAATTTTTGTCTACCGGTATAATTTAACAGTAATTTTGAATTGATAGAGTAATTCACTATTCCTTCACATATGCTTATCAAACATCACCGTCAAACTGACTGAGTTGGCCTAATGGTAACGTCTTGGACTCGTATTCTGGAGGCCCCCGGATCAAATCCCGGCCGATTTGACATGGATTTTTTTTAAATTATTTTTTTTTTTATTCTTATGTGAGTGCGCGATTGTCAAGGTATCACAAATCTGTAGTTCTGCTGACGCTGTCGATTTTAATCTGATTAGAAAAACTTATTTTCTGCATATATCATAATTGCAATTATAATTGATTCAACAAAAACATACTGGCACTTTGTTATATCAGTTTACCTGACTTTTATTATTATTATTATTATTATTATTATTATTATTATTATTATTATTATTATTATTATTATTATTTTATTAAGTGCCAGTATGGTACTATATGAGATTGTGTGTGGGGGACGGAATAATGTCTGTCTGGCTCAAGGGCGCCCATACCCGGGGGCAGGGGGGGGCCGCGGCCCCCCCCTAGCTCTCAGGGAAAGGAAAAAATTCAATATTAATAATTATAGTCTGTTATTTTTCTTTTAAGACAATTATTTGAAAGTCAGTAGAGATATAAGTTTGCAGAAGTTTTACCATATCGACACCATGGAAGCAGAATCCACACTGGATTAGAAAAGGGGATCCTGGGGGTTTGGACCCCCAAAAATCAAAACCTAAAATTCTATTTTTGTATTTTAAAAAAATTAATAAATTAAACAATTTTGTGGGTGTGTCAAATATGATATAGCAGTTATTTTGTTTCCATAACATAATGAGTAGGCCTGTTATTTCCATTGTTCCTTGTGTTATTTAACTTTTCTTATAAATAGTAATGAGTATTATAACTTAGGTTTGTTTAAGTTCGCATGTCTTAGAGTATGGTAAACAAATTTCCTAACTAGTTTTTCAGAGCTAAAATAGCGTAAAATGTTATTTTAATTAGTTCAATATTTAAAATTTTTCCGGGGGTGGACCCCGACTTAGGTAATGATTTCTTGTTTACGTTGGTATGTCTTAGAGTATGGTAAATAAATTTCCTAACTAGCTTTCATGGCTAAAATAGCATAAAATGTGATTTTCATTAGTTCAGTATTTAAAAATCTTCCGGGGGTGAACCCCCGACTTAGGTAACAATTTCTTGCTTAAATTGGCATCTTAGAGTATGGTAAACAAATTTCCTACCTAGTTTTTCAGAACTAAAATAGAGTGAAATGTGATTTTCATTAGTTCAGTATTTAAAAATTTTCCGGGGGTAACCCCCGACTTAGGTAACAATTTCTTGCTTAAATTGGCATCTTAGAGTATGGTAAACAAATTTCCTACCTAGTTTTTCAGAACTAAAATAGAGTGAAATGTGATTTTCATTAGTTCAGTATTTAAAAATTTTCCGGGGGTAACCCCCGACTTAGGTAACAATTTCTTGTTTAAGTTGGCATATCTTAGAGTATGGTAAACAAATTTCCTACCCAGTTTTTCAGAGCTAAAATAGAGTGAAATGTGATTTTCATTAGTTCAGTATTTAAAAATTTTCCGGGGGTAACCCCCGACTTAGGTAACAATTTCTTGTTTAAGTTGGCATATCTTAAAGTATGGTAAACAAATTTAATAGCTTGTTTTTCAGAGCTAAAATAGCGTAAAATGTGATTTCAACTAGTTCATTATTTAAAAAATTTCCAGGGGTGGACTTCCGACTTAGGTAACGATTTCTTGTTTACATGGGCACGTAAACAAATTTCCTAACTAGTTTTTCAGTGCTAAAATAGCGTAAAAAGTGATTTTAATTAGTTGAATATTTAAAAATTGTCTGGGGATGGACCCACGACCCCCTTGCTTGGGGGGTATTCCAAATCCCCTGCCACTTCCAATCCTCCCCGAAATTATTTTCTGGCTACTTCATTGTTGCACTTACATTATTATATTATTAATGTAATGTTACAAACTAACCCAAGAAGTTAAAGGGACAAAAAATAAATTAACTAAAAATTTGGCCCCCCCCTAGAAAATATCATATGGGCGCCCTTGGTCTGGCTGTCTGTCCGTGTGTCTGTACGCGCCATAACTCAAATACGCTTTATCGGATTTTCATGAAACTTGGTATACGCATTTATAATGTCCATGGGAAGAACTCTATTGATATTGAACCAAATCGGTCCAGCGGTACCGGCGTCAAACCCAATTTAGTGTTTTTATGTAAAAACGCCATAATTCAAATACGCTTTATCGGATTTTCATGCAACTTGGTATACACATTTATAATGCCCATGGGAAGACGTCTGTTGATATTGGACCAAATCGGTTTCCCGGTACCGGAATAATGCCCAATTTAGTGCATTTTTATGGTATTATATAACAAAAGGCCCCATAACTCAAATATGCTTTATCGGATATTCATGAAACTTGGTAAAAACATCTATAACGTCCATGGCAAGAAGCATATTAATTTTGGACCTAATCGGTTGACCGGTACCAGAGTAACAACTAACTGTTTTTAATTTTTGTCTACCGGTATAATTTGACAGTTAACACTGTTCCTTCACATAGGCTTATCAAACATCACCGTCAGACTAACCGAGTTGGCCAAATGGTAACGCCTTGGACTCGTGTTCTGGAGGTCCCCGGATCAAATCCCGTAGCCGGCCGATTTGACATGGATTTTATTTATTTTCTTTTTAATTTTTAATTTTTATGTGAGTGCGCGATTGTCAAGGTATCACAAATCTGTAGTTCTGCTGACGCTGGTCGATTTTAATCTGATTAGAAAAACTTGTTTTCTGCATATCATAATTGCAATTATAATTGATTCAACAAAAACATACTGGCACTTTGTTATATCAGTTTACCTGATTTTATTTTGTTTCTTTTTATTGAATCAAATGCTTGGGTGTAAGAACTTATTTTCTGTAAGTCATAATTGCAATTATAATTGAATCAACAAAATCATCATGGCACTTTGTTATATCAGTTTACCTGATTTTATTATTTACAAAATTCGTTACATTTTATTCATGGAATAGTCTTAATAAATCCTACCCGAGATTATGAGTTTCATTAGATAAATTTGCTCGAGCTTCGCTCTCACAAATACATCGATCAACTCGCAATCTCTTGTGGGATGACCTATGACAAAAGTATGATACTGAAATTTACTTAATAGTATTTGAAATACTGCTGAAGGCTCAGTTATTAAAATATGAAAAGTTGTACCCCTTCCACTTTGTATAGTGGGTCGAAATCTGGGAGCGTTAATGGAATAGTTGTCTTCTTGCAAATTTTTCATTCTTCTATATCTCACAATTCATTGCAGTTCTGATCAGGAATGCTAGGGGTTACCTGTTGTGTACGTTTGAAATAAAAGAGGGTTTTTACTGGATGGGAAAAAAGATGCAAGTAGAAGACGTGAAAGTTTTAAGGAAAATGACAGGAAGAAGATAAATGGATAAGATAATGATTTGTGATAAAGGATTGTGAAATACTAGTCATTGGTGAATGAATGAATGAGTGAATGAGCCCACCGAGTCCATGAAGGGCTATGGCCTCCTACAAGAGGGAAAGTTCATACTAATATATCACGTGGTGAGCTATTCCACGTCAGAGAGGCTGTACTTGAAGTTAATTCACTGAGGATATAGTCATTTTCACAGTTCATTATTCTTCTTTAGTCGTCCCAGTTCTTTCCATGCACTTCTGTACTGGTTGAAAATAGAAGAGAGGAACACAGTGACGTAACGGACAAAGTCTGGGCCCAAATGAAAAATTTAATTTGGACCCCGTAAAAAAAAATCACGATCAAGCATATGGATTCAATAGCTTGACTTCGACCGCAGGAAATAGCCTACTAAATTTGATAGGCTAACAGAATATCAAAGTTATTAAAATTAGATTGTATTTAAAACACTCGTATGTCACATATTCGTCTCTTAATGATAATGAATTATAATTGCTAAATAAATAACATTATTTTACGACCATATTAATTACTCATATTGTAAGGCATAAAAGGCACGAAATACTTTATTCATCGAAAAACATATTGCACTTAATGCGTAGTTAACCCCGGCTAGGATATGCGAACGCTCACAATGTTCACTCGCCGACAGTAGATGTTGTAATGGCCTCTTTCCTGATGGTGTTTTGGCCACCGAGATGTTATGGTGGCCTCAGCGCTGATGGTGTTTTGGCCACCGGAGATATTATGGTGGCCTCTGCGCTGATAGTGTTTAGGCCACCGAGATGTTATGGTGGCCTCTACGCTGATGGTGTTTTGGCCACCGGAGATGTTATGGTGGCCTCTGCACTGATGGTGTTTTTTCCACCGGAGATGTTATGGTGGCCTCTGCGCTGATGGTGTTTTGAACACCGAGAAGTTATGGTAGCCTTTTGAGCTGATGGTGTTTAGACCACCGAGATGTTATGGTGGCCTTTGCGCTGAGGTGTTTAGGCCACCGAGATGTTATGGTGGCCTCTGCGCTGATGGTGTTTTTGCCACCGGATATGTTATAGTGGCCTCCGCGCTGATGGTGTTTTGGCCACCGAGACGTTATGGTGGCCTCTGCGCTGATGGTGATTTTTCCACCGGAGATGTTATGGTGGCCTCCGCGCTGATGGTGTTTTGGCCACCGAGATGTTTTGGTGGCCTCTGCGCTGATGGTGTTTTGGCCACCGAGTTGTTAATGTGGCCTCGGCGCTGATGGTGTTTTGGCCACCGGAGATATTATGGTGGCCTCTGCGCTGATGGTGTTTAGGCCACCGAGATGTTATGGTGGCCTCTACGCTGATGGTGTTTTGGCCACCGGAGATGTTACGGTGGCCTCCGCGCTGATGGTGTTCTGGCCACCGGAGATGTTATGGTGACCTCTACGCTGATTGTGTTTTGGCCACCGGAGATGTTACGGTGGCCTCCGCGCTGATGGTGTTTTGGCCACCGGAGATGTTATGGTGGCCTCTGCGCTGATGGTGTTTTTGCCACCGGAGATGTTATGGTGGCCTCTTCACTGATGGTGTTTTGGACACCGAGATGTTATGGTAGCCTTTTGAGCTGATCGTGTTTAGACCACCGAGATGTTATGGTGGCCTTTGCGCTGATGGTGTTTAGGCCACCGAGATGTTATGGTGGCCTCTGCGCTGATGGTGTTTTTGCCACCGGATATGTTATAGTGGCCTCCGCGCTGATGGTGTTTTGGCCACCGAGACGTTATGGTGGCCTCTGCGCTGATGGTGATTTTTCCACCGGAGAAATTATAGTGGCCTCCGCGCTGATGGTGTTTTGGCCACCGAGATGTCATGGTGGCCTCTGCGCTGATGGTGTTTTGGCCACCGGAGAATTTATGGTGGCCTCTGCACTGATGGTGTTTTTGCCACCGGCGATGTTATGGTGGCCTCCGCGCTGATGGTGTTTTGGCCACCTAGATGGTATGGTGGCCTCTGTGCTGATGGTTTTTTTTCCACCGGAGATGTTATGGTGGCCTCTGCGCTGATGGTGTTTTGGCCACCGAGATGTCATGGTGGCCTCTGCGCTGATGGTGTTTTGGCCACCGGAGAATTTATGGTGGCCTCTGCACTGATGGTGTTTTTGCCACCGGCGATGTTATGGTGGCCTCCGCGCTGATGGTGTTTTGGCCACCTAGATGGTATGGTGGCCTCTGTGCTGATGGTTTTTTTTCCACCGGAGATGTTATGGTGGCCTCTGCGCTGATGGTGTTTTGGCCACCGGAGTTGTTATGGTGGCCTCTGCGCTGATGGTGTTTTTATCACCGGAGATGTTATAGTGGCCTCCGCGTGATGGTGTTTTGGCCACCGAGATGTTATGGTGGCCTCCGCGCTGATGGTGTTTTGGCCACCGAGATGTTATGGTGGCCTCTACGCTGATGGTGTTTTGGCCACCGGAGATGTTATGGTGGCCTCTGCGCTGATGGTGTTTTTGCCACCGTAGATGTTATGGTGGCCTCTGCGCTGATGGTGTTTTGGACACCGAGATGTTATGGTAGCCTTTTGAGCTGATGGTGTTTAGACCACCGAGATGTTATGGTGGCCTTTGCGCTGATGGTGTTTAGGCCACCGAGATGATATGGTGGCCTCTGCGCTGATGGTGTTTTTGCCACCGGATATGTTATAGTGGCCTCCGCGCTGATGTTTTGGCCACCGAGACGTTATCGTGGCCTCTGCGCTGATGGTGTTTTTTCCACCGGAGATGTTATGGTGGCCTCCGCGCTGATGGTGTTTTGGCCACCGAGATGTTATGGTGGCCTCTGCGCTGATGGTGTTTTGGACACCGGAGATGTTATGGTGGCCTCTGCGCTGATGGTGTTTTGGCCACCGGAGATGTTATGGTGGCCTCCGCGCTGATGGTGTTTTGGCCACCGAGATGTTATGGTGGCCTCTGTGCTGATGGTTTTTTTTCCACCGGAGATGTTATGGTGGCCTCTGCGCTGATGGTGTTTTGGCCACCGGAGATGTTATGGTGGCCTCTGCGCTGATGGTGTTTTTGTCACCGGAGATGTTATAGTGGCCTCCGCGCTGATGGTGTTTTGGCCACCGAGATGTTATGGTGGCCTCCGCGCTGATGGTGTTTTGGCCACCGGAGATGTTATGGTGGCCTCTTCGTTGATGGTGTTTTGGCCACCGGAGATGTTATGGTTGCCTCCGCGCTGGTGGTGTTTTGGCCACCGAGATGTTATGGTGGCCTCCGCGCTAATGGTGTTTTGGTCACCGAGATGTTATGGTGGCCTCCGCGATGATGGTGTTCTGGCCACCGGAGATGTTATGGTGGCCTCTGTGCTAATGGTTTTTTTCCACCGGAGATGTTATGGTGGCCTCTGCGCTGATGGTGTTTTGGCCACCGGAGATGTTATGGTGACCTCTGCGCTGATGTCGTTTTTGTCACCGGAGATGTTATAGTGGCCTCCGCGCTGATGGTGTTTTGGCCACCGAGATGTTATGGTGGCCTCCGCGCTGATGGTGTTTTGGCAAACGAGATGTTATGGTGGCCTCTGCGCTGATGGTGTTTTTGCCACCGGAGATGTTATGGTGGCCTCTTCGTTGAGGGTGTTTTGGCCACCGGAGATGTTATGGTTGCCTCCGTGCTGATGGTGTTTTGGCCACCGAGATGTTATGGTGGCCTCCGCGCTAATGGTGTTTTGGTCACCGAGATGTTATGGTGGCTTCCGCGCTGATGGTGTTCTGGCCACCGGAGATGTTATGGTGGCCTCTGCGCTGATGGTGTTTTGGCCACCGGAGATGTTATGGTGACCTCTGCGCTGATGTCGTTTTTGTCACCGGAGATGTTATAGTGGCCTCCGCGCTGATGGTGTTTTGGCCACCGAGATGTTATGGTGGCCTCCGCGCTGATGGTGTTTTGGCAAACGAGATGTTATGGTGGCCTCCGCGCTGATGGTGTTTTGGCCACAGAGATGTTATGGTGGCCTCCGCGCTGATGGTGTTTTGGCAAACGAGATGTTATGGTGGCCTCTGCGCTGATGGTGTTTTTGCCACCGGAGATGTTATGGTGGCCTCTTCGTTGAGGGTGTTTTGGCCACCGGAGATGTTATGGTTGCCTCCGTGCTGATGGTGTTTTGGCCACCGAGATGTTATGGTGGCCTCCGCGCTGATGGTGTTCTGGCCACCGAGATGTTATGGTGGCCTCTGCGCTGATGGTGTTTTTGCCACCGTAGATGTTATGGTGGCCTCTGCGCTGATGGTGTTTTGGACACCGAGATGTTATGGTAGCCTTTTGAGCTGATGGTGTTTAGACCACCGAGATGTTATGGTGGCCTTTGCGCTGATGGTGTTTAGGCCACCGAGATGATATGGTTGCCTCTGTGCTGATGGTGTTTTTGCCACCGGATATGTTATAGTGGCCTCCGCGCTGATGTTTTGGCCACCGAGACGTTATGGTGGCCTCTGCGCTGATGGTGATTTTTCCACCGGAGATGTTATGGTGGCCTCCGCGCTGATGGTGTTATGGCCACCCAGATGTTATGGTGGCCTCTGCGCTGATGGTGTTTTGGCCACCGGAGATGTTATGGTGGCCTCTGCGCTGATGGTGTTTTGGCCACCGGAGATGTTATGGTGGCCTCTGCGCTGATGGTGTTTTTGTCACCGGAGATGTTATAGTGGCCTCCGCGCTGATGGTGTTTTGGCCACCGAGATGTTATGGTGGTCTCTGTGCTGATGGTTTTTTTTTCAGCGGAGATGTTATGGTGGCCTCTGCGCTGATGGTGTTTTGGCCACCGGAGATGTTATGGTGGCCTCTGCGCTGATGGTGTTTTTGTCACCGGAGATGTTATAGTGGCCTCCGCGCTGATGGTGTTTTGGCCACCGAGATGTTATGGTGGCCTCCGCGCTGATGGTGTTTTGGCCACCGAGATGTTATGGTGGCCTCTGCGCTGATGGTGTTTTTGCCACCGGAGATGTTATGGTGGCCTCTTCGTTGATGGTGTTTTGGCCACCGTAGATGTTATTGTTGCCTCCGCGCTGGTGGTGTTTTGGCCACCGAGATGTTATGGTGGCCTCCGCGCTAATGGTGTTTTGGTCACCGAGATGTTATGGTGGCCTCCGCGAAGATGGTGTTCTGGCCACCGGAGATGTTATGGTGGCCTCTGTGCTAATGGTTTTTTTTCCACCGGAGATGTTATGGTGGCCTCTGCGCTGATGGTGTTTTGGCCACCGGAGATGTTATGGTGACCTCTGCGCTGATGGCGTTTTTGTCACCGGAGATGTTATAGTGGCCTCCGCGCTGATGGTGTTTTGGCCACCGAGATGTTATGGTGGCCTCCGCGCTGATGGTGTTTTGGCAAACGAGATTTTATGGTGGCCTCTGCGCTGATTGTGTTTTTGCCACCGGAGATGTTATGGTGGCCTCTTCGTTGAGGGTGTTTTGGCTACCGGAGATGTTATGGTTGCCTCCGTGCTGTTGGTGTTTTGGCCACCGAGATGTTATGGTGGCCTCCGCGCTAATGGTGTTTTGGTCACCGAGATGTTATGGTGGCTTCCGCGCTGATGGTGTTCTGGCCACCGGAGATGTTATGGTGGCCTCTACGCTGATTCTGTTTTGGCCACCGGAAATGTTACGGTGGCCTCCGCGCTGATGGTTTTCTGGCCACCGGAGATGTTATGGTGGCCTCTGCGCTGATGGTGTTTTGGCGACCGAGATATCTCGCCGCGGCGTCCAAACCCGCGGCCACCTTCGCGTCCTGAGTTCGGGAGACACTTGCTGCGGGTCGGGCACCTTCGGGTCCCGGCGCAAAGCCCGGACCGTCATTACGCTCCGGTGGCGAACCGAAATCTTCGGGGAGCCAAGTGTCGAAAGGGAAAGGGAAAGGGGCGGCTTCCAAGTCTAGTTCTTCGCAGCCCGGGCCGTCGCGTCAGGCAAGAGGGGATCCCCCGGCCCAGCCCGGAAAGGCCCCCGCCTCGACCGCACGCCCCGGTGGTGAGCAGGGACCCTCTGCTCCCCAAGCCCCCCGCAAGGGGAAAAAGAGGAGGAAGAACAGGAAGAAGGGAAAGAAGCCAGCGCCTCCCCCTTGCGGCATCCTCGTGGTAGCCGACGATCGAACCAAGTCTGGGGACGAGGTTCGGGAGTTGGTGCGCGGAGCCATTCGCCCCGAGGACGAGGGCTGGCGAGTTGTGGGCCTGAAGAGGGCAGGTGGCCCGCGGGTTTTGTTAGAAACCCACGGGGAGGAAGAAGCGCAAAAGATCCTCTCTTCACGGCAGTGGCAGGAGAGCGGCTTGTCCGTCTCCCTCGCCGTGAAACTGCCCCCAAAAGTCATTTTGTACGACGTGCCCGACAGGTTTGACGAGGAGTCACTCCTGTCTGCGGTGCGGAGGCAAAACTTCCCCGAAGTGACCGAGGAATCCTTCAAAGCGAAGTTCTCTCCCTCGTTCAGGACGGGGAAGCGACTGGAGGGTCGGACCAACTGGGTGGTCCGTGGGAGCCCGGAGTTGCGGACAGAGCTTCTAAAGCTGAAGCGGCTGTCCGTCTCCTTTAGTATGTGCCGGGTCGCCCCATTTGCTGCAACCACGCGTTGCTTCAAATGTCTTGGACTCGGCCACACGGTGCGAGGATGCCGTGAGAAGGCCGAGGTTTGTGCACACTGCGCCGACAGTGGGCACAAGGCCTCGGATTGTCCCAAGGGGAAGGAACCCTCGCGGTGCGCGGTGTGTTCCAGGCGGGGCCTGTCGAGCCACCACGACACGCGCGATCGGAAGTGTCCTTCCCTGCGCCGATACGCGGAACAGTTGAGCTCTCGGACCGATTATGGATAATATCCTGGTCTGGCAGCACAACGCGGATCGAGCTCGTCAAGTGACGGATGAATTGAGGGATGAGGCTAGCCGGGTGGGAGTCGACGTGCTCCTTATCCAGGAACCCTACCATCGTCGGAACGTGGTCGTCGGCTATGGTATGGGCGCCCTGGTGGTGACAGGTGGCGACGGGGATGATGAGCCCTGGGCTGCGGTTGTTGTTCTGAATCGGAGCCTCACGGTGCTCCAACTTGGACACCTGAGTGACTCCCACTGTGTATGCGTGGAGATTTCCACGCGGCATTTTAGTGTTGTGGTTGTAAGTTTATACTTCCAACCCAGCACCAATGTTGAAAGATACATTCGATCGATGATGAGAATAAAACGTCATGTTGACAACGGGGCGGTCATAGTCGGTGCAGACGTCAACGCCAAATCCCCCTTATGGGGTGCTGCGGTGGTTGATGACTGGGGCCGAGCAATTGAACGTGCGATCGCTCAACTTGATTGGGACGTGGCCAACGTGGCCGGTCATATGCCAACCTTCAGTACCGCGAACGGTGAAAGCTACATTGACGTGACGTTTACGTCTCGTCCGTGCATTCCCGTTCAGGACTGGGTAGTCGTCGCTGATGCAACCTCGAGTTCGCACCGTGTGCTTCAATTCAGCTTAGTGGTCCGACGAACTGGACCCCGCGACCGGATAGGAACCAGATTCAGCACTCATACTGCTGACTGGGACCGATTCCGGGAACGATTAGAAGCCAAGGTGTCGGTACTCCCTGAGAACGCGGAGACGCTACCCCAGGCCCTCCGACTGGCTCGCCAGTTGGAGCGAGCCATCCTCGCGGCTGCAGGGGAGCCTCAATGACTAGGCGCGGGGGTCGTCGCTCCGGGAAGGTTGTTCCATGGTGGAATCCGTTGCTGACTGACCTGAAAAGGATGACGTACAACTCTAGAAAGATGTATCAGAGGGCCCGCCGTCGGGGTCTGGAGCACGGGGATCACTTCCGTGACTACCAGACTATCCGGCGCATCTATTCGCGCGCTATTCAACAGAGTAGACGTGATAGTTGGAGGGAGTTCGTCTCTGAACAGAGCGAATTAAACCCTTGGGGCCTGGCCTATCGGCTACAGTGTAACAGACAGCGACCCGCCCAGGTGCTTGCCTCCGTCCGTGTAGACGGGGCGCATGCTACCTCGTGGCAGGATAACATGCGCACTTTGTTGAACGTGCTCTTGCCGGATGACACTCCGGCAACGGACACTGATCGGCAAAGGCGTCTGCGCGCACGGATGCTTGTGGATCCAGAAACCGAGGAGGAGGGGCCGTTCGACGATGTGGACCTGCAGATCGCTCTTACGAGTATGCGCAGCAAGGCAGCACCCGGACTTGATGGCATTGAAGTTTCAATGCTCAAGAAAGGGACAAGGTCGCTTTACAGCCGCCTTCTCGCTGTGTTGAACGCTTGCCTAAGATTAGGCGTCTTCCCGAATTCCTGGAAATCCGGGAAGATAATACTGCTGCGCAAACTCAATGATAGAGCAGCAGACGATCCGAAGGCGTACCGGCCAATCAACCTTCTCCCGGTGTGCGGTAAGCTACTGGAGAAACTCGTGAAGGGCCGCTTAGAACCAATGTTGGAACGGACGGCTTGTGCTGGGCAGTTTGGATTTCGCGCCGGAAGATCCACGGAGGACGCACTCGTTGAGCTGCAGGAGTTCGTCAGAACGAATGCGGCAAAATACGTTTACGGACTCTTTGTGGATATAGAAGGCGCGTTTGACAACGCCTGGTGGCCTCTCATTCTCGAACGCTTGAAGAGTAAGAGATGCCCGCGTAACATCTACGCGCTCGTTCGGGACTACTTTCGTGGTAGGACAGTCCGGGCCGTGGATGGGACTCTCTCGATGTCGAAGAATGTAACAAAGGGATGCCCGCAGGGGTCGGTTCTCGGCCCTCTGCTGTGGAATCTGTTGTTCGATGAGTGCATAGAAGTTCTCTCGGAGATTGAGGGGGTTAAGGTGATAGCGTATGCCGACGACCTTGCCGTACTCATCCCTACGGATAGTAGGCTGGCACTGGAGAATGCTGCCACGGCCGTACTGCGCGAGCTCGAGACTTGGTGCGAAAGCGCCAAACTCCGAGTATCGACCAGGAAAACCGTTGGCATGCTTCTCAAGGGCAAGTTGCTTCGCCACCCCGTTGTCCGCTTTCATACGGACCCACTCCAGAGTCTGAGCACGGTCGACGAGCACCGTTATCTCGGTGTCTTGCTCGACTCAGGACTCAGAATGAACGCGCATGCAGCTTACGTTCGCACGAGAACAACAACTTTGTTTCATTCGATGGGGTGGCTGTCCGGTACCTCATGGGGTTACCGGGCATGCAGCTACATGGTTCTGTATCGGGGACTATTCCTCGCTGTGTGCTCTTATGCCGCAGCAGGTTGGTTCCCATACATGAACAAACGACACATGAGGATTCTCGGCTCAGCTCAGCGAACGGTGCTGATACGCTGCTTACGCGCGTATCGCACGACGTCCAAAGTATCACTCCAAGTGGTGGCCGGGGTTCTCCCTATCGAGCTACACTTGCGAGGACGACTTTGCGCCTACAACATCAGGCGGGGTCGACCGTTCCACCTATTAGGTGTGGACGTCGATCCGACGGGCGGTCCTGACGCTGAAATTGGGGCGAAGAGGGTGGTAGATGGGCTCCTGTTTGCCGAGTGGTGCCGTCAGTGGCGCGAGGAAGACCGCGGTCGCACGACCTACGATTTCATCCCCCGATTGGCTGCTCGCCCCCGGATGAAGTGGCTTTTTCCCTCGTTCTGGACGATGCAGTTCTTGACGGGACATGGTGATTTCGGGGCGTACCTCCAGCGGTTCGGACTCAACCCCGACGCCCGCGAGGCACTGGGTGCCCACTGCCAGTGCGGTGTACGGGAGGTGGAAACGGTGGAACACGTGTTGTACTCGTGCCGGCTCCACTCTGAGGCTCGTCGTCGGCTGCGTGATGCAGCCGCGCAAGCCGAAGAGCCGTGGCCACCTGCTTTCCCCTTCTGGGTAAGTCGGTCTGGGTTTCCCGTGTTACAGGCCTACGCTCGCGAGGTCTTAACATGGAAAATAAATGAAGTGCGGGAAGGCAGAGCGCCGGACCCGCACTGATTGCAGACGGACTTACTTTGAACGAAGAAGCACGATGCTGGGATGTGTGTGCGATGAAGCGTGTGGAATCGCTCATGGGTCGGGCTGGGTAGAACCGCTCCGACTAGGCTAGTCGTCCCGCCTCCAGTCCCAGCATCAAAAGAGTGCGACAAATCCTGTTCGGCCTGCTCCGATACAGGTGGCGACTTTGGGGTTGACGACCCAGGTAGGGAGTTCCGACCAATGATCATCGAAAGTTGATGCGTATGAACGCAGAGCAGGTTCACGACGGTGGCGTCCGAAAGGAGCCGAACCGGACTGACTACGCCCGTGTGGAGAGATCATTGGAAGGACCCCTGGAGCATCCCAGTGGGGAAGAGTCTCCCGCAGATCAACAGCGTGAGGGGGGCAGGTGGAGGTCCGTACGGGGCTGGGTTTATGATCACAGCTGGACCTCCCCGCTTGAGCTACCTTCGGGTCCCGAAAGCTGAGTGCAGCCAAAAAGCTCTAACACCACTCCTAGCGGAGAGGATCCTTAGAGAGTTAGGACGACCGGCGCAGGCCGGGGGCACCACCTCCACGAGGTTTTCCCTGGGAAACCACCCAGCTTGCTGGGTGGGCTAAGAGTGCCTACCTTCGGTTAAGTCCTATCTCCCCGCCGCCCGGCCAACTTATGTGCATAGGCCGGGTTGGGGGTGATCTTTCCGCGGCTGCACACCTGAAGCGGTGGCCGCTAGATAGATGGATTACTTCCCGTCGCTCCACACCTCCCATCCTATTCTCCCGTCTCTGGGCTATGCGCATCAGCGCGGGGTGGCCCTTGACAGGTGGATAATCCTATTTAGGACCCCATCCTGAATTCTTCTTCTTCTTCTTCTTGGCCACCGAGATATTATGGTGGCCTCCGCGCTGATGGTGTTTTGGCCACCGCTGATGTAGGGTGGTGTTTGAAACCAATTACCTATTTCCAAGAAGACTAACTAGTGAGCTTGAGATTATATATACTCAACCTCAAATAGTCTTCCCTCGAAATACATACTGCATCTGATGCTCTAAAGGTGTTACAACTTACAACACTTACAAAGTAAACAGAAGAATTTCTGCTTCCACCAAAAAGCTAAAATGGACCACTACATATTTCTTATGAAAAACCTATTGACTTCAAAGGTTATAATATTTTTGTGAAGAATATGCTCATATGTTTTAAGACAAACAACTTTATGAATCGGCAGTTAAGAAAAATATTTCTTTGTTGTTGTTGTGTTCATAGGTTTCTGTATTTTGTGAAGTAACTGATCTTTACTATAACATATATAACAGTGCTGTGCAATTAATGAAAAAAAAAATTATCTCCTTTGCAGTTTCTTTACATTGGACATTAGTATCCACTTCTATAAATTTTGCACTCAGAGATAATTTCATAAAAGTCTTTTATAATATGACGGACCACTACACTCATTAAAAATGTAAGGACTTACATAAATTTAAAATAAATATGTGGCTCTTGCACAGAAAGCAGAGCCAAATATTTTAATACCATTTGGAACTGTTTATGGAGTTGTGTAGTTTGTGAAGTATTTGTGATTCGTCTTTGCTGTGACATAAATAATAGTGTTTTGCACTATTTTTGGAAAATTAGCTATTCATCTTTTTGGCAAAAAATGGATTAATCTCTATTCCCCTGTAAATTGTGCACTTAGAGAAAAAAATGTAAAATAAATGTTTTGAAGTTTACATTGTTAGAAGAATTGTTACATAATTTACAAACCAATATAAAATTTTCCATACTATACACGTATCAGAATACTGTAAACTATATTAGAAGAATTACAATATTTCAATATTAAAATATATTAATTTATCTCCATTTAAATTTCTTGAGTCCTCGTTTTACCATACCCCAAAAGTATTATAGGCCTATATATAGGGTAGTACATGTATAGTATAGTATATAGTATATATAAACATTTATATAATAATATTCTCATATATAAACATGTACATACACATATAGGCCTACACAGATGGTGGATCTCTCTTCTCCGAAGATGACGACGCAGACAGTCGCCGAAAGCTTTCGAATTTAATTCTCTCACTACCCGAATGGAAACCCGAGAACAGTTTCTACATTGTATTCGTCGGGAGAATCTTCAAAAGTTTTATAATATATTCAGTTTGAAAAGAGGTTTGCACTTTTATAAATCCATCCATAAGCATCAGTGAAAATCTAACTTGATCCCTTGGTTCTCTTTGTTACTTTTCTTAAACAAAACATTAAATACGCTTAATAATGTACGTGAACATTCTGTTAGTGTGCGACAGAGTATTAGAGTACCTTGAGAAACATAGATATATAAGCTTTCATGAACCACAGATTACTGTCTCTGTTGAACATTACATGAGAATATTATAGGAGAAAAATTCCTCCGAGACTGGGACTTGAACCCAGGACCTTTTGCTATTCGCGCCAATGCTCTACCAACTGAGCTAAGCCGGAGTTCAAGTCACAGCGCCAGATGGAACCTCTCTCCTATGAATAATTAGTGTGCCTCACAGTACTGCATATGACATAACTTGTCTGTCTGTGAGGTAGACCATTGGGGCAATCAGTCATAGGAGAGAGGTTCCATCTGGCGCTGTGAATTGAACTCCGGCTTAGCTCAGTATTGGCGCGAATAGCCAAAGGTCCTGGGTTCAAGTCCCAGTGTCGGAGGAATTTTTCTCCTATAACATTCTCATGTAATGTCCAACAGACAGTAATCTGTGGTTCATGAAAGCTTATATATCTATCTTGAATGTTAACTATACAATAACAGTGAGAGCCCGGTCACAATAATCACTAATTAGTGTGCCTCACAGTACTGCATATGACATAACTTGTCTGTCTGTGAAGTAGACCATTAGAGCAGTCAGTCATAGGAGAGAGGTTCCATCTGGTTCTGTGAATTGAACTCCGACTTAGCTCAGTTGGTAGAGCATTGGCGCGATTAGCCAAAGGTCCTGGGTTCAAGTCCCAGTGTCGGAGGGATTTTTCTCGTATAATATTCTCATTGTGAAACA
The DNA here is from genome assembly GCA_964059195.1 of Ectobius pallidus. Classification (NCBI taxonomy): domain Eukaryota; kingdom Metazoa; phylum Arthropoda; class Insecta; order Blattodea; family Ectobiidae; genus Ectobius; species Ectobius pallidus. Next base: position 77,114,697 of record CAXKWD010000006.1, read on the forward strand.
TGTTTTAATCATGGAGAAATTCCTTATCTTTGGAGATCAGTATATTTTTTGAAGAATAAATTTCCAGCGGTCATAATAAATTGTTGAGCCAGAAATATTGAATCTAATCAAATCAGAAAAGTTATTTTTCTGAGTTATGGTAGAGTTTTCCTGACAGGGTCACATATCATGTTTTAATATGTTTTCCGTTAACTTGATTTTTAAAAATCTTGAATTCATAAACGGTGTTAGTAAGAAATAAAAGTCCTCGGTGCAAGTGGGTTCAAACTCTGGGGGGTCATCAGGATCACAATCTTCTTATTTGCTTCTTTCTTCCTGCCTTGTTCACATAATTATACAACCTCCTGAACTGACCTTTTAATTCTCTATTGGACAAATTTCCTTGAAAAGGAATACCTTAACATTCGTGATGATAGAATACATCATCGCCACCTAACCTATAGCTTTCATTACTATTTACACCGTAAATAATTATGGAATTGACACTATTTACACTGGAACCTGTTTATTTTTAACAACATTTCAGTATTTTTTTCTACTTTTGAATTAAGGTCTTGCCGTTTCGTATAGACTAGCAAATGCTATCGAAACACCAATAAAATGAAAAAAAGGAAAACTCAGGAGTGACGAAGTGCATGTATTGGCAACTTAACCAAAGAAAAAGTGTCAATGACTAAAAACATTCCTAAAAATTTCAAATACATAACACAATTTCACCGAACACTATTCTTAAAATTGGGGCGCGAGGAATTTAAATGACATTTTTACAGTTGTGTATGTCGTCTAAATATCGAACATGTGAAATATCAAGTAGTATACTTCTAGCTATATAAAAATAAAATTGCTATCCAAATTGCCATACCTGTACCATAATGAATAGAGGAGAAAGTGTGATGACTGAGGTAGTTCACTGGTTCCGCCGCTAGGTAGCAGTTACTCTGCTTGAGATTCGCGGGAGCAGGATTACTACGGGCGGTATAGGAAAAATTGCAAACACTCTTAAACAAAATAATACATTAATCTATTTCAAAATGACTCACCTTATCTAAATTGAATTGTTAGATACTTTTGACAATTTTCGGGCTGCTTTACACGTCTTGGAAGATCTCATCTCCATAAATAAACATGGCCGTGTGTAACAGTAATTTCTCAGATTGCAAGAAGCTTGACCATAACATTTCGTTCCACATCTTTCCAAATATCGAAGATGTTCACAAGCAATGAACAAGTATATAATATAGGTATGAAACAGCTAAGGGATGATTTGATCTAATATTTTGTTGCCTAGAAAATAGGGTAGAGGGTATGTTAGTATAATATGATGAGAATTTTTTAAAGAATGTACATTTGTATAGAAATAACAACGTATAATTAGGGTAGAAAACAGCTAAGGGATATTTTATAACTTAATATTAATATTACATTGTATAGAATATTACTGAGTAGGCTATTAATTTGTATTAATATTGTATTAATAGTAATATTATTTATATTAATATTAATTTTCTCCTGGCTGTATGGGGTAAGTTATGTAGGTGAAACACGGTCAAAAGTGTAGATCTGTGTACAAATTATGTGAACAGAGATAATATAAACTAAGGGATGGTTTGTGAATTGCAGGGCATGGAAAATTTCATAAGCAGCACTACAAAAATAGGGCGCGTGATCTTTAAAATTGGCGTCTCAACATCCGATAAAGACGCACATACGCAAAAATTGTTTTGCAATGCATTCTACATATAGGCTATCACACAATATTTCAAAGCATTTTCCCTGATTTTTTCATAAAAAATTAAATCCTCTTGCCTTAACTACAGCCCGCTATTTGCTCAAACCCTCGACCATTCGCCGTTCGCTGTAACTGATGTACGTCTTATGTTGTTAAATTATATTATTAAAAAAAGGATCAAGATATTAAACTAATAAGACATTTGCTATAATAATTATACATAAAAATTATTAACATAAGTGAACAGAAAATATGATAAATAATCCAATAAATGCATAAATAAAAGTAGTGCAGATTTACTAAGTTAGAAAAAAGCTTCATTCGCTCCTTTTCCCCAACGGGTCAATCTTGCAGTATGGGTACAAGTAGTCAGTTAATATATTATTATTATTATTGAGTCCACGAATAAATTATGTAAAAATTTTACGTTATTGCTGGTATTTTATGGAAAAGATGCCTGCCAATACCTCAATACCATTCTGATAGCTTTAGCTTTAGAGTAATTACTATTACTCGTTAACCATTATAAATATATAGGTGGTACTCGATTTATAATAAGATCCAAATATTTCACTAAACCTTACACGCTTGATCTCTTTCTGGACACAAAAATAAAGTAATAAATGTCGCATAGTCAAATTTGCTTCACCCTCAACATTTCACGATCGTCCCACATCATTCAGCCAGCTGTGCGCCAGGAATAATTAGCCTACCACTCAATTACTCGTAAACCATTCAAGATATAAAGGTGGTACTGAATTTAAAATAAAGTTGAAATATTTCACTAAAACTTTCTCGCTTGAAGTTTTTACGGGACACAAAAATGAAAATAATTGTCGCATAGTCAAATTCCGTTTCACCCTCCATGAATTTTATGTAATTGGTGATGTTTATATAATGAAATAAAAACATTTATGTCCGCATTTTTTAAATATCTGTTTTAACCATCAGAAGGACTGTGTTGTGCAGATTATTTCTGCACAAATTTCACAGAAATAGGACCAAAGGTTAATTAAAGATTGCGAGTTTAATCATAAGATGCCAAACTATCATGATGCAGCATTGAGAAGTTGAAACGCAAACGAAGGTGCTGCCAGTGTTTCGGTGGACCGCCGCTCTCCCTATACCCACCTTTGTATTAGCGGCGAAGTCATCACACTTTCTCATTCTATTCATTATGCCTGTACTTAAATTTATTTGGTATCTGTATAGTTTAAAACGTTAAAATTTATAATTCTATTGTGCAGTGCATTAATAAGCATTAACAAGACACGTATAAGCATTCAGGATACTGTTTTCTTTCTCTACTCACCCACATTTATAATAGGCTAAGGCATTCCTCGCTCCGTTTAAGTTGGAGAAGCGGGACTATACTCTATTTACAAAGCTAAGCAAATTTCCACATGATATATTAAAGATAATACTAATTATTAATAGCCAATAATTCTTACCAGTAAGCCATCATAACTCTGTCATAGCTCCTGCCTCTTCTTCCACGAGGAAGAAATTTGATTTGGACGTTAACCAAGCTACCATACAAGAGATATCGATAGGCCAACAATATATCGGAAGAAGTTCATAATTGGATCGATTTTGCACTCACTGAAAGGGGAAATCTCTCTATATATAAGAGGTTTTGTCCTGACTGAATGAATGAGTGACTGACTGACTGACTGACTGACTGACAGAGAATCAACGCAGAGCCTAAAGAAGTTATTAGAAATGTATTTATAACTTTATATTGTTTGGAAGAGTGAAACATAATTTTTTAACGGAAGTGTCAGTTATTCCACGAAGCTCCGTAAGGAACTCGTGAATAATCCTGTATACAATATAACAAAGTGTAGCAATAGGCTATTGCTACAGTGCGTAAAGAACCTGCGACTTGTGACAGTTGCTGGAGGGTATGTTTCCATGGTTTCAATCTGATAAATTCTGAAATCACTCGCTATCAATGGAAAGGCAAGACATTGTTGCTGAAAACAATTAGAAAAAAAAATTAGAAAATAAATCTACGAAACATACCCCTCCAACAGATGTCACAAGTCGCAGATTGTTTAAATGGCACTGTACGTTATTATTTTTTATGGTTGATCATAACTTGTTGAATTGCGTCATCTTGACGAAAGTGGCATTGGGAGATTATTAGATGAGCCATAACACCAAATAAATGTCGAGAACTTCTCCATGAAGGGTTGATACACATCCTTCTGAAGCGAAAATGGATTGCCCATTCAATAAGTTACTAGAAAAATATGTCATTAATGCAATTTTGAATTTCTATGAAGAAAGTGGGTTTGGTACGTTAAGAAACATCTGTAGTCAGAATTGAATCTTGTCTTAATAAACTTATCTGACCTGTAATCCAGCCAAAAACTGGAAGAACTGTTCACATTTCAAATCATTCTTAACATTTTCACTGCTACTTACGTGTGTATAACTCACACAACAAAAACAAATTGCATAAAAGCAAATATCTAAGACTAACAAAGTAATGTCTTATGTCAAAATGCCAGGCTTTTATTCCGGTGTTACAGTTATCACTTGTAGAAACTAACTAGGCTATCTGATAAAATTTTCCTCATTGACTTCAAACACATAACTCAATGGTGATTTTAGTTGAATGCTTATTTCATTATTATGAGTTCAGTTAATAAACATCTATTTCTTTTTCTTTTTAAGGCACTAATTCATCGTTTATAGATCTTTACAGATTGAATTGGGATGGAGTTAAATTGTTTTATGACAACAAAACAGCTTTTCAATAGATCCATAACGTTTTCATAGTTCAATTAAGTACAGTGTATTGATAATAAGTGATACAGTACACAAAATAATTTAATGGTGTTGTAAGACTTGGAGCTTTCACGGCGTTGGTTAATAATAATAATGGCTTCACGTGTCAAGATTGTTAATAGTAATTTTTATTGGAACCAAATGGTCATGCAGTATTATGATTAATGGAGCAACGATGGAATGCTATAGGCTATATGGCAGAGGAAACAGGATCATCCCAAGAAATCCTACCCCGACCTCTTTTTTGCCACCTCAAATCCCACATGGATCCTCCGAGATTAGATCGCGAGTAGCCAGAGATGGTCACTCAGCCGTGGGAGGGCCGTCAAGATTGCTGAGTATTCGGCTCACGATTAATAGGCCTATACGTCCACACTATCTCCATTCCGTCATATCTGTATGAAAGCCAGAGGGCTAAGGATAGCAGAGTGTCCGACTTTTTTATTCGGCTGATAACCCTTGAACCTTATTTACATGAGAATATAAACTTACATGGGTTTTATTTCAATCTTGTTAGAGGATTAAATGAAGTGAGAAAATATAATTAAATTAAAGTGCAAAACTAAAAAATGCAATGCCTTCGATCAAAATATTATATTTTAAAGATTAACTTAATCTACTTTAATGCATATTGTATTCATACGGTGCTCTATAAAAATTAGTGCGGTAACATGGAGAACGTGTAGGAACAAAGTACGATCTTAATGTTTTTCACTAGGATCTCTGAGTCGGATGAGTAGCGTCTTCCGTTTTCCTCTGGAGTAGCATGTGCCTTAGCGACTGAGCCTCTTCTTTCAGTGTGATCACTTGCGCCCTCAACAGTGCATTTTCGTGTTCTAACATCGTTGCTCGAAAAGCGATCTGTAATTTAAGAAAATGTCACAGAATTAGGCCTAGTAATCTTAAGGGACTAATGTTTTCTGGCAAAACATTTCCCTCATGTATTCATAGAAATGCTAGTTAATTTTCCTGGAGGGGATGAGCCATTTTGGCCTAGGTAGACAAGGTGTAGCGAAATCGTGCAGTTGTACTAAAATAAGGACTCGTGATTCAAAATTGTCAGCAAAAAATTGAAGCATAATTAAGAGTGCAGTGGGAAAAATATAGTGAAAAATTGATTTACTATGTATTGAATAACGGCAAGAAAGACAACTTACAGGATCACAATATCGGAAATGGACGTTTTAAAAATATGAAGATTAATTTTGCACCCAGCCTGCTCTACATTGAATATGAATAAATCAGTGTCCTAAAAATAAAGAAATGTTAAAGAAATCGAAGGATGTATTTATCAGAAAAAATTTTTTCAAACAGTGATATTGATCATAACAGAAGAAATCCTATTCTATCCCATATTTACGGTGAAAAAAGACAAAAGAAATTTTATTCATAGTAAGTTACAATACTTTCATATTAAAGTAAGGGCCAGAAATATTTTCACTGCCTAGGAGAGTTTACTTCTGCCGGAAAATGAGTAATTTCGGTTTCATTTTACTTCCATCGTCAATGTAGACTCCTTCAGGTACTAATATTTTCCCCAATTAGCCTACAGAATCGCATAACAATACATACTGCTTGAATAGTTCTGCCAAGGATGTGGGATTCAAGTAAAGAAAACTACAAAAGTATTCATAAGAACCTGGAAGCAATTTTGCCGGCAGAAACAAATTAAAATTTACTGACTGTACAACTGTAAGTGATGTCCAAAGATTATAAATAAACGCTATCGACCAACAAATAATATTCAATTGTTTTTCCTATACGTGACTATTTTACTTCCTGGCTCTGCCTTTTTGACACTTACTTGATCTTCTCGTATCTTTCTGGCATCTCTCGATTTCTTTGCTGCTTGATTATTCCTCTTTCGCCTTTCGTAGTATTTCTCGTCTTTCTGTTCATCAGGTATCGGTTTCTTCTCCCCACGCGGCCTTTTAGCTGTGCTACAAGTGCCTGTGAGTGCCCTCGATAATATGGGATCTGAAAATTAACACATATCGTTAGAACTCAGAATTGGACAGTCATCTCAAAACGTGTAATTAGATGCCCTCGTTTCCATTCATATCGTGAAATAAAGGTTCTAATGTACGAGGCGAGTCCATTAAGGAAGTTTCCCTAGGGCCGTTTAAACAAAATTTCATGGAAATATTTATTGCAACAGATAAAGCAAGTGTTCAGCTATTTTTAGACATATTCGCCCCAGGAATTGAGATATTTGTCATATCGTGGGACCAACTTTTGAACACTTGTGTCGTAGAATTCTGCCGCCTGGGATTTTGACCATTGTGTGATAACTAGTCATAGTGATTTTTGGAATTTATCTATCTCACAGATGAGCATGTCTGAGTAAAATTTGACTTGAGCATTGAATTCTGAACAAGGCTGTATGTCGAATGAAACTGGTGGTACGGGAAGATATTTCGCTGACGAGAGTCCTCAGAAACGATATTAATTTACAATGTGCATGCCGTGTGTTATAGATAAATTAAATCTAACTCACTTGTTTTTGAGTCCATCATTGGCAACAAAGGCGAATAGGGTTGAAAAGCTCCTAGAAGTCCTGGCGAGGTCATGAAGGCAGCTGGAGGTGGCAGCGATAAGGGCGATATCGGTCCTGCGGATGGAGCCTCTGTGTTGTGTGAGGTTTGTGAGAGATCTCCTATTCGAGGAGACAAGTCTGACAGTCTCGGTGATAATTCCGCTAGCCGAGGTGATATTAGGTGTTGATATGGATGGCTCACTTCAGCTGAAATGAAAATACTTAATTATTTCTAAAGAGAATATAGCGCTTAATTGCAAAATACCGCTTTGATTAATTCAAGATTAAAGCAGTTTTGCAGAGGTGTTCAATATTTGCAATCAGACCTGGAAATTTTCAGACTCGCTGAGCAAAGTATTCCGAAATTGAGGCATTCCATTCCCGAAACGCTCACTGAGATATAAATTTATAACTTTGTGCTTTTAGATTATTACATCCCGTAAATAAAACAGTTTTTACATTACAAACTTTACATGTATGATTACTTGTAATATACGTATATGTAAATTACTCTACCAACCCTGATGAGGGCAATGCGGGTTTTCGACTTAAAAACAGGTTATTCAAAATTTTAGTATTATGACATGTTAGATAATTTGAACGAGATAAATCATGAGATAGGATTTGGGTCGTTTCACTCCTAATTATTCTTAAGCCTAAGCCTATTTGATTTTAGTGTGTTTTTCTGAAGAGTCTGGAGGAAAAAAATCGCTCTTGCATGCCTACCCAACAAAAGTAATCTCCTAACAGAACAAGAAAATATCGCCATGACATAAGCTATTTGCTCATTCAGATATAAATTTTACCTGTGACTCCTTCGAAAGCTAGTTAAGACTCGATAGAGTGGAACATAGTTGAAACAAGTAAATTATATCATTACTAGGTATAGAGAATGGAAGTTGTGATAACTTCTTAGGTGATTCCTGTTAATATAATGAAACATACTTTATAGGCCTGCTTAAAGTTAATGTTGATCTGTAAATTTGTCCTAAGCAGCCCATTGTTCTTCTGTCGCCTGGAAAAAAGGCCTCGATCCACTTAGCTTCTGCAATTAACTTTAGTAATTGGGATAGGCCTATGCCTACACATGACTAAAAATTAGAGTTAACACCGTATTTTATTTTTAAAAACTTAAATAGAAATAATCTTCAATAGTACCTTTAAGCAATATGTAGAGACTTATGATTTCATCTGCATTGGTGGAAATGGTGCAGAGGGTTACTTTTATCCGGGAAAAAAAGCACTTTGCCTATCCCTATGAGTGTCCTATTAGTCTGGCAGATATGCTCTATTGTTATTAGAGGTCTTTGTAATATTTGATAAGTTTAGTGTGAAATTTGAGCTGAGTGTACTGTATATCCAATTACTTATTAATTAATGTAAACCTACTCTTCATAACTTTTAGCAAACGCTTTTTACAATAGCCTTGTTCAAGATTCACGTATTACCTGACGTAAGAGTGATGCTCTGAAATAATCTAGAAGAACTAACACTCCTGAGTTGAAATAGGTAAACAAACTACACGAAATCAAGGTGTATGTTTGACAGCCTTATGTTTAAGTGGACAGGCCTATGCGTTTTTGACGTAACAGTTACAAAATTGCGGTGTATGTTTATATTTCTGTCAGGGGAGACATTGTTTTTAAGCGATATATAGGCCTAGAATAGGCAGCTTTGGAATTGGATTGAAATTATGAGGTAATTGAACTAATTCATTTTGTACATTACAAAGAATTGCATAGAAGCCTGTTGTTACGTAGACCTACTACACCTATATTTTCTAACAGTATAAATCGGATAAAATCCATATATATTAAAATATGTTTGTTATTCGCATACGTGTCAAAGCAGGGATATAAATGGTTCTTACAGTTCTTTCAGTAGGCCACTACACAATATACGTACGTATGTAATGTTGCAAAACAAGCTTGATACCTACCACTGAATGTAATATCACTCCATAATTGCGCAAAGGGAAATTACATTATCGACACAGCTGCGTTTCAAATATTTGACGCCTATATCCTACAGACCTCGTTGTATAATATAACGCTTTCACATTATATACTTTTATGGTTTTTCATAAAGCCTGAGTAGAATTTAGTGCATGCTTCGAATTCTAACAAAAATAGAAAACCGGGAACAAGTGAAAGAAATATAATTATTTTTAAGCTATAAAAGTTGTTATAATTCTGCTTGTGTAAAATTAAAATATATTGGTTAAGCTCTGTTATTAATACTCAGTTATTTCATCAATAAAGTCGTTAACACCCTGGCACCTGCTTTGAACCCAACCTGCTCAGTTATAATGGTGATAACTACCAGCAAACCAAGGTGTAAGACAAGGATGTGCGTTACCGCCCATTCTTTTTAATACTAATGTTCGGTATCTTAAATGAATGGAAAGAAAAAGCTTCACCCGTTATTCATACTGGCGATGACATTAACAATTTTAGCATTTGCAATTGTAATGAGGCTATATAAGACTCAGAAGATAAACTTCAAAAGGCAATTTATCTATTCCATCAACCTGTGAAAGAATGTAATTTTAAAATTTCTGTTCTTATAACCAAAATTATGTCATTCTAAAGTAAATATTCATTAAGAGCAAAAATAATACTGGATGTATAATAGGTGCCTGAACAAGTCTAGCATTTTAACAATTTGGGTTGTGATTCAGATTTTATTGGGGGACCTAGATAAAACGAACTAATTAAATATCAAATGGTGTGTGGAACCGTCAAAACGATACTTAAAACAATCCGAAGGGGCAAAAAGGTAAGGTAATGGTAGTACCGGCATTAAAGTTTGACAGTGAATCTTGGACGATAAGGGAATGATATTATAGCCACAGTAGTTATAGACGCAGTATAAACGCTGTTCTTTAGGAACATAGAAGCTACGAATAATATTTGTGGAATGTAGGCTAATGTACACATGTTTTAATGCACACAGTAAACTTGGGTTTGGTTTTGAGACTTGCTATATGCCTTTCCCCCATCGAACTGATTCTATACATTTTCCATCTAGAAAGTATCTTCTCCTTCAGATTATTTCTCCATTGTTTCTATGCTATTAAAACTCGCCCGCAGTTGAAAACTGTTTCTCGCAGATCTTGAAATGTATTCCTACAATAAACCCGCACCGAAGAAATTGGTCACAAGCTCACATTCAGGAGTTCCTGGATTCAATCTCCTCGTTCTGAAAATTTCACTTGAGTTTCTTCATGGTTTCTCTAGTAGTAAATCCAATTGCCGGGTCGCAAATATATTTACGGATTACGTGAAGAAGTCCTCGACATTCTGTAGAAATGTAATAAATCTGACATATTAATAGATGGAAATTCAAGCTAAAACCTCGATTAAGTTGTGTCAATGATGATTATTTCTGCTTGAAATTTTATGACTAATCGTGCTGTATTAGATTTCTTAGAGGATTTATGTGTGATTTTTAATATTGCAGGGCTATACTAGAATCAGTTTCCTTTGGTATAAAACTTAGGGTAGGCCTAATTATTTTGTTATATTAGTTGCAATACTTTGTGCAATACGATTTTTAATTAAATGCTTTCGAAATACATCGAATTTCGAAATATGTACTGTAGTATCTTAGCATAAAATCTACCCAAATCGTGTGATTATTTTTTTAACCATATATTTGATGTGTGCAGAAAAAAATATAATTTTATGTTTAATTTAAAGAAAGATATAAAACATTTTTTTTTGAAACATTTACTTGTGAAATCATATGTATAAGTTAATTTATTATAAAAGTATTGTTAGTGCCAATTTAAGAAGACCTCGTCCAAAACCATCGTCTGTCTACAAATGAATATAATAGCATTGGTTCCCTAATCCGAAAATCTGCCCTGACATCGACACCGACAAAGAACAGGTGCTCATCTAGTCACGTGGACTTCCCCAGTGTTGCCGCTGTCATTCATTACTTCTTAAGTGAAGTAAATGTTGTGGTACGTATTTGGCATTATTATACTGAACTGAAGACAAGAGTGAATACGCTTATTTACCTTTTGACAGGTCAAAGAGGATTAGGGTGGCAGCAGATAGAAACAGTCTTTGGAAAAAGAGTCTTTAAGAAGTGGCACCCTACAATACGAGTACTTTACTTAACAATGATACGTACTTTTTATAAACACAATTCACATAAAACTAATTAAAACTCCATACACTAGACCAAAATTGTTGGCCTGAATGGCTCAGTATCCTGGTGGCTTTTTGTGGCCGAAGTTGCATATTCGATCCTGGCCCAGGTCGATGGCATTTATGTGTGCGTAAATGTGACAGACCCATGTCAGTAAATTTACCAAGCAAGTAAAATTCCGGATAAATTTTCGGCACATCGGAGACGGCCACATGCTTAAGTGGGCAGTACGTCCCCGTCGTCAAATAACCATCAAACCAAACCTAGACCAAAATGTAGAAGCCTATCCGATTTGAAAATGTTAAAATAAAACATCAGTGAATAAAAGGTATGCGAAAATGGCTTGAGAAGTTCGTAGACATAAATGGAAAATGTCTTGGTGTCTTATTTAGGTGATTCCGCTGTTTCATATTCCCGTCTACGAACTTCTAAAATTATAAAAGTCAGACTTCGTCAGTTTATTCACTGAACAGCACTATTTCATGAATGAATTTTCACTAAAAATTATAAATATTTCTCCCATCACCCCCTTTAAACTGTTGTAATAGTATCGTCAACTATTTTCAAGTGTATCTATGGTACGCTTACGGAATAGGATAATTTTACGAAAACTTATTTATGAGCTCTTTCTTCATTTTACCACGTTATTCATGTGTTACCAAACTATAGATTTTTGCGGTAGTGAATTGCCATTACGAATTAGCATTCACAAATTATATACGTCATCTACATTATTTGAACAGCTTTAATAATAGATAACTGATTTTACAGCTCTTCAGACGGCAATTACAATGGCGTGTCATCGTATAACAAGGAACTCCCCTGGGTATTGTAAAAGTCACGGAGTTAAACCGATTATTTTTTACAAAAGTGGCACAAGTAGTCATATGTAGGTCTTATTAATAATTCCATATTAGGCAACGTATAATCTATTCCTATTGTATATTGTATATCGAGGAACTTCATTGGCAGAACCAACTTCCAAAGTTAAGTGGACTGAATAATTAACTTTTTTGTGATATTTCTGTGCATATAAACAAACGTTATTGTATGTTTCAGAATTTCATGTGTTCTTTCTTTATCCGGTTAAAAAATCATACCTCGTTCACATTTTATTTTAACTTAATGTACCATTTTCAAAGTTCGAAGTTCTGAACTAACGTTAGCTTTCATGAAAATGACTCTTTTCATATCGCAAGAAGTTTTCTATAAATAACTGAGTTATAGACCTATACCTACTACTTTCCCATATATTGTCGGAGATTTTGTAAATTTTGAGCAAAGAGGAGGCTAGGGAATTGAAAATAGGGATATCTTAAGGGGTTTCCTAATTCTAACTGGTGAGTAACAACTTACAATGTTTAGAGTATTAATAATAATAATAGTCTAATAATAATAATAATAATAATACTAATAATAGTAATAATAATATTAGCATTAATAATAATATTAGCATTAATAATAATAATATTAACAATGGTATTTAGTACTGTGTTAACAAGATACCATGAATCATTATAAAAACAAAAGCCATTGATTGGTTTACTTATTCTTAATTTACGGCATTCGTTTTTACTGCAGACCCCCAAAGAGCATAAGCTACTCATGCTAAGGGACAGAATTTAATAAAACTGGCATGATCGATTTCGAAACGTATATGCCAGGAAGAAGATTTTGCACAAGTGACTGCATCAGACGGCGGACCAAGGGAGACTATCTAACATTCTAGCACGACTAAATGCAGAAAGAGTGGCCTAGACTGTTACAATGTGGGACTTGTATATTGTATATCGAGCAACTTCATTGGCAGAAGACTAAAAAGTCTCATCTACCGAGCAAATTCTTTGCCTTCATTTTGAGATTTATGGGAGGCCTTTGTCAATACGCGATTAATCAGCCGTATTTATTTATTAAGTACAAGTGTCCCCGGTTAGCTCACGTTTGTCCCAACTCTTGTGCAAGCAGTTCCGGGTTAAAATCTTAGTGGGGACCTTCAGTTTCCACGGAAAACAATGGAAAACCATTGAGACATCAGCTTGCTTAGATATACAGTGGGTGGGATGTTGTTTCCATTCCGTGATTTCGCTCCCGGTTCCCGGGAAGGGCTTCGGCCTGTATAAGACTGGATGAATGGAAGATGTACAAATAATTACATTTTCAATATTTGGTATGCATAAATCTTCCTTAGCACTTTCATTTTGATTTGATTTTCTGAGCACTCACAATCTTATTTGGATGATAGAATTTCACTTTCTTATATCGAAAGGAACCTACTTGGTGGTATCCCACTGTAAATAATCATTGTCCATTAGGAACTAGTTTCATTTCTATAAGTCAATACTAGATGGAAGGAGGGGACTAGGTTTAATATCTATATTGAGAGTAGTATTTGTTCGTATGTTACAAACCAGTCACAAAACACACCACGTGTTGACTGTAGATTTATCAGATCGCTTCTGTTGATAAAAGTAGACATGAGACCACAAATCAAACTGAGGGATAATGTATTAACACACAAAGTGTGTACTTAAGTCATGTTTTTCTGACGTATCATAAACGCCTTTGTCAACACTTCTGTCACTTAATGGGATATTAGGGACCCAAGTACGTGACATTAATGTAACATTCAGTGCAAATACTCCGCAATATAAATATTAAACATATAGCCGTTCTGTTTTGCTGATCATATTTCATTTTATTGCAGACAATTTATTTCAGTACTATGGCAGTGCAGTTAATAATCCTTAATGTACAGGGAGATTAATGTAATTTGTTATGAAAACAGAGAAGAAGGAAGAAAATTGAATATCATGTGCACTTTTTATTGTAATATTCGTTTTGTTACATTCACAGAAGTAATGCAAATTCAGATGCAACACTAAACTTAATATCAATATCAGTCTATTTGTGCCGAAAATAGATTCCAAATATTTAGGTAATTTCTTTCGGTTTTGGTCATATTGTGCACATTTTCGAGATTTAAAATCATATTTCTCTTCGTGTATACATATAAATGGTTAAATGGTTTATATATACAGTATATATATATATATATATATGCCTGTAATGTGAAAATTAATAATTCATAGTAAAACTTACTGATATTTGGGTCTCACTTTCAATGGGATGCGGTTTAGTTGAAGTTACTGCTAAAACCACACAGTCTTCCAAAATAATATTAATTATAACTAGGAACCTGAATTTAGGTTTAAAAAAAAACACTATTTTAGGTTTTTCAATAGGTGAAGTGAAATAATTGTATTTGTCCAAACTCGTTGTAGGTTATAATAAGTGTTAAATTTTACTGAAAAATTGAGTTAAATTTGCTGAAACGTGTTTTAAGACACAATAGTAATTTATAGAATTTAATAAACAAATCCAAAACAATCAAAAGAAGCAGTGACATGCGGCTTCTTCGTGCTACAGCAAATGAGGTTTCTGCTAGCATTCCACTGTATAATTTAAAAAAGAGCTCAAAACCGTGGTGATTTTAAGCACAAGACGCCAAAATGGTTAATACAGTGACTATTCTATAGATACCAGCCTTTTCGGGATTCGAACCCAATGCTTCTAATTGGATGAATAAAACATGTTTTATGGTTGACTGTGAAACTAATTGTTACAGGTTGAACGATATTTAAAAGGAATATTCTGGTAATGTTACCGAATAGGCCTACAATGTATTTGGCGTTCCTTATTATTTATCCTCTTTGGTTTTGTCCATCCAGACAATAGTGAGTTGAATGATATGTGAAAGGCTTGCACAGGTTGTTTTATTTTCAACACTGCAATTTTGTTTATCTCTCCTCGCAAAATAATTTTTCAACTAAATTAAATTGGACCAAAAAAATGTTAAAAGTAAATTGGGTTTTAAGTTTTTATATCCCAATTTAGGTGTTTTTAGAAACCGCAGAAACCATGTGTGAATCATGTGGATATGACTCGAAAAAGTGTATGCGCGATTCTTGTTTTGGTAGAAAGGAAAAAAAGTGTAAAAATGTAAGAATCCGGTCCCTAATTATAACTTGGCCTATATATATATAAAAAAAAATTTAAAAATTTAATGAAACATGACGTACGAGATTCCAGACGTATCAACATTGAAGGAAAATTATTTAGCTTCTTGTGATTAAAGTGCATTAGAACAAATTAAAATTAATTTAGGGAGAAATGCGACTTGGGTGTCCATTGATGAATCGTTCGATGTTTGTAAGAGATTTTATTGGCACGCTCTTTGCTGATCATCCTAATAATATATTTTTACTGGATTCAAAACTCCTTTATGGAGGAAATCATTCAACAATTTCGATACAAAATGAAACTTTTTGTGTGGTTCATTAAATATGTCTTTACTTGGGCATAAAAGTTTTTTGGGAGGTCATATTTACCTATTTTTAAGATCATATTGTATATTTCTATTTTTTTTAGGACATAATCACTACACAGGGAACATTTCTGGAGACTAACCAGTTTAGAACTGCATTTCAAAGTAAGTTTTTATTTGTTAGCATGTTAAAATTGCGGAATTTTATTTTAGAATTTTTAACAACTTAAATTTAAATTTTTTCACTGTTCAGCACCATGTTCAAGGCATAGTTATGATAAAATAGACTCTGCCTATCATCCTTTGTGTAGGCCTATACATCATAAATGGAAGAGATATTTACGTTAGCGGTTAAACTACGTAGGCTAAGCGGGTTACTCCTTTATTGGGCGTAAAAATAAAAATGACAACTGGAGTACGTAGTTTTGAGAATTAAATTACAAGAAACATTCACGGGCTGTAAGCAAGGCTAGGCATACATCGCGGTTTACAGATAAAACCTACTTTAACAATAAGAAAAAGTAGCAATTTTTTTCCATTCCTATGCTATTATGTTTTATTTAGGTAACTAGGAGGTAGGTTGAATGGATAAGTTACGTAACGACGGGGCGTAGGCTTACTGTAACTTAGGCCTGTGACCGTCGTCGATGTGCCGGAGTATTGTCCAACTGAAGTTCTTTTATATGGCTGGTACTTTTCAGACGTGATCCTGTATAGGCCAACTCATATCTTGAACACAAAAAGGCTAGCGCCATATTCACTTCACTGCGCTACCCAGGCCGAATGTTTTATTCGGGGAAGTAAGCGATTTTACCACAATTTTGTACCTCTAGCCTATAGTAAAGAGTGATTTTTAAAAGAGTGGCATAGCAAGAAATAAAATAATACCTTCTGTGAGGAAATTAACTCACCTTAAAAATCACATAAATAAAATTATATTTGTATCATTTATATTTGTATTTGAAAGTGAAACAAACGGTTTAATTATGCAATTCGTATTGCAAGAAGAGATTGCCTATGTTGACTCTATTACCAGTATTGCTTCGTTCGGGGTACAAAATCGACTTTTACTGAATACTTACATTCCTTATAGAATAAATAACTGTTAGGTCCTAGCAATATTCACGGTAATCAAGGAACAGATAATAATGTAGCCTATTTCTGTTTTATTTACTGTAGGTAGGTCTGAGCAGATGACTGTAAAAAAAAGTCAATCTGTGTGCCTAATCGTTCAATTAATAACTATTACTAATAATTATAACACTACAAGAATCAATTAAAGCCACAACAGTAATTAGGGATATTGCACCAGTTACATTGCTTTTTATACTTTTTTATATTTGGTTTGAGGTGAACCCTACTAATTAATTGGTAAGAAATCAATTTGAGGATTCTTTGTTATTGCATATTTTTTCATCCTTAATGTATCTATCTACTTTCATGTCCCAAAGTTGTTTTATTATAACGCAACATTAGGTGAAAATCGGACTTTTGACAGCTGCGATCAACTGTGAGGGACGTGGCATCTCCGATCAGTCATTTTTTTTTAAATAATCTAAATTATTTGATATATTGCTTTTTCTTAGTACATTTGGACGGTTAGAAGAGAAGGGAAGACTATTGCGCAAGTGATTTTTAGAGAGTGAGTCAAAGAAATTACATTTAAAAAGTCATTTTTACTTTTGACTACGATTTTCCGAAAGTTTGCTTTTCAAGCATTCAGGTAGGCCTATCACTTTTCCGCAGTAAGCATTACCCAAATTTGTTGAAATTTCTGCAGAACATACATATTTATTATATAAAAAAAAGTCTACACTATAGTTTCAGGATATATTTAAAAATACATGTTTTGTAATAATAAAAAATTGAAAATTTTAATTACATACATTTAATTTCCTTTTTTTTTCTAATCCATGCACAGGATTGTTCCCCTACTCAAGAAGAATAAATAGCCCAAAAGCATAGGTTGATTAAATTAAATGAAACTATTAAAAGTAGCATTTTAATTAACGATTAATTAAACAACAAATATATATTTTTAATGTTCTAAATTATTGCAGCTAATTATAATATATTCTGTAAATCCTCCAAATGTGAAAAAATTAGTTTCATAGGGAAGAGGTTTCAAAAATTCAAGCCTGGTTTACTGTAGTCAAAGAACCTTGCCAAAAATTAGAATATTCCCTTGAAGGATTTCACTGAAGGACTGCCCGTAAAGACCGCTTCAGATAGTTTATTCCATTTTTTTATTATACCAGCATAACAAACGCTTTCTCCATTTTACATTTAAAGAGAGTATTATGCATACAGGTTTTGTTAATACAGCTCCTAATTTATCTGAAATGGTTACGGCATTTTTCTAGGGCTGCTATATCAAGTGATTATCCTACGTTAGTGGCATAAGTAGAGACAGAAACTTCCACTATAAGACCAAAAAGTCTACATATATTGTTAGGAACTGTGATATTAGATTCGCTATGTTTACCCTAGGTTAGTGGCAGTTAGGTTTGTAGTGCATTCCACGATTAGAAAGCGCCTCTATTGTATTTAACATTATAAACAAACGAATCTACCAGGTGAGCTCACAGAATCGAAGCGATCGATAATTCCATGCGATATATTTAAAAAATCGAGATGCTTTTATTTCCACGTTATGAAAAAAAAAATAGGCAAAGACACCTGCAATTGATTTGACAATTAAATGTATTACCGAAAACTGAAGCTTCGATAGCGCAAAAAATACACGTTTTCTGCCAATTTTTCACTAATAACTCGCGAATGAAAGCGAAAATTAAGAATCCATCTTCGAGGTATATTCGGCCACCCTTCAGCCCATCTATATTTAAAATTTCTGATCTCTGCATACAGTAGATTTTGCTGTTAATCGCGCACGGACAGACAAACACTTCATCTTATTATTATAGATTTAATTTAAATTTTTAATAAAAATTGAAAATAAAGTCTGAAAACTGATTATATCCCAATTTGTTTTTAAAAAATAGTAATTAATTTCATTTATCTCCTTAATCACAATTGAAATCTATCTTCTCCGACAGATATTAAAATATGAACCTAAATTTTTATGTGATTATTTATGCTTACTTTAAAAAATTACTAATGGATTTTTAAATATTGTTTATACTTTAAAAATGCCCATAAGATTGAAAAGTAAAAAACTGAATTAGTATTATACTAAATATTTTTAGAGAACTACAGTATATACAAAAAATCTGATTAGTAACTTTATTACACATGCTTTAAGTGGGAAAATAACTTGCAAATTGAAACTGTGAATACAGGCGATAAAAGTTTGCAAGCACTGACAGTTTGAAAGCGCGACTTTTAAGAATGGTGTCAACACCACCTCTTGCTGCGTGCAAACGGCATAACAATTTGAACAATTAAACTTTAGTTTGATTTGTTGACACTAGAATCTAGAAGTCTCATTTTTTTTACCAAAATACCTAAATAAACACTTGTGACAACCCTTAACTTCATATGTCATGATCATGTCGTTGTTGTGCCACTGCCTGGACAATCTTGCATAGGCCTAATATGATGTAGATGTTAAGTATTAGTCCTAATGCATTTTAGTGTTGAAATTGGAATGATGACATATGGGAAGTAGACATGCGGCGCCCTTGTGAAGTCGAAATGACAATAGCAGAGGAAGCATGAGGATGCGTGCTTACTACGTTATTGAATGCAGAGCAATATTTTTATTAGCATCATGCAACAAGAAATCTGGGAAAGTTAAACTTTATACTGTAAATACGCACGCTTACCCCTGTGATCGTGAATCCGATTTTATTCTTAATTGTTTGCACGCAACACAGTCCTATGTACTACTACGACCTCTACCGTTATAGCGTTTGTTTGATGATGTAAGTGGAATAAAATCGCCAAAGTGAACGGATTCATTTATTTTGTTTACTTCTTTGTTACTATAGTCCGCACGGTTTTTAAAAAGCAGTAAAAAATGACGAATTTCCAAAATTACCCTATTTAGAAGTTCTGTTGTCTAGTTCGGACGCCCACAACACAAACGTGAGCAACAGAGTATCCTACATTTTAAATACCCCAAATTGCAAATCCGTCACTTTAAAGCACGCATTTGGCTCAGCTCATCTGCCTTCTAAACGCACGCGCACTATAGAATTTTAAATCGGCTATATTTATTTGCAAATATTTTAAAGGCAACATCTGAATTAGGCCTATCGAGCAGTACTCCGAAAGTGTGAAGTCATTCTCCTACTCCCCCATACTTTGTGACATCCTAAGCTTAGCGAAAAGTTCAGTTGCGCTTTGGAAGTCACGGAGGGAGGGAATCAGGGGAATGATTCCACACCTCTGGAGTACTATTCGACAGGTCTGGTCTAAATGATACTGCATACATTTTAGAAAAGTTCAAATAAAGTATAATTCAGTTTAATAATATCAGTTACAGTATTCGATTAGTGTTATAGTACAATAAGGTGATATTTGACGCCATTTTTTTTTGGGGGGGGGGAATAGAACACACAACGTTTCAAATAAATTATAGAGGTCTAAATATAATATAAATCGTTTTATAGTAGGCTACCGGTTATTTAAAATGGACGTTATAGTACAACAAAATGATATAGCGATACCACTTTGCAAAAATAACTCAGAACCTAGAACGTTACTAGGCAAGTTATAGAGAAGTCTAATTATAGTATAATTTTCGTTAGTTAATTTCATTTCCATAGAGGGTTTTATTGATGACGATGGCGAGTGTTGTGCCCGAAGTCAGATCCAGACCCATACGAAGCCGTGGGATGATGACGACGTCTGTTTTGAGGCTCTTTCGGGCAATATTTCGTCAATCCATCACGCGGGATGGGGATGAAGGGACAACACAACTCCTAGTCCTGAATCCAAGAAAGAAATTAAGAAAGAAAATTTTCTACTACTGAAAATTTTCAGGCCGGCAAGGACAGGGTTTTGTTATATTACTACACGTAAATTTCTCATTTGCTGTTCTATACCCTCCACTGGATGAATTTTATACACAGTTTCTTATACAATTAAAATAAAATAATTGTATAAGCGTATAATGCTGATTTACCTTATACAGGATTACATTTATATCCATAAAATGATTTAGAAGGCCTTTGTGGTCAGAAATGAAACCAATAAAGTGGCAGTAAACCAATCTACGTATTGAGCATACTTTAAATTCTTTTAACGTCTAGGTTACTTTATAATGGCAGACAATTTCGCGTATCTTGCTAATCTTTACACTGGGAGATGCTTTTTCGCTGATGCCATGTTCAGTCCTAGTGTATGGCGTATGCACTGTAAGTTCACCCTTGGCCGTATTTTTCAGTTGCACGTTGTAGGCTTACTTGCTTTTTCTTTGTTCTTTATGACCTGCAGATGTAAAAAATGAATTGTTTTTATTGTTGATAGTAAAATCACAATTTATTTAGATTTTAAAAAGTTGTCCATCCTGGATTAATTAACGCATAGACTATTATAAACCCTAATAACAGTCTTTTAAGCATTTGGAGACATAATTAATTATAATTAAATTTATTTTGTTACAAATATCACAAAATCATATAGTACAATTACTAATCCTGATTATTTAGGTTCAATAATCTAAGCAGTCTTTGATAATTCATTTGATAATATGTTGACCAAAGTTTCGTGTTGTGAGGTATACTTATAGAATGTCTAGAATAATATTAGAGTACAGATTCACGCAAATGTGTACATGTATTTTGATTCGGACAGACATTGGGTTTCCTCCTACTCGACGAATGAAATCCTAATTGTGTCCTACTTTTGTGTGACAGAGATAGCTACGTTTGATTGTAACTGACAACGGGGCACACCGCACGCTTAAATAAGATCACGCTCGTGCTATAAAACGCTCATCGCGGCTCTGATATGGCGTGACGATATCAAACACACGGTGCTGTATGGCGTTTGTACACCTACCATCGTTCTCTTCATTTTTACACATAAATGGAACAAGCAACAAGTTATTTAGTGTTAATAAACTTGAATTTTACTAACGATACACGAAATATCATGGTGCGGCGTTAAGTGAAAACATTTTCCATAAAAGTAGACCTACCGAATAAATAATGTTCATTTTAATTTGCGCATCACAATACTGTAACTAATAAAATAGTTATTATGATACAAGTGATAAAAGAGAAGTATTATTTTGCGAGTAGGAATATTTGTGAAACGAGCCCGTAAGGCAAGTGTATCAATCCTTCGAGCAAAATTAAATTATTATACATATGTTTCATACATTATTTTAAGACACTCTTTAATGTCCGTGAGATGATTCTAATCACTTAGGCCTGCGTGCCATCCACTACCTCAAGGTCAAGTTCGGCATAGATAAGTGCAGAGAGAGATAGGTATAGCTTTTGGTTATTTAGATCAAAGAAAGTATAAAGCTGCGAACGCAAGGAGTGGGTTAAGACGACAACACTATTCAGCGACCAAGTATGATGATTTTTGCAACCACTTTGAGAAATTTAGCATTTAAATAGTCGCAATGAATTTTAACATTTTAATTTTTTCAAACTCAGTCTATTTAATAATGTGCAAGTATTCTTAACTAAAAGAGAATTTACCATGTAACTGAAATCGAAGTTGATAACAATTGATTGGCATAATGATTTTATAGCATTACTTGTGCTACTTGACTTCGTTTGCCTTTTGTTAAAATTTATGTTCTGAATTCAAGCTATCTAAATATATAACTTTAATTAAATATTGTACAGTTTGATTAAACAATTTACCATATTTTAATAACAGCTTATAATTTTCAGTCTCATTTGCTTTATTTTTTGGATCCAGTATATCCAAGTTGCCCATGACACAGTTAATTAAATCTACTTTCTTGGATGAAAGAGCATTTTCTAGTACGCGCTAAAGATTTAGAGCAATCGCAATTGACACTTCAAAATGTACCTGTCACAATGCTCTTGTAGCTGACTGTGACGAAAGTTTTGATGATGACGATAATAATAATAATAATAATAATAATAATAATAATAATAATAATAATAATAATAATGAGTTCTATGAGTTCCGTTTCGCACCAGATTTTGTAGTTGAGTTCGAGGATTTTCGAGTTTGCCACATTCAGCCCAAAATGTTAGAGTAATGGTGGAATTCTTCCCCTATACAAACAACATATTCCTTCATAAGACTTCAAACTTTCCGACGGATATTGTTAATCAGAAGTTCCTGGCAACCACCCGAGTAATACTACGCAAGATGTCGATAGCGCAGTCTTAGGGACACGGACACGCTTCTTCAATCATAGCAGAATATGTAGCCTATATCAGGTGATTTTCTGAGTACTTTTGAATAGAATTAGGTTTGTTTGACATGGTTGCTTAACGGCGGTTCTTTATTACTCCTGAGGTCCACTGACCTTTTTAATTCCTGTAAATCCATACACGGTTGTTGCAATTACGTTCAGAGATATGCCGTCAACCTGAGAAGGGATCGAACCCACGAATGTGGGAAAAATAAAGCAGCAACTTAACTTATTAATTGTAAAAATTGCAAACGCCGACATTCTAATTGCCGAATTTCCCTGTAAATATTATGATCGTCACATTATGCATAAGCTACTGGAAAATAAATTCAATGAAAATCATAGGCTTTGTTAGAGTACGATGATGAATGTCTCATCTCATTTAAAAAATAACCAACCAGCAATTAAAAAAGTTAGCAAGCTAATAAAAACGTTAGTTAAGGGTAAAATGATCCCTTGACGGTACTCATAGGACAATAAACTTTTATCAGGACCTATACAATCAATAGATTGTGACACTTATTGGTGCAGGCATAAAAACCTAATACAGCCAACCCTCGATATAATGCCACCATCCGTTCTGTAACATTTATTGGCACTAAACTAGGGTGGCACTAAAACGAAATGGCATAATACAGTCCTGTATTAATTTACTGTACTGTACTATGAAAGAAAAATTAAATAAAGGGCAAATAGAGAACTTTAACACAAAATAAAATTCTGTACAGTAACTTAATTTATTATGGTATATGTCCAGTGCTACAGTATACAAAAGGGTTGAAAATAATGTGGGTCCATGTAAGTGATTAACTATAGTTGAGTATCTGTAATGTAGTATTCAACAGCTGAATGGACACTAAACTAAAAGAAGTGAAAATCTGAATGTCTTATTGTGTGAAGGGCCCATTCTACCTGCTCCACTCTCACACAAGGTGTCTGACTTCTTAACATAGCTTCCTCATTCCACCGCACTAGGTACATTACAGTTTGTGGCAGGGGAACACTCACTTCTTGGAAATTAAGTACAGTATGTTTCTTAAATAATCTTCCTAACATTCACGGCGGTTATAAAAGAATTCTGCAACTGAAAACAATGACTGCAAGATATATTTTGTAAAAAATCTTGTCTTATATTCACTGGCACTAAATGAATTGGCACAGTAACGAGTTTTCTTATGTATTTTATATGGGAGAAGATCCGTTCGCTTCCATTTATTGGCACAGTGCGAGAGTGGCACTGTAAAGAGGGGCATTAGGCATATATCGAGGGTTGACTGTAAATGAAATATGGGGTTATATGAAATATAACCCCGAAAATGCAACATATTCTTAACAGTGCAGCTTAAAAGCAGCAATAGTAGTGTTTCTTTTGTATTGTTTTGATAAGGTCTGTTTTAATGTTCCATTCATAAACATCAGTTTTTCGGTTAACAGAAAAATAATAGTAAACCAAAGTTCAAAAGATATTTTGTTTCAGATTGTCCTCACAAAATAATATCCTGGACATAGCTCCTTTGAAGGTTTGTTCCATCAACATTTAGCTCTTTTACAAAAATTAAAATTTCAGTTTTTGAAAGTGCCCTTGCTTCTCATTGCACTTGATCCATCGTTGCACCAGCCTCCTGATGACTTTAGAAAAAAAGGTTTTTTTTCGTGGTAGCACCGCTTCCTTCAGTTCAGCACGCTGGTGCAAACGCTGAGCGGTGCAGCCATGTTTAATGTGCAACAGCGGAACACTCAGTGGAGTCATACTGGTAAAACATTCCACAAACGGAGAGAAATGAACAACATGTCGAAGTGTGCGAGCACAAAGCGGTACAGTGAACCAACAAAAGATTAAACAAAATGTGAGGATTCTTACTGACTTATCCTCAAAGCAAGGTATAGATATAATTAATAGATGTCACGTTAGGTAATGTGTACGTCATGTTCTGTCATTATAAATTTTGTATGCTTCAATATTATGTATTAGTTAGAAATTAGACAGTTTTTATGTAATAGTACAATAATGTGATTTTGGCACTTAGTTCATCTGGCATTACTTTCAGAATTCGTTTTATCTTTTAGCCCTTGTATTCAATAGAAAATAAAAGTAAAAATACGTAAAAAAGAACATGAAACAACTGTGATTATTGTTGTTATATTATTGTTAACTTAGTTATCATTATTGTGTGCAAGAATATTACAGCCTTCTCATTTTACTATAATTAAACCTATGTTTTACGTAATCATTGCAGGATACATCCTCATGCTTTCGACCTCTTGGCTATTTAAAAGCGATATAATTAAGCCGTGTCTTCTCGATGACATGAATAAGTTGATAGATATCGTAGGAAACTGTGAAAACATTTGAGAAACTCTCCAGATGGTATAAGGAAATCTAAATATTTTATTAGATGACCAAGAAACTAACATGCTGTATAAGCGGGAACGTTTTAATAAAACACTCCAAATAGAGCAGGTTCGCATCATTAGTGCCATGATATTGTAGTCGCACATTAGATGCGAACATTATGTACAGTAGGTAAATTATGTAAGTGAAACGAAGATATTCATTCCACCAGTATTTGTTAAATAACATCCGAGTCAGTTATGATTTTCTGACAATTTTTACAGGTAGCAAAGATATGCTTCGTGATAAAACAAACGTTTCTACCATTTTGATCACGACTAGCAGAGAACACAATATTAATACACAAGAACCATTTTCATTTTTAACAGCGATAAGCTCGAAAGTTTACAGAATATCTTTCCTTATCTATAGGTCTATTTAATTTTGTACATACTTAAGAACAGTACCATTAATAAGCAAATTGAATTCACGAAACATCGCGGAACTTGTTCATTTGTGCGAAATGCCTAAATGAGCTAGAAATATGCCTCTTCCATAAGTAAGTTGAAAAACGTGAACAAAAAATTTTTTTTATAATCGTAGTACGGTATTTTGTTTTAGTTGATTTTTCGTTAATTTCCTAAAGCGTGTTTTCTTTTTTGCTATTTATTGATACATGTGATCGATTACAGCAAAGACAGAAACGTACGATTTTCAGATATTACAATACACACCATTTTGCCATCTTTGAGCCAAGTTTGGGATCCTACGAATCTATGATAAAATGCTGCTAACTCTCAATAGATTTCGTATTTTATCCACAGTTGTTGGCACTTTTATTTGCAAATGACTTTCTAAAATTGTTTAATAGTAGGCTAATTTCGATTACATTTATCATTATATGTGTGCATAAATTATTCCAAAATCGAAAGTTACGATTCATAAGAGAGTAGAAGAATAGAGAAATGAGGGACTTTATGTAGGCCTACTGGACACTGAAAGGGTATTTTTTGTGTAAATACTGCAACTATTTTATTGCACGAATTACCACCGAAATGGGAATAAGTTAACCTCGAAATCAGCCATTTCACTTTTCTAAAACATACGGGCCTATAATACAGCAAAATTTCCGTTAGTACTTGGCTGTCTCCCGATTGTTCATTCCACAAATAATACTGTAACGTGTTTATGGTACGCTGAGCACACGATAAGGTGGCGAATAAAGACTACAAAAAGAGGACGAAGAAGAATACTGCTCATTTTATGAAAAAACCTCATAAAGATCTACATAATTACTAAACCCTAACGACTGCTGCTTCCACATAACTTCCTACTTCATGTCGAAGTTGTTGTAAATTGATAAATGAAGGTAGTTAAATAAAAACGCGTAATTCTGGAGAGGTGGAGTAGTTAGCGAAAGTGTGTATTTTTTTGTGTTACAGTTTTGCAATAAAAAAAAACCGGAAAGATGAGGATCAAACTGTCAGGAATCCAGGAATCGATTAAATTGTCAGGATTCCTGAATGAATCGAAATTTGCAATACTATAGAGGGTAGTTTAGATGGTAGGCCTATATTGTATCGATAAAAATGTGTCATTCGCACTCTGTTTCAAGCAAGTCTTGTCGATGGTCTCTTTATGTGTTCTTTGGTTTGCTGAATACGGTTAAGATCAGTTTTATACTCCTTTTTATAAGATACTGAATCGCATACTAAGGAATCTGAACTGAACAGACGCACATGCCTAAATAAATTAGCCATTAATTTGATCAGGTTATGTTTCGAGGCTCGACACAACGTAAATATACTTTGTTTCATAATCTCTTATTAACTTTTAAACACCTCGCAGCAAGTCTCCTGCGGAGGTTCGACTGGTGTTTAAACATTCACCATATATCCCGGACCTCGATCCAAGTGATTTCCGTCTTTTCCTACACCTCAAGAAACGATGAAGAATGACAAAGAGGCGGAGATGGTTGTCACACAGTTCAAATCCCAGGCGGCAAAGTTCTACGAGACAGATAACTTATTCAAAAGTTGGTCCCACGGTATCAAAAATTTCTCAGTTCGAATAACGAATATTTTGAAAAATAGCTGAACACTTGCAGTATCTGTTGCAATAAACATTTCCATGAAATTGTGTTTTGTTTTTGTAAACGGCCCCAGGGAAACTTACTTTGTGGATACGCCTCGCAGATTCCTAATACATCCAACAATCAAATGTTCATTATTCTAGCCTAGGATCATCTGATAATTTTCTGGGAAAAGGCATGTTTGCATTTGATATTTCTGCCACCCTCATGCTCTTCAAAACGTGTGAAAGTGAGTAATCCTCCAGGTGACACTATTCCCAAAACATCAGCCTGACTGCAAAACACAAGTGCATACATTGCATTCTATACAGCACGACTAATACTTATCTACCTCTAACAGAACCCAAATGTCTCACATCGGTAAGGATTAAAACATAGCATTCATTTTGGTCCCCGCTTTTATAACTCTATTATCAGAATGTACTCTGAACTCAGCTTACCCCGCTACTGAATTTGGAAGTACATAGGCTACAAAATTGTCTCTAACTTTAAATGTTTGCTATCTCTAAGATATTTATGTTTGATTCCTTTTAAGCCATTATTCTTAAAATGTTGTCATTTTTAAATAAGTTATATTGCTATATTTTATGTTTCTTTTAATGCGTTCTTTGTCTCTCCTCTTTCTTCATTCTGGTCTTTTTGGAACTGCACCCGAACACGAACAGTCTTACTCATTCGGGTGTATTTCACACTACTATATTTATGCCTATTATGTTGCACTAGGAATTGTAATTTTGTTATGATTTTCTTTTTCTTTTTTAATATAAAATGTTGCTATATTTTGTAATAATAATAAATAAAATAAATATACATAAATAAATTCCGTAGCCATTATTGTTGATGCTACTCATTTCAGTGGCTTATGCAGCCGTGCACCTGAAGCTGACTAATTTGGAGTCATTTGGTGTAGCCACATTATTGTTCTTAATTTACTTTACTTGACTCAATCGGTTTTATATCAATCATGATAAGGAAGAACCCTCTTCCCTAGTATTATGTCTGTCAATAATTTGTTTTATAATATACGTCAGTTGTCAATACTGATGATGTTACTGATCTTTGATATCGACATAGGCCAAGCCATTTTAGTATTGATTCAGCTCGGTTATCCTCGGTGTCATGATCTAGCAGAATCTCATCAGGACCCTTACTCGACTTGGACCACCACTGACACAACAAGTGATTCACCAAGTCTCCCGAAGAGTTAAAACGCGGCATAAAGTTATACTGTAATATACTGAACTAATAGAAATCCTTCCAATCCTAGTTCTGTTTGGCCCCTTTTTATAATTTCTTACACTTCTAACGTTATTTAAGGTTTAATAATTGCCTTGAACCAATTATGGATACAACAATTTTATCAGGCAGCGATTAGTGTTTTCTTCCTCTTATGTACTCGTCAACTATTGACTGTTTTTGTAATTGTTGAGGAAAAAGCTTTTCTGAAACTTGATAACTGAATGTGCATTGTAAGAAATAAAATAATTCTGCATTCTAATCCATTTGAGACCGCCGACGTGGTTTTGTGGTTAGCGTCGCTGACTACAGATCCGTCGGCCCGGGTTCGGTTCCCGGTACCTCCTCTGATTTTTCTGAGGGGTGCACTCAGCCTCGTGATTCAAAGTGAGGGGCTACTTGATAGAGAAATAGCGGCTCCGGTCATGAAATCCACCATTAACGGCCTTGGGTATCGGCATGCTGACCACATGCCCCCAATCTTGCCGTCTGCCTGTGGTAGATGACGCAGCGGTCTGGTGCTAGGCCAAGTCCCTCCAGGGATGTAGCACCACGGAGTTTAGTTTTAATCCATTTGAAGAGTGACGACTAAGATAAGAAAGGTGAGAAGACGTGTTTGGTATGCAGTGAGTTTGAGTGCCATTTTGTAGTTTAATACAGACTGAATGCAAGTTTTATTCTGTTCGGCCAATAAACATGATAGTCTCCTAGTTAAAATTATTTTCCTCCCAATATTTTAACGTTATATTATCGGCGTAGGAGACAATTCTCAAGAATTAACAAAATGTGACTCTGATCTTTCAAGTGTCACCCTTTATTTTTATAAGTAAATGTTATAGCCTAAGTGTTTTATATAAATTATTATATGCGCTACAATGGTTACTCAACGTATATCAAAGCTCTGAACACATTCGATGCTCAGTGTTTAGTCAACAAGAGAGCTACTCTTAGCAACCAGTAAACAGTTTTCTTTTCAAACGAAAAGACGTTATACACACAACATTTACGCCGTGAGGAAATAAATGGGCGGTAAACCATGACATCGATGATATCAATAAAACCTAAAATGGTCTACAAGGACTTTGCATCTGAAGTTGTGCCTGATTGTACACCAGAAGTAGCAGTAGGAGAGTATTTTCTTTCAAGATCTGAGGAACGACTATCCAAGACAACTCCGGAATGGGACATACCTCCATTAAATCCAGCCACGGAACTTATTGCTGCAAGGAGAATTCTGGATGATGCTAACACACAGTTGAAAGAGAAATGGGTAGAAGCTAAAGAGAACAGAGTAAAACTGAACACACAATGGAATGAGTTGCGAGAAAAAGAGGAGGCACTAAGAGAGTCTTTCGTTCAGTTCAACACGTTCGTAAAAGAAAATAGGGAGAAGCGGCTTAGAGCAGATAAAAAAATTGAAGATGAGAAACAACTGCAGAAGAACAGGGGTAAACAAATCAAAGAGCTCACCCAGAAAGTTGAGGAACTCTCTCGAGTGAAGGAAACTATGGAACGGCATGTGTCAGCGCATTCAATGTACGAGGAGTATCTGAATAATGTGGCACATGAAACCAAAGACTTTCCCACAGTTTTCGACATTCTAAAACGCTACGAAGCTTTAAACGAAGCCCGACTACAATTAACAGCCCGTCAAGAGCGAGCTCTTGTAGCTCTGGAGAAAGCCAACACCGATATGAACAGGTTGACAGAAGGAAAAACCCAAGTGATCATGTGGCTCAACAATAAACTTTCTGTGCTGCAAGGTCGTTATGATAGAACCAAGGCTGAAGCCTTACGTTGGGAAACTGCGCTTAGTCACATAAAAAATACCTCAGCGGAGAAGGCCCTGGAACTTGAAAGAGTACGTACAAGTTATTGGATTTTGTACCAGAACATCTGCAAACGCAAGAAATTGCCCATAACACTAAAACAAAGCGACGAGGAGCAACAACTTGTAACCATCAAGCGGACAATTCTCGAATTCAAGAAGATCGTACGAATGGCGCGCAGACGTGCTGCGAAGGAATCAGCATCCAAATGAATAAATTGTGTAGTTATATGAGCTTTATGTTCATCAGCTCCCTATTTTTGTCTAAGGTTCGTTCTTCTTCTGAGTTTCTCATAGTATTTTTTTAGAGAGACTGAGAAGTTAGTCATTAAACTTTTTGCTAACTCTTGTTAAAAAAAGAGAGAATGAGAGAGAAAGAATGAGAGAGAAAGAATGAGAGAGAAAGAGAATGAAAGAGAGAATGCAAGAGAGAATGAAAGAGAGAGAGATAAATTATATCTTAAGTTGAAGGATAGATGGCATATTTCAGTTTGCTTTAGAATAATTTACTCTTTTTTTATTCTTGTGGCTATCGATTATTATTATTTTTTTTTTACCATCTACCTACTACCGTTCGCCAGAAAATAAATTACTTCAGCGCATAGGCGTAAATTATAAATGTTATGTGTGTTTTTTAGACGGGTTCTGTCAAATGGTGCCATGTAACTTACTTTTAGCGGTAAGCCTATCATATTGAGAAAATAAAAGAAGGCAGAGAATGTAACGGGTAAAATTTCTAAAATGTGTATAATGGTGTTCGTATGAAAATATTTTCTGATCGCAGTCATAAACAATCCATATTTTCACACCAACAAATAAGTTGCATTTTTACATAGGCCTACAGTTTATTTTGTAAAAGAAAATTTTTGTTTAACCTGTCGAACATATTATTAATTGATTTTGTTAAGAATCCGAAATGAAGTATAGCGTTCCGGGATCAAATTCCACTGCTGGCCAATTTAATTTTGGTTTATACAGGGTTTCCCCAGACGCTATGTGAAATGCCGGATTGGATATGTACTTATCGTAACTCATCGCCGCTGTTTCCCCCTTTATCATTATCATAAACATTTAGTATTCGATAAATTTAATATTAATTTAATTAATAATATTAATTTAATTAACAATATTAATTTAATTAACAATATTAATTTAATTAATAATATTAATTATTAATTTAAAATTAATTAAGTCGTAACTCATCAACAATAGAAACAATCGTAAGTTACATCAACAGTTACACGACTTGCTGGTCCACCCAAAGATCTCAACAAGTGAAAATAAGGTCTCGCAGAAGAAACGTTTACAAATATAATATAAATAAAAATATTGAGAGTAATTATATTTTTCTGTTCTTATGTCAGCAGTCAATCAATTGGGAAGATTGTCTGAAAGGATGTTATTGTTTATTTCTTAAAACCAGGTACTATCTTAACGCGTATTCACTTAGTTAGGCCTATACAGTTAATCCCTTCCTTCGACAGGTTACAGTAGTGGGCTATAATTTCTTATTCAATTTATAAAATCCAAAGTGATAATAACCTTGTTATCAGAAAAACTTGCTCCTGATACCTCATCCATATGTCAGGTAACTGAACGACAAAATTGGTTTAGTAACGTATTTACCTCGAAACCCCTCATGCATAAACAAAGTTCCACTTTTCTTTTCTTTTGTTCTGTTTTGTTTTATTTTATTTTGTTTAGTTTGACTTTATTTTATTTTATTTTGTTTATAACACTAACTCAGAAGAAACTTTGAAATGCTTTATATATGCATTTAATAGTGTTATTTATTGAGTCGAGCATTTAACATATTAGAATACGGTGAAAATTAAGCTGTACAAACCGCATGTGAATCGAATGTTTATCAGTTAGAATGTAGTCTACTAGCCTGGTGGGAGCGTCACAGAATTCTAGATTAAATGATGATTTATGAAAAATAAAAACACAGAGTCATCTGATAATTAATTTATCCATATTTCCACTTTTATTATCTTCACCCGCGTTTCTGTTCAACCTTCAATCAAGTTTATGTTCTTACTTCACCCACGTTTTTGTATTTATTTTATTAAGTTTATTCCCAACATTCCCTTCTCCCTTCTCGACTTTCTGATCATGATTAATACATTTCAGCGATCCCCTTGAACCCAGTTTGAAGGTTACCTTCAATAAATTTCACAATTATTATGGACTACACGAAAACACCAGTTTAAATATTATATTAGATTATTGTACCTATACGTGTTAAAAAAAACTTCGATTTCGCTAGATAACTTACATTTCAATTAAACTCTATCAGCGACAATCATGCACAGTTAATAACCGCGAGCTGTTACTTACAGGAGAAGTTAAGTCTCTTGCGCTATGACGGTCAAACTATTACTATTATACACTATTACGAGCGATCAGTCGACTCTATGCTCTCTGTAAAACTCAGGAATAATTTTCACCATATTCTAGTGTCATTTGTTCGTCTGATGAACTTCAACTGACTTGAATCAACTTTTTGCTTAAAAATTACTCCCCAGTAAATAGTTAACTTAATGGTCGTATTCGTATGATGAGATTATTTATGCTTTGAACATAAATGAACTGCGAAGATCAGTAAAATGAACCGTAATGGGATTTCTATTAAGCATTTAAAAATTTCACGAAGGCTGTAATTAGGTTCAATTGTTAATTTCAATAACGAGATTGACATGCAGAATACTTAAAGATTCCTTAATGATCAACAGATAGACCCACTGACGGTGCGTCAACTTTCCTTAGGTGTAGTAGGCCTACATACTTGCTCACAATGAATATTAGGCCTCTCTGTATCAAATGATGTAATTTCTATACTCATGGAGTCCACATTCTAGAAAGTTAGGGAAAGTCCGGAAAATTTAAATCAGTCAGGGAGTTTTGTAAAGTAGAGAAAAAGTCGGGGAAATTTATAGAAAATTATGGTATAGACAGGGAAAATAACTAGCCCAAGTGATCGAAATGTGAAGGGAATGTGTTTTGCTCCGTCATTATAATTTCTTTCAAATAATATTTCTTATTTTTAAAGATGTGTTGTGATATTTGAATAATTAAAAAAAAAAGAATAAAAGACGTGGAGGAGGCTGGATTTTTAATTTGTCTTGTTTACAAAGAATCTTGAAAACATTAATTTTTGTGGTCAGAGAAACGTAAGTTTCTTGTCATGGAAAGTCATGGAAAGTCAGAGAAATTTATTTTGAAATTCCTGTGGACACCCTGATAGTGTTTGTTTATGAAATGCCATCAGTTTCATGGATAAATTTATAAAAATTCTTATCTTGAACACATTTTAATTTAAAATTATTGGATTGCTAAAGGCTATCCCTGACTACACTTTATGAAATAAAGTTTACAAAATAGCATGTATATCCAGTTTTGACCGTTATATGTAGGGATTACGACCATTAATATGAACCAGAGCCAATTTTATTTCTTATTTCTACTGAAAGTTGACAATGATGTAGACACCTAAACAAAATGATAATAGGTTGTGAGCTATTTTTTGGTCTCTATAATAACACTAACAGTTCGTACGTTATGGTCTTATATTACGGGTTACGGCATCTCTACAAAACACACACAACCCAAATGACTTTTTTCTTGCATAATATTGCAAAAATATGCATTTAATTTATTATCATTGTGAATCCTAGATTAAAGGAAAATAATTATATAACACAACAAATTATTTTGTTTGTCCACATAATTCACTTTACAAGTACCGTATGCTTTACTAAACCTACAATGAGCTTGAACCTAATATTAAATTTTACAGCATTTTCTTTCTATTAACTCATGTTAGTCCACTATATGTTTTAGTCTGTTACTTAAAAACTATTATTTTTTTCATAAATGAAAAGTGTTCTGCTTCGAAAGTTAAGTTAGTTTTTAGGACATTTTCTTTCTCTGGTTGAATGGTCATGAGGACAAGCTAAAACCTCTTCACTTTTATTTTTTGCTTGATACATAGTTACAAAAGTTCTTATGTAGCGCTAACAGATGGTACCTAAGTTTGGATAAAACGTGACTAAGCACAATTTTTTCTGGTCTTTAATTTCATTTCATTTACTGTATAAGCTAACTCCCAGGCTTAATATAGAGAATTTTATTAAGTGATAAATAGAAGCCCAAAATTTCGCCTCTTGTCAAAACTTGTTTGAACGCACAAGAATCAATCACGAATTTGAAAGAATATTTTATCTTCTGTAAATAATAATTATAGCCTATTTACGAAAAATATAACTGTCGGTTTCTTAGTTTTGCATATTGGCAGTAATGCCAGGTTGTAATAGTATCAAATTTGTTCGCTTTCTGCGTTTAATGATTACCTCTTTAACAATTTTTTTAAATTTGGAACTGCAGTCTCTTACATATTAGGAATAATATAAAAATTCATTATGTATGCATTCTTTACTCTGTTTTTCTGTAATAATGAAAATTAATGTAAAATTTGTGTTATATTTTGTATCAGTCACAGAGTCAACAATAAATAACTTGAATTAAGAAATTTCATTTTTACCTAACTTATTTTATATATAGAAATTAAATGAATTTAAACTGGAGAGTTTCCGAGTACATAGTAATAAGCAGGGCCCGGATTCTGATGACCTAAAATTGTTTGAAAAATGACCTATAAAAGACCCTACATTTTAAAGAAAATTACTTAATAATTATAAAAAATGACCTAAACTTATATTTTATTTACAAAAAGTTATTATTGTACACACAAAGTTATAGACTAATTTGTACATAATTGTAAAAACTGAATAACTGTAATGTTGTGAATGTTCTTTTCTCGCGGAAATTTATACTGGCACTGTGGGGTCAAACTTCGACATTTCCTTTTGTGGTCTGCCGGATTATATTATTGTTAATTGAGGGTAAACAGTAGTTTGCACTCTCAAATCCAAGCAGGTGGCAGACTCTGGTGCAAAGTCAATCTAATAACAATAGTAGGCCTAATATAATACAATTTTTTTACTTTTCTTTGATTCTCATTTCCGACTGTGACATGACAACACTTCAACACCGAATTTTTCCTTCTTGAATTAAACAAACAACACTTCAAAGACAGCACCTCTATAGACGAAAAAACGTTAATACACTCAATGTAAATACAGGAATATGACTAAATAAGGAAGCAAATGACACGAAAATGACAAAATAATGTCGTAAAATTGAAATAAATGCCCTAAAGATATAAAATTGCATAAAATGACAAAAAAGTGACCTAGTAAAAATGTATTTCTACGATCTAGAGGCCATGATTAGGATTTATCTACAAGTTGGCAAAGTCTATGCAGCATCAATAAGAAGATGACATGTCATTAGAATCCGGGCCCTGGTGATAAGATAGCTTACCTGCAGGTCCCATCAGATGGTTGTAGCTCCTTAGGAGATGAAGGGCTGAAAACGCCGACATAGCACTGTTGCAATGTACGTGTGTTCCCATAACTCTGTCTTCTTGTAGAAATATTGTTTTTAAAATTATGAGAATTAATATTGTCCAAAGAATGTTAATACGTTGAATGCTGAAGACAGGTGCATGCCTCGAAACAATTATAAACTGATAACAATATCCATAGCCGCCATAATGGTTAAATAATGCACAAAAAGTAGATCTTTCTTTAATATTACTCAAATTAATCTTCACGTAAGATACTATATGACACTTAAATACATTAAAGTAAAAACTTTTCACTTCTGCCGTATGAAAAACAAATTCAGAGGCGTTAGAAAACACGATCTCTGTTGTAAAAACACGAAGTGCCCATGTATATTTACAAGACCATATCCACAAGACTGACAGACAGTGTATAATCTTTCAAATCAAAATATTTCACTTTTTGTGAGGAAAAACCATGTTTATTATTTATTACAGAGGTATTACATTTTTGCCTGGAGGAGCTAACATACAAAACGTAATAGTAAACGAAACCAATTCACGATGAACCAATAGCATAACGAGTTTCTTTTCATGTCCCCGCCTATTGGAGCATGCGCGATTTAAACATTCCCCCTCATTGGTTTAGATTGACAAAAAGGCATTATATGTGTGTATTGTGACATTATGTATCTAGATTCGTCGGCCTATCTGTTCAATGTAATATCCTCTCCCCCATTCTTTGTATTTAACTCCCTCCATTAGACAAAACCCCCCACCTCTTGCTTATTTTTCGCTTTTGAACAATACTCATACCAGCGGAGTCAGTCTTAATAGTGATTGATGTAAGAATATATCACTTTTATATGCAGTGGGGTCAGTTGTGGGGGAGAAGGTTAATGCGGGACTAGGTAGAACCCTATCCCAGTACACGTGAGTTACGTGACCTAACACACCCCTTATACTTCTCCCTCTGCCCTCCTACTCCACTATATCCTCTGTGATATCAAATACCATACATGCATGTAACAGAATTATTGCTGCTGGAATTATCGGAAATGTGATCACAATATTCGATCTAGCCGGTAATGCTAAATTAATTGCTCTTATATATACTGCGGTAGTGCGTTATTGACGTAAGACGTTATCTATGATTTCTTTTGTCAAGAGAAGTAATTTTATTGGATTATGTTGATTCGTATGGTTGTATTGAGAATACTGAGGTTGTACAAAAAATATGAACTTTAAAAACAAAATAAGAAAAATTACAGATATTTATTAATAAAACATGAGAAAAGACCTAGGCTATAGTTATAGTGTTTACGTTGTATAAGGCTGCACCTATATTGGATCGGTTTTTTTCCCCCGATCCGATGTCGTCCGTCGTGATTCCCTAAAGTGTAGGGCTGAGGATCGATGTATTTTCAAAAATCGATGTCTTCATGTTGATGATCGATGGAAAAACACCAGCAGTATAATTTGTCAAAACTTCGATTTTTTATATCTGTAGTTTATGTGGAAATATTTCAGTTTATTAATTAATTTTGCCTAATTTTCTGAAGTCATTACCTTTTTAATAGACATAGAGAGTTTCCGTCAAAATACATTGATATTTTCAGGTCGATATTATCGTCACTCCGATTGTTGCCGACGATTAACATCGATGTTTTAACTATCGATGCTCATCTCTACTAAACTGGCCTCAGAAAAACCCGATAGGGAAGCAGTTGCCATAATTATGTGTTCTGTGGCAGTTGCATAAGCGTTGTGGAGTTGCTATGTGTGATTGAGGATAATTTTGTGTGTTGGCTTATGCTAGAGAAAAGCGCTCTCCTTAATAAGCGATGTAGATATAATTTATACATTATAATCTTGGTATTCTTCATGTTTGTTTTTCTTCCTATGTCGTACAATAATCGTCCTACATCAGATTGGGAGAAATACGGATCCAATATAGATTAGCCTATTCATAGCCTAATTCTTGCCTCCGAATATCATAAAAATGTGGTTGCAGAATTGTTGCCCCAGGCGTTTCAATATCTCATTCTACTTATAAAAATAGTCATCTGCTGGCTTGTTAAAAATCTACATTACACAAAAAGAATGAGTGATTATAAGTGGATAAAAGTTTTGTAGACCTACTTTCGAAAGAATAAAAACCACATTAGCCCACACTGTGTTCACTGCAGTGAATAAGACTTCAATTAACCTAACTGCGTTACTCGCAACAGTCCATGTGTCTTTCCTAATTAATTAAATTCCTGACATTAGGATTTACCGTCAATAGGATCCAAATTTTTAGTTTTTATAAACCCTTAAACATATTAAAACAGTTTTATTTTAGTTTTTTACCAGTTTCAGATAACTATTTTTAAGTTTCAATTTAATACGTAACTTACAATAAATATTTTAAAACAAATTAATTATTTTATTTTATTTCATTTTTACTTGCAATTTACATAGCTCTGAACCGCCAAACTATAAGAACATTCTTTTCTTAATTTTCCCAAGTTTACAGAAAACAGTTAATTTTAGAATTAGCCTATTCCCGTCATTTCCAACTCTACCACATAAACTCATGAAGAACCTTTTTCAATTAATTAACCAACTTTCAGAATACTTTACTTTTTGGAATCTTTCTTCAGAAAACATTATGAATAAACTGCAAGTGTAAGCTTCTTAACAATGTCTTTAATTTGCTTCTAAAGAAACCAGGGGTTTTGGTTCACTAACAATTTCCTTTAGCCGGACAATGGCGTTACAAAATGTAATTTTCTCTTACAATGTATTGTGGGTGCCACTTCAAAACTGATCGCATCAATTATAATATATAATTATCTATTTTATTTTATTTTATTGATCGAGCTCAACGGTACAGTAACATTAATTTCATTCCTCTAAGTTCGCTAGACCTAGAGTCCAAGATAATGCAAGTGTTGTATATTCCACATTTACTAGGGAACATTGACTAATCGTCATTTCATTGATTCTATATGGATGAATCTGAACGAACCTTGGTTTTCTGTATCAAAACGCTTGCAATGTTACCTGAAAGCTTATCTTAAGCAAATAGTGTAAGAGAACATTATAATTAACTTCTTGTTTCATGGGTTGGGTATGTTGGCCTAATTATATCAGGTACAAATACAATCAATCATGGCGCGAGGGGTAAAATGTCAGCCCAGTAAAGGAATTGGCTAACACATGTCATGCAGAATAAGCGAATACTGTAACTTGTTACTGATAGTGGGAGTTACCAACGGTTGTTAATGTACTGTATGCTTGATATACAGCCTTAACGAAAATATCTACGGTATTTAAGTTATCTACTGTGACCTAACTTACACCTACTACATTTCACGTTTCTTAATAAAGGAGTATGATAATTATTTTTATCTAAAATGTTGTATAAAAAATACAAGCATTAGGCTATTTGTGTGGCTAGAATGAACGTGCCAGTAATTTGACTAACGGCGTTTTGGGTTTTGGGGTTTTAGTAACTTATACCTTGTACTTGATAGTTCTCGTCTTTTTCGTTAGTTGGCAGGCTTTAAGACGTGCAGGCCGGAGGGCGTCTATTGAGAATTTAATGTCAAACAACGCACGTTAAAAACACAGGAAATGAACTCAATTTAGTATAATATTAAAATTATCAGGAACATGATTGAGTTTAGTTTAAATACATGTTGTTTAATTACGCAGTTACATTTGCCGTTTTCAAGGTTTCAAGATCGTTTCATGTTCGATAATAATCGATACCAAACAGCATTAGTTTCAACAAATCGAATTAATAATAATGGAAAAAATTCAAATATTGTACTATATAGGTCCGTAAAAATATTCCTACTTATAAATAGGAATAACACTCATAAGTGGACCTAAATCATACATTATATTGACGTTGTTTAATTTTAACAATTTTCTATTAGTTATTTTCTTGACCGGGAGAACTGGACGAGTAGTCGGATCAATTATTTATTCATATACTGTGTGCGAGGTTGCATGTGTGTGGAGTTTGTATAAATTAATTTTAGAATGGTATAATTATACCGGTTTCTTTCGTCAACTAAAAATCTCAGTAATACAAAACCTAGCACATATACCCTATGTGATAAAGTTTGTGGAAGATTTTTGTAGCATTTATTTAGATAAACGATTGTTACTGTATATTTTAAAAATACATTTATCTGTTCGTATTCGCAAAGAATGTAGACGTTTCGTCAAATTAATTAATTTAACTTACAATTTCCGAGCATTAGTGAAACCAATGTAATTGGTAATAATGAAATTGGGCAATAATATGGCTAAAAACATCCTATTAGGCCTTATAATGAAATTGGGCAATAATATGGCTAAAAACTTATCCTCTTAGGCCTTTCTGTCTCCTTCGTTATTATTTCGCCCTTGATCTTAATTATGATTGCCTGTCGTCGGCCTTTCTGTCCGTCGTCGTCAGTATTTCTGTCTTGTCAGTCCGATCATCTATCTGTCGGTATGTCTGTCTGTCTACTTATCAATCTGATCGTCTTTCTGTCTACTTGTCTACATCCGTCGATTCCTATGTCTTCTATCTGTCTCTTTTTGTTTTCTGACTGAATTTTGTCTGTGTCTGCTTGTCCGTCTATCTGCTTTCTGTTTGTCTACCATCAGCCCGCCTCCCTTTATTTTGCTTGTCTCGTCTAACTTCTGTCAGTCTTTTCGGCTAGGCCTATTCGTCTACTATGGGTTCTGGCTGTCTCAAAATCTGCCGTTCTGCCTCTCTATCCCTCGTTATCACTGTGTATCCTGCGCTCTGGGTACTCTTCTTTTCTCGCTCAACTTTGTTTCTTACCTAGTAATGAGTAAGCTATAACTTATACGTTCATTCTTCCGTCTGTCCATCCGTCCGTCATCTCATTGTACAATCTGTTCCTTTGACAAGAAACTAATACAAAACGAAAAGGGGGCTTCTAAATTGATATACATAAGTAGGTCTACTGTGTGATAGGCCTATGAAATATTTGTAAAGATGAGTTTTGATTCAAAATGGCACGCTTACTTGGCTTATTTTTCCACGATTCAGGGAGTTATTTATCAACTTCGTGACACCTCAAGATAAAGGCTGGAACTCCGCACCAAAGTCACACGCTACAGAAAATGTTTGAGTCGATAAGTTCAAAGAATTGTCAAACTGACTAAGAATGTTTGACATACGTGCATCATTACACAAAAATAACAGGAAATACGAAGCAGGAAACTGAAGTTACAAGTTCTGTCGATAAGAGTGACAAACAATAATATCTATTCATCAACCTCCATCTTTCTCATACAAATAAAAACCCAAGACTATAAAATCGATAGCTATTTCATTGTTTATGCCTTATAAAAACTCCCCTATTCGATTTCAAACAGTATAGTTAAGAACGTTAGCTGTTGGCTGACTTCAGTGTTTCATTCTAATGATAGTAGCATTAAAGGCCTATGCAGACAGAACAATATTTTATAAATGAGCATAGTCATTTTCTTTGAACACTTTAATTCCTGAAATTATGATATTGTATCCCCATCAATGAATATAATAATTGATTTAATTTAACCGATCACCCATGATGGCGGCCAGGAGTCCATTTTTACTTCCTCTGCCTGTAATTGGATGGCCTATTTTATTTATTTATGTATTATTTTTTTGTACATAAATACACGCTTTGAGGTAGCTTACCCAGAATCCAAAAATGCTATTTTCGTCCGTAAACAGAACACAAAATTATATATATACCAATTTACTTGAAGACAATCTTGCTTTTCACGATTTCCTCTGCAACAATTCTAACGATTTTGCTTAAATTTTGAACATGAAGTGCTTATTTTAAGAGCTAAACCTTTTATTTGAAACGATTTTCACAAAAATCCTGTGAAGAGTGGTTATAAGCTAGCCACTGTTAGTAGAAACTCAGTCTCGCCTGATAAATAATAAAGCTTTGCGTCAAGTTCAAATAACTGAATATACGCGTGTCTTATTCTATATCAGAATATAAAATGAGAAGTGTGTACTGTCCAAGTTAGGGTAAATAAGGTTATGTGAATGCACTACGTCATATTTTATTTGGTTCGTGTATGTTTCACGGATGCGTTTCAATTGTACAGCCACTTGACATGAAGAGAAATGCGTTTTTTTTTTTCAATTTTCTCGAAAATGGCTCCAACGATTTTGTTTAAATTTCCTACACGAATTCTATTATATAGACTATAAGTTATAATATATTACATTATAACTTAAGTTGTATTATGTTTTATAAGTAGACTTCGGATTTTAGGTAAAAACCTATTTTAATCCTTAAGTGATATATGGACGAAAACATGTATATGCATATTTCATAAGTGACTATGCCTAAAACTGATACTTTTATAGGACCTAAAACAGCCTATTTTTAAGTTAGAGCCTAATATTGCCTTTTTTCTTTTTTTTTCCTCTAAAGTTCAAAATAAGTCATTTTTGTTATAAATTCTAGCATTTATTTTCACTTCGTACTAATTTTTTAAGCTCGGAATGTGCATTACATGACACATTTGTGACGTGGTTAAATAGTAAGGAATGTTTTGTCTTCAGTAGAAAAATTGCTTGGAATTCCCAAGAAAATGTAGTGTTCTTCTCCCGACTCCCACATCCAGTAACAAAAAAAAAAAAAGTAATACTCTGATTCACTGAGGTATACAAGGGGTTGAATATGCTAGTATGATATGCGTAGCTTCTGGGCGCAGGGATTAAGTTTTCACTGTTATGGTAGTAATACAGGCCCTAGTAATAGGTCTATATAATTCTGTTTACCATAGGCCTATATCTGTGTTTTATCATGATTATTGATTAATGGTAACTTCAATACATATAATATTCTGCATTGCAATTGAGATATTTCAGAAAATTGGCAACTTAATGATTTTATAAGAGACTATTTTACGATTTTTAGAACCTATTTTCCAACTTTTAGAGCCTATTTTAGGTACATAAAACAGCATTTTTATCGACCTAAAAGTCCGAAGTCTAATTATAAGAGAGCAAAATATTTGTGTTTTACATCAGTCTTTTTTTATTTATTATTATTTTTATTTTTTTTATATTTTTTTTATTAATCCGTCAAACTGGTTCTGTGTTATTGCATTTATTTGGTAGCCTACCAGTGAATTCAAGGTATGTAGAATGCTCTGTGTTTGCGCACTAACATAATCTACACGAGTATCATGCAGTTTGGTAATCATCAGAGGTTGACGTAAGCTGTTCACGTGCAGCATGTGTACCGAACTCAGGAGATAACATCAGGTCAGTATTGGAAATGAAATTAAGGACATTGCATAAACAACAATTAGTTTTGAATAATACTGCCACAATGTTTGCATTGGTATTTTTTCTCTGCTCGTTAAGTAGTAGAAATACGGGACTGGGTTAGTGGTTACAGTTGTGTAACTTATGTAATGATATTCTTGATAAGATCAACCATGCAATCGTCTGGTAAATATCATTTGCGATATACTTGATGGATAGGCCTACGTAAATTGTATCAGAGCACATACCACCTTAAGAATACTGGAGGTCGACTTCAGTGATAAGAAATA
The DNA here is from genome assembly GCA_964059195.1 of Ectobius pallidus. NCBI lineage: Eukaryota > Metazoa > Arthropoda > Insecta > Blattodea > Ectobiidae > Ectobius > Ectobius pallidus. The sequence goes on from CAXKWD010000006.1 coordinate 77,158,040, forward strand.
AATCCGCCCATTGGACCTGGCTATCGCAGTGGTCAGTTTCAATAAAGTCCCGTGTTTTTAGAGAAGTAAATCTGAAGGGGATATTGATTTTCTTTTATTTCAGCCTCAAAACGGTTATATCAGAATATGAGATTGGGAAATAAAATATCCCGTAAAGAAAGCGGAATTTCTGTTTCTTCTTATTCCATTCCCTATGAGGGGCATGGTGTGCAGATGCAATGGGGTGCATAATTCTAAGTTCCATATGAGCGATAAGAAGCTATACCTAGCATTTTATGCAGGAATATTGGGAGTATGATAGGTCATTCTTCGCTTAAAGCTCTATAAACCCATATAAGGACTTAAAACTTGAAAATCAAAGTAGCTTTATATACAAGTAAGACAGTCACCAATATGTCTTGTTTGAATCAGAAATGCACAATGACATTCCAAAATTAAGGCTAAGCAAAACGTGATACCTCGGAGATTTGCCTTTGTCTCTGGCGGAATGGCAACGGACAAAAATAAACTAAAAAAAAAATCTTAGGCTGAAAAATTCCCGCCCGGGAATCGAACCTGGGAACGCTAGCAAATTCCTCACTGCTGGGACAATGCAGCAGTAGGCCTATGCTTACACAATTTTGTCATTTACTTTCTCTAAACGGCAGCAGGTGTCTTTGTATACTTTTACTTGATTCTTCTTTTACTACTGGTTCCACGGTTATTAAAATACATGTTATATACCGTTGAGCTCGATCAATAAAATAAAATAGACTTAAGACCAATAACTCAACAATGTTTTATTCTATACAGTTTTTAGAAATTTTTAAATGTGACAAGATGTAAGACAATGCAGTTTTGGTTTTAATTATTGAGGCATCCATTCCCGCAAAAGAAGATGCCCTGAAGATGGCGGAAATACGCCGAAAGGCCTAGGCGAATTATAAAATAAAACATTGTAGAGTTACTACTATTAAGTCTATTTTATTTAATTGGTTCCACATTAAATTAAGAAAATCCCATTATTCACTGGCACAACAAAATAAAATCATATTCCTTCTTATAGGCTTGGAGATGAGGTGTTGGCGACCTACATACATATATATATATATATATATATATATATATATATATATATATATATGCAACATATAGCAACATATGCAACAAGTGGTTTCATACTCACTAACAAGTGTTCCTAGGTAAAGATAAAAACAACAATAATAAAAGTACACAAAGACCATTTTAATTTTTCAGGCAAAATTGCTGTTTTTATGTAAGAATACTATATTAATGAGATTTTTGGGACTGTTCGATTGAATTAACACGACAATGTCAGTTTACCTATTGTCAGTTTCACTAGTGGGTCGCGAACCACCGGTTGGGAACCGCTGCGCTATTTCATTACCAATGTTCAACTCACAAATAGTCGAAATTGTTTATATTCAATCCAATACATTGAAAACAATTTTATAATCGTGCTATAACTTTTATTTGGGTTTATTCATACGTACGAACTAAGGACCCTGAATTTTTAGTAAGATAAAACGGCTGATTTTGGTGTTCACTGCCTTCTATTTTGGTGGACATTTCGCAAAATAAGTTATTTTAAAGTTGTTTTGACATGGACAGAGTGCACTGCCTTTTTAATATCTACATGTTTTAGAGTTGAGAAATACAACAACAATTATTACACCACACAACGTGACTAAAAACAGGCTATATGAATAAATAAAATTAAATCAGGTAAACTGCAGTAACAAAGTGACAGAAAGCTTTTATTTAATCAGTGATAGTTGCAACTATGATAGGCAGAAAATAATATTTTTTTAATCGATTTCCGAGTTAAGCTCACGATCGATTCATTAAGCCGGGCTTACGGAAGAGCAAAGGTCTAATGTTTGATAAGCATATTACATGAGCGTTTAAACTGAAAAATACTCACATTAAAATATAATGCAGATATCAGTAGCCGTACATTTCGATAGAATGCACAATATCATGACAACAGCAGCTGAGTTTAATATTATTCAACGGTTAGATGTGTTTTAAATCTTTTATTTATATTTATTTATATATACTCTTATTGATTTATTTATCTTGATACACATATACGAAGGAATAAGTGGGATAACAGAACGAAATTGCAACAAGTACCTCACATCTAAACAAGGCGTGATATACCTGTAATACATTTTCTGTACATCTGACTGCATTATTCTCAATGATCAGCAACGCAACTTTGTAGCAAGTCATGATAGTCACATAACAACAGCACATGGATTACAATCAGTAAATTCACAAATACAAAAATCAGTTAAACTGATGTATCAAAGTGCCAGAATGCTTTTGTTTAATCAGTTATATTTGTAATTATGATATGCAGAAAATTAATTTTTCTTTTTCTTTTTTAATCTGCTTCCGAGTTAAACTCCAGATTGATAGCAGGACTTATCATCTCGGCCACCTCGCTCAGTTTAACGACCGACTTTGATAAACATATGTAAAATAATAGTGTTAGACTATTTGTCATAGCTAACTGTATTGCAACTTCCAAAGCCGTATATGAATACTGTAAAACAATATGTTCATTATTTCAGCTGTGTTTATGTTTCTTGCCGATATTTAACTCTACTAAGGTCAAATCCTGGTATTTGGAGCCGCTTGCAGTAGGCCTATTTAAAAAAAAATCAAAAAGATATCGTGTCACTTGGCGATTTTTATTGTTATCTAGAGCACGCCAAGTTAATAACTTCTGGTGAACAGTAATATTTTGTTCCTTGCCAGTATGTTGCGTTATTAGGGCCAACCCGTTGGTGATTTTTTAAACACTCGAAACAAAAGGCCGAGGAGAAAACTTAGTAATATTTCTACAAGATCTTCCAAGTCAGATCGATGTTAAGTTGTGTCCCTTTTTACCCGCACGAGTAGTTACTATGACAATTAAAGAGAATACACAATCAATAACTGTAAAAATTCAACATATTATGCTTTATACAAAAGTAAGTCAATACTTTTTTATAATTATCATTTGAATAGCAGCGGAGACCTAACATTGTAGGGCCTACTATTTCTCAATATAGTTCCTGTCCGCTTTCCTTGAATCCTTGCGCTCTAGTCTTGTTCCAGCGTTCCACTAGCTTCTGGATGGCAGCAAAAAAGTCATTGACTGAGCAGCAAGCCATTCATGCTCCGCCTCTTGCGTACAGTTCAAACTCTTTTGAATGTTGATTCTGAGGTATTTTGACCATTCTGTATACAGTCCCGATCTCATTCCGTAGAAGTATCATCTTGTTTTCCAACACAGGCCTTCATACAAAGCCTGCGTGTTTCGGAAAATAATATTTATTTAAATTCAAGGAACCTTCGAACGTGTATTAATGCTATGTTTGAACACACTGTACTACTTCTTCCGCATATTACGTGGGTATGAAACGAATTTAACAAAAATAGAAATCTAATGTCATCCATTCACAATAAACTTTCCTATCGTAAGCGTAGACAATGCTATTCTCACATTCGCACATAGAGTAAGTGGCTGCATTGATGGATGTGCACATTCAGATGTCTCAGTATCACTCGGAGCTGTGTTTGCGAGGAAGGACTCAAGCCTGAATTTGTGGAATTGACAGCTAGCTTATAATTAGGCCTATCCTTTAAAAAGATTGTGTATGAACTTGTTACAGAATAATAACTGTGTTCATCTTTGTACACACAGCCCTTATACCAGATTTAAACAAAACGTCTGAAGTAATTTTCTGATAAAGCTAAAAAAAAAATTCCTTTCATGTGAAGAGCCAGTATATTCCCACCGTTCAGGATAGATTAATTTGTAAGGATATGACCCCAAATTTTGTACTCAAACAATTTTTAACTGGTCTCGGTAAACTTTAACATTACGTACATAGATTTCAAATTCGAAATTATTTTGCATGTAAATGTGGAGAGCACAGCCAAACAATTCAACATCTATTATTTGACTGTTCACTTTTTGTCGAGAAAGATATCACTTAGAATAGAATACAATTATTCAATCCCACTTAAAGTGATACTTTTAAAGATAATCTATTTTAAATAATTGAATTGGTTTGTAAATAGCATTTATAATAAAATCTTGATTTAACTCATTTTTCAGAACACTGTTTGAAACTTGAAAATTAGTGAACCAATTCTCTGTTACCGTATTCTTATTATCTAGTTAAAGGCATTATTATATTATTTTTCTTAGCTGTTATTAGTTCTGTTTTGTTTAATGTTCTATAATTAGTGTTATAGCCTGTGAATCAAATGTGGTGAATATATGGCAAGTTTTCTGCCATAATTTGCAAGCGCAAGAATTGTACAAAAGTATATTATATTTTTAAAAAGATGTTTGACTCTTACGCAGATATAAATTACAAAATATAATCCTAATATATTTAAGGATAAAGTAGGGTTTATAATCTTTTCTGTATCTGTATCTGTTTTCCTATATTACGAGACACAGGGCAGATTTAAATTTACCCAAGTGTCGTTTAAATAGCTCTTATAACACATGTTTTTATAATGGAATTAATTTATTCAACAAGCTGCATTTAAATGTCCGTTGTTTAAAAATTATGTATATGCATGTCTGATAAGGAGACCATATTACTCTGTTCACGAATTCCTTACTGCTGACTTTATCTTATGAGAACAGTTATTACGTATATTGACGATGCCTCACCTGTATGGAGATTGGCTAATAAACATTATTGTTGTTATTATTATTATTATTATTATTATTATTATTATTATTATTATATTCCCTATGTTGGGGCGAAGGGCCTCCAAGTGGAGGTTTCTGTTACCTGTGTGAATTTTGTTACGCTTATTTTCCGAGAGGGCAGAGGGACAGGTAAGCCCATCGCCTCCCTTATAATCTTTTAATATTCAATAAATAAATAATAAATAAAGTGCCAATAAAGGTAAGAGAATGCCGTTAACGTCCTTTATGTCACATCCTTAAAATATACTATCGCAAATAAGAATTTTTTTGACACGATTTTTCGTTTTAGAATGAATGTTCGTTTCATATTACGTCAAAATCTATCGTTTCTGAAAAATGGCATTTTTGGATCTCAAAAGGCGCGTTAATATGGAAAACTCGACGTTAAATTCAATGCTCGAACACAATACTTCCTCTAAATTCTACTTGTGGTACAAAGTAAAGAAAAGAAACGGAGCGCTTCTGCCTGAGGTGATAGTGACTTAACACTTGCAGGTTAGCTGCGTTTTCACGGTGACAGTGGGCACGTCGTTAACCTCGATCACTAGGTAACACAATCCTCACCCCACCCTCTCATAAGGTGGCCACTGGATATATGGGAGGGACGTCATAATCCGTGGGAAACTATCGAACCAGTTCAGGTGATGGGACCATGGAGACACGTAAGGGCTATCTCTCCTCTTACTTATTATTATTACTTCCCTCTTTCATCCCCTCTTATCAGGCATATATTTCCAATGTCTCTTCTATGCTTTAACCTCTTTACCCCCTTCACCGTTGTACCTAGCAGGTCTGTAATGTTACTTGGCCCGGTCACCACAAGTCATATAACAACCATAAGGTCGATTTTCCTATACACGACACATGTCACATTAAACTTTATTGTTTTGTTATCAGTCTATCTGCCTGTTCTAGCCTATACAGTATGCTCCATAAATTCATCACCATATATGAAAGAGGAAATTAACATTAACCAAATCAGAAGGAATCATATTAAATGCTAAAACTCTACTTCTGTCGTCTATCTGCGATTAGCTTCTTATCAAAATACATCAGAGGACTGACGCATTATTTTAAAAAATACTTGTTCATTCATAATCTGCTGTGCTCATAGAAGTATCCAGCAATTTGTTCGTAATAATGATAAAAACGTGTGAGTCATAATAGACTTTCATAAGTAACATAACAAGAGGCCTAGAATTTATCTCGAGAGAATCCGGACCTCGAGTTGTAGGCCTATTTATTGTTCATTTAACGAATAAATATCAATATTAAAATACTAGTCTACTACTTTCTAAAGTTGGTACTCTTGTATCTTGACAACATATTATATTCTAAGTGATTAGTCTTGTAACTTAGGATTAACCACAAGTTGGTTGGAATTATATATAGCCTATAATTATATTTATATATAAAAATATATATAATTATATTATGAGTAGAAGATATTTCTAACTTTTCGTATACTGACAAAGCGGAGTTCCCAAGTTTTAATACAAGGCTTAACCTAGACCACTAGAATTGTATATTTTTATCAAAGGTAATCCCACGAGAGATTAGGAGTTATCGATATATTTACGAGAACGAAGTTCGAGATATTACGAGTTGATCCGAAGAAACTCTTAATATCGAGTAGGATTTATTGAGACTATTCCATGAATAAAATGTAACGGATTTTGTAAATAATAATTATTTTCTTACTTTGTTGTCAATATTCTGCCCGCTTTGAGATCACCGCATACTAAAAGATGAACAGTTCATGCATCGATTCGATGAATCAGTCGTTGCGAGGGATCGTTGGATGGAGTCAGCACAGAATAGGGTTGAATGGCGGGCTGGCAATGAACCGTCGGGCTCCATAAAGTAGATAATATCCCTTTAGCTTGCTGAGGAATTGTCTATTGCCATTGAGTAAGTAAGTATAATGGTGTTACACTTTTACATTTACGTGAGTCTGTACTAACAACATATCATATAATGTATAGCCTAGGCCCTAGTCTATGTCGGATGTCCGTACTGATCTTGGGATGTCCGAGGATTTTCTCGCGTAGATCACACTGAAGTAATACGATGTATCTGATGAACACTCTGCTGGCTTTTACTGTCTTTTGGAGATGCGTATTCCAGCCACTTATTGTATAATCATCCATCCTTTGATGTGGATACAGACGTGTTTAATATCCTGACTGTATGAGTACATAGTAACTTGTATGTAAGGGTGTGAATGAAACAGTGTTAAGTAATGGAGTTTAGAATGATGCAATATACAGACGTGTAAATTGAAATTTGTGAAAATCGAAATATATTAATAAATAAATAATGATTATTGAAAATAATAAATAAAACTCCGTAACGGAGCCCCAAGATATTTAACATTTCTTTTAAATAAAAGTTAATTAATGATACAATACAGAAAGATAATAATCCAAACAGTGACCAAACTCTTTTACGTATTAAATAAATTCACCTCATCTGGCCTTTTTAACTTAGTATATGTGTGCTGACATAATATGTACTAAGTGGATTAAAAAAAGTGTTTTAGCAAATTCCGTTTGTGTGAAAGGTGTTTACTTGAAGACAAGAACATTTCGTGAATTTCCAAAAGCCTGGCATTGGTATCTGGAAAGCCCATTCTCATCATTTACATAATGCCGAGGGCACTAAATTTCATAAATTAAAAAGTAGCCTACCTGCTTTCATGTGTTGCATGACTTTGGTCTTAAATGAAAGGATACCCTTTGAAGTATACGTAAAAGGTACGTAATAAATGAGAAAGTTTCTGTACTTCACTTCAAATACCGATATTAATGAAAAATGAAGGCGAAGTTAAATGCAATTTAAGACTCTGCATGGTAATTTTCCCAAAACCTGCGTTTTGTCCTCACTTATTAAAATCGCTTTAATAAATGCCATATAAACAAACTGTAATGAGAGTTCACGATAACTCATGAGGTCGATTATCTTAAACCACCATGTAAGCATTGCTCATGTCCCTGTAATAATGTTGACCTTACTTTAAAGAGAATAATAAGCAATTTCAGCTATGTAGGGGAAAACCGGGTACTGTGAGACATTACTACTATCAAGAGATTTCGTCACAGGATTAAAAAAAGGGGGAGACGTAAGATTTCAGATTAAGCTTGAATATAATACAAATGTACGTAGAATATTTTTAAAAGAGGCGAAGGCGAAGTTTAAAAAAATATGATATTGATATTTTTATGAGCGTTTCACAAAAAAGTTAACGTTACTTGTTATAAGTGAAATAATAGCTTAAGACGGATTCTTAAAAAAAACTATGTGTTGTTACATAAATTTATATATTTTTTTAAATAGACATAAATACCATGGACTAAAAATTAATATGAAGTAAAATATGTAGATTGTACTAAAATATCTGTAGCTTTTTTCTATATTTGACGAATCATTCATTGGAGTGGACATAAATAGGTGGACAAAATTGTTGCTGATATTAAGTTATTATGGACCACAGTCATAGCTGGGCAACAATTTTTGGTGGACGTTAGACTAATAGTGTGGACAAAATGTTACAAGGCAATCTGACTGTAATTCGTAGTAAGAAAATAGTTACGCATGTTATTTCCGTTGAAGCCTACACATTTTAATTTAAGTCATTACTCTAGTAATCTAGTATTTCTGCTTAAGTGGAATTTTTTATGGTTCCAAACCCTGGATTCCGCTGCAGAGAATTCGATGAGACGTTAAATCCCACCCTCCGACAGTGGCGGACGCAGAGGGGGGGACAGGAGGGTTATATCCCCCCCCCCCGAAATTTGAAAAAAGGCTATATATGAACTCTTAAGTGGCCAGTTTTATAAACTAATTATATATGTACCGGTACGTTAGTTATTTTTTTTTAGTATTCTTTCTACCTATGCAAATCCCCCACCCCGAAAAAATTCTGCGTCCGCCACTGCCCTCCGATCCTCTTGTTAGGATCGTTGAACACAAGACACAGTGCACAAGACCACGTTGCGTTATGTTACATTACGTGACATAATATTAAGTTACTTAAGTTACGTTATGTTATATAACGTTAGGTTATGTTACGTTGTTGCGTTACATTTCGTAGAATTTGGTTAGGAAGTAAGAAGGTCTAACGTGTCCTGTAATATGTTACAATTGGACCTGGCTTGTAATTAATCGTAAACGATTACACTATCACGGTGGTCTTGTGCATTGTGTCTTGTGTTGAACGATCCTAGCAAGAAAATCGGAGGGTGAGATTTAACGTCTCGTCGAATTTTCTGCAGCGGAACCCAGGGTTTGCAACCACAAAAAATTTGCATTTAAGCAGATATACTAGATTAATAGAGTGATGACTTAAATTGAAATGTGAGGATTTATTGTACTCTCGAGTTCACGGAAACTTTCTGATGCTCCTGGTTTCATCTAGTGCAGGCCTGTGCAACTAAACCAATCGGTACGCTTTGGATGGGAGGTGAAGTAGGGAATGACTTTACACCTTCGGTGTACTGCTCGACAGACCTGTTGTAATCTTTCTCTTAATGTAAAGTTGGCATTGCATTTCCGTATCATCTGTGTTCCACACCAGCTTTAGGTCCGAACACACTCATTAGCCTGTGAACGACGCTCAGGCCTAGCTGTGCTGTGAAATAGAGGGTGGAGGCTGTGCCTCACAACGCAATTAACCACCAGCTCTTGGACAAGACCAGCTCTCATATTGGTTCGATGTCAAAATCTGGCACTCAAACATTAACTTATGAACAACAGGTCGGTTTCAGGTTCAGGAAAGTAGGAGTGAGGGGAGGGTTAGCATTTTCTGTGTATCCACCAACGCGTAAAAAAGATATGCTCCTGAGTAGCCGAGCCGGTTATCTATTCCCTTACCAGCATAAATCATGCCTGTTATGTCGGAAAAATTCCGTGCACTGGAGTGTACTTATTAAAGTGAAACAACACTGGTAATGATAAAACTAAAGTAAAGCTATTTTAATGCAGGATTTATAAAACATAAGAACCTGGCCCATCATATGTTGTGGCCTACAATTGCATATTCTAAATTTATTTTCTAGACGGGATTATTGTGGATATCCATGCCTTTTCCGGTAACCCTCTTTTAGGCTATAGTGATACAAATTGAAAATACATGAAATGAGGAAATAACAATTTGTCCAACCTAATTTTTAGAAAGATTTTACAATGCTGTAGGCCTGCTATAATCGTTTTCTTGTAGCCCGCTACTTTGCAAAGTATTACATGCATCTTAATGTAATGTAGATTAAATTTAATCGTTCTCATTCCCATACTGAAGTCAGGCGGCGTATGTATTGTATACACTATACATGAATAGATGGAAGTACATATATCGGGTTCTTTGTTAGGTAGCAGGAAGAAGAGAGATAGAGGTCTTTGTGTCGCCTGCCGGCCGGCACTCCCATAGTGTAAATCATGCATGAGAGATTGATTGTTTTCCTCAGTAACTGATGCATGTTATTTCTGGAATCACATCATAATGTGCTATGTTCGAAAGAACTCTCTCCTGAAACAACCACCTAAGTGCTTTACGTTTTTTTCTCATTATTTTGTTAATGCCTTTTAAAATGCCCGGTAGAAAGATTGAAACTGAATGTATGAGTATGAAGTACTGAGTACTCCCAATATTTTAAGTGTTCGTATGAAGTAGTGCTGAAGAGCTATATAATTCCTTCTTTATTATTTAAATTTCACTCTATAAGATTAGAATATTTTCTTTATGCCGGCATGAATTATTAATTGTTAATTTAGAACTAAAAACCCAGGATTTCTTCATTATATATTACATATATACATACAGTATATAGGCCTACACACAATCCTTCCATTTTCCTCTGAAGAATATAACATTTAACACAACAGCATTACACTAACAACCACGCTCATCAAATTCCGAAGTTTGTCAAAAGCTAAAGAACGATTCATTGACAAAGTAGCCATCCAGCTCTCACAGCGAATAATTCCAATTAAGGACTAAAGAGAAACTAGAAGATGCAATAACAACAATTTGGGACGAACTTGATATAATAAACCGCAGATGTTTCCCCCTATTCGCACCCACCACAAGATACACGCCATGGTGGTCTCCAGAACTACAAATTATTCGAAAACAAGTAAATGCTGCAAAACGTAGATTTAATAGATGTAAAAACACAACCCTGAAAGAGCTATACAATACAAGATTAAAAGCTCTCAGAAAACACTACAAATCGGAACTACTGAAAGCCAAACAAGAATCATGGAAAAAATGTTGTACAGACAGCACCAAAGAATCTCCCTGGAAAATCTACAAAAAGTCTAAAACAGGTTTCACTAGACAACCTGTAAATTCAACCATCACACTTAAAGATGGATTTGTCACATCGTCAGCAATGCAAACCGCCTCTGCGCTTTTAGATAGCTTTTTCCCAGACGATCTACAAGATCTAGATACCGTACAACAACGAGCAGTCAGAACGCAGTGTGCCTATAGCTCTCCAACAACAGAACGTGAACCCCACTTCACTAAACATGAAGTGGACGAGATCATAACTGCACTAAAGCTCAACAAATGCCCAGGACTGGATGGTATTGACGGAAGAATAGTTAAAGTAATACATGAAATACTACCTGAATTCTGGTTGACGGTATTTAACAAAAGCCTAGATCTTGGTAGTTTCCCACAGGCTTGGAAATCAGCAAATGTAATAGCAATCCCTAAAGGTGACAAGAGTAAACGACAATCTGTAACCGGTTATAGGGGTATTAGCCTTCTATCTATTCCAGGGAAATGTCTAGAAAAGTTAATAATAACAAGGCTAAACCATTTCCTTCTAAATACTGGAGCGGTACCAACTCAGCAATATGGCTTCACACAAAGAAAGTCGACAGCAGATGCCATAAAAGCAGTCATCAATTTCGTCCAGCTAAGCAAACAACGCGGTCAAAAGAGCTGCCTCATCGCACTAGACATAGTAGGAGCTTTCGTAATGCATGGCAGCCCAGTTTCCTCGCTCGTCTCATAAATCTGAAGTGTCCAGAAAACATTTACAACACAATGAAAGACTTTTTTGCAGAACAGAACTGCTCAATTCACAGTGGGAAATGTATCATGTTCTAAAAGGGTGACGAAAGGATGCCCACAGGGATCGGTGGCAGGACCCACTATATGGAACTTAATCATTAGTGACCTAATAGAACAACTGGCCGACACTCAAGACCTAGAGTTGGTGGTATATGCCGATGACATAATGTTAATGTGTAGAGGTCAAACTCACACACATATTTTAACGAAATTAACGGATATACACACAAAAACAGAGAATTGGTGTAAAGCCCATAAGCTACAAATATCCAAAGAAAAGTCGGCAGTAATGCCGATGTTTGTAAGAAAGAAAGACGAATACAAAAACCATCCAACTATCGTCAAAGAAAAGATAAACGTTGTCTCCAAAATGAAATACCTAGGAGTAATCGTTGACAGTAAGCTGGATTGGTTTCCCCACACCCAGTTTCTTGAAAATAAATTGTTAAAGATCCGTAATAACGTAGTCCGATGTTCTAGAGCTACATGGGGCATTTTCTTCCACAACCTTAGAATACTTTATGAATACGCTCTCCTACCAGTAGTCACGTATGCAGCAGAAGTGTGGAGTATTAATATTTCAAAAAGAGCTCAGATGAAATTACAACAAATACAAAGATCACTTCTTGTATTCATCACAAAGGCTTACAAAACCGTGTCCACCGATGCTCTCCTTGCTATAGCAGGAATAATGCCAATCAAACTCGCAATACGGCTAAGTAACGACATTAAAGCCTTAAAAAAGAGTCTACCTACAGAAGCCGTAATCTCGGAACTAAAGAATATTGAAACCCCTTCCAGAGAAAGGGGAGTTCACCCCAAAGACAACTGTATACGAGTGGATACATCTGGAGAAATAGGACAGGCTGACGTGCAGATCTACACGGACGGGTCCAAAACGGAAAGCCATGTCGGAGCTGGAGCGATCGCCTTTAAAAAATCCAGTGAGATATACACAGGAGTCAAAAGATTAAGTCATAATTGCTCTGTTTTCCAAGCAGAACTGTGCGGGATGCTCATGGCAGCTGAATGGATCAAACTTCAAACAAAAAACTTCACCTCCTTCGCCATACACGTTGACTCCAAAGCTGCCTTGTTTGCGGTAGCTAATAAGCACACAACTCACCCCATCGCCCTGGAAATCAGGAAAATAATAATCAACCTAAAGAAGACCACATCAGTCACTCTTCATTGGGTCAAAGGTCACGCGGGTCTCAGGGGCAACGAAAGAGCTGACTATCTAGCCAAGACGGCGGCCAGTTACAAAACCACGATTGACTACAGTGCAATTCCCCTGTGCAGGGGCAAACAGCTCCTCAAAGACCATTATATCGAACTTTGGAATGCTACTTGCGTCAACTCCGAAGTAGCCACTCACACCAAACCATTCATCCCAAACATCTTCCACAGGCTTTCTCTATCCCTTTGGCCAAACTATATGCTCACTCAATTTCTAACCAATCACGGCTCCTTCAGATCCTACCTATTTAAAATGAAAAAAAACAGAGTCACCAACATGCAGCTGCCGTGAGGAAGACATTCAGACCGCCATACACCTACTAACACAGTGCTCCAGGTTTGAAAGAGAAAGACCATCTATTCTAAAGTCACTACCGTTGCCAATTGTGCTCAAGTATCATATCAATACGATACAGATAACCACCTTTATCAACCACATCTTCCGCTCCATCACATAAACTGTTTTCATATTATAATATGAAGACCACACGGGAAAAACGAGGTAAGTCACCTTTTCTGCAAATTTGAGATATTGTGTTTATAGTGTTCTCCAAGGTCGAATCTACCGTTCTATAACAAGTTCATGCTGATAATAAGGTTAGTCACGAGTATATTTACATTTGAAGACACCACATACAGGAAGAGAATGAGGTAAGTCGACTCGAAATTTTCTGTCAATCTAGGTTTCCTGCCTATTTCGAAGGAGATCTGAAGAGATTTGTAGGACCTGAAGCTCAACAGCTTTCAAAGAAGACATAAATTAATGTGTTTGAAGGACAATGATTTCATAAGACGTGGTAACATTTTCAAAGCTTATTTCTTTATGAACAATGTTTATACTTAAAAAAATAATCAATTTTCAATGTAAAACAAATATGCAACATTTTTTTAAACTAAGAATTAAATTGTTGTCCCGAGCTGATAATAATAATTTCAGATTTACAGGAAACGTATTGGATTTCACTATGCACTTACGTCATTCTTTCCGTGTAATGAGTGCTGCAACAATGGTATTGCATTCATTTCTCAACAATTGTGCGACTCTAAGGCTTAATTTTTTTCAGTTTGCTTTATTAATAGTGCATGAATGTATATTAAAATTTTGAGTAATAGGTTGTTAATGGTTTTCAAGTTAATAGGTTTCAAACTTTAAAAATGCTCTCCTGAAAAATTTAATAAAAGTGACTTACCTCATTCTTCCCGTGTAGTCTTCATATGTTATAGTAATTATGTATAATTCTGTAAATATCCCGTGATATACCAGTTGGTGAAACACGGGTTGTAATGTAACTAAACAAATTAAAAAAAAAGGACTAAACTTGCTGGTTTAATTATAATTGATTGAAGATGATTCATCATGTATCGAAATGCATCTTACCAAATAATGACACATGGACTGAAGTATTAACTTTGCTGAAAACGAAGTTACACTGCTACAAATTATAATTTCGGACGACTAACTCAACGTCGTTAATATTAAATAAATTTACCTTTTCTCAGAAACTACTAAAGCTAGGCACTTTATCTTTTTACAGTGTCTAGATACTTACCCTGTATCAGTACTGAAAAAAGGATTTTCATAAGGATTCTTATTTACTGAAATATGATTCTTTTGTTTGTAAAATTTTTTATCAACATTTTAAGTAGGCTACTTCACGATTTGTAAATATCTCATAAATTAACCAATTCAAAAAGTGTTTTTCAGTGTATGTAAGACCTCGGAATAAACATCCTGAAAATTTCAAGATTGTAGGTTAAGTAGAAGCTGAGAAAATGTACCTTTAATATAGAAAAAGTAAACTTACGGGAAGCGAGCTTCAAAGCTAAAACATCCCTGCGCCATAGTCTTGTTTGTCTCAGAAAAATAACAAAAAAACAGCATGGATAGAATTATGGTACAATGACATATTATACATCATTTTAAAGAGGAAATTCCAGAGAATAAAACATAACAATAAAATGAACATCACAATTTTCATTCAAAAATCAATTCCATTTCCCCTTTAAAAACTATAAATTGTCTCCACATTGAACCTTATTAACAAGTTCAATTAGGAACTGAACATCACATGCATTACATTAAAAATGTCTAGTATAGAGAAAGTATTGTGATCGTGACGATAAATCGAAATAGAGATAACGCCGGGAAAACATTTTTCACGATATCTAGATACCGAAAAATGTGTTTTTGGAATGACTTCTGTCCGTCTGTGGACAAGCAAAGCGGGTGAACGGTTCGTTGTACTTACTTTATTTTTTTAATTAAGGACTTTTCTGGAGTTTCATCGAACCACCCTGAATTTGGTTTTTATAAATGAAATTTTAAGGGGACTTTTCTTGAAAACTTCTGTCAGAATTTTGATTTTTGAAAAAATGACTCTAAAGATTTTAGTAAAAATGTAAAATCTGAAACTTTTATAAGTTATATGACTAATGAAAAGGCTATACCTGGTTTACCTTAAAAATGATTTAGGGGGTACTTAACTCGTATCCATTTTAAATTCTTCTAGGCTATCTCCATTACGTTGGGCGCTACATGAAAACTTAGCACAGTCAAGTTTTAGAGAAAATTAAAAAGAACATTTTTTTTTGTTCAATACATTTCTTTATAAAATTAACAGGTATCAAGATAAAAACGAAATAACATGACTTAAAGCCAAATTTCAGAACATACATTTTTATTAAAATATGAATGATATTCTTTTGTTGCCGATAGTAACAAGAATACTATAATCTAGTATTGGCTAATGTAATTGTTGTTGTGTAATGTAGTCAGTTTACCACAGTCGTAATGAACAGACCAAAATCAATTAGAGCGAGGTGGTATAGAGTAATAGGGAAGAGATCCAATGTTCAAATCAAACTCGAGGCCACCCAAATTTACCAGTAGGCTCTTGTACGAGGCGTGTTTTTTAAGTAAGTACCGTTTTGGAATTAAAAAAAGACGTGCAAAGATATCGCAATAATTTTATTTTTATGGTTACCTACATCTCTTGTCTACGCACTGACGCCATTACAGTCTGATTCTTCATTGTGTAGGCCTACGTTGTTTACTGAGTGTTTAAGATGCCTCCGACAATCGTGAGTCCCGCCGATTGTGAAGTACGGGCTGTTATACGATTTCTTAGTGCTAAAGGCGTAAAACGGATCGATATTCATCGTGAGATCAGTGAAGTTTACGGACAAAACATTATGAGTGATGGAATGGTAAGGAAATGGGTGAGAGCATTTAAAGATGGCCGCACAAATGTGCATGATGAAGAACGGAGTGGGCGTCCTTCGGTCTTTAATGAAGATTTGGTGCAGAAAGTGGAAGAAAAGGTGAGAGAAAACAGACGCTTTACAATTTCATCAATGTGCGACTGGTTTCCTCAATATTCTCGTAGTGTTTTGTATCGCATTGTGACCGAGAACTTGAATTACCGGAAATTGTCAGGCGGCAGAATTTTATGAGGAGGGTATTCAAAAACTGGTGCCACGTTATGACAAGTGCCTCAATATTCACGGAAATTATGTAGAAAAGTAGATTAAGGTACAGGCTTTCATGTAAAAATAAAATTATTGCGATATCTTTGCACGTCTTTTTTTAATTCCAAAACGGTACTTACTTAAAAAACACGCCTCGTAATAACTCATTCGTGTAGCATTTGCTTCTATTGTTCGGTTATATCTCAATTTATAATGCATTTTTACCTTTGAGGTTGAGGAAACCATGCAATCCTCAAGTTATTATTATTGTTATTATTATATTGTTATGTTGTTATTATTGTTATTTAACGGTAAAAGCATTGAACATGAAGATCGGCCCTGATGCTTTCCGTTCTAGATAATTCTTAGTTTTATGAAAATGTAACAAATAAAATTTAATTGACTTTGATTTACCGTTTTCTGTGCTAGCCTTTAACACGATTATGCGAGAAAGTTTGTGCAAAATATTTTGCACCATTTACCTTGCACAGCAAGTCATATATATAGGAAGAATGTAATTTTTCTTTCAGCTTTTCCGACAGGCGGGACTGAAATAAAAAGGAAGCATAAGGATACAACATTCAATATTCATATAAAATATACAATATTCATATAAAATGAAAGACAATAAAAATATGTACTTCATATACAACTCAATATGAAGAACAGAACAGATTAGAATTAGCATTATAGAAATTTAATATTTTCAGTGCACCGTATGTCCGAAGTTTATGACATACTAGCTTAAAAGGCCCGGCGTCGCCCGGTTTTTGTATTTTCTAATTTGAAATTAACTTATGGGTGACTTTCGATTTTGAAACTCTAGGTCCTTATATAATATGTATGTAGAATTTGAAATGAGGAAGAACGACTTATCACACTCAAACTATTCCTTCAGAAAACTTATAGCTTTCTATGGGTCATAGAGGATAGAGGATGTCGAATGTTTCATTCCGTTGCTTCTACACACCATGCCTGGGAGGAGTGCAAATAAGAAGAAAAAGAAATTCCGGTTACATAAGATTATATTGTCTTGACATAAAGTTATATTTCTCACTCTCATATTACCATACAACCGTTTCGGAGCTGAAATTAAAAACAAAAAAATCAATATCACTTTCATACTTTCCTTCCCAAAAACCTGGGACATAATATACTGCGCGCGTAGGACTGAAAATGTTCCATCCCATTTTGTCTTCTTTCAGGCCTACTTCTCAACTAACACATAGCCTACAGCTATGAGTGACGTATCAGTGGATAGGAGTTTTACCGACTTCCGATATAGCATACTCACTGGCACACACTTAAGTTGTCCCTGCGATACGACCGCTTGTTCTACCTGAAAATGTGAAGTGAGAAAATGATATTTTCCATGTCGAGGGTAGAGAAAGTTATGTGACTGCTTTATTTTCGTGGATTTTATTCATCAAGAATTATTTTCACAAATGTATTACTTACATCGATAGTATCAGAATTGGTTAAAGCTCAATATTATAATAGTTTCCAAAGCCCTATGTGAAACCGTAAACAATACTTTCGTTATGTAAACAATTGACAACAGAACTTTCTAACTCTGCCTCATTTCACATTTCCGACTTTTCCCGTGGATTTTCCCAAAAAATTCTTTCATACAAACCTTGTCCTGACAATTACGAACACAACAAAACAATCAGCCAAATTGGTCGAGCCGTTCTCAATGGATGCTCCGTCATACATTTTGGAAATTCATTTTTATTAAAATAGATAAGTGTTGTTTTAAATATGGATAGTGAACCTTTAATTGCAGCGAAGGAGATGTCATGGATAAGGTTATTCTTGAATCCAAACTGAAGAAAGGAACGATAGGCTCGTATATTTTCCTTTTCAGTACTAAATAAAATTTGATAGGCAATACAAGTAAGATTATGACAGATTACGTTAAGTAATCAACAGTTATAATTTCAATAATATGATATACGACCCCATTATACGCGATTACTATATTATAGTGGTATCAATAGGGGTATTTGAAGTCACGAGTTGCGTTTATAATGGCTATTCAACGAATAATATGTAATAAATAAGTAATAAAGTGTATTGAAATTGAATTATTCGAAAGCATTTTAGATTGAGACCTTACTAAGCTTATTAAAAGGCATTCATGAATATTTAATCAATGTGGCTGTTTTCTCTTAACAAAATACGATCAATAAAACATCAATTTTTTCAAGAATTGTTCGCTGAAATTTAATATTGAAGATATCTTGCGTAAAGCATAATTAAATTATTGTTCAAGTTCCTAGGGATGCATTGTGGTAAGAATTGTTTCTTGAAAGATATTAAAAATATAAAAAAATCGATCTGCCTGGACTAGTTCATATCGAATATGATGGTATTCTGGGATATGTAAGATCAGCGGCATGGAGAGCCGATGATCCTTGTTCAAAACCCGGCTATAGCATTGCATTTTTAGTCTCACTTCACCTTTCCATCTTATCCTACACGCGGCCAGTGTGAAAGAATTATCATCATTCCACTGGGACCTACTAGTGGTTTACTGTGAAGCCCGGGTCTTCAAGCACATAAGACTTTGTAAGTTGCCATTGTAGTCCAGTCATTTGGTAGTTTTACCTGGAAAGTTTTCCGGGAGTTTTGAAAATTTGTGATCTTATAGATTTCGACGTGCTCTTTTCGAATTTTCACTTTGCTACCTCGTATCTTTGCCGCTCGCGCCGCCATATTGGAAAAATGGTGCCCAAAAACAGTTTTTTCACAATATCTCCTTTCCGACTCATTTTATGATGAAAATAGTTATGTAGTAAATTAAACTAGAGAAAATTTCCTATAATTTATGTCGTAACGAATTTTTTGTAAAATGAATAGTTTCAGCGTACGAGCGCCGCGAAGTCTACTCCGACACGCGTTTTGGCCAAAGCCACGGAATATGCGGATACGCCACTATCTGCATCATTTTACGGTGAAGCATTTAATGAGCGATTTTAACTAAATAAGGTCTCCTGATTTCAAAAGTGTAATTATTTTTGTTGTTTCACATCTAGTTTTCGTGTTTGCTGCTATGACGAACGCAATTTTAAGGTCTGTGTAGACTTTTTTGAGGGCTTATAGTAGCTAAACGGTAGGTCGTATAAAAAAAAAAACCTGTTGCAGAAGCAGTAACGGATTTTTAGAGATCTACAAATTTGGTCTTATGACTTTTTGACGTATCTTCATCGGTTATCCCTTAGATTGAGTTAGATTTTTTTTATTTTAAATAAATTCTATATATTTTTCTCACATTATGTAATATTGGCACACATGGTATGAAAGATAGAATCATACAATTTGGTAGGAATTTGGGCACATACAACAGTCATAAGCGTGCTAAATTTGGTGTTTCTAGCTGCCCCATAAGTATAGAAAAACTTGCTGGATAGCCGTGACATAAATCACATCTACGACAGTCTAATCTTCCACTTATTAACATTGATGTTTATTCACTTCCAGATGAGCTAGAAACTTGAAATTTGGCAAACTTATAGATTTTAGATTTATTAAAATACATGTTCAAAACTGTTCAGCTCGATCAATGTAATAAGATAAATAAGATACCATTTGCTCAACTAAAATCTATTTTATAGATTTTAGCTTATAACCAATGTAAAAATTCCCAAAAGTTCAAATTTTTAATATTTCCCCCTCCAAACAAACTTCAATTGTTTTGTCACTGAGCATTTGTACGGCATCAGATGATTTGGCAAAAATAAATTTATTTGGCCTGCACTCACAAAAAATACTGGAATACATACGTCTTGGACTGTTTGAAAATATTATTTGATTTTTCACCGAAAAATATTATCAAAATTATCCTAATTTTTAGGTATTTTTTGTCCTGTAAGCTAGTCTAAGCAATAACTTATATCTCTCGTTGTGAAGTACCTATTGCAAGAAAACATGACGTGTTACGTAGAAACGGTCAACGGATTCATGTTCAGTGACCCAAAATTGGTTAAGATCACCTATCACACCACTTAGGCTACCGCAAAGGAAAAAGTTTCAAAATCCAGTATCAAAGCTGCATACAGTTATTTTATTTTACAAAATGTCAAAATAATATTTTTCACAAATGTCAATTAACCAGATGTGATAAAGAAAAACGAAATGCATTTTCGTATTTAGCACAGCGAATTTAATCAACACACCTATTTTCGTTTTTACCGCAGAAATGTTCGTCTTTTTTCTAGGCTGATATAATCAATACGGCAATCAGCATTTCATCTACATTTGATTCCGTAGATGTAGATCTTCTTATTCTTTTGACGGCTCTAGGTACGCGTTCAAACATAGCCTATATAATCTCAAACCAGGAATAGGAAAAATTTCGCAACGAATATATTCAACTCCATACCACTGCTGAACCTGGTGATAGGTTTGGAACGAATGTTGTCGTGCTACTGCTTCCGTCGGTGGCAGCGATGCAATAAGTTATTAAATTTATTTTCATATGTTGATTTTGTGAAGCATGTAGGCCTATATCTATAGTTGTTTAACGACACACTTTTCACGGCACTGTAACCATACAATGCAAGGAGGAAGCTTCAGCTATGATCTTTGGATCTGCATTATGGTTTTTGAATACCTGGACAAGCTCGTTTAATTCTTTTTTTTTTTTTTATATATTAGCACATTTTATTTTTCTTTGTTTAAAGAGTGCTGATGTTGTAACACAGCCACTGAAGGCATGCAGAAATAATATTATGTTATCTGCGGTTGTTTTATCTACGATACTTTTTGTTGAATATATTCGTTGCGAAATTTTCCCTTTTCCTGGTTTGAGTATATATAAGTTATGTAAGTGTGTGTGTGTGTGTGTCTGAACGCGTAGATAGAGCCGTCAAAAGAATAAGAAGATCTACATCTTTGCCGACAACTATTACAGAATCAAATGTAGATGAAGTGTTGATTGCCGTATTGATTGTTATTAGCGTATCCACATCTTCCTTGGCTTTGGCCAAAACGCGTGTCGGAGTAGACTTTGTGGCGCTCGTACGCTGAAACTATCCGTTTTACAAAAAAAATCGTTACAACATAAATTATAGGAAATTTTCTCTAGTTTAATTTATTACATAACTATTATCATCGTAAAATGAGCCGTAAAGGAGATATTGTGAAAAAACTGTTTTTGCGCGCCATTTTTCCAATATGGCGGCGCGAGCGGCAAAGATACGAGGTAGCAAAGTGAAAATTCGAAAAGAGCACGTCGAAATCTATAAAATCACCAATTTTCAAAACTCCCGGAAAACTTTCCAGGTAACCCCCTTTTTGAGCACCAAATGACT
This sequence comes from Ectobius pallidus, assembly GCA_964059195.1. Classification (NCBI taxonomy): domain Eukaryota; kingdom Metazoa; phylum Arthropoda; class Insecta; order Blattodea; family Ectobiidae; genus Ectobius; species Ectobius pallidus. The sequence continues at coordinate 77,179,869 of CAXKWD010000006.1, forward strand.
GGACTATTGGGTTGATATCTCATATTGAGAAGGCCTTGTTGTATTCTGGGATATGTGAGCCAATTGAAATTTAATGTTGTACCGGCATGTTGCCATGGTAGCGCATTTGGTTGGTAAGATCAGCGGCATGGAGAGCCGACGGTCCTAGTTCAAATCGGGGCTATGGCATTGAATTTTTCAGTCTGGCTTCACCTTTCTATCTTAGCCTACACACGGCTAGTGTGAAAGAATTATCATTGCTATGGAATATATTTCCCGTAAAATATTATAAAGTTGATTTCTGAACAGATGTAAGTGTAATATTCACGTTATTTCCGGAATAAATGTTAACGTACCGCGACTGGTGATGTATGCATAAGTCACTGCCTTGAGAGTTCCCGACTTGATTAGAATACAAAGGAAAATGGACGTTTCTTTATTAATTCTGTAGGAGTTTATAAAGCAAATTCGATAAAGATTGAGTAAATCAGGTCTCAGACTGACAATTTTAGACTCATTATGTTCTTTGTCCAATTCGGAAGATAAAGGCATGAACTAAATAATAACAGTAATCGTATACCGATTACAGTGAGATTATGTGACACAATTAGGCTATCATTATTTTAAGTTATTACCAAACGCGGGAAATGTAAAGGAATTGCGAAATGTTTCGTACTCTAATGGCTGAACCATTTTGTCGTTCATATCCCGCTAAAGGTCGATTTACGGGTAGCAATTAAGCAATTTTATTATGTCGGTTTTAATTTGTACTTTACAGCAGAAAATTCCATGTCCAGTTTAGAGTACGCATATTATGTTCTGCATTTAATTTATCGTTTAAAATATTTAGTGTAACTTTCAGAATAGCCTATAATGTAATAATTGCCGCCATATAACTTGAGATAATTTTAAAATAACACAGAATTACAATCAGTGAAAAAAATCTTCTGTAAATACTGACATGCCATGCTTCGTATATATGTATGTGATTAGGTATATATATATTTACCTGTACACATATAATATATAGCCTATAAGGGGTGGGTCTCTGTCACCACAGCATGGCGCTTCCTCAGGTTGCGGATGGAGGATACGGCCTCCCGATATGGAGGGTAGCTGCGAATATGTTGAATAAGCAGTCGCGGACTGACGACATGAGGTGTTCGTCCAGCTTGAGGGTTTGGCGTGAGGTTAACAGCCTCACCCAGTAAAAAATATTGTTAAGTAACGCTGCCTGATTATGGATCCTATCAGTGTAAAATTTTCCGGAGGTAAAATAGTCCCTCCTTTGGGTCTCCGAGTAGGGACTACACTGAGGGAGTCTAAAAATCGTAGGAACTATAGATTGGGAACATAAAACGTTAGGAGCTTATATAGGTCTGGGGCGCTTAAATCGGTAACTAGAGGATTAGATAAATGCAGGTTAGATGTAGTAGCAGTACAGAAAGTTAGATGGAAGAGTGAAGGTTCAATGCAGACAGACGCGTGTACCTTTCTCTGCAATCAATTAGGGACCGGGTTCTTCATACATAGGAGAATTAATTCAGTCATTAAGAAAGTAGAGTTTATTAATGATAGGCTTTCTTATGTTATTCTAAGAGGATGGAGGTGTAACATCATAGTTATGAATGTCCGTGCACCAATAGCGGATAAACCAGATGATGACAAGGACAGTTTTTATGAGGAAATAGAACGAACATTTGATCAGTTTCCGGAATATCTCATGAAAACTGCTAGGAGATTTCAATGCGAAAGTAGGCAGGGAGAATATTTTCAAGCCCACGAATAGGAACGAAAGTCTCCACTTGCAGAGGAATGACAATGGGGTTAGACTAGTAAATTTTGCCACCGCTAAAAATTTAATCGTAAAGAGAACAAAATTCCCACATCGTGATATTCATAATTTCACATGGACCTCGTCAGATGGAAAAACTCATCAAATCGACCATGTGCTAATAGTTGCAAGGAGGCAGTCTAATATAATCGACGTCCGAACTTTTAGGTGTACTGACTGCAATTCGGACCACTATCTGGTAGTTGCGGCTGTTCGGGAGAAACTTTCATTAAACAAAGGAACTAGGCAAAATTATGATGTAGAGAGATTCAATCTAAAAAAGCTAGGTGAAGACGAAAGTAGGAATGCTTACAAAGTGGAGATTTCAAATAAATTTGCAGTCCAAGAAAACACTGCCGAACAAGAAGCTAGGAATGATATGAATATCGATAAAACCTGGGAATGCATTAAAAACAATATTAAATTAGTCTCAAAAGAAAAATTGGTCCACTTGAACTGAAACCAAATAAACCGTGGTTCGATGAAGACAGCGGGAAATTAGTAAATGCAAGAAAGCAGGCAAAACTTACAATGGTTGCAGAATCCGAAAGACACTACGGTCGAAAATCTCAACAATGCTAAATGAGAAACCTCTAGAACCATTATAACAAAGAAAAGAAACTATCTCAAAGACAAAGTAAATGAATTAGAGGAAAATAGTAAAGACAAAAATGTTAGGGATCTCTACAAAGGAATAAACGAGTTCAAGGAAGGTTTTCAACCTAGAATAAATATAATTAAGGACAATGATGGCACTATACTCTCAGCTTCGAACAATATTTTGAATAGGAGGAAAAATTTCTTTAATCAATTATTAAATGTACATGGAGATGTCCAAAGTGTAGAAAGTGAAATATTCACAGCAGAACCATTGGTTGCTGAACTAACTCCAACAGAAATGAAAATGACTGTTCAGCACTTCCTACAAATTGGATTAAACATCAACCATGGAAAGTCAGTTGCTATCAACATATCAAACGGGAAACTAAAGAGTGGCCACCTAAATATCTCTGATGATATTAAAATTACTTGCTTGTCATCTAAAGATTATGTGCCTTACTTGGGTGTAAACTTTTCAGATGAACCCATATTGAACCAACTAGAGATAGTACAAAACCTTCGAACAAAACTTGTTCTGTTAACATCCTCGCCACTTTTACACCCTGATCAGAAGTTTTGTATTATAAATACAGCAATATGCCCATCTCTAATTTATACGTTCCAAACCATTCCACTCAATAAAATACCTCATAGATTTCTTGCTGACCTCGATAAGATGATTAAAGGAGCTGTAAAAGAAATATTACAGTTGCCTACGGACACTCCAGATCATATGATGTATTCCTTTAGGAAATTCAAAGGACTTGGATTATTCAGAACACAATGGGAGGCAGCACTACAACAGATTAATGGCTTACGGTTATTAAATAAATCGCAAAACTCTTTCATCCTGAACACCAGGAAACTGAAAGAAGAAGGCCTTTCTTGCCTAGATCGACTAAGCATTAAAATGGAAACTTCTCTAATAAATACAAAGAAAACTTCTTGGATGCAAGAAAGGTTAGAGATTCATTGAGAAACACAGAATTTGACCTATGGTGCCAGCTCCCTCAGAAAGGTAAGGGCGTTATCTTGTTTAAAGAGTATACTCCAGCTAACAGATGGATTTACCACCACGAAGGCTTAACTTGTTCGGAGTGGAGAGATGCAATTAAGATGGTTGGCAATGTAACAGCAGTGCGTGCCATTCCTGGTAGGAGCCTAGATAATAACCGTTGTCGACACTGTCACAACGAGATCGAGACATTAGCTCATGTTCTTGGTTCTTGTCACCATGGTAATGCACTTCGCAATGCGAGACACCACTCCATCAGGACTGTCATTGCAAACGGTCTCCGGCAAGTTGGCTATGTAGTCCATGAAGAAGTTCATGGTTTAGCAGAGAAAGGAAGTGTTCGACGTATTGACATTATTGCCTACAAAGAGAACTCTGCTGCCGCTTACATCCTCGACCCGACAATAAGAATGGAATCTCATTTCAATCAGCCTCAGGAGGTTCATGAAGAGAAGCAAGCCATATATCAGCCTACAACACCGTATTATATGGCCAAATACAAACTTAAAAAAAATAGAAGTCATCGGTCTTCTGATTGGAGCACGGGGCAGCATTCCATCTTTTTTCGTGACTGTGTGCAAGAGACTAGGGATTCCTAATTCCACCATTCTACAAGTTTCGAAACTGGCACTGAAGGGATCTGTCTCATTATTGCGCCATCACTTGTATAATTGATTTTTTTTTTAAAGTTATGCATTATCTACTTCAATTATGATACAATTATTGAATTCGTAATATCTGGTAACTTCTAACTTTAAGTTGAATTTTTCTCAAACTGTTGGGTGTGTTATACTTCATTGTTAATAGAAGCACAGTAAGCTTTGTCATTTAGGCAATCTTGTAATCAAGAAAGCAAATAAAATAAAAAATAACAGCTATAGATAAACTAAATACACTCAAATTCCCTGGCGTTGACCAAATTCCATCAGAATTAATTAAGGCAGGTGGGGATAGATTAAACTCAGAGAGCCATAAACTCATTCTTATGATTTGGAAAAAGGAGGAATTGCCAATGGAATGGAAAGAATCTATCATTATACCGATCCCTAAAAAGGGAGATAGGGCCGAATGTAATAACTATTGAGGAATTTCTCTCTTATCAACATTATACAAAATTCTATATAATATACAGCTGTCAAGATTAACCCCATATGCGGACGAAATCATTGGCGATCACCAATATAGATTTTGGAAAAATAGATCACTATTGATCATATGATACTTATTTACCAAACCTTGGAGAAAAAGTGGGAATATATTAAGTCTGTTCACCAGCTATACATAGATTTAAAAAAAGCATATGATTCAGTTAGGCGATACAAATTGTACAATATCCTCATTGACTTCGGGATACCAAAGAAGTTAGGCTGATCAAAATGTGTCTAAATGAAACCTATAGCAGAGTTAGGGTAGGGAAATTTATATCAGATAGGTTTGCCATTAGAAGCGGATTGAAGCAAGGAGATGCACTATCACCTTTACTTTTTAATTTAGCTTTGGAATATGCCAATAGGATAGTTCAGGAAAACAAGGTAGGCCTAGAATTAAAAGGCAGTCTCCCGATTTTAGATGTTTACTTGTTGAGCAATGACATAAGCACAATCGAGAGAAATGCAGAAAGTTTTTTTTTCGATGCCTACAGGAATGTTGGATTGGAAATTAATACAGAAAAAACTAAGTATATGATCATGGAACGTCAAAATAATGCATTACAAAATATTAGAATAGTCGGTAAATCGTTCGAACAACTGGAAAAATTCAAATATTCGGGAGCAATAATTACAGGCACAATTAATATTAAGGCAGAAGTTAAGTGTAGACTCAAATCAGGAAATGCTTGTTTTATGCAGTTAAGAAACTCTTATCTCTCGTCGTCTGTCCAGAATCTAAAAATAAAGATTTATAAGACTATTACCCTGTCTGTTGTTTTATGTGGATGTGAGACATGGTCGCGTACTCTTCGGGAAGAACATTATCTGAGAGTGTTCGAAAACAGGATGCTTAGGAAAATATTTGGGTCTAGGAGAGATGAAAATGGGGACTGGAAAAAACTGCATAACGAGCTTCATGACCTGATATAGTAAGGGTCACGGAGGATGAAATGGGCTGGACATGTTGCACACATGGGGAACGAAAGACATGTCTCAAAAGTACTGACTGGGAGACCCGAAGGGAAAAGATCACCAGAAAGACCTGGACGTAGATGGGAGGACAATATTAGGATAGATTTAATTGAAGTAGGATTTGCGAGGGATGATTGGATAGAAGTAGCACAGAATAGGGTTGACTGGTGGGCTCAGGTAAGCGCGGTAATGAACCTTCGAGTTCCATAAAGTAGATAATATTCCTTTAGCTTGCTGAGGAATTGTCTATTGCCATTGAGTAAGTAAGTAAGTAAATAAATACTGACATGATACTTGGGTCGACAGCTTAAGCCATAGAACATGTTGGTGGGGAGATGTTTTAGGTTCCATGTTTGTAAGTACTGGAATTAAGAAATGGTTAGCAATAAAATTTCTTGTTACTAATGTTACGATTTCTTTCCAAATGATTTCTACTAAGTGTAATAAGTTAAAAATGAAAAGTACTGTTCATTATCATTTGTAATTTTAAGAATTATCCAGAAAGACATACGCTATATCATATGGGACCTTGTGCAAAACAAGCCGCTTTGTTTCAATAAAACTAGTTTCTTCTTATTGTGTATAATTTTGTAACAGTTAAAAGTGTCAATGGTTTAACAATAAATAGAGTAAAATTCTTTAACGTAATGTATCAACAAAATAACTACATTTTGAACAAAACATTACATCAACAGGAAAAACTGTTGCCTTTATGAAAAGTTCACAACCAATGCTATCAAAAAGACTTTTTTTTTTTCATTTAAAGAAAACAAGTGTGTTTATTCGTATTCGTACTCGTACACACACTCTGAGATAATATTTTTGAAAACACCAGAGTAAAGCATTCTTTAGGTGCGTTTGGTTACCGCTGCCATAGATAATGAGTGGACGTAGTATCCGCACCTGTGGATCTTAACATTTTGTGTTTATTATTGTTGGGATTTATATTGATTTTAATATATTATTGGAATGAATTTATTAATTTATTAATTTCACCAATTATTCGCATGAGCCTATTTGGTTTCTCTATTAAACAGAGGATCGTACACAATGCAGTACAAGTCCACATTTAATTATGATTAATTATTGCAGCAATCTTAATTGCAATAATACTGTTAAGGATGGTAATAATAATAACTATAGTAATGTTAATAATGAAGATGATACCAATAATAATAGGTTTATTAGTATATTTAGCCTAATATTTTCATAAATTTTTCCTGCATGTGACTGCATAACTTCATAGATTTTTAAAACATTAAATTCGAAATTCAGACACGATTTACGCCCACGTAAGAAGCACAAACTGTACATTTCCCAAAAATAAATGACATTATTTATGTAAACTAAGGAAAGAATGAATTTCACATTCTGAAAATACGATGTACTCAATTTGCTTTGCTCAATCATGCATGTTCAGATGGCCCCTTAATAATTTTCAAAGAATTCTAGAGGTATATTTTTATTCCAAAGGTTTACAGGCATTTACAATGTGCGCACTTCCTATAATCTGCCATATGTATATAATTCTGTCTCTATGTAGGTTGGATTTTTGTGAATTTAGAATTAAGTCATGCTTTATACTTCATATTAAATATGCAAAAAAAAGACTGCAGGTGGGATTTTTAAGAATCTCCCATGATTTCTGGCGCCATGCGAAAGGTTTCATGTGTGCATGTATAATGTTCTCGAGATCTCAGTCTTTATGTTTAACATTCTAACATCAAACGCCATTTATTATACATGTCGAATATTGCTGAAAAATATATGACTTATTGTGGAAATATACTAACTGCTAAAATGGCCAGTGAATTGTCCTATGGTGGTTATAGCTTTGCCTAAGTGGAAACGAAATAAGGGAGGCAGAATTATAATTTAATGTGGTAAACTTAACAAATATGACATAAGAAAAGTTGCTAATGTATTTAATTATCCCTATTAAATTGAATTCTATTTTGACATCTTCCTCGGGGTAGCCTATGCTACTAAATTTAGATTTTTTCATTTTAAAACAAACGAAAAGAAACGGATGCAAGTCACACTCTACTCTTACTCCTATACTAGGTGAGATTTCATACGAGTTATAGATTACAGCTACAATTTTTAGCCAAGTCAAACCGAATAGCCTACTCCTATACGAGTTACACGTGAATGTAAAGCTCGATTTAATTTAACTGTGCGACTGTACCGTGAAAAATTTTGATTTAGATGTAATAACTTCATTATCCTTTTTATTAATGTAGACAACGATGTTTCTATAACAAAGGTTTAATATCTATAGCGATTAGGGTCCTATTTTCTCGCCCTATGTTCAATCCTGACCAGTAACATCCCTTCGAGTCTTTTTAATAATTAATATTCACTGTAAGACATTCACTGGTATTTGAACCTTCTGACTGTGAAATCTCGTGAGCTCGCATTAAGCAAGAACTAAAAACCTAGAAAACCTAGAATAGATAGACCTACTCAGAGAGCTGATAACTGTTTTCAGTGTAAACTTAAAGTGTGGGTGAGGACAAGTTTTTACCTGAAATAGGCTGTGAATAAAAATAATAATTATAATCTCCACTCAAAATGAGATGATTGCCTTAGTGCTTAAAGAACTTTATTTATATAATTTCATTCTCTTTTCAGCAGGTTAATTATTACATTTTGTTGAATAAAAGCAATAACAACTTGGATGAGGACCGCAGTTTCTCTATGAATGCAGTTTACGGTCATTTCCGGATATAATTCTAGTCTAGATTTTGTACTTACAAACCTGAAACTTAACAATTGCACACTCCCTATAATGTAAAACTTTATATTATAGGCTGACTGATTCACACACTCATTGACATTGTTTGTCCCCTTCTAGGTGAGCTAGAAACTTGAAATTTGGCACATTTATAGTGTTTAGCCTGTAACCGACGGGAAAAATCCAAGAAGTTCAATTTTTAAATTTTTACCCTTAAAAAACTTGAAAAGTGCGGATGCACTTTAAAGTCTCTTCTCAGTTCCCATGGCAACAATATTACCGACAATGTTCTCAAAGGGCTTGGGAACTTACAATACACTGGGCTTTGAAGACATGCTAATGATAAATAATTATTTCTGTAAACCGAGCGAGGTGGTCGAGATTGTAACGTCTTGGACTCGCATTCGGGAGGTCCCAGGTTCAAAATCCGTAGTCTGCCAATTTGACACGTTTTTTCATGGTTTCTCCAGTCGTTATGGAAAATACCGAATTGGAAATTTACATACGCTCGCTATTTAATCCTTTAATATCAGTTGAAGTTTACTCCATAAAATACACCATTAAAGTTTACCCACTTTCAGATGCGCTAGAAACCTTAGATTTGGCAGACTTATACCGTTTAGCTTGTAACCGACGGCAAAATTTAAAAAACCCAAATTTTAATTTTTTTTACCACGAAAAAATATTCAAATTTTAATTTTTTTTGCCCCGAAAAAATCCTAAAGTCTTCCCGTACTTTTAAAGGTTTTTTTTTATGACTAAATGGCAATAGGCTATAAGGTAGACTAAATACACAAACTCCGATACGGTGTCAGTTAAGATAAAAGCTTTTCCCTAGAAAATCGTCGGGGGTTAGGGGCGGAGCTCCCAACGATCGAAGCGAGTTTATTATATAAAGTTATATCTAAAGTCTCTTGATAATGCTTTTTCCGTAATTTAAATGTGGGCATTCAGAAAGTGAACGTACTGCATTACTTACCGCTTGCGTCGTTCATGCACCGAGGTTCGTAAGAAGTGTGAGAACATTTGACCCGACGAACAAGTGGTGGCTGTGATGTTTTCCCCCCATATTTCACAACCTATGTGGCTCTAATGTGACGTGACCGACCCTGTCGCTCAACGCAATTACACCGTTTTTTGTTTTGTTTAACATACGCTAATGATAGCGACCATGTTAATTTGATACCATCGCACTTCAATGATTTGACGAATATGGAAGTTACGTCAAAGTTAACGTTCAAGACAGCATAACTTATATATAATAATTAAGAAATATTGCAAACAATGAACAAAAGAAATATTGAATAACCTATATAAAATAGTGAAATTTTACTCGTTATTCAATTTTCAATTTTCAAACAGAAGTAAGCAAAAAACTTAAGCGCTACTTTCTTCATAAAATATAGAGGGAAAGTGTTAACACAACAAAATCTGTTGTTCAGAAAAAACTTGATACTTAACTAAGTAATTACATTCAATCTATCTTATTAGTCTATTATATTCAATTACCGGTATGTAATGAAACTTCCGGCTTATGTTATGTTTTTAGGATGCTAATGTGTAGAAAACACATAAAAGATGTACAAAATTACGAGGTCATTCCTGTAATGATAATTATTCTCCCCGATGCAAAAATATTTAAAATATTATGCTGCCGGAAGCTTACATATAGGCCTACAATACATAGAAGTCAATCATATTTATTTATGTACGACCGATGAGAACCCAACTTAGTTCTCGTTATTAGACTTCATGTAACTTGGTGTTTGCTAATTTAAGGGTTGTATAAACATATAAACTGTGGTTAGCATGCCAAATTAACTTTTGGTTTCATTTAACTGTCTTTATTTGTTGTATAAACATTAATCCAACAGCTTAATATAAATGGTGAAGTTTTGCAAGTTAAAACATTAACTGACGATTTGGAAATTTTAAATACATTTCAAACAGTGAAAAGACACTAGAAATACATTTTACAAGTAAAATGTGAGTAATTAATTATTATTTTCATATAATTTAGATTTACTTTGCTTTCTTTTTGTCTAATGGCATTAAAAATAAATACCGGTACCTTAGTTTTGTTCTTGATTATTGTAGCTCTATATTACAAAATACAGCCATTCCACGGAAAGTGAGCCTAAAATGTCCAGACAGTAACACCGTTTTAAAATTAATTTAAAATATAGGCCTATGTCGTTATTGAAAAATTATTAAATTAATTTTCATTACTAGTCTACTGAAGAACTAATTCTGAAAAGTAATTTCAACATTTTTCAATGATGACATATTTTTAGGTCTAATTTAATATTAATAGGTTGTTACGGTCTGGACACTTCAGGCTCACTTTCCGTGGAATGACTGAATAGCAACATTTATTTCTAGATTTCTGATTATTCTGATACAGTACTTCATCTGGAGATGCAATGAAAATCCATCATGTATCTCATGTATGTCATAAGAGAAGGAATCCTTTATTAGTAGCCTACTGAATGACATGTTACCAAAATTTGAGTAAAGAACTAGACAGGAGTTATGTCTCCCATTGCCATCAAGAACAAAGCGAATTCGTGATATGTTATGATACTCAGGGTCACGAATTATTGTGATTCGAAGCTTCCAAATAGTTACTGAGGAGAAAGGAACAGCCAGTAGAACCATTCACAATGTGACAAGAGAAAATTATGCTTTAAGACCTCGGTTTATTAGAATGCCAACTGAGGACAGTGTCATAAAAAAAAATACTAGATTTCTACAATATTTGTAAACTTCCAGGCATTATAGGTGCTGTAGGTTGCACTTACACATCTTAAACACCTCCATGGACAGGTTAAAGCAGTAAGAAAGTTCGAAGCAAAAATTATACATGGCCTCAATTAAATGATTGGGAAAAAAAATATTATCTTTATTAAACAGTTGGAAATAAATACCAAAGTAATATGTGTAATGTGGTGTTTTTGCCTTTAATTAAACAATTGAAAATCAAATACCAAAGATATAAACATAATACTCACTGCAAATTTCCCTCAGCTTTTGCACTATTGCCAGATGTTTTATTATTTCCTCCAGTTATTAAAAACTGTGAGTTACATAATCTTTAGTTATTTTTATACAACATAAGTAGCTAGTAATTTTCCAACTTTCAGTTAAAAACAACCCTCAGTGTGTGTGTTTTACACAACTGGCCCTAATGATATTTGAATGGTGATGGGGCAATATTGTACAGTATATCTACTTAGTCTTATAGAACTCGAGAGGAAAAACATTTATAGAAATAATTAAAATACTTAATGCAGAACCACTCCTTTCGAGCAAAATTTATTTTATCGTGTACTAAACAGTAAATCTCTTCTACATGACGATAATTGCCATGTGTAAATATTGTAATCTCTAGTTTGTAGTCTTGGCTTTGAATTACAGTGTTGTTGAAACCTTAATTTTTACAAATTGCTAGCGTTGTTTGAAAAATTAAACTTACATCAATGTTAACTATTCTCTTTCAGAGGGTGCGGTCTGTGTGTGCATACGCCGTGCTCTGATAGCTGTTCTTTTGGACTCAATCGCACGGTAAAGGTAAGTTATTAATAACAAGATTCATACTTGGAACATGTGTTAAAAACCTCGTTTTCACAGTTGAAAATTACATGCATTTCCTCTTACTTAAAAGCTGTTTTTAAGTTGACACTTAATTTATAATGATGCACTTTACAGGCGAACGAAAGAAATAATTATTGTCCTTACAAAAAAGGCTACCCATATTTGGTAGTCTATACTCTGTAGGCTATATTATTATTTAATTCCTTCTATAATTAAATTGTTTACTGATTATATTGTGATTATACTACGATATAAAGGGTGTTTCAAAAATACTTTTTACAAACTTCGGGCATGAGTTCGTTACACCAAAAAGAAGGGAAAAGTTCATATGAACATATGTCCCATAATCCTTGTCTTCTCGTTGGGACCTGTTCAACACTTTGGTACACTCATAACATGGCAACACACAAAACTTATTAAAAATGCTCGAAATGATGTCCTCTTGCTTCTAGACAATGCATGCACTCATCGAATCATGGACTGTCGCACCCTTTCAAATACTCCGACTCCGGGATGGTGTCGAATGGTTTTGCAGGCTTCCATGACACTTCGATGAAAAGTTTCAACAAGGATTATGGGACATATGTTCATATGAACTTTTTTCCTTCTTTCGGTGTAAGGAACCCATGCCCGAAGTTTGTAAAAATATTTCTGAAACACTCTGTATGTAATAATTATGTGCTTATATGATTGACCAGTATGGATACTTAGGGTTTATGTAATGACTACAGCTAAGATTTTCATGTACCGGTAGTTTAATTTGCAAATTATGTACATAGACTAAACATGTAGTGAAAAACGAAATACTATTTTGAAAAATATTTAGAATAGTAAAAATATGTAATACTGCATATTATTTCATACAATCGCTACATTTAAGAGAAAATCATGCACTAGATCATGGGTGCGCAACTGGTGCACATCGTGTCACTGTGCGGTAGGGGAATTTCTCCCACTACCGTCGCCCTTGACGTCAGCATAAAGCAGTTTCGACTGACACTGAACATGAAGAACAGGTTTCTTACGTCACAGAATAGATGGGGGACTAAAACGTTTCCCCTCAGTTGCTCACCTATGCACTAGATATTTCAGCACAATGAACAATTACTGTAGCCTCAACTGAATAAGTTTCTTTTTCGTCTCAATTGAAAACCCGTAGTCATTCGTGATTTTATGAAATTTTCTAATTTGCCATCTATCTGAAAACTACTGTTTTCTTAACTTTTTGCAAAGAAGATTTCGAAATACTGTACCCCAGAAAGTTTTGTTTGTTCACCATTTTAAGGTTCTCCGTTTATGAGTACACCTTTAGTAGTTCAGCAGTCATAATTTTAGTCTGTTTTAGATTAATCCTAAGCCTGCCTTCAGATTTCTGCTGCTACTTTTTTCCAGTAATTCTTTTAGGTCTTCACTGTTGTCAGTTATAAGTGTTGCGTCATCAGCATAGCTAATATTGTTTATACGTAATCCACCTATCCTAATTCCTACACCTATCTCTTCCATGTTAACATTACTCATTAGTTATTATATTTTCACATTGTCGGTATATCAGTTGAACAATCTTGGTGGTGGAACAAACCTTATTTAACACCATTTTCCATTTTATTAGATACCTTTTTACTTTGTCCTTTAAGTATTCTTATTCTAGCCTCTTTATTTGTGTCAAACTTCCACAATACGATAAAATAGTATGGTAACCCATCTTCTGAAGCTCTTCCCACATAATACTGTGATCTACACGATCGTGGGCATAGGCGTTTTTTCACTAAATTCAAAGAATTTACATTAGGAAGTACAATTTCAAGTGAACTGATCTTTTTTGTCATTCTGAATTATTCATAAGTATATAAACAACACTAGGCCTATACTATGGCGTGCGTTAAAATTTCAAAATCAAATCTGGAATTTAGGGGACGACGATGCAGCAACGGCCCACCCGTTTTGTTTTTACCAGTAGGCCTACTAGCCATGAACGGTATAGCATTTATTACTTCCTCTGCCCATACAATAGGTACTATAGTTAAAGGAAGTATTGTGTTTGATCCCGAAATTCGAAGTTGAAATTTTAACATAAATACATGTATTGAGGTCCCCCTTAAACCAAAAATGCTACAGTCGAAATCGCTTATAACGACATCAGTTGTAAGGACGTATTGGGTATAACGGCGAAATCTAACGACCCGTCTAAATCCTATATAAACTCTGTATTTTAAAATCGCGTAGTGCCACCTTGATTATTAGGACATAAAGCATGAAACGATGTATTTTTAAGCTTATAGCATTTTCGGATAAATTTATCGGCCTTAACGTCCAATGTTGATTTTTTTACATTTTTAAGATCGCCGACAACTATGTAACGATTATTTTCTAACTATTCTTTTCATTAGATTGTGGATTTAAAATCAGTATGTCTGTTAATAAGGAAAGCATCGCTGTCAAGATGTCCCTAAAGAAAAGTAAACTGTAATATTGAAGAGAAGTCACACATAACATGGCGATTAGAAAACGGGGAAACAAATTTCAGCATCGCGAAGGAATTGGGTGTATCACACTCAACGATTTCTACAATGTGGGAGGACAAATGTGATCAATTTCTGTAATACAGTAACTGGAACGAAAATATTTCATTTAATGGCTACTAAATTACAGCGCATACAACAAGTTAGAAATACAAACATACGGATTTGAAAATAAAGTTCAGGACAAAATCCGTTTTGTGCGACTATTGGCAAAACGATCGTAAAATGGCGGTCCCTTCTGAGTCGTTATAACAGGTTTTGACTGTATTTTCAGAAACATGTCTGCGTGTGTGTGTCTGTCTGTGAACAATATTTTTTTGGAAAAAAAAAGAAGTCTTTGCATCAGGTTGAAACAACTGAATACGAGTTCCTTGCAATACGGCCTCTTTTCTGTATCAGAATGTGAAGTGAAAAAGGTGTATCTATCTAGAACATGATATTGAGGTATTTCAAGATGTCTTCTGAAAATTAAATCAATTATTAAACCATTTTCACTTGGACCTTTTTCTGGTGCTGGAATATTTTCAAACATCGTTCGTGAACAATTATGTTCTATCTTTGCAGTCAATTATATTTGAGGAAACAATATATGCGATCGTTCTTTTGTTTACTGAAAACACCGAATGGCTGCATAGAGCTTATCTGGTATATACATTGTGGATTACCGTGTAATATTATCATAATAAAATATTATATTCTCTCTAAATGGTTAGTATTAATTCTTTCTTCCTTTTTATTTGTGAAACATTCTTGTTAAATGCAACTCGTAATTAATTTTAAAAGTAGGCCTACTCTTTACATTAGCCTACGTACGAAAACTCATTTTAGAGTTAGAAAAATGTTAAGAATTAATAACCATAACATAAATACTTTGTTTTCCGGTGGGATTTAAAGAAATACTAAAATAATTTCAAGGGATTTTGTTTACAGAGTTCTAAATTAATATTGGCTTTTTGTAATTAAGTTACATTAGGCCTAGTAATACCAGCAAAGCGGAACTCCAAGAAGCAATATCAAAATCTTAGACTGAACTAAACTAGCCCTTTCGTGATTATATTTGTACATTTTTCTAAAATATATTTCAGTCTGTCTCTACCCTCTCTATGTCTTTCTCTCCTTCTCTATCTGTTTCTTTCTATAACTTTAAATCTAACCCTGGTTGTCTTTGATTCTTTCCTTATAATTTTCTTTCAGCCTCTTGCAAACTATGATTTTTGCCTCTCTTCTTGCTCCCTCTCCTCTTCCCTCTCCTCCCAGTCCACCAAGCCCTTCTCTTACCTTTCTATTCTCCCTGTTCCTCTCTCTTTCTCTCATTCTCAAGTTTGTTCTCCCTTAGCTTCCGTTACTGTCAGTGTCATTGGAGGTTCTCTCTTTGTCTCAGTTATAACTTACTAGCATGTGCCCGCGGCTTCGCCCGCGATAATTATTTCAAAAATAAAAAATTAAGAGCATAATAGTTAAAACATTATATTTATTAACACCTAAACCATGTGGACTACTTACCACGATTAGATAGCGTCGCCTGGCAAAAGCGATCTCAGATTCGAGTTCCTTGACCCAGAAAATCCCTGTATAGTGAGTTACGTCCAAATCGAATAATGTTTAATCATATTTAGGTCTATGTTGATTATCCCTCTTCCGTGTAGGTTGAAGATTTCGTATGTCTACGGGCCTTGACACTCTAAACAAATGAATCGTCCACGATGGACTTACCAAATGAAGCGATCGCGATGCTTTTATTTCCAAGGTAGGCTATGAGGTATGATAACAAAAATAGCCAAAGCCAGCTGTAATTGATTTAACATTGAAATATATTACTGAAACTGTTGCTTCGAAATCGCAAAAAATACACGTTTTCTGCCCGTTTTTCACTCATAACTCACGAACTAAAGCGAAAATTAAAATTCCGGCTTCGAGGTGCACATTCCGACCCTTTAGTCCGCCTATGTATAAAATTTCAGATCTCTGCGTTGAGTAGATTTCGCTGGGCATCGCGGACAGACAGACGGAAGACAGACAGACGGAAGACAGACAGACGGAGGACAGACACTTCCTTTTATTAATATAGAAGATGTCTCTATAATTTCTAAGTCATTATGTATGTCATAACTAAAGCCCGGATTTCCATGCAAATGCATGTTTTTATATACTTTGGTTACACTTCTCAAACTTGGTAGTTACTCATTACATGACTTATGGATTCCAAATAACCATATTTTTTCCGTGCATGTTTGCATATTTCGGCCTTTTTATGGCAAAATTCATGCATAATGCATGTTTTGGATTTTTTTAGTTTTATGTAGCATATTCAGAGTTTTCAATGCATATAAACCCTCATTTTCTGGTTTTAGTTCATAATATCAACTTACCATGCATAACTGTGCATATTATGAATGTGCCTCCATAAAATCTCGGCTTTTCAAAGAAACGTAAAAATGTTGTATTGTATTACCATTGTTATATTTTGATTGACTTGGCAGCACCTGCATGAATTTGAGAGTGAAAACTTCTGTTTACCCTAAATAAACAGTAATATAACACACCAGGTATAACTGTTCGTAGGGGGGGTATTTGATTAGCACCGAGATGAGCGCCAATTTATAACCGTTTGTAGGTCTGGATATATAGGCCTAGAGTTGGGCGACCAATTTATAACTGTTCGTTGGGTGATGAAATGATTAACGTCAAAATGGGTGCCAATTTATAACTGTTCGTAATGTTGGGTGCTAATTTATAACTGTTGGGTGCCAATGTATAATTGTCAGTAGGGGTCGTTGAATATATTATGTCCGGCTATTTCTAACTCAGTTGGTAGAGCGAGATCTCTTTCAGGGTCGTGCTCGACGAAAACTAAAATAGGATATAAGATGAAGGGATTATAGGTCGTAAAAATGAAGTCTATTGATAATGAACTTGAATAATATTTGTAAGTTTATTTTGTCCGAAAATCTTTCACTTAATTTGTTAATTTCTTAAAATGTCTGGAGGAAGAATACAGTAATGTCTTTATCTATTTGCTTCGTCGTCGCCAAAATTACTTTAGGTAATATTATTATACTTATAACATCTGCACGTTTTATTGCAGGAATTTTAGGTTATATATCTTATGGCGGTATTTATTCGTTTAACTTTTCAATACGAAAAATAATATCTATAATCTTGTCTTATTCCGATATATATATCTTTATCCTCGACCGTATTATTTAAAAGTCGGTATAAAATTAATATTAGTACTTGTTACTGTTTCACTGTATATTTCTAACTCCGGTTTAGTCTATAAAAATTACGTCCGTCGCTGTTGAATAGATGTCTTCAAGTCCTGGTTGGTCGCTCCTGTTCGTGTTAATATGTTTCGGTGTTAAAATATTCTAGCCATTCCATTGGTTCAGTCAGTAGGCTTTGTCTCTTATGATTGGAAATTAGCTAAGTCGTCTGCTAGTGTTTGAAATATTTGTCGTTAAAGTGGGTTGAGGTTGGGGGAGAAACGTATCCATCAACTTGACTTTAATAGCTGGCGACAGTGGACTTCTTCAGACAAAAAGCCACGCCTTCACTTCATTGTATTCCCTTATTTAGTTAATAATTCATAAAGTAATTGTCACTATTGTCTGCAATAAGTGTAGTTGTATAGCTTTCTTGATTATGCGTTGAATGATGTAATTTTCTATGTTGTCGTGTTAATAATTAATCGTTTGATTAATTATTTGTAATTGCTGGTAATGTCTTTTGATTCAGATGGTCATGTTGTATATCAAATAGTTCGTGTAAATGTCCTCTGTCTTGTCATGTAATTCGTTTTATGGTCATTGTAATAGTCTAGGTGTAATGGTAGTTTTTTTAGTAGTCGATAATGTTGCGGGAAGTTCAAATATTGTCCGTGAAATGTATTTTCTTATATTTGATTCCTCTTTTTATATAAGTCCATATGAACTGATCGGTTACAAATGTCCGAACGCTATAATTATTAAAATTATGAAGTAATTGGTATTTGGAAAATAGTTTTATAAATAATTTTAAAAATTTTTCGTTAGTCTCGCATCCAAAATTTCTCGTTCAGTTCGTATATCAATTAGTTATTTTGATTTTGTAATGATGAATATTTTGTAATTTATTATCTGTTATCTTTTATCTGTGTTCTTCCTCGTCGACTGAATAAAAATATAGTTTTCACATTAATATTCTTAAAATATAAACATTGTTAAATCATACACTTGTTACATTGAATCAGCTGATAATCTTCCTTTCTTTACTTCATTGTACTCACTTGTAGTACGCTTCTCTTTCCTTTTCACCTAATAAAATGAAATCTTTGTTACATTGAATTACTTGATAATAGTCATCTTGACTGGTTGTAACTCATTTCTGGTACATCACTGTTCTTCACCTAATGAAACAATTTTACTAATTACACTTAATTACTTACCGTTAAATACATAAAATTTTATTTAACACACAATGGGATTTGATTACTTATACACTTCACACTTTATTTTTTTAATTACACAATCTAAAAACGTATTATTTTCTTTCTTCTGTTCTTCAGGTATCCTTTTTATTCAAATAAATTTATTTTGCTTATTTCGTAATATCATGTTCAAGTTTACTACAAATTTATGCATTCTTACTCCTACACAATCAATAATATCATTCTTAAATGTCAATCTGCTTTTTCTAGCATGATTATTATAAGTGCATGCCTTACCTTCATTTTATTATTTTCTTTCTCATTAGTGATCTTTTTCACTCTTTTGACAGTGGATTCCTTCCTTGTCATACTTTTCTCATTTTTCATCGTCGACTCATTTCTTACCTTTAATTATTCATAATCTTTGCACACTCATAAATTCACTTTTCATAACTCATTATTTATCTCTTTGATTTTCATTTTATACCTTATATTTGATTGGTGTGAGGTTGTAGGGAGGATACTAAATTGAATATGCATGATAGTGAAATACTTATTCATTTATAAATCTTAATTCTTTAACCAAAGTGTAATGTGTAATTATAAAACTTAATTCAATATTTTCAATAAGTGTAATTAAAATTTTCTTATATATTTAAATCAAATACTAGTGTGATTATCCTAAGTCAAATCGATGTTTCATTTCCTTCAGTATAATTCAGAGGGGAATCTGCACATCACTTCTTAAATATATATACAATTTTAGTCGAAGAAAGGCTGTACACACATCTCTTCGTCTTCAAGGAAACACTGCAAAAATCACTTCATTATATGAGGTAATTCTTGTATCGTTATTGTCTTTCAGTGTTTACTTATAAAATGATGGCTTCATCGTTTTACCTTAAATTAATACATTCGTTGTGTTAACGTAAAAATGAAACATAGATCTGAGAGGGTTCACGCAAAAATATTTTACATTCCATTCTCGTAGTCCTTTTTCGTTTCCAGTTCATTGATTAAGAGCAAAATTTACCTCGTATGCTTTGATTCTCATACAATCCGTGACATCACATGATATGGTCTCAATAATTGTTTACGATATCTGCCAACAATTTTATGGGGTTTCTTGGCTTCTTTTAACTCAAAGGTATCGGTACTAAATTTTGCATTTATTACTAATGGTCCTCTAAAGATTAAAGAAAACTTACGTTGTTTGTTTTGAAGTCTGTTGGATAACACATGTTGTCTTAGTAGTACATAGTCTCCTAATTTGGGTTCCCATTTCTTTCTTTTCTTGCGTGGCTTTTCTTTTCTTTTCAACCATCGCTTTTGTAACCTTTGAAGAATGGCTTGACACACTTCAATGTCAGATTTCTCACAAGTGTTCAAAACAGGTGGGGTGTTTGAAAAGAGGGGTCCAACTTTACATTGCTTTACTACTTCCAAGGGAATTTCTTTTGTGACCTGGTGTCTCGTTTCATTCAATATGGCCTGTATAGGTTTTAAGTAACGAAACCAATTTTTGTGTTGTCTGTGTGTGAGTAAGCGTAGATAAGATATAACCTGTTTGATATATCGTTCGGAAATGTTGCTTTGTGGGTTATAATTAGATGAATGTAATGTCTTGATTCCTATCCTACTTAAGCCATCTGTCCATTTCCGGCTTGCGAAAATTGAGGCGTTATCTGTCAGACAACTGGATACCTGTCCGAACGTATTGACATATTCTTGCATCTTCATTAAGCAAATCTTTGTTGATAAATCTCTTATGGGATACAAGGCTACTAATTTGCTGAATACATCAACCAAAACAAAAACATATTGATTACCGAAGTTAGTGCGTATGAGGGGTCCCAATATATCTCCGCATATTAATTGATTTGGTGCTGTTGATTCTACAGAATGTATCTCAGTGGCGTAGGCGGTGTTTTTATTCTTTCCAGTCTGACATAAGTGACAGGTACTGACATACAGTCTCACTTTTCGTCCTAACTGTTTAATGAAAAAATGGTCACTGATTGCATTTATCATTCGATCAGTACCGCTGTGAGCTAAGTTCTCGTGGTAGCTTGCAATTATGTCATGTTCCAACGCTTTCGGTACGTATGGTTTCCAAGTAGGGGTTTCCAGTCCGCATAGTTTGTATATCACATTATTGTGTAATGCAATGGTTTTCTGGTTATCATGGCCACATGCCGGATTGGAATTTGAATCGGGGATGCCCTGCAGCTTAGGCCGAATAGATGAAAGGTATTCGTCGTCGTTCTGAAGTGTCACTAAATTTGCTAATTTATTGTTGAGCTTATATTTGTCATTGACAGTGATTCCCATGATCTTGACTTCCTTCTCAACCTGTCCTTCCATACTGGCTATGCCTGGATGGCTAGGCAAACGAGAAAGAATATCGGGAAGTTTGTTATCAGATCCTTTTATGTGCTGTATTTCTATGTTATATCGGGATATGGCGCTGATAAACCTGGATACTCTGGAGTTGCTCAGTTTGCACTGATTGATAAAACTCAGACTCATGTGGTCGCACAATACTGTTACTTTGCAATTATAAATGTAATGTTTGTATTTATTTAAGGCTTCATGAACTGCGTATACTTCCAATTCGGTAGGGTACATCCTGGACTGTGTGGTGTTCAAGCCTTTGCTTGCGGTGGCTATTAGGCGTTTTTCGCCGTCTTTAACCTGGAATAAAATGCTTCCGATCCCACGGGCACTGGCATCTGTGGCTATAAAATATGGAATCGAATCGTCTGGCTTTTGCAGTCGGATGGACTCCGCGAACAGCTGCTTAACCTTATTGAAGGCCGCATCATGTTCCGTTGTCCATTTCCATTTCTGGGCCTTCCGCAAAAGAGGCTTTAGGGGAAAAATTTCTTGGGCATAATTTTGTACAAATCTGGCCTGATATTGGCATACACCAAGGAAAGATCGTAATTGTTTCTGATTCTTAGGGGCTGGGATTTGCAAGATGGCTGCCACCTTTTCGTCGTCGATACGGAAATCTTTCCCGGATATAATATATCCGAGAAATTTTACCTCTCGCTGAAAGAAATGGCACTTGGAGATATTAAGGGTGAATCCTGCGGTTCTTAGCTTGTCTAAGGTTTGGTCTATGTGATCCATGTGATCTGCTATTGAATATGACGCAATCAAAATGTCGTCGAGGTAGGGGATTATGAAAGGGTTGCTGCTCCAATTGAAAGTTAGTGCTAGCGCACGTAGCAGTGCGGCTGAAGACGTGCGACAGCCAAACGGGACGCGACAAAATCTGAAATGCCGTCCTTGATAATTAAAACTGGTCATATCGCGTGATTCTGAGTCTAAAGGGATTTGCCAAAAAGCTGAGTTTAGGTCGGTTGAAGAGAAATAATCTCCTTCTTTTGCTCTAGATAATAACTCATCAGAAGTCAACGGCTTATAGTTGTCCTCCTGGCAGTCATTGTTGAGGGTCCGAGCATCAATTGTTAAGCGAATATCTCCTGAGGGCTTTATTACTATACAGAGGGGATTACTATGATTGCTCATTGAGTCCTCGATGATTCCCTGATCCAACATGTTTTGTATCACAGCAGTTACTTTGGCTCTTAAACTCAATGGGATGGGTCTCGGTTTATGTCGTATTACAGTGGTAGAGCGTCGGTTTATTTGGTGTGTATAGAGATTACATTTTCCAATCTTATTGGTAAACAAATCTCTATGTTTTCTCAGTATACCTAATAAAGTTTGCTGAGCGTGTGTATCTAAGCCCTGAGTTTCGCTTACCTTGGCCAATATAAGCGAATCTATCTCAGAACTCGTCATAATGTGTTGAATATTTACATCCACTTCTGAAGTTAAGTGTTGTATATTATGTTCTGTTTGAGAAGACAGAAGTGGAGTGAGTGGTTGTTGTGAATGGTCGTCTTGTGTAAGCTGTATGAGGGGTTGGGGGTAGGTATTTACAGCCTCAACAAAGAACGTCTCTTCCTGCAGGTCTGGGTTACAGTCGCCTGCTGTGAATGGAAGGGGGGCTGGCCTCCGGAACGGTACAGTAAGCTCCTGCCTGTCATTTTCAATAAAATTGAAATTTTCATTTCTAAAGTCAATGATAGCTTCTAGCTGTCTAAAAACTTCACTGCCTACAATCAATGGTAAATTTAATCCTGTTATCACAAGGAATAGAACTTCCACCGTATGACCGGCTATGTTTAAAGGTACGAAACATTGGTGTCGTATTCTAAATCTTGTTCGGCCTGCCGCTAGAAGTGCAGACATATTGTATACAGGTAAAATCTGTGTGATTGCTCTAGTTCGTTGCAACTCCAAGAATGTGTTTTGCGACATTACTTGGGCATCTGATCCGGTATCGAGAGTAATTTGATAGGGATTTTCACCTATCAATACCTCAATAGTAGGGGGTTTATTTGGGTCTTGAGACAATTCACTACGTTGTAAGATGCCTACAGTAATATCTGTGGGCGTGATCATGTCTGTATTGTTGTGAAAATCAGTTGTTGTATAGTCATTGTTAATGACAGTATTGTTGTCCACTGCATTGTTGTCTGTAAGAATGTGGGGTGTTGTGTTGCTAGTTTTAGAAAGTGTGTCTGTTATAGCAGTGTCATGTATAGTTGCAATTTTATCACGAACTATTTCTTTGTTGTGAATCATTGCATTGTTGTGATGTCCTGTTTTGTGGTTTTCCTTTTTATTGTTAACAGAATCAATATTAGTGTCATTCAGGTTATTTACTGCAACTTTATTATGTTTTGCACCAGAAAATCCTGAATTGCTCGGGCACACCATGCTACTTACAGCATGCACGGCGGCATTCGAAAATCCTTTTCTACTAAGTGTAGTGGGTTTGTGTTGTGTAACAGTTGTTGACAAAGCTTGTTTGTAGGCTTTAGAGTCTTGTACTGAGTGTGGTGCTGACCTGAGTGCTTTATCTGATAGTTTCATGACTTTATTAGCTGTACCTCCATTATTGTTCCTTAGAACTGCAGGGCCCCTTTTGCGAGGTTCCAATGGTGCCCTTAGTCGTTTAAAACAACCGTCGGTGGTGGTGACTGGTGGTCATTGTTGCTATTTTCATGATTGTTATTAGTTGTGTTATGTTGGTTTTCATTATTCTGTCCATTGTTATTTGCATATCGGTTTAGTCCACGGCGTGAGTTATTTCTACCTCGAAAACTTGGTCGGAAAAATCCTTGATTGTATTGAGTTCTATGGAACCATCGGGGTGTTCCATTGTATGGTCTTCTGCCATAGTTATTCCTATTGTTCTGATTTGAGCCTGTGAAGTTGTTATTATTTGTATAGCCATTATAATTATTGCTATTGTAATTATTATTGTAGTTTTGGTCTTGGGAATTGTTGTTTCTGAAACCGTTGTTGTAGCTTGAGTAGTTCCTGCCATTGTTGAAATAATAAGGGCGATATCTGAAATTTCTACTCCTCCAATAAGAAGTCCTATTTCCTCTCTGATATGGCGTATTTCTCCAGAACTGTCCTGGGCTATCCGAGCTATTTTCTTGGGTTACATTAGTCTCGTTTTCATTTACTTGTTGGTGTTCCTCACACAACTGGGCAGATCCTGTCCGCGTCTCGCATCCAAAAGCGTTTTGGTTGGGTTTGGTTTGGACATAATTAATGTTTCCTTTTAGGCCTTGATTAGTGTTGGTAACTTGGGATTTATTTATCTTTTGTGGTGGAAATGGGGATTCCTGTAGGGATTTCAACAATGCTATCATGTCAGGGATTGTCTTGGGGCTCGCGACAATTAAACTGTTCTTTATTGAAAACGGATAGTGTAAGCAGAGGGCTTTGATGAAGACTTCATCTTCGATACTAGGGGTTAACAGCTGTTTTGAATCACATAAAGAAATAAAATGTTCCATATAGGTTTGGCCGCTATTACGATCAAAACTTCCATGAAAAATCTGACCTTTTAATCTCTCTTGATCTGATATTGACCAGAATTCTCGAAGAAAGGACTCTTCGAATGTCTGCATATTCAATTCCAGCGTATCATTAACCACATTGAACCATCGAGCTGCACTACCTTTTAATGACCTGGATACCATGATCATTTTTAACTGTTCAGGTACATTTCTTAAGTTGAAAAAGGTCTTTAATTCGCGCAAATATCTTACGGGGTTAGTCTTCTGTTTGTCCTCAAACGTGGGAAGAGGCAAGTCGCTTTGACTAAGGGTAAATCCAATCTGATTACTGGGGTTGAAATTTTGATGATTATTATTATTATTTGGATTTGAATTACCTGCAGTGTGATGGTTCAATCCGTTATTGGATCTTGGTAAGCTTGCGGGTAGAGGGGGAATGGTAGGTGTATCAGTAGGCGTGTCTGGGAGAGCAGATGAAGTTGACGCAATTTCGCCCCGGTCAGAGACCAAGACTGTACTCTCTGTACGATCTTCCTGATCCCGTAACCTATGACGCAATCTGTCCAACTCCGAATTAAGGGATACCAATCTAGTGTTGTTACTCCTAACTTCTCTTTCTACAGCACTTACATGATTTCGAATTCCATCTACCTGGGTACGAACCTCTGTCTGTACAGCTTCCACCTGGGTACCAACCTGGGTCACTCGGGAATCGATTTGTATCAATTCTTCAGCAACCTGTTGTCTATGGTTTTGCATTAACTGAGTAAGATTACTAGTTTGAGATGTTAGCTCTGCATTCAAGTTTTCATTAAGTTCGGTTTGCATTGAATTTATTGTTGTTGTTAAAGTAGTATTCTGACTATTAAATTCATTCTGCAAAGAATTAATTGTTGTAGTGAGGTTAGTATTTTGATTGTTACATTCGGTCTGCATTGAATGCATTTTACTATTAAATTCCGTCTGCAATGAGTTAATTGTTGTGTTTAGATTAGTGTTTTGATTGTTAAATTCGGTCTGCAATGAATTCATTTGATTATTAAGTTCAGTTTTAAATTCAGTCTGCATTGAATTAATGGTTTCAGTTAGCGTAGTGTTTTGACTGTTAAATTCAGTCTGTAATGCATTAATGGTTGTAGTTAGATTAGTGTTTTGACTGTTTAATTCAGTTTGCATTGAATTAATGGTTTCAGTTAGCGTAGTGTTTTGACTGTTACTTTCAGTCTGCAATGAGTTAATTGTTTCAGTTAGCGCAGTATTTTGACTGGCCAGAGAAGTTATAGCATTCATAATTTGTTGTAATGCATTGACATTTACAGTGGCTATTTCAGGGTTAGAAGACATAGTATCTGTTGGAACAGCTGACTGTGATGTTACACCTGCTGTTAAATTCTCACTTACATTGACATTTCTATTGTCTAATTCACTGCTTTGCAAACTAGATTCATCATTTGACACTGGGTGTAGGGATTCATGCTGTGGTTCTGGGTCACTTGAACATGTTATTACTTGTACAGTTTTCACAGACATCTTAATTTTGTTATTGCGTAAACGCATAGAAAAATGTGAAATTGAAAAATAATTACTGAAATATAAATCTAAAAAGTCATTCCTTCTTGAAAGGATATAATTTAAAGTTATTTTAAGCTTTTACAAAAAAAACTAAAGAGAAAAAATATGATTGTTCTGTGAACTCTGTAAGTATAAGCAAAAATTTTAACGATACCCTAGTCCTTCTGTTGTTGCAGCTGTCTGTCGGTCAATAGCCTAGGAATGGCCATCAGCTGACTGGAGGTCACAAGCTGAAGAGGGGTGTCGATCTCTTGTAGAATTGGGGGGGCGGGGGTGTAGATTTTCAGTTGAGTGGAGGGTTTATGGTGAATGTTGATGGTGAATGTTGATGTTGTTGGTAATCCACATGGAGTCTATACACTATTACTGTTTATTTCGAAGAATTAATTTGTTAATAAATTTCGTCTATCCCCGTGTCGTTTCAAAAAAAATTTTCGACTTTTGTTGGCCTAATTCCTATATCCTATTTCGTTTCGAAAATTCTGCCCCACGTTGGGCGCCAATTTATAACTGTTCGTAGGGGGGGTATTTGATTAGCACCGAGATGAGCGCCAATTTATAACCGTTTGTAGGTCTGGATATATAGGCCTAGAGTTGGGCGACCAATTTATAACTGTTCGTTGGGTGATGAAATGATTAACGTCAAAATGGGTGCCAATTTATAACTGTTCGTAATGTTGGGTGCTAATTTATAACTGTTGGGTGCCAATGTATAATTGTCAGTAGGGGTCGTTGAATATATTATGTCCGGCTATTTCTAACTCAGTTGGTAGAGCGAGATCTCTTTCAGGGTCGTGCTCGACGAAAACTAAAATAGGATATAAGATGAAGGGATTATAGGTCGTAAAAATGAAGTCTATTGATAATGAACTTGAATAATATTTGTAAGTTTATTTTGTCCGAAAATCTTTCACTTAATTTGTTAATTTCTTAAAATGTCTGGAGGAAGAATACAGTAATGTCTTTATCTATTTGCTTCGTCGTCGCCAAAATTACTTTAGGTAATATTATTATACTTATAACATCTGCACGTTTTATTGCAGGAATTTTAGGTTATATATCTTATGGCGGTATTTATTCGTTTAACTTTTCAATACGAAAAATAATATCTATAATCTTGTCTTATTCCGATATATATATCTTTATCCTCGACCGTATTATTTAAAAGTCGGTATAAAATTAATATTAGTACTTGTTACTGTTTCACTGTATATTTCTAACTCCGGTTTAGTCTATAAAAATTACGTCCGTCGCTGTTGAATAGATGTCTTCAAGTCCTGGTTGGTCGCTCCTGTTCGTGTTAATATGTTTCGGTGTTAAAATATTCTAGCCATTCCATTGGTTCAGTCAGTAGGCTTTGTCTCTTATGATTGGAAATTAGCTAAGTCGTCTGCTAGTGTTTGAAATATTTGTCGTTAAAGTGGGTTGAGGTTGGGGGAGAAACGTATCCATCAACTTGACTTTAATAGCTGGCGACAGTGGACTTCTTCAGACAAAAAGCCACGCCTTCACTTCATTGTATTCCCTTATTTAGTTAATAATTCATAAAGTAATTGTCACTATTGTCTGCAATAAGTGTAGTTGTATAGCTTTCTTGATTATGCGTTGAATGATGTAATTTTCTATGTTGTCGTGTTAATAATTAATCGTTTGATTAATTATTTGTAATTGCTGGTAATGTCTTTTGATTCAGATGGTCATGTTGTATATCAAATAGTTCGTGTAAATGTCCTCTGTCTTGTCATGTAATTCGTTTTATGGTCATTGTAATAGTCTAGGTGTAATGGTAGTTTTTTTAGTAGTCGATAATGTTGCGGGAAGTTCAAATATTGTCCGTGAAATGTATTTTCTTATATTTGATTCCTCTTTTTATATAAGTCCATATGAACTGATCGGTTACACAGGCTACAAAAGAAAATTCCGACTCGCCGACCCCCACCACCTTCCATTGAAAGAAAACTGCTAAACAGAATGTTCACTGCTTGAATTTGTCAGTCACTAGCCATTGTTGAAGACGTTGAATAATTAACTTTATAATCGTGTTGTGGAGAAATGGGTGTGACAGGGAAAAACTTAAGAAGGTACTTAGTTCAAATCCTGATCTTAAACTTCTGAAAACAGTGAAAGGACGTATTGTGTGGAAAAAGTGAAAAATACATGGAATTCGATCTCACCCTCAGTCAAATTTCTTCCCTTAACTGTTCCTTAACTAAACTTCTTCCCTGTTACTTCTTGTGAAGTAGAAAGATCCTTTTCTGCCTTCAAGAATGTCCTAACTGATAAATGCACGAGTTCAAGTGAGGAGAATTTGGAAAAACTCTTATATTGTTTTAAGAGAAATTGAAATATATTGCAGTACAGTGCGGATTTTTGATAGTGCATGTTTCGCCTTTCATTGTGCATATTTGGAGATACGATAGTGCATGAATGCATGCAGATTTTTAAGTTTAATAGTGCATGAAAATCCGGGCTTTAGTCATAACATAAACTGCAAGCTCAAATTCGAAACACTCGAATCCTGCATGTTACCAACTTTATTGTATGGTTGCCATTGACTTCCTCAGCTCAATGATGGTGTTCAAACATGGAACTTTACTGAAGCCCACAAGAAAAAGTTCCAAGACTGCCAAAGGAAGATGGAGCGGAAGATCCTAGGAGTATCTCTTCTAGACAGGATACCAAACACCTGGTTAAGAACACCGGCGAACACAGGATGTAGCCCAACGAGCAACAATACTAAAGTGGAATTGGGGAGGAACTAGCTCGACTGCAAAGCAGCAGATGGGCACAAATCGCAACGATGTGGGACAGGCGCATCGGAAAGAGACACCGAGATAGACCAACCACTACATGGACCGACACTTTTAAGAAGTCCGTGGGAGTGCATTCGTCCACAACAGCAAGGAGCCGGAGTGAATGGAAGGATCTAACTCGGAACCAACAATTTATGTACACAGTATAGCAATGAAAAATAGGGCTCATAAGCGAGAAACTTACAGTTCATGTGGATTAGCTCACCACATGAACTTCACATGAGCTTTCCCTTATAGGAGGCCATTTCCCTTCATGGGATTCAATTGGCTTCATTCATTCATTCATTCATTCTGTATGTCACTCTATGCTCATTCTTTTCCACTTTCTGAGTAGGCCTACGTATTTTCTTTCTTCTGTTTTCATTACCTCTGCATCTGGTTCTGTTCTTCCGTAACATTTGCTTGTTTTTATCTTTCTTTCCGTTCTCCGTCCTTTATTTATCTTTTCTTATTGTTTGTAATTTTCTGTTACGTTTAGCCTAATACAATTTGAACCTTCGTTTACAAAAATAAACCCTAAAGTTATTTGAGAAGGCAGTTCAAGCTACATTAATATGAACGTAAAACAAGCAAACCAGGAAAAGCAAACAGTTTTTTATGAAAAGAAATTTGTTTACTTAGCCTATACCTACATACTCCAACTGTACAATGCGATTAAGATATTACACATATGACATGTGTCTGCAAGTGTCTACACGCATTACACAAAGAGTTTTTTTAAAACAAATATTGTACGGCAGTATTTTTCCTTGTCAAACTGCAGTCAGAATCTCAGTATGACGTGAGGCGAAGTACTTCATATTTCATGGTATGGACAGTTAAATCTTTATGCAATGCGGTGAAATATACAAACAATCACAGCTGGTATTATTCAAAGCAAAAAGATCAGTGAAATATTAAAACAAACGTCTAGAAACAAAATCTCCGGTATTCGAACTGTTGAATAAACTAGAATGCGATTTTGTTTTATTAATGCGATCGTGCAATCCTGCACCACCATGAGAGCACTGTATCTTCTATCAAACGAATACATTGATAGTAGATACATAATTGAACAATATGACTGGAGCTAGAAAAGCTAAGGGACCCAAAATAGTAATTGAGGCAATTTCTATGTACATGGTTATTATTGCAGTTCACTTTTCCGTGACAGGTTCTTAGAGTCTAATACGATTAATATACTTGCGACTTTCTACTTCTTAGTTTCTATTATTATTTCCTAACATTTCAGGTGTGAGTGAAGTAAGTGAGGGAAACAATTTCTGGATCATGCTTACAGAAAAAAAAAACGACATTAAGGGTTCTTAAATACGCCACAATGTTTTCTCCCGAGTTAAATTTTCTAAGGAAGAGACATAATAGATTTCGCGAATCAAAAGTAAAACATGTTTGCGTGACCTATGAAAAGTTCAGTGGTTAATGCGACCGATTTCTGAGTAGCAAGGAAATTTATTTGCTTTGAACAGATAAATATTTTTAATCTGAAAGGCTGGTAAAATCTGGCGACACCCAACCAATTTTTTAAAAATATTCATCCCACATGACTAATATTTTTAAAATCGTCAGGTATGTTCAGCATTAGTTTTGTTCCAGAATAAATAAACATCATTGTATAATTAGTATTTAGTTTAAATACATATTGTATTAGGCTAAGTAAATTTTTTTAGAAAAAATCATTTTATCAAACATTAGTATTTATTTCACATTTTAAAAGCATCAGTAGTATGGTTTTGCCGGTTACCCCTATGGTGGCGCCCGATACATACCCGCAACACATGGTGGCGCAGGGGCAAAGTCCATCACGCAGCGTGTTGCAGGGGCAAAGTCCACAAATGACGTCATCCAAAATGGCGGCGCGCTAGGCCACGTGACCGGAAGTAGGTTTCGTATTACAGCACGAAGCGTAAATGCAACGTCATCAGTTTTCAGTAAGATGTTTACTTCTCTATGGTCCGGGGATCGACTCGGGTTTGCTGGTTAGCGTTTAATATAATTTTCACTTTGGTCCTAGGGTAAAGGCGGCCGGTGCGTAAGGCTGTTAACCTTATTATTATTATTATTATTATTATTATTATTATTACCATTATTATTGTTATTATTATTATTATCATTATTATATTACTTTTTTTCTTTCTTTCTTTCTTTTTTTACACATCGAAGTCTAAAAGATACTAAGATAGCACATATTTCATTTCTTCAAGTATTTTTTTATAATTATATTTCACTGTACATTTTTTCCGTAAGATGTCTATTTATCTAAAACATTAATTTTTCACTATAGTCCTGGGATCGACTCAACCTGGATACCTAAGGCTGTTAACCTTATTATTATTATTATTATTATTATATTACTTCTTTGATTACATATCGAAGTCTAAAAGATATTATGCTAGCACATATTTCAAACCTTTATTTATTTATTTATTTATTTTTTATAATTATGGTAGCTATTGTTTTAAAACTATATTTCGTCATAAGATGATAATTTTAGCCCTGGGGTTAACTCAGCCTCTAGCTTACCGACGAGTGTTGAATTAGCTTCAAACCCTCGGTATAATGAGGGAATAATATTATGTTGATAATTACGGCATTATAAAATTCGCGTACAGAAAGCCAGCATGTGATTTATACATGTGGAGTACAGAGATTTGCTGAGGTAATCGGAAGTCTCATCTCGCAAGATTTCTACTCACCTTGCATCACTAAACAGTGGTCATATGCAGACGCAAGCGTTCTAGTATGTCTTATCTCGCACTCGTGTCACCTACATTTCATCTCTTTAATTCTTCATTCATAACAGTGATATTTCATTTATCCATTTAATCTTTAAATCCTAGTTTATTAATCTTCCTAGTGCTTTTATTAATTTATTGCTTTGAAGCGGACTTGGTCATAATAGTCCTCACGGTTGCTCCTGGTGAAAATAGAAAAATGGTTTTCAATGCAAGGTTTTAGCGAGAGATTTGAAATTCTAATACGTAATTCTTTAGAAAATGGCTTTTAGCGCGTAATTTAAAATTATGAACAAATGACATTGTGGTAGATTTGTAATATACTTTTACAAGAGTGTCCTCTTATATGTTTCATTTCACATTAGGTATCATATTACCAAAGTCAACAACCGTGTCGACAATCTGAGCCTCATTATTTATTATTATTATTATTATCAGACGCCATCAAAAGTGTAGAGATATCGTTATGTCAAACCTTCATAAAGTTTTATAAATATGGTAGCTAACGTTTTAAAACTTTATTTCATCATACAATTTTGTCATAAGATATTAATTTCAGCCCTAGGGGTCGACTCAGCCTCTAACAGAATCCTGGAGTAAAAGCGGCCGGTGCGTAGGGCCGACAACCTTAACATACATATTATTATTATTATTATTATTATTATTATTATTATTATTATTATTATTATCATCATTATTATATTACTTTTTTTTTTCTTTCTTTCTTTCTTTTCTTTTTCATTTTTTACACATTCAAGTCTAAAAGATATTAAGATAGCATATATTTAAACCTTTATGTTTTTTTTTTATAATTATATTTAACCATACAATTTTATCCGTAAGATGTATATTTCTCTATTACATTAATTTTTTACTATGACCCTGGGATCAACTCAGCCTCTAACAGAATACTAGAGTAATGCGGTCGGTATGTAAGGCTGTTAATCTTAACGTACATATTATTATTATTATCATTATTATATTACTTCTTTGTTTACATATCGAATTCTAAAAGATATTACGTTAGCACATATTTCAAAACTTTATTTATTTATTTATTTATTTATTTTTTTTATTTTTTTGTATAATTATGGTAGTTATCGGCCAGTGCGTAAAACTCATGCTGAGGTCTTTAGAGGGAATATATTATGTTAATAATTACAGGTTTTTTTAATGCCGATACAGTAATATATGGCAAGCCAGTATCGAGTTTTATATTCAAGTGTTATATCATCGCAGAACTGTGCTTAGCGTTGTCTCAAAGCAGAGAGAGTTTTGCTGATTAGGCTAGCATTTTTGCTGATGCAGTAATACTATATAGCGAGTATTTTTTTATCTACGCTCAAGTGATACAACTTCATTCAGTCTCTTTAAATGTACACTCAATATGTCAAAACACTCCTTTCCCTGTAATACATTATTCATTAGGCATTCTGTTTAATTTTCCAATCGTTACGCCTTATATGTGTTATATCAGTGATCTCATTCCTTTTGCTTTAATTATTATTAAAACCTAGTCATATGTGTAATTTTTATTCGATGCGTATTACCTATAACGATTTTTATATAATAAACCTATGTTTCATCTCTGAACGATATCACGTTACATGTTATACAACTTAATAAATACGTCATTATTCATAGGCGTTTTGTAAAGTCAGTTTTTTCTCAACGCAGAACCGTATCGCAACGTATGGAGATTTTGTCGTCATAAACGGGAAGTTTGCTGACCTTCACATACAGGACGGGTGGTATTATTTAGATCAGTGATTTAACTTTTAATACAATGTTATGCTTTACCTGCTAATCTGAAGCGATGTATTTACGAATTGATCCTATTTTTGTGTATAATAATATTACATTATTTTGCTTTTCAATTTGTTACATACCGATATATTTTAAATTATTCTTGAAGCGATTTCTTCATATTTCTATGATTACCTATGATTTTACCTATTTTCTATGAATACCTATGATTTCTATGTATAATGTAATAAAACATTGTTTCATCTCCGTTCGATCTCACTTCAATTTTTTTATATAATTATATTCCACATACAATTTTATCCATAAGATGTCTATTTCTCTAAAACCTAGCCCTGGGGACGATTCAGCCTGGGTTTGCTGGCTAGCGTATAATTTGAAACAATAATTTTCACTTTGGTCCTAGGGTAAAGGCAGCCAATGCGTAAGGCTGGTAACCATATCGTACCTTATTATTATTATCATATTTCTTCTTTGTTCACACATCGAATTCTAAAAGATGTAACAATAGCCATTATACATTTTTATAACTATGACAGCGGTTGATTTTTATCTGCTGACATAAGCCAACACATAAGATATCTATTTCCCTATATCATCTTTTTCCTGAGATGGACTCGGCCTCAGTCGTTGTATAAAATGTTAATCTCCTTGTACTATTGTCTCAAACCCTTGGTCTGTATACGCAAAACAACGTAATAAATGCGTCATTATTCATAGACTTTTGTAAAATATATTAAAAGCCTGTATTAAGTTTTATACTCATACGTTATAAACAGCGAAGATTTCTGCTAGCCTTGTGTCAACGCAGAGAGAGTTTACCGAATAAGCTAACCTTAACAGATAGCATTCTTGCTGATGTAAGATTACGATAGCAAGTATTTTTTATCGATTGCACAGGTGATACTTATGCATTCAGTCTCTTTAAACTTCATTCATTATGTTACCTCATCTCTCCCTTTAAATCCTCTTCTCAGTCATTATGTCTTAATCTTTCTGTATTACCTAATGCTTTTATTGATTTATTGTTTCATTCTCCGCTTTGAATAACCTGATACGCTGACATCTATTTCATTCATAATTATGTACTATGAATTCTCATCGGTGAGGGGGAGAGTAAGTGGAAGGTAGTCTACCATTACATTTCACAATACCAAGAGCGCATGTCTTCCTAGCAGGTCAGCTCTCTAAACTCCAAGTTATGCGTCTCATTTCACAGTAGAGACCGGAAGCATGTATCATATTACCAAGGTCATTTTTTTTTTCAATTGTGTAATCAGACGTATCCTCAAACAAAAGGTTGATTTTAAAATTTCTTTATTCATATGCCTTATGTGTATGATTTATTAATCTTTATGTATAATATTATGCTGACCACATGCCCACCACACAATCTACCATCTGTCTATGGTTGATGATGCAGCGGTCGAGTGGAAGGTCAAATCCCTTCAGAGATGTAGCGCCATAGAGTTTTGAGTTTAGCTGCTTAAATATACACTACCTATTTTTTTATGCACGATGCTTTCATTCTCCGTTCTGGAACGGACTTGGTCAAAATGTTTACTTTATACATCTAATTTTTAAAAAAATCACCTAACAGTCCTATTACAAATAGTAGAAACTCAAAATAGCTGGAGGTTCAAGTTTTCAAAACTTACAATTTTTTCCATATTTTGACTTTGAATTAAAATTATGTTTTTTATTTTACAAGATCAGCATTAATTTTTACTATGAACCACAACGGTGGCGCGGGTCCTAACACCATCATGTTTGAATTAGTTTCTTAGCTTTCCACTGATGTTTAACTTAACCTACACAATAGTCCATCAATTTTTTCTTTTTATCATACAACCTACCTAATTATCTTCTCAAAATGGGATTGTTGCCAAGTTAACATACATTTTTTCTATAATACATCACAAGTTTAGCGGTTAAAGATAATATGCTTAAGTTCTCATCATTACTTAAAATGCCTCTGAACTCGACATGTTCATCATTCCAGTCTTAGACCTAATATTTTAAATGCACTTGATACAAGTAACATTTTTACGAGATCTTTATCATAATTTACAGAACACCTAAACATCTCCATTTTGCTTCATAGTGATGTTCTTTACGCATTTCTTTTATAATGTGGTACCATCTCCTTAGTATGCAAAATGTCATAGATTTTTACCTAGTTTGCACCATCATGTTTGAATTAGTTTTCTTAGCTTTCCACCATTCAGTTAATAGAGGACTATGTGATGGAAATATTTAAGTAGGATTATTCCATTCTTGTCACTGAATAGAGAGGGTCTCGATGTCTTACACTATAAGTTGAGTTATGAATGATGGATGAACGTTCGCGATCACTCTGAAACTGCATTCTACATACAAGTGTCGTAATCTTAGTAGTCTTGCTAACATTAACCTGTTGCTCTTTACCTATGATTCAACAAGTAATATGTGTAAGATATGATTAAAATGATCTTTTTGTTAGACATCCTGAGAGTTGATGTATAGTAAATATACAACTCCACTCCTAGAAGACCAAGACCAAGACTGAGAAACAAGACCAAGACCGAGAAACAAGACCAAGACCAAGACCAAGACCAAGACCAAGACCAAGACCAAGACCAAGACCAAGACCAAGACCAAGACCAAGAC
Organism: Ectobius pallidus; assembly: GCA_964059195.1. NCBI lineage: Eukaryota > Metazoa > Arthropoda > Insecta > Blattodea > Ectobiidae > Ectobius > Ectobius pallidus. Next base: position 77,216,099 of record CAXKWD010000006.1, read on the forward strand.
CAAGACCAAGACCAAGACCAAGACCAAGACCAAGACCAAGACCAAGACCAAGACCAAGACCAAGACCAAGACCAAGACCAAGACCAAGACCAAGACCAAGACCAAGACCAAGACCAAGACCAAGACCAAGACCAAGACCAAGACCAAGACCAAGACCAAGACCAAGACCAAGACCAAGACCAAGACCAAGACCAAGACCAAGACCAAGACCAAGACCAAGACCAAGACCAAGACCAAGACCAAGACCAAGACCAAGACCAAGACCAAGACCAAGACCAAGACCAAGACCAAGACCAAGACCAAGACCAAGACCAAGACCAAGACCAAGACCAAGACCAAGACCAAGACCAAGACCAAGACCAAGACCAAGACCAAGACCAAGACCAAGACCAAGACCAAGACCAAGACCAAGACCAAGACCAAGACCAAGACCAAGACCAAGACCAAGACCAAGACCAAGACCAAGACCAAGACCAAGACCAAGACCAAGACCAAGACCAAGACCAAGACCAAGACCAAGACCAAGACCAAGACCAAGACCAAGACCAAGACCAAGACCAAGACCAAGACCAAGACCAAGACCAAGACCAAGACCAAGACCAAGACCAAGACCAAGACCAAGACCAAGACCAAGACCAAGACCAAGACCAAGACCAAGACCAAGACCAAGACCAAGACCAAGACCAAGACCAAGACCAAGACCAAGACCAAGACCAAGACCAAGACCAAGACCAAGACCAAGACCAAGACCAAGACCAAGACCAAGACCAAGACCAAGACCAAGACCAAGACCAAGACCAAGACCAAGACCAAGACCAAGACCAAGACCAAGACCGAGAAACAAGACCAAGACCGAGAAACAAGACCAAGACCAAGACCAAGACCAAGACCAAGACCAAGACCAAGACCACAGGCTTAAAATTTAAGATTCCATTTCGAAACTTCATATTTCTGAACGTTTAGTCACACTATAAAACAACATTTTCTACATAAATTCACTATAATTATCGAAGTTTTTACATAAACTAACTATAAATATAGATATTCGTCGGAGTCCATCAGACTCTTACGTTTTCCCACAATCTATTAATCTTTTATATGTTTAAGTACGTGCTCTACGTTTTTACATAAATTCATTATAAGTATCAAATTTTCTACATAAATTAGTGAAAATAACGAAGTTTGCTCGTAAAATAACTATAAATATCGACTTTTATACATAGAAAGTTGAAAAATTACACATTCAAATACACACATATCTCATACACTTCATTTCTAGGAGAGTAGACCTACATTTCACACTCATAAATGATACTTCATTTTAAACTATGAATTGATAGAAATTGAGAAAAATATGTAAGTAGGGTTATTCCATTCTTGACACTGAATAGAGAGGGTCTCGACTACAGCATCGCATTGAATGTCCTATTGTTGTGTGGGTGGTATCTAGTTAGAACTAGTCTTAACTGACTTTTGTCTAGTTAGAACTAGTCTTAACTGACTTTTTTCTAGTTAGAACTAGTCTTCACTGACTTTCTTCTATTTAGAACTAGTCTTAACTGACTTTTTTCTAGTTAGAACTAGTCTTAACTGACTTTTTCTAGTTAGAACTAGAGTTAACTGACTTTTTTTCTAGTTAGAACTAGTCTTAACTGAATTTTTCTCGTCTCGTATCGTTTCGTCTTGGTCTATTTCTCGGTCTATTTCTCGTTCTCGGTCTACTTCTCGGTCTATTTCTCGTTCTCGGTCTACTTCTCGGTCTATTTCTCGCTCTATTTCTCGATATACTTCTCGGTCTATTTCTCGCTCTCGTTCTACTTCTCGGTCGATTTCTCGGTTTACTTCTCGTTCTCGGTCTATTTCTCGCTCTACTTCTCGTTCTCGGTCTCTTTCTCACTCTACTTCTCGTTCATGGTCCACATCTAGGTATCGATATTAAAGAACTGGTCTTATGTAATTTACCACAAGATCCAGAACAACATCACCATTATAGTCATGTATGCTTCAGGATTTGGGATGAAGTGAAACATTTTATAACGAGAAACTATATAAAACAAACGGCTCAGGTTTACAGACTCTAAAATTTCATAAGTCATCACTAAGAATATTCTATCTGACTAGGACATATACGTATGGAAAATGAAAAACATACACATTTCTTCGTATCTTTTCTTTTTATTGTATCCATCACCCATTATTCATAACTCAACTTATAGTGTGAGACATATTATATCATAGCTTTGATTAGGTTAGGATAGGTTAGTTATGTTAGGTTAGGTTAGGTTAGCAGGATGATATTTTAAAATTATTTCTACAGGAATGAAAATTCTAAGTTAGGTTAGGTAGGTTATGTTGGGTTAGGTTAGGTTATGTTAGGTTAGGTTAGGTTATGTTATGTTAGGTTAGGTTAGCAGGATATTTTAAAATTATTTCTAGATCCATTGATAAAATGTGCCAAGGAACTTGGCCTTTCTATCAATGTAGAAATAATTTTAAAATATCCTGCTAACCTAACCTAACATAACATAACCTAACCTAACCTAACATAACCTAACCTAACCCAACATAACCTACCTAACCTAACTTAGAATTTTCATTCCTGTAGAAATAATTTTAAAATATCATCCTGCTAACCTAACCTAACCTAACATAACTAACCTATCCTAACCTAACCAAAGCTATGATATAATATGTCTCACACTATAAGTTGAGTTATGAATAATGGGTGATGGATACAATAAAAAGAAAAGATACGAAGAAATGTGTATGTTTTTCATTTTCCATACGTATATGTCCTAGTCAGATAGAATATTCTTAGTGATGACTTATGAAATTTTAGAGTCTGTAAACCTGAGCCGTTTGTTTTATATAGTTTCTCGTTATAAAATGTTTCACTTCATCCCAAATCCTGAAGCATACATGACTATAATGGTGATGTTGTTCTGGATCTTGTGGTAAATTACATAAGACCAGTTCTTTAATATCGATACCTAGATGTGGACCATGAACGAGAAGTAGAGTGAGAAAGAGACCGAGAACGAGAAGTAGAGCGAGAAATAGACCGAGAACGAGAAGTAAACCGAGAAATCGACCGAGAAGTAGAACGAGAGCGAGAAATAGACCGAGAAGTATATCGAGAAATAGAGCGAGAAATAGACCGAGAAGTAGACCGAGAACGAGAAATAGACCGAGAAGTAGACCGAGAACGAGAAATAGACCGAGAAATAGACCAAGACGAAACGATACGAGACGAGAAAAATTCAGTTAAGACTAGTTCTAACTAGAAAAAAAGTCAGTTAACTCTAGTTCTAACTAGAAAAAGTCAGTTAAGACTAGTTCTAACTAGAAAAAAGTCAGTTAAGACTAGTTCTAAATAGAAGAAAGTCAGTGAAGACTAGTTCTAACTAGAAAAAAGTCAGTTAAGACTAGTTCTAACTAGACAAAAGTCAGTTAAGACTAGTTCTAACTAGATACCACCCACACAACAATAGGACATTCAATGCGATGCTGTAGTCGAGACCCTCTCTATTCAGTGTCAAGAATGGAATAACCCTACTTACATATTTTTCTCAATTTCTATCAATTCATAGTTTAAAATGAAGTATCATTTATGAGTGTGAAATGTAGGTCTACTCTCCTAGAAATGAAGTGTATGAGATATGTGTGTATTTGAATGTGTAATTTTTCAACTTTCTATGTATAAAAGTCGATATTTATAGTTATTTTACGAGCAAACTTCGTTATTTTCACTAATTTATGTAGAAAATTTGATACTTATAATGAATTTATGTAAAAACGTAGAGCACGTACTTAAACATATAAAAGATTAATAGATTGTGGGAAAACGTAAGAGTCTGATGGACTCCGACGAATATCTATATTTATAGTTAGTTTATGTAAAAACTTCGATAATTATAGTGAATTTATGTAGAAAATGTTGTTTTATAGTGTGACTAAACGTTCAGAAATATGAAGTTTCGAAATGGAATCTTAAATTTTAAGCCTGTGGTCTTGGTCTTGGTCTTGGTCTTGGTCTTGGTCTTGGTCTTGGTCTTGTTTCTCGGTCTTGGTCTTGTTTCTCGGTCTTGGTCTTGGTCTTGGTCTTGGTCTTGGTCTTGGTCTTGGTCTTGGTCTTGGTCTTGGTCTTGGTCTTGGTCTTGGTCTTGGTCTTGGTCTTGGTCTTGGTCTTGGTCTTGGTCTTGGTCTTGGTCTTGGTCTTGGTCTTGGTCTTGGTCTTGGTCTTGGTCTTGGTCTTGGTCTTGGTCTTGGTCTTGGTCTTGGTCTTGGTCTTGGTCTTGGTCTTGGTCTTGGTCTTGGTCTTGGTCTTGGTCTTGGTCTTGGTCTTGGTCTTGGTCTTGGTCTTGGTCTTGGTCTTGGTCTTGGTCTTGGTCTTGGTCTTGGTCTTGGTCTTGGTCTTGGTCTTGGTCTTGGTCTTGGTCTTGGTCTTGGTCTTGGTCTTGGTCTTGGTCTTGGTCTTGGTCTTGGTCTTGGTCTTGGTCTTGGTCTTGGTCTTGGTCTTGGTCTTGGTCTTGGTCTTGGTCTTGGTCTTGGTCTTGGTCTTGGTCTTGGTCTTGGTCTTGGTCTTGGTCTTGGTCTTGGTCTTGGTCTTGGTCTTGGTCTTGGTCTTGGTCTTGGTCTTGGTCTTGGTCTTGGTCTTGGTCTTGGTCTTGGTCTTGGTCTTGGTCTTGGTCTTGGTCTTGGTCTTGGTCTTGGTCTTGGTCTTGGTCTTGGTCTTGGTCTTGGTCTTGTTTCTCGGTCTTGGTCTTGTTTCTCAGTCTTGGTCTTGGTCTTCTAGGAGTGGAGTTGTATATTTACTATACATCAACTCTCAGGATGTCTAACAAAAAGATCATTTTAATCATATCTTACACATATTACTTGTTGAATCATAGGTAAAGAGCAACAGGTTAATGTTAGCAAGACTACTAAGATTACGACACTTGTATGTAGAATGCAGTTTCAGAGTGATCGCGAACGTTCATCCATCATTCATAACTCAACTTATAGTGTAAGACATCGAGACCCTCTCTATTCAGTGACAAGAATGGAATAATCCTACTTAAATATTTCCATCACATAGTCCTCTATTAACTGAATGGTGGAAAGCTAAGAAAACTAATTCAAACATGATGGTGCAAACTAGGTAAAAATCTATGACATTTTGCATACTAAGGAGATGGTACCACATTATAAAAGAAATGCGTAAAGAACATCACTATGAAGCAAAATGGAGATGTTTAGGTGTTCTGTAAATTATGATAAAGATCTCGTAAAAATGTTACTTGTATCAAGTGCATTTAAAATATTAGGTCTAAGACTGGAATGATGAACATGTCGAGTTCAGAGGCATTTTAAGTAATGATGAGAACTTAAGCATATTATCTTTAACCGCTAAACTTGTGATGTATTATAGAAAAAATGTATGTTAACTTGGCAACAATCCCATTTTGAGAAGATAATTAGGTAGGTTGTATGATAAAAAGAAAAAATTGATGGACTATTGTGTAGGTTAAGTTAAACATCAGTGGAAAGCTAAGAAACTAATTCAAACATGATGGTGTTAGGACCCGCGCCACCGTTGTGGTTCATAGTAAAAATTAATGCTGATCTTGTAAAATAAAAAACATAATTTTAATTCAAAGTCAAAATATGGAAAAAATTGTAAGTTTTGAAAACTTGAACCTCCAGCTATTTTGAGTTTCTACTATTTGTAATAGGACTGTTAGGTGATTTTTTTAAAAATTAGATGTATAAAGTAAACATTTTGACCAAGTCCGTTCCAGAACGGAGAATGAAAGCATCGTGCATAAAAAAATAGGTAGTGTATATTTAAGCAGCTAAACTCAAAACTCTATGGCGCTACATCTCTGAAGGGATTTGACCTTCCACTCGACCGCTGCATCATCAACCATAGACAGATGGTAGATTGTGTGGTGGGCATGTGGTCAGCATAATATTATACATAAAGATTAATAAATCATACACATAAGGCATATGAATAAAGAAATTTTAAAATCAACCTTTTGTTTGAGGATACGTCTGATTACACAATTGAAAAAAAAATGACCTTGGTAATATGATACATGCTTCCGGTCTCTACTGTGAAATGAGACGCATAACTTGGAGTTTAGAGAGCTGACCTGCTAGGAAGACATGCGCTCTTGGTATTGTGAAATGTAATGGTAGACTACCTTCCACTTACTCTCCCCCTCACCGATGAGAATTCATAGTACATAATTATGAATGAAATAGATGTCAGCGTATCAGGTTATTCAAAGCGGAGAATGAAACAATAAATCAATAAAAGCATTAGGTAATACAGAAAGATTAAGACATAATGACTGAGAAGAGGATTTAAAGGGAGAGATGAGGTAACATAATGAATGAAGTTTAAAGAGACTGAATGCATAAGTATCACCTGTGCAATCGATAAAAAATACTTGCTATCGTAATCTTACATCAGCAAGAATGCTATCTGTTAAGGTTAGCTTATTCGGTAAACTCTCTCTGCATTGACACAAGGCTAGCAGAAATCTTCGCTGTTTATAACGTATGAGTATAAAACTTAATACAGGCTTTTAATATATTTTACAAAAGTCTATGAATAATGACGCATTTATTACGTTGTTTTGCGTATACAGACCAAGGGTTTGAGACAATAGTACAAGGAGATTAACATTTTATACAACGACTGAGGCCGAGTCCATCTCAGGAAAAAGATGATATAGGGAAATAGATATCTTATGTGTTGGCTTATGTCAGCAGATAAAAATCAACCGCTGTCATAGTTATAAAAATGTATAATGGCTATTGTTACATCTTTTAGAATTCGATGTGTGAACAAAGAAGAAATATGATAATAATAATAAGGTACGATATGGTTACCAGCCTTACGCATTGGCTGCCTTTACCCTAGGACCAAAGTGAAAATTATTGTTTCAAATTATACGCTAGCCAGCAAACCCAGGCTGAATCGTCCCCAGGGCTAGGTTTTAGAGAAATAGACATCTTATGGATAAAATTGTATGTGGAATATAATTATATAAAAAAATTGAAGTGAGATCGAACGGAGATGAAACAATGTTTTATTACATTATACATAGAAATCATAGGTATTCATAGAAAATAGGTAAAATCATAGGTAATCATAGAAATATGAAGAAATCGCTTCAAGAATAATTTAAAATATATCGGTATGTAACAAATTGAAAAGCAAAATAATGTAATATTATTATACACAAAAATAGGATCAATTCGTAAATACATCGCTTCAGATTAGCAGGTAAAGCATAACATTGTATTAAAAGTTAAATCACTGATCTAAATAATACCACCCGTCCTGTATGTGAAGGTCAGCAAACTTCCCGTTTATGACGACAAAATCTCCATACGTTGCGATACGGTTCTGCGTTGAGAAAAAACTGACTTTACAAAACGCCTATGAATAATGACGTATTTATTAAGTTGTATAACATGTAACGTGATATCGTTCAGAGATGAAACATAGGTTTATTATATAAAAATCGTTATAGGTAATACGCATCGAATAAAAATTACACATATGACTAGGTTTTAATAATAATTAAAGCAAAAGGAATGAGATCACTGATATAACACATATAAGGCGTAACGATTGGAAAATTAAACAGAATGCCTAATGAATAATGTATTACAGGGAAAGGAGTGTTTTGACATATTGAGTGTACATTTAAAGAGACTGAATGAAGTTGTATCACTTGAGCGTAGATAAAAAAATACTCGCTATATAGTATTACTGCATCAGCAAAAATGCTAGCCTAATCAGCAAAACTCTCTCTGCTTTGAGACAACGCTAAGCACAGTTCTGCGATGATATAACACTTGAATATAAAACTCGATACTGGCTTGCCATATATTACTGTATCGGCATTAAAAAAACCTGTAATTATTAACATAATATATTCCCTCTAAAGACCTCAGCATGAGTTTTACGCACTGGCCGATAACTACCATAATTATACAAAAAAATAAAAAAAATAAATAAATAAATAAATAAATAAAGTTTTGAAATATGTGCTAACGTAATATCTTTTAGAATTCGATATGTAAACAAAGAAGTAATATAATAATGATAATAATAATAATATGTACGTTAAGATTAACAGCCTTACATACCGACCGCATTACTCTAGTATTCTGTTAGAGGCTGAGTTGATCCCAGGGTCATAGTAAAAAATTAATGTAATAGAGAAATATACATCTTACGGATAAAATTGTATGGTTAAATATAATTATAAAAAAAAAACATAAAGGTTTAAATATATGCTATCTTAATATCTTTTAGACTTGAATGTGTAAAAAATGAAAAAGAAAAGAAAGAAAGAAAGAAAAAAAAAAGTAATATAATAATGATGATAATAATAATAATAATAATAATAATAATAATAATAATAATAATAATAATATGTATGTTAAGGTTGTCGGCCCTACGCACCGGCCGCTTTTACTCCAGGATTCTGTTAGAGGCTGAGTCGACCCCTAGGGCTGAAATTAATATCTTATGACAAAATTGTATGATGAAATAAAGTTTTAAAACGTTAGCTACCATATTTATAAAACTTTATGAAGGTTTGACATAACGATATCTCTACACTTTTGATGGCGTCTGATAATAATAATAATAATAAATAATGAGGCTCAGATTGTCGACACGGTTGTTGACTTTGGTAATATGATACCTAATGTGAAATGAAACATATAAGAGGACACTCTTGTAAAAGTATATTACAAATCTACCACAATGTCATTTGTTCATAATTTTAAATTACGCGCTAAAAGCCATTTTCTAAAGAATTACGTATTAGAATTTCAAATCTCTCGCTAAAACCTTGCATTGAAAACCATTTTTCTATTTTCACCAGGAGCAACCGTGAGGACTATTATGACCAAGTCCGCTTCAAAGCAATAAATTAATAAAAGCACTAGGAAGATTAATAAACTAGGATTTAAAGATTAAATGGATAAATGAAATATCACTGTTATGAATGAAGAATTAAAGAGATGAAATGTAGGTGACACGAGTGCGAGATAAGACATACTAGAACGCTTGCGTCTGCATATGACCACTGTTTAGTGATGCAAGGTGAGTAGAAATCTTGCGAGATGAGACTTCCGATTACCTCAGCAAATCTCTGTACTCCACATGTATAAATCACATGCTGGCTTTCTGTACGCGAATTTTATAATGCCGTAATTATCAACATAATATTATTCCCTCATTATACCGAGGGTTTGAAGCTAATTCAACACTCGTCGGTAAGCTAGAGGCTGAGTTAACCCCAGGGCTAAAATTATCATCTTATGACGAAATATAGTTTTAAAACAATAGCTACCATAATTATAAAAAATAAATAAATAAATAAATAAAGGTTTGAAATATGTGCTAGCATAATATCTTTTAGACTTCGATATGTAATCAAAGAAGTAATATAATAATAATAATAATAATAATAAGGTTAACAGCCTTAGGTATCCAGGTTGAGTCGATCCCAGGACTATAGTGAAAAATTAATGTTTTAGATAAATAGACATCTTACGGAAAAAATGTACAGTGAAATATAATTATAAAAAAATACTTGAAGAAATGAAATATGTGCTATCTTAGTATCTTTTAGACTTCGATGTGTAAAAAAAGAAAGAAAGAAAGAAAAAAAGTAATATAATAATGATAATAATAATAATAACAATAATAATGGTAATAATAATAATAATAATAATAATAATAATAATAAGGTTAACAGCCTTACGCACCGGCCGCCTTTACCCTAGGACCAAAGTGAAAATTATATTAAACGCTAACCAGCAAACCCGAGTCGATCCCCGGACCATAGAGAAGTAAACATCTTACTGAAAACTGATGACGTTGCATTTACGCTTCGTGCTGTAATACGAAACCTACTTCCGGTCACGTGGCCTAGCGCGCCGCCATTTTGGATGACGTCATTTGTGGACTTTGGTCGATGCGGACTTTGCCCCTGCAACACGCTGCGTGATGGACTTTGCCCCTGCGCCACCATGTGTTGCGGGTATGTATCGGGCGCCACCATAGGGGTAACCGGCAAAACCATACTACTAGCATCTCACAGAAAAATCGCCACAAACAGCTATACATCTATTGACAGAGTGTACATTGTTCTCACAACATCGGCCAGCAGTTCTAACAAGGCAAAATCTACCCCAGGTACTGAAGACTCACATCAACACGGTTCAAGTCACAAACTACATCAGCAATATCTTCCGCACCCTTCAAGAATAGACATTAAAGGTTCTCTTTTATATCTGTAAATATGTAAATACCCTGTGATATGCCTTTGGCAAAACACAGGTTGTAAACATCTATAGTAAATAAATAATAAAAAAAAGGATTATTTAAATGAAACGGAAACATAAGATTGAAAAATTGACATGTAGGACTACTCCAGGACGGAAGATTACAGTAGAAAAACGTAGAACCTATGTAGAGAAAATTTCTGTAAAGGAAGGTACAGTATTTGTATTTGGTAAAATTATGTCTCTATTCATTTTATCAAACAAATTTTTATTTCATATTTTTATAAATAATTATTTAAAGGAAACAGAAACATAAGATTGCAAAATTGACAGGTACTTGAGGACGGAAGACTAGTGTAGAAAAACTTTGCAGAGCAAAGTTCGGTAAAGATAAGAGCAGTATTTTTATTTTTTAAATCATAATAATCGTCCACCGCTGTGGCGTAAGGGATGAGTTTACTCTCTTCACGCATCAGGCCCGGGTTGGATTCCTGGTTGGTACAAGTTTCGTAAGTGGCGTTTTTTCGGGTATTCCCCTCACCTATGAGACAAATGTAGGGAATCTTTAGGTCTTCGTGGGTCCCGGATATCATGTGGCCGTCATTATCACCATCATCCCATCCGCACCTTATTCTACATGTGTGTGTGCGCGCGCGTTCGACTGATGTGTTTCGTTCTATGTGTTAGTGGTGTCTTGGAGGTGGCCCGACATTGCACTGTTCACTCAACCGGGATGCCCATTCTTGTCCTTGTCTGGTCAAAAAGATGTATGTGATCTTTAGAAATTCTCCGCAACAGATCGTGGTTCAGTAAGGCGGGGTAGCATGGGCCTCGTAAACGTCAATGACTCTCTACAACGGGGAGGCAAAACTAGAAAAACAATTAGGAAAATATTATAATGATCGAGTGCAATGGTATACTAACAAATTTAACAAAATATTCATTTTATATGTTGTGTCCATGACTCAGTATCAAAAATATGCATTGTGACCAACATTTTGTTCAACTGAACAATGGGATTAATTAAGATTATTAGCTTAAAGATTATTGTAGGTAGGAGGAATCGCCTGCCCCACATCGAGGGTGCCCAGAAGGATCCAGAATTTAACATAGATAATATGCTACAACAATAATTTTTTTTAATAATGAAGGAGGAAATATAATTATTGTTAGTTTAAGTTTTTACAGATAATACTGCAGTATATGAATCGTTTCTGTAAGAATTTTCGCACCAAACAATAACCCTCGAACAATCTAATAATAAATATAATTACATGAAACTAGAACGTTCGATTTTTCACTGAAAACAACCCTCTTTAATAAGTAGGTAAATATTAAAATACTACACATGCCTTATAAAATTTACACCACTTTTTCAGTCAGTTTTTATCAGCAGTGCCTCGTATAAGAATTATGTATTTAACTAATAAACCAAAATACACCTTTTGTGAGTATTATAGAATAAAATTAATATCGTTTTAGACAGCTTAAATTGAAAATAGAACTTTTAACACAAGACACAAGTAGTGGAAGTTGCACAGTATTGCAGTAGTGCTAAAATTCATTTGTTACCAACTTTGGTTTTAATCACATGGAAAATACTCTTTTAGTTAGTATTTGCATATGATTATTAAATACATTCAGTTTGATAAAAATCAATTCCGGGGTGCGCGGGTAAAGAGAGTTAAATCCACCATCCTAAAAAATTGAGTTATAGATAAAAATGTTCTCTACATTTGTGTTAAGTCCAGTAAGTCATATTCAAAATTGTACGGTAGTTATGGATGTGTTCCTCATGGGATTATCCATCTCTAAAGCTATGTTGGGCTGGTATAGTGTGTTAAGTCACTCTAATTCTCAGTAACAAGAAAATGGACTAAACTCTCTTTGCCCGCGCACCCCGGAATTTCTCACGGTGATGATCCCAAAATCATTATACATGTTGGTTGAAAAGTGTTGTCGACTCCATTTCTTATTTTGGCAATAATCTCTGTCTGTGCATGTGAATGGCGTAGGGCCAGTAGAGGGCAGAGTAACTGGAGGCTCCAATTTGACTCCACGATACGCAATCTATCAGAATAAATATAATATTAATTATGATTTCACAGAAATATTAACGTCTATCTAAAAATAGTGCTTGATGCACTTGGTAAAATAACTTTATTTTACTCGTAGAATTGCTACCCTCGCCCTTATGGGCTGGTTTCGCAAACATACCTACTCGGAAAATAGAATCTCTCTTTTACCACTTGTACCATAAATAACTATTATTCAACCAATGTAGCGTGTGGTATTAAGGAGAAATCATACAAACTGTAACTAGGGATGGATCGATATCAGATTTTCTCGATACTCGATACATATACATGATTTTTCCTCGATACTCGATACTTCGATAATCGATACCTTCAACATTTCCAGTTTCAATAAATAGGTACATTGAAAATTAAAACTTGAGAGAACTGTGTAATACCAACTAAATTAATTAAGTCTGCATATTTAATGAGACAAAATTTAATATCATCAGTAGCCTATAATTATTTTTACACTCTACATTAAAACTAAAATTAGTTTTTTAAACCGTCCACTTACAAGTTTTTGTTAAAAAAAAATACCAGCATTCTCACTTAATTGCAGAATTGCAGAGTTACAAAAGTATCGAAAAAGTATCGAGCGAGTTTTCTGAAGTATCGTTCGATGCCGATACCACGCAAGTATCGAGGACCCATCCCTAACTATAACATATCATGATATCGAATCGTTTGACATCATATACTTCCTATAAAACGTTACTTGCTATGATTGATGAGAGAAATTTACGTAGTTATTGCAATCTTTCAGCAGCTACAAGAAATAATTAGTCAGTGTAAATGAGGCAATTACAAGGGCGGCGGTTTGTCTCCATCAGTTTCCCTTTTTTTAAAATTAATATCATCACATTCTTTGCTGGCGTGACCTAACTGCTATTCAAAGTAGATTCCAGTAATATTTCATTACACACTTTGTGTTTGTTTTTTATTGTAACTGACAAGGAAAGAAGATTCATTCATTATTCCTGAAAGCGAGGCATGTCTTGAGAAGAATTGATATAAAGCAAATAATTCTTTCCTTCATGAACGTAAGCTTCACTTCGCTTTAAGGTTTATAAATTTCCACAAGTAAACATCGCGTCTGTCAAACCTTTAAGAGATTGCCCAAGCAGGCGCGTAACATGAAGAAATAATGATCTACAGCAGCGGAGTGTCTCACCCTAAGAAGAGTATGCTAATGTCAGTTATTGTTTATTTAAAAAAGTTTCTTATGTCACGAACTAAAATTAGGAGTATATAATTTTTCAATGAATTAAGTTGATTTATATTTATAGGTTGAAGTAATACATACAATTTCAGGGCCAGGTATTTAGGGAGTTCATGATAATCAGCACAAGTTGGATATAGAAGCAAATATTCGGGAATCACTGAGATCTGATTAACAATATGTAATTGTAATTATTAGGGCAAGGCATTTGATGATTTTTAATCTTTTTTAAATGAAGATTAAAAGATAGCTCGAATATAAATAAATGAGTATCATGAAATAATTGATTAAATAAGGGCGATTTGTTTTTGCATTTTTTTACTTTATTTTGCATTTTTCTTCATTTTGAAGAGAAAGGTCATTTTTGGACAATTTTTTGGTCATTTTCGGCATTTTAGGTCATGTTTCAGCGGAGGTAGACAGGAGCTTTCCCACTTTCAGACAACAATCGTTTTTATTTGAGAATCTCCGCCAAGTGTTCATAGTTCATTTTAATTCAGGTTTATTTTAAACGCCACAGCAATTTGTCTTTTAGCAATAGAGATTTTTTATTTATATTTAAATGGTACATATTTGCTAGGGGTAATTTGATGGGCATGCCAGTTCAGAAAGAATTTTGTTTTCGCTAAAGGTGTCCAAGTAGTAGGTCTATAAATTTACTTCTTAGTAACAAAATAAGTGTTTTTTTATATTGGAAATTCATTTCAGCAATTCATTACTTTAAAAATCTAAAAGTAATAATGGTAAATTTATGGGTCTTTTTTTTATTATTCTCTATTATTAGGTCATAAATGCATTTTTTATTTTTCATTTTTTATTTTGCATTTTTTCACTATTTTATGGTCATTAAATGCCTTGCCCTAGAATTATTAATCGTTTTGTTCATGAATGATTCATGCGTAAGTGTTAATAAATATGTTTTAATTATTTTGCTCTTCAATTTTAATCTTCCAATTAAGTTATCGTGTCCGAAACCTCGGGCACCTGCTAGTATTAAAATATTATCACATCACCTGTTTAATTCATTCAAAATTAGTCCGCCTCATATATAGGCCCTAAATTTCATTCAGCAGGTACGTTAAGAAGATATTCTACAAAAACGTTACTGACATCTTTTAAAAGAAATTATAATTATCCATTTTATTTATTTATTTATTTATTTATTTATTTACCAGTTTATTCCATTGGGTTTCTTACTAGTTTCGTTTGATTTAATTTAATTTGTTTCATTTAATTTTCTGTACAGGAAAAGTAAGAAGGAATGATATCGAAATATTCCCGAAAAAGGTATGAATCTTATATTATTATTGGTCCAACAATTCTTGCTCAAAGGCATTATAAAATTATTAATTCAATATAATGAATTATCTCGTGAGTTTAAAGAAAAAAAACACACATTCATCACTTATAAATATTATGGGGGAATTTCGTGATATCGTATTCAAGGTAATAATGAAAAATGGAAAAAGAAAAAAACTTTCTAAAAAAAATTTAATTAGTGTGCTACAGTCCACGAAATAGCTTTATACACAATATAGGGTTTAAAATGTAAACGTAGCAGATTGTGTAGTCGGTGAGGAATATGACGCTTCTTTCATGGTATTTTATGGTACTGTATATCATCTCTGCATTTTCTATGAAATATTTTGTTGTATAGTGAATAAATAAAAAAAACAATTCGACCTATTCATCGAATTTTTTAAAATAAATTTTCTTGTTATATTATCATTTTAATAGCTTTGACATTTCTATAATCTATAGTTGTCAATATTATAAAATATTAAAATTTTGTATGCTCAATAATCTGTGGGAAAATTCGAGAAAATTGGTGGAATTGTTGTACACATTATACAACACAATTATTTCCCTCATATAAAAAAATATGAAATTCGTCAATACAATAAGAATGGTTTGTACAATGGAGCATCTGAATTTCTTGAATTAATAAATCCTCATAAAACTTAGCTTATTATGATAGAGCCTTTATAAAGACAAAGGAAGGTACAAGCTAAAGACGATGATAGAGTTCATGGTGTTTCAGGAGAAGAAATATTTCAGATCCCGATATCTAGTGGATGAGCGTCATGCAGAATTCACCTAATTACAACGCGTTCCTTGGTACGGTACCTTATTAATTATGATTTCTTACGTTTCATATTCCACCTTAATGACACAAATTACAGAGCAAGTGAAACATTAGCTTCATCATTATTAGATTTTAGCGTGCATTACAGTTTGCTATGAATCTTGACGTCCTCTCTGATTCCCACACAGTAATTTTAACCCGTCTAAATGGAGTAATTTTACCAGCATTATTTCACTTGCATTATTGAGCAGGACTCCACGGAACTTAGAAATTCTTTTCCAGAAAACTTATCATCTTTGTTAGTTTAATTTTGTTAACGAGGCTATTATTCGTTTTCAGTAGCCTATATTCTCGTGTTCCTCTTTCGACGGTTTCTGGTTTCTTATCTCTTTTGTTTTAACTGGGTTGTAAAAATGTTTCTTATTAATTTCTCGTATTATTTTGAATACATGTCTTTGCTTTTAGTTTCTTCATCAGTATACAACTATTTTTCTCTTTTTCGTGTTTTGGGATATCGTGTTTCTTCATTACTCTTTATAACTTCGTTTCGTACACTCATCGTTTTTAAATGCAATTGTGCAAGAGTTTCAAAGGGCTGAGGATGGCAAAGCCTATACCGAAGTGCATCCCTAGAAATAGATATTCCTGCAAAAGAAGAATGATCATCGTTTTCTTTCCATGTACAAGAATCTTTCGTTGTACTTTTATGTTTCTTTTACATCATAACTTATGTTGGTTTTTATTGTATTGACTTCATTTTTAAGTACACAATATTTACAGCATAACATCTACCATACTTTCTAATATGGGAGACTATTACTGTTGCTAACTTCTGAAACCCATTTGGCAGGGATTTCAGACGTAGTTTTTGTATTATATTGAATGTCCCATCGCTCCTGTGTTCCATCCCTCAACACTCTTCCTTATATTTATAATACATATTCATTTATATTTTATATATGTAATGATATATTGATTAAAATGTAGATACCCCAATCGTAGCACCAATAGGCCTAAATTTTGTAATAATATGTTTACAAATTTCTTTGGCTATCTAAATCGTTTTGAAAAAAATAAAAACATTATAGAATCACCGAGCCATGGTTTTCGCGGTTAAAGCGTGTTTTTAAGGATATTTTACCATGAAATTCTATGAATCTGTGATAACGTAGAAAAGTTAAAAAAAATTAAGGAACATCTTCAAATTTTGTCTAATCTATACGATTCCACTATAGGGTACTCAACATTTTCAGATTTTTGTCTTGCGTGATTTCGGAACTAGATTGCGGAGTGGACTTTCAAGCGCATGTTTGAAGAATAACTCTATATCTATGCAACCTAAAATTAAAAGAAATACTGTTAAAGAATTACTGACAGTTACCGTTTTCTATAATACAGCATTCACTATGTTGATAGTATTTATTTATTTTTCACCCAGAATTTGTGTCCTCAAATTATGAAATATATTGTTTGAGTAAAATCCTTTGTAAAGATGCCAGCAAAAATTCTATAGCCTAGACCAGCGTTCTCTACCTTTTTGAACCCGAGGACCTCTAAAATGTCTAAAAATTTTACGGAACCCTAATTTTACATCCCATTTTTAAAAGAAGGTCTATATTTTTAATATTTGGGGTATTAATTATAGGTCTTTATAACGAAATATGTGAAAAAATTTTACTTCTATACTTTCCACTTGCTTTATGATATTTTTAAATTGTGTCTGAGGACCATCTGCACCATCTTCGCGGACCACCAGTGGTCCGCGGACCATAGGTTGTGAAACGCTGGCCTAGACCGTTACCGGTAAGCGTCAATCCATTTATAACGGTTGTGACATTTACGTGTTAAAAATCTCTTTACACATTAATTACTGTTCAGAAACCCAACTAAAATGTACCAGAGGATTCAAACATTCTTAAAGTACTCACCACGATAAAATAAATTGTTTTGTAAGCTGATAGGTAACTGCATAATATTGTCTAAAAGCTGTAACGGGTGTGACCATATATGAACGTTTGACTTAGGCTATTGACAATAACAATAAAACTCTGTGATCTGGAAAAAGTTACACAAATGAAAAACATTCATGTTGGTGTAAGATATTAAAGTACCTTCTTGCAATGTATGACACTAAATTATTAAGAATCAAAATAATGAGAAATTAAAATATTTATAATGGGTTTGACAAGATTTATTACAGAATTGAAACTATATTTTATAAAGAAAAATATTGTGATGTTGAGATGTTAATATGAAAAGCATTTAACATGAGTATTTAATTCTCATGCTGTTTGAAATTTACAGTGTAACAAACTTATATTCATCAACCTCTATGTCTACATTTTCATAGATTAACCCGTAACCATTATAAATTTCAAGTTGATAGCATTATCCATTCCGGATAAAACGTCTGCGACAGACGTAAGCTACGGACATCAAATTATCACAATACACTATTTTCTGTAATTGGCATCCAGACACAGAAGCCTAAACAACTTCCATTTTTGACCGTATGTGCATTTACAAACAATATTAGGAAATTTGTGTAGCCTATGTGTGTATTCTGGTGCATGTGTAAGAATGTGTCTGTGTATCTTTGTGCGCGGGAGTGTATTTGTTTGTGCACTCGAATATGGGGGTGTGTGTAATAAATACTGTACTGAATTTTTGTTTTAATTTATTTTATTTCGGAAGCAATATCTTATTTCCAATGTGAATTGATATTGCAGCACTATTTTAAACTGTTAAGTTAATAACAAGCGTGAAATAAAATCAATTATAGGCCTTTATAAGTTACGTTATTAATCTCGCTTGAGGGATATCATTTCGCGAAAAATCCCTTACATTATTAAAGTGCATTAGCAAAACAAATTTAAGTGGAAAAGTAAATGTTAAAAACATACATCTACTTCTACATATTATATTATGAAAGTAGGCTATATTTGTAAAGCCGAAATGGTATTGTGTTCTATAAAAAGTTAATACACTCAGTACATTTTTTTTATTGAACTCACAAACTTGTGTGATTTTAAGGGTAGCTTTTAATGTAGTATTTGCGAGATATTACATTTGATAGCAGGTTTGCTAATGTGGCCCACGTGGTGGCGCAGATTTGACGTCACGCACAGCGCGTGATCGCACTTACTCATCATCACCTGTTCCCAACCCTTCCTTCTTTAAATATTCGTACATCAACCCCTTTCCACTATATTGGTAGTGTATCATTATTAGCCATCTCTCTGTAATTCTTTGGTGGGGGGTTGGAGCGGAAGTTTGTATAACAATCATCACGTAAGGGAACAACACATATGGTTACAGTCACTTCCCGTCCCCCTTCTTGATGCACATTTAGAGGGGTGGAGATGGCCTGGTCAGGAGTTCATAGAGCACACAAATATTTCATTACAAGAGCCCGTGCCGTGTTCTAAAGGTATATCGCACAGCTCTGTAATCTAAAGTAAGTTTCCTAAGAACTAGAGCTTCTTAACAGATAATACCAATAAAACATTCTCGGTGTATTACCCCGCGTTAAATTAGAGCATTTGAGGTTACGGGAAAAACTTTTGCCATCAGAGACCGAGAAACATAGGCCTAAACTTTTAATTGTTGTGACCGTGACCGCAAGATTTTGCTTAAATAGGCTCTGCCCACATAAGAGTCGACAATTAAAAAAATTTAATTTATAGTAATACCATAATGAATAGAGAAGAAAGTGTGATGACTGAGGTAGTTCACTGGTTCGGCCGCTAGGTAGCAGTTACTCTGCTTGAGATTCGCGGGAGCAAGATTACAACGGGCGGTATAGGAAAAATTGCAAACACTCTTAAACAAAATAATACATTAATCTATTTCAAAATAACTCACTTTATCTAAATTGAATTGTTAGATACTTTTGACAATTTTCGGACTGCTTTACACGTCTTGGAAGATCTCATCTCCATAAATAAACATGGCCGTGTGTAACAGTAATTTCTCAGATTGGAAGAAGCTTGACCGTAACATTTCGTTCCACATCTTTCAAAAAATCGAAGATGTTCACAAGCAATGAACAATTATATAATATAGGTATAAAACAGCTAAGGGATGATTTGATCTAATATTTTGTTGCCTAGAAAATAGGGTAGAGGGTATGTTAGTATAATTTGATGAGAATTTGTTAAAGAATGTATATTTGTATAGAAATAACAACATATAATTAGGGTAGAAAACAGCTAAGGGATATTTTATAAATTAATATTAATATTACATTGTATAGAAAATTACTGGGTATTAATTTGTATTAATAGTAATATTATTTATATTAATATTAATTTTCTCCTGGCTGTATGGGGTAAGTTATGTAGGTGAAACACGGTCAAAAGTGTAGATCTGTGAACAAATTATGTGAAAAGAGATAATATAAACTAAGGGATGGTTTGTGGGTTGCAGGGCACGGAAAATTTCATAAGCAGCACTACAAAAATAGGGCGCGTGATCTTTAAAATTGGCGTCTCAACATCCGATAAAGACGTACATACGCAAAAATTGTTTTGCAATGCATTCTACATGTATCACACAATATTTCAAAGCATTTTCCCTGATTTTTCCATAAAAAAATTAAATCCTCTCGCCTAACTACAGCCCGCTATTTGCTCAAACCCTCGACCATTCGCCGTTCGCTGTAACTGATGTACGTCATATGTTGTTAAATTATATTATTAAAAAAAGGAACAAGATATTAAACTAGTAAGACATTTGCTATGATAATTATACATAAAAGTTACTAACATAAGTGAACAGAAAATATGATAAATAATCCAATAAATGCATAAATAAAAGTAGTGCAGATTTACTAAGTTAGAAAAAAGCTTCATCCACTCCTTTTCCCCAGCGGGTGAATCTTGCAGTATGGGTACAAGTAGTCAGTTAATATAGTATTATTATTGAGTCCACGAATAAATTATGTAAAATTTTTTACGTTATTGCTGGTATTTTATGGAAAAGATGCCTGCTAATACCTCAATACCATTCTGATAGCTTTAGCTTTAGAGTAATTACTATTACTCGTAAACCATTATAGATATATAGGTGGTACTCGATTTATAATAAGATTCAAATATTTTACTAAACCTTACACGCTTGATCTCTTTCTGGACACAAAAATAAAATAAAAAATGTCGCATAGTCAAATTTGCTTCACCTTCGACATTTCATGATCGTCCCACATCATTCAGACAGCTGTAGCGGCCGGAATAATTACCACTCAATTACTCGTAAACCATTCAAGATATAAAGGTGGTACTGAATTTAAAATAAAGTTGAAATATTTCACTAAAACTTTCTCGCTTGAAGTTTTTACGGGACACAAAAATAAAAAAAATGCCGCATAGTCAAATTCCGTTTCACCCTCCATGAATTTTGTGTAATTGGTGATGTTTATATAATGAAATAAAAACATTTATGTCAGCATTTTTAAGTCTCTGTTTTAACCATCAGAAGGACTGTTCTGTGCAGATTATTTCTGCACAAATTTCACAGAAATAGGACCAAGGGTTAAATAAAGATTGCGAGTTTAATCATAAGATGCCAAACTATCATGATGCAGCATTGAGAAGTTGAAACGCAAACGAAGGTGCTGCCAGTGTTTCGGTGGACCACCACTCTCCCTATACCAACCATTGTATTAGCGGCCGAGTCATCACACTTTCTCATTCTATTCATTATGGTAATACTTTATGTTAGAAAATGCAGAACGTTGTTCTTGTGTTACAAACATCGCTCGTAAAACACAGCTATTTTATGGAAAATTTTCTCAGTGTTTTAAAAATAATCTTCTGCCGACACAGTGACGACTATAGCAGTTAAAATGTTAAGATAATTACGGATTAGGTAATTATTTCGATATAGAATTAAAGACTTCTAGGGTACACACTGACACCTCACCTCGCTGATCCTGTTAAGGAGAGGCCTACGGAAATAGTGAAAATTAAATATTTGTTTATTTTTTTCATCGCAAAAGAAAAAAGTTTAAATACGGTAGACTTAACTGTTCAACACCGCATCATAATACGATGTAAAACAAGTAATCGGTAGCCCTTTTTAAGTAGCTGTGCGTCTAGAAAATGAAAAATTTAAGTAGTAAATTCACACTGCTAATTTTTATTTCTGGATAAGAATTTTTTTTACTTTTTCGTCCTTCAAGATAAAAAAAAACCCTGATACTATTTAATACAATTAAGTGAAATTTACAGAGCATTTTTCAGTGTTTTATTGAACAATTACATATGCCAATTATTTATAAAACTGAACGCTAAAAAAGCTTTCAGCATATAAAATGTAACCTAATACTAATAACAACATTTCCTCTGACATATTTCCTAAATAATTTTTAAACTTTCATTAAAACCCAGGTCTTTGTAGGCCTACCATCTGCATCTGCATTTATGCTTGGGTCATTCTCCAGAAAAGGGCAGATTCATGTCTCATTTCATTTTCTGGTGTAAAATAAGTATTTATGGATTATGAATTGTTATGCTAAGTTAGATTAAAAGGTCAATTTGATCCCATAGTCCATTTTTAAATAAAAGTTACAATTTTCTGCATTTTAGAGCGCAGTAGGGTAGGCCTATGTGAGATCTCACCTCCGTGTCGTGTCCCCATGCCTGACTTGTCATTTTCATTCTTTCATAATTCAACAGACTTTAATTTGCGTCCCATTTTAAGAGGAAAATAAAAAAAGTTATTAGATAATGTTAATAACACACTTTAATTTTGTTTGGTCTTTCAATGTTTCAGTCCAATTTATTCTATTTTTTGTTGTAAATGCTATTTTTAACCACTGGTTAATGCTAAAAAAATATTTTTATTTACATGTACTCATAAATTTAGAACTTTTTCTTGTATAGTGCAGTGATATGTAATTATATTTATATTAATCTACTATATCCCCTAAACACGAGCCTTGCTCATATAGGGGCATGTTTGGTTTTAGTTGTTTTTACTTGTACTAAATATGTAATAATGATAATAATGTAATGTAATGTAATTGAAGTAAGTGTAAAGAAATATTAGAACGAGCTTGTAGAGTTTATGTATCCCGTGTGTAAATCTGTAAAGAAAAAAGATAACTCCCACCTCAGGACTATTTTTTCTCTAAAATGTGTGAAATAGCATACAATTCGTTATTACTTTTTCTCGCTTGCAGCTGGGCCAAAATTTGGATAGTCTAATCATCACATCAACCTCGTCCTAACCATCTCCGACTCTTTAAACCAGATTCAGAAGGAATAGGTTTAAATATAGGTATATCTCTTCCGACGGTGAATACTTCGTGAAGTGATACCCGAATGATAGGCAACTAGTAGAGCACATTCAGAATTATCCACTTACTTTTTCGACGGCGAAAGTCGATTATTTACATAAAAATTCAGCTCTACAGAAAGTATTGCTGATGTATTTTTTAATTTAATATATGACATCTGTTCAGGAAATGAATTCTTGTGGAACCGAGCACTTTGAAGGTTTGCTTTGATAGAGAATTGCTCTAATAGCGGAAAATAACGTGATAATACATCACGCACTACCACTTCCAGAAGGCTAATTTTAACATTAGGAAATTGACAGTAATGTGCTTATTGAAATCTTTAGTAATAATTTACACGTAGTGAACAGATGCACAACGAATATAATGGCGATAGTAAAAATTGGTGCGCCAAATTCTGCTGCGTGAAAAATCAAGCAGGGGCGAGGTTTCAGAATTGTAATTTTGAACTCTGTTGTGGTTGAATGATGAGAAATATGCAGCGTAAGGTTCAAATTTAAGTTATTGTGAAGTTCCAGACATTTCGTACTCCAATAATGATATAAATTTAATCTATATTCGTACATATCATTCATAGTAGGTCTACCAGATTTTTTGCGTTGTTTCGACATTACGTGTTTCTTCGCAGAATCTCTAAAATTCCAATAAATCGGTTATAGGCACTCTTTTAGATACTGTAATCCCAGTCAGTATAGTAGGCTATTTTAAATGCTTAGGGCTGGATTGCAAGTTATACATTCTGAACTCACTGGGCCCAAAACCCGAAATTTAGGATCCCGTTTGCGTTCATGCTGCAATCTTTTCAATGTGTAGTGTCTTAAAGAAATAATTAAGGTGGAAAAGGAGTTTTTCCTGCCTGTACATAGATTAATATTAACATAGTTCAATTTCGTTTTTTGGTTAAACCATTTCAATTCTACAGTATTTTGTATTTTTATGTCGTGGTTAAAGGTAGAAAACAATAGTAATGGAATTGATAAGTTACAGAATAACAACGTCATAATGTGATTCATCCCTGCAGGTGGAATGTATTTTGTCTTACCTTAAGAAGCATTATCATGAGCTCGGTGTTTTATCGTTTCGATATTTTAGATGCAAACATCTCATCCAATATTTCCTGCTCAGAGACATTACTTTTAAAAGACAAATCCCTGTGGTAGGTAGATATAATTGGCGAACTTTTGGTTCGTTTTATCGCTTCATTTATGACAAGACATTGCTGTAACAATCTTCTGTGAAGTATACATCATCAGTGGTTTATCTAGAACGTGGAAAAATGACACGTAAAATTTACTGTAGAGATTTTTCATATAATTATGGACTAGTGTAATATGTAATCTCACCTAAAATATAATTATTAGAGGGAAATTTGTCCTGACTCTGTTCCTATCTTTAATTGCTGTTGTTACAGTTGTAAGCTAAGTTCGCTTGTCTAAAGATTTTAACCTAGTGTATAATTGACTGAAATGTTCTCTTTCATATTTCTTGACAGAAAATTACTCAATCAGAACTTCAGCACAGTTGTTTCATGGTATTTTATTTAAACTTCGGTTAGAGTCTTTTGAGACAGTGGAATGGGTAGATATTGTGCGGTCTAGAACCAGCCCTATAGTAAACAAATAGGGTCCGTCTAACTATGTAACAGTGAGACAGACTTGATTGTTTCCTTTAGGGCTTGTTCTAGAGCGGAAAATATCTCCCTATTTCACTGTTTCAAAAGGCTCTGACCAAAGTATAATTATGGATTATGCCCAGTGATTTTTAAACTTTTTACTTCAGGGATAGTAAAACACAGCTTTGTTGGTAGTGGGGTGTTCTGTGGTGCTTGGTCAACTTAAACACCAGTGTTACATAGTCTACTGTTCAGACTGTTCAGAGATATTATTTTTATGAGACCCTGTAACACCGTTTTCTTGGTTAGACCACTGTTGCATTATTTCTATTTTACAGAAGAGAATGAAGTTAATTCAATAAGAGGAAAGGACTTTTATTCGTTTTATTTATAATTTCCAATGATTATTCAGTTTTGCACTCCATGAAGTACATGAAAAAGCTCACTACCATTCTCCTCAGTTCCTCCAACACTCACCCCATTTGTTGAAATAAGAGTGTCATGAATTTAATGATAACTCAATGGTACTTGTTTGGGAAGATCGTTAATAGTCTCTAGTTTCTTTGGATTTGCTTATCTTGGTTTCCAAATTTTGTTTGTTTTTATACGAGAGGAATTATGTTTCAGGGAACAGATTATCGACGTCAAAACTACCTACAACAGACTTAATTGGTCCAACCTCTACGTGAGAATAAAGTTCACCTCCAACTCATACAAATAGCATTACTATCTAATTTTAAATGTCGGAGGGGTTAGACCACTCTTGCGTTGACCACCTCAATTCAATAATGAATCCACATATTAGATAAGTACATAGGTTTACCTGTGTTGGTCGACTCACACTTGTTTCAGTGAATGTCTTTTTTCTAAAAGTTACAAGAAGCTATTACGTTAACTATTAATGATTTTTTACCTGCATTATATTTATCTCTGGTCTAAAACACCATTTTGTGGATTAAACTCTCGATCATTTATTTAAAGTTCTGCACTATTTGATCAATTTAAGATCCCAAGTCACTTGGTTTCCCAAATTCTGAGTTATGAATTATTAAAAGTCTTCTTTGGAGAAATTTATCGCAGATTTCTTCAATCAAATTTAACATTTTAAGTGGTTCAACTGTTTTATAAACCACTTGTAAATGAAATAAAATCAGGTAAACTGATGTAAAAAAGTGCCAGTATGTTTTTGTTTAATCAGTTATGACTGCAATTTTGATATGCAGAATATGTTTTTTTTTTTAAATTGATTTCCAAATTAAGCTCCAGATTTATTCATTAAGCAGGGCTTACGGAAGAAGAAAGGTCTACCATCTCGGCCACCTGGGTCATTTTAACGGTCTAGTTGGATAAGCGCATGTAAAACAGTAGTGTTTTTTGTCATAGCTACCTGTATTTTAATTTCCAAGGCCTTATAAGATCACAGTAAAACAATAGGCTATGTTGTCAAGATAACTGATTTTCATTTTTTTTATAAATTCTTTCGAATACGTATATTGCCATAAAATAGGCACTAAATTGAGCATTACTCCGAAATAGATCAACCGATTTGATCCATTATGAATAGACGTCTTCCCATGGACATTGTAAATGTGTATACCAAGTTTCATAAAAATCCGGTAAAGCGTATTTGAGTTACCGCGTCTTTAAAATATACACTAAATTGGGTTTTACTCCGGTACCGGTCAACAGATTAGGTTCAAATTCAATAGGGCACTTTTCATGGACGTCATAAATTGGTATACCAAGTTTCATGAAAATCCGTTACAGCGTTTTTGAGTGATGGCGCCTTTCTATGAGAAAGGCGCCATAATCTATTAAAATAGGCACTAAATTGGGCATTACTCCGGTACCGGTGAACCGATTTGGTTCAATATCAATAGGGTTCTTCCCATCGACATTATGAATGTTTATACCAAGTTTCATGAAAATCCGAAAAAGCGTACTTGAGTTATGGTGCGTACAGACGCACGGACAGACGGACGGACGGACAGACAGACAGACAGACGGACAGACATTTTTTCGTCCCCCACACAATCTCATAAAGTACCATACTGGCACTTAATAATTAAGCTAATGCTACAACAATAAGAAAAAAACACACAGAAAAGAAAAACAGAAACACAAACAATATGACAATTACACAAGGGAACATAATATGAAAAAACAAATAATAATATAAATAATAATACAATAGTTTTGGAGGAAAATATACATATCAGAAAGATTCAAGTAAAGAAAATGACATGGAGCAAAATTTAATAATTATTATTTTAAAATTTTAAAATTTTTTTCACATATATTTTTAAACCGATTATTGTTAGTATTAAAAATATCCATATTGTCCATTTTGTGCAACTGATTGTATAGTCGGAGTACAATATGAAGAGGAGAATTATTATGAGAGTCAGTGTTTACTTTTGGGATGAAAAAAAGATTATGCAATTTATGAGATCTATAACGTGGAACATAAAAATATACTTCTTTGAGAATATTAATATAATCTATTTTATTATTAATTAATTTGTATAAAAACAACAATGCATGAATATTTCGTCTGTGTGATAATTCAGGGATATTGAAATACTGTAACATAGTTGAATATGATTCAAATTTAGGATAGTAGTTAAACTGTCTGAAATACGTATATTTTAGAAATTTATTTTGAATGGACTCTATCAATTTCTTGTATTTAGGCCTAATGGTAGTAGGATTCCAAATTAATGAGCAATATTCTAATTTTGGTCTGACAATGGTTCTGTATAGTCTAAATAATGCACTTATACTACAATATTTTGAGTTTCTGATCATAAATCCAAGATTTTTAAGAGTTTTACAAATAATATTATTAATATGATTCGAGAAAGTTAAATTATTGTTAAATAATATACCTAAATCATATATGTTATACTGATTTATTGTAGAGTTGTTTCAATATAGAATACCTAGTATGATCCATTTGTAATGACTATATATACCGAGACAAAAAAAGAAAAGAGGAACTGTTGTCGCAGTGATGAAATTTCCCTGCACATGAAGAGATTCATTACGTCACACAACGAAATGCACGCTATTCAGTAGGCTATGATGCTGCTAAACTAATATAACTATTCTTAACATAACCTGTCACTGGCAGTACGTCTCTTGTCTGGATTCTAGCTGCTATTACTTGTATTTACCATCATTTTGTATTTATTTACACCTTTCTTTAACAGTGATTTTATTCGTCATTCTTTTTTATAATTCAGAATACTCTGCAATCTGCTAAGTTCAGCGGGCACGACGCCATGTTTGTGATGTTGACGTTGATGAATTCGTCATGAAACACTATCGTACAATACAACCCGTTAACTGAACGTATATTATTTTCAGTGTGCAGAATTTTTTTCTTATACTTCTGCCCAAACTGCCGGTAATAAGGTGGGAAACACCGTTTTAAGTGATGGACCTTATTATCTGATTAGCTATTGGTATAACATTATGCTTACAATGACGAAGGACTGGTTCCTTAATTATCAAAATCATTCATTATATTGTGTGTTTTTTTAACGAAATTTTATATTAAATTTAAGGATTACCTCTCTTTTTCTCTCCCTCCTTCTCTTCCCCCCGATTTCCGCTTTTATATGTGACAGGACGCATTGGTATAGAATGTATATATAGGCTAATATCCCATATGGTGTTTACGATTGAAATGTACCTATTAGTCCCATGCTAGTTCTTTTCACAATTACAGTAAGCTTTTGTAATCCCTATGACATGAAAGCTCATATTTTGTGTCATTGAATGAATGAATTTGTCCATTTAATATCTGCAGAAACGTATTATTTAGTGTTATATAATCTATGCTTGCTCTTGTACTAGGTAATTGCTTCATGTAGTTAAACAAAGTAGTAGGCCTACAATTTCTAAAGCCTGTTTACAACGTAGAGTTTTATGTAAACTCCAGAATTTCAATTAACCTTGTTTAATTGGTTATCATGATAATTAAACTTCGTTGAACAAACTATGGCATGATTTTTTATTAACTTAGAATTCGATAAAATTATAATCACACTGAAAAAATACTGAATAGGCCTATCTAGCCGCGAGCAGGTGCCCGTTGTTATCTACTCACCTCTTAGATGTTTTGTTTAAACAATTTATTTAGCAGAAAAATAATTAAAAGTTGTATTTATTAACACTGACATCGTTTTTACACAAATTGCAAGGAATTACATAATTTTATTCTTAATTATATTGTTTTACGTAATAAATATAAATAAATAATTGAACGAACAAAACGAATTTTTTGCTACCTTTTGAGCATAAAAATCCGAAATAAAATGATTAAATCATTACCACAGATTCACGAACCTTACCAAATCATGCATAAACAATTTAAAAGGATGATAATTAAGAAGCTTCGAAGTGCATTTCACGATTAAATTAGCCGCCCGGGGAAAACAATATCAGATTCGAGTTCTCGCGAATTTCGTTCAAATCATTCTTTGTTTTCCTGTTTTGACGTGTGTTTATGATCCCCTTCTGTACACCGATTATTTACTCAACTGTTAGTTATTTTATTTAACAGAAAAATAATATAAGCTAACATATTTATTAACACTTACGTTGTTTTTACATAAACTGGATGAATTATTATTTTTTCCTAATTCTATTTTTTTTTTGTATAAATATAAATAATAGAACTAATAGGACTAGAACGAATCTTAAAATAAAATTTATTATAAAATTATTAAATTTAGTAGCCAATGTGTAGGCTACTCAACGTGTTAACATCATAAACTCTCTAAGGTACTTATAAATGACTGATGGTTTGATATTACCGAAATGCGTATATCTACACGAATACTTAGTCTACAATTCCAAGAAGGCCCTACGAGAATGGCAAAATATCAGCTATATTAATATTTGCTCACAATAACTTCAAGATATTGATTTTCTCAGTGATTATTACAGATACAAAATAAATAAAATCAGGAAAACTGATGAGTGCCAGAATGTCTTTGTTTAATCAGTTATAATTGCAATTATGATATGCAGAAAATTAAGTATTTTTTTAAATCGATTTCCGAGTTAAGCTCCAGATAGATTCATTAAGCAGGGCTCACGGAAGAACAAAGGTCTAGTTTTAAAAAAATCAGATTAACACCGTCCAGCATCAGCAGAACTATAGAGATTTGTGATATCTTGACAATCGCACATTCACATAAAATTACAACAAAATGTCAAATTGGTCGGCTATGGGATTTGAACCAGGGACCTCCAAAATGCGAGTCCAAGATTTTACCATCTCGGCCACCTCGCTCAGTTTAATGATCTAGTTTGATAAGAATATGTGAAGGAATAGTGTTATTTGTCAAAGCTAACTGTATTGCAACTTTTAAAGCCGTATATGAACACTGTAAAACAATATGTTGTCATAAGAATTGATTTGTATTTTATAAATTCTAATTTTTACCATAAAATAGGCACTAAATTGGGCATTACTCCGGTACCGGTTAACCGATTTCGTCCAATATCAATAGGCTTCTTCCCATGGACGTTATAAATGCGTACACCAAGTTTTATGACAATCCGATAAAGCGTACTTGAGTTACCGCGCATAAGACAGATAGACAATTTCCCGTTCCCCATATAATCTTATGAAATACCATTCTGACACTTAAGAATTATTATGAACACCTGAATTCAGCAAGGGCTATGTTGTATTCAGAATTAAAGTAGTTTTCAGTGGAGCATGCGTAATACACAAACATTGTTTACCTGTTTTAAATGAGAGAATTGCTGGTCTTCTGGTGTTCAGTGGCCTCGGTTTGCACCAAGACCGCTCTTCACCTCTAAAAAGAGGCCATATCTCTGCTCCTTTCTAAGTACTGCTTTCGTTAATACCTTTAGGTGTCCAGCAGTATTAGGAATGGAGCATACACAGACCTCACTTCAGAATTCCACGCCAAAGCACAGAATTATGAAGAGAAGGTCTGAATCTAAGTGATGTCTTCCTCTGCATGTTCTTGATATAGAAAAGTATTTTTCTTGATGTCACAAACACTATATAAGACACAAACATTATCTTCTAGTCTTCTTGTTTCTTGATATAGTAAAGTTTGTACACACGTCACTATTACACACCGATAAACACCGAAAAAGTAAAATTCGTTATCATGATGGCTTCGACCATATCTGCAATTAGAGAATTATTTTATATATAGCAGCTGTAAAATCAAAACAAGAGACATAAAATGGTGAAAATTATATAACAATAAATCCATGTGAAAATTTCGCATATTCAACCCCCTCCCCCTGAAATGACTTGGTATTTTGTTGGGTCGTAGAAATTAAATTAGGCCTAAATAAGAAACGAAATGTGTACAGAAAATAGCAAGGAGAGTCAAGCCAACAGCGATGAATAAGATGTCAGGGGATAGAATCTCCTCACCTGTAACTTAATATCTATAGTACGGGTATAGAAAGTAGGAAATATACAACCTTCTGAAAAAAAAAAATCAATTATTTTCATTTTCATAATACGTCATCTTCAGGCAATTTCTGCATGAATTGTAGACATCTGTTGCGTTGTGGGCTGGATGGGAAGTCTTCAGTAGCGCCGAAACGCGTAGAAGACATCTGCATTTTAGTAAATTGAGTCCCACGCAAGAGTTGGCCAATGACGCGGGTTTCTGCGTCGCGGCTGGCACAGCTCCAACTCCCGAGCGATCGCGTGAAATATCCACGCAAATAATGCCGTGGTCGGTGTAATGATTCAGGTTCTCACATTTAGAGTTAAAATTACAATGAAAATAACCACGTACCTCATCACAAGAGATGTTAGAAATGTTCTCCTCTTTCATCCCCACAATACTGGCACCTTTTTAGGAAATTTTCTTTCACGCGCGTAAGTTCAGCTTCCGAGACAGAGGTACTTTCTCTTCTAACAGTATGTAAATATTATTTATAAAGAAACTTGAAAAATAAAGCGTATAGGTCAATTTCCCATACATAAGAAGAACTTAAAGACAATATCACAAAAGAAATTAACTCTATCTCGGAAGCTGAACTTATACGCGTGAAAGAAAATTTCCTAAAAAGGTGCCAGTATTGTGTGTAGCCTATGCAAGAGGAAAACATTTCCAACATCTCTTAAGATGAGGTACGTGGTTATTTTCATTGTAATTTTAACTGTAAATGTGAGAACCTGAATCATTACACCGACCGCGGCATTATTTGCGTGGATATTTCACCCGATCGCTCGGGAGTTGGAGCTGTGCAGAAACCCGCGTCATTGGCCAACTCTTGCGTGGGACTCACTGTATATACAAGACTTTTATTGTATGGACTTTAAGCACATTTTTAACAGTTTTAAAAGTTTTTAGTAATATTTATCACTAGGATTAGGATGTTTATGAAATGTCATATTTTTATTCTGACTTCTGGTCATTTTGTGGTGTTGGTCATATTTTAACCACATTTGTAATTTAATGTCATATTTCAGTTATAATTTCGGTAAAGGAGCACAATTGTGTAGTGTATGTACTACATGGTCGATTTAAATTTGAAATTTATTTCAATTATTTAATGTTTATGCCAAAATAATAGGCAAGTTAGATTTTTAAATTAATGCAATTGTTCATATTTTATTGAAACACGCAAGCTCTACAAAATATTACGAGTATTTGGAGTTGATGAAGCCAGCAAAGAAGAGAAAATTCTTTAAAAATAGAAGTTCATTAGAAGTAAAACTGTAAATCACCTGTAAAATTGTTAAAAAGTGATGATCTGATTGAATTAATGTGAGGTAAGAATTTAAGTCTTTTAAAGTTTTAAACGGGAACATTTATTTTTTGAAAATATGTTATTTTATTAGGTCATATTTAGGATTTTTGGTCATATTTAGTCATTTGAAGGCCATATTTGCAGTCATATTTTCCGCTCTTTTAGGTCATAAACATCCGAACCCTATTTATCACTAATTCATTGTTTGTACAAGGTTTTATATTTCTAGACTAGTAGCGTATGCTACTTATGTATGTTAACCATAATAAGATAAGTTATGTTTAATAAAGTAGGTTAAGTGTCTACTCTTTTTAAACACTGAGCAGAGGTGGAAATTATAAATGAAAAAGAACAAAAATATCAGTTCGCCAGTCTTCGGCGATTCGGTTGTCATTGTCTTATGCGCGAAAATGGTTGATTATCGTCGTTGCCGCGCAACATCTAACATGGCGGCCTTTCGAGAATCCTTCAAAATTTTCAGTCGAGTATTTACCAAACAAAATAATGGATCGGCCCACTTCGAATCCACGTCTAGTGGTTTTACAAAAAACACCAAGGACTCCTGGATATCTAAATTTAGAAAGAAAATTAGGTCAATTTATATTTTCAAACCGAGCGACTCCGACCACAGTAAAGATTCAGCATTGGCATCACCTGAACCACCCCACCTCACCTTAGTGCCGAAGACAGAAAGGAGGAGTATGAAGGATCACCCTGTATCTAGACACCTCACCAAGTCCAAGTCCGCCTCACCGGCCAGTCTTAGAATCGTGAAGCTACGGCCAACACACACCAGGTCTGTGATGGACATACCCCGGCAGAAGAGTCCTGTATCAGAAAAGAGGCAGCTGTCCCATATTCCCAACAAGCCACTTCCTGCCCATGACCTCAGGCATATATTCGGGAATCTTGCCGGACTTTTGAAACCTGAGTCCATCCCTAAGGTAATTAAAGAGTATAATATGGAATCCGCCTTATACCATAATAGTTAGACCTGGGATTTTAGGCTCTAAAAAATTAGTTTTAGGATTTTAACACAAGTAACTTAAATAGACTTTTAAAAGAGAAAATAGGCACTTAAAATAAGCTTTAAAAATGAGTATATAGACAGAAAATAGACTTTAAAATACTACAATATGCTCTTAAACTGTAAAGTGATATTTTTTTTACTGTAAAAAGCGTGGTATACCTATTCTGAACAGAAATAATTGTAGTATTGCGATGCAAGCAATGGAGCATGCTGATTATTGAAAAAAAAAGACAGAATTAAAAATACTTTTATCAAAAACAGTTTTGTATTATATGAAAAATTCACACGGTATGTCCCTTCTTACTGTATATATATACCTGCTATTTGTTGTTTTGAGCGAATCCTCCCCGTCAGTCAGCATTCCTTTTGCGACAAGTGTTTGGGAAAATCAAGTTTCTGTGAAAAACCCACCCTCTGCTGTTCTGCTCTTTATTCAGGGATGTCCATTAAATGATTGTAAAAGTTACAGAAGTTTGATTTTATTTTAAATTTACAAAATAGGCATTTTAGGCACTAAAAGAGCAAAAATAGGCTCCAAAGGTCCAAATAGGCATTTTAGGGCACTATAAAACTCTATAAATGTAAGTGATACGTATATCATGAAATGTCAACAAATTTACAGAACTTCATGCTATTTCATAAGGAACAAAATAGGTATTTGCCTTAAAATCCCAGGTCTAATAACACTGGGCAACAAAAAAGAAACTTTTTTTTTTGTCTCAGAAAGAAAAATATGTGATTCTGATAGTATTTCTTCTCCTGAATTCAAATATGATATCGGTTTTTCTCCATCACGCAAGGTTTTCGAGAGACAGGCATTTATAATTTCAAACACTTTAATATTTTCTACATTCTTAAATACACAATATCCGAACATTCGGACTCACCTAGAAAGTAAGAAATGACGATTTTCTGCTATATTTCGCCTGTGGAGCATCCCTCTTGATGGTCCAACAATAATCGGCCAGCATATTAGTATTCCATTTGCCTTGATATCTCTTTTCTATAGCTGAAATCTCCTGATGAAAGCGTTCCCCGTGCTCATCGCTCACTGCGCCAAGATTTTCCGGGAAGAAATCTAGGTGCGAGTGCAGGAAGTGAATTTTTAAGGACATATTACAGCCCAAATTTTTATAAGATGTTATAAGATCATTGACAATATCACGGTAATTTTCCGCCTTTCGATTTCCCAAAAAACTGTGAGTTACTTTTTTTAATGCTTGCCAAGCTGCTTTCTCCAGTGGATTCAATAGTTCCTCAAACTTCTCATCATGCATTAGTGATCGTATTTGTGGACCCACAAATATCCCTTCTTTAATTTTTGCTTCACTAATTTTAGGAAACTTCTGTTTTAAGTACATGAAACCAGGAGTATTGCCCATGGCTTTCACGAAATTCTTCATCAATCCTAGTTTGATATGTAAGGGAGGTAGATACACATTTTTAGGATTACACAATGCGTCATGTTTCACATTTTTCTGTCCAGGAATGAATGATTCGCGTTTAGGCCATTCTTTTTTCTTTCCCTACTATCCCAAAGACACAAAAAGCAACAGTAGGCTACTTTGTGTAACCAAGCTGCAGACCAAGAATAAGCGCAATTACCTTCAAATCACCACAAATATTCCATTCATACACTGCATATTGAAGCTTTGCCAATATAAATTGAAAGTTTTCATAATGTTTCTTTCATACTAGCAGAGTGAGCCACAGGTATTGATGGGAATTTATTTCCATTATGCAGAAGCACTGCTTTTAAACTTGCTTTGGAGGAATCAATGAACAAGCGCCATTCTGTTGGGTTATGTTCAATACCAAATGTCTCCATAAGAGAAGAAATGTCATTACAAAACACTAAGCCATTTTCTTCAGAAAAATAGCCTTTAAATTGAGAATGACGACTACGATAAGTACATATCTTTGTATTCTTTTGAAGAAGATTCAATCCTTTTAGCCGGGAACCAAGCATTTCAGACTGGTTTTTGGATAATTTTAAATCTCGTATGAGATCGTTAAGATCTTCTTGAGTCAATAAATGAGGCTCAGATGAACAGCTTTGTTCAAAAGTTGTATCACCAAAATCTGTTTCTTCTTCTTCCTTACTTCCATCAGAATCTGAGCTCTCTTCATCTAATGTCACATGTTCTGGAGGCTTTGGTATGGGCAATTCTTCGCTGTGTGGAACTGGTCTCATTGCAGATTGCAAGTCAGGGTACACCACTGTATGTTTTGATTTTGACGTAATCCCTTTAATGTTTGTTAAGCAGAAATAACTTAACAGCCAGAGGAGTGATCTTTGGGTTCCCTCCAAATCATAGGGATAGTAAATGGCATGTGACGTGTGCCATTCTTCCATGCAGTGAGAAGCCTACTACACGATAAACAACAGATATGTGGGGCCCAGGTCCTTGTTTGGTCCCCCACTTTACACCCAAAATAAAGTTCATAACACTTTTTTACTAATGGAGTAAGGTTTCGCCTTTGGGACTTGAGCGTCACTTCACC
The DNA here is from genome assembly GCA_964059195.1 of Ectobius pallidus. Classification (NCBI taxonomy): domain Eukaryota; kingdom Metazoa; phylum Arthropoda; class Insecta; order Blattodea; family Ectobiidae; genus Ectobius; species Ectobius pallidus. Next base: position 77,252,007 of record CAXKWD010000006.1, read on the forward strand.
ACATATATAACAAAAGTTGTTAGGATGATTTAAACAAGCTCTAGGCATTTTGTAACTAACCACAAATTAAAATAAATAAATTTGTAAATATGTAATATACAATATACTATAATCCAGACACAATGCACTCACAATTACGTGTTTACTGGTTCACTGCTCCTCACAACTGACATGGTTGTAATGAATGCATGCATGATCATGTTTGTGCCTGTCTGTACAGTCTGAACTTGCACAACAGTAGCAATGGTACCATTTGAGTTAGCTCATTTGGTTCCATCACATTTACAATGCTCTAGGAGTTTTTATTTTACAATGGACAAATGGCCGTTTATTAAAATAATATATTTAAATCCATTAATTGAAATTGAAATTTAAAAAAAACTGTGGGTGATGGAGAAATTCCGAATACATATTTGAAAACATGATAAAAAACTGCATTAAGTACAACTATTGATACTCATGAGACAAAAATCATGTTGACCAGTGTAATAGTACACAAGCCCATAAAGACATTTATCAAAACAGGAGTGTGTGGCTATGCTCGTTTTCCAAGATTTTCATACGAGTGTCTTAATGGCCATTATGGGCACTATTAAAACACTTTTTTATTTCAGCTGTACTCTCACTCATTCACTATAGCCACAGCCCGTTCTTGGAATTCCTTGTCACAAGATATCAGGGGTAGTCGGAGAGTACATTCTTTCAAAACTGGGCTTATTAAACAATTATTGTCCAGTGAACAGAACTAGCTCTTTGTAGTCACTCCATCTCTCATTGTACATAGCATTACTTCATCTTCTTATAACTTAAATAACTACCCAGGCCTATAACTTTATTTCACAAACTTAAAAGTTCCATTATAACTTAATTTGACATTTTCCTTGTTTTGCTTGTAATATTATTTTTTCTTCGATGAAACTTACGCTTTTTATGAAACATATGCTTTTTACTTAATTAATTATTATGATTAGCCTTAACCTTAGTTTTAGTATTAGTCATTAGTATCTTATCCATTTCTTTGTTATTAATGTAAAACTACATTGTATTTTTAACCTGCTCGAGTGGAAGAGAAGGTCTTATGGCCTTAACTCTGCCAGGCAAAATAAATAATTTACACTCCTTTTAGCTGCGAGGCCATGCCAGGGGTTCGGGATATGTGTCTATACAGTAGGGCAGGCCATGGAACAATTGATTATCAATTGTTTCTATTACTGGAGTATTTTTATGGAGTAAATTCAACTGATATTAATTTAGATGGATATGATACAGGATGAAATGGTGAGGATGATTCATGATATGTAAATATCCAATTCGGCATTTGCCTTTACGACTGGGGAAACAAAAAAAAAATGTCAAATAGGCCGGCCACGAGATTTAAAAACATTATTCAGGTCTAGTTGATATTGTGGTGCCAACGGCGGGACTATAAGGTATACGTCACGGGAAACCGGGGCACCCGGCTGCCCTGATCCCATTTTGTACATCCCAAATTCAACATGCATCCACAGAGATTTGATCCCGGGTCCCAGCAGTGGAAGGCGAGCAGTCTAACAGCTCAGCCATGGATGAACTATTAAAAAAATACTTGCATTAGCAATTATTGCTTTAAGTCTCTATAGTTTCATAATTTATAGTTAGTATGCTATATAATATACGAGGGTGGATCGAAAAGTAAAGCATAATAATTTCTTTTACAAAAAGTTTAATAGTTACAATTACAAATAAAGGCACACGTGAAGGGACATCTTTTGTCTACTTTTCTATATAGTCGCCAAGTTTCTCAACACATTTCTCCCATCGTGATACCAGTTTAAAAATATCATGTTCATAGAAGTTCGTTCGGTTGGCGTATAGCCATCTGCGGAATGCTGTTTTCACTTCTGCGTCTGACGCAAAGCGTTTACCGGCCAGAAATTTCTTCATGGGACCAACGCTTTGCGTCAGATGCAGAAGTGAAAACAGCAGTCCGCAGATAGGTATACGGCAACCGAACCGACTTCTATGAACAGGGTATTTTGAAACTTGTATCACGATAGGAGATGAACAGGGTATTTTGAAACTGGTATCACGATAGGAGAAATGTGTTGAGAAACGTGGCGACTATATAGAAAAATAGACAAAAGATGTCCCTTCATGTGTGCATTTGTTTGTAATTGTACCTATTAAATTTTGTAAAAAAAAATTGAGTTACTTTTCGATCCACCGTCGTATATTTTTAGCACTGCCTTTTAGACTGTATTACTCGTGTATACACTGCCTGTCCTATACGGCTAATTTTGCGTATGCACATTTGTGCGTATGCACATTTAGCGTATGCACATTACAGATGGCAGTACCATTCACACCGAGCTGCAATACCCTTTACATTACCGTATGCTGTGTTGCCCTCTGAAGTATAAACTCGGAAACTGAAATATGCTGGAATTTCATGCTATCTGGGTGTGAACTGTGTCGCCTCTACTGGAGAAATTAGGCAATTTAACAATACTCTGAACTCTATGTTAAAATTAAGCATGGACAGGCAGTGTAATTCTCGAGACGGCGGTGGTTTTTAGTTAGCACTCTATATAATGAAGGGTCCTTTATCTTTTTAATTCATCTCTAAGGTGTATATGGATTACAAGATACAGACAGGAGCCGTTGAGAGATTCAGATCCCCACCTGAAGCAACTGTTACCTATGCCGGGGAGCCACAAGACTCAGCAGCCACAGTGAAAGCGAACGTGTAAATTAAACCACAGGGTCTTCATAAAACTCTGATTAGAGAAAACAAACATTTGGCAAGCAGAAGTGAACCCAAGTTCCCGCCTCCAGTTCAAGTGAAGACTTTAGAATCAACTCTAGACTTCCTAGCAATTCCGTCTACGATTTACCCAGAAATTAAAAAGAATCACGCATATAAACCAGAGGTATTCAGCTTCTCCAAACGCTCATCCACATCTGAACTCTGGCCTTCCTACGAGACAATGGCGCAATCCAAAAAGCTGAAGGAACAAAAGAGAACATTTGAGGCTTTAAAATCCCAAGTCGTCATGGCAAAGTACAATCCATATCACAATAATCTTGTGAAAAGGGATGATGACAAAATTCGTGGCATGTACAGTCTATCCAAAAGCTTATCCGAATCAGAACCCTGGCCTTCTCACGAGACATTGAACCAATCCACGAAACCTGGGGAACAAAAGAGTGAAATTGAGGTTTTCAAGTCCCAAGACGCCGCAGAAAAGTACAATCCATACCACAATAATCTAGTGAAAAGGGATGATGACAAAATTCGTGGCATGTACAGTCTATCCAAAAGCTTATCCGAATCAGAACCCTGGCCTTCCTACGAGACATTGAACCAATCCACGAAACCTGGGGAACAAAAGAGAGCAATTCAGGTTTCAAACTCCCAAGATGCAATGGCAAAGTACAGTCCAAATCACGATAACCCAGTGAAAAGAGATGGCGACGAAATTCGTGGCATGTACAGTCTATCCAAAAGCTTATCCGAATCAGAACCCTGGCCTTCCTACGAGACATTGAACCAATCCACGAAACCTGGGGAACAAAAGAGTGAAATTGAGGTTTTCAAGTCCCAAGACCCCGCAGAGAAGTACAATCCATACCACAATAATCTTGTGAAAAGGGATGGTGAGAAAATTCGCATCGTATACAGAATCCCCAAACGCTTATCCAGATCAGAGTCCAGGCATTCGTATGAGACACTGGAGCAATCCACGGAATCAGGGGAACAAAAGAGGGCAATTCAGGTTTCAAACTCCCAAGATGCAATGGCAAAGTACAGTCCAAATCACGATAACCCAGTGAAAAGGGATGGTGACAAAATTCGTGGCATGTACAGTCTATCCAAAAGCTTATCCGAATCAGAACCCTGGCTTTCCAACGAGACATTGGACCAATCCACAAAACCAAGGGAACAAAAGAGATTTATTCAGGTTTCAAACTCCCAAGATGCAATGGCAAAGTACAGTCCAAATCACGATATCTCAGTGAAAACTGATAGTGACAAAATTCGCATCGTGTACACTCCCTCCAAAAGCTTATCCGAATCAGAACCCTGGCCTTCTCACGAGACATTGAACCAATCCACGAAACCTGGGGAACAAAAGAGTGAAATTGAGGTTTTCATGTCCCAAGACGCCGCAGAAAAGTACAATCCATACCACAATAATCTAGTGAAAAGGGATGATGACAAAATTCGTGGCATGTACAGTCTATCCAAAAGCTTATCCGAATCAGAACCCTGGCCTTCCTACGAGACATTGAACCAATCCACGAAACCTGGGGAACAAAAGAGAGCAATTCAGGTTTCAAACTCCCAAGATGCAATGGCAAAGTACAGTCCAAATCGCGATAACCCAGTGAAAAGAGATGGCGACAAAATTCGTGGCATGTACAGTCTATCCAAAAGCTTATCCGAATCAGAACCCTGGCCTTCCTACGAGACATTGAACCAATCCACGAAACCTGGGGAACAAAAGAGTGAAATTGAGGTTTTCAAGTCCCAAGACCCCGCAGAGAAGTACAATCCATACCACAATAATCTTGTGAAAAGGGATGGTGAGAAAATTCGCATCGTATACAGAATCCCCAAACGCTTATCCAGATCAGAGTCCAGGCATTCGTATGAGACACTGGAGCAATCCACGGAATCAGGGGAACAAAAGAGAGCAATTCAGGTTTCAAACTCCCAAGATGCAATGGCAAAGTACAGTCCAAATCACGATAACCCAGTGAAAAGGGATGGTGACAAAATTCGTGGCATGTACAGTCTATCCAAAAGCTTATCCGAATCAGAACCCTGGCCTTCCAACGAGACATTTTACCAATCCACAAAACCAAGGGAACAAAAGAGATTTATTCAGGTTTCAAACTCCAAAGATGCAATGGCAAAGTACAGTCCAAATCATGATATCTCAGTGAAAACTGATAGTGACAAAATTCGCATCGTGTACACTCCCTCCAAAAGCTTATCCGAATCAGAACCCTGGCCTTCTCACGAGACATTGAACCAATCCACGAAACCTGGGGAACAAAAGAGTGAAATTGAGGTTTTCAAGTCCCAAGACGCCGCAGAAAAGTACAATCCATACCACAATAATCTAGTGAAAAGGGATGATGACAAAATTCGTGGCATGTACAGTCTATCCAAAAGCTTATCCGAATCAGAACCCTGGCCTTCCTACGAGACATTGAACCAATCCACGAAACCTGGGGAACAAAAGAGAGCAATTCCGGTTTCAAACTCCCAAGATGCAATGGCAAAGTACAGTCCAAATCACGATAACCCAGTGAAAAGAGATGGCGACAAAATTCGTGGCATGTACAGTCTATCCAAAAGCTTATCCGAATCAGAACCCTGACCTTCCTACGAGACATTGAACCAATCCACGAAACCTGGGGAACAAAAGAGTGAAATTGAGGTTTTCAAGTCCCAAGACCCCGCAGAGAAGTACAATCCATACCACAATAATCTTGTGAAAAGGGATGGTGAGAAAATTCGCATCGTATACAGAATCCCCAAACGCTTATCCAGATCAGAGTCCAGGCATTCGCATGAGACACTGGAGCAATCCACGGAATCAGGGGAACAAAAGAGAGCAATTCAGGTTTCAAACTCCCAAGATGCAATGGCAAAGTACAGTCCAAATCACGATAACCCAGTGAAAAGGGATGGTGACAAAATTCGTGGCATGTACAGTCTATCCAAAAGCTTATCCGAATCAGAACCCTGGCATTCCAACGAGACATTGGACCAATCCACAAAACCAAGGGAACAAAAGAGATTTATTCAGGTTTCAAACTCCCAAGATGCAATGGCAAAGTACAGTCCAAATCATGATATCTCAGTGAAAACTGATAGTGACAAAATTCGCATCGTGTACACTCCCTCCGAACGCTTATCCAAATCAGAACCCAGGCATTCGAATGAGACACTGGAGGAATCCAAGAAGCCTGAGGAACAAAAGACTGCAACGTCATGAAGTAGTACGATCCACATCATAGTGACCCAGTGAAAATGGATGGTGATAAAGTTAGCAGAGCGTACAGTCCCCAAGAACCCATACTCGACGGAATCCTCACGAGACTCCAATTCTTCAAGCCCCAACCCAATATGGGCGCCCAGCCTCTAAGTTATCCACCGCCTACCCTCATGAAATACGACGACTCTAAGGTGCTTCGTCGCCCAAGTTTTCATCAGTTACAGCAGATGAAGAAAGTTGAGGAACAGAAAACAGTCTACAAGGAGCAAATACAAGCGTCCCACACATTGCTTGCAATGTATCAGAAAAATAAGCAAAGTGACATGAAAGGCACAAATAACTTATTTGACCTCACGGATACGACACCAGAGACACTCAACACGCATAGTACTCATGCGCAAAACAATCCTGCAACCGTCGATCAGCCGGAGAGTGCTCAACTGCCGGAAGAAGAGAAACCAGAAGTAAAGGAAGTAGGAAACAGATATGAGAAACTAATGAAACCAACAACGAACCTTCCAGTTCCTGTAGAAGCGCACCCTGAGAACCGTGTAACATTGACTAGACACAGCTTCAAGCTGTTTGAGAAGAGACCCACATTGCGAGAACATGTCGCTAAACTAATCAGTGAGAGGATCGCCAGAAGTAGAACGTACTTCCCGGAAACCTTCCTCTACGTCAGCAAGTTGATCAGAGAGCTCAGGGAATTCGCTTATGATGCAAGGGATCCTCCCGCACAAACCCTCCGCTTGCTATCTCCTCCGTCAGAAGAACCGAAGCCGGAAAAGAGTGCAAGGGACGACTTGCATCGACCATCTCAGTCCATCGACTTGACCCCCAATCTGCATCAGAGAATGCCTGACAAACCACCGACACCACTTGAGGAACACAGACCTCCATCAGCAAAACTGACACCGCCTCCTGAAGAGGCACCAAAATCAACTGGAGAGTACAGCTCTCAAGTAGAAGAAACGCTTGGCATCAAGCTACCACAAGCAAACGTACGTCGACTGTCCTCGTCCAAGATAAACTTGGCCAAACTGAAAGACTTGTCCCTAGAAGATCGCCTGGTAGTATTCGCTACAGAATTCCCTGTTAAACTCCGCTACTACGAGGTTAATCCTTCCGGAATCCCCAACCAGCCCAAAATAGTGCAATTCAAGTACAGAGCTGAAAATATAGACTTCATGGACAGCACTCCAGAACTGTCTCAGAATGTGGTGCAAACCACGCGAAACTTCGAACAACTAAATGAGGCTAGCAGTACAGCTAGCAGGCTTCGCCAAACAAACCGGTGAAGCGTCAAACAAACACAGGCTGCATTAAGTGCCAAACAAACGCTGGCACCTGAAGGCTTGCACAAGCCCAAGTATACGCAGCAGCAATAAAATAGTGGCAGCAGAAAGTTCGTAAGCCGCAGGGCTTTCATTGATTTCAATGACAGTAAAGAGCACAATTTCATTCATTGCAAAAGTATTGTGGCAATTTAAATTGATCAAACTTTTCAAAATCCATATAACATCAACAGAAAATAGCGGACTTATAAATTTGGACATGTTCTTATGCTATAAAATTGTGGATTGTTCATGAAATCCGCAGGGCTTTCATTGATTTCAATGACAGTAAAGAGCACAATTTCATTCATTGCAAAAGTATTGTGGCAATTTAAATTGATCAAACTTTTCAAAATCTATATAACATCAACAGAAATAGCGGACTTATCAGTTTGTACATGTTCTTATACTAATAAAATTTCGGATTGTTCATGAAATCTATGACATAAATGGCAACTCAAGATTATAATGTTACCTTGAAACCTGTGAAATACCGCGCTTATGATCAAAACTTAGGGAGAGTAATAAATCAAGCAGAGTGCAAAAGAATACATTAAAACTTCTTGGATCTGGCATTACAATTTATTTGCAACGAGGGTGGACCAAATATAAACGAGACTATTTTAGGGCATAATTTTCAGCTAAGGAAGCTGCTACTTTATGGCATGTTGAGGGGGGGGGGGGAGAGCGATCAGACGCCCTTGTGAGATTGCAATACAGCAAGGATATATCAGAAAAAAATGCAACCTTCAGTTGCGCAATGCATTATCTCGCTAAATGAAAGCGCAACATTTTGCGCAAACTGTTGGCACAGTTTAGGGAACAAACTCTGTCAACGTCGCGTGTTTTCACTTGGCACAAGGCGTTTGTGAGAAGCCGTGGAGTTCCCTATGAAAGCCAAGTCTGGGCATTCAGAAGGCTTTTGACTGCTTTTTTTTTGGGGGGGGGGGGAGGGAGAGCATTTTATACGTTGATTTTGTACAATATCGTTGCGCAATCAATGCGGCGTACTACTGCGAGGTTTTCAATGAGGCTAAAAGACGTGACTAACCGGTAGAAGAAGAGATCCTTCTTCATGACAATGCAAATGGAGAAAATAGTTTAACAACCTTCTTAGTGTCCTGATTTATTAGCTTGCGATTTTCATCCTTTTTGGTCCAGTCCAAGAAGCAGAGGATGGCCAGCAATTCGACAACGTTGATGGGATGGAGCAATTCGTACGCAATTGGCTAATGACACAACCAACTCTTTTTTTTAGAATTAAAAAGCTACAGATTTGCTCGGAAAAAATGCATTTCCAAAGCAGGAAATTCTATACAGAAATGAAAAACACTCAATTTTGTGTTTATTGCAAACAAAAATAAATGAAAAATAGTATACCCTCGTATCATGGAAGACAGAGGTTATCTGCCTCTCTACCCATAGTATTTTATCTAATACAATATAAGACAATGAGATAAATTTAAAAGGGCATAAGTTAAGAGCAACAACAATGCCAGAGTCAATGCATAGGTTGTCTTTCTCAGAATTGAGTGCTATAACGGAAGAACAGTTACACACTCTGCCCAAATAAAAGTTTTGCCTCTTAGTATAATATATTTTTAATGGCATTCTCTTCATGTAAATTGGTTTTAAAAATGAAGAGAATGTCGTTACCACATCGCATCCCCGAAGGATACACAACCCAAATAAAATTTGATTAATGCACTCACATAACTTTCTTTACTCTAAGCATATTCTTTACTCTAAGCCCAGACTTCACATGTCGAAGGACTTTTCTGACGAGTCAGTGATAGCACATCAAGTGGCCCCAGTCAAACAAATTCAGATCCATTTGGCACAGTACGCAACATCAAGTAAAACAGAAGGTTCGGCAAGTATACCAAAAGGTTCAGCGAATAAACCTAAAAAATCTGCAAAGCCCTTTAAAAACTATTTCACCAAAGCTTCAGAAACAAAACCCAAAACCTCTAATATTCCAATAAATGTTAAAGTTTTCTCTCCCAGGCCTCCAGAAAACAAATATAAATTATATTTGGCATCTTCTACAAAACCCAAAACCTCTAATATTCCAATAAATGTCAAAGCTTCCGAACCAAGGCCTCCAGAAAACAAATATAAAATATATTCGACAAACCCCAAACCATTTAATATACCAACAAATGTTAGACCTCCAGAAAACAAGCACAACATATCTTCGACAAAATTTGTAGAATCAAAAACTCACGTATATACCTCGCCTAAAACTAGTCAATTTTCTCTAGATACAAAAACTAAAGCAATAGAAACTCTACAAACAGGTTCCACCGACGTTAAAACAAAATCGCACGTGACCGAGCCATCAAAACCCAGCAATGACGTAAAACCTCGAAAACCTTCCAAGTTACTGAACATTTTATTCGGAAGTTCGTACGATGGGCCACAGAAAAATGCTTCTTTATCAGACAGTTCTGAGCTAAATTCTAGATCCAGTCATTCTGGGAAAGAACAGGAATCCACAAAACCGCAAAGCAGTAAACATTCTTCGGTACTTGCAGGGAAGGCTACAACAACAAACAGAAAAATCAGGTAAACTGATGTAAAAAAGTGCCAGTATGTTTTTGTTTAATCAGTTATGACTGCAATTATGATATGCAGAATGTTTTTTTTTTAAATTGATTTCCAAGTTAAGCTCCAGATTTATTCATTAAGCAGGGCTTACGGAAGAAGAAAGGTCTACCATCTCGGCCACCTGGGTCATTTTAACGGTCTAGTTGGATAAGCGCATGTAAAACAGTAGTGTTTTTTGTCATAGCTACCTGTATTTTAATTTCCAAGGCCTTATAACATCACAGTAAAACAATAGGCTATGTTGTCAAGATAACTGATTTTCATTTTTTTTTATAAATTCTTTCGAATACGTATATTACCATAAAATAGGCACTAAATTGAGCATTACTCCGAAACAGGTCAATCGATTTTATCCATTATGAATAGACGTCTTCCCATGGACATTATAAATGTGTATACCAAGTTTCATAAAAATCCGGTAAAGCGTATTTGAGTTACCGCGTCTTTAAAATATTCACTAAATTGGGTTTTACTCCGGTACCGGTCTACCGATTTGGTCCAATATCAGTAGACGTCTTTCCACGTACATTATAAATGGGTATACAAAATTTCAGGAAAATCCAATAAAGCATATTTGAGTTATCGCGACTTCTTATATATTAACATAAAAACACTAAATTGGGCATTATTCCAGTACTGGCCAACCGATTTGGTCCAATATCAATAAACGTCTTCCCATGGACATTATAAATGAGTATACGAAGTTTCATAAATATCCGATAAAGCGTATTTAAGTTATTGCGCCTTTAAAGTAGACACTAAATTGGGTTTTACTCCGGTACCGGTCAACAGATTAGGTTCAAATTCAATAGGGCACTTCTCATGGACGTCATAAATGGGTATACCAAGTTTCATGGAAATCCGATACAGCGTATTTGAGTGATGGCGCCTTTCTATTAGAAAGGCGCCATAATCTATTAAAATAGGCACTAAATTGGGCATTACTCCGGTACCGGTGAACCGATTTGGTTCAATATCAATAGGGTCCTTCCCATGGACATTATAAATGTGTTTTCCAAGTTTCATGAAAATCTGAAAAAGCGTATTTGAGTTATGGTGCGTACAGACACACGGACAGACAGACAGACGGACAGACAGACAGACGGACAGACAGACGGACAGACATTTTTTCGTCCACCACACAATCTCATAAAGTACCATACTGGCACTTAATAATAATGGAACTTTTGATTCATTTCCTTTTGATGCCCACTATACCATAAACTTCACTTATTTTGTTCCAGTTTTTAATTTAAACAAAAGTTATAGTTGGATATGCTAGGACGCTAGGTCAACTAATTTCTTTCTCTTTCAATCGTTTGAGCAAGCATAATCCGATATTCATTTTCTCTCTGGTCACATTTCGTTATTCAAACCGTACCTCAGGCCATATCGTGAGTTGATACTTTAATTAATAACGACATTATGTGATGGGAGCACAAGAGCAAGCATTGGATTAGAAAACAAACATCTCCATTACTACATGATTAATCAGTGGTATCAATTAATAAATTACTTTCACAATAAGACGAAGAAAATCGTTCCTTTCCCTTCATTTAAAACTTTATTGTGCTCCGCTGTAGGCAATCGGACTAATTTCCATGCATTGCGTATTATATATTTTCTCATAAACCAATGAAAATTACATTGTAAACCATCATTTGTATCTGCGAGTGGTAAAAGCCATAAAAAATTGCAGTTTTAATTTCTCGGCCACAGGATTTGAAGTCTTTGAGCTCCCAACTTTGTGTAATCAATAAGGCCCAGAAGTAATGCTGTATCAGAAGACGAAATGCGCATACGAATACGCTCTAAAATTTGTAAAATATGCTCCGGAACCATTAAACTATGTTCTATCATTTCAGTAATTTTAATACTTTACATTCTCTTGTTAGCTGAATTACAATATAGAATTTAAAAAAATAGAAGTTGTGTAAATTACATTACAAAATTTTAAAAAATCAACAAATGCAACAAATTTTAGTAAATTGAAAACCAAAGAAGTGAAACGTCCCTTTAATATAATACAATCAGTTCCCGGAAGCATTAGGCTACGTAATATCAATTGTAAAATCAGTTCTCAATATGCTGTAAATATTTGAATTAACAGAGATATGCACATTATTTAAAATCTGTCAGAAATATGCCGTTAAAGTGTAACTAATTAATAAAATATGCACGAATATTTTAGAATCAAGCAAATATGATGCATTATCGCAAAACTAACAAAATTAAATATGAAACATAATCCCTTAATCCCTCGTTCGAATTTGCCTACCATACTCTAATACATTTCAAAACATCACAGCTTCAATAATAGTTACAGTTATGTCATTATCACCGCCTTGATTTTTATAAGCAATAACTTCAAAATTAATCAGAATCAACCGTTTGAATCGACATAATCTACGTTAAATTGAACAGAATGTGTGAAAATGATCAAGGCTTGCTGTAAAATAAGTATTTTAGTGTGACTTGGTAACTCAATGGCCTGGAGTCCTAGAGCATGTGTAAGACAGTAGAAAATTGTTCAAAACTTGCAAAAAATAACAAAAAATGTTATCTTGGTGAAACATTGTATTTAATCTAGGGGCTCATGGTTTTGTAGCAGAAATGAAGACTATTTTAGACCAGTTGTGAAGTCGAAACAACTGCACACGCCTAAGAACGGAAGAGCCAGGAATACCAACACAAATTATAAATCTCTCCCAAAAAAAAGTCTCAATTTAATCCCTATATGAGCATTTTTCACCATCTTTTAAAAACTGTTTGGTAATTTCAAATAAATAGTATTGGTATCCTGTTTTTCCTTCTAGCTCAGCTTTAGACTTCCGTAAACTTGTTGACATAGGCCTATTGTATTTAATCACGTTTCCGATGGGGATTCTCTCAACAAGCCAATAACACCGTTAGGGGTTTTCTACCTAAACTTCTGTCTAATTTATCTTTCGTATGATCAGCAAACCGATAATGTTGTACCGGAACAACGAAACCGTAATTATTCAATCAGTAGGCCTAGCAAATGAATAGCGTATTTAGTTGCATGTGTTTTGAGTGACAAATGAGTTGAGGAAGACAGTTGGTGGAATGTACTAGTATAAGTGGATACACAAGAGGATTTGGCGTATAACATGGTAATCTGACATTTTGGTCGAAATTAAGATATTTAATTTTCATCGCGGTAATTGACATTCCACCCTGAAAGGCTTCCTTCCCTCTTTATAGCGTCCAGTCACTACGAGAGGTGTAAACAGCAAATGGCTTGTGACATACTGCTAATATTTTCCAGCTAACCATTTCGCCAGTATACTGATACTGCCTAGAAAGTACTACTTAAAATAAAGATAAATTAACATATAATTATTTTAGTCCCAGATAGAACACTCCTGGTCAGATTCCAGGTTCAACTTTACTTAGGAAGTGTATTGTGTAAAATGCACAGGAACATCTTTTCATTCCAATTACATGTTTTATTTTCAGATTATAAATTATTTATTATGATTTAAAATTAAAATAAATAAGATTAAACATATGCATTTCGAAGTTGTTGGGTTACCTTTTTTTAACTGAAGAGAGAAATATTTTGCCTAAAACGTATAAGAAATAAGAGAATATAAATTGAACTCATTAACAATGAACCTTACTCCTGAAATGCATTAAAAGGAAAAGTGCGATAAAAAAGATTTTACAGGTTGTTACTTTCAAGATTCTGTTGAATAAATGATAGAATTATAGGACTTTTCATACCGAGAGTACCACATAAAATGTTCGAAAGTCAATGCCAAAACATGGCATTTTTACGACTTAGATTAGCTTGTAGTCTACATAAATAACACGAAGTTGAATTCTAAACCAGGACCATTACTGAACTCTCAGGGCAAAAAATGAGAATGACTACAAATCGATATTATCAAGTAAATTTTGCATTACATTTCATTATGTAAAAACTGTAACACCTTGCCGTTCTCTCACGACGTGGAACAAAGCTCTTTGAACCACGCGAAAAGCACTCAGTAGAAATATCTTACGAGTTTACTTCAAATTCTGTATTCAGTCTACTGTTTTATCGAGTTCTTACGCAAGAAAATTGTGTTACGTCAAAATATTTTGTGCACTCTTATCTATTCAGGTCAGATGAACGTTTGAAAAATGACTTAGAAGCATGATTAATTCTTGCATAATTATTCAAGCTGGAGAAAAAAAGGGTTTTATTTTTGTACAATGGTAGCTAACTTCAAAGTCTTTAGAAGATTTACTATAATTCTCAAGCTTACTCATGAGCGCTGTCTGCATTTTCAGCTTTACATTGAAAAATGTTGAGTAGCTTTATAATATTATTAATTAAATTAATTAAACATATCTATTTCTATCTATGGATCTATATATATATAAAGCGGGGATCCTACGGCCTTTGCCGCATCCCGCATTTCGATCTCCATGCCTCTTTATCCCTCCATTCATCTTCTCCTATAGCCCTGTCAGCCATAGCTATTCTAATCCCTTCTCTCCATTGTGTTGTCGGTCTTCCTCTTCTCCTCCTATTCTCTGGGTTATAATTCAGAGCTCTTTTTGGCCATCTTCCTTCATCCATTCTTTTAACATGACCATACCATAATAACTGTCTTGTTTCTATCCTCTCTGCACTTGTACAAATCCTTCCTGTTCGTCTTCTAATTTCTGTATTTGGTACATGTTGCATTTTTGATATCCTGCAAGCTCTCCTTAAAAAATCCATTTCCACTGTATCAATTACCCTTCTTTCTCTCCCCGATAGTTGCCAACATTCCGATCCATAGGACAATATAGGTTCCACCACTGCCCTGTATATTCTCATCTTTGTCTCAATTTTCATCCTTTTTTACCATAATATGCTGTTTAAAAGACAAATAACTTTCTTCCCTTGTAGTACTCTGTTTTGAATGTCTCTCCTGGTTGTTCCCTCAGTTGAGACAATACTTCCCAAATACTTAAACTGATTGCTCTCTTTAATATTCCGAATATCTAAATCTACATCCCTTGTCCTTCTCCAACTCTCATATACTCTGTTTTCACCATATTCATATTGAGACCCCATTTCTTATATTCCTCCTCCAATTTCCTCATCATATAATCAATATCGTACTCTTCACTTGCTATAACCACTTGGTCATCCGCATATAACAATGTTGTCAAACAAGATTCCTCCATCTGAATTCCCATTCCTGAAATTTTCTTCCTCCATTCCTTAAGTGCTTCTTGAATATATATTTTAAATAGGGTTGGTGACAAACAGCATCCTTGTTTAAGTCCTTTTGAAATATGAAAAGATTCTGAGACATTGTTTCCTAATTTAACAGCACTCTTTGCATTCACATATAATTGCCAGATAGCATTAATATAAATTCTATTCAGGTTTATCTTCGTCAATGTATCAAATAATATTTTCAAGGGTACTGTATCGTAGGCTTTCTCTAAGTCGACGAATACCAAATGAGTAGATAAATTTCTGGCTTTCCTCTTTTCTAATATCTGTTGTAACACAAAGATATTGTCCATACATGATCTTCCAGCCCGAAAACCACTTTGTTCTTCTATTTCTTCCAGCTCTATTTCAACCCTCTTTTTCAATACTCGACCATACAACCTCCCTATCGCACTTGTTACACTTATTCCTCTATAGTTTTGGCATAGCTTCTTATTTCCTTTCTTATATATCGAACTAATATATGCAAAATTCCAATCTTCTGGTATATTATCTCCTTCTATTAGACATTTGTTGAAAATTTCTACTAAAATTTCCAATATTATGTCAGGTGCATACTTAACAAGTTCAATTGGAATGTTTCCAGGTCCTGCTGCCTTATTATTCTTTGATTCTTTCAGAGCCTCTTTCACCTCTTGTATTGTGATATCCTTAACAAATGTATCTGTTTGCTTTTCACACCTCATCTCCTTGTTTTCAGAGCCTTTTTCCTCTCTTCTCTCCTTGATTTCAAACTCTTCCCTATCTTCAGTCAACAGTTTCTTATAATAATTCTTCCACTCTTCCAAAGAAATTAAAGATACACCACAGTTTTCCTTTTCTTTCCTTAAATTCTTTATAGTTTTCCATGCTTCTGATACTTTCGTTCCTCCCATTAATCTGTCTAACTCTTCACACTTCTGTTCCCACATTTCACTTTTACACTTCAAAACCTCTTTTTTCACTTTCCTATTCCACAAATTATATCTTTCCCTGTGTTCCAAATTCTGTGTTTGAAGCCAAATGTCATAAGCTCTTTTCTTCTCTAATATCATTTCTTCCACTTCTCTTGACCACCATTCTGGTTTCAATTTATTACTCCGTTCTTGCATACCTACTGCTTCTTCCGCCGATTGTTGTAAAATCCTTTTCAACTGGTCATATAATTCTCCTGCATTCTTATTATCCCTCTTTACTTCGTGTATCTTCATGGCTAATCTCCATTTATACAAGAATTGAGTAGATTCCTGGTGAAAGCTATCCAGATTATATTTACATTCCTCTAAACTTCTATTTTTATCCTCTAATTTTCCTTTAATATTCACCCTTCTATAAGGTATTATCACCTTTACCACTAATAGATGGTGGTCTGATCCACACTCTGCTCCACGATACACCCTTACGTCCATAGTTTTCAATATTGATGTTTGTCGTAAAATTACGTAGTCGATGATAGACTGTAGTCCTCTCTTTGGCTGTACCCATGTAAATTTGTGAATGTCCTTATGAGGATAGAACCCATTCATTATTTTCAGCGACTTGATCTGACATATATTTCTCAACCGCATTCCATTATCATTCAAGGTTGATTCTCCATACCTTCCTATCACTGGATTATTATCCTCTTTTCCAATTCGGCCATTAAAGTCCCCTAGTACACATATTTCTTCTTGGTCTTTAATCTGTGTTAATATCATTTCCAAATTCTCATAAAACTCATCTTTAATAGTTTTTTCAGCATCTTCACTAGGAGCATACGCGCCCAGAATTACTACCCTTCTACCATTCGTCTCTATTTCTAGCTTTATAATTTGTTCATTTATACATTCCCAATTTCTAATACTCTTTCTAAGTCTTTTATGTATAGCCACTGCAACTCCTCTCTTTGCTCTACACTCTTTCGGTACACCACTGTATATATGTATGTATTCTCCTATATTTTCCTCTCCCCTACCCTTTTTCTTTGTTTCTGTGAGGACACAAATGTCCATTCTCATCTTTTTTAATTCCTGGAAAACTTCAGCTTGCTTAGTTCTTAATCCTTGAACGTTCCATGTACCAATTTTCATTGTCCGTTTTCTTAGCTTTTGTCTTCTTTGTATAGATCCATCCTGATTCCGAGGCACTTTATCGAAACTTTTAGCAAATTTTTTCTTTTAACGGATAACGAGGAGCTGGCCCGTTGACCCAACCCTCAGACTTGAGGGACCAGGATTTTCTGTAGGGGTTTTCTCTCTATGGATCTACATATGTATATATATACATCTGTCTGTGCCTGTATATATATCTATATCTATCTACCTGTCTTTCTAAGAGAAGTAAATTAATTTGCTTTACAATGGCTATGGAATGTCATCACAAGCTGTATTGTTGTTGTTATTGCATTTTGCTTGGATTGTATTCTACTTGTATTTTATTTTTTTTAACGAATTTATTTCCTTCAAGTACTTGTTTCCTTAGTTTTCTGATTACACCTCTTTCACTTACGTAGCTTGGTATTAATTATAGGCATACATATCTATTGTTTTTATAATGTTACATGTTTTATATGTTTATAGAACACGATCCCGAACAAATCTGTGCCAAAGAAATGCCCCCCACGATTATTTCACTGTTTATGTCATCAGCCATAAAAGTTCAACTGAGTTATATTTAAGTTCGTAGGCTATACCAGTTCCGCTTGCTACGGGGAATTAGTCGTAACATTTTAGCTGATTTAGGCTTATTTTCTATTTTTTGTGCTGTATTGTTCACATTCCACTTATGGTTTTGAAAGAGAGAACAAATATTGGGATTGAACGCTTCGAATCAGTCTGCTGCTAAACTGCTTGAAACAATATTCTGATTCTTCCGTACAAATAACTTATTATAGTAATTATCAGATCGAGACAAGCGTACATTTAACGATACCCTAATAGGTGAGACCTGTGATAAACCTAGAAAATGTGGAAGATAATCAATAGCTTGTGCTCAGTGAACTGTGTATCTCGGGACATTTCTGACAATTCAACTATGAACGCTGAAACATTTAATAACCACTTTTTAGATAATATCTCTGAGCTTGTGTCTAAAATTGAGGTTAGTAAGAAGAACGTTGAACAGTACTTGGATAATACTCCTGTGAATCCTAACGTTTTTCAATTCTGTCAAGTGAAGGTGGAAAATGTGTTTGCAGCCATCAACTCAATGAATAACAGTGGCAGTCTGGATATATTCAATTTAAACTCCTCGATTTTTAAACTTTCTAGTGATCACTTGTGTGAAGTACTTACTTATTTAATAAACTATTCCATCACTAAAAGCATATTTCCGGACAGGTTAAAAGTGTCGAAAATTATCCCTATTTATAAAAAAGGGGAAAAGTCCAATCCTGACAACTATAGGCCTATAGCTCTGGTGCCCGTGTTATCTAAAATAATTGAAAGATTACTAGCGGATCAGATTAGTACATATCTTGAAGAAAAGGGACTACTAGCAAGTGAGCAGTATGGTTTTCGTAAAAATAGATCAACCATTGATGCTGTAAATATGTACATTCAAGACACTCTGGATGCAATGGAAAACCAACGACATGTATGTGCAAAGTTTTTTGATTTATCGAGAGCTTTCGACACAGTCTCTCACGAGATACTATTGTGTAAATTAAAACAGCTAGGCTTCAGCGAGGGTGCTGTCAAACTCTTAAAATCATACTTATCGAATAGATCTCAAGCAGTATATTATAACGGCAATCTTTCTGGCTTCAGATTAACTCAATTCGGGGTCCCACAAGGGTCTATTCTGGGGCCTCTACTTTTCATCATATATGTGAACGATCTCCCCAAGAATGTTAGCGGAGACGGAGTTTCTTGCTATATGTATGCTGATGACATCTGTATGAACTTCAAAACTAGTGGGTTAAATAACGTACTGTTAATTGGTGAAAAAGTGGATGTACTAAGTGATTGGTGTAAAGCCAATAAGCTTGCACTAAATTTAGATAAAACTCAGGATTTAGTTATTACCTATGCCAATACAGAAAGGGCAAAACCACCCGTCAAATTCTTAGGTATGTGGATACAAGATAATTTAAAATGGAACTCGCACATTGATCGTATAACACCAAAATTGCACAAGACGTCTTTATGATAAGAAGACTTAAGAAGATGGTGTCGCTTGAAGTTTTACTGAAAGTGTATTACAGTTATGTTCACAGTCACTTACTATATGGAACCATACTATGGGCTAACTGTGCGAATGCTAATGCAGTGTTTGTGCTTCAGAAGAGGGCTGTGCGCGTCATGGTTGGAGTAGCTCCTCACACCCACTGCAAACCCTATTTTAATAAAATGGTGATCCTGCCCTTGATATGTATATATATTTATCAGTGTCTAATTTATACCAAAGGTAACAGTAATCTCTTTTTAACAAATAGAGACACCCATAATTATGAAACTAGAAATAGTCACAAGTTGAAACCATATTTTTGCTCTTATAGTAAGTCACAAGCGGGATGTAAATATACTGCAATTAAATTATTTAATCATTTACCCGCTGAGGTGCAAGAGATGGAGGAAGTCAAATTCAGAAGAACTATAAAGAGATTTTTATTGCAACATTGTTTTTATAGTATAGACGAATATCTGCAGACTCCTTGGAACACATGACTGTAAAGTCACCTGACTTTTCCAACACAATTGTACAATTGTCCATGGAATAAAATTATTATTATTATTATTATTATTATTATTATTATTATTATTGAAAAAAGAGCAATAGAAACTTTGAACGTAACATTAACATTGCAGTAGATAAAGTTTTATAATTTTTTGTTTCTTCGAAACTGAATTTCAAAGGATTTTTAACAACTAATTGCCTTAAAAAGGTTTTAAAACAGAAAGCGAAAAAGTATCAAATGACTTCGAGGTAATTGTACAGAAGAAAATAATACATAGGCTCAGATCACGGAACGTGGGGTTAAGGTATCATTAATGCAGACATACAGAGACCTAGTCCGTTATTAGCCTTTGTAACATAAGAAAATTCTTCTCGTTTAGCGGTCATTCAATGGTTTCATTATTACTTTTAGTTTCTAACTTGTAATAAAGAAGCTATGTGCGGTATCACTTAATAAATTACTTAACTGATTTATATGCTCCATTAACAAGTGATAATTCACATTCGTTTTGAAATGGAGTGAACAGTAAAAAGGTATGATTAAAACTTCTTGTTAAAATAACATAGTAGATACCTATATCGCCTACTCAGCACCCTCCGAAACCCAAATACACAGGTTCAAACCTGGCCAGGGTAGGCCATTCTTCGATGCATATTAAAAGTAATTTTTGCCCAGTCGATGCAATACAGATGGTTTACAATTTGTACGTATGCAGGATGGGACTTGAGTCATGGCAATTATGTTTTCTTTTCTAAAAGTAAGGGGATGGCACCGAGGATTGTTGTATGTCACTGGAAAACGTGCCATTTGTAGTATGTGGACATGTCATTCGATGGTAGTGTGATGTAGGGTTATAAACACGGAGGCGATGGTAGTTCAGTTGTGAGTCTGCCGCCGTATTTTGGATTTGACAGGACCTGAACGTCGAAATATCCGTTCTCCAAGGGAGAAATGCCACAGGAGCCGGTGGTAACTTTGGGGAATAAGGCCCTGCCCTGAGAGTTTATAGGGTGGATTTGTGTTATTTCATGCTTCCATCTACGCAATAAATTAGAGTGGCACGAGTTCACCGTGTATGGATGTTGTGGGTGTCTGCCTGTACGCTGTCCTATACCTAGTGCCCATAATCTGCAATAATCATTTGTAGGCCTATGTTTTAAAATTTCAAAATAGTTCCATATTTTGAAAAAAATAAAATGGCTTCCATGACTTGTGCTCCATCAAAGTACGAAAACACAGTTTCGAGTAGTTCCTCCTGGTGATGTGAAACTGTGAGACGCAAGTTAATGTAAAAATGTACAGTGCTCTAATACCCTATAATAACTTCTGTTTAGACTGTTCATATGTACAATTCATGATCTGAACAATTTTGTATGTGTTCTTTGTTACACAATACAGATTTATGATCCCTCATTTCAACCGTTGGATCCCAGTTTTATTATATTAATTTTTCCAAGAAGAAGTAAGAAAGTATCTCATAAACCCTAAGCAAATTTAGTTCGTGAAATGTTCATTATGCCCACATAGGCCTACGTCTTTAATTTTTATTTACTATAATATATAAACACACATATAGGAACAAAATTTGCTATTGTTTCTTTACGGTGTTTGGAAATGACACACTTATCACAGTTATAACTTACTGAGCTCCTGAAGTCACCTTTTTTTTTTACATAACGTTCTAATTACACTGGTCAACATGATTTTTGTCTCATGAGTATCAATAGTTGTACTTAATGCAGTTTTTTATCATGTTTTCAAATATGTATTCGGAATTTCTCCATCACCCACAGTTTTTTTTTAATTTCAATTTCAATTAATGGATTTAAATATATTTTTTTAACAAACAGCCATTTGTCCATTGTAAAATAAATCTCCTAGAGCATTGTAAATGTGATGGAACCAAATGAGCTAACTCAAATATTACCGTTGCTACTGTTGTGCAAGTTCAGACTGTACAGACAGGCACAAACATGATCATGCATTCGTTCATTACAACGATGTTGGTTGTGAGAGAGCAGTGAACCAGTAAACACGTAATTGTGAGTGCATTGTGTCTGGATTATTGTATATTACATATTTACAAATTTATTTCTTTTAATTTGTTGTTAGTTACAAAATGCCTACAGCTTGTTTAAATCATCCTAACAACTTTTGTTATATATGTGGTGAACTGACGCTCAAGTCCCAAAGGCGAAACCTTACTCCATTAGTAAAAAAGTGTTATGAACTTTATTTAGGGTGTAAAGTGGGGGACCAAACAAGGACCTGGGCCCCACATATCTGTTGTTTATCGTGTAGTAGGCTTCTCACTGCATGGAAGAATGGCACACGCCACATGCCATTTGCTATCCCTATGATTTGGAGGGAACCCAAAGATCACTCCTCTGACTGTTATTTCTGCTTAACAAACATTAAAGGGATTACGTCAAAATCAAAACATACAGTGGTGTACCCTGACTTGCAATCTGCAATGAGACCAGTTCCACACAACGAAGAATTGCCCATACCAAAGCCTCCAGAACATGTGACATTAGATGAAGAGAGCTCAGATTCCAATGGAAGTAAGGAAGAAGAAGAAACAGATTTGGTGATACAACTTTTGAACAAAGTTGTTCATCTGAGCCTCATTTTTTTATTCTTGATTCAAGAAGATCTTAACGTTCTCATACGAGATTTAAAATTATCCAAAAGCCAGTCTGAAATGCTTGGTTCCCGGCTAAAACGATGGAATCTTCTTCAAAAGAATACAAAGATATGTAATTATCGTTGTCGTCATTCTCAATTTAAAGGCTATTTTTCTGAAGATAATGGCTTAGTGTTTTGTAATGACATTTCTTCTCTTATGGAGACATTTGGTATTGAACATAACCTAACAGAATGGCGCTTGTTCATTGATTCCTCCAAAGCAAGTTTAAAAGCAGTGCTTCTGCATATTGGAAATAAATTCCCATCAATACCTGTGGCTCACTCTGCTAGTATGAAAGAATCATATGAAAACTTTCAATTTATATTGGCAAAGCTTCAATATGCAGTGTATGAATGGAATATTTGTGGTGATTTGAAGGTAATTGCACTTATTCTTGGTCTGCAGCTTGGTTACACTGTTGCTTTTTGTGTCTTTGGAATAGTAGGGACAGAAAAAACCATTACATCAGAAAAATGTGAAACATGACGCATTGTGTAATTCTAAAAATGTGTATCTACCTCCCTTACATATCAAACTAGGATTGATGAAGAATTTCGTGAAAGCCATGGGCAATACTCCTGGTTTCATGTACTTAAAACAGAAGTTTCCTAAAATTAGTGAAGCAAAAATTAAAGAAGGGATATTTGTGGGTCCACAAATACGATCACTAATACATGATGAGAAGTTTGAGGAACTATTGAATCCACTGGAGAAAGCAGCTTGGCAAGCATTCAAAAAAGTAACTCACAGTTTTTTGGGAAATCGAAAGGCGGAAAATTACCGTGATATTGTCAATGATCTTATAACATCTTATAAAAATTTGGGCTGTAATATGTCCTTATAAATTCACTTCCTGCACTCGCACCTAGATTTCTTCCCGGAAAATCTTGGCGCAGTGAACGATGAGCACGGGGAACGCTTTCATCAGGAGATTTCAGCTATAGAAAAGAGATATCAAGGCAAATGGAATCCTAATATGCTGGCCGATTATTGTTGGACCATCAAGAGGGATGCTCCACAGGCGAAATATAGCAGCAAATCGTAATTTCTTACTTTCTAGGTGAGTCCGAATGTTCGGATATTGTGTATTTAAGAATGTAGGAAATATTAAAGTGTTTGAAATTATAAATGCCTGTCTCTCGGAAACCTTGGGTGATGGAGAAAAACCGATATCATATTTGAATTCAGGAGAAGAAATGCTATCAGAATCACATATTTTTCTTTCTGAGACAAAAAAAAGTTTCATTTTTGTTGCCCAGTGTTATTATACAAGACGCTCCTCCTTTCCTTGTCTTCACGAAATCAGCGAAGTACAGCAACTTAATGTAATGAAATGATTTGTAAGTTTCATTATCTATGTGTGGACGCCAATACTTTTCATGTATGATTAAGGCAGGCGCCGCTGTCAGTTGTGAGAAGAAATTGGGATGCATCAGGTACAAAATGTTAGGCTCATTCCAAAATGGTGAGTAACAACATGCTAAATTTTAGTCTTCACAACGTAAAATTATAGTCTCGCCAGAATGCAAATCCAGGATAATTGCTGTACCTTCTGATCCAACGAGAGCCATTGCTTGTCATACATCATCAATGGTTCAGCGAACTGCAATAGCCATATCGTAAAATTTTGCAGTGCCCACCAGAAACCGCCATAGTGTTCAACATATGAAACAGCAATCATAAGCCCGTAGACCATAATGCTAACAGGACTATGGTTTTCTACAATCGAAAAAGAGAAGTGTGATTTACATAGGGAAGCCTTCTTTATCTTTGCTAAATTCAACATTGTTAAACGGATTAAGGAACTTTTATTAGGCCTAGACCTGATAAAATATTAATGAACTTCATTTTGCAAATGAGGGAAACTTGAATAGAAGTACTAAAATGAATATTAAATTAAAATTAAAATGAGGGCATAAGGCTAATTTTAATACTTCTATTCTGATAAAATATTATTACAAAACGAGTACATTAAAGTATATATTCTTCCATAGTAGGCCTAATAAACATGAAACATATATTAAAGCTCTCCTTACAAAAAATGACTTCATGTAGCGTTTCTTGAAATAGGATTTTACCCAACAATCATCTTAAGAATATTTCTCTTTTCCACGTAAATTTAGTCGTTTTGGGAATGGTGATTGAGGGTAGTATAATTATACTTCATCTGCTCGAACTATTTAGGTAGAGGAAGTATTGTGTTCGACCCCAAAATTCGAAGTATAGTTTTTAACGCAAATACATGTTTTGAGGTCCCCTGAATCCAAACATACTATTTTCAGAATCGTCTGTATGTATGTGTGTGCGTCTGTGAATAGACTAGCTTCAGAACGAAATATCGTACGTAAACAAAATTTTGTATTTGGGTTAGGTACCTTCTGGGGTTGTGACACAGAGATTGGCGACGACTTTCTCTTACTTTAGTTCCTCTTTACACGAATCAAATTTTGCTTCTCGCAATTTTCTCGAAAACAGCTCTAACGATTTTGTTAAAATTTGGTACATGGAATGATCAGCCGCCGTGGGTGAGTTGGTAGCGTGACTACCTCTTACCCTGGCGACCTGGGCTCGATTATTTGGGATTTTTCAGCAGTGGAAAATTTCCTTACTGGGTGTTGTTTCCCTTCATTCACATCCCGCAAGAGGGAATGGCAAATCTCCGCGGTATCATCTTTGCCTGAATCACCTCGGACGAGTCGTAGTTATCATCCCACGACTTCGTTCCGGGTCTGAACCTGCCTTCGGGAAGAACACTCATCATCATCATCATCATCATCATCATCTTCATCATCATCATCACATGAGATGCTTAAACTAAGAGTTAAAACTTTTATTTGAAACATTTTTTCGCTAACAGTTTTTAAAGGTAGTTATAAGCCACCCACTGTTTGTAGAAACTCGGTCTTGCCTGATGAACAGTAAATCTTTGCATCAGGTTGAAATAACTGAATACGCATTCCTTGCAACAAGCCCTCTTCTTCTATATCAGAATGTGAAGTGAGAAATGTGTATTGCCCATGTTTAGGATAGAGGAAATTACTTGAGTGTATTAATTATATTTTATTTAGGTTGTGTCTCCTTCGGGGTTGGCACGTGATAACGACGTTTTCTTCATTTACACGACGAGATCAATTTACATGACTGGAATATCACACATAGGCTAATACATTATACTAAGAGGCAAAATTTTTATTTGGCCAGCGGAAGTTATGAGTTCCACATAAGATTTTTTAACTTATAAAATCAGAAGTAAACATAGGATGCTATTGTAATAGTTTTTTTTTAAAATTATAGCTTATACGGTGCAGTTTCTAGCAGTATTATTGAGTTACGTGTATTGGATGTATAGGTCTATGTCGATAAGGGAGGGAAAAACATACTTTTCTCGATAATCTTGTGTTCAAATTTGTACGGGCCTATTTTTACGAACTTGCTCTATTGTTTATTAATGATAGCTTATAAACCTAAGGCTTGTAGTATAAAGTTAACAATGCTAATTTGTTAAACTTAATTATAAGAAAATAACAGACAGTATTGGATTAAGGCCATTTACTGCTTCTGTTTTATATCGCAAGTCGCTGAAGAATGAGATTGAAAAAACTATATAGGCACACAACTTACATAGTGATAATCGTCTGTTATTATCAAAGTTATTATTGCGACATGGAACCCAACCGCGATGTCTGTGCATGCAATCTATTGTGTGATACGGATACTAGGAAATAACAGAATGTGAAAAAAGGAGGGAGGAAAACAATCACGAGGAAGTTCAGTCACGATTATCACAAAAAGTTTCTCAATTCTTTTTTCTTTCTTTTCTTTGTATTAATAATTGAAATGACTAGTATCTCTTGGTTTTTACGTAGATCGTCTGTTTTGTCCATGTTTTGTCTTAATCTAATTCAAATAATATGCATTTGGATAGCCAAGTCATATTAGCCTAATTTATTTATTTCTAAATTACGAGAAATTATATATAAATTCTTTCAATTAAGACATTTTAGGTTATGCGAAAAGTATCGTTAAGATTTAGATCTAGGTCTAGGTAGGTCTAATTCAGCCCATTTTGCAATACGGCATTAAAGGGTGGGGGGGGGGCTAACATGAACTTCATTCCTGCCATTGATATTATTACAAAAATTATTAATAAATATACGTTTAAATAAAATTGTTTGCTCATTTTAGCTTATGTAGACGATGTTTTTCCGTTGGGCGATAACATAAACACAATCGAGAAAAAAGCAGAGAGTCTTTTCGATGTCTGCAGGGATGTTGGATTGGAAATTAATACAGAAAAAACTAAGTACATGATCATGAAACGTCAAAATAATGCTCTACAAAACATTAGAATACCGGTAAATCGTTCGAAGAAGTGGATAAATTCAAATATATGGAAGCAATAATTACAGATAGTCTACAAATAATATTAAGGCCGAAGTGCAGTGTAGACTCAAATCAGGAAATGCATGCTTTTATGCAGTTCAGAAACTCTTATCTTCTCGTCTTCTGTCCAGAAATCTAAATCGCTTACTCTTCGGGAAGAATATAATCTGAGTTTTTTCGAAAACAGGGTGCTTAGGAAAATTTTTGCGCCTAAGAGAGATGAAAATGTGGTTTGGAGAAAACTGCATAACGACGAGCTT
Source organism: Ectobius pallidus (assembly GCA_964059195.1). NCBI lineage: Eukaryota > Metazoa > Arthropoda > Insecta > Blattodea > Ectobiidae > Ectobius > Ectobius pallidus. The sequence goes on from CAXKWD010000006.1 coordinate 77,279,151, forward strand.
CATAACCTGTACTCGTCACCGGATATAATAAGGGTAATGAAATCACGGAGGATGAAGTGGGCTGGACATGTTGCGCGCATGGGGGAGTGGAGACATATCTCAAACATATTGACGGGGAGACCCGAAGGGAAAATGCCACTTGGAAGACCTAGACGCAAGTGGGAGGACAACATTAGGATAGATTTAAGGGAAGTCGGATTTGTGAGGGATGGTTGGATGGAGTAAGCACAGAATAGGGTTCAATGGCGGGCTCAGGTAAGCGCGGCAATAAACTTTCGGGTTCCATAAAATAGATAATATTCCTTTAGCTTACTTAGAAGTTGTCTATTGCCATTCAGTAAGTAAGTATAATCTACCATTTCGAGAATCTGTAGGGAAACATTTATTAATAACCAAATATTAACTCTTTACATATTATACAAATATTGTGCGATTCTGCTTGCTGATGATAAAATGTTAATTAAAAATCTGATGTGAAATTCACCTCACTTCCTCTGCCCAAATAAAAGTTAGCCTCCTAGTATAATATAATATATTATGTATGACATCTTCTTCATGCAAGTTGTAAAAATGAAGAGAATGTCATTATCACATCACATCCCCGAAGAATAGGCTACATAACACCAATAAAATCTGATTAATGTACTCTCGTAACTTTCTTTACTGTAAGCATGGCCAATACATTTTTTTCACTGCACATTCTGATATAGAAGAAAAGGTCATATTGCAAAGAGCACATATTCAGAGTGGGTGGCTTGTAACTTCCCTTCAGATAATTTTTTCGAAAAAAATGTTTCAAATGAAAGTTTTAGCTCGTAGTGTGTAAAATTTAAACAAAATCGAAAAAGCTGTTTTTTGAGAAAATCGCAACAAACGAAATTTTCTTCATATGAAGTCCCCGTAAAAATTGCAGAAAGTCGTCGCCAATCTTCGAGTCACAACCAAATACATAATTTTGTTTTCGTACTATTTTCCATTACAAGAGGCCGTATTGCAAAGATCACATATTCAGAGTGGGTGGTTTATAACCATCCTTCAGAGAATCTTTTGGAAAAATGCTTCAAATAAAAGTTTTTGCTTTTAGCATAACCAACCCATATGCAAAATTTGATGAAAATCGTTAGAAACGTTTTCGAGAAAATCGCGAAAAACGAAAATGTTTACATGTAAAGTCCCCTTAAATTTAAGACAAACTTGTGGTCAGTCTTTGTGTCACATCTTCAGAAGGTAGCTAGCCCAAATACAAAATTTTGTTTTCATACGACTTTCCGTTCTGGAGCTAGGCTGTTCACAGACACACACACACACGGACACACACACACAGATATGTTTCTGAAAATAGTATATTTGGATTCAGGGGACCTCAAATCATGTATCTAAGTTAAAAACTCAACTTCGAATTTGGGGGTCGAAAACAATAGCCTACTTCCTCTACCTATAGTACCTATGGTATGGGCAGAGGAAGTAAACATAATGAGATTCATTCCTATAATACTAGAACTAAAACAGACCATCGTAAATCAGTACATACAAAGAAAATATCACATAAAGAAAATACCAGATAAAGATGTCAATGTGACGGGAGTTAAATTATACAGAAAATCGCTATCTAGCAATACATTTAATTCTCAACTGAAAAAATTTCTTATTCTTAAATGTTTGTATGATCTTGAAGTTCTGTAAATTATTAGTTTCTTAAATAGGTGATATTTTTTATTTAAAAAAAAAACTATATAGTACTAATTATTGAGATGCATTAAAGGGAATTACGGTGACAACATTGATGAGGTCAAACTGTAAAATTTAAGATTTGCGGACAACATCGTGCTAATTACCAACACACCTAGCTGCAAGAATACTTAATAGAAGTAAAAGAGTTCAGCGAAAAAGCGGGCCTCAAAATGAATGCCAGCAAGACAAAACTCATGATAAACCATCTGGAAGGAATCATAAAGCTGGCACCCAACCATTCACTTGACTACATACAGGAAATAGTCTGCTTAGGACAGACCATATCATTCTCAAGAAACAGAAGCAAGGAAATAACCAGATGCATAGCTGCTGCATGGGCAAAATTTTGGTCACTGAAATTCATACTACGAGAAAGATCATACAACTTAGAAATAAAACGACATATCAAGAACACATGCATTCTACCAACACTGCTATACGGCTCGCAAACCTGGAGCACTACAAAGAGGGATAGAACAATGCTAAAAGTGTGCCAAAACAAAATGAAAAGAAAGACGCTGGGAGTCACGTGGCGAGATAGAATGCAGAATGAGGCCATAAGGAAGAAAACAAAAATAACGGATGCAGTAAGCACCAGTACAATCCAGAAATGGAGTTGGGCGGGCCACATCATGCGACTCAACCCCATCAGATGGGCGTACAGGGCTACAATCTGGGACCCAAGATGCGGTCAAAGGGATGTGAGTGAGATGCCAAAAGACACGATGGGCCGACGAACTCAGGAAGACCTTCTGGAGTCGTTGGACAACGATGGCCAGAGAGAAAGAGACATGGAAGCAATGTACAAAGGAAGCAGCCCAAACCATCAGCGGTTAAAGAAATGCGCAACCAACACATAACAGACGGACAACAAGCAGACCACACAGGGAGCAAGTTGCTCCTAGGGGGATCGTTCCCGGCATAGCTAACACCGGGATCACCTTACCAAGCCACCTTCCCTCAAAAGAAGAGGCCCGTGCCCCGATGGGACAAATAAGGGTTTTACTTATACTTATACTTATATTTATATAGTACTAATGTAATGTTATATTTGTAACATTTCCATTCCTGTATTTTATTCTGACAAAGCAAAAAATTCTGTAATGTATAGAATTTAGAATGAATAAATTTGAATTTGAATAGTTCGTTGCACATCACAACTAAACATCTCTAAATATAAGAATACAAGAAAGTAACTCACACACCTAATAAAGAAAAATTACAAAAATTGTACAAAATAAATTAATTTGAATAAATTGCTTTGGCAGGTCAAATATTCAAAATATTTGAATATGTTGCTTTCACATTGCCAGTTTCGAACTCTCCCACCTTTCAGAAACCTTGCTTGCTCTATCCTCCTGCTATGTTCACAATGAGGGATTTATCCTAGGGATAGCCTAGTGAATACCAACCTATTTGGCACAAGTTGCAAACCTATGATACATGTTCCCAGACCAGAGGCACAATAAATTGAATAAAATGAGTCAGAAACAAATCTTGCTTTCCCTTGGAGGACAATAACATGGCAAAAATGAGATCTTGATGATTGGCCTAATAACACTACCCAGCATATTTTTTTAACAGACCTTAACTAATTTTGGGTTTCTGAACTCGAAGCCATTGTCCATTTATATCTATCATGTCACATTTTCTCACAACAGGTTAATCAAAATGATAGATATATTGCATATAGGATAAAAAGAACTGAAAAAATTAAGATAGCTTTGGTAATATTTACACAGAAAAATTAATTAATATTTGTAATCAGTCCAAGGTATATGTATTCCACTATTTTTTTGTGAGCACGGTGTATAAACAGATATATAGGATAAAAAGAACTGAAAAATCAAGATAACTTTGGTAATATTTACACAGAAAAGTTAATTAATATTTCTCAACAGTCCAAGACTATTCCACTATTTTTTTGTGAGCACGGTATGCATAAACAGAAGTTTCATCGAATAAGTGCCAGTATCTGGAGTCGAATATGTTGCTGTTCATACCTTCATGATTTCTATGCTAGCAACAAAGTGTGAGGAAACAATTCATGAAGAACGCAATGTATATGTAAAATAATACCAGGGAAATATTGTAGTCTCCTGTATCTGAACAGTCCTAGATGTTCCCTTGGAATGACCGCTTGGCAGCTCAGCTTCTGACTGCTGTATTATTGCCATCTCTTTTCAAACACCAACAGTAGTCTGCCATCACTGGGACATCCCACCTCCCCTGATATCTTCTTTCTGCCTCCTTGATGTCTTGGTGAAACCTTACTCCCATCTCTTCACTAACAGTCCAAAGATTTTCTGGAAAGTGATCGTGATAAGAATGAAGGAAGTACAGTTTCAGGCTCATTCTTCACCTTCATGTGATCCATCATTGTTTTCACTATTCTTTTGTACTGTTCATATTTTACATTTCCTAGGAACTTCGTCATGATGTCCCTCATTGAAACCCATGCAGCATGTTCCAAAACATTCATCGTCAGTTCAAAGTTTTGGTCTTTCAGAAGCTTTCTAATTTGTGGTCCATCAAAAACGCATTCCTTGACCTTTGCATCTGATAAATGTGGAAACTTGCTTGCAATGTACTGAAAACAGGGTGTAAGGCCTTAACAAGCTGCTTCAAGATTCCCAGATGTGTAGTGGTGACTGATTCACTGTTACTGCAAAGCAGCACTGAGACACTATGACACATTTTCAGACAGTAAACACGAAAACTAGATGTGATAAAAAGTAAAAAAAATAAGATAAAAAAGAGCAACATTTCTGAAATCTGAAGACCTTATTTAGTTATAACTTTCTAAATGCTTTGCTGCAAACATCATGCTGGGCAGTGTAATAGGACAAGAGGCACAGTCTCCAAAAAATTGTATCAGTTTTGGATTTCTGACTGGATAGAGTCAGAGTCACAGTCGCTCCAATTAGAGAATTGTTTTTATTTTTAAAAAAATAAATAAAAAATTGTTTGGTACTTCAGTGCGTTTCACGTAGGAACTGGCCAATTGTGCAGGTTGCTGCGTCACAGCAGCCACAGCTCTAACTCCCGAGCGATTGGGTGCAATATCTATGCAAATAAAGCTGCTAACAGTGTAATGGTTCTCACATTTACAGTTAAAATTGCAATTAAAATAACCACGTACCTCATCACAAGAGATGTTGGAAATGTCCTCCACTTGCATCCACACAACACTGGCTACTTTTTAGTAAATTTTATTTCACGCGCATAAGTTCAGCTTCCGAGATAGATAGTGTGTTTAAGTTCTTCTAACAATAGCCTATGTGACTATTATTTATGGGGAACTTGAAAAATAAAGTGTATAGGTCAATTCCCCACACGTTAGAAGAACTTAAAGATATCACAAGAGAAATGAACTCTATCTCGGAAGCTGAACTTAAGCACGTGACAGAAAATTCCCTAAAAAGGTGCCAGTGTTGTGTGGATGCAAGTGGAGGATATTTCCAACATCTCTTGTGATGAGGTATGTGGTTATTTTCATTGTAATTTTAACAGTAATTGTGAGAACCTGAATCATTACACCGTTAGCGGCTTTATTTGCATAGATATTTCACCCGATTGCTCGGAAGTTGGAACTGTGGCCGCTGCATTGCTGAAAGCCGCACGATTGGCCAATTCTTACATAAATGCACTGAAATGAACTCATACATGCATTTTCATATTTTTACATCTTAAAAAAATATTTTTGTTACCTTATTGCAACTGTTGAATACTTTGTCATTTGGGAAACCTAGACTGGGGAAAGTTATAAAAATAATAACTTTAAGAAATCGATGTAAAATTTTCACCAGAAGGAAATAAAAAGTGTATATTATCAATATTTAGCTCTTCAAGGTTAAGTTTTATTACAAAAGATTTACATCATTTACATTTTAGTTCCAAGTTCTTAATAGTTGTTGTGCATCAATCAGTATCATATTAACAAAACGAAAATGATGAATCTAACTACTAAATTAATAATGAATGCATCAAAATAACCTAGCAATAACATATGTACAAAAAAATTTATGAAAATATATATACCTTCTATAACACATAAATTGCACTTCGGGTTTAGACATTAAAATTGAATCAGTGATACACAGTATTTGTTCACTCACTTTTGTTCAATTCTGTAGTATTCAACAATAGAATGTTTTTCAGTGTAAATATTCAGATTTCTCTTCTATGCAATGATTGAAATTAAAATAATAAGGCATTTCTTGATTTGGTTTAAAAAAATTTATGTAATATGTAAAACTTAGCTGTGGTTTCTGAATCATAAGATACATTTCTTTAAAAAATAGCTTATTTAGTCTTTTTTTCTGAAGATTAGACAATAAATTCTTATAGCAAATGAACAAAACCTGTTTCCAAAGTGGAACTGTAAGCATAAAGCACCAAGGAAATGTGATAAGTGGCAAAATCTCTTAACGCATTGTCAGTTTTTGCATGTTGGACAGCACACCATAATTATGCAGCATTGAATTTTAAGGGGCAATTGCCGATAGGTTTTAACACTACAAAAGATCTCACTATGCTGCTGCTGCCAGTTAGAAAATATTTCCATTTAATTTTAAATGTGTCTGAAATGTGAAAAGAAAATATAGTTCAGATAATAGTACAGTAGAAAATGTTTATCCCTACCACCAATCAAAAAAAGAAAGTTGGAAAAGGAGAGAATAGAAGATATTTAATTAAAGCTAAATTATTTTTAACCTTGGCATTTTCCTCCTTAAAACTGGAGCCACAGTTCGGATCCAAAGTGGATGTGAACAACCTTTCAATTTTGCTACAACCCTTAGAGCGTTTTATACCTCAACTATACAGCATTGTAAGCGTGTTAATATATTGGTGTGTAATCAACTGTAACTGATAGCAACTGAAGATGAGGATAAATTCCACAAAACATATTTTGCAATTGCTAATTGTATGTAACAATTAGTGAAGTTTGCAGTGTTATAAACAATAATTTATTTAAATAATACCGTATACGTTATAAATCAACTTTATTATAGGCCTATACAACAAACATTTTGCACCTCTGTGTTAAATGATGAATAAATATACACTTTTATTCTATATTAAGTGGCAGTATGGAACTTATGAGATTGTGTGGGGGATGGGAAAATGTCTGTCCCTCCGTCCATCCGTCTGTCAGTGTGTCTATATGCATGATAACTCAATTATGCCTTATCAGATTTTCATGAAATTTGGTATATGGATTTATAACGTCCATGGGAAGAAACCTATTGATATTGGACTAAATTGGTTGACTGGTACCAGAGTAATGCCCAATTTAGTGCCTATTTTATGGTAATATATTAGAAAGAATTTTTCAAATGGAAATTAGTTATCATGACAACATATTATTTTACACTGTTCATATACGGCTTACGAAATTACAATACAGTTAGCTATGACAAATAACACTATTCCTTCACATATGCTTATCAAAATAGACCATTAAATAGAGTGAGGTGGCCAAACTGGTAACGTCTTGGACTCGCATTCTGGAGGTCTCTGGATCAAATCCTATAGCCGTCTAATTTGACATGTTTTTATTTTTTTTATTTTTATGTGAGTGTGCAATTGTCAAGATATCACAAATCTGTATAATTCTGCTGATGCTGGACGGTTTTCATCTGATTTTTTAAAAAACTAGACCTTTGTTCTTCTGTAAGCCCTGCTTAGTGAATCAATCTGGAGCTTAACTGGGAAATCAATTTAAAAAACAAGAACTTATTTTCTGAAAATCATAATTGCAGTTATAACTGATTAAACAGAAGCATTCTGGCACTTTGTTACATCAGTTTACCTGATTTTATTCTCAATGTTTCTGCACACATTAATGGACGGAATCATTACATTTTATAAAACTTTACCTAATAATTAGTAATAAAAATGCAAGAGTACATATGTTAAAGTTCTTTCCAAAACATGAAAGCTTCAGTTCTTGGAGCTAGCCAGATAATATTCCCCCTGTTACTTAACTGCAGGGAATAGTGAACAATAGGGGACCCTCATCAAGGGCCTAGAAACAATTCTTACAGGTTTTCTTTATTTTCTGTACATTATTTAGTCCCCAGTCATGTTTAGTTACACCCACTGTATTAGTGGCATAATTTTTTTTCTGACCAAAGTGTTAAAATGGTCATCGCACCACATCAGAAGAATGTGCAGTCTCTAAACACAGTGACTCCGGGATTCACAGTGACAATAAGCAACCCTCATTAGGGAGAAATTTTTTGTGGAACCATTCCACAAAGTCACTTTGATTCTTGAGTGGTGAAGTGAGATGATGCTTTCATGTTTTGGAGAGAACTATACCAGTAACTATATTTTTATGTTCTTTGTGGTTAGAAAATTGTTTTTTTTATAATTATTGTATTGTACATTGAATACAAAATAGCTAATATTTTAACATTCACAGTCTAGTTTACATTTTTAATCTGAACTAGGTAGCCTAATAATATTCTTACTACAGTAATTAAGTTAACTGCACTTAGTCCATCACATGAGTGTAACAATAACAATAAAATATCAGAATTAACATTAATTCCTTGTAATGAAAACTATTCTACTTGGGTTTCTAGAACTTACTCTCATTAATCAATCTCTCCATCTAATATTGCTCAAATCTGAATAGTTACAAAACTAACTTTATAAAATGCTTGCAAAATGTTTAAATTTCTCCAGTTCTATGTTTACCTCAGCAGGGGACTGTGAGAAGTAGTCACGTTTTAGTTGATGAATTTCTACTCTTCCAGGTCCAGTAGAAAGTGCCTGAAATATAGCAATGATGCATTAATTTAAACAAACTTTTTATTCTGTCTAGTTTTAATAATAATAATAATAATAATAATAATAATAATAATAATAATAATAATAATAATCTATATATATAAAAATGAATGTATGTGTGTGTGTGTGTGTGTGTGTCCTTTATGCATTACTACACCATTCATCCGATCGCCATGAAACTTTGGGAAGTTGTTGGGTACATTCCCGGGAAGGTTTCTGTCATACTACATTTTTAATTTTAGCTTCCGTTCGCGAGTTATGAGTGAAAAACGGGCAGAAAACGTGTATTTTTTGCGTTTTCGAAGCATCGGTTTTCAGTAATACATTTCAATGCCAAATCAATTACGGTAGGCTTTGGCTATTTTTGTCATACCTAGGAAATTAAACTTTCGCGATCGCTTGAATGTTGTAGCTCACGCTTCATTTGTTTATAATGTCAAGACCGCAGACATATGAAATTTTCAACCTACACCGAAGAGGATTATTATTATTATTATTATTATTATTATTATTATTATTATTATTATTATTATTACAAGAGGGATAGTCAATATAGGCCTAAATATGGTCAAACGTTGTTCGATTTGGACGAGACTCACTATACAGGGGTTTTCTGGGCCAAGGATCTCGAATCTGAGGTCGCTTTTACCAGGCGACGCTATCTAATCGAGGTATGTAATTCACGTGATTTAGGTGTTAATAAATATAATGATTTAACTATTATGCTCTTAATTTTTAATTTTTTAAATAATTATCGCATGCGAAGCCGCGGGCACACGCTAGTAATAATAATAATAATAATAATAATAATAATAATAATAATAATAATAATAATAATAACAATAATATAATTTAATATATTAAGTGCTATGTCCGGGGCTCGAAGCATTTTGATTGCCTCTAGAGGACAGCCAATCAACAGCCAAGCTGCCAGAAATATTAGTATTTGTAACTAAGGTAAACGAGGCTAGCTCAGATATTTCAGTTTCTATCAGTCGAAATGATAGATGGAGTTACTCCATAAAGAGTATGCATTCATTTCCAGAAGTTCTATCCACTTAAATAAACTTTATTAAGTGCCAGAATGGTATTTTATGAGATTGTGTGCGGAACAGGAAAATGTCTATCTTTCTATTAGTTGGTGTGTCTGTGTGCGCAATAACTAAAATATGTTTTATTGGATTTTCATGAAGCTTGGTGTAGCCTAAGCATTTATAACATCCATGGGAAGAACCCTGTTGATATTGGACCAAATCGGTTGACCGGTACCGATGTAATGCCCAATTTAGTGCCTATTTTATGGTAATATATTAGAAAGAATTTATCAAATGCAAATCAGTTCTCATGGCAATATATTGTTTTAGAGTGTTCATATATAACTTTGGAAATTGTAATGCAGGTAGCTATGACAAATAACACTACCCACTTATTCCTTCACACATGCTTATGAAACTTGACCTTGGTTCTTCCATAAGCCCTGCTGAATGAATCGATCTGGAGCTTAACTTGGAAGTCAGTTAAAAAAATTACTTATTTTCTGCAGATCATAATTGCAATTATCAGTGATTAAACAAAAGCATTCTTGCACTTTGTTACATCAGTTTACCTGTTTTTATTATTTGTCCACTTGACAGCATATAAACATTAATACTTTTTATAATGAGCATAACATATTATGGTGCAACAATTATTATATTGCATGGCCCACTCTTTCCTAAATTTAACTTATCAAATTGTCGATCGCTTTGACATTGTTATTAGACTGCCTTGATTGATTCATTTCATTATAACATCTAGCTGTTGGTTAATTAAATGAAGTTGCTGTTTATATAAAGCTGCGTCTCCATTGATATACATTTAACACCAACATGTTGCAGTTAACATATGTTAAATGTTTATCATCAACTTGTTGATGTATACAAGTCAAGTGGTTTGCCAATTAACAACTGTCTCCACTACAATGTTATAGGTTAACATGTGTTGGCGCGGTTACGAACAGAAATGAATAACATTCAAAAAGAAAACGCCTCTGAAGAGGACAGCCAACATTACAAAATGAGAGTAATTCTATATACTCGTTATTATCTTCTTGTTAACTGTCTATGACTTTCTTAATTACTAATTTTGTACAGATGTCTTGATCTTTTCAAAATAACTATCATATTTTTCAACAATGGAGTATGCCATAAAAAATAATTTTAAAAGTAGATGCAATACTATTGAGAACACTGATATACCAAATACTCATATAATACAAAATGGATGCCGGAAATATTGAGGAAGCTGTCGACTGCTTTTTGTTTACCTGGAAATTCCCGAAACAAAGCTGATATCGACCGAATAGTCAATTGACTTGACATGTTGTCCATTTTCTTCGGAAAACAAATTAACATCTGAAAATGTTAAGTGCAAGACGCTGGGTTTGCATGTCAAGTCAATTGGAACGCGAAATTGCAATATACATGTCAATATCAACTTGTTAATATTGACATGTTGGTGTTAAATGTATATCAATGGAGACGCAGCTTAACACTGTGCATTCTATCAAATTATACAATTACCGATATTTCCATTATATTTTAATGTATTTTTCAGTTTAAATGATCCTCACTTATGTGCAAGAACAGACCTAATGTCATTTCTGACAGATGGTTTTCAGATTCAATGAAATTCACTCCTATTCTCTGTCTCAAGTAAGTTTGATCCTGTTCAAAACAAAGGGGAGGAGAACTCACAGAGAGTTTGTGGAAAATTCGCATCATGTGACAAAATGTGATTGATAAAACTTTGAAGGTTCTCCCGATGAATACAATGTAGAAACTGTTCTCGGGTTTCCAGTCTGGTAGCTAAAGAATTACATTCTGAGCTTTCAGCGACTGTCTACGTTGTCATCTTCGGAGAAGTGAGATCCAGAGGTTAGAGGTTATAACTTCTGGATCTCACTTCACCGAAGATGACGACGCAGACAGTCGCCGAAAGCTCAGAATGTAATTCTCTAACTACCCGACTGGAAACCTGAGAACACTTTCTACAAAATGTGATTGATTAATGTCATTAGCATGCACCATTACCAGGGTGTGGCTTGCTAGTGAAGTAGTGTTAGTAAGTTGATGCAACAATAATATCAACATTTACACTTGAAATAACAAACCCTCACTGGCATCGTCATCATTATAGTATATCAATTAACAAACAAAACATAAAGGATTCATTGTTCAAGACGACCCTGCGGGACACCCACGCATATCTTACTCCTCTCTCCGTACTTGTATTTCCCTCTCATGTTTATTTGTTCAAGATAGAGGAAGTGAGTTGTACTGAGAATAAACAAACTACCATTATCACGGTGATGACATGTGTTCTCATGTGCGGACTATGACAGCCATGCCTGTTTGTTGCGGAAAGTATTAAAATGTTTGAAATTATAAATGCCTGTTTCTCGGAAACCTTGCGTGATGGAGAAAAACCGAGATCATATTCAAATTCAGGAGAAAAAAATACTATCAGAATTACATATTTTCCTTCCTGAGACAAAGAACATGCATTTAAATTTTCTCCAGAACTTTACTATGCTAAGATCTTATGTTGTTATGGAGATATCCTACAAAAATAAAAAAATAGATACGAGTAAAATACCCCCTACGTAATTTTTACAAACGAATGGATATAGTGATTTTATTAGTCCTAGATAGATATTTAGATATTTATACTTTTATTAAAATTGTTAGAGCCATTTAAAAAAGTTTTCATGAAAAGTCTCCTTAAAATTACAGTTATAAAAACCAAAATGTGGGTGGTTTGATATATTTCCAAAAAAGTTCTTAATTTAAAAAATGAAGTAAATACAATGAACCATTTACTTACTGGTGCTTGTCCACAGACAGACAGACCTCATTCCAGAAGCATTTTTTCGGTTTCTAGGGACAGTGAAACATGTTTTCCTGGTGCTATCTCAATTTCAATAATTTTTCATGATTGCAATATTTTCTGTATACTATTTATATGTGAGAAAGTAAAATGGCTATAAAATGCTTACTGGTCCCACCAGGTAATTCAATCGTTCTAGTCCTCCCAGTGTTAAATCATGCTTAGCCTGGTTTGAGTAAACAACTGGACTAATCAACAACAGCAAATTACGTTGAAAAATAACCCTTCATAATAAACATTATACTTACAATTTTTTGAGGATTTTTTGCATCATCGGAATCAGGTGACAACTGCATAGCTGTAAGTGTCCCAAATGGTACTGTATATAGTGGGTAGATATCAGTTTTACTTAAGTCCCACACATGAAGTCTGTAAGAACAAAAATATTAGATACTGAGTAACAGATTTAGACACATTGGAGCTATTAAAGTTCCCCTCTATCATTATGTCCTTCATCACATTGAACTTTTTGAGGCACTTTAAAGTGTAGAAGTTAGTGTATATAAATCTGAGATCAGTGTGGGTTTCCTATTTTTATAATGAAATTCAGGACAATTTTTAAACAACATAATTCTAAAGATGTTGTAAAGATAGTTATGACAAATAAAAGTACTTTCTTAATTATTATATTCTACCACAATTTAATTTATATTTCTGAAGAAAATTGCATTCTTCTTTTAGTTTTTATTAGATTTAAGTTATATTCTTTTTCAGATTGAAAAACTGATTCAGTTCAAGCCATAGGGTACGGTACCAGAATATTTATTTTTGTGTAATTTCTGTGCAGAAACAGGTCTCTGTGTACCTGAAACTAATTTTGAAAGAGTAGGAAATAACAAAGGAGAGAAATACATTAGACCGGATTAAGTGGTTATGGATTTCCTGAAAGTAACCTCCATCGACCTCCATGCACTTAATCTAACATGTCTTTCAGTTGTGAAGAACATGCTGTCTTTTGATGTGTCCATAAGTTAATTACCTGTGTTTTCTTCACAACACAGCCTTGCAGCTCCCAGTTTAGATGGGGAGGGGTGGCGGAAGGGAGGAAAAAAGTATGAAGCTAGTTGTGATCTGTAGCACACTTGATACTTTCTTAGATAGAATATGTATTATCTTGGTAAAAAAAAATCCAACCAACCAACCAAATGGATTCTGCACAGGGATTTCATTGTATTTTGTTCAACCAGGGTTTTCGAAACTATTGTTGTTTGCAAAACGACATGTTCGTAAATCATTCCAAACCAGTTAAAAAATAAATTAATGTTACATGCCATGTCAACTGACAACTGTTAGCCCTACTGCTATCAGAAGATGGGAATTAGATTATTCAGTAAACCCTCACTATTTCAGACTAATGGGGGTTAGACCTGGTCCAAATTACTTGAAGCATGATCATAAAAATATCTTCTAAAATAGTTACCTGAAACTACAATAAGAGATGTTAAATTTGTGTACAGTATACCCTTTCATGAATGCTGTTCAAATGATTAGGTTTTTCCGTGCTTGTAAGCCAAGATCTATCTAGTTTTGAAGTTCCCAATGTTTTTCAGGTTACAGTTTGTTTGGTACAAGATTTTCCATGACTTGTATGCTAAGGTCAACTGAGCTTTGAAGGCTCAATGTTCTCTGCGGTGAGGGAGGTTGCTGACTGCTTGAGAACACATTTAATATTTTTGGTTGTGATTGGCTCTTATTCTCCTAGTATTTATATTTTTAAGAATGGGGATCCAGATCATGTTGACTCGTTCTGTTTCTACTTTCTGGTTGAAACTGCTGGGAGTGTTTATGAATCTCAACGACTTCTTGTCATAGTTGAGCATAATAATTTACAGGAGTTAAAAGTGATGTCTGTATGTACAAAAATTAAAAGTCTTTATGGGTAATGTACTATGTTTAAAATGGCATTTTACCACTTATTTGCTGATATAGTATTTTTCAATCCACCTGAGGGCAGGGATGACTTTGAGGAATGGTTTTAGAATGTCCCCTCCCCTAAGGTTCGCTAATGCCAGAGTCAGTATATTTAGAGTGCCATGTTCTGATGTGATGCTGCCTGCCATTTTTACAACTGGGTAAAAAAAAAGCACATATTGTTCTTACACACTTGACACACATCATTGGACTGAACAATCTGCATAGAAGTGAGAAACCTGATAGTGTTACTTCTAGCCCTTTAATGAGGGTAGTTTATTGTTCACTAGGAAGAAATTTTGACTGTGTTTCAAAAACTGAGGCTTTCCTATTTTGCAAAATACTATAAGACTTGAATCTACATTGTTATGGTCCAAAGATGGGCCTCTGTCTGATGTGGTAGCTATGTCATTATGTCATCCTCAAATTCTGTTGATAATGGGTGAACGAAAAAACTTACTTTTGGATGAGACTTTTTCTGCTTTTATTGCCTGTTGTTACACAGTTTCTCTTTAGTAAGGCAATACTACTTGCAGTCTCGATTGATTTCGATAAAACTGATAAATTTTGTGCAGATAGTATCTTATGTTTGTCATTGTTCTTGCGGTTATACATTAGTGGAGGGTGGAGGGAGTAGGAAGGAAGGGATATGCATTCGACCATATTACATTGTTTTACTACTCAGTGAAGATCAGAACTGAGTTAGTAAAGTTCTACATTGTTATTCAATAATAGCATGCAGAATACTATTATTTCTTCCCTTAAATAAGTTTATCTTACGTTTAGGTAGGTAGGACCTAAAAATAGTAGATTCCATCACTATGCACATTTTAAAAATATTGTTGGAAAATATACAAAAATTTCCTGTATTATAAAATTTTGTACATATTAATTCACCTATATACAGAATATCGTTTTACCTTGATGTATCGTCAAGCACAAAGAAAATGAAAGGTTTGGAGCGTGACCACTGAATTGCTATAATAGGAGGCCCTTCTCCAATTGTGTCACCAGTAGCTGCAAATGTTGCTAAAGGCTTTTCTGAAGTTTGGCGATGTAATCTCACAGTCCCTTCATTACATCCAACCTGAAAAAAATAAAAACTGAAATGATATATAATATTCATGTGAGTTTCAAACACTTTATACTAGGTACTTCAATTAATTTTATTTTGACATGTAAGTCTTTGAAATTACATTTATGGGGGGGGGGGATCTCTTGTTAAAACCACATTTAATGGAAATACTTCAAGTCTTGAAAAATGGATATTGAAATTGAAATTAACATTTTATTAACTTAGTGCTAAAAACCATTACAGCAGTAAGGTATTACTTAAGAGATCAACTGTTTCTGGCTCTAGCCACTATTACAGTTGACCTGTAACAGATCTCATGCTAGTCTTTCCTACTCGTTCGGTTTCGTTATCTTCTGTTTGTCCATTAACTATGACATTCTCATTTGCCATCTACAGATTTTGTGTGTTTTTTCTCTCACTACATAAACAACCAGTTTTCTTAAGGGCAATGCTGACTTGCTTTTCTCCCTTCTCTACTTAAAATTTACCCACTATTTCTACTCATTTATCTCATCTTGACTAGAAAAATGAATATAAAATCAATTGCCTCAGTAAGCTTAACTTATTCCATTTTTGATCTTGGAGTGAGTGGGCCTCGAATACAATCAGTCAGATGTTTGTAAATTTATTATGTCAAGAATTGCTTTAGATATACAAATTTAGCAGTAGGCCTACATGGATTTTAAATTATTTCAAAATAGTGATGTTAAATTATTTGAAAATAGTGACTAAATAATAGGCTAAGTTACAAGGTACGAGAAGGGGGTACACATACTGCCCTTTCTATTTCTTGCAAATTTGAAAACAAATTGTAACTTCCATACCCTTGCAGTTGCATTCCCGATTCACCCTTCTCAAGTTTTCTTTGAACTGAGTTTTTAGTAATAAATATTATCAAGTGACATTAGCTTAGTTATTGTTCAGTTTAATTTTTTAGTCATAATTATTTAACTTTTAATGTCTTAATTAAAAGTCATATTTTGTTCCTCAAAGTTCATTAGGGTGGTCCACATCTTCTGGGTAAAAATTAAAGTACCAGTATTTTTAGTCATACTCTAAGTTACATGCTTGTTTTCGTTTGTTTATAAAAAACAAGTGTTCATAACAAAAACTAGCCCATTCTAAGTAGGCCTATTGGTATGGAATACTGAGTAATGAGTAATGAGTAATTTATTAGCCTTAGACATTACAAATGTATGGCACATAATATAAAGTAATTGAATAAGATTACAAACAATACAAGTACATCAAGTTTGACTTTGATCTAGCTTCTATTTAACACTTCGAAATATTCTTCTACTCTGTATGCACTTATTTCTATTAGTATTCTTTTGACTTCTCGCTTGAAATGAAGTATTTTGAGTTTTCTCACGTGTACAGGCAGTGTGTTGTAGAACTTTTTGCCCATTTCATTGAAGCTGTTGAGGGTGGTGCTATAGTTGCATTGGCTAATTCTGAGGTCTTGCTTGCATCTTGTTGTGTAGTCATGAACAGAGCTGTTTGTAGGGAAGTCGGTTATATTGTTTCTTACGTACAGCAAGCACTTCATTATGTATTGGGAAACTACGGTTAGTATGCATAATTTTCTAAATAGAGGCTTGCAGTGTGTCCTGCTGTTTACATTGCAAATTACTCGAATGGCCCTTTTTTGTAAGATCAGCAACTTTGTGACATTGCAGTCATTCCCCCAGACTGTGATGCCATATGTTAAATGGCTGTGCACATGAGCGAAGTACACTGTTTTTAGTGTATCTTCATTAACATTATGCTTTAATCTCCTTAACATGAAGATACCTTTAGCCACATTTTTGCATACATGATCTATATGAATATTCCACTTAATGTTTGATGAGATATGGACTCCTAGGAACTTCACTGTCTTTTTGTCTTTGCTGCTTAAGTTTATCTGTAAGTTATCAACCTTTTCCTTGTTTAGACACAGTAGGTTAGCAGCACACCAATCTTGCACAATAGAGTCAGTTGTTTGCATTTCATCGCTAGATGCTGTCTCATTGTCTGTGATTATTCTCACAGCTACATCGTCTGCGAACAAGTAAGAGTGGCCATGAACGCTATTGATAGAATGGGGCAAGTCATTTATATATAAAATGAAAAGTATGGGACCTAGTATTGAGCCCTGGGGCACTCCTGTTTCTACTGGAAGATACTGAGAGAGTTCGCCATTGTACCATACAGCCTGGTACCTGCTGTTTAAGTATGACTGGAGGAGTTTTAAGCAGTGCTCACTGAAGCCATAATGTTTAAGTTTTTCCAGGAGAATTTTATGAGAGATTGTGTCGAAAGCTTTTGACATGTCGTAGAATCTACTTAGTATACATTTTCTGTCTTCGATTCCAGTGATGTATTCTGTAACTAGGTTTTCTATTGCAGTGCATGTTCCACGACCAGTCCTAAATCCATACTGACTTTCAGACAGCAGATGGTTTTTTTCAAGAAAGTTCACTATTTGCTTGTGGAGTATCAATTCGAACACTTTAGAAATTATGGGTATGATACTTATTGGACGATAGTTACCATAATCCGTGAGACTGCCCTTTTTGTGCACTGGGATTACCTTCACAAATTTCAGGCTGAGAGGGAAGTAACCTTCTTCGATACAGCTGTTGAAAAGATATGCTAGTACTTCAGCTAAGTGGCTTGCACCAAGCTTCAGAATTTGAGAATTTAAGAAGTATACATCCAAGCTAGAGCTGTTGCTTAAGGATAGAATTGTTGTAAATACCTGTTCAACGCTCACTTGGCATAAAGCAAATTTGTTATTTGGGTTGATGTTTTCTGTGGTTTTTTCCAAGTACTGGATTACATCTAAATTTGACTTAGGAATTTTGCTTACTGCTTTTGTGATGGTTTCTATGAAGCTTGTGTTGAAGGCATCGGACTTTAAGGAGTTCTCTCTTTGATTTGGCTTCGCGTTGTCGTCAAGTGTTTCTTTGATGATGGACCACATCATTTTGGTTTTGTTGTTTGCTGAGTTTATCTTGTTAGAGTTGTAATTAAGTTTTGCTTTCTTGACTTCATTCTTGTATTGGTTCTGTAGTTCTTTGTATTTTATCCTGTAGGCATTATCTCCAGTTGTTCTGAGCTTTCTGTAGAAGTGAAGGCAGGTTTCTTTTAATTTTTTTAGGTTTTCAGTGTACCACCGTTGTTTTGTTGCATGTTGTCTGTGTGTCTTCGTATCTACATATCTAATAGGGAATGCAGTATCTACAATTTTTGTAAATTGGTTTAAGAAATATTCGAACTTGTCATCAAGTGATGTCAGACTGTACATGAGTATCCAGTTTATTGTACTAAGCAGAAAACAGAAGTAGGGTGCAATATCACTATTTAATGGTCTAACAATCTTCTTGTTATTATTGTTGGTTGAATGGTCTTGTTTGTTGAGCTGAAGGTTTGCTTCCATGACAACTGCATGATGGTCTGATGTAATCATTGGCTCTACAAAGGTTGATATTCTATCTGGGTGGAGAGAGGTTGCAATGTTGTCGATGCATGACCCACCAGTTCCTCTGCCTGGTCTAGTTATTTCGTTCACTGTACATCTAAGGTTGTAGCTTGACAACACGTTTGTGAATTGAAGATTCTGGGGGCTATTTACAAGTGTATCTACATTAAAGTCACCAGCTAATATTATAGAGGCACTACTGATTTTGGACTGTAGACACTGTAATAGGTTGTCTAGAGTAACCATGAAGTCATTATAGTTATAGTTGGGTGGTCTGTATAGGCAGATACAAACTACATTGAAATCCCTGATGTAAACTGCAGATATTTCACATGCATTGGATTTAGTATAGTCTATTGCATACTTTAATTCTTCTCCTACAATATCGTTTCTTAAGTATATGGCAGATCCTCCCTTTTCTCTTGAGTTTCTGCAGAAGGCACTAGCTAGGTAATAGTTTGATATTGATAGGGCTGATAAGTCCTCTTTGCACAACCAATGTTCACAGAGACACAGTGCGCCACTGTTATGTTTTGCGTTTAGTTCGTGGAGCTCATCCAGTTTATGGATGAGAATTCATCCATAAGTTTCAGTTTATGAGAATTCTCTTGGATTTACAAAAAAAAATAACCAAAGAAATTACCAGTACCTGTGTATAGAAGGCTGACTGACTTTTTCCTGTAACCCCTATTATGGGGCATAGGGCCTCCAATTGGAGGTTTCAGTACTTTGTTATGCATATTTTCCAAAAGAGAGGACAGAGAGACTGATGGTAAGCCCATGGCCTCATACACCTCCATCTGGAAACTAAGATATTACTTGGACATGAAAGGGCCCAGGAATTTTGTCCAGAGGCTCTAGTTTAGACTTGGAGTTCTAATTGTTGATCATTGCCATATACTTTCTTTTTATTCTCTAACTGATATTGCTGTAGGCCTTGCCCCCAATATCATTTTTTCATTATATATTATAATACCGTATATTCTTTGATTAAGAAGTTCCCACATGTTTAGCCATGTTGTCTATGTTGTTACTGTAAGTAGATTTTGGTGCTTGTGATAGTAAAGAGAAGATTCTTTGCTAAAAATGATGATGCTTTGTCCATTATTGACTAACACAGTGATCTTTGGATGTGGTTTATAATGAAATGCAGGAGAAAGTTTACCAAATGAATATTGAGCTAATATGGTCATTTGATTCTTATTACCTTATTTTGTATAATAATGACACTCCTTTCAAAGAGAAATATAATTTGTGAGGACGTGTGCTTAAATTCTTTCACTGTAAATAAATTGAAAAATCCCAAGGACCTGTAACATATTAGTTTATATTACCAAACCTCAAACAATTGTGCCGTGGTTATAATTATATAAAATCATGTTATCATATATCATATATATGGTCATATATAACTGGGACTTTTCACACATAGGCCTACATACATAACATTGAATAGCACAACAAAAAACACTATATTTGCTTCCGTTAGAAAAGTGTAGGCATACTTAACTTTCTTATGGAACTACAGTAATTATTAATATGGAAGTATTAC
Source organism: Ectobius pallidus (assembly GCA_964059195.1). Taxonomy (NCBI): domain Eukaryota; kingdom Metazoa; phylum Arthropoda; class Insecta; order Blattodea; family Ectobiidae; genus Ectobius; species Ectobius pallidus. The sequence goes on from CAXKWD010000006.1 coordinate 77,299,614, forward strand.
ATACCAGAAAGTAAGGATATCCAAATGGAAATACTTCAATACACTTTATGACAGTGAAAGCATCTGTAAATAAAAAAGAGAAAATGTATGCAGCCATTGCAAAAGTTATCCATTCCAATCAAAAGTTTGTTGAGATTAGCAAAGATTCTTACAGAAGATTGTTCATACTTTTCTGTGCAGCTGATATTTTGTCTTGACCATTCCATTCATAAGCTGTTTATTTTATTTTGAACAATGTTTAGCAATGCCTCGGATATCAACCAATCTTGGTTGTTTTACCTTATAATATGCTAGCAAGCATCATAAGGATGTGATTTTATCATCAAATCATTAATTAAATACCTAATGTTCTACATTTTATAATATCATGTATTATGTTGATTACTTAGATCTACACTGAATCGCTTAGCATTTATCTCACTTAACCATATTAGGGCCTACATACAATATTGACAAATAACATATCAATGTACAGTATATTGATCTCGCAGGATGTAAATAAATAAAAAATAAATAAAAAACTAATACATTAATGCATTACAATAATGCTGCCATTATTCATTGAAAACATTAAAAAACATTATTTTGAACAACATGACTTATTTGGAAATTGAAACAATTCAAATGTCCAATGATTAAAAAAGAAATTTTGATTCTGTGCAAGCCAGTTTGTTTGTTTGTGTTTATTCTGTTTGGATTGTAGTTTATATTAAGAAGGGTTAACTATTTCTTATTTCCACTGTTTGCATTCATTGTTTGTTCTTTTAGTATGCCGTGAGCTGAAGCAGACACAATACAAGTGTGAAACTATTGTTATACATATAATCATCATGGAATAGTCTTAATAAATCCTACTCAATATTACGAGTTTCATCAGATAGATTTGCTTTGAATATATCAATAAACTTGTATTCTCTCATGATAAACACTGGCTGAACATTGTTCAAGCACCAGAAATTTGTACATAACTTAGATGTTGTTCAGCTAAAATGTAGCTTAAAGCAGGTCATTGTATTTTTGTAATAATTTCATTAAATTAAAACCCTCTTCCATTAATGGATGAATCCAGTATATTGAAGCTTTTGCCATTTATCTCATACAAATAATGGATTATTATCAGGTACAGAGTGGCTTTATCATAACTGCTAACAAATTGCTCTACTGACCATAGGTTGTCAGTTAATTCAAGGCCCAAAACATCTCTTCTGGAGGAAATCTTTGTCATGAAAAAGAAGTAGTAGTATTACTGTCCAAAACAGAACAGCTTAGTGAAAAACTCCAGACTTAAAAAATGCATTAAGTTAGTCTGCACTGCACTCAAAGTCGAAGAACTTACCCCAGTTTGGTATATAGAATTGAGGGTGAACTTTGCCACCATTCTTCATACTGTGTACCACATAACCCATATTTGTTGCGATGTATAGATGGTTTGGATCATGAGCATCCAGTTGTAAGTCATAGCACATAAGGTTAAACAGCAAGTTCTGATCCCTGTAAAGCAAAATATGTCTTACTGCTCTTTTTTCTTAATATTACTATGCACAACCAGGAAAAACATGAACCTAAAAATCAGAAAGAATGAAAAAGATTAGTTTCTGTTTCTGTTTCAACTGCATAGCAGGGGTACTTTGTGAGAAAAAAAAAGGGACTGTAATGGATGTGCAAATTCTCTTTGCTCTCTAAGCATGGGGAGGTTTCATTTACCAATTAAATCAGTTATGCCTATTTGTCTGTAGAGCCTATCACTTCAAGAACCATCTAAAAGGGAATAAAAAAGAATGAAAAAGATTAGTTTCTGTTTCTGTTTCAACTGCATAGCAGGGGTACTTTGTGAGAAAAAAAAGGGACTGTAATGGATGTGCAAATTCTCTTTGCTCTCTAAGCATGGGGAGGTTTCATTTACCAATTAAATCAGTTATGCCTATTTGTCTGTAGAGCCTATCACTTCAAGAACCATCTAAAAGGGAATAAGATGAGAGGGCCGAAAATTCAGTCCATAGGCTGTAATTTAGAATTGGAATTCTTTATGGTGCTATAAATAAATAAATAAATAAATAATCAAAAATCAAAAATTAAACCCACAGTTTAGTCTCAAGAGACTCAGGATTTTAACATTCTGAAAATTTTCCCTTGGTTGGGTTTTAACCAGCCACCTTCAAATCCAGAGGCAGGCACACTACCTCTGCAGCATTGAATTTTTTTCTAAGACATGGCAGCAATGAGCCACTTTGGGTCATGAGCCGTGAACTGCTTTTGCCATGAATCACTAGTTGCACAAGCTCTAGGAGTTGAACCTGGTCAGCTTGAATCATAATAATAATAATAATAATAATAATAATAATAATAATATAATATATTCAGTCGTTAAACAAAAAAGCAATAGGCTAAGTCAAACACATAATATTAGGTGATCTCAGAGTGATCAGCCTCAAAGTATTCATAAATACTATAAAACGGATGATTCCGGAGCCAGTTTTTTACCAGTTTTGCAAAGCGAGTCCTTGTGGAACACCGTACAGATAGTGGCAAACAGTTAAAAAACTTCATGCCAGTCACAGGAAAACAGTTTGAACTCTTGTTCAGTCTATTCCTAGGAATATTCAGGTCATTACAATGCCTAGTAGAGTACTCATGTATCTCTCGGTTAACAGTAAAATCGGCCTCCCTGTCTTTAATAGCTAATAAGCATTGCAAAATGTATACACTGTACACTGTAAGAATTCCCTTTTGAATGAACAAAGGTCTACAGTGGTCGAGATGCCCAACACCACACAATAGTCTAACTGCCTTCTTTTGTAGCAGGAGAATAGGCACAAAAGTTAGCATTGAACTATTCAGGGACCTTAATAGATTCTAGTATTAAATAAAACATCTAAGGGAAAATGAGCTAAGCCCAAATGAAACAAATACCAAGAGTAAGAAATGTTTGATTTTCCTTTTATCGCTTGGTTCCTTTGAGGCTTGGCAGGTTAGATTCTAGTACAAAAAAGCAATAAATTTTGATGACTGCCTATATGACCATTGTGTAATTGCACATTGTGTCTCACCTGTGAGTTAGCTGGTCAAGTTATCTATAGAATGAATGACGGTTCTGGTTTGTGTTAATGCCGATAGGAATCAAGAAGAGAAAGTTGATCATAATAGGTAAATAACAAAATCCTAGGTGCTTTAAGTATGCAAAAAATCTTTCAATAGACCTACTTTACAATGCAAAAAATAAAGAAATCCTGGATGACCACAGAATTGTTTGAAGCTGAAATGAGGCATTGGGATTAGGAACTTAGAAATCAGAATAGAAAGATTCTGGTTCTTGTTGGCAAATGTCCAGCGCGTCCTATACTCTCAGGTCTGGAGAATATTTAGCTTGTTTTCTTCCTCCAAATACAGCAAGCTTATTGCAGTCCATGGATCAAGGAGTAACTAAAAGTCTGAAATGCCACTATCATAAGCTCATATTATTGAAAATGATAGTAGGCATTAAAAAAAGCAGGATTATTCTATTATGCAGACAGGTGTGATCAGATGCATTATCAAAGTTTGGAGCTGGGTCGCCACTAAAACTATCCAGAACGGTTTCCCCCATATGGGAATCACATCAGCTGAAGACATAAATGCTGCCAAAACTGAATATGTATTCGATGATAGTGATGATCTGCCACTATCTGCTTTACTGTGAGAAACCAACTGTGATATTCTCAATCAGTAAGACTATGAAATGTATGAAACAATAAATGATGACCTAGTTACAGCTGAAGCACAAGCTGATGACAAAATTGAAAGGGAAGTGAAGAATAAGAGCTACAGTCACCATGAAGTGAGGGAGGGAGATAATGAAGAAGAAATAACTAAAATGCCTATGCCTACAGTGAGTGATGCTTTAGTAGCTATTAAAATTGTGAACATGTTCTATGAAGCTAGGGAAGGGAGCAGTGAAATTGAAACTGGAATAATGGACATAGAACATAAGTTAATTTAGAAAGTGTGGATTGGGCAAATACACAGCATAATAAACTGACTGATTACTTCACTCTTAAGTAAATAGGTTTGGTGTAGTGTATTTTATTGTGTTTGTGTAGGCTTAAAATTTAATATATAAAATAAATGAAGGCAAATTATGTTTGTTCGTTTTCATTTTGTACCTCACCAGACTGAAAATATGAATCTCGGTTACTATGACACAAATTTCCCGGTCCCTTGGATGTTGCTAAATACACAGCATAGTAAACTGACTGATAGCTTCACTCTTAAGTAAATAAGTTTGGTGTAGTGTGTTTTATTGTGTTCCTGTAGGCTTAAAATTTAATATATAAAATAAAAGAAGGCTAATTATGTTTGTTTGTTTTCATTTTGTACCTCACTAGACAGAAAATATTTTGAGTAATATGAGTAAAATAAATTGAAGTACCGTACTTACAAAGAGGAGCAGTCCTTGAGTGTGAAAGAGGAACTGAACACAAGACGGACTCTGCCCCAATGAGCCAGTCCTAGGTCTTGGACAGCTATGGCTCCAGGCTTGTGACTTTGTATCACAGTCCAAGTAATAATTGTGCCACTTTCATCCAAGCTGCATATCTACAGAAATAAGATTAAATAGGTTAAATAAGGAAACCCAATACTGTATCCAGAAAGTAAGTTCCGATCATGTCCAGAGATGGCATGACTAGTTGGACACACATGCACATGCTAGCACAGTTATGTGGGAATGCTGCAGTCTAATGTCAGTCTTATGACTTAGGTAATTTTTGCACAGTGTTAGGAGAAATTGGCTGCATGGATATTGTCCCCTGCCAGCTGCTGACAAGAGGCATCCATAACAATGAACAACTCCATACAGGCCACACCACACGGAATCAGTTGCTTCAATTTGGGTGGGAGGTCTTTGACCATCCACCCTATAGCCCTAATCTTGCACCAAGTGACATCCATCTCTTCCATCTCATGAAGTACTTTGTGGCAGGAAAACATTTCCACAACTACGCTGAAGCACAGACAGCAGTGATTTCATGACTCCAGACGTTTGCAGCAGAGTCCTATAACATGGGCATGCAATTGTTGGTACACCACTATGATAAATGCCTCAATAATGGTGGCTCCTATGTAAAGAAGTAATCAGTGAATCTATTTAAATATTGCCAATCTTCGGTTCACATCTTCAGAAGGTAACTTACCTGACCCAAAAACGAAATTTTGTTTTCGTGCGGTTTACGTTTTGAAGCTAGGCTGTTTACAGACATCCAAACAGACATGTTTCCAAAAATAGTATTTTTGGATTCAGGGGCCTCAAAACGTGTATTTATGTTAAAAACTCAACTTCGAATTTGGGGGTCAAAACAATACTTTCTCTAACTAAGTTATAGTACCTATGGTACGGGAAGAAGAAGTAAAAAAAAAAGAACATCATTTATAACCTTGTCTTCAATTTTGTCATGTACCACTACAGAATTGGTTGGGTTTTTTTGCATATTAATTGGTTCTTTGGTTAAAATTCACATCGGATCTACTATAAATGTATAGTGTGGAAGTGTGTGAACTAGAAATAATGATTTTCAGATCTTAAAGTTATAATGTACGCAGCCAAAAAAATATTGCACAACTTTTTTTGTTGAGATCTCTTTGGTTTGCAACAGTGCTGCAACAAAATAATTGTTTTGCGGTGTATTTGTTCAAAGGGTACAAATTAGCTCTTGTAGCCAAGAAAAAAAGACACTATTGTAAACGTCAGTTTTGGATACACCCCATTTATAGCATGGGACTTTCGATTGGAAGGATTCGTATAGCTTTTAAAAATCTTAAGAATTATCCACATTTAAAAAAAAATGTATTTATTTTTTAACTGAAGAGTGAGTGTGTTGAGTTTTTACAAACTTTTAGTCTCAATGGAGTTTCAATTGCTCAGTAGGAACAACTAGACTAGAACACAGCTTTTATGGTGGCTTGAAGTTCAATGCACATGAACCAAGGAGTTCAGTAAGGATGGGGGCCCTTCCCTACCCTTCCCTTCCATTCTTAACCAATAGCAAAATTCTAGGAGTAGAGCCCAACTCGAAAGGCGGCTTGGAATTGGATGTGTGCGTACCAAGAACCATTCTAGCTCAGTGCCGTATTTAAGACTAGGCAGCTGCTTAGGGCAGCAGATTTGAAGGGGCGACTTTTAAGCTGTTACTGTTTTTTAATATATTAAACATTTTATTCATAACTCTTCGTAATATTAAACTAATGTAACGCACAATGAAATAGAAATGAATAACAATGCTCAAATTTAATCAACGATCTAGTTCCATTGTTGTTGTCAATGAAATTGGAACTCTCTTTCCATTTAACCGCCTTTGATTAAACTCTAACATTCTGATATTATTATTATTATTATTATTATTATTATTATAACTAGCCTACTATTTCAGTTACAATAATGCTTGTATTGTAGGCTACTTTGTGGTACATTCATGTGGAAATAAGGGGGCGAAAATATTTTTCTCTGCCTAGGGGCGCTTAAGTAGCTAAATACGCCCCTGTTTTAGCTCTGTCTCTTTCTGCGCAGTGATAGCAGATGTCCTGCCACCCGAACTGTATTCTACTCTAGAGAAGTGTATAGTCACTGCAGGAGAGATGTCACTCATTTTAAATTAACTTAATATCACAAGTATCACAAATCAATGGTTAAAATTTGCAGATATTTTGTTTATTGTGACAGTAAAAAACAGCTGTCAGGGTGTAAAATGCTAATTTTGAGTTTTCAATGCTATCTGTTGGTTTTATTCTTTTATCCTAGTTATTTGTTGCTTTATGATATGTTTGTTTCCTTCTTAGCTATAAATACAACAAAAAATATAACAAAACTATAACTAGATTTATTTTTCATAACATCTGACGACATAAACAATAAAGTTATTGTTGTTTTGCTAAAAGTGATTCATTCAAGTAAACTATTTATAATAAACTGTTGAACAATATTAGTAAATACTGAATGGAAATACTGTATGTGGACACTGTAAGTTGTTTCTGCAATTTTTAAGACTATAAAAAGAATTACTACCAAGTGTTCGAACATGGTTGAACAATGCTTTGGGGTTTTCCCTTTGTTTTCTAGAAAATACCATACATATTCTTACTACTGGATGGCGAGCAGTACTGTAAAGTGGTGGAAACTGGGGTAAGGGACACTACTAATTCTCACTTCAGACCGCTCTTTTACAATTTCCTTAAGAACTCATGCCTCCACTTGATCAGGGTGACAAACAACCATTGACAATTTCTTCACTCAAAAAGTTAAGTAAAAATAATTTATTGTATTTTTAGTTTCCATAGTGGCATAAAAAATGTATTTCACCCCATTAAAAGACTACTCCTCTTAAAAACCAATATCCTGGAACCAGCAGTGGTCTTTTTATAGAGTTTTACTGCATTTTTTGAAGGCTATATTATTATTTATTTACTTACTAACGATTCGGTACTTGAAAGACAATGCATTTTGTGTATAAATAAATTGTATATATTCATAAAAAGAAAAAAGTGTGGAATATCAGTTGATTAGGGCTAATAATAATTGACACCCGTATATAATTGAAAGTTTCATTAAAACTTGTAGTTATCATTTTTGTTCATCATTCTGTAGGTCTCCTTATTAATAAATAGCTGTGGTTAGAGAGCAGGCATTTACTTACATCAATTTTATAGGCAGAGCGTCACTCCTCAGCTGTTAAGGCCATCTTTAAAACCCAATGTGGAAAGCATGAACAACCCGACCAGACTGTGATAAATATGTGCATGGGAGAAGAAGTGTGTTTCCTCTGGTCATTTATACCATTGGAGAGCTAACATATGATCAGTGTTGCCTATCAAAAAATATTTCTTAGCATTAGTCTTGCCATTATTTTACCAGAAACTCCCAAGGCTGATCCCATATATTATTTTTGATTTCAACTTAGGCTGATTTACATCTCACGTGTTTAGTACCTATTTAAAGGAAAATAAAGTGCCCTATATGGTGCACTGGCTGCACCAGGGCATTTCTGTATCATTAGTTCAATGGAGTTCACTTTCATTCTTAACAGTAGAGTCTTCATTACCTGTATTGGAGACAATTCTGCCTTATTAGACAGTTCGGATTTTTCTTCTACATCAGTCAAAGGCTGTATAGCAACTATTCGGCAGAGATGTCCCTTATCTTTCAAAATCTCAGCTGAAAAGGAATCATGATAACACTCAATTAATTCAAATGAATTATGCAAGATAGACTTCTGATCCTTTTGTATTACTTCATGCAATGCAACACATAGTTTGGAACCACATGAGAAGCAGATACCAGTAATATATTAACAGCAAATCAACTGAACTGAGTTTAATATTTAGGGATCCTATTTTAGGTATATAAAAATGTTCAGTTTTGATATAAAGATTGGGTTAATGTTAATGTTAATTAGAATAGATTTAAGTTTCATTTCACATTAAAAAACCAAATAAACTTATGGCTCATATGGTGCGTAGTCCATTTCTGAACGACACATCATCAAGGAGATTTTAGGTCTTTAATTTTGCAGATTCTTACCAGTTGACTATTAACCCTTGACTTTATTGTAGGCAAACTGGTGTAGCAAAATTTCCTTGATCTGCTTATTGAGGCTGCATAAAGGAATTAAACTACTGTGCAACGAAATACAGCTATTTCTAAATTTAAATAAAAAATAAAATAAATTAACTAGGAATGGGGACTTACTCCTGAGTTCAAATTTGCTTAGTCAAAATCAATTTACACGCTTCATATTATTTTTATTTTAATTGAAATTATGATTTTTTTCAATTCCTTGCACTTACACAACAACATGCCTACCAAATCAAAGTTAACTTGAACAATCATTCTGTTAATGTGCACTTTTTTGCTACTTTCATAATGTATCATTTAAGCCACGGGTGCGCAACTGGTTCACATTGTGCCACTGTGCGGTGGGGTAATGTCTCCCACTACAGTCGCCCTTGACGTCAGAATAAAGCAGTTTCAACGTGACACTGAACATGAAGAGCAGGTTTCATACATCACAGCATGGGTGGGGTACTAAAACGTTTCTCCTCAGTTGCTCAGGTATGATTTAAGCCCTAAATAACTAAATATCTCTATTAACAGTAGTAGGTTTACATAACTCTAAAATCAGTAAGACCATAGTATCTCTTACCTGTATTATAAGTTGGTGATCGTAAAACCCAAGAACTTTTTTCAGTCTCATCTCTCTTGTGACAATGTGATTTTTCTCTCATGTCCCATACACACAAAGAACCATCCTCTAATCCTGCAAATACTAAATTAGAAGTTGCAGAATCAAAACAACTAGCTGTTACTTGATCAGGTGCTAGAAGAATTTTCTGTGGAAAAGATGGTTCTAAAGTGTTCCAAACAGCAATAATGCTGTTATACTCTTTGGGCTCCTGCAATAAAAAATTTTATACCTAATTTAGTATTGAGGATAACAAAATATTATTTGCAAGCAATGAGGGTAAGTCAATAAGTATCCGCACTTATTGTTTAATCTTTTGTAGGTTAGCTGTACCGCTTTGTGCTTCTGCACTTCAACATGTTATTCATTTGTCGGAATGTTTGACTATAATGACTCCACTGAATGTTGCGCTATTGCACATTAAACATGGCTGCACCTTTCAGTGTTTGCACCACAGAAGAACAGCATGCAGTGATCCATTTTTTGTCATCTAAGATGAAGATGTATAAGTAGATATCATGTATTGACATTTTACTACTCATTGAGTTTTTATAATATTTTTCTTTACATTACAAAATATCAGTCACTTTTTCTCTTTTATATGGTACATCTATACTATAGTAGGCCTAGGTTTATGTTATTATCTTTCTTATAATAGGCTGGATAGGTACTTTATGGTACATCATCTTCAAAAATTGCTCTATTGTAGACTAAGAGGGCTGTCACACTAAACCGATCAAGCGACAGCAATCAACAGACCAATAGATAGCAGTGGTACCAGTCGCATAGCATTGATCATCAGCGATCAACAACAAGTGTGGAGGGATCAACTGGTCTGTGAAATCAAACCTGTTTGTTTTTTCAAGCGACAGTCAATGGCAAATGGAGGGTGAAGAAGGTGGCAGTACTCTGAAGATTCATACCCACCTGAATTTCAGAATTGATGCTGGAAGATTTAACTTATACAATAATGCTGTTTTAGGCTCAAATTTGAATGAAATAGAATTGCACAAATTGATTAACACACTTAAAGCTGTGTGTTCTTATGCAATTTAATTGTACAAATACAAATATACAATACAATCGAGTTGTCGCATGTAGCAGTGGCCGATCAACCTGCAACAAACATACCTCTTCAATCAACGAGCGAATTTTACTGCTTTCTTTCCGATAGCAGTTTGGTGGTGATTGATCAATAACGCTCGATGGTTAGTGTGACAAGGAACAGAAATGTAGTCGAATGGTCTTGATCAATCGATGCTCTGTGTGACAGGCCGCTTAGAGTTCATGGACATTAATCCAGGAAAAAGAGTGTGGGATATTTTTTTCCATGATCAAGAAAGATGTGACTATTATGCATTCAGTTTTTTTTAGGAGCCCTGCAACTCACTTATTCCCAAATGGACTTATTGTATTTATTTGCTCCTCAAAAGTAAACTTTTCCAAATCAGTGATAACAGGAAATGGAAATGGACGGATGTTCATTGACCAAGAGCATTTGATATTTAGAAATTATTGTGTAGGACAACACAGAGAAAAAAAAAACACTCCCTGCAACTTCATAAAATACCTTGAATGGAATCTTCTGGATGTCTACCTGAAGAGGAGGGCAACTATCAACACTTTGCTAAAAATACTTCAAGACAGAATAGAACAATTGACTACCAGTGCTTAAAATTCATTTAATAGTATAAGTTAAGGAATATAAATACTTACGTGTTCAACATTATTATGTACAGTGAGCAATAATGTGGAATGTTGTTGAGAAAATTTTAAGTTTGAAATGGGTATATCTGAGAGATATGGAACTGATTCTATTCCTAAAGAAATATAGCCATCGCTGAAAGGAATGTCCATTTGATTCCTATTTAGCATGCTGGCATTGGGTGATTCTCCTTCTTCTAGCAGCACTAGCATAACCTAGGGGATAAAAGAATATCATGCCTTACTAAACGAACAACACATTATTATTATCAAAGTTCGAGCTTTGCGAAAATTACATTTTCTTATTGTAAAGTGGCATTGAAAGCGAGAGGAAGCTTCATTAGTCTTTATATCACATCACCAAATGAATCCTCTAGATTCAAACGCCAGTCAAAAATAGTGGTGTTTTTTAAGTTTAAAGCAGTGGGATAGAGGGGTTTTTGAACTTAATTCTAATTTTCAACATGCAATTATACAGTACTTTAGGGGGTTTTGAACCTCACATATAAATAAATCATTTTAAGTCATCATACAAATCTGGTGATGTACAAAAGTAAGAAAATATAATTTGGCGTTTAGGGGATTTTGAATCAGGAGAATTCAAATATAAAAGAAGATTTTTTCATTCTCAAGCTGTGATGATCACAGACACAAAGATGCAAACACAGACATGTTTCTGAAATTGTTTTTATTTATTTATTTATTCAGGGCCCTCTAAACATGTATTTATGTTGAAAATGAGATACTGAATTTTGGCTTGTTAAGAATTGTACTTTGTACACAAAATTGCAGACAGTCCTTTTTTCATTGTAAGTATGATAAAACTTCAACACAAAACAATACAAAATTCACAATGGATGTCACTTATAACATTATAACATTAAGTTTTATGAATTGTACTGTAGACATATTTTCTTATGTCACTGTTACTGATAGTTTAGAAACTATATCCAGCAGAATGTAATTATGCCTTTATATCTCCACTAGGTCTACTATAGGGTCAGTAGTAATCCTATTGAGTAGGCCTATAATTGATGTAAAAGTGATAAAGCAAAATGTTACAATGGAAATGACAATGCTTTTGCATTAGATGACATTCAAAAGAAATATGAAATCTTTTCTAATGTCAAGATCTCATCCTCAATACTATATTCCTAATATTCCTAATATCATTTTGAAGTTTACAGTAGGCATAACAGATTATTATAATTTTGTGCAGAGGACTGTTTTTATTAAAAATATAGATAACAAATATAAAGCCTCTGGCATTTCTGTATTATAAAGCAAATGATGCAGAGAAAACCATGATGAGTATGACTCAAGCAGATATTATTTATTTTTTAATACTTATATGTTATTGTCTTTGAATTTGGAGCCTACATACCTGTCCTGCTGAAGAGATAAATTGGCTTAGTCTCACTGTATCAACTTTTATTCTCTCTTTCCAGGAATCTGGATCTTCTTCCAAGGAATCTCCTCCAACTCCAAGGTGATCCTGAAAGGTAATATTTCAAAATATTTTTTGATAACCGAATTTCAGTACTGTACGTCACATTTGAGTCATCCATAATTATTACAGTACCCAAGTAAATTTTATGTGATTTTTTGGAATGAGCAGAAATCTTTGGTGGGTTATGAGAGCAGGTTAGATAAAAAAAAAAAAATGTCTCTACACATGACTGCTTTTCTTTGTATGTGTGTTTTGAAAATATTGAAAATATAGTTTTTACGTTGAAGCAGAAAATATCTTGCACTTAAGTATTTCCAGTATGGTACTTTGGACTTAACACATTCAGTACATTCTTTGAAAGCTCAAATTATGTTTACCCCATATCAGGAAATTTAACATTTCTTAAACATTTTTTGATAAAAATTTGTAAAATTTTGAACATACCTTCTGGATGGCAGCTAGAAGAATTTTAACATGTTGTATCTAGTGTTATATTCAGCAAGGTGAAGAAGCACTCCACACTTATCAAAAAACCACCTGGTTTCACTATACTTCTTAATCGATATTGGCATAAGAGGCATAGAAATCATTGTCCAATAAAGAATCCACTAATGATGCAACATGGTCAGAAGTAACTAGGCTTAAATTGAAACTAATATTTTTTCAGAAAATACATGAACAGGAGGCCGAAAAAGAGGAGGGTCCCAATCCCTGCTTTATTCACTTTCACTGTACCTATCAGTACAAATACTTTCACAAGGCCTTCTTTCCTTGATTTCTGAATCGCTATCACCATATGCTGGGATTAAATCATCCCCAGAATCATCATCATACAAAATATCTAACAATTCAGTGTCAGATAACGGCTTATGTTATGTGTTGAGTTGATGCTACTACCCTTCCATAATTCACAGACTGACCGTGGAAACCAAAACCCTTTCTTGAAAACACATGGAATTCATGTGGAAACCACCAGATTTGGGTAGCATGGTTTAGGATGAAGTGTATATAAACACCAACTAGCATCCTAAGGAAGAATTAGAAGCAAAAGTCGGAAAAGAACTAAAACTTGCAAGCGTGAGTTTTAAAACGAGCAAACTTGTTTTCGTATGCAGGCATTGGATATTCTTAGCTGCTCCATGGGAGTCAATGTGGTATTTTTGGAACAGAAAGAGAAAAACTAAAAAATCCCAATGACATGGTCGAGGGGTTGAATATCTGGTTTTCCAGTTTGTAGCACATTAATACAGATAAAAAAAGAAATTACATGTAAAGTTTCATTAAGAAACTTAATGTCATTTAGAGAAGGCATTGCCAAAATGAATCAGCTGGTGACTGATTATTGGTTGGTTAACTCTAAATTTGAACCATACAGAGCACTGACTTTCCTAATAAATTATTTTATATTGCAGTTGTAGTTGATTGCTCCAGAATTTAAATTTCTTTATTTTCTCATTTATTCAGTTGGGAATGGAAAGCTCATAACTAGGGTTCGGATGTTTATGACCTAAAATATTGGAAAATATGACTGCACATATGCCCTTAAAAATAACTAAATATGACTCGAAAATCCGAAATACGACCTAATAAAAATGCATTTTCTAAAAGTAAACGTTCCAATCTAAAACGAGTAATGGCTCTAAATTATTACATCACATGAATTCAATCAGATAATCACTTTTTAACAATTTTACAGGTAATTTAAAGTTTTACTTGCAATTAACTTTTAATTTTTTAAAATCTTGTCCTGTTTGCTCAATAGCTCCAAATAGCATTTTGTAGACCATGCATGTCCTTATAAAATATAAACAATTGCATTATGTTTAAAATTTAGATACCTATTAATTGTGCATAAACAATAAATTAATTAAATAAATTTTGAAATTAACTTGACAGTCTCGTCCATTTAGTGTATACCGTATAACTGTGCTCCTTTACCCAATTTATAAATGAAATATGATGTTAAATTACAAATGTGACCAAAATTTGAACTAGACCATAAGAAGACCAAAATATGACTACAAATGTAAAATAAAAACAGTCCAAATAGTATAACAAGCAGTATTCATGATAGTTTGTGAGTGCGGCAAGAACGGAGGTCAGGATAAAAATATGACATGTCGTAAACATTTGAATTCTACTCATAACTCATTACTGGCTTATAATGAAAGTTAATTAACACTGGATATTAAGTAAGATTTTACCTGTGTATATAAGATGACATCATGACTTTTAGAATGTGAATCATTTTTTTGATAACTAGTTTGAAAAGAGACAGGTGCTTGTGTCCACTTATTCTTACACAGTATTTCATCAGTTTGTATTTCTTCAGAAAGGTTGTCTTCATTTGTTTGGACATGAACCTAAAATGCAATAATGATTAATTCACAATACTCCATTTTACTGACTGTGTCTAATTTCATAATAATTTTAACAGTGAAAGTTCAATATAATGTACATGATAAACAAATTTGTGCGTCCTCTCACTTCCATTAGCATGAAACAACCAGGAGTTCACTGTGTACACTGACCTATAACAATGCTAAGCACTTTAATTTATATAAGGATGTATTATCAATCATTGCTCACTTCCTACTCCAGATAGTAATCACAATAATAAAACATGACATAATGATACCCATGAAGTTTTTAAGATTCATTATTCCTGCTGATAACAAGACATATACCATAAAATGCTATTCTCTCTACTTCTTCATAATAGTACATTATGCAACAAACCTATAATGGCATTTTTTAAGATATGAGTATGTTTATGAAAAAGGAAAACAAGTTTCATAATTTTCATAGAAGTACCTTAATTGCCATTGTAGGCAAGTTGCATAGGACAGTTTTTGTTCTTCCATAATTATTCTAAACGTTAAAGTTTTGAGATTTTAGATTCATTCAAATAAATGGCCACGCTGCTCTTCTCATCAGCTGTTTCTTGTAGTTCTTCCCTTCTGCAAAAGATGGCAGCTCATGGTATGTGGTCAAATTGAAGTTTCTTTTTTATCGTTTTCTTGAAACCAGTGAATTTTGACAACATACAATAAATTCATTTTAGTAAAATATTAAAATTAACACAAACAGAATTCATTTAATTTTAAATACAGGTTGTTTATTATGCAGTTTTCAGTTGCTACTCTAAAGGTTTCAAGATCATTTAATGCTCAAAAATACAAAAATAATTGATACCACACCGATATTATAATGAAAATCAGTTTCAAAATGAGTATCATTATGATACCGTTACTTCACACGTAATAAGTATATTTTGGTCGAACAAAAATAGTTTATTACTTTTGTTCTTGGTGATAAAACTATTCCAAGTAACGAATTTGTATGAGGAAAGTATGGAATTTCAGCTGGTATTTGAAATAAACATTTAAAACTGAAGAGCATGCTGCACTGTGAAAAGAAAACCTTTATACTGGTATTTTGAAGTGATATACAGCAGAAAATAACAATGAATAATAAATTATTATTTACCTGTTGAGTATTAGATCTTCCATAGCTTTTCATATATACTTCATAAGGAATTGGTGGTAAATCAAACAGAGTGAAGCTTACAATATCAAGTTTGATCATGCCCAATAGTTGTGCACCTCTCTTCTTAGCATTTGCAGTTGCCTGTTGAAAGAAATTAGGAAATAAGAATAGCGTATTCTAATTCTAATCCTAATTCTAATTCTAATTCATCTGAATTTCTGATTAGGTTTATTGAAAACAAATTGTATCTGTACCATCTTTTCCTGCTTTCTTTTTCTTGCATTGGCGAAATTGATGAAACTTAAATGTGCTGCAGTAGAAGAAAATTTATTGCTGGAAATTCTACCTTCTTCATAACCCTCATCGTCTGGCATATTTTGTGACTCCATTACTTCAGATCTGGTAATCCTATATGAAAGAACAATTTCATGAGATATAGAGATTAAAAATTTCATATACAGTATTATACAGAAGGATATAAATGTATTAACAAAATTACTGCAATATTTTGTAATTATATCCTTGTTGAAAAACACAAACTTTCAATCTATTTGTAACTGACAGTTGTGTGCATTTCAGAATTCAGATCCTAATATTTTACAATAGTAAACTTACAGAGATCGCCTGGAATCTGAAAGCTTCGCTACCGTTAAAATTCGAACATGCCATTGGTAGTGGGCATGCATGGAGTGCTAAAGTCCACAGTGAAAATGTCCATGGCTCCACGCGCTTTAGTTAGCATAGGGTATACTAGCGTGATACCTTCAATGTTTTCAACTCAGCATGTTTCGCTTGCATTCGAATTCCCGCCGCCTCTGTCTGTGACATCGTCCATACTTTCAGTTTAAGGGCGAGCTCTGTAGTTATGTGTACATTTTACTAACAAATGATATCAGTACTGCTTTTATTAAAACAGCTGCTGAAAATTTTAACAATAAAAGTTTTGTACATATCCATATACATATCACCTCTTAAGTACAGTAGTGAGAAACATTTATTAGTAAATTCCATGGTATAGGAACCTTGAGCCCCCTAGAAAATTTGTAAGTGGGTTGTGCCCCCATATATTGAATTCTGTTTTTAAGTATCAATGTTAATTGGAATATAGTTTATTTGTCATTCAAGACATCAGTATTATTATCAATTTGAAACAGCTCATTATCTCTTACAGATCTTTGCTGAAAATTGGAAATTTTTGTGCATAAATATTTTGCATTTGCATTATTGAGCTCCTCTTCCCAATTATTTTGATTTGATGGCATGCCTGCAAAACTGTTCTGTAAAATTATACCCGTTGTCGGTGCTTTAGGGCCTCCAAGTGGAGGTTACTGCTACTGTTGCAAATTTTGGTACGCTTGTTTTCCGAGAGAGGACAGAGGAACAGGTGGTAAGCCTATCACCTCACAGACCCTTAGGAGACCAAGGTATTACTTGGTCATGAAATAGTCAAGAAATTTTGTCCAGAGGCTCTAATTTAAGCTTGGAGTTCTTTAACATGCCATAAATCTTCAACATGGACACCCCAGCTTAAAGACCCTCCCGGAGGATTCCGTGCCCAGGATTTTTATGTTCTGAAAAATCCATCGACCACAGGGTGGGTTTGATCCTGCAACCTTCACTTGACTTCTGCAACCTCTACCCCTCTGCGCCTGACTATTATTAGTAAAAAAAAAGTAGTAGTAAAGTATTTCCAATACAGGCCATGAAGGCATGGTTCCAAGAGGTTGAGGCTCCCAGATTTCGGTTAAAGGCTGAGTTGACCATAGGGCCATAGTGCCACCAGAAGGATTAGGCCAGTTTTTTTGTAAACAAGTAAAGCAGATGCTACTTCAAGTGCCACATGCATTGGTTTTTCGAAGATGCCAATGTCATCTTAATAATCAATTAAACAAACACAAGGAAGATGATATATTTTTTCTAAGGATTCCAATATAAAGACATTATATCAAGTATGCAAAGTGAGGCCTTAGCTGAAGAATCTAGTACACATAAAAAACATACAAAAAGAAACTTCACTGGAGGAGACTAGAAACATCTAGCTGTCATAGTTGAAACTAGTTGCGAGAAGAGACTGCTAAAGTGATTTTCGGCATGTTAACAGTCTGACAAGCAGCTGTTTTTGAGAGTGTGTACTAAAAACATATTTTGTGGATTACCTATTGTGTAGAGTTAAAAAGGAAAAAGCATTTTTATCTAAAACATCATCTGCTTTTTGAGCTTATCTTAACTATGCTCAGCACAACACACAATACTTATCAGTACAACTACAGCTATTATTGAATGACTTGAATTTTCCTCAACGAATAGGCCTACTATTGATGATTTCTTTGCATTTCTAACATTGTAAGGCAAAGTTTAGAAAATCCCAAGTGTTTGGACTTAGTTCTGGGCCCTATTTCATAAAAGTTACAATATTACAGGTGACAGGTGACATATAATTGTTTTACAAGTTTACATTTTGACAATTACGTTTTTCATAAAAGCTGACAAATTTACATAAATGCACCGCCGTCTCGAGAATTACACTGCCTGTCCTATGCTTTATTTTAACATGGAGTTCAGAGTATTGTTAAATTGCCTAATTTATCCAGTAGAGGCGACACAGTTCACACCCAGATTGCAGCAATCACTAATCAAAATAAGCATTAAACAGACACAGATACTTGTGTTATTTGTTTAGAACGTAATATTATTCCAGTATATGACACTTACCTTGAAATGGAATTTTGGAGCAATAATTAAAATAAATGTAAATTAATTAGACGCATTGATAGACTATATTATGAGCACCGCCGTCTCGAGGAGTAATACAGTTTAGAAGGCAGTGATTATGAGACGGCGGTGACAGCACTACATAATCAACAATGTCGTAGCAAAAGGCAAGAAGCAGTCTGGATGTGAATGGTGCTGCCATCTGTAATGTCGCCGAGTATGCAAAATTAGCCGTATAGGACAGGCAGTGTATACACGATTAATACAGTTTAGAAGGCAGTGCATAAATGTCATGACAATTTTGTAGATTTGTATGACAATTTTACATATTTTTGTTTCTCAAAACTTTTGAGTTTACAGGTAAAAGTCCGACAAATATGTCAAATCTTAGGATACCTACCATTTATGAAACATTAATTTTTGCTGACATATTTACAAGTTTACAAAAAATGTAGAATTGTCATTACAGAAGTGACAGGCAATCTTTCATATGTAGGCCAAGTCAGTAGGTTATGTAAATGTGTGGCATAACTTGACAAACTCTTTCTTTTTAATAAACTTGCTAAATTGTCTTGTTAATAATGAAAAATAGTAGTAGTGATATTGGTAGTAATGAGTGTGATGAAAAAATAGACATGAGACCACGCAGGGTTTTTAGTCAACGCATTAACCTAACTTTCAATTTCAGTGACTTTGCAAAGAGAAATATCATTCAATTATTTTCGATGGTAATAATTGATTACTTAGGTATCACATTCGATGTGGAGATCGATTATTGCATGCGTATATGAGAGCCATCTACAGTGTACTAAAGTAATCTTTAGGTTTGACATAAAATTGTCGCGTTTATGAAAAGGGATCTTTTAGTCTTGACAATTTACATTAATTTGCCTGTAATGTAAGGAAAAGTTGTAATATTTATGAAAAATAGGATTGTCATGACATATTGATAAATTTGTCAGATTTGACATAATTGTCGTATATGTCACACCTGTAGAGTTTTATGAAATAGGGCCCTGGGGATCCCAGAGGATGGACTCAAGTAGAGTTCTAAAGGTCAAAATTTTATAAAACTTTGACTCAGCTGATAGCCTGCAAAGAAATCATCTACAGCTGCTATTACCTTTCTGACTTTCTAAGCAGCAATGTATGAAACATAATAGCTCCCTTAATTTGAATTCAAGTACAGTTATAAAAAATTGATGACCTTATTGTATTTATTTGCTCCTCAAAAGTAAACTTTTCCAAATCAGTGATAACAGGAAATGGAAATGTACGTATGTTCATTGGCCAAGTGCATTTGATATTCAGAAAAATGTAAAGAATATGTCCTCACTTTTTTGCAGACAGTGCTTCATTCTCTCTCTCTAAAGCTTTCTTGATCTCCTGGAGTTCTCTGCCTTTTCGTCTTCGTTCTGCTAGGTCATAATTGCCAGAATCAAGTTTCTTTTCTTCTTCTATTACTGGCTGTGTTCTAGGAGTAAGCTCTGCTGGTTCTGATTCAGATTCAGTTTCAGTATCAGTGCTGCTAATATCATCATGTTTAATATAAGCACCTTCGTCTGTTGTTTCAGAATCTGAAGATTCTTCAAAATCTGATTCATAATCCTAGAAATTAAAACAAAAATGGAGTTTCATTAGTATTTTTTATCTATTTGTACTATAGCAGGCAAAGATATGTAATGATGGTAAGGACTAAGTTTCACATGATATAAACTAAAATCTTGGCAAATACCAAACAATAAATTGAAATAATAACTTTGCTTGCTTGCAATAGCTTACATTGTGTGGCATTAAATAGCATATTACATGTCCACTCTTGATGACAATTTTATTGGATTCTTAAGACCCAGATTTGAACTCTGTACTTTTCTTACACTTTTTACGGTAAGGAGATCAGAAATGGGATACACTCAGCTATGTGAGGCTATTTGAATAAATAGGTAACTGCTGAAATCCAAAAATTAACATTCATGGGAGTTCACATGCTGATCAATACTTACTTTACCATCTACTTGAAAAAGACCTCAGTTATAACCCTTCATAAGATGTAGTGCAATGAAGTATAGTTTAAAACTTAAAGGCATGCAGTACTTTCATTGTCTACATGAAAATAGAGGATAGAAGAGGCTGGTAGTGGGCATTTTGGGACAACCTTCAGATGAATGTGATGAATGGCTGTGAAGTGTTTTCCTGACCCATTGGCTGCAGGTGCCCCCTTATCCATTCACCCAACAGATCTCCCCCCAATCTCCAATTCCACCTGTCCGTCTGCAAAGTTTGACCACACTACATACAAATCCGTCCTCAATACTTCACAAGTACTCAAGAAGATCCTTGTGGAGCTCAAGGGTTTGATCCAGGTGACATAGGAGAGAGGATGGAGGGAGTGTCCGCTCTGCAACCAGCTAAGCACCTGCACGAAGCCTGTATTATGGCTATGGGATGATAGGATGAGGTGGTCTAGAGGTAGCGTGCCCGCCTTTAGATCCGCAGGGCACGGGATCAAACCAGGCCGCGGTTGATGGATTTTTCAGGACGTAAAAATCCTGGGCACGGAGTCCTCCGGGAGGGACTTTAAGCTGGGGGTCCCGTGTCGTAGATTTACGGCACGTAAAAGAACTCCAAGCCTAAATTAGAGCCTCTGGACAAAATTTCTCGGCCCTTTCACGTCCAAGAAATACTTAGTTTCCAGAGGGGGTTGCAAGGCGATGGGCTTACCACCTGTCCCTCTACCCTCTCTCGGAAAATAAGCATATCAAAATTAGTATAGGTAATGAAACCTCCATTGGAGGCCCCTTCGCCTCACCTGGGTATCATAGGGTACCAGATACAGATGATAGGATGAGGCCGAGTGACATGAAGGATGATAATGGAATAGGGGGAGGTGTAGAGGACCGTAGTAATGAAAATCCAACCCAGCATTTACCTCAATGACTGAGGAAAACCACGAAAAACCAGTCAGGTTGGCCTGTCTTGGAATTTGAACCAGAGACCTCCCGAATGCGAGTCCAATGTTAATGCCTCAGCCACCCTGCTCGGTTACATGAAAATAACTCATCTGAATTAATTTTCCATCATGAGATTAATAATAATTTTTTTTTTCTGTCTGGAAGTAGGCTACAGAAGACCATTTAGGTCCAGAATACTGACATAATTTTCATTTGAAGAGGATAAAAACGGTATGGTATTGAATATAATATAAAATTAACATTTGAAGTTTAAAGTTTAAAACATTATCTTTTCAGAAGATTCATTACAAATTATATATTAAAAGAATAATATGATGGTGCCAGATTTTTAGCGAATCTTTTACAAGTCCATTAATAATTTTTATACAAATTTTAGCTGAAACACAAATGTAACAGTATTTAAAAGGATTATAATACAATATGAATCATACCTCAAAATCGTCTTCATAATCGTAAGCATCATCCTCTTGTCCTGGATCTGGGCTATCACCTCCTCCCTGATCACGTGCAGTGGAGGGACCAGCAATTGGAATTATGGCTGCATCATTTTGAGGTAGATCACTTTTATTTTCATTATGATCAATTCTCTCTTGAGGCTCTCCTCTTGCCACTTTCACTTCTGTTGGACTCAGAGTCCTGGTCAAAGTTCGATCTCTACCCAGTCTATTCGGTTCTTCAACTTTCTTTGTCTGGCGACCTCTATCTCTTGTTTGTTCCTTATTTTGTGTGTGAGTGAATTTATCTGGTAATTTTGCTGTTCTGTTAGATTCTCTCTTAATGGTTCCTTGACGAGAAACCTCGGTTCTTCTTACTGGAGGTTTTGTTGAGCTATTGCTGGACTTTTTTGCTTCTACTGAAGAGGATGTAGAAATCTTTGGTTTGTCTGCAAATTAAATCAGTACATTTTTGGCAAGAATGTATCATAATATTATTAACACCTAAATAGAAACAAAAATGTACTTTATGTTGCACCAAAATTGATTACCTATAGCAGCCATGGGCAAACCCCTATCCATTGACACGCAACCCGCAAAGTTAATAAACTACAAATAGTTCGAAAAGAACAGGTAGATGAAGACACAAACAGACAATAAGTGCAGTTGCTCATTCGTTGGGAAATACAATTTCACTTTATCTACTCTTATACAATTCAACGGCCCTAAATAGCGTGCTTGCTCGCTCGCCCGCTTCGTGAGACATCGGGTATACTCGGCGATGTTCGTCTCTCGCAGTGTAAACTTTCAGGACGACTACAAAATTAGGTAAACCGCTATTATATAAGGCCTAAGTGAAATGAACACAATGAACAAATATTCTAATTTTATTTTTACTTACAATTTTCATAGCTCTGAACCACAAACATTTTTAATAATCTACCAGTGTAAATTTCTTAAAAATCCTGGAGTCAATGAATCATGGCGGGCGAAGCACCGTGGGCACCAGCAGTAAAATATTGATGGTTTAACTCTTGAAATATCGCTGATAATAATCCAAACAAACCATTCCTTCCCTTGAAACATTATATAATTTCTGAAAATTACACTGAATTGATAAAATAAAATTCACATCATATTCATGTCAATAAACAGTCGAGAAACAATACGTATTATGTGTTCACAGGTTTCTTTGGAACTGCATAATCGATTCTGATATAGTTTTCCCAGGGGGTGCTTTCATATCGTGGAATGTACTCTAAAGCAGAAATTTTAGCTGTTTCATTAATATTATTAATGGCTTAGTTTATGAATGATTCGCGTGCAAGTGTTAATAAATATAATGCTTTAATAATTATTATACTCTTAATTTTTAATTTTAAAATGAATTATCGTGGGCGAAGCCACGGGCACCTCCTAGTAATTTACACTACAGTTAACAAGTATACAAGCAATATTGTATTTTTAATTATTCTTTTACGTGTGCAATTATTTCAATATACAAAGGCTTAGAATGTGCTATAATGCCGTCCCAATCACAACTGTGTCGCGACCCATCACTGCTTGTAAAGAGATTATGACTCACGCATGGGAATATTTCCACCACATGCCATCTTGTGTCTTATGTTGGAAGGTCAAGAACCGCTTGTGGTTCGCGAACCAGTAAATGCCCATGTATGACCATAGCCGGTCCCAAGCCCGGTTGAGAAAGGGGGAGGGGGAGGAGTAACACCTCGTTAAAAAACCTTGGTTCACCTCTCCCGGGTGATAGTACCTTGTGAGGGACCCTTGCCAGGGATATGGTGAAGACCTCAACGACAGTGATGGCGGAGATGAAGAACATCGGTACGGCAGAACTGGCGGAAGAGGCCCCCCTACGGATGTAGGCTGGTACCGGGCAGCAGCGGGCACCAGTATTGACTTGATGCACAGAGCAAATGATGCTTTAGCTGGATCAAGTTCAAAGAGTCATGGGCGAAACCAATCATAGTCTGGTTCTTCGGCCGTGATACTGCGATGTGGAAAGGAAATGGAAAGACTACCACATTATATATTTCCTGAATGTCTGATGACTGAGAATAATGATGGCATTTCCTGGAGTAAAAAATTCCGGAGACAAACTACTCCCCCGTTCGGATCTCCGGGTGGGGAATACTTCGGGGGGAGTCATCAAAAGAGGTGGAGATTTTAATTTCAGGATCGGGACATGGAACGTAAGAAGACTCCGAAGAGCAGGAAAACTGGAAAATCTGAAACGAGAAATGGACAAATGTAAAGTTAACATAATGGGGCTAAGTGAAGTGAGGTGGACAGACAGTGGTGAAATAATGTCAGGAAATTACACAGTTTTCTATTCGGGTGGGAAAAGTTGTGAACGTGGAGTAGCAATAGTGATGGGAAATCAATTAGTGCAAAGTGTGACTAAAGTGGTGTGCCATAGTGATCGTTTAATGTTTGTGAAAATAAGCGCAGAACCAGTAGACATTCTGATAGTTCAAGTGTACATGCCAACATCAGACCATGACGAAGAAGAAGTAGAGAAAATATACGACGAAATAGAAGATATCATCCACACTGAAGGCAGAGGAAAAGTAAACACCGTAATAATGGGTGACTGGAATAGTGTGGTCGGACAAGGTAGTGAAGTAAACATCATGGGACAATATGGATTAGGAAGAAGAAACCACAGAGGAGGGATGCTAGTGGATTTCTGTCAGCGTAACAATTTGGTGGTGATGAATACTTGGTTTAAGAAAAGGAAGAACAAACTATACACATGGAAGAGCCCAGGAGACATCAATAGATATCAGATAGATTTCATACTCGTCAAACAGAGGTTTAGAGGCAGTGTGAAAGACACCAAGACTATGCCGGCTGCCGATATAGACTCAGATCACAATCTTTTGGTTGCAGACATCAGTACAAGATTGAAGAGGATACAAAGGAGTGGGAGGAGAAAGCAGAGGTGGGACCTGGAAAAGCTAAGGGAGAATAAGGAGGCAGTAACAGAATCCTTAGAGAAATGCTTTAGTGAAGGGAGAGATGAAAATGTAAGTGCAAGTACGGAAGAGCAATGGCAAAATATTAAAATGGCTCTGTTGAATACTTTAAAGAGTCAAGTCGGAAGGGAAGCGAAGAGAACGAGGAAACCCTGGATCACTCATGAGATGCTGGAGAAGATGGAGGAAAGGAGGAGATGTAAAAATGTGAACGAAGAAAAATACAAAAAACTTAACAATGCACTGAGGAGAGAAACAGACAAAGCGAAGGAAAAGTACATGGAAGAAATGTGTGAAGAAATAGAGGAACTACAAAGGAGAGGAAGGTACGACCTCATGTATCAGAAAATGAAGGAACTGGGAGGGAGTGAGAACAAAGGAGTAAGAAATTTTGGAATAGAAGACTCTAGAGGATAAATGGCTATGGAACAAGAAGAGGTGTTGAAAATATGGGAAGAATATATAAAGGAACTTTATCGTCCGCAAGACATTGAAATCGAGACAGAGGAGGTGATTGAAGAAGACGAAAAAGGGCCCAGCATATTGTCAACAGAAGTAGAGAATGCGATTAAGAACATGAAGAGGAGGAAAGCTACAGGAGACGATGACATACCGGTGGATTTGCTGAAAGAAATCGGAAACGAAGGTTTGAAAGCATTGACGCAACTCATGAACAAAATCTATGAAACTGGAGAATGGCCTAAAGATTTTTTAGACGTCACAATGGTTGCTCTTGAAAAGAAACAGAAAGCCAGGAAATGTAGTGATTACAGAACAATTAGTCTGATCTCACACGTGGCGAAGATCATTGCAAGAATACTCAACGGACGGCTAGAACACAAAATTGAAGAAGCACTAGGAGAGGACCAGTTTGGATTTAGAAAAGGAAAAGGTACCAGAGATGCCATAGGCACGGTGAGGATATTGTCGGAGAGAGTTTTGTCTGTTAACGAAGAAGTTTGTGCGTGTTTTATAGATTGGCAGAAGGCATTCGACAGAGTTAACTGGATAAAATTGATGAACATCCTTAAGGAGATAGGAATCAATTGGAGAGACAGGAGACTAATTCGCAACCTGTACTTGGGACAAAGAATAAAAATACGACTAAAACACGGAGAAACAAGCAGAGTGGAAATAGGAAGAGGAGTCAGACAAGGGTGTTGTCTATCACCGAGTCTCTTCAACCTGTATGGAGACTGGCTGGCAAGAGAAGCTTTGAAAGGATGCGGAAACTTTAGGATAGGAGGACGCCTCATCAACACCATCAAGTATGCAGATGACTTGGTAGTGTTTGCCTAGAATCAAAGACAACTGCAATACATGATGAACAGATTAGTGGAAACAGGAAGGAAATATGGCATGGAAATTAACATTGAAAAATCAAAAGTAATGAGAATATCAAAACGAGAGAAACCCTTGAGGATAACTGTCGACAATCAAGAACTGGAGAATGTGAAGCAGTTCAAGTACTTGGGAAGCTTGCTGACAAAGGATGCCCACTGCACGAATGAAATTCGAACAAGAATCGCCATGGCCAAAGCCGCATTCAACAAAAAGAGGACTCTACTGACCAGCAAGTTGAGCTTGGAACTAAGGAAGAAACTCGTGAAGTGCTACATCTGGAGCATTGCACTGTACGGAGCAGAGACATGGACCATGAGAAAGAGGGAGAAGAAATACCTAGAAAGCTTCGAAATGTGGTGCTGGAGGAGAATAGAGAAGGTCAAGTGGACAGAACGGGTGACAAATGACGAAGTACTGAGAAGGGTAGGAGAGAGGAAAATTATTCTGAATACAATTATTCAGAGGAAAGCCAATTGGATCGGACACATACTTAGACACGAGGGACTCATACATGATGTCATTGAAGGGAAGATCAAAGGAACTGCTGGAAGAGGAAGGAGAAGAATACAACATCTGGATGACATGAAAGATGGGAGGAGATACAGCAGATTGAAGGACGAAGCTGGAGATAGGGAACACTGGCGTCAGAAATTCTCCGTACGAAGACATGGACCTGCCACTAGGCAGAATACTAAATAATAATAATAATGACCTATAGTCTGCATTTAAACTTATTGAATACTTTGAAAATGTGGTAATTCGTCGATAGTTCCAATTGCTTAAAAGGATTTGTTGCTTGATTATGATGTTGATGTTGTCAATGATAGGCTGGTGATGATGATCAGGCTGATTGATCATTGTTGTGTAGTTAAGGATTTCACTCTCCCTGTAGTTGTGTTTAGGAAGTATGTGGATCTAACAGTAATATTGGTTGCTATTGATGATGGGAGGTATGGAAGTAATTAATTACAATATTGTATAATGAAACCATTTATATTATGCGGTTACCATACTACACATTGCCAAAAAAAAAAGGGAAAAAGTTATTTTGACATGCTCATCCCCAGAGGGAAGTTAAAAAACCTAGCACCTATGGTGTCAGACTGAAAATGGTTGAGAACTACGGATCTAAAGCAGGGCTGTCCAACTGGAGCCTTTGAAAATTATTATGGCCTGCAGAACAAAAAAAAAAAAGAAGAAAACTGTATAATTACTTTTGTGAGGTTATTGATTTCTTCAAAATGGAACATAAAAAGCAAAACAAATTTTTTTCAGATTTATTTCAGATAACAGTTTATTCTAGCTGAGAATTTTTTCTCTTCAGATCACCTCTATGTTTTCAAGCACTTACTTTTGTGAAAGTGCATTTTCTAGCATTACATTTACAAAAAATAATTACAGTCTTGTCTCAGTGACTGTTCTTTGTTATTCTTAAGAGATTTGGAAGTACTAATATAGAAGTGGACATATTATTTGCCTTGTTGAACAGTCAATGCATCTTCAGTGCACTCATTGAACCTTGATTCTAACTCGCAGGTCAGCTGATGTGTCTCTCTTGAATTTTTCATACTATTTTAAAATTATTTAGAACATCCTACTAATGAAACAGTTATAACTATAATAGTCTTGATTTGTGCTCTTTTTAAGTGATAAGCCTACTGGTTTATGTTACTGTAGTATGATTCCAAAGTAGGTAATTTTTGGTGTGGCCCTCAAGTTGACCTCTCAAAATGAATTTTGCCCCTAGTTCCTCTAAAGGTGAACAGGCCTGATCTGAAGACTTGCTAGTTTTAAAAATCCATTAATAAAAATAAATTTTAACTATGGTACTTATAGAAAAGTTTTGTAACCCTCATGAAAGTTAGAACTTTTTCTACAATTACATTGTTTTTCCTCATATCCTTTCCATTTAGAAAGCATGCTTTACTTACCAGCCCTTTGAGCATTATGGTACGACAGTTGAGTTCTTCGGGGTGCAGCCTCTCCTTTGGTATTATTTCTTCCAGCAGTTCGGCCTGGAACTAAGCCAGGTTTTGTGGACCTAGTGCTTGCATCTTTGGAAATACTAGTGGAATGAGACTCTTTGGCTTTTATTCTGTCTTTCATGTCTTTACTTGCTAATCTTGACTTTTCTGTTTCACTTTTAAGTACTGCCAATTTTTCTCTAACACTACTTTTGGTTTTCGCTTCTTCTTTTTGCACTTTCTCTTTATTACTGCGGGTAGATGATACATCTCTTGTTTTACTTGTCTCTTTCTCCCTGGTTGATCCATATTTTGAGCGTACATCTTTTACATCTTCATTTACTTTTCTTGAAGATGATACAGAGGATGGTTTCTTGTCATATGGAGATTTTTTTACAGCTCCCTAAAACAGTTAAAATATAGCCAATATAAGCACGGACAATAACATTTATTCTCAACAAATAAACTAACTAGCCATAAATTGAGACATAAGATAATATGTGTATTAAATATTATTTTGTATAGTGTCACTTGTGTTGTTAGTAGCATTTGAACAAGAACATAATATGGCTAGAAGGAAAGAATATGAAAATGATTGTGCTGAATACTACACTCTACATTTCATATTGCAAAATAATGATTAAGGCCCAGATGTTTATGACATGCCATATTTTCTTCCTGACTTTTATTTCAGTCATAGCATTGATTGAAACACAGGGTGTTCACATTCTGGAAAGTCAGGGAAATTGAAATCAGTCAGGGAAAGTCAGAGAATTTTGTAAAGTAAGGAAAAAAGTAAAGGAAATCTGTGAAGACTATGGAATAGTCAGTGTAACATTTCAGGAGAAATGTTAACCTATTCACATTGTGCATTTTCCTTTCTATACATTTGTTTTTGAACATACTTCTTAAACATTAGTAACCAAACATTCAATGAGTCGATCGATGTCTGTATCGATATCTCGAAAGCTTAGCAATGTTTTGAAATGTTTACAGACACTCATAAACATTAATTATAAAACAATTTGCTAAATAGTTTTTCTTAGTTTTACAGATCTTTTGAAATACGAAGATATTGTACATTCGCCGTATTTCAAGATAGAAGTCTCGAGAAGCTTCTACGTTACTTCGATCGAGAAACTGAAAGCGCTCGAATGTAATTTTAGAGGGGGTACGTAGGCTAACCTGTTTGACTCTTTTCATTCTTCATTGAACTTCACTAAGGCAAGCACCTTAGCCTTAATCCCAGTACCGACACTTGGGTACCGAGACTTTATGGTACTACTCTACACAACGCAGAAGATGTAGTCTACCAGAACTTCTAGACCTGGACTTCTAAGGCAAAGAAGCCTTTTCCCACAGCCTCCAGCAGCAACTTCAGTATTCTACATAACCTCACCGATGGGATCTTAGGCATTTATTAATACTTTCAAACGAGTCCAGGACAACCTACATACTCTCTACAAATCAAAAGTTAAGTACTCATAATGTAAAACATTAAGGTTAAATACAATAACCTGACCACAACTTGGCAGCTTGTATAATTACCGAATCATTTGGCACTTTGTGCAGGATTCGCATTTCCCATTGTAATAGCTCGAATGTGAAGAGCTCTCAACTTTGAAAGAATTATTATAATTTCTGCATTTATAATTTTCCGGAGTCTTGGACATATTTCTTGGTCCGCTTTACTTGTACTGAATTGAGTTCAGCTAAAGAATAGCCTGAACATTTAAGCAAAGGTTAAAGATAACGAAACTTAATATAAGCAAATAAATTTACAGTCTACTACATCTTTTTGGTCATTCAAACCTGGACCAATACAGTAACTACTATATTGTATTCAACTTGGATTTATATACAAATAAATTGTTAACTCTGTTGTTTGAATTATTATACTATTATTTCATGTTAACCACTGCTCAACCAGCTACCAGAAGGAATATTTTTAGTAGGAGAAATTTATTTAATTATATGTTAGGGATCCTAGACTCCTACCTAGCCCAACTCCCTACAGTCAGGGAAAATAACTAGCCCCAGTGAACGAAATGAGAGGGGCATGTGTTTTTCTCCAGTCTGCTGTAACCCTGATTTTGTAAGGAATTTCTCTTCAGTACTTGAGCTAATCATTTCTTATTATTGATATGGGGTGAAAGAGGCTAGATTTTTTTTTTACAAAGAACCTTTGGTCATGGAAAGTTAGTAGGGAAATTTATTTTGAAATTTCTGTGGAACCCTGAAACAAGAACTGAACATTTCTGATTAATTTTAGACATACCTATGCATCAGTGGCGTGCCGTCCATGGAAGCAATGGAAGCAATGCTTCCTCTAGTTAATGCGAAAATAAGAATTTATTTTATAAAGTAAATTTAAATAATAAGGAATATAATATTTTATGAGTTTAACTTTCATTAGCGGGAAGCAAATTTTACTCGCTACAATTTCGACACAGCGTGGAAGTCTGAAATGTGGGCCATAGCCCAGCTTGCTCCACTCCTCCTGAGGTTATGAGGGGATGGGTTATATTGCTTCGTGTATTTTCGTAAAATCGCCGAATGAGGGACAGGGCGGTTTGAATTTGTAGTTTCCCGCTGAGCCATGGGTCAAAATATTAACGCATTTAAAAAGCTGTTTTTATCAAAATAATGTTGAAACCATAGTGTTTTATGTATTCTTATGTGCCCTATGTTGTGTTGTAAAACCATAAGGTTACTTTAGTAAGTGTTAAGATACTTGTTTGCCCTCAAAATCGTCTTTTTTATATGTGTTATGTACCTATGGACAAGCAAGTTTTTATAGGGAAGCATAATTGGAAGAATAGGAGAAGTGGTTCCCTGGCTCGACGTCACCAAATGAGCTGTCAAGAGCATCATGCTATCTCCTTCCCTTCCCCTTGTGACTGGGTGGAAGACTAGCAGATATTTCTCTTTTACCACCCTCGCTTTGGCCATGACCATGCACCCCATAAATGATTTAGTTGAGTTTAGTATTTCAGTAAGGCTTCGTGATCCTTCGCGCTGAGTAAAGCAGAATGTCCAAGTTGGTATTTTTGGCCAAAGAAAAAAAGGATTATAGAAGATTTTGCTGCCAAAGATAGGCGAGTTGATTTGCTCTTCAAATAAATCGGGTGAGTTGTCATTTTTTTAAATTTTTTATTATAGGCTTATAAAAGTCTAGACTATATTGCTTCCCTCACCTAAATTTTCACCGCACGCCACTGCTATGCATATTATATATTTGTATATTTAGGTCATTTTAGCAGTTTTGGTCATATAGTGCCTGTTTTTGCGATTTATGGTCGTATTTTGGTTACATGTGGATATGATCCTATATTCAGAAGAGTTAAATGGTTAATAGTTTTTTATATTTTTGTCTGTATTCTGAAAATTACTAACTCATAGAAAGAGTTAATGACATTTTGGTCTCATTGTCAGTGGAATGCAGCCTAATTGTTAAACTTTTCAAAAAACCTCGGTGAGATGATTTTATCTGCTAATATTCCTTTCAGTAAAGTAAACAATGTTAATTTAAAAACTTCAGAAAACACAACAGATTCCAGACACATCAAAATTGAGGAAAAATTATTTACTTTCTTGTTATCAAAATGCATTAGAACAAATTTACATTATTTTAGGGCACTATAAAATTTGGGTGTCCGTTGATGAAACGTTGAATGCTTGTAAGAGATACTTTGTGAATGTTTTATTGGCATGTTCTATATGCTACCATCCTGATAATGTATTTTTACTGGATTCAAAAGTCTTTGATGCAATAAATCCTAAGCAATTGCAATACTATTTCACAATGTCATGAAACTGTTAAAATAGCATGATTTAATATTCAAATATTCTGCTTCACCAATCAGTCCCTTGAATTACCAAAATATACATTTTATAACCAGTTCTACAATATTACTTGAATATAATAACATAGGCTACAACATGTTAATAAGTATTCTTTTATGAGAAAATTAATTCCTAAATTAAATTCTTCATTTACCAACAGCATTTTGCTAGAAACCTCACGATAAACGTTTTGGTATTTCAAAACTTAATAATATGCCATGAACTTATGGGTTGAAGAGCAAGTTCTAAATATGTTGTAGCCTATGCTAAATTTAATCATGATAGGTCTATGGAAAACTGAGGAATACATATTATAAACTATTATTTATTTCATTGATATATTCGTGTGCTTATGTGTTTATATATTTAATTTCAAGTTTGACGTGATTTTTTCTTAATTCTCATTCATAAATGTGAATTACGTGTGAAAGATGATATCAAAAATTATAAAAAGTCAATACACTTTCATGGCACAATCATAAGTTGGATGAATCTTCATTATAATAATTGATATTTTCTTAAAAGTCTTCTCCCTTTATGGTTTTTAGCAGTACAATGAATTATCAAGTATTCAATATTTTCACTGAAATCATCAATTCTGTATGTCAAAAATGTTCCAGAATAGTATATAAACCCAAAGACAGAGACTGCTGAACCTAAAAATTTAATATTAATAAAATTTCATATTGAAAAACAAAAAGTTAACTTGTTTACCTCACTCTCACAATATCCATTTTACTCCAATTTAAGTCACTGTGAACATTTACAATAAATATTACCCTCTGTAATGATAGGATAACTGTAGACATTTTTAAAAATCACATAAGACTGTATGCACCCAGAAAAAGATAATTTTATTACATTGCTCACATATGAAAGAGCCTAACATCGTTTGGACAAAATTTATGTTATAATCTGACTTCAGGATAGGCAATTAAATACTTATCGATTGACTTATTTGTGTATAGGAAGATTTTAAATATGGGAAGAAAGTTTCAGTGCAGTACCAATGTAGCATGAGTTTCAATTGTTCAAGCTAGGCCTATTTTATGTTTAACGTTTACAGATCCACATCTAGTGATGCTTTCAAAGCTTACTACAAAACGTACACTAATATCCTAAAAAAAGTTATAGCCAAAGCTAAACAGAATCACCATGATAATTATATTAATAAATCTGATAATAAAACTAAAGCCCTTTGGGAGATAGTAAAAAAAAAAACTGGTCAAATAAAAAACAAGATGATATAAAACTTATAGAATCAGCAAATGTCATAAAAAACCCTCAAGTCATCGCCGATACTTTTAATGAATACTTTGTCAATGTCATCGAGGATCTTAAGAGTAAATCTCTCCAGAATGTGACTTTAATTAGTATGTCTCAAAAAAATTCAAATTCAAATCCAAATTCGAATTTTCTTAATCTAGTAACAAAAAATGAAATAACGAAGATAATTCTCAATTTAAAAAACAAATATTCGCAAGGCATAGATGAAATACCAGACGTTGTCATAAAAAACAGTTACTCTTATATTCTTGAACCGCTAATTGATATCTGCAACTACTCACTATCGGTAGGAATATTTCCAGACTGTTTCAAAATAGCCAGAGTCCAACCTATAGGCCTATTCAAAAAAGGAGATAAAAACAAAGTAGAAAACTATAGACCATATCACTTCTATCTTCCTTTTCAAAAATTTTAGAAAAAGTCATGTACAATAGGCTTATTTCCTTCTTAAATACCCATAAGATAATCTCCCCCTCACAATTTGGATTTCAAAAAAATAAGTCAATAAATGATGCACTTTTTGCTTTTATAAATAAAATACTACAATCCTTAGATAAAAAAGAAGAAACATTAGGCATTTTTCTTGACCTGACAAAGGCTTTCGACGTTGTCAACCACAAAATTTTATGTAAAAAACTGGACAGGTATGGAATCAGAGGGGTTGCAAACAATTGGTTTATATCTTATTTGCAAAACAGAACACAAATTGTTCAAATTAAATCAGCTAAGTCAACTGCCATGCTTCTCAAAGATGGAGTTCCTCAAGGCAGTATTCTAGGGCCTCTGCTTTTTTTAATATACATAAATGATCTTCCTTCTGAATTACCTCATGCTCATACTATATTATTTGCAGACGACACTAACCTGGTTTTTAATGACGCTGACTCAACTACACTTCTAAAAAATGTGGATTTGACAATTTCACACTTACAGTCATGGCTAAAAGATAACAAACTCCACCTCAACGTAAAAAAAACAATACTAATGCGATTCCACCAAAAGAAACTTGACAACCCTTTTGCTATTCATATTAACGGAACAACCCTTGAGGAAAGTATAAATACCAAATTTCTGGGAATTTGGTTTGAATCAAATCTTTCTTGGAATACGCATATAGACTACATAGCAAATAAACTGAGTAGACTTTACTTTGCCTTCCATATTCTTGCTAGAGTAGTCTCTCTCGAAACTATTAAATCTGTATACTTTGGACTTATATACTCACAATTTACTTATGGTATCTGTATCTGGGGTACATCATCAAAAATAACAACCATTTTCAAATTACAAAAGAAAATAGCAAAAATTATGTTGAAAGTGCCAGTCTGCACTCCTAGTAGAGAAGTTTTTAAAAAGTTGAAAATTTTACCAGTACCCAGTATCTATATTTTAGAAACTGTATGTTTCGTACATAAGATTAAAGAATCTTTCACAAATAACTCAGAATATCATACTCATAATACCAGAATAGCTAATCATCTTCATCTAAATAAACATAGGCTCACAAAATGCCTAAATAGTATAACATATCAAGGAATAAATATTTATAATAAGTTACCCGATGGGTTTAAAGCTCTTTCTAACAATGCTTTTAAAAATAAAGTTAAAAGAATCCTGTTATTGTATCAACCCTTTTCTGTTCATGAATTTCTTGATATACAGATGGTAGTCTTACCAATTTAGCTATGCTTAATTATGCTTTTTGAAGGAGAGATTTCCTCTTAATCCTAATATAAGTATTTTATATCTCAGTGTTAACAAGTTGTATCATATATTGTATTAGACTTAAGTGACGAAACCATGAATTTTGAAACAAGATTTTTCTGGTGAATAAATTGAAATGAAATGAAATGAAAAGATTTAAGTTATTTTGTCTATAAGTTTTGATGGCAAGTACAATTGCCGAAGGGCGACAAAAATCGAATATGCATTGCAAATGATTGATCCCTAAGAAAACTTGATATATACATTCCATTGAAATTAGACATTAAAAAGAATACTAACTTCTAATATAAAAGTGTCGTTAAATGTGTAAAACAAACCTAAATAGAAATAAATAATTTAAGTAAATAACTATTTAAAAGACAATCTGGAGCAGCCTACTAATGAAACATATTAAAATATCTAAATAATATCTATCATTTGTATTGTTAAAGTCACTAATAACTAATTAATATATTTTAACAATAACTTAATAATTTTGAAAATAAATTATTTGATAATAAATAAATAATTTGGAGCTAGTATCATTAATACATAATAAATTTACTATAGTTTAATTTAATAATAAAATAATTCAATAATATGTAGTATATGATGATGATTATTATTATAATAATGATAATAATAATAATATTACTAGTGATTCTTTTAAATTATAATAAAGCAACAATAAACAATAACGACATTATACGCTATTCCTAATAATATTTGTGTAAGTGGTAAGGTGAAGGCACCATTAGCTGACACATCCCCAAAAGCTGACACTTCATTTTTAATTTCACGAAATTAAGGTCTAGAAGGGATATTTGACAGCTTTTCTTGTTCCTAATTTCAAGAGAGATATTTCAGAAATATGTTGGCCAACCTGGTAAACAGCCCAATCTTCTTTTGTTTTGGAGGGAAAATTTGGTTGTTGTTTGATGCTGAACTTGTTTAATTTTTACCTGAGAATTCTGCTGAGATTCTAAGCTGTCTGGAGGGCGGTAAGTTGTAATATTAATGTACTACAGGCTAATCATCTTGTTTAGCATTTTGTAACTATTTTATAAATTGAATTAACAATGTAGGCTAACCCTTGGTTAAGTTAGAAATACATTATGATATTTTTAGGTTAGAAAAATGGGGTGTCAGGCACTGGATAATAATTTATGAACTTTTGCTAGTAGCTGACATAGTGTGTCAGGCATTGGAGGTTTGGGAAATTATCACTATTTTATGAATTAAGAGCCTGTGTGATTTAGCCAGGCTTGTAATGACAAAATATCTTTACTTCAGTCAAAATAACTGATTTTTACCAGTAGCTGACACCCGCTGTCAGGTACTGGCAATTATACTGTCAGGTACTGGTATTTTTGCCATACTTGTTTTACCAGTGCCTAGATTTATCAAAATATAATTAGTATTGCTTTTCTGCATCGCTTTTCAGTTTCTTTACAATTTACTATGTGGAAGGAAAAAGAAAAGAATATCCTTAAATATGATGAATATCACATGCTTCAATCATTAGCAGCGGTAAAAAATGGCATGCCTGTAGCAACTGCTAGTAAGCAGTTCCCAAGTTCCTAGAACAACTCTTATGTACAGAAATTCAGGGAAATATCTTGTTAAAAGACAGATGGAACCATCCTGTTTTTTTAGGTGAAAACTACGAAGCTATTTTAGTAAAGTGGATTTTAGATAGTCGTATCCAACTTGTTGAAAGTGCTGGTAGCACAGCTAAAATTTAAAGATGGTAGACTGGGTAAGAAGTGGATTGAGTTGTTTCTGCTTAGGCATTCAGAAATAAGCCAGAAACACTGACAGTTTCAAGATGTAGTGTAGTAGATTTTTAAAAAAATTTTATCTTTAAATTTTTTAATTTTAGATTTTTGGACTTTTTAATTTTACATTTTCAATTTTAAAATTTTGGATTTTTAGATCTTTTAAATCTTGAATTTTTAGATTTTTTAAATTTTGCATTTTTTTATTTTGAATTTTTGGATGTTTTATTTTGAATTTTTTTAATTTCACATTTTTGGATCTTTGAATTTTTGAATTTTTTATTTTTTATTCAGGATTTTTAATTTTTT
Organism: Ectobius pallidus; assembly: GCA_964059195.1. Classification (NCBI taxonomy): domain Eukaryota; kingdom Metazoa; phylum Arthropoda; class Insecta; order Blattodea; family Ectobiidae; genus Ectobius; species Ectobius pallidus. Next base: position 77,336,812 of record CAXKWD010000006.1, read on the forward strand.
AATTTTGGATTTTTTAAATTTTGGAACTTATAATTTTTTAAATTTAAAATTTTGGGTTTTTAATTTTGGATTTTTAGAGTTTTAAGTTTCGGTTTTTCGATTTTTTAATTAGAATTTTTTATTCTTTTTATTCTGGATTTTTGGAAATTATAAATTTTGGATTTTTTATAATGATGAAGGGCTCACCACACCACTAGCTCGAAGCCGTAATAGCCCCCCACTCAATGCCCAATACCTTTCCCCTGCTCACTCCCGTAAATTTTTTTATTTTTAATTTGGATTTTTAGATTTTTAATTTTGGATTCTTGTATTTTTATTTTTATTTTATGTAAGCTTATCATTGAGTTGATTGTTTTCTGTGCAGTCCGTTCCGTCACAGCCCTAATAATTTCGTGACGATTTTGTTCGTAACACAAGTTTGGGTTAGCTCTCGATTTACTCCTAGCGCGGCTAAAGAAGTTTCACTTCAAAAAGGGTCATATGTTGTTATAAAATATGAAGAAGAATATTTTCCTGGAAAGGTCGAAGAAATTAAAGGCAAAGAATTTTGTATTTCCTCAATGAAGATGAGTGGCTATAACTGGAAATGGCATGAAAAAGGACAAGAAGACATCATGTGGTGTTCCAGAGATGATATTGTAAAAACATCAACACACCCATAAAAGTCAATGATCGGGGTACTTTCCGTGTCCCAGAAATAGATGAGTTAAGACACATAAACATATTTTGAAGTGAACTTATTTTAAACTTCACCAGTGTGTCATTCAAGAACTTTATGAAGAATGTCATGAAACTGTTATAAGAGAGCTTTCATCTGGTTTAGATAAGAGTTAATGTAACATTTTACAAATGTCAGCTACTAGTGCAATGGAGTGTCAGCTTCTAGGTATAACTAAGAATTGCAGTGTCAGCTACTAGTGTTAAAATAATGTTTATATAATTTTTTTCTCCAGCCTTAAGAAGCCATTATTAAGAAATTTTAATGCAAGCATTTTATTTCAGAATCCTTATAAATGGTTTATACAAGATCATTTCAAGTCAATCTTCTCTGTAAAATACCCACATCCAAAAAACCCACAAAATTCCCTCTTAAGGTGTCAGCTACTGGTGCCTTCACTATCATTAGAAATAGCAAAAGGCCTACCTCTAATTTAGCCTAAGTTATTAAATGCAATAAAGGTAAAATTGCAGGTGGACCTTCTATTCGAATAGGCAATACTGTATTCTACCATAGTATCGTACCGTATTATTGAACACTGAAAACGGGAAATAATCAACGCAAAACGAATGTAAGTTAACAGTAAAATACACTTACTCTGTCTGGAGGCATTATTCCTGTATTCTTCACCGACTAGACCAGCATAATCTGCAAAAAACCGTAAGCCTTTTAACGTGTGTCATGGGAAATCTATTTACAAACAAAAATATGCAGAAACAAAACACTGACGTCTAGCGAGAATATCGATTTAACTTTAGAGACCAACACCAGAGAGCGAGGTGGTCGAGGCCATGCAGCCATTTTGTTGAAGTATTAATAATACGCCGGGAGGTGGCACAGGCATTTATATTTCATTTTCGCTTGCTAGAATGGCGGTGTTTTCAAAGTACCGGTACATAAACTATTTATCAGTAAACGTGAATCGTATCCTTCTTCCTTCATTGTTAGCATTAATCTTCTAACAGAAAATATTTTTCCTTCTATTCCATCTTTGAGTGGTTTAAGACTTACATAGTTTTCCGCAGGTCTCTAACGAGAATGACAACAATTGTTCCACGATTCTTCAGAGAAGAGTTGAACAGAAATGCATGGAATGGTAAGTAATTTTTACCAGCAGCCTTCTTTGAGGATTAACCTGACGTAATATTACATCCAAAGAACCATTTAGGCCCAAGAAACCAAGAAATTGGTTTGAAGCTGGGAACTTCGGAATTGAAGGCAAGAGAGAGAAAGAGAGAGAGAGAGAGTAGGAGGTAGTGAGAGTGAGTGAGTGAGAGAGAGAGAGAGAGAGAGAGAGAGAGATGGGGGGGGGAGAGAGGGAGAGCCGGTAGGGTCGCGGCACACAGAAAGCCCCAGGTGCGAGTCCCGCAGCGGACGCAGCAGCGGAACCTGGCCCGAAAGCCGGGAAAGGAAACTGGATGGTGAGGGGGAGATTGAATGTGAAGTGAAGAGTGTTGGTGGAATGAGAGAGGAAAGCGGGAGAATCCCCAAGATAAACTCCTAAGTCACGGCTCGTCCACCAAGAATGACTTGCCTACCTGCGCTGGATTTGAACCCGAGACGACTCTTTGTATGACTGTCGGTTGATAAATGTCATCTGACGTAACTTGGATGCAAAGTAAAAGTGTGATGTTCCGGTCTTCATTCTACTCCTAACATATTTATTATTGTTTTCTTATTAATTGAGGGATGGCAGAAGTGTTGACTTTGACATTTTGGTAAAAAAAAATGCGATATTTAGATTCTATCGTAAAAAAAATAAAGCATACCGATAATCTAAAGTATATCTGTTAAAAATTTGATGCCGTTTGGGCGCAGGGAACAGATGTTGCTGACGCCATTATTTTAAAGTACTGCACCAAGTAAACATCTCAATGCGCTTAAAATTACCATGCAATTTTTAATTGCCTGTCTTCTCAGTTACAATTTCCGTGTGCTTTACAATGTGTGTAATTAAATTTCTAGTAACATGTTCTGTGTATCCTTTGGTTCTTTTTTATTTGTGTAAGTTATAATCATACCCCAATTTCTTTTTAAAATTTTTATTTTTCTGGGTAAAATATTTTTAAAATATAAACGGAGTAAATCATATTTTTAAAAAAGTATTAGTAAATCTATAAAGCATCAAGGTATCTGACATAGAATAAATTCAGGTTCATGTTTTAATATCTGTTGGAGGAGATTGATTTTGATTTTGAAATGAATGAAATCAGTTAATATCTCAAATATTAATGGAGATATTGAAATAAAATTTGAAATATTAAATTCTGTTTAAGTTTTAATCAAGTGTGAAAATTTTGAAATTTAAAGAGAAAATAGCTCAGAAATCAGAAACCAGCACTTTGATCATCCCGTAGAGGCGTAGAGGATTGGTTGATTGAAGCTAAGCAATACCTACTACATCTGTAAGATTGTCATATTACATAATTCAATTTGTGTTATATTATGTATCACTGAGGATGACCACAAGTTGGTCGAAATATATTTGATTTAAAAACTTTAATATTGACAAGGCGGAATTACTGCATTTTTAAATTAAAGAATACTGTTGCTACTGTGTTTATCTTTAATAATGACTTGCTATAGTAGTCCAAAACAAGAAAACTCTCTGAATTATATTTCTAGTTAATAAGACATTGTTACATTGAGATAGAGAACAGAAGAACTATAACCAGGATTTCGAGAAAGTTCTTAGGTGGGAGTTTGGGATGTATCTGCGGAATTTCATTTAGCCTAATAACAGAAGAATCTGACAAGAATTTCTGTAAGTTATTACTTACTTGGGTGTTACTTGGAAGCATTCCGCCTTAGATTATTTCTCTAAGATAAAAGTCATTATTTCTAGCTGGTATGATACTGTCTCCCCTCTTCCAGCAACCCACTGGGCCTATGCCTCCCACAATCTACAACTTTTGTTGTGAATCGCACGATTATTATACTCCTCAGAATTTAAAATATAGGCTAATATCTGGAGATACCATCAACAGAGGATATATAACATATGCAGTATGGATTTTTGCTATTACCTCCATCAGTTATAAAAATGTCTAAAGCAGTTTGATATTCTAAAAGCTCTTTGCTTCTGGATAGAAAAGATCGAGCTATGTTCTACCCTCCAACGGGCACGCTGACACTCAAAATGCTTGATATTTAAATAATATGTTGATTTAATTAAGATGTATTATTCTTAATGTTATATAGGGTTTATAAAGTAGTGTCGAACCTTGCTTACAAAATACAAATTGCAAAAATTTATAAACATAATTTCTTCTCGAGTTCTCGAGTTCATTCATGCTTCTGCTGTATGACTCTTATATGTGCGTAAATGTTCAATCTCATGTCTATAGATTTATTGTCATCTCATGTAAAATATCTAGGCCTAATGCGGGGCAAAATTCCGATACACTGGTGACAGTTGTAAGCTTAAGTCGTACATTAATGACCACAACAAACAAAGAAATTACTTCTAAATTTTTACTAGGTCTTTGTGCTAATCCACACAGGCCTATTTAATTAGAATGAAGCAGCCCAATTTATTCGTGATTATGGTATTAATGCACGCGGAAAATATTATGCCTTTGAAAAAATATTAATATGTTTCTATGGCGAGGACTGAAAGTTTGCCTAATTTCTCTGTTAACGAATGAATGAAACAGTTATTGGGTGACCATTCACCCAATAGGCTCGATGGTCTTGCCTCCAAGCTAAAAAATCGACACAATTACATATCTAAATTATGAGGAAATTACACAATAACTACTGGTTAGATTGGACATCCATTGATTGTGACATAATGTAACGCATACAGTCAATGTTGTATTCTATATTGCAGCAGGGTTGTTCAACTAAGCGCTATTAGTGTACATACATTCCTTTCAATTTTGGATTGAAGGCTTTGACATTATCACTTTAAATATCCGGTTAAGATTCTCCGTATTAGGCAGAAATTCTTGGTAGGATTCGGTTCTGTAAAACGTTTGCTGCAGAGAGTATAAAGAAACGTTTGAAATAAAATTATTCGGTGGCTTTATTGAGCATTAAACGATGAAAGCTGATCTTTCTCTCATCTTTGCTAGTTGCCTCATAATTATTCACGTAAGGGTTCATAATAACGCAGTCTGTCCATTTAAAACACTATTCATATGAGGAAAGAATCTACTCTGGATTCAGTGGTGGTAATTCGTAGTATCTAACTTAGTTACTTTCAAGAGAAAATGTCACTGTTTTATCTTTGTATGCTACTAAAACTTTCATAAAGCTTTAATATTTAAATCTTCATTATTCAAATGCTAGCTTACTTAAATCTCATACATAGAAAGTTCTTAGGAGTTTAAAAGTGAGAATTAATTATGCAATCTTTAATATGTGGCGCTGCGCCATGTTACATGACCTGTACTAAATGTTAAAAAGATTGTTTAACCCCGCTCCTATCTTCAATAAATATTGTTGCGGTAACTTAATTGTGATCTGTTTATTATAACTTCCATTTCATGTTTATTAACTTTATACCTTAAATTATTTTTAAATGGAAACTGGGGTTGGGTCATTAGAGGAATTGTTTCGATTGAAAGGTTATGCCCTTTTATTGTTATGTCGGGTGAAGAAATCCAGTAACAATATGCTTTTCACATTCCACTAATCTATAACTTATCAAATTGTCGATCGCTTTGATATTGTGGCCAACTCTGATCTATATCTTTATAACGATGCCAGTGTTAATAAATGTAAATAAATTATTTAAAAACATCTAGCCAATGAATAATTAAACACTACTGCTGTTGATATAATATTGTACATTCTATCGAAATATAAGGCTACCTATATCTGCATTATATTTTAATATGTTTTTCAGTTTAAAGGCTACTGTGCAAGTAGTAGACCTAATTGTTTTCGGATTGAATTTGATTAATTACTAACCTATACGGCTGATTTAAACCTTTAAGCAACATGTCAGTGAATCCTACACTTAAGTCTACAGGTCCAGTGCATTTAAGAAATCTTTATATATTTTAGGAATTTCTTATATCAGTGTATACGAGTACGAATTAAGGTTAAGAAGATGCCCAGCTATATTAACTATGTAGGTATGCATTGCTCTGATATGTGCTAATTTCGGTTCAAAAATAAGTTCATAACTTATAGAGAAGTAATATTACTATTAAAACTACAGTGAATATAACTTTTTACACAAGTTTGTATCTGTAATTTAAATAAAATACTTTATGCCAACAAAATGCGATATTATTCGTGTTATGGCTTTATGTCTGAGTAGATGCACTACGTCCCACAATGGAAAATTATTAAGAAAAATTAATCATACCAACGTTATGAATCTAGCTAATTTTAGCTAGCATGAATTGCTAGTTAATATTAATAATTACAGCACTACTACATTTAAAATTACTGGCACACTAGTGAATAAGTATTGTGTACTATTACATATAGTACACACTACTACTAAGTTTAGTACATTATTGGGGAATGTCATGGCATAGTTGGTTGAAGCACTGCGCTTTAAACAGGAAGGTTGCGGTTCGATCACCGAGGAGACCTTTGGGATTTTTCAATTGGCTTAATTATTCTGGTGGTACAATGGCTCTAGGATCAACTCAGCCTCTGCAGAAATAGGTACCAGGAGCAATCCTCGGTGTGAATGTGGCTGGTGCGAATTGCTGACAGCATTACCACTATCACTGCCCAATGTCTAAAAATGTGTGAGCCTCAACCTCCTGGAGTCCTAAGTGTTCTACGGCCTGTATATGGAACACTTTACTTTTACATAATTCATTAGTCTGTAATAAACTTTCACTAGTTTATAGGTCTACACTATTCATTTCTGCTTCAATAGTTATTTATGAAAAGGTGGTAAAGAGGAGATTTTATTTTGCGAGTATCCAGCTGTCCTGCCATCTGGTATGCATTTGCGCAGACATAGGTTATTGATTTTCTCCAACTGTCAATAAGTCAATAAGTATGACATTTTTGCGACCACCGTGAGAAATTCAACATTTAAAAAGGCGTGTTAATTTTTAACGTTTTCAATTTTTATCAGACTGAGTCTATTTAATATTCATAAGCAATTATTCTTAACTAAAAGAGTATTTTCCATGAGAATCAATCAAAGTTGGTCACCTTGGAGTGTAATAACTTCATAGCATTCAGTGGCATAATTTTCTCCTTTTAATTAATATATTCTACCGCTAAAAGTGCTTCTTTTACCTTCGACTGTCTAAAAAAATGTTTTTTGAGTCCGTGTGCGCGTCAGTGGGTTTGCTGAACGCAACATGCTTTTTCAGTTGTTCCTTGATTTTTATCGTACCTACTCTCTGTGTCCTAAGATTTCTCAACATTTATGCAGACGAGATGTTACGGTCCATTAGTCCTAGGATTTACTGTACTTTGGAAAAATTTATGTTAGTCTATGTGCGCATTGTCCGCCGGCGTGGTCTTGTGGTTAGCGTCGCTGACTACAGATCCGTCGGCCCGGGTTCGATTCCCGGTACCTACTCGGATTTTTCTGAGGTAGGGAGGTCTGGTAGGGGTGCACTCAGCTTCGTGATTCCAAATTGAGGAGCTACTTGATAGAGAAGTAGCGGCTCCGGTCAAGAAAACCACCATTAACGGCCGTGGGTGTCGGCATGCTGACCACATGTCCCCCAATCCTGCCATCTGCCTACGGGAGATAACGCAGCTGTCGGGTGGTAGGCCAAGTCCTTCCAGGGATGTAGCGCCACGGAGTTTAGTTTTTTTTTTTCTATGTGCGCATTTCAGTATGGCGTTTCTACTGATTACCACAGAGTTTAATTTTATACTTGAGGTGAAAACGTTTTGTATCGTGATGTTTCGTTTCTGTCTATAACTTTCAAAGATGTATTGTATTATGGGTGTATCAGAAAAACTTCACAGCAAAATAATAGAACCAGATTACAACAGTAGGAAGGATCACAAAAAAAAATTAAGGGTGGGCCTCAGAGAAGAAAAATAGAGAAATTTTCTTTTTTAAATAGAGGATTCAAGATGTCTTACATGCAGAAATCTTCGAAATATTTTCTGCTAATGCCAATTTTTTTAAAAACTTATTGAGTAGAAGTGTGTTAAATTTTGATATGTGTGGAAGGTGAAAGATTTTTCAGGTCTCTATATAATAGTGCGTGTGTATGAATATTATAAGATACGTAGTTATTTTTTTTAACATTTTGATACGTTATAGTTTTGAATGGGCAGAGATTGTTTTTGTATTATGTACACTGATAATATGATTACTGAAGTTTAGTGTGTGATGCTATGTAATGTATGCGTATACCTGAGGAATAACTTTTATAACTGGTATTTATTTGAAACACTGCCACCGGCTGTTGGCCCACTTGCAGTTTGACATAAAAAAGTTACGGTAAAATGATCCCATAAATATGCTTCCCAGTATTGTTTCCGCTTTTATTTTTTACATTGTATATTTTTACTATTGATTACTTTCTTCATATTTCATAATCCAGGACAAAATTTCTGAAATTTACGAGAAGCTCAATAAGAAGATCTAGGTAGAAGAATTTCTTCGGAGGGATTAAAAAAGAAAGCTAGTTGGATACTAATACTATGGATTGGAGAATTCGGAGAATTTTGATGCTGCGTTATTATACCTCCAATTTCTGTCTGAACATTCAGTCAGCCGGTCTGTCTTTAGGTCTTTTGGTTGACTGATCGGGTTTCAAACAAATAGAGGCTCTACACATGCTAAAATATATTTTATTGGTCATAATTATTTCTTTTAGGTGCTGTGAGAACAAAACACGTAAGATCTGTTGGGGTTACAAATAAAACTTTATTTAGAACAAGTTTTCAACAATTATTAAGCATAACTAGATAAAAAATTACGTCGGTCTGCAGATCACTGCTTCTTAAGGGACTGTCTTATGAAAATACTCAAATCTAAACTTTTTATTTGAACATTGAATCATTGCACATTATACCCCCTGTATTGTTCCTCTCTCCACATGAGAGTTTGCAAAAATATATTGGATAGGTCTTGAGATGTTATATTTTGCACAAGACAGACATCATTTTTTTAAGTTGCTGCAACACTTCAAATAACTTCACGTGTATTTATTTGAAACTGAGATACAGAGTTTTCAGAAAAGTAAGTTAAGTTTTTAATATAGTTTAGATACGGTACTTTAAAAGTAATTTATAAAAACATAAAACATGAATATAGAAAATCGACTTTTCATATCGTACTTTTTCCCCCCAGCAAATACTCTGTGAATAACTAACTGTCAAAGAATATAATTATTGTATCCTATGTATAACATTTCAAGAAATACAGTAAAAATTGTTGTGCAATAAGTTGTGTAATTATAATTTTTATAATAAATAAATATGTATTTTAAGTAATCGACTATTAAAATATTGAAATACTTAGACTACACTCACATCACTCAAATCACAGGCATGAATTACTATACTGTCTCAGTATCAAAGACAGTCATATTCCATGAAAGATGACATGGGCATGTTCTTATTCCTAACCTTTTTGGTTCGATTTTTTATACCTTTATCTTTTTCCAGACAGTTTTATGTATCAATTTACCCTTTTTCCACCCAAATTTCGAATTAAAAATAAAATACAAAAATGATTTTATGTTTACTGAAGAATACTATTTCTTACGGACCTATTAGGATTTGCACTTTAATTTTCCAATGCACCTCAGGTAAAGTTCTTATAAGTAGCGCCTGATTCTTTTTCATGTTCCTCTATGAGCCAGAGATATAATTCCTTGAGTAGGCTATAACCATTCTTGAAATAAAATATAATGACTGAAAATGTTTAATAGAAAATGAAAAATGTTGTAGGTGCAGTGAGTATTATGTAAGTTAATACGTTGTGAAAGTTGGCCTGGCAGGCAGAGAAGTAGCCTAGCTGGAACATGTGCAATATTGATGCGGGTTGCTGCGTGTCAGTCCAGAGCGAGCCATGAATAATATAAACCTTCTCCATCATCCTTACTACTCCTGCTGCTACATCACTACCGCACTCTTTCCACTAAATGCACGGACAATTAGTCCGTTTCATGTAACCATGCGCTAGTCTGCACGCGTAACCTCTACAGAAATCTTACCTTCATATAGACTTCCTTTTCGTAACATTTCGTAACTTGAACTTCAAGCAGCTGAGACTGCAATGTTACACGTTTACTTGGCATATGTCATAATTAGGCTAAACATTCTGTCACAAAATCATGGCAGCAATATTGGTGCATTCCGTGAAAGAGATTAGTTCCGTATGACATGGAGTGTACGTAATATGCGCCGTAGTCGGCCACACAAGAATTTCTAACTGAATCGCTAAAATCAGAAACTCCTCATGTCCAAAACTTATAAATTGTTCAGGAGAAGCAAAAAAGTGATTATCGTAAGTTAGAAACAAATATCTGGAATTTGTTGAAAAAAATATAAAAGTCTATATCGTAGATTATGTTATTCTAGACAAAAAAAAAGTCGCGTATACCTATTCCAGGAATCGATATATAATATATATATATATATATATATATATATATATATATATATATATCAGGATTGGACTTGAGGGGTTTTTGGATCAAATGAATTGAACATTGAGGGCGGCCAAAGCCCACCAAGGGCTGTTCAGCCGTGAAGGAAAAGATTAAGAATGTGCATTCAGAGCAGTATGAATTTTGTGTCTTACAAACAAAATATTTAGCATCCCAAAGGAATACCGTCCAGGCAGAGACATGTACTGTGCAGTATTCAGAATAAGTGGACGAACATAAGAAACCATCCTATTCACCACATCAGTAAAATGCCATGTAGCCGAAAATCATAATATTAGAGGATCAGGATCGACAGTCTCCGGCGTTCCTCAGTTCCCAGTTGGATTAGGTTCTGGCACCTCGAATTTACCGTCGAGTAGAACCTACTGGTCTGTTCACCCGCTACCAGGATTTTTGGGCGCTATTTATGAAATCGTCAAGTGTTAATAACTGTGTACATGCAACTACATGTATGTTGGAAATATATGAGGGTACTTATAGAATATATCTATTATGAAGATGTGTTACAATAAATATCACGTTAAAAGTCTTTTCATTGTTTCTGTTTTATATTAAAGTTTGCAGTCATTGTGTCGAGAAGCTAAGTACATTATAAATAATTACTTATAAATACACTAATATGCAGTGAACAAAACCTGCTTTATAATTCTATATAAAATGGCTCATCTTACATTCTACGAGGGCATATTGAAAGTCGTGAGCAACATTTTTTTCACAACCTTAATCTTTATTTGTAAGTGAAACCAAGTAATCATCTCAATCTACAGACCTTTCTTTCACTTTTCCACATAGTCTCCGTTTTTTGTTTGTTTGTTTGTTTGTTTTTTCTCACACATGTTTCCCATCGTTCTGCAAGTTTGAAAATTTCTTGCGATAGAATTTCGTTCCAGGAGAAAGGCGTATCACTGTGAATGAAATCGCTGCAAAACTTGCAGTTGGACATAGTGCGGTGCAAGAAATGATTCACAGCTTAGGTTATCGGAAGGTAGGCCTATGTGCCCGTTGAGTCCCACGTTTATTGACCGAGGACCACAAACGTCAGAGACAAACCATTGCCCAAAACCTTCTTCAGAGATTTCGAAATGAAGGTGACGAATTTTTGACGAGAATTGTGACTGGAGATGAAAGCTGGTTCCATCAATATGAACCTGAAACAAAACGACAGCGTATGGAATGGCGTCAGTGTCTACGGGCATCTGGAAAGGAATTCTATCGCAAGGGTATTTTCAAACTTGCCTACGATTCGCTGACATGTTTGTTTCAAATTTAAACATGTGTGGTGAAAAAAAAAACGGAGACTATGTGGAAAAGTGAAAGAAAGGTCTGTAGTTGAGATGACATACTTGGTTTCACTCACAAATAAAGATTAATGTAGTGAAACAATTTTGCTCACGACTTTCAGTATGCCCCTCGTAGACTGTTTACCTATTAAAACTGAAAATGATTTCCCCCTTCCTGTATCTTTTAAGAACAGCACAAATTTCCAAGTCAATAATAACCCAGCAGGCGCTGTTGGCGGGACCTCAGAAATCTAGTCACATATGTACGAAGAATGGCTTTTATATAGTAGATGCACACGTGTGTATACTCATTGTCAATCTAAAGTAGGCTACAGTAAATAGCTTTGTTTCTCATATTGCGAAACTACTTCGCTTAAGAGCAGTATAAAACACGAAATAACAGTCCATCCATCTCCCTCTCTTAGTAGAGATAGAATTTTCATGACCTGAAACCTCAAGGGAAGTGACCACATATTGTTAAAGTTTATTATTTCAGACAAACGTTTTAGTACATCCAAACCCTTGACACCTTACACACAGAATTCTACATAAAGCTTGATGTTCTAGGCTCTTTTAAATATGGCCTGGTAGGACTAAAGCTAATCTGATCATTTATCTTCGCAACACAAGAAAAGAGATAAACACTGATACGGAGGAAGGCAGGAAAGTTACGGATGCTGAGCATTTCGGTTCTCATGATTTTTAAAAACCTTGAAATTGTGTGGGGAAAAATAACTAATGTTATATATTATGATAGCACAACGCTGTTTAGTTAAATGCAATTAACATCCATTATTACAGTAGTGATGTAAAATATTCTGTATAGCACTAAAATGTTATAAAGATACTTCTGGCAAATGCAGGAATTATAGTTCCTGCGTGAATTAATGTTAGACCATTGTCCTGTAGTCAATACAGAACTACACAGGCAAACACAAGTGCGACAAATGCTAAGTCACACAAACCCTTTCGAAACATCATACGATAAGAGATTCCAGGCAATGTGATAATATAGACATGTGAAGAACTAGAAGTGGCCACAAATACCTTTCAGACAACTGTTAAAGATGCTGACGACAGGGCGACCACAATCATACCAGAACTGTTGGCCTGATACGGATCAGACGACCCTATTGGGTTCGCTGGCAAAGATGCCGACAAGAACAAGGTAAATTTGGGTTCAACCGCCTTTAAAGTAGAATACGAAGAACAATACCAGACTACAAAGATCGACAAGTTCATTCACGGACTGGATGGATTTATCTATGAGCCAAGCAAATTCAGTGCTTTTTTTCCGTGGGTACGCATACCCCTTAAAGATTTTTCCAGTTCCATATAGGAGAAAATCAATAATTTCCACAATTTGTAATCTGGACAAATTTGTGCCAAACAAATGATGCGGTTCTTCTTTGTCAAGCCCCACAGTTGGATACCATTGATATGATGCAGACACAGTGTTTATATTTGAACAGTACTTACGTTGGTTGGATTCTCTTCGGTCTGTTGAAACCACGGCTGCTGCAGTCGGAATGCGACGAGATTTAGCTCTTTCAGTTCTACAGGGTAATATATGGGTGAGTGAGGTTCAAATCTTTAAGTGAAATGATAAAGTTAATTCTAGGGTTTCGTTTACAAAGTTTATTTTCTTAATGTTCAATAGTATATAGTCCAAAGTTCAAACTACTTATATTATGGTAGCTACCGCGTATTTTACTGAAAGTCAGTACTGGCAATTGCAGCTTAACGTAAGATTAATTTGTAATAGCTTGGGATATTTAAGTGATCGCAATTCTATAATTTATCTATGACGCAACGTACTTACTCCGTACTTTCCACTGAGTTTACGGTACAAGCTGTAATCTATAGCTTTTACCAACAACACTTATCACAGATTCTATTTTGGTGATGGCTATAATGCAGCCTCACCTATTATAATTCGATAGATAGATAGTTGTATTGGCAATTGAATGCCAATACAACTTAAGTACACAACGACTTGTGACCCCCTAGTCACAGAGTCATGTACGTTCCGCGACCTGCTCTGATCACGAAAACTTTACAAGTGTGTTTCAACGTTCAACTGCAATACTGGCTTCCTTTAAAATCTCGTAGCACCCCTCTCAACTTTCACAGCAAATCATTTCCTTTCGCTAATTCTTACATTTATCCTATTAAGCTTATTTCCTATTGGTTACTTCATTCTCGAGCTAACCTTGGTCTCTGGACGCTTGTCTCCTGCGTCCCCCTCTAGGCGATTCCTGGTAATTTCACCCTTTTCTCCGTATGGTTATTGTGAATATCTTTCCCACTTACATTTCTCTAGAATTCCCTTTTCATACAGTAATCAGGGGCGGCCGGTGTTAATGTGCTACTGTGCTATAGCACACTGTTCATTTCGTTAAATAAAATATTGTTGATTACTTAAATAAAAATTACCAATATTCTGTTAAAATACATTTATAAATTTTTCATTATCTTAGATTTCCAACCGTTATACAATATGCAATATAAATATGCGATATAAATATTTTTGATTGATTGATTGATTGATATCCCTCACAACGTCGGGCGGTCAGCTTGAGTTGCTAAGCATTATACTGCAGTGTGCTCTGTTCCCCAGTAGCTCTGTCTTCTTGGTGACGAAAGCGTGGAAAGTGCCCTGAGGCAAAGTGTATATTTGTCACTGTTAGCATGAAAACCGCCTCGTTGGAGCTATTCGTGGGATAGAACCCGGCCCCCTATAGGTATGCTACATGCCGCACAAGAAACTGGCTGGTTGAGGGTGGAAGGTTGACGACCTCTTGTTTGGTATGGTAGGGTGGATATTTTGAAGGTTGTTTTGCAAGTCTATAGGAACAGTCCTTGTTAACGCATCTTATTGATGGCGGCTTATCTTGACGTGCAGTTTTAATAGAGTTCAAATCCGTGGCTTGACATAAATTTTATGAAAATATGAGACAGCTTAGCTTTGAGAACTAAATCTATACTTAATATTAGGCTCATAGATTTGTTTGCTGAATTCAATGAGTACATATAAATAGGCCTACATAAATACATAATAATAATGTAAATACATAAATATGTGCAAAGCTAAAATCCAACTTCCATTCCCGCCCAAGATAAATTTTCCTCCATAGATTATACAGTGGAGTTGAATTGCGAGACCTTTAACAATTACCTAGGAAAGAAGAAACTGAATGCTGAAAACTACTCATAAATATTGTAATAAAATATTATTTAATGACAGTATAAGGAATAATTTTTATCGCCGAGGAAAGTGAATTTAACGCGCACGTTAGCTCAGCGACTTACGAAGAGTAAGTTAGTACAATCTTATGTCTGGGGGACAGGACATTGTGACCAGACACCCTCTCAATTCTCAAACTGCATTCTTCTGTGCAAAGTGCGAACTGTTAACAGGACAGAACCGACAGTGGAACAAGTACTAAGTATATTTCGTGGTGCGTGTGTGTTCATGTTCAGAATTATTGCTGAGAATGTGAAGAATGAATACAGTAGATAGTTTAATAACTTTCCATTTTCTAGGAGTAAGGAAGAAAAAATCGAGATAAAACAATTACGAAGGTCATCACCCAAGTTAGTTATGAATCAAAAAGCGGAAAGCGGAAAAAACTGCGTTTACAACAGAAAATTTCATAGGGCGGTGTATGAAAACAGTTGGATATGAGGTTGTGAAAATTAGGAATGCTCTCTTCTGTTTTCCTTGCCTTCTATTTGGTGATTCCGATTCCTGGAGTAGAAGGGATTAACGGATTTAGGACACCTTAGTAAGTTGACAAAACATCATAAAGATAACATTTAGCAGATGCATAATGTATTAAATATTAGTTCTCTAGGCAGTGTGGATATTGGAGCACAGTTAAGTCAGGCATATCACGACGAAAAATTGAAACACAACCAACAAGTGGAAAAAAAGGTACGTACTTAAAAAAATTATTGATTTCATTAAGTTCTGTGGGGCTTTTGAACTTGCTTTGATAGGTCACGACAATCTGAAAAGCCTTGAATTTTCTTAGGACTGATAGATTTCGTTTCGAATTTGGACACTGCTGTGCGGGAACACATGGAATTGCATGGGCATCATTTTTAGAAATAGGGGAATGGCATGTAACGTTTTATTTTTTGCATGTTCATACTGTAGCACACACAATGTTTTTGTCACCGGCCGCCACTGACAGTAATACTTCCATTCTTTCGTATTTTCACATAATAAGCCGTGCAGATTTTAACAATAAGTGTCGCCGGGCCCCAGTTGAGTTGCTATACATTTGGTTAGTACTCTATTGTAGGCTTCTAAGTAAATTGTCTGAGCCTATTCCTACTGCTATGAAATGTCTATATTTTATTGATAAATACTTAATTTTCTGTAATGTATTATTGCCTTGATGTTTGTAATCATATTATCTAATTCCTTATTTTATTCTCCATTTAATCATACGATTTTATTAATGTATGTAAATTAGTCTGTTTGTTATTTAATATTATTGATTAATACGAGTTGATATTACTTAATATTAGTCACTCAATCATAGCGATAGCTCTGATGTCATCACAAAATAGCGAAAATGATTATGGACATCATTTGAACTAAAGTAACTACTGTATTTTTAGTGTTACATTCGTTATCCACACCATGATTTTGACACTTGCTCTGCAATCACGAAAACGATGCATGAATGTTGCTGCACACGTCAATTTCTCTCTGGCTATTCTGCAATTGTATTTCACGTGTTAAATTATATATGCTCTTGTGAATATGGATCCGTATATGTATATGTCAGATGATAGCAACAATATCGTGCACCCTTATATGTTGTATGAACTGACTCTAAATATAAAGGACTATAAGTTTCATTCCATTATGTATTTGTGAAAAGTGCAAGGAACTCGACGAACGTATCATGGACTAATTTGCAACTTACAGGTAGAATTGATGTGTATGAACTGAGTCCATCACAGAATTCTTAAAGTCATATAACCTTTTGCATTTTATGTGCGATTCCACTTTCATTATATATGGGTAAGTTTTTCAATGTTCCGTCAAGTCAAAAGCAAAAGTACTTTTTTTAAGGCCAATTAAACATATTCGAGTTCTTCGACCCTCATTTCTCTAATAATGATAACTACAGCCTTTTTATTACGACCCTCCCTCCCTGAAAGAATACAACAAGTAGGCCTATGTGGATGGAACTGATCGTTCCTTAACAGGAACCGATACTGGTTATTAGATGTAACTGTGCACAATTCTTGGATAGCCTACTTTACCGCAAAAATAGAAATACAATAAAATTTATCATGTAAATTCTCCAAGAGAAATAGTGCAGGTATACTTGAAGTATTATGCAACGCAACCGAAAGGACCTAGACGAATCCCAAACTTCAGTACTGCAGCAGAAGAGTTCCGGTTTGATAGGCTGAACCACCTGATTATGAAAATACAGACACCCAGAAGAAGGCCTGGTGTTGGGTACAAGAACGGCATATAACCCTGCCGTAGAGGGAAATGATAGGGAAGGGATATTAAAAGAATCTCTGGTAGCGGAGGACCAATTATTGCTTAAAAACAATAATAAAAGGCGTAGAGCTAGGTGGACTTATATCGCAGGTTGCTGGATACAGGAATCCACGGATGCAATTGGGAACAAACCTTTAACGTGTAACAAAACTATGGAACTTTTATTCACACAATATAGGCTTAAATAAATGCACTGAATTAAATGAATTAGAAAATGAATAACAAATAATCTGAGATGAGATTGCGTAATCTGTAATAACCAATGTACTGAGATTTGGCGCGTACTTTCGGCCACGTGGCGATAAATGTTCTGTATTTATGCCAGTAATAATTCTTATATCAAAACACTCGTAATAATTGCTGTATTCCGTTTAGGATGATTTAATATTGATATCTTGAGAATAATACACTGTATAGCTGATTTGCTGTGAACGCGTGGGTTGCACAATGCTATCGAACTAATACGAGCTTCAAGACGGATCTTGGAAGCCGTTGCTAATGACGAATCTACTGTAATTAGTGAAGATTAAATACTCGCACACGACAATACTTGTATCTTTAAGTATTGTGCACTAATTCGCGATTTAAGCGCAAATACCACTGCGGCTATTGTCTTGAAAATGGCGCGAATGAAGAGAAGCGATTCACACGACTGCTTTGTGTGAATGCTAGACGCTGACTGATCTTGGCGTGATGCTGTAATATAGGCACGAGGCCTCTCAAGCTTGCACCTGCCGGATGTATGACCAGAGAACAGGCGGTAGGAACACGTATCAATCCGCTGAAAACTGCTGAATTGATGCAAATAGATTTAGCGGAGAGTTTGAATAGACAGACTAACTAGACATGTATAAAAATGCTAGTAAAACCCGTAGCTTGCACGAACACTAGGAATAAACTGCAAGACATCAGCGCGTACCCAATGGAAAAAGTGTACTGTGGGATTTCTTTAAATTTCAACTGATATTATTATAAATGGACATGATAGAAGATAGAGTGCTGAGGATGATTCATGGTATGTAAATATCCAATTCGGAATTTGCCTTTTCGACTGGGGAACCATGAAAACACCCATGTCAAAATGACCGGCCACGGGATTTGAGCCTGGGACCTCCCGAATGCGAGTTCAAGACGTTACCATCTCAGCCACCTCGCTCGGCGGGTAGTGTTATTTGTCAAAGCTATCTGTATTGCAATTTCCAAAGCCGTAAATGAACACTGTAAAACAATATGTTGTAATGATAAATTATTTGGATTTGATAAATTCTTTCTTATATTACCCTAAAATAGGCACTAAATTGGGGATTACTCCGGTACCGATCAACCGATTTGGTTCAATATCAACAGGCTTCTTCCCATGGACGTTATAAATGCGTATACCAAGTTTCATGAAAATCCGACAAAGCGTATTTTAGTTATCGCGCGCACAGACACACGGACGGACAGATAGACGAAAATACATTTTCTCGTTCACCACACAATCTCAGAAAGTACCATTCTGGCAATAATAAAAGTAACTTTATGCTATCGGTACACGTCTGCTGTACATTCATTATGTATCCTAGATGACGATGCGTTGCCAAGGAGACTTGTTTGCAATTTTATTTGCGAATATTCATAGGTAGTAATCTATTTCTATCGTCTCTAACATCAATTTAACTGTGTGAGGATATCCATTTCGTGAACAGGAAAATATTTTTATGTAGAAACCATGTGGTTTATTCGTCATGGATCTCAAGCACTTTTCAGTTCCATTGTTAGCAATGTACTGGCTTAGATCTCCTGTGACATATAGACGGAACAGTTCCATGGCTTGTACGTACACCCAGCTTTTGGGGTTTTATCTGTGGGAGCCACCTGGTTTATGCATAAGACGTTTCTATTGCAGAGACAATTCGTCAACGTAGGCTATCATGAAGCCTGCGAATCCGACACGTGTTGGGAGCATTTGAAAGGTGCGACGTGCTATGAATGGACGACTGAAGCGTGTATGGAAGCAGGAGGCCATTTCAGACATTTATGTGAGTTTCTGAGTTGATAACAGTTTTGACCAAGCTTCCATTATTCCTGAATGACATTCTTCTTCTTATGGTGAGGAATGATATGTACTGTAAATAGATAATTGGGCAACACTCACCAGTGTTTGTTGATCCCTTTGTGAAGCCGTTGTCAATAGTTGCTTAATCTTGCGTGAAGCCTTCGTCTTCTTAATAAAATAATAAAACTCACACCGTATATAAAACGTAAACACTAAAAAATGGCAACATCACAACATCCTGAGAGCCCTTCTAGGATTACTATTAATTCCTTACACATACTGATTGATCCCATCTCGACATTTTATCCCATGAAATAAAATCTTAACAAACCTACATCTAGAATTCAAAACTTTAATTGGTAATAAAAAAGTTAATAAAGGATCCTCTTTCATTTTTATTTCCTTATTTTCCATTGTTATATTCAACATTTTTTTAGGTCTATTCCCATATATCTTTACTAGTACCAGCCATATAACTCTTACACTCACTCTAGCCTTGCCTCTCTGATTAAGATACCCAAGATACCCAATAATCTATTTACAGTACAAGCTTCCATTGTCCCACAGCTGTGTAATTATGTTACTTCATTAGTAATTCAGAAACTGTAGATTTTCGAACGTTTGTTTCTATAAACGTTTTTTCTTGTAAAAAGGTAAAAGTATTGCAAAAGCTGTAAATTATTTATAGAACATCCTGTTTAATAATTACTGAAAAAGTATTACAGATAATGAATGCAAATTTGTGCTGTAGTTTCTCTTAGTTGAAGATTCTTGGTTTAAAAGTAATATTACAGAATTGTTCTATTGAAAAATGTGAGAATTACAAATATTTCATCGTCTTAAAAGGTTCAAGAGAAAATAACATATTGAAGAATACGCTATCTGTTTTGTAGATTTCCATCTATTATGAATTATTGTGAGAATAAGAGAAAGGTGAAGAGACACACCGTGTGGCACACTAGTGACGTCATACACCGCCATAGAAAAAGGTCACGTTACATAATTAATGAAGCGTGTGAAGACGAGACTCATCCAGCGACACTGCAATATCATTCTAGACCGCACCCACTTCAGCTTGGTCGGTTCCCTCAAATTAATATGCTATCACTATGTAGGGTATAAATATTCTACAAGGAAACATATAAGATTATGTAAGTTACTAAGTGTTAAGAACAAACAAGTAATTCCACTGTTTTGTTCCTGTTTTTTAATAAGGTACGAAACATTTATAAAGTATAATGTCTCTAAGATATCCCTATACTTTCAAACTTACAAACTTACAAAATATTGTCATTACTGAATCATATTCACAGAAAAGATGCACAGATACATGCTTCTGAAAGTATTTTTTATTATTATTTATTCAGGGAACCTCGAAACGTGTTGTTTAATTTCTTGAAATTCGGGCAGAACATAATTCCTCTACCTATAGTGGCTGAGTAAAAACAATACGGTAAAAAAATGTAGATGTTCAAGTATTTTGAAGAGGTATAGCCTAGATGAAATCATAGCCTAGATGAGATAATTTGTTTGTAATTTTCTGAGTTTGAATATGCTAAGATTCGAGTCCCATGAGGATCAGCCGGAGGAGGTGAATGAGGAGAAGAGACGAATCTATGAACCCACCATTAAGTATTACAAGGATAAATACCATCTAACATCCATAACAGTGACAGGATTAATGATTGGAGCACGTGGTACCATCCCAAAACTATTGTTTGACTTCTCCAAAAAGTTCAGGCTGCGCAAAGCCATCCTTGTAGAAATATCACTGGTGGCACTGAAAGGGTCTATTGCCATTTTTCGCAATCATACCTGTGGGCCATGACTTCTAATTTTAAGTTGTTATCTATATACTAATTGTTAAAGCTGCAATATTAATTTAATCTGTTTTCTTTTACTGTTTACATATATATTTGTTGTTGGTACTCTTTGTCATTGGCAACCTGAAGGTGTTGCTGGAAGAACTAAAATAATAATATATCTCTGTGAAATCTGTGCCCATTTTGTTAGGTACCAGTACTTAATTTCAAAACTTAACAAAATACCAAATCAGGTGCTTAATTTCAACAGCTTAACAAAATACCAAATCATTCTATCTGAGGAAAGGGAAGGGGGTTGAAAGTGCTAAATTTTCACATGGGGTTACTGATTATTTAATATTCACCATTTTATCTCTTTTGCTATGAATACTGTTGGTAGATACAAAATATTTCTCTGTTATTGCAGATTTTGCGGAACCCAGAATTGATGTGCAGTTTTACTTTTGTGCTGTTTATCAGTGTGTAGAGACTTTCCTATATCAAGAAACAAGAAGACTAGAAGATAGTGTTTGTGTTTTTATTTAGTGTTTGTGACATCAAGAAAAAAACTTTTCTATATCAAGAACAAGTTGAGGAAGACAACACTAAGATTCAGATCTTCACTTCATAATTCCGTGCTCTGGCATGGAATTTTGAAGTGTAGTCTGTGTATTCTCCATTCCTATTACTGCTGGACACCTCAAGGTATTAACGAAAGTAGTACATAGAAAGGAGCATATATAGGGGCCTCTTTTTAGAGGTGAAGAGCGGTCTTGGTGCTGACCGAGGCCACTGGACACCAGAAGACCAGCAATTCTCTCACCGAAAACAGGTAAAGAATATAATATTATACTAGGTTAAAAGGGTTTTGTGTTTTGTAATTTAAAATTAACTTATCAAGTACTTTCGATTTTCAAACTCAGGTCCTTATACAGGTATGTAGAATTTTAAATGAGGAAGAACCGTTTATCACGCTCAAATTATTCCATCAGAAAACGATCGATAAGGCCTTTAATGGCTCATAGAGGATGTCGAATTTTGCATCCCATTGCTTCTAGGAGGGATGAAATAATAAGAAACAGAAATTCCTGTAAAATAAAATTATATTGCCTTTACGGAATGTATTATTTTTCACTCTCATGTTACCATACAACGGTTTCGAGGCTGAAATTAAAAATAAATTCAATATCACTTTCATACTTTCCTCCCCAAAAGCCTGGGGCATAATATACTGCTCGCATTGCACTAAAATGTTCCATCCTATTTTGTCTCCTCTTAGATGCTTAGGAACTATGATAAACATCCATATTGCTCAACTAATACAAAGTCTACAGCTATGTTATAATTTATCAGTGGATATGATTTTTTTACCGACATCTCGTATAGCATACTCCTTGGCACACATTCAAGCTGAGACAACTGGATTTAGCTGTCCCTGCAATACCACCTCTTAAACTTAGTGATGAGCAAATGCAAGACCAAGACCAAGACCAAGGCGGTCTTGGTCTTGGTCTTGGTCTTGCATAGGTAACCCTGGTCTTGGTTTTGGTCTCGGTCTTGCATCACTGGTCTTGGTCTTGGTCTCGGTCTTGCATACTTGGTCTTCGTATTGTTGCAAGAGTCTTGCAGTTTTCTTTTATGCATGATCGATGGCGTTTACATGATTTAAAGTTACACCGATTGCATGTGAGTTATTGCTTGCGAAAGTAACGAAAGCTAATTGCTTTTAGTTGCTTTGACCATGTAAACAGTAATTTGATGTCACGCTGTTTGCCGAAACGTCCATGGTAATATAAGCTAGAACAGTAAAGTTTGTAAATTTAACTATTCTCTGTTATCCTATTGCAGAACTTTAAACCCAAAATCCACGAGATGCTATACACTATTTGAGAGTGCAAAGTTATGAATATTATATTGTAAAGTTTCAAATTGAACGGCTGTGGAGACAAGAAGTAATATTAACAGGATGTGCATGAAATGTTTAAAAGATTTACGCATAAGAGAGAGGTTCTATCTGACCTGTTTAAAGCTGTATAATATAGTAACAAACCATAACGGCATTGAAGCAGATGCTTTAGAAATTGTGCAGACTATAGAAAATCACACAATGTCCATTCGAAACCCAATCCCATAGGCTGCAATAAATAATATTTATCTTTCCATATACCCTAGTTCTAATTTATAACACATTGTGAACAGATCATTTCTGCACTTTAAAGATTTCCGCTACCCCCCATAAATTACTTTCTATTTGTTTTCAAGTTTCGGGCCTTCAACTGATTGGGTCATAAATAATCATAACTATTCTTCATGCAAGAAAATATTTCTAGACTAGGCATTTTCTACTTTCAGTATCTTTTCCCATTCGATATGCATCCTTAATATGAATCAGCAGCAAGAACTTAAACACCGCCATCGGTATGTGCCAATAACAAAATTTTAGTAGTAAAAAAAGGTTTTCAGTGGGTGTCCTACCTGTCATCAACAAAATGTAGGCCTGTATAGCTACAGTACAATCAGATACGTAACTGTAAAGTAATAACTAGCAAATACCCTTCAAATAAGTTCCTGTTTTAATTAATCTGCGGTTTAATTGTGTTTTAATGAATAATTATGAAGAATACCGCGCGTATAACCTGATTTTTTCAGACTTCACTTTATTTTGAAATTTTCTGCAAGGAGAATGGAATGAGCTGAATAGCTATGTTATATTTTGTTCAAGTAGACAGGAAAGATTCTATATGTGAGAGTAGGCTAATAATGATAGGTGTAAAAAAGGATTTCTTCGTTAATGAAATAGGGTACTGAGCGTGTTAATAGGCGTTTTAAGTTACGGGGGCTACTCTTTAAAGTTTCAAATCCTCAGTCATAGGCCGCCCCATGGCTGAGTGGTTAGACAGCTCGCACTCCACCGCTGGGACCCGGGATCGGATCTCGATGGATCCATGTGGAATTTGTGGTGGACGAAGTGGGGGTCGGGGCAGACTTTCTCGGGAAGCTCCGGTTTCCCCTGCCATATATCATTCCATCGTTGCTCCATTCATCATAGTATGACCATTTGGTTGTAATAAAGAATTATTATAACACAGTGAGAGGTTAGAGAAACTAGTTATTAAATAACTGTATGGCAGAATTTATTTATATCGTACGCAAAATGAAATTTCATATATGGCTTGGGGCCTTTTTTACATCTGTTTGTCTTTCGTACCATAATACTAGAGAACTATTGCAATTAAACATTTTAAAAATGAATATGGAGTGTTTATCGTGAATTTAACTCCCACCAATTGAAAGAACTAGCTGTATGGAATGCCATTCAGGGAAATCCGTCAGATTAATTGTAAGTTTTCATTGCAGTAATTTGTTTTAACGTAGGGGTCAGAGAGGTTGTATACGGATTTCACATGCATTATTTGAATGGTGCGCTCGTTTTTGGATACGTCACGCGCCGGGTCTGCTTTCATTGGTTACCGCACGATGAGGCAACCTCTACATTATAGGCCTACCAGCCTTGGGACTACCCCGGCTAGAGACTCTGCGGCGCCTTTGAGTAGCGGTCGCTGGCTCGCTCCATACACAACGGGGCTTTATAAAACTTTAGGTCTTGTTCTTGCCAGAGTCTTGCATGGTTGGTCTTGGTCTCGGTCTTGCATGGTCGGTCTTGGTCATGCTGACGCTGATGCGGTCTTGGTCTTGGTCTCGGTCTTGCATTTTCTGCGAGACCAAGACCAAGACTGCAAGACCAAGACTGGTCTCGCTCATCACTACTTAAACTACATCAAAATGTGAAGTGAGAAAATGATATTCTCCATGTCTAGTGTAGAGAAAGTTATGTGACTGCATCACTGTGGATTTCGTAATTTATTTACACCAACGTATTACATACATAGCCTCAGAATCAGTCAAAGCTCAGTATCATGTAGCTAGTGAAGTCCTATTTGAACACTGTAAACAATACTCTGTTGTCATGAGAACTTAATTGCACTTGATAAATATTCAGTGTAATATTTTCAGAAATATAATTTTCAAGGGAAGGAGTAGTTTGTTTGGATTTTATTGTTGACCGCGTTACTTTCCGGGCTGAACTGGGTATGTGTGCAAAATTTCGTGCAAATTGTTCAAGAAATGTAGTGTTGTATAGGGAACATACGCACCCACATAAACACGTACCTACATACCCACATACACGCTTTTGATTTTATATGTTAAATGTTTATAACTGCATATAGCTAAGTTAATAGAAGCCAATATCTGTTATAGTACATAAATGTACATAAATGTAGTTTTGTATAGGGAACATACGCACCCACATAAACACGTACCTACATACCCACATACACGCTTTTGATTTTATATGTTAAATGTTTATAACTGCATATAGCTAAGTTAATAGAAGCCAATATCTGTTATAGTACATATTGAATAGTTAAATTAATAAATACATATTTAACTAATGAAAAATAAATATATATTACAATCCGTTTTCATATTAAATTAAAGTATTTCAACAATAAAAAAGTGTTATCACGAAAACATATGTTTAATTTCCAAATTCTTGATGGTTTATTAGATATAGTAATTTTAGGTGGTTCGATTTTAAGTTGAATTATTTTCCCTACACATATTTTTATTTGTTTACCTATTATATTAAAATTTTCTGTAATTGTTTGAAATATTTATACAAATTCAGTTGAGTTCGGGTATGACGCAATTATGGATACTCATTGATTTGCCATTTTATCCTCAGTGTTCGTTTAGTTTTTAATAGTGAGTATTTCTAGACCAGAATGTATTTAATCAGAATAACGCTTGTTCAACAAACAGTCCATAGCTAATCTCAATTTGATTTATAATTGGTTACATAAGGGACATCAAATACACTACGCTCCATAAACAAATGTTACGTACGATAAGTATTTCGTGCATACACGCAAAAAAGATTGTAACATGAGGCAGTCCTTCCGGCGCCACTGTTAAAACACAACGAGTAGAAACATGATGGAGTGTGTGTGACCCCTTCCACCTTTCTAGGGACTTTCAGAAAGTTTAACTGACCATAATTACTGTCACGGAACCTTTAGCTTTCCCTGGGAACGTCCTTCGCTTAACTTGTCATCCATCATTTCCGTGTACTCAAACCGAGACAACATGATTTTCCTATAGAAGCCTCAAAATGTATTTATTTATTTAGTATGTTTTGGCCTTTAAATTTTATAATTAAAATGTGTTATCTTAACTATTTTAATTGAATATAAAATATTTAAAAAAATGAGTTTAAGTAATTAAGAAAAATATTAAATAAAAAAATACAACCATTAACGATAAATTGCAGTTATATGCTATTACTTTGCTACTGAATTAAATTGCTTTAACAATGATAACTTATAAACTTCATCTGTAAAGATACAGCAGGCACTCTTCCAAATCCTCATCACTACTCGGTGTCACAATGTTCTTCACTTGCATTGAATGAGTATTTTTTGCCGAGTACCCGAGATTTTTGTGTGGATTTATGATGATGAATGGGAGATAGCGCCTAAGCATACTATACTATTCTACAAGAATGCAGTGGACTCCCGCGTCCTCAACCATCTTATCATTCACCAGGTGAAAACCAGTCGTCACTGGGATCCTTAGTCTAGAACCCAGAATTCAGGCATCGGCGTCAACCAGCACGTCATCCTGGCAACCACGAAGTCATATCCGGTTGTGTGTTTTTACTGCCTCTACCCATACCATAGGTACTATAGGCAGAGGAAGTATTGTTTCCGACCCCCAAATTCGATGTTGAGTTTTTAACATAAATACACGTTTTGAGGTTCGGCTGAATCCAAAATACTATTTTCGGAAACATGTCTGTGTACGTCTGAGTCTGTGAAAGGCTTAACTGCAGAATGGAAAGTCGTATGAAAAAGAAAATTGTATTTGGTTTAGGTACCCTCTGGGGATGTGACACAAAGATTGGAGACGACTTGCTCTTATTTTTAAGGGTACTTTACATGAATAAAATTTCGTTTGTCACGAATGTGAAGTGAGAAAATATATTGGGCCATGTTTAAAGTAAAGAACGGTACGAGAGTGTGTTAATTTGATTTTATTTGGGTTATGTACACATCGGGGATGCGATGTGATGTGGTAACGACATTCTCTTCATTTTTTCAACCAATTTATATGAAGAGAATGTTATACATAATATAATAATGAAAAGAGGTTAACTTTTATTTGGGCAGAGGAATTTATGCGAGTTTCACGTCGGGTTTTTTAAATTAGTAGTTTACTGTGTCATGTCATATGTGCTTGTGAGTTAATGTCGTTGTGTCTTTGTCCATGTTTGCTATTTGTAAAGTCTTCCTTTGCTTTCTATGAAACTTCCCTTGCTGCTTTATCCAACAACATGGATGCTTAGGGGTCTCTTATTACATCCCCAATTTGCCTACTTAGAAGTAATCTCTGAAAAGACTCCCTCAGCTGAATAAAATTCGGGCATTCCCAAAACTCATGCTCAGAACTATCTATTTCTCCGTACTCGCAAATATCAGAATCCGTAATATCCTTTTTCAGTAAATCTTAAAATGCATAGTGTTATTTTCAGCCAATCTCTTAAAGAGTGCAAGAAGTTTCAAGTCTTCAAGTACTAGCCAGAAAATACTTTTAGTCACTGTTATTGTAACATAAAATTCAACATTAAAGGCTTCTGGAAATTATAAAGAATTACCTCGATCCTAGATAAGCTTTACATCCTTACACACATTACATACATTATAATGAAAATTAAATTAATAAATAAACTTTTAAATTAATTATTAAAATATCACTCCCACTGAACTATTCAATTTAACAAATACTAAAAACTGGTTTCTATTCTTTGCATGACACAAACTAATTTGTAACGCATTCCGGAAAAAAAAACTATTTTGAAAGTACTTCAACTAACTGTAAATTTTAACGGCAGTGACAAACAAGATTTAGATCTAGATTTAAAACTTGGGAAATCAAAACCAATTTTAGTCGTGTGGGAAATTAAAATTATATCAATAGCTATTCCTAGTAGCCTAGTTCTTAACGCTGCCGAGTAAATTTGAATATTCAGTCATCTGGTTCATGTTGAAAATGACTGCTTGTAGAAATATCTAGTATTGAATTTGTTTCTATTTTATACAGAAACTAAATTAATGAAAGTAAATGGGATCAGATTTTTCAATTGAATC
Organism: Ectobius pallidus; assembly: GCA_964059195.1. NCBI lineage: Eukaryota > Metazoa > Arthropoda > Insecta > Blattodea > Ectobiidae > Ectobius > Ectobius pallidus. The sequence goes on from CAXKWD010000006.1 coordinate 77,364,963, forward strand.
TTCGTCGCCCGCCTCAGAATTCTGGTCTAGAGTTCTGGCGATTGGAAATTTCGCGCCCTGAAATTGCGAGTAATAAAATGATATGCTTATTAAAGCGCGTTATTTTGTATTTTAAGGGTTGTGCTCCGTAATTATTTCACATATGAGGTATAATGAGTAAGGTCGAAATTACATGGTTGGAGTGAGATCAGTAATGCAGTAACAATGTCTTCCAGTGACACAGAAATTGAGCATTCTGCTTTTGTGTGGCTTTCCTTCAATTTAACGCTTGAATCATACGGGGAAAATTAAACACCGAGGATGAAGACAATTCGTTGCTACGATACACGATATTACTCGATGACAATCAAGCCGTGCCATGTTTCCGTATAGAGCTCTTGCTTCTGGAGACTGGGCTATGTTTGGTATTTTGATAACGTGTTAAATATATTACGATACAATGTTGTGTTATTCATACTTTGTTCTATACAGTATAAACCAATAATATAACTTAATTTTATCAATTATAACATTATGTATTAAAAAAATGTAATTTGAAAAGCAAATTCACAGGAATTGCTTTAATACATTAGAGACTTATGAAGTTTTAATAATTTGTCTGTATTTTGCCATTTGTACTATAAATCAAGTACGATTAAGAATTTTCTTAAATTTAATCCTACGCATTGAAGTTTTAAAACCAACTGAAAATTAGCCAAATGTTGAAAATTTTACGTATTCTGTTTTGAAATATTTTTTCCGATATTCATAGAGGAAAATGTAAGCAGAGGTACAGAGGCGCCAACTTATATGGGCCCGTGGGGCTGAAGCCCACCCAATAATTTGCCGTAGGCCTATTTTGTTAAATTATTTATTACCATTACTAAAATATGTTTTCTTGTTGAATAGCTGGAAAGCTAAAATCAGGCTATTGTTGACATAATAATACTATCTCCTCTTGTTTCAATTCACTCAACGATTGTCTGAAGTCGTTTCTCAGTTCATTAAATTTTTACGTCTTAATCTGTTAACGCTTGAGAGGCGATGGGCTTACCACTTGCCCCTCTGCTCTCTCTCTCTCGGAAAATAAGCGTAACAAAATTAGTATAGGTAATGAACCCTCCACTTGTAGGCCCTATGCACCACCATAGGGGTTACAGAAACGAGTCAGTCAGTCAATCTGTTAACATCCACCGCCATATTTGTATGCTTTTTATGCACTCATAAAAAAACTTAATTACATAGCTTTTCAAAATATATATAGGCTAAGGAGAGTACGGAAAAGTTAAATTCAGACCTTAGATTATGCTTGTGGTTAATAAAATTCACAGGAAATATATTAATTTAATGGGCAAAGCAAGGAATTGTGATGCAAGACAAGAGTGCAGAGTACAAGACAACTATTACAAAGTTTGTCTTCAGAAACAATGAAATCATTTCATGTAGGCCTACAGTACTATATTTATACCATAGTCATATCAATATTTTATAAGTCTACTAGCAGGTGCCCGCGATAATTAATTAAAAAATAAACAAAATTAAGAGCAAAACAATTAAAACACGTTTATTAACACTTACGCACGAATCATTCTAAACTAAACGATTAATAATTATAATGAAATAGCTAAAAATCCGGCTTTGGAGTGCATTCCACGATAAATAAATGATTTAACTAAAACATCTAGTAAGTAAATAAACGCGGGCATCTGCTGGTCTGTTTTATGAAACTCGAAGGTTCATTGGCACGGTTACAGCCCGCCAATCAACCCTATTCTGTGCTAACTTCATCCAATCATCCATCGCAAGTCCTACTTCCATTAAATCTTAAATCTATTCTACTATTGTCCTCCCACCTACGTCTAGGTCTTCCAGGGGTATTTTTCCTTCGGGTCTCAATTCAAAATAGTTTTGGGATATGTCTTTCCTTCCCCATGTCCAGCCCATTTCATCTTCAGTGATTTAATTACCTTTACTATATTCCGTGAAGAGTACAAGTTATAAATAACGTCATTATGCACTTTTCTCCAGTCCCCGTTTTCATCTCTCTTAGGTCTGAATATTCTCAGATTATATTCTTCCCGAAGAGTAAGGGACCATGTCTCACATCCATATAAAGTTCCAGACCTCTTTCTTGTAATATTTACACGTTCTCTATTAATTTTAATTTGAGTTTTACATTTAATTGTATTATTCACGGTTCTTTTGTTATAATTCTAGGTGAATTTGTAAATTTCTGTCTTTATCTCAAGTTGTTTTGTAAACTAAACATAATTTTTTTAAATAATTACTTACCATATTTTTGACTGTTAATGGTATTTATTTACAATTAACAATTAACGGCACCCACACAAGGGCAAAGCTCATTTGGGTGTTAAACTCAAATTCTGTATTTTGTGTATCATATATTCGAATAAAGTAATTAGAATGCAGTAGGCCTACACGGTTTATCCGCAATGGGTTGTTATACAGGCTAGGGTCACCAGATGGACAGATAATTTATACAAAGACGATTCGAATTACTTCTATTCTAGGCATAGGCCTATGAAACATTTTAGAAGTTTATGATCAGTCTTCCTCAGTATTACGTATTTCGGAAAAGTAAATAAGAAAATAATATCTTATGGAGCTATGGACTAGTATTGCTTTAGCAACAGTATAACGAGTGGTTAATTTATACATTATTTCGGAGAATTTCGTTCGCTAGTTTTTTAAGTAGGCCTATTATTTTTCTGTAGGAATTTATTATTTAAGCAAAGAAAGTTCTACGTTACCAAACATAATGTAACAATTCCCACCACATAACATAATACTTAAATATCTGGAACCGTATCAATAGGCCTGTAATTAACACAGAATTCCAATGAGCATGTTGTGAATTGAGACGTTTAGAACTGGATGAATTCGTGAGCTTTCCCATGGGCTTCCTATTCTAGATTTTATGTCTTATTTATTTCACTAACTTAAAAGGCACAGCTTCGCTCGAGTTTTGTATTTTGTAATTCGAAATTAACTTATGAAGTACTTTCGATTTTCAAACTCTAGGTCCTTATATAGGTAATTAGAATTTGAAATGAGGAAGAACGACTTATCACACTCAAACTATTCCCTCAGAAAACGCTAGATGTAGCTTTTTATGGCTTATAGAGGATGTATAATTTTGCACCCCATTGTTTCTACACACCATGCCTGGCAGGGTTTGAAATAAGAAATAGAAATTCCGGTAACATAACATTTTAGGGAATATTTTATTTCTCACTCTCATGTTACCATACAACCTTTTCGGGGCTGAAATAAAAAATAAATTCAATATCAAATTCATAATTTCCTCCCCCAAAACCTAGGACATAAAAATATACTGTGTGCATAGGGCTAAAAATGTTTCATCTTATTTTGTATCCTTTTACATGCTTGGGCCTATGATAAACATCCATATTTCTCAACTAAAAATACAAAGCCTACAGGTATGAATAACGTATCAGTGGATAGAATTTTTTACCGACTTCTGATATGGCTTACTCATTGGCACACCCGGGCTGAGACAACTGAAAATGATGTCCCTGCAATATGAACTCTTATTGTACAGTAGCCTACATCAAAATATGAAATGAGAAAATGGTATTCTCTATGTCCAGGGTAGAGAAAGTTATATGAATGGATCACATTGTGCATTATTTTCGTGGATTTCAATATTTATTTACATCAATAAATTAATCTAATTAATCTAATTTGTGAAAGTCCCGTATCATGCACTTCCAAAGCTACCTGTGATCACTGCCAACAATACACTGTTGTAATGAGAAGTATATGTTCAATGTGACTTGTATTTGATTAAATTTTATAATAAGGTATTTCTTCTCCTCGAAAACATTTGATTTTTGGCATTTAAAATCAAAATTTTGTAAAATCCTTTCTTAGTTTTCACTTAGGCTTATATCATGAAACGAAGGTACTAGCAAAATTCCAAGTCTCTAACTATTATAGTGAGGCTCTACGTTGATTCTCTGTCAGTCAGGCTGTCAGTCAGGCAGTCAGTCAGTCAGTCAGTCAGTCAGTCAGTCAGTCAGTCATTCAGTCATTCATTCAGTCAGTCAGGACAAACCCGCTTATATATATTTCATGAACCAATGGACGGGAGTATGACAATTTTTAAATCTTTGAGCCCATCCAATGTTTTTCAAAAGTTGGCGCCACTGGCAGAGGATACCATGAATGGATCAAGAAGTTTTATTCTGAGGCTAGAATTACAAAATTCTTACCATATCAGACTTTAATTTTTCAGAAAATTAATTTTCCTCATTTTTCAACTTATGAATTATGTGCAACAAATACAACTTTTCATCCATCTCAATAACGTTATTAATCCCGCCGTAGAAACGGTAAGTAATAAAATGTATCTCTCTTCTTATTATAGCATATGAAATACTGTAGGCCTAGTTCAATTAGATGTTAAATCATGTAAAAGAAATATTACAAAAATTCTAGGAGAAAGGGAAATTTAAGTGTAGAAAGGGATGAAACCTCAATGAGGGTTATTTCCTATTACTTTGTATTATATTGTTGTTATGCCATTTTACCCATAGTCACGATTACATAACCTTAGATGTAGGTGAAACCCTTTCAGTTAATAACTCGTAAAATACGACGCGTTTCTGTCGCAAAAAGCTTACTGCGTGTATCACGATTGCTCTTCCATTTACAGGCCTTTTTCGTAGATAATATGTAACTGTAGTAGATCTTACGTGTACTCGTATGTTTTCTAACGAACTATTTGCAAATCTCATATTCAGGACGCTACTTTACTTGTTGATGTGAGGTGCCAAAAAGTTATTCACATTTCCAACAAACTCACAGCAGGCATGGGCAAAAATAAGAGAGTCATATATATATACTATAGCCTATACTATAGCCTATACTATACTAGCCTATACTATAGCCTATAGCCTATAGCCTATACTATTATAGGCTAAAAGTTGAGATAATACTGAGCATTACGATGATCAGCGATGTTTTAAGATATCACACCTTCTTCTTGAGCTTCTGATTACTGCGTAGAGAGGAGAGATTTTTAAAATCGTAATTCTTCCTCTCTCTTCATCTTATCCTATAGATGGACGGGAATCTTGTTCACGTCTTCTGTAATTTGGAGATCGTCGCAATGAGTTTAATAACACTTTGACGGAGGAGGGTTGGAGCTAAGTAACATTTGATGTCTCCAATCTTTGCTTGTCTACTTCCCCAAATATTTGCCTTCTGTTAGTAGTCGGTGTGGGTGGTGGTATGATTGTGACGTCTTAACTCTTGTCGCCTTCTTCAGATGTTAGGCAAGTAGACTAATAAGAGAGTGCAATAAAAGCGTAGCTACAGATTTTCAGAACCCTTTTCGTCTTTCGCATCACCCTAGCATTCTATGCTCTCTTTTTCATAGACTGTACCTTACTTTAACCTGTTCTAGAGATATTAAACATTTAGAGAAGTACCAGATACATTTCTGCTAAGATCTCAATATTAAAGATTGTATTAGGATGTCATAAATTTAGAGTACCCGCTATATTTATACTCATATCTTCAATTGAGGGGATCAGTGCAGCAGTGGTCTAAGCAGCTTTTTTATGTTTAGAGAAGAAGAAAGTTAAAGTTCTACAATTGTGGCTTTTAATGCAATTTGAAAAATACAGTTTTCTTGGTGGTGGCATTTTCTGCAGTGCTTGTTCAACTTAACTACAATGTTACATAGTCTACTGTTCAGAAGTTTCAGAGATACAATATTTACGATTCCCCGCAACACCGTTTTCTTGGTTAAGCCAATGTTGCACTGACATTTGTTTCTTCTTGACAGAGGAGAAAAAAGTAATATCAATAAATGTTGGATTTTTACATGTAATGGAACGCTATCTTAAGAGGAATGGACTTGTATTAGTTTTTTTTTTTTTTTGTATAAATGTATAAAAATAAAAATTTTAGTTATTAAGTTAGTATAAACATCTCGTACACAAATTTTAACGAAAACCTTTAGAAGCGTTTTAGAGATAATAGCGAAAAATGAAATTCCGTTCATGTTAAGTGGTAGTAAAAGCATGGGAAAATAGTCATAAGTCTTTTTGTCACATGCCCAGACGATATCTAATCGAAAAATAATAGAATGACAGATTGACACACAACAGACATATTTCTGAAAATTGCATTTTTAGAATGAGGGGACCTAAAACCTATTTATGCTGAAACTCTAAATCGAATTTCAGGGTAATACTACCTTTACAAATGGTAGGCCCTACCTATGGTACGGGTAGAGACGGTAAAAAGTTTTCAGTTCTAGTGGAAACATGTGGAAATCAATTTAAACCTTGCTATTTAAAATTAGTAGGCAAACTCTTAAACGGCGTGGGATCGCATATTATATTTTATTTAAAGTTTCAATTGATCTTTCGATTGATAGTGACGTCTCGGAGGTGGGCTTGGCAGGTATGCTTTATTATGCATATTTTATGTGTGAAAGAAATGTATATGTCAATAACCTAAACATTGACTTCACTGTTCTTGTATTGGGATACTGACAGTTTTCAAATATATGTAATATCAAAGAAAAATTAATAGCCTATGACTTCCACTCTGAAGCTATTCTTACGTGTACAGGGATATGTATCATGGGATTTTATGCTGCCATCAATTTAAAAAAAATTCCTAGAAGGTTAACTCTCCTGTCAAGAATAGGCTGTCTATTCTCTTACTATTCGTATCTATACACATACATAAAATGTTTACTTATTTCCAAAATTATAGCAACGTATAAATAAATGAATTCAACAGAGAAGATTTCTCTTCACTGATATGTCCACATTCAACCGACAACTGTATTCTCATTTGGAGAGAACCAGGAGCAAGATTTCTTCTCGAAAACATTGAGAAAAGAAAACAGTGTGGAGGAATTGTTATAAGGAAGGAATGGGTAGGCTATTACTGCATTGCAAGTATGAATAAAATCTTCAAAATCTATATTGAACTTTATTTTATATTATTATAGGCCTATATACGAAAGTGAAAATCTTATTTCTGGTCGAATATAACGAAAATTCAATATACTGACCCCAAGTCATTAATCCCCCGAGAATAGTTTCATGTTAATCAGAGTGGCATAATTATTAGTCTAAGCGGCCCAGTTTAGATTCTGGAAATGGCTCCTTTATACTATATTTTGATATCTGGAAGTGCTGAAAGAGAGTAAGCTTACATGAATCACTTCATCGCTAATCCTTGAGGTAGAATAAATTCAAAGAGCATGATTATAAAGAGTGAAATGTGGAATGTAATATTCTGAAGACTTAATTGACATGACCTGTGACATCAACCAAATATCATTCAGTACAAAGGATTCCGTCAGATTAACAGAAAATTACAGTCCATTGGTGATATGCAAAGTGTAATGACATTCATTTCCTGTGATGAGAAAGGGGAATAGAGAGAGAGAGAGAGAGAGAGAGAGAGAGAGAGAGAAATAGGCCAAAGCCATAGCAGTAAAAATATGACAAAACGATAATAGATAGGATACGCATGCTGTTTGTTTATGTTATTCATATTCCAGGAATTGAATGGCTGTGATTTACTGTGCTCAATAAAATCACACGTTCTGTATTGGGTTTTTATGACAGATTATGGAATTCACGACTAGTTTGTTTTTGTGATCGCGATATTCTATTTTAACTTGTTTTCAGAGTTAACTATTTCAAAGGGATAACACGTATGTTAAATCCCTGTGAACTCAGATCTCTTATAAAGCAATACATTAAATAGGCCCATATAGGCATACTAACCACATTCTTTTGTTATATGGCTCGTAAAGACTATAACAACTTAATTATAATTGTAAACATTTTTCGGCATTACTATTTTTGCTTTGTCCTAATTAATTCTTATAGACGTATACCTTTCAATAGTATTTTTATCTCTGTTTATTACACCTCTGTTTCTTCAGCCTATTCCCATTTTCTTTCCCATTAACTTACTCCTTTTGTGCTTTCTTTCCAACTTTGAAGTGTGATGTGCCTTCGAGGGGGAGTGGGGGGTTGAGGATGACCTTAAACTCTTCAACCATATAGAATAGACATATTGTGCCTACTTTTGGGGATGGGAAGAGGAGCGTTCCCACAGGCCTCCCGGGCATCAAACCCTTCTGCGAGAATCTGCAGTCCGAGAATGAAAGCCAGCCTTATAATTTTAATATTAACGGAACAGGATTCGTTTATATCAAGAGAACAAATCCAATGCATTCATTTACTCGCGAATTGCATGTAGGCCTACTTCCGCATTTAGTTGCTGCATTTAGTTGGGGGATATGTTTACAAGATAACAAAATAAAGTCATAAAAGACCAAACAAATGTCCCAGTAAGAAATAATCTGATGCGAACCACACAACTTCCTCTACCCTTAATGTTCCTGTATAACGTACACAAATGTATTGCAGTAGTGCACATTTAACTGTATCAGCCTCATTCGAAGTCGCATTATTCGAGAGGCAAATTTGTATATGATAATTTATTGGGACAGTTTTAGCTGTTAGTATCCTATAATAATATTATTATGCATAATATATCGTGCATATTATACAATTCCTGCAGACAATTTAAACAAAAGTCAAGGAATTCTATTCGACGTAATTCTATTCATAGACAGTCGTAACAAATAAAGAGATAGTCGCTTCTTGTCGCATCCCCGAAGGATGCACAATTCAAATAAGATCGGGTGTAATGTTCTCACATAACTTTCATTACTCCAAGCATGGGAAATATGCCTTTCTCGTTTTATATTCTGGTCGTATTGCAAGGAGTGCGTATACAAAGATTTATTATTCACCAGGAAAATTGACTTTATATGAAAGGTACCTGGTATATAAATACCTTTCGGAGAAAAAAAGTTTCAAATAAAATTTATTCGACAATGTCTTACAGGATCAGCACAATTCGAGGGATGGGGCACAGGTCTTGGCAACTATTTTTTATGTTGAAAATGTGGGACCATTAATATTTTTTTTAAATATAAAAATGAAATGGCAAGGTATGGAATGTACGTAGGCCTATAATGCATATTATGGGTATTAAATGTAGAATAGTGAAGGAAACATATACCCATGAACTTCCATACTCGACTGCATGAATTGCGGTAATTGGAAGCATTAAAGCTCACATACCCACTCCATGATCCCTACAAGTTCGGCACGGATGGGCATTATTCCCCAAAGCTTCCATCAGCTCCTTGTGGTACGCTATGGCATATCTCTCTCGGATAGTGATTATTTTTACGTAAGAATGCTGTTCACATCTTGATAGCAGGAGGCTTAGACTTGGATATGACTTGGAATCTGTTCACTCCACATTAATAACACCTTTAGGAGGAAATTAACTCAACGTTTACGAATCTAATACTTCAGAGGGTAATATATACGCAGGTGTCTCTGTGGAAGTGTTTGTGTAGTGGAGTTTTCATTTATTTATCTGTATTGAACATTTTAAAGTTCACAAACTTTGTGAGAGATTTGATTGTTTATTTACCTTAGTTACAATGGTTTTGTGATATTTCTGTTCAACATAACAGTATAATTCATCGTCAGAAATGGGTGTGGAGCTAGATGTTTACCGGGCGAGGATTGGAATGTGGTCGGGAGGAAGTGCGAGGCTGTCAGGGAACAGGCAGGAAGAAGCTAGCATTCCGAAAATAAGATATTTTCTCATTTTATTACTGGCAATATTGCTAGTAATAGGAGGAATTGAGGTTAATCCTGGCCCTGTGGAGAATGCAAAAGCTGCTGAAAGATGCGGGAGCTGCAATAAAACTCTGAAGACAGGACTTCTCTGTGGCAGCTGCGCAAGGTGGTTCCATTTTGGATGTCAGAAAGTTAAAAAAGACCAGAACGTTGAGGATAATTGGGCATGTATGAACTGCAGGGGTAAAGAAACCACTGATGCTAATATGAGGCAAATAGAGCAGCTGAAAGCAGAAGTCCAGGTATTACAGGAAAAGCTGCGTTGCGCGGAAGAAAAAATTCAGAGATTAGAACAAGAAGTGAAGAATCACTACCTAAGGGTAGATGGAGTGGAAGGGGAGAAAAAATCCTATTTGATAATTGGAGATTCTATTGTGAGATACGTAGGAAATCCAGATGCCAAAACAGCGTGCTATTCTGGCATTAGGACGGAAGCACTATCCAAGGAAATAGAGAAGCTGTTTGAGGAGGAGGAAGTCAGGTATCGGACAATTGTATTACATGTTGGAAGCAACGACTTAGGGAGAAATGTGGACTATGTAATGGGAGACATGTATGATTTAGTTACCAAAACAAAGCAACTATTTCCCTCGGCGAAAATAATCGTTAGTGGAGTTCTGAGGCGACGTGGCATAAACTGGAAGAAAGTGATGCATGTAAATGATGCATTCTCATGGGTAGCGCAGAGGCTAGACGTTAAATTTTTGGACCCCAATGCCTGGATAGAAGACTGGGACTTCGGACGGGACGGTGTTCACCTAAATAGAAGAGGAACGTCAAAGCTGGCAGCGTTATTTGCGAGAGTAGAGAAATGGAGTGGCAGCTTAGAGCAGATGGAGCGGAGATGACAAAAGCAGAGGGGATACGAAGTTACACAGGTAGGGGCTGATTCCTTGAGGCTGTTACAGGTAAATTGCCGTAGTATCATGAATAAAATTGTAGAATTCTGGAATTTAATTGATGTATGTAACCCGGACGTGGTCATAGGTACGGAATCATGGCTTAATTCTGACATTTATGATTCGGAAGTATTTAGACCAGATTGTAGAGTTTATAGGAGAGATAGAAATGGAAGGGGAGGGGGCATTTTTATTTGCACTAAATCAGAAATAAACAGTAGACTACCTTGTATAGAGGAGAGAGTTGAAATGATGGCAATTGAAATCAATGAGCATAAAAATAATAAAAACAAACTTATAATAATAGCTTGTTATAGACCACCTTGTGAGCCAGATTATAGGACGCTTCGTAAACTAGTGGAGATAACTTCAACAGTAAAAGGGAAAACCATAATTATAGCAGGAGATTTAAATCTTCCAAATTTAAACTGGAATGGGCAGTTAATGGGAGGAGAAGCTCAAACCCTTGTTAACCTGCTGGTGTGGGATCATGGGTTAGTACAAGCCGTCAAAGCTGGTACTCGGCCAGCAGCTATACTAGATATATTTTTATACGGGCCGGAATCCCTGTTCTCTGCGTGCGAGGTACTGCCAGGTATAAGCGACCATAGTGCAGTTCAATTAGAAGTAAACTGGAAGGGTCAAAGGCGGTCGGAAAAGGAGATAATTAGATGGAATTTCCAGAGAGCCGACGTGAATGGTATTCAAGAATTACTTAAGGCTCAATATAGGCAATTTGCACAATCGGCCTCCAGTGTTAATGTAGCATGGGTCAATTTCAAAAAAATTGTGTCGGAAGCAATTGAAAAGTATGTACCATACAGTACCATTAAACATAATGCTGATCCAGAATTTTATACAAAAGCTATTAGAATACTCAAAAGAAAGGCAAGGCGCGCTTATCATAGTAGAAAGAAATCAGATTGGCACTTCAATAAATTTAAAGAATTAGCAAAGCAACTTCAGGATGAAAAGCTGATTGCGCAAGAATGCTTTCTAAAGCAAATTCTTCAAGGAACAGATAGCAATAGGGGGTCCTTTTTTAAGTACGTAAATAGACGGAAGGGCAATAGGGAACCAATACCAGATTTTAACGTAAACGGTGTTTCCATTCAGAGTGACACAGAAAAAGCAAATATGTTAAATTCGCATTTTGTGTCTGTTTTTAATAAGAAGGACCACAGGCTCGTACAGGGAAATTGTGATGGGGATGAATCAGTTTTTCAACTAAATACTGTCAACTTGCGGAAAAGAATAAAATTGTTGAATAATCATAAATCTAGGGGACCTGATAACATACCTACAGAGATTCTGAAGATTGGGGGAGAAGCCATGATTACCTACCTTATGCTTTTGTTTAATATGACTATTAATAACGGGGAATTGCCGGAGGATTGGAAAACTGCTATAGTCGTCCCAATTTTTAAAGGGGGTAACAAGACAGAAATAAATAATTATCGGCCAGTGAGTTTAACTTCGGTTGTGTGTAAAATAATGGAACATTTACTCGCAGAACACATAAGGGGAACGCTAGAAAGCAAAGGGTGGTTCAACGAAAGCCAACATGGCTTTCGATCAGGGTACTCATGTGAAAGTCAGGTTACATCGCTATTTCAAGATATAGCAGACGAAGTGGATACAGGGGGAAGAACTGATGCAGTGGTTATAGATTTTTCTAAAGCTTTTGACGTAGTACCACATAACCTACTTATCCGGAAAGTAGCTGGAGCAGGAATTGATAAGCGTGTTGTCCATTGGGTGGAGAATTTTTTGGAAGGGAGATCGCAAAGGGTGAGGGTGGGGAATGAGCTGTCAGAGATGGGTGTAGTGAGTTCAGGGGTGCCCCAGGGTTCAGTTCTGGGGCCCTTACTTTTTTTGATTTTTGTAAATGATATAACTTTAAATACTACAAGTCAAATAAGATTGTTTGCGGACGATTGTGTCATTTATAACAGAATTGGGGACGAAATAAAGGAGAGGGAACTTCAGGAGGATCTGAACACAATAAGTAAATGGGCGGATGAGAATAAAATGACAATCAACACCAGTAAAAGTAAATCAATAGTTTTCAGTAGAAGCAAGAATAAAATTCGGTTAAATTATCACATGGGCAGGGAACGAATTCCACAGGTGGAGAGCTGTAAATATCTGGGAGTATATATGGCAAATAATGCGAGTTGGGACGAGCAGATAAATGTGGTGTCAAGGAAGGCGTGGAAAACACTGCACTTTATAATGAGGGTACTAAAAAAAGGGAGCGCAAAATCAAGGGAAATAGCCTACAATTCTCTAGTAAGGCCAATAATGGAATATTCAGTAGCATGCTGGGATCCGTATAGAATTAATCAAATAGATTCACTAGAAAAAATTCAGAAAAGAGCAATAAAATTTATAAAAAGAGGTAAATATTGTGGACAGGAGGTAAGATGGGAACTCTTGCAAGACAGGCGTAAGATATATAGGTTATGTGCATTATACAAAGCTTATCATGGTTCTAGGGCATGGAGGGACGTTGGGATAAGACTGGAAAAACCATCATATTATGGAAGAGGTGACCATTCCCTCAAAATCAAGGGTAGAAGGTATAGAACAGATGTTGGAAAGTTTTCCTTTGTAAATAGAACCATTGGGGAATGGAATGATTTGCCTGTAGCAGCTTTTCAGGGAAAACCCCCCTCCCTGAAGAAATTTAAGAATCACTTAAGGTCTTTGTGTACTAAGTAATGCTAGTCTACCTTCTATGTAATGTTTTTTGTTTTGTTTTTTGTTTTGTTTTGTTTTTATTGTTTTTATGAAATGTTATTTGTTCATGTGATGTTCCTTGAAATGTGTATGTTTTTCGTTAATGTGTTAATATTTATAGTTTTAGTTGTAGTTTGTTGTATTAGGAATCGCTGCCACCGGGTAATAACCCAATTGCATTGAATAAATACATACATACATACATATATACATTCTACACGGCAGGTGACTCATGACTGAATTCTCATCGCCTCTGTTCGCATAACTGTATATCACAAAGCTATCAAATGATGTGTCCATGCACTAGAGATGCCACACACACTCCCGTGACGTACGTCTGGTGGTATCATCACCTTACTGTAAGAAAAAAATAGTTGCCATATTTATGCTCCAACCCACGTATTTTCTTTACTTGTAATACTTACCGTACGGTAGAACAGATAATATATATGTTTATAATATATATATATATATATATGGACACACGCAAAATTTGATCTGAGTTTCAGTTATAATCACATGGGTTTTGGTATCACGTAAAGGATGACCAGTAATCCCTTGATCTTCATCTTATTATTATTGTTTGACCTTGTTTGCTCCAGGCTTACCATAGTGAATTTTGTAGTGTTAGTCCCTTGACGAAAAGTAGAAAAAATGTAATAACGTAAAATAAAAACATTCCTTGTGTTACATGACACGTTGTACGTTATTATGTTTTCTTTAGAAAAGTGCATTAAAAAACTTGCATTATACTACAGACAGACTAGATGTAAAGCATAAGATTGAAAGATTCTCTTCTTCTAACTTTACTTCTATGTTTTATGGAAAAAAGAAACCACGATATGGCGCGTTCTTTCTTACGGAATGAAATATTTGTAGGCACTACCCTTTCTTCAAAATTTCGACTTCTAGCGCGGAGGATAGAGTACCATCTGGTACACAATTGTAAAAGCCTTTGGATTTTATTAAAGACTGCAGTACTTTACAGCATATTAGACAGCAATACTGTTTGCATTGATGTATAAGTTACTTGGTCACATAACTTACTTTTCGTCTGGCTTGATTGTTCGAGAAATTTGCTGAAAGGAAGATCATGTAAATCATTCTTAATTTAGACTATAATTTTCAACAACAGATAATTCATAACTTTTTCTCTTGTTAAAAAGTTATCATGGAGGAATAACGCTGAAGGTCAGGTTTTTCTTAATTTTGGAATTTAACGCCATCATTTAAGGGGTACGCTGTAGCGTAGTGGTTGAGGCGCTGCGATACAAACCGGAAGGTCGCAGGTTCGATTCCCGATGAGGTCTTGAGATTTTTCAATTGGCCTAATCCTTCTGGTGGTACTATGGCTCTGGGGTCAACTCAGCCTTTAACAGAAATGAGTACCAGGAGCAATCCTGGGGGTAAAGGCGGCCGGTGCGTAAGGCTGACAACCTTACCACCTGCATGTGCCGAATGTCCAAAATCTGGGAGCCTCAACCTCCTGGAACCCTCTGGGTCTCCATGGCCTGTATAGGGATCACTTTACCTTAACACCATCATTTAAAGCAACTCTTAGGGTTTCTATGTGTAGGCCTATAAACATTTTTGTTGATAATGCTAAGGGTTCTGTGATAGTTGCAATGAAAACATCTTGGACGATGGAAGACTACTAATAATTATCCTGGTATTTGATGGATAAATGATTATCTATTCTACTTTTCACTCTTAAGAAGTTAAATTAGTGCTCATGAGTTGGTGTTTCTGGTATATTAATCTGTTAGGTGTTATGTTTTATGATTCATCATTGAGATTGATTATAATTAGGCTATCTGTGAAAATGAATACCAGTGATGTTTATGATATTTTTTATATAGACCTAGTAGATTCCTCGAGTTCCATATCTGGAGAGAAAGTAATTTATGAAACACCTAAAGTTCACTGACATCGATATTCTCAGAATCACGAAATCTCAAGGCAGTCTTTACGGTAGTCCTACTAGGGATGTTCAACAAGATTTAAGAGAGCGTGAATTCACTTCTTGGTGTTGACCTCAACAAACAGGACTTAGGGTAGAGCTGTATAAAGAGTACACAAACGTAAACACCTGGATAAAGAACTATATTGTACTGTCAAGTAGCGAAGGGAAGAAGTCATAAAATATTACAGCAAACTCGGGAGATCTCATGACAGTAGCTTATATAGATCTAAGCAATATCATTGAGGGAAAGAAATTATGGCACATGATCTGGAAGGTTGTGTGAGAAACGTATCTAACATCAATTATTGCATACGAGCTTAAGAAGAAAGACTACGAACTATACAAGGAAGTCCATGGACAGGCCATGAATGGTAGCTCCTGCGGATCTATATGGTAGGATCAAAGAAAAGACGTTCCCGAGGAATCACCCTACATCTAATTATCAGGTTCAATCATCATAAAGGTCAACCATAAGAGACGACATAAGAGACGAACCAGAGAAGAAGGAATTCATGAACCCAGAATACCGTACTTCAGTAAGTACAGCCTCCAGTAGGTAGAAGTTATTAGAATAATGGTTGGAGCTCCTGGGACCATACCTTTTCGTTTCGTCAAAACTTGGAAGCTTCGGTTTCATCCACCACATCGTCACTCTTACTGTGCGAGGGTCCATTAAACATTTTATGCACCATATTCACAGTTTTCAAAACACGATTTCATTAAGTTAACTTATTATTGACCAATTCATACATTTTGTATTGAAGAAGCTGCATTGTTTGAAAGTTTTACCTTATCTCTAAAGTCAGTTTGCAAATGCAGAAGGCAATATTAAATATCGCAAACAGTTATTTGTGTATGGCTTGCCGCAAGGCTTGCGGCTCTAGTACATATAGTAGATTCATGTGGATTCAAAGTGGATTCAATGTAGAATCATATGGATTAATGTGATTGCATGTGGATTAATGTGGAACAATAAAGTGATTATGTTATGCTCGAGGCTAAACTGACATTTTGACCTTAAACTTAACACTGACCTATGATTTGAAACTTAACACTTACTGTAGGATTTAAACACACTTATACCGTAGAAATGAAAGATGAACTGAACAATGTGATTTTTGCTTGATATCAGGAGCGATTGTTGCAAGACTGTCACAGCCGGGAAACACACACACACACACACACACACATATATATATATAACGGAAGCTAAATTCTTTGCTAAAATTTATAGAATACCTGTTTGTATTGAGATTCACAGGATTCTTATTAGTAACATCTTTTTGATGGAAATTTCAACACCCAACATTTTATATTGTAGGCTGGTGAAACAATAAACAATGCTGGAATACGAAATGAGCTAATCATGGTTATGGTAGATTAGGGTAGAAAAGTCGTGTGAGTTCAATTAAGATTTTTTATTAATATTCTTCTTGTAATATTTGCGTAGCCTACCTACTTCCAAATTCTGTCGAAATTATTTTCAGACCTTACACGAATTTGACGTAATGACTATACAGAAGGTGGTTTCATGTTCAGTTGAGCTTGGATCTGTAGCAGATGAGCTTCCTGACGTCCTCTGCGCATACATTCCCTAGCTGAATTTCCAATATCTTATTCCACACATAGAATATGGGAAATGGAGACACGGAACGCAAAATAGAGGTTATGGGAGAGAAAATGTATCATATATTCTGGAAACTTTATGAGTCGTGTTTGAAGAAGAAAGAAAATGAAAAGAATGGGCAATGGGGAACAATTCTGCAAAGAGCGTTCGCCTCTGAAGAATGGAGGAAAGAAAAGAATATGTAAGAGAGATAGAGAGGGAGAGAGAGAGAGCTAGCTCGAACGTAAGGCAATACTAAAACTTAGAAAGCAAGTAGCAAATGTTAAAAATTACTGTGGGACCATGTTATCATTTTTTATCGTGTTATATAAATATCTCTGTGCTTTTATCTGCATTATTTCTATAAATAACATAATATTTATTTATTTATTTATTTTCAATACTTAGATGCCGATTTGTTATATACGTTATATACGTATTTGTTATACACGTATTTTGCTTTTAATATCTCTGTCCACGCTCACTTCCTTCGGGTATTTACTACCTACTAATAAAAAAATTTAATATAAGCTATAACTCAAGTTATGTCTTCACGTTGAAAATGACATTTTTGATGAAAGGACTGTTTTGTTTTATTTTTATTGCATAAAAGAGCCCCATTTGTCTGCTTCAAAATAATACCAAGGTAATTTGAAAATTTTAACATGAATTAATTAAAAAATAAGTTTAAAAGTCACAGTGTGCAAACGTTTTGCCATTTGAGCGAAGCTTTGTTTTCTCTCAATTCTTTTTTCCTGTGTTTTCTATCCTTCAAACGGACGAAACCTGTACTAAAAATTGAGCTAGAAAGTTCATTTATAGGCCTACACCAAACGAAAACGTACAAATTGAGGAAATGTTGTGAACTTTGAGTTTCCTGTTATTCTAAGAAATACAACTATTTTGTATATATGTGTATTATTACTGATGATTTTTTCAATAAAAAATATATAATTCTTTGCACTAACTATGTATTCATACGTGACAATCTATTCATAAAAAGGAACAAATCTGTTGAAGAGTTTTCAAGATTGTATAATTTTTGGTAATTCTATTATATTTTTAAAACTAGCACATTATTCTACTTAGAAAAGAAAAAAAATTAGGGAACAAAATTTGAAAACTAAATTTCAGTTATACGAGGGAGAATCAAATGAAAACTGCAATTATTTTTTTTACACTATTTTACTGCAGGGAGAATGTTTGCTTGTACTTTTTTCCACATTGTCCCCTCCCAGTTCAATGCACTTACGCCAACTGATAGGAAGTGCTTCGATACCGCGTGAGAAAAATTATTTTGGTTGACGCTGTAGCCACTCGTGCACCTCCGATTGAACGTCTTAATCAGACTTGATCTTCTGGCCTCCAAGGTGCTCCTTTAATGGACCAAAGATGTGGAAGTCTGATGGTGCCACAGCGAAGGGGATTGTTGAGTGCAAATGTTTTGCTTCAACATGATAATGCCCGTGCCTATGCTGCTCGAGCAACCATGAAAACCATCGATGACATTCGCTTCAAGTGCTTCCCACATCCGCCATACTCGACAGATTTGTCACCATCAGATTTCCAGATCTTTGGTACATTAAAGAGCACCTTGGAGGGCAAATGTTGTACGTGAGATGCTTACATTGAGAGCTAAAACTTTTATTTGAGCTTAAAATGGACTTTGTGACAGATTTTGAAAAATTATCTGAAAAACTTGAAAAACTAGGAAATATTTTCTTTAAATATTGAACTTTTAATAATTTAACTTGTTTTTGTTATAATATATTATGTAGGAAGCTAGTATTTCAATCATTTTGTAATTGAGTTATAAGAGCTGATTTATTACAATAAAGTTGGCTGTGCACTACAGTCCCATTATCTTTGATAATGCATATTTCTGTGCAACAGGTAGTTAAAGAAGACTGTGGAGAACATCTTTTATGCTAAAGTTAAGTCAAAAGTAACATAGGGCACTAACACCCGTTACAAAAAAACATACATGAGTTTGAATAACTTCCTCATTTATAGAAGCAAGAATTCAGTTTTAAGGTAAGTTAGTTTAAAGATCTGATATTTAAGAAAATACTTCACAAGTATACAATATTTATTATTAGCAAGATAATTTCGTGTAACGGGTGTTAAATATTTCTGACATATTTTAACATATTTTAAACTATTTCGTATTACCTTCAGAAAATGGATCCAACAAAATACTAAGAACGACGTCATGGGAAAATTTAATAGCTAAGTTGCCCATGCACAACATCAAATTAAAAAGGGGTAATTTTGTTGAGAATTCATTTTAAAAAATTGACGTTTCAGACAAATAGGCTATTTAAAAATAATTAAACTCGTATTTTATTTCTTTTACAATTTTGAAATAATTCAATGTGAAATAATAACCCTAATTTACATTTTAGCATGTAACTTTAACTTTAAAGTGACCATAGATCTCGAAAGGATTGCAGTGTAACACCCGTTACATTTTTTATTTTTATTTTGTTATTTACGAAAATAATTTGCAATCTGCTGTAAACATTGAATTTATATATTATTTAGGTATACCTCAGAAGGTTTAATACATACCGAAACTCTAATCTCAAATAATTGTTCGGTTTCCTACCCTCGTGAACCTTTTCAGGTTAATTTCAAGTAACGCCTGTTACACTACTATTTTCAAATATAAAACTGTTATTTTAAATTTAACCTTTTTACTTAATAAAATGTCAACATTCGAGCTAATTCTGTTTGTTCATATAATTTGTTTCTACTTATATGATATGTTTACAACTATTTTCAGTGTTTTATGTGTGTAAGCCTCACAACAGTTCTTGAGGTTTCAAAATAAATATAAAAATAGAATTTGTAGCAATATTAGTGCTTGTTTCAGTCTTATGTTTCCGTTTAATTAAAAATATGATCCTAAGGTGTATTTAATAATAGGCCTAAATTTAACTATTAGAAAACCAGGAGTATGAGGATAATTTTTAATTAGTTAATTATTTCGTTCTTAGCCCCTATTAATGCTTAATTTACTCACTTCAACAAATTATCTTACTATAATTTGTCCTTATACACTATTTTCTCCTTTAATCTGATAAGTTATAATGCTTTCTGCCAATTATGTAACACCTGTCACTGTTACTGTAACACCCGTTACGTTCAAAATAATTAAATAACAAGAAAAAAGTGTTGTTCTTTTTTTTTAATTATATATTTAGCTTTTCTAGAGTTTCTTCAGTCTGCAATAAAATTTGTAGGTTTCTATTAGCTGTCATTTCACAGAGTTATTTATTTTCATCATCTACCCCAACAAGTGGATTATTTTTATGTAACGCTCGTTAAAATATGTTTTTTTTTAACATTTCAAATACTGGAAAGTTTTTATTTCAGGAAATATTAGCTCATAGTGCACAAAAAAGTAAGAGCTATCTTTTGTAATGAGAATTTGACAAATGGAGTGACAAATGGAAATAGAAATATTAGTGACGGTGGAGAGAGAGTTAAATGAGATAAATGAATAGACTGTACATAGGATCAGTGGGACTTGATTTCCTTTCAATTCTATTTGGATTGATGACTTATCAACATTATATTAATGTAGGCATGCCAATATCCATAGCCAATTTTTTTGAAGTATTAAAGTGGTACGATTTACTTGTATCACTGGTTTTATATTTTCTTGATTATCCTCATTTATGTTATTGCAAAATTATAATTTTCACATTAAATATTTACCATTGACTGCGTTAATTTATTTTATGAAATTTATTATCGGTGTTAATAAAAATTTATATTATTAATAGTGACAGTTATAATAATAATAATAATAATAACAATAATAGTGGTAATAAATTAATTTAAAATTATTTATTCAGATTTCACATTTAGAATTTCTCTTTCTCCATTTATGCTGATTTCTGGTGACTTTTATTACATGTTTGTACAAACCTGTTGACAGTTCAGTTTAGCCTTTACTTAATTTCCTTAAAATTTACAGCGGTTTTAAATAGGAGCTATACGATTCATTATGCTATATAGTATCTTCTGCGGAGACAGAAGGTGTAACTCATCTGAAACTATTTAAACAGAATTATGTCAATTATTTATAAAACTAGTATTCCTAGATGATAATAATATGTTGTTACATTAAAAGCATGTCCTTTTTGAAGCTTTAAATCGATTTAAAACGTCTAAGAAACCTAAGCATAACGTAGTTTACTTTGAGCCCTGACTGATGTAAACGACTGTTTCCACAAAATGGAAGAAAAATGCTTTTCATTTTAGAGGATTATAACAGTCTAATATTGACACAAAGTCTGTGAAAGCACAACTATCACTAATAAATATTTCCCCTCCCATTATCTGAAATTGGCTTATTGGATGTTCTGAGAAAAAAAATAGGTGGATTCACTTTTTGAAGTTTGAAGAAGACTAATAGAAAATATTGATAGCGATACGTCAATGTCTTCTGCAAGAAAATCTTAGACTAAGATGGTTACAGAAAATCGATGTTAAAGAGATAAGGAGTCCTTTTTCCTCCCGGTTGAAGGGTTCCATCATTCCAGATTATTGTTAATCAATAGGTATGCTTCACGTGGTTTACTATAGGCCTATACTAGCAATAACTTAACGTGGATAGTGCACAATAATATGTGCATAGGTATCTCTTCAGAATGTGAATATACCTTAGAATGAAATCGAGGTATATAAGTTATAGGTAATGATAGCAATCAATCTATTCCATTTTTTGTTTATTATGTAATCTATTCAGTCGTATCTGACTCTCAGCGATGCTCAGGACAATCTTCCTCCAATATTCCTTGTATTCATATTTTTAAAAATCCTGTTATGTTTAGATGATTGTATTTTCTATGTACGTTGTTGTTGATTTCTTTCAAAATTTAAAGGAAATTTGTCTACGGTTTATATAAAATTAGGAGACACTACGGAAGACATATTAATATCTGACAAACGTTGAATAAATATTGCAAACAAGAAAGTTAAAAGTATAACTAAAATCCTACATAAAACCTATATTTACTTATTTCTTAACAATTGAACGTTCTGCTTTTATTCTCTTTTTCACTTGTTTCAGGTGGAAAGTCTATCTAGGTTTTCTTCTTACCCATGCTCCCAATCTCATTCTTTTCCTCTCTGTGTACTGTCTTTAACGTTAATTAGTCCAATACTTCTTTTAGGCTAATACGTGGACATTTGAGTTCACATACAAGAGGTTCTTGTACTTAATAAATTGGCTAAGGTTTCCTTGGAATCCCTAGAGTTCTTATGGTATAGTTCATTAATATTGTACATCAGGATATCGGTGAAAATGAAATTACAAGTTTGTTTTAAATAGTCTGCTTTGAGAGTAATATTGTGAACGACTTGTAATTCGAAAGGCAAAAAAGCGAATTTATACCCACATACATTCAGAACCACTAAGATTTTTCAGTGGGTGACCCTACGAACATCTGAAAGCAACATCATTTTCAATGCGCCTATCAGAAAGTAAATTTTGTGTGCAAAACAAAACCTAACCTAAAACACATTATTAGAAATGAGATTCGGCCATGAGAGAATTTTTTCTGCCAGGCCATATCTCAACATCACTGATTTAACGTGGGGAAGATGGTGAATAGATATGCATTCAATACTTTCACTGGCGAGAGGCGATGGGCTTACCACCTGTCCCTTTGCCCTCTCTCGGAAAATAAGCAGAACAAAATTCACATATGTAACAAAAACCTCCACTTGGAGGCCCTTCGCCCCAACATAGGGGATATAGGATAACAGATACAGATTTTCACTGGCCATGATTGAAGTTCATAGATTATCTGGCGTGCGCTAATAGAATTACTTCAAGGAAAGAAAAAGTGTTTATGGTCTAATAAAAGTTTAGGTTTCATATTATTGACTGATGTTCGTATTATTCATTCTTTCCTACGAAGTTAGCACTGAATATCGAAATTTATTACGGCCTACCTTCTTTAGGAGAAGTTGGATCATCTACAGACGCTATTAACACAAAAATATTTTGAGGTGCATTTTGGGGAAAATCTCTTCTACGATTAACCTGATATTCTTCGATCATGTAACATTGAGTGCTTTCTTACTGTTGTATATTCATTGAATACATGCTAACACAATCTTGTGTAATGTTGATATTGATAGTTTTTCAAGGTATTTTTCAAATACGATTTTTGTTCAAAATACTGTAATACAAGAAAAGCATTCTTGAATTGGTTACTAACCAAGCCAATGAGAAAAATTTTACAGAAATTTAATTTTCATTCTCTGTATTTGAACTATATCCGAAAAATTATAGTTAAATTATATTCTATGATATTCTTAACTTAATCCGACAAAACTCCATGGCAGAAAGAACCAATTTAATTACAACGCCATGTGGATGATGATATTTGGAAGTTACAATACAAGTTTTCATTTGAATTCTGTCAAATATGTGAGTCTTTAACCATGAAAGTTTTACTAGCTACAGTATTGTAATTTTAACATCACAACTATCAATTCCAAGGCATTCACGTGTAACTGTTCTTCACTACGGTGACACTAGCTCCCAAAATTAATTTTGTACCGATACCAACACACCCGACCTAAATCTTGCTTGGGGCTTTCTCCAAATCTACGTCTGTCCTTTCTTCTAATCTAGAGGGTGATTCTGAATGACTATGTCTGGATGTTTTGCTGATGATTTATAATGCAAGGGAATAAATGTATGGTAATTCAGATTATTTTAGGTTTCAGTCACTTTTATATTCAATTGAGTATATTCTTAATTCTTTATAGGCCTATTTAACTTTCTTTCTAGCTTATAGGACTACAGTTATGTTCACAGTATCTTACACAATTCAAATACCATGCGTATATTTCTTTTTTCTTTTACTTTATATAGTAATGCAGAATATTGTTATATTTATATTCATAACCAGGGCCCGGATTCTAATGACATGACATCTTTTTATTGATGCTTCCAACTTGTGGATAAATCCTAATCATGGTTATAGATTAAAGAAACGAATTTTTATTTGGTCATTTTTTGTCATTTTATGCAATTTTATACTTTTAGGGTATTTATTTCAATTTTAGGTCATAATTTTGTCATTTTTGTGTCATTTGCTTCTCTATTTAGTCATTTTAATGTATTTACATTGAGTGTATTAACCTTTTTTCGTCGCTAGTGGTGCTGTCTTTGAGGTGTTATTTGTTTAATGCAAGAAGAAAAAAATCGGCGTTAAAGTGTTGACATGTCTCAGTCGGAAGTGAGAATCAAAGAAACGCCAACATTTTGTATTACATTACTATTTTTATTAGATTGACTAGGCACCTGAGTCTGCCACCTGCTTGGATTTGAGAGTGCAAACTACTGTTTACCCTCAATAAACAACAATATAATCCGACTGACCACAAAAGGATGTGACTCAGTGCAGTATAAATTTCCGTGAGAAAAGAACAATCACAACATTACAGTTATTTACAGTTTTTACAATCCATGTACAAACTAGTCTATAACTTTGTGTGTACAATAATAATTTTTTATAAATAAAATATCAGTTTTTAGGTAATTTTTTATAAGTAATTTTCTTTAAAATTTAGGGTCATTTTATGGGTCATTTTTCAAACAATTTTAGGTCATCAGAATCCGGGCCCTGTTCATAATATTCTTAATATAGTGAGTAGTAAAAACAATTAATGTAGTAAACCGATTTACAATGTCAAAAGTTTTTTAAAAATCTATACTGCCTAGCCATTACGTAACATCAAAAGTTTTTTAGCCTTTGAAGGTGATTCTACAGTGAGTCCATTTTATGAGGAAACCTCGCATCACTGCCGCATTGCCGCGCTAGCATTGTACAAAGCATAGACCCTACAAGCGGTTAGTTGCTTCGGTGTCTTGTAGTGTCTTGTAGTGAGACGCTTGTCTATTGTTGTGTGTTACGTAAGACAATAATCGAAAATGTATACGGTTGAACAGCGAATTTATTTGGTGGAATGTTACTTATTGAGAAATAACCATAGAAGGCGCGTTCGGAGATTTTCTCGTAAATATCCTGACTGTACCATCCGTACAAAATGGTGAGTAATAAGCCTCTACATGTAGGCCTATTTTGATAATAAATTGGTTGAGTTATTCTATTTTGTTGTGTTTCTAAAGTCTTGATTTGCCGATTTGCCGGTAGGAACGGAACACGGTCCGGCCGGTGCAAGCGCAACAGCGGGGAAAGTGTGAGCAGGGGCAACGCTGTTAAAAAGTTTCCGCATAAAATGGATAGTAACGGGCTGCCATTGGCTTCTATGTAATGGCTAGATGAAGAAAACGAAGGAAAGTGCATTTGTTAGCGACAACAAACGATGGGATTTTGCAGGTCCTACATACCACGAAGAACTGTCCAATTAGTTCGCCAAGACATCAGATCCATGTAGAACATACGCACATTCTCTCACAGCTTCCCTCTTCCTACAACTCTCTATCACCCTCTGGTAGCAGCGTTCTACCTTTGCTTTCATTCTCTTTTCTCTCTCTCTCTCTCTCTCTCTCTCTCTCTCTCTCTCTCCCCCCCCTCTCTCTCTCTCTCTCTCTCTCTCCCCTCTCTCTCTCTCTCTCTATCTCTCTCTCTCTGTCTCTCAAAACATAGGCTACACATACAAATACACACGCTCACAGACAAATATACGGATAGAGAAAGAGGCAGAGATGGACTGGCATAGACTGTTAGGTTTTGCTCTAGAATTGGAATTATATATGAGAGAGTGTAAGTAGGAGACAAATGTGACCCCAGGGTGGAACTGCAGTAGTATTGAGTGATGGATTATGCAAGCTAGGGGCTCGCTACTTCTTTCCTTTACCTTCTATGCAGCATCAAATCCTGCTCGCAGACCATCCATCAAACAGCTACCGTCGACAACATAGCACAAGAAAGTGAAAGTCCTAAATCTGCTTTAGCAAACTGAAAATTAATGTATCTTATAATTCTGTTAATTTATGAAGAAAGTAAGAGGAATCGTATACAGAGAACACAATTACCAACTAAGGTTCATGTGAGGAAGTAATTCATAAGACCTAAGCATGAGTGTAGAGGTTTTTCTAGCATCAGTTCAGGTACAGAGTAGGCCTATTATGCAATGTAAAGTTTGTGTTTGACAAGACGTTTATAATTTTAATATTATATTGTATATTCAGATAAATTCAACAAAACGAAAACTGAAAATAACTGCCGGATAAAAATTTGATATTTTACGTCTTTGAGCTATTCAGATATTATATTCAATTAGAGAGATAAAGGAGAGGGGAGAGAGAGTGAGAGTGAAAGTGAGAATGAGTTATCTTGCCCTGAAAGCGGTAGTTTTGGATTCAGGGTATCTTTAAAAATCCACCTAGGCCTTTTGTGAAAATTAAAGAATTTCAGGATCGAATGCAATTCTTCCTCTGCCTGAAGCAGGAAAGGGTTAGGCTACTCTGCAGAGGACTACCCCTAACCTAATTTGTTCCTTTCTTAGCTATTGGCTTAGATTCTAGAACCCAGCATCGATTACCATTTTTATTCGAGATAGGATTTTTTAACCGGGTGTATTCAGCAGCATTGTGATGACCTTTAAGGAGCTGCATGTACTTGATTAAAGAATTATTATGTTATTGAGATGTAGCCATAGCTCAAAAAACTATATAGGTTACAGAAAAAAAAAAAACCCTTAGGCTATCTATCTTCAGTTATTTCAGTAGAATAACATAAAGTTACTATATTTATGGAGTTCTAGGAAAAAGTAGTATGGTAGTATGGTTCAGTACTTGCTATGCGTTGTCTTTCTATTGCTTTTCCTTTTCTGTCTAAAGTAATATTGGTACATAGTTAATTCTCTGAGATTTTTAATGCTTGTTGGCGAATTTTGTATTGTTACTGTCTTCTTCTAATATATAAAATCGAAAGTGTGCGTGTCTGTGGGTATGTGGACATGTGGGTATGTATGTTTCCTATACAAATCTACATTTCTTCAGAAATTTGCACGAAATTTTGCACACATACCCAGTTATTCCCGGAAAGTAAAGCGGTCAAATTTAAAATTCAAACAAGCCATTCCTTTCCTTGAAAATTTATATAATTTATGGGATTATTATACTAAATAAATGAAATGCAATTGAGTTCACATGACAACAGCGTATTGTGAACAGTGTTCACATAGGGTCTTAGAAACTACATAATACTGGGCTTTAACAAATTCTAATGCTACCGAACGAGGTGGCCGAGATGGTAACGTCTTGGACTCGCATTCGGGAGGTCCCAGGTTCAAATCCCGGGGCCGGCCAATTTGACATGGGTTTCTTCATGGTTTCCCCAGTCGTAAAGGCAAATGCCGAATTGGATATTTATATACCATGAATCATCCTTTATCATATCCAATTAAAATGAATATTAGTTGAAATTTACCCCATTAAAAAAATATACCGACAATAGAAACAATTGACAAGCGTAGTTCCATGGCCTATCCTACTGTACAGACACAGATCCCAAACTCTTGATATAGCCTCGAAGCTAAAAGGAGTATATATATTTATTAAAATAACAACTACATGCAGAGACAGGTTGCCAATACAGACAGGTGTTTCTTTGCCTTGGCAAAGTTGCCTTGGATTGCACACGTGTGAGAATTATTCTTTAAAACATAAATGTTATTTTTTGCACGACTTAACTAATTAGTGGTACTTACGAATATTGTTGCCGTGGATCGTAAGTTGACATTCCCACACGCAATCTTGTTGCTATGGAAACAAAACAAATTTCCGTGTGGTAAGAGTTTCCGTGTGGTAAGAATTACTTACGGCACTCATCACAATACAAGCCTTTATGGACAAGGCCCCCCAGGACAAATATTCGGTTCCCATAACAACAAACACATGCGAATCACTTTCTGAAATATAACATCCATCTTCAATAGTGTATATACATAATATTTTCAGCTAATATCTCAATTAATATAAATAAATTGATATAAATAATCATCGTGCAAAAAATAGCATGCAATACTCGTACCGTAAGCACATAACTGATCTCGGAAATTGAAAAACTCTTTCCTCGATCCGTATGCACCGCTTACGGCACTAGTATCGCAATATACTATTATTGAAATGTACAGACTGTTAGAGAAGATTACATTAACACAAATAATGAACAGAAACGCTGTAAACATTGCACTTTGTTCCTACCTAGGATAAATAAGAGAGTCACCGTGACCGGCAGACCTGCAGAGAGAGAGAGAGAGAGAGCGAAATTAGCGGCCATGGAGGAAACCAACACAAATTGCTCCGTGGGAATGCCTTCGTATCAGATTAACCGCGATATATGTGAGCGTTTGGAAACCACGGTATTGTAGCAATGGTGCACAGGTTTTCTTAGAATACTTCGATATCACTTTTACCCCTGTTACGAAACAGCTGGGAAAACCGGAGAATGGTGCACTCGGGCATAAGCCGATCATGAAACTGGGAGGATCTTTATCTGAGAAATCAGCATATGCACTGTGCAGTTTAAATACCTATGGCGAGATTTCAGACATGTGAAGGTACCGATGTTTGGGGATTAGGATTAATGTTCCATCAGCCACGGTTGTGCAGAGTTAGTTGAACATAATCTTTTAACTCCTGGTTATGGTGGGGAGTTAACGAGTTGGTTATCAGTTGAAGTTGCGTTTCTCTTCTGTTCTTGCACCCAAGGAAGATTTACGTTGCTGAATACTGTAACCTTGTCCAACTTACAGCCATATAAAATGATAATAGGTATGACCCATCATCTGTTACGTCGATCCTCTACCACTCCCTGTGAATATCTAGGTACAAAATTTGTATCCGGTACTCTTTGGTTAAGGATCTGCGATGATGGCAAACAAGTGGATAGAGCGAAGCCGTGACAAATGCACTCTAGTTTTCATGCTATCACTTTTCTCCTCTTTTCTCTACTCCTCTCCTCACTCTCCTCACTCTCTCTCTCCAATCTCTCTCTCTCTCTCTCTCTCTCTCTCTCTCTCTCTCTCTCATTCTCTGCATCAAATGGTCCAATACTCTTAATGCAGGTACCTTTCTCTTCCACAGATTATCTTCTGTTGCTGCATTTTAAACATTTTAATGATATATTATAGATTATAACACAGTTACTGTCAGAACCGATTTCTTGGTAATATCGTAGACCTATGTACTGTATTATGCTGTAAGTGGTTTTCGTTGGATGCTGCTATTGTTCTTCCTACAGGCGGCCAGTTACGTCGTTAGGGAAACATATCAATTCAGTCAGCGTAAGCAGTTCGTTCCATTTAACGAAAGAACAAGAGTACAGGTATACGCTACCTTATGGAAGCATTTCAGTGTTTAAAATTGCTATTCATTGCTTACTCAGTAGACTGGCGACCCAGATATCTACAGTCATGGAAAACATCTATGCCTAAGTAGACTGTAATATTCTGAATATTAGGAAAATCGAATGAATCCAACCCGTCTAAGCAATGTTTATGCCATCAATGTAGTACTGTATATCTTCTACTTGTAGACAAAGTGGCCAGAAGCTGTGTAAGATGAAACGGGTCATGCCTGGAAAAACCAATACCCAAACTTATTTAATAGACCATTATGTTCCTTAAAATAATTTTCCAGAAAATATTTAAAAAATAAATGTTTTTTAGTATAACCTGGAAATGACAAATAACCTTGTTAAAAACTCAAATTAGCTCTTTTAGAAAATTTAGCTCTGTAGTGTTAATCCTAAATTGTCTTCTGAAACTCCCGTGTGAAGATGACATGCGATGCAAAGTGTTCGTTATTTATTATTTCGTTTTTTTAAATATGTATTAGAATTTATAATATACCATAATGCTAAGAAATTTAGATAACTTAACATTTGTTTAGTTGTTTCAGTCAAATTTATTAAGTATGTATTGAACTCTCTGACTCCCTAACAGATCATAGAAGGTAGACGTTGAAGGAAAAATGAAAGGGGTAACGATACCGGTATGTGACACGCAAAATAAGATACTCAGTGGCCATGAAAACAAAATTTACAGGGGATAAAAGCATTAATAAGAAGAATTAATCACATTAGAGTTATCAAACAAAAGAAAAAAATGAGTTATAAATCATGGTTTTCTCTTGCTTCGTATGATTTGTGGAGTACGTGAAAGTTTGAAGCGGAATACTAGAGGGATGTATCTGTTTCCGATTGCAAGCGAGGAATTTTACCTTTTCATTGAACCATACCTGAGTGGGAATGTGTAAGTTCCATTAGCTCAACAAATAATTTTCTTTTAAATATATTTTCTGTGTGTGAATAAGTTTACTCAGGCATTATATGTACGCTATAGATAATCTATAGGCTATGTGTACGGGTATACGTGTATGTATATAAGTATGTGTATTTTATTTCCTGAACAATTATTTACGTGTGTAAAGCAATTACAATGTCTTTGACATATTGTTTTCCAGTGAAGCTTTATATAGTTATGACAATCTTTTTCAATTGATTTTAAAATTATTCATGGCCAGATCCAAATTTAGGCCTGTGCAACCTACACTGTTGACTAGAAAAGGAGCCTTGTAGAATGTGCAATTGATTGCGAGTTTGTTCCAATTATGTATTTACTTACTTATGCCCAGCTTACAAGACATTAATTTTATTTGACACTACTACAAATAATTTTATTGCTCAAGCATGCTTGGAAACATATATTAATATTTCTTATTTTCTTTTGTTATAAATTTACACAGCAGAAAGTCACGTCTGGTGCCTTAAAAGAGTTTTCCATAGACGAGACGTAGTTCAGATTTTCCGGAAACGTTCTTAATTTTGAATCCCAAAATCAGAGGGGTCTTACAAATTTTCATGTTTTACACGTTAATAATTATTACTTATTTGAAAACATGCGGATTTCTTTTATATTCAGTGATATCATTATTATTTTTTTTTCTAAACACCTGTAAATTAATTTGTAGAACTCAGAACAGAAATATGTGAAACATTGACTGTACCTGTAACGGGTGTTGGCTGTACCCCCTGAGGTGAAGTTAGTGGGGGAGGAAGGGAGGCAGGCAAGCCGATCGATATGCTGGTGTTTGGCGAGCATGAAATATTCAAGTCTGTACGCTACAAGGATGTTCCTCTGGTCACGACCACGTTCCTTCCATGCCATCCCCTATAAACAACTTATTCTAGATTGCCTTAAAATTGTGCTGTATTCTCAAGAAGAATAATAATAACTCATTTTTTCACAACGCGCTTGCATTAGAAAATTTGTTCCACAAACTGGACGTGCAAAATTAAATGGGACACTACAGTATTTTCGCTAATTAGACGGTGATTCTAAGCAGAAACTTTATCTCTTGTGGGATCACATGAGAAAGTGACCCCCCTCCCAAAAAAATCCCATCTTACCTAAATGTGTCAGTATCGTTGATTAAAATATATATAGTAATAATTACCATATGCATTAACATCTCACCATATAGGAAGATTGTGTGTTTTCCCCCTTTTACGTGCTTTATCGGATTGGTTCATATAGCTATTTTAACTGTGTACTACAAAGTTGTGCGTTTTGCTTACCTAAAGATAGTAGGGGCTATGCTCCTGGCATGGGCGAAAGGGTCACATTTGAAGGGTCTATTAGCAAACCCGGCAATCTCCATTTTGACAACAGATAGAGATGCTAACTTCTAATGAATGTTCAATGCATTTCCTGCTATATATTTAGTGTATGTGTTGCAAATTCCACTTCCCTCATAAGAGAGGAGTACAGATTTACAACACATACACTAAATATAAACCAGGAAATACATTAAACTTTCATTAGAAGTTAGCATCTATCTGTTCTCACAATGGGGATTGCCGGGTTTGCTAATCGACCCCAAATTTCATTTGTATTCACAACCTTTTTAGTGGATGTCTTGAAGGCGACACTATCGGGCAACGCATCTAAGGGACTGACTAGCCATCACCTCCATGAGTAATCTTGAATAAGGCTCGTAGAGCATCACAATATTGTGGCGAAATAGACAGGCCATATGCTTGTAAACAGAGGAAGAAGAGAATTTCCTGCAGTATCGGAAGATCTTTTCAAACAATTTGTTCCTCTACGCGTATATCTATCGGAATTTCAAAATTTCTCCAAGCTAAGCAAATCGTTAAAGAGATCCGTTAATAACGGTTTTCTTGAACGGAACTGATGCTTGTTTCATATAATCAGGCCTAGAGTTTCACAGTCAAAAGAAAGGCATCGGTAGAAGAAATCTAGAAGAATATATATCCACGTATCTTATTATTCACAAACATTTCACCACCAGCACTTCATGTGGCTTCATGTCAGTCATTACCAAACCAGGGTTTCTCCAGAGGGATTCCCCACATCCAATATTGCGTAACTGGTGCAACCAATTGTCCAGCAGAACCAATAGATATCGGATAACTGGTCACATCATTTCCTAGCCTTCCAGAGAGTTAAGCAACGTGGCATTGGATAGATGACCGTTGGCTTTATCTCTAACATTTCCTGTTTCGTGAAGCATACAAAATACCCATCCTGGTTTGAATTACACGTAAAACCGTGGGTCCAGGCTTTAGTAATCATTAATCCGCAATAGTGCAGGAGACTACACTTCACTAGAAACGATGAAACGGGTAAGCTCTGTAGTTTTCTTTCCAGCTCAGAAAACTTTCCAATACTCAAATATTTCACCATGTGACGTCACTGCTAAACAGCAAACTTACTTATAAAAATTTACAAAATCATGCATGTTTAATATCAGGGTCAATTAAGTAGATTGTAACAATATGTATAAGCAATTGTCATAAAATATTTTAATTAAAGTATACAAAGGATCATGGTTCTGTGTGTGGGAATTTTTATTTTCTTTAATATTATTGTGCACGTATACTGTTTCTGTTGAACATTATGTGATAATACTTTAGAGGAAAAATTCCGTTCCGAGGTTTCCCTGCTGAAATAGTCTCAGTTCGATGCACGACACCAGTTGTAATCTCTTCAGATCTCAGAAACATATGAATTTTTCTTCTAAAATATTTAATAGAAATATTAAAAGTTAGTAGGCCTACCGAAAAATCGAAATAGGATAAACTTTTACTTTTTCCTTCTAATAGGCCTATGTTTTATTTGTTGCAGGTATGTTACCGTTCGAATGTGTGAAAAAGAGAAGTAAGTACCCATAAAAATAGTTCATTCTGAAGTATATGTTTAATTTTTTAAAATAAGCCTATTTAAGAGTTAGCAGAATTCATTGAATGTATTACAGCATCTTTCATAATCTACTTGGAATAGGCCTATTAAGTGAAGTTTCTTGGAAAAGTATGGTTTTCGTATAGTTGGGATTTGCATATAGGCTGTTGTGTTATTACCTCATTTTAATAAGCAATATTTAATGTATTTTTCGGGAAAGTTTTGATTACATAGGCTTCAGGCAGATGACTATATTATTAAGGTATTTTTT
This sequence comes from Ectobius pallidus, assembly GCA_964059195.1. Lineage (NCBI taxonomy): Eukaryota > Metazoa > Arthropoda > Insecta > Blattodea > Ectobiidae > Ectobius > Ectobius pallidus. Next base: position 77,398,384 of record CAXKWD010000006.1, read on the forward strand.
CTTTCTTATGCAAATAAAAACCTTTAAATTCTTGAGACACATTTTCTCACACAATTTATAAAACCATAACTCACTGTAAAGATTAGGTTCATTGTTCATTTCTTGCAGATTATTCTGTAACTGACCCTGATATTTAAAATCATTATACCAATTTCTTCTATTTCTTTTATTGTATATACTAAGAAGCTCGGGAATAACAACAATATTTTTCATGGTCAGGTATTTTAAATTCTTTCTTCTATTTTGGATATTTACTTCAGAAAACAATGTAAAGGCGGCATTTCAGATCTTAAGCCTTTTGATGACAGTAAGCCTATATTGACACTGAGAAGTTTGTTTTTAAACAATAAAATTACATCTCTACCAACTAAATTATTTCATGTCCAGATCCAACACTGCATATTTTCGTATTAATAACAGGGAATCTTCTTTTTTTTCTTCTTTCTTGTGATAGAAATATACTGTCCTAATCCCTTCTTATATTCCTCATAATTATACACAAACTTGTACGTAATAAAGAAGTTCGTCATCACGGGAGTCGGTTCAAAGAGCTTCCTGAAAAGATTTCGGTTGCCATGGGAATAGAGAGTTGAGGAACTGGCATTTAACGATTGTTGGTCTCAAAAGACTTCACTTATACTTTAGTTGGAATATAATATATATGTCTCGGAATGTACATATAAAAGGAAAAAGGAACGAAGATAGAACGACTAAACTCTTTACAAAACTTTTTCCATGTTGGACAATTTCATGCTCGTTGCTTCGCTCAAATTACATCGTCAAACCATTTCTTAACGCGCAGAAGAGAGGGGAAAAGATTCTACTGCGTGAGCTGGTACGGCTCGAGAAATATAACTTCAGTGCGAAGCGCCGCTCTCTACAAAACAAACATAATACTCACCAAGAGCGGCAGAAAGAAGTAAGTTCACCAATGCACTTAACGTAAGTTCCTTGTAGAGGAAGGACAAAATAGAATCGAGAAATTATTCATCCTTTCTGAAGACCACTAGTCCACTACCATCTGTCTACAGTTTCTGGCAGCCACAAGGACCTCGACCTTATTCAGCCAATGAATTTAGCCATGTTAACTGTGACGTGTAAAGGCAGTCTACGGCCACTGAATCATTTGGTAGTAGACTTATTTGTCAGAGAACAAAACCAATGCATTTTGCTCAAATGCTGAAAATTGAGGATTGAAAATCTTTAGCGAGCCAATATTCTAAGGTTCCTTCTAGGCACATTCCACCGTATAATTAATTTCATTATAATATTTCTCTGTTTAGACATACGAGACATATTATTGAGCACAAAAACTCTTCCTGATGGTATACAGTTCAGATGAAAGTTACATAACAACTTAATTATAAGTTACTTTGACATCTACAAAAAATATGCGTTTCTCGTTTTCCTTTGTAATTATTTTCGGAATCTCTTTTTGTTCTCCACCTGGGATCTTGCAAAGTTTGCACCTATATCTTCATAAGTTCCTCTTATTGTGCAGAAAAGTCAGCTTTGTTTACAGCACTCTCTACATAAACTCATTCTAGATTGTGGAAGATTTTAATACTAAACATCCTCCCTTTGTCAGAAACTGTTTGCTATATTTTTGCTCTGGAGAGGAAAAATAATTATCTCTGTTCGGTGTTACAGCTGCTAGCAAGAGAATCTTAAAGCAGTGGCGAAGAGGGAGGTGAGGAAAGTGGGAGGCAGAATTTTATTTTGCCAGTGTAATAAACTTTAAGCAGAATGCTTTTCCTTCAAGCTTTCTTTTCTCCTCTCCTCCATCTTCTTCTGTACATTTATCTTCCCGCATAAAGTAGCCTATTCAACTTTAGCAGGAGAATCACATGCGGAATGAAAATATTTTACAAACTTGAAATGTTCACTTTGAATGGTATGAAACATATTTTTAAAATTAAACATTGGACTTTAGTCTTCCGTTACAACCAATGTATTAATGTAGAGTATTAATACATGCTGTGGAGAATGGAGTAAATGAAATATCACACTGGTTTTTCTCTTTCTTCAATATAAGATCAGTTTGTCACTAATAAAATAGAAAGAAGTTTCACTTTAATATAGTTCAAGTAAAATACATTATTCTTACCGTTCTTTCATTACAGACTAATAAAACCTTGCTTTCACTACTCCTGAAGTAGGTTCTATAATACTCTGAACAATTCACTCTTATCAATAATGAAATACCACTCTATTGTAGTTTCGTCTAGTGCTTTCTTTCTGCCGGTGCGGTTCCAGTAAACTTTTCGGGTATATTTTTAAAATTCACTTACATTTTTTACCAAAAACTCCTATTTCTACTGGTGAATATGAATGATTATTTTCCTAAATAAACTTATATACACTCCAGCAAGAGCTTCTCTTTATCTGAAGACCCTGAGTACGCTTATCATCACTAAGCTGGTCCATCCTCTGAAAGGCAGACACCAAGAAACCAACACGAACAATAAGGTAGGACACGTTAAGAAGGACACACCCGAGAGTTAATCATGGAGTTAGGGCCCAGTGTCCGGCAGATGCTGCAGTTGTGACGTAAGAGCCGATCATCTCGCAAGAGCTTGAGAGAGCGAGCAGTTGAGTTGCATTCCTGTTAATACGCACTAGCGCAGTGGCGTTCAGTGCAGCAGTAGGGTTAAGGTGAGCCGTGATGGTACATTGAATTGCGTGCATTAACCATGGCAAGGGTGCAGAGGTCAGTTAATCAGTGAAATGTATGGTAAATTTAGTGCATTCAGATTAATACTAGACTTACGGAAACGTCAGGTCACCCTCGGAGACACGCCACATTTTCCAAAGTTGTCTACAGTATGTCATTCAATTACAGACATTAATAATTATGTACAAATATTAGAAGAACTGGATCAGGATATTTTATTACAGATTTCAAGATTTTGCAAAACTCCAATCCGATATTTGCATATTTGCGACACCATTTTCTGTGGATGTTGACAGTGTTCCAACGTCATTGCAACTAGAAGTCATTGATTTGCAAAAGAATATTGAAATGAAAGACCGCTTTCAAAACAAAAAGGATCTATCTATATTTTATAGAAGATTTCCCCAGGCAACTACATAATATATTTGCTGCTAGAATGTTGAGTATATTTGTATCGACGTATGTATGTGAATAGTTCTTTTCTTGTATGAAGATCTGCAAACCACAACATGGAAACCGCCTATCTGATCAGAACATGAAAAATGTTCTCGTTTGTGTGAGGCCAGACTATGTCTCCTAATATTGCAAAATTAGTGCGCGAGAAAAGAGGGAAAAAATCTCGACAATGCCTTGAGCTTGGGCACGATAGTGACACAAAGTAAGGGTGTGTATCAAAAGTCTGAATAGGCCTATACTTGGCATAGTGCTCACAAAGGTGTATAGTTTAATTTGTATATTTTGTGTATTTTGTATATTTTGTATACTTTAACATTTTTCAGTTTCCGAGTAGACAAAGTTTTGCAGTACTCCTTAAAGTATTCTTATGTTTTATGTATTTGTATGTTTATAGTAGTTTCGGAGCCCCATTTAAATAACCTGACGCATCCGCACCTGGATGCATTTCAGATTAGTGTAAGTAGGGCCTATATTAAATTTCATTACAAACAAAACTGTTCTGTTACATTGATTTATCACAGTTGTACTATTTTGTTTTCGTACAAATGCATTGTAATTGTGCTATTCCCATACTATCTACGAAGATCGGAGCGCACTCTGCCAATGCATAGGCGTCGTTCCGCCACTGGCCAGTTGAACCCTTCCTCCACGCTCAGTACGGAGATATTGCCGAGCAAAGAGCGCGGCTGCTCTGTAGTATGACGTCAAAGAGCACGGAACATGCCGGTCACTGAGTTAGGCATACGTTACTTGACTAATTTTATATTTGACTTTGGATTACCAATACTATTAATGATTTTAATTATGTGATAGGCCTATGTAAAATAAATATCTCTGGGTAAGAAGAATTTTAGTCAGCAAATAAATATGGAGGAATCACCCAGAGGACCCAAAAATTCATGTAATTTAGTACTTCATTTTTTTTCCAAATTTTTTTAGGATGGCCCCAGAACACATTTTATTTTTTATTTTATATATATATATATAGGCTATATATATATATTTTTTTTATATTGTATACCTCGTACCCCCACAGCCTCCAGTGATTGTAAACTTTCCTTTATGTCGCTCCCCTTCAATAAATCCTGGATCCGCTCCTGATATGAACGGGTATATATGAATATGTATTAGTCTGGGTTCAATCTAAAGAAGATCTAAGGAAGATAATTACTACCCATGGTTGGAGTGGAAATCCCATGGCCTAATGATTAGCAAGCTGGGACACTGATCACTAGACATGAGGCTGGTGTGTATTAAAATGCTTTGACTATCATTCAGATCTTTCATTTTCACAGATATTTACAGATACGAACAAAATATCTTAATTTTCCCATTCAATAATATGTTTGCTTGATGATCAAAGTTAACATTAAGCCTATCAGAAAATGAAAACGTTATTTTATTATCTGCTATCCGTTTATTTCGCTGTTCGTATTGTGTTGTTTCTGTACGTTATGCGATGCCAAGGCAAGTGGGTTCACATGCAAATGAAATAGTAACTTCGTCAGTGATTTCCAATATAGGCCTATTAATTCTTTGCTAGCGCCTTAGGGGAAACGACTCTGAATCACTTCTAAGAATTTATAACTTAAATAAATCAACTGTTCCGTTTCTATTTTTTACTTGCAGTTGCCTTCTATTGCTGCTTTTGTGGGAATTTTGGTAACTCACTCAGTTGATTTCCAAATAATATTTTGCTATTTTTTATTTATTAACTTAATAACTCTTGTGGTTAGCGTCACTGACTACAGATTCGTCGGCCCGGGTTGGATCCCCGGTACCTCCTCGGATTTTTCTGAAGTAGGGAGGTCTAGCAGGGGTGCACTCAGCCTCGTGATTCAAATTGAGGAGCTACTTGATAGAGAAGTAGCGGCTCCGGTCATGTAAACCACCATTAACGGCCGTGGGTGTCGGCATGCTGACAACATGCCCCCCAATCCTGCCATCTCCATGTGGTAGATGACGCAGCGGTCGGGTGGTAGGCCAAGTCCCTCCAGGGATGTAGCGCCACGGAGTTTAATTTAATAACTCTATAATTATCACTTGTTATCTACACTATAAGAACGGTTTGATCGATAAAGCATTCTGGTACATTAAAAACCCCTTATGTTCAATTAAATATATTGAAAAGTAAGGTGGTTCACTACTGTGGCGCATGGGATGTGTTCGCTATTCACACGCAGCGTACCCGGGTTCGAATCCTGGTCGGGATAAGTTATATAGGTGGGTTTTTCTCGTGGTTTTTTCCCTAACCTGTGGGGAAAGGCCCTTGTGGTCCCCAGATATCATCTGACCATCATTATCATCTTGCTCAGAGTGAATGTGTGTTTATGAATGCAGTGTCTCGTCCTATGTGTTCGTGTTATCTCGGAGGTGGTCCCGGCATTGGGCTGATCACTCATTCGGGGAGTCCCTCCATGTCCTTGTCTGTTCAAAAAAGCAAGTTATGTGATCCAATAGATAATCCCTCTCCCGAAGGTCGCAGCTGTATAAGACCCGGGAGGCGTGTCGCTTAAACGTCCTAAAAGGGAGAGATAAAACTAAGGGAAAGAAGAAGAAAAGTAAGATGTTATTCTTGTCCATTCAGAAGCACAGACAATTTCGCAATAACAATGTTGTAGTACTCTGTGTTTTCAAAAATGAACATTATAAGCTACGAATTCGTTTTTCCCCAATACATCTTTACATATTAGGCTATTACCAATTATTGAAGAAATGCTATTGGGTTTGCGTTAGAACTTAGATGTGCTGCTATCCACACACGGTGGTAATAAATGCTGGCAGAAATTCAGTATTTCCTAGCAAACTGAAAAACAATTAAGAGCTTGAATTTATCAGAATAAAACGACTTCTGCAAGAAATTCCAGACATTTCTAAAGTAAATAACCCTACCTCATTTAAACAATTATTCATAGTGGGATAATTCTCATGCAGTAATCGATTAAAAAGATTGATTCCAACTAGAGAAATCACTCTTTTAATACAAAATATAATGCAGAACTACTCAACAATATATTCATTATAGAAAAAGTTCTGACTTAGTCGTTCTGCGACATGATCTTATTTTACACAACCTAGAATCTAGATGTTGTAGTCTACGGTCGAAGTCAGGATCTAGAGGCTATTCGTTCATGCAAGTTAAGACCTGTCGTTATATTGTATAACAGGCATTTCGTCCTTTTAACTCCGCTGCCAAAAACTTGGGTGAAATACCTCTGATCTGGGTGCAAGACCGAGAAGATATTCTTAATAGAACACTATGTAGCCTATGACTGACTTAAAACAAATGATTAAACGTTATTGGTCTGTACCAAAAAAGAGTGACAAAATGAAGAAAATAATTTTAATAACCGTATCCTGCTATGGATACATGCCACTTCAAAGCTAAAAATTGCTTATAACAATAAAAGGAAGAGTTTTTTTTTTTTTAAACCCTTAACATTTAAGTGGAATAAACATGTTGAGGTTGTTTAGTGACAGTTTCATAAGATGGAGTTTGCACTGGTGGAATGAATCCTAGTTAGCAGACTGTTAGTTGCAGCATTGCGTAGAAGGCAAAAGGGAGAAGACAGGGTTTTCCTGCAGAAAGGGGGAAATTGCAGCTCGCTCTGAGAATAGGGATAATGACCACACTGCGACCCGAGATTTGTACTGTGTGCAGGTACAGAACAATTCAAAATTACAGCCACCACCACATTGAGCTAGTTCCATGGGTCTGTGCCAGACAGTGATTGAATGAATGATTGACATCTCTGATCAAATGGAGTGTCTCAGCATATTTGAAATTTAATGATGCTTCATCCGACAACTGTGTAGGAGTACGCACGTAGCTCAAGCAACTAACAACAGTACTGTATTGTAGAACATTCTAAGGTAGGAGCAAGGCTAACAAATACTCTAGCTTTAGCCCATAATTACGTTGTTTAAATAAATTTATTTAACTTAATTGATTCAATTCAGATCTGTCAGCGATACACATTATTACAGTGTGTAAGATATGGTACGCATTGGAAAAAGTATGTATATAAAGTGCAAACTCACCTCCACACATTAATTGGCCTGCTCACCCACAAACATGCTTTGACTTTTTAAATTATTACAATATTGATCAATAATATCATGGAGTTAGTTATACAAGTTACTACTGTTATTATACCAATTTACTATGAAATCTTATTCGCATTTGCCAATTTTAATGATCATGCACCCTAAAAGTAATGAATGTATGTAATCTAATATATAAAATCGAAAGTGTGTATGTATGTTTGTTCCTTCTACAAATCTACATTTCTTTACCAATTTACACGACATTTTGCACACAGACCCAGTTAAGCCCGGGAAGTATAGCTGTCAACATTAAAATTGAAACAGATCAGTCCTTCCCTTGAAAATTATATAATTTCTGTGAATATTATACTGAAAACAATGAAATGCTGTTCAGTTCACATGACAACAGTGAATTGTTTACTGTGATTACATAGGGCCTTGGCAACTATATAGCCTAATGCTGGACTTTAACGAATTATGATTCCATGTAATATATTGGCGAAAATAATTACTGAAAAATGAATTACACGAAAATAAAGAACAGTGTGATGCAGTCACATAACTTTCTCTACCCTCGACATAAGAAATATTTTCTCACTTCACATTTTGATGTAGAATAAGAGGTCGTATTGCAGGAACAACTTAAGTGTGTGAGTATGTTATGTCAGAAGTCGGTAAATAGTCAGTTATCCATAGCTGTAGGCTTTGTAGTAGTTGAGATTTATCATAGGCCCTAAGCATGGGATGGAACATTTTGAGTCCTATACTCGCAGTATATTATGTCCCGGGTTTTAGGGGAGGAAAGTATGAAAGTGATACTGCATTTCTATTTTATTTCAGGCCCGAAACGTTTTAACATGAGAATGAGAAATAAAATTTTCCGTCAAGTCAATACAATCTTATGTAATTTATGTTTCTTCTTATTTCAACCCCTCCCAGGCATGATGAGTAGAAGCAACGGAATGCAGCATTCGACATCCTCTATGAACCTTAAAAAGCTATATCTAGCGTTTTCTGAGGGAATAGTCTGAGTGCCATATGTTGTTCTTCCTCATTTCGAATTCTACATACATTATTATATCAGGACCTAGAGTTTCAACATCGAAAGTCCTCCATAAGTTAATTTCAAATTACAAAATACAAAGCCCGGGTGACGCCGGGCCTTTTCAGCTAGTAACTAATAAAGTTGAATAAGAAATGAGAAAACATAATCCACCACTGACTTATTGTCCCTTGCCTTCGAGAGAGGAACGGTTCGCGAAGTACCGTACCGAAGATTCGAACCTTTGTTCAGATTCGGATGTTAGCGAGTAGGTCTATCTGGGTATCCGAGATTTGAATCTGAGATTAGATTATCTGGTTATCTTACTCCGTCTGGTACCCGGATATCCGGGTTTGTGGGAGATCCGATCAGAATACAATAATTTACACGACGCCCAACACTAACAAGACCAACTGTAAGATTAATATTGAGAAGAAATAAACGTACCAGCCATTTGAGATAAATAAACAGGTCTATATTATATTAATAGAAAGTAAAATGATCCCTATACAGGACGCGAAGGCCCTTAGGGCTCCAGGAGATTGAGGCTCTCAGATTTTAAACATTCAGCGCATGAAGGCGATAAAGTTCTCAGCCTTTCGTACTGGAAGCCATTACCCCCAACATTGCTCCTGGTATTCAGCTGTGTCGACTCCAGGGCCTTAGTGCCACCGAAAGGATGAGGTCAACGACCATTGTGTACCCCTTATACCTATGAAAATAAATACTGAACCTTAAGGCTAGTTTACACGATGGCACTAGGTTCCGTAACCACTTTCATGAAAGTGATTTCGTGAAATTAATTACACACATTTTCTTTCCAAAACAACCGCACATTTCATGTTATTTCTGAAGTTCAAGTTGTTAAAAGACCATTTAAACGTTTGAAACACGTATGAATACAGGCATTTCACAATTTCCTCACTTCCCCATTTCATTTTACGAAATGCGAACAAGCTAAATAAGTGTATAATCTCAAAATTACTATTACAGTTTCGTGAAAAGTTGGAATCAACCGAAACTGCGTAGTGTCGTAACTCATTGTCTCCAGTACATCTAGCGCTTGCGCATTCAAGTAAAAAACAGTTGCGAAACTCAGTTACGAAACCTAATTTTGTCGTGTAAACTAGCCTTTAGATAAATTTCCCTTGCTCACATAAAGAATATTGCTATTTACAGAAGCATTACTTACATAAAGTACAGTACTTATATGGTTAACCTGCTTAAACTCCCCTCTAGAAGGGCTTACACGCTAATGCTGTCAGGAGAGGGGAAAAATGCTCGGCTTCAACACTAGACAGGAAATGAGGGACTTCTGGTTAGAAATCAGCTCAATGCAGAGCCTCGTTCTGGGACAATACAAACACATAGGAAATTGGACAGAGCATTCGACATGGACATAAAGTATATACTATTCCTTCATTCGTCTTTATTGGTGCGGCCTACGAGATTTAAACCCGCGACCTCCTAAATGAGAGACCGCGACGCTATTCTCCCTCGGATACCTTTCAAGGTAGAATAAAGGTTTTTAATGCCGTATTATTAAATTTAGTTAGAAATAATGTTGAACATATTGTAATGTTTTCATATTTACTAATCGAATAAACATAAGTTATCTTACATGAAATAATAGGCTATATAAACCACATTTTTTAAGAGTTTCATTATCTTTAAGGGTAGGTTTCGAGACATGTGCCGTCGTTACTTTAAGCCACAGCGCCCCGAACTGGTTCAACAAGGTTTCACCTCTGCTCCCCTTCCGTTTTCGAGTTATTTCTCCATTGTTGCCGGTAGGCCTACTACTGGAATTCACAAACGGCGGCAAAACGGTTTCTCACAAGCTTCTCAGGCCTCAAAACTAAATCCAAGTAATGCAGTTGAGCATTATTTATTCTCTCAGTTGATTTGTATTTACTTTTATTGATTTGTGGTGGTACAAATTTAAAAATCAACTTTTGTTATTATAAGTATACATGATTTAAATACATTAACTTCTGATTTAAAAAAAAAATTAATCCTTACCATTATGTTTTAAAAATTCAGGACACATACTAGCATATGCATGCTGGGTGAGTAGATTCACCTGGATTATAAAATGTATGTAGGGATTGTTACAAATGGCGGCAGGATGCTGTACTGTGGAGGGAGTTAAACGGATTGTGTTGCGTACAAATTAGGTAAATGCAAGCTACAGTCGGAATTAAGATTCTTTCCCATCACGTGAGTGGGGTAGCGATGTAATGGAGGTAATAATGCGTTCATCCATTAAGGGCCGTTGTAAAACATTGGTGTTGTGATTTGATAGCTTATTAGGATTCCTTTTATATATATATATATATATTCTCCTGTTTATATTTCTATTGCTACGTATATGTCAAGTGAGATATTTCAAGGCAATTCTTTTTTCGGGTTTCTTGATTGAAAGTCATATGGCTCCAAATTATTGGCATAATGTGTGATCTTGATCTGCCTCTTTCTGCCATCTCTTTCTACTTATCAGTCCGTCTTTCTATCTGTCTGCTTCTCTGGCTCCCTGCCTTTCTGTGAGTCTCCCATCCCTCTGCATGTTTGTTTACCTATGTGTCTACCTATCTACCTGTCAATCCATCTACCCATCTATTCATTCATCCGAACGTCGGCCGTCCATGTCTGTTTATCTGCACGTCAGTCGTTTTATCATTTCTCTCTCTCCCTCCCTCTCCTTCACCCTCTCCCTCTCCCTCTCCCTCTCCCTCTCCCTCTCCCTCTCCCTCTCCCTCTCCCTCTCCCTCTCCCTCTCCCTCTCCCTCTCCCTCTCCCTCTCCCTCTCCCTCTCCCTCTCCCTCTCCCTCTCCCTCTCCCTCTCCCTCTCCCTCTCCTTCTCCCTCTCCCTCTCCCTCTCCCTCTCCCTCTCCCTCTCCCTCTCCCTCTCCCTCTCCCTCTCCCTCTCCCTCTCCCTCTCCCTCTCCCTCTCCCTCTCCCTCTCCCTCCCTCCCTCCCTCCCTCCCTCCCTCCTCCTTCCTTCCTTTCATTTTACATGAGAGAGAAAGGGAATGAGAATGTTCCTATGAATACTAAAGCAATCTAAGTGAAAAGCTTACGGTCACAAAAAAGAAAAAAAAATATCGAAAATTACGTTGTACATGCCTTTACTCATGCCTTTCTCATGACATTTTATATTTGTAAAACTATTTAGGAGATCAGTAGCTTGGTATATCTAGGTAATTATAACAGCCAAAATATTGTATTTCCTCTTCTTTTCTATTTTATTTATATTTTGAACATTCCTCTTTTATTAGTGAGAAGAATATTACAAATAAGTAATTAATATTTAATTTAGGTAAATTTAAATGCTTCGTTTTAGAAGTTAGCAATACCAAAACAAAGTCGACTTCAAACGTATTTGAAGTCTACTCACCGCCTTCACTGATTACAATTCTGTGCATAGATAATTCGTTCTCGATGTTCAACCCATAATTTCATGGTTCTTTAAACTTGCGCAGATAGAATTGTAAAATCCTTCTCCACATGGTTGAACGAAATTGCTGTACTGAATATTTTTATGGCAAAAAAGTTGCGACATTAAAGTTTACAAGTTTTTGTTTACATTCTTCTGTTATCTGGTAGTGTTCCTTTACACATATGAACCTTTACCCACAGTTTTCGGGTCAAGCCTACTAAAAAAAAAACTGGGTGGTTTGTTTAAGCGTAGTAACGTATAAGGTCTATGCAATGGAAATCATTCCTGGTAACTTCCACATCCGCTGCACAAAATGCTCAATAAACGAACAGAAATATTTAGGTGTTACGTTTGCATCCGGTAACGGAACGGATGTAACTCATAGAAGTTCTCTACTGTATTTTAAATCACGCAGTCACAGGGGTGTATATAAACCTCAGGTGCAATAATCTGTAATGTTATTTTGTGTGATAGCAAGCATGATCGAGTTAAATGAAACGATAGAGACGGAAAATTGCAAGCGGAAAATAATAGTTTTGATATTGGCACACTTCAAATTCTCCATAGGCCTATTATTCCTGCCGGAAAATGTAGATGTTTTTTCTAGTTTCACACTTTATTAAGCAGTATTCTCTAGATTCTGGCGATTGAATATAATAAAAAAATAAAATAGAAAGTAAATACCAGTGGTTTAATAAAGTAGGCCTACATAGGCCTACTATTATCGAATGCTGTGAATGCGAAAAATCTGAGGACAAGAGTGTCTAGGATATTTTCTAGTAGACAGCTTCCTTTCTCTGCAGGACGATGTCTTTCCATCATTAACGGGTTTATTGCCCTGTCCAGGCCCGGAGCGGATGGAGCCGCCTTGCCGGGGTCCTCGAAGTCAGAAGCCTGAAAATACTTTTAAAAATTTAAAGGGAGCGAAAAGAACCGATACAGAAAAACATAAAAAATAACTTAGAGAGGTAGGAAGTGTAAGTGGGTAAAATAGTAACCGAAAAAATAAAATAATAAAATTTGCGCATTCGTTGTTAAACCCCTTTCTCTCTCTTGTGGGATTTAGGTTAATCCAGAAGGCAAGAGAGAGAAAGAGAGAGAGAGAGAGAGAGAGAGAGAGAGAGAGAGAGAGAAGACGAGAGAGAAAATATTTTCCTCGTGAGTCTATGTTGTGCATCCCTACGATACAGAAATCATGGGCGTGTTGCAAGTTAGGTAGTAATGTTAATGTCCGCCCTTGTCCACTTCCTGCAGCTTCACCTAATATTCACAAGCGCGTTGTGCTTTTACTTCCCATGGCTCAGATAGAGAGGTATAGTGAAATTTATAGGGATAAATGGGGAGAGGAAGGGAAAGAAAGAGATATTCAGAGTTAGTTCAAAGTCTCAAAATGAGCATGTATGCCTAGTTCAGTGACATAAAATAGGTATGTTGGGACAATCGTGTACCGAGAACTAAAAAATTATGTTTTCGGATTCTTTGGTCTTCCCACTCCGGAAGTAACTCCAACTATTATTTTAAAAGGATACCTAATATAATTATTTTTTATATTTTCGAAAAATGCTCAATAAGAGCTTTTCAGGAAGTAGACCTACCCACACTAGATACTTCTGTGCAAATTTATTGCTGCTAAATGAAGAAATTAGAAAAGTGTAGAGTATAGGTGAGCAACTGAGGGGAAACGTTTTAGTCCCCATCCCTTGCTGTGACGTAAGAAACCTGTTCTTCATGTTCAGTGTCACGTCGAAACTGCTTTATGCTGACGTCAAGGGCGACTGTAGTGGGAGAAATTCCCCTATCGCACAGTGTGTCACAGTTGCGCACCATGGTGTAGACCTATAGTCTGGGCGAATATTTTAGACAGTGGTATGGGTAGACAATGTCCGGTGTAGGACAGGCACTAAAGTAAACACGTTATCTGTCTGACTCTTCAGTAGACACGAGTATTGTGCTACAGTGAGACACACTTACTTGTTTAGTTAAGGGTCGGTTCTGGAGCAGACAATATACCCTTCCCAATATGTAAAACATTTCCGGGCCTACTATAACCAATAATAGCTGTAAAACATTTCTTTTGTTTCTTGTGATTCGACTGACATTTGTTTATCCACGCATACAAACGCATATAATTTGTTTACGGTGATTTAACAGAAGTTGAACGGAAGATGTACAGAAGTTGAACTTTTAAATAAGAAATGGAGTTAGCTTTGTTTGTGTGCGTGTTTTCTTTTATAAAAAAAGAAGCATTTTGTTACTTTATTATTGTATAATTTTTTTAAATTTCTTTTAGCAACATTGAATTTGTACATTTTCTAGTGTTCTTAATGAGCATCATTTGAAAGTAAAGGCAACTGGATCTTTCCTTTAAAATAAGAGTCCTGGATTTACTTCCGGCTAGGCCGGAAGTCTAAAAGATTCTATAACTTAATAGAGTTTTTGAGTTTCCACATTATACGGCTAACTCTGTACACAGAGTTTCATGTTCCTGAACCACATTCTTCAATAAAGTTTATTGCTATTTTCTTTTAGCAACAATGAATTGGTATATTTTCTAGTGTTCTAAATACGCGTTATTTGAAAGTAAAAATAAATTGGGCTTTTTCTTTAAAATAAGAGAGCTAAAGTTACTTCCAGTTAAACCGAAAGTCTGTAATTATTCGGTATGACAGTTTTTGAGTTCTCAATATAGCCTACGGCATCCCAGCACACTGAGTTTCATGTCCCTGAACCGCATGCTTCAAAAGAGTTCACTGCCATGTAGAAAGGTGCCGGTTTATTATAAAGAATAAATGAGGACTATGAAGGTATATTTCTCCGACTCTATGCCTGAGTGTAGTTATTTAAGAGATGAGTTAGACTAACCCCGAGAAAGAAAAAAATCCTCCCTTAAAGATTAGCATATGTTAAGCCTGGGGAAAATGGAGATGCTGAGCTACATATCTGCTGGCTACATGAACTCTACATGAATAAAAAGACGTCAATATTATTTTTTTTAATCTAATCTAGAATATTGAAGAGTTAATCTCTTTTTAAGTATGCAAAATATCAGAACATCATAAGTGTAAGAAAGTCATGTGATTACATTTCCATCTAATTTTGTAGCAAACTTCTAAATATTCCTATTTGCGAAGCGCAATCTGCTGGCATGTCATAGCAAAATCCAGGGTTATTAATTTTATTTACTTTCCTTGTAATCAACGTACAAAGCACAAGTCTGCCATTGTAAGGAATGTTTTGATCAGATAGCCTAATGATAACAAATGCTGCATGATTTATGAATGCCACTAAACAGGTTAGTCTCCTGACAGCCAGAAAGCACAAAATGGAGCACCAGTTGAATGGATAGGTGCCACCGCCCACTATTGTACTGCCAACTCATCTGTGTGAATCCGGAAACAAAGCCCCCTTCAATACAACTACTGACGCCGTAACTATGAAAAATCCATTACCCAAATAATCACGCTGCACATTAGGCGACTTTCTAAAAGCATGCAAACTTACCTTTCTTTCGAAGGGCTGCTACTCCGACGAGGAATAGAATTAATGTAAGCTTGTAGATCAATTGTAAATCTACTCCAGTTAACCGGATTAATTGGGACCGGACCCGATTCGGAAAATCAAATATCCGGGTAATTGCATAAAGCATGAAAAAATGCATTTCCTTCAAAAAAATCTGATGTGAAAGTCACATAACTTCCTCTGCCCAAATAAAAGTTAGCAGTATTCACATATCCTTTTACAGAATCGCAAGACACAATTTTACGCTAATTATCCTATAAATATCTCAAACTTAAAAAAAAAGAACAAGTGACTGCAGACGTTTATTGAACTTTCCGCCGTAAAGAATAATTTCTGAATTTTATAGAATATTTCCCTCAGATACTTCTTTACTCTATGCATGGCCAACAATACATCTTTCTCACTTCACATTCTTATATAGAATAAGAGGCCGTGAAAGAGCGCGTATTCAGTTGTTCATCACGCAAGACAAAATTTCTACAAACAGTGGGTGAACAGTGGGTGGCTTGTAACTACCCTCAGAGAATTTTTTCGAAAAAAAGTTTCAAATAAAAGTTTTAGCTCTCAGTAAACGGAACACATGTGCAAAGTTTAAAGAAAATCGTTAGAGCCGTTTTCGAGAAAATCGCGAAAAACGAAAATTTCTTCATGTAAAGTCCCCTTAAAAGTAAGAGAAATTTGTCGCCAATCTTCGAATCACATCTTCAGAAGGTACCTGACCTAAATACGAAATTTTGTTTTCATACGATTCTCCGTTTCGGAGCTAGCCTGTTCACAAACTTCCACACAGACAGACACACAGACACACACACAGACACACACACAGACATGTTTCCAAAAATAGTATTTTTGGATTCAGGGGGCCTTGAAACGTGTATATATGCTAAAAACTCAACTTCGAATTTTAGGGTCGAAAACAATACTTCCTCTACCTAGAGTACCTATGGTACGGGCAGAGGAAGTAAAAATTATACAGTACTGTACTTACATAGGAAATGTCACATCCTAACATATCGGTCAGAGTGAGTTCTTTGCTGACAAATTGTCGATTTTTCGGCTAAAAGTTTTGCTTTTTCGCAAATAATCGGCCGTGAAATAGGGTTTTCCAATGCTTGCTGCTGCAAAGACCACTTGAATACAGCCTCAAAACGATCCGGATAATTGGCGATTCGGATAGTTGGAGTTCGGATAATTGGAGTTCTACTGCCGATTTAAAATTTAAACTAGAATATTATTAGGAACGCCTTGAGCTTGTATACAGGTCAAAGCTATTTCACCCAAAAGCATTCGGCCGCACACTAGGCGTTGGCCATCATCAGGGGTCTTTCCAACAAAATTGAAACACCTTAATGAAAAGATATTCTTAATAAAATGTAAATAATTATTATTAGTACTATACAAGAATCTTTATATTTTAATTATTCTCCCTCAGCTCGTGGCTGAAGCGCGCTTCTGCAGCAGCTAAGTGTACGGCTGGCACATTTAAACACCATGTAAAAGCCTCCCCGCTACTTTTGGCCCACTAGAAGCCAAGTGTGCGCCCGGCCTTAAGGGAAAATGTTTAAAGAGGAAGGTATAATGCGAAGTGCATTAAAAAACAAACTATGACCATAAGTTCGTATTCATTTACAAATAGCCTAGGTCTAATTTCAGAAGGAATGAATTTGTCGCAAATTCACAAGTCACAGAGGTTTGTGGTGGCCTTCGTTGATTATTATTATTATTATTATTATTATTATTATTATTATTATTATTATTATTATTAAAGTGAAATTCCACGTTTGCTTATTCATTTGCATAAGCATATCACATCTACCTTCAATACATCCCTTTACTCCATCTACCGCAACCTCTGGAAGGAAGAAAATATTTGTCTTGCCAAGCTCTTCGTTCGATTTTCTTCCATTTTGAATTTTTCCTGAACTTTTTAAACCTTATCAGATGTCTCGATCTCGGGACTGTGCTACAGCTGGCCATCTAAATTGTGGTTGGAGGAGCGTGCCTCGTTTCAAACATGTGCCGACGTTGGTGAGTTTCAGATACCTTAAGGCCGGGCGCAAGTTGAGACGCAGTTTGGTGACGTGAGGTAGAGGTGACTCGCCGTAAGTTTAACATAGAATTAAATACAACAACGAAGGTTCGCACGCAGGGTGAAGTGAAGCAGATTCAACGAGTCACGAGCTGCGGACGTTTGTGATCGTGCCACAGTTTCTCACTAGTGACTTCTCACTGCGCGTGAAAAGTTGTTTGTCCACCATGGACATTGAGAAGAAATTAATTATGGCAGGTCGAGGGAGAAAAAATTGTACGACACGTCAAATTAAAATTTCAGATTTGGGAAGAAATTGCGAAGGGCATTGGAAAGAAATGTGATAAAGTTGTTTATAATGTTTTTATACTTAAATAAGATGGATTTATTTGAAGGGAACAAGGGAAAAGCTATAGTAGTGTCCGTTTTTATGGACTTTGAGATAATAATGCCTTCTAATAGTGAATTTGGAATTTTGGAATTAGTTTAGGCAGAAAGCGGTAATATTATAGGGGAAAAAGGATCGTACTCCATGCAGTTTGAAAGATTGATGTCCGCTCTGAAAGTAAACAAACCCTCTTCAACTCTTCATATTTATTGTTGATCATTTTGTTGCTATGCTCTTTTCAATCAAAAGCGTTTCTTGAATTAATTTCTATACAAATTAATTCAAGAAACGCTTTTGATTGAAAAGAGCATAGCAACAAACAACATACAATGTGTTCAATTTGTTATCCTTTTTCGTTTTCCGCTGTACCCTTCATTTGTTTTAGATAACATTTTATATGCAGTAGATTTTCGACGAAAAGAAAAAGGTGCATCAGCAGGCATAAAAGTGTATATTTTCTATACAGATGTATATCATAACTAGTATAAACCATAAGAATTAATTAGTTGGGAAGTTTCAGATTTGTAATTAAATATAAAATGAAGGAGTCATCTTGAAATTTATTTTCAACTTACTTTCATAAATGTTTTATAATTATGTACAGTAAAATTGCTCCATGTTCCTTAACAAACGTTTCTGAAATGAAACATTTTCTCAAAATGATTTTACCAATTAGTTCCGTTTCGCTTTATAATGTTTTCCCGTTCAGAGTTAAACTTAGTATCTCACCGGAATTTGAAAAGTAACCTTAATTTAAATTGAATTGAATGATTGAGTGTTATAGTGACATTAAAAATAAGAAATTAAAGGGTATTATATTTATTATAAATTATATATTTATTATGTCTTAATGATGAATTTTCGTATCATAATTATTAATTATATGTATATATGATCGCTGAATGTAAGTATTCGCAACATTACATTTAAAAAAAAAAAAATTTGTAGGAAATTAATACATTCTTCCCAGTGTCGACTCGTAGCTAAAATTACTGCGATTGCTGCTTCATAAAATGTTTAGCCTTCGTTTTGAATATTGTGCAAAAGGAAATATACATATTTAAAAAGAAAATTGATTCAGAAACTTGAAAAGACCCTAAAAGAACAAAATCAAACTTTTTTACTTACTGTAATTTAAATTGTTACAGCTCAAGCTTGATCTATTCGTTTAAAAATTAAATCGATTATTCTTGTTTTAATTTCCGCGAAAAGATCAATAATTTTCTCATTATTATTGATAAACTTCATTATGCAGCTTAGTGTATGAATTCAACTAGTATAAGATAATTCAAGTTTTGGTAAGAAATTCAACCTGTATACTAGTAGTCTTAATAAACACCATATATTGTTTCGAATCCGATTGTGAATAAAAATTTTGGATTATATACATTCATTTTATTAAAGCATGTCTATATACAATTGTCAAATACTAAGTTGATTTTATTTATTATACACATGAACATTTATTGAACATTGTATCTCTTTTTGTTTGTCAGTTGGTAATATTTGATAATTCTTTGTATAATAATAATAATGACACCTTAATTAAAATTTGACTTCTTTTCTTGCAGTATTGTTATTTGACGTATTGAAAAGTAATAAGTTAGGTTAGAAGTCACTCTGCGTCACCTCACGTCACCAAACTGCGTCTCAACTTGCGCCCGGCCTAAGAGGTCGTAAGCCTATGTGTGTGACGCCCTAAGGAATAATGTCAATTTATTCTATACGGAGGAGACATTAGACCAAACAGAGTAAGTCTCTATCCATTAACCCACCTTCCCATAACTTTTATGTGGTTGGTTCGTTAAGATCATTTAAACATAGGCCTTTTATTGTTGCAGGTGTGACAGACTATTTTGTCCGGGAGTTCTTTTAAATGCCTGTATATCTACAGATGTTGATCTGTCACATTTATGCACACATTAATTCCATTGTCCCTAGCCGGGATAGAAAACCATTCTATTACTTTATGATCCAATGCTTTAAGTAACCATCAATTGCGCAGACACAGACTCAAAGGTAGTCCTACTTGAGCACTCAATGTAAGCAAACATTTACTATAACAGTTTTTATACAGTATACACGGTAGCCAACTGGAATCCACTTCGAATGTCAAAAGGTGGTAGGCCTATCATCTGGCTATGACTGAAAATGAAATGCATGCAAAGTTACATCCTCCGTTCCAGTTGCAGGCATTACAATAAACAACAAAATACAAACCAATATTCCTACAGCGATCACTTAAACAATTTTGTACTTTGAGAACGTTCGTTCGATCGCAAGGATGTTAATGGTGCATATAATTGATTCGATTGCTTCACTTGTTCGGTTGTTTGTTCCGGACATGCTCATTTAATCTTATTACATAATTATCACATCAATATTATTTATGGTTTTAGATATAGGCTATGTAATATAGATTCTTCAAGCTCTTTAATAGCTATTGACATATACCCAAAATCGTCCTTTATAAACTTTAAAGTTGCAAATAACTGTTTCGAAATCAGGGATTGTTGTTGGTCTCATGGAAGGCACTTTACCTTCCATAAGGTAAAATGGCATATTATCTAAAGCGGTAGTAATTTTTGTAATGTTATCGTAATATGTGGCGTAGTACGGTACAGCATTACTCAAGAAGCCCATTTTGTTAGTACTGGGCTTGGGGAAGAGGAAGTGTAGGTGCCATTTCTCTAAGGGACAATATCCTGACAAAATTGTCAACTTCCGGGTATAACATTAACATGCGAATTATGCCACAGCTTACGTTCGGTTCGTTGTTAGAGGAGACACATCACTTGTGTCAACAAGACTTATTTAGTGCGATAACGTCATCACAACTGCATGCCACATCAACCTAGTTCCAATCATAAGGTACCTCGGATCCTATCTGTCACTCGCTAACTCACTCGCTGACATATTTGTTTGCCCACTCCCAGATGATCCAGAAACTTGAAATTTGGCATAAGCTTATACCGAAGTTCCTATTTTTTATTTTTATCCCCGAAAACCTTGCAGAATAGCGGACGCAACTTTAAAGTCAGTAGCTAAACGATAAGTCGTACAAAAAACAGATTGCACCAGCAGTTTGACAAATTTGGTCTTATGAAAGTTATATCAAAGTTATATCTTAGATAGAGTTAGATTTTCATTATGTACTGTTTGACACACTTATAGGATAGCTAGAGTCGTAAAATTTAGCACGAATATTGGCACATCCAACCGCCATAAGCGTGCAAAATCTGATGTTTATAGCTGCCCGGCACCTAACAAGTAAGTATGGAAAAACTGACTGGATAGCCGTGACATCATGCATATCTAAGTTACGACTCCTACTCATTAACATTCGTGTTTACCCACTTCCACATGCGATAGAAAATTGAAATTGACGTATAGCTCTTAGTCCATAATCAATCTGAAAATTTAAAATATCAAACATTTAATTTTTTACCCTCCAAAAATCATTCGAAAATGTCTGAGTATTTGTAAGGCTTCAGTTGTTAATGCAAAAATAAAGGAATATTGTTGTCGTGAGGAATTTGTTGTAAATTCGTTTTGTTAACATTCTAGTTATTCCACTTTTTCCTGCACATATGATAAAATGTTCTATACAAACCGTGATCTAATACTCAATAGTTTCTTAAATATGACCTATTAACTCCATTGGCACTGTTTTATAAGTTTACCTGATTCTATTATTTACGGTTTTTAATGCTTGTCTATCATAACTTTATTAACAAATAACTTCCACAGAAAACAATGCAAACTAGCAGCATAACTGCTACCTCCTTTTTAAAAAGAAATGTCCATTTTGAACTCTACTACATTTCCAAGAAAACTCTAGTGGAGGTACAAAATTATTAGGTACTTTCATACAATAAACATTCGTTTTCAATTGTGCCAAGTTTTCATATTTCTTTTCCATTTAAATATGTTTTAAACAGCCGCTGCAATTTATGTTGTAGGAACAAAGAATTTTTTAACTTAATTTTAATGTCGCATATTTGCTTGAAACAATTTGAAGAGAATGACGGTTTTTTTTTTTTACAAAGTTGTCCAAGGAGCATTAATCTACTTACTTCATTAGTACTTAACAAAATAAGATTATGTCTGCTACATTGTGCATTTAAATAGTTCTCAAATCAACTCGTTATTTCTAGAAAACTAATAACAAGCAATAATGAATGGAATTTTTGGTAATTTTTAAAATGTTGTGTAATTTTGTACTATTTTAGTCATAAATACATTTTTTTTTATTTTGCACTTCTCCGCAATTGTAGGTTATTAAATCTCTGTCCCATATTATTATTATTATTATTTTTATTTTTAATTTGTAATAATAATAATAATAATATTAATAATAATAATAATAATTATTATTATTATTATTATCATTATTATTATTATTATTATTATTGTAATCATCACCATCATCATCATAAGTCTGACTATAATAATGTAGGGTTTCAGAATAACAGAAGTGAGTTACACTTGTCTGGTTTTCATGGTTAATATTTCAAGCACAACCCGTGTTGTAGCTGACATAGTTTGTAAAATGCTTTTAGCCGTATTGAACAACACTGAATAGTACGGCATGTGAGGTGATCGATAGATTCTTCTTCTCCTGGCACTTTTCAAAAGGGCGCTACTAGCTATTACCAGAAATTGGCAGGTTAATAATTCAAAATACAAGAAGAGAAAAGAAGAAAACCTGCACGTTTCAGAGAATCTTTCACGTCACGAAGGGAAAGACAAAGACATTTTCAGATCAGTCTTTTCTGTCTGAATAGACGTTCTGAAATCTTTCTCAGTTACATTCGCCAGGTAGAGGAAATGTCTTATAACCTATAGTAATAAAATTTCTCACCTTAATGGATGAAAGCAATTAATGGGGAGGGATTGGTGAATATCTCGGATTTTTCGTTAAAAATATGACTTTTATTTTTATGTTTAAAAAATACCTGGAAGTATACAGTACAATTTGTTAAAGTTTTTTGGTGTGGGCGAAATTATAATATCTGTGTTTTTTCTGGTATTTTTAAATGGCTGTGCTTGGCTCAGGACTTTTAAAAGGGTCGTGCCAACTCAAATCTGTTTTTTTTTATTTATTTTTGTAGTGAACATTTTTTACTTCATTAGAGCTAGTGAGCCATTGTGGTTGGAACAAAGTAACTGCCGTGTTTCCATTTTCTTCGCTAGATTTCAGAATTAAACAACTGACTATCGAAATTTTAGCCTATTTTCAAAAAATTCTTTGAGAAATATATTTTTCTAAGAAACATCTGATGTTATGAGATTTCAGAACGCCCTGGTGTTTTGTCAACAAACGTTAAGGGAAATGCATTTCATTCTATGTCTCTGAGACGATATTTAAAAAAATCTCTTTTAGTTTCTATTGTTTTAGTTATAACTTCATAACATGATACAAATATTTCACTTATCACATTGCCTATACGTAGTTCAGAAAAGGTAGGCCTATAGGACCTTGGAAAAACTCGACATCAAAATTGCATGGGAACTTCCTTTATGCCAGAAAACTGGATTATGTATTTTCAAAATAATATTTATTAATTAATTAATGTATGTTTTCTCTTGTTATATTCTTCCAATCGATCTGATTCTTTCTGAAGAAATGGTGTTTTTTAAAATTTATTAATGAAAAGACTTCATGAGTCAGGACTCATTAATAAAACCCGTAGAAATACAATTTTGACGTACTTGACAGATACATACTGATGAAAAACTATTTCTTAATATAACTGACTAAACATTGCACCAAGAAATTAATTTCAATATCTTTAAAGGAGTCTTGAATTTTATGTCTATTTATAAGGCATAAAAAATGATCATTCATGACAAAAATGCAATACTTGCTACTGATTAATTGACCGTTATACAGCAAAACCTTATTTAACTATCTTAACTCCTCTTGTAATCTTGACATCTCTGTGAAGTTGAAAGTTCTGAAGAGTAATCAGGAACACTAGAACTGCATTAGACATCTAAACCACACGATTTGATTTCCTTATTTGAAAGGTTAAGAAATATTGCATAACTTATCATACTGATCGAGATGTTATGCCTACCTCAGAGTAGTTTGTAATTATTATAATAAAAATATAAAATAATGGGGTTTAATTGCATTTTTGTAAACTCAAAAAGTCTGTTGCACAAAGCCATGAAGCTGCACGTGTCTGTTGTAAGCGATTCCGTCTTTTTATACACAATAGGCCTGCATTGCCCGGGGTAACCAGAATACCCACACGTAATAGTAACAGTAGGCCTATAACAGTATACAGGAAGGCCTATCCTAAAGTTAATAGAAAAAATACATAGACGATCGTACACACACAATTATTTTACAATATACAGAATATATTTTTATTGTATATAGTGGTTAAAAAGACATATTTGGCTTTAAAGAAAACGAAAGAGTCGATACACTAGCTAAAACTGCTGCTAGTACTAATTTGCCAATTACACATATCTTGTATTCAATCTAATTTTATGTAGAACGTAAAATACTCGTATTTCAAGATCATGCCAGAGAATGGAATGAGAACTGGCTCAAGGCAATGACTGGATAACTTATGAGAGATCTATTTTTTATAACACTCTGAAAGTTAAGAATTTAAAACAAACCTTAGGAACGTTCTAGTTTTTGTCAGGTCATGGTTAATTTGAAACAAACTTCGAAAGATTTAAAATAAATGCAAGATTGAATGGAAATTACTGCATTTGTGAAATTATTTCTCAAACTTTGGAGCATTTACTGTTTGATTGCCCAGAATTTTACTACAGTAAAGGCAACTATTAATATTTTATTTAAATTATTGTGGACCCACTGCACCCTATATTAAAAAATGCAGTTTTGAGGAACCAAAAATATTTGAGGAGTGAAAATTGCAAATGTTCTAAGTGCCTTGTACAGGAGAGAGAAAAGACTTCGCACTACTTATACCTGAGTGAGTCTGCAGCACTCTTCATCTGTTCTTGGGTATAGGAACTACTGTAACATTGAACGGCACTTAGAACTTACGTGGATTTTTGGCGTTAGCACATGGAACAACAAGGTACAAAAATAAAAAAATGGCACTTAGAACCTTTGAAATTTCCACACCCCATTTATTCACACTACTTACAGTTATCCGTAAATAGCAATGTCCTACATAATTCTACAAGGAGAGTTGTAATTTATATATATGTATATATATATACACAATATATAATTTGATATATTACGACTTTACTTGTTTGGATGGTAAATAAATAAATAAGTAAATAAATAATAGCCCTATGGCATAGACTAATTCTCTCACTGAGTAAAATGATCGAACTGTTAACCAATCTGAAATTAACAATATGTATATATATATATATATATTCAGAGATAGGAACTTAGCATCGACATATAGGGTCCTTAGCTCAGAAACTATAAACGATGTCCCATTTTACGCAAATTATGTATTGTATTTGCAAGTAGTAGTTGCCGATCTCATCCTAAAGGTACAAAAACATAGAGAGTAGTCCCATATGGAGGTAAATGTTTAAAATAGCCTATTGGTATAACGGGACTCAATTTTTCGAACTATAAGCCTCACAACGATATAAAAGTAAGAAACTAATAGTCTGTTAGAACTAACATTCTCACACCAAGGATTTGTTCAACTGCTCCGAGAAGTGAATAAGAGAATATCGGCGTATGATTTTTGTAGGAGACAAAATATTACATCAGATTGGCAATAAACCACATGAAGATGAGTTGCAATGATACAGAGTCGCGATAAGATGAGTAGATAGGTTTTTGCGGCCGGTGTTCTAGATAAAATCGCAATATTATCATAGTCCGGATAGCCTATTATCCGTATAGTCATGATAATAGGCTACCCAATGAGTTTATCAGAGTCACAAAGTGTTTAATAGTTGCTTATAGATCTCATTTGAGAATTATAAATTAATAAAAACAGTTTTGTCGTTAGGTAATGCCACGAGGGATTATGAGTTTATCGATATATTTGATAGAACGAAGTTCGAGGATTTTGTAAATAATAATTATTTTCTTACTTTGTTGTCAATATTCTGCCCGTTTGTGAGATCATGACATATTAAATAAATGAATGAAAAGTCCCTACATCGATTCGAGTTCCCAATTCTACCAATATTGCGTTACCACAAGATGGAGTGCGTCAGCATCAGAACGCTGTAAAAGAACACAAATCGGCTTGCACCGATTCGAAATTGTTTTTAATCAATACACTTTTACATTATTTCGATTTCTAAACAAGTTGTGTTGTATAAAATAATGTGTTTTCATTCTGTTCACTGGCAGCGTGTGACATATTAATCAAGGCACATTGATGCCTTACGCACCCAGTAACGAGCTGACGTTCTGTCAAATTGAATTGCATCCTTGCGGCCAGAGGAAGCATATTATAAGATAAACGATCGTGATTGGTCTATATCCGAGGAATTGCTAAACGTTATTGGTCAGTATCAAATAAGCGGCGTATGAATGGAATAGTCAACCTAAAGGAAGCCAGATGGCGACTTGTGAGAAAAGGGATAGAATAGGCATGCCACTGCTTAGATTATTATACTTGATCCAAGATGTGTACGGAGAAAATCTAAACAATTGAATGTGAAAATACAAAGCATAGTTCACAAGAGTTCGATTATGAGACTGATTAATTTATTACATACAAGTAAAATCAATTTGTGTCACACTTTTCTTTTAGTTTGTCTTTTTTTTTAATTTAGTATTTTTTTATTTAATACTTTAATACTTTTGGCACCTGTCCTGTTTAAGTCTTGTGATTTAGTAGTTAGTATTGCTAGATACACCCCCAATATGTTGATTTCTTATAGTTAGGGAGATCAGAGTCATCATTACTATTCGCCAGATTTTTGTAGAGTAAGATTACCTCCACAACGTCTCTGGGTTTTTACGTATATACCTTAGGAGCGAGTCTCACCGCTCGTAGAGTTCCTGGCTAGGGGAGGTAGCTGCACCCTGATTGGATCAGCTCTCCTATCCCACTCCACGTGTTGTCTGTCTCTCTCGCAGCGGCATCACCTCTCCACTCAACTATTATTGTATTTTCTACGACTGACGACGACATGCTGCATGATGTTCACTCTCTGCCCAGCGGTAGCTTACTGATCTTACGCGCACCGAATTCGCGCATCTTGGTAACGAGACGTAACGAGAAGCTCGCTGGCTGGGTTTGTCTTCAAGGCCAGAGACTTTGTGGGAATAATCCAACTCTACAGTTGAAATAATTATTGAAATAAAATTTGTGCACATTTCTTCTGATTGCGCATTAAATCCAGTCTTCTGTGTCATTCACTATTGTCTTTGATTTTGGTTTAATGTTGACCGGTGACTCGACAACTCCTGTAGATATGTATTCTTTAAGGACTTGGAAAACCGCACTTGAAACTTAATGACGTTTTGTATAAGTTTACAATCTGTATATTCTCGCCGGTGGAAAAACCTTTTCCTCGCACATGTTCCTTTATTGGTGACGTAAGTTCTGAAGGCCCCGGCTCGCAATTTTCTTCATA
The DNA here is from genome assembly GCA_964059195.1 of Ectobius pallidus. Lineage (NCBI taxonomy): Eukaryota > Metazoa > Arthropoda > Insecta > Blattodea > Ectobiidae > Ectobius > Ectobius pallidus. The sequence continues at coordinate 77,425,539 of CAXKWD010000006.1, forward strand.
ATACATAATTACTGGAAACAATGCTTATCACTTTTACTTTACTTGTGGTGTACTTCAACTCATATTATGTAAATAAAAAGCACGAAATAATTAATTATATTATAAAATACGTCTTGTATTCAGTATCTCCCGTTACTTGTTTTTCTTCACGGCAACGATAACAACAAATGATTTTTTTTTTGCTAGAGATATGATGTAAAACATGTAAGCCTTTGATATAACTACGAACGCAAGCAACTCACTTAACAGAACTTATGTTTTCACATACGCTACAAATAATTTCACGATGTGTGCGGAATGGAATTATACATCTGACTCAGCTTGTCGCACTATCGTGAAGTAAGCGCTGGTGTGATTAACCAATGAAACGACAGGACACAGTTAGGCGAGGTACGTCTGTTGTTTACATTTGCTCCTTACACATCGTGGATCAAGTATAGTATGGAAACTCAGAGTTCGGAGATCATATAGAGAGAAGGGCAAGTGCACCTTATGTGGAGAAAAGAGAATACAGTGCACATATTTATTGCTAAAATATAAGCAAACAAAATGGAAATACAAGAGCCTAATTAAGTGTGAATGGCCGCATCTGACTCACGAGATAGGGATAGCATTACGAAAATCTAAGAAAGTAGCCTATAAACAAGAAACAATGCATTCATTAGAACCACCGCCGTCTCGAGAATTACACTGCCTGAACATGGAGTTCACACACAGTTCACACCCAGATAGCATGAAATTCCAGCATATTTCAGTTTCCGAGTTTATACGTCAGAGGGCAACACAGAGCATACGGTAATGTAAAGGGTATTGCAGCTGGGTGTGGTAGGTGCTGCCATCTGTAATGTCGCCGCGTACGCAAAATTAGCCGTATAGGACAGGCAGTGTATACACGGGTAATGCAGTCTAGAAGGCAGTGATTAGAACATTGGGTATATCTTTATGGAAAATAAAGGACAAAAAAGCAAACACCAGAACGTGTTAAAATGGTGAAAATTCAAGTTTTACTAAACTTTTGATGTTGTTTAAAACGCTTTGAGGCCAGAATAACGCCCACCCCAACAATGTAATGTAATGCACTCTATAATACATTTACTCTGTAGGACATTTTGCAATGAGCCTATAATGGCATTTTTTTTATGAAACGAGCAAGGAGAGACAAGTTGCATACGGCTGCTTTTGATGACCATAATTAAAAGTTTTGGGTTTTTAGAATACCTCTTAGGCCTAATTGATGAAGCAAATTACTCTCGGACAACAGTTCTTAGTAGTTCTCGTCTTTTCCTGTAGACTACAAGCTACAAGGCATGCAACTTAAACCTCAAATAACGCACATCAAAACACACGAAAATAACTCAGTTTAGTTTAATATTAAAATCAACACGGTTATAAGATCGTTCCGTGTTCGATAATAATCATATTTTTCTATAGATGGCAGGCTACAAGACATGCACACCGCAAATTTTCTCTTGAGCTTTAATCGTATGCAACACATATTAAAAACACGGAATGAACTCAATTTAGTATAATAACTTATTAAAATTAACAAGAACAGAAAGGATTTTATTTTTAAAACAGATTGTTTTACTACGCAGTTTAATTTGCTACTCTCAAGGTTTCAAGATCCTTCAAGGCCTTTTTTGTTTGACAATCGATACCACATTTGTTTATAATGGAAATCTGCATCGTAATGGATATCATTATGATACCGTTGCGTCACATGCAATAAGCGTATTATAGTATGGTAGAACAAAAACATTATTATTATTATTTTATTTTTCTGTTGTTAGAATTAACAGTATATTAAATCATATTTTTACTTAAAACGTCTTTTTCTAATTTTTCTTAAGTCTATTTATTCAACAACCAGACCGATGGGTTAGTAATACGAAGTTGCTTTTTATAGTACTCATAAATAGTATTAAACATATTAATTGATTTCTTAGATATTTAAATCACAGTTGTAAATTAAATGAAAGTGTTATGAATGTCTTTTGAAATGAATTGTCCTACACTAGAAACAAATCGGTAAAAACAGCAAAATATTATTCCTCTAAAGTAAAAATAAATAGACAATTACTGAGACATTTACACGTGCGTTCTTCACGAACAAAGCTTTCATTTTCATTTCCAGGGAAGCTTTATCGACGCGAAAAAAGAGCATATCTGATGCACAGACACGAGTTAAAAATATAGTTTCACACATGAAATTGCAATTACATCTCTTGTGAGAATTGCATGGCTAGTTTCATTGTAAAAGCACATGAATTGCAGATACGAGATATTGTCACAAGCACACATATCATAATGAAGTATGAAGCGGGTTGCTAATATTTAAGCGTGTTATTCTTGTTTTATTGCCTTCGTATATTATATAACATTATCTCCCCTTTGCCGGAAATGAAACACTGTAGGTTAGTTTTTATAGGGTCACGAGAATTTTTACAAGATTTGTATTAAGTGTAGTACAAGGGACGTTGCTAATATATTCCCTAGTAAATATGAAGCGATCATATTTATTTATTTAGTTATGTATTAGGATAATTTTTTCCATTATGTTATGAAAAGAGGAAGAAGTAACTTCATAGTAGGATTTACTACGACTGTGCAGATTTTAATAGCTTATTACTTCTATAGAAACAAATAATTTTCTAAAAAAATTGTCCCTAAATTTTAACCGTGATGTACTGATTAAGTAGTAGGCCTACCAGTACTAACTTGACAATTTTTCGAGCTTGTAGATGGTGGTGCAGTGGGATTTAATATACAGTATCTTACATTTCGCCGAGCGAAACTGAGACCTGTCACAGTTCACTGCCGACTCTTATTATATCGCATGCAGTTACCGGCGAAAAGTCGGGAATATTAAACACCCATGGACCACGGCCTACAAGTCCAGGAAAATTTGTCAAGCTAACGCCAGCAGTAGAAGCCTATGATGTTACTAATAGTAGCATTCCAATTTTTTTTGTCACATCAGCAGAGGAAAGAAAAAGTAATAAATTTTCCTTAGTGATTTTTCAATGAAGTTTTATGCATTATTAAACATGATTAATGCCTGGACGACATAGTCCACGTCAATTCGGAAACGTCAGGACAGTGTATTCTTCACGCAGCGGGTTTATTTTCATACCAGGGAGAAAATGGTCACTGCCACCGAAAGAGCGATCTGACTGTACGCTGTTGTCAATCTGTGGAGACTATTTACGTAATTATCTCATTAATCATGGACGTAATCGTAAACGCAAAGTTCATTCTATATATTTTTTTAAATGTTATGTACTGCCCCCAAAGGGAGACACAGTTATACTACTTCCTTTCTGTAAGCCTATATTAAATAAAGAACCTAACTTGTACAGAATCAAAGCTTGGAGGGCAACAAGAAATATCTCCCTATTATTAAAAGAATTGACGCAAAGAAAAGAACAGCAGAAAACTGTATCACAGAGCTTGGATTATCTCTGCAAGAATTCCAATTCCATTTCTTTTTCTCACATCAGTAGAGGAAAGAAAAAGGAATAAATTTCCCTTTGCAATTTTTCAATGAAGTTGAGAGCCAACTTCTAAATGAGAGCCAACTGCGAATTTCAAACGACATTGCAGTAATCTTGATGACAGTAATATGCATTACCTCTTTATAATGAGGGTAAATGCTAAACGACAATAACCTACTTTCGCTTCTTTGAAATGTGTTCTTTTATTCATCCAACACAAATTTATTGTCATCATTCGAACCGTTTTGTTTGCAAATAGGTATATTCAATTTGTCGAGATAAAAATAATCTAGAAAACTCATCTATTGCTCACATGCTCTGCATATTAAAGAACACGAATAAATAACCGTTATTAAAGCATTTTACTTGCTATTATGATGCTAACTAGCTGGTTTCAAAATAGTTTTCTTTCTTTCTTTCTTTCCTTCCCTTAGTTTTGCCTCTCCCTTTGTATGCAACGAACAGGGCCGGGACCTGACGGGAGAGGGGTTATCTTTGGATCCCATATACACTTTCTTGATCAGACAAGGAGATGGAGGGCCTCCCGGAATGAGTGATCAGCCCAATGCCGGAGCAACCTCCGAGACAATATGAACAGATAGGACGAGAACACCAGTCGCTCAAACACTCATTCTGAACAAGGCGAGGATGGAATGAAGATAATGACAGCCTGATGATATCCGGGGTCAAAAGGGACTAAAGTTACCCTACATTCGTCTTACAAGTGAAGAAATATCCCACCTACATCCCATTACTTTCAGACAACAGATAATCGTTATAGGTAACAGGTCCGCTGCACGAGAGGAGCGAAAGCATTCCCTGCGTCACAGCGGTCACGTCAATTAGCTTTTAAGCAATTAAAAAATAGGACTAACACAGGAATATACACTACCGTAGGAGTGAGAGCATTATTAGGGCAAAGCGTTTGATGATTTTGCATCTTTTTTATATGAATGTGTATCATGAAATAATTGTTTAAATAAGGGCAAATTCTTTTTGCATTTTATCTGCTTAGTTTTGTATTTTTTGTCATTTTCAAGAGATAGCCTTTTTTTGGCAATTTTTAGGACGTTTTCGGCAATTGTAGGTCATGTTTCAATGGAGCTAAACAGAAGCTTTCCCATGTACAAATCGTTACTTTCAGACAACAGATAATCGTTTTTACTTGAGAATCTTCGCCAAGTCTTCATAGCCTAGTTCATTTTAATTCAGGTTTAGTGTAAACACTAAGTAGTTTTTCTTGTACCAATAAAAATGTTTTCTTTCTTTTAAATGGCACATATTATGGCAATTCTAGGGACAATTTGATGGGCATGCCAGTTCATAAAGAATATGTTTTTCGCTAAGGGTGTCCAAGTAGGATAACTTACTTCTTTAGTAACAAAATAAGTGTGTTTTATATTGTAAATTGACATAAACACACTGTCATCCATTAAATTGCTTTTAGCAATTCATTACTTAAAAAAATAATTAATAATGATAAATTTATTGGGCATTTATTTTAAAATTTGTGTCAGTTTTTCACTATTTTTAGGGCATAAATGCATTTTTATTTTTCATTTTTTCACAATTTTATGATCATTAAATGCCTTGCCCTAGTCATTATTTAACCAAATGTGATCCGTACTTTTTCACATTCATATATCTTCTCAGACTCCTCACAAGAAGTAATGAGCATGAGAATAATTAAGTTTCAATAAATATTTTACATCATAACACTGATGTGTAGGCCTACTGCTATGTACAGGTACAACCTGACAGTTAATCGTGTAAAGGCTCCCGAGATATTCTGATAGAAAATAGGAGAAATCCGTAAAGTTCATTGTTCATTGCTGATTTGTTTTCTTGAAGAAAAGAGAGAGGGGGACTGTTGAAGCAATCACAACGCTTTCGCTTGTTCCTTCACGGTATAACTTCATCAGTTTGTAATCAGGAGACGACTTTCGTAATCAGATTTCAGAAGAAGGAAAAGGAGATTGCGACTAACAGTACAGATTTGCTGGAGAGCAGAATCGATGCTCTTCCTGCTGAAGGTTGCAAGAAATGGGATACCAATTGGAATGGAAACAACATGAACGTTAAGTAGTAACGCCAGAGATAGAGAGGGGGGGAACTGGGTGTGTTTTTGTGCAAGGGAGAGCCACCTAACAAGTTCCTAAGGAAGAGTTAATTGTTAGGGCTTCAGAAATACCTTATTCACCTGATCTTATAACTAAATGTATTTATATACCAATTTACAAAACATATCTCGTGTTCCCAAAGTCGTGTTTGTTATCCTCATATGGAATGAATTAATTGTTCTGTTTAGTCTGTTGTATAGTATCGGATTACTCTAATGAAAAATAGTTAAAAACTATTAATATGGATCTATACAGTAAATTGACGAAATATAATTTTTAAATTTTTTAAACTTCTAACTAGTAATGGTCTAAAAATCATTTTAACTACATTTCTAACAGATTTTAATCTGCAAAGAAAATTTGAATTTCATTTTTCTTCTCTTGTTACCAGTGGAGAGAAATTTATGTATGGTTTGTTTGTCGCCGAAGTATGAACTAGTGGCCGTGACACCAGGATGACTGTACAGGTGTCATTTACAAGTCACACACCGTTCTGTTGCCCTACGATGCGTTGCAAATGCTAATATTTCTTTGACCGAGGCATGATAGAGTTATGGATAAAAAAGTAATTTCTTAATATCATAGTGTATAGATGTGGTCCCATTTAATTAAGGAAGAATACAAGGGCAATCTACCTGCAGTTAACTTCGGAGCTTTCTGCCTCCAGAACAAATGGACGAATAATTTACTTCTTCGTCATGATTAAACGCTTGTCCATCATATTTAGTAAACGTACTTCTCAAAAGGTTTTCATTTTGTTATGAATAGTAAGTAAAAAGCGTTCATCATTTTGTTATAAATGGGTACTCTTTTGCCCTCACGAATCTACCGTATAAATGCCGACTGATTACTTTCATGTTCACTTGATGGCTACTCTCTTTGTCATAATATGAATTCAGTAAAAATATAAACGGAACTATTGTTCACTAAATTGCACCGAAACATATAGAATGCAGCGATTCAGTGTACGACTATAAGAGTTACAAAAATAATTTTCATAGTCACTTTATTAAAGAATACAATTCTTATATAAAAATCAACTCTTTAGATCAGTGGGTTACCGTAGATGTTATTAATATTGATAATAATAGCAAATTAGGTTCATCTGCTTTCTACTACCATGTACGGTATTCAGAAGATACACAAAAGAATCTAGTTGTGGGATAATCTTTAAAAAGAATTGGTCATCGAAAAGCGGGGATAATTCGTGGTAAACAAACTTCACATGTAGTTGGGCGTAAATTAGAAACATTAAATATGTACGGTATGTTGAATTCAGTAAGACCAGGTACGAGGGTCGTCCAGAAAGTAAAGCGCGATTTGGCATAACCAGTGGTGATATTCAGCCGGTTCGCACCGGTTCGCGAGAACCGGTTGTTAAATATCCTGTAGGTTCTCCGAACCGGTAGCTTCACAATGAGTGATTGCCTTTTTCCTAGATCAGATTCACCCCAATCCACAACAGTGATAATACATAATATATGAATTCGCCATTTATGTTCGCTAGCGGTGGACTACCACCATAGGTAGCGGGCGTGCGGTTAAGTTGACAGACTCACTTATTTGCGCACGGCCGATCGTCTCGACACTCGCTCGCTTTGCTTTCGTTGTTCGATTATAAAACAGACTGTTGTCTTCTTTTGTTGTGTAAGGTTATGTTTTAAGCACTGCCTTTCAAACTGTATTACTCGTGTATGCACTGCCTGTCCTAAACGGCTAATTTTGCGTACGCGGCGACATTACAGATGGCAGCACCTTTCACACCCACCTACAATACTCTTTACATTACCGTATGCTGGTGTTGCCCTCTGAAGTATAAACTCGGAAACTGAAATATGCTGGAATTTCATGCTATCTGGGTGTGAACTGTGTCGCCTCTACTGGAAAAATTAGGCAATTTAACAATACTCTGAATTCCATATTAAAATGAAGCATGGACAGACAGTGTAATTCTCGAGACGGCGGTGTTTTTAAGGAAGCTGAGTAAGTTTAGTATGAGTATGAAAAGACAAAAATCACAAAATAGCACATTGGGCTATTTTGAATCAACATCAAATACCCTGATGAGAACCGGTTGTTAAACTGTTTGAATATCACCACTGGGCATAACTAAATAATAACGGGAGGTATCAACACAAAACTTTATTTACAAAGATACAGTATCTTACTCTCTTTCTCAATGTTATCGCCATTGCTGTCAAGGCAATTACTATAACGAGGTACCAGTTTTTCAATGCCGATGTTATACTCTTCTACTGCCAAAGACCTGAGCCTAGAGTTTCTGCCAAGAGGAGAAGGAATAAACGCAGAGGCCTATTTGAAACTCTTCAACGACTACGACGCGCGATCTAAAACAAGAGACATGGAAAATTGTCTGAAAAGGTGTTTTTTATTCACGACAACGACAATTGGCTGTTCAAACACAGGCACAACTTCGTTTTAAATGGGAGATTTTTGGACATCCTCCTCACAGCCCTGACCTGGCACCCAGCGATTTTCACTTGTTTCTGAAACTAAAGGACTTTTTGGGTGGAGCAGAGTTCCCAACCGATGAAGACCTCAAAGCGGCAGTGACATCCTGGCTCAGGTCTTTGGCGGTAGAAGAGTATACCATGGGCAACTGAAAAAAACTGATACCATGTTACAATAATGACTTGACAGCAATGACGATGACATTGCGAAATAGAGTAAGGTACTGTATCTTTGTAAATAAAATTTTGTGTTGAAATCTTTCGTTATTATTTAGTTATGCCAAATCGTTCTTTATTTTCTAGACGACCTTTGTATAGCCTATCTACTTTTGATGGTTCTAATTTTAACTTTCGTGATCTTTGATTAAAAATTCAACAGAAACACTTTCTTTCTTCCTTTCGTTTTCTCTCCTTAATTTCCTTTTTTCCATATTTGTTTCCTTATTTCTTACTTTCTTTCCCTTTTCCTTCTCTTTTAGTTTAAATTCTTACAAATCACATTCCTAGGCGATTAGGCCTACAATCACCCAAACACACGTAATATAAGCATAAACATGCGTGAACATTGAACAGTGTGTTAGGAGTACAAGTGGTTATTTTGATAAAGTTAGATAAACATTCAATATATGTGTGTGTGTGTGTATATATATATATGCATTCACGAACCACAGATTATTGTCTCTGTTGGACATTACATGAGAATTTTTCTCCTATAATATTCTTATATAAACTTGTTTTTAACACAATGAGTGATTTGCTTTTCATGTGAACCTTACAGTTGGTTAATGAATTTTACTACTTGATATTTTATCAAAAGTTTTACTCTACGTAGGATATTTATCTGTTAGTTTAAACCAGGGTTAACCAGCTAAAGGCACGCGAGCCGCATGTGGCCCTCGACCTCATTCTGTGCGGCCCATGACAAGGTCAATTAATAAAACTTAAAATATTTATAGTTTTATTTCTAGTTATATATTATGATAGTTTTAAACAATTGCTTCCTTTGGAAGCATGCACAATTTATTGTGAATCCACATTTTTCGTTATGAAGGCAGTTAAATCTTCACATAGAAATAGATCTGCCGATGCTCATCATCAGTACTTGTTAAAAATATCAACAGCATCTTTGTTGACTTTGGTGAACTTGATACTTCCCGCGAGTCTCCACAGTGCTCTCATCAATATGTACTGCATTTTAACAAATAATAATTTTATTGCATCCAGAAAAGTGCTCATTAATGTGTACTACACTTGAATAAATAATAATTTTTATTATAATAATTTTAGTGCAATAAACAAAATTCGGCCCATGACGTCAACACACATCACTTACGAATAGCCTCGATTAGTCCTCGTAATTAAAGAAGTTGGGCACCTAAGATTTAGACTATCCGCACGACGTGTGATCTGAGTTTCTCGTTAGGTCTTCCTTTTATTGTACAGTAATTACATGACTACCCAAGGGTGTTCTTAGAGTAAAGATAGGCTGCTACCTAGCAAAACATACAGTACTTACAAACCTGAAACACGAGGGGTTTTGTTCTTAAATCTAATTTTGTCTATCAAATATTAACATTTTTCTTCTCTTTGGTTCAGTACATCGTCTGTGATTATATAAAACGAATGTGTACGTATACCATCATACAATGTATACATGTATGCATGTATACATTTAAGATTTATGAAATGTGTGAGATTGTTTTAAGGATTAGGTAGTAGGCTAAGTAAATTCCGATCCATAATTTGCTTTTGCGAGTGATAAAAAACTGGAAATCCTCTAAATTTGATTGACTTTGCAAAATCACTCCTACCAAAACAATAATAACAATAATAATAGTTATAATAATAATATTCATAATATTAATAACATCATAAATAACTGAAACAACTTATAACACTGTAAAGAATATAATAAAATACTTCTTTCTCTTCAAAGTTTCTGCATTATTTTATAAGCTGATTGGTAGAATGATGGCCAAGTATCGAAAAGGTAGGATTTAGGGAAACTTCCCTCACGCGTAATTTTCTAACTGGAGTGCAGGCATCTTGTTTTAGTCGTGTTTAGTGTTACAAGCTACTATCGCCTTGCACTCTTGGTGGCTTGAGTTTCAATTGCTTTCATGAATTAAAGGGAAGGTTACAGATAGAAATGGAATTTCAGACAGTAAGACAAACCGAGAACTAAAAGGAGCGCCGTTTATACTGTATTAGACCTTGCATACTTTCATGGAACGGGTACAAACATTTATGATCCCATAAGCTCCGTTAATTTAGAACGGCCATCAATAAAATGTATTGATTCTATCCCTTAACTGACGAGATAAATTTTAACTTAGGCCTATTTAAGTTGTGAATTGGGGTCCCGTGACGACTGCCGCCTGAATTTTACTTTTGTTACTACTATTTATATTTTTAATTATTTTTTATAACTTTCATCCTAGGACTTTTATAAAGGATTGCATTTATTATGTTTATATTTGTATATAAAAAATATATATATAATGCTAATATAATTAAATATTAAATGATTTAGTCCTCACAAATTGTCTTAAAATGTTCAACATTACACAATTTGAAATTATTTGAGAAATCGCTGAAAATGTGGAATACGTTATTTATATAATATACACAAATAATTTTTAAAAATCAAAATACCGACAATACGGTGTCTTTTGGATTATTTTCTCAGAGGTCAAAATTAATATCACTGTAATTGATGTTCGCCTTTTCGAATTCTTCCACCCATTTCATTAAAAATCATTAAGAGCTGCAAGTTCATCTGGCACTTAAAAGTCTATAATTTTCAATCTCAAATTTTTTTACACAAATCAGTACAATCTAAATTGATAACCTAACTGTAAGTTGTGGTTCCTGTGATTCCCCAGTAAACTGTGTGTGGTGTGTCCAATGCCAATTCCGTAGCTCTCACGCATTTGGGGTTTGCCCTGAGGCGTATAAATGGCGAAATTGTTACTCATTTTAGAGTTACGCACTAATTGGGCGGGCCAAATTGCATGGTGATGTATAACTGGAAGAAGTGTAAGGTGTGAAGGGATGAGTGTGATTATTGGTATTATTGTAGTGTAGTGTAGGGTATGAGTTATGTTGGCGAAGAGGGAAAGGGTGAAGGGGAAACCCGGTGACAGCACTTAATGGGTGGTGTGAATAAAAATTAAGTAATTACTACTAGTCATAAGTACTTGTATTAGTAATTATTAACAGTAGTTACTTAAAAGTACTAGCTTTTACTTAATTTTTAGTGAATAGCCTTATACTAGTATTTTAATAAGATAACATTGTTAATTACTAACTGCTTAGCTGTGGAAACTACAAGTAGTAGGGCCAATATATCTCTATAATAAGATGAATTGTTTGTCTTCCTCTCTGTATGTTTGTCTGAGTATGATACCCAACCAACTCTAGGGCACGCAGAGACCTTATATTTTTTACAAAATAAAATTTTGGAATTTAAGACTGAATACTATATACGGTGAGTCATTAAAAACAAAACAAAATTGTGAATTTTAGGTAACAGCCTGATAAACATATACATTTTTCAATCATAACTAAGTACTGCGAATTCTGATTCTGATAGCCTGGATTGCTTAAAAATGAAATATTATATATTCTGCCTGTTTGTTAGGCACCACCAAGTGTTTCAATATTTTCATCCATGAATTGTGAAGTAAGCCACTCCACATTTTTCCTTTCTGAATCTAAATAAATTGTGACAATCATCTTCTTGAGCCTCCATTCACTCTTTGTAAACTTTTTGCTTCCTAATTCTTATAAAAGCAAGCATTTCAGATAACGCATTATAATATGCTTCCAATCTTAAGCAAGGTCTGTACCACACTTGGAAATTTCACAGTATTTACTGGTTTTGATAAGTAAATACTTGCTATTATTCACTTACTTTGCAGTATGTATTACTTGATTTAGTATGTACTAGTTACTGACAATCAACAGTATTTACTGAAATATTTTGTTCACTAAAATGCTAATATTTAATTAAAATTTTGCAGTAATAGCATATACTACCTTTTAATCAATCCGCCCATCTTCGGATAGGTTTCGGATTGAAACCAGGTATATTTGGTGCCTAGACTAGTGATAAGTAGCTGTACACCACAAACTTTCCTGAATCCAGCCCTCAGGTTCCCTCTTGGGAATTGATCCTGGGCCGCCTGGATGGAAGGCCGGTGTAAATAAATGTCACGTTAATTAAGTCACACAACTGAAAAAAAAATTACTACTACTAGCTCACTGTTATATACCTCGAGTGCTGATTTGAAGGTATAGGAATATCGTCTTGGGATTTACAGTATTTAATCATGCGTTTGGGAACAAGACGTTGCACCATTCAAGTATTATGTTTCGTGAAATGTGGAACATTCGTCATATAGCCTACGTTATGTGAAAATCTACGATAATTAAGGGGAGAGGTGTGTGTCTTGATTTATGTTACGGGATGAAAGCGAAGGGTGAAGTAATTACAGTGCATTAATAGAAATGACAATAAGATGGCAGGAAACTAATACCGTCGACTTGTGTTAAGTGTGAGAATGCTAAAGGCACGCACAATGTGCACTCAGCACTTCTCAAGTTTAATGCTCTCAAGCAGCTCCAACCAATATTTTACATCTCAATCCACTCCTCCCCTCAAGTTTAGACGTACATACTTTCGTTACAGTTGGTAATTAGCATGCTTGATTGTAGGAAGAAAAGATTATATAAATCAGGGTGTCCACATTCTGGAAAGTGAGTGGAAGTCTGGGAATTTTGTAAAATAAAGGAAAAAAGTCTGGGAAATTTTTCAAAAAATATGAAAGAGCTAGGTAAAATAAATATCCAGGGACATGTGTTTTGCTCCAGTCTTCTGTAACCCAGACCGTGAAAGCAATTTTCTTTTCAGTCCTTGAGATAATAATTTATTATTTTTGCTTTGGGGGTGGAGGAGGCTGTATTCCCCGTTCTTTTGTTTACAAAGAACCTTGAACACATTGATTCTCTTGGTCAGGGAAATATAAGTTTCTGGTCATGGATGGTTAGAGAAAAGCCAGGGAAATTTATTTCTAAATTTCTGTGAACACTCTGATAAAAGCGTTACTAGTGATTCTGTATGTAGTCTGTGGCATGTGACGAGAAAGTACCTATGGCCATCGTAAATATAAAAGGATGGAACTGGAAAACGAAGAGTTATACAAGGACCAAATTAATTTCTCATGAGTACATTAACAAGCTAAACTACGATTTCTATAAACAAAATCCTTCTGCATTCCCACATTTCCTTCATGTCTGGAAGAAAATTTTAATCATGCTGATCAGTCAATCTTCTGAAATTGTATTTTGTTCTGATTCTTTTAGTTTTCCTGTGTCTGATGGTTAGTTGCAGACACGCTATTTTTCGAATTTTTTAAAAATAAAATACTATAAAACGAGAATTTGGGATTCAAAGAGCGAAATAAACCATGACGAGACAATCAGATGAATTTTCCGAAGAACCACCATGGCAGCGTCACCAGGTGTTTTAAATGGCTGTTCTTATTTTAGGCCTAAATGTAGCCTAATCATCAAAGTTACGTGGTGGTGGTCGCTTCCATGGAAGTTTTATATTTAAAATAATAAAAACACCTGGTGGCGCGGCCTTCGTGGCCTCGTGTGCAGGGGCCCTTAATGTTTCGGAACCATCATGTGTTTTGTTTCCAAATACCTGTGCATAGCTATGGCGATCCTCTCCCTTCTTCTCCACTGCGGTAGGTCACGTGATTCGTAGTATGAAGACATAACTCTATCGAGTTGCGTCTCCCTGATAAAAAGTTGTGGTTGCTAGTGATTACCAGCGATTTCGTGTTATTAAGTGTGTAATTAGCGTACTATTAGTGCATTGTAGTGTTGTATGCTTCAAGATAAACTGTAAGGAGACTTCTCTACCTGCTATGGAGTGTGGTTTGCTGCAGGAAAGGTAGGAATTGATACCACGAGGAGGGGTAGCGATTGAAACAAAATGGCTTAGTCAGCCGTGACATCTTTACTTTATAAGTTTGTGTCTGTTCGAATGCTTATAATTTAATAAATACTGATCTGATTTACAATCAATTATTTAAATATATAAAATAGGTTGTCTAGCAATGGTTTAGTTTCGTCTTGCCAAATGCAAGGCTTTATGTAGCCTAGATTGAAATTGGTTAGCGGCCATTTCACTGCAGCGAGTCCTGTAGATTGTTAACTACACTACACGTATGCAAGACACGTATTATAGCTTTCATTTACATTAATTTCTTTAAAGACGTGATTGATACTGCTCATATAGATGCTCGGTAGTCTACACGAGCCTATATTTTCATTTGACGGAGTGACTGCCTTGAAGACTAAGGTACGTATTAGGCCGCGTTCATGTTGGAGCGACGATAAACGAATAAAGAAGCAACGCTGTTCCACCAGGAGAATGGTTGCATTGATTAACATGAGGTGTTTATATAATAATTAACTCTTTATCATAGCGAAGGATTTTTCAATGTTAGTTCGTTGTTTAACTCTTCTATAACTTCAAAAGACATACATTTCTTTACGATTAGGTCACAATTTATTGTCAGCAAATGTTTCTGTAGAAGTCGTGGATGCTATGGTTATACAGTTATGCCTATGTGAATAATTTATTTAGCACAACGACCAATGATACGTGCTTTCTGAACAATCGCCGTGTTTTAATTCTTCCTACTACAAACTTTAACCAACACTAAATTTTAACTCGAGGAATTTCCTAATGCCGCATATGCGTCAGTAAGTAATTTCATATGTTTTTTAACCTGAAGCGTTCACCTCGTAAACAAATAACTCCATTAACTTAATGAAATATCCCAATAAACTCTATGAACTGTAAGAAACGCAGGAAGCCATATTGGTTTTGCACAAAAATAGAACGTTCACTTTATATCATTTGGGAAAGTAATGAAATATGTTTGAAATTATTTTTTTATGCTTATAGATTCTGGGGAAAGAATAGATGTTTCTCGTTTTGTCATATTACTCTACCAATTACTACCATTGTCTACCAATTATCTAGTTGGGTTTAAATAATTAAATATCTTTGACTTCTGCCTACTTGGATTGAATAATTATTTTTCAATTTGAAGTAATTTACATTTTCGATCGAGTTAATTGCCTCATAACGTATTAATAGTAATTGATTGACGTAGTTATATATAGAACAAAAACCAAATATTCTTATCAGTAATGAGATCTTAACAAGTAAGCACGTAGCCTATATTAGGTTTCCTGACTTGACATTTCATTAGGATTCTTAATGGATTATTCTTTCTCCTCATTAAATGTAGTTGGGGAAGTTCTTTCTTTTCAATCTTCACTTTTCATCATTAACTGCTGCTTGCAGATTTTCAGCAACAGTGTAACGATGTAGCCTATTAGAACTATTTATGCTTTCGCATATCGGTTCATCCTTTCATACGTGGTCAAATTCTCCGTCCTAACCATTCTTTTAACATCCTCAATACTTCTTCGTGTGTGTTTAGAGAACCTGAAGAATTTCCTGAAATTTATTAATTTGCCTTTCTTTCTATTTTACTTCTCCTTCCACAAAATCAGTCCGACTGGCGCAGTCAATAAGGCGACCTTCTGTGCCCAGTATCGCGGAATTACCCCCCCCCCCTCCCGAGCCGGTGGTATTTATGTGTGCCAATGTACAGTTTTACAGGCATGTGACAGAAGTCCTGCGGGACAATTCCGGCACACTAGTGCCGGTCACAGGCCTAACAAGTAAGTAGGAGTCCCGTCGTTAAATACTCATAAAAACCAAACCTTCCGCAGAACAAACCATCAGACCTAACTGTGGGTCATAAACTAATAAAAGATAAGGATGAGATTAAGATTTAATTTCTTATATGTGGTAAGCACGTCAACGTTCTTCCTTCTGAGGCACAACAAAGATTGTACAGAAAAAGTTTGAGCAGTTAGTAAGTAAATTCAATCAGAAGTTCGCCTTTTCCAGAAATAATGATTAGCCTTTTTACGTGCTTTCAATTTTTTAATAAAACTGATTTAAATCAATATTTTCTCCTTACTTTTGTAACTTCCTTTGACAGAAATCTGTTCATTTTTCTTAAACTCTAGATTCTTGAGTACACTCTGCCCAGAAACGAATAGGGTTAGCCAAGTGATTCTAATTATATCAAATCAATTTAGTGACCTTTATTTTATCAAGTAGAGTTAATGTTTTCACAGCTGGAACATTGCTAAAATATTTCCTTACTCAAACTTCCGCTTCTATGAGATTATCATTTCTAGAACTAAATAATTATATCCAAAATACCCAAATATTCAGGTACAATAAATCTGTGACAAATTGACCATAATCTGGAGGAGAAAAAGTTTCTGCCATTGGTCAGTATCGTTCTCGGGCCATCTAAGTTAACCCTTAACCGTCGAATTGCTTTTCGGTTTTATTGTCACCTCATAAAACTGAACAGCGGAAATTTAATATAGCAACACAGAAAGCTAATTAATGTGGATTGCTTTATATAATTAATAAAATGAATTTACTGGACACATGTTAGTAATATATTATACTACAAACTTCGACACAACGAGTAAACTGGATCAAGAAATTAGTCGTAATAGACTATATGGTTCACAACAATCTTTGAAAGAGACGTTTTGAATTGTCGGGATAAGGTGGCAAATACTTATAACACAGAACTCGTTAGGACAGCTCTTACCATGTAGTGAAGAGAACTGGACAATTTGTCACAAATAAACGCTTTACATCGCCAAATAGAACAAAACTAGACCTAGGCCTATGAAAAATGCTTCAGTAAATAAAGTACAATAAAGTAGGCCTACAGTTCTTTCTGACAAACAGGACAATCCTGAATGGTAAAAGTTCATAGGCTAGTTTGAAATACGCTTTAAGCCTAATATTACACTTGAGTTAATTTTTATATCAATTTGTTAAAACTGGAATGAGAATTCTACACTCATTGGATTGTTGTGGTATCGATCTACAAGGTTGTAAACTTAACTCTAAAGTCACTGCTGCATACAAGTCAAGTCCCATCTGAAGAGTGGAAATCTGCGTTGCGACTGCCTTTAGTTCTGATGTAGCTTTTGTTAGTTTGTGTTATTTTTTCAATAGCTCAGCCTTTGAGTATTACATGTTTGGGTCACATATGACCCAACGTAGGGATGAATAAACCAGTTTTCTACATTAAAAATACTGTTTGCTATTGGGTTTTAGTGACTAAATTACTGAAGAATTGTATATTTGAAACAATATTCAAAGATCAGATACGCCTATGGCTTATTTAGGAGGGAATAGAAAATCTATCATATCATATCATAAGTGTTTATTACAATAATTAACTTTTTACAAATTCCAATGCAAACAATCGCATGGGTCCGCATGGACCGTACATGCTTACGCAAAAACACACACACACAAAAAGAACAAATAATATAAATACAAAATAACACAAACAAACTAAATTTATTCCTCACCCTCCACACCCGCTCTCCAATTTGTCGCTTTTTCAAACCTGAGCTGTCTCGCCTTCAATAAAAACTTCCCAATGCCTTCCTCAACGTTTTTTCCCGTCAGTAACTCCAAACATTTCCGTTGCTCCCTATTTGATTCCATAAAAGATAATGGTAAATATTTTTCCCTCCGATTTTCCAAACCTTCACAATTCGCCAAAATATGAAACCATGATTCTTCCCCCTTACATGGACAAATAGAAAATCTACATTTCTGTGATACTGTTAAACCAGTGACTGAAAATGGCCAGAGCTAAGGTGACTAGGAGACATTTTTCCCTGAAAGAAAACACCACCTGTTGAAAGAGGGGCCTATTACGTTTTTCCTGTTTCTATGTTAAGAATAGTAAAAATGTACAACAGTTTTCTTTTTTTTAAGAGTCGTTTTCCTAAATATCGCAACAATGTTTATGAAGATTGCAACTTAGAAGACTAAAAACTTAGGTTGAGATTATTCTCTTCAGACTTCAGATTTGTAACATACGCGTTACAAATGTTAAGGCACCTTTAAACATAGTCTGTTGAAGCCTGGTAACATTGCTGACCAATTCTCCAACGACTGTAGCTGTAGATATCTCTCGTACCCTTTGACTCGTCCCCTTGCAGAATGTCAATCAATGAACAGAAAGCTAATCAGCTGTGTGTAAACCGAACTTAATGCTTCAGTTCCAGAAAATACTCGCCCTTTCCTTTTACAGTAGGAAGACATCGGATCCGGAGCTGAGAATGATTTCAATTTCGATTTACGAAAATTCAAGAGAATAGAAAAATCTCGCTGTGAGTAATTTTCTAGTATTATGTGTTAGCACAAGGAAAAAACATTGAAAGTGTCTTAACGCGGCATTATGTTTTTTTTATTTATGTTTTAATATTTTTTTTATGAAAGGCCATTTTTAATATGAGTAGGCCTATATTTAATTTGCCAGACCACAGATAGAATACATTTCCTAATACAGACCCCGGCATTTATTAAAAGCTTTCAAAATTGTACATTATAGCTGGAGATCTACTCAATAGATTATTACTCGCGTTAAAATTGCGCAGTATTTTATTGGTTCTGCCATCTCTCTGGAGTAGCAGTTTACCTACCTGTAACAACCGGAGTTTGAAGTTACACGGAGCGGAAAACTCCTGTGGGTGGAAAGGAATACACCCTAGCCTATCCCCTCGCTCCCTGAGGCATCATACTGCCACATACTGTACAAAAACTACGTGGGGAACCGATCAAGGAGCGAGAGGGAAAGGAGCCTCTCCCGCGGGAGACGCTGGCTGGACATGCAAGCTATCCTGTGCGAAAATGCACTCCATGCAGCTGGGGAAATGAATTTCCAAGTAATGAGCCCTTGGGGCACACCTTGCTTTTTAAGCATTTTTCAAACTGTCTGAATTCTGTGGTGGAGAAATTTGTTTTTTAGTTAAAGCAAAAAGGTCTCAAACCACATAACAGAGCATCCCCTTACAGAAATGTTACAGGCTTGTGACCTAGCCTGTGCGTAGGAATTTTGTCTTGCTGGAGTTTTTTTTATTGACATGTTTGTAAATCTAAGGCACTGCCTTCTAGACTGTATTACTCGTGTATACACTGCCTGTCCTATACGGCTAATTTTGCGTACGCGGCAACATTACAGATGGCAGCACCTACCACACCCAGCTGCAATACTCTTTACATTACCGAATGCTCTGTGTTGCCCTCTGAAGTATATACTCGGAAACTGAAATATGCTGGAAATTCATGGTATCTGGGTGTGAACTGTGTCGCCTCTACTGGAGAAATTAGACAATTTAACAATACTCTGTACTCCATGTTAAAATAAAGCATAGGGCAGGCAGTGTATTTCTCGAGACGTCGGTGATCTAAGGACATGGGACTATCACATGTATGCAAAGATAAACACCATAGATCTGGGCGAAGATCGAACTGCACAAAAAGCCAGTGCTAGACTGACTCTGTCACTAATGCTAACTGCATTTTAAGTGTTCACTAGGTAGATGTAGTAATTTTTAAATGTACGATTCTGAACATCCTTAAATTATCCTTGTATCGGCCTTCTTTTTCTTCATAAGTGGATATCATATAATCCTTTGAAAAATATGCTAATTCACCATAGATATAGCAGTATAAGGTTTATATTTTCTAGAATTTTGACTTCTGCATAGAAGTAATTCAATCAGATAGACTTAGGTAAAAGTTACTATGAAATATTATGTTACTGTTAAGATAAATAATGTAATGCTTCCGTAAACCCAATAACATAAACTCCCATATCTTAGAGAGAGTTCTAGCGCCTTAGACTTCTCACAAATGTACTAATGTTCCATTAGAACCTAACACAATAGCGATATGAAGGTCGCCTCCGTTTTTCAGAGAGTCCATTCAGAGTGTACTCTTATTTCAGTTTTAACTTATAGGACATTAATTAATTCATAACGGAAATGGATTCAGTATATAGGCTTTTAATCTGTCCTTAGACATGTGTGACTGAACATGTACTCTCTGGTATTATTTTGAAAATATGAAGATCGGTTATGGAATCAGTTTTAAAGTAATGAGGTAGGCCCTCTAAACAAGCATGTAAAACACAACTTTTACTGAGAGCCAACTCGACTTGGTAATTTTAAGTCCAAGGGCTGCATGCCGAAATGAAAATATAACCTGTTGTAAAATGCAACCATCCAACTTTTTAATAGAGCAGGAAACTGGGTGGTCGAGGTACTTTGTGTATTTCCGCAACACCTCCGAAAGAAGGTAGGAAATTTTCAAAATTGCGGGCTGGCGGGCTTGCTAACATGATCCAAGCCGTGGGTATATTGGAAAACTGTTTGTTTGTAGAGGATATTAAACAATTTGTTACGTTTCTTGTGTGCTCCATTTCAATTCTGCAAAAAAATCACATATGTTAATGCTGCTGGTTTACTGGAAAATAATATTTAATCAATGCGTAATTGAGTTTTGTGTTACATGATGGGAAGCAACTTGCCCATTGTGCTATAAGAATCCGGTGAAAGAGTCGTGAGCTGTAACTTTTTGCTGCGCAGTAATAAACTAAACTTTCCTGGCGTAGGGTAAAATTGATTAGCTTTTAAAATGTAGATTTGGTTGTAGGAGATTTTCTGAAAATAGTAATAAATATTTCTTACTGCTTCTGCATGTCCATTGTGTTAATAAAACCAGAACACTAGGTATAGGTGAAATCATGTGTTAAAAAAGGGTGATTTTGTTCAGTACACTAAAACAAAGTGCCTTACTCCTATTTTTTTCACCCTTGAACTAATGGTTTGTGTTATTAAAATCTTTTCAATAGATGTTTTTGAAAGTACTTTAAGAAGGTATAATAACTTTAAACGGATTCGATATTTTTCATATTGCGAGAGTTACTAGTACCTTTTTTTTTCAGTTTTCAAAATAGATTCTCCCTATCTAGTTCCTTGTTCCTATTTTTCCCATTAACGAACTCGACCAAAGTTTTCCATCTCTATATTATGTATCAGCCTCTATATTATGTATTTGTAATTTGTGATGGACAAAATGGGGTCGGGGCAGGTTTTCTCGGGGTCCTCCTGTTTCCCTGCCATATATCATTCCACCATTTATCCATTCATCGTAGTATGACCATTTGGTTGCAATAAAGAATTCTTATTATTATGTATTTGTCCAAAATTACGGTAATTATTGTATCCATTATAGCTATTTACGATGTAAGACCGTTAAAAGAACTGAACAGGTTAGCGCTCGATTTATTAGCCTATTCGTGTGAGCCTGTTGAATTCTTATAACAGTCGAACATTGTACAACGTTTTACTTTATTTTGCACTGTGAATTTTATAAGGAAAATAATGTAAATTTGCTTTTGCTTAGAATAGTATTAAAAAAAGATAACCTTTTGGTAATTTCGTATGTAGAATTCAGGCTCTTTTGGTTGGCAACAATTTGTTTTAAAAGAAATGACTGTCAAATGACAAATCAACATACCAGAAACAGAAACATATCCGTGATCTAAATGACATATTTTATATATCTCTTCAGTTAAAAGTATGAAAGACAAACTAACTAATATTAAAAAATCCTTCGCTATGATAAGAAGTTGCAGACTTTGAATTAATGGAGAAAAATAAATTTCTTAAATACTTTTTGAGCGAAACTAAATATTGTGTTGGCTTACGAATGTGCTTTATGAAATACATAACTGCCAGGATCTATGTTATGGATTTCTTTTTTTTTGGGGGGGGGGCGAAATAGCTATTTGTTATTTTGAATATTGTAAACGATTAATAGGTGCACGATAATAGTAGTAGTAGTAGGAGTAATAGTATTTGTAGTGGTTAAAATGAAGGAAACTGATAATTATTAACTTGTACGAAAGGGAAGTGAAAGGCAGTGCATTTCTGGTGATATACCGTATAATCTCTATAACGTGCTAGCACCTACATTTTTACCAGAACTGGCTCGGCCCTTAAAATGGAACTTTTCATAGACCGAGAGAGTTCTGTTAAACATTGTTTACGATTCAAAATTAAATAAAAGTTTTATATAATACTTTTAAGTTGTTGATAGTTTTAAGATCTAGGGATCATGAAACTTAAGACTACGTAGAAATTTTTTAGAATTCTCATCATGGAACATTTGTAATAAGGAGTTTTTCTTCAAAAATCTACCTAAAAGTGAACCTGAGTAATACATTCGCAAACTCTCATTAATCTATAATAAGAATTTAATTTCTACCAAGACTTTGATGATACTGAACTCCGGCATATCTGGAATGATAACCATTTTAATTCCATGAGACCCACGGTTCAAATATTTCCTAATATAAATGTACCCGAAAAAACTTACAATAAGGCAATCACGTCATGAATACGTGAATTATAATGCATTGTGCGATTATCTTTGAAGATATTCTATTGATTTCGATCACACATAGGCTAGTTATACTGATTGGCTAAACTATCGATTAATCCAAATCAGTACAACTTACTGTAATTTACTGGGAAATGGTTACAGTTATAACAAAAATATTTATGGTATATGAACAACACACAACACACACACACAACACACACGAAATTATAACACAAATATTTATGGTATATGAATGAAATACTGTTATGCGTAACGATGTTACGAAGTTTTATTAATAAAATAACTTAATTGCTGTTCGTTAGTACTACATGTTGAAATCATTTCGACAACATAATTTTTAATTTGTAATTTTTATGAATGTTGTCCTTCGAAAATTCATAACAGATCAGCAATCCAATGTCGTACACACATAGGCCACTACATTTCAAGTACTATATTCTCTATAAATAAGTATAATCTGGTTATAATAAGCTAAAAGAAATCATGGGGTCTGTGTAAAAATTTTCCTCATCATGTAACCTGCATTAAACACCGTATAATGTACATATTGTGGTGGTTTGAATGAAATTATGACGAAGTTACATAGTTTATTACTCCCAACCCAATATGCGAATTATTGCGACAATATTTCATTAACAGTCATGTTCCGCTGTCACGTGATTATACAAGCTGTAAATCATTTTAAATTCATTACACCGGTCAATCGATTGCTCTTTTATTCATATTTCCACATTTATGATTTTTATTTATTTTTATAACATAGTGATAAAAATCGTCGCCATTGTATGTCTGTACAGCACACACGATTCTATGTTCTCTGGGTTCAGGTGCTCTAGACTAGGGTTCACTTCTCTATTAATGCACGGTACCGTGATTCATTCCTTGAGGTAATTCACAGTTATGTTTGTTGTATTCTCGTGTTGCTCCATGGTGTATCTTAGTTCACTGCTCATTCTACTACATCAGTAGCTTGTAAAATTTTAGTATCACAGCTATACTAATAGTTTGTGACGGACTTTCTTACTTTATGCTATAAAGTTCCCTAACTTCTTGGATTAAATCTTCGCCAAAATTCTTAGCCAAAATCTGTGACGACTAATATGTGATTATTCTTAATCGTAGTATATAAGTTTACTGAACTCCTACAAAACAAGGTCACTCATGCACCTGTCGTGTCATCATAACACTGCCTGCATAGTCCACATTCCAACGTTCCGTACAACTGCCTCTGTCACCGGGTGATTGCAAATTTCCTACTCTCAGTCTACTTTCTCTTTCTTTTAACAATTTACTCAGTCTTGATAATATTGATGAAAATTTATATTAACGGGCGCCATCATCAATACGCTTCCTCTTTTCTTTTTTCTACTTTAATGTATCAGCCCAGTCACAAATTAAATTATAGATACACAGGCTATGTATCTACATGCCTCTCGACTAGCTTTTAAATTAACAGTGGAGACGGGAATTGGGTTCGGATTTACCTTTCGTTTATTACTCTGCTTCTCTCTCTATTTCTTCTTTTTCTCCTTTTTCAGTGCTCACTACCAAAGTATATAACTTAGCCCAAAAAAAAAATCAGCGACTCTCAAATCATTATAAGGATAAGGGTCAAAAATCTGAACTTCACGTTAATTTACTTTGCATAACAATAACCATAATTTATTTAATTTATTATTTTTTTTTTCTTTTCTTTCAACAATAACAATCTTATATACAATAAATTACATTTACACTACATTAACCATTCAACACTTTTATTGGTAGGATAGTACTTAATTTTTCAAGGTTAGTATACCCAATTTTAACTGTATAAGTACGTTCTCTGTTCAACAATAACAAATTTCTAATTAATTATACTAATCTCCTTTCTTTCTTTATTTCCAGATATCTACTAGAACGTCTCGTATTATTTACTATTAACTTGTGTAGTCACTTACATTTGCAACTTCAGGATGTTTCAATATATATATTATACCCCTTTTTTCTTTTTTTTGAATAAATAAAGGTTTTCAATTTATAATCCAGTCCTTAACTCTACAGATTACACTCAATAATCCCACCTATGTCTCCTATACGAGTCTACTAGTCATCTTAGTCCATGAAGAATTGTATTCAAAGATAGATAGGAAAGACAGTCTCATGAAGAAAGAAATAGAAGTTTAGGCCTATACCCACAGAGTGACTGTGGCGATAGACCACCGATACAGGAGCGGCGTCTAGATCTTGAGTTACAAACAATCTGACTCCTCTCCTGCAACCGGGAAAATATTAATGGGCCGCAAACAAAAATAAAATTTTGTAAATCGATGTCAGAGGTCCCTGACACTCTCTCCTAGAGGCACGTGGGGCCGTTGTTCGCCTCCAACATCGATGGCTTTCACAATCTCTCATAAATTTCTTTTCTTTATATGTTACTAGTATAGGCCTTGCCTACTACCAGATTTTATTTGTTTGATTCGGGATACTTCCGGCGTTCCCTCACCTCACCCTTACAATCTCTAGTACTTGTTCATAAACTACTTATCAGTACACTACTCGTAATTACCTTTTCTCCTCTTTCTAACCTGACCAATCATCAGCTATTATCTTTTAACCCCTTCTTTCTTTAAGTAGAGTTCCCTTCAGCTTATACCATTGATTTAATTCACTTGGTGGTTATTCTAGTTTTCCTACTTCTTAAGTTACTACTCTTCAGCATGGGCACCCAATCTTCTTTTGTCTCTAAATTCCCTAGAATTCTAACTGAAACTAATTCACGCCCAGATTAGTAAGCTTCTCTATAACCCCTGTAGTGACTTCTACTTCTACCCTAACACGTAAATCTTCCAATGGTACACACCTACTGCACTACCACTCGTAGGCCTTCTTTTGCCCTTCAATCTTTCCACTCCTTATCCCCCTCTACCATATTCCATACACCTTCGCTTGTAGATAAATCTCTATAAAAAAACATAACTTAACACTACAGGCCAGCATGAAATCTATTTATAGATAGTCACCCGTCACCTGAAAGAAACCCAAGTGGGAGGGGCCCTCGTAAGAAGTACTAAGCATGCCCCTTAATTACCTTTCTTCCTTACTCCCCTCGCGTCCTGTCTCAAAAATAACAAAGTTTATATGAGCATCACCAATTGCCCCTAGCTATGTATTCATTCGTGGGACAATCACCCAAAAAACCTAAAGTGAAGAGATCTATCTTTGGCATTCAGCTGTTAGGCTCTTGACTGCTCTTTTATAATTAATTTAGACCAGAAATAGAAAATAGTTGGATTACTGGATTTCATCACTTTACTTCTAGAATTCTCACTTCTATGTTTCTATTCTATTCTTCTATCATACCATACGGTGTCTAATCGCCATACATGACTTAGAAACCATCCTTACAAAAATAAAGGGATATCTCAATTTTCTCACTCCCCAAACAATAAGAAAAAGTCTAGACGATTATACTCAACCAGTGATGTCCAACTTATCCTCCGATCCTGAGTTGTCTTCCATTACTTCCTGATGTCCATATCTGCTCTTATTCAGAGCGAGCAGTCACGACTCACTCTCACAGCTGATGTTCGCTGTAGCGGTGTCTCGTACTGGCCGACTCGGTGTATTCTTCTGATTAATGACTATCTCCATATAGCCGTGTCAAGGAAGTTCACAACCAGAATTTCCTTTAGATGAAAGACTGACACACCATTATGCCAGAACGCCTCTACCGCTGTCACACATCCCCATCTCGTCTTCTCCTTTCTGCCTTTTCGACTTCTCTCTCTCGTGGTCAGGCACGTACTACTAACCGTCTTTCAGGCTCCGCACGTCTCTCTCGTCGATTCACCGTCGACGCATGCGCACCTCTCCTTTTCTGTAATTCAAATAAAATTCAGGGCAGTATCGATAATCATGAAAATGTTCAATATCGATTAGTTGCGGTCCCCCAACCCTTCCTTTGTTTAGGAATGGTCTCCTATCGTTGATTATGCACGTCGCTATTTGCGTCGTGACATTCTTCCCGCACTCACCATAAAAAAAAATAATGTTGACACAGGTCACATTTTTTTTTTTTTTTTTTTTTTTTTTTTTGTGTCTCTTTTACCAGCCTTAAAGAATGTTTATCCAGGAACAAAGGGTTTCAAGTCTTTGACGTGCCACTTCCCCAACTTTTTACCAAAACGGTTTGTCAGTTCGTAGCTATTTTCACTGAACTTTTTCTTTATAATATAGGGCCCGACAAACTTTGCACTTAAACCTGCTGTATAAGCTTGTGAGGCATCACTTAATTTAAAGTTTCTTCTTAACACTAGATCTCCTGGACGAAATCTCACCTCTCTCCTCCGAAGATTATAATAATGACTCGAATTCTTATAGGCGGTTTCTAAGTTATGTCTAACCATTAAACGTACCGTTTTCAATTTATTGAGTCTCTCCACCCAAAGTTTTGGAATTTCTTTATAAATCGGTTGGTTTTCCACCTTTTCAATCCTACTGATAATTTCAGGCTCCTTCCCATAATTTAGCATATAAGGAGTGCATCCAGTGGAACTATGCTTAGCCGTATTTATAGCAAAATTAAATTCTCTCAAATACACATCCCAAACTGTTTGATCCTTTTCAATGTAACTCGCAATCATTGTTTTCAATACTCTATTGACTCTTTCTACTGGATTTCCTTGTGGTGAATATACAGGTAAATAACAAGGAGTTATATTAAAAGCTTTAGCTATCTCTCGCATTAATTTACTAGTGTATTGCGGTCCATTATCCATCAGCAAATATCCCGGAATTCCCCATTTAAGGATAATCAATTCATAAAATGCTTCCGTAACTGCTCTACTGGTTGCTTTCCTTAACGCTTTACACTCTACATATTTGGTAAAGGTGTCCTGAAATACAATCACATATCTGTTTCCCTTTTTTGAACGTGGGTAAGGTCCCAACAAATCAGTAGCTACAGTCATCCAAGGTTTCTCTTTCTGGTAAAAATGCATTGGTCCTGCTTGAGCCGTTTGTAACACTTTCTGTCTCTGACATATTTCACAAGCAGTAACATACTTAGCAAGATCTCTAAACATTCCCGGCCAATAATACTTGTTTGCTATTCTAAAGAAAGTTTTAGCTATCCCCATATGCCCTGCAGTAGGTGCATCATGACATTCCTGCAATACCTTAATCCTATAATCTTGCGGTATAACCAATTTCCACCTATTCACTGTTCCCTCCAAAGTTTGTTCTAACTGATCTAATCTTAAATGGTACAACTTCTCATCTACGACCTTCCAATCTGGCCAAAATTTAGGTTTACTTTGTACTTGTGCTTTCCGCTTAATATACCAAGCATCTTGTATATTTTCCCATTCGACTACTTCAGAGTTATTAGTTAACAAAAGGCAAAATTCTTCCTCTACCGTTTTCTCTTGAACTTTCCCTTCGTGTATTCTAGATAAAGCATCCGGAACTTTTTGTAATCTACCAGGCCTATGTATTACTTCAAAATCATACTCCTGGAGCAATAAACTCCACCTAGCTAATCGTCCGGTCGGATTCTGTAATGTATTTAACCATTTCAGAGCAAAGTGATCAGTATATACTTTAAAATGATAACCTTCCAAATAAGGACGAAACTTTTGAACTGCCCACAATATAGCTAACAATTCTTTCTCGACTATTGCCCACTTTTGCTCACCTACTGTTAAAGTTCTACTAGCATAAGCTATTACTTTTTCCTCTCCTTCCTCTCCTGTCTGAATTAATGCTGCTCCTAGTCCTGAAAAACTAGCGTCGGTCTGTAGCACTAGGGGTTTAGTATAATCTGGACAAGTTAATATAGGACTACTAGATAATTTCGATTTTAATTCATCAAAAGATTCCTGACATTCCTTAGTCCAACGCCATTTCTGATTCTTTTTCAGAAGTGCAGTGAGGGGCTTTACAACTTCAGAAAAAAATGGAATGAATCGTCGGTACCAAGATGCCAATCCTAAAAATGCTCGTACTTCCTTGACTTTTGTAGGGGCTGGATACTCAAGGATACACGAGATTTTATCTGAATCTACAGCAATTCCTAATGGAGTAATGATATGACCCAAATATTTTAATTCACTTCTGCAAAATTTTGATTTTTCCCTATTAATTTTCAGGGTAGCTTTTCTTAATTTCTCTAAAACTTTTTCTAACAAGGACAAATGTTCTTCAAATGTCTCGCTAATAAGTACTATATCATCCAAATAACAAAAGCATTTCTCTCCTATCTCTTCTCTTAATATAGTATCAACTAATCTTTGAAACGAGGCTGGTGCGTTATGGATTCCAAAAGGCATAACTCGAAACTGATACAATCCTCTACCAGGTACGGTAAATGCTGTTTTTTCTTTACTTGCTTCATCCAATGGAACTTGCCAATACCCATTTTTCAAATCTATTGTACTGATATACCTAGCATGTCGTAATTTACTCAAAACATGTTCAATGTATGGCAAAGGATAACTATCTCTTTTAGTACAATTGTTTACTTTTCTGAAATCTACGCAGAACCTCCATGTTCTATCTGGTTTCTTTACCATAACTACCGGAGACGACCAAGGTGAATTTGAAGGCTCTATAACTTTTTCCAATAACATTTTATCTATTTCCGCGTGTATAACTTTTTCCAAAATGGGTGATACTGGATAATATCTTTGTTTTATAGGTTTTGCATCGCCTGTATCAATAACATGGGAAATCAAGTCTGTAAGTCCAGTACACTGATCAAATTTCTGTAACTGATTTTCCAAAAACATATTCAATCTGTCCCTTTCCTGAGGTGTAGGTAAAGTAAGAATATTATGTAGTTGATCTTCTTCTTTTAAATCTATAGCCTTAACAAATTGAAAAATTTTTGCTGGTTCATCTTTGAAATACCAAGTCCCATCTTGCAAATCTACTACTAACCCAATTTGTTTCAAAACATCCATGCCCAGAATCATATCTACTGCTAAATTTGGCATAATTTTACATTTTATCTGAAAAATCCTGTCCTGCAATTTCATCTCAAAAGTTCTCTCTCCTGTTATAGAACTATAAGTTTTATCTGCTAGTTGCACTACCCTAACTTCAGATTCTTCTACTGCTAAATCTAACATTTTACACAAAAAATCACCTTTCTCTCCCACATAAGTTTTATCTGAACCGGAATCTATTAAAGCAATAAATGTAATATCCTCCAACAAAATTTCAACAAAACATCTGTCTCCATTAACTAAATCTGTAGGATTTATATTTAACATCACACAAGCCTGATTTTTAGTTAATTGTCATAAGGAATTTGTAGGCCTAACTTTTCTTTCTTGGGGCATCCTACAATCAATAGACCTATGTCCAAGCTTATTACAATTATAACATTTAATCGTAGTGCGTGGAGTAACTCTACGAGGTACCTTACACTCGAACTGCCTATGTCCTATTTTATCACAGTTCCAACATCGCTGGTTATTTGAAAAACGCAAAGTGGTGTTTTTACCATTTTCCCTCGACTCATCCTGTCTCTCTTTATTTTCTATTACTTTAACCATTCTAGAATCATTTACAGGACTTGAATTTCGTTCTTTATCCCACGTCTTTGCAGAAAAACTAACACTAGGTTTCTTTTGTAATTCAGACGATGGAAGTTCCTGTTTTCCCTGAATTCCTAACGCTGTATGGACTGAGGGTATAACAACTTGTCTCTGAGGTTTATAAGCCGTTTCTTTGATTGTAGCTCTAACCTGCGTTGGAGGAGGAATATATCTCTCAGAATCTAACAATATTTGTTCATACTGTCTACCTACACGTATTAAATCTGTTATAGTTTGAATCTCTGCAGGTCTAATGTATAATTTTACGTCAGGACGCAAATTTTTGATAACATTCTTCATCATTTGTTGAGGACTCATTGGAGTACTCAGCCTCCTCATTAACGTTTGAATAGCATTAACATAATCAAAAATTGATTCTTTAGGACCTTGCGTTCTCTGTCTAATCTCATCCAAAAGCGAGTCTTCCTCATCAACAGGCAAGTAATATTCTCTAAATTCTTTCAAAAAAGCTTCCCATGTAGGCCAATCTGTTAATCTGTTCCTGTACCAAAGTAAAGCTGAATCTTGTAAAA
The DNA here is from genome assembly GCA_964059195.1 of Ectobius pallidus. Lineage (NCBI taxonomy): Eukaryota > Metazoa > Arthropoda > Insecta > Blattodea > Ectobiidae > Ectobius > Ectobius pallidus. Next base: position 77,456,147 of record CAXKWD010000006.1, read on the forward strand.
TTTCGGGTAATACTGACAATAACTCTACACCCTGTAACTTAGAACTTTGTTTTAAATCTTCCAATCTCTCCAAAAATAAGTAAATGCTATCCCCAGGTTTGAATTTAATGTTCCATTTACGAACCAGATCCAAAGTATTTGGTTTATGCGGCTCTAACTGAATTGTAAACGATGGTATTACTGGTACAACTTCTTCTGAATCAGCTACCGCCATGGCCTTCCTACGCATTAACTTAACCCATGTATACACTACATCTCCATATGAATCTTGTGGAACCGTTATATTATGTTCAACTAAATCTTCTTCCAAAACTTCCTGACTCAGAGCAAAAGCCGTAATTAGTACTTGAAATGACTGAGGGTTCTTGCGGGCATAATCTAACAAGCGTTGTCTTAACTCATCCCTTGTACCTGTGGTCGGTAACTTTACTCTATCACATTCTGCCTCTAAATCCGCCTTCCTCAACTTCCTAATAGCTTGGGTTAACTCAGCTGCTCTTATTTGTGCATATGGATCAACATAAGTAGCCATATTTATATATTAACAATACCACTGAAAAAAAGATTAGAACACAATAGTTCAGTCGTCTGTCTTAGTCATCTATAGAAGTCCTTACTTGTCAATAGTCGTTATTCTTTTCCCAAAAATATGTTATTATTATTATTTATTTTTTTGAGAATAAATTTCAGTTATACTAACCTAACTCCCAAAATTCTTTTAACACTATCTCGCCTCACGTTAGGATATCAAACTTTGTGATTTCAACACAACTCAACCCACGCTATGGGCTCCAAAATATATGATGACTCGTATTTCAAGTTTCCAATTCTAACTGATTAATGTTTATTTTCTTTTCTTATATCAAGCCCCACGTAATGGGCGACCAAACTTTTTGAAACTTTAACTGAATAAAGGTTTCTTTTTACTTAACAATTTTAACTAAATTAAGTTGCAACAATTAGCAATACTGTTTTGTTTTAACACTACTTAGCCCCACAATATGGGCGCCAAACTTTTTGACGGACTTTCTTACTTTATGCTATAAAGTTCCCTAACTTCTTGGATTAAATCTTCGCCAAAATTCTTAGCCAAAATCTGTGACGACTAATATGTGATTATTCTTAATCGTAGTATATAAGTTTACTGAACTCCTACAAAACAAGGTCACTCATGCACCTGTCGTGTCATCATAACACTGCCTGCATAGTCCACATTCCAACGTTCCGTACAACTGCCTCTGTCACCGGGTGATTGCAAATTTCCTACTCTCAGTCTACTTTCTCTTTCTTTTAACAATTTACTCAGTCTTGATAATATTGATGAAAATTTATATTAACGGGCGCCATCATCAATACGCTTCCTCTTTTCTTTTTTCTACTTTAATGTATCAGCCCAGTCACAAATTAAATTATAGATACACAGGCTATGTATCTACATGCCTCTCGACTAGCTTTTAAATTAACAGTGGAGACGGGAATTGGGTTCGGATTTACCTTTCGTTTATTACTCTGCTTCTCTCTCTATTTCTTCTTTTTCTCCTTTTTCAGTGCTCACTACCAAAGTATATAACTTAGCCCAAAAAAAAAATCAGCGACTCTCAAATCATTATAAGGATAAGGGTTAAAAATCTGAACTTCACGTTAATTTACTTTGCATAACAATAACCATAATTTATTTAATTTATTATTTTTTTTTTCTTTTCTTTCAACAATAACAATCTTATATACAATAAATTACATTTACACTACATTAACCATTCAACACTTTTATTGGTAGGATAGTACTTAATTTTTCAAGGTTAGTATACCCAATTTTAACTGTATAAGTACGTTCTCTGTTCAACAATAACAAATTTCTAATTAATTATACTAATCTCCTTTCTTTCTTTATTTCCAGATATCTACTAGAACGTCTCGTATTATTTACTATTAACTTGTGTAGTCACTTACATTTGCAACTTCAGGATGTTTCAATATATATATTATACCCCTTTTTTCTTTTTTTTGAATAAATAAAGGTTTTCAATTTATAATCCAGTCCTTAACTCTACAGATTACACTCAATAATCCCACCTATGTCTCCTATACGAGTCTACTAGTCATCTTAGTCCATGAAGAATTGTATTCAAAGATAGATAGGAAAGACAGTCTCATGAAGAAAGAAATAGAAGTTTAGGCCTATACCCACAGAGTGACTGTGGCGATAGACCACCGATACAGGAGCGGCGTCTAGATCTTGAGTTACAAACAATCTGACTCCTCTCCTGCAACCGGGAAAATATTAATGGGCCGCAAACAAAAATAAAATTTTGTAAATCGATGTCAGAGGTCCCTGACACTCTCTCCTAGAGGCACGTGGGGCCGTTGTTCGCCTCCAACATCGATGGCTTTCACAATCTCTCATAAATTTCTTTTCTTTATATGTTACTAGTATAGGCCTTGCCTACTACCAGATTTTATTTGTTTGATTCGGGATACTTCCGGCGTTCCCTCACCTCACCCTTACAATCTCTAGTACTTGTTCATAAACTACTTATCAGTACACTACTCGTAATTACCTTTTCTCCTCTTTCTAACCTGACCAATCATCAGCTATTATCTTTTAACCCCTTCTTTCTTTAAGTAGAGTTCCCTTCAGCTTATACCATTGATTTAATTCACTTGGTGGTTATTCTAGTTTTCCTACTTCTTAAGTTACTACTCTTCAGCATGGGCACCCAATCTTCTTTTGTCTCTAAATTCCCTAGAATTCTAACTGAAACTAATTCACGCCCAGATTAGTAAGCTTCTCTATAACCCCTGTAGTGACTTCTACTTCTACCCTAACACGTAAATCTTCCAATGGTACACACCTACTGCACTACCACTCGTAGGCCTTCTTTTGCCCTTCAATCTTTCCACTCCTTATCCCCCTCTACCATATTCCATACACCTTCGCTTGTAGATAAATCTCTATAAAAAAACATAACTTAACACTACAGGCCAGCATGAAATCTATTTATAGATAGTCACCCGTCACCTGAAAGAAACCCAAGTGGGAGGGGCCCTCGTAAGAAGTACTAAGCATGCCCCTTAATTACCTTTCTTCCTTACTCCCCTCGCGTCCTGTCTCAAAAATAACAAAGTTTATATGAGCATCACCAATTGCCCCTAGCTATGTATTCATTCGTGGGACAATCACCCAAAAAACCTAAAGTGAAGAGATCTATCTTTGGCATTCAGCTGTTAGGCTCTTGACTGCTCTTTTATAATTAATTTAGACCAGAAATAGAAAATAGTTGGATTACTGGATTTCATCACTTTACTTCTAGAATTCTCACTTCTATGTTTCTATTCTATTCTTCTATCATACCATACGGTGTCTAATCGCCATACATGACTTAGAAACCATCCTTACAAAAATAAAGGGATATCTCAATTTTCTCACTCCCCAAACAATAAGAAAAAGTCTAGACGATTATACTCAACCAGTGATGTCCAACTTATCCTCCGATCCTGAGTTGTCTTCCATTACTTCCTGATGTCCATATCTGCTCTTATTCAGAGCGAGCAGTCACGACTCACTCTCACAGCTGATGTTCGCTGTAGCGGTGTCTCGTACTGGCCGACTCGGTGTATTCTTCTGATTAATGACTATCTCCATATAGCCGTGTCAAGGAAGTTCACAACCAGAATTTCCTTTAGATGAAAGACTGACACACCATTATGCCAGAACGCCTCTACCGCTGTCACACATCCCCATCTCGTCTTCTCCTTTCTGCCTTTTCGACTTCTCTCTCTCGTGGTCAGGCACGTACTACTAACCGTCTTTCAGGCTCCGCACGTCTCTCTCGTCGATTCACCGTCGACGCATGCGCACCTCTCCTTTTCTGTAATTCAAATAAAATTCAGGGCAGTATCGATAATCATGAAAATGTTCAATATCGATTAGTTGCGGTCCCCCAACCCTTCCTTTGTTTAGGAATGGTCTCCTATCGTTGATTATGCACGTCGCTATTTGCGTCGTGACAAGTTTCGCTTTTTTATCATTTTATCTGAGTTCTCGTAATTAACTTTAATGTTCTCTTCACGGATTAAATTACGTTACCTAAACATGAGGTCCAGTGAAGGATTTACTTTGCGTAACACCTTTTTGTATATAACTTATTGTGTTATCTATAAAGGTCGTGAAGGCCCTTAATGTCCCAAGACATTGAGAATTCCAGATAGGCCTATCTCCAAATATATTAATTGAATTATATAATAAACCAAAATATATAATTACTGTCTTATTGGCATCCTATTTATTTTTAATACTAATTCGGAAGGTGAAGGTGATAAGATTAACTTCCTACACCCCCAGGATTTCTTTAGTACACTTTACTGTTGGAGTTTGGGCTGTAGTTTCACCGAAAAGATGAAGCAACCTGAGAAAGAGTACCTCAAACATTAAAAATGTATCCTCCAGATTCCTCCATTTATGTGTTCCTTATGTTAAGCGTTTCTGGCAAGTAAGTAGTTGACAATAAAAATATAAAAGTATATGGTTCATTACTGTGATGTATTTGAATTTAACCTCTCGAGTAAGATAAAATAAAAATAAATTTAAAAGAAATGCTACTTCATATTAACAATACATTAATATGCGTATAATTGGGAAAACTTTTCTTCGAGATTTCTTTTAAGACGTAATAACTCTTCCCATACATAAATGGAGGTTGTTTGTATACAATATTTACGTTATTATGGTGAATCGCTATGAGGAGACTATTGATTTTCTCTTTCTGACATTACACCTTTGCTTAATTATAAACAATATATGTTTTATGTCTGCAGGAATGTTGAATTGGAAATTAATACATAAAAAAAACTAAGTATATGGTAATGGAACGTCAAAATAATGCTCTACAAAATATTAGATTGTTCGAACAAGTGGAAAAATTCAAATATCTGGGAGCAATAATTACAGACACAAATAATATTAAGGCAGAAGTTAAGTGTCGGCTAAAATCAGGAAATGCTTGTTTCTATGCAGTTTAGAAACTCTTTATCTTCTCGTCTTCTGTCCAAAAAACTAAAAATAAAGATTTATAAGATAATTATCCTGACGGTTGTGTTATATGGATGTGAGACATGGTCGTTTATTCTTCAGAAAGAACATAATCTGAGTGTGTTTGAAAACAGGGTGGTTAGGAAAATATTTTGGCTTAAGAGAGATGAAAATGGGGACTGGTAAAAACTACACAATAACGAACTTCATGACCTGTACTCTTCACCAGATATGGCAAGGGTAATTAAATAACGGAGGTTGAAATGGACTGGACATGTTGCGCGCATGGGGGAGGAAAGACTTGTCTAAAAATATTGACTGAGAGACCCGAAGGGAAAAGAACACGTGGAGGACTTAGACGTAGATGGGAGGACAATATTAGGATAGATTTAAGTGAAGAAGGATTTGCGAGGGATGATTGGATACAGTTAACACAGAATAGGGTTGAATGGCGGGCTCAGGTAAGCGCGGCAATGAAATTTCGGGTTCCATAAAATAGATAATATTCATTTAGCTTGCTAGGCATGATCTACTGCCATAGAGTAAGTAGTAAGTAAGAAAGTAAGATGGTTTATGATTAAGAAGTTATTATTAGAATTGTATAATTAATAATTTAATTAAATAATAGTTAAATAAGATTTAGCGTAACAGATGTAATTAATGCAAAAGAGAAACTTGAATACCATATGGAACAGTATATTACATTTCTATTTGTATTTTCAATTTTAAATAGGAATAGAACTATTGATTACTTAAATTAACGAGCCCAATTTCATGAACCAGATGATTAAAGCGTAGGCTAACTTACCTTTACTATCTGTATGAAAATCTTGTAGGTAATGTAAAAATCATCAGATGTTCTCTGTTCCATTCATGTAATGTAATTAGGACTTAGGAAATGGCTGTTTCTGTAACAAAAACATAGTTCTGGCGTTACCTAGGAGATGGCAGTGCGGTATACAAGTGAATCATATTGACTGCTCTTATGCTATGTGACTAGCAGCGAATATCGTTCGGTTGTTTCAATTTGAAATAATTAAAACTTCCTATTTATGTTTAATATGCAAATGGATTAAAAATAAATTTGTAAAATAGAAGTTACGAATAAAAAAATGAGCGATTGCATATCCGGAAGACGTAGGCCTATACTCGTCTTCGAAAGAAACTAACTGAAAAAAAAATACAAATTCCACAATGAGTAACAAATTAAATAAAATAAATTATCATTTATTAAATTACTAGCAGGTGCACGTGGCTTCATCAGCAATCGATTACTCAAGTGCTAGATGTTTTATTTAAATAATTTGTTTAAGAGAATAATAATAATAGTAATATATACTAAATGGAATCTAAGTGCAAATATTCCTGATATTATATTATTTAAAACGCTAATATAATATTTGACAATTCGTATATCATTATCACAATTATTCTAGTTTACTCAGAACACATTGCGAAGCTTCGCTATTGATAACGATAGAGACTTGAGATTGGTTGAAATTGCACAAATTCTTATACTGGATTGGTCACTGTTTCATGAGTTAAATAGTCGCTAAAATAATTATATTAAATAGGCTACGGACAATTAATCAACAATTCTGCAGGTCTGTTAAAATGTATGAAACTAGGAGGTGCCCGTGGCTTCGCCACGATAATTCTTTTAAAAATTAAAAAATAAGATTATAATAATTATTAAAGCATTATATTTATTAACACTTGCACGCGAATCATTCATAAACTAAGCCATTAATAATTAATGAAACAGCTAAAATTCCTGCTTTAGAGTACATTCCACGACATGAAAGCGCCCCCTGGGAAAACTATATCAGAATCGATTATGCAGTTCCAAAGAACCTGTGAACACATAATTCGTTTCTCAGCTGTTTATTGACATGAATATGATGTGAATTTTATTTTATCAATTCAGTGTAATTTTCAGAAATTATATAATGTTTCAAGGGAAGGAATGGTTTGTTTGGATTATTATTATCAGCGATATTTCAAGAGATAAAACCATCAATATTTTACAGCTGTTGCCCTCGGCTTCCCCCGCCATTATTCATTGACCCAGGATTTTTAAGAAAATTACACTGGTAGATTATTAAAAATGTTTGTGGTTCAGAGCTATGAAAATTGTAAGTAAAAATAAAATTAGAATATTTGTTCATTGTGTTCATTTCACGTAGGCCTTATATAATAAAGAAACGGTTTTCCTTCCTAATTTTGTAGTCGTCATGAAAGTTTACACTGCGAGAGACGAACATCGCCGAGTATACCCGAGGTCTCACGAAGCGGGCGAGCAAGCACGCTATTTAGGGCCGTTGAATTGTATAAGAGTAGATTACGGAGCACATCTTGAAGTATGTAATATTACACCAAATTTGTAAAATGAGGTCCACCGGTGTGGCGCAGGGGATCCGTTCGCTCCTCTCACGCTCCTCTCAATTCCTGGTCGGGACAAGTTACTTGGGTGAGGTTTTTTCCGGGGTTTTTCCTCAGCTGTGAAACAAGTGTCAGGTACCTTTAGGCCTTGTGCTTCCCGGATATCATCTGGCAGTCATTAAAATCTCCACCCCATCCTCTTCCCATGCTCGCCGTCTTTGGAGTGAGTGTGTTTGTGAATGGTGTTCGTGTTGTCTCGGAGGTGGCCCCCGGCATTGGGCTGATTACTCATCCGGGGAGGCCCTCCATGTCCTTATCTGGTCAAAAAAGTACTGGTGTGTCTGTAATCCAAAGGTAATCCCTCTCCCGACAGGTCGCGGCCCTATAAGGCCTGGGCGGCTTACATCCTAAAAGGGAGACGTAAAACTAAGGTAAAGAAGAAGAAGAAGAAGAAGAAGAAGAAGAAGAAGAAGAATGAGAAGTGAGCCGTGCTTTTCTCCCGTTACAACCACTGTTTACTTTATTTCTCAATACATCTGAAGCGAACAGTGCTCGTCGCTTGGCTCATGCTTATCGCGTGGTTCTGGCATGCAAGGGGTTCCAGGTTCAAATCCTGGGGCAAGTGACCGTGTTATTCGTGGTGGACGAAACTGCGCGTAGGGAGTTTTTCTCGGGGGTCTGCAGACTTTGAATTAATAGAGAAAAATGAATTTCGTAAGTAATGTTTTGAGCGAAACTAAGTATTGTGTTGGCTTACGATTGTGCTTTGTGGAAGTCATAACTGCCGGTATCTACTTTACAGAAAAGGCTTCATTTTTAAGAGTTAGGACAGCAATAAGCTTCAATTCAAAAGTAAAATATATCGATTTTTAAAATTGCATCTGTTGTACTTTATTTCCCTCTAAGTGTTTGCCATCTGTGTTAGTCATAACCTAACACTGCTGTATGATAAATGTTTTAATATACCTCAGGGAGATACTAAGTGATATTACCTTTTTATATTCCATCCCATTGTTTGCGAAGTCTTTCATTTAATTGAACCTTTTAAATTAAATTACTACACTAGAGCTGTACGCGTACAAACATCACATTATATTGACACAATAAATTACTAAACATAATTCTAGAGGTGGCATTCGGTGTGACTTAATTTAACGAAGCTGTGGAGTGGAACATTAAGGTCGCGAGTTTGATCACCTAGTGGGGTTATTTTCAGTCGGCCTAATTCTTCTCGTGACACTGAGATTCTGGGGTCAACACAGATTCTTTGTAGAAATTAATGTCAGGGACAATCTTGCAAGTGAAGACAATAGGAGATGGCATCCCATTAAAATGTCTAGTTTGCAAACGAAGTTCATTAAATTATATCCTTTGTTGACAGGTTGACTTAACATTATGTATTCCTAGTCTCGAAATGATTCATTATTATTACAAGAAACATTCAATCAGCTCAAAGAAATCACCAAAGTATACCTCAACACTAGTGGTATTCGGCAATATAATTCCACGTGAAGAAAAATTCCATTTTAAGATAAGCAAAGATAATACAATCAATATATAGGCTACATATCACTAAGGTATGAAGTTCTTTGCATTTTCGGTATCCCTTCACTGGCGCAGATGGGTAGGTATTGTCCTCCCTAGAACCGACCCCAAAGTAGAATGTTTTAGACATGCCTCTGCCTAAAGTATATCCGGACCGACTTTAAACTCTGCAGTAGCGAAAGAGTATCTTGACTGAAAACAACTTAGACTGCCATGCCAATGCAGCTTACAGCTTTTCAGCGCAGTAGTTTCATAAGTAATGCCACGACTGACTTGGAAATCTCCAATAAATTCACAATTTATTGACGAAATCTCGAGGGAATTTATCTAGACTAGTTTGAAATAATCAGTTCTATTTATAATGACTATTTAACGCATTATATATACGGTGTATACACACACACACACACACATATATATATATATATTTATTTATTGAAATATCTTGAAATTTATTTATTTGAAAGCATTATAGATTAAGACAATAGGCCCTAATATTAAAAGGCATTCATGCCATATAATCAATGTGGCTGCATTCTCTGAACAAAACACGATCATGACCTGGTGGAAACCCAATCTAATATAATATTTGAGCTTGTGTTTCTGTGTACACCCGACGCCACCTGTTAACAAGACCGTATTCGATTGTGAAATTAATTGAAGATGCACTTCCTCAGTTGATATCTTGATTCTTCTGTTTACGACTCGCAAAGGCAAAGATTTTTTTTTTTTTTTTTACATAGATGGACAGAAGGGGATCATGAATGCACGCCTATGTTCAATGGGAAAACATTGAATGATTTGGACGAAACTCACTATGCAGGCATTTTGTGGGGGGGGGGCTATACAACTCAAATCAGAGGTATTTTTCCCCCGGGCGGCGCACTTATAACCTTTTAATTATCAATCTTTATACATGATTTGAATTAGGTTAATGAATCTGTGTTACGTTTTAATAGTTTCATTTCGAATCTGTTTGCCCACACGGCATTACAAGATTCGTATTATTTGTATGATTATTTATACTCGTTGCAGAAACAATAAAATTAAAATTAAAATTACGTAATTCCTGAAATTTATGTAAAAATATGCCAGTGTTAATAAATTCAATGTTTTAACTTTTTTATGTTAAATAAATGATTTAAATAAATCGTATAGCAGTTGAATAACCTAAATAAACCCTGGCGAAGTAACCGGCACCTTCTAGTGATAAATAACTATTTATTCAGGTATTCTTTTCTGAAAAATGGAAGATATCTTGCTTGAAGCATAATTAGGCCTAAACTATTGTTAAAGTAACCTACCTAGCGATACATACTGGTAAGTACTGTTTCTTGAAATATTTTTTGCACGTAGTAACAAAAGTACTTAATTCATACTGTTTAGATTATGTCTTCATAATGTTTACAGAATCGATTGTACATTAAATGCCATCGTTGCTGAACTATGGAATACATTTTCCATAAAATATTATTATACTGATTCCTGAAAGTTGTAAACATAATTGACGTTTTTTACAAAATAAATCTGAACGTACCGGTAGCTCATGGTGACAAATGCGTAAATCACTGTCTAATGATTTTGTAGAAATATAAAGTGTCTATCAGTTTTGTAGAAGGTATAAAGGAAATGTGGATGCAGATTTTGGAAATCTGTGATTGAGTGATTTCAGACTAATTTTGTTACTATTTATTATTTTTTTATAAAACTCGAAAGAAAGACCCGAGGTGAATAGTCAAAGTAATGATAGCTAAGCTGATTACTACAATCCTGAGCGAATTGAAACTAAAAAAAGCCTTTATAATGTAGGATCAGTTTAAATGTTCTTAAAAGGAGTGTATTCTCTATTTCATAGGTTATTAAATTCTGCATTAGATATCACGATGCTAGTCTTAACGCCCTGTTTCGCAGTGGCAATAGTTCTTTTAGGTCTTTGAAATATTTAACGCAAGTACCGCGTAAAACAAGGGCTTTTGTACTTCCCAAGTGGCTATTATATCATCGATCCCCTTAATGTTGTTCCATTTCCTATTTTAATATGCACTCCGCATTTCTCCCATTTCCCACCGAAGCGAAACAATTCGTACCTTTTCATGAAACAAACAGCGAAATAAGATGAGAACAAAATAAATGCCTTACATAGTTATAGCCATTATCTCAATGTGTGTTTATATGTTATATGTACCGTACTTAAACTTAATATGTATTTAGATTCCTGACCTGCAATTATGTTTTTGTGACTATTTAGCCAATAGGCCTAACTAAGCACGAAATGAATTAACTTATCAAAATTACGAAAAGTGAATTAATAAAACATATCGCTATTCGTGTCACTAAAGGCGAGATAGTAGATGGCGAATATTCAATATACCGCAATGATGGCGCTGCGTTCGGTTAATATCAACATTTTTAATTAGGATCCGCTTTATATTTTTAAAGTAAACTCTTTAGTGAGTAAACTCTATCTTGTGTTATTAATATTGTGTTTATTATTATACGATATTTGTAATTGTTCATTTGATTAAGTGTTTTTGATCAAAGAAGGTTCAGGTATGAAGATGTTTCAGTGTTCAGTCCTTATGAATTTTCATTTAAAAAAAAGGCACATAGTTGTGATAAAATTAAAGTTATAAGGATAAGACTATAAAATTGTGATATATAATTGCGATTGGTTGAAATTTCGTATATTCTTATACTGGATTGTTCACTAATTCATGAGCCAAATAGTCTGAGTAAATAGTTTTTCTCCCTGGCTGCTGCGTGGTAGTATACCCTAGGAGTTTAGTGGCTAGGAAAGCACTTTCAAAACTCACACATTATTTTTGTGTTTCTCGGGGTACGCCTATTTCCTGAGATTCATGCCAGTTTCACAATCCTCTGGCTGAAAACCATAGGTATGAGAATCACAACATTTTTATCATAGAGCCACATGGTTTATCATAGGGATTTTAGTATTTCTTATCACAGGGTATTCGGTCAGTAATTTGTTCAACTTGTTCATGGTAGACATTATTCCTTGTAACTTGGAGGGCTGGCAGATCCACCTGGTCGATCAGCAATACGAACACGTGGGGGTAGGTGGCTTATATGGTTTGCACCATCCCTCTCCGTAAGTATGGGCACAACAATATAGTCTAGTGGTCACAAAGCGCTATAGGGAGTCTCTATGTCATCTTTGGTCGATAGAAAAATAGCTACTTCTGTACACTATTCAGGAGCTCATTAGATACTTCAGCAGTATACGCTATGAAATACTGGTCAGGAGTTGCTATTGCAATCAGATCTTGTGAGTAACCAGTATTTCATAGCGTATACTGCATTTTATATTAGATAATTGTCCACTTCATTACAATTTACCTTATATTTCGGGAATTTATACAAATAACTCGTGTTTACATTGAAATCTTTGGGTTCGAAATAGTGTCATTTGACCATTTAAAAAAAAATTAAACTGCTGTTTAACTTTTCTGATTAGATCCTTTTGCAAGTATAACTAATTATTTAATGTGACTCGTACTGACAGGTAACAGGAATGATCTAGAAACAAGTTTATGGTCAAAATTCATAGCGAATTATGTTCCTAAAGTTCATTTGAATTATATTATCGTTACGCTTCTGTGGAGACATTGGTTTGATCTTTGTGAAAGCTCTGTGAAAGACTGAGTAACAGCTAGCACTTTGAACAGTGCGTAGGCTATATTTGCATTCAAACGTCCTTCCCTGAAATACGGGAGAATGCTTACATTAGGTACAAACTTCTATGCTAACTTGCTTTTGCATTTCGATTTGAATGGGACATGTGTAGGAGTATATTAAATATACAGTATAAAGGGGTTTATAACTGAAGTGTTTGGGAACCACTGATCTAAAGTCATTCTGTACCCTCTGTGGCTCATTTGATACATAAGTTATTATTTAGTTAGATGACTTCCACTACATCCGTTGCCTGCCAAATTGAAAAAGGATACCATCACAATATTCATTTTTCATAATATAATTATTTTATTTTCGGTTTGATTATTAATTAAACATATATTTTCTATTTTTTGAATACAAAAGCTGTCTTAGTATTTTTGTTGAAAATTTTAAAGCGTTTAAAATCGTTTTGTGTCTCTACATGTTGAGGTTGTGACTTCTAGATCTTGACACTTCTTAGGCACAGTGCCCCAAGTACCAACTATAATGTCTCCTATTTCAATGTTTTCTCTTTTGTCTTTATAACAGGACATTATTGGTTCCCATATTGATTGCTTCTCTATGTGTACTCCTGGAGGCTAACCAATATGTGTCTCAAATCTTACAAGAGAATCCAATAATTATATATCCTTTATTTCTATTACTATTATTTTATTTATTCAATCTTTCTGCTCAACGCACATTTCCTTACAGATAAAGAATACTTTCAGTTAAACATTAAAGTTTTCAAAACAACCAATAATAACAGGAAAATTAAAACAATCAAGCAAACAATCAAATTTAAGAAAGGAAACCTCTTCAGCTTAATTTTTGTCATTGTATAGGTGGTTTCTCAAGATTTGGATGGATCCCTTAAGCGATATTAACGCCACTTCAATATACAGACCTTATGTCAATGAGAAAAGTTTACGAAAATTAAAAAAGAACTTTGCTATTGTTCCCTATTACCAACCTTTACACCAATGACTTTAACATTTTTCAAACCGTATTTTTTTAATAGGCTACTCTTTTTCATTATCAACTGTTTCAGGTTGATCTTCAGTCTCAAAGCGAACTGTAGGATTTAATATGAAACCAGATGTTCGGTTTTGTCCATTGCTACTGCTACTACTTGACCTGTTACTACTACTTCTACAACTATTACTTCTGCTCCTGCTACTACTGCTAATTATAATAATATTGTTTATTGCGTGCATTACAATACATCGTTAAGTGCTGTTTTGGCACTCGTCTTGAACATCCAAAAAGCAGATAAACATGAATTTCCACTATTTTAACATTCCACTGTTTCAATCATAAGCAATTTGTGTGTTTCTGGCTTTCTTTTATCCCTTATTTTCCATTAGAATATTCATATTGTTGTAATGAATGTTTTGTTACTACTTTTACAATTTTTTATGAATACTAACTCGACACTCAGGTGCGGTCATTCACTCTTAAATAGGTTCCTTCCTATACAATCTGTTTGCTTACATTTTAGCAATGTGTGCACTAAGCTCTCGTTTTTCCTACGTAGGGAGCAAATGACCATCTCTGTGTTAGGCTCAGATCTCTGAGTTTCCATACGCCTAGTCTAAGCCATATCATACCAATTCTACACATTGTGTCACAGGTCGTTAAAGACGTTTTGGCTTATAGAACTGAATTCATTATTTTTCCTTCTTCTGCCAGTAGACAGACCTACCATAGGTACTATGGGTAGAGGAAGTATTGTGTTCGAATCCGAAATTCGAAGTCTAGTTTTAACACAAACGTTTTGAGGTATTCTGAATCCAAAAATGCTATTTTCAGGAACATATGTGTCTGTGTGTATGTGTGCGTGTCTGTGAACAGCCTAGTTCCATAAAGAAAAATATTTTAAAAATACATTTTATATTAGGGTGAACGATAAACCTTAGCATCTGGCTGAAACAACTGAATACACATTCCTTGTAATACGGCCTCATCAGAATATATAGTGAGTAATGCAATGAGCAATGCAAGTTATCTGAGTGCATTAATCAGATTTCATTTGGATTGTGCAGCATTCAGGGATGCAACACGAAGCATAATAACGACTTTATTTTTTTTTTTACGACTTGACCGTGAATAGAACTGTGACGAATATAATTTAGTTGTTCGTGATTTTCTCGAAAATGGCTTTAACGATTTCGTATACTTTTTTCTGCATGAACTGTATACCGTGTATAACATATTACAAAATTGGGAATACTATGTATTATAAAGCTAAAAATTTCATTTGAAAATTTCTCCCAATAAATTCTCTGGAGGATAGTTACACAAACTTGTCTCAAGAATAATGCTTAGCTCAGCACACATACAGTGAGGGATTTCATATATAGGTGTGCCGGATTTCATATGTGGTTTTGTCGGCACAACTACATATGAAATCCCGCACTGTATGTGAGCTAATCTAAACTATCTTAGCTTAGCTCTTGGTCGACAACCGGCATGATGGGCCTTGGAATAAGGCTGAGACAGTGAAGGCGTACTACTGCAATACTTTGCACTGCACATATTATATGTATTTTTTACATTGGATCTGGTCCTCGCTTGATTTATTTATATTTTGATGTATTTTGTTTCCTATAAATATCCTAGCCGATATTCTCTAATTCGCTTTTCAGAGAACTCGCCCAATTCTTGATATGAGAATTTTATGCAGTAAATTTATAACAAATTTTGATTATTTCATCTTCCTTAATTTCAAGAAAATCCGATCATTATCTTACCTCAATAGGTAGGTTTACCGCACTGTAGCAGGCCGCATGTCACTTGGTTCATGGCGATAATAGTCTATCACTTTTCCTCCCTCTTCAGGATAAAACAATCTTGAGAAAGAAGAGAATAAAGTTGGTAGACCGTACTAATCTTAAAGAATACAAGATTGAGTTATTATTATTATTATTATTATTATTATTATTATGTCAATCGTAACTGTGTTGACTTAGTATAAATAATTTCAATTTATCATAGAGGCCATGAGAAACATTTATATGACTCTGTGGACTTGCAATTATTGACAACAAAAGCTCCTAGGGAGAGTTTAGAGGAGCAAAGCTACTACTGGTTCAAACAGAATAACACATCAACGACACATTAGCGAAGTAAGCAAGGTTATCAATTCAGTGTGCTGCTTAATGCTTAGAAGTGTTTGCGGTTTCTGTATCCTCGTTGCTTGTAATAGATTTCCCAGTAAACGTTCTCAGCCCTCTTCAGAGCAAAACTGATTTAAATATAGAGGACGATAACACGAGCTTTCTTGTAGGCCTACAAACAAGTTACAGCACGACTACTTTTTATTTACTCTACCCAGGCTCTATAATATACTTGAAGAAGGTATTGTTTTTAATTCTGCATTAAAATATATGTTGCTTACCCTTGAGCACATTGTAAGGATGTAAATAGTTCGAACTACAATCGATTACAGAGCTAAGATCGATCGTTATGCGCATATGAGGATTCACCATAAACATAGGCTGTTTTTATGAATATTTCACAACTATAAGCTGAAAATGGCTGATTTTGGAGATACGAGGTCCCTTTTCTTAATCGACGGATTACTAAGGGCAAGTTTATCTATACGTTAGTCAGAGTCTTTTGAGACAGTGGAATGGGTAGATATTTTCCCCCAAAAAACATGCCCTAAATAAACAAATAAGTCTGTCTCACTCCAATACTTTATCTTTATACAAAATATATACATAATAAAAGTGATTCGGACTCCAGCACATTACCCTTATACACGTAAGTGTGGGGCAGACTTGCTGTTTTTACTTAGGGCCGGTTCTAGTGCGTAGGGCCTTGTGAATAAGACTATAACCCGAGACGAGCTAAGAAGGAAACCTGAAGTAAACAGAAACCAGTATGTCTGTTTCACTCTTAAGTCATACGAGTAATGTGCTAGACAGATGTGAGACAGATAGGCTATATTGGTTTTTGTTTACTTGAGGTTTCTTTCTTAGAACGGCCAGACTTTAGAGGATATACTTCTGAGCAGAAGGTTGAAGCACAAGCATAAGTATGGGATAAAACGGTTGGAGTATAAGGATTTCATTTTTTTTTGGTATGAATAAACTCTCCCTTTTACTTCGACCTTTTACTTCTAATACCAAAGGATATGCTTCTGTAGAATCAGCTGGGCGACTGTAAACTGATGGCCGAGTGCATCAACCTCGGTATTCAGAATACCGCGGTAAAGTTGCGTAGTTTACCCCGGTAAAGTCATACTTTCGTTGCATCGTGCTCGGTTTCGACTTTTACCGCGGTAAGATGCAAACCGGCCGTGAAGGAGCTGTAAAGTGAGAAAACAGCGGTTTTCTTTCCAAGATGGAGATCAGCGTAATGTATCATATTTACGATATCTAGGCCAAAAGCTAATTGAACATAAAGAATAATGAGAGACAGGTGGGGTCTATTTGAAGAATGAACGATGGTGCATATCTTTGAAAATACTGTGCTGTAACATAGATTGAAATGACCTTCCTTTTTTACCTCAACCAAACCAGGTCCATCGAGTAGGCTAGTGGGCGTAACCACGATTATTACGATTAGTACAGTATTTATGGTGTTTGAATTCATAGTTTGGACTCAGACGACATATATACGCAATATAATATTCCACTGTATCCTTATGAACATTTATTACTGAACAATAAGGAAAAAATAAATGAAATATGGAAAACCAGTGGTCCTAGGCCAAATTTAAGTGAATGGCTGCATGCATCACGATGTAGCCTGTGTATCGGTATGTAAGCAATTTATCATACCTGCACATATACGAACATAATTATAACAGCCCTTTCATGGATATGCACATGATTTTGCACCTAAAATTTCTACTTGTACGGGAATAAAAGCGAGGCTATGTTGAACTCAGAGCAGAGATTTCGTGGTGTTGCTTTGCCTTGGATTGCACACGTGTGAGAATTATTCTTTAAAACATCAATGTTATTTTATTGAAATGTACAGTCAGGTGGGGTCTATTTGAGGAATGAACGATCTTTGCAAATACTGTGCTGTAACATCGATTGAAATGACCCTTTCTCACCTCAACCAAACCAGTAGGCGAAATCGAGTCATTTCACGATTGCATGGTACAGTATCTATGGTGCGTGTATGCAAAGTATGAATTCAGACGACATATATACGCAATATAATATTCCCTTTTATCCTTATGAACATCTTTTTATTGAATAATAAGGGAACAAATACATTGAATTCGGGACCCCAATAGCCTACCAGAGCCACCGTGACTGGCACACGTGCAGAGAGAGAGCGAACCTAGCGGCCATGGAAGAAACTAACACAAACCAACACAAAATTTCTCCATGGGAGAAATTCATAGCAGAGTAACCGCGATATTTCCAAGCATTAGCAAACCGCGATATTTTAGCAATGGTGCACAGAGATTTTGAGAATACCCCGGTATTACGTTTACCGCCGTAACGAAACGGCTGAGAAAACGGGAGAATGGTGCACTCGGCCATGAGTGCAAGTTCCTCGTTTCTCATTATGAAGAAAAATGTTCGTACTGTAGGTTTGTAAGTTTCGAATACGCAGTCCTATTCGAGTTAGAAAATTGTAATAGACTTATTTAAATTACTGTGCGGAACAGGAAGGAGTCATCTGATTTTGATTGACAGTGCGAGTTCGGTACCATATGGAATTACCATGGTACGAGGGGTATTCCGAAAGTAAGTTTCGTCAATGTATGGCAGGAGCGGCGTGTTCACCAGGGGAACCAAACAAACACCAGACGAATCCCCACCCGTGGCTGGTTCCACGACGGAAGTGGCGTCAGCGGAGGAGGCATGACGCAGGCGCACTGCGCCGTAGAAGAGCGAGTCGCAGCAGACTGGCGTGCCCGCGGGTATTAGTGTACCGCTCACGATGGCACGAGATTTGGCGCCACTGCCATGTACCGCTATCTCCCCTCTTTCAAACGAGCCATTGCTGCAGCCGCTGAACCTTTTATTGTCCGAGATAGAGCTGTTTGAAATTGATCTCCCGATTTCCGTCCCCGCAAAGTGCGGCCTCCACGAACCCATCTCGCACAAACCTTATGGAACATCAATTTGTTACTCAAAATGGTCTGTATGGAACCTTTAGTAATGTCAGGAAGCTGAGGTGGAGCAGGCTGTGCGCCAATTCCTTGCATCGCAGGGCACCGAGTTTTACCACAGTGGGTTCTTCAAACTGATCGCACGCTACGACAAATGTCTCAATGTCGCTGACGACTAGGTCGAAAAATAGTGGACGGTGTATAGGTCATGCTGCCATGCTGTATTGCTTTTGGGTCAATAAAGTGTCCGTGTGACAAACTGACGAAACTTACTTTCGGAATACCCCTCGTATATTTAGTGTCAACCATCAAACAATATCCAAACACTGTGAAAAGTTTCAGACACCGGAGAATAAAAGAAAAAAGATGCTGCTATCGAAGCAAAATCCAAATTATTATATGTAGCTAATTTTGGTATAGTCCTACCACCAATTGGTTCAAATCAAGTACTTTAAAAAGCGACATGAAGTCTAAAACTAAAGAAGCCAGACAGAAATAATAATAGAAAATAGTTTATTTCGAATACCAGGGAGAAGGAGTTATACCAACTATTATAATGGGGAATACCAATCTTCGTGATGAATTAATTAATTATCTAAATAATGTTATTTTCATGTAAAGAAGACGCAAAATCATCAAATGCATTGCCCTAAAATTAAATTGCATTAAAATTGTTAAAGTCATGTAACCAAATGCGTGATTTATCAATGGCAATAATCCACGCGTTGGCTTTATCCATTATTCTTTCGGATAGAGCTGAATTATCTTACAACTCTTGTGCCAGATTGGAAACATATGTACTTATATCGTGAAAATATCATTTTCTGCTCTGAAGACAAAGCTCTTCCTCTTGTTGCGTGAGTTTGAGTTTGTCATATTGAAAACAGTCTCTCTGCTAAAGCAGAGACTGAACTCGAATTCAAGCAATTGAGAAAGATTCCTTTTTGCCAACATTCAAGCGTACTGGAAGCAAAATGGTTGTTAATTATAAAATCATGTCGTATAGACTGGACTAGACTGACTAGATACCTACTAGTAAATGCTAAAATACTGCAATGAAAAAGACCTCCTGAAATAAGGACACATTGTAAACTGGCGGGACCAGAGCCATCAAACAAGGGACTGTCCCGACCAATACGGGACATATGTTAACCCTTTGCATAACTCACAAATTATTTCTGGGAACATAAAAGGAACGTTGACCCTATATATGTCTCATTACTGCACTAGATGGAACTTTGGTACCGCTATATTATAATGCAGCAGAAGAGGGTGCACTAAATAGAATGATGGAGTATTAATTATGTGGAGTGATGTGTTTGATGTGAGAAATGAGAGGTTAATTTTCACGGCATGCCACACGAAGTAAGATAATTTGAAAGTAATGAATGTGAGAATGGAGTAGGTTTGCTATTGTTTGTGTAGGGCACGCTCCAGATGGCGTGTGCCTAGCTCGCGACGGAAGAAAGCGTTTAGTTGCCGCATGCAGGTGAAGAAGTTGAGATGCGCACGGGCCGGAACAGCCAGGTCTGCCAACACCAAGACGTTCTGTTTAATCCTCAAGGTTACAGAAAATGTATTCTTAGCGTAAATAAAGGTACATAGCTTGTAGATGTTCACATTCTCGTGATAAAAATCACACCAAATTCAATGGCGAAATAAATTTTAATATGGAAAAAAGTTTTTGTCAAGCTAGCTTTTCAGGAAAGGTTGTTTTGTGTGCGATACAATATTAATTTCATTAACTTTTATCTTTTGAACCTTTCTATGAACACATTTGGAACCCTATTCCACGTCAAATAAATATTAATTATTATGCAAGGAGGTAGAAACAAAAGCTACCCTACTCTGATTATGAGGCGTTTCTAACATAAATGTCGGAAGTCTTTCTCGGGCTTCGCATAGGGAGAGTGGATTTATTGTATACGAGATTTTGGAGCTGGATGAATCTCCCTGATGATGTCAGTAGAGCTAGCTATCGAAAGCTTCGATAATTAAATTCCCTCTTCCGATTGAAACCTGAGAAACACTGACTGGCATACAAATAATGTAATTTACTTCATAATAAATTATGTCGAGAAGATTGTATTTTTAATGTAATTTTATTGTTGGACTTTTGCTATAGTTTTTGTTGACAAGCAAGGTCAATTTAATGTATTAATTGCAATAAAATATGGATAAGCTGCTGTGAATTTTCATAAGGCTATTGTATTACCGTTTTTCTATCTTTTTGTTATAATACATTAAAAATTGTTAGTTATTACCCACTGAAAATCTGAAATCTGAAATATGAACCTTATTTAAACGCCTCAGATGTGAAAAGCTCGTTAAGATATCTGCAATTAACATCTGTTAATAAGAGAAAACAATAATTGCTATACAGATATATACAAAAATTAACATGCCAACTAAAAACAACCAAGCAAATTTAAACAGTTAAAATCTGCCAATAGAACTCTATTTCGCAAAATGTTTGTATTTATGTCCCACTTAGAAATATAAATACATGGAAGAAATTAGAAGAAAAATTATAAGATCCTTTTGTTAATATTAACTATTTTTTATTTCCATCTTAAATTGGTTGACACTGTATTTAATAAAATCCGCATTTTATGAAAAAAAGAATGTGTATTCGATTTCTGTGACATTAAATAAAGTTGACCATATCTTGCCTTCCTTCAAAAAATTATCTTTGATTTTTCTTTCCTTTTGTCTCCTGTTCCAAATATTACAACTGGTATGTCATCTCCAGCATATCTCGCTTCCCACTATCATAAATTATCAGTACATCACACATTCGACACTCGTTCACAACTAGTGCACTTCTCCTTGTACCTCAACACAGAACACCCCTACAGTCGTTAATCTTTCACCATTACCACCTCTCGACAATGGAATGGCCTCCCACACGAGATCAGAGTCTGTAGGAGTATATTGTGGATCAAATCTAAATTATTCAATTATCTCCATGATCCTTAAAATGCTTTGCATTCCTTTCTTTTTTATTACATAAATTGTTATCGATTTTATGGTAATAAGATAGTAATGCAAACTTATAAAGCTATTACAGTTTGCGAAACTTCATATTCAAATCATTTTTAAAAAATATTCGATAGTAATAGAATTATATGAAACCTGTAAAGTGTGACATTTTTGCTCCAGTTACCGATGCATTAAAACTGTCTCTTCTGTTTTTTTCCTTTTATTGTTTAATTTTTCTTTCATATATTTCTGGGAAATTTATTAGGGAAAAGAGAAAAGAATAAATCTGAACGTTCACATGATCATAAGATACCTCTTATTATAATGAGGTAATAAATAAGTCATACTTAAATAGCCTGCTTCGAAAGCATAATGTTTGTCTAAATTATTGAATATTGTTTATCGCATCCTTGATTTTCTTTTCTTTTCTAGAACTCAAGCAGCCAACTCTTAACAGCTAACGTATATTTTCCATGAACACGTTCAATATTTTATCAAATAATTCTAATACGTATTGGTACTGCATAGACACTAACTTCACAAAAACACATAGGAGAATAAATATCGTATTCCTAAGGCCTAAGTTTGAATATCATTCGAGATACGAGTAACCTAAAAATCCCGTTAGAATAAAATAAAATGTGCAATTGATACGTAACATCAGCTCAATTTGTTATTTTATTTTATTATTATTGCAAAGATACGTGCCTTGAGGATATTGCAGATACGTAGAAAGATCTGAAATAATCAAAGAAAATTAAGCTGATCGTATCAGTTGTCTATTTTATTTTACTTTATTTTATATTATTTTAACGGTACCATAACAGGTATTTTAAGCGCCATGGACATTTATGTATTTTTTTACGTTAATAACCTACATTTGCTGGTTCAGGTCATCATATCTAATGCATGCCTTAATATATTTTGCTAAAGCAAGGACGATAAGACCCCCATTTAGTGTTAAGGCTAAAGTCAATCGAATCATATTGATTTGTCAGTCAAGCAGCCAATCATTTAAACATTCTACGCTATGACAAAGATTATTCTACGCTTTTACATAGATTCTTCAAAAATAATCTACAATAATCATCTTTAATATCACCGCTAGGGCTCTCTCTTTTTTTTTTCCATCGAACACGTATGTGTTTATGTGTTTATAAGGTTCTATGGAAATATATTTATAAGGTCTACAAGGGCTATTTTGTACGATTTATTATTGCTTCCAAGTATCTTAATGGCCTACTTTACCGCTGTCAGTGCGGTGTAGCATAAAGTAATATAGTGGGTATTAAGTGCTAATTGATTCCGACTACAACTTAAAAACACAATTTGTTTATTTATTTATTTATTTATTGCACACATTTCTGGTGACATATTCACTCAGACCAATATTGTGACTCATTTTATGTTATTTCAACTTATTTGTACTGCGTAGTTATAGATAGAACTTATAATAAAGTTCAAATGTTTCTCATACATGTTTCTATCAACTAAGAACCAGTGTTTATAGCAGTCAGTATAAAAGTTTTACATAAAAAAATATTAAATAGACTTATAAACTTTTTTTTTTTTACCGAAGTAGGTAAAAAGTTGCAAATACATTTATCGTAACATCATATTACAATACGTTTCTTGTTCGGACATACTAAAATACGCTTATTACATGTGATGTAACGGCATCATCATGATATAAATTTCGAAACTGATTTCCATTATGACATCGGTGTGGTATAGATTATTATCTGACAGAGAACGATCTTGAGACCTTGCGAGTGGCAGCTGAAAACTATGTAATAAATAGCCTGTATTTAAAATAAAATAAATTATATTCGTGTTAATTTTAATATCATACTAAAATGAATTAATTTAGTGTTATCAAAATCCATTGGTTTCGAGAAAACTAGCAATAGGAAGCATCGATTTTACCAACGCCATAAATTGCCATCTGTCGTAGAAGAATAGAACTACGACAGCCAGCGGATGCGAGAGAATCGTGGCCGTTTGTTTGAGTAAATCTAAAATATCAAAATTTTAAAAAATAGACTAATTATGGTCGAACAAAAACAGTCGTATGCAACTTGCCTAATTTTGATACTCGTATGAAAATTATGAAACTCGCTTTGCTCGTTTCATAAACATAAGTTACTTGTATGTTAATAAATGTTTTTATAGGCTTGTTGCGTAATGTGCCAGTACTAGGCCTATTACTGTTTAGGTGGTGTTGGGTTATCAAACGAAGCCGAAAAACTTTTCCATATTACGCTAATGTTAACTTATGATACCTTATGATATTGATACCGTAAATAACTATTACATAAGAATCTTATAAGCGTAAAAATTTTTCAATGCCAGAAAATGTCTGTGAGGTATATAAATATTAATAAACTAATACTTAATATCTATGAATATTGGATTCTGAACATTTTGGGCACACATTTGACGAACGGGCATCATTTGCCTGTAACAGATGATTGTAGTAATTTTTATCGACTGCACAGTTTCATTTGAAGCGATCGATATATGAAAATTATAGCGAGAATGTACGTTATCTGAGAGATTTTCCACAGTGTCTGGTGGATAAAGCTCACAAAGGCTGGTATCAGAAGGCAGTGGTTGCGTGCTGTGGCGTGGTTCCTGCTTGCCGCTTGGGCAGTGACGCGAAAGCAAGCCGGACGTAGGAAGAAGGGCCCTTACCTCATAGCTATGGCATCTCTCTCTTTCCTCACACATGCAATTACTCTACCCACTTCCATATTGTCATAGCATATTGCAATTAAATTATAATACAGTAGTCTCGGTAAGTCGAAGTGGACGGGACCGAGACTACCTCGGACTAAAGAAAACTCGAACTTACGAAATTACACGAAGGAGCCTATATAATCGAGAAATAATTACTTAGTCTACGTTAAATATTTCAGTGTGCCTTAAAAATAGAAATATCCAAGAGTCTTTTGAAAATTAAAACTACGTAAGTTAAACTTTGTAGGGCCTATTTCTGTAAACTAGTGATGAAAATACATAGGCCGTTTTTTTACATTTTAAATAATTGTCAAGTGTCTTTCGTTTTAACGAAAACTTTTCCGTCAGTGCAGTAAGGGAAAAGGAAAGAGAGAGTTAATTCAAGTTGGACGGGAACAGAAAGGAATAACATGTTTGTGGGAGATAGAAGAGGAACGGATGAAAAGAGGGAGAAGAAATCAGGTAGCACGAGAGGGGGGAGTGGGATGGAGAAGAAGTAGATAAGGGTCGGGAAAGAGAAAGGAATCCTGAAAGGGAAATTGAGAAGTGAGAGTCAAAGTCAAATTAGATAAACGAACCGATGGGCATTATGTTCAAAGTAGCCAAGATAATGAGGACATGCATACTTGTGTTGAAGAGAGAACGTTCTGTACACGAGGACTGATGTTCTATACATGATGATTAAAATTCGATATGCCTATTATTCTTGACTCGTAACTTTTAACAAATTTTAAAAACTTTGATCATAATAAGCGGTCAAAGATCGTGAAACTGGTGCAATGAATTTAATTTACTTAGTATTGCAAAAGGAAATTTAGCTTTGTCTTGTGAGTTGAAAGAGGAAAAGGTTGTTGAGCTGAAGCAGGCTCTTTCTTCTGGTGTAATTAATTACTGTGTAATGAACGAACTCCCAGGGGCTAGTGATATATGAGACGTACTTACACGTTGATTTTTTGTTGTTTTCTCTTTCCTCTTTTGTAAGCGCCCTGTGCAAAACAGTGCGATACCAACAAAACCATTCACTGTATCATTAATTAATTTGGAAATACCAGTTTATACATATCCCCTCGCCAGTGTTACACATCCTGCCTATCCTAGCCACTACAGTTAGCAATCAGTAATGCAATTTCCATCCACCACCTAGCACAAAAACATATCAAACCCAAAACATCACCAGTAAAATTAATTAAATAATTCGTGAGGCAATTCCATTCCCTCAGTAATTCATGTCACGAACCTGAAGTTATGAACAATACTGCTAGTATTGTGTTGCAGTAGGCTTTCGTTATATCGAATAGCGTACAAACAGTATTTTCGGGTATCGAAGTACAGTCAACCCTCGATATAATGCCACCATCCGTTCTCTAACATGTAGTGGCACAAAGCGAGGGTGGCACTAAAAATAAATTTAGTTTTTCAAATAAAAAATGGTGTAATACAGTGCTGTATTAATTTACTGTACTGTATTATGAAAAAAAAAATTAAATAAAAGGCAAATAACTATTTTTCTCTCTCACTAATAATATTGCTCACAATCTCCGACTAACAGTTTTCCCCCACAATAATGAAAAATGTGATGAAATGGTCTGCTGACTAAACTTTGGAAATCTTTCATTGTATTCAAAATGTCTCGTTTTTCTTGAAATGTAACAACAGATTTCTTCATTTCAAGAAGTAACTGTGTAGTGTAGTGTTTAACAGCTGAATGGACATTGGACTAAAAGAAGTGAAAGTCTGGAATGTCTCATTGTATGAAGGGCTCTTTCTACCTGCTCTACCCTCGCACAGGCTGTCTCTCAGACTTCTTAACATAACTTCCTCATTGGACCACACTACATTTACAGTTAGTGGCAGGGGAACACTCACTTCATGGAAATACAGTACAGTATGTTTCTTAAATAGTCTTCCTAACATTCACGCCAGTTTTAAAAGAATTCTGCAGCTGAAAAAAAAACCACTGCAAGCTATATTTTTAAAAATCTTGTCTTATATTCAGTGGCACTATATAAATTGACACAGTAACGAGTTTTCTTATGTATTTTATATGGGAGAAGATCCGTTCACTTGCATTTATTGACACGGTTCGAGGGTGGCACTGTAAAGAGGGGCATTCACATAGAGTGTTGACTGTAGTTTCTTTTAATATCATAAACAATGCAGAAGCTTGACGTAGTTCATTGAATTTTTATTGCATGGGCCTAATCTTTGGAGAGCACGGAGTTAATCTCTGTCAAGAGGAAGTTTTGCGTCAAATTTTCTGATTTCACTGTTTGCCTTAAATAGACCTACCAGTAGGCCTACAGTACTCGCTTTAATGTTTTTAGTTTTAGTATTTATTGCATCCAAAAGGCTTCTTAAGATGGCTTCACAACGACTAACTCCTTTACTATAGGCCTACTGCTCGCAGTAGTAGAAAGCATATTATTAAATAGGTTGGTTTTTGCGAAGAATCAGCTAATGGCATGGCTCGTAGGACCACTACCTCAAACTGCAAAATATTGAATGGCGTAATAGTGCCGGATTCTCTGATTGGCTTTCAATATTACGTCCAGTCTAGTACGAGTACGGTATACGAGTATTTATTTATTTATATTATTGTTAATTATGGTATATATATTTACTTCCCTAAGATGCTTTAAGGAGAATAAACAGCCTACTTATGCCTAGTATTCTGTTATTATCATTAAAAATCACTAACAGAAAGAATTGTGAGAAAAAGTTGAACTGCCTAACTCAATACAATTTTCCACATTTTCCGCCTACGAAATTACAAGGTAGTACGAGTTTTGTTCTTGATTACATTTTGCTGAAAAGATTTTCATAAAAATTACTCCCAAATAGAAAATACGGCTTCATACTGTATGTGTGTATATATATATTTTTTTTTTCCCAACTGTATAATTAGATGGCCCAGCGTTACTTGGTATGCTTCTCGATGACAATGAAGGATGACCTCTTAACTTTTCATCAAAGGGATAATATTCGAGTTGTATTTCAGTACCTTGCTATTAAATGCACTTACCACATACGATCGAAGCAATTGTTTTTTTCTTTTACTGGTCTTACCTTCCTTTTTTTATAAGTCGTACATTCAAATGCCCATAGA
The DNA here is from genome assembly GCA_964059195.1 of Ectobius pallidus. Classification (NCBI taxonomy): domain Eukaryota; kingdom Metazoa; phylum Arthropoda; class Insecta; order Blattodea; family Ectobiidae; genus Ectobius; species Ectobius pallidus. The sequence goes on from CAXKWD010000006.1 coordinate 77,483,690, forward strand.
GGAAGGGGATTAGGGTTAATTTTCGATATGAATATGCCATAATACCTTTGCTGGAGAGAAAAAAAAGACACTAAAGATTGCCTAGACAAGGGAATCGAATCTGGGACCTCCCGAATGTGACTATCTCACTTGGTATGCAGCTGTTCTTTGCGAACAAAAGACGACAGCAACCAGCATTCTGGTGCCTTGTCCCTGCTTAGCCATATGCCTGTGTATATCAAATAGCCTATATATATAGGGAACCCTTCATGTGTCAATGTACTGCGAATGAAGCTGCTGTTGTACTGCAAGGAAATTAGTTACGACTTAAGGGATGACCGAAGGGTTGAGAATGGTTTCCTAAACAACTTAACCTAGAACCATGAAATATTGCAGACATCATTCAAATATAAACCGAAATTAAAGTTTAAAATTTCATTTTAACATTTCAATTTGTTTTTTAATATATTATTTTATTTAATTATTATTTAATCGTTTAAATTAATTATTAAAATATGAACGTGAATTTTTATGTGGGATTCTTGAAGATTGCTTTACAAATATACTGATGCATTTTTTATATTTTAGGCTACCCATAACAATGAAAAGTTTAAGTTAAGTTGATTATACTAAATATTTCTTGTAAAAATAATTAAAGCCAATACAGAAAATCTAATTAGACGTTTTAAACTACATTGTGAAAAAGATTTCACAGATTCCCACACAGATTTTTTTTTACTGTAGCAAAATTACATGCAAATTGAAATTAGGAATAAAGGCAATTAAGGTTTGGAAAATCATGGAGATTTAACATGCTGTCAGCATGCGTCCAAGCGGCATAGCATTTTGCAGACTTATTCTTTAGAGTATGCTTGATTTTTTGACACTAGAATAAAAAAATATACCACTTTTCGACCAAAATGGCTAAATCAACACTTCCGCCATCCTTTCCCATACCAAGCGGGGTACATGGGTTGTTGTTGCATTATTGAAATTAATTTAGTATTAAAGTATTTCAAGTACTTAATGGGAAATGTGGGAAGAACAATCGAGCTACCCTCCTTTTAGGAGAGGCCATTGCCCTTTAGGGATTGAAGGCTATTTTTATTTTTATTTTTATTTTATTTATTTTTATTTAATAGTCATGGCAACTATTTATTCTTTCGAAAATGTGGGACCATTTTAAATTTTGAAATGTACAAATGAAAGGGCAGGCTATGGACTATATGTATAATGCAGATTATGGGTATTAGATGTAGGATAGTGAAGGAAGCAGACGGCCATAACATCCATACGAGACTGCTTCGTGCCACGCTAGTGTATTGCGGCAGTTGGAAGCATGAAAGAACATATACCGACTCCCTGACCCTTCAAGTTCGGTACGGTTGGACATTATTCCCCAAAGCCTCCATCAGCTTTTGTGTTATTCTCTGGCATTTATCTCTTGGATGGTGACTATTTTGACGTAAGAATGCTATTCACATCTTATCAAGTTCATTCTGCACGGCGGCTGACTCACAACTACATTACCATCGCCTTTATTCGTATAACCGTGCATCACAATGTTACCAAATGATGTGTCAATATACTAGATACCACACTCTCCTGTGACATACAATATCTCTTGGAACCATCCCCTTACTTTGATAGAAAAAATAGTAGCCAAGATTTATGCTCCATCCCTTATATGTTCATCAACTTAGGCCTACTGTATTACTGAGTGAATGTTCTCCGTTTATCTCATGTGCTGCTGTCTAACTTAGTTTTTAAGTAATTATGTCTAAAAGATGTAGGACTTAAAACCGTTGAACATTAGAGAAACAGAACGACGGGACCTATTCTAGATTCAGGGACATCCTCTCAAATTTCTATGTGTTTTAATCGTCAGAATAAATGGGAGATAAAAATTGTCCCAAAATAGGCACAGGGAATTCAGAATAAATTAAACTAAGTGTGTTGTTTGTGTACAGTGATCATTCAATTACTAATGGACGCGAACACTGTTTCTGCTAAACAAAGAATGGATTAAAAAGAACGCGAAAAAGTATAATTTAAATACTTTTGTCTTCATAGGACCAACATGCTTTCATTAAACATAAATAGTTATCATCAGTCGTAATTTGTATTACTTAGGCCTAATCTTTAAGACATTTACTCACAATTTTTCAAATATGATAAATAACTATGATTGAAGCTTTCCGGGCTATGAAGCTGTGGTTTGTCGGATAAATTCCGTCGCCTACATCTAGGGTACAACAGTATTATCAGCGACGAGGTCCTGAGGTGACATTTACTATGAAGGTCTCGGCAATTTAACTTGCAGCTGATTGGCTGGGTGGTGGTTGATCAGCCGAATACCGTCCGTGAAAGCAAAATAATTTCATTTGAAATTAGGGACAAACTTCTGATTTCTTAGTATTCCATGTCAGTTTTTGGAATTATTACTACTCGTTAGAAATATTAAGGCACTTTCTTTCTGTTTCAGATTTTATTTTATACAATTAATGTTACATAGAATTAAAAGATCGCTACCTCTAATATTCTTTATCTGATGCGAATAATTCTTATGATATTATGAGCACATACAAATCACTAAAACTGTTTCCCCCTAAGGCCCAGAATTACTGGAAAGCTTGTCGCAAACTGTAAACTGCTCCGTCCTGTAAATGCTGTTATTCTCATGCTCCTTGCAAGCTCCACAACTTTGAGACGCTAGGCACGAGCTAAAATTTTGTATTCAGAAACTGTGTGCCCTATAGATTTTGTCTGCTTTTCTTTATAAGAGATCAAGGAATAGACGCTCCTTTCCTCACAGCCGGGCTTCTACCCCTTCTCCTAGATTTTTTTCTTTTCTTCTCGCATAGAGCGTCTGATGGTAATAAAGCGTTATCGTAAGCCTTGAGGAGTCAGAACAACTTTGCTAATAACATGAATCACAAGGATATGTCTACAGCTTTCTTGACAGTCGAACATGCATGCTCTGTTTTCAGCTGTCTTTACTATTAAATGGCGAAGCTATGTTTGATTAATGCCCAGTAACTCTAGAAGGACAAATACTTTATGGTTAGCACTTTAACCTGAAATGAAAATCAAGGAAGAATACAAATTATCCAACTTAAGCTAACTCCTCCTTCGGTGTTGTTATAAAATTATCGTTCCTTTCATTCAGTAAAATTCCGATCGATCAAGATCATTATGGAAAAATCGTCAATAATCTCAAACTAGAATCCGTTAACAATCTTCATTTGAAGTAGAAGCCATGTAGCTTCGGTGTCGACTTATGTCTTTTTTTCTGATGAATTAGCTCATGAATCAGTAAAGGAACTACCTAATACCATTATTCTCAACTTTACTTATTACGCTTAGGCCTTTCGGTTTCATGGAACCATCAACGAGACATCTTGCTTTGCAGAGTCACATTTAAGAAGATTAGAACTGTTTCATTATTGACTTAATTTAATTTAAACCGCTAAAACTTAAAATATAATAATTTTTTAAACATCATAAAAATTATTCTTCATTCTTCTTCTATATTGTATGAAAGAGGTCAAGGGACATCATCAACACAGCGAGAAGACAACATGCCTTGATGATGGTTCCTTGTAACCGAAAGGGCTAGGCATAATAAAAAGTTGAGAATAAAGGTATGATGTAATAATTGTATTGATTGAGCTCATCGGTTCAACACAATATGACTAAGTACAATGAATAAGTGACCAATCCAGTATACGCATATGTGAATTTCCAATGACTCGCAACTGGTCTATTATCGTACTTTTGTCGTTTTATTTTTATTGCTTACACTTTATGGCCCCTAAGTGCACTTTTTTTTATATAAATTCATAAGGTCTAAACATTGAAACATCTTCTTCTTACCTGTGGCTTCTTTGATAAATAAAAGTCATTAAACAGCGATTGAGAGTAAGGTATATAAGCTATTTATGAGCGAAAGAAGGTATAAAAATATGTAGCACACACATTTTTGAATGCCTATGGTGAGGCATATACTGTAGAACAAAAGGACATAGTATGATTGCGTGAGGAAGTTCAGTTCATAAAAACACAGGTAAAATTATTGGGAATAGACACGAGAGTAAATTACAAAATCGTGAGAATGTGATTGGCCTACTAAAACTAAAAAGCACTTGCTGAGAATGTGAAGTTAAATTAATGTAACAAACAAAATTGATAAAAACAGCAATATTCTGCTTCTATAGGCCCTAAATGAATTAAATTCTGATTTGACAGCTCAGCCTAATGAAAGCGCAGGCTTACAAAATTAGGAAACTATTGAAGAAATTATAACAGATCTTGAATATTTCGAAGGTAGCCTATGGACGGATGTTGTCGAGAAAATGGCTAAACGTGTGGTAGTTGCAGGTCACAATGAACTGAGGACACATCTGTGAAATTACAAGGTGTACCAAGAACAATATCACCCACCTCTAACAGAAGTGAGAGCCAGAAGTAATTCTAGGGATTAAGGCGGCAGGTGCATAAGGCTGACAACCTTGCCACATTCAAATGCCCAATGTCCAAGAATGTAGGAGCCTAAACCTCCTGGATCCCTATGGACTTTCATGTCCCTCTTAGGGACACCTTTTATTTATTTGTGGTGGTACACTTTCATATTCTATGTATTCGGCCTTTTTTCACATATAATTTAGGCTTTAAAAATTGGTTTTATACCTCTAAACCAGTCTTATCACCAGGGAAATGCAGGTAATGAACATGCGGATCTATTAGCTAAATCAGCAGCATCCACTTTTGTTCAAAATAAAATATTTATATACATTTTCGATTGTTGGAATGACCTTTGCATAAGAAGTTCAACTAACTAAATAAATAAATAATTTAACAAAAAGTCTTCTTACCTACAGTACACTTTCGGCTAAATGTTAAAATGCTTTTCCAGATTTCATTTTACAGAATTTATAACGGGCCATGGGAAATTTGGGAGCTATTTCTTAAGATGTCATATTCATTCAGACAGTGGATATAATTGTAACTGTCAAGAATCTATACTATATCTAAAGCACGCTTTGTTTGATTGTCCTATATTTGAAAGGAAAAGACTCAAACTAAATATAGCCTACTTTTTGCAGATTGTAATGCCATACGCCAAAAAATCTTGAACAGCCAATTTTATTTTAAACATTTTATGCTGTTTATAACACACATTCATAATATAGCCTATAGGCCTAGTTCTAACTTTTTTAAATTTACTGTATATATTCATATTTTTGTGTAAGTTATAACCCTAATATGCCTTTTTCTGGCAAAATCAGGGTTTTCAAGATTAGGAGATTCAATAAATAAATCAGGCTTATACCCTCAATATCTCCTATTTAGCACATCTAAAATTAAAGAGCATAATTGGTAATATATTTTTAAAAACTTGTGAAATATTGAAAATAAAGAATAACTAATGGTTAATTTATCTAATAGGCCTATTAGTAATATCTTATTCCGACGTTTACTTAAATGTTATGTTGACACATCCGAAAACTTATTCATTAACGCCCTGTAGGAGTAAATTTTCCTGAGTTTTCGCTTCGTTTGATCACTAAGATCCATAAAATATTCTTCTTTTACAATCCTACTTCCTGCTGAACTAGATTCACGAAACTGTGGTTTATTTATGTAAGGTTTTCGTTTCATTCCTTATGTGATTGTAAAAGGTAGAATTTAGTAATGTAGGCTGCAATATCATGGCTGCAGAAGCACGAGAGCCTTGTGTGACTGAATATTGAAGCTCGCAGGTCAGGACTTGAAACCACTGAATGAGTTATTCAACTCGGTATTCACGGATAACTCGATCCAACTACAATTTCAGAGTGGGAGATGTTTCGTGGTATCTTTGAGTTCTTCCATTGGCCGACCTCAGAGACGAAAGAGGAAGTATTGATCGCTATGGTTCTATAGGCCTAATAGATGAAACACTGCACTCCAAGCCCTAAATACTATTTTTTAGAGTGTAATATTTTGTTTCGGACCCAAAAGGGACATAATGCGCTGAATCTCAAATCAAATACTAAGCGTACTCTATATGAACACCTAAATCAGCGAAGTGACTACAGATGATAGTGTTTCTTGTTTCATTATGTCATCAGCAATATTACTTCAGTCGAGATATACAATTCTTCCACAAAATCACATATTTGGTTGACAATAAAGAATTCATTACTACAATTGTCTACCCATATTTTAGTACATTTTATTCAATTTTACTTTACAGAGTGTTATACGTAATAGCGTATGCCCTTTCAAATCATTACATAGGCCTAGAAACAATGATTTATGATTTCAGGAAAGACCAGAATAACTTATAAATACATGGATTATGAATGCACTAATCGGCCGCGGTGATGTAGAGGTAGCGTGCCCGCCTCTAGATCCGAAGATAGACTAAGGGATTCAAACCCGGCCGCTTTCGATGGATTTTCAGGACGTAAAAACCCCTCCAGGAGAGACTTTAAAACAGGGGTCCCGTGTAGTAGATTTACGGCACACCAGATAACATTTAAATGCCATCGACCTGGGCAAGGATCGAACCAGCGTAGGCCTACTTGTCTGGTTTACTGACTGCTTCACCCACGTCTTCAATCTTGTAATGTAGCATACTGGATTTCTTGTTTTGTCATGTGCAATATGTCATTCAATGGACTTGTGAAATATATTTTTGTATAAACTCTTTAAATTGAAAGTATTTCTCTCCGAAGAAGGACTGCAATATTTTTAAAAGGAATTCTTATCTCTTTGATCATCAGAAAATAAAATTAGTTCTCAAAGTACTGTATCAAAGAGAATCAATTTCGGCTAATATCACTTAGATGTAGACAGAAATAATAGACCTATGAAATATTACAACTCTCCTACAATATGTTTCAAATTTTACTTCTACGTGGAAAAGTTCATGTTGCTATACCTGTAGATCGATATAGTACGACATTACTAAATGAAATGGCTGCAAGTTATCGACAAGAAACATTTTCCCAGAACTAGGTCACAACGCCATTGATGTCTGGAATGCCTTCAATTCACGAACATGCATTGTGACAGATTATCTATTTCTATTCAATAGGCTACATACAACATAGCAATGATCTGCATAAAAACACAAAATAGCTACCTGCTGGTAATATTGGTAAGGACCAATATTTCTACTGCGAAAGGATTCCAACTTAAATTGTTTTCTTTAACTGAAACATTATTTTCATTGGTTCTTGAATCTGATTTACTGTAAGTTTATGTAGAGAGATGAGAAAAATTATCCACAAATTTTATGTAACTGAGTCTTCTGTGGGTTACTGGTCATTGCCTACGACTTCCAAGTTGTTTACAAGGATGGTTAAATAACGTTAACTCGGGACATGACGAGTTCCATTTCCTGCTACATAAAGCTTACTACATTGATTCTGATTCCATGATTCTGATTCAACACAAATCTGTGGATCCCGGCCTCTTAACCCATAACGGAGGATAGAGGATGTGCAATAACATAATTGTTTGAAAATTGGTTAAACAAATTTTGCTCATTATGAAGAATGATTAAGTGTAACGCATGATTGAACGTCCGCCGGAAGGAAGTGAAGAACAAGTGACAGGCTTTGACTAATCTTGCTCCTCTTCGGTATTTTGCATATTATTGTGAATCAAAGAATAATTTTAAGGTATTGAATTATTTTTAATCATTGACTTTCTGTCAGATCCAAATTTCATTTTAGACCAGTTGATTGAGCCAGCTCAATTTCTTCTGGTTACTGTGAAGGCATTCGTATTGATAGAAGGCTCCTATTTGCTCTGAAGTATGCTGGATATCCAACCAACATGCAACAAAAGCGATTTGAACTTCCTGTAATTCACCTTGATTTTATATACCACTGTTATATGCCACTGTTAAACTTTCAACTCTCCTATTTTTTGTGTTATGTATCATATTATTAATAATTAATCATTCAATGCGGCCTAAAGGAAAATGGCCCTTTAGCTAAAAACAAGTTGAAGACCACTGCCTTAATGTATGTAGCTTGAAATTAAATTATCTATATAGTAAAATTTTTAGATGTAAGTTACATTTCACTGTTGATTTTGTTTAATAACGATTATTTTGTTTATAAGATTAGATAAAAAAGGGGAAGGGAGGAAGAATTATCTTAAACAACGCAGAGGATTTGTTGGTACCGCTGTAAGCTTTTAGCATCGATCTTTCAAGTTATTTATCCACATTTTTAATTTTTGGAAATCTTTCATAGTTAAGCAACTGTATGGAAAAAAAATATATATTCAAAAGGTCTGTAAGAATATTCATTCCACTGTAACTCTGAAAACAAAACAGTTATTAGTCAGTTGTAGTAAGTTAACAAGTTTTTCTTTTGTCTCTATAAAGTTTAGGACGCTTACCTGAGTATGGGAAGTGTTCAAAGCCAAATGATATTAAAGAGTCTAGATCAATAGAAGCCATTACATTGTTAAAAAATATTTTGGACTAAAAAAGCACTAAGATATTTGTTTTCTTAAAACCTATAAAACTTGTCACCATATATGTGTGTTACAGTGGTACAGTACTAGAATTTGAAAGCGGGGGCGATTGTATTTCTTTTTCCAGGAATTGTTCCCCATTTTCCTGGAATTGCGGTTCATGCTAGATGCATTGAAAACACCACGCTATCATCCATGTGTTGCGTGAGTTCTTTATCTATGTTCTGTACAGCACGACTCATTTCATCTGCAATTCTTTTAGCCCAAGGGCAACCACCTTTATTTAATGTTATATTTAGAAGTTTTATTACTCCACACGCTAAGAGTGTTACTTTCTCTTTGTTCGCATACAACTAAGAAATAATTCAATTAAGTTTAGAGTAGGGTGTCAATATAATTTTTATATTAAAACGGGACATTTTAATTTTCTTGTAAAAAAACATGGGACAATTAAGGAAAAACGCGTACAAAAATTTAATTCACAAAATTTAGGGAATAATTACAATTTACTTTTGTCTCATGCACACAAATTATTCAAAATGACTTCTTAAATTTCTTCTGCAGGCTGGTGTAGACAATTTATTCCACACAAATAGATGTCTCATTATCTCTGTACATTTGACTTTTATCTATTCTATCAAGAAGTGCGTTTTTTCTTGTAATTTATCACAAGTCAGCACATGTTACTCCATTCGAGTATGTTTTGGCAATAAGCAAGAACTTCACTGTTGTAAGTTTTATTAACGTAGCGTGAAACACACTGACCAATCACAATCATAAAAAAGCGAGACATTTGAGTGTCCCCAATAAAACTTTCGGGATAGCAGGACATTTTATAAAAAAAACGGGACACCCTAGTTTAGAGATAGATAGGAATAGGAAATTGTGTTGGAGAAATGAGGCGAAAGCATATTCCTTCTACGTAGGCTAATTAAGTTTTAGTCGCGATTAAAACTCAAATAACTTTTAGTCGCGATTAAAACTCAACGTTTGTATTGAATTTTTTTAAAGCATATCAATATTTATGATATATGCAGCCCTTCAACTACTTAACTACTAGGAATATAGCATAAGGAACTAGGAGTAAAAATGAGCATAGCCTACAGTCCACTTTTTTTTTAGGTTAAACGTTAAACCATTGAACACAGAGCACATGATATATTTTTTAAATGTCACTGTTCCTGCATTGCTATGCCACCACATTTTTGATGTTTTATAGTTTATCTCTTGTCCTAGAACACACTGTTGACACAATGAAGAACGTATTACAGAGCATGAACTTTGGGATTTTCTTTCACAAGAGCTTAACTCGGAATCATACAATGGCGCAATTTTTTAGTCAGTGCCTGTACTTAGATCTCTTTCCACATTCTCCCTCTGGCCGTTTTTCTTCTTTCATTGCAAGTGTTTTTCTTCTCTAGTTTCTTGTCTCCCTGACTACGCCCTCGACCTATTCTTCCATCTCGCTAACTTTTCCTCCAAGGAACAGTATAAATACATACCAGTGCGTACTTGTAGCCCTGAATATTTCATAAGTGCTGAATAATACTCTTCACAATTTTACTCGTCCTCTTCAACAAATGTAATATCCAGCTGAGACTTCTAACGACTGCATAGCTCATAAGAATAGGCCTAGCCTCTAGGCTTATTATGTGAACAAAGGAGCAAGAACATCGAGATAGCTAGAACGAATTATTCATTATGCTACTATGGCAATAGACTATCCTTCCAAGGATTCAGAAAGGCCAAGTTTATTTTGTGTATTTGTTTTTTATCTATAATAATTAACTTAGGCTATATAATTACATAAATAAACTCTTAGCCTTTCTGAACCTTTTGTACTGTGTATCAGAATTTACTTTAAGCTATCCGTTAACAGTCTGCAACAATAATATTCATATTATCCTGCTATCCAGTTATCAAGTCACCCAACCTTACATCCATCCACAATCCATCCGTCTATCCATCCATTCAACCATTTACCCGTCTACTGAACATTCCGATCGTCTCGTCTACCTAGATGTCATTCTCTCTGTCAGTACCTATCGATGTCCACTGTATTTTAATTGATGTGTATCAGTTAACTTTCTTTCTGCAAGTGTCCATCTTTACATTATATAATGCAATTCCATCCGTATAAAGATTCACACAGCAATCCGATCATTTGTTCAATCCTCCATGTTTAGTCCCGTCCACTTAGCCTAGTCTATTCAAGGAATCTATCCGTAGTCTATTTTTTTTATGCCATGTGACCTCATTCACAATCCATTATTTTATCCTTCTATCCATGAATCCATCCGACCATTCATTATCTCTCGGTCCGTCCGGCTATCCATCCTAGTATCCTTCCCACCATCCATTTCTTTATTCTATTACCCTTTCGCCAACTAGGACAATTCATTCATCCACCCATCCTTTTTTCCTTCCTCCATCCGTTTAGATCATGATTTACGATATATTTTTTTTTTAAATTCTATAAGCCTTAGGTGATGATATAGAACTAATAAACCGGAAAGGAAAAAAAAAATATTAAAGCATGATCTTTAGGACACAATAAGACTGAAGCCAGTACTTGGATAAACTGATTAAGTAATTGTAGGCTATAATATAAGCATAAACCAGTCACAGACTATTCCTTTTGATTATGCATAAGCCTACTTGGATGTTTCGATTAATAGTCTAACGTAGTTGATTATATCTATTATTCTTTAGGTTAAGGCTATCGTAAAGTTGAGGATTGATTAGGCTATATCTGAAAAAAAAAGTTTATTTCCATTAGGTGCTCTTTGATGCAAATTGTAGGCTACTGGTACTTGCTTGTTTTAATAATCTATGATTAACGATCTTTACTGACTAGCTTTAGGACGTAAAACCAATGGATTTCGCAAAGAACATGGAAGTTCAACATTGATTCTCTTCTCATCAATTCTTCCTCTAATAACACCAGAGATCGATTAATAACTCTATTCAAATATCCGGAGACACTGAGTCTAGACTCGCTGGCGTCTTAACGGGGGTCACGAAGTAAAATAATAATTTATTAAATGAACACATAACTTTTTTTTTTGGAAGAAGAATTCAATATCTGACTTAAAACGGAGCAGTTTTGAAGTCTTTCTACTTGTTCTCGCACGATTTGTCGATATCCGTGAATGTTTAATGCCCCGACCAGTAGGCCTTCCTGCAATGTCAGGTGGACCTTGTCTCATGCAACACTGTTCTAGCGTGCACCTCTCGAAAAAAATAAATAGAATTTCAGAACCTGTAAAACGGTTTAGCTTTCGTAATAACAGCGGCTCATATTTAAGGAGCTGATGACATGGAGTTAGATAAGTGAAAAAGTACAGTTACCCTATGTTAGCGTATGTTCGTTCAGAATGCATTAGATACGATCCAGTATTGTGCACTCACACAAATTTTACTTCCTTCTTAACCAGCCCTATATCTGCGAGGTGACTAAAATTGAATCCCAAATAAGTTATATCCCAGGAGAGGTAGATTATTTCTCAGAGACCACTTCCTCTATGTGATAATTAGTAGAAAAATACTAGAAATTCATTGCATGTGTTTAAGAAAAAATTGGTTTGTAGCTTCATGGTGAAAACAATGCAAAAATTTCTGAATTTTTTTTTCCTTCGATTTTGAAGTATTAACAAAATGGGGAAAATAAAAGATAGCATTAGATAGAGCATAAGAAGACGAAGAAAATGCGTTCCAAACAATAAAAATTGGTTCATAACTTTTTGCAAGAAATATAAAAAATAACATTTTAACATTTTATTACTCACCTTGTAAGTATAAGTTATATCGTAGAGAGGTCTACAGTATATGGGCTGAATTGTAGCTCTCTGTAATACCTACCTGTGGTAGCTTTTTGAGAAAAGCGCTGACATGTGAAAACATGTGTTTTGTTAAAACGGTTACCATTCTGCTAAAGTTACCTATTGTAAAAGTTTTATGATAAAATTTGTAGGTGCTATAGATGGTACGATTTCAGCCCAAATATACCTCTCTACGATACATATAGCCTAAGCCAAGTATAGGCTAATTAAATGTTCAGAAATTGCGATTTTCTGTTTTCGATTTCTCTTACAAGAAGTTACGAACCTGGATTTTGAAATTCCATTGCTAAAATAACTCTGTTCTAATTTATCTGATCAATAATAAATTTAAGAAAATTGATTTGTTTAATTGAATTTTTATTTCATGTATTTATAAAATCCTACGTTCATACAGTAAATTTATGTTATTTCTGTACTGCCCCTGACCACGAGCATGTGCTCTTTTGGTGGTGCATTCTTTTTTATTATGGAATGCATGAACTCGAGGTGCGTATCCTCTGTATCATAGATATCGTTTTATATAGTAGGCCTACTAGCAGGTGCCCCTGGCTTTGCCCGCGATTATTTACTCAACTACTGGATGTTTTGTTTAAATAATTTATTTACAAAAGAAATTAAAACATTATAGGCCTATTTATTAATACTGACATAGTTTTTACATAATTGCAGGAATTACATAATTTTATTCTTCAATGTATTGTTTAACGTTAAAAATATAAATAGCCTAAGTAAACGAACAAAACGAAACTTATATTGCCATATCATGATAACTTACAGGTACTACGACTGCCATATGGGCATACATGATCGAAATGAAACTATTAAATTGAACCATAGATTCATGAACCTTAGCCTTTCATGCATATACAACTTTATTATAACTAATGATAATCAAAAAACTAAAATCCGGCTTCGAGGTGAAGGGGGAGGGGGAGATATCGGATTCGAATTCCCTAGGCCCCCCCCAAAAAAAGTCATTATTCCCTTATGTCCACCTATATTACAAAAAGTCAGATGTCTGCGAATCGTAAACAAATTAATCAAGATAGCAACCGAGCAAGGCGATATTGAATTAATTTCACAACTGAAAACTGTTTTCCACAACAATCAAATTGCTCGTGTGTTTCTTATGGAAGGAATTTCGCCTCCTCGAAAATATTTTTTATTTTTGGCATTAAAAATAAAATTAATTTCAAAATCCTTTCTTAGTTTGCACTTACATTATGAAACGAAGGTAGGCCTACATTCGAAATTCCAAGTCTCTGCCTATTATAGTTTACGCTCTACGTTGATTCTCTGTCAGTCAGTCAATCAATCAGTCTTTCATTCATTAGTCAGGATAAAGCCGCTTATATATATATATATATATATATATATATATATATATATATATATATATATGGTATTTTAGGATAATGTTTAATATAAGTTATTTGGTGCCATTTTTTTAACTATTAAAACATTTAATTTAATTCATTACAATAATATAATAATACATAATAATACAAATCTCAACACCAAATACAATAGCCCACAAGTTATGCTAATAAGTACGGTACTTTGATAAAAATGATAAACACCCGAAAGAGCAGAATGCTGGGGGTCGGGTGCAGTTCAGTTCTAAAAAGTACAGCAATATCATACACACACATGCAAACATCACAAAACAAAAAGAAAAAAAGAAAAAAAGACAGTCACAAGCAAACATAAAAATGCATTACTGTTAACATTTACTTACATCGAGAAAATAATAACTATTTTAGAATAACTATTTTATAATATATCATATTCCATTCTTAAATCTATGCACATTCACGTTATTTATATCTGGAATCTTTCTTAATACATTATTGTATAGTCTAATACCAAAATTAAACCCACGTTTCAGCGCAGCCGACGTATTACACCTAATTTCAATTAAGAGTGAGGAGGCAATATTCGTCTTGTGTTATGAGGGAGAAAATGTGTTTTAAGACCTTTGTGTTTGGAGACCTTTGCGCCCTACCCTACCGTAGTAACTTTGACCGACCAGAGTAGGTAGATCTAGCTGAAATTACTTTCTGGCTACGAGTGAATATCTGTAAAAGAGCCTTTTTATTTTTATTGAACTTTCAAAACGTAAGATTCTATGATCACCATGTTTTTAGGCGGGGCATCTTTCGGTTGAATTGACTCCGCCTAGTGATAAGGAGAGGTAGTGGGTGAACCAAATCTTTTTCGTTAAGTCTGGTCTGTGGTCAACCTTGAATCTTACCTGTCGTACGGAGGTACAACCCACTTATGGGCGGTCCAAATACAATTGCAATAAGTTACATTCAGTCAAGTATCTAAAGTAAACAAACAGGATGGGGGAAATCTTTGCTTTTTCTACTCGCACCAAGGAAATAGGAAGTAATGTGTTTGACCATGAAATACAGAGTCGAGTTTTCTCTTTAATACACGCTTTTTGATTCCCTAAGTCTAAACATAGACGTACTTTTGGAAAAAATGTATGTTCATATGCCTGTCATCTATTATAACCGGAAAGACGAGACAAAAAAACATGGTTTGAAGATGCACGGTAGCATTATGAGTTTGTGGAGTGTGTTCGAAACGGCAGTCTCGCTGAGGTTACGATTCATATCTTATACCATCAGTTATATCAGCGCAACTCGTAAACGAAAAATCTCATGAAACGTTTTATTTAAAATGTTCAATATATTCTGAGTTAACCGAGTGGGATAGCTCAAATGCTAGCGCCTGGGACATGCATTTGTGTTTAATCCCACTTACCAGCAAAACTTCCTAAAGATTGTTTCCTCTTTCTTTCATGCATTCGCTCTCCTTATGCAGCGGTCCCGGGTTCGATTTCCAGTTGGAACAAGTTTCATGCTTGGAATTGTTTGGGGGGGGGAGATTTCCCCTAATCTATAATATAAATGTCAGAAACTTTTGGCTCCCGTGGTCTCCGGACGTCATCTGGCCGTCAATTACTACGTTTTCATGGAGAATTCAGATCGATCTGAATCCTCTTACCGGATTGAAATTGTCATGAATACGGGAACTCAGATCGATCTGAGTCTCAAGGTCAATCCCCCTAAAAAGTAGGAACGAATCGGATTGAGATCGTATGCAAACGCCATGAAAACACTATCCGTATTCAGTTCGATCTCAATACGCTAATCAGACATCTCATTGGTCCTCAATGTCCTCGCGATATTCTCGTGAGTGGCGAGAAGAGATTCATTGGTCGTAGTGTGTGGGACTAGCGCATTCTATAGGTTCTCTCGGAAACGTTTTCAATATCGGATCGAAAGTTTTACATGAAAACGGGATCGTATTGGAATGGGATCGTGTTCAGATCGATCTGAATTCTGCTTGAAAACGTAGTAATTTTCACCTTCGTCACATCCGCTTGTTCACAGTGAGTGTGTGAGCGACTGATCTGTCTTGTCCTCTGTATTCGTGTTGACTCGGAGGTGGCCCCGGCGTCGGGCTGATCACTCATGCGGCGAGGCCTTCCATATCCTTGTGTGGTCAGAAAGTATGCATCCTAATCCAAGGCGAACCTCTCTACAAACAGGTAGCGGTCCTGTAGACTAGGCCCGGGCGGCCTGGGCCGCAAGAACAGCTCCTACAACGGAAGATGTTAAACTGAGTGAGAGAGAGAGAGAGAGAGAGAGAGAGAGGGAGAGAGAGAGAGAGAGAGAGAGAGAGAGAGAGAGAGAGAGAGAGAGAGAGAGAGAGAGAGAGAGAGAGAGAGAGAGAGAGAGAAACAGAGACTGAGAGAATTAAATTATAAATCTATAATTAAGGTAATTGTCGACCGTTTCTTTCACTCATTGTAGTCCTTTGTCTCTGTTGTCTTGGACGTGGCATGTGCACAGAGCTAATCACTCTCAAATTCGACCTGTCTAATTGATTCCTGCCCTATAGGCATTGGTCTGCAAGTACTCCATGGAAGGACGTAAAGCAGATTGTTGACATGTGAGAAAAAGTCTTACAGCGATGTGGCGCCGGGAAGTTGCCTGTGTAGACACTTTCTAGCTCTTAGGCCTACTACCACTTTGAAAGAAGACAATTATGCCTAGGTTTATTTATACAGTAAAATGGTTTTGTACAATAAATGCATGTAGTCTTTTCTTTATTTATACTTGAAATCTTTATTTATAGGAATTGTCTGAATTACAATTAATTAGTCATCCTTTCCACAAACCTCTGACTGAATGCTCATTCCTGCAAAAATAGGCCAATGACGGAACGCGCAATTTGACAATTATTGTATTCGGTATTGACAGGATAGGTAAAGTCATGCGGGTGTATCGCACAGGAGATTTAAGTCTTGAGATCGACCTGTGAAATTTAGCAAAAAATGGCACAAAAATCATTTTTACGTACTGTATTAACTAATGTCAGTGCATGCTTAATCAAAGAATGAAAGACATTATTTCTTAGGAGTATTTAGATGTCCGTAATGTGAATTTATAGGTCCTCCTCAAGTGATGATAAACGCTTTATATCGCAACACTATTAGGCCTATTATAGCAGACATTACTTTCTGAGTTCTAATCAATTTCAGAGTAACGTTGGATCCTTGTTATTACTCTAAACATAGCCTATTCTTTCTACCTAAAGAATTATTGAGCAGGACTATTTTGAAGGCAAAAATTGTATCTCGAATTCAAAGTTTATTGTTTTTCCACATTTCCCCCGCATATTTCACTATTCAAATTGCTTTTTTGCGTATCAGTTTTTAATCAATTACTTGAAGTTTTCAAGAAAGCCCCTAGACATATCAGCAAATAAAACTTATTAAATTAATTTTTAATTAAAAACAGTTAACTGATTAACTCATGCCCTTATAACATAGCATGCTGATTATGATTTAAACTTAAAAAATAAATTAATAGGCCTATGATGTTTATCTTATTTTTATAAAAGAAATGTTAAATTCTATTATAAAGTACCGTAGACCTAAGTAGTAACTTCTTTGTTTTAAGTGTCTAGACATCAAATCTGCAATTTGGTTTAAAAAATTTGAAAACTGCAGCGCAAGGATGTTTTGCCATGAAAGCCAATAAAAATAACATAATTTATTTTTTGAAGACATTAAATTACAGCTCTTAAAATGTTAGGGTTTATTGTGGTAGCCTAAAAGCTTAAAGGATACTGTAAACAGTCGTGTATAAAATAATTCCACCTATTCCCTCGTATAAAATGTTTTGGTTAAAATATCAGCTCATAGCTTTGTCAAATATAAAATTTACACTTGTCAATATTGTAAAACATAATTAAAAATTATAGCTGTCAATTTTCGTGT
Source organism: Ectobius pallidus (assembly GCA_964059195.1). Lineage (NCBI taxonomy): Eukaryota > Metazoa > Arthropoda > Insecta > Blattodea > Ectobiidae > Ectobius > Ectobius pallidus. The sequence goes on from CAXKWD010000006.1 coordinate 77,501,291, forward strand.
TATTTGGACAGTATATTTCGGCTATTCAGCCATCTTCAGGTCCTTTTTCTTTCTCCAGGTGATCTTGTAGATTGATCCGATTGATCCGATTGTAAAGCTATGCCTATGACCTGTCACTATCGAAATCATAGGAGGAACTACCCTTATGATTCTCTTTTCGGAAAAAAATAAAATAAAATTAAGCCTTAAAACGTGACACGGTTTCGAAGAAAATAAAATCAGGTAAACTGATATAACAAAGTGCCAGTATGCTTTTTAAATCAGTTATAATTGCAGTTATGATATACAGAAAATAATTATTTTTTTTTAAACATATGTGAAAAATAGTATTATTTGTCAAATTTAAATGTATTGCAACTTGAAATTCTTAAAATATGTAAACATTTAACAAAATTCAGTGGCAAATAATTCCGTTAATTATTTCACAATAATGTACCTTCTGTTTATACAAATACAATATAGGATTTGTATTGTATATTTGTATTCTATTTGGTATAATTATAACAGTATTCATGTAGGGCTTACGGAAGAACAAAGGTCTAAAGTTTGATTCTTAACCTTAATTCATATTGGTGTACACTGATATAATAAATTCTTAAAATATGTAAACATTTTACAAAATGCATTGACAATGAAATAGAACAGTAAACCAATAAGAAGAGGATAGTTCCAAGTAGCGGTATGCAGTTTTGTTCTGAGTATAGGCTTATGCAATTTTAACGCAACGCAATAACTTTAAAGATAGTTTCTGTTCGTGAAATAACATTTATAGGCTAATGTTATCCTTCTTTAGGATTGATGTTGTAGGTCAATGAAAGACAATGAATTCCGAGTTTTTTTTTTTTTAAGAAAAATAAAAATAGAACACAAGAATGGAATAGACTCAATTTAACATAACTTATAAGAATAAAAAAAAATTGGGTTTAGGGTGGATTCGAACGTGACATCTCTTGATCCACTAGTCAATCCCCTTACCCCAAGACCAAACCACACTGCGAATGTTTAGTGTCCAATACCAGAGAATACTATCTCGTCGTAGCTCACAGAAAAGAAAAATCATCGTATTTCGAAATTAGGCTATATATCGTGCCTGCTAGATTTATTATGTTACAATATTGAATTATTTCATTAATTAGTACTATAATATTCGCGATATCTGAGTGATAAATTAGGATGAGGCCCTCGTTGAAGCAGGCTTACCAACCTACCCATATTCTCAAAGCTTAATGTTTTTATTTATTAAGAGGTCAGGAATTATTAATCTGACATAGGCTGAAGTAAAATTCAATGCTTCAATTCAATTGTAATCAATTTTAGCAAAATAATTAGTCATTATACAACAGCATTTCATCTATAATCGTACATATGGGAACATTTGTTTTTCATGTAGATGGCAACTGTCCATGGCAACTGAAGGAAGCTTTATAATCTGTCATTTATTGAAGACGCTATAAGAAAGAACCGAGAATTTCATTTTGCATTTGAATTAGGTGCCTTCTTTTTAACCCTCCTGTACTAAGGAAGGTTTCAGGAGGAATTGAAGGCTTGTTGCAGAATTCCACATTATTTACATTAGTAACGGGACTCTCCCGCTGATTGGTTGGCCGCGAGCCAATCAAAATGCTTCGAATTGAACCAAAATATTATAATGAATTTGACTGTTAATTACTCTTTATTTCGGTACTGGTCAACCGATTAAGTCCAAATTCAAAAGGCTTATTGCCATGGTCGCTATAAATGAGTATACGAAGTTTCATGAAAATCCGATAAAGCGTATTTGAGTTACCGCGCTTTTTGTTATATGATACCATAAAAAGGCACTAAATTGGGTATTATTCCGGTACCGGCCAACCGATTTGGTCCAGCATCAACAGACGTCTTCCCATGGACATTATAAATAGGTATTCCAAGTTTCATGAAAATCTGATAAAGCGTATGTGAGTTATGGTGCCTTTAAAGTATACACTAAATTGGGTTTTACTCCGGTACCGGTGAACCGATTTGGTCCAATATCAATAGGGTTCTTCCCATGGACATTATAAACGTGTATACCAAGTTTCATTAAAATTCGACAAAGCGTATTTGACTTAGAGCGCGTACAGACACACGGACGGACGGACGGACGGACAGACGGACAGACATTTTTCCTCCCCCACACAATCTCATAAAGTACCAGACTGGCACTTAATAATAGTTGACAATGTGCATGGCGGGGAGAGACAATCGTTATAGTTAGTAGGTTAGGTAGGGGTTACTCGCTCAAAAAGTAGACTAAGGGTGGCGTGCACCAAACTCATGCAATTTACTCTTTTAGTAAGCCTTACTTCTTTAGTTCTAACTACTTTAGTAAGCTACTCTTTTAGTAACCGTACTCTTTTAGTAAGGACGGCGTGCACCAACCAGGAGTAAACTAAACTCGGCGGCTTTCAACATAGAGGAATGTACTAAAGAAGTAAAAATTTTATTTACTCCCAGAGTAAATGAACTTACTCCACAAGTGGTGGAGAGCACCAACACGGAGTACGTTACTAACGTAGTAAGTTGTGGAGTAAATAAGGCCAATATTTACTCCTACTCAGGGGGTGGAGTAAAGTTGTGGAGTAAGTGTGTTCTGTGGCATTTGCGTGAGTTATGAGTTACATATCACATTAAATGGATTACATCGTTCAAACTGAGGATAAGTTATTGAGATGAAGAAGGTTGTATACCAAAAATGAGAGTTGTGGCAGGTGATTTAATAAATATTAAGCGAACCATACCTAGTAGGGCATTTAATAACGTAAATAATTAAGCTCATAAATCCTTACATGAAATTTTGGCGTTTGGAAGAAACGATGTCAGATTCTCACTACATCCATGTGATTTCAGCCAGTCAAATGTGGAAATATCATTGCGGAGAGCGATCCAATTAGGAAGACGTCCACCAAAGGTGAGGGGAAGAGTGAGTGGAAGGGACGTTTGCATTGCACGGTACAAGGAGCTCATGTGCTCTTAAATATCTTCCTAGCTGGATCGGCCTTTAGATGTTGCAGTTCTCCCTAACTTTGGGTCAGAAAACGACGATGTATTTCAAGCTAATCATATGGATACAGATATCGGCGAGGTATAGTACATTCCAATACATGAAAGCCTCCGTTCTTGGAGCTACCCAGAAAACACTTCCCCCTGCTACTTAACCATAGAATTACTGAACAATAGGTGATTCTCATTGTTAAACGATTTAATGTAATTATTGTAAATTAATTTTATTACATTACACTTCTTTCGCTTAACTTAAAGCACAACATTGCGAATGCCAGATTATAATAATAATTATAAGAGCTAAAAGTTCAATAGTTGCACCCGCAGTGTTAATGAATAATATGTCATTTTTTCTAACCCAGGTGTAAAAATGTCCAAACAGGCCACATCGGAAGAAAATTTGACTGACTCTGGGATTAGCGTACATTGAGAAGGGGACACATTGTAAAACCATTCCTTAAAGACTCCCCAAGTCTCGAATGGAGGAGTGAGACGAGACTTTCATGTTTGGGAATAAACTATAGCAGATGCTGCAGGTCTATAGTATGCTGCTAACTATTTTAATTAACCCTGTGGACGGAAAGTGAGAAGCATTATAAACTACATAGAAAAAAATGCCAACATGAGTGCCGAAAGAAAATTTTAAGGAGGGGCCCGGAGGTTGAAGCTGCACAGGATCTAGAGAAGTAGTCACTGAAATTATTTTTAAACACACAACCATCTACATAATTATTATTGGAGTTCATAGCTTCCGAAATATTGTACCGCCATTTTTTGTTTAAATATTACATTTCTCAGTTGTAATATTATTATTTTTATAAGGTAATATTTTTTAAGTAAATGTTCTGTGCATTTGAAAAAGGACAGAAACATAATGCCCCTTATTAGTTTTGTTATCCTTTTTATCCCCCCTTTTTCATGATTTTGTGTAATACTTCTTATTAATATTGTTAAACAGTCAATAAGTATTAATAATTCATTATAGTGAGATTTATGATAAACAACTATAGAATAATTGATTTATCGTTTTTGGGGAAGAATATGTAACTTTAGGAAGTATAAATATTTTAATATATTTTAGAACTTTATTATTATTATGAGAGAAATAATTATCATATTGACAGTGAATCAATTATGAAAATCAACTGGAAATTCCAATTGTTTGCATTATAATACAGAAATAGTTTGCACAAAAATTGTAATCACAGTACCCATACGTAGGCTACTAAACTGAAAATACTCAATTGAAGGAATTAAAATTAGTAATGAATAAAACATTACTATTAGACCTATTTTAAAACATGAAGATTGTCATTAGTAATATTTGGAACAACCCAAATTCATATTCATTGTTTCAGCGAACCTTTCCTTTTCATTATCTGGCACTTGAATAATACTGGCAATTGAAATGCACGTGTTCTGCTGCGCTGCACTAACGTTTCTGCTCTGTTCTGCGCAGAATTCGACTACTTCTTTAGTAAAAATCGCTTACTACTTTAGTAACAACTAAAGAAGTAACTATCAATTGAGCTCTCCAACACCAACTAAAAGAGTAGTTTACTAAAAGAGTAGCACTAAAGTAGTAAATTTAGGAAGGGAACCTTACGTAACAAAAACCGGTTTGTCTTTCTCACTCTAGCACATACATTAGTATGACTTAAGAGTGAGACAGATGTACTGGTTCTTGTATACTCCAGGTCTCCGTCTTAAATTTACTACTTTAGTAAGATTTACTCCTGGATGGTGCACGCCACCCTAAGATTAACTTCTAAAATATAACATTCACATCCGTAATTGATAATTTTTTATCTGTTAAACATAACTTTTTGAACCGAATCAAGGCCTTCACAATTGATTCACGTCGACTCATTTCTTTAATTTAATCTTGATTCGTTCATTTAGTAGGCTACAATGATTCCTTCATTGAGAATGACTCGTTCACGATTCGCACGTCGCTAGTTTAGATACTGTTGTAAAAGTAAGAAGTGGTTTCTATTCTACTCTGTAAAGTTAAATTAATAATTACGTTGCAAGAAAATTGATCGTTTTGTAGTGAAATTGTTAAGGATTACTACTGTTAACTGTTGCAATAAAGGCTAAAAAATAAATATACATTTATTTATTTTTCAATATGTTTATTAGGTTTTATATTGGCACTCTCTAATGAATAGTTCTAGTTATGCCTATGATCGAAATGCATGTTAACAACAGGCCTAAATTGTTTGCTTGAATTGAACCAAGTAATTGCAAACACAATAGCTTATTCAGTTCCATTCTATTTCTATTCTAATAATAACCACACTACCTTTAATCTTGACTCTGGTTTTGTCATAGCAAACCTAGGATTATTTCTATTTCTGAAATTATTAAATATAAGGTGAACGTTAATTCATCTGTCTGCATTCTCTTTAGATTATATAGCTTCCTCCATTAGGATATATAGGCTGGACTACAGAATTCACCGTTTATATAATCATTATCTCATCCATCTCTGCCAGAAATATGCTTGATCGATAAAACCAGGTCATTACGAGGCAGGATTTGGTTCATTGTTTCCAATCATCGAAATCTGCCGCGAGGCATTCCACAAAAACCTCATTTCTTGACACATTGCGACACACAAACATGTCTCTTGCCTACCTTAATAAAATATTGCAGTCCTGTACAGTTCTATGTAAACTGTTGATAAAAGCATTTCTTATGTGATTATAAACAACTGTATAGGGGAGAACTTATTCTCTATCTGTATCTGTATCTGGTACCCTATGATCCCCAGGTGGGGCCTCCAAGTGGAGGTTTCATTACCTATACTAATTTTGATATGCTTATTTTCCGAGAGAGGGTAGAGGGACAGGTGGTAAGCCCATCGCCTCGCAACCCCCCCCCCCCCTCTGGAAACTAAGTATTTCTTGAACGTGAAAGGGCCGAGAAATGTTGTCCAGAGGCTCTAATTTAGGCTTGGAGTACTTTTACGTGCCGTAAATCTACGACACGGGACCCCCAGCTTAAAGTCCCTCCCGGAGGACTCCGTGCCCAGGATTTTTACGTCCTGAAAAATCCATCGACCGCGGCCGGAAATGATCCCGCGCCCTGCAGATCTAGAGGCGGGCACGCTACCTCTAGACCACCGCGGCCGACGAGAACTTATTAGCTTAGCTAAATTCCAATTTTCCTGGCTTTTATCAGAAAGGTGGGGGGGGGGGTGTTCGTACGGGTTTGCTATCAGCGACAATAACCTCACCTGGAACGGCCTACCAAGGGACTAATGTAGAGTCACAACTCTTATAGGTGGCCTTTGCCCTTCACGGGACAAAGTGGCTAATTTCATGTGTTCGTATCATACCTAACTTATGCATATCCTATCTTAGTACACACAAGAATATAATCCATGCAGCGTTTGAATAGGCCTATATTTGTGGGAGTTTCCCAAATTGATAGTCAGGAAGAAGGTGGAACGACAGACTGTTGTGCAATATAAAGTTGTTGTCTGCCCGAGGGTGTCAAATATTGGCGGAAGTGGCAAGTAATGTCCATAGCGCTGCAATATCGGGACACGTTTTCATGGGACAGCTTACAGCCTTGGGGATCTCTTCAGGACAAGAGAAGGAGTAGTAGTTTCAGAAGCGAGAAATTTTACGAGATGCGGAGAAATGGTTGCTGCTTCTTGAAGGGTGTCCAACCATTTCTTCCGAGACAAAATGAAATGTCAGTGACTAAAACACAGAATTTAGATCATATTGGTAAAGGATAAACCGCACTGTACAAACTGCGCCGTAAAAATTCAGTAAGAGGGGTCATAACAAGAACTGCGGTTGAAGTAGCCTATGCTTAGCAAAATATGACGTTGTCACGTTTTTAAAATGTTAATCTTAAATGGAACTTTTAAAAAAATTTTCTCTAAAGTTACGAAACTTTCTAAATGAAATAAGCTGTAGAAATATTATAATAACGATTCTACAGCCCCATTTTTTTATTAAGTTCGGTTTACCATACGCACGTACCGATAAGTATTAATTTCTGGTTCAGTATCGGTTGTGTTCTCTTAAGTTAACACATAAACTTTCGTCAGTCATCTAAACAAGAGATTTTTTATTTGTTTCATGATGATTATTATTAATTTAATGTCGTTCTTTGATGGTTGGCCTATAGTAATGATTGTAACTGGTTCGTAATACTTATTAAGGTCTATGAATATCATGTAGACTTTTGGATGAGAATAGGCTATGTATTGCTTAGCCTATATCGATAGAAGTCAGTGCCTCATGTTTGGCGAATCCTCCTGAATTGCCAATAAAATATCCTTTAACAACTAAAGACAACATTTTTAAGAACTATTTTGCTGTGTAGGTCGCTTTCAGCTATGAAAGCGTTGAAATTATTTGGAATAAAGCTTCAGTGCGAATTTTGAGTCAATCGCATTACAAAATAATTAAAGACTTCCGTTTGTCTGGTATTAAAAATCCTATTTAGTAATTTCAGAATAAAAATTGTTTATTAAAACTGACAAACAATTTAAACGTATGAAAAAATTACCTAAAAGCCCTATTTGTGCACTTGTGAGAAACAAGTTCCAAATTTTGAAAGAGGGCTTACAAGAAGTTAAAAATATGTAGGCCTATTGGATCTAACCTATATGTGTTAGACCTACATATAACGTAAATATAGGCTAAAATATAAAGTTAACGTTAAAATTCTGTCCCGGAACATTTATTTTTTATAAATTGTTTTATGATATTGTTAAAAAAATATTACGGATCAGCCATCAGTGCTCTCATGTACACGCCTTACATAGTTTTAAAATTGTGATGGGTTGTTGACATTTTCTTGCCAGTCCATGAGTTCAAAATAGATCTACTCATATGCGCTGAAATTCAGTTTTTGAATTCTGATGTTTGCTTAGGCCTAATCTTTGTTATTCCCTGAAAAAGTTGCTTTAACCAAGTTTCCTAATATAGCCTATAAGTTTCGGTCACGGCTGGTAAATGTTTTAAAGGCGGCAGGAGAAAGCATTCCTTTTTATTACCGGGTAGATGATTATTGTTATCAGTTCTTCATTTGAGATACCACGAAAGCTGTAATTATGTATAGGCCTATGTATGTAATTCCTAAATATTTTGTTGTAAAGATATCTTTCGACGCCAGGATTGATTTGATTTAGCCTTATTACTGAGTTATTTTCTAAGCATAGTTAAGTACCGTTTCGATCCCCGGTACCTTTTCAGATAATTCTGAGGGAGGGAGATTTGGAACTAGGTCTTGAAAAAACAACTGAGAAGATAATTAGTAAAAAAATTAAGTAGCAGATTCAGCTTGTAAAACCACCAGTAAGCCTACCTTCTTTGGGAGTCAGTATGGTGACCGTTTTCCTCCAATCCTGCAATTTGCCAGTCCAATTGAAAGACGGAGATAGATGATGCAGCACTCTGGTGGTAGGCTTTGTCCGCTCATGGAGCTTAACGCCAAGAAGTTTTACAGAGACCTGATAGCCTCTCAGTAAATCTGTATTTTAGCAGCTCCATGTTATTGTTTTCCTTTTTGTCTCTTGCTACGATATCTTCTTTCTCTTCCGCCCCTTTTAGTATTAGGCCTTCTCCTCATCTCCTCCTCCTCTTCACCATTATGCTCTTCTCCTTTAACATCTTCTCGTATTCCTTCTCCACCTCCTCCCACCCTTCCTCTACTCTTTTTCAATTTTCTCATTTTCCCCTTTTTGTCCTCCTCCTCCTCCTCCTCCTCCTCCTCCTCTCCTGCTCCCCTATTTTGCTTATTTTTCTCTTGTTCCTCTTTAAGTGATCCTTTCCCTTTTAGCTTTAAAATTTCGGCGTATAATTTTCTAATCAGTATCAATAATTCTTTCGACTTCAGCGAGAAGGTCTTTGTCGGTTTTAAGTAGGCCTAAGGAAAGAGGGAAATTCTAATTTATTTTCCTTCGTTTAGCATATGCTCTTGCATTTTCCCTTGAAGGTCAGTCACTGTTTTCCGTACTTAACATGAATTTGCTTGTTTGCTTAAACATTAGTCTGCATTCTCTAGTTTACCACATCGGTCAACAGTTTGGAAACCCCTGCTAAAACCTAAGGCTTTAGTGGACTATAAAGTTTTCCTCCTTTTTTATTTGCAAGATAGTAAGGTGTTGTCGAACATTTATTTTTACTGGCACATTTGTTTCTATTAGCGCTGCAATATGACAGATGGTAACCAAGTTCTCTAATGAGAAACTACTTCTACAGCTCTCAATCAGCCCCAGGCTATACTCAAAGCTGTGGGCAAAGAAAAATAAAAACGAAGAGTAGAAAACTGCAAGAGTTCCCGGAACCTAGCAGAAAACTCGACAAGAAAGCAACACATTCACGTAAAATAATTTTATAATGTATCTTATATTTATCAATTTGACTATACGGGATGAAAAAGGGATATTAAGAAATCTGTTGATAGGCCTAATAGAGTTAGGACATATGAAGGGATATGTAAATTTATATAATTATATAATTATATTATTAAGAAATGCAAATTTAGATTCAAATGCCACCCAAGAAAGCAATAGCTTGTGCTCTTGGAAGTTTCTATGCAATAAACTGGATTATTCTATAACCCCAAAACAGAAACTGGAATGACCAGCATAGAAAAGAGTGATTTAAAAATGTTTTAATTACATGTTATAACGGCAATTTTTAACTATAATAACACGTTATAATTACAATGATTGAAATGTAGATGTTAATAATGTTCATAGGCCTATTTTAAAACATTATTTAAAAAATAAAATATATTTCCCAATTTTATACTTATACCCTTAGCAAATAGGGATGGCGGTCGAGGCCAGGTAGGTTCCTTCACCACCAAGCACCCTCACATTTACAAGCGCAGGGGATTAGTACCGACCGTAATTTCCGCCCTATGAGTCACCTAGTCTACTTCAATCAACCAATCTTAGATTTTTTTAATATGTAATTTTTTCTTAAAATGTTTGTTATATATCAATTCTACACATAATTACAAGAAAAATGACACCAAACAATGTATAATTTACTTTAATAGGAACATTTCTAATAAATACATAAATAAAACTTACGAGAAAACTGCTTTCAAGTCCTATGTTCCTATTAAAGTAAATTATACATTGTTTGGTGTCATTTTTCTTGTAATTATGTGTAGAATTGATATATAACAAACATTTTAAGATAAAACGACATATTAAAAAAATATAAGATTGATTGAAGTAGACTAGGTGACTCATAGGGCGGAAATTACGGTCGGTACTAATCCCCTGCGCTTGTAAATGTGAGGGTTCTTGCTGGTGAAGGAATCTACCTGGCCTCAATCGCCATCCCTGTTTGCTAAGGGTATAATTGTTTATTGTTTAACCCAGTTAATTCAGGATGCTTGCTAATAAATGAATTGAAAGTCTTGGGCCGAAACTAGGAAACACACAGACCTACTTTACTGTTTGTTCAAAAATTGCAACAACAAAAAATGTATTTCACATAATTGCTTGGGTGCGTTATTTGTAAATAAGGGTGTGTCCCCACGCCCAGTAGGCCTAAGTATTGTTGGTTTTTAAGTAATAGGAAAGTATGCCTATTTTATTTCATACCACGTAGAATTTAATTTGCTGAGGGTCTAAGTGGAAAATGACAGTAGTGTATTTAATTTCCTACCAGCATCTGAACACAACATTAAGACTTAATCCGTAGGCGTATATTCGGATTAAGCTAATTGTGTGCCTTGGAACTTCTTTTTCGTCTCAGTTTAACCTCTCCCGTTGCTTGCGGCCCAAGCCTAGCCTTATAGAAGCGCGACCTGTCGAGGGAGGAACTACCATTGGATCACTTTTTTTTTTGGAGCACATAAGGACATGGAGGACCTCCCCGGATGGTTGATCAACCCAGTGCCGGGACATCTACGAGGCAACACGAACACATAGGACGAGACACCCCACCATGCACACGCTCATTCTGAACAAGGCGCGGATGGGATGAAGATGATAATGATGGCAGGATGATAGGCGGAGACCACAAGGGCCTAGAGTTACCAAACATCCGTCTCACAGGAGAGCAAAACTCCGCAAACCTTGCCTAGGTAACTTGTACCGAACGGGAATCGAACCCGCGCCAGCTGCGAGAGGGGAGGGAAAGATCCGTGCGCTACGGACTACCTCGGAAATTATGTTTCATTATTTCTGTGTAGATTCACCGCTGCATAATTTACAGGCCACAAAAATATGAATTGCATTAATATTGACATAGCCTAGGCATACATAAAATGAGAGAAAGAAAAGATTAAAAGAAACAGAAGAAAAATAAAATCAAATGCGAACAAGAAGAAAAAAAGAAACTGAGGAAGAAATGAAAATCTACATCCTCGCCTGTTGTCAATGAATTTTGGAATCGAGAGTACACGTTTGTCGTAGTCCCTCCATTTTTAATATTATGCTCACATCTGCGCCTTTGCAGAAATTTTCCCCATACAAATATGGAAACGTTTTCTACCACATGTTGTTCCCATCGTGTTTATAGAAACAGCGTGCATTATTATTTCCATTCTCTGTATACATTCGTGGATGTCTTGTAACATTTAATGAAGACTGTAACACGCACGAAGTATTAAGCCAAGCTGTTAACACAAGCACTAAACGCTAGCATGATTAAGATCTAAAGCGGCTGAAACAATACCTAACGCAGTATTTGTAAATTATTTTAAGACAGGGAAACTTATGAAATGCTTTAGTCCTGTTACAAACAATTGAATGGATTAATCCAACTAAAAAAATTATTTATATTCTTAATAGCCCATTGTATCTATACCTATGGAGAAAGATAAAAGGACAATAACAAACATTTTGGAACCGGCCCATTGCATAAACTATTGCTTTGGAATGTTTATTAACTTTATTTCTACTGAGTAAAACTAAGTTAAATATTTGCATTGTCATTTACCACCGATTCAGCAATGAACACAATTTAAGATCATTTGGTTCATTTTTCACGAGGTATAATTTTTTGTATAGGCCTAAATTATTATACTTTTCATTAATTACAGTTGAATTCTGGTAATCTGAAGATAACTTTAGAAAATCTTAATTTATAGTATAAATTATATAATTTGAAGTAAACTAATCTAAATTTAGATCTTTGAATATGTTTATTCCTTTCCTCTGAATAGGCCTATTCTAAAAATTCACTATAACAGGATAGTATTTAGGCCTACTTAAAAAATGTCTAACGAATAAAATTAATATATTTAATGCTAATAACATGAATAACATTAATACTGTTATTCAGTATGCTATTGTACCGTTTGTATATGGTTGTGAACAGACGGGTTATGTTGAATTGGTAATTTTATTTTATTAGGTAATTATGAATTTCTTCTGCGGACATTCTTTCTAAAATAGTGGGTATTTCCCACTAATATTTTGGCCATTGTCTTTGGTGGTAGACCTATGTTATACAAAATTTAGGGGCAATAGCCTACGATATTCTTCGAGTATAGGCCAATGCGTAGTCAGACATTGATATAAAAGACACCTTCACTCTTATTTGAAAACTCTCTTTACTTAGCAAAATACAGAGGTGTCAACCTTTCAGGTGTGTTATCCGTAATCCTAGTATAGTATGAAACCCCCCAATCCGTAATAATGAATTTTACAAAAATTCAGATCCACAATATATTATATATGTTTTGTGTTTATTCGAATCAATGTGTCTTGTACAGTCATCTCAATCACCATGAGTGTAAGAAAAATCACATGAGCATATACTGCAGAACACGTGGTTTTCACTAACTTGTGAAGTACGATAATTAACCATGGCCACTCCTTCGTGCCACATTCTCGAAATTTGTATAACACTCCTGTGCTAACAAATGAATCAACTGAAATTACAAATATCAAAATCATAGTCATTGTGAAGTTGTAATACAAAAGAGGAAACGACAATTAATGGAAACGGGAATTCGATACCAGATATGGAGACAGCAAAGACCATATAGGCCTACATAAAGGAGAAAGCCATAGAGAAGGAAGAAGGAAACCAACGACAATCCACGAACTACCAGCGTGTAAGAAGTAAGGTTTTCTTTTAGTTTTGCCGCTGTTATCGTAATTACACTCTCGAAAATATGCCAAAAGTGAAGCTTTTGTTCGCTTTGATGATGAACATAGGAAAGCATTAACATTTCAATATCACGATTTTTTTTCGCAGTAATTTTCCCTTTGACCGTAATTCCGTATTATTGAGTGGAAAATCGTAAAAATTACGGGCAATCCGTAATAGTTCTCACCTCTGCAATATTTTCAGTAGACCTACTACAAGAACTAAAAAACTTTTTGCCTTCTTCAACAAAAGCTTATTTAAGCAAATTCACTATTTTAAACATTATAGCTCTAGGAACAAAGATAAGATACCTCTAAGTAAACACAAGACGCAACTATTTAATTCATCTCCACATTACCTTTGCTCAAAAGTCTTCATCTTTCTTTCTCTAGACAAACAGTTCAAACCTCTAAATTCTCGTTTAAAAATCTCTAAAAAATTGTTAGTAATGCTTCTGTGACTTAGGTACTTTCTAGGTAAGATACACGTTTAGATAAACCATCACATTAATTGTAGCATATAGCAATATATTTTTTATGTATAACATTGGTTGTCACAATATCGTCCCATATCGTTGTCCCTATCATCTTCTTTCATCATGTTGTACATCGTTCATTGTACAGTTTCTTGTTGGCTTAGTGCTGAGGGTTTTCTTGTTTTCCGTTAATGATTACATACATAATGTATGTATTATATGCTTCAGTACCGTATGCATTTTTTGTTGCTTGAGTGTATTGTATGGTAGATGTCTTGTTTCTTTTCCCCCTTTGTCTAATCCAGCCTCAACCAACTCTCTTTGGGCGGTGCAAGTGCTTGCTATCCAGCACCGTGCAGACTCAGTGCGTGCTATGCGCTGGGAGCGTCGAGCTTGTCCAGATTACAGAGCTCGCTCTCAAATTGAAAGCATGGACGACGTCACAGAGGAGGCGGTAATTCAAATGCAAGCGAAACGTGCTGAGTTGAAAACATTGACGGTATCACGCTAGTGTCCACTTGGTTAACTAAAGCGCGTGGAGCCGTGGACTGTATTTTCACTGTGGACTTTAGTACTCCACGCATGCGCACTGCCAACGGCATGTTCGAATTTTAACGGTCGCGAAGCTCTCAGATTCCAGGCAATCTCTGTAACAGTGGTGGCCAGCATATCACAGCCATTTTATAATGGAAAAACGTTCTTTAACAAATTATTTCATTCCCGAATGGGAAATAGCATAGACTACTTCTTTCTGGATTGTAGTGGTGGTGTTATTTGTTTTATTTGTTTAATTTGTCCAAAGATGTCCAACTGGTCCTAATCACTTTGAAATGTGACATTGAATTGGCTGACAGTTACAGGAAGAGAAGAAGTTTGCTAGACTTCTAAAGTTGATTTCCTTAGCCAAGATTCCCTCGTTTACACAAGTGTGTGGCACTTATGATTGTAATGTTTGGTTCGACCTATGAATGTGAAACCTTCTTTTCAGATATTAAACAAAATAAAAACCCTCAAAGGGCCAATCTCAAGTGACCATAACTTAAAGTGTGCATTAAGGGTCCAGAGTTGCGTTTCATTATCTTCAAATTTAGCGAATCTCTTGAAAATCGAGAGATTTTAGAAAGCGAGAGCGTCTACCGAGAAGAACTAAAACTTAAAAATGCTTACTGGAAAAACGTACCCATTACGCAATTTATAGGCTATTCTTAAAGTGATCTTTGTGCAATTATCATTGTGTAGTCAAGTTTTATTTTTTATTTGATATTTGTTCAACGTTTCCAGCATAAAACTGTGTTAATTTTCACTAACAAGGTATTGTTCGTTCTTAGAACAATTATATATGCTGTCAGTTAATTGTATAGGACTATAGGTTATAATCGATTTGTATTGGGTTGTTTTGTCTATAATAGGCCTTATATTTAATATCATGCTTAAGAGTAATATTAAACCATGTATAACACAGTTATGACTTCTTCTCCACTATCCTATTATAAATATTTTAATGGTAAACGCAACTACAGATCACCAGTACAAAAGAGACGCCACTGCGTCAAGTATCTTGCCAGCACGGAAGAGTGACTTTGAACACCGTGCGCACAGTATCAGCACGGCGAGTTGCGAGTCCACTAAATTTGTGTTTCGTGTTTTGTAGGCCTGTATGTTGTAAAAAGTATTAATTGTAAGAAATCCTTAATTCTTTATCTATCTATGTAAAATACTGTTAAATACTGAAATATGTAAATAAATAATTTTTACTATAAACATCTAAGAATTTTAATCCTGAGGCTTTGTAAGAATTTCTTCACCAATATGAAATGCCCTAAAAACAATATCGAAGCTCTTGACACTGCACTAATATGTAGTAGGCTATAGATATAGGCCTAGTTTGGAACTTGAATGATGCATATCACCACGTCCAACTGATTTTAATCCTTCCAATTTAATACCGCTGTTTATTGCATTACATACTAGGAGTGCTTGTATGTTTCCGATGAGACGTAAGATAAAAGGAACACAGACCATCTATCGTTTTACCTAATTTGCCACGCCTTTGCTTCAACTCCACGCTTCTCCATTTTTTATTTTGTCATCCTTTGCTATTCAGAATTCAGCAGCAGGCTTCCTTGCATGACTCCACTTATTTCTTCTGCCCCTCTTCCTCCTTCTCCTTCTCCTCAAACTCTGCCATTTTTTGAGAGTATATAGGCACATACACAGAACTGTCGCTGTTCTGTAATAATGCAAAAAGTTCCTTAATAGATCACCTAACTACGATGTAGCCTATATTTGCAGCCATGGACAACTTAGCATTATAGGGGAAGTGTGTTTACATTACTCACTCCACAAACCTGTACTGCAGCCGGTATTGAAGCAAGCATGCAAACATACTTCGGTGTCGCATGCCACAATTTTATTACGATCACGAAATGAACATAATACACCGCTACTGATAATAATAATAATAATAATAATAATAGTAATAATAATAATAGTAATAATAATAATAATAATAATAATGATCAACCGAAGCTAGGTCCTGTTTTAACTTGACCATTCTTCATTTCATGTTTGTCTGCAAATTTGAGTGTTACGCAGTTACGACCAAATATGTTGTTTGATTTCTACCAGTTAATTAAGCCTACGTATGTGCAGAGGCGCCAACTTCTATGGGCCCATGGGGCTGAAGCCCACCCAATAATCTGCCTTAGGCCTATTTTGTTAAATTATTTATTACCATTACTGAAATATGTTTCCTTATTGAAACGCCGGAAAGCTAAAACCACGATTATCATTAAATTTTTACGTCTTAATCTGTTAATGCAGTTTCCACATCCACCGCCATATTTTTATGCTTTTTATGTATTCATAAAAAAAACTTAGCCTAATCACATTGCTGATGAAAATATAAATAAGGAGAGAACGGAAAAGTTAAACATAGAATTGAGGTGAATAAAAATCACAAAAAGGATATTAATTTAATGGGCAAAGCAAGGAATTGTAATGCAAGACAATTACAAAGTTTGTCTTCTGAAACAATGAAATCACTTCATGTAGGCCTACAATACTATATTTATACCATAGTCTTATCGATATTATATAAATCTACTAGCAGGTGCCCGCGGCTTCGGCCGCGATAATTAATTCAAAAATAAAAAATTAAGAACAAATAATTAAAATAAATTTATTAACACTTACACACGAATCATTCATAAACTAAACTATTAATAATTATAATGAAACAACTAAAAATTCGGCTTTGGAGTGCAATCCATGATAAATAAATGATTTAAATAAAACATGTAGTTAGCTAAATAATTCCGGGGGAGTGGTTCATTACCGCGTTTACCTTAGCCCGCCATTCAACCCTATTCTATGCTAACTCCATCCAACCATCCTACTTGCTGTAAATCAATCCTAATTATTGTCCTCCCACCTACGACTAGGTCTTCCAAATTACATTTTCCCTTCGGGTCTCCCAGTCATTACTTAATTTTGTGATATGTTTTTCCTCCCCCATTCGCACAACATGTCCAGCCCATTTCAATTCTCTGTGATTTAATTACCCTTACTATATTCCGCGAAGAGTACAAGTTATAAAGATCGTCGTTATGCAGTTTTCTCCAGTCCCCATTTTCATCTCTGTTAGGTCTGAATATTTTCCTAAGCCCCCTGTTTTCAAACACTCTCAGATTATGTTCTTACCGAAGAGTAAGGGACCATGTCTCATATCCATATTAAGTTCCAGTCCATTTTCTTTTATTATTCACAGTTCCTTTGTTCTAGTTCTAGTGATGAGTAGCCTATGTGAAATTGTAAATTTCCGTCCTTATCTCAAGTTTTTTTTCTGGGGTTTTTCCTTACCTGTGAGACAAATGTCGGGTAACTTTAGGCCGTTGTGGTCCCCGGATATCATCTGGCCGTCATTATCATCTTCATCCCATCCTCGTCGCCTTGTTTGGAGTGAGTGTGTGTGTGAATGGTGTGTCTCGTCCTATGTGTTCGTGTTGTCTCGGAGGTGGCCTCGGCATTGGGCTGATCACTCATCCGGGGAGGCCCTCCATGTCCTTGTCTGGCCAAAAAAGTATGAATGTGATCCAAAGCTAATCCCTATCCCGACAGGTCGCGGCCCTGCAAGACCTGGGCGGCTTGGGTAGCTTAAAACCTAAAAGGGAGAAGTAAAACTAAGATAAAGAAAGAAAAAGAAAGAAATCTCAAGTTATTTTGCAAACTAAATATAATTTTTCTTAATAATTACTTACCATATTATTGATTGTTAACGGTATTTATTTATAATTAATACTAAACGGCACCCACACAAGGGCAAAACTCATTTGGGTGTTAAACTTAAATTCTGTATTTTGTGTATCATATATTCGAATAAAGTAATTAAAATGCAGTACACGGTTTATTAAGTGCCAGTATGGTACTTTATGAGATTGTGTGGGGGACGAAAAATGTCTGTCCGTCTGTCCGTCCGTCCGTCCGTCCGTGTGTCTGTACGCGCTCTAACTCAAATACGCTTTATCGAATTTTAATGAAACTTGGTATACGCGTTTATAATGTCCATGGGAAGAACCCTATTGAAATTGGACCAAATCGATTCACCGGTACCGGAGTAAACCCCAATTTAGTGTATATTTTAAAGGCGCCATAACTCACATACGCTTTATCGGATTTTCATGAAACTTGGAATACCTATTTATAATGTCCATGGGAAGATGTCTATTGATATTGGACCAGATCGGTTGGGCGGTACCGGAATAATGCCCAATTTAGTGCCTTTTTATGGTAATATATCACAAAGGCGTGGATAACTCAAATACGCTTTATCGGATTTTCTTGAAACTTGGTATACGAATTTATGACGTTTTTGGGTACAAGCCTATTGAATTAGGGCCACATCGGTTGATCGGTACCGAAGTAACGCGTATATCAATATTAATTTTGTAATCAATATTCTTTCAAGGCCCACAATGTAAAAGTAAAGTAAAGTATTCCCTATTACAGGCCATGAAGGCCCAGAGGGTTCCAGGAGGTTGAGGCTCCCAGATTTTTAGACATCGGCACATGAAGGTGGTAAGGTTGTCAGCCTTACGCACCGGCCGCCTTTACCCCCAGGATTGCTCCTGGTACTCATTTCTGTTAGAGGCTGAGTCGACCCCAGGGCCATAGTGCCACCAGAAGGATTAGGCCAATTGAAAAATCTCAACGACCTCATCGGGAATCGAACCCGCGACCTTCCGGTTTGTAGCGCAGCGCCTCAACCACTACGCTACGGCGTACGCCCACAATGTAAGCTTATTAAAAAAACTTAACAAATTGCCAATCGTTTATTCATATTGTTAGCAGCTTTCATTGATTTGTTTCTTCATAACGATGTCAGTGTGGCTAAATAATAACTTAAATAAACGATTTATAACAACTAGCCGTTGAATATTGATATTATAATGTGTATTCTATGGTTATGTAGACTACCGATATTTACATTAGGCTATATTTTACTGTGAGTATTTTTCTTATCGTTCCTGTGCAGCAATATACCTAATGTAATTCCTGACAGATAGATTTAATATGCTTATTATTCATTCATAACCTTTAAGGCTGCTTTAAATTGAAACAGAGATATTAGCGAATCGTAGGTCTATTGCATCATTATTATTATTGCCGGCACATTTTGTTTTTGGAGTTAACTCGGACATCTATTACAAAAATAACTTTTATGCATGGGCCTATCATAATTGCGTATATCACTGATTTAAAAAAAACATACTGGCACTTGGTTATATCAGTTTACCTGATTTTATTTGAAATAGGTTGTGTAAACAGGCGAGGGATACCAGATGAACAGATATACAAAGACGATTCGAAGAAATATATATAGGCATATGAAACAGTTTTCCAGTGTTATCTTGATTTAGAAGTTTATAATCAGTATTCTTCCTTAGTATTACGTATTTCGGAAAAGTAAGAAAAAGAAAACATGTTACAACTATTGACGTAGCCGGAGGACCGGATTTTAGTATTGCTTTGGCAATAGTATAATGACTAGTTGATTCATATATTATTTTAGAGAATTTCGTTCGCGAGTTTTTTAGTATTATTTATCTGTAGGTAATTTCTTGTTTAAGCGACGAAAGTACGACGATTACCAAACATAATGCAATAATTACCACCACCTAGCATAATACTTAGGTACCGGTACTTAGATATCTGGACCCGTATTAAAAGGCCTGTAATTAACACATAATTCCAATGACTGTGTTGTGAAACGAGACATTTTGAACTGGATGAATTCGCGAGTTTTTCATGCGGTGTATTCGTATTTTATGTCTCTTATACTTCACTAACTTAAAGGCCCGGCTTCGCTTGGGTTTTGTATTTTGTAATTAGAAATTAACTTAGGCTATAAAGGACATTCGTTTTTCAAACGATCTCTGTTAAAAAGGAAAGAATTACCTATTTTGTCCTTATAAAAAGAAGGGGTGGCCTTACCTTGCCAATCACACCCGACCCAGTGGAGACGATCTTCCTCTTTAAGATCCAATTTCTTTCTGCTAATGGCTCCCATATTACAGGGCCATTCAAGGACAAGCTTGCGCGCCCTATTACTAACCCGAGTTTGGAAACTCTGATCTAATACCATCGCCTGAACCACTGGGCCGTCGTTATTATCCAGTCTAACGTTCAGCCTCAAGGCGGCTAGCGGTACTATGCTCTCCAACTTTGGGAAACCCAACCCTCCGTCCCTACTTCTGGTGTAGAAAAAGCTTGACGTCAGCTGGGCGGGAAGATGTAAGATCTCGCGAACCAGCTGGCGAATGGAACTATCAAGCTGAACTAGTAGAGTCTTACTAGGGAGGTTCATCACCATCACGTAAAGAAACCTGGGGATGAGATGACCCGAAATAAGGGCCAGCTTCTGTTTTGGTTTCAACGGATAAGTCATTATTTTCCTGGCTGCTTTTAAAAGTTTATCCCCAAGAGTACGGCCTTCCTGCCTACCCTGCCATGGATCGATGTTAATTCCTAAATATTTTAGAGCTTCCCCAGGAGGGGCAAACTTAATCTGGTTATTACCAATTCTCAGAATAGGATCGACAGTGACCCAAGACCCCTTCAAGGCCACCAGGTCAAAAACACAACACTTATCCACCGAAAGACTCAAGCCTATTAAGGAGAGGCCCTCAACCAATAAGTTCAATGCATCCTGCATCTTGTTTTTATTGTCGGCCAACAGCACCAAATCATCGGCGAAGGCCAGGACTCCTGTCTGGGTACCCAACCAGGAGAAACCAAGCCCTGCCGAATCTAACAGGTCAATAACTTCATCTATGACAAGGTTGAAAAGTATAGGGGAGAGAGGGTCGCCTTGACGTATCCCCCTTTTTACGGAAATCGGCGGACTATCCCTAACAAGCGTGGTGGAACACCTTTCGTAACCCTTCATTATTAAATCGACGAGGTGTGTCTCTACACCATTGGACTTCAGAGCGTTCCTGATGGACCGGTGCGGCACCGAATCAAAAGCCTTAGCCAGATCCAGTACCGCCACACAGATTCCATTATTCTTTTTGCCGTAGTTAATTGCTTCGCTCAATATTGTCCCATTAACCTGGCATCCCGGCTCCATCACAAAGCCCTTCTGCCTCCGGGAGAGAGAGACGACCCGCCTTAGCCTGCCGTCAATCAACCCGGAGAACAGTCTGGCCAGAGATGACATAATTGTGATGGGCCGCCAACTACCAGGTTCATTAAGATCTTTACCTTCTTTGGGAATAAATGTGATGCGTGCAGTCCTCCACGCTAGCGGGTAATCCCCCGAGATCATAATGGCGTTGAAAATTTTCGCCAAAAGTCTATTGATTCCCCCCAAATGTATTTTTGAGACACCATCAACACCCGGCGAGGATGAGGCTTTGATCCTTCGGACCCTCTCCCCGACCTCGACCGGGGTGATGGCTCTAAATTCTTCAAAAGAATGAGCATTTCCCTCTCCCTCCCCCGCCTCTACGCCTTCGCTGGGGTCTGATCCCCACAGTTCCGAGTAAATTCTGACAAGATCATCCAAAGGTGGTTTGGCCGACAATACCTCCCTACTGGCAATGTCTAGGTCCATACATGCTCTATCAACGATTATCTTGCGGTTCTTAGAGTACAAGTTCTGGGCTATTGAATATTTTTCCTTCTTAGACAGGGGGCCTTGATGAGGTCTCTTCTTTGCCTTTTGATTCCCGTTAATTTCCTCTTTATCCACGAGCCCATTTACAAGGCTCTCCAAAATTTCATCTATGTCAATTACCGCGCCTTGATTTTCTATGACTTGGTAAAAGAAAGTTTCCAATTTTCTTTGAATTGTCTTAAATTTGACAATTTCCTCCCTCGTCATAGCGCAACGCAAAGCTTCACGAGCTATTCCCACTCTCCAGCCGGCCAAAGTTCCGCCCATCTCATCCCCATGAGTCAAGAGAAGGCTAACTTCGGCCTCAATACGCTGGGAGATATCAGTAAGTTCATCCTCGCCGAAGCTGACGTCCACGCTACCTACCTGTAAGTTATTTAGAATTTCCCTCAGAAAACGCTTGATATAGCTTTTTATGGCTCGTAGAGGAAGTAGAATATTACATCCCATTGATTCTACACACAAAGCCTGGTAGGGTTTGAAATGGAAAATAGAAATTCCGGTAACATAAAAATGTTTTGTCTTTACGAAGTATTTTATGTTTCACTCTCATGTTACCATACAAGCGTTTTGGGGCTGAAATAAAAATGAAATTCAATATCATTTTCATACTTTCCTACAGGGTACAAGCCTATTGAATTAGGGCCACATCGGTTGATCGGTACCGAAGTAAGGCGTATATCAATATTAATTTTGTAATCAATATTCTTTCAAAGCCCACAATGTAAGCTTATTAAAAAAACTTAACAAATTGCCAATCGTTTATTCATATTGTTAGCAGCTTTCATTGATTTGTTTCTTCATAACGATGTCAGTGTGGCTAAATAATAACTTAAATAAACGATTTATAACAACTAGCCGTTGAATATTGATATTATAATGTGTATTCTATGGTTATGTAGACTACCGATATTTACATTAGGCTATATTTTACTGTGAGTATTTTTCTTATCGTTCCTGTGCAGCAATATACCTAATGTAATTCCTGACAGATAGATTTCATATGCTTATTATTCATTCATAACCTTTAAGGCTGCTTTAAATTGAAACAGAGATATCAGCGAATCGTAGGTCTATTGCATCATTATTATTATTGCCGGCACATTTTGTTTTTGGAGTTAACTCGGACATCTATTACAAAAATAACTTTTATGCTTGGGCCTATCATAATTGCGTATATCACTGATTTAAAAAAAAAACATACTGGCACTTGGTTATATCAGTTTACCTGATCTTATTTGAAATAGGTTGTGTAAACAGGCGAGGGATACCAGATGAACAGATATACAAAGACGATTCGAAGAAATATATATAGGCATATGAAACAGTTTTCCAGTGTTATCTTGATTTAGAAGTTTATAATCAGTATTCTTCCTTAGTATTACGTATTTCGGAAAAGTGAGAAAAAGAAAACATGTTACAACTATTGACGTAGCCGGAGGACCGGATTTTAGTATTGCTTTGGCAATAGTATAATGACTAGTTGATTCATATATTATTTTAGAGAATTTCGTTCGCGAGTTTTTTAGTATTATTTATCCTTAGGTAATTTCTTGTTTAAGCGACGAAAGTACGACGATTACCAAACATAATGCAATAATTACCACCACCTAGCATAATACTTAGGTACCGGTACTTAGATATCTGGACCCGTATTAAAAGGCCTGTAATTAACACATAATTCCAATGACTGTGTTGTGAAACGAGACATTTTGAACTGGATGAATTCGCGAGTTTTTCATGCGGTGTATTCGTATTTTATGTCTCTTATACTTCACTAACTTAAAGGCCCGGCTTCGCTTGGGTTTTGTATTTTGTAATTAGAAATTAACTTAGGCTATAAAGGACATTCGTTTTTCAAACGATCTCTGTTAAAAAGGAAAGAATTACCTATTTTGTCCTTATAAAAAGAAGGGGTGGCCTTACCTTGCCAATCACACCCGACCCAGTGGAGACGATCTTCCTCTTTAAGATCCAATTTCTTTCTGCTAATGGCTCCCATATTACAGGGCCATTCAAGGACAAGCTTGCGCGCCCTATTACTAACCCGAGTTTGGAAACTCTGATCTAATACCATCGCCTGAACCACTGGGTCGTCGTTATTATCCAGTCTAACGTTCAGCCTCAAGGCGGCTAGCGGTACTATGCTCTCCAACTTTGGGAAACCCAACCCTCCGTCCCTACTTCTGGTGTAGAAAAAGCTTGACGTCATCTGGGCGGGAAGATGTAAGATCTCGCGAACCAGCTGGCGAATGGAACTATCAAGTTGAACTAGTAGAGTCTTACTAGGGGGGTTCATCACCATCACGTAAAGAAACCTGGGGATGAGATGACCCGAAATAAGGGCCAGCTTCTGTTTTGGTTTCAACGGATAAGTCATTATTTTCCTGGCTGCTTTTAAAAGTTTATCCCCAAGAGTACGGCCTTCCTGCCTACCCTGCCATGGATCGATGTTAATTCCTAAATATTTTAGAGCTTCCCCAGGAGGGGCAAACTTAATCTGGTTATTACCAATTCTCAGAATAGGATCGACAGTGACCCAAGACCCCTTCAAGGCCACCAGGTCAAAAACACAACATTTATCCACCGAAAGACTCAAGCCTATTAAGGAGAGGCCCTCAACCAATAAGTTCAATGCATCCTGCATCTTGTTTTTATTGTCGGCCAACAGCACCAAATCATCGGCGAAGGCCAGGACTCCTATCTGGGTACCCAACCAGGAGAAACCAAGCCCTGCCGATTCTAACAGGTCAATAACTTCATCTATGACAAGGTTGAAAAGTATAGGGGAGAGAGGGTCGCCTTGACGTATCCCCCTTTTTACGGAAATCGGCGGACTATCCCTAACAAGCGTGGTGGAACACCTTTCGTAACCCTTCATTATTAAATCGACGAGGTGTGTCTCTACACCATTGGACTTCAGAGCGTTCCTGATGGACCGGTGCGGCACCGAATCAAAAGCCTTAGCCAGATCCAGTACCGCCACACAGATTCCATTATTCTTTTTGCCGTAGTTAATTGCTTCGCTCAATATTGTCCCATTAACCTGGCATCCCGGCTCCATCACAAAGCCCTTCTGCCTCCGGGAGAGAGAGACGACCCGCCTTAGCCTGCCGTCAATCAACCCGGAGAACAGTCTGGCCAGAGATGACATAATTGTGATGGGCCGCCAACTACCAGGTTCATTAAGATCTTTACCTTCTTTGGGAATAAATGTGATGCGTGCAGTCCTCCACGCTAGCGGGTAATCCCCCGAGATCATAATGGCGTTGAAAATTTTCGCCAAAAGTCTATTGATTCCCCCCAAATGTATTTTTGAGACACCATCAACACCCGGCGAGGATGAGGCTTTGATCCTTCGGACCCTCTCCCCGACCTCGACCGGGGTGATGGCTCTAAATTCTTCAAAAGAATGAGCATTTCCCTCTCCCTCCCCCGCCTCTACGCCTTCGCTGGGGTCTGATCCCCACAGTTCCGAGTAAATTCTGACAAGATCATCCAAAGGTGGTTTGGCCGACAATACCTCCCTACTGGCAATGTCTAGGTCCATACATGCTCTATCAACGATTATCTTGCGGTTCTTAGAGTACAAGTTCTGGGCTATTGAATATTTTTCCTTCTTAGACAGGGGGCCTTGATGAGGTCTCTTCTTTGCCTTTTGATTCCCGTTAATTTCCTCTTTATCCACGAGCCCATTTACAAGGCTCTCCAAAATTTCATCTATGTCAATTACCGCGCCTTGATTTTCTATGACTTGGTAAAAGAAAGTTTCCAATTTTCTTTGAATTGTCTTAAATTTGACAATTTCCTCCCTCGTCATAGCGCAACGCAAAGCTTCACGAGCTATTCCCACTCTCCAGCCGGCCAAAGTTCCGCCCATCTCATCCCCATGAGTCAAGAGAAGGCTAACATCGGCCTCAATACGCTGGGAGATATCAGTAAGTTCATCCTCGCCGAAGCTGACGTCCACGCTACCTACCTGTATTTAGAATTTCCCTCAGAAAACGCTTGATATAGCTTTTTATGGCTCGTAGAGGAAGTAGAATATTACATCCCATTGATTCTACACACAAAGCCTGGTAGGGTTTGAAATGGAAAACAGAAATTCCGGTAACATAAAAATGTTTTGTCTTTACGAAGTATTTTATGTTTCACTCTCATGTTACCATACAAGCGTTTTGGGGCTGAAATAAAAATGAAATTCAATATCATTTTCATACTTTCCTCCCCCAAAACCTGGGACATAATAATAGCCTATACTGCGCGCATAGGATTAAACATGTTCCATCCTATTTTGTCTCCTTTTACACGCTTAGGGCCTATGATAAACATCCATATTTCTCAACTAAAAATACAAAGCTCACAGCTATAAATAATGTATCAAAGCTACCTGTGAACACTGCCAACAGTACACTGTTGTCATGAGAACTGTACAAGCAATGTGATTTGTATTTGATTGTAATAAGGTCTCCTTGAAAATATTTGATTTTTGGCATTTAAAATCAAAATTTTGCAAAATCCTTTCTTAGTGAGCACCTACACCATGACACGAAGGTACTGTCAAAATTTCAAGTGTCTGTCTATTATAGTCTATGTTGATTCTCTGTCAGTCAGTCTCTGTCAGTCTCTGTTCATTTTCATGAACCAAGGGACGGGAGTATGAAAATTTTAAATCTTTGAGCCCACCCAATGTTTTTCTAAAGTTTGCGCCACTGCGTATGTGTAAGGATTTTAATTGAAATTAAAGGAGTAAGAATGTTAAGCGAAATTCACATTCTGCCAATAGAATTTCAACTATAGTGATCATACTTTTAGCCTTATAAAAACATATCAAGTCCTTAGGATTGAATCCAGATTTGATTTGAAGCCTGCCATTCTGAATACTATGCGTATTGCCCGCAAATTTCTAGACGAGCGAAAATGTTTTAGCTTAAGCACGCATTTCCTCCCAATACCAGCCAAACAGCTGAGAAAATAATAAGAAGCTGGAAGAATAAGCCTTTTCTTAATGCAGCCTTTGCACTGGGATTGAAATGTCATCTGGTGCTGAAGTTAGAATAATATTAATTAATGTCGGTTGGTTACAACAGTTAGTTATAGTTACTGAGACACATTCCGCCACAGACACTGATTCAATTCCATGAAGTAGTTTTGTGCATGAAATTGGAGGGGTTATGATTTAGGGTGGCGTGCACCAACCAGGAGTAAACCAAACTAAAGTAGTAAATCTAAGAAGGAAACCTGAAGTAAACAAATTATAGTACATCTGTCCCACTCTAGCACATTACTCCTATGACTTAAGAGTCAGACAGACAAACTTGATTTTGTTTACTTCAGGTTTCCTTCTTAGATTTACTACTTTGGTTTAGTTTACTCCTGGTTGGTGCACGCCACCCTTAGGCCGGGCGCAAGTTGAGACGCAGTTTGATGAGGTGAAGTGAGGTGACTCACCGTGAATTTTGTGAAACACAGAAATAAATACAACAGCGAATGTTCGCACGCAGGGTGAGGTGACGCAGTTTCAGCGCGTCCGTGAGCTGCGAAGGTCTGTGACCATGCTAAATTTCTTACCAGTGACTACGACCTGCGCGGGCTGAGCGCAAGTTGAGACGCAGTTTGGTGAGGTGAGGTGAGGTGATTCACCGTGAATTTTTGTGAAACACAGAAATAAATACAACAGCGAATGTTCGCACGCAGGGTGAGGTGACGCAATTGCATCGCGTCTGTGAGCTGCGAAGGTTTGTGATCGTACCACAGTTTTTCACTAGTGACTACGACTGCGCATGAATAGTTGTGTTTGTCCACCATGGAGGAGAAATTAATTGAAGCAGTGAGAGCAAGAAAGATTTTATATGACACCTCCCATGCTGATTACTTGAAAGCAAAATTAAAATTGCAGATTTGGGACGAAATTTCTAAGGAAATTGGATTGAAATGTGATAAGTTTTTTATAAATTTGTTTACGTAAACAAGATTAATTAATTATGAGGGTACAAGGGAAATCGGTAGTAGTCCGTGTTATTTGACTTTGAGGTAGTAATGCCTTCTAGTAAATTTGTAATGTTGGAATTAGTTTAGGGATAAAGCGGCAATATTATAGGTAAAATAAATTATATAAAGGATCCTATTCCGTTCAGTTGTAGAAGTGAAATATTGATGTCCGCTTGAGCCGTGAAAAACGGCTCATTTGCTAATATTAAAAGCACTCAGTAATTTAGCCAACTGCCTTTTACTTCAGAATGTAAAATCAAATATTTTTGACCCACTCTAAACAGCGTGGTTCTCGGTAATTCTTAAAAGCGCTTCTAGACCGCACTGCCATCTGTTGAAAGCTAGGGAGTAGAGGCTGGTATAAGCGACCTTCAGTTGGGATCCAGTCAGTTACCTCAGTGCATTCATAGAGAGTGGTTGTTTTTTCTGCCGGTGTCTTTTCGTGTGTGCTGTGGGATAGGCTTATAATCGCCTCTCGAGTTTATCTTGTGTTTTTCTTTTCACAAACTGTACGTACATTTGATTTAATTTATTAGTGTCGTGGTTTAAGTGATTTTTAACCCCCCGGGAGGGGGGTCTTATACTCATCATCCATCGACTTCAGTTTTTTCTCTCATTATGGATCCGCCCACCGAGTTAACAGGGGATACTTCAGATACACCCCAGATAGTCATTCCCATGGATCAGGAATCTGATGTCGCTACCCTATCGTGTGCTAAGGTTTCAGTAGTAACTGAAGACATTTCTATTTTGCCTCAAGACTCAGAATCAAACTGCCGTCCGGACTCTATGCCTGTTCAGGAACGAGTTGTTCATAAATACTCCGTTAATGATGAGGGTCCCTATTTTGTTTCTGTTAAACAAAAAGACAAAGATATTCGCCTTATGCACCCAATGAAGTTGGGCAAATGGCTGTTTAAAGCGAACTATGACATTCATTATATTAATAAGGCTTCTACGGCGCAACTTGATGTGCATTTTCGTACCCCACAAGCAGCCAATAATTTTTTGGACTCCGAGTTCGACTCTTTACACCAAACGGAATCTTTTATTCCAAGATATAATTTATTTACCGCAGGAGTAATAAGGGGCGTTGACGTAAGTGTCACGTCTGAGGAAATCATCAAAGATACAATTGTGCCGCAGGGCTGTAAACTAGTTAATGTTTATAGATTCAACAGACGTGTGGTCGATCTTCAGGGCAAGGTTTCTTATGTACCGACGCAAACGGTAAAACTTACTTTTCGCTCACAAAGACTTCCGAGGGTAGTTACCCTTTATCATCAACGGTGTCCCTTAGACCCCTACCAGGAACGCACTAATATATGTCGGCAGTGTGGTAAATTGAATCACCGTGCAAAGTTTTGTCGTTCGGCTCCAAAATGTTTGAAGTGTGGTTCAGACCCACATTCGGGGGACTGTCCCAATGGCACCCTAAAGTGTATCAATTGTACTGGTCCTCATCATACTACAGATACTACGCTTTGTCCTCTATACAAATTGGAAAAGCAAATTCAAGATAAATTGACCTCGCTTCCGGTTTCTCGATACGAGGCTAAGCAACTGGCTCTGGGCCGCACCTCCTATACCAATATGTTACAGACAAAGACAGCTGCAGCTTTCTCCGCCGTGGCTCAGTTTCCGCCCCTAGAGCATAGTGTCCAGGGTGCCATAGCATCTCGATCTAATCCGACAACTACGCATCATCAGTCCTCTTCTGCCATACCAGATCAGTCGCACCCTCCGAAACGTAAGGTTTCTATGGGCCAGTCTCTGGTTGACTCACAACAGTACAAAAAATTACTGATTAATCCATCAGGCCGTCTGCCAGCAGCCGTTCCTTCCTCCACGGCGAGGGAGTACACATCTCAGGTTGGTGACTCCACCTTGAAGCCATCGGTCGGTCGATCGATTCCATCACAGACACGTCCAGTATCGGCTGGGAAACCTCCGATATCGGCTGGGAAACCTCAGACTCCCAAGTTTACCTTATTGACGGCAGTCAATAAATTGTTGAGTGAAGCTCCGGATCATCTTCGAGGTGATGTGGAAAGGATTAAACATCAAATCAAAACTTTAATTACTTAAACTTCAGATATATGCCCCGGGACCTCCATGTTTTGTATTGGAATGCGCGTAGTATTGTTAACAAAAAAATTGAACTGCTCCAATTGCTGAGGATCACCAGATATCACCTCATCATTATTACAGAAACTCACCTGGACGAGACCAATATTTTCACTTTACATGGTTACAGGCAGATAAGACGAGACCGAAATAGACATGGGGGAGGAGTAGCCATTTTTCTTCTTCCAAACATCCTTCTAACACATTATGATACTGACATGCAATACCTTCCTCACTTTGAAATCATCCACCTCCTATTTCATAATATTTCCTTATATGCCATCTACAATTCTGATCATACTCCTCTTGACTTCCAACAATGGGATTCCATCTTCCCTGACATTCCTGGTTACCACACTCTGATCTGTGGGGACTTTAATATTCCCAATTTTCATACTTTTGTGCCGTGGTCTAGTAACCCCCACCCTTTAATCTCGTTATGCATGCAGAGGCAGTGGCAGATTATAAATGCTGATATCCCTACCAGATTAGGTGCGCCTCATCAACAAAACACCACGCCGGACCTAATTATAGCGTCAGGGCAGTTACAGACATTTCTTCAATGCCAACGAATTGAAGACACATGTCATAGCGATCATTTTCCCCTACATATTACATACACTCACCCCTTACACATCTGGAATACTTTATTTACCAAACACCGCATAGGTAAACTGGATCCCCATGCGTTGGGTACATATATAACCAAGGAGTTACAATCTTTGGCGCATGAGGACATTTCATACGACAAGCTGGAAAATATTCTTATCTCCTATCTAGATCACTCCCATTCATACTCAATCACATCTTCTTGTACTCCTAAGCATCCCCCCTGGTGGGACCGTCAGTGTGCGGCAGCAGTCACTCTCCGCCGAAATACTCTTAAACAATATCGATTAGCTTCAACTTTGTCTAATTTTCAGCTCCATAAGGAACAAGAAGCCAGGACCAAACGAATCCTTAATAAACGAAAAAGAACGGCGTGGAAAAAATATTGTACACAACTAACCCAACAACACCCCCCTGCTCAAATTTGGAAGAAGATTGCTTGGTTTAAAAGATACAATACCCCCTCGACACTGACGCCTCTGGCCGGGAATATCAATCTGCAACACGAATTTCTTATGATGGTCACTCCGCCGATGGTTCCACAGGCCCCACTCCATTTTACAGTGCCATCGCCTCAGGGCACACATCCTCTACTTCACACCATCACCCCACTGGAAATAACGTCTTTTTGGTCCACAAAGAACAAACATTCCAGTCCAGGCCCTGATGATATTACTTTTTCATTACTTCGAATGCTTCCAGATGAATTTACACGTCTTCTTGCGCGGACTTTTACTCATATTCTTCTTACTGGTCAAATTCCACGTTCTTGGCTTTCAGCTTCAGTCTCCCCTATTCAGAAACCCAACACCACGGGAAAGTCTGCGCACCATTATCGCCCCATCATGTTATTCTCCACTCTTAGAAAAACCTTTGAGAAACTCGTTGCGAATAGACTCTCTTTCTACATGGAACGGAACTCGCTTTGGCCCAGGTCACAATATGGTTTTCGTAGACACTATAATTCGGAATTTAATATATACTTACTCTCCACAGATATTTCCCTTGCCTTTAGTAGACAGCAATATTTAGCAGCTTTATATTTGGATGCTTCACATGCATACGATTCTGTTCAGATTCCTCTTCTATTGGACAGACTTACTACATATGAATTACCATTAGCCCTGTTAGCCACCATATACAACTTATTCCATACCAGGCATCTTTCTCTTCACCGAAAATATAATAATCCGGAGAGTCGCACGACAACGCAGGGCCTCCCTCAGGGTTCTTCTCTGAGTCCTTTATTATATGCTTTATACATTCAAGATATTTCTCTACCACGGACTACTTGCTCTCGTATTATACAATATGCAGATGATATCTGCCTCTACCGACCGATTACTCCAAAACACTTAGCTCAGGATCTTCGAGATTTCCAGCAAACTGCCCAGACTTGTATCTCAGCACTCTCACACCTGGGATTGTCGATAAATATGGACAAAACTAAATTTCAACTATTTCGTCCTGGTGTTTCCAGGACTATTCAGACCTTAAATATGGGCGAATGGGAGTTGCGGGAAGAGAGGGAGGTTAGATTCCTCGGATGCTTATTTGATCATAGGCTCACTTTTACTCCACACTTATTACACAAACTAAGGCAGGTAAAACATTTCCTACGCCTCTTTCAAGCCCTTACAGGGAAATATTGGGGGGCAGATTCCCTTACTTTATTTCGTCTCATTACGCCGCTCATTCTCTCACGTTTAGACTACGGTTCCATTGCTTTCACCTCACCGTCCCATAAGGTAGTGACTCAATATCATTCCCTTCTTTACAATCTTTATAAGATCATTTTTCGTATAAATGGTAAACCGGCATTACATGATTTAATGACTGATTTCCCGTTTTTTGATATTACAAATCGGCGACGGGTCAAGACGGTCCGCTTTCTTGGAAAATTATACATGCACACCCGCAATCCGTTGCTCCCGAAACTCCAACTTTTATATCAGCGCCATGTTTCTCAAATCGGTCGTCCTCCTCTGCCTATGGTGGAATTGGCACAGTTTGCACATAGTTTTCGCCAGTATCCGAATTTATATCAGACCCCTGTACATCCTGAGTATCTCATTGATAGAAGGCCTACACCTTGTCGTCTGACCATTGACCTGAACACTTTCCAGCAGTCTTCATTGACACCTGCTATCCAATGGCAGGAATATGTTGCCTCCCTCCCGGTGGGGAAAAATTATTACACCTATTTTACGGATGGTTCTAAGTCACAAAATAATGCTGGAGCTGCCTTTTTCAATCTGTCAGCGACATACGGGCGTATGTGGAAACTCTACCCTCAAACTTCGAGCTACACCGCCGAAAACATTGCGCTCTATACGGCGTTAAAAGATGCGTACGCCCAACGGTATGAAAATGTCATTATTGCTACAGATAATCAAGCCATTCTTTACAATCAAATAAACCCTTATTCATCCAGTGATAACATATATGACATTTTTATTCGATCGCAATTAAATACCATCACTGCACAGGGCGCACAGATCACACTTCTATGGGTGCCGGCACATGTCGGGGTCCCAGGCAACGAAATCGCCGATAGCCTTGCCAAAGCTTCTTCGGATAAATTACACATAGATACTCATTTTCTCACCCCGCCACGGGATATAGTTCATTACTTTCTTTCGCACCAGTCACATGAGTCCATCGAAGCTTTCGGTCTCTCTCCAGAGGACCATAGCAAACAAAAAACTCTCCTTAATTTCCTTGTCCGTTCCAACACATCCCCTCCTCGCACCATTGTCTATTATTACCGGCTCAAATTTCGCACTGCACAGGTGCCAACGTACCTTCACCGATTGGACAGAAATACATCTCCTTTTTGTGACTGTGGACAGCTGGGAACAATCGATCATATGTTTTTTGGATGTCCTCTTCATCATAGAAGTGTCTCCAAACTCTTTCGTGTCATTTATCTACATCATCCGCCAGGTCCAATTCAGATGGATTCTCTTTTACTACGAACTTCCATTCCCATTAATAAAGCATTGTTTCGATACATTACGAAAACAAAAATGAAAATATAACTTAAGGTCCCGGTCATATTTCTGTTTTCGTCACACCACTCCACCCGGCTGGGGCTGCCAGAGCTTTGGCCACCCCGCATCACTGGACATCAACGAGACGCGGGAGCCGATCTTTCTTAGTGGAAAGGGGCAGGAGCGTCTATAAAGAAACACCAACAACAACAACAACAACAAGTTGGGATCCAGTGCTCGCGTCAAGAACATGTAACTTGAGTTTGAGTGGTTTGGTGGGCGTTGCTGCCGTGAAAACAAGATGTCTGAAGAGTACGGCATAATTGGGTGAGACCTATCCACATTCATTTTCAATGCTAACAGTAATTTAATCTATTGTGTCCTCACCCGTTTTCGGCTATCTAAATTTTCGTTCTGAACATTTCATAAATTTTCTCTAATAAATTATTTACCGGTCAAGTTAGGATCTTGGAAATTACGCCTACCCCATGTAAATTTCATGTAATATTGCTTGTGTTCATTCTGTTTTTCTTCAGTCAATAATATCACGTCCGTCCGTTGTGTAACTTCTAATCACGTTCTTTGCCTTTCCGAACAGTAATTCAGTATTTTTGGCAGACATCCGACATTAGCATGATTTAGAGTGGGTTTTTTCTACGTGTAGTATTTCAGCACAGACGCCATTAAGAGATTGAGATTGCCCTATGCATTGATGTTTATAGATAATCTAAAGATTACTGGGTTTTTCTAGTCATGGGGAATACTAGCCATTATGTACAGGGTGTTCTGGAACGTGTAGTACTTATTTATTGCAATTAGTCTGGGTTTTAGGGGATTTTTTCAAGAGACGGGTTGTTTTTTAAACAAAGTGTATTTAGAATTATTGTGGTGCATCGCCCGTGCTCAAGGTTGTTGTATGCAACAAGAATATATATATATGTATATATATATATATATATATATATATATATATATAGATTTTATTCTTAGTCATTCCAAAGGTTATACTCAAGAAATAAAGGTCGTCCTTACAAAGAATATATTATCTTTCAATGTTGTAATTCTAATTTGTTAAAGCTATTAATAAAATTGTTCCAGAAAATACCATTTGTTATATATATATATACTCAAAATCTCTTTCCAGTAAATCATATTAATCTGTCCAGTGTTCATTTTGTGATAATGGGTGCCCAGCCCTTTTGATGTTAAACAGTAGCGTCACTAATTTAGCAAGTATGGTCGAAACCAGGTCTACTTCACAAAATCATATGTCCTAAACTTCCAACATATGTAACTGTGACCCCAAGGGGGGCACACGCTCTTCTCTTCAACTCATCATATTTATTGTTTATCAGTTTGTTTTTACGGTCTTTTCAATCAAAAGCGTTTCTTGCACTAATTTCTATACAATGTGTTCAATTTGTTCTTCTATAAATGCCTCTTTTTTTTTACCACTGCCGTTTTCCCCTGTACCCTTTATCTGTTTTAGAAAACATTTTATATACAGTAGACTTCCTGCGAAGTCATATATATATATATATGTC
Organism: Ectobius pallidus; assembly: GCA_964059195.1. Classification (NCBI taxonomy): domain Eukaryota; kingdom Metazoa; phylum Arthropoda; class Insecta; order Blattodea; family Ectobiidae; genus Ectobius; species Ectobius pallidus. Next base: position 77,536,324 of record CAXKWD010000006.1, read on the forward strand.
ATAACTAGTATGAACTGTAATAATGCATGACAAGAATTAATTAGTTGGGAAGTTTCAGATTTGTAAGTAAAAATAAAATGAAGACATATTCTTGAAATGTATTTTCAAACGTTTATAAATGTTTTATAATTATGTACAGTGAAATAAATACATTTCTCCACGTTAAGGAACAGACGATTTGAAATGATACATTATCTCAGAATGATTTTATTTACTACGAACTACCAATTAGTTCTATCACTTTATCACGATTAACTTTTTCACGATTTTCCGTTCAGAGTTGGCGTTTAAACCTTTCCTAAAAGAAACCGGAATTTGAAAAGTAACTTTAATTGAAATTTCAATGCTTGAGAAAAGAAACGGTGTTACAGTGACGTTACAAAATAAGAAACATTAGACAACGTAAGTTATTACATTTATTAAAAAGTATATATGTATTATGTCTTAAAGCTGAATTTTTATATCGTCATTATTATGAGACATAGGACCCGAGGTACCTTATGATTGGAACTAAGTTAGGTTGATGTGGCATGGAGTTGCGATGAGTCATCGTACTGGATACAGTCTCGTTGAAGACACAAAGAAAAACTTATTACCGAGGCTTCTTGTATTACGGTAGCTCAATCCCTGATTTCGAAAGTTATTTGAAACTTTAAAGTTTATAAAGGACAATTTTGGGTGTGTAAACAGAAGTTATGCAGTGTTTTGATACAATATAGTGGGCGATGCGATGCGTTACATAGTAAATAAATTTAAAAACATACAACAAATATTGTACTAGTAGTCGAAATATTTATATGCACCATTAACATCCTTGCGATGTCGAATTCGTCCTTAAGGATGAATTCTCCGTGTGTCTTTCTATTCTTTAAATAATTAATTTTTGGAAGCTTCTCGTGTAATGTTGAAATTACATGTTCTTCGAGTTCATCTGACTCTGATTCTGAACTTAGTAATGATTCTATGTACATGGCAGCCATCGCGCACATTGCTCACTGTCTCGTAAACACGCAGTTGTGATAGAACTGCTTCCCAACTTTCGCTCTCCCTGCGCGCAGTTGATTGAATCCTGCTTCCCGGCGTCACTCTGCGTCACCTCACCTCACCAAATGCGTCTCAACTTGCGCCCGGCCTTAGAGTCCCCCAGGAGACGCAGTTTCCCGTCTTCTTTTAACTTATTTTCCTCATCACGATATTATACTATACCCGAGACGAGCTAAGAAAGAAACCTGAAGGAAACAAAAACGAGTATGTCTGTCTCACTCTTAGGCCATGAGAGTAATGTGCTAGAGTGAGACAAATGTACTAGTTTTTGTTTACTTCAGGTAGGCGGCCATTCACTATCGCTCCAAATGATCGTCATCCACTTGGATGTTGTCCACAGGACGACATCCAAAACTAGGTGGTCATTCACTGTCACTCCACCCGCGCCAGTTGCTTCGTGGAACAGTAAGGTTGAACCTTGACTTTTGAAAAATTGGCGCCAACGATTTAAATAAAAATTTAAAATTTGAAACTCTTGTCTATGGCTAATAAAATGACTATATCCGTTTTACCGCAAAAATTACTTAGGTGCTACTTTACTCATTTCCATTTTCAATTATATTTTTCTCCCGCCACAGAAGGAGTTCGTGCAAGATCTTTTGCCAGGACGTAAAACTCAGTTGCCTCTTTCTATTCACGTTAAAAAGTCAATTTGAGAAAAAGTGGCGGTTAAGATGTTTTACCTTTCACCCATCGATATCATACCAGCATAAATGTTAAGTTTAATATAGAATCAAGATTGTGTCACGTTTATAAACTGTAATTTTTCACTTGTTTGCAAATCTATATTAATAAAAGGAAGTGTCTGTCCTCCGTCTGTCTGTCTGTCTGTCCTCCGTCTGTCCGCGATGCCCAGCGAAATCTACTCAACGCAGAGATCTGAAATTTTATACATAGGCGGACTAAAGGGTCGGAATGTGCACCTCGAAGCCGGAATTTTAATTTTCGCTTTCGTTCGTGAGTTATGAGTGAAAAACGGGCAGAAAACGTGTATTTATTGCGTTTTCGAAGCATGAGTTTTCAGTAATACAAATCAATTACACTAGGCTTTGGCTATTTTTGTTATACCTTCGACATAAAAGCATCGCGATCTCCTGAATGTTGTAGCTCACGCTGGTCGATTCATTTGTTTTTAATGTCAAGGCACGCAAACATAATATGAAATTTTCATCCTACACCGAAGAGGATTATTATTATTATTATTATTATTATTATTATTATTATTATTATTATTATTATTATTATAGGGATAATCAATATTAGCCTAAATATGGTCAAACGTTGTTCGATTTGGACGAAACTCACTATACAGGGGTTTTCTGGGCCAAGGAACTCGAATCTGAGGTCGCTTTTACCAGGTGACGCTATCTAATCGTGATATGTAGTCCACATGATTTAGGTGTTAATATAATGATTTAACTATTATGCTCTTAATTTTTAATTTTTGAAATAATTATCGCGGGCGAAGCCGCGGGCACATGCTATCTTTAAATAATAAAAAGACGTGTTTGTCTGTCTGTCCACGATGCCCAGCGAAATCTACTGAACGCAGAGATCTGAAATTTTAAACATAGATGGGCTGAAAGATGGGTGAATGCGCATCAAAGCCGGATTTTTAATTTTAGCTTTCGTTCGCGAGTTGTGAGTGAAAAACTGGCAGAAAACGTGATTTTAGCGCTGTCGAAGCAACAGATTTCAGTAATACATTTCAATGTCAAATCAATTGCAGTTCGCTTTGGCTATTTTTGTCATACCGTGGAAATAAAAGCATCGCGATCGCTTGAATGTTGTAAGCCCACGCTGGTCGATTCAATTGTTTAGAATGTCAAGGCCCGTAGACATATGAAATTTTCAACCTACACGGAAGAGGGATAATCAACATAGACCTAAATATGGTTAAACATCGTTCGATTTGGACGAAACTCACTATACAGGGATTTTCTGGGCCAAGGAACTCGAATCTGAGATCGCTTTTACCGGGCGACGCTATCTAATCGTGGTATGTAATTCACGTGATTTAGGTGTTAATAAATATATTGATTTAACTATTATGCTCTTCATTTTTAATTCTTGAAATAATTATCGCGGGCGATCGCTTGATTTTGTAAGTTCATCCTGGACGATTCATTTGTTTAGAATATCAAGGTCCGAAGACATGAAATTTTCAACCTACACGGAAGAGGGATAATCAATGTAGGCCTAAATATGGTCAAACATTGTTCGATTTGGACGAAACTCACTGTACAGGGGTATTCTGGGCTAAGGAACTCGAATCTGAGGTCGCTTTTACCAGGCGACGCTATCTAATCGTGGTATGTAGTCCACGTGATTTAGGTGTTAATAAATATAATGATTTAACTATTATGCTCTTAATTTTTAATTTTTGAAATAATTATCGCGGGCGAAGCCGCGGGCACATGCTAGTAACTGATATTTTTACTGCCGATTTTTGAGGTGGCAAAAAGAGAGGTTTGGAAATTATGGGGTGGCAACTGCCACTCCTTGCCACCCTGTAATTACGCCACTGATTTTGAATGAAGTTATACTTCAGAAATGCAAGTTCATTTTTTATAAACATTTGCTTGGATGGTAGCACTGCAGAAAATAAAAATAATTGATAAACACACCTCAATAACAGATAGGAAGTGTGCCTTACGCCTTTATGGAACTGTCATGAAGTGGAATGAATGTGCAGTTTCACATGTCTTTTCTTATAACTGAGCAGAGGTTTAAGGCACAAGTACAAATAGTTCATTGAGTATTTATTAGATATGAGGAGAAGGCATAAATGTTAAAAACTCAAAATTAAAGATTTGTGCCTTACGTCCTTAAACACGAAATATATACAGCGTAAACGAGAATTTCAGAACATACATATCAATTAAAATATTAACGACATTTTGTTGTCCATAGTAATATAAAAACTATAATCTACTTATTGCTGTAAATGCAGTCAGTTTAGCTCAGTCGTAATGAACATACCAAAACCAATTACAGCGACGAGGTATAGGCTAATAGGGAAGAGGTCCTGGGTTCAAATCAAATTTCGTGGCCACCCAAATTTACCGTAGGCTCTTGTAAAAACGCATTCATGAAACATTTTGCTTCTATTGTTCGGCTACATCTCAACGCATCCTGCATTTTTGCCTTCGAGATTGAGGAAAGCATGCAAACCGCAAGTTATTAAGTGCCAGTATGGTACTTTATGAGATTGTGTGGGGAAGGGGAAATGTCTGTCCGTGTGTCTTTACGCGCGATAACTCAAATACGCTTTATTGGATTTTCATGAAACTTGGAATACGCATCTATAACGTCCATGGCAAGAACCCTATTGATATTGGACAAATTCGGTTGACCGGTACCGGAGTAAAGCCCAACTTAGTGCCTATTTTATGATAATATATTAGAAAGCATTTATCAAATGCAAATTAGTTATCATGACAACATATTGTTTTACAGTATTCATATAATACGGCTTTGGAAGTTGGAATACAGTTAGCTTTGACAAATAACATTATTCCTTCACATACGGTTATGAAAGTAGATCGTTAAATTGGGCGAGGTAATTGAGATGGTAACGTCTTGGACTCACATTTTGATTGTTCCTGGTTCAATTCCCGTAGCCGGCCAATTTGACATATCTTTTCCGTATTTTTATGTGAGTATGCGATTGTCAAGATATCACAAATCTGTATAGTTCTGCTGATGCTGGACGATTCTAGCTGATTAAAAAACTAGACCTTTGTTCTCCCTGAAGCTCTACTTAATGAGTGATTGAATCTGGAGCTTACCTCGGAAATCAGCAAAAAAAACTTATTTTCTGCATATCATAATTGCAAATATAACTGATTAAACAAAAGCATACTGGCACTTTGTTACATCAGTTTACCTGATATTATTATTATTATTATTATTATTATTATTATTATTATTATTGTTATTATTCACAGTAAAAGGATTGAACATAAGGATCGTCCCTGATGCTTTCTTTTCTAGATACTGTACTTGTTAGTTTTATGAAATTGAAATAAATAAAATTTAATTGTCTCTATAACTTACTTTCTTCTGTGCTAGCCTTTTAACACGTATATACGAGAAAGTTTGTGCAACATATTTTGCACCGTTTATTAATTTTGTTGTGATAATCGCAGTTAGTAACTTGCCATAGGTACGGAAACTGTTTATAGGATTCGATTACTTCGAGTAGAGTGTCTCGCCCCGACATGGCGCTGAAATTAGAAAACACGTCTGCACTGGAGGACACCTGAAGACAGAATGAGGCTATTTGGATGTGGGTTTGGCCACTCACTAGCAGATTTGCGGGATGGCTTGGAGTCACTCCACGTCGTTTTCCGCATTCATTGTACGATGGCTTGATGGACGGATGGAGTGAACGGATGGATTTTTGCTCGACTGGATATCCAACCGGTCCGTCGCTCCACGCCAAATGGACGACAGCCTTCCCATTCATTATGAGATTTTGGACTGATATCACTCCATTTGGACGTTTGGAGCGATAGTGAATGGCCGCCTTTAGAACGGACAGACTTTAGTTACACAGTTCAGAGAGTTGTTGTACCTAAAATCCAGATACATTCGTTTCCGATGGAGTTGGAATTGTTTGTCTATGTACGTGTGCTCTCATAGAAAGGATAGGAAGTATTTATATGTTTTGATTAGTTTTTAATGTAACGGAACCAACGAGCTTCCGAATCTGAATTGCGATGTTACCTTCTCGTAAAACTAATTATATAACCCATGAAGACATTTAGGGTTTCTGAAGGTTAGGCCCTAAATCTCCAAGATTTAAGTTCAATCACGACGGGAAGACGGGAAATTTAGCAGCCATATTCACTGACCTCTGTTATAGGCTGTCTAAAGCAGCCATCATCAGTATGAAGTTCTAGGATCCGGCTTTACCTGCTCCACTCCCTTTAGCGTCTACCACAAGGAAAGCTGAGCAGCAGGCCGGTTTGTAAACTTAGTGGCGGTTCCTGTGACTCCGCGGGAGTAATTTTCCGATACAAACTGATTTGAGCACTACCGGACAGGACTGAACCTCACCCGCCGCTGCGCTGAGAGTAGAGTACGATTACTTCCACAAAGTCTCTGGCCTTCAAGACTAACCCAGCCAGCGAGATTCTCGTTACGTCTCGTTACCAGCTTGCGCAGACTCTCATGCGCGTAAGATCAGTGAGCTACTGTTGAGCACAGAGTGAAGATCATGCAGCAGGTTGCCAGTCGTAGAAAATACTATAATAGTTGAGTGGAAGGTTAATGCCGCAGCGAGACAGAGATAGACAACACGTGGAGTGGGATAGAAGAGCTGAGTCAATCAGGGTGCATCTAACTCCCCTAGGCAGGAACTCTAGGAACGGTGACACTCGCTTCTAAGGCATATAGCCTACGTAAAAACCCAGAGACTTTGTGGAAGTAATTGTACTCTACTGCTCAGGCAAGCTGCAACCGGAATGCTCAGTAATTGACGATTGCTAGTTTATAGAATTAAGAAATGACTACGACCACCTTTACCGGAAATAGAGGATAGATAGCTTCATTTGTAAATGGCTCATGCTATGTTATTTGAAAACAATTGGGGATGATACTTCGATGTACTATACGCGCTGTTCGTATGATCGTAGTGGCATTCGTTCACGGGGAGCCAGCAGAGACGGATCTGGAATGCCCCATCGTATTAAGTGCATTCATTGACTGTTCTGGTTAGAAAAGGAGAGCAACATAGGCTAGATATTGTTTTGGATAAATTTAATTTTGTGAGGACCTGACATGGAAATTTGTGTTGCTCTCTTTTCGGTACCGGTACCGATACCTAAATTATATTTTGGTTGCATGAGTTTAAAACAAATGTTGACTTCCAAATTAAGAAAGGCCTATGCAGCTTTCGGTAACATGGGGTACCCGGCAGTAATTTGTGAGCTATACATTCAGGGAATGTTATAGGAACTAGCCTATAGCCTATATGTTAAAATTATTGTGATATTTGTAATATGGATTCATGTAATAAACTTATTGTATTATGCCTATTATTATTCTCAAGGGTTACATTTGTTAAATATCTGGACATATAGGCATATATTTAAGAAAAATCAGTACGTTTATGACCCTGACTTGTAAACGATAAATACTGTTGCTCTTCCTGTGGATTAATAACATGTTATGAATTTAATGTCCACGCTTCCGTACGCTAGATCCCAGAGAAAACAAAATAAAATAAGAGTATGCAGGCAGTTATAAACTAATAAAAGTCAAAACACCCTCCACAACTGAATCGATCCCAGAATCAGAGCAAATGGAAAAATTCCAGACCTCATCGTGAATTGAACATGTTCGTACTTAAATCCGTGAGAATTAACTCTAGGAACCATATAGTCTTCACTGTTTCACAGGGCCCAATGAACTCTACTACAACGTAATTTATAACAAAAGTCAAAAAAGTAAATTTTGTCACAGTGATCTATATCTGAGACAAGCTAAGAAGGAAACCTGAAGTAAACCAAAACAAATATATATGTCTCACTCTTAAGTCACACGAGTAATGTGCTAGAGTGAGACAGATGTACTTCTTTTTGTTTACTTGAGGTTCCCTTCTTAGAACGGCCAGACTTTAGTTAAGAAATATACAGACAATAGTATAGTTCTGCAAGCAAGAAAAAAGCCTGCAAGGAACGAAATTGTGACTGCTGCAGCAAGCGTAGCTTCGTTCCGCGCAGGCCCGTTTCTAGCTTGTAGGACTATAACCTGATTCCTTCGATTCAAGACACTTATGTTTCAAAATCCTTACTATATGAACCACACACCGCCATAAAATATATAACCTAAATTAATTATAAATTATTGCAGGATGCTGTTATCATTACGGCAGCTTATAATATGATGTCACCAATTACAGATCCACAATCAGCAGACCTAGCGAAGCACACAGTGATTTATAAAAAATTCAAACAATTGCGAGCCATGGTATTCGATGTAAACAAGACACAGTATTTATAATTGAATACCGCAGTCGTGCGTTCATTAGTGTTGTGTTGCCAGAAATTAACTTCATGCCAACTCAATTAATGAGGAATATAAAAAAAAAATATTTTAATTATCGTAGTAATGCAATTGGAAGTGCTTTTCATAAATGAGAAGGAAATGACCAATTAATGCAAATGTCCCTAATTGGTGTTTAGCGAGTGATGTCCCATTCAGTATAGAGAATATTCTAGGGTACCCTACGATATATTATTTAACAACAAAACACCCTTTTTATTTGGAAACTGGTAAGTGTGCTCAGTATTTAAAAGCATGCGCATTATGGTACTGAATTCTTTTCAACTTTGACATATTAGTGATAACTTAATAACACACTTTCCAGCTGTGATTTAGAATTCAAATAGGCTATAAGTTGTTATATACTTGTCATAGAGTAGGTAACGATTTATTCATATGTTTATTTTGTAAGTTACTAATATTTCTTTTTATATTGAGTCAGTAATGTATTTTCCTCCGTGAAGATGTATGAAGATGTTTATTGTATAAAAGTAAAGTTGGCTTTATTGTATGAAACACACTAGAATTTTTTTATTAAATGAAATCTTGACTCAAACTGATAAAGACACAATATATATATATTTTTTTTTACTGAAGTGTAATAATAATTATGGTAGATTACGGGCTAAACTTCTTCTCCAAGATTCATTTTATCACAGTATCTATTAGGGTCTTTGAAAAATCGGGAGTTACTATGTTAAATATTATCACAGGCTACATAATGCCACGAGTTTATCCTCGCGTAATCATCTGATCTTCATTGTCACTTGCATCCCATCCATGCCTTGCTCGGAATGAGTGTGTGCGCAGATTCTACCTCAACCTATGTGTTCGTATTGTCTCGAGGGTGTCCCTGGTATTGGGTTGACCACTCATCCGGGGAGGCCCTCCACATCTTTGTCTGGTCAAAAAAGTATGTATGTGATCCATAAATAATCCCTCTCCCGAAAGGTCGCGGCCCTTTTAAGGATCGGGCGGCTTGGGTCGCTTAAATCCTGAAAGGGAGAGGTAAAAACTGAGATAAAGAAAGAAAGAAAGAAAGATAATCTGTGAAGCGAGTTAACCTGTACTCTATAAAAAAGAAAATGTGGCTAAATCTGATGATATTTACAAAATTTAATAAAAGTATGTAGAATTACTTGCATTGTTTATTTCATGCTAATATTTAATTAATTTTGAAACATATGTCATTTTGATAAAGAATTGCGCCACTTTTAGTATCAAGTTATGAATATTATGGTTGTGTTCATTATTAATCGATTATATTATTATTATTATTATTATTATTATTGCGTAATGATTTATTTATCTTAGAATCCGCGTATATTGCAAATATTTTCGTTAAACAGTCCTGCAGACTCCTCTCCCCATTTTGAATTACTGAATATGCTAGGAATAAAAGTCCGTTAGATTTTTCCCCTCTGGTTTCATAGTATTGGGCATTTCACACCAGAATATGAATACGTTGTTTATTGTCAAATACAAAGAGAACTAGGGTTGGTAGTGAGCCATCACTGAATTACGGGTTATCTCTATAGTGATCATAAAGAGCAATGAGTTATATAGAGGAGACGTCCTTTAATCGAATTTACATTTGAGCTCCACCTATCACCCACCCACATCCATTACTGGCAGCTTCATAATAAAAAACAGGATGCATCTTCCTCACAATGGTATCTTTCCACACTTGCCTACTGGCGTGAAACATGGTTTAATTCCATCCTCTATGTGTCATATTGGATTTACTACTAATAGCAAGAAATATTGTGATCATGCGGTAGAAATATTTTAATGACGAGTTACCAGCCTGATTAAGCCACATAAAGTAAGTTACACTTTTACTCCCTGCACATACCTAGAAGGATATAGAAAATTCATTGTGATCGTGACAAAAAATCATAATTGAGATAACACCGGGAAAACATGTTTCACGAAGCCTACAAAGGGGAAAAATGGTTTTGGAACGATGTCTGTCTGAACGCCTATGCTGTTATTTTAGTGTTCCCGTGGTGAACGTCAGAATTAAGCTCCCAAAAGGAACATGATACTGTGAAATTAGGGAAGTTCCTATAGCGGAGTGTGTTACTTCCTAGAGTAGTTTTGTTTTAGAATATCCTGCCTTCTAGCACTAGACTGACTGATTGACTTTTTCCTTTAACCCCTACTGTAGGGCATAGGGTCTCTAATTGGAAGTTTCATTGCCTACATTAAATTTGTTAGCTTACTTTCCAAAAGAGAGAGGGCAGAGAAACAGGTGGTAAGCTCATCGCCTCACGAACCACTTCCGGGAAATAAGGTACCGTATTACTTGGTCTTGAAAAGGCCGATGAAATTTGCCCAGAGGCTCTAATTTCATGGAGATCTTTTACGTGCCGTAAATCTACGACACGGGCCCCACATCTTAAAATCCCGCCTGGACTTTTACTTCCTGAACAAACTATCAACCGCGGCTGGGTTTGATCCCACGACCTTCGGACCTAGAGGCGGACACTCTATCTCTACACCACCACGGCCGGCTTCTAGCAGTAGGCTTACGATTAATAAAATAAATACATTTATTGGTTTATGTAAAGAAAAAGCTCGACAAATACTTTCTTTGGAATGAAGTTCAGCGTGCTGAATAACCCTTAACTCATAACTAACTCATAACTAAGGGTCGTGCGGTGTTGCATTCACATCTCCTTGACTCATTTAACACATGTATTCGGTTATGAATGTTTCCGAAAGCATGGAGGAAGGGACAACTTTATCACATACTAAAGTCGCAAGACAAAGACCCAAACTTATCCAAATCATATAGGCCGGACCTCTTGCTCCAAGAGCTAGGGGAGATATTGGTTAGGCTCATACTCTCCAGGATTGATGACCTACTCGAAATATCGTACTCCGATACCCAATTTGGGTTTAGTCCCGAAAGGGGAATTGCAAGACTGCGAGCCATTATCAGGTACTCCCAAGCTAAATAATCTATTTGGCAGGAATATTATTTATATTGAGGAAGCCTTCGACCATGTATAGTGACTTAAGTCCTTAATAGAGATTGGGTACCACGCGGAAATCTATCGTACTACCCAATATTATTTTAGAGTCAGAGAAGTTAGGATTAAAAACATTTACTATACTAGAAGGAAACAAATAACTAAGGACTTCCCACAAGGCTCAGTACTTGATCTAATCTTTGGAACATAGTATTTGATGAAGACAGAGGAATAATAGAAGAAATCCAGGAGGCTAAGCCAATAGCTTTCGCTGAAGACATGGCCCTCCTTAATCCTTATCGAAGCAGATAAGCCTCAAAGAGGATAAAGGAAATTCCGATATGTTATCACTGGTAAATTCGTGCAATAAGACCAAATTAAAGTAACTATCAAACCAAATGATTCGGCTGAACTCTGCTATGAGTTATTAGTAAGTTCTCGACTTTGCGATACTCAGCAGGTGATGGCGTGCAGGATGCTCAGGTCTTTTCTTGTCGTTTTAACCACTAAGCAATGCACATTAAAACAAACTAAATTAATTCAATTTAGTATAATATTAAAATTAAGAAGAACAAAATTTATTTTATTTTAAATACTGGTTGTTTATTGTGCAGTTTGAACTGCTGTTTTCAAGGCTTTAAGATTTTTCCAAGTACGATATAAATCGGTACCACATCAGTGATAATCAAATTATGTATCAGATTGGATATCATTATAATACTGTTACGTCACATTGTCTTAAGTGTATTTTAGTATGGTCGAACAAAAATTAATTTATGTATTCTATTTTGTTTCAATAAGCAAATGTAAACACACTTTTCCCGACATTCAAAATAAAACTGATGTAATTTATTCTGCAAAGGTTGTTCAATTTCAAAGTAGATATTTCTTCACACAACAATCTCCCTATTTAGTAATCGTTGTTCATGAAATTTGAAATTTCGGGTCCTTACCTGAGGCGGTACCTTCACGACGTACATTCGAAACCGCCCATTCTGAGTGTGGGGGTTTTCAGTATTTTCCCCACTCGCGAAGGAAAAAAGCAGGTTTTGCATTTTTCTAATAACTTACATACACCTCCGTTCCATACGTTTGTGTTGTATTAAGAGGAGGTTGTGAGTTGTGCTGATCACACACCAAATAGTCTCTTCATATCCTTATAAGCTTAAATGTATGTGATCTTTAGATTTCCCTTTGCTATGGGCACTGGTTTGTAAATCTCAGAAAGGATGTAAATGAAAAAAATGGAAAGAACTTACATCATTCCAGCGCGTCGCTTTAATAAACTCACTTTTAATTAAACTCTGACATTATTTACTGATATCCAAAAGATTACATTCCAAGCTGAAAGGCGTGGACATGGTTTTTAATAGTATGAATGGTTCTCTTTTTCCGTTGCGTTGAGCGCAATTTCTTCGTTTGCTTCTAGGTCTGTTAGTAATGAGCTCTCAGGCAGGTCGATTCCTCTCCACTTTTATACAGTTTCCCAGGAAATAGGCTGGAGAAGAAGATGTAAGCGTGCTGCACCCCAACTTGATAGTTCTCTGAATATTTTATAAAGTTCCTTTTTACAGTCAACATTCCTTCCTCAGAGAAAATTTCTTATTTCGAAAGCCATCTTATACACAATATCTTTCCACATTCCACATCTAGAAATATTAGCAACATAAACTTTGGTATTAAGCACAAACTTAAACAAATAAATGAGATAATTCTTAACATTTTTAAGGGAGGCCTGTGAGAATATAAAAAGTGGACCTAATCAGGAATAAGGTTTTTCATCGCAAATGAAAACTAAAAAAAGTACATTTAACCACACAGCGTGTCACTGAGCAAAATTGTCAAAATCGGGCTAAATCAATTCTTTTTTTCCCCCTTAAATCCACGTACCAATTAAAATATTGGATTTTCGCAATACAAGCTAAGAACATTGCTTTTAGCTCTTAAAAAACCTTCCGAAAAAGACAACAAAATTTCATGTTGGTGAGATAGCGACCGATATAAGGCAGTTTGTTTACAGTGCAATGGCGGCTATCGTGGATGACGTCACCCAGCCATATTCCACACCTGCGAGAGTGTTACAGGGCATCTTTAAATTGTCCTCCTGAACAATTATTATTGAACAATTATTACATAATTTTATATTTCCGTTCTTTAAAATAAATTTCTCTTTGTTTCGAAATATGAAGATTAGACCTATTTAAAAAATGTCAATGTTGGTATTCTTATAGATGTTGGTTTCCCTGTTGAAATTTTGTAGGAATGTCTGTTTAACATTGAATTAAAAACTTCTCATTTCTTTATTAAACATTTTAAAAGTTTTACATAAATGTTTATCATATACGGACTGAACTCAAATAAATTATAAATAATAATAATACATCCGAGTTAATATAAGCTGGTATCAATATTAATATGGTTAAAATTGTTGTTGGTATTACTGTTAAAATTGTAACAATAGTCTGTTTAAAATTGAATTTACTTTCACTACTTCATTACTTTATTTTTAACATTTTAGGCCTGTAATTTCCCTTTTATGGAGATATAGGCCTACATAAGGACCGTTAATTTTCATATTCGTCAAACATATTTTGATATAAATTTTGTTTAAATTTAATAAAAATAAATTATCTCAGGACGGAGAAAGGAAAATTATGCAACGATTGAAATTTATAGTAAGTAGTCTTTTTAAATTCTTTTAATACTTTAATTGATGGTTGGTTTGATTTTTTTAATGACGGGGTATACTGCAATTAAGGCCTTCGATCATCGCAGGTGTGTCGAAATATCTTTTACCAGGGTGTAAATCTGCAAACATGGGCCCATAACCCTTTGTGCAAACATAAATGCTTTAGACCTGCAACTGGATCGAGCCTCTATCTTGGGAGCAGAAAGTTAACGCCAATCAAACTACGCCTCCCAGGCTTAGCCTCTAATGGCAGATTGAATTGTTTTGCTCAATTCGTAGAGTTATTTTGTGTTCAATTCGAATGATACTTGGAGGATGAGAGGGATGTCCCACTATTGTGCTCAAACTCTTTTAACCCGCTTTTAACGAAGCCCAAGCAAACATCCCTATTGCGAACATATGAAAGGATGTTGAATTTATTGTAATTTTGAATCCGTACTTCTTTTGGCTGCAAAGTAAAAAGGGAAGTCCAGAAACCGATATCAGTATAATAATCCTGATTTGTAATTAATTAGAACAGTTTCTAATATATTCTAGACAAAACCAAGATTTTAAAAAACGAAGTTTTCATAGGTAGAGATCAATGAAAGTGGTTTTAATTTTAGGGAAATATTGCTCCAAAATTTCAATATTTCGGTATTATTAACTTAATTTGGCTGTATTAATTTTTAAAAGCTACACAGACAAATATATATAACTACTATCCGAACTTCCCGTCTCATATTTTAGTTTATTGTAGGGAATATTAATTTTAATTTTTTTCTGTAAGTTAATGATGAGTGATTTCTGTAAGAATTTAAGAAACCGACATTAATTGAAAGTTGAATTATTGTTGTGGATTTTCTTAATAGAAAAATTTAAGGAATATAAAATTCAATTTAAAAAATACATTCGCAAAGAGCTTAGAATTTATGGTGCAGACTATGATAGCACCAGAGTGCATTTGAGTTGATCCTAAATATTTCCTTTTTGGCTTTCTCAGTGAGCTGTTCGTTTTGGAGCGAAAATTGATTGTTCTACTTTCTACCTTATGGTAAATGTTCTTCTATGCGATCATGGCTGTTGTATTCATCTGCTATCATCACCACCAGGAAATTATATAAGTTACGAAAATATTGTTAAAATAGATTAATTCATCCAAATGATACGATTTTTTCGAAATACGTCTACAAACTTGTGTTATTTATACTTTTCACGCTATTCCGCGAATCAAAAGTGCTGTTTTGGGGGCTATAGGACTCACTAAAGTGAAATTCTGCCAATACTTGTCGAATTGAGAACAATTCGCGTTATCGCGTAGCGCGAATTCCACGACCTTTATTAATAGGTTATAGCATCCATATAATATAAACACTTTATTGCAAGCTTTTATTATAGTGATGTATATATTTTTTTTTTTGCTCCAGTTTGCCTTACGTTACCGATGACGACTGGCAGCTGAAGGTTGGGCAGCTGTAGTGAAAGAATGCGGAGCTGATATTAACATACTCCGTTCAAGCACCTGCTGTATCAAGGTAGGTTCATTTGTATTGAAAAAAATTGATATGCACTGCTAATGAAGTATTGTATCTTGAAATGCATTCCATATTACGATATTTATTAGGCCTATATAATCATATTGTCATATTATCGTATAAGATGCAATTGCTAAAATTATAATTGTGATTGTTAAGGCGTGATCATGAAACTAAATTTAAAGTATAGCATATTTAACTTCCGCTACTACGAAATACAATATAGCCTACATTATATTAAGTTTATTTATCAAGGCAATTAATAAACTAGATTTATCAACAATATCAAGTTATCTTATATGGTGGGAACATAAATACGATAATATTGTCTTATATTAAATTAAATCATAATTAGATCTCGAAATTTTAGGTATGAAAAATTTACATTTTTAGAACCTAAAACAGTTTTCAGAATGATGTTATTACGCACTATTCTTTAATTTTAGGGAACAAAATGTATTTATTTCTGTATTTAAAATGGTTCACAAAACAATTGGTAATGCATAAAAACTGGTATTTTTACACGTGTATGACTATAAACATCAGATGTTAGTTTTTATTAATTTTTAATTTTTAATAATAATGATAATTATTATTATTTTTTAACTCACAAGAAGAAAAGGTCTACGATTTTACATTTCTTAAAAACAGACTTATGCTATTTTGTGGCCGAGTGTTAGCCTTAAATATTCTGAAAACACCACTGAAAACTAATAAACTAGTTGTATGCTTGTCTACCCTTACACAAGTCTAATTCTTACCCGTTTGGTACATAAACGACTAAAAATTTCCCCGTCGTAGATAAGATTATTAGAATCCACTGGTTCCAGGAACCAAGAAGTTCTTGACCCCTTGTCTTTTGGCATTGTTTTTCTTCATACTGCTATGCAATGCAATTAATACAGCACAGAATATGAGCACTAAACCATATTATGTACAGAGAAAAATTGAAATTTAAAATTAATGGCAAGTAATAAGTGTTCAGAAATTAATTTTCTCCAGTACCCAGAGAACTCATTATTTCATGAATGTATAATTCTACAGTACGTTATGACTGAAGCCATTTTGGCCAACATTTAATTTGACGTAAGGAAGGACAAGACTATGTCCACACGAGTTGATTGCTAACGAAGTATAATTTTGTTCAGATGCTCCAATGTTGGCTAATTCTAAGAATTCTGACTCTTTAGAAGTAACCTATTCCTGAAAACACAGTCATTATTTCCAAATAGACAAACAGAAATAAAAGGGATATTTTTAAAATAAAAAGCTGTTATTTTTCACTACCTGGTTTGTTATCTCTTTTGAAGCTCTAAACTAATTTCATACGTCTTAAAAATTATAATTTTTCACAAGAAAACTTATCTCATTTGGACAATAGAAACGAAGCTCACTATTTATTTGGAGAGACTCAGTTCCTTACTCACTAAGCTTACATAAACCCGGACGGCCAAGAAAACAGTTATCACAATGATTCACTCGTAGTAATTATTGCTTTCTTATACTTTAATTTTTTCTTATAATTTCTTTTCAGTCCTCTTAATTCAAATTTAAGATAAACGACTATATCCTATAGGATACATTATCAATTTAAAAGTTAATAGTTATTGTTAAAATAGCAGTTATTTTTTGTTATACTCTTCATTGTGTCTTCTGCTAAACAAAATGTAGCTTAATTCTGTTATTTAAAAAAAAAATGTTTTTACAGTCAATATTGTTAATATCTTTAGGAGCTCTGAAGAAAAGAACAACCAATATTATTCATAAACATATCACACCATATATGGGGAAGGTTTTTATATCTTCAATCCAATACCGATAGCCTATCTGAGGCACACGCACTGTGTTGGCCTCTTTGGGTGGATAGCAACCAATAAAAATATAATCTTTCGTCGGCATCACTCGCTCGAAGATAAGTTTTCTTGATGTATAGTAGCTTTCTATTGCCAGTAAGAGATCATGTTCCATGTAGTAGCGTTTAAGCGTTGACATTGTTCATGTTTCCCTGTTGTTTACCTATGAAACCAATCTGCAGTTCCTGTGTTAGCTGATTGAAATATTCTATTCCCTAGAGTAGTTCCATCAGCTTTATACATTGCATACGTCCATGTAGGATACGTTCAGTTTTTTTATTACGAATAACTCCGTCAGTGTGGGACGTTATTCGTCCATGTGCTTGTAATGTTATAATCCTGGAGTAAAATTTAGGATACTGATGTACTCATCAGTTATTGCAGAGTTTGACGTATTTCCTGGCATTACAAATAATTAATTCATGTGATTTTCAAAGCCAAAAAATACTTATTCACCTTATCTTTGTGGCGGTAGTTTAGAAAATGTATCCTGAATTGAAACTGGTGCTAAGTATTCCTTAGGTCGGTTGTTATATGATTATTTAAGACGGGAGTGTACTGTAAAGTAGTCCAGTGGTCCAAAAACCGAATGTAGCGGGACAAAACTATTTTGGTCACCCTTGTAAAAATAAGTAAACATAGTTCGATAATACTGTAAACATGTCCCAGTATCACGAATGGGCCTTTAAATTTCGTTAATCTGATTTATGACAGCGTGACACATTCTCAAAGTTGAATGAAAGCCTGCTGCTTTGGCGCCGAGCGTCAGGCTGATTATTTCTCAATAAGTTCCGTCAGTGGATAGTATCAAGTGTGAAAAAGTGAATGATTCTATTCCTACTGGATTGTTATTCTAAGGTATGGGAAACTTCTTGATGTAATATTCAGCACCCACAAAGGTAATCTACCAATTAAAAATATTTGGTGTAAAGCCTGAGCATGCTGATACGAGCTTAAGAGGAACGATAACAGGTGAGAGTCATTTATGCAGGCTGGGTAGGTCATTACCATCACAAACACTCAAAATAAATGCGGGCTGATTATGCACAAGAATATGTTTTTCCAGCTGCCACCATCACTGTTTTAACTTGATACAACAAGCTGAAAAGGCCGACTTCTGTGTATGCATTTCATTACGTTGAACACGTCTGAATTTCACTGTCCCTTTCTAACCACAAACGTTATAGAACCGGTTTGTAATATGTTCTCCAAATATGTTAAAGAGTTTTATTTACAATGTACCTTTATCCAGAAATATTATACACTAGTGTCCAAAATTAGAGCAACAAACCGAAATTTTATCTTTGGTGATTTATTTTGCCACAAAACAGTATAAACAGGTGTACGTATAAACAATATGAGGAATAAAGAAAGTAAACTATTTCAACGTTTGTGCATACCAGTAAAACAAAAGGCCCTGTTTTTTTTCCACACGTAATGACTTTCACACACATCCAGAAAAACGCGTTAATGTGTTCAGTATGGGGTATGACCACCTCTGGCAGCAATACAGGCCTCACAACGGCGTGACATGCTGTGAATAATGTCATCAATCTCCTTTTGAGGCGATAACGCCCATTCTTCCTGCAGAGCAGCTCGCAAGGCCTGGAGAGTGGTTGGTGGATGTTCACGTGAAGCAAGTCGTCTCCTTAGTGCATTCCAGACATGCTCTATAGGATTCAAATCGGGAGAGCGAGCAGGCCAATCCATGCGTGCAATATCTTCAGTTTCCAGGAAAACATCTACCACCTGTACACTATGAGGACGAGCATTATCATCCATCAGTATGAAGTATGGGCCCACAGCACCTTGAAACAATCGCAGATGAGGTTCCAAGATCTCGTCACGATATCTGACAGCAGTTAAATCTTGCCGATTTACCCGTACAACTTCATGAAGAGGTGTTCGGGTAGTCAACAGAATTCCTGCCCACAGCATTATTGATCCACCTCCATATCGGTCTCTTTCCACAATCTTTGCGTCCCAAAATCGTGTTCCAGGCTTTCTCCAGATGCGAATCCGTCGAGAATCATTTTCAAGACAAAGTCTGGACTCATCTGTAAAGATAACATTGGTCCACTGTTCGACCGTCCAGTTGGCATGTTGATGACTCCACTCTAGACGTACTCTTCTGTGAATACGCGGCAGGGGTACTCATACAGCAGGTCTCCGACAGTAAAGGCCTCTCTGCCGAAGTCTTCTGTACACTGTTTACCTCGATACAACTGTTCCAGTGGATGCTGTGAAGACAGATGCTAGTTGTCGTGCAGTACTACGGCGGTACCTTCGTGCCCTTACAGCCAAATAGCGGTCCTCTCTTTCTGACGTCACTCTTGGTTGTCTTTGCCCTGGACTTCGGGATACATCTTCGGACTCTACAAACTGTTGCCACATCCGAGAAACAACAGAACGATTCACATTATGAATCTCAACAGGTTTTTTCATGTTACTTATGATATGAAATTTCTTTTTTTTTTTCTGTGAAGGAAAATAAAATGTGTTTATATATTTTAGATTTTCTAGTAAGTAATTTTTTTTATAGGATCCAAAACTTACTGAAGGGAGGGGCCGACATAAAGAAAGTTTGCAATTACTGGGAGTATGGCATATTTCACAAAAAATAAATAGGAGGGTCTTCCCCTGGAAAAAAATGAAATGTATAATGTTGAGTTTTTTTGCCCACAATGTTTTTTGAAAGATAAGCATAACATTGTTTATTGTTTAGAAACCAAACTCACAACTCTCTGCACAGAAGGAAGGGACATTTCGCGAATGAATAAAGAACCCAGTAATGATTGTAAATTTGTTTACACTTCTGAACCGCTCCGTATAATTTCATTTCTAACGAACAAGAGTCAGTCCATCCCTTTTGTAGTTGATTGTGCATCAGTTCAGTAGGTCTATTCATCGATTTTAAAACACTATACGGAACCCAGCATTCCACCTTATGCTAAATCCTTATTGTCCTAAAATACATACTGTGCAGTTTTATTGTAGGAGCCGCTTAATTTACTCTCCTTAACGGGACATACGAAACGTGATTTGAGGAACAATTAAAAGCACAATACTATTTCACTGTGTATGTGTTTGGGGGAGGGAGGGATAGAAAGAGGGAGAAAGAGACAGAGACAGTCAGATAGAGACACATAGAAACAGAGACAAGCAGACAGAAAGAGAGAGATGGAGAGGGAGAGAGTGCGAGAATCTAGCTTAGGTTTATGCCCGGGAGATTCCGCAATTCCGTCATTACTCTGGAGTGCTGAGGGTCTTCCAGTCGCCTACGAAAGATCAAGAAGTAAGGAAGGAACAGTAAAACTGCTGATAATTTTTCAGTGATACTTTTTAGGAAATGGTGTACTTATCATGTAATCTTCGACGTGGGCTAATTGCTTTACTTCCTTTCCGAAAAAAGGAATGCTGAAGTTTTTAGTCTGAAATGACCAATGCAAACCTATTATCTAATGGGAAAATTGATAACATCTGATTTCTGAGGGCATTATTTTGGGGTACTATGTAATTGTCATATCACACTCCTAAATTAGCATCTTCTGTTAGTAATAAATTCATGAATTCGCTTATTCTGTTAATAGTATGGTTCCCCGAACGTCTTCTGCAAGCTTTCCATACACTACAATACTCATGTATTACACATACTGAAACAGGGGTAGAGTAATCGTTTATATTGAGTAGCCAAAAAAGTATATTAAATTAATTTTAGAACACAGGCTTATTCCACATTGAACTGTTGGATGAAATATCAAGGCCAGGTCAGTTGTAGCGGGAATACCTCATACAGAATATAAGCTAACCCATTTGATGTAACACAAAGCTTTATACTATATCGTGCAGCGTGCGTATGACAGTTTTCTTCCATTCGGCATGCAAAATGACTAATGCAATGGGCACGATTCCGCCCCGCTACAAATCTACCTGTACTTGCATATTCAATATGACCCCGGGCATTAAAAGAGAAAAGCCTCATTATGTATGACGTTGACCATGTCTCGTGCATTTAATAACAGTCAGGTAAACTGGCTTCAAGAAGGATTGATCTATGGCGAAATATCTTATGACATTAATGAGGCCATTGCAGTGCTATCTACATTTATAAAGAAACGTAATATCGAACGCATGAGGCATATTCATTATTTATTGAAAATCTGACCTATGAGTTCTTTGTGTGCTATCTTTTTTCAAGTTTTCAAGTCTTAGGCCTTATATCCTTCAAAAGGAAGATTATTATTAAAAAAAGTATGCAGTAGTATCACATTTTGGAAACTTCTTAAATATAAAATTTCACATTTATAGCCTTCTCACTGTACTTTTTCTTGTCACTGCATTCAGGCTGTTCTAACTGAAAAAACAATAATTAAAGGCTTCTAAAAGAGTATTCCTTTCGAAAACGTGGAAAATAATATTGAAAAGATATAATTTTGAAGGTGGTTCAATAAGTAACGGCTTTAGTCCTATGTTTTCACGGGTGTAAAAACTATGTTCAAGCAAAATTTCAGCTCGATCAGTTAATGAGGTTTTGCTTGATAGATCAATGACAGAGCGCAAACAGTGTGTAGAGACTACTTGTAATATATTATATAGGCTATTTATTTCCAAAAAGGGGCTCATACATTAGAAATATAAAAAATAATAATTGTTGATTGTTTCAAGTGATTCTTGAATGCTTTTGAATAAGGAAAAAAATATGTAAATTTATTACAGCATGGACTAAACTTTAAATATATAAAAAAAACATGAAAAATAAATATAGTATTTTGAACTGTACCGGTATATATCGTGCTATACACTGGTGATATAAAATTTACTGACTTTAGCTTCATAGAGAGGGCCGACTTATGTGTATAAAGATAATTTCCTCTTTCATAACGAAGTTATTTATTTTAAACAGAAGCTACTTTATCTTTTAATTTAATCTTACGAACACACCTGCGATATAGGTATTTGCGTTAGGTTCATTTTTTCAGGAACATTTAAAAATGGATTATTATTATTTCATTCTGATCCCATTAGGAATTTGCCAGATGACACAGAATAACAAATATTTTAAGCCATCATATAAGTTAGGCTACATATAAGTTAAATCATGTTACATAAAACACAAAGTGTATTGAAAACAGTTCGGCTACTTTACATTCTAAGGGCTGTGTGTTCCATATAAGTGGTTTCTCAAGATAATCACTGAGAACTTAATGATATTCGTTACGATTTCTTCATCGATTCGTTGTTTTAATCGACATTTCTTGCGCGAATTTACGAAGAACTTGGAGTTGGTTCCACGTGCGCCGAAGAAGAGACCGGTGAAAACGATGGATTTTATGTCGAAGTTTTCCACGCAGTATGGGATTGTGTGCTCAAAGAAGCCTTTTTCTACCTTGTCTATATTGACAAGATGTTCGATAGATAATTCGAAACGGATTGTCGTGCCGCTTAGTTGGCAGAAGTTCTCCCTTAGGACAAGTCCCTAGCACATCGGGGGTTGTAATAGAGCTGGAGTTTAACTTTGAATTTGTATAGGCCCTAAGAGGGGGTTTGCCGTAACGTAGTGATTTAGGCGCTGCTCTTCAAACCGGAAGGTTGCTGGTTCGATCCCTGATGAGGTCGTTGGCGTTTTCCAATTGGCCTAATCCTTCTGGTGGCACTGTGGCCCTGGGATCGACTCAGCCTCTAACAGAAATGAGTACCAGAAGCAATCCTGAGGGAAGAGACGGCCGGTGCGTAAGGCTGACAACCTTACCGCCCTCATTGCTGAAGTCTGAAAATCTGGGACGCTCAACCTCCTGGAACCCTCTGGACCTCCATGGCCTGTAATAGGGAACACTTTACTTTTTATAGGCCCTAAGATGCTGTATTTTGTTATACTTTGTAAGTTAAATCAGTAATCTGGAACATGGTGTCATTATGTCTGTACATCTTAACATAATTCCTTCATTCTGTAAATTAATTATTTTGTAATAGAGCATAAACATTTAAGTCTGACTCAATCTCATGTTTCTTACGCTAACAAAACCATCAAAATAAGTCAACCCACAAATTTTTTTGGCACTTTTCTTGATGAAGAATTAAACTGGGAAAATCATATTGATCCTCTACGCAGTTTACTGGAGAAACAATATTTTGCTATAAGGTGATTAAAAAACTCATTGGATCAGACAGGTCTCCTCAATGTGTACTTTGCTCTTCTGCAGTGCATTCTTTCTTATAATATTTTACTCTGGGGACGTGCAACTAATATGAATAGAGTATTTATAATGCAAAAGAGAATTTTGAGAATAATTTTTAATCTTGGGCAGAGAGACTCTTTAAGAGAAGTTTTTAAAACTCAAAACATCTTAGCATTAACAGATATCTAATATATAAAATCGAAAGTGTGTATGTATGTATGTATGTATGTATGTATGTATGTATGTATGTATGTATGTATGTATGTATGTTTGTTCCCTATACAAATCTACATTTCTTTACCAATTTACACGACATTTTGCACACATACCCAGTTAAGCCCGGGAAGTATAGCTGTCGACATTAAAATTGAAACAAATCAGTCCTTCCCTTGAAAATTATATAATTTCTAAGAATATTATACTAAAAAAATGAAATACCATTCAGTTGTCAAGACAACAGTTTATTGTTTACACAGTTCATATGGGGCTTTGGACACTACGTAATATTGGACTTTAACGAATATTGATGCTATCGATGTAATACATTTTTTTGTAAAAATAATTCTTGAAGTATAAAATCCACGAAAATAAAGCACATTGTGATGCAGTCACATAACTACCCTCGACATAAGAAATATTTTCTCACTTCACATTTTGATGTAGAATAAGAGGTCGTATTGCAGGGACAACTTAAGTGTGTGAGTATGCTATATCAGAAGTCTCTAAATAATCCTTTCCGCTGATACGTTATCCGTAGCTGTAGGCTTTGTATTAGTTGAGATTTATCATAGGCCCTAAGCATGGGATGGAACATTTTGAGTCCTATGCTCGCAGTATTTTATGTCCCGGGTTTTAGGGGAGGAAAGTATGAAAGTGATACTGCATTTCTATTTTATTTCAGCCCCGAAACGGTTGTATGGTAACATGAGAATGAGAAATAAAATTTTCCGTCAAGTCAATACAATCTTATGTAATTTATGTTTCTTCTTATTTCAACCCCTCCCAGGCATGATGTGTAGAAGCAACGGAATGCAGCATTCGACATCCTCTATGAGCCATAAAAAGCTGTATCTAGCGTTTTCTGATGGGATCGTTTGAGTGTGATAAATATTTTTCTTCATTTCAAGTTTTACATACGGTACATATTATATAAGCACCTAGAGTTTCAAAATCGAGTCCTCCATAAGTTAATTTCCAATTAAAAAATACAAAGCCCAGGCGACGCCGGGCCTTTTCAGCTAGTTTATTATATAAAGCGGCCATGTTTTACAGAAAAAACAAAAGCAGTTCTATAAGTAACAATGAAATCCATAAACATGACGCCAGAGGAAACAACAATATTCACACAGAACATTCAAGTATACAAAATCTCCCATGCCCACGATTAGCCTTGCTATTAATAATTTTCCAACAGAAATAATTAATTTAAATGAACTGAACTCACTCAAAAGAAAACTGAAATATTATTTATGCAGTAAGACGTATTATATTGTTAATGATTTTTGTCATGACTTCAAGATTTCTGTAATTTTATATTTTATTATTATTATTTTATTATTATATTTAAATGCACTCAGTATATTTTATTGTTATTATCATTGCTCTGTACGCTTATTGTATTGATTGTCATATTGTTTTTACAAAGCAATTGTGTGTCCATCTAGGCATACCTATATCTTGTATAGCTCAGCAGACGTAATAAAATAATATAATAATATAACTACTTATAACTACTTAAATAATTATTTAATGTTAAACCAAAATGATTTTTCTTAGTCAAAATCTTAATTTTGTTTTACAAACCAATGCAATTTGAGGAAAAGAAATAACAAAACGATAAATCTAGAACACAAAGATAGTTCATCAGTGGTCATGAATGGAATCCGCAGAATAACTCTACGACTGAAATTTTACTATAGAGTTTCGTGGATTCCTTTGATGGTTAACAATTAAAATTAAATCTCTGCTATGACACAAATTTAGTATGACGTAGACTATACATAGATTAGTCTTAGTAGAATGTTTATTTTATTTGTCAGGTTTTCCTTCAAAAATGTAAAACGACTTCATGCGATATGTCTTTTACAGGGACATCATGGCTAGATATGGTGACGTAATATTCTGGTTGTCATTCACCACATTACTCGTAACACCCTTCTCGGGTAAAGACAGTATCTGATGGCCTGTCTGTTACACAAGTGTGACGCAAGGAGCATGACATCCCGGTCCAGCACTTCGTTCAGACACCATTCTGTCACCTATTCTGAAACAATAAGATCCTCTTCGCTTCCGACATTATAACTACTAATAAGGGTAATAATATCAATACCGTAATGATGATGATAATAATACTAATCAAAGTTATTATTACTAAGAATTACTACTTCTAGTACCATTACCATCATAGGCGGAACCACCGTGTGCCGGGTGTTGTATCGGCACGTTGCCATGATAGCTCAATGGTAGGGCAGCGATACGGAGAGCCAAAGATCTTGGTTCAAATCCCGGTTGTAGCATTGAATTTTTCAGTCTGACTCAGCATTTCCATAAAGTTTAAGTATTTAGTTTTGAAATCTAGAATTTTATTATTAGGGTAGGATTTTCAGGAACAATTTTCTACTAAGAAATGGAAGTGAAAAGACATTAAAGTATATAACAAATAAGAGAAAGTACTGGGTCATGTAGGCCTAATATGAAAGACATAATATAATATAATATTTTGTGCAATAAAATCAACTCGTTTAAAACCATGTCTAAAATAATAATATTCTCTAAATTCAGGATGTTAAAAATACCAGTTTCATTCACTAGAGACAGAGAAAAAACAACTCTTCCAATTAAAATATTAGGCATATTATGTAGACAGATACGAGTATAAAGATAGATAGACATATAGACAGAGAGACAGAGGGAGATATAGGCCTAGGCTAAAAACGGAGGGACAGACAGATAGAGAGACAGATAAAGAGAGGAAGAGAAAAATTGGCAGACAGAGGGACAGACAGACCGATAGATGGATGGATGGATGGACGGACGGACGGATGAACGGATGGTTGGATGGGATGACTTTTACATACTTAAAAGCATCTGGGAAAGTACCAACTAATGATTTTTAAGAATCGAATAATCTGTTCTCGCGTAATATAAAGAATCGAATGATCATTCAAATGAAAAACATCTCGGATGATGCAGGATCCAAAAAATCGGGATATGTGACGTTAGAGCTCGAGTCAGTATTTGAGAACTACTGAAAACTGACCCGATTGATAATTCGAATCGTTATTCGTATGTTCAGCTCGGCAATGTCATCATGTTACAAGATCTACTGCTATTTGTTCCCGCAATGGGCGTGTCTTACCCATACAGTGAATCAAAACCAACAGGAGTTAGTTTCATGCAACCCTGTCAGATATTGCGTTAATCTCATTGTAGTACTACCGTTTACAGAGTAAAGATCAATGAAATAATTAACGCTACTTCGTCTGCCCTGGATCTTCTGTTATGAATCGGGAATCTGTCAGTACTGAACTGCCCTGTGCACATGGTAGCTGTGCGTTCATATATATATTTCATATATATGATATATATATATATATCATATATATTTATATATATGTCTTCCTTGCCTCCAAAACTTACGCTATATCCCATTAACGAAGTTAAGCGAAGTGATATGACTCTGCGAGAACTCGACAACTCGTCCTCATTTCAGTCTTCTCCTAGCACTAAAATATTCGAATGATCTTTGGAATACTTTTTTATGGTTTTTGATATCTCGAGAACTTTCAAAATCGAATAATTCCGAATTTTTCATTCGAAACACTAAATATATGCGTCAATGGTTTACAAATAAAACTATTCGCCCATTTTGAGTTAGTATCACAGACATCCAAAATGGGGCTATGAATTAATTTCAGTAGCTTATAGCAGAATACACATCTTCTACACCAGGCATTTCCAACTGACTGAGGAATGACGCCAGAGCTTGTTTCTCTTGCATAAAACCGGTACGGAGCAACATGCGAGAGCTGTGGACAGAGCAGTGGCGCGGTTGTGTGTTTAGTCAGTGTATCATGGTATTTGCAGTGTACAGTCATAGTTTAAACGAGTATTATTACTGAAAAGCCATCTACTCAACCTAAATTTCTTTCTATTTGGGAAGAGTAGTTTATGTTTACGGATACTGGAACAATAACAAAATGTTTAGTATGTTCCAAAGAAATGCAGTATGTAAAGAAATTCAATTTACAGAGTCATTACTCGTGCCATGCTGCTGAATACATCAAATGACCGCTAGAATGCTGTGTATGTTTGGAACCCCATATGACTGCGAGCAGTTTTTTTCTCTAATGAAAATTAACAAATCTCGCTATATAAGCCAGATGACCGATAAGAGCTTACAGTCTACACTTAGGTTATCTGTGACTCGATCTTTCTATCCAAATATTGAGGAACTTGTGAAGTCGAAACGTTTACAGAGGTCTCGAAAATCTAATGAAAAATAATTCACAGGAATGCGACTGGTCAACTTAATTTCTTGTTTCATTTATTTTTTCGTTCAATTTTGTTTGTTTGCTATTCGCAAATGAAGTTGTAGTGTTTCCCTTTTAGTTACATTTCGTACCATTTTACTGTTATTTTTAAGTTCAACATGCTATGCATTAAATGTGTTAACATATTATTATTATTATTATAGTAGCATGCATCACTACTACACTACGTTGTATTTCCTTATTATACGCCACTGCTCTTACAGGGTGAACCTGCTCCATCTGCTCCGTGTTGTCTACCTCCCTTGTTACGGAGTACTAGAGACGCCCGCTATGACGTCACTGAGCATTTATCTGGAAACCCCTGTTCTACACCAACACGCTTAAAAGCAAAAGAGCAATCAAGGTTAGGCATATCTTCTACAAAGCTCATAGCATCACTGTTATCTGGTAGACTATTGATAATTTCATTAACTTTATCAGTAAAGACGGAGTTACATTCTTCTGGATCTAGGTCCAGTGATACGATATTCATATTTGAATTTCTGTTATTTATTCCTTAGAAAGCTTATGCGAACATAATTCCTTCATGGAACAGATTTTCACGGGTGCATGCCATTTGCTAAAAACTGCCCCTGGGATACTGTTACATTACCGCAAAAATTCATGTTACAGTACCGCAAATGATTGTGACAAAGTAATCGTACAGAGACTACATAAATTTAGGCAATCTACATCACTGATGATACTAAATTTCCACCGGTGTTATGGGCTAGTTGTCCATCAAGCGATCCCCGAACGACAAATGGGACTGAGTCTTTCCATAGACATTTTAAAAAACAATTTCATCAATCACATCCATCTGTTCATGTGCTGACTGCAATGCTTAGGAATTGCAGAGCGAAGTATACATCTCTATCACTTCTTTGCAGAAGAGGAAAGTTAGGAAACGTATCATACAAAAACACGCATACAACATGGATCTCTGGAATAGTTATTCAGCTGGTACAATATCGTTACCACAGTACACCAAAACTTTGGGACGTCGTTACCAGCCACAACAGCTCTGAAGAAAATGCGTGTTATGACGAATCCTTTGGAGAATGCAGTGGACGCCACACTTCTAGTGTAAGGTAATCCTTAATGCTCATTTGCGCTAATGATATGTTAACTTTTGCGGTACTGTAACCATGTCCATTTGCGTAAAAGTGCTGCACCGATTTGTACCGAAACACTAAGATGACGTGAACAATTAGAACTTGCAACCTTTCATTCAACAGAATTCCTAGTCTGCAGTATTTCTTAAACTGGCGATAAAAAAGTTATTAACTCTTTCAGAGCTGAATTGAGTGTATGAATATAAGCAGCTATCAAGGGAAATCATGAGTGGGCTCTAAGTTCAAAAATAGGAAGAAAAATTTAAATGGAATAGCTGGATTCTATAAATGACAGCAGTAACACGTGCGTAATAATCGTCCCAGTTTATATAAAGCAGTTCTCTTATACAAGTCTTATGGCTGTGATTCAATACAGTTTTTGGTGACGAATTTATACGTCAGTAGCAGTAAAAAGATTAAGAGCGGCATTTTGCAAAACATTGAAATCCATGGTGTTCATATTTCTCTGTTGTGTGTTTCCTGAAATATAATCAAGTATTTCCAGGTTCTATATTTATATTTCTGAAACGTAATTTATATCTCTCATGCTAAATGAAAGAAGAAACTTGAGGGACAGAGAGGAAAAACAGTATAGAAATATAGCTGTAGCAGCAGAAGTACAAAACAATTCAACAAAACAGAACAGAGAACGGTATAGTATATCGCCACTCTATTCAATTTCGAGAGGTTCTGTTTGTATACAATATTCCTGTAATTCTACAGAAGGCGTAGTATATACATGCAAGGGAAAGCCGTGTAGAGAGAAAAAACACACACACATCGATGTGCGCTATCCATTATATTGTTTTTGGTGGAGCAGCAGGAGACAAAATAAAAGCACCCGCGGCATTGTAATCAGAACAACGGAAGTTGTAATCACATGTACTTCCTCCTCACATTAGAGTAGGCCATGTATAGAGCTTGTAAAATCGCTGTGCGTTTGTTCATATAGGACCAATTCACAGGATTTCGCAAGTCTCTGCGGTCATGAGATAGACGAATTATTATTTTGTGGAGATTAAAGCAATGATAAAATTGTTTCATGGACCTTGCAAACAGGAAACATTTTTTTTAATGGTAATGTAACAATTTTTGCCTGTAACTTACGTAGTGACTGGTACACAGTCATTAATGTCGTCAATATCTCATTCCATCTCATACAAAATAAAAACACGTTTGATAAACGATAACGTTGCTTCCTTCTTTGAGAATTTAGCAGAGCAGTACGAAATATTCCCCGACAATATTTTCTTCACGAGACAACCAGTACAATGTCAATAGAAACAGATTCGGTCTACTGGTATACTCAAAGATACCAAACACACAATGCAAACTATAAACTATGCAGTTATATACGTATAGGCGAATGTACGATATAACTTAAACTGATTTTGAAAATCGTAAATTCAATAAAAGAAATTACGCTGCCGATTTGATACATTATAAAGATTGTATAACTTTTTTGTACGACTGTACTATAATAAACTTATAACAGGTGGTGTTACAATATCACAATGGCATCAATTAAAGTATAGATTTTTGTTTTAACAATTTATGTGGTAACGATTAATATCGAATACGGAACGGATTTTGAAAATCGTAAATTCAATAAAAGAAATTACGCTGCCGATTTGATACATTATAAAGATTGTATAACTTTTTTGTACGACTGTACTATAATAAACTTATAACAGGTGATGTTACAATATCTCAATGGCATCAATTAAAGTATAGATTTTTGTTTTAACAATTTATGTGGTAACGATTAATATCGAATACGGAACAATCTTGAAGCCTTGAGAGCATCAAATAAAACTGCATAATAAACAACCTGTATTTAAATTAATATGAATTCCGTTCATATTAATCACGACAAGATAAGTGTGTTATTTTAATACATAGATATAAGAGGTAGTTTCAAAAGCAGTAGGTTTTCTGACTACGAGCTGAGTGTTTGTCAGTCATTGTAAAAAGGCTTGAAAGGATTTAGTCACTGCCATCAAAATAACAGCAACTAAATAACTTGTAGTGTCACTTTCTGTTCTTCTTCTGGGTTAAAAGTTCTGTATCACTGACTTCGAGGTTCTGTATATTGGGTAGTTTCTAGGGTCATAGACTATTGTCCAATAGCTGATATGAAAGGGTTCTCATGGTTTTTAATCTTATCATAAAGTTTTTTTCCAAAGCTTGTAGAAGATGAGGACACAGATACTGAACTTCCAGGTCTTCTTGAATTTGAGAATTTCTTGTGCTCCAATCGCTTGCATGAATTATCCGAAGAACTTTATTTTGTATAATTTTTAGAGGTTTAAGTGTCGTCTTAGGAGCATAAATCCAGGCAGGATAAGCATAGGTTATGATTGGACGGATTAATAGAATATATAAATTCACCTTCTGTTTTAGACTGAGTACTGGAGATTTCAATAAAGAGTATATTATATGAACTATTCTAGCTGTTCGATTAGCCCGCACGCATAAGCTGCCATCTATCGCTGAGCACCTAAACGAAGAGAGCTTACTAACAGTAGATCGTCGAAGTCAGTTGTTTCGTTGAATCTAAAATCTCAGAATTAAACATTTAATTACGGTCGAATAAAAGCAGTTGTATGCAACTTGAATATAGTGATTAAGACACTCTCTCCGCTTGCTCCATAAAAATATTCGTTCTTAATAAGTGCAATGTTTTAAAATTATTTTTATTTTCCTGAAGGAACGCTAAAAGTGTATAGTCTACTGGTAATTTATCCGTTTATTTCCAAAGCCTGTGTATTTAGTGTGCATGTTAATAATTGAAGTTAAAGCCCCGTATTCCTAATTACTTAAGATTACCTGTTCATTGCTCTAATTCCGTATGTTTTGACATTATGATGTAAAGTAGGGGAAGGTTGACGTCACACATCCTTTTTTAATCATACTAATCATATTAATATATCTTTGAGTTCAAAATGCCAATAACCATGCAGGTAGTAGGGACGCAAACCAGTTTCTTGTATTTCCAAGAAACATGTTAGTTATCATATGTCTTTTAAGCATAGGGGTACCATATGTTAGCACTACAATTAATGAGAATAATATGAAGCTCGTTTACCAGGTGCAAGCCAACAAAAAAGGGTAAAATAACCACGTGCTTCACGATATCATACCTTATTGATATTCCTTCATTTCTGTTTTATCAGTCGACCCATCTTAGGTTTTTTCAACTTGCCATATTTGAACTCAACCGATGTCTCGGTTATAACAATCGATTATGAAATTTAAAAAAGCATCCATTCATATCGCTCTCTCGTTAATATAGATAACTTATAGTAAGCCTATTCCCTTAATTTAATGTAAGCCGAATGCTCAGAAAGAATAGCGCAGGCCTATACATTATTCATAAAGCAGGATTATTAAATACCCTAATGATAATACTTCAATTCATACCTTTTCCTTTTTTTGTTCTTTTGAATAGGTTATAAAAATAAAAATTAATAGTAATAAATAATATTGTATTTCTGGTAGAGCATTTTATCTGGCTATGTATGTAGTAGCTACCGCCTGCCTAGGGTAGATGACGCAGCGGTGGGTGGTAGGCCTTATTTCTTCTGGGATGTTAGCCCCACGGAGTTATGTTTGTAGTAGGTCTACAGAGAAACTTAGTGATCGAGTGATTGACTAAAACAATTGAAAGAGAGATAACACCGAAGAAGAATGTGTCACGATTCTTAGACCCCCAAAAAGGTGAGATGTCTGTGAAATAAAAAAGTTTCTCTGACGATTTTGTTAAAAATTCACAATATCAAAACTTCCAACGAAGAGTATTTATTTATTTATTCATATAAACCCTTCGGCTTTCCCCATATGAAGGATTGCCGTAGGGTAGCTGAAACAAAATAAAAAACACACAGTACGTAATTAAAGGAAGTAGTTCAAACAAGTGACGCAATAACAAAACTGGACAGATATTAAGACAGTGGAGTGTGTACTGTGTATGATCGTTAAGTATGCTGATGGCAGTGAGCACAATTTCTTATATGAAGTTTCCTCCAAGATGGAATATTTTGCAGAAATGTACGAAGAAGAGAGGTATTGTGTCTCTAGCACCTTTCATCATACCAATGACTTCAGTGGAAGTAAGATGGTTTTTTTCATATAGTAGGGACTGGTAGGGAGGTAAATTCTGCATTTCTCTCGTGAAGTGGAACAGGTCTATGCCCATTTGATTCTACCCTCATGTCGGATCTATAATTTAATCGTTAGTTGAGCATAATGAAATGGCTAATATATCAATCCCAAGACGTTGCCCTTATTGGATGGGCCATGAACCTCTTCGTACACAGCGTAACCCTTCTTCCGTAGAGCTGTAGTTATCAGAGCTCTAATTTTGTGGTGGCAGGAAATTCAAAGCGTTTCATTGAAAGGTTATGATCTCAAAGCATGGCCAATTTTTCTATCTCACTGTCGCATCGGCTGCAGTGGTTTCCGTTTCGGGATCTCATTAGAATGGAACGCCTGCCTTCCACTCCGGCGGCCCGGGTTCGATTCCCGGCCGGGTCGGAGATTTTTCAGTAGTGGAAAATCCCTTTCCCGGGTTCAGGACTGGGTGTTTGTCAGTAGGTTAAGTCTTAGGTTAAGATAATGCACATTGTGCGCGATTCCTTAATTATTAGAATGGAACGCAGAGGATACGCTTTTGCTATCATTTTTGGAACATCTCGCCAATCCTGCAATTCAGTTGGTTAGGCTGACGAATCCACTTGTTTGTGGGAGTCTAATCCTTGTACAGGATAACACCTTCGCCTTTTTTGATAAAACACACCAGCATTCAAATAGGCCTACTTACTTCCTCAGCGTTTGACTTAGGCCTAACTTTCTATCCTTTAGTTAATCAAAAGGCAAGTCTTAAAGGTCAAATTTGTGGAGACAGGCTTCAATTTCACTGGAAAACTCGCAGCATATGTTCACATGGACATTGAAGGAACGTTATAGGACTATATTATAAGCATTGCTATGCTGGATTTCTTTCAGTCTTTCCTTCAATAATAATTATTTTACTGATCCAAAATATGTACATTTAAACTATTGTACTATAGGCTGGTACATGATTTGTGTGTAGGTTATTGCAGAAATTACGGTAGCTTAATGATATCTGCTATATCTTCTGTAAACAAAGTGAACTGTTTCCTATTAGCCCTTGGAATACAATTTTTCCATGTCTTTTAATATGAATGCATTAATTATTACCAATAAATAGTAGGAGACACCAATATTGCTTTTGTAGAAAGTAGATACCTACCGGTACATAAATAGGCCTATATAATAAATAAACAAATTCGTTTTATTTGCCTAACACAGTACCAAGTTTTTCGTAATACAATAAAGTGTTTTACTTCTAATTAACAAACATTTCTTAAATATTTAATACAATTATATAGCAATTTACAATATAGCCTACAATATATATATCACGATACAAACGTCTTATATTTTTAAAAATCTGTATTTTAAAAACCTTATACTCTGTTAATACTATACATTTGGTAATTTTTCAGTTGCATTTTTGCTGTAGGCTACATAGAAAATTAGTCTGTTAGTAAATATAACTCATAATGGCTAATATAAAATTCATTGAAAAAATGAATTTACTAAAGAAATACACAACATTACAAAGAATATAAATTGTTTACAGAAACCGTCATTTAAAATGAAATTTCTGTTTCTGATGCAATCTGAGAGGGGAGTGATTTTTAGAATCTAAGTAGTATGGAGACGATTCAAAAATATGGGTAGAGTATTTAGACAGTTCTATGCTGTTTTTATCTGGAGTATACTAACAAATAACTGATTTTGAAAAGGTGTCTTATGAGAATAAGCAATAAGGGCGGGTGCCTTAAAAAATAACGATAAATGGGAGCGGGAGGATCTTGTGAGTTTTTTTTTTTTTTTTTTTTTTTTTTTTTTTTTTTTTTAAGGGAATATTCCACAATACAATGGTATTCCTTCGTATATAAGGAAAATGTAAATAAGACTTTCTGTAGGGATTTGATATTATTCTATGAAATTTTATTTTAATTTATCCTAAGTACCTTTTAAATTATAATTAACTGACAGAATGCGAAAGTAAACATTTAGGTTGGCATGTACACATCTAACATGGACAAGAACAAGAAAAAGATCAGCATTTAAGGAAAATGTAAATAAGACTTTCTTTAGGGATTTATTATTATTCGATGTAATTTTACTTGAATTTATTCTAAGTATCTTTGTTTTAAACAATGTATATATTATCATTATTCAACTTGAAATTAAGGCATGTAATGCATGTAATATTACTCCGTAATGGGGCATGCTGTAATAATAAATTACAAAAAAAAAAAAATGGTATTCCTTCATCCCACAACAATCTTTTGCCTCCATAAGTCCCTGTCCATAGCATCTTCTTTACTCAATCCTTTTCTCGCCATACTCCTTTTCACCCCATCCATCCAACACTCTTCGGGCTTCCCTCTTCCAATCCCAAATTTTCTTGGATATTCTATCCTCTGTCATTCTGAGTCAATAAATAAATAAATAGTTTTTAAATAATAATTATAATAAATAAATAATTTTGTCAATAAATAATAATAAATAATTTGATAATTGAAAATATAATTAATGATAATTAATTTGATTTAATAATTAATAAATAATTAATAATGAATAATTTGAGTCAAATAATTTTGTTAATAAACACGGTGAGTTACATTCTACTGCTCTATCTCTGTAAATGATGGGTTACACTATGTCACCTGACCTTGACTAGTTTTGGTGCAGCCAGTGTGTGAAGGTCAGGTATGAGAGCATCATGTCTAAATCGCTGAGAGCGGTAATGAGGAAGTTACGGAGCGGCATGCGCCAGGTTGGGATCATAAGCTTCATTCATCATCCTAGTATCATGTCACCATGCTTAAATGAAAGATTTATTTCACAGTTTTATACGTTAGCATTTGGGTATAGTAATAATCAATCTCCATTTATTCTAACCCAATTTTGCTATGTAAGCCTTTATAGCATAGTTAGGACTATAGTTTAAAACTTAATTAAATACACCTAGTTTTCGTGAGTGACGAATACACGAATTGTGTTTATTGACATTAATAATGAGAATTTGTTTCCCAAACAATTCTACATCGAAATTTTGCCGTTTTAAACTTTCGAAAATATATTAAATTTGTGTTATTGCGAAATTTCCGTCTTTAGTGTAATTTTTTTTTCTTTTTTGAACGAAGTTCTATTTTTCAAGGGATACCTCCAGTTTTGGAAAGGCCTAAACTTAAATGATATGCTTATTATTTGTCGAATAAATACAATGTGCACATTAAAAATATGTATTCAATAAACCAGGAATTAATTATTATTTTTTAGGTATTTGTGGAAGAAAAGTTATTTATAATGTGCCAAACTTCTGAAAAATTACAATATTTTCTCAATACCTAAGCATCCTACAATATTCTTTACTCATCATCCTTCAATACTTCAGTCATTCACTAGCAACCTTCAAATCACAATTAGTAGAACCGGTATATATAAGTTATATATATATATATATATATATATATATATATATATATATATATATATATATGTAGTAGGCCTTACCTATCACCCGGCAAAAATTAATAATAATAATAATAATAATAATATACTAATGTCCAAAATTAAAACAACAAACTGATATTTTTCCTTGCAGTGTCTACTATACGAGATATTCATATAAAGTGTAAAGCTATGTCCGTACAGTCGTGTTCTGAACTGAAGATGGCATTCCTGTCTTCTTACAAACATGCAATCGATGTCGTCAGAGCACCAATCAAAAGGGCAGTGCACCTATCAAAAGGGGGACATTTACTGCAGGTACAGGATGGTACAGAGAAGACGCCTAGAAGATTCTCTTCGGTGGTGAGCCATAGGAAGAGTGGAAGCAGGACAGGGCGTTATTGCCTCAATATGAGATTGATGACATTATTCACAGCCGTCTTGAGGCCTGTATTGCTGCCAGAGGTGGTAACACCCCATACTGAGCACATTAACGCGTTTTTCTGGATGTGTGTGAAAGTCATTACGTGTGGAGAAAAAAATATAAAAACAGTGCGTTTTCTTTTACTGGTATGCGCAAACGTTGCAATAGTTTACTTTCTTTATTCCACATATTTTTTATACGTTACTATCACTTGTTTATACTGTTTTGTGAAAAAATAAACCACCAAAGATGAAAATTCGGTTTGTTGCTGTAATTTTGGACTCTAGTGTATTTAATAATATTTTTTATTCGTTATAGGTTACATGTATTTTTTAAAAGACACAATATCCTGATTTAAGGATACAATCTCGTATGTCTGGTTTGAAGCTGTAAGGATTGCGAGATGGAGATGGAAGCCTCGAATGAAATATGTTTTTATACGTTCTTCATTGACACAAATCTAAAAATCTAGTCTCACAGAAACAAGTGGACGCAAATAGCATTAGACGTTGCACTGCATATTGGAAAACATTTCAAACTGGATTTTCACCATCGATCCCTGTTTACTCTTGGAAAATCACGAACATAAAAAAACACAGCGACCATGTCACAAGGTATAATGAAAAGTGGCATCCCAAATTCTATTCTTTTATCGTAAAAATAAATTGAATGTTGAGCTAAAGTTGAAATGAAAGCATGTCTGTATTTAGAATGATATTTAGAGGGCTCTGTAATCTGAACCTGAGTCTAGATTAATTGGTAGCTACTGGTACGAACTTGTAAAAGTTACGAAATAAAAGTTATGAATTTTTCGTGGACTCTTTCGTGGTGCTCACAGGTTAGAAAACGTTGATTACACCATGCAAAAACATTTTATTGTAATGCACAATTTCCTAAGCATTAACTTATATACGAGGCACGTCTTTACAGTAAGTTTCTCTGGGGCTGTTTACAGAAACAAAACATAATATCTTGGACATATATGTTCCAACAGATATAGCAAGTATTCAGCTGTTCTTCAACATAGCTGACACCGGAATTGAAACATTTGTCATACCGTGGAACCAACTTCTGAACACCTGTGCCGTACAAGTCCTCCGCCAGGGATCTGAGCCACTTTGTGACAAACATCTCATCCTCTCTGTCATTCCCTGTCATTTATTGAGACGTAGGAAAATATGGAAATCACTGGGAGCGAGGACTGGGCTGTAGGGTGGATGCTTAAACACCTCCCAGCCGAACTTCTGCAGGAGACTTGCTAGGAGGTGTTTAAATATCCACCCTAAAGCCCGGACCTCGCTCCCAGTGATTTTCATATTTTTCTACATCTCAAGAAATGACATGGAATAACAGAGAATGACAGAGAAGAGGAGATGTTTGTCACATAGTGGTTCAAATCCCTGGCGGCAGAATTCTACGACACAGGTATTCAGAAACAGAAGTTCCACGGTACGAAAAATGTTTCGATTTCGGTGGCAATTACGTTTAATAATAGCTGAATACTTGCTGTATCTGTTGCAAAAAAAAATATATATAGGCTATATGTCCAAGAAAATGTGTTTTGTTTCTGTAAATGGCCACAGGGAAACTTACTTTATGGACGCGCCTCGTACTTTCCTAGTTTCACACCTATTTATTTATTTATTTATTTGATACTACAACAAAGAATAAGTGCTCCTATTATACTAGCATTTGCATGTAGATCAACTTATTGCGGTTTTCTTAACTCCTCACTGTTGAGCCTCATTTCGTAGCAGTTCTATTGGGGTTAAGCTTTATCTGGGCGCCAGCCATGCAATTACATAGCGAATTTATTTGTCTTACCGCTATCCCAAGCTGCCAGCCGGTCATCGAACACAGGACATCCTTCTCTCAGAGCAGACAGACGACACTTGGCTTGGATAAGGTTCTAACATGAATTAATACACAGGTTTTATATTTTACCATAACCAAAATATTCGTGGTTTATTTGTTCACCAGATAAAATTACACTGAGTCACAATACACTGTTAAATCCATCCTGGAAATCGCTCCCATGGTGACCCCAAGTTACGATGTAAATGACGATTAGTTTACTGGATCAGGTATCTAGCTAAACTTAGGCCACATCGAGCCTACCACACTGTATACCTTGTGATATACTTCTATATTCTACATATACTTTACTGGCATGCTACACGGGGCAGTCATATGCTCCCGTTTCCTAGACAACACTTAATTTCTTTACGTTAATACTATCCTAACCTTTGATCCTTCTCGTGTCGAAATCAAGTAAGCGAGTCTACATCCCTCTCGATCGAAATCGAGTAACAGAGTCTACATCCCTCTCGATCTAAGTCGAGTATCAGAGTGATATCTTCACTCCATGAAAATCAAAACTATCTGAGTATTTTGACATGAAAATACACGCCCTTACTGAACTGTGATTGGTTACTTATATATTAAACGATATTAGTGGCTATTGTCATAATCATGGCTTAGCCAATAATATCGCTGTCCTTTGAACTAGCAAAATACCGACAGTTCACACATAAATTACTTTTCTCTCGCTAAAGCCTTCCTGATGTCATGCTCGTGCATTTAATTCGTAATTTAGAGATTACGTGAAATTACTTCATTGCTTCCTCTCATAACAAGTAAGCGTGCTTTATCTTACATCTATAAGCTTAAACTACACTTTCGCAAACTTAGGTTTTACGACCAAATACTAAAGTATCATTTTATTTTATTGATGCTCTTTTGTGTTCTAAAATCTTCTTTCAAAGAGCTGAGTCCTGTGTTATGACAGGCTCCGAATTCATTAGCCCAGGTACAAGCCTCTTTCCGTGGGAAAGGAGTCTTTACCTGCACCTTGAAAAATCTCCCTACAGTACTATTGCGAATCCAGTTTTGAATAAGCAATGAATGCATATTAATTATATTCGTTACTATATTCTACATAACATATTATTTAAGCCCTAATTAAAAACTACCACAAGTGCCCCGAGGAATACAAATTTAATAGTCTGAGTGTATACTCTGATTACTTAAGATGGTATTTCTCGCATCTCCCGAAACTTACTAGAAAAGTATCAATGACCCTCTTCATTCACAGTTGTAAAAACAGCTGGGTCTACACAGTGTTTACAAAACAAACCCGTGTTTACTCCTGTCATCTGCAACATTCTACCTGCATGTTCACCCTTCTCCTTACCCTTGAAAAAGGTTCATCACCTATTACGTTAACATTATGACAGTAAATACTCTTACACCAATAACATGCAAACATTTCTTCACTCATACAAACACAGCATTTTACTCACGCAAATGTTTCATTTAAACCTCCTTTTTATTTCGTGTACGACACACACGACTCATTTATTCATATATATATTTTTTTTCTTTTCTCACACTCATCACAGCGCCGAAGTAGGACGTTACGTCTGTGAGATGCTACATTTATTTACACTTTCCACTAATAAGATAATATGAAAACTTTGCATTGGAATTTGATCGACCAGCTGTCCTGTTTCCATATCACTTATACAACTCACACATATGTTACCATTATTTCAGCAAACATGTTTACCTTACACAAAAATATGACAGTTGCAATAATATCTACAATTTAACTTGGAATGATTGCATTTAGGTTTTTAACAAGACTCACATGGGGTATTCTTATTCTTTATACTTCTTCAAAAGTGAAAGATTGAATCGACCTACGGTTCGGTTCTTTTTAGGGTCGAAAGCCTCTATCGTGACATCATTGAATACCTGTGCCACCTCAAACGGACCGTCATAAATTAGGTTCATTTTAGCGTAGTTCTTATCAATGGCGCTCGATAGGTTCTTTCGCCTCACCAGTACTTTTTCTCCTACTTGAGGTACCCAAACAGCCTTGTGTCGCAAAGCCTTTCGCCTCCGCTTCTCAGCTTGCTTTCTGACCAATTCCTTCACTTTTTCACACAAGTCCCGAACTTCCGCATCCCCTTCATCTACCGGTATTGCCTCAGGCATGTGTTTGACCAGTAGTTCCGGTTCCTTCTCCACCATCAAGCGGAATGGCTCCGTCCGGATGACAGGGTGGACGGAATGGTTTAACACCCTCTCTATCACTGGGCAATACTTTACCCACGCTGAATGATTCTTGTGGCACAGCACTCTCATATATAACGAGAGGTCGCGTAATCCTCTTTCCGCTCTGTTGCCTTGTGGGAAATATCTGCTTGTCTTGTAAGCTTTTATTCCTGCTGATTTTAATTTACTTAGAAAGCGGTTGCTAATGAACGCCGGTCCGTTGTCCGAAAGGACGGCACGGATTGGCCCGTATTTTGCTATGAAATCATCAAACAACTTCCGTATACAATCAGACGACGATGCTCTCTTAGTTGGGTAGAGTTTCACGAAATGCGTGAAAACGTCATACACTATCAGTATGTATCTCAAACCGAATCTCCCGCTCGGAAGCGGTCCGTGGTAATCTATGGCCACTAACTCCCCTTTCTCCTCTCTTATTACGGTTCTGGGCGGCCTATCATATTTTACGTTTGTGGGTTTGGCTCGTTGGCATAAATCGCAACAGCTGACTACCTGTCTCACCTTCTTGCCCAGATTCTTCACATAAACACGAGACGAAATGTATAACATTACTCGCTCAGTGCCAGAGTGACACAAAGCGGTATGTACCGATTTTATCAGAACGGTCTCCATCTGCCTGGGAATGTATACACGCCACTTCTTGGTATCTCTACCGCAAAGCTTATAAATAATTCCATCTTTGCGCATGTATTTAAGATTTTTCTCATCACCACCCCCTTCTTTGTATATGTCTAACTCTCGAAACACCAGGGCTATCTCCTGATCCTCTCTCTGATATTCTCCCAATTTCAAAAACATCGCCTTTAACGTCGGCTCTTTCACCATTTGCACCTGCATGATATCTACACATTTATTATGTGAATCCATCCCCTCGGGTATCGGCTTCCTCATTCTACTGACGAAGTCACATAAGAGGTTGTCCCGCCCGGCAACATGCCTAACTTCTACGTCAAACTGGCTGATTTCATGAATTATCCGGCTTATTTTCGAATTTGACAACAAGCACTTGTTTATAAAAGTCAAGCTCACATGATCGGTGTACGCTATGACGTGCCGGTTAAATATGTATCTATGGAACTTCATCAGACCGAAATATAGGCCTAAAATCTCTATCAGCGTAGCACTGCCTCTCGATTCTACTTCGCTCAAGGCTCTAGATGCCACCGCCAAGATATGCCTAGTTCCATCAGGGTGTTCTTGCATTAACACAGCCCCTATGGCCCTCGCTGACGAGTCCGTGAAAATTATATATTGGCCGTCATCTCTTGGACGCTCCAACAGTATCGAATTTTCAAACGCCTCTTTTATTTCACAGAATGATTTCTCTTCTCTTTCTCCCCATTTAAACTTTCCCCGCTTACTGCTTAAAAGGTCTCTTAGAGGTGTCACTAACTCTGAATAAGCCGGAATAAACCTGGCTTGGTAGTTGAATATCCCTAAAATCTTTCTCACTTGTTTCTGACTGCGTGGTCTGGGCAACTCCTGTATCGCCGCCACCCGCTCAGGATCAGCTTTGACACCTTTCTCTGTAATTATGTAACCGAGAAAGCGCACTTCGCTTTTCATCAAATTCATTTTTTCTGGGTTTATTGTCATCCCGTATTTTCTGAATGTGCTAAGCACCATATCCAATTGTGCTAAATGTCCCTCGAAGGTCCTTGTGTGACATAAAAAATCGTCGACGAACATGGTCACGTTAGAGCCTACCCCTTCCGGAAACATATGTCGGAGAGCACGCAACAATGCACTACCAGACGTCTTAATTCCAAATGCACAGCGTACGAAATTATAGCAGACGCCCCCATGCAAGAAAGCACAATACTTCCTATCTTCTTCCCTTAAACTGATTTGCCAATATCCGCTAGTAAGATCTAGACTGGTAAAATATTTAGAATCGCCCATCCTGGCTAACAAGTCATCTATCGGCTCGGCACGGAACTGGTCCGGCTCGATATAAGAATTTATCCGCCGACTATCCAAAGTTAAGCGTAGCTTCCCACACCGTTTCTGAACCCAACATATAGGACTGATATGTGTAGAGCTAGATATTTCTATTATCCCGTCTCTAAGCATTCCGTTTATTAATTCATCTGCACTCTTCTGCATCTGCAGGGGCACCTGACGGCTTTTATATTTAAAGTCGGGGACCTTCTCCCTTATTTTCAAACTGTGTTGGTAAATATTACAGAGCCCAGCTGTTCGGCTGTATACCG
The DNA here is from genome assembly GCA_964059195.1 of Ectobius pallidus. NCBI lineage: Eukaryota > Metazoa > Arthropoda > Insecta > Blattodea > Ectobiidae > Ectobius > Ectobius pallidus. The sequence goes on from CAXKWD010000006.1 coordinate 77,579,549, forward strand.
GTTTATTCTTAATTAGTACTGCATATAATTCCTCCCTCTGATCGTGAGTCAGTGATGGTACCTCCGCTACATTTTTCCATAATACTTCCTCGATACTCACATCTTCCTCCACATCTATCACTTGTATGCGCGCCTCGTATTGTTCTGATGCATTGTTGTCGGAAACTATATTTTCGGAAATGCCGCTGCATTCTCCACTCCCCATTATATGATACGTGTCCTCTGCACTATTATCATTAAACTCATCGTTTTCACAGTCGTGCATTACAGTCACGCTGCCCTCATCATACTCGTAGGCGCGAGTGTGTTCTGACACTTCGACGCTCTCAATAATAAATGGCTCTTCTAACAGGTCCGTTACCCCTGCGAGGCCTTGTTCCCCTCTTACTACCGTTTCCTCTTCAACAAATGGCACGCGCACAAGTTTATCAGCTTCAGTCACAATTTCAATGTAATTGTTTTCAAAATCAATTTTACTTCTGAGGTCCGTCAAAGAGTCACAACCCATGATCAAACTATTTGTCAGATTCTTCACAGTTAAAAAATACAGCTCGAACATATGGTCACTTAGTTTTACTGCTATCATAACCTGACGATCAATTTTATGCCTGCGCGCTCCGATAGCGGTCCTGCAGTACACATTTTGCATAGGCAGCTCCTGCAATCTTACTTTATTCTCCTTTAACAATTCATAGAATCTTTCTCCCATTACGGAATACGTTGACCCTGTGTCGACCATAATGTCTATCTCTACACACCCTATTCTTGCTTTAACCATTGGTGGTCTTTGAACACTAATTTTGTCATTATTTTCCTTAAAATTTTCTTTCGTCTCCTGATTTTTATCCTCAGTGCATTGCGCCTCATCCCCTCTCCCAACATATGAGTCCTCAAGGCCTAATTCTCTATAGGTCTCTTCCGTGACATTACATGGACTCGCAGGTAAGCCACTTAACAGTTTAACGGGTCGCTAACCCTTCCCGTCTGCCTGCTTCCATCTGTGTTTACATTTCCGGATTCGCGTGCTACTGCCTGCGGGTTTAAATCCCCCTCGTCCAACTGGTTATTTTCAGACAATGCGTTTTCTTGGTCATGTTGACTTGCATTTCTGTTGTTTCCACGAAATCTTCCCCCTCTTCCACGAAAACTTCCATTATTTCTCCTGACATAGGGTACGCCGTCTGAAAACTCAATATTATTCACTTGCCTTTCCCTAGTGTTATTGTTATTGTTTTCATTCTGTCCACGATTCGGCCCCCTGAACTGGTTACCGTGATTCACCCCTCGGTTCCTGTCCATATTTCGTGAAGGGTAATACGGACCATTATTCCTACCGTCTCCATCCGTCCTGTTCCTAGGTCCTGAGTTCGTATCCCTCGGCCTGTTAAATCTATTCTCCCCACTGTCACGCCTTGCACTCGCATCGAAACTAGACAAGACTTCAATGGCACGACTATATGTCGTTAAATTAGCTACAGCGAGGACATTGTGAACCTCCGGCTCAAAATGCCTTTGAATTAACTGTATAATCGATTTCTCGTTTAAACAAGGCTCGAGCAATCTCGCCCGTCCGACCATGGTTACAAAGTAATCTACTAATGAAGTATTCCCCGCATGCTTATAACGTCCATTATACAGTTCAATCCTGACTTCTGCTTTCTTGTTCTCTCCCCAATACCGGTCTAAAAACAATTCCTTGAATCTTTCGTACGTGCAGCTTGGGCCTATTGTCAAGTCGAACCAATCTTTCGCCTTGTGACGTAATGCCCGCGAAATCATAAGCATTTTATATTGCTCTGGTACGTGTTTTAGGAAAAAATACTCGTCCATACTCCTCAAAAATGCTTGTGGTGTCTGACTAGCATTTTCCGCGTAGAAAGGTAAAGTGACTTCGTTGAACAATACACTATTTACGTGAGTCTTATCAATGCCGCCTGCAACCATCCCTAAACTCTCATCTGGTCCAGCAGTAACCTGCATGACGTCAGAACTTGGGCCTGCCATAAACATGTTCCCGTTGGTCATATTTTCATTTGACCCTCTCGTGACGTTATTTTCCTCACTCTGAATTACAGCATGATCACCCGATATGACGTCATTCTGGACACTACTTTCCCTTGACCTTACACTACACGCCTCCCTCGATATACATGATATCTCCTTACTTATTCCTGCAACATCCTTATTCAATTTATCCTCAATCTGCTTGACTTTTATCATTACTTCTGCCTGAATTTCTTGTCTAGACCCTTTTATGGCCTTTTCTGCCTCTAGTACCTTTTTAGATAGCTCAGCTGTTTTATCCTTGACCTTCTCGATGCCTGAACCTACCTCACATAATTTATTCATGATCTCTCCCTTAAGGTTATCTACTTTCGTTTCTACATTTTTATTCACCCTGGCCTCAGTTTTATTTATCTCTTCCTCAACTATTTTAATTTCATGTCTGACTCTCTCTTTGCATTTCTTGTCTTGAACGCCTATTTTTTCATCTAATTTCTCTAACATTCTCTGAAATTTCTCATCTGTTTCCCTACTAGCCTGCATAATTTTCTGCTCTGTCTCCCTACTAGCCTGCGTAATTTTCTGCTCTGTTTCCCTACTAGCCTGCGTAATTTTCCGCTCTAGTTTCTCATAATTACTCTTAGCCTGTTCACTACTCGCTTCAATTTTATTATTTGTCTCCTTAGATTGTTGGCTTACAGCTTCGATTTTATTATTTGCATTTTTCATTTCCGTGGACTGAGCCCTCATTTCCCCTAACAGGTGAGCAAACATAGACTTTACATCTGTTGGCATGATATCATTAGTATTTATTACAGGGTCTCCAGAATCTCTTTCTAGGTCATTGCTAGCACTAATCTCGCTTTCAATAACTTCCCCAGCTGTCCTAATTGCCTGTTCAACAAACTCACCCCCGTCAGGTGTCCTACTTTCTGAAGAATCGGTTCCTGGAACCCTATCCATATTTTCAATATTACTATCCAGCTCCTGGCTGAAAGAATTCTGCCCTCTCCCGAGATCTGAATCCTGCTCCATATTCACTTTTATACAATGCCCGCTTCTAAGTTTCATATACCTGTACTTACTCAGCCTTGTTTATAACAAACAACACAACACAAAAAAAAACCATGCAACACAACATACAGATACAATCTTTACAATTTTCCCTATAATGTTCTCGCCAAATAATTTTGAGTGTTGATATCTACAGAGCTGTCTTAAATTTTCAGCCTGTCTAAATTTATTTTAATTTCAATGTACTTTGATTTTATATTCCAATAATTGATTCTTTATTGAATAACTTTATCTGCAATAAAAAAAAAACTTTCTTCAAAAGACTGTTATTATTATTATTTATTTTATTACTTATTTATTTATTTAAGAGATATCAACACACATATGTATTTAGGATCTTATCTTTGATTTGTGCTGTCCCTCGATGCTTCCGTCATACCACGCTCCTCTTCGTTCATTGTTGATTTTCCTGGTGTCTTCATTCTTCTTAAATTCCCCTGGTATTTTGTTTTTCTCCGCCGTTGCCGCTGTCTTCTGGGTCTTCCTTCTTTGCTGTGAGGATTGTTTCTCAACTGTGGTTCACTTCAAGCATGGTGCTTAAATTTCGTCGATCCTCTCCCATTTTTTTCGTCCCAGTTGGTCAATCAGTTGTAACTGGTTTCTTTATTCCTAGTAGTTTGTCGTCGCCTCACTGTTGAATTATTTTATAGCAAGTCGAGCCCCAGGCCTTGGGAAACCATTTTATATCTGGTGCTCGTATTATCCTCGTTGTCGTGCGATTTTATAGTAGTTATTTCGGCCTCACTGTTGGGCACCATTTTATTGCGGTTTTCTTAACTCCTCACTGTTGAGCCTCATTTCGTAGCAGTTCTATTGGGGTTAAGCTTTATCTGGGCGCCAGCCATGCAATTACATAGCGAATTTATTTGTCTTACCGCTATCCCAAGCTGCCAGCCGGTCATCGAACACAGGACATCCTTCTCTCAGAGCAGACAGACGACACTTGGCTTGGATAAGGTTCTAACATGAATTAATACACAGGTTTTATATTTTACCATAACCAAAATATTCGTGGTTTATTTGTTCACCAGATAAAATTACACTGAGTCACAATACACTGTTAAATCCATCCTGGAAATCGCTCCCATGGTGACCCCAAGTTACGATGTAAATGACGATTAGTTTACTGGATCAGGTATCTAGCTAAACTTAGGCCACATCGAGCCTACCACACTGTATACCTTGTGATATACTTCTATATTCTACATATACTTTACTGGCATGCTACACGGGGCAGTCATATGCTCCCGTTTCCTAGACAACACTTAATTTCTTTACGTTAATACTATCCTAACCTTTGATCCTTCTCGTGTCGAAATCAAGTAAGCGAGTCTACATCCCTCTCGATCGAAATCGAGTAACAGAGTCTACATCCCTCTCGATCTAAGTCGAGTATCAGAGTGATATCTTCACTCCATGAAAATCAAAACTATCTGAGTATTTTGACATGAAAATACACGCCCTTACTGAACTGTGATTGGTTACTTATATATTAAACGATATTAGTGGCTATTGTCATAATCATGGCTTAGCCAATAATATCGCTGTCCTTTGAACTAGCAAAATACCGACAGTTCACACATAAATTACTTTTCTCTCGCTAAAGCCTTCCTGATGTCATGCTCGTGCATTTAATTCGTAATTTAGAGATTACGTGAAATTACTTCATTGCTTCCTCTCATAACAAGTAAGCGTGCTTTATCTTACATCTATAAGCTTAAACTACACTTTCGCAAACTTAGGTTTTACGACCAAATACTAAAGTATCATTTTATTTTATTGATGCTCTTTTGTGTTCTAAAATCTTCTTTCAAAGAGCTGAGTCCTGTGTTATGACAGGCTCCGAATTCATTAGCCCAGGTACAAGCCTCTTTCCGTGGGAAAGGAGTCTTTACCTTCACCTTGAAAAATCTCCCTACAGTACTATTGCGAATCCAGTTTTGAATAAGCAATGAATGCATATTAATTATATTCGTTACTATATTCTACATAACATATTATTTAAGCCCTAATTAAAAACTACCACAAACTTAGCATGACACAACAGCAACTATACACATTACTACTGATTGTAGTGTGTACTATTATATATTTAGTCTTTCTGACACTACAGATTGCCATCAAATCAAATAAACAAAGATAAACCAGAAATGAATGAAATGCACATTATAATGAAGGAAAAGAACGAAGAAACAAAACATACATTAAATACCAGGAAATCATTAAACAAAGTAAAATAAAACTGAAAATATTCATTCAAGCAAGGAATCAATATTACGTTAATTAAACGAAGGAAGGGAATTAAACTTATTAAAAAAAATCTGATATGAAAGTCACGTAACTTCCTCTGACCAAATAAAAGTTAGCAGTATTCACATATCCTTGTACCGAATGGCTAGCGTGTGCCCGAGGCTTCGCCCGCGATAATTATTTCAAAAATTAAAAATTAAGAGCATAATAGTTAAATCATTATGTTTATTAACACCTAAATCACGTGGATTACATACCACGATTAGATAGCGTCGCTTGGTAAAGCGACCTCAGATTCGAGTTCCTTGGCTCAGATTACCCCTGTATAGTGAGTTTCGTCCAAATCGAACAATGTTTGTCCATATTTAGGCCTATATTTATTATCCCTCTTCGGTGTAGGTTGGAAATGTCTTACGTCTAAGGGACTTGACATTCTAAACAAATGAATCGTCCTGGATGAACTTACAAAATCAAGCGATCGCCCGCGATAATTATTTCAAAAATTAAAAATTAAGAGCATAATAGTTAAATCATTTGATCATTAAATCACTTGAATTACATACCACGATTAGATAGCGTCGCCTGGTAAAAGCGACCTCAGATTCGAGTTCCTTGGCCCAGAAAACCCCTGTGGTAGTACCAAAAGTTTAAGGCCACCAGCATATTTGAAAGAAATGCGTATTGGCTTTGTACTTTTGGGTTGTATTAACTGATTTTTTGTTTGTTTATTGTGATTGTTATGAGATGCTTGGAATTGAAAATAAAATGGAATTACTTCTTTTTTCTTCACATTTACGATTTTTTAAAATATATTTCGATAATTTACAAATTACCCCATTTTATAGCGTTTCAGGGCATGAGAATTCTATAATAATACAAGTAACGGGTTACTTTTTTGTATGATGGTACATGTATAGTTACACAACAAATTGATACCTAAGGGCACTATCTGGATGTGTTTTTATAAAAATTAACACAGGTGAAGCTGTTTTTAATATTCCAGAAAAAGTTACTACGATTAACACATTTGAAAGGGTGAATGTCGAGTATTCTCAATGGAGCTATTGGTACTGTAACTCTGCCGGATACTAGTCTGGAGGTACTCAGGAGAGTGCAGCATGGTCCACATTTAAAATTATTCATTTCCTGTACTCGACATTCACTCTTTCAAATGTAGTAATGTAGTAACTTTTTCTGGAATATTAAAAACAGTTTCACCTGTGTTAATTTTTATAAAAACACTTCCAGATAGTGCCCTTAGGTATCAATTTGTTGTGTAACTATACATGTACCATCATACAAAATAGTAACCCGTTATTTGTATTATTATAGAATCCCTTGCCCTGAAACGTTATAAAATGTAGTAATTTTAAATTATCGATATATTTTTTTAAAAATCGTAAAAGTGAAAAAATAGCAGTAATTCCATTTTATTTTCATTTCCAAGCATCTCATAACAAGCACAATAAACAAACAAAAAATCAGTTACTACAGCCCAAAAGTATAAAGCCAATACGCATTTCTTTCAAATTTGCTGGTGGCCTTAAACTTTTGGTACAAACTGGTATAGTGAGTTTCGTCCAAATCGAACGTTTGACCATATTTAGGCCAATATTGATTATCCCTCTTATAATAGTAATAATAATAATAATAATAATCCTCTTCGATGTAGATTGAAAATTTTATATGTCCGTGCCTTGACATTATAAACAAATGAATCGACCAGCGTGAGTTACAACATTCAAGCGATCACGATGGTTTTATGTCCAATGTATGATCAAAATAGCCGAAGCCTACTGTAATTGATTTGACATTGAAATGTATTACTAAAACTGATGCTTCGAAAACGCAAAAAATACACGTTTTCTGCCCGTTTTTCGCTCATAACTCACGAACGAAAGCAAAAATTAAATTCCGGGTTCGAGGTGCATTTTCTGACCCTTCAGTCCACCTATGTTTAAAATTTCAGTTTTCTGCGTTCATTGGATTTCGCTGGGCATCGCGGATAGACAGACAGACAGAAGGAAGACAGACACTTCCTTTTATTAATATAGATTTCCCTCAGATAGGCCTACTTCATTACTCTATGCATGGCCAACAATACACTTTCTCACTTCACATTCTTATATAGAATAAGAGACCGTGAAAGAGTGAGTATTCAGTTATTCACAATCAAGACAACTTTTCTACAAACAGTGGGTGAACAGTGTGTGGCTTGTAACTGCCCTTCAGAGAATTTTCTCGAAAAAAAGTTTCAAATAAAAGTTTTAGCTCTCAGTATAAACAACACATGTGCAAAATTTAAAGGAAATCGTTAGAGCCATCTTCGATAAAATCGCGAAAAACGAAAATTTCTTCATGTAAAGTCCCCTTAAAAATAAGATAAACTTGTCGCCAATGTTTGGCTCACATCTCCAGAAGGTACCTGGCCCAAATACGAAATTTTGTTTTCATACGATTGTCCGTTTTGGAGCTAGCCTGTTCACAGACAGACACACAGATATGTTTCCAAAAATAGTAGTTTTGGATTCAGGGGCCTCAAAACAAATATTTTTGTAAAAAACTCAACTTCTAATTTGGGGGTCGAAAACAATACTTTCTCTACCTATAGTACCTATGGTGCGGGCAGAGGAAGTAAAAAGGAAATCGATATTGTCCAAAAGCGTAACCATATGAAGCTAATGAGGAAAATTTTTATAGAAATGGGGGAATAATAGTTTTCCTGCCGAATAAATTGTAGGGAAACCTGACAATTCTATTTTTTACCCGTCACAATTAAATCAATAAAATCAGTGCTAGTTATAGGACAATAGGTGAGAACTATCAAATGCAGCAATACCAAAATATGTGTTATTGTGATTTAATATAATCAATAAAATAATGTTGTTGCTAAATCCAAATATATGCCGATTTCATTCTTCCATCGTAAAAATGAATTTTCTGTAGGAGTTTAGCAGTTTGGTTTTTAATAACTGTTAGTGACTTTAAGTAAAGATTAGTTCTTTTTACTATGACTTGCTGGATATATTGTATTGAATTATTTTAATATAGACCTACTGGTATATGTAAGGTTTAAGGGAGAAATGTGATTTAATTTATTGTAGGGTGCCTCAAAGATTTTCTGAGCCTTTTCAATATTATTTATGTAAGCCTTCACTGTCTGCAAAATATAGAACGAATGTCACTCAATAGGCTTCCACAGAATTTCTCCAATATCAACCCATAGGTAGGCCCTAGAAGGAACGCCGGTCGGCCAATAACAAGATGGAGAGCTCAGTCTCATAATGTGGAAACAGTTCTTTGTAAGACTGAACTCAGTGTTTAAGAAGAATATATTTTACAAGGTAGTTAAAAGTGTGATAATTGTATAATGGTACATGATAAATTCTCTGAATAATCCGTGTCTTTTTTCCTCATTCAATTTATAATTTATTCTCTCTAATCTCTAATGAGTTCAACCTATTCATCGTAATACTAAAACATTCATTAATATTAAATAGGCCTAGTAGTTTATTTCATACACTCTATTTATGTCATTAAGGGAAAGTAATATAATTATGCACATTTTAACTTGTTCCTTAGGAACAGAAAATTCAAACATTTTTGTCCCAAGTGAGTACGGCACTTCTCTCAGAAAAAAAAAATATTGACAATAAATTTTTATCATTAATTATTTGATAAGTCTTATCCGTAATGCTCTAATTGCATTCATATCAGTAGGGGAAAAATATGTTTTCTTTTTTCTGCAGTTTTTCAATAAAATTTGCAATTTTCATTAAAATTATAACGATTAATGCGTGGACGAGTATTCGTCACACATTGAGTCTGTTTTCATATTTGTAACAGACATGCCGTTGCTACGGAAAAAGTCATCAGACTGTCCGCTGTTGGCATGAAGCGGAGTATATTATATTATCTATCACATTAACCGTGACCTAATCACAAAGCGCAAAATAGATTTTATATTTATTTGAATGTTATCGACTGCCCCCTTTAATCTGCACAGTTATGTTATTTCACTCTGAATAGGCCAATAAATAGCAAGTTATGAAGCAAATGTCCGAGCTTGGCCGGGTTACGGAAAGCAAGAAATGCGTTGTACAAATTGCGATAAGCTGACCGGTCGGACGCGTAATTGCAACGTGGTAGTATAGCATAGGTAATGTTATCGCGAGGGGACAGGAAAGAAAAGTGAGGGTTCCCCTGCATTCCCCCATCCCTCCGTCAATCAATGTCCATCTCCCCTACTTTTCCCTCTTCCCTACCTCCCGTCCCTATTGTTCCTTGCGGCAGGTGTATCAGTCAGAGCAAAAACGTTCTAATGCTATTTTCTATCATTATTTCCCTGTTACGTCAGGACCAACAGTTCTTAGCGCAGCGTGTGGCATTGGTCAGCAGTTCCACAACATTAACTTTTAGTTCCAAGATTCCTTGCCGGGTAATTCAACCGGGACTTGTCTTACCTCTTACATGCATGACACAATTTATCATTATTTCCATAAAAACCTCCGATTGTTTTCCTGACGTAAGTCTACTTCGTATTCACCGAATAGCTACTATTTTCATAAATCAATTTCGTAAAAGCCTCCATATTGAACTAGAGGTTGTCACAAATATAAATCTGCTAAGGTCTTCAAAATCAGATAACAAATTCCACCAAAGGAAAGTACAACTTACCATCTAAGCCAAATTTCCTGCGCGTTAAATAACTCTAGGCCTATATAAATAAAGACGGTCACTAGGCAAAAGGGTTTCCTTTCATAAGCCTCTGTCGTATTCATTCTATTCAGTCTATTTTCACAAATTTTCGATCAGTATTTACAGTGGAGTAGTTAATAAGTTATGTAATCAAGATTTCCATTCTGGGCTAAAGTTCTGAAATAGATTAGTCTATATAAGAGTACGGGTATGAGTAGTCTAATCATTTTTAAGGAGCAAGATCTGCCACCTTCCCTTCTAAAGATAATTTGTCTGATCGTATTAAACAACTCCATTCATATTGTCCAAAACCATCTTTATTCTTGAAGTACAATGGAGTTCAACTTGATTGACTATTGTGTTCATTTACCTTTTAAATTCATTTAATGTACTTTTGTAGCCGTAAAAATCTCGTTATTAGGCTACGTTATGCTGGATCAGTTTTTGGTCTCCTACTTTTCTTTGTAGACAGCTGTCAATAAAAGTTTTCCCCCACCAGAGTTAAAGCCATTTGGCAAAATACAGAATATAAAATAAAGAAAACACGAAATACGAAAAAGTATAAAATACAAGGTGCAAAGTACAAAAGACTTAATGGATACATCTCAGGATTTCTGTATTTTTTCTGTTATTTTTTATTTTTCTAGGTATTGATTTTAAATTAGAGTTATATTTTATTTTATGTATTTGTATTTATTTCTCTACTAATTTTGTAATATAAATAACTGAATTAAACCCGAACACGAGCACTTTGCTCATTCGGGTAATCTTTCGATATCGGGTAATATCAATAATACAATTAATATACAGAGTACAAAAAAGAGGTCGGAATTACTACAAGCAGGTTCTAAGAATAAAAAATACGAAATAAAATTTATTATACAAATAAACAAGATATAGTTGTAATAGTTACAGGTTAATCCAGCATGAATGAATTAAAAAAGAGAGGAATTATAATATTTTGAAGCTACAATATAGGCTACACGTCACATACATTGTGCCGAAGGAAAGTAAAGCCTGTATCTTAGTTTACTTAGTTCTAAAGAATTCCACATTGCGTAAAGATCGTTGGGAGAAAATTAATAAGCCATTTCTTGACTAGCCTATTCTTTCCTCCCCAAGGCCGTTCTATAGGTAATGAGTTCAGTCTTCATCATTAAAAACCTTGAAGAAAAGAAGAGATTGTAGAACCGTTCGGGTTGAAAAGTCGTATTGGAGGTCTATTTGAAACGGCGTTAGGAGTAAGCCCTCCACGGTCACTCGTACATACACAGAAACCACCCACAATATCCGCAGATACATATAAGTACACTCTACATTTAGATTATAATTTTGGTTGTCAATAAATTATTTTAATTAACCCCGATATACTTTTTCCTTTACTTTGATACAGACACTGCAAGATATTTCTAAACTACCTACCTGTTGACGTAATTTGAAGAATTAGGCTAAGTGCCTGTCCACTCTTCTATTGACTATTATTGCAAATCCGAAGGATCAGTTTCCTTTTGCCAAGTTTGCACGGGATAACTGTACAATTTTTGTTACAGATATGGAAAATGTAGACATAAATAATAGTGGTACACAATTTTCACATGACGAGATAGCCCTACAGTTTTGTTTAACTAATTACATTGGTTTGTTAAGATTTCGTAGAATGCGGTATTTAAAGGTCAATTCGATACCGAAAAGGTGTCTTGAACAATGATGAATGAAGAGTTCACAATAGTACTAGAACCCTTAAATGTGGGAGACTCAATTTCTCATACAAACCCGTGCCGGAGTGGGGGGGGGGGGGGGGGAGAGAAAAAAAGAGCTCACATGCTAGTTTATTTCTAAAACCTTCCTCTATAATTTTAGATGAAACTTTGGTTTTTCTGTCACTTTAATTTCCATCATTTTAAACAAATTTAAGACAAACTACTGTATCCCATAAGATTCATTATGAATAAAACGTATGAAATAACTAAAGGCACAGCATGATGTTAGGAAAATTAAAATTAAAGATAAAATTATCCATCACTAAGTACAATAGAATCTAAATTGAAGCCTTAAAACCTGCAAAGATTCAATTACACTATAGATTAATTCATTAACTGCAGTCAAAAATATTACATAGCCCTATATTTTCTAACTCTTTCTTACGAGATCATTCTAATGTTTCTTTAACTAAACAAACGTCTGTGTTCATACGATTTAATTCCAAATTTTATTAAAATACAATAAACTGATAACAAATTAATAATATCGCAACTAATGGGAAATAAAAGTTTCCGCTGAAGGATCTTATGACAGCGACGTGTTATTAGCTCCCACAAAGGTGGGGATGGTGGATGACTTCATTAGGATTTGTGGTGGGCAAACAGGATTAAGGAAGGGTCTTCTATCTCGGATAATAGTCAGTTCTCCCCCTACCAATTAAGGCCCCGCGAAAATGCCACAATATGCGGCGAGTCGACAAATTGTCAAGGAACGTTGAGTTGAAGGTGTCCACCACTGATTAGTCAGTTAATTAACTGTAAGTTCATTGAATTATAGTGAACATACAATCAGAGCTAAAACTTCAAATTTTAAGATGAGTTATCATGACATAGATTTCTTGTTTTAGCTGTTTGGTAATAATCTGTCAGAAAGTGATACAATCATAAAAGGAAGAGTAGATCTTTTGTCTCAGAACTTCTAAAGCCCACAATCTTATAACTTTACTTGGTGTTAAAACTATTAATAAAAGTAAAATAGCTAATAATTCTGTCAACTTTTGTTACAGTTGTTTTATAAAACTAGTCACAAAGATTTTTTACTCCATGTTTATTTTCTGCTTCCACAGGTTCTGAAAACCTATGTTTGATTATTTCAGAGGATGAATTTTCCTGTGCAGAAATTATTTCGCAATATGGTCGTTGTGCAGATTAAAACAAAGTACACATCTTATTAAAGACTGCGTATTATTATGACTATTTAGCTCATGAATCAGCGACCAACCCAGTATAAGAATGCGTAAAATTTCAACCACTCGCAAGTGTAATCGTCATATTGTAACATTTTATTTTTATCACTTTCGCACCTGTATTTTACGGACTATAAGACGCTCCGGACCATAAGACGCTCCGGACCATAAGACGCACCTTGATTTTAGAATGGAAATTTAAAGGAAAAGATATTTAATGCTATCCTAGACGACAAATTTAAAGGGAATAATGTACTTCATTGCGTAAACAAATTATATCCTTCTACAATGGAATCAGTGTAAATTACTTCTAACTTTAAACCTGCGTTGTATAAAAATCTCTTTTGTACAGGCGGCATAGCATAAATTTTAACTACCGAACTGATTTCTCATGAAAGACTGAAAATATGTTTACACCATCTAACCATCAGTTCACCATACGGTAAGTATAACGGGACAAGGCTGTTTATAGGTCATTGCCTTCATTCAAACCACCCGACGGAGACAACTCCTTTCATATAAAAGAACTCAACATTCCTTTCATTTCGCATTGTATACCTGCATTTTACGATTGTGACAATGCACTAATGTACAGTCTGTGCCAAAATTTATAACTATCTTATCGTTTATAACACCCGGTTTATAACTATGGTATTGCTGCAATATTTTCCACATTTTTAATTTTTTGTTTACTTCGGACCATTAGACGCACCCAACTTTCAAGGTTCTGTTTTCAAGGTAAAAAGTGCGTCTTATGGTCCGTAAAATACGGTATATATAAGGTGCATAATTATAATTATAATAAGTATAATTATATATGTGGTAAAGTATTTTAAATATCGTGTAATAATAAATGCAGTATTTAAAAGACGATGGTATTAGGTATATGAAGGAGATTATTCTAAAATACAGGTAGAAGAGCTGATGAAAAGTTGCACCAAGCATGACTATCGGCAACGGCGAAATGGTCGAGATCTTATAATATATCGATAACCCCGCCATAGGCTATCTCGCTTATAATGACACAGCATTGTGTTATGGAGGAAAATAAATTGACTATGAGAATATTTAAACTATATCCGGAAAGGAATTTTAAGGAGGTTTGGAAGAACATAAATAGTCCATTTCTTCCCATTATTGTTTAATATGAATGGTATAAAGTAGTGCACGATATTGTGCCTATGAAACAAAGATTACATGACATTCATCTTTCACCGGACAATTTGTGCCAACATAGTGGGAAGTGTGATTCAATAATACACATATTCACAGTGCAACAGAATTCGACCAGTATTATCGCAACTACATGTCTACCTAAGGCACCTTGATACAGATAATTATGATTGGTATAGGCCTACACCAAAATCATTAACATGTCCGCATTTTAAAATAACAAACCCACAAACTCGTAATTCATGAATAGGCCATCTCTCATAGCTTATACTATGTTTCTCATTTATGCTCACATGGTTATCTCTGTGGGGGAATATAGGCTATATTTCTTATAGAAATCAACAAAAAATTACTAGAACCATAATATAAAAATAATAAGATTCATTACAAATGCTTAATCCTGTGAGTATTCGCTAAATAGTCACAATAAAAGTAAGTAGAATCTCTCGAGATACAATTCCTTTCTCTCGTATAAAATAATCAATATGCATCTGCTGTAGGCACGGCTATCTCTCTCTCTCTTTCTCTTTCTCTCTCTCTCTCTCTCTCTCTCTCTCTCTCTCTCTCTCGAATCCTATGCCCCCATGTTGGGGCGAAGGGCCTCCAAGTGGAGGTTTCTGTTACCTCCGGAAACTAAGGTATCACTGGGACGTGAAAAGACCGAGAAATTTTGTCCAGAGGCTCTATTTTAGGCTTGGAGTTCTTTTACTTGCCGTAAATCTACGATACGGGCCCCCCAGCTTAATGTTCCTCCCGGAGGACTCCGTGCCCAGGATTTTTACGTCCTGAAAAACCCATCGGCTGCGGCCGGGTTTGATCCCGGGACCTTCGGATCTAGAGGCGGGCACGCTACCTGTAGACCACCGCAGCTGACGCACGGCTATTTACGATGAAGTAATTCTAAGCCAAGTCTACATTTGGGAACAGTGAATCATGACTGCTGGGTAATACGAAATCGGGGATCCGAGATCAATTTAACATTTCCAGGAATTTCTAATATGAAACATATATAACTTAGTCTATTGTGTAAGCCTTGACTATACACAAACCAATAACATGGAGGGCACTAAAGAACAATACAAATACCGAGTGCAACCGCAGGGGGACAGCGCAATGTTACAGATGAAAACTCCAGGGGATGGTAATGTAACATGGGTAGAATATTTTTACATTCTTGTCAGAAATAATAGAGACGGTAAAGTCATGTAGCTTCTCTCAGGAGTCACTTGACGGGTCTACTTTTGTTCCTTCATGCATCCAGAACAAAAGCGAGCTGTAGATTAACACGAGAGGAAATCCTAACGTATGTATTTCTTTAGCATAAGTGTTATACTTTACAAACATAATCTATAATTTAAATAAAGAAGATAAAGGATCATACACATAGCTAATATACTCTACAGTTTATTGGAAAGTTAGGTGGTTCGTTATTAGAACAACTTCACGATATTCAAGATTAATTTACGAGTACTTAGAGAACTTTGAAATCTTTTACTTTCAGGCGTTCAGTCATTCAGATTATTATTATTGCTTATATTATTATTATTATTACTATTATTATTATTAATATTAAAATAAAAATTATTGACTGAGAGACCCGAAGGGAAGAGATCAGTTGGATGACCTAGACATAGGTGGGAGGACATTATTAGGATAGATTTAAGGGAAGTCTGATTTGCGAGGGTTGGTTGGGTGGAGTTAGTACAGAATAGGGTTGAATGGTGGGCTCAGGTAAGCGCGCCATTGAACCTCCTGGTTCCATAAAATAGATAATATTTCTTCAGCTTGCTTAAGATATGTTTTGACCCCGCCTTCCACCCGCGGATTACCTGAACCATAGGCTATATCTCCGGTTCAACAACCGATTTCGCATTTGTTCTAAGATCGCGTCACCTTCTCTTGATCATAGAACACAGGAAAAATGTCTGATGAACTGACTTTGGCTTTTTGTTCTGTTAACTTTACTCTTGTTCATCTGTCTATTGTCTATTGTCGCGGGGGTTGTGTCCCCGATCTCGTATTCACCTTTATAGAGTGAGGGAAACCCCGCGAAAGCCTCACCCAGATTGGTTGCTGCGAGGTTATCCCGCAGTTTCCGAAGCAAGACTTGGCCAATTTGCCATATCAGTCCTGCTCGGTATGGCCCAAGGGGATCTGAGCATTCCCCCAAGGCGTGTTCCTCTCATATTCGTTGTGTCTTAAGCATCATCTTGTTCTTGTTCTTTCCTGCTTTCTATCACGTGGCGTGTGAATGTTCTGAAAGCTCCCTTTGTCGTCCAAAAACTAAGTTCTGGTGGTCATACTTCGCCTGCTTCTTTGGGCACCTCTCTTAGGCTAATGAGTGCTTCCCTATATCTCGCGCATGTATATAGGGCGTGGTACATTGTATCAGGCTCACAGTCTTCACAGTAGCACAGGTAATTCTCCGCTAGTTTAAACCTAAATTGGTTTGCTGTGAAATAGCCATGTCCCGAATAGAACTGAGATCCATTTTTACTAAGTCGTCTGCGGACGCTAGGGAAATAGCCCTTTGTTAGGAGGCCCTTTTGGGCATCTTTCCAGCGTCATTCCCACGCATGTATAGTAGCGCTTCTAAGCTGCTTCATTAGTTCTGAACGATTATACCTTTCGTAAATATGTTGATTGAGTTCCCGCTCTGCAATTCGAGTGGGGAGGTGTTTTCTTATTTTGTAAGCATTTACTTTTTCTTCTAGTAGCAGATCTACTGGCATTTCTCCACCAATACCCGGTAGCGCGTCATTTGATGTAGTCGAATATGCTCTGGTGACTCTAAGTAGAGCTTGTCTCTGTGCCGCAATTAACTTACGTTTATGGCGTGCATTTATGTATGGAGGCTATCCGTGGGCTGCATATGTAATTAGTGCCACGAATACTGCCGAATATAGCCTTTTATAATTTGTATATTTGTAGCCCCATGTTTGACCCGATAGCCTACCTAACACGTGGAAAAGGTTTACCGATGTAGCGAATATTTTTTCTACTTGTCGATCCATCTTGTTGCCTGCTTGGAGTTCTATGCCTAGATAGCGCAGGGACACTGCACTTTGGACTTGGGTTCCCAGCGCAAATATTCTGGGAGGTCTTCGTGGGTGTAATTTCCCTTTTAGGAGTAGGCACTTCGGTTTTCCTGGTGATAGTTTTAATTTGGCCTTGTTGCACCAATTGGTGTATGATAACATGACGGAATTTCCTTTCTCCTCTATTGAGGCTCGGCTGTCTGTTTCGATAAGGAGGATCATATCATCTGCAAATGTTAATGGCTTAGCCTTTTGACTTTCTTCTATTGTTCCTGTTGCTTCATCAAATATTAGGTTCCAAAGTTTAGGACCTTGTACTGAGCTTTGTGGGCAACCCTTAGCGACATGTTTCGTTCGATTATGGTAAGTGTTTTCAATCGCACCTTCCCTGTCTCTAAAATAAACTTGGATAATTTCATATATCCGTAGGGCACCCAATCCCTCGCAGTCTATTTAGGACTTGGGGCCACCATACATTATCGAAGGCCCTCTCAATATCAGTGAATATTCCTGCCGAATTGTCTATTGTTATTGAGTAAGTAAGTGTTATAACAATAATAATAATAATTATTATTATTATTTATTCCTCGCATTTCACTGACACATACATTCTGGAATAAACAGCCTCCACGGGACAATTTATTGACCAAGTGAAGAGTGATGGACCACATTATTCTTATGTCCTAGAAACCGAAGAGCTACCCTGCATGTTGAGAGTATCACTGATTTTTGCATCTGGATGAAGGTGTTCTTTGACAAACTAAGTTGTTCTAGGTTCTTGAGTAGCTCAAGAGGAACAGCTTCTGTAGCTGATATGATGAGAGGGATGATCTGCACCTTCTTGACTTTCCACAAGTATTTCACTTCCTCAGCCTGAGCAATATATTTTCGGTTCTTCTCCTTAGAAGTTTCTGTTATGTCCCTGGTGTTTGGAACAGCTACATCTGTCATCATCGCAGAGTGCTGAAAGAGCCATCGTTCGGATCTCCGGGTGGTAGCGGATTCAGGAGGAGCGATCGACATTAGTCAGTTCGAAAGTGTTAAAAATATTGCAAAGATAAGAACCGGTGCGAACCGTCAAGGGGAATCAAGAACTGGAAAGTACTGACCAATTCAAGTACTTAGGAAATCTCCTGGTGAAGGATGCCTGCTACACCAAGAAAATCAGACTGCTATGATCAAGATTGCATTCACAAAACCTGGGCTGTTTTTAAATGTGGTGCTAGAGAAGAATGGAAAAATCTGCTTCATGACATCATCGAAGGAAACTTTGCAGGAATTCAAGGTCTTGGTAAAGGAAAAACCCAGCCGCTAGACGATTCAAAGGAGAAAAGAAAAGCTGGCACTGAAAGAGGAAGCCAAGGATAGAATAAGGATTACACTTTATAGAAACGTACACTTAAGGTTGAATTCCCACTAATTTTTCAGTCTCGCTAGAGCGTTGGACAATGTATCATCCAGCATCCAAGTCTAATCTCTGTTGCCAGGCTTAATCAGGCTAATTTTCTAGCACATACAACGTAGCTCTGCGTTTTGATAAAATATTTTATAATAGCATACAGACATATGTCAAATATTGAAATAATACTGCAAAACTAAACAAACTGCTTCAAACTCTGGAAGACCGTCAGGCACACACAAGAAACAAAAATGAAGTAGCCTACGGTTACTTCCGCATGACGTTTCTCGGGCGAGGATAAAAACCGAGCTAATACTTTTCACCAGTAGGCAAGACGGGTAACTGGCTAGGACTCTATAGTTAAATTACATTTGGCATTTCTACAATTTATAAAACACTGTAGGCTTTCACGGCCGGAGTCAATATTAAGCACTTCTTTCGGGCTTGTAGGCCGTGGTCTATTTGACATTTCTGTGCCAAACGTTTCGTCCGCGACTGCGGCGGACATCCTCAGTGGCGGTGGAGTCTCGGGCGAAGCGTTCTGGTCGGCGGCTGGCTGTTGACAGCCAGCCGCCGACCAGAACGCTTCGCCCGAGACTCCACCGCCACTGAGGATGTCCGCCGCAGTCGCGGACGAAACGTTTGGCACAGAAATGTCAAATAGACCACGGCCTACAAGCCCGAAAGAAGTGCTTAATATTTCTACAATTGTTCATATCAATATTATTTCGTAAGCAGATTTATTTACTAATGCGTAAAATGGGCACAATCCCTGAGGATAATGCTTACGATGGGACATGGCAACTCAGAACAGTGGCTACAACAAATATTTAGTCTAAGAGATACATAATTACAAGAGATCAACAGAATATAATACAATAGAGTAAAATCGTAAACCACTCTTAAATAAGACCCAATATCGAATAATTTATTTCAATGATTAATATTTTGTGAAGAGGTCAGGAGAAAGTCGTTTTCAATTTTTGCTACCTTGTTTCAATTTCAAAGGTTTTCCACAGAGATTCTTCTCCTTCTTGCAGCTATTTATGGTAATACGTTACTTAATTTAGTTTTGTCAGTCAACTGATTGTACAACTGGACGCATCTTTGTATGTTGTTTGTGCCAAAACGCGAAGTTGACGCTGACGTTGTATGAAATGTTATGCTACTAATTCTTCAATAAGCGTTTTCTCTTTAGGCTATTTTTGTTCATTTGATCATTTGTGATGTTTATGTAAAAGCGAAATATGGCATTCCTTTCACATTTATAGCTGGCAGAACTATTTATTAGCATTTCTGTGAGTAGATTCAACAGATCTACAGTTTTCTAGAATGTTTAAGGTAGAAAAGACATCCAAGTGTCGCATATTAGATTTTTAACAACAATAGGCTTAGATTTACGCGCTGGAAAACCTTAACCTCCTCTTTGTTAAGTCTTGGGCGAACATGATATCGATCAGTTCATAAAGGAAACCTAATTAATTATCGTGTAGTTGGCAGTTAGTAACTATGATAGCAGATGTGCTTAATCAATTAGCCTACTTCAGAAACTTGTCCATAACTAGCCTAATATAATTATTCTTCCTACTACCCTCTAATGGTTATGATTAGAGACAATTTTCGGACGTTCGTCACTGAATACCTTCATAAATTACCGAAGTTAGTCTTCGTGAGTTAGGGAGAGTGTCTTTCGTCAAATAGATCTAACTTATTTTACTAGCGTCTTTCATGTCTGATATATCTGCTTGACTTTTGTCCGTCTTTTTTCCTCTAAATGGTCTATAAAATTTATGTAAAACTTAGCCTTATTCACCAAAAATAAAGATTTTTTATTCATAAGTCTAAGTACAGAAAACTCCTGTTAGCAACGAGTACATATTTTAGATCTCGTCTTTAGAATAAGCTACAGTCGATTTAGGCCTTAGGATGTGAAAAAATGAGTAAGCCTACATTTGCAAGTTACATGCTAAAATACGACCAGATCTGTTGTTATCAGTACTGATTGTTGTGTCACTGATCTTAGGTTATACGTATTGAACTAGTAATAAGAAAAGACACGAAAATCAAATACATTCTACCGTTAACAACCCTGCTCTGACTAGAAAGACGTTCACACAAAAACAAAATAATTACTTGAAGTACAAAACTGTATAATTAGGTAAGTGAAAATCAAAATATTAACTTATTACTGTTTTACAATGCCAAGGCTTGCAGGGCTCCCCGCAACGTTTTTGTAGAGAAGAAACAAAAACAAACTGTTAATAACATGATTTTAACATTACCTCACTGATGATAATTAAACAAATTGTTTCCAGAGAGGAAAATTTTCCGGAATTTCGGCTTGGTAACAAAGGCAGAACATTTTCCCCTGGTATTCTCTTTTAATTAACTGGTATGACTCGCAGGGAAAAGATTACCTGAAAAAGAAATACGTGGGCTGTAACTTTAATTGTGGCAACACTACTGTGCAAGCGAAACCAGACGGAGTTAATTGTTGTAAATTATGTCACATATTAATATGTGTCTGACCTACCTCAAATTATATGGACTCGTCCGTACGCCTCAAAGGACATGAGGTTTGGAAAGAGGAATTTAGTCTCCTGTGAGTGGCCGCTCTAAGCTGTTGTGTTTCGCTATGTTTACAAAGCAGGAACAGCGAACTTGGCTGAAAATGCAATGTGCCCGTGGTCGTACAGCACAACAATGTCATGAAGGTCTTGTGGAAGCATGTCGGGAGACGGCAATGCCACACAGAACTGTGGCGAGATGGGTTAGAGCCTTCAACGAGGGTCATGACTGCGTGAAACACATGGCTAGGCCAGGTCGTCCCAGCATTAGTGAAGAAGACGTGGAAACTGTTTCTGCACTTCTAGATAAGGATCGATGACATATGGTACATGAGTTAGAACTGGAGATGGGATGTTGCATATGACCGTTTTTTCGAATTCTAAAGAAACGCCTGGGAATGCGAAAAATTGCATCCCGGTGGGTTCCCTGGAATTTGACAGAGGCTCAGCTATGGCTACGATATGACTCTGCTCAAAATCACCTGCAGCGTTATGGTCATGATGTTGACGCCTTCTTATGGTGCATTATTGCACTAATGAAACCTGGGCTAGGTCATACAAGCCTCTACCTAAACGCCAATCCAATGAGTGGCGACATCAGGGGTCACCATGCAAAACAGTGGTGCGTCATACCCCTACAAATGTCAAAATGATGGTTATTCTTGCATACGACTGCGATGGCGTCATTCTAACGCATGCCGTCCTGAAAAGACAGAATTTTAATGCGCAGTATTTCCTTCATTTTTTTGGAGAATAACCTGAGACCAGCGCTGGGAAGGAAGCGCTTACATTTTTTGCAGAACCCTCCAATCATTTTGCAGGATAATGATCGGGCACACACGGCACGCCCTGTAAGTGATCTGTACCGTTGCTGGTGGGTGGGAAGTGCTTTTTCATCCACCATATTCACCGGACTTAAGTCCCTGTGATTACGATTTAATCCCTAAGCTGAAGGAACCACTTCGTGACGTTCGATTCCAGACTGTTCCCAAGATTCTGCAGGCAGTAGGGCGGTCCGTCAGAAACATCAACAGAACAGGGGCTGTTACAGGGATACTACGACTTCCACATCGCTGGCGATGAGTTGTAGACAATGCTGGGTACTAAATTGAAGGACTGTAGAAGTTTAATAGGTGTGTCACTTACATACTAGTAATAAATAAATAGTTGCCACAATTAAAGTTACAACCTATGTACATACTTCTAAAACAAGTTATGTATTGGGATGTCAAGGGTATATTGTTGTTATTATTATTATTATTATTATTATTTTAATTACCTAATATTAAGTACGGTATTCATTGGTAGGTCTTTGGATTTGCTATTAGTTAGGCATTGGACACCGTAAAACAGCATAGTTAACACGCTTGGGGCTTTTAAAAGCAAATATAATGTCGGGTAACACATTGTCTGGTAATGTATTCATATTGGACCAAATAGTATCCCGTATGTAACTGTAATCTTCAATGTAAAAGTAACTATACCTATTGCTTTAGGATAATTTTAAGTTTCTTCCATGTTTTATTCTTAACATTTTTGGTAATAAAAGTTGAAAAGGCTCCAATAACATTGTTTATGATTCTCTATTTTTCCTGACCATAACATTTTCACACAATACAACTAATCTTTCACGAAACAAGCCTTAAAGAGAGATAGAACTGGATCTTTGGTTTTACCAGTAGGCTGTGAAATATTGACGAACATCTGTTTATTGTCATGGCTTGTGTTCATTTTCACTTATTTAGATCGTAATGGTTATGATATTAGTGAAATAGCAGAGGTGAGTCAAGACTTTAGTCCTATAACCTTTCCGGGTATAAAATGTATATTTATGCAGAATTTTAGCTCTGTCAAAACTTTGCGACAAATCGGAACAGACACATTTTACATTACATTTTCATATATGATAATTTAGCCGAAATTAACAGGATCGAGAACGATTATATTTAAATCCTCTCTCAAAGTCAATATGTATGGAATTGTAGACATTTTGTAACACCATAATTAATACATTACCTGTCCCTCTACCCTCTCTCGGAAAATAAGCATATCAAAATTAGTTTAGGTAATGAAACCTCCATTGGAGGCCCCTTCGCCCCACCTGGGGATCATAGGGTACCAGATACAGATAATTAATACATTAATGGATCAGTTATCACATATTGATTACTCACCTTATGTTTCTTTAATTAATTCAATTCTTCATTAATTTTTACTGAACTCTTTTTTTTTTTTTTTCAACTACAACATAATAACAAGATATGAGAGAAGAATAAACCTTCCAAATATACATTCAGATATTTTGTAATCGAACCTCAAACTCTAAAATCTCGTGATTTTCATTTGATGTGTTTGTAGACTATTTATGAATAAATTTACTTCGTCGGTGAATATAATATTTTTCTCATTGATTTTTTAAACTATTTTCAGATTATAAGATTGTTTTCACATAGCTCGAAGAACAACTTATAGGTGAAAATCCAATATTACGTGTAAATTTCATTGCATTTTCCAATCTATTAGACAGTTTACTAATAATATCAGTAGGCGTAGTATTTAGCAATAATAAAGTCATGAACTAAAGGCTAATAGGTAATATGCTTACGGCAAGAAACATTTTTTATGTTTTTTGTTAATTATATTAGTATAAAAGTCCTATAAATAGGTTCCTGGGATGAAAATTATGTATACAGGCCTACGTTCTTTTAAATTTTAGGACTCTATTCCATTGCATGGATTCTTTACATACCGGTAGCTTATCTTGATTAAACATAGGTAGTAGGCCCCTATGTCCCTGGAATGAAAATTATGTATATAGCCTATATAGGCCTATATACATAAATTTATGAACTCAGTTTCATTTAATGAGTTCTTTAGGCTAATTAGGCCTACCGGTAGTTTATTTTGGTTAAACAGAGGTCTTGTCCAATTCCCAATAATTTTGAAAACTTGAATAAGACTACACTAATCTTAATAATTCTAGAGTGATAGGGAAAAAGCGAATAAGTCAAAATACCAAAGTTTTAGGAGAGACAAATAACAATTGATTTCCACAGCATTGTTACAATATTTAGTTCAGTCCACCAGATATTTTTACACAGTGTCTTATACTATGTAAAAATATCTGGGTGGGGTGATCTAAATAGTGCACCAGTGTTGAGGAAATCAATTTTTTTGTGTCTCCTAAAACTTTGGTATTTTGACTTATTCGCTTTTTCCCTATCACTCTAGAATTGATACGGATAAAATGGTTGGATGCGTGAGAAATGAAACAGGCATACTAAAATAATATAATGATGGGATTATGTTGTGCCACTCTTGCTAGGTAGCGGACAGGTGAGAGAGCCTTGTCTCGGAGTGCCGCGAAACATAGGGCCCGGCGCATGGCATGACGTCATCCGCGAATCTGTCTTCCCATTGGCCCAAGCCCCCTGCATGACTAGGCCACCCATCCAACTCCGGCGGACAGCAGTTCAGTCTGAGCCGAGTCGCAGGCCGTGCCAGGATCCCTTCTGCCCGCCATCGCACACGTAAAGAACACAGAACACAATTCTCACCCCCACCCTCTTTTTATTTCACCCACGCAAATAGCAGGGAAAGGAAAATTTCCCCCCTTTCGATCCTATTTCATATAACTTATAATTCCTGATTCCCAAAAACCCTTCTCCAGATTTTAGTAAAAAAATTAATTCCTTTTTAACCCTTTCATTTTTATCACCTTCCCGACTTCTAGGCAGGATTCTTCCCTTTGAGACCGTAGAAACCACCTTTTAACGGTGGATTCCATATACTGTTTGGAAGAGTCTCCCCACTCCTCATCCTCTCCACCGTGCACTTCACTTCCCCCACCCTTACCCTATCACCTTCACCATCACCACCACTACCACTTCCCATAGGACACACAGTGATTCTACAACGATATAATCAATTATATATATTGGCAGCGGTCTTAATAATAAGTGTTGGTGAAAAATTTGTCGAAAAAAATACTAATTGTGAAAATTCGCAACGAAAAACATCGGACAGAAACATTAATTGTGAAGAGAGTTGATTGTGCTGTGTATTAAAACAACGAATATATTGAGAAGTTTGTTATTCAGTTGTTTTTGCGCTTGGTTTCTACAAACAGTTGAGTGCTGTTTTGATAAATAGTGGGAGTACGTCACCTTGTCTCTTTTTAACTTGCCTCTTCTTCTTCTCCTTCCGGTCCGTTGCCGCTTGTCCATCCGCCGTGATCCACGTATTGTTGCGTGACGTCAGACCGGCGTGAATTTCCTCTACACATTCAGTTCTTATCCAGTAGCGTTCGCATGAGGCCGATCATCGACTCTCAGCTGAACGTCTAGTTGCTCTGGATTAAAGAAAGAACTCTTCTCATTGTAGGAGAACTTTTTGAATATTGGTGGACAGTGAGTGATTTGACTTCGTCGTTTCGACGGTGGACTTCCGCCACGTGTGATTGGAGGATCTGTCAGCTGTTTTGAAAGTGTGCAGAAATTTCACAGCGTCAACCCAAACTGAATCACTTAAAACAATTTGTCAAGACATTTAATCGTTAATTATAGGAAAATACATATACAATTAAATAAGTATATAACCAAGTATATAAAGAAAACGTATATACAGTGGCATAATACTTTGCTTTTAGAGTAGATTGTGTAAATATTACATAACTGTGCCGTTCGAGCATACATATCAGTATAAAAACGCCATCGGTTTCTTCGTCTCACAGTTCACAGTAACAGTGTGTTGGTATTTTTAATCCCTCTCAAGCTGTTCTATATTTTTGCAAAAAATAAAATACATAAAAATAGCTGTGTTGTGTGTAACCAAAATTCGAAGTAGAAGAGGCACATCAAATAAAACAAAGTGACAGTTTTTCTGCGGAAAAATTAAAAATTTGAAATAAGAACAAAACAATTTTCATTCTGAAATCGTGGAGGCCTACTGCAGCACGACGAAAAGAAATCGCGAGAATACGTTAGGAGGAGGCAAACTGTCGCCGCCATTGCCGACGCCTTCTGCACCGCCCTCCACCACCGCCGCCGCCGATCAAAGTTCTGCCGCCTCCTCGCCCGCCTTCAAACGTCAGCGCAGGCATTCATTGTCGCCACAGCCAGCAACCGTCCCTGCGTCCCTAGTCCTTCAGCAAGACAACCAGAACGGTAATTCATCATCGCCTTCGGCTGCTAATAGATTGAACATCATACCTTCTGGAATGGAAGCCCCCAACACCCTCAGCCAGAGCATGGACTCCGTCAACACCGTCACAGCAGAGGAAGAGGTAGGATTCTGCACATAATTCTGGTAGAATTAATAAGGAATTCATTGGTCTAAATATTTTTATAATTAAAATGAAAGCTTCGAACCAGCTTTATAATATTATCAGTTAGGCTATTGAGAATAAAGTCGTTTAAGACACAGGGGAAAAAACTGAAGAAACGCGATTTTTAGTCTTATCGGCTCAGGGGCTGAGTCCTTACGAACTCGCGCAAGTTGGCCGCATAGGTGGGCCCATTGTACACCCCCTAGGAGACGGAATAATGTGCGTAGTCTTACCTTGGAACTTTAAGTACGATTATACCCTTTCTAGAATGGATGAAAGTTGTCGCCTTCATTTTTTCACTTCTTTTTCGTTACTGTTTATTTCCTATTAAGTATTAAGTTATTTCCTGAAAATTTTTAAAACTAAATGCGAGAGAAACTTTCTTTGTACCCAGTTTATGTAGAATCATAATAAATAATAGGCCCTCGTTGAATAGAGCGATCAGTACCTTCTTATAACTGTAACATTTATCGTTCTAAAAATATGAAACACGAAAAATGCTATCTTTTTTCTAGTGAATTTCGGTTTTCTTAATTTTCATTTAACTGTCATGTGCCTCAAACACTCTTAGCAGTATTTTTGTTTTAACTGTCATGTGTCTCAAACACTCTTAGCAGTATTTTTGTTTTGCGTTTCTAAGCATTAAGTTAATTTCCCAAATAGATTCTGTACGTTATGTTAATTCCTTGTTCCGGTACTAATTTTGATATATAGACCTATTTACTTTATAAGTTTTTTATTGTAACTTATTTTTTTTAAATAAACATTTTAACCATGATGAAATAAAAGCTAAAAACATAATTTTGGTTAGCCAAGGCACACACAAAAATATTCTAATTATCCTATCAGAAAATATGTCAAGTTTCGTCAGTCAGAAGTATTTTTTTTTCCCTTTTTCCTTTTTTTTTCCTTAATCGTTCTCATACCACAGTTTTGGTGCGACGATCTCTGACTTGAAATAGCGTCTATAAAAAATGTTTCTGGGAATAGACTAGATTTGATGATAGTTAGGAAAGCTATACATGCGTAATTTACTAGGGCTATGCAAAAATTAGTTCTTTAGAGGGATAAGAAGGACGAGCTTATGATACGAAATAAACTGTCATATTACCAAATCCAAGAGATAGAATTTATCATAGCATTCTTCGGCGCTGTAGAGCACACTGGTATGTTTACTAATAAGCCTATGCCCAATTAAGCAGGTTATGTGAATGTAAACATATGAATAAATGTCCAATTCCGTAATTGTTCCTATAATCTTTGGTTCCATGAAGTGGACTAAGATTTAAAAATTATTTGCTTTTATCGAAATCATAGTTGGAGAAAAATATTAATTGTTTGGAAATGAACAAACTGAAAACAATATAAATATGGAATTATTTATCCACACATTCTACACGTAAAAAACTTGGGGAGCACATAGGCCTATAATAAATAACTCGCTCGTCAACGTTACTTATACTGAAAAAGGAGCAATCCGAATTATTCATAACATAAAACCAGGCGAATCTTGCATGAACATTTCTGTATAAAGAAGATTAATGACAATTCACTCTTTGTTTTATAATTTTCATAAACTATAATGCAACACATAGATTAATAATTCAGGTATTCATACTTTTGACACTAGAGGTAAAAATTATATAGGCCTACAAGTCTAACTGTATATATTAATATAGAGAGACCATAATATAGAGATCATACAAATCTTGACTGCACAATTCAATCCAATTTATTTTCGCCTTATTAAATGTATATAATTAATTATACAATTACTAACATAAATGATCTTACATACAACACACAATTCAATGATTAAACATTAATATCAACATAATTAAAATGAAAACATTCATCAAGACTCTAAAAAAGGATTATTGTTCAGCTAGGTCTGGATTTTGAACTTAAATTGTCTAAAATTAAGTGATTTTACATTAACAGGACGTTAGTTAAAAACGGATTTTGGATAATCTGTTCGTGGTTGCTATGTCTTGTGTCATATGTATGAATGCCATTCCTTGGGTGAAAATTATTAAAATTCCTCTTTAAAAACAACAAAGCTTCTGGTATATACAGATTATACACAGTCGTGATTCCTTCCTGTAAAAAGTGGCCTGCATGGTAAATTAGGTAAATAATCTGACAGCTTCTTTCTGTGGTAACAGAATAACTTCCAAACCTGATCCTCTTCCATACAACAATATGCCATAACGAAAGCGAAATATGCTTGTGAGACGTACGGTTTAAGTTCTTCAATAGCAATACTTCTTAAAGGATAGAGCACTCTAGATAGTCTTTTACATACATGGTTGATGCGAGTGTGCCATGTCAATGTTGGAACAAATTAAAATCCCAGCAGTTTTACAGACACGTCTTCTTGGCTCGCTGACACAGATTTCAAACTTAATGTTAGAGTTTATGTCTTATCATGATTTATTGAAAACCCTTTGACAGAAAACCACGTATCAATTTCATCAGATACATTTCTTAAAAGAACTTGCAACTCCCCTAATACATTGTGAGTAACTAAAAAGCAGAATCATCAGCATAGAATATAGATTCAGCGGAGACATTGCCAGGCAGATCTTTGACCATGATGAAAACTTGAAAAGGCCATAGAATAGAACCTTGAGGTACACCAAACTTTATTTCAGCCTGGTTTGATCTGTTTTAATTCATTTCAACCACATGGCTACGTCCCGATGAATAAGATAAAAGAGTTTTATTCAAGATTAAGAATCCTAGAATGTTTGAGTTTCATCAGTAACAGATCATGAGAAATCTGATCAAATGCTTTTCTTAAGTCATACAAAAGATTCGTAGATAGATGACACGGTCAATAGCATATTTTTCTCGATTAGCCTGGACAAAAACCAAATTGTAGAAACAAAATTACTGATAATAAAATAAGATCTTAGTTGCATCAATAGGCCTACTAAACTTTCTAGTACTTTGCTGATATAGGCAATAAAGCAATGGGTCTATAGCTTGCTTCTTAAATGCATTCTTAAATATACTAGGGGATGTTTCCGATTGGAGACACATATTGATACACAAGATCAGAGAATTACATATGAACTGTATTACTGATTTAATAATATTATTCCTGAGCCTTTAAAATATCTGAGTCTGAGTTTTCCTCTTTACAGTGAACATTATGAGGTATAGATCCATTATTTAAAAGTGTATTAGCAGAAACATAATTATATACATTATACCTCGATTTCTCACAAATTTCATCAATGAAGTAGAACAGTAATAATGAAATTACCAGGCTGTACTTCTACGGCATCCCTGGTAGGTTTAATTTCAGAGTACTTATATAAACTGCCAAGACGCCTTACATTTATTTACAGAATGTTCAATAAAGAACTTGTTACATTCCAGTTTAGTTTGAACTGATTCCTTGCCTTCTTGTACAGAACTTCACTAGTTTTAGATTTTGTTACTTTATAAATAGTATTCTATGCCATTACTATGTTTTTCAGGAGAAGTAAAATTATTAGAAGTGTGTTTCTTACTGCTACTCTTATTGTTTACGAGTGGGAAGGATAATTCAAAGAAGTACATAAACGCGTTAGAAAACTGCTTAAAATATTCTTCAGCATTCATAACATTCAGCATTCACAGGTAGAAATCCATGTAATCTAAGATCAAAATTGTATAATACATTGCTTACATGGCTACAGTTAAAAACTGGAAATACTTTCTTAAAAAGTAACTTGTGGAATATTTAATAAATAAATGCCAGTACATAATTTACAGATGCAGTGTAGGTAACCTAATTTATTATTGTCTGTGACTATTTTCTATTATTTGTTATTCTGGTCGATCATAATTTATTATTACTATTTTGTAATATTTAGTAAATATTTAGTAAGCTTTCTTAGTTGTTGCATGCAATTTTCTTATTGTTTTCCAACAATGTATTAAATTACCTGCTCAGCCTAATTTTATTGTAAAGTATTTCATGTTTTAACGACATGTCTTGAGTGTAGGAATTGCACTGAAATGTTCCCAATTAAACAGTGGTTTGTTATATAGAATTATTTAATAAAGTAAATCGAAGTTTAACTTTTAAAATACCCTTGGAATTATTCTAAAGAACTTAGGCCTATACGTACTTTTCATTTTAGCTGTAATTATATTTTAAACATAATTTATTGGAACTAAACTGTTTCGTCAATTCATCGATATTTTCTCTCTGTATCGAATAAACAATGTATGCTATTTTTAATTAGAGTCAAAATATTTCTACTAATACTTTACTAATTGTGAAAGTTGAAGTTTATTATTGCTATCATTCACAAATAGGTCTCTTTAGCATAGGAAGGGGAACTTCACAAAGTTCAGTTAAGCTTTCTTTAGTCTGTTAAGATAGGGTAATTGCCACTATGAAAGATATAAAGGTAGTACAATACTCGAAGTGAAATAGTTTCTTCTAGGCCATTAACTTATTCTTTTTTTAATGAGATATTGAAAACATACTTTCTAATAAAGATTTTCTTACACATAACATATTAATTTCGTGCCAATTTAAGAAGTGAAACGTATTATGTTGCAGTATTATTTTGCATTATACTCATCGCAGGTGACTATACCATAATGTATAGGCCTAACCTAACTAAAGGCACTCCCAGGTATGTTATAACTTATAACATACGAGTATAAGGGTGTAAGCCCACCCAAGGCAATCACATCTTCTTCCCTTCTCCCATTAAAAGGGATTTAAACTTCAAACTTAAGGGGTTGGTACTGATTACCACCTTCAGAATTAAACAACTTTTAAGATTACGGCAAATTCTTTTAGTTAGATTTAGTGCAAAAATTATTTGAATTCTGCATTATTTTTAAAATCATCCATTCAAATGCAATATACTTCAATCATCTGTCAGTCACTTGTCCAATTTAATACTATGTATTTACCGTTTTCCCAAAAACTACATTTTCAGATCCATTTTCCAAATAGTCTAATATATTCAAAATCTCCTGAACTGTTCTGTTCTGTTCAAGTTACCATATTTCCTATAAAAATTACAAGAACCATGCCTCTCTTTTAAATATTTTCCCTAAAAAAATAATTTATGGATAAAAATAATTTCAAACTACCTGAAACAGTAAAAATATTTGTTTATGTTTTTTTCTTCAATTTATTGCTACAAATTATAATATAAGTGTATACAAATGTGGCTTCGAACGTTTAAAAAGCTATTTTATTTGTAACTGAAAAAAGTCGTTAAAATCTCTGGGGCTGTGTCAGTAGATTGTTTAAACTATTTGAAAGTCTACATTTAATACATATACTTGTTACATATGTTTCAGTATGCATTCTTACTCTCTGCATATGTTCCAACGATAGCCTACATTTGAGGTTTTCGAATACTCCTTACCTGCTTTAATTGCTCTAGCTATAACCTAACCCTTTCAGAGCTGAATTTTTATATTAATATAAGTAATCTCAACGTGAAATCATCATTGGCCTTTCAAGTTTGAGATCAGTATGGAAACTTTTAGTAGAATAACTTGTTTCCAAGAATAATAATCGTTTCATGTCAATAAATGAAAAAATAGGGTAATTCCGGGAGAGACGGCCATGCGGGGGAGACGACCAATCGCTCTGATTTAAAGGCCGATAAACATATTTGAACGTAACTTGGTAGGCGGCAAGCTTTCGGTACTAAGAGCCGATTGTTGAACACCTGCGCTGTTTATATTTAGAAATCCGCGATTGATTTAACATTACTGTTTTCTAACTGACCATTTATTTTTTGTATGTTGAATGAAATAAGCAGAAGTCCTACATTATTACTAACGGTTAAACGATACTCACTGTGTGAGGTGAGTGAACCTTATATTTTTCACTTGTATTACGTGTTCTGTTCTAAACTTTTCAATTTTTAACTACTGAGTATGGCCATCTCACCTTTACAAATAGGAGAGATGGCCCACTTCTTCTCCGGGAGAGTTGGCCAACAACTAAAGAGCCACATTTTCAAGATCTTCTGATTTTTTCTAACGCGAAATGTAAAAATGTTCATTTAAGATTAATTTCCATCGCTTCTCAATTACTTTTTTGTTTTTATTGCTAGGGAATTGACATAAACGAACATATTAATACGTATACCTTAATGAAACAATTTTGAAAATCCAATCCGGAAAGATGTGTGTAAATAGAGACGACGTGTACCCCTAATTAAATACATTATTAAATTCATTTTCAAAATTATTTATGTGCTTAAAAAGTGGATTGGACTCATGTTTCTATGCCAAAGGTGGCTCCATAATATTGTATTATTTTTCATATTTACGTTTTCCTGTCATCAACTAACAAAGTCCAAAGATGGAGATAAATTATGTAGAGATTAGATGGTATGCCCTTCCCCGCCATTCATGCAGTAGAGTTTAGTTATCTTTTCAGAACTGTATCAGAACTTTTCAGTTACTCAGAATTGATTCTGTTTTCCAAAATATGTTTATTTCTACGTTGTGATAACTTATTTGGCGCATAAGTTTATTTTTTTGTATATATTTATTGGAGAAGAGCTAACTAGTCTTTCTACTTTTTTACCTGTACTTTCTACCTTCGAAAACTACCCCTATGTCCTATGGCAATCTCCCCCTGACACCTCGGGTGAGATGGCCAACGCACCATTTTTTTAAATGTTGGGATTTCTCACCCAAAATTACTTTTTTTCTCCATAAAAAATTATGCTATGAGAATGTGACATCCAAGGACCTAATTGAACATTTTGCACACGAATTATCTTGAAAATCCTTCAAGTTATTAAGCATTAAAAAAAGCATGGCCATCTCACCCGGATTTACCCTATATAATAAAATATATGAAAATAAATAAATAAAATAGGCCATTTCACTTACCTCTTATGTAAATATGAGTCTCGACATATAAAAGCAGAAATGTAACATAAACAGAGAAATGCTTTATGTAAATAATGTAAGAATTTCTTATTTATTTATTTATTTATTGCACTAAGAATATTACAGGCTAATGCCCAATTACAATATTCTCGCTTACATTAATACACCAGATTCTAAAATTAAATATTTAAATTGATATTCAAAATAATTAAGCTAATTCTATAACAATGCTATAATGCTGTAAATTCTGTAAATAATTTGTTCTTTTTAATTGTAAACATGGTTTAACAGAATTCTCTCCGTTTATGTAAAGTTTAATTTTACATAATATATTATGTTCCCTTGTGTAATTGTCATATTGTTTGTGTTTCTGGGTTTTTTCTGTGTGTTTTTTACTTATTGTTATGGCTAATGAAGATTAATTATATGAAATAATAAATATGAAGATTCTGAAAGTAAATCTTAGGTGATTGAAATTAATTTAAACGCTAGCACGTTATAAAGATTAGAGGATATTACCAGATGTCACTATAATTCTCTTCCCTCTGTTCTCTTCGTACACATTTCATTCATTTGATACACTATAAATACTACTATTTCTACTACTAGGCTATTTATCGTGTACCTATTAATAATTTACAATTCAAAATAGCATAAGTAACTATTTCGGCAATAAGAATTTGGTAAATAACTGGATGATTTCTGATAACGCACAATCGTAAGTCAACACAATATAATAGTCTAGTATCGCTCAAAATATTATTCAGGACCTACATTTCTCCCCCATTCATTCAAAGTCTGCAATTCCAGATTAGTTCTTTATTTGCCTATTCTATAACCTGAAGAGAGATATTATGAATACATTTTTATACGAATAGACCACGATTTAGTATTTTCAGAAAATGTAGAAGCTATGTTCATTTCTTCTCATATGTCACTTGTTTCCAAACAAATTGTCATCAACCAAAAGATCCTGAATTCCGCTACATGGGAAATTACTAAAAAGTTTTTCGATTACTATTCTAAGCTCAAGCGAACTGAAATTATATTTCTTTTAAAATTTACGATTCAAAATAATATAAAAGTCGTGCAATATTCGACCGCTATAAGAACTTGCTAGCGCTCTAGGTTTTGTTAACCTTGCCTATAAAATTATTTGCCTGTAAAATTATTTATAACGGTCTTACACAGTAGGTAACTTTGATTATTTTGGTTGAATTAAAGAAATTATCATTCTCCTTGTTTATTCAGATTGTTGTAAGTTTTCAGTAAAAATACGTTTATATTTATAATATATTTTAGCCGAATCGGTAGATAGATAGGATGGCCTGGGTTTGTTCCTGTGTAACGGCACGGGAATTTGCTCCTCCTGTTGTACCCAGAGCCGCAACCATCGACTCGATCATCCCTCTAGATGTGTTTTCGGGGAAGTTACAAAAATTCAAATTTTCTTGCTGGGGAAAAAATTAGATAACGACCGACAACATCTTACACGCTTGTATTGCTTAGCATTTAGCACTAATAATCAACTCTAATTATTGTGTTATATGCTGGTTATACTACAGTTATTACATTAAAGTGTTTTAAAGCTACAATAAAACTATGCTGATTACAATAACTGAAATATTATAGTTGTAAAATTTCATTCATTAGTATTAAAATTAACTAGTAATCAACATTATTGCAGCACCTCCAGATTAAAATAATCTAAACATCTATGTTGTTATACCTGTCACTTTGAGTTAATGTTTCCTGATGATTTAGAAGGTACGAAATCCTAAGAGACTTCTTCCGATCTGAAATGCTATGAGTTTATCTTTGCAGGGAATGTAGCTCTTTGGAACTGACCAATTCAATTACTGTTAATGTTTAAACGTTCAGTTCGCTCGGTTTGTATCTCAGGTCGAGGCTTCCTTACCAAGAGAATAATCCGTGTTGTTGCTATACAGTTCCGTTAATTGTAATTTCATTGACAGTTTGAATGGCTCTGAAGCCAAACTTGTGCAGCATTATTACGTAAACCTTGTTTGATGTATTTCGCAAATTAAACAAACCTTCTGAGATTGTCTATTAATTCCAAAGCTTAGTGTTTCGTGATTAGTTTTAGTGAATTTCTTAGAAATAGATGATAATTTAGGAGTTTCCCAAAAAGCGATCGCGAAGGGCCTCAAGACAATTTCTGGATTCTAAGAAAAACTGTGAATCAAATTGTATATGTATTTATAGAAAGTCGTTACCTGCCTAATACAGCAGAGTCCCGCTGATCCGGACATCTGGTTATTTCGGATGGATTTTTTGTACCAAACAATCAATCAATTTTTAATTTTAATCACAAAGATGTCTTATTTTGTTAACCTTATATCAGTTCGTAGATAAAAAAACTTTGATCTGCCGATACGTATACAGCAGTATGAAAACTAAAATTAAGTTGTATGAAAAGTTATAGGCCTATTTATGAAAACATCTATTTTTACAGTTTTACCCATCTAAAACTTGTATTACAGTACAGATTTTAAGCACGTTCCGTTTAATGCGGACTTAGATGATCCGTACAGGGTCCAGTCCCATTTAGTCCGGATTAGCTGCACTATACTGTATTATAATGCATGAACTGTAAGATATTAGTAAATCATTATAAATTAATCAACATTATTAGACTATAGACTTTCAACTATTTATTCTTCATTAACAAGTATTAACTTTTGTTTCAACCAATACCAAGAGGACTTCGTTGTAATTTTATTGTAAGTACAGTTATTTCAACATAATAAGGCAAATTTAGGCCACTTGGTTATAATGATTATGTAATGGAATTCAGACAAACCTTTCTAAGAAAGAATAAACACACTACTTGTCTCATGATGAGGAAGCCAATTGCGATTAGCGACTCACCACTTCATAAATTCGCTTCTTCTTACAAGCATAGACCACTCGTGCGCTAAATTCCATAGCGGGATAGGGCCTACCACCTGTCCGCTGCGTCATGAAGGCCTGCCTCAGTCTCTTAACATCGGCAGATGATGGGTATAATGGTCAGCATGCTGACACGCATGGTTTTATCATAGATAGCGAGAGCTAATGAGTTTATAAATAGATTTGGCTCTGCGAAGCAGGAAAAAATTTATCTGGTGATACTCGTAGTCTCGTGGGGCATTTATCAAGACAATTCCATGAATAAAATGTAACGGATTATATAAATAATAAATACGTTCTTTCTCTGTTCTTTAATCAATATTCTGTCAGCTATGGGATCACGGCACACAACTATGAATGAATAATCGATGAATCGAATGAGTTACCAGATTCTAACCCATGCTGCCAGTAGTGCGTATGAGAAATAGTTAATCTAATTCACGTAACATTTGAACAGAATAAAAGCACAGGAATTGGCTTGCACCGACCAAACATTGTTTTTTTAATCAATGCACATTTAGTCCATATTACATCATTTTTCAAACAAGTTATATTGAACAAATTAAGAGTTTTCATTCTGTTCACTGCAAAATGTGTCGTATTAATCATCGCATATTGAACCTTACGTTTCCAGTAACAAGCTGAGGCGTTATCAGATAAAATTGCATTCCTGTGTTCGTAGCAACCATATTTATAAGATACGCGACCGTGATTGGTCGATATCAGAGACATTGCTAAGCGTTATTGTTCAATATCAAATAGGCTACGTGTTGTACGAATGGAACAGTGGAAGAAATTCGTGACCGGGAGAGACCTATAACATAAGTGAATATAATTATTCTAGATTATCGTAAAAATAGTATGAAGAAATGCATCAATGTAGTAAGATAACAGAATGAGTTATTACCCGTAGCCTATCTGATCGATTTTGCGCTGAGAAACTATGTTTCATAAAGTTAGTTAACGTGTGCAAATTCACTGCTTTATTTGTTTATCAGAAAAGGTTTAATAAATGTGTATTATTAATAGGTTTGTGAATATGCTTGTTAACATTACTTATCCCTTCCAAATATAGTCAGCGGGGTTGTAGCGCAGCGCCTCAACCACTACGCTACGGCGTACCCCCTTACATGAAGTGATAGGCTGTAATCCTTCAAGTATCGCTAATATTTTCAATCATATTTTAGTATGTACGTATTATTTCATATTACCCATAATTAATTTTAGTAAGACAAAACCTAAGTTAATACTCTATATCAGT
The DNA here is from genome assembly GCA_964059195.1 of Ectobius pallidus. Lineage (NCBI taxonomy): Eukaryota > Metazoa > Arthropoda > Insecta > Blattodea > Ectobiidae > Ectobius > Ectobius pallidus. The sequence goes on from CAXKWD010000006.1 coordinate 77,617,078, forward strand.
GGTTCCCAAAGTGGGGTCCGCGATGGTGTTTCAGGGGGTCCGCAGGCGGTTTAAGAAGAAATAGGATATCCCGTAATTTTGAAGTGCTTAACTGTGTTCCCCTCTACTTTATCTATGTGAAACAGCATTCTCCCACCTCACGTACTTGAAATCAAAGTTGAGAAATAAACATGAAGTTGAAAGTGACTTAATATTGAAATTATCAGACATTAAACCTAACATTGCAGAGCTAATTAATCAAAAGCAGCTTCACTGTTCACATTAAGGTGTAAACTCTGTTTGTTACCATTGGTATTGTTATGTTGTCTATTGAATTTAATACATTTGAATCAAAGTATTTATTTCGTTTTTTATTTCAAAACCCAGAGGGGTCCGCGAAATTTTAATTTTTTTCAGGGGGTCCTCGGACTGAAAAGTTTGGGAACCACTGCTCTATATGCTTAAATTATATGCCTAGGTAAATTCTATCAAACTAGAGGGAAGACAGTTCATTCCGGCATTACCAAATAAAGGTCTGGAAATACTCAAAAGTAAGATTACTCAATCTCCTATAGGTTGTTGCCTTTTTATGGAAAGGAATAGTTGGTTAATCAAATATGACCTTCTTGTCCTGAATCAATGTATGTAACTCGTATCATGCCGACAGGTATAATCTGTATTGACAACTGATTTTTAAAATACAAATAATTATTTTAAAATCTCCCTTTTCTTCCTTAAAAATTACATTTCAATAATTTTCAATGTTTTTCGTTGAAAAATTTAATTAATCTCGTTACAGGATACATTATACGGTATAGTGGGTTACATTCAGCACAAATAATAAATAACTCCCGTATTGTCAGTGTTGAAAACTAAAACCGTTTATGCAATTTAGTTCATTAGAATGCAGTGGAAATGAATGCAGGTTTGTGTGTACAATGTGTGTTTATAGATTTTCCGGCTGATCAGAATGTATCTAATTAAACCAGGTCAGGTTATTAGATTGTATGTGTTGTATGGATTTTAGGATTAGCCGATTAATTAACTTTACTGCTGGATGATTAATGATTTGATTTTTAATCGGATTTACACAATTAACTTGTACCCACGTCATATCTGACACAAGTGGGTGATGTATCTCTTAACTTGAAATTATTCAGTTGTCACCTGGCCTATGAAGTTGTACAATGTGAGATTATGGTATTGTTGCATGTTTTAGAGGGTAATTACTAGGGCTCAGAAGTTGATGAAATGTCATATTTTTTTTCTGATATATCAATGCAGGATATAGTATAAATTCTTCTCGCCTCAAAACGTATAAAAGTAGCTTACTTTTATTTTGAATTTTTCGGAATCTTATTTTTTCTAGAATTTTCATTGCTTTTTTCCCTATTTTCCCTTCATAATGGACTTTTTCAACTTTACAAAGCAATCTCATAATTTCTTAGCCGTGAGGAATTCATTAATAAGTATACATGTAGTAAACATAACAATAATAAAAGTAATAATAACAGTAACAATAAAAATACTTAAACCTTCTCCTTTGTTTATTATTTGTTATTGTTCTACTGTATGTTCGTTTTTTAAATACATATTTAGAAATATTACGTTTTTTTTTTTAATTTCACATCATGTTTTCATATATTTAAGGTCATTTTATGGGTATTTTTCAGGACTTTTAGATAATCGACTTCCGAGACCGAGCAATAACTCATTATTATAGGACGGCAGATCCATAAGCGGACTGGGAAACTTACAAATTATCTTCTAGTTTGCACCAGAAAAAACACGAGTCGGACTTCCAAGTACATGAAAAGTAATTTCAATCTGTAGCCTATGAATGAAAATGCATGTTTCCGAGATCTGCGTAGCTTAATAATTTTTGCACGACAATGAAATGTCATAGGTAAGGCAGGAAGTAATGTATAACACAGTATATGTATAAGGAAATTTTCCTTGAACAGTATACAAAAGAGAACCGGTATTCAAGCCACCCTCCAAAGTTCACCATTCACCGCGACTACTTTGTACTTCTATAATTTTCTAAGAATACGATATGAAAATAACTTTATTTTACCAAGTCATAAAATTTTTTCTCAGTTCAGGAAATAAAATTTTTAGAAGAAAGAAAGAAAGGCAGACAGACAGACAGACAGAAAGAAAGAAAAACACGCATATGAGTTTGGGTCAGTCTTTCTGTGGACAGCATAACTGCAAAACGAATAATCAATCATATCAACAGGAAATTTTATAGTGGAGTTCAGCAATTCTCGAGGAACTTGGGTGATTCACGCCGATGAAGTAAGCTTTATCACTTTAGCTAAAAATATTTGGTTTTCAGATTACTTTAAAAAAACCGTAATAATTTTGCTTAGGCCTATTACCTTCATTGCTTATGTTTAAAATATAAGTTTTAGTTGAATTTTATCATAGACAAAACTCGTAATATTGAGTGGGATTTATTAAAACTAATCAATGAATAAAATGTACCAAAATGTAAAATGAACTAAACTATTGAACAATCGAATGTGTTATCAGATACTAACCAATGCTTCCAACCATGGACATCAGAAATAATTAAGCTAATTAAATCTAAAATGTTAACAGAACAAAGAACACGAAGTGCCTTGCACCGGATTGAAATTGTGCTTTTAATCAATGCATATTTAGATTGTTTCAATTTCCAAATAAGTTATGTTGTATAAATAATGTTCTTTATCTTGTTCGCTGGCAGCAATACAGATATGTGACGTATTAATCACTACATATTGATACCGTGTCGTATCCAGTAACGAGCTGACGTTTTATCAGATAATTCTTTTTTGGATCCCTGCTATTCTTGAAATCATAAGATAAAAATCGTGATTGGTCGATAACAGAGGCATTGCTAAACGTTATTGGTTAATATCAAATAAGCGTCCTATGAATAACTTAGTGTAGTCGTGGTAATTTGTTGTCTGAATTGTCAATGAAAGCAACCTGACTGACTTGACTACAACACCTAACACACTATTTAGGCCCTACTTCGTCGACTACTCATTTTTGGGTGAGTGAAGAGGTTTTTAAAGGCACCCTTTGCCAGAAGCCCATTTATTATGTGCCAGAATATAAGCGTGGAATTCTCATGGTCAGTGCTTAGGATAGAGCAAATCATTTAAGTATTTAAATATTTTAGAATAGGATATACTTGTATAAAATTTTAAAATTTAATAGAAATACAAATCCATTCAAGTTTTATCTGAAATTTTTGTTAAATGAAAACCTTTGAAGTGAAGTTCGCTGGCCCTGCGTTTAGTGCTAGCGGTAAAGAGTTTATTCCATGCCTGCAGAAAGGAAGAAGAAGTTGCAGAGAGTATTCTACAATTGGTTGAACCCTTTGATTTATTTCAGTTATTTTTTTATTTTTTATTTTGCAGTCATTTATGTTCCTCTTTTGCTCTGATCCAATAACGTATGAGAACTTCTGTAAATAACAAATCATAGCACTTTAATTTAGAGTAAGTAACTTATCAATAGGCAGTTGCTTCGCTCCAATTACTGTTTTGTAGTTTTGCAGAAATACCGCTGTAGTAAAATTAGCAAACGTTCTTAGCAGTTGGATTATATCAGAGGTACCGGTTTGTCAGAACTTTGGTGGGCCATTCTAACTTGAGAAAAATGATATTAGGAGAAGATATCGACTAATTTAACCATATTTCATAATTTAGGCCTACATGGTTCTATGCTTACTGGCCTAATTCAATTGAAACAGTAATCTATATATTTTTTTGTTATTGATAATTTAGTTAAAATTAGTCTACTAATAAAGGTTTTTAGTCTAAAGAATAAAAAGATTAGTAAAACATAGGCATCCATTATAGTTGTATGAAACTTATTTATCCCGTATGAAAATATTTTATGAGAAAATTCCTCACGCAACAGGATTTAAACACGTAACCTTAGGGTTTCCTGTAATGTTCATACATTTATCCTGTGTACTAATAAAAAGTCGACGAGCACGCATAGAATAAAAGAGGTGCCCAACTTTTTAGCATTCATTTATCTGACCAGTTCCGTCATCCTTTCAAAAGATCCAAGCTTTTTCTTTGTTTTTTTTTGGTTTTGTTTTTTTGTTCTGGAATTGAATTGAATGATCTCAAGACATTTTCTTTCATTCTCTCTTACTGTTACTTGTGCTAGGAGAATGTTTCTGTGTTTTTCTTTAACAGAGGAAAATTCCTAACAAGTCTGTTCTGTAGTTCTTTCCATGCAATATATCTGTCCGAGTCGGCCAAAGAGATCGTTCGGAACGCAAGACACTTGAAGAGACTGCATAGCCCACTCGTCATCAGTTGCAATGTAATTGAGATACTTGTCCAGCAAAGGACTTACTGACACTCTCCATTTTCTTCTGTGTTTTATTATACTTAATTTCCGTCATCAATAACGTTCTAAGAGGATTTAATCAATGATTCACCCGATCTTTAACGATCAATTACGTTGTTTGTTTTCATTATGTAATAAACTAGTAGTTTCATGACCTCGCTTCCAAAAACTTTTAAGATCTGCTCTTAATCAGTTAAAACGGACCATTTTGAAAGGAGCAAAAAATAATAAAACTCTTACACATACGTAGTTTTTAATTACTTTAAGGAACATTCGTATAAAATAGGGAGAAAATCGAAAAACGCGTTTGGTCGTGACTGAGTAACATACAAATTTACAAACACACGATATGTCGATAAACAAGAGGTGGGCCTACGTTAAAAATATACTGGAATAATGTTGTATAAAATTTTACACTAGAGGAAAGAAGTATTCAATTATGTTTATAGCATGAGTCGTTTGGCTAGAATCATTAAAAGAAGCTGAACATTACATGAAATGGATCCGTTAAAATGGCCACCATCTTCAAACAAAATAAGAAAATTGCAAATCCTTATACAGGAACTTTTATACCAGTTTGGAAGAGAATCGTACAACATGTTTGGTCGTAACATCGTAAGAAACAAATTTACAGATGAAATGCCAAACGATCAAGTTAAAACAAGACTTCGCTTCGCTCGGTTAGTCAACATATTCCTAATTGTAAGACCATATAACTGCAGTTTTTAAATAGGCTTGCACCATTAAATTACGTTCAGACATGGAAAATCCAAAAGTGTTTACTATTTATACAGCAGGAGTACACGAATTTCACACTTATCTCCTAATGTTTTGAAGAAAACTGTTCAGCAGTAATTTTATGGATTTGTAATATTCAAAATCAGCTATGTACTATCTGCTTTTAATGTAATATCATTCATATATTTGCCACACTTTAAAAAGCTCCACTCCAAATACCTATAAAGTTAAAAAGCAGTAACTGAAATGTCGTTGCTGCTTTAATCAACTATGGAAAGGAGTAGGCCTAATGAATGTTACCAATTCTATGATAACAGCCATCCTTTCATGGAAGTCGTTAACCTTTATTCTGGAGTATTGATCGATCCTGCAGCGGTTGTTTTACTCATGACTGCCGCAGACTATTTCAAAACATATTTGAATACAACTAAAAATATATTCATGATGTCACTCTGAAACGTCTTCTCTTAACGGTAACATAGTGCATTCGTTAAAATTTCTACACTAAACGGTTATTGAATTATTAATAAAGTTTATTTCTATTGGTAGTTAACTTTAATAAAAATGTGAAACTTCAGTATTAAAATTTTACACACACATACAGACATACACACACACACACACACACACATATATATATATATATATATATATATATATATATAATTTTTAGATAGAAAGTTATATTTTAAACTCTAGGTAGCAAACAGATTTTTAACCATCGGTCTTTGGAGGTACTAACATTGCTAGTCTTATACACTGACCGCCTATACTGTAGTCGTACAAGTTAGAAAGAATCCTGTAGGACTATACCAGCAGAGCTCTTGCTATCTCCTGCTATACCCTTCTGTTAGTGACTGAGTCGATTTCTTGGCCACAGAAATAAAAGGTCCCAATTAATTCATCGGATTTCACACCCACTACCTTCCAATTTTTAGCACTGCGACATTATGCATTATACTCTAACGTTTTTGTTTAAGTTTTCTACAGGAAATGTATAATACGCATAATATATATAAAATAAGGCTCCCTTACATGGAAGTCAGATCTACATCTTGTACATTATCATATGTTTGTCCTTAACAAACAATTAAAATTAAGAACTCTGTGATATTATTACGTCTATAATGATTTGCTTTAGTGAATTTTAGTGTGTTTTAGTGTGATTTCCCCCCTAATTTCTTACAGCATGCTTCCTTTTCTGGTATTTCTAGTCATCGATACTTGTGATCGATTACAGCAAAGAATGTAGGCTACGCTCTTAAAGTGTTCACGATACACTCCTTTTCTGCTATTTCTGTGCCGAGTTTGGGATGCCTATGTTAGATTGTGCCAAAGAGTGTAGAATTGGCTCTTTTATGTGTATAAATTTACCATTTTAGGTTAATAAATGACCTCACGATTTAAATAAATTTCCTGACGATTTTTCATGTTGCATTTTTTTTTAGCTACAAACTGAGTTTATATATTAATTCTATTTGATATAGGGAATATTATAACCTCAGTTATGACAATTTTTCATGGTTCTCAAAGAAAACACAGGATAATTGTATATAATATTCTATTTCGCAAAATGCCCACGAAATAGAAGTTAACACCGAAATCAGTCATTTTATTTTAAAAAAATACGGTCCTTATCTACAATATTATGTGCATACTCAAGCCTCAAATTAATTTATAGTAAGTTTATTTTCTTGAGTAATATGACACGAAAGTAACTAATTTAAAGTACTATAATATACAATAACTCTGAGGTTTGCTGGTGGCGCAAAACATGAACTCTCCTTCAGGGCCGTGCCACGCGCTATTGTCGCCCCCCACAAACTACGCTATAGAGTATTATAAAGCGTCCTTTAAAACAAGAGAGCGTTGATTTTTTATTCTGTAGTAATGAAAATGTCATCACAGTATGTAAAACCAGACGCGAGCAGTTCATAAAAAGGTCTCGTGGCCACTTGATGAGTTTCCCGGGCTGTGAGGTCAATGCATATCACGTGAGTAGGGTCCGCTTTCATTCCAGACAACAGCTAGGGTTTAGTTTGACTTCGGTACTGTAATGAAAATTTTGCACATACGTCATAGTCATAGTCGTTATTATTATACCCAAAATTGTAAATGTATCATAACACTTTCTCGACCTCTACAGTAATAATAATAATAATATTAATAATAATAATAATATTAATAATAATAATAATATTAATAATAATAATAATAATAATAATAATAATAATAATAATAATAATAATAATAATAATAATAATAATAATAATGATAGAATCAATCTTTTATCTATGCCATGCGTAGTAGTTGGTTGCAGTAGATATATTCTAATGATAAAATAAAATAAAATTATAACAATAGGCCTACAAATTATAATACAATTAAAGTAATACTCAGAGGGGTACAATATGACAAAATTATGGTAATGATACTTAGATCTAATAACGTAGTTTGTGAAGAACTTAAAATATACGCTATCTACACAAAAAATTCACCAATTCTATCAATGGATGGCTGATTAACCCATTAAAAAAGATTTAAATTTGCCTGACTTAGATTTTTCAATTCTTGCGGTAACCTATTGAACCTATTTTTACTTAACAGCTGTAGAATTTGACTTACATAATCTAGCTATAGGTTCTGAAAGACAGAAATTTTGCCTTGTGTTGTATTGGTGCTCATCTATTTTAGGATGGTAAGAATTGAAGTTTTCCCTTAATTTTGATTAAACATTGTAATAGGTCTATGTATAAATTTATTACAGTTAAAATATTTTCTTGGATAAATAAAGGTCCGCAGTAAAAACAACAATAATAATAGGCCTAATAATAATAATAATAATAATAATAATAACAATAATAACAATAATAATAATAAATGGTCTCATATCTGGCAGAGTTAAGGCCTGAGATTTTCTCTTCCACTTAAGATTCAGAAATAACTACAAATTTTCATATAATTATGATTAAAAAGTAATTGAATAATATTTTAAAGAAATAGAATGATTAATCAGAGAAATGAATACAACAAAATGATATATATTTAAAAAATGAACAGTTATTAAGTTCAAACATCGTAGAAATAAAGTATTAAGTATAATGGTATATACGAGTAGGTACATTTATTAGGTTACCGACTTATTACACAACATAGCCCTAATGGTGATGCAAGAATGAGAGTTACATGATGTGATTGATGTTAGCAAGGAAAAAGGAAAACTACATACAGTAGTTACAGTAGTAACACTAGGTTACATAAAGAGAGTAAATAAAAAGTACAGTGATATTACCTTATGTTAGTATCTTAAGATAAAGAAAAATAAAATAAAAATCAGGTGAACAAGATTATGATAAATGGTTTTACTCAGTAAGTGATTACAAAATGCATATTGTAGATTATAACTGAGCACAGGTGGAAGAATTGATATTAACACAGATACTCAATACCTCAACTCGAAAATGAAAGTAACTGAAATACCTCTGCACCAGCAAGAATGGCCTTTTTAAATGCATCTTCGTTAACTCCAAAACGACTCTATTGAAATGCATACTTGTAGATATCCTGCATTATTCAGAATTTCACAAAGACTGACATACACTTTTTGTTACTTTTATTTCCAGTTAAATTAAGAAAGAAAATAATGAAGCAATTAATTTTTGACATATAGGCATTCTTCGACAGCTGTGCATTGTTTTGAAAAAGTAATTTCAATTTGTTAACGAATTCTCCGAATTCACAGTGAGAGAAACATGAAAATGACTGCCAAGATTATTCAGTGCAATAAAATTTTGCAGCGACGACTTAAATTTGTCGAGATATAATTCGATGAATTCAGTTATTATATACAACAAAGAAGGATAGTACAGATATCAAAACTGACACAATTCAATTATTTCAATTTGAGTTCAAGAAGTTGAGAGGATGGGGGGGGGGGAGAGTAGATCTGCGCCGACAACAATATGTACAGAGGGAAGTCCTTAAATTTCATTACGGTACTTAATTACTTAGGTACTTCAGAACAGCTTCTTAGAAATTACACTATTAATTCACCGAATCAGTTTTAACGAAATTCACGGAATCAGTTTTAACGAAATTCACTCAAGTTCACTCATAGAGCATTAGTTATCGCACTGAATCTACTGTCCTATGCATATTTAAAAAATAAAAAAATAAAGAATTGTCACTGTCTGATGCAATAACACGGTTTAGATGTGATATGATTTCAAGGGAATTCATATATAATTAGTGTTCTGATTTTAGATTTTCTATTCTCATTTAGTTATTGAATTTAGGCCCTTTTGGTCCCCGGATATCATCTGGCCTTCATTATCATCTTCATCCCATCCTCGCCTTGTTCGGAAGTGAGTGGGTGTGTGAACGTCCTACGTGTTCGTGTTGTCTCGGAGGTGGCCCCGGCATTGGGCTGATCACCTATCCGGATGGCCCTCCATGTCCTTGTCTGGTAAAAAAAGTATGTCTGTGTATTGTGATCCATAGTTCATTCCTCTCCCTACAGGTCGCGGACCGGTAAGGCCCGGGGGGCGCGGGCCGCCATAAGGGAGAGGTAAAACTACGAAAGATAATAAAAATTAATTATTGAAACGTTTCAAGGGGTTTAATTAATATCATTATTGTTATAATAAGGGTGTTAATTTAAAACATAGGATTTACATAGTACGTAATCTTTTATTATAATTAAGAGAGCCGTGGGGAGTTTTACTTGCCATGTTGTCTATTAAACATTAGATTTTCTGTCTATGTAATTCGATAATTTATAATAGAAAATTTTCATGATAATTTGTAATTAGTAATATCCACTGTGAAAATTTCAAATCTTACAAACCACGAGAATTTTATTTGTCTTGATAGTCCGACTCAAATCAGTAGAAGTAATGCAGTCTGATGTCAATTTTGCAGAATGATGTATTTTTACACTACATGCATGTGTTTTTTATTTCCTCTAGTTTTCTGAATTTCTAGGAATCATCAATCGCCAATCGCCTAGCTAAATCACTTTATGAGTATGGCTTTCAATCACATGACAAGATTTATATCAATTACGCCGTTAGAAGTTTAAACTCTGTGACGGTTATTTTATTACACCGGTTGCTTTTACCAGCAGCTACATTAGTCTCTTATTATGTGGCACCTGAATTTGAGGTAATTGCTACGGATGTTGTAATTGAAGGGATAGTGCGACATGTGCTCCAGCTGACGCTGTCCCTTGACCACGCAATGTACTAAGAACACGACATGACAACTTTTTCAACTTGCAATTGAAGACAATGGATACAGACTCTACAGTACTGCGTAAAATGGTCTGAATTACTTCCATGAACCATCAAAATAAAACACACGCTATTATTTCCCAATATTTCCGAGCTGATCACTCGCCCCTTCGTAGTGTACATAACCATCCAGAGCCATATATTAATTTCATATTAACTCTTTACATACCGTGTTATGAAGATTAGGATTCTGAAGGGGGCATGTTGCACCCAAACCTTTTTATTTTACTCTTGTTTGTTGGAAACTAGCAGATTCCCGAGCCTTCGCCCGTGATTATTTACTCAATTGCTAGGCGTTTTATTTAAATCGTTTATTTAACAGAAAAATAATTAAAACATTTTATTTATTAACACTGGGGCTATTTAACATAAATTGAAGGAAATACATAGATTTATTCTTATATTGTTTTACCTAATAAATAACTTATATTTAATTATTTAAACGAACAATCTTGTGCTCCCATATATTCATGAACCTTACCAAAATCATACATAAATAATAATGAATAAAACGATTGATAAAGAAAATGCTAAAAACCCGGCTTCGAGGTGCATTCACGATTATAATGCGCCCCTTGGGGGGAAAAAGACCTCAGATTCGAGGTCCCTAGATAAAAAAATCCCGCATAGTGGGTTTCGTCCAAATCATTTAATGTTTTCCCATTTAGGCGTGCATACATGATTCAATTCCGTCCACCTATGTAAAAAATATCAGATCTCTAAATAATTGAATTGAGATATTGATCGAGTAAGGCCACCTCTAATTAATTTCATAATTGAACATCGTCTTGTTAATAGGTGGCGTTGGATTCATGACATATATACATACCTAAATAGGATTTCTTTTTGGATTAAGATTATTCTTGCACAACCACCTCCTTTTGAGTTATTGTACTCTCAATACTGCGTAAGATAATAATGTCATAATCTTGTTTTTAAGATCATCTATTTGACTATAATAAATAAAAATATTAGTATGCGTTCGACAAAACCAAATTGAATGAAACAAAAAAGAAAAAGTACAAACATTTGTGCAACATGCTCCAAAATATCAAAATAATAAAATAACTTTTCTATTTAAAAGCAATTTCATCTAGTTGGTTCTGTGACTCCTCCTTTCGAGTCCGTGTTACACAAAAAACCTGAGATTTCTAGAAGAAATACTTTTTGATATTTGTATGTATTAGCAGAGCAAATTGTTAAGAGTAAACCAGTCCTTTGAAAAGAGATCCTTGGGAAGAATTACAGGTCGTTTCACTCTCTTTCAGACTTTTTTTTTCTCGTGGGTACCCATGAGTGGCAATTGGCTATCTTCTTCAGTATAGGAATGTACGGAACCAAAAAATCACTGTACTTGAAGAGGACTACTTAGAAACATGGGAGAAACAGGGATTAACCACAAGGCCCCTTTAAATAGACGTAAGAAACGGCATCATCTCCGCTATCTTACCGTGTAATATGTATTACTGGCCTAGTATGTCGCTTCAGGGCAAAGTCAATAGACTGAATAGAGAAAAAACAACGTAAAGATTGAATGGAATTTTTCTGTCTTGTTTGCTGTATGAAAGTTTGCACTAGACCTATTCGTTTAAGAAAAGTTTACCTTTACCACTGCAAGGTATTGCCAGTGCAATATATTGTAATTTTGCAACGGAGACTTAAATTTACATAAGCCTATCAAAACTAACAATATTCAATAAGTAATGCAAAAGTAATGTTCCCTATACAGTCCTTAGGGTTCCAGGAACTTGAGGTTCCCAGATCTTAGACATCCGGCACATGAAGGTGGTGAGGTAGTCAGCCTTACGCACCGGCCGCCTTTACTGCCAGAATTGCTCCATTTACTCATTTCTGTTAGAGGCTGAGTCGCCCCAGGTCCATAGTGCCAATTGAAAAATCTCAACGACTTCATCAGGAATCGATATTAAAATTGGCGTAGGCTTAGAAACACTGAAGTGTTCCATTAACATCTTAAGAAACCACTTGTATGTCACATATCTTCTTAGGAAACTTTGTATTGATTGTTCATTTTCTTGTTAAAAGCGGTTAATTATTTCGTTCAAATAATATTAATTTTGTTAAAATTTGTTATTTACATTGTTTGATATACTAAGTTGGGGTTAAGTGGTAAAATTAATTATATTTAAATACATATTCTATGTTTAATACTACTTAAAAAATCCCTTTAGGCAGGCCTACAGGCGGAGGTAGATTTCGAAGTGCTTTTGGTTTAATTTATTGTCGCTGCATAGCACTCTTCTTCTTTAGCCTTGGCATCGCAAACCTGCAGTAATAAGAACTGAATTCGGTAAAGAGGAAGAGCCTACAATCATTTGTTTTGACAACAAGAATAGGATATAATATTCTGGGAGGTCGTGTGCAAGATTAGCAATGAATAAAATTAGCAAAGCCGCTAAACAAGACAAAATTATGATATTGTAATAATTCTTTTAAGTATTATTATTTTCAAACATTAAAATCTCGCGTCATATGAGAGCTATCAAGAAACTATTTATTGATTTGTAGAGTACCGGTACTCATCAAGAGCTTTTCAACGATACCCCACAAGACGTGGTTTCAAAAGTTTCGAATTTTCATCCCCCACACCCACCCCCACCCTCACTCGAACCCCCGAATCGTTGGTGTCACTGTGAACTCCATAGGGAGTACTCTAATTTATTCAAACAAAGTTTCCCTCTATACCTCATAGGGGCCGAGATAAAAATGTTTTAAAATTTAAACCCCCTCCCCGACCACCCCCTTGGGCCAATTTTGCTCATTAACGAACTTGTCCGAACTATTGGGCCTAGAAATAACATATTAAAATTTGGTTCAAATATCTTCAAAATTACGGCCGCTAGCGTGTAAAGATATATATATATATAAATATCACAATTTTTTTTTTTTTTTGAACAGGCGGTGGTTTCGTACTCAGGGGAGCATGAAACGTAAAGATATGAAAGAATTTTTCGAAAATCATGACATGGTATCCATTGCAATAGGTAGATTTTTCTTCGAAATCTACCTAAAAACAAGTGTGTCTGCGCGACAGTTATAATAATAATAATAATAATAATAATAATAATAATAATAATAATAGCTACAGCACACGCATTAACTAGTTGATAATAGAATAGCGTAAAAAAGAAGATCCACCGTTCTATTAAATAGCCAGGTCCCCTCTTGCCAATAAAAAAACTGGTCTGGCACGTTCCATACATACAAGCTCAGAAGAAGACAACATCAGACATTATGATAATGCATCATAATTGGCGGCAGAGTTTCTCACGCAATTGTAGTAATGCCACTTAAGTAGCGTGTTGTGTCTTGACAGAGGAGGGAGTGAGGCTTTTGTACGGAATCCCTTTTGATCGAGAGAGGTTTCTCATAACAAACAAGAAAAGCCCCTTAACTTGCTCTTGCAAAGACAAAATAGATTTCTTTTATTGAAATATAAGTTGAAGCCATTTCCATTCACACTGAAAACAAACCTTTCCTGGCGGAATTTATTACGTACGCTTTTGAAGAAAAATGGTAATCTTTAACCTTCAATTTCATAATGATAAAATTAAATACAACATTTTATATTAGGCCTAATCGTATTCTACTAAAAGTACAATATAATAAATAAAATCAGGTAAACTGATGTAACAAAGTGCCAGTATGTTTTTGTTTAATCAGTTATGATTGGAGTTATGATATGCAGAATATATTAAAAAAAAAAGTCAAATTGGCCGGTTTCGGGATTTGAACCATGGAACTTCAGAATGTGAGACCAAGACATTACCATCTCGGCCGCCTGGGTCAGTTTAACGCTCTAGTTGGATAAGCGCGTGTAAAGCAATAGTGTTATTTGTCATAGCTAACTGTATTTTAATTGCCAAAGCCTTATAAGAGCACTAAATGGAGATGGTGTGGCCATGTTTCAAGGTTGGTGGACGATAGATGGACATACAGGAGTACCATATGGGACCCCAGGCAAGGAAGAAGGCTGCGCGGAAGACCAAAAAGGAGATGGGAGGACCTTTTCAAGGATAAAGTGGGCCAACAATGGACCAGGGTAGCCAAAAGAAGAAACGAGTGGAAAGAACTGGGGAAAACCCTGAACAATACGCAAGACTAAGTGCTCAAGACCAAGTGTTAAAGTTCAAGTGTACATGACGCTCAAAATCACGAACAACTTCACTAGCGCGGAGTAGCTCGCCGTGCTAGATAAGAGGAGCTAAACCCTTCTAAGGAGGCCTTTGCCCTACATGGGACACGATAGGCTTATTTTATTTATTTTTATTTATAAGATCACAGTAAAACAATAGGCCTATGTTGTCATGATAACTGATGTACATTTCATAAATTCTTTCGAATACGTATATTACCATAAAATAGGCACTAAATTGAGCATTACTCCGAAACAGGTTAACCTAGTTTATCCAATATCAATAGACGTCTTCCCATGGACATTGTAAATGTGTATACCAAGTTTCATAAAAATCCGGTAAAGCGTATTTGGGTTACCGCGTCTTTAAAATAGACACTAAATTGGGTTTTACTCCGGTACTGGTCACCAGATTTGGCTCAAATTCAATAGGGTACTTTTCATGGGGGTCATAAATGCATACAACAAGTTTCATGGAAATCCGACACAGCGTATTTGAGCTATGGCGCCTTTCTAATACAATCTATTAAAATAGGCACTAAATTGGGCATTACTCCGGTATCGGTGGACCGATTTGGTTCAATATCAATAGGGTTCTTCCCATGGACTTTATAAATGCGTTTTCCAAGTTTCATGAAAATGCAAAAAAGCGTATTTGAGTTATGGTGCGTACAGACACACGGACAGACATACGGACAGACAGACAGACAGACGGACATACATTTTTTCGTCCCCCACACAATGTCATAAAGTACCATACTGGCACTTAATAATTATAATAATATTAGGCTTAATAGTAAGAACGAAAACCTCAAATAAAATCGTTCAAACCAATTTGTGCTCACCTCATTCAAGTGATAAAGCATTATAATGTAACAATCAGCGAAAGGTAATTAATATTGACTTTTAAGAGGATTATAGATTGTATATCCCACTAATGTTATTTTTTAAATCCATCGAACACCTTCTCAGGAACAGCTGCATGCGATTTCATGAAAATTAAATTTCACAGATTACTTATGCAGCACATGCTTAAATACTTCTTTCTCTAAGACTGGTTTAACGGAAATGTGTCCATTTATTAGGGAATAGCCTAATTATTAAGTAATGTAATATTTTTTAAGGAATAAGATTAAATTGTCATTATATTCGTCTTTGTTGTGTTACTATCATCGTTGTCAGCATTGTCATCGTCTATCTCTATCATCACCACCATCGCCGTAGTCGTCTGATCGTCATGACCATCCACAAAATGGAGTTTGAACTAAGAGCATGATTGATACTGTACCCAGCCCTCATGGCTGAGTGGTTAGACCTCTTGCCTTCCACCGCTGGGACCGGAATTGAATCTCGGTGGGTCCATGCAGAATTTGTGGCGGACAATATGGGGTCTGGGTAGCCTTTCTCAGGGTGTTCTTGTTTCCCCTGCCACATACCATTCCACCGTTGCTCCATTCATCATAATATGGCCATTTGGTTGCAATAAAGGAATTATTTTTAACCTTTTTCTGTGCTATTCACGTAAATTATAGTCTATGCATCCCCACAACAAATTTAATAAAAACGGAGAAATAGAAATGTTGTATGTTAAAATGTGATATTTTTATTCCGATGTTATAGTTATGATTTATGGAAACCAGTTTTCTGCTTCGCGTGTCTTGTGTTACAATTTCTAATTTTAGCTCAAGCACCTAAAGACTTTATTTTATTATTCTCTGAGTCTTAGTTTGCTGTTAGTGTTCAAATAAAAAATGTATTTATTAAACGAATACCCACTGTTTATTAGCTAAATATTGATTTTCGATTCATATTGCATGCATTCAGCTCAAGCCCATTTTGTAAAATAACACTACTAATCCTTTCAGGATTACTACAAACGTTTTCAATTCTTCTGTACTGTCCAATAATTGAAATTACTATGTTTAGAGTTTGTGCAATGCAGTTTCGTACCGATAACACAGTAATTTTGTTCTTGGAAGTAAGGTTCTCATATTTGCATCGGCTCTTATTACGCTTTGCTTGGTGTTTTCATTTTATTGTATCACCATTTGCGTAATATAGTTGGTAATATAATCCGAAACACAGAATAGATAGGCCTATTATACTAATAAATAAACCTATGTATCATATGTTAATGAAAAATCAAGATAGAATAATTATTCATTACGTTTTTGCGTTGTATAACATTGCACGGTCTAAAATCCTTCAGTCTTGAACTCAAATTGAAATAATAAATGGTTCAAGCATATCTGTATTAATCAAAAGACCTGGGTTCATTCCTAGTGCAGCATACATTTTCCTCTCGAGATCTTTAGTTTAACCCGACTTTATTTGGTATTTACAATACTGTTGGGCTTCTAATTATGACGATAATATGATAATCATAATTAATAAACATTATTTTATTATATGACTATTGCAATGGGCTGAGGATGATTGTTAAGACTACTGTTAATAATAACGATGATAATAATAATAGTAACAAAATGCAGATGTTATAGTAGGCCTAATAGAAAAATCATAACGATAATAGTAATAATAACGAGAGTAATATCTGCCAAGAATCACACATGAGGACAGCCAAAACGTATCTGTAGTTCCGAAACTCGTGGCTAGTTGCCCAAGATGAAAAATCGAAGAGAAAGAAAGGAAGGTTTTGAGCTACATAGAGGAAAATATTTACATCTAAAAAGATTTTAAAATATTTGGCGCAAAGAAAGAAAAGCCGCATAGTCCTCAATGGCCTTATTTGCTAAAATAAATATCAATAAGAAATATTAGCTCATCCTCTTTGCTCTGTAATAAACATAAATGTACGTAATTTATTACTTTCATGTAATTTACATTTTACGTTTTTGCTCATAGATACTGCATACACATTTTAAGGGCATTTATATCTAATATCATGTAAAGATGCGGTGGAATATAGGCCTATGTTGAAGTGTGGAAGGATGGAAACCACTCGCATGGGACACGGGGAATCTGTAAGACTTTAGATTACTACGCAATTTGAGGAATCCCTAGCGAAATCATCTCAAAGTCTGTCTGCAGTATGTATAAACCAGCGCATCTGACGTTACTAGTGCGGGAGAAATTAGGCACATTAATAATGGATCGTTTAATTAAGTACCCAAGCCAGCTAGATATCTCTAAAAGACAGTAAACTTGGAAAGCCAGTCCATCTTCTATCAGTGTCGGCCATCTTGGCGAATGTGGTGAGTAGAATCGTGAATTATGCCTTTATACCTGTCCCGAAGTTACGGCATGATCGTAAAGAGAACGTTTCCTTGCTACAGATACTTGGAAACGAGGGTTACATTCATACATAGATATCTCTGTTTATTACTGCATTATATACTCTACTAAAATATTACTGTTCCTGGTGTATTGAAATTACATATAAGACTGCCCATTCAGTGAAGTACCGTACTTTGTAGTGAAATGTTACTGCACAGAAACGACAATTGCTGATCGTTGCATAAGTATTATGTTATGAATGTACATCTAAACAGAATATAAATGTTAAGGTTTTATAAAGGAAATATTTTATGTCCCATTCGCTGCTAGCCTTTTGTGTATAATATGTGAGGGACTTTCGTGCTAAGGGGCCCATTTTTACTTATTACATGAGTCAAGCATATCAAGACCCTACAGTTATATCAGTACGCTTATTCTCTCTCCAGGGGACCCTTACGAGTATTTTATTAACAGAAGCATAGTAAAGCACTTAACATTTTCACTGTTACTGACGTATAAATTCGTCACCATAAAATTGTATAATAGCAGAGAAATAAGATTAATAGAGTACTACTTTCTATAAAATGTAAGGTTTTTTAATCCACTAGTTAGGATTGTTATTTAAAGAAATCAACTGTTTCACTGAAATTTTCCTCATTGCTTTCAAACTTAGAGCCCACTGATGATTTTACTTGGTGATTATTACATAATTTAATAGTTAAATCCAACTCTGAAAGGTTCAAAAACGATAACAACGTCCCCTTGACCCATAGTAACATAATAATAACTTATAATAATAATAATTATAGTATTATATATGTATTATAATATAATAATATTATTTTTATTGTTATTGTTACTATTTATTTATCTGGTGAAAGTAAGCCCATAGGGCTTTTTCTTCTACTTCAGCAGGGGTCATCGCATAAAATACATAAATAATATAATGTTGTATAATATTAATATTCACTAATAATTTTCAAATTACTAAAACGTAGGTATTGCACACTATTACACATAAAATTAATTAACAAGGCAGTGAAAACTGTACATTCCTTTAAGAATTATGCATTGAGCTGTTACCTGTGATTTGAAGATTGCAAGTGATGAATTCCACACTCAGAAATATACCTGATGACTGAATTAGTAAAGGTTGACGAATAAAGAGATGTGCAGTGCTTATATTAGATAATATGATAATGTATAGAATGGGTATTTACGTTATGATGAGATGACAGAGTATGAATGCATCGATATACAGTGAGGACAGGTGGGTTGAAGAATTTCGTAGGGAGGCGAGAGAGAGTGCATTTTGTTCTGTTGTTCATTTGAAGCTATTATTTATGTTGGTTGTAAAATGATGTATGTCACAAATAAAGTGAACGCAGGCTTTATGGATATCTTGCACTCTATGTGCCAGTTTGGAGCTAAGGTAGCATTAATAGAATAGCAAAGTAATCTAATCGATGCATTAAAAGTGTTGACAATAGTGCTTTCTTAAAAAAGCCAATTTTTCAATCGCTGGTGTGAGTGATTAGAGAATAGAATGATTTTCTGCTACGTATAAGTTATAAACTTAGGGATACAATTTTAAAATAAGTTTAATTAAACCTTCCGTAGTTAATGCTTCATATATTTCAAAAATTTCCATTCCAGAAATGGAAATTTCCTTCCATCTACCCGGAATATCCATCCCCTTTCCAACGTGTTTGTGATGTCCAAGGAGAAAGCCCGGAATCAAGTTGATCACGCATTAGCGAGTCCCTTCATGTGTTTATAGGGAGATTAGACATATTCCTGTGACAGACATTGGAATGCATGCCTTTTGAAAGAACGATAATGCCTTTTGTGAAAAATACTTTATAAGAACAGTCAATTAAATTATTTATACTGATTTTGAATGACCAAGCGGTTATCGTTACCGGTATTCTTATAGTTGTCTTCCAGCTAAAGTTCTAATCACATGATTTTCATTTAAAATAATAACAAATAATTACTCTGACGGACAGACAGTTTCCCCGTCCATCAAGTTATCACAAAGTACCATTTTTGCACTTAATAAAATTACAGCGAAAATATTTTTACCACTCTGGATACTTTTCTTTCACAGTATAGCCTAATGTTACTTTCTTATGTATCACCTTTATCTTCATATTCATTTTATTCATCCAGTTGTCATTTAGTATACGAGTAGTTTACATTTGAATAAAATCATAATTATGGTAATGATGGTCCCTACAAGGGAGAGGTAAAACTACGAAAGAAAAAAAAATGGTAATTCTAATAACAATAATATCGTTGTTTTTAATAAATTGAAGATATAATAATGTAAGTAATAATTCGAATAAACTAGGACATTGGTTACATAGTACTGTATATAGTAGACAAACAGTGGGCCTCCAATTAGAATGAGTATGTTAATAGAATGACTACTAATTACCATAATTAAATGCTTGTGAACCGTGTAGAACCAGTGATAAATTACTATCGTTTATAGCTTTTAAGGAGTCTGTATGTTAGAGTGTAAAACCCTGTTTTCTCAGAGCGTGGTCCTATTGGGTATTAGTTTGTCCTGGTTGCACGTTACGATTAACGGACACATCTGCTATGAATGACGTAACAGCAATACTTACAACTGAAGGAAGACACGTCACATGAATTTTTTCACTGGACAAGAAAGTTTCACATTTATGAGTAATTTTCCACAAAATAACTTGTCTTAACTGCAGGATACGGTCTAGTGAATAGTAATTTGTCATTACAAGAGTATGAAGCAATTCTTCAGTAGTCATTCAAATAAATGCTATTGGCCTACAACGGATAGCCAAGGTCGTAACCACAACATACACATCGGTGTAATTGTTTTGACTAAATCCATTTGTATATGTCAATATAATCGTAGTGACGTAAGTGTCTGTAGGTTCATTTGAGAAGAAGGTGATCGAGATTCTAGAGTTACAACTAGATTCATTACAGATGAAACGGGCTATATTAGGAATTAATCATTGTGTTATCTGTGATTTACGAGTCCAAGAGTGGCGTACGATGCCTACAGCGTATGTTTTCTGGGTTCGAGGAATTTCAGTTCATCCTGAAATTTCTCGTGGAATTTCTCTTTCCAGGAAGCCAAAGATATATTTCAGCTGCAGTTGTTTACAGTTGTGATAATGTGTCATAGCATAGTAATGAAGCATTTTCTATTCCATATTCCTTGTTGTTGCCCTCCTACCAGGCCTGTTGTGTTATTTACCAGGCTTTAAAACTTAGTGCCCGAACCCACAGAGGGAGTTGATTCCGGTTACTAACAACCTGAGTATAGGGGGTGGAGGGTGATTGCGTAGGCTGATAAGACAGTCATTGATAGTAGTACCGAGAAGTGAATGCCCTCGTAGTACGGTGCCTCTCAAATTGGTCAACAGTGTACCTTGTCATTGTGCGTGTTTAAATTTATAATACGTGTTCGGCATGCCGAAAGTAAAGTGTTCTAAAACGCAAACATATATTGAAACATTTGGGAGGGACTATCATACACAAACAGGAGAAAGTATCGTTTTGCATGCTTGTAATGTGAGTTTAGATAATGAGAAGTTATTTTGTGGTCTTCCTATATCTGTATTCTGGTTTGTTTACTATCACGTGAACTACCATATGGTAGCTAGGGCATACGCCGAGCAAAGTCTGTACAGTACGGTTGCTGTTAACATATTCGATGGCACTAAGTTTTAAAGCCTGATTATTACATTTGCAAAACAGAAATTAGGATATGGAAACTCATTTTAGTACATGAAAACTCATAGGTATGAACATTTAAATTGGGAGTTTACAGTTGACGCGTTTGCCGAATAATTATATTAATGCTATTTTAAATGAAGATTTTTATAATTATTCCTTAATTTCACAAGATAGAATTGCATTCTACTATCATTACATGAATATAAGACCATCTAGTAAACTAACCCCTACCAGATCTCCCTACCTCAGAAAAATCCGAGGAGGTACCGGGGATCGAATCTGGGCCGACGGATCTGTAGTCAGCGACTTAAGACCATCTAGTAGGAGAGTAATACTTCTCAATAGATTTACAGGGATAAGGGGGGTCTGGCCATCGCCTAAGAATGGATCAAACAAATGTTCGCTACGACCCTCCTTTTTAGGCTATTGTGCTCTTGTGGTCTTGTAAAAACATGGCGTAACAGTATCTCTTAAAACCCGAAATCCATCGCCCTCAGTCGAGTTTGACCTATCGAGCCTTCGAATATAATGACAAACATGCTGATCTTACGAAAACTGAATACTATCAGCATAGATAAACTAAAACGTTTGAACAGAAGACACTGAAGATACAGAACACATATCAACCGCCACAAACTACCCTCCATATAGTACCCTAGTACAAAATTCCTTGCCAACATCCCTTAACCAATCGTTTTAACGACTCAAACCAAAATACTACTCCTTTTACATCTATAACAAACCTAAAAGAATAGCCATAAATGAAGAACCAGAAAAAAAAACAAAAGAAAAAGAAAGGCATTAAGAAAAATAAGAGAGAGCACCTAGGCTAAAGACTACCAGACAATCAGTAAGAGAGGGAGAAAATTAAAAGAACATAGAATGAACACAAGGAAAGCCCGAAGAAGAGACAAGATAGAGGGAAAAGGACAAAAACAAGAAAATATACTTAGTATAGCTATAGTTTATTTATTTATTTTTAAATATGGTAGCACTGCGTTTATAATTCAATTATTTGCTTACAAACCCAACTACAAGACAAGTGACACGAAAACGCAGAACAAAATTAAAGTTTTAATAAAATCTATTGGAATATTGTGAAAAAGAAGGAAACGCGAAAGTTCGCCAGTGGCTTATACTAGCTTGATTTTTACACACTTATATATCTAATAATATTTTCACAGTGTCAAACCACATTTTTTGGAAATGTTTTAGCGTATTATAGGCTATTAATTAAAATAAGACTAGCTTATACCAAGGTTATATTATCTTAATAGCTGACGCCGTCAAAACATCCGGAACGATACAACTTGAAACTGCCTTCATATTGGTAAACAATAAGAGCTGCTTCTAGGAAATCAATTTGGTAACCGTCTGGGTGTGATGCATCCCTACTGTCTACATAAGTCACATGTTGACATTGATATATTAGCTCATTAAATAACTCTTCCGTCGTCATCTGCAGTTTTCTTGCGCATAATGTACTGCCGTTATATAGAGCATACACTAGTTGCTTTTAAGCTAATGCTTCCATAAACTCTAAAGTAGACTACCTTACATAAGTGAATGTTTTTACATAATGAACCTACTGTTCATATAAATGTGATATGCTGTATCTTAGCTTCGTCAAAAACAGCTTTTATAATGATTTGTGGGCCTATCTAAGGTGTAAGTACTGGCGCTGATCATGTCTCACTTGTATAACAATATTTTGTTGCAGTTAGTTGATGAGGGTTAATGTTGAACTTGTTAGTTGGGAGGTACTATCTCAACCTAATGTTTTTAAGATCATTTTTCGGCAGTTGTGAACTCGGCTCGTAACCACTGCTGCCTATAAGTTGTAGAGTACGATTATTTCCACAAAGTCTCTGGCCTTGAAGACTTAACCCAGCCAGCGAGCTTCTCGTTACGTCTCGTTACCAGCTTGCGCAGACTCGCATGCGTTAAAGATCACTTAGCTACTGATGAGCACAGAGTGAAGATCGCACAGCACGTTGCCAGTCGTAGAAAATACTATAATAGTTGAGTGGAGGGATAATGCCGCAGCGAGACAGAGACAGAAAACACGTGGAGTGACATAGAAGAGCTGAGCCAATCAGGGTGCAGCTACCTCCCCTAGGCAGGAACTCTAGGAACGGTGACACTCGCTCCTAAGGTATATACGTAAAAACCCAGAGACTTTGTGGAAGTAATCGTACTCTAATTTTGTTCTGGAGGAGTTCTTTACATGACATGCGACTCTTTCATTTATTCACACATGGACTAAGTGACTTGGTCCTGGAATGAACCCTTGAACTTTGGAACAGAATGCCGGTCCCTTAACCACTGTTTATCTCAGGCTGATTGAACAATTTTTAAAATCAAAGAAGCCATTCAACCTTACTATTTTTAGCCATTGTATCCAATACATGTCCTATCTACTTGTGTCGGAAAATACAAAGAATAGATAAAACAATTTGTCTACATCAGTCAGTTACAAATCGATTAGGCTATACTTCGCCTTTGATGGTTAAATGACCCTGATTGTTAAATGCTGAATCCAAAGGTTTCCTTGCTTTATGTGCTCATTTTAGCGGGTTCGATCCCAGTCCAGGTCAATAGCATTTATGTGTGCCTAAATGTG
The DNA here is from genome assembly GCA_964059195.1 of Ectobius pallidus. NCBI lineage: Eukaryota > Metazoa > Arthropoda > Insecta > Blattodea > Ectobiidae > Ectobius > Ectobius pallidus. The sequence continues at coordinate 77,641,196 of CAXKWD010000006.1, forward strand.
ACAGGTCTGTAGATTTATAGGCATGTAAAATAATTCCTGAGGGACGAAATTCCGACACATCGGCGAGGGCTCCAGCCCTAAGTTGCAGAACAGCCCCGTCATTAAATAAAGGGTCTTCTTGGTCGCTTATCGTATGTAGCCTATTTGTAATTATAATATCTGATGTGACGCACGTTATGTAGAGGTACGCATGAACGTGTCGTGAGGACAAATCACGTACACTCATTCAGAAGATGAGCGGGCATGACCACTCAGTGAGTTAGATTAACGGTTATTTGTTTATGTTCTAGCTGGATATAATAATATTAACAACGTTACTTCAATGGGTGAAACAGACCAATAAAGCTGCAATTTTGTAATGGAAACATCCCAGTGAAATGTTTCATTTAGGGGCATTTTACATTACGTGCAGTCAAGAAGAAATTTCCTCGTCAAAGAAAGTGTTAGATATTTTGTTTTGTTCTAATTAAATTTAATATTGTGATCACGAACTTAGCCATTTATAATTAATAATTAGTACCATGTCACTTTATTCCAAATAAATTCATATTAATTTAGTCCCAATAGTACGTTACGATATAATGAAGTGTTAGTATTAGTTTAAGATGAGATATAGTTAATAATATGACACGCAAATCCCTACATGAAAAGAACTGGCGGTATATACACATTAATTTTCCATAGGAAATCCCACGAGAGATTACGAGTATATCTATATACGAGAACGAAATCAATATTCTGCACGCCGTGAGATAACGGCAAACTAAATGATCAACAGTTCATGCATCGATTCGATTAATCGATTCGAGTAACCAATACTACTAATAGTGAGTACCACAAGTTAAGAGATTGTCGTCGTAGATTGCTAACATCAGAACGGAAAAAAAACACGAACTGGCTTGCAACGAATTGAAATCGGGTTTTTAATCTTGTAGGCCTACTCTTGTATAAAATAACGTATTTTCATTCTGTTCATTGGCAGTACTGCACGTTTGATGCCTTAGGTGTTTTATAATGAGCTGGCGTTTTATCATATAAAATTGCAGTTTTGCGACCCTAGGAAGCATTTGCTCTATATCCGAGGTATTGCTAAACGTTATTGGTCAATATCAAACACGCGGCGTATGAATGGAAAAGTCTAATTAAAATAGTCTAGCCATACGCCTAACGTTAATAATTTCTATGCAAGTCTGCCTGTGAATGATTTGTATTGAGGGAAAAGTAGGATCACAAACACCCGCACACACATGGACTCATATATATTTATCATTTTCATCATAACTGAGTAGGCCTACTCTTTTAAACAAATTACCGAAAAGTTTATTTATTTAATAAATTGTATTTTAAGCACTTACTTTCATAGTTTCTGGAATTTCACGGTATTTCGTAAATTTAATTTGCTTAATGGTGATTTTTTTACTTCTATAAAGCTAAATATAACCAACAAAATCTGCTTTGTAAGATGTCTCGCTTATCGTTGTCCCTATCCATATTGTATTGAGAAGTTGTAGTGCATGTGTCCGACCTATATTACGGGTAAAGTAATGTGCAATCTTCCAGGATTAATTTAAACATAAGTTTGTTTGGCAGTCGCATGCAATCTCTTTGTTATTAGAATGAAAAGTATAAGTATATTCTCCTCACTTTTTATCAAAGTGTAGCTTATCACAAGTGTAGGGACTAATTGATAATATACAAGAAAGTATGGAGTCTAATTGGCAATATTACTTTTCTTCCAAGTACCTAAATCATTAAACAGACACTTTTATACACTTGGAGTACATTTATAAGCTACCTAAATGAGTTTCGAAGTCGGGCTCTTCCAATCTGAGCTTCTAGAATTTCAGAGGTTCAATTCAAATCACTGGTTCGTCAAGTTGAATAAATGAGGTCTCTAACCCCCTCCCCTTTCGTTTCTGTTAAGATTGATCTACATTTCCAAGTAATTTACTTAATTGGATTTTCAGCTCAGCAATTTGGACATGCATATTTAAAGAGACACTCCAGCCCGAAATGTTTTGAGACTATATCGACAGATTGAGAAAGGGATGAAGGTCGTAAGCTATTTCTTTTACTTAAGTTCATTTAATGAAGTGCACCTAGTGCGTTTGGAACTTCATCTTTTTAAATCGTATGGTCTGCTAACATAATTACTCAACCTATTGAACATCCACAACAATTTTCAATCAAATTAAACGGAACCGAAATTCGAACCGGCTTTAAACAATGGAAAGCGTTTGGTAATTCTTCGGTATTTTTTCCTTTTTTTTTTCTTTCTTTCTTTCTTTCTTTCTTTTTTTTCTTTCTTTTTTTTTCTTTCTTTATAAAGTTTTATTAATTATACATGAAATACCTGTTAAATACCACTAGCTATATAAAAGCTATTCATAAAAGCTACATAAAGGATCATCATGTTACAATTCGTGATAGAAAAATTCATGACTAAAATATGAAGCAAATGCAGCATTCCCAAAGTTGGTGCTCAATACTCACGGCGAACCCTACTGAGGCACCGTAATCTATACGTCTGATGGTAGTAATCCCATATAGTCCCGTTGTCTTCTACGAGTATAAAACGGAGGCCTAGGACACAGAAAAAAAAACGATTTCTTTCATTCCCACATGTTGTTCAACGCTCTTTTCTTTAATTTGTCACGATACGATGTCCCTACGATATTATATATATATATATATATATAGCGTGTGTGTTTTTATATATATACACACACACACACCTGTTGGGATAGCTAAATAAAAGGTGATAACCTAATCAGAAACTATAATCTAGGTCATCAAATATAAATAGATAAGCTTTTGGGTCTTCAGCAACATTAGAATAAAAAACTAACTAAACTGATTGGCGCTATATCCCTGGAGGGATTTGGCCTATCGCCCGACCGCTGCGTCATCTACCATAGGAAGATGGCAGGATTTGGGTTCATGTGGTCAGCATGCCGACACCCAAGGCCGTTAATAGTGGTTTTCTAGCAACGTTAGAATAGGCCTATCTAAATTTATATTATTGTAGGCCTAAATGACTAAATATGTTTGATCTCAGTGTTATGTTAAGAGTGGTCTAGTAATACATTCAGCAGATTCCACAGCTATGGCCATGTGAATAAGCCAGTTTATTTCCCCAACTTCCATGGAGGCCTGGATAGCGTTTTAGAGAGATGTTTGAAACACATAATATGCAGGTGTTCCCGTATGCTGACCGCAAAATAATTGTTTCTGAGAAAAATTGCAATATGTTTCTATCTGCAAAGGTTTGCGGGAAACATTATGTATTATCGTATACCCGAATTTGACACATCTGTTATACTTTCCTATTAATGATATGCTTCTATACATGGAGGGTGGTTGGGACTAGAACTGGGGAAAGGGTGAATTAGTTTGATACATACATAAAAACACGCAACTGCTTTTACCACGCAATATTCTGTTATCTTTTGTTTCGTACTGCATTAAAGTGCTTTGAAATGAGTATTAAGTCCAGGGCAATTAATGGCTATTAGATTTGAAACGTGTGATTTTAAAGCATTGCATGGAATATATTGGCGTGGTGATTGCAAAGAACTAGACCTATCAGTTCTTTGTTCTTTGTTATAATTATTGCATAGGACACATGATGTTTCTAAAGACTTATGGGCACGATATTGAGTGACATGCATGGTTTTTAAAATCACAGAATCGGACTTAAATAACGGGAGTAAGAACTGCGTGTTGCATTTTTAATAAATCGTTCTTTCATAGTTCTTTTTATTAACGTGCTCTGAAAAAAACCTTTTTTCTTACCGTGGTGTGCGCATTTTCTGTGTTAAGGGAGAAGGTATCTTGAAATGGGTCGAAATTCCACTTCTTATTGCTTAATTTCATAGTTTTAAGTGTTCTTTATGGAAATATAAATTAGTTTGAACTATAAGCCTATTTAAAGGTCCTAAATGACAGCTTAAATAGCAGAATATTTACAGGCCAATAATCTATTTATATTGTATCTCATATTATGAGCCTATTTTGTTTTATTCTGCGTTCTTATGTAGCTCAGGACAAATATACATAGATTTGAATAGATAATCCAAGCTCTATGGCGAGTGGTAGGTCAGCAAACATTGACGTAGGAATTTTAAGTAATTTTCCCGTGACTTTTTTCCAGCCTTATGCCCCTTTTCTCTGAAGCTGTTCATCCCAACATTTAACATTTTACAGTCTGTGTACATGTTATGTTAGCTTCCTGGTAACTTCCTGGTACCAGTATTAAGACTAATAATAAGATTTTTCATTTCTAGAATTTGAAAAAGAAAAAGTAATTATTTTAACATTTCTATACATTACATTGTTTAACATACTTATAAAAATGCAACTTTTCTGCTAAGGATTGTACTTGTAAGTGGAAAAATTTTAATTTGTCTACTATTTACAGTTCAAGAAAGTGTAGGCCTACATTGAAATAGACAAATTTAACATAAAGGCATCTTCTTCCTTTAAGCGAAGCTATGACTGAAAAAGGATAAATTGTGATAATTTTTAAAACTATAGATATCTCAGGTGCTTTCTCAAGAATATGGTCACCAAGAAAACATTTTGAAATGGACTAACATTGTAGTCTGTGATCCCGGGGCCAATTTTACCATGCAGTTTCTTGTATCCTAGAGTGTATTTTCTTTTTGAATTTTGGTGACTTCGATTACCTTTAACCTTGTAATTAGATTAGGAACATATGAAACATTAGACTACACGGTTGCCACCCTGAATTATCATATCAAATCTGAGTATTTAGGCCTACCCTCATTCCAGGCTAAAAAGTGGCGATGCTGGGAATTTCAGGTTTTGTTTATAACTAGTTTATTTAATCAAGTTGCAATAACCATTTAGGACAATGACCGTGCCGTTCAACAGAGCGACGCTAATTATTTGGGCAGGCGTTAGGGTAATTTCACGTTTTAAACTTTTTAAACGTAATATATTGTGTCATCTTTTATAACAACACAATATTGAATTGAATTGAATAAGTGCCCTTTAGGCGGGAGGCGGGGTGGGAACGCCCCTAAGCACCGAAGCCGCAGGCTTATTGTACCTACCTCCGGGATGGAATGAGTTGCGTGCCCATAGACCGCCCAGGACTGCAGATCCCCCCCCCCAGGCCCCCCACGGAGCTCCCCTACATCCAGCAAGCCTTATTACCATGCCACGTATGTGCCACCCCCTTCGGTTCCTCCAACCGGAGCCCCGACAGGTCCGCGACACACGCCACCCCCTTCGGTCCCTCCAACCGGGGCCCCGACAGGTCCGAGACACACACCACCAACAACCTCTTGACCACAAGCAGCGGGGAGGGCGGGAGAGGCCCCCAAAGGGCGCTGACTGCCAAAGCAGGCCCGATACCGGAAGTGGAAACGGGATGATGATGAAAAGGGGGAAAGGTGAGATGAAGTGGAGAGTGTTGGTGGAATGAGAGGGGGAAACGGGAGAACCCCGAGAAAAACCCCCAAGGCACGGCTTCGTCCACCACGAATGACACACCCGCCGGCCCCGAGATTTGAACTCAGGACCGCTAGCATGCCAGGCTCACGCGCTACAGCATGAGCCACCGCGCCGGTATAACACAATATTCTTTTCGTATGTTTTGATATTTTCTTACCGTTGATTCTCTCTTGTTTAAAGTAATTAACATAAATCAAGTATAGGCACAGAAATGTCTGATATTCCACTCCAAATCTTTCTTTAAGTCTGCAAGAATATAAAAAAAGAACTTTATCTTTGCTTCTATGTGTGCAAACCCATTTTAGTTTCACTTTATTTTATTATATTTTTAAAGAATATGTTTTTAAATATATAATTCTCTGTTCCTTACATTGATTTTATAACTATATTTTGACAGTATTTCTTCAGACGTTTTAGAGACCCTCAACTACAGTCCCGTTAAACTTTTTTAAATATAATTTTCATATAATCCCATATATGTTAAAACATTCATCCTAAGCTCTTTGTTAACTCCAAAAAATATTCGTTTTTAATTTTTTTAAAAATAATATTACAAATATTAATATTGTTATTTTATTAATACTCGCATTAAGACGATTTACTTTGAAGTACATGTTAATATATTATTAGCTGGTGTAACATTTCCTCATGTTCGTTGGTCGAGACGGAAGACATATATATATATATATATATATATATATATATAATTACTGTATGCCCATCAACGGAGATGGATCTTTTAGAGAAAAAACATATAAATACAACTACAACTGGTGTAAAGTTGTTATAGTGTTAATCTTTACAATTTGGCAAGTTGAAAAGGATAAATTAATTAGTAAACCTTAATAAGACTTATAAGAAAAGTAAACTGTATTTGCTTATGTTTTCTCCTTGAATTTGTTTCATTTAATGTATCAGTTAGCTTAAGATGTCACATGATTTTATGAAAAGAGTAAGTTAATACATGTTACCACTTAATATCACTGATGTACAAACTCTTTATAATTTTCATTATTCATACCAGAATATCCCCAAAGAAATAAAAACTTTCGATAGTCTGGTTTTACAATAACAATCTGTTAATAAGGCTGTGTGCAAAATATAATGCTTGAGTGATTATGCGCGCTGAAGCAAAGGAGACAGGATATAGTCACTCTAAAATAAATGTTCAGTTTTAAAATTATGTGATAAAGGTTAACTATGATGATTTCATAACTTTATTATGAGTATGATTCCGAAATCTGGAGCTCTAAGCTAATTATTATAATCCTCCTTATGGTATTTTTTTATATCTTTCAGGTTATTTTCACGCTAAAGTGAATTTTCAGTTATTATAACGTTTTTTATGTGACGTTATGAAGACTGTGCTGCTTTAATTAGTATGACCTGCCAGGTAAAATGTTGAATGGGACTGTACTGACAGCAGAAGTAACGTTTCACTTACTGATAAAAAGAACATAAACACTCATGACGTCGGTCATGGCGGCTGCTTTCACCCATGAAAGTTTGACTTGCTCTGGTAATTCCAGAAGTACACACTCGCAAGATTTGTATGGATTTTACAGTCATTAATAAGATCATATTAAATTCGCGTGAGTTCTTATTTCAGTTTTGTGCTTTAGACTGGAATTCCTTTACTTTAAATCCTTAAAGTTGTAATATATAAGAGAGTGATTTTAAATAATGCTTGCTGTGCCAACTGTTCCCAAATTCATATAAACTATTCTTAGATTAGGATGAAAACACATGATCCCTCACTGTTATTTTATAGTGTACCTGGTAATGCAAGAAGATAAAATTAACTCTCTTTATTGGTGTATATTAATTTTTATAATATTTTTCCTTTTTTAGTGGTTATAAGATTATAACTGAATACAAGATAGTGATTATAACCTTGATGTTATGCCGACTGAGCACCCTGTCTATAAATCTCCCTGGCAATCACATGAAGGGCCCGAAGTTGGCTGATTTTTCATTAGGATGGGGATTACATACGTAGATTTTGGCCTGGGTGGCGCGGTCAGGATTCCCTGAATTTCTGTTCCCAAAAAACACGAGTTTGAACTGTCACCTTGAAGCTCCAATTTTCATCTATTCTCTCTCTCCTTTTCTTTATATCTGAATTTCTGTATCATATGTAGGCCTATAAATATTTTTATTTAGTTCATCTTTCTTTTTGTGTCCGTATTACGTACCTTATTTTGTAATCCTTCTTATGTGCTTTCTACAGTAAGTGGAGGTTATATCTCTGTTGTGCAGAAATTAGGGATGGGTCGATACCAGATTTTCTCGATACTCGATACTCGTTACCGATACATGATTTTTTCCTCGATACTCGATACTTCGATACTCGATACCGTCAACATTTCCAGTTCAATAAATAGGTACATTTAAAATTAAAAGTTCAGAGAACTGTGTAATACCAACTAAATTAATTAAGTGTGCATATTTAATGAGACAAAATTTAATATTTTGTAGCCTATAAATATTTTTAAACTCTACATTAAAACTAAAATTTGTTTTTTAAACAGTCCACTTACAAGTTTTTGTTAAAAATACTAGCATTCTCACTTAATTGCAGAATTGCAGAGTTACCAAAGTATCGAAAAAGTATCGAGCGAGTTTTCTGAAGTATCGCTCGATGCCGATACCATGCAAGTATCGAGAGTATCGAGGTATCGAAAGTATCAAGGACCCATCCCTAGCAGAAATAAATGATAAAAAGGAACAGTCTAAATTGTTGTATATTTACAAAATCTATTGGAATACTTTAAATTAATTACTGCTCAAGTATTACATAAATCAGTATTATTGTACTCTATTCATAAAACACTGTACTCATTTTTAAACATCTCTCGATCTTCCATATGAAAGCAATCATTCTTAATAGGCATAAATCAATTTCTGTGACGGATTCTATAAGTAAGCTAGGCAGGCATCTTGTGATAATGTTTATAAAAGACTTGTCTTGGAAAAACAGTATTAGGCCTATGACTGTATAAATGTTAGAAGAACTGGCAGGCAGAAAGGTAAACTGATTGGCAGGAAGGCATCTGACAGCATAGGAGGCTGATGGGCAGAAAACACAAATTGACATAATGATAGACATATTGGCAGATACAGACTGGATAGTCTTCTCAAGAACGTTCTTATTTTCCGGAGGCAGAATTTACAGAATTGGTCTCCTTGAGTTTGGCAGTAATAGAATTTGAAATATACTTAGATATTTAACAAAGTTTTTTTCTTTTTTAATGTATTTCAATATTTTGTCAGGACGAAATGTTTTTCATTGAAGAGATGTACTATGAAATACATTGATGATTGTAAAATGAGATAAGTTTTAGCAACATATTTCTTTTTCCTTTATTTCGTAGATCTGGTTTTATTGTTTATTATTATTACTATTACTATTACTATTACTATTACTGATACTGTTACTAGCTTTATTATCATCAACAAATATTTCGGCTGACCACGATTCGAAAAACAGGTTTGCTACATACTGTACACCTCTTCACAATAAGGAGACTTTAATAATAATTGTTTATAAATTCACTAACCCCCTTAAATTAATTCTAACCATAATAATTATAATCTTCGTCAAAGAGATGTCCTAATGAATCTTTAAGCCATAATAAGCATTAATTTTTCTTTATAACATGTTACTTTTGTATATTTCAGTAACCTAAAATATAATAAAACAAGGCAAGAAATTAATACAATATTTCTATAGTAAATAAAGTTGTATTTAAATGTTTGCTTCTGTAACACCAGATTGAAAACATAATGGATGCATCAAGAGAAAAAAGGTCTTCGGATAAGCTCTGCTGCGAACCTTTTCACCTAAACTGGTTGTTGTACTATAATGGTATGGTAGACGACATCATAAATTATGCATGAGTAACTTATGTCTTTGTACTCAAAATAAACGTCAAGTAACTTTACGGAAAGTTGGTGAATATAGTATATAATACAGATAAAGCTAACAACAACATTAAGGAACTGTTATTTTTCACCACATTTCCTTTTTAACTTTTCCATTCCCTCAGTTTCGAGAGCTGTAGCTTTTATTTATGCTCACAGCTATAAAATGGAAAAAATCGAATATTGTATGAACATGAACATTTTTCAGTTCTTCCCTCAGGTGCATTTGGAAAGCTTTATTTATTTATTTATTTATTGAATATCCAAATTGAAATAAACCCTATTTCACCCGAAGGTATATTAGGGTTAGAGATATGATACACTTACAGGTTTACAATATACGTATACAGTCTTAATCTGAGCACTGTCTTCAAAGAAATTCAATAATAATGATTAACATAAATTATTAGTCTATACATTAAAACAGAAGTGATGTGAAAGAAAATAGGGTGGGAGATAACAAGCATAACAATAATATAAAAGTGAAAGCAGTGAATGTAAGTCATGTTTTTGAATATATACTATTAACAAAAGATGTGAAAAATTTGTATCCTGCTTTATTAAAGAGTATGTTATGAAGGGGGATAGTGTACTGAATGTTCAGTTGGTTCAGGTAAGAGATGAGTGCAAATCTTTCTAATGTGTGGATCGGACAGGAGAATAATATGTGGTTAACTGATTGTTCACTTTCTCCTCATCTACAGACAGCATTGTTACCTATGTGGAATCGGTGAAGATACTGTGGAAAGCTTTACCTACTTTTTTCTTCCCTTTCTGTCTCCCGTTCCTTTTAGCTTTCTTTCTATATTCATCACTCTCTCTCTCAATCCCCCTCTTTCTCAATCTACTTTCACTATCCTTCCTATTCTACCTACTATGATTTCCAATCTTTATTTTCCTATTTTCCTCCAGCTTTATCTTTCATTCTTTCCCTATATTTCTTCCTCCATCATTTGTTCTTCCTTTCCACATCCTTCCATCTTTAGCTTTATCACTAATTCGTTGTTTTCCTACCCTCCCGATCAGAAATAATCTAATCTAATAATCTAATAATAGTACTAGTAGGTGAATGGAATTATAAATAAACATGTTCAAGGCTATAATTAACTTATGTTCTTTAATCTCGAAATACAGAGTATACCAGTAGAAAGTATAGTGATATTTAAATATTCAGTTTGGCAAACGTATTTGGCAGGAAAGAAATAATGGAGTAGAGAGCGATCCAACTAGGAAGACATACAGCACCGGTGAGGGGGAGAGTGAATGGAAAGGACGTTACCATTGCATTGTATTTCACAGCAACAAATGAGCGTGCGCCCTCAAACGTCTTCGTACGTGGCCAGCTCTTTAATGTAGAACTAATTTTCTTATTAGTATCTCCAGTCCACAAGTTAAAGAAAACATAACACACACGCGCTTTTTAAATGTCCGGAAGAGTAGGCCTATAGCAGAAGAAAGTTCTACTCAGTTAATACTGTGGAACTGTCTGTAGGCAATAAAGTCTATCATTGAAAATATCTTAAGTGACTAGATTTTGGTTTGCAATATTCAAGCAATATTGTCGATAATAATTATAATGATTTTGGATATTATATCAATGTATGAAGAGTAAGGCATTATGTGAAATACTATAGACCGAATTACAGTTAAAGGATTGTGCACTGTGTTTCAGAATAACTAAGATAATTGTTATGATTTGATAACATGCAGTTATTAATTTATCATAATCTGTTCATAATGCCATTTTAAAAGCGTACCATTCGTAATGTCATTAGCACTGAAGTTGAAATGTTGTTTTTACATTATCTTTTGATAAAATGTAAGAGTATACTTACTTAAATATTCGAGCTGTCCCCAAGAAATTTTGCAACAGGAAGTTAAAGAAAACATAACGTACAGGCTTTTTAAATTACCGGAAGAGTAGGCGTATAGCAGAAGAAAGTTCTACAGATCAAAGTTTTTTAATTGTTTCACCAAAATTGCGAAAATTAATTACATAAAAACTATTCAGTATGGAATTTTACAATATTATAAGCTTAATGTTTAAACTATATGTACTCCTAAAGGTATCTTCGTGGGTACATGGGGTTAGGTAAGCAGCAGAAGCATCCGTAGTCAGTGTGAGAAGGAAAATTTGAATGTACATACAATCTATAAGTGCGTTTATGACATATTTATGAATGAAGCTCTCGTGAGCTTTTAATTAAATAAATAGGTATATACATACAGTATATATATAATATACTGTATATATAGAGAGAGGCTTCCATTGTGTACATGTGTAAGCTTATTACATTCCCTATATACGCCTATCTAATTCAGAAACTTTAATTTTACTTTTAGGCTACTGTCTAAATTACTTCACTTTTCCTAAATAGATTTATTATATTTCCTGTAGATCTTAGTTTTCTTTCACTGTGTTCGTTTAGTACCCAATTCAGTTCTTAATGCGCTTTGTGTGTTTGTTTAATTACTTCTCACTTAATAATATAGGCCGACTGTATTAAATTAATTACGTGAAGAAAGCACCTAATAGGATTGTAATCTGTGTGCCTTCACACCTGTCAAATAACTTTTTAAATATATAAAGTAGTGTCTCAAAATGCATTCGTATTGAGATATAAGGAGGGGAAATAAAATACCTTCTTTTAATTTTAAAGCTTTTACAGTGAAGCATTACATTATTAAAAATAATATTTGAAGCATTAAAAAGCCTTCAAAATTATTATTGTCATTGTCGGCACACAAAATAATCTATAGTTTCAAGTATTCTGTTAGGTATCTTGAGCAAGGTTGCTTTAATATCAAACGGATTGAACCATCAATTACAAAAGGAATACACAAGTAATAAATCAACTAGAAGGATCTATTAGCAGCATTTATTTTGAGACACACAACGAAAATAACTAAACCTCATTTATTTATATAACAAAAGCTTAATAGCTAGTAGTAGTTTTAATTAAAAACTGTTTAGTTCGGAGTTTTCTACTAATATTATCTGAAATAACTAATACTACATATTAAACTCTGATAAAATGTGCATAACTGAACTGCATGTGAGTTTTTGAGGCTTGTAATAATAATAAAAATTATAATAATATATTAATAATAAAAATAATAATATATTAATAATAAAAATAATAATATATTAATAATAAAAATAATAATATATTAATAATAAAAATAATAATATATTAATAATAAAAGTAATAATATATTAATAATAATAATAATAATAATAATAATAATAATAATAATAATAATAATTTGAATATGTATACACGCACAGAAATCCCCTCAAACCAGCCGTTTCACAAGGAAGAAGGTTCCAGAGAATTAAGGATGATCAAGTCTTCAAGCTTGATAAGGGGGTAAAACTTTCTATTTGAGTCGCACTTACGGTTGATTAAATTTTGAATCCTCTTCTCCGCAAGGAGACTTTTGCGTATTACGCTACTGCACAGAACTCATTTATTCGTAATTATGGTAAGAAATAAGAAATGAGAGAACAAGACTAAAACTAGTGAGACATTTACACATCCTTTTCAAAGCTTGACTAACTCTCTTGTTTTCAGTGATACTGCGATATGGTATCTGAAGATAACATCAAATTGTAAAAGTTGGCACATTTAGCATAAAGCAGATAAAATAACATCCATGTCTGAATTAAATTTAGAGAATCGCATTGATTCAGTTACCTCTAATTCTGGCTGTCTATGTGAGTATTCAACTCCATGTCGATCTGCGTGGCGCAGTCACTATCGCGCTGCCTTTCTGTGCCCTAGGTTGTGGGTTCGTTCCCGGCCAGGTAATAATCTTGCGTAAACGATTGAATGAGAGCAATTTATTCTATTTTTACAAGTTGTACACCCTGACACCCTTGTTTAAACTTGAAATAAATTATAAATATGGTCGATATCCGTTTCAGACGGTCGTTTAACAGACATTTGCGTTTGAATTCTGAGGTTATGAATCCATCCTTAAGAGAATTTACTATGAAATATTGACAGCTGCTACTGGTAACTATGTTCCTTGTCTGCAGGTATTATTTTCATGTTTGTAACTGTAATTAAAGCTTTCTGAAATCATAACATTGAAACTGTATTTACCACGGTAGACGATATACCTATACGATATCGGGTAGGTGGCGACACTGGCGGAGTGCAGTCACTTTTTTCCTTTACTGCTCCGGGCGAGAAACGTCGTCCAGGGTATGACATCTATTGATACCTGATGTTACTCTTAGCAGTTAGACGGGGACGGTTTTTGTTGAATTTGCGCGGTGACAACCAAATAACCGTTCAACACCATGTAAGCAGTTTTATTAGTAAGACTGCTAGAAAATGTGTAAAAGTATTTGGATTTATTTTCATGAGAAACACTTGGTTCATTGGGTTTCTTCCCCAGCGCTTATTGCAGTACACAGATAAAAGGAACTGCTGCAGGAGATATCTTGAACCAGATTTGCCAAGGATTTGCATGTCAAGTCATTCGAAACGGAATTCTAAGATTCGATTAAAGTGGAATTCTATGATTCATGAAAACAAAAGTTTATTGCCCTCAATAATCCGCCTATTTTTGAAAGAACATCCATCCATGAATCACGAGAACATGCGAGGAACTCCATGACGTGTTTGCCTGAACTGAGATCACGCAGTCACCGTAGCGTTCTAATGCGGAAAATGAGAAATTCTACAATGCAGGGTAATAATATAGCCTACTATGAGACCAGCACTCAAGGTGAACAACAGTACACTCATTTGCCTATTTGCTAATCTCTGAGTACTTCAGTGCTTAGTGATACGGCTATATACAAGATAGTACCTAACTTCTCTTGGAGAATTTGTCCGCATATATAGTATATTGTATATTTTACTACGACAGTGTTTCTTCATCTATTTTCCGTTCATGCTATCATTGTGGAACACCGTATACTGTGTCAGAATATAAAATCTTCTAACTTTTGAAATTTTTATTACTGCAGGCATGGAATATAACCATATTTTCTGTTGAATTTAACCATTTCAATCTTTCCTGAATTTATTTCCTTTTTGTTTCTTAACATTGACTTCTGATAACTCATCGGGAACTATGTACGATGAAGAAACTTCTAGATTCCATGAAATTCCGTGGTAGGCCTACGTAGAATCATTAAGAGGTCTTGGTATAATGCGCCTACGCACTGCTCGCGCTGACGTAATCGAAATATCGATAGAAACTAGGGATGGGTCGATACCAGATTTTCTCGATACTCGATACTCGTTACCGATACATGATTTTTTCCTCGATACTCGATACTTCGATACTCGATACCGTCAACATTTCCAGTTCAATAAATAGGTACATTTAAAATTAAAATTTCAGAGAACTGTGTAATACCAACTAAATTAATTAAGTGTGCATATTTAATGAGACAAAATATAATATTTTATAGCCTATAAATATTTTTAAACTCTACATTAAAACTAAAATTAGTTTTTTAAACAGTCCACTTACAAGTTTTTGTTAAAAAATACTAGCATTCTCACTTAATTGCAGAATTGCCGAGTTACCAAAGTATCGAAAAAGTATCGAGCGAGTTTTCTGAAGTATCGCTCGATGCCGATACCATGCAAGTATCGAGAGTATCGAGGTATCGAAAGTATAGAGGAACCATCCCTAATAGAAACCAAACTAAAATCCACTACTAGTTTCCAAAGTTGGCACTCCTTTAACTTGAAACAGCTGTTCTAAGAGATTGATTATTTTCACGCAAGTATGATCCTCTATGATCCTGCATGCTATACAGAAGTCTTACGTGCATTGGAGAATCCCGGAAATTTAAAAAGACGAGTCCTCGTGTCTCTAATGAAGCACTAATGTCACTCGTAACACAATTTATTATTCTTTTTAATTACTTGTAACTGACGATCATGATACGATTTTCAAAATGAATATAGATGATGAAGTTGAAGACAGCTGTAGGCACAAATAATACATTAAGATAAACAATATTAAAAACTGTGGTTATGCTCCGTTTCATGTGATTTATTGGGGTTTTCGGTCCTCAGTTTAGCAATTATATTGTTATAAATTAATATTGATTTCTGCATGATTTACTAAATCTTGATAATTCAGCAGAATGATGAAAGTGGTATGATTACAATAAAATTTAATAAAGTTGTATGGAAATTGTCAATCAAATTATTTGGTTTAATGCAAGCAAATTTGGGTATAAGTATTTTCAGGAATTTGGTACGCATAAAGGAATTTTCCTGATGAAAATTAATTGTACACGTTTCCTGGTGGTTATTTATGCATGTTTATGATGTGCTAGAAGGAGATCGTACATGCTAAGCCTGTAGAAGGACAAATCATGTCCTGTCCTTTCAAAATGTAGGCTATATGATCCTAAAAAGGATATGGTTTCTTTACTATAGGTTTTATATTCCTTAAGGGGAATCTGTACAAGGGAAGAGAAAATAAATACGTGTTGTTATGTATATAGTTAAGTTTAATACACTTTACTAAATGGTAGTGCTATAATTATTTACATCATACCTTCTAAGCTACAGCAGACAACCTTAGATCCCATTTGACACATAATTATGTATTTTAGTGCAGATAGTTGCCCCAAATGTCCGTAGCCCTATGAGAATTTGACTTAGGTAATTTTCTTCTGCGATTGTTTTACATTTATTACGACACTGATGATGCATTTTGTTAATTTATTTTCATTTATTGTATTTCCGCCTTTCATTACTTTGTGGCGAAGTTATTAATTTTTCAGGATTGGTGTTGTGAGTGATTGGCACTGTCTGAGCATTGCAAAACATAAGTTGGCCGGTTTGTAAACTCAGTGGTTGTTCATATAACTGCACGGGACTAAATTTGCGATAAAAAATTATTTGAGGTGAATTAACTCTATTCGACAGAACTGAACCTAACCCACCATTGCGCTGAGAGAGCATATATGGATGACGTCAACATTATCCCGTTTGATCCTCTTTCTGTTGCTCCCAACATGCTTATAAACTAGGAGGTAAGCTCCAAAGCTAACTACTCAGTACTTGACGATAGTTGTTTTATATTTCAGCACATATACTTCAAGGTATAGGATAGCTTAGATTTTTATGTTGTGTTATGCGTAATATGCACTCAAAAAAGATTCAAGCTTCAGCATCAACGAAATATGCCTCACGTTCCTATAATAGGTGCAATACTGAATTTGGTGGCATGATAATTCCTGCCATATTTGAATTCGGAACACAGCATTGGAGCCAAACGCTTTATTCTCCAAATTATACGGTGTAGCTTAAGTGAAAACGTAAATTTCATATCTATGAGAAGGATACCCATGGAAGAAAACAACCTAAAGAAAATGAACATATTTTACGGTGAATAAAAGAAACGCCCTGGTACAAATAGATGCCTCACTACTGAATTGAAACATACATGTATCTTTAAGTAGTGACTTCTACATTTTCTGCGGATTTATAAAAACCGTATGTCTATACAACATTCTTTCATATCTCTTGTGTATTGGGACTTCAGAAGTAGCGATGAAAATGCTTTCGCTATATAAGCGGTTTAAGATACGTATACGAATCTTAATATAAAACTTTTCTGTACGTCGCGGAGAATAATTTATATGCGGGGTGTAGGCGAATTCGTCGCATAAACCTATGTATGCAAAGTCTTCTGTGAAGAAAAGATATTCTCAATGCGCCCAGGCCTTATGCATCGTATAATATTTGGAAAGTACACCGTGGATCGAAAGAGAGGAGAAGGAGAAAAAATATACGGAAATTGCAACCGAAGAGCGCATGAGGGATATATAAAAAAAAAAAAACTTGGATATTGGATGTCCTGAAAACTAAGGAAATTGCGTATTGAAGGAATCTTAAATTGAATTTTCTTCTCAGTTGGATCAACTTCATGTTGTAAAGTGAGGGGAGAGAAGAACACCTAAGAATGTTAAGAAAGTAAACAGGCAATCTACCACTATCTCTCAGCCACAAATTCTACATGTAGAACACACTTCTTTATCCTCTTTTCATATGAATACGGTGGAGAAAATGAAATTTAGGTCAGCTGAATTTATGGAAGTTGGATAGATAGGAAATAAAGCAGCAAAGATATGTGCTAATACTCATTTTATAAAATCGAATTCTTGTTATTAGCGGTGTAGGACTGTTTCACTTCAAATTTTTTGGGTGAGATATGAATTTTTCAGTAAATAATTTATTACTGTCGTGAAGGTGCAGACAATTCTCAGGAGAAACGGTATTCAACCTTCTTTCACCTCGTACTCCTAAACCTCAATAGCTCAACTAGTGACACCCACTTTTTATACATAACTAAAAGAAGTTGTACGTTCTTCTTTCATTTAGGATTTACCGGTATCTCTACTCTGTAAGACTTGTACAACCAAATGCTAGTGAGATGTTCAACACGGATAACTTTTATTAAGATAAGGCATGATATATGTTCAAGGTTTCCAAAGACAACACAAACAGGCATTATAACGTACAGACGGTTTCTGGATGGTGTTAAGTAAACTCTAATCCGGAATTCGCTTTCTAGAGTGTAGATTGTTGATTAAAATCAGTAACTTAAAACGTTCTTCAACATCAGTAAAATTCACGTTTTCCTTTCCACACAATGCAGAAGAAGAACGCTTTAAGTATTAGTGATTTTAATTAACAGTGACGCCATTAATAATTATTTTTATTATCTTTAGATGTAATTCTACAGATGTGCAGATGATAATTAATAACGCAATAATTTAATACTGCTGAATTTATAGTATATAAATATGCTGAATTTATAGTATATAAGAATACTTTAGGAGGAATACTCCTCTGATACTGGGATTCGAGCACATGACCTTCGGCTATTTGTGCTGATGCTCTACCAAATGTGCTAGCTAGAATTTGATTCACAGCACCAGACGGAATCTCTCTCGAATGATTACCCTTAATGGTCTACCTCACTGACAGACAAGTTATGTCATATGCAGTACTGTGAGGCACACTAAGTAGTGCCAAATTTATCCAAGCTGGAAATATTCCTCCAAATTGTAGAAGGTCAGCCGTTTACAAAAATATGGTTATTTTACCTTCAAAGAGAGAAGTTATAAAATTATTGTAATTGGGTGGTCAAATATAAGTTTAAAACCTCAAATTCACTGAATATTAAGGACTTAGGTGTATCTGAGGTGGTTTCATGTGTAAAATCTATCAATTTACTTATATTTATTGCATTGAGTTACTTTTTTGCCATTTTTAGCATGATTATAACACTCTTTAATACCAAGTAGTCAAGGGTAATCAGCTATGTCCATTTTTATTTGAGAAAATAAAATAAAGTTCTGTCTGACCGAAAGTCCTAGGCAAAAATAAAAAAAATGTTGAGATAAGGTTATTTTATTGCAACCAATATGATTTTGCACACTTTACGGGAACTGGCTGAAGTAAAGGCAGTGGTCTTTCTGCCTAATATTAGTGTGATTTGACTAGTATAGGTGATAACTGGAATGTGCTGCAACTCCTGGCCGTTCTCAACCAGATAACTCCCTAGTAATCAAGAGCAAATATATAAGCCTACATTTAATGTTACAAATGTTTTCCTGTTACCCTCTACAATCTTATAGGATGCGTGAGTAATCTGTTCGGTTAATATTAATCGATACAATAGGTTTATTGTAAATTAATATCATACAATGTTGTATACTATTGTAGATTATTTCTGTATAAAGGACACTGTGCCATGAATATGGAACTTAACAGGAGAGCTTTTTAAATGCATTAACTGTTGTCGGAGCTTATTTAACGATTATCACTGATATTTTGGTTATCTTATTGGATATTTGGTTATTGAAATTGTCTTATTGGAGCCTCTTTCAACTGTATGTGGCAGCCATCTCCAGCAACCCACTCCCGTGATGCCAGCGTCATCCTTTATCCTTTATAGTCCTATAATTCCTATTAGTATTATATTTCAGAGTAGTTCAAATGAGAATGTTTGAGGCTAAAAATCTGGAGGTTGTAATTATAATCCCATATTAACGATAAATTTCATCTTTATTTTTGAGGGGATAAATTTACAAGTTTAAATTTTACGATCACGTTTGATGCTTGTAAACACAACAGCTGGAAAAAAGAAAGAAAGAAAAAAAAAAACAACGAATTCAACTTTCTTACTAAAAAATATCTGTCGTTCAGTTATAGTCTACGTTTTAATTATAAATAAAAATAAAAATATAACATTAAAATGTATATACCAAAGAAACAATTAGACCTATTAATAGGCTTATTGAATGATTGTAATATAATGTATGCATAGGTCTTTTAATTTGACACATTGTATTAGGTAGACTATAAGAAGATGCTAATAATATAGGCCTAATACAGCTATTTTTAAATAATATTTTATAATTCATATGATTATTGTGATTTGTTATACACAGTTATATAAATAACATTGTAACAATTTTTAACCTGACATACATGTTAAATGTCTTCAAGTATAGGTTACCACGATTATTATTAAATCATTAAAATGGACTAAGTTATATTTAAAAAAAATATTCCTGATTGATTTATTAAAAATTCCAATATTTATGTAGTCCACAATTATATAGCCTAATATCTATGTCCCCGCTTTTTAGCTGTCTTATTTTCTGAGGGTATAAAGCTAAATAAACTATACTATGAATTAAATCTCGAGTACTGCCAACCTGACAGAGGTTTACCGTGCTTTCCTTCAGTTGACAAGGTAAATCCAGGGTTCTAAATATTTCCACGATCCTTCTTTATCTCCCCTTTCGTGTTACCAGCACGCACCATTTACTTCCGTTATTAAACCACACTATAAACAGGCCCGTGCGTACCTATGGTTACCTTGGCGTTCTTCCTATCCTTTTTTCACTCTTCTATTCAGAGCTTCTTAATAATTTGGTTTATGTGTAAGAATTTTTATGAGAAATAAATACACTATCTACCACTAGAAATTTGCCTAGCCAAACCTCTGCTCTCGCTGGATGCTGGCCTCCTGTTTGAGGCAGGTTTGGAGAATGGTTTTGATATATGAATGCCCCATTAGGTGACTGTGGGGTCACATGTGTACCAGAAAGACTTGTCAGCATTAATCACATCTCTGGGTGTAAATTAGGCTACTGTATAGGCTGCGTAACTAATAAACCAAATAAAATTTAAATGCATTATTAATCCGATTAGAAATATTTTTTTCTTTATAACCATTAGAAAATGCAGTTTACTTCTGTATAGGGTAAACGTAGGTTCTTCTAGAAACAGTTCCAAAAAAATATATATATATGAAACATATAGGCTGTCATTTTTTTGTGGCATTTAAGTTACTATTTTTTTAGTGTGAGTATTGGGTCTGGTTTTTCTGTGTAGATTGTATCTGCGTCCCGAGAATGGAAGTGCTCGAAGTCTACCCTGCATATGCAATCATTTATGTGATAAAATAATATGTATAAAGAAAATCTGTAGGATAGGGCCACCACTTACGTGTCTGAGTGTACTATGTGAACGTCAAACGTGTTAGCGGAATATATAAATGTTTTCCTTTGTGGTCCTAATATGTTCTATTCTTTACAGGTAAGAATTGATGACTATACTGGAATATACAAAATGGACACTTGCACCAGAAAATTGTGTGAGTAGTTTCAATTTTCATTCTTAGGCATACTACAGTATGTCTGCTTTTTCACATGAAAGAAATTAAGATTATGGTTATTATAATAATTATTATTATTATTATATACAATATTCATATTATTGGTTGTTATAGTTATTTCCATCGTTATGATCTTGCAATTTAGCCTATATCTTTACATAGTTTGGTCAACTATACGTTATTGTACAACTACACAATATAATAATAATAATATTACGATAATAATCATAAAGAAAGACTAGCTCACGTTGAGGATAGTTCAGAAAAACATTGAACGCAGCAAGAATTGCATAAATTACTTAGCATGGCATAATGTATTGGTTGACCTATTTTGTGATACTCGTGTGGGAAGTGTGTTTTAACATAATCGAGGAAAAGATTCTGTTAGACACTTTACAGGTGTATCGCATACTATTTTTTCTACGATAGCGAAAAATACATGAAAACATGAAAAAATACGGTAATTAAATGCATACAAGTATTCTCTAGGTGGAAAGCGTACGGTGTCAACCATATATACTAGCCAGTTTAATCTGTATTGCGATCGTTACGTTTATTACTTGAGCGCATGCGCAAATAGTGGCATCGTGGTGCGTACACTTCTGCCTGATAATTATCATTAACTCAATACTAAAAACAAACAGGAAATAAGGGCAAACTTCAATAAGTGAAAATGGTTACATTTCAGTTTGCAATAACGAATATATTAAAATTTAGAACATTTCATTTAAAGACGCACATGTGCGGTAAATAGTGTGGTAAGTAGCCAAATGACGCAGGTAGGTTAGCAGACCCGCACTTTCTAGGAAGTCCGAGTTTCCACCTTGTTGGCAGGAACAGGAAACGGACGGAAAAATACTATTGAAGAAATATACTTGTTTATGAAAGTTAGTAATGAAAGAAAAATATATTACTGTAAAATATCAAATTACTATATTAAATTATTGTAACCAGAAATGTTACCACCTACATAAGCTTTTTAAGTACTTAAAATAATAAATATGCTAAAAATAACACCTTCTGAGAACTGCCAACTTTGATTTTTATTATTATTACTATTATTATTATTATTGTTGTTATTATTATTATTATTATTATAACAGTAGAGTCCTGCTAATTCGAACCCCGCTTGTCCGAACATCCGGTTAATTCGGGAGGATTTTTTGTATTATTATTAATACTGTTCAGTATACAACACAAAGCTGTTTAAAGTTCAAGAAGGCAAATGGTGTTTCTCTCTGATCAATACCACAATAGCTTGTGAAAATGAGAGAACTTTGAATTCTATTAACCCCTTATTCCTACTGTCTATCCTCGGAATTACAGAGCAACTCATGTTAATCTGTGCGACAACACACAGATGTTTCCAAAAGTGGCGGGAAATTTATTCAGCGGAAGTTTGGTGGGAAACGACTACTAACATGCTGGTTGAGTAGGTAGGGGAAATAGAGGGAAAAGCCACCTGGCAACTTGAATAGTTTGGACTTCCGCGCCTTTACAAGTGGAATCGTATTTCCCTATCGTGTGCTGGGCAACAAGGGGTTACAAAACAACATGCTTGAACTGTACCACTAGTCTATTGTAAGTGCTTTTAAGAATTTTTTTCTCTAAAATATTTAATGCCCCCTCACCCAAATATTTAATTTTCTAATAACATAACAGCCTATTTCAAATTTAAAATCTATCTGCTCCAAACTATTATTTTATTTTCCTTTTCCTTACTTTTCTTTGTTCTCTTTTCCTTTATTATTTGCTGTTCACTATATTTGCTAGTAACATAAATTCTTATGTATTTGCAAATGATAACTTATATACATATATGGATCGCCGGCGTGGTCTTGTGGTTAGCGTCGCTGACTACAGCGGCCCGTCGGCCCGGGTTCGATCCCCAGTACCTCCTCGGATTTTTCTGAGGTAGGGAGGTCTGATAGGGGTGTATTCAACCTCGTGATTCAAATTGAGGAGCTCCTTGATAGAGAAGTAACGGCTGCGGTCATGCAAACCACCATTACCGACCGTGAGTGTCGACATGCAGACCACATGGTCCCCAATCCTGCCGTCTGCCTATGATAGATGATGCAGCGGTTGGGTGGTAGGCCTTGTCCCTCCTGGGATGTTAGCGCCACGGAGTTAGTTTATATACATATATGTATATGGATGAAGTTGGTTGAAGGATTGCGCTACAGACCGGACGGGCGCGGGTTCGATCCTTGATTAAGTCATTTGTGAACTTTTAAATTGGCCTAGTCCTTCTATACCTCTCTCAACTCAACGACTAGCTAGAACGATTCATGGGGTTCAAGGCGCAAAGTTGACAACCTTACCGAATGGGAGCCTGACATCGGTCATTTGGGGGTTCAATTCTGTGATCTTCCAAATATTAATGACATCGTCGAATCTGTTCCTCACTAATCTATGGGAACCCTACAACCTCTATGGCATGTGTAGGGAACACTTGACTTTACATAATGTATAATTACTTGGATTTTCTATGTAGTTTATGCTTGTTTTGCACATTAATCTATAAACCTCTGCAGTGTTATTATTAAGTAAATGAATAATATTATTCTTATAGTTCTTCTTTCTGGCATCATTCTGACACATTTTTATAGCTAACTATGAACATACTAATTAATTCTTGTTGCTGGTCTCCTACAGAAGAATGAACGCTCGCTATTGTGGGTTGAGTTTATTGACTTTATTATTATAGGCTAGTACTCGGAACCTATGACTTTTCTTTAGACCTGTAGTCTGTGCTTCATTTGAGAGGAACTGTCAGCATTGAAAGCAACTGTCACCAGTCGAAGTTGTCAAGTTGCTTAGTTCTGAGAACAATTTAGAAACTGTGAATCTATTAGTTCACTATAAATACTACTCACAATATGAATAGTGGTCCTAATAATGGCTTAAGTTTATTTTTCATTTTAGTTTTCATATGTAGCTTTCCTTTCATAAGATATATAAGCCAGTTCCAGTATGAATCACACACACCGGCATTTGGAGGGACTTTCGCGAGAAACTGCAAACATTCTTGTGAAGACCATAAAATAGCGTAGGAAAGAGAATAACTTAACAACAAATAAATTAGACATTTTCTAGCTAGGAAGGAACTCGTAGTTCGCCACACAGACATCAGTCATTCTGGGGTTCTAATCGTTGACCTTCCGAAAATAAATCAGCGTTTTTTTTTGTTGTTGTTGTCATATTTGAGTCTGTACTTCACCAATAAAACAGTAATAATAATCATAATAATATACTGAATTAATGGGAATAATAACAAATTCTTAAATTGCTTTCATTAATAATTGAATTTAGTGATCCTGAGAGTGATTCGAAGCTATAGGTAGCTGTTACGCTTAAAAAAGAAAATTTAGTTAATTATTAGATACTAACTAACACTAAACGTAAACATCCTGGGCAAGGAGTCCTCGAGTCCTCCGGGAGGGACTTTAAGCTGGGTGGAATAATTATAATAAACAAAAGGTTAATTTCTTATCTCAAACTATTTCTCAACTTTTTGTGGCAAAATACATTGTTGTGACAGCAGTGAAAAGGTTAAAAATGTATATGTTTTAGGCCCATTAATAAAAAAAAAGTTACAAAATAACTTTTTGTAATGAAAATATAATAAACACAATCTTACATTCGTATTGCTAATTCTGGACATCTTGCAGTAAAATAGATTATCTTTTAATATGTTCCTGTTAATGTTATCCTCAATAATAGAGAGAAGATCATGAATCTATTCTTTGTTTAGGCGAAAGTGACATACATACTTCATCATATGATGGAATACACCGCGTATTTTTCTCAGCCTTCCAACTTTATGTGTCCAAAGTCTTCTCCTATTTCCTTATCTTTCTTCATCTTCTGTAGCAGAAGCCACAAAAAATGCTTCCTCTTTCTAATGACGGTAGTCTTCATTAATCAGCTGACTAGCTCAGCTTAGTTTAGAATCTATTTCGTATCACAGTACTACTTAGCTTGGCATTGATTAGCATGGCATAGCATAGCGTAGCATAGCATACCATATCATAGCTTTCTTAATGTGGCAGCCTTAACGGACTGGGAGTGGGCATGCTGACCACAATACTGCCATCTTCCTAAGGTAGATGAGACAGCGGTTGATTGGTCGGCCCGGCCCTCAAAGGGATGTAGCACCGCGGAGTTCAAAGAGAGAACCTCATTACTGAGCTATGGAAGCGATAGATAATGCTGAAGCCTTAATGTCATGTGGAACTGGTGTATATTCGATTTCCTTTGAGGAATATCCACAAATAGACGCTCATGCGGTACCAATCTTGATATTAATTAGTTTGCAACATAATCCATCACTCCCATGGTGAAATCAAAGCGATATCTTGAATTAGAGAAATGATGCATAATAATTAACACAGTCCAAAAGTGAGGATATTACAACCGCTTCATTCATTACAAATTACATTATTATATTAAATATTACATATAGTATAAAGAAGGGCGAATTCTGTATTTTTTGGAGGAGGCGCAAGTTCTCATGTTAACTACGGAAATAATAATCCTAAAATTTCTTCAATTAACTGAATTTTGTGTTCATGATAATGATTTGAAGCTGCAGGTTGCTTGTTTCTTTTAAATAAGTAAAATTGAGTTACGAATCCTTGCACAGATTCTTTGTCTAAAGAATATGGGCCTAAAATTAGTTTTCTCCACGGTCGCAAATAAGTATTGTAAAGATTTCTTGAAAAACATATGGCTGAAAAAGTCCCTTGCTATGACAATCGACATTTACGTATAATGTTGGTATGCCTACATACCAACATCAACTCAAAGACGGTCATTGTAACGTAAATTGAAACACATAATGCTACGAAATGTAATGATAATATTTATGACTGTAAATGTGAACAATTATTTTGTGCCCTACTATGATCGAATGTGTACATGTGGCCTCGCTTCATCTCCAACTCGCCTCTACCTACACGAAGCTGGTCCAGACGTTCTTAACTTTTATATCTTGGGTACCCTGGACCCAGCCCTTTTCATAAGCTTTTGTATTCCCAAATATTGAGTTCTTTTATTTAGTAAATCTTGCAAAGAAGAGTTTGCTAAGTAGCTTGAACGGACTTTCTGAGATTACCATATATAATTATGATGAGAAGTCTATACGAAATGATAAACAGACTATTTGAACGTAGGTGAGCGGGAAATATTAAGTTAAAATTTTATATTTAATTGGTGAGAACGATATGATATTGCCCAGGCCTAATGAAGCGTAAAATGCTGAGGATATATAACGATGACTCGTCTTTATGACTGTAGTGTTGATAATTCTGGTTCTTTCTTATTGGTGAGTTATTTAATCAGTAAGTTAAATATTCAAGAGTTAGCAAGTTATGATTCACCATCGTTGTGTCATTTGAACTTCAGAATGTGTTCACCTACTTTAGGGTCGAAGGTAATTTAATAATATGGAAAAGGCTATGAATTAGACCTTGAATCGTTAATAACATATAGTGCTAAAGGTCTTAATATTACTATATATTATTGGGTACAATAAAGTGGCAGAAATATGCCTACCCTTAGTTATTTCTAAGTGACTCGTGTTTTTAAGTAACAGTTTATTCCGAATATTTCAAATTACATGGACATTCAGCGAGGAATATTTTATCTTTCGGCCCGAGGTTGATGCTAATGAGGTGACGACATCATTGTAGATAATGACGTTGCAAATGATAATCGTACCCATCCTGTTCTACTTTTCTGTCAAGAAACATCCCGAATCGACTCCAACGTAAAGCTTACGCCATGCGCTCAATTTTGCGAGAAAAAAATATAATTTATTATCAGGAAACCATTATATGAGTTAGGTCTATGTGCAAATGTTATTATAATATGAGAGAAAAATTGGTTGTTTCGTGCTTTCTAAAAGGACATAACTTACTTCACAAGTCGAACGTCTGAATGCTCAGTGTCTCAGAGTGACAATAAAGATAACATTGCTTTTCAATATTTTCTGTTCTAATATATTACTTCTGTTTTAACTAGGGATGGGTCGATACCAGATTTTCTCGATACTCGATACTCGTTACCGATACATGATTTTTTCCTCGATACTCGATACTTCGATACTCGATACCGTCAACATTTCCAGTTCAATAAATAGGCACATTTAAAATTAAAAGTTCAGAGAACTGTGTAATACCAACTAAATTAATTAAGTGTGCATATTTAATGAGACAAAATTTAATATTTTGTAGCCTATAAATATTTTTAAACTCTACATTAAAAATAAAATTAGTTTTTTAAACAGTCCACTTACAAGTTTTTGTTAAAAAATACTAGCATTCTCACTTAATTGCAGAATTGCAGAGTTACCAAAGTATCGAAAAAGTATCGAGCTAGTTTTCTGAAGTATCGCTCGATGCCGATACCATGCAAGTATCGAGAGTATCGAGGTATCGAAAGTATCGAGGACCCATCCCTAGTTTTAACATCGTTTGTATGAAAATAGGCCAGGTAAAAAGCATATTTCATAACTACCCATATACGTAAAAATTAATTTCTATCATATAGGCCTACGTCTAAAAATTCACATGTAATGGAAAATCGTCCTGCATTGTACATCGTAATTAAGCCATACTCTCATTCAGACAATACGTAGTAGGCCTATTTCTGATTTTGAATGTTTCCATCCAAAATGTTTGTGCTGACTATTTAAGCTCATGAATCAGTGAACAATCCAGTATAAGAATATGTGGAATTTGAACCAATCGCGAGTGTCTATGGTATAATTTCATCGTTTTATTTTTATCACTTTCATTTAATAGTACCTACGTGCGCATGCATTTTATGTAAATTCACAAGGAATGAGCAATAAAAGATTTTCATGCCTGTGGCTTCTTTGATCAAAAACACAGAGATTGGGTATACGTAAGCTATTGATGAAGAAAAGAAGGTATAACATTAATGTATAACTTTATGTAGGCCTATGTGAAACATTTTAAGTATCGTATAATGATAATTAAAACATTAAATACACATTATTATTTTTTTTCTTCCTTTCGATTAGGCCAGCTTAGGACCTCGTGAAACAGTTGTCTTCTTCTTGTCTTCCCAAAACTTCTTCATTCTTTTGCGATGTTGCTGTTTCCGTTCTTCCATCCATTTACTTCCCGTTTTCTTCTTAGGTTTCTCTGGAAATTCGCCATCAAATATTGCTTTCCTAAACTTTTCTCTATTTGTAATATCCTTCTTTTTTATACTGAGTAATTTCAAATCTTCTTCAACTTCCTTGAAAAATGCTGGTTTAGTTTTCTAACTTACATAGTGATCAAAAATTTGTTTCGTAAGTCTGTCTCTTTCCATTCTGAAAATATGACCATAGAATCTTAGAATCTTAGAATCATAGAATCTTAATCTTAATCTTCTTTTCCTGGAAGCATGGCCTATTTTTTATGTTTGTTTGTAGGCCTATAACTCCTTTTCTGGTCCCAGTTATTATTGTTATTAGCCTAGTAGCAAAGATGTATGTATTCATGAACTACAGAACATTGTCTCTGTTGGACATTACATGAAAATATTCTCTAGTAGCAAAAAGTTTAATCTGAAAGTAAAACAGCTGATGAAACCTGAAAACTTCCACCTAGCACGACTATCGCTGATGGCGAGACGAACGATATAATATTATATTCACTGAGGCGCCATAGGTTTTATCGCTTACATTGATACTAATAGCAATGCGTTATACCTATTTTAGTGGTTTTATTCATTACACGCATAATTCTGTATTCGCTGAATAGTCAGAATAGTGAATAACTTGAAGTCCGGATTCTCTCAAAATAAAGTCCACACATCTCGTTATAACACCTATGATAAAAATACGTTTGAAGAAAGCAAGAAAAGGGATTTAAGACGTCTGTGGTTTAATTTTTCTTGTAACTTTACACTTTATTCGTTGTTTCTGTTATTTAAATGAATGAAAAGAGAGTATTAAATGTCTGTGTCGTGTAGTACTGTTTACTGTTA
Source organism: Ectobius pallidus (assembly GCA_964059195.1). NCBI lineage: Eukaryota > Metazoa > Arthropoda > Insecta > Blattodea > Ectobiidae > Ectobius > Ectobius pallidus. Next base: position 77,670,293 of record CAXKWD010000006.1, read on the forward strand.
TTCGAAACTACGAGTACATGCACGACTTTGAAGGTCAGCCTGATTAAGAAAGCAGTACCTTGGTTGTCCTTGCGAAGTTGTATGACGATCAGAAACATGGCTATCTGTGTGTGTGAATCCAAGCGAAGAACGTAAAAATGGCTCCATCTACCTAATGAGACTAGTTTTATATGCTTTTTTTGGTTGTTTTCTTGTGGTTAACTTTATATGTGACGTTTGTGAACTTGAATTTTAACTTCTCTTTTATACTTAAAAATGCACTTGCACAGATACGATTTTTAAGAACTAGACAATAAAGCTATTTCACACTAGCAATGCAACAAACCACTCACACCACTCTTCTAATTCGAAGCACCTTTACAGCATTTTGATTACTGTTTATCTTTGTTTCATCAGTTTACATCTTTTACTTTTCGTTACATTTTTCATCGTTTTCTGGGTTTTCAGGCTAGCATTAGCTATATTCTTCTGGTAATGTTAAGATTAAGATATGCTGCATGAATCGGCAGCTTTATAAGCAGCCACTCGCAGTAATTGCAGATGTAATGTACCTAGTATTAGCAGTAGCGGTAATATTTTTACGCGAAAACGAAAATATCACTGATAGCTGTTACCTCCTACTGAGAGGTTTGTTGAGAGGCCGTATATAATATTATTCTGCACTGAACTTGGCCTTTATGGAAAGGTCATCTAACAGTAGAAAAAATGCAAGAAAAATAGGTCTCTACCTGTTGGAAGGACGAGGCTGGAGTCAGCATCGTTTCTAATATATCGGAAACTTTTCAAGATGTAGGCGTTATCTATAGGCCTACGCAAAGCCGTATATAAGTATTGACCTTATGTGCCCCGGACCAAGGTAGACAATTTATGGGACGAAAAAAATTAATAGGTTAATGGTTTGAAACCAACTTTTTTATAAAGTGCGCACATTCATAGTATTCGAAAGGGAAAGCGTCTGGTACAGAATGCATCCATCCGTAAATCTTTTTCTTAGAAGAAGGAAAAAATTTACCTGTCATTACCACTTTTAAACAAACTTCTGATAGCGAAAAATATTCAGGTATTATATCCGAATATGTGTACAGCTTTGAAAATTTTCTTATTTACTTCTGGGACTAAGTGCTCAGCTAATAGGTCCTCCTCAGTTCTTGTGAGTGTTAAAAACTATTAATCTTAAATCCAAAAACGCTTGTTGGTGCATCTTGCAGTTCATGCCATTAAACGTGACTTAACGGTCAAGTTAGACTATGAAGAAGTTATAGACAAATTTTCTAAAAAAAAATCAATACAGAAGCTATTATCCACCTAATTAGTCTTACTGTGTTATTGTAATTCGAGTAAAATAGCTCTATAATGATACTTTATTATTACTTTTATTTAATGAGATTTGTATTTTATATTTTACAATGCAAACATTCTACGTATTTTATTTTATTCATTATATAAAAATAATAGGAATTGCTATATTTCCTTATCAAATTTGGGGAATAAGTGCAAAATTCTTTGTGCCCAGAGGAACTTGTAGTAGGCCTAGTTGAATTCGCCCTTGGCTATACGTATCATTTCCACAAACATTTGTGGTTCACGGAATCTGGAGATAACAGAGAATTTAGTATTATGTGCTGATTACGACTAAAACACCCGAACGTGTAGTCCGACCCAGGGTACCGGTAGGCTTCATATAAATAAATGGAATCATATAAATAAGGGAATGGCTGTTATGGTATTCTAATCAGGAAAGTACTTTTAATTTTTAGTAGGTTTCAGATACTTCAATCTCGTATCATTGGAGTCATACGTTAGCCTAACTATACTAAACTCCGTGGCATTACATCCCTGGAAGGCTAGGCCTACCAATCCGACCGCTGCGTCATCTACCTTAAGGTAGATTGCAGGATTGAAACGTTGTGGTCAGCATGCCGACATATGGTCGTTAATGATGGTTTCCTTCACCCGAACCACTACTTCTCAATCAAGTTAGCTCCCCAGTCTGTATTACGAGGCTTAGTGCGTTCCGTTCCAGACCTCGCCACCTCATCATAATAATCCGAGTAGACACCGGGTATCAAACCCGGGCTCGCGGATCCGTAGCCAGCGAAACTAACCACGAGACCACGCAGGTGGTCCATACGTTAGGAAATACTGGAAAAATTAAGAAACCCATATTACTAACAGGTTTAAGGTGTTGAAGATTTCAAATATTCAGAAAATTGGTAAATGGTTGTTAACTGTAGGCACCAGACGTGCTCGGAATGCTTTTGCTTCTCATTTCTAGGAGCAATTGTGGAAAAAAAAAAACTTTTATGCAAATTTATAAACACATCCACCGCGAGCAAACTTCCTGTGTACAGACCTATATTATTTCTTTCTTTCGTTAGGTATTTAATCCCTCCAAGCCGGTAGGCCTACCTGTAGGCAGAAACTCACATCTATGAACCACATGATATCTGGATGGTTGATTAAATAGCCAAATGCGGTGTCAGAAGTCATGATCCAAAGACAATCTGACAAACAAATTTTAGCAGCTAGTGATAAACTTTTTTGATGATTTGCAACTAAACCGTAGCATCCTTAATATTCTATAGACATGTAAAGGCAAGTGATTCAAGCATATATGTGATTGGTATGTAGTTACTAGTCATCTATTTCTAGTTAATATTATTATTAAATTTTTAAAAATAGCCTATACTATTATTAAAAATAAGTAATTATTTTTAAAAATAACTTCAGCTTTGACGGACAGTCTTTGTTTTTGTTTGTGTTCTTAGATAAGGTGTTTATTTTAACGATAGACAACGGTCAGGGAACATTCGCTTGCGAATGGGACAAATCTTGACAAAAAAACTCAGATTGGCTGCCCCTGGGATTGAACCGCGACGTCTCGAATCTTGATACCGCCTAGAACTATTCATTAAAATTATGAAATAATATGTAATATCACTAATTTAAATATGGAATGTTTAAATAAGATGCAAACTAGTTTCGTCCTACAATTAGATACTGGCTGCTCTTTGTGTAGAGATGGGAAGGGTGATTTTAATTTTAATGCTATTCTGAAGCTGGGATGAAACCATACACGTTTCCAGTGGTGAGGTCAAATTTCGGATTAAATTACAGCGGGCACACTCCGTATCAAGCGGAAGTTCTTCATTCGGCATTCCGTCTTTTCCAAAAACATTATCTCTTCTAAGCTCATGTCTCTTTCGTTCGAAATGACTCCCTTATTGTTCACGGGTGGCTGTTATTTTTTCGGTAGGAAATTTAAACTTCTAGAAAAGTGTAATTTCCTTTAATAGTTTATAATAATTTATTGACTAAGTTAATAGAAAAATAAACTTTATATAATAGAGTTTTTCATGACATACCCAGACGGCTTCAAAGGAATAAAGCATTAAGTCGGTGTTTCTTATGTTAATTGAACTGGTTTCCGCTTTCCAAATAAGAGCAACGTTGCAATATTCTCTTATTGTTATCATTGACCTCAGTTCTTCCCTCGCTTTAATCCATTCACACGTGTTAGTGTTTACTATAGGGTCATTCCACCTCAATTCATCCAGGGCATGTAACCCTCCGGTCTCAGATTTTGATGAAAATTTGTAGTGTGGTTCCCATATGCATGAGAAACAAAGATCTGAATTTTTAGCTTCCTGTCTGTTATAGATTCGGAGATACACTTCTTTGAAAACATCGTGTTTTAGGAAGAATAGAGTTGGGACAGGAGTAGGTTTTGTGTGCAGACTGTTACATTTTTGCTTGTACCATGCCTGTGAACCATAGCAGAACCATAACACATGATCATTCCAATGCAAAAATGACTGCTGAGTTCAAATCTGGCATCAGAATTTGTCTAACACTTACAGAAATTTTGTTATGGGCATGTAAACTTAAAAATTGAAACTATAAAAACGCAATCGCGCCTCTTCATAAAAACCATGATATCTCAAAAAGTAAACTAGATACAGCTGAATGCTTTGCACCATTGGAACGAGCAGGAAATTTCCATCTGGATCAAATAAAAAAATTTGTGGGACTTTGTTAGGTGAATTTTTTTTCTGCACATATGTAAAAATTGAATATTTGAGTATGGATTACATACATATGTTGAACAGAGTTTCCAGATAATTATGGAGCTACAGTCTTACAAGCCAAAGTAATTCAGTGTTATAATCAGTTCTTACCATTAAGTGCACAGAAATCCATTACCACAATTATAACATTTTTACACGGTAAGTTAAACATAATATTTTTGGAGCAGACCTGATACATGACATTATATTAATTTGTTAACAGCTCAGTACCCAAATTATTAAGTGTGCTGCCAATCCAAATACATGAATGTTGCAAAATTCCATACACAAACTGCTATGGATTGTAGAGGAGACCAAAACAAACTTTTTGTTAAATAACCATAGGTCGGAAACCAATAGGTATTACAGTAGTCACCTTCGAAGACAGACATCGTTGAGTAGAAACAAACATCCCTGTGCATGACAAACACATGACATGTTGCAGATTGTACACAGTTTAGGTAGCTGTTTGCTTTTATTCATTCTGCTTGTTCTTAGGCATTGAGTAAGGACGATGGAAGATTACAGTTTTGTTGAACTCGCGAATATCCACCTAGTTTATGGTGCATGCAATGGCAATTCCACAGCTACACAATGTCTCTATGCTGAGCGATATCCTGGTCAGCGTTTACAAAATCCTCGCACATTTGTTTCTGTTTCAAGTTCAAGGGCATCTACGTGACACATTTGGTGAAAATTAGATTGGCCGGGGTGTACCCATTGCATGGCCTGCTCGTTCTCCTGACCTTACCCCACTTAACATTTAAAGAGTTTAGTGTATGAAACACCAGCTGTGTCAGAGGAGGATCTTGTTGCACGGATTCTTGTAGCTGCCAACCAATTACAACATACCCCTGGAGTATTCCACCATATGAGAGAAGCAGTATTGTGTCGTTGCAGATCGTGTATTGAAGCAGGAGGCCGCACATGTGAACAATATCTGTAAATAAACCTCACCATAACCAGCTCAAATGGTCACCATACCTTCATTGTGTGTCAGCATGTTTCCATTTGAAGGTGACTACTGGTGTAACTATTGGTTTCCGGCCTATGGTTATATAACAAAACAACTTTGTTTTGGTCACCTCTACAATCCATAGCAGTTTGTGTATGGAATTTTGCAACACCTTATATAAAAATAGACCACAGATGTAATTTTAGATGTATAGATGTGCTATACATCAAGTATTGATTATAAAAGATATTTATGAGTGGTGATAAGTAAATATTCACAGTTAATAGATATAATAACATGCCTATTACATTTGTAAGGACAATTTTAATTGGAGCTAACAGATGGTTGCACTGATTTATAACGATCTGTTACTCTATAATAGGCTACTTCGTCTTCATGAAGTAGTAGGCCTAAGCATCACATTTAGTAGTATGAACTAGGGGTGCTACACTGATGTTCCAACTGAGGGCCGGGAAGGAATTTGTTACATAGAAGTCTTTGCAATATATTTGTTCCATTTTTCCTAAATTTCAGCAGTACATTTACGGCAAGTCATCTTGTGATGGCATTGAAGATGCTGTCAAGATAACTGCCACCAAGGCTAGAAAAAACCGTAGGCCGTACAAAAACAAATACTGGAGTCAAAGCAGATGTTTGATTTCTGTAGCCAGCAGTTCTCAAAAATTAAATTTCAATTTATATCTGCAGCAGAAGTGGAAAATGTTCACAAACTGCAGAGTGAAAAATCCAAAGCAGCAAGTAGGGTTGCAGGAACACAAAGTTTTCATCATTTCATACCTCTATCTTGTAACATTTTGGGAGCGAAACGTCTGAGCACAGATGATCATTTGTCTTTAGTCTTCCAGTTTTCAGATGCAGAACTTACAGTACATGAAATTGTAAAACTAAACAGTTTTATTTGTTGTGTATACGACAAAAAATGGTATATTGGTTTAGTTAATGAAGTAGATACAGATGAAGGAGATGCAAGTGTAATATTCATGCATCCTAATGGCCCATCTACATCTTATCATTGGCCAGAGAAAGAAGATAAGTGCTTGGTTCCATTCAGTCACATCTTACTACATGTACCCATTCCAGATACTGCAACAGGTAGACAGTACCACATATCTGATAAATGACATCTGTGGTCTATTTTTATATTTGGATTGGCAGTACACTTAATAATTTGGGTGTCGAGCTGTTAATAAATTAATGTAATGTAACAGGTCTGCTGCAAAAATATTATGTTTAACTTACCGTGTAAAAATGTTATAATTGTGGTAATGGATTTCTGTGCACTTAATGGTAAGAACTGATTATAACACTGAATTACTTTGGCTTGTAAGACTGTAGCTCCATAATTATCTGGAAACTCTGTTCAACATATGTATGTAATCCATACTCAAATATTCAATTTTTACATATGTGCAGAAAAAAAATTCACCTAACAAAGTCCCACAAGTTTTTTTATTTGATCCAGATGGAAATTTCCTGCTCGTTCCAATGGTGCAAAGCATTCAGCTGTATCTAGTTTACTTTTTGAGATATCATGATTTGTATGAGGAGGCGCGATTGCCTTTTTATAGTTTCAATTTTTAAGTTTACATGCCCATAACAACATTTCTGTAAGTGTTAGACAAATTCTGACACCAGATTTGAACTCAGCAGTCATGTTTGCATTGGAATGATCATGTGTTATGGTTTTGCTAACATTCACAGGCATGGTACAAGCAAAAATGTAACAGTCTGCACACAAAACCTACTCCTGTCCTGACTCTATTCTTCCTAAAACACGATGTTTTCAAAGAAGTGTATCTCCGAATCTATAACAGACAGGAAGCTAAAAATTCAGATCTTTGTTTCTCATGCATATGGGAACCACGCTACAAATTTTCATCAAAATCTGAGACCGGAGGGTTACATTTCACTTTTTTTCTGGATGAATTGAGGTGGAATGACCCTATAACTAGATCTTGCAACCCCGCGTTTCGCTCCACGCGGAGTAGACGAATAGCTGTCACAGCCGTCCCAGGTCATTCTTAGGTTCTAATTGGCTGAGGTAACTAGCTGATTGGTGCGTTATATAATAAAGAGCATGGGTTGAGCTGTCGGCAATCTTTTCCTCCTAACAAAAGGAAGCCGCCTGGGTATGCAAAGAATAACTGGACTATACGAAGTTCCAAACATTTAGTGCTGCAATTGCGTTCTTCAGTCCTAGTGAAGTTAAACCCACGATATATTCCTTCCCAAACTACCATGCTTAATGCCAGCTATTGGCTACTGATAACCATACATTCGAACTTCTATTTTCTTCTGTTTATAACTACTAAAATCTTTTGTCATGGGTAATATAAAGGGAAGTCCGCGATTTTCGATAAATCTGCGAGATGAAGTTGCTAATGAGTTTACTTGAAAGAAGCTGGACCTCTAATTATATTTACTATGACTCTGTAACATGTATAGAAACTACAAAATATAATAGGCAAGAAATTATGAAATCAATAAAAGTAAATAAATATAAAACAAATAAAATACTTATAATATCGTGGCTTACTTTGGTCACTGCAAGTGGACTCATTTTGCCTATAGCCTAATGCAGAGATAATGAGTTTTATTTTTGTCTTAAATGCCCGAAGTTACTAAATACTAAATACTAAATACGTATTATTATAATGCTTTATCAGACATAAAATTTATTAACCGGTATTACTTTTATATCTTGCTCATATTTCTTCAATTTTACCCCTACTGTTACGTGTTTAATGAAAACTGAAAACATAAAATACGGCACTGATCATAAGAAAATAATGTACAACAAATAGGCCTACAATAAAGTAAATACTGGTACCATGTGAAATACAGTGAATTGCTGTTATAATTATAAGTATAAGAAAGCGAGCTTCTTGAGCCTTGAAATATCAATATAGGCTATGATAACTTGTCCTAACAGAATCGTTCTGAGTAGAGTTTTATTCCTAACTGAAAGTAATTATAAAACCTATTTTTTAATGGCTTGAAAGACAGCTGCTCGTCAAATAATCACATTAAGGGAGTTCCCACTTGCGGCTTGCATACGGTAGAAAAGTTTGGAGTTTCTCACTCATAAGGCGAATATCATTCTGATTCATTCATTAAAATGATATTTATTGACATGGGCCTTTGCACTTAGTTATTGTCCTATAGTTTCCATAATGTAAACCTTCTACTGTTATGGAAAAAGTCACTGTAAGACATATCGGCATGATCTGAGGTCCCTTCCTGAGCACTCTGCATGCATGGCCGCTAGACATCATTGTTGGTTAAGAGGATCTATTGGAAGTGGCGTCAGCATTATCTTTATCGCATGTCTCAAAGGACATACAGTGAAGTCTGCGTGGTAAGGATTCCTCGGTATTGGCTCATGAAATATCTAACCCAAGGAAGAATGGAGATGTTATCGTTATACAAGCGAAACTCATGTATTGACATTTTTATAAGGTAAAGGTAAAGTGATCCCTATACAGGCCATGGAGGCCCAGAGGGTTCCAGGAGGTTAAGGCTCCCATATTTTGGACACTCGGCACATGAAGGTGGTAAGGTTGTCAGCCTTACGCACCGGCCGCCTTTACCCCCAGCTCCTGGTACTCATTTCTGTTAGAGGCTGAGTCGACCCCAGGGCCATAGTGCCACCAGAAGGATTAGGCCAATTGAAAAATCTCAACGACCTCATCGGGAATCGAACCCGCGACCTTCCGGTTTGTAGCGCAGCGCCTCAACCACAACGCTACGGCGTACCCCATTTTTATAAGACTTAGGACAAATGTATCGGGTAAATTTATAAGGATTTCATAACGAACCACATGCCTTCATGTAAATTTTAGGTTATCAGATAGCTCATGACTCAACTAATTCCATTTCCAAGGCCTTGCAGATAGTAAAATTGAAGTTATAAATTCCATACTACCTCAAGGAGCTTCAAGTTGTCATACGTTATGAATCTTCTTCTTCTCTAATGTATAAAATCGAAAGTGGGTATGTGGATATGTAATGTATGTATGTAAGTATGTTCCCTAAACAAATCTAAATTCCTTGAGCTATTTTCACGAAATTTTGCATGCATAGCCAGTTCAGCCCGGAAAGTAATGCGGTCATGACTTCTGATGTCAAATTCGGCTATTAATTGTGTCAGCTATTTAGTTCCAAAACTATTTTATTTACTTAGGAAACGCGTAAATACATATTTATCTTAATTAAAAACTGTATATGATTCCCATGTTAAAACATAGTTAATCAATTTCATTTTTCCAGTGGTATAGATGTAATTGGGGGTACGCCGTAGCGTAGTGGTTGAGGCGCTGCGCTACAAACCGGAAGGTCGCGGGTTCGATTCCCGATGAGGTCGTTGAGATTTTTCAATTGGCCTAATCCTTCTGGTGGCACTATGGCCCTGGGGTCGACTCAGCCTCTAACAGAAATGAGTACCAGGAGCAATCCTGGGGGGGAAGGCGGCCGGTGCGTAAGGCTGACAACCTTACCACCTTCATGTGCCGAATGTCCAACATCTGGGAGCCTCAACCTCCTGGAACCCTCTGGGCCTCCATGGCCTGTATAGGGATCACTTTACTTTACTTTACTTTACTATAGATGTAATTATCAGAATTATATAAATATCCGCCTATATACAACTCAAAAATAAACAACAGAAGAAACAAAGCAGGAAAAACAGGAAAGTATTAGAATGAATGAAAACACGCTTTTGTTGGTATAATAGCGGATATTTATATAATTCTGATGTTAAAACATACCACATAGAAAGTAGATTTCATGTAAGCTTTGAAACTATTTAAAGGAATTCATGTGATTTTTTAAAAGGAAAGTAACATTTTAAATACCCTTGGTTTAAAGGTTAGAAAATTGAACACCTCATTGTTTAAGAACAAATTAACTGAAACCAAATATACATAATACATTAGATTTCAGTTTTCAAGTAGACGAAAAATACTTAATATCGGTTACATTCGATTTCTGTCGATCACGGTCTTCTAAAACCATAGTTGGAAGATATGAGCTGCCAATTAGATTATGTTATGGAAGGTAATATGATTATTGTGGACAAGGATATCTGTAAGTTGATTAGGGACAGTCCTCTTACTCCATGCAAGTATTTCCAGATTAATTGTGGAACACGTCAGAGATAGTTGCGCTCCTGCTCCTGCTGCTGTATCGGAAATATTATCGTAACTTGATTAAAGCGCGCATTGCATGCCAAGACTATACAATTATCTCTTCGGCTCGTGTGAAAATTCCATACTCTCTTCCGACTACGCATTCTTCGCAACTTAATATTAATTTCAATAATTTTAAAGAGGATACGAACATGGGATGGAGAACTTTAATTACGGTATGTTCATATCTTGTTACTACGAAATACGAAGCCTAGTAGAAAGCTCAGGTTTATACGTTTATAGATGTAAAAGGCCTTACTACCGTGAGTTAGATACGAGTACAGGTGTTGTGTTATGTGGTGGCAGCCCCACACCTTTCTTCTGTAGGGGAAGGAACTGTCATCACATAATGCAACATCTGTAGACTGTAACTGAATGTATTTTTTCATGAGTTATTTTTAACATTTTTACTTTACTGCATAGGGGATTGCCCATACAAGAAACCTATAATATTGATTGAAGTGTTTTTTGGGATGGAAGAAAGAAAGAAAGAAAGAAAGAAAGAAAGAAAGAGAAAAAAACTTGCTGTTTCACTTTAAACTTTCTATTCAGAGAAGTTTATCATAATGGTACCTCATTAAATACGCTCCTTTCACAAGTAATTTATTATTAATTTTAGCGTATTATACTGAAAATTGTCTGCTGCAGTGGTCTAGAGGTAGTGTGTCCGCCTCTAGATCCGAAGGTAGCGGGATCAAACCCGACAGCAGTCGATGGGTTTTTCAGGGCGTAAAAGTACTGGGCACGGAGTTTAAGCTGGGGGGCCCGTGTCGTAGATTTACGGCACGTAAAAGAACTCCAAGCCTAAATTAGAGCCTCTGGACAAAATTTGTCGGCCCTTTCACGTCCAAGTAATATTTTAGTTTCCGGAGGGGGTTAAGGGGCGATGGGCTGACCACCTGTCCCTCTGCCCTCTGTAGGAAAATAAGTGTAACAAAATTCACATCGGTAAACAGAAACCACCACTTGGAGGCCCTTCGCCCCAACATGGGGGCATTGGATTCGAGAGATATTAAAAATTAATGTACGTAGATATGGTTCGGACTTATGAACCCTTGCTTAATCGAAACATTGATATGTTTATGAGTTAAAAATTTACAGGCTGATAGGCCATGGACACCATTGTCTTTCAACAGTTGACGACCGACCACCCAAAGTTCATTATCTCTCCGAAGATGACCGACGCTGTTCGAGGCAAAACGTCAGGACATGTGTCCGATAGACCACGAACCAGTCAGTTCGGAAATGTTGTAACTTAGCTGTTGGAGTATTTCAAATAGATACAGTAACAAGGAATGAGGAAACTGTCAAAGTTAAAATCCCATTCATTCGACACAAATAGCTGTTAGGTGGAAACATAAATGGAAGCAAGAAAATGTAAAATTTTGTAGAACTATTTTTTTCTGTACATAAGTTATAAAAAAAATTAAAGTAAATTTCGATTTATGTGTGAATTACGCTTATTGGTTGTTCCCTTATATCTGTAAAACAATATTCGTGTAAGGAAATGCATTACCCAATAATATAACAAAAACCAAATGAAATCGAATACTTTACCGATACACAATATTTCCACCATGGAATATAACTTTTGACACGCCAACTTTCAAAATTTAATGTATTATAAATAATTTCCTTTTATGGTGCATGGTTAGAGTTTTTCTAATGTAACTTTCCATGACGCGAAGCACCTGTCTGGAATCCAGCTCACTTAAAATGACCCGCAAATTGCAAGCACTAAGATTTTTCTCCATTCCTTTCCTAAACAATAGTTGGGAAATTGACAAAGTTTGTGCTCAAATTCTTTTCATTGTAAGACTTCAAAACTTGACCATCTCATCCTTAATATTAGGTTAACAAAGCCTACTAATCTGCAATGAAAATGCAATTAGCCGGCCAAACTGCAGATGGTTTGGTTTGAATACAATGCGGGAAAATTCACTTAAAACAGTATGTAGTGTTCACAAATAATTGTGGCGAGCAGTTTTTCTCAGGATTCTCACATTGCACCTGCAGTGTTTGTTAATAATCTTTATTCCACTATTTTATTTCATAACAACATGTTGATGCACCTTATCCTGTGTTTATAGTATAGTGTTCCTTGTTTTCATTGCACTGCTGGTATTTTGGTTCACCTTGTAGCAGGGTACTGCAATCATCCGAGACCACATCCTGTGCAGTAACTTATTAGTTCGTAACTTCGTGGCAATATCTGTGGTTTACATAGTGAACGTATTGTTTGATTAATTGGGTACTTGCGTCAGCATTCTTCACCGTCTAAAACCAGTGTTTATTCTTGAAATCATTACAATTATTTGTGAAACGCTAGCAAATAAGGTAATTCCTTATGTGTCTAGATGATAATAATCTTAGATGGTCCCCAATATGCTTCTGTTACTGATTAGCTTAGACAAGGAAAGACATGTTCCACTGCAATTGAAAAGACAGTGAAAATATGTCTGTACGATTTATTCGGGTGTTCTTTTCGTATTTTTTATACACTCTTTTTTTCTGTCACGTTTGCCTTCCTCCCCGTTTGTTCCGTTCTTCCCCATGACAAAGTTGTTTCACACGTACACACAGCTTATTCAATTCCTTTGTGCTTGTATTGTTCTAATGCATTCATATAGTCGTTTGGCTCAACAGGATTGTTTTTAAAGGGGGCTGCTTCCAATGCAGATGACTTGAACTGCCGAAAACCTTCCAGTATGTTGAAGCCCACTCTACTGTCATAATAAATGTAGGCCTGACTTTTATTATTGCAGTGAATATTGGTAGGGTTCACGCCTAAAGAGACATATACAAATGAAATTTAAAAGATATGGAATTTTCTAAATCTTATAATATAATGTAAAATTACCTAATTGCACCTTTCCGATGATGAATATATCTTTATGTAAATATCTGGTAGAAGTAACATGTATAGGCTTTCATTGTGCAAAATTAAGAAATAAATTTAAAATACGACTGAGTCATTAATTTAAACAATATTATGAATAGTGAATTCTTAGTTTGATGAATATATTAGTTTATTTAATGAATATTTTGTGTTAACTTACGTGTCACATAAGTTATATTTACTTCATAATAGTAAGAATTACTAACTAAACGGAAAGACTGGATTATAATAACTATATTGAAAGATAATTATTTTATAATATTTTAGTATGAGAAGTAAATCATTGAGAAATACACAAAACATTAAATTTAAAAAAAGCATTTAAGGTATTTATGGCAGGAACTGTCCCATTTCACAGGGAACGATGAACTCTGATAGATAGGGCACTATTCCTTTTTAGAAATTAAACATGATTACTAGTGGCATTCGTAATTATTCATTATTTAACTGTATATAAATGTAATATGAACAATATATAATATAACATGAACGTTTAATTGTAGCTCCGTAATTGTTTTATCTTATGTTTTCTTATATGCTTACTTTTAGATGACTAGTAAATGTGCCCTTTTCTTGTGCAAGTGCTGGTAATTCTATGAGAAATGGCCCACTTGATTGGAATGTGTGATGCTGCCTACATAGTTATTTAATTTGTTTCAATTCGTCGTATATTCCAGATATATTTATTTATTTACTAGCTTAAAAGGCCCGGCGTCGCCCGGGTTTTTATTTTGTAATTTGAAATTAACTTACGAAGGACTTTCGATTTTCAAACTCTAGGGTCTTTTATAATATGTAGGCCTACATAGAACTTAAAAAGAGGAAGAACGACTTATCACACTCAAACTATTCCCTCAGAATAGCTTTTTATGGCTCACAGAGGATGTCGAGTGTTGCATTACACACCATGGAAGGGGTTGAAATAAGAAGAAACATAAATTCCGATTACATAAGATTGTATTGTTTTTATGGAAATTCTTATTTCTCACTCTCATGTTACCATACAACCGTTTCGGAGCTGAAATTATAAAAAAAATTCAATATCACTTTCATACTTTCCTCCCCCAAAACCTGGGACATAATAGATTATACTTACTGCGGGCGTAGGACTGAAAATGTTCCATCCTATTTTGTCTTCTTGTAGATGTTTAAGGCCTATGATAAACATCCCTATACGAAGCCTACAGTTATGAGTGAGTAGCAGTGGATAGATTTCAATTCGTGGAAAACAGCCCAGAAATCCATTCCACAACATCTTGTTTACGCCGATAGAGTTTCACACTGTGGTATGATGCATTGTCCATAACTATTAAACTGCTGGGTTCAAGTTTCGGCAAAACATTAGCAAACCAGTTATGGAATACCTCTCCATTCATGTCATCGTGGTACTCACCTGCTTTCTTTGACTAAAAAATGAGCAAACCCCCATCTACGAAGCCTGTGTCACTACCTATATGCGTAATTATTAGGCGTTTCCTCTTACCCATAGGATTTTTAAACCTTGACTTAATCCTGCCCTAAAAGCTTTTTCCTTTGATTCAACAGTAGTGTCATGCCAAATTTTAGGGGTGGTGTGTCCTGCATTTACCCATGTCTCGTCTAAGAAATAAAACTTTCGACCCTCTGCTCGGTATTGCCGTACAGCTTAAGATATCGTCTTCTCCAAAATGCAATATCATCACGATCTACTATAACATTAACCTCACTTCTTTTCATATATTACATTCCAATGTCCAACAATAACTTATAAAATGTTATCTTTTAAAATTAGGTAGGTCGGAATCCTCATTGACAGCACAAAGAAGTTTATCCACAGTTGGAGGTTTGTTATCAAAAAAGAATTGATGAACTTTTGCTCGAATAGCACTTTTCACAAAGTCATCAATGTTATCTAAAACACTACGCGGCTTTTGAGCCTTTCTTGGAGGAGTTTTCAATACACCAGAGTCTCTGTATTCACTACGCACTTTCCAGATACTTCTGGTAGATATACCGGTGAATAGAGATGTCAATTTTACAACGTCCTCCTTTCCAAGTGCTGGATATTTTTTAAAAAATCCATTAAACACTTTCAATATCATTTCCTTCTGTCCACTTCGCAAAGATTTACCTCTTTTAAACTATGCCTTTCGGGCCTGGTTGAATTTCAGTCATTATGTTTAATGCTTCTCGCAGACTGGGTTATAAATTATAAACGCCACGTTTCGCTGTTCACTGAAATTTGTATGCTTGCATTGTTCACAACAATGACTCTCGCAAACTGGAGGGTTATATCACGAATGGCACGTTTCGAATACATTGAAACATTTTCAATAAGTTGATATTGTTGTCTTAATAATTTTGGTCACATTTTATGAGCTTTCTTACTATTATAAAAATCAAATCTAATACTTCACTATACTGTCTTGTAGCATGATATGTGCTGCGGTTCAAATCACGTGCATTTGTTACACGGACTTGCATTCTCAAAATGAATTGATAATACACACTTTCGATTTGGTTTGGTTGCAAGACTCACACTTTTTGTTGTTGTTTTGTTTTGTTATGAAAACATGTGACTGTAAATATGTCACACTTCAATTTTTTAAATATTTTTTTTATGTAAACAATTGACAGCAGAACTCTCTAACTGTGCCTCATTTCACATTTCCGACTTTTCCCGTGGATTTTCCAAAAATTTTCTTTCATACAAACCTTGTCCTGACAATTACGAACACAACAAAAAAGAAATCAGCCAAATCGGTCGAGCCGTTCACAAGTGATGCGGCAACAACCCTTTTGTAAATTCATTTTTATTAATATAGATTTATTTACTTAATAATAATGAACAATACAGGTAGAAAACCCAATTACAATGCTCATGATAAAAATACAATTCAATAATACAATACAATATTGGCCATTTCAAGTAGGCTATTTCAGAAAATGAGAGTACGCTATGTGTGAAATATTTAGGCTACTTCAGAGACACTCCTACGGTAATGCACGTACATACTTCAAAGGTTTTGGATGCAGCAATGACTTTTTTCGAACGAAGAAATGCGCAACAGTAAACATTATGTTCGTCTAACATTAAAGCTCTCTTCCATTATACTCGTACCTGAGTTTGTAAAAACGATAGCTGGCTTATAGCTACCATTAGCTCCTCGGACAAGCACATCCTGTACAAAATTTGAATAAAAAGTCAAAGCCGTTTTTAAAATAATTGTGAAAAATAACAATTCTTCGTGTACGCGTTGTGAAAAAAATAAGTGAAAGTGGCCCATCTTATTGTAAGATTCTTAGATGATAGCTAACCCAAATAAAAAAACTTATGTTTTTGTACGATTTTTCGTTCTTAAACTATGCTGTTCACAGACACATACACACACACACACACACATTACTTATGCAATTAAGAATGTTTCTGAAAATTTTAGCTTTTTGTTGGGAAGACCTCAAAACATGTATGAGTACTGAAAAATTGACATCGAATTTCAGGATCGAACCCAATGCGCTCTTACTTATTTATTGTGCCTATGGTACTGTAAGAGAAAGTAATAAGATGACGATAACATAATATAGCCCATTTCTAATTGTTATTTTTTGTTGTAATAATGTCTATGTTTTTCTATGACGTTTTTGCTTGCTTGGGTTGGGGGGATTACGTTTGTGGATACTAGTAATTATGTAAATAATATAATATAATTTTTTAATTGGGTATTTTTATGGGTAAAAATTTAACTGTAGGCTATGGTCGACACCGACCCGTGCGCTGGTTAATGTTAATAATGTGGTTTATATGTAAGAATTTTTACAAGAAATAAATACACTATCTACTCGTACTCGTAGGAGTAAAGCGCTATTTCTAATCTTTTGTCTGTAAACAAACGTTAACGGTATCATATGTCTAAACGATGTAGCCTTATATTTCTTATTTCTGAATGTCATTAAGAAATTTAAATGCTGCATGGGGTTCGTGGTTCTGTGGTTTATTCGCTAGTACAAGTAGCACTCAGGTTTCCGGTAAGACGCGTGTGCACATTTCTAATTTATATGGTAATTTGGTGGAGCGAGGTCAGGTCTATTTGCTCCTACAATCCTCGCGCCGCAATAGCTAAATACTGGACAATTGGCTCCGGGGGTAATCACAGTCTGTCACGTACTGCTGTATGTATTCCCTGTGCCGTTTATATGGGTATTAAGATTCAATCTCATCTTCATTCGTGATTCCAACAGATACTCACGAAAAAGACAACGTAACCGTACAAGAATTCATTTCTCTTTTTGTTTCACACACTATTGGGCAAAATTGTACCTTGAAACTGACAGTCCCTTTAAAAATTCCCTGAAGTTATTTATGTTATTGTAAGGATTTAAGGATCATAATATAATCCTATTCAGACACTAGATGAAGATCTGAACTTTTAAATGAAAATCATTAATATATAACTTACCTCTTATAATTGTTGACTCTATGAAGGCACATTTAACTAAATCGCGGTTGAAAAATTCATGATCAAACGATCGGAAAAGCAAATCATGAATAAATATAATTGATTCTTCCGTTTTTCAAAATAATTCACCCTTCCACATAGAATTATTTCATGCAATGTAGGATAATTAATTTGTGTCTTATGTTCCAATGTGCAGTTTTACTAATTCAGCCTCTTCCGTTTACTTTCATTGATTTCAATGAAAAGGAAGCCTTATAAAGTAAAAGTAATTCTTTCAACGAAGTAGTCTAAGCCATTGATTTCTCGTAGTATAACCTATACGTAGACTACGCTCTAGTATTGTGAATAGAATCTTCGAGAGCAGAAATTCCTCTCCGTCAGATATAGCAAACGAGAGGCAGAATTAAGGTAAAGAGGTGGGGGAAAAGCAGATAAAAAGCAAAAGTGGAGAAACGAGATGGAAAGTAAGTGGACGTAGTAGAAGAGCGTTCAGTCAATGCTTTGCTGATTTTCCGATTTGCTTGCCGCTCGTTCCTTGACAAGTCAACACTGTACCTCGGAACAAGTAGAATCAAACTAGAGACCAGTGTGTAGGTGGGTGGAATTGGAGGGTGAGAGAGAGTGGATGGAGTGGTTCGATACTCCATGTCCAATTAGTTGACTCCCCTTCCGACCCCCCAACTTCCATCCCTTCCATTCGTTCCCTGTTGCCGCTGTTATAAGTCAATATTTGACATTTCTCCACCATTTTGAAACACCCTCTGAATTACGTATATTTGGAAGTCTTTTATACCAACTAAAAGTCTTTTCACTTACTTCTTTGCTTGACCTCTGTTTCTAAACAGAATGTTCTGGTTGAATTTGTATAATAAAGGTAGGCCTAAGCTTATGTGCTGAATATGCAACGAAAGTTTTATTTAGAAAAGATGCGGCAGGTGACCCAGAATTCAATACAATTTAGAAATATGATGCAATCAAAGTATTCTTCCATGACTGTATATTTTACATTGCCTACTCAAACCAAACCTTTCGCTTCTATAGACCTATTACATTTTTCATACAATGTTCCTTTAGGAACTTTTAAGAGACGAATTTTTTCGTCGATTTCCAAAACAGAGCACCAGATAATCCTATGTTGTACATCTTCTTTGGCAGGATTTCCATAACTTATTCTTTAATAAGATAATAGCCATGGTTCTTGATGTCTAGTTTGTCCGTATGTTGGGGCTACTTTGACATAGCCTTCATTTTCTTAATATCCGAAGAAGTTTTACTATATGAGCTACTTTGATACAAATTTACGCTTTGAATAAAGTGCTTTTGATAAAATCCACTAAATCTTTTATGCCTATAACTTTATTGGAAAAAAAAGGTTACTAGTAATCTATAATATTAATAACCTAATCGGCCCCAGTTCATGGTATTTGAACAGAGCTGGAATTTTCCCCACCTCGCGTCGGCTTATACCCTTTCAGTAGAATTGACGTTTTACAACGCGTTTGCTGGTACAAAGAGGAATATGACGTGAACGTCCAAGCTATTGCGAACAGATTTTCTCGTAATCTTCCATTTGCCAGCTGTCATTTCGCCTTCTATTACCTCAACACTGGTTTGGTCAACTCTTAGAGCTTCACTCCAAGACTCCAGGTTTACAATTCTGCACCGAGTTACTCTCTTCAAGGGAGATTATACTGACCTAGTAAGAAATAAGTACAGCTTAATTAATTTTTAAAAATCATGCTGAGTTTCCTGCAGCTTATAATTACAAGAACCCTCCAGATTTTAGTAGGCCTACAAGGCTTAAAGGAAGAATAAAAGTCGTCCTCAATCTGACATATTCTTTATATTTTCATTTGTTTCTTACTCAATAGCTGATATTGGCGATGCAGATTCATACTTTCCTCAAACAAATATTCTTCAGAGAAATGTAGTCAGTATGCATCTTCAAATTATATCAGAATTATGCAGTATAAATAATAATAATAATAATAATAATAATATATATTATTATTATTATTATTATTATTATTATTATTATTATTATTATTATTATTATTATTATTATGATTTAACAAATTGGGCAGTTATGCCGAACCAAACTGCAAAGCTTCATTTAACCTATAAATGACTTCAAGATTTGTGTGCCATTAGATTAGTTTAAGTTTTGAGTAATAGGCCTACATGTTTTCTGTTAAATAAATTGCTTTTTATTTCTGTATTCATACCACTTTTGTGAAGATTATCAATTCCGGGGTGCGCGGGCAAAGAGAGTTAAGTTCACCAACCTAAAAAATTGAGATATGCCCATAGAGGTATAGATAAAATGTTCTCTACATTTGTGTTAAGTCATATTCAAAATTGTACGGTAGTTATGGATGTGTGCCTCGTGGGTTTATCCTTCTCTAAAGCTATGTTGGGCTGGTATAGTGTGTTAAGTCACTCTCATTCTCAGCAACAAGAAAGTGGACTTAACTCTCTTTGCCCGCGCACCCCGGAATTGCCTATTACAGCGCCATGGAAAAGAAACAGGCCTTATTCACTTCTTTTACATCACCTTGGGTAGAATTTTCTATATTTTCTTTTCTATTGCCTTCATTCGCTGGTGACTTTGTAGTCTATTTAATTTCAACTGAGCGACTTAAATATTCAACTTTAGTGTTAATGATGAAAATTATTATGTATTTCGATTACCAAATTTCTTAAAAATGACTTTGGCGTCTTACAGACTCATTGCTCAAGAATATTACAGGAGAAAAATTCCTCTTGACACTGGAATTCGAGCCAAGGACCTTTGGCTGTCCGTGCCGCTGCTCTATCATCTGAGGTAGCCAGAGTTCGTTTCACGGAACCAGATAGAACCTCTCTCCTATGACTGATTGAAATATGTGGAGATTTCACAATATGCACTGGCAGTAATATTAATGATGAAAGTGTTATGATTCACTGACATGTTAGTTATAGGTTAGGAATGAATTACATTCAATCTGAAAACAATCCCACAGGAATTACATGAAGCCTGTTATTTGCACATAAGTGAGTAACGTTTTAACTGAAAAATACTCACATTAACATATAATACAGATATGGGTAGCTGTACATTTCGATAGATTGCACAATATATATATATAGGCTATATATATAATTAGCATTTAACTAACCACTCTTCATAAAATTTCCTCAAATTGCATATAAAAGTTGTGGGTTTCAGTGTAAGTTACTGCATATAATTCAAACAGTGAAATTGTATCCATGCTCAAGAATATTTCGAAAATAATAAAACATAAATGTTAATAAGGGCCAGAAAAAAATGTTCGTAGTTGTGCAATATGGGGAAATGGGTAATTCCAATAAGCTTTTACACCTTATTTTGATTTATTTTCTGAATTATTACCGCGGTGCACCATATGGTGCTCATTTATGCTCATGAATAAATCAGGTAAGAGTTACAGTCGCATGGACGTCATTTAATTACTTGTATTACCCAATGATGGGGGTCTCTTTATACACACTTTTGGTTTGGTTTTATGGCTATTTAAAGAAGGGAGTATACTACAACTTAGACCTGTGACCGTCGCCAATGTGTTGGAATTGTGTACCGCATAAGGTCTTGTAGGCCTACATAGGCCTACCTGTAAATCTAAAGATATGGGCCTGTACATTTATGCACTCATAAATACGAGAGCGATCTACGGTACCTGTTGTACCTACCTACGATAGGACATATATATGTATGTATGTATGCATGTATGTTTGTATGTATGTATGTATGTATGTAGGTATGTATGTATGTATATATATATATATATATATATATATATATGTAGGCCTATATGTATTCATTTGGGAACATCATCTTCAACTGGGTGCGTTATAATTGACATTTCCTGTTTCCTGTTCGTCTTGACATGCTTTATAGAGGAATAGGCCTAGGAAGAGATTAGGTAAGATGCTGAGATGCAGGAGGTAGAATTCTTGGAGGAGAACAAATTGTGGTTGTTTGACGCGCTGGAACAGTGACGATTCCCGGTAGACCTTACGTCGGATCGAATCGAATTGATAAACGAGAAACAACTGTAACTTGTCTTTTAGCTTGGCATGTCAAGTTAAATTAATATTGACATTATTCACTTCCACATTTAACATCAGTTCTTAGGTCTACTTTCCCCAGAATGGAAGTATTTCGTACATCCTTCCAATACACTAACTTATATAAACTGAAGCATGAATTTCAGTACCAATTCTAGTTGACAGGATTGAGTGAAGAGTCCAAAAACTAATGCGTGCAGATTTAATATACAGGCTGTTTCAAAACATAGCAAAGTTTATCAGTCATACCTTACACTTATATTATATTAAAATATATTCTATGAATGGAATTGATAGGTATAAAAGAAAAGGAATCACGTACTTTACCCATGTTTTAGTTCTATAAATTCCATGACATGCTATTATTTGACTGAGCATAAGTGCGATTTGAGTTGAATCACACTAAAGTGGTTTCTGTGCAGGGCCGTAGCAAGGTCCTTCTGCGCCCCTTGGCGAGTTTGACAAATCTGCGCCCTCCAATACTGGGGGTCTGAACAATTTATTATTTTAATGTTTATTATTTTAATACAAAAACACTGTTATTATCAAAGAAGACCTAAACCTCAATTTGAAAATGAACTAAGTGTTGGACTTTCAAGATACTAAAATCTTATTTTCAGACGATTGAACTACTTAAAAAATAATTCAATAATAAAATCTAGTATCAAAAGTAAATTACATAATAGGCCTGAGGCCTTCTAAAATGGTTAACACATTCACATAGGTAAAATTATTTTTTTCGAATAACTTAGTTGAACCACTTTCATCTCAATAATAATGCACATTTTAATTTTTATTGTCGTTATATCTTTCCATACTGTTCATGATTTATGTTATCAAACTCTGTCAATAAAAAACGCGTTAATTAAAGAACGTTGCATGATTGCTTGATGTTTGTAGACAATCGGCATAATACTACAGATACTTCACGTGCAGTAATTTTTAATAACCTGAAAGATTTCTTCCATTTACGTGGAATTTTTATTGCGTGATAAATTGCACCAGTCTAAAAAAGGCAGGATTTTTTAAGGTTAATTTTGCGCCCTCTTTGTACCTGCGCCCTTGGCGGGGGCCCATCTCGCCACCGCCTAGCTACGGCCTTGTTTCTGTGTCATCAAATTCTCTGGTTGAGTTTATCGGCCTATTATATGCCTATGAGTATTATTCGGAGCATACTATAGCATCCCCATTTTGCTTCATTCTGTTATATTAGTCCATTTTACTTTTTCATGTAAAACTTCTTGGACTTTCTTTGGTTTCGAGCGTAATTCTTCTTCTTTCTCTCATAAGGTAAAGGACTGTTTACATCACCACATTTACCTGTGAACCATTTCACAAATAATTGTGGGGGTGGTGGCTAAGTAGAGTCTGAAGGACGCAGATGTTACCCCTATGTTGGGTTCACCTCAGGACTAAATATGAATTTCTATGGGGTGAATTCACTGCATAAGCCAGCCTACACTTCAGAATTATATGTTTTATTGAACTGTACCTCCATAATGTTTCACCAATTTTTAACTTAGTTTCATAGAATAAATATAACTAACGATGATAAGCAATTTTCTCCCTTCTCGGACCAACAATGTTTTATTTCCAGCTAAAACCATTGATGTCAGTGGCTAAAACAGACAAGAGACAAGAGACAGGAGACTACCACAGAGCATGCAAACTGGAAAATAAATAAATAAACAAAAATTTCTTACACCTGATGCGGAATTTCATTCTGGTAGAACAATAATTACTGATAAGGTCTGCTGCTCAAATAACCACTGTGAATAAAAATCTGAAATTTATGCCAATGCAGTTAAATGAAGCTGACAGTTTTGTGTGGAATTTTAACTTTTTGATAGGTTTATGTTCAAACTTTACACACACTGTACGTAAAGCACGAGGATAGTGAGTTTCCTTAAAGGAAAATAATAATGGAAAGTGTGAAACTTCATTTAGTCTGATTTTGATGTATGAATAACTTTACATGTTAACTATCAGTATAACTGATCGCTATATCGTCGGCTGAGTATTAGAATACTTACTCCATTTTATTATAAAAATTAGATAATGTAGGCGTATATTTCGAACTCTTAACTAAAGTAGTACCTAGTTATCAGTTCACTCCAATACTCCACTGACGACATCTTGGAAGATTTGTTGACACAATGCAAAATCTGCCTGCCATCTTGCAAGAACGTTATAGCTAGTCCTGTGTATGAAATGCGTGGAGCATTCCAGACTAAGTTCAACGCTATGAATTTGCTGTGAGTTGTTGTGTTATTCTTGTATTTACAAGTCTACATAAACCTGGCTAAAAAAAAATTGAACGAAGTTTCCTACCACGTGACCACCAGCCTCAATTTCTGCGCAAATGTTCCCTTAATGCATCTATTATCTGCGCCAGTGCTCTAGGACACAAAGTAAATAGTAAATTTTCTTACTGCAGCATTAGCAGAATTTACAAATAATTCCTACCTGATCTAGTGCCATGTTATTCTTCGATGCAATCCAGGTTTAAAATATGACATGACGTTAAAGAATTCATTTTTCACCATGATGCATAGCGAATTTCTCTCATGAGCTCGGCATTTATGTAATTAGTCGACTCGGGTCTTAATTAAAATCCGTCCCACAAAGCGTGATAAAGAAATGGCAAAAAGAGTCAGCAAACTAAGTACCGGGAAAGTTAGACGTAAACAACCGGTGGTCGCGTCCTGGACGCACCGACAGCACTGCATGTACGGCGATAACAGTATCTTTGTACACTAGATTATTTAACTTTATAATTATATTTAGATAAGATTCAAAGACAACATTCCCATTTTTTCTCTACCTGAGAAACACATAACTAGCAGTAAAGATAATTTTATCACTGCACATTACATTTGGATTAT
The DNA here is from genome assembly GCA_964059195.1 of Ectobius pallidus. NCBI lineage: Eukaryota > Metazoa > Arthropoda > Insecta > Blattodea > Ectobiidae > Ectobius > Ectobius pallidus. The sequence continues at coordinate 77,694,828 of CAXKWD010000006.1, forward strand.
ATACCCTATATTCTTGTTTTATTCTACCTCAATGACTGTTAAGTTTTGTTTTATAAGTTCTCTGTTATCGATATAATTCTAAACACCGGCACCAGAGATAACGTTCAGTTATACTTCAGGAAGTAATGACTGTGTTTTATGCGAACATAAAGTATTTGTTTATGGGTGTAGCAAAATGGCATGCGTTCTCGTAAGAAATTAATTAATAGAAACAAACTAATAGGGTCGACTGCTGAAAGGGGGTCTTGATCTTGGTTCGAGGCAGCGGTTTTCAAACCGTGGCCGAGGTTCGAATCTCTGTGTGATTTCTAAAACGAAAACCAGGCACGATTTGAATATAAACCGAAGTCTCTTGTTGTACAACTCGCAACTTAGAAAATTATACATTTTTATGAGTGTCATATTAATATATTGCCAGAGAAAGAAAAATACTAGGAAGATTCTGTTCCGTCAAAAGACGAAATCTTCTTGTCAACTGTTCGTAACTGCAGTCATGTAGGCCTGCCCTCAGTATTTTAATACGCAGATTTAATACCCTCAGAAGATCAATTCTTTCTGAAAATCTTATAGCTGATTCATCTTCCATCGTAATATCTGAAGCACAGGTTTTAAACCTACCAAGTCGTGGTTCATGTAGATTGTCTTGATTTTGAGTTATGACTTAGAAAAATGAGAGAAACTTTAACTTTTAAAACTCTTAACGTGGATTTAAACCATGGCCGGGGATAAAACCTTGTTTTAGCAGTAGACCCAAGTCTTTGCATCCGTTTAAGACTACAAATGCAATCATTTTGTTTTAAGTCAAGTGTTGTAATCACCTTTAGTATTATAGCTACGGGATGCTTCCAGCGACTTTGTGCCACCTCGCGATCTCAATTTGACATGGGAAGTAAGTTGGAATCTAAATGTGTTCAGGGCTGTATTCATTGTACAGGAAATCGGGGGTTTTCAGCGTTTTCCATTTTACCAAATTTCATTCCTACTCTCTCCTTTCTCTCTTAATCTCATTTATGATTCGTCTATCATTAAAATAATCGTCTTATTGGCAAAACACGTGCGTTACATTATGTTACTCATTCAATCTTGTTAAAAGGACACACAACCTTGTACCCTTAACTTAACTTAACTTGTATGGGCCCAGTGCACATTTCGTCATTCGTAAATACATAAATAAAACATAACGCGTATATAAACGCATTAAAAGCAATATTGTGACAATCTAATCACATGTTTATGAAGCTGGTAAGTTTTGTTCTTTTACGACGGCTTCCAGACGTCATGAATTTTCTCAATATGATGTGGCATTTTCGGTTAATTTCAGTTATGAATGTTAAATCTTAACTGAAACTAGACAAGCTAAGTTAAGGGTATAAGATTGTATATTCCTTTTATCATGATTTTAAATCTAATACACTCTTATTGCGAAAATGAAATTCGCTTATAATATTACTTGTTGGGAGAGGACTGTTGTCTGAGACCTACAAGTAAGTTCGGCTGATGAGCACTCAACAATAAAGACCAGAGGAGAATGTAGAAAGAGGGATTGTGTATGGATTTATGTCCGCATTACACTGTAAGGTATTTAGGAAATGTCCAATTATATTATAAACCACAAAGGGAAAATTTATTCCTTATTCTTTTGTCTGGTGATGTGAAAAATGTTATAATATTTAGCCTGAAGAGAAGAACACTGTAAAAGTTTACAGACAATTTTTTTCTAAAATATATATATATATATATATATATATCTGTCTGTTTTAGAAAAAGAATAGGCTACTAAAATATGCTTGTTACCGCTTTCACACTGTATAAACAGGAATGATATTTATTTCTCGATATTTTAAAATTATTGCGCATACTGAAAATTTAAATGTTTTAATTAAACTGCATGAATTAAAAATATAAACGGACAAATTCCAGCTGTTTCTTATATGGTGTATGGACGAATGTGACATATAAAACTTTATGAAATTTTCAGTTTGTCCTTCATGTTAAATATTATAATGACCATTACTACATGAGAAATAGACGCTAGTCTCAGAGCTTGGGTTTGTAAAGGATTAACAATAATCATCATTTTAAACCTTTTAGGTGATCCCACGATCATGTCATTTTCCTTCCAGTCGGATTTTACTTTGTCTTTCGCTCCAGAAGAGTAGAGTATTAAAGGATCACACACATACACACAACTGCTTGTAATCCGATTTGCTCAACAAAACTTTTCTACACCAGCATCATGTTACAGAGCAGACTGTTGCATCCTACACGAAAGAAAAATTAAAACACCTTACACGACGCCAACTAGTCTGATAAAACACAAAGTTCATGTGTTATAACTTCAAGCTTCGCCTTATACGAACTGAACCCGAACATTGTAGTGAATGATTAATATGTAAATGATTATTTGAATGATGAACCCTGGAAAGAACCGGGATGTGTCTTAAAGTAAGCCTGTACTGAAAAATAAAAATTGTTTATTTTCTACCCAATCATTCTAAAATTTCAACCACATGCTAATTTCAGTATCTTTCCACTATATAAAATTCTTCATTAGGCTACTCTAAACACTTTGGAGTTATTTTATACAAAACTACTGTATCTCAAACAATAGAGGCATGAAATGTTTATTTTGTTTAGCCTGGAAGTTTAAGAGACCACACGTGTCCAGAATATTGACATAACTTAGAATTATATAATATAAAATCAGCATTTGGAGTTTAAAGTTTAAAATATTATCTATCAGAAGATCCATCACAAATTCTTTATTAAAAGTATAAGTGATGCCACAAGATTCTTAGCGATTTTTTTGTGATGGCTATTCATAATTTATTGTTATACAGATTTTCGGCTGAAACTCAAATGTAACTGTATTTTGTACACTTATGATATGATGTTAATCCGCTTCTTGCACCAAACAGCACCCATGTGTTTTCCAGTTCTCTTCAAGTTTGTTATAGAGATTACTCAGGTTGAGGGATCAGGGTTCGTATAAGTTATAGATATCTTTTCTAAATCGACCTCATTTGCCTGAGCATAATCCGCTTCATATCGGATGGTTGGAAGATAGAAATACCTGAAAAAAGAACTCTCTTAATGAATAGGCCTACATGTGCTTCTACTTGATTTTTTTCTGTAAATACCCGAAAACATTAAAACAGAAAGTGAAAAATATCAACTATTTGGCCAAATTTCAGTTCAGACTTGTTTTGAAGAAAATGAAAAGTACAGAGGCATTAACTTTGTATACAAATTTATTATTATAATAGTTAACTTTGAACAAAATTTTTTTGTGAATTGCTGTTAAACCGCCAAACTTCTCACCTGGCTGAAAACCCGAGAAGAATTTCTACATTTGATACACTAGGAAATATAATATCGCAGGTGATTTTAGATTTTCTTAGGTCAAGTTGAATATCTTTCAGTATAAAAATTATACCACTAATATAAAGGTAACATTTATGTTATAATCAATAGTTCATGGTAGTGTTTGTATAGCAGATTTTCTTATAGGTTACTTATGAGAGTTGAAATATGGGTTTTTTTGGGGGGTTTCTCTCTCGCAAGGGATAATGAAGGATTGGAGTTAACACCTATCTTAAACGACTATTTTCATGTTACCTTTATCTTCGTACGTTTGTATTTTCCTAGAGGGAAGACCTGCTTCGTACAAGTGACCCATATCAGGGATTCCCCCTATGTCATCTGATTATGCGCATGGGAGAGTAAGATCCCTGAAGGGGCAGTAAAGTGGGTAAAGAAATAAAGAAAGAAAGAAGCAAAGAAGAAAAGAAAGAATGAGTTCTAGAGGAATATTTGGATTGAAACAAGGTCATTCTTGGGGAGCGAAGTTTATTTTAGCATCAAGCTACCCAGTTCCATTCCCGCTCATGACAAATTTTAAGTTACTCTGCAGCACATACGGTAAGATATTATTATAAAAACAATAGCTTAGTCATAGGCCTAATTCTAAGTAAAAACATGACTTTTATACTAAATTCTCTTTGTATGTAGAAGGCTAAAAGACCTTTTAAACTTTTCATTCTCATATAAATTCGCTTGATTTATGGACGAGGTTTTTCACAAGAGAGAGGAGGAGAATATAGAATCCGCTAAGCTAAAAAGCTTTCATATGAAGTCGAAAAGAAGACATTGGTATAATATTGTGGTCTTCTTCATGCCATCAAATAAAAGCCGCATCAACACCCAGTTTTTAAGTAAGGGTGCTTTCGTTTAGACTAGGCTATACTCTGTAGTGGCTGTCCATGCTAAGTTTGAACGAAGAGATTGTTTCTGAGTTCTATAAAGTCTACTTACAAAGGCTTATCAAGTCACTTAGTTGTCAAATCACGTAGCTGTTCTCTGTTGCAATACGAATAGTGATTATCACCTGCCTGTACCGTACACTCAGCTTCACTTCCTGACCTATTACGCACATATTCTAATGCAGACAAAAGACAGACTAACAATGCGAAGAAAACTTCTTTAAACTCTTTTCTAACTAAAATTTTGCATTCTAACCCATAGGTAATTAAATTCTGAAGATTCTACTTGAGTAATAGACTTTAAATGATTAAGTCGAGACCCTAAGGAACTGAACTAACAAACTTAATCTTGCTTGAGGATTTTATAATTACAGTATACAAATTAAAATTCCCATATCCTAGTTGGAGATCAATATCCTACTTTGCGAAATTAATAGTCTATATATTATTATTGCGTTTATAGCTTTTCTCTTTATTTAATGGCCATTGTCTTCTATCTCTTGTGGTCTCTCCTCTTGTCGCTTTAGTCTTTCATTATTATTTATTAATTCTCGCCATATTTCTTGTCCCTTAATTTTTTTCTATCCATTTCTTCTTTTCATCTTCAATTTTAATTTTAATTCTTCTGCTCATCCCTTATAGCAATTGTGTATTTATTTTAATTTTGTTAACCTTACATTGTGTTTCTATATTCTTTCTTCCTTTGTATATATTTATATATGTTTTAATATATATTTTAATATTATTTAGTTTTTATTGTTTACTGATGTTTTCATTTTAGCGCAAACAAACAAACAGGATGTTTGATTCTTATATTTCTTTCATTGAGCGTAAATCATAGATGCACAGCCTCTTGAAAAACGGCGAAACCTAGCCGTGGGAATGTAAGGTTGGGCTTCATTCTAAACGGAATTATCGCTCTTGGTGAAAATAACCTTGAAGGCTATTACAGATCGCCCACGACAGGTGTAAAGAATAATTGTGATTTATAATTACTTAACTAGGTTGTATTCTTGAATAAATGCAGGGTACCAGATAGGTTCTACTTCCGTTTGTGAATTTGATCTAGTTTTTCTGCAGCATGAATGGAACAAATGTATACTTCCTGAACCTAGGCTTATTCAGGCTTCTTAATATATTGGCTATCAAACCACATTCCTCTCACCTATGTAAATTACTTATTTATATACTACTAAAAAGCTAGTCTGCAATATATATTAATGGATTTATATAGTTTCTCTGTATAAATTGTCTTTGATTTCCGCATATTCTTTCTAAGAATTAATAAAGTACGTGTAATTATTTCCACTTTCTTAGTATTTCTGCTAAAATTTACAACCTAATATTGATTGGTAGAAGCTTCAAGATTCCATTAGTAACTCATCTATAGGTGAACACAGTAGTTGTAATAAAAGTTTATTTGAATTCGTTTCCCATGAACTACTATTTATGACGCCTATTAGTACAACCAAGTCTCATATTAGTTGCTGTAAATTCCAGAACAAAGTTAAGCAGGATTTAGATAGGTGTTACCAAAGTGGTACACTTTGCAGAAGAATTTATCTCGATGAATCATTAAAGGATGTGAAACACTGGATTATATTGCGTGGATTACACATTGGTATTGAAGAAGACAAGTGTGAAACGCGCAGAAATGAGAGATGTTAAACATTGATTACTGTTTAGTGTTTGTGTTCCTCCTTCCATATAAATTAATCACTCAGTTAATTAATTATGAAGCTCCCTCCATTATAGTTGTTCATCCCAACAGGTTCCTCAGCTTCCGACTTCACAAAGCTCTAAGTCGTTGCAGCTTCTGTAGTCCTTATCCCATAGCTCAGCGGAATGTCTCTATTACTACAGCGTTGAAATTTCCGTAAAACCACAAAGCCTAAATTAGAGCTAAACAGTATTTATTACTTTATTAATTATTAATTTAAAAACGTATCTTTAAATTTCTCATGGATGTTAATTAAATCCTGTACGTTGTATGATTCAAAAATAGCAGGTGTATAGAGTTTCACTTTGGAGTAATCTGATGTGAAATTTCCTCTGCCCCCCCCCCCAAAAAAAATTTTTGCTTTTTTAGTATAATATTTATTATGACATTCTTTTCATGTAAACTGGTTGTAAAAGTTAAGAGAATGTCGTTAGCACATCATATCGCATCCTCAAAGAATATGTAACCCAAAAATATCTGATTAATGCACTCATGTAACTTTCTTTACCCTAAGCACGAGCAAAGCACCTATCTCACTTCACATTCTATTATAGAATAAAAGGCCATATTCCAAAGGGCAGTTGTTTCAACCTCATCAATGCTTTATTGTTTACCTTCCAAGGCTGAGTTTCTACGAAAAGTGGGTGGCTTATAACTACCCTTCAAGAGTTTTTGCAAAAAAAAGTTATTTTTTAAGTTATAGCTCCTAGTATAAGCACTTCGTGTACAAAACTTAAACAAAATCGTTAGAGAAACGGAGCTACACTTCCACTAAAAGTCAGAGGAGAATACCACAAACCGTACCGGGGTAGTGGTGGCGTTGGGTGAAAATAAATCTCCACAATTTTTTTAATGGATTGGGCTTTCGAGGATGAACGAAGCTCCACCACCAATTATTATTTTATCCTGTCTTCTTCATCACTATTATCATCAGCTTCATTACTTTTATGATTTTTTAAATTTCAACTGTATTTATATTCCTTTTAGCTACAAGGCCATATCAGGAGTTCGAGAACTTTGTCTCTATAGTAGGGTGGGGCATGGAACTATTAATTGTGAATTATTTTCTATTGTTAGTGTATAATATGGAGGTAATTTCAACTGATATTAATTTAAATGGATATGGTACAGGATGAAATGGTGAGGATGATTCATGGTAGGTGTGCAAATATCCAATTCGGCGTTTGCCCTTACGACTGGGGAAACCATGGAAAAACCCCATTTCAAATTGGCCGGCCACGGGATTTGAACCTAGGACTTCCGAATGCGAGTCCAAGACGTTACCATCTCGGTCATATCGCTCGTATGATGATTTCATTATTTTATTGTTTTATATAAATTTTAGAAATGCACATTTCAACATTGCCTACTAGCCGAATTAATAGGCCTAAAATAAAGAGTGTTCAAAAATCAAGTATTCAAACTGCTAGGGATGATAAGAGAATAAAACAAACGTTTCTTGTAAAATCATGGGTACGAAACAATGAATGAGTCGCTCTCTAATACCTCCTTATCGGCTGCGCAAAGAGGTTCATGTTGGTAACTTTGAACACTTATTCTAATCGAACACTGATTTCCACGAAGAAAAACATGAACATGTCACATTGTTTTATTCTCAATCATACCCGATAACTTCCCCTAATCTCGTATTATCTGTAATGTTCAGTACCGTACTCAATCGAGATGAGTTCATTAACAATACATGTTTGTTTCAGCCTCCCCTATCATCCCTAGCAGTTTGGGCATTAAATTTTTCATCACTCTATAAATTGAGAATTCCGATATTTCCAATTGAAGTTCTGTTGCGAAGTGTACCCATTGCTTCGATTACACCATGTCATTTCCATTTGCATAGCTTTCTGAATGTAGGATGCGAAGCTCTTTTGAATATGCTCAATAGTTTATTAATGATTAGAAGTATTGCTCTCATAGTGTACTATTCTATTTAACTTTTCAGTTACCGTAGAAATTATAAACTTTTTTTTATTAAACCTTTATAAAGATTAGTGGACTTCAAGTTGATTCTTTTGAGGGTACATTGTGTAATAGCCTAAGTTATGTAATCTATATGAGTCACCCCATTCCCTCAAATACTCCTAACTCATTTAGAGCAAAATTTATATATCGATATAAGCATTCATCGAGTGAAATCACCAGTTAATTGTTATAAGTTTGAAATCGATGAGAAAATTTTCTGTAGAAAAACACTTGTTTTCATAAATGACACTGATAAAACATGCATAAAACCCGCATAATTAGGTTTTTATGCATTTCTAAGGTGACGAATTCATATGTCAATGGCACTGAAGAAGTTAAACTAATGACGGAATGGAACGAGGTGCACTCAGCCCCATGATTAAATTTGATTAAGAAGTAGCGGCTCCGGTCACGGCCATGGGAGTCAGCATGCTGGCTACATGCCCCCAAATTTACCATCTGCTTATGGTAGAAGTCGCAGTAGTCAGAAGGCAATCCTATAGTCCCTTCATGGATGCGACGCCACCGAGTTAAGGTTTTTAATGACTGAATGTAGCGGGAATCATGCGGTCAGCTCGTAAATATTAGTATTTTTTTAAAATTAATAGCATAATATATTAATGTAACAAATTTCGAATTAGCAAATTCAATGATTTATAATATTTCACTTCCAATTTCTTCCGCGAAGCACTCTTGGACCTATAGGCCTAAGAAGAACAGGCGTGAATGAAATAATAATCAATCTAGCCTATATTAATAAAAGGAAGTGTCTGTCTTCCTTCTGTCTGTCTGTCTTTCTGTCTGTCCGCGATGCCCAGAGAAATCTACTCAACGCAGATATCTGAAATTTTAAACATAGATGGACTGAAAATGCACCTCGAAGCCGGAATTTTAAATTTCGCTATCGTTCGTGAGTTATCAGTGAAAAACGGGCTAAAAACATGCATTTTTTGCGTTTTCGAAGCATCAGTTTTCAGTTATACATTTCAATGTCAAATCAATTACAGTTGGCTTTGGCTATTTTTGTCATGCCTTGGAAATAAAAGCATCGCGATCGCTTGACTGTTGTAAGCCCACGCTGGTCGATTCATTTGTTTATAATATCAAGGTACGAAGACATATGAAATTTTCAACCTACACGGAGGAGGAATAATCAATATAGGTCTAAATATGGTCACACATTGTTCGATTTGGACGAAACTCACTATACAGGGGTTTTCTGTGCCAAGGAACTCCAATCTGAGGTCGCTTTTACCAGGTGACGCTGTCTAATCGTGGTATGTATCAACGTGATTTAGATGTTAATAAATATAATGATTTAACATTATGCTCTTAATTTATTATTTTTAATTTTTGAAAAAATTATCTTGGCGAAGCTGCGGGCACATGCTAGTACATTTATAATACAATGCAATATTTTTAATATCTATATCTATATTAACGTTTATATTGTTACACTACTTTTATGTTAAAAGTTATTGATTTTTTCCATTGTTCCATTTTTTATTTCTTCCTATTATTATTTAATTATTTTTTCATTCCTGCTTACTTACCATGTTGGTTTTCATTATTATTTTGGTAATGTTTGAATGTATCCACCTCTGGTTAGTGGAAGAGAAGGCCTTATGGCCTTAACTACACCAGAGGAAAATATAAATAAAAAAAATTAATGTTCAGATGGGATTACATCATCAGTGCTCAGTACTCTGACAAACAGAACTCTCTCTTCAATAAACTGAAAAGCTGAATTGAAAATAGATGTAGGGAATGCTTTCCACTCATGTGGTTTGAACTATTTTGCATGAAAATGTCCAACACCTCTCATACATGTACTGTAAGTGACGGATCAATGACGAGGTTTGTTCCACTGTACAGACTGCAGGTAGTGACCCCTTTCCCTCTCCCACCCTCTCTCTAGCATTCGCACATATAAGTCTCGTTATCGTAGCTATAAAGAGAGCCCGTGGTATGCAAAATTACCTCGTAAAAGTATGCCACCATTCCACATTGCCAAACAACGAACTCCCAACAACTAACAATGATAAACGTACAAGCTTTGATTTTACTGCACCAATGATGTTTGTGGGAGAAGATAACATGAAGTCCTTTCTGAAAATAAAATGGCTCCTTGTTAACCATAATTTCGTTCATAATTTGAGTTTTTATTTTTGTCTATACGATCGACTATTTTTAGATTATTAGAAATAACATTAATATTACCAAACATCATTATTCGTGAGAATGTTTTAGGAGAAAAAATTATCTTACAATAGGATTCAAACCTATGACCTTTGGCTATACAAATCAATAGTCTCCCAACTGAACTAACCAGAGTTTGATTCATAGCACCAGATGAAATCTCTCTCCTATGAATTATACCTTTATTGGTCAAACTCACGTTCAGTCGAATTTTCACAAATTTTAATAACAGGGAAATGTACAAATTTAGTGCCGTTAAGATTCTAGATTTAATAAACAATGGTTTACAGTGAGCTAAGTAATTATAATCAGTAATAAACGTAATTGCTTTCCGCTGTAAAAATAGAATATCGTTAACATTTTAGGTATTACTTCATATTCAAGCCATAGCTCCTAATTGACTGTAAAAAGGCAAAATAGGCAATACGAACATAAGTTGATATACATGTTCAAACGAATACTGTATAAGCAAAGCCGAATTTAACAAAAAAAAGTGATAGTAATATACTGTTTAAGTTGATCAAAGAAATAGTGGTTCCCCTGATAATTTGTAAAGTAAGCAAGCTAATTTAATGAGAAGGGAAACATTTTAAAATTATAACGTTTAAACTGGGAAGATGAATGGCAGTCTATTCTGGTGTGTTCACATCAAAGCATAATTCTCCCCTAGTTGGGAAGAACTTTCGGAATTCAAGAGAAATATCGCGAAGATAACTCGCGAAGTAAGGAAGTCAGAGCAAGAGCGAGTTTCATGAAAGGAAAGTACAGCCCTGCTTCATCATGTATAGAGGCTGTATCTTCCAGACGGATAGGTAATTTCAAAGTTAGATGTGTGTCGGTCGAATCTGAGACTATGGGTCACCGGAGAGCATGACGATAAGCCGGTGCAACACAATTCATTCGACGCTATTAACTGTGATGAGGGGATTGCAGGCTCTTATCGCCAAGATGGGCAAGACGTCGTCTATGTTCACACCAAGTTTCGCATAGAGAATACCTAGCAATACAACAAGGTGTGTAACTAACCATGAGACCAGAATACGTTCAATCGTAATTAAGAATAATTATAAGTACGCATTGTCTTTTATTACTCTATTTTTGAAGAAAATCTTTGACTGAACAAGGAAGAAGTCAAAACATGCACCTACTATAGTTCAGGAGAAATCACCAGTTTATAAAGTGGACGGCTCTATTATCTGCCAATTTTGGATTGATGTAACAATTCCTAGTACATTCCTACATTCCTAGTAAAAGTAAGGAATTGGTGAATTTTTTTCAAAACCCACCCGTAGGGATGTCCAATTTTGATCAGACTTAAATTGTAGGCCTATAGTGACCTACAATAAAAAAAAAGTTACATACCAAAAATAAGACAAAATTCCTAGATGTTCCATATGAACACAGCCCAAAACCTAATAAGGCTAGTACTTGAGTCGAACCCAAATGCTTCATCACTTCTGCTGGTCTGTCGCATAGTTTTAGCCCTTGTCTGTATAATTCTAAAATAAAATTACATCCAGATTTAGCCACACTTCTTGTAGAGTCTTCAAATATAGAATAAAAAACAATTAAACTGTTAATTTTCATCCCTTTGAAATCAGTTTTCGTTTGCTACTTATTCTGCTTCGTCTTCTTCATACCAATATAATGATAATAATTGCTTATTTTTCATTATTGTAAAAATTATTGCTTTCACCACTCTAAGCTTTTGCCTTTCTCCCCTGGTACTTTTCATTATATTAATTATTATATTTCTTAGTTTTAAAAACAGTTAGGTTAACATTATACTTCTGTTGTAAAACTGAAATATAAATATAACATTGGAACTGCCTCCGGTCATGAACTCCTGCCCTTTGAGGGTTTCAGAACCAATCTGTGTATCATTTATGTAATTAGTAAACAACTTCTACAAAGTGTGATACAATTTTACATTGTACAGCCTACAGACAACACTAGAGTAGACCAGGACTCTACAAACCAAAATGTAACGAATGTCTAAAATTATATAATGGGTAGGCTAATTTCAAAAGACGATACACAGAACACAGCAGAGCCCTGAAACAGAACATAGATTCTGCGTATGCAAACCACCTCACATAAATACGCAGACTTCGAGACAGACATGGAAATTCTACACATTAACCACAAAGGTCACACCCTTAACACACTTCAACAATATGAAATATACAAACACACCACACAAGACAACACAAAAATCTTAAACAATCAACTACAATTCAAATCACATGCACTATACGACAGAATCGTACACAAACACCTTCCTGACCGCAGTGTTGGCAATATGGAAGAACATGTAAAAACAAAGAGTTAAATTTAGTTAGAAAGTTTAACCAAGTCCACATTAAGTAACATCACTACGAAAAAGAAAAAATTTAAATATTTTTCTTTGTCTATGAGTGCGCTTAACGTTCGTAATTTGGAAAGTTAAAATTGAACTTAGATTAGTATAAGAATGAAGAAATAAGGTCTTTTGATCTCTTCAATATCAGTTAAACTCTCAACTGTACAATGAAATCTACTCTCACTTCTAATTTTATTTTTACTTACAATTTTCGTAGCTCTGAACCACAAATATTTTTAATAAATTCAAGTGTAAATTTCTTAAAATTTCTGGAGTCAACTAATAATGGCGGGTAAAGCCGCGGGCACTAGCTTTAATATATTGATAGTTTAAACCTGGAAGTATCGCGGACAATAAAAATTCAAACAAACCACTCCTTCCCTTGAAAAATGATATAATTTCTCAAAATTACACTGAATTTATCAAATAAAATTCACATCATATTCATCTGTCAACAAACAGTTGAGAAACAATACGTATTATTATTGTTCACAGGCAGCTTTGGAACTGCATAATCGAATCTGATATTGTTTCCCAGGCGTCGCTTTCTAATAGTGGAATATACTCTAAAGCCGGAATTTTAGCTGTTTCGGTAATTATTATTGGTTTAGTTTATGAATGATTCTCGTGCAAGTGTTAATAAATATAATTCTTTAATATTTATTATACTCTTAATTTTTAAATTTTCAATTATTTATCGTGGGCGAAGCCGCGGGCACCTGCTAGTTCATTACATTGTTGCTATCTCCCTTGTTATAGGAAATATGCCTTTTAAACTGTGCTTGTGTTCAGACAGTAATACGTAATAATGTAGTCACCATGTCATGCAGTTATTATACACAAAGAGAGGTTACCTTCGTGATGTCATGTTTCCTGTCTGATGCAACTTCATAGTAAACGGCATTAATGCTAATGCTGCCATTCTTTGAGGTTCCACCTTATTTGGGAGCTTACAAAAATGTCTGGTTCATGTTGGTCTACGATTTGCGTTCGGAATATTTTCATTATGCACAAAGGAAAGAAAGGTACAAATAAACCGAAGTGAAAAGTGGAAACTTGTCAAATGTACAACATAAAAAATGCTTCGTGGAAAAATCAAAAGATCGTTCATAAACAATATCGGCCAAATCATAAGCATATAATAAGTAATTTAAACTTAACTTACCCCTAAGCTCAGTTTTCATTTCGGGCTGAAAACTAGCATTCTTCGCTGAGACGTTATAGAAAGTAATTGTGATTTAGCTATTTGCGTAATAGTTTAACACAGGTCATCGAACACCTAATAATAATATAAAATACTTTATTTCATAGAAAAGGCATCTGCTTAATCATGAGTTATGGATTGCGTTATTTTTCAGACATTCGTTTTATATTACTATTTTTTTTATTGGTAGCAACTTTCTCTTCAATTTATAAGTAAACTATATAAAATTACGTCACAAATTTCCTATTGCCGTACGCGAGCAAGGGGTTGAGTGCGTCACTACATAAAAATACAACCTATAATAACTTTATATTCCTTGGAAGCTTTTCACTTTCTTTAGGATAAAATCTGGTAATTCAGTGTAATACTGTACACATAGCCTAAGCTAGGCGAGTTTATAATATTCTTTGGCGTATTATATTTTGAAATAATGGTGATTTATGATAGCTTACTATTGTTGCCTTCAACACATCGAAATTTATCTTGTGCTTTTAGTATAAATTGATGTTCGTAATGTCTCATTATTTTGTAATTTTGTTTTATTAAATATTAGGATTAGATAATAAGTCTATGTGTGAAATAATTTTGAGCAGTAAAAATCAGTTGAAGTTCTTAGTTTTCAAGCAGAGGTATTTTTAAGATCTGGAGGAAGCTTTGTGAAATTAAGTTCGATTACTTTTGACAACTCAACTCGAACTGTTGAATAATGAAGCATTGGTCTTTACATTCCCATTCAAGACTTCAAATGAAATACTTCTCTAATTTCACATTGCCGTGTTAAACTTAAGAGAAAAGGGAATGACATTCTCATCATTTCAGCTGATTTCTCCTTATTCCTTGTAAGATGGAATTTATTCCTCTTGAACTTACCTATAACATAATGTAAAAGAAGTCGATCGGCCTTTGATTTAACATAAAACGGTTTTCCTTTGTGGTTCTACATCAGTGCAGTTGCAGTTCATCTAACCTTGGAAGTGGAACGGGTTAAAGAAAGAGCGTTAGAAAGAAAACGTAAAAGGAAAATAAAGAAAAAAGAGGTAAAAAGGGAGAGGAAAAAAAGGAAAGTTAAAACGATAATGTCAGTTGGTGGTGCTGGCTTGCTAAGGGGTGGAGGAAGTTCGTTTTGCTGGTCCACCAAAAACAGTTTCCTTACTATGCTCTTGAGGAACGCCACCATCTATTCCTGCAGGTTTTACTTGAATTCGTTCCTCAGGATCCGGATCACTGACTCCCGTGAGAATTTCTACGACTGCTCCTTTATAGAGTGTTTCCAAATTATAATCATACATATATCTCTGCAATACTGCAACTAAGTGTTGACTTCAAAACATTACTAGTCAACATATAACACAGAACAACAGCAATTTTGGTGCCTTGGAATTTACACCTATTCTTGAGTATATTTAGGTCGCTGATGCCAAATCTGGCATTAGTTTTGCCCTGTCAGCTTTAGTTTGTGAGATGTGGTATTACCATAATGCATATTATCCCATTTTACGTTTGATATAAATCAAAACCAGTGCCTATTTTTAGCTTCTAAATCACGTGAAGAAAAAAGCAACACACTAACATTACATTAACATTACAATAACAACATAACATGGAGTCTGTAAAAAAAAATTGATGTTACCACATATTCTACGGTCGTTTGTGACTTATGAACTGTCAATCTGAGGTCCAAAAAATTATCCAGCTTTTAGTTTTTCTGTACTTCGTACAGTTTTCGTCCTACGGGTCCAAAGTATGGTCAAGAACCTTCACTGGCGATATTCTCAAGATTTTGTTTCGCGAAGGAGGTTATAAGTCAATGGCAATCAAAAGTAGAGCTGGTAGAAAAAAAAAAGGTTTACATATTTGAAATAAGCGCACTAAGTATAGCCGAAATACGGTAAAACATCTGAGACACCAAACAAAAAGTTATTTTTTGTTGGACTGTGTAATTGATGCATCTGATTAAAATACTATTGATTAATAAAAATTTAACGAAAACTGTTAATAATTTATGTTTACCATGGTCATAATTTCTTGTCATTTCCTAGAGCCGTTTAGCAGATTATATTCCTATAACATATATTTATGCCATATAATTTCCTACGAGCGCCTCGCGATTACATAGCCTAACGTTTTCACAGCTTTGAACGTCCTTCGTATGCTGGAAAGACTTCTCCCTTGCAAGCGCGGTCATAAAGCTTTTAAGGTCTTTGAACAACATTGACAGTTAACTCAGAAGAATCGCACTAAATTATTTCAGTAGACTGTACATTTTGACCTCTAGCAGCTTGTACAATGCGTTTAGATTCCTTTATCACGATAAGAAAGTCGAATCCAGTAGTTTTGGAACTAGAATTGTAGGACGTAGATATATGGGCTTATCCACTCGAAGAAAACACACCTATTCGCAGACTGCCGTTTGAGAGATCGAGGGTTCAAATCAGTTAGTAAGTACATAAGAGACACCTATAGCCATACACGTCCCGGAAGGTACTGTGTAATGTAAATATAAAATTTCGATTTAGGCTATATAATTTTTTATTTCGGAGCTATGGTGTCCACAAATACCCATACCCACGGACGGGCATACACATCCCCAGACATATTTATGAAAATTTATTTTTAGATTAAGGCCGCCTTCGAACATTCGACTTTGAATTTGAGGTCCAACATAAAACTTCCTCTACTTATAGAACCAAAAGTATGAAGAGAAAGAATATTTAAAACAGAGAGAAATTTAAATAGTTGTGAAGAACTTCGCTCTAGGTGAAAATCTCTCAGAATCCCTTATCTTATTAAGAAGTGTGAGTTCCAGGATATCACTTTCGTTATAGCCAATGCCTTGACGATATATTTTTATAGACATTATATTTTTGTAAAGGAAGGTACAATATACTTTTTTCAGAAAGCATAGATTTTGCACTTTGCCGGTGAAACGCTCAACAAAATGAGCTGAGAGTAAGCTATGAAAAACCTGAACGTCTCTAAGGAAAGAATGTATTTTATAAGTTCCTTTCAAGAAACAAATTCAATTTTAACCCTTGAAAGCTTTTCTATCAAAGATTTTACATTGTTTCTTATCGCAGACTTTTGAAGTGCGGAAGGGAATGTTTCAGCGTGAGGATGTCCACTCTACCCGAATTTAAAATGATAATTATATTTTTTGAAGGCAAGTGGAAGTTCTATCAGATTTTCACCTTTCATATGCAATTGAATATATAATTACATTTTCTACGAAGAGACATGATAATTGTTTAAAGTAAAATTGCAAAGTGTAATGATCTTGATATGGGAAATGAGATCACTCTCAATCTTTTTCTAACACAACATCGTGGTCTAACTGGAGGGGGCCTATTGCAGGTCCTACAAACTATTGAATGTGCATCGAGGTTTTTTCTTGGTATTGGAGAAACATAACGTTTAATTCTACATCGAGGTTTTTTCTTGGTATTGGAGAAACATAACGTTTAATTCTACATCGAGGTTTTTTCTTGGTATTGGAGAAACATAACGTTTAATTCTACATCAAGGTTTTTTCTTGGTATTGGAGGAACATAACGTTTAATTCTACATCGAGGTTTTTTCTTGGTATTGGAGAAACATAACGTTTAATTCTACATAGGTGTGTGGTCATGAAGCACCTATCGGTGCCCTAACCTCTCAAGAAAACTGTACATTTGGTTTTAATAGTATTTATGCGATCGTTATTATCGTAAAATATATTAATTGGCATTATTGTGCTATGCAGACAAAAATATGTTATGCAAATTATTTATAAGATTGTTTTCAGCATTGTCAATATTATATATTTTAGTTACTTAATTACAAAACTTTAAATTTATAAATAAGAATAAAAACTATAAAATATTATTATAAGCCTATATAAAATTACTGTTCAAAATACTAGTCGCACAATTAATTGGAACAAACAATTTATTATGAACCTACCTGAAATTGATGTTCAAATACTAGACATCAAACTGGAAGGTTACAGGTTCGTGTTTTCAATCTTCCTAGTGACACTATGGTTCCAACAGAAATGAATATCAGAATCAATCTTGCAGGTAAATGTGGTCAATGCCACCTTCATATGTCAGTTAATTTTCTAAATATACAGTTGCTTCAAACATTAAAAACCCTCCGTTAATTATTTCTTTAGTTGTTGTATAAAAAGTTGAATCGTACGGATGAACTCGTTAAATAAAATGGTAAAATGTTTTGTGCCAGCAAATCTGTAAACTTTCGTATGTTCTCGTTTTATTGTTATAACATCTACAAAATGGCCAATTCGTCATGGAGTCAGTGAATTATGTTAACTAGCTCAGTCTATTAATCTACTTCAAAGAACTGTGTTAAAAGGCTCAATCTATCAATTTTAACCATAAATATTAATTATAAAAAATATTCATAAATTCTAACCACAACAAGAAATTATGTAAAGTAGCTAAAAACTGTTAATCCTAATCATAACGAATATTCTTAAGCATGACCGCTTGTGTCGTCTAATGGCTAACATTGCTGACGACCGATCTGAAAATCTTGGCTCGATCCTCGGTACCTGCGCGTTTTTTTTTTTTTCTCTCTCTGAGTAAAGGAGGTCTGGAATGAAGGAAATAATCTTCACTACACCAACTGAGGAGTGAATCCGATCAAGAAAGCCTTCAATACCGGCCGTAAGAGTCGGCATGCTGACCATAAGCTCCCAATCCTGCCATCTACCTATTGTAGATATCGTGCCATACAGTTATTTACTATAATCTATTAGTCTTAATCACAAAGAAAATTTATTAAAAAGCCCAAAGCAAAGGAGAATTAAACTGCCCAATCTCTGAACCCAAACAACAAAATCATGTTAAATGGTTCATCTGCTAAGTCTAACTATAAAAATTATGTTCATTCTAAACACAACGAAGTACAGTATATTATATAACTCATTTTATCAGTCCCACCATTTAGAATTTTTAAAAATAAGTCACTCCATATATCCTAACTACGATGGGATTTGTTGAACCGTTTGACTATTAATTCCAAGTACAGCGTATATAGCCAATTTTGTGAATTGTGCAACAAATAGTTATGTTATTATGTTAATAGTTTGAAATTTAATCCTAATAAAATTATTGTGGTAATTTGTTTAAATATTGATAATAATCACAACGAATTACTTACTAACCGTAACAACAATGACTTATATTAATTAATTCAAGTCTTAAGTTAACCCCAATGAATTATTTTAATTAGCTGAATATAAAATCCTAACCAATGATTTATGTTGAACACTGAATCTATTGACCGTAATCTCAATTAATTAAGTTGAATAGCTGAATCTATTAGCCCTTACTTACTTACTTACTCAATGACAATAGACAATTCCTAAGCAAGGAATATTATCTATTTTATGGGACCCGGAGGTTCATTGCCGTGCTTACCTGAGCCCGCCATTCAGCCCTGTTATGTGCTAACTCCATCCAACCATTCTTCGCTAATCCCACTTCCCTTAAATCGATCCTTATATTGCCCTCATACATACGTGTAGATCTTCCAAGTGGTCTTTTCTCTTCGAGTCTCCTATTCAATATTTATTTAGTTATGCTTTTTTTCCCCATGCGCGCAATATGTTCAGACCATTTCATCCTCCGTGATTTAATTACTCTTTCTATATCCGGTAAAGAGTACAGGTTATGAAGCTCGTCGTTATGCAGTTTTCTCCAGTCCCAATTTTCATTTCTTTTATGCCCAAATATTTTCTTAAGCACTCTATTTTCGAACTTCTCCGATTATGTTCTTCCCGAAGAGTAGCCTAAGCGACCATGTCTCACATCCATATAATACAACCGGCAGGAAAATTGTTAATTGCTAAATAAATCCATTAGCCGTAACTTCAACAAATGTATTGTTAAATAGCTCAATCTATTAATGCATGCTAGGTAGACTGAAATATTTTATAATAGTAACTTCATTCTGAAACGACTCACCGAGAGTTAATAAAATCTTGTGGAATTAGAGAATATTCGGGCGCGGCTTCAAAAGGACACCTTAAGGCAGCCAGCGGACTTGGCGTAGTTGGGAAGTTAGCGAATTCTCCATAGAGAGTGTGCAGTGAGAGATTTGATTCAAACAGGGCGTAAGTAATATTTCACAGTTGAGCTACACTTCCCAACAATCTCCTCTGCTATTTTGTATGTGACTTACACTGTACCAGACGCAATTTAATGACGCTTCAATGACTCCTCTCTCAGGCTCCACACAATGTCCAGTGTATTTCACTTTAAGGGGACACTGCTATTGTGGTGTGATATTCTACTTCCTCAAGCATAAAGTGTAACTGATATCAGTATTTCCGATATAAGCCCTTTGAAAATAAAACTTTCATTGGAAATTCCCTTATAATTTGACTGATACATTGTTAAAGGCCACTCAATTACATAATAAATGCTTAACTATATACACGACATATCAAATCGTTAGAAGAAAAGGAAATTCTTGTTGATTATTTTTAATTTTTGTTTGCATTAACATCCCTAAATATTATTTATTAATTATTAATCACAATATCGACAAAAATAAAATCAGGTAAACTGATGTAACAAAGTGCCAGTATGTTTTTGTTTAATCAGTTATGATTGCAATTATGATATGCAGAATACAAAAAAAAAAGTCAAAATGGCCGGTTTCGGGATTTGAACCATGGAACTCCAGAATGTGAGGCCAAGACGTTACCATCTCAGCCACCTGGGTAAATTTAACGGTCTAGTTGGATAAGCGCATGTAAAGCAATAGTGTTATTTGTCATAGCTAACTGTATTTTAATTGCCAAAGCCTTATAAGCTCACAGTAAAACAATTTACTATGTTGTCATGATAACTGATTTGCATTTCATAAATTCTTTCGGATACGAATATTACCATAAAATAGGCACTAAATTGAGCATTACTCCGAAACAGGTCAACCGATTTTATCCAATGTCAATAGACGTCTTCCCATGTATACCAAGTTTCATAAAAATCCGGTAAAGCGTATTTGAGTTACCGCGTCTTTAAAATAGACACTAAATTGGGTTTTACTCCGGTACCGGTCTACCGATTTGGTCCAATATCAGTAGACTTCTTCCCATGTACATTATAAATGGGTATGCAAAGTTTCAGGAAAATCCAATAAAGCATATTTGAGTTATCGCGACTTCTTATATATTAACATAAAAAGCACTACATTGGGCATTATTCCGGTACTGGCCAACCGATTTAGTCGAATATCAATAGACGTCTTCCCAAGGACATTATAAATGCGTATACGAAGTTTCATAAAAATCCGATAAAGCGTATTTAAGTTATTGCGCCTTTAAAATAGACACTAAATTGGGTTTTACTCCGGTACCGGTCAACAGATTAGGTTCAAATTCAATAGGGTACTGCTCATGGACGTTGTAAATGCGTATACCAAATTTCATGGAAATCCGATACAGCGTATTTGAGTATAGCATAATCTAGTATAGCATAATCTATTAAAATAGGCACTAAATTGGGCATTCTCCGGTACCGGTTAACCGATTTGGTTCAATATCAATAGGGTTCTTCCCGTGGACATTATAAATGTGTTTTCCAAGTTTCATGAAAATCCGAAAAAGCGTATTTGAGTTATGGCGCGTACAGACACACGGACGGACGGACGGACGGACGGACGGACGGACGGACGGACGTACAGACGGACAGACATTTTTCGTCCCCACACACACAATCTCATAAAGTACCATACTGGCACTTAATAATAGTAATACTTATAAAATTTTACAGTAAACTTATTTTTTACGATGTTAGCACATATCCGTGTCATTTCATGGACTTCCTCTTAGCTTTCCGGAAATGCATCCAACTTCTTATGATTTACAGACACCTTCCAGGCAGGGTAACGTTGTCCGATTCCTATGTTAGATGATAAGTTTATCAAATTGCCCACGGACGCTCATTCTGAAGTCTATATATTCTGAATTACGATTAAAAACAGACTTTCCTTGAACTCTTTTAAAAACACAATTAATTGCCACTGACTTTTAAGTATGTCTGTCGATTTAGATGTGTTTTCTATGTATTAAATATGACATTTTAGTGTGTCTTTCTCCTTGATATTGAAATTTATTACAGTTTTGAGTGTGTTACTGTAATTTAATATATTCAAGTAAATTTAAATTTTAAATGTGATTTGTTGTTAATGTATTAACTTCAGGGACAAATTTCCTCAGCTCCACTAAGATGTTAATGAAGAAAGTCACATTTATATGTGACTGACGAACTCAGGTGGCCGAGGTGGTGACGTATCATATTTTTCGGTTTCTAGGGGTCATGAAACATGTTTTCCCGGGGTTATCTAGATTTCTATTTTTAAACTGTCACTATACTTTTTCGTTACTGGGCTACTCATATTCGAGGAAAAAAACAGATATAAATATTATATTACTCAAGTAATTTACTGAGGGTCTTAAAATGATATACGTTCTTACAAATTCATCTAGATTATCGTCGACATGGGTGTCAATTATTATGAAAATAATTATCTTCTCACTGTGACATTAAATTCATGATTTGGAGCTGCAGTTAATAAGTCATGAAACTAGTCTATTTTTTGTTGTTGTACATGGCAATAAAAGGAAAATGTTCGAAAATACAGACACAACATGAATTTCAAGCCTAAGGGATATTTTCTTGAAATCGCGACTGCGGTGGGCATATGATCAGTCTCTCTGGGTTGTTCGCTGTTCCTTTTTCCGCACAAATCTTTCCCTCGATTGTTTAGATATACGGTCTGCAATGTGTAACTCTCTAAGGATGTTAAATCAACTTTATTTTACAGTCAAGCGTTAAATAGCGTTCGATATCACCCAACAAACTTCATCATAATAAGGCCTACCTTATTTTCAGTGATCCAGACAGAATATTCCCAAGTATCCCAAATGCTGATTCTGATGAAAAATTCCAGTGTCTGCACCATCAGTTGTCATACTAGATTAGAATGTTTTGTCCATTACACCAAAGATGAGAAGAAACCCGACATCACAATATGAAATATGAGGAAAGAGAAGGCACAATAATGACGAAAATTGAACTGGGTTCCAGTCTTGGGTTTAGTCCTTATATGCCAACCTTCACATGTGGAAGACTTTTCACAAAAGAAGATCCACGACATCGACA
The DNA here is from genome assembly GCA_964059195.1 of Ectobius pallidus. Taxonomy (NCBI): domain Eukaryota; kingdom Metazoa; phylum Arthropoda; class Insecta; order Blattodea; family Ectobiidae; genus Ectobius; species Ectobius pallidus. Next base: position 77,717,725 of record CAXKWD010000006.1, read on the forward strand.
TTACAAGAATCTACCATTGCTGCTCAGTCCATAAATTGGCAAACCACACTTCGAATTTTGGAGAGCTCTTTAGGTTACTTAGGTTTAAAGATGGTAGTCAGAAACTCAAAGGACCACAATATCCTGGAGACCATCAGCCATTATGATCTGTGGTGATGGTGAAACGATAAACTTAATATATTTCGGTTCTAGGCGCATGGATAATGATATTAAACTTAGAGAAGAGAAAAAATGTGTCCCACTTTAATTTCAGTTGATAATTAATGTTCATTGCAAAGAATTAAACGATAAACATAAAGAGTATAAATATAATTAATTCTTATAAGCGTACATATATAGAACCGGAAGAAGGGTATAACAAGTTTTAAAAGATACTAGGGGCACAGGAAGTTTGGTAGCTTCCATACTTTGTTCCGGACTGTAATATTGTACTTCCTACTCATGTAGGCAACAAGATGTAAGACAGGTGGTAGGAGAGCAAAAAGCGTGTATCGAATTTCCTGGGCTACAAACTGTTTCATAAAAGCTAAACTCGATTACAGGTAAGTTAAGACATCGCCTGTCGAAATTTAAAGCCGCCGTAAGTCGTCTGTGGTAGAGAGGGAGAGAATGCACAAATAGCAGGCCCTCGCTAAATGGATTAACCAAAGAAATATCCTTTACTGACTGTTCTTTTTCCCCTCAAATAAAGTAGTGTAATGTAAGTTTGAACTTTTTTCTAAGTGGAGGAAACTGTAGTGTGATTGAAAAAAGTAATGATTTCCTTAGCATATTATTTCATTACTTTTAGTTGCTTCTTTCTTGATTTCAATAACAGCCAGCTTAATTTAAAGAACACGTAAATTAGTGTAAATATTGGGGATATGGGTAAGTATATTTGCAATTACGTGTATAGCGTGTTTAAAGAGTTTCTTTACAGACGAAGCAAGTTGTAAAGCAATTATATTATACTTTTGTGTAAATTAAACTTTAATGAAGTGCTGACATAAAAAAGTCTAAAAATATATTTAATTGGAATTTTTTAATGTTCCTAGGACTAAATTATTATAGATTCCACAATATTTTTCATATTCATCGGTCATGTAACAATGTACAAAGAACTGAGTTGGCTGTACGAGGTGATAACAAGACGGACTAAATTCGGGAGGTTGTGGATTCGAATCAGTAGGCAGGCTATTTTGAGTGAGGATTCCAATCTTTCTTCACTCGCAAGGACGAATTTCAGGTTGTAACTTACTTACTCATGACTTTAGAATAGTTCAAGAATCAAAATAGTTCCATGTGACTAACACTATCAAGGACCTCAGAAATAATTATAATAATAATAATAATAATAATAATAATAATAATAATAATAATAATAATAGTAATAATAATAACAATTTAATTTTGTTTATTTATTTATTTAAAGATGCTACAGACAATTCTTACAAATTTAATAATAATATTAATAATAATAATAATAATAATGCTAATAATAATAATAATAATAATAATAATGATAATTGTAAAATGTCTAAAGATTGTTTGAATCTTAATACACCGTACAGATTATGGTAAAATTTAATTATAATTTTGATACATCAAAGCGCTTCTAGTTTTCTTTTTTAAATTCCTATTTGTACATGTGATCACAGTTCAAGGAGGGAAGCAAAGAACCATAAACCTATGTATAATTAGGCTGATCATTAAAAAACGTGAAAATTATTCCTGTAACATTAGTATAGTTTATTTCTTGTAATCCATATACAAGGCTGATATTCTCTGTTAAATGTTTGAGACTTAATGCCGGATCCAAGTATGATGAAAATAATAGGGTCCATTGCTGCACAGATTGATGTACTGAAGGGATTATATTATACTGATTATATTATATTGTAGATAACAAATATACCAGGTCATAAATGCTTCCGACATACAGTAAATTACGGAGTACGGGCTTTACTTGTATTTCTGTAACTGTGTCCATGCAGCTGAACCAGAAAATTAAGGTTTTTAAGTTAACGTTAATTATTTAATTTACTGTAGCATAAAATTGCTTCTCTGATGAGTGTATGTTCTTGTTTCAGGTAAGACGCTGCTTTCTCAAGTCATGGGCCTATACTTAATCTCACGGCAGAGGTATGTGGGACAACACATAATGTCACTAGCCTTTTGAAAATGTTCCTATAGACTTAAACGTTTCACTTCTGCAGATGTAAAATACAGCTTTACTTTTGGTCCCAGATTATTGAATTTAATTGATAAAAATAATCCTGAATGAATTAAATTGATTAGTTACTAATTTTAAGAAATGGTTTAGTTCATTACCTAGGTATATAAATATTTGTTGTTGTTTATTTCTTTTTTTAAACTTTCATCATCTTATTACTGTAAAGAATGCATTTCGATTTTTTTTATAATTTATATTTTCATTTAATGTAATTATACCTATCTCTGAACTTCTCCAAACAACAAGCATATGCCAATTTGGGTGGCTTCTTAATGAAAAATAATCTGATGAAATTGTAAAGCAATCTTTCATTATGTAACATTATTTATTCAAGACAATAAACCAACTTTAAAACAAACAAACAAGAAACGAATGTTGCACTACAACTTCCTAGTTGTTCAACAATTCCTCTTGATAGCTGAAACAAAATATCTTAAGCCCAAATGATTTTAAACAACCTGTTTCACACCAGGCTCTTTCCATTACTAGCACATACGGATGCCGGGTAGCAATAATACCGGAGGGTGTTGAGAGGTCAAAGAAATGTTTACCACAGCAGTAGGCCTGTAATTAATTATATCCAAAATATAAAGGCCTATTTAGACTGCTGCTATTCGTCCGTCTTATACATTCTTTTTGTTTTTGATTAAAAATTTACTTTTCACTTTTTAATAGAAATATAAATGACACAGCTGATTTCTTTCTTTGAAATCGTAAAAAAGCTTTCTAGTGGCTGGGATTTGGGAGATACAGTTATTACAATCTTCACATGAATCTCGTGTAGTTATCTTATAGCTAACCACTGCTACGATATGTTTATAAAAATGACTCATTCCTGTTTGTTGACTGATTTATTTAGTTCAGCTGTACGATTAAAATTTTAATTTTGAGCGGTCTCATATCTGAGAAAGAAAATGAAGAATTCAGTTAGCTTTCATAGCTTACGTAAATAGGCAATCTAACGAACAAATTGATCAATCTGTGTTTTGCAATAATTCACGTACTTACTACAATAATCTCTCTTTAGGTTATTACGTCTGTGCATTTTGTACATTTATGCACAGTAATTTCTTACGGAATTTTTATATGGGTCGTATCACTAAAAATAACATATAATTAAAACCCAAAAGAAAGTAGCAAACATCGTGCATGAAGTACCTTTCCATACTCCTAGTAAAACAGATTTATAAAATCAAATATTTTATCAATCTCACCGTTAGATAGAGCAGGTCTATGTCTCATGCATTAAACATAAAGAATACTTCTATAAGACTTCAGAATATCACACTTTAGCACTAGAACAGCAAATCGTCTGCATTTACAAAAACGTAGGTTCATAAAATATTTAAATAGCTTCACAATCCAGGGCAAATACTTAAACGGTAAACTTCCTGAAAAGATAAGTGCTTAGAACTGAAATTAAAATAAACAGAGTTAATCCGTCCTAAGAATTCCTGGTCATACAAAATAGAGAGCTAACATAAGTGTAGTTAGTTATGTGTGTGTACATATATACATAGGCCTATAAATTAAAGAAGATACAAACTGTAAACAGAAAAGTGAAAACAAAACTACTTACTGATATTATATAAAAACTTCTACCTTATTTTATTATTATTGGTATTATTATTATTATTATTATTATTGGGGAAGACCAAAAGAGGACCGTAACGTACTATCTCCATGTTTTCACTTTCTGATTACATGGTTTGTTACAACGCTTCCGTAGTTTTGTGGGTATAATTCCTGATCACTCTCTATTCTCCAAGCAAGCAGGATGGGGAGTGACGATGTTGCTTGTGCAGTCAAGCTTGTAAGGGCCTGGCCAAATTAGTCACTCAAGTGTATTTATAAACGTGTTTCTGTGCTTAGTGTGTCACAAGGAAACAATAATGATGAGTAATCTGCTCTGAGGCTCCTGTCGGGTCTCAAATGATAAATCCACAATAAAAATTTCTGAATGTACGAGATAATTTTTTTACTTTAGGGTATAAATTATATGAGTATATCGTTCAGTGAATATTTTTAGATTATTCTTTATTTGAGGGGAAAAAGAACAGACTGTTCTGTTATAGTACAGCCTTTTATTAAAGTATTGTTGTTATTTCAACTACCGATTAATATCGTACGCGGAATAATGTTCAAGCCTTGAAAGCAGCAATTACAATTCAAATGCACAATCGACAACCTGTATTTAAAATAAAATCAATCCTGTTCAAGTAAACATTTTATTAATATATTGCAAGTTAATAAATTATAATAAATTAGGTTCATTTCATGTATTCTAATGTGCGTTGGTTTGAAGTTTAAATGTCCAAGCTAAGCCCTGCTCCCTGCATGCCTTTGCTACCTGCCATCTATCGAAAATACGAAAACAATGTACAGTCGGTCAAATAAAAAACGTCGGGCGTTATTTGATGAAGTACCACGAACGAGCATATGCGCATGTACAGGAAGACTTAAGGTTAGGTTCACACCTGCCTCTTGTCTGTCCATGTATTTTCTTGATTATTTAGTCAGTTTGTTCCAAACAAACATATATAGAAGGCTGTGGCTATATGCCTCACGTCCGCCATATTCTTGCATGGAAATTCTTATAATTATAATGAATAAATTCGCGAGGAATATGTTTATTCAAGGAGCATTTTTTAAAGATTTTATTTTATAATACCGGTACTTGTAGTGCAAAATCAATAACCTACGTTCAACTTCTGCAACCAATGTAGCATCGAAATACGCGGCCGGCCAGATCCACGTTTCCTATGAAAACTTCCGTTCGCATTAAGAAATATGGTCTTTAAGAAATATGGAACCTTCTCGATGCTTCAGAGGCCGAAAAATGCAGGTCAATTACAGCCCTAACTACGCTTTCTCTCAAGCTAGCATTTGTATGTGGCGCGATGACACAAAGCAAAATGAATTATGGCAATACATTAAGTTGAATATCGTCTGTTGCGCTTTCCGCGTTGTTCATTTTTTCCCTCTTGTTCATTTTTCCCTCCTGTCGCATGGCCCCATATGTTCCGACAATGGTCTGTATTTTATGTTTTTTATAGGAAACTTGTGAACTAATGCGTTAAAACTTTAATTTTAACTGCATACGAGTCCCGACGTTTTTTATTTGACCGACTGTACATCTGAAAGGTCACCGGAATAGAGAGAGTCGTTTATTTGAAAAATTACAAGGTACATATTCTAAAAATTCAAACCTTTGACAATTAATAATGGTCAACCAAAAGCAGTCGTCAGTCGTATGTATCTGAGGCCATTAAGAGTAGTTATAACAGATAGCTTTATCGCTGCCTTGCGTAGAATTTTGTGTAAAAAATCGAGCGAATAAGTGAGATATTTTGAAACTACGGAAGAAAGACAATAATTGAATGAATGAATGAAATGAATGAAAATAGCCATAATGTCCCGTGAAGGGCAAGGGCCTCCTATCGAATAGGGAAAGCTCATTTACACTAACGTGGTGAGTACTTCTCCTTAGGTGTTGTTCATATGAGGTGATAAACTGAAGGTCAACATAAACGGGAGATTCATGAAACGTTCTGAATTCACTCTCTTTTTAAATAAAGAATTCCCGTTCTGACCGGATTTTTTGGATATAAATAAAACAATAAACTTTTTGTCGCTCTGTTTGAAATCTGTACTATTCTTTGTTTGAAAACATGGCGCGTTAACAATGAAGTTAACATTACATGACTTTGCACCATGTGAGTTGAGAATTGATAGTCTAGTGAGTGAGTCCTCTTCTTATACATTTATAAAGATACAAAACCTAATGTGTATATCTTTTAAAGAAAAAAAAGATCGGATGTGAGATCATATCAGAGGCACTGACTTGAAAATATTGTTGGGGGAAAGGATTGGATTTTTAGTAGTTTTCATAGACCTTTTATGATAAAAAGTTAAATGTAAACACTCTTAACAGTCTGTAATATACGACACTCGTACAACATTTCTTTATACAAGGGTTTTGTTAGTTCTCAATTGAAAGGCTTGGGAAAAGTTGGTACTAGTGACACGTGCAGAAAATTTTATTTAATGTGGTAAAAGTAATCTCAGATAAGTGAAGAACCAAGTAGAAAAGGGGATTGTTATTTTTTCTGTTAAAAAAATTATTTTTCTTCAATTCAAAAATAAATAAAAAATATTTTTCTTCAATTCAAAAATAAAAACAAAACTTTTCCTGAGTTATTCACATATCTAAGAATAGTTTTACCATGTGAAATAAAATTTTAGGCTGATATCACTTGTATAACGTTTTTCTGAACCCTTCAATTGTAAGTGAGCATTTCCGTCTTTTTTTACAGGCAACTTTTAAGAATTGTGACCGTCTCATGTCTTCTTAAGATACATTAAAAGAAATTATTCTAATATGGAATGGTTTAGGGGCCAATATGACAACTCGTAGCAGAACTGTTATAAGTTAATTTAAAATATTTATTTTCCTAAAACCGTATTTTGTCATTAATCATTCAGTTAACTTTAAAACACAATAGACCATCGAATAAGCATACGACTACTAGATTACTAATACAATTTATAACATTAAATTAAATAATAGTCTATACATCACACGAATCACAAGGCCACATGAAGATGGCATATCGATTACAACAATATAGGCAAATTTGCTGTATTTTGAAAACTTGATGGTTTAATAGCACCGAAGATATTTTTACTAGGCCTATACTCTATAAACAAGCATTGTTCTTGGGATCGAATCTGTGTTCTTAGCTTAGACCCGCGTAGAGACAACTCGGCTCCCCGATAGCTTATTTATTTTCAGACCTAACTCTCATCAGCATACCAAGCTGAAAATTCGAGTTCAATTCCTGTCCAGGAAAAATTTACCTTGTAGAATGTAACTTATTTTCCTGAATGTCAAAAATGTATTAAGGGAATTGAAAAATTTAACACACATACAAATGCGAGATATGACATATTTATATGATTATTGCAGTTATCCAGGAATAGGTCTGCTAAAAGAAGTAACCTGTTAATAACTACAAATTTTGGCATATTTTTATTCCTTTAAGACTTTAAAATGTTATGCAAAATATTTTTAGATCTGTACATCATAAAATTACTTAATATAATATATTATGCATAGATTGTGCGTACATGCGTGCAGGTAGTCTATAGTTAGCCTATATTGGGACATTACCAGGAACAGTGTAAGCAGACGATCCTGTTAATCTTCATAGCGGGTTGAACATGGAGTGTATGTAGGCATGGAGAGTAATTTTCACAGAGGAGTTGATCACTGTGCCGTCATGGTCAAAGAGATGCTAACTGTAGAGTACAGTTTCCAGATCAGGGATTAATGAGAGAAGGTGAACGAGCTTCTGGCTTCACAAACAAAGAAACCGTTTTCGCACTGTGTTACTGTATGTGAGCACTCATGAGCGTAACCATGAGCTACCGGAATATGAAATAATAGATTATAATATGTCCATCCCATCCTCTAAGTTATCAAGAACTTCATCATGACAGGATGCTTTCCATTTCCGGATACTTTTGCTTAAATTTCGACAGTCATTGGCCAGAGATAAAATAGTATTCAGACGTATTAAATTGTTGACAAATTTTCTAAAATGGCCTTTCGTAGTTTGATATTAGGCCTACCATGTGGGAGGGAAACATTTATATATTTTGATGAATGGATATAATTTTAATTTAATTCATAGTATGTTAATAGTTTCAACATTACTTCCATTCTTTTTTATATTTTAAAGTATTGTCCTCTTACTAAATTTCAAGTTACCGGGTACTGTATATATTTTAATTACTTCACTTCTTGTACCATTTCTTCAGTATTATTGTGGTCGCTAGTGACTCGGATTGTTAAAAAGCGACCTTAAACAATAACTAAATAAAAATAAATGCGACAAATTATGAAAATACAAAGTGAAAAATGAAAAGATTTACGGATACAGAATTCCAAAAAGTAAAGAATTACAATAAACAAGATGTAAAGACTACAAAACTACGAAGTAAAATATACAAACATGTCATATATAGCTCCAGATTAATTCAGTATGAGTGAAATAAGAAAAGGAGAGAAATTATACTCTTTTATGAACAGTAAACCAATTAGTTTTCCTGTTACAAAACGTAGGAAAATAGCATTGAGTGAAGAACGTGGTATAGTAACTGGGTGGGTAGTTAGGCACCGACTGTTTATGATTTATGAGCAATATTTTTGTTTTGTTTTGGATGTAAACACCTGCAAACATCGACTACCCCTGATTTCTTGAGGTAGGGCATACCAGGAGCGAGCTATCGATAGAGTAGGCCTACATGACTCAGAGTCCTTGTATATAGATTTCTGATGAAAAGGTGTTGTTGAAGTACGATTACTTTTGGAACAGGTACCAGTTTATGGTGTGAAGATTGAAAATTGGAACGAAAATATAAATAAGCGGGCGATGAGTTAGTAATTCAGAGTTTGATATAGCCTAGACGAAACATAGTCTTAACAAGGACAGCTTTAAAAAGTATTGAGAGATATAGCCATATCGTTGGATGTTAAACATATAACGGATACAATAATTATGTAAATATTTGAGATTTTGAGATAGTTCCACGTTGAAAAGTATTGAGAGATATGGCCATACCGTTGGATGTTAAAGGTATAACGGATACAAGATGTATGTAAACATTTGAGCTTTTGAGATAGTTCCACTTTTAGGGCGCTATATACGTTACAACGTCAGAATGGGCCAACTCTAGGATCTATATTAGTTCTAGTTTTAATATCATTGGAAGTACATTTTTTAGTCGTTTGAGAGAGCGCATAATTGAGAAAACTGCTTTGCAATTATTATGTAGGTTAAGTAGGTCAAGTGTTAAGTTAGATCATGCACAACGTGCACGATTGCTTAATTAAAAATATGCAATTATTGAGATTACTGTACTGTTTCCATTATGAAGGCTTCATGATTTTAATATGTTTGCTGAGAGCCTGCCTCTATAATACTAAAAAATAAAAGTAATCTTTCACTTGTTATAGCTCTACGTTGTCCTGAGTAAAACAGCATTCTGATAATAAACAACACCATAAAACCAATACGCTATAATTTTAAAGAGCATTTAAAGAATAATTTTCTGTTATAATAATAAATCCCTTTAAGGACAGAAGAGGGTTGGGATATGTCAGAAGCAGATGTTATGTAGATCCTTACAACCCCTATCCACTGCCAGTTGGCTGATTCCAAAGTGGAATATTATTGGCAGTTTAACTTTATTAAATATGTGTTGGGAGATCTCCAAAATCAGGTCGAAAGGGAAGGACTCTTTACCATTAATAAGATCTTCATTATTCGTGGAACATATTCTAGAGGTAGAGCAAATTTTTTACAGCCGTTTAAAATCGCATCTCGAGATGTGAGAAGTAAAGATTTTATGATAGCTTTCATTTTTGTAGTTAAATCTAAATGAAATGGTAGTTAAGTGGTTCTTATATAAATCATTGTACATTACCTTTGCAATTAAATTCCTTTGCAAGGAATCGTTTAAAGTGTAATAATCCATGTCAAATGTAGGGATATATTTTGTAGGAATAGAATTCATGGTTCTTTGGTATAAATGAGATAGGTTATGCTGATCGGACCACAGATAGCCTACAATATTACTTAACTTCGGGAGGCTTTTAAATGTAATATTGCCGCTAATATCCACACTTCAAGGATATCAACATTGTGATTATGTGTTTAACGTTTAGTTATATATGTATAAAATATACTTATTTTGTGGTTGTTAATATTGTAAGGTTATACATAGAAGGATTTCTAAAAGAAAAGGATTTTGGAAAACATTCTGGGTATTCTTGCATGACATTTAATGGATGTTGTGATAGGAATTTGTAATATTCTACATTGGTACACAAAATAACTTCTTTGGAAAATTTTATCATTAAGCATTCTCTTTCCTATATGTTCGATTCAAGCCAGACCCTGCTTATGAATAGACAAATTGGAATTTGTATCTTTATTCCTAGTGTAGTGTACCCAACATAGCTAGCTCATTATAGAAGATGCGAAGATGTGCTGAAACCCCTTTAAAGCACATGCTTGGTTTTACTGATGTATTTTTAGATTTTAAAATGTTATAAAATTCATCTACATCATCTTAGACAATCTGTATAATTCATTGACATATATTATTTCGCTCACCATGTTCATATTGGTTAATTGTAACTTAGTAAACTTGTGAAAGTAAGCTTCAGTTTTTACTATGAGGACTGTTTTCGGACTACCTACTAAGAGTCTTATTAATTACCAGGTCTATTATAAGAAAATTATTTCTAAATTTATTTAGATGGATATTATAGAGACCATTATTTATAAAAATTAATTATTTCACGCAACCCGTTATATAGCCTACAAACCCTATTTCCTGAAAATTATTCTTCAAAGCGTTTCGCTGGCCTCGAAATATGAAACAAACACTGCTGGTTTCTATACCAAACACAACCGTCAAACTATTGACTTTATATAGGCTACCGGTGTGTAAATATATTCATTTTAGCATAATAGTTAAAAAACAAACTGTGAAAAATCTATTGTAAAAAATGACTACCGGTACATCAAAGAAGTATTTTGTATCTTTACATAGCCTATAAGAAGATTCGTTTGAATGGTTTCAATGCATAAAATTAAAAATACAATAAATGGTAGAACAATATCATTACTACCAGATTTTCTGTGCTATTCTTTTGCAAAGCAACATTAGTCTGCCTTTCCACGAACACTTTTTCTTCTTCATTCTCAATCTTTGAAGTTTTCGAATCCAAAATGTTCACTTAAACTACAAATCGGAAAATGTTTAAATGCATTTAGTGGATTTAAATAAAATGTTATGAAGATAATATCTGAAATCATTTCAAATTATTTAATAGGTCTATTATTAAAATCTTGACGTGTGCAGTTTTGATATTCAGTCACCCTATTATAAAATTTTCATTTAGAACAATTATTTTATTGTTAAACTTTTAGGCGTTTTTGTCCTTGCAATAATAAATTTCTTGACTGTATATAAAATGAAATGACATTATGTTTCTGATTGACGGAGTGAAGTCTAATATTTTGAGGTTACACCACTAGATTGTTTTTTAGTTTCATTATTGCGTAAACTAATCTTATCTCATGAATCCTTTTACACTCTTGCGTTGATTCTTATACAAGAACCTAATGTATAGAGGTAAGTTTTAGTATATATCATGCAAATTGATATTTCGAAGGTGTTCTTATAAAGAAGAGTAATGGCTTTTAGCCGAAGAAAAATTCACTGGCTTTCTTTAGTTGCTTTTATAGCCTCTCTGTGACATGAATATCCGAACGACATCAAGGAAGCTGAAGCCTAGAAGACTTTTCCATAAATGTTCTTGAATGATGGAGTTTCTTGCTGTGTGTGTTAGGAGGTTAACATGTATACAATAAGCCTAGCTTATATGGTATATATATTTTCTATGCAGTAGACCTATGCAGATTTTGGCATGAATGTAGGCATCTTCTCCTCCCTGCATTCTTCCTCTCCTTCCCTCCCAGGCGAACACATACTGATTCACTCACACATGCTCATTCATTGCGAGCCTTTCAGCTGGAAAGATATAGGTTCCACCGCATGCCAGATCCTATATTCCTGTACCCAATGTCGCCTATGGTAAAGTGAACAACGCCTAGCATATATTCTGCTAAGCAAAGTAGTGGATAGAGAAATAGGGGTTTGTGGGTGGATAGTAAGGAGGCAGGGAAGAGAGAGTTCCATGCTAGAATGTCGCAAGTGCAAAAAATAATTTGGTTTATTAAATAATTGGATCTACAGGACCATAACCCATATACGAAACTGATAAGCCTTATGAATCAACACACTTATTGATATTTGTATTGCTTATTGATTGCATTCAGTAAAAAAAATTGATAACCTTGCCTATTGCTTATGGAATATAAACGAAATTAATTTAACTCTTTTAGCATTACATCCTTTATTATTTTATTTATGTTTCGATAAATAATTTTTACATAAACATTCATTTCTCTCCTTTTGGTTTGTCCGTATGTGTACTACTACTAAGTTTTTATTCAGGAACAACCCATTCTCATTTAAATGTTCCTCTAGTCTAATCTCCACAAGGCCTGGGCACATAACTTACATTAACACGCGTTATGAGATTTTCTCCTAACTCTGTAAGTTTCTGAAGAAATTAAATTAACTTAAAAATATGTTAATAACTCCAGATAGTACACCGTAGTGCGGAGGGTAACGTTAACATCATTGGGTACCGACTATTTTAAATTCGGGATCTTTAATTACCAGAAATGCTAATGAACTCTACTGTATTTACATAGTTTCATTTCTTGCTAATAACTCAATATTTTCAAACAGTGCAAAATTATTATATGTTCAATTTACTCTCTTTTCTCAATGGATTGGTCTTGAAAACGTAAGAAAAGTCTTCAATACAGTGAAGAGAAATGCTACAATAATTTTAAAAGAGAATTTAAAAACTTATTCTGTAATGTAAAACTTTTATAGATATAAATTCCCGTGAATAGTATTAATTCGTCACTAAAGTGAAATAAGACCTCATTAATAAAAATAGAGGGCAAACATATTATAGTCGAAAAAGCCTAACACTGGTGAATTTTAATTATATCAATTTCCTTCTAAGCATAACAATAGTGCTTCATTCTAATTTCGCAGAACAACTAGGCCTACTATTTTTATTTCCTCTTCGTGAACCATAGGTGAACCTACTGTAAGTAGAGAACATACTTTTTTTTTTATTCTTAATAAGATGTAGAATTTCAGTATTAGGCACGTTTGAGCTCCTCTGTATACAAGTATTAAAAAAGAAAACTTGTTTTTTATGTCTGTATGTGAGCAAGATAGGTCGAAAACGGAAAGAAAGTAAATTTGGGAGGAACACTTGGTTAGACATTGGATTTTTTTACAAGATCGAGGGTTCGATCCCAGGCCAAGTTCAGTGGTAGTTAGCCTATGTGTGCGTGAATGAGCCAATCACAAGGCGGTAAATTTAGAGCCATGTTAAGGAACACCTGGATACAACTATTCGGCACACCGGTGATAATTACGGGTTTAAGTAACAATAATCAACCATCGTAAAATAACCATACCCAACTCAGAAAACGAAAATTTGAATCAAAACGACATACTGCAATTGGGTTACATATCTTGCGGGGATGTGACATCAGGCATATCAACGATACTGGCTTACTGGTATTGTCACTTTATGTGAAGAAATTTCAGTTTTTTTAAAGGAATTTCCTTCAAATTGGCTCAAACTGTTTTTGTGTACCAACAATTTTAAGACCTAAAACTTTCATTCCAAACATTTATTCTTACTACTAGTTTTGTGAACATCAACTCGTGTTAAAAGAAACCATGATCGGTTATTCATCAGTTAAAACTGCCACCATTTTGAAACATAATCAACAATAAAAATCATTAGACATATGTCGTCTTAATTACTTCAAAGAACATTTATGCCAATTTGAAAGAAAATCGAACAACGCATTTGGTTGTGACTGCTTAATAAACAAATTTACAGAAGAACAAACGAAATGCCAATAAGCTATTGGTTCGTCAAAAATGTACAGAAACAAAGCTGTAGAAAATTTACTCTCATGAGTGGAAGTATTCTTCTAATTTTATAGCATGAACCGTTTGGTAGAATTGTTGAATGAAGCTGAATATTACATGAAATGGAACTATTAAAACAGCCACCATCTTGAAACTCTTAAAAAATAAAAATCCTCACACATACGTTGTTTTAATGACTTCAAGGAATACCCATGTAATCTGGAAGAAAATCAATGAATGTGTTAGGTCGTAACTGCGTAACAAACAAATTTATAGGCAAACAAACCAAATGCCGTAAGATCCCACTGCTAGCACCCTAAGTTTTGTTTTAAGTAAAACGAGGTTGAGGCTGAATGCGCTCTTCCACTTTAGAAACCAGAGAAATAACTAGATTCATAGTGATCGCAGGGCAAGTTGTGTGAGTGCTTCTGGTCAGATTTTTAACACTGGAGTATGCCTCCACCTGCACGAGGAAACTGTGTACGCATTTGACTGTACTTCTGTCAGATGGACGTGTTAAATATCCTTGTGCATGATTGGCTTAAATGTGTCAAATGAAATACAACTGTCAATCACTCGGGAGTTATGTGTTAATATCAAAGTGATCTCTCACCTATGAAATAATCCTCTGACGAAAGGAAGAAATCAATCAGTTTTATTGCCCACGTTTCATAAATTCAGGGGAAAAAAATACTTCCTATTTGTGAAATGCGAAACATTAAAACGTAATAACAATGAGTTTCCTTAGAAAAGTATGGAAATACATTAATTTTCATATAAAGATTTTGAATTTTCTTTTTTCTTTTTACTTTTTCCGTTATATTCTATTATATTTCGTTAAATACTGTTTATATTTATGTATTTTTACTTCCTTGTTCTAATATTAAATTCTGTGTGTACGGTAGAATTTAGAATTCGAAGCTACGATGACAGCTTAAACATGTAAACAACTTAGTCCGTCAGTTCCGCGAGATATCACACGCTAAGAACGAACTAAGCTAATAAAATACCCAAACAGACCAATCCAAGTGAGACAAAGTTACAGCATCAAATTACCTATTTATTTCTAATTTCCCTAAGCAAAAAGTTCGTTCACAGTGTTAAGAAAGTAATCGCAGCGTATCGTGTGGAGGCCAGCATGAAATCAATTGGCAATATTGCATACAGCTCAAGTCACTGTATTAACCCCATCTCTTCTGTGACGCTAGTGATCTGATATTATAGGCATACAGAAACAAAATCTCTTAAAATAAAAACTCAACGGTAGCTCGACGATTGAACTGCAATAAACTGATGATGGAACGAAACGTTAAAAAAAACTGCCCTAAGAAGTTCACCTCTCTGGCTCACATGTTTCGTGTAAAGTCGGTTTAGTATTTGCTGTTGTGCCTTAAGTACTATGTATAAAAAAAATATTTCCGCTCCTGCGTGAAGTTAATTTAGTGCAGTGTATTATTTATCTTAAAACTAAAGCATTGACTACTTCCTCTCCTAACTCCGAAGGGAGTGCCCATAAAAGAATATAACCATCTGAAATAGCTGACAACAGTTTTACTTCCTATCATTTCACTTTTCTTGGGAATTTACTGTGGACATGTTAACCGTTTTACAATGAGCAAATTATTTGAGTAAACCTGTCACCGTTAGCTAAAAGGAGCCATTACGAATTCTTGAAAATACAAAACATTTACCAAATAAATAGAAAATCTAAATTTAAGGGTTCATTTCTACATTTGACGTAAACCTAACCTGTTAAGTCTGCAGGATTTTGTAAGTTTATATTTCACTTGAGTAATTTTTAATATACCGGTGATATAATAGATGTTGATAGCGTGTATAGTCGGCGCGCAAATGTTCTATACCAGCGGTTCCGAACCTGTGGGTCGCGGAAGGGTTACAGGTGGGTCGCGATTCGATCCTAAAACTATCAGAAACCATCGAATAATCCATTAGAAAAGATAAGAAAAATCGAAACAAATCAAATTGTGTTTTGATTTTTTGTTTTTCTCTGTTCTTGATTTTTGGCATCTGGGGCAGACAACAGAACCACTACATCCCTCCCAGATGACTCACACAGTCACACAGGTGGTGCACACTCTCAATCGAAACAGTCCCAAAAATCTCATTAATATAGTATTTTTACTTAAAAACAGCAATTTTGCCTGAAAAATTAAAATGGTCTTTGTGTACTTTTATAATTGTAGTTTTTATCATCACCTAGGAACACTTGTTAGTGAGTATGCCTATATTCTGTCGGCCATTTTCGAATCAGAACACAAATTGTTTATCAGTAATCAATCTCTATCTTCAAAAAGCATACAGGTCTATAAGCTTATATATATTTGCAATATTTGATGGTAAATTATATATACATAAGGAAGGGATACGATACAAATAAGGTTTTTAACTACACCATGGACCGATGGACCGTGGAGGTATTCTGATAAGGAAAGGTGGGTCGCCAGCTGAAAAAGGTTGGGAACCACTGTTTTATACAGTTGTATGGCTATGTTTTGTCTGGTCTAGAACCAGCCCTGAGAAAACA
This sequence comes from Ectobius pallidus, assembly GCA_964059195.1. Taxonomy (NCBI): domain Eukaryota; kingdom Metazoa; phylum Arthropoda; class Insecta; order Blattodea; family Ectobiidae; genus Ectobius; species Ectobius pallidus. Next base: position 77,734,095 of record CAXKWD010000006.1, read on the forward strand.
AGTATGTCTGTCTGATTCTAGTAATGCGCTAGAGTGAGACAGATATACTTGTTTACATTAGGGCCGTTTCTCGAGTGGACAGTATCTACCCATTCCACTGTGTAAAACATTTGCCCACCGACTGTATCAATAGCAACAGTTTGTAGGCCTACTGAATAAAAGTTCTGAAGTGAAATAATCCATGGTTCTTACTTTTACTTAATGCTTCCCGTTCAGCCACGTCAAAAGAAAAACGTGAGTCGTCTGCAATAATTTTAAATCTATAGGTAACTTGAAATCATTTTTATCGAATCCTGTTCAGATAAAATAATCTGCCGGAGGTTTCCTGACAAGGCGTTTCCGTCCAGGTTTCCCCCGCACCCCTAATGACATTCCGTAACTATTTTTCTTCCTGACATTGATTAAAGCGTATGAGGGTAGGACATGCAGAAGTGGGAGTTGAATTCAGAGAGACAAGCCATCCTTCCCCTCCCGCCAGTCATGACAGCCGTAGCCGTAAACCTTAGGCAGCGCGATGTCACTCCCTTGAAGAATGGTACGAATGAAACATCACGCCTTCAAATGACAATCTTTTGATAGTAGACTAGTACATACTAGTCCTTCTGAGCAGGAACAGGCCACGACCTGTCGGAAGAGGAATAATTCACGAATCACATACATAATTTCTTGACCAGACAAGGACATGGAGGGCTTCCCCGGATGAGTGATTAGCCCAATGCCGGGGTCACTTCCGAGACAACACGAACACATAGGACGGGACACACCATTCACACACACATTCACTTTGAACAAGGCTAAGTTGGAATGAAGACGATGCTATCTGGGGATCACAATGGCTTAAAGTTACCCGACATTTATCTCAGAGGTGAGGAATAAACCTCACCTAGGTAATTTGTCCAGATCAAGATTCGAACCTGGACCCGCTGCGTTAGAGGAGCGAACGCATCCCCTACTCCACAGCGGTGGACCGCTTTATGGTTTTTACAAATTTGTCTTATTTATTGGGTTATATTGGAACAACTAATGTAATATCAGTCCCTGGTGAAGGGGAAGAAAAGACCTTACGGTCTTAACTTTCTCCGGGTTAAATAAAACTATTATTATTATTATTATTATTATTATTATTATTATTATTATTATTATTATTATTATTATTACACAGGTATTCAAACGTTGGTCCCACGGAATGAAAAATGTTTCAATTCCGGTTGCGAATATGTTTAAAAATAGCTGAACACTTGCTGTATCTGTTGGAATAAACTTTTCCATGAAATTGTGTTTTGTTTCTGTAAACGGCCCCAGGAAAACTTACTTTATGGACGGCCCTCGCATTATTACAGTGCTTTAATGGCAGTCCACTGTGTGCTTAACCACAATTCTATTAAATAAATTTACTACCTTAATTTGAATTGTGATCAGATTAGCATAATAATAACTCAGTTTATAGCGTTTTTTTCCATATATTAAAATAATATCTACCGGATTTCTTTTAGTATTCCGAATGTTTGCTGCGATTTGGTGATATTTAAAATTTTATCTTACTGTAGATATAGAGCAGTGTTCGCTTTGCTAGAGGTCCCATGTAATATACACAGCTTGCTAAGCATTTCACACGATTTCGTGTTTGGGTTCACTTTAGCCCCGAGATATCCGTGTATAAGGGACCACGAGGGAGAAGGAGAAAGGGGTCGATAAAGTTGTACGTTGACTTAAAACGACGCCGGTCGCTGACGTATATGGAGCCTTAACGCTGTAGAGTGTAGACAGATTGCTCTTTCTACTCTGCTTGCATACACTACCCTTACCACCCTAGAAGTAGGGTGTAGGAGAGTGAAAACTGAATATACGATGTTGTGGTTATTGTATTCGTTTCATGATAAACCTACCTTATTCATAGGACAAGAAAACTATGCTGCATATGAAATGCTTCGAGACAGGATTGGAGGGTGAATGTGCTCATATGGGGGTGCGATTGTATCCATATGTGCTTTCTTTTTTGTGCAGCCCAGCATCGTTATAGCCCCTTCAGATAGAAATGTATCGCCTAGCACCAGTAATGCTAGGTGTGCCGAATTGTATGCAATGTTAATCTTGCGGTGTGACCCAAATGCCTCTAAAGCCGATGTTCTACGATGAAATTTTGGGCCAAATGTCTTCAAACTGTCAGTTTTGATTGTATGACATGGACCAATCACATTGCACAATTTCATCCCATATTTTCCTTAGCATACAATTATATTATGTGGTACGTACTTTTCTAATTTTCTATAAAAAAATATGAAATCAACCAATTGGCGTCATTCACTCCTCACGTGACTTGCATGACGTAGAAACATGGCGGCTTTCAGTTCAGCTGATTCTCTTCTCTGCCAGCCAGCGCTCGATCAGCAAACATAACCAAAAAGATAAAACTATATATTATTAGAGTTAGGGAGGTTAAAAGATGCTAAGGAAGACTTTGAATTTACAACAATACTGGGCTAACCATAACCATTATTACAACGGGTATAAGCATTGATGTGCTCTAGAAATTATGAAAAAAATACCGTGGAAAATTTTACCAGTGTCAAGTGCGTGCATATCGACGGCCATGTCGATTGTAGTAGCTATCGATTTTCGTTTCGGGAGAACAGCGGACACCAAACATTAGACCAAAACTCACTCCCGTGTGCATAGCCGGAAATAATTATATAGAAATGCTACGTGATACCAATTTTTCAAGGAAAAAAATTGAAATGTGGGACATCGGCTTATGGCGGTAAATACGTTAAGTGAATATACGTACGGTTTTTATGTAAATGCTATTTGTAACTTGAACTAGCATTTTATCGAGAAAATGTTTTTATGTGAAGAAATTCCTGGTTTCTTGCAAATAGAAGTGAACATATTTTACTTTTAATAGCTCTGTATTCTGCACGTTACAGTGAAGTAAATCAGTTTTGTAGAATATTAATAACATGTTTCTTGATGTCGACCACGGTGGTGCAGAGTTAACGTGTCTGGGGGTCCACGGTTGCGGATTTAAAGCTGAATTGCACACCCCTGCCTCAACTTTGCACTATTAATCATAATTCTTTATCAATTATCTATATCGGACATGCAACCCTTACATTTGCGTAATCTTAGCTCTAAGTTATTGTATAATAAAATTATTCTAGGTGTACAATATTGAGCAAACATAATTTTGGAACTTGACAACTTTCGTGAGCTACACTTCACTTAGATTAATACACGATATGTATACAAATGTTTTTCAAACTTCTTTTGCTTCTCCTTAATGCATTATATACCAGTAATATAATCAGTGGCAGTTTATGTTCTTGATTCTATGATTTATAAGATAGGAACTTGAATTGGATTTCTTTATTACTGTGCCTCTTTGATATACGCCCATTCAGCTGCTAAATGCAAAATCTTAACTTGTTTGTATGTCTGCACCTTTCATTCCCTTGAATGTTTTGGTGTTTGAAACTCAAATGAATTGATAAGCTGTCACTAATACATGATAACATCATATAACATAGGCTATTTCTATTGAAAACTGATTACTTTGGAGCTTAAGAGTAGAATAATTGTTATAGAAAATTTTATAATATAGTGTGAACAATTGGGAAGTCTTTCACATCTTGTGCGCAATCCGATTTTATGCAATCTTACAGCAGTTAAAACCCAAATTTTATAGATAAACTAGCTTAAAAGAGTCACATTGCCCGGTTTTTAAATTTTGTTTGTACTTTGAAGTAAACATATGGAGTACCTCCGATTTTCAAACTACAGGGCCTTACATAGCCTTCTGCCTTTTGGCTGCAGGGTTTATTTGACCAGTATCCTTAATTCTTTTGTTGTATTTCAATAATTCTGGATAAAGGAGAAGCATCGTCAATGGCGATAAAAAGGGAAATTTATCAAAATCGGAATAAAACTGTAAGAAGCTAAAGTGACCCCTATACAGGCAATGGATGCTCTCACGGTCCTCGGAGGTTGAAGATCCCAGATTTTGAGACATTCAGCACTTGAGGTGGTAAGGTTGTCAGCCTTAACGCACCGGCCACCTTTTACCCCCAGGATTGTTCCTGGCACTCATTTCTGTTAGAGGATGAGTCCACCCCAGAGCCAAGTGCCACCATAACGATTAGCCCAATTGAAAAATCCCAACGACCTCATCGAGGATAGAATCCACGACTTTCCGATTTCCGCTCTGTGCATCAACCAACTGCACCACAGCATACTTCCGGAATGAAATTGTAGATCTGTATAATAAACAGACAGAGAGGCAAATATTTCCCTTTATATACTCAGATTCAGACAAATTTTAAAGCTTAATGCATATTATAAATTACATGTCTGGCATTCACAAATATCTGGTGTAATTCGCAATGTAATCAAGTTCGAAATAATTACACACCTGATATTCACTTAATCATATATGGTGTTATTCGTAATAAAATCAAGATTGGATTTGAATAATATACAATATATTGTAAACGGTAAAGTATTGAGTCCGGGCCCCACATATACGAGGGATGTTCTGAAAGTAAGTTTCGTCATTTCTTTTTCACATGGAAACTTTATTACCAAAACAAATACACCATGCAATCATGAAATATACCCCTTGCACTATTTTTCAACATAGTCTCCACCGTGCAATGAGACATTTGTCATAGCTTGCAATCAGTTTGAAGAAACCACTCTGGTAAAACTCGGTGCCCTGCTATGCAAGGAATTGTCGCACAGCCTTCTCCACCTCAGCATTGTTTTGGAAGTGACGTCCCGAGAGTGCGGCTTTCATTGCATGGAACAGGTGCCTTCCTTCACTGAACATGCAACACCAGCGACCAACAATTTGATGAGACATGACCTCTTCACCATACACAGTCTGTAGGCGTCCATGGATGATGGACACACTAGTCCTACATGCCCATTCATACCGGATAACAGCATGTACTTCCAGTGTCGACCACGTTTTCAGTACACGTCCATCTGCCATCGTGATTTGTACTCAAATAACCTCGGGCACGCCAGTCTACTGCTACTCTCTCTTCTTCGGGACTCTACTCATGCATCGTTTCTCCTCTGCTGACGCTCTTTCCGTCGTTGAACCAGCAATAGGTGTCGATTCTTATGGCAGTTGTTTGCTTCATCTGCTTTACCATCTTCACTTTTTAAAAAAACGACGAAACTTACTTTTGGAACATCCCTCGTAGATGCATTTTAACCACCGCCGTCTCGAATTCTTTTATCAGTTAATTTAAATGTTACCGTACCGTATCTTTCATTTTGTTCTTTTACCATTCTTTTCGGTCCTAAAATTTTAACTACAGATTTATGTTTCTCCTTCCCTTTTTATATCCATCACTTCATCCACCCTTTACCCATCAATCCATCCGCCTATCAATCCATCCACCCATCAATCCATTCGTCCATCCATGCGTCCCTCCTTTCTACGGCTTCTTTACCTCACTTCTTTGATGCCTTGGTTTGTCTTTCGCTCTTCTCTCTCTCTCTCTCTCTCTCTCTCTCTCTCTCTCTCTCTTTCTTTCTTTCTTGTTTAGTTATATCATGATTTTGTTTCTTTCCCTAAGTACAATTCATATTTTTCTTCTTTCACTCGTTTTACTGCTTTTAAAATATTAGGCTTTTACATATTTAATTTATCCCCTTATCCTTCTTCTATACTGTGCAGTGAAGATTGAAAAATTTATTTGAAATTCGGTATATGATTTCCGATTGTGATTTTATACCATTCGAACCGTGTTCTCTTGGTTCATCTGAATTATATTATATTCTCGACCTGTGAATCTTAAGCTTTCACTAATGGTTCCTAGTATAAGTTTGTGATGAAGATGTATTAACTGATAGTGTTGTAATCTACTACCAAGTCACTCTAAAAACACCACAGTTATTTAGGCAAGTACAGTTGTGACTCAGATAAATCCTGCACGCGAATGATACAGTACCTCACTGACCTACTTCTTTCTGTGAACAATTCCGAGTAAAACCTGTAATATTCAAACTTCAACAATTGTAAAGAACACCAAGGACAGAAACATTGTATAATGTAAATATGATTTCAAAATTGTCTTCACATAATAGCATTTCAAATAATTGTGGATGTTCTTTCCTACATGATCTTTAGTAGTAGTGGAGACTGTGAGAAATTACCAGAACATTGTTCCAAGCTTCTGCTTACGTCTCAAGAACGGAATTGTTTGTATAAACTCTTAGTCGTTTTACAATACCATTATCATGGGAATATTATGCAAGTCAAGTGAACTGCAATCTTGTGGGTTAGAATAGACGTATTATTCCAAGAACTTAAATATTCCTAAGCAAAGAAATTTAATTTAAAACGAAACATTTCAAGTAATTTAGTTGGTTATGTAGCAGTCTACCGCTGTGACATAGGGTATGCGTTCGCTCCTCTCACGCATCGGGGCCGGGTTCGAATCCTTGTCGGGACAAGTTATCTAGGTAGGGTTTTCCCCGGGGTTTTTCCTCACCTGTGGGACAAATGTCGGGAACCTTTGGTCCCCGGATATAATCTGGCCGTCACTATCATCTTCATCCCATCCTCGCCTTGTTCAGAGTGAATGTATGTGCAAATGGCGTGTCTCGTCCTTTGTGTTCATGCTGTCTCGAAGGTGGTCCCGTCATTGGGCTGATCACTCAGCCGGGGAGGCCATTCATGTCTTTGTCTGGTCAAAAAAGTATGTATGTGATCCATAGGCAATCCCTTTCCCCACATGTTCGGTCCTCTAAGGCCCGGTCGGCATTGGTTGCTTAAATGTCACTAAAATGGAAAGGTACAAATAAGGCAAAGAAAAATAATGCTTTTAAATATATTCGTAATATCCATACATAAGTTCAATCGACTTTGGCTCGGAAGAACTTGCTAACACCCAAATGGGGAAACTGCTACTGACTACTCCACTCAGCCCTACTCTTGGTGAGTTAAAGAGTAAAATACATATTAATCAGCGAACTTCTCGTTAAGGCAGAATTGACATTACTTAGAACTTTTTTTGCCTAAAAATAAACCCACTGGTGGTCCGCGAAGATGGTGCAGATGGTCCGCAGACATAATTAAAAAATATAAAGCAAGTGGAAAGTAAAATTTTTTCACATATTTCGTTATAATAACCTATAATTAATACCCCAAACATTAAGAATATAGGCCTTCTTTTAAAAATAGGATGTAAAATTAGGGGTCCGTAATTTTTTTTAGACATTTTAGAGGTCCTCGGGTTCAAAAAGGTTGAGAAACGCTGCACTATAGGATTAGGTGGTTTCGGTCAGCAGCACAATTTTGACGTTGGAAATATTGTCTTCCCAAGACTAAGTGAACTTCCTTTTAGCCCTCCCTTCTGAAGAAGGTAACAGGTATTAAGAATCAAACATGAACATTGCATTTCCTCGACGCTAATAATTAGCTGTTGATGCAGTCTGCTGTATTAGGTCGGCACTTCGAGTGGTTAGAAACTTTGAAGGTATTGGTTTAAAAAAAGCTTAAAATTACCTAAAATGAGAAAAAGAAGCTAGTTCAAAGATTCCACTATTCTGTCTAGAACAGCGTCGAAATATGAATGGACTTACCTCTTCATGACCCACCCACAGGTGACTTCAGAAATTTTTGACCTAATTCGGAGGAGTCAAGGTCAATGTCACAACGTGTCTTGAAGATTGCATTGTCTTCTTGCATATGCCATGCCATGCCATGCCATGCAAGGTTTCGTTTAGGAAGTGCCTAGAGCTAATATATGGACAGCATGGAACTTGTCGACAGCTGGAGCTAACATTGACACACCTGCTTTGTATTTATTCAGCATCTTCAGATATACTGATATGGAAATAATAATAGGAGGGAAATTTTGAACAGAAGCTCTTGTAGCATCATAATTCACGAAGTTCCCTTACGAATGTTGCAGAACAGAATGTTATACATGCATTCACTGTAAATTTATGTGTGAAAATGTAGAACGCTTAATATCTAATCACATTATACACTTACTGATTATTCTGCTTTAAATCAGCTTATAGTTGAAAATTATTTTCATAAAATTATTTTTAAAATATGTAATAGAAATAAACGTTTTACAGTAATGTTTCTTCCTGTTCTAACGTACAATAGTAAAAAATTACTCCATATGAGATTTTTCCCCAATCCCCTGTTGGTTTCCAAACATTCTTTTAATTCCTGTATTTTTTCGTGGGAAAGTTTTGTGGAAATTATCTCAGATAATATGAAATAATTATTAAATATTCCACGTATACATATGCAAGAAACAGGCTATTTATGTAATTGTCCTTTATTAGGTTTGAAAGTTTTATTAATATTGAAGAAAATTGCATCACGTGTTACAGTTTATAGCTTAGATAACGTGGGATAATAATCTATTTTTTTAGAGTAGGACATGCTAACATTTTGTAATTTTAACCATTACAAGACCCTCTGATTTTTACGAATATCCAAAAAATAAATAAACAGTTAAACAGAAAATATAAAATGGTATTTTGGACAAATTGCAGTAATAGTGTTAGTGGATGTTTGCATTATTATTGCAAGTATTGACTTTTCAGTTCTTGCTGTTTTGATTCAAATAGAAGTTAATTTCACATTTGTATGGGTGTTCACTAAGAGGTAGTGTTCTATGTAATAATGTGGTGACTGTCTTTCTAATTGGAGGTTCTTAACTGACATAAGAATGAAAATGAGTACCTGGACTATAAACCGTAGAAGAATATATTGGTCAAGATTGCCATGCATCGTACATCAATGACACATCCAGTACACCCAATACAGTATATTAGGATAGGCTGTTATTGGTTTTTAAGCTTGCGGTACTGGTATCGCTCTCTGAATATTAAATATATACTAATTATGGTCATTTCTCTGAATCTGTCAGTTATTCTTTCACGCAAAAACTACTGCCTATAAGTGTTAAAGTATTAAGCAAGTTAATTAAATAATCAAGGAAGAATCGGTGTGCACGACGAAGACAGGAGTGAGAGGTCATCACTCGATACGGATGACTTGAAAGCAGATGTAGATGCGTTTCACTTTGGACAAGTTACATGAATTTCCGAAACTAAAGGACTTTTTGGGTGGAAAAGAGTTAGCCTACCAACCGATGAAGACCTAAAAGCGGCAGTGACATCCAAGTTCAAGTCTTTGGCGGTAGAAGAGTATAACATCGGCATTGAAAAACTGGTTATCACGCTACAATAAATGCCTTGACAGCAATGGCGATTACGTTGTGAAATAGAGTAAGGTACTGTATCTTGGAAAATAAAGTTTTGCATTGATATCTTTCGTTATTATTTAGCTATGCAAATCGTTCTTTACTTTCTGGACGACCCTCGTAAAGTACAGTTTATTTTGATCGTTACTCAAATAATACCTAGGTATATGTAATCAATCCATATTTTTATTAGAATTAATAATATAATAGTTATTGTAATATTGTATTCAGGATGCTGTATCCGGCTTTCTCCTTTGCCTACATTCATGTGTGATTTCAAAGGAAAAAATATATCTAAGCTTTCAGAATTTTGCAGAGCCGACTTAAAATGACTTGTGCTTTATTCCACTGCAGCGATATTAATAAAATATGATACATAAAAGCAGGGACGTCGGAAGAGTATCTAAAATTGAAGAGATCGATCTTTCCCTCTGTCATATTTGAACCGATATCAATTCTTTATATCCACATATGCCTGTATATAAAGATGAAAGCAATAACCGAATTCAGTAGCCCGCTAGTAGGAATCCTGAGTTCATGTTCTGAAGTCAGGGTCTAACAATTTTATTTTATGCTGCACATGAGACTTTTCCTAATGCAGAAGCAACTGAAACGAGATGTTGCACGTTTCTATAAATTTGCATAACTAAGCTAATTGATGTAAATATGTTGAAATAAATATATCTGACAAAGTTGCCAATAATATCAAGGTTTGGTTTCGAATTGAGTTCAGGTCGGATGAGTGAATACCATTTACGCCCGAGTCTAATAGTAATTTTTCTACAGATATTCTAATACTTGAATTGTTCTATTTCATGTTAAAGTTACGCTCTTCGGTACCGGTACAGTAACATTAAGGATACTAGGGATATATTCCATAGTAGTATTGAACAACTCTTATTACTTCACTACGATCTAAATATTTTAAAATTTAAAGATGGAATCTAAAATGCGAAAAAAACCACCTGATACCTTTGTTAATATAATAGAATTTAAATTCAACCCAACAAGTCTAGTCCTAGGAGAGAATAAAAAAATCTTTTATAATATAACTATACCTTAAAGTTTTGAAATAAAGTACATCTGAAACCAGGTTCACTTGAGAAAACTTAAATTTTATTCTATATTGACCTGCAGGTAAAACTTAATAATTTTTAAAAGAGTATTGCAATGTATTATTAAATTATATCAGGGTGTTTCACGAAGTTTTACCGCCAGCAACAGAGCATGTTCCTGACGTTATTTGGAACAACTTTTCCTAATAAAAGTTTTACCTATCTCAAATAATTACGGAGTAATGTAGATATTTATGAACGTCTCGGTGTGAACAGTGCTCAACGTACGTTGCTGCAACAATAATAAAGAACAGTCCTGATAAATTACGGAACGCGACACGCGCCGTTCATACCAGCGCGTCCAAGTGCTTGGACATAGAGAGAGGCATCTTTGAAAATATGATGGAAAACTGAAATAAATGGTGAAATGTATGTTAAGTATGTGAATTAAACCCATTTTGTTTGTTACTTTCAATTTCTGTGCCGATTATTGCCGAATTTATTGCTATTTTGTCATGAATGTTGAAACTTCAAACGCTTATAACAACGTAACTACAAGTCAAATCACATTTTTGTATTTACATTGTTTGTTCCAAATATCCTCAAGAATGCACTCAGAAAGTGGCGGTAAATCTTCGTGAAACACCCTGTATAATAAAATTTAAGTTTTCTCAAGTGAACTTTGTTTTAGATATACTTTATTTCATAATTTTAAGGTAAAGTTGTATGTATAAAAGATTATTTTATTCTCTCCTAGGCCTAGACTCCTTAGGTTGAACTTAAATTCTATTATATTAACAGGGGTATAAGGTGGATTTTTTCACATTTTAGATATTAATCCCTCGTTAGCAAAGATGAAATTCACTAATGTTAAAGATGGAAGGTGAATTTCCTTTTCTGTTCTACGGATACCAGATGAAAGAAACATGTTAATGCACGACCTGCAAACCAGCACTGTGGCCGCTCTTCTTAACATTCAGCCACCTGTTGTGGATTGTTACAGTTCATTGGTCAAAGTTGTTTTTGTGACGTTCTTGTGGTGTGAGAACAACTGTGTCTCCTCTGTAAGTTCCAATATGTATTCTACCAGTGTACTTTTATTTGGAATTTCATTTTTGTTTCTCTGCTTTTTTTCCTCTCTAGCTTTGAAATTTTGCACGTCCTAACGGTTGTGTTGGTTGAATGACATAGTCTGTTCATGCTGAAAATTGACATACGAATTTGCTCAATTGTATTCAACTGTTACAACTTATTATGTATTATTATACATGCGTCGATCGGCCACGGTGGTCTAGAGGTAGCATCCCCGCCTCTAGACCCGAAGATCGCGGGATCATGGTCGATGGATTTTGAGGGACTTTTAGCTGGGGGGCCCGTGTCGTAGATTTACGGCACGTAAAAGAACTCCATGCCTGAATTAAACCCTCTGTATAAAATTCCTCGGCCCTTTCACGTCCAAGTAATTCCTTAGTTTCCTGAGGGGTCTGTGAGGCGATGGGTTTACCCTCTGCCCTTTCTCGGAAAATAAGCGTAACAAAATTCACCAAGGTGACAGAAACCTCCACTTGGAGGCCATACACCACTACAATGAGGGCAGTAGAAAAACAGACAGACATACTAGCGTCGTCATCACTATCATATTAAACACTAGCTTAAAAGGCCCGGCGTCGCCCGGGTTTGTATTTTGTAACTTGAAATTAACTTATGAAGGACTTTCGATTTTCAAACCCTAGGTCCTTGTATAATATGTATGTAGAATTTTTAAAGTCAGTCTAAAAGTTGGAGTGTTAAAATCATCCATATGTATAATGGGAGTCATTGCGTTTGCGGTTATTGCAATTGCGGCTAGTGTTGTTTTCACAGCCGATTTCCAGCTGACGTGTTTGTCGTCACAACTTGGATGACCATCATAAGAAAACAAGCTCGAGATTAATTTTGTCATGTGAGGTAAAGGGTATGATTAATATGCTATTGTTAAACTAGTATCCCCGTTGGTTATCTAAGTGCCACTAACTTAGAGCTACCTGCTACTAGAACCTAACTGCCCCTACTATCCTAGAAAAGGTACAAGGAGCATACATGGTCAATCGAGGATGTCCTGCATCAAGTAAGGCATTTAACATAATAAAACAAAATTCGATAAAAGGGCATAAAAACAAAGACTGTTGGCAGCATTGTGGACTGAAAAAACTGATCAATCCCGAATAAAGTGTGAGGGAAATTTTCTGAAAGTTTAGTTGGAGTTTTAAATAAATGAAATCCAAACTTTAAAATTTACAAAAGAGAAATGCACCTATTAAACCTATTAAAACCCTACCGCTAGAAGAATCGGTTGAGATTATGATGTAGGCCAACCTTTTCTGTAGAATAAAACTTTATTAACATGAGAAGTTTCCACAAAGCATAACGTAGGTCTGTGTTTTATGCAATCACGTTTCCATTTAGAATTCGGGTAAATGAATAATACGACCTTATATCTTAGTAATGTAGAGAAATTACAATGTGAATTAGAAATGCAAATATTAATTACGTAATAACTTACATAGTGAAATGTACTCTGTTAGCAGGTTTTCGTGAAATGCTGGTTTTGTGGATGTGTTTGTTGAACACAAATTTTATCTACTGTTTCGCAGAACAGGCTGTGTTTTAACGTAATTATACACCGGTACTTGTGTTTCAGCAGAAGTTGACAAAGGTTAAATGTGTGTTGCTGTAGAGGGAGAGGAAAACAAACTGCTATAGTATGTTACTCTTTCACAAATAAAACTCCTACGTCACTTTCACTGGTTCAACTTTTTACATGTTATCTGTTCAATTTAATGCCTGAACAGTAGAACAAATAAAACCTTCCTGATACTTATAATTAAAATTACACTTCCCTAGAGTTTGTTAGCTATGTTGAAAGCAATATAGAATAAACTCCAGGGTGTCCACCAAGTAATGCTGAAGAAATTCCCGGCTTATTCCCTGATTTTCATTGATCATTTCAGCAATTCCCGACCATAATATGAAGCACTTTCTAATAACTGCGTAAGAAAAATTATAGGATTATACATATTTTAAATAAGAAAAACTTTTAGTAACAAAAGTAATTGCAAACAATAATTATTTAGGCTATAACATATACAAAAATTAGGAACAATAAAATAAATTAAATATACTTTCATATACGCCTATTATTGTCTAGAAGTCTTTTTGATCACACTTTGCAATTTTTCGAATTTTCCCGGATATTTTAACAAATTCATTGACTTTTCCCGGATTTTCCCGACCATACGAAATTCCCGGCCTTTTCCCGGATTCCCGGATTTTCCCGACCAGTGGACACCCTGAACTCCCAACTTATCACTCACGTAACTTATGGATATTGGTTAAACTTAACATTATTTATAGCAATTCTTTCACGAAATGAATTTAACACGGTAGTTTAAGTAGGCTACGCCAGAGAGAATCACAACCCACTGATGAAGTTAACAGCTCAAATCGAATGAGCAGATGCTTTTGCTAAGGAAATAGGAAGAGAGAATAGCACCGGTATTATATTTATAGTGTTGTTGTATTGTGCAAGGTAAAAGCAGCCCAAAAACCCATATATCGAAAGCAGAGGCAGAAGATTAAAATACTGAGTAAAATTATAGATAGTGCGTGTAGGCGGGGTGTGATGTGGTTATGATAAAACTATAGCATATAGTTCCATTTTTTGAAGACTAAATTTTAGTAATGATATTGGTTTTTAAGAATGTAATTAAGTTGTACTTAAAATTGAACTCTTATATAATTATTTTATTAAGTTGTACTTGTTGCAGAACTGCAATAATTTACCCATTGTGTATGCTTTATAAACACAGCATCGTCTACCCTACCATACAAAACATTTACCAATCCCTAAGTCAAGGGAAGTACAGCAGAATGCAGTATTTACATGTGGTAGTGAGAAAAATTGTGCTACCCGGATATTATGTAGGCATCATAATCTTCTTCATCCCACCCGCGCTTTGTTCGGCATGAGTGTTATGCAACTGACGTGTATCAAAAATATGTCTTAGTGTTTTCTAGGAGGTGGCCATAGCATTGGGCTAATATCTCATCCGGGAAGACCCTCCATGTCCTTGTCTAGTAAATCTAAAGTCTGACTGTTCTAAGAAAGAAACCTGAAGTAAACAGAAACCAGTAGGCCTATGCCTGTCTCCACTCTAATACATTACTCGTATGACGTGAGAGTAAGACATACGGTTTTTGTTTACTTCAGGTCTCTTTCTTAGCTCATAACAGGTTTAGTATAAGAACTCCCTCCCCGACAGGTCGCAGTCCTTTAAGGGGCGGGTGGCGTGGGCCGTATTAACGCCCAGTTACTCTAATAGGACTCCGGTAGCGGTTATTTGGTTTATCTTTGTAGTTATGAAAAGGCCAGTGAGCACCTAAGGCTTTTCTTAAATATATCTGTCTTATCAATTAACATGTTCTGCAAAGCTTACTCTGCAGTCACTTAATTTGATTTATTTGCTGAATCAATTCGAATTACATAGGACATTATTTTTTCTTAATTTACATCTTTGCTTTACCGGTACTTCCTTGTTTTAAACTTATCTTCAAATTGAACTGTATACTAAAGGATGTACTGCTACTCTAAATAAAGAAGACATAGCCTTAATTGTTCTAAAGCATACAACTCCTATTAATTGTTCTAAGAACGTTTCCCCTTTCCTTCTTTTCTTCCAAACAAAATTAGATGTAAAATAATTACTTCTTTCGCATCGGGGAAAGTTTTCGAAGCAATTTAGGAATCCCATTATATCTACTGAACTGCGGTAGACATCTGCAATTACTCCCGATCTCCTGAAAATTTATCTCTCCTGCTTTTTATACCAAGATTTTTAATAGGCTATGCAAATTATGCGCGTTCTAATCTACTTACTTTGATAATAGTTTAAAGTATCAAGAAAACTTGAGGATGCGTACCCATAATAGAGCTCTCCCTAACAGTTTACCACACACACTCTTTAAAGTAAAAACTCTCACATTATTGCTACGTTGTTTATCATGAACGTCATTTTCCATCTATTCTTTCTATTTTATCGGTTTGTTTAATTTGTCGTATTCTCATAGCGACCTGTGAGTTTTTTTTTTGTTCTTTCCACGATTGTTCACTAGAATAACTCATAGCCAGTACCCTAAAGATCCCTAAAGAGGAGAGAGAAATTCGGACAACTACTGCTTAATGGCTTTTGAAGTACTTAGTACGGTAACAAGGACGTACCGGTTTACTAGGAATACAAAGCACGGTAAGCATCTGTTTCACTTAACTTGAAATTTCAGAGGTCAAGACAAGTGATCACCTTTCCAAGCTCTGTTCTGAGGAAGTAGTACCTAATAATGTGAATAGTTTGGAAGTACTGTTCTATGACCACTAATACACTGGAGACCTGAATGCACAGGTTTTAAGAAACGTAAGTATTTATTTTCAACACTAAAGAAAGCAAGGAATTTTACAGGTTATGGCTCTGGAAGCTTCAGAAAAAGAAGAGGGAGAAAAGGAACAGGAAGAAAAAAGGTAGAAGAATAGTCACGTCCCCAGATAGGTTTGAATTCACGAACGAATGTCAAATGCATCTTAGACAATCTAAAAGTTCATTGGGAGCGCTTATCATTGCATTTTAAGTATTTCGATGTCGCTTCCCTGTAGATTAAAATGCTGATTTGATACTAAATCTATATATCTACTTAATATGATCTTAAATTCCGTAATGAGAACTGAAAAGCGAAAACACCAGACTGCTTCCTTGAATAAATCCGCTTGTTTTCCGTGCACGTTTCCACGAACGGTTTGACTCAAATCGATAAGCTATTTTCACATACAGGGAAACTTCAATTCAACGAAACATGGTTGATAATCAAAGCTAAGCATTTATTTGACCCCTAACAGACATTTAGTTAATAAGGATATTTAAATAAATAACATGCCTAATAAATATAAAAGCCGGCCTAATAGGCCCTACTCTGATTCCAGAAGAATGACGGGCAACAGAAAAGACCCAAAGTAAGTTCGAGGTTATCTCATATAGGCCTACCTGAGAGGCGGTCAACATGAGGAACGTAATAATAGGCAAAACACAATTACTAGTTACTTATCCTCTTTCTAGGCACCACTAGGCAGTGGCCCTATTTAGTTTCTCAGTGAGCCTGACGTATTTCGTGAGTTTACGAATGACGCTGAGAAACATACCTGTCTGCAGTCTGACTCCATAAACACCTGACGATGTTTCGATAGATTGCTGGGCAACATGTCCTACAGTATTTAATTTTAATCTCTGTTGCCTGGATTAATCCGACTGACTTTTTCGCACCGAAGACATTGCTCTGGATTTTGTAGACTTTGTATAAACATTGCTGTACCCTGTCCTTGGCAATTTGTGCTATTGAAAATCAAATAAATATTGGTAAGGGAAATAATCTTATTGTTCGCCAGAATTAGAAGACGTAATTTAGTATACCGAAAGTGGTCTCCAATTTCGATTTGACCAACAGTATTCAACTCCTTCACTAAATTAAATATCGGATAGACGCATCATCCGGTTGCTACCGGAAGCAATTTAAACTTTAAACAGTGAAACATTTCTAAACGGCTCTATCCAGGTATAGAAGGTAAGTTCATGCAAAATTTCATGTCTTTCAGTTGAAAGAGTAAGTCAGACTCACAGAATCCACTCGACTTTTATATTAGAGTAGGTATCTAAAGTTCGGATTTGCTATTATGACTTTGTGAAAAAATATAAACCTGAAGAAAGTATCGCAAATACAAATTATCTTATACCTTCCTTATTCCCCCACGTAAACGCAATAAATCATTGACATATATAAACCGATTGTGTTAGCTATCCGGGTTGGGACGCGTCGTTTTGTTAATATATGACACCGGCCGTGGAAGCCTACGAACTTATTTAACTCATTGACATCACATAAAATGCGATCAGCTTTGTATAAACTAAATTTTTAATCAAAGAGAATGCTTACTCTCCTTCAACAATCACATAAACGCTGTTTCTTCCTGTCGCCACTGGCTTACTTTTCTCCTTTTATGAGCATTAATGATTTCCAATCCAACTGCCTTTCTCTTTTCTCAGGTAATGTCCTCAGGTAATATTTATCTTGTAGGAGAATTAAAATGAAATACGTTATGTTTTATATCTAATAAGAAACAAAAACATTTCCTGAGTTAATGTTGCTTTTAAATTGATGTAATGGAGTCTGAAAGCTACAGTCATATTATACTCCTGTTTACAGTACGCTGTTTGCAGAAAATGTTTGTATTAACAGCGTATGCTGCTGTTTTGCTTTATGGAACTTTTCTATCTCTTCCATATTTTATGACATCCGTTAAATATTACACGCCCTACTTGTAATGTCCATTAATGCAATACTGTGACGTCATATGATGAATATTTGCTGCATGGACTGTTGGAACACACACCTACCCACGTACAAACATCCATAACAGACAAGGGAACCCAGGGTACAGTTCATTAATTGAATTAATTATTTTCGTTCATGTCGCTGCTTTAATACAAATATTTGATGACCGTATCCAATTTCAATCATGAAATGGAGAAAACTACATACATGTACAGTAGCTATATCACAGCGCAATTATGCGCGTTGCGTTTTTTTTCGTAATGTACAAGATATTTTTTTTTCTTTTTAGCATTTGAAATATTTCTTTAGAATCTTATTGAAACACAGGACGTTTATGCCCCTTTCACCTGATATATTGACTATAAGTTAGTCCGCTCTAAGAACCAAACCTAAAGTAAACAAAAATCAGTAAGTTTGTCTCACTCTAGCAAATTACTCGTATTACCTAAGAATGAGACAGGCGTATTCGGTTTTGATTACTTTAGGGTTGGTTCTTAGAATGGAATGACTTTAGATATCCAGCATATCTCAGGCCAAAAATGAATTTTCTATATGATGAAATATGCCTCAGTAGCAGTAAGAATCGAATGAGGAGTCTCTACCTTTATGTCTAAAATGGTGTTATAAAATTTCACACAAGACTGAAGGATAAAAACGGGAATTCGTGAAGAGGACAGTTGATCTAAAAAGACATTTAATATACCTGCATTACCATTAAAGAGATGGATAATTTTGGTAATTTTTTTCTAGATTGAGGTGCATGTTCTTACATTTAGACATCGTTTAAATCTTTTTTGTCCTTTTAAATAGGCCTACTACGTGCAGATTCCTTAGAACCCTTTTAATACGAACTATCCTCTTGGACAGTTTGAATTTTTGCATAAAATGACCTAAGTGTATACACTACTTAAAAAACCATATTGTTATCATTATTATTATTATTATTATTATTATTATTATTATTATTATTATTATTATTTTATTATTGTGGCATAAAATATGGTGATAGATAAATTTATTTGGCCCTGAGATATGCTGGATATCCAACCACTATCAATGCCTCTGTCAATTGCCTCTGTTTCAACGATATTGTACAGATATGTTGCCTCTAATAAAAAATCAACCCTCGTAACAATAGTTTAAAACAATGGTATTCAACCATATTCCACCCATATCCCTAGAAACACTTTTCAACTGAACTATATCCCTAACTTTTTTCAATACAGTTAAATAGTAAATTTTTTCTGCTTTACCTCCCCCTCTGTGGAATTTACAATTCTATGCACATACTGTTGATACGGAACAAAGCAAAATATATCTTCTCTTGAGAAAATATGAATTGTGATCAGTAGTACAAAGACAACACAAACAGACACCAAACGGACGGTATCGTTCTGGGTTGCGTTAAGTAAACTCCAATCTGCTTTGGAAATTTGGAAATCCCTTGAAAAAAAACACGTACTCACTATCAGATTGACGGGATTTGTATCCTCGACCACTGGAATGTGAGTCCGCAACTTGTACTTGTACACCCAGTTGTACATATTAAATGTTAAAAAATCAATAGTAAAAACTATGACAAAGAAGAATGTTGCCGATAGACATAATTTGACAATCCAAAATTGCATTCTTAAATTATTTATTATTAATTTAAAAAATATTAATGTGAATGTAACCTGTCATTGAAGTGATTGTGTTTGTTTCCTCTTCACATTGAAGTACGAACCAAGATGGAAGCTATCAGACTTTTACCGTGCCTTCACCATACATAGGGCTTCCGACCCCCGCGACAGTTTTCATCTCTTTCCGCCAAAGATCCATCTCTCACCAAAGATTCAGGCAAGAGAACACTCAAACTGAAAAGAAGGATATCATTATTTAACTCACCTATCTTAAAGTAGTTTTTGCAAATGCTGTTTTCTTTTATCTATACATATTGAGAACGAATTTTAAATTTTATTACGGACCGAACGTAAACTTTATGGTTGAGAAATCCCGACTTTATTAGCTTATTAATTTGATGAATCATTAAGACTTTCTTGAGACAGTGATCTATTAGGTCACGATTTCTTATTTTATAAACAATTTCATATTATTTAAACTATTCTACAGTTGAAACATACCTTCTGAAACGTTCATTCGCAATGAATTTCAGTGAAGATCATATTGAATGGTGCTGATTTTTTCAACCTTATACTCTCAATAAAACCAGCAGTAAAAGACTACTTTATACACAAGAAACCAGTGTAATTCATACAATCTGTAAATTTACAAATGATGCAATAGCCCAGGATATAAAATATACAAAAGTTGAACAAATATTTTCTAAAATGAAGAAATGTCAGCTCAGTTTATCCTTCCCGTTTTAAAATAAATATAACGCACTATCATACTTGATAATGAAAAAAAAAACTTAAAACACATGCTTACATGCTGGTTCACTTTTAATTATTACCATTATATAAAATTGGATTAAAATGGATTAAAATCAATGAGTTGGTGTCTTCTAACGGTTCCTTCTCAGATTGTGTATAGGATGTATTCTACAAAATTATTAAATTTGTCTTTATTTCTTTTCCTTAGTGGCACTGCAGGTCTTGTGAGCATGAGAATAGCCAATAATTTTTACCCAGGGTCAACTTTCTTAAGGATAATTTTTACCCAGGGTCAACTTTCTTAAGGATAAAGAGTTATATAATGTAGGCTTACATTATACTAGGTATGACGTGAAACCAATGGCTTTAATTCTTTCACGAAGAATGGCATTTTGCCATACTTTCTATAAATCTCCCTCCCTTTAGCTGGATTTGAAACCGCGACCTTGGAAATGGTAATCTTGCACGTTTCTTGATCTGTGTATTCATTCTAATTGACAGGTTAATACCGTTTATTTCTGCAATGCATGTTTCACTATGTTTATACTACTGTTATTATGTAACAAATCGTACGTCTTGAATTTCACATGCTGTTGTATGCTCAGCTGGAGGCGCGCTGTCTTGCAGCCTAGCTCACTGAGAGTGACGTAATCTCTGTTTGTAAGCAAGTCTTTTAACATTCTACATAGATAGCATGAATAATTAGATGTTTGAGCTTTTTATTTTCCATAAGTAGAATCAACACCTGCAGGGATTTAAAATAGCATATTTATCAGAAATCTTGCAATATTGTTAGCAGACAATTTGAGACAAGTTGGTTTTTCTCCACAGCAGTAAATAATGAGATAATATTGAGTTATTTTAAAGCCGTTCTTTTACGTAAGTTGTGCACTAACGAAGTTACGCTTTGTGTCAGTTCTGATCACTCCCTTATTAGCACTTCCATTGTTTATCTATGATAAGAGAACTGTCTGAATTTTATTGGACTCCGGTGCCTAAGCTAATCAGCAGTTCAACATTATGAGATATATGAGATAAGGAATTACAATGTGATACAAATCTGTCCTTATTTCAGTCATCTGTGTATACCTTTTAGACTTTTAGACTTTTAGGTTTCAACGGCAAAAATATATTTTTGTTTATTTTTTATTTTTACATTTCAGTCCTGGATTTTTATTAATATAAGCATTCATAAAGCGATATCAGCGAGTTTGTGAGTAGGAAACCAATGAAAAAATATGAAATTGATGGTTTTCAGGAAAGGCAATCATAATGTGTGGATTTATTCTACATTAATAGTAGTATTCTCATATTCTAATATAACATATTGATGTTAAATCTCTGCTTTTGGGTAGCAGTGAAAAGATTTAAATGTGGGGTAACTATACATTACAAGAATTTCACTGAAACACAGCCTCATTTCATCTTAAAAGAGAAAAATAACATGTGATGTCCTCTACATCGCGTAGCAGTGAGCATGTTATTCCCTGAACTGCTACAGTTCAGCTAATAGCATCGGGTCTCAGAGGTGGCTCTCGTGATCGTACTAGTTAGATTAAATAAAATCGTTAGCTTTGATATATACGACACGGATTTCACCCTTGCGGTCATCCAATTTAATAGTTAGATTAATCTACTTTTCAGTCATCCTGTATTTTCAATTAACTTCTTTTTGTAAGGAAATTGGCCATCTTTCACAGCTAACACATCTTACACCACTCGATCCACATATAAATTATTAAAAAAACTAAAAACAACATGAATAGAAATAAATAAGTAAATAACCTAACTAACACAGATAAACATTTAAAAACAATTAGAAACAATAATCTACTATTATTTATAGACTAGTCTAGTTAAAACGAAAAATCTAAAAGATAAATTAACATTTCAGAACTCTATTATTGCTTGTAATATTCATTTATTTATTGAATATCCGAAAATTTTAAATCCTACTTTACCCTTAGCTATATTAGGGTTACATTTTTCCATTTATATCTGTGTAGACTAGACTATCTACATCAAAGAACAACGGATTGGCCAGCAATGATAAATACCGAAGAAAGCTAAGTTTGTGGTTCACCGGAAGTTACTTAAACAGTCTTCGCTCGATAGCCATAACACATAGAAAAATACCAAGATACTTATTTTGAAGATTATTTAATTATAATGTAATCTACCTTATATCAAAATAAATTGTTTCAGTTGAATGAACAAAAGTGGTCAAAAACACTTAATAATGTTAGCACATTAGGTTTGAATGAGATAGAAAGCAACATTCACTTTCATTGCGATAAAAATTATCTAAATTATGTATACTTCATTACATTAAAATATTTACAATTATTAAAATCTTTCAGTTTGCATATTTTTTGTTACTAATTTTACTAACTAACTTTGCAGGTACATTCATCAAGTAAAGATGTACACTAAAACTTGATGTACCGTCTACAGTATAGTCCTGTATTCTTTTCACTAGTATTTCATAATTGTGTAGTTAATGTTACAATTTAAAATGTACAATAGAAATGAAATTTCCTTAGTGGAACTGAAAAATCTCTTTGCACAAAAGTGTTTTGATTGTTTGTTATGTTGACTTAACCTTTTACTGCTACTGACGTAAAGTATTAATCTATTGTTTAAAGCGGTATTTAAAACTAATACAGTAATGCTTAATGCAACCTATTCAACTTATTTTTTATTGATTTCAAACTTCCGTTATTATTAAAATGTATAATACATTAATAAAGTATAATGTTCTAAAATCTAGCATGTTTAAAATATACGTTTATATTTTGATATTAATTGCACATTATTTATTTTGTGTTTTGTAATGTAGTAAACCTAACTGTATTAATATATTTTAAATGTTGATTATTATTTGCAACATACTTTGTTATGTCGTAAAAAAATACTGTACTGTATAAAGCAAATAAAACTAACAGAAAACATTTTAAAGTAAACTCATTAGGGAAATAGTACGGTAATTGAAAACAATGAGGTATTTATAAAGGGTTAACATTTATACTGTAATTGTATAATTGGTTATAAAAAATACCATTAACTTACCATTAAAAATACCATTAACTTACCATTAAAAATACCATTAACTTACCATTAAAAATACCATTAACTTACCATTAAAAATACCATTAACTTACCATTAAAAATACCATTAACTTACCATTAAAAATACCATTAACTTAAAAGTTTTTACAATTTATCAGGGATATGGTGAAAGAGAAATACATTGTAAGCCTTTTTAATATCGTTTGTGACTCAGAGGTGGTAAAACACGTTTATGAAGAAAAGAAAATCCAGCATTTTGTCCTCACCAGTTGGTGGTTGTCGCGTTGATAAAACAGAATTTGCATTCTTATCTCTGTCAGTTAGAACTGTTCTTCCTGCTTCAAATATTACGACCCTACGAAACGAATATTCATTGCAGGATAGACTTGATCATTGAGGTTCAGAATACCTATACTCAGAATGTTTTCAGGGCATTTGGAAATGGAATAGTACAATGTGTTCTGCGTTGTTTAAAAAATAAAATATTGCTAAGAGCACGTACATTTAAATTTTCTCACAATCATCATAGATACTATATAGTGCGAGATCCGGTATAAGAAATATATACCCTCATCTGTTATTTAACGTTGATAATGAATTTTTGTTAGATAATATATGCATCGATACATCGCAAATGGGTTGCCTAGCCAAATCGTGTACCGATGTTGTTAAATAATAATAATTCTAATTAAATTTTTTCGATAAACTTTTCCCATTTGTTATTTATAAAAATCGAGCATTAACTGAGAGAATATGCCATAAGGAATTGAAAAAATAAAGGTTGCCTACTTTCCCCTCTTCCCAACTACGGAGTTGTCAGGTACAAACAGGTGAGTAAGCGTTGTTAATATACCCTCATCAGTTATTTAAATTATTATTACATCAAATGAAAGATTATTTTATTCTCAATCCAACCGTATTAGGTTGCCTCAGCAAAAGGTGTATCAAATCTATGGTTGCTTAGATTTTAGATGTAAAGTTTTCAGCGCGAGCGTAGAGAGTGACAGAGACGTGGTGCGCGCGTAGAGTAGGATTACCTCCACAAAGTCTCTGGGTTTTTACGTATATACCTTAGGAGCGAGTCTCACCGTTCATAGAGTTCCTGCGTAGGGGAGGTATACATATATACTACATCTATTCAACCTCGCTGTATGACTGCCTCCGTGGTCTATCGGTTACAGTTGTTGACTGTGGAATCGAAAGACCACGAACGATATTCAGTGTCTTTAAGGGTCTGAGGTGGGAGAGTCTGTAACGGGCTCAGGCCATGAAGCTTCAGATATCTATTAGACAGCTATCTGTTCTGTACATCTCATCTGCTGGACAAACCCCCTCCCGTTTCAGAAAGAGAATACGCTTGTTAGGTAGCATCTGTTAGATAAATGAGTTGGAGGCATGATGCAAACTATAATATAAAATGTTATGTGATTGAATCGAGAGCCACAGCTACCTATGGGAGCGCTTCTCGCTATTGTATTCAAAATGGCTGATTTTTCTGACTGCTTTTTTCCTGGTAAAATGGAAGTAAAACGTGAGAGAAACTTTGGCAATAGCATAAGCATTCGAAAAAATGTCACTCATTACAATCTGAAAACTACCACGTGTATAAAACATAACACATTATAGCTGATTTAGCACTGAGAAAGGAATGCTTCGATTTGTTCCCAATTGTGGCCTATTTAACGCTGAGGAAGGAATGCTTCCAGTTGTTTCTTATTCCATATGATGGCCTATCTACCCAACCTGATCCTTTTTCTAAACTCAGTATCGTCGTATGCCTACATTTTGGATGATTTCTTTCAGGGGATATTTGTGCTGTATATATCTTTAGGCTTAATTATCAACCCACTTTGAAGACGAGGAAGACGACGATGATTATGTATTAATATTCGTGGAGCAAAAAGGCAATACTTTCTTCATAAAAGTGTTACACCAGAAAATGAAATTAATATACTTAAGCTACATTCTTTCCGAAACTCAATATCGCCGTACTTCTCGAAGGGACTACTGCATTTCTTTCAGAGAATATATGCTTCTCGTATGTAGACCTTGGCCTTACACGATCTGACAATGAAGATGACGAGCAAGAAGAAGATGATATGAATTAATATTCTTGCTGTAAAAGAGGCAGTAAGTTGTTCATAGAAGTGTTACAACAGAAAATTAAATTAGCACGGGTAAACGATGGATACATTCATAGTTCACCAAATTCATCTAACCGATAATACATTACAGCTTTTCTCGTATTATGAATTATTTCACACACAAATTAATAACCCATGCCAGCATCATTACTACTTTTCATTTTTAACACAATAACACGCTAGTAACACCATGTAGCATAAGATGCTTACATGATAACGAAACGTACATCCACATAAATGTATCTCACGTCCGCCATGTTGAATGTTTATCTAACGTTTCGTGAGATATCTAGTGATCTATATACCGATTAACTTGTCGAGCGTTTCATCGAATGGATAAAAGTTATCAGACGTTTCAGAAACGCTTATCGATGAATTAATGCAATCGAATAGATATCTAACGTTTCAGAAACCCAGCCTAATCTAGCCTTAGCCTATCAGGAGAGCTGAAAACTATTCGATGAAGAATTAACGAATCCAGATGCCGACAGCATGCCCTCAATTCAGTCATTTGACAATAAAGTAAAAAAAGGGGGGATGACTTAGCTAGATGGTAGGAGCAGTTCCTTGAAATACAGTATCACCGAGTTTGTTATCCAGTCAGTTCTTTAGTTAGGTACCTATAAAACGTCATTCATTGCAATGGCTGCCTAATGTCGTCCTGGCTTTCATGTAGCCTATTTCCCCCTGACTTGTGGTAGAGAAAGCCTTGTATCCATATCACCGCCAGATTAAATGAACAGAAAATGCTTGTGATCAGATTCTCTTTTGAGGCTGGATAGTTTAAAGTTTAAGAGGAAAAAATAGATTTTTTATTTGATTCATGTAATAGAGCATAGTTTTCTGATCATTTTGATATATAGGTCTTATATGTTGCGTTATTATTAAGCCAAGCAGAGCGATAGTCATAGTCCCGGAGCTTTCTAAAAGGATGAAATAACATAAGGTTAGAACATGCGTGTCATTTTCTTTTCGCTTTCCTATAAAATTACATTTTTTGTACTTCAAGTACCATATTCTGAAAAGCTATTCATCCTAAAATAATGAAACTTTCTGGAATTCATTATAGATGGGTGACAAATCTCCCTTAGCAGAATTACGGGAACAGTCTTGACTATACAGAATTTTCAACTACTATTATTTTAAAAAGTCTTTTTTTTTAGTCATGAAGTTTTGATGCAGTAATATTGTACATATTAGACTGATTGTGCTAGGGTAAATAGTAGTACCTATTGTTAGTAAGTTCCCAAAGTTTCACAAAAATCTAAGCTACAGAAATTGAATAATGCGTACCTATGTCGAGGGAAGTAACTGTAAAACTAAATGATCACCTATGTGGTAAAATATTCTTTCCTGCCAAACAGTCAGATCTAGAACACCCATTCTCTGCTTATTTTAAACTATAGAGTTCACTTGAAAATCATAAATATCCAACTAAATCTGACTGTTAACACTTGAGTTATGGCTTCTTGAACATACGTTATCTTTTCTATCATTTTGCCAGCCTTAACTACCATCTCCCCTTAAACCGATGACATTCCAACTTCTAACATCTTTCAAGTGTTTTTCGTAACGAACCCACCTTCTCCACAGAAAAAGGTACCTGCCATATCCAATTAAAAATAAATATTAGGCCTACTCGAATCATGCAAACATAAACTGACATATGTTCGTTGTCACTAAAACTTCCTCATCCATTTGTACCCCTATGGTCAGTTCACAGAGCTACATTAACGGACTATGATCCATTTCATTCGTGGTTGTGGTTACTAGCCGGAACCGAAAATAGAGAATTGCCATCATTGTGGGTTTTCGACTACTGCAGCTGTTATTGCACCAGCCGGATATATATTTTAACATGGAATCCAAATCACGGATCTCCTATGGAGTATTGATAATGCCACTTGGAAACTTATTACTGGGTCAAGTAGTGCAAATTTAAATATTATTCGTGTTAAATTAAGTATACGGTAAGTACGTTAAACGGTAGGTCCCAGCTACCGTAATAATAGCTTAAGTTGTCACCAGTCTACAATAGTTGATCTTCTCAGTTCTCTAAATACCCGGTTAGCAGATACCCCCACGATTACCGTGAATATGTTCTTAGTCTATCATGTGAAAAAAACTGAGGCTAGACTTTCGAAGAAAGAATAAGAAGCCCTAAACTGATGGTTCAGCGAATTGCAACCCACGTGACCTTTCGTTATGTAAAGATAAACTGATGTTCAGGAAATGCTACTACCATGCCTAAATAATGTTATGACTTTGAATACAGGTTAGGACGTAGAATTTACATTGAGCTCCAGACCAGTGTATAAATCAGCACTTGCCCTCTATTGAGGCGTCCCCACATGCATTGTAAATACAAATCAGCACTGCCCTGCTTCATGTAAACACACCGGCATTATCTGCAAATCATTGCACTTCCATCTTCCATAAGAGACTGTCAGGAATGTTTACTCTTTGAGATTATACAGAGGGAAAGTAGTACGAATGTGCAGATTAAATGGAGTAGTTGATAACATTAAAATGATCTTTTGTGCTTAGGTACATAGAATACGGCAGTGCGTGCACTGATTAAACCTCCAACCTGTGGGACTTACGTACGACAGAACTGCTGGAAAGAAAGCCTGTTGAGATTGAGTGTCGATAACTTGATACAGTGATACTTGATGAGTCAGTGGGTGGACGGGCACAATATAGTCCTCGCTTGTTTTCCTCTTAGCCAATCACGGCTCACGGTTGTCGTGTGTGTGGCGCGTCTCTGTAGTGAATGTGTTGTCTAATGAAGTGGATCGGTTCGCGCTGTTTTAAATCGTTTCGGAAGTTTCGGAAGTTTCTTAACAACAATTCGGGTTTCTATTGTAATTGCGAGTAAATGTGCGTTTTTAGAATTACGTCAACTGGCAAGACGGGAATTGTATAGTGTGCTGTAAGTAATGAATAATGTGTGTGATGTACAGTGGGACAACAAACATAACCCCAATGGGTAGAGGCTTACGGCATCTATGCAGGCAAGTTTACACTGTAAAAATATAACATCTCATGATTATTAAACTATTAGCTCGTCTACTGGAAGCTGCAGCAGCACATATACGCCATTAGGTTTGTTTCAACAACAATAATGAAATAATTTATGGTATAGAATAATCTAGTGCGCATGCTCCCCAAGTAAGTAACAAAATATAATTCTTTTATCCATATTGTTTGATTCATGCAGAGCACAAGTTAAAAATCTCATGTTTTAAACTTTTTTTATATGCATAAATAAAATGTGCCATCAACGAAACCATCATCGCATATATTAAATGGTCCACCACCTGTGCTTCTTGGTTGCATGTGCAGGTATGATTTGGTCTTTCCATGTCCGGTCAGTCTTGCGGTCAATTCAAGTGTGGTTTGAAGATTTTGTGTCATCCTTTGTCGCATTGAAGGAATGAAGCTCCTGCAAGCAGCTTATTTAGTAGTGTCACCACTCCTCCAACAGGCGATTTATATTCTGAAGTATATTTCTAAAATAATATGTCTTATATAACCGTATACATACATCCAGATTTATTGATAAATAATAATTTTCACGTTACTTTCCCACCAGTAGGCTACTTCATGTGCAGCATGACGTTATGTTTGAACTTCCCCTTATTGCTTCTGAAATCGTGCTTTCATGTATTACATTGTTATTTGTTAACATCTTTTACTTATCACCTCTTGTGTTAGGGAAGGTGGTGCTGTCAACAACGATCAAAGCACATCCTACAGGGTGGATGAAGTGGTATATTGCATCATTTTGGCGAGTATTCAGTTTTGTTTAACGTTAACAGTAGTAGCCCTTCATGTAGTGAAGCGTTCCCATTTTTTCATAATCACTTTGTAGTACAGTGTGTGTGGGATTTGGGAAAAGGTGGGATGAGGCTCAAAGCTGTTGATGGCATGCGTATGAAAGGTTACCATGGCTCCCTGCCTGATTGGATTGAAACATCCGACGGTAAAGCTGCAGTTCACCTATTTATTCTCTACCACTAGTACAAGGGTAATCTTTACACTTCGCATAATCTGTTTACTGAAAGTAGACTATCAGCATTTTGTTTTTTCTTGCATTGTTTCTCCATTTACAAATGTAGAAATCTTCACTTCTGTCGTAGCTCGTGTAAAAGATGTTTCAAATATGAACATACTATCAGGTTCCCGTGGCTTCGCCCGCGAATATTCACTGAACTGCTAGTTGTTTTATTAAAATAATTTATCTAACATAAAATAATTAAAACATATTTAACAATACCGATTTAGTTTTTATATAGAATGCAGGAATCACATTTTATTCTTAACTATATTGTATTAAGTCATAAATGATAATAAATACACGAACAAAATGGATTTTTTTGCTGCCATATGGGCATACAAATTGGAAGTGAAATGATTAAAACGTAGACTTCCACAGATTCATAGACCTTGCTCAAATCATGCAAAAAAGCGATTGACAATAATTAAACGGCTAATAGCCCGGCTTTAAGGTGCATTTCATTATTAAAGTGTGCCGCACAGGGGAAAAAAAGACCCCCAGATTCGAGTCTCCTAACCCAAAAATCCCCACACAGTGAGTTTCGTTGAAATCAGTCAATATTGTCCCATTTAGGCATACATTCACAATCCCCTTCTGTCTACCTATGTAAAAAAAATCAGATATCTGCGAGTCGTAAACAAATTAATCAAGATAGCAACCAAGCAAGGCCACCTGCAATAGCCTAATTAATTTTACAATTGAATATGATCTTGTTAACAGGTGGCGTTGGATGTACACGGAAACACACGCTCAAATATTGTATTACAACATTATTAGATATTTCTTTAGATTCCATATGAATAGTTTTTCAGCCTTTCTACTGCGCCTGAGTTGAGTGAGCCAACATAGACCACTTGTGTAATATATATATATATATGTGTGTGTGTGTGTGTGTGTAATTCTACAGTTTCTTTATTATACGGACACATCTGAGAAACGTGGAACCTGTTTTCCAGCACAAATTTAAAATTCGCACCTAGAAATATTTCCAGGGTAAATGCTCAACATTCATACGGTTTCAATATCGTCATAGCTACTATCGAAGGCAAATAATTGTACGCATAATAAAAATGAAAATTATCTGTTTAAAATACTAGTTATTTTGCGTTTATTTATGAGAATTTTCCATAGAATTAGTGTATTAAATCTGGCCATTGTATATGTATAGAAGTTAAAGGCTTAACCTGTTAAGTAGGTCTATTACTGTTTTAGTGCTGTACCGTAAATTTGGATTACTGCCGTACTGAAAGCATAAACCGCTCATGCAAAAGTCGCGATACGACGGTAATTTATTAGGAATTGTGATTATTTACATTATTGAATGAATCTGTGTAATTTAGTCGTACCGGTATTACAGTTTGTGTTGTAAATATGAAAATGAAAAATGATTGCACTGTAAGATTATCTTATACTAGCTTGGTGGGTCCGCCACGTAATTCCGGATTCCTAGATTAAGTGCCAATTTAGGAAAAAAAGAAAAGTGAGGAATCTGCTACGTTCTTAATTGGTCGTTGTTTAATCCAACTGTTCTACCTTCATTCAAATATATGTTCTTACTTCACCTACTTTTTTGTTCTTATTTCACCCACGTTTTTGTTCTTATTTCACCCACGTTTTTGTTCTTAGCTTTATTAACTTTATTCTCAACACTAATACTTCTTTCTCTTTCAAAGTCCATCTCGACTTTTTATTGTGATTATATTTCAGCGATGCTCCTCTTACGCTGTATTTTATGGCAACCGAACAAGGCTACCTTCAATTAATTTCACAGTTGAATACGTTCTACACGGAAACACCAGCTCAAATATTTTATTAAATCTTACAATTTTATTCCAAGTTCTAGATGCAACAAAATTGACTTAACTTCTAGAATTATGGTTATTTCACTTTGAAAACCAGCTAGGCGGAACTGATTTTAATATACAGTTTATATTTGTTACAGGTGAGTTTCACAGCGAAACGCTTAATCTAAGTGGGATGAGTCGGACCGCTTGGTGAGTTGAAGTTCTTTTATCATGATTCTCTGTATCATGATTCTTCTTCTTATAGTAATTTCCTAAGAAATGCCGAATTTCAAACGAGTGAAAAAACAGATCGGTACACACTGAAATATGACCAATTGCCAAAATTTGAATACGTTATTAATTGAACAGAATTATTTTTAGAGTTTAGGTATTATTTTCAGACTTTATCATGCTTTATTTTTATGCACTGTTGTCACAAATATTAATATTGTTAGCTGAAAATGTCAGTAACCTACGTTGTTAAATAAAACCAGTAAACCTAAAGAACATAGCCAATAGTTATTGATTGGTTGATATAATATATTATTTTTGCAATGTATGGACATTATAATATGTTTAAGATTGGAATCATATATACAATGAACTAACCAACAGTGTCCTATGTAAGATCGCCAATAAAATTTTGGTATCTCGTGTCTGCTTCTGTTTTAATTTCTAAAATGAACATTTTGCGTTCTTTCTTGGGATGGATGTGACACTTCATTTTCCTAAAACTGTACACGAACTTCAACACTAAACAATGAAGATAATGTTCGTTGTTACTTAAAAGCAAAGAAATTACATGAAACCAGCTCTCTTAAACTATGGAGTGGTGATTTAGCACATTCTGGATAGTTTTTGGACTTTTTTTTCGTATGCCCTTCATTGTTATATTTGAAGTTTTGTTATTTATGATCGTTATCGTCAACTTATTATAATTATTATTGTTCTTTTATGTAAGTTAAGGCAGAAGCAATTACCAAGACCTTCACTTGAACAACATTGGCGTGTAAAAGTTCACTAAATGAATAGATACCTGCTACTTTTCCATCCCTTTGAAGGTAACAAACGAAGCCAACTTAGCGCTTTCGTATTAACACTTTGCTTGTTGGGGCGTTCTTGAATTTTAATAAAACCTCGAGTAAATATGGAGGTGGCAGGGTGGGTGAGGGAGTAGAGAAGTAAGATTCATAGCCCTTGAGGCATCTAAAATATGTTAGGTACTCGCAAGTTAGAGGAGGGAGAAATCGTTAGCTTTGATGTTCGCACCTAGCTTTCTAGAGGAGGTTCCCTGCAAGTCTGGCAGAATACAGTGTGGGGCAATACAATTAGAAAAAGATTCGAGTGGAGTGGACATGATTTATGGAATCTCTCAGCATTAATTAACAGCTTCTTCATCTTCTCATTCATGCTCTTGAATTTTACGGTTAAAACACTCTACTTCAAAGAGAATTACCTTCAAGCAATATAGCCTATTCAATGAAATTGCAAGGACAGAATTTGAATCCAGATTGCTGACTTTTGCAAGGTATGCTTGGGGTGCCACGGTATTGTGCACTTTTCTTAGAAACAAAATGTCCACGTTGTAGTGTTCTTCAGAACATGTAGAATTCATATATAAACTCAGTTTTCCCCTAAATGTACGCGAAATGAAAGAAAAATCATAAATAAGTGGCCACTTATGTAACCTACATTGGCGTACTTTATACTGGTTACTCGCGAGTTTCGGCAGGTGGTTATGATATTTGGTAAGGGCGGGGCACGTTGCGCTGAATCTATCTCATCGTGCAACAGTGCAGGAAACTTGACGATGGTATCGGTGGTTGAATTATGGTGTTGCCGCTAGAGCTACGTCACTTAACTTAACTAACCTAATTTAACTGTTCATAAACCCCGAACATTTCTCAAACCTCGTGTTACTTATCAGCCTATACTTATAAGCCTAAGTCAAATGCAATACAAACGATCATAATCTGAAAAAGTATGCATATATTTTAGCAAAGTTCTGATACACAGAAATACTTTTCAAGTAAGTAACAGTTTACTTATTCTAATATTAATCTAAGATAGTATGTTCACTGACCTACTGCGTGGTCTAACGGATAGCGTTTCTGACTATGGATCCGCAGGTCTGGGTTCGATCCCCGACTCCTTCCTCCCTCCTCCTCGGATTTTTCTGAGGTATGAAGTTTTGAATGGAATGTACACAGTCTCGTGACACAAAATGAAGAGTTATATGATACAATAAGTAGTGGCTCCAGTCCTCAAAACGTGGAACCTTAGAACTAGGAATCGAATTTATGAGTCTAACATAATAAATCATTTAGGCCTACCTACGATGCTTAGGTTATAGTATGGGTAAAATAAGTTATAAGTGCACTAGTTTCGCGGTTATTATGAAGGAGATTATGATTGTGACGTCGACCATTATAATATTATTCCGAATTCACTTTGTAAATTGAAAGAGTGTTTAGAGCACCAATCACGGAATTTCAGTTGCTTATGAAATGATGTATACGAAGTGATAATAATACATCATTATCATGGAATCGTAGTCAAGCTGTAGCCATAAAGTAATTTCGTTATAATGCAAAGCAGTAGATAGGGAGAAAGAAACCGGGCCACACCCATGTTATCATTTCTAGCGTGAGGGAAATTACAATGGTGCAGAGATCAATAGGTTACCATGAGGAAAGAGCCATCTTGCTCATTAGTCCGGCGAAGTGAGCAAATCTTGTCCCGCTCCTACCTACCTGTCTATTTAATTCTGCTTAATATAGCATACCTCCATTTCCCTATCATGAGCACACGATTTTAATGCTGTGAAAAAAGTGGTCAGGTTTGTGAACCGTGACAAAGAAATAAATTAAATGCGTTTTATTTAGCTTAATGTTAACTACTTCCCCTTAATCTGCACAGTTATATTACTTCCATTCTGTAATAAGTAAGGCATTTAACAGCGTACTATTTAAAAAATTTGTTGTAGTTGAGGAAGTTGAAGGCATGGAATATTGACTATCGACTATTCGATAACACTTGTAAATAAGTTACTATATGAGGGTATTAAAGCCAAAGTGGAGTAAGTCATGTTTTATGCATTTAGAGAAACAGAAGGTTTTGTTAGATGCATTATAATAATCTCTCCTAATATTGTCCTCCCACCTACGTATATATAATATATAGGCCTATATATATAGTGTATGAACATAACAGGACTTACACCACTCTTCCTGCTAACAGATCTATACCGCAACATTGCATTGCAATACTTAGGTTAAAAAATTTTAAAACATCACTTACACCACTTTGACTTTAATGCCCTCATATGTAAATATGAAGTAATAATAAACGATATTAAAATTAGAGTTTTTTCTTCAGATTTTAATAATATTATTTTTAAGTCATTTGAGATCTGCCTGGGTGGCGCAGTTAGTATTGTGCTTGGTTTCTGGGTCCAAAATTGCGGGTTCGATCCCAGCCCAGGTCGATGACTTTTATGTGTTCTTAAACGTGACAGGCCCATGTCAGTAGATTTACTAGCATGTAAAAGAACTCCACTTAGAACAAGAACATCACTTACACCACTTTGACTTTAATGCCCTCATATGTAAATATGAAGTAATAATAAACGATATTAAAATTAGAGTTTTTTCTTCAGATTTTAATAATATTATTTTTAAGTCATTTGAGATCTGCCTGGGTGGCGCAGTTAGTATTGTGCTTGGTTTCTGGGTCCAAAATTGCGGGTTCGATCCCAGCCCAGGTCGATGACTTTTATGTGTTCTTAAACGTGACAGGCCCATGTCAGTAGATTTACTAGCATGTAAAAGAACTCCTGCGGGAAAAAAATTCCGGCACATTGTCGACGGCCATACGCCTAAGTACATCCCCGTCGTTAAATAACCATATACCAACCAAAATCATTTGGGGATGTAGGCCTACCTTCAAATAACAAAGAAAATTTTTGATAGGTCATTATTTATTATTTTACTTTTGGGCAAGTTAACCCGAGAAGTACCTGGGGAGAGTGTCAGGAGTGCATAACTTTTAGTTGTTTATTTATTATAAAAACATGAAATTAAATGATAAAAATAATCATTGTCAATAAGATTCTTCGTCGGAATAACTCAGGATATTCGCAACCTGTACTTGGGACAAAGAATAAAAGTACGACTAAAACACGGAGAAACAAGCAGAGTGGAAATAGGAAGAGGAGTCAGACAAGGGTCTATACCGAGTCTCTTCAACCTGTATGGAGACTGGCTGGCAAGAGAAGCTTTGAAAGGATGCGGAAACTTTAGGATAGGAGGACGCCTCATCAACACCATCAAGTATGCAGATGACTTGGTAGTGTTCGCCAAGAATCAAAGACAACTGCAATACATGATGAACAGATTTGTGGAAAAAGGAAGGAAATATGGCATGGAAATTAACATTGAAAAATCAAAAGTAATGAGAATATCAAAACGAGAGAAACCCTTGAGGATAACTGTCGACAATCAAGAACTGGAGAATGTGAAGCGGTTCAAGTACTTGGGAAGCTTGCTGACAAAGGACGCCCACTGCACGAATGAAATTCGAACAAGAATCGCCATGGCCAAAGCCGCATTCAACAAAAAGAGGACTCTACTGACCAGCAAGTTGAGCTTGGAACTAAGGAAGAAACTGGTGAAGTGCTACATCTGGAGCATTGCACTGTACGGAGCAGAGACATGGACCATGAGAAAGAGGGAGAAGAAATACCTAGAAAGCTTCGAAATGTGGTGCTGGAGAAGAATAGAGAAGGTCAAGTGGACAGAACGGGTGACAAATGACGAAGTACTGAGAAGGGTAGGAGAGAGGAAAATTATTCTGAATACAATTATTCAGAGGAAAGCCAATTGGATCGGACACATACTTAGACACGAGGGACTCATACATGATGTCATCGAAGGGAAGATCAAAGGAACTGCTGGAAGAGGAAGGAGAAGAATACAACATCTGGATGACATGAAAGGTGGGAGGAGATACAGCAGATTGAAGGACGAAGCTGGAGATAGGGAACACTGGCGTCAGAAATTCTCCGTACGAAGACATGGACCTGCCACTAGGCAGAATACTAAATAATAATAATAATTTCGGAATGCCGCTGAGCAAAGAGTGCTGCTTTCGATGTTTACGTCCCAGTAGGCTATATAAACGCTTATAGGGAATGAGAGGAGGAAAGGAGAAGTAAGTACCATTTATGAAAGAATGTCATTCACAGTAGTATGCCGTGTTTTAAAAATACT
Organism: Ectobius pallidus; assembly: GCA_964059195.1. Lineage (NCBI taxonomy): Eukaryota > Metazoa > Arthropoda > Insecta > Blattodea > Ectobiidae > Ectobius > Ectobius pallidus. The sequence goes on from CAXKWD010000006.1 coordinate 77,770,501, forward strand.
TGCAGCATTGGCCTACTTTTTAATCCTGAAGTGGAGCTACCGAGCACATGAGTTGCGTATACTAACACTAAATAATATTGTCCGCAGCACGACACAATGTCAACTCATCAGTTTATAGGCGACTGATATTTCGTGCAGAGTGTAGGCTACTACACAGTGCGATGACATCACTGTTGAGGACGATAGTTCATATACACGACACCGTCAGAGACATTGTCGTGAGTTATAATTCAATTCTTAATCAGTAAATAATTTAATAAATCATTAACCTAAGTAATAAAATTTAAAATGATACAAATCAAAGTATTCGCATATTATAGGCCTAACTTTACTTAACTAATCGTACACTGATTTGTCACTATGTATGAGGAAGGAACAGTCTTTATGTTATTATAAATTAATGATTTTCTACGTTGGGAAATAAATGTACTCAAGCCAAGCTATCGTGGCGCATATGGAGTACTATATCTCATTAAAAGTCATTGTGTGGTACGTGCTTCAAACATATATTTCTGATTTGCACGGGCTCACCTAAAAGCAGCAGCATTTTCGCATGTTACACGTACAACTCTTCTACGATACATGTAACTTATTAATTATTTATATTCATTTTGCTTCGCATAATGTCCATTCGCAGATGCCCTTTCTTGTTGTAGGCCTAACATCTACAGTCAGTTGATGTGGATGCTTTTCTTTGTGGCATAGGTTGTTATCAAATGCAGATTAGCTCTGCACATGTATTCAATTAGTTAATGCCAACTTTATCAAAGTTACTTTTCACGTTTTTATTTTGTTTGTCCTACGTACGCCTACAACTCGAGACAAATATAAAACTTGAGGCAGAGTTTAAATACCAATCAGAGGCATTCGTTGGCTTCCAGGCCGGTAGGTCTAAACGTCTAATTTGTAAAAAAATTATAATAACAAGAAAAGGCTTAAGACATAAATGTGTACAGATGTTGTACATCCAACAGTAAAAGGTCTAAGGCAGAAATGAAGGTGGGTAATTACAAAAATTCTTTATCCTATTAGAAGTGAAAAAGGTTTTAATTATTCGGGAAGACAATCAAAAATCTTTGGAATCAAACTCCGGAAATCTAGAAAGAAAATAAATTAATTTGTTTTAGCAATTGAAGATCTCAGTCCAAGAAGGGGATAACTCCATTTTTTTGTTGTAGTGCAAGAAGGGGATGACTCCATTTTTTAAAATCCATTTTTATAATTATCATGCTGAATAAAGGGGAAAATGGCTTGTTTTGGTAGAAGAAAGAGATTTCTCCTTCTGTTACGTAAGCTTCTATACGCTTTAGAATAGTTCGGTGGAAGAAAGAGATAAATACTGAAGACGTCACTATTTTTGTAGCCAACATAGTTTTATTAACTTCCTCAAGAAGGCAAGACATATCTGTTGATGTAATGAACCCACTTATTTACGTCAGTTGATATAAGTAAAGCAGAGTGTAAAACTGAATCTTAGAGAGATTGAGAATGAATTTTCATATGGTTTCTTATTAGTTATATTTACTTATGAAAGATGAATATCAGTTTCAAAAGATTTGATAGAATTATAAGTCCGTATTCTAAATAAAATATGCCTTACAGTGTGTACATGTAACACTTTTACCCTGGTAGTTCCATTAAAGTAGTTATTTTTTCATACTTTGGTGCAAAAATGATAAATAAGTACACTTTCAAATTTTCTGATTACTTGAAAATCAATGTATTAATTTTGTTGAATTTGTGCCTACAAACTAACCTTTAGACCCTTAATTATCCTTTATAAACGACAGAATTAAATACCTTGTCTAGATTTGTGAATTAGTTTTTGTGCCTCCTGACAAATTTGTAAAATGTTATATAAGCTTTCATTAACCACAGATTATTGTCTCTGTTGGACATTAAATGAGAATTTTATAGGAGAAAATTTCCTCCGACACTGGGACTTGAACCCAGGACCTTTGGCTATTCGCGCCAATGTTCTACCAACTGAGCTAAGCCGGAGTTCAATTCACAGCGCCAGTCATAGGAGAGAGGTTCCATCTGGCGCTGTGAATTGAACTCCGGCTTAGCTCAGTTGGTAGAGCATTGGCGCGAATAGACAGATATCCTGGGTTCAAGTCTCAGTGTCGGAGTAATTTTTACCCTATAATATTCTCATGTAAAATGTTAGCTATCCCCTTCTTGCACCAAGACTTCAATTTTCCAGAGGACATTATATGATAAGCCATACCAGTCATAGAAGTGACATCCAATATTTTTTAAAAATTTTGGAATAAACGAATTAAGAATATGAAAGGAGAGTGATTTTGGATGACGCTGTACTTCCAGAAGGTCGGGATATTGACGTTGTGGGCAGTTTGTCATGCAGTGTACCGCAGTGGGAGGGGGGTTATGGGTGCGTGCTGCGACCACATCACATGCAAACTTTGCGTCCCCGCACGGCACAATGGTTAATGAAGCAGGTATACCCCAGATACAATGCAATTTACACACCAACAAAATATTCCTATGTTAATGATCTTACTAACCTTTGAGCTATGTCTCCCCAGGCGTCATGTTCCCATGGTTTTCCCTTTTTCACTGCTTTCTCGTTTCATATGCATCACATTATAAGTAATGGTTGTATTTCACACAAAAGTGTAATACTTTTCTTGCAATAATGTTCCTAGAATACACCACTTATAGGCAATTCTGTAAACTGTTTGATCAAACTAGTGATTCAGATGAAATTAATTCGACCAACGCTTGTAAAATAAAAATCCGCTGAACTATTAAACTGAAGAAATTTTCACGGCCGCTTCGACATGTAGTAGGCAAATCTTTAAACAACTGTTGGTTCTGTTAGAACTGAATTTAAAGTGTTTTACTGGGTTCGATGGATTTTATGGGTGCATGTGACAGGCCCATGTCTATAGATTTGCATACATCGCTGCAGGACAATATTCCGGTTCAACGCAAATTACTGTTTCAGGCCAAAGCAACGGTACACCCCTTTGTTTTAATAACCATAAAACCAATCAACCAAGTAGCTTTGATAAAAATGGATTGAAAGATATTATGAATGTCTTAACTTTGTGGTATCATAAAAGTCACAGGCAATCCATTGTCATTGTCATTCCATAATAGAGAATTTTAAACATTTGTAGTACATATGCGAGTATAATTTACTTGAATGTGTAAATACTGAGGAGTTGTCACTCAAAACATGTTTTCGAAATGTCAGAATCAGGCTCATAGAATTATATCCGCACCTAAATGAGTAAGGACACAGGTTTAGGCGCAGTAAATTCAGAACTTACTCATTTATAGAAATTTCACTTGATTTAAAGCTTATTTTGAACGCAATATAGCGCCTTTTTAAAGATCTGCATTCGGCAGTTGTTTTCTTCTACACTCTATGTGAATAATTTGCATTATTCTGGGTTGTTTTTACTGTGGCTCTTGAGTTTTAATTAAATTGCTAGCACAGCTTTTCTTGTTTTTATGTGAATATTTATTATCACGTTGCTCTCTAACTTTTATTTTCACCATGATCAGTAGAATTATAGTTGAACTATATACAGGGTGTTGCAAAATTACATACATAAAATGCTATGGGTTGTAGAGGAGACAAAAACAAAGTTGTTTTGTTATATAACCATAGGCCGGAAACCAATGGTTACAGCAGTAATCACCTTCGAATGGAAACATTGCTAACAGACAATGAAGGTATGGTGACCATTTGAACTGGTTGTGGTGAGGTTTATTTACAGATATTGTTCAAACGTGCTGCCTCCTGCCTCAATAAATGATCTGCAACGACGTGATACTACTTGTTTCTACTCAACGATGTCTGTCTTTGAAGGTGACTACTGTCGTACCTATTGGTTTCCGGCCTATGGTTGTATAACAAAATAAGTTTGTTTTGGTCTCCTCTGCAATCCATAGCAGTTTGTGTATGGAATTTTGTAAACCCTGAATTTAAGTGTATATTACCTGTAAGTTATATTATGTCTTCTTTTGTGGTGCAGATGTTACGTGTCCGCTTCTGGATCAGAAGATCCCGAGTTTAAACCTGGCCGACATCGATTGACTTTTCAGGATGTAAAAATTCTGGGCACAAAATCCTCCGGGAGGGACTATAAAACAAGTGTCCCGTTTTATATAGATCTATATATATAGAATACGGCTAGCCTAAATTGGACCAAATTGTTCGACACTTTCACGTTCAAGTAATACTCAATTTCCCCTAGAAATCTAAAAATTCGTCGAGGTGATGGGCTTACGCAGTCATTCTGCCCTCTATAAAAAGATAAGTGTACTGTAACTAATTTAGGCTTCGGTAATGAAACCTCCATTAGGAGGCTCTATACTCTGTGTTGGAGTAAACAAGATTCCATTCGATTCTACATTATATATTTACATAGCTAATGGCAATGCCAGTTGGTGTTATTTTTTTTAGCGATGTGTAAATGAAATAAAATAACGTTTCATCAAAGCTAATGTTTATGTTGTACACGCTTTACGTGCATACGAAAAAAGTTTCAAATCAGTGATAGGTCTGGACTGAATAGTTTCTCCAACTTCAGAATTTATTTCAGATATAGACTACTAGTATTTTGTACAGAAATCACGGAATATTAGGCGTATATAAATAATGATTGAGCATTTCTGTGGAAAAATGTAGAAATCCTGCTAGTTATAAATATCTATCAGTATTTTTTTTTCGGGTATAGTATTTCGTTGCAGCCAATATATGATGTTATCAATGCTGGCGGTTAATTTGGTAGATATACATAAAAGTATCACTGGTGTGGGATCATCAGCAGATGTATACGGTGTTTGTAAAACCGCGGGAGTGTGTTAATCATAAGCGTTTCCGTTTGTGGTCGCGACCATTAATGTATTACTTTCGGCATGCCCGCAGGTGCGGTGGGCATCACGGCATTAATCTGTTCAGGTTTAAGTTTGATTAGGACTGCACACATGTGGTGAACTGACATAGAGCTTCGGTCAAATAACTAATAGACGTTGCATGTGGCATTTGAGTTCCTCACAATTTTATCAACAATTTTTACTTAGCCGGAATTAGCAATATTAACTTTTAACTTTTTTCGAGAAATATTTACGACCAAATCTATTCCACTGAATGTAACTAATAAAGCTAATGTAACTAGTGATAATGTAACTAATGTAACTAAGATAATGTAATAATGTAACTAATAAAGCCGTAATAAACTTTAAAGAACTTAACTCTGCCGTGTGATATTCAATGCCACATAACCTCAACTTTCATTTTCATTTCATACATTCTCAGGCCAGTTATTAAATGAAATGAAATATATTTGATTGACAGAGTGAAGTGAGGTTCTATTGTAATTCGACCGTTCGGCAGTTCGTTGTAAATTTTTTTATTACGCAGTCGAAACGAAAACGTCCAATTTTCTTCTGATTTTGCATTGATGTTCTTTGAATCATTAAAAACGACGATTGCGTAAGGATTTTCAATTTGTGCTTCCGTTCTGAAAAGGTGGCAGTTTTAGTTCTTCCGTGTCATATAGGCTAATGTTCAGCTTCTTTCTTTCTAGCCAGACGGTTTTCCTGGAAGCAATCTTGTCTTCACAATGAATGAAAGCATTGGCTAAACCTTAAGATTTTGATGAAGAGCAACGCCTAGATTTTTCCTTTTGGTCATGAGGTCTGCTACTAGTATCTAGTACATATTTATATCAAGGGTATTACCAAACGTCCATGGGCCTATAGCTTATTTTAAGTTAAGTGCATTGTCTAAAATGAATAAAAATTGGAAAACCAAAAATACATTATCCCATTATAGCGAGGGTCACAGTCGACAAAGTGTATCAAAACATAAGAACATATTAACAAGACGATAACGATAAACTGGTGTAAGTTATAAGTGATGCTTCAGAATCTTCAGTCAGCCGCGCTAAGCAATTACCAATATTTATTAATACTGCTCTTCCAAGTACTTCAAGAAGTTTGCAGGATTTATTGAGCCAATGACTACAATGTCCTCGAAGTGATATTTATTTTAAGGTATTGCAGAAACTTTTCCTTGTTATTGGTCTTCAAGTGTATTTTACGTATATTTTGAAATAAATCTCACAGATGGATCTATTATTTAGCCATAGCCATTTTTTACTGCTGTTCTTGAAAGCTCTTAAGTCAATTCTCATAGTATTTCCATCTGCCAATATGCTGCGATTAATAATCTTATTTTATAGTATTGAGAGTGTGCCATAGTGTGCTGTAGCGGGCCTGGGTTCGATTCCTGGTTGGGACAAGTTACATAGGTGGGTTTTTTCTGGGGTTTTCCCTCACCTTTGAGACAAATGTCGGGTAACTTTAGGCCCTTGTTGGTCCCCAAATATCATCTGGCCGTCATTATCACCTTCATCCCATCCTCGCCTTGTTTGGAGTGTGTGTGTGAATGGTGTGTCTCGTCCTATGTTTTCGTGTTGTATCGAAGGTGGCCCCAGCATTGGGATGATCACTCATCCGGGGAGGCCCTCCATGTCCTTGTCTGGTCAAAAAAGTCTGTATGTGATCCAAGATAATCCCTCTCCCAACGGGTCGCCCTATAAGGCCCGGGCGGCTTGGGTCGCTTAAATCCTAAAAGGGAGAGGTAAAACTAAGATAAATATCAGATTTGACCATAGCACAGGATCCCATAACGTGTGCACAACTTTCTTTCTTAGGCAATAATATAAAGCTTTGATAAATGACCTTGGAACCATTTCACCTAGTTGTACTGACACCCACAGCATGGGATACCCATCTCTGTTTACATAAAGATTGTGTTTCGTCTTTCAATGACGGAACAGTGTTATACGATATCCTGTAAAACGAAGCTCATTTCCGAAAGAACTTTCATAAATCCCGGATTTTTATTTGATCGACTGTACATCCAACAGCATGCAGAGTGACTGAACAAAGCAATGATCAATACATTGCATTAAAGTATCAAAATTGATTTTGTGCGGGCTACCCTGCATGTTCGTGCTAGTTGTAAAAACGTGTGCCCAGTATGACCACAGTATAACCAGAGGCCAGAAGCAATTAACAGACGCTTTAGGCTGTTTAATGTTTCCATTGAATAATTAACACTTTTTCACAACGAAAATTAAAAAGGTCGACTCAGTTAAAAAATAAATTAATTTAAACATTATAATTAAGGTGGTTGCAGATATAAAAAGTCCACCGCTGTGGCGCGGGGGATGCGTTCGCTCCTCTCATGCAGCAGGCCCGGGTTCCAATCCTGGTCGGCACAAAGCTACCTTCATGGGTTTTTTTTCGGGGTTTCTCCTCACATGTGAGACAAATATTGGGTAACTTTAGGCCCTGGCCGTCATTATCATCTTCATCCCATCCTCGCCGTGTTAAGAGTGAATGTGTGTGAAAATGTTGTGTATAGTCCTACGTTTTTAATAATTAAGGAACTAAAAACTCTGGACAATCTAGGACAGAAAACATCGATGTGCGATGTCCAAGTAAATAACAATAGATTTCTCGAGAGCTCTTCCAGTCAGCGACAGGCGATTTTTCTCCTTTGTCGTACCAAAACCGACTAAATAGTCTCACAACAGCCTTACGCCCGAGAAATACAAACTCCTGAAAGGATAAAAATATATCAGGAGCGTAGGATTGGCGATACCGACTCCATCATGTTTCTTAAGACTATTGTAATAACTTAATGACTATTATTGACTTAATGACTGTAGTGACAACCTTATCCTTACCTTTATAGGCCTAAAGGATTCACTTAGGACCCTACACCAACACATCATACGGTCTACATTTATAATAACTGAATATAATTTTGAAGAAACATACAAATATCATGCAGAATTAGACAACTAGATACATGAAATAAACTATGGTACTACCTATTGAGTTAATTGGTATATTTATGTCCAGTAAGTGTGTATTAATTGTGTGAGAAGTTGAGTCTCGGGTATTACAGGGTTAAGAATCCATTGATTATCCTGCATAACTAAAAATTAAATTTGAATTTTATGAAATTAAAATCTGTCATTATATTTAAATATATTGCATACTAGTGGTCATACCATTGTACTTTCAGTCTCAACGCCATGTATACTTGAATGAGTGATAGCTTCCTTCACCTCTGAAAAATCTTAGTAAAGCCTAGCGGTTTGGGTTCCCCTTTAATATGTCCTGGATGCCGCTAATGTCAGCTACAACAGTTCTAAGCTACTGACAGTAGCGTGAGCATTGTTTTTCTCTAACTTGTAGCCTACTCCGTCAATAAAGAAACAGGCCTTAGGACTATAATAGGAGAGGAGGCAGAAAGAAACAATTTTATTTTAAGAGCAATCTGAACATGAATAACTTTCGGCATTTTCAGGTAGTTGTATTATAATTCATACTAAGTTATTACCTTTCATTGCAAAGGTGTCCACATTCTGGAAAGTCAGGGAAATTGAAATCGGTCAGGGAAAGGTCAGGGAGTTTTGAATACTAAAGGAAAAAATCAGGGAAATTTGTAAAAATGAATATGGAATATTCAGGGAAAATAACTAGCCTAATGAGTGAAATACGAGGGGCATGTGTTTTGCTGTAACCCAGACTTTGTAAACAATTTTCTTCTCAGTACTTGAGCTAATCGTTTCAGGTTTTTGTTATGGGTTTGGAAGAGCCTGGACATTTTTTTTTGTTTACAAAGAACCTTGAAAATATTATTTCTTGTGGTCATGGAAATGTAAGTTTCTGGTCATGGAAGATTAGAGAAAATTCAGGGGAATTTATTTTGAAATTTCTGTATCGGGTAAATTACGAAGATGAGTATACTTACTAAATTAAATTAGATTATATTTTAGTTTGTGCTTTTGCGATTGGATCTAACTGTTGTCTCTGATATAAACATGAAAGTTTCTTCAATCTTCACACAACTGGGGTTACATCGAAAACACATTATTGACAACGCGTTGCCAGGGGCGCGCTATAACACTGGCATTACCGCATACATATTGTGTTTACAAAGGCCTTAATCGTGGTAATGCTCTATACCAGATGACATCACTCTCCCATCCCACACCCTACAGGTCATCCAGTGCAGGTCCCATGAAAAACTGTATTTCCTCCCTAATTCTATTTGCGTGTGTTCAGTGCTCAGTTTTCCCGGGCTCTGTAGAACCATAATGACTTTACCGCCAATTCCAGTTTATTTATATTTGAAGTAAATAAATGATTGACCTTGTGTATTTGTTTTCATTGGATTTATCTCCAATTGTTATTTTTTTCCTGAACAGAACATTTTTCTCCAATTTCGCTGGATTCAGTGGACAATATTTTCATTCTCTATGAAAATAGAGCTTTAATTCCAACTCTCATGTCTAGATTCTGTCAAAACCTAAATCTTTACAATAAGGTACCAAAATTTACAGACTGTGTCGCTGTTGCTTCAGATTTCTCTTTCCATGTCCCCTATTTAAGTGTGTTCACGATAGAGTAAAGAAATACACAGTATAACTGATAAAAACATGTAATATGTAATCTGTTGTAATATAGGCCTATACATTTTAAATTTTATTTTATAACATTAATTTTATAGCATTGGTTTGGTTCTATGTATCTTTTTTTAATTACTAAGAAATGAGCCCGTTCTTCATTATACTTTTTTAAAAAGGAAACTAATCCGGTATTTTTCATTTATCAGATTGTACGAAATTATTCCCAAAATTATTTTTCAAGAATATATTTAGATAATTAAACATATCAGCTCATTTCACAGACGTTTGCCTGTGCATAACATTCATTACTCCCATGGCTACGTCAGTTCACTTAAAATAATTATGAAGAAAAAAGCTTCTAAGGCCGGATAAAATATGTCTGGTTAGCGAAATTTTGCAAGAACACAACTAGTGCGACTTTTATAACATTTTAGTGCAACCAACATTGACGAGAATTGTTATCTTTATTTTATAAGCCTTATAGACCTCTCATAACTGTTGTATATTGTATTGTATTATTAGTGTTACATTTCTCTTTCTTTGTCTTGTGCATAGTAAAAGCACGAACGGCCGTCTAGGCCCGTGCGTTGGATTCGTTCTACGGACAACGTATTTAGTATGTATATAAGAATAAAGATGCACCATACCATATCATACCATACCGTACTAATAAATTATTACGTCTTTCCTGGAATGGAAAAATCATAAACGTACTTCTGTTAATCATTTGCGTGTAGCATATTTTGGGCATAACTTAAAATGTTGTATTTGTTATAATTTAATGAAAGCCATTATCACCTTGAATTCATACGCAAATAGCGTTGGCATGAGGATCTGAATAAGGAATTCGGTGTCTTGAGCAAAGACTTACTCTCTCCAAGTCAAATATTATCGCACTTTGCTTTTCTAAAAAGCACAACAACTTTAAGAAACGTCTCCTTATCTTACTGTCCATGTTTAAGTTTCTTTGAATTTCGTTTCGTTAATAATAAATACGAAGAAGAATACTTGAAGTGGACATGCAAGCATTGTTCTCCGGCTTTCACTGCTATTAGAAAGAGTTCAGTATGTTAATTTAAACCCCCTTGGTGTTTGGTCTAATTCTGATAGTTAATTCTTAATATCAATTAATTGGATATATGTATAACCTCATGGCAGAAAGACTGAATCGAGGCTAAGAGTAAACTATAAGGAGTATTTATTTAAAATTGCTTGCCCTTAAGATTGTGAAACATCAAATGCAATTTTCAGACCACTTACATAATCACTTTACCATTTTGTGAGAGAGTGGCTCATTGCGTTCAGAATAATGTATTATCATTATATTAATTAATGTCGCTATTGGATAATTCCTGAAAGTGTTATTGTATAGATCTTTCACTATTTTTTATCATTAGAAAGTATCTACAATAATAAGGGTGCCATCAAGTAATCATTAATTAATCATTAATGTTTCAATGATTCCAGTACGTCATAACTTTTTATAAAATATTTGTATTTCAGCAGCAATTATTCGAGTTTGGTTCGGGTTACATCATGCTTTAAATTACCCGTAGCTTTGGCTTACATTCATGCTAATTCCGACATTTAAGAAGTACATCGGGGAGAGGATAAATTAAATCTGAGGAAGAGTTTATAAATTATTACCAAAATTTACTTGAACTAGGAAATAATAAATTTAGTAAATACGTTTCTATTGATCAATAACATTAATTTGTTATGGTTCCCAATTACAGAATTCAAACTGAAAGGCTAATTTAATATCACTTTAATGTTGGCGGTAAAATATATTGAACTTAATGACTGCATTGAATTCGTTCATTCTGAAATATCTGCAGTGGATATAAAGCATTCGATTTATGTTATGCGACCACACAATATTATGGTGAGGTAAAATGGAAAGGGGGTAGACATTTTCTGATTCAATATAATATAAAAGGTTCTGCTGTAATTAATAACATTCCAGCACTTTTGTAATGTAGATTTTCGTTACATATCTAGTGCCAGGTTTAATTATTAATCTTTCAATCTGGAGCGGTTATGTAATGTTGAATTAAAAGCAAAATATCGGAAGAAGATTTAATAGAATGGCAGTTAAAACGTTAAATATCTCATTGTGGATTTTTGTTATAGAGTAAAATAAACAAAACTTTTTAAAAAGGGACAAAATTTATGACGTTAAAGAAAATATCTTGAAAATAAACTCTTTAAGAAATTATCCGTTGGCACAGTATCACAACGTAGAGTAAACCTGTTATTGCGTAATCAGGCCCTGTGTTTGTTGAGTTTTTCAATTGGAAGTGTTCCTGAAAAGCTTTTGTTTAAAAAGGCAATAAAACTCATAATATTTTTCAGCTAAACACAAAGTCCTTTGAACATTAATTGATGCATTCATGTGACCTGTTTATTTGGCAAAACCCGAATGTTTGATGTCGCTTTTTTATTTAATAAGCTTTCTACGTAGATCAAGAATTACTTATCAGACATACAAAGGTACAATGAATTACTGCTTTGCAGCTTTGACACTGAACAGTAATTCGGTCAGGGGCAAAGTATTATTTATTTTCTTATTTGGTCACAAAAGATATCCTGAAAAAATTCAGAATGCGTTTACTCACAATAGTAATCGGCTTCCTGTGTGGTTGGTATATTTCCTCCTAAGTTAGTGCTACAGTGGCATTTCGTAGAGAAAGTGACAAATAAATTGAAGACAATCGGGCTAACAAACATATTTTGTATTTTTTTTTGGCCGCTATTTGTCATGTATGTATGCTTGAAGAAGAATAATTTTTCCAGCCTCATTCAAGCATGAAACACTATTGTTCTCCACCTTACAAAAATGTGGGTTAGCCCGTTCTTGCGGGCATGTATTTCGCTTCGTGTCGCTTAATTTATACTTTAGAATATTACAATGCAACATCGAATGAAGTGAAGACGGTTTTAGCAAGACCAACAATATGAAGAATATTGTTTTACAGTCAAGAACTTAGTTGCAGGAACTCCTGTGTAGAAACTTATTGAATCATTTTTGTTGTTGTTGTTGTTGATATCGCTGAAAAAGAATACATTATAGCTGTGATAAGGTCACGATCCTGGTAACCAAATAAACACCATTATCATGACTAAACATTATTCAAATTAAATTACATTACTGAAAAACAATAGTCAGATTAAAAAGTATTACATGGCTGAAATATTATATTAAAAGGTTACAAGTATAAAATATATTGAAGTTAATAGTAGCTGGGAATGGAAATAAAACTTAAACTTTAACATACTAAATGTCTCAGACAGAATTCCATGTATTTTGCAAGCAAAATCCACTTTCTGTATTCATTCACCACAGGGAACTAGAGACAGCTTTTGTTACTAGAAGCAGAGCCTTATTGAACTAAAAAAGTATGAAAGAGTGTAATACGCACTGAATAGCTGAGTTCCACGAAAGATTACGGGAAAACTAACTCTGTATAGCTGTAAGCAGAATTGGCTAGCAATACGGAGAAGTGTAGAAAAACCTAACTACAAGCAGCTTCACTGCTGTAGCATCAGACGCGTGAAACTCAATAGCCAATGAAAAACAATCTGACAACTGAAAATGCTCTAAAATGTCCTAACATAAGTTTTGATTTGTTGTGTGAAAAGGTGGGGATATATGACAGAACGACGGGAGGATAGAATGAGGCCAATACGGTGTGATCACTTCTTCCTAGAGAGTCATAGGCTCTAGGAGTATATTTTATTATTCCTCGCTAGTCGTCATAGACTGCGGGAATATTTGATATCTTCGTCGGGACCACACGATTAGCGTGAGGTCCATATTTTATCAATAATATTTATATAGGGAAGCAGAGGGCTTCTCCTATATTTCTTTAATATTCAGCGATCTTGGACTGATCCAGGTCACTGCAAGTATTATTTTAACTAACTTCATTGACTACGTAGGAACTTGCGGTAAGGCTCCACTATAGCCTATACCACCCGTAGAATCAGTGATACACATGTAAGTACCTGTGGACGACGGATTATAGACAAGGAACTTTATCCTGCAATATTTAGAGGACGAGAACGTCACATATAAACATTACGCTCCGAGGTTAGATCATTCTACCCCCCCCCCCCCCGACATTCACCCTACGGTTGCATTATTATTTTATAACTTCAAAGTGATTTCAAAAGATAATAAACTTTGCTCTTACCAGATAACTTGGGATTTTAATTGACTTTACTAATTATTAAGAACTAGAAATAATTACCCCCACCCACCGAACCTGAGATGAGAAGATAACCTGGTGTACGCCGATGAGAGCCGAGGCCTGTTCCAGATTTATTACCTAAGGTAGGAGCAGATAAAAAGTGGGAGTACCTTATAGAGAGGGTGACTTGCTTCATAGTGGTTGGCCCAATCTTAGGGGCTCAAGACCCGCTTCAGCTGAGAATTTTGATATAGGAAATGGAAAATCAGAAATGACTGTTTCAGAAATAAATTTGCGGAATGATTTTACAGGCTGATTTTATCATTTTGACGATGGTGATGTCTGTGGAATCAAGGATAAAAGATTGCCTATTTGTTGAATTATAGGAAAATTATCTGGCGAAACGTAGGGGCATCAATATACAAAATACATTTTTTGAGTCCATAAATCATATACATAATTATGATGTATACGTTTATATAAACGTTGACATAAGGCGGTATTTGAAGCACTTATAATGTACTCAGCTAACAGTGCGACAGAAGTTCTGGACTCAAGTTCTGGATGACGAAATCAGCGAACGAAACGTTAAAGACTTCACGACACACGTAACAGGTGTCAAAAACAGGAGGCACTAGACGATGCCTAGAAAAAAAACCGGAATTGAGACTTAACAGATAGTGAAACGCACCCTAGGAAAATGCTCAGGCTTCTGGGGAAAACCGAGCTCAAAAGGGCAACTGTCCGAAGAGCCCGAGTCACTACGGGTGAACCCTCGTAGCAGTCGATCCCAGTGAGGTTTTCTTGGGGTTTCCCTCACTCTATCAGGTGAATACCGGATCGAAGACACGACCCCCGTGAGACATATGACCGATCACAAAGAAAATGCACAGTTCTATTAGTGCTGAAGCAAACAGCTAGCTCAATACACATTTCCCCATTGGTTTAGGATATACAAGAACGGGAAATGGAGCAATAGAACAAATGCGCCGAAAAGTTGTTGGGACCTATGAAAGAATGCTCCGGGGGTAGTGGAGGGCCAATATATATATATAAAGAGGAAGGTCTGCTCTGTGCCCAGCGCGATCGCCTGATCATATTCGTATGGTTGGTAGGGGTTGTAGTTGGCTGTCACGTTATACAACAGGGTATTTTTTGTAAGAGTGTGGCAATTCATGAATATAGGGAGTGGTTTTCGCCCCTTTGAATATTTGCAAAGATGTGTTAATTGTCGCTTTCAGATATAAACTGTTTATACATATAAACAAAAATAAAACAGTTTACAAAATCTTTCTCTTAACATGGGGTTTTCCTATCAGTTATTCCGTATATCAAAATAGGCTACTCAATTTTCCCTAATCTGTGTGTTGTTTTGAACCAAGCTGTATAAGGCACTCTGTACACATTCAGGAAAATAAAATGCAATCTAATCGTTAGAATAGCATGTATTCGGTGAATCAGAATGTTGATGTTATTTGTTTTATTCCAAGATGACAAATTATTTTAGTAGACCTACGGTACATGAGCATGAAGCGAAACATTGGACATACTCACGGAAGCAATTTTTCCCTTGGGCTTGGAACTTATCGGGTTTTGTGTGGGTGTCGTAACAGCTCCGATACCTCATATCAGCTGCGGGAACGCTACTTCATTCCATATAATGAGGATAATTACGTAATTTACTTTACCTCTACCTTTCCTCATATACCGGCTGTTTCGAAATAGAGGAGAACGAGTCCTAACATTGTAGGGACCACCCATGTATCAATAATGTATTGGTTATGAATCCCCACTTAATAGTTTGTAAGTTCGTTTCCAGAAGAATTGGTTGAATTATTAAACATAATATTACTTCTGATTTTCTAGTAGGATGGCCTCTATTAAATTTTAATACAGAGTGTCCATGAAATGTGTGCAGTTATTTTTTATGAGGTGGTAGGGAAAATCCATACGAGTTCAGTGAACCGTGGGACGGAAATGCGTTATGGGTGTAAACAGAAAAAACCATGTTGCTAATTGTTGAACACAAAACTTAGTTTATGTTAACTGTAAGAAAAAGCAAAGCTACTGCAAGGACAATCTCAGTGGAGTCAACTCTTCTTCACGTGGTAGTCTTCTGCGAGGGGAGCAGAGAGGTTCATTAGTATTGCGGCAGCGGAGTGCTCTTACTTGTCGTCACACAATGAATTGCGTGCACCTCCTTGACAAACGTCATCACTGAATGAATCTGACTTCCACTGTTTTAGAGCAAAATTGTTGAACACAAAATGTTGTTCAGTATGTTCGTTGTACAGTTGTAAAGTTAACATAATAAACTACATTTTGTTTTCAGCAATGTGCAAACGTTTTTCTGTTCATGCCCGTAACAACGCAAATCTGGTTCTGAGGTTCATTGTATTAAAATACTCGTAGGGATGTTCCTACCACCACACGAAAAATCTGCACTCATTTCATGGATATCCTATAAATCGATTTAATTAGGCTACATTTTCCTTGCATAGATGTTTGGGCAAATGCTGCTACAATTTTTCTGCTTCACCAGTTCATTCAAAAGTCAGAAGTAAAACGAATTTTGGATCAATACACTGGTAGGCCTATAAAATAGTACTGATTTTCAACCACATTCTCAACAAAAAATTCATTTGAGATATAACGTCATAGTTTTATTGGCATAAATTATTAAAAATTACGGAACATACTGTGCATTAAATATAGAGATAGTGTAAATATGGAGGAAACGTAGGCCTGTGCAAAAATATCCCTTTCATAGATAATTTTATGTTCCTATATTAATAAGCAATCATGAAGTGAAAACATCAGTGGGTTAGAAGTTCGAAATATATGAGGAAAATTTCTGCTAGTTTTCATGAATGACAATCGTAACACGAGGGTAAAAATCCTCACATTATAATAAAAACACTACTTTATTGTTCTTGTGTCTATGCTTTTAAGCAATTCTTTGATGTGACGTAGTTATGTCAACAACAGCGAAAAGGTTAGGGTTTTATTATAATCTTTATAATACAGGAAATATTACACGTGAGTGAAATTTTTATTGTGCAGTTTTATGACTTATTCGCTCCTTAGGAACTAATATTAACCTTTATTAAGTGTTCTATAAATAAGTGCTGTTGTTTGTAACATTTAATCATTGATATGTAATTGCAAAGTAAACTACTCTTTACACAGGCCATGGTAGTCATTCAAATTTCAGGTGGTTGAGACTAACGCATTATTTTGACTTTCGGCGCATTCAAGCTGTTAGTTTGTTATGCACTAACCTATTTACTCCCAAAATTACTCCTTTTGCTCATTTCCGATAGAGGCTGAGTTAACCCCAGAGCCAATATAGATCTCCAGATTAATAAATAGTCCTGGTTGGAGTGAATGCACTCTTGCTTACGTCTCGTGGAAAGGTAGATCGTTACTCCTCAGCTGATATAGCCGCCATTAAAAACATAACGTGGAAAGGGTGAATCGAAGAACCAGATTGCGGCAAACATGAGCGTGAAGGAGATTTACATATGCGAAGGTCATTTATACCTTCCGAGAGCTATGGTATGAGACCTATTAAACTATTCCAAGGGATCAAGCACGCAATATGCCGATTTGTCGTACATTTTCTCAACCAACTGCACCAAATGGAAACGATAATTTATTCTGTGATTTATATTTCTATAGCTTTATTTTTTCTTTCCCTTCAAATATTTACATACGTTTAACTGAATACGCTTTAATCATTTTTTTAAAAATCCATATTATATTCGTAATATCAGGATAATGTAAATGGCTCTTTGGTATGCGGTAGGCCTAATGGTTTGGTATGGGGTTTAGTGTGTAATGTAGATAAGGAGACTCTGTATTGCTATACTGGTCGATATGCCTTGCATTCCACACTCCACCAGGCATGTATACAAAACGGCCAGCGACGTATCTTATCGCCTATTTATAGCCAATTGCTTCTGTGATCTATTGATTCACGAGTTTCTAAATGTATTAGTCCCTGTATTCAGTAGCTGCAGACAATTGTAGGAATTAAATTGTTTAAAGGAAAATTTATCCTGGGCGAGAATCAAATCCCATTTTCAGCTTTGCATCCTGACTGCGAAAACACCTTTCCAAGATCATTCCCAATCCCATTCTAAACATTCATCTAGATCCCTATCAACCTCGCTAGGTATGTATTAAGGCAACGAGGTCCCGATTTCGGTTCCCAATGTATTGTATATATATTTACATTACAATCTTTACCTTCTCGCCGCCGGACAAACTTTTTCCTCGAACGATTCTTTATTGGTGACGTAAGTTCAGAAGGCCCTGGCTCGCAATTTTCTTTTGTAATAAAAATTATTAGAGGCTATGCCTATTACTCTTACTTACAATATGTGGTGTATTTCATAAAAAATTATGTAAATAAAAAGTACAACAAATTAATTAATTATGTTATAAAATACGTTTCGTATTTAGTAACTTATGTCACTTGTTTTCCTTCAGAATCAACAAATTTGCAAAGGTAGTGATAAAAACAAATGCAATCTTGTTAGCTAGATATTTGTTGTAAACATGTTTGATGCAAATATGAAAGCAAACACATCGCTTAACAGAACGTACGTTTTCAAAATTACATAAGATATAAATAATTGTACGATGTGTGCGGAATGGGAATAAACATGTTACTGAGCTTGTCGCACTATCGTGAAGTTTCCGCTGGTGCGATTAACCAACCAAACGACAGGACACAGTTAGTCAAGGAAAGTCTCTTGTTTACTTTTGCTCCGTACATATCTTGGATCAATGTATAGTAGCAAGTGATCCAGTGATTGGTAGCCATTCGAGCAAGAGTATGTGGAATTTTTATTAAGTTATATGTACGAGGGTCATTTCAAAAGTTCTGCACACTGTAAGATAAAATTGAAGAAAATAATTTATTTTACAAAATACCTTTACAGGCCTTCAATATAATCTTCATTCTTGCTTATGACAACTTCTCAACGTTTTGGAAAATTCTGTATTCCGGATAGGGCACCTTCATTGTTGAGCTGTCTGATTACTCCGGTCACCTCACTGGAAGCTTCATCAATTGTAACAAAACGTTTTCCTCGTCTATGGATGGGAAAGACTTCCCCACCCATCAGTCATACAGTCCTGATTTGAGCCCACCAGACTTTGATTTGTTTCCGAAATTGAAGGAACCACTCTGTGGAAAACGTTTTGATGAAACTTCCAGTGAGGTGACCTGAGTAATCAGAAAGCTCAACAATGAAGGTGCCCTATCTGGAATACAGAATTTTCCAAAACGTTGGGAAGCTTTCATAAGCAAGAATGAAGATTATATTGAAGGCCTGTAAAGGTATATTGTAAAATAAATTATTTTCTTTAATTTTATCTTACAGTGTGCAGAACTTTTGAAATGACCCTCGTATGTATATACGTAACTTAGTATGTTTGTATATAATTTATGTATGTTTTCCTAAGTTTCTCAATTAGAATTCAGTATATTAATACATCGGAATAAGTTATCGCCAGCGTAACTTGTAAATATAAGTCATCTTAGACTTTTAACCAGCTATACTGTAAAATATCCTTTATACTAGAAACATTTTAATTAATTTTTAATATGATAAACATTCTTCAATCCCGAAAACAACTATTTACTAGTGAATCGATTCCGAGACCTTCTAACTTTCGTGCAACACCTTTTCGACATGTAGTTAGAGAAAAATAAACATGTATCGACTGTTTACAAAAATATCTTATTAGGCCTATGGAATGTGTCAGGAAAATGACTGATGACATCTGGAAGGAGCCAAATTTTTGTGGCCATGAATTCACAAAGTGTCTGTGTACATTAATTTTTAAAACAGTGTGATATTAGCTTCCATACAAATTATATATTAGGTATAGTACCCGCTGTTAGGTCCGTGTAGAGATATTTACTCAAGGAGGACTCAAATCGTCCTTGGCATTCTTATTATTATTGCAGTTCACTATTGCGAATTCTGTTTCAAAGAATCGACCTAGATGTTTGCCTGATCAATTTCAAAACTAGGGCAGCCACATGCTCTGCAGATAAAACTGTAGATATATTTATTTCATGTTCTGTAATGTCTCTTCTCTATACTACGACATATCGACCAGATATAGGCATAGGCCTAGCACATTAGTTGGATTTGTAAGTCACGGAAGGTAGGCTAATATTTCAAATATATAGCAGATTTCTCACAAAAGAAGATCTTACAGTAAACGTTTTTTCCTGGTTTTTTCTTTCCTCTGCATAGCTTTTTAAAATATATATTATGTAAGTTTCATGTTGTTGAGCACGTTGCATATCGTGACTGCACGAAGGGGCCACTCTTTAATTCATGAACTTTTGATGGGTTCAGCTTTATAGTTGAGTTAAGTCGCCCGCTCGTTCCGTCTTTACTGTTTTATTTAACTTTGCGCATCACATTCTATTACGAAACTGCTTCCAAGACAGAGAATATCGTTTTAAACTTCATCATTAATGTATCCCAGCAATTGCAAATCATGTTGCGCTTTGTCCCTCAATTAAAATTTCAGTCTTCTAATTTGTCAAGCTGGAAGAGTTCAAGGAGGAATACAAACACTTCATATTCACGATATCATTTTGAAATGGTGATTATATCTGGCAGACGGGGGGGGGGGGAGTAGTTTTAGGATTGAAGACAAAAGCATAACATAACTCGAAAGGCAATATTTACCTCCGCCTTCCCAGTTCATTGGTTGACTGCATGAGGGACGTGTGGTAAGCATTGATGGGTTGTTAATGCTGTCTTGCTTACAGAAAGATTTTCAAATTACTCTCATAAATTAAAGATTTAAATTGACCTTGAAAATGTGCCTACGGCACCCCTCCTTTCAGTGTTCTGAGTAAAATACTTTCGGGATTCCTAGTACCTACTAGGTTTTTCGCATGTCAACAATTTAAGAGATGAGTAAAATCCCATAGAAATTGAACTGTTGAAGGTAGTTATTTGATATTTTGTGTTCGTATTTATCACTTCATAATTTCGGTGTGGTTGAATAATCCTTGTTTAATTAGAAATTCATACGATCTCTGATCAGATATTTGAGCATTAAGTCTTCAGGTTATTGGTAGGAAAATGAATAATAGATTATCGTTTTTTGTTTAAACACGGCAATTTTATTTCAAATTTTTAAAATTCATATTTGCCGTAAGATCCTTTTATGATATGGTGTAGGTAGGAACCTACGTTTTTGCGATTCGCGATTAGTTGTATCCCAAAATGCGTAGGTAGAAGATATTTCTAGCCATTATGCAGACCGATATATCGAGAAGAAAATTATATATTTTTGCGAAATAATGTAAGTCGGACTATAACATGAATTTGTTGAAATTTTAAATTTTATGTAACTAATAACTCGAAATCACGGTACTTTGTTGGTTTTATTTTTCCATTTAAAATTTTTTTCCGCTGCCATTCCTTAACCTGGTAGCAGAAAGAGAGCTTCAGTCAATTTGGTACTAGTGAGCCAATGTTGACAGTCCTTCCTATGTTGCCTGACCATTGCTAACTTGACTCCGAAGAGGCCCTCATTCTCCTGGTAACGTCCACTGCGGAGTGTGAGAGAATACGGTCTGTAGTTTTTTTATGCCATTATACCTGTATTAGTTATTTCACATGATAACGAAATGTTTTCTAATAGAAGTTTCCCTCGATAGGGTGTAATTGATTTACATGCAACAATTTATTTCTCAATTACCATATGTATTTTTTTAAACCTAAAAATAACCGAAATACTTCAAATGTGTCGTGACTTTAAACCTACCAAAAACTGTAAAAATGACACATGCAACTTTTAAAAAATACCTAAATCCGCTAAAAGTGATGCAAATTTCTTTGTAAAAAAAAATAACGCGAAATCCTCTAAAATAACCAATTTTTAAAATAGCGAGAACTCCAGGATCCTATGGATAGGGTTACCGTTTTTTATTAACAAAGTTAGTTGTTTAATAAATAGTTATTTTGTCGCCATTTTACGTCATTTTGAGTGGTATTACAGTCATAAGCGAAAACTGCTATTAGAATACTTTCACTATAATGTAGGCTTACTGTTTTAGCTATTTCATTACACACAATGATGGGTGCTATTTCAATTAAAACTTTATTCATCCTCTTCCCAAGATCATAAGAAGGAGTTATGCATGTGAATAAAATAATGAATCCCACAAAATTCTGTCTATTTTAAAATACGCGATAAGTACAGTTGATATAAAAAGCATTCATGGAATTTGCTTGCACGTTCAACTTTTTTCATCTCTTGACCTTTTAAATCCTTCTATATCTCCGGCCCTCTGTATGTCTGCTCGATTCTTTTTTACATTCTCTAGCTGAATTTCTTGGTTCGAAAGAAGATTCAACTTTGAGGAAATCAAAACTTGTGTACTAAGCTTTTGTTATTGGAAGATCTGGAATGCACTTGAGACTTTCTGCTCATGTAATCTCGCCTGTGTCCTGAGCTATTCAGGCTCGAGTGGAGGCAACATGAAGCTATGGATTGAATTCCTTTTGAATGTAGGTATACTAATGCTGTCTACGCGTTCCATGCCCTTTGACTTGACAACCTTTCCGCTCGAAATAAATTTCCTTTCAATAGGCTACACAGTTAAGTATACCTTCCTTCAAATTACAGAACAATTACTTATTCCAGAATGGTACAGAATTAGCATTTTCGTACTCATTTATGCAGTTCCTCTGACTTTCTTCATGTACATTCAGCAGCAATTGTCCTATACCTAGATAACATCTCTGTTGTGTAGTATACCTTTGTGTGCTAATAAGAACCAAGGTTATGTCCTATAACTGAAAGCTTAATGATCTAGGTGATTCCTGTTCATTTAGTAATTTTCTTCTTCTTCTTTATCTTAGTTTTACCTCTCCCTTTTAGGATTTAAGCACCCAGGCCGCCCGGACCTGTCGGGAGAGGGATTATCTTTGGATCACATACATACTTTTTTGACCAGACAAGAACATGGGGGCATCCCCGGATGAGTGATCAGCCCAATGCCGGGGCCACCTCCGAGACGACACGAACACATAGGACGAGACACACCATTCACACACACACTCACTCCATAGAAGACGAGGATGTGATGAATATGATAATGACGGCTAGATGATATCTGGGGACCACAAGGGCCTAAAGTTACTCGACTCTACCTATAATGTTTAATAACACAGTTTTAAGCACGTATATTTAATAAAGTTGATGAGACTTATTTTACAACATTTCTTGTTTTCTCTTCGCTTCTAGTCATACCAATTTGCCTCTACTCAATTCTTCATTACTGTGAGTAATAACAGCCGTCACGGTGGCTCATGCTTAGTGCGTGGGCATGGCATGCTAGTGGCCCTGGGTTCAAATCCCGAGGCAGGCGGGCGTGTCATTCGTGGTGGACGAAGCCGTGACTTTTGGGGTTTTCTCCCATTTCCCCCTTTCATTCATTCCACCAACACTCCCACTTCACCTTCCTTTCCCCCTCATTATCATCCCGTTCCCCTTTACTGATTTTCGGGCCAGCTCATGCTGCAGGCTCTGCTACGGGCATCCCCCGCCCTGCCCCCTTGCTTGTGGTCCGAGAGTTGCTGGTGGTGTGCCGTGCCTCTGAAGCTCCTGATTAGAGGGACCCACGCTATGTGACGCACGTATGGGTGTGCCGCGCCTATGGGGCTCTTGTGAAGAAGGAGCCCAGGGGATGCGGTGCACATGGACTGGTACTTGTTGGATGTAGGGGAGCTCCGTGGGGGCACTTGGTGGAGTCTGTTGACAAGGGGGCCTTAGGACATGCACATCATTCCATCTCCTAGGGAGTGTACAATGGGCCTACCTTAGCGGCATACGTGCGCGCGCCCGTAAGGACTCAGCCCCGAGCCAATAAGATAAAATAAGATGAGTAATAATACTATGTTCACATTGCATAATGCATATTCTATTGCAAAATCATAAGTCTCCAATGTTCGAGTTGACCAAGACAGAAAGAAAGAAGCAAACAAACAAACAAACAAACAAACAAACAAACAAACAAACAAACAAACAAGGAACGCTAAATGGAAAATCCCTGTAGATTTTCTTTCACAACCCTAAATGGCGTTTATTTTGAGTTATGTTAATCCAAAATCCATAAAATGCATTATTCAGAATGGTAAACAAACAGAGATATTAATATCATTGATATTCATGCACTGAAAGCTTTATCGCATTCCACTGCCAATTTGATATTCTTATATTAAAATTCAAATGTTGACGAATCAATTATGTTCTCATTAACTTTCTACGTAATACATAAAGTGCTTTTGCTGGTTCTCGAAAGTAAATTTTCAATTAAAGAAACTACTGGTGCAGAGTTCTAATCGATCTATTATCTATCGAATTATTTTAGAGAGGAATCGGAATTTATAAATTACTACTGCAGTGAGAATTTCCGAATTTTGAATACGGGATAAGTAGAGGACAAAATGCAGGTCTTACGATTACTCACAGAACAGTAGAAGCAATTTAACTTAATTTCCTTACATTGTCTTTAGATTAAAACCCTTTTTGTAGATGTAACTGTTACACCATTTCTCCAGACTGTGTTAATCAACGTTACCCGTGTTCC
The DNA here is from genome assembly GCA_964059195.1 of Ectobius pallidus. Taxonomy (NCBI): domain Eukaryota; kingdom Metazoa; phylum Arthropoda; class Insecta; order Blattodea; family Ectobiidae; genus Ectobius; species Ectobius pallidus. The sequence goes on from CAXKWD010000006.1 coordinate 77,794,809, forward strand.
TGAAAGAGAATTGGAAGAAACTGATTGAGACTGAGAAATCAGTTATCAAATTGAAAATTGCTGAATATGCTTCGACAATTCATGAAGTGAAAGTGCAATAAAGATGTTCTTTCCATTACACTTGTTCTATGCTGTATGAAGAGTAGTAATTGCTCTTTAAATATAAATGTTAAAGCATTCATAATAATTATGTGAATTGTCATAGAGCCCATCGACAACCTGCACTAGGAACATACCATTACGCTCTTAAGTTGAACCTCTGGGCAAAGAGTCCATGATAAGAACAAGGATTTCGCATGTCATACTAACTAGCAGTTAGGCAAAATGTTTATTGCAGCCATTCACCTGCCAGCGATGTCTGGGAGTCCCAGTGGAGCCGAGATACCGTACCCGCCTCTATCTGCGGTGGTCGCGAGTTCAAATCATTGGTTAATAGATATTTCAGGACGTAAAAATTATGGGGATTAAGTCTTCTGGATATGAACAGATCATAGAACTCAAAGCCTAAATTAGAGCTCTGGACCAAATTTTAATTCAGTTAATGCCCATTTACTCTACTCTAAATCGTAGTCATGGCGATGAGCTTATCACTCACTATTTGCCACTCTTTTCTTCGGCAGCGAAGATAATATAATCTTTGGCAAATGAAATCACCACTAGGAGTTCCTACACTCCATCTTGGAATGGACAAGATTCGATACGAGTCTAATGCCTAGGAGATAAAGAGTTCAATTCCGTGAATCTCTATTTCAACAGCTTGCCGGTTGACATGAATATATGCGCACAGACCGTCAACTGCGCGAAACATAGCCTAGCCTCGATAACCCCAACTTCTAGAATTGCTGCTGAGGTGCTAAGCAGGTGCGGGTTTCGATCGTATCGTACGCTTCCTCACGAATGGACCCGCATTGGCGGTTGGAATCTTCCGGGTAATTGTTCGGAACACGGGAAAACCCCATTTGGCCAACCCAGGTTTTATTACCTGCTAAGTCGGTAGTGTATCATTGGCACTGGTTTATTCCACTATTGATGAATGTGAGAAGGTGTCTTGAGAACTGGAAACATCTCCTTGCTACAGGTCTCTGCTGGTTTAAGATATTATATGTGTTTGAACTAAGGTTTTCCTAATGTGTGTGCCATAAATAGAGGGAATTCAAACTGCCTTTCCAACCAAACGAGAATTGTTTGCTGTAAACTTCAAATCAATAACCTCTAACTTAAACATATAGCGAAGTAGTCTTTATCTGTTATAAGTATGAGAGATGGGGCATTAATCATGGCAAGTATTTTCTCTTTTGAAAATGTGGGATAATTTTAAAATTTTGAATTATATAAATGAAAGAGCAGGGTATGGGATGTATGCAGTTAACAATGCAGTTATAGGGTCTAGAAGTTGGATACTGAAGAAAACAGGCACCCATAGATATCCATACGCGACTGTATCGTGCCACTTTAATGTATTGCGGTAGTTGGAAGCATGAAGAAAGACATACCCGCTCCGTGAACCCTTAAGACGAGATCCGAACAGCATTTTTACGTCGCTATCCGAGGAAGAAATGCCAGAGAATATTAAAAGGAGCTGATGGAAGGTTTGGGGAATAATGCCCATCCTTACTTTAAGGGATCACGGCGTGGGCATGCGTGCTTTCATGCTTCCAACTACCGCAATACATTAGAGTGGCACGATGCAGTCGCATATGGATGTTTATGGGTGTCTGTTTTCTTCCCAATCCTACATCTATTACCCATAATCTGCATTAATGTACAGATTTATTAATCTAGAATAACTTATTGGTGATCAAAATGCTTATCTAGCAATGAAAAATAAATCTATCTAAATTCACAGGCGGTGTAGGACTTTACATTTCTGACAGCAGACATACATGAATTCGGTGTCATGGCGCAGTTAATAAGTAAAATATTCTTTATTGCAGGCTTTGGAGGGCTTTCGAGCTCTGGTTTGTAATATGACATACTGGTCCCTAAAATATTAATTTTAATCAAACGAACTGCCTTTACATGACTAGCAACCTGAAAATATTTCCTTTTGCTGTCGTTGAAGCACATGCTAGTAAATAGACATGAATTTTTGTGAAAACTTATTTTTGTACAGTCGTGTAATAAATAAAACCATATCAAGAACATTGTACTTTTATAGCCCTAGTGTAGGATATTTGACTTTTTTTCCATTCTGCTAAATTCCAATTTTCTTCATACGTATGTTTCTGCTTTGGTTTGTTTTTCATTTCTGATTAAATTAGGGAATAACGAATACAAGCTTGAAGGTGACCCAATATTTCAATTCTGCGTTACTCGAGCGAGTGAATTTGCTGAACCTTCGTATTGATTTGTTCTGTCGTCAGAACGGAGATGTTCCTACCTCTTTATTTTGCATTTTAAAAACGGTACAGTCTCTTTCTGTAAAATAGAATTCTTGATATTGCATCACTTTTGTTAGGTTTACTCAAATAGAGAAAATACTTATTGAATTCTATACTCATCAATCTTTTTGTAACAGTTTTTAATTTTCAGAACACTTATCTATCTTATATGAATTCATTTATATAAAAGACTAATTAAACAAACCCACAAAATTCTTGATAGAGTGTGTAAGAATGACTTAAGGATTCACGGAAACCTGACTCTTTGACTTTTTAACTACATGCCTTATAAATCAAACTCAGTATTATGTTAATTATTATTGATTTGGAACGTTGTGTGGTATTTATTGTATAAAAAGGCATAGCTGTTTTAATCATATCGGCGGAAGTACTAGAAGTAGCCTTAACTTATAAATTCTGAATATCAAGCACAAGGATGTTTGTATGGTTTTCATGTCTAACTAAAGAAGCTGAATAAGAAATAAACAGTCCCTCTGTAATATGGCATCAGTATGCTCCTTGTGTTGTCCTATATTTCTTGTTTAAATATATCCCATTCATTACTCAAACAAATACACTCGACTTTGTAGTAGCTTATGGTAATAAATTTACTTATATGTTAATGAATGACTTAAGATAGAGATATAATACCATTAGTGTAACTTCTTATAGAACGCCTAGGTGTTTCGGTATGATTACACCATTATGGCATCTGTGTAGGCAAATGTTTGAATTTATGAGCTTTAATTGTTTTATATAGGCCTATTAGAGGCCTATTTATTAAGTGTTTATATAATTATTGTTTTTATATAATATTAATTCTGCAGTCCACTCATACAACAAAATCAGAAACGTACTTCTAATATGTACAATTTAATTTAGATTCAGAAATAAATTGCAATATAAGAATTCAGCGATAGAAAAAAGTTTACCTTTCAAAATTTTAACAATTGATATTATACTTGTTATTAATGAATTCTAAACCACACGGTGCAAAAAGTGTTAAATTCGAGCTTTTTAAACAAAATCCATTCAGAGGTTTCAGCATTTGAAAGAATGATTAATGAAACACTTTTTAAAAGCATAGGAAAAATATCCAGCAGATGACCACGGAAAAGATAAAGAAATATTCAGCCTAGAGGATCCTGGATGCCTCTAATTTCTGTTCTCGCAGGCACGGCAAAGAAAATTCTTTTTACTCCAATAATAAGTAAATAATGAATGAAATTATTTTACTTGATTTCAGGCTCATTTTCAGTGTTTTAATTTTTAAGAAAATACTTCTATATAATAATCAGTGAAATTTTACTTCCTAGTCAAGAAAGGCTAAATGTTTGTGTAGAGCAGCGTTTCTCAACCTTTTTGAACCCGAGGACCACTAAAATGTCTAAAAAAATTTATGGACCCCTAATTTTACATTCCATTTTTAAAATAAGGCCTATATTCTTAATATTTGGAGTATTAATTATAGGTCACTATAACGAAATATGTGAAAAAAATGTTACTTCTTTACAATATTACGATACTTGCTTTAAGATATTTTAAAAATATGTCTGCGGACCATCTGCACCATCTTCGCGGACCACCAGTGGTCCGCGGAGCATAGGTTGAGAAACGCTGGTGTAGAGGATAACGCTGACAATAACAAATTGTAATCATAACTACTCTATAATCATTTTAAAAAATCCTCAATAGTCCTAATTGTAGCAAATTTTGAAGATAAAATTTAACATATTTTCATGAATTTATATCACAGAAGCCTAGAAATAACAAGAATTAGGCTATATTCCACACCTCTTCAAATGAAATTTCTATTGTGAACTTGTGAGTGATGTTAAATACTTGCTACAGAAAATATTACTCATCCTATTGGGACTAAATTAATCAGACGAGTGGAACTAGCAGATAAAATCTTAGATAAAGAAAGAAATCCTACTAGGATCGGAAATAGGAAGTAAAAAAAAACGCCTTCTATTTATAGAAAAGAAAAGTATTAAAAGACGTTCGATATGGATGATGATGAAAATTCTTAAGTATAGTAATGATTTTTGTCTTGCTTCATCTTAAAGTCTTAACAAAGCTTTTATTTACTCTCCTCAGGAATTTTTAGAGTTAAGAGTTTTGATGTATATTCATCCTAGGTAATTCGATTTATTCCACTTTATTACTGAACAGGCTTACATGAAATGATTCGTTACATGTATTTTATAATTGCAATAAGTACCTCTAGATATAATTTAAGCTTCTCCCAACTTTTTATTGGCGATAAAATATAAGTGTGCTCAAATCCCCTGCTTACGCATGTCAGATCCTAAAACTTTCGCGCAGTTCGACTTTTTCCTTCCTTTCTAGTGCACATGACTATAACACTACAAGAGGATTAGGCTTGTATGAACTCCAACTTTTTTACAGCAAACTCTCCATCCCTGTCCCTCTTTCCTTTTCTCCTTATCCTTCCGTCTTCTATCCTCTTTTTTGGTCCATTTCTCTTCATGTAATCTCCATAATCCCTTTCACGCTCCCCCTTTCCCCTTCACATCTGCTTGTGTACAGCCTGACGGGGTAGCAGCGTACGTACATGGGATTCATCTCACAAATACAAGAGCACACCGGTCTTAATACTACATGGCACAACCACTATCCGGGTTCACCTACCTCTTCCACCCTCGCTTTCTGCCACCCCAGCTCTATAACGTTCTAATCTACTTTAAATTGTTTCATTCAAGTACAAGAAAAAAAAAAGAATTATATAAACCATTATGGAACAGCTGCCGACCTCTCGCAACACCAGCGAAAGTGGTGAAAAAACGATTTGTAGCTGCTTTTCACATGGGAGAAGGAAAAACTGGAAATTGATGGTTTTGAATTTTAATGTGTTAGCATCGTCCTTAATAATTACCCTTAATTATATAATGTATGTTATTACTTCGCTACAACGGTGTACATAAAGACGTCTTGTCTTTCGAAAGACGAATTGTCTTTCTCATTTTTGACACATGTGAATGTGTCATTGCGAAAAGGTATCTAAGTTACTTTTTGAGAAAAAATTAGATATGGCTATTGCCGGTATCCATGCACTTAGACCCACACATTCTGAACAGAAAGGACCTGTGTCATTGATATCGTAAGTGAAACGAATCCTATACAAAAAATCTTCACTGCAGAAAGGTACCTAAGTCCTATGTTATTGCATATTCCTTAGATATTGAGCTAGGCAGTTTTTTGTTTTGTTTATCAAAACTTGCTTTAAGTGACTTAGATACCTTTTTGCATTGAAACATTCATGTACGTTGAAGAGGTGCCACAAGCTGATCTGTATGAAAAATATTTTCAACATATAACATTTCTGTAAATACCGAGGTACTCATTTTGTTTTTCTTGTATTTCAGGTAAGATGTCTGTCAACTAATGAAGTGAAACGTGACATAGGTTAAGTATATTTTAATATAATTTAAAAATTAGAAGTAACGAGTCATTAATGAATAAATAGGTTTGAAATTATTTGTATAAATATGTACTTCATGTGACGAATTCGTAGCAGCTGTTGTCACGGTTCTTATGTAGCTCATTCCACCATGATAGCTATCTTTAGACACCTGCTACTGTAATTGCCTCAGCTGGTATAATTTGTACAAACGAGGGAACACAAACTTCATCCATGCTGATAGTTATCTCTGATCGTAAGTTCATTGCTGCGAGTACTGATAACTTGGACTCCAGGCGGAAAGCGGAAGACCTTGGACATGAATTTAAGTTTTGAGTAAAATTGCTTAGTTAGAATTATTGAGAATATTATTGTAGTCGTTGAATTTGTGTTGTGTTGGACAATAGGACAGCTTTATACAGAAATAAAGCAATCGATAGTTCTGATAAAATTCATCTCTCCCTTCTTAAGTTTGCATATGATTCACAAAATACTTTGTCTCATTTGTAGTGAAGTGGCCTACAGATGGTAAAAATTAAACCATTTTCTTTGTGTTCATTTTCGAATGTTTTAGATGAAAGTGGCTGGTCCTACAATTCGAGTGTACACGGCATTAACTGTAACGAAAAGCACAGATCAAAAGAAATGCACCATCTAAAATATGCTCTGTATATGTAACAGTTTACAAATTTCTGCCGAGGGCCTCCCCTTCACTTTTTACTTCCACTGTCCGTACAATGGGTAGAAGAAGTAACTTATTGTGTTCAACTCTCAAATTCGAAGTTAAGTTTTTAACATAAATACATGTATGGAGGTTCCCCTGAACCCAAAAATACTATTTTAGAAAACATATCTCTGTGTATGTGTGTTTGTGTCTGGTTGCCTATGAACAGCCTAGCTCCAGAACGGAAAATCGTATGTAAACAAAATTTTGTATTTGGGTTAAGTACCTTTCGTTTCTCGCGATTTTCTCGAAAAAGGATCTATTGAATTTCTTTAAATATTGTACATGGGATGATTATACCAAGAGCTAAAACTCTTATTGGATTTTGTTTTTAATTCTCTGAAAGGAAGCTATAAGTCACCCACTATTTGTAGAAACTCGGTCTTGCCTGGTGAACAATAAAGCTATGCATCAGGTTCAAACAACTGAATTCGTGCTCTTTGCAATATGGCCTCTTATTCTAGATCAGAATGTGAAGTGAGAAAGATGTATTGGCCGTTCCTAGGGTAAAGAAAGTTACGTGAATGCATTAATCATATTTTATTTGGGTTATCTATCCTTAGGGAATGCGATACGATGTGGTAACGATATTCTCTTCATTTTTGCAACAAATTTACCTGAACAGAATGTCATACGTAATATATTATATACTAAGAGACGAACTTGATTTGGGTAAAAGTTACGTTTATATCAGAATTTCATTATGCCGTAATTTTACACCAATAAATTCCAGACTGATACATAATTTATAGAGATAGGAAATCTCGGTTGATTTCATTTAATGGACAAAATAGGATCGAAGGTGTAGAAATGGGGAAGGTTCTTCGAAATATTGAAGAAGAGGAGTGACCAAAATGAGGTCGCAGAGTACCAAAAAAACGGGATTTTTCCGTTAAAAGACAAAATTTCCAGACCGTTTCATAATTGTTGTAAATTTTGTAAATATTACCAAAATATTTTGTTTGGAACTTTCTTATAACTGCAACCCATACTGCAAGGGGCGAATAAATTTGTTTAAAGCCTAGGTTATGGGTGTAAACGGGTATGTATGATTAAAATGGATTCGGTTCTTTTTGTTCCAACGTAAAGAAATGAAATTATTGTAACTTTACTAAATATTACCAAAATCTTACAGAAACGTGAACTTCAAAATTTACCTGAACCAAAATTGTCGTTTTTTAATTTCGGGATCTCGTAACCTTTCAAGGGATTTATAAAACACACAACGAATTCAATATTAAGGTAACTTAGCCTATATCTTGTAACGTTGTTCTCCGGCCTAAATACTTGAGATAGTTTTGTGATAGTTTCTATCCTCAGCTCTTTGAAATTCCTCCCCATTTGCACTTAAAACGTTATTATCGTATTTCGCGCATACGACTATCAAGAAGAGAGGTTTCTTCGTATGGTGGAATGCTATGCTTCACCTGACGAAGAAACAGATCCTGCACAAATCAGCTTATTTCGAAGTAATAGTTAGGGATGAGAGTTTTATTAGGCCTAACGGTTGGATGCACGTAGCTCTCGCTAAACCGTAGAACTAATGTTAACGAGAAGTAGGAAAATACTGAAATGAAAACGTATAAAGGAAAACTTTCATAACTATATTCGAAACAAGTGAACTAAATATTCCTGCTACAGTAGTCTTCAATAGGAAAATTAACTTTACAACGAAAAGCAGGACAGGGGATGAGAGTTGTTGAGAGTGGTAGAAATGATCGAAATCGCTCGCATAAATCGTTTCACCAATGTCCATTAGACCACAAACCTAACCAGTTTTATCCATTGTCGAACAAACGAAAGGAGAGAGAAAATAACAGAATTGAATTTCCATGTTGACATTTCGTACCGCAAATTTCATTTATTCGTATGATGAAAGGGCGATTTTTAATCCACCATGATGATATGAAACACCCATTCAAATTATAAAATGCTATCAAAATAGAAATACCGAAGTACAGGCCTATAATGAAATTACATAATAAATATTTTCTTGCTACTGAAAACTATTGATTCCGTGTATTTTAACTTAACTGGTGTCTTTTATGTCGGCCTATTACAGTTAAAATTACTATTCTAGTAAAATAAAATACACCCCAATATTATATAGACCATGAAGCGTGTGACTTCATGGATTTTTATACAAGACCATAAAACTGTCAGCCTGATCCACTACCAGGATTGTTGGAGGCTGAATTGTCCCCGGGGCCACACTGCCACCAGAAGGATTATGAAAATTAAAAAATCCCAATCATCTTATCGGTGCTTAACCTACAATCTCTATAGGCCTATAGGAAAAGCAAAAGCGGTATGTGCTTCTAAACGGACTACCGCTGTGAAGTGTTCTACTTTCTTTGCTTTATTTATTTGCAATTTACATGTAATGATAGTTAGTTATAATAAAATGTTATATGTATATAATATATATAATAGTTATAATAATAATAATAATAATAATGGATATTAGTACCAAAGGTGAAGAAGCTGAAAATCTTTTCTACCTTAATTTCCGGTATTTCAAAAGTAACTTTATTACAAAATTCTAAACAGACAAAATATTGTTCAATGATTTGTAATATCAGAACTGCAGAAAAGTACTTTTTTCCGTTTACAATTCCTGAAAGTATTTTGTTGTTGTGAAAACAGAATTTATTCTCCCGGAATTATAAAAATAATAAACATTAAAAACTTTAACATTGCAATATATTATAACTTTGGAAATAATCGTTTAATTACTTAAAATTGTATTCGTTATAACATAATGTTACATATAACATAATATTGAAAAAAAGCATAATATAAAACATAACATACGGAGTAATCGTTGCGCCCAAAAAGATCTGCACAATATTTCATTCGTGCTGTCCGTAGTCTACTGTACATTCTTGAATTTCAGATTGTTGTACCGGCAGGAGACTGTTTAAAATACATTACTGCCGGTAGTATGGACGTAAAATTTAGTAGTAAACTAAGGAAGTTCACTTTATTTCATTGATGTTATGTACGGGGATATCTACTGTACTTCTTTTTCTCTTGGCGAATAGCTGGTGTATCGTCCCTGAAGAATACTTCTTGGAAACTGAATAGCTCTTCATGTTGGCAGCAGTATGAGCCCTCCTTACCTAGACTTCCGAGTATACAGTACCTTCACACATGACTTTTAACGACTTCTGTCATACTTCGCTGCCTTAAAGGTCATTCGCTCCAGCTCGTGGCTACAACCCCTTCCGCTGTAGTCCAATCCTTTAGTTCTTTTTTTTCTAGGGAATGTTAATTTTCCTATATATTTCAGTTCAGTGGTCCATGGTTTGATTTTTAGTTCCCTGTTAATGAATATGCACAGAGAATATTGAGATAATAGTTTTAATTTCATAGTTTAAAAATGATTGCCAAGAATATCCGATATAGTAAAATTCCTGTAAAATTCCTATTTAGTAGAATTCCTATATACCTGCTTGATTCTATTAATTCTTATTTGGTGTTAATTTCACTAAGACATAATTTCATATGTTCTTGCCTATTAATTCATATTATACTACATTTTACCTTTCACCTTCAATACATTTAATTATAATATTTTGTTTGTACGGCGTGTGTGCTGATTTTTATTTACTACAAACATGATTTTTAACGTGGATTTTATGGTTGCAGCTTTTTTTATTTTGGAATTCAATGTAGGCCTAAGTCATATACTGAACATGAATTCTTTATTTATATTCATAAATAATAAGTCATTCATGAAATGGGCTTGAACTAAAAATTCCCATGCTACAAGTCACCTAAGAATTAGTGTTCCCTGAAGTATGAAACTGCTTTCAGCTTCATAATTTATTTTAACATCTCCATAAATGATTTAAAGTTATGAATAACACCCTAACTTAAAACTAAAGCCAGGCACAGTATTTTGTGATGAAGCGACGGCAATTTTGAAACCTAATAGAATAATTTGTAACTTAATAGAACACCAATGTTTACATTGAAACTTCACCTGGAATCTTTCTTTGTCTTAGTTTTTCCTCTCCCTTTTAGGATTTAAGCAACCCAAGCCGCCCGGGCCTTACAGGGCCGCGACCTTACCTGGTATCTACATATTTTAAATGAAATAACTAAATTTTAATTACTAATATTATTTTAAAAATTAATAATATTTGAGAGATCATATTTTCACAATAATGGCCGTTTAGTGGGGTTGTATTTCCTAGGTTGATAAATGATTGATCAAATGTGCGTTTCGCTCAACTTGTTTATTTACAACGATGAGCACAGCTGGAAGATATTAAGCAACGAGGAGGACTGCTCGAGAACATTTAAAGACAACCAAAGTAGAAAAACTCATATTCAGATAGGGCGGCCATGAGATGTAAACCGGCGACCTCCCGAATATCTGACAATTTGTTTTGTAAATTTTAGCTTAAAAATCTAGTTTTACAAAAGAGAATGAGCCAGTTCGTTAAAATATGTCTAGTTTATATCCTAACTGGATTCTGAAGGCCTCCAGATGGCTATATTATCATGCTTAATAAGGGCGGATGGATACAAGTTGGGGCCGAACTAATAATTTACCCGGATGAGACAGAATAGTGTGAAAGTGAGCAGTCTGTATGATCTTGACTTAATACTTTTAATATTTCGGACTAGCCCTTGCCCAGGTCGGTGGAAATTAAGTTTAAATACTACATATTCGTGTCTGTAGATTTAAGAGTATATAAATAACTCCTGCTGCATAAAATTCTGGTACACGGTCTTCGATTTCAGAATTAAGGAGCAGTACACAACCGTCGTTAAAATAACCATAACCAACTAATTAACTAACTTCTGTAAAGCTTCCTTCTAATAATTATTTTACAGTGTAGTCTTCTGTATCTTCTCTTAGCAATTATTGCAGCTAACTTGTAAAATTGGAAAAGGACATTCAAATTTATGTAATTTTTTGCCGTTAGTTAATGCTTTTTAGTACAGAATATTTCCCTAGAGAAATAAATAATTAAAAAATCGTTTTTATGATAGAAACAAATATGTTTTTATTCTCTAACCGACGGATGGATATTTCCGACGTGCTCGAAAGCTTTTCCTATTAACACTTCCCCATAGGAATAGCTTTGCAATACAGAGGAATACATTCATCACAATTTTGTCGACCCAACCCTTTGTCGATATGAGTTATAATTTACATTATTTTATAGTGAATCTTATAGTTTCATGGCTATTTTAATCTCTTTTAATCTCTTAATTGATAACATATCATTAAAACACATATTATTGCAGCACTAAAGAAGTGGACAATAATTTATAGTAGGTTAGAAGTGGAATGTTATTAATTGCTATACATATTGCTTGGCGATGTGCTTTTATTATTTCGTTTTATGCCACATGTCTTATTGCTACTTTAATTCTCATTATTATAGATTTATGAGCTCAGAAGTTTTGGATTTCTTGTCTGATATTAGGCCTATGGATTTTATGGTGAATTTTTAGAAGTAGAAGATCATTTTTGGTTATTATATGAACGGAGGTTGCAAAGAATGCAGGTCTACTGTAGCATTACTGAAAATTAAGCTTAAGCAAAAATCATTTCACGGGTCACGTATTTCAGATTTTAGTCATCTGTGTCGTAATTTGAAAATCTACACAGTTTTATTAGAGACATATAATGATAATAAAATTATAATTATAATGATAATTATAGTAACTGAACATGGACTGAAGGAAATAACTCTATATATAAAGTTTATTCAGAAACATCTTGAATTATTTGTAATATGTATAGTTTTACTGGTGCAGTGGAAGGAAGAACTCATGACCTTAACTTCGCCATTATAAATAAATAATAATAAAACAATATTTATTTTTGTGATGTGCCGCTGAAGCGCATTTACTGGCCGGCGACTTGTTCCAGGCCGCCGGACCGTGCGTTCTCGGCACATCGCAAAAATAATCTCGTTTCACTATAGACTCCGGAGATATGAACCTAAATTTCAGTTGGAGAATTGCAATTTCTACATGTAATTATACTGCAATAGTCCAGGCCATCTGCTGGTGGGAAACATCATAGGTACATAAGCAATCATCATTACCAGTATTCCTGTATCCTTCACCCTGTTGTAAGAAATACTTGCATCCTACGAAACGTCTTGAATTTTCCAGAACTCCCCATATTTAGCCCTTCGTAGACAAGAAATCATGTAATTTATAATATTTATTATACAACCTATTCCAACAGCTAATCTTTTATGGGTCTTCCGTATGTCATTCTCGATGGTACATTATTATTATTAGGGTTGTACCGATTAATCGATTAAACATTTAATCGTCGATCAATTACATTTTCCGATTAATCGGTTTAGTCGAATTCTGAAAAACTTTTTCTCTCGCTTCTCCGGCCTTGGCATATCATGAGTCATTCAGCCTATTGTGTCCAAACAATTCCCTTTATTCAGAAACCTGAAGGGTCAAATGTCAACAAACTTGTGTGTCTCAAGTCTTGGCCGAAAAAGTAACCGGAAATGTAAGTTTTGTATATATTTTTTTCACTAGTTAACTAATAATGGTATTAATTAAATCAGGATTTCTTCTCATTGTCTGTAGTGTAGTAGTTATTAAACGTGTAAAACAGTATTAAATGTACATTTGGGTTTCATTTAAAATACCAGCCTATTTGTGATTAATCAGTCGATTTATTGGTCGATTAATCGATTAAAGTCAAGCGTTAACTCGATTAGAAATTTTAATCGATTTTCTGCCCTAATTATTATTATTATTAAAAATAATTTAATATTACCTTCTATTTGTGTACAGTACCTGTTAAAATAACGTAAGATATTTATGGTATCTGCAATATATATATAGATATATATCTATTAGCTGCAAATAAGTCTACGATATAAATAAATAAAAATAAACTAATTCATCTGGCAAGGTTACTGTTCTGAGACAGAGGATGCAGTTGGGGAGCCTTGATACTGCAATAATGTTAATAATGATGCGGGTATGTTATTACTGGAGTGGTTTGGGCAGGTGTTACCGGCGCGTGCGGGCAGGTGGCTTCACGCGGCCGCCCGCTGCCTTCAGGCCTGTCCGCGCACACCATCTGGTTGTCCCAGCAACATCTTTCCCAGTAACTCGGTTTGTGGCTTGTGCCAGTCCTTAAACAGTTCGCTGTCATATGGTTAAATTATGTTCTTAAGACTTAGCATCAAATTGTCCCGCCAAGGAAAATTGTTTCTCATTTGATGAAACTTACATAGCAGCCGTAAGGCGTGCTATCTATCTTTGAAATCTTTATTTTATTACTTAACTTACATTCGAGATTAATGAAGGTCAAATGCAGGTTAATGACCTCTCATTGGATGTTTCCCACCTTTTACATGTATGCTACGGTGTACTGGAATTTAAATTAAACACTTTAAACTTATTGTCGGAGCATTATACAATATATGACAGTGTCGTTGGACATTAACAAATGGTCTATTTTTATGGCCACATCCCACTTTTTTTTTTATCGATTTAGCACTTGCATTAATTATTCTGATAAATTATTATAAGAATATTACATTTCTCTGGTTAAACTTCAAATTCGATACAACTCCAAATTAACATTTTCTTACCATATTAAGGCTGTACTAAAATATACTATACTATAAGAATTAACTCTCAGGCAGTTTTACATAGTACAACGCATTCTGTTAGAGCAGCTTTATTTAAACGAACACTTTAAACAAACTTTTTAAAATTAATTATGTTATAACATAGGACTTGATAGTGTCCAATTTACTTTCTCGTATGGAAGTGTCACAAATTGTTAAATTTGGGTATGTTATGCTATTACGGACGAAATTAAAAATTAATCACTTTTTCATCATCATTAATAACATGCAAATGATAAATATCAGGTAAACTGATAAAAAAAATACCAGATGGAGTTAATAGGCCACATTTAAGAAATTGTTGAATTTGACCACGGTTTCTTGAGAAAGTTTGATAAGCATATGTGAAGGAATAAGTGGGACAGCTAGAACATTAACAGAACGAAATTGCAACAAATGCCTCACATCTAAACTAAGGAATATTATAAGATAGAAGGAAAAAAACAAACACACTAACCCTATCTCTTACAATGTAGAACATTTACACACCTTACATCTGCTCCCTCAATTATAATACTTATTTCCCATTACAATATAGAGTTATAGTATGTAGCACACACAAACGTTGGCGTTTAAGCTTTCCGATATTAATAATTCAAAAAGGAAGATGCAGATTCAAGAGCTTAGAATATTAAGTCGCAAAAACAGGGGAATCCGCTTAATGGTTTTCATCGGTTTGTTTGATAATATTTAGATAAAAATAATTCCGGACTTGACAACCGAACAGGAACTTAACCATAACTACCCAGATTCGTTAAAATACCCTTCTAGTGCCCTAAGGCTTTGCCCAAGACGTCACCCACTTCTACGACGTCATGAGGAAGCACGTAACAGGGATGGGAAATTTTGCTATGCGGTTTCATGATGTACAAATACGACTCCGATCTTTTGTTGTCTGCAGGAAAAAAACAGAATAATCAATGTCCTTTTAAACCGGCAAGTAGATTATTTTATTATTGTAATTTAAAGTTTAAGCTTTACTATTTTGTATCATTAGCTGATTTTAAATTAAGTTTTGCCGTTTTATTTTGCCACGTAACGTGAAAAGTTTTATTTAAATATGTTAAACTTCCAATACGTACTTATCAATGACAGATAAAAAGAAGTTATATATAAGTAAGTTTGAGTCTTTTATAATAATAATAATAATATTTGTTTAATTTACCGGACAGAGTTAAGGTTGTAAGGCTCGTCTTCTACTCAACCAGGACAAAAAATTAAAAATGGACAAATGGACAAAAAATGTTGATTATAATTTGAGTGAGGTTATCAGGTATTATTGCACAAAAATAAATAAAACATTCAAAAACAAATCATATTACGGAAATACCTGAAAACGATGAATTCTTACAATTGTAATAAAAATAAAGGAAGTAGACGATTTATGGGGGACCGAGGAAGTATACTATAGCAGACATTTAAAGGTACGTAGGAATATTGAATTTTACTTCATAAGAATTTTAGAACAAGCAAATTGATATAACTGTTGTAAAGAACGATAAAAGAAGTCATGCATTTTAAGGGTTTTGTAGATAATTTAGTACTTTAGACTTGAACAGCGATATAGCATCATGTGAAGGAGGCAATTCCATTGTTGGAAGGAGGGAATGGTGCAGGGTTATTCTGTGTTGAGGGCTTAGACGAAGTGTACTAAGTTGTGAAGGAGAGTCGATTTATAATAATTTCTTTATCACAACCAATGGTCATAGTATGATGAATGGAATGATTTATGCCAGGGGAAACAGGAGCACCTCGAGAAAACCTGCCTCCATATATATACACATTATATATATAATTAGAAATTAGAAGTATGTATTTCTATGTATTTTTGGCAAAAAAATAAAAAAAACAGAAGAAATATTATACACATACACCTAACTTAGACATACTTATATGAGGCACTCAGAATTTAAGTGGTGTAAGTGCATAGAAATTGGTTCTGAGGTATTTGTCCTCAAATAAATCTGTTTCCATTTGTTTTTACATGAATAGGCCTATTATCTATCCTAATGGGAGTGAAATAGTTGAAGTTTGAAATATTAGAATTAGAATTAGAATTGGTTTATTTTAACTGGTGGAATTAAGGCCAATAGGCCTTCTCTTCCATTCAACCAGGATTAATACAAATTAACTTTACAATATTGCAATAGAACAAGTATGTTACAAGTACAATACAAAGTTACAGATACACAAAAACGTGATTACACTATTATTATTTAAGGCTTAAGAACTAGTTCTCTAGAGATAATACAACAAACAAAACAAACAAAAACAATATGTTAAATAGTTTGCTACTTACTAAGATTTAAACTATTACTAAAATATTAACTATTACTAAGAAATATAATGTGAAAGAAAAATTAAAAGTTAAAAATGAAAAGTTGTGGGATATTGGAAACACTTACAGCATTTAGATATATGATGATTTATTGTTATTAATGTGAAACCTAGTCCCTAACTATGGCATCATTGGTCAGCTTACGTAAGAATTACACTCATTCTCTGAAAACAACATACACAGTTATACTCTCACTTAACAGTCTTGCAATTTCTGGATATACATCAGAGTGCCTCATACATATTACATTTTGAAACTTACTGGACTAGAAGTAATAACACTAGCACTTAAAAGTAATCTTTGCACTAGCACTCAAAGTAATAGTAATAACTCTATTATTTATGTAGCACTAAAAGTAAAACAAAATTAATTTTAAGCAAAGAATTTTATTCTTATTGGCTTGACATTTGTACTGATAGGTCTACTGCAAGATTATTGCCCTATGCACGTCAAATTTTTAGTAAAGTTTGCTTTACAATAAAATTACGAAAATAATATAAGATTAGACAATTTCATAATCGATGTGTCTTTAATGGAGAAAATGGTAGATTCCACTAACATATCTGCATTCTACATTCATAACACTAAAGAGCGATGCAGATGTGAGATGAAGAAAGAGGAAATGCATCTGAATGCACAGGAAACGATGCTGTCATGTAGAAGTCACCCATTAGAATACACCCTCACTCCCTTTACCTATAAATTCACCAGTACGGTCATGCCGGCGACAAGCAGTCCTTACATTAATCTTTATTCCATTATCTGGCAGTAGAAGGTGGATTAAACGTAGCTTTAAGAAACAAGGAGGCATAGTCTCTGGAGACAGGTGGTAAAAATAAATATTCCGGTCGTTATTCTCGTCTTGTAAGTTCAGCGGGATATACAATATGATTCTGCCCCTTAACCGTGTTTTACATTTCGTTTTACTTAACCCTCTCTTATAATGCTTGTTTTTTTTGGGGGGGATGCTTTCTATACCCGGACCACCGGCTGAAATTCAATATCTTTAAATAAGTTTGCTTTGCACCTTTAAATTCAATTTGAGTTCCAATTAAAAAAAAAATAATAGAATAGTAAGCCAGATGCATTACTGATCGCCTAAATAGTCTAGTGATAGCGTTGCTGATCCGCAGATCTGGGTTCGATCCCGTGGTACCGCCTCGGATTTCTCTTGGGTAGAAAGGTCTGGTTTTGGGTGCACTCAGCCTTGTGACACAGAGAAGCTACTTGATAAACACATAGCGGCACAGGTTCAGCGAGCCATAATTTACGGCCGTATGAGTCGGCATGCTGACCGCGTGCTCCCGAATCCTGCCATATGCCTACATGACGCAGCGGTCAGGTGGCAGGCCTAGTCCCTCAAGAGATCTAGCGCCATGGTGTTTTAGATTTTACATTACTGGCAATAGAATACAGCGTGATCTTTTGTTAGTATGAAAATTACCTTTGTGTGTTACTATGATGACAATTAGGAGGTTAATATTTCAGCAGGCCCGGGCGGCTTGGGTCGCTTTCGCTTAAATCCTAAACGGGAGATAAAGAAAGAAAAAGAAAGAAAGAAAATATGAGAAAAAATTAGAATAATCTTATGCCGAATTCGAAGTCTAGTGATAACAACTTGGTCCTCACTTTTGAGATATGATGCAAAGAAGGAAGCTGTTGAATTACGCGATAGGCTACTTGGTATAGCCTAAACCGCCAGGAAGTAAAATAATCCATTCAATCTATTCATCCGTAATTGAGTGCTGGTTTCATTAAAGATTCATCGGTAAAAGCCAAGTCATTACTTGGGATGCTCGTAAGGAATAAAATTCCTTGGCAATAGGCCTACAAGATTTTTCCACTGTAAAAACAGTAATAATCTATAATGACTTGAATAAGAATACAGGCGTGTCAAGGTTATGAAGTTCGATCTTTAGGCCAACTTTGGCCCCCTACCAGATAGCTAGTAAACTGAATGTCTACTTTAAAAAAAGAAAGTTAAATATAATTTCACATCAACATATTGATTGGGACTAAATAACTTCCCAATATATGTGAGGCAAATTAACATAAACTTTGAAGAAGCTACAGATTAGGAGCTGAAAGTGAAATATTGTTTTCCGCAAGAGATTTCAATGTAGTATTGCTGATAATGGAATTAATTTCTATTCATTGTGAACTTTTTAATAGATGAAATAGTCAAAGACAATTTTTGGAAGTATGCCTATAATACATTAATGTTAGTCTACTTAGGCCTATACAAATTATGCTGTCCGAACTTTTAATTGAAATTCACAAACAGTAACCTAAGCTTACATGCTCTGTTTTCTGCGTTCACTTTCCGGAAATATTATATTCCTGTGCAACTCGATTTTAAGATCCAACATATTTTTATAGTATGAAGTTGTTAGACTTTTCCCCTTCTGTGGATATGGAAGGGTATCTAAACTACTTAATAATTGGCAGATCTTTATCTTAATAGTAAAAGCTTTCTCTTTGTTTACGCCATTAAACGTGAACTATGCGACTAGGAAGTTATATTGCCATTGTAAAGACTGGCAATGACGAAAGAGTAGTAAAACACTTCATCAAGGAAAGCTATAGATTCCCCTTCTCAGAAATCGATGGTCAATTTCATTACATAAAGAGGGGCTCCCCAACGTGTTTGATCAAACTTACACGCTTACAGTAAAACGGTCTTCATACAGAGGTAATGAACTGACTAGTACCGACATTTGCAATTGAAAAGGGAACTGCAGGTTATAAATCTTTATTAAATAGTCGTAGCTCAAGAAATAAACCCAATAAATCTATTTGCATTAACTCAATGCACTAGTGCTAAGTGCTCTCATAAACAAAACTTTTAAAGAAGTAGAAAGTCACATATTAATTACTTATATATATATTGCTTATATATATATATAACTTAGTGCGCACATATGTTAAGTGTAGTTTTTTTATAAAATCCATATTAATATCTCATTATCACGAATGCGTACCCAGGAAAAGTACTTAACCACATATTGCCCCTGGAGAAAATATAGGCCATTAAACTTCTTTCACTTATCATATTATTTTGTATAGGTATATTATGCCTCAGGAGATTCCAAATTTGCACCCTAATCAAAACTGCATTTAACACAAGTGTGCATCGATGTAAGAGTTTCATAGGTGTAATACCCAGTGTCTAAGGAATTCAGCTTACGTTTAAATAATATTGAATATAATCTTATGTATGTCTATGTGCGACAAGGAGAAGGAGGGGAAAGAAAGTGAGGATGAGAGTGAGCGAAACTTGTAACCTCTAACAAAGCCTCTTTTAATCAGAGCGATTCTTCGGTTGCTTCTGTCTCTTAACGTCCTTTGATGAGCCAATCGAACTTAGCTTTAAGAAGGACTAGGAAGGGAAAAAAGGAACTGAATATTTTGCATAGGGACTCTCTTTATACTATATGGGACCAACGGTTACACTTCCCTCCCAAAAAGGTATGCTGCAGGATTTCACTAACCTTGATTGTGTTGTAAAGAATTTTATTACTCGATAACTCAGGGCATCTTTAAATACAGTATATATAATTCATTTTATAACTTAATGATACTTTTCATTTTTTGTTTACAGTCGTAATAGTGTATAATGCATAGGAGATACTTTAGGTAGAACATTTTTCGTAAAATAAGTAAAGTCTTTAAACTGATACAGGGACTCGTTGGTATTTTATGCATTGTACGCATTATCATTATTAAGAACTTCTGATGTACCGGTATATCTTAATTGTATAATCTCCTGCAAAATTAATAATTTTATGTTATGAAATAAGAGATCAATAGTGCTGTCTTTTGCAGGACTAAGTTCATTATTGAATTAAATACACATGTGAACAGTTACCTTTGTTGATATATGTTGTCCCACTGTCCTTATCCGACGACATATGGCAGACGTGGAGAATGAGGAAGTTCTTAACACCTGACTTTTCCATTGAACGTAGCAGACTGGCTGTTAAAAAATTAATATCCGATATGGAATTTCTTCTATGTACCTTGAAAAGAGATAGGCTGCAATTAAATTTGATGTACAGACTCCATAAAAACCTCCTACCATTCCTCCGCTGAACTGTACATCTGTGATGTTTTGAACATACAGTTTCATGTAGTTACTCTAAAAGTTAAATATTGTCAAATTATAAAAGAATAATTATTCATTATTCATAGTAATCGTCATCTTCCTCTATTGCCTCTTGAAGGATTATGACTAATTACTGTTCGATTTCGAAGAAATTAATCTGTAGTAGTTTCCAGGGTCTTTCTGTGAACTTGTAGAATGAGGAAGTTCTTAAGGCCTTTTCTTTTTGTCATAGCTGACTGGGTGTTAAAATTAGATTCTAATATTTATTTAATAATTCTCGGGATTAAAAATAAAGATAGGTATAAGATAATCGACTGATTTATCTGGCATGCGATGCTAGTGATCCTGCCATTCAAAGAAATTCAATTTAAAGCTAATCTCACATTTCTTCTCCGTGCGTTAGATTATAGCGAAGTTTGTATTTTTTTTTAAGTAGATCTAGAATTGCTGAAGACGAAAGAGGGATATAGTGAAACAGCGAATTATATTGCTATATAAACACGTGAATAAATTGTTCTCTTGAAGGAAATTGATATAAACGAACATATAAAACAAAACATATGATAAAACATTTATATTAGAAATACATTTAACGGAATTATAATGCTAAGAGTAAAAATAGTATCCACCAAAGACAAAATGGAATTAGTCAGTCATAACGGTAGACTTTGCTTTTTCCGTCCCATTTTCTGCCTCCGCAGCTACTATTTGTTTGTGAAGCTGAGGGTGGATAACTTTTGAAGAGTTGTGTACACTCTCTTTCGTTTTATTTCTTTTCCTGACTTACACACTCTTTTCTCTTTTGACCGAAAACTATATAATAAAGGGGGGAGGGGTTTGATATTACATTGTGTCTAACATTTAACTATTCTTTCGTTCCCAATGACATCTCTTCTGTCGTAAACTGGAATAGGTATGTCCAAAGTTCGCTTCACAAGCGACTCAAGCTCACACGTGTGTGTATGTGTATGTATATATATTTAAAACATTATATGCCATTAAGAATCCTAAGATTTCTCACGGTAACTCCTAGAAGTTTTCCATAGAAGAGTAGAGCCACACTGACGAATTTATACGATCATTCTATTAATGATAAAACGCTGCGGAAGGAACGCATGAAAACACTATGGTTGACTTCGGTATTAGAACTTGAAACAGCTTGTATTATCATTTTTAGGTAAAGCATACTATATACGAATTACTTCGTATTTATGTTAGTTTAAGGATTTTTAATTTTTTTTAATTTTACGCACCTAAAAAAAAAAGGTCCGTATGCAGAGTTGCGAAAGGTTGATGATGATTCCTTTCATGCAGCCACGGAAATCTCGTCCAGAACAGTTTTATTCCATAAAAGTCGAAACATTGACCCACATAGAAACCAATATTTCGGGAATAAGTAATCTTGCTCCTACTGTCGTATTTGACTAATGTACTTTCACATGAAATACTTGCTAGTATAATCACCAGGGTCATGTCTTTTTACGTGATTGTAGCCTTTATGCCCTGATCTAGACTAAATTACAATTTCTTCCCCCACCTTCGATAGGCCCCCATGACCTTAAATTCAACACTACGACTACAGATGAAATACTTGCTTTCTCTATCCTTACCATAGGCAATATATATATATTATATATTATATTATATATATAAAGTTTTCTGTTCTACCTTGAAATTCGATGTCGAGTTTTCAGCAATAATACAAGTTTTGATATTTCTGAATTTAAAAAAAATCAATTTTCTGAAACATATCTCTGTGCAGCTGTGTACTAAGTTCTTTACATGAAACATTTTATTTTTCTCGATTTTTTCGAAAATTGTTCTAACGATTTTGTTAAAATTTTGAAAGCAAGGTGCTTATCCTAAGATCTAAAGCTATTATTGGATTTTTTTTCGCAAATATTCTCTGAGAAGTAAGTGTATTTATTTGTTTGTTTATTTATTTAGTTCATCTTCATGTACATACAATTAACACAATTACTGCTTTACTGCAGAGTAATTTTGATTTACAGAAGTATGTAACGATTACGAACTTAAAAATACAACTACGAAAGAATAAACTACACAACAACATACAACAAACTAGATTTTGAAAAGTAGGTGTATCAAAGCAGGCATTTGTACAAACTCAGGCTTTGTCTTGCATGGGGAACTAACTGTAGGCCTGTACCTTCACACGAGGCTGAGGCATTTAAATTAGCACTCACAGCAGTAAGGCGATTTATTCAACATCAGGTTTTGGAATGACACGGTTCTATTGCTCCCGCTTAGCGAGAAGAAAGTTACCATCGGATATTTTAATAAAAATATATATTGAATTAATAGATTTGCTTTTTTATTTCACATAGGTCAATTTCTTCTTGATTTTCACACTTGATAGTATGCTTAGAATGATTACATGAAATGATGAGGATTTGAAGTCCTTCCGAATTCTGCCGTCACTGGAAACACGATTCTCTTCATATAATATCGTTGAACCATTCCCCTTTCATGTATTTTCCCATTAATAATAATAGTTAATCGGTATAATGAATAGTCTACTAAGAGAAAAGACATTTGAGGATTTTTGTTCCACTAAAAATTAATTACAATTTACTTCCAATTGTTGTTAATACTATAATTTATTCATTTTCAGTATTTTATTCCATAGAAGAGGTTGACAACTCTTTGATGTTCCAGAGAATAGCAGGGTTGTTTGGAAGTGACTGACACTCTCCCCGTACGCGAGTAATAGATCTTTCTGGTGGATAGTTCTAATCCTAAAATTATCTATTAAGTACCCAAATTTAGCTCATAATTGTGATTTTAATGCGTATCTTTTCTGTTCTATTTTCTCTATGAAAAATAAATATAACTAAAATGAAAAATAAAAACAATTTTAAAAAAATCCGGAACAAAATTAAATTTGCAAATTTTATTTAATGTCTGTTGAGGAAAATTCACTGGAGTGTAAAGAAAACAATGCTTAGTTTTAATGGAACGTGTTTGAGAAATGAAATCGTGTACTTAAAATTGAATCTTTTTTATTGTGGGGGCGGGTGGAATGAAGCTAGTGTACTGCGGACTTCAAGACTGACTGGGAATGCTCAGAAGAATAAGAAAGGTTCACATGCAGGTTAACAAATTGCTGGACATCCTGTTGTTGCTGGTAGAGCTTCCAGTAGCTGACATTTAAGCGCGGAGTAGCTCGCGTTCTATAAGGATCATTTATTTAGTACTTAAAGGAAGGAGGTTGTGGAGGGCTGGGGTTCACGTAATGCAACGCAAATTGACATCGTCAGCCTTGTTGTAAAGCACCCACTGTATTCCCTGTTTCTCTTTTTGGCTGTCCTTATAAGACACTAACTGATCTCACTGAAGCTGTTGCCATAATGCACAATGCAGTTAAGTTTCATTGCTCTCTTTAACCTAAAATTTAAAACAAGCTTGTTGAGTATTTTATGAGTTTTACATCTTGATCGTGAACTGCATGTTTTTTTCTTCAGATCTTGAAGAAGAGTAAGATATTATTATAGATGGAAAAGGGAAGATAAAAGTGTGGTTTCCTTTTATTTTACACTCTTGCGTATACGTAGTAGGCTACATGCTTCATGTTGCCTAGAAGCGGAAAAAAAATGTTTCCGGAATGATATCTGCCTGATTGTCTCTGCTGGTCTGTTTTGAGTAAATTGTATTTTTGGATTATGGACTTTGATTAATTCTTATTGTATCGTACATTTTTGTTGGCTTTTACTAAAATGTTACAAGTAATTTTCATGAAACTTGTTTCCCCCAAATGTTGATTAAAAAAGAAGACTACATTTTTTTTATAAAAATTTGACTCCTAATTAGGAGCGATAAATAAGCTATAATCGTTTTTCTATAAAAATGTCTTAGGGACAGTTTACTCTTGTTTATTTTCAATTTTCTTAGCTATCTCAACTGCATGAAAAGATTCTGCATTAAAGTTTTAGAGGCGGTTAAAATTAACTTTTTTGTCCGATAAGTTCCTTTATAAAATTAAGTTATTGTGATTGAAGTGGAATAAGTATGAATTCAATGCATAATAAAGGGAGACCTTATGACAAATATTAATAACGCTATTCTTTTGTTTATGAAATTATAGTAACAAGAATGTTACGATTAGTTATTTTGAAATGTAATACATCCAAGCTGTACACTATTAAGACAATCTAACTGAAATGGCAATTCCCTAGTTCAGACCTCTTTATTGGCCCATTTCATTTCGGTTTTTCAGTTTCTTCATTCACACACACCGAAATGTATTATTACTTTTCGAATTGTATGATTCCTTTTCATGACCCGTCGGCACTATGTAACATAGTATCTTAATTATTACAATTGAATAATGTCAAAATGAATGGAGGTAATCACTGAACCACAGGTACAGATGCTCCTTTATAATGGTAAACGAAAAGATCAATATTTTACATGCGATATTATCTATATTATAATTAAACAGCGCCAGAGAGAGATTCCATTTGGCGCTGTGTATTGAACTCTGGCTTAGCTCAGTTTGTAGAGTATTGGCGCGAATAGCCCAAGGTCCTGGGTTCAAGTCGCAGTGTCTCAGGAATTTTTCTCCTATAATATTTTCATGTAATGTCCAACAGAGAGAATAATCTGTGGTTCATGAATGCTTATATATCTATCTTGAATGTTAACTGTACAATAACAGTGGGAGCCCGGTCACAAAAATCACTAATTAGTGTGCCTCACAGTACTGCATATGACATAACTTGTCTGTCTGTGAGGTAGACCATTAGGGCAATCAGTCATAGGAGAGAGATTCCATCTGGCGCTGTGAATTGAACTCCGGTTTAGCTCAGTTGGTAGAGCATTGGCGCGAATAGCCAAAGATTCTGGGTTCAAGTTGCAGTGTCGGAAGAATTTTTCCCCTATAATATTTTCATAATCTTGTAATGTCATATGGGCAGACTGATTCGAAATGAAACGATTAAAACGTATTACAGATTCATAAATCACACCTAAACAAAACGATTGGTAATTAGAAAGATTAAAAACCAGGCTTCGAGGATCATTTCACGATAAAGGTGCGCCGCCCAAGGAAAGAACCACCTCAGATTCGAGTTCCCAACCCCCCTAAAAAAAAAGTGAGTTTTTTCCAAATCATTCAATGTTTTCTCATTTAGGCGTGCGTTCATGATCTCCTTATGTCCACCTATATGTAAAAAATTAGATCTCTGCCTGTCGTGAACTTATAAACAAATAAATCACGTATGGCAACCGAGCAAGGTCATCTTCAATTAATTTCACAATTATTGAATACTATCCTGTTAATAGGTGGCGTTGAATGTACACGGAACGAGTTCAGATAGTTTATTAGATTCTATTATGATTCTTTCATTAGTTTTTATTCACATGTTTTCAGTACTTACTGATGGTAACGCTATGAGATAGTGGTAATGGAATGGAGGGGAGCAATTAACTGGAAGCGTGTGCCGGAACGTGCGTATAACGCAAGTTGAAATTAGAAACGAAACGAAGCTTTTCAGAGTCATGGGCTCTGGGCAGGTATATATTCCTTATTATTCAATTCAGTGGGTGTTATGAATAAAGCAGAGACCTTACATTCCTCCTGAGTGAACCTCGCTGTTATGAATAAACGTGCATTGTGCAACAAGCCTATTATGGAATTTATGAAGGCATTAGTATGTTTACGAAACTAGCATCGCTCGTTTCATATTAGATTTTCATACCAGTATCTTAATTACCATTTTATGGAGGTTACATACGAACGGAGACGGCTGACCTCGACAATTATTTAAAAGAAAATAGCTGTTAGCAAGTCTTCGACGTTCTCTTTTCTTGTGATAGATGGCAGCTGATGACTTGCGGGTAAATCGAAGCTTCTCTTGGCCGTTTTAATCTGAAACCCAAGGACCAAGTGAACTTATTTTAGTATAATATTAAAATTAACACGAACAGAATGTTATTTATTTTAAATATAAGTTATTTATTACGCAGTTTCATTTGCTGATATCAACGCTTCAGACTGTTCCGTGTTCGATATTAATCGATACGACAACAATGTTATAATGAAAATGTGTACTTTAATGGACGTCATTAAGATACCGTTACATCATATATTATGTAAGAAAAATCATGTTTACAATATTAAAGAGACTAACACGATCTAAGCAGACTTTAAAGGCTTCCTCCAATTTTCTCGCACGCGCAGTTGTTCCTCTGACGCTGAATATATTTGTCTGATATGCAATAAGTATAATGATCACAGGTACAGGGAGTTTATTTATTTATTTACTTTCTTATTTGTTTATATATCTCTTTGTTTACGGTACTTTTCCTTAAAACTTACAGTAATTGACCATCTTAATTATTTATTTGTAAGTTATTTAACTATTAACAACTTCAGGGAATACTAAAAATATTATTTGGAAAAAAAATAGAATGAAAGGGAAGACATCACTCTAATTGCCAATTACCTAGCATAATAGTTACATAATGTAGTATTACTAAACAAGTGATCCAAACATAATAATTGTAGTAAATAATAAAAATAATAATTACTTAAAGCCAAAGTATTTTATTTCTATTTTAAAATTCACTATGGAATCCTGAAGTATTCTTTTTGTCCTTGCGCCTGCTACTAACCATTTTTTATTTATTTCTTTGTTTTCTGGAAAACTATCCTTGTTTGACGTAGCACTATTCACGAGTCCATATTCTCTTATATGCCCAATTCGCTTTCCTTCAAGTATTCTTTCAAAGCACAGGGAAGTATAAGGAATCGTTTTTCAAGTGTCCCAGACCATTAGGTCTATTATAATGCATTCTTTGCTCAATCGTTAGTTGAAGATCGTTTCTGCTTTCGTAGTATAGCCGGACTTTGTAAGAAGAGCTCAAGAGTAAAGAAAAATAACATTAAGAATTAACTAGTAGTGAGGCTTCTGCCCAATGTTCTGTCAAGCGTAACCGAACTGTTCCACCAGAAACACTGGTTCGATTAAAAATCTCAATGACCTCTTGGGAACCAAATCCACGACCTTCCAATTTATAGCTCAGTGTCTCAACTAACTGCACCATAGAGTTTTTCAGTCACAGCCGTCTAGCCTCTTTTCTCTTTTCTCCTTACACCCTTTCTGACCTTCTTGCACATTTACAGTCGGCCTGTGTGGGCGCAATCGGTATCGTGCTGGCTTTCTGTGCCCAAGATTGTGGGATGTGTGAATAAATGTGACAGGTCGATGTCTAGATTTACAGGTATGTAAAAGAATTCCTGCGGGACAAATTTCCTGCATATCGTCGTCGGTCACACGCCTACATTGCAATACATCATAGCCGTTAGATATCCAACCACCAATTTTTCAGATTCATAAAAACAGTTATTTCCACAAAAACATTTATTTTTACGGTTACTACGAAATTCATATGTGAATTAGATGCTGAAAACAAGTGTTTAGGTATATTTTTAGGTTTACAAAAAGCATTTGACTCTGTAGACGTAATATTCTTCTGACAAAGTCATCCGAAAATAATTCTTTTTGCACCTCAGGGTATAGTATTGGGTGAAATTATTTCTCAATTCAAGCAATTTATCGACACTAGAACAAATTTAAATACATTCTCTGCTACCCTGTGAATGCCGCTAGGTATATCTGCAACTTACATATTTTAGTCGGTCCGCTTTTTTTCCCCTACCTGTACATCGTGCATTTCTGCAAAAGGTTACGTAAAAAGATTTATAAATTTTTCATTCTCCATTCATGTTACCAGTTCATGTATTATGCACAGTTTACTTAGTCCTAATTCATTCTAGTATTCAATATGGCATAATTGGGTAGAGAGGAGTTGCAAAAGCCCTTTGGTTTGTTTTAAAACGCATCATAAATATTTGTTTCTGAAAACCCTCCGACTATTCTTCCACATTATTATTTTCTGAATTTAATGTATTCAGCATAGATCAAATCACAAGTACGTCCTATTGGGATGTTTCCATAAAGAAAGTGCCATTTATAGGTCAGAAGTTCATGAATATAACATGCGAAGGAGTCAATTCTATTAACTGGACCAAAAAAAAAAATTACTGGAGTTAAGCACTGTTCAAGTTTAGGCCGAAGACTCTATTCAATGCATTTATTAGCAACCATCCTGAATTAAGTGGCTTACAAACAATTTAAGTCTAAAATTAGAAACTTTATAGCCTATAATTGCTTTTATTTCCTTACTACTGTCATTACTACAACATTTTCAATACTAAAGGTTAAAATATAGATGTAATTACTTTGTCTTATCTTAAAATCTGTTTAAATAAAAATGTTATATATTATTATTGTATTAACTCGTGCATTTCCATTGCTGCAAATATAACATGTTCTGTTTTACTGTAAATAGTATTAGCTCATACTTTGCTATGTTTTAAAAAGTAATTTTTTTGCATTACTGTAAATAATTATTTCAGTGTAAGTTATTATATTGTATTGAAGTGAACCACCCATGAGCACAAGCGGGTAGCGTTCGAATTCACATTTGTAAATATTTTGTTGATGTAATTTTAGCAATACATTTATTTTATTTTATTTATTTAATAAACTGGAGTCATCTTAAGAGGTGACTTTAGATTTTTTTAAGAGAGTACTCCAGAGTGAGAACAAGAAGTCGATTTTATTCACATGAAATGTGAAGCATCTTCTACGTGGAACCCCCCGTCTCCAGGAAGGAGTCAGGTCTCAATGAGCTAGCTCAGGTTGCTCCGTTTTATTCATGACAAAAAGTGGAAGCTCTTCAAAACAGGAAGAAACATTTTATTCCCCTTGATTCGTACCATCCAGTTTGTTGCGTTCGTAGTGCTGGTATTTTACACATGGCTGTCTGGCACAAGTTTGTTTCTGCCGCAAATAGTTAACAAGCTTGTGGAAACGGATACCTGTCTTAATTCTATCGTCAGAGAACAGATAGCAAATTAATTTGGTGTTCATATTCTATAGTAAAACAATAAATTCATTCCCAGTTCCATCTAGTTATTCTGTTAACTTTATCATAGTTGCATTAAAGCTACCTAGGTAGTTATCAGAACAGCATTAAACGACGTTTTGTAGGATACGTTGAGCTCAATCAGTAGCACTTTAAAAATGTGTTTTTAAAATTGTTTTTATATTTATGCTTACGCGTTTCACTTTTTGATATCCAATTGAATTGAGTTTTTATTAGCTAAGATTTTAAAATAATAAACCGTTGATAAATGCCTAAAGATATTAATTTATAACCGTTGAAAGACTTAGACAAAGAATAGATAGATTTTAGCAAAATATCAGCAGTACTGGTATAGGCAATTCATCTTCGTTAGCCATTGCAAAGAGCTGATTATCAAAGTCTAATTTTTGCCCCTAGCATGGGCATAGGCATGAGCATGGGCAAGGGCATGAGCATGAGTTTTGATTTCCAAGCTAATAACAAATTTAATATATTTTATAAGGTGACACTTTGAATATCAGCACTTAAACAAATGTACAAGTATAGGAAACTATCTACTTAAAATTCGAATAAAATATTACTATTGTATAACTGTTTTTAACATAAGTTAAATGCAGGACTACAATTATAATCTATAGAACTACGGTTGTAGTTACACAATAACAGAAATATCATTATCATTAGGCCTATATTTATGCGAAGACATTATGTCCTTCAAAAAGTTTTCTTCTTTCAGTTTTCTCTCATAAAAGTCAATGCAATAAATATTTTTGCTCAAATGCTGTTTTATTCCGGAACGACTTCAGTGTTCAATCGAAAAACGAAATTACATTCTGTTCATAGCAACTTATTTGTTGTTTCATCTTCGCTCAAGAAGGGATATTCTTCTTTTAAATCCCGAGAGAATCTTCCTTTTCAGCAAGGTAGTTAACCAGGATGAAATATCACTATTCACAACATATTTATAGTTTTAATAACTTCACTATTATTATTATTTTTATTATTATTATTATTGTTATTATTATTATTATTATTATTATTATTGGCAATATACAAACAGACTGGCATCCAAATGGCAGTACTACAACTCCTTGAAGCATTTGCGACTTACAGCAAAGAGATTGCTTTTACAAAGGCGAATATTACACACAGTATTTTCAATCTCAAAAATAAGAAGTCAAATATCCGAACCTATAGTAATGAAATCATGCTATGAATTTTAGAAAAATGGGACAAAGGGGTTCAAAGTCTATAAAAAGGGACAATAAGCGTCCGTTTAATGTTTTGTCGGGACAACGGGACCACAGTCTAAAAAAGGGAACAATCCCGTTAAAAAGGGATATATATATAAACTATATCATCTATGCTAGGGTGTTATTAATCTGTCCAACCACTGTGCTGCAATCAAGTCCTTAGTATGAATACGACTGTCCTTAACATTTTGTTCATATATTGTATAATTCAAACAATTTTTGGCTCTGCCGATACCACATTCTTATTGCTGAGAATTTAGTAAATAACTATTTTTTTTGTTTTTTTAGAAAAAAATACTTGGATGACAATGCAGCCTGTTTTGATGTTCGCCCATTTAGACGATGGATAGCAAATATAACTCAGGATACATAGTTCCCAACACGAATAACAAATTGGTAGTCTATAGATATAAATAATATTTTTTTTCGATAACAAAGGACTCAAACGTGCACTGTATGTCCATAAGAATGTAAAATCCGAGATATCCATCTGGGCCATGACTATTATATTTTTTGTATCGCATGTGAAAGTAACACAATGAGAGTACGTACAGTTAGTAACAGTAAAAGACTTACGTAACATTCATGCATACGCTTTAGTATTCGTCTCACTGGACCCAGATTTGATTATAGTTACTCCAAATTGCCGAAGTTCCTAACAATGAAAAAAAAATGATAGTACTGAAAAGTCGTAAAAGAAAACTTTTATGTAAAGGTCTATACTCCAGCTAACATTGTTTCTAAGAACTGCTTTTTGCCTCTATTCAGAAAAATAAAGAAAACCTGGGGAATGAATAGGAAGTGAAATGTTTTATAAGGCATGGGAAGATATATAGAATTTATAGACTTTTTCACGTATTTATTCCTCTCTACATTTTATCTAAGCCTTTTCCTTTTCTGATACTGCATTTTCGTTAGTTTCCGTTTCCTTTTTAGAGTTCCTTGCAAATTTATGACTGCAATTGACCATCCTTTACAGCGATATATCTCACTCTTTCTGTTTATCTCCCTACCGTTTCCCTTTCTTCTTCGCCTCAGACTTATTATTCTTCCTTTTCTTAATCAGCTAAGCCTCGTAATTCTCACATCACATCCTGGTTGATAGGACTTTTCAGCTACCTAATCCCTTGTTCAGGGGTGAACATATTATCTATCAAGTTATTGGCAAATCATTTTCTATTCTTTTGCCCTGAACCATCTTCTTTGCCTCATAACTGCGTTTTGTCTTTCTTTTAAACGATTACTGTTAGCTAAAAGATAAAGATAACCTGGTCTCCTTAAATCCTTCGTTTAACTAAAAATTTTATAGCGTTATAAGCTATAGCGCTGCAGTCATGCAATTCGTGTTTGTTTGTTTTTGCTTCAAGTGTCAAAGAATAAAATAACAGTGGTTTTTCCTGTCCCACCTCTTCATCTCTTCAACTTTAACTCGATGCCTAAGTTAAAATTATATAAATAATAGTTCATCTCAAGTGAACATTCCATGCTGAAATTAACTTTATTTTCAAGTTTCCACTGAATGTTCCTTGTGTAAAGGTATAACAGACTCCAATATTTAAAGTGCTAGAATTAATTCGTTTTCGTTTTAAAATTGTTTAATGAGAACGTATTGAGAAACAAGGGAACTTCTATTCTATCAGAAATAAATATTTGGACTTCAAATTTACAAGGTACGTTAAAAAATTAGTATTTCATAGATGTGCATTTATGCTGTCAGTGTTCGGTTCATTTATTTTTGATGCAATCTATTTTTAAAATTATATTTCACATATAGGCCTATATATGCAAATTAAATCGCCGTGGAAAGTAATAAACAAATTCACACTAAATTTTGGTTCTTAAAGGATGACCAAAATGTTGAGATTGATTTTCTGAACTGTTTGTCCTAGGAAATTGTAATTTTAAAACGTAAACAGGAATTAAAGTTTTATATTTAATTCCAATACCTCTATTTGTTTTTTTAGATTTTAGTAGATTTAATATTTTTAAGAATAATTGAAATCTATAAACTCCGACAGATAAGAACATGAACCTGATTTTCTTATGTGAAACTCTTTGGTGCTGATTTACGGATTTAATAATGGATATTCGATAAAGCGTTCGATAAAGTAGATCATGACATTTTAATTAACAAACTAACGGACTATAATTTTGCCTCACCCTTGCTAACACTTATTGTTTCATATTTAAGCAACAGAAAACAGGTTGTGACATATAAATGCCATTTATAAAAAAAAAATAACTGTCAATTCTGGTGTTCCTCAGGGATCAAATCTAGGTCCTTTATTTTTTCTCCTATTTATTAATGACATCTTTGATCAAGTCTGTTTTTCAAATATTACTGCATTTGCTGATGATATAAAATTATTTAAAATAATTTTGAGTCCTAATGATTGTATGGAACTGCAGAATGATTTAAATAAATTAAGTGAATGGAGTGGACATAATAAATTACCTTTAAACATTAAAAAATGCAAAATTATGACTTTCCCTAGATCTAAAAATAATATTGCATGGCAATATTGTATTAATGGTATTCAGTTGAACAAAATTACAACTATGAATGATTTAGGTATATTATTTAACAATAATTTAACTTTCTCGAATCATATTAATAATATTATTTGTAAAACTCTTAAAAATCTTGGATTTATTATCAGAAACTCAAAATATTGTAGTATAAGTACATTATTTAGACTATACAGAACCATTGTCAGACCAAAATTAGAATATTGCTCATTAATTTGGAATCCTACTATCATTAAATACAAGAAATTGATAGAGTCCATTCAAAATAAATTTCTAAAATATACGTATTTCAGACAGTTTAACTACTATCCTAAATTTGAATCATATTCAACTATGTTACAGTAATTCAATATCCCTGAATTATCACACAGACGAAACATTCATGCATTGTTGTTTTTATACAAATTAATTAATAATGAAATAGATGATATTAATATTCTCAAAGAAATATATTTTTATGTTCCACGTTATAGACCTCATAAATTGCATAATCTTTTTTTCATCCCAAAAGTAAACACTGACTCTCATAATAATTCTCCTCTTTATAATGTACTCCGACTATACAATCAGTTGCACAAAATGGACAATATAGATATGTTTAATACTAACAATAAGCGGTTTAAAAATAACTTATATGTGAAAAAAATTTGAAAATTTTAAAATAATAATTAATAAATTTTGCTCCATGTCATTTTCTTTACTTGAATCTTTCTGACATGTTTTCCTCCAAAACTATTATATTATTATTTGTTTTTTTTTCATATTATGTTCCCTTGTGTAATTGTCATATTGTTTTGTGTTTGTGTTTTTCTGTTTTCTTTTCTGTGTGTTTTTTTTTTCTTATTGTTGTAGCATTAGCTTAATTATTTTGAATGTCACTTGAATTTTTGAATTTTTGAATCTGGTGTATTATGTAAGCGAGAATATTGTAATTGGGCATTAGCCTGTAATATTCTTAGTACAATAAATAAATAAATAAATAAATATTTTATATTATACGTATGTTTCGTTTAAAAAAAGGGGAAGTTCAAAAAAATACATGATTATACTAAATACCATTCATTTAAAAAATAATTAATGCTTCTATAAACAAATTTTATTAGTAATTTTATTACATACATTCTAAAGTACATTTTGAAAAAATCCATAGCTATATTTCTATTTTTGTGGGAGATCATTGATTTTGAATATGGCAAATTGACATGAAAATTGTAACTGAAACAAGTCGATTAAAGTTGGCATGCATTGGCAGTTTGAAGCGCACGGAGTACTTGGTACAGTGCTTTAAAATAAAGGCGTTGGCAGCACTTGCTCCGTGCTCCCAAACAGCATTAAATTTTTCACAGCCAAAGTTCAGGTATGTTTGCTTTTTACACTAAAATAAAAAATCACAATTTGTATCAAAATTACTAAAAATCATCACATGTCTCTTCCCTTAATAAATGCAAAGTAAAACATACGTTCTATATCTGTACATACCTCATATTAATAATGATTAAGCTCGTGTCGTCGCAAAATATCCGCGCCCCAAGACAACCGACTCTCAAAATATCGAATTCCAGAGCGACCCTAATATTATCCCCGTTTGCTACCTGGTCGACGAGTCTCAAAACTTCCTAATTTAAATGCCATGGTGTAGACTGGGAAAAATGGATAAAGTGCGTGTTCTTGTTTAAATGGTAACTCAATAACGAGGCAGGCCTGCCGTATAAACATAATATGCAACAGGGGTCAGTAGATTCGATTTACTCTTAACACAGTACCAAACGGTGTCTCCCAACTTATTTTCCCGCTTTTAATGAGTCGAAATCCATAAACATAGGCCTAGCCCATACAACAGGGGGTCACTAGACTCAATTTTACTCTTAACATACTATCAAACGGATTCTCATGACTTATTTCATTTTTTTTTTTAATTAATCGAAACCCATTGTAAGTAAGGCTAGGTTTTCTTTTTTCGCTTCGTATGTACTCCATGGTGCGTTGTACTCGACAACACTAGGCCTATTGGAAATACTGCTGTTCTCCTCTATAGGCTACCTGTTCACTACCCTTCCGCGATTTTGAGGTGGTTAAACCTATGAGTAATTAAGAAAATAGGAACAAAATGTCAGTGTATTGTGATAAACTTGGCTAATACAAAATACAGTAAAAACCAGGGAGTATGTACCTTATAGCTTTCGGGTATTATGAGGCACATTGGCTCATTCATTAAGGCTACATATTTCTTGCGGAAATTTTGGTACTATTTTCTGACAATTCCATGTTCGGATATTTTGAGATTAGGATATGTTGGGAGGATATCAAAGTCTATTATAGATGAAGTTTTGAGGCTTTATCACTTTGATTGGTCCACATTCAAAATATATTATGAACTTTGTCTTTTGATTCACTTTCTATGGAATAAGCAAAGTGTTCTATGGAGTGCTAATAAAATAATGCTAATAAAATAAGCATCTCTTAATGGCATTCCTTTGGGTAATAAGTTAGTAATCTAACCAATTTGTGTATTATCATTATTGTTAATATTATTATTATTTAATTATTATCAATCCCATTGTTATTTCCCCACCCCTTGGATTACTTTAATATTAGGTATATAACTGTTCATTTTTGTTTTTATCATCTCATACAGTATTCACTTTCTGTGCAATCATTCCACTTGTTTAAAATATTGTTATATCAGTTTTGTAATCATAATTAGTACTGTGTAACGTGTACTGTGCATTTTTAATTAGATTGAGTGGAAGAGAAGATCTCAAGACCTCAATTTTGCCAGATAAATTAAACCATTTATTATTATTATTATTATTATTATTATTATTATTATTATTATTATTATTATTATTATTATTATTATTATTATTATTACCCGCTCCAAATTATCACGATATTAAACACAGTCATGCTCTTGGGTTTGTGAGTTAGTTGGAATGATTTGATCAGGTGGAACTGGTATGCAGTAGTATGAAGCAATGGTGTTATACTTTTATCAGTTTAGAAAGGAAGCAGTATCTCTGCGCATATTTATTTCCTGGAGGAGTGAACTCTTATCGAAATGGTACTGTTGCATAAAATAGTATAGTTTATACAACTCTCTCGGCAGAATTTATTTCAACTAAACAATACGTGTTGAGGTAATAAAACGAATAAGATTAAAGGGACCCAGGATGTGATAAAATCGCTAATGGGCATTCCCAGTTTTGAATAAAAGTTTAACGTCCTTCATAACCTGTATTTTAACTAATTTCTGCTATTATCAATATTATTATTATATAATACGATTACTACAATACCGGTAACGCTAGCATTCTGCTAGTAGCTAATATCCTGTCTTTTAGTTCGACAAGCTAAAAGTAGGCTTCTTACATGAAAAGAAAAGAGGGCAGCACACATTAGTATGACTCGGAGTTGTTTTCGAAGTCTGCTGACGACAAATTGTCTCCCAAAATACTGCATGTTACACGTGGATTTCTTCGATGCTATGAGCAGTGAAAACTTCCAGATTATTTTCTAACTCGTAGACCTATAAAAATTGCAATCGCCAGGTACGACATCTTCTAGCACAAGTTACACTGGAACATTTCCCAATCCAACTCAGAAGCAATAATAATCACGTTTGTGTGAGAGAGAATAGCAATGCTTGAAAAGTTTTGTCTAAATAAAATTTTATACTGTATTTGGGTTACATATCGTATGTGACACAAAGCTTGGTGTTCAACTTTTTCTTAGTTTTATTACCACTTTTCAGGAAGAAAATGTTTTTTTTTCCGTTCGCAATTTCGCTCAAAATGGAACTAAAGATTTTCTTCAAATTTCGTACTCGAAGTGCTTATACTGTACTTCTTTCCCAAAGACTTTCTGTTCATCCTCTCCAGTTTGTATGGATGTTTATGCGGCCCATGCCGTCCGGGTCTTACAGGACCGCGATCTGTCGGGAGAGGGGTTACCTTTGAATCACATACATACTTTTTAACCAGAACATGGAGGGCTCCCCGGATGGGTGATCTGCCAACTCCGAAACAACACGATCATTACAAGACACGCCAGTCTCTCACCTACTCTCGCCGAACAAGGCGCAGATGGGATGAAGGTGATAACGACGGACAGATATTGTTCGGGGACCAAGAGAGCCTAGAGCTTTCCGAAATTCGTCTCACAGGTTAAGAAAAATACCGCAAAAACCCCCATCTATGTAACTGGTCCCGACAAGAAATCGAACCCAGACCCGCTGGCTGAGGAGAGCCAACGCAACTCCTAAGCCACAGCTTTTTACCGAAGTAGTAGAATTTATTGCTGTTATTATAATTTAAATAAACTTGTCACTCAAAAGAGTCATAATAATCGTAGGCCTATGCTTGGCAATAAAAAGAGTTTTGATAGGTTATGTATTAACATAAGAGTAAGATTCATTTCGAACCATGTTTACGAGGGATCCCTAACGAGATTTCTTTTCAATTTGGGTTTTAAATTCTTTCACTCCTTAGAGAACTGCACTATAGTGACGGAAAACTCCTACTGTACAATAGTAAAGAGATACTTTGATC
Source organism: Ectobius pallidus (assembly GCA_964059195.1). NCBI lineage: Eukaryota > Metazoa > Arthropoda > Insecta > Blattodea > Ectobiidae > Ectobius > Ectobius pallidus. The sequence continues at coordinate 77,832,708 of CAXKWD010000006.1, forward strand.
ATGATGATGAATAATAATAATTTTATTCATCCATTATATCGTATATACAAGTACAGAGCTCAATATCACTGTATAATTCCATACCCACCACACCGATCTACTGATTAACAGACAGGTCGTATCAAAGATATCAGAGATAGAAAAGAGAGGGGAATTTTTTCCGCAATACTGCTGTCATTTGTTCATGACGTAACATGATTGACTGCTCATTGACTTGTGGCATGTACAGGTAATGGTGCAGTCTGTTGAAACTCTCGACAGATAGCGCTGGTTGCATCAGTAGTAGTTGTAAGCTTTGTTTTCACAAAAGCGAACAAATTAACTGCCGATGTATTTCTGAAAAAAAGAAAAAACATTGAATTCAACTTAATATTACGTGTAACTTCAATTTTACATCACCACTGTTATTTGAACGACATCGAACCTGAATCTTATCTCTTTCATACATAGGCATTGTAGTTATAGCTATTTAATGGCACAGTTAAAATTGATATAAGAATTTTATTTTGTGTTATGAAGTTCACTTAGAGATTGAGGTAACTGTGAATACATTTAGTTTCATCAACCAGAATCAATAAAATTAACAGGTTATAACAAGACAATTTAGACAGCTACTCTAAAGTTACGTGACAAACTGTAAGATGATGTAGAGCTCGATCAATAAAACTTCGAAATAAAAATAAATGTTTTCCTCAGCTTTTAATTATTTTATTAGGCTATATTTTACTTTTGCCTTTTCGATGTAGGTAAAAATATCACCTTCAGATTATATTTTAGACATTAACTAAAATGTAAGTAAGTTATTAAGTGTTTTATTATATTAATTTCTTTCAAAATGAATGGCAAACATTCGCGCGTGGACCATACGTGCTTATTCAAACACAAGAAAAATGAAGAGAAATAATTAAATAAATAATACATAATAATGGGAAACATACTAAGGCTATCCCACACCCTCCACCCTCGCTCCCCAATTTGCCCCTCTCTGGCCTTCATCCACTCCTTTCCTTAACCTGTTTGTAAGCTTGTTTGTTGCTCCCTGTTTGATCCCGTAAAAGATATTGATGGATATTTTTCCCTTCATTTTTCTAACCTCTTTAATGCGTGAAGAAGGAAACAAATAATGTTGCTTTCAATACAACTCATATCTTTTACGCCTTCAAATAGCATTAATGTGAGGCTTAAATAGGCTTACTGCTTAGAGGCCTATAAATAATTATAATTGGATGGATTTTATGAAACCCCACAATTTATTGTAATGAATTTTGCTTATACCGTATTTCCTCTCGTTGATTAGCACACCTACGTGTCTTGCATTAAATTAACAAGTGTGATGAACGCAAATATTAAAATACAATTATGTGTTAAATAAATATTTGAAAATAAATTAGTTTCAATAAGCATATCAGCTGCTTTAAACTCTTAATTAAATTTCATTACTGAAACAGACCAACTGGTGTCATGTGCGAGCGACAAATATCATAATTAATTAGAATTCTTGCTAACGGATCAGAAATGATCAGGAAATTGAGTTTCGTGTTTACACAATTTAATGCCGCATGATACAGAACGTAATGAAACATACATATGACTATATATAAAATATTTGTTAAGGTCGGGAATTTGGTTTTGTTTGTTGGTAATAAAACTAGGGAGAGGCGTATCCTATAACTCGTCAAGCTTGATACTAGAATTGCGCACAGTTGAGCACGATTGCAGGGGAGGAAGCCGCTGGAATTACGAGAGTATAATATATAAGTTTCTTGTTTTTTGCCTATTATTGTCATGTTCAGTGTTAAATACTTGTTCCATGTACCGAAAATTAAATACATTTAGGGTATCTATTTAGGAGAGAGATATTTTGCGTTACCTTTGAACCTTAAACAGAATACAAATATTTACTCCTTTTTAAATTAACCCGATTAATAGATCCAATGTTCTTTAGTCTTTATTGGTTATATGTTGTACCCCGTTGGGTTGATTACATTTTGCTGTCAGTTGAACAAATTTATTTATTTCGGCCTGGATGGTGCAGTCGGTAGCTACTGGCCTGCTGTGCCCAAGGTTGCGGGTTCAATCCCGGACCAGGCCTATGACATTTATGTGAGCATAAAAGTGACAGGCCTATGTCTGTACATTTACCGGCATGTAAAACGGGACAAAATTCCGGCACACCGGTGACGGTCAAAGGACTAAGTTGCAGCACATTCCCAACGTTAAGTCACCACAAAACCATGCCATGCAGTGCATCTCGTAAAAGTAATTAGTCCATCCATTCTCATTTAGTGCGAGAAACGAAAACAGCTATATTGGGTATTTTTAAAAGCGACCATGTGTGACCGCAACCGGTATTCAACCTGGATTTTTGCAGTTTTTTGTTTTACCTTTCTCAGTATATACCGCTGTTGAGTATTTAAAGATAAATGTTGAGTATTGCAGATGGGCGTTGCCTGTATATGAGCTCTGCCCCTAATATTCTACCTGTGCAGCGTAGTATATCGTTTCAATTTTTAACCCCACACTAGCGTTTATTATATGAAACACAAGCAGAAATATTGTTGGTCAAAGCAGCACAAAAGAGTTGCCCGGGCATTGTATTGTGTGTATGGCTTTCAATTTCAAGAGCCTTACGTGACTTAATTTGCCAAGCACTGATGTCTGTTTATTTGTTGCTTTATTTAGCACATAGATGGAGGGCATGAGTTTGAAACAATAGGGTCCACAAACGAGTATGTGCATAGCGCTATTCATAGCAGAAGGCCATAGTGTAGTAGGATCAGATTGAAACGTAACAATTATTATGTTGCTTCTAGAACCATCATTGTACTTATTCAAATAGGGTTCTCTAAACAATGATGCTTCCATGGTTGTTTAAACTACAGACATATCTTCATTACAAGGTTTTGGAAAATAGTATGTAATTTATTTTCGTAGGCTTATGCCTCGAGGCTCTTTCGACAGTGAAAATACGAACGGGCTTCAAAATAGGAACGGAGTAGACATAACGATATTCCATTGAGACTAAAAAATAATAGGATCGCAATTCAGTGGAAATATGATAAGATTAAATCTGTGACTAAACCCCTAATATCTAATTGGTCTAATTTAAATTTTAAAAACTTATAATTAATTGATCAAAGGTTACTTAGGTAGAAAAGTAGACCAACAAAATTAAGATTATCCATACACCCGATGTACAAATTCAATAAAATTAATACAAGCACTATTTTTAAATTTACTGGTAATAAAACAAAATTGGTTCTTAGAAAGTAAATCGTACTTATTTAAAAACATTTAAAATCCTAGTTAGCAATTGCTTTTCAAATATTTTAGATATCGAGCTCAGCGATGATATAACTCTATAAATATTAGCATTACATGAGTCACCTTTCTTATATACAGGTACAACAATGCTTTGAAACTATCTGGAAAACATCCACTAACAAAACACATAGTGAGCAATTACGAGGGGTGATCAAAAAGTTCCAGGACTTTTGAAATTGCGCGGCAATGGAGCGTTGTAGAGTAGTGCGGTTGGCAGGATTGTTTAGTGTGACTCTTCCTGAGCAAAGCTGTTTTTTTCAGATTGTTGATAACCTTCTTTATCGCAAAGTTACAGCTGTATTCGTAAAACAAGTTTTTGTGTTCGGCGATTTTGTGAAATGAATCAAAAGGAAGAGCCATAAACCCAGGTTTCATCTCCAGTAATGACTTGTTTTAAGAAGTTTTCATTGCCATTTGCCATTTCAAGAAGTTCCTGACAAACCTGAACTCTGTGTTGTTTTTGCTCCTCTGTCAACAGTCTCGGAACAAACTTTGCAGCCACCCTTCTCATCTGCAATTTTTCTGTTAACATCTGTTGACACGAACCAAATGAAATGTTCAATTCTTCAGCCATTTCACGAATGGTTAGTCGACGATCAGAACGCACGAGAATGTTCAATCTTGCAACATGACTGTCATCAGTCGAAGTTAAGGGGCACCCTGAACGAGGATCATCTTCACACGATGTCCGGCCTTCTTTAAACCTCTTGTACCACTCGTGACACCTTGATCGACTCAGACTCTCATCACCAAAAACCACTTGCAACATTTGAAATGTTTCAGCAAAAGTTTTACCCAACTTCTCACAAAACTTTACGCAAAAGCGCTGCTCTTTCTTTTGATTCATTTCACAAAATCGCCGAACACAAAAAACTTGTTTTACGAATACTGCTGTAACTTTGCGATAAAGGTTATCAACAATCTGAAAAAAACAGCTGTGCTCAGGAAGAGTCACACTAAACAATGCTGCCAACCGCACTGCTCTACAATGCACCATTGCCGCGCAATTTTAAAAGTCCTGGAACTTTTTGATCACCCCTCGTATGTTATACTATTTAAGACAGACTTTAAAGCATGAACACTGATTCCATCTTATCCCATTGTCTTATAATTCTTTAATAGATTGATGACGCTAACAATCTCATCAATACGATAAAGTACTTAAGGACTTTTAGGCCCTTAAAGTATACTGCGTAGATACATTTTGGAAATGATTCTTCAGTTTCTTTACAATCAGTGAATTGAAATGTCTAGGAAAGGCATAAGAAATTAATACTGGTCTTCAACAGTATTGTCATCAACAATAATTAATTTATGAATTTAACTTTTTGGCATTTCTACCAAGTTCATCATTCACCAAATACTCCAATCCTGCTTTATTTTCGTTACTAGCCTTTGATTACGTACGTTTACAGTTTGAGATAAGCTTATTATGCTTATGTTTGGCATCTTTGTAATTAATATCCATAAATTGTCGAATTATCTATTGTTTAAAATAAAATAAAAATATTTTTAAGTTTTGACTACTTTATGATTTCTTCAATTACCCAAGGTTTACTTATTTTCCTTGTGACTACATAAGTTTGTCTAGTTAATGGCCCAGCAGTATCAAAATACAAAAAGTTGGTTTTAAAACAGTTAAAAGCTGAGTTGGCGTCATTTGTTGTATAGGCTATATCTGATGCCAAGAAGCATTATTCATAATTAAATTTAGAAAATTACGGTTATAACTGCTTGTGTAAGGACTCTGGCAATCTTTGACATACCTTTTCCATTATTATCTCTTCACTTCTTCAGTATTATAATATGCAGCCATTATTTTGCAGAAGGTTCAAGCAGTGACAAATGTTATGGTTTTCAATATCTCTTATTTTCAGCGCTTAATGCGTGGTTGTGAGAAGAGTTAGAAAAATTAAGTAACTTACGATAGGGATGCCGAATTGAAGCTGTCTGGAGAGCCGTGAGTGTTGCCTTGCTGTAAGATCGTAACCAGCTTTGGCCAAAGCCGCCAAAGGTAACCGTATGCTCACTATTGTAGATGATAGAGGAAGTAGGGAATGAGCTACATTGAAAGACAAGTCAACTTTGCATCGAACATGTACTTTCTGTCCAATAGTGGAACTTATTGAGAGGTATGTTAAAATTGTTTTTCCTTTAACAAATTGTTTAGGAAATAATAAAAAACTTTTTTTTTTGCTAAATAGATTTACTTATATCTTGAATTTTAGAAGCACAACTAGCTTCTCCGAAAGTTACTTGAGCTGTCTTCAAATGAAGTTAATTTTAGTTTTCTTAGCAATCTTATCGGAACAAATTTACGTTAATTATATAGTAATATATTTTATTGTATAACATTGGTTGTCTCAATAATGTTGTCCTTACCTTCTTTCAGAATTCGATGTTGTACATTGATAATTGTTTATTTTTTGTCTCAAACTTCAGACTATAGGTTTGTAGTTTTCTGGTAATGATTATCTCTTCTCTATATAGGCTATATAAAAGGCTTTGTTCTGACTGACTGAATGAATGACTGACTGACTGACTGATTGACTGAATGACAGGAATCAACGTACAGCCTAAACTATAACAGGTAGAGACTTGGAATTTTGACAGTACCTTCGTTTCATAATGTAGGTGTTCACTAAGAAAGGATTTTGAAAAATTCTGATTCTAAATGCCAAAAATGAAATGTTTTTGAAAATACTTGATCCCTTTTTACATAGAATTATCCATTCCAAATCACAGAATATATTGTTGCCAAATGGTATCAGGTGGGCTTGGAAAAAACAAATGAAATGCACTTTTGACAAATAAGAGAAGTTATCAAAATAATTCATGTTATAAATAAATATTACAGAATGAAATCCACTAAAATAATGGAATCACATAACTTTCTCTACCCTGGACATAGAGAAAACAAAACGAGGTATGGTAATGTGTATATTATTATATTATATCGCAGGTTTTTGGAGAGAAAAGTATGAAAGTGATAATGCTTTCTGTTTAATTTCATCTCCAAAACGGCTTTATGGTAACATAAGAGTGGGAAATTTCCCGCCTCGATATTACAATTTTATGTTACAGGAATTTCTGTTTCTTCTTATTTAAACCTCTACCAGGCTTGCTGTGCACTGTACAAGCGATGGGATGCAAAATTCCAGATCCTCTATGAGCCATAAATTATATCAAGCGTTTTCTGAGGGAATAGTTTGAGTGTAATAAGTCGTTCTTCCTATTTCAAATTATAAATGCCTATATAAGGACCTAGAATTTAAAATTGAAAATCCTTCATAAGCTAATTTCCGGGCGACGCCGGGTCTTTTAAGCTAGTATAATATATAGACACACACACATATCAATTCTGACAAATGGTGTCTCTAGCAAAGAAGAATCTCGGTTCCGTACTCATGAATTACAATCAACAAGTTCATAAAGGGTTATTTTGTATCCAAAATAACCATTCGTGTTTATAAGAGGCATTTTTTAAAATTTGACTCATACTTTATTTTTGTCTTTTCAGGTAAGTTAAACTTCAACTTCTTGGTACCACTAACATTCAGATACGAGTAAGTACTTAACAGTAATGATTTCTCTTATTTGTATATGTTCCGAAAATTCGTACATTATTCTGAATAGAGAATAAAGAAATAATTGTTTATCAATTATTGCTCTTTTCCATCATATTTCTTTCTCTGGTATTAGTTTATATTTTCAAGAAAGGTAGATAATTGTATTGTATTTTCTTCCATCAACGAATCATTCTGTATTAAGTCCTTTGTAAAGACATCTCAATTATGCATTATTACATAAAGTATCCTTAAGATTATTAAATTGCTGCACAAAAGTCTTAATTCCATTATTAACCCAGGGATTCATAATTATAGGTTTACCTTTTTTTTTTTTTCCTCTTCTCAGAATTCCAAGCAAAATGAGAGAAGAATGGTATCTAATTCTGTACTTTCTTTCTTAGTGTTTTGACATCTCTTCTACATTTAATGACTTATTCAGCTTTCTCCATTTCCTAACAAGATGAATTGTCAACCCCTCTCCAGCGCTATCCTTGCCTCTAAATCTCATTTTCTCTCCCTATCTTTTAAATCCGAGATCATTTCGTCTTTACCAACTTTCGTTCTTCCTTTCTTTACTAATTGAGACTGTCGATTCTTCGCCAGGACTTACTACATTTAAACTCCGAGGGTATGTTCAGTACAAAATGGCGCTGTACAGATTTTTGAGGCTGCTTTGAAATGCGTGGAGAAAATTCTCATTCTCTTGCCTAAAACAAAAGTAACTATACCTTTGAAGTTATACGGTAGTAGATTATTATTAACAAGTAGACGATGTGCTTTCATTTTGTATTTATGTTAAATTGCATATCCTCATGTAAATAAATAAATGAATAATAAAAGAGGACCAAAATGTCAAGATCTTTAACATAATAATGTTACATATCCAATTGAGTACAGGGCTTTTTCATACACATCTAAGCGTAAGAATATTCTTTTATTTCCAAACGATTTGCGTAAGCCAAAAAAAAAAAAAAATAATAATAATATATATATATATAGTATACTAATATTCCTAGGAAATAAGATGTTTTATGTATTACTTTTCAACAAACCACTGAGGTTTTTTCTTTTAGAAAGTAGTATAAAGTAAATACAACACAAATGAAAGTAGGGCGTACTAAGAATCTATTAATGGTAACTAAAGTAATGTTAACTAAGATAAAGTACATTTTGAGAGTGCAAGAAGGAAAACAATAAATGAGCAAAAGAAGGAAATCAATAAATGAGCAAAACATGACCCTCAATGAGCATGGAATACACAAATAACTATCCACATAGCCTTCCTAAGGAAGACACTTTCTTTAGTGTGCTGTTATGCTTGCAATATGGGACTAAAGCAGGACATTATTTCAATTTCTGATTAAAATCGGACTATAGGCGATGACATTTTGAATACGGTACGGTCTGTTTAAACATTTCGTCTGCAGTAATGTGAATAGCAGTATAATATTAATATTGTGTTTGGATATAATCTACATACTTATAATGGAATGTAAAGTAAAGCCTGTGATATTCCAACAAAATTATTTATCCTTTGTTAACACAGCAGGTGTGTGGGATGAAAAGCGTATCAAAGGTGCTTTCCATGTGAAACATCAGTTGTGAAGTTAATTATTTGCTCTGAGCAGAACTGTAGTTATACGTTCGTATTTCATTAAACCACGCCACAAAATAGTCCGCAATTCCTAGTACACTTTCGATTTTCAATTCGTTATTACAATTTTTTCATTTACATTTAAGCAAACGAGCATTTAATGAACTATGCCTATCGACGGAAGCTTACTAATAATTTAACATATCATTATAATTCAGAAAGAGAGAGAGAGAGAGAAAGGTAAAGTTAAAGATAAACAGAAAATAAACATGGTATATCCTATTCCAGCAGATGCACATCTCGTTAGCGCTCGAAAGTTCATCAGTGCTTTGCTAGCAAAGCATATTTCTACGAAAATATTCATTCAATGATTTGAGAACATAATGGAATTTGCTATTTTCATTGTGACACAAACAAATATTTTGTTATATCAGCATATTATGCTCATTTTAAAATTAGCATTCCTTTGAGATTGATTGCAAAAGAATTGACTGAATAAGCATATGTATGAATTTATTTTGAAAATATACGGACTTCGAATTGTACTTTTTTTTTTTAGTATTTAGGGAATAAAAAGGCAAAACCATTAACATACTACTTAGTTATATTCTTATATTCTTTCTGAAATAATACAGTGTCCGGCTTATAGGTTTAACATTACATTTTATAATTTTTTGTTGTATCGGTTTCCGATCAAAAATTCTTTCATATTTTATTTAGCAGGTCTCTTGCAATTTATGAAAATAGCTTGCAACAATGACAACAATAATCTTATGATTAGAATATCAAAGAGGCGATGTGGACACCACAACAGAAAGTTTCCTGTATTCTTGGACTGGCTGAAACAAAATCTGTCATTCGTACAGAAATAAATTTTCGCCGTGAATTTAATCTTGAATCATGACATTGTTCCTTCCTAAGTGAGCATTATGAAATGGGACAGACAGTTACGAGAAACTGATAGCCTTTTGTCTAATCGTGGGAAGCATACCAAACGGAATGTGTCTGCGTAAAATATGGAAAGGATTCATACGTCCTTCGTAAGAAGTCCGAAGTAGTCAATTCGACGCGCTAGTGCAGAGCTCGGCATTCCAAGGTCCACGGTTTACGATTTAGTCCACAAAAGATTACGTCTAAGGCCCTACAAAATTAAGTTAGGTCATCGAATCTATCCAGCGGATAAATGTAAACGCGGTGTTTTGCTGCAGACGTCCTGAATAAAATTGAAGAGGACAATGCTTTCCTGGATAAAGTGTGCTTCTCTGATGAAGGAACTTCCCACGTGTGTGGAAAAGTTAACACATATAGTTTTATCTGAGGCAGTGAAATCCGCGTGAGTTTCGTGAGGTCGAATTAGATTCACTAATGTAACATAGAGTAATAGGGCCATTTTTCTTCGCTGAAAAAAACAGTGGGGGAACAAATTACTTCGATATGTTGCAAGTTACGCTGTGCCTCAATTACCTCTTGGAACCATTTTCCAACAAGAGCGGACCTCACCTCATTTTGCGATCGAAGTGCGAGAATTTTTGGATGAGAAATTCCCCGGTGGATGGATTGGAAGAGGGACTGAAATCTTGCTTGGCCTCCACGCTCACCGGATATGATCCCACTGAATTTTTTCCTAAGGGGTTTTGTGAAGGACGAAATGTACAGCATTCCTGTGGAGAACTTAGACCATTCTCGACGGAAACTTTATCAAGCCATCAGCAATGTCACACCGCGTATGTTGATGAATACCTGGATAGAGGTGGAGTATAGGCTGTACATCTGCCGGACCACTGCGAGTGCACATATTGAAATTCTTAAAAATGTGTGTATGGTAAATGGCATGGCTTTCTGTATCAGAAAATATCAGTCTTTTCATTAAATATGGTTTACATTAAAATGTATACTCTCTAAAAATGTTAAACGTATAAGCAGGAATTAATTATATTACTCTCCAAACCGTTTAGATTCGCCTGTCATGATAGTTTATTTCCAGCGAACATGGATTCTACCAGAGTCACGGCTTCCTTTGGCCATGAAAACTTTCAAAAGAAAGCGTATTGTTTTATTTTTTGCTTTATTATTAATTTTTTATTTACTTTATTTATCAATAAAGACCCCAAAGATCAATAATGCTCATGGCTAGGGGCAGTACATTATAATACACAGATAGCAACAATATATATGGTATATATATTAATGTTATTTATTCACATTCAGCTTCCCTCAGTTAAGGGTTGCCCTAAGACAAAGCGTAATAGAAAAAAATACACCACAAAGAAGTGTTTACAAGCATTTACAATAAACATTAAGAAAAACTCAAGAAAACTTATGAAACAACAAGAAAAAAACTAGAAGACAGATATAAACAAATTAGGAATATAAGTGATTCCTGAGTATAAAGAGGGAACCTTTCAAGGCTGTCAGAGACACTTCTCTTATGACAATGACTAAGATCTAGGAATATTGCAATTATTGAAAATAATCCAATGAAACATAGCACGTTAATACGATTATCACAGAAGCCATAAATTTAACAGAAAAAATAGAAAAATAGGAATCATGAAAGTAGTTGTGACCAAAAATAAAATTTAGCCTTTGAAGCAAAAATCCTTAATATCCTGCGGTAATTCACATTACAATTCTTGCAAAGGGATTAATGGATTCCAAAGCTTTGCTATTATACGGCTGGTGTTTTTAATATTGTAGGCCTACTTATTATTATACGAGAATGATAATGCTTCACCACACATAATTTTTTACATTATTTTCATATCACCTCTTCCTCACATGTAGCTTACAAATACCCAATCTTTGTGTCCAATCTTTTTCACCAAATGAAAGTGATAAAGAAAACGAGAAACCTCGATGATAGGTACTTGTGATTGGTTGAACATGCTTGTATTCTTATAGTGGTTTAGACACTGATTCATGAGCAGTCAACAGTCATCACTCTTCTTCAGTTCATCATTTCTATGCATCGAACTTACATTTGTATGTAGCACACTAAAATCTATTACTGGCTGTTACTGGCTGATCCTGGTTTTACCCTGCTATTATCCTGCAACATGAATTCTACTAGACTAGAATAAATAAATAGCACATAGCGTATTGTCTCTTAATTTAAACGTGTAGAAATTTTCCAAGATAAGAGGTTCCGAATAATCACTTTCTAGGGTAATCAACAACCATTTCAACTTAAACAATATTTCAGTTAAAAGTAGGCTACCTAACAGTGGGTTGCATGCGTGGCGGAATCTGAACTTTGCACACTCATGTTTTTTTTAGTGTATTTATTTATTTCTTATTTATTGATTGTAAGAAAACCCCAAGGAGCATAGCTCACCTTAAGGGGCTATGTACAACATGACATGCATTGTGGTACATAAATTTCCAATTACAAATAACTTATAAATATACAAGAGGTACATTATATACAAGAGGTGCAAGAGGTACATAATATAGGAACATAAAACAAAATGACTTGATTTTAAGAGTGAAGTGAAATGATAGATGATGAAGGGTCTGTAGAATAATTTCACACGTTAAAGAAAACTGTTTTTGACCAAAATTGACAGAATTTTCACATGTCATCCTGCATAAAGGATTTTAAAGAAGTTACAGTATACCAAAAGTGAATAGATATTTTAAAGTCCTTACAGGTGGATCCCATGATCATAATCGTTGGATGAAAGCCATAACCGCCCATTGGGCCAGGTGATACCGCGATGGTTTTCCATTTCCCCATCACGATTTGAACCCTGGGCCTCTTGCAAGTTAGGCACAAAAGTTTTGCTTGATTTTCGAATGGTTATAAATGTATTTTATTATATCCTCGTATTTTAATGAGAGAACTTTAAGTATTTATTATAATATATTCGAATTTAATATATAGGCCTAAATATTCGTAAAAGAGCCAGGGGAGTGCATCGGAAATGGTAATACATTTCCAAAGACATTTAACCAAAGTTTAACGAGAAACAAAGATTTCCTTTGTAGGGAAGCAGATTAAAACCGGTGTTGCCAACTTCTGTTGAAACGACATTAAATTACTCGTGTTCCTTCTTTAGTAGTGCCAACAGGAAACTCCAAACCCTGTCAAGTGGGGCACATTCAAACGACACATTCGTAACACAGACGAACCAATTGGAAACCGTGTGTTTGCCGAGCGAGTGCGGGGGTGCTTGATGAAGGTTACAGAATTGTGACACACTGCTGACCCCCCGGTGGGCAAGGAGGATGAGCTCGGGGTAACCTGATTAGCGATGACTCGCGCCCGACCGTTGCCTAGGCAACAACCTGCACAACCCTCACCCTTCACCTTCACCCCTCATTACTGCTTGCAGCACACCCACTCATCCCGTACCGCGTTACACTGTATTATGTATGTATATGTATCTATTGCTGTTCTCGCTTTTCTGCTTCCCAACACGCCGACTACAGACTGGCTAAGAAAATACATCAACATTCAAGAGTGGGATTTCAACGTTTTTATTGGTGTAAAAGTTATCTCTTTACAGGCTAAGGAGGCCAAGAGGGTTCCAGGAGGTTGAGGCTCCCAGATTTTGGACATTAGGCTTGTGAAGGTGGTAAGGTTGTCAGCCTTACGCACCGGCCGCCTTTACCTTAGGATTGCTCCTGGTTCTAATTTCTGTTAAGGGCTGAGTCAACCCCAGGGCCATAGTGCCACTAGAAGAATTAGACCAATTGAAAACTCCGACATCATCGGGAGTCGAACCCTCGACCTTCCGGTTTGTAGCGCAGTGCCTCAACCGCTACGCTACGGCGTACCCCCTTTTATTGTTGTGGTGAGCAATATTGGAAACTGTTATTTGCCTTTGCCTAAAAAACCGTCTTTAATTTGAGATTAATAAGATTATAATTATATGAACACAAGGGAAAACATTCACAGATAGCTTAAATAGCCTCGAAAGACGCATAGTGTGGAAAGGAACAATATAACTGAAGCAGAGGCTGAAAATTGTGTTAATAGGTATGACATTTATTGATTTCTATTATTATTCATTGTTTCTATTCGGAATTTATCCTCCTCAGCGACTGTGCTTACACGGCTCCTTCCAATCAGCTTATCTGTAAATTTACACTTATTATAGACATGAATCATTTAATACAAAGTGCAATCTCCTGTGATGCCATGTATTAAACCCACTGACAGCTTGTTCATAGATAGCATTAGCACGCTCATTAGTTAATAAAGTTAAAGGTGATAATTTTTCTTGCCCTCTAGTGTTTCAGCAGTATGTATCCAGTCGTATTATTTATTCTTCAGAATTTATTTGCATTAATAATTTTCGTATTTTTTTCGTGATTCTTAGACCCATTTTTTTTCCCTAGCGAACATTGGGTTTTCCTTCCTTATTGACCATACATTTGAATATATTATGGAACAAAGAGTAGAGATACATGAATTTGAACACTTAAATTTGAGTACAATTTTAAATCCCAATTAAAATATTTATTTTCAAGACAAACTTATAAGCTTAAAATATCAGACCTGTCCAATAATTCGTCGCATAAAAACAGGCTTTGAAAATAATTCAACAGAGTTTAGCAAGAATGGTCCCTGTCAGATTTTCTTTCGAAAATTCTATCTTGTAGAAGAAAAATCTACAGTCAGATACCATTCTTATAATAAAAGAAAAACTGCCCCAGTCGGGCATAAAAACAGGCCTTGAAATTAATTCAACAGAGTTTAGAAAGAATGGTCCCTGTCAGTTTTTCTTTCGAAAATTCAATCTTGTAGAAGAAAAATCTACAGTCAGATACCATTCTTATAATAAAAAAAACTGCCCCAGACGGGCATATGTGCAAAAACACCTCAGTCTGTGCTTTTTCCTTGCATAAATAGCCTTAGTTTACATAACTGTACTTTAAGGAAATATAGAAAATATATTGATTTCGAAATGAATTTAAGGTGATTTGACAGATTGTTATCTATAGCCCATGGCTTTGCCTGTATAGGCCTATGACTATTATTGTAATGGCTGATACTCGTTCACTAAACACAAATTTGCTGTCAAATACGGCCCACGCCAAGACATCGAGAGGTCTATGAATTTTTTCTATGGTATAAGAATATTGGTTCGTGTTAAAAAGCTTCAAAATATGATGCAACACTGTAGGCTATCGTTACAATTACAATTACAATTACAATTTATTGTTCCAAATTACACGAAAAATACATACAAAAGTTGATACACCACCCGAAAAAGCAGAGCTTGTGTTCGGGGGTGGTTCAGTTCAAGAAATTAGAAAAACTTATACTAAATAATTACTTAAAACAATAGGCTTACATAATTTGGAAAAGTATGACAGAATATTAAGTATAAAAGGTTAGAACATGTTCTATTTACAATACAAAGGTACGAGGTAATACAATAATAATACGTTGTGGAACTGTTTTATCTTCACTCGTAAAAAATAATTTTCTACTAGGGATGTTTTTGTTAAACATTCTCAAATTATGATGCTCGTTGAAAATTGAGGATTCCATTTCATTCTGCTCTCTTTTGTTCATTCCGAATTAATATAATGTTGCTGCTGTCCTTTGTAACCGCAATCATTGCTCAGTCGCATTATATTAGTTAACGCGATTCAAAGTATGTGTTTGAGCAAAACTTTCTTAATTTTCTAGTTTCCAATTATTACTAACTACAGCTAACTACAGAATTGTTTGCGTTCGAAGGAAGAACTAGTAGTTATGTGTTAATTATCAGTCTCTGTCATATATCGTTATAAATATTTAATCAATAACTTTAACATTAACAACTAAACTAAAACTCCGTGGCGCTACATCCCTGCAGGGACTTGGCCTACCACTCGACCATAGGCGTAACCAGGCCGACCATATGGGGGGTTATAACGTCTGGGGGGTATGGAATACCCCCCAGGGAGAGGGGGGTCCGGGGGTCCTCCCCCGGAAAATTTTAAAAATTAAGATGCAAAATAACGAGTTTTAAGCTTCCGGGGTCCATCCCCCGGAGAATTTTAAAAATTAAGACTCAAAATAACGAGTTTTAAGCTTCCGGGGACCCTCCCCCGGAAAATTTTAAAAATTAAGACGCAAAATAACGAGTTTTAAGCTTCCGGGGATCCCCCCGGAAAATTTTAATTATTAAGACGCAAAATAACGAGTTTCAAGCTTCCGGGGGTGCTTCCGGGGGTCAACCCCCGGAAAATTTTAATTATTAAGACGCAAAATAACGAGTTTTAAGCTTCCCACGCTTTATACTTGTATTAAGTAATTTATGGGCAGACTTAAAAAAATTATACAATTTTCCTTTTTTTAATCAATGGGGGGGGGGGTTCAAACCCCCAAAACCCCCCCTCGGTACGCCTATGCACTCGACCGCTGCGTCATCTCCCGTAGGCAGATGGCAGGATTGGGGGGCATGTGGTCAGTATGCCGACACCCACGGCCGTTAATGGAGGTTTTCTTGACCGGAGACGCTACTTCTCTATCAAGTAGCTCCTCAATTTGAATCACGAGGCTGAGTGCTCCCCTACCAGACCTCCCTACCTCAGAAAAATCCGAGGAGGTACCGGGAATCGAACCCGGGCCGACGGATCTGTAGTCAGCGACGCTAACCGGCGGACTTAAAATTAACAACATTTAAAAAAAAAGAATTCGGTTAGACACTGCTTATAATTTCTGCTTAATTTTAAATCATTAATAGCGAGAATTTAAGGTGCAGATTTATTTATTCATAAAAATAGTCTGCAGGAGACTTGCTAGGAGGTGTTTAAACATCCACTCTACAGCTCCGATCTTGCTTCCATTGATTTTCCATCTTTTCTTACACCTTGAGAAACGACAGGGAATGACAGAGAGGAGATATTATTATATATTATTAGATATTAGATATATATTATTAGATATTATTATTATATATTATTATTTGTTTTTTTCATATTATGTTCCCTTGTGTAATTGTCATATTGTCATATTGTTTTGTGTTTGTGTTTTTCTTTTCTGTGTGTTTTTTTTTTCTTATTGTTGTAGCATTAGCTTAATTATTTTGAATGTCACTTGAATTTTTGAAACTGGTGTATTATGTAAGCGAGAATATTGTAATTGGGCATTAGCCTGTAATATTCTTAGTACAATAAATAATTAATTAATTAAATATTTGTCACACACTGGTTCAAATCCCTGGCTGCAGGCTTCTACGACACAGGTATTCAAAAGTTCGTTCCACGGTATGAGAAATGTTTCAATTCCGGTGGCGAATATGTTGAATAACAGCTGAATACTTGCTGTATCTGTTGGTATATATATATGTCCCCGAAATTGTGTTTTGTTTCTGTAAATGGCTACAGGGAAACTTACTTTATAGACGCGCCTCGTATATGATACGGCCACTCTTCTAGTGACCTTACTTCATCTTCCTATTTTACAGCACCTCAAGACTTCCATTGATAAGCCGAACAACAGGGCCCGTAGGTACCAAATGATATAAATGCTGAAGCATCTTAATACTATAAACTGTACTAATAATCTTTTAAAATCTTTAATCCTTTCCTCATTACAAGGCAAATGGTAAAGCTAAAGGAAATAAAAGTAATATTTTTTATAAATGCAGTTGAAAGTAGTTTTATTCATTATGAATCTCTGGATTGTCCCCTTTACATTATTATAATAATGTAGGGCATATAAAAACTTTACATTTCTAGGAGTTGGAACCTTCCCTTAATTTTCGGGTGGGTGTGTCCTTATTGAAATTTTACCACCTTAGAAAGATTAAACTAATTTTTAAACTCTTTACTCACGGAAAAGACCACATTTATGCTCATTATCTGTTCACGTGGGGTACGCCGTAGCGTAGTGGTTGAGGCGCTGCGGAAGGTCGCGGGTTCGATTCCCGATGAGGTCGTTGAGATTTTTCAATCGGCCTGATCCTTCTGGTGGCACTATGGCCCTGGGGTCGACTCAGCCTCTAACAGAAATGAGTACCAGGAGCAATCCTGGGGGTAAAGGCGGCCGGTGCGTAAGGCTGACAACCTTATCACCTTCATGTGCCGAATGTCCAAAAATCTTGGAGCCTCAACCTCCTGGAACCCTCTGGGCCTCCATGGCCTGTATAGGGATTGCCTTACTATCTGTTCACTTTCGAGTTTGGATAAGATAATTCTGTTTAAAAATATCGTTGGCCTGTATTAATATATTTTTTTTTAATGAACCACTTTAACTTTATTATTTTCTCACTTAATGAAGCACAACACTTTCCTGAACTGTTCCTAACAAGGTACAACGTGCATAACATGGTACAACTGCTTGCTGAAACTCTGACTTAGAAAGAGAAATTAAATTGCCAAATTTAGTGCCAAAATGAAAAAAAAAATCCCGCGTGTAATTCATTACATCTGCTAGTATTTATAGAATAATTAAAACTTTTGTACTTAGCAGTCCACAATAAATTTCACAGCTGATAACATGGAACAATTTAATGGGATTACAAATAATTTTTTTCACAATATCATTCTTAACCATTATCTTCAAGAGTAAGTCTGTTCAAGGAATATTCTTAAATATATAGTTTCTAAATTGTAGATGGATTTTGTAACAGAACTTTATCGTAAAACCACAAAGAATGCTTCATAAATTATCATCCTGGGAGTTTAGGTAGTATTTAACATAAATGTATTTTTATGCCAATTTATGTAGTACATGTAGGCCTAGCTGTGAGAATTAATTTTTAGTCCCACCTATCTAAAAGACGATTCTTGTGAATTTGATCGGATTGTCACGTTTAAACGCCTCGCTTTTCGAATGATGTTGACAGCTTTTATATTACGGTAAAATTTCTATATAAGTGTAAGAGCTTCTACGCAGAAATGTTTTGTTACTAGTAAAGTTTAAAGAGAATTATTGACTTGTTTCCTTATTTTAATTAAAACAATTGCAAAATATTTCTTCTTATCTGGAATACTTCTTTTGAACGAATTTCCATCCTTCATTGTTCTAAGTACAATTAGATTTAAACACGTAATGCAGTGTAATGGCAGCAAGAAAATGGCGACATTTGACGTGTTCCTAGCGATACAAGCTGCGCTTGAAGGATTATTTTGCCTGGCCGTATATGCCAAACAGTCTTGGCATTGCCCATCAATTTCTATGTCTGCTCCTGCATTCACCCCTTCTGAGCGGTGATGATAGGCGGTTTCAGTCAATTTGATTGTGTCTCGACCACAACAGAATTAGTGATGAGATCAGGAATGAACCTTTTGTTTTCCCTTCACACAAAAATACAATCAAAAGTCAAGAACCATCTGAAGGGGAACAATACATTGAAAGTACGATAATGATTTTGACCTCCCTGCATCTGGAAGTCGTTATTATAGAGATAGACGTATTTGCACCAACCTATTCCTCCTGTGATTCAATCATTAGCTCATCAATATGTAGTCTTCTCTTTCTTTTTACTCATGCTCCTGGTTCTACTATTTCTCCTGTTCCTCCACCACTTCGTCCTATTCTTTATCTTCTCCAATTTTCAAGCTTGTGCGGTTCGAAATATTCTTCATACTAACCTTGAAGTGGTGAACTTACGTGAATTGAAGAAGCTAAAGGTTTTCACACTAACGAAAACTTTAAGAGTGTGTTCAAGTATTGGAAAAATTGCTTGCAGAACTAACTTATCTTCATTTTATATTATGAACTATATTATACTATTGTGATATCAGTATGATAAATATTATCCCAAAGCGAAAACGTAGATGGTAAAAAATGTCATAGCAACGGACATTTGAACGAAAAAATGTAAATTATATTTTCAATCGATTCACAAAAACGTGAATCAGTTAACATGGTCCAAATTGTTTATTAATACCTTGCTGGGTACCGTTGAGTTCGGATTATTACATTTAAATATGATAACCGTACCTGATATCTCAGCTTATTTTGTATTGTTTGAATTAGGCTTTTCGGTGCTACAATAGTAGGCCTACCTTCAGGGTATTTTGTTTTGTTGTCAAAAATAGGTATTATTTATCATTTGCTGATGATATGAGTAAGGGATATTTTATTGAAAAAAGTAAAGCGAAACAGAGTGAGCTCAACTATTCTTTATGTACGGGCCGACTGTACGTAATATTTTAAGTAGAGGCGAGATAAAGAGAGGGGGAGAGAGAGAGAGAGAGAGAGAGAGAGAGAGAGAGAGAGAGAGAGAGAGAGAGAAAGAAAGATACCATCGGTTGATGAAATATTTCTCTTCTAATTCTTTTCATTTCGTTTTAATAAACTTGTTACGTATTATTTAGGGAGTATATTGCAATTTTAATTTGAATCGGAAAACTCGGGTCAATCTATAAACCAATGTAAAAAAGATTTAATGATACGCTGTATCTTAGAGAGAAAGCCGGGCAATACAACATTATTTGTAAAGTTTAAACATGGTACTTGAGTTGGGATGTGGCATCTGGGTCACTTGAAATTCAAACTGATGCTCTGACGTCAGTTAAACTAGAAGCTTTTTGAACTGTCTCTTCTACATACTGACACCCAAGATCAGTAATATTCTGTGGATGCTAGACTTGTCGGTAATGAATATTTATGCACCTGAAGGAACTTCACTAACTCCACCCCTTGACCTAATTTCTTGGACCTAAATTATCTTCCAACGGTCATTAGTGCTCAATAGTGCTCTAAGGAGCTGCAAAGGCACGCGTTCTCTTTGAATACTACCGATTGAACCCTTCTTGTGTGTATTCTATGTTTTCTACTTTAAATCATATTGAGTTATATGGGTTCAAAGTAACATTATATCCTCTTACTACCTATTTCTGCCTCAGTCACATAGCCTACAGAGGTGCCTTACTGAAGATTTCTGCAGCGGCTTATTCAAGCTTGCCCTTGTTTCTGCCTTTTTTTATTTCCTTTCTATAAATATTCGTTGTTTTTATTGTACTAAACGTTCTACATTTTGCATTTTTTATTGTCTATGACTCAAGATCATTAAACATTAATTATGAAAAAATATGGCTTGTGTCAACGCCTGTAATAAAATCCAACTCCATGTCCGATCATCCCATGAAGGTATATGGCCTAACGTTCCATCGATTTCTGTGGCCTGTATTGAAGTTTCCTTGGTAGCAAAATAAATTAATTCAATGACGTCACATGATTTTCATTAATTAAATTATATGTGACCGAGTGATGTGGCTGAGGCAGTAACGTTGCGGACTCATATTTGGGGGGTCGTGAGTTTGAATTCCACTCTAGGTAGTCTATTGTGGAGTTTTCGGGGTTTTTGCAACTCGTTATGCTTAACGATCCCTGTCTGTTGTCTGGACATGTTGGCGTTCCTCCAATTAAAAGCAATGCTTCTCTGGCAGTGACCGTCTCATATTTTCGGAGTTGACACTGCAGCGTCATTTGTGACTGGGTGTGTCACCACTGTTTTCCAATATGAAAACTCCAATTCAAACTGATATATCTGAACCGACCGATGACCGTCACAAGCGACCGTCAAAAGTGTTCCAGCGTGAAAAGGCCCTTAGGGACATTGAAGTATAAGATTTGCAAAGGGAGGTACATTGTTAAAGAAAAATCAAAAGAAAGGAAGTTTTCTAAGTGTGGTCTCCTATAGATTAGTGGTTATACCACTTCCACACCGAACATCAGGTTCTAAATGAGCGTGTATTAATTAACTTTAATTTTTAAAATCCATTAAGTGCTCATTTGCTTTAATATATCCCACTTTTTGAAAATTTCGCCTATTAATGATAGTAAAACTTTGGATACTCTAATGTACTTAAAATTAGAAGGTGGTGAAAAGATTTCAATATTTTAAATGCCCGCGGGAGCCTAAAACCAGTCTAAACGACCGTGCTAAAACTAATGAAGAATACTTCAGTGAATTAATGGTAGTAATCGGAGCCAAATCAGTGTTTCTTGCTATGCAGGATTTCAATCTAACTGTATTATAATTTTATGTACATGGGTTGACATAATGATAATTAAATTAGTTGTAATACTCATAGTTACCTAGGTATAATAATTTATTAAATTAAATCGTTTACAAATTAATATTAATATTACTACCGGTAGGCCTACTACTAATATCAAAATATTCCAATTACCGGTTCTCCTGTAAATAAAACAATGTTGATAGAAACAGTGAAAATAATTACAGAGGATTTAATGATCATAGTTTTAAAAAATAAATAAATTAAATTGAACACACATTAGTTAGATCCCCAGTGATATTAATTGGTTTCTAAAACGAGCTCGTGCATTGTAGCCTTATCGGAAAACTAAAGAAGGCAATAAAACTCATGCATACATTAAAACAATGTTCCGGGATTTTATTCAGTGCTTTTATTGAAGAATAGGCGGGTTTACAAATATGGATTTAATGCCGTAATTGTTAGTGGAACTAACGCAGTTCGATCTTCATCGTTACTGGATTGGCTCTTCTTCTCATTGTATAGTTCTCCCCCTCCGGCCATTATGTTTCGGTTTAATTGTTTCATGGGCGTTTTGCAATAGATTGACTGATTAATCCTCGTAATGTGTGCAGAGGTGTGCAGGCTTGCCAGAACTGGGAATCGGAGTGCTTTCTTCAGCATCCATTGTCTTAAAAATGTGTATTCAGATCTTCAAGAAAATAAGCTTTTATATTTTTTCTTGTATTTGGTAAAACATTGTTCACTTCGCTCTATAACCACTTAAACACTGCATTAGTCCCATTATGCATTTCTTAATAATGGGCATGGACATGTTTCATTTTACTCAACAACCATTATTTTTAACGATGAAAATCTCCCTTCTATATTCGAGGACAAAGAAAAAATAAAACAGAATTAGGCCTACAATATTCAACTACTAAAAATTATCATCTTTCACAAAGCTTACAAAAAATAGTTTAGATTCCGCAAGATGTTGATGAAATGCTGACGTTACTGTAGGTCTAACAATCTCCACAGTTCTTTTCGAGAATCCAAAGTTATTACAGAATTGCATGGGAAAGTTAGCTCTTATGCCACGTGCTCCTCCTTCATAAACACAAATGAAGGCTTCTTGGAGAAGGTTATTTCCATTTTTATGAATTTTATAATATTGTACATTTATGTGGATCTATGACATAGATCCGATGATGCACTATTATAAGTGAAATTAAGCTCAGTCCTTTTAGAAAAATCCATGAAAATAATTTATACAGGAAGATAAAAGAAAAAGAAGAAAATCTGCGTCCAGGGGTAGCATTGGCACCAACCTTCTACAGCCATTTTTGAAATCAGTATCTAGTACATGGTTAAGTAGTAATCATAATCCTAATAACAACAATAATAATAATCACTAAGTTGTTTTTATTGAGAACTCCCATGGAAAATAAAGAACTTAAATATGTTTAATGATACAAAAGTACAACAGTTCCTCGAAAATTTAATGTTCACGTGAAATATATTATTTAGGCCTAAGGTACTGTAAATTTAGGTAGGTATTTTCGTCCTAAAATTAATGTTAGCTCTATAACGTTATAATTAATTTCAATAATAAGTATTTAATTTTTGTTACCCAGAGTCATAAACATGAATACCAATCGGTGCAAAACATCTTCGCCATTTCATTGCACCTTGTGTATTGAATGAAATAATTAATTACCGTATATGTTAGTCCGATTTTTACAGTGTAAGATTATTAAATTTTAGGAGAATTCATAAGTTACATCCAGTAGGTACTGAAAGATAATACTATACTGTTTTTGTAAAAGTAAAATGAAAGTTAATGACTGAAATTATCAGTTATCTCGTTTATTTTAGATGTGGTTGCGAGTGAATTAAAAATAATAGGATCTCAACCGGGATTTGCTTTCAGCCATGGTGATATTACTAGAATCAGCCTCTGCAGCGGAATGTTCAACGGAATGCTCTGCTCAACTGTCTCTTTGTGCAACTTCACAAAAGAATCTCCGTGCCCTATGTGTCTCTGTGTCTCGTATAAAATGTTAACTGTAGTTATGAAATCATGTCAGCGATAATGTGTCTGATGTGAGATTAAAAATACAACCCTTTGTAGATAAAAGTTGTAGGGAATTATGAAAAAAGGCCATCTTTTCTGTTACTTCCGTATTTGAAAATTATAAAGGTTAACTATTTTAAGTTCTTGTGATTAGTGCTACATTCTTTTCCTAAATTCCTTTATATTGACCTGAATTTCAGTCTTGTCACAGGTCCGGATTTTATCGACAAATTCGAAGTTGTTCATACATTTTATCATGAGAGAATACGTAGCTCTTCAAGTTACATTTGTGACTATTTAGCGAATACTTACATAAGTATGCACGTATTAATAATTGAAACCACAAAAATACATAAAACACAACGCTATTTTATCATTGTAAGCAAGATGTCCAAAGGCGTGACAATTTATAACTTATATTACGATGGTGAAGTTGCGTGCGGTTATTAGACTACCAACACTTTCCATTGAGATCAGCTGTTTTATTTTTAAATTAAACTCTATGGTACCACTAATAATATCTAGTATTGTTAATATTGTATTATTATTATTATTAATAATATACGAGATTTATTATTTTTCACCACACGTAAAATTATTAACATACCTCTTTTGATCAGTCAGCTTATATATCGCTGTATTCAATTACATAGCTTTTTATCAAAGAAAATACACGTATGATGATGTTTTGTTCAATCCTTATGAATTTGCATATAAAATACGTGCGATAAAATTATTGATAAAAACTAAACATTAAAGTAATGATGATAGACACTTTAGATAGGATGAAATTCCACATAAGCTATACTTATTTTGGATTGATAACTGATTTATGAGCTAAATATATATAGTAATCCCACGCCATGTTACGAGTTTTATCGATAAAATTTATCTTACGAAACTCGTAACCTCGAATGGGATTTATTATGACTACTCCAGGAATAAAATGTTACAAATATAAATCAGATAAACTGGTAAAAAAAAGTGCCAGCTGGCGATAATAGGCTATGTTTCAGATACTATTGAGTTTTAGACGTAGGTTTCTTGATGAAGTTTGATCAGCATACGTGAAGGCATGAGTGGGATAACCAGAATAATAACAGAACGAATTGACAACCAATTAGGCATACCCTAGGAGAATACTCAGGCTCCTGGGGAAAACCGAGCACAAAATAGGCAACTGCCCTAATTGCCCGGCCGTTATAGGTGAACCCTCGGTAGTAGCCGATCTGAGTGAGGTTTTCTCGGGGTTTCCCTCACTCTGTCAGGTGACTGCCGGATCTGAAACGCGACCCCTGCAAGACAAATGACTGAACACAGCGAAAATACACTTTAATTAGTACTAAAGTAAACAGCCAGCTTAACACACATTTCCCCATTGATTTAGGACATACAAGAATGGAAAATAGAACAATAGAACAAATGCGCCGAAAAGTTGTTGAGGACCGGAGTATGGCCTATGGTCGAGGGCTCCGGGGGCGGTGGAGGGGGAAAAAATGCGCACGGAGAAACGAAGTACGGTACTTCCTCGCGGTGCATCTTAAATAACGATAAGAATAGTGCAAAGTATTTTTTCCGTCCTTACGAAGGACGGGTGACAGTTGTTTTAAAATAAACGAAAATAGACAGAACTTCATCTGTACTACTAACACCTTACTCTCAGCTCCTATTATTTCGCCTAGGTCTTTCGGTTACATGGAACCTTCATCAGGGCATCTTGTTTTTCACACAACATAGAAGAAGCAAGAAACGGATTTTTAAGAACATTTTTAAGTTTAATGGTTTTAATTAACATGACGCTATTAGTGAAACAGTTGTCTTCATTTTAAATGCGATTCTAGACGAAATAACAAAGTTGAAATTAAGGTATCACTTTTAATTATTTTATTGATAAAGTTCAACGGTGCAAAACAAAATGATTTTGAACAATTTCATACTGCATGTCAAAATAATTCCATTACATTGAACCATAGCCCACACAATGTTGTTCTATTCAAAGCGGATTTCGTTGCTTAAAGTTTCATTCTTGTATTTTTTTAACAGTATTTCCTTATGACTCGTTCTTTCCCTTGCTTTTTTCCTTTCTAATTTTTTCTGTCTTGGATGGTTTGTTTATGTTTACATTAACTATTTATTTCCTTCAATTGGTGCACCGTTAATTTTGCATTCCTCTTCATAATATGTAATCATAAGCCGTCTGCCTTAGTTCCGCCCCTCCTTGTCAATATTAAACCATAACACCCTATTAAGATCTATAGCAGAGATCTTGGTTTCAGGGTTTCGATGAGATCTAAATTCCTTTCAGCTTTGTTGTATGTTAGTTCTATGTTCTGGTTATGTACTTATTGCTCCTCCTTTCAATAATTGAAATATATTACCATATACACCGTGCACAGCGTTCAGATAGTGACTTGAAACCACGCGTGTTATCTTAAAGTTTGCGGTTTTGACCACCCACTGGGCTCTTCGTCCAGCGAGGAAGTAGGGTGGCCTATTGATTTTCCTTTCTCCTCCCTTGTTCCTGTTCTCCTCATTCCCTTTCACTTCACGTCAGCTTCCTTACCTCACCTCATTTTGTGTGTTTCTTCTATTTCTTTTTCGTTCCTATTTTCGTCTTGACATTCGTTTTGTTTGCTTGCAGTCATTCTGGTGGACTGGCTGCTATATTGTCAACACCTAACTAATCCCAGTAGGATTAATTTGTCACCTACCGCTATCGGTATAGACCAGCAGTTTGTAAAAAAGTCTTACTTAGAACACCGTGTCGCACAATTTAGTTCAATGATTTATAGCAGTTTAAATTTAATATCAGAATCTGGTACCTTTTAGTTAAATGATTTATAGCAGTTTGAACTTAATATCAGAATCTGGTACCTAGCTGAAAGTGTATCTCTGTTGCTTTCTAAACTATTTGAACCTTACTTGATTATGTCCGTTTTGGTTGGTATATGGTTAATTAACGATGGGGATGTGTTGCAACTTAGGCCTATGACCGTCGCCGGTGTGCCGGATTTTTGTCCCGCAGTAGTTCTTTCACACGCCAGTAAATCTACTGACATGGTCCTGCCACATTTATGCAAACATAAATACCATCGACCTGGTCCGGAATCGAACCCGCAACCTATATCTGTTTTGAAACGTGTGTATGTCTGAAGTTATGGATAACAGCATAGCTTTTAAGAAGGTCAGTAGTACTAACAACGCTAAATCATTAGAGAAATTAGGGAACATTTTATTTTTAATTAAAATAAATGGTTATAAAAAATTAATAAATTATATGGCTGTTGGGTAGAATTTCATTTAATCATTTAAAGTAGTAAAAGTTATTAATCAATATGGTTCGTTTTATGTAAATGTTAATATAAGTTCTCCATTTAAATGTCAATTGACCTTACGGAGAAACAGAAATGAACGGGGGGGGGGGGGCATTCGATGCACTTAAAATTGTAAAAATGGTATTATTAATATTATTATTGTTATTATTATAGTTTTCAGATGTAGGCCTAATAGAGTAATAGCTTCAGTCTCACTGACTTCTGAAACTTCTTTTGAAGAATATATGGATTACTTGTGAATTTGTATTATTATTATCATTATTATTAAGTACATTGCATTGTTACGTTATGAGTTCAAAAAAAAAAAACTAATCACAAATTTCAAAATAAATAGTTGACCTAAAATTACTGGTTACAGAATCTTAGTTTATTCTTAATATTTTACTTCGCAAGAAATTTGACGTGAAAAATATAATTTTATTGTTATTAGTATTATATTAGCATCTTATTGTATACATGGTAGCTACTGATGACTATTAATTTATCATCTATTATCAATTCAGGGTAAATGCTGCCCATACTTTCCATACAGTCCTCCTCTTAATAAACAGTGCCATCAGTTTTGCTTTCCCCTGCGGTGCAGAGGTTTTCGTCGCTAACTGAAATTTGTGCGGCGCTCTCGACCATAGGCGAAACACTACGGAGGAAAGCAAAACTGATCGCTATATTATATATTTTATTGTATGTTTTCCAATTTTTTAAAGACAGTTAAATTATAAAGGTAAATTTTTATGATACAATTTTTTTCTTTTTTCTTCTTTATCTTTCATTATATTACCTTCCCTTTCGTGGATCCTGTTTGTCAATGCATATAGGGGGAATAAAATATTACTCACATGTACTGAGACAGGACATGATGGGACTCCGGTGAGAAAACAGCATGACAAAAGCATACATAGTAGACGTACTAAATACATTCGGTATTCTGGTAGCCTATTCCCAAAAACTAAACAATCAGATTGACCAATCATGGGATTTGAACAAGGTAAATCCAAAATGTGATTTCCGCCACATACAACCTTACTTAGTATGGTGCCAAGTTCCATTAGCATGCTTAATTTGTTGAAGATTCTAATACATTATTTTTAAACTATAGACTTATGTTAACTATCCTAATGTAATTTTTTTCCTTTAAAACCATGCCATAAATAATTTAGTTTTATTAGACAAGGACAACATGCAATTGCAAACGAATCTTGAAGTTTTGTCACCCTAATTTCATTAAATGACCCGATATGCATCTTCACATAGTGAATGTTTCTACGTAGGCTGCAATGTGCAAAATATGTCGATATTTATGAGGAGTTACGTTTATTAAACATTAATCATTAAGTCATATTATATTGCCTATACAAGTAGCATATACATGAAATTAAATTCCAATTATAGAATACCAAGAGAGAGGAATTTCTGTGCTGTTTTATTCATTGGATATTTACACCCTGCAGATATATTATGCATATGTTTGCTATTAGCGGGATATTAGTTTTGTTTAATCTTTGCTGGAAGAAAGAACAGCATTAGTGCTCTATATAGCAAGGAATAATAATATGATTGATTGTATATTTAATCATATTTTTTTTAGAAATCGTTGTTCATATGTAGTATAAAGGACTTAAATTTCATATAATTATTTTGTTTAAACTTTTATTAATAATGGCCAAGAATGTTCATAAGCAAAGAAAACCAAAAACAAATACATATTTTTACCATCCGTAGAGAGAGAAAAAACAGAAGTAGCGTTCACTAGAAAAATGGATAAAAATCCATTTTTCTAATGTGAAACAATTCTGCATTCTCTTGAGTATACTCTTGAGTATGTTTATTACGCTAAACTTCATGTTGGTCTAACGATGTTACATAGTATAACTGTTAAAGTGTCACAAGTGTGTCCAATGTTCAAACTGCACCAGAACAACCATTATCTGTAGCAGGGTGAAGGGGTGTGAAAGTTAGAGAATTTCCAATAATGGAAATAGTCCAGTACACTCTGCTCCTGTGTGTTTACTTTTCCGATAGCCTACTTTCCATATTTGGTTTAAGACCTTTATGCTTACCGGGCAGAGATGAGGGAAATAAGGAAAATGTACTAAATATGCATATATGTTTATCTCATTCTAATATCCACCGTACAATTCAAACAGTTTGTTCAGATTCAGTCAATCGTAGTAACCATCGATGATACCTTGTCTAACAGTATCTTGCCGCGCCTGATTCTCAGTTGTCCGCACCTGTTTACACCCGATTCACAGTAATATTGTCCCTGTTTTCTTCAATGCAGAGGCAGAATGTTCAGTATGGTAACAAATTCCGGGAAAATACTGACGAAGTGCAATGCTATGCAATTATTTCACAGGCTATGTATAGTTATGAGTAAATTAACTTCTTTTCGACTTTCCACATAGGGCAATGTAAAATTTGCAGGAATTAGAACAAAAATATGTATGAGAGAGAGAGAGAGGTTGAAGGAGGAGGGAATGTACAAAGAGAAGGATTGTGTGATGTATTATGAAGCATTTTCTTGCTCTCTGTACTATAAGCGATTACTTATTGGCTATCAGCTGGTGCTAAAGTTTGTTGAAACTAGTTTGTGTTCATAGTCCGAAGTATTTTCGGGAAGAAGTTCTTTTGCTATTATGGATCTTATTTTGTCATCTTTTGTGTCCCTCTGTACCTTCCTATATACCTTCTGAATAAGTATAATAAAAGGAAAACTATTTAAAACATTATCTTAATTTATTGACTAGAGCAGAATTAGCGTATTTAATGGGTATAAACTCTCGCTATGAACTGAGTCTTGCAAATTTAGTAATTTAGAAATAAATCACACCTTCACAACAATCAGTTAATACAAACTAAATTTGTCAAATGAGTTGATTTGATATGAGGATTATTAAAAAGTCATATAAGTTATCACGGTTATGGTATTGCCAATTGTATGAGTTTATTGGCTGTTTACAGATCAAGATACCCATTTATATAGTCCGCTTCATGCAGTGAACTGCATTGTATTCCTTTTATCTTCACACATTTAACGCGATCTTGGCAAGGCTTGTTTGCAAATGCTGTACAGATCCGTACGACTATATTTATTGCTCTCAATTAGTGTCATTGTGTAAAAATTGCATGTAGCCAAGACTTATGGAATATAGGCTACGGGTTTGAGTGTGCACATAGATGAATATGGATCGTTAATGGACTGATGATTGACAGGGGAAAACTGAAGTACATCCAGCGAATCTTGTGATCTGTCACTCACCACATTGTGTCGCTATCAGAGCAATGACACTGAAAACGAGCCTGAACAATGAAACACATCATTTAGTGCCCTACTTGATATGCTATCAGGGTATGCTGGTTAAGAGCTAGCTAAGGCTGAATCCCGTGAGACTCAAAATCGGGAAGTCATGGGTTCAACCTGAGCGGCTCTCCGGGTTTTCTTATAATTATGGTCTTGATGCGTTGCTTGGTACAGCCGCTATTCTGAACCTCCATCTATACTTAAGAGCTTGTCTTGAAATGGCAATACAGGTTAGAAGAATGTTTCTGGCGGCTATGGGGTCACATAATATTTTTTTATCCCCTTTATTTATTTATACCTACCATTCTGTATTTTCTGTCACATTTTCTCTCTTCATTCCTATCTTCATATTATTTCAATGTTTATCTTAATTGGTTGACTTCCTTAGGATTTAACCTACCTGCTCAACATATTGCTTTCTAGTATTGACGTATTCCACGGATTGTCTGTATAGTAACTCGGAATTATTGCATACGTTCTTGCTAAATAGTCGGTATTTATAATTTGTAAGTAGTTCAAAGGGAAATAATAATTATGAAGATTCGCTGTAAGAGAAATAACTTACGTAGTTTAGTGCCTTAGTGTTGACTTAAGTGTGAAGAGTGCTTTGAGCAAATTGCTAGAATTTGGCAGGGAAAGCAGAACTTCAAACAGGTCTTCGGACCAAGGTTTAGCTAATAGGCATGTGTAGCTTAACGCAAATGCTTAACCAGTGTCAATATATCGCTTTGTAGTATTGACATATTCCACTGTTTGCCTGTTTAATAACTCATAAGTCTGTTTGGTAACTCCTCAGATAACAACTCTTCGCTTTCATGTCCCAATTTCTGTAGTTTCACTCGCCTTCCTTAGTAGGCATACAGACACTCATCCGAACTCTACGATGATAAAAAGTAATAAAAGGTAGAAACAACTAGTAATGCACGTGTGAAGTTATCACTTTACTTCTATTGATTTTGTTGCCTGCGCTTGTTATTTATTACACAGAAAAATGGTGGACATAATAATCATTAGTGCAATGTTTCCTGGCATTCCATAGAAGTAGTTTGGTTTACACCCTAACTCGAGAATTCCATGTCTTAGCCGGGCAACACCAATTGGGAACAAGTGTACAATGTTGCCAACATCTCAAACATCATTACGTCTCGACTGAACTCAGAAGATTGCACAGTAGTCCTCGGGTTTTGGGTCATAAACGAAACGCCGGTGAGTTATTTCGTATGGGATAATACGATGGTAAATACAGGATGACGAATAAAATCAGTAGGAGTTACCTTAGGAAATTATTAGAAACAAAGGCATGGCACTTCTTAGTGTAACGAAGTTTTTCGAAAAGTGTGGAAGGGTAACAAAAAGGCTGCATTAAGGATAGTAGTGGCAGCTAGTATATAGGTCAGTGACATGTATTGCTAGTGATAGGTTAGGTTAGGTTAAGAATAGTGATGTTAGTTTAGTTTGTGTGCGTTTCGTTATGTGCCATATTAAATCATTTCCTGTACTGGGAAATTTCATTACTGCGACAATCATTCCTCTATTGTTTTCCACCGCTCGGAACGTAACGGACGATAGTCGCGGCGCACACCTCACTATTTACTGGTTGTGGCTTTGACGATCTTTTCAATGTTTTATTTAATACCGAATTTACAACGATATATAACTATTGCTAAGAACGACATTATCACTAACGGCAGTTAATTACACAGGAAAAATTACATTATATTATTTCCTCCTTTCCTGAAGTTCAAACCATAGGCCTACTTCTGCAGAGTCCTCCTGTGAAGTAGAGTTTAGTATCGTATTTTGTAACGTGTGAAGTCACAGTGAATTCAGTTCCCACCTCATAGGAAGTACGTCTTCATTCATTTTACTGTGTATGCAATTTTGTTTTTGTCTTTAGAGAAGGCCTGATGTCCTGCTGATTCCTCTAGCCATGGTAATCCCCAATGTGTTCCTCGTCTTCTAGTTTGATTTATGAAACCATTTACGACATTCGGGGTTGGTTTCAGGGACAAAAGGAACGGACGGTATTATAATAACAATATTATAATAAATAAATACAAAATTGGGATTTTTAATTTCATATTTTACTTGATAACCATACTACATAGTGGTGACACATGACTAACGATATTTTATAACTTTTTTCACTCGACTTAATTCTTATATGGTCAAAACGACAAAGGACAAAGAATACCAAGTGTCTTAGGAGGCCTTCAAAATTTAGACATGTGCAGGGGAAATTTTAATTTTATGCTTGGAGATATATATATATATATATATATATATCGTAATATTGTAGGCCTACATATATTATGTATAAATATTCTCTAGTGTTGCAATAAACAGCTTACTTGTGTTCGAAAAGTACAGTATCTCTGCATTGGTTGGCATTACATTTTTACACTAGCTCCCTTCAGCATTCATGATATACCCATACAGTCGTACCCAAGAACGATCAGGCCATTCTTTGCAATTGTCACGAAATGACTTCATTTTCAGCTTGAGTAAGATGTGTGTTCAGATGTGTGGTTCGGGTGGTATTGTCTTCGCGATGTGACCGCGAATTATGTTTTTTAAAAAAATGGGAGTTCGCAGGTTGTGATCTGCATTAAAATTAATTTTATTATGAAAAATAATTAAATTTTCCTTCAATTACGAAATTTATTAAAGTGTATTAAAACATATTAAAGTATACCGTCGATGAACCGTGTCACAGATGAGAATGAATCAACTTTCTATGACTGATTGACGTTGGAGATATAAAAATAGGCGATTCATCGTCGACTGGGCGGTCGTTGAGTTTCTGTCCATGGAGAAAAACGTTTGGAAAATGATGGCTGTTATCTTTGGTGATATATAATTGTTAATTTTAAAAATGCAGTAACTTATAAATGAAACTGAACAGTTTTGAGGGGCCGTTGGAAATATTTGCGAGAAGGGGGCACATATTATGTTTGTAGTTACATCACTGTCATAGAGTAGAATCAGATTATAACAAATGTGGCCTCAGGGCTGACAGTCTTGTTATAATGTGTTACTATATGTGAGAATTGTTTTCTCGCAGCTTTTTTATATTATTATTATTATTATTATTACTAATATATTCATTCCACTACTAGACCTTCAGTTAGTTACAAGTGAATTTGTTTTTATTTTTATTTGGTAATTATAGAACTTTAAGTGCTAGCAGCTTTATTATGAAATTAACTCTGTTATTGGCTCATTGTTACGTATGAAGTCTTACTATTATTACTTTATACTATTACTTGATACTATTTCAATACCACCATCAATCCCAATTCTAAGCTACACGAAGGACAAATTCAAATCTAGCAGACTCTTTTTGAAGTTATAATCAAGTTTTTCCTTAATAGGTAATTCCGTCAGCATTTCTGAAACTTTCTCCATGCACTGAATGACCATTCAAAATATTCCTGTGATATATTTGTTTTCCTTTGTAAGAAATTAATAATTTTCCTTATGTAAAACTGGAACAGCAAAACCCTTATTCAAGAGATTAAGTTGAAGCAAGAATTATCTGTACTTTTTACACAAAGTATTTGATCACATTCTACAAGATATTACTGTTCGTGCCATTTTAAGAAGACCTCGCCCCAAACCATCGTCTGTCT
This sequence comes from Ectobius pallidus, assembly GCA_964059195.1. NCBI lineage: Eukaryota > Metazoa > Arthropoda > Insecta > Blattodea > Ectobiidae > Ectobius > Ectobius pallidus. The sequence goes on from CAXKWD010000006.1 coordinate 77,866,434, forward strand.
ACAAAAGAATATAATAGCATTGGTCCCTAATCCGAAAATCTGCACCGACACCGAGAAAGAGCAGGTAGTCGCATGGATTTCCCCAGTGTTGCCGCTGTCATTCATCACTTTTCAAGTGAAGTAAACGTGCTGTCGTACGTATTTGGCTACATTGTACTGAAGTGCAGACAAGTATGAATACTCCTAATTACCATTCTATTCACTGATTGACAGGTCGTAGAGGATTAGGGTAGCAGCAGGTAGAGGCAGTTCCTGAAAAAAGAAAGTCTTTAAGAAGTGGCACCCGTACACTACTTATTGCTAGAATCACTCTAGCAGTGGATTTAATTAATATAGATACGATACAATCATGTTAATTATTATTCAGTACTTATTGTTCGTAGAGTAACTGTTGTTTACCAGCAATCTGTATTCTGTGATAGAGACAACATTCTATAGAGTCGTTAGATATTAGAGTCATCTACTTCAAGAATGCTGTGACACAAAGTTTGAAGTCAACTGCACGAGGTAAATAATGAAACGAGGTTGGAAAGCTCAACTGTTATTGCAAATGGTATATACCCAATCATCGTGTCCAGCAGGGGAGACAAGGGCTATCGTCTGCTCCTGTTAGTGGCACAGATTCTATCGACCGGGCCCAATAAACTGGATCCAGCCAGATACAATACCTCCATTGTTTTTATTCCGTGTTGTTCCCGATATTAATGAATATGTTGTTCAAAAACTCAATATGCTGTCTCCCACATAATATACTGAGGCAAAATTCAGGTTCACATTCGTGGCACTATGAGAACGAACACGGATCACATGCTGATGTTGCGTTGGTTCGAATCCGACATGAAATAAAATGATAATTTATTTTTTACTTTATCTCTATCCGTGCCTATGGAAGTGAATGAACTGAATTTAAGCTGGAGTTGAGTTGAGTTTCGCCGGAACTATATGTTTTGAGTTAAATTATTGCAAAATTTGAGTACCTTAGTGTGTGTGTACGTGTACGTGTGTGTGGTCATCGGGATATCTAAAAAATGAAAAAGTTTTCCAAAATAAATACAACGTCCAAATTTAAATTTCTCGAGAGTGTGACACATTCTGTAATGTATTATCTGCCACGTTCTGTCACCCTATCAATTAAAACGGTTAACTTCGCGAGACTCCATTTTTCACACAAGTTGTAAAACCATATCGGACTGCAAAGAAAAGTATATTAAAATTATTAGTCCCTTAGTATATTATTTCCTGTTCAAAATTCGTTAATTGTACATAACATTTTAATTTCTTTTATGCTCTTTTTTTTTTGTTTTACAAATAGTAGATAAAAAATATGCATCCAAAGGGATACATTCTAATTCAAGCTTTAAGGGGACACAGAATAGCCGACTTTACAATGTTAAATACAATCTACCTTTTTACAAATTTTACTAAAGTTAGGTACTTGATATTTTTACAGTTTCTATGTCAATACTGAAAAAAAAATTCATAAATATAAGTCACTTAGTTAATGAAGTATGATTTTTTTCTTTGTAAAAAATTTATATCAACATTTTAAAGTACGTAAATAGTTAATAGATTAACCGATTAAAAAAAAAATTCAGGTTATATAAGACATCTGAATAAGCAAATTCTGATAATTTCAAGATTATAGGTTAAGTAGAAGCCGAGAAAAGCTAATTTATATATAAAAATAGTAAACTTATGAAAATCGAGCTCCAAAGTCAAAACTTCCCTGCTTCCTTGCTGGATCTTCTTAGAATTATAGTACAATTATGTTTGATGCACCATTTTAAAGACGAAAGTCCACAAATTAAAATACAATAATACTTTTAAAAATCTTAATTTTAATCCAAAAACCAATTGAACTTGAAAGTTAAAATACTGGATCTTCTTAGAAAAATAAAAAATAGCATGAATAGCATTAAAGTAAAATTATGTATGGTACATCGTTTTAAAGAGGAAAATTCAGACAATAAAATAAAACAACAAGAAGAAAATCACACTTTTCATACAATAAATTAACTTTATTTCCCCTTAAGAAAATTTAAATTCTAGCACTTTTTTCAGAATTGCAATCCATGTTGATAGCTGGCATAGTTTCCAATAGGTTTCAATCTGCTTTGATTGTTAGGTCGAGTATTTTAGTATATTGCGATACAAGTGCCGTAAGCGATGCATACGGATCGAGGAAATAGTTTGGAAAAACGAGGCGCTCGCGCCGAGTTTTTTCAATTTTCCGAGATCCGTTATGCGCTTACGGCACGAGTATTGCATGCTATTTTTTGCACGATTATTTATATCAATTTAATTATATTAATTGTGATATTACCTGAAAATATACTTTATTGAAGATAGATGTTTATTTCAGAAAGTGATTCGCATGTGTTTGTTGTTATGCGAACCGAATATTTGTCCTGGGGGGCCTTGTCCATAAAGGCTTGTATTATGAAGTGTGGCGTAAGTAAATTCTTACCGCACATAGCAACAAGATTGCGTGTGGGAATGTCAACTTACGATCCACGGCAACAACATTCGTAAGTACCACTAATTAGTTAAGTCGTGCAAAAAGCTTATTTACAATACAGAATACGTACAAGTTTGTACGGAAATTTACAGCGGAGTCATTAACTCACTGAGTGTATAGCCTAGGATATTAACAGTTTTATTGTATCATTTTTCAGTTTAAAAATCAGGACTACGAAAAGGATCGTGGTTCAAATCTCGGCTAAGGCTTCCTACCTTAGCCTACAAACGGCCAATGTGAAAGAATTCTCATTCCACTGTATTCTATTATGTTCTGGAATATTTTTACATGACTTTAAATCGGCACATATGGGATTGCGGAATTCGTGCAAAAACCAATTTGGGCCGGGAATGAATCTTCGAACTTAGAAAACGATTGCCAATAAATCACCTACCGTCCCATTCAGACCGACAGGATTATATGACCTACTGGAATCTCTGCATGGTCTAGTACTTTTTTGTAGCACAAGCAATAATTGCACAGAGGAATAAATCTGATGCTCCAAGTTATGTGAAATAAACCATTTGCAGCATTAGCACGTTGCTTTCGCATTGAATTGCACCTCATTTTGTGAATCATGTTGGAAACTAAGTAGCTTATGGTAGCTGCATAATAGCTAGAAGGGAATAACATAGATGTAGTACCTAGTGATGCTGAAACTTCTCCTACAGAGCTGTATGGAGTGTGGTCTCAACGCGAAGCATCAGGCGTTAATGTACTTATACTAACACAGGGAAGGGAACTGACAATTCGGTTTGCAGACTGACGCTTGGCGGTTTGTGTTCGAACGATCTGAATCAACGGATTGAATTTAATCATGTGATTGTATAACATTAATAAAATCAATTCTGTGCAACATAAATCTGTATTCAGCAGTAATGCATTTGTCGGCCCATTCAGTGCTCTCAATATGTTTGTTATTCACCATAGTTCATGCTCCATTAAAAAATTACCAATCTTTACAGCCATAACTTCTGTGTTACATCGTTAACATATTAATTATGAAATTATCACAGTGCCAGTACAGTTTAGGTATGAGGGTATTGCGTAATACATCCTTTGGAGTAGAAATTGTTGACTTCAGAATCTTATTTTCATAAAATTTAACGTAAGAGTATTCTGGTTAATGTTCTGCTCGGATGTATTAATATTAATTATTGCAGTTGATAAAATAGTGTACGAATTTTAACACTTATAAAGACGTAAACCTAAACATTAAAATAGTCTATTCTTAGATTGTTTTCTTAATTCCTAAAAGTTTGGTTTATTGGTTTGAAAATGACTACATTTTGATAGTGTGTAGGAAAATCTAATTATCTATTTTAGGGTTGCATGATGTAAGGTTTCATTAAATGCTAGAACAAGAACAGAAAAATTGTCAATCTTATAGAACTCGCTAAAAAACAAATGCCCCTATGCCATAACATTTTATTTAAAAATGTAATTCACATAAAAGTAATAGATCTTAATGTAAACATATTACACATAACAGCACGATATTACCATTGTTCGAAAGACGAATCTACTTGTGAACTGATCATCATTGGAATCTTCTAATGGGTTACTTACTGTCCCTCAGTATTATAACACGCAGATCCCCTCGGAAGATCTCTGAATATCTTCTAGGTAATGTAACATAATATAATTTCTGCCGTTGTTCGCGTAGATGGCATTGGCTATAAGCCATGGTTTCAAAAAAAGAGAGAAACTTTGTTTCAACATTTTTTACGATGTTTTAAATTACGACAAAACAACGTTTTAGAAATCTACTTATAATGTTTAAATGCATTCAAAATTGTGTAGTAGAATTTGATATGCTTATTATCATTCCAAATATTCTTTTAAAAGACCCTCGGTTACATTCCAGCTTATGCTAAGTGTCCTTTACGTTACAAAATCCATTTTTGAGAACAAACAGCTACCGATAAAATACCCAACAACAAAACAAACACTTTAAAACAACATAACAATGAAACTTACTGTGAATATAATAACGTCTTATTTAGTCTCAATTTCTCCCATCCATTTGTTTCTTATCAAAAATAACATTTTTACCTATGTAGCTTTTTAAGCTTATTAATTTTTTGTATTACAAACATTTTATGTTCCGTATACTATAAACATTTATCTCTAGTGTTCAGTTGCTCACATTCAAGGAGGACGTGTTTCGCATTTACTTTTGAATTGCAAAGTGTAGTCTACAGATTCCTTTCGCATCATTTTTTCTCATATTTCTTCAGATACCGGTACCTAAGCTCCACCAAGCTAAGCCTATCCTCTCTCTACGTTATAATTGTTGAATAAATAAGTTTCCAGCCCTCTGTTTGCTTTTATTTATCTTTAAAACAGTAATGATTTAAATCTATTTAATTTGCTGAACTTTCCTTGGTTAGATATGTCGCTGCATATATTTCTTATTATTTTTCAAATTACCTTTATACCACGAGATTCTGTTATTTGCAATATCCTTTTTAACCCTAGCTTATTAATTAATTTCATTGTTTTTATCTTTGAGGGTCAATTATAATAAATGAATGTGTATAAATGAATGTGGGTATAAGGTGAATGTATTTGTCAACTTATCCTAGCTTATTAGTTTCCTTTCCTACTTCACTCCACCAGTATATGAGTCTAATAAGACCTATCTGTTACCCTAAGATAAAACACATATGCAAATAAAGCAAAAAGAGAACAAATGAGTGGAGGCAAAGTACTACAGTGGTTAACAACAGAAATGAATTGCTGCATATTAATATTGTCGACATGTGCATTTACTGGACAGATATGTTTGGCATTTCACATCGTTATTACAAGGAATCACGCATTTTGAGTATTAAGTGGTGATTTCGTAAAAATGTAAACGCGTTAATTACTTAGTCACTGCCATTGTTTAATCTTCCACATCGTAGATTCAATGCGAAATATTTACAATAGTTAATTACTTATTGCTGGCAGTCATGCGAATTGTACGAATTTTTTCCAGTTTGATGACATCATTGTGTCTGTGGTTGCCATGCTAACAAATTACTGCGCTCTATTATATTCGTTATCGTTCTTAATAGATGTAACTTACAACGACGCTACCACAGTTTGAAGTGGGTTTTATTGTTTTCGAGCTTTTCTTCCATGAAACATTAACTGCATTACGGCGTAAATTATTAACAGCATTTTCACTACTTGAAATTTGAACAGTAAAGATTGTAAGGACTTTTGTCTAAAATAGTTGTGTTACCTATTGCTCATTCTAATTGAAAACTGATGTACTTATTTGCAGTCTCAGTGGTAAGATGTTAAACAAAACCTTTCTCCACCCATGGGCAAAACAATTTTCTCAGTTCAATAATTCTTATATAGAATAAGATACCGTATTGCATGGAACATATTCAGTCGTTTCAGATTTTAAATAAAAAGATTTACTCCCTGGTGTAACAATCTATTATGTAAAAGTTAACAAAACATTTTTAGCCGCTTTCGAAAAAGTCGCGAAAAAATGTTACATAAAATGGCAATAAAAATAAGACAAAATCGTCGCCAATTTTGGTCACACCTCCAGAAAGTATCAAACCACACTGTAAAGTTTTGTTGTTAAACGATATTTCGTTCTCGAACTATGCTGATTAAAGGCACACACACACACAAACATGTTCCAGAAGATAGGATTTTTGGATTCCGGGAACCTCAAAAAGGTGTATGTATGTTGAGAACTCGACATCGAATTTAATTGTTGAACAATATACTTTAATTAAAACCTATAGTAACCTTGATACGGGCAGATAAAGTAAAAATTGGCATTAATTACACAATGGAGATCAAGAATTGCAGTTAACGTATAGTTCAGTCGTTTTTTATGTTTTGAGAATTCCGTTTTGGAGTTTAAATTCATGACTGCTTCACATTAGAATACATACAGAATTTTCTTCCGGTGTCTCGCTATATTGCTGGGCAACACGTTTTGCAGCTTCCAATTCTAATATCAGTAGCTGGGACGGATATTATGATCCGATTGATTTTCTCACACAGACTATATTGTTCTCCTTTTACTTGACTCTGTAAGAAGGATTACTCCTTCTCCTTAGCATTTTGTTTTGATTGTGGAAAAACGAACAATCTATTTGACAACTATTGGCCGTAGTAACTCTAAATATCGGCGAGGAACATAATCCTGCTGTTCACGGAAGCATTGAATCTGCTTTCTATCAATAATCATGAGAGATATCTTAAAGAAACTCGAAAACATTCTGCAAAACATTTAATTCTAGATACTTCATGTGGTCTGCGAATTCAATTTCACCAATACTAAAGTTCTACATCGGCAAGGAATATTATGCAGTCGTTACCAAACTATTAAAATTACCATCTTCATGAAACTGCGAAAGTTTAGAACAAATGTAGTCTTATGTTACTTCCAGATATAAAAACAATGTTCCTGTGAAATGTAATCTTCATCGACTCAGTAGTTTTCAGCTGAAAGACGAACAGAATTACAGAACCAAAGGATGTAAGATAGATTCTGACTGTTACATATTATTAGGCCTACTTCAATGTATACCAAAAAGATACGAACAGATAATGTATCAAGAAATAGATATCACATTAGTTATAATTGAATCGTTGGTTGTTTAAAATATTTTTATTGGATTTAAGTATTAGTATGAACCACTACTTGTGGCCAAGGTATTTTGTCAGGATCTTTTAAATTTGAATTTGTTTACACAGTTTGTAGCACAAGGAGGTGTGTCAAGGAAGGCGTGTCAACACGAAAACCACTTGGTATCAAACTAAATTTTTGCTGATTTACTGAACCAAATAAGATGTAATGGGACTCAAGTTTGAAAATGTACAAACTCATCGATGTCATCAGTACGCAGCGATGTTAAATAAGAAGCAATCAAACCTTTACTTGTGGTGGTAGCTTAGTTTTTAAGACAACTTTTTGTTTTACACTTGATATCGAAAATGCTTTGCATTTATGATAGGCTGTACTTCTCATTGTAAAAAGTCCCTCATATATTTTGCAGATCGATGCACCATACAATACGTAAATGAGTCTAATTCCACTCAACACTTCACGTACATCTCTCATGTTATAAATCAATCGAAACGTTGAAGTAATTGATTAGACAAGAGCATTAATATTAGTATTAGAATCTAGTCTTCATAAATAATAATACACACTTCTAGGCTATACTAAAAATGAATGAGCAGGAAAGTGTCAAAAATTAGTAATGAGGTAAATACTGTTCTCAAAATACGAGTAGTTACAGTAAGCCTGATGTATTACTCTGCCATTTTTGTCCTAGAGGATGAAAGAAAGTCTATCTATACGCTTCAGTCATTCTCCCTGTAAATATTTGTTTCAGATTATCTCATGTACAGTACCGTCAAGGACTCTCTTTGAATGGCAACCATAATAAAGTAATCTATTTTTTCATATTTTATTATTGTATGTAGCCTATGAAACCAGTTATGATTTTCATCCTCTCATTCTCTCAACTTCCTTCCTTCTTCCCCCTCCGTCCTTCTTTCTTTCCCCATCCGCTTCCTAATTTCTTCATCTTTTTCTAAGTCTTACATTTTGCAAATGCATACATTTACGGGGTTTATAAGGATAACTTTTAGTTTTTTTCTATTTCGACATTTTTTAATGTATTAATTTAAATAACAGGTTTTAAAAATTCACCCTTTCATATCGCATTCTTTAAATCACCCCACTTCAGACGTTAAATCTTTTAAAGTTTGTCACAGATCTTAGCGGTATCAAATGTGTGTCTGAAGCTATCTGATACCAAAACAACGGGTTGGGCAGTACGTAACTAAATTAAATTAAGATGCTGCCAATTCAATCATGGCCACTTCCATTAAAATTCCCGTCAATACATTCAGCTTTGATGAAGCCAGATCATGCAATATGTATAATGGAAGGATATGGGATGTCTTCGTCCCGTGGGATAAGACTACATAGGATGCGGAGGGGTCACTCAGGTGTAGACATTCGACACCGCCGGTGAGGATTAGCTGACATGTGGCGATGATGACTAGCGTCGTTGTTTATGTGGCCATTTCCGTTCATTAAAGCTGAATGAGGGACAGATATCCCGGCTATTATATTATCAATCATGTAGAGGACCTGGTCTCCGCGGCTGTCGGATTACCTGCCTGATATTGGCTTAATAGTAACATACTTCTCACTCTGAGTTAATTATGGATAACTGTTAAAGTGCTCACCTCCGTGGTTACACTGTTACAGGTGAGGTGAAGGGCCTTGTCAGTATGAATTGCACTTACAAATATAGTTTTTTTTTTTAATCTAACTACGTATCCTTTACATATTTTGTCTTTTGTCGGAATTCTTAGACGGACTTTTGTAAATCCGTTCACACTTTATAGCAATACCTAGTTAGTTCTTTGAGGTAACGTGGGATTTTTAAGAGAGTGACATACTGAGTTTAAATTTATGTAAATGAGAAAACGGAAATGATAAAGTAAATAAAATAGGTGTAAAGAAAGAAGTAGGGAAATCTATTTCCAAATGAGTACTCTCCTATTACTTCTATTATATTGCCTATATTTCTTACTAATTGGATAAGTGTTTTGTATAAAAATTTTGCTTTAAGATGCTCGGTTACACTTTTATCATTCCAAAGATAAATGAAATATACTGAACGAGAAAAGCCTAAAACACAAGAAAGTGGTAGGAAGACTAGGCCTATAGAAGCGATATTGTTTATACCTAAGAATCGCCATCATCATTAGGCCTAAAGTGATCTTTTTAACACGTGAACGACTTGATTCGGAAAAGTAACCGAAGAAATTATACAACTGCACATTCACTAATAATAATTTAAATACGTTTGTAAACAGTTGTGATTTGCTCTGAGCTACAGAACATCCATAAATCTTTTTTATTAGTGAAAGTGTGGAAAATATTTCTTTACTTCACTAGGAAATGAATTAGCATACGTTGGATTTATATTCCTTTGTACTTTATAAATACAAGCTTACATTGGTTTTCAATTTCTTCCTCTTTATGCTTTTATTTCGTGTAAATGTTATGTTTTATTTATGATTGTTACTTAAGTACAAAAGAATAGTATACCTAAATTTCTTAAAAATGTAAAATATACTGTATGTGTGTATATAGACTACATATATATTTTACAGGCTATTTTTTTCGCCACACGTGAGTTTGTAATGGAGGTGTGTTTGTACGCATATGTACGTTTGTGTCTAATACATTCTCTACTCATTATTGCAAATTTATTATGCTACGACGAGAGCAACAATGTTGTATGGGGCCGAACTTTGGGGCTGGAAAAAATTAGGGAGTTTAGCTCAAATACAGAATTCTTTCCTGAAAAGAATTTTGAGGGTAGAGAGAGAGGGGCGGAAAATTGCGGGGTGAGAAAAGAGTGGGGAATTACATGCGTCACAATATTCTGCAAAATTATGGTAATAAAATACTGGTTAAATTTATTGAAGGCTGAAGACATCTTTAAAATTTATGTGTTACATTGAACAGCTTGAGAATCTAGAAACTACAAACTGGGCGTCCACCATAAAAAGGGGTTTGGAGGGTGTAGGGATGAGATGGGTGTGGGAGAATGGGAATGAGAATAGAAAAAATATTTGGAAGTAGATAAAAGGGAGATTAATTGATATCGAGAGGCAGAACATCGAGGCTGACTGTAATGGTAAAGTGTCATTAGAGTTACAAGCAGAATTAAAGGCTACTTGGGGAAGGGAATCATATATAGAAAGATTGGGTGCAGAAGATAGAGCAGCAATGGCCTGGATACGCCTGGGAAGATGGAAATCTAAGATAATTTCGGATGAGAGAGGGGTGAGAATCTGCCCAATGTGCAGAGAAAATGAAACCTGGGTTCATATCTTGTCGGGATGTGGAGTTACAGAGCGCTGGAGAATTATGATGCTACCCGACAGATTTTTATACTCGCAAATAAGTAGGGAGGCATGTCTAATTCTATTACTGGATGAGCACAATTGTCATGGGATATGTAAATTTCTGCAGAAACTTAGATGTGCGAGGGAAAGCCTAGATTTGGAGAATTAAGGAAATCTAAGTGTTATTTTTTTGTTTTAATAATGTCTATGTGTTTCTAGGAAATTTTTACTGCTTGGGGTGAGGCGTTACATCTGTGGATACTCGTAGTTATGTAAATAATAGAATATAATTTTTTAAATTGGGTATTTTTTTATGGGGTAGTAATTTAAGTGAGCACGTATGGTCGACACCGACCCGTGCGCCGGTTAATGTTCATAATGTAGTTTATATGTAAGAATTTTTGTGAGCAATAAATACACTACCACTATTTATTCAGAAATGGTTTTGAGATAGAAAAATAATAAATTTATTTAATTTACTTCCGTACGATAAATAAGACCTTCGTTGAGAATCCTTCTCCTTTTAATATTGATTTTTATTATTTGTATTATACATGTCTGCCGAAAGTAGAAGAATATTTGAAATTAAACACCTAGTCTTTATTATTCATGATTCTTTGCACAGCAACAAACTGCAATTTGATTTGCGGCCGTTTTTAGTAACTAGCATAAAAAGTGAATCCACGTCAACATTTGGTTACAAACTCTGCTGAAAACTGGTTGTAACTATATTGTTTTCTCCCGAAACCTAAAGGGACATAAATTTGTAACAGGAGAGGAGGAAAAGGAGAAAATAATGACATTAACAATGCATCACTGACGTACTCGTAAATTCATTTCTTTACAGCGCCGTGCCAGGAACTGAAAAAAAGCCTGTTTAGAAATATGAAGATAGGTTTCTCGATCATAGAAGGGTGCACCAGGTAACTTAATGTTTAATGTACCTTGAAAATATAGGTAGCGTGCTAATCTTAATCACTTATCATCCATGAAGGTAGCGAGACATAGGGCCTGTATTTCAAACTCTTTATGCGGCCATTATTTGAATATATTTAAAACAAGGGGTATGAAAAAGAATATGGAAATAAAATAATCGATTTTCTATATTTCTTAGCAAATGTTATTAACAATCTGAGAATTTATGTCTCGGCTGCTAACAAATAACTTTTTGATAGGAGTAAAATTTAAGATAGGTCAATTATAAACGTGTCGGCCGCGGTGGTCTAGAGGTAGCGTGCCCGCCTCTAGATCCGCAGGGCGCGGGATCAAACCCGGCCGCGGTCGATGGATTTTTTAGGACGTAAAAATCCTGGGCACGGAGTCCTCCGGGAGGGACTTTAAGCTGGGGGTCCCGTGTCGTAGATTTACGGCACGTAAAAGAACTCCAAGCCTAAATTAGAGCCTCTGGACAAAATTTATCGGCCCTTTCACGTCCAAGAAATACTTAGTTTCCAGAGGGTGGTTGCGAGGCGATGGGCTTACCACCTGTCCCTCTACCCTCTCTCAGAAAATAAGCATATCAAAATTAGTATAGGTAATGAAACCTCCACTTGGAGGCCCCTTCGCCCCACCTGGGGATCATAGGGTACCAGATACCAGATACAGAAATACCCTTATTGTATCATAGACTTTTCTTAGAAATCAAATCTCAAAATGGAATTATTTTTCTTCGTGTGGAATTATCTAGCTGAATACCACTTGTGGACGTGTTAAAGTTAAAAAATTTTGAAACCATATAACATCTCCCCTTCTAGCAGTACACTTGCCTCCTTGTAACTTACCTTGTATGGCAATCAGTAGTTTTTATATTCTAAGCCTAATTTCCGTGCCAGATACCAACATGGGGTTTTCTATTTTGTTATGATCTACCACCGAATAAACCTCGTAATTTTAGTAAATAAAATATCATGCATTGTATTAGGCAGCAAAGATGAAAACTGCCTATATAATGTTCAGTTATACAGAATTTACTTACCCATGGAGTCACATGATTGCTTTCTTTTAAACAATTTCAAAATGGTAAAATGTGAATTATGTTGAAGCCTAATCGGTCAGTATGAAGTTATCATTCTTAAAGGTAGAAATATAGAATAGTATGGACAACAGGCTTAAATAACTATAAACAAAATTTGTAAAGATCCTACAATATTTCAGTAGTCAATTCTCAAACTAGTCCTGGTATGATTCCCAGTCCTGATTATTAACAACAGAAGAAATATACGGCTTGATTAGGAGTTGATTCGAAGTCCTAATTGTGAGAAAAAGTGTCGACGATGTGTAACATGTACGCTAAATCCAGAAGAACTGTTCAAACTTGTTCAAAATTTGCCTCTAAGGTCTCTAAGAATAAAATATGGAACAACAGAAATTTGTATGTTAACGTTATAGAAACATAAATACTTCAAGAACTTGCACGGCCGTCCTCAATGCCTAATGTTAATTTCCTGCATGGGATGACACTTCACTGAGCATAGGTATACTACATTCTAATGTTTGTTATTGTTTCACAACTGCCATGATATTTTAATTTTAATATGCTGGATTAAAGTCTTAATCCATATATGTAGATTTCTTTTGTATATTACATATCCAAGTGTTATTTTATTCAAAGTTAACCTAAGAATATTTAGAGCAATTCTATTTCGCTTATTCTGCAAATCTGAAAAAAATAAAGCCAGAATACTTTATATAATTTTGGTGATTGTAAAACTTTTATTTAACAATTCGCTAGACACTTTAACAATAATATCGACATTAATAAAATCAGGTAAACTGATGTAACAAAGTGCCAGTAATTGCAATTGTGATATTCAGAAAATAGGCTGTTATTTTTTAACCAATTTCCGAGTTAAGGTCCAGATCGATTCATTAAGCAGAGCTTATGGAAGGACAAAGGTCTAGTTTGATAAGCATATGTGAAGGAATATGTAGGTAGTGTTTTTTTTTGTCTGTCAAAGCTACCTGTATTGCAACTTCCAGAACCGTATATGAACACTCCAAAACAATATGTTGCCATGAGAAGTGATTTGCATTTGATAAATTCTTTCTAATATATGACCATAAAATAGGCATCGGTGAACTAATTTGGTCCATTATCAATAGGTTTCTTCCCATGGACGTTATAAATGCGTGTAACAAGTTTAATGAAAATCCAATAAAGCGTATTTGAGTTATCTCGCGTACAAACAAACGGACGGACGGACAGACAGACAGACATTTTTTCGTCCACCACCCAATCTCAGAAAGTACCATCCTGGCACTTAATAACTGTTCCTCTTACCAAGATTCATCCAGGTTTCTTAAAACCAATATTTATTAGTATTTTGGTATAGTACTCTATACTCTAGCCTACCGAATTTATTTAAAAAAAATCCCTATAATTCATGAAGTCTTGAGCTATATAATCCAGATTCTTCTGTAAACTCTGTGTAGATGACGATATCCTTCAAATTAGTTGAAATGAATCTGAGTAACCGCTAGACTTGCAGAAGCATAGCCTATATCAATGCTTATCTCGAAGAATGGTAGATATGTTTATCACACGCAAGAAGTTTGTACCTATTCTCGTTTCGGTGCATCTTAATGTTGTGGGCGCATCTTGTTAATGTGTTTAGTTTTAATGTGAATATGTTGTAAAAACCCTGTTTTCCAGTAGGCTACTAAGCTTTCAAGTTGGCTCTTTTTTTACTTGGTCTTATAAGCAACTATTTCAGGTTTACTAGTCAGTTGGTCAGCCCTGTTTTCAGGCTAATCAGCACGACGATCCAGGGGAAGGGGAGGCGAATCAAAGTAGGGGTAAGCGTGTGTGATATGATTTACGTAGTTATTTTTAAAAGCATCAGTAGTGTGTTTTTAAGCTCATTTCGAGGTAGAAACTGGAGGTTGTGATGTAGCGGATGCACGCCATCTTACGTGTCACCCGCCCGCAAAGTGAACGCGTGTGCAGTCCCCACAAATCCCCTCCCATCGTATTTCTTTCTTTTCAACAACAGCTATGTTATAATAACTACTCTTATTGCAATCTACTGCAATTAGGAATCGGAGTTTTAGTCACAAGCGAGACAAACAGCCAAGCGAAACTGACTAGTAACTATTTGAAACGGTATTAAAGCGTTTGCGTTGAGGACCTAGGTTTGATTCCTAGTGTGACCAGGTTTTTAAACTACACCGATGGACTGGAACTAGATAAAAGTTTATACGTCACTAGTCTGTGCATCAAAATTAGTTTTGCGCATGAAAACCAAACCGTAACCAAAATTTTTGAAAAAATTGTTAAATTTTGAAAGAAAAGCTGGCAGTCTAAAGGATTTTTGATAGATACAATTTTACAATTGCATATAGTAATAATTGTAACTATGTTTTCATATGCTTTATAGAGAACGTACGTTGATGAACAATTGAAAGTAGTTTGTCGATTACACAACCCTAAACTACTTTATTTTTAAGACTGCGTGCGACGCATAGAAAAGTGAGCGTTTTGAAAGCTGGAATAATTGTTCCAGGATAATTCATTTTTACAGTCTAAGAAAGTCCATTCATATGTTACAGAAAGCATATTAGGATTTTAAGGATATTCTTGTAATTAACAAATTTATTCTACATAATCAAATCGGCTACATTTTCTAGAATAGAATGTGTACATGAAAGTTTATTAAGTCAAGTTTATACAGTGGGCCATCTATACAGCCCCTTTATTTTTCAACCTGCCATGATTTTCTTTCTCATTGTATTCTCCCTTCGGTAACTATCGATTTATTCTTCCCTGTCTCTTCCACCATATTTCCACCTGCGGGTTTTAATCCAATCGAGACCACATACATGCTGCTATACAAATCAATAGTGTGGCTTAAGTAATTGTTTATTTTGCTTTCGCCAAATAAAAGTATTAGAATAATACTTGCGGTTTCCAGGCCGTTTCTCTTTTTTTATGGTAATTGAACTTTTTTCCCCTTCCTGCAAAGCCAAGTGCTTAGCTCGGGAGAATATCCTCAGACTTTTCTGTGATAGGGAGGTCTGAAACGGACTGAACAGATGTCTTGAAGACAGCCAAGGAGTATCTAATAAAGAATAAACAGTTCTGGTGAAGAATCATCAATAACCGTTATGATTGAGCATACTATTGAGCTTGTTCTCAATTTTGAAACCTACCAATGAATGATCGGAAGTTAGTCATCTCCTACCTTTGGATGTAGCGCCATATAGGTAGTTAACATAGTTTCTACGATTAATACTCGATTTCCTCCTACTCTAATTCTTCTGGGAAGGAAATTTCAATTAGAATTTTCATTTGTCATTGAACAGACTGAAAATAAACGCAAATTTTTGCTTGAAGTGCATTTGATTTCCTGAATGTTATATCTACTCCCGAGACAACACACATATAACATAATACTGTATAATGCTATAATGCATTTGCTCTGATTAATTTTACCCACTTTAATAAGTATATTTTCCAATATGCTTTAGAATTTGCGAAATACGAAGCTTAAGAATTCGTCCACTCTTACCTAACCGAATCTTCTATGTTCTGCCATACACAAACTTGTCTAGTCTGTGTGTTTTGCTTCACGTAATTGAATATTAATCCGTACCTTAACGGGGGAAAGTCAAAGAAGTTTACTTCAGTTCCCCTTGATCTCAGACCAGTCATAAGACACTGATGCTGAAGAAGTTGCCTTAGTCGGTGGGCGATCCGTGTTGATCTGGTGAACCGTTGATCTTGTGTTCACCCCTCTGTATTTGTTTATTTGAGGGCGAACTTCTGTAAGATCGAGCATGACGCGGTGTCTCGTGTCACTGATCTTTCTATTGGATTTTTCTTGGACTTGATATTTGAACAAGGAGGGCAGTGAGACGAACCCATAGGCGATATATTTTGCAATTCTCTCCTTACAATGTATTTTAAAATATGGCTATTAATATCTATAATTCTAAATGAAGTCTATAGAACAAAGTGTGTGTATGGCGTTGAGAATGGAAATGTGCATGAAACATATTGTATAACTGTCATAAATAACTGTAATAACCTGTCTTAGTTTTAATGGACAATTTGTTTTTTGTGCTATCCTTCAAATTTGTATTAGTATGAAAAATCACATGAAACTTATATTTTGAGCTCTCTTTCAATTAGGATATTTTTTCAATGTCTTCCTTTGCTAAATATCTACTTATCCATCTGTTTCTATATACAAATTTTATATCTTTATCCAGCCATCCATCCACCCGCCGTCCGACCATCCATCCATCCATCTGTCCTTTAATCACTTCGTAATTCCGTTCGCCCATTCTTCCTTTTGTCCGCGACTTAGTCTGTCTCTCTCGGACGAATTATGTTTGCCATCTTCTGTCTTTCATACCGCCATCTGCCTACCTACTTACCTTCCTAACCTCAAAATCAAGTATGCTCCTGTCCTCCTTCCCTTCCACTAGTTATCCAACCATTGAATTGCTAATTCCATCCTCTCATCAGTCAGATCGTCCATCCGGCCACCAACCCATCCGTTCGGTTCACAATCATCCATAAACAAATGAATTTATAATATTATTTCTCTATAATATGTTTCTCTTTTTCTCCCCTTCACCCGCTCAGTCCCTTACTCAGTTCTCTCTCTTTCTTTCTCTCCTTTCTACCTGTTCATATTATTCAGAGGATGAAAAAATATATACAAAGACACATCCACAGTTGCAGTTTCGGAAATTAATTTTGCAATTCCTTGTTTTCACATGTCTAATTATATTCACTTTCCTTTTTTGTTTTACCAATATTTTCACAATAAAGAGGCAAAGAATAAATGTTATGTTCTTTGGTGTGAACAATCTAACCTATAGAATGCAGACGAAAACTCGTGAATGTTACTACCGTGTGACAAGTAGCTTACTAAAGCTGATGAATTTGGTGGAGTCGTAAAACATAGCGATGTTAATTGAATTACTTTTTGTCTCTGTTCTAGGTAAGTTGGAGCAGAAAGAGAAATACTGGCTGAGCAAACACGAGTTGGGAGTATCCGGTATGTATTGTGCTGTTAGTCAATCCAGCTATTCCCTTCTCACGTGACTTTTTATTTGTATTTTGAAGATATAACCATCTCATTAATATAAATATAGTTTTGTGGAGTTAGTACATTCTCGTAATTGAAACGTCGACTCGACAGAGTTACGAAATATAGGTTTTTGTAAGAGGATTTTATGATATTGAACTCCCACGTACGGCACAGAGATTAAAACAGAAATTGCGAACGGACGTTACAAGTATTGTTTGCTGAACACCTTTGTTAGGTTTGTTGTACTAAAGATTTTTATATTTTAACTTGAGTAAATTATGAAGTGTTTACTATGAATTACCATAGACTATTCCATTCATACGCCGCGTGTTTTATATTGGCCAATAACGTTTAGCAATTCCTCGGATATAGAGCAATCACGATCGCTTATCTTATAAAATGCTTTTTATTAATACGAGGATGCGATTTTATCAGATGAAACGCCAGTTCGTTACTGGAAGTGTAGGTTTCAACGTGCAGTGACTAATACGTCATATGCTGCCAGTGAACACAATAAAACACATTATTTTATAGAACATAATTTGTTTTGAAATTTAAATAATATAAATGTACATTAATTGAAAACACAATTTCTATTCGGTGCAAACCAGTTCGTGTGCTTTTATTCTGTTCTGCTGTTAGCTTACCTTAATTAGGTTAACTATGTCTCACATGCACCAATGGTAGCATTGGTTACAACCTGGTAACTCGAATCGATTCATGAATGGTTGATTCATAGTATACTGTGATCTCGCAGCTGTTAGTTTTGTTCTTTATATAACAAAGTAAGAAAGTAATTATTATTTGTACAATCCATTACATTTTGATTCATGGAATAGTCTTCATAAATGCCACTCGAGTCTATGAGTTTCTTCAGATGAATTCCTAAACTCTTATGAGATTACCTGTGATAATATAATGAGGGGCCTCGATTTATCTTGGGAGAATCCGGACCTCGAGTTTTATTATTTATATAATTAAGCATGCAATAAATTATATAATAACATTTCTCTAGTTTTGTCTTTGTGAGCGAGAGAGCTTATGGTGAAACATGTAAAATATGTAATGTAAAAAACAGTTTTATATATGTGATCTAATAAACGAAAATTTAATTGATTTTGACAGAATGTAGACTCATTACTTTATTAATTGCGTTTTAATTCTATTAATGTTTTTATGTATGCAAAATATTCAGTGTAGGTCTACCTGTAAATTGAATTCAGTCACATTATCACAATTCTTTAATTGGACACAACTGTTATTTTATTATTAATATACCACATGTGATCGTGCAGTGGTCTCGAAAATTTAACTTGACTTCTTACGTTTTAAATTCTTGCTTATGCTAAACCACTGACCCCATTTATTTCAGCCAGCTTGCATTTATTGTTTAGTTTTGCAAACTTGTAACTTTTGTCAAAAAGATTCCGTATAATTCATTACCAATGAACACGAAATGCTGTGGAGAAAAATTTTGTATGTCGACAGTACTGTTGTTTCCGGCCCACATGCAATAGTAGCCAAGGGTGTGGAAATTTAGGTACTACTTAAAGAAGCTCCAAATTAGAACTCTGGAGTAGCATGTTACAATTGTAGCTGTTTGCTGTAAATAAAATGTGTAAAATAATACAACGTTAAACACATAATGAAGAAAACCTTTTTCTAGGCTTTAGGTCCCAGCCCTGGAAGAACTAATAGGAGTTAACATCTAGAAAGTTGATTGAAATAATGTAGCATTTCAGAAGTCACTATGTGTTTGTCAAATCCATAACAGCAGAAATACAGTAACAATGTTCAATTTTAAAAGTTATGAATATACAATATCTACTTTAGTTACTTCATTATTTAAGCAAGAGAAAACACTTACAGAGGTATCATATTAAAATTAACTTTTGACATATGACATTGCCTGAAAGGTCGCATAAATAGATTTTTATCGAATTTTTTTTACGATCTGGAAGTAAATTTTATCACGTAGGCTAGTTTCATTGTATTCTTACAAGAATCTTGTCTTATTACGGTTATGTTAAAACAATATTGTTAAGTATATACAAATACATGTATGAAAAGTTTTATTGAATGTGTATTCCAGTTGGGTATCATACATATAATATTATATCTCCGGGTAGGGCTGGTTACGTAAAATACTAATGACTACAGTAAGTATAGGCTACTACCCAAATTAATGAAATTATGAGTAACATAAACTGTATTATATTATATTTTAACCATACAGATGTTACATCAAAATTACATAGGTAATGATTTGAAAACATCTTGCGTTGCCATTTGTTTTGTTCGTCGGAGTCTGTGATTTTGCGCCCAGAAGGAACATCAATTTCAATACTATTTGATGGCTTCGTAAGCGAATCTCCCATTTATTCTTCCATTGTATTAGGCCTATCTAAACGTTGTTGGCACTGATGATAAATTTTACAATTAAATAAACTCTATATGATATGTGATTAGTCCCTCAGCCAGGAATATTCTAAAGTTGGATTTACATCTAATTTGAACCTGAGAAACCAAGTGGGGAGGGAATCTCGGAGATTCATAATTTTAAATTTGTGTTTATTTGTCATAAATACTCGGATTAAAAATCTTAAAAATATTTCTATCAACAAGACATTCTGCCTAAGAAATACGAAGACAACTTTAAAGTATTTTCAATATCATATACCTATTACTGGTCTCAGAGCCCCCATGCTGTAGTATGAGGACCGAACAATTTGTTTTCTTTTTCGGTTGTTGTGAATCGTTTCAAGTATTTTTGATCAACGATAGTATTACAAGCTATCACGTAATCTTTTCTCGGTACTTATGTTCAAACTTCTCACAAAAAAGCGCTTACTACTAGTTATCATGTAATATTTTGTTGGTATCTATGTTTAGACTTCTATCACAAAAAAGCATATCATTTTAATTACGTTTAATGTGAGTTATGTTTTGTTACAAAAACATTTTACAGTAAACAATTAAGAATAATATCACAGATTTGTGTAAATTAACTCAATATCAGAATTTCAGAACTCAATATAAAAATGTAGAAAAATTAACTTAGGCATAGTAATAGTTCTTTTAAAAGCACGAACGTTATAGGTTAACATATCTTCCAGAAATACGCTTTGTTTTCTTTTAGAACACCCTATGTTGAGCGCATTATTGCTACATGACAGGTATTTCAGAACCGTATGTCCTTAACTGACATTTTGTAACGCATGAGATGGTACTTAATAGAATAGGTGAAACAAAAGCGAGCGAGAGAGAGAGATAGAGAGAAATAGATTAAAATTGACAGTAAACGAGCGAAACAGAAAGAGACTGCATATGATAATATAAAACAGTCTTATAGCTACATTTAATATATTCATGATCTTGCTGTACCCATTGTGCCACTAATAATGAGCAAGAACCGGCAACTCTGCCACACCGCCGGGACCAAAAACTCCATTACATTATTACATGGTGCGCCGCTAGTCTGCCTGTCTCCAGGGGTAGATCAGTGATTAATATTAACGCATATACCAAGACAACTAGCTCAATCTAACTCACTCTTAAACAAGGCTTTTACACTGGTGGCTTTGTGCTACACTGAACACAGAATTGAAAGACTCACATGCTAACCTCTCCCTTTCTGTTCACCCTCTTTATCTTTGTCTTCCTTTTTCCTTTCTCCCTTTCCTCACTTCAGCCCTCTCTCTTGATCCATCTTTCCTCCCTGCCCTTCCTAAGTACATAGTCACCATCCTCTTTTCTTCAATCTCTCCTTGATTATCTGAATGAATATTTAATTTGGCGTTAACTCTATAGAGATTTAAATTAAAAATATAATTGTAAGTTAGACTTCTTCTAGGGATTTCACTAAAATAAAAAGACGCATTTTTAATTGTTATATGACCTTCTTCTGCGATTGTTATTTATATAGAGAAGTATCACAAATTGGCGATTGATCGCGATTCCTAGTAAATATTGAAATTAGGTTGATTTATATTTCTTTCTATTACTTTACAAAAATCACATGGAATCTTCAAATGTGTGCATAACTAACTCGCCGTTGGAGCAGCGAATTCTAAGTCAAACTGTTTCCAGCCCTGAGTAACGTGATCCTGCAGGTTCGAACTGTCACTTGAAACAAACCAAATGATTCAATTAAAAAAAACGCAAACCCATGAAAACTATTAGCGCCACGTATGCACATAGTCTATAAAAAAGCTCTTTACATGTTCATGCATACTGTACTTTCAATTAGATTGAGATGAGAACAAAACAGAGCCTGAACTCTTACGCATAAGTAATGTGTTGTTAGGTTGGTACCTGTTTGATTGGTAGGCTAATCTAGGCGATGAGGGAGGAGGAGTATGAAAAACTGTTTGATAGTAATGAGACATCTCTCCATTCATCCATGTGCAATTTAGGATATCTTACATGTTGCCAAACTTATATTAATCCCTTCCCGGGCCTTCTTTCTGGCAATACAATAGAAACGGATACAAACATGACAACAAAGCTAAAGGCTACTTCCGCTCCTGTTCAGTTTTGGTTAGTTCCGGTGTAGTTTATTCTCTTCTGAAGTTGATATTTTATAGAATAGTTCAACAACAAAGCTAGCTATATATACTACTACAGCGACTACAGATGATTTACATGAATGAAGTACGACCTCGTACTTCGTACAACCTCACACACGTTCTAATGTGTATACTCAGTACCTCGTAAAGCAAATTGCTGTGAAAATAAGAAAACACATTTTGTTCATTTATAATAATTGATATAGGCTAATAAAAAAAATTAACTCCACCTTTCGCCATTTCGTCTGTCTATAAATTTGTGAGTTTCGAAGTTACAACCAAACGTGTTGTTCCATTTTTTTCCAATTTTGCAAACATAAAGTCAATTAAAAATGACGCATGTGTAAGGATTTTTACTTTTCGACTCCTTTTCAAGATAGTGACCGTTTCCTTGGTTCCGCTTCATGTAACTATTCAGACTTCGTAATAAATTTTCTTTTGCAATTGTTAAGAGGTTGAAATTATCACTAGACTCTTTAGGTAACTTACCGATTCCAGCAATGCCTAGTACTTATTTTTTCTTAGATTAACTTCTTCAGTTATAGAGACGTTTATGCGGTCCACGCTACCCGGGCCTTAAAGGACTACGACCTGTCGGAAGGAGATTACCTTTCTATCGCAGACATACTTTTATGACCATACAAGGAGATAGAGGGATTCTCCGGTTGGGTGAACAGCCGAATGCCGCGGCCACCTCCTAGACAACACCTCCTAACATAGGACGAGTTACATCAGTCGCACTCAAACACACACTTTCCGAATAAGGCACGGATGAGTTGAAGGTAATAATAACTACCAGATGATACCCAGGGACCACAAGCACTTCAGGTTACCCGGAATTCTTCTCAAAGGTGAAGAAAAATCCCGTAAAACCTTACCTAGGTAACTTCTCCCGATCGCGGATCGAACTCGGGCTCGCAACGTGATGGGAGCGAAACACTTCCCCTGTAGCCACAGGGGAGACAGTGACTAGAATTGCTGAAGAGTTCCGAAATTTTGAATACGGTCACTTCAATCGCTTGCTTTTTAAAAGAATACATTTTTCTAGCCTTGTTAATTGGTACCGGATTCTTAGGTCTTTACCTATTTCTTCCTTACTATAAAAACCAGAAATGCTCACATACTTTCTCGAGTCAGGTCCATAGGTTTCACACACATTAATTCTGTAATACCTAAAACATCTAAATGGGATATATAAACCTAATAGAGGTGTACATATTCTGATTTTAGCTTGCTTGCTCCTTTGAAATTCTGCAACCAGCCACAGCTTTTAACTTTCTTGACTAGAAAGCAAGCCAGATTACAACGTTGATAAGAAATACTGTCGCTATGAGTCACAAGCTCTTCATAACTTGGTGGGTTTCACAAGACCTAAGGAAACTGCAAGGCCTGGCGGAAAGAATATGAAACTGGGTAATTATATCAGTGCACTGGTAAGTCGTGCAGTTACGTAGTTGAGGAACTTCAGATGTGTTTAGAGAATTTTACCCTGAAGGAAGCCGAGGAGAAACTAAAATCTGGAGAGTTTGAATGATCAATGAACAAAGGTACAGTCGGTCAAATAAAAAACGTCGGGCGGTATTTGATTAAGTATCACGAACGAGCATATGCGCATGTACAGGAAGACTTAAGGTTAGGTTCACACCTGCCTCTTGTCTCTCCATGTATTTTCTTGATTATTTAGTCAGTTTTGTTCCAAAACGAACATGTATAGAAGGCTGTGGCTATATGTCTCACATCCACCATATTCTTGGTTGCATATTCTTATAATATTAATAATTGATAAATTCGCAAGGAATATGATTATCCAAGGAGCATTTTTTAAAGATTTTATTTTATAATACCGGTATTTGTAGTGCAAAATCAATAACTCACGTTCAACTTATGCAACCAATCCAGCATCGAAATACGCGTTTCCTATGAAAACTTCCGGTCGCATTATAGTGGAGTTCCCATCTCTGAGCTGCTCTTTCATAAATATGGAACCTTCTCGCTGCTTCAGAGGCCGAAAAATGCAGGTCAATTACAGCCCTAACTACACTTTCTTTCAAACTAGCATTTGTATGTGATGCGATGACACAAAGCAAAATGAATTATGACAATACATTAAGTTGAATGTCGTGAATTGCGCTTTCCGCGTTTTTCATTTTTCCCTCGTTGTTCATTCTTTCCCTCCTGTCGCATGGCCTCATATGTTCCGAAAATGACCTGTATTTTATGTTTTTTATAGGAAACTTGTGAACTAATGCGTTAAAACTTTAATTTTAACTGCATACGAGTCCCGACGTTTTTTATTTGACCGACTGTACTAGTCCGGCATGGGAAAAAATTTCAAACATTTTCGAGAAAACATCATAAAATCATTAATAACAATAACAAAAATCCCTTTAGGCAAGCCTACAGGCTGAGGTATATTTCGAAGTGCTTTTGTTTTAATTTACTGTCGCTGCGTAGCACTCTTCTTCTTTAGCCTTGGCATGACAAACCCGCAATAATAACTGCAAAAAAGAGGAAAGAGAACTTTTTCAAACATTCAAATCTCGCCTTATATGAGAACTATCAAGAAACTAGTTATTGATTTGTAGAGTACTCATCAAGAGCTTTTCAACGATACCCCACAAGACGTAGTTTCGAAAATTTCGAATTTCCATCCCCATACCCCCACCCCCACTCGTACTCCCAAAACCCCCGAATCGTTGGTGTCACTGTGAACTCCATAAGGAGTACTCTAATTTATTCAAATAAAGTTTCCCTCTATACTTCATAGGGGCCGAGATATAAATGTTTTACAATTTCAACCCCCTCCTCCGACCACCCTCTTGCGCCAATTTTGCTCATTAACGAACTTGTCTGAACTATTGGGCCTAGAAATAACATAATAAAATTTGATTCAAATATCTTCAAAATTACGCCGCTAGCGTGTAAAGATATATATATATATACATATACTGTATATAAATATAAATATCAATATCACAATTTTCTTTAACAGGCGGTGGTTTCGTACTTAGGGAGGCATGAAACGTAAAAAATATGAACGAATTTTTTGAAAGTGATTAGGTAGATATTTCTTCGAAATCTACCTAATAAAAAAATAATAATTGTGTTAAGACGCTAAAACGATTTTTAATACTTTATCAACCTTTTATTTATCTGCATGATGAATTTCTTCTATCAGCATGTAGAAAAGCAAGAAAGTATTACCTACACTTAGCAACTACAGTTGTTTAGCTGATAGGAATGTCGCAAGCTTATTCTGGCTTGCCTAGGCTGGGTTTGACCTCACCTATCAAGCTTAAAGAAACCTGCCTGCTTGCTAGCTATGACTCTGGCAACTTGCTTGCCTGGCGTTCAAGCGGGTATGGGCAAGCTAAAATCGAGATTTGTACACCTCTAAAACCTAATAGAAACCTAATTTATTCCTAGTAGGATTTTGGTAAAGTTTATTGGCATTTTATGATTGAAAAATCTATATTTTGCGGAGATAGACACAAAAAAGCTTTTGTTTTGTTGAAAGTAAAACCACCTTTCAAATTAATATTGTTCAACCCAATGGTATCTGGGATGGACAAAGCCAAGAGAGGAGGGATGAATGTAACATTACCGGCGTATTCCCGTTAAATAATACAATCTGTAACAATTAGTTTCACATTATCCACAGTCAACCATAAAGCTATTTTTATTCACCTACTTAGAAGCATTTGGTTCGAATGCCAAATAGGCTAGCGTTTAATAGATACAGTATTAAGTTTATTTTTTCTCTCTCTGCGCTTAACTTCTTCAAGGGTTTGTGGTTTATTTTGATTACACAGGTGAAATGCGAGCAGAAGTCTCATTTGCGGCAGCACAAGAAACTTCATCTCACTGCTTTTTTTGATTGTTTAGGTTTTCTACTTAAATTCTATATTAATGTCTTAAAAAAGTTTCAGCAAATTTAATTAAATTTTTCAGTTAAATTTTATAGGTAATATGTGTTGAATTCTGTGTAGCACATTGAAAGTTCATTAAACTCCTCATTAGGCCTATAACCTAAAACGATGTATTGGACAAAAAAATCCTATAAAACCTATTTCACTTAATGAAAACCTAAAACATTGTTTTTTAAAACCTAAAAATCCGGCCCTTACTTATTAATCAGCTTGGGTATACAAGGATGAGGGTTCACCGAGGATATGGTAGAAATCATTTGGCATGCCTGCAATGCAAGAGCCATGGGGCTATGGTGGAATGGACTACACATGGGGAAGTCTAATTACTAATTTGCATTGGTGCCTTTTTGTCCACAAGAAATCCGCATTGAAAGGCTTATGTTGTGAGAAACTGAAGCCTAATGGATAATGCTCATAATAACATTAATAATATTTAATAACAGACCAAATAATAGTAATTATAATTTTATTTATAATAGTAAAAATTGAATTTGATCAATTTGCAGCCAATAGATGTTTCTATTATAAGCTTATTGTAATGTGCGAAAAAATGGCAAAGGCAAGAGGAGTATTTAAAAAATGACCAGCCCAATTGTTCCCACCACAAATTGCATTTGGACGTAGGCCTACCTGGTTTCGATCCCACGTCCCATCGATGGAAAACGAACTGCCGTATAATGTATAATATCGTACGATTAATTGCTAAAATAGTCAGTGGAATGCTCATATATGTAATATTTCATCACTAGCAATAATAATATACGATAAGTCTGGTGGTTTGAAACGAATCTGATGTAAAACGAATTTACAGACCCCATCCTCGTCATCTCTCCCTTGGATCATAAATGTTTTTTCTGCAGGATTTAGGAATGTAATAACAAACATCGCATTGCAAAATTCGTTGTTTCTGCTTTCTCTCCATTGTTTTGCAGTGGTTTATTTTTTTGTGAATTTATACAATGGTTCTGTTTTATTGAAACAATATTTCTAAACAGTTGTACTGTGCAAGGTTACATTTCCCCAGGGCAATGTATATTTGTCCATACCAGAGAGTATTGCAAACCATGAACTTTCTATATTAGTTTTCTAGCAAAGCTATGAAGTAAGAAAATTTATTCATTACATTCCACAAGGACTTATCCGAACATATGTATTCTCTAATATGTTTTGACTTAACATGTCTACAAATATATAACATATTCCAAGTGAAATATATAAAAAATATATTTTCCATTTTTGTATTTCAGTCCATTATCGCAAACTAAAGAGAGTATTTGATAAAGGGAACCCACGTACGTACGTCTGAAATCCATACGATTAATATGAGAATACTAAAGAAAATTGCTGGGCTATAACAACAAAATTACTTTTAACCTATATAATTTATTTTACGAGTTCAGAGAAAACCCTTTACAAACCGGAAACAAACCATCTGGTCAAATTAATCGTAAAACCCATAATAAAAGTAACCTTCTGTCGTTAGAGCAAGAAGTCACTAAGTCCAGAATCTTGGTTTTGAGATACAGCTATTTAATTTTAAAGCTGGAATAAACCATTACAGATATAGACTTGG
Organism: Ectobius pallidus; assembly: GCA_964059195.1. NCBI lineage: Eukaryota > Metazoa > Arthropoda > Insecta > Blattodea > Ectobiidae > Ectobius > Ectobius pallidus. The sequence continues at coordinate 77,893,964 of CAXKWD010000006.1, forward strand.
TAAAACTAGAAGTATTAGTTACTTGGAAATTGGTCGGGATATCAATTAGTGGGTTCTATCTGCCTATAAAGCATCCTTCATTCGTGTAGTAGTATATGTAACGCAAAATGCCACTTTTTGAGTTAATTGACTTCTGCCTTAACGACAACGATATTTTGTTTGAATTTCTTTATTACCTCATAATTTTAAAATCGTACATACTGCAATGTTTTTACCGTTTGATAATATACGCATACAAATCTAAATATGTCTGAATGTCGATGACCACAACCGAAGAAGAGTAAATAATTTAATCTACTATTAAAATTTAAAACGAGACCTTTTTAGCCTGCTGTCATTAACGTACTGAAATGAATTCAGTCATTAACTCGAGCTATTCACAGTGGTACTTAAAATATTAATGACAACCGTTACATCAACATCAAAGACAATGCCTGCCTTTTACCAACTTCTTATTTCCGATACCAAAGAAAAGACGAAAAGTACTTCTTTCCGTCCTTCGCCGCATTAACTGGCTTACATTCCCACAAAAAACATCAGAGGAGGGAAATGCCCCAGGAAGCGAAAAGAGAGCAGCTGAGGTTATTGATTTGTTCACTTTACTTACCGAGAATATACAGTGGACTTTTCTCTAAGTGCATTGTTAGTTTTTGACAAAAGTGGGGATGGTGATATAAAATTATCCCTATATTACTTTCCGTAAATTTTACGTACACTATTTCGATATAATACTAAATTGAAACTCCATGGCGCTCAATCCCTTATAGGACATTACCTACCATCCAACCGCTGCGTCTTCCGCTGTGAACAGATTGTAAGATAGGCTTATAATGCAGAGGGTGAAAAATTTACATCAGAACTTCACCATACTTCATTAAATACACAAAAAACAAGAATACACCTGGAAGTGTCTTTTCTGATATATCACTTCGAGCTTGATGTTGTTGAGATATAGTGGTATTATTTGCTTGATTTATTATAATAAATTCCTCGATTACAGGAATTTCAGTTATAATTTTAATATATTCTACTCATGTCGTCTATTTGCCGATTCGTAGTATATTTTCATGATTATTATTTGCCTAAACCATTGTATAAGCCATTAACATTTCCATAAATTATACGTTCAACACTCAGTCATCGACTGCACCAAGCACTTCGGTTTTCTCCTGCTTCTACCATTGCCTCATTACTCATTACTCAAGCATCATATAGCCCCTGAGGTGTACATGATGAGAATCGGCTGACGCGTACCATGACTTCAGCCATGATCTCAGTTCAAAAGCTTAGAAAAAAGGCGATAAATAATAATAATAAGAAACATTTAAAAAGGGTGGAAAAATCTCCTTCCTGAATAGAGTTTCTCAGCTTAACGTCAACATGAGTTCTGGGTGTGTTGCGTTCGGTGAGTTTTTCTGGTTACTTCACGATACATCCATAGGACCTTCAGAGTGTTCATATTCAGATATGTCACTCCCGTTCCCATAATCATTTTTCTACTAACACCTATTCTTCAGTTCCGTCCCGAAATTATCCCCTCCTGTGTTAGTTTTCTACAAGGATAGGATAAATACTATTTCGATAATTAGTAACTCATTTATGAACGACACCATGCCTACAGAATCAAGTGAACTTGTTTCGTCTCATGAAAAATAATTAGTTCTTATGCTACTATTACTCCAAGAACAAAATTTAAAGGAACGACAAATGGGAATCATATCACTTTAATGTAATAATCTTTTTCCACACTGCTCAACCTGACATCGTAACATAGGATATAAAGTTTTCAAGAGTTTCAATTCTAATATCAGATTGAAATTTCTTTAAGCTAAGAACATAATTCTGCTCCTTATAAAAAAGAAAAATAAACATCTCCGTGGAGGTCACAGAACAAGAATCAACAGTATCAGGACCATGCAATTTACGTACTTGCCTTCGATATTCGTCACAAATAACATTTAGCTTACTCCGAACTTTATAAATAGGAACATACGATCATTTATTTTGAAAAAGCTTGAAGTGTGAAAAAGAATTGTTTTTTATGATAACAATAAAACTATTAATGCTGGGTTGGAGTTAACTAGCGATCCAAAAGTTCCGGGAACGAAATGAATTTATAACTCGAAAATCCTTGGGTAGAATTTTACTACACAACTAAACGCGGCACGGATTCACCCGTCACCACGTATATTAACGATGTGTGCATTACTTTCTTTATTTAGGTAAAACTTAGTCCATGTTTTCTTTCAGGAAAAAAAGGTCATTAGCCATTTAAACCAATTGGATCACCTAGACTTAGGTGGGAGGTCAATATTAGAATTGATTTAAGGGAAGTAGGATTTTCGAAAGATGGTTAGCACAGTATAGAGTTGAGTGGTGGGCTCATGTAAGCTTGTCACCGGGTTCCATAAAATATATTACATTCCTTTAGCTTGCTTAGGAACTGTCTATTGCCATTAAGTAAGTAAGTGTTAGGCCATTTTAAAAAATACTCCATGTCCAGAAAGGAGAATACATACTGAAAAAACCTTCACATTTTCATCCCAACATTTTGTAGTTTTTATAGAAAACGGGTAAAACCATCATTTCATTAGAAAATGCGCCAAATTATCAAGAATTATCACTCAAATGGAGTAAAAACCGACAGAAGTATCCCAGCTTAACCAAGTGTTGAAGTAAAGGACTTCGAATCATAGTTCTCGTCCCATAGTAAAAAATATAGAAGAGTTTACTGAAATTTGGTTGGAAGATTTAAAGTAAAATCACCTCATCTTGGACGTAACATTCTTAACTCACATAGCGCTCTAGTTAGATCAGCTTCCCTGGGAGGTGGAATTTAATGAAGATAACTCTCAGTGTAGCATGAAATTTTGCAACAAATTTTCAACAAATTACATTTTGACGCCGTGCTTATTGAGGCATTGCTCATCAATTAGGGTATCGTATTAATAATTACTAGCTACATGTAACTTGTAGCTGTTTTTCAGCTAGGGTTAATATCGAGCACCATTCGGAACATGTGCACTTGTGCAGGTTCATTATAATCTGATGATGCATTGCGGAGATAGACGTGGGTCAAGTATCGAACAAGCATTGAAGGTATGTGTATTTATTGCTCATAAAAATTCTTACATATAAACAACATTATTAGCATTAACCGGCGCACGGGTCGGTGTCGACCATACGTGCTCACTTCATACACTTAAATTATTACCCCATAAAAAAAAAAAATATCCAATTGAAAAAATTATATTCTATTATTTACATAACACGAGTATCCTCAGACGTAACCCCCCACCCCCAATCAGTAAAAAATATATATATATATATATCCTAGAATCAAATAGACATTATTAAAACAAAAAAATAACATTTAGATTTTCTTAATTCTCCAAATCTAGACTTTCCCTTACACATCTAACTTTCTGCAGAAATTTACATATCCCATGCCAATTGTGCTCATCCAGTAATAAACATTGCCTCATACACATCACTCCGTAAATTTATGACCGTAGTGAAAAATCTGTTTCTACAGAAAATTAAAAAAACTGTGGGAAATATTTCTTGCCGGCATACAACTTTTATATATCTTTACTTTTCTTTGTGTTTGTGCCTAGTATTTTGTGTCCTGCATATCAGCGAAACGGCAGTAGTTTTATCCGCCCTCCATAAGGTTGAAAAAGGTTTTATGCATTGTTTTTAGCGTTATCTGTGAAACCCGGAAGATGATCCTACTTCGTTTTTTAACAGTTTTTGGTGTGTTTTGTGCAACATATATTATTCTAAGGAATTGGCTTGTATACAATATTTAAAGCTTTTCTGTTTGCGTGTGTATATACATTTTGCCCTTCTGGCGTCTTTCTAGATCGCTGGGCAACATATAGCCTTTCGTGATTCGATTCATTTTCTCGCACAGGGTAACTTTCCTAGACTTCGTAAAGCGATCACTACGCCTTCTCCTTGGTATTTTTGTATGTTTGTAGAAAATCAAAGATCTGTCAATTTGACAACGGTTGCCGTAGTAACGCTAAATATCGCCAAGGAAGATACGCAAGCCATTAAAACTATTGAAACGGCCACCGTTAAAAAAAAACAAACAAACAAACAAACAAACAACAAACAAACAAAAAAACTGTAAAATATTTCGAAATGATAATAGTTGGAAACCGTTGCGCTCTGTGACTACAACTAAACTAAATATGGTTTCTTATTTTGGAATTTGTAGGTTAGGAAACAGTAAACTAGATATTACTTACTAATAAAAAAAAATTATTAGTTTTTCTCGTACGTCTTCTAATGCTAATATCTATATAATATTAGAGCATAGCAGAACACGACGTTGCCAGGAGGGAACCCTGTGCTGTATTAAGGAATTATTCTCTACATGATTTTGTAAAGTGTGCCCGTTCCTATCTGTTAATTACATTTAAATCCAAAGAGTTGCCAAACACTCAGTCTATAAAATTGTAGAGTAACTAGACTAACTATCTTTGACGTAAGAAATACATTGGTTGAGGTGAGAATTGAACCGCGGCTGAGCGATGTCAACCACTTGTCAAAGAGGCTATACTTTTCATAACTATTTTGCTTATAAAAGTATTTTTTCAACAGCCAAAGCATCACAAGAAAGGTAAACGGGATTCCGACTTCCCAACTCTAACAGGAATTGAACTAAGATGAAAATAAAGCAGACAGTTCAGCTTTCTTAAAAGTTATAAGAATCCTGGTCGACGTTGGAGCTAGTCAGTACTCGAAAACTAAATCATATCTCAAAGAAAATAAGATTGAGTGATGAATTTATTATCGTTCTTTCGTTTCTCTTTGACTATTCCACTCATGTGCCGCGTGTTTGATATTGACCAATAACGTTTAGCAATTCCTCGGATATAGACCAATCACGATCGTTTGTCTTATAAAATGCTTGCAATTAATATGAGGAGCGGATTTTACCCGATAAAACGTCAGCTCATTACTGGACACTTAAGCATCAATGTGCCGTGATTAATACGTCACATGTTGCCATTAAGCAGTACGAAAGCAGATTATCTTATACAATATAACTTGTTTGGAAATTGAAATAATATAAATGTACATTGATTAAGAACACAATTTCATTTCAGTGCAAGCCAGTTCGTGTGCTGGTATTCTTTCTGCTGTTAGCTTACCTGAATTAAGTAACTATGCCTTATATGCACAATTGGTAGCAATGGTCACAACATGGTAACTCGAATCGATTCATGGATGGTTGATTCCTAGTATGCCGTGTTCTCGCAGCTGTTAGTTTTTTATATAACAAAGCACGAAAGTAATTAATATTTTATAATCCGTTACATTTTTATTCATGGCATAGTCTTAATAAACCCTACCCGAGTTGACGAGTTTCATCAGATGAATTCGCTCCTGCTGGGCAGTCGTGAATTTATCGATAAACTCGTAAACTCTTGTGAGATTATCTGTGATAACTGTATTAAGGCCTATAATAAAAACTTAAAGTAAATAATTAATCTCATTCCTTGTTATGACAATGGACACATTTCGTTTAGACTAAGTATTGTTCTACAAATAAGAATCATTCGGACTAATTATTGATCTACAAATAAAAATCAGAACAGTAACCCTTCAATAATTCCATATATAAAACAAATTAACAATACTAACGTCAATCCATGCATATAAAATAGGCTTGACATTTCCGAGATCGACGAGTTGAAGTATAAAAACTCCTATATCACCACGAGTCCACAGGATTTGAGGGGCAGCTTAATTTAGTTGCCTTGTTGAGCGGGATTGTATCGAGCGAGATGGAAAGGGTGGCTGGAACGAGAGGGATGGTATAGGAATGCTGGGATGTTTTCCTTGCTACTTTGGAGTCTGCTAATTGGTAGATTTAGTCGCCTGGAAATGAGTGGTATTTAAATTGTCACCATGGGTGACATTAAGTCGAATGGTTTGTGTAAACCGCGACTTAATGATGGTGGTATGTCTTTTTGTAAAGCTCTGTTTTATGGGGACGCTGAGTGCGTGCTGTAGCTAGCTGGGATTATATAACATACATATCGCGCCGTAATCTGGTCTCCCCATCTATATTTACATATTCTTCAAAGCATTAATGAACGTTTAGGAACGATAAAGGAATTCAACTTTATGATGCTATGCGCTAAATCGACGGAGTTCTTCAAAAATTTTCTTCTGTACATGTTAATGATTACAATGTTAATAAATGCCATAATTATCAGGATCACTTTTTCATATTCTTCTTTAGATCCTCCTTCTTTATCCTTCTCACCCTTCGTTGTTTATATCGTAGCCTTTGTCAATGTATCTCATTTTACATTTCTTCATCATAGATTTTTGTATTTTATGTAGAAGTATTACGTAATTCCATTAATATCAGTTTAAGTGCATTTACTTTGACATGTAGGCCTAACCTTTGAATCATCACAAGTATGAGTACCGTAGGCGTATTCCCTATGCGATGATTTCATCGCGTGTTATCGACCGACAATCCCGAGTTTTGTGATAGGCCTACTAGTTTTACGTTCATCCTCTGGGATTTCAGGTTGACTCAGCACTAGAGCCCGGAAGCTAGGAATTATCAAAAACCACAATTCGGCAGAATAAATCGTCAATAGTATACACTTAGAAAAATATAGCCGTTCGTATTCTCTATGTTTTTGACAGTTTTTGTTTACTATTTACTCCTGACTTCTCTATTGAACCATTCTACTCGTATAAAATCTTGAAATTTTGCTATCGTCTTTTTTAAGCGTCGTTTTATAGATATCAACGTGGAATCCAGTTATATTACTTAAAATTCCTGCTTTAATCATAGCCTACTATAGGATCTTTCCAAATCAGTGCTAGGCCAGAATTTTGTCCCTCACGAGTTCTTTACATGACTGTATATCTACAGACTGGATCTGTATTTACATCTCATTTGGATCTCATTTATGCATAAATAAATGCCTCGAACTGAGCTGGTATCGAACCCGCACAGGAAACCAGCACCATACTCACTGCGCTACCGAGGCCGACAGTGCAAAATATATTTTATTTTCGGGTGTTTGGTGAGTCCTACCACATGTTAATATTCTATAACGTAAAGAAACAATATTTCTCGTTAAAGAAAGTTAGTTTTTGTAGCGATCTTAGCCATGATAGTTATAAATAAGTTACTTCAGAGAACTTAAAAGGCTACCATGATATTCCTGAATATTGTTGTCTGTCATCTGGAAGTTGTTGTAGATTTTCTATTGAGGGAGCTGACTTTTTTTTAAATTCCTTACATAAGCAACTTTAGTGACTATTAAGAGAATTATCAAGAACTTTAACATAAAGAAAACTTGAACTTCTCCGCAATGAAAGAACTGTCACAACACACGAAACATTATTATCACCAGGAGTTTTGACATAATTTAATTTTTAATAAAATAGTTTTGATCCAGTAGGATGCAATAAAAATTTCGTTTAGGAGATGAATTTACCTTAATGCACTTAATTCTGCGTGCTCCATTTTCGTCTCTTTTCGTTGGCAAACCCACTTATATTTTCCTTTATGCTTCTAATGCAATTCTCCTGCTATCATTTCCCTGGTGTGAGATGTTGCGTGTCAGTGAGAGGTGGGTTTCTCACTGGTTAAATAACAACTGGTCCAGCTCCCACCCCATAGAGGTGGCGCTATAATCACGGGCGTGGTACAACTAGAGGTGTACAAATCTCGATTTTAGCTTGCCCATACCCCCTTGAACGCCAGGCAAGCAAGTTGCCAGAGTCATAGCTACCAAGCAGGCAGGTTCCTTTAAGCTTCGTGGGTCAGGTCAAACCCAGCCTAGGCAAGCCAGAATAAGCTTGCGACATTCCTATCAGCTAAACAACTGTAGTTGCTAAGTGTAGGTAATACTTTCTTGCTTTTCTACATGCTGGTAGAAGAAATTCATTATGCAGATAAATAAAAGGTGAATAAAGTATTAAAAATCGTTTTAACGTCTTAACACAATTATTATTTTTATTATTAGGTAGATTTCGAAGAAAAATCTACCTAATGACTTTCAAAAAATTCGTTCATATTGTTACGTTTCATGCCTCCCTAAGTACGAAACCACCGCCTGTTAAAAAAAAAAAATGTGATATTTATATTTATATACAGTATATGTATATATATAGCTTTACACGCTAGCGGCGTAATTTTGAAGATATTTGAATCAAATTTTATTATGTTATTTCTAGGCCAAATAGTTCAGACAAGTTCGTTAATGAGCAAAATTGGCGCAAGAGGGTGGTCGGAGGAGGGGGTTGAAATTTTAAAATATTTATATCTCGGCCCCTATGAAGTATAGAGGGAGACTCTGAATGAATAAATTAGAGTACTCCTTATGGAGTTCACACCAACGATTCGGGGGTTTTGGGAGTACGAGTGGAGGTGGGGGTATGGGGATGGAAATTCGAAATTTTTGAAACTACGTCTTGTGGGGTATCGTTGAAAAGCTCTTGATGAGTACTCTACAAATCAATAACTAGTTTCTTGATAGTTCTCATATAAGGCGAGTTTTGAATGTTTGAAAAAGTTCTCTTTCCTCTTTTTTTGCAGTTATTATTGCGGGTTTGTCATGCCAAGGCTAAAGAAGAAGAGTGCTACGCAGCGACAGTAAATTAAAACAAAATCACTTCGAAATCTACCTCAGCCTGTAGGCTTGTCTAAAGGGATTTTTTTTTTGTTATTAATGATTTTATGATATTTTCTCGAAAATGTTTGAAAATTTTTCCCATGCCGGACTAGTACCTTTGTTCATTGATAATTCAAACTCTCCAGATTTTAGTTTCTCCTCGGCTTCCTTCAGGGTAAAATTCTCTAAACACATCTGAAGTTCCTCAACTACGTAACTGCACGACTTACCAGTGCACTGATATACCCAGTCTCCTTAGGTCTTGTGAAACCCACCAAGTTATGAAGAGCTTGTGACTCATAGCGACAGTATTTCTTATCAACGTTGTAATCTGGCTTGCTTTCTAGTCAAGCAAGTTAATAGCTGTGGCTGGTTGCAGAATTTCAAAGGAGCAAGCAAGCTAAAATCAGAATATGTACACCTCTATGTACAATCTCAGCATCTCAGTGCAGCACTAGTGAAACTTATTTCCGGATTTATTTTTACGTTTTCTCGTATTCCTTTCCTGAAAACCTACTATTTACCACTTTGTCTTTTCTCTTCCTGTCTTCTTATTTATCTCCTCTTCTACCACTTCGTCCTCTTCCTCCTCCTGTTTCTTCACAGTTTGTTCTTAATTTTCTATACCTATACGTTGTTATCGCTTATAAACCTTTTTGCATTACCTCCGTGAGACAGGAGAATGCAATGAATTAGTGGTACGTTGATTCGTCTAGTGGCGTAACTGAAGGCCCCGCAAACCCCGCGGTGGGGAGGGGGCCGAGGTCCTAGAGGGCCCGAATTGAAAACTGGAAAAATGAAATGTAAATAATTGGTCGTAATGGGGGAGGGAAACATGCAAAGCAGAAAGATAAAATCAGTTCTCTTAATTGAGAGATTGTTTTTCCTGTGGATAATACGACCAAAGCCTGACAGAAGTCAAGCAGCAATTTTTATCGTGTATCAGAATCCGGAAAGCATGTATTGTTCGGAAGGGAGTTAGATTTTGTTGACATGATATTCGATACCTCGGGGTGATACTAGATAAAATACTTCTATGAACACACTATTGAAGTTAGTTAAACAGAGTTAAAGCTAACTTATATAATAGCCTATATTGGATGTATGTAGCCTAATAAGTCTTCGCAGCTTTACAATGTGTCTGTGGCAGTATTTTTGGTGGTGCAGGAAATAATACTAGGCCTACTTTATTTTATGATTTCCCACAGCATAACTATCACTAATGATAGTAATAATACAGAAAAAAAATATATCTCCAAGGTCCTGTCAGCCTGTCAAATTTGATATTGCCTGCGGTCGAAGTCATGCTACTGAATTCATATGCTTGTGCATGAAGTTTTTTGGTGCGGGACCCAAAATAAACTTTTCATCCCTGCAAAGCTTTTCGTTACGCCAATGAATTCGGCATAATAAAGGCACAACAACACATTGTTCTGAAAACAAAATTGCGGCGAGGATTTTCAAAACTTGCCATTCCCTCTATTTGAAAGGTTGTGACCTGGTTGTTCAACTATAAATAGTTCTACAGAAAAGCAAAAAGGATATAAAAATACAAACACCAAGTCTTAGCTGTATAGCTGCATGTAATGGGAAAATAAAATTGTTAATTAAACAATTAATTACCTGCTTCTTGCGTAAAAGTTATAGAAATTAATTGTTTAAAAACTTACACACTTATTTTTCTTATCCACTTACGTGATTTTTATAGCATCTGGGACACGGAATGTCAAGTAGCTTCATTAAGGACGTGCACATATAAATAATAATCATAGAATTATTGCAAAATATTAACATAAAAATAACTTTCTTTCTGCCGATGACAGATCCTCTGTGAAGTTGTCAAGGTGTTTGTAATGTCTTAAATTCACATTGTCATTACAATTTATTGTTGATGGTTGAGTTCATACGAGTTCATACATCACACGGAAGATCATGGGTTCATTACCAAGAAAGACAATTTAAGTGTTTTATTTTCAAACCCAACTTCTAAAATGCTTTGTAGCAGCAGTTCTTGGATCAGTTCAAGAGAACCCTCCTGAGAAAGAAAAAACTGAGACAGTCTCTGGTTTTGTTATTTACTCTGTTCGAATTAATGAATGTTTAAACTTTCAAATTGCTTAATAGTCTATATTTTTAATTAATTTTTTTATATTTCCCTCTGGTGTAGTTAGATCCTTAAGGCCTTCTCTGCTACTAATTAGAGGTGGATACATTCAAACGTTACCAAATAATCTAATTAAGAATAAATAAGCAACACACATAGTTATATTATATAAATGCAAATTATGTTATTGAAAACTATAAATTATTTATATCTTGCCCTCATGAAAAGTTAGTAAATGAAACTAAACATTTTGTTCACTTAACTTCATTTACTTGAACGTTGTACGTCCAGTAAAAGATAATAAAATCTTATAGACTTCATTTTAACAAAATTGCTGCTATCCGCATGTTATGGGGGAGAGCAAATTACCGCTAAAAGTATTCTAAATCACGGCGAACCATATTATCTCTTATAAAGGTAGCCTTAACTTCCATAATAACTAATGACTGGAGTTGGCGCTCCAGTATTGATTATCAGGAGTGTGTTATAGTCTATGCGATTTATCACCTACGGAAGGGGAAATAATTTCATAAAAAGGGCTAGGGTGGCTTTACACGGGGGTAGAAGCTGAAGGGAAAAATGAGCGTTTGGTGTTAAGTTACCCAGCAATGAAGATTGGTGTTCATCGTTTATGCTTTAGCTGATAAAAACAATTTCATAATCATACATGTTTCTTCTGTAGTAGAAACTCTTTTTTTTTTTGGCTGTGAATGCCTAACCGGGCGCAATTTAAGGGACATAGTTTTAAAAAAAGATCTTCTGTAAATTCTGATTCGTTTTATTATATTGCATAAAGCAATTTTCTTAGAGCTTAAAAGGAAAGAAAAATCAGCTATCTGGGACACTGGCTTCAATCATGAAGTAAATCACTTACCTGTAGCGTAGGATTTAAGCAGTGGCCTACATAAACTGTGTACCATCTCAGACAAGAAGAAAGACCGGCTCCCATGTTATAATCCCGTTCAGAACAATTCGTTTGTGTTCGTGAAAGCTTGAGTTCACATGGAAGGTATTCCAAATTGAATCGCGCGTTCAGCCGGATTAGGCTCTAATAAGTTCAGAATATTTGTCATTTTCGTTGTCTTAGATGGTAGCATAGCATGAAACGAGTGATGGAATGTTTGGTAAGGGACAGAATAACATTTAAAAACTATGGAGATTCTTTGTTATACAGGTTAACACAACCTGAGTTAAATTTCGTTAAATAAAATATTTAAAATTATTTAAAAATTATAATTGAAAAAAAAAACTGCATCAAGAAATTTTACAGCAGCAATGTAAAGTACTCTCTCGTAGAAATTTATTCTTCAAATATAACAAAAACTTGGAACAAGAACGCTTGCGAATAGAGAGTCATAATTGATACACGGATATTTGAACGAGTTACACTATTTGCGTCTATGATCGTTGAGTTCCTGTAACGTTCTCTGGTGCAATACGCGCATTCCGGAATGTCATCTCTAAATTAATAAATTTGTAATAACGTTATTTGTAGCAACTTGAATAGTAAGCACAGCCTAAGTTTGGCAATAACAGGTTATTACGAAGATTATGGAATTTGCATTCAATAATTATTTTATATTCATTAAATTTGAGATGCAGCTATACTTCCTTCCTTTCATAATGCATCATTAACTGGTGTACCAATTCCCAGAATTGTTTTCGATGTATTTTAAAAATCCCTGGGTTATGTAAGCTTACGCCAGTAGTTATGAACTTGTAGCACTGTCCTTTGCCCTATTGGAATGATGCATTAATTGAGCTAATGAATATTACTCACGTTACTAATGTCTAAAATGTTTGGATTTGAAATATAACATCAAATAGCTTCACTTAAGAAAAAAAAAAAATGTTCGACCATAAGCTAATTAGATGTGACATAACATCATTATCAAACACGGAACTATCTTGAAACCTCGAGAGCTGCAAGTGAAACTGCGTAATAAACAACCTGAATTCGAAATAAAATCACTCCTATTTGCGTTAATTTCAATATTATAGTAAAATGAGTTCAATTTTTATGTTTATTATGGCTTAACGGCAATAGGCTATAAGGAAGTCTAAATACACGGACTCTATATAGGATACGGTGTGAGAACGTTACTTTTAATTATGGTCGAACAAAAACAGTCGTATACAACTTCCCAATAATGATAACTAAGATATTCGTATGAAAATTGTGAAACTATATTCGTACGATATTCAAAGATATTCATAAATTGTGACACGATAGTCATACTCGTATCGAAATAAGTACCATTATAGGCTCCTTGCATAATTTTTTTTTTTTAATTTGATCGAATTTTTTAATTGATCGAATTTTTAATCGAAGACCATTAAAAGGCTGAAATTGTTTGTATCCACAAGCCCCATAGGCCGTTGTTGCGCTTTGAGAGCGAGGTCGATCGCTGCGAACACGCTGTGAACTGGTTGCGTGAGTGGGGTGGTAAAGTAAAGGATTATACAGGGCGGTAGTCACTCTGCTCAAGCCAGCTTTCCACTCAACTCAAAAATGATCATCACCTTAATGCACATGAAATTTATTCGTATCGTGTTGCAGTACGGTATTATGCCTCCGCATAGCTAGACGTATGAGGCTGTCGAACGCTCACTGCATGCAACTTTCACATTACTATACCAGCCGCCTCTGCACTCATAAATAGAACTCATTCGATAGAAATAATATCGATTGATAGAGACATATGGAGGAGTTTATCACTCTGTCTAAGAAAGGCATGTTGCTTAAATTCTACGAGGCTAAGTCAATAAGTATCCACACTTTCCTTTTAAATTGATTGCAACAGGTTTACAGTACTTTTAATTACCTCACTTTTAAACATAATCTTCTTGCTTCTCAGTGCAATTGATCCATTGTTGCACAAGCTTCTTCATGTCCTGCTTCACGCACTGCTTCTTTCAGTGCTTGGTCTGTGGTGAATCGATGGCTCCTTATAGAGTTTTTAAGTGGGCTCAAAATATGGAAATCTTACAGGGCGAGGTCAAGACTGTACGCATGATGCTCTAACACCTCAAAACCCAGTTTCGCAATAGTTTGAGCAGTGTGGGCAGCAGTGTGTGGGCGCGCATTGTTATGCAACAAACCAACTCATTTCGATAATAGGTCCCGACGTTTCGTTCGAATTGCAAGCTTCAGATAGTTGCTCAATATCTAACTGTAATGTGCACTGTTTATTGTTGAGCCCTTTTCCAAATAGTGTTGCAGTATTGTCCCTTGAGAGTCCCAGAACAGTGTGAGTATCAATTTTCCTGCGGAGGGTTGACTCTTGAATTTATTTTTGATTGGAGATACAGGATGTTTCCATTCCATGCTTTGGCCTTTGCTCTCTGACTCAAAGTGATGGATCCACGTTTCGTCTCCAGTGACTACCGGTATTCGTTTAAACCAAATTCTTTAGCAAGCCGGTCCAGTAAGCGTAGGCAGATGGACACACGATTGTGCTTGTGCTCTTCAATTAGCTGTTTTGGGACCCACCTTGCACAGATTTTATGAAATCCAAACCTATAATGATTTAGCTAATTTGCACATGGTTTGTCACTTAATCGATAGTCACTCTACAGTTTGTTTGAATCACGTTACGCACTTGCTCAATGTTTCCGTCACTAGTGGATGTGGATGGGCGTCCTATTCTTTCCTCGTCCTTCAAACTTGTCCGACCATTTTTCAACTTTTCTATTCATTCGTACAAGCTTCGCCATGGTAAAACGTTGCACCCTTATGTGCGGAAAGTCGTCAATTGATTTCGACTCCTGGTACACATTGAGACGATAACAAAATGGATCACTGCACGCTGTGCTTCTTTAGTGCAAACGCTGAGCTGTGAAGTCATGTTTAAAGTGCAACAGTGCAACAACCAGTGGAGTCATAACAGTCTAACATTCCACAAGCGGAGATAAATGAACAACATGTCGACGTTCGCGAGCATAAAGCGGTACAGCCAGCCCACAGAGGATTAACAAAAGTGCGGATACTTAATGACTTACCCGCGCTTAATTATATTGCTATTGTGATATTGTTTGAACATTTGACTATTATCCTAAGAACTTTTCCAGGGAAAAAAAAGAAATTTATTTTTATTAGTTGAAAAATACAAATGGTTCAGAAGTAAGAGTATTTTTACGTTTAAGTCTCAAACTCTACGTTTTGTAACTTCGAATTTTAACAAATTCATTAATTGGCCCATCGTTATTTAACGTCAGCTGTGTACTGCTATGTAGGCCTGTAACCGTCGCCGGTGTTCCGGAATTACGTTCCACAGACATGGTACTGTCTCATTTACACTCACATAATTTGTTTTGATCTGGACCGGGATCGAAACAATGAATTTGATTAGTGAAATTCAGCGCTTTACAGATTCTATCATGGGTCCTGATTTTATTCTGCGAAATCGACATATTATATTTTTAAGCATCAAATGATTAAAGTCGACTGAATTGGCATAAGGGTGTACTTAATTACTTACTTAAATTTCAGCTTTGACTTTAGTAAAAAAGAAGGAGGAAGTGTGAACGTTTCGCACGAGTTGTTAGTAAGATCCACAATTTATTAAGATTGAGACAGTTATGGGATTGTTTGACATCAAGTTGTTTTCTGAAGTATATCAATTCAATAATTCTGACAATGCCTGCTTATTTATTGTAAGTAAGGAAGAATGCAGTTAAATCTCTATAGTAGGCTACATGGGGTATCCTTTAGACCACTCTCGATCAGACTTGTTGTTTGCATGCTGATAGAACAACAGCAGCACCTGTCCTTGTGAATCGGTCGGAAGTACTCGATTATAAGGGCGCATCCCGGAAGCAGTGGCTGAAGGGCGGACAGAGGAAGGGTTGCACAATTATTCTGAGTAATGCATCTGGGAAGGAAGGGCTGCCTACCGTCGCACGCAATGTACATATACACACACAGACTGACCTCACCACTGCAATCTATGGTAGTGAATACATGTGAACGTTACCATTCAAATCTATAGGCCTTCTAAGATGTAATCAGTGTGAATTGTAGAGGTAATGTTTGCTAGGTCTATTCAACTGTTTTGTAGCTATCCATCAGAACACGATCGATTTGATCAGTTAAATTTTCGTTGCATTCAGTCAAGCATTATTAATTATTAAGTTCCGATATAATTAGATGTGATAGAAAGGTTGTGTGTGTATGTATATCTGATACAATTATGAAACAAAAATGTACTGCATTGTAAGAATTTGCAGATGAATAGGGCTACGAACTATCTAATAATATGTTGCTTCACCTGTTATAATATTTAAGAATGACTTACTGTATGTACAAAGAACCAACACGGCATCGTAAAATATTCAAAGCTGCCACCTGCTGTTCTGGCCCCCAACTGGCATGCCATATTTTCACACAGTTTAGGTCCTCGTGGCTACCCTCAGAGATCAGTATACATAATTATAGTGTCTAGACTCTAAGCTATTGACAGTGAAGATCTGTAGACCATATTCACCTAGTGTATTATACTTATTTTGACGACCAAAGAAAGTGCAGAACTGCTATCACGTTAGCCACTTGGTCATATATTAAATCATGAACAAGATATAGCTACAAATTTTTCCCAAGGTCTCTAATTTAGTAATGATGTTCTTTAATGCACCTGAAACCAAAGACAAAATCTACGCTTGAAGTCCCTTCCTTCTGTTTGTTGACCTGGTGTGAATCCGCGACCCTCAGAGCTAGCATCAACCACCAACCAATAGAGACTATGTGATATATATCCTTAACATAATTTGGCTCGAAGTGTTTACCGATGTTCTTGCTATCCTTTGCTTTACTTTAGTGCTTAAATACAGGTTCAGTGTATAGGATTAATTCAAGTAAATTACGTTACGTATCATAAGTCTTCACCTGCAACTTCAAACTGAGGTACAGTTTGTATATACCCTTCAATTTAGCGTTGAAATAAACTACAGTACAAATCTGATAGCTGTAGCCGTTCTGATGAAGCATAAACATAACGGGAGGAGGGGACAACTCTGAGACGGTGAATACTACGGGCACTGTACCTATTTACCGTGCCTCCCTCTCGCTCGCGACACACGGCTGATCCACAGAAACGGATACAGCAGTTATAACTGAACTGGAAATGAGTACGTTACAAGTTACACTGTAGTCATCATGGAACTACTGTCGATTATATACAAAAGAAAAATTTAACTCCATTAACTTATCTGATATATGCTCTAATTGTAATTGTGTTAAATTCATGTTAAATTCATATCGGGAGGAATTAAAGGAGTCATGCTAATTCAATATTTCAAATAACGTCGGACAATTTAATGCACCATCATTTTTAATACTGTTCTGTTAATACAGACTTATCACTTCTTATTGTTAGTCCTGAATAATAACAAAAATAACCTTCGAAAAGACATATTTCTTATTTTCTTCATTATAACTAAGGTGTCACAGCTGTTCTAGTTTTCTTAGAAGTTATATTTTCTGACGTCACCACTACTGGGCAAAGAGTCATAAAGAAACTAAATTAAGAATAGAGGAATTCCAGGTCTGGAAGTAATTCTCCCCTTCAGCCAGCCATGAATGTCTAGCCACTTTCCTGTAAAAATGGTGCAAAAAAAGAGGCAAGGAGTAGTCTCCCGTACATCTCACACTGCTGGACTCCCAGGAATTTAATCAGTTTTACAGAACTTTTGTTCTTCTTGTTTATAGTTCCTTTCTAATTTAGTAGTGTTCCTAACCCACAAAAATATTGTCAGACAATAAACGTTAAGGGATTTCTTGTTTACACTTCTTTGTCTGAGAAGGTAAACCTTTTAAGATAAGAAATAGGTATTTTCTAATGTTCTGCATTATAATAAACACCTACCACTAACAGTCACCTGTGGCCGCCTACTGTTACTTATTCACAAAACAAACATGTATATGATTGGCTAGATTGAAACACCTGATGGGAGATGCTTCATGACAATGTTCAATCCTCATAGGGTTACGAAAGAACAATTTATTCAATATTTTGTGCCGGATTTTACATAGGGACAGTATTCATGCATTAAAAAAGAACACTGTGCTGCAGTTCACTACCACTCAGCAGTATTCCTTAATACTTCCTTTCACTGAAAGTGTTGAATCAGTTGTAATGTTGATTCTTATATTATTTTCATCTAACTTCGGTACAAAATACTTTCTTCTACTAATATCAGCAACGAAAAAAGGATACTAAAACCATCCATCAATAATATTTACATTATATTATATTGTACATATATATATATACAATAGTATATAAATGAGCTAATCGTAGGGAAAAATCTCTTCCGTTGTCACAAGTTCTAGGAGATCGCAGGATTAATGCAGTTCATTTACGTAACCTATGTGTCACAAGATTTAGATACCAGTACATCTTAAATAGGGTCACCTCCTCATGTTGGATAAAAAAATGCATTTAGGTTTAGATCTGTTAAGAATATTGTAGTAAAATTACTCATTTTTTTAAAAGATGACTTATTATTCAGTCTCTAACCAATGGGGCTGAATTTTTATGGTCAAAACCACATTCGAATGATGATTTTTTTATCGATCTTATTTGGTCATGACCGTAAATATGCTATATTTCCCTTAGACGTATAATCTCTGAGATTCTTGTGAAATTAAATAACAGTTTGCCTGCTAAGATAACTGTACATTCTTACTTAATGGTATGTGAGATCAAGAAACGCTATCGCGTTGTGATTGCAACATCAAAAAGACTCTCTGGTCTACGGAGAATCAATTGCCGTGAGCACTTCCCTTTGTTGAAGACTTGAATGTCACTTGCAGCAAACGGGAAGTAGAAGCTGTGAAGATTTCCCTCGGGCTTGTTTTCACGTTAATATAATGTTTTGACACTTTAGGTAGACTCATGTCACCAACGTGTGTGCTTCATGAATGTATTACTTCTTAATTAAATTTACGAGACTTCTCAAATAACTTTTTTTATTCAGTGATTGAATTAAATTTAATTACAGAAAACACATAAATGATCTTAGTTTATGTAGAATACCGTGCGAATAAAGGTTCTTAAAATACTATTGGTCGTTTCTCACATACCCGGTTGCCGGGTAAACGGCACGGTTTCCAAGTTTGTTTATTTCACACACATCCTGTGTGAAGTGGAGCTATTCCAGCATTGGATCAGACGCATTTAGCTTAGTGATGATGATATTTTACAGATACAAAAATAAATGTAATACAATTAGGCCTACATAAATTTCTCTACCCTAAGTATGGACAATTTAACATTCCCACTTCACATTCTGGTTTAGAATAAGAGTCCATATTACAGAGAATGCATATTCAGTTGTGTCAATCTCAGGCAAAGGTGTAGCCTTACGTTTACCAAAGAAACATTAAGTCTAAGTTTGTGTAAACGTCCTGTATGTCTCCTGTATGGGAAATTATACAACTTGACCATGTAATCCTATCACATTTCCACTGCATTGTCCAAGAAGTAGATACATAGGTCACAATTTTCTTGTAGGTATACGCGAATAACATAAAGAATGGTGAATTAACTGACAGATAATTCATATTGCCCTCACACAGTTATAAATACTAATCTCTATTATCTTTTTCACAAAAAGCAATTTAATTCCGATTTAATTTTAATAGCATCTGAAATTATCTTCACGTTTCAACTTCTGCCAAGTCATTCTTCCTTATTCAATGAATACTGATATCCTAAATGAAATTGGTTTGCGAACCAGTATTATCTATTTTTTCATGAAATTCAATGGGAACAGTATTGGCATATTCCTCTATTGCGCTGTAGCACAGGAAGAAGTTGAATCGATTTCGAAAAAGATTCCTGTCTTTCTTACAACTGCGTGTGTCCAATAAAACACAAAAGATAGGAAATGTTCTTCTTCCTACCTTTTATTTAAAGATTTATTACCGCCATTCTTGACGGCTACAATCTTGTCAAATATCGACATTTGTAGTCTTTAGGAATTGCTGACGTATAGCATGGCAATTGTTATCTCTGCAAATTGTGGAAACTTCTATCAGAACTCAAAGAATCAGCAGAAAATGATATAACTCATGGTGAATGTTCTGATAAAATTATCTGATAAGGTCCATAAGGAAAATGAATAGTGAGAAACCGCATTTTACGTCCAAATGCGTGTTGGGTTAACTCTTGAACCGTAGAACTAGCTATATACTTAGAATCTCCTTGCGGGCATTGTGACAGCTACTGTGACTCTACTCTATATAAAGGTAATGTGACAATTTCCTATATAACATAAATAATGATGAAATCACAAGAGTTTAGGCTTATGTAACAACTTGGCTATGGGAACATTTTATTGACATACTTACTTACTCAATAACAGTAGAAAATTGCTAAGGAAGCTAAAGAAATGTTACCTGTTTTATGGAACCCGGAGGTTCATTGCAGCGCTTACATGAACCCGCCAATCAACCCTATTCTGTGCTATCTCCATCCAACCATACCTGGCAAATCCTACTTCCCTTAAATCTATTCTAACATTGACTTCCCACCTACGTCCAGGTCCTCCAAGTGGTCTCTTCTCTTCGGGTTCCCCAGCCAATATTTTGTACATATGCCTTTCTTCGCCCATGCTTGCAACATGTCAAGCCCATTTCATCCTCCATGACTTAATTATACTTACTATATCCGTTGAAGGGTGTAGGTTATGAAGCACACCATTAAGCAGTTCTCTCCAGTCCCTGTTTTCATCTCTTTTCATCTCTCTTAGACCGCATATTTTTCTAAGCACCCTGTTTTCAAACACACTCAGATTATGTTCTTCCCGAAGAGTAAGTGACCATGTCTCACACCCATATAATACCAGGGAGAATCAAATGAAAACCACAATTAATTTTTTCCACTATTTTTCTGCAGGAAGAATGTTTGTTTGTATATTATTTTTCTACAAAGTCCCCTCCCAGTACAATGCACTTATGCCATCAGATAGGAAGTGCTTCGATACCGCATGAGAAAAATTATTCTGGTTGACACTGTAGGCACTCATGCACCGCCGATTGGATGTCTTCATCAGACTTGAACTTCTGCCCTCCAAGGAACTCATTTAATGGACTAAATATGTGGAAAGCTGATGGAGCTAAACCTGTCAAGTATGGCAGATGTGGGAGGCACCTAAAGCATATGTCGTCGATGGTTTTAATGGTTGCACGAGCAGCATGAGGACGGGCGTTATCATGTTGAAGCAAAACACCTGCTTTCAGCAACTCCCTTCGCTTTGTCACCATCAGATTTCCAAATCTTTGGTCCGTTAAAGGATCTCCTTGGAGGGCAGAAGTTTAAATCTGATGCAGACGTCCAATCGATGGTGCAGGAGTAATTTTTATCATGCGGTATCGAAGCTCTTCCTATCCAATGCCGTAAGTGCATTGAACTGGGAGGGGACTATGGAGAAAATAATGTACAAGCAAACATTCTTCCTGCAGTAAAATAGTGGGAAAAAATTATTGCTGTTTTCATTTGATTCTCTCTCGTACAACCGGTAGGATAATAGTGTTATGGCGGCGACTTGATCCTCCATAATTCAATATGGTGATATCTTTATTTATTTATTTATTTATTTATTTGTTAAAGTGATACCTTTTAGTATGGTACAAGAACTATATAGAAGAAATAATACTTTATTTATTAACAACAATTACATGTACAATATATATATTCATATTCTGCTAGTTAGAATCATGTTTAAGTATATTACTCGCATAGTTTACGATGACTCTCATTTCACATATCGATAATACTTGGAATTTATTGACATAATAATAAAATAGGTAAGTTTCATACCCTTTATAAGTTGTTACCAGCACACATGGGAACGGCTGACGGGGATGGTGTCGTCGTAACCTCTTCAATCTTCTCTCAGGCTAAAAGGCCCGAGTGGCATGGCCACAGGCAGGGCTGCTGCGTGACTCTTTAGATTCCTACTTATACCAATAGAATGCTTAGATTGCACTATGTGTAAGTAGGCTGTATTCAATTGTTGCTCAGCAGAATTGCAATCTGTAGCTTGCCACAACAATAGTCTTATTTTTTTAATTTCTGGATTTCTGGACTGTAGAAGAGAAGATAAAAGTTTCTGAATTGCACAAAACAGAATTTCCTGATTTTAGTCACACTTAGCTTAATATCATTTGTATCTGTAATTACTACTCCCATATATTTGAATTTCTCCATTTGTTTAAATGTTTTATCGGCTATTCTCTATCGGATATATCTAGTCTTGTGATTTTAAAAGTTCTAGTGTAAAATCTATGGCTTCCGGTTTCGCGTTCATTAGCAATTCACAGACAGTTGTTTCCTCGTGTTAGATTATAATAATCTATCACAGTCAACCGTTAAAAAAGCATGTCAGATAAATAATTAGGTCCCCCATAACCATGCAACTATTATAATAATGGCTGAAAAGCCTGTCTGAGGATGGAAAATGTCACCGAAAGCGTCTCTTAAGATTTTACAAAGAATGTGCACAACGCACGTCGCGCAGATGCTCAAACTTGTAAATGTTTACATACGTATCCTAAGGCCGTTCGCAAAAGGTCAGATAGCAAACCGTAAGTCTTAAAATCCGAAAAAAATATAAGAAAATCTGAGCAACAATCGTGTTAATTAGAGGATATTCTCTACCAGGAACTTCAAGTCCCTTGCAACAGACCCTACTTAAGGTTTCGAGGATCAGGAATTTACTGTTTAAGCAGAAAAGTGGTTTTCGCGACAGCTACAAATAACCGCTAACGAGGGTTTTCATAACGAAGAAAGACTGTCAAACCTTCATGAAAGTTTAATATTTTACATCAGACAGTACTCTCATATCAAAGTTCCACATTATAATTGAAGCGAGGATTGAATTAAGATTCTCGTCGTTATCTGATCCCTCAACTTATTAACCTTAACCTTAATATTGAAAGTGCCTACAGCGCTGCTTGGTGGATACAGTCTCTATTCAGAGGAAGACACTCTAATAGATTACTTCATTTAATTATCTGCGGGGCGTAAAGAGAATGCAACTACATCACTCATATTCTAGTTGCTTCAATGTAGCCTAAGTATTTCCTCCATTGCTGCTTAATTCTTGGTGTTATTTTGGAAAACCTGTCGAAGAACTTAACCAAGTTTTCTAATTTTTTCCATATTTCATGAGATAACGTTAATAGGAATGAGTATGCTAGAAAAAAATAATTTTATCAGAAATACTTCATTTATACGCTGCAATAAATCGCATTGTAATAAACTCTTCCATGAAATATTTACGTTCTCGTTTACATGATGTGTAACATGCTATACACTTAAAGTGCAGGGGAGTTACGGTGTATTTCAATTTATATTTTTTTCAGTATAGGAATTTTGAAGATGGGGTAAGTTATGGATATGTTTTTGTTTCTTTGAAATAAAGACAATATTTGAAAAGTGCCCCTGAACACAAGCTTTGCTTCTTCGGGCGGCGTTCGAAATCACATGTGTATATATTTTGTATTGTAATTTGTAGCAATAAAATTAAAAATTAAATAAAAGATAATAATAATTTGTTACAGGCCTATGCTTTTTTATTCTCTGAGATATTTCTTCTCTTTAGAAAAGCCCAGGGTTAAAATTTTATTTCCATATTTTCATTTCAGCTCTATATGCCGTATTAGGTTTGTCATTGAAAGCAAAGCAAAGCAAAGAAAAAAAAAAAAAAAAAAAAAAAAAAAAAAAAACTGTCGTATAGCTGGTCACTGAATTAACATACCAATCTTAAAAATCACGTTATAACATTCATCACGAATCTTTCAAAATAGTGACGAATGCTGCAGCTTCCTTTGCAGAACTGTTTAAAATCATTTTCTAAAAAACAATGAAATTAATTAAAAGAAATCATACGCCTAAAATGATAGTATCATGCAGCAGCTTAAATTCCAAAGCTAGTTATTTTCACGTATATGCTACATGGACTGTATGAATTTTGTGAACATCTGCAGCTGTAAAAAATCATTGCTGATATTCAACTTATTCATGGGCTAGTAAATAACGAAATATAGTTCTATAATAATTTTGAAAAAAAGGAGTTGAGATATTTATATATTCTCAAATCTTTTTCTATTAGGTTCATGTCAGTAGTTTCAACATATAGGCCTACTATAATAATTTTCAGTATTTATAATTTGTTTTTCAAAGTAATTAAGAAATCATATTTCAATTAATTACTTTATAAGTAAACATATCAATATCTTTTATAGTGTTTTCCGTCTCATTAGTCCATCAGCTTCCAAAATGAATGGAAATATTATGTTCTGGAATATTTTAATGCAATTTAGTATTCCTCACAGAATGTTAAAAGATGTGACCATAAGTATTTCAAAGAATATTACATAGGCCTATGTATTACTTTAATTATAAAAATATTAAAGATTTTCAATTGAAGATTAGTGTTCCCACACATTTTGTAAACTAATGTTTAGAATTTATGTCGTGTTATGTAATGTACTTTTCTAGTACAGTATAATGAAATTAATGTAAATAAACTACATATTTTTAAATAAATTTAAGTCGAATGCTACATACAATTTTTATGAGCAGGTAATTTTCTCGTTTTTACGGTGAGGGATTTTCTGAAGATGGAAGGCACGATGTTGCCTCCATCTGTCTTTCTTACCTTGACATTGTTTAGTATCTGACAAGACTGACGTGAAACTTTTATTATATCAAGAAGATGAGCATTATTTTTAGTGACTTCTTGTTACGGGTCACGCGAGAAGCTGGTTCTTCGTGTGTCTTTTTTTTTTCTCAAGACAATAGAATTACTCTATTATTGTAAGCTTCACATTTACCGAAAATTCTGCGGTAAACCTGTCGTATTATGTTTACGTTTGCCTTGTTTACTAATTGTATTTAAGATCACTACACTAAACTGAACTCCACGGTTCTACATACCGTGGGGACTAGGTCTAACACGCTATGCCAAGACATTTACCTCCATCTTTCGATTTCATTCGTTAGTGAGAGCATTGGGGCATATGGTTTCAGCATACGGACTCCTAATTCATGATATTTCTTTAACGGTACCTCTTCATTTGTTATTACGAAACTTAGTGCAACCAGTTCAAGAAAAAATATATTCCTAAAAATATATTCCTAAAAATATCTGGAGGTACCAAACATTAAACGCGGATTTCCAGATTCCTAGTCAGCAACGCTAAGAATGAAGATAATGGAGATAAGAGTATAAGAGTATAAGTATACGAACAATAGGGCCAAAAGAAGGGCGTTAGTTTCAGAGGGTAAATGGGACAAATATATTCTGTAATATGTAAGTCAATAGTGGCATCACGATCAGTAGGCCTACTTCATCCTTCGCAAATAACCTAGTTTTGAGTAACTAGTAATACCAGTTTGAATGGTGTTTCTTTAGCATACCCTTTATAAATATTTGTTTTTTTTAATCTGCATAACATTATTTTAGAAGCATTTCCACACGGGGTTTCTTAGTACCTTTGTTTAAGCTGCATTAAATCTTTAACGTAACAACTTCTTCTGTTACAAAATAAGTTATATCTGGTTTGGTAAATTACACTGAAGTTTCTGCTAAGAGAAACCCGAAAATTTTCAACATTCTGTGAAGTAATAATTAAACTAAACGAGTTATATTTTAGACCAATTTATAGGCCACCATATGAGAAAACCTTAATTGAAAGATAAGATAAATAGTTAATAGATAATAGTTCTGATTTTTCATTTCCTCTAATGAGGATTTAAGTATTTATATTATTTAATCATACACCAGTTAGGTACAGTAGAATGTAGGCCTAAGAATCTCCTGTAATGTGAGATATCCTGAAAATGGGTGAAGAGGACCAATCTGCCGAGATATTTGAAAATCCTTATTTTGAACGTTAATGCTGTTGAAACCTATATTTATTAGGCTGTATCTTTATCTAAATAATTTCATTATTACTGGTGTATGCCACATTGAGTCTAAAATAATCAAAACCCGTTCTAGAAAGTACTCTGTGTTGGTAATAAGAGGCAAAAGAGCTTTTAGAGACCATGGAAGGGTAATATTTTGGAGTATGAAGCAGCTATTATTTCACCGAAGAAAAGCAGCTCTGAACACTGAGTAGTGAGCAATAGGCCTGATAGTTTACCACTGACTAGATACAGGCTTCAAAGTCTACGAGTGGTACTTCCGCTAGAAACTTGAGAACTAGTTTTCTCACATTTTTAAGGACCTTTATTTAAAAAATTGTTGTCTACTCTAAATCCAGAGGTGCCTACAGGCAAAGAGTGAGGCGAAAGTAGGCTATACATTCTCTAAGAAAAATCTTGTCCTCCTGGAAAGAAATCGATCCACTCAGCTACCTCAGCCACCTAAAACGTACTTAGACAAGTTGCAGATATTTGTACAATAGATCTTGATACATTCACATCACAGCGAGTGTTCAAGTTCGGATGCTAATTCTATTGTTAGAGCTTTTAAGTGTACCAGGACATTTGAGGGGGGGAGGTACGCTGTGGCACAGTTTGTTGAGGCACGGTGCTACAAGTTATAACGTCGCAAGATCGATCCTCGATGAGGCCATTGGGATTTTTTCATTGGCCTCATCCTTACGGTAGCACTATGGTCCCTTGGTCGAGTAAACCTCTAAAAGAAATTAGCTCCAGGAGCAATCCTGGAGGTAAACGCGTCCGGTGCGTAAGTCTGAAAATCCTTCCACCTCCATGTGCCGAATGTATCCAAATCCGGGAGCCTCAACTTCCTGGAACCGTAAGGGCCTTCAGGGATCACTTTACTTTACTTTCACCAGGGATTTAAGAATATTTATAGTTATTGGCCGAGTTTTCAGTTAGGCCTATATCTCTAAATACTGATATGAATGTCTTGAGAAATTTAACTGAAAAGAATTCAGTAAGCAATGGTTCTTTGTGATTCAGCACCTCTATAAATGATGAATGTATAGATTGTCATTATTGTTTCTTAATATGTAAGTTAATTTTCAAAACTTAAGCGAAACGTTCATTTATTAAGACGTAAAGTTTTTCTTATCATAGAATATTACTTAGAGTAACTTTCTTAAGTTGATACATATCATTTTATAATGAAGATTACCTCTCTTTACGTCTTTCCAAACTTGTCACATGACGTTCAATTAGATAGCAAGACTCTTATTACCACCAGCACGTTGTAACGCAATGAACAAAGATTTAGAAATAGGACGTCGGAAGGCAAAGGGAGGGACAAGAGGGAGAAGGAGAGGAAAGGGTGGAAAAGGAATCATAACAGCTTGTCGTATTAAATGGACCCGTGAGAGAAGAGTGGAGGTGGTGGGAGGTGGGAGATGGGAGACCGCAAGTGAAGGAAAGTAATCAGGTTAAATGAGCTGCTTGCAAGACGAGCAGAAGTAGAAGAGAAAAAATGGTACGGAGGAGGGAAAGAAAACTTAAGACGTTCTTTCTACGGCTTTATTACGTCATGGATGTTAGAAGGGTACAGAATTGGTATAGTTGAGCATGTGAAGGATGATAATAATGCGAAGTGTTGTGCTTGCAATACTTGAGGGCGAAGTTCAAGTAAATGGGACAAAGTTGTGTTTTGATGTTGTCGTGGCGCAAATCGGGGTATGTACTCATAACAACAGATATACTAATATTTGACATTATTACACAGCAGCGTTTCTCAACCTTTTTGAACCCGATGACCTCTAAAATGTCGGAAAAATTTTAGGGACCCCTAATTTTACATCCCATTTTTAAAAGAAGGCCTATATTCTTAATATTCGGGGTATTAATTATAGGTCATTATAATGAAATATGTGAACAAATTTTACTTCTTTACTTTCCACTTGCTTTATGATATTTTTTAATTATGCCTGCGGACCACTGGTGGTCCGCGGACCATAGGTTGAGAAACGCTATTATACAGTATTATACTTTAACTGTTAAACTGATATCAACACACCTTTCAACTGTTTGCTTTTTCGTTTGCTTTTTCGTTTGCGTTATCCGCGTTAAGGGAGGAGGTACTTTGAAAATGGTCAAAATACCAATTTTTATTTTATTGCTTAGTTTCATAGTTTGAAATGTGCTTTATGATAATATAAATGTATTTTGAACCACAGGGTCCTAAATGACAGCTTATTTGACAGATCATTTATAGGCCAAGAATTTACTTATATCTTAGGCCTGTTTTGTTAAATTCTGTATTATACGTACTTTATATTCCTTCTTATGTAACCCGAGACAAATTAACGCACAACTGAAGTGAAATTAATTAAACTGAATGCTGATTAGATATTCGGTAGGCCTATTTACGAAATTTATGAGAATTAAATATAAGTTACACACTACCTCTATAGAGCTCCTGAATTCATTATCACTAGGTCCTCTTGTCGGCTTGGCTTTCATCACTAGAAAGTATATTTTCCCGTCAATCCCCTGAAGCTTTTAGTTCCTTCAAAATTGATGAGATAGTAGTATCCTTTACATCCGCAGCCATTTTCTTCCTGTCGCTTATCACGTTGTACAGTTTGGAAAAGGAAAAATATTTTACTGCAGTAACATGTTTCTTAGCACAGTCCTGGTATCTACATAGTAGTAGAACATCCACAAAGTATTAGGTGGGATTGTTTTTCTAATAATTGAAATGTCTCTGAGCGAAAATTTAAATTTTGCTGGATGTATCATGGTTTCTCATATTACTGCCATAATTCCCCTCAAGATTTATAAAATACAAGCACATTACAATTTTCACAAAACAATACGTAGAAACACAGAGACAAACAGTTGTTAAACCTACAACTACGAATTACACTTCAGGTTAAAAGTATGAAGATGAAATGTGAATTATACTTGGTATATCATATTTCAGAATCTCTTTCGACTGAAGAGAGCTCGTGTTGAGAAGCATATTTCAAAAATGAAATATATTCGGTTTACGTTTTAGCCTAGAGATTGGTAGGCCTATACTGACTTTTTCTCTCTTGGTGAAGAAAAACGTGCTATCACGAGAAAGTATTTAATTAAATGAAAAGCGAGTACATAATGTTAGATAGTTCACTATAGTGGGTGTTGGGGTTATTAGTACAAAATCGGACCCTTTCTTAGGTATCTGTATGATTATTATAACTACGTTTTTAATTAGCCGCATTTTAAGGGTAGGAAATTGTGTTTCGTGGGTATTAGAATTTTCAGCAGGCAGATTAGTAATACAACATAGGCTACAGTATAAGTTTTGTACATTTGGCTTTATTAGTGTCACCGACCCAGAATCCAGTGCTACTCGTTATGCTCTAGTGTTTGTTCTCTCGCGAAATAATTTAATGTGTTTCCTCTTCCTTTTCTGCTTCCTCGCCCGTTTTCCATACGCCTCCTACACCGTCATATACAAGACATTGGGATGAAACTAGAGTAGTGAGGTCTGTGGCCTGGATATAAGTGCATGGTAAATAATAATAATAATAATAATAATAATAATAATAATAATAATAATAATAATAATAATAATAGTAATAGTAATAATAATAATAAATTAGTATAGTATTTAATTGTTGTCAGAACTATTTATAAAGATTAAATTTCCTTTCTTAGGTTATTTCATCATATTCAATAATTCGTACTTCCTGGCTTAACAGCAAAATTATGAGTAGTTTTTGCATTAAAACAGAATGCTAACTAATTTATAATCTCGTCCAAAGATTAAGAATCCAGTCTCCATCTTAATGTTTTACTGAATTTTCGATGTATATATATAACCAGATTACTCAGTGTGGTAAGACCTAATTGGTACTTGAGAAATGATTACTTACAACTATTCATAAAAGTATTGTAATATATTATATTTTTTCAAAGGATGAGTAGGTATAGTCTGTTTGTACTGTGCATTCTGAAATAGAATTAAACTGTTGAGTATAATTATTTTCTAATTTCTACGTACATTTTTTCATTCTAATATGATTTTAAACTTAAATAGCTATTTTTAAATTGAAATTGCGGATGGAATATGTAAAATAGTAACACATTTACTCGCTCTTTTTAGTAAAGAAGAATTATGTTATAACTGTTACACTATGTAGGCTATACACTATAGATCAAATGTGTATAAGCATACCTATTAATTCTGGGTTTTTGTAATTACTTTTTAGTTCATAAGAAAATGTGGAATTTCAACCAATCTGAAATGTGTATCGTCATATTCTTGTCGTTTTATTTTTGTAACATTCATTTTGTCACACCTACACTTACTTTTTTTTTTCCATTTCATTCCAGATCAGGATTTTCTCAAGAAAAATTCACGAATAACTTGCGAGCAAGAAGTTGCTCGTGAATTTATCGATAAAATCAGGACTTTCCGTAATGTTAGCTATGATAAATTTAAAGTGGTTCCATAACAAAAGGAATGTATCCTATTAACATTGCTCCTCTGCAGAATTACTTTGTTATTTTCTTATGGAACTTGATATTATAAAATGCATGATTATGTATTCAAATACGATCTTGAACAGTGTAGGCCTAAGGACAAACGCGCTCAAGTTATTTTACAGTGTCTTGTTTGAGATTCTTCCTCTTCATGCAGCACTAGCCAAACAATTTAGCTGGGTACAACCAGAACTAGGAAATTTATTACAAGTTCCCGATTAAGCGGTGAGATTGTGACTGTACGGACGACGACAATTCTGCATGAGCGCTCCTTAACCTCTCTCTTCTTCATCCAATATGCTCGCCATTAAATCCACTTGCAACCCTCTCTACCCGCAAACACCACTTGCGCTCTTTCTTTAATCGGTTCAATGATCCAGAAAATGAAAATGGCCCGTGAAGAATCACATAGCCTCATATCATCACTCTCTCCTTCATTTATTCTCTTACTCTCACGAGTTGCTTCTGTCTCCTCCCTGTCACTCTCTCTCGCTCTCTCTCGCTCTCTCTCGCTCTCTCTCGCTCTCTCTCGCTCTCTCTCGCTCTCTCTCTCTCTCTCTCTCTCTCTCTCTCGCTCTCGCTCTCGCTCTCGCTCTCGCTCTCGCTCTCGCTCTCGCTCTCTCCCTCTCTCTCTCTCTCTCTCTCTCGCTCTCTCCCCCTCTCTCTCTCTCTCTCTCTCTCTCTCTCTTTCTCTCTCTCTCACGTTAATAGTGTTGGTTGTTATTGACGACGGGAAGTTATGAATTTACTTATATACATAAATTCGATTTTATCTTCAAAATTGTAAGTTAATTTATATAAAATATTGTTATAGGCTGACTTCGATTGGCTGTATCTTCTGATAACCGTGGTAATCATTATGATTTTCTCTTTTGTTCATGAAAGTGATTAAAAAGATGGATACAAAGCAACAAACAAAAGAATACCATCTATTAGAAAATGTATACAACAAGGCGTGTTTTTAAAGTAGGTACCGATAGTTTGAAAAATAACAGAACATTATTTTCAAAATACTTTGTCATTAATTACCTTAAACCTTACATTACTTCTCCACATAATCACCCATTATTCAGGCATTTTTTGTAACGGGAAACCAGTTTTTGTATACCTTCGTCAAAGAATGATGCCGCCTGTTTTGAAAGCCACATCTGCATTTTTTGTTTTACATCATCGTCGTTGAAATGTTTTCCACGAAGGAATTTCTTCAGATAAAGAAACAGATGAAAATCACTTGGTGCCAAATCCGGACTGTAGGGAGAGCGGTCGAATTGTTCCCTGAACACACCTGGTCCTGATCGCATCATTTCATTAGCAAATTCGACCATCCTCCCTATATTGCTGATTTGGCACTAAGCGATTTTCTTGTGTTTCTTCATGGGAAGAAATTCCTTCGTGGAAAACATTTCAACGAGGATGACAATGTGAAAAATAGTGCAGACTTGGCTTTCATCGCATGCGGTATCATTCTTTAAAAACAGGTTTCCTATTACGACAAGTCCCTGAATAACGGCGGTGACTATGGGGAGAAGTACTGTAAGGTGTAAGATAATGAATGGTAATAAAGTAGCCTATTTGTTAAATGTTAAGTATTTTATTTAATTATTGGTGCTTACTTCAAAACACGACTCGTATTTACAGATATTAAAGAAAGACAGAAAAAACAGTTAGCCTAAACAGTTAGATAGAGAAATATTGAGAGGAAATATATAAAATATTGAAACAAAAGATAAATGTGATTGCGAGGGAATAGTTAGAAGAATGTTTCATAGAGATGGAAGAGAACAGAGAAAGAGTTGGAAGTTAAGATGTAGAATGAGAAGAGAGAAGGAGAAAGGACATGCTGATCTATTAGCAAATACTTTATATTATAAGTAAGTCTTTGTTTCAGGGATATTATGAAATAGGTTATCTCTTAAATGATCTTATTTTCAGTGTCCACTAAAAAAAATTACGTAACTTCTAAGTAAAATATGAAAAAAATATTGTGTTTTGATTTCTAATCTGACTGTAAAGATTATCAACAAATGACTTTCATATTTTTGGCAGTGTGTATACGGCATTTTATCCGGCTTTCAATAACAATTATAATAGATACAATTTACTGGAGCAGATCTATTATTATTCTAAGTTACGTAAACATATTGTTTTAAATTCCAAATCATACATTCATTTAAATCCTTGTTACGTAATACATTAAAGCATCTACTTACTTACTTACCTCTCATTGGCAATAGACAATTCCTCAGCAAGCTAAAGGAATATTATCTATTTTATGGAACCCGCGCTTACCTGAGCCCGCCATTCAACCCTCTTCTGTGCTAACTCCCTCAGAACCTACTTCCCTTTAATATATTCTAATATTGTCCTCTCACCTACGTCTAGGTCCTCCACGTTGTCTTTCCCCTTCTGGTCTCCCAGTCAATACTTTTGAGATATGTCTTTCCTCCCCCATGCGTGCAGCATGTCCAGCCCATTTCATCCATCGCTATTTAATTGCCATTACTATATCCGGTGAAGAGTACAGGTCCTGAAGCTCGTCGTTATGCAATTTTCTCCAGTCCCCATTTTCATCTCTCCTGGGCCCAAATATTTTTCTAAGCACCCTGTTTTCTAACTCTCTCCGGCTATGTTCTTCCTGATCAGTAAGCGGCCATGTCTCACATCAATATAATACAACTGGCAGGATAATAGTTTTATAAATCTTTATTTTTATATTTCTGGACAGACGACGAGAAAATAAGAGCTTCGTTAAAGCATCTGCAGTCGAAAAATTCAGTTCAATTACATCGAAACTTCAAATAGTAAAGACGAGTATCTTAAAAATCGTCAATATATGTGCAGATTATGAGAAAAGAAAGTCAGTAAATGCATTCCTACATATTAACGGATGAAGTGGTATAGGAGAGGAGTGCAAAAATGAAAGATAGTGTTTAAATGGAGACCGCGTGACAAATGGCGGACGTAAATCTACATTTAAAGAGAGTAATAAAATAGGAGCAGGAAAGAGACGATAAATTTTCTTCTATACCTCTACTCGGTCATAATTAATTTTTTTGTAATTTTAAGATCTTACCTGCCGCAGAGGTAATAACATTACTATCGGAAGAATTTATAATTCATAAGCCTCAGCAATAAAGTCTTCCGTATCCGTGCAAAGCGCAGTAAAAGAAGAGTAAAAAGGTTAGTGATATACATTAATGCCATGTGTAATTCGAAATTTTATTATGAAAGGCAGTAAAATGTAAAAATCTACTTGAATTTCTTCTTAGCTTGGAGGTTGGAATGGCAAAAACATCTCGCGGAGCTGTCATGAAACTATTGTTAACATTGGGAATTTCCTAAACTTGACTTGAGACAAAGGCCGAGCACGCATCTCGAAGGAGGAAAGAGCGAGCTCATTATCACTTTAGGCCTATGAGTTGCTAATTAACTCTGCAGTTACGTTTCATTGTGCGCGATTCACTGTCAGTAGTTCACGCGTCGTCTGATATACGCCATTGTACTTTATAGAGTTTATGTTCATTTAAATTGGTGTTCATTATGTGTATATGTTATATATGTATATGTGTATATGTTGATTTTGGGCACATTTTTAAGTTAGTATGAATTGTTTTAATACATCATGTTGGCATAATTTTTTTTCTTGGGGATGAACATTAACAAATCGCGAAAATATTGTAATGGGAATAACATCTCCGTCATCCTCTGTGCTAAAACCACTTTCTCAAGAACTGTACCAAATTCCCCTTCTAGACTATGCACAATGTTTCATCAAGGTAATATTTTCTCCATTTGTTAGACATTTTAAGTTCTAAATTAGTAATAGAAAATAATTCGTAGAAAGAAATTGCATTTTACAGTATTTTTACCAATAAAATCACTGGAATCATACCGCAAAGTAGAGTATAATACATTTAACGGTTAAAATCGCAAATTATTTTCAACACACTTTTGTCTTAATAATTTACCGGATAGAATATTACACTAATAGACCGTCACATTCATACGTATTTTTCTTATGTAAAATTTATTGAAAAGGAGATAGCACTTCAATACAAGGCCTACAAGTTTCCTTCTGGTGTAGGGCTATCATGTCCACTGCAGGATTAAGAACAGAAGATTATCTATCTATTTTGTTATAATTATATCCCGTACTCAACAGTAATCTGCAAGGGCTGGATTTTTAAGTTCCTATAGCTTAGAATGAACCAAACCATAGCCATGTATTTACAAACATGTTTTGTTTCAATAAATATCCCTTTTACTTTCTCGCATATACGTAGTATAGAGAAAGTATTGTGATCGTGACAAAAATTCGAAGTCGAGATAACACCGGGAGAGCATGTTTCATGAAGCCTAGAAACCGAAAAAAGGAATTTTTGGAATGACGTCTGTCCGTCTGTCCGTCTGTCTGTGGACAAGCACAGCGGGTAAACGGTTCATTGTATTTACTTCTTTTTTTGAAATAAGGACTTTTTCGAAATTTTGTCGAACCGCCCAGAAATTTAGCTTTACAACTGAAATATTAAGGGGACTTTTCATGAAAACTTTTTTAAAAATTTTGATTTTTTAAAAAATGGCTCTAACGATTTTAATAAAAATTTAAAATTGGAAACTCTTATTTATGACTAATAAAATGGCTATATCTGTATTTCTGCAAAAATGACTTAAGGGGTACTTTATTCGTAACCATTTTCAATTTTTCTAGATAATATCCATTACAGTAGGCGATACATGAAAACCTACCATAGTAAAGTTGTAGAGAAAATTAACATGAACATTTTTTGTTTAAAACATTTCTGTATACATTTAATAGATATCAAGATAAAAACTAAATAAGTACGGCTTAAATGCGAATTTCAGAACATAAGTCATGTCAATTAAAATATGAATGACATTTTGTTGCCCCTAGTAACAAGAAAACTATAAGCCTAATGTACTTATTGTTGTGAAATGCAATCAGTTTAGCTCAGTCGCATGAACACACTAAAACCAATTACAGCGAGGTGGTAGGCCTATGGGCTAACAGGGAAGAGGTCCTGAGTTCAACTCAAACCTCGTGGCCGCCAAAATTGACTTGGGTTTTTCATGGTTTCCTCGTTTGCAAAAGCAAACGCCGGGTTTGTAGAACTTGCTTATTTTCCACAACTCATCGCCGCTATGTCACTGGATATTATAATCGTTTAAACTGAATATTACATAAGAAGACATCACTAAACAATAGAAACAGATGACGCGAATAAGTTGTTACTATAGACTAATGGTTCACGCAAACATACTAAACACATTACATGACCTACAATGCAGTTAAAGCGTGCAATATAACCTAAGTAGTAGTAGCAGTAGGACCGCCGGCGTGGTCTTGAGGTTAGCGTCACATCCGTCGGCCCGGGTTCGATCCCCGGTACATCCTTGGATTTTTCTGAGGTAGGGGTGCACTCAGCCTCATGATTCAAATTGAGGAGCTACTTGATAAAGATGTAGCGGCTCCGTTCACGGAAACCACCATTAACGGCCATGGGAGTCGGCATGCTGACCACATGCCC
Organism: Ectobius pallidus; assembly: GCA_964059195.1. Taxonomy (NCBI): domain Eukaryota; kingdom Metazoa; phylum Arthropoda; class Insecta; order Blattodea; family Ectobiidae; genus Ectobius; species Ectobius pallidus. The sequence continues at coordinate 77,929,701 of CAXKWD010000006.1, forward strand.
CCCAATCCTGCCATCTGCCTGTGGTAGTTGACGCAGCGCTCGTTTGGTAGGTCAAATCCCTCCAGGAATGTAGCGCCACGGAGTTTAGTTTTAGTTTTAGTAGTAGTAGTAGTAGCGAAATTCAAATATAAGACGTCCCTTAAGCTCCGTCCTTCGATATTCACATTTACATGAACTGTGTGATGTATTTTGTTTCTGAGCGAAGCAGAGTGACCAACTGTCCTTGTATATTGTCGCAAGTGCCTTTTATCCACCTCTAAATATAGCTAAATAATGCATAACACTAATCACATAGTAGAGTGCGCGAAGCGGAGGCGGCAGCCGTAGCGAAGTGCCCTTGCATTTTCGAATAATGTACGATACACTGTTTATAGGTTTCGAAAATGTGGCATATTATATCTCCCGCAAGGTTTGTCAGCCTGTCACCTCTCGTCTAGCGGTGTGACGTCATACCTCCAACGTCCAATCACGAGTTTCTTCATAATACGAGTACAAAAGAATTCGCTAGATCGTGGTAGAAAAGAAACTGCATCGGTGAGGGTGGGTTGGGTGGGACCGATTCATCCCAAGGTGCGACTTATATTTGAATTTTCCCGTAGTAGGGCCTAGTAGTACTAATAATATTCAGTTTTACTGCCATTGACTATTATTATTATTATTATTATTATTATTATTATTATTATTATTATTATTATTATTATTTCACTGTAAAAGCATTGAAGATAAAGATCGACCCTGATGCTTTCCGTTCTACATACTTGTCAGTTTTATGAAAATGTAATAAGTAAAATTTAATTGTCTCTTTAATTTACTCTTTTCTGTACTAGCCTTTAACACGTATATGCGAGAAAGTTTGTGCAACATATTTTTGCACCATTTATTTCATTAACGTTTCTTCTTGGAAGTGGACTGTAAAGATCTCGCACGATATCTGTGCCGATGAGACAGTTACTCGCTAGAGAGAGACGTTATTGTGCGAGAGAGAGAGAGAGAGATGTAGCTTGGCCTTTACAAATAAAAAGGAAGGTACTGTTGTGCGAGAGAGATATGTACCAGGCCAATCGACGCTACAGTCCCCATGAAAACATAATGCAATGATTTAGGCAATCGGCACAGATTTCGTGTGGGATCTTTACCTAAGTACAATGATTAAGTTAAGAGTGATTTAGCTATAGCTTGTTGGAATCAAAGGTATAAAAACCTTAATAGGAGGAAGGTTAGTCGTGTTGTAGCAGTCATGTTTTGCTTTCTCTGTCAATGGATAGTGACGAAATACTTTTATCAGTCCTAGCAAGATCTAGGTCTGTGTCTTCCATTTTCCTTCATCATTTCGGGCATTGCAGTAGCCAAAATAATCTTTAAGAAACGTAACTGCATTATCTATAACTAGAGCCCGGATTTCCATGCAAATGCATGTTTTTATATACTTTGGTTACACTTCTCAAACTTTGTAGTTACACATTACGTGACTTATGGATTCCAAATAAACATATTTTTCCGTGCATGTTTGCATATTTCGGCCTTTTTATGGCAAAATTCATGCATAATGCATGTTTTGGATTTTTTGGGCTTAATGTAGCATATTCAGACGTTTTTAATGCATATAAACCCTCATTTTCTGGTTTTAGTGCATAATATCAAGTTACCATACATAACTATGCATATTATGAATATATGCCTCCCTAAAATCTTGGCTTTTCAAAGAAACGTAAAAATGTTGTATTGCATTACCATTGTTATATTTTGATTGATTTGGCAACAGAGTCTGCCACCTGCATGAATTGAGAGTGCAAGCTACTGTTTAACTTACCCTAAATAAACAGTAATATAATACACAAGGCTACAAAAGAAACTGCCGACTCGCCGACCCCCACCACCTTCCGTTGAAAGAAAACTGCTAAACAGAATGTTCACTGCTTGAATTTGTCAGTCACTAGCCATTGTTGAAGACTTTGAATACTTTAGAATCGTGTTGTGGAGAAACGGGTGTGACAGTCAGAGAAAAACTTAAGAAGGTACTTAGTTCAAACCATCTTAAACTTCTGAAAACGTGAAAGACGTATTATGTGGAGAAAATGTAAAAGACATGGAATTCGATCTCACCCTCAGTCTAATTTCTTCCCTTAAGTAGGCCTATGCACCTGTTACTTCTTGTGAAGTAGATAGGTCCTTTTCTTTCAAGAATGTCCTAACTGATAAACACACGAGTTTAAGTGAGGAGAATTTGGAAAAACTCGTTGTTGTATATTGTTTTAAGATAAATTGAAATATATTGCAGTACAGTGCGGATTTTTGATAGTGCATGTTTCGCCCTTCATTGTGCATATTTGGAGATACGATAGTGCATGAATGCATGCGTATTTTTAAGTTTGATAGTGCATGAAAATCCGGGCTTTTTCTATAACTTTTGGTGCAGAATACCGATTATCACACATTCAGAATTAATATCCAATGTGAAAATAAATGTCCTGACATAACACGTTTCTCTCTTATTACATAAAATCTTCAATTAGGCTATAAAGTATTCTGGTTTAAAAGTGATCTCGGTAATGGACTAGCAAATTCCAAAAGGAGAGTGTGAAGAAATCAATTCTTTCTTCTTAATTTAATGCTGCTCTTATAATTTTTGCTATCACAATGAAGCTCGAGACTGGGTAATGCATTGTAATTTACTATTTCTATATACTTAACAGTAGCAACTATGAGCGCTGCCATAGATCGAGTATGATTTATTGAAATATATTGCAGTACAGTGCGGATTTTTGATAGTGCATGTTTCGCCCTTCATTGTGCATATTTGGAGATACGATAGTGCATGAATGCATGCATATTTTTAAGTTTGATAGTGCATGAAAATCCGGGCTTTATCTATAACTTTTGGTGCAGAATACCGATTATCACACATTCAGAATTAATATCCAATGTGAAAATAAATGTCCTGACATAACACGTTTCTCTCTTATTACATAAAATCGTCAATTATAAAGTATTCTGGTTTAAAAGTGATCTCGGTAATGGACTAGCAAATTCCAAAAGGAGAGTGTGAAGAAATCAATTCTTTCTTCTTAATTTAATGCTGCTCTTATAATTTTTGCTATCACAATGAAGCTCGAGACTGGGTAATGCATTGTAATTTACTATTTCTATATACTTAACAGTAGCAACTATGAGCGCTGCCATAGATCGAGTATGATTTATTGAAATATATTGCAGTACAGTGCGGATTTTTGATAGTGCATGTTTCGCCCTTCATTGTGCATATTTGGAGATACGATAGTGCATGAATGCATGCATATTTTTAAGTTTGATAGTGCATGAAAATCCGGGCTTTATCTATAACTTTTGGTGCAGAATACCGATTATCACACATTCAGAATTAATATCCAATGTGAAAATAAATGTCCTGACATAACACGTTTCTCTCTTATTACATAAAATCTTCAATTATAAAGTATTCTGGTTTAAAAGTGATCTCGGTAATGGACTAGCAAATTCCAAAAGGAGAGTGTGAAGAAATCAATTCTTTCTTCTTAATTTAATGCTGCTCTTATAATTTTTGCTATCACAATGAAGCTCGAGACTGGGTAATGCATTGTAATTTACTATTTCTATATACTTAACAGTAGCAACTATGAGCGCTGCCATAGATCGAGTATGATTTAAGCTATACTTGATCCCAGATCTGTACGGAGCAAAAGTAAACAACCGAAAGTGAAAGTACAGAGCACAGTTCACAAGAGTTCGTTTTTGAGACTGTTTAGTCGATTACATACGGTAAAGTAAATTTAACTTTCTTTTTTAGACTATTCCCGAAGAATCCCAGGTTCGATTCCCAATGTTTAGATATATTTACAATCTGTATCATCTCGCCGCTGGACAAACATTTTCCTCGCACGTTTGATGACATAAGTTCTGAAGACCCTGACTCGCAGTTTTCTTCTGTAATACAAATTATTATTAGAGGCCGTGCCTATTACTTTTGCTTAAAATATGTGGTGTAGCCTAGTTCATCATACATTATGTAAATGAAAAGTACAACGAATTAATTCATTATGTTATAAAATACATCTTGTATTTAGTAACTAATGTCACTTTTTTCTTCAGAACAACAAATTTGCCAAGGCATCGATAAAAACAAATGAAAATCTTGTTTGGTAAATATATGTCGTAAAACAAAGCCTATGATATAAATACAAAAGCAAGCAACTCACTTAACAGAACTTATGTTTTCACAATTACATAAGATATAAATAATTTTACGACGTTTGCAAGTAAACACTTACTTATATTAGTATATATACCGTGTGTCTGTAAAGTGATGGTGCACTTTTGAATCTACCTGAATCAGGTAGTGCACCATGATTTTACACTATATAATATATACGAACGCGAATCACAAAGTACGTTACACTTCCAAGTTGTGGCCATTTATGAAACCGCCTACACATAGAAAACACGGCTATGACAACATACAAAGTACTTCACTTTCCCACATAGTCCCCAAGAGACTGTAAACATTTCTCGGAACGGTCAACCAACTTTTCGATTCCGGATGCGTAGAAATCACCTCCAGCGCTATGTAACCACCTGGAGACAGCTGTTTTCACCTCCTCATCGTTTCGGAATCGTCGTCCACCGAGACCCTTTTTCAACTTACCGAATACATGATAATCGCATGGCGCTAAATCTGGGCTATATGGACGATGTTGCCATGCCTCCCACTTGAATCGCTGCAGCAGTTCCGTTCTGAATCCTTCTCACAACCCCTTTCAGTTCTCTCCTTAAATCTCTTATTTCCTCTCCTTTCTCCCTTTCTTTCCAGTTTTCCTCATTCCTGTACTTTCAAATGCTGTCTGTGTCTTTACATAGCGCTGGAGGTGATTTCTACGCATCCGGAATCGAAAAGTTGGTTGACCGTTCCGAGAAATGTTTACAGTATCTTGGGGACTATGTGGAAAAGTGAACGCACATTGTATGTGGTCATAGCCGTGTTGCCTATGTGTAGGTGGTTTCATAAATGGCCATAACTTGGAAGTATAACTTACTTTTTGATTCGCCCTCGTAGATAGGTTTCTACGATATCATTTGGAATGCAATCCTCGCTAAAGGGGAAGCGTGCAGAACTTTTGCATGGAACACGGGATGCAATTTCATTCTATCCCTTATTACATTTGCTAAAATTACACTAAAATAACCAACTTACGCAGTTTTACCGAGAAACTTTCCTTAATAGATGTGATAAATTTTAGAATCCCATAATACATCTCATCTTGTATTGCTTATGCCTAAGCGAATAACGCAGAACCCATGTGAATTGTCTTCAGTTCATTCAAAGCAACTCAAGTATTTTATACGCTACTTTTAAATATTTTCGTACTCATACAACTTCATTCACTTTGAAATGGAATCGTTCGTTTTGAAATAGAATCCACCAACAGAATGAAGGGCTTTCATTTAAATATTTTAATTCCATTGACAAATGGATTATTGGAAAGATTTATTCACGTGTATTTCATCGTTGCATATCAGATTGACTGTGAATTGTTTGCGTGTACGATGGAGGTGAACCCTTTTAAAAAGAGATTATATGTATATATACATGTATTTGTATATATATATATATATATATATATATATATATATATATATATATATATATTAAAGTTAAATAATTGTTTACAGCTATATTTTATTGTACATATGTGAAGTATTGTTAGAATTTTGCATGCATTAAAAAGTGTTGGTTAGATGATAATGAGATAGAAGGAATAGTTGTCACTTCTATCATTATAGGGCGGTCGAATACATTATGTTATCACTTATTGGAAATATCAAAATGAACGCAAAGATGAAAAGATTAGAGAATAGATAAGCTCAAAGTGTTTTTTGATGCATATTAACAGCAAAACATTCAGTAAGTTTATCAAATCTTATTTCGTATTTTAAAATTTACTTCACTCTGTAATTAGTAGACAAAAATTAAGGAACCATTTTATTTGTTATAACTCAGGATTCAATATTGTTCTTCTCACTATTCGTTTTAATTTTTTAATTTTTCTGTTCTTTTTTATTATTATTCCTCTAGGTATTGATTTCAAATTAGTTATATTTCCTATTATTTATTTGTATTTAATAATAATATTTAATGGAAATAACTGAACTGTGCCCGAGCACGAGCGTTTGTTCATTTGGGCGGTCTTGTGTTGTATAAAATTTATAAATAAATAAATAAATAATATATTTAAAAAATAAACAATATTAGCAATCAATAGATGCCATCTTCGAGTTTACAAGTATGCAATGGTTGATTCATCGTTAAGCAGGACGCACAAAGAGAAGTTCGAAATTTTCTCTGAGAATTCTTACGTTTTAATAAATTTAAAAAAAAAACGCACATTATAGCACGAGAATATCATCGATAACTTGCTGAATCTTCAAAAAACAAATTTCCTCATGCATGCCTTTGTCACGAAGAGATACGGCGGTGTTGAGGCTTAACTTAGTAAATTCCTGTTGTATTTAATTTTGAATAAAATAAAGTTCATAACACTAGAATGCTGTTGGTAATAATGGTGAGGATAAAGATAATGCAAACACAGTAAAACATTCAGACATACCTTTCGTGTGTCATTAATATTTTCGATTAAATGCTAGTTTTTTGTCAAATTAGTTCTGTAATTACTGAATTATTGGTGTTATTTTTTCTGAATTCTGAAAGTTTAAATACAACCATGGCTAAAACATTACGAATACGTTATGACTGCACTAGGGGTGTCAACAAAATTTTATTAGGCCTATTTATATTTAAGAAAAGGTTTAATATATGTATTTAACAGCTTACAGCATTTATTTAAAATTATAACATAATGGCTAAGTTTAAACTTTAGTCGTGATAATGAAAGTTTAATATTTATAGGATACAGAAATAAAGGTTCCAAACAAGATAGCTTCCTGTGATAACCCAAAGAATATAGCCTATCCAAAATTTAATGTATGATTATGATCCATGATATTTATTCATTGTTCATTAATATTCCCTATTAAACAGTTTTCAATACACTATTTTAAAAGCATAACATTTATGTTTATAATTTTAAAGATAGAATCGATTCAAGAAATTATCACTTTAGCTTTCGCTCATAATTATTTACATTACAGTCTTACCGAATCAAACTTTCTCGGTCATCTTGTATTTTAACCAACATAAACAAAGGATTGAAAGGCAATCATTCTTAATTTAGTGCGTTCAGGAGGACTGTATAATCCCAGCATGAATTCCTATGTGAGTTTAAAACGCAACCAAAAAATATTCTAGAATGGAAAGAATTCCACTGTAGAGGAGGGGAGTAAATTCCTGCATCTGAAATATCCCCTGTCGAACAATATGAATTACTAGGGAAAGAGAAGGAAATGAAGCTCATCTGCTGACAAATTCTCATCAATTCTTCTTCTTCTTCTTAACAATATGTCCATTAGGTTTGATTCATATCCTTTTTTACAATACATTTCCTTCTTTTCCCCTGAAGGTAATAATTCAGATTACATAAATATATTTTCTCCGTAAAAGCGCTTTGAATTATAAATCGTGACAAGGAAGAACTTTTCTTTTGTTTTTACAGTAATAAAACATTTGAAATTATTTTAAAATAACCACACCACCTATTTTTCTCTGGATAAGATATTATTATGATACCTTTAAATAAAAGAATTTTCTGACTTACAAGGAAAATAGGAAAACCATTAGGCCTATATTAACAGGTTTATCTTGAATGCGCCGAGACTGGCTTCAACGCTGTTTCTCTTGGGATTATATTCTTAGGCCTTTTTCGACAATCCTGTTTGTAGCGGGTACAAATTTCAGTAGTACTGGTTGCAGAGAAACCTTAACTTCAACTAGGTATTCCATAAGTTCGCAATATATGGACACTCCACACTTAATTCATGCTAATCTTGCATCTGGTAAAAGCTAGAAAAACATTATATTTACCATCCTTTTTCTAAAATATATATATTGAACAAGATGGTGTTTGTCTCTTGTATTATCACGTGTTTTCACGTGTTTAATTGCAAGCCTTGAACTTGTCTAATTCACCGAACTATACTTCATATGGTACAGAATGAAGACACTCCGCCAAGTTTTATGTCATATTTACCGGTGAAATCTGAAAGAAATTGTGATTTATCAGAAGTATCCAAATACATGTTATGCTTCATGCAGATAATAAATAAATTTTTTGAACACATTCTTATAATTTCGTGCTATTTTACTTAATAAAGGTATTCAATGTTATGTTAAACCTGAAATCGGTATCATTATTTTCTTAAGATTCCGAGGCTAAACATACGCCTTCTTCTCATATGATGAACGAATTGTCAAAAACTATTAATTCAAAGTGAACAAATCTGTAATCCAAGTTTGATATGCAGGTCTAAATTATCTTGTTTTTTAATTATATGTATGGCATCGTTCTAAAAGGGTGTATGTCATAAATCTTGCTTTTGAGATAACTGTCTTTGAAGCCTTTATATAAGTAATATTTTTTGCTGAGAACTTCCCACATTGGCTTCTAAGGTTTCTGTATTATGTCTATTAATAGCAACAGACATTGGTACTTTTATTATACGAAAGATAAAGTTTATCCGAGCTCAATAATGCATAAATCTAATTTTTTCAAGAAATTGACATTGGCCCTTTTAGAACCAAGCCACGGATATTAAGAAATTATTAGGAATAATGTGGTGGATAACCCACACTGAACTAATAACTGCGAATTTATACTGCAGAGAACTACTTCAAGTATTAATTATAGAAAGTAAACATTCAACTTTAACTGCAATATTTATTCTCTGCAACTTACAACTTTTTGTTTTTTTGTTTCCCTGTCATATTACGTATTACTTTGTTTAATAATTATATTATGAATAACCATTGCACCAAAGCGATTAAAAAAAACCTGTTGCTGTCATTATCTGGTATCTGTATCTGGCACCCTATGATCCCCAGGTGGGGCGAAGGGGCCTCCAATGGAGGTTTCATTACCTATACTAATTTTGATATGCTTATTTTCCGAGAGAGGGTAGAGGGACAGGTGGTAAGCCCATCGCCTCGCAACCCCCCTCTGGAAACTAAGTATTTCTTGGACGTGAAAGGGCCGATAAATTTTGTCCAGAGGCTCTAATTTAGGCTTGGAGTTCTTTTACGTGCCGTAAATCTACGACACGGGACCCCCAGCTTTAAGTCCCTCCCGAAGGACTCCGTGCCCAGGATTTTTACGTCCTGAAAAATCCATCGACCGCGGCCGGGTTTGATCCCGCGCCCTGCAAATCGAGAGGTGGGCACGCTACCTCTAGACCACCGCGGCCGACGTTGCTGTCATTAGCTCTCATAAATAACTTTTGAAACATAAAACATAATATCACAGAGTTTCAACCAACTTTCTAAAAACTGATTAAATATACCAAACAAACCAATATATCCAGTAATTATTTCCTAACTTTCTATCCTAACGGATTCTGCAGGTAGGAACATAGCCATTTCCATGAGCTCCTTTGACAAACACGACCCTGTAGTTAAGTATTATTTATTATTATCTGTAGTGTTGAAGTTACACATGAGGTATATACATCAAACCTGTCATGTAATCCAAGCGCTGCCTGAGCCGTGTGTGTCAATCTTGTATGGGCAACATGATATACCGGTACTCATGTTGACGGACACGAATGCACATATATACATAATTTATGAACTTATAGTATTATTCAAGTGAACGGGATGTTCGTCACTCTTTCTGTGTTACATTATTTTATTACACTTTTCAATTTCTTAATTGCCATCAGGATAAAACATACCATACGAAATGTTAAAATCTAGCTCGTCTCCATCAACAATCAAGAGTTTCAAAGAAAATAAATGGTGCAAAAATATATTGCACAAACTTTCTCCCATATACGTGTTAAAGGCTAGCACAGAGAAAAGTAAATTAAAGAGATAATTAAATTTTACTTATTACATTTTCATAAAAACTAACAAATATCTAAAACGGAAAGCATCAGGGTCGATCTTTATGTTCAATGCTTTTACTGTGAAATAATAATAATAATAATAATAATAATCAATGGCAGTAAAACTATGGCAGTAATATTAGTACTAATACTACGGGAAAATTCAAATATAAGTCCCACCTTGGGATGAATCGGTCCCACCCAACCCACCCTCACCGATGCAGTTTCTTTTGTACCACGATCTAGCAAATTCTTCTGTCCTCGTATTATGAAGAAACTCGTGATCGGACGTTGGAGGTGTGACGTCATACCGCTAGACGAGAGGTGACAGGCTGACAAACCTCGCGGGAGATATAATATGCCACATTTTCGAAACCTACAAACAGTGTATCGTACATTATTCGAAAATGCAAGGGCGCTTCGCTACGGCTGCCGCCTCCGCTTCGCGCACTTTAACTATGTGGTTAGTGTTATGCATTATTTAGTTATATGTAGAGGGGGATACAAGGCACTTGCGACAATATACAAGGACAGTTGGTCACTCTGCTTCGCTCAGAAACAAAATACATCACACAGTCCATGCAAATGTGAATATCGAATGGGCGGAGCTTAAGGAGCGACTTATATTTGAATTTCGCCACTACTGCTACTACTTAGGTTATATTGCACGCTTTAACTGCATGTAGGTCATATAACGTGTTTAGTATGTTTGCGTGAACCATTAGTCTATAGTAACAGCTCATATGCATCTATTGTTTAGTGATATCTTCTTATGTAATATTCAGTTTAAACGATTATAATATCCACTGACATAGCGGCGATGAGTTATGGAAAATAAGCAAGTCCTACAAACCCGGCGTTTGGCTTTGCGAACGACGGAACCATGAAAAACCCAAATCAATTTGGGCGGCCACGAGATTTGATTTGAACTCAGGACCTCTTCCCTGTTAGCCCATAGGCCTACCACCTCGCTGTAATTGGTTTTAGTGTGTTCATTGCGACTGAGCTAAACTGATTGCATTTCACAACAATAAGTACATTAGGCCTATAGTTTTCTTGTTACTAGGGACAACAAAATGTCATTCATAATTTAATTGATATTTATGTTCTGAAATTCGCATTTAAGCCGTCCTTATTTCGTTTTTATCTTGATATCTATTAAATGTATAAAGAAATGTGTTAAACAAAAAATGTTCATTTTAAATTTCTCTACAACTTTACTGTGGTAGGTTTTCCTGTATCGCCTACAGTAATGGATATAATCTACAAAAATTGAAAATGGATACGAGTAAAGTACCCCTTAAGTCATTTTTGCAGAAATACGGATATAGCCATTTTATTGGTCATAGATAAGAGCTTCCAATTTTCAATTTTTATTAAAATCGTTAGAGCCATTTTTTCAAAAATAAAAAATTTTAAAAAAGTTTTCATGAAAAGTCCCCTTAATATTTCAGTTGTAAAGCTAAATTTCTGGGCGGTTCGACAAAATTTCGAAAAAGTCCTTAATTCAAAAAATGAAGTAAATACAACGAGCCGTTTACCCGCTGTGCTTGTCCACAGACAGACGGACAGACGGACAGACAGACAGACAGACAGACAGACAGACAGACAGACAGACAGACGGACAGACGTCATTCCAAAAATACTTTTTTCGGTTTCTAGGCTTCATGAAACATGCTCTCCCGGTGTTATCTCGACTTCGATTTTTTGTCACGATCACAATACTTTCTCTATACTACGTATATGGGAGAAAGTAAAACACACTAAACGAATTGTTCGAATATTTGATGGATTCGTTGGGGTCACTATTATGTAAAAATAATTGTATTTGTTTAATATTAGAGAGAAATAAGTTAAAACGACTTAAGTCAATTTATAAACCTGTAAAGAAATTAATAAATTATAGATACCAAGATTTTTATAACATTCCATTTCATAATTTGTCCAAGAAATTATTTGTCTCTTGTTGGGTATATGTGTATTAAAGGTTCATTGAGTTTATAGTGATGATGATAAGAGTTAATGATATGATAGGCATACTAATGAAAAAGAGTGATAATTACTCAGTACTACCAGTATTATTTCTACTAATACTATTACTACTACTATTACTACTACTACTACTACTACTAATAATAATAATACTAACAGATGTATTATTACCGATGAAAATACGATTATGAAAAGATGATAATGTTGATGATGATAATCTTTATAATTCATTATGTTGAAATGGGTATAAAAATACGATATGTTTATTCTTAATTAATGTACGTTGTACTTAACTGATCGGATTAGTCTCTGCTATAAATAATCTAAATATTTTCTTCTTTTACAGGTAAGTGAAGTAGACATTTCCACAATAGGATTGAGAATCACAAAATCGTTGAATGTAAGTAGAAATATTAACTTAATGTTTTGGGCTTTGGCAATATTATGTATATATACCATCTAAAATGTATTTATGGAAATGTTAACAATAGGATTACAAAATTTTGTGACCATATCACACATATGTTGCACTTTTATCTAGAGAATAATATCAAATTTCCTTAAAATCAACCAGTAATATTGCTTTATTTCGATAGTATACAGAATTATGAATTCTGTATAGACCAAAACTCAATTCAATTCATATTAATTGTCATAAAGAGCAGTAAAAAAACTAGCTATTGACATAGTCATATATACATGCAATAAATATTATAAATACATAGAAAAAGAGAATAAAATTATGAAAATTATAAAGCATGCTCTAAAAATTCCGATATGGAATGAAAGCATTTGTCGACTAGTACTCTTTTGATTACAGTTTTAAATTTCGTCAGAGGTAAATCCTTGTAGTTACCAGGTAATTTGTTGTAGAATCTAATGTCAGCATAAAATTGAAGTTTCTCATATTTACTACGTTTGTGTCTTTCAATAGAAAAGAGAGTTCAGTGTCGAGTACAATAATTATAAAAATCTTCGCTTTTAACCAACTTTAATTCATTTTGCTTTGTTAAAATTAATATTTTATAAATGTATATACAAGGAATAGCAGAATTTCAAGATTTCTAAAATAAGGTTTACAAGAAACTGTATTTCCCAGGCTACAAATTATTCTAGTTAACCTTTTTTGGGCTATAACGATTCTGTTCAAGTCCACGGCACCTCCCCAAAGAATAATAATTCTTTATTGCAACCAAATGGTCATACTATGATAAATGGAGCAACGGTGGAATGATATATGGCAGGGGAAACAGGAGCACCCCAAGAAAACACGTCCCGACCCCATGTTGTCTACCACAAATTCCACGTGGATCCACCGAGATTCGATCTCGGATCCCAGCTGTCTAACCACTCAGGGCACCTCCCCAAAGAAATATTCCGTAGCTTAAGTGAGAATAGGCCAGGGAACAGTAAACTGACATTAAGGCGTTCTTGTCAAGAAAATGTCAATAAATTCCTTTAAACGTAAAATAGAAAAGCATGCTAAATTGATTTTTTTGGCTATAAAATCAATCTGCTCATTCCGTACTATTAATTCGTCAACTTGCAATTCAAGAAATTTGACATTTTTTTTAGCCTTCGTTACAATGTTATCAAAGTCAAACTGGAATTCGTAACTAAAGACTTCTACTGGTTTTGACAACGTTAACTTTAAGTTTATTTCTAGAGCACCAGTTTTTTAATCCTATCCTTATACAGAAATACCCGTAGGCTCTGCTTGATTAGACATATTGTCTTAGAGAGCGTTACTAAAATGTAGTGTATTACAACAGTAATCATTAATTTCCTTATACTTAATGAAAAATACTCATTTTTGCCATTATAGGTAACCAGTGAAAAAATATGGACAGTAGCCTAATACAGTTTCGAATATTTGCAAAAAAAGAAACCTTCGTACACAAAAATTACTTCATAACAACTTTTCATAACACGTTTTTAATCCACTATTAATCTCAATGTGCCAGTATTTTTCAGTTGTGTTCTTTATACCAGGAACATTACCTCAATTTCCTGACCATGGTTTTCAATCATGCGTTTAGATTTGAGATTCATACCTACAGACTAAGGTTACTTTAAATTGATGAACCTCATGTTCCTTCTTTGAGGGTTAATTTTACTACCATGAGTTGATTCACCTTATACCCACAAACTGAAACATAAGGTAGGCTTATGAAGTTTAACTGAAAATGATACAATAGTATTGAGATTGGGTTATTCGTTCATAATTTTATTTATTAACAATCGATATCGATGTTTGTAAGTAAAATCGACCTAATGAAAGATTTCTCTAATGTCAGCTATGCCGTTGTCACGGTAAAGGTATAGTAAAGTAAATTAAAATAATCCTTTAAAGCGTGTTCCATGTATTGTAATGTTGGTTTTACTTGAAAAATAATTTAACAAGTACATCTCATAGGCCCTATATAATTTCGTTCTCGCGATTTTTCCCGCAATTATCGGTAAGATGAAACTTACTCTATCCATGTATGAATATCGAAACATTAGGCCTTATTTGTGAGCGTAATGTACTTTAAAAAGGAATTTCTGTAATTATAAATTTAAATATTTATCATGACGGATCCCCTGATTCCCCCAAATTATATTGTAGTCAGGTTAGTATAAAAAGAAATAGGCCAACAGTATTTTCAGTTAAAAGAACCCTTACTCATTTCTTAAGTTTGTAGAATTTTGCTGTTATCTGCCAGTCGTAGTAATGGTACAGGAAGGTTTCAACATTTATAATTTTTCCTTTTGTAAATACCGCACATGTTTTAACAGTAATTAAAAATTCAAGATATAAGTTTTCTTTCTCTTTCTTTCTCTCTCTCTCTCTCTCTCTCTCTCTCTCTCTCTCTGTCGTAGTTTTACCTCTCCCTTTTAGGATTTAAGCGACCCAAGCCGCCCGGGCCTTACAAGGCCGCGACCTGTCGGAAGAGAGGAATTGTCTTTGGATCACATACACACTTTTTGACCAGACAAGGATATGGAGGGCCTCCCCGGATTTGTGATCAGCCCAATGCCGGAGCCACCTCCGAGACAAAACGAACACATAGGACGAGACACCACACACACACACACAACACGCACTCAGAACAAGACGAGGATGGGGATGAAGATGCTAATGACGGCCAGATGATATCCGGGGGACCACAAGGGCCTAAAGTTACCTGACATTTGTCTCAAAGGTGAGGGAAAACCCCGGAAAAAACCTCACCTAGATAACTTTTCCCGACCGGGAATCGAACTCGGGCCCGCTGCGTGAGAGGATTGAACACACACCCTCTGAGCCACAGCGGTGGACATATAAGTTTTCTAACGTAAAAAATTACTTTAAGTTTTAATACTGAAGGAATTTCTTTGCTATAATCATGATCAGATTTTGTTGCAGTCATAAAATAAAATTATTTTGTATTCAGTTTACATGTCAGTCCGTTTATAAAGGTACGTAAATACTTCTCCTTCACACTCTTTTCAATCTTCATAAGAATTTTCCAGAGTGAGTGAAACAAGAGAAGAAATTAAGAGGACCTAAGATCCTTACCCCCTTCCTCACGCAGATCTCGTCTGGAGTGAAGCGGTTAAAGGCATTTGTTGTCTTAATTTGTTTTCCAAGCTTTGGTTTAGACGTGGCGTCGAGGAGAGCTAAGGAAGACTTTCAATCAGCTCAGACCATATTCAGTAAAAGTGTGAAGAAAGATGAAGTGGAAAGAGTGCTATTGTGCAAAGAGAATGCTAAAACCGTTCCATGGAAACAATCGCGAGTGCTAATAATCCTTGTTGAATTATTTCACCTTTATTTGTCAGAGTGAGGTTCACGTTAGTGATTCCAGTTATTTGTTTTTGATAAAGAACTTTTATGTAAGTCTATTTATCCCTCCAAATAATCAACTATTTTATGGGGCAGTGAATGGTCAGTTTGTACTTCTTTTAAACAAAAATGTCCCCTGTAATATTAAGGTTTGCAGTCGATTTTAGCCCCCCCCCCCGTATTGGCCCCGGCAGCCATTTCAAACGGTGAGAGCAATATACATATTTACTACCATTTTTTAAAATCCGTTTTCTCAAAACTACATCCTAACGTATTTAGAACGTTATGTGCGAATGAAATTTGTATCAATTTAAATGAAAATGCCCACACACATCAATGATGTTGTATTTGCCCAGAGTATTTTTAGTTATAAGGTGTTTATAGTCGCTTTAACCCAGGTGGTTACATCATAAGCGACATGACATTATTTTTTGTGTGACATTGGTTTACACTATAAAGAAAACATTACAATAGATCAAATTACTACGTATTTAGATTTCACTGAGAAGTCTTGAGTCTTTCAAAAACTGTATTATTTGATGGCATAATGATGTTGAGTTCAGTGCCGTCTGCAGATCGTTTGGGATTCTGTTCGTCTATCGTTCGGTAGTACTGTGCACATTCCAGAAAAATATGTTTAACTGTTAACATCATCTTACAAAAGTTGCAGATAGGGATTCTTCTCTGCTTAGAAACAATATTCTGTGATTTTATGAACACATATCTACATCTTAATTTAATTTACATGGATTTCTATCACAATTATCGATTTATAGG
Organism: Ectobius pallidus; assembly: GCA_964059195.1. Classification (NCBI taxonomy): domain Eukaryota; kingdom Metazoa; phylum Arthropoda; class Insecta; order Blattodea; family Ectobiidae; genus Ectobius; species Ectobius pallidus. The sequence continues at coordinate 77,946,280 of CAXKWD010000006.1, forward strand.
AACGCATTCTATCGGCGGCTTGTCTAATTTGATCGAACCCTCAAATTCCAGTGCCATGCTATTTTACAAGCAAACTGTTTACAATGCAAACAATTGTGTTAGGAAAATGAATGCACATTATCTTTATTATCATGCAGTGTTAATTTCATGGGGTGCGAGTTGAGGGCATTGTGTTTTAATGTAAACAGACTATTCTTCGTCGGAAGTTTGTAAAAAAACTAATGAAACTGTGATGCCTAGCTCCCGCAGGTTGCACGCAGTCTAATTCAAATATTATTTTAGATCCGTAGACCTCGCTACATATGTTCTCGAATATCAAGTAGAGAGTATGGGTGGAAATCTGATGTTCACTTTTGTTCACTTTTTTTAACCATACTTGCAGTTATGGTGCTCGTTCGTATTATATAATCATATCATTAATTGGTTACGGTCCAAGAAACGTCAGGTAATTGCTTGAATTACTCTAAGCAGGGGCTCGCTGTCCCACCTCTTTTTAGGAAGATTTGTTCTTAAACCACTGTGTGATTTTATAATAAAACATAGTTCAGTCATACAAACTTAAATCATTATTTGTCACTATATCATATCAATCACTGTTCATGAAAAGGATTAGTATTTATCAACCCTACTTAACTGGCTGTGTACGTACGAGGGTCCTTCAATAATTAAAGAGACAAATTGATCTGGGGAAAAGACGGTTGGTAGTACAAGTTTGATACATTTAGGATTTTAAGTTGGCATAACTGGAATGAGTTCTAATCAGCTGATGGATCAACATTGCTCTGTTTATAACCTCAAAATTAAGGTTAACGTTGTCGGGTCTTCTTGAAAATTCCACATTGGTTGAACAACGTTATGTGATTCGTGTTTTGATTGCTGAAGGTTAAAATCCAGCTAATATATACTCTAGAATGACTAAAGTGTATGGTGAAAATTGTATGAACCTTGGCAATTTTTACAAGTTGGTAGAACAGTTCAAAAGTGGTCTAGAATCAGTGACAGACAAACACCGTTATGGCCGGTCTGTTGAAGTTGCGATTTATCTCCTTCTGATGTCCATTTGTTTGGTCCACTGAAGGAGGCATTACGTGGGAAGAAGTTCCAGGATAACGAGGATGTCAAGACATTTGTGGGAAATTGTCTCCGACAAAGAAAAAGTCTTGTTGCGTAAAAATAAACAGTTTTTTCTCCAGGTCAGATAGTCTCTTTAATTATTGAATGGCCCTCGTATGTGTATACTGTATATGAACAAACTGAATAGAACCTCAATCGAATAACGTTCCTGAATAAAAATGGCGTTGGCTATATTTGCTAACGAATAAAGGCCTTCAACTATATTTAAACAGCAGTCTTATGTTTGCGAATAGACTTCCAGGGGTAGCGTATTATTATATATTCACTTTAATAAATCCAGTTCAGAAATCACTAACTCCAAAAATGAACATTTCTAGTTATTATTATAAAAGGATGCTTTATAGGCAGGTAGAAGTCAACATTAATATCCTGACCTGCTTCCAGTAACCATTACCTCTGTTTTCACTAAGTCGAAATGGTATGGAATGAGGTTAATTCAAACATAAAAACAGCTGTATCTCAAAACTAACATTTTGGACTTGGTGACTTTTGCCAGAATGATGACGAAATGCACTTGACTCGAAACGCAGCGCACATCATATTACAAGACAAAATAGACCTATAGTAAATTTTACTTTTATATTAGTAAAAGATCATAACGTGCGAAGAAAATGAGTAAGATCACAACATCAACTAACTACAAATTTTTAAGTGTACGACAAGGCGTGGAACTCATAATACAATCGTTCAGTTATAGTGAAGCATTGCTATGTAGGCCTGTGTATCATTGCATAATGGCATATTATATCGGATTCAATATTGGGGTTAGTAAAATAATTGGCTATTTTAGCAAGTATCATTAATGTTTTGGTGTACATAAACAAGGCCTACATATCATTATACTCATATCAATAAAATGTTAAACTTGCAGTACGTATTGCCCAGTTATCATTGTAACAATTAAATCCCTTCGTTCCTTGTAGTAAATTCACGTGATGGAGCACAACCAAATAATATCCGGAGCTCAAGTGTGTTCGACTGGCGTAATAAAACATAAAGAGTTGTAAAAAAGTGATCTGAGAGAATATGTAATAACTTTAATTGGGTTTTAAAAAGATAACCAACACTTGTAATTGAGATAATTGTAAAATAAGTGCGTTGTGAGTACAGAGGACTCCGTAATTGTCGGTAATCTCAATAATATTCTACATATTTTAACATTATTTTAGTCTAGGAGTAATCATTTTAAGCTTATACAACAGAATAATGAATATTTGAATAAAAACACTTTCTTAACGCACTTTATTTTACCTTAGTAAACTTCTGGACGGCCGTTTCGCAGGTGGTGTTCCTGCATCATCAGCAGAGTGCCAACTGAGGTCTCTGGAGCAGGTGTTTGTGAGGGTGTCTGTTATGGTGGGGGTGTAGTGGAGGTGGGGGTAGGTGATGGGGGTTTGGTTTGACTGCCTGTGTGTATTAATGTCAAACCAAACCCCCATCACCTACCCCCACCTCCACTACACCCCCACCATAACAGACACCCTCACAAACACCTGCTCCAGAGACCTCAGTTGGCACTCTGCTGATGATGCAGGAACACCACCTGCGAAACGGCCGTCCAGAAGTTTACTAAGGTAAAATAAAGTGCGTTAAGAAAGTGTTTTTATTCAAATATTTGTACACAACGCTAAAGTCGGACACAAGAATGAATGAGAATAATGAAGTCTTTGTTTTGAACGTATTTGGCATCAGCTGTCATTAACAAACGTGGACAATATATGGAAAGAGAAGACTGACGTAACTTATAACCAATCAAATAACTTTACGGGCGGAATGATACAAATGCAATGTTAACACGCACTGGACTTCTGAAAATGATTGGATAATAGTGTTCAGATTCGTTCATTCAGGCAATTAGTTTCTGTATAATAATTTTAGTTCATTTGCTAATTATAATATTAGTACAGTGTGTATACGAGGGACTTGCTTCCATTGCACTGGTAGTACTTTGTATACTCTAAATGCATAAAATAGATCGGTTATTTTATTACCGAATTGGGGATTCTGATTAAGAGTTCGTAATAATTATGCACCATGCAACATTCTGAGTCGTATAAATTATTTAAACCGGTTATAACTGACGATGATTAACTATAACCCAAACTCTTCATGTGATGAGATACTATGGTTATAAATCACCATTAAAACATGCTATCTATTTTTGTCTGCTATATAACTGAAAAACACGTTAATTTTCTATTGGCAGACCCCAACATTATATCAGCAAAGAGGGAGATGAATGATTATGTAAAATGTAAATATAGCTAGGTTCAAAGAATTGCGTAAATCAAAATGTAATGGGATTCTATTATTATAATAATCGCATAAATAATAATATAATAGGAAAATTTCCAGGTCACCCGCCTTTAACAACATCGGAATGGTTTGTAAATAGCAGTTAGTATTTATTTTCTAATTGCTGTCCTGTAATGAAGCTCCATACGCTGAAATAAATTCAACCCCCAGGTCGTGATGAAACAAACGTAGGAAGTTCCGAGACTAATACACATGAAACCAAACAAAATTACATTTCTGTTGTTCAACGTATGAAAAGGATGTACGAATTATTCTATCCTATGTACTTTTCGAGCGTACTTCCTCCACTTCGTTCCGATTTCAGAACAAGGCTATTCTAATTGTGTTTACTTTTATGATACATTTTAAATAATATTGGTATATTGTTCCTCTACTTACAAGTTCTTTGCTATGGTACTATAACTTTCTACAAAATGAATTATGCTTAGGTTGTAATTCTGATTGACAATTCGAAGAGTTAACATTGTAAGTTCAAAGAATCTGCTTTTTTTTTTAAGATTAGGGTAGTAACTGAAGCCGGTGTACAGGGATTACATCCCGCAGAAGTTACTTAACATGCCTGTTAATGTAGAGACATAGAAGACGGGATTATGTCCGTGATTTTGTTTCAGAAAGCCACCGTCTTACCACTGTTCCGTTGAAGCCGAACTCAAGAAAGGATCTGTAGTTTCCTGAAAGGTGGAATTGCTATCCATCAGCCAACAAAAATAAGAATTGTATGTGAACGCTTTTTTCCCAACATCTCTACATTCTAGCATTTTGAGAAAAAAAAAATTACCATCCATATTTCTTCCGAAAACTATGTCCAACGAAAGATATAAAATTTAGATTGCAAAATTGTTGTATTATTGTTTTAGAACTTAAACTAATAGGGAACAAAAATTACTACAATAATTTCAAAAATAGGTGACAATTTTGATTTCGCAATAAATATGTAAAGGAAAGTTGGATCCAGTCTAAGATGGTATATACCAGGTCACTAAAACAAGATGAAATATTTTATATTTAGACCTGTTATATTAAATGCGAAAACATCATTATTGCATATTACCCTTCGTTCTTCCCGGGCACACCTAAAATAATTAAAATAGTTTTGTTGAAAACTAAACTTATATTTGATTATTTATCAATATAGCTAATAACTTCGTTATAGTTTACAAACTATTAGACGTAAGTTTTCTTAAATTTGCATGAAGGTGCTTATTTATTTAATAATAATAATAATAATAATAATCTTTATTTAATCTGGCAGAGTTAAGGCCTTAGGGCCTTCTCTTACACTCAACCAGAGACAGAAAAGAAGAAACAAACAAATACACTAACATAGTTCTATAAATAATTCTAGTACACTAGATACATACATATACAGTAGTGAATTTAGTCTATGTTACATGAAATAAAACTATTTTAGTAAAGTGTGTTAAACTAGAGAGAGAGAAAAAAAAAGTAACTTATCTTATATCTACAATATACAAGAAACAATAAAACGCAAATGATTTATACCTAAACAAAACGATTATCGTTTTTTGGAGAGATATTCGTTTAGCTGTTGACAGCGTACAGCAGACCCTGATGCTGGAAGGAAGGAGATTCCAGGAACGTGCGGATGTTACAGTAAAAGACAGGGAATATATGGATGTTCTATGGATAGGTATTGAAAGCAGAGAGTCATGTTGTGATCTGGTATTTAGTGGGTGATTTGAAGATAAATACTGAATACGATTAGCCAGGTAATGGGGAGTTGAGGATTGGAGGATTTTAAAAAGAAGAGAAATTTATGCAAAATTAAGAAAACGTGCCCTGTAACGAAGTTAAAACAGTAAAGGCTGAAGTATTAAAGAAAAGATACAAAAAAGTGGAGTAAAAATTTTCGAAGTTAGAGGGTAGGAATACCACAAATGACAGAAAATGTATGCGAGTTGTAAGAAGATGAATGGCATTCGAAGTTATATCAGAGGCACTGAATTTAAAATATTGAGAAGGGAAGCTTTGTATTTTTAATAGTTATACATAAACCTTAAACATAATGAAAGTTAAATAGAAAACGAAGGAAACATCGTTTGTTGATTTAAAAGGGAAATAGAATTCACCGACATTAGAAACAATGAAAATCTTAAGTTTTAGTTCTGGTTGCTAGTGGTCACCTGACACGTCAAACAGAGATTAGTTTCTCAAAAGTTGCCACTAGACAAGAAATAATTTATTATAAATGTGATAACAATCTATCTATATTAATAAAAAGAAATGTCTGTCCTCCGTCTGTCTGTCTGTCCGTGATGCCCTGCGAAATCTACTCAACGCAGAGATCTGAAATTGTATACATAGGCGGACTGAAGAGTCGGAAAATGCACCTCGAAGCCGGAATTTTAATTTTCGCTTTCGTTCGTGAGTTATGAGTGAAAAATGAGCAAAAAACTTGCATTTTTTGCGTTTTCGAACCATCAGTTTCAGTAATAAATTTCAATATCAAATCACTTACAGTTGGCTTTGGCTATTTTTGTCATCATACCTCATACCTTGGAAATAAAAGCAACGCGATCGCTTGATTTTGTTAGTCCATCCTAGACGATTCATATGTTTAGAGTGTCAAGGCCCACAGACATATGACATTTTCAACCTACACGGAAGAAGGATAGTAGTAACTAGGGAGGTATAAAGTAAAATGGCCGCCACCCGACCCCGCCCCGGCGTCGCGACGTCGCCCCCCCTTGAAACATGTCACGACATGCACCAACGCGAGGTCCTTTGCTCCATGACGTCATAGGAATTTTTCAAACAATAGGATACGGTCTTATGCGTTATTGTATTCCCTGGTTCATACCTACAGTGCAATGCAGGTAACGTAGGAATGAAACGATATGTAATGTTTACACATAGTTATAATAATAAGCTATTGCATCTTTCCGTATTCTGTTAACAAGTGACTCGCACACAAATACGTCTGTCTGGGAATATGATTGTATAAACAGATTCTCTCATGTATCCTAATGGCTAAAACATGTCGTTATAAGGGTCGCATTCCAAACATATCTTATCTCTTGCGAAACAACAAAAAACACGGAAGTGTTCCTCTGGAATGTATCCCTTGGTTTGTTTAGAGATAAAAATATGTGATACAATCTTTTTTTTTCTTAGGGGAGAGAGAATTTTAAAGGTGTGACGTCTAAACACTATACATAACATCATGACTAAGAGGAAAAGAATTCCTTTCAACAGCTTATCTTTTTTGCGAAACAACAGGAACACGGAAGTGTACCTCTGGAATGTATCCCTTGGTTTGTTTAGAGATAAAAATATGTGATACAATCTTTTCTCTTGGGGGGAGAGAGAATTTTAAAGGTGTGACGTCATTAATGCCTTAGCTTTCTGTATAAATACAGGTTTCAGTACATTCCTAAGGTAAGTTGACTAGATAGTACAACATGGCGCAAGGACGCATGAATACCATATTATTTCCCACCTCTCCCTAGGTATGAAAAGATAAAATAGGTTTATACTTACATAAGCAATTCTTCTTCCTTTCAGCATCCTTTCTTCTTCCAGATGAACACTGTTACTATTACTATCGACTAAGTGAAATGACTTTGTAAGGAATAGGAATGGTTGAGGTTATAGTTTCATTTCAGAACGTCACAACCTTATCCCATAACATAAGGTTGTCACGCTCCTATGAAATAAAGTGTATAAACAAATGGTTTCACAGTAATAGAGCTGGATGATTTATTTCATCGGTAACCATGTCTAATAAAGACAGAATTTCACAACTTGCAGGAACACTTTGTTTGTTGTTTATATAGTTAAACACTTCGCTTTGCGTTAGTACAAACTTATTCATAATGTCATTTATTATGATAGAATTCATAACGAGGTAAGTAATGTCATCATTACGTAATACAATACGAGCACTATCGTATTGCATCACACATTCTTTCAAGTCTTTACGTGTCTGTAATTTGAAAGAGTCTTCTTTAAACAGATAATGTTTAGAATAACACATATTTTCACACATTTTAGGTAAATGTAACAAGAACGAAGAGAGGAGGTAGGGCGACAAAATAACACAAGCACCTTTAGAAGTTCCAATCTCCGCACATCCAGTGTAATTCACAATGGAGTAGAATCCGAAACTGATGTATCGGTCCTTTCTGTTGTTGAGGAAATAGGTTCTGCGGGCTAGCACTGTAGGAGCAACTCTTGGGAGTGTTGCCGACACAGCTTCCTTCACAACCTTGTCGATCATCATCTTCTTCTGTTTCTTTACAGATCCTGATGACGAAACCTGAAACACATAAAACAATACCCGTAAGAAATCTAATTTTATACAGGGCCTGTTGATGAAACCTGAAAACAAAACAATCAAATAAACAAACAAACAATACAATACAAGCATATGAGTAATGAATATACATACCTTTTTACATTTGCTGGTTTTGCTCTTGCTAGTAGTAGTAGTCTCTGATGATGAAGACATCACGATAGAACTAGGAGGACCTCTCGTTCCAGACACTGCAACGAAACTGAGCTAGTCCGATGAAATCGAGCTGCTTTATATCTTTTCGTTCTGAAATCAGAAAGTAAAAGTTTTAACTTGAGCGCAACCTACTTTTCTAAGCTAACAATAAATCCATGTAGATAGATACTTACAATGCACATGTCCTGGAAAACATCTCTGACCTCCAACTTTCCTCGTTCCACAGAGAGTTCCAAGGAATTTGTGGAAGATGCGGACGACCTCTATGTCTGGAGACGTAGTAAACATGTTTACAAACTCCTGCATCGTCCAGCCATTATTCATGAAGTATGTGAACAAACAGGCATAATGTCCACATACTGCCGTTGTCGGTCCCTGGAGTCTTTTAGTGTTGTACAGCCATTGTATAGAGTTTTGTTTTATAAATTTTGTTATCCCAGGAATGATGGGTGGTAGACCAAAAGAATCAAAGTAATAGGCAAAATTCTGATTTTTGAAAAGCACGGCAACCCAATGAGAACCAGGTGAAGAATGAGGATCAAAGTTAATGACATAAATCTTAGGTTTATGCGTTACAACAGATGGTAACATATCGCTAGGGTAAACCCCACCGAATGTTTCTACGTGACGTAAAGCATAGTTTATTTGGTTACTATTCATTATTCTAAAAATCTGTAATCACTCTTCTATCTTTAGTGATCTCGATAGAGTTATCGTATTCGGAGTAGAGGATACAAGTGATGGCTTGTTCTAAAGCCTTATCGAACTTTGCTTCTATTCTAATGTTTCCACTACAGGGCAAACTTCTATGACCATGCGATGCCGAAACATCAGGCGTAAGATCATACATCAGTGTGAAATACCCATTTATATACATATCGTGAGTGATTAGCATCCCGCTATTGCTATGATGGATCCCCGAACCTTTAAAAAGTGTATCGTAAGCTAGAGTAGTAGTCTTCTCATGATCTGTGGAAATGTGTAATCCTTCTGATGGAATCTGTTGTCCATTAACGTACAAAGCAAAAGAACTCAAAGCAAAATGTCGAAACTCGTAGGGATTGGACTCCACTGTGCCGGAGAAAGAAGAATTTTTCACCATGGAGAAGAGAAGACGTTTAGGTAGAGTACCAATGTATGCATTATCTATAGAAATGGAGCTTGCTCCCGAACTAAACGTAAATGTTTTCAAATCCACTCTTGTGATAGGATAGTGAGCATTATGACCTTTCTCTAGAGTTTTGATGTGTGCTAGTAGAATGCTGGGCGAAGCTTTAATTTTCCTCACGTACAGACCTGCATCGAGAAACTTAAAGAAGACTTTTGAATTGTCGTTTTCACCCAAGAGATAAAACTCTCTCTTTGCTTTCGTAAGTCTTATATGCATGTTTACTCCAGGCAGTAAAAGTTTAGACAGATTGAAAATATCACCGTGTAGTTTACCTATCATGACTAATACTTTAGAATTCTTAGACTTGTTGTACCTTTCGGTCCAACCGTCGTTTTTAACATTAGGTCCCAACGTTCCGTTTAATGCCACCAATTCTTTAGGTTCTGTCAAACCTTCGATAGCTTTATCGGCATACCAGAAACCGTTTGTCAGATGAGTTTTAGAAGCATCCTCACCGTATGCAAACAATGTTTCAAGGTAAGACCTGTAATTGTACAAGTCCTCCGAAGGGGTGATTGATGTCCCGTTCAAGGAAACGCTGAGATGACTGAAAAGTGAATGAAGCAAGTTGTTTACTCCTGTAACCTTATCGCCTTCACCTATATCTGCCCCGTCGCTTTTAACGAATTTTCCCTCCACCATGAGTTGTACATTTAAATCTGTATAATGTTCGCTGTCTGCAGCAACCACGAATTCGAGAACGCTCTGTTCCACCGGAGTAATGGCTTTGCATAATGTAGTAACATTTCCCACCACCGATGTTTGAATAGGGCTCCTCTCGAAAAGGTCGAACTCTGACTTTGTCACGGCAAACATCTTTACACGACTGGCTACTTTCTCCTCTTTACATCGCTAAATATATCTCGCATCTTAGGAGACGCCCTTTTTCTCTTTCTACCCCTACCCTTCATTTTATTCACGAGTTTCTGAGTTGATTCGTTTACTCTATTAGCAATAATATCTTTTACCTTATCACCTTCCTTTCTACTAGCTATATCGGTTAAAATATTTGCTCCTGCCGAAAGAGTTTCACGACCTACCGCTTTAGCACCCGAAAAGAGAATTGGTTTTATCATTCTAAATAATCCTCCCAAGAAACTACCTATTCCACTACCGTGTTGAACATAGGGGCTGCCGCTGTAGAAAGGACCAACATTGCCTAGACGCCCTCCCGACTGATTCACGTAGTATGCTGTAAGGTGGTCCATCGCAAACTAACTCATAACACCATCTGCCTTCTCTTTTTAAAATGTAAAACGAGCATCGTAGGTTTAGTGCTATCCGTTATGTTAGCTAGTTCTCCTAGTTTTGTTGTCATTTCTATACCTATCACCTGAAATTCGGAAGATTCGACAGGAACATAATAAACTTCAGGAAAGACATGAGTTGCTGTATTTAAAGGAAACTGAATAATTCTAAGACATTTAACGTACGCATCTCCTACAAGTTGCGGTTTTATTATATTACAGTATATAAAAACAAGTTCTTTCCTATTTAGATTTGTTTTCACAGATTTCGATTCCGATGTTTCACTAGGTGTCGAAGCTTTCGTTTCCGATACATTCCCTTGAGAGTAACTAATTTCGCACAAGCCCACATCCCAATGATTCCTCTCCAGCTTTATGCTCTGTGCCAACTGCACCTGGAAACTAGCAAGGGTGTTACTAGGAAATGATTTGTACGATGCATCGCTCAGGAGAGTAACGTAAAATTCTTCTTCTCCCATTACGCTAAATCCTTAGCTTTAACCCAGGAATCAAACTCAGGACCGTAACCTCTCCAGCGAACGAGATGTTCGGTACTACCCCTTACTTTACGACTGCGTAGAATTTTATCTATCTTGTAAACAGTGTCTTTCCCAATAGTTACTGGTGTGAGCTCATAACTGTAAAACTGTCCGAAAATAGGACTGGCCTTGAGATCTTCTAGTTCATATACAGGTTGAGGAGAATGTTTAATGACCTTGACGATTCTGAATATTTCTGTAGAATAGTTTTGCTCGAAACCTTTAGCGAATTTCATTTTCTCTCTACCTATTCTTACCGTTTGCCCTACCGAAAACTTTACAGGTCTCGGTTTCACACGAATCTGTTTCTTTGCCATACGTCGCCATATTTTCAAAACATCTTTATCGCTAACCATATTAGGGGCCATTCCTGTTGTATTGTGTACGCTATCGTTATATCCCTTCACAAACTTATCCAACACGTCGAGATACTTGTAACTGTTCTTGAAAGTAAAATATTTGTACATTTTAGTTTTTAGGGTCCTATTAAACCTTTCCACGACGGAACATTTAACATCAGGATTCCTACACACTTGAAACTCGATATTCTCTTTCCTTAACAAGTCTTGAAAAGATTTGTTTAGAAATTCTTTACCCCTATCGGTTCTTACAGCGACAGGATTCCTAGCGGACTTCTCCAACACCTGTTTAAATCCCTCTGTCACATCCTTACCTCTTTTAGATTTTAAAGGTACAACCCATACGTATTTGGAAAACACATCGATAACAACAAGTAAATATCTTGCGTTGTCATTATGTTGTGCAATGCTTTGTACATCGGCTAGATCAAGTTCAAACACGTCGTAAAGGTTATTTACAGAATACGGATTCCTAGGAAACTTTCTCCTGATTGGTTTATGTAAGGAGTAAACATCCTGGTCAACTAACCATTCCTCGATATTTTTATCTGTAATGCTAGAAGCTTGTGAAAGTTTAGCAAGAGTGGAAAACCCCGTAGATGCCTCAGGGTCGTAATACAACTTGTGTAATGTTTCATTCATCATCTCCGTTGTTTATAGGTACTCCACCTAAGCTCTCTCGTTGGAAACAATTTTGCAATGACTTGTTTGTATTTAACTGTTTTAGCGGTTTTAATATCGCTCTTATGTCCTTCGGTCCTAGTTAAAATGTCTTTGTACGTGTCGAGGTCTTCCTGCGTAACAAGATTCATATCCACCTTCTTCCTAGTAAGCAACTCCCATAAACCTGCACTCGCATCGTATTTTATACCGTTAATGATCAAACTATTGTTTAACAATTGAATTTTAAAATTACCTATCATGTACTCTCCCGTCTCTTTCTGTTTATAGATTCCAAACTGTGTGTCTACAATCTTTGGCGATGTTACATAAGCCGATAAATATTTACCTGCTACATCACCTATAACGTTACGTTTAGATTCGTCCTCGGAGATGGGTTTTTTCTCGGGTGATAAATCTCTAACTCTTTTCCTCGATTCAGCTACTTCCTGTTCGAGTATTCTGTTCTGTTTTCTCTTGAATATAGGATCCTCACTCTCGCGTATTTTAACCAACTCTTTGTACGGATCCATAACATCAACTGCCGGGTTTGAACCTTCGACACAACGTTTTAAACGCTTGTACTCTTTAGCACTAACCAGAAACATTTTCTGTAACATTATGTTAAAGATCCCAAGACGGATAACACGGAGGACAAGAGAGGAATTAAAAATCCTCCTTTCTGTACCAAAGTTTTCTTTTTCTCAGACAAGGATACGTTCCTATCTAGAAGATGTCTTAATGAATGTTTATGTTTAAACAGCTTACGTTTAGAACACGAAGATAATTTACACTGACCGTTCAAAACATTAAGAACACAGTCTATAATAGCAAGTATCAGGTTTTTGTTTGCACTTTTTAGAATAACGTTTCGTACCTCGGGAGTTGCCTTTTTAAGAACTTGTAACATATGGTAATTGGATTTTATCCTTTTCATCCTTTACAGGGACGTAAACCTTTGTAACCTCCGAGGGAAATATTTTAGTTCTAAATCTAAGTAAATCGTTTGTTCTTTGACAAAAGTCTATTAGTAAATAACCGTGAGGTTTTCTTGTTGCGTCTTGGAAAGCTCTGTAGAAAGACCTCCAATCTTCAGGATACACTTGTCTTGCTAGAAAAGTAATTTGATTTTTATCTCTCAGGTTTCTAAACAAAACCATATACTTTGTGTTCAAAGAGATGTCTCTGCTGTGAGCAGACTGGTGAAACAGGTTTTGTGTTATGAGAATAACTGAAATGTTTCTATGATGGCAACCTTTTGTAAATATAGAACTCACTTCTGTCGAATAAGCTTTGTCCAGTAAATCGTCTAGAATAACGAGTCTGGGTTTAGTACATTGTTCTTGTTTAAAGTCAGGAAGACCTTCGTGGTATGTCACGGTAGTATTGAATTTTGTCTGGGGAGGGACAGCGTTACTTTCACTAAAGCACCACAGAATACTTTCGTATTTGCTCACGTTACACAAATGGTGTAAATTATTAATAAGTTTTACACAGAAAGTTGTCTTCCCTGAGAATGACGGACCTGATACAATCAAAGAAAATGGATGGTCAAATTTTATTACAACCATAACAATGTTTAATCATAGGTGGGGGTCCATCAAAGCAATCGTAAGGAGAATCAGGGTAATGTTTAAAGCATCTAAGACACTTTTTTAAAAGATCGTTACGTTGCACACTTTCAGGTAATTTATGATACACTAAATATATGCTCTCGGCTCCGCATGCCGTTAAAAGTTCAGGGGACAACACCTTCAACTCTTCACCTGTGTGATGAATAAGCGTTCTAAAATCCAATAATTTTCTAATTGACGCACACTCCAGAGACGACGACGAGTCCATACTGAGATGGTGCTCTCATCGCGTTTCTATTTATACCCGAACGGGAGGGAATCGAACCCTCCGCTAACTCTGCGTCTTTTTCGAAAACAGAGTCGGTATATCTTATTCTCGCCTTCAGACACGATCTGTGGGCCGGGCTTTCTCTTAATTTTCCTCTCTGTCCTCACAGAGATAGTTGCTGCAGGATCACCATTTAAAACCATGGTTTTAATGGCGTCGAAGTTGACATCCTGCAACGTCTTATAATTAAGAGTAATACCTCTGATTTTACACACAGAGGTATCGACGGTGCTGTTTGAGGGAACGGTAACCCTAAAACCATAGTTCTTAGGGCCCCCGCTTGCAAATTCCGAAATGTACGCGTCCTCCCCGTAGTCTGTAAGTTCATCGGTCATGTCGCCTAAATAGTCACCTAAAGGCACAGTGTACCTTTTAGCATCGTCAGGCGTCTGTGTATAAATCACACTGTCCGTGTCACAGTAGATGGCTCGACGATCTAGCTTGTCCAGGTAGCCGTAGAGGTTCATTCTACCTCCCGATGTCACATAAGCACCGTGAACGACACTAGTATGAGGAAGAGAGTCCTGTTCCTCCTCTATAGGGATCCAATTAATCCACACGACTTCATCATTTGCAAAAAGTAGTCTCTGAATTTCAATTCCGGGTGTCGTGAGGAACCTATACAGCTCTTTAGGCTCTGTAATAAGCTTTGTTTTACCCAGGTTAGACCTCTGGACGAGCTTTCCCCAGAAGGAATTCAAACAAAGCTTACTAATGGTCCTTTTTCCAGCGTTCTTCACGATTTGTTTGGGGTCTAACTTAACACCTTCGTGCTCGTAAAACAAATCGATATATTCCTGTTTCTGGGCCTCTGTTTTCACCCAAGCAGGGTATCCGCTGGATTCTGTCTTAATCTGGAGGAAAAGGTTGATGTAATCCACGAATAACCCTCCCTCACGAGATTCACGCGAGTATTGCGTGACATCGTATTCAAGAAATTCGTGGATTGCCATCACCCTATAGCCCTTATTTACAGCTAGTCTCACTTCATCAACTACCCATGTACCAGTGAGCACTCTCTCTTCCTCTTTCGCATGTTTGCAGCTACCTTGTTCGACAGTCATAACACAGGTGCGGCAAAGGGGAAACAAGAGCCTACCATTCCACCTGAAAGGTAAAACGGGATGGTAGAGCCCTTGCGGTGGTAGGACAGTGCATTTAATGAGGCCTTCTTTCTTCATCATTGAATCTATATCTGTACACTGATCGCTAACGTGAACAGTGGGGTGACCGATAGGAAACTTGTTGTACTTACAGACGGATGGGTATAGGGACATTATATCGCTGTATAGGATTTTCTCTTCTTTCGTCTCATCCGCCTTACGATAAAGCCGCATGGCTTCTGTACGTCCTCCGTAGACAGAGTCCCTAAGGACCAACGGGACATCACAGACCAAGGGGTCGTCTCTCAGTGCGGGGAACTGTTCGAGAATAACATCGAACTTGCATTCCCACATCACGTGGACGGTATAACCCTTTGATCGGATCATGTCAAGTCGGCCTATGGTGTTTTCATACCTCTCGGCAAGGGATTCTGAAGAATCCATCAAGGGTACATCTCTGTTCGGTTGGCAGAGACAGCCATGATAATAACAGCCGAGAAATTCGAAAACCTCTCTTGTTTCATCACAGAAACCGTCCACCTTCCATTGGGGAAGTTCGGGAAGCCGTACTTCACGTCCGTTACCTGCATGACGTATAAATACGTTCCTCTCCTTGGCTTCGTGGATAAGCCACATCAACGATTTTTTAGAATGCCTGTCTGCTTTTCTATAGCCACAGGAGGGAGCAATGCCAATGGTCTGAGGTTTAAGGAATAACTGTCTAAATATTCTGTTACAGGCCGATGCAATAGTGATAGACTCTAGGAAAATATCTATATTTGCAATTTGTTTGAACAGATTTTTAAAGAGAGTGCAGGCTTCTCTCAGTACGGTAACATCGGCCTGGCAATACCTTTCCAGTTCTACACGGGTATTGAACGGCAGATCTTTAACGGTCTCGAACCAAGTCTTGAAAGCTTCTCTATCTTTCACAGACATGGTGTCCGGCCCGTAAAGATCTTGGTTCGGGTGATGTGGGAGAATCCTGTTGAGGTTCTGTGCCGTATTCCACAAATGTGGAAAGTAGCCCTTAACAGCGTCTTTTAGGTCAAAGGTCTGAGGGAATCTACGCAGAGGCAGCGGAATGAAGTTCAGACTGTCTAGAAAAGTTAGATGGTGCATCTTCATGCAAAGGATCTTGCATCCAGACATAATCAAGTCGGGAGTCCACTGTTGCCTAATAGCGTAGTCGAGAATGAATTGGAGATCGAACGCTCGAGCATTGTGAGCAATAACAATGATCCTATCGAACGCTCTATCCATTCTCAGATAGTCCATGAATCCACGGACGGGATCTTCCCAGAAAGAATGACTGCGTTGCCCGCATCTGGCGCACTCTTCGTCTTGCGATGTCTCGCAAAGAGAACAAAACTGCTGTGCACAAATCAGATTGGGGACGTGAAGAAAGGTATTGTCTTTGATACGGGTATTCTGTGTTGTTTCTATGTCGAATATCACATACAATACCTTGTTTGAACGTTTAGTCTCTTTCAGCGGTGCCATGTAACATTCATGTCCTGTCTCTGCTTGATTACTTTTACATACGGTACAATAAATTTTGAAGCATTCATGTTTCCGCTGAAATGTCGTAAACTTGCCACAGTTTAGACAGTTCTGCATAGCCATGCATACAGTGCGCCCTTGAACCTTGGTACGCTTATGATTCTCGAAACATCCCGGTCCGCGAAATTCTCTACGACAATCGGCACACTTCACCACCTTCTTGCTAGAATCGCAAGGAGGCACCGTTCGGCAACAAAAGCAGACGTAATGACAGGAGTGTTGCGCACCGTTCCTGAAGCCTTTAAGACAGCCTGGACAAACGAATCGTTTAGCCATTGCAGAGGTCAAGTTTGTTATGGTATGGTAATGTAAGGTGTCTGGGTCGTATAGTAAATACAGTATTTGTTTACCTACATTACCACCGTCGTAAATAATGGAGTCAAGATTAAATCCGCTATACACAACTAGTCTATATGAATCCTTAAGATAGGCTTGAAGCTTCTCCAGCTCAGGGATACCTCCACCTCGCGAGAGATCGACACCTGAGTTTCTGATTAACTTATCCACTTCTGCTTTGAGTTTTTTGCTTGTCATGTTGTTATCTATATATGATTTATAAATTTTACGATCGCTTACTCTAGCAATAGCGATGATTATGGCGAATGCTAAACAGTTCACCACTGCTTGTACGAAGACTACGCTTCTCTTCAAATGGGCAAGTACGCCAACCGTACGCCCCTTCAAGGGTATAGCCCTTTTTCCCCCGTTTCCGTTAGGCATATGGACAATGTCCAGAACCAAACGCAAACGGTCGGTGGCATTGAAACGAGCGTTCGATTGGCATACTTTGCTTACGACGCCTGAAATCACATCTACACTGATCTGATCTTTACGCCTAAAGGAGATACCAATCGGCTTATCGACCTCGTTTTCCTCATTGAAAATCGAGATCCCTACCATGTCATGGTCTCTCGTATCGACTAGGGCATGGTCTATAACGGCTTTAAGAGCCGTCTCAAAGGGGTTGGGTCCTGCATTTTCAGCTGGTTCTTTGAGTCGGACCACTAGCTGCAAGCCGGCAGAGTTGAACTTTTTGTACTCTTTACGAGTACTCTCGACAACTGTAAACAATGGGGAGGGTCGATTCTCCGAATTCGAAGAAGTACCCTCCCCCTCATTGCCAGACATCATATCCAACTCTTCCTCGCTTGAAACTAGCTCATCATCAGATTCATTTGCGTCGTCGGAATCTGATAACGTCACAGTTTCCATTGCGTTATCTGATTCCGAACTAGAAATTGTATAAACCTCTGGTTCGGAATCATCTAACGTAATAGTATCGAACTCGTTTTCAGAATCCGATGAAATATTATAAACAGGGGCGGACATTATTATTAGTAGTAGTAATATATAATGATATTCAACACAATACAAAAGACTGAATCTGTAACAATTAGAGAAATGCATGTAACACTATAAAGAACGTAACACATGAATGTAACGGAAATAATTAGCACTTGACTGTATGCGTTTTTAATGCATTACCACTCACCTCTCTGTAACAACAAAGCTGTAAAACTCTTTCTCCGGTGATAAATCTCTAACTCTTTTCCTTGATTCAGCTACTACTTGTTTGTGTAAGCTGTTCTGTTTCACCTTATATGTAGAAAGCGTTGTAGTACACTGAGAAGTGAAAAGTAAGATGTGTCTATTTATACTAGCTGTCGAAATGTTATTTTCAGAAAGTATGAATCTTTCGAATTTTCCTGTGTTGTAACGTATTTGTTATGTTTTCGTTATCTCTCTCTCTACTTACTTAAAGATATCTCAAAGTAGCTGTTACTACGTCATCGAAACGTTATTTAGAAAGCATAACCATGTCATAGTGTTGGTCGGAGAGTTTTGTATAAAAGACATGTATTTACAAGATCTTATCTTAACTTAGGAATGTACGGAAACATGTATCTATACACGTCATCGAAAAGTTATTTAGAAAGCATGACTACATCCTAGTGTTGCTCGGAGAGTTTTGTATAAAAGACATGTATTTACAAGATCTTATCTTAACTTAGGAATGTACGGAAACATGTATCTATACACGTCATCGAAAAGTTATTTAGAAAGCATGACTACATCCTGGTGTTGCTCGGAGATATTTGTATAAAAGACATGTATTTACAAGATCTTATCTTAACTTAGGAATGTACGGAAACATGTATCTATACACGTCATCGAAAAGTTATTTAGAAAGCATGACTACATCCTAGTGTTGCTCGGAGAGTAGCGTCACGTTGGTGCATGTTGTGACATGTTTCAATTCTAACCCCATGACGTCATAGAGCAAAGGACCTGAGTATGCGTGGTGGGATTTTTGCAAAAAAGGGCACAACTAGGGCGTCGGAACACCATAGGACGAAAGGGCACATCGCACGCTTTCATATGACACCCATGACGTCTTTTTGCCAAAAGGGCACAACTAGGGCGTCGGGGACGGCGTCGGAACACCATAGGACGAAAGGGCACATCTCACGCTTTCATATGACACCCATGACGTATTTTTACCAAAAGGGCACAACTAGGGCGTCGGGGCGGCGTCGGAACACCTTAGGACGAAAGGGCACATCGCACGCTTTCATATGACACCCATGACGTATTTTTGCCAAAAGGGCACAACTAGGGCGTCGGGGCGGCGTCGGAACACCATAGTACGAAAGGGCACATCGCACGCTTTCATATGACACCCATGACGTCTTTTTGCCAAAAGGGCACAACTAGGGCGTCGGGGGCGGCGTCGGAATACCATAGGACGAAAGGGCACATCGCACGCTTTCATATGACACCCATGACGTATTTTTACCAAAAGGGCACAACTAGAGCGTCGGGGCGGCGTCGGAACACCATAGGACGAAAGGGCACATCGCACGCTTTCATATGACACCCATGACGTATTTTTGCCAAAAGGGCACAACTAGGGCGTCGGGGCGGCGTCGGAACACCATAGTACGAAAGGGCACATCGCACGCTTTCATATGACACCCATGACGTATTTTTGCCAAAAGGGCACAACTAGGGCGTCGGGGGCGGCGTCGGAATACCATAGGACGAAAGGGCACATCGCACGCTTTCATATGACACCCATGACGTATTTTTACCAAAAGGGCACAACTAGAGCGTCGGGGAGGCGTCGGAACACCATAGGACGAAAGGGCACAACGCGGGCTTTCATATGATACCCATGACGTCATTTTGCCAAAAGGGCACAACTAGGGCGTCGGGGGCGGCGTCGGAACACCTTAGGACGAAAGGGCACAACGCGGGCTTTCATATTTGTTTTGTTGTGACACCGAAACTTCTTTAATTCAAACTATCTATATAATTAGGTGGAAACGCACACAATGAACATATATTAGCTTTTATTTTTACTTACAATTTTCATAGCTCTGAACCAAAAACATTTTGTACTAAAACTGTTATTATAAAATCCTTGAGTCAATTAATAAAGAGGGGCTTCACTATAAAAGCCCAGCGCAATCATTTAAAAAAAAAACAATAAACTGTCACTTAATTATTAGTAAATAAAAGAAAATATGATTACTTACCAGAGGATCAGATGGATGACTTCGCAAACACACTATGAGGTCACTCTTAACTTAGAACTGTACAGAAACATGTATTTATACAGAAAACTGAAACACTTACATTAATGACGTCACACCTTTAAAATTCTCTCTCCCCCAAGAGAAAAGATTGTATCACATATTTTTTATCTCTAAACAAGCCAAGGGATACATTCCAGAGGTACACTTCCGTGTTTTTTGTTGTTTCGCAAGAGATAAGATATGTTTGGAATGCGACCCTTATAACGACATGTTTTAGCCATTAGGATACATGAGAGAATCTGTTTATACAATCATATTCCCAGACAGACGTATTTGTGTGCGAGTCACTTGTTAACAGAATACGGAAAGATGCAATAGCTTATTATTATAACTATGTGTAAACATTACATATCGTTTCATTCCTACGTTACCTGCATTGCACTGTAGGTATGAACCAGGGAATACAATAACGCATAAGACCGTATCCTTTTGTTTGAAAAATTCCTATGACGTCATGGAGCAAAGGACCTCGCGTTGGTGCATGTCGTGACATGTTTCAAGGGGGGCGACGTCGCGACGCCGGGGCGGGGTCGGGTGGCGGCCATTTTACTTTATACCTCCCTAGTTACTACTAAGGATAATCAACCCTAAATATGGTCAAACATCGTTCGATTTGAACGAAACTCACTATACAGGGGTTTTCTGGGCCAAGGAACTCGAATCTGAGGTCGCTTTTACCAGGGGACGCTACCTAATCGTGGAATGCACTCCACGTGATTTAGGTGTTCATAAATATAATGATTTAACTATTATGCTCTTAATTTTTAGTTTTTAATTTTTTTAATAATTATCGCGGGGGAAGTCGCGGGCACATGCTATCTTATAATAAGAAAAGGACGTGTTTGTCTGTCTGTCCGCGATGCCCATCGAAATGTACTGAACGCAGAGATCTGAAATTTTAAACATAGATGCACTGAAAGGTGGGCAAATGCACCTCGAAGCCGATTTTTTTTATTTTAGCTTTCGTTCGCGAGTTATGAGTGTAAAACTGGCAGAAAACGTGATTTTAGCGCTTTCGAAGCATCAGATTTCAGTAATACATTTCAATGTCAAATCAATTGCAGTTGGCTTTGGCTATTTTTGTCATTCCGTGGAAATAAAAGCATCGCGATCGCTTGAATGTTGTAAGCCCACGCTGGTCGATTCATTTGTTTAGAGTGTCAAGGCCCACAGACATATGACATTTTCAACCTACACGGAAGAAGGATAATCAACCCTAAATATGGTCAAACATCGTTCGATTTGAACGAAACTCGGTATATAGGGGTTTTCTGGGCCAAGGAATTCGAATCTGAGGTCGCTTTTACCAGGTGACGCTACCTAATCGTGGAATGCACTCTACGTGGTTTAGGTGTTAATAAATATGATTTAACTATTATGCTCTTAATTTTTTATTTTTGATTCTTGAAATAATTATCGCGGGCGAAGCCGCGGGCACATGCTAGTTTGTTATAAAACATAAAAATGTTAAATTAATGACAAGTTACTGGAATATGACAAATGACTGCAAGTTAATATTGCGACTGCATAATGTGATACAAAAGATAAAAATATACATACTTATTACACCACGTTGGCTTTAAAATATTAAAGAATATTCTTTCCTTTATTCAAACTCCGTGGTAATGGTTTGAGATATTGTTGTTTATCAACATTTACCAAGAAACGAATTTCTGTTTTGAGGCGAGAGAGTATATTGCAGTCATTTTCTGTGAATGCCTTAATGTCCAACAGTGAACAAAAATATATGCCTTAACTAACCATGTACTATTTGCTGTTTTTCACTCCTCCAGAATATTACAATTATGACAAGAAAATACAAACTATTTAGATGTCTTAATGGCTTCGTTTCCGTTCAGCATCTATCAGCGATTCTAGACAAACGATTCACGCTATAAAATTGGAAGACTTCTTTCACTCTCGAGTTTACAACTTTTTGAAACTTTGTTCCCTACATTTTTTATGTTACTCTAATTATGTACCGGAATTTCATCTGTTTATTGAACATTTGTTTGTTTCGAAGTCACGACCCGACACGTTCGATTTTCTTCTAATTTGCCGGAAACGTCCCATGAAGGCATTAGAAAGTGTGTATATGTAAGGATTTTAATCTTTGATTCCGTTTCAAATTGTTTGGTGCTTTAACTATTGAAGAGCATATCTTAGATTCTTTGGAAGCAAGGTATACTGTTCACAGAACTACTATCGGTTATACCTTACTGACTATATGCCTTTTATTATTCGGAATATAATTTGTATTGGGTCGAAAATCTTCGGCTTTGATACTGAGTTATAGCTGAATATTTGCTATTGACTTCATACCAGAAAATGTCTAGTACCGG
Organism: Ectobius pallidus; assembly: GCA_964059195.1. Classification (NCBI taxonomy): domain Eukaryota; kingdom Metazoa; phylum Arthropoda; class Insecta; order Blattodea; family Ectobiidae; genus Ectobius; species Ectobius pallidus. The sequence goes on from CAXKWD010000006.1 coordinate 77,968,686, forward strand.
TGTACTTAACTCTTATAAAAATTAACATCCTTGTTACATTGTAAATTATTTATCATGAGATCGACAGAAGTCTGGAGAAATATCTGAAGTGTTTGGATACGTTTTTGGGTAAATAAGTGGTTTCAATTGCATACAAAGTTGAAATCATGACTACAACACCTATTCTAGGAAAAACAATTATCTAAAGAATTTAAGAATGAGACTTACTTACAGGAGCAAATGTTGGAAAAAATATACACTTGCTAAGGAGGTGTATGATGAAATTATAATATCTGTAATGAAATTCTGTCTCAATCGTCACGATTCTAGCGTTTACGTCCATGAAAAAACAATAGCATTCTATAACTATAAACATGTTAACTTTTCCCTGAAGAAACAATTTATTAGCTTTAGAACAACAAAAACAAATTTGAAGGTTATTCTAGGCCTATATCTTTTGCCAAACACATATTGTGTCAGATAGAACAATAACATCAAGAATTTCAGGAATTTTTAGAATTTTCACAATACCATTGACATAACTTCGTTTATTGCATGAAAAACTATCTTAGATTACACATAGATTATAAGTATGGAGAGAAAGGAAGGAGGTTGCCGAATTTTGCAGGGTCAATTGGGGTTAACGTAGCGTTAAGTTTGTGCACATTCCCTGTCTCATGCAGCAGATTGCAGTATTGATTGCAGGGGAAGGAGCACGCTTCGTTACACAACTTACTGCAGACTTAATTGCATACGAGATCGATCACAGGACTTCTGCGAGAATAAACTTTTTGACATTTTAACGCTGATTATTTATGAATGTACGTAAGAATATATATTCGTTTTATTGCAAAATAAAGACAAAAGAATAATTAATTATATTTAAGAATTAATTTTATTATGATTAAGCCCCGTTAAAACTACACAAACAAACAGCATGCGACGGAACACATAGGGCATTTAGTTTTCATTTAACTTTTATTATGTATTTAAACACGTGTGTTAATTAATTATGCCGTTCATTAGTGAGAGCTTCTTCTTCTCCTTTTCCTTCTCCTTCTTACATCTTCTCCTACAGTTCAGGATCTGTTTACTACACCTACCTAGCGGTCTATGAGCTATCTCTCGAATAATCATGGATTGGTCGATGGTGAATCCGTAGAGCATAGAAAATATCCCAACATTGTGGGTTGACGACTACTGAAGTTGTTTTACAGCAGCCGGATTAGCAGTAAACATTAAGGATTAGCTTGTTATCCGAACCAGGGTAGACTTCCCTTTATGCTGCCCGATGATCACCTTCGATCCACAGGCGAGCTTCAGTGATTCTTATGGATGATTTGTAAATGTAAAACTTAACTTTGTATCATTAAAAATAAATGTATCAAGGCCACGGCTAAGCTATAGATGTACAGCCGGAAAGCCCAGATCTTCAGTTTTCAATAAAAATATAATGACATTTAACCTAATAATGTTAGTAAATTGAATTGATGTTAAATGAAACAATCATCTAGGCCTAATGTTTTTCTTATAAAATACCTTTTTGAAAATCCTCAGTATTATAAATTCTTGCAGAATTATCGTCTAACACTTTTGACATTAATCACACACATGTGCTTAAAAGAATAACATGTGTGTAATAGTTCATGTTAAAATACTATTCACTAAAATATTATTAAGGAATTGAAAATATTATAGTCATGTTTCAAACTCTTTACTCTGATATCGTAAATGCTCGAGATTAAGGAACATGTTACTGGAAGCAACTTGTTTAGTGCGGATCATTTAACGACAAGAAAGTTACTTTATTATACATTTCTATGTGGAATTAGTACGATTTGTTTATTTTGAGTGGCTATATAGTTATATAAACTGTACCACATACGAGTAGTTTATAATATGATTTATATTATGATACTACAATACTAAATCATAGTAGTATGGTAGGATAAAAAAAGATTGCGTGGAACGCCACGTGACAGAAGTAAAACTTCATTTTATTTTTTTATTTTTTCAATTTTTAATTATTGGGTTTTTTCAATTTTGCATTATTGGACTTTTTAATATTGGGTTTTTGAACTTTTTAAATTTTGGATTTTGGACTTTTTAATTTGGATCTTTGAATTTTTAATTTTCGATTTTTTAAATTTTCGATCTTTGAATTGTTTATTTTTTTATTTTTTAAATTTTTAATTTTTTTATTTTTTAGTTTTTTATTTTATTATTTATTAAATTTTGGATTTTTGGATGTTATGATTTTTAATTTTGTTTTTTTTTTTAAATTTTGGATTTGCGCGGTAATGAACCTCCGGGTTCCAGAAAATAGATAATATAGCCTACCTTTAGATTGCTTAGGAATTGTCTATTGCCATTGAGGAAGTAAGGTCTGAAAAATTTCCTTTGATTACTCCTAATCATTGAGTTGATTGTTTTCTGTGCAGTCCGCACCGAAACAAGTAAGTAATTTCGTTCGGTTTTGAGTGTGACTGATTTCGTGACGGTTTTAGTGTGACTGATTGTGACTGATTTCGTGACGTTTTTAGTGTGACTGATTTTCCCGATTTACCCTCTACCGCCACTAAAGAAGTTTTACTTCAAAAATACAAAGTGGACATAATTAAATAAATCTAAGCAAATGTACATTATTATAAATGCGAAAGTATTGTGAAAAAATGTTAATTATTTTTATATATAATTTCTGAGGAAGCTGTTAATGTATTATAAGGTGACAATAGAAGACAATAGGAGAGGGAGGGAGAGCATCTTTAGTAACTTTTTTATCGTTATGTGTAATTCTTCATGTGTCTGTATTGAACAGATTGATTCGAATGTGGAGAATTAAGGATTCGAATGTGAAAATTCTTATACCAGTACAGAACAATTAATCTATAAATCTTTTTTTTATTTCAAGATTGTTTGGAGCTCACTACTGAATATTTTAACAACTTAATATTCTTTGAACCGTAACAAATCATCATCCTCAAATTTATATCACTATCTGGAATTTTCTTGAATGAAAATATAGTGGAATAAATAATTTTGGTTTTTAGTTAATGCACTAATAATTTATCTTTATTGACCCTATGCCTACCGTTAGGCTCAACATTTGCATTCCAGTGAGTAATAGATAGTCATTCAGGAGCAAAATTTATTATTTCTGGTTGTCTCTTCATTACTGCAGTTATATATTATATTGTCTCAGAATATTTAGGATGAAATAGGCCTATGTCACTAACAGACCTAATGTATGTGATATAATGATATTTTTGGCGTCTAGGATACATTGGTAACTGTTTCGACCAGTTGTGTGGAGTTCTTGAGTATCAGCATTTAAATGTTAACTTTAATAGCATTGAAATATAGGTATATTGTCGAAGTGAGGTACGCCTTGGCGCGGTTGTCGAGCCATTGCGCTACAAGCAGGAAGGTTGCAGGTTCAGTTCCCGATGAGGTTGTTGAGATTTTTCTATTGATGTAATCCTTCTGATGGCACTATGGCCCTGGGGTTGACTCAGCTCATACCAGAAATGAATACCGAGAGCAATCCTAGGAGTGAATGCTAAGACTGACACCCTTACCCCCTTCGGGTGTCGAATCTCTATCTGGGAGCCTCAACTTTTGGAAACCTCAGGTCTTCTACCGCCTGCATTGGGATCGCTTTACTTTTTATGTTGTCGAAAGATCAAATGGGTATTATTTCGGTTCCTTTCATATTAAGTGCATTAAATTATGTTTAATCAGATAAACGAATTTAAAGACAATTATTGATATTCATTTACTATTTTGTTTACTATAAGGCTGTAAGATGTTTTATGAGTAGGCTATAATTGGAGGGATTAAAGGGTTTTCTTTGTCAACTTAAACGGGGGCACTGAAAGTAAGATTTCTTACCAGCTACAGGTGAAGACCTACAGAGACAAAGCATTCTAATAGGATGTAAAAGTTCATTGACAGAGAAAGTGCTGGCTAAACCAGCTCTGTCTTAATGTCTTCCCGATGCATCTAGCCTATTACGGACCAAAACCAATCTTTGGACTGGCATCCTGAAGATCACAAGATTTTAGGACGAGTAATTGGAAGTCCTACTTCTAGACCTTTTTCGGACACAAAATAAATTATAAGAAATAAACAGTTGTGCTAAGCCTATTAGTACGATTTAGCCCTAGAGTTTAGCCTATTTCTGGTTCTGGTGAGGTTCACGAACATTCAATCCGTCGGGATTAAAATTTGTCAGTCTGGTGAGGATTCGAATTTTCTATCACATGGTATGCAAAAGTGTTGGATTCCTGCACGGGAAGCTTAAAGGAATGTCTAAAACACATGAAAGTGGTATCAGTTTACTGTATATAGTAATCATTGATCTCAAGGCATACGCATATTACTGTTGTTCTCATTAAAATTTTATAATACTTTGTAGACATAGCCATTTATTGAGAAATTATGTGTTAAGTGTTGATGACATTGTTAAGAAGTTAGCAAAGTAACAGAATTTTTTTAACTCCTTAAAATGTACATATGCATAACTGCACATTTTCTTCTATTATTTAGCGTTAACTTTCGTATACTTATTCCAAATTCTGCTTTTTGTCTTCGGTCTTTCTTCTTTTAAAATAACCAAGGGAAGTCATTCACTATGTATCTCTAAACGAATGTTCAAATGGATGTATTTAAATAATCATAGTACCGGTAATAATTTCGGCAATATTTTTTTAAAACCATTTCTGATTACGTACAGGTAGGGGAAAAAAAGCGGACCGACTCTTATAGCTAATTTCAGAGCCTTGTGATACGTAAATAAATGTAAGACATGTAACGGAAATTTTTTTTCACAAGCAATGCAAATTACGTGAAATTATTTCTCAACTCAAGCAATTTATCGGCTGTAGAACAAATTTCAATACATTTCCTGCTATCCTTCAATTCCACTAGGCATGCGCAGTGGCTCATATCGGCAACTTATATTTAATCGGTCCGCTTTTTTCCCCCTATCTGTACAATGGACCTTGAAACTAATACAACTTATGGTTATATTAATTTTGCGTCATTAATCTCACTGCAACGAGCGCATAAATGAAAAAGTGTATTGGTTGGTAAATAAAAAGAATATTCGTTGTAGCTTCGTAGCTTATTTACAAGTGTTCCAGACCAGTGTAGCACAAGAATAAGAAGGATGTGAAAAACATTGACTGAAATAATCGTGCGGTGTCACAGGCTCTTCAGCCACGTAGTAATTGGATAAACTCTTCCTCGCTAACACAAGGAAATTTTCTACTCCACACTGATTATGTCATACCAAGTAGAAGAAGATGAAAATGTGTTCTCTCAGCCCAATGGCCTGCTTGTGTTCATGCGGTGGAAATGTACTATATACAGGGAAACATTATAATCCCGCCGGAATCACAAGGCAGTTTTTCACTTTCGCAGGATATGTAACAAATGGTGCGAGAGTAGAAAAGGGCGCTAAAAATCGCAGCAAACTCATGGAGGTAGGAGAGAAAGCAAGCTCAATCGAGCGTGAGGTGCCAAGGTCTCATTGCTTTTGAAAAGACGCTGTTAAATGGGCCAGAATATACTGCCATCAGTTTTTAGTGTGCGTTCAATAAGTCTTGAACCGTGAGACCTAGATTCATCTCTACTTTACTTTTTTTTTCTGTTAAGAAATCGTGTTGACTGTGTCATGCCACAGGTTTCATTCTGTTTTGTGCTGACCGAGTGCTTTACCGCTATAGTGAACATGAATGGGATGATGTTTACACTTTAAGATGGCATTTCAAATTCCCGTTCCTTCTTTGCCATCATCTGTTTACATGGTGTATGAAAAGATATCATGTTCGCGAAGGGTACTTATATATATGATGATCTTTCTATGAAAGGATCTTCCCTATTTGTTAATTCATGCCGTAATGTATAGGGCCTATATTATTTTTACGTTAAATGCTTATACTGGTGTTATAAGGAAGGTATGAACGCTTTACTGCATATTTTGAATGAAACATAACCTCGTGGGATTTCAGTTCATACTTAATATATATTGCTTAGCTAAACGGAACCAGACACGCTCATTAATTCTTCGCGCTGATAATTTTGACATAAAAGTTGTATGTCGGACATAATGAACAGATCATTATGTAAGGCTTTCCCTCTTTATTATATACCTTGATACTAAGCTATTTAGAAGTATCGTATATTAGAAGAGATTAATATCCATCTTATCAGGATTAGCTTCACTTTATAGTAAGTGTAAGTTTCACTTGAAAAATGTAATTTGATATGTAATTAAATTTTTTAGTGTGGTAACTATGTTAGGTAAAATCGCTAGATTAAGTAATTTGGAGTAAAACATGTGCAACCATAGACCAACCTAATTATTAATCGTGGACTGCTATGAGGGTCTTATTGTACACTCAAGTGCACGGAAACTTTCCGATGCTTCTGGCTTCTTCTGGTGTTTATTTTTATTTAAAGTTGGCATTGATTATATTTAACTTCCATACCAGTCCTGGGGAGAACCAAGCTTTTTGGTTTGATTTCAAGTTCGATCACATGCATTAAAACCTATGAACAACGCTCAGCCTAGGCGAGCGGGGAAAGAGGCGTGCTTACAGACAATGTCTAGACCAGCCCCTGGATGAGCCCGACTCTATTGGTTTGATGTCACAAATTGGCTCTCAAATATTAACCTTTGAACACAGCTCAGATCAGGTCGAGGATTGGATGAAATTGCCTTGTATACAGGGAGGAGCAAAGATGGCCACTGGGCATGGCGGAGCCAGTTTAGAATTTCTTTACCAAAATAAACCAGTGCGTATTATATCGGAAAGATTCCGTGCACTGGAGTGTACTCCAGTAATCTCACATTTATTTTTCAATTCATCAGTAGAAGGTTTTAATTTTAAGTAATGAAAGACTAAGCGTTCTTTCTGTGTAAAACACCGAATGAATTGTGATTTGTGGCTTCAACAGCTACACATTTGTAATCATTATAATACTCTCAACTCTCATGACTGTTTCTTCGTCCTCATAGACAGTATATTATATAGGATTTGTTGGTTGAGGCAGTTATCACTCAGATGTTGTTTACCTGACTTAGCATATTTTTAACACACGATTATTTTTAGCAATTTTCCTGTAACATGTTCCAGATGAGTTGTTGCTACAGAAAATAATAGTCATTGCAAGGGTTATTTTCCATGCGGTAAGCCGTAGAAACACATCACGATAAAACATGGAATATTAGACTACTTTCGTTCGATTAATATTATTTGATGAAAGTTACGAAAAAATCAATACATCATCTAGACTTATCTTCCTTTTAAATATTGACATGCTCATCTTTGCTCTTTGGCCACATATTTTTTAATCAGGTTATGTGTACTCCTTTATTCTGTCCACCTTTCCTCCAAGCCACATTCTACTAATATAATTTTCTTCTTTATAGTATGGTTTGTAAATTGTTGTTTCTGTACAGTTATTCAATTTTTTAAGAACATTTTATATTAATAATAATATTTTCAGTTAGTACCCAACGTCACTTCTTTATACAAAACCTATTGCAGGAAAATCGTAATAAAAAGGTACAAGCTTTCCACTTTGTCCATAAAGATCGTGCACGTCACACAATAATTAAATTAACTTAATCCACAAGTGAATGGGAAATTCCCTAATGTGCATATGATCCAAGATTGCCCATTGTTTTCACTGGTGAAAAAAAGTTGCACATATACGTGTTTTAAGTTTTACGTGGACGAAAGTTATCTTATGCCATGGTTTTATTTACATTTAATAATGAACAGAAGCTTTCTCTTCACTACGACATCATGTTAAAAATAATAGCGTAATTAAGATTTTCATGTCCTCTCATGTTTTCCTTTGAAATTCGAATTTGTTTCATTTCTATCTTAACTGTTTATTTTATATAAAGTATTCTTGTTATAAATATTGATTCTTTTTATCTGTTTCTACAACTTTACTGCACAAACTTTTTATGTACCTTGTACATAGTTCAGATAACCAATAAGATAAAAAATCTAAGTCTTAATATAAAAAGGACATAGCTGTTTTATTCTTCAAATTTGAGGTATCTGAATTATATTTTTTATAGAAAATGTCGAGTCGTTTAAAAAAATATATTTAATTGAAACTACCTTTAATATTTTAGGTATAGCAACCAAATTCTAGGGACACCAGTAAGAGTAACTGTTTGTCCTTCAATTAGAATTCGAGTGGTTCAGGATATTTATTATCAATAAGTAAAATGATTATTATGAGTAATTATTATGAAATGATAATATAAATAAATCATTCGAACTCCAGAACGAAAATATAATATAATTAAATGTAACTCATATATCCGAAAGGGGACTGCACAGACATACACCTGACAGACAGACAATATAAAAACACTTTTCTTTGCTTCCAAACATAGTGAAACATGTATTTCCTTCGTTATCTCGGTTTTGATTTTTTCACCATCACTTAATTACACCGTGTATACCATGTACATGTGGGAAAAATTAATCAAAATAGGCCATTCTGGTTTTTGTTTTAGAGGTAAACTTAAGATATAGTGCTAATGCCATTGTTAGTACGTACTCACCGAAGCACAACACTGTAAAATAACTCAAATTTTAATATTTCTTTTTAGTAATTATAACAACAAGGACTTGTGAAAAAACAAGTAGATACATGTAAACCTTATATTTATTATAAACACGAGTTCAATTGTTATTCCGGAAGAGTATTGATATTTCATTAGTGTTCTGAAATAAAATTAAGCTATGAATAGAAAAAAACAAAGGAAATCAATATTACACTCTTTTAGGTTTTCATGTAGTAGGATTTCTTTCATTACAAGCTAAGGGATTAAAATTGTATAACGTATGGCTTACATTGTTATTTATAAATAAGATAATCCTTAGGAGCGGTAGCTAGAGATATTCTCACATACCTCTCAGGAATTATTCCTGATGCACATATTTTTATCTCATTTATAAAGCTTTCCTCAGTCCCCGTGTGTACGTAGGGCAGCAATGTATCTCTCTTCTGACCTGTTTGAAAATGTTAAGTTCACGTGTATATCTGTAATGTACGGGTGTGTGTATGTGGATATGTGTGTATGTATGTATGGTGCGCGCGTGTAATTGTGTAGGTGGATCTGGAACTCAGAATTGATATTAATGACGAGTATTCCGAGAAGTTAATGGCTCTGTCACAGTTTATATGTCATATAGATATACGTACAAAAAACAGTACTGCAAATTTCGTATGGTGTGGATCTACAAGAAGTATTTTATTGTTGAGAAGAAAACGTAATACCTCCAGAGACTCGACACATACAGAATAGGCTAGCTCTTATCGAATAGAGCTGTATATTTTTATATAAGAATATTATAGGATAAAAATTCCTCTGACCATGGGGTTTGATCTCATGACCTTTTGTCTATCCTTACCACTGCTCTGCCAACTGAGCTAAGTCAGAGTTCACTTCATAGCACCAGATGGAACAGTTCCATGTGATCAGAACCCAGGACCTTGTTCCATCTGGCGCTGTGAAGTGAACTCTGGTTTAACTCAGTTGATAGAGCAGGGGGTACGGATATCCAAAGGTCCTGAGTTCAAATCCCAGTGTCAGAGGAATTTTTCTCCCATAATATTATCATGCAGTGTCCAACAGAGACGATAATATGTGATTTATGATTGCATATATTTCCATTTTTTATATAAACTAACGCCAGAGGTTAGGCACGTAAGTAAAAATATTTACAATGCAACACTAATCAATAGACTATGGAATAGTTTATTTTGCTCTAAGGTCTTATTCATGCTATTCATTTTAGAAAGGCATTGGGAAATGGATTCCAACGCGCTGTATGTTAGCTGACGTCCCATGAGGACATAGCGCTTTAAGAAAAAGATACGCCCTATACTCCCTAAAGATTACGTATAATAACCCTGTGTGAAGTCTTGAAATTTTGGTTATGTGCCTATACTGAAGTAGCTATATATATAGGAGTAACAGTTGAGTTGGTAGGAAACAGAGCCGACGCCCCAGGGAGGCTCGCGTGTCGTCATGATTTGGGCGTGGTTGTCGCGAAACCAGGGGAGTAAGGGGTGTTGCAATGACATCATTAATGGGCCGAACTATGTTTTAACACGTGACATTCCGTGATGCACATTACGCCGAGCGGCGTTATGATTGATGACTGTTTTTACCTACACCACTGAGAACTACCTTAATCCAAGACGTATGATTGTATGGCATACATACTGCTATAAAGAATGTTTTCTTATAACAGAAGGTTTTCTGTGGAAATTCGGTATGGAATTCTCGACCTTACTACTCTGCTGATAGATATAACGCCAAAATGGTTCAATGACACTTCGAATAAGACTGTTGGACTAGTTCATTGGAAATTGAAGTTATAGGACGGTTTGCTTAAATTGCGTTTTGTTTACTGTTAGTTCTATTAGTTCATTCTGTCCCATCTTGAGAAAATTATTGGTGAGGGTGAAATACATCACGATGGTTTTAATTGAAAGTAGTAAAATAAAATCACATGTCATTCAATCCTGTTTAAAAATGTGTTGATTCCTTTGTGGTCTGTCCTACAGTGGAATGTAGAGTTATGGTGTATAGTTTCACCAAATATAGCTACTGTTAAATGCAAAATATCGTATGTAAAAATTAAGTTCCAATTTAAAACTGCATGAAAGTAGTCAATTCCTGTAATTCTTTTTTTTTATTTAATGCTTTAAAAGTTACGTTATACATCAGTTACCTTGGAAGAGCTGAGGAAAAAAGTATTATTATTATACCTTTATTTAAACTAAGTTAGCATGGGCAAAAAACTGACAGAATAAAACAAGACTATAGAGATTAAAAAAAACTGAATTTGGTATAGTACATACGACATAACTCGATAACAAATATAAGAGCATCTTATTATATATGTATATATATATATATATATATTAATATTATTCTAAAGTCAATAAGGCCTAATTTCTAACAACAAACCCGAATTACGTAATCAGAGTTGAGGTCCTTGACCTTTGACTAATTTTGTATGTTATTTTTATTATAATTATTATTATATTTTTATTGCCACTATTAATATTACTACTATTATTAATATCATGATCATCGTTAGTATTATATTAATGCGCTACACTTTTCGTGCAATTTATTTGTTTGAAACTCTTTCTGTTCCAGCACTAAGCGATTTGTTTGAAACAATATGAAATGTTCTCTCTGTTCTGCGCAACCTTTAACCCTTCGATATTTCACACTCGAACAGTCGATATTGTATTGGTCTGCGTTACTTCATGCGGAAAGCTTTGCATTGTACCATAAAAATAAATGTATTTCAGTTGGAAACTCTGTCCTGCTGGACACTATCTTCTCTAAAATACTGCCATTAGAGGACAAATCGTTCGTATAATGGAATGTGTACGAGTATTAGCATATTGTAGAATATGCGCTACACAAACGTAGGAAAAAAAGGCTCTTGATCGTGAGAATTTGCGAAAGAATAGCTCTAGTTGTCACACGTAATTCATTAGAAAACAAGTAATTTCTGTGTAGAAAACCATATGTGTTCGGAGGTAGCAAATATTACTGGCTGACGTTGAAGTTAGTGGTGAAAATGACATGGAACTTATTGTGAGTGGAAATAACTGAGGAAAGAAAATATGAATATCATACTAATAAACCATATGCTCTCCTGTACGTACATACGACCTTTTGTACTAACAATAGCGATATGGTTGTAATTAGGATAATGATAGTGTAGTTTCTTCAGTACAGAGGTATTTCCCTGTATGTGTGTGTTTTTTGTAACATGTATTGTGATGATATAAAGAGTTCACAAATAAGTTAGATTTTATTCTTGTGAGTGTAGATATAACTTTAAAATACACATTTCGAAAGTTTCAAAGGATTGGCTGGAAAACGCCCGTGCCAGTGAACAGTCAGGTTTGCTCGGCACTAGTCATTGCGCAGTTCCGACCTGCGGAAAACAAAAGAGGAACAATTATCGCAGTAAAGAAATTTCTCAGCGCAGGAAGAGATTCAATGGCACATAATGAAACGCGCGTAATTCAGTATGATACTGCTAAACTAATATCACTGTTCCTAACATATACTAGCATTAATATAACATTTCACTGATCTACTGCTACTACTTCATGCAGCAGCTTCGTTTCGCTTCCACACTTTCACATATCTCAGTTACATTAAGGCAGCGTTCACACTGAGGCGATAAGCGATAAGTGATTTATCGGAAGGAATTTGTTGCGACGATATATTGCTAGGAAGGTTCACACAGCGAGCGATAAATCGGCGCGACCTGGGCGATAAAAATTCCCTTTAGGCAGGCCTACAGGCTGAGGTAGATTTCGATGTGCTAAATATCGCCTTATATGAGAGCTATCGAGAAACCAGTTACTGATTTGTAGAGTACTCATCAAGCGCTTTTCAACGATACCCCATAAGACGTGGTTTCAAAAATTTTGAACTTCCATCCCCCAACCAATTACCCCAACTCGTACCACCAAAACTCCCGAATCGTTGGTGTCACTGTGAACTCCATAGGGAGCATAGGCGTAACGAGGGGGGTTTTGGGGGTTTGAACCCCCCCCCCAATTGATTAAAAAAAGGAAAATTGTATAATTTTTTTAAGTCTGCCCATAAATTACTTAATACAAGTATAAAGTGTGGGAAGCTTAAAACTCGTTATTTTGCGTGTTAATAGTAAAAATTTTCCGGGGTTGTACCCCGGAAGCTTAAAACTCGTTATTTTGCGTCTTAATTTTTAAAATTTTCCGGGGGAGGACCCCCGGAAGCTTAAAACTCGTTATTTTGCTTCTTAATTTTTAAAATATTCCGGGGGAGGACCCCGGACCCCCCTCTCCCTGGGGGATATTCCATACCCCCCAGACCCCGCGGATGTTATAACCCCCCCATATGGTCGGCCTGGTTACGCCTATGATAGGGAGTTCTCTAATTTATTCAAACAAAGTTTCCCTCTATACTTCATAGGAGCCGAGATATACATATTTCGAAATTTCTACCCCTCCCCGACCCTCCCCTGGGGCCAAATTTGGTCATTAACGAACTTGTCCGAACTATTGGGCCTAGAAATAACATAATAAAATTTGGTTCCATTATCTTCAAAATTATGGCTGCTAGCGTGGAAAGATATATATATATATATATCACTTTTTTTTTTTGAACGGGCGGTGGTTTCGTACTTGGAGGCATGAAACGTAAAGATATGAAAGAATTTTTCGAAATTCATGACATGGTATCGATTGCAATAGGTAGATTTTTCTTCGAAATCTACCTAAAATGTGGTGGGAACACAATCTTCACTACAAAAGTTACAATATCGTAAGCAACAAATCGCTCAGGCGACCAGCATGCTACACTTCGAGCGATATAGCACTTGCGATATGTTGCGCTATCGCGTGAGTGTGAACCTTTTTTATCGCCTCCCTTTAGATTTCAAGTATCTGTCCGTGCGTGTCGCGTATCGTATATCGCTCGCGATATATCGCTTATCGCTTATCGCCTGAGTGTGAACCCTGCCTAAGAAGTCTGATGCCTTTGTTTATAATAATAATTCCTATGATAACTCCTACTGTAACTGATCTTATACGTCATCCTTGTACTGAGTCCAAATACATAGTATTTAGGCTGCGATCATATTATCCATTCTAATTAACATACCGGCATTTCGTTTATAACCCTTAGACTACTGTATCATTTGTTTTGTTGAGTATGCACGTAATAATGTATTTTTTGTGTTGGCGACATTAAACACAGTGAAACCATTCGGTGCGGCCCGGCTGACTAAGTGGCTAATGAATTCTCGAGTTAATTGTTTTAAGTGAAGAAATAATTCACACACGTATTCTAGAAAAAAATAAAACATTCACTCTATATTACTTGTATTATTGTATGATGACCATAGGTTTTGTTACTTTATTTTAATATAATTCAGTTCCAGAGATTGGGAAATTGACTTCCTTCAAACTAAGAGCACGCTGGATCAATAATGTAAAAGATTATATCTAAGGATTATAGCTAAGGTGGTAAGTAATGTTCCCAATACAAAATGTGTTTGGTTTACCAGTAATACTTGGTTATCGAGTTTGCGAGGTTGGGGAAGCAATCTAAACTTTTCTTGGTTTTCTCCAATCACACTTCCACTCAATTTCATCTTGCATTACGGTATCTTTACTACAATATGATTCTTCTCCTCCGTGTTGATGAATTTTCATCAGGAATGTTCCTTGCTCTTTTATTTAGATTCTCCAAATTTCAACTTTTACTAACTTACCCAATTTAACGATACTCTTCTTACCCAGCATGCTATGGCAAACGAGCAAGGCCAACTTCAATTAATTCCACGATTGAATACAGTCTACACGGAAACATAAGCTCAAATATTATATTAGATAGGCTGAAAACACTTTGTAGTTTGAGCACTCCCAAAAGGGAGGGAGACTAAAAAAAATAGTTTAGAAAATATAATTTTAGTGGAAACAACTTATATAGAAAGCTACAGATATGTATGTAATTAATTGGACATTATACTGACAATAGTATCGTACTACTCTTTAATAAATACCCAATATAACTTAAGCGTGTAGCCTATGATAAGTTGCCCTCGGCCTCGTGGATTGTATTTTCTGGTTCCTCTGTCTATAAGACAACTATAGTAATGTAGCAAGATGAAGTAGGATATCATTAGCTTACCAATTAGACAGAATAAAAACGCATAGGAACTTGTCAAAGCGTCCATTTTGACCATTTTAAAAGCGTGAGACCTATTAAAACTTGACTCGAGTTGCTTGTATGACATGCTATTCCCCTAGCTGTACCGCTACAGGCGATATGCTACATGCACAATGAATAGTTCTCTTTATTGGCAGTATTGAGAAAAAGTGGTTTCAGATAGGTCATCAGCAAGGCTGGAAGTTGATGAAATGTCATGTTTTCCTGAGACATCATAGACAATTCAGATTGTAGTATAAATTCGTCTAGCCTCAAAATGAATAAAAATAGTCTCATTTTATTTAGCATTTTTCTACTTTTTCGAAATTTTATTCTCTGATGGTCATTTTTGGGACATTTTCATATTTCGTTGCATGTTTCCCTATTTTGTTTTCAGAATGGAGTTTTCCAACATTACAGACAAAGCGATCTCATACAGACAATGCGTAAAAGCGATAAACTTCTGCTAGGTGAAAATTTAGATATTGGTGATATTTGTGGAAGACTTTTCGCCAGGGGATATTGCCCATTTCAACTATGCACCCAAGACATCATCCGATGTAGAAATAAGTTTTTCCATGTGCAGAAATGTTCCTCACAACATCACTACGTATACCTAAACCTTGTCCTCTGATTACGCCTAATATTATTTATTATACTACTGTATATTCCCTTTTCTAAATACATATTGAGAGATAATAAGTAATTCTTTCAGGATCTCATGTCACATTTTTGTAAATTTCAGGTAATTTCATAGGTCATTTTTCAGGAAGTATTAGGTCATCAAATTCCGAGCCCTAGTCATGTTATATTTTATATAAACAAGTGGACATCCTTTATGAATGAAGAAATATATACAATTAGGTTCTTATATCATTAAAAAGGGATTCTCTCTTTTTTTCAACCACGTAGCAGGATGAATTGAAAGTCCGTTATTTGGAAGTTCATTCTTGTCTACAAAACCTTGAATGTCTTCCAGTTGAAGTGCAAATACAAGAAGAGAACGTATTGGAATTTCTCTCCCTGGCAGCCGGAGTGAGCTAGTCTATGCAAGGAATTCAACTACTACATTTCATTGTCCTTTCTTCCTCCTCCTCCTACCATCCGTTTAAAGGACGTAATAGTTTTGTCACGTGGGCTTCGGCAATATAAAGTGGAACCTAATAAATCTGCTTGAATTGAGATATACAGTCAGTGCTTGGGATCGGTTTTAATGGTCTCTGTGTTGGGTTTAATACTCTGAGATGGGAGAGAGAGTGTATTGCTAAAGCATATGCCTGGGGACACTATACAGAACCTTGTGGTCTTAGCTGTAGAGTAACTCGCCGTATTTTACTTTACACTGTCAAGTAGGATAATCTTCCCCCTCAACTTCTCAACCTTCATCGCAGTCCGTTTCTATCTTTATTATTCTAATTCATTGAATTATTACATCCTTTCTCTACTCCCTCCTCTTCAACGCCCTTACTTCTACTTCTAGGTTTCCCTCTCCCTTCTCCTTCTTCCATTCCTTCTTTCCATCGTTATATTTCTTTTTGTCCATATTTATTTATTTACTTATTTATTTATTTATATGTGAATTTATTCATTCTTGTTTCTTATCATTTTGCTTTCTTTTCCGATATCTATCTTTTCTCTTTCTTTTCTTTCTTTCTTTCTTTCTTTCTTTTTTCTTTCTTTCTCCCTTTCTTTACTCCATTCTTAGGTGGTCGTACTTTTAGAAGTTAAAGTGGCCGAGGGACTGCGCTACAAACCGGACACTGGTTCGATCCCCATGAAACCATTGTTACTTTTCGGTTGGCATAACCTTCTTGTGGCAGTATGTCTCTAGGGTCGACTCAGCCTCTAACAGGTATAAGTGCAAGGATTAACCCTGGTTGTCATAAGATTGACTACTGGCCCCATAAAATTATTTGTATTTGATATTTACCCCATTTATGATAAAAAAAATATTGGGTATTCAAGTTTAGAAAATCATGGCATCGAAGCAAATAGTAAGATGATGAAATTATTTCTCATTTCTTCTCAAAAACAGAACCAATGAATTATCACTTTATTTTGGCAGAACATCTAGATAAATCCGGCAACTATGTACTCTCCGCACGTACGCTTCTCAATTACTGTAGTTGCATTGCTTATGCACTTTGCATGTAGAACTCGCTGGTTTCAGTGAACAAAGAATATAGTTAGTTAATCTGAGGCTCCAAAGAATATAGTTACCTGAGCCATAAAAATGTCAATATATCAATGTCCAAACTTTGAGAATTATATGATTCTTTAAAAATCATTCTAGACTATTACAATTTTTCTATTTGTTTAATTCAAGTCTATTACCATTTTAAATTAATGATATTATGCCCTCTTCACCCTGCATATAGACAACATATGTACTTGTTGATTTTTATGTTTGGAATTTTGTATAGCTTTTTCGAGTACGAAGTTGGGCAGTGATATGCTGAAACCCTTGATATATGTTATATTTCGTGGAAGTATTTTAGAGGAGTAGTTTTGTTTGTTTCGTTTCTTCAAACAGTTAATTCGGTTAGTGAGAATGTAATGGTCTCATATCCCATTTTTACACCAAGCTGTAACGTGTCCGGTGGGAAATTCACGGAAAGGTATATTTTAAGTCTGATAACATGTGATGAAGTGAGAAAAAACAATGTCGTATATTTCTTTTCCTTGTCATCTTTTATGATTTTCGCCTGTATAGCATTCTTCGGACCATGAATCTATGGAATGCATTGATTTCTCTTTTATTTGGTTCCTGCTTTTACTGCGTATCATGTTCCAGATCGTAAATTTTTCTCATACAAGAAAGGTTAGGATTTATAACCGACCAGTTCTCTCTCTATACGTGTGTTTGTACGTGTGTGATGAAATGAATGTTGAAGAGAACCTGCTATAGGTGCGATTTTGGGAAGTTTAACTGAGCCATATATTCTCTCCTCTGTTTTATTAACCCTTCATTTGAGCAGTGACATTACTTTGTCACACTATCCGTACACGAATGCATTCTTCGCAAAAAAGGACTTAGTGTCGTAATTATGTAGGTTAATTCTAAAACTCTAAAATTCTAAAATGCATATATTGAGAACAATATTAGGGAAAACAAGATTAGATAAAGTAAGAAATGAAACAGTCAGACAAGAATGTGGTATAATGGATGTGGTTAAATTCACAAAGGTAAGAAGGCGAGAATGGAATTCCCACGTTGAACGATTGATTAAAGCGGCAAGAGATCTTGTACCAAAAGGAAAAAGAGAAAGAGGTCGTTCAAAGAAGAGATGGAAGGAAGGATGTTTATCATCTCCATCGGATTCTGCGTGAAGACGAACAAGCGAAAGCTTAAACAAAAGAAGAAGAAGAAGAATTCTAAAATTATTGGTGTATCTGACAGTTCTTTATTAAGCAAAATATACTTTAGGACATAGAATTATAATAAAACGTTCATGGCACTTCACCACATGAAGGATCAAAATATAACATTGTAGTAGCTACACCACATACTTACGTCTTTCGATGTAACTTATAGTTCGTAGAGGTGGGGAGTCAGCTAGCGGCTACCAGCGACGGTTTTCTTGGCTTGTAGCTCTTATTGGTTTATTTAAGTAGCTTTTCAAGTTGTCATTAATATATATATATATATATATATACATATATATAATATATAATTTTTTTTTGCCAGGATGGATCTGGGACCCTTTACTCCAGTAGTGCACAACCGGTGGAAAACTGGTGAAACTTACCAGCCGAACTTTCTGAAGTTTGTACGATTATGCTTCACTCTAACTGATATTTTCGCTCACCGTGAAGTTTCACCCGTACTGCTTTACCCCATATTCTTGCATATGCTTCTTCCTTTGTGTAATATAAAGGGCATAATTTTATTTCTTCACACAATAGTTTATTCCTTCTGACGATAATAAAAGACTTTCTCCCCCTGACGTAGAGAGCTAAATAATATTAGGCTGTAACCTATCCGTTTTATGAAATACAGCCGTGCATGTAAATACAAACAAATACTTTTACAATAGATATAATATTTTTAGTAGTGAAATTCTAAATATTAATATTGGTGTGCCGCAAGGTACTGTGTTAGGTCCTATATTATTTCTTATATGACTTATTAAACATTGATTTGAGCAGGTATTCGGGTCATGTATATTCTTATGCTGATGGTGATGACACAGTAATTATAGTTAGTGGTAATGACTGGGATGTAACTTAACAATATTCCAATAGAGGTATCAACATCGTTACGGAATGGTTAGATGCAAATTTGCTTTCACTGAATACTGCTAAAATTAGATTCTTTCTTTTTCTTTCACTATCCAAGGTCTTGACATAGTAAAATCAAATAATACAATAAAAAGAGATGTTACCATTCATAATAACTGTAATCGTATTAACTGCAAATGCCCCCCTTAAATTCTTCTACTCAAACCAAATACTTAGGCATTACATTTTACGAACATGTAAGATGGAATAAGCACATTAATTTTGTTTGCAATGTGCTTCGTAAAACAATATTTTAATTTTCCATCCTCCGTTATTATTTACAGCCTCGTATCCTGCGTTTAGTTTACTTAGCATTAGTTGAATCTATATTACAATATGGCATAATGGGTTGGGGAAGAATGGCTAAATACAACCGCTTACCTTTAGTAATTATACAGAAAAAGATCATTAAAATATTTCTAAGTAAACCTGCTGATTACCCCAGAAAACTAATATTTTCGGAATTTAATGTCTTATATATAGAACAAATGTACGATCTCAAATTACTGACTTCCTTTCATAAAATTATAATTTTTTTAAATTCATCAATCCTCATCACTACGTTACCAGACAGAATCGAAATTACATTCTTTATGAACCCAAATGTATTACCTCTGCTGGATTAAACCACAGTATAAATTTCGGCCCAAGACTATACAACTCACTAATAAGAGCTCTTCATGAACAAAGTGAACTAAATTTACGCAGATTCAAAGAAACAAATTTGTAAAATTTATAAGCCTAGTGTGTGACTCATTTTGTATTGTCCTAGTGTTTTGCTTTTCATTTTCGCTGTCCATGTGTATCATTTATCTAAAAAATGCGTGATGTTTAATATGTTTATTTTGATGTTGGTTTGTATTATGTACTATTTGCATTTTTTGCGTGTATGTCTTTCTGTGCCATGTGTGTGTGGGTATGCATTGTATGTAGAGTGATTTTTCTCCAATTTATTGTTTGTAGTTGCTCATTCGGACACCAGTAATGATTGTATTTCGTTTTACGCAGGTGGAATAAATAAATAAAAAATAATAGTATTAATATTAATTTTAATGGTGATGATGATGATAATAACAGCTGCTAATTAAAAAACAATAATTAATGTCGAATGTAACTTTTGTGTTGGTTCTTTTGAGACTGGTGTTATGCAATGGCTAATCAGGTACTGATACACAGAAGATCCATTGCAATAGCCTATATGCCACTGTTGCAATAAGCTAGATATGTTGGCGGGAATGTAATCCCTGTTACTGAGAAATATTGCCTATAAAGGATTTAGGACAGTGAATTACAGTCACCGTGGATGCAGGCCGATCTTGGCAACATCAACCACCACCGCATCGCCATGTGATAGTAAAACCGAAACCATACATGCCGACATTAATTGCTTCAATAAAATGGAATTATTATCTTAAAAGCTTCTGTTTCAAATATTACACCACATCATCATTCAGCTATTAAAATTTACAAAGAGTAACTACATGTATTCTGATATGATACAGTATTGCAATTTACTCATTTATCTTCAGAGTGGACAGTTTATTATTGTTTATTACTCCGTTTTTGTAAATCCTTTGTTTGTGGTATTGTTTACTAAATGCTGCATTGATTAATCACCTGTTCGTTCATTAGAAACTGAAATAATTACGTTTAACAAACCACAAATGGATGATAAAATATCAAGGAAGAAACTGCTATGAACTTAATATTCTTTTGTGAGTTTATAAAGTTTTAGTGCATTTAAAAGGTAGTATAACCATGAAAAAAATTGCTCTTAGAAGTCTGGATTTTTAAAAATTTTATTTATATTATTTTATATAAGTTACTTTGTATTAAAATTGTTTGCGTATTTGTCTTTTCGTAATAAGTATTTTTTACTTACTTTCTTTCATTTCATTTGTTATTGTAATTTATGTACGCCATGTACTTAATAATTGTCTTGTCAGATGGAATTTTTAAGCTGTGTCTTAATGGCAACTTGCGTAGAGGCAAGCAGCTTCATTTATGTGTATAATAAAAGATTTTCTTCTTCTTCTCTTGTTTATTTATTTATGTGTACAATTATTTGTAAATTGAAGTGAGATAACTATTTAAGTAACATACATTTCACTCTAGAACTTGTATGTGCTAGACTTACAATTATTCAATCGTCTTTTTATTTCTTAATGTATTCGCTCTATTTATTTATACAATTACAATGTAACATTGAATTATTTTTATAAATATAATGTAATATAATTTTACCGACTTGTGTACTTAACAATTTATTTAAATACAGTAAGAATTTTCCTATGTTAAATTTGTATTTTATCTTATTGTATTAATTGTCACTGTACTTACGGACAAACTAACTTGTCTGGTATTATACTCTCAAAATCTTGAAAATAGCAAATATTCCTTCGGTTGTCAATGACAGGTTTTCAGCTGAAAGCCCGGTTTTCATTCCCGTCCAGGACAAATTTTCCTCTAAAGAATACATATTCATTTTATTGGTTCAACTCTGAATAAACACATTCACGGACACTGGAACTTATTGTTAAAATATTGACGCTGAATGACAGAGAATGCATATCGAAGCGAATAAGATGTTAGCTTGTAAAGTTTTAGGAGAAGTGTGGTGCCTCTTTTTAAGCTCTGTATAGTCATCTTCTGGCTTCAATAAGAGAGCTGGTCATAAAAGAAAATGTCTCACCAATTTCAACAGTAACGCCTTACACCGACCATTCCGTCTACACGCAATACAATGCTGTCATAGAAGATGCCAACGAAGCAAGGCTGCTGTAAGAAGTGCAGAGAAAAGCATGGATGCGAATTGCTGATCGTTCTGACGCTCTGAGCGGTTTCAAAATCTCAAATAAAAACTCCAGCATAATATAACGGAAATATACTTGAAATGTAATGGAAGTTTAAGAAGACCCATGTTCCTGGGTGATTTGTATTTCAGACCGGATAAGACACAAGATTATAAAGAAATAAACTTGTGAATTCTGCAGACGTTCTTTATGCTGGCCATTTCAGTTATGGGATAATAAGACAATTTTAGACAGCGTCAAACATAACTCAGTTGGAACATTTGAGTCAAGACGTCTGTAATCAAACCAAGACGTTCTTGATTATAAACCACAAATCATCTTTCTCTTGCGGTTAAAAGTAATTAGATTTATGAATTAGCACTAAATAGGCCACTTGATTCACTTGAAGTCTAATAATACTCTTTCTTAATACTTTAAATGACTCTCACCATGAAATCGAAATAGCAAACCAATATGTTACTCTAGATTAATGTAGGTGATCGAAATCATTTTTCGCAACAAATGACGCATTTTAATGAAAGTATCATCAAATACTGCGACCTGCACTTACAGTGTCACACTAACGATCTCCTTCGAAATCAATCAGTAAGCATGAGAATATTGCCTACGGTTTCCCTTTATGATGTTCCAGGAACCATGGAGCAGCGAGCTAATCATTGCTAGAATAAATTCACTTTGAAGTTTGGTTATAATGTCGTGAATAGAACAAAATTCTAGTTGATAACTCGTCTTGAAAATATTCACGAAGAAAGATTTTAAGCTGTGTACGATACCATTTCACAGCCATCGAAGACTTTTTCCCAAAGTCCAAGATAGCTTAATCCAATATACTATTATTTTATGTATTAAATCATATACGTTTGTGATATTCAAGACATTGAATTAACTATGCAATGGTATAGAGGATAGCTTTATAAAATGCATATTAAAACTTTATTGTCGATCTTTAACTGAAAAAACTGATCAACTTTAACTGTTACAAGCTTAAATTTCACTAAATTAGGTTTTGCTGTAACTTGCCATATTTAGCCTCTGCTGTAAATTTCAGGTCGCTTATAATGAATATTCAGTCAAAACACTCTCTTCTAATTTAAGCTGATAACTTTCAGTAATAGGCTATACTATGTTTAATATCAGTAAATCTTTTATTTCGAAAACACAGTCTGGAAATCAAATTGGGAATAATCCACTACTAGAAGACCACAGGTCCACAAGAAACTCTTTACTTATTTCTTATCCTTGCAGAATAACTGTCCTATAAACTTATATTTATATATTTCTCGACTGAAGACAAAATAAAAGTTTCTGAATTGCATTTGAACTAGATAAAAGTATTGACACTTTGAATGACAAAATTAGAAAATTATAATATGCTCAAAATATAACACGGGTGCGAATACCAGAAATAAGGTAATCGGCTTAAGGCATAAGTATTTATAATTTATAAATTTATTTTTTATGAATAGTTACCTACAGACAGATTCCACTTGTTCCTCCCTATGTTTCCTGTGCCGTATCCTTAAGAGGTACGATATAAGGAAGGAAAAGGCAGACCCTTTTTGTGTATTCAGAACGTTGGGGTTATGAGTTATATTTTGTATTAGGGACATAAAGTGCATTTAAGCTAACATATTACATATGTTGCTTCTTATCTTAATCTAATAGTTGTACCATGGCATAAAGAAATCACGTGTTTTGCTCTCTGGCCTTTTGTGAACGGCCTTAAGATATGTATGCGAAATACCCGTGTCACGTGCGATGTGCATATTCTTTGGAAATCTTGAACATTTCCATTTCAAAATTTTCCATCCACAGAATCAACGGTTGACTGTAGTAGGTTATTATAAAGAGTAGTGAATGTGAGGAGGCAAATGTCTGAGAATGACGAATGAACACCATATAACCCGAAACCCGAAGCGCTAGATTTACACAAGAACTTTTGAAATTACAAGGCTACATATATCTGATAAAGAATAACAGATAAAGCATTTGAACAAGTGGATAAATTCAAATATCTGAGAGCAGTAGGCCCTAATTACAGATACAATTGATATTTTATGCAATTCAAACATTTAAAAACTTTTATCTTCTCGTCTTAAGTCCAGAAATATAAAAATCAAAGCTTATAGGATAGTTATCCTGCAGGTTATAGTGTTATACGGATGTGAGACATGGTCCCTTACTCTTCTAGAAGAACTTAATATGAGAGTGTTCGAAAACAGCTAAAGAAAATATTTGGTCCTAAGAGAGATGAAAACTGGGACTGGAGAAAACTGCATAATGACAAGCTTCATAACAGAATATAGCAATGGTAATTAAATGGGCTGGACTTGTTGAACGCATGATGGAGAAAAGGCATATTTAAAAAATGTTGACTGGGAGACCCGAAGGAAAGAGAGCACTTGGAAGACAGACGTAGGTGGGAAGATAATATTAGAATATGTTTCAGGGAAGTAGGATTTTCGAGGGATGGTTGGATGGTTGGATGGCGGGCTCATGTAAGCGCGGCAATGAACCACCAGATTCCATACATTTGATAACATTCCTCTAGTTTGCTTAGGAATTGTCTATTGCCAATGAGTAAGTAAGTAAAGCTAGATATAGCCATTATTAATTTTAAACATAGTGAAACATGATTCATAAACAATCACCGATATTTATGATTTTATTACTTTAAGAACTTTTGATTTCTACACTTCAGGATATGAACATAATGATTTTATTCCAATAAGACTTAACTTGATTATCCTTTTGATTTTATCGCTTACAATTTAATCATTTTAGCATATAGGTCTATATCGAGCACTGGTGGCAGCCCCACAAATTATATCTTGTACCCCTAATACCATGTGTATGCATCCATTACGAAGAGTCTTTACTGGCAAGACTTTCTTGGTTTTAATGTTATTGTATAGTAGTAAAAATTCCTATGTCAGTTGCTTTTCTGTGTACTGTTGAAGCTGTACGAAGGACTGACATAATTTGATCCTGCTGACTAGACAGGCATCAGAGGTATGGCCTGTGTGGTGAAGAGTCAGTGGGTGGGGTGTTACCATTGCTGTATGGGAACAAATCCAGTGCGATTAAACCCTGGTTCAGACCAGGATTGTGGCTGGTGTTTGGACGTCACCGCTATACAATACAAACACTCC
Organism: Ectobius pallidus; assembly: GCA_964059195.1. Lineage (NCBI taxonomy): Eukaryota > Metazoa > Arthropoda > Insecta > Blattodea > Ectobiidae > Ectobius > Ectobius pallidus. The sequence continues at coordinate 77,993,690 of CAXKWD010000006.1, forward strand.
AATGTCCACTACCGCTGATATAGGACCTTTCCTCTTGTACCTCCCCTTGTAGTGATGGGCTGATAATATATTTTACCACCACAAACATTGACCGACGTTTTTACACACGGAATATCGACTGCGCTGCTGCTGGCGTTGAATTAGGACACCTAGCTGATGTGGGCATTAAACAAATTTTCCAACGACGTACAAAAATAGTCTGTGTGAATGTTTCTTTGTGCAAATGTATTGCACATGCATAATTTATCTCAATATACTGGTGTCGTACCTTGAAGGTGAGTGGCATTTCACTGCTAAGCATTATATGCTTAGTAATGTATTTCTTCCATATTAAATATTATAAGCAACTCTACTTATGGTATTAATGACTTAAGAATTATTTGTTTTGACAATGGAGTTAGCATATTCACACTTGTTTGTTCACACTAGTATATTCATTATCTTATATATTTCCTCATTCCTTTGTTGTGACAATGTTGTAAGTTCAACATCAAATGAGTAAGATAAGAATATACATGGGTTGACTTTTTAGTAGTGGCAACTATTTTATTTCTCCACATATAGCATACTTACATGGTTCTAACTTTTATAGGCCTTCGATCTAATCACCACCATTGCGTACAACATGCTCCCAGCGATGCGGAAGTCTTTGGATCCCTTTGGCACTGCCTAATATATTGATGGTGCGAAGAGAGCAGTCGGTTGCCTCTAAAACATCTTCACCAATTCGAATTAGATCAGAATTATATCAAAGTAGCAGGGACTTAAATGTTGTTAAATGTCGAGGGTGATATTGAACCTCCCAGCCCCAACGATTGAACAGTTCAGACACAACTCCTGCCGTATGCGCCCTAGCGTTGTCATGCAGAATGATGGGTGAATTCTCCACGAAGTGTCACCATTTTCTTTTTAGAGCTTCTCGCAGATTGTTTTGCAAAAACGAGTAGTAGTACTCCGCAATAACGTTCTGGCTTGGAGGATCGGTATGTTTGAAGATCACACCATCCCAATCATATTTTACAGGCAACCGACCGCTCTTTTCACACCATCCGTGCCAACGGGGTACGTACACATCGCTGGGAACATGTTGTACACGATTAGATCGAAGGCCTACAAAAGTTAAAAGCATGTAAGCATGCTATATGTGGAGGAATAAAATAGTTGCCTCTACAAAAATATCAACCCATGTATAATTAAATTACTAAAGAAGAGAGCATATTTATACCATTTTTATTAGATAATACATTGCCCTTAGTTGTAAGAGGTTATAATTGGCATCAAGACATGGGGCCTATCGTAATGTGGTGTGGGTTATGTAAATTTAAAATTTTAGTTTTGTACATATTTAAGTTTTAATACAACTAGTATTCTTTACAATTGTAAATATTGTAAATTATAATTTGTATATAGAGTATTGAATTTTAACTTTTGACGACATAACAGAAACTTTGGCTTGAGTATCAAGCTAGAAAGCTACGTTAGATTTCTTCATTTATAATTGAGAGAAGAAGGTGGCCTATATATTCATACGTTTAATTCCTCGTGCATATCTATTTATAACTTTATTATAGTGCAGGCATACATAAAATATGATACAGAAACATAATGATGTTAAGAGATGGAGAAGCTTCCAAACTTGATTAAAAAAACGTTACTTCACACGTGTTCCTAGCACAGTTAAGATAATATTTACAAATTTTGCAAGAATACGGGAAGATACAAGTTTAAGATATTCCATAAATGTGGCATATGATAATTTTTTTAATGTTTTGTATTATTTAGGGAACGTACTGTAGGCCTGAACGACTAGTTTTTAATAAGCGCGTTTCCAGCTTCATTAATTAAAATGTTCAATTATTTTCGCGAGAAATGAAAATTGTTACTGGCTTTATTAAGCGACAAACAGCTTATTTTATGTATTTATATTCAAAGTTTGGTGTTCTGTTTTCTTACAAGTTATATAAAGTTATGATTGGCGGTTGTTTCAAATTGTTTTCTCTAACTTTACTCATAATGGGTTTTAAGCTATTTTAAACAGACTATTTGACTGCGTGAAATCAAGATATCAGCTTTAACTCTATGTTAATCACTATACTGTTAAACGAGCGTCTAATTGCTATCACTATCCCAATTCCTTTCCTTCGCATTAGCTTCCATTGCATTTGTGTTTTTGTGTGTAGCGAAAATATGCAGAGGCGATTAGAGAAGGGTTAAAATGCAATTAGACATCGATTATCGCAGAGATTACGATCAACGGGCTCATTGTTCATGGATCTTCTATAGGAGAATGAAATATATTGTAGAGTGAGAGTGTGCATTACTTTATATGAACCAATTAGAATAAAAAACGGAGGGCAATTGGTGGGCGTTCTAGTGGAAAAGTGCCAGAAATAACAATAGCCTAAACCCCGTAGTACTCTATATACTTCCAAATTGCCTTGTTGTCCTGTTTGTGTCTGTAGAGAGGGAGGACTGAGGAGGAAGAGGAATTGTTTCCGCGCCAAAATTCCAGAGCAAACTGACGGGATACATGTAGGAATAAGGAAGGAGGTCTCGGAAATGTCGCGTCGTTTTCTAACGGTTTTTCAATAGTACAGTTCCCCGATTTATATAGACCATCCCCTCCTCTTTCAAGCATTTCATGTGGTTTCCTTTTTCCTAGTCTGAATTGAATTGCTATTTCTTTTTAAAACCGTGGGTAATGTTTTTTTCTTTATATACCCATATATAGAAAGCGTGAGCCAATATTCTGCATTACGTTCTGTATTTAATTAAACGAAAGAATTCATCCTGTCATTCATTTTTATTATAATTATTTTTTATTTTATTTTACTTTCGTAAAACATAATACATACATTCATTACTGATGCCCGAACGTTCAAAAGATCGTGCTCGGGCACAGCTCAGCACAAATTGAAAATATTGTTTAAGGGTTTATACTTATGAGGCATAGTGTTTAGTGTGGCTGGCCACTGATCCGGGTTCCATCTCTCGGTATCTCTTCGCGTTTTCTGAGTTAGGGATGTCTGGGACGGGATGCAACGAGGCTCATGTTGGCAACTGAGCAGCTACTTGTTGCAGAAGTAACGGCTCCGGTCTCAAAAAATATATTTAGAAAATCGGCATGCTGATCATATGCTTTCAATCCTGCCATCTGCTTAAGATAAATGAGACAGCGGTCGGATGGTAAGCCCTGTCCCACAAGGGATGTAGCGCCAATGAATTTAATTTAATTTATGTTTATTCTTATAAAGAATATAAGTAGGAAATTAAATGATTTTCTACCACGGAGAAAAAACGAACATGTAACAAGATTAGTTTTCAGTAGATTTTAAATTAACGACGAGAAGTTAACGAATGTTCTCTTTTTGTTTCAGGTAAGGAACCAGTTCAAACATTATATTCACGAAATCGGAGTTTGTGTTCAGTGGAGGTAAGTTGTGGCATAATATTGATGCTCTTTCATAAATTAAGAAGATTATTTCAGTATGCTCTACAGAATGCACTCGTTATTTAGAGGCTATTTATTGCTAAGAATTGCCCAAATATTTTAATTATTAATATTATTTATGTTCCACCATGTTATAATATTCTTATTATATGTGATGTAACGGTATCATAATGACATTTATTTCGACTGATTTCCATTGCGAAACTGGTGTGATATCGATTATTATCGAACACGGAACGATCTTGAGTTCCTGAGAGTAGCAGCTGAAATCTGCTTAATAAATAGCCTAACCAATTCTGTTCGTGTTAATTTTAACATAATACTAAAAAATCCGCTGGTATTAAGAAAACAGCAAAAGGAAACTTCGATTTGACTGACGTCATAAGCTACCACCTCTCGTAGAAGACATGAACTACGTCAACCATCTTGATTCGAAGTACATGGTGGGCTCGTTGCCGTCTGTTTGGGTGAATCTAACGTCTCAAAATGTAAACTTTCAGTTTAATTATGGTCTAACAAAAAACAGTCGTATGCAACCTGCCTATAATGGTAATCAAGATACTCGTATGAAAATTATGAAACTCGCGTTGCTCATATCATAAACTTACTCGCATATTAATAAGTGCGACCATAGGCTTGTTGCATAATTTAGCCTACTATTGCCCCTTACACTAGTAAGGTATCGGAAATGTTTACAATGATTAATACTTCAGTTTTAACTTATACAGAATGTCCATGAATTAAGTACACATTTTTCGTGTGATGGTAGGGAAAATACAACGAACCTTGGGACGGAAATGCTATGGGTGTGAACAGAAAAACTTGTTGCACATTGTTGGACTCAAGTATACAGGAACCTATCACTCCTAAGAACAAACTAAGATTGATCAGCTTCTAAGTTTGGGGTCTTGATAATATTCTTTGTCCTGTCCGCTTTCCACTAACCTCTTATGATCGCCTCCCTTAAAAAAAATACTTACATAAGTAACGTACCCTTTTTATTGCTATTGTTTCAATTTATAGCTGAATGAGTTGGCTGGTCAATGTAATAATTCTCTTTCAGTACACTGTAAGATGTAAGATAACTTAAACCTTAATGTGTGTTCAAAAATACGGTCATATGTTTAACTACTGTCCCATTCTGATAACTATAGCCGTTCTGGTGAATCTAAGCTTAGCGGGTGGAGGGGACAACTCTGAAATGGTGAATTACTACTATCACTGAACTTGTTTACCCTGTCTCCCTGTTACCCGGGACATGGCTGACTCTTAGAAACGACTACTGAAGTTAAAACTGAATTGTAAATAATATTCGAGAACGGTAAAAGTTTGAGTTTTAAATTAGCTCATTCAATGTTAATTCAATAATCTTGTTTTGCTAATTATATGTCTATATATAAGCTTACAATATGCATAATATGCATATATTATTTTTTAATCATAAGTGGTATATTCATTTAACTTGTATTAAATTAATTGATATAAAAGTTAAAACTGTATTAAGTTATAATGTTTGTGGAAAACTATTTCAATAAACATGTGTGTGTGTGTGTGTGTTTACGAACATCTTAATAATAGACTACTTCATGGCTTTATATTACCTAATGTGTGGCCGTAACTAAGCTTCAAGTTTTTGTTTCATGTACACAGAATTTCCATTAGTAAGTTCTAAGTAGACTTATTACCAAATTGATAATAATTAACAAGCTAATTATTAATTTTATTAATCAGTACTGTGTGACCTATCTCGTCCTAATAAGACAGCTTCACTTAATATTATTTATTATAGTGAAGTGTGGGATGCGTTCGCTCCTCTCACGCAGCGGGCCCGGGTTCGATCCCTGGTTGGGAGAAGTTACCTAGGTGAGGTTTTTCCGGGATTTTCCCTCACCTATGAGACAAATGTTAGGTAACTTTAGGCACTTGTGGTCCCCGGATATCATCTGGCTGTCATTATCATCTTCATCCCATCCTCGCCTTGTTCGGAATGAATGAATGTGTGTGTGAGTGGTCTGTCTCGTCCTATGTGTTCGTCCCGGGCATTGGGCTGATCACTCATCCGGGGAGGCCGTCCATGTCCTTGTCTGGTCAAAAAAGTATGTATGTAATCCAAAGATAATTCCTTTCCCGTTAAGTCGGGGCCCTGTAAGGCCCGGGCGGCGTGGGTGGCTTAAACGTCCCTAAAAGGAAAGGTCAAACTAAGGTAAAGAGAGAGAGAGATAGTGAAGTCTCGGTTTCATATTTTAATTAAGGAATAATTTGACATATGTGTTGATTCATAGCATAAAGGATCGTTTATCAGGAGATATTATACATTATTATATTATACTTTACTTGTAACAGGATATTCAAGGCTTTACCCGTTTAGGCCTATCACATGGGCGTATTATCAATTGATTGTTAAGAAGAAAAATAGGTTAATGTGAAGAAAACAATTATAATAAACAAGACTGTATGGAGTTAGCGCAAGTTGAAATGTACAGTTAAATAACATTTTTTGCTTGTTTAAATCTGTTACACAGCAAAGTTCAAGAATAATTTGACATCAAACAACGGATTTAAAACACAAGACAGATTTAAGCCAGAGGAAACGTCTGAATGCGGTGTATGGTGACTAGGCATAACGAGCTGGAGGAATCTGGCATAGGAACGGGCCAATAATTTCCCTCCGACGATAACTCCTCATCAACTGGCGCTTAATGCTGCAGCCTTCTCGCCATTCTTTTCCTCTCACTCATTCTCTCAAACTCAGATTCTTTTGCTCCGCGCTCTCCTCACTGCCTGATATTTCTTAAGTGGCACAAGTGTCATTCCCAAACACTGAGTTTAGTGGATCAGTACCTTGACCGAATAAAATCCATTCATCAGAATGTTAAACGGTTTGTAGTTATGTAAATAACATGTTTTATTTATATATTTTGATTTTATTTATTTATTTATTTTTTATGATATTTAATTATAAGATACATAAAATACAGAATAAAATGAACCCACAAATGAGCATTGCTTTGTGTGTGTCATTCAGTATTAATGACAAACAATAATTTGTTAAGTAATTATTAACACAAATTCTGTTTAGATTAGAAAATATTTAAAAAAAAACACGGAAATTTACAAATTTATATATTTATTACTAGAGCTAGAACAAAACAACCTGTATCAAAATTAAATATAAAATTATTATTAAGAGAGATCATGTAAGGAATACTAGGAAGTGGATTGGAGAAGAGAAAGTAATATGGAAGATTACCCTTCCAAGGCAGATTCATGTTAAACTATTAGTTTTACAAAATTTTTACAACAATCATTAAGTTATATAGGCCCTTAAAATTTACTTGCACATTATATATAGAGAATAAAATATAATTACTTAGTAATAGCAGAAATGAATACTTCCCTTTGGGCTAAGGGTGCTGATGGGTTTAACACAAACTTTTAACATTACATCTTACCAAGAGTTTCGCAGTCTTCACTAATCTGAGAACAGAAACTATCTTTCAGTCAAGTTCATGCAGATAAAGTCTGACCGTTCTAAGAAGGAAACCTGAACTAAGTAAACAAAAACCCATACATCTGTCTCACTCTAGCACATTACTCGTATGACTTAAGAGTGAGACAGACATACTGGTTTTTGTTTACTTCAGTTTTCCTTCTTAGCTCGACTCGGATATAGTTCAAAATATAGTTCAATTCCTAAGCAAGTTAAAGAAATATTATTATTTTATGGAATCCGGATGTTCATTGCAGCGCTTACCTGAGCCCGCCATTCAACTGTATTCTGTTCTAACTCCATCCAACCATCCCTTGCAAATCCTACTTTCATTAAATCTATCTTAATATTGTCCTCCCACCTACGTAGGCCTATAGGTCTTCCAAGTGATCTTTTTCCTTCGAGTCTTCCAATTAATATTTTCCTATTCTATCAATACCTGATAAAATAGTTCTTTGTACTGAAAGATCTGAGAAAAAGGCAATGCATTTAAGACTAAAAGTTAACAAACCTGTTTAGGGAAAAAAATTAGTTGCAGTACTTTTTTCTTAAGGAAACATATGTTTTTAAACTTCAACATACGTACATATTATTTAGCACTCTCATAGGTCATATTTTGCACCCATACTATTGTCTTCTCTTTTAATTGCATTGTAAAACTGGACGCTAATGCACTTGCGCCCTTCTTACTCCAAGATAGGAATCACTGTAGGAAACTTGGTCGAAATACAGAAAGCTTGTTAAGCTGGTGCTGCTGGAGCTGACTATGTGTTTCTGTTGAAATTACGAATCTAGATTTATCTGAACTTAAACACACTGCACACTCTATGTATACCAAAATTAAAAACTCTTACATTGCTAGAATAAGGGTATGGATAACACATTTTATGGAAGGAAAAAAATTAAAGAGGAGCGTTAAGTGAAAACCACAGATTTCGCTGTTCTAGACTTAGACCAATATCTGGGTAACTTGGAGTTCAGTTAAGCTTCAGATTGGAAATCTATAAAGGAGTTTGAAAAATAGAAAACCTCAGACTTACATGTGTATATATATATATATATATATATATATAGTATATATGGTATATATATGTATATATGGTATATATATGTACATATATATATATATATATATATGGTATTTTTAAACACTTGTGCCATAGAAGTCTGCCGTCTGGGATTTGAACCACTGTGTGACAATCATCTCCGCTTCTCTGTCATTTATTGAGGTGTAGGAAAAGATGGAAATCTCTTGGTGCGCGGTCCGAGCTGTAGGGTAGAGGCTTCAACACCTCCCTGCAAGTCTCCTGCAAAAGTTCGGTTAGGAGATGTTTCAATATCCACCCTACAGCCCAGACCTCGCTCCCAATGATTTTCATCTTTTCCTACACCTCAATAAATGACAGAGAAGCAGAGTTGATTGTCTCACGTGGTTCAAATCGCAGGCGACAGACATCTACGACACAAGTGTTCAAAAGTTGCTCCCAGTACGATAAATGTCTCAATTCCTGTGGCAAATATGTTGAAAAATAGCTGAACACTTGCTAAGTCTGTTTCAGTAATATTTCCGTGAAATTTTTGTTTGTTTGTGTAAACGGCCCTAGGGAAACTTACTTTGTGGACGGCCCTCGTACATATTTTAAAACCTCGTACTTGTAGTTTAATGTGATTTGAAATTATATCTAGGGATCTTATTCATTTATATGTTTGGATAGCATGCCTTATATTGTCAGATATAATTACTTAAGACCACGAATTAATAGGTAAAACATATAATTGGCAAAATGCATATGCCCCATGCCCTAAAAGTAGTTCTGAAATAGAAAACGAATTTTCTTAACTTATAAAATACACCAACCTGTTATAATAATAAACTTATTTAGTTAAAAATTTTGATAAGGCCACCGGCATTACTAGACAAAAATGCGCAGCATGTACTGCCAATGTTTGTAGGCTTCTTTCACCTTGCAGTCATTAATAATCCATTATTTTATTTTTTAAGATGTATTAAGATTCCTTTGGTCCATTACTAGTTAAGAAAAGCCCTGTAAGTTATAGTAAAATGATTGATATTCCGTATTATATCCCATATCTATTGATTGTTAAACTGTTAGTCGGAAGTAATTATTCATGTTTTAGAACCTTTTATTCTTTAGTATCGAAGGGATGAATAATAAAACAGATGTTAATTAGTACATTATAGTGCACTTCTTCACTGAGGGCCATCATGAACATTACTAAATAAGGAAATAATTTACGGTGTTACTTTTAGGCACATGAAGTGCTGTTAGATAATCAGCTATTATTTTTCTGAAAGGAGAACTTCTCAAATAACTACTTTTATCAGCTCCCTACAAAATAATATAACAAATAAGTTGTAAAAGTTTATGTTTGACTCACTATACCATTTATACGGCCATTAAATTCGATATATTCGATATTCACCGATTTTATTGTATTTTACGGACTATAAGGCGCTCCGGACCATAAGACGCACCTTGATTTTAGGATGGAAATTTACAGGAAAATAAATTTATGTGATTCTATACGAAAAATTTTAAAGGTAATAATATACTTCATTGCATAAACAAATTATAACCTTGTACAATGTAATCAGTGTAAATCACTTCTAACTTAAAACCTGTGTTGTACCTTGTACAATGTAATCCGTGTAAATCACTTCTAACTTAAAACCTGTGTTGTTCGAAAATCTCATCTGTACAGATGGCATCGTGTAAATTTTAACAACTAGCTGATTCCTAACGAAAACACTTCTACTCCCTCGGAAAAGGCTATTTAGAAGTTACTGCTTTCATTTAAACTACCCGGCGGAGACAACTCCTTTCGTATAAAAGAACTCAACGTTCCTTTCTTTTCGCATTGTGACAAGTGCACTGGTGTATAGTCTGTGCCAAAAAATATAACTATCTTATCGTTTACAACACTTTGTTTAATTATGGTACGCCGGTAATTTACCATAATTTTAATTTTTTAGTGCACTTCGGACCATTAGATGCACCCAACGTTCAAGGCTCTGTTTTCAAGGTAAAATACGGTAACAATCTCTCGGATATCGACCAATCAAAGTCGTTTATCTTATAATATGCTTTCAAGGGTCGCAATGATGCAATTTTATCTTAAAAAACTTTAGCCTGTTATCGGATACGTCAAGACACCAATATACAGTGATTAATAGGTCACATCTGAGTTGATGCCATTGAACAGAATAATAACACGTTATTTTATAGAACAAAACTTCTTTGGAGATTTAAACAATTTATATGTGCATTGATTAAAACATAATTTCGATTCTCTGCAAGCCAGTTTTATTCTGTTCTATTTTTAGCTTATGTTAACTACGAGTAGATTAACTATTTCTCATCCCAGTGTTAGTAGCATTGGTGATTCTTATGTTCGTTCATTTCGTGTGTAATTACTCGCAGTCTACACGATATTCATTTTAAACTACACAAATAAGCAAGTAATTTTATGATTCATATAATCTGCTACATTTCATTCGTGAAAAAGTATGAGGTTAGGACTTTCATCAAATCTACAAAGACGAATTATTTTTAATGCAGGGTGTGAAAGTGTACATTAAATGGTAGTAGGCTACATAATGCGGAGTTAGGAAGAGTTTAAGACCCAGAGGAGACCCACTTGGTGTGGGTTCAGTTCTAATTGTCATGTTGGAACGTCAGGCACCAGTTAATTTGTTGGTCTTTTCGCCGCTTGCGCTGGTTCTCCGGATGCTCCAGGGCTATATAGCTTTTTAAGCTGTTTCAGCTAACCGACGGACACACACATACTCTTCTCCATACATTAAAGACCAACTCGTTAACTCCCCACACCTCTCTCACATTTTTGAGTGCGTCAATATGACACTGTTGCTTAAACTTGCAGATCTAACGTACTCCACTGTACAATTAGTTCGCAGGCTTCTACGGCCGGTGTTATACATAAACTGATTGTAATTGCTATCAGAAGACATTAAAAACACGACGCGGCCCAACCCGGATAGCAATTACAATCAGTTTATCCACTGTACAATGTTAATTCTAAACATAACTTATTTCTTAAAGGACTTTGGAGCCTCATCGTCATCTTCTACATATGTACTGACTGCATCTGATTTATTGCCATTGTACCATGTTGTAAATATTCACCCTTCGCTAATTCATCACTCACATCATCATCATCTACACTTACACCGAAGCCTTGATACCAAGATAGCAAACTGTATGTAAATATTAGTCTATGTATTATCTGTATTCTCCCCAGTAGTGTAGCCTCCGGCTGTGGGACTCTGGGTCAACTATGGTCAAATAAAAAAAAAAAAAGTACTACTACTACTGTGTTCACTCTATAAAATGACCTCAAGTGATTTAATGTATGGATTCGCAAGCTTTATATATATATATGATTGATTATATAATTATATAAGGGATGTATGTGTTTGTGTTTATATTTATATAATATTATAAATATAAATTGATTATTGGTGAATATTATTGATTATACAATATTATATACAGTGCGTTTCACGTACGAGTTGGCCAATCATGCGGGTTTCTGCGTCGCGCGGTGGCCACAGCTCTAACTCCCGAGCGATCGGGTGGAATATTTACGCAAATAAAGCCATTAACGGTGTAACGATTCAGGTTCTCACAGTTAAAGGTGTGTACCTCATAACAAGAGATGTTGCAAATGTTCTCCTCTTGTATCCACACAACGCTGGCACCTTTTTAGTAAATTTTCTTTCACGCGCAAAAGTACAGCTTCCAAGGTAGTTAATTTGCCTTGTGATATTGTCTTTAAATTCTTCTAACAGTATGTGACTATTATTTAAGGGGGAATTTCAAAAATAAAGTGTATAGGTCAATTTCCCATACATTAGAAGAACTTGAAAGAAAACTACCTAAAATGGTGCCAGTGTTGTGTGGATGCAAGAGACGGACATTTTCAACATCTCTTGTGATGAGGCATGTGGTTATTTTCATTGTAATTTTAACTTTAATTTTGAGAGTTAATCATTACTCCGTTAGCGCCATTATTTGCGTAGATATTTCACTCGATTGCTCGGGATTTAGAGCTGTGGCCGCCGCGACGCTGAAACTTGCACGAATGGCCAACTCGTACGTGAAACGCACTGTATATATATATATATATATATATATATATATATATATATATATATGTATAGGGATGTAGCCCATGTGTTTATATTTATATAACATTAGAAAGTTTTGGAAAGTTTTATCCAAGACCCATACGAAGAATGAAAACTCCTTGCAGTCCTATATCATAATATAGGAATTGATAGTTGGTTTATTACATTGATTAAGTAATATATTTTTTGTATCATTTTTCACATTTTTTCACTAAGTGGTCACCCGAATGAGCACATGTTTGGGTCCAAAGAGTTCAGAAAATGATAAAAGTACTTAAAAATTATTATTTAAATACAATAATGGCTCACCGTATTTATAGGCTGCCAACTATGGGCAAGTAGGCAGGAGCAATAAAAGGAGTTTGAAATTTTAAGAGATAGCAATTTTAATGTATATATCATTTATAATTTATACCGGTAGCCTACTTATAATTATAATTTACACTCATAATTTATGTATAAATAATCTTACCGTGCCTAAATAACATTAATTTATTTGTTTCTATTGTTGTAATGGTTGTTTATACATACTCTCAATTAAAAGTCACAATGATTTTTTTTTATTACTACCTGACCCATCAGCTATAGATTTATGTATATAAGGTTAAGTGAACACAATTTAAAGTCGATTCGATGTATTTCTATAAATCATCAGCCGTCCAGCCAACACGGTGGACGTATTTATATTCCACGTACTCCTCCACCCGTAGTTTAGCCTACTCTGATTAGGTCTTAAAAAATGTAATCGTTTAAATTTTGGCAAAGATACAGTAAATAGCTGGGCGATGCGTTCTCTCATCTCACGCAGTGGGCTCCGGTTCGAATACTGGTCGGGACAAGTTACCTAGGTAGGGTTTATCCGGGATTTTTCCTCACCTGTGAGACAAATGTCTGGTAACTTTAGGCTCTGGTAACTTTAGGCCCTAGTGGTCCCCGGATATCATTTGGCAGCCAATATCATCCTCATCCCATCCCCGCCTTGTTCAGAGTGAGTGTGTGAATGGTGTATCTCGTCCTATGTGATTGTGTTGTATCGGAGGTGGCCCCGTCATTGGACTGATCACTCATCCGGGAGGCCCTCCATGTCCTTGTCTGGTCAAGAAATTATGTATGTGATCCATAGATAATCCCCCTCCCGACAGGTCGCGGCCCTCTAAGGTCTGGGACACGTGGGTCGCTTAAAAGACCCCAAAATGGAGAGGTAAAAACTAAGGTAAAGATAGAGAGATGATATGGTAAATGGAAATTAATCAGGAAATTATTTCTTTTGATATTGTATGAACTATCTTTCGCAATACAGTCCTAGGCTAACTACAAGAATAATAATAGAACCCAGGACCTTCTAAATTTACTTCGTGTCACAAAATAGTTAATAATCATTTATAGGAATTCTATTGATAGCCTTTCTCATAATTTTACATCTATTAGGTCTACATGAAATCATACTGTCATGCCAAGCCACCTGTGTAGTTTAAAAAAAATTATGTTGTCATGGGGATTGTGTACATGCAGTATGAATTCCTTTTGGTGATTTTCATAACTTTACAACCCTATTTTTGCCCTTAAAGGCCCTTAGATGCCAAAGATTTTTAAATCCTTTCTTAGTGCGCACCTAGAGCCTAGGAGCAATATGTGTTCCAAGTTTCACGTTCCTAGGCTGTATAGTTTTTTAGAAACTGTTATCAGTCAGTGAGTCAGTCAGTGGGTTTTGGCTTTTATATAACTGTTATTGGCTCCCGGCTGCTTAGTTATAATAGGCAGCCTACAAATACGGTGAGCTGTATTTGTATTTAAACAATTAGTGTCCTTATGAAATAGGACTACAACGATTTTTCATTCTTTATTAAGATCTGGAACAAATCTTAAGAGAAATTTTGAAATTGTATATAAATGCATATGCATGGTGGGTTTATTGATCGTTACGTTAGATGCGCGAGATACAACTATCGGGTTATCTGGCGTAGGTATGATTTTATCGTAATCAGTTCATGAAGAAATTATGGCCCTTATTTTAAAATATTCCTGTTAATTTATGCTTTGTGTTAGGGCAACTTCCATTTGGTCATTAATTAAACTAATTCAGAGATTAAGCAAGCTTTGAAGTAGTATTGTGGGCCAGATAAAGAGATCAATGATAATTGTTGTTAAAACTTCCCACAATTAATATTCCACAGTATTCAGTAGCCTAATTTACCGTCAGTGGTTTATCATTATTAGTCAAGCTCATAAAAATTCAATAAATTGACATTTCAGCGTGAGCATAGTATAGTAGGCCTACATAATGCATAATACATAATACAGTTTTGTTCATTTAGAGAAGGCATACATTTAGTTGCTTGAAATTTTTTTTAAATATTTTTTTATCAACAAATAATGGTTGATTAAGAACAGCAAGATTTAAAGCAATACTCAAGTTATGCATGGCAAAATATTCCATAGAGATAAAGTTTAGCATTATATGTCCGTATTGTTGCTGCTATCATCATTGTCATTACCTTAATTTGTTGGCAAGCAGAAGTTTCTGAACAAGGGGTATCATGTTCTGTATTGTAATTGAAAGGCTTGCGTTATGCAGAATACGAATTTTGGGTGAAACAATATCTTGTCTGCATGCTTTAACTCTATGGCAGTGTTCTGACTATAAAAGTTAGCCTCAAAATTTTGCATGGTTGCTTTGCTCTTAAAACTTAACGCACCACGAGAGGAATAAGGATTTAGACAGCTAATTACAAACTACGGCTTCTTCGGGTTGAAAGTACCCTGCTCCGTCCTAAACGTATATCGGAGGGAATTTTCAGATGTTGCTGTTTCAAAATTTTATCGGGTGGTAAATTTATTTTCATGTGGATTTCCTAATTTCGTTCTTTCTTTATTTCTTTCTTTCTTTCCTCCTTTCTTTCTTCTTTCTTTCTTTCTTTCTTTCCGTCTTACGTTATTTCCATCTTCTTTCTTTTCTTGTTATTTTCTTGTCTCTCTTTCTTTGTCCTTCTTTCTTTTTCTTTCTTTATGTCTTACTTTCTTTATTTCTTATTCTTTCAATTCTTCTTTCTTATTTCAAAAATTGTCCATGGTATGAATATAATTTTGATTAGTTGATAGTGTACTCTGAGCGCTCAGCGAGTATCTGCTGAAGTGAACCATCCTTCGCGGTGCATTTGAACAAATTGTGTTACTGGGTGTTTGCCTACCCTTCGTAGAGTAAAAGTATTTTCCACTCCGAGAAACACCACAAGAACGTGACCGGACAGCGTTTCTCAGTGCATCTGACGTTCTTTTGGTATTTGAAAATGACGCTGAAAGCCAAGTCTATCTGCATCTAACTCCGTGCATGCCGAACATTCCACGTGCCTCGCTAGATCGCTGCTCATCATGCAGCATCTAATTCTAAATCCTTTTGCTAGATTTTATCCCACTAGTTTTCTCGCATAGACGATATTGTTCTGGCTTTTGGCTTCGTAGAAATATTGCTTCAATGTCTTTGTTTCGTTTGCTAAAAAGATAATAAATATCAGCAAGGAACGTGATTGTCTTGTTCGTAAGCCATTAAAACTGTCTTCTCTCGATAACCGTAAAGTATACCTAAATAATAACAAGATACTTTTTTTAAACAAAATTTAATTTGAAATATTGAAAGTTGCCCCCAAATTAAATTTTGCCGATTGTTATCTCAAGCTAATTAAAACGGTCACCATCTTGGAACGGTGAATCGTGTCGAAACTGCTGGTTCTATTTTTTTGTATATAAACTAATTCATGCAAAAACTCTGTCAGTTGAGTAGTTCTTCCATGAAAGAATAACAGGCAGACTCACAGAAACCTTACATTTTTTATTAGTATAATTACTACTACTATTATTATTATCATCAGATTTGTATTATTAGATATTGCTATCCAATGTAATTCATTATAGCACACCAGGCCTATATATGAAATATGTATAGTTCGACTACTCTCTGGGGGAAAATTATCTCAAGAAGGTATGAGACTTTCCTCTCCAGACTTTCATAACTCTTGGTTCATATTCATTATTATAATATTTTAAAACTCCAAATCATAGTAAAATGCTGTGAAACAGGTTCCCTCGCTTGCTAACTGCCACAAAAGCAGGGGCGGATCCAGAAATGCATTTGGGGGGACCAAAGTAGAGAGGGAAGTTTTACTTATAAAAATTAATTATTCCCAGTGTACAGTTGAAATCAAAACGAACACTTCGGCATTTTATTACAAATGTATTTCAAAATAATGAATGTCTTTGCTTTAATTTAAGTATTTGGGTTATGTTGTCTTTACAAAATTTATTAGAAGGCTGAACGTTTGAATAACCTGTGCTTAATGTTAAACATTTTGGGGGAGGAAATTTCCCCCATTTCCTCCCCCGTGGATCCGCCCGTGCACAAAACAGCAATTTTATTGGAATACTTACTAGAAACTTCAATATTGGATGCATTGAGCTTCCCTCGCATGTACGCCTAATAATCCTGTATGTTGATATCTTCATATTCCACTTGAAACAAATAATTCATATGGAAGCAAGTAGGATTGTTTTGAGTAGGCCTATACGTCCTGTGAATGTAAATCGGATATCTTCAAAACAGAACATTCAAACACGTTTTACTTGTTTTACATTCCGCATGCTTTTGTTGATAACTGCAGTAGTTCAGAGTTTTTGGAATGAGTAAGATATGTATGTACATAAGTGGAATGATGCACAAAGGAATGCCATTACACTAATTTGAGTGGTAGGCATTGATTGTGAGTATAGCTGCATACGACAGCTAACTCGCTGCGGGCTCGGTCCAATTGATCTCTGAACGGTTGATTTCACTAAAGCGCACGTTTTCCAGTCATAACCGGCTGTTAAGGCATGCTGGTCTGTCAGCCACAATACTATGCTGCTGGCTCAAACAATACTATGTTGCCTATGTTGCAAATCTATTCTTGTTATTTCGCCCCAATCAAACAGACAGCTGGAATTTCCACGAAAACTCCCACAAACAGGCCTATACAACTCTGCGGCCCAGAACTGTTAGATAATTTTAAAAATGTGCAAAACATGTTGCACAAACTTTATCACGTATCAGTTACGTGTAAGGTGTGAATTATTAAAAAAAATTAATATAACATATAGGCTACAGATTTATTTCACAGATTTGGGGATCCTACAAAACTTTAGGTTATAGGTTTAGTATTAACTCACCTTATTTATTTATTTATTTATTTATTTATTAAATGTAGTAAGAATATTACAGGCTAATGCCCAATTACAATATTCTCGCTTATATTAATACGCCAAATTCTAATATTAAATATTTAAAGTGATATTCATAATAATTAAACTAATACTATAACTATGAAAAAAACACACAGAAAAGAACAGCACAAACAATATGACAATTACACAAGGGAACATAATATGAAAAAGAAATAATAATATAAATAATGATATAATAGTTTTGGAGGAAAATATATATATATCAGAAACATATTAACTAAGCAAATAATTAATTTTGTCAGGTTATCCTGGCTAGATATACCGGTTTACTACTGTGTTTAAATTCCAGTAGCGCTAATAGCAGTGGAGAAATAACATGGAAAAGGAAGGAGTTCACACATGAAACCTGTACAGAACCAGTTTGATGCACTCTGGTTAAGAGCAATAGTGGCATATGGCAAATCTCTAAACCCATCTGTAGTATCTCTAGTATAAAGCATGGGTATTACAATATGGATACAGTACATATCGTCTTGCTTTATTTTTAATACGAGCTTATAGGGAGATTTTCATAATATATCTTTTGACAGTGTACATTGAAGTCATAATTCCTTCAATATCTCGAGAACTCTTCATTATGTAGAAAAACGTGTTTAACAAAATGTTCATTTTAACTGCCTCTTCAATCTTACCGTGCAACTTTTTATATAGCTTCTAACATTTGTAGCTGAGATAAACAATAAAAGTGAAAATGAACACGAATACACTACCATGTAAGTAATTTTTATAGAAGAACTCTTATGTGAAACTCACATAACTTCCTCTGCCTAATTAAAATTTGCCTCATAATATAGTACGTCTCTGTGAATAATAATGCATGTTCTGTAAGATGGAGTATAGTTTGAATATTTACAATTGTGAAATTTGAAAAGTCAAATATAAACATTAATATATGTTCTTCAGTAACATTGTAATTATAATATCCTTAGGATTGTGTAATATTGTGATTTTTAAGTGCAGTTGATGTTTGTATTGATATGTTGTATCTCTCTTGTGATAATAATAACCCACTGTCTTAATTTCAATCAAATAATAATTAGAACTGTAATTTGTATTCTCATAATTATATTTAAAATTCATATAAAACAATTTGTCTTGGTTCGATGTAAGCTTGAACCGCAATGAACATTGCTATCATATGGGTATACAAAAATTTATAAGGAATCAATTTATTTCGAATCCCAAGCTTTCTTGGCAATGATTTCCAAAACTCATAGGCCTAATAATCTATGGCAGTGTAGGGGATTTGTTAAATGATAGCTGTAATGTAAAGGATACGCACCATCTTTCTTTTCCCAAATTCTCGGTTTCGATCCCGACTTTAGTAAATAGAATTTTTGTGCGCATAAATGCGACAGTATCTTTGCTTGTATATTTAGCAGCATGTAAGAGAACTACTCCGGGAAAAAATTCCTGAACACCTATAACGGTTAGCCTCCTAAGTATCAGTAGGCCTACATAGCAGTCGTTAAATAATTTAAAAAGTAAAGAACACATGTCATCACTTAACGTCATACTTCGGCACAAAGAACTGGGACTGATAAATGGTTTTGCCAGATCAGATAGCGACTTCTCAAAAGGGAGACACGATTTCACAATTCAAAACGAAATTACTGCCTTCAATGTGCTATTTTATAACATAGGAAATTTTCGCCTTTGACCGATGGACATAAAGAATACACGAAGTGTTAGGTGTTAACGGCACTAAAGAACTGGGGATAAAGGAAGTTGGATGTTGCACACACGTTGGGCATTCAAATCATATAATGAATTTCTAGTTATTGTCAAGATGGAGAGAATGGATCAATTCCGGAATAATTAATAACGGCATCTGAGTGTGTGTACGCTTTAGAATCACTTCAATTCAAATTTACGAGTAGATTTCAATCGGCACTGCTTCCATAATAATACGCCATGCATTGTTTATTTTCCGATATATCGCCGAACTATGGTAAATGTCAGATCATGCTGTTATGTCATGTCTATTACTGACTGCTGAAAGCTTAACATTATGGTCTTCACCTCTTTTCGTTTAAACCTATGCTAAAATGAGCTTAAATACTATGCAAATTAATCCTCTATTTGAGTTCAGCTCAAATTTGCCGCTCTATAAATTTGCTGAAGGCATTTTTCTTGACCCTGTGCGATTCTCAGGAACAGAATGCGACAGTGTAGGCCTACTAGTCAGTGTACTACAGTACAGTAAAGAATTCATAGAATTCAGATTTAATAAGAAGTCTTTTTCGAAATAAAGAAATATAATTTACACAAAATCAGAGAACATAATGATTTTTATCACTAGAAATAATTCGTATTATTATTAGATTTTTTAAAGAGAACTTTTATTATATTAATTTACAATAAATGAGTATTTATTTTAGTATATTAAGTAGGCCTATATTTCAATGTGCATGAAATTAATTAATCACATTGCATGCTATCCTATATAATCCACAGCAGTGGCTAAGTATTATAATTATTTCAGTATGCTGAGTGATCAGTAAATATTACTTTCCTTCATCTCTAGAACGTTTAGCTGAAGACATGCTTCTCTATGCTAAAATTAAAATACACACAGCTCAATAATGGATAGAGAAAACGAACACATTTGGGCTTGTATCAGTTCCTTTAATGGCTATCTTTAGAAACACTAGCAACTACTGCCAACCTTTAGCAAAAATGTACTAACGGAGAAACTAAACAAAGAATGACACTACAAGCGTCCTATGTGTACGGCGCCAGGCATATCTGGATTACACACGCATATAGACGCCGACTTAGAGATGCAAGGTACTTTGTTGTATTTGGCCCCTGAAGGGGGAAGGCGGGTTGGGACTACCCTAAGCACTTCAGCCTTATGGCTCAATGTGCCAACCTCCGGAATGGAATGATTTGCAAGCCCAACGGTCCCTCAACAACAGACCCCACCGCGAGCCCCCACGGAACTCCCCTACATTACAAGGTACTTTACATCTCCCTTATTTAACTTGTGTACACTTAAAGTCTATACGATTATATCTAATAACAATCCAAATCTTGCCCCAATATTATTTTCAAATCAGTGCCTCTGTACACATAGACACACACACCCAAACTGTAAGTAGAGGCAACATTTGTGAATTTATTCAAGTTCCTTTCTAGTTGAATTTTTCTTTATCTCTAAGCTTATAAACGTGTTATGTTACCCCATAAGGAGGCTGCCATTAAGATAAAATATAGTAGGAACCAATAAAACATCATCATACATAGCAACGAAATATTCAATTACACATAGAAATGGACACACGCATTTTATCCCCCACAAGGACAAACACATTTCTATGTGTACTTGAATATTTCGTTGTCACGTATGATGATGATTTATTGGTCCCCATTAGACTATATTCTGTCTTAATGTCAGCCTCCTTATGGGGGAAGATTTCTGGAATACAATAAATTATGCTGTAAATTTATTTATTGTGTATTTTTAATTTGTAGGCATTCATAAACCAAGAACTTATTCTTCCATGGTTTCCATGTCGTACTCAGAAAGAACCGTATGTTTTTAGGACTGCTAGAGCAACAAAGTGCCATGGTTTCGTGTTAAATGTTCACCATACAATATGTCAATGAACATCACTTTTTCATTCTTTTCCGTTCATGGGGGGATAAAAATTGCCTCGAAATTAAACCCAAATACCATTAACAACATCCATATCATAAATTTTGAAACGTATATTGGAAATATTATAGCGGTTTAAATTTACAACGACTGGGAAACCAGTATATTAGGCTGTAAACTTGTACACAACTCCTGATGTAATAAATATCGCAGCACTAGGCTCTGTCACACATATTTGTTTACAATAAATCTATTTTCAGTAACTCTCCCTTTTATCAATATTTACACAAGAGTAGAAAAAATTTCACAACATTGTTCTTTCAGTCTCTCGTATATCTCTGAAGATATCACTTTTTCAATGTTCCACTACAGTTTCTCTTGTCTGTCTGTTTGTATGACTATCTGTCGTTGACACTTATATGCTTATAATTTGCGAGCCACTGATCTTATTTATATTATATTCAATTTATGAGTAGATACAGTAGAATATTGGCATAACCATGATACGATAAGGAAGAACCGAATCTTTGACTTATACTGTAATGAAAAGTGGTATAAATACATATGGTCTTAAAATAGGTTTCTTTCTTAATTATTTATTTAGGTAATAATTTATGGTATACTTTAATACTGAAGATATTTTAAGCAAAAGAAGGTCATTACTTCAAATATATTTATCGATTATTTCGATTTAAACTTGAATTAGTATTTGCTTGATGTTATTGTTAAGTTATTTATTTAGACTCAGTGTTTCGTTACACATTATTCTTCAGCAGAGGTTATAATTATTATAAATTGTTAATTATTTTCCAAAAGAATAAAACGCGTTTTAATTTCGTTATTTACTTATGAGGAAACTTTTGATTGTTGAATAAAATATCGTTGTTTCACTTAGTACGCCTAGGTTTGTCTTGATAAATATCTAATATCTCACTTTTTAACTTCATTTCCATATTATTTACTGTGTTTCTAAACCCTTATCATCCTTTGTCCCATCTCATTCATTGCTGATCTCCCCCCAAAAACAGATAGAATAACAATTCCTTCTACTTAAGCAATCATTTTTCAAATAAAATAGATTTGAAACTCCAAGTGCATACAATTCATACAAAAACATACATTCATGTATCCTGGGTTAAAGATTTAATTTATTCTAATTTAATAAGAACCACATTATAAGTAATGTAATGTAATGTAATGTAAGCGTTTATTACAATAATTAACTTTTTACAAATTCCAATGCAAACAGTCGCATGAGCCCGCATGGACCGTACATGCTTACGCAAAAACACACACAAAAAAAAAAGAACAAATAATATAAATACAAAATAACACAAACAAACTAAATCTATTCCTCACCTTCCACACCCGCTCTCCAATTTGTCGCTTTTTCAAACCTGAACAGCTGTCTCACCTTCATTAAAAACTTCCCAATGCCTTCCTCAACGTTTTTTCCCCGTTAGTAACTCCAAACATTTAACAAGGTACTATTCAATGATACATTAGTGTATGGGGAATAGCTTCCCGTAAGTCGTAAAGAAATGTTGCAAAATATGTTACACAAACTTTCCCACATATACGTGCTATTAAGTGTCGAAAGATAGGTCTATGTATTATATCTTATGATGTGAGTATTTTTACATTTCACAACAATTAATCATAATTTAAAAACCTTAAAATGGCGGACGCAGCTTTAAAGTCACTGCATACCTTTTCGGAAGCTTTTAGTAGCTAAAGGGTAAATTATATCATAAAAGCGATTGCACTTCCAGTGACTGATATTGAGAGATCTACAAGTTTTATCCTATAGCTTCTTGTCGTATATCCATCGATTATGCCTTAGAGGCTTAGATAGAGTTAGATTTGCTTCTTTTAAATAACTTACGTACATTTTAAACACATTATATAATTTTAACGCATTTATTTATTTATTTATTTTGTTACACTGCAAGAGGGTCAACAACCCGGTGGCAGTTGCAATTAATACCAGCCATACATATATACATACAATGGCACACTATACATACAATTACACACATTAGATAACACAATAAGCTTTCCACATACCAATACCCTATCAATATAAGTATTAATAATTTTAAAAAACTGCCCATTCAAAACTATAGCATATAAAAATATGTGCAAACATAACATTATATTATGCATTCTTATCACATGCCCTATTCAATATATATATATATATATATAAAAATCTGGCGTTACCAGGAAACGTTTCGAAGGTTTCTGCAGGCAAGTCATTCCAATCCTGAATACCTCTATTTAAAAAAGAAAATTTGGCAATATTTGTTCTCTGAGGTCTACCCCTGATTTTATGTTTGTGATCCTTCCTACTTTTGTAATCTGGTTCTTTAATTTTGCTGCGAAGCTCTTCCCATGCCGGTTGTTTCGTGTACACATAATACATACATTTTAATCTATTTATTTTCCTTATAGATTCTAATGATTTATACCCTACTGTTTATAGGACAGCTACAATCGTAGAATTTGACCGCACATTCTCACATTCAACTGCCACACGAATGCAAAATTTAATGCTTCTAGTGCATCTTCTACAAACAGACATCGAAAATGGACACCAGTAAACTATCCCTTCAGTAATAATTTGTGAAAATGTTACAAGTTGATTGTCCGAATTTAGAAGTTTACAAATTCAAATTCTTATCAACCGTTAGTCATTTTTAATAAAAACATTTACAGCCCTATTATTTTATTAATTGAAACCAAATTTTATGAGGGCAAAAAGAATCCACCAAAATTCAATATAAAAAATAACACAATTTATCCATAAGGGGCCTGCTCATATAATATGCCGGATAGATAGAGGTATTAAAAAAACCTTTTAGCATAGTTAAATATGTTTTTTCAGTGCTACCTGGATTTCTATTTTGTCACGGTTGTTCAGTTATGTTTGATACCTTGAGCCTTGATAGAGTTTTTTATTATCATGTCTAACCTTAATAATCCTATAATATTTTATTCTTGTCTTCTTGCGGCTTTGGTAATATTTTTATTCAATGCTAATTTCACTGCCGCCTAGTAATTATTATTTTTATTGTCAAAAACAATTGATCTTCAAATTCTTTTCTTATAGATGTCAAATTAACCTTTATTTTCAACTATATATTTATTATTTTTCTAGCAGTCATTAACTATAAATATATTTTATTCATTCTGCTTTTACTGTCTATGAATGCTTCACAATCTTTTTCTCTTATTAATATAATCGCTCAATTGCTCGTAATCTTCGTCCAATGGGATTGCTTTTACAAATATTATTACGTAGCATTATTATTCAAATTTATTCATTCCTTCTTCGTCTTGCATCGTCATCACTAGTATAATCCTTCTAGTGGATTTATAATCCTTTTTTCGACTCAATCAGCAGTGGTTATTCAACCTTAAGCACATTATTTCGTCCTCAGCGATACTAAGATTCGTCTTGAGTGATTTTTACTGCATAGAAGCAGACTTAACATATTATTTCATCGCTAAATGGTGAAATTTTTCTTCTTGCTGCTGCTAGATTTCTACCAGGTTTATTGTAGCCTGTTTCAACTACAGGATTATTCCTTTATGTGATATTCACCTCGAAAAGGATTCATTATAACTGTGAGTGTTTATAGGTTTACATTACCTTGATTTATTTGCACGCAAGTAATTGAATGACATTGTTTTTGCGCCTTGTGAATTGTGAATGCAAGCTTCACAGGATTAACCTTAAATTACAATCACAGCATACAGTTGCTGCTTATATATTTTGTAGCTAATATTCACATTAGTCTTCGACGCTAATAAGGTCGAATGGTCCTCCGGATTTGTTAATAAAGCTGTGTTAAAACCCAACAAGCTCTTTATTTACGGCGGAATTGTTCATCACTCCATTCTAAAGCAAGACATCAGTCCAGCTTCATCGAGTGTCAGTGATTCTTCAAGAAAATTAGTGTCAGTGTTATTTCAAGGGTTTATTATTTATAATTTCCCATGTATCGTTCATTCCTTCGGGGTGTGATGTGCTTACGCTTAATTTTGGCGCCTATATAATTATTACCAAGGAGATACAGTCCTCTGAGCACGTCACGACGGTCACTATACTTCATGTGCATGAAAGTAAAAATAAATTCCTCGTCTGAAAAATCCAATAATAAAATCTAGGCATGTAAGTGTCAAGACTAAGTTTTATTTCAGATCAATTGAATGACGTGTGTATACACAAAGGGGTAGTGAAAGAAAATATTTTATTTGAGGATGTGAGTAGAATAGTATGCAATGCACAGGGGTATTGTATAGATATTATGTATAAGTTAAAACCACATTGTCCCCTATGCAATATGACACGTGTAATGAATGTAGTGCTGGGGGAATAATGATTATAGCTTTAGGCTTATTAACGTGGCATTTGATAGTTGATGTCTAATATTCAGTATTGCTGACATTTAACTAAATGGTACCATAAATTCTTTGGGAAATTTATTATTACGGGGGACCCTTATAAATTACCGATATTATTGTGTTGAAAATATGACCACTGAAAAGGTACGATTCCTTAATAGTAAAAAAATTTAAAGGACAATATCCGAGACCTATTATTATATCATTGGTCAATACACATACGGACTATGAAGAATATTACTCCATGAAGTGTATTTAGATGAATAAAAATTTATTTTTATAAAACTAAGGGATTTAAACATTGGAATAGATCAGACTATAAAAAACCATATCAATGTATTCCTGTTGTCTAACCAAAGTCGTAATATGGCTTCGTGGACCGGTTAATTTTTATTTTCGTCTGTTAGTAAAATTAGCCACCAATTGTGGGCCAGGGACATGATCTGGAAAAATGAATTGGTTCTTTCCATCTTCATGTAATATTTCTTTTCTTAGTATTTATTTTCCCTGCATAATAATCCTTAGCATATGTAACTAGTTATATATATATATATATATATATGTATATATATATATATATACATACATAGTATAACACATCATTATTTGTAATTTTGCATAATATGAATATTGAATAATACGCTCGATGAGGATTCGTATCTAGGCCCTCTGCCTAGTGCACGAAAACCTAGACCAGCAACTAATTTTCAGGGCTTCGTTGGGAAAGTATAATCTGCTTGTTTGACGAATATTTGTTAAATATTGTAACTACCCTGACTTCATTTCCATTAATCGTGAATGATTCAAAACTCAGCTTCTTTCAATTAAACGTTTCAGACTGATATTTCTACAGAAATAATTATACAGTGAGTCCCACGCAAGAGTTGGCCAATGACGCGGGTTTCTGCGTCGCTGCGGACGCAGCTCAACTTCCGGGCGATCGGGTGAAATATCTACAGTACGCTAATAAAGCAGTGATCGGTTCTCACATTTACAGTTAAAATTACAATGAAAATAACCACGTACCTCATCACAAGAGATGTTAGAAATGTACTCCTCTTGAATACGCACAACACTGGCACCGTTTTAGAGAATTTTGTTTCACGCGCGTAAGTTCAGCTTTCGAAATAGAGTTAATTTCTCTTGTGATTCTGCCTTTAAGTTCTTCTAACAATAGCCTATGTGACTATTATTTATGGGGAACTTGAAAAATAAATTGCTTATGTCAATTTCCCACACATTAGAGCGTTAGAAGAGAAATTAACTCTATGTCGGAAGCTGAACTTACGCGCGTGAAAGAAAATTTTCTAAAAAAGGCGCCAGTGTTGTGCGTATGCAAGAGGAGAACATTTCTAACATCTCTTGTGATGAGGTACGTGGTTATTTTCATTGTAATTTTAACTGTAGGCCTAAATGTGAAAACCTGAATCATTACACTGATTAAAATCATTGCGTGAAACACGCTTTATTAGCGTAGATATTTCACCCGATCGCTCGGGAGTTGGAGCTGTGCCCGCCGCGACACAGAAACCCGCGTCATTGGCCAACTCTTGAGTGGGACTCACTGTATAAGTATAAAAATAATAGCAATAATAACACAACAATAATAATAATAATAATAATAATAATAATAATAATAATAATAATAATAATAACAACGTAGGTCTATAGGTTAGACCAGGCCTGTCCAACCCGCGGCCCTCGGGCCGCATGTGGCCCGCTCTCACAGTTTTGTGGCCCGCTGCTACTTCTAATACGAGAACCAATCCCGGTTTGAAATTTCGCACTTTGACGCAGGACGTTGCATATTACCGACTGTGGTGGAATATTTGTTCAAGTTTATGATCATGAGAAGCATCCAATCGGCCATGTTCAGAGCGCCAGTATCGCTGCCGCGGAAGGGAAAATTTTTGTTTTTGATTGTTCAGAACCAGCCTGTTTCTAATTTATGTGCTTACGCGAGGTTGTGTACGCTTTTTTATTTGTTCGTGCAAATTGTTAGATAACAGTGTTGTTAGATAGAACGAGCAAACATGAGCAACATTAGCAAGAAAAGAAAAATACAAGAGGAAAATAGAAGTTATAAAGATGCATGGGAATTGAATTACTTCGTCACAAATAATAATGGCAAGTTGCAATGTGTTGTGTGCATGCAAAAATTTCTTCCTGTAAAGAGTACAATGTTAAGATACACCACACTACTTCACATGAAAAACAATTGAAGAAGTATAAGGGGGCTTCAAGAGCTGCAATTTTACAAGATTATATTTTTACACAAATGTCGTCTACGCAGATAGCTGCATTAACTGCTTCTTACAGTATATCACTGGAACTTGTAAAAGGTAAGAAAGCATTTAGTGATGGAGATATAGTTAAGAAACGTGCAATTGCTGTGGCAAATGCATTTGGTGAAAGCAATTTATCTGCAAAATTTGCACTTGTTCCCCTCTCTCATCAAACAATCTCAAGACGAATACAGAGTATGGGAGGACAATTAACAAAAAAAATTAGAAGATATGGTTGGAAAATGCAGCTACTTTTCACTATGCTTGGATGACAGTGTCGACCAGACTGACACCAGTACACCAGTCAACTTTTTATTTTCATACGAATGATCAACAATTATTTTTCAACACAAGAAGAAATTCTTCAGTTATGTTCTTTACGTGGATAACCAAGGGTGAAGATATATTTAAAGCAGTAAACGAAACGGTGGAAAGGACTGATAGGACTAATTAGGAAAGCTGGGTTGAGTTTCCCCATAATTCACCAAGAGGCGTTGTGTGGGAAGTCAGTGAAACAAAGCGTTGCAGTGAATATAGTGGATACAGTTTCCAACAAGATACGTGGTGGCAATAAGGCACAACTTCACTGCAGATTCCAGGAATTTTTGGATAAGCTGCAAGCCCAATATAGAGATCTATCACTCCACGCAAATGTACGCTGGGTGAGTGCAGGTAATGCACTGAGGAATGAGATTCCAGTAATTTTAAAGGACAGTACCAAAGATAATTAAAATCTTGTTCGACGGGTTGAAGATCCAGACTTTCTTAGGCAGCTTACTTTCATGAATGACCTGACACAATGCTTGATTGAGTTGAACCTGAGACTTCAGGGCAAAAATCAAAGTGTTTCAGGGTTAGTGGTCATGTTAATGGTTTTAAAATTTCTGAAATCAACTTTATAAAGAAATTATTTAACACACTTTCCATGTTGTCAAGAACTGTCAGGAGAAATTGAAGATGGTAATTTTTCTAAGTTTTGTGAAAATATTTAAGTTATTATTCAAGAATTCAATAAAGGATTTTCTGACTTTGAAAATATTAAAGGTGAACTGCTGCTTTTTAATGACCGTTTGAATGTGGATATTGAGAATCAGCCATCCATATATCAACTGGAGCTCTGCGATATTTAGGCTGATCCTTTTCTTCAAACCAGGTCTGAAAGAGGACTCAACTTTTTCAAGCTACTTCCATAGGGCAGGTTTCCTCAGCTTAGAGATTTTGGTTTGTAGCTTTCCTCAATGTTTGGAAGCACTTATCTATGTGAGAGTGCTTTCTTCAACACGAAATTCATAAAAAATAAATATAGGGACTGTCTCACTGATGATTCCTTGTTACACCTACTAAGACTGGCAGTTACTAACATAGAAGTGGACATCCATACTTTAGTGAAGCAGTCTGAAAATCCTCAGTGCTCACATTAAGTTATAATTTCGGCCTACTGGTAATGAATCCTATTTCAACAATTTGGTCTGCTGTACTTTACTATTTATGTGAGTGAAACTTTTAGTGTTGGCCCTCAGCATCAATTGTCGAAATATTTCGGCCCCCAGTACTTCTGAAGTTGGACAGGCCTGGGTTAGACGAACGAAAATTAAATTTAAAATAAGGGAGATATCCCTCCTTAATAGTCAATGCTCTTTCTCTTGAGGCCACAGGTAATAAAAGGTAAAGGTAAAGTGATCCCTATACAGGCCATGGAGGCCCAGAGGGTTCCAAGAGGTTGAGGCTCCCAGATTTTGGACATTCGGCACATGAAGGTGGTAAGGTTGTCAGCCTTACGCACCGGCCGCCTTTACCCCCAGGATTGCTCCTGGTACTCATTTCTGTTAGAGGCTGAGTCGACCCCAGGGCCATAGTGCCACCAGAAGGATTAGGCCAATTGAAAAATCTCAACGACCTCATCGGGAATCGAACCCGCGACCTTCCGGTTTGCAGCGCAGCGCCTCAACCACTACGCTACGGCCACAGGTAATGCTTTGGAAAAATGTCTTCTGTTTTCCCTTGTGCAAGTCCTGTAATCAATTACTGCCGAGTTGAAATCTTTGATACCATACAATAATGGACTGGATTACAAGCTTCAAAATACAGGACTAAACCGAGCTGGATTTTGTGTTACGAACATGTTAGAGGCTAGAGGTGAGCTGTAGAAATCGGTGGGCTTTAGTGACCTATTCTGTGCAGTATATGATAACCTTCATTATCCTGGGAGCTAGTGGTGTTTCATGTGTCAGTGGATTAGGGCGAGGTGAAGTAATGAGAGTAGGACATGCCCGCGGGAAGGCAGGGGCGGAAGTAAACATGCCCCGCTTGATGAGATGGATCATGTTTTTGATTGGATCCGGCCTTCTCTTCCGATAAAGAGTATTCATCCGTAAAAAATCTAGAGTATATCTTTCTTTATTGATTTAGCTGATCAAACGTTTCTTTGAAACACAATCACCATCATGGGGTAGTTACGGCGCTGAGGTTCCTATAAGTAGCCTAATCTATTCTGCAGGCTATGTTTATGTTTTTAACAAAAATTAATAATAATAATAATAACAATAATGTTTTTATTTTACTTACATTACATCGTTGGGTACTGATTTTACTCTGATGGCGTTTCAATCAGCATTCAAAGATCAGTAAAACATGAATGTTTACTATTTTAAGAATCAAAGCTTTCACTCGTTAACATTTTTGTGGTGTTTTGTTTCTTTTGTTCCTTATTTTTCTTAATAAATATATTATATTCTATTATCCGCTTCACGACACGTTTGTGTTGCATAAATTACGCAGTCTTTCATTTGATATCCTGATTTGATTATGCCTATAAGGATAATTGTATAAAATATTTTATTTTGCGAAATAAGCACGAAATAGAAGGTTGTTAAACAGAGAAATCAGCCATTTTATTTTACCAAAAAATTCTGTCCCTATTTAATTGCATATTTAATGGAAGTATTGTAAGTTAGTGATTTCCTAATGAATTTTTATCCCAACACTCCCTTGATACGTTACATAGCAGAACTACATAATATTATTTCAAACATTTACGAGTAAAATGATCGTAGCGCATGTTATGGAATAGCCCAGTTCTTCGAAGTAGGCTTACTCTTTTAGAAGTTTAAGCTCTTAAAAATTTTAATGCAAAGCCAGTTTTGCTAAATTTTCTAATTTTCTATTACCTAAGCCTATAGGTTTCAAGGCGTCGTACAAACAACTGGGAAGACCGCACTATTTTAATAGTGCACCATACGGAGAATAAATTTTGGCCGTCGAGTATTTGTAATCGTTTCTCAATGATAAACACAGATATATTTTTGAACCTTTTCATATTTTAATGAAGAAGACAGCAGCGTCAACATCAGCTACAGAACGTAGCTTGAATGTGGTGGTCTACTAATAAAAACAGAATGCATAGAATTAAAAAGAACATTATCAATTATTATCATCACATTTAATCCTGTTTAAAGGTGCCCGACAAAGTTATTTATTTACTTGTTTATTTATTCTCGTAAAATTGAGGTCATTAGGCCTTCTCTCCCATTTTATCAACAAGGAAATAATTCAAAACTTAGAAATAAAATTCTAAAACAAATAGTAGATGAAAGTGCACTTATTATGCTGAAGTAACTTCAAATGTTACGTTGATTATTACGAACATTCTTCATAAGAATGTCGTTCATTTTGCTAAGAACCGCGATAGACCTATACTATAGAAATTCTGGAACGGTATGAAATATCACCACAAATGTACTAGTATCTACTCTGCTGTCACATTGTTGTATCGGATTTTTCCTATTAATAAAATATAATTGGCTATAGTACCTGGCTAAGGTGCCGATGTCTAAACATCTGGGAGCCTCAACCTCCTGGAACCCTCTGGGCCTCCACGGCCTGTAATAGGGAACACACTTTACCTGGCTAAGGTAAGTGAGGCAGCGGTCCAATGGTAGGCCTAGTCTCTTCAGAGATACAGCGCCACGGAGTTTAGTCTAGTTTCAAGAGGCTACAGGAAATTTGTTTAACAAACCGTTACAATTTATTAATATTTATGTATTAGAATAATTTATTACATTGAATTTTCACTAGATCTACATTAAAATTTACATAATACACTTAAACAAATTATTGTATAAATTATACTTTATATGTAATGTTCGGGGATGAATTAGGATTTAATGTAATTCAAATACAAAAAATACCTTGAAAAAATTGATAATAATATACCTTCTGGTTGAAGAAAGTCCGTGTTTAGAACTCCCTGTATGTTTGAGGGTATATACCTAGGTAGCATGGTATGAATTTTCGCTTTGTTCACAAGTACACTTACGGTACCGGTACCGCAGAAGTTATCATTTTTCAGCATATTCTATTTTCCATCCCAGACTTTTTCAACACTCAAAAATCGCATCTTGAATTCTTCATCTAAAAATCTCTCGCTTTTTGTAGGACTAGGTTCTATGTAGAACAATTCATGCCTAAGAATAGTGACCTCTACTTTAGACACTCATATTATTCACCTAGTTCCTGCTGGAGAATTCTATTATCTCCGTAGTCCTTGGGTAATTTTTTTCAGTAGTAGCTGATGTGTGGATAAGGTATCACAAACACGACTGTCTTGTAGCAGATTCATGTATGATAGCGATCCCTGAGGCTCTGCATGGTATACTCTCCCTCTGTTTGCAGATCGTTCCTGTGGGATCCAGATATTGTGATTCTATCCATACAATGAAATTATCACGAACCACCACAAGGCTGTAGGGGCAAGAAGAGGGGGACAAAGGTCAAGTGAATCGATAGGGACAATGTTCACCTATAAAACCCTTATTTTATTCTGTTCTATAAAAGAACTGGAATTCATTTTTTGTTCACATAATATCTGTTTTAGTTGGAAGTAAACTGCACAGTTTATGAAAGTGCTCGGTTCGTGAAATATGCAAGTTTTGTACACTCAAAAAATGCATAAATGAGAGTATACAATGAATATTTTGTCATTAAATGTTCACTATGTTCGTTGCATAGTTCACATACGCAATCTTCATTCTGTTGATGGTTCATTTTGGAGGCTAAGAGCTTATGATTGAACCTATGCATTGCGTATTGCAGCACTAAGCGTCGAAAGGTCGTCGGTCATAATGGCGTCAGTTGCATAGAATTCGTTCCAGGCAGCATTCTTCTTTCCACTCAGCACATTGATAGATGAGATCATATGCTTCTGTGCTGAGGAGCAGCATCTGGATTCTTACTAACTCTAAAGAAGTTTCTGTCAGTTGGACGTACGTTAACCTCGATGGAGCGGTTTTCCCTACTCTTAGTCGCTTCATGCAAATGTAATCTGACTGTCTCTATTGTCGCTAGGTCCTTGACTGTTAGATTTTTCCAATTTAAGCTGTCCGTGTCCTGCAATTGGTGCCATGGCTGCGGGCTGTTTTTAATAGTGCCATGACTTTTGTGGATAATTGCTAAAGGTGTTTGATAAAGTGTATCTTTTAATTACTGCAGTTTCTCTGTGTTGCATATGCACTCTGAATGGTTTGATTGTCGTCTGGAGGGTGATGCTTAGATATTTTAAACTTGGGAACGATCTCTAGTCGTGTTTCATATATTTCTAGGGCAAATTTAGTAGTTCACTTAGTAGTTTAGTAGTTCAGGTCATCTGTTTCGTCTTTTGATGGTTTATTTGAAGTCCGTTTTCCTTTGGCCACGTAGCCAGCTTGTTCAGTACGTCTTGGATTTTTTATACGTCGGTAGAACCTATCGTCCACTACATGATGAGTGCTGCTGATAATGATAATGGTTGTGATATCTGTAGTCATATTATTGAATAGTACAGGGTTCATGTGTTCTCTTTGAAGGTCTCGGTTTGGTCCCAAGCAGTGGCTTTGATGGGGTGACTCCATCGTCTACTTGTAGTCTACACATAATCGTATCTCTGGATGTCTGCTATTATTGTTGTTAGCGGGTGCGTGTATCCTACCGTCTGGCTGAGTTTCCCGATTATATCGTCCTATGTACTATGCTGAAGGTTTTGCTGGAGTCTTTGCAGACCATAAAGGTATTTCATTATGGGGTCTTGAATCTGTTCCATTAGATTAGAATATTAGATGAACCTCAGCTTGAAGAATGCTCCTTCCGTTCCTGAAACCCAACTGATTTTTCGGCTGTATATTTTGGTCAGAAGCCTGCACTAAAGGCTTCTATGCACGACGACACTGGGTAAGGAAACCGTGTTTTTGTGTGAATGCGCATGCATGAAATGTAGTGTATTATCTGCGTTGTTAGATGTATGATAAAGATCATAATGCATATCACAATTAGTGTTCTGTCTGGTGCATAAGCAGCAATATAATTAGATTTATGTGTTATTTATTTATTTATCTTGAAAATATATGAAACTGTCCTTTAAATCATCTGAATAACGCAACTCTGCATTACATAATTTGACCACATGTATTGAGTGTCGGAACACCTGGAAAGCAATAATAAAATTAAATATGAATGAGTTTGTTTATATCATGTCACTAACTGCAAGATTTCTTTTAGGGATTTTGTTTTTAACTTTCCAGCCATATTTAGGAATTTCGTTAATCTCAATGCCTTTGACATAGCTGACAGAAGCACTCTTTCTTTGATAACTGGAATTGTTTTGTCTCGTAGATCTAGTGAATCTTTTGATGGAATCCATGACTAACAGGGCAACAGGGCTTACGGTATAGCTTGCATTAATCCACCTGGTCAATAGTGACATAAAAAAAATTATCTGAGCGCAAGAACGTATTTTGAAAATGCAGGACGGTCCGGTTCATATTAGCGTTGTGTGTCAAGTGTAATTCAACCTTAAAAGACTTATGACATAATGACATTATATAATTACGAATAGCTCATTCGAAGAATTCTATGAACTTACAAAATAAAAGAACTTGAATTACGATTTATATAAATTCACTTATTAATATTTTTTCCTCTTGAAACTGAATTTTGTTACTAGCTTAAATGCTTCCAGTTGCGTCAAGATTTTTGGGTTTGTACATTTTCGTTGATAATGCTAAGCGTCCTGTTTATATTCGAATTGAACAATATCTGAGAACATGGAATACGGATTTGAGTCCATGTATGTCACGGATAAACTATGATTGTCCATACTTTTCTTTCTTAAGAGTCCGCCGGCGTGGTCTCGTGGTTAGCGTCGCTGACTACAGATCCGTCGGCCCGGGTTCGATTCCCGGTACCTCCTCGGATTTTTCTGAGGTAGGGAGGTCTGGTAGGGGTGCACTCAACCTCGTGGTTCCAAATTGAGGAGCTACTTGATAGAGAAGTAGCGGCTCCGGTCATGAAAACCACCAATAACGACCGTGGGTGTCGGCATGCTGACCACATGCCCCCCAATCCTGCCATCTGCCTACGGGAGATGACGCAGCGGTCGGGTGGTAGGCCAAGTCCCTCCAGGGATGTAGCGCCACGGAGTTTAGTTTTAGTTTAGTTTCTTTCTTAAGAAGTGAAATCCAGTGTTTAGGAGTGGTGTTTCTAGTTTATTAATTTGTTTGGTGTTCCGTTTTAATTTAAAATAGAGATTACTGTTATTTGAATATAATAATTTGTGATGATGAATTCTAGAATACGTTCAATGATCGTGAATTAACATGTGATATATGTTCAACATCAAGTTCTAATATGGTGCTGCGTGTCCATATATTCCAAGTTTGTTTTATTTCGAATCTAATTGTAAAGAGTCATTCAGAATTAGAAATTGGATGCACTTTTATTATAATCCCCGATCTTATCTTTACATTAAATGATTATTGTTGTCTACTCCATTGTTCCTGAATAGAAATTAATGAAACATTGTAACTACACTGTTAGAGTATGTTTCTCGCAACAAATATTGTGTTTTATGTGTCAGACAAGGGTATAGTCGCCTCGCTACCATCGTCTACAACTTCTCCATTTGTTAGATAATTAATACTAGGCACTTAATTCCACCGTATAATAAACTAGTTTGCTTTATGTACGTTCTTTGTTTTTACTTCATCTTGGTTTTGAGTCTATTGTCATGAGAATTTTAAAAAAATGTATATATATGTTTCTTGCGAATAGACATATTTTTCGCAATTTTCTATATCTCTATATATACATATAAGAGGCTTTTTTCTGACTTAATGACTGACTGACTGACTGAGAATCAATGTAGAGCCTAAACTATAATAGGTAGAGTCTTAGAATTTTGACAGTACCTTCATTTCATAATGTAAGTGCTCACTAATGAAGGATTTTGAAAAATCTTGATTTTAAATGCCAAAAATAAAAAAATGTTGAGGATACTTAATACCTTTTTACAAAGAGTTATCAAATCCAAATCACATTCCATGTACAGTTCACATGACAATAGTGTATTGTTGGCAGTGGTCACAGGTAGTTTGACGTAAATGATATGGGACTTTGACAAATTAGAGAAGTTGTCGATATAATTCATTGGTATAAATAAATATTGAAGAAAAAATCCACGAAAATAATGCACAATGTGATGCAGTCACACTACTGTCTCTACCCTGGACGTAGAGAATACCATTTTCTCACTTCACATTTTGATGTAGAATAAGAGGTCGTATTACGGGGACAGTTTAATCCAACTATCTCCGCCAGATTTTTTTTTTCAACGAGTAAGTTATGCCATATCAGAACTCTGTAAAAAATCCTATCCACTGATACGTTATTCATAGCTATAGGATTTGTACTTTTAGTTGAGAAATATGGATGTTTATCATAGGCCCTAATCATGTAACAGGAGACAAAATAGGATTGAACAATAAATTTTGGTCCTATGCGCGCAATATTTTATTATGTCCCAGATTTGGGTAGGAAAGAATGAAAGTGATAACGAATTTATTTTGTATTTCAACCCCGCAACGGTTTGTATGGTAACATGAGAGTGAGAAATAAAATATTCCCTAAAGGCAGTACAGTTTCATGCTACCGGAAATTATGTTCCTTCTTATTTGAACCTCTACCAGACATGGTGTGTAGAAGCAATGGGGTGCAAAATTCTACATCATCCATGAGCCATGAATAGCTATATCAAGCGTTATCCGAGCGAATAATTTGAGTGTGTCAGTCTTTTTCCTCATTTCAATTTATATATACCTATTTATGGACCTAGAGTTTGAAAATCGAAAGTCCTTCATAAGTTAATTTCGAATACAAAACCCGAGCGACGCCGGGCCCTTCAAGCTAGTTATTTTCATATGCAGCAAGCAGTCAAGCCTGTGTGTCAAGTCTACATATAATTAGTTGTCATGGCTACCAGTATAATATAGCTTGTGAAATTGTAGGGAATATCGAAAAAGCAATTTTATACACGGGCTACACCCATCTATTGACCTGAGCTTCCAAGTGAAACCTAAAGGTAACGCCTTCCAATACTGTTATTATAACACGGTCATTAACGTTAGATGTGTTGTAATAGTTCCCACACCCTAATTATTGGGCGATGGGAGGTGTTTTGCTAACTACAATTTTTTTAATAGATTCTTAGTTTTTTTCACACTGAACAAAATGATACAGGATTAAAATGTCGCTTTAAATTATTTTCTGAGATACTATGATCATTTTTTTAAGTACTACCTAAAGCTATTTTCATAACTACTCCCCCTAAACACCACTAACACCAATAAAATGCTTTTGATAATAAATAAATGCATAAAATTCATTTCAATAACTATAGATAGGAAATACAAATTAATTTTATTCTTGTAAACAATTAACCTATGTTTATATAGTGTCGGAATGAATTAATACTTTAAGAAACATATTCAGCGGTATAAAGCACTGAATATTATTATTGGTACCAGTATACTGAATAGTCATGAAAACTTTGTACCCCTAGGATGTAAACTATAAAAGCCTTCACATTTTCAAACCAGGAACTCGTCAAAATTACCACAGTTCAAGAAATAAGTAAATATTTGGAACATTTTTTTTTAATTTTAAAATAGCATCATTTTATAAACTTAAAAAAGTAAAATATATAAATATTGTTCTGTAGGATGAGCTTTTAATAAAAGTACATTATTATTTTAGATGAAACAGCGAAATATTCACCTTTATCCTTTAAGATAAACGGCAATCTGAATTAAAAGACATGGTACCTCTCTTCAAAGATTGACCGTGACATAATAAAAAACAAAATACAGGATACGTTTGGCTTATGTGAAGAGTGATTTAAGCTTCTAAAGTGTAGAGTTATAGTAAAGAAATATTACTAAAGTTTATCCAGATAGTCATATTATTCAAGATTTTGAAAAAAGTGAGCTGGTATAAATTCAGTGCCTAATGCTATAGCTTATGTTATTATTTTCAATCTATTTTCAGTAGCACGGCAGTAATGGGATGTTGCAATTGCTGAAATTCTGTGATTTATATTTATATATATTCCCTTTTTTTACCAACACAAACTTTTGTTTCTCCTTTTATCTCTTATTAGTAGTTACAGGTTTGTTACATATGGCTTATTATATAAGCCAAGCAAATGATAAAACTTACTGGTATATTTAGAGGTCCTTAATAAATGTCAAGTAAAGGGACAATGTAAATAATTAAATTAATTAAACAAAAGCCGGTAAGTACATAAAGTAAAATTGGCATTAAGTAATTCTAAAGATGTGTTACCACTATTAAATATCAGATTATGTATTAAAATGTGATGCAATTTACAACATAACACCCTCTAAAATTTATTGTGTTAGCCTATACGAATATATACTTTGTTCAGATACCTTACATAATATATTACATTATTATATATTGTATATAGACGATAGTTAAAAATGGTATACTTAAGGTAAAAAGTCAATATAATAAAATTAAAATTAAGTTATATCATTAAAGAAACATAAAAGTACATTAACATTCTTATATATAAATATATAAGTTATATAGATATAGTAAATCAAGCTCTTAATCATACATAATGATTGCGAGACTCACAGTGAGGAGGTCAAATTATAATAAAAATATAATTTTATCACTCATAAAAAAAATGAAATAAAAAAAAATTCTTGCAAGGTAAAATAAATGTTGATGCTTCTTCTTTGTAGGCCTATGTACTTCTGGAGTGGCATTTCGACATAGGTTACCTTTCTTTAACGTCATAGCTTAATTTTAGTTTTGTTGTATTGACTTCGTATCTCAAGTACATAATTTTTAACTATTCACTATAAATAATGTAGAAGAATGTAATTGTAACCTAATTTATAATATAAAGTAGGCTATTTAACATTTTATTTTATGTGATAATTTAAAAGAAAAAGTATGAAGTTGTGTATTGCAATCTATTTGAATATGATTACCCTCTACGGAAATGAAGTCCATTAATGATCATTACAAATTATAAATATGTATAAATTATGCTTACATTACAAACATTTTCCTAAAAATAGTTTCTTTTATCCATGCCAATGATGTTTCACTATCGATATATATGTAATCAAAAATTTTCATAGTATATTTTGTGTTGAATTGAGACCATATAACATAAGTTATGAGGAAATAACCTTTTTCTGGTTATATTATGATTTTACTTTCCGTCTAAATTGGTATACGTAAATTTCTAGCCCGTTAAGTAATGTGACTGAAATCCTATCTTTGCCTGTTTTTGTTACGTCAACTGATATATCTGTTCGGCACATAATGTGACTAGGAAATCGTATAGAGCATTACGAAGTTTCCAGAGAATTAAAAGTTAAATTTGAGCCAGATGTATGATTAGTATAGTTTCCACGTGAACTAACGTAACAATGAATTATTGTCATATATGAAGGGTTGTTACGGAACAGAGTGCATGAACTTGTTTCTTTCTAGTCACGCGACATTGAATTTAGCAAGGCAAATGTGGTTCATGTTTCTTTGCCACTTGCAGGAGGTCCCGCTTATGATTAGCATGTTTCTTATAGTAAAACTTCTCTGAGAGAGTAAGCAGAGAACCAGAAATTACTTTTCTCGCTCACCCTTTGACACACTAAAATTAATATAATCGTTGTTGAAAAGAATTGCCCCATACATAAAATCTCTTATTATTAAAAGAAGCGAAAGTTTGTTGACGACTTGAATTTAGTCTTTCTCATTCCACACGAAACACATAGCCCCCGGTGGAGATTTCATTTAGGAAAGCTAATTTATTCACCTTTATTTCCCTGTAGAAGATAGAGTGATTGGTGGGTATTCTAGAGGAAACTATTGCTGCTATTACGGGTACTACTTGAACGTGAAAAGGCCGGGATATTGGTTCAAATGTTGTTGAGTGTTGTTAAAATCCCGTGTCTACGACATTGACCCAGTTCATAGTCCCTCCCTAAGTACATGCTACACCTGCACCACAGAGGCCGACAAGAGGATCTATGGAAGATCTTTTGGTCCACAATTATAGGGGAGGTCATGTATTAAGTGGCTATTCTACAATGTCAATGGTTGAAAGTTTGTCAAACATTGAAAACGAGGGGTATTTAATACGACTATTACACGGATTTTCAATTTCGATTATAAAGAAATAATAGGCAAATCAATTGACACGTATTTTGTTTAAATGAAAAATAAAAATTATGAACTTCAGTCATTCATAACATGCATCAAATTTTTCTTCTTATGAGGGTATCTCTTTTACATGTTTATCATTGATCATTCATTAGAAATTCTATTTATTATCACGCAAAGTGACAATCACAGCATGGTAGTGAGGAAAATGCTGTGCGAAGTTTGTTTTATACTCCGACTTACATGTCACTCAAATTAGAATTACTTGTTAAAAAAATAATGTAATATAAGAAAAACGTTAAAAGAATAAAATAACCCATTCACTTGTTTTCAAATATGATCCAGAGTGATAGTTGGTGTTTAGTCAAAGATATTTTCTTAGGAATACCACGAGAGATTCGGAATTTATCTTGAGGAAATCAGATCTCAGGTCACAGAGTTATTTATTTAACCAATAATATAAGAAACTACGGAAATTAATAAAAAATAAGATGTTTCTGCCATTCTGAATCATTGTAAGAGCGATATACATTAGTAAAACAATCTATGTATTTTATTATATCGATCATGTCTTCTATTGTCTCGCTTCATGCAATTCTCATCAGCTGTGGGCTATTGTATTTCTCATATTATCCTCCTTGCTAAAATAATATCGCGTACTTAATAATGTGTTTATTATAGCACGAGATTTAAAATGTTAAATCATACATATAAATAATTATACATTGTTGTTATATCTCCTTTTGCTCATAAGCAGCTTATATATAAACAATCGTGTTAATTACTTTTGAAGCTACAGGTTTGAAGATGTTTCAGTTTTCATTCTTTGTGAATTTACAGCAAAAAGAAATGATGCGATAAAATGAAATTGATAAAAATAAAACTATAAAATTATGATAGACACTTGCAATTAGTTGAATTTCGACATATTCTTATACTGGACTGGTCACTGATCCATGAGCTAAATAGTAAATTATATACTTATCTATTATTTATGCAATTCACATTAAAGGTAAAATTTCGAAATATTTTCTAGCTCTCGACACATGACACATGTTTATAAATACATTGTAAAACATAGCCTAGCAAATTTTGCAATTTTACGAGTTTCATAATGAAGTCGTAAATGACATACAAATATAGTTATACCATAATACTTTAGAAATATGTAGTGATGATTTTAATGATAGTAATATTTTACTTCTTTTCTTTTCAGGTAAGCAGAGAAACATAATCAATATTTATTTTTCAACTTGACAAAAAAGTGAGTATATTACAGTTCTATTATAAATATATTCGAAAATGCTCACGAGTTCAATCACCAATGAAATCATTGTAATTTTTCATTCACATTCTAGGTACCTCACAGCCCTACAAACCTTTCTTTAATACATCAACTTCTAGGTAGTGGCTATTTTCCATCAGTTCTATGTGTGCAAGCTATAATACTATAATTCTGTAAATTAAAAAAGAAAATCTCGTTATTTGCTCTCAAATCTTAAGACAGCTGTATGTTAACCTAAATGTAATTATTCTCTATATTCGTAATGTAAATTAAAATCATAACTCTTTTAAACAGTGAATTATGCCTAGGACTTTCAAATTCTACTAGTTTTCTTCATATAGTCCTACGATGTCACGCGACCGGGTGAGACTCTTAGAACATTCTCGTGTGGCTCCAAAAAATCCTGAGACTAAACTGAAATTGTCATTAATCTTTTTTGGCTGGCGATTTAATTTTTTCTCCTGAATCCCCGCTTCAAAGCGAACAAAATGTTCCGCGCTACTTGTCATATTTCTCAAAACAGTTTCTCTACTCCACGCTAGGTATCAGTTGGAAGAAAGTAGATGTGCAGGGGTTGAATTTTGGAAGCAGGTCCTAGAAAAAATCCAAATATAGTCTAAAACAGTGTGCAAAAAGACTAATTTACATTCTTGGGACAACCTATTCATCCAAGTCATTGTATTCAACGATTAAGTTCTTTAAATCTAAGCGTCAAGCAGTTCTAACCGATGTACATTTCACTGAGATTGTGATAACCACCTTAACTGGCCACCTACCAGATTTCAAACAATTAGCAAGCAAACTGTTCAGTAGAAGAAGTTCATGTTCGAGCTGCATTAATAGCGATGAGATATAAGTTTGTAGATAAATATAACTTTGCTGCTATTTTTTAATGATATGTCAATAATTTGCGTTCGAAAAATTCACATTTATCCTTGATCTTATGTTACAAAAAAAGTCGCTCCGAACACACTGGTAGTTGGCCACCTGTGACTATTAAGCCCTCGAAAATTTTTGTAAATGAGCATTGAAGTACTTCAGATATTCAACCATGAATTAAAATAGACATATGTGAAATAATTCAACACAGCCTATTTCGGATCCTAAGTTTGATTGTTTGTTTCTTGGATTGTTTCCAATCGATTTGTTAATCATGCATTGTAATATGAACTGAAAGAGATAAAACCAACTCACTTAAGTTCAGACGAAACTTTGCTATACATTTGAAGTTCTTGTTCGGAGAATGTGAAATTTGTGTTTCCGTTGTGGTTGAGATAGCGTAGGCATCAGTGATGCAAAACCGGCTGTCTGATGTTAAACTTCAGTTTCAGTGGACTCTCTCGGGAAATCGGTTGACGTAGCTGATTGACTCGGAAACTGTAGTAACAACAACCAAACACGACTATTTTTATATCTTCCGAGAACACATTCTCGTAATACTCACGCGTTCTTATCAGCT
This sequence comes from Ectobius pallidus, assembly GCA_964059195.1. NCBI lineage: Eukaryota > Metazoa > Arthropoda > Insecta > Blattodea > Ectobiidae > Ectobius > Ectobius pallidus. The sequence continues at coordinate 78,036,619 of CAXKWD010000006.1, forward strand.
ATTTTATTGTTACTAGATCCTGTAGCTTAGGTAATACAACACAACAGATCTATTATAATTATCATACTTTACGTACAAATAATTGAGGTTTTGTTTACTCTTTCCTGTAAAATAATTGCTATTTTTAAAAATGAAGCTGAACAAACTCATAAATAGGTCAATAAACTGTCTAAATTATTATAATTTTCATTTGTGTGCCAACTTGTAGCGCAAATTAGAGCTCGCTAGAAACGAATATGAAGCCAATGATCATATTTTCTCACACGAAGACGCGTAAGTTCTTACCCACTTTTTGAACCTAAATGTACTACTAGTAAGGTAAATTTGGAAATTTGCAAATCTACAGGTTGATGAAGAATGTGTAAATTTTACAATTAAGTATAAAGTTTAATCAATTTTCTTATTATTCAATAGACAACCAGAGTTTCTGCCATGGTTAAATATACATTCCAGTTGTTTAATTTACTGACATATTTCGTCTAGCATTGTAACATTGGATTCCATTTTAGTTATTATTTGATTTCTATGAATATAAATAAGCAATAGTGTTTATATAACTGCTTTTGGCCAAAGACTTTAAACTCCGACAATTCTAAATTAGGTGGATAAGATGTTATGTTGGTTTCCTTAAAAATGTTCTGATTATACGATTCTGAAATATTATCAATGGACATTTGCTCTCAAATCAGAGATATCATTATATGCCGTGTGCAGTATAACCTACATGTGCATTCAATTATGGTCGCAGGTAAAAAATAAATTAATATAACGCTTGAATTTGTGACAATTCATAAGAGTTTATCATAATATCCTGTAATGTATGTATATTATGTTTGTAAGCCATTCATTTATAATCATATGAAATACGCTACATTCATATTTTCAATTTTCACTTTCAAACCGTTAGAACCGTTCATTTCTGAAAAGATACGTTTAAATAAGATTTCTTTTAACACCAGAAACTACACAGCAGAGAGTATTTGTAATCTTCTTTTTGAGTATCTGGGCGGAATATAAAGTTCTCATCCCTCCTCTAACTAGTACCAAAGAAATAAGAAAAAGATAATACACAATCGGAAGTCAGCAACATAGAAAGTTGTCTTGCTGATCACGCCGGGAATCCGTATGCAAACATTTATTATGATAACTTTCCTACTTTAAACTGTTTTCTCTTTTCCCCCTTTTCTGTCAGCGTCTTTCTTATTTCTTTGTTTTCGGCAATACTTCACCCGGCATTTACAACGACCGGGAGCATTCAAAACTTCTGTTGACTCGGTGTTCGCTGGAAGAGATATTAGAGAGCGGTCTGGACTTTTCTATAGGCTATACAGGCTTTCACTTCCCGCTGGGCTAGATGTACGATGTCCAGGGATTCTTGTGGAAACCCACAAATCTTATGCTCCACTCACTCCCTTCGTATCTTCTCTTTCTCGCAAGTATGTTCTGTTCCCTTTTCACTACAAACATATCAGCCCTCTTGTGATTCCCTCACACCTTTCCTTTCCTTTCCTTAGAAAGCGCACAAAATAAAAAAGTAATATTGCTAAAAGAAAATATAGAAGCTCTTGAAAACTATAAGTATAGAAACATTCTTACCATAAATGCAGTTCTTTACTTTTATGAGATTTTTGTTGTTTCTTGTTGAAGTATTTCAGTTATTGGAATAGTTTATATTTACACTTCTTTAACAATCAGGAACAATCCAGAAAGCACAAGAATTTATCCTCATTACATTTTACCACGACACAGGGAAGACGAAAACTTACAGCCCATTTCCATCCTTAATTTTTCTTAAAGATAAATAATTTTAAAAAGCTAAAATGAAAGCAGATCCGTCTATGGAAAGGGGTTTGAGCGTCATAGCTCTGTGTCTGCGGCAGGTAAACGATTGTCACTTGTACTTTCCCGAAAATTTTTGAAATATTTTAAGAAAACGAGATTATGGTGAAGTAAAACACCTTTCCTCGGGGACCTTTTTCATCGTAACTATGGTCCCTCAAGAGGTCTGCGGATCACAGGTTGGGAACCACTGTCATAGCACATGCATGAAGCAATGTTAACAAAAAATGCGAATTTATAATTTGAATGAAAATAGCATATAAATTGCACTGTTTTATGGAAATAAAAGGAGGTAACTTGAATAAGGAGCATGTGGTTATGGACACCTAAACCCTGGAGCAGTAATCCGAGAACGCTATCAGAAGCTTATGTCAGTGAGCCTGCTGTTGAGACTGATAATCAGTCACGAATACCTGTCAGTACTACAGAGTACATCAAATATCTGTTACCTTGTGTCACATTTCTATGGTAATTAAAACTACACATTTGAAATTTTACTAGTCTTCATGTATTTTTATAGGTACCGGTAATAATAGCATTACTATTATTACTGCAAAATTATAAATTCCACATACATAACGCTCTTTGTGGTCGCTGCAAACCGTACCCTGTGTACACGGAACTGTCTATCTTTTACTAGGTTATTCTTTAGGATATATTATGACTTATGTAGGCCTAATATAGGCCTATCGACTTAAATTCAATCTAATTTCAATATTTTGTTCTGCAACATGGATACAAGTTATAAATCTTAGCACAGTCTGCGCACAGTCATTACTAAACTTGGTCAACACCTTCGTTTCAAAATTCTATATAAAGGCTATTTACAAATGAATATTTATATACCCCTAGGCTTTACTTTACCTAGAAGAAGTAAATAATAGTTTACTTCGTACCATGTTGAATTTAATTGTTCACGATCTTCAAGACAGTCCGGAAAAGCAACTTTACTACGAGAAATGTAATGTAGAAATATACATACAGAGAAAACTAATTGGTTGCCCTGTAAATGTTCAATCTCATTATTATTATTATTATTATTATTATTATTATTATTATTATTATTATTACACAATGAGACATACTATGAACTAAAGTGCCTTGAACCGTATTCGTTGGAATTCGCCAATCTCATAAGTAAGATGAAGTTTGATTTAGGCCAGTAGTTATATCAATTTTGATGGTTTAATTAATTTTATGATGAAACTGTGATACCTATTACTGCTGCGAAATAATTTTTAGCAGGGAACCTCTTGGTGGGGTTCAAACAATGTACCTTCGATCCGAGATTTCCTGGTCCTTAAAGTTCTCCTGTAAGGCACCTCTGAGCAATTTCTTTCTAGAATGGATACATGTCTAACATATGGTCAATGACAAAAAAACAAAAGTGGAACTAATTATATTCGTATAGCTGAGTGTGGTTAATAGATCCTGACAGTAGAATAGCTTGTGAGAAGGAAATATTCCACTGGATACAAAAACAATTTCCTAAGCTTAGCATAATTTTCATTGTTTATTCGTTAATTTAGTAATATTCAAACTTGACAGAAGTTAACGAATTTTCAAGTTGACAAAATATTCTAAACAGATTACCAGAAAATTTTACTATTGTTATTTACTTTATTTCACACTTCTCCCGGCGAGGAAATTCTCTTTAAAGCTCTAATACCATATTCATTCATAATTACTCGGTCTGTACTTATAGCCCATGTAATTTTCACCCAACAATCCTCCCACCACTGAAGAATTCTATTTCTTAAATAAACGTATAATTAATAATATTTGTTGAATTATTTTTCAAATGAAACGTTGGAGAACGCGTAAATTGATATTACAATGCATGCGGTCTGTGTAAGAAGAAACTATTAACTTGAATGTGGAAACGCAGCCTTTCCAGAAAGTTTTTTTTTTTTGGAAGATCCTGTCTATTTCAAATAATTTTGTACATATTTCAAGTCAGGTTTCACTTGTTTTAGATTAGCATTCATTTTGCTTTCCCTGATTTAACATGCAGAATGTTCAAACATTGAATGCCAAAATTGCTATGGATGATACAGACAAAAACAAACAAGTACTGTTAAACAACCATTGGCCAGGAACTCGTATTGATTGAGTTCTGAACATTCAAAGGTAATGGGAGATGAGATGAAGTTATTGAGTGCGACTGAGGATAAAACGATGTGACGTGTTTATCATTACTGTATTGCTGAAATCAGTGTTCAATTATAATAAACTAGCTTAAAAGACCCGGCGTCGCCCGGGTTTTGTATTTTGTAATTGGAAATTAGCTTATGAAGGATTTTCAATTTTATATTCTAGGTCCTTATATATATAATATTTTATATATTTTATAATTTTTTATGGCTCATAGAGGATCTAGAATTTTGCATCCCATCGCTTGTACAGTGCACAGCAAGCCTGGTAGAGGTTTAAATAAGAAGAAACAGAAATTCCTGTAACATAAAATTGTAATATCGAGGCGGGAAATTTCCCACTCTTATGTTACCATAAAGCCGTTTTGGAGATGAAATTAAACAGAAAGCATTATCACTTTCATACTTTTCTCTCCAAAAACCTGCGATATATTATAATAATATACACATTACCATACCTCGTTTTGTTTTCTCTATGTCCAGGGTAGAGAAAGTTATGTGATTCCATTATTTTAGTGGATTTCATTCTGTGATATTTATTTATAACATGAATTATTTTGATAACTTCTCTTATTTGTCAAAAGTGCATTTCATTTGTTTTTTCCAAGCCCACCTGATACCATTTGGCAACAATATATTCTGTGATTTGGAATGGATAATTCTATGTAAAAAAGGATTAACTATTTTCAAAAACATTTAATTTTTGGCATTTAGAATCAGAATTTTTCAAAATCCTTTCTTAGTGAGCACCTACATTATGAAACGAAGGTACTGTCAAAATTCCAAGTCTCTACCTGTTATAGTTTAGGCTGTACGTTGATTCCTGTCATTCAGTCAATCAGTCAGTCAGTCAGGACAAAGCCTTTTATATATATAAGAGATATTCAAAGTTACCAACATTAACCTCATTTTGGATCCGGTATAGACGTATTCGGGAGCAAGTCAATATGAACTTTCTATCGTGATTTTACAAATTCTGTTGATTACTTTGTCCTCATCCTTTTGATTAAAAATTACTAAATATTATTAAATACATTTTCCAATAATTTTCTTATGGAATAAGAGGATGTGTTGGGCCATAAAACGTTAATACAAAATACAAAGTACATTTTTGTTTAGTGTTTTATTGAGTTCATCTACGTTTTAGAGTGCTTATCTCCATGTTATAGTATATTTTAACATATAATATATTAACAACGTATCATGTTTCAAGCCACGGTCTGTGGCATGCGGTCTGTGCCATTAATTTATTAATTAACGTATTCGGGACTTCTCTGGGTCTATATTGTGACTCACATTCCTTGAGAAGATGTATTTCACTTCATGAACTCAATTAGATTGCTTTGTAGTATTTCTTCTTTTCCGTTTTATTGTCATGAAATTTATCACTTAGAACTCCGTAGCCTTCTGAACAAACAAACAAACAAACAAACAAAGAGAAAACAATTTGATGATGATAAAAAAAGATAAAAAGAAGCCTTAGGAAGAAGAAACTCTGTAATGTAGTAATCATAAAAAGAGAGAATCAATACTCAGTGACCAAAATTTATATTTTCTTTAGTTATCTTCAACTCTATAGTCCAGAACTTCAAAACTATTCATCCTTACAGCAAGGAAGAAGCCATTAAACTAAGAACATTTTGTCAAGTTTGTAAGGAAAACAAGCGATTTCCTTTGCAAGTTTCCAGAAGCCATAGTCTAAAACTCGTATATAAGATTTATATTTCCAAAGCAAGACAGGAATATGTCAAAAATTACTGAAAATCTTCTATTCAATTTTATGTTAATAGTAATATATTCTAGCCAAAGGTACATACGTATAATATAACATTGCTAGTATATTGTAGAAGCAGAAGCATACGCCACACTTATTACAGTATCTCGGTGAATTTTACAATAATTGTAATTTTGATTGTAGATTATTTGATTGTAGATTATTTGTTTGAAGATGTAATATTAACATTGTATTTATAAATGCATTTTGTCGTATAACATGTAATTCAAATCAAAATTACAAAATAAGCCCTCATTGGTACAAGCTCAGAAAGGTGACGTTTATTCACTGATCTAAATATTAAATTCTCCAGTGCAAGGAACTGAAAGCCAAATAATTAGAAGTTACTTAAGTATTTCTCGTAACATGTAACGTCTCTCACTCACTCTTGTAGACAATTCAGTTACTGATGTCAAACACAATAAAACTTTCATTGGGTTGAACTGGGTCTAGTTTTACGAAAACGTATAAACTTTATGGTATTTCCTTTAACGGGAATGCAATTCTGTTTTGTAGGAATTGTAATTTTTAACGGAATAAGCTAAACTCCATAAATAGAGATAAAAAATAATTCTTATTGTAATTGAATATTCTTAGCTTTAATGTTATTCGATGTATTATACTACAATTTCAAAACGTTAATACAAAATACAAAATACAAAATACCTTAATACAAAACGTTAACAATGAATTTGCATATATTAAAACATATATTATTCTTTATGTCAAAGACTACTTAAAAAGAGAGAACAAGTTAGTTATAATAAAGTATTCGCCCGTTGCTGGATCCTATGTTTTATTATTTTCGCTGAATTATGTGGAAGAATCTTGATTTTAAGAACGGAATTTTTATTCTGAACTTGAGCAGTTGTTCTTCTGAGACTAGTAATGATGTCGTCAAAGTTGGTAAAAGCCGAATGAATATATATGACCCATATCTGATAGGTTCAGAGCTCCTACACCTCCCACACGATTCAACAAATATATCAATATGCAGTCTGAATGGTCGTTTAAAGTCTGATAACTTGGCTAGTAATGATATATTGAGACAGCTATGCGAACCAAGAGCTGAAAACTTGGATGTTTACAGTGTCACAAGATGGTAATATAAATCACCTACTTTAAAGAGAAAACATAAAAATAGATCCTTAGTTCCTTTTGTGAATGTTAGAATGTAAAACAGTTAACATATCTAGGGCAGTTTTTCAGTACTATAAACTTTTTTTTGTTTTCTTCCTTTAATTGTTTCACCCATTTGCCCTTTTATTTCTCCATTAAATACGCTACTCTAACATCTTTGACTTTGACTTATGTCTATGCCTTACTAACTTTTAAGATTTAATAAATATTGTAGCTATATGGTAATTTACATTGACGAAAACCTAATTGAAACTCGATGATAATTTGTAGAATTGCTCCGGGTATTACCTGGGAATTCTAACATCGTAAATGTCCATGACGCCTACTTCCCGGATTGAACCCAAGAATCTAGTGTAAAAAAATGGCTTGCTTTCACTGTGGTGAAGAGGACCATTGATTTAGATATGTAAAATCTTGTAATCACATTTGCCGGAGATGATTATTAGTACTAATAGAATTGATATATAATCCTATGAACATAGCTCCATAGGCGATGGAATAGGTCCTACTGTCTGTTTTAAACCCGAAACGAATCATCCAAATTAAGGAAATTGGCACAATATGCCTTATAGTTAAGTATTCCTTCCTATGAAAATAGTTTCAAACCACAGGAAATTGAAGTATACCGTAGGCCTAGTACTCCTAATCGGGGCCAGATACACAATACAATAATTTTTTTTCGTTAATCGTAGAAGTATTTTCTCCTTCATGATTCACTATTCAAAAGGGTGTATATGTAATATATAAATTATTGTGTTTCAAAGATAATGATGATTTTTTTGCACATGTGCAACATCATACGACTAAGGAATTTTAAGTGTTTTTTTTTTAAGAAGTTTTAAAATTATTTTTATAATTTCAAAAAATAATTTTAAGAGAAAGACCAAAAGGAGTCATAACTTTCCAAAATATCTCAATTTTAAAACAAGTTTCTGATTTCAAGCTAGGTATATAAAACTTATAAAATAAATATTTGAAATGAACTACTAAATTAAAATTCTGACAGGAAAGGGTTCTCTGAGAAGGAAATGATTAATTTAGTATATCTGTCATTTGTGTTAAAAGATCAATAAATCCTCAGATAATTTTTAAACAACAACTTCAGGAGCATGATTACTCTTCCTTGTGTTACTGTAGTCTTCACTTCCGTTCTGTATAATACATTTTAGGAGTACTTCAAGGCATTCATTCAAGCTATGCAAATGGCACGTTCATTTTGTTAGTGAGACAGCAGAGCTTTATGTGGACAGTGTTGTGTGAAACAATTCTGAGTGCTGTAAACCACAAGATATATACGTATCACTCGGCGAATCTTGGATAATGGTAAAGTTAGTCAACTTCATCTTCCTTTCGCGTAATTAATATAGTTTTGACAATTATTATTCTTTATTATTTGAAGACTCAACATACATGTTCCGAATTGTATTACATATGAAGGGCCTAGTTCCATAAGGGCGTAAGGTACAAGGACATAGTTTCGAGAAATCTTGTTGTTTTTAAACAATGTTACCACTCAGGTCTTTTCTTATGACTGAGCAGAGGTTTAAGGCACAAGTATAAATTGTTCACTGAGTATTTAAGAGATATGAAGAGAAGGCATAAATGTTAAAAGCTCAAAATTAAAGATGTGCCTTACGCCCTTATGGAACTAGGCCCTTCTCTTCGAAACATAATAGTGTGTGTATGCCAGAAGTATAGGACGCCGCAATCACGATGTGGGACCCACACATCGGTAAAAGAAACCGGGGAAGAACGCGGCTCAGATGGGCGGACATATTTGTGAAAATGGCAGGAAATCAGTTATAAAGTAAGCAAAAGACAGAACTGAATGAAAAAAGAACTAAAGCTTAACCCATAACAAACTATAGCCTAATTAGTTATGTGCCAGTGCCAAACTAAACAGGTCCAATCTAACGGGGAAAAAGTGGTATTAGAATTAGTAGGCTATTAAGATTTAGTGATAAACAGGCCGTTAAAATTCAACTCGCTTGGAATAGCTCATCAAGCTAGAAATAACGAGCCCCTTTTAAAGGAGACCTTGCCCTTTGTGGGACATTATGGTTAAATTAATTAATTAATTAATTCAATCATTCATTCATGGCTGTCTGTCACTCGTACAAAAGTGACACACTACACGAAGGACGTTTGCCAACTGAGCCGAATATGTGGTTTATGTACCATTTTTTGTGTTTAATTTGCACCAAAACTACCAATTTGTTGGTAAATTTATTCCTTAGTCTTTCCTCTGCTGATCTGAAAAAAATAAACAGCACGGATAAAGCCGTATTTTTAAAGAAAAGTAGCCTATTGAAGGAACCAGCTGTTAAAATCTGCGCAGTCATATCAAGTTCATCTTGTTTATCTCTACAATTTACGGCAAACTTTCTCTGACTGGAACTTGTGGTACCGACAGTGTGAACTACAGGTTTGGTAGTAGTGTCAATCATTCATTCTGAAAGTTTTATTTCAGTGAATATTTATTATCCGGGGGTAAATTCACATTTTTCTCATCTTGTAAATAATAACCACAATTTTCTCATTTTTATTTTTATTTATTTAAATTATTTATTCAAATGTAGTACAGAATAAGCTGCTGTTCAGTATTAAATTAAATAAATATTATTATTCAAAAGATGTGTTAAAATATGGTAAATAGCTATTGGGAAAAATTTTTGCAAAACAACTTGCAGAGAAGTTCAAAATTAATACAAGTATTGGTCACTAGGTCTAAAAAATAAAACCTTTGAGTAACACAATTAATTTTAAAATTAAAATATAAATCCCGAGAGAAGCTAAATTGTTGGTTTGTTAACATATTTAAAATCGTTGTCTCTTATATTTATAACATGTTGAAATGTTCTCATTATTGAATTGTATTTAAGTCAACTGACATTTCTGCCATGGTATTTGTATTTAACACTGTAACTTCTGAGCTCTGTTACTACGTCGAAGTTCCCACGTTTATTTTCGATGGCGGGCAATAATACTTACATTGTATGATGGGTGTGATTTTAGAATTATACTCCTTGTTTTCTATTAACATTTCTGTACTAATTCAGTATTCAAGAATAAATAAAATTGTGTAAGTTAAACGAAAGACTCTATACAAAAACTTACAAGTATTTTTCATAATAAAATACATTTTATAGTAATTTTAAAGGTGCATATAGGACATGTTTCATGTATTTTTATCAAAAGGACAAGAGTGAATTACTTGTACACTTTACGTTTAGCATGGACATAAGTGTTTTTCCACACTTTACTTAAATGAAATATTATTAAATTCCATATTCAAAGTATAATTCATAGTTAATCACACAAAAGGAAAATATTCACTTTTAACCTAACTTTGATGTTGGTGATACAACTCAATCTTTATGGTTCTTTATCTTGTATACTATAACCTTATTGAAAGTGTTCAAATACTCCAACAGGTTATAGATCTATATGTTATGTGATGTTTTAGCTATAAATGTGTTTTTTATAATATTAATAGCATTTCATGCAACATATATTTTAATTCAATCAAACAATGAACATTCTTAAGCAACTTGCATGTTATTAAATATGTAAAATTATTATCTGTATTATGCCAATGCACAAATTACTCAATACAAATTGTAAAAAACTTTAATCTGTCTGCTTTTCAAGTATTCCATATTCGAGTTTGATACGTCATATGTGGTTTTGAATATACTAGTACAGAGGCTGAAAACATTTATATTAAGTTTTATTACAAATTGTACTAGTGGAATTTCTACCAAACTTCAAAATGAAGTTCATTAATGATTTCTGTACTAAATACATAAACAATTTATTTACTTTATTTTGAATTTTAAGTTGTTATAGAACATTATCAGTTTTTCATTTTAAGCTGAGATAGTTTAATGTCAGAATACATCGCGGAGAGATCTTCATTAATTTTGTTCAAACCACGAAGTGTAATAAAATTATTTTCACCTCATTGTATTCTACCTTAGGAAATAACTCCTTCGTGAAGTATAACTGAATGCGTAATATTTTAAAACAAATACAATAACCACGATATCTTCGCTAATGGAATTGTTAAACAGTGGAGGATTTTCAGGAATACGAAGTTTGGTGTTGTTGGTTTTCAGTTTGATACTTTATAAAGTAAAGTTTTGTATGGGATAAGGAGAAGAAGTTTTTGGAGAGGTCTATGTTTGTCTACATATTGTAAAGAGAAGAGAAGAGAAATGCTTTTAAAGTATCATCGCTCCATTCCTTCCGATATTCTGCAGTCAAGGATAATGTGAGGGATTTTGTTTATGCTATCCGTCTCTTCACTTATTTTGAATACTGTTTACATTTACCACTGTCAAGAAACGACACAAAATGTATCGATATTGTATAACACATATATCTGTTACAAGATTACTGTAGTTCTTTCATGTTACAGGTATTATACTTAGACTTCATATCTCTAAATTAAGACCAAAATAGAGATTTTTTATGACCGGCTTTACAGCTCCTTTCTAAGGCTTTACACATCAGTCCCTTAGAAAAGGAATTAAGCTCTAAGCTCTGGATCAACATTAGACAGAGAGGAATCTCAGGCGAGGAGATAACTCTAAAGCCGATGTCCAACAATCAAATTTTTTGTTGAAATATTTGTATCAAGTAGCATTTGTACACAATTTTTTTTTAATATACACACGAGAGAGCTTGTGATCCAATATTTAGAGGTACTAAAATAAATGTTATGGACTACTCGATCAATAACATAAAAATATACTTGATACCAGCAACTCAACAATGTTTCATTTTAATATTAGCTTAGGGCTTTCGGCGTATTTCCGCCATTTTTAGCGCATTTTCCTTTGCTACTCCAATCTACTAGGCCATCGATATGTACACACTTTACACAGGTAAAATATTATACGGAATCATTGTCATGATTTCTAGAGTACCTCAACGTTTATGACAGTTGTAGTTGTAGTTAGAGGTAATATTGTTTTAAATTCAAAATCTTCCTTAGCGTTTGTTAATCTTCAGACTCAATTTTATCTTATTGGTTAATGTACACTGATCGGGCTCTGCCAGCGCAGAGCATCAGCTGTATGGATGAAGCTGCCATGTTTCCTACGTCATGAGAGTCACATGGGGAAAGAATGACGCTTTTTGGATGATTTCGTATTTTTGGATAGGAGCGAGGGCAAGGAACGGGAACACTTGGGGCAGACGGAAAGTAAATTCCAATCCAACATTCGCTTTGCGACTATGGATACTACATTCAGACTGTTCGGCCAAGGAATTTTAATTCTCGATCTACTGAATGTGACTACGCTATGTTATCGCGTCAGCTGTCTCACTTGATGAGAATGCATTTTTTTAATGAGAATGCATCATCAGTAGTACCCGAAATCCAATGTATAAATCAAGTATAACGTGTCACTCAATAGACCTAGAATTTTGGTTACAAATTTGGAGATGATGACGTAATGTATTAGGTCTGCGTAAATGTAAATTCTAACACTTGCCCCCTTAGCTTTAGTCCTTATAAATCTTACTGATGAGCCTTTAATGAAGTATAGTATTAAAGATAAAAATTGTTTGGGATGTGAAACATTTATGCAATTGATTACTATCATGTTCATTTATATTTATATACAGTATAGGCCTATATTATATTTAGTAAATATGTTAGGATGACGTTGTTTTTGTGTTTTTTCTAAGACTGGCACTACCACTGTGATACAATAAGCTTTAAATTATTTTTTAAAGAAAGGTTGAAGGGTTAACTGTAATTCTTGTTTTTTTCCTGTGAATACATCGTAAGAGTCTATAATATGTAGCACTGAGGTTCATCTAGAAAAAAAAAGTGTAATCATCTATTGCACATCATGTTTTGTACTTGCAGAAGTTATGACCTGCTATTAAATATTCCATACATATTATGGAGTATAATACATCATAAAATTCCATTCAATACCTGAAAGACGGTTTGTATGTACTCAATCTTGCGCCCTTCCTCCTGGCCCCTGGGTTAGGTTGTAATAAAAAAGACAGCTTTTTTCAGCGCATTTCTTTCATGTTGGCAGAAAGTTTATTTCATCGCTAAGGTTCCTGACATAAAACCAACCCTAGCAATCCACCGAACAAGCCCAATAACCCAAACACATCATTGAAGTGAACCACCTCAAACGACACCCCCTCCTCTAACCTTAATGTTATCGTATAAAAAATCGAAAAAAAAAGAAGAGCATAGTGCAGTTTTAAATTTGCAGTTTTACAATCATACTACGAAGGTTGTTAAAGTGGATATATAACAGGGACGTTATCCTTGCTCAAATTGAGTAAATGTATACCACATAAAACGGAACTTTGTGACGTGGCAAAATAAGTGCTTGGTAGTAACAGAGCCCCTGTGCCTCTATAGCTATCTGCACTCGCTAGGTGTTATGATACCGGCAAACTTTATGTGCTCCACATTTACATGGGCAAGCTAAACTGGGACTGTGCGAGTTTGGAAACTCGAATGAGCTTATAATGGCGTTACCCTTTTTTTCAGCACGTTTTACGTTTTATGAAGCTTTTTGAGGAAAGGTGCAATGGAGGGTTTTGAATGTACTGTACTGTGGCTGGATAAATTATATTGGATTGTTACGCTGCGAAGGCGAAACCAATTTCGTTATACGTTAATTCAATATAGCACTTTTTAAAATTAGTTTCATGGTACTTGAATACTGCTCCCTAATTTACTGTTTTTAATTTTCATAGCACGTAGATTTGTTACTAACGAAAAATTTCGGTGAGTAAATAAAGTGTTCATTGTTTGAATTACAAAGCATTATTTTAGTTGTTTTGGTGTAAGTAAATAATTGTAGATCTCACAGGTTTTTCCGAGTTAAAAAATCTAATATATTGCATCGTTATTTATAATTGGACGAAATTGTGGATGAACCGACTTGATGAAGATTTCAGACAAATGCAATTGATTTTTTAAAAGATATATTGAATGTTGTAACAACTTAAGTTATAGAACTTTACAATCAGTAAAATGGTAAATTATATATCCTTGATGCTGATAGTTTCTTTTAAACACATCATGTTAATTATTTTGAGATAAACTTCAAAATTACACTTAGCCGAAAAGTAAATGTCGGTTTAAGAGTTATACAACGATAAGCTAAACGCCGAGATATAACGTTTATAGTTTTCATGAGTATATCTTCGACGTCATTTATTTATAGTGTACCTAACAGTCCTATTTGTATTAAATTTTGTTACCTTAGAACGTAAAAATTATGAAAATCTCATTACGTTTTACATAATCTTTTTGCTGATCTAGAAATTTTATTTTCAGTAGGCCTCCCTGTTTGTCCATTGCTCACAGTACCAACATTAGCTCTATATTTATTATTGAATTCCCGAAAAAATACAGAACCCTATTTTACCAGATGGCATATTAGGGTTATAGATTAAACATATATACAGAGTATACAGTAAACTACATATACATATTACAATTTTGCAAAAACACTATTCATGTAACTTAAAACAACTTTGTAACTTTGCTTATTTAAGAAGAGACGGCAGATTGGTGTAGTAAAGTCAAAATTTAGAAAATTTAAATATAATATTAACTGATAACGTTCGTGCGTAAATAATGGACAATGAAATAAGAGGTGCCTAACAGATTGACTTTCCTCTTTACATTTACAATTTGCAGAGGTAGAAATTTTAAATCTATGTAAGTATTCACCAAATTTCCCATGCCCTGTTAAGAATTGAGTCATAATATAATAGCTCTATATTTAGGAACGGTAGAACTCAGTAATGATGGAATTATTTAGTGTTATTTTAATAATTTTTTTTCTAGTACGAGACTTGACCAATCTGAGTCCTGTAGTAGCCTACATGCTTATTCTGTAGTACTAAGATAATTTTAGGAGCGAACCAGTCACATGCATATCTTCCTGTGTATATCTAATGTAGCCTCACCAAGATGGAAAGGGATATCAGATAACGATAGTTTGGCAGAAAAAATTACAAATAAATTAGAGATATAATAATAATTACAGACACATTGTTAATACAAATATTGAACTCAAAACATAAACCTTAACCTTATGTCATGAAGTAGTAGCCAAAATATATTAAATGATAAGAGTCAACTTTTGTAGAATATAATGAGAAATTAGGATTCATAAGCGGTTATGAGGTGATTAACTAAGAGGTTTTTTTTTGTCATAGCAAGAGAATAACTTTGATAATGATGCAGATGAAGTTTATTGTATAATCGAGAGTCCGTGCATATAAAGGATTTATTAAATTTAGTGGTGCGGTTTCTAGGAATTTTGAATGTGCTTGAAGTAAATCTATTGGTGCGATCATGTATTCTTTGCATGGGGATGAAAGATTTCATGAAATAAATGGGACTTTTACATTTTACAACTTTAAGAGTTAGCAGTGCAGTGCAAAGGATCCTTCGTTCTTTTAATTTTAGCCATTTTAGTTGCAGGTAATAAGGTGTTATGTGCTCATCTTTTCGCGCGTTACATAGGAAGCGAATTGCAACATTTTGAACACGTTGAATTTTTTCATTAAATGTATCCGAAAGATCGTTGTAATTTATACAACTAATCCATAATCGAGAACTGGAAAAACTAGTGTTTGAATAAACATTTTCCGTAGGTTAGTCGGTAAGTAAGATACATTACGCCGAATTTGATGAATGATTGAGACTGCTTTGTTAGTGGTGACTAGGTTAGAGAGAGAAAGAGAGAGGGAGAGAGAGAGAGAGAATTGAGAATTGAATTGATTTTTCTTAAATACTGTGAGCGTAGAACATCAAAGTTCCTCTTGGGCATACAATCCGGTCATAATGACAGAAAAAATTACAAATAAATTACAAATATAATAATAATTACACGCACATTATTAATACAAATATGGAAAATAAAACATAAACCTTAACCTAATGTCACGAAATAGTGGCCAATAAATGTAAGAGTAAACTTTTGTAGAAGAAAATGGAAAGTCTGGATTCATAAGCGGTTATGAGGCGATTCACTAAGAGTTTTTCTGTCGGAGCAAGAGAATAAATTTCATAGTAATACAGATGGAGTTTATTGAAAAATCGGGAGGCCGTGCATCAAGGCCTAAAGGATTCATTAAGTTTAGTGGTGCGCTGTCTAGGAATCTGGAGTGTTCTTGCAGTAAATCTGTTGCAATGATCATGTAGCTCATTATTTGCATGGGGAAGAAAGATTTCAAGAGGTAAAAGTGACTCTCACATTTCATACCTTTAAAATTATGAAATAAATTAAGAGTTAGCAGTGCAATGGCAAGGATCCTCCGTTCTGTTAGTTTTAGCCACTTGAGTTGAAGGGAGGTAAGGTGTGATATGCTCATCTTTTCGCATGTTACATACAGCATTTTGTACACGTATTTTTGTATTTAATATATCCGAAAAATCGTTGCACACAAATGATCTATAGTCAAGAACTGGAAATACTAGTGTTTGAATAAATAATTTCCGGACGTTAGACGGTAAGATATATTATGCCGGATTCGATGAATGATTGAGACTGCTTTGTTAGTGGTGACTTGGATATGATTTTGTGTTATACTTCAAAATTGTATTGTTTAGAATAACGGAAGGAATGTTATTAGTGTTAATTTTTATAGAAGCTTGGAATAGCCAATTAGGATTAATTCAGTTTTGGAAGCTTTCAATGTGAGGTTATGACTCAGTCCATTCAAATAAATAACTTGGATCTTCATTAAACAGGTTAATGAAGACAGACTGAGGAGGAAGCTTGTAAATCATCTGCATACATATGGTATTGAGAATAGTTGAAAGCGGAAAATATATAAAATGTATAAGAGAAAAAGAAGAGGTCTTAAGACAGATCCTTCCGGCAAGCCTGATTTGACTAATAGCCAACCTGAGCTACTGCCACTGCCTGCAACAACTCTTTGACATCGATTGGTGAGATAGTCTTTTATACACGAGAGTACGCTTCTAGAAAAACCATGTTTTAGTTTCATAATGAGAAGTTAATGATGAACGCAGTCAGAGGCTTTGCTAAACCAAAATAAACGAAGTAGTGTGATCTACCTTTTATCAATAGCCACAAGGATATTATCAGTTACTCCTAGCAGTGCAGCGGTAGTTCTGTGATTTTTCCTGAAACCTGATTGTAACGAGTTAAGAGGATTATGTTCTTCAAGATAGCTACATATTTCCTTGTGTAGGCTATAATTCTTTCCAATGTTTTCCTCACAGCGCAAAGCAAACTTATTGGTGGCATATAGTTGGGTGTTTAGTTTCTGGTAAGTTATAGGCCAAACATTTGCTGATATGATCTGGAAAAACATCAGATTGAAGGGAATTATTAAATAGATGTCGAAGACTTGCTAGAAAAATATGAAAGCACTTACTAATAAGAGAGATAGGTATGTCATCGGGGCCTTTAGCTGTAGTACGGATACAGTTGAATTATTTAGTTGATGGAGAGAAATAGAGAGAGAGAGAGAGAGAGAGAGAGAGAGAGAGAGAGAGAGGGGGGGGGATGACATTCTATCACGGAAGGTTTGCATTCGTACACATTGCCTATTTCATGCACACAAACACACACCAATAAAGCCTTTTAAAGCACAAACTGGCTGTGCAATTTTTATTATTATAGCCAGCTTGGATTACCAGTAGGACCTGATGTTATTGCGCCCCTCCTCTCCCACGCACGGCCTCTGGCAGAGTAAGAAGGGCTTGTTCTAGTTCAAACTAATTGGCTTCATATTAATTGTTTATACGCTTCCATGATTTTTGCTATGGATGTTCCACAGCTGGCAGAGTTTGGCAAATGTTATTCTATTTCTGTTTGTTTATTCTATCGATCCTTCTCTCCATCATGGTCCATCAGTTGTTCATATCAGTGAAAATCATGTGCTCATAAATTTTAGTCTCTCATCTGTTACCGGTCTAAATACAGTGCTACTAATTAAATCAATTTGTCTTTCACCATTTATGTTTTTAATTAATAAAATCTCATATTATTTATACAGGATTCTGAAATATTCAAATATTCCGGGTTCCAATAAACAATTCCCTTCGGCTGTCGTTCTGAACATAGGCAAGCTTTTTTGAAAGGTAGCTTGAACTGTAATCCATGAAATTACATTTTGGAAGAGTGGCCTTGGTGTTAGTCTCTCTGATACTAACATATCACAGATAAATTATTTCCCCCTGTAAAATGATGCTCATAATATAGGATAAGTTGATTCTTGATAAATGAAATCGTAGTTTTAAAGTAAAAAGTAGTAGTAAATAATTCCGATGTATTGTTGTCTTTTTTATCCTTCATTCTTAAACTTCTTATTTGTATTCATTCATTGAATTATGAATACACGTGTCAATTATAAACTTACAATGAGTGCAAGTAGAGGCCCCTGAGAGATATAAAAGATAGGGGCCAAAAACTATTACAGCATTATGTAAATAATTAATTAATAAATTTTGATTGTACACTTCGAGTGCGTAACTGAATCGTGAATTACATCATGGATTATATTATAAATATGAGTCTCCAATATTATAAAGACCATGTAGTTATATTGTGTGGAGTATTGATGTGGTCACTCCCAATTATACTTTAATATTTTAGGTCATGGGTTAGTTCATGTACTTTAACGACAGTGCACACACCGAGGGACAAATGGATAATTCATTGGAACCAAATGTTCTCGCACTATTGAAAAGAGGCTATGAAGTACATAGTATTTTCTTTCCAATTCAGTGTCAAATAATTCACTTCCATGCCGTCGCCGTGGGTGAGTCGGTAGCGCGCCTGCCTTCCACTCCGGCGGCCCGGGTTCGATTCCCGGCCGGGTCGGGGATTTTTTTTCAGTAGTGAAAAATCCCTTTCCCGAGTTCAGGACTGGGTAGTTTAAGTCTTAGGTTAAGATAATGCACATTGTGCGCGATTCCTTAATTATAATTCACTTCCAAAATTACGAAGGATAAATAGTTGTTAAAAATAAGCAAAGATTAGCTGCATTTCTAAATTGATTTTAACAACATATATTACATAAATTATACATAATAATGTGATATAGTTTACAATAATTGTAACCTTATATGCTTTGAAACATTAATGTATATCTCATTCTCTCATATGATGTTATCCGTGTCACATTAATGATTTCCACACTGCACTTACATAAAAAAATGAAAGGTCTCTTGTTCTCCTAAACCCATGTCTAAGGAAGTAGAAGCAACACTTTGATTGTTTACATAGCGTGATTAACCCACGTCTCCTGCAAAACTTCGGCTGGGAGGTGTTAAACATCCACCCTAGAGCCGGGACCTCGCTCCCAGTGATTTCCATATTTTCCTACACCTCACGAAATAACAGGGAATGACAGAGAATGACAAAGGGGGGAAATTTTTGTCACATAGTGGTTCAAATCCCTGGCGGCAGACGTCTACTGCACAGGTATTCAAAAGTAACGGTAACGGTATGGCAAATGCTTCAATTCTGGTGGCAAACATGTTGAATAGTAGCTGAATACTTGCTGTATCTGTTGGAATTTATATGTCCCATAAATTGTTTTGTTTCTCTAAAAGGCCCCAGGGAAACTTACTTTATGGACACGCTTCGTATTATTCATTGTATTATAATGATTCCTACCCTAAGTCATTCTGCATTATTTTTAGTATTACTATATTATTATACTGTTAAAACTGCTGTTTTTATTAAAAGTGTATTTCCGTTTCATCATTCCTATATTACTAGGTGCTCTAGTAGCATTTCATTGTACTAGTTTTAAAATACTTGGTAAAAATTTATTTCACTAATTTTATTGATAATTAATTAATAACATTCTTCGAAAAAATTATACATTTAATAATATTTCCATCTTTCTGTGTAATCAATTCATCAGTGTTTGATTATTTATTTTATAAATGAATGTTATCATTCATATAGGAAAGTGAGGCATGAAAAGCGCCTATCTGTGAATGCTGATTTAACAATTACAAAAGCAATTCCGCTAACTGCAGTATTGGTTTTAATAAAAGTGGAAACAAAGAATCCATAAACCTGTGAGCTGATCAACTTCGGTGATATGAAAAGCAATAAACTAATTATATTGCCAACATTGCAGTTTACGATAATGAGGCAGCTATTTTTATTAAACGCAAACCGTTCTTTTATTTCGCCATAAATGAATGTAATACATTATTTTCTAACAATAATAATATGTGCAATTTTGTGTTGCGATGGGCTACTACTTTTTCCAAACACAATTACCGAGTTTAGTACCGGGGAAGATATTCAGAAACCTTAAAATAGGGTCTTCTGTCTTTGAAATAACTGAATAGGAGGTCCTTCTTCAATGTTAAATTCGGAAAACGCTGTGATTCGAAACCTGAAATTTTCTCTTCGTCTAATCCTCTATTAATTCCATGTTTTATTTATACATTAATTTGTCATGATTTAATTGGAAACTTGGGATTCATCACCGCTGTCTCGTAGGATTATTTTTTGGTAAACTTTCCTCTATCTGAAAAAATCGAGTATTTCTCAAAAACTGGAATTGTATGCGTTGCAACATTGAATGAATGAATGAATGAATGAGCCACATGTGTCCCATTCAGGGCTAGGGCCTCCCTCTGATGAGGGGTAGCTCGGTTAGAATCTCATATGGTGAGCTGGTCCATATGAGCTTGGTTGCAACATTACAATATTTTATTTACAGCTTGAGTATATTAGGAAGCGTACTGCAGTGGGTTTCAGAAGGTGTTTGAGAAAGGCAACATCAGTGAGGTAATATGTTAATAACTGATTAGCAGGTCATTGCCGTTTCTAACATTTCTTATGAAGTCATGAAAATGGAAATCGCTATTTGTATTTTAGCTGTTGTTACTAAGTGCCAGAATGGTACTTTATGAGATTCTGTTGGGGACGGGAATATATTTGTCTGTGTGTCTGTTTGCGCGATAACTTTCAAACGCTTTCTTGGATTTTTTGAAAGTTGGTGTACGCATTTATAACGTCCATGGAAAGAAGCCCATTGGTACTGGACAAAATTGGTTGACCGGTACCGGGGTAATGCCTAATTTAGTGCCAATTTTATGTAATATATTAAAAGGAAAGTTGATGTACGCATTTATAACGTCCATGGATAGAAGCCTATTGGTATTGGACAAAATCGGTTGACCGGTACCGGAGTAATGCCTAATTTAGTGCCTATTTTATGTGATATATTAAAAGGAATTTATCAAATGCAAATCTATTCTCATGGCAATATATTGTTTTACAGTGTTCATATACGGCTTTGGAAGTTGCAATACAGATAGCTTTGACAAATAACACTACCCACTTATTCCTTCACATATTATGCTAATCAAACTTGACCTTTGTTTGAATCGATCTGGAGCTTAACTCGGAAATCGATTTAAAAAGTAACTTATTTTCTGCATATCATCATTGCAATTGTCACTTATGAAACAAAAGCATTCTGTCACTTTGTTATATCAGTTTACCTGATTTTATTACTGTTATTAGTATGAATGAACAAACTACCACGGAGAAAGCCTACAAGAATAACTAGCTTTTCTAAACTTGACATTTAAGGTTAAAATAATAAAGAATAGGCCTACAGTAAAGCTAAAGTTAGTATGCTATGAAGATTTTGTGCGTAACAAAATAAACGTATTATTATCACGCCCTCATTTCAACTGAATACCCCTCAGAAGTTGGAATTGCACTTCTAGTCTCCAGCGCTCGTTCTATCACAGCTCCAAAGTTCTGAAATTTGGCAGAATTCTGTTAGAAAATCTCTCCTTATAAACCTATATAGCCATAAAGATTCATGGAGTTGGGTCTTATTTCCTCTTAAATAAGAATCATAACTGAGCAATCGCTTTTCGAGTATCTGAGTCCGTAACTGAGTACTTCGTGAAGGCAAGTGAAAAAGCAATGTAAACAACAACAGTAAGTAAGCATGGTTCATGCGGAGCTTAGTTGCCAGATTTCTCTAGAGGTTTTGTCATAGAAAATTTATCAAACATCGTTACTTTTGTTTAAACAAAATTACTGATATGGAGCATTTTGCCACGAAATGCAAGAGGAATAATTTCTTCATTTTACTTTCTTATAGGGATGGGTCGATACCAGATTTTCTAGATACTAGATACTCGTTACCGATACATGATTTTTTTCCTCGATACTCGATACCGTCAACATTTCCAGTTCAATAAATAGGTACATTTAAAATTAAAAGTTCAGAGAACTGTGTAATACCAACTAAATTAATTAAGTGTGCATATTTAATGAGACAAAATTTAATATTTTGTAGCCTATAAATATTTTTAAACTCTACATTAAAACTAAAATTAGTTTTTTAAACAGTCCACTTACAAGTTTTTGTTAAAAAATACTAGCATTCTCACTTAATTGCAGAATTGCAGAGTTACCAAAGTATCGAAAAAGTATCGAGCAAGTTTTCTGAAGTATCGCTCGATGCCGATACCATGCAAGTATCGAGAGTATCGAGGTATCGAAAGTATCGAGGACCCATCCCTACTTTCTTATATCATATCCTAATTCATAAAACCAGAATGCAAAACATTTACAGTATTTATAACATAAATAGAGATTTAAAGATCATATACATATTTTTATCTAAACTACTTTCCAATAACTAAAATGCCATTTCATAACCTAAAGAATTTGCCCTTAACATTAATGTATTTATACCCCTTCCATCCCGTATATTTATGTTTATGTTATCCTTTCATTACGTTTAGGTAAAAAGTAATTTTGCCTTTTCACGTTTTTTGTATTCGTTTTATTTTTTAAATGTAAGATACCAGTTTATTCAGTTGACAATACATTTTTTAAAGGATGTTAGTGTAGCTGTAGCTCATACTTATCTGCCTTTCCATAACCCACTCATGACCGCATGTAAACTACAAGCACGAGAATAACGTATTTGCCTAGCTGAATACATTATAAAATCCCACTGTTTGACCGCTACTGTGTAACCTACTAGAGTGTCTTTGTTTTACGCATGTCCACGCAGGATTATCAGCTTGCTTTTGCTGCAGTTTTTGAGTTACACAAAATGCAAATTGTGCGTGTTTTAAAAGTAGAATGGTTGGGCTTTGTATACTGCGTAAAACATTTACAGTGTAGACAGTATATACGTACATGGGTATATAATATTCCGGTGAATAGCTTGCCCCAACATAAACTTGGAGAGAGAAAATAGGATCCTCTGTGTGCAACGTATAGATTAGGTAGATGTTCTTTAATATATTCAAGCCGTGGATCCGCATGTGGGTTTGAAGGAACAGAAAGGTAAATTTTCCTTGGAACTTTTTTGTTCCCTTGCAACATTAAAATACGGTAAACATCCTTCGGAGTCTCCTTCACATAGCTCATGATAATATAATTTCTTGTTTTGGTGAAATTCCAATTGCTATGTTTGCTACTTTAAAAGTACGTTGTTCTAGCTGAACATATAGTTATAATTAAAATATACTTTTTCAGTTATCAATCATATGCAATGGACTCTTATTTATTTTCCTGAAACATACTATTCATTATCTACAAGATGTATTTTTATTTTATAAATACGATTTATAGTAGATGTGCATAATGTAGGGGTATTTTTAAGGGAAATTAATTTGTTGATATTTAATATGTTGTCATTAGTCTTTATATTATTATCTTTATATATATATTATTATTATATTATATATTATTATCTTTATATATATATATATAATAAAAAAGCCATACAAATAAGGGAATTCCGTTATGTGTTCTCTGTGAGCCTCTTATTGAAATTCTGTCAAGTCCCCCGCTGTTCTGTCGCAGTCACTGGGATTAGAAAATTGGTGTAAGAAATCTGGTACTTAATATTTTATTATATTCATACATGTTTTTCGTATTTTTATATGTTATAAAAGTATTTTAGTTCTTAATTGTAACTGCTGTATACTTTGTCGTTTGGCAGTCGTATTTCTTTTTTTTTTAGGATGAGGTTAAAACATTACCTGCCTCAAAAGTGCAGACACTCTGTTGTATAATAAGCAATTGAAAAATACTTTTAAAATCGTAATACATGGCATGGTTACCAACGAAGATTCAAATTTCCTTAAACCAATGTGATGGTTTTTTTTTTACATAAAGTGATGATGTTATTACAATATATTATATATATGTATATAATATCATTAAAGCACTCCAAAGGCAATCACAGGCTTATTGTATGTGCATGAAATCCCTTACCATAGTGTGATGTAGTACTAAAGCACGAATGTATTGAAGCGGTTTACATGATGAACTATGACAATATCTTGTTGGGTGCAATTACATAGCATTGAAGGCCACCGCTCCGAAGTCATCGAGATGGGCATAGCAGAATCTGAATCAGCTTAAGACACAATGTCTTCTTAGGATCGTGTGGGGGATGAATGTTACTATGCATACAGTATGTCTCGGAACGGGTTTCCCTCAAACAAAAGCAGATGTGAGTGTGCTAGCACAACATAGAACCCAAGACAAACGACGAGGCTCAGAACATCCAAATCCAGTGTGAGAGAAACAGAGGAAGACAGATGAGAGTGCTAGCAAGGGTGAGAAAGAAAGAGACAGAGAGTGGGATGGAAGGGTGCAGGAGATGAGAGATATGCTGTGACCAAAGTTAAACAGAAGCCTCTGTATACTTTGTGTGTGTGCGTGTATGTGTGTGTGTGTGTGTGCCGCCTAGCTAGACACACCCTTCCGTCTCTCTTCCTTAATATCCATCTAGTCTATTGTTCTTCGTCGGCGGCCAGTGCTTCCACACAATTATGAACTTAGCTAAGAACAATTCATCATGCCGTTCTTCTATTGTGTTGATAGCGACCATCCCACTATCTCGGCGAACCATAGCTTTTGTTAGGCGTTTGAAGGTAGTCCCTCCTTATGCAAAGTTCAGAAAATTAAGTATGACATCCTTCTTGTCCTGTTTAGTAGCATTATAAAGTTATATACCGCATATTCGCAGCGAAAAAAATGGATACGATGATCGCTAGTATACTCAGTTTCATAACTTTTTGTGAGCTCTGATACTGTTTGATTCGATTTTGTTGAGCAGTGCTACTGGTAAAATTGAAGCAGTCGACCCTCGATATAATGCCACCATCCGTTCTCTAACAATTAGTGGCACAAAGCGAGGGTGGCACTAAAACGAAATGGCATAATATAGTGCTGTATTAATTTACAGTACTGTATTATGAAAGAAAAATGAAATAACAGGCAAATAGAGAACTTTAGCACAAAATAAAATAATGTACAATAAATCAGTTTTGTGTAGTATATGTCCAGTGCTACAGTGCTTTTGGGGTTGAAATCATGTGGGCCCATGTAAGTGTTTAATTATAACTGAGTAACTGTTGTGCAATGTTCAACAGCTGAATTCACACTCGACTAAAAGAAGTGGAAGTTTGGAATGTCTCATTGTATGATGGGCTCTTTCTACCTGCTCCACCCTCACGCAGGCTGTCTGTCCGACTTCTTAACATAGCTTCCTCATTCCACCGCACTACATTTACACTCACTTTTTGTAAATACAGTACAGTATGTTTCTTAAATAATCTTCCTAATATATTCACACCAGTTACAAAAGAATTCTGCAACTGAAAAACAAGTCACTGCAAGTTATATTTTCCAAAAATCTTGTCTTATATTCACTGGTACTAAATGAACTGGCACAGTAACGAGGTTTATTATATATTTTATATGGGAGAAGATCCGTTCACTTGCATTTATTGGCGCAGTGCGAGGGTGGCACTGTAAAGAAGGGCATTATATCGAGGGTTGACTGTAGTATGGACTATTACTAGGCCTATTATAAACCCTTCCAGCCTCTTGTCCGTGTGGTTAAAGTCGACCACTACTCACTGGAGTCCCAAGTTCAGTTTCCCGCTCTGCCGTGGTTTCTTTTTCTTTGGTCATTGGCGAATGGCCGTGTTTATATGTATGGACTGGGTGTTTGTGTTTTCCTTTGGCTATACAGAATGTAGGAGACTGGCTCGCCCCGACAACGAATCCGGTGAGATGATCCCTTTGTGGGCCTGATGGTCCTACACACATACACACAGATTCACATACATACACATGTATGAACATCCAGTATGTATGAAATTAGTGACTATTTACGAACTGACAGTTATTAATTTGTCTTAATTCAAATTTTTAGGACTTTATTATTCATATACATTTAAAATTGCTGAAGGCCCAGTTAATTTTAGCTTTCACATACTAATTATTTTAAATAATCTCTCTATATATAAAAGGCTTTGTCCTGACTGACAAAGAATCAACATAGAGCCTAAACTATAATAGGTAGAGACTTGGAATTTTGATAGTACCTTCGTTTCATAATGTAAGTGCTTACTGAGAAAGGATTTTGAAAAATGTTGATTTTAAATGCCAAAAATCAAATTTTTATAATACTTAATCCCTTTTTGCACAGAATTATCAAATCCAAATCACAGTTCACATGACAACAGTGTATTGTTGGCAGTGGTATCAGGTAGGTTTGGAAATACAAGATACGGGACTTTGACAAATTAGAGAAGCTATCGATATAGTTCATTTAATGCACAATGTGTTGCAGTCACATAACTTTCCTTACCCTGGACATAGAGAAAACCATACGAGGTATGGTAATATGTATATTATTATATCACAAGTTTGTTGGAGAGGGAAGTATGAAAGTGATATTAAATATATTTTTAATTTCATCCCCGAAACGGTTGTATGGTAACATGAGTGTGAAAATTGAAATATTCCGCAAAGGCAATACAATTTTATGTTACTTGAATTTCTGTTTCTTGTTATTTGAACCCCTATCAGGCTTGGTGTGTACAAGCGATGGGATGCAAAATTCTTCAAAAAGTTATATCAAGCGTTTTCTGAGGGAATGGTTTGAGTGTGATAAGTCGTTCTTCTTCGTTTCCAATTTGTAATACCTATATGAAGAACTAGAGTTTGAAAATCCGAAGTCCTTCATAAGTTAATTCCTAATTACAAAATACAAAACCCGGGTGACGCCGGCCCTTTTAAGCTAGTGTATAATATACAAAAAGTATTAATGTGTATTTTGAAAATTACAATTAATTAAGAATATAGACGTCCAATTGTACAATAGGTCTAACAATCTTTTCATCTTCCATCTTCCGTTATGATAAATTATTATTTCATAAACTTACAAGTCTAAATAAACCAATAAAATGGAATGAAAGGATTAGTGAATTCATTTTGAATTTGGTGTCCCAGGCGATGTCCCACTCCCAAATCCATTTCGTTTTAAAGTTTTGGACAAGACAGAATTACAAATATACAGGATGGAAGGGATATAACTTCGCAGATTTGAGGGAGGCACCAGATAACATTAAAATAAAATTATATATTTTTTTTTTACATAAAGTTACATTCAAAGTAAATAACCATATTGACCCCAATGGTACTCAGTGCAAAAAAATTAATACATTTTAATGTGTTGAAAATATAAGACTTAGTAAAATATCTTTGGATAGAATTGGCCCAGAGGGATAGAGTTATAAATATTGTAAACTATGGTTTTAAAAACAGCGGGCATTTGTTTTTCAAATGTGCTTTGGGGTCATATTGACTCCAATGATACTAGGAGAGTTAAGATTTTCACAGTTCAGCCTTTTCTACCAATGTTGGGAGCTATCATCGGCCGAAAACGAAACAACGTCAGTGAATGGTATCTTGATTTCCATGCTGCGTTCTAATCACATAAAGAGTCAGCAAACAACCCGCTGGGTAATTGCGAGTGTTTAGAGAGCAGTTAAATGTAAAAATAGATAACCCGTAATATTGCTCTTCTGTTACAACAACGGGATGCTCTCTCCTGAATATCATAATCAACCTCCCTCTGCTGCCCAGTCATTAGTGAGTAATTCTCTCTCATCAAACCGCCGTTTCATATTTCAATTTGCTAGACCCGGAAAAAAACTGCGTTCCAGCGATCTAGATGGTCATAAACAACCGTGTGGGAGATATGCGTTGTAGCTTTTAGCTAATCTCCCTGGGATGTTTCTACCGCTTTTTCATTACATTGATTTAATGTAAATAACGGATTATTATCTTCCTTTAACGATTCTTGTGCGTGTTCATTAATTTATTGTACTTTTTATAACGATACTAAAATATTATTTTGTTCATGCAATTACTCCCAGGGGATGTAAATATAATTTTATGACAGAGTAAACCATTTATGGACGTAGTCTATTTTCGTTAAAAAGATGAATAAAACATTATATTAATGCACGTATTTCTTTATAGAGTTCACTTACTTACATACTACAATCTTTGACATTGCTTGCAAGTTAACATTTTCAGAGCAATAAATAAAAAACCCATAACATCATGAGTAAATTCTCGGCTTCTTACACCGCTTAAATGACAGTTCACTTCGATGACTCAATAAATTGAAATAAAATTTAAATAAGTTGATCTGAAAGGAAGTAAAATTAAGTATTGGGCACTTGAAAAAGATCCTATTTTTTCCATTGTTGCTTTATCATAAAGAAACCCGGAACTCTTATAAACTGTACTGAATAATAGGTACTCATGTCGCGGTCATTTACCAGTTTGTTGTGTACAAGTTTCTTTTCTGAAAGATTTGTTTATAATTATGATGTCAGGCGAGGGGTCACGCAGAACAATATCGGACTATAAGATCGATTAATTATATGTGCGCCACGTTTAATTTCGTAATAATAAAAGTCGGAAATATTTATTTTAAGCAATATCTGTCATCTACTAAGATATCTTTGTGAGGGGAGCGCTGAAGGCAGAACGGGTTTAGCCTGGTTTCGGCTAGGAGCCTGGAAATCGCTGAAACGCGTCAATGCAGGAGCCAGAATATGCCTACTATGTGACAAGGATGAGACAGTAGAGCATATTCTCTCGGAATGTGAAGTCACTGAGGTGCTTAGGCAACGATATCTGCCGGACTCTTTTGTTGTTTTCAGAAGAGGTTACATGGAGATATTCAAGCTGTTGAGTGACACAAAGTTCTCCGAAGGGGTGGGGAAATTCATGTCTAAAGTCCGACAGCTCAGGGTAAAAAAGGTTGGGAGGGAGGGGCAGGGGGAGTAATCTTTGTGTATATATTATTATTTCATATCTTTTCTGTCATTAGTACAATTTTTTTTCTTTATTTTATCTTTGTATAGCATTATTACATTATAAGTTATCGTATTATATTGTATTTGTTATTAGTATTACTTTTCTATTTCTTTGTCTTGTGCATAGTAAAAGCACGAACGGCCGTCTATGCCCGTGCGTTGGATTTGTTCTATGGATAATGTATTTAATATGTATATAAGAATAAAGATGCACCTTACCATACCATACTTTTACTAAAATTAATACTAAGCAAAAAAGTTTTTTTTCTTACTTTCCGTGCCTCTTATAACTCATCATAATCATGTAGGCTACTCCCAGCCGAACAAATTACGTCCTTAAAAATTTAAAATACGAAATATTTTACATTTACGTGCAAACATTTTGATGTAATTGGGACTGTGACAGACAGCTGGACAAAAACGAAACATGATAACTAATGTCTGATTATGGTCAGTTTGTATGGAATAGTTAATTTTTTAATAATCTCACCAAAATGAAAAGATCACTTACAAATGTGTACATTCTTACAATTTTATGTAGAAGCACGAACTTACTGTACAGTAGAGTCCTGCTAATAAAACCTCACTCGTCCAGATATTCGGTTAATCTGGACGAGTGAACAATCAATAAATTTATAATTTTATTCACAAAGATGATTTGTTTTGTTAATCCTACAACAGTTCGTAGGTTAAAAACTTAGGTCTAAATTACAATTAAGTTATAGGCAAAGTATGAAAAAAACATCGATTTTTATAATTTTGCCCATCTAAAACATTTATTATAGTACAATACATCCATTCTAAAGCAAGGCCCGTTCAATATGGATTTTCGGTAATCCGGACAGAGTCCGTTCCCATGTAGTCCGGATTAGCGGGAATCGACAGTACTTTAACAAGTTCTTTATTGATACTTATGGTGTTGATTATAAAATAATAAAATTAAATTTGATAGTCTTATAGCTTTAATAGATAGAACATCCTGTACGTTGCAACTGGGCTTAATACCAACAACATAAAGGAATAGTAGGGATTCCGCTTCACTCAACTTACTGCAATGTAGAAATATTCGATGGAGATCTGGATCAATACATTTTCAACAGAGCTTAGAAAGTCATAAACGTACAGATTGCAGATTAAAGTTTGAAATTTTCCAATTTTCGTAACCAAACATTTCAGAACTCTCTGTGTAGACTGTGGCCTTTTCATCACTGAAATTGAATCCAAATTTGCTGTGTAAAGGATAATACATTATTAAGTACGTGAGGGATATTGGAGTGAACCCCGCATCGTGAGAACTTTACATTTGGTATACCTGTATTCCATCTCTCTTCCCGAACAGTTTCCGGATATTATCTTTCTCTTTTTTCACGCTTTCTCTTTCTCCACACTTCCATCACATATCTTTGCTTGCATAGTCTGCCTCTATAACCCCAAATATGTAGGTAGAGAAAAAGAGAGAAAGAAAGACAGAAAGATAAACAGAAAGCGAGAGAAAAACATGGAGGGAATTAGAGAGAGAGAGAGAGAGAGAGAGAGAGAGGAAGGAAGCTCGACTGTTTGCTATACCCTTCCTTCCCCTGCCATATAAAGCTCGCATGGTCGATTGTTACACATAATGGAAAATGCCCAGGTTATATCCTCCTACATACCTTTTCATATGCTCCTGCTCAACTTCTACTTCGGAATACTATAGCAACGTTTGCGTGTTCGTAACATGGAAAATACGATACAGAATACCTTTTGTTTCCAGAAACATAAATTACAATTTGCCTGCCTTCCTATTCGTTCTTCATTTTCCTTTTTCCTTTGATAACGGAAATTTAATTAGGGCTTATTATTCCTTCAGTCGATGTGCTATTGAAACAACCCAGTTTATGGTACAATCATTGAATTCCACCCAATAAATGCTAATTTTGGTATGCGATGTTCCTCTTATCAGTTTCAGTAACAAAATTCATTGTTTCAGCCGACGATTTTAAATGGCAGTGAGTGATAATGTATGACGGTTGAATGCCTCGGTAATTTTTTATATTTCATATTTTCGCTTGAAGGATGCTGAATTTCATTGTCATGACTCATTACAGATTTTTAAATTTCCACTGACTTCGTCTCAAATACCGGTATTATAGTGCAGTTGTTCTCAGGGACCAAATTGTTGTGAAATTAGAATATCTCTTTAGAATTTCACTGTGGTTCCAGACGGTGCCACATCCCCCTGTTTTCGCCTGATTCGTTTTCAATTTCGTATACCATATGTGTTAATACAGCTCGCATACCCGTAAATACTGCATAATTTAAAGCCTACCTAAAATTTGGTAGAGATAAAATTCTAACGGAAAAGAAAAACCTCTTTCTTCGCAAATTCTTTTTGTTTTGCTTGGTTTGTTTCCTATTTGTTTGTTCGTTTTTGTTGTTGTTAAGAAACCTTAACAGAAATATATTGCAAAACAAATAACAATAATGTCACCTCTTCTGGTTCGAAACATAGCAGTTATTATGATCCAAGACTATACTCCATAATTAGGTCACATCCAGAAATAGTAATTATGAACAACAATAAAATTCGATAATTACATAACAAATCTTTAGGTTATAATTTACTTCACTCTGTAATTAGTGGGTATTTAAGGAACCACTTTATTATTTAAAACTCAGGATCTCCATTTTGTTCTTTCCAGTCTGTATTTTTTCTGTTCTTTCTTATTTTTTTATTTTTTTTCTAGGCTTTTGATTTCAAGTTAGATTTATATTTTGTTTTATGTATTTTTATTTAATTGTGTATTAATTTTGTAATGTAAATAACTGAACTGTACGCGAACACGATTTATATGTAAGAATAAAAGATTCTAGAAAAAAAATCGGAATATCTCCTTTAACTTACTGTACAGATGAAATATAACACACTTGGTTGAAATTGAGAGATAATTAAAAGGCAAACGTTGTTCACAAATACTTTTGAAACATTTTTAAACTCAATGGAAGCCACCTCTTTATCCAACCAGACAAATCAGAATCTTTAATCTCGTGTCGTTAGTCTCTTAGTTTAATTGCAGACTAGTAGTTCTGCGAAGAGAAGACCTCGTGTCAAAAAGACCTAAAATGTGCTCATCATCTTGAAAATGAATAAAAAATAAAAGTCCTTACACATATACTTCAAGCAACATTCGTGCAAACTTGGAAGAAAATCAAACAACGCGTTTGATCGTGACTGCATAACAAACGAATTTACAAAAAGATGACATGCCGGTAAACCATTAGGCCGGGCGCAAGTTGAGACGCAGTTTGGTGAGGTGAGGTGACGCAGAGTGACGCCGGGAAGCAGGATTCAATCAACTGCGCGCAGGGAGAGCGAAAGTTGGGAAGCAGTTCTATCACTACTGCGTGTTTACGAGACAGTGAGCAATGTACGCGATGGCTGCCATGTACATAGAATCATTACTAAGTTCAGAACCAGAGTCAGATAAACTCGAAGAACAAATAATTTCAACATTACAC
Source organism: Ectobius pallidus (assembly GCA_964059195.1). NCBI lineage: Eukaryota > Metazoa > Arthropoda > Insecta > Blattodea > Ectobiidae > Ectobius > Ectobius pallidus. Next base: position 78,069,209 of record CAXKWD010000006.1, read on the forward strand.
GAAAAGCTTCCAAAAAGTAATTATTTAAAGAAAAGAAAGACACACGGAGAATTCATCCTTAAGGACGAATTCGACATCGCAAGGATGTTAATGGTGCATATATATATTTCGACTGCTAGTACGATATTTGTTGTATGTTTTTAAATTTATTTTCTATGTAACGCATTGCTTTTAGCCCACTATTTTGTATCAAAACACTGCATAACTTCTGTTTACACACCCAAAATTGTCCTTTATAAACTTTAAAGTTTCAAATAACTTTCGAAATCAGGGATTGAGCTACCGTTATACAAGAAGCATCGGTTTTACCTAAAGCGGTAATAAGTTTTTCTTTGTGTCTTCAACGAGACTGTATCCAGTACGATGACTCATCGCAACTCCATGCCACATCAACCTAACTTAGTTCCAATCATAAGGTGCCTCGGATCCTGTGTCTCATAATAATGACGATATAAAAATTCATCTTTAAGACATAATACATATATACTTTTTAATAAATGTAATAACTTACGTTGTCTAATATTTCTTATTTTGTAACGTCACTGTAACACCATTTCTTTTCTCAAGCATTGAAATTTCAATTAAAGTTACTTTTCAAATTCCGGTTTAGATACTAAGTTTCTATAAGGAAAGGTTTAAACCCCAACTCTGAACGGAAAATCGTGAAAAAGTTAATCATGATAAAGTGATAGAACTAATTGGTAGTTCGTAGTAAATAAAATCATTCTGAGATAATGTATCATTTCAAATCGTCTGTTCCTTAACATGGAGAAATGTATTTATTTTACTGTACATAATTATAAAACATTTATAAACGTTGAAAATACATTTCAAGAATATGTCTTCATTTTATTTTTACTTACAAATCTGAAACTTCCCAACTAATTAATTCTTGTCATGCATTATTACAGTTCATACTAGTTATGACATATATCTGTTTAGAATATATATATATATCTTCGCAGGAAGTCTACTGTATATAAAATGTTTTCTAAAACAGATAAAGGGTACAGTGGTAAACGGAAAACGGCAGTGGTAAAAAAAGAGGCATTTATAGAAGAACAAATTGAACACATTGTATAGAAATTAGTGCAAGAAACCCGATTTCCCGTGTACCCTCATAATAACAATAACATTTAGGAATTGATGCTAATTAGTAATATATATTTTAATTTTCATTATATTTTGTAATAACTAAGAATGTATTTGTTTAGACTTTCATCTTTTTTATTTCTTTTATTTTATTTCTTTCATCTTTTTATTTTAGTCATTTGTATTACATATTCATATTATTCAAGTACTTATGTTCGAATTTTTTCTTTGTATTTAATGTACGTTTCTTGTATTCATGTATATCAGTTCTTTAATTTATTATTAATCATTATTATTATTATTATCATGTTTTTGCCCTGGCTGAGTGGTAGAGAAGGCCTTATGGCCTTAACTCCGCCAGGTTAAATAAATAAATAAATAATTAATCTTGTTTACGAAACTTACCACATTTCAATCCAATTTCCTTAGAAATTTCGTCCCAAATCTGCAATTTTAATTTTGCTTTCAAGTAATCAACATGGGACGTGTCATATAAAATCTTTCTTGCTCGCACTGCCTCGATTAATTTCTCCTCCATGGTGGACAAACACAACTTTTCACGCGCAGGCCGTAGTCACTAGTGCAAAACTGTGGTACGATCACAAACCTTCGCAGCTCACAGACGCGATGCAATTGCGTCACCTCACCCTGCGTGCGAACATTCGCTGTTGTATTTATTTCTGTGTTTCACAAAAATTCACGGTGAGTCACTTCACCTCACCTCACCAAACTGCGTCTCAACTTGCGCTCAGCCCGCGCAGGTCGTAGTCACTAGTGAGAAATTTAGCATGGTCACAGACCTTCGCAGCTCACGGACGCGCTGAAACTGAGTCACCTCACCCTGCGTGCGAACATTCGCTGTTGTATTTATTTCTGTGTTTCACAAAATTCGCGGTGAGTCACCTCACCTCACCTCACCCAACTGCGTCTCAACTTGCGCCCGGCCTAAGAGTTTCGTCAGAAATCTATTGGAACAAAGGCGTAGAAAATTTTGCGCTCAACAATACTGGTCGTCTTCAAATGTTTATGGCATGGTCAGAATGTAAGAAATTAGGTCGCAAACTTGATGCACGTAAAGGGTTCTTAAACTATGATAGGCCTATGTATCAATTTATTAATTTTAATTTTACCTATACTCTTGTAAATTTGTGACTCATAATTGTATATAGTCCAGTTATTCTTTGCATACCAAGTGGTTTCCTTTTGTTAGGTGGAAAAGTTTGCCGACAGCTAAACCCGTGCTCTTTATTTTTACTTCACCAATCAGCTAGTTACCTAAGCCAATCAAAATATAAGATCGTCCTGCTACGGCTGTGACAGCTACTCCTCTACTCCGCGTGGAGTGATACGCGTGTGAAGGATTAAAGCGAGGGAAGAACTGAGGTCAGTGATAACAGTGAAAGAATATTGCAACGTTGCTTGTGTTTTGGAAAGCGGAAACCAAGATCGACTTAGATCAATTAACGTAAAGAAACATCGACTTAATGGTTTATTCCTTTGAATTCGCCTGGGTATGTAGGTTAATAAAAAACTCTAGTATAATAATGGTGATTTTATTTCATTGTACGAACATTTGGGTAAAAAAACGTGATATTTTAACCCCAAAACACTGTCAAGACTCATAAATTTGGATAATAATCGAGCTAATTATGATTCCTTTTTACTTATAGGCTACTTACACCTCAGTCGGAAGTACGAAACTTAACAAAGTTTCAAGAATATGTTTGCTCTGAAACATGGATAGGTACTGGCATCAGATACAAGATGCTAGGAAATACAATATGAGCCACTTTCGAGCGTGTTGCTGAATTTTGTTACTTGGATGAAACTGGAACGCATGTGGTTGTTTTCACAGCCGGAGTGATTACGTAACAAGGCAAGCCCATGTGCGCAATTTCCCAGTCGGAAATCGCAAAGGAAACGTACTACAGCACAGTATTGACCAGCTCCGCGTTCCTCTTTCTCGTTTTCCGTTAAAATTTCAACAACGGAATATTCCACACTATTTCGTGTTCACAGCGTACTTACATAAGCTTTGTCCTATATTCTGCTCGAAAAAATAAAACTCATGGTGTAGAAGTAAGCCTTTATCGCTGCTTTTTTGTTTTAAAAATGTTGTCTCTAATGTTTATTATTATCATCGTGTGAAACTTATTACCATTATGTCTAAGCTCCTTTTTAAAACCTTTTCGTGAAATTTTAATTTTTCATTGCTATATAATGCTTAAGTACTGTTTACAATATTGCATTAAACATAAATCCAATCCCTTATGTGCACATTAAATTTTAACTATTTAGACTACCGGTATATTCCTATAATTATTATGGTTTATTCATGCTATTATTTAATTTGTTTGTAGTAAAATTGTGATTATCCGTAAAATATAATTGAAAACAAGTTTAGAATTATTAAAAATAATAATATTACAGCAAAATGGCTGAAAGTAGTTTTACTATTAGCTATTAAATAATTCAGCATTTAATAAACACTTGTTATTAGAAAATTTGTAATTGAACATTGACTGTTAAGAACGATCAGAGTCCATGTTTCTTTATGCCGTGAGTTTGAGTGTCATTTTTTAGTTTAATACAAACAGAATACAGGTTTGATTCCGTTCGGCCAAGAAAGACTACAGACTTCTTGTTTATTAATATTTCCCTCCCAATATTTAACGTCAGATTAGCGACTTGAAGACAAAAGTTTAAATTCTGAAAATTAACAGAATATGGCTCAGATCGTTTTTAGGCGTCATCCTTCAACTGTGTTTGACAAGAAATACTAGTTTTACGAATAATAAGAATAATAATAATAAATAGGAAATACAGAAGCATATTATCAGTAAATTTGGTGTAATATCAAAAGTCTTTATTTACTTATAAATCGCTTATGTACTGAAAGCTAATATTGTATTGGTTTAATAAATGTAACATTAAAAGATACCATCCGGCTGTTGGGAAATAAAATACTAGCATATAAGTTACTGATAGTATAAGATGGTAATAGACGTCAAATACTAACTTATCTTTTTCACTTTCCATGCTAAGTTAATTTTATTTTGGCAAATGCAAAATTGACTGAGCTGACAGAGTTGTACTGATAACATGCGTATTATGTATAGGCTACATAGGATATTATCATTCATAACATATTATGTAATAACTAATAATCGTTAGAATTAATTCAGTCCTGTATAATCTAGACTTTGATGTTGTAATCACATGGTACTTCTGATCTGTAGAAAAGTTCTCTTCTGTGTGGAAATTTATTTTAAAGTAAATTCCTTACAACATGGTCCGGCTAAAGAAAAGTACATATCCTACTGTTTGGTCACATGTTTCTACTTTGTCCAAAATTTCGTTTGAAGAGTTACAGAAACTCAAGTCCAGTGTTAATTTAAAGAGTTTATTAAGTCTTGTTAAACGTTCCCAATTGTCTTGTGCATACCTGACAAAAGTGTAGTGCTCATACTTCATATAGCATTCGATAACCACGGATGAAGTACAACTGATGAACGATATGAACAGAAATGGGATTGACCTCTGGCTGCTGTTATGGATGCTGAAGTATGCGATGGTTGGATTAACCCTTATGATTATTACATGCACATGCTAAACATTTTGTTTTATCAAATATTTGGTAAGCACAATATGCGTCCGGCAAGCTAAGAGCATTTACGTAGAAGCTTAATGGTGTTTCGCCATGATGCTTTTCTATTCCATTAATCTGCTTACAAACCTCTTCTGGACGTGTTATTGCCCAGTTAAGAGCCTGTTTACCCAGATTATGACCCCCACACTCTTGACCATATCTCCCCAGCCTGGATATTTCCATACCTTCTTAGAACATTCAAAATGTGATTTGCATAAATTAGAGATTCTAAAGGAAAGCTTATAATAGATTCTTTGTTAAGTACCATTCATTATTTAAACATTTTCTTATTTTCCAGAGTAAGAATTCCCTTACTGCAATGAATATCTCATTCAAGTAATTTGTTGGACCCTGAAATCTTTCTAAATACCTTCCTAAACTCCTTTTTTAAACACCCCTACTTTTCAGCAATGGCTGCGACAAAACTCTGCATACCATTTTTTTTTTCAAAAATACTAATTAAGGACTCCTAAAGTTAACATTAATGTGGCCCATTAAAATCTAGCATGTGGTTTAATAATTATTACATTTATGATTAATTTAAATTTGAATTTTTTTATTACATTAACAGCATTAAGTTTCATAGTTATTTTTAGATGAATTCCCAAAGCTCTATCGCATTCAGCAGAGAGCTTTTGAATTAGTTTTCCCTTGCCTTAAGTATAGAAGTAGATAATTTAAATCTGCTCGTATGTCGGGCATGAACCGGAGTCTGATATAAGAAAGTCCTGGTGGATGTGAAATGCAATTATGTTCTCCAATAAATAACATTTCTCTTCATAACGTTTGTTCAATCATGAGTAGATTATTCAGGGCTAACGCAGTAGGGTGGGATAGATTTCAGTTTTTATTTAATGTGATAGGTACAAATAATTCAAATAGTAAGCGAGATAACTGGACATGATCGATGAACTCTGTGACCGATTTGAGATTGATTTTATTGCAGAGAGTTGCGAATTTGACTAAAATAAGCAAACATGCCAAATGTTGTAACAAATACAGTTCATTTACCACGCCATGGTAGATGTACCTAGGCCCCATTAGTGTGTGTATATAATATAGCCAATATATACAGCATAGGCCTATATAATATTGTATGGTCATATTATAATATTCTTTCATCATAAATTCTGATATTAAATCAAACGAAACATTAAAACGCGCTATTTTAAATGCAGCTTTAACGTGTGCTTCCGAAATATTTCGAATGGTATTTGAACTCTGACAGTGGTTCATTTTTGTGTCCTTGGATGTACATTATGAAAGAAAAAGTATAGACTATGTGGCTCTCACGGAGGGGTACGGTTCTTTAGATGTTCTAGATCCCATGCTTCGTAATAACTATTTGTAAATACCTAAGCTGATGTTTGTCAGCATACAACGAGAGTAAAATGTGTAATTACTTAGTTGTATGTCATTGATAACTTGTATTCACGATGTTTTGGCTTAACTTAATCGTACCGTACTTGTTGTTCATACACGTATTTGTGTGGAATTTTATACTGTCTTAACTCATCCATGTTTTCTTGTTTGTTTCAGGTATGTTCAGATAACAACTACTTCAGTTTATGGCTTGATACTGGGGCAAGTATCACGTTAGTTATTATATTTTTGTACCTTATTTATTTTAACAAATTTATATACCTTTTAACTTACTCGTTTATGTTGTACGAGATGTAAAAGATATCTCTTTAAAAGTACCAAAGAGGCTTTTTTCAAATTGTTTTCTGCTGATACATGACTTGATATTGATGTATTATTGACTCCTATCCAGGAATTATTATTTTTTTTTTTTTTTGACTTTTCGAGATTCAATACTATTTTACATATAAATTTATTCCAATTTTCTGATAGAAAATAAAACTTTTAACTTGAAAAATTACAAGAAATTATTCTAGCCGACAGCATTTATTATTTTATCACTCAAAATAACGTTTCAAACTATTTTAAGTTTTAAATTAACTTCCTTGGTGTAAATAACAACATCGTCTAATTAATTTTACATTTATTATTATAAGAGATTTAAAATAGGCCTACATATTTACCCCACATGTAATTATACATTATTTTAATGTATTCTTCTGCTCATATGCAGCTTTATACCCAATCGCTGTGTTCAGTAAATAATTGTTTTTGATCAAAGAATCTATAGGTATGAAGATGATTCAGTGTTAAGTCCCTGAGAATTTACATAAAACAAGAAGATACGTAGGTGCGATGAAATGAAAATGATAAATGTATAACAAAAATATTGTCGTAGACACTAAGCGATTCGTTGAAATTTCACATATTCTATTACCGGATTAGTCACTGATTCGTGAACAAGATAGTAAAACTAAAAATGTCTTTATATTATACCTATATACATCCTGGCTCTATTCTTAAGTGTCAAATTTAGTTTCATATCTTAGCTCAGTAGTGAAATTGAACAATATACCAATTTACGCAGCCTGCTATAGATTTCATAAAGCTTGTATTTCACGTTAGGAAAAGCAATTTGTGAGAGGTACAGGCAGGAAAGCTGATTATTATTACATTGCAGCCAACAGCAGGGCAGGCGTGTTTCTTCTTCCTAACACTGTATAATTCAGATGGCGGCACTAGTGACACTGAAGCTCTAGCCGTGTCGTCGCCATCTCTCTGAATTAATAAGCTGCAAGTCAAGGTACACGTTTCATACAGGCAGCTGGATAAATTGCTGCCAGTGCTAATAGCTGCTGAGTGTGACTCCGTGTATACCCCAAACCATACAGCTCCCTCGATACGCCATGTTGTGTCTAATTTGCAAACAACTTTCCCCACTCACGCAAACACTTGTAGGCCTACTTCAATAACCATCAATCATATGTAATTATAAGCAAAGCGATTAGCATTTTATAATGATTTTCTGGTATGTATAATTATATTTAAGTATTACTATTCTCTATCCCATTTAAGAACAATCCTGTTCAAAACAAAGAGGCGTGGCTGTTATAGCCCGCACGTGAGAAAGCATGTGTTCACCGTGTTAATGTTAGTTTGTTTATTCTCAGTACAACTCACCAGCAGGGTCGTCGTGAACAATGAATCCTTTGTTTTGTTTGCTAATTGATAATACTATAATGATGACGATGCCAGTGAGAGTTTGTTATTTCACGTGCAAATGTCGATATTATTGTTGCAAGAACTTACGAACATTAGTAAGCCACACCCTTGTAATGGCGCAAACTAATGACATTAACCAATCACGTTTTGTCACATGATGCGAATTTTCCGCGAACTCTCTGTGGGTTCTCCTCCCCTTTGTTTTGACTAGGATCAAACTTGATTGGGATCAATTATAACAACGATAATCGCTGAAGAAAATATGAGAAATGTTTACAGATGAAAATGTTCAAACCTAGATCCAACGTTCAAAACGAGCTGGTTAAAGGACGGTATAACTTAAAATATTCGGTCACTTCTTTGCATCAACGAATTTCATACATATTTTTCTATAGCTTCCTTAAATGATTGGGGTGAACTAGATATTCCAACTTTTAATAATAACTTCTCAGTTATCTTTCTTTCGTTATTTGAATAAGTTAGACCCCGGGAATTATAATTACCCTTTATAAGTCTACGTGTAGGTGCAATTTTGTTTGATTTCCAAGAAACGCTGTTTAGCCCTCATGTTGTGAGATTTATAAGGTGGCTCACGCGTGGTGGCAGGTTCTCTCACATAAGTTTAGTGGTGGTAACCCCCATCCCTTCACCCTTATATCACGCAACACAATGCCAGCCTAACCACAACTGCACTCCTGCAACCTTCACTACACAAATTTTAATATAAGGTTCACCAACCTCCTCTTTAATACATGCCCTACTACTACTCACGTCTGATTTGTGCATATGAGTTCATAGAAACCCACATCAGTTTTAGTCCTATTTCCAATGGAAGAATGATACAATGTCACCAGAAATAACTAATCATACACTACACTTTTTAACATAAAAGTTAGCATGATTATATTTAAAAGATTTTCAGTCTTCATAACTGTAGGCTACTTCTTTTATGATTAAAAAGAACCCTTTGAATTTCCTTTTTCTTGTTTTTGTTTTTCAGGCTTTGAATTTTAGTGTTTAATGGCAAAAAAAACGAACTTTTTTGTATGAACGGAGCAGATAGGTGTTATTTATACTGTTCCTTCTAATACGTGTAAAGAAACATTCATTAAATCAATTAGACTTCAAAAAACCTCAATGAAACCAATTAGGCCTATTTCAGTTCGATTTTTAATCACAGATTTGAGGTAATAGCGTCATGTTATGTTTTAAAATGATCGTAAAAGAGGATAACATTACAACTATTATAATACAATAAACGTCAATATTTAATATTATATTTATAAAAGTCTAGGTCTATAGTTAATTTGTCACTAAAAGTTATGTACATACTTATATTTAAATTATCAACTATGTGCACAGTACAATGATAATATGAAAGACTGAAAATGGATTATTAATAGATCCCCAGATGTCACTGCCGTTCTCTTCCCTTTTGTACAAAATAATAATTATCCATTTCCTTCACTTTAACCACTAAAAATACTATTATTCCTTCTACTATTATTATCGTGTACCTATTAATCATTGAGAATAATCAAAATAATATAAACACCAATTTCGGCAGTAAAACTTTTATCCATAACGTAGAAACCATTTGTTATGTTTCTGACAAAGCACAAACGTAAGCCAACACAATATTTATGTTCGCTCAAAACCTTACTTACGAACTTCATTTCCATTCATTCAATTCTGCATCTCCTTATACCGAAGGATTTTTAAATATTAGTTTATTATTTTCATTTCGTATAACTTAAAGATAAATAAATATATTTACAAATAGATCACAAGTCAATGTAAGCAGATGTTTCTAGCACGTTCAACTCTTTCAGTGGTATTTGTGCAAACTAATTGTTGCCAACCAAGAGAGAAATTACCATTTCGTTTTTCCATAGCTATTCTTAGCGTAAGCAAGCAAACTGAATTTTTTGCTTTAAAATAATTACCGATTAAAAATAACATAAAACGTCGTAGGATGTTCGACCGTTATAACAACTTAACATGCTTACAAGAATAACAAACTCTCTAGCACTCGTTTTGTTAATTTCATGCTTGCCTGTTAAATTCTATTTAGTGGTCTTACATTTAAAATAACTATTAAGATTCAAAATAACATAAAAATTATTAGCTATTCCAGTTGCTACGAGCGCATGGAAAGAAAGAAATGTTCCCTTGTTGTGTAGGTAAGATTCAGCTTGTTATATTAAATATTCTGAGTCGCAGCGCTGTGCAGGCGGAACCGCTGTATTATGAATGAGAAACTGGCGACGCTCTGTCCCAGATCTCCACGTCAAATGTCATCCTGAGCCTCAATTTCAGACAGCTAACTATACCTTCCACTTTCATACACACCACTAGTTATTCCAATTTTTTCGTCTATTTGACGGAAACTCTAGAACTGTTATCATGCAGGCCGTCATATAGCTTTCTGTCAGAAAGCTTTGTTCGGTATTCCTCCTCCATGACAGGTAATTGCATTGATATTTTCTTTTAATCATTTATTTAGTTGACATAATTATTATAAATTCAGTAAGAACATGTCATTATTATTTTCATATAATCTTAGTTATATTTTGGAAGAAATATACCGTGGACGGACTAATTTATTTTATCATAGGTAAAATGTAACGAGGGGTCCGAATTTCATCGATAAACTTAGTTTCTCGCGAATTTGTCTTGAAAGAATCTGGGCCTGGAGTTATTTAGCGAATACTCATAGAATTACTAATGTAATGAATAACTAAAATGACGAAAATGATTTAAACATATCGCTTTTTGTATAATTGTAAGCCAGATAGCCTATGGCAGGACAATTTATATACTATCGATCGTTTCGCCTTCGGCGATAGTCGCGCTTCATGCTGCTTTTCATCGGCTGTTTTGTTGTTTAGATTAACCTCCTCGGCATAACTAATAATACCGTGATATTAATTTTATTTTCATGATTGTACTGGATTTAAAATGCTTCTTCACCATAAGGTACACTTAATTTACTTAGTTTTCATTCTCCTTTTGCTCGTATAACCAATCGGTGTACTCAATAATAATTGTTCTTTATCAAAGAAGCTGGAGACGTGAAGATGTTTCAATATTCCATCCTTGCAAATTTACGATTAAAAAGTTGCTCGTAGATGTGATATAATGAAGGTGATAAAAATAAATTGATAAAATTATCAAAATAGACACTTGGTGTTTATCTGTTTTTATTTTCTTCATGTTTGTCTCTTGTTTTTTCTCTTTATTATCTTTCATAATATGCTTGATTTATGCTGTATTTATGTGTTCAATAGTTTTTTATCATATTCTTTCTTCCTGTTTTTCCTTGACTTTTTCTTTCTTTCGTTCCTCTTTCTTTTTCTTTCTTTCTTTTCCTAATATGCCTAATTAATTTTTCTTTATTCTTTATTTCTTCCTCGCTTTATTTTTGGTAGTCTCAGTTTTGTAATTGTAATCTTCTGCTTTCAGTTATTTGCAGATTGTTTGGTACTGTCTGACTGTGAGCTGAAGGCCGAGCTGGTGGCATAGTGGGGGAAAGACATAGACAGTAAATGCAAGCGCATGGTAAGGTAGTGGGGGAACGCTAGCTCGGCCTTCAGCTCGCAGCCAGACAGTACAATAGTTAATATTTAAAATATTTGTTAATTCTCTGAAGTCTTTTTATTTTTCTTACATTTCTATGCGCTCGATTTCGCATATTTCGTTCGTCGATTTTTCTTCGTGTTTCGTTCATCGATTTATCTTATACTATGTTCCATTAGTTTAATATTGACTCTTCTGCTGTTTCATTACTGTACGGTTATATAATTAAACTTTATGTGATTAAGACTGCTTAAACATACAAATATAAGTTACGTAATAGTTGGTGATGAACCAAAACGTAATTCCGGTATAACCATCAAGAATATTAAAGACCTAATAATAGTTAATAACAAAACAACTAGGTGGAACGAATTTGCAAGTAAAATAAATATAGCAATACATGTCCCTTTGTGTAATTTTTAGTTAAGTCCTAATTAAAAGCGTAACAGTATATATAATAGCAAGTTTTAGGGCAGTAAAGTGTGTAATAATGTTGTTGAGAGAGAGGAAGGAAATGGAAAGCATCACCTCCATGCTGGGAATTGTCCAGCCGGGCAGTGCTCCTGCTACTGACACATTATTACGAGTGTCTTTTGTTGTGTCGCATGTGGCGTGATGCAGCAACACAGACTGTCCCACAACTCCATTCACGGAGTCTAGCTAGTCTTCCTGACAATTACTTCCTGAGTCATAATTACCGCAGAATATGTGTACAATTACATTAGGGCATGTTATTTGGAAGCCGGATTCTAGGGGATAAGCTTTTATCTATTGTAGACAGTATTTGCCTCCTTATACCCTCTAATAATAAAAATAAACACACAACACACTGTGACACTGATATTAAAATTATATTTATATTTTTTCAATGATATATTTGGAATGTCTTATAAAATCTAAGTAAGATTTGTGTGTAAAGCAAGAACCTTCATATAACAATCAAGAAAGGAACACTTTACGCCTATGAAGATTTGGACACTATCATCATATGTATGGTGCAAAGACTCCCAACAATAGGGAAATTCATTTCACATATACATTTTAGTGTTTTACAGCATAGACCTGTGTGTAATTTTTGATAAATTAAATTTTAATCTGTACATATATTTTTAATGGTCTTTTAATGGTTTACACACAAATCTTACTTAGATTTTATAAGACACTCCAAATATATTATTGAAGAAATATAAATATAATTTTAATGTCAGTGTCACTGTGTGTTGTGTGTTTATTTCTTTTAGAGGGTATAAGGAGGCAAATACTGTCTAAAATAATCCTCCCTCTGTGGTAGACATGAAATTTATCAAATCTATTATCTAAATAAATTATTGGGAATATCTTATGCTTATTGGTTGCAGGGAAAATATTGAACTTGAATTACTGTTTTTTACTGCAATCTATATGAAAAGTCTGACGTATAAATGCATACGATTTAGAAATAAATACTGACAGTTTAGGTTTTACTATAGATGAATGGAAAGTTTATAACCAATTTGCAATAATTAGCGCTTAGTAACCCCTCCTCTACTACTTATGACATGTCCGCTAGAAGTACCACCTGAGGTATTGTAGCTTTGGTAATACATTCAATATCAAAATAAATGTAGTCCAAATAAGAAGGGAATAATTCTAGAAGTGAAACGCATATAGGAGACGACTCATAAACCTGGTTTTAGCTCAAAGAATCTTCGTGATATATCATGTAGAAATAGGAAAAGACATATGAAGAAGGTTTTTGGTATACTCATAAAACTCTCGAAAGCTTTATAACGAATGAACTGGTTAGTTACATTGACCTATAGCTTTATAGGTAAATGTATCGTGATACTTATGCAGTAATAATGGAATGATTAAACTGTAAATTGATAAATCATTAACTCACGAAACAGAAAGGTAGAATAAATCATTTCCTTAGCCTATTGTGTTCTCTATACAAGACTTCGAGGCCCTTTAGATGATCGGCACACGAAGGGGGTAAAATTGTCAGCTTTACCCACACTTACTGCCTCAACCTAAATAGTCTATTGCTCTTGGTGCTAATATTTGCTAGTTTCTTAATTACCTGAATGTGATGGTGACACCAGTAGTAATAGATCAGTTGAAAATCCAACTGACAATCGAGGATGGAGCCCACCGACAATCCGGTTTGTAATGGAATGCCTCGAACAACTGCATCTCGTATTCCTATTTTACTCTTGATTAGCCTACCAGTGTGGTCCAACTGTTTTCGGGTGAAGGGCCAGATGACTCTTTCAAAATGAATTCGCAGGCCGTAATAATACAGAAATGTAAAAAATTAAATTATTATAATTATTAGAAAATTGGAAGAGATAAGATGCATCAAACTAGATTGCCTTCAAGATCTATTTTACAGACTTAAAAGTAATGCAAAGATAATAATCACATGCACACTTAATGACAAAATATCGAACTAGTGTTGGTTTACTACAGATTCACTATTTGCTTCCATTTGAGTAATGTCTAGCCGCAGTAAATCTTGTGACAACTTGTTCCTCTGCTTAGTTTTTGACAATTTCATAGCAGAAAATGCACACTCACACATATATCTACTATAAAACATGGATTGTATTTTCAAAGCACAATTTCGCAAGTTTAGATATTCCACCGTGTTAACTAGTCTCCAAAACTCTATTTCTCATTGATGTAAGAAAATTGTCACTCTGTAGATCACATAAGCTCCATTTCCATTTGTATGGATCAACAGCCGAAGATGCCTCCATAGGGTTGTTAAACACAAAAGATCTAGGTTGAAGTACATCAAAGTCAGAAAGCCTTGAAGTAAATTACTCCTGAATTTCTGTCAAGTATTCAGCAAATGAAGAGAAATCGGCATCTTCACACTCTAGCTTCATTGTAGAATAGAATTTGAGTTGTCATTTTTAGAAATATCTTCCTTAAAGATGATTAGCTTTTACCTGAACAAATTGCCGCTATCGACCGTACTTGACAGTGAACAATGTTGAAAATATTGCCTATCGATTGCAAAGAAATGCAAAAAGTTAGGAGTTGGAAGGCCGATTTACTAACGAACGCAGGCCACTAGGTGGACTACACTTGTCTACATAATTCTTTAAAAAAAAGGTTGAAATAATAACTGAATGGTCTAAATACCGGAATAAGTAATAAAGGAATTGTGCGTGGAAGATAGTAGAGTAAAATGAGCTGCTTAGATTATAAGTTAGCAATTCGTTACCACGTAACAGAGAAAAAATAATTTATTAATTTTCAAAAGTAATAAATCATGCGGTCTCAAACAAAGTTGAATAAAGGATCCAAATAGTTGAAAATGTAAAATTTGAGTAATAGTGATCAATTAATCAGAATTAGAGCATTATTGTTCTTTCTGTTTATTGCGCACTAGTCTAAATTCATATTTATTACCGTATAATCCAGTCCGTCCTTACTGTTTTTATAAGCTTAAACCACATAATTGAATTGCAGTCTAATACAAACCATAACAAGATCCTACCTTGTCCTGGATTGACGTGGTGTTCCTCAGAAAATTATTATTATTTCTGATTCACTGAACTGGAAATCTCATCATAGTCACGTGTAAGGGATGATCTTACAATTGGGAATGAGTTCTTTGTTCTTAAAGAGTTGAGTTAATCGAGTCGTGAATTTGATTTTCTTTAAGAAAGTATCTGCACTAGACAATAGCTGTTTATGGTCATTTTCAGCAACAAACGTTTGTAAGTCACGTGTTCACATGGAACTGTGCATATACAGAATGAAACCCCCTTGTGACATTTTAAGTCTCGTACGTATTAACATTATTCCCAGTAATTTTAATATTTAGAATAGTACATGAATTGTAGAAAAATAGGTCTTATTTAAAGGGGGACATACAGCTTTCGGTGAAATTCATAGGTCAGAAATAGGTGAATTTCGTTATTTTTTCTTCAGCAATGAATTGCTTTACAATCTTGTAATCTCACATGCTCTTTATAGACTACTTTTACAATAACATACTATTTTAAAAATTAATCAAACTATTACAGTTCTGGGTAATTATTGTTACAAAGTGGCAGCCAAGTTTCGTGCACTAAAATGCCGTTTCCGTGATAATTTCCACAAATTGCAATATTTTTTAGTGATTCCTTTTTCTATCTATTTGAAAACATCATGTGAACAATATTATCTACAATCTTTGAAATATCTACAGTGTAAGTATTTTTAAAAGATCAATTCTTTTTTTTTTTAATTTCGTTAAAATATATATTTTTTTTTAAAATAAACTATTCATATTAAATGAGTTACTTAGATAGTGTTGTTCATATGATACTAACAAATACACAGAAAAATAATCACTTAGAAATATTGATATTTGTGAAAGTTGTCAAGGAAACGGCATTTCAGTGTATGAAACGTGGCTGCCAATTTGAAACGATAACTACCCGTAACTGTAACAGTTCTCATTAACATACTGTATATATATATTTTTAGAAAATAAACTATTAATGTTAAATGAATGATTGTAGATAGAGTTGTTCATTTGATATTAAATAGCATGCAATTGTAGAAGTAGTCAGTAAAGAGTATGTCAGATTGCAAGGTTGTAGAGCAATTCATTGCTGAGGAAAAAAAATAATGAAATTCACCTATTTCTCACCTATGAATTTCACCGAAAGTTGTATGTCCCCCCTTAATACACACTTTCTGAACTTAAAGATATCAGTGTACTTAACCAATTACGAGGTATCCTAAAATCCAAAAACTTAAACATTTAATTATGGTTGAACCAAAAGAGTCGTATGCAACTTGCATATTATGGTAATAAAAGACAATCGTAAAAAAAATCAATTTGGGATATTTACATATCACACGCGACTCTTCACGTAATTATTAATTACTACATAACTTCTACAAGAGCAGTGGAAGGAAGAAATGTGCAAGCAATTCATTTAAACCCAAAACTATAATAAATACAATAAATAATTGTATATGATCTAATTTCACAATAATAGGAAAGTATTTTTGACAGATTGGGAAAATAATAAGTAACTTATAATAAACGAACTTAAAGAATACCCCTACAATTATTAACTACTTTTTTAGATCCACGATTTTATCTGAATGATTAATTCAATTAAGCTTCAATTTGCTATGCAAACATCTCTTGCTCATAAAAGCGATAATAATTCGATTTTGAATTGAAGTTTTTAAAAATAGGCTTCTTTCAGGAAGACCGATCTTCAGGGAACAAGGTACTGTGGCCTTTTTGTTTCTGGGCAGTAGTTACTTTAAATAGCTACTAGTAAAATATCCATAACAGGTACTGATCTCACATTTTTACACGTGTGTTTGGACACTTACAGAATTATATTGCTTATTATATTTTGATAATGGCTTCATTAGCTAAGATATAAAAAAACATTTTATACAATATTAATATAGCTGGAAAATGTTATTTTTGTTGTTGTTTGTTTATTGTAGTCAGTTTAAACATTCCACATGAACTTACTGTTCAGTCCCCCATTTCTGTAGTATTTGTTAAGCTTTGTACACGAGGCAACCTCTAAAATATTGTAGGAAGCAATTTAAAATGTTCAAATTTTATACAGCAGCCCTATATTAGGCATTCCTAAACTCCATATATGAAAAAATCTGTATGCAAATTCAGTAAAATAAAGTAATATAAGTAAAAACTTTAAAAGTCTAAAGTATAATAAAAACACAAAAAAAGTATTTTTAAGAAATAGGTACTGTGGTTCTAAAACTCATTAAGGATATTTTCTACTTAAAAAAATTAATACAATTTTTCTCATATATTCAGAATAAATGAATAAACAAATAAGCACTGAAGTTGATTATGTTATGTGGAATTTTTCATAGTATACGAAACATAATGGTGAAAAAATATATTATATCCTAGATCAATTAAAAGTGGTAGGGTCATTCATCTTGGAACAGCTACTGGCAAGATCTTTCAACTTCATTCCAATGTTTGAAATGTATTAATAAATCGACTGTAAGTGCACCTTTCTCTTGTTAAATACTGAGAAATACTGAAAATGTTTAAATAGGAGAAAAATATAATTAAAGATCATATAAAACTCTTGGGGTACTCTCCTATAATCCTGAGATCGTTTCCCGGAGATACCTCCTGCGATCATTGCAGTAGTGGCTACACTGTTTTGTACCGGACACGGTTCGTCACCTGTCTTCAGCATCCACACCATCTGACATAATTATTATATTCTCCTGGGGTAAAGTTTTCTGCATTGTGTATATAAGTTCTGTTTTCAGAATTGAAATGGCAGTTGACATCTATTGCTCCCAATTCCAGGCTCTTTGCCACATATCAGTACCATTTAGGACAGTGTCTCCAAATAAATCAATTGGACCCATTTAAATTTTGAGATTTTCCACGTAACCATGCAGGGGTGAGTTAGCCTTTCACAGACTGGTTTAATCGCAGGTACAATTTCTAAGGACAGAACCTTCTTTATGTATTCTGAACATCGTTTCTTTTTAACTGAAGAATAATAATAACCAATTCCTGACACCTTGGCCTGTTTCCGGGCGAAGAAGTTGGGCATAGGATACTTAAACAAAAATAACTAAATAGTTAGACTGAACATTCTAAACATCTTTAAGAATTTCATAATTCATAGTCTCATAATAGTAAAAAAAATATTTTGATGAAAATCTGAAATTCTAGGAGGTCAATGGTTACTTAATATTGCATATATTACCAGAAGTCCTTAACAGCCTAGAGCATAATATGGCTATGTAAACATCAAGGATATAGAGTAAGGCCGACAGATGTAGGGTAATTATACTCCATATAGTAGGTAATGCAAATACTAATGCACGAATGGATACACTAAATAACAATACAGCATTTGTAATAGCACAATAAGCAGCATTTGAACCGTCTCCACCCACACGCTATAGTGCCCATTGTTCTCACTATTAAACCCAATGCCAGTATTGTCTTCAATTGCTGGCTTCCAAGTGCAAAGGGGAACTCAATACACACCCGATGGCTATGTACAGTTGACATGAAACCAATTGAAATTATAATACGGGAAGCTGATGCACTGAACAACAAATTTGAACTCTTCTTTTTCAATTGCGGGAACTAAGTTACTGAATTGGATACATTTTTCGTGTGTAATTATCCATCATAATTTATGTAATTTAAAATACCTTACATGTTGTGATATTTCTCTTTCTTATGCACGCCGTAGCCAATTGGAACTGTGAAACAATACAGCTAAGACCTAGTATGGATGAATCTAAAAAACAACCTCATTTCTTCTGGTGTATGTTTAACATTGTGGCAGCCCTTTCGCCTTGTACGTCATTACATAATAAGCCTATAATATCATTATTTACTTTGCAAAGTATTGCTTTTAGGGCATAGCTACCTAGATTGAGAATTAGACAAACTGCAATATTCTTCTCTAAAATAATAAATTGGCTATATAATGAAAATTAGACCCCAGTGATCATTTTTATTATTACGGTACATTTATAATTAGTAGCATGGAATTACGTAGTAAAAAGATGTTATTTCATTCATATAATATTTTGTTGTTGTCCAATGATATCACTGATGTCCCGTAGAAACTAAGCCTGCAAACTGACCTCTCCGCATATTTCCCGGCAACACATTTTCCGGCAGTATGGCCAAGATTGCGGAAACTTGCTCGGAAATGTAGAGCATCTGATGGATGGGCAACAAGGTATTCATACGAGTAAGAAATTTCACGGCGTTGCCAGCCGGTTCGCAACTTGGATATCGCAGTTGGAACAGCGATGTATGCAATAATTCACAAAATAATAAATCAACTGAAGGGAACTGAAGCATTTCTGGTTAAGTTCGTATTTGGATAAAATACGGATTTGTGTAATGAAATAAGACTTGATAATTAGCTCTTTAAAAATTTCACCAAATTGTAAAAAAAAAAAATATATATTTTCTTTTGTAACCAAATCGGACCGGAAGTTCAAAGAAATTATACCAATATGAGACGAGCAAACCCCGCTGCTTCGATATTAATCATGTCCATTAATTTATCTGTACTCCAAGATATTTTTACTCGAAAATCACATAATAAAGTAGCACGCTCATGTATTAAGCGTCGGCAGTCTCAGATTAATCTTCCAATATTACTATGCTTCCCATTTCAGTTGAAAAATTCGGCATCCCACAGAAATTCTCAAGGTAACACCAACATTGCCAGAAACAGTATCAATACACACAATACAGCTACTCTTGCTAGATTCAAAACATATTGCTCCACATTACCCAACATTTCCTGGTCACACTCAGTAAGTAATGCCGCCATACAGTTTTGCAAAAAATTGCCCGTCTAAATGCGTAATTACATCTCACTTTTCTTTGCGGTACTCCAAATGAGGAAATATCTATACACTGTTGGATTCTCCGTTTTTCGTAATTCCTTATAATGTAATAAATATATTGAAAAATGAAGTTGGTTTATCGTACACACTATAGGGTATGCCTATCGCTTTGCATTGAAGTTAGTTTCTCGTCAGCATATGTGGGGATTTACTTAAGTACAACCCAGCTAATATAAAAAGAAAGACATTTCTGGCATTCAACGAGATGTCCCGGACCATTTTTTTATATACTGGTATTCAATGTTGGAGTCTGTTACTCGTTTGTATACAGTCGTGGTTCAGTTTAAGGATTAAAAAGCAATGCCAAATAATCACTTCCCTGTGGACAATATATTGTGCAATCAGTTTTTGTAGGACAGCACACAATGATGTTTACCCATAGTATATTCAGTGTAAATCACACATAAATACACATGAACTGATCGTGACCAGAATTTAAGTCCCTGAACGAATCGGTCTTTACAAGCAATATTCACACTATCCGAATCTGTAGCTCAATCCGAAAACAAATGTATTTGAAATGAAACAAACAGATACAATAAGTATACATCACAATTTATAGCTTGATAATGCTATATTTTAACCCTTTGGTAACCTGAATTTGATCATTTCTCAATGCAGTTTATTTGAATAAATGAATGTGTGAGAAGGAATAGCTACATATTCCACAAAAATTCTAATTGAACTGCTACAGTCATTTTGTTCTTTATTCGAAAACACACCCATTGAATGTAAAAAGGGGTATATTTCTTTAATCCAAGTCTATGAAACGCCGATCAGAAATAAAAAATTAGTTGAAAAAGGGACATGTCACGCTAGTTAAGTTGAAAAAACAAAAAGAAAAAGTAAGGTTAAGAGAAAGAGAGATCTATTAAAATGTTGTACCAAGTTTTATGTATCCTTTTGTTTCACGTAAATATCTTATAAAGCTTAAATAAACTTTATTTTTACTCCCCTAACTTACGTGTATTACGTGTATCCTTATGCAATTAATGTAAATCCAGTAGGCCTACACTTCAAAAAACATTCTCATAAAAATTACTCATTTTTAATACTTTTAAGGAAAATATAAATTTTTTAAATAATTTTTATCTTTTCAGTACAAAAATAGGCATAATCCATTACTTTTGTGTCAGTTTTTATCGTATACGAGTCAATTTTTTTTCACATATCACTGTCATTATTGTATTTTTTTGAACGTGTTTTTGGCAGGAATTAATTTGGTTTTCAGCTCCCAGAAAGGTGTAGAATATGTACCTCATTATTCTCACCAATTCAAGTTACATGGTGCACAACCTCACTCGTCAAATAGTACGTACAGTTGCAATTAGACCGAAGTTTGCCACGTCAGAGACAGTTGATGCATAATTTCATGAGCATAAATACTCGCAGCATGTCTGTCAGAGTAAGTTGGTTTGCTGGAAAACTGTAGATTATATCGGCTAAAAGTTTTGCGATCCGGATAGATGGAGTTCGGATGATCGTAGTTCTACAGTATTTCATTCCATTCTGCTTAAAACCAAACCGCTGTAATATTTTCTCACATTTTCAGTTCTCTTTCCACATCTCTTGTACAGTCTATCCAGCGAATAACAAGGTTTGCCACAACCGGATGCAAAATTATTGTTTAGCTCCATGAACATGGTGGGACTGGTAGGAGTGTTCTGGTCAGCAGGCCTGTCTGCTACTGGAGCTATTGTTTTGCATTGCAGCGTTGATTAAATATTTAGGTGCACATGACATGATGATGATCGACTCTATCCCAGTTCTCCCTGCGTATTCTCTCTTCCCCTTTCCTGGCCCTCTACCAGCATCAGCATTGTTCGACAATTCAAATATTTTAGCAGGTATAGTCTATACTAGTCTTCTATCTCTTACATCTGTGTTTATTATCGCGGGCTTTAGCATTTTATGACATGTTCAGTGGAGAAAAATCTCCATATCTATTGCTCCCCCTAAAAAAAATCCATTGAATTTCAAACACATTCGATTGTGTTGATAGCATTCATGTGGAATCATTGCCAGCGTATTAATATCTTACAAAACAACGTTATGTAAGCTGAGTAAAGAACAAAAGAGGACAATAGAATGACAGTAAAAGAATGAAATAAATTTATTGTAAACATCACTTTCCAAAACGTTTGTAATTGTAGTTTTATTGGATGTGCGTTTTTCTTCCTTCCTGTGGTAATAGTAATGAATATTGTTATTACACTACTCTCTTGCTACTATTTCTATATTTCACAAAACATGTTATTTTCTACTTTATGCCTTCTTGATAATTCAAATGCTTGTATCTTTGCTTAAGCAGCAAGCCATCCATGCACCGCCACCTTCACTTGTTCGTCTGAATTGAAACGGCCCTTAATTCAGCTTTAAGCACACTAAACATACCATGGTCTGAAGAAGAGAGTTAGGATCTGTATGTAGGATGGTCCAGTACCTCGAAACACATTTTCGCAAGAATTTGAACTGCGTGGATGTAAATTATGTGTTACAATTATTGTATTCATTTTTTAAATAACAAATTTAATAGCTATGCTGTATCACCTTAAATAAAAGTAATTTTAATATATAAGATACTAAATTTCGTTTGTTTCCAATAAAGATATAGCTACCTTTTTAAAAAATAATAATTTCTGCTCCGAACAACTCTTATAGGCCTACTATTCCACACTTTCTACGAATATCTGTGTAGCATTTGTATATAAGAGATCTGGTTGTGACGTGTCATACATCTTCTTTCAGTTTCCTCTTTTTTGTAACATTTCTCAGAATAATGCTGCATTGGAGCGCTAATGGCAACTGCGGTTTATTGGATTTTAATTTGTCTCTATTAGATATAATATGTACGATTTTTATTCTGAAAGGTCTGCAATTAAATTCGAATTAAGTTAGATAGGAACAATTTCTTAATTTCTATACCTCAATGAATATTGCATCCTCATGAACTCTATCATATTCGGCAACTTTTGAGCTAATATATATTTTAATAGCGTCTCATGTCTAAATGCAATAAATTTGTTACCTTTTCATTGCTACACTGCGACACTTCAAACGACTATGAAAGCAGAGATTAAAGTTTATCATGATAATGCTTTACTTAAAATGTGTTAAAATCGATTTCAAACCTAGAGAGTACTGACGGTTTCACCTCTTGTTGCTTATACTAGCATGGAAATTATAATTAACAATATTTCTATCATCTTCAACAGCTACAAAGAATGTACCGGTATTAAAAATAAATACATGTATTATGATCAACAGTAGCAGGTTCCTAATGAGTAATAATGTGCCATTTAGCCAAACGCCATTGTCGGTTTTAACAATTTTTTTTACTGAATGATCAAGTAGGATTAAATTGTAAAAATAGTTTTTTATGCAGATAGCATTACTGGATCTCGATCTATGTTATAACTGTTGATACAACCAGTGTTTGATTATTGATTTTACTTATGTTGCAGTGTTTAAATTATAAATGTTTCTACTGTATTAAAGGTATCAAATTGTATCAAGTGATAATACATTAAAAGTGTAATGCACAGAAACAAGCAGGCACAAGCCGATTTTACACTTTTAATGTATTATCACTTGATACAATTTGATACCTTTAATAATTTGATACCTTTAATTATTAAAGGTATCAAATTGTATCAAGTGATAATACATTAAAAGTGTAATGCACAGAAACAAGCAGGCACAAGCCGATTTTATAATCTTAATAATAATGCCAATAATTTATAAAATACCTAAGTTTTATATCAGTATGTTAGTGACTTACATGTTCACACCTAAATAAAATCAGGTAACTGATATAATAAAGTGCCAGAATGCTTTTGCTTAATTAGTGATAATTGCAATTATGATATGCAGGAAATAAGTTATTTTTTAAATCGATTTCCGAGTTAAGCTTCAGATCAGTTCATTAAACAGGGTTTACGGAAGAATAAAGGTCAAAGCATATGTGAAGGAATATGTGGGTAGTGTCGTTTGTCAAAGCTACCTATTGCAACTACCAAATCCGTATATGAACACTGAAAACAATATGTTGTCATGAGAACTGATTTGCATTTGATAAATTCTTTCTAATATATTACCTTAAAATAGGCAGTAAATTTACCATTACTCCGGTACCGGTCAATCGATTTTGTCCAAAAAGAACAGGCTTATTTCCATGGGCGTTGCAAATGCATATACTAAATTTCATAAAAATCCGATAAAGCGTATTTGAGTTATCGCGCATACAGGCACACGAACAGACAGACAAGACAGATGGACATACATTTTCCGTCCACCACACAATCTCAGAAAGTACCATTCTGGCACTTAATAATTTATTGCTTTATGAAAATATTAAGATTCTTCTTCTTCTTCTTTAACAACAGGGTTTAGGCCTACTGGCCTGTTCCATCTCCAGATTAAAACTGGTCACTCCACCTTTTTCTAGGTCTTCCTACATTTCTTCGACCTCTTGGTTTATATTGTAATGCTTTGAAGGGTATGCGGCTTCTATCCATTCTCATTACGTGCTCTCTCCAATTATTTGAATAATTGTTTATTATTTGAATTATATGTTCTATTTGTAGTTGATTACTTATATCTTCATTTCTTTGATGGTCTAATAAAGAGTACCCTGCTAACGGCCTTAAGAATCTCATTTCTGCAATTTCAATTCTTCGCTTTTATTCGCTGTTATTGCCCATGTTTCTGATCCATAATGTAATGTTGGGAGTGCCATTTCTTTATAAAATTTAAGGACTGTATCTTCTCCAGAATAGTAAAATCTTATGATTTTCGTATCTAATTCGCCTTCCATTGCCACGATAGTTTGTTGGCGTTTAGTAGTGGAGGTTTAAATTTAGCTTCTTATACTATTCTTCGTTCATCCAATATTTATATTCAGTAAGGTATCATTAACAGCTGGATCGGCTCATCACGTAGGGCTCAGCATAATGGATTGTCTTGGACAGATCTGCCACAAGATGTGCGTGCATTGATTGAACGGTAGTATAATTAGGAACGTTTTGCAGTAGGAGCATCAGATGCTGCAGTCACGCATGGTACATTGTGTGGTGCCGCCACATACTATCTAACACCTGTTGTGTTGGACGCCAGTAGACTAATGGAATGCCCCCATAAATTTGCACATGCATAGCTGAACAATACAGCAAAACCTCTATCTCACTACGTATTAAATGCAACGATGACATGATATATTTGTGATAAAATGCATCTACATTGTTTTATAAATGAGAATTTTATAGCTTGTGGCCTAGGATTAGTATGTCGTGACATATTAGTGACCTCGACTGGTAAGAGTTGTTGTTTATACTGAAGAGGACAAAGTCGAATCATAAGGGTCCGCTAAACAGTTCGTTATTGTTTCATTCCTTAATAAGTGTCCTCTTCTTCAGCTATGTAATATTTATCACATTTTGTAGTTCTCAAAATGAATGAAAAAATTTGCATGCACAGAATATGCTAGCCTATATATTTACTTCAATTTACCATATGTGCGATGCCTTTAGCTAAAGGCAGATTTTCTCCACCCTCCTGAGTCCAGAAATTATAATTTCAGGAAATGATTCTGTCTATGAGTCTGTGAACAGCTGCTAGAAAACGAAACTCTTATGAAAACAAAACTATAAATCTTACAGAATAAAACACTCACCATCTCTTCGACGTTGCATGCAGAATTTCTGTATGTTCGCGGTTTATTCGAAAACTAGTTTGGCGACTTTTTTCAAGTTTTATGCATTATCTGCATGTTATAAAAAAATTGCCGTTATAAGTTATGTTAAGGGTAGTTACAACCTAATCACTTCTGCGACAAACTTGACTTAAATCTTGCCTCAAGTCTTGTTTCGAAAAAAGTACATGAGGCTTTGCCAGAGGTGGCGACAACTCTTCGCACACTCTCACAATGAGGCGTAATATTTTTTCCAAACAAAACAAAAAATTATCCATGCCTAAGGTAGAGAAAACCATGCGAGCATTCAGAGCTGAATTTGTATTGGTTTATGAGCAATAATCAAGTGAAATCTTCAGTGGGTTCTAAGTTTGAAATGAATAATTAAATCAGTAGTGGATAAAAATCGTCATATTTTACATAAAACATTGCTTTATTAGTCTTATGTCTCTGCCTTAAACCACTGTTGGAAGTGTCGTATTTATGCGTCAATAGCAGTGAAATGTTTAAAATATATTAGTTTATTTATTTCATTTTAAATGAGTTACCGCCTGAAACAAGAAAAACGTGGCTAATCATATGCTATTGCATATTCACATGTTACGTTTACGTCCTTGGGTTTAAAGTTTTAATAATAATAATAATAATAATAATAATAATAATAATAATAATAATAATAATAATAATAATAATAATAATAATTTACTATTTAAAGATCTAGGCATATGCTAATAATTTATTGCGTCAATTACAGATATCTATAAAAAAACAGATCAAAATAAAATTTATTTCATTTTTTAGACCTCTGAATTTTGGGTGTAAAAATTGACATTTTAGGCACCTAAAATATGTTAAAAATTATGTAATTAGGCACTATGCTTTAACTTAGAGCAATATTTTTTTCTGATATCCAAAGTTGGCCAGAAACTATTAGTTATGCTTGAAAATAAGTATAGGAAAATGTATTATCAAGATTTTTTCCAAATTTTCAACAGTTAAGCTATGTTTTTTGTCTGTTAAAATCATTTTTAAAGGTTAAAAATGACTTTTACACTGATACAGATGTTATAGGAGCAAACTTATATGTTTAATGGTCATTTCTTCTGGGATTTATCCGTCTTCTCTTACCAAAACATTCATCACACGACCTATTGCAGCATATCCGGGATTTCTTTCATTACACTGTCCTACTTACACCTTTCTCTGCCTTTTTAATCTTAAAAAATTATGCAGTTTTGGCACAGAAATGAAGAAATACGCACTGACCTGCATTTTAGGTTATTTTAGGCACTAAAAACTGCTCCAAATTAGTATAATGTTCCATAAATTGCAAACATCTGAAATAATTTTCCACAATTATCTAATGGAGCTAAATAGGCATTTGCCTAAAATTCCGAGGTCTACTATTTAGAAAAGTCCATCTACTGTATAAAATAGTTTTCTTCTTAACCATCGATACATTTCCTTTTTAGAACTTGCTCGTGATACATTTCGAATAGTCCCTGGAAGCTTATTATAATATTCAGATCCCACAAAAACTGGACGTTTAGCTACATAATTAAATTCATTCTTATATAGTCGATAAATAGACAATTCTATCATTGGCTTTAATTTGTACGAATCCGACCGTTATCACAATGGGAGGGTGGAGGAAACTGATTAGTAACACTAATATTAGAAGCGCCAGATATTGCTTTCCCATGTATAAACAATGTAATATTTTGATTGTTATTTACATCTTTAACTCTTCTTCTTGAGAGAAGTTTAGTAGAAAGAGGAGCAGGAACTAGCTGAGCAGTGTACCTATATAGAGAGCTTTGATATAACAAAGTGTTACGGATAAAATTCTAATTAGACGTTAAAGCAGAATGCTTTATGAAACACAAAGGTACCGGTACATAAATATTCCAATCCCAGGAGAAAAATCGTCGAATGGTACCTCAATAATGACTGACAAAGTTTTCCTACAAAAAGGAAAGACTATATATATAATTTTTAATCATTTTGTATAATTTTTAATATATATATATACATCAAATATACTAAAACTAAACTCCGTGGCGCTACATCCCCGAAGGAACAAGGCCTACCACCCGACCGCTGCGTCATCTACCATAGGCAGAAGGCAAGATTGGGGGCATGTGGTCAGCTTGCCGACACCCACAGCCGTTAATGGTGGTTTCCATGACCGGAGCTACTTCTCTATCAAGTAGCTCCTCAATTTGAATCACGAGGCTGAGTGCACCCCTACTAGACCTTCCTACCTCAGAAAAATCCGAGGAGATACCGGGGATCGAACCCGGGCCAACGGATCTGTAGTCAGCGACGCTAACCACAAGACCACGCCGGCGGTCGTATATAAAATATAGGCTATATAAAAACTTACGTGGTGTTTGCAATATTCGTCACTTTGATTGTATTTCAAATGGAAATTTGATTCATATTGTCTAGAACGCCATCTTTTATTCGTATATTTTTATTATTTCACGATCACCAAGGAGCAAGTAGTATGAGCACTATTTTTATGGGTTCATGTGATAGTTTGAAGGATGTAAGCTGCAAAAATTCTTCTTAACAGCCTATCTAGAAGAAGAATTTTTAAGAAGAATTAAGAAGAAGAAGAATTTTTTAAGAAGATATATATATATATATATATATATATATATATATATATATATAGGCTATTTTAAGAAGAATTTTTTTAGCTTACATCCTTCAAACTATCACATGAACCCATAAAAATAGTGCTCATACTACTTGCTCCTTGGTGATCCATAACTGGTGATCATGAAATAATAAAAATATACAAATGAAAGATGGCGTTCTAGGCAACATGAATCAAATTCCCTTTTGAAATACAATCAAAGTGACGAATATTGGAAACACCACGAAAGTTTTTTAGAATAACAATGTTGAAGAGCTTAGCATTGAGTTGTATAGAATGTTTAAATGATTTCACTGGCACCTGACAAGCATGCTCAGGTACCATGCAAAACCGCTTTATTGAAATTGTTGGAATCTCCTGTCATTTAATACAAACACAACTATCTCTCTGTGGAATTACAGACTTCGATATTCATTTACAGGATCACTGGCTTGCAATACCATTCTGTTGCAGGAATTTGCGTAATAATCTCATGTGCTTTTTGTATTTTGTCATTGACATTCGTGAATTCTATGTACTGTACACCAACAGTATACGTTCCGATGCTAATTGTTTTTACCTTGCGGCTTCATTCGTTATTATTGTATTGATTAGTGTTATTAAAATTGTTATTATAAATGTGAAAAGTTGAACTGAACGGCCAGTAACAAAAACAAATTTGCTACAGTAACAATAAGTAATGTATGTTCTAACTAGTCCCTCTCAATTCGCATGTTAATTCATGGGCCAATACTGTAAGTAGACGGCCATAGCCAAAATACAATTACATTTCATTTAATACCTAATGAATTAAGTAGTCTATATATTATACGTAATTTTTGGTTCTCTGAATAGCTGGACTTCTTTTATCACCTACGTTATTTCTTATTACCTTTTTATTTGAACATATTCTTACAAAAGGGTCATTGGCTGACCTCAGGTCTTGCTTGTATTTTTATGTAAGAATTCGATTGTTAAGATATCACAAATCTGGATAGTACTCCTGATGCTGGGCGATTTTAATCTGATTAAAAAGTAGTAAGTACTGTAAGTAGACGGCCATAGCCAAAATACAATTACATTTCATTTAATACCTAATGAATTAAGTAGTCTATATATTACACGTAATTTTTGGTTCTCTGAATAGCTGGACTTCTTTTATCACCTACGTTATTTCTTATTACCTTTTTATTTGAACATATTCTTACAAAAGGGTCATTGGCTGACCTCAGGTCTTGCTTGTATTTTTATGTATGAATTCGATTGTTAAGATATCACAAATCTGGATAGCACTCCTGATGCTGGGCGATTTTAATCTGATTAAAAAGAAAGTCATATAATTCAATAATACAAGTTCAGATCACAAGTGACAGATTAGCTGCTCAACATAATTATTGCATAACAGAAGGACTGGCCTATTCATGGTGGTGGTGGTGATGATGATTATGATGAAAAGTTTATAATAAATTCAATTGGAAGATCTGAAGATTGTATGTTTAGTATGAGATTATGTATCAAAATATTTTCTGAGAAATTACATTGTCTAATCCGGTTTCATCGTAGATGTATGAGCCTTAAGTGTACTCCGATTACTTACAAGTGCATAGTGTAGTTGAAGCAAGACCGCGAGGTGGACGCTTCCTAATAAAATAAAATGAATTCAGCCTCTAACCAATTCCATTTTTCCTGTGAAAATTCTTAAAATATTGATACTTGATACAGAAATGTTCTTCAACTAAGCCTTGAATTACATAAATGTGTTATTCAACCAAGCCTCAAATTCCGTAAAACACTGTACTAGGATTTATGAAATATTGTTACAAGGCATGACGTAGCTGAGCTAATTAATTAATTAAATTATTTTCAAATTTTGGAAAAACGAATTTAACTATTTCAAAATTAACAAATTTAAGTAATCGTGAAATCTTTAAGAATAATTTATGTGATTTCATAAAAGAAATTGTGAGTTGAAACAGCAAAAATTGCAAAGAAATTTGCACCATTCCAGGTATAATTAAACCTTCTTCGGCCATAACATAACATTTAAAATGATAATAGTTTGGCACTAATAGTAACAACGAGAGACCTACTGAATGGAATAAAATAATAAACTTAATGAATGAATACCTGCATATATTTTGAGATGAGCCAGCTAATTGCCAAATAATATTATACTACTATTGAATTAAAACATATGGAGTAGTGGCTTAAATCGAATGCCAGAGCGATGAAAATATACATATTCTTCAACGTAACTCAATAAATGCTGAAAAGTGCGAACTTCATTGATAGATTTATCAGTTCTTCTTTCAGCACTGCTACTTAAGAAAACTCAATATTATTACCGGTATATAGTGAAAATCATTAACATTATACAGCAGGATTATGACATATTCTGGCAATGATTCATGACTTCTGTGCCAAGTGCTAGATTTCAAATCTCAAGTACGGTATTATGGAAATTCTAAATGTAACAAAATATATTAATGAAACTAAAATCAATTTGTATTGTTTTATCTTTCTGTTTCAGTAAGTGTAGAGTTGAACAGTAATATTTTTACCCTCTATATTTTTCTATATTTTAGAGTTTTGTATATTATGATAATTTAGTACATTTGGCCTATTTTCGTCGTAAAAGAAAACCTTAAAATGAATGTAGTCTATATTTAGGCTAATTAAATTAAAAAGTGTGAAATTCCATTGAATAAAAACATTTTATGTTGATCTAAACAATAGATCTGTTCATTTACAATTTATAATTGCCAATTGCTATTATGTTTGAACTAACAGTCCTCTCAACCAAAGGACAGGAAATTGTATCTAGTCTTTTAAGCTTTAACCGATTTACACCTATCTGGCAGTTATCATACTTACAAATGGAGAAATCACCAGAATCAATTAGCTCCAAATTTTCCTCAAAGCTTCCAGTAAAATTCATATGTGCACTGTCACTTAAGTCAATCGTAGCAAGGTGAGATGCCATAAGTAAAATATTCTCGGGCTTGCAGCCAAGTGAGAAGTTTGGTATTTTCCAACGTTTCAAAGGCCGATGCTGAGGCCGATCCTGAGGGATCCTGAAGTGGTAGGCTAGCTGTAGTTCTGGCAACTTTAGGTCATATTTAATTATGTATGAGTTAAAAATAATTACATAAGAGCTATTATTTTTTGTAAATTTTCGTAGCCTGCATCCTTTCCCTGCCTTTAAGAAAATCAGATAACTTACGACAAAGATTAAGTCTTATCCGATATTCAATATTAGGCTACAGTGAATGTTTGACATTCCACATGAACACCTACAGTATCGGACATTCCATAACGAAGAATTTAATTTATGCTATTGGAACCAAGTTTTCTCTCGTAAGGATGTTATTAAAGTGGCCAGCATTAAAATTACAATGAGATGAAGATAATAAAGAGTAAGATAATAAAAAGTAAGATTACGGAACGATCGCTTGCGTGGTTTAATGGTTAGCGTTGCTGACTATGTGTTCTTTCTCGTACCTCCTCCGACTTTTTTGGAGCACTCAGCCTCGTGAGGACAACTGAGGACTTATTTGATAAGTAAATAGTGGCTTCGGTCAAGAAGACCATTAATAACGACCGTGGGTGTCGGCATGCTAACACAATGTATAGCTACAGATTCAATAAATTATTATTATTACTATTATTATTATTATTATTATTATTATTATTATTATTATTATATACTTAATACTATCATCTGTGATGTCGAAACACGTAAATCACGGGTGCGCAACTGGTACACATATGCCATTGTGCGGTGGATAATGTCTCCCACTACAGTCGCCCTTGACGTCAGAATAAAGCAGTTTCGCCGTGACACTGAACATGAAGAGCAGGTTTCATACGTCACAGCATGGGTGGGGTACTAAAACGTTTCCTCTCAGTTGCTCAGGTATGACGTAAATAGTTGATGACAGACCTTTTGACCCATGGAATGTATCGCCATGGAGTTTATGATTCAAGTATATGGAAATTGAGTCCGGCTCTATTAAGCACTTAACTCAAACGTTAATCTTGTGGTAAATTCGGTAGGAAAGGGGGTGACACATGGTATAAGTCCACTAACTTATGTCCTCCACTGAAATTACTTGCTTGTTAAATGCCAGTTCTGCTTTCACTACTTATACGGTAATACAAATTATTTATCGGATTCGTTGTCTTTGTGGTTAATTATCTGTGCACAGAAAGCCAAATTTCTCTGTAACAGAACACGATAGCAAGGTGGTACGGAAATTACATTAACTCGTACAAGCAGTTTGTCACCGTTCCTGAATGTATAATCCGAGACACTGTATTCAGGGGAGGAATTTCATACCTTATTTTATGGTCCTATGATATTTCATACATAAGTTCATACGTAGATTTGAATTGTCGTTTACGATGTATGCATCAATACAACTTATGTCATTATAATGGTTGCATAATTTCTGCATGGTTTATTACCTCATGAAATATGCAAGGTATAACTAAGAACGTATGCCAGAAATAATCAATTCCACCAGAGCCTCTGTATTTAAGGTATTGTAGACAATGCCCAGGGAAAGATGGAAATGACGTATTAGGTGTTTAAAATACGGCATTCCTGTAGGCTTTTAAAATCCCATTACAAATTCGATTATACTCAGCAAGGACTCACGACCGGTAACATAGGCCTAATACTTCCTACAAAAGAACCCAGTGTACACGAAACCTACTTGTCATATTTGAATTCTTAGATAATAGGGAAAATTTCTGTTCATTTAGTTGTTCCATAGAATTGATATTAATAAGCATGTTAATGAAAATCTAATCACTATGGGTGTCTGGATTATTGCATACTCCAAATAAAGCTCCTGTGAATAAATTATTAGGTATCATGTAGTATTTAATTAGCTGCTTCAAGAAAGTACATAACCTGTGTACCCTCATGCGATTTAAATATATAAATAATTTAATGAAACAATTAATCAATAATCTTAATCCTGAGTCCTTTGTAGGTTTAGTTATTGTATTTACAATAGGACTAAAAATCTTACAAAAACACCCTACTCTTAATAATTAATATGTAATTTCCAACTTTGTCTACAGTACATGTTTTTCCGACATTGCCGAAAACTTACTGTCAATATCAATATATTATTTTATTGCAGAGAGTGTTAATCCTTTCCGAATGGAGTAATTTAATGCTATTTCTTTAACATTCACACAAAAGGAAATATTCACTAGCCTTAGTTTCATAAACCAGCTATGTGAATTTATGACAAGTCCAGCAAACATGTTGTTTAATGCATTGTTATAAACATTGTCTTATTTGTCATAAATAAATAACGGCTAGAAGATTTTAATCCTTATTTCTTAACATAGTACTTTTAGTGCTTCCAAATCACATATAGGTCTACCGATAATTTACATATTTAGGCTCTAACGCTACACTGTAAAACGAATTCGAATAGTGAGGAATTCTATATCGTGCTCATTATTTTATTACTATCAGTATTGCTTTTGAATAATTATTAAAAACTAGTTAATTTACGCTTCCATATAAACAGTTCGCTTTCATTATTTCATTCTTTAAATGGTTCCGTTTTTTAGATCATCAATACACATAGGCCTATATCTATATAGTTTTAATTATGTTACGGAATTTTCATATAGCTTTTGATCGCAGTCATTATAATAGTAGTTTTATTCATATAATAGGCATTGTTTACGGCATTAGCTACATCCAAATTACGCTTTCATATTATCATGTATTATAAGTATCATTATCAGCGGCATAAACAAAATTACTTCCACTTCTATCATTACTGGAATAAACAGTACATTTTGTTTTTGCTGTGAAGATCGTTAAATTTATTTGCAAAATTATCAAACAATATAATGGTAGATAAGAATCCACTGCCATCCACATAATTCATATTATTTCTTTGGTATCCATAGTCTGCCGTTTCCATAATTTGCGGTATCATTTTGGGATACGCCGTGTCTTAGTGATTCAGGCAATGCTCTAGGTACGGGAAGGTCGCGGGTACGATCCCCGATGAGATCGTTGAGATTTTCAATTAGCCTAATCCTTCTGGTGGCACCATGACACCCCGGGGTGGAATCAGCCTCTAACAGAAGTTATTACCAAGAGCAATCCTGGGAGTAAATGCGGCCGGTGCGTAAGGCTGACAACCTTACCACTTTCATGTGGCGACTGTTGAAAAATCTGAGCGTTATCCTTGTGGAACCTTTGGAGCTTCTACGGCCTATATAGAGAAAACATTACCTAATACTTGCTTTTGTTTTTATGTAACTAGGCAAGTCTTATTTTATCGTTGTTAATTTTCCCCTAATTATTTTAGTTATATAACTAATTTTAGTTATATAACCTACAGCCCATTTATACAATTTTTATTATAGTTTCTGGAGTTAAGAAATAAATTATGTTATTACTACAGTAAAATAGACATTTCCTTCTCTACCACTTCTCTACCGTCGTTTGTAGGACTGACTTTGTGAGCGTTCCCTCAAGCCATGTTCAAATGCAAACTTTGCTATCGTATGACAGACCTCTCTTTCCTATCTCCCCCACTCCTTCGCTTCGCCTTCCTCTGCCTTGTAAAAATATATTTAAAATTCTTCACCACAGAAAAGGCGAACTTATGGGAGATAATTTCTAATGTTATGAAACTTAAAGGTTTGATTTTTGTTTCTGAAACTTCAATTTTTAAAATTAGAAATATAAATTCAAAACATGAACGTCTGAACACGATCTGGGATTTCAATAAGTGAAGCTTTTATCTCATAAAAATAATATATTAATTTATAACCTTTCACTTAGGTTTACAATATCTGGAAAACGAAAGAAACATTTTATCGTGCAAGTAGTCTCATGTACGAACATAAGAGTACATCTGTGAATTTTGAAATATAAAGTATTCGTTAATTACTAACCATGCAATGAATGCTTCTTTTGGTTTTGTTCACTTCTCAAATGTCAGATTTACTAGTTTATTGTAATAAACAAAACCAAAATACCGAATGGAATGTCTCAGGCCCTGGTGTCTGAGGCTCGCAAATGTCAGATTGGATAATTTGCTTACCAAGGTTCATTGGCGCTATTTAACCTTCTGGCTAATCATTAAAATTAAATACCAGTTGATGTATAAACTGTATGTAGAACAAAATTCATATTCACTCCCCAAAAAAATGTCAGTCAAAATGAACAGTTACTGCAGAACGTAAGACGAACATCAATAATTATACAGCCTGTATATCCTGGTTATCCAAAGATCCAAACACGCTATGTGACCCCCGTGTCTGAATAAAGCTGAAATGAAAAAATATATGAATAATATAAATGTATTTAGACTAACAGAAATTAAGTCCTTGTTTATATAAATACTTAAAACTTCTTAAAAATCAAAGTTATTGTCTCGAACACTTAATAACAAATTTAAACATCAAAGTGAAATCAAATTTAGATCATTTTTGACTAGTCTATCAACATAGAGCTTCCTAGGGCAACAAGACCAAGATATGTTTCAATTTGTGTCTCGAATGACCAAAGGAGAATCAAAACTCCGACAATAGTTAGGAACAGGTCAAATTTCTACCATACAATCCTAGAAAACTGATGTAATTTAGTTTATACTTTTCTTTAGAGTAGGGCACACTTCATTTATATTCTTCTCGGAGTCGTTTCTTTATGCTGATTAGGATGGGACTTAACAAGGATATAAAATCAAACTGCTTTTACTGTTGGATGTTTCCTGCGAGGCCAGTCCATCGAGTATACCAGGTGTTGCTAATTCTGCAAGTGTCCAACGTTTTAAAGACAATTGGCAGTCAAATTCGGAATTTTGTCTAGAGTTTCGCAATGTCTCAACACACTTGCAAACTCCCAGTACATGTTCGAGTGCTGCAGAATATCTGTGGCAGATCCTGCTGAGTTCAATTCCCCTCTGTAGATCTGTCCGGTGCAACGTAGACTATAAGTTCTAAAAGGGCCAATGTCAATTTCTTGCAAAAATGAGATCTATGCATTATTAAGCTCGGCTAGTCTTTATTCAATGTCGGAAGTTCACAGCAAAAAATGTTACTTCTATAAATGCTTCAAAATCAGTTATCTAAAAAACAAGTTATTTATAATGCATCTTTGTATTTAGAATATGACAGTTCTTGTCTATCTTGCATCCATAGTATATATTGTTCAGCTGAGTTCAAAAATATATAATTAGGCCTATGTAACAACTTCTTAGCCATGCATTATTTCACTTGTATGGCCTAATACGTCTTTAAATAAAATATTTGACTTATCCTTATAGTTATTCCTCTTTAAAGAAGAAATCCTTCTTAGTTATTGCACTTTTGAAATTGTTATTATTATTATTATTATTATTATTATTATTATTATTATTATTGTCTTAATTGAATCAACAATGAGGATGAACGGACTCCTTGTGCTCTGGTCATACTTGCAATAAACTAAAGCAGGTTGTACTGTGCACTAGGAGCTGGATACCTAGGCATTATGCTGTGAGAATATCGATCGTTTAATTTTTTCTGTACTGCTGCCGCCATATTTAAATGTTGTAATAATGCATGCGTTGGTGTTCCATTAAATTGCGTTGTATTGATTGGGGAGAGACACTGGGAATGCACACGTGGCCTCTGTGACCCCTCACCACCACCACCATCAAGTGTGTAACGTTTGCGAAACGCACAAAGAATGTTTATGTATGTAACATACATACTCATGATGTAAGGCATTGTACTTGGAAGTCAGACATATATTTTCGCAATATCTGACCTTTGGATAAGAAAACTATTACCTTACCATAACCCTTCAGTTTTAATTTGCATTCTCATATAAGTACAGTACACTATTGAACATAATGTCCAGGTAATTAGGCGAAAATAGGCAAAATTTCCAAGACGAAACGCTTTGTTAAATTACCTTCTAATTTATCTTCAATGTTCCTTGAAGTCGTTAAAAACGACGTATATATAAGGTTTTATTTTATTTAGTTTAAATATGGTTGATACTTTAATGGTTCGATTCATGTAATGTTCAGATTCTATCAACGATCCCAGCCAATCCCAAAAACTGAAGACATTTCTGACGTAAAGGTTTACCGTTATTTCGTTTGTATGTAAATTAGTTTGGTACGCATAGACTACAGAACGCGTTGTTCAGTTTTCTTCCAATTTCTCTTTAATGTTCCTTGTACAGTGCCGGATTTATACTTTTCATAAGTATAGGCCACTTTATTTGCACCGCCCCTTCCTCCTTCCTAGTAGTTCCCACCTATCATAATCACTCATTTGTAGGCCTTTATTAGGTAAAAAACAATTTTAAGTATTTAAATACAGGTTGCGTAGGTATTGAAAAATTAAATAAACGAATTAATTAGTCATAAAGTAAAAAAAAAAGTAAGCAAGCGTCCTCTGAAATCTGCCGCCCCTAAGACGCTGCCGCCCCTAGGCCGCGGCCTATACGGCCTATTGACAAATCCAGGACTGTCCTTGCAGTCAATAAATACGATGTACGCATAAAAACTTGTGTGTTATATTCCATTTCAGTAGGGTGGCTGCTTGAACTGATAAAGAATAGATGTTACTTATTTTTGATGGGAGGACTACTGTTTACAGAACTACTAGAATGGTACCCATTTAGGTTCTCATAATTCCTTATAAGTAGTCTAGAGATCCCATTTCTGCTAAATAAATTTATAACATTCCGATATAAAAGGTTTTTTTTCTTTCTTTCCTGTGTTAATTCACATTGAAAATACAATTTCGGTAATTATTTCACATTGAAACAAAATATACTTACGGCTCACGTGATGTAAAATTTTACAAGCTTGTGCAAACTTACACCATGAAATGGGTTTTACGCCTTTTATTTTGTAGACTTTAACAAATCGTACCAGTTGACTATTAACACTTGCCTGTAGTGAACATGAAAAGTCTTCTTGAACTCCGTATCAGACTGCACCGAAAATATAAATTACTGGGAACCAAGATAAGGCTATTTCTTTTCAGTGGTAACAGGGCACATAGTTGATGTTTCTAAATATGTTTGTTTAAGGATCCCTTTATAGATAGATGATCTATCAACATCGTTCACAGTTTCAAGTTATAACATTTCTAACAAGCATACAGAAAATTTTCATACTTGTATTCTTCCAAGAAATAGTTCTTGACGTTAAAAGATGGGAAAAATAATAAATAAAATACATTGAATTTTATGATAGAGTGAAGAAAAGAATTAGACCGCAATAAACATTTAATAAAATGCAATATTAAACCTAAAACTAATTCTGAGCCACAAAGAAGCTATCATTAACCAGTTATTATTTCGACCATAGTATAGTTAGCTTAAATTTAAAATGTTAAAAAAACTCAGTTAGTTCCTATGTTATTTATTTTCAGTTTTCTTTTATGGTACAATTAAAATTTATTCACCATTTAACAAGCACTTATTGTGCACTTTTCTATTACTATACAGATCATAGATTGTTCCATAACTTAAAAGCCTTGACTCACTCCACCGTTCGAGGCCCGGGCAGACTTTACGGAATGGTTTCACAATGAATCACTTATTGTTCGCTAATCCCAAAGTCAGTGGGTATTTAGAGAGTGCACTGTCTTCTAATGTGTGCCGATGAGCATTTTTACACTTGGGTCGGAAAAAGGACATATTGTTAGAGTATTATACACTAACACAGCTGGTGCAACTATTCAACATAATGGACGACACTGGATTGAACAATTCCCAGAAAAGACAGAAACCTGTCATATTGCTTCTAGACCTTTAATGAGGGCAGCCTATTTTTAATACCCTCTATATATCATCTGGGAAGTGTTATCTGGGTAGCTCCAAGAACTGAGGCTGTTATTTATTCGAACAGCCTATACTTGGTACTTATAGGCTCTCAAAATTCGAGATTAATTAATGTTGTATCTTATTTTTGTGCTAATTTCGTCCATGATGAAGAAAGTTCTTTTGGTAATAGAATTCATAAACATTGTAGCGATGTGTTACCAGATTTGAAAAGCTAACATCTTCGTCTGTGCAGCATGTCTACAATTTTCGCTAACATGAATGTATATAAAAGACGTTCTGGCTCCACCTTCCAATAAATTTAAAAGCAAGCGCAAACTTCCCTTTCCCTTCATTCTGTAAGTGAAAGACTACCTTAGTTTTAAATATGACAACATTACAATGCAACTGGGGTAGGAAGCGAAATAGGCACGCTTCGCCAGGCCTTTTCCCGCTGCATCAAGCGTAGCTATGGCAACCTCATAAACAGTTGAGCATCCAGCCATGGATTCCGGAGGCGAAATAAAATTGAAAAGCAACCTCTCTCCCTTTGAAGGTAGGATTTGTTTGATATATATGTAGGAAGGCCTCTGTGTATGTTTAGTTCGTGTTAGCTGTGACAAAATGTGTGGGAGTGTGCAATTGTGTAGGGCCCTACTGCTGAGAAGGGGAGAATTTAAATGAAATATTTCATTTAAATTAAAAGCTTATTCTACAAGGCATTGTGTCTTCATGTTTTTCACAATTATTTTCAAATATTTCGAATATATTGAATATTAAGGACTGCTCTAACCAACTCTTTCTCACCACATGTAAATGATGAATCCACTGATAAATTCCAGTTCAAAATAATACAAATATGTTTAACGTGAAACATTCATGCTCTAAGCAAACACCTAACTTTAACTACTGAATGTTCATCCAGTTCTTAATCGTTCTCACTCGCACAAGATTTTTTATTGAGTGCTAAGAAAATAAATATAACGCGAAGAAATGTCCTGTTGTATGGCTGTATGCTGTGGATATATTATATTATAAAATTTCTTTTTACCTTATTAAGTTACGATTTTTCACCACAGGCCAATTTGTTGGGTGAAACATCTTAAAGGCTACCGTAACCGGCATAATGCACTGTAGGTTATTTAAGTCACTATTTACAGTACTATCTCAAAATATAAAAATAGGAACACAATGCAGACATCTTCCCAAAGGTTCGTAGGAAGTATTTTAGCGCCTGGAGTCAGCATTCGTGAGGTCCAACAAGTCCAATAATCTATCTCTTAGGTTTCTATGGTTATCTAAGTTTCTTTCAGGCAAATTCATTTAAGGCCAGGTTAGTTTCGTTCCCCGACCTCTCCCTAATCCGTCACATGAATGTTATTGTTTTCTCAGA
The DNA here is from genome assembly GCA_964059195.1 of Ectobius pallidus. NCBI lineage: Eukaryota > Metazoa > Arthropoda > Insecta > Blattodea > Ectobiidae > Ectobius > Ectobius pallidus. Next base: position 78,109,552 of record CAXKWD010000006.1, read on the forward strand.
GGAGGCCTCTACATGGAGATAATCAGTAACCAGGGGAGATCTCTCCCTTGTGAGCTGTCTCAATATTTGTGATTCATGGTGCTACCATGTTCTGATACAGATATTGGTGTATCAGAGGAAGAGGTTATTTAACGATAGTTGCATGCTGCTACTTACGCCCATGAACGATGCCGATGTGCCGGAATAAACTATTAAAGTTACGTCATTTGTACTGAAAAAAATTGTAAGATAATTATTTTAGGTAGTGGAGATAGAATTCAGTTTTATAGCATGAACAATTGGCTAGAATTGTTGAACATCACATGGAATTGAACCATCTTGAAACGAAATAGAAAAGAAATTCTTACATATACTTCGTTTTTAATGACATCAAGGTACGTTATGCCAGATTATATTGGAAGTGTTTGCTAGTGAATGAGTAAACAAATTTACAGACAAACAAATGAATTGCCGAACGATCGAGTTAAAACAGGCCCTCGCTTTAATTTCAATTGTTTTCTGCTAAATTTATTAGTAAAATCACAACGTCTCGTGGTTGTGCCCCTAGTAAACTATGTCTCATTGAGCACTAGCTAATTGGTTTATATCATCAATGAGTTCGTTTATATTAATGCTGTTACTACAGTAATAGACATTATACAATAGTCACGTAATAATAATAATAATAATAATAACCCATTCAATCTGGCATAATTCGTAAATTGATAGACGTGGAATTTAACGGAATAGAATAGTTTCGTTCATTTAGAATACAATGTGAAAATAATATAATTTGTTCATATACTGAAAAATATATACTATATATAGTATATATATAGTAGTATATAGTATATAGGCTATTTATTATATGCGTGTGTATGCACATCCACACATAAATAATTCTTACAACATTCATTATTTTAATAGGCCTATTTTTGTTTGTTTATACAGGTTTGTCACATTGTTAAATCTCACTAAATCCAAGCTTATAGCTTCATCAGCACGACCTCTGTCGCCAAGCTCATGTTAACACTGGTTTTTCACGATTGATGCATCCCCACACATTTTCAATTAAAATTCCTCGCTACATTCTTGCACTATGCTAACAAGCAAAAGCGTACCCGTGAATTTGTCTGGATGAATACATCCGTCGTATTTGCTATGTTGATGAGTGTATTATGCGTCTATAGTCTTGCAATGTAACGATTGTACTGTAAATAGTCCAATGGAATATAATCTGACGTGCTAATATTGTCAATGCTTGTTCTGCTTTTAGTGACTCTGATCGTCGATACTTTATAAAAACAGTTTAGTCTTGCTTAAGGTAATTTGTGATTCACTGGCCTAAACATGTAATTACTATTTGCAATGGTATTTTTTTAAAATCTTCTTTCTAGATCCTTTGATCTTTTGTATGCCCTATAAAATATTAATTATATTTTTAAAGATTACACTCAAAGTTATACTAGGCCTGTAACATTTATTTTATTTTAGTTTATTTATTTTATTTATTGGAGAAACACAAGGGAGATACATCAAATGTTCACCCGAATGAGCAAGCGTTCGTGTTCGGGTTCAGTTCAGTTATTTATATTACACAATTAAGTACAAATGAATAAATAAAAGTAATAAAAAGTAGAAAAAATGCAACATTGGAAGAACAGATTTTTAAACCTGTGGTATAACTAGTAAAATAGTTATTTAAATATCTACTAATTACAGAGTGAATTAAATTATAACCTATGAAATAAGATTTTGGATATACTTATCGAATTTTTTGTTGTTCGTATATAACTTCTATTTCTGGATGTGACCTAGTTATGGGGTTTATCAGTCTTGAACCATAATGATAGCTATGATTAGGGCCAGAAGATGTGTAGTATTTTGGTTCTATTAAAGGCAAGATTTTATTTCTTCTTGTATTGTAGCTATGTGAATCAGATACGTGTACATTTCGGTATTTGTGAAAGTATTTTGGAAGTGTTAACTTATAAATCTGTTGTATTCTTCATACATAAATACATACATACATACATACATACATACATACATACATACATACATACATAAATACATACATACATACATACATACATATATACATACATACATACATACATACATACATACATACATACATACATACATACATACATACATACATACATACATACATACATACATACGTGCATACATACTCATGTATTGTATTAATCTAGGAATGTTGTAGAAAAAATATTTCAGGTTAACGTCTGGCTCCTGGCTGTGATTATCCTGGAAGCAAATTTTGTTTATTCTCAAGGTAGAGCTGCTATAGATAAGGGCCTATTGGTCTGTCATAATTAAGTTACCTCAACAAATGACCAATTAAATACTACAGTTGATCTTTAAAAGTTCAGTTACTTGGGGTAGTTTTAGGAACATGTTATTAAATTGGTTGTTATGTTCGAGAAATATGGTCAAATGGTACGATTTTATTATCTTTATTAGTACCTTTATTATCGATGATCATTTTTGGTGATTCTTGACTTGAAAAAAGTGTATAACGTTTCATATGTTTCACAAAGAACTGCTTTCGTGAAATCCAAGAAGTTATTTTATGTAATATAATAATTATAATAATAACAATAATAAATAATTTATTACAAGTGCTACATTTCAAAAACAGTTTAAGCAATTTCAAAAGTTAACTATAAAAAGAAGTTATATATTAAACTATTTGCAAAGTATTCTATCCAATAACTTGTTGAAACCACTTGAAACCACTTCTCCGAAGTTTATTCACAAATTTAAAGGAATAAAATAGTTTTGAGTAACTTAACATCATATACATTGAATAAAAAAATTGAACAAAAGGACGCGATGTTAGATGGCGTTACAGTATCAGCTTAACAGAACACACCTGAAGCATCATAACCGAGCTTTGAGGATAAAGCCGCAATTGTGAGTACTTGCGTGAAACATGAAGCTCCAGTTGTGTGGAGATCGCCCTTCCCTCACAGATAGGTTTTACTCCAGTTAATAAACTTTGAAACGTTGGATTTACACCGCATTCAAGAGTTATCAACAAATGTTTGAATTACTGTTTGTGTAGGGTTAGCTAACTGTAAGCCACTTCAGATAACAACTGCATAATTATGGATTACCAATTTTAAATCAAACTAAAACGTGTTTAGTATAACATCTGTTCGGCTCCATGACAGTCGGAGGCTTATTGGTGACCAGAAATTTGATGCTAGAGCCATGTTCCTGATGGACAAGACTGATTTCTAGTTGCTAATAGTCCATTCCACCAACTTTCCGATTTTTCTGCTCCCCTTTGATTTTTATCATTCATAGTTCGCTTCTCATCCAAAAAGTCGTCCTGTAGTGAAAAATATCTTTCCGGCTTTGAGGACTGGGTATTAATGAACTTCACCTTCATCAACGAGGGGCTAACATAAGATATAAATCCGAAAATCCACATTATACCTCCGTTAATATAGTAGTCTTGTGTTGAACCTATTATTTTAATCTAAACATCAAAATTTGAAGCACTCATTTATAAAGAGATTTTTAAACATGTACAGCTCTAGGTTTCATCAATTTAATTTTCTTCAGATTGTACCTGTGCTTTGTCACGTAGTATTTGACTGTGATTTTACAACTTTAATATACAGTATTTAAATATAAAGTGTGATATCATTTTACATATTTTTTTATCATAATTAATTTTTCAGTTTTAATTGCGACACAGAGTACTCTAGGCATGCATTCATTAATGCTCTTCAAATTAAATAATCTGAACTTGCAGTGTAGTGTATAGTAAATATTAACAATGATTAATTCTCATCAATAAACTTCTTTAGTCTTTATCAAGTATACTTTGAATCAAGTTATAATTTGTTTTACAATTTTAAGGTATATTATTTTATGCGTGAAATCCAAAATAAAATATATGTACACACTATTTATATGGGATTAATTTATACAAACTCAAAATTACTTCAATATATATCATATAACTATTATTGTCAAAGTCCTAAAATCAGCTCTCATTACTCATTTCTAGGCCTAGATTACTATATTATGTGGTGGTTTTCGCATTTTTAGCTCAGGACTTGGTGTTTGCATCGTGTCTAGGTTTATTTGTTAGGTAGGGGACCGGCGCACCCCGGAAACAAATACGCAGAGAATAACCCCAAACGGAATTAGCAAGGACGCTTGTGACCCTGTGAAATTTTAAAAAATCTCTAAAATATGCATATGCGAGTACAAAGTAACCTACTTACTATTTCTTATGTAGCAATAGTAAGTAATTATTTCTAAGCTTTAAAATAAACATATTTTCAAGTACTAATTTGTAGAAATAACACAATATTCAAAGTACTAAGTACTAATAGTGAAACTTGACAAGTATACGTTAATAATAATTGCAATGTAGCTGGCAAGATTACAACCGAATCCAAATATTCTTTAAGGAATGCTGAACCCCTGGTCCATACGTAACGGGTTTAAAAATGTCCTTACTGATAGCTGCAGTACAAAAGTGGTTGACCCCTCCCTCTGGCCACCCTCATTTCTTATAAGTATGATTTATGTGAAGTTGTATTATAAATTATATCCAGGTTTCACATAATTCAATGTCCTGGATTTGGTCTTAAGAGACCTGAGAACATACAGTCCTCAAAGAAGCTACGATAAACGATCAAAAAACAAACTGTCATCACCAGTTTCATGCCGAGAAAAGAAACGCTATTTCCGCCTTCCAATAAATTCGCATTAGCTTTACCGGTACTTGACTGTAAGGTAACACAAAATTCATGTTGATCACAGTAAGGGAAGATGCAATGCTATACCGAAACAAGTTATTTTATGCGAGGGAGAATCAAATGAAATCGCAATTAATTTGTTTTCACTATTTTACTGCAGAAAGAATGCTTGCTTGTACATTATTTTTCCACATAGTCACCTCCCAGTTCAATTCACTTACGCCATCTGATAGGAAGTGCTTCGATACCGCGTGAGAAAAATTATTTTGCTTCACACTATAGCCACTCGTGCACTGCCAATTGGACGGTCTTCATCAGACTTGAGCTTATGCCACCAATGGGCTCCTTTAATGGACCAAAAATGTGGAAGTCTGATGGTGCCAAAGCGAAGGGGATTGCTGAGTGCAGGTGTTTTGCTTAAACATGCTAACGCCCGTCCTCATTCTGCTCGTGCAACCATGAAAACCATCGATGACATTCGCTTCAAGTGCCTCCCGCATCCGCCTTACTCGTAAATATTTCCCAAAGATAAGAGGATCGTTATTACTCGTACTACTATTATCATTATTATAAAATTAAAGCCATATTGTTTATTACAAATAAAACTGAACGTTACTTCTAAGTAATAAAAATAAGGTATTCTTTATTGTAGCTCTGTACCCAATATATCTCCCATTAAACTTTAATTACGTTTAAATACGCTTATTGCATTCATCTTTAGCAGTATATCACAGTTACTGCAATAAATCTTAGAAAACAGTAACAGAAGCACAACGATAAATCCTGGCAGTGAAGGCTACTCAGACGTGCTATTTCATCACTTCCTTCTATTTGTATGAAGTTCTCATTCTATACACCACTCAGACTTAACTGAAAATTTCTTCAGCATATGCTCTATTTTAGTCATTCAGTACAATAAAGACTGCATTTGTACGTAATATTATGGAAGGTTACCTGTGTTTTTGGCGTGAAAATCAGAACACTGGTTATATGTGGTAGTAGGAGTTATGTAGTACAGGCGGATTAATTTGAAGTATTTAATTAGAGCAAGTTATGTTATTGTTGTGTATTGCACAGATCCGGATAATGAATTGGAACCTCTTAATAATTCACGTATGTATGGCAGTGAACTATGAGTGGGAACTAAATTGAATACAAGGACACAAGTGGCCCCTCAGTTTCCACACATCTCTCCACCCAAATTCATTCGATTCCAGTTCTCAATGGTATTATATAAATCAAGTATGAAGGTCTCTCAACAATAATCTGCTGTCCAATTAGCTAAAATGAAGAGTTTGCTTTTCTTTTAATTTGGCATATGCATATAAGTATACTGAAAATATCTGAAACAGGGGAAGCCCACATTCGTGAAGGCAAATGGGAAAGTATCTGAAGAATGAATTCCAGATTAACAATTTCGAGACTATCATAGCATTGTGAAAATAAAATAGCAGCCTATTCACATAAAAGTTAGTATGGCAATAGCTGTCCAATATTGACCTTCATTCGCGCAGAACTTTATGACTACTACTAAATGTACATTACGTTAAAATGAAAATGTTTATAGGCCTATTCCTTTAGTGAAAATGTAACACAATTAATGCATCACCCTTAAATTAAAAGTTGAAAACTTAACATTATGAATTCGAAGTTGTAGCTATAATAATTACAGTATAACATTAATTACCATGCCGTAAATTTTGTTTAGTGTTCAAGACTATCAACATTATGTTTGCTGTCTTGTACCGTCTTTGTTTGTAATCAAAAGTCAAAGAAATGGGCTATATACAGCTTCTGTACAATATAATGATTTATATCATATTGAAATGTGTAATCGAAAACTATGTGAGTTATTCTTTCAAAGTGTGTGGGGAGAAATATAGATAACACCTCTCGTATAGAATAAATCCTATTTTTTAAAGTACAAGGAAGCAGGGTATGTATATATTACATGTGAATTTGTATAACTAATTCTGTGTTCCATTTTTATTTGGGTTTCGGAAGAATTTTTCATTACGATTTTTATTATTTATTTATTTTTTATTTTAAAAATCGCTTCATAAAATAAAACATATTTAGTGATTCATGGTAATTATTATTGTGTTAGTATTACATATTTCTTTGACGTCTAAGAGATGAGTTATAATAAGTTACAGTAGGGTATATCTTATATTTCTGCCGTAATAGCTATTTATGTATCAAGTCCGCTAAAGCTTTTGCGTACGTGGTGCACACAATATTTTTTTTTTAGTAAAAGCTGTATAAATTATATAAAATGGAATAAAAACACCGTAAAATAAATTATGAACGGCATAGTCAACTATTTGTTGACGCCAAATTCTCACAGTCGCCTGAATCCAATGATATGAACCAATACGAAATGCGGATGTAGATAGCAGTGGGGAGTTCTTATGAATAATATAGCTATTTTGGCTTAGGCCTATACTTGTTGTTATATTATTAAGAGTTTTGTAAAATAACCTAGTAAAGTTTCTAATTAACGTAAAGAAACAAATCTTTCCTTATATTTGTTGTTTTATGGTCAAGTATTTTGTTTCAAATCCTGTTACGGTTGGTATGAATGGTAACAGCTATCTGGATTTTCCGTTTGCCATGATGACTTCGCCGGCCTACGCCGGTTAAAAATTACATTACCGGCTTAGGCTGGTAAAGTGTCTCTTTTCGGCCTGTTAAAACTTCGACAAGCAGCTGTTTTACAGAGCGTGTACTGAAATATAAGTTTTCTGAGTCTATTGGCAACCCAGACGAAGAAACAAGTCTCGTTACTGACATTATTACGCTTTTACCATTATTAATTTCACCTCTGTTATTTGTTGCTCCGTAAATGCAATTTCGATAAATTTGAACACTGTTGTTTAAAATATTCCGGACTGGTGGCCTTCGTCTTTCTTGAATAGACCTGTATTTCGCCCATGGCTAAGACAGACATCTTCGAAAAAGAAGTGTACCAGCCGCATACCCACCGAAAATGTTAGTTCTTTTAAACCGATTCTCTTAGGCTTATCTTGTTTGTCCCGAGAATATGTTCTTTGGATTTGTGTGAGACGTTATAAAACACCAAAAAAATTCATAATCTAGCAATTCTCTCTCTCGTTACGAGCTATTCATATGTAAGCAACATTCTCTTATTTTGGTCTCAGCTTGTTTTCTCTATGCCTCTGTCTCATATATTTCACTTTGGCATAAGATATCTTCATACCCTGCTGTCAGATCGCTTCTTGTTTGGGCATTGGAGTCTCCAATTATGATGGTATCTACTTTGTTTGCATTGCTTAGATTTGATACACATGATCCATGTTTATCTAGACACCAAGCGAGTTTCTACAGTGTACATATTACCCCAGGAGAAACCTATACTGTCATCGTATTTTCATTTTACCAGAGTTAATTCATTACCAGCGATGTTATAAATAATTATTTTTAATATCTGACATTATTTTGAGTGCTGCACCTTACCATTAGGTTTTTATTTTATTTTATTTGTTTAGTTACATTACAACCCGTGTTTCACCAACTGGTATATCACGGGATATTTACAGAATTATACATAATTACTATAACATATTATAACATGAAAACAGTTTATGTGATGGAGCGGAAGACTTGATTGATAAAGGTGGTTATCTGTATCGTATTGATATGATACATGAGCACAATTTGAGCGCTGAAGTAATCTGACACATATGTTCTATTGGCATGAATACGGGAGGAAAATGAATACACCGATTTAAAAAAAGAAGACTGGCAGCCGGTGTCCACTAAATTTATTTACCGTAGTTGTACGTTTGAAATTTCAAATTTACTGTATTTTTATGCAATGCAAATTTATGCTTTCTTTTGTAAATGATGATTTATCGTCTTTTCTAGGCAAGTGGCTGGCAGAATCACACATAAGGTAGAGAAACTACAGAGTTAAATTTCTGTTTTTATGCGGTATTGTAACCCTAATAAAGGCTTTTATTAAAATTTTTAGCAACCAATAATCAATCGAAAGTAAACTTAAATGGATCCACTTAAATCAAGGGATACAAATTAAAGTGATAACGATTGAAATAAAATTATATTAATTTATGACACACTATACAGTAATTGGATAAATAATTATAGGCCAACTAAATGTTTCTAATTCCATTACATTCATATCCTGTAGACATAATTTAAAATTAATATTTTATCAGTTTTGCGTTCAATGAAGGTTTTAAATTAAAAGCTTTCAGTGAACAAATACTGTTTAGGTTCAAAACCACATAGTACTCCCAATGTGTTTCAAGGAAACAGAAAAAAATTATTTTTTGTAATTTTAGGTGTATTCCGTTAGAAAATTCAGTTTTTTATTCAAACAAGAATTGACAATTAATATTGAATAGTGTACTTTGGGCGTGATCCCGGAATTTCTGTTCAGTACGCAAATACTGAGGACTTTGATCTACCTAGAATATTTTATGTAAATCTCTTCGATGTCTTATAAGTTATAACCAAAGAATTTGTAGATTTCTGCATAAACTGAAGATTTTTTTGTGTAACTTAAAGCCCTAATAAAAGTTTGATTTTGTGATAGATGCTTCCTCGATTCAATACACAGGTTTTCAGGTTTCTAAAGGGAGTGGTTTCCGCATCTGCGTCAACATCCCTGCTTTGATTCCTGTGCACGACAAACCTTTTTAGTTTATATTTTCTTTTATTGTAAAACTTAATAATATTACAGCATCTATTCTTTACTCTACTTGTTTGTTCCTATTGTTTCTTTTGTTCGGAATTTTGTCCTGCAGGAATTCTTTTATATGTATTCAAATCTTAATAGGCCTACATTGTAGCATTTTTACACACATATAAGTGTCATCGACCTTAGAACTTCGGAACCGAAAACCAATGCCTAACCATCTTGTATGTATTTTTTTTAAAAAATAATAGTGTTAACAGTTTGCTGAAAGTAGATCTAATATATTTAAATGCATGTTTGGAACCACAATAACAACAATACCAAACTTATTGTAATGCTTGAGAAGGTGAGAAAACTATAGGCCTACTTCATTATTTAACATCTGTTTTAGCGTAAGCCGTGATAAGTTGTTAGAGGTATTGGATTAAAACCCCAAGTCCGTAAGTTCGATACCCCAGGAGGTATTTATGTTCTGTTATGTTTTAGTTCCTTTAAAATGAAATCAGTTGGGAATCCTCAACATTCTTCTACACACAATAAAATGTTTTGCACTAAGACAACATAACCTATTGGAGAGCTAATAAAAGGAAGATAATATGTGTCTGTAGGAAGAAAAAAAGTAGTACTTCAATCGGTTTCTCTCCAAAATTTTAATTGTTGAATCAAATGCTCAAATGCGCGAGCCTTAATTACTATTGTTCATGCAATAAAAACCCTTGTTCCGACAGCAAATAAAAAGTTTATCATTTATTCCACAGTTTATTTGTTGTAAGCCTGCCTTATTCACTATTCTTTATATTATTTTTATTCATTCATTTATTTTCATCATTTTATTAAAAATATAAAACAATCTATCCTATAGAATACATTATGAATTTAAGAGTTAAGGTCACTTAACAGAAATAGAGAATGGTTTGCTTTTAATTTTGTACCACAGAGGGAGAGACTATGCCATTTTGTCCGCTTTGTTCATTCATGATCTATATATAGCCTATGTGACGTTCTGGTCTCAATGTACTTGCCATCCGAGGCTTGGTTTTTTTCCATAACCGATATTCTGTTTTTCACGCCATGCAAGCTCTCTTTCTCCCTTAATGATATCAAAGCGGCGGGGAATTTACGGTATGTTATCACAGGGCTCGGATTTTCTGTGTTTTTCAGCCCACTGGAATTCTAGTTATTCTGCAGCATGAATTCTTTATTTTATCCTACATGGTTTAATATCACCCTATGCCAGCATGGACACAAAAATGATGAAAATTGAAATTCTACTTTACATTGACTTCAATATAAAATTTCTCCGTTTCATAAAATGCTAATAATTATTCTTGCAAGTTTTATTAATATGCGTCCCTGTTTTTTTATGCGTATAACATTTTGTACTTCTGCAGAAATTTAATTCTGTGAATTTGCGATTTTAATTTTATTACATTTATTTATGGTATTGTTTGCACGCGTCAAGTATAATTTCCCATTTTCGAGCATTTTCGACTTCCTGAATTAATTTCTTCTTCGGTTGAAATTTCAATTTTTATTCTAATGAATTAATTAAATTATTGTATTAACTTACAGTAATGTCAAATAAAGTATTTCGATTTATATTACGTAGTCAGAAAATATCATCGATTGGGCACTACCTTTCAATTTTTGTTTTGAGTTTACTTAAAAGTGGCCCGGGCGGCTTGAGTCGCTTAAATCCTAAAAAAAAAGGGAGAGGTGAAACTACGATAAAGAAAGAAAGAAAGTTTACTTAAAAGTTGGAGAGATCACATAAAATATTTCTTCTACAAATTATATTTAACATTACATTTTAGCTTAAATCTCCCAAATCACTTTGTCACATACAGTCTTCATAGGTCTATATTCAACCTTATTAATCCTGGCATGAAGCTATCCGTAGCACTTTCTCGTCAACGAAACATAAGGTGGGCTATTGAGTGAATGAATTAGTCAAAGTGTCATATTCCGGCCAAAGACCATCTGTCGAACGGATGATTCAATGTCGCTCTAGTGAACAATTCCAAGTATGGGGACTCCCAATATCCATTGCTTTAGTTCAAAAATTTTATTTTTTGGGCTCACTTTTACTATGGTAGCTTTAGTAAATAAGGTAAAACAGAGAACTACAAGTTTAGGGGCGTTTTGACACACACACACACACATATATATATATATATATATATGAAGTCTATAAGGCTATTCTGGTAAAATAGTTTTCTTGAATTGTAATTTTTTTAACTTAAAACTTTATATAACTGGGGGGGGGGGGGGGGCCCGTCCCCAACGTCTCCTAGCTAAGGCACTGTCAATACGTTAAAATTATCGCCTGTGCTATGTATTGTTCTACGAATTCCTGTAGGAATTATTGCCTATAAACGCGTATTAAATACTCGCACTTGTTAATACTATATTTATGTATAGTTGTTATAACAATAGTTAATACACTTTGATCTTGTGTAAATTGTATTGTACCTTGTACCTATTACAACACTGAAGTAACCCCATTCCAATTAGCACGTTAAATTTCGTTTAGTTCTATTATCGTTTAAGCTAACGGTCTCAAAACATTCCCTAGTATTCTGCATTTAGTCCTCGTATGAGTTTTTACATCAACTAAGATTATTTCAAGTATGGGTAATCATTTTGTGATTAAAATTATCTCGAAATTACCAGAAATTGGAAAGAATATTGGAGTTCTAATTGAACCGAATGTTTTGGCTTAATGGCGGAATCATTGGAGTACATCCCGTTTCATTAGAACGTCAATATTCTTCCCGATCCGATATATATATATATAATTCTTGTAATTTCACAACGGCCCGGGTGGCTTGGGTCGCTTAAATCCTGGAAGGGAGAGGTAAAATTACGAAGAAAAAGAAAGAAAGAAAGAAAGAAAGAAAGAAAGTAATTTCACAACGATATATGCTGCTACATCTGCAATATTCACGGATTTTCCAAAATTTTATCCTTCAAGCCGTCTTTTACATACTTACAAATTTACAGACATGCACGCACACAAATGCCATGGACCTGGGCCGGAACCGAACTCTCGAACTGTGAACGTAAACCGTAATGCTAGTTCACCCAAATCAACAAGTTAAGTGGACATAAGACTTATTCAAAACATTAAAATAAATTAATACAGTTTGCATAGCCGTTATATAGGTTTAAAATATGTTATTTTTATGGTTTTGTTTTATGAGATTCGCTTAGGTAAAATACCATTTCGTATTTCCTTATTTCATAATTTCGTTAACTGCTCACTTTCCTAGGCATTATAGGTGATTCAATATGAATGTGAGATAATTAATGTTGTATCAGCATGTAATATAATTAGGAACAACCAACAATAAAGTCTTTAAATTATTTATCTAAAAGCAGCCTATATGGCAACGTTTATATACTAATCAATTAAGCTAATTGCTTAAAGATACGACCTATGCCTTTATCAATACATAAAAGTTAAATGATTCCTTATGGGAATACACCGAAGAAAACTCGAAAGAAAAAGTTTGTTTTAAATAGGAAGCGGTTGTCTCGAGGGAGTATAATGGAGTTCTGAAGAGTTGTGAGTGAGGAAGGAAAGAAGGAGTTAAAGGGGAAGAAGAAGTAAAATTTTCAGAGGAGAGGGTTGGGAGAAGGCAAACCATGAAGTTATTATATTACACTGATCGATTCATTAATAAAGCTTCAATTTTCAGTCTTGCTTGATGTCATATTAAGGGGCTTCTCCGTGTTTATACAACTGACAAATTGGATTCCACTTATATGTCATCTCTCAGAGAGCATTGGAATAAGAGGAGTGACTTCGCCGTTCTACGTGATGCCAAGCATATTAATCATCTCGTTTCCAACAATTTTAGACTTACGGAAATCTTAGTACTGTTTTCACATAATTTGGATACGAAATCGTTGTGAAGTGAGCGGGAATCATTTTCTCAATAAGGAATATTAAACAGTGAAATGTATTATGTTATTTTTAGATTCAAACTATTATTGATAGTCAGCTGTCTAGCAAGTTATTTTTTCCACTCACATGTATGAGAGGTATGTGAGCAAAAAATCCTAGTTCCACCACCATTAGTTCATCTCCTTAATATGACCCTGATTTAGCATTCTTGTGAATCAAACAGAACACCAGTTGTAATGACCTCTAAAGATGATTCCAGATAATATTTATATCAATCACTTAAAGACTGAAATTAAATAAATAACAAAAATTCTAACACCATGAAACGTACAACGTATCTCTTCCTCTTTTCTGAGCAACAAAACTGCCTGAATGAACGATTATCCACTAAATTCAAGTTATGAATACACAAGAAAGTTCAGGAACGGTATATCAGAAAGAAAGTTCTTATGATGTTGTTAATGTGATTTACTTGAAATATTGTTTAATTTTAATATTTTTTTCTTTCTTTTCAGGTGAGTGTCGATTTGCGCACTGGTACAGAACTTTACTACATGAAGATGTCCCACGGTAAAGTTGTTTAAGAATAATTGTTGTAAGATAACAGTATGGAATGCAATTATAAACATTTTGCGTAGTATTTAGAATGGACGCAATTTTGTGTAAGCACTTCGTGCATTTTAAGTTAAATTTTCCCCCAATATTTCCACTTTAACTAAGTAATTTAACATTTATATTTCTGTTCACAACGCATATTTAGAAATATGATAATTTACTTAAGAGGGGACTGCACATTTGTTAATCGAGAGCATTAAATCATAACCAGTTTGCATTGGATTTGGAGGACCTGATTTCTTTAAATCGGAGAGCAATATAGGGTGGTAATCTGAAAGGGTGTCCAAAATGCAACAGCACCACTTATATCGTAACGTTCGCTTGTAAAAATAACACACTATCTGTGAAGGAAAATGTTGATGTTTCTGAACTAGTCTTATAAATTAAATTTGGCACCACTGATATCGTAATGCTTATTTGTCTTTTTCAATACCTACATATACACACTAACATTTTCTAGAACCACACGAACGTTAAAATTTACAGAGTTATAAGTTTTAACTTCTAAAAATTGTAAATTTGGCAAAGTGAACTGTTTTAAAATGGCAATAGTAAGTTTTGTTCCACAAATAAGTGTTACAATGCATACATGAATGTCGATGAACATCTCAGTGATGTGATTATCAGAAGGCACTACATTAAAGAGTTGGTGATGTAATTCCATGCAACAAAGATGTAGATTTTGATAATTATCAAACAAGGTGATTGTCATTGAACTATAGGCTAGCAATATTTTTAACCAAGCCTTGGACAATCCTAAACCTGAGAAAATTGGGAAGGAAAGTGTGGCTTTATGTTATAACAAGAATGTACACACCCCTAAGTCAGTCAGTACCGGTATGTGCTGCTGAGTCTTGCCACAAACGTGCTCTTGAAACTAGGAAAACTGGGTTACAAACGGGATGGTTTTTTTTATTTTTTATTTTTTAACGCAGAAAGGTTACGTTTATTGAAAATTACCGCGAACGTTCTTCCCCGATTTAAGATAAAATTTAAAATGTTTGTAAATTGCCTTTTAATGTTAATAAGTTCTGAATTATGTGCGTCTTATATACCAGTTAATGTTTCTTCATGTTGCATGTAAAATACTGTAGTTGTCAAAACGTCAGTCTGTAGCCTCATAACGGTAAGGTATGTACTTCCGCAGTTAAAGCCTCACCTGTGTGTGTGTATACACACACACACACACATATATATATATACACTTAGTTTCCAAGATAATCTTAGTTTATAAACTACTGATGACAACTACTATATATATATATGTGTGTTTGTGTCTGTGTGTGTGTAGCCTAAACGCACTAAAATGTGGGAAGAGAGAAAATATCCAATTCACATCAGTTCTTTTGACTAATGATCTGCAATGATATGAAATATATTTTTCTTTTATGTTTTGAACTACGAAATTCACTTTCATGCTTTACATTTGGAAAATATTATTTGAACTATTTCTTTTTAATGAATGGAAAATTATATAAAGTATTTTGTTCAGAATAGCAGAATAGCTATAGGTACTACTTTGCATGCTCATTAGTTACATTAATCACTTGATTATTTAAAAGAGAATTAGGTACCTGAAATAATATTTGTACACTGCTTTCCTATCTGAACGCATAGATTCAACTCAGATACTCGCGTTGGCTGCAATAATTTGTCAAAGTGAATTGCGTCGCCTCCTTTTATTTTCTCCACATACATTTATACATATAGGTTAATAAATTAGAAGCCAGTTGAAAATAAAAACAACCTTCAACCCCAGCAAAGGGGATTAGCAGAAATTAGCACAATACAAATTCCAACGTTCCTCTTCTCCTCACCAGCCCTTTCACTCTCGGCTAAACGTTCCTATAATCCACGGAGTATAAATACGTAACCACGTCTGTTGATTAAATTCCGAAGTACAGTATTTGCAACCCTACTTACTGGCACAGTTTGAAAGGGTTCGAATTCAATATACAAACCGAATCGACGTGACACAGAGTTCAAGGTGACTGACAGTTAATTTTCACACATTCTTTTTACAACTTATACCTTCGTACATAAGAACTGTCTTAATTAATAAAACTCACAGTCTACGTTTACGTTACATAACGCTTATTACATTGTATTATTTCTTACATACTATATTACTATACAATGTCGAGAGCTCAAAAATTTAAATTAGGTTATGCGTCAGTAACATAAAAATACTATGACAATTAAAAGCAAAAAAATACGTTGTAGTCCCTCGTATTCGCTGCATTATTTTCATAAGCTAATTTTAATTTTTGAGCTCTTGAAATTGTATATTAATACATAATTTTAACTACTGACTATGGAAGAAACTTATGCATAATGTAATGTAATAAATTTGTGTATACTGTGAGTTTTATTAAATAAGACAGTTTATGTATGCGAGAGTATAAGATTGTACATGAAAACAATAGTACCAACCCTCTTCTGCAATAAAGTTAATCAATGGGAACATATTTTCTGTTTCTAAGGTTTTTTTATCCGTCTTCTTATAATTTTTAACATTAAAATTCAATTTCTAATTCAGGTTATTATTATTGATCGTATGAAATGTATTTTACTGGGTGAGGTGGCCGTGGTGGTAACGTCGCCGACTCATATTCTAGAGGTCGCCACCCTCGCTTTGTGCCACTAATTGTTAGAGAACGGATAGTGGCATTATATCGAGGGTTGACTGTACCCTCGCAACTTTACATAAAGTAATATGTTCAAGGATTTTTAAATGCATACATAGTGAGCACGTGGTCAAAAATTCATATTGATGGTTACAGCTAAAGGAATTTTATTTTTGCGGTTTAGGCTTGCCATTAATAATTTGTTTTAATAAAGAGGATTCGAGCACAAATTTTAATAAAATAGGACAGCATACTGCACAGTAGATAATTATCCTAATGTTGTAAGCTAGCATGACTTCTGAGATAATATAAATAGTAGTTCTTTTGGTGTTTCTGATGTATTTTGTTCATACTTCGACTGTAATCAATATTGCAAGGTTATTCAGTTTTATGGAATTAAGCATCAATAACCGATACGTGGGAAACTGTCATATAAGCGTAATAAAGCAGATGAAAGGGGAACGTTATGAGGTGGGTGTGGTTACAAAGTTAATATATCACATTATGGCCCATAACATAGAGGATATTGATGCCGAGGCTCATAGTTACGACCCCATCACTACACTTTACAAGAATGAGAAAGCGTGCGAAACTTACATTTTAACATGACCCACCATAAGCTATATATTAATTCAGTACTTTAAAACGAGAATAAAGCATACTTATGGTTATTTCTGTTTCTAAAACGACCTTCTTATAAAATTCAATGATGTATAAAGAACATGACTGCTCTAAAGCTGCACACTCGGTGAGATTACCAGTCTAATAACTCAAAAGCAGTTCACTTACATCAATCCAGCGATTTTATCGCTTCATACTCCGGAATAGAGTAAGCGGCTACCAAAATAATAATATCATATTATCTCTTCATTTTGTGTTTTACTGAATGGGTGAGCCACACCCATTATGGGAACCAATAGCAGCAGATCTTGTAACACGATGAAATTACCGAGCTTAACATTCGATAAGGATGAGAGTTGTCAATCCAGTCAGTTACATCGTGAGTACTTTGATCCTGCTTTCAACCGATAACTATTTCATTAGAATGATCATTCGATTCTTAGTCGTGTGCTCGAGAACAGATTACTCGATTCTTTTTCTATTTGGATTTATGTTCTTAAGGTCGCGGAAAAGGAGAGCTCCTGAAGATGGCAATGGAGTGTTTTATCGAAAGCTTGGGTAAAAAAATAGAAAAAAACCTGAAGTATAATCAAAACCTTATATGAAATAATAATTTTTTTCTTTGATATTGGTAATGGTTGCAAAATCGGCTATGTTCACTTTTTTACTAAATTGAATTATTTACATTAAAAGAAGCAGGATACTCCTTGGAACTGATCCTTAAAACCGGACTTGTGAATTTTTTATTGTCACGCTTGAGCATGCAAAGAAAAAATCGGCGATGTGTTATACACGAAAGTTATTCCTACAAAAGCCGCCATGTGCATTAGAGCTCACATAGCCCTTCTTGACTGCCAACAAGGTACACATGTTAGTAGGCCTACACATAGCCGGCCTTGACGCTATACAGTACAATGCACATAGGAAATAAAATCAGGAAACTGATGTAACAAAGTGCCAGAATGCTTTTTTTTAATCAGTGATAATTGCAATTACGATGTGCAGAAAATAAACTATTTTCTTAATCGATTTCCGAGTTAAGCCAGATCTATTCATTAAGCAGGGCTTACGGAAGAACAAAGATCTAGTTTGATAAGCATATGTAAAGGAATATGTGGGTAGTGTTATTTGTGATATATAATTGTGTTGTAACTTCCAAAGCCGTATATGAACTCTGTAAAATAATATGTTGTCATGGGTACTGATTTACATAAGATAAATTCTTTCTGATATATACTACTAGCATGTGCCCGCGGCTTCGCCCGCGATAATTATTTCAAAAATTAAAAATTAAGAGCATAATAGTTAAATCATTATATTAACACCTAAATCATGTGGACTACATACCACGATTAGATAGCGTCGCCTGGTAAAAGCTACCTCAGATTCGAGTTCCTTGGTCCAGAAAACCCCTGTATAGTGAGTTTCGTCCAAATAAAACAATGTTTGACCATATTTAGGCCAATATTGATTATCCCTATAATAATAATAACAATAATCCTCTTCGGTGTAGGTTGAAAATTTCATATTATGTTTGCGTGCATTGACATTAAAAACAAATGAATCCACCAGCGTGAGCTACAACATTCAAGAGATCGCGATGCTTTTATGTCGAAGGAATGACAAAAATAGCCAAAGCCTAGTGTAATTGATTTGTATTACTGAAAACTCATGCTTCGAAAACCAATAAATACACGTTTTCTGCCCGTTTTTCACTCATAACTCACGAACGAAAGCGAAAATTGAAATTCCGGCTTCGAGGTGCACATTCCGACCCTTTAGTCCGCCTATGTATAAAATTTCAGATCTCTGCGTTGAGTAGATTTCGCTGGGCATCGCGGACAGACAGACAGACGGAGGACAGACACTTCCTTTTATTAATATAGATAATAAAATAGGCACTAAATTGAGCTCTACTCCGATTTGGTCCAGTAGTCAATGGTCAATATCAATGGGCGTAATAAATGCGTATACAAAGTTTCATGAAAATCCGATGAAGCGTATTTGAGTTATCGTGCGTATAGAAACACGGACAGAGTGACAGACGGACAGACATTTTCCCGTCCCCTAAACAATCTTATAAAGTACCATTCTGGCACTTTAATAAGCTGCACCGTTGTTCTGTAGTATACATGAACTCTATACGGTGTTCATGGGATTGCTGATTAGTACTGATATTCTAAAGGAAGGTTTCGTTCGTACTCTAAACCACATAGACTATAATTGCAGATTTAATGCAGGCAGTTAGTATAAAATAATTTAAACTGACGATACCAACAAATCACGCTTACTGACCAATCGCATTATTACTATAAATTGTTCTGGCCACTTTTAGAATTATATTTGAATTTAATTTTACCTATCCTTAAATTCACAGTCTTCTCCTAAATATATATCTTCCTCTTTGTTTACTAAGCTCCTTGACTAACCTTGTAAGCTGAACTTTCTGCCGTATATTGTCTATAAACTTTAGCTTCTTTCTTTATCCTACACACAGACTTCTTACGTTAATTGAAAGTTCTTTCCCATAAACATCTGGAAGAGTTTGGTAAAGTTCTTGCAATGGTATAATACGAGTCATTGAGGAGAGCAAGCTAGAAAGCCTTAGCGTCAGGAAATGGAGCGAACTGTTTCGTTTGGACGGAAAACGTACGTCACGTCAAGTGAGTAGGCCTACCCCGCGTCTCAATTTGACCGGCGCCCGCAATGTTTTCCCTCCCTCAGCCCGTTTCACTTCCTGTGCACCGCCATCTTTCGACCTCGCAAAGAAACCGAGGAGAAGTAAGATGAAGATATCTCTCTACTTGGCAGTGCAAGTAATTATCTTATTACATCTTCCCATTCAGACAGTCTTCAAATATGAGCTCCTTCTGAATGTGTTCATAGTACAGTAATTCTCATTACCGACATTGCTGGCTTATTCACAACAAACAAACAACGTTCATGCTATGTCTACCCAAGGCTATTCATTAACATAACGAATCTTTTACTAATTGTATAATTCTATTATGTGAATTTAGTAAAAGCCAGGTATTATTTTTGGTTACTTATTTCTTCTTTATGTCTTGGTTGCATTTCAATCTCATATTTCACAGTTTCCAAGCCAAAACCTGGAGATAGGTTTTGGGAGTTAGAAAGATATTCATCGTGTATAATCCACTGGGATGAACTTTGAGCCATGTCTAAGATAACTTACGTCAATCTTATTAAAATCTCAATTTCGTTTCTTTGAATGTTATTAATGGCTTTTCTCCCCGTCATACTTTGGTTCATTTCTAGGCTTGCTATTCTCGTACTAGTGCTATTTCTTTACTTCTTTGATTGCTGTACAAATTTTATAAGTGTTCATTCTGTATCTCATAAGTTATTATTGTATTCACTTATTTAGTATTTCTTTGTGAGGTCATTCTACTTATTAAAAATATTATTGTATCAATTTTGTTAACTTAATTCTTAGTACTGTATATTGTATATTTCTGAATCTGGTTGAGTGGAAGAAAATTTTTGCAAATTCTCGCCATTAAAATAATAGTTTCGCAATATCCTAACGCTAAATTTCATCCGATAGAATAACTCTCAGCTACGCTACATAACCTAGTGTAAATAGCTTAAACATAGGCAATGGCGTTGTTTAATCAGGATTTCCATATTCTGGAAAATCAGGGATAGTCAGTGAAAGTCAGGGAAATTGAAATTGGTCAGGAAAAGTCAGGGAATTTTGTAAAAAAAAAAATATGGAATACTCAGGGAAAGTAACTAGCTCCAATGAGCGAAATGTGAGTGTGTTTTGCGCTGTCTGCTGCAACCAGATTGTGTAAGCAATTTTCTTTTCACTTCTTGAGCAAATCATTTGTTATTTTTATTATGGGGATATTTTTTTCATTTTGTTTACAAAGAACTTCGAAAACATCGATTCTTGTGGTCAGGGAAATGAAAGTTTTTGGTCGTGGAAAGTCAGGGAAATTTATTTTGAAATTTTTGTGGGCATATTGTTAATACAAAAGAGTATTGAATCCTGCGAGTGATCCCTAAAGAAATGTCACTCTAGTGATATCGATAATATTGACTTAATATATTAAGTACATTTGACTGCCAATTAAAAAGTTTGTTATTACGAAGTAAATAATTATAATTCTAACAATCAAACTAGTACAACTTAAAAAAATAATAAATTCTATTCAATAGAAAATATCCTCTCCAAATAAGGAATAACTATCCAAATAATTAATAATTATTCTGGTGTTTTTTCTTGTTCATTGGGGTTTGTGCGTGTATATTTGTTGCTATTTTTGCATTGATTTCCTTTAAATTGTCTAGGACCTATGTTACCAATTCCTACTTAATTTCCTGTTAGTTGGTTATCTTTTCTTAGGTGATTGTATTACAGTTTCCTACTAAGTGGTGTATAATTTCATAGGAAATAGTCATTCATATTACATGACGTTATCATTTCCTGGAAGACGTAATATTTTATCATCTTGTAGGAAATTGCCTATTGTAATTTTATTTCAAATATTTGAATATTATAGACATTACAAACAAACAACCACAAAAGTAAAACTATTAATATGGTACTTCCTCCTATTTTTCTGAGATAGGAGGGTCTGAAACGATGTGCACTCAACCTCGTGATTCAAAGAGAGGAGCTACTTGATTAAGACCTAGCGGCTCAGGTCATGAAAACCATCTTTAACGATCATGGGTTTTGGCATGGTGACCACATTGGAATGATAATTCTTTCACACTGGCCGTGTGTAGGCTAAAGTGGAAAGGTAGAGTCAGACTGAAAAATTCAATGCCTTAGCCGGTTTATGAACCAAGACCTTCGGCTCTCCGTGCCGCTCTTCTAGAGTAGGATTACCTCCACAAAGTCTCTGGGTTTTTACGTATATACCTTAGGAGCGAGTCTCACCGTTCATAGAGTTCCTGCGTAGGGGAGGTAGCTGCACCCTGATTGGCTATCCCACTCCACGTGTTGTCTGTCTCTGTGTCTGCGGCATTATCCCTCCACTCAACTATTACAGTCTTTTCTACCACTGCCAACATGGAGCATGATCTTTACTCTCTGCCCAGCGGTAGCTTAATGATCTTACGCGCAGCGAATTCGCGCATCTTGGTAACGAGACGTAACGAGAAGCTCGCTGGCTGGGTTAGTCTTCAAGGCCAGAGACTTTGTGGGAGTAATCCAACTCTACCAACTGAGCTGTCGCGGAAACATGCCACGGCTATTGTGAAAGAATGGCCATGTGTAGGCTAAGGTGGAAAGGTAGAGTCAGACTGAAAAATTCAACGCCATAGCCAGGATATGAACCATTATATTTGTTATTATTAAACTACAAAAGTATTTATTTTCTGAACATTGTATCGTATTTGCACCCCGGGTTTTATGGCACTAAAATGTACATTTTGCGCGCAAGTAGCTATTTGCAAATAACATTATAGTAGGCATTGAATGATCATAATAACAATTAAAGACCATTCACGGGTCATTTTCGGACTAGATTTTCATTCATAATTAATATAAACATTAAAATTACCACGAGTTGTTTTTTAAAGAGAGACTTTAATCGGTGTAGTTTAATCTGCCGTAATTTGTGAAAATAGATTACGCGAATAATATGCTTAAAAGAGAGGGGATTAAACTGTCCCTCTTTTTACTTAAAATTACCGATGTCAACTGAGCTAACCGGAAGTTGCCTTTCATTAACATAGCATTCTTTTTTTTTTTTTTTTTTACTAAATGCTGGTAATTTTCTGCATTCTTGCAAAATTTACCATTCTTTATTCTTCAGACAAATTCAGTTAAGAATTAAATGGAAACAAATTTCAAAAATATTTACAGGCAGTAACAGTCAGATAGGTATGTATTTTTTCTGTATGAAGTTACTACGCTCCATTGACACAGTACACGTTAGGATTACATGTTTGTATTGATTGGAATTCTCTTTATTATTCATTGCCATGGACTTAATTGATATTTGCCTGAACATCTTAGGATTCTATATTATTCATCTATACTACTTTTTTATGGTTGATTTAATTAAATTTCGTAAAATATTTTAATAAGTTACAATTATTTTTCTCAATAAACCCAAAACTAGGTTGCTACTGGATTGTCTCGCTGTGATTTTCTGACTTTAGTTCTTTTGTTTTCTAACAACTAATTATATGGAAGAAATTATGAAGGGGTAGATAATTTTAGAACTTCTCTTTGTTATGAAGATAATGACACTCTGTAGTTTGTGGGCCTTTATGCGTGAATATTACAGCAGATAACAACTTAGAGGCCAGCTTCGTATAGAATTATTTATATTAAAAGCCCTTCTAAATTGTCTTTATGCTTTTCTTATCTCCCACTTCACTTTCGGTCCAATCATCCTTATTAAAAGGTATTTTATACACCTCATAATTCAACAATTTGAGCTTTAATCCATTAGTTACATGCTGTCTGGTCTACAAGTCTTAATGAAATTCGCTCTTAAAACTCCTGAATTATAAACTTACGCCAATTATCTTTCAAAACTTCTCCTCATATGATTTCAGAGGAAATTATAAAATACATGAGTGAGAGAAGAGAAAATATTTGTTTGACGTGCTGCAGGCTATCTAGCTGTATTCGCGTCTGTCACCTGTAATTCATTATGCATGTGTACTTGAGTGTGTTTTCCCCGTAGGAGTCAAAGCGAAACCAAGCTTGATGCTACTGGAGTGGGAGGCTTATCCAAGGGTATGAAATAATTCAGTTAAACCTGCCTTCATTGATTCTGCAAACATATACGTAATATCAAGCATTTAGGAGTGATGTTTGCTTGCTTTCACCTGTGTCCCCTTTCTCGGAATAGCGTACATCAAAATGCACTAGACTAGCCAACATTATAAGTCCGAGTAATACAAGACGTACGACATAACTAGGGTTCGGATGTTCATGACATGTCATAATTTTATCCTGACATCCGTTCTCACCGCAAAAACAAATTAAACACGAATTGGACGCTTGTTATCCTAATCGGACCGTTTTCATTTTGCATACATAGTCATATTCTGGGCATTTTAAAGGTGTTGGTCATATTTTGGTCATATTTCTGTTATAAATTCGGGTAAAGGACCACAATTATAAAGTAAATGCACTAAATTGTCGAGTTAAATTTGAAAGATATGTCATTATTTGATTGTTTATACCCAATAATAAGTAACTTAATTTTAAGATTAATACAATTGTTCGCATTTTATAAAATATATTTGGAACTAATGATCTACATGGATTTGCAAACTGAAACAAATTCTTTAAAATTAAAAGTTCATTACAAGTAAAAGTGTAAATCACCTGTAAAATTGTTAAAAAGTGATTATCTGATTGAATTAATGTGACGTAATAATTCAGTGTAATTAAACGTTTTAAAATGGAATATTTATTTTTAGAATATATGTTTTTTATGAGGTCACATTTAGGACTTTTGGGCCATGTTTAGTCATTTTAAGGTCATATTTTCAGTCATATTTTTCACTTTTTTTAGGATATAAACATCCGAACCCTAGACATAACGTTTGGTTGGAGGTTATCCCTTCTACCTATGATGATTTGTAGAAAAACTAGAAACCAATTGTTGTTCTACTAGTGTATTTAGAAGACAGTGAATCACCTTTATACTTATAGACTTTAATAAATGTTTCACGTTAAGTTAAATAAATAATGCTACCAAATAATAAGTCAATACTCATATTACTATTTTGAATATACCTTGATGCATATTTCATTGTAAACATAAATGTGTTCAATTAATATATTCTTTGTCCTACAATAATCATTATTGTGTTTAGGATTTTATTAAATGCCGGTTAAAATGGGGTTACACCATACTTCAGTTGGATGAGACACCTCACTAGAAACCTGAAGGTCGCGGGTTGACGTAACTGGGATTTTTTCAATTGGCCTATATCTTCCGGGGTAGGCTCAGCCTTTAACAGATATAGGTGCCACGTTGAGGATTTTTGGGCATTCAACATAGGAAGCTTTTATGTTTAGGTTTTTATTAAGTGCCAGCTAAAATGTCTAAACTGCTTGTCTAAAGGTATGATTTAACTTTTACATTAAAATGAGCATGCAGGGCATTTTCAAAACAGTGTTAACATTATTATCGCGGTGGAATAATTCCCATTAGTCACTACCGCCTAGTGATGTACAGAAGGCCTCCATTCGGCCACGTACTTGCCTAGTACCTATTTGACACTTTCCCCACTAGTTGCACAAGCTTCCTGATGCCCTCAGAAAATACGTTTTTCGGCTGGTAGCAAGCCACGTTTGCACAGCTTCATTCAATTCTTAGTCTGTGGTGAATCGGCGGCCCATTAAGGCATCTTTAAGTGGGCCAAAAAGATGGAAATCTGACAGGGCGAGTTCGGGCCTATATGCAGGATGCTCTAACCCCTCAAAACCCAGTTTAGCAAAAGCTTGAACAGTGTGGGCGGCAGTATGTGGGCGCGCATTGTCATGCAACAAAACAACTCCTTTCGACAATATAGCTCGATGTTTGGTTCAAATTGCAGGCTTCAGTTCGTTGCTCAACATATCACTGTAACGTGCTCTGTTTATTGTTGAGCCCTTCTCCAAGAAATATTGCAGTATTGGCCCTTGTGAGTCCCAGAAAAGTGTGAGCATAACGTTTCCTGCGGAGGGTTGGCTCTTCTATTTGATTTGACTAGAGATGCTGGATGCTTCCATTCCATGCTTTGGCGTTTGCTTTTAGGCTCAAAGTGATGGATCCACGTTTCGTCTCCAGTGCATATCCGTTTCAAAAAAAGCTTCACTTTCGTTACCATGGCGGTCCAGTAAGCGTTGACATGGACACACGATTGTACTTGTTCAGTGAACTGTTTTGGGACCCACCTTGCATAGACTTTATGAAAGTCAAGCCTGTTATGAACAATGTAATATGCAGAATCATGGCTAATTTGCATATGGTTTTCCACTTCATCGACAGTCACTCTTCGGTTTGTCTGAATCATTATACGCACTTGCTCAATGTTGGTGCCACTTGTGGATGTGGATAGACGTACTGTTCTTTGCTCGTCCTTGTCCGACCATTTCTGAACTTTTCAATCCATTCGTGCACCAAAACAGTGACCCCATATTGTGTGGAAAGTTCTCGATGGATTTCGACTCCTTCATATGACAAAAACGGATCACTGCACTCTGTTATTCTTTGGTGAAAATGCTTAGCGGTGCAGCCAAGTTTAATGTGCAACATCGCAACACGTAGTGGAGTTATAACGGGCAAACATTCCACAAGCAGAGACAAAGCAACAACATGTCGACGTGCGGGAGCAAAAAGCGGTACAGCCAACCTACAAAAGAATAAACAAAAGTGCGGATACTATTTGACTTGCCCTCGTAGTAATCCAGTCCAGTTATCAACTAACCCATTAAAAATAAAGTAGTTTTGTAACCGGAGTTATGTATTCACAGTTTATTTTTCGCTCCTTATTTTTAAACAAATGGTTGTTTAATTAATCTAGTTACTATCTCTGGTACGTCGATAGTGTAAAGAGAAATTTATACAACACATCACTAATTTTCTATCTGTGATGTTTGTTTTGTAAAAAATCTACGGCATTGTGTGTATGTGTTGGAGAGTGGAGAGAGTTTAATATTTATATTTCAAATTGAAATGTGTGACAAAAAGTTGTGCTTATGCCATGGACACCACAATTCCAGTATAATGCTAGTTGCAACTTTGTGTTGATTGGCTTTGACGCTTTTTATTGGATGCAAATTGTTGGGACTGCCAGAGAGAAAGAAGAGTGAGGGGTAAAAAAGTTATATAGGCTGTATGTTCATACCTCCAGCAGCTCTGAATATGAATCGTGTGTAACCTGTCTCTATATTTTCCAGCAGTAATTGACATTTAAATCAATCCTATTTCTACGGCTTGACACTAATTGGATCCGTGATTGAGTTGACATGCGTTTTAAAAATACTTGTTTCTGCACTTTAAACTTTATTGCTTTTAGAACGTCCTGCTTTTCATTTGTCCTCTGCTTGACAAGCATTGTACCCTTTGTTATGTACCTCATATTTTGACTTTATTCAATCGTGTGCTACTTAATTTAAGGAGACAGAAGATAGCATTGTTCAGCTGGCTATGTTGGCTACAGATAGCTTTCATTGTTAAACAATTTTCGGATAAAGTCTTTATTCTGTATAGATATTGGAATGGAGATCTTTCCCTCATTGCCTATGATAATTTCGTTCTTCTTTCACCGAAGCACTTTGAAGCACTAATTGTGGTTCAAGTTCTCGTCGTGCTTCTTGAAAGTGAATGTACGTGTCTTTTCTTAACACTTTTGCTATTTTATTTTGGAAAATAGGATAATTTAATAGCTATCCCTGGAATTACATATAGATTGTGTACTTAGTCCACACTGTATTGCAGTAGAAATGGAACACTTTGAAGGCAACTGGTTTGTTCGAATTTTAGTGGAAATATTTTTTCTTGTTTTTTTGTCGACACTATATATCTTTATCTGACTTTGACCAATATGACATTAAAAAATATTTAAAAACACTGAAATTTGACATTGGTTGCAGCAAAAGCAAAATTGGCCTGAAATTCAGGTGTTGATATGGATAGGCGTAGGCATAACATAGCATATAACAATCCAAACTAAACGATCGCTCTTGACATTGCCCTTCAGAAAGGGTGATAAAGTATCAGTCAGTTAAACGACTTTTTATTATTTTATTATTACGCATTACTAGTGATAACATTTAACTATAGACTCTAATATTAAAACATTCTTGCATAGACAGTCCACAAGAAGACTATTCTCTGGATAGATTCCAAATAGCACTTCGCTACTTCTTGAGTTCAGCTGTGACGGAATTTTCACTGCAGGAATTACTCATATCCAACACAAACTAAGATAAAGCACGCAACTCTTCTCTCTGAGAGAAAATAATAATGGAGAGCTTATTTTTACTGTTTACTTGTCTCATTCCTATGAAGTAATCATTATTAATTTGTAGAACATTAGGAGAATGTAATATCAAATGTGGAATGCAAACGTGAAGGGTTATTTTAATCCGATATCTGTGATTGCAAATGTCAGAATGGTAAAACCTAAGCAAAACTGAAATATTTTTTCTAAGTTATATTGCATGGGGCCATTTAACGAATATTTAAATTAACAGACAACACTAGAATGGGTTAACACATTTGAGTAAACGCTCACGTCGCTAAATATGTGAAAATAAAATTTATTCAATTCCACACTTTACTCTTACCTACTAGTAGCATACGATCTTCGGTTAATTACTGATCCTCTGTAATCCAACTAGACCTGATTGCATGCCAAAATATAAATATCTCATATAACGTAGTTTTAGTGATCATTGTAATCCAGTTATAATAAATTCAAGAAGAAGGATATAATCGCACACAGTTGCATAAACTAGTTTTCTATCGTCTTACAACTGGAGCATAGTAAAACAAAATCACTAGCTCGACTCATCCCTTTTTACTTCAAAATTGTCGCGTTTGAGACATATTGTGAGTTTAACTCAAGAAATATTGGGCGTTGCTCAAGTATTTCATTGAGTTCTCCCAAAATTTAAACAAGATTATTCTGGCGCATAAATTTATTTATAGAAGCGTAAATTGCACAAATGGGGTCGAAGTCTGTTGGGGTAAACGATCTTCATGTGGAAGAGGATAAACTTTTCTCTAACTGTAAAGGCACGGCATGGCTAATTTTGGCTCGGCGACACTAAGTGAAGTTTAGTTTCAAGGGAAAGACTGGGTGGAGAGGGGTTACGTTAGGGAAGATACTTCTGTTAACTTGAACCCAATGATGCTGTGAAAAGTGAGTGGGTGGATTTGAACCAGTGTGGCTCGACTGAGCTCAGTTGTGTCGATGTTTGAGAGGGGTTTGGAAGGGGTTGGTTTAGCTGACTTGCTGCTGTCTGTCCTCGCTATACTGACGCGGCCCATTACAAAGTTGGCCTTTACGCTAATTAGCCTGGTGTGGTGGAGGCGAAGTTTGTCACTCAACACCCCCTCCCTCGACCCCTTATACCTCCTCCCGCACAGACTCATGTGGCACATTTCTCTCTGCAGCAAGAAGAGTACGAGGTCACTTTTGAAATATTCATAGCATGCTACAGCTTGATACTGCAGGCCAGAATTTTATACAACACCTCGTGTTAGGAATGCACTAGCTATTCCTCGTGTTTTTTTGCATACGATTTGTCTAGTAAGTACTCAGAAAGTCTATTTTAAGAAAATTCCATTATAGACAGACCAGAATATTAAAAAAGTTGTTTATAATGAGTATTGAGAAGGACAACCAAAAGTCATGAAAACTTTGAAAGCTATATAAAAATTTTAATCAATGGTAGTTACATTCAGTCTAGTTGTGGCATAACTAGATACGATTTTTAAAAGCATAAAGATAAAAGATAAAACGTACAGCATATTCCTTAAGTGTTTTTTTTTTTCCAAACTTTTCGTTCAATATGGAGATAGTTGATTTAAATCGTGAGATTTAAAAACATACATAAAGAACAAAGCGACTAAGTGTGCTTCGTCCTCTCTTCTATTCAAGTCTTACAGAGTCAGAGTGCATTTGCCAAGTTATCTATTAAACGTCAATAGGAGTGGTCTTTACCCTGCGGCCCGGGGCTTAATTTTTGGCCACTTGTAGACAAATACTAGTTTTAACTAAAATGCGGCCCATTGCATAAGTTTTGACGGCCTGCAAACAAACATTAGTTTTAACTAAAAATAAAAATAATATTCTCTGCCGAGGATCCTAATTATATGGCAGATTTTGGATATCTGAGAAGTCCCCAGAAGAAATTAAGTGCCTAGTGTATGTGACTGTTGTCCGAAATAATACGGACCTGGTTGCTAGAATTATAACAGCCGCTTACGATGTGTGCCAATCTCCTGGGATGCTAGAGCTAGTGTCACAGTCCATGAGGCATCGCTGTGAAGTTTGCCGTGAAAATGGGGATCGACATTTTGAACAATTACTTTACATAGCGTTTAATTTGAGTTGTACAAAGGTAGTTAGGTTAGAAATGAAAGCAATACAAATACTTGGTACTGAGCCAGTGGAGAACGATCCTTATACGAAAAACACTCAGAAAAGATCCCTGAACATCTAATGGAAGCTTGTCGATACAGTTCTCGTTCACTCCACCCTGTGTGTGTGTGTGAGTGTATACATATACACATGCATATACATATATAGGATCGCCAAATAGAACTACTTCTTGACAGGTGTGAAATGTAAAACATGGTTCCAATGGAGATTATAGCTAAAACGAAGGATTCCTTTGACCCAAAAGCAAACACTGGATACGAAATGGTTGTTCACTTCTAATGGTACTATCGTAGTACGTATTTTGTTGTTGTGAACTATATCCTTTTATCTTTCCATTAATTCATTAGTGTTTATTTATTTATTCATTTACTCATTATTCTTTCAAAGTATGAACGTTGTTGTGTTATTCCTCTCGTTTACCAGTATATAAAATAATCGTTGTACAATATGACTTAGGAGTAGGCTTTCACGCTTACCATCAATAAAAGTCGCTATGAAGAAACGGATAGTTTTTTAATTGCTAAGAATCACTCTTCAATTTTCTGATAACTTATATAATACTATGTATGCTGAGATAGCAAGTGGAAAATTTAGGAATGTACATATTCATGTATACAGGTTAGTCTTCTTTAGGGAGCTCAGATGGCAGGACTTCTTATACAAAAATACGTTTCCGAATTGCAGATCGGTGACGTGATAGCAAATATGACGGCTGACGGTGGCAAACCCCGGTTCGCCGTGTCTCCGTCAGTTTGATCTGTCAGCTTGTAACATTGCAGACGTTCTAATGGAATACTCTAGCATCATGCGATTTCGCTTTTTTTTCTGTCTCTATCTCTCGACATTGCTGTCTGCTTGATTTCGCAGATACTCATCATTTATATTGTATAGTCACCTGTAATGGCAGTCTCTAGTACGCGTCAATCACACGTCCAATGTAACTGTAACTTTGGTACAGTTCGCACCACTTTTATTTTCCGTCCTCAAACTCCTCCCCTCATCCCTCAAATTTCTCCAGCAATCTCCATCCCTGTCTAACTCACAGGTATGTCTCATCTAAAGCTTCCTACCTGTATTTGGCGTTTGTTATTTTTTCAGAAGTTTAAATTGGATGAATAGAAAAGACGATTTGTTCAAGGTAAACTCCGAGAGAGAATAATTATTAAGCTCTTGATCCAGATTTTCGACCCGGTCTCAATTCCAGTTTAATTTGTATATATCAAGCGTAGAGAAACGGAATCACGAATTTCTGTTGTCACCATTAATAAAGCGAAAATATTTTGATTCAAATGCAGGCCAAAATATTGCTGTTTATAACACTTCCGAAAACAAACACGTCTTTTATTTGGCGAAATTGACGTTATTAGTGGGAGACTTTTCTATTTTTCTAGGAT
Organism: Ectobius pallidus; assembly: GCA_964059195.1. Lineage (NCBI taxonomy): Eukaryota > Metazoa > Arthropoda > Insecta > Blattodea > Ectobiidae > Ectobius > Ectobius pallidus. The sequence goes on from CAXKWD010000006.1 coordinate 78,141,234, forward strand.
ATTTTATTTTTAAATGGAAATTTCGAGTTTTGGCAAAGTCTCTTATTATAAAAGAACCTAAATTATATGCTTATTGAAAGTTGAATAAATAGTGCATATTAATAAAAATAAATATCCAGTAAAGTTGAGTTAGCAGTAAGCCAGTGTTAAAGTACTAGAAATAAATACTTATTTCAATACAGAATTGAAATATGTAGAGATTTCCATGGAAATTGGTTTTTGCTATTAATAGGCCTAGCATATATCAATTTATCAGTAAACACTTTCCTAGTGAATGTATTTTATATTTCATTTCAATATAGAAAGAGCAGTATAGCAGACCTTATAGTGACCCAATTTCTGTCTGGACATGGGAATTTTGGCTCCTATTTCGAAAGATTCAAAGTGATAAATGAAAAGGATTAAAGCATAGCATTAATTTTGGACCGCGCTTCTATAACTCAATTATCAGAAAATATCCTGATCTCTCAGCATACTCCACTGTTAAATTTAATAGATATGTAAAGAATTTTTTTGTAATTTTTTAGCTTTTAAGTAATTTTTGTTTCACTCCTTTTATGTATTTATGTTTAGTATTTTTTTTACTTTCTTTTTTATTTAAGCATATTATACACTCTATTTCTTTGTTTCTCCTCTTTCTTCACTTTGATATTTTTGAAACGGCACCCGAGCACGAGCAGTCTTGCTCATTCGGGTGTATTACTAAATTTAATACTTCTTGTGAAGACGTAGCCTATATTTCTTTCCCTCTTTTTAAATAGTAGTTGTAGTTAATTTTGAATTTTGAAAATTGTTTTATTTTACTTGTATAAATATGTATTTGTATTTGCAATTCTATGTAATAATGTAATAATGATAATAATAATAACATTTAGGAATGGTAAGGCAAAAAAAAATGGATACCTGTGTACGAGTATAATGTGGCGAACAACAAACTGTCGAACATCTTTTGTTTAATTGTCCAGTGTTTGAAAGAGAAAGACACGTTTTAAAAGAACATCTAGATTACTGTAAACTTCTTTACGCTAAACCATTAAGCCTATTTCATGTATTCCTAAGAAAATGTTGTTCTAGACAACTTTATTATTTTCTTATGTACATAATCGATTATAGTTTAAAGTTACCAGGGTGATTGGGTGTAGTTATAGAACGGAATGGTACATCATAGCCAAGTAGAGAAAGATAAATATGTAAATTACAAATTAAATTTGTTAAAACTATAACCCTATTGTACGTTCGGGTAAAATAGGGTTCATAAAACTGTATATTCAATAAATAAATAGCAGTATTTTGGTGCCTAGTAGTGAACTTGTAAGCTCGATGAACCTCGATATTTAGGTCGGGGAGACTGTGTTAACCATTATTGATCTACAGTACAGGCAAGTGTTAATTAGCAGTTAATTAGTAAGAACTGTCAAAATTTAAAAAACAAAATCATAAAATCCCCTTGATCTTCTTATCTTTCTTTCTTTCTTTCTTTCTCGTAGTTTAACCTCTCCCTTTTAGGAGATCTTCTTATAAATATGCAAAACTTTGCAAATATGAGTGAGAAGTCAATTTGGTTTTAATGCGAAATAACGTAGAAATTTTATTCTGTTTTTCGTAATAACACCAAAATTAGCCTAACTTTTGTACTAGTGCTGTAAAACCTTTGTGCCACATCATTATTACCAACTTTGGTTTCAGTCACATTGATAATACTTTTTACTTAAGAATATTTGACTGAATGTACAGATTGACTCAGTTTGATAAACATTGAAAATATTCAAATCCATTAGGCATTTTTAAATTTTTAAATTCTCACAGTGGTTGCAAAAATCGTCATACTTGGTGATTCAAAGCGTCGACGCCATTCTTTATTTTGGCAGCAGTGCACCAGAAAAAATAGCCTCTGTCTCCGCATTGTTAGCAAACATTTTAAAAAAATAACGTTTCTCAAACAAATGTGAATTATGCGGAATATGATTTCATTTTGCTCGTATGATTGCTATTCTCGCCCTTACGGCTTGTTTCGCTAACAGTAGCCTACCTACTCGCAAAATAATTATCTTTTTTTTATCATTTGTAACAAGGCTTTGATAAATACAAATATACGTTACCTTAGGTTCTCTTTAACAGTTTTAAGAACTAACGATATCAGTCATGGACAATGGCTATACCAGGCCTGTCGAACAGTAATGTGGGTGCCACTTTTTAAAGACTTTTTTCCAAGAACTTCCCCTACCTGCTGATACCCTAATCCTGTCAATCCAGGGGTTCTCAACCTGGGGGGCGTGCAACAATTTGAAATTCATATTTGATTGATTGCCTTGTCGATCCTGAAGAAATTTTAATCAAACACATAACAAACAAACTAACAAACAAATACACAGACACATACCGTAATTAACAAAAATAAGAGAACAGTGTGATTTACATTTCATAATCTTATAACTTGTAACTATATTTTCCCTGTCATAATAAATAGTCATATCTTGTCTTCAACAGGTTTAGGATAATTTGGAAATCCAAATACGAGACACGAGTGATCTGCGTTGTGCTCTGAAGAACATAAAACCTAAAATCTCGGAGCTGGTGAAAGCAAAACAGTTCCAATCATCTCACTAATATTCAGTTTTTAACTCTACATTGGACATTTGTGTTTCTACATTTAACCTTTTTCATGAACTGTACTGAAACTCAAATAAGATTCAGAATAATTAGATATGCATTTTCGTGTTTTATATGTGGTTGTGACAGCAAAAGCATCACAGGATAAATAAGAATAATAAAAGAGGTGAGCAATATTAATTTTATTTTTACAAGTATTATAGGGATCTATAAAGAAAAAAAGTACTGACAATCACGTTTTTAGGCCTTCTTTTCCCCATCACTATCAAGGGAGGCTTGAGAATTTCATGATATTCGAAGGGGGGCGTCAGCTGAAAAAGGTTGGGAACCACTGCGTCAATCAGTATTTACACTTGGCTTCAGCTTAGTGCAATGTTACGTACCACAGCACTTACTTTACTTAAGTAGTGAATGACAGCGGTAACACTGGGGAAAACCACGCGACTACAAGAACACTTGTTCTTTGTCGGTGTCGAAGTCGGTGCAGATTTTCGGATTTGGGAACAATGCTATTATATTCTTTTGTAGGTACACCATGGTTTGGGACGAGGTCTTCTTAAAAAGGCATCAACTGTACTCTGAAGGTGTGAAGTCATTTCCCTGCTTCCCCTCATTTCGTGACCTCGAAAGCGCAAATGAACCAATTTCTACGCTTTGGAGGTCACGAAGGGAGGGTAAGTAGGAGAATGACTTCACACCTACGGAGTACTGCTCGACAGGCCTGGGCTATAATCTAAGTAAGCAGGATAAATCACACACAGCGTTCCTGGTGGTATTAAAGACTGTATTTTTACAGCATTCGATAAAAAATTATTTCTAGGTTTCTGTACTTCATCATTTTGTTAGTCAGCTACACAGAGAAAGGGGAAAAGAAGTTACAGAAGAAGAAGATGGAGTTAGATAGAGGGAGAAAAGATTGACATGGAAACGGGGAGACGGGACATTTAAAACATGTATTGAAAGGAAGCTGGAAAAACTGATAAACGAGAGCAACATTTAAAGGGATGTTAATTAAGCAGAGAGAGAGAGAGAGAGAGAGAGAGAGAGAGAGAGAGAGAGAGAGAGAGACAGACAGACAGCTGAACACACAGAGTAATTTAGAGGAAAGGGGCTGAAAAATATTGCATATTCCAGTGCTATTTATTCTCATCGCGGAGGAGAAATTAACGAAAATAAAATACGAAACATTTCAATGCATTTGAAATATTCTATCACTTAAAGGTACAGATTTTCGAATGCATATAGTAAAAAGTTGGTAAAATTCTAATAAAAATGTAGATGGGTATTAGCTGTGGGACACATGGTCAGGACAATAGTGCTGGCATTTGAAACGAACATCTGACTTTATTCCGGAATAAACAGAGTTCATACTGAATTGTTTATTTTTTTTTAAATCAGTCCATCAGAGAATTACGTCGAGGGAGAAAAATTGATTTTACAGGCACACACTTCTCTCTCCCCCTCTCTCTCTCTATCTCTCTCACTCACTCACTCTCACTCTAAATGCCCTCTGTTTTAAATGATGGAAAAATGATGTCCAAAGCTCACAAAAACATATTCCTGCGAGAATTCTGTTTTAAATTTCATTTTTTATTTGAAAGCTTTGTTGGTATTATTTTGTTGTATTAATATAAGCCTTATTGCATGCCAGTGTTTAACTTTTTAGATAATGGTGAATCCCAGAAAAAAACTGAAGAAGGCCTAAACCTATTAAATCAACTGTACTAAATTCTTTACTGTTATAATTTTATTTTATTATGTTATTATTATTGTTGTTGTTGTTGTTGTATGTTATTTCTATTATCCATCATTTTGTACTACACAGTAAGTGTGTTCTATTCGGCATGAACAAGGGTGTTTTCAGTCGAATTACATCATTAATATGTTCAATAAGTACCATTAAATATAAATTAGAAAATATTGTCGTAGGAAAAGTAAAACTGCCGTTCTTTAAAAATGATGGCATCTAATTTCGATTCGAATAGTTGTCCACTGTTCCTCATCGTAAATACTTCATTTATTAGATACTATCTTGTCTTGAAACCTGAGAAACTCGATGTATTATGCATATTTCACACCCTACAAGTTTGCTGGATGAATAAAAAAATCCCTTTAGGCAGGCCTACAGGCGGAGGTAGATTTCGAAGTGCTTTTGGTTTAATTTATTGTCGCTGCATAGCACTCTTTTTCTTTAGCCTTGGCATGGTAAACCTGCAGTAATAAGAACTGAATTCGGTAAAGAGGAAGAGCCTACAATCATTTGTTTTGACAACAAGAATAGGATATAATATTCTGGGAGGCCGTGCGCAAGATCAGCAATGAATAAAATTAGCAAAGCCGCTAAACAAGACAAAATTATGATATTATAATAATTCTTTTAAGTGTTATTATTTTCAAACATTAAAATCTCGCGTCATATGAGAGCTATCAAGAAACTATTTATTGATTTGTAGAGTACTCATCAAGAGCTTTTCAACGATACCCCACAAGACGTGGTTTCAAAAGTTTCGAATTTTCATCCCCCACCCCACCCCCACCCCCACCCTCACTCGAACCCCCGAATTGTTGGTGTCACTGTGAACTCCATAGGGAGTACTCTAATTTATTCAAACAAAGTTTCCCTCTATACTTCATAGGGGCCGAGATATAAATGTTTTAAAATTTCAACCCCCTCCCCCGACCACCCCCTTGGGCCAATTTTGCCCATTAACGAACTTGTCCGAACTATTGGGCCTAGAAATAACATAATAAAATTTGGTTCAAATATCTTCAAAATTACGGCCGCTATCGTGTAAAGATATATATATATATATATATATATATATATATATATATATATATATATATAAGCTTATAAATATCACAAAATTTTTTTTTGAACGGGCGGTGGTTTCGTACTTAGGGGAGCATGAAACGTAAAGATATGAAAGAATTTTTCGAAAATCATAAAGTGGTATCCATTGCAATAGGTAGATTTTTCTTCGAAAATCTACCTAAAAAGAAATGTCATTATTAAATTAATTATTTGAAGAAAGTTGAAATAATTAAGTTTTTGACTCTACTAGGCGGTCTTGCTGTAAGAAGAACTTCAAAAAATAAGTATGAGTTAAACTGAATGTAAGATAAATTGAAATTATAATAAAAATCAGGTTAACCGATATAAGGAAGTGCCAGAAAGCTTTTTTTAATCAGTGATAAATGCAATTATGATAGGCCTATGCAGAAAAGAGTTCAACTCCAGATCTATTCATTAAGCAGGATTTACGGAAGAACAAAGGTCTTTTCTCTGTATGTCTTCTACTGTAGCAATAACCAAAGACATAATCAAATAATAAAATAGTTTATGCCTTCGTCTTAATAAATTAAAGAGGAATGAAGAAACGTAATGTGCGTCTATTGCTTTTCATCTTCACAATAGGTCAATAACTCCCGCAAAGATTGTAAACTAATACCTCAAGAAGATTCCTTAATTAGCCTTGCTTTCCCTCTGTTTCATTTTCTCCTGTATAAAATGAAGGAAGATGCTAAAATTCTATTCTCTAATTAAAAGTACAAGAAGATAAGATTTAGCTTCCGATGAACAAGGAATGGCTTCATAGCCCGGAGCAAAGAGAAATTGATTTCAAGTTAATGCATTTCTCTGAAGAATCCGAAGTTGTTTTCTCTATGAAAAGTAACTTTTCTGTGAATACATCTCTGCTAGTCTATGTTGAATTCTACAAGTAACTACTTTAAGTAATTAATTTGTAATATCTTTTAACCTGTATTTGTATTACAGGACGAAGTGCATTCTATGCCGAAGTAAATAAGGGGTTTTGAGTATTACATAACAGAAAAATAACAGATAAAAATGACCTAATATGGCATAATTTCAACAAATGGTAGCTTTAGACGCATAGACATAATTATTGTTTACATACCTGGTAGCAAGAAATGTTTCATAGTAAACCAAAAATCCTGCCCGAGCACCACACCGCAGAGCCTGAAGAAGTCAACATCTAAATACAGAACATGAAGAGAACATCTAAATACAGAACATGAAGAGTGGAAGAGATATAGGCCTAACCATGCAGATTTTAACAGCTTACTCCTTGCATAGAAACAAACAATAATTCCGATGTCCCAAGTGAGTAGTTTTGTCAGCAATAAACATTTTATCACTGAACTTGAACGAGCTTTATTTATTTATTAAGTGCCAGAATGAGAAAATGTCTATCCGTCTATATGTCAGTCTGTCTGTCCGTATATCTGTAAGCGCGGTAATTCGAATACGCTTTGTCAGATATTCATGAAGCTTGGTATACGCACGTCCATGGGACGAAGCGTATTCATTTTGGACCAAATCGGTTGACCGGTAATTGAGTATCGCCCAGTTAGGGGCGTAATTTCTGAAAAGATTACACTCAGTTCACAAATGCAGTTCAGTTCTCATGACAACAATATTGTTTGCAGTGTTCACATAGTGCTTTGGAAATTGCAATACAATGGGCTTTGACAAATAATAAGACATGCTGGCTATAGGAATTAGCCACTTATTCCTTCACATATGCTTATCAAGTTTTCTGAAGAAACCGTGGTCTAAAACTCAATAGTTTCTTACCTATTAGTTTCTCTTATGATATTGCCTTTAAGTTCTTCTAATTTATTTTATTTATCAAGTTACCCATAAATAATAGTCACATACTGTTAAAAGAATTTGAAGGCAATATCACAAGAGAAATTAACTGTAAGTTATCTCGGAAGCTGAACTTATGCGCGTGAAAGAAAATTTCCTAAAAAGGTGCCAGTGTTGTGTGGATGCAAGAAGAGAACATTTCCTTCATGTCTTGTGATGAGGTACGTGGTTATTTTCATTGTAATTTTAACTGTAATTGTGAGAACCTGTATCATTACAAGATTAGCGGCTTCATTTGCCTAGATATTTCACCCGATCTCTCGGGAGTTAGAGCTGTGGCCGCCGCAATGCTGAAACCCGTATGATTGGCCAACTCGTACGTGAAACGCACTGTAGTTATTGGTATTTTTCAAAGGAAAGGCAAGTGATTTCTATTTTTTATTTATTCAACTTTAGCTTAAAACTAAAATTTCAATATCGCACGAGAACAATGAAGTGAGTACTTTCATTAGCTAGTCCGAGGCATTCTGCGATAGAATTATAAATTTCCAACGTCAACCCTGCTTTTATAAAAGTTATGAGGCAAGGAAAACTTTACCCGCTTTCAATACTTCCAGCCGTGTCACTATACCTGCCCTCTCTCCTTACTGTAAGTAGAAAATATCGAATACCTATACAAAGCGTGATGGTTCCAATTTAATATAAGCTCCAATACAAAACAATCTCTCTTTTACATAATTTTCATATTTAATAATATTTGGAGATGATGAATATTGTATTAAACAGATGTGTTGGCATCTCTGACGTACGCTTGTTCGCAGATTTGCATAGTAATTGTGTCAATGTCTACTTGCTTATTCCACTTAAGACTGCGTGAGCTCGCCATTGGTTGCAGTGAAACTGTGAAACTTTCCTCCTGGCTTGTCCACGCCATTCATAAGTTAATTTAATGTAAATGCGGTTTGTGTATTTCTTTATACAAAAGGTAGATAATAAAACTTTTAAATGAGAACATCTATGATTAGACGTAGTCTGTTCTTCGTGAATTCCATTCTTCCAGGTACGTGAAAGAAAATTTCTGTAAAATCCACTTAGAATTTTGCCATGCATATTTAACGAACAGCTTACTTTTACAAAAGATAATCATAGCGAAGTTTACCACAGTCGTCTTTTTTCGTTCGTGGCTTTTAGGGGCCAGTCGGTCGAGTCAAGTCAGACACATAATATGGGAACGTTAACCTAATACTACAAAGACAGAAAAGTAGGAACGATTGAATGATTATGATGCTTTTAAACTTTATAGGGGATTATTTTAACAAAGATTATAATTTTTTTAAAATTTACCTCAAACATGGCATCAAAGTCTTTCAGCTGTTTATCCTGCATAATGCTCTGGATGTAAAAGAATATATTCTGTTAAAAAAATGCATTACTCTTTTTGAAATTGTGAGGAAGGTTTTCAGATGTAAGTGATTTAAATGCAGGATTAAAATTTCAGAAAGTAGTAGTGTAAATGTTTATTGCAGTAATTAGCCTTTTACAAATTCCAATGCAAACAGTCGCATGAGTCCGCAATAACTGTACATGTTTAAGCAAAACACAACAAAAACAAATAGGACAAATAATATAAAATACAAAATAACACAAAGAAACTAAATCTATTCCTCACCCTCCACACCCACTCTCCAATTTGCCGCTTTTTCAAACCTGAACTGTCTCGCCTTCATTAAAAACTTCCCAATGCTTTCCTCAACGTTTTTGTCCGTCAGTAACTCCAAACATTTTCGTTGCTCCCTATTTGATTCCACAAAATATACTGGTAGATATTTTTCCCTCCAATTTTCCAAACCTTCACAATTCGCCAAAATATAATTCTTCCCCCTTACATATGGGACAACGTTTTCATCTGTGAACTTAATCATTCGCCACGCACTCAGTCTAATCCAAGCGAGCCCAAGTTTACTGACTTTGGATCCTTTTCCTATGTACTGCTCCTTCCCCCACTCCAATTTTAACCGCGATTGTAATTCAAGTGAAACCATAGTCTTACATTTCGCATTTGTCTGTTGTCTATCAATATCCTTCTTCAAACGGTTCTTTACCTTCCTCCTTCCTTAACCTTCACAAGGTAAAGAGATATCAGTAATTACTTTTCATACGTGATAAATTGATAATACAATATTTCATTCAAGTACCTGTCTTACTCTTTTCACATACATAGGTCGTCTGTTAGTTCATTGTTTCCCGGGTTCTTGAAGTAACAAGACAGTCTTCACCTAGTGTCATTAATATAATTTAATCGAACAGACAATTAATTAGTTGACAAAGGCAGTTATGACAAAGAAAATCCGCATTAGCATCTAGTCTGGTTAATTGATCCTAAATATATCTTACACCTTGTGGTATAGGACTACAGTGACCAGTGGACAGCACTAAAGAAAATGATTTGTTATTTGAAGTCGTTAAGCTTTAACACAGTAGAGTGAAATTAAAGATATGTTCATAATAAAACTGGTCTGATATTACCTCTAGGAAGTGACTGCTACTGACGTTATAATTTGGCTATCTAAAAATATTATATAAAATCAGATATATAAATTATTAGACTATTGTTATATGGAAAATGTGAAGGTTGATGACTGTTGTTGATGGATACCAATTCTTTTAATGAAACTGTCATTGTTTCTAAGCTAAGAGCCATTGACGATTTGACTTGATAATTGCTTATTTAAATATTAAAAATTAGCTCTGAAATGGTTAATGTTCGAAAATTAGTCAAAGCGAGCCTGTCATATCAAACAAAATACATCAATAAGAGAGTTTCAGTACTGTTTCTCCACAGCTGTTCAGATCTGTTTAGGTTTTTTTTTCATTTGTTTGGTCCCACGAAGATATTTCTGGCCGGTAAACGCTTTGCGTCAGATGCAGAAGTGAAAACAGCAGTCCGCAGATGGCTATAGGCCTACTCCAACCGAACGGACTTCTATGAAAAGGGCATTTTGAAACTGGTATCACGATGGGAGAAATGTGTTGATAAACTTTTTGACTATATAGAAAAATAGACAAAAGATGTCCCTTCATGTGTGCATTTGTTTGTAATTGTACCTATTAAACTTTTTGTAGTAAAAAAAATTGTGCCTTACTTTTCGACCCACCCTCCTAGAAGTATAATCACCAGAAAAATTTAAGGTAGCTCATATTAGACAAGTAATAGCCATAGTCCATAAAATGAAGGATGTAATGTACAAGCTTAATTATGTATCGGTTTCTAATAATTCAAAAATCACGTGGTCGGTTACATTGAAAAATGGAGAACACTGTCCGAAGAAGTGATACTGATTTGGAAACGGAAGGCATTCCGTGCATATCCTACAAAATTGTATCTTCCACGGTGGTAAACCTAATTCTTAAAGATTTTGCAACTAACTTAGTGTAAAACAGGCCTATTTGGATTCCGCCAACCTCTTACATTCAGATAAAAGCAGCAATAACCATTCCACTTTATAACCAATAATAGCCTTTAAATTCTAAATATTTTATACGAAATGGTTTTTGACAACTTCTCTTAACTTTGCCATTATCACTGGTAATGCCACCACGCTTGAAAGGGGGAGAATGATTAGCTTGTCTCTCTAAATCTCCCACCTCTCAAAGGCATTTCCTTTCACTCGTCGGGTATGCTGTTGAGATTATGTGTTTAAAATGTTTGAGGTGATTATAATTATTAAATGTCAACGTTGCTGTACTATGGAAAACGTTTCCTGTAATAGAGAGTTTTTGCCCAGCTTACGTTAAGTTACCGTAAACGCTAAAGTCACGTGATTGATTCTCTGCGCATGCGCTGGTTTACCGTAACGCTATCTTATAAGGTGACACGTTATTTCGGACAGATTAGCGTGAAGGTTACGGTAATAGTCATGAATCCCGAAAAACAGGAAAGACTTCGTTTTAACCTTTTCACTGCTACTGACGTATAAATTCGTTCGTTAAAAAACTGTATAAAAGCAGAAATGTAATATTTATAGTGTAAAGCTACATGTAAAATTGTGAGAATTTGTATCCTTGTGTTCGACTGTAATCCATAATAACCAGTTATTCTTCTGCAATTCTCTCTATTGATTTCAAACTTAGATCCCACTGATGATTTCAGTTGATGATGGCTTATATTATTGTATAAATTCAGTATTGTGAAGGTTAACATAAATAACGACTTAAATCTTTTGCGTAAGGTTATTGGTTCAATGATGTGTATTTATAGGCTCAATTATTTCTAGTATAATAAATCACCTGCAGATAATTTAATGCATGTAACATACCCAGAAACATTTCAATAAACTTTCGTAGCAGTGTTGATAAATTTTTACATGTTAACATATTTTTCTGATTAAAATCCCATTTTGAGGTTATGTTAATATTTATATTCTGTTATGAGGTGCTGTGGAATTCATATATCTGTAGGTTTATAACAGAAACAATGGACAATTAAATTCATTCATAGGCCTATCACATTCGGGGAACAATTGGGTATCATATCCTCCAATACGACATTGTTAAAACTTCCAAATGCAGCAATCTGAAACAGTTCCTCCATTTTCTCTGTTACCTTTACCGTACCGTATCAATTTACGCTGGCAAAAACTCCGTCGTAGCACAAGACGTTATTCCATATACCGTATTCGATCACGTGATATTAGTGTTACCGTATCCGACAACACGCTATGGCAAAAACTCTCTATTATGTTGCTGAATCCTGAAAAGATGTATGCGGAATATTCACTTTATTTACAGCATAAGTCTTAACTTACCGAGACAATGATAACATGCATAAGTCACAGCCTAGAGAATGTCCGACGTGAAAATTACTTTACTTTCTCGCATATACGTAGTATAGAGAAAGTATTGTGATCGTGATAAAAAATCAAAATCGAGATAACACCGGGAAAGCATGTTTCACGATGCCTAGAAACCGAAAAATGTATTTTTGGAATGACCTCTGTCCGTCTGTCTGTGGACAAGCACAGCCTGTAAACGATTCATTGTATTTACTTAATTTATTGAATTAAGGATTTTTTCGGAATTTTTATCGAACCGCCCAGAAATTGAGTTTTATAACTGAAATATTAAGGGGACTTTTCATGAAAGTTTTTTGAAAAATTTTTATTTTTGGCTCTAACGATTTTAATAAAAATTTAAAATTGGTATGGTATGGTACGGTAAGGTGCATCTTTATTCTTATATACATGTTAGATACATTATCCATAGAATAAATCCAGCGCACGGGCCTAGACGGCCGTTCGTGCTTTTGCTATGCACAAGACAAAAACAAACAAAAGAAGAGAAAAGTAACATTAATAATACAAAACAATATAATACTATAACTTACATAATAATGCTATATAAAGATGAAGAAAAGAAAGAAGACAAAAAGTTGTATATGACAATAATAATACAATAGTAATACAATATAACACCTAATAATACATAGACAAAGATTACTCCCCCTGCCCCTCCCTCCCATCCTTTTCTACCCTGAACTGTCGGACTTTAGACATGAATTTACCCACCCCTTCAGAAAATTTTGTGTCACTCAACAGCTCGAATATGGCCATATGACCTCTTCTAGAGACAACAAAAGAGTCTGGCAGATATCGTTGCCTAAGTATCTCAGTGACTTCACATTCCGAGAGAGAAACTCTTATCTATTAATACTAAAATAGCTATAACCGTTATTCTGGGAAAATGACTTCGGGGGTACTTCACTCGTATTTATTTTCAATTATTCTAGATTATCTCCATTGCAGTAGGTGATACACGAAAACCTACCACAGTAAAGTTGTAGCGAAAATTAAATTGAACATTTTTTGTTAAACCCATTTTTTTATATAATTAATAGGTATCAAGATAAAAACGAAATAAATACGACTTAAATGCGAATTTCGGAACATACGTTAATTAAACTATGAATGACACCTTGTTGTATGAGGTGATAGGGATATTCGATAAATACTGATTAAATCTGGTCTGTGATTGGCTGATTTCAGATTGATTCTTACATGTTATTGGTCCAAATCTAAAGAAAGAATTATGAGCTAAATAATTATATAAGGATAACGTTGGAAGACGTGAATTCTTTACATACATAGGCGACTTACTTACTCAATGACAATAGCAAATTCATATGGAAATGAAAGAAATCTTATCTATTTTATTGAACCCGGATGTTCATTGCCGCGCTTACATGTACCCGCCATTCAACCCTACTCTGTGCTAACTCCATACAACCATCTCTCGCATATCCTACTTCCCTTAAATCTATCCTAATGTTGTCCTCCCACCTACGTAAATGTCTTCCAAGTGGTCTCTTCCCTTCGGGTCTCCCAGTCAATATTCTTGAGATATGTTTTTCCTCCCCCAAGCGCGCGACATGTCGTGCCCATTTCATCCTCCTGTTTTATTTATTTTTTATTCAGTTCAATTTATTCAGCATTTACTAATACAATTCTTACAAATTCAATTTCTACATACTATAAAAAACACCCATTGTATACTTAATAGGCCTAAATGCAATAATTACCCTTATTATATTCGGCGAAGAGCACAGGTTATGAAGCTCATGTTATGCAGTTATATCCAGTCTCTCTTTTATTCTCTCTTAGGTCCGAATTAATAATAATAATAATAATAATAATAATATAAATAATAATAATAATAATAATAATAATAATAATAATATTTAATGGTAATAATAGTGAGTATTTGTAGTCCTATGAATGTTAAATGTTAAAATTGTGCGAACTTCATCTAAAGGAAAAAGCACGTTTGTTCTGCCTCACGAATAGTATGGTGACCTCATTTTACCATTCCTTAACCACCAGCTTTCTCAGTCTGTAAGCGTATCCTCTTGTTACGTCCGGTAATCTCAATTTCATTTCATCTTTATCCCTGTCTTAACCCTCTTTCTCTTGATACGTTTATTTTTTCTCTTACTCTCTCTTACATTCCGTGACAAAGCTCAAACCTGAGATTTAGATTCCCTCACCAAGCTTGGACATGAGCTTGAAGAACTCCGAAGTTTCTTTATAAAAGTCATGCGAACGCTCCATTCAGAATGCATAATGTGCCATGCCTCAGTTCAGTATACATACGTAAGAACAGATTATTGCCTTCTGTTTCCTATTCTTCTCTCGAGATATTTACATTTCTGAAAATAGTTGCACTCAAGGATGTTTCTTAACAGCTCACGGTATGATACTCCTGTGATACAAATATACTCTTGGAGAAAGTATTCCTTCGATCTCCTTCAATACCTTAATCCAGTCAACCTTTTACTGGCATCTTCAAAAAAGAACTCCGCATAGCAATAACACAGAGAGATAATAGAGAAGGGATAGCTATCTACCTTTTCAGCCTTCATTTTAACGTGAATTTATAACATAATTTTAAATATGTTAATTAAATAAAGTAATTGTATGCATTTTAATTAATACTAAATTACGTCATCATACTACGAACTTTTTAAAAAATGGATGCCCGCTGACAATCTGTATGTGCATGTGCTACTCAGCGTTCAAATAAATACGTTTATCATATGTAGGTAATCCCACGAGAGTTTAAGAGTTTATCGATAGATTCGTGACTGCACAGCAGACTGATGAAACTCGTAAACTCGAGTTGGATTTATTAAGACTATTCCATGAATAAAAATCTAACGGATTATGCAAATAATAATTACTTTCGTACTTTGTTGTTTAAAAAGAAAACTTACAGCTGCGAGATCAATGCCTACTATGAATCAACCATCCATGAATCGATTCGAGTAACCGTGTTGTAACCAGGGCTACCAATGGTGCAAATAAGACATAGTTGACTTCATTCAGGTAATCTTACAGCAGAACAGAATAAAAGCATTCGAACTGGCTTACACCGAATCGAAATTGTGATTTTAATCAATGTACATTTCTATTATTTCAATTTCTGAACAAGTTATGTTGTATAAAATAATCTGTTTTTGTGCTTTTTAATGGTAACATGTGACATATTAATCACTGCACACTGATGCTTACGTGTCCACTAACGAGCAGACGATTTTACCCCGATATAACAGCATCCTCGCAATTCCTACAAGAATATTGTAAGATAAATTGCTGTGATTGGTCTATATCCGAGGAATTGTTAAACGTTATTGGTCAGTATCAAATGCGCGGCGTATGAGTGGAATAGTCAAAGGTAATCTCACGAGAGTTTAGGAGTTTATCGATAGATTCGCGACTGAGCAGTAGAGTGATGAAACTCGTAAACTCGAGTTGGACTTACTAAGACTATTCCATGAATGAAAATGTAACGGATTATACAAGTAGTGATTACTTTCTTACATTGTTATATAAAAACAAAACTAACAGCTGCGTGATCACGGCATACTATGAATCAACCATCCATGAATCGATTCGAGTTACTATGTTGCAACTAATGCATGTAGTTAACCTAATTCAGGTATGCTAACAGCAGAACTGAATAAAAGGACACGAACTGGCTTTCATCGAATCGAAATTGTGTTTTTAATTAATGTGCATTTTCAAACAAGTTACGTTGTATACAATAATTTGTTTTTATTGTGTTCACTGGCAGCATGTGACGTGTTAATCACTGCACGTTAATACCTTACGTGCCCAGTAACGAGCTGACGTTTTATCAGATAAAATCCCATCCTCATATTAATAGCAAGCATTTTATGAGATAAACGATCGTGATTGATTGCTAAACGTTATTGGCCAATATCAAACATGCGGCGTATCAATGGAATAGTCGGCATAAAATAATTCCACATTTAATAAGACTGTATCTTCAATGATCAAGCAGTTACCGTGTTTGCTAATAAACTGACGTTCGAGGGCTCAAATCTGGCTAAGTGCACGGAGATTTCAGGGTGTAAAAATCCACAGCATGCCTTTATTTTTCGGAACGGAAATTAAGCTGTTGGTTCTTTATAATAATTTGAAAAGTTAACATAATTAACATATCTGTCCTCTCCCTCCTAGTTTGATGAGCTGACTCTCCCATTATTACAGGTCATAAGAGAAAGAGCAAACTGTAGAATCACATTATCTTGGCCTCCCAAAAGTGGTGACAGCTTAAACCCACGAATAAAAATACACACATACTATCAAAAAGTAGCTTATAATTAATGGGTTATGAATAAATAGACGTAAGATAATTCATTTACTAAGCAATATTAAATCTATCCATACTAACGTTGGAAATAGACTGTGGATCAGTTAATGTAGTGTTGTTAATAGCTTTCCTTTAGTGTAAATCCATTTTGAATGCACAAAGGAAATATTTGACACACGGTAAAGACAAGGTTTGTTTTACTTAACTGGTAGTACCAACAACTCCCGCGGAGAAATTAATTTAACGTACTGAAGTTCGCGACAAAGAGAAATATCACTTCAACAACAAAAAAACTTTTCCCTGTCTCTCTGCGTCCTTCATCCTGAAGTTTGTAGCATTGTTTTCAAATTCACTTCCAACAGATGACATTTCTACTCTTCTAAGGCTCTGAAGCGAAATTAGAATTCCTTTTTTTTATGCTTTAGGTACTGTCTTTTTTTATCTGTTTCCGTTTTCAAGCATTCTATATATTTCTGCATAAACGTCCAGATTCTTGCATAGAGCCGAGTTTGTTTCCTGTTCAAAGGAGATAGTATTCCAGTGTGAGTGTATATCTTCCGTGTAGGCTTAGGGTGGTGGAAAGGATGTTATAATATTCGCTACCGTCAGGACTTTACAATGTTTCTTTATTTATCAAAGAATACATGTAGATACACTGCGCAATAATGACTATGAGCTGCTTTATAAGTACATAGATCCTACCAAGAAATGGGCGATGGCAGGAATGGACAATATAGCATCATATTATAATCTCTATCTTTATGCTTGGCGGATAATGGCGATAAAAAGTAGATAAGAGGTACTACAAAATAGAGCATATCAGAACGGAATGTAATAGAATTAATGTGAAATATATTATAACATATTATAACTTAAAATAAAATAATGTAAAATATTCTAAAATCGTGTAAAATAAATTCCCATTTTATTGTAAATATCTTATGTTATAATCTTAATTATTTTCTTCAGGATTTTTATTTTTTGTAATTTGATGTTTTATAGTACTAAAAATTGTAATAATTTATAAATTAATCTTAAATTTACATTAGGCATATAATAAACTTGTAGATTATTTAGGCTTACATGTTTTTAATAGATATGTTAGTGCTTTGAATTTAAGTATTAAGTTATAAGTACTTTATCTATAATATGTATTTGCGTTATGTAATTGTATCTAGCTTTTCGACTGGTAGAGCGGAAGAGAAGGCCAGACGACCTTAGTTCTACGAGAATAAATAAAAAGAATAAAAAAAAACACTATGCCTTGGCTTCTAGTGGGGCGTGTATAGATATTTCATTATATGTAGAACATGCATAATATGGTACTGGCGTTTCCTCTCGACAAATGACATAGGGGAAATTTTCCCTTGTCAATTAGTTAACGTGCATTGCTGCATTATCGTTACTGTCGTCCATTCTATTTGTCGGTCTTGGTTAAATGGCAACCCTGCATGTCACAGTTCTGGCATGATCAGTTATAATGGGGCTATTCCACACCAAATGACTGTCATCGTAATTTTTAAATATGCCTCGTTTCTGGCTTCATGTGTCTACACAAAACGTTTCATTTCAGATTCAGCGTCAAACATACCTCTATCAGTATTTTTTTTTATCTCAGTAAATTATATTAAAATTCCTTTGCTATGTTATTTTAACTTTGTGCAGCCCTATGTTAATAGCTTTTAAGGCCTCTGTTGTAAGCTTTATCTTTTGCATATCATTGGTTGACGAGTCCCAATGAATCCAGATTGCAGAATTCACAACAAAATTATTTAAATCGTGTACACTTTAACAATATAATTTTCAAAATTGCATTAAATGTTAAATGCGAGAAAAAATTGTTTACGGTCGAACAGGCAAGACAGTTATTTTGTAATATGTTTTAAATCGTAATCTACATGGAAAAAAAGCGATGGCTTTTGTTTATCTTATTAAAGTGTGACGTATATTACAGATCTTTAGGTGTAATAACCACATCAGCACATCACTTTTGAACCAGTAATCAACATCGTAATTCGCGATTATGGCTTGGACGCACATTATGCTTTACTTTGAATATGAAACTGTTGCTAATCAGCTTCGATTTGTAGTTATTTGACTCTGTGAACGCATATTCTATATATTCTCAACGAAAATAATACCGGACAGAAAAGTATATCTTTAATATCTGTTCAACCCGGTACGATATCCAAAGGCAAGGACACTCCATTAACAAAAAAGGTTTTTTTTTTTGTACGCGTCAATTAATAAGAAAATTACCTTCCACAAAGTAAACTACTATTAAAATTAGTTTCATAATTCGCCTTAAGTATCAAAATTAAAATGTTACAGGAGGAATAAGAAAGTAAAATCTTTTAAAATCCTATTGGTAATTTAATATCCTTTCATCAGTTTCATTCATTTATGAAACTCTGCTTTATGACATTTTTACTTCAAGCAAAAGAATACATGCACAAAATGTACTTAATCACTTATGGAGTTTTGTAACAGTCTTCTAAGTAACGTTAACAACTATAAAAACCATATAAATAAGTCATAATTAATTAAATCATATTTCGAACAAATTTCTGTAGCAGAGTGCAATTAAATGAAAATTGTAAAATATATTGATCTCCAATTTCACTTATTTCTTTGCAGATAACATGCTTTTATGCCAGATGCTTTATACCTCCTATTGTTGGCCATGACAAATTAAAAGTTCCTGTGTAAGTCAGGAATACAGGTCACTGTTTTTTGTCATGAAAGGTCTTTAGATCATAACTATGTACGGGAAATTAAGTGCATTTGGGGGTAATAAAATAAATTAGACGTTTAGTAGTAATTTTTCAAAATCTTATGTTTGTTGCACTCCAGAAAATTTTGCACTAAGTGATGGGAGCAATCACATGCAATAATTATGACGAAAAATTTCAATTAAAAATGTAATTTATGGGACTATTACAATAAGAAAATCATTTACAATCAAAATATGAAATATTAGAACCGTGATTTTCCAGAAGAAGAATTTCAAGAATAAAGCCCAAATTCAGTGGGCAGCTATGTACAGATGAGTGTACGGAAACTTTTAGATTCATACGGTTCCTTCTAGTGTTTTCCTGTATTTAAAGTTGACATGAATCTCCTTATCTGTGTTTCACGTCTGCATTGGGTGAGACAATCTCTTATTCCTTTGAGTTAAAGTTCGACCAAACACATTAGCTCATGCACAACGCGCAGACCTAGGCGAGCGGTGAAAGGAAGTGGAGTATGGAAACATTTCATTTGAGTGACTAGAAGGCGTACCTCCCAACGAATGTCCGGACTAGCCCCGGGATGAGTTTGACTCGTATTGCTTTGATGTCAAAAGTCTGGCGCTCAAACATTCACCTATGAACAGAGTTCGATTTCAGGTTCAGGAGCGAAGGAGAGAAATAAGGCAAACACTAAGTGGAGGGTTAGCATCTGCTGCTTATTCGCCAACGAGAAAAATGCGCAGGGGTGGAGAGTGGGCATGACGGAGGTGGTTTAGTATTCATTAACAAAAATAAACCACTGGCCATTATAAAATTTCGTGCAATCGACTGTACAACTTGAGGCAATACGTATACTGCGAGTTAGTTATGTGTGGACTGTGCACGGGACCGAATTTTTCTCATAGGCCTATAGGTGAATACGTCCATAATGTAAGGGACCTCTTATAAATCAATATTTCAAAGAAATGAAAACTATTCAGTGCATTCTTCTGTTCAACATCCTTGATTTTTTTCGCATATTATTTGTCATTGTTAGATAACCTGTTAAAATGTTCAATTTGCAGTTTTCATAGGTTAGGAGCAAGTTTTAAATTTTTAACATTCCGAATATATTATGTGCTATATGTAGATGTAGTAGACCATTTGAAATTGGAAAATGTGCGGAAATACATTTCTTCAGTAAAACAATGTGTACAAAAAAACTTTCAAAATTAATCAACTAATGACCAAAATTCGTTTATGAAAGGGTTATATTTTAGGGGTCAGAAGTACAGTCATTACTATGTCAAGATAACCTAGTAGTAATTCCATCTCGGTTATTATACACAGTATTAAGTTGGTGTGTTATGTACACTAAACACATGCAGGTTCCATACGAGTAGCATTAACTAACTGTCCTCACTCAAATCCATGCGGGAGTTGTCCGTGTTGAGATGGGAGGAGAGAGCGAGAGAGAGAGCGTTGCAGAGAAGCAAAAAAAACTACATAATCCATAATTAATTAATAACTGTGGTTTGTAGCGTGGAGCACAGCCAATATATAAGCTACTCTCTCCACGCAATGGGACGGGCTAACAACATATAAATCCGGGGACTTAAGCTCACTATGCTAACCCAAGCTTCAGTGCAAAAAGGAGCTCAAGCTACATCGGAAATCGAACACAAGCAGCACATGGAATTTCATTAAACAGTGAAATTGATTTATCAGTTCAGCTATACTCTACATTAGTCTAGTGAATGTATGAATTTTAATTGGTTGGTTCAATTTGCAAGTGCAATTTGGAATTGTAAATGTATAATAGCAGCGGACATTAGGCCTATGTATTATAGAAAAGGAGGGAATCAGAGTAACTTGATTATTTCAATCATCGTCATCATTATCATCATCACCATCATCAACAACATAACATAAAGTAAGAAATACAGGAAAAATCTGGGAAATTATTATAAGCAGTTATGAATGAGTTTCTCTTATTTAAAAGCGAGTGAAGCGGATGTTTCCCCTCAGGATATATCTTCTCATAGTGCGCAACATAACAATAGTAATGAAATGTCTCTGTTAAAACATACAGTCTGTAGAAGCAAAGAAATTACCACGTATGTTCCTAACGTCCTATATACGGGAGACCTATTCTGCTCAAAATGGAGAGTGTATAATCTTTCTGAAGGCCTAACTATATTCGTTGTATTCATTACGAACGATTTAGCCTAGCAGAAAAATCGATAAGAATAACAATTGTGTGCTGAGAAAGTACATTTAGTAATGTCCGGGTTCACTTTTAGGTGCCCAAAATTAACTGGCCTAAGTTAAAGATAATTAATTTTTCGGCTGCGCGTTGTTTATGCAGAAGGCATCTCGGATAACAGCGAGGCGAAGTGATAGGTGTAAATTATATGTTTTTCGGGTCTTCTCGTGGTGTTCAGATTTCGGAATTACATTTTGGCAATGATCTTCGCTCTCCTACTTTCCCATTCTCTTCATCTGTTTCATGTCATAACACGATATCTGGTTGTGTACTGTTAAACGACTGCCAGAGCTGCATATGACTCTCAAACTCACCCACTATAACAGGCCGTCGAGTTGTATTCCGAAGGTGTGAAGTCATTCTCCTACTTCCCCTCTCCAAATCGTAGCGATTGATTAAATTGCGCGAGTGTGATGTCATTCCCATCCCTTCGTGACCTCCAATGAGTAGCCATTTATTCAGTTGCGCTTTGCAGGTCACGAAGGGAGAAGAAGCAGGGGAATGACTTCACACCTTCGGAGTACTGTTCTAAAAGCCTGCACTATAACCTTAGTCAGATATTCTACCGCTGCAACGAACTCTGTTGGTAAGTGCATACCTTGTTACGAGATGTAAAATATTGAAAAGTGGCAGGTTCGCTTGGTAAACTCTGCAATGAAGATGTGGAAGAATATTGTAGGTGGGCTCTATAGGTCCGTACGGCACAGTAGGGTTCATAATGCAATTCCGGTACGTAGGAAGTACTTAAAGAAACTGACATAGTGCGCTAGGAGTTGTCCATGCCCACCACCTCCCCCCCTGAAAAGTAATAATTATTCTTGGTAGTGTGAATGCTTCTCTATATTTTTCAGAAAACCTCTTTATTTCATGGTTCTTGCATATTTGTTGATTGGTTAAGAAGCTATATTATGTGAATTTGATTCTTACAAAATGTAATTATTTCCACCCTTTAATGAATGTTTCACGAGAAGATGCGATCACAAAAATTCATATACTAGCCGTGAGGCTGTACTTTTTGAAAGAGCTATATAAATTTTTTCCGAATTATTTCATCCTTTGATGATTTCGACTGGCAGGACTAAAGAAGATATCTAAATAATGTTGGAGAGCCCCATTGTAATTTAACAGGACAGCGATTACAAGAGAGAATACATCTTGGTAATGGAAATGCTTCATTATTTTTTTTATTTCCCAGACACAGTGTGCTCAGATATTTGACGACAAAGAGATAGGCCTACTGGTATGTTTAAGAAATGATTTTTCCAACAAGTAAGCCTTCTTATTTTTCTAGCATCTGGTTTTGTAAATTTTATTTTGTGTGTAGAATAAGCAGGGACGGGCTTGGATAGAAATTCGGCTAGGGAGTTATTTTAAGAAATTGGCCTACAACAACATACATAAATCAATATTTTTTGGCTTATCGATTTTATTACAAATGCAATACAAATTATAATGATAATTGCAAGTTTCGATTTACAAAATTATTTACTCCCGAAAGAGCAAAGTGCTCGAGTTCGGGTACAGTTCAGTTCCAAAATGATCAACTATAGGCATACAGCTTAAAATAGTACACAATGGAAAATATAGAAGAGAACTAAAACCACATGCACAAAGATACACACACAAGTCACACAATCAAAAGAAGAAAATCACAAACGCAAGAAATTATATGTACACAAATTACAAAAGGATATATTACATAATTTATTAATATTGTTACTTTGAGAGCATATGGGTTAATTATACACTTTCAATTACTAGCAGTCATCGGTTCGATTACTTTTTTCTTAAACCTTGTGCTGTTTAGTAATTATTGTAAGTCAGGATTTATTTTAATAAAATCATTATATAATTTTAAACCAAAATTTCAGCTATGCCATACATGCTTCGGTATTGCATTTTGCTTCAATGAGAGGGTATGAGGTCATAGAGTGTTGTATCCATGATTATTAGACATAGGCTAGCATTATTTGGATTCAAATGAAAATGGCTTAATAATATTAGGCCCTACTTATAAATTTGCTTTATGTGCAATATATTACATTCTTTGTATTATGTGTTGTTTTGAATAATGATAATAAATTAATAACAATGTTTGTTTTAGCAGTGGTTTCTAACAGTCAGGAATCGCACGCATGCGCTTAGGTTTTTGGGTATCACTGAATTAACCCTGCGCACGCTCATGACTCAGTAGGATAGATGGAAAATGTTGGACAGAACTGCAGAAACAAACCTATATTTTTTACATGAAACATAAACGAATAATCGATTTGGATTATCCTCCCTAATGCATCAAATACTAAAATAAACTCACCAACGGTTCCCTAAGATGAGTTACTTAAACTGTTTCACATAGAATCTGCAGACTCGTATTTCTACTTTCTTTACGCGATCCAAGACCTCATTATGAAATTTAAAATAACCTTTCTGGTGTCTGTATCTGAATAATAACAAAGTAACTATCTAAGAATTTATACTTTAAAAAGAACAAGTCCCCCATTGATCTCTTTAGGAATATCTTACACACTCCTACCCATTTTATCTTATTTATTTGGGCTCTTATTTCCTTTTTGATCGCTTTTAAAGGTTTATTTATTTTCTGGGGGATATACATAACCTCTCTATTTAGATTCTCCAAAATGGCTAGTCCAATCCTGCGTATAAGCCAATTTGTGATAAATCTTGAAAAGAATTTAAGATAGAAATGATTTGTATTTTTTCAACATTCTTTGAAGTTTGTTTGGAACTTCTATTGAAATTCTGTATACTACATATTCAAAATCTGTCAGGTACTTACTACTTAGCCTTCTATGAATTTTCTGCTGTACATTCACCATGACCGTAACTCTTAGCTATGTAGGTGAAAGCATACGACGTTGGATGCAGGCAACGGCATTACGAATTCAACTCTTGTAGAAAGATATAGTCTACATGTATGTACTCTGTATAATTGAGTAGAGACTTTAGTAATAAACAAGGAATGTACAAATTATTTTGGAGCATGTTTACGGAAGGAATAATATTTCAGTCTAAAGAAATATGCAATTATGATTTTCAAAATCAGATAAGAAATACTGCACGGGCAATGCAATATTCTCGCTTCACATTCCAATAAAGAGTAAGTGGCCGCATTGCAGGAATGCGTAATATGTTTTCTCAATTTCACGGAGATATAGTGTTCACGAGGCAAAACTTAAAGCCAACATGTTAAAGAGACGACTAACTTATAACTACCATGCATAGAATTTCTACGAAAAAATCAACAAATGAGACAATTAAGTCTTAATACAAATAGCTAGTTTACAAAGTTATAACGAGATTATGAGTTCCCGAAGAAAATAGCAATAACAAATTTTTCTTCATTCATAATTGTTTAAGTAGTATGAACTAGGGAGATATTTTTATCACAATTTTTCAATTTTGGGTAAGCTGTTAACAGACACAAGCAGACAAATCCATATAGGCATGTTTCCAAAATATTTGCTTCTTTACTTTACATAGGAGATCTCGAAACGTATCATAGTGCCTATAGTTCAGTGGGGAAGAAATTAGAAAGTGGTAGTGTGGAGATACAGCAACTTCACGTAATATTATTGCAGCAGTCATGTACACCTGAGTAAATGCTCCTTCATCCGTAATAAAATATCCTTTGAAGCTATGTCGTTAAATATTTATAAGAACCGTAAACGTTGCTATAAATTATAACTCAAAGGTATTTAAAATTACATTGATGGACTTTTGAAGCAGTGTTATTCTATTGAGCAAAAATTAAGCTTTACAGACTTTTTTTAAATACACTATACGTGCATTTTTTATTGTTGTAATTACAGCCATTCGGGTACTGATTAATTAAGAACATATAATATTATTGTTTGGCATTAATTAATATGCATGAAGCAGAGTTTTTAGTGACTTTTTAATGTAATTTCCATTTTTTTAGCATATGATTTCAAACATCCCCTATAATGGGAGTGTAGGAAAAAAAGCACTATTGACTTTGCATTATGCAGTATATTTTCGATACTTTTTTCCTCCTACCGATATAAAGTCAATAAGATACATAGCGCATTGAATTTCCACAGGAAGTATGGAGGATATCAGAGAAGTGTTTGCGGTCTCATAGCTGTTGCTATTTATCAGCTATCAGCTGTTTTCGCTAGTATCACGCATGCTTACTGCGGAATTGTTGCGTGTAAGTTTGGGAAACATAAACCATTTGCTTTGAAAGTACAAGTGCACCAGGATTTGTGTTTGCGATTTATGTGAGGTATAAATTCTGCAATGCAAATGCCCCCTTTATAGCCAACCGCTAACACTCAACATAAAATTCGTATTTTCCCTTTCAGTACCACAGCTTGTTCCTGACAAGAACAGGAATCATTCCACTCCTATTTATTTCCTTTACACTGCACCTATCTCGATAAAGCAAAGCTAATTATATCATAAATATGACTATTAGCAATATAAGTACACAATAACAATAATTATAATAATGACAACGGAGGAATAATAACAATAATAAATAATATCTTACATTCTAATAATAATAAAAATAAAAATAAAATAATAATAAGTCCACCGCTGTGGCATAGAGGATGCGTTCGCTCCTCTCACGCAGCGGACCCGCGTCCGAATCCTGGTCGTTACAAGTTACCTTGGCGGGGTTTTCCGGGGTTTTTCCTCACCTGTGAGACAAATGTCGGGTAACTTTAGGCCCTTGTGGTCCCCGGTTATCATTAGGTCGTCATTATCATCTTCATCCCATCCTTGCCTTGTTCGGAGTGAGTGTGTGTGTGAATGGTGTGTCTCGTCCTATGTGTTAGTGTTGTCTCAGAGGTGGCCCCGGCATTGGGCTGATCGCTCAACCTGGGAGGCCCTCCATGTCCTTGTCTGGTCAAAAAAATATGTATGTGATCCATAGATAATTCCTCTCCCGACAGGTCGCGGCCCTGTAAGGCTGGGCGGCGTAAGTCTCTTAAAATGTCCCTAAAAAGAAGGAAGAAGTAAAACTAAGGTAAAGATAGATGTATAATAATACTAATAATAATAATAATAATAATAATAATTATAATAATAACAATAATAATAATAAGCTTTAAAATATCTTAAGCAGTTAATCATCCATGTGATGAAAATGTAGTTAGCTAATTGCGCCTCATAGCATTTTAGGTTGATTATAGCCCATAGCACATGCTGACATTGCAGGAAAGTCAAGACACGTTCAGGAAACGAACATATTACACTTCAGCTAGAAATCTGCAGATAATGTTTAACTGTTTTCAAGTTAGAAGAAAAAGAAATAAATTAAACAAATTTGAATCGTCCTATAATATGTCTCGACTAAAATATCATGTTAAATTAGCTATGTTGTATTCATATGTCCACATGGCCTTGGATGATACACTCCTTGACTTCATTTCCTTGCTTGA
Organism: Ectobius pallidus; assembly: GCA_964059195.1. Taxonomy (NCBI): domain Eukaryota; kingdom Metazoa; phylum Arthropoda; class Insecta; order Blattodea; family Ectobiidae; genus Ectobius; species Ectobius pallidus. The sequence goes on from CAXKWD010000006.1 coordinate 78,168,033, forward strand.
GAGTTAGCTAGAGCAGATGTTTTGGAATAACTTTTCGCATCATAACATTCTGTGCGAGAGCGCAAGAATTAAGTTAAGACTCCATCCAGAAGCTCTCTTCAAATAATGCAGTACACATTTGGATGAACATAAACTTGTTTTCCTCTTTAGAACATTTCTTTCAAGTTTAAAATAAGGAAAGGCAAGAGAAAAGTAATTCTTATTCACTCGCTATGCTATATATAAGATCACTTAATGCAAATTCGTGTTTACATGGAGCTAATCATGATGTTAAAGAAGAGCAATTAGCTTAGAGTGTAAGAACGACGTAAAAGGAAACAAAACATTAAATAGAACTAACTCAGGGAATGCCAACGACTAAGTGGGGAAAAAGAAAGAATTACTTAATTTTTACAAGGTGATAATACTACGAAGACTGTTTCTATAGTCCAGTTCTTATCGTTATTTTTTATTAATTTGTAGGGTCAAGTTCGATCCTACAAGTCGTATCATTCTAAGAAAGAAACCTGAAGTATACAAAAACCAGTATGCCTATCTCACTCTAGCACATTTATCGTATAAACTAAGAGTGTGACTGACATAGCCTAGACTACTGGTTTTTGTTTACTCCAGGTTTCTTTGTTAGAATGGCCAGACATAAGATAGTCTACCTTCTCACATCTTTCTGAGCGAGAGACGATTGGAACTGGATGCCATGAGCCACTTGAAGGATAAAATTGAATAAATAGGCTATCTGTTAAAGGAGTAACAATTCCGGTCAAGAAAACCGTGGTAGTAGGAATTTTTACAACATCCCAATTCTGCTAGGAAGTCGAAAGACGGAGGTAGAACAAGATGGTAAGCCACGGATTATTAATTAATTAATTATTAAATTTAAAATACCTTCTGTAAGAGATGTGTTATACACGAATTTGCGAAATATTATGATTAACTATGTTTGAAGAAAATGAGGTTTTTAATTTCATATAAACAGAACTGGATTTAATTCAGGTTAAGCACTTTTAGATCGGAAACAGAACGTAAAACTCCGTCTTCACGCCTGCTAAGATGGTTGATAAAAGGGAAAAAACATTCAAGCTGCTGGGTTCATTAATTTTTTGAAGTTAGAAACTAACGTAGTTTTTTCTACCATAAGCATGGTAATATTGTGATATGGCTTCACTTTCCTGTCACGTAGTAAGAGTAGACCTGCAGACGATTTTATGAAAGTTATTCCTAATAAATTATGCGTTTCGGTACAACCACTTATATAAAATTCTGAGAAAATCGCGAAACCCTTCAAACAAAGAAAAACTTCCGGTTCTACTGTACAAATATTGGGGTTTCGGTGATTTAGGCTTTCATCTTCTTATAAAGGTGGAATTTTGGCAAGCGCTGCCTGAAATGGAACCTGATCCTTTCAGCCGACACGACCACAGAAGCAGAATAAAAAATAAAAATAATTAAAAACTGTGTCTAAAGAAAGTAAAGATTAGAATTTTATTATAGGTGCTAATATCAATAGATAGCACGATTATTTTCTTTTAACTGTCATCTGTATCGAATGAAAATTTAAAACTGGTTTAAAGGACTGGAATAATACAGTGCATAATATTTAATCATCATTAAATAAAGGAGAGGAAATTTCTTTCTGATGTTCTCTTCCTTTCTTCCTTAAATTTTCATAAAATAGGTCCCTTAACTTACCTACTCCACAAAGGATATTTTCATTCAAAACAATATTTTCTAAAAAAACATAGCACTCGATCTCTTTCTTGTATTGAACTCATAACGCAAATAAACATTTCAGCGGAATTTCAAGCGTTCAGGCATTACCTTGGATTCAAAATGTAGCACACGAACATTGTCCTAGATCAAATAACCATATAGCATAAAAGTCCGGCGAAAGAACTAGTCAATTCTGTCATAAAGAAAGGTTTGTGCAGCAAAACAAACACAATTTGACCTCCTTGCAATGTGACGCTATAAAATAGAACTGCTTGGCTGTGCTGATATTTGTTTGCGTACGTACAGTTTAGATTTATGTGTAATGCGGACCTTTTTCTTGCGCCGCCTACTACTGTTAAAAGGAATATTGTTTTTTGATACTCGGAGAATACGATAAAACTGCAGCTAAGCTGACAAAATATTGCATGAATAGAACTCCAGCAAGAACTTGTTCATGATGTAGGCAGTTCTGCGAATGAACGGTTATCATTTATTTAATCCTGCTAGAACACGGTAGCCAACAATCCATTTTCAATGTATTAACATAGAATCAAATTATTCTTAATTTTGAGCAAGAATTTCCCTATGTGGTTTCTTGGAAACTTAATGTTGTCATCATGCTTCATTTTCAAATCTAAAACCTAACTTATTTACTCCATGTTGAGTAAAATTATTAGTTTAAAGTTAACACTCACACTTCTTTCCAATGGGCAGACAAAATTTGGTTAATATTTCCCTATTACCTCTTGCCCGTCTCGCCGTCATTACTAAATGCTAAGTTGTTAAGATTTTACAGCTAGCTTGAAAAAACATAATTTCCTTTCATTTCCAATGGAACAATCTAAAGTCGAATATTATGTCATTATTCGTTATACTTATAACTATTACTGATTAAACATGGTTGCCACTTGTCACTTAAAGCTTACCTCTTGTGTCCATGGTTCCCAAATAAGAGCTCGTCATATTGGCTGATGAGACCTGATAAATGCTGTGAAAATAGTCATGACTGAGATGTCCATGTTTTGTAAAATTATCCCCATTTTCTGTTGGCATTCAAATGTTCGATAATCTTTTGTACATTATTTCGTTAAAAATAATGGTGATTAACATATTGACCTCTTCCACTTTTATCCTACCGGTAGTTAAATAACTCATATATGAAGTTGAAAGTAATGATCATTCCTGATTAATGAACTTTAAGTAGATGACGATTTGTGTACATGCGCGGGGAAAATAGTACCTTTTTATCGTGCGAGTCGAACCATTTAAAACTATCTGAAACATCGAAAGGAATAATACTCGTATTTTTTACATAATTATTAACACCAAAGTTTTATTTTATTTATTTTTAGGTTCATAAAGTCACAGTGCCCGCCGCCGTGGATGAGTTTGTAGCGTGACTGCCAGCCACCCGGGTTCGATTCCCGGCCGGGTCGGGTATTTTACAGAGATGTAAAATTTCCTTCCAGGGTCAGGACTGGGTGTTGTGTCATCATTCCCATAACGCGAAAGGAACTGGCCACTCTACGCGTCTTACTATCAGGCCTAGTGTCCCTCGGTCGGGTCGTGGGCCTCCCCCACGGCTCTGTCCCAGGGCAGGACCGGCCTCCGGGCCGAACACTTTATCATCATCATCAATGTCACAGCGCTAGACCGTAAATTTGTGTAAATCCTTCATCGTTCGTAAAATACTAAATGGATTAAACAGCAATAAAAATTAGATCTGTTTATATTATTTATGAAAATATTTTTAAATTCTCTCTATATGTATGAAACAAAACACATTATTCCCAAGACGAGCTAGGAAGGAAACCTGTAGTAAACAAAAACCAGTATGTCTGTCCCACTCTTAAGTCATACGAGTAATGTGCTAGAGTGAGACTGATGTAGGCCTACTGGTTTTTGTGTATTTCAGGTTTCCTTCTTAGAACGGTCAGTCTTTAGATGCAAATAGTAAATACAAAGTAAACAGTAAAAAAGTGTAAATAGGAAAACAAACACTGCAGTATAACTTCACATCTGAAATGATTTATGTATCTCCTATAATGATTTATACTATTAATTAGATGTTATGTTTACTTTCGCTGTATATTTCTTTCTCCCACTCAATATTCTTACAGGTTTATTTTCCTCTTAAAATGTTATACAAATTTCACTTTCTAAATACAAAATAGAGCAAAAAAATTACCAAAATTCGATTATTATGCCTATGGGATTCCACTTAAACCAACAAGATATCAGATACAAATGAAACTCCATATATTTATTATATGCCACCTAGACCTTAATCAGTTGTGAAATTTATTGAAGATGACCTTGCTCTTTTGCCATAATAACTGGTAAAGATAGAGTATCGCTGAAATGGATTTTTAGCAGTATAATACATTAATCTGTCAATTGCTTCGATTTTGCTAACCAGCTCTACTTGATTCTTTTGTAATATTACAACACGCAGGAGATTTGAATTTTGTAAAACATATGGACAGAAGGGGATCATGAATGAACGCAAATATTGAATGATTTTGACCAAATTCATCACGCGGGTGTTTTTTTTTGGGGGGGGGGGTTAGGTAACTCTAATCTGAGGCCAATTTTTCCCTGGCGGCGCACCTAATCATGAAATGCACTTCGAAGCTTGATTTTTAGCTTTTTAATTATTAATCATTTTAATTGTTTATGCATTAATTCTGTGATTCTTTTAATCGTTTCATTTCAAAATCTCTAGGCCTATATGACAGCGCAAGATTCTTTTTTATTATTTTAATTATTTGTAATTACTACATACAAAAATTAAAAATAAAATTAAGTAAGTTAATTCTTGAAATCCATGTAAAATCGATGTAAGTGTTAATAACTATGATATTTAATTATATTTATCTAAACTACATTATTATTTAAAACACGTAGTAGTGGAGTAAATTATCGCGGACGAATCCATGGGCACCTGCTTGTTAGGAATATATAGGTCTAGGCCTAACTCTTATACCTTATGATAGCCTAATTAAACTGCAACTTCCCTCTATATTCAGTATTAAATTATAATTAATTAGTCCAGTCGATACTTCACTAGGCATCTATGTTGTGTCCATAAGTTTTATCACTTCGCCGTTAAAGAGTCTCGAAAGCCCTTGTTGAACACGTTGTATTGTAATATCGAATCCTAGATATCCACGGCCGAAAGCCAGAGGTGTAGTCTGTTAGGCTATTAATAGATAGTTTTAAAAATTGTAAAAATTCAGTATTTATTAACGTTTTCAAAAAAATTTAATTTTAATGCCGTTGTGTTCGAAACGGGTGATACTGAATTTTACCAGTAGCATACAACTTATCTCAATTATCTTATTGATGTTAGTCTAACATTATTTCACAAAATTCTGAGAAAATATCCTTACAACTTGCCTAAACCAAGCGGTTTAGATTACGGGTATTGTGATTATTTTGAAATCTTTAAATGACAACCGTTTAAAGAGACGATATGGAATAAAATGTAACTTACAGTGGTATGTACTATAATCTGTATGATTACTAGGTTGAATTATCATTTTGTTACTATTATTAAGTGCCAGAATGATACGTTTCTGAGATTGTGTGGTGGACAGGAAAAGGTCTGTCCGTGTGTCTGTACGTGCGATAGCCTAACTCAAATACGCTTCAGCAGATTTCATGAAAGTTGGTACACGAATTTATAACGTCCATGGGAAGAATCCTATTGATATTAGACCAAATCGGTTGACGGTACGGAGTTATCTTATTGTAATCTATTAGAAAGAATGTATCAAACGTAAATCAGTTCTCATGACAACATATTGTTTTACAGTGTTCATATAGGACTTTGGAAGTTGCAATACAGACAGCTTTGACAAATAACACTACGCACACATTCCTTCACATATGCTTATCAAACTATATCTTTGTTCTTCCATAAGCTCTGATTAAAGAATCGATGTGGAGCTTAACTCGCTAGCTTAACATCCCATAACTCTACTGGTTCTGTCCGGATTTAAACTCGGAACAGTTAAGTTCTAGGGTTTTGTGCATTAACTTTATGACATCGTGCTCACCTAGCCTTGTTCCTGGTTCAAATTATACAATAACAAAATTTTAACTTTCACAAACAAAATGAAAAGTATGATTAAAGCTTTCAAGTCTTACGCCAAACACAATAACTTTTCAGCAACTCGTTATTGGAGCAAGAATCAGAACCAGTAAGTTTTAATATACAATAGACCTACGTATATTAAAAGAATTATCAGTACCGAAATAGGAAGAATTTAAATTATTCAAAATAACAGTAAAGCATAAGATATATTTGGAATGAAATATTTGGTAAACCTTGAGACTAGGTTTCCTAACAGAAATTTCCTGGGTTGTGTAGACTGCAGATATTTGTAAGGGTGTGGAAGTGGGTGGTGGAAAGGAAGTGAGGGATGGAAGATAAACATTTGCAGGGATCGCTACCAGTTGGATGAGATTTAGTTGTTTAATTTTCAGCACCAGTAACAACCATGAGGAAGAGGAATGTATATGCTATTATAACAGCACTTAATCATAACGTCGTGTTTTATTTATAAGATTTCGATAATTACGAGGGTAAGTCAATAAGTAACCGTACCCTCCTTTTTAAATTCATTGCAACAACAATACAAAACTTACAATATTACCCAATTATTCAACATAGTCCCGTTGCTTCTCAATGCACTTTATCCATCATTGCATAAACTTTCTGCTGCCCTCATAAGTTTTTCGGCTGAGTAGCAAGCTACATATGCACCGCTCCCTTCAGTTCGTCAGTGGTGAATCGGCGGCCCATTAAGGCATCTTTAAGTGGGTTAAAAAGATGGAAAATTGACGGGGCGAGATCGGGATTGTATACAGGATGCTCTAACACCCTAAAACGCAATTTCGCAATAGTCTGATGAGTGGGGGCGGCAGTATGTCGGCGCTCATTGTCATGCAACAAAACAACTCCTTTTGACAATAGGCCTCGACGTTTGGTTCGAATTTCTGGCTTCAGCTCGTTGTTCAGCATCTCACTGTAACGTGCTCTTTTTACTGTTGAGCCCTTCTCCAAGAAATGTTGCAGTGTTAGCCCTTGTGAGTCCCACTTTTCCTGCTTAAATCCTACAAGGGAGAGGTAAAACTAAGATATATATATATTAGGGATGGGTCCTCGATACTTTTGATACCTCGATACTCTCGATACTTGCATGGTTTCGGCATCGAACGATACTTCAGAAAACTAGCTCGATACTTTTTCGATACTTTTGTAATTCTGCAATTCTGCAATTAAGTGAGAATGCTAGTATTTTTTAACAAAAACTTGTAAGTGGACTGTTTATAAAACTAATTTTTTAGTTTTAATGTAGAGTTTAAAAATAATTATAGGCTACTGATGATATTAAATTTTGTCTCGTTAAATATGCAGACTTAATTAATTTAGTTGGTAGTACACAGTTCTCTCAAATTGTTATTTTAATGTACTTATTTATTGAAACTGGAAATGTTGAAGGTATCGATTATCGAAGTATCGAGTATCGAAGTATCGAGTATCGAAGTATCGAGTATCGAGGAAAAAATCATGTATCGGTATCGAGAAAATCTGGTATATATATATATATATATATATATGGTATATGTATGGTAGGTACTACATCGCTTCGTTATGTACATTAATTTTAAATAAATTGTTTCCATTTTTTTAATATTTATTTTGCACTTAGGAAATTTATTCTCAGCGAAGACTTGTTTTCCTAGATTGTAATAAAATATCTGCATGGATCTACATTAACAGTTTGTAGGTGCATCTCTTTTCATGCTTTTCCTTCCTCCATTTGTACGTAGGACTAAATCAGGCATCAAGCTGACGCATTCTGCACAATGTAGAATATAAATTAAACATTTTTCAACAGGCTTAAACTCCAAGCTTGCTGCAAACAAGAAAATAATTGAACTTCATGGAACATACCTGTTTGTTCGGATACTTGCGTGGCAAACTCTTGAAGACAAGACGCTATATGATCCCAGCTTAGGATTATCCACGCCATGTTTGCAAACCTAATATCAAACCAAAACATATAAACTCCGCTTGAGGAACTAACTTATAGGAAATCCCTTAGATCAAAGTTGATAATTCTCAGATTTTAAGCAAAACATAGGGATTGGGTTTGTGTTGCTACAGACTTTGAACAAAACCTTTACCAGAAGAAAGTGTTATCCAGAGTTAGAGCTTGCTTGTAGAATGGAATAAGGCAAGGCTTTAGAATTCTCTTGTAAGCTATCTACGTACTTCTTGTATTCGTATGGAGAACATAAAAGGAGAGAATCGAACATGCGATCACGTACATCAAATATTTGAACGGCGTCAACAAGAGGTGGGGGTAGTGCGGGTAACGGATGTTGTTGTTGAAGGAAGTAGAAGGAATAGAAAGAGTGAGAGGGATGGAGAGTAGAGAGTCAAAGTGAAAGACAGAGAGTTAGACAGAAAGAGAGACCGAGAGAGAGGAAGAAAGGTTGGGGGAGAGAAATTCTGTTCCGTAAACAGTGATGGGAAAGAGTAGTAGAGGTGGTTGAAAATTCTGACTGACACATAATATCCTGACTCGATCTAACACTGGATATGGTGCATCAATGAATTGATGGCTTTCTGCTGTTATTAATACGATATTGATACTACCTACACAGCCTGCGTTCATTCACAGAAACTCTGTTCGTATAGTGGTGCGACTGTGAAAGAAGCTTGCAATAATTGCTGTATTTATTCACCTGCTATAAGTATGAGCTGTATTTTTTGGTCAGATAATTATATAAGCATTCATGAACCACAGATCATAGCCTCTGTTGGACATTTCATGAGAATATTATAGGAGAAAAATTCCTCCGACACTGGGACTTGAACCCAAGACCTTTGGCTATTAGCGCCAATGCTCTACCAACTGAGCTAAGCCGGAGTTCAATTACAGCGCCAGAAGGAACCTCTCTCCTATGACTGATTACCCTAATGGTCTACCTCACAGACAGACAAGTTATGTCATATGCAGTACTATGAGGAACACTGAGTAGTGACTTTTGTGACCGGGCCCCCACTGTTATTGTACAGTTAACATTTTGGTAAAATTAATTGGCGGCTTTCGGTCTTAACTTCCTCCTATTTCGTGGGTATTTCGTCAAATAAAATATTTTATACAGATTTCCTTGTGGGGATCCTACTGCATTCTGCACGATGTGTTCTTTTTTAGAACCACGAGAAATGACCATATTTTAGGTTATTATGTTCTTTAAAACATATAGAATTCAAATAGAAACCCAGTTTGTTGCTAAAAATATGCGAAATGAAAGAAAATATTGAAGAACTCGCGCTTATATAACCTAAAATGGCGTAATTCATACACATAAAAGCGCCAACTATTGTGGACAAAAAACTAAATCATTGAAACTCGGCACAGAGATAGCACAAAAGGAGTGAATCGTGATCAGTGAATAGCGTACATTCCTCACTGTTTGCTGTAATCGATTTCCAGTATCGATAACTTCTCTGTAGCCATAGAAATAGCTATAAGAAATGAAGGAAAAAACACACTAATACAAAATATTAAGATCTTGAATCAAATTTTTGTACACATTTCTCAATTTACGTATGTAATGGGCATACTTCCTAATTATCTAGACAATTCGCACTATCCAATACATTTCGCAACATTTCGTGGATTCATTTTCCTAACATTGGTATTTTATTCATGTACAAAGCTAAATATAGCTAAGGAAAATTGTTTTGCAAAATTTAGCGCTTATCGCTATTACAAAAAAATACGGTCCCTAGCTATAATTAATATTTACCGTACATATTTTGTTCGTTAATATAAATTGTTATTATTATGACATTTGCACTATCTAAGCAGCTATTATAATCTGTCAATTAACTAACTGAAATTTATGTTTTTTTCTGTACGCAGTACAAAATTATTTGCTATAAATATTTCAAATATTCCTTGAGATTACTTGTAACCCGAAAAGTACTACAGAAAACCAGTAATTGATTTCGTAACTTCAAGTGTTTTTATAATAATGAAACTGTACATAAGAAACACCCAAAAAAAATTGCCAACATTATTGCAATCAAATTTCTTCAATGGGGTAAAGTTTGCCTTCAATTCTAAATGTAATAGTTCATTTATTTTTACTTCCTCTGCCCGTACCATAGGTACTATAGGTAGAGGAAGTATTGTTTTCGACCCTAAAATTCGAAGTTGTGTTTTTAGCATATATACACGTTTCAAGGCCCCCTGAATCCAAAAATACTATTTTTGGAAACATGTCTGTGTGTGTGTGTCTGTCTGTGTGGAAGTTTGTGAACAGGCTAGCTCCGAAACGGTGAATCGTATGAAAACAAAATTTCGTATTTGGGTCAGGTACCTTCTGAAGATGTGATTCGAAGATTGGCGACAAATTTCTCTTATTTTTAAGGGGACTTTACATGAAGAAATTTTCGTTTTTCGCGATTTTCTCGAAAACGGCTCTAACGATTTTCTTTAAAATTTGCACATGTGTTCCTTTTACTGAGAGCTAAAACTTTTATTTGAAACTTTTTTTCGAAAAAATTCTCTGAGGGTAGTTACAGGCCACCCACTGTTCACCGACTGTTTGTAGAAAGTTTATCTTGCGTGATGAACAACTGAATTACGCTCTTCCACGGCCTCTTATTCTATATAAGAATGTGAAGTGAGAAAGATGTATTGTTGGCCCGGTATAGAGTAAAGAAGTATCTGAGAGAAATATTCGATAATTTCGGAAATTATTCTATACGGCGGAAAGTTCAATAAACGTCTGCAGTCACTTGTTCTTTTTTTAAAGTTTGTTATATAGGCTAGCCTGCGCTTTTAGTCGCATCATTGAAAGAAGAGGTATTTATAGGATAATAATAGGGTAAAATTGTGTCTTGATATGTGAATACTGCTAACTTTTTTTTGGGGCAGAGGAAGTTATGTGACTTTCACATCAGATTTTTTAATTCTGTATTGCTATTAATGATTTATTAATTCTTTATTATTTAACAGATATTGTGCGTTAAACATTTTGTGAAAACTTGAATCTTGAAGAATGTGCTGCAGAGTTTAATATTTAAACAGAGAGAGGGAGAGGAGGAGGAGGAGGAGGAGTAGGAGAAGGAGGAAAGTAATTTGCACTTTGGTTCTTTTCGCCCACTTCACCTTTTCAGTACAAATGATGCATCTTATAAGAAAATAAAATAAGGTAAACCGATATAACAAAGTGCCAGAATGCTTTTGTTAAACAAGTTATAGTCCTACATAGAAAAGAAGTTAGTTTTGTAATAGATTTCAGAGTTAAGCTCCAGATAGATTCATTAATAAGCAGGGCTTACGGAAGAACAAAGGTCTAAAGTTTGATAAGCACATGTGAAGGAATATGTAGTATTTTTCCATGGCTCTAGGTTAACATGCTTTTCAAAATCTCAAACGGATATTAAATTCCGTAATTGTGCCTATCAGCACAAAATCATAATTATGACATTGCTGTTTGCTGACTTGCATTATGTTACGTGTTGGTCATTACTCTGGCATATTGCTGACATTGTTCATTCCATTTAGGGTCGTAATGTGAAGTTTGAATTTAGCTCGCTTTACATCACCGGAGAGGAAAACTTCACCTTCTCTGTGGCAGTGTAAATGTGGGAAATAATTTTGTACAAATGTTTTACACTTTACTTTCTTTCATTCACTATTGTTTAAATTGACTAAGTGTATTTTCATTTCAATTCCTTGAACTCTCTTAAAGTATAAGGCAATATTTAAAATTAAAAGGCCTACTCAATCAAAACTCATTTAATTTGAGTTCATTTATTTTGTATTCCCTATTTGCGAAGAATATGAAATTATTCGTTCAGTTTATCGTAACATGAAATTTTTATTTAATAAATAACTACCCTTGGTAGCTTTCTTTTTTCACTGTGCACGCAGTATTAATGCTCCCATGACAATTCATTTTTACATTGCTCAGTAGTGAAGAGAATATAGCAATCGACGTAAATTGGTTTCACTTTCAGTTATTTGAGTGCCTCTAATTCATTAAAAGTTCAATTAATTAATGGAATGTTATAGTACAATTGATAGAACAACTTTAATTACTAATGGTTACTAATCATAGTTTATTATCATCATCACCATTCGAAGCAAAAAACTAAGTTTTATGTCTTTTGAACGGTCCCTCTGAGACTTTTACAAAACATTAGTTGTTTTGGACCCAGTCTCTAGTTCATACTCGCTTGACAAGAATTAGCCTACTAAGAGAAACTTCCTGGTGTGTGAACGATATTCAAGGCCTCCTTCGAAGACATAGGCTAACGCTCAAGGCAGCATGCAAGTGTGGTAGGATAGATGATAAATTACATTTTAATTCTGCATAGTGTCTGTGAAAGAAAAAGAAAAATATGATCCGATACACTCACATAACTTTCTCTATTCCTTGTCTATAACTTTCATACTTTCTTTGCAAACTTCTCGCTTCAAATTGTGGTATAGAATGATTTTTTTCTTCTTTTTTTTTTACAGTATTCAGTTTTTTCAGGTTGACGCAAATATGTATTGTTAGTCATTCTAGACAAATCATGGGTTTTATAAACGATGGCTGACTTACAACTATCCTTTAGATAATTTTTACGACAAAGATGTTTTAGTCCTTAAGTATAAGTCCTTAAGTGTACAAAATTTAAATAAAATCCTTCAAGAAAATGCGAAAAATAAAATTCTCTTAATGTAAAGTGGTAGTAGAATTAAGAAAAAATAGTCGCCTATCTTCATATCAGATCCCCAGAAAATGTCTAAACCAAATATAAAATTTGTTTTCCTTGACTAATGCTGTTCACAGACACACGAACCGACAAACGCTCACGCAGACATGTTTGTAAAAATTGCTTAATTTTTTTATTCAGGGAACTTAAAACGAGCATTAATGCTGGAAATTCGTCCGTAAAACGAACATAGGCTATAGAGGGAGAGAGTTCTGTTAAACAATCTTTACGATTCGAAATAACATAAAATTAGTTTAAGTATTCAGTTAATAGAAAAACGGTACGGTAATACAGGTAATGTAAGTTTTACGAAAACTTTCTTCATACTGTCAAAGTTTACTTTCTCTACATACACCACAGATATTATAGATACTTGTAATATCTATGGTGTATGTAGAGAAAGAAAACTTTGACAGTATGAAGAATGTTTTCGTAAAACTTAGATTACCTGTATTACCGTACGATTTTTTTCTATTTACTGAATACTTAAACTAATTTTATGTTATTTTGAATCGTAAAGATTGTTTAACAGAACTCTCTCCCTCTATATGTTCGTTTTACGGACTAGTACCGTTAAAATAACACATTAGGGTCTTGTAACGTTAAGCAGATTATACAGGATATCACCAGATGTCACTGTCGTTCACTGCTCTTTCGTATAAATCAATTTTTTTCATTTTAACCACTACAGATAATATTATTCCCACTACTACTATTATCGTGTACCTATTAATCATTTACAATATTCAAAATAATATAAATGACCAATAAGAATTTGTTCCATAAACTAGATGGTTTTTAACAATCCACAATAGTAAGCCAATGCAATATAAAGATAATAGTATTACTCAAAACATTATTTACCACCTACTTTTCTCCCTCATTTATTCAAAGTCTGCAATTCTATATCAAAGCGAAGGATTATTCCAGATTAGTTCTTTGTTTGGCTATTCTATAACGGTGTTATTTGAAGAGAGATAATATTATAAATAAATTTCTGTTTCAGGAAATGTAGAAACTCTATTCATTTGTCTTCATATGTCGTTTGTTCCAAACAAATTGTTTCCAACCAAAAGAGCCCGAATCCTGCTACATACGAAATTACCAAAAATTACTTTAATTTGTTAATCTAAGCACAAGTAAACTGAAATCAAACTGAAATTCATAGTGCAGAAGATCATAAAACGTTGTACAATGTTCGACCGTTATAAGAACTTAACAGGCTCTCACGAATAAAAAAACTCTTGCTTGCCTGTTAAATTCTCTATAACAGTCTTTCATCGCAGATAACTATTACTGTCCTCTATTAGCTATGTTACGTTTGCCGTCTTTAGAAGCAAAAGAATAGACATGCTTGTTCACCTCTCAATTGAGCATGAATACCAACATTATAGACATAAGCATTTCTTGGAATTCTTCTACAGGTTTGGGAATTATAATTTAAGCGTTTTGACAGAGATTTGTGGTTAGAGCAGAGTGTAAATTTATTTGTATTTCTTTCTTTTCCAGGTAAGTGTGCCTACAAAATCATGAATTTCAACGAAGGGTTGGAATTACATAGCAGACAAGGGTTTTTGAAGTTGACTTTATTCGCAAGTAAGTCATGTTCAATACATTTACTGGTCTAAGCCTATTTATTTAATTTAGGCATGTGTGGAGTTTACGTTCCTAAGCTTATAACAAATCATACAGTCGCCTGAGTATTTTATGCAATACTAAATCGTCTTTAAAATATTACAAAAGACCTACAAATATTAACAACTTCTGATTATAAGTCATACGTTTCCGTAGCTCATTTTAGCCTATTCTAGTTTACAGAGAATGAAGGTGACCAATATAAGAATTTTCAAATGGTATTTCATATGTCGAATGTAATATTTTCAACAGGAAAACGTTCCTTTAAAATATATTTGTCTCTTATTTTTTCTTTAAATCAATGTACTTCCTGGTTAATAGAATCTAATATAATATAATTATATATGTAAAATTAAAGTATTACGTATAATAATATAATGTAAACAGGTTTTATGTGGGTAAAATTATATAATTCTATGTTTCTTCATAAATATAACTCTTCCTATAAGTTAATTTTAGTTTTAATACTATTGTATAGGTAGACCCAGATTTTTAACCTACAAACTGATGTAGGATTATTAAAACAAGATATCCTTGTCATTAAAATTCAAAATGCATTGCTTGTTCAGTACAGAAAATCCGTCCAGATTAGCGGGCTTCTATTGAAGAAAGTATAAGACTAATGTGGAGTGAATTATTCTTACATATGCTTAAATAGTCATCGAGGGTTAGAGAGGGTGATATGAAAGATTGAAATTTATTTTAAGCGCTTTCAGTGCGTTGAAAACAGTCATGGCATTTCTGAATTTAGCAGATGTAACTGCGGGGGGGGGGATAAAACAGAATCTTCTTCTGGATCTCTGAATCAAATTAATAGAAAATAATTGTAATATATTTGTATAATTAAAACTTTCTAGAATTCTTGTGACTAATTTATTGTTGAATATATTTTTACTAACGTTATAAAGTAATTACTATCCTAAATTTTAAATTTTAAAAATTAAAATGCATTGATAATACCACTTTCGCTTATTATTATTTCGTTGCACATTGCAACTTTTGTTTTTCATATTTTATTGCTGATTACGCATATTTAGTTGCCCATCTAACGTTATTCCTTCATTCTTCAGAAGTATCATTCTAGTTATGAATTATATAATTATGTCATTGTTATATTGATAACGCTTAATGTGCTTTCAGCTTATAAAAAAGGAACAAAAATATTTCCTTATTCATGGGATATATAAACGAAATAAAATAAAGAATATAATATTTTAAAAAGCCAAACACGTTTTCAGCATCTCTTCCTACAAAAGAAAGTTTATTTAATATTAGGGGTGGAAAGAATGTGTAAATTATATTAACTTAGTGAAGATTGATGGCAGTCAAATACAGCCAAACTATAATGCAGTTTGAATCCCTTGTGCATGAGGTATAAAATTTACCTTATTTCCGTCCCCTGTTACATTTCCCCACACCGTAGCGGAGTTCTCCTGAAGACAAGTCTCGGCCATCCTATGCTCCAGTTCCAGTGAACTGCTCAATATCAAGACGGGGTAACCTACTACGTGACTCTGAAATGAATTACCTTTACACGTAGTTCTATTGGTCGTGAAACTTCTGAGTTCACTGCTCATAATTATGAAGTACTAAGAAATCAGAGTAAAACTAAATAATTGTATCAATCAATAGTACCGGTACTGAAACTTAAGGTCAATTATTGTAGTAAAGAAAAGCAAAGTAAAAGTGTTCCTTATGTAGATCACGGAGGTCCCTAGAATTCTAAGCAGTTGAGTCTTCAGTGATATGAAAGCATTCGGTATGAAAAGGAAGGTTGTCAGGTCTATGCATCACCCTTAACAATTCCCCAGAGATTAATTTCTTTAACAGACTGGGTCTATTCCAGGACTATAATAGAATACTGTCAGAAGGTTTAGACATTGAAGAATCTTGAAAAAAAGAAACATATATACAAGAAACAAATATTATTGAACACAATTTCAAATCTCTATAAAGCTCTGTAAGCCAATTCATCAAAGTATAAGAACCGTGACTCTAGCTCACCGTTTTATTGGAGCACACATTTCTTCTTCCTATCTTAGGTCTAAGTAATATTTACTTCGCCTGAGCCAATCCATGAGTGTTCATGGGTATGGGGCCTAGAGGATATAGATGATCCGTCTATCGTGGGTTAACGACTACTGAAGTTGTTATTACAGTGACCGGGACCTTCATCATGACAATGAATAACGAAAACGGTGTACCGGTACTTCGCGTATGCGCCACTTTAGATGTATTGCCAGAAGTGAAGACAGCGGATACCCATGCAAGTTTATACCAAACAAAAATTGCACTGATTAATCAACTTGGAAATTGTATGATCACAGGAGGCCTTACAAAATGGAGCATGAATTTAATAATAAAAAAGTCTCCTGGAAGGGACTAGAAGAAAAATGAAAGAAGATTGCATAGTACTGTACGCAAATCAATCACTATGTTACTGGCAAAGTTTGAGATTCAGACATTAGGCCTATATAAAATACTTAAAAATTATTTCAAATTACAATTACAATATTACAATTTACAATTTATTGTTCCAAATTACACGAAAAATACATGCAAAAGTTGATATACCACCCGAAGAAGCAGAGCTACCACCCGAAGAAGCAGAGCAAATGTCCCACATTTTTTGGCAAAGCACTTTTAAAAAAAGTGTTTTATACATTTCTAAGCATAGTATAGTTAAATTAGTAGACATTATATTATACAATATCTAACTTATGGTAATGCATCTAAATGCAACAAGAAAACTTATTTTATATATGAATTTAACGTTTCATACGATTTTTAAAAAGCTGTCTTAAATACAAGTATAAAGCTTGTATAATGCTGTTTTAAAAATATTAATATGCTACTTGAATCCTGTTTCTTGGAACAAGGGATAGTTGAGTGGCACTTAAAATTCAAGAAATCAAAAGTTCCTCAGAACTTGATCTACAAAATACGAATATTGGACTTCGCCAGCGGCAAGCCAATATACAATGCAACAAGAAAGAGTTTTAATTTAAACACGAAATTTTGTCAAATAATACTTTACCTTCTTCAAATGTGTCATTCTATAAAATCCCTAGGAAATGTGTAAACTAATCTATATCTCATACTTTATCTACTAATTTTTGGAATTCTGTACAATGCCTAGTCATTTTATAGACACCTGATTTCAAACATTGCCGATAACAACTGCACTCAGTCACTTGTGGAATGAACTATGGTTACAGAGGAAAGCGCACCGGACGCCTTTGTAACATGTTTTATTAAGGAGTTAAAACCATCACCTCCACGCTCCTTTTAAAAACAACGTTTAAACCTGTAATTTAAATTATTGTTAACTTCACTGTTGTGAAATATGAGTAGATCATAATTTTCAACAGTATTTCCAAATAGTTAGAATAATTGTTTTACCGTAAAATTCTTTGCATAATTTTAGGGTTTCTTTACACTACAACAAGACGACTTAATCGATCTTTACACCTTTTGTGTCCGTTATTGAATCCTTCCAGGTTTGTGGTCTGAAAAACTTTTTATCTTATTAACCCGTTTTGAACTGTGGCCCATAGATTAGAAAAGATAAATAAATGGTGCAAAAATACGTTGCACAAACTTTCTCGCATATACGTGTTAAAGGCTAGCACAGAAAAAATTAAATTAAAGAGACAATTAAATTTTATTTATTACATTTTCATAAAACTAAGAAGTATCTAGAACGGAAACCATCAGAATCGATCTTCATGTTTAATGTTTTACCGTGAAATAATAATAATAATAATGAATGACAGTAAAACTGCATATTATTAGTACTACTAGTACTACTACGGGAAAATTCAAATATAAGTCGCACCTTGGGATAAATCGGCCCCACCCAACCCATTCACCAATACAAGGACAGTTGGTCACTCTGCTTCGCTCAGAAACAAAATACATCACACAGTAAATGCAAATGTGAATATCGAATGGACGGAGCTTAAGGGGCGACTTATATTTGAATTTCGCTATACTAAAACTAAAACTAAACTCCGTTGCACTACATTCCTAGGGATTTGGTCTACCAACCGACCGGTGTGTCATCTACCACAGGCAGATGGCAGGGTTGGGGCATGTGGTCAGCATACCGACCCCCACGACCGTTAATGGTGGTTTCCATGACCGGAGCCGCTACTTCTCTTTCAAGTAGCTCCTCAATTTGAATCACGAGGAAGTGTACCCCTACCAGACCCCTCAACCTCAGAAAAATCCAAGGATGTACCGGGGATCGAACGCGACCGACGGATCTGACGCTAACCACAAGACCACGCCGGCGGTCCTACTGCTATTACTACTTAGGTTATATTGCACGCTTTAACTGCATTGTAGGTCATGTAATGTGTTTAGTATGTTTGCGTGAACTATTAGTCTATTGTAACAACTCATTCGCGTCATCTTTTTCTATTGTTTAGTGATGTCTTCGTATGTGGCATTCAGTTTAAACGATTATAATATCCAGTGACGTAGCGGCGATGAGTTATGGAAAATAAGCAAGTCCTACAAACCCGGCGTTTGCTTTTGCGAACGAGGTAACCATGAAAAACCCAAGTCAATTTGGGCGGCCACGAGGTTTGATTTGAACTCAGGACCTCTTCCCTGTTAGCCCATAGGCCCACCACATCGCTGTAATTGGTTTAGTGTGTTCAATGCGACTGAGCTAAACTGATTGCATTTCACAACAATAAGTACATTAGGCCTATAGTTTTCTTGTTGCTAGTGGCAACAAAATGCCATTCATATTTTAATTGATATGTATGTTCTGAAATTCGCATTTAAGCTGTACTTATTTCGTTTTTATCTTGATATCTATTAATTGTATAAAGAAATGTTTTAAACAAAAAATGTTCATTTTAATTTTCTCTACAACTTTACTGTGGTAGGTTTTCATGTATCACTTACTGTAATGGATATAATCTAGAAAAACTGAAAATGGATACGAATAAAGTACCCCTTAAGTCATTTTTGCAGAAATACAGATATAGCCATTTCATTACTCATAGATAAGAGTTTCCAATTTTAAATTTTTATTAAAATCGTTAGAGCCATTTTTTCAAAAATCAAAAATTTTAAAAAAGTTTTCATGAAAAGTCCCCTTTATATTTCAGTTGTAAAGTTAAATTTCTGGGCGGTTCGACAAAATTTCGAAAAAGTCCTTATTTCAAAAAATGAAGTAAATACAACGAGCCGTTTACCCGCTGTGCTTGTCCACGGACAGACGGACAGACGGACAGACGGACAGACGGACAGACGGACAGACGGACAGACGTCATTCCAAAAATACTTTTTTCGGTTTCTAGGCTTCATGAAACGTGCTCTCCCGGTGTTAACTCAACTTCGATTTTTTGTCACGATCACAATACTTTCTCTATACTCCGTATAAGCGAGAAAGTAAAATGTATGAACGAGAATTGAATAAAACTACTAAATACGAACGAGTTTCTATTAATCTATTATAAACACAAATGTGGTTCTATATAACGATGTATTGTACATAAAGGGTGTAGGAAACATTTACAATACGTTACCAATTTATTGGTGTCCGGTGGTTCTATTAAAAATCATGAAATCAATTATTGTTCATTATAAGTAGAACTCGTAGGAAGAGAAATCAGTATATCCACTAATTTATTTATTTATTTATTTAACCTGGCGGAGTTAAGGCCATAAGGCCTTCTCTACCACTCAGCCAGGGCAAAAACATGAAATACATAATGATAATAATAATAATAATGATTAATAATAAAACATAGAACTGATATACATGAATACAAGAAACGAACATTAAATACAAAGAAAAAAAAATAGAACATAAGTAATACAAATGACTAAAAATAAAGAAAAAAAAATGATGAAAGTCTAAACAAATACATTCTTAGTTATTACAAAATATAATGAAAATTAAAATATATTACTAATTAGCATCAATTCCTAAATGTTATTGTATACTAAATTTATTAAATGGCGCTTGAACTGTGAAGTCGTTTGGCAGCTCCTGAGATGGCTAGGCAGTGAATTCCAGTGACGAATAGCTGTTGTTGTAAACGAATTCGAATAATGTGTAGTTCTGTAAAGAGGCATGGATAGTAAGGGGTCAAGCTGAGAGCGCGTGCCCAAGTTATGGTAGGAAGAAAGGTAATGAAAGCGACTGGAAAGATAGCTAGGTGTTGAGGTATGAAGGATTCTATAGAGCAGTAAGAGACAGTGAAAATATCTTCGCTCACAGTGAAAATATCTTCGCTCACCTACCTTAGGCCTACCTTAGAAACAGTGGCGTAACTGAAGGCCCTGCAGACCCCGCGATGCGGGGGGGGGGGACCGAGGTCCTAGGGTGCCCAAATTTAAAACCGGAAGATTATAAACAGGTTATTATAAGATAGAAGACATGCAAAGCAGTTAAAGGAAAATACTTTCCTTAATTGAAAGATAATTCATCCCGTGGATAACAAAAGTAAAGCCAGACGAAAGTCAAGCAATAATTTTCACCAAGTGCAGGCTACCAAAAACCGGATAGAAAGCTTGTACTACTTGGAAAAAAGTTAACTTTGTTGATATCAAGTTCGATACCTTGTATGATACTAAACAGAGTCTCAGCTAGATTTAATACAGAATAGATATCTTCGCAACTTCCAATGACACTTAAGGATTCTACAGGATTTTACATTTTGCAGTGAACCTTTGCCGGATTTTGGAGCTAAGTTATCTGAGTACTTCCTAGTCCCCTACACTACAACAAGTAATAATATCAATAGTAATAATAATAATAATAATAATAATAATAATAATAATAATAATAATAATAATAATAATCATCATCATCATCATCATCATAATCATAATACAGCCTACCCGTAATAATAATATATGCACATTTTAAGGCCTTCGAGGTCCTCTCGACCTATCAAATTTATTATTTGTCGCGATCAAAGACATGATATTGAACCCATATGCTTCAGCATTTTGTAAGAGGGCCCAAATAAAATTTTGCAGGGGAGCTCATCCTTTATCCCTTACGCCAGTGCTTAGAAACTCTTAGAACTCAAAGCTTATGGTTATGTACCAACACCGGGTGGAAACCCAAGTATAGTTAATAAATTCATTCAAACGCGAATTATCAACTTCATTGCCAATTTCAGTGGAGATAAAATACCGGTACTTAATTATGCAAGAAATTAAATACATCTAACCACATTTTTCTAATTAACACCTACATTTACCTTATCTGTTTGATAAGATTTTACCTCTATAAAGGACTAAAATATACTTTAAATAACTTAGTTTTTACGATCAACTTAAGGAGCAGACACCGTGTAAGTGTCCTATCTGATAATAGTGTTAATTTTTCAAATAAAAACAATAATTTTCTTCTGCTTGAATCGCATTATTTCATTATACTGGCATATTTCTAAGTGTTCAATTTCTGTTAAATTGATCCCGGACAACACAACTCAAAGTTAAAATGATAATCCTAGTGCACTTTAAAATTCAGCTCTTAACTTGACTGAACATAAGTTCAACACAACTCAAAGTTAAAATGATAATCCTAGTGCACTTTAAAATTCAGCTCTTAACTTGTCTGAACAAAAGTGACAATAATAATTAACGGGTTTCGCTTAATCTCACTGATGATATTTGTGGTTTTATAAGCGGCGACATCGACATTATAAAATGTTATTAATGAAATTAATTTGTATTTTCCCTTAACTTTTACGTGGAATGCCCCCCTGCGAAAGCAGTTCAACATTTACAAAAAAAAGTATATTATATATTAGTTGTTACTTTCTGAAGTAGCTAGTATTTGGGGGTTTTCTTCTGGGTTCCTATAGCTTGTAGAGCTTAAATTTCTTAAATGTTCTTCCTTCCCTTACTACACATTTTACCATTTAACTAGCCTATGTTTCTTCCTTTTATGAGAATTTAAATACATCATTGTTCTTCTAACATTCATGAGGTGAATGACCCAAGAGATTGGACAGATTGAGAAGCGCAAGATCTGGTTCCTGATGTTGGCTGCAGCCCTCCCTTTCCCGTGTCCTCTTTCCATTCCCTAAACCTAACCTGATTACTTATTCCTCTTTCCTGGAGCTTTCTCGTCTTCACCTCCTTCTTCTCTGCCACACAGAGCGTACAGGCTTCGTTATTGCAACCTTCCTACGACCTCCACTTACGTGCTCCTATCAGGGAGTGTTGCCAACAAAACGTAAACATGAAATATCTTTCTCTCTCTCTCTCTAGGAATGGAATCTTGCAAAATGTCATTAGGTATCTGCATGTAAGCCGCTCTCTGCTTCCGTGTATTCAACTTTAAGCGATTTAGTATCACGGGAGTGTCCTTTATATTCACGCTACAAAGTTCAAACTTTATATTTTAACATGTGCATTGTGTTGATTTTTCTGTGAGATAAGAGAAATACATTTTCTTTTCCCTTGAATGTAATATCGAGCTTCAGTGTCTTATTTAATTTTCTCTGATTTTTGTTACAAGAATTAAAACATTATTCTCTTATTCTTCTATGCATGATGTGAGTGTAATTATTTTTTTAGCTAAGTAACAGAGCAAAGAGCAAATTAGTTTTTTAATGTATATCTGAATTGCTTATTTCAAACCTATTTTGCAGATTGTAACTAGCAAGTACTCCCTTAGAATCGCATTTTTATTTACTTTTAATGTATATTTAATTTATAGCTTTCACATAAATACAATTTATTTTAATGTATTTTATTTGTTACATCGGAATGTAACTTGTACGCTTGTTTCATCTACAAGTATCTTGTTCTGCTCTGGAGGAATTAGGAAGCACCCGCTGACCATTCCTTTCTGTTCTCTGTAATTATAACTCTCATAATGAGATAAACCTTTTACACAGCTTTGTGACAACTAAGAACGGCGCTTCTGCCGACAAAAGTTAACAAGAAAAGTGAGAAATTATAAACCAGATTTGCAGGCTTGTTAGGTCTGTAAGTTTATCTCTGCATATTTTGTCGAGGTTAATGAGGACAAATTCTTACTTCCAAACTACTATTTTTGAAGAATAAAAGTAATATGAGAACATGAATTTTCTGTGTTCACATTTAAATAAGGAATTTTGTCAATAATAGTTCCAACCAAAGGTTATTCACAAGTAGTGAACTGAACTGTATCGTTTTGGTTAGTCAAAGAATAATTTCCGCTAAATAATATTAATTCATTATGTGCATTATCCTTCCCTCAGTTCACATAATATATTTCATGCCATGATTGTAATACGACCTTGCATACCGAATATATAATACGAGGGTAAATCAATAAGTGTGCACACTCTATTTTTAAATGTATTGCAACAATTACCTCATTTTTCAACATAGTCCCCTTGCTTCCTAATGCACTTGATCCATCGTTGCACAAGCTTCCTGTTGCCCTCAGAAACAAAAGTTTTTTGGCTCATCAGTAAGCCACGTATGCAACGCTTCCTTCAGTTCTTGGTCTGTGGTGAATCGACGGTCCCTTAAGGCATCTTTAAGTGGGCCAAAAAGATGGAGATCTGACAGTGCGAGATCGGGACAATATGCAGGATGCTCCAACACCTCAAAACGCAGTTTAGCAATAGTTTGAGCAATGTGGTCGGCAGTTTGTGGGCGTGCAACGTCATGCAACAAAAAACTCCTTTCGACAATAGGCCTCGATGTTTGATTCGAATTGCAGGCATCAGCTCGTTGCTCAACATCTCACTGAAACGTTAACTGTTTACTGTTGAGCCATTCTCCAAGAAATGTTCCAGTATTGGCTCTTGTGAGTTCCAGAAAAAAGTTTGAGCGTCACTTTTCCTGCGGAGCTTTGACTTTTTAATTTCTGTTTGGGCTTTCTCTAAATTTGTCTTTGTCTAGGTTTTCGCGTTACTCTTTGTGTGTGTGTATATATATGTATAGGCTATATATATATATATATATATATATATATGTGCCAGATATAGAAAAAGGAGAATTAGACATAAAAATACAAGGGAAAAGTAAGGTAAAAAGTAGCGGAAAAGTAAAGTAATAAATATACATTAGAAAAAAGAAAGAATTAGACATAAAAATTCAAGGGAAAAGTAACATAAAAAATAGGGGAAAATAAAGTTATATATATATATATATATTACCTTGTACTTTTATGTCTAATTCTTTTCTTTCCTAATATATATTTATTACTTTACTTTTCCCCTACTTTTTACCTTACTTTTCCCTTGTATTTCTATGTCTAATTCTCTTTTTTCTATATCTGGCACATAAACAATAGATTTTATAAAGAAGAATAATTAGACCTACAGTACATTCAGTTTTGATACATCCCTTTGATACAATCATATAATAGGTCATTTGTGAGAAATATAATATGATTGCATAGTTTGGTATTAATTCACAACCCCCTCTGTAAGTGTAGCCAATGTCTGGATATGTGTGGGTGTGAATCAGGGAGAGTGTATAATTATTGCAAGCTTATCCGCCTGTGACTGGCTTTTGTGGTTTTTGTTCGCTTTCCAGATATTGTACATTCCAGGGTGGTAACATAAAGTTTATATCATTCTAGTATGGTCGATACTTCGAGGAATATATGAGCAGTTTAAATTTGAGGAATTAAATTAATTTATAAAATCATTAGGGATTGTTAACTACAAAGTGTTAAGACGTATAGGATTGCAAATTTAGATGGAAACTGTAGAACTGTAGATGAGCAAGGAAATTATAGTTTTTAAGTTACCGGTATTGTAATAAAAGTAAATTTGTAGTAAATTTTTAAATAGCTGCTATCTTAAACTCACCGGAATTATAACCATTAATGCACTTTTAAGTATAATGTTATACTATTATACTCTGTAATATTATTTATTTCTTATTTATTTTTCTTTTGTTTTATTTCTAACCATTATGTTTCCGGTAATCAAGAAACTTCATATAGCCTACTTAGAATTCCTTGTTATAGTTTTTCTTTTAAGTTACCAGATGTCAATGTCGCAATAGGCTATTTATGAAAATCTTGATTTATCTGTATTCTCTCAAAACACGATCCTGGTGCAGCCACAACAAGACTAAATCTCTTAGCATTTTTGCTGCGACTGACGTGTAAATGTGTCATTTTACAAAATGAATAGAATCAAAGATATAATAATAATAGAGTAAAGTCTTAATAACATTTTAGGAATTTTACCAACGAATACCTATTTTGAGTGTCATTATGAAGGCCAGGTATACCACTGTGATTTTCCTTTATCGGTTTCGAGCTTAGAGCCAACCGATATTTCACTTGATGATTGCTTATATATATATATATATATAGAGGTAATAATAAATTCTTAAGTGCAAACAAAATAGCCTGTACTGGGTAATCCACAAAATAAATTTCCGAGTTAAGTTAAGTGCTTCTATAAAAATATATATGTAAATTACTAAAATTTTTATGTATTCATTTTAAAACACATGCTTTATTACTATGAAAGTTTCTAATAAATAATTAAATAATAAATAAATAAGTTGACCAAGCGGGATACCAAGATGGAACACTGCGAAATCCAATTCGAGAGGTCACGGATTCAAATTCCCCTGCCCGTCCATTCTGATAGGGTTTCTCGGTTCTTTCTCCACGCAAAGACACATGCCGGTCTGAAATGTCCATTTATTACCTTTGATGTAAGAATATATAAGATATATAGAAATAGGTCTAAAAGACTTGAAATCTATGATGGGCTCAAAAAAAATAGAACTGTCTAATCTTTAATATTCTAATTTGAATCGAATCATTATCTGTTTATTAGAGTTTTTACTCGTCCTTAATGCCACCATTCAATTTAAAATGAATATAAGTGACAAAAGGTATAATATATAGGATAATAAACCAGTCAATGATTGGACCTAAACTGTACCGCTCATATTGTAACTTTAGTTACATATCAAGTACTAGATGATGAAGATGATGATGATGGTATCATAAACTTGTGAGAAGCGACGAAATGCATGGAATGCAAGGATTTGGAAGCCACGAGCGAGCGGAACAGGTAATGAGAAAGGAAGAGGAAGTGACATCACATTGATGATAAATGAGGTGGACAGAGCAGTGGATCTCTTTTGATTTTTGTTTCATTGTGAGGGCATGGTGACTCGCTTCAAGGGAGCTGTTGTACTCGAGCTGGTAGAAAATCGCCCTCTGTCAAGTGGACCTCAGTTCTGCTCACCTGGAATAATTCTGTTATTCACTACTAAAGCTTTGCAAAACTTTGTGTCATTTTCAAATGAATTCATGTTCTATCTTTATTTCAAAATTGAGTATTATGGTGCAATTTTTGTTTATCTTAATATATTCTAATATCACTCCTGATGGACCATTAGTAGGCCGAGAACTAGACAACTAAAACCTGCCAAAATTCGTTCAACTGACCTTAAAACACGAAATGAAATATAAAAAAATCTTCCTGGCCATGTTATGACGACTTAAGATTAGTATATTATATTATGTGATATTCATTATATGTTATTGCAGGATTAGAATCTTTATTGCCCACCAGGATTATAAATTATATTTTAATTACCAAAAAATGTTACCATAAAAATGAATTTAGCTGGTAATATTGTTCCGTGACACATACGTATACAACACCACATTTCTATAGAATTAACTGTATTTGCTTTCCAGAAAATTGCGGTACATGGTGATTGATTTTTGTAGCCCTTAGAGAACTGCCATAATGTTTCTTTAATCCCTAATAAAATCTTTCTAAAATAAAAATATTTTAAAATAATATTTCATCAACGTTTTTTCACGACCCTACAATTAAATGGATGATTTTTACCATTCCATTGTACTGGTAAAAATAAAATTAGATATTATATAAATAAACATGTAACAGTCTTCTATCTAAAAAGATACCTGAGTTTAACTGAATGCTGGAGAGTTAAAAAATGTTTATTTTTTAAACTCACAAAATAAGCTATTATAAAGAACATCTTAATATTACTGTGTAAACTGATACCTTAATAAGTTTTGTAAAAAATTGTTGTTTTAATTTAATTTACCAATTTCCTACTGAAAGCTGGTATTTAAAAGGTTTCCATTACAATGTACATATCAATTTGATTTGTTTTCTGAACTAATTAACTTCATCTGAAACATGAGTAGGACGAAGTTTAATGTATTGGACTGTACACAACATATCAAATGATCAAACTAAATAATCCGTTAACTGTGTAAATAAAATAAAGTGCAGCAGTCTTGACACTCGATCAACTGTGAGTGCCAGAGAGCGGGCAAGGTCGCGGCAGTATTATTATTGACGTTGCTAAGGCCGCCATGTTGATATCGATCTGATGGGTTACCTGGCTCCGTCCTGCCAGGTGAGTGTAGTGGGTGTGCCTTCTGTCCCACGAGGCAACCACTAAGCGGCCATGTTTCATACACATCATCCCCGATATGAGGTCACTGCCTACATGGACCCTCTAAATTGCATTGCCTCCATTGTTTGCCATGTTTCCGAACTTGTTTGGCTTTTGTTAAATAATTATATTGCACTACGATATACCCAACCAGTTGTATTGGATGACTACAATAAAATCCATAACATGACTTTACGTACGTATACATGTCGAACGTTACTCTTTGACCTCCAGCGAATAAGTTGCGAGGTTTAACGCCCTGGAAATGAGACGGAATGAAAAATATGTAACGTACAAAATATGTAATTAAAATCTGATATGTGATATTGATGAGACTTCCTCGCTCTAAGCATGAATTTGTGGAAAATGCCGCTCTAAACAGAACAAAAAGTGTACATTCTTTTTAAAAAAATGCTGCATTTTGCATTCGTCTAAATTTAAACAATTATAAAATATATAATATACTTTTCTTTTTTAGCATACTTGGAGATTGTTCGATGGGACAAAGTGTAATATTAAAAAGGATTAAAAGAAAAACGAAAAAATTAAGATATTTAAGATATCTTAATTTAAGATATTTAAGGTATAGGATATAAGATATTTAGGCCCTATGTACAATACTCCATAGAATTTTGAAGCAGAAATGGAATACATGAAAAAGATAATACGAGAAAGTAAGCGATACTGGCCTATAATGCGATCTAAATAAAACGGAAATAATGACAGTATACAGAACACCCAATAGTAAGGTGTCACAATTTAAACTGTAAAGAAATAGTAAAGCTTTCAAATAGCTAAGAACTGATAAATACAATTTCCTGGAAGAAGCAAGTGACAAACCCATTGTTGTAAACGCCAATGATCTTAGTTGACTGTTGAGAAAGTAAGTTGGTATATGATAAGAGCGTTCAGTATTTCCATAAAAAAGTAAAAATATGACATAATAATCATATTAGGTCATAATGACCCGAACGTTACATATATAACTATTATGGTTTGTGACTAAGCTACTTAATGCATTTTAAAACTTTTTAAAACACATGCTGCTCATTCATTTCAGACAAATTCACGAAGTTTCATAAACGTACCTTGGTATTTAAAAAGTGAAACAAGGAATCTAAGGTATATTCATTTCGGGTTTTACAGACCCGAACAGAAAAGCGGGTTTGTGTAGCTTATATGAAATAATCGTATAAGATTAGTTAACATTTCAACACATAGAAAGCGAGAAGAGAGAGAGAGAGAGAGAGAGAGA
This sequence comes from Ectobius pallidus, assembly GCA_964059195.1. Classification (NCBI taxonomy): domain Eukaryota; kingdom Metazoa; phylum Arthropoda; class Insecta; order Blattodea; family Ectobiidae; genus Ectobius; species Ectobius pallidus. Next base: position 78,196,832 of record CAXKWD010000006.1, read on the forward strand.
GAGAGAGAGAGAGAGAGGAAAGAAGTGAACTAAAAAAGTTTTGCGTATTTCGGTTAGACTATTTTACAGAACAATGCTAAGTAGTTTGGAAGGTCATTATAAATTCTTATATTTATTGGAGCTGTTATAGGGATTCAAAATGTATTTGTCGGCATTATGTCCAATCCTTGTAATTTTACACATCGGTAAATGCAAAGTGAGGGTTCTACTAAAGGGTAATTACCTGAATGGTAAGTTAAAAGCTTTTAATAATTCAAAATTGTGGAGTAATTGTTGAAGTGATGAGCGATTATTGGCTTGAGCTGCAGTAGTAATTCGAAGCAGATTACTGTAAAACATTAGCAGATTAATCTACATCAAAGGCAGTGAGTGAATCCTCTAAATGACCGTTGACATTAGAACAGGCTTACTTTATTTATGAATGAAATTTGTTTGGTATGATAACATGAAATTATTAAAATTTGGAGGAATTTATGTTAGGCTGCAGAGCTATATCATCCTATTCAGCTGTTGAAGTTAATCCCTTATTAGATATGTTATTGTTATGAAATGATTTGATAGATTTTTATTTACATGTATTACTAATCACGTTATTCGTCTTTAGAACAAACATAGTGTTTTCTGCAGCGTTATGCCTGTTTTTGTACAGTGCCGTCTTCTTTTCTCATATTTTTCCTCTTTGAGTAGGCTACTTGTTTCTATTTTACCTTTCGTGCTCAAATAGTGTAAATTCAGTGTTTTCTTTATTGGAGTCCATTATCTTATATTTCGATATTTCTCTTCGTGTCCTTAATCTTCCTCGTGTCATAGCAAATAATATATGTCAAAGCAAGGAACCTCTTAGATTAATGCATGCCTATAAGGATTAGGAGATGTTGATGATCTTTCAACTTAATTGCTTATGAAAATTTTCGGAATAAAATTTTCTAAAACTTTGTTATAAGAACATGATTCTATCCATCCATCCATCGATCCATCCATCGATAAAATCGCATCCTTGTGTTCATAGCAAGCATATTATAAGATAACGATTGTGATTGGTCGATATCCGAGGCATAGGTAAATGTTATTGGTCATTATGAAATATGCGTCGTTTGAATAGAATAGTCACATTAAATGGACGTCTTACTAGGAGAATTTTTTAAATTTTTAATATATTGTAATAAAAATCGTTTAGTAAAATGGATATTAAGTGAAATTAATTAATGTTTCTCTCTCTGTAATCTCAATGAAACACCAGAATGAGTTGTGCTAATTTAAATGAACCTGCGTTTTATGTTGATGCTACAGGCTATTTTAGCATGAATAATTTGTAATATTCCTTATAAATAATTATCACACACGCATAACAGCATGCATGGAGGTTTAATTTAATTTTAAGTTCGCATAGTGGCGGCGCTACAAGTCAATGCAGTGTCAACCGAAGCCACAGCAGTTTGTTTGTTTTCCCAATGAACCCCTATAATGAAATGTGTGTTGAGCGGAGAGTGACATAAAAATTGCATGAACTTACGGCTGTATTATACTTTAATTTATTCATTGGTTTGCTTCGGAACATCAATGGTTTCTTACACTTTTTCATATATCAATAAGACAGTAAAATGCTTATGATTCTCATATGAATTAGAACTTATTTGTTCTTCATATATAGGTGGTAACATGGGCCCTAACCATTCCTATCCCTTCTGTATCCGTTTATTTACATTTAGGAGAATGTTTTACTAAAAGAACGTGTATCGATTGAAACATACACACATTGAGGACCGTTTTGACAAAACTCAGCATCTCCAGTTTTTGCCAAATTCGTTTTTTAATGGTTTTAAGGTGCTTTGAAATGAGATCTTTAGGATGGTGAAAAAGAACATAAGAGAAGTCAACATAGCCAATTCATTTTAAAGCCTCAATATGCAACGTTTTATCTTCTATATGTTAATAAAAACTAAAGAAACCTTCTGAACAATTTATGTTTTGGCACATATTGAGTTTAGTCAAAACGGTTCTCAGTAAATTTCTAGAACAAATACGTTCAAATTGATAAGAGAATTACGAAATGTGGGCAAAGGGGGTTGGTTTATTAAGTAGGTTATTGTATTTATTGTTGATTTTGTAAAATAAAGTAGGAATTTCTGTGTAAGAAACCACTGATGTTCCGAAGATTACCATTATTTTAGTAAATGATAATGTAATGTAGTCACAATTTTATGCAATTTGTACTTCATTCTCCGCCCATAAATCACATTTCATTAAAACGAGTTCATGGGGAAAACAAACAAACTGCTGTGGCTCCGGTTGACACTACATTGACTCATATCGTCGCCACTATGCGAATTTAAAATTAAATTAAACCTCCATGCATGTACGGGCGTGAAAATTATTTATAAGGAAAACTACAAATTATTCATGCTAAAATAACAAGTAGCACCAACATAACATACAGTTTAATTTTGCATTTCTGAGAGTAATCGAACTAAAAAATAGTAGCGTGATAAACTTTTTAATACTCCTATGCAATGAGTCACGGTACATATTTATTTATTTATTTAATGTTATATATTTATTAAGGCACAATTAATGTGTAAAATATTTTATAAAAAATCAAACCTCGAAATAATATTTACTAATCATATTTCTTCGCACCTATACTAGCGGTCTTTAATGAAAGAATGATATATTTAAGTTAATTACCTTATAGAAACAACAACCTATAAACAAAATAAGTTCAGAGTTTATTAAAACATTGAATCACAAAGTCTTTAATAATACAATCCTATAGGCTGATTATTATCATCTGATTTGTGATTGGATTTTTCCTTGTTTCGTGTAACTGTGCTAACAACACTGTAGTTAGTCTACAGAGGTCAAAAGGAATATTTGAAAGCGTTTGGGTGCTTAATTACAGAGTCAAGAGAACTCGACGTCATCGTTCCAAGGTTATACCCCCGATTACATTTCAGTCGAAGACAAATCATCTCGTATGGAATGTAATAAATATATTTTCAGTAGGAACAATCTGAAAACGTTTCTGTAAAATTATTGTTTAATATATCTCCTTAATGGTGTATCGCCTATGTACAGCGCGCGCCAATAAAATGTACCTGTTTTTCTCGTTTAATAGTTCATGAAGTTGGTAATATATCTTTCTGTTCTTTTCTACACATTGTTGTGCAAGCCTGGGAGAAAATTCCACAATGGTTTTCACTACGCCAGAGAAAATTATAATAGTCAAATTTTATTTGAAAACAAAATGTATAGTTGATACACAGAGGAGATTCCGCAATCACTTCCATGTTCGAGAAGCTCCAACACCAAAGACAATTCGCAGATTTTCTCTTGTGGGGCACACAAAAGCCCATGTGTATACACGACACCCGAACACAATCTGCCAGCTCAAGAGAAGAATCGAAGAATTTATTCATGCAATTCCGGTGGAAATGTGTGCTACACAATTTTGGGTTTCGTTTGAATCGTTGTATGGGCCTTGCAGGTGGACATATTGAACTTGTTGTTCTTAACTATGATTCTCCCTTTTTTGTTCTACACGTCTCTATTTTTACAATTGACTTATGTAATTTATTCTCGAACTTATGTGCATTTAAAAACAGGTACATTTGATTGGCGCGCCCTGTATAAGATTTTGAAATGTAAGAGTATTTCCTAATTTGTTGATACGAAGAGATTTTTAGTCACAGACTTGAAACTTTATTCAATTTAATATTTATTGCGAGGACATGGAATACATGTATAGCATGTCAGTGAGAGAATACATATATTACGACTAGCTTATAGGACCCGGCGTCACTCGGTTTTACTATTTTCTTTGTACTACGGTATAAACTTTAGAAGGGCTTTCAATGTTCAAAATATAATATGTTACAACCCCATTTTGGCCCCTATAGGCCAAATATTTTGAAATCCATTCTTAGTGCGCCTCTACAGCCTATGAGCAATATGTGTTCCAAGTTTCACGTTCCTAGGCTGTATAGTTTATTAAATAACTTGCTGTGATCAGTCAGTAAGTCAGTGGGTTTTGGCTTTTATATACATGTATATAGTATAAATATTTTAAACCTTTGGCATGATCGAAATACCCATTAATCTTGTAATTGCAAATTTGTTTTACGTTCTTTGATACTAAGCCTTTAAACTGTCTAAAATCCGAATTTCTGGTTTCAGTTGGTAAAGAATTAAAAAGCTTGACTGACATAGGCCTATACATAAAACTATTTTGAGTGGATGAAAACATGCAATGATCTGGTAAAATGTTATCACAGTTTCTGGTACTATATATATATATATATATATATATACACACACACACATACACACTGCAGAAAGAGGTTTGGGATTCATATAATTTTGTTTAACACACAACAGACACTGTAAAATGTAAATAGCAGGTAAACTAAGAATCCATGACAAAATAAAAATGGGTTTGCAATGGCTCTACAATCGGCACCAAAAACAATTCTTACCGCTTTCTTTAATTTATAAACATTAAGGGCTGAACTGCAGGTACCCCATTATAGAGTGCATATAGAGTTGGTTTTGAATATATGCATAACTCGCAGAAATTATCATACCTCTATTCACACATTTTCGCAACTTGTGGAGCAAAAATATGCTTCGAGCTATCTTGTTCGAAATTAGTTCGATACGAGATGTCCAATTTAAACCACCTTGGAGTACTATTTCCAAAAACTTCACATCCTTATGCAAGCTTTTTCATATCTATGGATACAAAAAAGAAACTACTTGTTTAATTAAAAGTGGAATGTTCTTAAAGCTGTGTTTGCTTTTCGTAATTGCCTAGGGAAAGATCATAAAGTAATGATCGGAAAAAAAGTATTAATGTATTTCAGTATATCATTTCATTAAATTAATAGGATCATTGCACCAACCATTATACCTATGAACCTTATTAGTTCCTGCTATTCCTACAGTCTATGTACTGCTCATGATAATAAAGCCTACACTAGAAAGCGCCTGCACAATGTTACTCAGACTTCCTGCAGTGCAGTAGTGTAAGCGAATTTGCCTTCTCATACGGCGGTTGGTTATTTTCGCGTGTTCACGTAAAAGGAGAATGGAGACGACCTAGGAAGGTGCCAGGTGGAGCTGATGTATTTTTATTGTGATGAAGTAAGCTTGGTTTAGTACTATTAACTTATTATATACATAACTGAGGATATACAGCGAATTAAATGCGCTATAAACGGAAAGTTCGTGGGTGCAGAACCCTTTAATTCGGAATTTTCAATTAGCTTGATCCTTCTGGTAGCACTGAACCTAGAACTATCCAACAGAAATTATTACCAGGAGCACTATGTGACTATTGTGTAAACATTTTAGATCCCACATTCCAGGGACTCCAAGGCGTTTAATATGGAGTACTGTACTACGAGGATAAGTCAATAGTGGAGTCCATTCAGTAATATAAAAACATTTTGAGCCAACATACAGCAAACTTACTACGTTTTAGGTTGTCATTAAATTATAAAGGGCCGATTGGTTTGGGTCTTAGTAAACCAGTTTATTATAGTAATAAATTAATTTTAACTTTTAAAAGCCAGTGGCACAGCCGTGAAATGCAAAAAAAAAATATGGGTAGGGACTAACCTGATTGTCACTGTACGGCGACGGCGGGAACACTGACTGCACTGTCCAGACCAGAGGCCGGGCGAGTAGCCTATGAACAACACCACTCAGTTTCCAAGAAAAATATTTTCAGAGTCGCCGGTAGAAGCACTTGCCTGTCACGCCACGGTCAGGTCACTGCTGAGTGTAAATTGGCCTTAAACCATGGGCCCTGAGCAAGATTTTGAGTCTGTAACATTTATTTATCTATGTAAACTAGTAGACAACTCTTCATGAGTATTTTGTGCATTTAAATAGAAGGGTCACTTTTCCTTCGGTCAATATTTTGGTAAATAAATTAATAAACTGTATATACATCAAGAAGTGTACAATTTTCTATCGCTTGATTAAGAATCGTGGATTGATAAATTTGCTTTTTTAGTGTCATTTTGAAAAGCAAACCTGATTGTCTTAATGAACAGGCTATTCTTGTGGAAAAATGAACATTTTCTAGGTTATAATTCATTTAAATAAAATGCTGGCATGTTTAAAAGTGTCTACCGGAAGTATTAGGCCATCCTGGAAAACGGGCTAACCCACATTATTTTTAGTAAGGTGGAGAATAATAATGTTTCGTGGATGAACGGGGATGGAAAAAATTAAGTTATTTTCGTTAATTTTTCTGAACAAAAGCTTCAATCATGCACCCGCATTGAATAAATCTTTCATTAATTAAAGCCCAGAACAGTACAAATAGTGGAAATATTTTAATCCAAATTTGAATTTATTTCCTCCAACAGATCTTAAAATATGAACCTAAACTTTTATATGAGAATTTGTTGGTTGTTAAACAAATTTACTAATCGATTTGCTTTAAATTTGTTTATAAGTTTTGTTTATTCAGGTACATATTTTAGGAACTGTTGGAGGAAATAAATTCCAGTTTTGATTAAAAGGTTAAATTAAATTCGTGTTTCAAAAACAAATTGAGATATTAAAATTAAATTTGAAACCTTAAGTTAGGTTTATGAATTAAGTATGCAAAAAGTCAAGTTTTTAAGTCTTTAAAATTGATCTCTTAATTCATTCTCAACACTTTTACGTAAAAACAAAAAAACAAAAATACGTACCGGTATGATAATACTGAATATATTTTAAAAAGAACTAAGGGCTGTACAGAAAATCTTATTAGTACGTATTTTGTAAAGTACATTGTGAAAAATTCTCATAGAAGTATTTATTTTATTTATTTTGTTGCACTAAAAGTGGGTCAACAACCCGGTGGCAGTGTTGCAATAAATACCAGCCAATACATACAGTATATACAAAAATGACACATTATACATACAGTTACACATTAAATATCACAACAGCTATATACATACCTGATAATGAAAAAAAAATTCTTTCCATTCAAAACTATAGCATATAAAAATTACATAATCAGAATATTGTAGGAAACAAATATTATACATTATCATATACCCTATTCAGTATATTTTTAAAATTTTGGCGTTAGCAGAAAACGTTTCGAGGGTTTCTGCAGGTAAGTCATTCCAATCCTAAATCCCTCTATTTAAAAAAGAAAATTTGGCAATATTTGTTCTCTGAGATCTACCGCTGTCTACTTTTGTGGAACGAAATAGATTTTGAACCTGCAAATTCTAACTGAGAAAACAGATCATTAAAGTTCGCATGCCCTGTGCAGTTAGAAGCGTACGGAGGTGTTTAAGTGGCTCAGTACTTACAAAAATGGCGTCAGCAGCACCTATTCCATGCGTCCGTTCTGCATAAAATTGAACAGTTATATTTTATATTATACTTGACTTTACACTACAATTTAAAAAAAAAATCTCACTTTTCGACCAAAATGGCTAAATCAGCACGTCTGTCGTCCCTTAAAAGGAATGTTACCTACTTCTTACAGTTTTGTACGGTTGATGTAAAGCATCGGTTAACTTTTAACAAGAAATTTTTATATGGACAGTCTTCTCCGCTTAACCCCTGTCATATCAAACATCTCAATCTTCATGAGCTGTGCATGTGGCGTGCGACACGTATGTACCATGAGATAACATTTGGTTAGGCAGTGACTGTGTACACATAACCGGCCTCTAGTCAGCAGTTCCTCCTTGTTGTCCATAATACCTACTGTTTACTCATATCAAGGTTGCAGCATACACGAACACATCGCCAAGGGCTCTCTAAGATATGCTTAACCTTCCTCCCTTGTAGCCATAAATCATGTTGGTTTGATTCCTGTTACTCCATGGGACCTTGTTTGTAAATCAAACACATTGTATGACAATAGTAGCTACATAACCATTAAAAAAACTTAAATGTCTACCTCTCAAGTCCTTCTTTTATGTCTCCGTTTACTTTTCTTATCTTACTCTGGAGTTCGTTTTGTTTTCTTCGTGCTCCTTAGTGTGTTTCTCTCTTTATACTTATTTCAAAGAGTTATTTCTCTCTCCATGTTTCATTGCTTTTTATATACTTCTATTTGAGTATTCTAGATAGTTCTACAAACATTTTTATATAACAAATAACCTTTCAAACGGCGTTAATGATTAATTACGGAGTTTCATTAGAACCACAGTGTTCAGGATTAATCAAATCTTGGCCGCTTAGCTGAAGCGTACTTTAAGAAAATGAAGTTTGTACTATGCTAATATCCATTCATAAATTTGCAAAAAAATAATCAGTTATCAATTATTGCACTTCATAGACGAAAATATGTATATGTTGGGGAGCCGAGTAGTCTGGATGTCAGCTAAATATCTGGATTTGATTACGAGACAAGAAACATTTTCATCTTATTATGCTGGAATGTAATTCGCTTTCGTCATCATCAATAACTGTTGACATTTGCATTTGCTATTGTTTTAAATGTTACATTTCATGGAACTCGAACAAGTTATACTTATCTTGTTAAGTCTTAAGTTATACTTAAAACGAGCCTGCACATTACAGTTGGATAAACACAGTATTGTCTGGTTCTTCCTATTTCTCAAATTTTCGAAGTATTATAAAATACAATATTTTTATGGGATAATTGTACAAAAAATAAGAGTGTATTTATATTACAAGAAAAGAGCTATACTAAAATTAAGAGTGTATTTATATTACAAGAAAATAGCTATACTAATTTTAGTATAGCTCTTTTCTTGTAGTATAAATACACTCTTATTTTTTGTACAATTATCCCATAAAAATATTGTATTTTATAATACTTCGAAAATTTGAGAAATAAGGATCTCGATTATAGCTTTCGGGCACAGCTGGCTTTAATTTTTGCAATAAATATAATACCCTGATCAATTTACTGAAAACAAAATCAAATTCATTTTCCCTTGTTGTAAGGTGTTAAAATATATGATATTGTACCGTTGAGCATGATCAATAAAATAAAGTAAAATGTATAATTAAAAACATCAGCTCAAATACCTTTTCTTAAGCTGCCTGAGCCTTTCGACACCATCTTCAGGGCATCTTGCTGTGCTGGCGTAAATGCATTAACTATTATACTCGTAATCTTGTCATGCTGAGAACATAATTAAAATCTTCAAAAAGTGTCATTAAAACTTCTTCTCGAGTCTTCCCCATCTACGCCAGCATAGCAAGATGCCCTGAAGAAGACATAAGAATGTCGAAAGGCCTAGGACACTGCCTATAGAAGGCAGTGCCTAGGAGGATAAAATAAAGGTTGTTGAGTTGTTGGTTTACATTTAGCTTTATTGCCTTGTAAGTTCACAATCAATTCATGGTCCAGCATGGTCCAACCCTAGTGACTATGTAGCAAGAAGAATAGGGGAAAACCCCAAATTAATCAAGTTAGTGTTAAAATGAACTGGAAAACAGAGTGACTTGAATTAGGAAGGGTGGAGATGGAAGATTAGATTGACAAATCCCAGGCCATGTCAGTGGAAGTTCACGAAGTTTGGAAAACAGCTAGTGGCACATTCTCTCGTGTGAACCAACATACCGACACACATACACATACATACACACACACACACAGACGAAGGGGATGCACGAGTATGGGGCTACATTTTCTGCATTATGTGACAGCGGTATGTTAATTACATCACACATACATGCATACATACATTCATACATACATTATACATATATACATATATAGGCTACATACACGTGTACATAAATGCGAAGAGGAAAAGAGGGAGCAGCCTGGGATAATTACTAATCATTTGACGTTCACTGATTTCGCTAATGAAGTGGGTTTTTACCACCGATTTGAGTGCACTGGTGAGGTGGAATTCGACCACTGCATTCCAACCCTACATTTATTCGTCTCGCCCACTTTCACAGCTACAAATTAATGTGAGTAAGAGAGATGTACAGTTCCATATTAACATGATGGACAATATCCTCTCTGCATATCAATTTATTTTGCTGGACTGCAGTATATTATTCTCAACATGAGTTGAGGTTAACACTCTCGCCAGATATGGTATCATAGCAGGCTGAAAAAAGGCAGCGTGGATGTCAGTTTGTATGAAGAAGATAAATGTCACAAAAAACTGTACTCCACAGTTTTATATTTTGTTTCAAATGTTTAGGTTTTCGGTTCTCCACATCTCCACATATTTCTAAAAGTCTGTGTGCCTTTTCATGTTTTGTAAGCCGCCCCATGACCGAATTATTTGTATAATAATTCCCCTTCCACCACTGAAACCAGGGGTTGAATTCCGGTTGGAAGTTGTCCAAAATCTGGGAGCCTCAACCTTCTGAAACCCTCTGGGCCTCCTTAACCTGCAAAGGGATCACTTTACCTTTAGGAGCAGGTTTACTCGTGGCTCTCCGGTTTTCCCTGAAATCTGCCATTACTTCATTTTATCATTTTCAATCTTCATAAAGGAAAAATCATCGTCTGAGTTTTGAATAAATGTTTTGCTTTCTCATGAGGATCATTGTTAAATTATTCTCTAAATTCTAGAGCAATGTATTATACAAGAGTTTCTTGATGAGAGATGTGCATTACATAGTCTATATGAATAGTGGGTGGATTAAGCTGACGCAGCTTCCTGCAGACTTCTAATGATACGAACTTAACCAGCGTAAGTTTGAAGTGCTATGGGCTGCATAAGGAAAAGGAGATAAAAAGAATGTGTGCGTTAATTTAGCTGATGATTCCTATCTTACTGCTATGGATAACTTTCAGTGTGTCACAGATCCACGACATGGAGCCAACAATTTCACTTATCTCCGAAGGAAGACATCGTGAGAGCTTTAATTACCCGATTACTGAATACCCTCAGTCGACTTTAATCTTGCGTGCCTTAGATCTTATAGCAAGCACTCTAACCAGTCAACGACTCATAGAAGGCTGCTATGTTTTACACAATATAGCCTATGAAAAAGTTAACAGAACGAAGAAAGATAAATGAGTTTCTGTGGATTAGTGGTCAATACCTTGCCAAGGTGATTACGTGGTTAAAGCATCGAAAACTGAGATGAGTTCTTGGATGTAGCTAACTTCATCTCTAACTATTCCTGTTAAGTGAAGTACGTAAGTATGGTTGCTTTGATTCCTGGCCGGGTCGGGAATATTTCAGTAGTGGAAAATTTCCTTCCTATTTTCAGGACTGCTCTTGTGTTGTGTTGTCCCTTCTTCCCCATCCCGCGAGAAGCAATGTCAAAGGCAATCGTAAATATCCGTGGTATCACCCTTGTCTGAAAGAGCCTTATACACGTCGTAGTCATCGTCCCATGACTTCGTCCCGGATGTGGACTTTCCTTCGAGCAGAGCACACATCATCATCAAGTAAAGTTTGCGGAAAGCCCATCATGGTTAGGTTAACATTACGCTATATATCTCGGCAATTGTATTACTACTTTCAGTAGTCGTCAACCTGCAATTGTGGGATTTCCCCACGCATTAAAGATCCGGTTAACCACGAACACCACGAATATCACCTATAAAATAATTAATTGTTCGTGATATAAATGGGGTGAAGTAGACAGGCCCTATGCTTGTAAGAAGAAGAATATGACAGCAACTTAATAATTTAATAAAATTGTGCATTTTAATGAATACTCTACTTCAGTTTTCACCAGTTTTTTGGTAAGAAACCTCAAATTTCTTAGAAGTAAGAAACTACAGTTTTTAGAATATTTCAGAACATTTTCTTCTATTTAACTTAAATTTCAGTGTAGGCTGTTCCTTGTTTACCAAATCTAGTACCGTGCAAACGTTTTAATTATTTTTCCCCGTGAATTTTGTTTTACATTGAATTAAGAAAAACTTCAATCCAATATGTTCCAAACCCCTTGACATATAAAACTGTACGAATATTTAATAACAGCGTGTATTTTGGTTACATGCCTCTCTAAGTGTCCAGAAATAGTAAATAGAGGCATACTATTTTGTCCCATTAATGCCTTCAAGGGGGTAACTCGAACTTCCTGCTCCCCAGTGCCGATAACCAAACCCTACCTATGACTTTTATTTATTTGTAGTACATATGTGCGTCACTTTACCAAAGCCTATAATTTCTTATATACTAAAGACGTGGAATTGTATCATATAATGAAATGATTGTTGTACCGAGTGAGGTGGCAGAGACAGTAACGACTTGGACTCGCATTCGCGTGGTCCCGTGGTCGGTCAATTTGACAGGGTTTTTTCATGGTTTCGCCAGTCGTAAAAGGCAAATACCGAATTGTATATTTACATACCATGAATCTTACTCACCATTTCATCCTGTGCCATACTCATTAAATTATTATCACTTGAAATTTACTCCATAAATTACACCAACAATAGAAACAATTGACTCAATTGAATGAAACGTTCCATGGCCAAGCCTTACTGTCTAGACACAGATCCTGAAATGCTGATATGGCCTCCCACCTAAAAGAAGTATAAACACAGCAAGAATAAAAAAATATATAGTTGATTTTACCGTTTCAATCTAACCTGTATCTTTACTTCTATGGTATTTTTTCACTTTAAAACTCTCGTTCTTTTTACCTTTTACCTAATTGTGTTAAAACATACTTCCCACACTTATATTACAAATTACTACATTACATTAATGATTCAAAATGTTCATATTTAACAAAACGATACTCTGCTATTACCTCTACCTCTTTGATCTTTCACTTCTCCAGCATTTGTTTGCGTGCTCTCTTATAAATTCAAACATATTAAAATATCCAACCCTCCCCCCCCACTCGGTCAAATCTGAATTGTACAAATAAATGCTAATTTAATTATAGTATTTACAAAGTTCAAAGTGAATTTAATTCTGTAGTGTTGGCAGCAGTTGTGATGCCACCTGCGAATGACAATGCTTGTTCCATGCATCAGCGATATATTATGAGACTTCAGCATTAGAAATAATTCATTGCTATGAAATATGTTGATGCTGTGAGAGATACAGCAGTGCTACCCGTCATCATAATATGTAGTATTCTAGTTGCACAATAATTTGTAGCTCTGAAAGTGGGCGAACCATATAAATTTGTACTACTATGATCATCAAACATCAACTAGTGGGTCGGCCAAGCTTAACGTTGAGGGCTCGATTTGGAAGGTTGTGAATTAAAATTCCAGAGCCATGCAATCTTGTTGCGAACTTCTTATTGCTTTCCTACACTTTATAACACTAATCTGTCTAATCTATCTATAAGGAATGATAGGTCATTTTGACCCGCGCAACCATTTTGACTTATACCGAAATATTTAACTGTTTTGCATGATCAGAACAGATCTAGAACTAGAAATACATGTTTAATAAACTTACATTATGAAATTTAGGAAACTTATAATACAGACTGAGCGATGAAAAAAACAGTAAGTAAACATTTATTGACCCCAAGCTCAATTGAATTTGATCTAGTCCTATATGCTACATGAGCATACAGTATAAATAGCACAGAAGGCATCTATCAAATTCTTCCATTGTGACGATCGATGGTGGATTTGAAAATACTGAATATATATATATATATATCACAGGCCTACTATTTTAACTCTGTTCACTATTGCAATTAATGTTTTCTTTTTATTCCGTACATACTCTGCTTCAGATAATATAAAACATCACCTCTACTACAAGATTCTTCACCAGAAATCATATAGTAATATTGACATTCATCTTCCACAGTCTTGAAATACCATTTGTTTATAATATTATAAAAATAGAATCACTGGACTTACACAACAAACATTCAACTAGAATAAACGTGCTTTGACACAGCAGAAACAATAATTTCCTGTAAATTGTCTTCAACAACGATGAGATATTTTGCTACTGCAACTCTTTGTTAGGTAAACAAAACAGGAAAGACATGCAGTAAATCATGTCATACTCTGTGTCAAATTGACCATCCCGTCCTTAAGGGTAAAAGCATAAAATACATGAATGTTGTAACTTGAACATAGTGAAAATAGCCTTCCGGGCTATGATTGCCCAAAATTTAAGGGGTTGAGCAATAAAGTGAACATACCTTAATTCTCATATGATATGTATTCATATGGGGAAGACTTCTAAGTTTAACTTATGATAAAATTCACCTAGGGTGGTTAGTTACATGAAGACAGATAAATATAGGAATACAAAGCGTTTATTGGCTGTTTTATGCGGAATACCGCACGACAAGAATTCCTATTAGCAAATATATATCAGCCATCATATTTATGTTGGAAATAATTTACCTTAAATTCTTGGTTAGCTGAGGAAACAAGAGAATCTAACCGAGCGAGGTGGCCGAGATGGTAACTTCTTGGACTCGCATTCGGGAGGTCCCAGATTCAAATCCCGTGGCCTGCCAATTTGACAGGGTTTTTCATGGTTCCCCAGTCGTAAAACGCAAATACCGAATTGGATATTTGCATACTATGAATAATCCTCACCATTTCATCCTGTACCATATCCATTGAAATTAATATAAGTTGAAATTTACTCCATAAACACACCAACAACAGAAACAATTGACAACCAATAATTCCATGGCCTACCCTGCTGTATAGACACAGATTCGAACTCCTGATATGGCCTCGTAGCTTAAAGGAGTATAAATACAGCTGAAATAAAAAAGAGAGAGAATCTGAAAATCACGGGAGAAGGTAATCTGCGCCACTTCTAAATTTTCCCCCAACCTACACGATGTAAACTGCTGCGTCACCGACTTATGTAAACTGCGCCACCGACTTATGTAAACTGCGCCACCGACATATGTAAACTGCGCCACCGACATTTAAATGGCGTCACCGTCATACTAACGCACTAACATTTTCCTTCCCTTGATGTGCTTCGCTAGAGAAAAGTTGTTACCAACTTAAAGATAGAGCAGATAAAGCACTCGTTACCAACATAACTTATATAGAACGGTACCAACCTACAGACAAGTACGCTCCCATCACCTCATGTGCAAAAAAATTGTTACTGAATAGAAACAAACGTTCTTATGTTAGATCTAACTTTTGTTTTCCTTTACTGCCGCAACCTTCATATCTCCGTGGCGCAGTTTGCATATCTCATTTTTATTCTATTTCAAATTCGGTGTGAACCGTGGAGCAGATTACATACACCCAAAATCACAATTAGGTGCACTTCTTCATAATAATTTTGTGGAATATTGGTAGGTCAGTAGTCCGACTTAAAGACTAGTTCGTATGCTTTGAAATTAGGAAGGTGGCATATGTGTGTGATGATCTTTATCGCTATTTTTTCTTTCGTGAAATGGAAGAGATCGTTCATTTTTCTTTTAATCCTCAACAATTTTCCATACCGCGTTTAATTAAAATCGTTATCAGGCTGTATTGTCGACACCAGGAAGTTCTCGTGGTAGAGACGAAGGGATTACTGGCAACATTATGAAATACCAGGAGTTGTTACTGTAGCAGGCTCGATAGTGTAACACAAGTTTTCTATATGGGTGGCGTAGTGTAGTCACTAATAACTAGCACCAACTAGCCAGCCAGTTGGTCAACACGCCGCATATTCATTGATGCAAGTTTGAACAGCTAGTAAACACGCGGACAACTGGTGACAAACAAACCACCGTATTAGCATACCGTGACTCAGGGCACAAGCGAGATATGTGCATTTCGTCAATTCAGCATCGCATCCATTATAAATTCTGCATTCTCTGTATTGGCATAATTATGATTTAGTACATAACATGAAGCGAGGAAAGGCATGTCGGAGGGAAACGAGAAAGAATGAAAGTGTTCTGTTCATAAGCTAAGGGAACCAGGTACTTTGGCTTCCTGTTTCTGGGCAGTACTTATATTAACACGTTATTAATAAAAAAAAAAATATAAAAAAATAATGGATACTGATTACAATTTTTTATGTTAGACTGCATACTTTCATAATTATATGCCTATTGCTTATTCGTTTATGATATAATTATATACAAAATAAATGGTGCAAAAATACGTTGCACAAACTTTCTCGCATATACGTGTTAAAGGCTAGCACAGGAAAAATTAAATTAAAGAGACAATTAAATTTTATTTATTACATTTTCATAAAACTAAGAAGTATCTAGAACGGAAACCATCAGAGTCGATCTTCATGTTTAATGCTTTTACCGTGAAATAATAATAATAATAATGAATGACAGTAAAACTGCATATTATTAGTACTACTAGTATTGCTACGGGAAAATTAAAATATAAGTCGCACCTTGGGATAAATCGGCACCACCCAACCCACCCACCAATACAAGGACAGTTGGTCACTCTGCTTCGCTCAGAAACAAAATACATCACACAGTAAATGCAAATGTGAATATCGAATGGACGGAGCTTAAGGGGCGACTTATATTTGAATTTCGCTATACTAAAACTAAAACTAAACTCCGTGGCACTACATTCCTTTAGGGATTTGGTCTACCAACCGACCGGTGTGTCATCTACCACAGGCAGATGGCAGGGTTGGGGCATGTGGTCAGCATGCCGACCCCCACGACCGTTAATGGTGGTTTCCATGACCGGAGCCGCTACTTCTCTATCAAGTAGCTCCTCAATTTGAATCACGAGGAAGTGTACCCCTACCAGACCCCTCAACCTCAGAAAAATCCAAGGATGTACCGGGGATCGAACCCGGACCGACGGATCTGACGCTAACCACAAGACCACGCCGGCGGTCCTACTGCTACTACTACTACTTAGGTTATATTGCACGCTTTAACTGCATTGTAGATCATGTAATGTGTTTAGTATGTTTGCGTGAACTATTAGTCTATTGTAACAACTCACTCGCGTCATCTGTTTATATTGTTTAGTGATGTCTTCGTATGTGGCATTCAGTTTAAACGATTATAATATCCAGTGACGTAGCGGCGATGAGTTATGGAAAATAAGCAAGTCCTATAAACCCGGCGTTTGCTTTTGCGAGGTAACCATGAAAAACCCAAGTCAATTTGGGCGGCCACGAGGTTTGATTTGAACTCAGGACCTCTTCCCTGTTAGCCCATAGGCCTACCACATCGCTGTAATTGGTTTAGTGTGTTCAATGCGACTGAGCTAAACTGATTGCATTTCACAACAATAAGTACATTAGGCCTATAGTTTTCTTGTTGCTAGTGGCAACAAAATGCCATTCATATTTTAATTGATATGTATGTTCTGAAATTCGCATTTAAGCTGTACTTATTTCGTTTTTATCTTGATATCTATTAATTGTATAAAGAAATGTTTTAAACAAAAAATGTCCATTTTAATTTTCTCTACAACTTTACTGTGGTAGGTTTTCATGTATCACTTACTGTAATGGATATAATCTAGAAAAACTGAAAATGGATACGAGTAAAGTGCCCCTTAAGTCATTTTTGCGGAAATACGGATATAGCCATTTTATTAGTCACAGATAAGACTTTGCAATTCTAAATTTTTATTAAAATCGTTAGAGCCATTTTTTCAAAAAACAATTTTTTTTAAAAAGTTTTCATGAAAAGTCCCCTTAATATTTCAGTTGTAAAACTAAATTTCTGGGCGGTTCGACAAAATTTCGAAAAAGTTCTTAATTCAAAAAATGAAGTAAATACAACGAGCCGTTTACCCGCTGTGCTTGTCCACGGACAGACGGACAGACGGACAGACGGACAGACGGACAGACGGACAGACGGACAGACGTCATTCAAAAAATACTTTTTTCGGTTTCTAGGCTTCATGAAACGTGCTCTCCCGGTGTTAACTCAACTTCGATTTTTTGTCACGATCACAATACTTTCTCTATACTCCGTATAAGCGAGAAAGTAAAAGGAGAAAAAATAAATCAGAATTGAAAATTTATGTACCATGATCTCTGAAACTACATTAAACATTTCCATACGTATGAAGTATCGCCGTGGGTGAGTCGGTAGCGCGCCTGCCTTCCACTCCTGCGGCCCGGGTTCGATTCCCGGCCGGGTCGGGGATTTTTCAGTAGTGAAAGATCCCCTCCCCGGGTTCAGGACTGGGTAGGTTAAGTCTTTGGTTAAGTCTTAGGTCAGGGGAAGACAGAAGCTTGCTCTGTGACGTCACTGCTTCCTGCTCTCACTGCTCGCGTTATATCTCTGCGAGGAGCATGTGAAATGTAGGCATCAGTGAACAGGGGGGAAGAGAGGAGCATTAGTATTGCGGGCAGCGGGAATTTAGGGGGTTAGAACTTACGTAATACGTGTTTCCGAGTTAATGAAACATCAATCGATTTTTTTGATAGTTTATCGGTTAATTACAGCGCAGCAGTTTAACATATTATAAATAATTCTATTTTTCTATTCTGTGAGAACAATTCCCTTTCCACAAAATCTATGTTCTTTGACAAAAATAGACAATAGGCTACTATCATTTGAATTAACATAATTCACTACAGTAAAAATGATAAAAAAAATGAACTGAATTAATTACCATACAAGCTCGTCTGCACCTTAGATGATACAAGATTACAGTAACAATTTTCTGACTTTCCTGTCTCTTTTTCTTTAACAAGTTTATCAATGTTGGGACGTAATGTTTGAGCAATATTTAATCGAAGACTACATTTAGGTTGTGATTTAACAATGTACTTCTTGATTTGAGCTTTGCACGTTTCATTAGTGAAAAAAATTGTTCGGCCACATATGTCGATCCAAAATTACATAATATTCGTGCGGCAAGTCTCGGGAATCTGGTTTCAGAGAAATTTCTGTAAAAGTTACCCAAGACCACTTTACGTTCGTAGGCCTATTTGTCCTTTAACAGATCGTCGCATTGTAAGTTTAGCAGTTCCAACTGATACCGGCAAGGAACGTCTTTGACATTAACTGAATATGGGGTAGCAAAAAGTTTAAACATTGGAGAAAGGTTTTCCACATCCTGAAACCTCGATTCGAACTGAAGAAGAATGTTTTGCAGAACTACTACATGTTCTGCAGAGAGAACACTATCAGGATCGCGTACTTGCAATAACTTTGAAAAATGCTCCGTATTTCCAACCGAAGTTGTTCTACCCACAGAGCTAAAGTGAATAGGTCCTCTAGTACCTAGCTCTAGCGTACTCTAAACACCCCTACTACCGTGCGCTCTTGCTGACGTCACACACAAGGGATCCGCATGCTCTTGCTCCACAAACGTCATCACAAGACGTAGTTGACTTCCCCTGTCTTAGGTTAAGATAATGCACATTGTGCGCGATTCCTTAATTATATGTATGAAGTATATCCTCCATATACTTAACTAACTTCTGGGGCAGGATTCTGAATCTACCTATCATTAGAGCAGTTAAAAAGAATATAACACATGGATAAAAACCACCCCCAAAAGTAGTGAAACAAAATTTTAAAAAATTCGTAAATCTTATAATAAAGTAATTATGCTAGCAGTTCTTCATTACCACATGTTAAAGGAGTGTGCAAAATTTCAGCACATTATCTCAAATACATTCCGAAATGAGGGTACAATAATTTTCGTATACAATTATTGTATACGAAAATTTAATTTGTGACAATTGCGTTTAAAACTTTTATTCAATCTCTGCCTCTTTCTTTTCTTCACATTGCCTTCACTTGGTCCTAATTTCTTTTGAACTTACCTGGGCAGCTCCTTGTGCGTGGTGGATGCTGTTCTTGCCTATCCGTTGAGATACTTTCTCTGATTTTAAAGGGATGCACATTCCATTTTAATGGAAAAAATATTGAATGACACTATAAAAGTGTATATGTCCTTTTTTCAGGAAGGTTTAGAGAATTTTCTTCCCTTAAAAAATGTTACTTCTGACCGTCTCAGAGTACCTTGTTCCCTTAACCCATTTTCTAGTAATACGGTAGTAATTTACGAGGGTCGCCCAGAAAGTAATGCACCACATTTTTTTCTTCAACAATTATTTATTGAACTCAATGAAACTTACCCACAAATAAGAAAGATGTTCCTTCTACACTCCCTATTCTTCCACGTAATCTCCGTCCCGTTCTATAGCCTTCCTCCAGCGAGACACAAGGGCGTGTATGTCCTGTCGATACCACTCCTTGTTCTGGTCTCGAAGCCATTTCTGAACTGTGCGGATCACCTATTCGTCATCAAAATGTCTTCCTCGAATGGCATCCTTTAATGGCCCAAACAAGTGGAAGTCTGAGGGAGCTAGGTCAGGGCTGTAGGGTGGATGGGATAACACTGCAACCATTATCATATTGAATCAAATAGTCACCTGGGTTGTTATGGTGCCGAAGTAGCTGGAAGCGCTTCTTGAGTTTGGTTAATGTCTTCACATAAGCTTCAGAATAAATGGTGCTGCCTCACACGAGTCTGAGGACTTCGGAACACATTACGAAACAGGGTTAGGTAGTGTTGCCCGATCCACCCTGCAGCCCTGACCTACCTCCCTTAGACTTCAACTTGTTTGGGCCATTAAAGGATGCCATTCGCGGAAAACATTTTGAGGATGACGAAGAGGTGATTCGCACAGTGGAAAATGGCTTCGTGACCAGAACAAGAAGTGGTACACGCCCTTGTGTCTCGATGGAGGAAGGCCATAGAACGGGACGGAGATTACGTGGAAAAATACGGAGTGTAGAAGAAACATCATTCTTTCTGGTGTGTAAGTTCAATGTGTTCAATAAATAATTGGTGAAGAAAAAATGTTGTGCATTACTTTCTGGGCGACCCTCGTAATACTAGTTGAAGGAAAACGAATACAGGCAGTTAATAGCTTTCTTTATATGAATTGTCCAACCTTTCAAGAGAGCAATAAACACTTAACAGAACAAGTTATATTTATTTAGGTCTATTTATTTTAATTGATTGAATAGAAACATATCTCTTTGATTGGTCAATTTTTGTTAAATTGTGAAGTTCATTTGCCGACTTTGGTGGAACAGTTTATTATTCAATGGCTTTCTGCTCCCACGGTTGCAGATTCCATCCCGGTTCTATTGACGGTATTTCTGTGTGCAATATTGCGACAGTACAATGCTCGTAGATTATTATCTACTCTTATACAATTCAACGGCCCTAAATAGCGTGCTTGCTCGCCCGCTTCGTGAGACATCGGGTATACTCGGGGATGTTCGTCTCTCGCAGTCTAAACTTTCATGACGACTACAAGATTAGGAAAACCGTTTCTTTATTATATAAGGCCTAAGTGAAATGAACACAATGAACAAATATTCTAATTTTATTTTTACTTACAATTTTCATAGCTCTGAACCACAAACATGTTTAATAATATACCAGTGTAAATTTCTTAAAAATCCTGGAGTCAATGAATAATGGCGGGCGAAGCCGGGGGCACCAGCAGTAAAATATTGATGATTTAACTCTTGAAATATTGCTGATAATAATAATCCAAATCAATCACTCCTTCTCTTGAAAAATTATATAATTTCTGAAAATTACAATGAATTTATCAAATAAAATTCACATCTCATTCATCTGTCAACAAACAGTTGAAAAACAATACGTATTATCCACCGCCGTCTCGAGAATTAGCCTATACAGTTTAGAAGGCAGTGGTTCACAGTTATCTTTGGAACTGCATAATCGAATCTGAGATCGTTTTCCCAGGTGGCAATTTCTAATCGTGGAATGTACTCTAAAGCCGGAATTTTAGCTGTTTCATTAATTATTAATGGTTTAGTTTAAGAATGATTCGCGTGCAAGTGTTAATAAATATAATGCTTTAATAATTATTATACTATTAATTTCTAATTTTTCAATTAATCATCGTGAGCGAAGCCGCGGGCACATCCTAGTAGGTATACAAACGAACTCCGAACTAATGTAGCACAAAATTTTGGCACACATAGTTATATAGCAGAACAAAACAATGAACGTGCAGTTTCAGTTTTGAATGTATTAATGATCACTAACTGCGCTCCTCAAGAAGTAATAGGCCTATGTATGCCGACATAAAATACCGATTACGAAGGAAGCGTTAGATTCAACGGTCGTGATATTGTCTAACTTCACGAGACATGTGTTAACGGTCAATAAATTGCATGGGATAGAGCCTGTTCAATCGCAGTCTCATAAACAAATGCATTGAGCCATGAGGTCTGCACACAAATACGTGCAATTCCATTGTCATATCTGTGGTAATTCAGACGGCGGCCACAGGCTCCCAACACAAAGGGGCAATCTAACATGGTCACAGACTATTTAGCCCCCGGTCTTTTACTGTAACTTCCGCACGTTCCTGGAATCTCCTTCCTTCCAGCATCAGGGTCTGCTGTACGCTGTCAACATTTAAAACTAGGCTAAACGAATATCTCTCCAAAAAACGATAATATTTTTGTTTAGGTATAAATCATTTGCGTTTTATTGTTTCTTGTATATTGTAGATATAAGATAAGTTACTTATTTTTTCTCTCTCTCTCTAGTTTAACACACTTTACTAAAATAGTTTTATTTCATGTAACATAGACTAAATTCACTGCTGTATATGTATGTATCTAGTGTATAAGAATTACTTATAGAACTATGTTAGTGTATTTGTTTGTTTCTTCTTTTCTGTCTCTGGTTGAGTGTAAGAGAAGGCCCTAAGGCCTTAACTCTGCCAGATTAAATAAAGATTTATTATTATTATTATTATATTTCCTTTTATACCTGTTCTTGCATTCGACTTCTGTATTATGTTTATCTTTGGTTGTAGATATTTTATACTCGATCAGATTCAATATAGTTTTGATTGTGGAGTACTGTACATACTAGCGAATGCTGCTAGATCCTACCGAAAGGAAAGATTCTTATGTAGATTACACAGACCACCCGTTTCCTTTGGTGTCAATTGAAGAGGACTGGCTATTGCAACACAATCGTAGTTAATAAGCATGAGGAACTATGAATACATATGCACATTGCCCTCTAGAAGGTACGCTGGGTGTCCTGGTGTTTTCTGAACGAATACTTCAATTATGTAAGTGTTATTTTCGACAATTGTTTCAATTAATATTGGTCATTTGAATATGTTGTATAAGAAATGTAGTAAAAGCTAAAATAGAACTGCCTTATTCAAATAAAGCTATTATTGTGAAGCCTAGCAATGATGGTGTCAATTTTTCAAGTAGCGCTTCCGAAATTTTAAAATATATGGCTCAGGATTCATTCTAAATAGCCTATTGGGCAGGCCTAATCTTTACCTTAAGGCTTGTTTACACGATGCACTTTTTTTTTACTTGAATGAGCATGCTCAAGATATACTGGTGACACTGTGCAGTTTGGATTGATTTTCGATTGTTCGCGAAACTATAGCGAGTTTCGAGGTTATACACATGTTTACCCGGTTCACATTTTGTTAAATGGACTGAAGAGACGTGTGTTTATTGAAATTTCTGTATTTTTACGCAATCCAAACTTTTTTTTTTTATTTCTACCACTTGAAATTAAGAAGTAAATTATAAATTACATCTGTACTAACATTAGTAGTTACTAACCTTGTGTCATTATGTAAACTAACCTTTATAGGCCTATTATAGAATCTAGTTTTAAATCATATGAAATAGAAAAATATTTTCGTGAGGTTCATCTAGCATTATTGAATTTCCAAATAAAAGTCTTGAAAGAATTCAGGTAAACTTGTGTGGCATTATTCTAGTTAGCTGCCGCAATTTGAATAAAATTACAGTTATTCAATTTAATAATAGACTATCGCTATTTCTGTGTGATATGTTCAGATTAAATAAAATTATGCTTAAGTTGATAATAGATTATGCAGGATAAATACATTCTTAAAATAATCATGACCGTAGACAACTAACAACATAAATTTTCAACAAATAATCACAAGGACCTGTCTGTACTCATATAAAATATCACGTCAGTGCACTTTAAAAGGCAACAAAAACAAATTGTTTCTTGCAGTGGTATCGTGATCATTTTTAATATCTCGTGTGAACTTTTGTGTTATTGATGGTTATAAGGAGGCCCAAGTGTTCATCGCTTAGATGCTTTCTGCGGTTTTATAATACACGTATTTGAAGATATAACAATGTTATTTTTAAATTCTTTGCTTACTTCTCTTTCCGTTATTCATGATATTCGTTTTAATATTTAAGGAACATATAAAAACATTTTTCTGGAATTTCAGCAATTCACATTCCACAGTTATTTGCAATTTAGATTCTCCTTTTGAAGTGTTATTCTACCACAACTCTGTGGCTGTAAGGCTGGCATTGAAATGACGCAACAGAGGTTTGGTTTGGTTGTGTGACTCTCGCATTAAAAAGGAAACTTGCTGCACTACCTCTAAATTGGATTTTAGCACTTTCGATAAGAGAGCATTAGAGAGAGACGATAGACAAGCCTTTGTCGAGAGAGTTTTCTCTTGGACTGGTGGTGAAGGGAGTGTGGGTGGGGGGGGGGATGTAACAGACGTGCTTGCGGCTACTTCCTTGATGATGTTTCGGTCCAGGTCGTAGCAGAGATGTTGTGGGAAGCTGGGCTTTGGGGTCACTCCCGTACCAGCAAACTGCGGCCTTGCGTGGGTGTGTTCTAAGTTTACTTTAACATTACCCTCCACATAAGAACAACTATAAACTCGATGTTTTAAAAAAATCATTATCGTCATCTTCGTAGTTAGATATACCTGCATTATTTTTAGTTATTTTTTATGTAATTATTATCAAAGGCAAGTAGGCAAATACCCCACTCCTAAATGTACTAGGAATATCAAATTTTTTATAATTTATAATGTTCGCTTTTTAAGGTATTTTTGTTTCTTTTAAGTCTTTGTCTATGTTTTGTGTTTTTACCTGCATTTA
This sequence comes from Ectobius pallidus, assembly GCA_964059195.1. NCBI lineage: Eukaryota > Metazoa > Arthropoda > Insecta > Blattodea > Ectobiidae > Ectobius > Ectobius pallidus. The sequence continues at coordinate 78,221,600 of CAXKWD010000006.1, forward strand.
TCTGTTTCATCCATCGTGTCACACTTTTTGTTCGTTCTGTTCTTATTCTCTTTGCGGAAATTGCATATACGAGGGTCGTCCAGAAAGTAAATAACGATTTGGCATAACTAAATAATAACGAAAGATATCAACACAAAACTTTATTTACAAAGATACAGTACCTTACTATATTTCTCAAGGTAATCGCCATTGCTGTCAAGGCATTTATTGTAACTTGGTACCAATTTTTTCAATACCGATTTTATACTCTTCTACCGCGAAACATCTAAGTATGGATGTCACTGCCGCTTTAAGATGATCATGGATTGGGAACTCTTCTACCCAAAAATTCCTTTAGTTACGGAAACGTGATGATCGCTGGATCCCAGGTCAGGGCTGTAAGGAGGATGTTCAAAAATTTCCCATTTAATCTGTTGAAGTTGTGCCTGTGTTTGAGCAACCGAATAAGGCCGAGCGTTGTCGTGAAACAAAAACCCCTTTACAGACAACTTTCAAATCTTGTGAATAGCTCGTCGTAATCGTTGAAAAGTTGTACAATAGACCTTCGCGTTTATTCCTTGTCTTCTTGGCCGAAACTCCAGGCTCAGGTCTTTGGTGGTAGAATAGTAGGCCTATAACATCGACATTGAAAAACTGGTGCCACGTTACAATAAATGCCGTGACAGCAATGGCGATTACGTTGAGAAAGAGAATAAGGTACTGTATCTTTCTTAATAAAGTTTTGTGTTAATATCTTTCGCTATTATTTACATATGCCAAATCGTTCTTTACTTTCTGCACGACCCTCGTAATTTATAATATTGGCTGTTTCTTTGGTGTACATGTTTGTATCATGTAAGTCTATATTTTTATGATTTTATCTTTTTCATATATTATGTCACAATTTATCGTTATTCTGCGCATGTTCTCTTTTTGAAAATTGTATATAATTCATTATGTTAGTTATTTCTTAGGTATATATATTTGTTTTTTTAAGTCTACGTTTTTAAGATTTTATCTTGTTCATACTTTATGTCACACTGTTTCTTCATTCTGATAATGTTCTCTTTCTGGAAGTTGAATATAATTTATTATGTTAGCTGTTTCTAAGGTATATAAATGTTTGTTTCCTTTAGGCTAAGTCTTTATGTTTAAAACCTTACTTTTTTGTAAATTACATCACATTCTTTCATTTCTTCTGGTTATTCGGGTGTATTTCACAATATTACCTATAAGTTAACTTACAATATCAGAATAATTATGTTTTAAGTATTTTTAGTTTTGTTAGCATTGGAGTAACTAGGATTGATAAATGGGATAGTCAATCCACCTAAGTGCTGAATTTATCTATATTCTTAACACGAAATGCATTATTTTTATTAATTTTTCTGAGATAACGGAGGGAGGTTGTAATCCCCCAAAACCCACTGGTTACACCCTATTTGTTTGTATTTGTTATAGAAAACATGTAAGAAAACAAGCTGGTTCGAAAAAAATTAACTACTGTGATCGTTCCATTTCTTCTTATTGCAAGTTTGCAACTACAAATATAATGTAATAGCATAGCTACTTGCGACACTTTCAGGAATTCAAGTATTTAGCAAGAGTTTGACATTTAATTTCCACTGTTTCTAGTTAAACTAAGAAAAAATGAAACTCTTCTTGAATTTCAAGTGCCTGGTTTTCCAAAAACAAATTAAATATACATCTGATGCGTATTGTACATGATTATTAAAATACCTAAGAATACGTGTAAACTCGCCTGATTTTACTGAAACCGATTGTACAAAAACGAATTAAATAAACATCTAGAAATATATATATAGGCTAGATAAAGCGACACTTATCATAGTACATACTCTTTTAAAAAGTAGTCTATAAAAATAGCAATATATTCCATTCCATTTCTTCAATAGATTTCGCATTTGAATTCTAGATGACAAATTACAGTATGCACAATGAACATTCTTTCCGTTCTGCAATAGATTATAACTGCTGAAATGGCTTAAGATTTTTACATAAATACTCGTTTTGAGGATTCCCTGAATCCAACTTTTTTCAGAAACGGGTATGTGTGTGTGTATCGGTGAACAGCCTAACTCTTGCATGGAAATCAGAAGTTAGGTATCCTGTGGAGATGTGACAAGAAGTTTGTTGACGACTTTCCATTATTTTGCATGAATAAAATTTCTTTTGTCCCGTCTTTCTCGAAAACGGCTGTTAAATGTTGCGTAAATTCTGTACATGATTTGCTTATGCTAAACGCTAAAACTTCTATTTCAAATATGTTTTTGAAAAAATTATAAAATTGAGTAGTTATATGGACAAGGGGCTTGTGTCTTTATATTCATTTTTGGGAATAATGCATATTCTTGTTTCCCATGGTCCTGTTGGCTAACATGTAAATGTTCATTTCGATATCTCGAAATTTAGAGGTTTCGCGCCATTTTATATGTACATGAGAGAAGCTGTCGACAAAGCCCACACCCTTTATGGTTGTAAATGGGGCAGATATAATGGATTGGATCCTGGATTCAAGGAACGTTTTTTTCAGAAACCCAAAAGGAGAAATTCAAGTTTCAAAATCCAGTCTTATCAAAGAATGACATTTTTTATACATGGCGGAGTTGCAGTGTGCGGTTCATATTTTGGTTCTGATGAACCATTTTCCTTTACAAAAAATCGCCTTCAATTTCATTGAATTTAAACGTACATCCAATTGCCACTTTTAAACTTAATACTGCTAAGGAAAATGAAATAAGAAATCTTTTCAGATTCCCCTCTGAAGAGGACGTAAGTTGGTTTGAAGACATATTCTTCAGAGCCAATCAAGAATGGTCAGGGAGTAGTAGGAGCAAACTGCGATTCAAGTGATGGGCACTGATCTGTAGACACGGTGAAAAATCTTTTCATTCAACTGGTATAAAATCGGTTGTAACCTATGGAAACTTTCAGATCTGCTTCCTAATTCCGTTTCTCCTGAGAACATACAGAACTCTTGGAGAGCGGCTGCCCGGAATTTAGTTCTGGTCCGTAGGAGTCGTGCCAGACGTTATAATTCTGGCCGGATTCCATGTATTTATAAGGTTTGTGATATGGACATGCCTCGGAATTACCCTATCAGCAGTACCAAAGATAAATACTCCAACCGAACGGACTTCTATGAACAGGGTATTTTGAAATTGGTATCACGATGAAAGAAATGTGTTGTGATACTTGACGACTATATAGAAAAATATACAAAAGATGACCCTTCATGTGTGCATTTGTTTGTAATTGTACCTATCAAACTTTTTGTAAAACAAATTATTGTGCTTTACTTTTCGATCCACCCTAGTATAAAGGTTTGCGTCATAGTTTTATCAGCCATATGTTTCCCGAAATTTTGGAACCTTTGCTAAGAATGAAAAGACAAAATGTATCGGTATTACAAATTTGGGGTTGAACGTTGGAATCTCTTCTTATCTCTATCTCATAACTTACTCCATTCAAATACCATAAGTAAAGCGTTCAGTGTGTACAATCCTGCCTACCTACATCCAGAGTGAACTAACGAGTCTATCCCACATCTGACACTGGAATAATGTTTTCGATTGTTGAGTTATTGTTGATTCAGTGGCTGGTGTGAGGGAGCGGGCAAGCAGGTTCTAGCTACTGCTGGCAACTAACTACATGGGCGGATCAATACGGGAGACCCAGCTCCTGGCCGTACCTGCCTGCCTCTCTCTTTTCTCTCTCTCCCTCTCCCTCTCACTGGCATTGCTTACTTCTCGCATCTGACCTATACACATCAACTCTTCTTCTCTCTCTCCTCGGATAGAGTTACGTGTAGCCAGAATTGAAGCCCTCAGTATACATACGTCTAGAATCCACTTCACGAGCCTCAGTCACTGTCTGATTCCCCGATTCTGCTCCATAACCTCTTCCCCTACGTAACAAGGCATTATCCATACTACCCCATTAAACTGTTTACTGAAGCTGAAATAATGTTCCTTCCTTAGGGTTCGAGCAATAAAATAACGTTTTCCAATATTTCTCATGGCAATACGTACAGTATGTTTCCGATTATACTGCTCCACCCAAATTAGGAGATAAATTAGAACATTGCTTCACAATGAAACTTCGGTCAAGCTACAGTCTTAAATATTTTGAAACTTATTTAGGGATAAACACAAAGGAAATTTCTTGCCAGGGATAAATAATTTGATGAATACATCCGTTCCATTATAATTACTCACGTGTTAAAGACATATGGCATATATGACGTCTGTGCCCATGAGAGTTACTGCATGTTTTGGCAATGGTTCTAGGCTGAAAAACTTCGAATCTTTTAGACAGTAATAATAAAAGTGTATTTCCTTCTATTTTGCGTCGTAGGCATCGCTAATTTTTTAAAAATGATAACTCAGCCTTTTTGTGGCAATTATTACAATGATTTTATTTTTAAAAAATATTTCACGGATGTCAGTTTTATCACGTCCACAAAATTTCCATTATGATCTATGAATAACTGACTTGAATTAATCTAGAACAGTGGTGTTCAACATATTTTAACTAAATACTATATTTCCTATATACCGAATAAAATTACTTTAAGACGAGCTATTAACCTAATTTATGAAATACACGATTGACCTTTCTTTGCTGGAGTTCAGAAACTTCCTGTATAACAGTCACACGCTGCGAAGAAACTTTGTAAATTACTTAATAAACACTGTTAGAGAAACCTAACAAAGAAGATCACAATCAGGTTTTACAGAAAGTAGTTAAAGATAAGAATTGTACAGGAGTTTGATTGCTGATCAGACTGGACTGGGATATAGATAACTACACCATACCCAGTCGCTTGTCGCAAAGTGTGTATTATTTACACACGCACGCAAGTCACATTAGCTGCCATATAGTCACGCTATACAGGGTTGTCCATTAGTCTTATCTGATCTACCCCACCCTTTCGTACGAACACAGATTTCCTTGTAACGGAGTCCATTGTTTTCAAATGTTAGAAATGACGGCTAATGTTTTTTTTTTCTCAGTAGGCCTAAGTGTATTCACAGTAATTTTGTACACAAAGAGTGTACATAACCAGTTATAATTTATTATATTTTAATTCAAATTTATTTCTCTAATGTCTACAGTATAGCATTTTTTATTGATCAATAATATGCTTTTATTTTATAGTAACCTACTTATTTAAAAAATAACTATTTACTTTCTCAGATAATCGCATATCATAGAATGATATGCAATGCAATATCGGAAGAAAATTACATATTTATATAAATGTCAACTAAAATATATCTAATAATGCATATTCTCATAATACAAAATTTGATTATTTTTTCACAATATATGTAGTGCTGAAAAGTATTTAAATTGAATGATCGTGAAAGAATCGGAATTCACATAATTCTATAAAACACATTTCTTGCAGCCTAGAAGACGAAATAGATTATTTTTTTAATAATGACGTCTGTAGGTATGTTTGTGTAGGTCTGATGGGGTAAAATTTGTTGTAGTAAGCCTATTTAAATTTGACTCTTTTCCCATCCTTTGGAAATTGGTTCTATTATTAAAACATTAAGTTTATATTTCACAAATTTTTTGTATAGTTTTCACTAATTCGTCTTACATTATTATGTAAATAAAATGGCTAGTTTATAATAAAGTAATAAAGATAGTTAATAAAGCTATAGATAGAACAAAGTACATATTTCATTTCAACAAAGTATTGCTTTACCAAGTCAACAGTTATCGAGATAAAATAGATGTTGTAAGTTTTCAATCCATTAAGAATGTAAAACAGGAAGCCCACAGCTATTTCACACTAATTATTTCGCTAGCAATCGATTTCTTATCATGTAAACAAAAACGTTATCTGATTATTACGAGGGAGTAATTTTTTATATGACATGCCGGATATTCCATTTATATTTTAAGCCTCCAACTTACAAATTCTGCTATAGCAAGTGTTTCTTACAGAGTGTTTCTTGAAAACAAATCCTAATTTTAAACACTACTTCAGCTTCACGAAACCTCCACCAATTAATAAGCGTGACAGTCTAATAACTTTTCCCCCATTAATCAACATTTACGTTACTCGAGGTAATTAAACGAGTTTAAAATCTTGAAAGTTCTCCATCACGTTAATGACACTGAAACAGTTGTTAATTTGGCAGCATTCTCTCTTAAACTTACTTATCTACTTTCCTAAGTAGTTAGCAACAAAGTGCATTGAAAGTTGGCCCGTTATTGCAATCATAGTACTACGTCCGCAAAGAATAACTGTTATCTATGTGGTTTTTATACACACTAGTGTTCAACAGGCTCGGAGAATGGAACATAGTTATTATTATGTAACACACTACAATGTAATATACAAGTAATACTTTACTCACAGTTTTCCATCCATGAGTCAAAATACGAGGGTTGTTCTGAAAGTAAGTTTCGTCATTTTTTTTCACATGGAAACTTTATTACTAAAACAAATACACCATGCAATTATGAAATATACCCCTTGCACTATTTTTCAACATAGTCTCCACCGACATTGAGACATTTGTCATAGCTTGCAATCAGTTTGAAGAAACCACTCTGATAAAACTCGGTGTCCTGCTATGCAAGGAATTGTCGCACAGCCTTCTCCACCTCAGCATTGTTTTGGAAGTGACGTCCCGAGAGTGCGGCTTTCATTGCATGGAACAGGTGCTTTCCTTCACTGAACATGCAACACCAGCGACCAACAATTTGATGAGACATGACCTCTTCACCATACACAGTCTGTAGGCGTCCATGGATGATGGACACACTAGTCCTACATGCCCATTCATACCGGATAACAGCATGTACTTCCATTGTCGACCACGTTTTCAGTACAAGTCCATCTGCCATCGTGATTTGTACTCAAATAACCTCGGGCACGCCAGTCTACTTCTTCGGGACTCTACTCATGCATCGTTTCTCCTCTGCTGACGCTCTTTCCGTCGTTGAACCAGCAATAGGTGTCGATTCTTATGGCAGTTGTTTGCTTCATCAGCTTTACCATCTTCACTTTTTAAAAAAACGACGAAACTTACTTTTGGAACATCCCTCGTATAATAACCTGAGCCCTTTGCTTTGTCTTCAAAAACGCATCATTGAATTTTTTTTATCAAAGCCTTCCGACTATTCTTCCAAATGATTATTTCCTGAATTTAACGTATTCTTCGTAGACCAAATTTACAAGTACGTCCTATTAGGTTATTTTCATAAACATCGTGACAATTATAGGTCAGGAGGTCATGAATAGAACATGCGAAGGAATTAATTTAATTTAGTAACTGAACCAAACAAATTTACAACTTCTGGAGTTAAACACTGTTCAAGTTTCGGCCCAAGACTATTCAATTCATTTATTAGCAACGATCCTGAAATAACTGGCTTAAACAACAAAAATTTAATTCTAAATTTACTAGAAATTGTATATAATTACTTTTATTTCCCTACTTCTGTCATTACTACAACATTTCCAATATTAAACTTTAAAATATAGATATTATTGCTTTGTCTTATCTTAAAATAATCTGTTTTTAACAACAGAATTTATATATTATTATTGTATTTATTCCTACATTTCCATTGTAATAAATGTAATATGTTCTGTCCTTACTGTAAATTGCATTGAGTTATACATTTCTTTGTTTGGTAAATCAATTTTTTGAACTACTGTAAATCATTATTTAAGACTAAGTTACTTTGTTGTATTGAACTGAACCGCCCTGAGCACAAGCTTCGCTTCTTCAGGCGGCGTTCGAAATCACATTTTTATATATTTTATATTGTAATTTCAGGTTTGTATTCGTGAATGCTAACCGCTGAAATATAGGATCGTTCTTTCGTAAGTTTTAGTAAAAATGTTTACCTACTGATACTAATTTCCTAAGTTTGTTTTGATAGAGAAACATTCCAGATGTAATCTTTTGTTTTATATCTGTGGTTCCCAACCGGTGGTCCACGGACCACAGGTGGTCTGCGAGAGCCTCGGGAGTGGTTCGCGGGAAGGTCCGGCAGCACATATAAAAAAAAAACCTTTTTAATAATTAGTAAGAGCATTACTCCTAGAATTCCTCAGCTTGTCCAAAAGATTCGGGCACAAAAGTCACACTGAGAAAAACGTTGAGGTCAAATTTTTTTCAACGTTCTTGTTCTTGTTTCAACATAAATTTGTAATTGAGATTTTTTATATTTTGTAGTTATTATGTAGTGACTATCCATTATAAAAAAATAATTTTATTTATTAAATAACTTGTGATTTAGTTGTACTTTACCCCAATTAATAGAAATAATAAATAATGCGTTCCGAAAACAGTTTTACTTAATCATTTTTTAATTTGGCTATGGGGAAGGCGCTGAGGAAGGGTACAACTGATAGGGGGTATGGCGGGGGATGGAATGGTCCGTACATGATTGAATTTCAGGCTGAGAGGTCCGTAGACTTCTACGGATTGGGAACACTGTTTTATACAGTGACTTGTTATAAATTGAAACTATATTGCGCGAAACTAGTGTATAAAAATCCTAAACAATGACACAATTATCCTCTATTTCGTTTGACTGTTTCCCTGTAATGTAATGAAAGGAGAGCTCGAAGGGCTGCTCATAGTTTGCTTTCGTCTCCCTACCTAAGTCATTCTCTTCTTACTCAGCTAGCCCCTATCGCTTTGCAACCATTACTGCCACTACTACAAGCCGTAATACTCAATTGCCCAATGTCTCAGATTCTAAAGGCACTTTACTCGCTACCCTTGCGGCTAATCCAAATACTGAATCGTGAAATTAATGCTATCATCCGGCACTGCCTTCCCTACAAACTGCAAGCCAATTTGCTAACCTTAGCTGACCATTTCCGATAGGATTTCAATGTTTCTGAATGAAATAGATACTGAAACAATGAGGCATAGGGATTGAATTTATGAACAATTATTTGTGAAAGCATTATGTTTGCATAACATTAATCAATACTAAATTGCAATAAGACTTTACATAATTTTTTGTAATATATGTAATCTATATAAAAAGAAAGTTATCTATTTTCTCCATAAACAGATATCGAATTAGCCTATAAATACTTTCTCACTCTTAGTTGGATTGAAATTTAATACATCAGCTGCGCTGAAACATGGCATTAGTTTCTTAACAAAAACCGAACGATCAGAGTAGGATGAAAAATAATATATAATATATATATATGTATCCAAATATAAATAAAAATGAATGTAGCCTATATAGATATAGGAGTAGAATAAAATATATTATAAAATAGTTATTCTATTTGCATTATGCACTTTTTTATGAATTTGAATTTTTGAACTGAACGGCACCCGAGCCCGACTATTTTGCCCTTTCATTTTAACCTGAAAATTGCAGTTATTATTATTAGTATTATTAGTAGTATTATTATTATTATTATTATTATTATTATTATTATTATTAATGTTATTATTATTATATAATTTTACTGCAAGATACCTTTTCATCCTGATGGTTCGGTATTCTTTTAATACTTTTTTTATGTAACGTAAACAAGTTTTCAACATAATTTTTTTCTTGTAAAGAAAGATTTCGTCCATTTGTTTCAAGTGATCCTTTAAGTTTCTGGTTAATTCGCTTGTTAATATAATCAATCAAATTTGGTAATATAAGTCGTAATGAACAAAGTAAACATCCAATATGCAACGTTTTCGATTGATTTTTTTTTTATTTTATTCCTTTTGTATGGCCTAAATGCATTTTAATATATAGGCCTCTATGTTCTTAAATTTACTAAATGAATTAAAATTGAGCATAATTATATGGTGCAATTCATTCATTCAACAGTCTGTTCTAAATAATATTGACTGATTTATGAAAATGTAAATAAAATAAAATAAAACTTATTTCGTCATAGATTGGGTAATGTGCATGAGTCAAGCAACTCACAACACAAGGGGTAGGACTAATACAATGCTGTGTGCTGTAATTTTTATGAGCATTGAATTACTGCCTAAATATGAAGCTTATTATATTATAATGTTCATTTCTTTTTGTTTACAGGTAAGTGTTTGGCAAATCAACATTGGAGTATGGGCTGAAAAAGAAATGAAGATATCTATATGTGAGTCTCGTTGCACTATCTTTATAGAACATTTTCATCTTCTGTTGTTTTTTAAGTTTACGCTTAAAATAACAATTATCCATTTCAGTGAGCCGAAATCTGTCAAATAAGTAAAGTAGGCCTAAATAGTAAATAAATATGTTACATATTAGTTTAATAAAAAATTAACAACAGGTGATTGTTTAATGCCTCTAGAAGACAGGAAGGATTGTGTTCATACGCGATCCTATAGGGCGTACAATAAACTATAGTATCCTAAAATGTTTACAATATCTTATAACTTTTATTTAAAATTGCAATGACCTATAAAAATTGGCATCATTGTAATGATAAAATATGAAGTATGTAAATAACGATAGACTTTTCTGAGCGTGTCTGAGGAAGAGTCTACTCTCCAGTGTTTCTGATATCCCTTATAACTTACACACCTCTATCGGAATTAATATATCCCATTCACTTCCGTTTTCATACAGGATATCAACTATAGACCTACAAGCTAGAAAGAACCCTCAGATTACTGAATCAAGCAGAGCTTCGTTCCTCGCATGCTTCTTTCTGCAGTACGTTTCACGTAAGAGTTGGCCAATCATGCGGGTCCTGCGTCGCGGCGGCCACTACTCAAACTCCCGAGCGATCGGGTGAAATATCTATGCAAATATAGCCGCTAAGGGCGGAATGATTAAGGTTCTCACAGCTACAGTTAAAATTACAATGAAAATAACCACGTACTTCATCACAAGAGAGTTGGAAGTGTCCTCCTCTTATATTCACACAACATTGGCACCTTTTTAGTAAATTTTCTTTCATGCGAATAAGTTCAGCTTCCGAGATAGAGTTAAGTTCTCTTGTGAAATTGGCTTTAAGTTCTTCTAATGTATGGAGAATTCACATATACACTTTATTTTTCAAGTTCCCTCATAAATAATAGCAACATACTCTTAGAAGAACTTAAAGACAATATCACAAGATAAATTCCAACATGATATTCGATTATTTCTATATCCCATCCCTACTTCATTCACTGAAGAAATGTACATATTCGTAAAACTAAAAAAATGTTAAACTTCGTTACACGTCTACAGAAGACTGAAAATATTTAAGGAACACTATACGTTGAAATAAATGTTTGGGGTTGAAATCCTGGATTTAACAAGCACGTCGAATAACAGGAATGAATCGTTGATCATCCAGTACAACTCAGCATTCTGGAGTTTCAAAACAAATACGCATCTATGAATAAACAAATCACAGAAATCACAGAACGTTTTAACTCTCTCGTATTCTCCCCTTTTCTCTTTTCACGTTTTTCCTCACACACTCACTCTCATAATGGGGTGCTCTCGCATTCTCTCACTCTCACACACATACCTTCTCTTTCCGTACATCTCGTTTACTTCTCTCTTCTCTCTCTGTGAATAGACTATAAGCGACAGTATTTTATAATACAGCCATACAAAATAAGCGGCTTTTTATTTTAGATTCAAAGCAATAAGATGAACTGAATTAAATACCGCAAGGATGGAAGAATCGTACAAAAAGATTGATATGTAATGTTTTATAAAACATCTGTTTCTAAACCCCAATTATATTTGAAACAACAATACAGGTATGCAGACGTGTTATCTTATAAACACATGTCATGTTGACTTTAGGAAGCAATCCGTTTGTATTTCACAAAATGTTCAAGTAGGCATTTGAAAAACTTTTAAAATATATTGAGTGAGTTAGGACGGACGGTCTCAACCTCAGATTCACATGTTAAAAATATCAGAATTAACTATATTTTACTTTATTAAATTAAACAAGCCATTACAGCCTTGAGACTCTCCATACATGCTTCCTCGATTCATAACCTCAAGTTTAAAGCACTTTGACTTTAGAATAATAGGCTAAGTATGTACATTTGTGTGTATTCGTGCAGTCTCCTCTGAAATCAAGAAAATGGAAATATTCGATATACCCTACAACCCTGATTTTCTGTCTCGATTAACCGAGGTTCCCTAGTATCCGAAGTATATCCAATTCTTACTGTGTTTGATATTATATGCAGTGATCAATAATAGACCTATGGAGCTTTTTGTTCCAGTTGTTCATCACTTTTTTTAAGCTTTTGAAGCACCTGTATGTAACAATATGAATACAATTTCGTAAAATTCTTCTATTATATTTAAGGAAATTCTCAAAAGTTATAATTTTTATGGACTACTAATGCAATATTTAAAGTATTTTAACTAATTTCTGTCTTATGTTCCTTATGTATAACAACCTAATGATTATTTTTATGTTTTTATTTAAACTAGACATCGGTGAGAAAAATCCTTTTTTGTTATAATTTATACAAATTTTCATTTTTCAACAAAAATAATATAAGGGCAAAATACTTTACATAATTACTTAATTTAAAGCTTAGTAAAGGTGAATGCGCATGGTCTTTCTAAATTTGTTTTTCAGAGCTTTTAAATTGACGATAGTCGAAAATGAAGAGCTAAAGTATAGTACTATAAATTAATAATAATAATAATAATAATAATTTCCAGACGTAAGTCATGTGGGGTTTCATTACTTAATTTGGAGTGACGTCACATGATGTCGAAAGGAGTTTTTTTATAAAGCACTGCTTGTGTGAAAGGATAATTTTTCATTTCCGATGTGTTGTTATTTATTGCAACAGGCTCGTCCGATCTTCAGTTCATATTAGTTGTCAGTACTTTTTCTTTTCCATGGTAGCCGGTGTCAACAAGGTGTGCAGTCGTCTAGGACGGGTCCATGTAAACCAAACAGGGAATTGAGGGGATTCGTGCAATAGGTACATGTTCAACTAACGCATGGACCCCATCATTTCCTTGTTTGTGTAACACATCTTGTTGACACCGACTACCATGAAAAACCAAACAGTCTACATTCTTATCTATTTTGTGTACATTTAAAATTTACCATTTATATCTCATATTGCTTTAGTATAGTTTCGGCGTAGTTAACTGCACGTTCAAAGAGCTGAACGACTCAGCTCTAATAATAATAATAATAATAATAATAATAATAATAATAATAATAATAAATATAATAATGATATTAATATTAATAATAATATTATTATTATTAATGCTAAAAACAACAACAAAAGCTTGAACATTTTTATATTATTTTTTTACACGTGCATTCCTTTAAGTCCAACACATTCCGTAATAACATACTTCATTTCAAGTACAGGCATATAACTCTGCACGAAACTGAAGCAGGTGCTGTTGGGGAGGAGGAGGAAGGGGATGAAACAAATGTCGATACAGTGCGGGGAAGCGGAATGTTTCCAATCAACTCTATGTATAATTCTATTCACTCCACCCTCCCTGCTTATTCATTGCTTCGTTTTATTTCCTGTACTGCCAACAATCCGTGCTTAATTAAGTGACTGCTGGTTTTGCTGCCCAATTTTCTCACCTTTCAAAACATATGGTATCACATAGGCCCTATCTGCAAATCGTACGCAACGTCAGACGTACGGATACACATTATATATATATATATATATTTTTTTTTTCGAGGCTTGTAATTCTCCAAGTCGTTACACATGACTAATGATTAATGATTAATGTTTATAATATTGTCAATTTATTTAAGACGAATTCTCTTTTCATTGACATTGTAACGCTGTTTATTTCCCCTCTCTCTCTCCTACCCTCCCTCCCTTTCCCTCTCGCTAAGAGTAACACATCTTCGTTCAGAGGATTTGTAACACTTCAATTTAGACATTATAACAGCATTATTTATAACGTAACTCGGATTTATATTAATATACCGGATTTCAGTATTTTTTCGTCATTCAGTAAACATCCAGGTAGCCTTTTCAGTTCAAGAAACATCTTCTTAGTGAAGATGGTGAATGCTTAGTAACACAAGAGTAAACAAACATAAAAACATTTATTAATTCAATAAATCATCTGCCACCTACTGAGGATGGACTTGAAGATACGTTGGCACCCCTGCATATTGCTTATTCAATAGTTGTTTGAACATGATTCAAAGCTTTATTGCTCACCAGAAAAGACAATTTCTACAAACAGTAGATGGCTTATAACTACACTTCAGAGAATTTTTTCCAAAAAATGCTTCAAATAAAAGTTTTAGCTCTTAGTATAAACACTCCAAGTATAGAGTTTAAACAAAATTGTAGGAGCCGTTTTCCAGAAAATCGCGAAAAACGTAGTTTTCGTCGTGTAAAGTCCCTTTAAAAACAATATAAATTCGTCGCCAATCTTTGGGTGACATCCTCAGAAGGTACACCTCCCAGATACAAAATTTTGTTTTCATACGATTTTCCGGTCTGCAGCTAGGCTGTTCACAGACACACACACACAGGTTTTTTTTCTGAAAATAGTATTTTTTGTATTCAGGGTACCTCAAAACGTCTATTTATGTTAAAAACTCAACTTCGAATATGGGGATCCTTCCTATACGAATAGTGCCTATGGTATGGGCAGAGGAAGTAAAAAACGGTACCTGACACCATTTACAGGAAATAAGTTAATCAACATGTATCCTAGTCAGAGCTACAAAGATTAATTATCAAGAGCATACTGCATCATTTACGATGCTCGGTTCACTTGCGTATATTTAGCTTTATTGCAGAGCAAGACTTCATCGTGAAAAACCCATGTTAATCTCAGAGTCTCTAATTTAGTTAATTCAGCTGTATCAGATTTATTCATGTAAGATGAAATTACTCTTGTTCTTGAATAAACTTTCATATTAATCTTACATCCAGAAGTAATTGAGATTGATAACTCATTTTGTTCGAAATAGGACATACGTTGTCTTATATTATATAGTATATATACTTATATATTTACATATACGATATGTATATGTGAGGAGTATCGTTGCAACCGTATCATGTCCACCCCTGGACAAAATCGAGTTTTACATGAATTCGCATAGATTCTAGCATACTCTTTCATGCTGTGAACTCTGTTTACGTCAAACCATATTATTTTGTCCCGGTGAAAATGGCATGCGAAAAGCGGCTGTTGCTGCAAATCGTATTATGTCCACAGTTATTTTTATCATTATGATTACTCTTTAAGTGAATTATGTTGGTTAAACTGACGACTTGATCAGTGCTAAATGTAGGAAGGATTCTGTTCATACGTGCTATGTTTCACAGTGAATGAAAGCATAATTGGGGGGAGGGAAAAGTCCTGAAGGAAAACGAAGCAGTAAAAGTCAGCAACGCAGTTCCTTTCTGAGGACAGATAGGCTATGTGTTGAATATTAAGATACAAATTAGTAATCTGATTTTTCTTCTTAATATTGCTATTCTGTGTCATCACTAGTGTAGGCCTATTACGGAACAAACCTTGAATTCCATTTTATTCCTGGAAATAAGCTGTTCACTGTTGCAAATAGCATAATTATACATTACGTATGAGGTGAAACAAAAGGCTTGGATTAAACAAAAAATCGTTAGTCATACTATTCAATTTGGGATACGTAAAGACAAGTATCATGACTTTAAATTTGTTAATACCTTCCATGGTTTAGGTGTAATTTATTTTTGGGCCCTCTTATAATTTTTGTTGTTGTTGTTGGACATTATACGGGTTACAACGATACTCGTACATACACACAAATCTAGTGGTTCATTTTCAGTCACTGTATAATCTGTATTGTGTTAACAATACTGTAACAGTCCATAGGTTTGAAAAGTACGACTGATGGCTGAAATTGATTTCTATTTCATTTAAGCTCTCTTCTTTGTGATTCCAGTTACAAAAGTGCACTATTGAGATCTCATTTATTTAGTAGTTTTACATCAAATTCCATCGTGATACATTCCATGAAAAGATATAGTTTACCAACGAGTGACTGCGTCAAATAATTTATTCGTTTTACAATTCTCTGATAGGATGGTTTGACCTGTGATCTGCATTCAAAAGCAGATTGAAATCATAATATGTTTCCATGACCGGAGACGCTACTTCTCTTCTGTTATTCTCACGGCAAAGGACCTTTTGAGTAAATTGACAGCAATTCTAGCCGTTAATTATTTTTCAGTTTTTATGAGTTCAGAAAATTATTTTAAGATTTGTTCCTAAATTTTAATAACTAAGCGACTAATGTCAAGTTTTAGACACCTTGGCGTTCATTTGTTAGTACACAACAAACTCGGCACTCGATAGCCCGGCAGTTCGGATTACTCGGCAACCATGACGGCAGTATGAACCAATTTTTTGGGCAAAAATGAGGTGAACTATTTTGTGGTAATTTATTGACACGTATAATTTTTATTTCATAGAAGAGAATCTATATCCGTTTTATGAAGATTTTTAACGGTTTTTTTGTTATATTTGATATCAATAAACACATTTTTAATTTTTGCAATAACAGTTTTAATTTTTAAGCTCTTATTCGCGATAACTTGGTATTTTGGGAACAAGGCGCCCTTTCGGTGCATGTTGGGCCGAGTTTGTGGAACTCTATTGTAATTACAGAATTCTGAACATTAAAAAAGTGTCAAAACCTTCATGCTAAAAATATATTTAATTTGTGGTAAGACTACATGCAAAAATTAAAAATCATACAAGAAACTACTGAAAGGACAGCTCTTTATTTCTGTTATCATTTAATTCAGAATGTTGGATTAAATTTCAGGACAATATAACTGAAACCCCTATTTTTTTAGTGTTACTTTGATTGGTCATATTATTTCTGTTATAAATCCTGAGTGGCGAAGTCCTTATTACGCGGACTTTGTCCCCAAGGTAGCTCGATCACGACCCAGGTCAATGACATTTATGCGAGCATGTCTGTAAATCTGAGGAACGTAAAATAACTTATTTGGGACAAAATTCTGGCACCTTGCGAGGTTCGCAAGCCTAAATAGCAGTACACCCCGTCGATACATAATTAAACATAAAAACTTAAAACCACTTGTCACAATTATTATAAAAGAATTCGAGGTAGGTTTCAGCGCGAACTCGGGCAATTTTCATATGTGAAAATTCACATTGCATTACTTATAGTTAGCGATTATTAAAAGTTCGTATAGGCCGTCATTATTGCATGGCCTCTTAATTTTTCATAATGACTGTGCAATCATTTTTTTAATATCTTGCTCAAAAAAGCAGTAAAAAAATTTGAAGTTTATATTATGTTAAGTAATTTTAAAGAATGTAAAGCTTTATTCACACAACTTCCTACACAATAGTAAAGAGTGTTTGCAAACACGTTTAAACTGCTCTAAATAATGTTGCTAAGGGATGTATGAAAATTGCCAGCTTCTCTAGAATAGGGAGTAGCCTACTTTACTTTATTGTTTATATGAAGGGAACCAAGCACGTTAACCTTGTGAGGAAATGCAAGTTTAGTTTACTTTGCGAAGTTTGGTATGCTGTGTATTTCATTTGTATTTTAGCAGAGCATACATACTCATTAAGGCTGGTGCTGAATGTGTTGGGCTCGAAAAGGTCTATTGGGGTGTGACTGCGATGAGGAGAAGGGTGAAGGCGAAGAGGGGGTGTTTTAAGTTGGCGCAAAGCGTGTTATTTAACACCGAGTTAACTGTAATGGGGGCACAGCATTGAAATCCTCTGACCTGTGCCTTAATTGTAACTTTTGACATGCAGTTTATCCTGTACTACTTTTATTCATTCCTACTGCTTCTCCTGAAATCATTAAATTGCATCCCTTCCTCCCGACACATCAAAGAGGAATATTATGTCCTGTGTTGTCTCATATTATGTAAATTACTGTTATGTAAACGTAAAGATATTGATACTTTTATTTAACGATATATTAAATGGAGAACGATTTGTCATTAATTTCGCGTATAGCCTATCCCAGTTTAATTCATGTAATCATACCTCAGGTTTTTTATCTTTTCATTTTTCTGGGCAAAACATATTTAAGAAATATATATCACATAATGAATTAGTGCATTTGTGAAGGTGGTTTCCAAGAACCTCACATTAAAAATTCAGATTCATATTTTAATGTATGTTGGGGGAAATGGATTTATATTATTATTAAAGCAATCTATTAATAACATGCATATTTTGCAAGAGTTTTTCTAACTATTATTAAATTGAGGAATTCCTCGCAACAATCTCTATATATATAAAAGGCTTTGTCCTGACTGACTGAATGACTGACTGACTGACTGACTGACTGAATGACAGGAATCAACGTACAGCCTAAACTATAACAGGTAGAGACTTGGAATTTTGACAGTACCTTCTGATTTATAATGTAGGTGCTCACTAAGAAAGGATTTTGAAAAATTCTGATTCTAAATGCCAAAAATTAAATGTTTTTGAAAATACTTAATCCCTTTTTACATAGAATTATCAATTCCAAATCACAGAATATATTGTTGCCAAATGGTATCAGATGGGCTTGGAAAAAGCAAATGAAATGCACTTTTGACAAATAAGAGAAGTTATCAAAATAATTCATGTTATAAATAAATATTACAGAATGAAATCCACTAAAATAATGGAATCACATAACTTTCTCTACCCTGGACATAGAGAAAACAAAACGAGGTATGGTAATGTGTATATTATTATATTATATCGCAGGTTTTTGGAGAGAAAAGTATGAAAGTGACAATGCTTTATGGTAACATAAGAGTGGGAAATTTCCCGCCTCGATATTACAATTTTATGTTACAGGAATTTCTGTTTCTTCTTATTTAAACCTCTACCAGGCTTGCTGTGCACTGTACAAGCGATGGGATGCAAAATTCTAGATCCTCTATGAGCCATAAAAAACTATATCAAGCGTTTTCTGAGGGAATAGTTTGAGTGTAATAAGTCGTTCTTCCTATTTCAAATTATAAATGCATATATAAGGACCTAGAATTTAAAATTGAAAATCCTTCATAAGCTAATTTCCAATTACAAAATACAAAACCCGGGCGACGCCGGGTCTTTTAAGCTAGTCTTGTTATAAGTAGGGGACGGATTTCTATGACATGTCATATTTTTCCCCTTTGCATTATTTCAGGTTTCCGACTAATTTAAACCCGATTCCAAGCATCCTGGTGAAAATGGAACGGCTTTTATTGTGTATATAACTGCATATTTAGGAAATGTTCAACTATTTAGCATATTTAGTATGAATATGCATATTTAGGTCATATTTTTGGCATATTTGTGTGCATATT
Organism: Ectobius pallidus; assembly: GCA_964059195.1. Lineage (NCBI taxonomy): Eukaryota > Metazoa > Arthropoda > Insecta > Blattodea > Ectobiidae > Ectobius > Ectobius pallidus. The sequence continues at coordinate 78,240,874 of CAXKWD010000006.1, forward strand.
AAATAAATTTTTAAGTTTCATATCATATTTTGTAAATTTTGCGTTATAATGATATTTTTTGAGAATTTACAGATGTTTTAATTAATTAACATTATATTTTAATCAAATGAATTGTACTGAAATTTAAAAAATACACACAATGTGTAAGTGGTAAAGTCATATTTTAAATTTTATTGCTCATATTTTAATGTTTTTTAGGTCATAGATGTATGCATATATCCTACTTTTTAGAAATAGGTCATAGAAACCCGCCCCCTAGTTATAAGTCACCGTTAATGACATAACATTTCCAGTAAGACACACACATGACGTTCCTTCACTAGTTTTCAGTTACAATATCAATACTGCCATTTAATGACATCAAAACGTGCATTAACGCAGCTCTTAGCATCCCAAACACGCGTTTATGTCATAACAATCTGATCATACGCCCCTAATGGAAGGACGCTGTACCGGTTGAATGGACACCTCACGTCTCTGTTACTAATAGGCATAATGCAGTATGATATTACGTACCCCAGATTGGTCCGCAGATTGATTTAATCAAAGATTAATTATATTAATCATTAATTGAGTTAAAGTGATTGAGTGTCCTTGTACATGTCGGAATCCTAACAAGGCGTTGAGAACTACCTAGTGCATTGTAATGTCGTGTATATCATTGAACGTAAGAGGGCTCCGAACTCGAGGCCTTTATGTCTATAAATGTCATGAATCACTAGCATCCATGTATCTCAATGTTTGCTTCGAATACTACAATCACCAATCCAAATTACCGAAAACAGTTTACTGGATTTCACGTGGATTTCACTCTACGTGAAATCCTTTTTTCATATTTCATTCTTTCTTCTTTCTTTCGTTATCGTAGTTTCACCTCTCCCTTTTAGGATTTAAGCGACCCAAGCCGCCCGGGCCTTACAGGGCCGCGACCTGTCGGGAGAGGGATTATCTGTGGATCACATACATACTTTTTTGACCAGACAAGGACATGGAGGCCCTCCCCGGATGAGTGATCAGCCCAATGCCGGGGCCACCTCCGAGACAACACGAACACATAGGACGAGACACACCATTCACACACACACACACACTCACTCACTCCAATCAACGCGAGGATGGGATGAAGATGATAATGACGGCCAGATGATATCTGGGGACCACAAGGAGCCTAAAGTTACCCGACATTTGTCTCAAAGGTGAGGAAAAAACCCAGAAAAAACCCCACCTAGGTAACTTGTCCCGACCAGGAATCGAACCCGGGCCAGCTGTGCATCCTCTGAGCCACAACGGTGGACCATAATATCTTCAAGTTTATTTATTCCCGTTTGATTCTTTTGGATTAGTACGGTTATGAGTAATTAGGTAAGCAAGTTGCAAGCTTTTTCTGGTTAAATCCTGATGCAATCCGGATGGCATTTACTTGTAATTTTTGTGGTAGGCCTATGAATGAAATTCTCCAGTTTTAACTTTAAAAATTCCCCATTTTTCTTTCAGGTTATGTATTTATAAAAGTACTCATACGTAATTCTTCGAAATGCAACATATCTTGAGAACATAATTTGCCTTAACTGCTGTTTCTCTTTGCCAAAACGTTATAATTTAAAGAAATATCAAGAGAGATAAGTTGGAAATAATTTAACTTGAGTGCTTAGAGTTTTAGGAGGATGGATCGATAAGTGAAGAGAAGTAGACTATGTTCGGAATGAAACTTTCTAATATAATAATAATAATAATAAAAGAAAATAAACAGGACCCATAGTATTAGGTAATATTTAAATTATATAGAATAACCAGTATCTTAACCCCACAACACTGGTCACTGATCGTTTCTGTAAATCTATAATAAATAACAAATTAGCTTGTTTTCGCTCTACACATGTTTCGTAAATATCTGGTCAATGTATTATATCTGGTCAATTATAGAAAAGTCAAGTTAGCAGGCTGCTGTATATATTATAACCGGATATGAGTCTTCTAATTTACTTTATTTTAACAAGTACAGGATTTGATACAATATCAGCCTTACCTTCTTCACAATATGTGGTTGGTTTCCTAATGTATGCGTTGGTATAGCTGCCCCAATTCTTTGTCATATCCTCGCCTTCCTTTAATAATTGCACCGAGGGCAACGAGAAGATGAATGGTATCGAATACCCTCAAGAACAAAGCAGAAAATGGTCTAATAGAAGCCTGGAAAAGGGACTTGCATGGGAAGACTCGTGAGCCAAGAATGAAATCTGGCCATTTCGAGTAAGATTCAAAAGCAGAATTGTTTTATGCAGAATACTTCACAACGTAAAGTCTACTATTCTGAAACGTTAAGTATTAATATGGAGAAAGAAAAATAAGAAAGTCTTAATCACGCACGTATTTGGACATTTATCTTATGAAATAAATTTTTATTAAGATTACATCAAGAATTAGAAATTTAATTGGTAACAAAACATTACTAAAGGTTCTTCTTTCATTTTGATTTTCCTATTCTCAATCATTATATTCAATAAATTTCTAGGCCTATTAGGATATATTGTTACTAGCACTCCATTTACAAATTTTCTTAACCGTAATCATTTATCAGTTTTATAAAAGACATCCCTCAATATTTAACTTTGACTTTTTTTTTATAATATTGTTTTCTGTTTCATTTCCTGTTAATGCTCTCATGGTGATGGTGAATGGTCTGATTTGCAGTACCATTGCCTGTACAACGTGCATCTCAGCGGACTGTATGATAGATAATTAGGGCTGATTAAAATCAAAATGCACGCCATACATTCGAATAGAAAATAAAATAATAGGTTTACAAGAAACAAAGACCATAGGCGATGTAACACGACACTGAATTCTTCTTAAGCACAATCACTCGCTAATTCTTGGTTGATGTCTTGAAGATCTATTATTTTATTTTCTATTCGAATGTATGGCGTGCATTTTGATTTTAATCAGCCCTAATTATCTATCATACAGTCCGCTGAGATGCACGTTGTACATTTTTGGTCATCCGGCCCGGAGGACCAAAAATGTACAACGTGCATCTCAGCGGACTGTATGATAGATAATTAGGGCTGATTAAAATCAAAATGCACGCCATACATTCGAATAGAAAATAAAATAATAGGTTTACAAGAAACAAAGACCATAGGCGATGTAACACGACACTGAATTCTTCTTAAGCACAATCACTCGCTAATTCTTGGTTGATGTCTTGAAGATCTTCTAAAAGCAGAGATGATTGAATCCGCCCAATAAAAAACCTTGTTGGTTTCAATACAGATTTATTTAAAATTCCAGAGGACCACTCGACTTGATACGTCGAGAACTTGTAATTATTAATTAAGCATATACATATAGCAATTGTATGCTATAAATGTGATTTACAGTTAATCTTGTGATGTCTTTTAATCTCAAATCACAAACGCAATGCTAATGTCAATAAATTAATTTGCGTGTTGTGTAGCGTCAAAGCAATATTCAAATATATATGAATATTAAAATCTTTTAAACACTCACTTGTGTAATGACTCCTTCTTGTAACGAATATCACTACAGGAAATAATCCTGAAGTCCAATCAAGCTATATTAAAGCTAGTAGAGAAGCTTAGCAGCGACGTAGAAGAAATTCACCATTTTGCGGCGAATAATAATTAGAACTGCTTCTGTGCAGATAAAATTAATGTTGATAAATCCTTGAATCGTTGTAAACAGATTCCAAGGCGAATAAGTATTAATAGCTGCTGCTAGCTACGTCCAGAGAGAATTGAAAATCCTTTCAGAGGATTACACAATAGACGAAGAAGGAAGAAGAATGAAGAAGTAAGGTTTGAATTGAAAACAATGACTTGTAACAATACTAAAGAATCAATCCCATTGGACGAAGATAAAAACGATTAGGCAATTTAAAGACAAAAGATTGTATTTTGACAATAAAAATAATAATTACTAGAAGGCCGTGAGAAAAATTAACATTGAATAAAATCTTACCAAGGCCGAAAAAAGACAAGAATAATTATTAAAAGATTATTATAGAAGGCCAAGAAAATAAAAAACTACGTCAAATCTCAAGTATCAAACATAACTGAACAGTGCCGTCAAACTAACTTACCGCACTCATTACCGCACTACTTATCACACAGGTGCCTCATTAGGCTATGATGTCAAACCCAGGAATTTTTTTATTTGACCATAATTAATCCAGAGTCCCTCAGCTGAAGGCCAGTTTCTTGGGACACTTAACTATCATGGTTTCATTAGTTTGGTGGATATAGGAGATGGTGAAGAGGTGAGTGATGAATGGGTGGAAGGTGGATATTTGCAAGAAAGTTTACAGTGACAACAAATCGTAAGCAATCATTAGGTTAAAATGGTAGGCCATATACGACTAGCTGCACCTACTAAATTTTTAGTAGCAAATGAAAATAAGAACACGCACAATGAGCATTATCAAATTGTGAGAGCGTGAGAAGAAAGTAATCGATGCCCATCAAGCATTCATTGTCTTCGTGTGATCATGCAATGAAATAAAAAAAAACATTGCACAAAGCGAAAATAGTAACGTTTTAAGGTTGGTATACTTGGAGCCTAGCATCTCGAACAGTTGTTTGTATATGACTAGTAGGTGCCCGTGGCTTCGCCACGATAATTCTTTTAAAAATTAAAAATTAAGAGTATAATAATTATTAAAGCATTATATTTATTAGGCCTAACACTTGCACGCGAATCATTCATAAACTAAGCCATTAATAATTAATGAAACAGCTAAAATTCCTGCTTTAGAGTACATTCCACGACATGAAAGCGCCCCCTGGGAAAACTATATCAGAATCGATTATGCAGTTCCAAAGAACCTGTGAACACATAATATATATTGTTTCTCAGCTGTTTATTGACATGAATATGATGTGAATTTTATTTTATCAATTCAGTGTAATTTTCAGAAATTATATAATGTTTCAAGGGAAGGAATGGTTTGTTTGGATTATTATTATCAGCGATATTTCAAGAGATAAAACCATCAATATTTTACAGCTGTTGCCCCCGGCTTCGCCTGCCATTATTCATTGACTCCAGGATTTTTAAGAAAATTACACTGGTAGATTATTAAAAATGTTTGTGGTTCAGAGCTATGAAAATTGTAAGTAAAAATAAAATTAGAATATTTGTTCATTGTGTTCATTTCACTTAGGCCTTATATAATAAAGAAACGGTTTTCCTTCCTAATTTTGTAGTCGTCATGAAAGTTTACACTGCGAGAGACGAACATCGCCGAGTATACCCGATGTCTCACGAAGTGGGCGAGCAAGCACGCTATTTAGGGCCGTTGAATTGTATAAGAGTAGATTATTATTGCACGTAAGGATTTCAGGTTTTTTATTACCTACCGTAGAATAAATTTTATGCGACACATGTATGTAAAGTGTATTACACGTTCACTTTAATTTGGAAGATTGTGATGGAGCGCTGCGAACTGTATACATGGGTTCCTACCGCTTGGTAGGCGGGACTTGAGACGCGGGGTAGTTCACTGTTAACGTGTGACTTTACGTATAGTCCAGTTATCCATTGCATGGCCAGGCGGCTTCAAAGGAATAAACAATTAAGTCGGTGTTTCTTTATATTAATTGATCTGTCTAAATCAGTCTTGGCCTCCGTTTTCCAAAGCAACGTTGCAATATTTTCTCATTGTTATCACCGACCTCAGTTCTTGACTCGCTTTAATCATTTCACACGTGTTATTGTTTACTGCAACTAAATTTTGCAACCTTGCGTTTCACTCCACGATTAACTGTCAAAGATTTCACAAGACATTCTTAGATTTTGATTGGCTGGGATAATTAGCTGATTGGTGCGGTAAAAGTAAAGAAATGGGTTGTGCTGTCGGCAAGCTTTTCATCCTAACGAAAGGAAGCCGCCTGGCCATGCAATGAATAACTGGACTATACTGACTGCAGTTCGGTAATGTTCGTGCATTGTCGATTCTACACCCGGCTAATACATTCAAAACAATAGTAGTTCCTCTTTCTGACGTTTGCAAAATTAAAGTGAACGCGTAGTATAACAGAATGTCCGGGTGACGCCCCATCGACATTTTCTGAATCAAATTTGATATATTTTTTCATTGAAGCTAGGTGTACATGTCATATTGAATTATTTTGAAATTAACAATTGAAATGATACCCAGTTAAGTCGTTAAGGTCACATTCACATTTAGTCAGAAACTTAATTTTATTAAATTGAAGTATGTAGGTATTTTCCCAAGGCCCAGAATTTGAGAACTTTTCTTTTTAACCCTCTTTTATAAACCGTCCTCTCTGTTTTACTGTTCACACGTAATCAGATCTTCTGTGAAATAAAAACTCAATGTAGAATTCGTCCACCATTTCCCGCACAATGTATTCTTCATGATGCAAGGAGAATCTGCACGGCTGTTCAGAAATGGGGAGAAGAGGTTTAAACTGAATGGAGGATAGGAAAGGATGCCTGCACTCATACATACGAATAGCGTTCCACTTGCACTTGAAATTGCGACCTCCATTGTCTTAGCCCTCTGAGAAGTCAAGCATGATAAAGGATGTACTGGATTTTGTATATGTTGCAGAAATCTTGTGTTATTTCTAAATGATAACTAAATAAATTTAGTTAGGAAAACACTCTGGCTTAAATTTCCCAGGAACTTTGCATTAATTTTAAAAGTAATTATGTTTTAACTGAGAAGTGAACAAAATTTTGTTTTTAGCGATCTTCTCGAAAACAGTTCTTTCGATTTTCTGTACATTTTGTACATTCGATGTTTATACCAAGAGCTAAAATTTTTGTTAAAAGCATTTTTTTTTCGAAAAATCTCTGAATGGTAATTATAAGGCACCCATTGTTTGTAAAAACCCAGTTTTCCCTGATAAACAATAAAGCTATGCATCAGATTCAAACAACTGAATACGCGTTCTATGCAATATGGCCTCTTATTCTTCCATTAGCATGTGAGGTGAGAAAGATATATTGGCCATGCTTAGAGGCATTAATTATGTTTTATTTGGGTCATGTATTTTTCGGGAATGCGATATGATGTGGTAACGACATTTACTTCATTTTTACAACCAATTTACATGAAGAGAATGGCATACATAATATATTATACTAAGAGGCTAACTTTATTTGGGCAGAGGTAATCACATCAGATTTTTTCTATAATGTACATAAAAACGGTTTGATTTGTTATTCTAAAACGTTATTCGACAAATAATTAAAACGTAACGCATGCACTAGTCTAACGACATTTTATTCAAATGAGTTTGTTCTACATTATTTTTATTTCTAGTCATCCAGTCATCTCGTCTTGTAATAAGGTGAAGTTTAGCTATCCAAATTACAGCAGGAAATTTTTGGCTGTACATTACTGTCAAAATGTTGTCTTGTCATTGAGTATATTAAATCATATTTTCATTCACATGGCAATAAATTTTACACAAGGAACAAAGTCAATAATATATTTAAGCTACAACATTACATCATATTTCATTGATAGGAAAATTACTTCTTACGGTAAAGTAAGCTCTTGCACTACGATAAATGAACTATTGAAGTACGTAAATCATAGAAGCACTAGCAATATCATCCGATCTCAAATGATTTTAACTTCCAATCCTCTGTCAGAATAGTTCGTTCTTATTCCAAGAACAGAGATGCAAGAATCGATGAGACGTGAAGAAAGAAAGTTGAGAAGAGATAATTAATTGTTAGGGATCTAATTGAAATTGCTTCCATTTTAACTTGTGTAACTCGTCCCGAGGGGAATGTTATTGTAATACTCTACTGGAATTATGCTTCCCTATTCCACCCTTCTCTACAAGACCCACCACGTCAATCCAGCGATGTGATAGCTGCAATTTGTCTTAATTACCTTTGAGTGTGGCGAGATTTTCTTGCTGTGGGAGGGGATATGATATAATCTGGGTCAAGCTTCGTTATAGTTGAGGGACATTGACGCCATTGCCCATAACCCTACCCTCAAATCCAATAGCGTGGTTGAAGGTAGGGAGCCGGGCATGAAGTTAGCTTGAAATTTGCCAGTCAAGCGTCAGGAATGTTGTAATGGAAAATCTATCCATCCTTGCAGGTTACAAGCTAAGCCTTTCCTTCGACGTGTATCAGAATTTCATTAAGGTAATATCTTTCCCGCAAAAATGTGAGTTGAGTTGATACTTGTATCTAATAAGTAAAAAAAAAAGTAATTAATTTGGGTTTTAAATTAGTTATATTCTGACACTACCAATAGTTTTAGGCGATTCGTGAATTATTTACGCAACTTTCTGGAAAGTGAACTAATTTAAATTCCATTTCGAAAGTTCAAAACAACAATTTTAGTACTAACTTGTAACGCTATGTTTATATATGGTAGTTTACTCAAGACAAGTAATAACTTAATCTTACATGTTCATCTTATATCTTACATACATTCAATCCAAGCAATCTTGCAAGTGTAACCCGTCGCAGTTTATATTTGATTTCCTTCATAAACCGTTCCGCTAAGACTTTGTAACAGTAAGGCGACTACAACAGCTATGAGGGGGTTTAAAATGATTCGTGTCTTTAAAATAAACAACAGACATTACTCTGCACCCATTGCGAATAGGACACATGCTGATATTACCTATCATTTCCTGGAAGATAAGCACAAAACTTCTAAATCGCTATGCATATGCCCACGTCTTTTAAACTTGGAAAGTAGAAGTAGGAGCAAAATATACTGTACTGGAGCATTGTTTGATTTTCGTGTAATTTGTTTTTTTTTCGTGCTTAATTTGGTTGCTTATATTGCTGTTTTATTTTCCTTATAAATAACTACATAATGCTGATGCAACAAGATGCCAACGAACGGACATGCGCATGAGAGCTGCGCGAAATCTATTACTTTATATTTTGGCTCATACAGCACTGTAACATTTGCATCATTATCATTATTAATTATGAGCTATTACTAATTATGGTGAATTATGTATTACTTTTAATTACCCTTTCTTAAAATAGCTCGAGTTTATAAACAAATCACTGCGATGTTGCAATATATCCAGAAATGCTCGATTATTTCTAAAATAATTGTATATAGAGTCTACTAGTTTTATTAAAATATATCACAGATTCAATTAATGCTTTTAACACCCATTTCATCTTGTATATTATACCACCTCCTTTTTTGGCATATTTTTCAATACGTCCCGAACTTGACTAAACTTCGCAAATCCTTGCCCTATCAACATTGTAGTCTCTTGTTTGTACTGTGGATGAAACGTCTAAGCGAAACGGACCACCACCAGCGAGACTTCTTATGTAATTCTCTGGGAGTTGTGGGTAACGTATAAGAGAAGGGGAAAGAGATTATATACGGTATAGAATGGGGTGAAAAAGAAAGAGTTGGCAGAGAAGGCTGAAAATTCGTTCTATTGCAAAAAAATCTATTATAATATTGTTTAAATGATTATAAATCATTTAAAACGTTTACTCTATTACACTCATTTGCGTGTTTTTCTTTAAACATACATATGTACGAGTAATTATTCTTACTGTCTCCCGAGAACACACATAAATTTACATGCAGATATATCACATATATATATACTCTACTACACTAGAGTAAGAAATACAGAAAAATGGTAGTAAAGTTTATATAATTATTACTATACCTACCTTGACACTTTTTCAAAACATTCCTGCTGCATGCCAAGTGAAAGCAATGGATTGACAGTACCGTCAGAAATCTTTAAAATTCCATTTCGAAACAAAATTTACTTCAAATATCTGTGACCAGTAGTTTAGAAATTATGTTATTACTGCTAAACGTTTGCAGAAGGCTCAAAAGGGTTAACACGTATTTAAATTGCTAATTAGAGCTCAAATATTGTTCAGTTAAGATTATAATTGCATATACTTTCAGAACTGTAGTAACAATAAGAAAGATGTTCTTTTACTAAACTTTTATTGAAGTACCTTCTTATCTTAATGTGAACCTTTTCATGAGAAAGTTTATAAGCTTTTTACATTAAAAAATCAATATGTCTGTATATACAGTATATTAAAGATGATTTAAAAAAGAAAGGTACAGGAAGAGAAGGAACAATGGAAAGTGGGTCTTGAGATTTCAACAAAAGAGAACCAGAAGTTTAGTTGCACTGAAAAAGCAATGCGATAATTCTAATATATGACTGCTCGAGTACAATGCACAACTTCTCATTCAAGAATAGAGAAATAAGAGAAATAGAAATCATTAAAGGAACTGAAAAGTAGAAAATAATAGAAGCCAGACTATGTTCTCAACCTTGGTTGAATGTTACAGAACTAAGCAGCATATTGCGATGAAATCGTCTCTTCTATCTCTGTCTTGCTTCTGCACCAACAAGAAGCAGAAGTAGTGTGAACGCCGTTAATGCAAAAGCGCTAACTTTGCTTCCTAGTGTTACTATTATGATTATTCGCATATGGTGACTGCGACTGTGAAAATTAAGTTCCTCGTCATGTGGTGGTAAATCTGACATTTTCCCGGGACACCACGGGTGAGTGGAGGTTTTAATTATTCCCTGGTAATAGTGAACGAGTTTTCCTGCTCAGCTCGTAATCTTCGATCGAAATTCAATTTTCAATATGGTGAGTAATAGAAGTAGTTCATTTGGCTGATGAAGCGAACAAAATACATGCAAAGTATAAAGCAAAAGGCGATGCTCTAATACCACAAGATTTTGTTTTAGCTGTTTCAATCAGTTAGGGAGGCACACGAACGGGGTAACCTATTTCATTAGCGTCACATAAAAATATGTAAATGTAGTAATCCTACATTATTTTGGTAAATTGAATGGGTTGTAGATAATATTCATAATAAAAAATAAATAATAAATTACATTAAAATAAATTAATAAAATGCTGACTATAATTACCGAAAAATGCTGAAGTTAGGAGAAAATTCCTATGATACCGGGTCTCGAACCCGTGAAATAGAAACTTCAAGAAGATGAGGTGACTTGGATTACTATGAAACTATGTACAGTTTAGAATTACATATTATTATTATTGTTACTTTATTTTTTTTTTGCACTCCTTAGCTAGTAAGTGGTACTTACGAACGTTGTTTACATGGCTCGTAAGTTGACATTCCCACACAGTCTTGTTGCTAAGGCCGGTTGCGATGAGGTTAAATTACTTACGGTCCAAGCGCTACGTCATAATTCATTACGATACACTTCATAATACAAGCCTTCATGGGCACGGCCCCCAGGACACATATTCGGTTCCCATAACAACAAACACATGCGAATCACTTTCTGAAATAAACATCTATTTTCAAGAATGTATTTACATAATATTTTCAGGTAATATCACAATTAATATAATTAAATTGATATAAGTAACCGTCGTGCAAAAAATAGCATGCAACACACGGGCCGTAAAGGTATTTACGGGTCTCGAAAACTTAAAAACCCTCGGCTGCGCCTCGGGTTTTCAATCTGTTTCCTCGACCCGTAAACGTGCCTTACGGCACTTGTATCGCAACATACTATATTATTAGTGGGGGCAGCAATAGATCGCCGTCGTGTTTTTTATTATTATTGTTAAATTATATTTATAATTTCATATAATTTATTCTACCTAATATAGCTACCACATTTCAGTATGAAATGAAACTATCGACCTGACTAAGCCATTTGATTGGAATTCAATAGACAAAATTAGTATAGCCTGTAATGGCATCTGACCACTAAAAGTCACGCTGAGCTGAGAATATTCAGGATTGAAATGGTTAGGCCTACCAGGGAAATAATACGTTGCTGATAGAGCTGTCAACTCTATTTCTTCCACACTCTATGTATAAAAACTATTGCTGTTCCTCATTCATACTTATCCTAATTTTTCTTATTATTTAATAGTCCTAGGACCTGTTCACTTTCCACATAAGTTACAGTATATTGTTGGTCTGGATAAACGGTTGGTTTGGCATGGCTTTCCATTCATAAGTTCTAAGGTTCGATCCGGTCAAAGTCGATGGCAATGTGCGTTAATGTGATAATGTAGATTCAGGGGCATGTAAGAGAATTAATTCTGCGGTAAAAATATCCATTGGCTCTAGTTTAAACCTACAGTTCTTTAACATGCCGTAAAACCACGATACGAGACCCTCCCAGAGGACTTCGAGCCCAGGCTCTGAAAAATCTACCGACCGCGGCCAGGACTGAACCCGCGAGTTTCGGATCCAGAGACGCGCGCGCTACTTCCACACAACCGAGGCCGACTTTTCAATCCGTAGACCATCACAAAATTCATCAACAATTATTAATTCCCTATTTAATAAGTAATATTCAAATTCCTTCAGACCCCTACTCTACTCGGTATCAAAGAGGCAGTCCAAAAACATTATTTCTAATAAGATCTGGAGTATTTCAGTAAAAGGAACCGAAGAAATAGATGTGGCGACTCAAATATCTGAAAATGGTAGATTTATGTTCTGATTACAACCAATTCACCAGTCAATTCACTGACGCTGCATTATTACCTCGACTCTATAAACCATCTCATCAGACAGCAATATATCTCAGGTTCTCTCAAACCTCCCACAAACGGCATAATGAAGCGATGACACTATTAAATCACTGACATTTTCCCATGTGCTGCATAGGTAATGAAGTACCAGACAAGCAGAACCTCCAGGAGAATTCGCTGCAACTGTTGTAAGGGTTACCAGCGTGTAAGGACGATTTTAATAAAGTAAGATTTAGCACCGAACATCCTTCCACCTGCCAATGAGTTTCCGGGGTTAAGATTACGAGGTGTGAGCTCGGAGAGCTAGAGTAAGAAGATTTCTCCTTTCCCATATAAATGCAAACAGAGGTCTGCTAAATTTATGTTTAATTTACGTGCCTGTCGTCTACCACATTAGGTCTAATTGAAGTATTTTATTGTACAAATTTAACTCTCACAACATTAAGAAAGTATTATTCTCTGGCCAAATTACCTTACACGATCTTATTAACTAACGGCATATAGAAACACAATAAACCAATGAAAATCTACGCAATTGGGCCCTTTATAATTTTCGGATAATACTTACTGAAAACAATTTAAATTTTTCGCATTTTATTCAGAGATATACTTAGACTTAATAAGTTGCCTGAATTTTCTCCTACTTCCTTGTACAGAAGTTGTTACCTATACTTTTCAGTGCAATCTCAGACCCCTAATATCAATAATTCGTACTCATACTTGCCGTACATATTATAGGATATATTCACTTACCATTTTCATCATTTTTTCAGAGGTATTAATGTAGTTTCATATTTTAAGATTTCAGTTTTCTTAAACATGTAGGCCTATTCAAAATGCAAACTTTTCAATTGGAACAAGCTTTTCGTGTAGAATTTAACTTGCCTGTTGAAAATATTACATATATTGGAATTGCAAATTAAATATTTCCAATATCTTCATGCGTGACATGGACTTTTATTAACATTTCTTGAACTTCTGTACAGAATGAGTTAATTCTGCTAATCACACTTATATACCAAAAAATGTCCTATACCTTGTGGAACTGAAAGTTACAATTCTTCTAATAAATGCCACATTACCCAAAGGTTTCCGTTCAATGGACAGATTTCCTCAGGGCTATTGATAGCCTTTATAATTTAATATCGGTATCCCATTGGGAAAGTAGGATTTTTAATGAAAAATAAGGAAAAACGAAAATCCAAAAGATCTTAAATATTATGCTTTTTTTTCTTCTATTTTTAAAAATCATCAATTAACGAAACATGTCTCGGCTCTGAAAACTTCCAGTAGGCCTGTCTAGTCTTCTCGTTGAAAGTAAACATAACTTCACTCATCGGTTTGATGAAGTATTGTATTTATTACCAGTGGCGTAACAAGGCTTCTTGGCGCCCAGGGCTAATTAGATGGTAGTCGCCCCCCAAGGCTAGTATATGAAAGGTTGCCTCGTTCCCGTAAGAGCTGTGGGGAGAGTCCTACACTGCTGTGTGACGTCACCCACAGCCCGCGCGAGAATTAAGCAGCTACATACAATGGTAATGATGGGAAGAAATAACACGAAAACACCATCGTTTTACCAACAATAGGCCCCTAATACATGTTTCCGATGTGAAGATAGAATGCATACGACCCTGCATATAAAGAGGATTTAACACAAATTAAAATAAATATTTAATACAGGTACAAATAAGAATAGTACAGCTTTACGAAGTTAGGAAAAAGTTTGTCTGACTGAGAAAAAAAAGTAGTCTAGCAGATATAGCTCAGATTATGCTTGAAAGGTTTTTAATTTTATGATTACTTATTCCAGGTAAATTAGTCTAATTTATGGAAGGAGACTTGAAAATAATAGACTTTTGCATATTTTGCGATATTCGTCTTGACTTAGAAAAATAAATTTCTCAATTAGATTGTATATTTTCTATATTTATTTATTTTACATGAAATTAAGTTAAATTAAACATCTATAAGATGAACCAATACACTTCTGATTGCAATGTATTTGACACAATTTAATTACAGAGCGTGTAATCGTAGATACTAAACAATTATTAAAACCAAAGAAGAATAGAAGTTTTAAAAGTTAACAGCTTGGAATAATGCTTTCCAGAGACAAAAAACTGGAAGATTTAGCCAAATAAAATGTGCGCACGGAATGACTATTATATTATAAACTGGAAGATGTATATTATTATATTATAAAACTGGAAGATGTAGCCAAATAAAATATGCGCACGGAATAACAATTAATATATTACAAACCAGTCTGTGTACTGTTTGTAGAACATTTTGAAATAAACATTTACAAATGATTCAAAGTGATCACGTCATAAATGTTAACAGGTATATCTTTAAATGTATACCGACCGACAGCATTTAAATGGTCGAACAATCCAAGACTCAATACTGAGTAACTTAGTAATATTTTTCAAGTAAAAATGGATTTTAAGACGCGCTTATAATAAAATAATAATAAAAGCGTCATAAACTCACCTTCAGTAGGAAATTGGCTTCTAAGTTTCCATTTTTTTGCTGTTAACAACAGATCCATTGTTGAATATTCTTCCCCCCCCCCCAGTGAGCGAGGCCCAGCTGGTTTATGGGTATATACTTGTAGTTATTCGGTTTCTGAAAGATGTTTTATTAGGGGAGTCCATAAATAAAATGTTCAAGGATTTTACTGGAAAAGAGCATTCATTTCCTCTGCAGGGGATGAAAGTATTTTAATACTCGAAGCACTATTATTTCACAATAAAACACACAATCACTCCCTATTTTTGTTGTTGATAAAGGCCTCAATAAAAGATTTTCTGCCTGTCTGCTGGTGTCTATAAATAAAATGGACAGGCCCTTTAAGTTTCTATTGGAAATGTGAATGAATATAGATTTATTTACAGAAGGGTAAACTTGCCTCTGCGAGACTAAAAAAATCGTAGTATACTTCCCATTTTCTTAGTCATAACCAAACAGAGTTGTAAAAGTACCCCAATAAATTTAAAGAGAGATCCCTTGCCAGAGAAATGTAGGGTTTCTGTGTGTTTTCTTTATTTTGTGATCCACAGTATGTTTTACAGAAACCAGCCGCTTAAATATTTTAATTTGTTTCAAACGCCTCATTATATTTTGTTACAGCTTATTCATTTGAGGTCTGAGCACTCAGAAGTGGTCTCTCTATTAAGCCATAACCCCTGTAAGATCATATGTAGTATATCTTTACAGATACATGTATTATTGTAGTTAAAAATAAGTTTTATTCCCATCATTCCCATTGTGTGTAGCTGTTTAAATCCTGTGCAGGGCTACGGGCCACGTCACATTCCTCGTGCTCAACACGCATGCGCGTCGAACGAGACAACCTTCCATATACTAGCCTTGGTCGCCCCCTATCACTAAAAGGTTCAAGGTTCAATGAGTTTAATTTAAACACAGTTTAATGTTCACAATTATTTATTTTTAATAAGTAGTATGTTACTTTAACACATTATAAAGAGAAAAAATATGAATGAAATAAAACTGTGAGTATTATAAGTAGACTTCGGATTTTAGGTAAAAACCTAAATCCTTAAGTGATATATGGACGAAAACTTGTATATGCATGTTTCATAAGTGACTATGCCTAAAACTGATACTTTTATAGGACCTAAACCAGCCTATTTTTATCTTAGAGCCGAATATTGCCTTTTTGCTTGTTTTTCCTCTAAAGTTCAAAATAAGTCATTTCTTGTTATAAAATCTAGCATTTGTTTTCAGTTCATACTAAATTTTTAACTCGGAATGTGCAGTACATGACACATTTGTGACGTGGTTAGATAGTAAGGAATGTTTCGTCTTCAGTTGAAAAATTCCTTGGAATTCCCAAGAAAATGTAGTGTTTTTCTCCCGACTCCCACATCCAGTAACAAACAAAAAAAAAAGTATTTCTCTGAATCACTGAGGGATTCAAGGGGTTGAATATGCTAGTATAACATGCGTAGCTTCTGGGCGCAGGGATTAGGTTTTCACTGTTATGGTAATAATGCAGGCCCTAGTAATAGGTCTATATAATTCTGTGTATCATAGGCCTATATCTGTGTTTTATCATGATTATTGATTAATGGTGACTTCAATAAATATAATATTCTGCATTACAATTGAGATATTTCAGAAAATTGTCAACTTAACGATTTTATAAGAGACTATTTTACGATTTTTAGAACCTATTTTCCAATTTTTAGAGCCTATTTTAGGTACCTAAAACAGCATTTTTAGCGCATTAAAAGTCTGAAGTCTAATTATAAGGTTAGTTTGTTTGAAAAAAAAATAGATAAAATTGCTAAATTACACCGTAAATTTTTCCTGTGCTCGGCGCCCACGACCTATTTCGTATTGTCTATAAATAGTTTAAAACGAAACGTTTGTTTCATTTCTAAATAACGTTATTGCAATATTTAATAAAGAAAATTTGACCAATAAAACCTTATATTTTGCCTGAAAAATTATTTTTTCTTAAACTAAAAAAATATGTTTTTCAATTTTGGCGCCCCCTTCTTTACGGCGCCCGGTGCGGCAGCCCCGTTCGCACCCCCCTTGGTACGCCACTGTTTATTACACATCTTCACAGGCAAAAATTCAAATATTTGATTATGTTTACCCGTGTTAAAGTGTCCATAACTTTATCCTGATTTTAATAAATAGCCTAAGTAAATAAGTAAGCTAATGTTTGATCATTATACTTCAATTAACTATTCTTACCGGAGGTATCACATGATTTTCAAAATGTTTTAGCTCCTTTAATAAATATATTTTTTTTAAATGTGAAATATTATAAGTACAAGCTAATTTACTGAAAAGTAATAAAACATGTATTTTTGTCTAATATTGTCTCTCATCCTGCGTGTAGAACACTAGGATAATTATAAAAATTATCTTAAATATTGCATGTAAAAATATTATAAATAATTTCTGCAAATACGAGAAGAAACGCTCAAAATAAATGCTCAATTTTTTATATAAAGAAGACTTGCAAAATTAACAGTAGCCTACAATAGTGTATATGGTTCCTTTCACATTGGTCCATTAATTTCTAACTCTGTTACTTATGTCCTGGAACAGTACATATTATTGTTAGGGATATGTCATTACACTACATTTGTCGCGTTTAACACTAGCAGTATCAGCCGAACGAGCATTAAGATTGGTCATATTAGGCCTTTGTTGCCGCTGTGCTTACAATACATCTACTACGTCTTCTAGAACGTAAATAATGAAAATGTTTCTTCAACAAATGTACGTCCCATCTGCACATGATGTACGACATCATAATCAGAATACAAGTCTACAATATCCTTGTTGAAATAGGGGGGAATCTAGGTAACGTGCATTCTTGTTTGTGCGGATATTAGGGCATCCCCATAAGATGGGACAGATGGTGAGGAAAAGAGATAGAGGAACTGGAGATGTCATTTGAATTGAAGCGGCAGCAGGAGCAAAGCGACTGTGGAGATAAGGTTGGGAGACACCAGACTTGCCTTGGTTTCCTTGGCGACGCAAACATTGATGCCTTCTCTTCCGCCACTGTTATTCCTAGCGTCCTAGGAGGATAAACGTGGCATGAGCAATTCTGGTTGCAACACTTGGGTATCAGAGAAAACCCGCTGCCCTAGGAATGTCTTTACTGGTCACTTCTAAATAAAATAAAAAAATCAGTTCGTGGATGCATTCTCTCACACATAACTTACTAGGAATTTCTGACTCTATGGAAGGAAATTGTTGAAATATCTTATTTTCTACAATTTGAAAGCTTGAAAATTTATACATGCTTTTAGTTTTGTAAGTGAAATAACTAATGACAAATACTAATTTAGGTACAGTTGGCTTCATAATTTTGTTTAGTAACTGGATTTCTTAAGTTTGCATATTTTCAAAAATTGTATTGATTAATATAGATGAGGTTATTCTTAACAGCGTCTATGTTGTCTTCTTTAAAAATCAGTAAAATTAAACGTGAAATTTGTTTTAACTTGGAACTTTTTTTATTTAACATTTGTATACTCCTTTCAACTCAATGGTTACACTTGAAGTATTGACAAGGCCAACTCTCGTTGTTGGAAAATAATTATTGTAACATTCTTTAGATTTCATTGTATGGACTGGCGTTTTTTAAGAACTTTACAAATTAAGGAGGAATGAGTGTGAGTTCAAGGCCTCCTATATGTAATTTTGGAAGCAATTTTTCAAGTACAGATAGAATGTATAAGTATAATAAATGATAGACACAGATGGGGTATTAATAGAGGGTATGAAATGTATGGTTATGAAAATATTTTTTCATTACTTTATTTTCGATAACCTTACACGTTGTATAAACATTGTAGGAAGATATCCATTTTGTTAACATCCTGAAATACTCTTGAGAGAATGGCTGTAAAAGATTGTGTTCATTAAATATAAACAGCGTAACGATTTTAAATGAGTTGTAATTAAAGCCACATTACAAATTTTTATACAACGTCAAGTTTATCAGTGTTCACTAAGCATGAAGGATTAATTCAACAAACAAATAAACACCAAATAAATATTTAATCCAAAATTATCAAGATTCCTTCCATCTTCTACAACGTAGCAGAAGAATCCTCGAACAGTCAATTGATTTCACTGATCCCCCATGAGCATCACTTATATGACGATATGTAGGTAACCAGTAATAGTATAAACTTATTCTGTGAAGTTAACATTTAAATTTAAATCGTTCTTTCAGAAAAAAATGTATCAAAGGCTTGGTTTTTGTTTAGACTCTTCAAAAATGTTCGTTTATTAGCGTGGAGGAATTTAATTTTATGTCACACAAAGGTTTGAAAATATGCAGAAAGAGAATGTTACATTTATGAATAACAGTATGCCTCTAAAACATTTGGCAATTTTGAACTTTATATGATAACCACAATGTGAAATTATAAATTCCAAAATGTTATAGGTCTATGGTTTGCTTTATGATTTTTTATTTATTTTTTCCTTCAAATTCATGGAAATTAATACTGCTTTGTGCATGGAATTTCAATACAAATCTGAACTTAAACAGTGTTTTGTGTTTTCAATTGACAGAGTTATTAAAAACTATGTAGTGTAGCCGTTTTGTAATCAGCCGTAGTCAGCCCTTTTGTTAATTTAACAAAGTTAGCACACTAAGTATGGTGTACCATTTTAAAATGTAACATTTTACATTTTTACTTGAAAAGTTGCGTTATTCTCATATTTGCACTTCAAACACTAATTCTCCAGAAGACTTCTGAAACAGACGAATAAACGCTTACCATTTTGTCTCCCTCGGCATATTGGAATAAACTTTTTTTTTCTCTCTCTTAAAGGTCTCAACGTAGGCTATTGTACATCTACATCTTTCTTTTACTCTTCTTTTTTAATTTAACTAATTATTCCCATCAGAAGTAGATACTAATTTACTAATTTACTATTTAATTGTGTTGATAAATTTCATTTCTTTTTTCCTACGAGGGATATAATTCTGTTATATTGTGTGTAAAAGAAATACACTTATTCCCTCGAATTTGGTTGTATAAATTTTCTTGTTATATTATCAGCTTAATAGCTTTGTTATTTCTAAAAATCTATAGTTGTCAATATTATAAAAGAAATTAAAATGTTGTATTCTGTGGGATGGACGATAAATTTCAGCGTTATTCCGCCATCTTCAGGTCCTGTTTCTCTTCACGTACTACTCGTTGATCCATTTTAACTCTGATTTAAGATGTATTTGAATAAGCTGATAATATAAGAAGAACATTTATAAAACCAAATTCGAGGGAATAGCTGGAATTATTTCACACACTATACAATACTATTTATTAGTTTAAGAGACCATTACTTGATTTCAGTCATCCTGAAGAGTTTCCTTTATAAAGTCATCTCCACTGTTTAAATTTATGAACTTTCCTAAATGAACTCCTCATTGTAATAATTTACACAAGAGCCGACTACATGTCCGAGTGGTTAAAGCGCTCGTCTTCCACCACTGGGACCCGGGATCTAAACTCTGTAGGCTATATGTATGTGGAATTTGTGGTGTTCAAAATGGTGTCAGAATGGTACTTTCTGAAATTGTGTGATGGACGGGAAAATGTCTGTCTGTCTGTCGGTCCTCGTGTCTGTACGAATGATAACTCAAATATACTTTATCGGATTTTTATGAAACTTGGTATAGTGTCCATGGAAACAAGCCTATTGATATTGGACCAAATCGGTTGACCGGTACCAGAGTAATGTCAAATTTAGTGCCTATTTTACGGTAATATCTTAGAAAGAATTTATGAAATGAAAATCAGTTCTCATGACAACATATTGTTTTACAGTGTTTATATATGGCTTCGGAAGTTGCAATGCAACTTGACGAATAGCACTATCCACAAATTCCTTCAAATATGCTTATCAAAATGGACATTTGTTCTTCCCTAAACCCTGCTTAATGAATCGATCTGGAACTTAGCTCGGAACTCGATTAAAAAAAATAACTTAGCCTATTTTCTGCATATCATAATTGCAATTATCACTGATTAAACAAAAGCATTCTGGCACTTTGTTACATCAGTTTACCTGATTTTTTATTTCATTTCAACATAACTTCTTTGGGGAATGCGCTGTGAACTATATTTTGATAATACCAGTAGAAATTATAAAAATTAAAATACTGCTCTTAATGGAGTAAAATATAAAAGAGTTACATGAAATGCAAATATCCATTCCTTCACAACCTCCTTGAACTCCCCCTCCACTTCGAAATGTGCGGTATCAAAGAAGTTTGGAAGGGAAAAGTGGGAGAAGAGGAGAAATAGCAGAGGGAATTGGATAAGAAGGAGAAATTGGCAATCTTCACTTTGCCAGAAGCCAGTGTGGCAGTAGGCGCAAGTGGGATAGAGTATGGCTTAAGCTCCTGTACGTTACCCCATCTAGCGCAGCTGGCCCTCTCACAGTCGTTACAACTTTAGTCTTACACTGCAATCTTTCCTTTAACACTGGACTTTTCAAGATTTAAAAAGTCACAATTTGGGCTTTACGTTGTTCTAGAAAATTCATTTGGAAGTTTTCAAAGGGAAGTATAGGACAAATGCTGACCTGAATACAAATTATGTTTGTGTTCATCATTATTCGGATACTAAATTCAAAGGGTGATATTTTCATGTATTTCAATTTTCAGTCACTAGTGATATTTGCAATTGTAATTTGAAACGCTTCTCTAAGATGTAGGCCTATACTATAGTTCTGGATATGCCGTCTGTTGCCAGTGCGTCTACCCTAAATAAATATAAATTATCCACAGTCGAAATATAATTTACCCAAAAATTACCCTAAATTCAAGCTATACCACTCTGCATACCATAATGTAAATGTGGAAATATAATTTTATAATGATAATGGTTTATTGTCGCTTTCTACTAACCACATATGATTTCTTTGTTTGCGCGTCCTTAAATTAATTATTCTAAACATCTCAATACTGAAATGAAATCAGTCATTCTTTCAGTCTATTTACAAGAGACATTGGCTGAAAATGTAAACATGCCTGCCATTTCGTGCAAGGTCTATTTCATTTTGAACGTTTTTAATTTCGTTCTTCTTTGAAAAGAATTAATGACTTGTTTTAGTTATAGTATGGTAGTCAATCGCAGACAAGCAGGAGCCCTAAGAAAGCTTGAACCAAAGGCGCATTTTTGAAGAAGAAAACATGGTAGTCATCTTTGACATTTTAAATGTACGACGAATCCATTATAAATTTTTTTTATATAATTATTAGCCTGTAATTATCTAGGCTACTATAATATATTTTAGATAAACAGGACAATATTTGAATCCTGGTCCTTATCCTTGTAGGATAGTGCGGTTCATTGTAGAAAATATATTCATTCAGGCTTCGATGACGCGAATAATTTCTGATACACTTAAATTTACAATGGTGAAGTAGTAAAATACATGAATGAATGAATGAATGAATGAAGTGCTTTTATTGATAACAAGGAAAACTATCTTTTTACATTATTCGTTGCATGAGCCGTTAGGCTGTTCATGCTTTAACTGTGCACAAGCAAAAATGTACCCTAAAAGTAAAACTAAAAACACACAAACAGTTAAAAACTAGTAAATATACAAACAAAACACCACACACACACACACACACATTCCCCTCCAAAAATAGCACATACACCAGCAATACCCTTAAACACACCAACCAAATATATTTTACATATTATTCTATATACAGTCGTCTACCCCATCGGAGTACTGCCCTTACTCCCTCGGTCCCACTCCCTCGGCCAGTTCCATCCTAAGCTGCCTCACTTTGGACATAAATTTCCCCACCCCCCCCCCCAAAAAAAATCTAGTGTTAAGCAGCAGATCGTATGTGAACAGCTGACCCCTACAAGAAGCAGTGAAAGACTCTGGTAGATGCCGTTGCCTCAGTGTTTCCGTGAATATACACTCTGCCAAAATATGGTGTGAAGTTTCTACATATAAGTGTCTTTAGGTACATATTTCCGATTTATATACTAATACCCTGTCCTGTGAGGAGCTTCGAAAATGCGCAAACTAAAGCGACAGCTTCATAGGTACAACTGGCAGCTTGTATTTCTTGCTACCAGCAACGGATGAAGTAATAGTCGATATTAAGAGTATGCAGGTAGTTTCTGACTGACACATCAACCCTAAATTACTTTCCTATGTAGCATTGACATAAATATAGGCTGTATTATTGGTAATGCACTGAAAGCAACTCAGTGGGTAATAAATCATCTACTACCAGCACATTTTCTCAATGTTTTGAAGAGTTACTAGCCTCCATAACATGTTATTGTTCAAACTGTTGTTTTTGTAGGAAAATTGTTGCTTGTTCTATTATTTGGAATTCAATAGGCATACGCCTTACATAATGTCATGTATACATGCATACTTATCAAGAAATGATGGAGTTTGTGCATAGCAGAATGGAAGTGACAGTTTTAATGGGGCGAAATAATTATTGTTTCCGACATGGTGAGGTCTTTGTTGTATGCGGATACAAAGCACCAGGCTGGCCCGGCAGTAGTTGACAGTTGTGGTTGTGGTCCCCGTGTCCCTCACTCTGTGTTCTGGTCGGGTTATGAACATGACACACACACACTGTTAATATAGGTGAGGACAACCAGTCTGCGTTCCCTTCGTGAGACCAACTATAGTACGCCTACATAACGGTTAGCTGAAAGTAGACAAGTCGTACGTGTGGGTAGTTTTAAAAAAACGTAAGAAAAAAAGGGAAAAAAAGCGGACCGACTCTTGTAGCTGATTTTAGAGCCTTGTGATACGTAAATAAATGTAAGAGATGTAACGGAAACGTGTGTTTTAACGAGCAATGCAAATTACGTGGAATTATTTCTCAATTCAAGCAATTTATCGGCTGTAGAACAAATTTCAGTATATTCCCTGCTATCCTGTGAATGCCGCTAGGCATGCGCAGTGGCTCATATCGGCAACTTACATATTTTAGTCGGTCCGCTTTTTTCCCCCTACCTGTACACGATACAACATAAACTGTGAAAGTCCGTAATATTTATACCAAGAACGTACACAGCCGAGGAAAAATGTTATTATTAATCTCTGCATAAACAACTAAAAGGTATGCAACTCACTTTTGGAAAGTTCTATTTATTGTGACTATCGAATCTTACACAAAACCACAAAATAGTTATTCATGTGTCAAGTACGCGAATTAACGCTTTAGCGGATGAATCTAGTACTGGATGAGTCCGATCAAGTTTTTGCGTACGTGGTGCATACAATATTTTTTAGTTAAAGCTCTCTAAATTATATGTAATGCAACAAAAATACCGTATATAATTAATTATAATGAAAGGTAGTCAGCCATTTGTTAACGTCGTATTCTCACAGCCACCTGAATCGCGCTACAACAATGAACCGTACGTACCAATACGAAATGTGATATAGATGCATTATATATGAGTCGCTTTTTCTTAACCAATAATGCATACAAACTAATATTCATGAAAAGCTTGTAAAAATATGAATGATAATCCCGAGGAAATTTCAATCCAAGCCAGAAACATTGAATTGGAGCTAGTGCTAGCAGCATCAATGCAGCAGTAGACTATGAGAAGGAATATATTGCAATGAAATTCTGGTGCATCCATGGTAAGCAATGATTCTCTTGTGAACGTTGATATGGAAACTTGTTGGCTTATATTTGTTGATATATGATGAAGTAGGCTACCCTGTTTTGCGAAAAACCCTGGTAAAGTTTCTGATTATCATAAAGAAACAGGTTGGCTTAAATTTGTTGCTTTATATGACAAATTATATGCTTAAATCCATGTTAAAGTTGGTGTGAGTGGGCAGTGCCATCTGGATTTTGTTTATAGATTGTCGTGGCGACTTTAAAGTACTAGGCCGATAAAACTGCATTTTGAATGCAGTCTGATGCCATTTATGCCATTTTACTTGCCTTCGTCGCTAAAATGCAATTTTTTTTTGTTTGTTACCAGTCCGACAAACAGCTGTTTTAGAGAACGTCATTGTAAGCGATACCATCGATATATTATCGTTATCATATATGGCTAGCCAATGGGGAGACAATCTATATACAGTATTTTAGGGATAGCCACGCTGGGATCGCTATTAACAATACTTTTATTTATGGAAATCAGCTTTTTACTTTTAGATTGAACTGTTTGCTAGGCCTAATACACATAGGGATTTGGCTATACCAATTGAATGAACGATTCTTGAAAACATTTATGGAAACTAATGTTGATGGATGTCCCTCTTCTTCAGACATTATTGATACGCGGAAAATGGAAAGATATTGATCTCGATTTTCCGATTATGTTTAGTCAAAGAAGCTAAAAAGATATTTCAGTTTATTGGCATGAATTCAAAAAAATAAAACAGTTGAGTGTAGGTGTGATAAAAATAAGGCGGTATGCAGAGGTGATTGATTGAAATTATACATATCCTTACACCGAATTTTTCTCTGATTCATTAGCTAAATACGGAGTAGTCATAACTCATATTAATAAAAATATACGTAGATGCAATTATCCTACATTCGTTCGAAATAAGACACGAATTTTTATAGTTTCATAGAAATTATCTCAGCTGTGTGGTACCATACAAAAGTCGTAAATCACATCGTATCAATAATTACCGAGGAAAGTATTTCGGGATATTGAATACACTACAAATGCAACTGTTATTACTACCAGTAACTCTAGTACTCCCAGGTTTTTTCTATTATGTCCTTCTCTTCGTCCGTCAACTCTTTTATTTCTATAACTAAGTTCCCAATGGCAAACTATGTGAGAGTTATTAGGCCTATATTTTTGCGATACAAGTAGAATATCTTACTTTTTTTCAAACACACTGTACAACATTTCCGATTCCATTCGTTCTAGAAATTGGTCCAGACACAGAAGCGTATTAAGAACACGAAATCCTGTATCAGTCAATATTTTCTGGAAATGTGAGAAATATGACGGGAATCTGTTGACAGTCAGAATCCCTTAGTTTT
Organism: Ectobius pallidus; assembly: GCA_964059195.1. Classification (NCBI taxonomy): domain Eukaryota; kingdom Metazoa; phylum Arthropoda; class Insecta; order Blattodea; family Ectobiidae; genus Ectobius; species Ectobius pallidus. Next base: position 78,266,933 of record CAXKWD010000006.1, read on the forward strand.
CTCTTATCTGGCAGCTGACAGTTTTACACGGCTTATAGCTCCTCTCACTGCTTCCCCGGTATCATTGACTCGTCATATTGGAGCTCGCAGATGACGGTGGATAAGCCACAAGCCCCATGATGTGCTTACGTTTCTATTGTCATAATTTCTAGGTGCATAACATTATTTCACGTCAAAATACGAGTCTGTTTCAAAAAGATTTTAGTATGTTCTGACTCGTACAGAAGAATCTACCATCACACTTGAAGTGATTGTTTAGATCTGTCAGGGCTCGGAGAACATCAGTTCATTCTAACATATTCTCGTATAATGAGATTGATACCATTGTCTTTGAAATCTACAACCGATGGAGCTTTCCAGCCACTTTTATTGCATTGTATTAACACAAATTTTCCTCTTCGCTTTGTTCTTTTTGTATTTTCCTTCTTTCTTCCTTGAATGCATTTCTAGTCTACGATGTATTTTTGGTGGTTCTGCAATTGATAATGTATGTATTTGAATTAAATATGTAGTACTCACCGTGTTTGTTAGTACCATCAATCCATATAAACAAATCGACACATAGGCTTTCAGTCTTAAGTATCTTATGAACTGTCAAGTGGTTTCATAATATTCTTTTTCAGCACAAAATGTTTACACGTTATAGGTAGGAAAACATTTTTATTAGTTTTGGTTATTTTATGTTACATCATCTTACGTACACTGTATCACTGTTATCTTGATGGTGATTAGCTTAAAAAAACTTTCTGTAAATTTCTTCTTGCGCTTCTTCAGAAGTTTGTGTATTTAGCATTATGAGTGAATTACTTAATACGAATACCAACCTGTCTCAAAACAATATTTAAGTAAACATTAATAAATTGATGTAGGCTTTCCTTGAAACATACAAGATAAAATGATAATTATGTGACTTAAATATATGTTTCAGTTTTATTTTCCAGAATGTTTCGTGCTAACAGTTCTTAATAAATACGGGTGGAAATTTCATTTAGACCTAATATACTGTAGTTACGTTGTCTCGTTGTGATTCGTTCGTCGTTTACAGTTTCGTCTTGGTGAAACAGTCGATACGGCAATAGATTCACGTTCGCAAGTTTGCTGGTTCGTTCTCGGCTCAGTTCGGCGGCATTTATCTGTGCTCTGTAAATTTATTTACATATAATAGAACAAAATAGGACAAAATTCCGAGCCATTGCACTGGTGAGAGTTAAGGTAGAAATTCACAACCGTCGTCAAATACCCATAATATAAAAGTAAACTGTAGGTCTAAGCTACTGTACCGGCAGCATGAACAGCGAATACTATGTTCGAAGTATAGTTTGTGTTGCCATCAGCCATAAATAATCATGAAAAATTCAGTGTCCTCAATGTTCAAGCAAGAAAGCCATAGGTATAATGAAATAGTATGACGGTTTGTTATGTTGGCTAACTGTCTAATGTCACTGCGAAGTATGAAATGCTCGACCGAGCATATTCTGTCTCCTTTTCTTCGGTCCCTTATGATTGTCGCAATTCTCTGAAGTAATTCCTTTGGCTCTCGCAGAATCGTCGTAACCGCACCATATGTGCTGAATTCACCGACAGAAGAAACCAGCTATTATAGAACATTTTAGGTGTACTTAACAATTACATAAATGTGGTTGCCAATAAGACGACGAATTGAAAAAATCACTGGAAAGATATGTGTTTCCGGATCATTTCGACAACGCCCAAGCCAGTGAATAGTGACGTTTGCTCCATCCCGAGCCGCGGAAAACTAAAGAGGAACAATTATCGCAGTGATGAAATTTACCAGCGAAGAAAGATATTCAATATGCCACATAGCGAAACGCGAGCTATTTGGGATGCTTCTGATAAACTAATATCTTTTTCTTAATCTGACCTATCACTGCCCTAGCCTAGATGTCAATTACCTAGAATCTAGATGCCACTACTTACCTTTTGCAGCAGCTTCGTTTCTCTTCCACACATTTCGTAAAACTTCTACTAACTAAGATTTCCGAAGCCTTTGTTTCTAATAATTTCCTAGGGTACCCTTAATTACACTAAACTTATTCATCTCTTGTATTTACCATCGTATTATCCCATATGAAACAACACACCACACCATGTAGTTTATAATTTGTAGACTACTCTGCCATCTGCACGAAGATATGTTTACAGAGTGGGCGTCATTGTACACTTGGTACAAGTTAGTGGGATCCGGCTGGCACAGCGGTTAAGGAATCTTAGCTGTGTTTGTTTTTAGTTCTTTTTTTAATCTCTGTAAGTTGTGCTTGGGAAAAGAGATTTCGTTCCAAATTTTAATTTTTTAATATGTTTAGAATACAAAATGTGTATTATTTTTAACATTTGGAAGAAGTTAAGATCCTCCTGCTATCCTTTTCACTCTTGAATATCAATATTGGTCCAATCTGTTTTGTTAAAAGGCATTAAATAATTATTAATTCAATATAATTAATTATAACTTATTACATCAACCGTGCGGTCTCGTTTGGCAAATGGCCTTGGACTATTTACTCTGCGATTAACCTGGTTCTCTATGAAATGTTCTTCTGAGTACAAACATTGCTTCTCATTCGTTATCCGGCCAAAATCGAACATCCTTTCAACCAGTCCAGGCAATAACTGATTTAAACCTGCATGCCGCTTTATAGATATATTTTGAGCAGGAAGGCATAGAAAACATGCAGCATAATGATAATAATCATAAGATAAATAAATTGTTTCTTTGTTTTGGCCGAACGTTCAATCATGATTAAAGAGCAAGAAAACTCGCAATTGTGTGTTTTCGTCCGTATTAGGGTGAAATATCAAATATCCTTCGTGTATAATATACTCGTCTAGCGTTATGATCCTAGCTTCACACATTGCTGCGATTTTTCATCAAAGGCTGTTCGAGAACAAAATATATGTTGTGTAGGAGTGTAAGGATTGCTACTCATGTCTTGGAAATGCTTCTCTTTTCAGCTGGGATGAACATCAAATGACACGACATATTGTTCACTGCAGATTTCTTTCAGTGAGGCAGACAAATCGGACTAGAAGGGAATTCAGACGTGAACACTGATACGAACTGATGATGCGACAAACTAGGAGCAAGTGGGTGGCTAGAGCAAACGTATTCGGCCTAATCATTTATGACATTATATTTGAAGTATCTTCATAACCTCACAAAAGAATTGCAAACAGATGTACTCTTACCGAATTATCTTAACTGGAACAATAAGTATGTGGGTTGCAATACGAAAAGAGTATGTTTAGGAGATAAAACTCCACGTTTTGATAATTATAACGTAGGCTAATGATAATTTACCCGTTCAGTACATGTGTCGTGCTCTATGAAATATTATGAAATAATTACAACCATTAATAAGATTAATTCTGTTTAACATTAGTTCATTTTTACTAAAATAATTTATTATTAAAACTAGATTGAAAAGATTAACAGGTTTTGTCCTTTGCGAATTAATAAATTATATAAAATAAATATATTAATTTTCTTTCATATGTATCCTGACTATCACAATACAAGACTAAATGGTTCCTCACCTTTACAAGAAACAAAGTGTTTTGCATGGTGAACAATTTATATCATCTCATATATTATCTTATATTTTCAAATTCATATGTAATTTCAAATGCTATTTTTGCTTATTGTGTTTAACTACTAGTGCAGTGCTATCAGAATCGGTTACGGCTTGGAATGGCTTTCCCATTCTTAGCAATCCTCATGCGGCTGGTTAGAAGCGATGAAAGCTATGCTATACTACGCCATGCTAAAGGCTACCACACACACAGAAAGCTACGATATGCAATGCTATGCTGTGTTATGCTATGCTAAAAAGATCGCTCCAATGCAGTATATATAGGATGGAACGTAGAGGCAGCTATGCTAATTTCACAGATCGCCGAGGGGGTGATTTTCATAGCCGTAGCTTCACGAAGCTGGCTTTGTGCGCATGCGTAACATGAGTTTTTTTCAACATTTATCAGATCGGATAAGCTATTGTATTGAAAATAATAAAAAACATGATATTATTTTCTTACCTCAGACACATTGCTCAACTCTCTTGTGGTATTATAGATTGCTGTGATTAAAAAAACATTTCATTTAGGCACATCAATAATATAAATGTTATAGTATAAAGGCTTTTGTAAGCTGTAACCATTTCGAACAACATGTTTCTAGAGGAACCGTGAATTAAAATATAAATTTACACAATAATATGTTTACACCACAGCACACTAATAAATATGTTTAATGGGCTGTGGTTTATACAATATTAATGTTAGCCAGTACAGGCATGTATTGTACTTGCTTAGCGGCCGGGCCGGGCTTAGCTTAGCATCCATTTCGTTTTACAGCACTATTTAGCCTGGCATTGGTTAGCATGACATAGCATAGCATAGCTTTCTGTGTGTGGTAGCCTAATGCCAAGCTATGTAGCACTGTAAAATGAAATGTATGCTAAGCTAAGTCCGGCCGCTGCACGAATATGACAGTGCATACCGTTATGGGTTTAAAATAACGAGTAAACACTTATTGCTTAAATTAATATTACAGTTCAAGCTTTCTTTGAAAACTTGTAGTTGAACGGTTACAACTTATAATCCACACAAAAATTTGTGTTTTCGGACTCACGGAAAACATAATATTTCGAATATCAGGAATGAATCAATACTGGATTTCATCATTTCTTCCTTACCCATAGCTAAAAAAAAGTACATACTTGTTACTAGATAAAGAGAAAAGTTTGTATTTCGTAATATGTACTGGCATAGCAACATGAAATAAAGCACGAAGTAGGATACAGAGAGCAGTGTCTGACCCTTGCTGGGTGAGGTCATTAAGAAACAAGGAGCAAGCACCACCAAACAAATCCAAGTGGTTCTCGCCCGCCACTTGTCTGGAATACTCTTCTTCCCTGCCGTCAGCCATGGCTTCATTAGCTGGCTCTCTTCACTCACTGCACCCTTCGAAAATAACAATACACGTTGCACTTGTAATTACCAAGCTACTAGACAGAACAATACAATGATAGATAATTTGAGACGGCACTCTTTAAAAATCCCTCACTTCTTGTGTGCACCCTCATTATTTTGAAGAAGTCCTGCTACTGTATGAGTCGGCTATGATACATGTCACTGAAGCTCGCAACATCTAAAGAAGTCATTCGGAATATCCCTTAATTAATATTGTATACTATATTGTTGTTACATTCAAATCATTTACTCGTTGAATTGTTTATATTCTTATTTTTATTAACGTTATTTTGTGACTGACTAGCGTGGTCTTGTGGCTAGCGTCGCTGACTACAGATCCATCGGCCTGGGTTCGATCACCAATAGCTTGGTTTTTTCTGAGCTAGGGAGGCTCGGAACGGGGTGAACTCAGCCTCGTAATTCAAATTGAGGAGCTACTTGATCGAGAAGTAGCGGCTCCGGTCATGGAAACTACCATTAACGGCAGTGGGTGTCGGCATGCTGACCACATGCCCCCAATCCTACCATCTGCCTTTGGTAGATGACGCAGCGGTCGGGTGTCTTGTCCCTTCAGGGATGTAGTGCCATGGAGTTTAGTTTAGTTAGTTGTTTTGTGACTACGAAGTGCAAACTAGCGTAGTGGTTGAGGCGCTGCGCTACAAACCGGAAGGTCGCGGGTTCGATTCCCGATGAGGTCATTGAGATTTTTCAATTGGCCTAATCCTTCTGGTGGCACTATGGCCCTGGGGTCGACTCAGCCTCTAACGGAAATGAGTACCAGGAGCAATCCTGGGGGTAAAGGCGGCCGGTGCGTAAGGCTGACAACCTTACCACCTTCATGTGCCGAATGTCCAAAATCTGGGAGCCTCAACCTCCTGGAACCCTCTGGGCCTCCATGGCCTGTATAGGGATCACTTTACCTTTACGAAGTGCAAACATTTCTTCATACGAAAGGACTTCGGCTATTAATATTATCTTGCAATAGTGGCGCAGATACTGTTATTTTCCAGCATGTGAACTAATGAGACTTTCGGCCATGTTTTGGGATATTTTTGCAAAGGAGAGTTGCTGACCAATGTTCTTAAAAATAGGTTCCTCTCTTAGGAAAATGATTGGATGCCCATGAAGAGTTGCATTGTCTATCTGAATATTTCGGTACTAGACGAATGGACATAGTGGAGTACGATTACTTCCACAAAGTATCTGGATTTTTACATACGTACCTTAGGAGCGAGTTTCACAGTTCCTAAAGTTCCTGCCTAGGAGAGGTAGCTGTACCCTGATTGGTCCAGCTCTTCTATCCCACTCTCCGTGTTGTCTGTCTCTGTCTCGCTGCGGCATTATCCTTCCACTCAACGATTATAGTATTTGTGTTGCCAGCACGATCTTCACTCTGTACTCAACAGTAGCTCACTGATCTATGCGCATGCGAGTCTGAGCAATCTGCTATGCGAAAGCTCGCTGGCTGGGTTAGGTCTTCAAGGCCAGAGACTTTGTGGAAGTAATCGTACTCTAGTGCACTTGGCCATAACTGTTAATAGAAAAGAGAAGGAAGCCCTCGTATTTGACCCAATTATTGGAACTGTGATAACTTACATCGATCAAGTGAAGGGCTTTGATGAAGAAAAGCAAGCATTGAGTCTTAAGTGAGAGTTATGAAGTAATTTATTACAATCGGGACGTGCTTGGTTTGATCTTACTGCCGTTGTTCCAAACTACAGTATACTCCGACAAGTTAGAAAGAAACCTCCGCGGCTTGCGTGGAACGTAGCTGCGCTTTCTGCAGCAACCATAGCTTGTTCCGCGCAGGTTTCTTGCTAACTTGTAGAACTTCGTCATGCAATCATGTACCCGCCTGTGCTGGAACTCAATCAACGTTCTACTTGGGGACTCAATCCATGTATTACCCTTGTAGAACCTGAACCTTAGTCGATGTAAATTGTTCCTGATTGCATTATTTTGGTGAACTCCACGTCGTATTCTTGAGAACTGTCTTTCGGATATCATCTTACTCTCATATCCGTGCTCAGAGAAGACAGTCAAGGTAACATTAATTTTATAAACATTAAACATTTCTTGTGTACATACCCAGTTATTTTTTAACGTAAAACTGGACTCTGTAAAAGTCCTAATTGCCACAGTTCACAAAAGCACACTCACGGTAAGGCGCTTTCTCATGATCTTGTCCTATCGCAGATTTTGTGAACTTTGTAATATTATGGTTTTATCATCAACAACAATAAACATGTAGGGGTTGTCGCATGTAACTTATGTCATATCGCCATAACTCCATAAATTGTCATTATTTTATAACATATATCAAGTACAGAATTATAATAATAATAATGTAAAGGCTAAGTTTGTAAAATATTTAATCTCAACTTATTTTATTTGGCTAGGCCTTTCTGTTACATGGAACCATTATCATCACTATGTTACCGAAAGGTCTAAGAAAGTAAGAGAAGTTTGGGTAACATGTTTTTGAACACTTTAGGCCTAACACAATCGAACTTCTATGGCTTCATTTAGGGCTTTTGGCTGGACATATAAGAACATTTAGGAAATTATCCAAGGAAAGCGTATACTGGGTATGATAAGCATTTAATTGTAGCTGCTGTAAACGATATCTGCCAAGAAATCATACATTTTGCAAACCGCAAGACAAGATAAAAACATAAGTGATTAGCATCAGGGTCAGATGCATCTTCACTACATTATAGGTATGTTACCTCCTGTATAGTAATATTTGAAACGGAACTGGGTACGTTAACTGGGGAGCCGAGTGGTCTCTGACTTCATCGTATCAAACTGAATACTTAGATTCGATTCCCTGCATATACATTTTTTCCTTAAGAATATAATAAATAAGTGAAGTTGTCCGTAATTAAATTAGTATATGAACCAGTTTAATTAGAAGTGCATTGCTCTTATTACGTTTTTTATAATATGTCTTTAATTGATCTGCTGTCATCGGTAATCTTCTAGGATCAGTAAGTTTATATTTGGCATATTTTATAAGTAAGATGATATTGAAATGTCACTTAATAAAATTATAATTTTAGTCCAGCAAATTGTAATACTATGCGTTTTGTATCTTTTTCATTTACATGAATCGAGTCAGTTCCTGTAACTATATTATACACACTCCAGTTGCTGCAAGTATTTGCTTGTGCGAGACGTTGTATTTGGAACATATTGTTCCAGCTTTACAGTGGCATCGCTCAACTTTACTAGAGGGTTTGTTCACAGGATGTTATAATGAAGAAGCACTCCACTTGTAATTTGCAATTGCTACTGTCCTGACTCTACGTCCATTATGAAAATTATTTTACTTAGGAAATTAATTCTCCTCTCAGCCCAGAGAACATTGTTGACGCTGTGTATGATATTCATGTACTATTTTTACTACTTTTGGACGTTTATACATATAAAGCATAAAGCATGATGGGATTCCACCTTATACGCCTTTGTTATTGATCTTTAATTAATTACTTAACTCTCAAATATTTCCTGATGTGTTGAAAATACCTCAAATAGTTCCTGCATTCAGAAGTGGTTAAAAAATAAGAGCAGTGATTTATAGAACAATTTCCGTAAATTGTGCAACAGTAAACATTTTGGAACGGTTTCTATTTAGCTTTTTTTATATCAAACATGACTTTCGTGTTTTTTTCTCGTTGTCCTTGTTTCAGTTAAATTTGGCAAGTATTAAAATATACAATATTACCTTTGTAAAGTTCAACTCTGATTCAGGTGTGGTTTGGGTATAGCTCCATTTAACTTATATCTTTCTAAGGTTCCAAGTAATGATAAAATGATATATTCTGATGTCCAAAATCGAACCCTACACATTGAATATACTGTACGTAGGAAATTTGAAACCGTTCATCTTGCTGCGTATGACGCATATTGATTTATTTATTCCTTATTTCTAAAACAACCAAAAAATGACTGCCCTTTAATGTAATGTGACGACGAACACGGGTGAAATAATTCGAAAATCTATATTAATCATATGCTAAATTATGTCTTCTGTGTCAGAATCAATTTACACATAGTTCAAACCTGTATGCTATCTGTACTTAATGAAAGAAACGGATTCGAACGATAGTACTTTGGCATAATAGCAAAGTCTTGACATATTAGCTCTTGGAGGATGAATTTCCCTTTTTTTCTTTGTTTGTTTTGAATTATGTAGTAGATACTTAATTTCTACAAACTATATAATTCTTTGTCAATTTCGGCAGTCACCCCGATGAGAATTTGCATTCCAAGCTTTTGGCAACGCACAATGTCGCTATCTTCAGACACCTGCTGATTCCGCGATATTAATTTTGTTGTTAGTGATATTCATTGGGTCGGCCGCGGTGGTGTACCGATAGAGGTAGCGTGCCCGCCTCTGTAAGGTCGCGGGTTTCAGGCATGGAGTCCTCTGAGAGAGACTTGAAGTTGGGGGGGGCATGTAGATTTAGGCACATTAAATAACTCCAAGCCTAAATTAGAGCCTCAGGGCAAAATTTATCGGACCTTTGAGGTCCAAGTAATACTTTATAGTCCTCTCAAGGGTTGTTGAGACGATGGATTTACTATCTGTCCCTCTAGACTATCTCAGAAAACAAGCGTGACTAAATTAGTTCTATATATTGAAACCTCCACGAGAGCCCCTGTGTTCCACTTAGGAATTACAAGGAATAAATCAATCAGTATCCGCTAGTAAAGTTTTAAATAATATAATTATGACGTAGTCATTAAGACGCTGGAATACAGCTTAGGTAATTTTCTTTTAACCGTCGTAAAAATTGTAAATAGGAGAATTATCAATGAAATGTGTTCCTTGGTAGGAATTAAAAACAGCCGTATAGAAACAACGCTGGTTATTCAGTTGCAGAATTAAAAAAAAAGATTAAAGATACGGAACTTTTTTAGTTTCAGTTTTCATCTTTAGAATTTTAATGAGCGTAACGTCTATATTCCAGTAGAAGTATCCCGGATCTTGCCCTGTATGAAAAGAAAGAACATCTAGGTTGATGAGATAGGGCAGCATCATTATTGCGTTCTCCGGTTATCAAGTATCACACAATTTGCTTTATGTGGTGGAATAAGAATTCTGCTTGGCGTAGTCTTCCCTTACTAAAACAGAGACTCAGTCCTGTGTTAAAATGCATTTATCACTATTACGAGATCAAGATGAATTCAGACAGGAAAATAGGAAGTCACAAATCTGCAAGTACGGCATCTGTGGTCTACAAATATTATTAAATATTGTCTGAATTTAACAGGTGGTGAAACTCTAATTCATTTTCGAAGAGTATATATATTATTTTTGTATTTAAGTTATTATTTTGATGTTGTCAATTGAAGTTGATTATTATTTATTCCATCTCCATTAACTCTTTATTATCGTCACACTTCTATTAATATTGTTAACATCCATGCTACCGTTAAATATATGACTATGTGTTAACTCTTTAATTGAAACCATTCATTGCACATTTCATAAACTCCATGTCAACATCTTCAAGAATATCAACTAATTACTAATCTAATTACACATTTGTCAAATTCTTCAGATGAGAAGTGGAATGGCCACACGCACGTTTAATTAACAGGAAAACATTCTTTTTCAGTACCTTTTTTCCTGTGTTTTAAATAGTTCCTAAAACATTATTATTGTTTTTCCGAAATTCATCTTCCTTCTTTCTGTTTTACTACCTTTAACGCTCACAAAAACACATGCCCGTGGCGGGATTCAAACCTGTAGCCTTCTTCACCATCGCTCCAAGGCCTCAGGTACCGGTACCTTGGCTGAGGAGACAGGGTAATTTTTAACTCTTCAGATGTAAGTAGTATATATCTATAATAAACCATTGAATAAAAGAAACATAAAAGAACAGTGGAAAAATTTACATTTAAAAAAATTCTGAAAAACATAGATATTTGGTTTTCTTGAATAATATCATATGTCGTTTTTCCTCTTCGTCTTACTTACATTTTGGCACAGAATGGTTTTATGGCCGCGGGTTTCAAGATTCCATATTTCATTTTTCATTATAAAACCTGAACCCTATGCCCAGAGCTTTACAAAATCCATTTGACACCCGTTGTGAAAATGCTAGAATTTTACTAGCGAGCATTGTTAGTTACTTGTCGCACTAAACATTAAAATCACATAAACATCAAACATTTTCAAACTGAAGTCATGAAAATCCAAAGAGTTAAGGAGATGTTTTTTGCATGTAGTTTCTGACTGAAGGTATTACAAGTATTTTTTGAGAGAATATGACTATGAATGTAACTTGTTATGCAGATAGTAACATGGGCTCTTCTACATGGTGAGAATATGTGTAGATAGACGAAGAGTTTACATCGCCTTAAAATTCCTGCTAAAAATGATTCTTACACATGGTACAGCTATTAAATTTTAGTGGTCTGTAAATTCAAAAGAAAGTCGGCAAAGTGACAGAATCTCACTTTAATATTGAGCACCTTTAGAAATATCCTATTTATGTTTTATTTTAAAATATTTCATCGTCATTGATAAAATTTATAGTAAAATAATGGATTGTTGTCAGTATTCATTAGAATCATTCAGTGATGATCAGGGCCCGGATTCTGATGGCCTAAAATTGTTTGAAAAATGACCTATAAAATGACCCTAAATTTTAGGGAAAATGACTTAATAATTATAAAAAATGACCTAAAAACTTATATTTTATTTATAAAAAATTATTATTGTACGCACAAAGTTATAGACTAGTTTGTACATAATTGTAAAAACTGTAAATAACTGTAATGTTGTGAATGTTCTTTTCTCACGGAAATTTATACTGGCACTGAGGCATTGGTGAGTAAAAATTCGGCACATCCTTTTGTGGTCTGCCGGATTATATTGTTGTTTATTGAGGGTAAACAATAGTTTGCACTCTCAAATCCAAGCAGGTGGCAGACTCTGGTGCCAAGTCAATCTAATAACTAGGGGGCGGATTTCTATGATCTAAAAAATAGGATATATGCATGCATTTATGACCTATAAACATTAAAATATGACCAATAAAATTTAAAATACGACTTTACCACTTACACATGGTGTATATTTTTTTAAGTTGCATTACAATATATTTTATTAAAATATAGTGTTAATTATTTAAAGTATCTGTAAATTCTCAAAAAGTATCATTTTAATGCAAAATATGATATGAAACTTTAAAATTTCTTTAATATGCACACAAATATGCAAAAAAAAATATATATGACCTAAATATGCATATTCATATTAAATATGCTACAATAGTTGAAAATTTCCTAAATATACCGTTATATGAACAATAAAAGCTGTTCCATTTTCACCAGGATGCTTGGAATCGGGTTTGAATTAGTCGGAAACCTGAAATAATGCAAAGGGGAAAAATATGACATGTCATAGAAATCCGCCCCTAGTTATGATATTTCAAGGGACGATTGTCTAAAACTCAAGAATCCTTAACCTCCAGTGGACGTAAGGCCCTCCATGTCCTACGTAAGAGTGAGAAAAACACCTTCCCATGCAAGTTTATGGACTAGCGCCTTTGTGTAGCCTGGATACTGCACGCAGTACACCGGTGTCGGAGAAGTAGTGTTCGCTCCTGTACGGCGCTTCCCTTCGTATAGTGGAGTTCATGCGAATATGAGTAATATTGAAACCAGTGAAATCTAGTACAATATGCAACATGCCTGTAATGGCATTCATTAAGATACGAATTTCATGATTTTCATATGAGTATCTTAATTTACCATTATAGGTAAGTTGCATACGACTATTTATGTTCAACCGTAATTAGTCTAAATGTTTAAAATTTGAGATTTTAGATTCACGCAAACGAACCGGCTACGCATCAGCGCGCTGACCTTCGCACCAGCTAGATGACGTAGTTCATATCTTCTACGAGAGATGGCGGCTTACAGCGTCAGTCAAATCGAAGCTTCCTTTTCTGTTTTCTTCAAACCAACGGATTTTTTTTGCACGATATGAATTCATTTTAGTATATTAAAATTATCACGAACAGAATTTTATTTTATTTTATTTTAAATATAGGCCATTTATTACGCAGATATCAGCTGCTACTCTCAAAGTCTCAGGATCGTTCCATGTTCGATAATATTCGCTACCACACCAGTTTCGAAATGATAAACAGTGAAGCTATTACAGTATGATCGGAAAATATATATTCAATCTCAAGGAATTCTATGAATCATGACCATGGCCTACTTCATGTAGTGTGGTTCTTCTCACCATTACTTCACCCGGCGATGCAGTAATAAATATACAATAAATTGAGATGCCTTTTCTGCGTGAGACTCCTGTATTTTGCACTTATGAAACCAGAAAGTTTGCGCAGTGTCTCTGCGACACGACTGAATAAAATATGTGCTAGTTCGGATTGATCGGTCTGAAGGTTTGTTACTCTGCCGAGTTTGTGGCATGTCATTCTCTCTCCCTTGGGATATCTCTTGTCTGTAGCGACAGGATTAGTGTTTTGTGCTGTAGGGAAGTGTACACTAAAGTTCTCAGTACCGGTAACTGCCTAATAGATCATTACCTATACAGTCCTAATTCAAAGGTCGGTTTGCTGTGATGACGATGATGGTATACAGGGTGGAAGAAATATAACTGTGCCGATTTAAGGGGGCAATTGGTAATATTAAAATAAATATAAAGCCTACTTTGCATTTTGTGATTAATTATATGATTAATGGAAAAATTAGGTTAATACTCTGCAGGCTCCCTGGTTGCCCTATCACAAGTATGAAAACAACCCATTAAGGGATAAGACACATGCCTTGACGTTGCCATGATTCATGGAGTATGTGGTCCAGGTATTAATCTTTTTAAAGTAATTTGAACAAAAACTTTATTGAAAAATCTCAATAATATAGGGCTCCCACTGGGTTCAAGTCCCAGGGTCGGAGGAATTTTTCTCCTATAATATTCTCATGTAATGTCCAACAGAGACAATAATCTGTGGGTCATGAATACTTACATATATCCATCTTGAATGTTAACTGTACAATAACAGTGGGAGCCCGGTCACAAAAATCAGTAATTAGTTTCAATCATAGGAGGAAGGTTCCATCTGGCGCTGTGAATTGAACTCCGGCTTAGCTCAGTTGGTAGAGCATTGGCGCGAATAGCCAAAGGTCCTGGGTTCAAGTTCCAGTGTCGGAGGAATTTTTCTCCTATAATATTCTCGCTACGTATTAACTTACATTTGAACGTGCACACAGAACAATCCGTGTCAGAATGGCAGTGCTGTCATATTTTTAAAATATAAAATAGACTGCAATCGCAACTGAAGAAATCATCCGAACGCAAATGATATGTTTACACACAGGGGTTCTTGTGTAAGAATTACCTTTGAATTCTTTCGAGCACAATTAATGTTCAGATATTCAGATATTTCAAGCAGTAGATGATTAAGATGAACATTTCATTGTCATTCTTTCTTTACCGTAGTTTCACCTCTCCCTTTCTAGGATTTAAGCGACCCAAGCCGCCCGGGCCTTACAGGGCCGCGACCTGTCAGGAGAGGGATTATCTTTGGATCACATACATACTTTTTTGACCAGACAAGGACATGGAGGGCCTCCCCGGATGAGTGATCAGCCCAATGCCGGGGCCACCTCCGAGACATCACGAACACATAGGACGAGACACACCACTCACACATACACTCACTCCAAACAAGGCGAGGATGGGATGAAGATGATAATGACGGCCAGATGATATCTGGGGACCACAAGGGCCTAAAGTTACCCGACATTTGTCTCAAAGGTGAGGAAAACCCCCAGAAAAAAACCCCACCTAGGTAACTTGTCCCGACCAGGAATCGAGCCCGGGCCCGCTGCGTGAGAGGATTGAACGCATCCCCTGAGCCACAGCGGTGGACACATTTCATTATTATAAATATTTAACATATCCTCAAATGTGAAATTATTAAAGGTTTCCCCATTACGTAATTTCTTTGCAAAATGAAATTGTGTGTCTGTATTTCTTTGTTATCCTGATCTGAACTCGACAAAAAAGACATTTCATTTCTACAGCGCCGCGTGCAGAATAAACGAACGGAATCCCTCTATTTACTGCGGAAGTTAGAAACAATTTGGACATAGGTCTCTCTTGTCCTGGAATTATGGGGCTGATGAGAAGGATGGAAGGGTTGTTCACAAGAGAAAACGCTGAGTGTAGTTGGAAATACGGGAAAATCAAAATGCGCCAGGGGGTAAGACTGGAAGGTAATGCTGAAAAAAGAGATGGAAAGAAAAAATGTGGGTTGGAAGAGAGGTTGGGTTAGAACTAAAGTTGTTGAGTTGTGGCTGTATATATGCTTAGCTCCATAGAGTCAAGTACTCCTAAGAAGGGAATGGGAGGAGAGTTTGCTTCTCCTCCTTTTCTCTTCCTTTACCTTCTTTCCTACCATAGACTCCTTTTCACCCAACCTCCCTCCACATCAACCCTTCAACAATCCATGCTAGTGAATATTCAGTCTCATAGATATTCAAGCCAGGTAGTCTCGAGGTTACGAAGGGAGGGAAAGGGATAGATGATGTACCCCCCTTTTTTCTGATGATAACGATGAGATTTTGGGAGCTCTAGTATAGTCGCGGAATTATGGAGAAAAGTAAAACAAATTTAAGATGAAATTGCCATTTTAATCGAGACTTCCCATCTTGCAACGAGATGGCCTGGTCCCGATAGCGGAAGTATTGGAAGCAGAATTACATCAACGTACTCATCCCACAGCCGAACACCGCAGCGATGTTGCTTATAGAAAAGTGTACGCTTCAAAGCATCTACTTACCTCCTTCCCCTCCTGAGGATAATGTCTGATGGAATCTTGTAGGTAAAGTGTATAAATTAGAGACATGCTACAGCCTAACTACCGAAAGTTCAACTTGTGTAAAAATAACATTATAAAAGAAAAACGTTACGTGAGTTTGATACCATCTTTCATATATCGTAAAAAAATAGTTTTATCCAAGTATTTTCGTATTGACTCTGTTACATGTTGCTATTACCTCTTCAAAGTGACATTTCTCAAAAGGAGTTGGCTAATTAATTTTATTTGTGATTTATTTGTTACTTCCATTAAATTGAAATAAACATCAAGTACAATATAGACTATATATTTTCCCCAGAAAATATTACGTTTTTATTTTTAACACTAGCGATAAATTCATATTTTAGTTAATTAATTCTGAACATTTCAGCAAGCCTACTTGGACTACCTGATATAATATATGTTTTGTTCTACCATACTATAATACGCTTGCTTCATGTGACGTAACGGTATGATAACGATATCCATTTTCATACAGATTTTCATTATAACAAAGGCGTGGTATCGATTATTATCGAACATGGAACGATCTTGATTTTGAGAGCAAACAATGAAACTACGTAGTTAAACAGCCTGAATTTAAAATAAAATGAATTCTTTTCAAGATACTTTTTAATATTATATTAAATTTAGTTCATTTCATCTTGTTAAAATCCGTTCTTTTCGAGAATACGGTCAAGAACAAGCTTCGATTTGATCTACGCCATTAGCTGCCATCTAACGTAGAGGACAAGAACTATGAGAACTTACTAACAGGTGATTGCAGCGGTCAGCCGACTACATTTGTTATATTGATCTAAAATCTCAAAGAAATCTTAAACATTTAACTATGTTCGAAAAAAGTAGTCGTATACAACTTGTCGATAATGGTAATTAAGATACTCATATGAAAGTTATGAAACTCGCTTTGTTCCTTTCATAAAAAATAGTCTTATTTTAATACATGTCATTATTTCCCCAGATTTCTGCTCATTGTTGGGAATGAGTCTTGACTACTAAACCTTCTTTTCAGCATAATTAACTAGTGGCCTCATGGTGAGAAGGAGAATGAACATGTCAAAGAAGGGCTAACTGAACAAGTCCTCTTTATTTAAATGCTGGCCTCTGAGCTGCACTATGTAGAAATGAAGCATTAGTATTTACGGGACCGGGTTTTGTGTAAGAACTAAGCCGGCCTTCACTTACGAATTCAGCACTACTACTCCCCTCATTCTCAGGTTCAGAGTTCTCTGTATCAAGTCATACCAACCTTGCACAAAGATCAGCAGTTGAAAGGAAGTTCTACTACCGAGAACACTGATTCGCAAAATAGGAGTAGAGAGTGTGCAAATGAAAGGTAGGCTACAGCATTCAATACAGCCAGTTTCAGCTCAAGTTGCTGTTTCATTGTGGTTAACTACAAAGGAGCCTAATCGAATAAAAGTGTTCCTTCCTGTTTTACATGGGAAAATATATACTTACATTTCTATGAGCCATATGATTCTGAAAGGAAGAAAACGTAATATAACGCGCTAATTAAAAAAAAACACAAATATTTTGACAAAGAACGCAGTAACATTATTATTATTATTATTATTATTAATTTTCTTAATCTCACCATTATTATCACAAATGTAACCCCCCCCCCCCCGAGGTACAGTTCAACTTTTATTATCCATTCGTTATATCTGTATTAATAATAGTAATAATAATAATAATAATAATAATAATTTATTATTATTATATCAATAAAGACATTAATAGGCCTATCTCTTTCTTTTTTGCAATGTAATTTCTTAATCATAATTACTAATATTAATTACATGCACTTAATTGTGATAATACCCCCCTTTTTTCTGTGTACAGCTTGTTCATGCAATCTTTTTTGTAAATAGGCCTACTGCATCGCAGAACCAGAACTTATATTTCCCCAATTCCCCTCACCCGGCCACACCAGCAAACACTTTCTACTCGCGAGAAGTGAGCCTTCTCGAAGAAGAGCTGTCTCGAGCACTTAGCCCATGAGCCTTTCTCCTTTGTTGTCTGAATTATTAAGGCGCAGATTGTTACATTCAAGTATTTTCTTGTAATGGCAAGAGTATACGGTTTTGAATGTAAGTGAACTACTGAAAATCTGTGCTAACAAAGACAAACCGTTACTTTCAATTGCGGCATAGGCGACATACCTGGTTACTGTTCATTCTAAAGATATGTTTTTTAAAAGAAATTAATGAATGAATACCCTGAAAATCCCCTAAGGACAAAAGCCTTCTACAAAACAGAAAATAACTAATTTAAAGCCCTTCTACAAAGCAGGAAATAACTAACTTAAAGCTCATTAGGCTGGCAAGTCCTAAGATCCATACCTACTTATCTCCATAAATTTAACTACTGATTCATTTATATTTAACATATTAGATTATATTATAATACCATTTACAGTACGGATCTGAGAAGAAGGCGAGCGTAAGGAATGCATGCCCCAATGTTAGAAGCATAACACTGCCCACCTTTTTCGGGCCCCGCTCGCCATCTCCTGAGCTCAGTACTGTCCACATCCCACTACGAAACTATGCCCAAATTATACAAAGAACTGATGCAATATCCATACAATACTGTCTTGCGCCTTGAGTTAGCATCCTAGTCTCTCTGTCGTGGGCGCTTCTCATCCCTGGGTTTCTTGCTACTTTCTTGAAGTCATCTGTCCAGCGTCCAGCGTGTGTTTGATCCTCCGTGCAATTCTTAGGTCCTACATTGTCGTCCTGTGAGTTCATCGGGAATTATGTATACTAAGAACATGTCCTCCTAGCTTCCATTTTAATTGGAATAACGCAGCTGCTGTTGATATAATATTGTGCATTCGAACGAAAGTACGGCTATCAATATCAACATTATTTTTTATTGTGAGTATTTTTCAGTTATAACGCTCCTGTGCAAGCAATGAACCTACTATAGGCCTAATTCCTGACAGATTGATTTCAGATTGACTTTAATTCATTCGTAACCTATTCGGATGATTTAAACCTAAAATAAACATATCAACGAATCGTATGCCTACACTTAGGCCTATACAGTCCTACACCATTAATATTATTCCCAGTGCAGTTGGATAATGTTGACATATTTTAAGAATTTCTTATATCAGTGTATACGAGTGCGAATTAAGGTTATGAATCAAACTTTAGACCTTTGTTCTTCCGCAAACCCTGCTTAATGAATCGATCTGGAGCTTAACTCGGAGGTCGATTACAAAAATATTTTCTGCTTATCATAATCTTAGTTATCACTGATTAAACAAAAGCATTCTGGCACTTTGTTATATCAGTTTACCTTTATTTTTTAGGTTTTTGCAATACTTAACACAATTTGTGTTTTGCTTATTATCAATCTCTATTCAGGTATGTAAATGTTTGAAAACCTGCCGTCTATTACAATGTCAGGGGAATCTAGGGTAGGGTCCCAGTTCTGATGAATGAAGGTTAAGAATCAAACTTTAGACTTTTGTTCTTCCGCAAACCCTGCTTAATGAATCGATCTGGAGCTTAACTCGGAGGTCGATTACAAAAATAACTTATTTTCCGCATATCATAATTGTAGTTAACACTGATTAAACAAAAGCATTCTGGCACTTTATTATATCAGTCTACCTTTATTTTTTATACTTTACATTATTTGTGTTTTGCTTATTATCAATCTCTATTCAGGTGTATAAATGTTTTTTCTTCTTCTTCTTTTTAAGTTATTTTACCTCTATTTTTTAAAATATTTAATTATTTTATTTTACTTTTTTTTATTTTATTTTATTTTATTTTATTTGAAAACCTGCCGTCTTTTACAATGTGAGGGGAATCTATGGGTAGGGTTTCAGTTCTGATGAGGACTGTACAGTGAAGAGCGAGAGCGTGCTCGAGAACTGACGACTAGGGCAGTAATAACAGAGTCGTACGTGTATCCGGTGTTGAGTGATCGTCGCATCATACTCAACGACTGTCATCCACCGCCGCAAGAAATAGCACATTTCCATTCATATGTGTCCTCAAGAATTACGTTTAACTTCACAGTCCTGGCTTTATTACCACCATTAGCGAACGGGAGCTTGCTTGAATAACTGCAATTTTCTGGTGTAAATATCAGGATCTAGTTCGATTCCTCCTATCTGTGTTTCTAGTAGTTTCAATTGGTGGATGTTATCTACTTCAATTCATAGGTTTTGGAAATGTAAAATAGGAACTAATAAAACTTGATTGAGACTAGATTATTGTAAATACTATACTTAAATTTAATAAACCGAAAATATCAAAAATAAAATAAAGTAACATAAAATAAACATAAAACATTGATTGCTAGAGAATACACATAGGCTCTGTGAGACCTACATGTTAGAAGCGACTTCATGCTCAAAATGTAGAGTAGGATTACTTCCACAAAGTCTCTGGGTTTTTACGTATATACCTTAGGAGCGAGTCTCACCGTTCGTAGAGTTCCTGCCTAGGGGAAGTAGCTGCACCCTGATTGGCTCAACTCTTCTATCCCACTCCACGTGTTGTCTGTCTCTGTCCCGACGCGGCATTATCCCTCCACTCAACTATTATAGTATTTTCTAGGACTGCCAACGTGCTGCATGATGTTCACTCTGTGCTCAACAGTAGCTCACTGATCTTACGCGCAGCGAATCCGCGCACGCTGTTAACGAGACGTAACGAGAAGCTCGTTGGCTGGGTTAGTCTTCAAGGCCAGAGACTTTGTGGAAGTAATCCTACTTCTAAAGACAATCTATGCGACAAACGAATAAGTTCTAACGTAATTTTTCTCTTCTTTTGTACAATTTAAGGCGGGAAAATACATTTATCTTCTGACAATGCAGCTTCGTTTAGTGTATTTTGCCTAGATCATAAACAGTCCAGCACTTTGAACTTTACGTCACGTAGATATTAGCTCCCAACATAAAGCTCGTCAACTATGGTCCATAGGTTTAATTTATCGCTCAATTTTGGGTATTTATTTGAGAGTTCATATCGATAAAGAGGTTTGCTACTTCGATGCTGGATTAAGATAAATTATGGGTGAAGAAGTTTATTAAATTAGGTCTGTTTGAACTTTGAAATCTTACACGATCTGAGTTCAAATCGGTGTAAGCCAGGTTGGTTTCTATTTATAATTATTGGTATCACCATCAGTTATATCTTATAACTTATGTAATTTTGTTATTTAATTTTTGACACGCTTATTGGACAGCTAGAATCGTTAAATTGGCGGGAATAGTGGCACATTCAACTGCCATTATCGTGCAAAGTTAGATGTTTCTAGCTTTCCTATAAGTATGGAAAAATCTTACGGAATAGCCGTGACGTCATTCTAGCTAGATCATCCACTCATTATCATCGGTGTTTCCCACTTACACATGAGCTAGACTCTAGAGACTTGTAATTTGGCATACATAGCTTTTAGCCTCTAACCTATGGGAAAATTCCAAAAAGTACACATTTTTATTTTTTTACACTCTAAATCTAAACGTTTTGACTGTATTTGTAGGCCTCCAGATGTTTTTTAAAAATAAAGGAATATTTTTGACATGAAGAATTTGTTGTAAATTCGATGTTATTATTCTAGTTATCACACTTCTTCTCCCCATATGTTCATCAACCTCTTAGCTCATAAGTCATAAGATAAAGAGGTTTTGTTACGCTTTTTCTTCTCATACATGTAAAGTTTTACCCAATCTCGCAATATTTTCTTAATATAACTTTCAGGTCAAAGGCACCCTAGTTTCTGACGTAACAAGCGTCGAAGTTTTCCCTATTCACTAATCTTCAATCAGTGTCCCAGAAAAAGGCTTGTCTTGCGTAAAAAATAAAGCGTTTTCGTGCCTTCGAGTAAGATTGTCTTTTTTACAAAAACATTGCTTATAAAAAGAGGTCTTATCGCTTACATGTTCCGTGCTGCGCTTATGGTAATAATTTCCATGGCACTCTCTCTCTCTCTCTCTCTCTCTCTCTCTCTTTCTTTCTTTCTTTCCACATGCTAGTACTATCGACCTGCTATGACTCCCTGTTGTGTGGGATAAGTTATGCATTGTGAGTACACTTATCTTGTGAAAGGAACATTCGATGGAGAACTTAAATTACAGCAATGCTGTTTGCTCCGTCTTTTCACTTATTTGTGATACAATAGGATAACATTAAATACATCCATGTAGTTCTGAGGAGGTGACTTGTATTCAGTGATAGTGGATTATTAACAAAAACATGTATGACTTATTTATGTTTTTCTTTCTTTTCAGGTAAGATTCATTACCAAATTCTGTCGCTTCGAGATCTCGACATTTCGACAATTAAGTGAGTTAGCATCAAAACCGTTACTTTTTTATCTTATGGAAAGATTAAATTTACAAAAACAATTTATTTGCTTAGGGCCTTATATTTTTGCAATATTTTTTTTCATTTTTTTTTTAATTCGGTTTTGGCAAAAAATTATTTATGAAACAGTAGATGCACATTAACTTATTTATAAATTTAACTTTATGTTTGTACTTACTACGTCGATGAAGTGAAAATTGCATTAAAGTAGTAGCCTTACTAGCATGAAAATATATTAGCTTGTTTGCAGGGGTAGGGAACTTTTATTTTTTATTCATGTCATGGTGTGGTATAATTTCCTTAAGAGAAAAATTAGGCTCGGTACTTTTGTCTCTACTATTATAAGGACATGCCTCCAAAGAAACTTAAAAACATTTTCGATATCTCGTATTGTTACTGTTTAAACGATTTCCAAATGGCAGCGTAAATTACACATCGTTTGACTGTTTTAAGTAAAAACGTGTTACGGTACACTTCATTCGCATTAAACCTGCACACGCCAAAGAACAAAAAGGTTATTATATTAAAATGTTTATTTTAAAAATGAAAATTATTGTGTTTGATGTATGTTTAGCTCTATTTCATTATATAGTTGAAGGTACAGTCGTCTCTCAATTTTTGTTTCACAGTATGTATGTATGTATGTATGTATGCCAAATAAGGTTATGAAGACCAATAATGCCAGCTAATGGTTTCTATAAAAAAAAAACTTCGACAAAATTTGCTAGGTGGCACCATCTCCTTAAAGAATTACATGATTACTTTTATTTGCACCAGAAATGAAATATTTAGAGCTGACTTTGTTTGGAGTCCCATGTCCTAATATGGCCAACTTGCTTTAAATAAATGAAGTTGTAAAAACAAATTACTAGATTTTTCTTTCCCCAAGAATTAATATGTAAGAATGTTTAATATGAAACAAATCTCTCCAGCCACTACCTTTTAGCAGAGAATCAATACTTAGCATGGCTTTATTTGGCGCTCTACGGTCCGCGCGGCGGCCTGGAAGCAAGTCGTCTGCCGGTACAGGATCATGGTCTCAATTCCCGCTCACGGATTTCTGAATTAAGCCTATAGTTAGAATAATGACCTACCTTTGTCATACCTTGGTAGAAGATGTTGAAAATGATCTCCATTTTCCTCCACACATTATAACATCTTTTAAGAAAGTTTGCAATAATTCTTCTTGTGAAATTAAATTTTTATTTTTCCGAAAAGACTCCTCTACAGCTCATACTGCAGATCTCTTGTTAGATTTAATTGAATAAGTGTTTGAATATAGGGTAATTGTAGTAAGGGTTATGCCCGGCACAAGTGTACAAGAATAGCCATCTTACAATAATTAAAGAACTTACTGAGATTATAAGAATAGAAATTGCAGCTAATTCACAAGAAGAATAAATGCGTAGGAATGCAAACTTTCTTAAAAGATGTCAGAAATGTGTGGCGGTAGACGGAGATCTTTTAATCTTCTTCTATGACAAAAGGTAGGTGAATACTGTAACTGCAGGTCTAATTCAGAAATCCGTACGCTTGAATTGAGGGGTTATGTACATGAGCCTTGACCGGCCGACGACTTGCTTCCAGGCCGCCGCGCGGACCGTGCGTTCTCGGCACATCGAAAAAATAAACTCTTTGTACAATAAGTCTAAATATAAGCCTACTGTTTCGCAAAATAAGTTAATTAGCATTTGAAATGAGTTTGAGTGAGGATTTAAGGGGAAATGAGGATTTGTTACTTTGTAGGAACTTGTTGAAAAAAAGAGAAATTCCTTTTTATATATATTCTTTTTAATAAGGGGAGGATACAAAAACGGCAACAACAAGCAGGCATGTTCATTCTAACTCGTTTACTGGTACTTGACGTTGCGTTGGCGATCTTTTTCCAAGCTGATGAGAAGACTGTGAACATAAAGGACTTAAGGCGCTTTCTACATAGCTTTTCTCCAAATGGATTTAATTTGTAACACAATTTAGTGAATCTGTTTCGGTAAGAGGATTTTGCTATGGTAGTGTTCTAACTGTGGTTTGGAATCTGAGAGAGACGAAGCGATGTTGCCACATCGAGCTCGAATGTCTTAGCAGCTTGCAGGGTATTGGAAACATGTGTCTCTCGTTCAAGTGAAGGGAAGTTTCCCAGGCTGGGTAACCACTGCAGCACAACGTGAGGAAAACAAGTATTGTATCGACAGTGTGGGGTTTTAAACTAAGGATACATAAACAGCCCTAAGCTGCTGATTTTAATTTTTATGATTCCTGAAACATTTCACTAAAGGCCTACGTTCTAATTATAAAGTTCTGGTTTGGTACAAAGGGGTTAAAATTCAGTGATCATTACATTTGTTGCATTAGTATTATATATACGAGAGATGGAGCATAAGTCATGTCAACTTTTATTTTCTCAAAGCAAGGCGTTGGTACCATGAGATGTATGTCACGGGAGAGTGTGGCACCTCTAGTATATGGACACATCATTTGCAGGCGATGGTAATTTAGTTGTGAGTCAGCCGCAGTGGAGAATGTTTATGAAGATGCGAAAAGCATTCTTACGGCAAAGTAGTCACTATCCTGTGGAGCGGGTGTATGTGCTTTCATTCCTCCAACTACTGCAATACATTAGAGTGGCACGGTGCAGTCGAGTATGGATGTTGATGGGTGTGTTTCCTTCACTATTTTGATCTAGTACCCGTAACCTGCATTATACATACCCTGCCCTTTCATTGTTTATTTCAACATTTCAAAAAAACAAAATAATGCTTTTGCGATGTGCCGAGAACGCACGGTCCGCGCGGCGGCCTGGAAGAAAGTCGTCGGCCGGTAAAGGCTTATGCACATAACCCCTCAATTCAAGCCCACGGATTTCTGAATTAGGCCTACAGTTAGAATAATCATATAGCACATAAGACCTATCCGCACTTATGCCAATCCTGCACCAAAATACAAAGACACAAGTACACCGCCCAAACACGTCACACCATCAACATCCCCTACGGATGTACATAAGGGCACAATAGGTATAGCCTACATACATCACATATGGTTACCAAAATTTGGTTTGACCGGAGGGTTAGGTTTAATTGCTTGGCACTCCGAGGGTAAGCGTGAGCACACAAACAACAAGTTAGAATAATCACCTACCTTTGTCAAAGAAGATGTTGAAAATGATCTTCGTCTACTGTCACACATTTCTGACATCTTTTAAGACAGTTTGTATTCACACGCATATTCTTCTTGTGAAATTGCTGCAATTTCTCTTCTTATATTATCGTTTTTGTGTTCTTCAGTTGTACAGTATGAGGACTATTACTTGTAGGCCTACACTTTATTTTTTATGTTCCCCAAAAATAAAAATCCCATACAGAAAGATCTGGAGATCTTGCTGGCCATAACCCCTTACTAATTTCCCTGTCTTCAAACACTTCTTCAATTAAATCTTATTAAATTAATTAATATAACCCATTTACTAATCTACTAAATCTAAATAAATTGCATTCAATCTAATTAATAATCCTTTACTATTATACTATCTTCAAACATTTTTTCATTCAAATCTAATTAAATTGGTTTATATAATACCTTACTAATACAGTATACTAATTCTAATTATATTTAATTGAAAAAATGTTTGAAGAAAGGGTAATTAGTAAGGGGTTATGGCCAGCAAGATCTCCAGATCTTTCTATATGTTATTTTTATTTTTGGGGAACTTTAAAAATTAAGTGTACAAGAATAGCCCTCATACTGTACAACTGAAGAACGGAAAGAGAACATAAGATGAGAAATTGCAGCAATTTCACAAGAAGAATTAATGCGTGTGAATACAAACTTTCTTAAAAGATGTCAGAAATGTGTGACAATAGGCGAAGATCATTTCCAATCTCTTCTTTGACAAAGGTAGGTGATTATTCTAACTGTAGGCGTAATTCAGAAATCCGTTTGCTTGAATTGAGGGGTTATGTGCATAAGCCTTTACCGGCCGACGATTGCTTCCAGGCCGCCGCGCGGACTGTGCGTTCTCGGCACATCGCAAAGTAATGTCTCTGTATACACACAAACATGAAAAGCTTCATAGTTTATGTGAAGCATTAATGTAATTAATTAATGTAATGTGTAATGTGAGTCTGTATAACTATAACAGTATTTATTTGCAACACTGGCATCGGGTCGTTGGCCCACTTGAAGTGTAACTTAAAATATATAGGCCTAAATAAATAAATAAAAATAAACTAAATAAATGAGATAATAATAAGAATGTCATTATATTAACAAGAAGAATGGCGTGATGCAGTCAAGTGCTATTTTATAGAACACATAGAAAACATTCGGGTGTAATGTATAGTGTATGCCAAGGCATTTTAATCCAGGGCATCCACATTCGGAATGTTGATCCCATGCCCTATTTGAATGGGGTATTTGGGGTATTCCACTCTTTTCGGGATGGAAGCAGAGTTGGAATTACTTGCCCTCGGCTTAAGAATAAATTCCAGCTTCCCCAAATGGCCATCTCTGCTAGATAGTCTACATATAAATGCATTAGATCAAATAAAATCAGTAAAAGTTTCATTGATGCAGTAAAATATTTTCGTCCAAAGTGGTTTCATAATATAACTAGTTTTTAATTAAGCTACATTTGCAGTTTTCTCGATTCTATAAGCAAATATATCAGAAGTTATTTCCTTGTATGTTATTACCTCATATTTTGGACCATCTGTTAGTGTTATCATTGAAATTACACTTTTGGGAGGGGGGGCCAGTGGTGATAATCAGCCGGTTCGCACCGGTTCGCGAGAACCGGGTGTTAAATATATTGTAGGTTCTCCGAACCGGTAGCTTAAGTTATATGAATTTGCTAGAACCAAAACACGCCATTTATGTTCGTTAGCGGTGGACTACCACCATAGGTAGCGGGCGTGCGGTTAAGTTGGAAATTTTTAACCACTGGCCGACAAGGTGGAAGGCAACCGTGCTACCAACACCTCCCGGGTGGGACTCTAATTTAATTCTTCAAAGTTTATAATTATGGGGATCTTTTGGAGGGAAGATATTAGGTAACAACTAAAATAAAATAAAATAAATTAAAATAAAGTAAAACATGCAATAACTATTGAGTAGCACTGCATTTTGTAGGCCTACATGTACAGTACTTCTCCCTATTTATTCTTCAACAAGCAAAATTGAAAACCAACTTTTCCCCGTTATCCGTATGTAGGGTTACACTTAGAACAGCAATGTGTGAAATTAACTCTTCTCTATAATATTGTCGAACGTAGTAATGTCTTCAGTCTTTTCAAAGCGGAAAAAAATTATTTCGGAAAATGCTGGGAAAACTGGCATTAACAGAGTAAATTTGTCGTAGGCTATACATTTGAACGATTCAGAAACAATTGCAAACGATCGCGATCGTACCGTAGGCTAAGTTAATTGAAACAAGGGAGATCATGTTACTTGTGTCAACGCTTGTATAAACCTATAGGCTAGCCTGATATTGGTTTTGCACCGACTAAATATGATTTTTTTTAGTAATAGTGGGCCTAATAATTATTATAATAAATATTTAAGATAATTCACAGCAAATTATTGGGTTCGCTTGAGCCCCACGGGCCCATATAAGTTGGCGCCACTGGACAAAATATAAGATTGGGCTATTTTGAATCAACATCAAATACCCTGATAGTGATGAGAACTGGTTGTTTAGTATGAGTATGTAAAGACAAAATAGAATGTTAGGCTATTTTGAATCAACATCAAATACCCTGATGAGAACCGGTTGTTAAACTGTTTGAATATCACCACTGGGGGGGGGGCTATTCAGTTTGTTAATATAGCCTTACGTTTCTCCAAGTGCAACGTTATACTGTAGAAGACTGTACAAAATGTACAGTACTCAACCTCTTTTAAAATCTAAGTCTTCAAGAAAATGCTGTATAAAACAGGCGATAACATGAGAAAATCCTCTATACGAGATAGCTGTTGATACACTTTTACATGGAGTTAATGTTTGGAGCTTTACTTAGCTGCAATGTTAATCTGTTTCGTAGGCTCCCTATTATGTATACTACAGCAAAGTGCTAAGTCGGCTCTAAATTTTATCCATGTTGCTTCCCTCCCTTTTTTTGTATTCTTTCTTCACCATCTCTATTTACGAAAAAAACATTGTTTCATTCTATCTGGAGTTTATCTTAAAAATAGCTGTTCCTGTTTAGTTTAATTGTTTTATTAAACTGTAAGGTTCCATAATGTTCAAACCAGCTGTCCGATTATAATACTGTTTGATACATTACATAGCATTATAATGGTTTAATATCAGCAAATAATACATGTTGCAATCAATTCCAGAAAGTCTTAAGGTCTGAAGAATAGAGATTTTGATGATTCTTCTGGTCAGTATTATCCAACTTTTATTAGTAAAGCTGTTTTTACATGTTTGGCGCAGGTTATGTAATAATCTTTGCACCAATAGGCACATCATTTTTCATACAGATATAAAATAGTGATTCAATAAAAACATATATTTCTTCCTTGAATTAGTAAATTAGCTGAACCTGCTACTTAACACAGTTCAGACGTCCGAACAGCAGAGTTAGCTTTGAGAACATCTTACATACAGAATTAACTACGTACTATAGGCCTATACTGTAAACATAGTCACTTTTTTACTGTGTTTCGTGTTATCTTCCCTTTTATAACAGTGTTAAATCTTTCGTACAAAGAAGTAGTTACGAAATACAGAAGACATACAGTATATTATATACTAGTTGTAAGACAATCTTGCAAGCAAGATTATGTGCAAATAATGAGGACGGAGGACGGGAAAAGAATTCTCATGACACTCCCTCATATACACCACCGCACTTCACTTTTTACAACTACAGCTCTCGTTAAACGCTGATGACCGTGTTCAAACTCGACATCTCCTTCCTTGGCACTATAGCCTCGTCGTGTTTTTTACTTCTCTACCCCTTTGTTTACTATTTGTAGTTCGGAGAGAAGAGTATTTGCACTTTTATGGAGGGCATCGTCAGTAACAGGTTCTCCTGTTTGATTAAACTCACAAAATAAATTGAGTACACTGTAGATGTAGAACTAGGTTGTTGGATACTACCTGGTCCCAAATACAAGTAAAAGTTCGAAGTTATTTCGTAAAGTATCAGGCCTGCTGAGTATACATTTTAGTGTAATAGAAGTGGGGAATGTCAGAGGGAGTGCGAAAGGAAAACTTCACTATAGAGCCATTACTCTTCCATTACATTTATGAAGGGAAACTTTTTCTACGTTCTCGTAAACTATCCTGAAAGCATTGAGAAGGTCTCGCTGTGAATAAGTGTAAAGTGATAACTTTACAGTTGGGCTAAAGAAAACTCTTAAGGGCACGCACTAGAAATTGTACCTGTCTGTTGAATACGCATATTTTTTGTAATAAATATTAATAAACTAAAATTAAAATTAAATAATTCCTTTGAAGTCGTATTTTTAGAATGTTTAAGCTCTGCAAAATTGATATTAAAATATCCAATACCAATTGTAGTATCCTTGGTTGTTGGAGCATAAGCTGTTCCTGCAGAATTCGAGGCAGATTTTGTAAGTATAAATTTAATTCATGCATTATATGAGCCTAGCTAAGACCAAGTTACTAAAAATGCCTTTGAGCAAAATTTATAAAGATGTAGATTTGAATTAACGATTCTACAGATTATTATTCCGTTGACATCTGTATTGTTTTTCTTATTCATATCGTAAATTTACAAAGCTTTGTTTATCAACAGTTCTTACGTAAAACTGCATAGGTTAAGTAAATGTTAAACTCTGGCAAAATCAGTCTAATGGTTATCTATAGTTTTCTGAAAGAAGTAAATATGTAAATAACATGTAATTTAATCATTATTCAGGCTTCTGATATTTGGGCTGGTCAAAGGCAACATTTCTAACAAATTCTCGAGAGGTTTCCAGCTTTCGTTTCGGCCTTATTCCACTAATTCTCCACTTTGTTCACTACTTTTATCATAGTGGGACACAGTAAAAGTGAAACGTCCCGGAAACTGTATTGGCGTGATACTTGTATAACCACTCCTTACTAAGTTAACTGTCCACTGTTACACTATTCTACCCATGGAAGCCTTTTGGGTTCAAGGAAATTGAGATTCCCAGATTTTTAGACAGTTGTGGCATGGAGACGGTAAGGTTACAACTTCTCCTATCCTTTGCATGCAGGATTGGCCATGATACTTCAAGGCTGAGGCGACAAAGGCTATGGTGCCACCAGACGGATTATGCCAATATAAAATCCAATGAACTAACAGGGATCGAAGCAGAGATCAACCAACCAACCAGCCAAAGAACCGACAAACCACGAACTCACAAACCAACCAACCAATTAGCCAAACAATGCAACAGAGCTTATTCAAAGATCTACTCAATAATGTTTGAATAATTCTATCCTGCCTCGTGGTGTAGATTATAATGCGTGGATCAAACGGGATTATTTATTAAATACCGGTGTCTTCTCCTTTCAACCATATAGTGTTTCACAGCTCATGGTAGGGCCTATTTACAAGTAACACGACGCATAATATCGTATTTTGAGACTATCATTCTACATGTAGCAACCTCGCAAATTAACTTCTTCCCAGAATTACTAAACTCTAACTGCACTAAACACAGTTTTGCATTACTTAAGGTTTGGTTTAGTATTACCTCATTAGGGATGTGGTTTTAGGGTTAATTGTTTCTCTGCGGTAAAGGTAACATTTTGAGGAAATGGAATGATGCGACGAAGAAGCCGGAATGAAGGGAAGAGCTGTTATAAGCATGCATTAAAAGGAGATAGGTACATTGTTGAAAACCGTAAACTTGGATGAAATAGCAATAATGGACAACATGGCTTTACTTTAGATATCATGATAAGAACTTAATAACCACACCAAACTAAGCAAAACCTGGTCTCCGTATGTTACCACTGTACTGTGGGTTATATTATTGCGAAAACTGTATTAACAATACGGTCTCCCTAATACAGAAGCACATTACTGCTTCAAATTAAGCAGTACGATAACATCACTCGGGGGTAGTTTGGTGGAGGGATCGGATGGGAGAGGGTAAACTAATGCAAACTGTTACAATATTAATGGAAAGTTATTCAAAGCAATATTGATTCAAGATTGCTATCACAAATGATCAATCGGCAGTTTAAACCTTTTGATTATTATAGTTCCGCTTGTTTGGACTACGGGGACGTGTACTAATAGATAATATGCATGTTGAAGAGGGGAATACACTAAAATATTGCACCTGAAATTTTCTCAGCAACAGCTAATGGAAACAAATTGCTTTGTTATACCTGCGATCTATTTTATTAGCTTAGTCCTAACAACAGGGAGGTGAAAGCAAAATGTTTGCATGAATTATGTGTTGTATAAAATATAGCAAGCTTAATGTCCTTACTTTTGTAATTTTCGATTCTCTTTGCTTTCCTTGCAAGCCCTGCTGCGCGTCGCTATTTATAAT
Source organism: Ectobius pallidus (assembly GCA_964059195.1). Classification (NCBI taxonomy): domain Eukaryota; kingdom Metazoa; phylum Arthropoda; class Insecta; order Blattodea; family Ectobiidae; genus Ectobius; species Ectobius pallidus. The sequence continues at coordinate 78,298,629 of CAXKWD010000006.1, forward strand.
TGTTTTACAGTGAACCAGCATTCTATGTTATTAAATTTCCAGAGCATCCTATAAGATTTACTCCTCATTCTCTGTTGTTTTATCTAGTTGAGAGGATATACCCATCTCAGTACTTGGAATTTATACTGGCAAAAATAAGGCCAGCTGACAAGCCAGAATATCTTCATTTCCATTTCTGCATACCACTGGTGGTAAAGGGCACTATGTCGTAGTTTATTAAATTTTGTACTTACTCATATTCTTTTTTCACGCTCTTTTTCTTAGTCCGAATTATTATCTCCTATTTATAATCATAAAGGATTGAGAGAAGAAACTATTGTATTGTGATAAAGAGTGCCAATTCATTTTTCTTAATCAAACTCCAGATTTTAGATCTCCGTTTTTAAAATCAGTAACATGTTATGTTCATTGTGTAATTGGCTGAGCGAAGCGAGAATGTTTTAACCCGACCGTTCGGAATTTCACCTGTCTGTAATTTTCTATGTTACACGAAGTTAGTCCAAACGCGAGGTTAGGCATTAATGTCCCTTGAAGTAATTAAAAAGACGTATGTGTAAGTATTTTTATATTTTGATTCCTTTTCAATATGGTGGTCGTTTTAAGTTCCGAAAGGCACATCTTATTTCTTTAAAGAATTAAGGCATGGTCGTGATTGTAATGTTATTTGTTTATTGTTTGTAGTATTTAACGACGCTGTGGACTGGTACTTAGGCCTATAACCATCGTCGGTTGTCGGAATTTTGTTCTGTAAAGAGTTCTTTTACATGCTTGTAAAGCAACTGACACCATTGTTGTATTTAACACATATAAATGTCCTCGATCTCAGCCGTGGCCAAATTCAGAACCGTGGAACAGAAAGTTGCTGCTGCTGCACTAGGCCGATATTCTAACATCCACCATTATAAAACTTTAGAAAAAATCAACTCATGCCGAAAATATAAACAATAATCCTTCATAACTGAAATTTTTAATTAGGGGAACATATAATTTCTTAGCTTATTCAAAGTTAAGTTAGTTTTTTGCAAATCCAGTATTTCCAATAGGCTTCGTTGCCTAAGTAGAAATAAAATAGGAAATCAGTTAGGAGTATCGTTTTTCATTTCAACAATATCCACGATCCGCCACTACTTCTCGACTAATGCTGAATAGCTTATTTGACGGAACATCCTTCATATCCTGCCAGTCTAAAAAAAGCTAAAATCTAATTAATCAAAAGGGGCAGAGACTGTTAGTAAATGGTATTTGAATACCTCAGTTGTGATACGTAAGTTTTTAACCCCTCGGGACACTGATATATATGCGGATTGATTTATTTTAGCCTGTCTGTGCTCTGTTCGTGATGAGCAGGGAGGAAACAAGAAAGAGATGTTATAGCGCGCACGTACGCGAAAAAGACGTGATCTTGCAGCCCTTCGTTGCGCTACGCATTTCTAATTTCTTCCGTAAAAACTACCGCCCGAGGATGTACGCGCCTAGCGCTGTAGTACGGGTGATTAGATTCTGATTAAATTTCACGCAAGGAATTGTCTCAAAGCTTTGAGTGATTGCCTAATAAATCAGTGCTTTCATTTATTATATAGTCTATTCCGAAAATGCACAATTTTAACGCTGTTGAAGAGTCGAGAGAAAAGGGATGCAAGCCACTATTGTTGAAAACCAGAATTAGCTAAAATGTTTTTGTATAACGTAAATGGTGTACTTTGTGTGGTCGAAATAGCAAAGTAAAAGAGGATTAGTCCTTGATAAATGAGGCGTCCAGGTCCAGACTCCGACATTTCCATCCACTTTTCATCTAAAAATGTTTTCCACTTACTTAGCTTCTTGCTACTCTTAATCTATCGTTTAACATGATAAATGGAATGCAACTATGAAATTTTTCATTCTTTTCACTTTGATGAAATGAGTTTGTAAATGCATTTCCATGAGCCAATACTGAATCCGACTGATGTCCATCAGGCATCACTGTGCCAAGCGGAGATTTCAGGCTAATCGTGAGAAATGTAGCTTCTTTGATGGTGTTACCTGATTACTTCCTTTGTTTGAACATAAGATATTTATTCAGAGTAATATATATATTTATTAAAATAACAACGCCCTGCAGATACAGGCTGCCAATATAGACAGAGTGTAACATTTCCAAATCAGCAATATAACTATAAAGTCAAAGTTTTCCTATAATTAAATTATTAAACATTATTGATTATTGTATAAGTGGTGACGAAGAAGAGCGAGAGAACCACGTAGAGTGGCAACGACAATATCTTTGATTTTCTTTTGATTTAGGCTGAACCTTTTCCAGGTAGAGAGGAAGTGATGTGGGATGGTACCACGTGCCCCTACCATCAGGCCAATTACTTCAATTGTTCGTAAGTTGTACTTCTGTTTGAAGTATGAAGCGGTTGGTACATATATGGCTTTCTTTTCTTCATTGACTTCCTCAGGCTGCCCCCTATGTTTCTCAAACCTGATCGTGGGATCTAATATGTATCCCACTTCACTGTTAGAAGGTATGGCAATCATATTATCTATTCTCCTCGAACCTCCGTTCGTAGCTAAACAGTGAACTTCTTCAAAGACCTGAAAATTGATGGATCGCAGTTCTTCGGCAATCATAGAGCGGATCGTGTGATGGCGAGAGCTGCGTAGAGTTTCTCCAAAAGGGCAAGAATCCAGGACGTGTGCAAGTGTTTCTTTCTCTCTGTGGCATCGCCGACAGAGGCTATTATCCTGTGTCCTACCTGGTAGAGCTCGTACTGCTGAGACGTTGGCTGTCATTTTTATAGCATCTTGCCATTCGCTCGAGGTAAGGCCTTCATGATGTCGAATCCATGAGTTGTACTGAGTGCATTCTTTATAAAGGTCTACTCCGAGACCTTTTTGTGGGAGTGAAGCCCAAGCGTGAAGAGGTAAATATCATAATAATATCATGATTAATAGAATTTAGTAACCGTTTTCACAATAACAGTAGAGTAACGAATAAAAGAAAGCATGTTGATTCTGTATAGTTTTAGAGCATTTAGAAGCGAACACAGACATTTCCAGTGTTTAAGCTTATTATTTTATGCGATTTGAATTGATTACTGACAGTGGCCGGTACTTGTTTTTCTTGTTTTCTATAAAAATTAGTGAAGTGGATATGTCGGGGTTTGTACCTAAATGTCTTAAGTATGATCTTGAAGATTTCACTTCATAGCGAAAAAATAGCCTATCGAAATTTCTAAAGCATATCCGAACATATTCAGCGCTACTGTTTATATGTCTGGGCAGCATTATGAAGATTTTAGCATTAACACAAGTGTTAGTGCAAACATACTATTTCTAGAAACTTTTCTTCCTATGCATGTTTGCATAACTTTAAGACGAAAAAATTATATCTAACAAAATTTTAACCTTCTCTCAGTATCTTCCGAGAACGCGATATGAAATATATAGCAACCCTTTTTTTAAATCTCAACAGCACATGGCATGAAGAAAATGCTGGTTTTGGCTATTTGAATTTAATTTTGTATACTGGTGTCTTATACTTAGTATGGACCTTAGGTCCATTACTTTCATCTAAACAGCTTTTCGTAGAGATTGACTGAAAGGTGATTGTAATGTGATTACACAACTGGAACAATGCTAATGTTTTGGACTTGCCTGCTTATTCTGCTGTAAATATCAACATTTGAGAGTAACTTTTTATGTGTTTTGTGTTTTTCATTTCAAGACAGACATACGCATATTTTTTGTTATAAGTCATATCTAATAAGTTTACACATTAATATCAATTATTTGTTCTCATATATTAAAATTTATGTTGTGTAAAACTGTGAAAGCATGGCTTATCTTCCTTTCCACCTGAATCCTTCAGTTGACACAGGTTGTTGTTATATTTCGTGAGAACTTTCGCTTTGGCGAAAAAAAAAAAACCTTACTCGAATTGGGTTTGAAATGTGACCTCTCGGTACGGCCAATTCATTTCAAAGTTCAAAAATGCTATACCCTCAAAATGAATAGTTATGGACAGTAAAATAACGATGTTATTGAATCTGTTTTAAAAATGAAAGTATTAAAGACTTTGTCATTTAATAATCTGGATCATATTATTAATATGAACTAGTAAGTTACTTAACAGCATATCCAAGCATAGGCGTAGCGAGGGGGGGGGTTTTGGGGGTTTGAACCCCCCCCCCATTGATTAAAAAAAGGAAAATTGTATAATTTTTTTAAGTCTGCCCATAAATTGCTTAATACAAGTATAAAGCGTGGGAAGCTTAAAACTCGTTATTTTGCGTCTTAATTTTTAAAATTTTCCGGGGAAGGACCCCCGGAAGCTTAAAACTTGTTATTTTGCATCTTAATTTTTAACATTTTCCGGGGAAGGGCCCCCGGACCCCCTCTCCTTCCATACTCGCCAGACCCCGCGGATGTTATAACCCCCTCATATGGTCGGCCTGGTTACGCCTATGTATCCAAGAGTTGGCTCTTATGAAATGTTAGCAGAAAATGCCTTACCATTTGTTAACCTTGACATTTAGTTACTATATACTTTATTTATTTATTTGTTGAAGATATAGACAAGAATTAAGTAGGCTATAACTAACCTACATAACTCACTAATTACCACTACTTGATTAATTTCTCTTATCCCATTTAACCTGCAGAGTGCACAGTCTAAACATTCTCGCATGCTAGACCAATGCACAACACATTATTTTACAATCAAGTTATTATTGCATAATTTCACTTGCCGTGAATGTCTTCAGATTTTTAATGACTGTTTTAGTAGTGACTGCTTCCTGCTTTACTCTTCACAGTTATGGAGGAAAACTGAATTTGCTTAGGCACTGAGGTTTCGAAGATATAAGCTTAATAACAATAATAATAACAACATAATAATACACTAATAACAATAATAACTTTAATAATAACTACTATTAATAATAACAACTTTTAATTACTGTAATTATTATTGTTATCATTGTTGTTGTTGTTGTTGTTACATTCTACCTAAAACTTTCCTAACGGATATTATATATAATTTTATGGTTTTAATACGATTTAATGTATTAATTTCAAGCTTTGGTTGAAACGTTTTGTTGGTATCCTTAAGGAACTGTGAGGTGTATCTCTGTAGAGGTAATAAAGTGTGGAAGCCAAACACAAAGATTTATTGCACGAATCAATGCTCTGCCCTCTACCGATAATGATCTTGAAGATCCAGAATGGAAAATTACACGATTTAAAAAGAATGTGTTTAATTTGAATCTATAAATTAAAGCTTAAGTCATTAAGAAAACTTAGACCTTCAGTAAGTTACCTGTCAATTTAGGCAGAGTGCGCCTTGCTCCGAATAGAAGCCTTGACACTGCCCAAACGACACAATGCATTAAACTAAATCCGGTCATAACAAGTGGTAGCCTAATGTTATTTTATTTTATTATTACCAGTGCTAATTTCAAAGAAAAACAGTTTAAATAAAATCAGTTACAATGTGTAATGTCGATTCTCCCGTAAAAAAGTAAATATTTTCGTAAACATGCTCTTAGGTGAACTGCAAAGCAATAACACGAGAAAATACATTAAGTATTTATGTGGTAGAAGGAGATAAATAACTGGTTTTACAAACCACCGTCGTTTATCGCCGTAATTCTTTTGTAATTCATGCCTGTATCTGGTGGGTAGAAAGAGGGCAGGCTATATTTTAGAAATAATGTCAGTAGAAGTTGATACTTGTATCTGGTTGCTACAAATTGCAGTTTGACGGGCCCGCACGTCCCGATATGTCTCCATTAAGCCTGACTGGCTGTTATCAGGAACGTGCCCTTGTATTGGTGCTCAGCGTTTTCCTTCATATATCTCTGTCACTACTCAACCCTTCACGCGGTGAAAATATTTAAAACCAGACCATGCTTATGATAGTATTCACCTTCGAATTTCCTTTTCCTACCGTAACTCCACCAAAACGCTTTCTTCACTTCATTATTTCCTTTGCACACAGAGTGTACACATTGCATAGGTGAAATTTTATGAAATGAATACCTAGTATTATCGAATAACGATTATACTAGATGTGGTGAGAAATATCCGCCTATAAACCACTATGGTGAAGAGAATTTCGAATGAGAGAGGATGGGTGCGAATCTGCCCAATATGCAGAGAAAATGAAACCTGGGTTCATATCTTGTCGGGATGTGGAGTTACAGAGCGTTGGAGATTTATGATGCTACCCGACAAATTTTTAAACTCGCAAAGAAGTAGGGAGGCATGTCGAAATATATTGCTGGATGAGCACAATTGGCATGGGATATGTAAATTTCTGCAGAAAGTTAGATGTGTGAGAGGAAGTCTCGGTTTGGAGAATTAAGGAAATCTAAGTGTTATTTTTTGTTTTAATAACGTATGTGTGTTTCTATGAAATGATTACGTGCTTGGGATGGGGTGTTACGTCTGTGGATACTCGTAGTTATGTGAATAATAGAATTTTTTAATTGGGTATTTTTATGGGTAATAATTTTAAGTGTATGAAGTAAGCACGTATGGTCGACACCGACCCGTGCGCTGGTTAATGTTAATAATATGATAAATAAGTACACTATCTACATATATAATAATGTATCATTTAAACCATTCTATTCCTTTCTCTTTTTCTCTGTATTTCATGTCCTCCTCGTTATTTATTTATCTTTTCTCTTTCCTCACGCTAAATTCCTACACGTTATTTAAAATAATTTTCACCAACATCCCACAGCAAGTCATATCGCTAGAGAAATTCCAATAGTCTCCCTATGGACATCTGATTAATCCCATGGCAGTATCTTATTACTGGAGTTTGAGTTCCCAAAATATACTAGACGTTTTAATTTCATCATACGGATGGGGTAACTTTGTTATTGCAATGGCTAAATTGTTTAATTATTCATTTTTGTATTGTTTCGCTGTAAAAGTTTGTTTTGTCCAGAGTATATTCTATACGAATGTGATTACATTCACTGAATGTAAAGTTTGTTTTAGCCAGAGTATATTCTATACGAACGTGATTAAATTCACTGAATTATAGTCTAGTTCTAGTACAATGGTTCTCAAACTGTGGCACGCATACCTCTGGATGCAAGTATGATCTTTAGGGGGTACGCAAGCAGCCTTCAAGAAAAATATACTGTAGACTTTCATGAAAATTTTCCTGAGAATTTAGACGAGCTCTGGATATACCCTTTTTCTGCAGTGGAAGATGCCAGGCTACTTTTCAACGAACGAAAAGAGATTACTGAATTGTCCTGTGATGAAACCTTTACATCCAGTTTCAAGAAAACATCATAAACGAACTTTTGTTTGCAGAGCCTGGACGAGTTTCCTTATATCGCTCACCGTGCTGTGAAATTTATTATACAATTTTCAACAACACATCTATATGAGAGTGGTTTTTCATCCATGATGTATCTTAAAAAAAACAACAATTACCATAATAAGCTGAATATCAGTTGGACCTCCATTTAAGATTTTTAACTGGACAACCAGAAATCAGAAGACTGTGTCAAGCCGTGCAAGCTATATGAAAACTTTGATGAATCATAATCTCAAGAACTAAGATTGAAAACATTCATTCTTAGTTATTACTTACAGTTTATTTTGAGACCAACAACATTTAGTGTCTTATAAACTTCCATACATTGTTATTTCAAAAAATCTTGATACTGACACAAACACTCAGGTTACTTTGTTGTGATGTGTTATTCAACTTATATCTCCTTTCACAGTCTCTTATTAATACGAGCGATGGAACATAATTATGTTATGCCAACTATTTTTTCTTTTGAAAGTTTGGGACCATTTTAAAAATTCGAAATATAAAGGAATATATTTGTAACGCAGATTCATTGCAACATAGTGAAGGAAACAGATCCCATAAACATCCATGCGTGACTCCATCGTACCACTCTTAGGTATTGCCGCAACGTTTAGAAATACGTTATGATATTGCGGTAGTTGGAAGCATGAAAGCACACATGCCCACTCCAAGATGCCTTAAAGTTCGATACGGTTGGGCATTATTCCCCAAAGCTTCCATCAGCTCCTTGTGGTGTTCTCTGGCATTTATCCCTCGGATAGTGACTATTTTGACGTAAGAATGCTGCTCACATCTTGTCATGTCCATTCTACATGGAGACTGACTCGCAACTAAATTACCATCGCCTGTATTCCTATAACCGTACATCACAATGCTACCAAGTGATGTGTTTATTTACTAGAAGTGCGATACTCTCCTGTGACATACAGAATACCACTATTCCATCGCCTTAATTTGAGAAAAAAATAGTTGTCATGACTTGTGCTCCATCCCTCCTATTAGGCTACACTGTATATTTGAAAGGTATGTCTTTTATAAGTTAAAAACTGTCTTTATAACAGTTTGGCATCTGGTCATATTTTTTCAATCTGTCATTTATGAAAAATTTTCGTGGGGCACATTACATTTTTGGTCATTGCTAAGGGGTACAATATCTAAAATGTTTAAGAACCACTGGCCTAGTGTTTTTCGTTTTTGTCTTACATTGTCTGCTATGGTAGCCTATGCTAAAACATTATCGTAATACAACTTTGTATAATTCAGCTGTTGTGTCTGGGATAATTTTATCAGTTCCTGAAATGCTGTTTTAGGGTTGGAGTTATTTTATTACGGAATGAATATGGCCACTCGCGAACATTAATTGATTGCACTTTCCATCTATTTCCATATTATGGAACATTAATTTTCGGATAATAGACTACTAAAAATTTCCAGTAGAAGTACTTGGGTTAGCTTCCTTGTCAGCCAATGCCACATGTTAAAAACCTTTGAACAAGCCGTTAATACATGACGAAGAATGTCTAGATTGCCGCGGTTGGCATAGGGGACGAATTTGTTACGTTAAAGGTTCTTAAAATCATGTGTAGTTTTCCATATTTGACTTCATTTTAGGTTCTGATATTTTTCCATACTGTTTATTTTGTTGGCGGTGGATTACTTAAGTTTTCTGTATTCGCATGTGAGTTTGAAAGGTATCTTGATTCGTAGCCCTAGACTTTTAGAGGAACTTTTCTATCTTTTTTTTTTATTTCCAATTATCACAGCTTCACAACAATGTAAGTTAAGATTAAAGAAAATATATCGTAGCCTAACTCAGTTGGTATAGAACAAGAAGAAAATTTTTAGCATTTTTACTTTTAGTATAATAATACGACTTCATATTAGCCTCCGGTTTTCAAAGCTAAATTCATCTTGTAGTTCTAAATATTGAATTAGGATCAATGTTAACAAAATAACGAACTTTTTACTTATTCCTACATTAAAATAAATGGGAGTCAGTAACTTACGGTAATCCGCTCTTCAACATGGATGTCATAAGTTAGATTATTTAATATGATCACTTCAACAATTAGTTCCTTCTTTACATGGCCTTTCTCTTCTTTGGAAGGATTTGATTCCATACATAGCCTAAATTAGAACTCAGATAAATAAACTAACTGATCATACAAGAAGTGCTGTAATTTAAATCTATACGCAAATCCCTAGTTGAAAAGGTGCGATAATCTTTATGTAGTATCATGAACACACCAGCTTCTGGTAAACTTGTCAGAAGTCTATAGCAAGATACCTCTAGAACCTGTCGCAATGTTCGCAGGTATTGATGCAGCGACACTGCATGGTAATACAGTAATTGATGCATGAAGTAATTTTCTTCACTAATGTCTAAGGAAATACATTTCTTACCTATATGTATTAAAAGTTTTCCACGTTATGAAGCAACATATTTTTACCTTCTGCTTGAAATAAGATTTTCCCAATTTCTTGACTCATTTTGGTGGCGTCTTGAGTCCTGTGCTTTCTATGCTGCAGTCTGCTTGATTGCACTTTTCTTGTTGCTATGACTAGAACTCTTCATGAATATTTGCATTTGTTTCTACAAACGCATGTTGTGGGGTTTTGAAATTCTCTGGCGTTTTCATGGAATCAGGAAACATAACCAACCACTTTACTTCCTCTTTGAAGGAAGTCATATTCAGAGTTTTTACGCGTTTCTCATAGGCATGTCTACATCTATCCCTTGGGTCTAATATTAAGCAACGCTAACAACTAGACCATTATGTAGTGACATAAAACTAGAACCCTTCGCAAGTCAATCGAATTCCCATGTGTTGCTTTGTTCATTCTTTCTCAAAGGAGTTTTAAAAATCGATAGCATTTGCTACTTTATAGCAGACCATTCTTACAATGTTGCTATTCTTACTACGTTTCTGGTCTCTAAACACACAGCTCGATTATGAATAATTCTTTCTAGCTGATGGAGAAATTGTTGAATTATTAATACGTTTTAAAGTGCACAATAAGAAATTTTCTGTTTCTGTTCCGTCTCTAGGGATCTAGGGAATGTACGCATTCCCATCGATTCTTGATGTTTATTCTCTGACATTATTTATAAAACAGATGTACTTTCTCCTTTCCTTTATACCATAATTGCGGGGGCTGTTTAGTAATGAAAGAAGAAGATTTCAGCATAAATATCTCCGATCCAATTATGAGAATTTCACTGATGGTCCGATATAAGCTTTAAGTTCACATAATACCTACTTCTCGCTAAGTATAAACCGCCTCATTCTCTAAAAGTAGGCCCAGTCAGATCCCATAAAAATGAACTCAGAGCTAGAGTCCGTAAGCTCGAAATTTTACAGAACTTTGAATTTGCTGATAATCGGTTAACGAAGTCATCTATAGCATCGCCGAAGAAATCCAAGTCGTTGATGTTATCTATAGTCATCAATTCTTACTATCAAATTTTCTGCTTCCATAGGCGATCGGCAATTCACTCACCAGAGGGCAGAAAAGTAACATTTAGATGGTTTTAAAATTGGCAAAAAGAGAGGATGACAAGATGTCCATTTCATTCTTGCAATTTAACGACATTTAGCAGTATAATTGGAGTTATAAAAGATTTTCAAATTGACACCCTATTTAAAAATACCAAATGTAATTCATTAGCCTGTATGTCTTAACTTATAGCGTAAAACCTAAGGACTACTAGAAAGTTTCAAAACAATCTTCATATGAAAAACACACAAATTAAAAATGGAGAAGTACAAAGAGTCTATGTAACAATATAGTCCTAAGCCTAACAATTTTGAAATACCAAATACCGTTTAATATTTACTTTTTGAAGACTCCTATTAATTTCATGGGTATTTTGAACTTCAATTTCATAAGATCACACTTTAAAATATGAGAATGGTTGTATGTGCAAGTAAGAAGAGAATTTTCGTATGGAAATACGCGCCAAGACTTCAGCAAGCAGAAATACATCATCATACGCTCCACAGTCTATCTTAGCAACTGAGCTGGGTCTCTCTGTTTCCATCTAGCAGGGCTGTGGTATTTCGCTAATGATCATGTTCAAACAGCAAACCCCAGACGTCTCTGTTATGACTTGTAGTCAGTTGTAAAATGAGGTTAGGAAAAACTAGATATTTTAAAAGCGCTGGTAATGGTAAAATGAAAAGGGGAAAGTATAAAACAAACACAGAAAAATACTTGTTGAAACGATGGAGTAAAAAAGAAGAAAAAGTAAAAAAAAAAGGAAGTTGAAGAGAAAGCAAAGATAGAATTTAATTTACTGCAGAACGGAAAGTAAGGAAAGAGAAAGAGAAGGAGACGGTAAAAGACAATAAGACTTTGTGAAAATGCTTAATGAGGATAAGAAAGCAAGGGGGAAGAACAGGCACCATTAACTAGTGGGTGGGGGTTCTCCTTGAAATATTAACATTACAAAATGAAAGAAGGATCAGCTTCTACTTGTGAAACAACTTGAGAAGGTTGTACTGATGTTCAGTTGGATTAAAATCGAGGTCTATGGTATTAGCAAAGAGCTCAGAAAACCCTAACTTAGAGTGATGGATTCTGGAAACTTGCAGTAAAATTTGATTATTGCTATAGAAATGCAGTTTAAATCATTTAAACATATGCTTTTACAAATTGTAGAGTATAGCCCAGTAATAAAGTCATGCAGTATTCTTTGTTTAATAACTGCTTTTTAAATGGCCCATTTTATTGTCAGGGATGCTGTAAAACGAACATTGGAATATCCAATTCATCTTTCGTGATACAACAAATGCAGTTTCTTCAAGGCATATAAACTATGCACCACATGAAGATACCATTGTGTAAGACAAAGTTGACAACATAAAGAGGGGATTCACTAGGATAAACAGTCTACAGAAGGGCCATAATATTTCAATTATAAATGTAGGAAAAGGCAAATAGGTTTCGGGTTAACAGAAATTAACATGGCAAATAACAAATCCGTAGACTCTTTGTGATGAGTAACGTTTTTATTGGTTTTATAAATTACTACGTTTAACTTATTCTATTAATAAAATAAATGACACAAATATAGCCTATAGAGGTAAGTCTTCTTGAATTCAGTTTGTACATTAAACCACCAATGATACGTAAAGATTTTTCAACAAGAAATGAAATAAGTCAATACATATATATTAATAGGGTATAAAATTAAGCTAATATTCCAGTTTTTGTGCAAAAATATCAAAGAAAAACAAGATCTTGAAGCGAAATGTTACTCGTTCAAACAGAAACGTAGTGTGAGGACCTCTAATCATCAAACCGGTATAACAGTAATTTGTACAGTCTCACAAACTTTATTTGAAAGGTGGAAGTTAAAAATTGGTTTATTGTGTTGAATAAATGTTACATATGAAAGATTTGCTTGCAGTTTTTTTAACATTATCTTTCATTGAGAGGCCTAACGAATGAGCAAATTCTCGTGTTCGGAAATGGATATAAATACATTGAATAAGAAAAATATTTGTAATAAAAATATAGTCCATTACGTTCATTTACAGTAATATTAGGAAGGAGATTTTGAAGAGAGTAAAGCAACATAGAAAGTAAATAAGCTTATATTCAATTAAAGGATATATTTGGTTTCGTCTTTTGTCGTATGCATGGGGATAGGAAATTCTATGATGTAACGTAATAAATTATATTTATAAATTTTAAAGGCATTATGTACCTTAAATTCGGAAAATATTAATTTACACGGATAATCAAGAGTCTTAGATAGACAAAGATGAATGATTCGTTTCTGAAGCAAAATTACTGGAGAAAGAATAGTTTTCGAAGCTCCCTCCCTCATCCAATTAAACCGTACACGATAGTGGGCATTATTAAAGATAAGTACATTAGTATGAAGATTACTCTTCGGGAAGAACATAATCTGAGAGTGTTTGAAACCAGGTGCTTAGGAAAATATTTGGGCGTAAAAGAGATGAAAATGTGAACTGGAGAAAACACCATAACGACGAGCTGCATAACCTGTACTCGTCACCGGATATAGTAAGGGTAATTAAATCACGGAAGATGAAATGGGCTGGACATGTTGCGCGCATGGGGGAGGAAAGACATATCTCATAAATATTGATTGGGAGACCCGAAGGGAAAGACCACTTGGAAGACCTAGACGTAGGTGGGAGGACGATACTAGGATAGATTTATGGGAAATAGGATTTGCGATGGATGGTTGGAGGGAGCTAGCACAGAATAGGGTCGAATGGCGGGCTGAGATAAGCGTGGCAATGAACCTCCGGGTTCCAACAGATAGATAATATTCCTTTAGCTTGCTTAGGAATTGTCAATTGCCATTGAGTAAGTAAGTAGGATTAGTCTTAAATGGTACCTTTTTGAGATTTTGAAATAAACGTTTCCAATTCACCTTTAACAGTGGTCCTTACTCAGATCTATTTAAAACAACCTTTTTAATTATAAATTGGTTAATTAAGTTGTCCTTATTTATTTTGTTCTTTTTATCTGTCTTAACTCATCTCTTACCAATACTATAATAAGAGTTTCCATGATAATCTTTCATCATTCTTTTCCTGGTTACTTACAGTTTATGTTCTATTGCACAATATGTAGTAATATTCATGGGTGTGGCTTAAAATTGAATCAAATAAATTTCCTTAAATACAATGTTTTAAACCCATGTAATCGCTCTTACAGTGATTAATATTATGATCATCGTTCATAAAATCCCTACAGAATGTGTCCGACCTCGCGTAAATTATCCACACGAAACAGTGGTCATAGAACTAGAAAGGGATCTGTTGAAGTCAACTGAGTTAGAGTCGATCTTCAGGCTGTGGAGTTAGTTTAAGTCTGTGATCGATGAGAGCAGAGGAACTAAACGAGCAATGGCAGCGACTACGTTGTTAAGTTGAGATGAAACTGAGAAGCACATCTCCTACACGAGACAGCAGCTTTGTACCACGTTAAATTCAGCCATTCGCCCACACCCCTTTGTTACGTCCACAGGACAAGCCAAGATTTGTTCGGACTCTAAGCCTTGTCTTGTATCCAAGAATTAAAACAGCACAAAGTATTTTACATTATTCAGAGGTCTAGTTATGACTTTGACTTCTATCCTATTTATATTTTCTAATTGAGGCAGTATATTTGTATAGTATTTCAGAGTAACATTAAACTGGTTTGATGTCAGTTATTTAAGTTCCATCAATTATTAACAAAATAAAAACACAATACACACTCAATAAAACATAGGCCTATGTATTATGTATTGAGTCATGAATAGAAACAGAGGATACAAAAAAGAAACAAAGATAGATTAAATAAAATCAGGTAAATTGATGTAATAAAGTGCCAGAATGCTTTTGTTTAAAAAGTGATAATTGCAATTACGATAATGCGGAAAATAAGTTATTTATTTTATCGATTTCCGAGTTAAGCTCCAGATAGATTCGTTAAGCAAGTCTTACGGAAAAACAAAGGTCTAGTTTGATAAGCATATTTGTAGGAATGTGTGGATAGTGTTATTTGTCAAAGCTAACTGTATTAAACTTCCAAAGCCGTATATGAACACTATAAAACAATATGCTGTAATGAGAACTGATTTGCATTTGATAAATTCTGTCTAATATATTCCATAAAATTGGCGCTTATTTGAACATTATTTCGGTACCGGTCAACCGATTTAGACCAAAATCAATAGGCTTTTTTCTATAAATTTTATAAATGGGTATACCAAGTTTCATGAAAATCCGATTATGCGTATTTGGGTTATCGCGCGTACAGGCACACGGACAGACATTTTCCCGTCCATCACACAATCTCAGAAAGTACAATTCTGGCACTTAATAAATATATATATATTTATATCTGCATTTGTGAGTGCATAAAATACACGGCTATGTAAGGTAATGAAGGACTACGGAGTACACATCAGTGGCGTCGCTTGGAGCCTGAGGTCCTAGATGACCAAAATAAAAACCGGGGAAAAGGAATGCTAATAGGTTGTTATAATGGGGAGAAAACGTCCAAAGCAATTTCAGTGATCACGCCGGTACATTGGAAGTATTGAAAAAGTAAATTTAAAAACAATTAACACGAGCCTGTTATTTGTCTCTGCGCTGCGGGCCGCCGGGGATGCATTTTTAACTTAGGTCACCGTTTTATTTTGGAATGTATCGATTTATTTTTCCCTTGCTTTTGTTAATGCGTTGTTATTGGAGCAGTGTCGCTTTGCTATTACATCAAGTCTAGTATGGTTGTAGAAGTGAAACATAGTGTTTGATTCTGGTCTCGTGTTGCTTAAAATATTAGACTGAAAATAGCCTAGTTCTAGCAATTCAACTAAAACTAATAAACAATTTAAACGTAGTGCCATGTCACAAGCTCGATAAAGTGGATTCAGTATTTTATGTATGGAGTTGTGAGAGAACACAAAGAATTGACACGAGTGAAGTAATGGAAAATTTTGCCTGAAATAATACTTCGCCGCTTTCAATGATCCATAAGGATTTTTACATATTACAATCTGCCTGGGCCAGATTTTGGAGATAAGCTGTGTATAATGGCATCTAGAAAACAATAATAATTAATGCCGATGTCCCACGATCAAATTTTTTATTGAAAAAGTTGTATTTACTAGCATTTCTATGCAATCATTTCTGGCTATATACACGACAGTGCATTTTGGGCCAATATTAAGCGTCAGCTGTCTTCCCGAAGCGAAAAATCGATAGCTACTACAATCGAAATGGCGGTCGATATGCACGCACTTGACAATGGTAACATTTTCCACCAATTGTTTTTTTTATTTCCAGAGGACCTCAGCGTTTATGCCGGTTGTAATAATAGTTATTGTTAGTAATTCTGTAAATTTTAAGTGTGGCATAGCGTCCGTTAATATTCTTGAGTAATATTTCATTTTATGTATTTAGTTATGTACGCTGACCGAGCGAGCTCTCGAAGCGGAGAGAATCAGCTGTATGGAAGAAGCTTCCATGTTTCTACGTCATGCACGTGGGATAGAATGACACTCATTGGTTGATTTCATATTTTTGGATAGAGAATTGGGAACGTAGCATACAATACAACTGTATGAAGAATATAGAATGAAATTGTGTGCAATAGCAGTCGCTCATGTCACCGGCTTTACACCTTTATTTCCTACACAACTTAATCTTTCTGTTAGGGGGCCGAAATTAAACTTTGCAGGGGGCCCAACCTTACCCCGTTACGTCACATAAAATATACACTAAATCTGGTACCTTAAACAGACAAAAATCTAAGCAATGTAAATAATATATTTATTACATTTTGATCGAAATGTACAAACCCTTGCTTCTACCTCTTTTCTCTCCCCATCTGTATCTCTCTCTCTCTCTCTCTCTCTCTCTCTCTCTCTCTCTCTCTCTCTCTCTCTCTCTCTCTCCCTCTTCCGTGCTTATCGCTCTCTTACTTTTCTCATTCACATGCTTCTCTCTCCCTCTTTTTCTGTCTTCCTTTCCCTCTCAACTCTTTTGCTGCTATTTCTCCCTCACCTTCTTTCTCCGTCCACTCATAATGTTCCTTCTGCTACATCTGATTATGTATGTATATATATTTCCTATATTGTAAAGTTCCCGCACGATATCTGTGCCGATTGCCTAAGTCATTGCATTACGTTTTCGTGGGGACTATAGCGTCGATTGGCCTGCTAACTATCTCTCTCGCACAACAGTACCTCCCTTTCTCTTTGTAAAGGCCAATCTAGCTCTCTCTCTCGCACAATAGCATGTCTCTCTCTAGAGAGTAACGGTCTCATCGGCACAGATTTCGTGCGAGATCTTTACTTTGAAGAGACCTTTCAAGGCTGAGTACATTCTGTTGCAAATATCTGTGCTTTTGGAATGATCCGAGAGTATTTTGCGGTCTAGCATTCATACCTCTTCAAAACTTTCAAGCAATTAGCAAGACAGAACTTGGTGATTTCGCCTCTATCATTTCCTCTTAAGTATAGCCATCGTGGTACGTATTCCGCACAATTCTGTAGGTCTTGGTTACCGTAAAGAAAGCCTCATTAGTGATAATACAAAACAATTTTCTCTCTCTAGGATATAGGCTAAATTCCACGCCCAGACCAATCGTGAAATATTTTGCTTACAGAGCATATGATTATGAGGTGAAATAAACAGGCCTTAGGCCTATAAGAACAGTTAGAAGGAGAGATGGTCCGAGAAGGTATCAATGACTGTACCTATGCCTTCAGGCCCATAGCCATAACCGGGGTGCGCGGGCAAAGAGAGTTAAGTCCACTTTCTTGTTACTGAGAATTAGAGTGACTTAACACACTATACTAGCCCAACATAGCTTTAGAGATGGATAAACCCATGAGTCACACATCCATAACTACCGTACAGTTTTGAATATGACTTATTGGACTTAACACAAATGTAGAGAACATTTTTATCTATAACTCTATGGACATATCTCAATTTTTTAGGATGGTGGACTTAACTCTCTTTGCCCGCGCACCTTATTAAGGTCGAAACTTTGTGTAGAAGTCCCCTACAATTTCTGACTCATTAGAAATAAAAAGTGTATGTAACTACTTAGCTGAATTTTGAGTTCCATGAATTACGAAATACGTAACAATATGGTCAGTCGCAATAATGGCTGCATAAACTATTTTGCAAAAAATATTCTGGCTTTGGACAGTATGCTTTTAAGAAGGATTTTATTTTTCTGCAAATTTTTAATGTGGATAAAGTATTTTTGTAATTAGCCTATCTTTTACTTATTGTACCAAATTTTAAGGTTGCTTCCATTTCTCAGTTATAAGAAGAAGTCGGGATAAGATATAAATTATAAGGAGAAACAAACACGAAGTGAACTGAAGATACAAGAAGGAGACAAATGGACGAGCACTTTACAACATCCACGTGACTTGACTAGCAAATGGCGGTGCTAGGTTCTTTATTTGCACTCATTTTCGCAGTGTCTGTGTGGCAGCCCAGCTGAGCCCACAGTAAAACAGAATAAGTGATTCCCGTGTCAGACGTAACAAATACCGCACCGCAAGTTAGTCCCCATGTAGCACAGTGCAATGCAGGTACTGCAAGTAGGTCTATTTATTCATTGTTGGTTGAGCTTTTTGTCCCTGTTTGCTCAACTTCGATTACTTCTATTCTAACCATGTTACTTGATTTATTTCTTCGCTATACAATACGATTATATTTTATTCTAAAGAAAATTGAGAGCATTTATACAGTGTGTTAATGAATAACACCGAAATATTTAACCTGTGTATAGAGGGGACATAGATAAGCAACATTTATTGGAATTTTTTTGCTCTATAACGTAAAATGTGTACATTACAGAGCATTAAAGCCATTACAATTTGGTGCTCATAAGTCAATAATGAAGCGAAATATGGTTAAAATTTTCATAAAATTGACTTCATTCATTCTTATTGATCGCTAAAAAACCTGATTCTTAATCATTCATAGCAGCTATATCATAATTTAGTGTTTCCCATAATCTACAAAATTTACAGACTAACCACATGACTGGCCGACACTGCATTCCTTTTTTATTCACAACTCCAGTGTTAACAACGAAGTTCCTTCGTTTTGCATTTTGTTTTCCAATGTTAGAAGTCAGTGGCGGACATGCCCTGGGAGATTTTATGCTGTAACAGGAAAAATTGAATCCATAGAGCAAAAGTTTCTTAATAAAAGTTGCTTGTCAATGTCTCCTCTATACACATGTAAAACATTTCGGTGTTATTCATTAACACCCAGTATATTTAATTCCCGTTTATGGTTATGCTATTGACCGAGCGGAGCCTAGGTCTCGTTTTAACTCGACCACACTTCATTTCATCTCTATGTAAATTTTTGTGTTACGCAGCTACGACCAAACGTGTTGTTCGATCTTTTTTTTACAATTTTGCATGAATGTTCCTTCAACTCATTAAAAAGACATATTTGTAATGTTTCATTCCGTTTCAAGATGGTTTCTATTTTAAGGCTTCCGTTTCATGTAATTTTCAGCTTCTTTCAACTATTATAGCCAAACAGTTCATGCTACAAAAAATTGAAGTGTACTTCCAGATTCGAATGTAAAATTGTCTACAACTTTTGCAGTGCATTTTTTACTTAACTCTTAACATTGCGTCTGTTTGTAAATTCCTTTGCTATGCAGTCACAACCAATCACGTTGTTCGATTTTCTTCCAACTTAACGTAAATGTTCCTTAAAGTCATGAAATACGTCGTATGTTTAAGAATTTTCATGTTTTCATTCCGTTCCAAACTGAAAAGAATATATTATATTGGGAGGTTCAGCGCGGTTACTGTTTATAGAACTACTAGTCTAGTGATATAAAGAAAAAAGTTATTAATTGTATAAGGTGAACAAAACAGGTTATCATATCTGTATTAGGAGTGAATTCAGAGAGATATATAGGGAGTCATGTTCACTTGAAAAGAATGCTGAGATTTATGTTCATTTTAAAAGGAAATAAGGCGACTTCGCTTCCATATTTTCAAATAATATATTTTTCTTACAAAATTAAAGTATATGTTTGATTTTTTGCTTCATCTAAGATATGATTAGAAAAAATAAACTTTGGGATGTTATAACTTAAACCAAAGAAACTAGCAACAATTTGTAGGGCCTATAACTTAATTTGCAACTTCAGTTTCACAGAGTGAGCCTGGTATAAATTAATTTATATGAATACTTTTACTTTATTTAAAAAACGCGATAATTTGATAATCTCAGTTGACTGTACATTTTTTAACAATTTCGTGTACGTCCTAATAAACGTACCCGTTAGCCCCATCTTCACGATGAGTCATAGGAGTGTATTTCAAATCGTCTAGACCAGCGTTTCTCAACCTTTTTGAACCCGAGGACAACTAAAATGTCTAAAAAAATTTACGGACCCCTAATTTTACATCCCATTTTTAAAAGAAGGCCTATATTCTTAATATTTGGGGTATTAATTATAGGTCATTATAACGAAATATTTAAAAAAAAATTTACTTCTTTACTTTCCACTTGCTTTATGATATTTTTTAATTATGTCTGCGGACCATCTGCACCATCTTCGCGGACCACCAGTGGTCCGTGGACCATAGGTTGAGAAACGCTGGTCTAGACTACCAATCGGTTTATGCTTCCTACTGCATCTATTGTACTAGTTTCAGTGCATGCAAAATTGTCTTCTTGTATCCGCGCTACACCACTAACCACGAAATGGACTTCCATTATTTTGTAATTTTGCATATATTTCCCTCTACACCATATTGTGATGTCTCCACTACTTCACAAAAATTCCACAATATAAACCGGTATGGTGATATTCTAATATCCCACTCACGTAACAGTAACATTCTCAACTTTCTATTTTTCTCTCTCCGGGTTCTCACACTTGCTCCTATTCCGTTTCACAAAGAATATTTTCTTTCCTATTGACTATATAAGTTCCAATGGTAATATATATTGTTTCTGAAAACGGTACGTTAGATATAGTTCTTCCTTAAGTATTTTCATGTTTTTCATGGCTTTGTAATGCACCACTCCTCCGGCGAGTCACCAAGTCGAATATTAATTACCTGGACTTCCTTTCTCTGCTACCGGCACCAGGTCCATCCCCAGAGGATCTAAATAAGAGTGACTAAAAGGAGAACCGGAGAAGGAGGCAACATATTTAACGAAAGGCTTCGAAACAAGTTTCGATGCCTTTCGCATTTAATATGTTTTCTTAAAAGTCAGAAAACATAAGGAAGCGTTTTAGAAAGAGAAAGGGTTTATTTTACAAAACGGCTGAAGGCCTAAAATACATACATAACATTAAACTCAAAATAAATAATAACCCTTTTGAATTTAACATAAATTCAGAATAATCAGTTCCTGGAAAGATATTATACAGACAAATTCAATATGGTGATTCTCTATACATGTAAATTTACATAATAAACACTTCAGACTTACATTTTACAAGAACCAAAAAACAGCTTCTCCATCCACGGAGTTGTGGTTGAAGAAGGCTCACTCTCCTCGGACAATGGACATAGACACAAGGTTCAGGGAAAATTAAACTACACAAGGAACAGAGGTACAAGCTGAAGGCAACCGATAGAAATATTAATTAAAGCCATCATAAACACAGAGACGTACAGGCATCAAGTTTAGAAAACACCGCCTAGCACATTTACATATCGCCCTGAAAGGCTTAATTCAATCTTAACGCATTTCATAATACTCGAGAGAATATATCAAAGATAAGTACATACCTCTGAATAAGAATCCTAATCGAGACTGAAGCCACATCCCACTGAACCAAGGAGTCCCAGGTCGATGTCCATTGCCCGATGGATAGAAACAGAATGAAGACGACACCCAGACGGAGAATCCAAGAAGTGCCGATGAAGGATAAAACGAGAGTGAGAACGAGGCACCATTGCCCTCGATCTTTTATACATAACCAAGCCTTTTGTTACGTCAGTGCTCTTAACAATATAGAAACACTCCACAATCTCGGGAGAACCAAAGTCTCCCAATAGCACAAGTAACAATAAATAAAAACGCAACAGAAGCGACAATAATTTGTCAGTACATGGCATCCTCCATTAAACCAAAACAGATGACGCAACACAGCGTGATAACAATATGCAAGTTCAGGGCCGACTATAATATGTTTACAAAGTAACAAGTAGAAGAACAAAGCCTCCTACATAATGATTTCTTCTCCAAAATTTATATTTATAAATTCCGTGCGCCAAGTGATAAAAAACTGTTTAAAAATAAAATATTGGCGCAGTAAGTAATTCATTATGTTTGTATATGTACTTCTGAAAACACTCGCTAAACTTCTGATGGACAACAAAGAAGATTATTCTATTTCATTTTATTTGAATTGTTACGAATATATTTGGATTACTACTTTTACTGTTATTATTATGAAACACAGCTTTGTATTAAACTATAATGAGTTAATTGTTTATTGTAATGGATATATAACACTACAGTTACAGTTGTAACAGTTAGTGAACACTATCATCAACATCATCGTAAAATGTTTTCTGTATAAAACTATGTGCACATATTGTAAATGACATCTCTAATTACATAAATAACATTATAAATGCATTGGAATGCAAATTAAATTATTGAATCATCATCATCATCTTCATCCTCGTCATCTGTCATTATTATTGGTATGCCATTATTTATCGAACTAAAAACGAATCTTGCTATCTAAAAATTGGTTTATATGAACCATCCAGAATTCTATAATTCATTTGTAATAAAATTAAGTTTTATTCAAGATTTAAAGTGATCTTAACCGCTTACTGATTCGATGTTAGACATACTGATATTGTTTTACAACGACAGTTCCTTTGGTTTTTAAAATAGTACTTTACCTTAAAAGTAATTATTGAAACACAATTTAGAAATAACGCAATGGAGGGGCACCCTATCTGGCGATTTGTCGTGCACGAACTGCCTCCCAGACGACACAGATAGACAACGGAATGGGGAGTGGAAAGGAAAACTGGCGGCTTTGATTGGAAGAAAATCCAGGTATTAGATCAAAAGAAACTAACAAAACCATGGAAACCTCAGTCAAGATTGCCGATCTTGGAAATTTAATCCCGGACTTTCCTAATGTAAATATCAGGACCAGCGATTGTGAAACGTTGAAAGTTATTTTTTGGATCAGCGTTTACGAATGTTGTGATCTAGTACAGGGGCCGGGAGCTCACGGTGAGGGAGAATCGTCCTAACGTCTCACTCCACATTCCGTTCATGTACACAACACGAAGTCACTTCCATACAGTCACAAGCTGCATCAGTGGCGTATCAATATGATTTGAAGATTTGAAGTATTATTTTAGTAAAGAAAATGCAATTGGTAACATTTAGTGATATCTGTATAACAAGCCTTCTCTACACTAAACCCTTGAGATTGAAGGGAATTTTCGCTGGGTCTTGGCACGATTACTAGATCTTTGGCACCTCTTGTTTTCTAGTAGTCTTGTTCTAAAGTAGTGTTCACCAAACGTAAAGTTAAAACTAAATGGTAATCACTTATGTTGCATCGTGTGTTTATTTTAATTTGGTTCGTCTCGGAAAATAATTGTTTAATGAAATTGGCCGTCTTTACAATGTACATAACATATTTCATATTTGCAGACGCTGCACGTAGATACGCTCGATCATACAATATTTGACTTTAAAGTCCTTTGTATCCACGCCTGTTTCATTTACAAAATCTTTCAATCGTCCAGCATTTCCTATCATTGCAGATCATTGCAGGTGGTCCATCAGTGGCTACTAAAACTAATTTACCACATGCCAGTTCAAATTTTTTTGTAACATGGAAAACTGCTTCAAATATATCAATGCCACGTGTGTGATCTTTTACCTATATTAAGTAGTACCGTATCTAGAAACTCTTCTCACATTCATGTGTTCATCAGGGCCTCCGAAAAACCTAGCTAATTGAGCAGTATCTTCATTATTTGTACTCTATCCAGTGCTAAGGAATACCGTTCATGTACACAACTACGAAGTCACTTCCATACAGTCGCAAACTGAATCAGTGGCGTATCAATATAATTTGAAGATAGTTTGTACTTTATTCATAAATTCTGATTCTACATCAGAACTCAGTTCCACTCTTCTCTCAGAAACTGTGTGACGTAACAGACTGATACATTTAAATTGTTGACTATGTTAGGGCAAACATCTTCTGCAGCTAAAACTAAAGACTCTTTAACATTCTCTCCATTGTGGTTTCATTTGTCCTCAATGTATTTAGAAATGTGATAGCTCACACGCACCAATTGTTTTGCTGTGGCTTATTATTTTGTTCCATTCTGTGTTTTGCCTTTTTAGGCTTGCCAACAACTGCTTCCTCTCGTCCCCTATAATTCATAAATTCCTATGTTAATGCAAAGTGACTTATATTACGCTGATCGTTACACTTTTTAGTAAAATATCATTTGTCGCAGCTAAACATTAATGCACAAGTTCATTTCGTAATTAATTACGTACAGCTTATAAGAAAACAATACCTGAAACCATACTTTTGCCATGATTCGTATTGAAGTGCCGTCTGACGTTGGAATGCAAAATAAAGCGAATTGTTGCACAACATATCAAACAAACATATCATTTTCATCTTGTTGAATAAAAGAATGTAATTCCCAATATTTAAGGAAATAATAGTTTTTCTTTGGCTGCACCCTACTCCTTAGCAGTTAGCTAAAGGTAACGTACATCACTGACTGCTTCCATGCTCCTTAGATATGCACTAATAGGGTTGAGTTAGAGACGGCGGTGGAAAGGGTAATGGAGGGGAATACTTCAGTTACTCAATGAGTGCTAGTTCGCAAACCCTGATCTAATAGCTTGTTAACTGTTAACGGTATTAAGTGGGAATACATAGGTTTTAAGTCTCTCTCTATTATTCACACACAAAAAAAGAATCATAAGTAAAATCGAGGGGATCAGCGCAACAGTGGTCCTACACAGTTTACAAGTAACTTAAAAAATGAAATATCGATGCCTTCTGTTTCGTTTAGGGATTAAACTATCTTCCTATCATGGGATTGGACCAAAGATGCCAGTTAAAAATCCCTAACTTATCCTTGAAATAACATTTCTATTTTATAAACGAAAATCAAGCTCCATAAAACCAAAGAAACTTGGGGACAGTAATGAACTTCTCAAATATGTACAGCCCATTTATCATTAATTTTATTACACTCTGATTTCTGTAACTGAATAGGTGAAGCAGGTAATGTGAAGAAAGGCATGACCATTTGTATGGCGTCTAAAAGTATTGCAAGGTATAATAAAAATTAGAACATATCTTATCTCATTGAATCATATACTATAACTTCGGAGTCAATTTGACCTATTACCACAGAACGCTCATCTCCTAACCAAACTTGATTTTTGAAATTGTATGAAAAACCACAAGTAGTTAGAACTTTAATTTTCTTTTTCCCTAACTTTAAAAATGTGACTTAAACCACTGATGCGCTGAACCCTTCAATTACAGAATGAGGTGATCGAGGTGGTATAGTCGCGGACTCACATTCAGGAAGTTTCAGATTAAAATCACCACCCTAAGTGTGAGGTATTTAAGATTTTCTCCACTCGCAAAGGGAATGCCGGATTTAAGTTTACATTCCATCTACCCCGAATATTCCTGTCCGTTTGCACTATGTGTTCGGATTGTCTACGTTTGCGTCGAGTTTGTTCATGACCAGGAAGTCCCTCCCCTATGCAGACTTGCTTCCATCCCTCACAGGCATTGGTATGTAAGCCCTTCTAAATATAAGAAGGTAAAGTGTGTTAAGAAGAAAAATAAGAAGGAAAGCTTCAAATTTCACGATGATATATGAAATTTCCCCAACTTTTTTTAAAGGATGTTTACTTCACATTTATTACTCATACTACTTTATTGAGAGTGAGAGATAAAATGTAGTATAATAAAAAAAATAAAAAAGTCTAAAGGGATGACAATTCTTGATTTAACTATTTTGGTTAAAAATGCTATTTGGGAGTTTAGTGTCAATAAATCAAACATATTCTAAAGTATTACTGTGGAAAATTGTATGCCGTTCGGACTCATGGAGCAGATGCTACTGACACCATTTATAAATGCCAGTGTGCTTCTAACTGCCAGTGAATGCAAACTTTAATCGTTCTCTCACTTTCAATATGCGTTCTATTTTTGCCTCATTCAAAATGTATCTTCTCCCACAAATATAGGTAATGCACCTATGACATTTTGAACAATGTCTGTAGTAAAATTACTAATCACATTTTCTGTATAAGCCTTAGTTCTGTTTTAAGGTTTTAATTTTTCTGGGTAATATTTTTTTAAACAAAAAGTACAAACCATAATTATAAAATGCATAAGTAAATTTGCAAGTATTAAAGAATCTCACAAAAAGGTTTCAGTTTCATATTTGAAATTTGTTCAAGGAAATAGATTTCCGTTTTGATAAAAAAAAAATAATAAAAAAAATAAAAGAATTAATGATTCAAACATAAATTGAGATATTAAAATGAAATTTTAAACTTTAATTTCATTTTCCATAATAATTACATGTAGAAAACGTAAAGTTGCTAGGACAATTAGTTTAGTAAACCACTCTAAACACTTCGGTCATCCTGTAAGTGATTAGACGTGTTTGAAATTACAAAAACTTAAATACATAATGTCCTGTGATTACTTGAATTGGCAATCATTATGTGGACGATTCCCATAAGAAATGTAGTCTCGTTACCATATTACATGCAATTTAATCAGAAATCTTTTAAATATGCCCAGCTGTACTCTCTTTCGAGTGTTGTAAAAGAGGCAACGATATTCTAGAATGGCTATGCAAAATAAACAACTTTATTCAATAAGAACGTACAGGCAAATCTGATCAGTCCTCCTTGGTAAACACCACCCATACCATCTGCTTGCTAGTATACGTCACAAGTGTGCTGTGAGCCAACAGGAAGGGACATTTTCAATTTCCAATTACCGGTAGAAAACCCTGGCAGGTTGGGTAGGAGCCCCTGCACAAGACGTTAGGGAGCTTGCCGGATATTACACTGCGCATGGAAGGGAGCATATAGGGTTTCAATTTGCGTCTAACTTCTCATTCCACGAAGACTCTAAGTTGCAAAAAAATAATGTGTGATGCATCTGCTGTCTTAGAACCAATATATCTCTCAGGTATTTGGTTAGCTCAGAAACCGTTCAGTAGTTCAGTAATTCTAATAAGGTTACTGTCGCTTAGAACGTTCTTGTTCTTTATAGACATCTCTGCTTGGAAAGGGCAAATGCGATAAATGTTGTAACACTTATTTTATCGTAGATAAGATTAAGGTCTTCTGCCATTTCTGATATTCTAGTTAGCTTAAGAGATGCTGTAAAGAAGCCTATATTTTAGGTAGATTTCGAAGAAAAATCTACCTATTGCAATGGATACCATGTCATGATTTTCGAAAAATTCTTTCATATCTTTACGTTTCATGCTCCCCTGAGTACGAAACCACCGCCCGTTCAAAAAAAAAAAAATTGTGATATATATATATCTTTACACGCTAGCGGCCGTAATTTTGAAGATATTTGAACCAAATTTTAATATGTTATTTCTAGGCCCAATAGTTCGGACAAGTTCGTTAATGAGCAAAATTGGCCCAAGGGGGTGGTCGGGGGAGGGGGTTGAAATTGTTATAAATGTATATCTGGGCCCCTATGAAGTATAGAGGGAAACTTTGTTGGAATAAATTAGAGTACTTCCTATGGAGTTCACAGTGACACCAACGATTCGGGGGTTCGAGTGGGGGTGGGGGATGAAAATTCGAAACTTTTGAAACCACGTCTTGTGGGGTATCGTTGAAAAGCTCTTGATGAGTACTATACAAATCAATAAATAGTTTCTTGATAGCTCTCATATGACGCGAGATTTTAATGTTTGACAATAATAACACTTCTTATAATATCATAATTTTGTCTTGTTTAGCGGCTTTGCTAATTTTATTCATTGCTGATCTTGCGCACGGCCTCCCAGATTATTATATCCTATTCTTGTTGTCAAAACAAATGATTGTAGGCTCTTCCTCTTTACTGCAGGTTTGCCATGCCAAGGCTAAAAAAGATGAGTGCTGCGCAGCGATAATAAATTAAACCAAAAGCACTTTGAAATCTACCTCAGCCTGTAGGCCTGCCTAAAGGGATTTTTTGTTATTAATTTTGGCATTATTTAAATGGTAGGTTATATGCTAACACTGGTACGGTGGATGCAAATGGAAAGGTGTTACTTTGATGCTTGTAAAGGATACATTATCTGATTTTTAGGGATATTCTTTTTGGTTTCATAAATATACAATACTAGCTGACCCATCAATGCTTCGCATTGTTAGATTTATGTACGGTATATAGATTAAGTGAACACAATTTAAAGTCGATTAGATGTAGCCTATTTCTATAAATCATCAGCCGTCCAGCCAACACGGTGGACGTATTTATATTCCACATAGGCCTACTCCTTCACCCGTAGTTTACTCTGATTATGTACAAAATTTAATCTTTCTGTTTCAATTTTGGCAAACATACAGTAAATAGCTGGGCGTAGGGGATGCGTTCGCTCATCTCACGCAGCGGGCTCCTATTCGAATACTGGTCGGGACAAGTTACCTAGTAGTCCAGTCATTTGGTGCTCAAAAATGGGGTTACCTGGAAAGTTTTCCGGGAGTTTTGAAAATTGGTGATTTTATAGATTTCGACGTGCTCTTTTCGAATTTTCACTTTGCTACCTCGTATCTTTGCCGCTCGCGCCGCCATATTGGAAAAATGGCGCGCAAAAACACTTTTTTCACAATATCTCCTTTACGGCTCATTTTACGATGAAAATTGTTATGTAATAAATTAAACTAGAGAAAATTTCCTATAATTTATGTCGTAACGATTTTTTTGTAAAATGGATAGTTTCAGCGTACGAGCGCCGCAAAATCTACTCCGACACGCGTTTTGGCCAAAGCCACGGAAGATGCGGATACGCTAATAACGATCAATACGGCAATCAACACTTCATCTACATTTGATTCCGTAATAGTTGTCGGCAAAGATGTAGATCTTCTTATTCTTTTGACGGCTCTATCTACGCGTTCAGAGACACACACACATATATATATATTCTCAAACCAGGAAAAGGAAAAATTTCGCAACGAATATATTCAACAAAAAGTATCGTAGATAAAACAGCCGCAGATAACATAATATTATTTCTGCACGCCTTCAGTGGCTGTGATACATCAGCACTCTTTAAACAAAGAAAAATAAAATGTGCTAATGTATTACAAAAAAACAGAATTAAACGAGCTTGTCCAGGTATTCAAAAACCAAAATGCAGATCCAAAGATAATTGCTGAAGCTTCCTCCTTGCATTGTATGGTTACAGTGCCGTGAAAAGTGTGTCGTTAAACAACTATAGATATACATGCTTCACAAAATCAGCATATGAAAATAAATTTAATATTGCATCGCTGCCACCGACGGAAGCAGTAGCACGACAACATTCGTTCCAAACCTATCACCAGGTTCAGCAGTGGTATATATTGAATATATTCGTTGCGAAATTTTTCCTATTCCTGGTTTGAGATTATATAGGCTATGTTTGAACGCGCAGATAGAGCCTTCTAAAGAATAAGAAGATCTACATCTTCGCCGACAACTATTACGGAATCAAATGTAGATGAAATGCTGATTGCCGTATTGATTATATCAGCCTAGAAAAAAGACGAAAATTTCTGCGGTAAAAACGAAAATAGGTGTGTTTGATTAAATTCGCTGTGCTAAATTCGAAAATGCATTTCGTTTTTCTCTATCACATCTGGTTAACTGACATTTGTGAAAAATATTATTTTGACATTTTGTATAGTAAAATATCTGTATGCAGCTTTGATGCTGGATTTTGAAACTTTTTCCTTTGCGGTAAGTGGTGTGATAGGTGATCTTAACCAATTTTGGGTCACTGAACATGAATCCGTTGACCGTTTCTACGTAACATGTCATGTTTTCTTGCAATAGGTACTTCACAACGAGAGATATGTTATTGCTTAGACTCGCTTACAGGATAAAAAAATACTTAAAAATTAGGATAATTTTGATAATAGTTTTCGGGGAAAAATCAAATAATATTTTCAAACAGTCCAAGACGTATGTATTCCAGTACTTTTTGTGAGTGCAGGCCAAATAAATTTATTTTTGCCAAATCATCTGATGCCGTACAAATGCTCAGTGACAAAAAAATCGAAGTTTGTTTGGAGGGGGAAATATTAAGGATTTGAACTTTTGGGAATTTTTACATTGGTTATAAGCTAAAATCTATAAAATATATTTTAGTTGAGCAAATGGTATCTTATTTATCTTATTACATTGATCGAGCTGAACGGTTTTGAACATGTATTTTAATAAATCTAAAATCTATAAATTAACCAAATTTCAAGTTTCTAGCTCAGCTGGAAGTGAATAAACATCAATGTTAATAAGTGGAAGATTAGACTGTCGTAGATGTGAATGATGTCACGGCTATCCAGCAAGTTTTTCTATACTTATGGGGCAGCTAGAAACACCAAATTTAGCACGCTTATGTGCCCAAATTCCTACCAAATTGTATGATTCTATCTTTCATACCATGTGTGCCAATATTACATAATGTGAGAAATATATACAGAATTTATTTAAAATAAAAAAATCTAACTCAATCTAAGGGAAAACCAATGGAGATACGTCAAAAAGTTATAAGACCAAACTTGTAGATCTCTAAAAATCTGTTACTGCTTCTGCAACAGGTTTTTTTTATACGACTTACCGTTTAGCTACTATAAGCCCCCCAAAAAGTCTACACAGACCTTAAAATTGCGTCCGCCATAACAGCAAACACGAAAACTAGATGTGAAACAACAAAAATAATGACATTTTTTAAATCAGGAGACCTTATTTAGTTAAAATCGCTCATTAAATGCTTTACCGCAAAATGATACAGGTAGTGGCGTATCCGCATCTTCCGTGGCTTTGGCCAAAACGCGTGTCGGAGTAGGCTTCGCGGCGCTCGTACGCTGAAACTATTCATTTTACAAAAAAATCGTTACTACATAAATTATAGGAAATGTTCTCTAGTTCAATTTATTACATAACTATTTTCATCGTAAAATGAGTCGGAAAGGAGATATTGTGGAAAAACTGTTTTTGCGCGCCATTTTTCCAATATGGCGGCGCGAGCGGCAAAGATACGAGGTAGCAAAGTGAAAATTCGAAAAGAGCACGTCGAAATCTATGAAATCACAAATTTTCAAAACTCCCGGAAAACTTTCCAGGTAAAACTACCAAATGACTGGACTATAGGTAGAGTTTCTTCCGGGATTTTTCCTCACCTGTGAGACAAATGTCTGGTAACTTTAGGCTCTGGTAACTTTAGGCCCTAGTGGTCTCCAGATATCATCTGGCAGCCATTATCATCATCATCATCATCATCCCATCCTCGCCTTGTTCAGAGTGAGTGTGTGAATGATGTATCTCGTCCTGTATGTGTGTGTTGTCTCGGAGGTGGCCCCGGCATTTGGCTGATCACTCATCCGGGAGTCCCTCCATGTCCTTGTCTGGTCAAGAAAGTGTGTATGTGATTCATGATCCATAGATAATCCCTCTCCCGACAGGTCGCGGCCCTGTAAGGCCCGGGCAACGTGGGTCGCTTAAATGACCCCAAAAGGGAGGGGTAAAATCTAAGGTAAAGATAGAGAGATAATACGTATGGTAAATATAAATTAATCAGGAAATTATATCTATTGATATTGTATGAACTACCTCGGGATAAAGGCTGACAACCTTACCACCTTCACGTGCCGATTGTCTAAAAATCTGGGAGCCTCACTTCTTGGAACCCTCTGGGCCTCCATGGCCTGTAATAGGGAACACTTTACTTACTATCTTTCGCAATGCAGTCCTAGGCTAACTATAAGAAAATAGTTGAACTCTTAAGAATAGAACCCAGGACCTTCTAAATTTACTTCATGTCAAAAAATAGTTGATAATCATTTATAGGAATTCTATTGATAGCCTTTCTCATAATTTTATATCTATTAGGCCTACATGAAATCACAGTGTGATGCCAAGCCACCTGTGTAGTTTAAAAAAAATAATGTTGTCATGGGGATTGTATACATGCAATATGAATTCAACCCTATTTTGGCCCTTAGAGGCCCTTAGACGCCAAAGATTTTGAAATCCTTTCTTAGTGCGCCTCTAGAGCCTATGAGCAATATGTATACCAAGTTTCACGTTCCTAGGCTGTATAGTTTTTTAGAAACTGTGATCAGTCAGTCAGTCAGTGGGTTTTGGCCTTTATATATAGAGATTAGGTTGACAGTGTAAGCGTCCTAGACATACTAGACATACTTCTAGGAAAGCAAATTTAAAATGAAATAATAGTTTGGAAATTCAGTGACTGTAATTGTAAATAGCGTAATGAATCCTAGAAACCCCTGTCTTTATATTAAAATATCACATCACAACTCAATAATGGACACCTTAAAAATACTATTTACTCCAGGGCTCAGTTACAATATTTTACACCAAACTGAAAAGCGTAATGATGTAAGGAATATTGTTCCTACACAGATTACATACTTGGCAATCATTTTAATATCGAGTATACAGGTTATAAAATAAGTAGCTACATTGAAATAACAGTATGGCGATAATGAAGCAGTAATAATATAACGATACTCATATAAGCTCGTTAATGCAGAACTTCATAAGACATTTACTGTGTTATGTGCTTCGAAGTTGGTGTAATTTGACTAAAAAGAGTGGAAGGAAATATTGAGAACAAATTTAATACGTTGATTGTTAATGTACAATTACATGGAGATCAATGTAATTAAGTCATAGTGATGAACCCAAATACGAAACGCTGAAAATACAAGTAGACCAAGTCTACTCTCGATAAATATCATACCAAGTCCACATATTACGTCTCCAAGTCGTTCTCTTTCATAAAAAAAAATATACCTTTTACAACAGAACTGTTTAACCGGCTCATCATTAGTTTGAGCACCTCTATATACAATTACTTAGACAATTGATTTTTTGGCTTGGTCTACTTCTATTTTCAGTGCTTCGTATAAAAGTTAATTTAGTTCTATGGAATCTTCAGTTAAGCTTATATTCTATTCCGCCGCCGTAGATGCAGAAATATTTAATATTATGTGTAAACAATGAATCCGTTTATGAGAATTTTATATGAGAAAAATACCTCTGGCACTGGGATACGAACCTATAACTTTCGGCTTTCCGTGCCGCTGGTCTACCAACTGAAATAGACTGAGTTTGCTTCACAGCGCCAGATGGAATCTCTCTCCTTCACTGATTGTCCATAATGGTCTACCTTACTTTTACAATTTATGTCATATGCAGTATTGTGAGGCACACTAATAAGTTATTTTTGTGACCGGGTTTCCACTGTTATTTTACAGTGACATGTAAGGGGAAGATATGGATTCATGAAACACAGAATATTGTCTCTGTTGGATATTACATGAGAATATTATAGAAGGAAAATTCCTGTGACACTGGGATTCGAACCCATAACTTTCGACTTTCCGTGCCGCTGCTCTAGCAATCCGTACATGTCTGATGATTTGCATAAAATAATAATTACAAAGTACTTAATGTTATAGTCACCCTCTTGCTATAAGATATAATCTTTATTAAAATACAGAAATACTGCATAATTTTTACGCAAACTTAGATTGTTCAAGGCTGGCAAAATGTAACGGCTAATATCTTCGCTCTATGGAGGACTTATTACCGTACCATCAGGATTAATGACAACATTCACTCTCTTCCTGAAGATGATGGATTCAAATTTTAACAATACAGAACTCTAGAGTCACATTAAAATGAAATTTCCCTTATGCAAGTGCGCATGTTTTACTGTCATAAACAGGAGACTGGTTTACACTTCCCTCTTCCTGGGAATCTATTTATTCAACTCTCATATAGCCATAATATTACATTAGTAATCATTGGTTTATATTATTGTTTACGTTATCACGTTTATGATAGTAGTTATTACTGCCACTCAACCGGCACAAACTGATATGATTATTATCATTTCATAAAAGAGACTTGTTTAACTCTTTGTAATCAATATTCGAGGCCTCAACAGTAATAACGGTTGATGTTTAATTATATACCTTTCTGACAAATGATATTGGATATGACTGCTGCAATTAACGACTTCCCGTTGTAAAAAAACACACACACACAGAGAAATACTCTTATGAATGTAAATACAGGTCTATCATGAAATATATGCACCATAATACTATCGTGATTACACAGTTTCTTGTAAAAGGTGATTCTTGATTAAGGCTGGACAATGAAAAACGTATTAAAGTATTATTATTAAATCGGCGTTCTTTCTTTTTATCTCTTTCACATTAGTTACGATATGACCAATTATTCGATGCCTGTATCCCGCAACATGTAATTTTTTGTAGCCTATCTTTCCATGACATTCAGGAAAGAATAACTTTTACTGTTGAAATAGAAAAAACAAAGAGTTGTCTTGACGTTTATGAATGGAGCATGATATAATTAAATTAATAATAAGCTATTAACTGTTTAAATAAAACAAAAAGATATTAAATCTCCCTTCTATAAGTTTTGATGGGCAATGCATTTGATTTCTTTGTACATTAGTATATTTTAGTAGAAATTATAATATACAATAATATAGTATAAAATTGTAAATTCTAAATAGACTATAAGATAATAGATTATGTAAGAAACCTAACATCAAGATTTTAAAACCCAAATTAACTTTTAAAATACACATGCATCTTTTGAAAAATGTCGACTTGCCTACGAGTTAGACGAACATACTTATTTAAAGCCTGGACTTGTAATTTTAGTTGAAGGCAAGATAAAATTGGAATGAATTACTAATGTTGCAATATTCTTACATACATATATAAAAATAATTTCTATTATATTTTATTTTAGGTTTTTTTTTAACAAATAAGAATACTAAACTAACTAGATTAGTTTGTTTGGTTTTCTGAAGCAAACAGTTCCAAGCAATTGAACGTGTTAAACGGAGCATCTTATGCCAAAGTCACCACTTAGGAAAGCGCTGTGTGTTTTGTTATTCTCAAGTTGGTGACACTGAGCTCAGTTTAACATACTTGAAGTGGCAAAGAGACTTTGGGTTTAATGATTCCAACTCATTACAATGTAAGCAGCTTAAATGAGCGTCTTTGCTTTTGATGGAATGTTTTTGTTGTCTTGTCTCTAATGAATTTTCAGCCACAATTCAAATTGCTCTGCTTCTTGAGGCGAAAGTAGAGGAAAGCGTTT
The DNA here is from genome assembly GCA_964059195.1 of Ectobius pallidus. Lineage (NCBI taxonomy): Eukaryota > Metazoa > Arthropoda > Insecta > Blattodea > Ectobiidae > Ectobius > Ectobius pallidus. The sequence continues at coordinate 78,333,889 of CAXKWD010000006.1, forward strand.
TACAGCTCTACAGTTTTGAGGAAGTAATCCTACTGTTCCCTTGACTAGAACACCCAACATTAGAAAAGAAAAGGACAGGAAAAAGAACTACTAGAGGACAAGTGTCTGCTCATGTGAAAAGTTCAAAATTTTATTTGTATCAAATAAGTTCTCCGTAAAGTGGAGACTCTAACATAGGCCTATTCATTTCTACTGGCGTATAATTGCTTTACCTAAAAAAAAGTGTGTAAAAGCAGACGTATTTACAATAGCATAATGCTTTAACTTAAACTGGCACCTGCCCACGGCTTCGCCCGGGTTTATTCATTCAATCGCTAGATTTTTTAAATAATCTATTTAACATCTAAATAATTGAAACATTGAAAAATTACAATTATTAACAATTACTTGCATAAATATCATAGTAACGGTTAATAATTAAGTAGCTAAATATCCGATTTCGAGGTACATTTCACAATTAGAGGACAGCCGGCGTGGTCTTGTGGTTAACGTCGCTGACTACAGATCCGTCGGCCCGGGTTCGATTCGCGGTTCCTCCTCAAATTTTTTTTAGGTAGGGAGGTCTGGCTGGGGTGCACTCAGCCTCGGGATTCAAATTGAGGGGCTACTTGATAGAGAAGTAGAGGCTCCGATCATGAAAACCACCATTAACGGCCGTGGGTGTCGGCATGCTGACCACATGCCCCCAATCCTGCCATCTGCCTTTGGTAGATGACGCAGTGGTCGGGTGGTAGGCCAAGTCCCTCCAGGGATGTAGCGCTACGGAGTTTAGTTTTTTTCACTATTAGAGTGCACTGTCCGGGAAAAAGTGGCCTCAGATTCGAGTTCCTTAGCCCTAAAAAAAAACCATAGGCCTATAGTGAATTTCGTCCAAATCGTTATAAACAAATGAATTAAATCCAAGCGATCCACAATTCCGTGCGATATGTTGAAAAATCCATTTTTCGCGATGCTTTTCTTTTCTAGTTGCTATGGCAAAAGAGCAAAGACCGCCTCGATGCTAAAATCGAAACGTTATTATTTTCTTTAAAGGAATAGAATTTCAATGCTTTCAATTTTCTTGGAATAAATATTGACTCTTGACTTATTTGGGAAGGTTATATTAATCACATATGTGTGAAATTGTCTAAATCACTTTTTCTTTTCCTTAGAATTAAACAAATTGTGCCTACAAATTATATCAGGGTTATCTATTTTGCATATTTCCAAAGCTTATTAAAGTACGGCATAACCCTATGGGGTAACAGTAGGTCTACACATGTAAAAATAATTTTTATTGTTCAGAAAAGAACCGTTAGAATAATTACAAAATCGTCTGTAAAATAGGCCTAACATTTTAAACCACTCTTCATTAAGAACAAAATACGTATTTGTACATTTTTGAAATTCTGTTATATATAAAAGACAACATGCATAAATACCAGTTAAGAGGAGGTCAGCATTCTCATCCCACCAGACAACAGCACATGTTCCATATGGCGCTTTGTAGAATTTCAATAACCGTGTCCAACTTTGAGGTTATATCTATCAAGAATGGTAATAAATTACCACATCATTTGTATTACTTAAGCAGACCGCAATTCAAGGCACTTATCTCTGATTGGCTGATTGATATGGCTTTTTATAACATAAATGAATATTTAAATTGTAATATACCAAATGTTATAGTTTAATTTATCTAATTTAATGGCATGTACTTCTATGACCTTGTCACAAACATTGTTCCATGACAGGCAATAAAAGAATAAACAATATTATTCATTCCACACTCAAAAGTTTTACCGAAATCTTGTGCTTCGGTAGCACAAAAAATAATCACGATTTGTGCCAGTTTTACACTCATAACTCGAGAACGAAAGCTAAATTATTAATCGTGTTTCAAGTTGCATGAGGACACCCTTAGTCAATCTATGTTAAAAATCAGATTTCGGCGTTTCCTAGATTTGGCTGGGCATCGCTCACTGACAAAGAGATAGACAGAAAAACAAATACTTCCTGTTCTTAGGCCTATATAGATTACATTACAAAATTGTTACAAGTATAAATTCTAATGATATCCGAAAAACCAAAAGCTCGTGCTCGAGAGCAGTTCAGTACAAAACACTAGATTACACAAAATTTTACACTTATAAGGAAAATTGTATCATTATAAACAAAATATATATTGTATAACATTCAGTTGTTTCAGTCTGATTTGAAGTCAACGTTATTCGAGATCAAGACTTAAGTTTGTGTATATAACGAGTGGATTATAACTACCCTTCAGAGAATTTGTTGGGAAAATGTTTTTAAAAAACTTTAGCTCTTAGTATAAGAACCACCTGTACGAAATTTAAACACACTCATTAGAGCCATTTTCAGGGGGAAAAAAAATTAAATTTTCTTCTTGTAAAGTGGTAGTAAAAGTAAGAGAAAGCCGTCGCTGGTCTTCTCGTCAAACCCCCAGAAGGTATTCTCATACATAGAATTTTTTTTATTTATTTATTTTTAATCTTGAGCTCAGCCGTTTAGAGACAGACACACACACACACACAAAATTTTATGAAAGTTCCATTTTTAGATTCAGGGGACCCCAAAACGTGTATTTATGTTGAAAACTCGACGTGGAATTCCAGGTTTGAACAGGTTCTGCTTTCTTTAGTACCTGTGGTACAGGTAAAGGCAGTGACTGGTCACCGAATTATAACCCGCGACTTCCTCGACTTTCTTTTCGCGTACTTAATTTTATGAATTAAAGTTGTATCTCTGTGTTTTATACCTTTGCATAATGTGGAGAAAATAATATATGTCTATTTCGTACGTCTCGATATTTTTTACAACCCTTAACATGTGCTGCCATCTCCAGTCTAAATCTTTACAGGAGCAATGAATCGGAATGAATGATAAAAGATCGAATCCAGCGATTATAGAATCTATATCGATAACTGAAATCAAATGGAACGCGCTGATCAGCTGTGTAGTGGTTTCTCAATATGGCGGTTGAGAAGAGGGAAATGTAAGTTCGGGTGTAAAAAACGCTCTGCAATTAGACATACGGGTTAGTGTCGTGTGGAAACAAGTGAAAATCAATTATTGATGTGTTTATCTAAGTGAAAACATGTGTCGTTGCAAAGAAACCTGTTAAATAGACAAGAGAGGAGCAAAATGTCGGTGGCATGGCAACATTAGTGGTATGTACAGCATGCATTCTAAAATAACTATAGCTGTCTTCAATCTTTCGACTTCTATTATACTGTCGGGCAAGTCTGTCATATATGCAGTATTACGAATTACATTTTAAATATTTTTTACTTTCTCTATCTGTACTGTTTGAACTAACCTATAGCCTAATATTACAAGTAGACGCAGTACTGCTAGGGACCGTGGAATTGGATGTCAAGTTTACAGCTCTAATACGTATTTTGAGGATCCCATCGTTCAGAAACAAGTCTTTGTGTGTGTGTGTCCATCCTGCTTACAGCATAGGTAGAAAATACACATTATTGTCCTAACTGTAACTAGGTAGAACAGGGGAGCAGCACATCAGCCTTGCCATACCATAGAGTTCTAAGAAATTATAAAACAGTATAAACATGAACAACAAAAAAATGACCGGTGCGAATGGTCAATGTGATAGTTAAAGGCTATACCTTAATGATGATGATGATGATGATGATGATGATGATGATTATTATAATTATAATTACAAAACAAATAATTTAATACTTCTCGGACGTTAGGTAACCTATCAATTTGGCGGGTGACATGAAGTACGGCAGTCCTATTGTACCTTCGCAGTGGGGAGAGATCGTTTCATATCGGCACGACACCGTAGGTTTCTCTCATCTCATGTCATCAAAGTCAGTACAACAAGCCCTGGTATGGCTTCTGCGCATCTCTCCTTCGTTAAAAAAGTCAGCTTTCTACAGAGAAAGCGAGTAGACTTCAGGTGAAGAATTTTAATTAAAACTCCGTGGCGCTACATCCCTGAAGGGACTAGTCCTACCACACGATCGCTGCGTCTTCTACCATAGAAAGAATATTAAATCTTGATAGGCCTAAATATTGACGGTACGTTATTTTAAAAGTTCATGACAAACATTTATAAAACGGTGAATGGTAGCCTATATATTTATGAAGCCAAATAAGTGGATCTAGTATGTTTAATTATTATTACCTTTGTGAGTTTCAATCTATCCACTCTATTGAGTGACAAGTAGCCTATCCATAACTAATCATGCGTTGTGTACACGACATCCTTCTACTATAGTCTTGCATTATGGAACTTCAGGCCGCCCCCATGGCTGAGTGATTAGACCGCTCCCCTTCTACCGCTGGGACCCGGGATCGAATCTCGGTGCAGCCATATTGGAATTTGCGATGGAAAAAATGGGGTTGGGACAGGTTTTCCTCGTGGGTGCTCCTGTTTTCCCTCCCGCCAGTTGTAATAAAGGAATTATTATTATTATTATTATGGAACTAAGGAAAAGTTAAGTATATGTTGTGCCGAATACTATACTGAATCATATGTTTGGTTTTACTCACAGTTCTACTGTAATGATCTGCAAGTTAAGAAGGAGAGCTTTAACATTCTTCTGCCAAAATATACAAGTTTTGAGTATCTTTTATAGGTCTATATATCTTGAACAGTCATAGAACAAAAAACAAAATCTTAATGACAGTAATGCTGATAATTCCGGTTTACTATAGCCCAACTATTTTCGAGATTGAATGTTGCTTGGTAGCGCTTTCAGAGTTCTCAGAGTAGGCTTCACTAGGCCTATCCGACAAACCTGCAAATTTGTTTGCTCTCTCGGGAGTTCTGCTGGTTTTCCCATTTGTTCGGAATTTGCCCCAATGTTCCTGACGCAAAGTGAAGAAACTTTGTGGTAAGGATATCTGTTATCGTCACCACACAACCGGAATTCAATTTTCTGCAGTTGTACTTAGTAATATCTATTGTTGGCGGCTGTGAGATTTCTCGAAGAATAGGTTTACGAGCAAAGGTAATTGACTTCACTCAGAAAACTTTTTAATGTTAAATTTTGTAGATCTAATATTATAATTCATTTTTTATTATTGCTTAGCACAATATTTATACCTTTGTTAAAATGTTATTTATTTTTTACACTTTACATCACAATATGTTATCTATTTCATACTGAAAACCTCTAAATCTCTTAATTATCAATTTTGTTTGAAAGCTGCCAGGTGAGTAAAACTCGTGTCTAGGGACTGCAATTAACATACCTGTTAATAAGGGAGGAAAAAGAGAAATAGAAGCCATTTAGAAATAGAAATAAGTGTAAAAAATAGATGAAATAAACGATAGACATAATTATAAGATTAAATTATTAATATTAAACAGTTTTTTACCCCAAATTGGCTGACGCTGTATTTCATAAAATCAGCATATTCTGCAAAAAAATAAATTTATAACCATAATATACAGTCTTTACTAATTATTTGCTTAGTAGTGCTATCATGTTTGTCCCAAGTGAATATTTTTCTTAAAAAAACATAACCGTGCTTTACTCGGTAAATATTGTCTGTTCTGTTCCATTTCTTCAATGACTATGGCGCGTTATCCAAAACAAGAGACGTCTGAAAAGGTGTTTTAATTCACGACAACTCTTGGCCTCATTCAGCTGCTCAAACACAGGGAATTTTTGGACAACCTCCCTACAGCCCTGACCTAGCATCCAGCGATTTTCACTTCTTTCCGAAACTAAAGGACTTTTTTTGGGTGGAATAGAGTTCCCAGCCGATGAAGACCTCATGATTGGGAAAATGTGAAGAATATTAAAATACCATGAATCCAGCATTATCGCGGCAGGAAGGATGATATGAACATCAAAATATTTCATGTGTAAGTGCAAATAAATAATGTTTTTCTTTAATAATAACAATAATGATTTATTTTGGTGTAGGCTAGTTATCTGTAGTTATCTAAATAGGTACTTAACTACGATTGCCAGATCAAATCATATTACGTCCATCACATTTTCCTGCAATCTGTAGAATGCAATTTAAAAGTGATTTTATTTTTGCAACGTCCTAGCAGTACGCCACAACGCCTTTACGCTTTTTGCTCTGTGAAAACATGTCCAGTTTAGGAGTAATCCGGTTTTTCTTCCTGTAAAATTTTGTTCTTTTGTACATAATATGAATTGAAACTATGCTCCTCAAAGATGAATCAGAACAGAACTATTCATAATAATATCATAAACTACTTGGGAATTACTTTTTCACATAGCGACAACTTATTTAATATAGATATCCACAAGTTATGTAGGATCTATACCAAGTACAAACATCTTTATGTGTCTCTCTCTGGTCATAATATTTGACATTTGACACTAGGGTTTTCACGTCTGATTATTACCGTAATTAATCTTGCGAAATAATACGTCACATAGCGGATGATACCTAACTCCAATATATCCTTCTCTTCTTGTCAAGTCAGAACGTAAACAAAGTCGTATTCATTCCATTAATCAACAACCTGCAATATAACAAAACTACGTTTTCTGTAAGCACCTATTTGTTGACAGCAATGGTGCAGCCGTAACGAGTCCCTTTACAAAGCATGATTCAAATCCGATTTCTGATAAATAACCTGGATGAATTTTTTTAATAAGATCTTGCCTGATCACCTATAAGTAAATTCAGGGCAACAACCCTAAAGCTTATTTTTAGAATGAGTTCAATTGTCCCATTATTTCCATAGGCCTACTTCTTTACACTACCATATGATTAGGAGGTCTATATGATAAATGGCGAGACGGTATATTTCTTGTTATAATAGGTAAAAATAGTTCGGCAAAGACACCAACTATATAGTATTTAATATTGTACTGGAATTTGGTATTTAAAACTTCAGAGGTTAGACGATGTTGAAGTGCCATGCTTGATCATGCAAGATAAACGATGCAGTGTCTGAAATGTTGGTGGATCCATCGGATAACGGATGAAATTGACCCTGAGCAAGAATACCTGACCTGACTGAATTTAAATATACCAAGTGACGGTGACACTAAATTCACGGTCACGTCCGTTTCCCGAAAACTTTGCTTACATAAAAGACACAAGACACAGAATACGTGTTTTTTTTTTTTTTTTTAATCCCCTTCACCTTCAAAATATGGGCTACTTACGAGACTGTGTTATGCCATAAACCTGTGTACCTATAAGGTTCTAATATACTGTTCTGTGATACCGTACTTGTTAAGTACAAGTTTGGTTCTTAAATGGGCAAACAGATTTGTGTTTTATACAGCTGTAAATTTTGCTCTTAATTTGTATTGGTTATACTTGTTACAATATGTCCTATTAATGGAATTTGGATCTTCTTAAAGGCCTTTCCCTTTGTGAAATCTCCCTAAGTATACTATTTTATTGCTGTGTCTGCAGTAGCTCGTAACAGGTCTGCCACACAATACACAATTTCTCTGTGTGCTGGAAAATTTAACGTATCCGATCATCTGAGGTTTAAAATCTTTTATTCTTGGCAAAGATCTCAATTTCAACAGAAGTAAATTTTCTCCATCCATAATTATCACTATATTTGACTATGAAAATATTTCTTTCTACAATTTCAAAAAATTGAACTCATCCTCTATAGTGATCGCCCTATTTTGAAAGCAATATGACGTACGTATTTTTTTTTGTTATCTGCTCGATATTAGCCTATAGGTTTACTCAAAAGGTTTAGTATTGTTGAAAGAACTGTTTCGTATTCCTAAATTAATAAGTAAGACTTGCAAGACATACATGTTTTGTAAAAAATCTGATTGTTTACATTCTCAATCCTGGGCATAAACAATGGGATCTTCTCGCTTTATATTTCCAAATGGCATAAGTGGCTGCATTACGGAACATGTACATTCAGTTTTCTCAGGCTTAGCTTTACAGGACTTAAAGCATAAGTGTGTTGAAGGGGAGACTAACTTTTAACTATCCTGTAGAGAATATCCATGAAATAATGCTTGCAATTAATATTATATATATATATATATATATATATATATATATATAGTATATATAACTATATAATTGTATGGTATATGTAACTTTATATATAGTTTTATTAAAACTAAGCTGCTTGTTTTACACAAGGAGCCATATGACATAACCTACCAGTCAATAGTTTTTAGAAAATTTTATAGTTATAAATAATAATTATAAATTGGCTTGAAATATAAGGTTTGAAAAATTTATTATTATGATTTTAAATCAATTTAACAAATTCAGTGTTATGTATTATGTTTGTGAGTGTGATGTCCAATTCTTTGATAGTATATGCCATTATACCTTCTACAATATACAGATGTTATTGTTTATAAAGTTTCTAGTTTTCAAACATATTTACCACTGGATGATAAACTATCCCTCTGGCAGCGAAGAGTAATCCATGGACTCCATAATAAAAAGAAAATTATTCTTGTCATTTTTAATAAAATAGTGAAAACATTTTTCCGTACAGGCTTATTCTACATTAACAGTACCGGTAATGTAAGAGAATGTCGTCGATGCACGTCGTGTCACATCCTCGGAAGGTGTTTAATCCAAAAATTAAAAATTCATAGATACCAAAAATTAAGTTTTAATACGATTTTCCATTTTACTCTGTTCACAGGCCTGCAGGCATGTTTCCGAAAGTAGTATTATGGATTCCGGACAGGCAGAATAGAATGATTCTAAATATCGAATAATCTATTCTCAAGTAATATAAAGAATTGAATGAAAATGTTCTCGGATGGATGAAGGAGAACTCCCGATGCGATATGTAAGAACTCAAGTTACCGACAACTATTAAAAACTGACTTACCGGTAAATCTTTATTGGAATGTGCAGCTCGGATATTTTATAACGTTACAAGATCTACTGCTGTTCATAATAGGTGTGGCTTACCCACATTACGAACCACAAACCAATAGGAGTTAGTTTCACGCAGCGCTGCCAGTTATTGCGTTAATTTCATTCTACTACTAGCGATCACAGAGCGAAGGTCCTTACGATAATATCGCTGTCTCCTTTTCCGTGCGATCTTCTGTTAAGAATCGGCAGTCTAGCAACACCAAACAAATGCCGCCTTAACGAAGTGATACGAACGGTATCTCGCAGCATTAAATCGTTTGAACTCCCATCACTACAGGAGACTTTAAAACTTGTATTAATAGGCTTCTTAAATCTTGACATCGAACTTCAAGGTCGAGTACCATATTTTTTCTATCTGTCATAATTATGGTACCAGCTAGAGAGAATAGTAGTTGAAACTACTTACTTCCAAGAATCGGTAATCTTACAGAAGGATAAAGTGATTTATATCATAGCAGTAGAGAATGACTTTTTCGAAACAAGATCAGACCTCTCACCGTGGATATTCATTTCAGTGGTTATTCGGGGAGCGTGTGATACTGAGGAAACGGAAGTTCAGCATGCTAGTTTGCTAATTATCCGTGCGGAGGCGTTTCTGTCGCAGTAACGAGGTGAGAATCCAAGGAGCTGTGTATTAACACCCAGGGCAGGTGCTAACAACGATAACAAAATGGATGGTATGAATAAAACGGAGAACTAACTCGACTCACCTTCCTTCTTAGTGAAGAGAGCAGCCTCAGAATCTTATACATTTCTTATGAATAAAAACTAGTATAATTAACATAGCTGGTTGTGATGCGACTGAGCAGACTCTGAAAGCTTCCTCCAATTGCGCACACGCATGCCATACATTGATTACTAGAAGTTGTTCTTCAGTCACTGAATATATTATTCCATTGGGCAGTAATTATCTTATTCTCAAGTAGCTTACAAAGAATTTATTTTATTTATTTATTTCAATTTGTATAAATAATTCTTTATCAATGCTTCTTCTCCTTTATACCTATAAAAGTGTAGTGCTGCATCAGTAGGTACCGTAAAACAATATTCATAATTGACCTAACTTAAAAATAATAATTGCAATATTATGTGATTACTTATAACAGAAGGGAATGATGAAAATATTATTACAAAATAATAAGCGATGTAAAAAACATTAGTCTAATTTCGCTACTTTAGCTACTACCAAGTTTTTGAGCTGGCAATAATAACACTAATAATAATAATACTAATAATAATAATAATAATAATAATAATAATAATAATAATAATAGCAATAATAATAATAATAATAGCAATAATAATAAGTTAAAGGTTTAGCACCTAACCGTCTTATTTTGTTTATTTTGTTTATTTTGTTATTTTATTTTGCTTTAAAATTCACTTAGTATTTTTGTCTTTGCGCGTGCTACTTATAATGGTCTTCTTTTCTTTCCTGGGTAACTGATCTTGTTACTTTATCTAAAAATATCCATGCAAAGAGATATTTTATTGTGTTCTCGATTTCCTCTCCTTGGAGTAAGCTTTCAAAGTTCAGACAGACATAGGGATTCCTCGCTTACTTGCCAGAAGTATCTCTATTACTATGAGTTCTTTGCTGCATCAGTTGTTGGCTGCTATCGTAGTCGGGTTTCTGAAAGATCATGAGCCAAGGAATGAAATCTTATCCTGAGTCACCCAGTAGAAAGTACTATTGTGTACTGCCTTACTATTTATTTTCAAAATTATAATGTAGGTCTACATTAATAATAAATTAATAAGCCCATTATCATCCCTTTAGGGCAAGGGCCTCCTACCGATAAAGTAGGGCAGGTTTACTCTCTTGGTGAGCCGGTCCGTGCGAATATACAATAATACTGAATGAAGGCTATCTGGGGTAGGACAACAAATCATATTTAAAATGACAGTTCTTCGTATGTAATATTTAATCAAACAAATTCTTTGAATTCTCATCAATCTTTTCCCATACTATGCGACGAACAGATTCCAATAATTGTATGTGCATGAGATTCGTTTTAAACCTGGATGAATTCGATAAATGAAGGAGCGAGAATATAAATCTGCTCAATATAAATTAATTTTACTGCCATAGTTACTATATATTGAGTACAGGTGTACTTCATATTCAAGTTTAAAGTGCTCTAATTCTGAGCACTATACCAACATAAAAAAAACTATCCTCGACATAAAATCTAAAAATCCTAAATGCTACTTGAACATAAGCATAATTGAATTTACAGTACAACGCAAGGTGTAGCCTATGGCTTTCGGACCATATTATTTTTAAAAGTGGAATATTAATATTCGATTGTATAAATTCTTTCTTGCCTTAAAAAGAACTTCTGAAAAACTGGAGACTATGCATATTGTAAAATTGTAACTCCCTCCTTTAATACATGATTTGATTGGTACCTCAAAACGCATTTAATAACATGATCTGTCTACATAAGGTTACAATTTTTTTCTTTATGTTCTGGAGAAGCGTTTAGAGGTAAAAATCTTAATCGCAAGTTTCATTTTCGCACATGTTTATGAAAATATGTTCCTTTAACTCAGGTTTCACAATATAATATAATATAATGTAATATGATGCAAAGCTTAAACAAGTTATGAATATATTATGAATGTGCCCGTCCTCGTTTTCTTGAGGTTACGCTACTTACTACATCCAGAGTTGATCCTCAGTATCTCCTTGGATTTTCTCTGGCAGCGAAGTCTGAAATGGAGTACACTCAGCCTCATGAGGACTTGATAAAGGAGTATTACGATAAATAGAACCATCAGTAATGGCCACAGAAATTGACACGCGGCAACATGGTCCCCTCCTACTCTGCCATGCAAATGAAGTGGAATGACGTAGTTAGAATATGCAGTAGGCGGATAAGTCATTATCATTTATTGAGCTGTCTTGCCATGGAGTCTATTTATTGAGATATCTTGCCAAGGAGTTTATATAATATATGTGAAATGGACGTAACAAAAGACAAGTTTTATATAAACGTATCTCGTTGTTAACGTCTAATATCGAATGTATGAAAAATCTTTATAAGCCTATCGGATTCCCTTTTCGCCTATATAATACTCGTAAGTAAGAATAAGCTTCTGGTAATGAAACTTAAGTTTTATAGATTAACTGATGAAAGTGTGAAATTGCTGCAGTCTTATCTCTCAGGTAGATCTCAATATGTATCTGTCAGTGATAAATGTTCTGGTCTTATTAATATCCACTATGGAGTACCTCAGGGCTCGATACTTGGTCCTTTTCTTTTCTTAGTAATGGTCAATGATTTAATATATAATATACCTGAATCACCTTGTATTATATGCTGATGATACGACCCTTAGGATGAGTCACTGTGATATTGAACTATTGGATCTTTTAACCATAGAAAGTACTGATATTGCTAAGCACTGGTTTTCTGTTAATGGATTTTTGCTTAATGACACCAAAACTAAAACTATGAATTTTAGTTTAAGATAAATTTCAAATGATTGCTCATCTGTAAAATTACTTGGCTTGTTGCTAGACCCAAAATTATCATGGAAACCTCATACGGTCTCTGTATGTATTAAAATTTCCAGAGCCACCTTCCTCCTTCGCAAATTGAGAACCTGCGTTCCACTTTCTACCTTAAGAAATGTTTATTTTGCACTCTTGCATACCCATATACTTTATGAACTTCAATTGTGGGGTCATTCATCTGGCTGTGATGAAATACTGAAATGTCAAAAAAGGGCACTAAGAATTATGCTTAATAAGAAATTTAATGAATCTTGTAGGCCTTTATTTATTCAGTTGAAAATAATGACAGTTTATAGTATCTGTATTTATACCAGTCTGGTCAACATACATAAGAATATTAGTAGTCTTGAGATGAGATCAGATGTGCATAACTTCAATACAAGAAATAACTCTAAATTGAATCTTCCTAGGTGTAGACTACAGATGACCAATGATACAAGTTTCTAGAAGGGTATAGATTTTTATAACAAGCTTCCTGTCTCAACTAGAGTTGTTCCTTTCAACACTTTTAAGGTAAAACTGTGTAATTGGTTCTTATTGAATCCTTTTTATTCTGTTGACGAGGTTCTTGAAACCAATGTAAATATACAATTTTAACTTTTAATTTTTAATTCACATAATCTTATTATATTATAATGTACCAATTGATGCTATATTGTGTCTAATTTACTTGTATTTATGATGAAGTCCTATTCAAATTTATTTTGATCTTGGACCAATAAAGATTATTATTATTATTATTATTATTATTATTATTATTATTATTATTATTATTATTATTATTATTATTATTAATTCTCTCTAGTCTGAAAAGCTAGGCTTGCATTAAAAATACCTAAATTTTGTAACTGAGTAATTTTGTAATGATAAACCACTCTTAAATTTTTTTTAGCAAGAATTGTTGTTGTAGAGAATTCCACTAATTCATATGTTCTATATTTACGAGTTTACGATAATTTTATTTAAACTTTAGCAAAACAGGCTACTCTAGTATACAAGATAACAGATACATTATACATTGCAATTGACATAAAACTACAGTCCTAGTGTACCTTATGGTGAAGTAGGGCTAAAAGAAATGGTATATTAAATAAACAAATAAGTTATTTCAATTGATGTCTATAATAGGCTACACTAGGCCTATAATTTTTCTCTAATTGACCTCTTGTCAGGATGTAGGCTACTTGCGAATAACGTCTCAGGTTTAAAGATTATATCTGAACACTCGATTTATCGACTTATTCTAGACAAGGAGAGCCAGACACCTTTCAAAAATTATCTGATATGTATGCAGATTTGGTGAATCTCTTGACCTCATACGTCTGTTACGGGAGAATAGACTTCCATGAAATGCAGTTCTCTTGGTCTATAAATACGCGAATCCAATATGCTGTCATTTCCACACACACATAAGGATATCATGCTTCAAACCGCTGTCAATCCATCCATCGATAGTTTCCACCCTATCGCACGCTGTCTGAAGAGAATGGAGATGGCAAGAAACACGCTTCTAAACCTTATACCAGTGTTCTTGCTACTTAGCTTTTCTAGTAACTGGTAGTAGGAGCCGGTCTAAATGGATTTCTGAAATATACGAAGAACTGCTGCTTAGGAAGAGAATATCATACTGTTCTCCAAAGAAAATACCCGATAGCTAAATTCTACAGTAGAATGAATAGGTTTTATTGCATAATAATTTGATCAGATTATAATTTTTGCTTTAACCTATGGTCCATTTAGGTTATAAAAAATTAGCCTAGTAAGGGGTATCTTTTCCATGTGAGCAATAATTTTCAAGTTATGAAAAATCTATATGTAGGACTATGAAAAACGAATAAATTGATTCTGCAGTTGTTTATTTAATTTTAAAATTTAAATAAATGCCTTTAACGCATTGCTTAGTTTATTCTTGTCGTTTCTTAAAACCTTTAAAATATACTTCCTATTAAGGTGTGGTGTTTAATATGCCTGCTACGCTGATACCAGGAATTGAGTATATAAGTTACTATAACTTAGCATAGGCGTACCGAGGGGGGGGGGTTTTGGGGGTTTGAACCCCCCCATTGATAAAAAAAGGAAAATTGTATAATTTTTTTAAGTCTGCCGATAAATTACTTAATACAAGTATAAAGCGTGGGAAGCTTAAAACTCGTTATTTTGCACCTTAATTTTTTACATTTTCCGGGGAGACCCCGGAACCTAAAAATTCGTTATTTTGCTCTTCCTGGGGGGGATTCCAGACCCCGCGGATGTTATAACCCCCCCCATATGGTCGGCCTGGTTACGCCTATGTAACTTAGATAAAATGATTAAGTACACCTCGTAGTTCCATTCTAATTAATCCATATGGGGAAGACTATAAAAGTTTTCCACCCTATCCTCATACCGGTACATTAATACAGTTTATAGAAGACATGTTGAGGTCCACTGAGGCAAGAGTACAGTGTTAATTTTCAGCCAGATTTCCGTATTCCTTACAAAATGTAAGTTTATTAGTATTATTACAAACCAATTCAAATTTTTAAGCAATGTGCTCAGCAGTAGGTCTAATATTTCTTTACTCGCGAACTTTCTCCTTCTATACATTGGCGCTGCCCGTCACATGGTAATTCTGTTCTCTTCTTACAGAACACGTTTACGCTATTGCTTATGATCCTGGGGTTCGTCCTATTTCCAAACGATGTCAGCACAAACCAGCTGGACCTTAGAAATATCCCAGATTAGGAATCGATCCGTATTAGGCTACTGTCTTTACTATTATCTAATCCCTAATTGAAATAAATAATTGCATATTTTTCTTGTGAAGAGAAAACAAAAGGAAGAGAGATAGAAAAAGGGAGAACAGAGAGCGAAAAAGAGAGTACCTGCCTTATAAATTAACCAGCCTTGGCGGCTTTTATGTAATTTAGTTGGTCTTGGTGGTTTAAGCACTATAATTTATCGATAAAATTAATTTCATTTTTCTATTCGTTACTATATATCTACAAACTAGAAAAGAACCTGCACTGTGTTAGCTATCAAAATCATCATCATTGTCATCATCACACAGAACGCATTAATTGACCTTTAAAAATTGACAGGAAGGGGGAATTGCTTAAATCTTGGTTAACTTTTTCAGAGCTGTTATAGAGATTTAGTGAAATCATGAGTGAGCTCTAAGTAAGACCAGTGGGAAATTATTGAGTAGAATAGCTGGTTTGTTCGAATGACAAAACTGACGATAAAAATCCTGACATTTTGCTCTAAAGCATTTTACTATAATGTTAAAATTCTGCTTTTATACAATTTTTAGGTGATTCATTTATACGTCTGCAGCAGCGAAAAGATTATAGTATAAATAAAATTACTGTTTATTCTGATATTTCTGTTGTCTATCTTTTTATTCCCTTTAATTAAGCCGATGTAACCTAAATATTCTAACCTACTTACTCTTTTTTTTCAGGTGAGTGATGATTTCATTCTAGTTGGAGAGAAGTAATTCGTTTACGTAAGTAAAAACTACAGTTACTTACTTAGTATACATACACTTCAATTAAAAATAGTTCGCTAGAGGCATGGTAATGTTGCAGTGAACTAAAAGCTTACGAGAAAAAAGTTCTACTTTACCATAATGACCTAATGCTCTGGCATAGGAAGCGAGACTGTTCATTTTAGAATTTCCCGTGGAAGAAGTTAATTTCATCTACCCTCTATTACATTTAACTAAAACACTGTTTCTTTATTAAGAAAATTTGATGAAGTCATTATCACTAACTTATCCAAGCTATCTGCTTAGTTTTAAAAGCAAACCTGGCGAATAAAAAATTTGAAAATATAGAAACTTTTAAACAGTGTAGAAGAATAATATACTTAGGTCTATACCCATTACAAATACTACAGTCTACGGCGGTGGTGATCCATATTTTTTCGGTTTGGGTTCCTTTACACTGATAAGTGATAATGTACAAATTGAGTACCGTAATCATAAAGATATGAAATACATCTACAGAGCTTGCTTAATTATTTTTTATTAACCAGATATACGTAGTGAAAACTAAACGTAAGATTAGAATGATATAAAAATACTTTTTGGTAGAGGAAAGAAATATTCAGGGTGCTGGTGTTTATAATTTACTGTCTCTTTTAATTGGAGTAAATTATTTTAAATCGCATTAACTCAGCTCAATTGATGTGAAATGAAGAGATCTTTCGGTAATAATGTTAGTTAAATTCATTTCGATAGTAGAAAAATCTAACATAAGAGATGAATAGTAAAAAATGGAAATTTTAAAAATCGAAGGATCGTAATGATTTGTTATTTATCTATCATGTATTATTTTAGTCCACTGACATTGCATAGGACGTACCCATCATTTTTGTTTTATTATTTTAATTATACGCCTGTAGTGCATTTCTAAATATACTTTATATAACTTAGAATGGAGGGTAAATGAACCAAATTTTTTTATTTCCAAGCTGCCACTAAAATTTTTTCTCGTTTCAAAATTTAAATTTAAAATCGTGGCACTATAGCCCAGGGTGAGCGTTGGCTTCACCAACAACTTTCCTCGGTCATATATGCAGAGTGTCCCAATAAAATGTATATACTCTTTAAATGACTATAACACTAACAATTATTATAATACAGAAAAGTTTCAGAAATCAAAATAATGTGAACAAATGTAAAAACCAGCCAATTATCGAAAGTGTTCAAATTGTTGGCCATTGTGGTCCATGCACAGCCGATAATGCTGACTGATTGAATCGAAAACGTTCCTAATCATTTCAATTGGTTTTTCGGCACATTCTCTTTCAATGGCTGCCCTCAACTCATTGATTGTAGCTGGTTGTGTGGTGTAAACATTGTGTTTAACATGCCCCCACAGAAAAAAGTCCATGGAGGTCAAATCCGGTGAGCGTGGAGGGTACTCGATACTTCCTCTTCGTCCTAGCCATCTGCTTGGCAGTTGGCCGTCAAGATAGTCCCTTACATTGCGATGGTAGTGGGGAGGTGCTCCAATCTTCTGAAAGCACCATTCTTCGTTCCTAAACATATCTTGGATGCGAGGCATAGCGGATTCTTACTCCTGTCTCACGAGCCACTTTCCGAACAGATTTTCTAGGCGATTGCTTAAATCTCTCAATGACTTCCCTTTCTCTTGTGGGGCTGGTGGATGATCGTGGTCTTCCGGAATGGTTCTTATGGACATCCTTAACAGTTCCTTCTTCCTCAAACGTATCTCGCAAAGGAGTAATTGTGAGTCTCGTTGGTGGATCTCGATGAAACTCCATTCTAAACCGTGTTTGCATTTCACTTATGTTCTCAGTTTTCCAGTAGCACTTTAGAATGAATTTTCTTTCTTCAAAGTTTAGTCTGACTGCAGCCTTTATTTTAAGCAGTCACAATGGAAAAAATAACAAAAAGTGTGGTTGTTATGAACTGTCAAAGAGTGTATACATTTTATTGGGACACCCTGTATATGTTTAGTTAATCTTTCATTATATTGTGTTCCTTCCTGTACCTTGATGATTACTTAAGAACATAAATTACTAAAGATTACATAAATGAGATAATCGTACAACTTCCTGCATTTGGGATTCTATAATAGCAACATTTTACTATAATTTGTTTCCATCCCTACATTCGATCATCCATCAGTTTTCTTTAAACGACTAATTTGGAACGTTCTGTAATCATTAATACCAGGGGTGTCACAAAGCGGATATGAAAATACTCGTATATACAGTTTATTTCTTATGTGATTCTCAACGGTTTGAGATGCAACTGTACAAACACATTTCAAAGGATGAGACCGGCATAAGTTACGCCAAAATGTATCCCCAGAAATAAGTAGGCTACAACGAATAATTCTCTTACTTAAACTTTTAATGCTCTTTTATGTTTCTAAATCTTTAAGTTGCTTTTAGATTTTAATATCTTGACTTTGTATCGTAGATACATAATTTTTGTACTTAAACTTTTATAACTCTTTTATGTTTCTAAATCTGTAAGTTGCTTTTAGATTTTAATATCTTGGCTTTGTATCGTAGATACATAATTTTTAACAACTATTATATACTCTAAAAACTGTGTATAATATAATGTAACGTTTTGTGCAACGTAGCATGAAAGGTAAAAAGGTAGATTGTATGGACATTTTATTTATAAGCTTATAAGGCACGAGGGTAGGTCTGTTTGGTTGTAAAGGAAAAAATATAATAATACAAAAAATAAAAAATTCATATTTTGCCTTAGAACATAGAGCCTTTCCCTGAAATTATAGTGTGTAATAGACCTATTTAAGCTTTATGGTCAAATCTTTGTTTACTATCTAAATGGCTATCATCTAAATTAGCTATAATTGAGGACTTCATTATGTTTTAACTCTCGAATATTAACCTTTACTCTCTTCAGAATTTGCTCCTTAGATTGCTGTTCACAAAAAAGCCGGATTTGGCCACCCCTGTGCTACATCGTTACACAACAATGCAGTAGTCAAAGTCACGCGAAACATTCCTCTCATAATGCGGGAAGGGACGTCATCTTCGTGCTTTCTAGGAATTTCTGAATCTCGTGACTAGGCAAAGTACAATCATTCCCTTCTAAGGCTCCACATTCTCCCCTGCAGTCATCATAAATATAATGACCATAACCCTAGGCCTTTGTCAGTGTATAACTTCCCCACCTTTCATCCAATGCCCTTTAATTCTATAAAATATGGTTCTGTCACATTTCCTAATTGTGTTTTCCAATAATTTGTATAGGGAAGGGAAGAACATGTAAATTCAATGTACGGGAAATTACGTTAATTGACTCTAGAGGGAATAAAATTGCAACTAAACCTAATCTATAATATTCAAGAACTACAAAACATATAGCCTACAGATCACTATAAAACTCAACATCCTAAGCCTTTGGAACTTGAATATGTGCTGTCTTCTCAGATTGGTCATCGCGGTTCCAAACCCGGTCAAGGGCATTTATTTACATAAAAGAATTACGTAATATCTTCGTTTTTTAACTTTTATTTTGCATCATCGTCAGGGCATCTTTCTTGCAGAGTCATATTTAAGAAGAATAAAATTGCTTCACTACTGGCGTCATTCTTATTTAGAATTACTAAAACTTGAAATGTTCTTAAAACTTCAGTAAATTCACTTCATTTTTTTTCTGTATGTTGTGTATAACAAGAATCTTCGCTTCGCTCAGTCAATGAACAAATAGGCCTACTGTTTCGCGTACATACTATAATTTATCAATTTTAATATTTAGTTTTCAATCCTAACCTTATTAGCCTCCTCAAAAGTTCTAGTAAAAATGGATACCCATAATAATAAGTTAGACGGTCCTTTAGTTGCACTTGTAACATCACTACAGGAGAATGTAAGGGACTTTAACAAGCCTGAATAAATCATCACTATAGCTAATAAGTAGGCTGCATCGTTATCATTAATATTATTATCATTGTTATCAATATTATCATTATTATTGTCATCAAATCTAATAGATCAAAACATTTTATGCTTTTATACAAACTGCTACTTAATTTTTATAGACAGTGTGTTTGCTTGTATGGCTGAAGGAAGGCACTAAAACTGAGTTTTATAGCCTGAAGCGAAGTGAATTCACGTTTAAATCGCATCAAAGAGGCATTTCGTAGGTTCATCCTGCTCCCCAGCAATTTCCATATTTTGCTCAGTGGTCCGAGAGACCGGGTGAGGTGGCGCCTATTTCCCAGCCCTTTTGATTCACTGCCTACTTTATCTTAGCAATTCTGTTCTTGTCATCTGGCTAATTAGCTCAAGTTATCCAGTATGCGCAGGATTTTCTTGTGTCACATCGATTTGTGCGCAGTAAAATTGGAATTAAACAATCTTCTTACAAAGATTAAGACAGTGAGCTCTCGAAGAAAGTATTTAACAGAGTGAAGTCTAATTATTGGTAAAACATTGTGTTTTCTTCTCGCTTATTTGTCTGAATGGTTCATGATAATTGTTGTGGAATGAATTCATATAATGGCTTAAGAGACCATAAATTAGTCATGATGATGATAATAATTATTATTATTTATATTCATTTATTTATTACATGCTACAAACAATTTTACAGTATAAACAGCAGGCAACCTGTAATGAATATGCTAATAAATGATGACCTCGTGATATAGTTATTTTAATAATGATGTTATAACGTACAAACTTGGCTGCTCTCCATGACAGCCAATTTAAACAATGTTTCTTTGCGATTTAATTCTATACCAAGAGACATAAAACATTTATTTCCCTCTGATTGCAAGTACAGGAGACCACTCTGGTCCAGATTTTCACTTAAATAAAAGGGGGAAAAACATAATTTAATTATTTGTATATATTACAAAATTAACCCTCAAAGGTTAAAGTTCAAAACCGTAATTTGATCAGAAGATCCGTTACAAATCATTTATTAAAAGTAAAGGCGA
This sequence comes from Ectobius pallidus, assembly GCA_964059195.1. Taxonomy (NCBI): domain Eukaryota; kingdom Metazoa; phylum Arthropoda; class Insecta; order Blattodea; family Ectobiidae; genus Ectobius; species Ectobius pallidus. The sequence goes on from CAXKWD010000006.1 coordinate 78,354,709, forward strand.
TGGTGGAAAATTCTTAGCGAACTTTTATAATGTCCATTAATAAATGTTTCACAAATGTTCGCCTGAAATCCAAATGTACCAGTACTTTTGTACATAGAATGCTAATCCGCCTCTTGAAACAAACAGAAAACCATGTACTTGCCAATTCTCTAGGTGTTACGCTTGCCATATAGGCTATGATACAGCCTATCGGAGAGGTTTAGGCCTACCTGTACAGTTTACCTGGAGAGGCAAACTTGAGCGTTAATGGCAAATACTTTTTGTGAAACTATAAAGGTGTCCATAATGAATGAAAAAAAAAATAGAAAAATGATTATTAGTACCTGCACACTGGTACATACCGGAGCTTCTGTGTGGCTCACCGGAAGTTTCATCTGTACAGGTTCAGTTCAGTTCACAGTAGTGTTTTGATTGTTTTATATTACAAGCAATTTATCTCATTTGTTAATGGATGGATAAAATTTTAACTAAATATTTATTTTCTATTTCTTTGTTAAACAAAGCATTCATCATTGTAAATACACAGCGTGACAGTTGAAAGTAGCTTAAATATTGTCATATTTAAATGGACCCGCTGTTTTAATTAACTGGGTTAACACTTAAAAGTTTCAAACCAGTATTTAAAAATGAAATTTTCAAATGTTAAAAATTAATAAGCCTTTACAATTACTACAAAGTCACATTATATTACATTTAAGTGAATGCTCTATAAAATGCTGTTAACAAACTGGGCATAACTTTTAATAATATAGTAAAAAGTATTTAAAGTTAAAATTATTATTTTATACTGTGCAACATATTTGTTAATTTCTTAAGTTTAAATTCAAGTAACTGAAATGTTACATTTTTTCTCTGTAGTACTATAGGATTCGTTGGTTTTTTTAATTAATAGGAAATAATATACTAAACAGTTTGATCGAGTCATTTTGTTCCACAGATAGAAAAACATTTCGGTTTACCGTAACGTGTGTGAGCTCGTAGCCTGTGCAGGTATGCTAGTACGGTTTGGTTGAACAGGTATATGTGTAGGCAAACTGACATACAGATGACTCAGGCAGGGGATACGGGGTTCGTTTATATGTCTTTTTTCAAAATCAACCTCATTTGCCTGAGCAGAGTCAACTTTTTATCGGATGGTATACTAATAATTATAAAGGGTGTTTCCTTGCATCTTTGCAGCTGATATCGGCAAATAAGTCAGTTTTTTTACAGTCAAAGGTAAAAGAAGTACTCTTAACGGAAGATTATATTAACTAAAGGTAAAATTATGCCACTCAGTGGCATAACACTCGAGAGTCACAAACTATGGTTTCTTTCATATGCCCGAGTACACCATTCTCCGGTTTTCTCAGCATGCTGATCTCTAATAAATTCCATTGGTGACATTTTTCTGAGAAAAATGAGGAGGGTTAGAGGTAGTGATAAGGAATAGCAAATATTCTTATCGACTGAGAGCTGTGGGGAAAATTTATATATTTTTTACCCTCACTTTTTTCCCTTTCAGGATTAAGTTTTGTCAGATATTAGAAAGTTATCTAAACACTTGACGAAGTTCATATTGAAATAATTGTATTAACCTTTTTAAGGTTCAACTATCAAGGTAATCATTTAAAATATTGTGAACTAGCTTGATGGGCTCGTCAAAGAATTCCGGGCTTCTGGATTAAATGCCAATTAATGGAAAAAATAAAAAATACAAAGGCACCTTGCTAATTCACGTTCATTTGCCCTATGCAATTGTTTAATCTGAAGGGCATATTTGAAAAGCACCCACAGAGTCATTCGTTTTCTTTTCTTTTCTCCTTCATAGCTTTGCAACACGCCACTTCCACATTTCCATCTTGCATTATCTTTATCATTATCATTATCATTATCTCTCTCATACGTTTTGATGAATTTTTATCAGGAGTATTCGTTACTCTTTTATTTCAACTTTTACTAACTTCACCCACTTTAACAATTCTCTTCCTATCCCCTTTTCTATGACAACCGAACAATGCCACCTTCAATTAATTTCACAGTTAAATACGGTAGACACGGAAACACCAGCTCAAATATTATTATATTAGATGGTTTTTAAATGAAGATTCAAAAATCATTATTTTACGTTCAATTGAAGTAATTTTTACTCTGCATAAATGTATTTTTTTATGAATAGCAAAGAATGTATGTAAGAAAGAATGTATGTAATGAAGGATTAAATTTAATTCACTAGACACTGAAGACATATCCCGTGCTTAATACCTTCCCCCTCTCACTCTTCTATCTTGCATGTCCTCATACGCTGCACTAGTACCGGAAACTGCAATCCTAATGCCATCTTGAAGCCAATTTCCGATTCTAGTCTCCCTGGATGGCAAGCAACCAGAACTCAGCGGTCGATGAATAAACAGTTTGAGGGTTAGTCGCGAGTTGCTACCCTCTATCGCTGAGCCACTTGCTTTTCGCTTGCAATAGTGAAGTATGTTGTTAGTGAAATAACTTCATATCTTCTGAGTATGGGTATCATTACTTTTCACCATCGTCAAGGATCCATTTTAGAGAGGAAACCTGAGTTAGGATTGTTCTATATTTTCCTCAATCCCGATAGCAAAAGCTTGATTAAAAATTTGTCATCATACTGAACATTCTCACGCCTTTAAAAGTTTGTGTTGACTTAACTTGCAACTTTTCGGTTGATCCTATATTTTAGACAAAATTAGAAAAAAGAATGGAAGAAGCGACAAGGGCCAATGAAGAAAGTAACAAAGAAAATTAATGGAAAATATAATGAATCAAAGAAAGAAAGAAAAGCAGACCGGCAAAAATAAAGAAATGGATAAAGGAAGAAAGAGAGAGAGAAAGAAAGAAAGAAAGAAAGAAAGAAAGAAAGAAAGAAAGTAAGAAAGAATTAATGAGATTGATGAAATGAGTAAGTCTAAGTGTCAGTAAGTTGTTATTGAGTATGTTGGTAAGTAATGAAGTTTGTAAGTATTCCTAAGTAAATGACAAAGAAAGAAGGAAAATTAAAAATCTTAACAGCAGGCAATAAAAAAGGAAGAAATATAAATAAAGAAAATCAGTATATGAGTGTGTGAATGAATGTGTGAATGTATGATTAAGTGAGCGACTGAGTCAGTATGTAAGAAAGCAATGAAGCAAACAAGAAAGAAAAAGGAAATAAAAGAAAGAAGGAAAAGGACAATAAAAAGAACGGAAATATATAATAGGAGAGACAGAAAAGGAAGAACATAAGTTGATGAACTTCATATTTGATCTACAAAAATATAAAGAACATAAGTCATAAGTAAATAAATTAGTATAAACTATATAAAGAAAGAAAAATATAAACACTAAAAGAAAGAAAGAAGATATTGAAGAAAAAAGAATCAAGTAGGAAAAGAGAGACAGGAAATAAGGAAAAACGAAAATATATTTTTTCCTAACCACGTTTGAATCCGCCTGATCTTCAATCTTTACGCTAGGATATCAGTTTTACTTTTTCCTTTTTCTTTTGCTGTTCCAGTTATTGCTTTCGGAAAGTACTTAACGATGCTGGTCGGAGAAATAATTGATTTAGTGAGTGCTTTAATTTGTCCTGCATATTACCAGCAGGGCTCATTACTACCTAAGAAATGTGCTAGTCTAGACTCGCAGCTGACCTCATTAGATTGGCGATATAATTATTTTGAACACACAAATACAAACATATACACACATATACATTTATGTTCCCACGTTCCCTTTTCCTTCTTCTAGATCGTTTGAGCTTGCTAATGTACAAAAAATATTGATTTTGTTCAACCTGAAAATTAAACGCTTATTAGTTACAAATTTCATTCCAATCTTTAATTATTTTCATTTTTGTCCAATGAGGGAATATTATTACAAGCTAAATATTTCCTTCTTTCCTGGATAGTATAAGATTTCCAGAAAATTTGACAACTTACATTAACAGTCTATTTATTTTGTATAATCGTAATTAGGCCTATATCAATAATTTTAGCGTTCTAAAATTAGTGATGTAAATAGATAAAGTCTATTAAGATCCTGTCTCATTTAAAAAGTTCAAAAAGTCTATTAAAACCTTGTTTCATTTTATAATAGTGTTTCAGGTACCAATATCATATTTTAAAATGACATAATGGCCTATACCTAATGAATTTACCATAAAATTATACAAACTTATTAATTAGCTTTAAAATTCATGCTTTGAATGTATTTATCGGTAAATATGATTTTGTGTATAGGGTTCAAACATGAACTTGATATTAGCTTTGTAAAATACATGTAGCACCAAGATATTGATATACAATCAATAAAGCCATAGTTTTAATATCAGAGGTTAGAGTTTTTAAAATGACGTAACTCCGTTCGGGAGTATAGCACTAGTGTCACATTTATAAATTATTATTAATTCTGTGTTAAGTGGCTACAGATATGTGGTTGTGTAAACCAGTTCTAGTATAAATAAAATCAGGCAAACTGATGTAACCAAGTGCCAGAATGCATTTGTTTATTCATTGTTGTAATCGATTTCCGAGTTAACCTCCAGATCGGGAAAATGTCTGTCCCTCTGTTTGTTTGTCTGTCTGTCCGTCCGTGTGTCTGCACGCGCAATAACTTAAATACGCTTTATCGGTTTTTCATGAAACTTGGTATACGCTTTTAAAACGTCCATGGAAGAAGCCTATTGACATGGGACCATAGAGGTTAACCTGTACCGGAGTAGTGCCCAATTTAGTGCCTGTTTTATGGTAATATATTAGAAAGAATTTATCAAATGCAAATCAGTTCTCATGGCAGCATATTGTTTTACAGTGTTCATATACGGCTTTGGAAGTTGCAATACAGGTAAGTTTGACAAATAACACTCTCCATACATTCCTTCACAAATGCTTATCAGTCTTCAGACCTTTGTTTCTCCGTAAGCCCTGCTTAATGAATCGGTGTGGAGGTTAATTCGGAAATCGATTACAAAAATAACTTATTTTATGCATATTATAATTGCAATCATCACTGATTAAAGAAAACCATTCTGGCACATGCTTACATCAGTTTACTTGATTTTATTTTTCCCATCTTGGTTGCCGAGTAATCCGAACTGCCGGGATATCGAGTGCCGAGTCTATTAATTTTCAATCCAAAGCATTACATCACCTAACTAGCGTTGTAAATGCATCTTAATTAATAACATTATTCTCGTCACACATGGTAGTGCATGCCCGTTTAACACCACTATTTTATACTTTGTAAGTTTATTTATAACTGCCTCTTACGTAATGTTCCATAGGGCACAGTAGGCCACGAACCGTATACAAATTAGTAGCAATAAAAGGGGTGACTTAATGTCTGAATACTCGGAATGTAGAGAGGGAATATTAAAATGGCGAAGATGCTAAGATGACAGTCAAATAACTATACATTCGAGGTTATACTCAGAGGTTACCTAAAGACTGAGCTAATGAATTTATGTTCTGATAGCACTGTTCTGTACCTTGTTATAATTACTCCAATAAGTTTGCGTATATAGTAATACGAATTTATTCCATGAATATTGCTATTCTAGGATATAGATAGAAATCAAAACTGGCAGAATGATTTAATATTGATGCGACATTGCTGTAAACACTGATCAGCAGTTCTAGGATTTCTATGTAAATGCATATTTGTTTTTTTAGCCTACAAACATTCCTAGGATTGCTGATCAGCATTATATACTTTTACAGAGTTATTCTATCCTACGTTTTGATCAATGATTCTGTTCTGGAAGTGGATTGAAAAAGCCGGGCATCTTCCAAACGATAAAAAATTAAGCTTATATAGAGTAATATTATGGTTGAAAATTTTGACTCTTGCCGTAATTTAGGTGTCAACTACAAAGCTGTTTAACAACGAAGCTAATTCATTACACTAAAATAAAAGAACTTCCACATTCATCAAATTACTTCTTTATTTTAAGGTGTACAATGATGATAGAAACTTTACAAAAATTTGCAAACAGTTTGGTTAAAGGCCTTAGTTGTTGGAAACGTACATGAAAACTGAAGATTTTTCTCAATATCATTTTTCTTAAATTCTTATAACCACTCCATCCTGCTCTATCCTGAGCTGCTTTCACCTTCGCTGCTCTATCATGAGCTGCTATCTCCTCCGCTGCCCTATTATGAGCTGCTATCTCCTCCGCTGCTCTGTTATGAGCACATATCTCCTCCGCTGCTCTATCATGAGCTGCTATCTCCTCCGCTGCTCTATCATGAGCTGCTATCTCCTCCGCTGCTGTCAGATTAGCTGTTATCACCTCCGCTGCTCTATTATGAGCTGCTATCTCCTCAGCTGCTCTATCATGAGCTGCTATCTCCTCCGCTGCTCTATCATGAGCTGCTATCTCCTCAGCTGCCCTATTATGAGCTGCTATCTCCTCCGCTGCTCTATCATGAGCTGCTATCTCCTCCGCTGCTCTATCATGAGCTGCTATCTCCTCCGCTGCTGAAAGATGAGCTGTTATCACCTCCGCTGCTCTATCATAAGCTGCTATCTCCTCCGCTGCCCTATTATGAGCTGCTATCTCCTCCGCATCTGTATCATGAGCTGCTATCTCCTCCGCTGCTCTATTATGAGCTGCTATCTCCTCCGCTGCAGTATCATGAGCTGCTATCTCCTCCGCTTCTGTAAGATGAGCTGTTATCACCTCCGCTGCTCTATCATGAGCTGCTATCTCCTCCGCTGCTCTATCATGAGCTGCTATCCCCTCCGCTTCTGTAAGATGAGCTGTTATCACCTCCGCTGCTCTATCATGAGCTGCTATCTCCTCCGCTGCCCTATTATGAGCTGCTATCTCCTTTGCTGCTCTATTATGAGCTGCTATCTCCTCCGCTGCTGTATCATGAGCTGCTATCTCCTCCGCTGCTCTATCATGAGCTGCTATCTCCTCCGCTGCTGTAAGATGAGCTGTTATCACCTCCGCTGCTCTATCATGAGCTGCTATCTCCTCCGCTGCCCTATTATGAGCTGCTATCTCCTCCGCTTCTGTAAGATGAGCTGTTATCACCTCCGCTGCTCTATCATCAGCTGCTATCTCCTCCGCTGCCCTATTATGAGCTGCTATCTCCTCCGCTGCTGTATCATGAGCTGCTATCTCCTCCGCTGCTCTATTATGAGCTGCTATCTCCTCCGCTTCTGTCAGATGAGCTGTTATCACCTCCGCTGCTCAATCATGAGCTGCTATCTCCTCCGCTGCTCTATCATGAGCTGCTATCTCCTCCGCTTCTGTAAGATGAGCTGTTATCACCTCCGCTGCTCTATCATGAGCTGCTATCTCCTCCGCTGCCCTATTATGAGCTGCTATCTCCTTTGCTGCTCTATTATGAGCTGCTATCTCCTCCGCTGCTGTATCATGTGCTGCTATCTCCTCCGCTGCTCTATCATGAGCTGCTATCTCCTCCGCTGCTGTAAGATGAGCTGTTATCACCTCCGCTGCTCTATCATGAGCTGCTATCTCCTCCGCTGCCCTATTATGAGCTGCTATCTCCTCCGCTGCCCTATTATGAGCTGCTATCTCCTCCGCTTCTGTAAGATGAGCTGTTATCACATCCGCTGCTCTATCATGAGCTGCTATCTCCTCCGCTGCCCTATTATGAGCTGCTATCTCCTCCGCTGCTGTATCATGAGCTGCTATCTCCTCCGCTGCTCTATTATGAGCTGCTATCTCCTCCGCTTCTGTAAGATGAGCTTTTATCACCTCCGCTGCTCTATCATGAGCTGCTATCTCCTCCCATTGCTGTATCATGAGCTGCTATCTCCTCCGCTTCTGTAAGATGAGCTGTTATCACCTCCGCTGCTCTATCATGAGTTGCTATCTCCTCCGCTGCTCTATCATGAGCTGCTATCTCCTCCGCTTCTGTAAGTTGAGCTGTTATCACCTCCGCTGCTCTATCATGAGCTGCTATCTCCTCCGCTGCCCTATTATGAGCTGCTATCTCCTCCGCTGCTGTACCATGAGCTGCTATCTCCTCCGCTGCTGTATCATGAGCTGCTATCTCCTCCGCTGCTCTATTATGAGCTGCTATCTCCTCCGCTTCTGTAAGATGAGCTGTTATCACCTCCGCTGCTCTATCATCAGCTGCTATCTCCTCCGCTGCCCTATTATGAGCTGCTATCTCCTCCGCTGCTGTATCATGAGCTGCTATCTCCTCCGCTGCTCTATCATGAGCTGCTATCTCCTCCGCTGCTGTAAGATGAGCTGTTATCACCTCCGCTGCTCTAACATGAGCTGCTATCTCCTCCGCTTCTGTAAGATGAGCTGTTATCACCTCCGCTGCTCTATTATGAGCTGCTATCTCCTCCGCTGCTCTGTTATGAGCTGCTATCTCCTCCGCTGCTCTATTATGAGCTGCTATCTCCTCCGCTGCTCGATCATGAGCTGCTATCTCCTCCGCTGCTCTATTATGAGCTGCTATCTCCTCCGCTGCTCTATCATGAGCTGCTATCTCCTCCGCTGCTCTATCATGAGCTGCTATCTCCTCCGCTTCTGTAAGATGAGCTGTTATCACCTCCGCTGCTCTATCATGAGCTGCTATCTCCTCCGCTGCCCTATTATGAGCTGCTATCTCCTCCGCTGCCCTATTATGAGCTGCTATCTCCTCCGCTGATGTATCATGAGCTGCTATCTCCTCCGCTGCTCTATTATGAGCTGCTATCTCCTCCGCTGCTGTATCATGCGCTGCTATCTCCTCCGCTGCTCTATTATGAGCTGCTATCTCCTCCGCTTCTGTAAGATAAGCTGTTATCACCTCCGCTGCTCTGTCATGAGCTGCTATCTCCTCCGCTGCTCCATTATGAGCTGCTATCTCCTCCGCTGCTCTATCATGAGCTGCTATCTCCTCCGCTGCTCTATCATGAGCTGCTATCTCCTCCGCTTCTGTAAGATGAGCTGTTATCACCTCCGCTGCTCTATCATGAGCTGCTATCTCCTCCGCTGCCCTATTATGAGCTACTATCTCCTCCGCTGCTCTATCATGAACTGCTATCTCCTCCGCTGCTCTATCATGAGCTGCTATCTCCTCCGCTGCTGTATCATGAGCTGAAATTTGGGTTATGTAAAACAATTATATTATGAGTAGTGCTTTGTAGATGCGAAACTGGATTCGTTTTTCGACAATTCAGAACAAAAAACTCAGAATATTCGAGAACAAGGTAGACCTACAGAGAAAATTTTTCAGACAATACCGAGATAAATGAAAAGGGAATGAAGGACACATTTAGTGATGAAATTCAACTTCTATATAACCTAACACCTAATAATCATGTAGACATGGTTGGGCAGAACTCGTAGCTCGAAGAACACAGTTTCGTGCAAGTTATTGAGGACCTAGACACAGAGGGGAGAATTACCTAATATATTCAAAAGACCCGCCCCAGGGAGATCGGAAAGAGACAAGTTGCTTAAGCAGAAGAAACTAGGACGATGAATATTTTTTTGTTGAAAGTTTGTTATTGTTCTACCGAAGGAATACGCTGTAAAAGTCTACATCCTATGTTTTTGGCTAAAGCTATGCTTTGCCTACTCGATACATAAATAGCAATTAACCTCTTCTTAGAATTCTTGAATGTCTGTGAAAGGGCCTATATAATATTTATAATTGAGTAATATGGTATCATATTTGTCAATATTAGCAAATAATGTGCTAGCAATAAATCTGTGATATGTGAGTTAGTTTTAGGTGAGTGAAATTGATGGTGGAATATGTCGTTGAGATTAACCCGAATAAACAGTTCTAAAATGTATTAAAACGAACTCTTCTTAAAGTACTCATGTCAAGTATTGAGAAATCTCTCCAGGGTATTGACTCGCAGAAATATATACTTCCTTAGTTTAAATCAATGATAACTGAAGATATAAAGATATCTTCAATATGAAGGAAAGTCAATTTACCTTGGTTATGTTGCGCGCCTAAATAAAATCAATGCATATACACTTACCTTGAACACTCATATATTGCATAGCCAATTGCGTAAATCCAAATTTGTGCCTGCATGTAGAGGTTTCTGTAGTATCTCTTTATATATAAAAGGCTTTGTCCTGACTGACTGAATGAATGAATGACTGACTGATTGACTGAATGACAGGAATCAACGTACAGCCTAAACTATAACAGGTAGAGACTTGGAATTTTGACAGTACCTTCGTTTCATAATGTAGGTGCTCACTAAGAAAGGATTTTGAAAAATTCTGATTCTAAATGCCAAAAATTAAATGTTTTTGAAAATACTTAATCCCTTTTTACATAGAATTATCAATTCCAAATCACAGAATATATTGTTGCCAAATGGTATCAGGTGGGCTTGGAAAAAACAAATGAAATGCACTTTTGACAAATAAGAGAAGTTATCAAAATAATTCATGTTATAAATAAATATTACAGAATGAAATCCACTAAAATAATGGAATCACATAACTTTCTCTACCCTGGACATAGAGAAAACAAAACGAGGTATGGTAATGTGTATATTATTATATTAGGCCTATATCGCAGGTTTTTGGAGAGAAAAGTATGAAAGTGATAATGCTTTATGGTAACATAAGAGTGGGAAATTTCCCGCCTCGATATTACAATTTTATGTTACAGGAATTTCTGTTTCTTCTTATTTAAACCTCTACCAGGCTTGCTGTGCACTGTACAAGCGATGGGATGCAACATTCTAGATCCTCTATGAGCCATAAAAAACTATATCAAGCGTTTTCTGAGGGAATAGTTTGAGTGTAATAAGTCGTTCATCCTATTTCAAATTATAAATGCCTATATAAGGACCTAGAATTTAAAATTGAAAATCCTTCATAAGCTAATTTCCAATTACAAAATACAAAACCCGGGCGACGCCGGGTCTTTTAAGCTAGTCATTAATATAAGTCGTGAACAAAGTTTCAAATGTTTTTTACTTACCTTGTTATGGCATAATGCTTCAATAATAAGTTCTAAAACGATTAAGTTACTTATGCATAAAAAATAACACAAATAAAAACAATTAACAACATTTAATGTTAAAGAAATTATTCTTCTATCTTATAAGAATTTCTAGTAAAGCAGTTAATTTCATCACTGTCATTCCGTGAACACTAGCCTCGATAAGAAAACATATTTTGGTAATCCTTGATCGCTGGAAAGCGTTCTCCACTCCATCCCATAATATGTTGGGAGCCATGCACCAGAAAAGCAAAGCCTTGCTGCACAAGTGCATACTAGGTGGCAGGACGGCTGGAAGTTCCCAATATCGCTGCACGGCACGCAATAAAATTTGTATTTCACAAATATTAATGTCTGTCTAAAACATATTGTATGTTACACATGGTAAAATGGTTTTAGTTTGCTCGTAGGATTGCTACACACGCTCTTACGGGCTCGTTTCGCGAACATAGAAAATCTCGTTTTCGCCACTTGTTTCATAAATAATTATTGTTAACTCATTTTTTCATTATCTCTAACCCTAATATACCTTCGGGCGAATTAGGGTTTAATCCAATTTTGGATATTCAATAAAAATACGGTACATGGTCTAATCTAATTTCATTAAAGCTAATTATTTGCTGATCACCATATAGACCGCCATCAAGTTTCAGCCCTTGCCTGCACCACGTGACCCAACGATTCCCTCCCCCTGAGCAGTCGATTCTGTGAACACACATTATTTCATTGCGCCATTTTAGGTTAATTTTGTGTGAACTTCTTAGCGATGTTATTTATATTTACAATACTCCAAGAAACAGATGTAATAACATGGATTCTCCAAACATTCTCATAGTCTCAAACGCAGATATATTTGTGCTCAGACTCTGATTTTCAATATATTTGTTTGCAAGGATGTTATAAACCGAACAAGGCTTCCTTTGTTGAACTTATTCCTTCTGGATTGCATCAGTTTACAAATAAGTGAGTCGGCTTTGGTACAGTCAGTATCGTGCTGGCTTTCTGTGCGCAAGATTGAGAGTTCGATCCCGGACCAGGTCTACTACATTTATGTATGCAGGTTGATGTTATCTTTGTTCGCTCGTATCAACATTTTCTCTACGCTAAGGACCTGATCAAACTCTTCCGCGGCCGGCGGGTTAGGCCTATACGAGGAACTATGTGTACCTCTGCTGTAGACTATCAATAAATGACTTGTATCTACAGTATCTACAGTACAACATGAGACGCGCTGCTATGCCTATAACTTCATAAAAAACGTTGTTCTAAAATTACATAAGCACTAATTCCATTAGGCAACATTCCAAAATACGGTTTGAAATAACGTTATAGGCTATAAAAGTCAGAAGTTCTTAAACCATTATCTCCTACATGGATATAATGGGCTCTTTAATATTAAATGAAGCAATAATATTTATTAAAATTATACGCTTTATCTTCTAATTTGGGTGTTTCACGCAAGAAATACGCTTCCAAGATTACAAATAAAATTATTTAAATACCCACATCAACACAGGTGCAAACCCGCACAAGAATACAGTACTCATGCCGAAGTTATAAAAGAAACCAGGACAAAAACCACAGGCTATAAATACCTGAATTCTAAGCCTAGTGACTGTGGTTTCGGAAGTTGAAGTCTTCGGAGATTCCATTTTATATGCTTTTGAGAAACAGAAATGTTTCTCAAATCACTACTAATTTTGATCCACGCCGAAAATGAAGAACGATCTCTTAGCAACAAAATTCTTTGATGGCGTACAAAAATTTAGTAATATCTTGGCAACATGTACATAACTTATTTTTAAAAATGTATTTCTCTATGTGGGAAAAAATTACTAAGTGCTATTGACCGGCTTGAATCTGGAAATAACAGTTGGTTCGGTATGTTTTGAACAATTCTCTGGCAGAATATCAATATTCAGATTCCTGGGATGACTTCTCATATACTAACATAAAAGGCACTAAATTTGGGATTATTCCGGTACTGGACAACCGATTTGGTCGAATATCAATAGACGTCTTCCCATGGACATTATAAATGCGTATACGAAGTATCATAAAATCCGATAAAGCGCATTTGAGTTATTGCGCCTTTAAAATAGACACCAAATTGGGTTTTACTCCGGTACCGGATAACAGATTAGGTTCAAATTCAATAGGGAACTTTTCATGGATGTCATAAATTCGTATACCAAGTCTAATGGAAATCCGATATAGCGTACTTGAGTTATGGCGCCTTTCTATTAGAAAAGCGCCATAATCTATAAAAATAGGCACTAAATTGGGCATTACTCCGGTACCGGTGAACCGATTTGGTTCAATATCAATAGGGTTCTTCCCATGGACATTATAAATGTGTTTTCCAAGTTTCATGAAAATCCGAAGAAGCGTATTTGAGTTATGGTGCGTACAGACGCACGGACGGACAGACAGACAGACGGACAGACATTTTTTTCGTCCCCCACACAATCTCATAAAGTACCATACTGGCACTTAATAATTACACCTTGTTTGTTACACTTGGTAGTTCCTGCTTGCGTACTGTAGTCCACTTGGGTCGTAGGTATTGTGTCTAATCGTAGTATGTAGGATGGTGTATAATCTATGTTGTTGCCAAGTTTTAGATCATCCTATTCCATAGTACGTTGATGTATTTCGATTCCAATAAGAGTCATCCTGAGGCCTAAATATATAAAATGAACACCGGAGGTTGATTATGGGAGCATTTTATTAAAAGTATAATCACAGCTATTTTATAGTTTGATCTTATCTTGTGGCTTAATATGTTGTACTGCTTGAATGTGAGATGTAGGCTATGTATTTTTTTTAATAAGGGGTTGCAGCTACAACAATCTTTGCTACTCGCAAGTCAATTCTATGAACGAAATTCGCATACAGGTATGATACAGATTTTTTAATTATATTTTTCTTCTTTCTTGTTTTCCTTTTTCCTTGTTTCCCATTTTCCTTGTTTCCCATTTTCCTTGTTTCCCATTTTCCTTGTTTCCCATTTTTCCATGTTTTTCCTTTTTTCTCCTTTTTCCTTATTACACACAAACACCCATTGCCGAGGCAGGTCTCGAACCCACAACCTCTTCACCATGGCTCCAAGGCAGCACCCTTAGCTACCGAGGCAGTATTTTCGGGCTAGTCTTTACTAACACACAGAACAAACACAAACTCTGTTGCGACTGCAGTTCCTTTTTTATCTATGATCCGTCCACTCTGACAACGCAACCTTAAATAAACTGAAATTAGTAAACGATTCGAAAATTTCCCGTGAGTATTATTAAGAATATATTTTCGAGCTTGCACTTGGTCAGAGCTATTTCGAGTGAAATACCTCTGACCAGGGTCCAGACCCGAGAAGATGTCAATGAAATCAGCATGAGTCTCAAACTTGACTGATGACCTAAAAATGAAAGAGACTTAATATTCTATACGTAGGAATATTTGATTGTCGCTTCTTGAAGCCGGTGTGATAAAATCTGTCAGTTTATGTACAGTGAAAAGTATAGTGACCCCTATACAGGCCATGGAGGCTCAGAGGGTTCCAGGAGGTTGAGGCTCCCAGATTTTGGACATTCGGAACGTGAAGGTGGTAAGGTTGTCAGCCTTACGCACCGGCCGCCTTTACCCCCAGGATTGCCCCTGGTTCTCATTTATGTTAGAGGCTGAGTCGACTCCAGGGCCATAGTGCTACCAGAAGGATTAGGCCAATTGAAAAACTCCAACGACCTCTTCGGGAATCGAACCCGCGACGTTCCGGTATGTAGCGCAGTGCCGCAACCACTACACTACGGCGTACCGCAATTTATGTACAAGCCTTATAGTAGTAGTTCACTTAACTTGATTTCATGTAGGAAGCCTATTTATGAAGTATGTATTTACCAGAAAGATTAATACATTCTGCAAAATCGGTAAAGAAAGTATTGTGCTGTATCTGTAGTGTATGATGAATGATCAAACTATCCGTATACATATTTTTCTTTACGGGTTTACTTAGCCAGCAAATAGTGGATGTTTATTGCTAATTTTACGGTTGAGAAAGTTGGGAGAGCAAACACGAATATGCTTCTATCAGCTGGATGTTTATGTTGATGTGCTGTTAGCAGCGTTCTTATCCCGCCACATAACTTGAGCTGCTTACTTTTGTTCTCACAAACACGTGGAGGAGTTATGGGTTTCCTGTAACTTGGCAAGCAAAACTTTGCTTGTTACATCGGCCCGAGGCCATTTTCATTTTCTCACTTAAGATGTTGGAC
This sequence comes from Ectobius pallidus, assembly GCA_964059195.1. NCBI lineage: Eukaryota > Metazoa > Arthropoda > Insecta > Blattodea > Ectobiidae > Ectobius > Ectobius pallidus. The sequence continues at coordinate 78,369,917 of CAXKWD010000006.1, forward strand.
AACTTGTTTTAAGCCTAGCAGGAGTTCTCTCGTACAACGTTTCCTTTGAGAAATATCTAATATTATTCAACCGAAGTGTGCGAGAATATAGCGCATTCTGGAAGCTGTTGCCAAAACCACAAAATAAGAGTAAATACTGTTCGAAGTGTTAGAAGTTGTCTTTCATATCACAAGATGCTATCTAACAGATTAAACTTTTGTGTTTTATCATTTCTTATTTTTAGTAATTTAATAGATGCAATAGCCGTGTGCATGCACGAGTTTCTGTTACATATGCATGTTAAATCATCTGAATGAATTCTTGATATACAAACGAAATAATGCTGAGGATCGAATCCGGTCCTTAGATTAACATTCAAAAAATTTATATCCATTCAACTCATAGCGGAGGCTACCACATATTCTCTCGCATAATTCATTTTTAAAGCAGAGTTATGTTATCGAAATCAAGGCCGTTATATGCTTTGTCTAGCAGTAAAATTACAGTGTCAATAATATAAGATGCAATATCATATTATAGGTTTAAAAGTCTTTATACGATGAGGATGATTTTAGTTTACATAACATAAGTTAGTTTACATTAGTTTACATTAGAATAAAATACAGTTAATGGGCCCCTAAATGATCAATAATATTGTCAATAATCTCTTCAATATTGACGCTCTACATTGAAGCGCGCATCAGTATGCTCAAAACGCATCAATATTCTCACTAATATTCATTCTGACAAAAATATTCGTGCTGCATGATCGAGGCTGTTTCAGTGTTTTATATATATATAGTGAATTTCGAAATATTTTCTAGTTCGGATTTGGATTTTTCAACATTGGCTATTACGCTGCGCGAAAAATCAAATAGTGGTACAAGGTGAGTACCGCTTTACACGAACATTTGCTTAATTTTTTGCGTTCTGCAGAACCGGATGACTACAAAAAATCACTTCTCAGTCTCACAAACAACTGATATTGAAGGAAATATTGACAGAGGTTCAAACGGTTATTCAATATTGACAGAAAATATAATTTTCTATCAATGTCCGTCAGTATTGATAGGACGCTTCAATACGCTCCTAGATGATCAATATTTCCATCAATATAGTCCTCCGTCATTATTGAAGCGAATATTGACAATAATATTGATCATCTGGGGGCTACTTAAATGTATTATAAATTTTTTAATATTATGTTTTATTCAACTTACGTAAATATTATGGGTCCCCTAAACGATCAATATTATTGTCTATATTCTCTTCAATATTGAAGCGCGCATCAATATGCCTCAAAACGAATCAATATTCTCACCAATACTCATTCTGGCAAAAATATTCGTGCTACATGATCGGGGCTATTTCAGTTTATTTTATGTGGATTTCGAATTTTTTTCTAGTTCGGATTTGGATTTTCTAGCATTGACTCTTACACTGTGCAAAATCAATTAGAGAAATAGACGCTGGTCCAAAGAGTGGTACAAGCTGAGAACCGCTTTTCACACGAACATTTGCTTAATTTTTTGCGTTCTACAGAACCGGATGACTACAAAAAAAATCACTACGCGGTCTCACAAACAACTGATATTGAAGGAAATATTGACAATAAACCTGCTAGACGTTCAAACGGTTCTTCAATATTGACAGAAAACATAATTTTCTATCAATATCCGTCAATATTGATAGGACGCTTCAATACGCTCCTACACTATCAATATGGTCTTCTTTAATATTGAAGCGAATATTGGCAATATTATTGATCGTCTAGGCGCTACCTAAGTTATCCTCTTGATATAGTAGTTTTAATCTATAATGTTTTTGTTATAATTTTGACACGTCAATTTTACTAGTGGATTATGCATATTTGTAACAAAGCCTAATTTTAACTACTGATAGTTGACATGATATAAATAAATGTCATAAATTAATACGTACTCTGGTACTCTGTTTTGTGTTTAATAGTTTCCCCATTAGAAAAAGAATATTAATTATATAAATTGTTAATTTAGTTAAACTATTTTTTTTGACTGACACTCACTACTGCGACTAGGCAATGTTAATTACCTCGTTGGAGCGCTTTCAACTGCATAAGCAGCCATCTTCAGCAGCTGACTCCCATGCTCTCAACGTTGCGGTCAGGAAGATTTTTGTGTTCGATTTTGTCTTACTGTACATGTGTTTTGAACTGCAGTTGTTTGTTGCAATGTTTGTGTTGTCTTTTGTTGTGTGTATATTTCATATTGTTCGAATGTGTTGCGGTATGCCGTTTGTGGTTAATGTGTATAATTTCCATGTCTGTATTGTTGTCTGCATATTCGCGTCCTGTTTGTTAGGTGGTTTGCATAGGCAGAACCTTTGTTTTATTTGAGGGCTATGATGTGTTCTGTGTATCGTCTTTTGAAACTTCTGCCTTATGTCCGATATAAAATTTTGGTCATACATTGAATTTTAGTTTTTGAACTCCTGTAGAGATAAATAATTTCCTTTCTATTCAGTTTCTATCTTTATTAATGGTTGTTGCTTAAGTTAAATTTATGTGTATTTCGTAAACAGTTCATAGTATTACTAAACATTTCATAAATTTGTGAATTCTGATTTATTATTTCCAGTCAATAGGCTGTAGGCCCATATAGCCCGCTTGTTTTTTCAACGTACATTCCAAATTTTAGTAGCCTACCTTCATTAGTAATACATTTCGTTACTTTTTATGAAAATTTGTTATGATAAATAAATAAATAAGATTTAGCAAGGGTAAAGTAAGATGTTACATTATATTCTGAACAGCATAATATAAGTACTCTACTCTTCGAAATGACTGTCTTTGGGAATTCAAGCTAAAAAATCTGCTCTTTGATAAAACCCTTGGAGATCCAGCAATATAATGCATTGTGTTCTACAATACTGTTCATTACCTGCTTCAGTTACCTTTTTTGTCTGCTTTTATTGTTGAAAATTCGAATTTATTCTCATCTCCGCCACTCTGTCCTGAGGGGACCGAAGCTAGTTTAATTAGAGCACAAGAGGATAATTAAAAATTGTCCCATAGTAGCTCCGCCAGAATATAGAGGTCTTCCGTTTATTTCTGTGTAAGAATTCAAGAGAAGTAGTGGGTGAACACGATATATCATGTTGCACGTCTGAGTGAATCTTTTCAAGACTCCCTTAACGAGTTTCGCAGAAATTAGAGGTTAGGTCGGACAATCGAAGAACGCGTCGTATTGTGTGGTGATTTCTGAAGGCGCTCCATGTCTGGTCGGTGCAGCCAGCGCCTTGATTGCGAATTAAAGCCTTTCTCCCAGGGCCACGGACCACCTACCGATTCTACACTCAACTTCCCTAACTGTTTTCCTCTTCTACTGTTGCATTTTGGCTCTTTCCTATTTCATAAGAGATAGAAATAATATAAAAAGGTTTATATATAGATAGGAAAAAGGAAGTATATGTCAGAGAGATTGCAAACCATCAGAAATAGCAAAGGAACTTCTAGAATTTTCCTTTGTTCGTTCCTCGTTGCTACTTGCTTTCGCAGTTCTAACTTAGTTTTCACCAGTATGAATTACTGTAGTTGTGGCGTAGTTGTGCTTGCTTGTACAGTCGACTACAGAAAAATGCAGAGAATCTTGAAATAGGATTTTGTCCATTCGGAAGACGGCTTTGTTTATAAAAGAATTTGTAGCTGTAATAGTGCATTCAGTTGGCTAACTTCAGATAATCCTTGGAAGTCAGCAATAGTAGACTAATAAATGATGTCCAAAATGAAAATCAATAATATTCTATCTTTAGTCTTAACAATTTATAATGTTAAATTTAGAGACATAAATACATGTTTCGAGCTTAGTCTGTCAGTAGGAATGGGTTTCGAAACTAGACATGTGCTTTTGTTGCCCTAAACAGCAGAACACCGAACTGACTCCACATAAGAACCCTTCTTGAGTTATTTCTCCTCTTGTATGTGTTTAACATATCATTTATATTTGTAAATATTTATTTTAATAGAGGAATAAGGTGATTAAAACTGCTTATAGTATTACATAAGACTATATAGACCGTATTGTCACTTGTGTATTGTTGTCCTACGAGGGAGATTTTATGTGATAGTATGCAATTTTAGTGTCTAAAAATCTAGGTTTACTTTTTTCTTTTCTTCTTCTGCGCTTCAGAGACTGGGCAAAGAAGCTTGTTTTGTATACATTTTATTCCACCTTTTTCTCCTGGCATTTTCCGATATCTCGTTTTCCTTTAAGCTTAAAATTGTGTATACTTAGTAGCTCATGTGTTCATTATACTTGTTCCATTTTTCTATTTTCATCTATTTTCCATTGACTCTGTGTATGCTGAACTCGCTACGTTAGTATTCGTTCTTCCTCGATTTAGACTTTTCGTATAAATCTCATTTCTGTAGGTTGTAATTTGTTTTGGTTTTTTAAATTTATTATCCGCGATTCGCTTCCATATATGACTCGGGTTACCAGTGTTATATAACATTTAATCTTAGTTTCTTTTCTTATCTTATTTATCAATGATCTTGTTGTTTCACATTTTTGCTGAAAATATTTGTTTTCTATATATTTGTCTATATCGAAATCTAGTTTATATCCCAAGCACTTAAAAATGCTAACTTGTTTCAGGATTTTATTTTCAATGCAATTTTTTTACGATATTAAATAGGCCTATGCCTATTTTGCATGATGTACTAAAACCTTTGATTTTGTGTTTTTTTTAATTTTAGATTGTAGAATTGATTTCTTATTGAAATAAATATATTAACAGATCGTAAAGCTTTCTTCATTGTTTTGGATTATTGTCATATTATCATCGGCAATTAAGTATTAAGTAATATTTGTTAATATTAGTTTGTATTCCTAGATTTATTTTTTTCTTAATTTAACATACTAACTTGAACATCATAAAGTAGTGTGAAGAGTTCTTTGTGTATTCATGCCTATATATATAAGTTATATATACAGAGAGTCATCACTATTTTGTTCTCCCTCGTACATGTACCTACGACTTATTATTAAATTTTGTTTTTCAACTTTTTGATGTGAAATAAATTTTATTTTTATTACTTTAATTTATAACAAAGCAAATTTGGCATTTATATCGCTTCAGCTAGCGTGAGGTAGCGGATTCAACAGCGTACGTGCTACTGCCTTGATTTTCGATCTAAATAACGCCACAGTAATGGCTGTCATTTAAAATGAATTGAATGTGGTGATAACGGATTTCGTTTATTTCATGCTTAGTATCTAATCTATTATATTACTCATAACTGCTTTTTGGATGGAGAGGAGGGGTTCTTCTACGGGGCTTTAAATGACATTGACAAATGAGGATAACGAAAACTCTTTAGTCAGTTAAATAACATCGACGGCAGTGATTTTGATGGGAGCTCCAAATATTTCCTCCTCTATATCCCGCTGTTGCATGTAGTATTTTACCTGATGAAGCCGGTCGTTATTCTACAGAATCGCGTTGTTATCCATCAATCCATCACCCTCCCAAACCGAGTGTAATGGAAATGGAATGAACATCGTTAAATTTATTGTGTTCCCTTTGTTTTTGTTGCCTTTTTTCCTGCTTTTAATTATGATGAGCAACTCTTTCTGTAGTGTACTACTCCTGCCCCAATGATATGAAGAACTATTGTATACAGAATTAATTAGGATTGTACATATCACGTTCCTGTTTTGTTTTTGTTTTTTCATTCTTTTCTTTTCGTTATGGGTTTCGGTGAAAATCGTATTAAGTTTCTAAGTCTACTATTCTTGCGTATGGATGGTTTCATTATACTCTTGGAACAATAAACTCGACAGTAGATCTGGACTTCTTTAACTTGTGAAGGCAGATGTAATTCTCTTTCGAAGAAAAGCATATCGTGGTATTTACAACTGAAAATACTTTAATCCAGCCGTTCTTCAGCACATGAACCTTAAGGCTACTGGCAAACATGCTACCCCTATACTAATAGGATGCTATAAGTATGGTGTTTAAAAATACGTTTGGTTATCTTCCTAGGACAGTGTCTATATCATGATGCGAAATTCTTTCAAGTCTTTAAAAAAGTTGACTAACTTTATAATGTATTGTAATATAAAAGAAGTCGATCAATGTGCATAATCACTTTTCTTTTCTGATCTTTTTCTTCTACCTTCTAGAGGGCTAGTCCTTTTTACCTCGACAGGTTTACATAATTTCGTGCATGGTCGTGAGGATGGTGGATAGCCACATGTTTCTCTTAATATGAATATTGTCAGTGTGGAGGCAGCATAACCCGGTGGCCATTATTGCATATGCTAAATACGCTTTTCATAGTACGTAAATGAAAAACTTCATAAGAATTTTTAATGTATGTTGCAAAACTTACGCATGTCTTATCACGAGAACCGATTGAAGTGCCCGAGGTGGACTCTCGTCCGGGAGGTCCCGGGTTTCAACTCCGTGGCCGGTCAATTTGACTTCGGTTTTTTTTAATGGTTCCTCCAGTGGCAAAGCCAAATGCCGAATTTGATATTTACATGTTATGACTCATTGTCGCTAGTTCATCCTGGACCATAATCATTTTTTAAACTTTTAATATCGATTGACATTAACAGAGAGCCTTAACCCACCAATAATAGAAAACAGACGCACATAAAAAATACAACTTTCGAAAAATTATTGCAAAATCTCATTCGGGTAACATTTTATCACTTTCACTTACTTCAGACTGTTATGTTACCTATGTTTGTTGCGAGATAATTCACTTACAAGAAATTAATGCTCCTAATCACTTCTGACGTACACTTACTACAAAGAGTAGCAATGCTGGAATATTTTTGAAATTTAAAAAGGACGAAAATAAAGATCAGTTTTTAATAATAATCGAAACAATATTTTGCAAACTTTACCCTCCAAATTAGGAGGGTTTATATGAAATTTATTTTTATTAAATATGACGATTTTCATAATTAGATATGGTATTCTGCGATGAAATTAAGATCGAGAGGAAAATCTAATTTCGAAAGTTACGCCCACAATCACTGATGCAATTTCTTATAATTTTAATGTATGTTATAGAACAAGGATAGACAACTGGTGGCCCTCGACCTCTGTCTGTGCGGTCCGCGACCAAACCAATTTATCAAATTTTAAATATTTATAGTTTTATATTTTTGATAATTTTGGCCGCGGATATCCTGGCACTTTTATATTCCAATCTACATTCTTTGTGTAAAGGATAGTCTAACTGTTAAATATAAAATCTAAACTACCTTACCCAGATCATCCCATTTATGCAAAACTGACCTTAATACATTTTGTAAACTAGCGGTGTAAAGGCATGCCAATAGCGATTTCCCATGCACATCCAGTTTCGCGCATTGTGTGCACCCACATTTTCCATTATGAAAGCAGATAAATCTTCACAAAGAAATAGACTCACCGATGTCCATCTTCAGGATTTGTTAAAAACATCTTTGGAAATTGACTTGGTGAACTTGTTACTCGCACGAGCGTTCACAGTGCTCTCATTAATGTGTTCTAAATTGTAATAAATAATAATTTTACTGCATCCGAAAAATTGCTCTCACTAATATATCCTGCATTTTAATAAATAGGCCTAATAAGTTCACTGCGTTAAAAAATGTTCAGCCTGTGACGTCAGCACATACCATATGTTGGCCCTTGTAAGTAAAGAAGTTTGCCAGCTCTGTTAATAGAGTATGACGACATCTTAACAAGTATGTAATTTTGTGGCCATTTCCTACATTGTAAAACTTGGCTGAAACTTATAAGAACAATTATTATAGAGTACTATCTTGTACAATGTGGTTATGTTTTAACGTATAATATGAACAAATTCGAAACTTACACTTCATTCATGTACGCTGAAGTTTAAATTAAAATATTCAGGAAATATTATTTCATATAGGCCTAACACGTAAGCGATTAGTCTAATACATCATAACGGTTGAATTTTCTGTTAATTTACAATTTATATCGTATTCGAAAAATGCATTACCATTATGGCTAATGTCAATTTCCATGAAATCTTCATGTTATTTAATAATATTATTCTACCATGGAAATGCAATTCCCACCGGTGGTGAATTTTACCGCACCATTTCCTAGAAACAGAGTGAAAGTTTCAATCTCTGCAGGCGCTATCGGATATAACTGATTTGGGTAACTATGGATAGGAGAAAAATGACTGGGAGTATATTATAGTAGCAATACGGTAATAATGCAAGTATCGTAATCTATAGGCTATGTAGTATTTATTCTCTTTCGCATTCCTTTCTCTCCTTCAACATCACGTGTTGTTTGTTTCATTGTGATATAAACTATACTTTTCTGTTTTGGGGTTGACCTCACACATTTTGTATTAGCTGAACTCACTGATTTTCTAGTTAGCCGGAACTCACTGACTTTTGTGATAGCCGAACTCACTGACTTTTGTGATAGCCGAACTCACTGACTTTTGTGTTAGCCGAATCTCACTGACTTTTGTGATAGCCGGACTTCACGACTTGCGTGTTAGCCGGACATCACTTTCTAGTTGCCGGACCTCACTGACTTTTGTGTTAGCCTTACTTCACTGACTTTTGTGTTATCCTTATCTCACTGAACTTTTGTGTTTGCCGGATCTCACTGACTTTTGTGTTAGCCGGATCTCACTGACTTTCGTGTTAACCGGACCTCACGACTTGCTTGTTAGCTGGACATCGCTTTCGTGTTAGCCGGACCTCATTGTTTGCCTTTTATAAGTTTTAACTAGTTAACTAAATGAATTACAAACAATAACACAGTCATAATTTTTTTTAAACAAATTATTCAAAAAGGTACAAGCATTAAAAGTGCTACTTTCACTGAATTATCTGTATGGGTATTAGGTTGCTGGACTCTTAAAATAAGGAAGGATTGAGGCAGACTTTCCCCCTCAGAACAAGATTCTTGTAAAGTTATGCTTTACAACAGTGCTTCCCAAATTGTGTTCCGGGGAACATTAGTGCTCCAAGCGGGGTGTGTAAGTGTTCCGCGATGGTTTCAGTGATTACAATTGAAATTCTTTCTATAAGCTAATGTATAATTTTTATCGGAAAACAACTATTTCATTCAGCCAGACGTGACTTGTAACAGCTACATTGACACCCCTTTATATTATAATATCTGCATTCACGGTTGCTACAACTAGCGGTTTGGTGTTCCCCTTCTACTACTGTCACACACTGACTTTCGTCCATGCGACCCCTGCGAATGTTTGCATTTGATTATGTAAAAAGCAAGTTAATGTAATAAATAACAAATCATCAATCATATCGTCGAATATTCCAAGGTTACTGATGTATCATTAGCATTACTTTTAAATTTGTTTGGTAATTGCTTTTTTGAGTCCACCGCTGTGGCTCAGAGTTCGGCCCGGGTTCGATTCCTAGTCGGGACAAGTTACCAAGGTGAGGTTTTTTCCGGGGTTTTACCTCACGTGTGAGACAAATGTCAGGTAACTTTAGGCCCTTGTGGTCCCCGGATATCATCTGGCCGTCATTATCATTTTCATCCCCATCCTCACCTTGTTCGGAGTGTGTGTGTGTGTGTGTGTGTGTGTGAATAGTGTGTCTCGTCCTACATGTTCGTGTTGTCTTGGAGGTGGCCCCGGCATTGGGCTGATCACTCATCCGTAACATTTATTTTAAGCTGTTACCAAGAAAGTTATATTTTACTTTGAATATGAGTGTTCTATATATATATATTCTCTTAAAGGAAAAGTGTCTCATGGCCAATAAGTTTAGGAAACAATACTTAATAGTTATACGTTATTAAGGTTGCTAAGTATAATTAGTTTCTCTTATTCTGAGTGCACAAGCCCTGGACATGTCTAACACTATTTACCCCAAACATAGATATTTCAGTGAAAAGTACTGTACTTATAATACGCAAAGTATGACTAAAGTCCGGCTAACACCCAGGTTTTTTTTTTTTAAATTTATTATTATCTTTATTAAACAACATGCTCCATTGCAATGCAGCAATACTACATGCATTCCTTTTATCTTAACTACTCAAAAATATCTACATATGTACACTTATAAATATTATCCTGAATTATGTATTTGGTTTGTTTGTAGAGCTTCAAAATTTATTTTGTTCACAAATTGTACGAATTGCTTTAGATTGCTAACACCCAGGTGTCGCTCTTTCTTGCTATGCATCTTTATTTGCTTTCTTTTACAAGACAGTGTATTTTGAGAACTTAAAACCCACATGAAGTTCTCCTGAGATATAAGTTCGAATCCATTTATGGATTCCACTAACACGTCTTTAATCTACCTTGCTTTTCTCGTCTTCTCATTTATCATCTTCACATTTTACACAAAACCAGAAGATCACATATGTAGGCTGGCGTGACTGCATTGGAAACCTACCTTCCTGGTATTCTTCATTAAAAGGATTGAAAGATAACAGTTTCATTTATCTTAAAGCCTTCGGGACAGGCTCGTGGATTTTTAGCATTTAAAATATTAATTACTGAAAAAAAGACAGTGAAAACGGAAGCAGTTGGAACCGAACTCCTGTTGGTCACAAATCTTATTCTCTCAATCTCAAACATTCTAACTGGAGTTTGTAAAACATTGGATTAATACGGAGGATCATTTCCAAAGTTTCGGCTTTAAGCTAATTCGGCATTGGCTATTGCACCTAGTACTGCCACGGTAGAGTTTCTATGTCGCATGAAAGGAAGGCTTTTGAGCTATAACAAAGACCCTTAATGCGGATCAGTTTGTATTACACTTTTCAAAATCAAAATTAAGAGAGTTAGCTTTATAAGTATCACGTTTGCCTATTCATAATTTTCACTGGTAAATAATTGTTCAATCCTTCCACACTTATTTTAAAGGTAAGTTAGATATTTTGTGATAATTTCAGTATCTGTAATTTGTGTCAATAAATTATTTGATCTGATGGAGTTGTTATCGCCTTACTTATGATTCAGATAATTTTGTTGGGTGGTGATAGGCCTACATATAAAAAACGTGCTAAACCTGATGGCCCCCTCTAAAATGTGATTTGCCTCCTTGAAAACTTGACTCTGGCTACGGGCCTGCTTCAAGAAATTAAAAAAAAATATATTGATAAGTGACATGTGTCTCATTATAAACTTGACCAGAGTGGTGGACTCATTTTTCAAGAAGTGATTTCTTATTCGGGACTTAAAAGCCTTAGTAGTGCTCGAAATACTGACGAGTCGGGGAATCAAGGAGATTTTGTTGACTTGTGAATTACACCGTAAGCAGGGTATATCACAGTACACCGACATATGGTCGGAGTGTTCTAGGTCATGTATCCATCCATCCATCTGCGCAGAAAGGAAAGAAAGAACATATCATGTAAACATTATATGTATCAGAGAATGGTGTAATAAAAGGGGGAAATAATGTGTTGCGAGCATTAAAGTACTAGTGAATTGCAAACACAACATTTGGCCTCTTTATCTCCCCTTTTGTCCCTTAATGCTCCATTAGATCAATAATTGAATTTAATAATTTTTATTTTGTTATCGTACCGAAGAAGTTATTTCACAAAATACCGAAAGCTTATCGATTTTCATATTTAGAAGGCTAAGAGAGTGAAAGCCTAATAGAGAAGATTTAATTGCGATGGTGATAATAATCATTATAAGTAAAATTTAATTATGTTTGTTACCAATGCCATATTCGAGAGGTGAGGGTTCAAATCCAACTAAAATGTGAGTTTTTAGGCTTCTTTCTCTCTGTCTGTTGGCAATTCCGGTGTCAAAATGGATTAACTAGATAAATGGAAATAGATCCGAATAACCTACAGTCATTGAGTGGCTCCTAAATTTTAACAGATATTTAATTATAATTCAAATCATTATAAATGAATGATTTTCTGTTTTCAATATTAAATATTAAATAATATTAATTTAAAATTTAATAAATTAAATATTTTCTGTTTTTATTCGTACCAGATAATTATCTCTTGTTCTTCTCTTCGTCATACATTTCATTCTGTATCTTACAAAATTTATTTCCATTGGAATTGATATTTCCATGTTAATACTTTTCTCTCACAGTATGGTGACAGATGTCCTGCGGTCCGCAAATAAGCTTGGAAATCTCATAAACTTGCTTCACAAAAAATCCTGCAAAAAGCCCGGCAAAATGGAGTTTTATTGTGAAATATAATATTTTATCATTCCTATGAAATTTAAAGGAATGTAGTAGCTAAGGATTGAAAAAAAATTAAAACTACCGTCCATAATTGCAACTTATCTCATTATTAAGTGCCAGTATGGTACTTTATGAGATTGTGTGGGGGACGAAAAATGTCTGTCTGTCTGTCTGTCCGTGTGTCGGATTTTCATGAAACTTGAAAAACACATTTATAATGTCCATGGGAAGTACCCTATTGATATTGAACCAAATCGGTTCACCGGTACCGGAGTAATGCCCAACTTAGTGGCTATTTTAATAGATTATATTAGAAAGGCGCCATAACTCAAATACGCTGTATCGGATTTACATAAAACTTGGTATACGCATTTATGACGTCCATGAGAAGTGCCCTATTGAATTTGAACCTAATCTGTTGACCGGTACCGGAGTAAAATCCAATTTAGTGTCAATTTTAAAGGCGCAATGACTCAAATACACTTTATCGGATTTTTATGAAACTTCGTGTACGTATTTATAATATCCATGGAAAGACGTCTATTGATATTCGACCAAATCGGTTGGCCAGTACCGGAATAATGCCCAATTTAGTGCTTTTTATGTTAATGTATGAGAAGTCGTGATAACTCAAATATGCTTTATTGGATTTCCCTAAAACTTCGTGTACGCATTTATAATGTACAGGGAAGACGTCTACTGATATTGGACCAAATCGTATATTTTATGGTAATATACGTATTCGAAAGGATTTATGAAATGCAAATAAGTTATCTTGACAACATAGCCTATTGTTTTACTGTGATCTTATAAGGCTTTGGAAATTAAAATACAGTTAGCTATGACAAACAACACTATTGCTTTACATACGCTTATCCAACGAGACCGTTAAACTGACCCAGGTTAGGGTCATGGAGTTCCATGGTTCAAATCCCGAAACCGGCCAATTTGACTTTTTTTTGTATTGTGCATATCATAATTGCAATCATAGCTGATTAAACAAAAATATACTGGCACTTTGCTACATATGTTTACCTGATTTTATTAACCCTTAAGAGATCAGTAATCATATAATACACTGAGTTTCTCATTGTCTTATTGTAACAAACAGAGAACATTAATTATATTAAGGTATAGCCTAAATAGACCAATAAGAATTAATAGAAATACAAATATGGTATAAAGTTTTGTATTCCATCGCCTTTTAAATCAAATTCATATCCAATTAAGAGAGTATAATGCATTAAAGTGATTGCTATAGGACCTCCTTTATGACCTATTACATTAGTAAGTTGGAAAAAATGTCATAGCCCCTTTAAGGATTGAGTTCTGTTTTTGTGCCTGAAATTCTGATCACCATATGTCAGAGATAATGTCAACATAAAATGCTGTGTTCAGTAGATAAATGGAAATAACCTGGAATGTTCATGCCAGAGTAGGAATATTGTATTAGTTGAGCAGTAGATACGTTTTCATTAAAGGGAAATGTAATGAATTTTCCTCCCTCGTGTCGTAGAAATATGTGAACTACATTCAGTTCTATGCAACACTAACATAGTTATAAGATTTTCATTTGTAACTGGGAGTAAAGGCAGTCCTTTTTAACTGGAGAGAGGTTGGAATACGTGTAAGGGTGGAGAGTTTGAGACTGATTCATTTTGTGTTCCTTTCCTTGTTGTAACCCACCCAGCCTGCACTCTTGGCCGATGTCCAGCTTACGGGGTTTCAAATGTTGTACTGCAGAATACAATCACGCAAAACTTCTACTCCAGAAATTAACTTATACTGTAATTTGAAGACTGACAGTTTCAAAACAAAAATGCTAATTATTTTCACTAGTAAGTTAGTTAGTTTCACTATTAAAACAATAGCTATTATCAGAAATCGGATATAAAATTTGGGTGTACATTAATTGAGCGCGGGATCAGTTTTGGGTGTACATCAGTTGAGCGCGATGGTTAGTTTTGGAATGCATCAATTGAGCGCGATTATAAAGTAATTCTTCTATATACTGTTTCCTCTTTTTATATGTAGGATTGGCTCTAACAATATTACCTAGGCGAATGAAATGTTGTGTGCAAAGTATGTTAGAGGCAATCCCACATATAAAAGGAGGAAGCAGTACTGTATATAGAAGGATTTCTTGATAAATATCGACGTGTAAATATTACTAGAATTTGTTTCCTAAGAGAGTGTCCTACTATTATCAAAGAAAATTACGTAGATAAATTATGAAAAATATCAACTTAACGTTTCGAAGTATCCGAAATGGATATGATACAGTATTTCTAACCATACCGGTCAATGTAAAGAGAGTCCTAAGTCTCTACAAAATGGGAAGGGAAATTGCTGCGCCTGGTGGAAAAATGAGCGTTGCGCTCAATTGATGCATTTCAAAATTGACCGCCGCGCTCAATTGATGCATTCAGTTCTGGTAAAATTTTCTCTTGCGCTCAATTGATGAACTCCTTAAAATTTTACAACTACAGTAAAAATAAAAATCAGGTAAACTGATGTAACAAAGTGCCAGTATGTTTTTGTTTAATCAGTTATGACTGCAATTATGATATGCAGAATATGTTTTTTTTTTTAAATTGATTTCCAAGTTAAGCTCCAGATTTATTCATTAAGCAGGGCTTACCGAAGAAGAAAGGTCTACCATCTCGGCCACCTGGGTCATTTTAACGGTCTAGTTGGATAAGCGCATGTCAATTAATATGTTTTTTGTCATAGCTACCTGTATTTTAATTTCCAAGGCCTTATAAAATCACAGTAAAACAATAGGCTATGTTGTCAAGATAACTGATTTTCATTTTTTTTATAAATTCTTTCGAATACATATATTACCATAAAATAGGCACTAAATTGAGCATTACTCCGAAACAGGTCAATCGATTTATCCATTATGAATAGACGTCTTCCCATGGACATTATAAATGTGTATACCAAGTTTCATAAAAATCCGGTAAAGCGTATTTGAGTTACCGCGTCTTTAAAATATTCACTAAATTGGGTTTTACTCCGGTACCGGTCTACCGATTTGGTCCAATATCAGTAGACGTCTTTCCACGTACATTATAAATGGGTATACAAAATTTCAGAAAAATCCAATAAAGCATATTTGAGTTATCGCGACTTCTTATATATTAACATAAAAACACTAAATTGGGCATTATTCCGGTACTGGCCAACCGATTTGGTCCAATATCAATAAACGTCTTCCCATGGACATTATAAATGCGTATACGAAGTTTCATAAATATCCGATAAAGCGTATTTGAGTTATTGCGCCTTTAAAGTAGACACTAAATTGGGTTTTACTCCGGTACCGGTCAACAGATTAGGTTCAAATTCAATAGGGCTTTTCTCATGGACGTCATAAATGGGTATACCAAGTTTCATGGAAATCCGATACAGCGTATTTGAGTGCCTATTAAAATAGGCACTAAATTGGGCAATACTCCAGTACCGGTGAACCGATTTGATTCAATAACAATAGGGTTCTTCCCATGGACATTATAAATGTGTTTTCCAAGTTTCATGAAAATCCGAAAAAGCGTATTTGAGTTATGGTGCGTACAGACACACGGACGGACAGACAGACAGACGGACAGACATTTTTTCGTCCACCACACAATCTCATAAAGTACCATACTGGCACTTAAAAATAATGAAATATAAATCATTCTGTATGAATATTATAGAGATAAGTCATGTTTAAAATTATTCTTGTAAATTAGGCGCCTGGAATCGCAATTGTGCAATGAAATGTCATGCTCTAAGCAGTGAAATCAAGTAGAATATATCTATGACTTTACTCAAATGAAATAAAATTTTAATTATAGCCCTTTTACAAGGAGATGATGCAAATGCAGGAATTATTAACGTCACTATTTGTACATGACTACCAGCCATCTATACAGTACTGTAATTTTTAATTTACTACTTATTACTTTGCTCTTATCATTGTTGCTAAACTAAACTGAAAACTACACTACGTGGTACTACATCCCTTGAGGGACTAGGCCTATCATCCGATCGCTGCGTAATCTACCGTAGCAGGATTGGGGGCATGTGGTCAGCACACGACACCCACGTCCATTAATGATGGTTTCTGTGACCGGTGCAGCTTTTTCTTAAACAAGTAGCTGCTCAGTTTGTAACATGAGCTGAGTGCATCCCGTTCCAAACCTCCCTACCTCATAAAAATCCCAGATACCAGAGCCTGCGGATCTATGACGCCAATCTCGAGATTTACCATTTTTGTAAGTATTTTAATCTATTACGGTAGTATTATTATCATTTCAGAGTTGTATTAGTTGATATCTATCACTACCACTTTCCCAGCGTTTTCTTCTTCTGCTATATTTGGAAAACCACAACCAACTTTACTGCTATAAGCTATTGAAATCGCCCATGAACATGAGCCTAATTTTAAGGAGTAGTAGGCTACAATTGTTTCAACTAAATTTCATTTCCGGACTTTGAGTATTGCCCTCAACAATTAAAAAGCAAAACACTGACATTACCCTCTCAATTCTAAACTGGATCTTTAGATTTTCTCGCTTCACAATCTGATATAGCATACAATAAAAGACCGCCAACAGAAGGATGTATTTCGCTGCTTGTCCACAAAATGTTGTGAAGACAAACAATTTGCATTAAACCGATACAATTAAAAATTATAAATCAACTAGCGGATAGTTAATGTATAAAATTTAAAAGGAGATTAAGTTGAAAATGATCATTTTGGTAAAATTGTAATTTAAATTTTCCCCATTGTTGATAGGGTTTGGACAAATTTCCAGGGCCATACGATCTCTTTAATATATTATGTTTTAGTCACAACTTTAAAGCGCCGTAATCAGTTTGGCATAAATAATGTTAGCATCAATGTAGATATAAACTCCTACAAAATTAACAAAATTAAGCTTTTTAATGTCCTCTCACGCAGTTGGCCCGGGTTCGAATTATGGTCGGGACACGTTACCTAGGTTGGAATTTTCCGGGGGATTTCCTTACCTGTGAAACAAATGTCGAGTAACTTTAGACCCTTGTGGTCCCCGGATATCATCTTCATGCCATCCTGGCCTTGTTCAGAGAGAGAGAGAATGTGTGTGTTTGTGTGAATGGTGTGTATCGTCCTATGTGTTCGTGTTGTCATGGAAGGGCCCCGGCATTCATCCGGGGGAGGCCCCGAGTGTCTTTGTCTGGTCAAAAAATTATGTATGTGGTCCAATATAATAATCCCTCTCCCGAAAGGTCGCGGCCCTGTAAGACCCAGGCGGCGTGGGTCGCTTAATTCTTCTTTCTTTAGTCTTCAACCCTTGGATTGGTTTGCAGCGATTCTCCATTCTGATCTTCTTTCTGCCTTCATTTTTAATTATTTGTATGTCTTACAGTTCATGTCATCCTTAATGCCTCTAAATAATTAGACCATTATTATTATTATCTTTATTAAAAGGGGGAGGTAAAACTAAGGAAAAGAAAAAGAGTTGTTTAATATAATAACTTCTTCAGTATTTGTACCACAAAAGGGACATTATTGAGTTGGTATTGTTTCAAATATTTAAGAAAAAATTAATCGTACAAATTCAAGTTCTTTTAGTGGAATGTTGTTTCCGGGAATGGTATGAATTATAAATTATAAATTCATTAATGTCTCAGGCAAGATGTCAACTTTTGGTCCTGATACAATCTGCAGCTTTGTGTTAAGAAATTTAACAAAAAACATTAAATTATAACTACAGTTAATATGTTTCCCGAAACAAACGTCATAAAAATACTGTACATTGAAAATTTATGGAGATATTAATATAAAATTCACAGAGTTTATTATTTCACATAATTATGAGAAGTTTGCGAAAATATCATGATTCTACCATCGTTACTACAGAATTTTCAGATTTTAACATTAACCTCCTAGACAGGCTTCTTTTGATCTGGTTTTTAACTTAGGAAGGAAAGTTATCATCTAAATTTACCACCGAACACACATACACATCCATGGTACGGATAAAGATGGAAAAAGAGAAAGTACCTGGTATAATTTACTGACTATAACTAATATAAAATAAAGTCCTTCTAGTGACCCACGAAAGAAGATTCTCTTCCTATGTTTGATGTCTAAAGATAAGTCATAAATTTTCGAGGAAAGTCTGGTTCATTTCAGACAGTATTTTAGCTCCAAGCCTCAGTTGTCCATATCTTCTTGGTCGTATTAAAAGTGACCGTAGCTTGAAAGTGGTTATTTGTTACATGCACTATAACTCACCCCTCAGTCCATTCTCCCTAGCTGAAAACATATGAGGGATGGACTCTAGGTCCTGTTTGGCAGTTTCGACGGAGGAGCCATGAATCACCGAGACACATAAATTGAATTTTTGCACTCCTGGGAGTGCTCTCTTTCTCTCCATCTCTCTCTCTCTGTTGTGTTTGTGTGTATGTCTGTGTCATTGCGTATGTATGTGTGCCTTTGGGTTCGTATATGCTTTTCCTCCCCGCATGCTTAACTTTGCGATGTCAATGACAATGACGAATGAACTTTTCTAATTGTCAGTTCAACACTCTGCCATAAAGAATGGTAATAATTCATGACCAGGGATATAAATACAAATTATTTTAAAATTATAAATTGCAAGATCTTATACCTTACTATTTGTGTCATAAATTTTTTGTTTACAGAATTAAAATAGGTTTGTTTTGGTTTGGTTTTATGGTTATTTAAAGTCGGGAGTGTAGGCCTACTCACTTACGTCAGAACTTTGAACCTCGCCGGTATATCGGAACTTGTCCCGCAAGAGTTTTTCTATAGACTATGCCTGTAATTCTAGACATGGGCCTGTCATGTTCATGTGCACACATAGGCCTGTCACGTTCATGTGCACACATAGGCCTACATGTCATCAACCTCAGCCTTAATCAAACCCACTACTTTGGGCACAGAAAGTCAGCGGAATATTCAACTGGTCCACCCAAATTAATAGTAAAATAGTATACCCATATATTTTATAATATACTGAATAAAACTTTAATGAAGGTGGCCATCTTAACTACAGAATTTGGTGATATTTTAGAATTGTTAAAGTAATCTTTCCCATAAATGATAATTCACGTTTGACTCATTTACTCTTATCGCTGAATTACTTTTAATTGAGGCTGGAGACTAGAAACCTCCTTATCACCTGCAGAACACCACATCGTTGGTGATATAAAACATTTTACACCCTCCCACTAACCCTTTTGTTTAGTCATCTTTGTGTAGACTAAGTTTTCCTCAGTAACTATGACCTGTTACAAGTTTCCTAATGAAGGTGGTTGTTTCCTGTGATTTTTTTACTCTTAAAGAAGCCAGTTTCACAACAATCTTTTTTCAGTTCTTCTTATTGATAAAATGGCTATAGTTTTTAGACTTGTGGTAATTCACCTAAAGGGTTATTAAATAAATGTTTATGTATTTTCTATATTCACTTATTTAACCTAAGTGGATAAATTTAATTCCTCTGGAGCTATTCCAGTTTTTTGACGGGATAAGGTTTGTTAAATACAACAATTAAGAACTTTAAGATATTTTTTTTAATCATTCAAAATAATTTTAGTCCTTAAATAAATCAGTAAGAAAAGTATGCCAGGCTCCTGTTCTCCAAAATTTTACAGAATATCCAGTAGTTTCTCACAAGAAGGCAATTCAATATGCCTAAATTAACATATTAACATTACCGATAAAGAGTGGGCACCAGTATGCGTGCTGATTTGGTGCCCTCGAATATCACCAACCTTTCCGGCCTCCGCATCTATAAAACTGTGACACCTAAAGATGGTTGCTTGTTAATGGCAGTCAAGAACAATGGATGTCATACTGAAAAGCCGGATAGGCCTATCTAATTAGTAAATAAGAACTATGTTGAAGAACATCGACCAAATAGGAGAGCAATTTGAGAAAAAAAAAATTACCTTCATTGCAAACGCTTTAAAAACTTTTGGTATTTGTCAGGTGGAATTTCCAAATGCGAACACCTTAACTGCTATGCTGTAGATACCCCTCTCTATATTCTAACGGAAACCATTGTATAGAAAGGTAATTACAGAAGCCATAAATAGTCAGGTGCTCATTACTCTAACGTAAGGTTTTTATAATTACCTTGAAAATTATTTTGAAACATAATGTAAGTAAGTATTATTATTACTATTATTATTAGTATTCCTTTTTTGTCATTAAGCATTATACATTGAATATGCAGTGTAATATTCCCATAGGATACCTAACACGAGTATAACATTTATTTTTTTAAAACATCCATGTCGTTCACATAGGCACACATGGCCTACTTATGCCTACATTTTCTTTAAATTGTTTTATCTCGTGTAAGCTCAGAACTATATTAATTCCGAAAACTCAAACTCTTATTTCAGGATAGAACACAATATCTTCTCTACCTATACCCATGGTGGAGAAAATAATAATCAATTGCAGGAATATATCGTATAAGTTATATGTAAATTATACAAGTATCCATTATACTTTAATCCTAGCTTGCTAGTATATGAGGTTATTTCTGGGGTTTCTGGTGGGTGGCAAGATGAATGGATTTTGTAGGGGATTGAATGGATTATGTTTTCAAATGGCCGTGACTACAGAATCGCGTGCATGAAATGTTGAGGCGTTGCCTAGGTAACGCACGCGGAAAATATAAGCGGAAGTAAGAAAAGTAAATTAGGTGGAAAACACAGTCTTCCCTGCTGTGTCAGGAACATCAACCTTTATCTGAGCATATTCCTTGGTTGAGGAACACAAAATTTAACCTCTCGAGAATGAAAAATCTCTTGTTAATTTGGTATAATGTGATATCTAGCTATGTCTCTTCACGAGGGATAAGTAGATTCCATTTTTAATCCATTTTCACGTCTCCCTTCAAGGGAAAAGTGCATATCACAGCCCTTAGGCGATTATGGCTAAAATGTAGCCAGTCCTTATGGTTTTAATAAAACCCGTTCACTCAACTTGTTCCTTCACAATTCGTTGCTACTTACATTGCTTTAATTCGAAAGCTGACTTATCATTGGTAACAACTACACTCTATGCATGAGTAAAATAAATTGATTTTAAAGTAAATCCCCCAAATATATAAAGCGCTTGTATTCGGGGAGGATATTATGCAGGTACAATGTCCTAATAGCGCCTGTTGATAGAAAATCCAATACTTTTTAGCAGTTTAATATAAAACTCAGAAAACATTTTAGTTAGTAAATGAGATCCCTTACATTATGGACACAATAGATATTTATTATACAAGTGGTAACTTTTTTTTTTTTTTTTGCTAGTAGGTATTTTTGCGAAACAAGCCCGTTAAACATAGTGTAACATTCCCACGAGCAAAATGTGTATCAGTCTTTTAGACTGTGCGTTTAATATTTGTGATATAATGGAGTTACGTACCGTGAACCATATTGGAGCTGCCCTGCATATACCTAGTACATTTGCACTTGCGCGGAGAGAGATTAATGATTTTCTGGTGCGCAGCTGCCAACATAAGGCTTTGTAACTAACTAGCATGACGATATTTGCACTACTGCATCGTGTGAGAAATTTTACTTTTAATAAAGGCGTAATGAATTTTATCGCTATCAAATTATCTATGTGATTAAAACCAAAGTTAGGATTTTTTTTTGCACTTCTGCTATAATTCGCTGCCTTAGTTCCGTGTGTTTACTGTTAATGAATTCTTAATTCTGCTGTCTAAAAATTATATTCTAACACGCATAAATTTCGCTCCCTCAAGGCAATTGGATTTTTCCGTTTCACATTCTGATATAGAGAAAGTAACGTACAATTGTCTCATTCTCACCAGATCCGTATTGTTCGTGAGGCGAAACAAAGTACGAATATGCGGAATAGGTTACTACCTTCAAATAACTGGAGTGAAATAAATGTGCATAAAAGAAATCTTAATACAAGCAATTCAATTTAAAAGAATTGTTGAGAGCCTTTTTTCTAGAAAAACCTATACAAATAACTTTCTTCACGGGCAGTGGATGAAATAGTACGGGAATTCGACGGCATGCCTTCTTGCCGCATTACCAGGTGGCAAGCCCCCCCCCCCAAAAAAAAACACATTTTAGATATTATTTTTCGTTTCCAGACTATGCTGTTCCCATATACACATACAGAGGGAGAGAAGGATGGAGGGAAGAAGGAAGAGACATAAACAGAGACAGAGACGGACGGACTGACCAACTGACCTATACAGACAGACCAGCAAGGATACATGTTCCCGGAAGTAATATTTTTCCTCTCAGACGAGTTTCCTCAATATTAAAACAAGTTTTAATACTGAAAACTAGACACCGAATTTCAGGATCGTACAGAATGCTTCTGTATACCGGTGTCTATAGTAAGAATGATGCCCCTAAGTTACTGGTAGAGAGTGTATAAATGCACTTTCTTCGTAGTAGTAGTAGTAGTAGTAGTAGTAGTAGTAGTAGTAGTAGTAGTAGTAGTAGTAGTAGTAGTAGTAGTAGTAGTAAATGATTTAGTTTGCCTGGCAGAGTTAAGGCCATAAAGCCTTCTCTTCCACTCAACCAGGTAAAAATATATACAATGTAGATTTACATTAAACAACAAACTAATGGATAAGTGACTAATACTAATACTAAGGTTAAGGCTAATCATAATTAATTAATTAATTAAGTAACAAGTATAAGTTTCATAAAAAGAACAAAACTAAAAGTTAAAAAATATATATTATAACCAAAGGAAGGAAAATGTCAAATTAAATTACGGATGCTATTATTTTTAACAGAATAAATTGTATATTTAATTTCTTATGAGGAGAAAAATTCCTTCACAAAATATTCTTCATATAAATATTACTCCTCCGAAGCGAGTATCGTGTTTGAATACGCCTGCGGTGTGAAACTTCTTGTGCTAGTTTCTGAAAGACGTGCTTGTATGTGTGTTATTGTTTGCGTAACAGAACTTAACACAATAGATTTACATCTATTGACGTTTGGTTCGTTTAGTAAAGCAATTCGTTTCTATATACCCGCGCTCCTTCGTATATATTAAGACTCAATTTAATATAAATTGTTACAGCAGACGATATACCGGTAAGTATTTGTGTTGTTTATGTGTAGACAAATTTTAGGGCATTATAAAATGCCGAATATTTCTGAATTATCTGAATTTAGATAGTAATGAGTTTCTGGAACCAAAGCTAAAGTTATATACACAAACCTCATGATATATTGCAGATAGACAACTTAGGCCTATATAAAAAAAAAATAGGGCAGATACCAAAAAATCCTGCCGGACGCTGATTGAAGAACTATAGGTAACTGTAGGAGCTTGTACAACAAGAAATGTGATTAAACTATTTTTTTTTTTTTTTTTTTTTTTTTTTGTCAATGATGGTTACCAAATTGCATTTCTTTTTCCTTTAACTCCTATAAGGATTTTTATACATACATAGTCACTGTTTTCATGAGCACACACAATCGAGGCAGCAGAAGTTTATGGTAAAGATAGTTAAAAATGTGCTGACATTGTACAGTTTGTAAAACAGTTTTTTTCTGTTAATTATTTCAGAAATTTAAAAGTTTACCCTCCACTGGTTATACTCAAGAGAACTGAAATAATGGGTTATAGTGATTTACTTGATAATGTGAATATTTTTACGCAAAATCTGCGATCACAATGCTATGGTAGCATTATTGTAGTCTGATGTGAGCTATTCTAATCGTTAATTCTTATTATAATGATAATAATTAATATTGTTTTTTTATGTTACTATTACTGAATCAGAAGCCGAAAGAGCTCGATGTTATACCAATAGGTATGTTAGTTTTTAGTTGTGAAAAATATCATTTCAAAGCCATTGGTTCGATTCTTGCCCAGGCCGATGGTATTTGTGTGTGGATAAATGTGACAGGCCCACGTCTGTTGTTTTTCAGGCATGTAAAAGAACCACTGTGGGACAAAATTACGGTACACCGGCGATGGTCACAGACCCAAGTTGCAGTACACCCCCATCGTTAAATAATCATATAACCAACCAAACAATTCCTGGTAGATTATCACCTCCATAAAAAGTGGAATTATTTAAAAGGGTTTTGATTTTGTTAAATCTAAAAGTGCAATGTACCTGTCGTTAAAAATTCTACGTACAAATTCATTTCTAGTATTTCTTCTTGTAGTCTGCGCCTTCATAAGTCCGCTGTTCTAATTACTTTTGTCAAATTACTCTTTGTATTGCTCGTTGTATAAAATGCTCAGAAATTCTACATTTTCCATTAATTCTACTCAGCTTTTTACCAGGAAATTCAACAAAGCCCTGCCCAACACAACATAGGCCTACTGTTATTTAAAATTAGACATAAATAATACAAAAGAACATGCACAATGCTTAACCATCCGCCAGCCCACTTTCAGTTGAGTGCATATATTAGTGCTGTTTCTTGCATTTTAACCCCTCTTAAGCTTGTATTTATTCTCTTGGCGATGGGTCCGTCCTACTGCAGAGCTTGTAGTGAGGTAATAAATGAAGTTATCTGCAGGCTGTGGTGAACCGCCTCGCAGTGTACAGTAGGGACCACACGTTAGTTAATCTCCTTCTTGTGTTCACAACTTAAGCGCACTCGAGCGACAAATATTATATCGGCGAACTCGCTCTCACATTTCCTGCTGTCAAATTACTCTTCGTATCCTTCCGGGACTTGCTTATTTTGACGCGAGGAACGTGTATTTTGCTGAAGTTAAATGATGTAAAGATATTACTCGTATGTTACTGAATCCACTTTCATTTTCGGAATTTTATCATTTACAAATTCTATTTTTCTTCCTAATGGATAGTAATCTATTTAGTTTGCAGAAGATATATTTATTAAATTGCCATAAATACATATTGAATTTCAATAAAAATGCGTTTAAATTCCTTCATTCAATTGAGCACGTTTGGGTTATGTCCAAGTTGGATATTTTATGACTATAAAACAATAGGTTGTGGAGGATGGCGGTTTGAAAATGCTCAGATTAATGATATCAACTTTTAAGATAACGGCATTCATAGGACTAATAGGAAAACTAAACAGTTTTTCACCACTTAAATGAAGAGAAAATATTTACCATCTAAATTGTACAAATTGCACCACATAATTGCTACACAAATACAAATATCATTACTTGCTGTTTTTACTGATTGTGAGTATATATCTGGGAAACAATAAGTGTAACGTACATACATATCTGGAAAACAGAAGCATAATGTACCAAATCTCACTCTCAGCGTAATGATTAAGTGAAAGATTAATCAGAATTATTTTATATCAAGGCTGAATATATTTTAGTTAATTTTCATACGTAGTTAGAAATCCAGCCGACACTTCCTTTTATACGAAAAATTAGGTTTAAAGTGGAACTACATTTTATATACATAGTTTGTTTTAATAGCATGCAAATGTTTCCACAGTAAATCTTTTGATCAAAGGACAACATAAAATGAAAGACAAGTAATAGAATTTCCGACCCCTACATTCTGCTTGAGGTTCAATCTGATAAGAATAAGAAGAAAAACACATGTTCCGAGAAAGGATAGAGAGAGAGAGAGAGAGAGAGAGAGAGAGAGAGAGAGAGAGAGAGAGAGAGAGCCATTGAAAAGGTCAGCGGAATTTGGTCATGATATTTTCCATGTAAGCAATTCTTTTGTTTTCTAGTTTCTTTCTTTCCTTCCTTGACCTAAAAGTGAAAGCAAGAAAATGTTACTCTCTTTTCGAAGTAAATTAAATCTGATTTGTTTTTTCTTTTCCTTAGCACTCAGCACATATAACTCCTTTTTATAGCCTAGTGGTAAAAATGCTATACGTTCATTTTCTGTGTAATGGCGCATATTTCATTCCCTTTCAGATAAAATGTTACTAATAGGCCTACAGCATAATAAATTTATATATGTAAACTCTTTTATTCGAAAAATGAGTCATACTTTGTGCATTAACCCTTTGGTTTAATTCGCAGTTCATATGCTGAAGATAAAGTCTGAGGATAAAGTCAGTTCATTTTAGCAATGCATTTTATATATCGCATTCATTGTATGGATTTGTATATTTCTTTGAGTTATGCTTTATCGTACCACACTTAGTTCATTGTAATGGTCCCTCTTCTCATTCTGAAAAGCTAGTTCTATTTTATCTATGTATTATTATTATTTTAAGTTACTTTAATATATAATGATGTATTGTTAATTACTGTTCATTTATATTCTTACTGTAAATTATAACACTATTGTTTATTTAAAGAAGTTGTATTTCGAACGTGATATTTAAATACTCGCAAAGATTTTTTCTTTTTTTTTTTTTTTACATCTCGTGATTAGAATATTTAAACGAAAAATAAATAGTCCTACATATGCATCATTCAACAACATTGGCATCCCTGAGTGAAATTCGCATTTATATTATTTCCCTTGAAGCTAATTAACCATCAGAATAGAACGCGAATGGCGATTCCTGCTCAAGTCCGAGTATGGACACAATCTCTGAGAAGGACTCAATCTCCTAGTCAAAGAATGTACAATGTAAATGGATTATTACGGTGCTTGAAATCAGTTTTTAATTGATCATAATGAAGGTATTTGATGACTTCCATAAATAAAACATACCTGCTACCATGAGAAATTTCAGCATTCGATTATAATTTATTTAATTTAAATTAGTCTATAAATTACAGTTTTTAAGTATATAATTTGTTAAAATATATAATATAATCTATTTAAAAGAAAAAATTTGTTAAAATATGTAATATAATCTTATTAAAAGAAATAATTTGTTAAAATATATAATATAGCCTATCTATTAAAAATAAATAATTTTCTTCGGTTATAATCGTTAGGTTGATAGCTTGTGCTCGGGGGCGAAAAAGTTATGAAATTTTCAGAACTATGTATGATGGGTAGGCCTACTTCAAGATTTCCACCAAAAAATGTTTGTAAAATAGATCCACATTGACTTTTATTTGAATTTAAAATGAGGTAACTCAGTATGAAATGTTGTAAAATGTTAATGTTAAATTAAAATTAAAATCATAACCACGTCAAAACAACATAATATGTGGTTAAGCAGCTCTGAACTGAAGCTTCAGCTCCATAACGGTTATTATGTTGGTATGACGTGGAGTGATTCGATTAGCGGTAGGTACAAGTTTCCTGGGCGAGGGGTTTCTGCGGTTTTTCCTCACCCATTAGATGACTTTTGGGAAAGTTTAGACCCTTGTGGTCCCCGATATCGTATCACCTGGCCATCTTTCATCCCATTCTTGCTTTGTTTGAAACGAATTTGTGCGACAGTTGTGACTCGTCCTGTGTGATCTTAATGTCTCGGAGTGGCCCGGTATTTAGCTGATCACTCATCCCGGGAGGCCCTCCAGGTACTTGTTTTGTCAAAAAACATGTATGTTATTAATTGAAAATTCCTCTCCTGACAGCATAGGCGTAACGAGGTGGTTTTGGGGGTTTGAACCCCCCCTATTGATTAAAAAAGGGAAAATTGTACTATTTATTTCATTATTGTGATATATCACCTTTTCAAAAAATCTGCTTATAAATTACTTAATGAGTTTAAAGCGTGGGAAGCTTAAAACACGTTATTGTGCATTTAATTTTTAAAATTTTCCTGGGGGAGGGCCCCGGAACCCCCCTCTCCAGATGTTATAACCCCCCCCCCATATGATCGGCCTGGTTACGCCTATGATATTATAGGTTATAGTAATAAATATTAATCCAGGGAATAACAGCATAAGCACCTGCATCCTCCTAACCATTCGTCTGATTTCATTGTCTAGAAAAGAAAACCGTTCGTATTCCTATCACTGTTGTAAATACACAGTGGAGGTAGGCCTTTTGTATTACATTGTTTTGCACTGTTGTTGTCATTTATATTTTATTATTATTGCTTTTTGAAGTGAAACTTCTTTAGCCGCGGTAGGGGTAAATCCAGAACTTGTGCCACGCTCAAAAATCGTCACGAAATTAGTGTCACACTCAAAATCGTCGCGAAATTAGTGAGGTGTGACGGAACGGACTGCACAGAAAACAATAAACTCAATGATTTGGAGTAATCAACTGCTATACGATTTAAGGACAAAATAAAATACTCAATGGGGAAACTAACGATAGAAGGTTATGGAAAGGAAAATTTTCAGACCTCGTACGAGGACCTGCAAATGGGAATAGTAATAATAATAATAATAATAATAATAATAATAATAATAATAATAATAATAATAATAATAATAATAACAACAACAATAATATTAACAATAATAATACTTGATCAATGGCAATAGACAATTCCTAAGCAAGCTAAAGGAATATTATCTATTTTATGGAACTCGGAGGTTCATAACCGCGCTTAAAAAATAAAAAATAATTATAATGAGACGCAAAACTTTTGCCTCTGTTAAGAACTCTTATTTTAAATGGAACACCCTTATATTTTGAATAGTGCTCATTGAGCGCATTTCAGAAAATATCCACACGAGATACTTCTTTGCAAATTTATTCAAGAAAACATAAAACTAATAATATCAGTAAAACGCTTCTTTTGTGATCTGCCCCGTCAAGCTCTATGCGGGCCGTCATAACCTCAGCAGAGGTTAAACTTACATTAAAGTTTACTTTTTTGTATGTAAGAGGTACATTTTCTCACCTACAATCTTGACATTTTATCATTTGTTTATCTAGCAGTTTAGATACACTGAAAAAAAAATTGAATCGGTTAGTCTCTAAAATATTTTCAGGTCATAATGTACTTCAAAATGTAGTTATTATTTTTTTAAATAAAAAATCACATTTCAGTAAAAAAAATATGAAAAATCCTTTTTTCAGTAGGCCTACTAATACAGGATGGGTATCTTGATCTAGTCTCTAGCTTAATAGTAGATTTTGAGAAAAGGTAGGTGGTTGTACATGGTTATTTAACGACGGTTATGTACTGAAACTTAGGCCTGTGGTTGTCGCCAATGTGCCGGAATTTTGTCCCGCAGGAGTTCTTTTACATAGCAGTAAATCTACTGTCACATTTATGCACACACATAAACGACATCGACCTGGGCCAGGATCAAACCCAGCGATACTAAATACGCCACCCAGGCCGACGAGAAAATGTAAGCCTACATTGTATTTAACACTATAAAGATAGGCTATTCCGTTTCCCCTTCCTTATTCTATTATCGCTTTACGGCGGCTGAGACCCACTGTCTGCTACACAGAGCAGCAACTACTCCAGCACAGGTGTATTGCGTGTGCTCTAACCAAGACTTCGCAGGCGGTCATACCCTAGCCTGTTGCGAATAATAGCAACTTCCACGTTAAAGTGATATGACGTACTTCGATACCCAATGGCATTACCTTTGTATCAGTGCCCTTCATAATTCCGTTAGCATTGACTACAGAGGGAGACTTTCTTGTAGCAGTTTTACGACAGAAGTTCTTTTTGAAGTGAGTAAACCGAGAGCTAACCCATAGTTGCGTTACGAAGAAAATCGTCACGAAAATAGCGGGGCTGTGACCGATTGCACAGAAAACAATCAGCTCAATAAAATAAAAAAAAAATAAAAAGTCCAAAATGAAAAATACAAAATTCAAAGATCCAAAATTTAAAAAAATTTAAAAACCAAAATTAAAGAAGTCCTTAAACCCAAAATTAAAAAATCCAACAATCCAATATTGAAAAAATCGAAAAATTTAAGAATGCAAGTTTCACTTCTGTTGCGTGGCTTTCCACGCACCCTATTTTTTAAATATTTCCTTTAGATTGTTCTCATCTTCGTATAGCATTATTATAACTATCGTGTCGCATCATATTGTATTGTATTATTAGTATTACACTTATTTCTTTTCTTGTGCATAGTAAACGCAATATAGGCATGTGCGCTGGATTTATTCTTTTGAAAATTTATTGAAAGAATAAAGATACCATACCATACCAGATTTCAACCTGGTACGATGATAGAGGGGAGTTAAAACAGCTCAGCGATAAGAGGGTTATTCAGGTCATAGGCGTAACGAGGGGGGGTTTTGGGAGTTTGAACCCCCCCCCCCCCATTGATTAAAAAAAGGAAAATTGTACTATTTATTTCATTATTGTGATATATCACCTTTTTAAAAAATCTGCTTATAAATTATACTTAATGAGTTTAAAGCGTGGGAAGCTTAAAACTCGTTATTGTGCATCTTAATTTTTAAAATTTTCCGGGGGGAGGACCCCGGAACCCCCCTCTCCAGATGTTATAACCCTCCCCCCATTTGGTCGGCCTGGTTACGCCTATGCCTGACAGATCGGGGTTCTGTAAGGGCCGGACTACGAGGGCCTAACTAATTTCCCTACAACGGGGGAAGTTAAACTAAGAAAAAGAAGAAACCGTTTATACCGCAGGCTATAATAAGCCTATATTGTTTGTTTTGTAAGGTGTTTGATGCCAAAGCCTACGACGTTTGCGCATAAAGTGATCAGGCGGCCTTTCTTATGCATTGTCAGTTTGGTAATGCTTATATTGAAGTTTTTAAAATTAAAATTGCCTCAACCTACTGTGAATCTCGGCGGGACCTAAGTCTATTCCCTCCTAAACAGTGGCGTAGTAAGAAAATAATTTCGGGGAGGGTTGAAAGTGCCGGGGGGTTTGGGGGCTGGGGGTTCACCCCCCGGAAAATGTTTAAATATTGATCTAATGAAAATCACATTTTACGCTATTTTAGCATTTGAAAAACTAGTAAGCAAATTTTTGTACTATGCTCTAAAGGCCCTTCGCCCCAGCATAGAGGCAAAGGATGAGAGAGAGAGAGAGAGAGAGAGAGAGAGAGAGAGAGAGAGAGAGAGATTACTATTTATAAGAAAAATTAAATAACATATGGAATAGTGGAAAAATAGGCCTACACTTACAAATTTAGTACTTTATTATTAAATTAAATAACTAAATATTTGAGAAAATGGAGCTTAAATAACTGCAGCACTAATCTAATACAAAAATAGAATTTTAGGTTTTTATTTCGGGGGGGGGGGGGCGGACCCCTGGACCCCTGGACCCCCCATTCCCTATGGACCTACTCCTAAAGTAAACACAACCAATACATCTGTCTCACTAATTAGTAGATATGAGTATGAACCGAACCGACTAGTAATATGTTTCGTATTAATGTATGAATGTGAAGTAGGAACTTGGTACCCTGCAAGGTCGAGCTCCGAACCCCATCAGAAGTTTATCGCCTTCTTTACAAACAACAGTAACATATTTTTCCGTGATAATACATTTCAAAGAAGATGCAGCTCTGCATCGTACTTCGTTTCTTCTCTCTCCATTTTCTTGTAGACTTTTTCTGTTGTCAGTTCGGTTCATTCGATCATTTCTTTCATATTTCTCAGTGCTGCCATCTTTTATATTTTGTGCTGAGCTAGAGTCGCTATTGTCTCCGCGGGCAAGACGCGACTCCCCAGGTAGTGTCAGGGCAATCTTTCTAAAAGCAAACTCACAAGAAAATATACTTTTTCTTACTCACTACAGGATATAATTAACAGCAGGAAATGAACCGACTCCCCTTATCGGAATCTCCTCTCTTCCTCACTCTGTAATTGTATTATTTCCAATGATACTCAGCGATATTAGAACAGAACTTTTGTAACATTAATTCTATAAAAACGTCTGTTCTCAACGAAAAAGGCACGCCATTCTCTAACTATTGTCTACATTTTGTGAATTCTGACTTGACGTTACATAAGATATAGTGTTGAACTTTTTGTGGAAGATAACCAAAATTAACAAAAATACTTCTATTTTTTGCTATTCCTTTTTATAAATCTCATACTCGATATATCTATAAAATTGATGCCATTCCAAATTATGCATTAATTCAAGCCAGTGACCGAATACCGGAATAATTTAGGTTTGGATATAATGCCAGTACTACAAAATAACCACATCCATAAAGAACCGTACTTGTGGAAACCGTTATAAAAACCGGTAAAATACGACCACCGGTATTTTCATACCGGTAAAGTCTGGAGGCAAATGTAATTGTAAAGAAACACTTCCTTGTATTCATAAATTAGGATATACATTACAAAGAAATCGATTTCAAATTACAAATACATAAGCATGATTCACACTAGATGAACCGAGCAGAGTCGAAAACAAAACACTTAAAAGAAGCAAAAAAAGAACGTGAATATTAGGTGAGGAAAATAGTATATAAAATTTTTTTTTTTTTTTTTTTTTTTTTTTTTTTTGCGTGTGCCTCAATAACCATATCTGGACGGTAAGGCCCAATGTCGTGTGCGTTATGTTGGAGTGCAGTGATAACTCTAGATAATCCAACAAAGCATAAATTCTCAGGGAGCATACCGCATATTGCCAGATATGTGCAGGAATTCGATTATTGTTATTATTATTATTACCAACAAAGAAATTAACAAATTTTTGCAACAGACTAGTAGTTATTTTGTATCTGGATGTGGGATGTTAGCTGATATGGGCCTATTCGTAGACCATTAAATGGGATTTGTTTTCTTTCTTCTCATTTTTAACTTTTCCACGACACAACGGGTCTTACGACTGCAGCCCGACTAAAGTTTCTTGTATGCCCCGATTACGAAACAGTAGGTCATCACAGTTCAGTGTTTACCTCGACGAAACGACAAGCAGAAGATCAGAACTCATTCCTTCTTATGTATTAAGGTTTTATTCTTCTAATCTTCGATGTTGTTATTAGTATTACACCGGTATACACGTCCTATTAAAACATTGTCATTTTTAGTATTTACGGTTTCTACAGCGGTACTAGCCAATACCAAAATAATACCGATACGTTCTGTAGCGAGACGGTCACTGAATCAAACAGATTATTGCTATTTATTATCTTTCTTAGCTTGTAGAATTAATCTACTGAAAAAATGCAATCACTATGATTATATATATATATTAATTCCGTCAACATTCTGTTTCTAAACTAATGTCTACATCAAGGAATAAGATATCAGTGGATAGGGTTTTTTTTTTTTTTTTACCGAGTTCTGACATAGCATATTCACTTCACGTTAAAACAGGTTGTTTAAAATGTTCATTTATGTAATAAAAAAAACCTTACACTAAACTCACCGTATGGAATTCATACTGAATGATAATGAAGCCAATATGCAGTCTCCGTGACAGCACAATTGTTTTCAGTGCACTCAGTTGGTTTGGGAAATCGCATGATACCGGGATTTTATGCACCAATCAAATTAGAGGCTATAGTTAGAATTCGTTCCTTTAAATCAACAACAGTCAGAGAAATCTGCGTAAATACGCACTCATAACTCTACCCTGGACATGAACAATATAATTTTATCATTTTAAATCTTGGTATATAATAAGGGGCCTGTTACGTGGATTGCGTATTCAGTTGTCTCAGCCTCACTCAAAGACAGGACTTATTAACACGATTACCGGTATGCCTACTCAAGTTTTGATATACAATAATAGACTATTAAATATCTTAATTGTTTTAATTGTTTGTTTTAATTTTGGGCGTTTATAGAAACTGAGTTTTGAACAATTATTATTTTAGATACACGTAATACAGGGAATCCATTTTATGCGGAAACTTTTTAACAGCGTTGCTCCTGCTCACACTTTCCCCCCTGTTGCGCTTGCACCGGCCGGGACCGTGTTCCGTTACTACCGGTAAATCGGCAAATCAAGACTTTAGAAACAATACAAAATAGAATAACTCAACCAATTTACTATCAAAATAGGCCTACATGTAGAGGCTTATTACTCACTATTTTGTACGGATGGTACAGTCAGGATATTTACGAGAAAATCTCCGAACGCGCCTTCTATGGTTATTTCTCAATAAGTAACATTCCACCAAATAAATTCGCTGTTCAGCCGTATACATTTTCGATTATTGTATTACGTAACACACAACAATAGACAAGCGTCTCACTACAAGACACCGAAGCATCTAACCGCTTGTAGGGTCTATGCTTTGTACAATGCTAGCGCGGCAATGCGGCAGTGATGCGAGGTTTCCTCATAAAATGGACTCACTGTATAAATATCTTTTGTCGATGGCATTCCAGATTCATTTAACAGAAACATGCAATAGAAACAACCTGTTGACGCTCCTTTTATTATTTCAGACTTTACATCTTTAAACGACATTAGTATTTCGTAAATATACATTAAATTTATATATATTCTGTTTCTCAAGTCGTTACGAAAAATTTTGTTTTTTTGTTTATTTATTTATTTTTACTTTGAAATGCATTCCCCAACATATGCCTTCCGTATTTGTAAATTACTGCTTTACCTATTATTATATTAAATAGAAATCAGCATGCCTCCTGTTTCAAGCGGGTAAAGGCTAGAGATATAATCACTTTCAGTTGCTTCTATTAAGGTGTTTTGTTTTTTATTAGCTTATTAATTAATTCAAGACAAGGAATAATTTAATTCAGATATTGTTTCAATACAGTTTTTAACGGGCATTTCAATTATATTCTTGCGTTACAATAAAGTAAATAGTTCGCGGGAATTACAGTTATGTAGTTGGACAAATTGTGACGCTTTTATGTTTTAGCATAGGGTCTGGATGGGCTGAGAAATAAAAGTGATTTAAAAACTAAAAAAGAAGACGTTCTGAAGCCATTATAAATGGGAATGTCTTTATAGAAATGCTGTTATCTGATATTTTCTGGAATTATGAATAAATTTCTGAATAGCCCTGTATTAATAATAATTGTAAAATAATAATAATAATAATAATAATAATAATAATAATAATAATAATAATAATAATAATAATTTCATTTCATTTATTTAGAGATGCTACAGACAATTCCTAGAAATTATAAGTAGTAGGCATCTTGATTAGTATAGAGGCGATAGTGATGATAATGATGATTATTATGGTGAGGTAGGAATAAGATTTACAAAAATGATATGCGATTATAATAACACATAAACAAATTTTATGAGCATGATTTACCCGAATTCATTTAATAGCAGATGTCACTTGTACATTTAAGTAAGTCAGTTCTGGAAGCCTCATTGATCCATATGCATGTATATAGTCTAGTCAGTACATTCCAAAGGTGAAATGACACTGTTAATTTCTTGCAGACATGATGTGTAATTTGTCTGTTTTTTTTTTAAATATTAGCATTAATAGATTTCTGGTTAGCTGCATTTCCACATCGAGAATAATAATAATATAATGATGATAATCATAAGCTTATGCTATTTTGTGTGGAAAATTATGCAGACAGTCGCAAATTATGAAAATGATTGAATTTATTGCACTCACCATCGTTTTGTGTAAGTAGCATTTATTTGGTCTATATAAGAAGTAAACCAATATTGCAGGAAATTGAGGTCACATGAGTTGAAGTGTGATCTGCAATAAGAAGATGTGGGGTGACAGGAGGTCCCAGAAGATCTGCCGTAAATCGGCTTACAGTTCTGTCTGCATCATATAAAACGGGAAGTCTGCTCCGAATTCTGTATTATGAAAGTTTGATCTTGTTAGGTGATTACACCAGAACACTTTATTGGTACAAACCTCACCAATATTTCTATCTCAGCCACGTTCCTTATTTTATCGAACATATATTCTTTAGAGAAGTTACCAAGCGTTGTATATGTGTAATTACAGTAGTTTTTGAAGTAAAACTTCATTAGTGCGGTAGAGGGTAAATCGGGAAAATCAGTCACACTAAAACCGTCACGAAATCAGTCACAATCAGTCACACTAAAACCGTCACGAAATCAGTCACACTCAAAACCGAACGAAATTACTTACTTGTTTCGGTGTGGACTGCACAGAAAACAACCAACTCAATGATTAGGAGTAATCAAAGGAAATTTTTCAGACCTTACTTCCTCAATGGCAGTAGACAATTCCTAAGCAATCTAAAGGTATATTATCTATTTTATGGAACCCGGAGGTTCATTACCGCGCAAATCCAAAATTAAAAAAAAAAAACAAATTTACAAAATTTAAAAAAACAAAATTAAAAATTATAAGATCCAAAAATAAAAAAATTAATAAATAATAAAATTTAAAATTTAAAAATCCAAAAATAAAAAATAAAAATATAATAATAATAATAATAATAAGCAATTCAAAAATCGAAAATTTAAAAAATCAAAAATTAAAAATTCAAAGATCCAAAATTAAAAAGTCCAAAATCCAAAATTTAA
Organism: Ectobius pallidus; assembly: GCA_964059195.1. Taxonomy (NCBI): domain Eukaryota; kingdom Metazoa; phylum Arthropoda; class Insecta; order Blattodea; family Ectobiidae; genus Ectobius; species Ectobius pallidus. The sequence continues at coordinate 78,406,296 of CAXKWD010000006.1, forward strand.
AAAGTCCAAAAACCCAATATTAAAAAGTCCAATAATGCAAAATTTAAAACATCCAATAATCAAACATTGAAAAAATAAAAAAATAAAATAAAGTTTTACTACTGTCGCGTGGCGTTCCACGCACTCTTTTTTAAAACTATTTTAACATTATACACGTATGGAATTGCACTACAGGTCTCAAGTTCAATGCCAGGCTGGAATCATATCTTTCCCTTGCGCTAATGATATATCTAGACGAGAAAAGTTGAAGAAAAAATCTTGGTTTTGCTTTTATGTTGCACGTCGACTTTCTTTTCGGTAGAGTGAAATAGAATATTGCAGATTTCTCAAGCACTTCATTTGCAAGTGGCTTGAATATAAACATTTCTTGTAATGAATGCAAGAGTGATGAGATGTGCAAGTTTAAAACGTCCGTCGGTTTTAATTAATTCGTTTTATGAAATGGTAGTTGAAATTTTGTCCATGAAGTACGTGTACATGCCGCTTCAAATTAAACTCCTTTTTTATTTGCTAATTTGTGTCTTGTTTCTTGTGTAGAGAGATGCTGCTGACGAAGTATTGAAAGGAGCCAGAAGAGTTCAAACTTCTAACTCGATATGAAATGAAAGTTTCTGCGCACCGTCAGTCATACAAAAAGTATTATTCACTGACTCCATAGCCCCAGCACGAGATATGAATTCTCTCTCATATCTGCTGCATGATAATGAATAGAAACTCACATTCATAAAATATACACTAACACACTTCAGACCTACCCATGAGCGACATACGAATTTTCACTCTAGTTATGATTTTACTAGGTTCTCTTAATTAATTTTAACTTATTATATTCATAACAACTCTGAACATTCTACAAAAAAACACGCACAGTACGGTGTTGCGTTGTAAACAAATCTTGATTTAGGCCCACCTCTGAATGTTTTGTGTACAGACAAATTCTCCGTAAAGATAGTGGTAGCTCACAATATTACGAACTATAAACTAAGTACTTTCAGGTTAAAACAACCCAATTTTATTTACGTTGGGACGCTAAGTCTCCGTCTACATGTAATTTACATTCACGAACATAATGAACTGCAGAATGATGCGTACTTCATTGCAACATCTCTGAACAGTTAAACATAACTATTTTTCAGTAGAGGGAACTAACTATACGCTTGCCTTAAATATGACACATGTGGCCTGTAAATAAAACAAAAATATCTACACGACATCTGCGAAAACTTTCCAAAATTCGGACTAAGCAAAACATAACTTATTTATATTTAGCCTATGTCCCGTATGTTACAACATGTAAGCTGATGAAATAAACACAACAAACAGAGGGTTTTTGAATATTCACTACAAATTGTTAATAAGAAAAACCTTCTATACTGTCCAAGAACCTTTAATCTTAAAACTGTTTGTAAATATAATGTAGCTTTTCTTGTTTGTGTTTTAATTGTAAATTGTCTAATGCCAGTATTATAAAATAAATATAAGTATGAAACATTTGTTTGAATCTCTTAAAATTGTGAATTTGCCTATCGCTAAGGAGCCCAATTCAACTCACTGTTATCTGCGTGCGTAAATATGTTTTATTCATTTAAAATTTTGCTGAAAACTTGTGAGAGCAACTTCTTATTTGTATAAACTAGGAAATGTTTATTTTGTTTCGTTTTCTTGGTGTACATTTTATATAGTATTGTATGTTACATAGTGTGAGGCATTGTCGCATTTATCGTATTCATACGAAGAAAAAGTACCTTCCGTAAGTATATCAAACTAGTTCAATAACTGACTCTTCACGTGAATACCTTTTGTGTTCAGAAGTGACGAGTGATCTATATTAAATTTCGTAAAATGCAACGCCGAAAAGACAGTATCCCGTTTAATTATAACGATAGACCTAATATAACGCTAATTATAGCGACTATTCCACTCATCCGCCGCGTGTTTGATATTGAGCAATAACGTTTAGCACTTCACGGCCGTTTTTCTTCAAATATTTTATCGAGTAAAATGGTCTGCTCGTTACTGGACATTAAAGCATCAGTGTGCAGTGATTAATACGTTACATGTTGCCATTAACAGTACGAAAAAATATTATTTTATACAACATAACTTGTTTGGAAATAGAAATAATAGAACTGTATATTGATCAAAAACACAATTTCGATTCGGTGCAAGCCAGGTCGTGTCTTTTACTCTGTTCTGCTGTTAGCTTACCTGGATGAAGTTAACTATATCTTATATACACCATTTGTAGCACTGGTCACAACATGGACATGGTAACTTGAATCGTAGTACTATTCACAAGGTCTTGGTAACTATAATCGATTCATGAATGGTTGATTCATACTATGCCGTGAACTCGCAGCTGTTAGTTTTGTTTTTATATAACAAAGCACGAAAGTAATTACTATTTGTATAATCCGTTACATTTTTATTCATGGAATAGTCTTAATAAATCCAAATCGAGTTGACGAGTTACATCAGATAAATTCGAATCTATTGATAACCTATGATAAATATAATTATCTATGATTTCCTATGATAAATATATTACCTATGATAAATATAATTCTGAAATGGTTGAATCCAAGAAAAAGTAATTACGTAGAAATCTTAATTGTTATTAAATTTAAATTAACTTAAGTCCTGTCAAAATCAGCAAATGGTATGAATATAATTTTGTTAAATTTAATAACTTCAGAACAATAATTTAAAAAAAATATATGTGCTACCTGGGAGCATGAAAGTAGGGTTGAGGATGAGGAAGGAAAAAAATAAATTATGTAGTCTCGTCACCTCATGAAACAAGAAAACACAAAGACCGTGATCTCAATATCTCCCTTATTATTATAATATAATGTAATATATAGCGATTTTTGTATGTAAGTAAGTTACAAGATTATTCTAAATATGGTACTTTTCTTTTGGTTTCAGGTAAGAGGATATCAGTTGCAGAGAATCCTGCTTGGGGAAGTTACTTCAAGCTGTGAGTTTTTTCTTAATTTATTAACTCTAGTTCAATATAATTTGCCCTACTCCACCCCTTCTATGATATTACTTATTAATTCGTTATTCACTGATGGCGTTTAGTTCAACACTTGCTGACCAGTCCTATTCGATGTTAACAATATAAACTGATCCGCCCATATTTATATATAAGCAATGGCTTAATGCCACAACCTCTTTTTTTATCTCTTTTGCCCAGAGGCTCTAATTTAGGCTTGGAGTCCTTTCCAATATAACCACTGCGAATTAGATCGGAAAGATTTATGGCTCTCGACTTTACCTATCTCAAATATAACGATTGTTTTTGTATGTTTTTTAACCTCGAGCACACACACAGACAGTCATGTTTCTGAAAATATAATTTTCGAATTCAGAGTACGTCAAAACTTGTATTTACGTTGTAAACTCCTTAACGAATTTAGGGGTCGATCATAATATTTCCTCTACCTAAGATTAGTATAGGAATATTGTACGGCTAGAGGAAGAACCTGTAAGTTAGTATTGGGATATGGTAGGGGTAGAGGAAGTACCTGTAAATTAGTATAGGGGTATTCTACGGGTAGGGGAAGTACCTGTAAGTTAATGTAGGGATATGGTACGGGTAGGATAAGTGCCTGTAAGTTAGTATAGGGATATTATACGGGTAGAGGAAGTACCTGTTAGTATAGGGATATGGTCTGGGTAGAGGAAGTAAAAAGTATTTCGATTGATGCCTCATTCATACGAATGATAATGAATGAAAGAATGATAATGACAACAAATGATTATGGATGATCGTTCCATACAGTTACCGGGCTTCTTTTAATCCTGTGTGTCTTTTAAGTAACATGCTGTGTGTCACAGAAAATCAGATAGTTGGTGGCATTCTGCTTTAATTCCAATGAGTGCTAACATTAGCACACATGTCAGGTTTCTGGAATACGAGCTTTATACGGGACCTGGAGAATTTTCCCTGATATCAGTTCTTCCTGCATCTCAATTGTAAATGAAGGAAAAGCATAGAAGATTCAAAAATATAGAAAGCTTTCAGAGTAATTAAAATTGATATTATATATCTGGTATAGAACGTCATCTCCTGAATCACTCTCCTGAAATTGCAATATCTTTTAGACGTTTGCGACATCTACATGGGTTGAACATAACTTCAATATGAATAGTTGCATGTATTCCGCTGTGAATGGAAGATCTGGGGCCCTGGATAACACTATTCAGATGCCTCAATGGTTATAAGATGGCCGTTAATCCTATTCGATTTGGCTCTCTGCAGAAGTTGACCATTCAGATATTCCACTTTACAGTTGAAATGCATTGGAAATGTAGTTGAGATTTATTCCTTCTTTTTGTGAACGATCGTAGTAGACCTACATCTTGATTTATGTGAACACAGTCAATACGTTGACGCTAGTATAATATTTGCAGTAATTCATTCAACAAGTCCAGACTAATTATGCCTGTAAGACTGATCTGTTTTCTGAAACTTTTATTAGGCTAACAGAATAGCGTTTTCATTCAAGACATTTATTGCAATTCATCTATATTGTAAATATTATCGATCTGTACCATTGTAAACCACTCTTTATAAAAACATTGTAGATACATTGAGTGCTCTAATATTCATAATCGTTTAACTCGTACTATGTCGAAATTATATAATTATTTATACGTGTAAGTTTTCTAAAACTGAAAATACCTGTGAATATGTATCACTAAGTTTATTTAATCACTTACCTGAAGGGATTTGGAGGGTTAAATTCTGTTCTTTTAAAAAGCATGTTAAATATATTTTGTTGGCATATCCTGTCTGTAGTGTACAGGAATAGGCCTATTATGACCTGCATTTTAGCGTGTTTGATTTGTGACTTGCTAGCCTATACATTTTTTTAAAATGTCCTGGAAAGAAAGTTTATTCTATTCTAATATTCTAATCTAGATAATTATGACGTCTTTTATTGGAATATCTGAATGTATTTTTATTGTCATTTTTGCAGTAAAAGTTATTTTACATTAATGTTTTCTCAAAAGTAGATTCATAAAAATTGTATTGTACAATAGAAGTTGTATGAGGGGTTCAAAATAAATAACGGTTTCATAAGTAACTCAATTCTAATACATTTCGATTGAAGTTTCTGCATAAAGAAAGTTACCCCGAATTGCCAAACACCACTCCCTGGATTACTATTGTGTATACGTTCATCGTTGTTATTATTATTATTATTATTATTATTATTATTATTATTATTTAATCTTTTAACTGCTGTGACCGTCACTCTGACAGGGGAAACAATTTGCTCACACGTGTCCACTTAGGGCAGAGATAATTATTTAAAATAATATTATAGTTATGCTTTGACTTAGAAAATACAAATGTTTAGCTATATAATAAAGATATCAATCCAAAAATAAATTTTTACTGAAATTTTTAACAGTGAATTTAAAATTATATTCCGCCGTCACAGTGGCGGATAAACCGTTTAAAATTCTAAAGATAGTTATAACAGGAGATTACTTATGTTCCAAAATTTTCATCTATTAATAGTAATTTTACTTAAGTAATAAACTATTTTCAGTGTTAAAAACATCTTTGGTTCAATATATTGCTTTAGCAAAGTAGGCATAAATATTAAAATACAAATGATAGTGGAAGATACTTACTGGATCTTTTAGGCGTATGTTAATAACTATTGTATTAAATTTCGACTGAAACGAATATTGTATTGTAATCCACTTCTTGCATCAAACAGCAAAACAGTTCTCTTCTGGGATGTTATTCAGATCGCTAAGTTAGGGGATACATGCACATATATAAAATTGTTAATGCCTATAACGACAACACTTCTTTCAGAGCCACGTGAAGATGCGCAGTTTATTTCTTCATATACATTCTGTTTTCTAGTATTCAATGAAGAAGCTAAAGTAACTAGTATTGTAATCCTCTGAAACTATCTTTGGAACGAAACCCCAATGCAAGAGCAAAAGTTTCTACCTGGCTGCAACCTCCATGCCAAAAATGGTTTATATTAATGCTTCTTCCGTGTATTTCTTGCACAGCTGCAATGTTAATAATGGTGTTTATCCATTCTGACAGTGACATACCATAGATTTTACTCAATGAGCTGCTGACTTTTGGGATTCTGCAAATTCGTAAACTTCTCAGTCTATAACATAGTGGGTTGACCAGTTCTCAAAATCCTTTCTTCTGAAAAGTGTCCTTACCCGGATAGACCTAACTCATTTGCACAATTCTAGAGTGATAGGGAAAAAGCGATTAAGTCAAAATTCCAAAGTTTCAGGAATGACAAAAAACAATTTATTTCCACAGCATTGTTACACTATTTTGTTCAATCCACCAGATATTCTTACACAGTATCTTATGCTATGTAAGAATATCTGAATGGACTGATCTAAATATTGTAAAAATGCTGTGAAAATAAATCGTTATTTATCTCTGCTAAAACTTTGGTATTTTGACTTATTCACTTTTTCCCTATCACTCTAGAATTGTTATATTCAATCTCCCGAGTCGAGAGAAACGCATTTCTCAGCTTCCAAATCTTGAGCTCTTGGAAGTGTTCTTTTCGGCGGGTTTAATATTCGACAGACGTAGATATTTATTGCCTTATAAATTATTAAATCGGTGCAGCACTTTTACGCAGAAGTGTGTTGCATTTACGCAAATGGGCATGGTTACAGTACCGCAAAAGCTAACATAGGCTATCATTAGCGCAAATGAGCATTAAGGATTACCTTACACTATCTAGAAGTGTGGCGTCCACTGCATTCTCCAAAGGATTCGTCATAACACTCATTTTCTTCAGAGCTGTTGTGGCTGGTAACGACGTCCCAAAGTTTTGGTGTACTGTGGTAACGATATTGTACCAGCTGAATAACTTTTCCAGAGATCCATGTTGTATGCGTGTTTCTGTATGATATGTTTCCTAACTTTTCTCTTCTGCAAAGAAGTGATAGAGATGTATATTTCGCTCTGGAATTCCTTAAGCATTGCAGTCAGCACATGAACAGATGGATGTGATTAATGAAATTGTTTTTTAAAATGTTTATGGAAAGACTTAATCCCATTTGTCGTTCGGGGATCACTTGGACAACTAGACCATAACACCGGTGGAAATTTAGCATCATCAGTGATGTAGATTGCCTAAATTTATGTAATCGCTGTGTGATTACTTTGTCACGCAATCATTTGCGGTACTGTAACCTGAATTTTTTGCGGAAATGTAACAGTATCCCACGGGCAGTTTTGCGCAAATGGCATGCACCCTATTAAATGATTATTGAAAAACTTACGAACAAAAAACAAATGTGCAAATGTAATGAAATGTTGTGTGTGAACTTCAGAGGCTTTGTAAAGTACGTAACAAAAATGGCGGTAAAGCTAAGGTTAGACTTAATTAATTCCATATGTAATATGATAGTCATATAAATGAGATGCTTCCAGTAATATATTACTGGTATACGCAACGACTCTATCTATTCCATAGTATTTGTAGGAAATGCCAGGTTGGGGCGCTGTACCTGAAACAATGCCACGGTGTCACACGTCGCAGCGAGACGAGTTAATTGGGCGGCGCGCCAAACTGAGTTGGCAGCTTTGAGACGTCTCACAGTAGCATGAGGGGTTTGGGGGGGGGGGGGTAGAGACGCCCGATCCAGATACACACCTCACTCGCTCACTCACTCTCATGTAATACAGTTCGATGCCATTTAAAAATCATTATATCGATTCAAGCCACGCCTGGTATTTCCAAATGACCCTCTTACTGTTCAATGGACGGATACGTTAACCAATACGCGTTATTCCATTTTCAAATATAGGCATGTTATACACGATATGTAATTTCATATGAAGTCCCTTCTGAGTTATTCTATAGTAATTTTAATTTCTGGTAGGTAAATGGATATTTAGTATTATTAACTCAAATACCGATAGCTTATAGGCCTCAGTGACAGCATGAGAGATGTTATTCAAGTCATTTTCTGATTTTGTGGTCCTTAGAGTGATTTCATTTGTATTATTCTTACTATATTCCACTATCCAAAACGGCCTCAACATTTGCTTACACAGTAGCTAATACTTGTATTGTACTCGTTTTAGTAAGTTTAATGCTACCACCGCTTAAGAAAATCATCGGGGTACGCTGCATCGCAGTTGGTTGAGGCACTGTACTACAAACCGGAAGGTCTCGGGTTCGATCTCCAACGAGATTGTTGAGTTTTCATTGAAACAATTCTTCTGGTGACATTAAAATCCTGAGGTCAACTCAGCCTCTAACAGAAGTGAGTACCGGGATCAATCCTGGGAGCAAAGGCAACCTTCCTTGCCTTCGCATGCCGAATATATAAAAATCTGGTTCCCTCAACCCTCTGGAACCTTGAGGTCCTTTATGGCCTGTATAGATACCACTTTACTTTTAGGAAATCATCACTGACTGTCGTGGAAGTCACCATGCTGATCACATGACCTCAGTTCTGTTATCTGCCGATGAAGTCTTAAGACGAAATTAGATGGCGCAGCGGTATGATGTAGGCTCTGTCTTTTCATGGGATCCAGCATATCTCTCCTTGTATAAATATTAATTATACAGTAATCATGCGTTGAGATTAAGTGATACAACTCTTGACTTATATTATAACGCTGAGTTCTACAAAGTTAGTTATTAAGTTAGTGAAATCAGACATCGTCTGTTATTTTATTAATTTTCACTTTAGTTTGAAATACAAATTAGTAAGTAATTACATAAGCACCAAGTTATATCATGTATAATGTAACCCCAATATTAATATTTCTCATACTGTATCAGTTATTTTATCAATCTTTTTTAATTAATATATCTCATACTGTATTAATCTTTTATAATTTATCTTTCTAGAGGTGAACAGTAATCATAAAAATACTTGCTCGTACCTGTTCTGATAACTTTTTGTTTCCCTGTAATAGAGGATTCTTTCGATTTACATTGATTCGCATACAAGTTAAGCATTTTTGGGGAGTCAATTTATTGCCAGTTTAATAATAGCTGATAAAATTTTATTTAATTGGCGATTCCAAATGAATAACAATGGGTGGTTTAGTTTTAAAATACATCTCTAACCATGAGGTCATATATTCATTAACGAGATTTTGAACACAAATTAATAAGAACTGAAAGCTCAAATATCCAATTAACATTTGTGATGTTAAATTTTTTAACAATGTTGCAAACTTGAAACCGTAGCAGAATTACAGCAATTAAGAGAATTTCTATGTTATCTATTTAACATTTTATATTTGTTTCTGAGGTATATTGTAACAATAAAGTATATCGCCTTTCCCAATAATAATAATAATAATAATGAATTGTATATATTAGTACATTATTATTGTTTTTGTTATTATTATTTTCATTATTAATAGTATTGCCTTAACTTTTTGTGATAATATAATTTATTCTTATAATTATATTTCTTAGTCTACCATTTCAACATAGTATATTTTTCGCAATATTTCGTCCCTCTGTTTGGTATGAAATTATTTTCAACTATAATCATGGTTTTCATTTTCAGGCAATATTCTTCATCATAATATCCACGACCTGCTTCTAAATTCTGAATTTATTCTTCAAAAAGTGTCTTCGTATTTTCTACTGTAAAGACCGGTCTACTTATCCACAAACACTCTTTATAATTTGTTTTCACGCTGTGTTTTAATAACATAGTTATTTAATAATCTTACCATTGTTTTACCTTGTAAGGATTGATAGGTATGATCTGTCCAGAGTGTAATATCGAAATTATTCAACCAATTGCATTTATTGTCCTATTGTAAACAGAATATCATCAGAATTGGGTAAAATAGATTACAAAATAAATTAATATAACATAAACATAATTACAGTACTTCCTATCTTAAGTTAATTCATATTAATAATAGCACTGTTTATAAATCTTATCCAAGTAAGCCATAGTTATGCCATACTTCTTCTCCATACGTGTGTGGCGTGTAGTCTAGTCAAAAGTTCCAGGCGTTACCCGGTTACCGTTCTAACAAGTAATAGACCATGGGCTACCAATAGCAAACCCTCCCCCCCCCCCCCGTGGGATTTTCTGACACATATATTTTCTTGTTGGTATTGTCGTCTAGTTTAAGATTTTACTTGTTTGCCCCTTATCAATTACAGCATTTGCCCGGAAACCCCGGAAAACTACGAAAATCCGGAGAAAATGAGTTTGTTTTAATTTTTTATTGTTCTTTGCCCCTAATATTCCCAGGGAATTTCTGACTCACACATTTTTGTTCGTGTTGCCATCTAGTTTAAGGTTTCAGTGGTTTGCCCCTTATAAATTACAACATATCGCCGGAAAACCCGGAAAACCACGTATATTCGGAGAAAATAACTATGTTTTATTTTTTAAATCTTTGTTCTTGGCTCCTAATATTCAAAGGGAATTTCTGACTCATATGTTTTTTTGTTGGAATTACCATCTAGATTAAAATTTCAGTTGTTTGCCCCTTATCAATTACAGCATATCCCCGGAAAACACCGAAAACCACGGAAATCCGGAAAAATTAATTTCGTTTAAATTTTTTAAAATCTTTGTTCTTTGCTCCTGGTATTCAAAGGGAATTGGTGAATCATATATTTTTGTGTTTGTATTGCCATCTAGATTAATTTTTCAGTTGTTTGCCCCTTACCAATTACAGCATATCCCTGGAAAACCCGGAAAACCACCTATATAATGAGAAAATGACTATGTTTTCTTTTTAAAACTTTGTTCTTTGCTCCTAATATTCGAAGATAATTTCTGACTCATATGTTTTTTGTTGGCATTACCATCTAGATTAAGGTTTCAGTTGTATGCCCCTTATGAATTATAGTATATATCCAGAAAACTCCGAAAACCACGGAAATCCGGAGAAATTGACTTTTTAAAAATTTCTTTACATCTTTGTTCTTTGCTCCTAATATTCAAAGGGAATTTGTGACTCATATGCTTTTGTGTTGGTAATGTCATCTAGATTAAGGTTTCAGTTGTTTTCCCCTTATCAATTACAGCATACCTCCGGAAATCTCCGAAAACCACGAAAATCGGGAGAAAATTAGTTTTTTTTAATTTTCTAAAAATATTTGTTCTTTGATACTAATAATCCCAGGGAATTTCTGAATCACATACCTTTTGTTCCTATTGCCATATAGTTTAAGGTTTCAGTTGTTTTCCCCTTACCAATTACAGCATGACAAATAATACTGGAAAAAATCCTGTTTCTGAAGGGATGAAAGCGATTGAAAACCTGGCAGCAAACGTTTCATATTCTAATTTGACATCTGTGAATGATAATTTATCTTGCCAAATCTTCCACAGTCACTATAAAACTTTCTTGACTGAAGTTATAGAAGGGACATTGGGTAAAACAGCACAATTTTGAATTGGTAATATCGACAAAGTGTCTTTGATTTTGAGATTTCAGCGAGCAACTAAAGAAAACAACTTTGACTTACACTTGGCATGTTTAGAAGATATGATTAACCTTTTCTTTGCATGTGACCAACACAATTATGGCAAATATCTCGTAGTCCACATACTCACCCTTTTGAACCTGCAAAGGACACACCTGAAGTAGAATTACTTCGCAATAACGGTTTCAGTGACTGTAGATCACAAGTTCCGAGTTCTAGAAATTCCGTGGATTTCCGTGGTTTTCCGGGTTTTACGGGGATATGTTGTAATTGTTAACGGGCAAACAACTGAAACCTTAATCTAGATGGCAATACCAACAAAAAAACACATGAGTCAGAAATTCCCTTTGAATATTAGAATCAAATAACAAAGAATTAAAAAATAAAACATTGTCATTTTCTCAGTATATAAGTGGTATTCCGGGTTTTCCGGGGATATGTTGTAATTGGTAAGAGGCAAACAACTGAAACCTTAAATTAGATGGCAATACCAACAAAAAATACGTGTGTCAAAAATTCCCTGGGCATATTAGAAGCAAAGAACAAAGACAAATTAAAACAAAGTCATTTCTCCGGATTTCCATTGTTTTCCGGGGATATGTTGTAATTGATAAGGGGCAAACAACTAAAAACTTAATCTAGATGGCAATACCAACAAAAAAATATGATATTCAGAAATTCCCTGGACATATTAGGAGCAAAGAACAAAGAAAAATTAAAACAAAGTAGTTTTCTCCGGATTTCCGAAGTTTTCCGGGGTTTCCGGGTAAATGCTGTAATTGATAAGTGGCAAACAACTAAAAACTGAAACTAGATGGCAATACCAACAAAAAAATATGTGAGTCGGAAAATCCCACGGGGGGGGGGGGGGAAGGGGGGTATACAGTAGCCCACGCTCTATAAGGCGTGTTTCCCTATCGATCCATCATTAACCTCTTAATTCATGGGGAACTTCTTATTTATATCTGTATTTTGTGGGTTTCCTTTCTCTGCCTCTAAATATCGAGAGGGGGTGAAGATCGGTTAATGGTAACCTTATGAGAAATTATACAATATACATGTCAGGCAGGATATTCTATTAATCTTCCGGATCGGGTTGGCAATTGCGATTCGCATGTGCCGTGGAAAGATCTATATTATGCTAAATACACCCTGAGATGTGTTTCATATTAAAAAAATGAAATGTATTATGTTAAATTACAGAACCAAGTAAATTGAAATGTTAATAATATTTGTCTTCCAGTAAAGAAAAGCTAATATCAAATCCTCAAGCAATAATAAAAGAAGCATGATTTCCGGGAACCTTCAGTTTATGAGCAGGACTATCATTAGACATACTATATTTTCCTAATATTCTTACTAATGGTTGCAAGGAACTTACAGTTCCGGTGAAAACAGGAAGAAAGTTCCTGTCTTACTTCACCCCGGTGAAAACAGGAAGAAAGTTCCTGTCTTACTTCACCTCGGTGAAAACAGGAAGAAAGTTCCTTGTCTTACTTCACCCCGGTGAAAACAGGAAGAATGTTCCTGTCTTACTTCACCCCATTCACCCGATCGTAACAATCACATGATTATAGTTTTCCAACGTTAAAGAAAACAAAATAGGAAATCCACTTGTTCAAAGTTTAGTGTTTTATCTCGTAGGATTGCATTATCAAGAACTCGAGATAGGCTATGTTTTTAACAGAGCTCTTTCCCTTAGTTATGAAAAGAATGTTAAGAATGAAAAAAATGTATAAAAAAAAGATGAAAAATTACATATGGGATTACATAATACAGAGTGGGTCAAAAGTCACGCACCATAGGGATTATAGAATTTGTGATTATGTTTTCAATATGAGAACCTTTCAAATCAAAACACGTCTGTAAACGGTCGCCCATGTTCCGTAGAGCATTGGACACCAAGTTTGGCGTGACAGCACGGCACTCTGCTATTTGCTCTCGAAGATTGTTTTCATCCCTGATCTTCACCTCGTACACTTTTGCCTTCTGGTACCCCCATATGGCAAAATCAATTGGATTTAAATCAGGGAATCGAGGAGCCCACTCTACTCGTCCTCCACGATCAATCCACTGTAAAACAAATTATATCACTATGGTGCGTGACTTTTGGCCCACCCTGTAGAAGAATACAATGTGAAGCATAAGGTAATGTTATAATATTAACACGCATTATCAAATGCACTCCATAATAAAACGACGGTGAGGGAAAAATGATAAAACTAAAGAGTAAACGAAGTCAAACGAGTATGTGTGGGAAGGACAGAATTTAGTACGTGTAAATTACAACATTGTGTAGGGGACAATGCAATTACTGCCCCAATAGGTTACTGGTGTATAGAGATTTTAATCAAAGCTATTTAATTAACAGCTACAAAATAATCAACAGAGATCTTTTATCAAATCCTCTTCATTGTTTTTAATTCCGGGATATACGAAAATAACACTTCAATTATAATTTGCAGGTAATAAAAATAAACAATTAACTTACAGTTTATATCGGAATGGATTGCTTTGAATATACACGTTTATATATTTTTGAAACTTGCATTGATTAAAAAATTGATGTAGGCCTACTTCTGACCTCTGAGAATAGTTCACAGATAACTAAACACTAGCTGGATGGCATTTATACAATACGTAAAATTTTAGTACAAGGAATTCGGTATTTACAAAATAATATTAAAATAGTATGATTGATTACTCTCTATTTTGGTGAACACGATGACACCTTAAAATCATCATTAATGACGTGCACTTTGGAAATCATTAGGTGTTAATCGTCACAAACCTCACATTAAAGAAAATATGAAATGTCACTATCAATGTCCGCATTTACATGTTTTAACAATAAGAGACAACTCTAGCTGAGCCTCGAAGGCCAAGAACTTGATTATTCACACGTTGCATACAAATTTCTGCAGAAAAATGCGATATACTTCGAAATAGTACAAAAAAGAATGCCACCACTAAGGGCAGATTAAGCAGCATTTTGATAAGATTATCAGAAAGCAAGCTATCTTTTCATAGGTAATCCCATGAGAGATTACGTGTTTATCGATATATTTGCGAGAACGAAGTTCGAGCAAATTTATCTGATGACACGCTAATCTCAAGTTGGAATTATTAAGACTTTTCCATGAATAAAATGTAACGGATTTTGTAAACAATTATTTTCTTACTTTGCTGACAATATTCTGTCAGCCGAAAGAACAGCCCGAGTTCCCAATGCTACCAGCAGTGCGTACCACAACATGGAGAGTGTCGTCATAGTTCCTTACATCAAATTGCTATAAAAGCACACGAACTGGCTTACACCGAATCGAAATTGTGTTTTTAAACTAGGGACATTTATATTATTTTAATTTCCATACAAGTTATCTATAAAATAATCTGTTTTCATTATGTTCACTGGCAGCATATGACTTATTAATCACCAGTAATGACGTCTCCAGTAATGAGCTGACGTTTTGTCAGAGAAATTACATCCTTCCAATCTGAGGAAGCATATTATAAAATAGACGATCGTGAGTGGTCTATATCTGATAAATTGCTAAACGTTAGTGGTCAATATCAAACACGCGGCGTATGAATGGAATATTCACCATAATATGTTTCCTTGCTTCAAAAATTCATCAGCTTGGGAAATTTGTATCGAATGATACTGGAGGTCAATATTGGCATCAAAACGTATGAACGTTACATTTTCTAAACATAGTATTATAGTTTACCTATTATTATGTATCGTTACACGGGCTGGGGAAATAATAATTGTATTCTTAAGTGAATTTTAGCATTAAGATAAAATAACGGAACAACACTTGCTCTCACGTAAATAAACATACTATGTTTAAACAATGACACAACACTGAGGTTCTGAAACCGGAATGATCGATGCCTTTCACAACGTTACAGCGCAGCAATACTTCCACTAGAGTACCTTGTATGCAGTCCATACCATCGCTGTAAGAATATACAGTCTGCAGTTTTTATCATGACTGTACAGGACGGCAAAACTAATAAAACACATCTCAGGGTGTATTTAGCATAATATAGATCTTTCCACGGCACATGCGAATCGCAATTGCCAACCCGATCCGGAAGATCAATAGAGTATCTTGCCTGACATGTATGATTGTATAATTTCTCATAAGGTTACCATTAACCGATCTTCACCCCCTCTCGATATTTAGAGGCAGAGAAAGGAAACTCACAAAATACAGATATTAATAAGAAGTTCCCCATGAATTAAGAGGTTAATGATGGATCGATAGGGAAACACGCCTTACTTGTTAGAACGGTAACCGGGTAACGCCTGGAACTTTTGACTAGACTACACGCCACACAGGTATGAAGAAGGATTATGGGATAACTATGGCTTACTTGGAAAAGATTTATAAACAGTGCTATTATAACGAATTAACTTAAGATAGGAAGTACTGTAATTATTTTTATGTTATATTAATTTATTTTGTTAATATATTTAACCCAATTCTGATGATATTCTGTTTAGAATTAAAAGGTAGGACAATAAATGCAATTGGTTGAATAATTTCGAATTACACTCTGGACAGATCATACTTATCAATCCTTACAAGTTAAACAATTGAAGTGTTTACTTGAACAGTACTAATTACTATTCAGCTGGGATTCTTTCTGTTTTGGTGTCGGGTCCACAAGACGACCAGTTTCTTTGTAGTGTAGCTGTTATAGGGAAATATTTTCTGGGATTCAGGAAGTTACGATCTATCTGCTAAAACTAATTTAATTAATTTTTATTGATTGTCGGGTCTAAGACTAGTGAATAAAATAGTGTAACCAGGAGTTCTAGGAAAATAGGTCGCCATAACACGAACGACTCTGAATGACCTAGTGAAATTTTAAATAAATAGGGATTTTTCTAGTTCGTTATAGATGATTATTTTTCAAAACCTTTGATACCTAAATTATGTACGAATAAAGTCAGCGCAGGTTGGTAAATATTAACAGAATCCAGGTTTGAAAGCCTCGGTTTATTTCGCTACGAAACTGTATAATGTATTCTTGTGTTAGCAGGGCATATTTTGCGTAGGATTTTTCTCCTGCCTCTACAGCAAAACGAAATGAGTGATATCTCAGAATTGAAATATTGTTTTAAATGAAATGTTGGCGCTGTGCCAGTTAGCCAATATGGGTAATATAACGTACGTACACATCTCTGTAATGAAATGTAGTGTCATTAGTATAAAAAAATCTCCTGGGGATCGCTACGGTAACATGATAGCAATGTTACACTTGACATTCTGAACCCCCTCCACTCCCCTTAAAGCAATGCCGGTCAGGGGGCGGTGCGAATGGTGATCAATCTTCTGCTATGCCAAGTTTTTGTATAAACAATCCTATGCAACAGGGAGCTTCTCATAGCGGCCTGTAAATAATTCCCAGTGACAATAATACCACCGTGAGTTACATATTATACTTGATACTCAGCTTATGTGTTTCATTCTATTTTCGTACCCAGTTCTTAAGGGAAGATTCCATGAATTTGCTTATTTCTACAAAATCTTATTATTTTTGTGGTGATTCCACTCTTAAAAAACTACCAAATATATCCTTTAATTTTACAGAACATAGAAAAATTATACATATATTTAACTTAGTGAAAACATTACGCCTTTAGAACTCTAAGGAACAATATTTCGGCACACTGGCTATGGTTAAATGCTTATGTAACTGTGCGTAACCGTTTTTATATATCATTTTCAAAAACGACGTCATTCTGCATTTGTTCTTGGTGATAATAATTTTTTCATTCTTGTTTCTTGTATTGGATTGCCTTCATTTTAGTTTCTTTTTCTTACGGCTACTGCAACTCGTTCCTTTTTCAATTTACAGTGTATAATTTGGTCACGGTCATTTGAGACAGTAAAATGGGTAGATACTATCCTCCCTAGAACCGGCCCGAAAATAAACATGTATGCCTTTCTTACTCTAGAACATTACTCGTATCTACGTAAGAGTGAAATAGACATATCCTACTCTTGTTTACTTTAGGGCCCGTTCTAGGGCGGGCAATATTTACCCATTCCACTGTGCCATAATGGTACTTTCTAAGATATATGGTGGATGTGAAAAATGTCTGGGTTTGGGATTAAATCGGTTGACCGGTACGGAGTAACGACCAATTTATTAACGGTCACATGCTTTCTAAATAGTAAATCATCACTATACTACAAAGCGTGACTATCTCACTCACTGACATAATTGTTTTCTCACTTCCAGATGAGCCGTAAAGTTGAAATACGGCATACTTATAGCTTAAAATAATAATAATAATAATAATAATAATGCTTTATTTTGCCTGGCAGAGTTAATACCATAGGTCCTTATCTTCCACTCAACCAGGATAAATATATATTACATTAAAAGAAATCTACAAAAAACAAATACTATAGATTTTATACATAATAATACAAAATGATAGCAAGAATATAAAACAATATTGATCTGCCTATATTAAAACATAAGAAAAAAATGCGTCCAATAATATGCAGAAAAAACAAACTGAATTAAAAAATTAGATATAATTGGGTGTGTATAATTATAATATTATACTATAATATACACTTAAATTGAAACTTAAAACTAAGAAATTAACAAATTTAAGCAGTGTAGGCTAAGTGCTATGAAAATAGTGTGCAATATAAATCAATCTAGGCTGGATAACGAGACATTATAGCTAGAAGTGTTTGTTTTTGCTAATAAGCCATAAAACGAAATGTTGTATTTCAGGCTTAAGGTATATTTTCTTAACATATTAGGATGTTATGGATTATTTGGGGGTAAAATTAAATCATGAATTAGCGCTAATTTCATAAATAAAACCACAAAAGCCTTAATCGGCTAAATAAAACTTTTTTTTATAATTATGTCATAATTTGATGTAGCATATTTCAAGTTTTAAAAATTAAAGTACGCTATCTTCGCAAGGTTAATTTATATAGGAAGGCATATTCAACATTTACTATGCATCTGAAATCACGTAGATATTTAAGCATTTTTGCTTACAATAAAAAAATAGCTGTAATTATTTTTGTCATTTTTGTGATTTTAATAATATTTATTACATGCTTAATTCTGGTGAATATTCACTAAATAATCATAATAATTAAGACTCGAGATCCGTATTCTCATTACATTACCTGTGATAAGATTACACACACTGATAGGGTTTACGCGTGCAAAGTTTAAGGCATATTCCTGCAGTCTTGAGAAGCCAGAAGCATTTCCTATCAAGTTTGATGAGCCGAAAGCTATCTACCTTTGGAAAGTAACAGTATTCCCACATCGACTTTGCTTTATGTGTACCCGAAAAGAAATCTTGTAGCGTGAAATAACAGGGGAGAATAAGATAAAGTGACTTCGTTATTTTCATTAATATCTGAGGATCTCACCTGCTGGCTGCTTGCATTAATATATAGGAGTTTCGTTGTAGTTCAGACACTGTACTAATACTACCACAACACATTCGCTTGTACTGTACAGTACAAAAGGAGTTCTTTTAGGGTTTGTGAGAATAACAAGTATTCAGAATTGTTCTATCTACACTAAAACACATTTTAAAGTAATAATAACAATGCAAGCATCTTGCATGAACATTTCACATAATCCAAGCTTTGTTAGCATTGTAACCGTGTTTTTGTTTACCTTGGTAAGAGCAGTGAAAGCAAATAGAAGCAGTCGACGTTTCTAAGTATTAGGTTGGATTAGGAGTAATAATTATATAGTGTTTATCTGATATTTCTTAGTCATATTTTGGATAAACTTCTCAGGAATCTGTCAGAAAATCAACTTCCTGCCGATCTCTTCAACTTCGCTTTCCTACCATTTGTTATTATTTATGCATAATTTCATATGCAGGATATCTTTAACAAAACTTGAATACTTTAGGTACTTAAAACAAAATACCCAGTATGTTTATTTAAATAAATCCAGGTAAACTTATGTAACAAAGTGCCAGATAAAGTTAATAGGCCACTGTCTGAAAAATTGTACTTTATATTCATAACTCCTAGATGAAGTCTTTACTTTATATGTCATGCTTTTGTTTAATCATTGACAATTGATATTATGATATGAAGAAAAAAGTTACCATACTGGCACTTAATAAATTGAGTTAAATGAATTGCATGTATGTTATCGATGTTAACCTTCATTAAATTCCCTTCCGTTTTTATTCATTATTAAAATAGGCCCACAGGCCGCCCCCATGGCTGAGTGGTTGGACCGCTTGTCTTCCACCGCTGGGACCCGGGATCGAATCTCGGTGGATCCATGTGGAATTTGTGGTAGAGAAAATGGGGTCGGGGTAGGTTTTCTCGGGGTGCTGCTGTTTCCCCTGCCATATATCACTCCACCGTTGCTCCATTCATCATAGTATGACCATTTGGTTGCAATAAAGAATTATTATATTAGGCCTACAAAACTCCTATTTCTGAATTCACCAGTAGTACAGTCTTTGTACTGTCTAGCGGCGAGCTGAAGGCCGAGCTAGCGTTCCCCCACTACTTTACCATGCAATTGAATTTACATGCTTTGTCTTCCCCCCCCCCACTATGCCATCAGCTCGGCCTTCCGCTCACCGCTAGACAGTACCAAACATCACAATTATTGCGATACACAAGCCTTTACCACAATCTGAATTCCTGAATAGTTCATTCACCCTGCGGACTGCAATATAGTTAGTTACACATCAAAGCAAGCTCTTAGGAATTTACTTATTTAGCTTTGAAGGTTAGTGGCAGTGAAGCAATCTCTGCCACTGTCACTCACGAGAAGGAAGGGAAATGTACAGATGCATTGCCTTTAACCATGATCGAACGAAGAACCTTTTACATGATATGAAACAAGTTAAAGCGACGGTATAATTCCACTTGAGGAGAGTAACCATAGTGTGGTATGGTAAGGTACATCTTTATTCTTATATAAATTACTAAAACTATCTCCTACGGATTACCGCCGTTCCTGGTTTTACTATGCACATGACAAAGAAAGAGATATGTATCACTAATAATACAATACAAGATAATACGATTTAATAATGCTATACAAAGATAAAGAAAAAATACAAATATAGGCTATACCAAAAAAAATAGCAATGTGAGTAGACTCCAGAAATCTCATCTTATTTTCTAAAGAGCCATTCTTGAACCCCTTAAAGAGTCCCCTTTGTAGGGGAATAAAATGGGAATGAGATAAAAAATGGAAGGTTTGTGAACAGTAATAGTGATAGTGATGTAGTGTAGATTTTATTAGCACTGTGCCTGCAGCGAGGAATGTGAAATGAAATAATTACGCTTCAACTCAGCAGAGGAATCTATCGCAATTCAGTCGAATACAGCGAGGTCGCTGATCACAGAAGGATACATAGGTGATCAAGTTTGTAGGCTTTTCGACAGCGAGGTTCTATTTTAACTTGACCGTTCGCTATTACGTGTGTTAAACAGTTAGGACCAAAAGGTGTATTTTGATTTTCTTCCAATTTGGAAAATTTCTTCCTTGAAGTCATATAGTCTACTGTAGGCCTATGTAAGGATTTTATTTTTTTATTCCGTTTCAAGAAGATGCCCGTTTTAATGGTTCGGATTGCTGTATGTTCAGCTTCTTTCAATGAATCTAGCCATCCAGTCCATGCTATAAAAATCTGAATACAGCTTGCATCCTCGAGTGTAAAATTGTCTACAACTTGTCCTAGTACATTTTAATGGTTTACGGCATTTCGTCTGTTCGTTTGTAAATCTGGTTTTACGTAGTCACGACTAAATGCGTAGATCGATTTTCTCCCAATATAGCATTATGTTCCTTGAAGTCATTAAAAACTATGTTTATTTTTTTTATTCCGTTTCAAGATAAAGAGCAGATCTTGAGAATTTTTGGACGCGTGTTCTACTATTGACAGAACTAGTTTAAATCTAGCCTATATATAGATCCCGCACGAAATCTGTGCCGATTGCCTAAGTCATTGCATTACGTTTTCGTGGGGACTGTAGCGTCGATTGGCCTGCTACCTTTCTCTCTCGTACAACAGTACCTCCCTTTCTATTTGTAAAGGCCAAGCTACCTCTCTCTCGCACAGTAGCATGTCTCTCTCAAGAGAGTAACGGTCTCATCGGCACAGATTTCATGCGAGATCTTTAGTAGAATTGCACGCCTCAAGAGGAGAGCTAATACCAGTGCAGTGAAGGTTTGTTAAGAAGAAAGTCTTCAGCTTCATGAGTTTCATGAGGGACCTAGTGCAATTCAGTGGAATATCACATCACGGAATAAACAATTATTTAGAAAAAGTGCATTGTTGCTGATGGCAGCATTGCAGCTTTAGTTTTATTAGAATTCTTTCGTGAATAAGGAATATAAAATAGAAATACATTTTACGTATTCTGAACCCAGAGTAATTCAATGAATCTAGTGGAGTATCGGGCCACGGAAGGAGACTGGAAACTTTGCAGTGGAGGCTTGTGACTTTTCGACCACCAGTCTTTGGTTTCATTAGACTGCTCGCAATAGTTAAAGACATATACGTGTGAAGTTGTGCGAAAACGTCATCCTACAACAAGGCCCGGACTATCTCAAATTGCAAAATACTAAGTGATGTGACAGTGCCAGCTCCTCTAATTGGCTATTGTCTTTAAATATTACGTCCAGTATAGTAGCCTGTTCTTCCGTAAATGAAATGAAACCATTTTAGCGAATTCTGAACCAAGAAATGACGTTATTGCATTTCGGTCGAGTCCACAGAAGGAAGGCTTAGGAACTGTGCAGTGGAGGCTGGTAGCGGCGTTGCAGTCTTTGGTTTCATTAGTGCAGTTCCATCCTCGAGGAGGAGATACGAGGAAGAGAAGGGTATGTTCTCTTGTCATCGTAGGCAAGTGACTTAGGCAGGTTACATAGTGGTGGGCATGTGGTAGTGGTGGCAGCGGTGCGTTCATTATTGATGAGTTGCAGCAGCAGGCGTGTCTTCATTATTAATGGCGTCCTTTATTTCTACTCGGCGGATCACGACAGTCGCCACGCCCCTTACTCTACCAGTGTGGACTCTCATGCGATACTTCCATTTCCATTTCCGTCAACCCTTCCACACTTTTGTTTGCCTTTCATCTTTATCCCACAAATACTTGTTCTTGTATTACAGCTTCCGTGTGACTTATTTTCCTTGAAGAGTTTTTTCGGTGTTTTCCTCTGCTTTCACTTCTTGCTTCATTTTTCATTTTTTTTTCTCCTTTTCCCTTTTTACCATTCTATTAATGACAATTAGTTGGTGTCCAAGCTTAAGAGGAATAACCATATACTGTTATTTATTATCGAATGATCTCATTCTGTTCTGCTTGCAACCTGTCACATACTAAGTAGGTTGCTGCGTCAACAAATTGCTAGATTGGGTTCTTTAACTCTCCTCTTTTTTTTCCACATCTTTCCATCCATGCTTCCATTTTCTGTATCTTACCTACTTTTCATATAGGCCTATTTTTTTTTATTCTACCATATCTCTCTCCGGTTTTCCTCTTTCTTTATTGTCATATTCTTTTCTTATTTACCTATTCCT
Organism: Ectobius pallidus; assembly: GCA_964059195.1. NCBI lineage: Eukaryota > Metazoa > Arthropoda > Insecta > Blattodea > Ectobiidae > Ectobius > Ectobius pallidus. The sequence goes on from CAXKWD010000006.1 coordinate 78,429,324, forward strand.
CTTCCATTTAAAAAAATATTGTCTCCTTGTTTAAGTTTATCGTTCATATCATCTGCCTCTTCTTTCCCGAAACGTTGCATTCATTTACTTGGTAGTCTCTGTGATTTGTTTTCTACCGTGTTTTATATTTTGTTAAATAATTTTATTTCCTTCAAATTTACTCTATTATAACTCGTCATGGGAAGGAAGGAACTTTTTTGGCATTTTAACGATGATAATTTAAGCCTTCTCAGAACATCTCCTTTTCTCCATAAACTCTCCCTCCCATTTGTTTTTCTTTTAACATACTAGTCTTTTATATTATTTCCTAACTCATTTTCCTAAATCTTCGATTAGTATGTTATTTATTCTTTACTTATGAAACCTGTACTGGTATAGTACTTTTATTTACTTGTAAAAATGTTCTTAAATAAAATGTTTCCTTATTTTGTCCATATTTTAACAAAAGATATGCTTGCATTAGGCCTAATCTGGCTGTAGTAGAGTGTTAAATACATTTTTATTTCACATCATTATTAAAACAATGTGTTGTTTCCATACCTATTTCCCTTTAGTTTTCCTTCATCTTCATTAAAATCTTCCTCGGTTTGTATGAAAATGATTGAGAGATTAAACGAAGTTTTATTGTTTGTCCCGTAATGCTTTCTCCCGATTTCAGTCTTTCTGGCGGTTGTTGTGCCACATCACATCTAAGTGTCATGAAAAGGGGTTAATCTGGAAGATTTATAACCCAAGACAGGTCACTTAAGATGAGACTATCCTTTATAAAATGTGGGTTGGTTCTCTTTAATAAAACAAGATTAAGGAGGATATATTATGTCAGCAATGCTTATTTTCAGAACGTGCTTGAGAAACAATAACTGAGAGTGATGGGCATGTCCACTATTTTGTGCAAAGGCATTATAACAATCCAAGTAATGATGAAAATGTATTGACGTAAATACGTGTATGTTAAAATCTACCTCGAGAATGAGAGTACTAAGTTAAAGCTTAAAATTCATTCTGTACAGGTAGGAGAAAAAAAGTGGACCAACTAAAATATCTAAGTTGCCGATATGAGCCACTGCGCATGCCTAGCGGCATTCACAGGATAGTAGGGAATGTATTGAAATTTTTTCTAGTGTCGACTGTTGACTTACCCCATTTCGAAACCCATTAGAAAATAATCCATTAATTTGTCGGTGTGTTTTCAGACAGAAAAATGCACAGATAACAGATGTAGCCTATGTCAAGTGAAATCAGCTGCAAGAGTCGGTCCGCTTTTTTTCCCCCTACCTGTACATATCACTGGAAATTCACAAAAAAATTATAAAAAAAAATAAAAAAGCTAAATGTAATTTTACAAAACAAATATTTTTATTACCGCTATTCTATTTAATGCAATATTATGACGAAAAATGCTATTACACATATGTATTTATTTATTCTATTTCAAACTCTTTAAGTAGGCCGACGCTTCATATGCATATATTACGAAACCAATTTCCCATCTCTAAATACCAAAATAATAATGTTCATATTTCACATGACAGGGAATTCAATGCAAATCTCGTCAATATAGATCTTCCTTAATTTTCTCAAATTTTACTTGGTGGACATAGCACACTGAAATACTCAGGCGACGACATGTCTGGTATACAATATGACTGACATAACTTTACTGCAGTAAACACCTAGGATGGCATTTCTCTGCCATACAGTTATTATTTAGCAAGATGCTCCTGGTAATTCCCGAAGCACATGAGACTGTCTCATTATGTGAGTACCCTTTAGTATGATGAAAATTGCTACAGGTGTAACAACACGATTTAAGTGAAGCGCAGGATAACTATTTGGCACCAGATAGTGCCCAAGACATATTTTAGTTCGACCATACTGTAATACGCTTATTACGTGTGACGAAACGGTATCATAATGACACTCATTTCGAAACTGATTTTCATTATGACATCGGTGATGTGGTATCGTTTATTATCGAACACAGAACGGTCTTGAGATCAATTCTGTTCGTGACAATCAGTGGGTGCAAGAGCATTATTCATTAATTCGTGTCATTAGCTTACCCTAAAAGAATAAGTAATTATCTTTATCAAATATTTAAAATAATAATAATTAAGACTTCTTCTGTATTAAATATTCCGTTGGTGATAACTAGGGGCGGATTTCTATGACCTAAAAAATAGGATATATGAATGCATTTATGACCTAAAATGATTAAAAGATGACCAATAAAATTTAAAATATGACTTTACCACTTACATATTATGTCTATTTTTGTAAGTTTCATTACAATTCATTTTATTCAAATATAATGTTAATTATTTAAAATATCTGTAAATTATCAAAAAGTATCAGTATAATGCAAAATTTACAAAAATGATATGAAACTTCAAAATTTCTTTAATATGCCAAAAATATGACCTAAATGTGCATATTCATACTAAATATGCTACAATAGTTGAAAATTTCCTAAATATGCAGTTATATGCACAATAAAAGCCGTTCCATTTTCACCAGGATGCTTGGAATCGGGTTTAAATTAGTTCGAAACCTGAAGTTGTGCAAAGGGGAAAAATTTGACATGTCATAGAAATCCGCCCCCTAGTGATAACTCATATATTTAAATAAGAAACTTAATCATTAAATTAAAGTTATCTTGAGATATTATCAGTGCTTGCAGTGTTTCGCTTATTGTCAACAGGTATCAAGGCATATAAATCAGCCAACTGGATAGAAGGTCGCTTGATCGACACCAAATTGAGTGATAAATTGTCACTAGACTAAAACAATAGCCTTGAAGCTTGGAGGAGTAACTAATAATTTGACGTCAATCGCAGATGTTACCCATCCGCTGGTTGGCATGTGTGAAAGTTTGGCACAGCTATTAACCATCCCTGCTACTCTTGACACAAGTTCGCAACCCTGATATTCGCACATGCGTATCAATTTTGTTTATAGCTAAGTTCTAAGTTTGTGAAAATTAGTCTTAAATGTTTTAGCATGTAAATTTTAAAACTTATTTTTAAAAATAACTATCTTCTTGCAGTATTGTATTATTGTTTCCCGGGCTTCCAAAAGGATGAATTGGACGTTTGGTTCCAAGTTTGCAGTAATGTTTGGTTTGGTAGACTTGACTATTTCATCACCCCTACCCTTTAACATTATCTTCAGTTGTTTCCTGAAACTCAAGGTAGATGGCAGTGTGCATCATCTTTTCTGTACGAAGTACATCTTATTCTTCTATAGTTTCCATAAAGAAAGGCATTGTGTTTATATTTTGCAGCGAAAACCTAGGTATATTCTTCTTAATTTTATCCAAATTCTTAATATTAAAAAATGGATTATTTTTAATTTCAATATTTAACCAATTTAATTTGTAAGACTATGGAAATCAAAGACGTCTATTACCATTATTTTATTATTATAACAATTACTAATATTATTAATCATCGTTCTTATTATTATCATTAGCCTATTATTATGTTTCACAGAATTTATCTACTCTGTATTCCTTTTTCCCATAAAAGAGGACACAGTTTTATCTGCTACAGGTTGACAACAACGCTTTAATCGATAAGAATATTCTTACTGTTCTAATTTTTTTCACTCGATGAAGGAAATAAAAATGAATAAATTTTCGCTTTGCGGTTTTTAATAAAGTTGGTTGTGTTCGTGCGAATTAAATGCAAAGATTATTACCATGAACCATATCATATTCAACGAAGTGTGGGAATGTTAAGGAAGTTTCTTCCGTCACGTATTCTAAACATTTTGTACAAGTGACAGTCAGATCATTGCGACCGCATCGGCGATCTGGGAATGCGCTGCGGCAAATATGCGGAGACTAACAAATCAACTGTGACTTTAACCATGAACTTAATTACAAAACACACAATAGGTTTTATGAATATCTCAATGTTTTATTTTGCTCCCTTTAGTCTGGATAGTAAGCTAATTCTATTCTGTATATAATATATATGCTACTACGTATAGGCTATACTATGTACATGTTATATGATGTGTGTGTAAGTAGGTTAAAATTTGTGCATGTATAGGCCTAGCATAAATATATATACATAAATATATATACATATACATATACTGTATATATATATATATATATATATTTATAAACATATATTTCAACAATATTATCATTTTAAAAGAATATAGTCATTGTTATGTATGAAGAGCCCTACACTTTGAATTAGGATGCATGCAATATTGACAACACACCTGGTAATGGACCTACCTGAACTTTCCGGTCTCGGCTTTGACTGAAATAGATGTATAAAATGCCCGGATTTTATTTGGTTGACATGACACTTTTTTTTTCCATTCTGTCAGAGGAGATGACATCCCTCATTATATTTCTTTGCTAATACTGATATAGAGCACATTACAATATAGTTTAAAATCCCAATAATTACGTTAGTAATGTTGTCGGTACTGGCTATGTGGACCTATGAAATTGGTTACATGTTTCGTAGTTTCATAGGCCTGTATTCTCTTCATAACGCCAAATGGACAGCTTATAATATTCCTTATTTGCCTTATATTTCCCCCTATGATGTATTTCGGGTAATCTTTCAAATATTACGTCTTCAGCTTCTCATCGATATCTCAGGGTCGCAGAATGTCAATAAAATGATCATTGCTGCTATGTATTATGGGAGTATCTATCGGATATCTATATTTTCAATTGCCGTTCAACTAGATACCGAGAAGGCTCAAGAGGAGGGGCCGATTTGAGGTCATGTTACAATATATCACATGACTAATTATGGCTAATTACTGCAATTTTGGTGTGCAACTATAATTACAAGTGATAGATTATCAGGTATAACATAACCACAAAATAATGAAAATTAAATATTCTTTTTTTCTTAAATTTATTTTCCTCTCGGACATTTAACTTAATGTGCATGGCCAAATAAGTTTGTACTATGTATAATTTATTGAGCGTGAATATGGGCTCTTAGGACACAAACATTGGTCTATTCTTATTTTTTTACTTGTGAATCAACAGTCTTTGAAGAAATCTCTCATGAAGCAGATTTCTTATATGTCGAAAACTATATTCGTGCAGCCTAAGCTTTCCGACAGAACATATTTCATTTCATATACTAGACCTATCAGTAATACTTATCATTTCTAGAATTTATGTTTCCGTATACGTATATATTAAAACGATTCTAGCACTTTTCCAACTCCACTTCATTGCTAGAAGTATTAAAAAAATAAGTTGTATATCTGTCTTATATAGGCCTACTGTATTTAAGGGTTTGGAAATACTGATCGCAGTGCCTATCTGTCCAAGATGTGATGTCCCCTTTACTGTTCGACATTATACTGGCTGAGTGTATTGTCACTTTAGCCTCTCGAACAAAACACCTTCAGGGACTAAGTTTGCACGACATTCTGCGTGACGATGCCAGTACTATCACCAGGGTCATGTCCTTTTTACGTGATAGTGGCCTCTATGCCCTGATCTAGAGTAAAGTACACTTTCTTTCGCCACCTTTGATAGGCCCCCATGACCTTAGATTTTGACGGGCCCCTAAACTCTAACTCTCCCTCTCTCTCTCTCGCTCTCGCTCTCTCCCCCCCCCCCCGATGGTGGTTTAAGTTTGGTAACGGGACATTTAGGCTAATCGTTTCATTTCATTTCATCTAACTACTTATGAATATTTTCGTATGTATTATAATCACTACATCAAATGAAATCAGCAGGTGCTGAGAAAATTTGAATGCCTGGCAACATTATCCATGGCATAGTTGACTCCGGTTAATAAATTCTCAATTATTATACAACATTTGCAGTCTTCAATTAACTTTTTGTGAAAAGTTTCATAAATTAAACCTAGAAATAATACGCGAACATTCACTAATAGCAAAATTTACGCGACTAGGAGAAATCAAACTGATTAAATATATAATGCAGAAGTAATTAAAGCTTCTAAAATATACTTTGTCAGTTTTTTTAATTTTAAAATACCGTGATGTTCAGTTTATGTACCCAGTTAGTTTTAAACATAATAAGATTAAGGTGTCAATAAATGCATTACTTTACATGAAATTGTTAGGAAGAATTCAAATTAGGGCGGCTATCGCAGTGGATTCTATTTTACTTATGACATTTCACTCCATTCTTCATAGGCCTAAGACACATTAATACAGTATAATATTTTAATTAAAGAAAATTTGAGATTAATATTTTATACAAAAAAAAAGTCTCGAGGTTTCAATTACTTCTGAAATTCCATAGCTATCTGAAACATAATTACTACTATCCCAGTTCATACAATTGTGTGAGAGTTGCAGGTAACTCGCATGCTGTTGATACTTTGTCATCTTGTGGAGTAACATTTGGTAATAGTATTCTGTTCACACGGTGCCTGAAACAAGCAAACAACTCAATGGACTGCTGTTTCAATTGCTCGTCCTCTCCAAACCTCGCCATGTTAGTATCAGACTGCTGTTATTGTGAACTTCAACAAAGAGCTTGTGGTACTTGTAGGAAATTGTGTTTAGCTAACGTGGTATAACAAGATTTTGGTTTAGTTTGCGTCGGCTTTCCATGCAATTGCCTGGTGGTTATAGGCTTGTTAGTATCTCTCCTAAACTCTAGTCATATGTTAACGGTGGAAATTCCCAATAGCATTTTTCATAACTTTTTCGATGGTTCAGAGATGTACGTTAAATCATTTTGTTTCATGCTAATCTATATCGAATTTCATGAGTTCAATCACTTCGAAGAATGCTGAAATTTGCAGAGAATTATTGCAATCTTCTACTACCATAATAAGTTATTAATCACATACCATGAGAAATGTAAAATATAAAATAGGCACCGGTACTTAAATAATTAATTACAGATGGCTACTTGCAGCGAAATCCTCTGATCATGTATTAAATTTTAATTTCTCTACCGGTGTCATAGGTACTATAGGTGGAAGAAGGACCCTGAAATGTCGAGTTTGAGTACAAATGCACATTTTGAGATGCCCTGAATTTAAAAATACAACTTTCAGAAATGACTTTCCTTGAGAAGGAAATTAAATCCAGACTAAATTTACATTTGGGTTAGATATCATCTGGTTATGTGACAAAAGATAGAAGTCTATTTTCTCTTAATTTTACTACCACTTTGCGTGAAGAAAATTCCACTTCCCTATTTTCTTGAAAACGGCTCAAAGATTTTCTTTATTTTTCAACACCAGGTGCTTATAGGCCTACTATGAGCTAAAACTGTTAGTTGAAACATTTTTTGGCAAAAATTTTCTTAAGGGTAGTTATAACCCAGGCATCATTGCACAAACTTGAGCTTCGAGACGTGGATGATGAACAATAGGCCTATACTATTTTTCATGAGGCTCATACAACTGAATATGCACTCCTTGCGATATGGTCTGTTATTCTAAATCAGAATGTAAAGGAGAAAGTGATAGGCCTATTACCCATTCTTAGAATAGAGAAAGTTATGGGAGTTCAACACACAATATATTTTTAATTGTTAGCCGTCTCACAAAGAACATAATTCAACTTCGATGCACTGTATATTTTATACATCGATTTAAGGGGGATCTTACACTGATATCATCTGTCAAAGATAACATTTACTTAAAACAGTGATACATTCTATTCTATGCAACATGTTTCAACGAAATGTTGTGCACTAATAGTATCATTCATGTTCTTCATTGTGATTTGTAAGACATTTAAAGCTGTGTTGTATTAAGTCTTGTAGTATGGGAATATACTTTTCACTTTTGAATCAACTCATATACCGAGAAAAATTAAGTTAATTAAGTTAATAAACTTCAATTTTCTGCCCCAGTATCTAAGACAGGCTAGACGTTAAACCACACACGAACTTTGTGGGTGCTTTCAGATATTACTATTAAAAGTTTTAAAACTTACATTTTTAAAAAACTTCTTTTTCAGACTAAAAAGGCTTATTTCGTAAGGTAATCCATATCTTTGAGGTTTAGCTTCTAAAGCATGTTATACGAAGTGAGCCTGCAAAATTTCATGAATATTGGACCAATAGTTTGGAAATATTGGAAATATGAAGTTTTGAATCTTGGACCAATAGTTTTAAAGAAATCATGTTTAACATTGCCAAACAAAAACTAAATTTTCGGGAAAATCTAGTTAAAAAATTAGACAGTAAGTTAAAATGACCACATATTATCTGACATAGATGTTCATAACGAGGCGAAAAGAGCTAATTTTAATATAAAACTTCATAGACATGTTTAGAAAGGAATTCTCTTTCCCATGAGCTAATAAAAATAGAAAAAATTGCCTATAGCGGTGTATAATCTCCCTTAAATGGTTAACATTTCACCCAGCCTAGTAACGGAAGTTTCAGCCCTTCAACAAATCCAAAATATTAAGCTAACAAAAAATCATCTTTAAATTCTTCTACGTTACCCATTCTTTTCCCAATATAAAATTATTCACACAACTTTTCTTAGATTATTTTGGATGTGAATCAATTGTCCAATGCCTTGCTTGAATTTATCGAAAATATTCTGCGGAACATTGGTTTATTTCTACAACTGAATCTGCGCTTTAATTATAATTTAATCTATCAACTGAATTTGTTGAATGATTGGCCCTGACCTGAAGTAAGTATTGTACCACAGTATAAGTATTAATACAGTACAGAAACTCAGCCCGTTTTTCTGCCAGCCGAGCATGCGCGCGCATTTACTAGCGATCGTAGCGGCCATAAAGTAAGGCTACAGAAACTACTCCGGGAAGTATGTAAATAAATAGGAGTGTTGTATTTATTAGAACACGCTATGTTCGAAAGGACCTTATTATTCTGCTGTAAATTTCAGTAATAATAAAAGACAAAATCCTGAATTGCATTTCTTCACTTTCTTGAAACATCCAGAAAGGTAAGAACGAAAATAAGTAATATTTATTGTAGGTCTACTGGCTTACTCGTAATTCTGGTGTGGTTATGTTTCAAGTTACTTTAATGTAATATTTTTATATTTTATTCTGTTGTAATGATTTCTGGTGTATAAAATAGGTCATTAATGGTCGACAAGAAAACCTAGTAACAAAATATGTAAAATATTTGAGTGAAAATTACCGTCTATGATTGACACACGCCGAAAACAGACAGTTTATGAATTCCTATAAAAACTCGTTAATTAAAACTGCTGTACCGACGGTGTCTTCAATTCCAAATGCTCCTGAATTTTTTGTTTTGTTTAATGAAGTCCATCCTGCAGTAATTGACGCTACATAGACCTACAATAAATTGAAGTCGTATATTGCCATATAAGGCAAAGAATTAGAATTAGAATTAGAATTGTTTTATTTTACCTGGTGGAATTAAGGCCATTAGGCCTTCTCTTCCATTCAACCAGGATTAATACAACTGAGCTTTACAATTTTACAATAAAATAAGTATGATACAAGTACAAAGTTACAAATACACAGGAACATCATTATATTATTATCATTTAAGACTTAGAACTAGTTCACTAGAGATAATACAATACATTAAAAAAAATGTTAAAATAGTTTGCTACTTACTAAGATTTAAACTATTACTAAAATATTAACTATTACTAAGAAATATGATGTGAAAAGATTTAAACTATTACTAAAATATTAACTATTACTAAGAAATATAATGTGGAATAAAAATGAAAAGTTGTGAACAATTGGAAACGTTTTCAGTATTTAGATATGTGATGATTTATTGTTATTAATGTAAAACCAAGTCCCTAACTATGGCATCATTGGTCAGCTTACGCAAGAATTGCATTTGTGTTTGACAGTTCCTACAGTTCTCAGGTAAAGCATTCCAAGATCGCGACATGGAGACAACAAAGGAGTAAGAGTAATGGGTTGTTTTATGACGAGGGATACTTAGAATAGAGTTTCTTTGTGAGCGAGTACCGAGATCATGATGAGAAGATAACCGTTGAAAACGTTCATACAAATAAGTTGGTGTTGAGGAAATAATCAAAATACACTATTTTGAGGAAGAATCAAAATACACTGTCAACAATGGCGTGCAGGATGAACAACGTGACAGACCTATAATATAATTTACGTAATTAATATGTAGGCTATTTATTATCATAATTTGAATTATAAATTATATTAAAGGGCAATGATTTTAAAGGAAAAATACTAGGCCTAGGTACAGTCCTTAACAGTAGCCTATTTAGGTATTGTTTACCTCTTCTTAACTAGAATATAATACATTATCTGTTTTATTATTTCTTAAATTTAAAATTAGATTTGCATTAAATAAAAATATTCTGTATTTTTCTCTTTTAACATAACATATTTTGCGATGTGTTTATGTATTTTCCCAAGCCATTTCATATGATGAGAATGTAGCTTTACTCAATCTCCACATGGAGCGCTAGTGTCGTCCAGCCAACATGTTGTCATAGGACTTTTAACACACAGTTTCTTTACTGTATTAATACTTATACTGTGATTGTACTTAGAACTGTGCATGGAGCTTTGTATTATTTATATAATTTAAACTTAACATACTGTAGTGTGAAAACTGCTTAATGACGAGCTTCATAACCTGTACTCTTCACCGAATATAGTAAGGGTAGTAATTAAATCACGGAGGATGAAATGGGCTGGACATGTTGCGCACATGGGGGAGGAAAGATATATCTCAAAAATATTGACTGGGAGAACCGAAGGGAGAATACCACTTGGAAGATCTAGACATAGGTAGGAAGACAATTTTAGAATACATTTAAGGTAAGTGGGATTGCGAGGGATGGTTGGATGCCTAGAATAGGAATAAATGACAGGCTCATGTAAGCGCGGCAATAAACTTCCGTGTTCCATAAAATAGATAATATTTCTCTAGATTTCTTAGGAAATGTCTATTGCTATTGAGTAGGTAGGTAGTGTGAAGTAGTATATTGCACATTACAACGAATAGATGTACGGTATTTCACATATTCGATGCGATATTCCCAAGTCTTATGCAAAACCTGATTTGCATCCATAAAGTATATCTAACTATTGCAGATGAGACTCATCTCTTTTGATGTAGGTCCTGGATACGGCTATGCGGAAATTTATTCATATTTGGGCACAAGGTATTAAAATCAGTGGACTGCTCATAAACCCTTTTTTCGAAAAATACATATATAAATGCGTATAGAATTCATAAAAATAATATATTTCCCTAACTCAGAAACAGTACGCTGTGCAGGCCTGTATGGAATAGAGGAAAATGTGAGGCAAAGTAAACTTATTTATCTTTTGAGGGATACAGTATATAGAATGTTATGAAGTGTTTTAATTAAACATTTAGGTTCCATTATTACATGATGTATAGTAACACAATAAACTTAATTTAATATCAGTATTATGCTTTTCCCAAATTTTCTACGAGAAAAATATTTCAAACTATGATTTACAAACTTTAATTATTGTATTCGAGAATGCATATTTTGGCTAACATTCACAGATCCAGGACCAATGCTTGTTTCTGTTAATGGGTGTGTAATTCAAATAATACAAACATTATAGGCACAAATGTACTCGGATAATTTAATAAGAAATAATCAAAGAATGACGACATGAATTTGTTTACTTTCATCATTTATTTTGCCTTCAAATATTTAATCCCGAGTAATATTTTCATTTGGGTGCCTAACTACTAACTCCCCTCGAGGGACTAGGCCTACTGTTTGATAGTCTATCGATATGAAAACTAAAGGCGTACCTTATAGGAAGGCCTACATAATATAAACATCTTCAATATGGCATTTAAGCGCCTTTTAACCTTTCCAGAGCTAAATTTATATAATAATATATACAAAACAATAAATAAATCATCAGCGAGCTTTAAGTTTGAAATCATTAAGGAAAGAACTTCAAACGTAGTTTCCTCTACTCGTAGTTACTATATCGTTCTCTGCTTTTCTTATGTTTCGTCTTCGAAACTTTCGTTTGGTGCGGAGGAATTGGAGAATACCTCGGTAAACTTTTTCAATTAAGAGACAAGCCCACTTTTGTGTTGTCGGTTAGCGAAATATTTGATTCAATTTGGATTCTTGTGGTTTCCCCATCGCTATCTTCCCACGAGACAGTATGTTGTTCCCTGGAATCTGTGAAAACATTCTACTCAATAAATAAATGCCAGAAACTTCAAGGTTTTAATGAAGTGATAATTTTTCATTTTACAAATAAATTCTTTCAAGCACATTATTTTGAGATAAGTATCAACAAATGTGAAATTACTAACATCCTTGAACACTAAGAAAATCTTCTTATGTCATGGTTTGTTGTTTACGTTTTAAAACTTATTCTGTTTCGAGATGAAGTTAAAGTTCTATTGTAAGAATTTAATATAATGTATCTTAACCCTTAAATACATATTTTTAAACCTTAAACCTAACCCAACATTTCTTGTTTATAATATAGGCCTTAAGTGTATAGTGCTCTCCCTCTTAAAGCTATCTCTAAGCTAGACCTTTATTGGATTCAGACCTCTAAGTTTCTTTGTGCTGAATGAAGCCATTGGTAGGTAATAGTCCGATAAGAGGGCCAACACTCTTATATTTTAGTACCAGTCGCTTAAAAAATTAATCTCACTTATGTAAATTAAATTTTTCGACACAATTCGTGTTTGAAACTAATTTGAACATATAACATTTAAAGTTTTCCTATTTCTAATACGCCTACTTTTACCTTTATATTGTTCCTCTTGAGTGAAAAGTATGCGTACAAGAAAAAAATATATTTAAGCACTTACTAGGCTTACGAAATGCATGATAAGTTTCGAAGAGTGAGAGAGTACGTTTTCTTGTGTCTTTCTTATGCTGTTTTTATTTTATATTTCATAACTTTTTTTTTTACAGTTTTAGAATATTTCTATGTACACGGTAGTTTCAATTAGCATTTGCAACTTTCCTCCTGTTGATGAGAGAATACTATCCAAAACAGTTTTTATATTAAACCAGATATTTTGTCGATGGCAATGTTCTCATGAAAGTATTTATTAATTATTGTTTAATAGCAGGGTTATTCTCCAGAAAAGGGCAGATTCATGTCGCAATTGATTTTCTGATGTAAAATAAGTATTTATGGATTATAAATTATTATGATAAGTTAGATTGAAATAAGGTCTATTTGATCCCATAGTCCACTTTTAAACAAAAGCTACAATTTTCTGTATTTTAGGGCACAGTATGTGAGATCTCACCTCCGTGTCATGTCCCCATGCCTGACTTGTCATTTTCATTCTTTCATAATTCTACAGACTTTAATTTGTATTCCATTTTGGTATTATAACAAGAACAAACAGCTCAAAAATGAGTTACTAATAACTGAAAAGCAAATATATCATTTTGTAAAGACAATTTTTTGCACTAAACATGCCTGTCCCAACGTGAGACCTTACCTCTGTGAAATAATATAAAAGTTCAATTATTTCCACAGAGATGGCACTGTAGTCTATCTATCTTCCTTGGACTCTAACTTTTGGCGGTTTTCTTATCATTTATAAAAAGCCAAGCTGTCAGTGTGCTTTTCTGTGTTTTGTTTGTGTAAAAGGGCTAAATGCAGAGTTGGTAATTGGACTTGCCCACCTCCGAAACCTACACCCAACGGTAAAGTTGTATGTTTTTATATTTACTTTTGCTATAAATTATAATAATATGGAATGCAACGTTAAACTCTAGAACTGAGATTTTCTAACCTCAATTGTTCTCAAGCTGTTTGACAAATTATAGAAAAATCTCACTTCCGTTACTCTCACCTCCCTTACTGTTACTCTTGTGTCCTATCCATGGAGGTATAATTAATGTTGTAATTGATTACATATCTAACTGTCTGCATTTATTATTTTTGTTTAAAGAAGATACTGGTATAGCCTAATAGTTTATGACAATATATCATGTTTTGATTTAAAGTTTTGATTTGAAGGTGATAATCTATTTTAACATAGATAAAAATAAGTAAAAAGTTGTGTGTTAATCCATTTGTATGGTAATAAATATTGTTCTTTTTCATGATAACATTTAATACAGTAAATTTAATCTAATACTCACATAACTTGTATATAATTACTATTCTTACTATTTTCTCACCTCCGTGAATGCGCCATTTTCTAACCTTGTTAATTTAATGTAAAATACCACTCTGTAAGTAGGACTAGTACGTCAGTAGTACTCTGCAGAAAGAAATATTACATAATAAATTTTACTTGGTCCAAAATAAAAAATAATTTTAAAAAATTCTAACATTGATATCTGCCCTTTTTTGGAGAATGACCCAGCATGCTTCCAGGATTTTACTTCTTTTTACTTTTTCAACACTTGTACTAAAACCTAAATAACCTCGCTGTCGACGGACCTGTAAACCCTTACCTACTGACATCTCTCATGATCACTTGGCAATTTTATAAGACCTGGTATATTAATGATTTTGTATACATTATTGTAGTTATTTGTGCTCTATTATTTTCATTCGTCCGAACATTGGATGAACGTTTTTCATTCTTTCCTATGTGCTGATGAGACTTTAGATTCCCTTCTTCGAAGATAAATTCTTTATTCCCTAAGTGGCTTTGCGACGCTGGTATACGTTTGGTTAGCTCTGCCCTTGTCTTTATCAGTCTGAATCCTCCCCCACCTTCTTCTCTCACAAGCATCGATCCAAAGTGGAAGGTTTCCTTAGAAACAATGCATCCCTCCATCCCGAACTCAAACTATCCCATCGTATCATCGCTTTTCGGGGGAACTAATTAATTTCAAGTGTCTGTTCACTTGGTAATTCACCTATTATTATTACTGCAGCAAAAGCCATGCGAGCAGTCGTGCCTCTTAAGGCATTTTACATCCTTAAAAGCGAAATAAACAATTATCTCATCCCTCTGCCTTCCTCTGATATGTCAGCAGCTTAAAATGTGACCCTCGAGTTAGAGATATTAAGGTTGATTACAAGACATTTCTCTAAGGCCCTCTTCAGCGACGATTAGAACTTCCGATCTCTTCTACGTTTTCTACTTAGTTGTCTTTGTTTAACCAGGCTTTTAAAATTTTATTTTTTCCTTCTAGTGAAAAGCAATCTGTTTGTTTACTTAGAGAATCAACAGTATTTTTTATTCCATAATGAAGATTTTTTCCCCTTTTATTAATATATTTCCTTCAGTTCTTTTATCCTAATTTCTAAGTATTATGTGTAATAAAGTTTCCTTTTGGAGCAAGCTAGAACGGGTTAAACTATATCTTTTTATTGTGTACCACCAAATAATATACTTAAAATATAATAGAGTAAAGATCTTATTTCGCACCTTCTTGATGATTATCATCAGATATCATCCCTGTAATGTACAGAGTTTCGAAACTGGATAGGTCCAAACAATAAATTCCGTAGTGCCATAATGAGACTGGCAATACATGCTTTTCATCATAAGCTCTGCAGAAGAACTGAATATCATGAACCAACAGAAGAATGCGTATGTAAACTATGCGACAATACGTGCACAAGATACCATTTCTCCGTATGTCTACATAGAGTGAAGGCATTGATGGAGCAAAGACTTAGTCTAAATGCACATTTCTGCGTGTTTTCTTCTTATTATTATTATTATATACAGAGTGCAATGGATATAATCATGCACATTTTTACAGATAATGTGTTACCTATATGGTTATAATAGTCTAATATAGTGGTAGTATAGTGGTAGAAAGTTTCTTCCTGTAAAAAAAAAAAATTGTACGAAAATGTTAACATCTTGCAGGATTAGTACTAAATGTAGGATCTTATTTTCTGACTGTGTCTGTAGAAAATGTAATGTAGATTTATTTATTTATTTTTTGCTTTGTTTGCTTGGCGTATTTCAATAGAATAGACGGTTTTCGTATGAAATTGAATTTTTTGTATGTTCGTGATATAAAGATGGAAAGTCGAATAATTCGAATTATTTGTAGTACCCAGTGCCGGCAACCTAACTTACCGATATTCATTGTTGAATTATTTATCGCACAGACGCATCGCTATATTAAACCCAATATTAGTGTTCTGGAACTAAGTTACCATGCTACTAGTTACGCCTGCTAAAGCTTTAGTACCGGTAACATAATTATGAAAATAAGAACATGAACAATGAACATTAACAACTTGTTAGAACCGTGAGATAAAAATAATCGATCGCTACCAAGCAACGCCTACAGTGGTATTAATCAGAGGTGGCAGTCAGATGCGCGTGAGAGAGGTGACGCATGTAGGAGGAATCATGGGGAGGGGTAAGAATATTGAACTGCTCTGGCGGGAGAGGAGAAGCGATTGTAACAAGGTCTCTTGTTTCTTCACTGCATTATACGATCTTACCGCTCTGAAAGCAACGACACAACTAACCCATACACCCCTCCATGCAGTACGAATGTTTATTGGACTCGTCTGCATCTACTGCGCATCCATGCTTGGACTGCCACGTCTGATTAATACCACTGTACGTGTAATTACCATTGATAGGCCTATAACAAAATCTCTGAAACAAAAAGAAACTCTACTTCATTTCGTTTTTCTCTTTTTCCTCGGTTCTCTTGAAACACACTTGTCACACGAGTATGCTGTTAAAAGGCAAAATTGCATGCCTCCGTAGGCTAATAATGAAGAGTTGGCTACATGTTCTTTCTTCCAGTATTGCCGGGGGAGGAATTATGTAGAAATGATAATTCTTTTACACTGTAAGCTAAGACTGAAAAATTCAATTCCATAGCCGGGATCTGAACCACAGATCTTCTGCTCTCGGTGCTGCTGCTCTACCAATTGAGCTACCAATGCAACGATACAACACCGAGATATGTGAGTCAGTTGGAAAATTTAATGTTGTACCGGCACTTTAGGATAAAGTTCTGGGTAAACTATTATGTTAAACAAAAAGTATAAGCAAACTAAAAAATCCATTGGTAAATATAGCCTATAAAGCAAGCATCAAAGAATCGCACATAAAAGTCAGGTTCATATTTTAATATTTTTCAGAGGAGATAGGTTTCAATTTTAATTGAAATAAAAATTAAATTAATTTCTCAAAAACAAATTTAGATATTAAAATGTAATTTTAAACTTCAAATTCTGTTTACGTTTTAATAAAGTATAACATTAAAGTCTCTTGGAGAAATAGTTTAGAAAATCACTCAAGACTTAGTCATCTTTTAAATTCATTTATGCCATTCTGCTTAGCAACATAGCTGCATCATTTATCCGTTTTTAATGCATGGATTAAGTTGATATCTCAGTTCTAAATTAACTTTCTGTGTGCCCAAATATTGAGATATGTCGAAAATAATGAAACACGATAAAAATTAAGTTAACTATTAGGTTTGTGGCAGCACGGTGCATATCCCACGAAACATATAATTAATAAATTAAGGGCTTTAAAATATATATTTAAAAACTATATAACTCAAACTATAATTTTTGGGGAAAACATAAAGTGACCTTAATAGGGGCCGATAAGTAAATGGTGCAGAGACAACTCCTTTCCCATCCGAATCCCCTTGTACCTGAACGATGCCTATACAATAAACCAGAGTGGACTGGATTGAATAATTTCGGTGGTCTTCAAAATTAAAACATGCACGTAGTTGTAGTTCAGCGTATTTAGATTTTTGCACGGCTTCAGATGCTGGAAGAAATTATTCATGTCTGCCGGGAAGTGTACTCATTCCCATGCAGCTCATATCAGGAGCATCTCGCTCCATCTCTTGGGATCATGTCGTGCCTGCTTGTACACTGAAATATGAATAATGTGGATGAGTTGTCCGTCTTCCTAACGTTTATTCAAATAGTGTAACACCAGAAAATGTTAAACCATATTATAAATGCACAAGAATTAAACATTAACACTTTTAAAGAAAGTTAAATAAAATAGTTAAATCAGTCAGAAAGATAAAAAAAAATTTAATACAGAAATACTTATAACATCAATATAATATCCACTGTGTAAAAATGAATAAACTTAGCTTCATGGCTTATGGAAATGACATATTTTTCGCAAAAGATCTAAACATTGCTACAAAACATACAGAAATCCGAAATGAAATAGCTTGGACTATGGACAGACGATGCAAAAAATTAAAATATTTAGGTGAGGTTTTTTCTTCGAACAACAACGATAAAGTAGTTGCCACACTCAGGCATTTCAATTCATATTGCACTATAGTTCTTTATTACATAATTATCATATTACATAATTACAATTTTCCTGCGGCATTATAATTAAATATGGATTTATATAAAAAAATTTCATATCATTTGAATATTTGCATTTATTAATTCGTTTTCTTAATAAAATTTGGATATTTTGTGAATATTTGTAAAATTTGAAATTATTCATTGTTTGAACTAGTTTCTATTGTGGCAAGATTTCTAAAGTTTCATACTTAGTCTATATTATAAAGTGGTGCTTTTTCTAATATTCACTTGGGCTATTTCAAAATGAAAATCTATATTGAAAAAGTTTAAAATGAAAGTTTCTATTAAAAAAAGTCATATTTAAAGTTTTCATTGTAAAAGTCATATTTATATTCGCACACTAGCGTATCATTAATTCGAGTTATAAAGTTTAACATATGTCAATTATTAAAAGCCTGTTTATGGTACAATTTTCATTTCAAAGATTCACATCAAGTTGTAATGTATGAGTTCAAATGAGTATTTGACAATTATTAATATTTCATATTTTATATTTTTCTAACCTGGTATATTAAAAAAAATTTTAGCTTTTCGAATGATATGAATCTAATGTTCATTAAATTTTTCAATCTTATTGTGTGCGTGTGTACTCCTTTGGAACAAGATACTGTTCGAGTGATTTGAACTTTCAGTACCCTCCACCGTGGGATTCTATGAATATCAAGACATAAGAAGACTTCTACTGCTGTGCTCCAGCCTTGCATTGGGGATTAAGCTTATCCCTGCTTGATTTTGACCTTAACGGGTCCGGCACAGCGTCTGGTACAGCATCAGTTATCTTTCAATCATCAAGCAATCAACGGAATCAGTCTACAATTAGCCTTCAGTCAAGATATATTTCTACTATCAAGAATTTACAATAATCTACATTCTGCTACTTTGGACTCTGCCACCGTCTCATCATGTCAGTGAGTGATACCTGGGGAATAGACACTGGGTTTTCTGCATCTCACCGGCAGACAAGTATTGTATATTCATGATTTTGGAACTGGGATTACACACATTGTTCTATAAGATCAGAACATATTTTGATACATCTAAGTACTTCAGAATTTTCGCATATTATTATGGTACTTCTGCTTCAGTGGACTCTTTTGGATTGAGGCCACGGGAGGTCTTTCAGGGGGTGAGCTGTTGCGGTTGCAACCTATTTTCTTCTGAACTGAACAGTTATTATTATTATTGACAATTAAATCGTATATTTTGAGTACACGCGCGTTTTGTTTCTCTATTGTCATTCTGTATATACCAGGCGAAACTAATCTAGTTATATTAGTAAAGTAAAGTAAAGTGTTCCCTATTACAGGCCATGGAGGCCCAGAGGGTTCCAGGAGGTTGAGGCTCCCAGATTTTTAGACATCGGCACATGAAGGTGGTAAGGTTGTCAGCCTTACGCACCGGCCGCCTTTACCCCCAGGATTGCTCCTGGTACTCATTTCTGTTAGAGGCTGAGTCGACCCCAGGGCCATAGTGCCACCAGAAGGATTAGGCCAATTGAAAAACTCCAACGACCTCATCGGGGATCGAACCCGCGACCTTCCGGTTTGTAGCGCAGCGCCTCAACCACTACGCTACGGCGTAGTTATATTACTTACTCTTAATACGCTAGTGGTGCCATCTTTTTCTGTGTGTACTATTTTGCGACTAATTTTGCCTGGCTGCTAGAGTTTACGTGAGCGCTTAACGCTACTGGGCTGGTTCTATTCTTCTTCTATCCTTCGTCGGCGACTGTCCTAGTTTCTTCTGTGTGTATGGATCGTCGTGTCTGGGCATTGTCTTCATGATGTTTGGTCGTCAGATGAGCGAAGTATATTTTTCTATTTCATTATTCATGTTGTATTTAAATTATTTCTATTTTTGTATATTTCCACTTATATTCACTTTAAAGCATTTTTATTTTGTATAAGTAAATTCACTTTAAAGTTTCTCTATTTCGTAAAGTTAATATTTTTGCTCGCTCACCTGACATTTCAATAATTTTCTATTTCGGCCTTACAATTCTAAATTAATTTTTTTTTATCATGAAGACAATGGGTGTGTCTGTGACGTATGTATGATGATGAATGAATGTTTCGCCGACTACTTTCTTCTCTCTTTATTCTTCTCTTCTTGTATTTTCGTTTTCCTATTCTTTTCTTCCGTTCCGGTCATGACCGATATACGATAAATTAAATATCCAGCCAAAGTCATTAATAGTCATAATTACATAACTTTTCTCATACCGTAAATTTTGTATTCTGGCCTATTCTGAATTTTGCTTGCTGTTAATTCTGGCCATATTGTATGATCTAATAATTTCAAATGATACATTTCTAAATATAAATATTAATTTGATTACTCATTGAATTTTTTAATACTTTTGTCTATCGTAATTTCAAATACTGCAGTAATATAAAATATGGGTCATTAATATTGTTCTCTGTATAAAAACTTATTTCTGTCATTTCTCTATTCTGTAATAAACTTATACATATTGAAATTTAATTCTTTTCCTTACGTAAATATAATTGTTGGGCTAACTATTCCAGTTCCTTCCACTTTTTATCCTTATAGTCTGTGTGCGGTCTGCCATCCCTATTTATCCTTGGATATATATACATTTAATTATCTTATATAGTCATTTTTCCAAGGGGGATTGGCTTGGTAGGGTTTTCGCTGCGCTGAGTTCTTCAACTATTCTAACTATTCAACATATTACCAGCGCCAACATTATTCCCCCTACCACCACTAAATTACAACACAGCAAGTCCATAATCCAAAATTCAATTAAAGGCAATACACACAATTTGCCCTCAATGGCCTTGCACAGACAGATTTAACATTATTACTGGACTAATAGAAATAATTTATAAAAACTTAGTTTTTTTCAGAATCTATGCATCGTGAAACATTTTCCCAATATTATCTCGATTTCTAAAGTTTCTCTATACTAAGAAGTTTGGAAAATGAAATGTAATTCTGCTTTCTGTATTAGACTTAAAATCAACATAAGTAACTTAATGGCATGTTTACTTGTTACTATGCCCATTTGGCGGATTAACAGTGTTTTAATGAAAATTTTATTGTAGATTTTAGTTATGCATACGATAATGAGGCAAACTTTTCTCCCACTGTAGTGGAACTATCATTGATCGGTGTGTATTTCATCCCAGTCCTTCCTGGAAATCGAACCTGTATCCGAAAAACCAGAAATTTTAAACCAATGGTCAGCCCATTAGCAATAATCTTAATAATGCAAATGGAAAATGCATTAGAATCAAAGCGCATGTAGTATAATGAATAATGTGTACTGGTGCCAGTGATGCTCTCAGTAAATGGCGTGCTGCACGGCACGGACAGAAGAGTTCGGTCGGCGCCATCCTGCGTTCAAAACTCCTTCTTCTGCAGCTGCCGCTCCTGCTGGTCATCCATATTTAATTCGCACGAACTGTCTGTCCAAACTTGATGGTGTGTAGGGGTTTGATTAATATTTGATACCATGGGACAAACCTTGCAAATGCCTTCGCTCTAAACTTAGAAAGCCACATTGTTCGATACTTTCAACATATTCTGTAAAGCGGTTCCCTTTTCATGCAGGTATCGTGAAGTGTAGCATAATTTTCTTCTAAAAGATTGAACTTGTAACTGCACTTGAATTAATACACAAAAAGTTAGATTATCTGCATATCCAGTTTGTTTAGGTAATTCATCGAAAATTTCCAGGTAACTTTATTTAATACCAGAGAACAAAATAAGTATTGCCATTTATTTATCACTTCAATTTATTTTGAATAATCTTTCAAGGAAAATAAATATCGGAAAATTTACAGTTCTTATAAAAAAGAAACAAAAATAAATTGTCACTTCTATAAAGGATTGATAATTATTGTCTGTTTTGTTAGCATGATTGTTATTAATAAAATGAAGCATTTTTAATGAAAACTGTATAAGCTATGGGTAAAACAGATTTTCTCTGCATAGAATTGTACCCTCCAATATTGAATTATATAATGCCATTAAAGAATGAAGCATTTCTGTTAATTTATAAAGAAGACTTTTACTAACACCACGCAAACTTTTAGCACCAAAAGGTTAAGTTAAAGAAGAAATGAAATGTTTACTTTTAGGTTTTTTGAGTCAGTTAAAGGTGAACAAGCTCCCTTAAAGTCAAGGTGCAGTTTAAAATTCTAGTATTAAATCATCAGTTTAATAGTTTTCTCGTAACCTTGTAGTTATATTAAAGTCTGTATTAAGTCCTTTAAAGATCTAGTAGCAAACCTGGAAGTGTTTCGATAGTTAGCTCTATTGGCAGATCTATTTTAATAAGATTAACTAAACTCAATGGCAGTAGACAATTCCTAAGCAAGTTAACGGAATATTATCTACTTTATAGAATTCGGAGGTTCATTGCCGCGCTTACCTGAGCCCGCCATTCAATCAAATTCTTTGCTATCTTCATCCAACCACCCCTAGGAAATCCTACTTCCCTTAAATCTATCCTAGTGTAGTCCACCCACCTACGTCTAGGTCTTCCAAGTGGTCTCTTCCCTTCGAGTCTCCCAGTCAATATTTTTTAGATATTTCTTTCCTACCCAATGCGTGCAACATGTTCGGCCTATTTCATCCTCCGTAATTTAATTGCCCTTACTATATTTGGTGAAGAGTGCAGGTTATGAATCTCGTCATTATGGAATTTTCTGCAGTCCCATTTTTCATCTCTCTATTTTACGTTACTTTACTTCATATTTACATTGAATTTACATAAATCTTTAATATTACTAGAACTTGTTAGTGTTGTTTACCTTAACGAAACTTGTTGCCTGGATGTTCAGTTATTAGTTATTAATAAAACCAATAAATAGGCTTATGTAGTCTTCACTATAAAAATATCTAGATCTAGTGTGCGTTTTTTTACTCTCAATTATTTTCTTCTATGGTAATATTCATCTGAAATGTAAATAGTGTATTGCTGTGATAGCAGTAAGCGAGGTAAGTTCTTGTTATGCTAAATTAGAATATGAATGTGGATTTATCTTGAGGAAAATAATTTAGAAATTTTCCAAACAACATGCTTCACTCCAGCTTTTTAGTTTAGTGTCAGTTTCCTTATACATTGATATAAATACAAACTTATTACAAGTTGTAAAAAGTTTTGTGAGTACACATTTTGCTTAAACTCCCTAAAGGCTCCTTTGAGCTTTAACATAGCTACATGAGAAATTCACTTCTAAACAGTCTGACCTGAAAAAGTCAAAGAGCAACTGGACGTGCCCTGTCTCTTTCTCCGCCTGAGACCTCTTTATTTTTTATTTTCCCTTATATCTCCCTTCGCTCACTTTTTTTATTGAATATCAAAGAAAACATATTTTACGCAGCGATGACCATCATGTTTACTCGGTAAATATGAAATATGTGATCAAAGGATAAGCCGAATTAAGTTGGTAATACTGAGATGTGAGAAATGAATAGACAAGCTTGAAAGAGCAGGAAGTTTTCATAAAGAAGTGATGATTTCTGTCAAAAGAGGATTGCTTCAAAGGAGCTGAACTGTTATGAGGAGAGCTCAAATGTGTTTTTCTCACACTGTGACTCAGGAGCTTTATACATGCATTAAATTATGTTATAAATGTTAATTGCTCTTAGGGATCGTAAGAAACTTTTGAGAGAAAAATAAAAGCATAATAGGAAGTGTACAGGGTTTTAGAAATATACGTTTTTTTTTGGTTAGTTTATTTGAAGCATGCTCCATTACAGTCATATGAACATGCACTAAAATTAATATACAATCTTTTTATACATAATTTAGAAAAGAAAACCCACATTTCAATGTACATATTTTTCCATTATGGATATTATGTCTTCAATTTTTCGAAATTGATTTTATTCAAGAATGTTTTGAATTCTTTAGGGTAATTTTTTCATAATTTTGTGATTATGTAAGAGTCGATGTCCTCCAGATTTAAGTACATGGTTTCCGAATTTTTGTCTCTCGGCTTTTAACATTTCGCAATCGCATATTATATGGTCGACTGTGGATCTTCTTTAATTTTGAATCTTTGTAGGTAGGCGCCAAAATTTCCGTGTCCTGTGATGATTGCTATTATATGAATTGTGATTCAGAAACAGTTTCGTGTCTAGTCTTCGACTTACCATTGGGAAAAAAGATTTAGTTATAGCTCCATTTGAAGTTTTCTTCCATTCTATCTCCCACAACGTTATGCTGTCTTCTCTCAAGTCTCTCTTTTAACTGCACTTGCCGGTATATGGTCATACGCTAGTTCACAGACATTGCTGGACGCTGCTTCTTTTGCTAAACGATCTGAAATAAACGTTCATCGCGCGCGGAGTATCACTGACGATGGCTAGACAGGGAGGAGCCGGCTTTCCTAATAACTAAACTCCTTTTCTTAAAACATGTATAAACTCTTACCTAACAAAAGATGCTGAAATTATCGTCTTCCCTTACGTAAACAGGTCTTGTATCCGGAAAAACACATTCTGGTTGACACGATTAAAATCGGGCACAGTAATGTTCCTGATTTCATTTCTAATGTTTCCATTTAGTTCTTCCAGTGTGAGAGGATTTGTCTTGTACATTTTGTCCTTCAGGTTGACACGATTAAAATCGGGCACATTAATGTTCCTGATTTCATTTCTAATGTTTCCATTTAGTTCTTCCAGTGTGAGAGGATTTGTCTTGTACATCTTGTCCTTCGAAGATTTGTCTTGTACATTTTGTCCTTCAGGTTGACACGATTAAAATCGGGCAGAGTAATGTTCCTGATTTCATTTCTAATGTTTCCATTTAGTTCTTCCAGTGTGAGAGGATTTGTCTTGTACATCTTGTCCTTCGAAGATTTGTCTTGTACATTTTGTCCTTCAGGTTGACACGATTAAAATCGGGCACAGTAATGTTCCTGATTTCATTTCTAATGTTTCCATTTAGTTCTTCCATTGTGAGAGGATTTGTCTTGTACATCTTGTCCTTCGAAGATTTGTCTTGTACATTTTGTCCTTCAGGTCGACACGATTAAAATCGGGCACAGTAATGTTCCTGATTTCATTTCTAATGTTTCCATTTAGTTCTTCCAGTGTGAGAGGATTTGTCTTGTACATTTTGTCCTTCGAGGATTTGTCTTGTACATTTTGTACTTCAGGTTGACACGATTAAAATCGCGCACAGTAATGTTCCTGATTTAATTTCTAATGTTTCCTTTTAGTTCTTCCAGTGTGAGAGGATTTGTCTTGTACATTTTGTCCTTCGAGGATTTGTCTTGTACATTTTGTCCTTCATGTTGACACGATTAAAATCGGGCACAGTAATGTTTCTGATTTCATTTCTAAAGTTTCCTTTTAGTTCTTCCAATGTGAGAGGATTTGTCTCGTATATTTTGTCCTTCAAGCTACCTCACAAGTAAAAATCACACACAGATAGATCTAACGAGTGAAAGAGCCATGAACCAGCACTAATCACTCTATCTTCAAACACTTCCCAAGTTTATTCATGGACTCTTCTGCTGTATGAGCTGAATCTTGTTGAAACCACTATACAATTTCTCTTCTTCCATCACGTGCATGTTTATCTCACATCTCTGTATATTTATTGTCTTTTCATTTTTTTAAAAAAAGTCCAAATATGCGTCTTGCACTAACAGCACACCAAGCTCCAACCTTCCTGTCATAATGAATGCGATCTGGATCTTCAGTACTCCAGTATTGAAAGTTGTGAGTCTTCACACGTCCATTTTAGGTGGAAAAAGGCCTCGTCGGAAAAGAACAGAAGCTGTGGGTCGATTAAACCTTCATTTACTGAAGAAAAAACCATTCATAATAAGCAATTGGATCACCTTGTTTTAAACAATGAACACGTGTACACAGGTTTTTGTTTTAACACCTTTGTTGCCTTGTGAGCAGACACCACTGAAATCCCCACATGTGTTAATTTTGCAAGTTATTTTTTTGGTGACTGTTCAGGAATGGCACCAATATCATCCAATTTGTCCTCTGTTAAAAATGTGTGTTGACGCTGATGCTTTTTATTTTGCACTGAACCCGTAGCATCAGATCTATTCGCTGTCTTGTGAATTACAGTTCTGGAAGAAGGCACTTCACCTGGGAAGTTCAGAATATATTCGGCGCGAACACGGCGTGCTGATTCATATTTAAAATAACATTTACATACAAAAATGCGTTGCTGTAGAGTCATTTGCTTGTTCACCTTAGGGACTGGAGGTATCCTATTCGAAGAAATTCATAGGTCAGAAATAAGTAAATTTCATTATTTTTTTCCTCAGCAATTAATTGCTCTATAGTCTTGAAATCTGACATACTCTTTATTGACTACTTCTAAAACTGAATACTGTTTTATAAATTAATCAAACTGTTACAGTTACGGGTAATTATCGCTTTAAAATGGTTGCCACGTTTCATGCACTGAACTGCCTTTTCCCTGATAACTTTTACAAATATCAATATTTCTCTATGATTATTTTTCTGTGTGTTTTTAATATCATGGGAACAGCACCATATAGAATCATTCATTTAACATTAATAGCTTTTAAAATATATATTTTAACGAAAAATAAAATTTTAAAAAATTAAAATACTGAAGATAATCCAAAGAGTGGAGATAATGTTGTTCATATGATGTTTGGAAATAGATAGAAAAAAGAATCACTCAAAAATATTGCCATTTGTGGAAATTATCACGGAAACGGCATTTTAGTGCACGAAACGTGGCTGCCATTCTATAATGATAACTACCAAAAACTGCGACAGTTCGATTAATTTTGAAAATATTATGCAATTGTAGAAGTAGTCAATAAAGAGTACGTCAGATTGTAAAATTCTAGAGCAATTCATTGTTGAGGGAAAAAATAATGAAATTCACCTATTTCTCGCCTATGAATTTCACCGAAAGCTGTACGTCCCTCCTTAACACAGAGAACGATGTTGTCGCGAAACAAAGTCACTTCAAGGATACAGGTTGTGGGGGATAACGCTTGAAGCGGCCGAGGAACAAAACACCGCGCGCACGGAACACTTTTACTCCTCAAGCCCTGCAATTTAACTTTAGAAATAGGGACCCTCCTGGTGTTCAAATTTCTGTCACATAAATTGTCTGAAGTAGGCCTATACCTAAAAGCAAAGTATTAGCTATAAATAAAACTATCTTCTTATTTGTGTATGAGATTCGGTCGTTTGTTTGTGTGTGAAATGCAGTTTTCAACATCTTAAGGAACACAAATACAAAAGACTGTTCATTAATTAAACTACTTCAAATAATTGCGGTATCGGAATACTAGTACTATCAGTCCTAGCCTAATCAATTGCTTTCAGATAATTAAAAGATGTTTATCTCTTATACTTGAGGTGATCGGTGCGTAAGGCTGACAACCTTATCACCTTCACGTACCGAATGTCCAAAATCTGGGAGCCTCAACCTCCTGGAACCCTCTGGGCCTCCATGGCCTGTATAGGGATCACTTTACCTTTTTTACCTTTTACTTTATTTGATACCCCTGTAGGCATACTCTATTAGAAAATATAATACCCAAGCATGTCATAATTTCAAAATCACGTGACTAAATTTTTAAAGAATCCTATAGCAAACAAAGTCAATGTACAAGAAATATAAAGATTTAATCTTGTACAAGTAATTTTATCATAGGTAATATACCGAGATATTACTCACAAATTCACTTATTTTATCTTGAGAGAATACGGACCTCGAGTTATATTTATTACGAATATTTAGCAAACATTGACTGAATTGAGCATGTGATTAATAATTTAAACCACAAAAAATGGAATAAAGAAATCACAAGAAATGAATAATTTAAACCACAAAAAATGAATAATTTAAACTTCAAAAAATGAATAATTTAAACCACGAAAATAAATAAAACAGATTGCTATTTGAGTCCTTGCTAACGAAAAATATATACTGTATATTGTATCAATCCTAGAGCCATCGGCGATAGTCTCGCTGCACCAACTCATCAGCTGTTTTATTTTTTTTAGATAACTCTTTGCTAGTAGGCTACTCATAATATCGTATTATGATTATTATTATTATGATTGTAAGATATTCAAAATGCTTCACCACACATAAAATTATACATTAGTTTCTTATCTCCTTCGGTCATATGCACCTTATACTGTATGTATGTGTGTATGTATATATATATATATATATATATATATATATATATACACCCGATAGCTATGTTCAATGATAAACTGTTTTTGAACAAAGAAGCTAAAGGCGTGAAGATGTTTCGATATTCAGTCCTTGTGAATTACGTAAAAACAATTGCACCTTGGTATATGATAAAATGAAAGTAATAAAAATAAAACGATAAAAATATGACGCTAAACACTTGCGATTGGTTGAAATCTCACGTATTTTTATACTAGATTGGTCACTGATTCATGAGCTAAATAGTCATGGAAGATCCTTTTCTGGCAAAAGAACTACAATTTGTGGTGTAACTAAGTCGTCTACTATAAAAAAATACTTAGATATTGTAAATGGTACCGAACCTCGATTGAAACTATATATTACTTTCGTTCGTATTAAATAATATAATTTCAAATGTATTGAGTCAGTTACCTCGATTCTGTATGGGAATAGTCTTGAGTCGAGTTACTTTCAGAATTATCTCTTTCTTGGATTCCAATACTATTTCCCCTAGTGTTTCATTCCTCGCTTGGAATTCATCTTCATTATCTGACCTGGTTATCTGCATGTAATTAATGATGTCTAATTCAGAGTTGAAGGTGATATATTTGCGTAAATTTTCTAATACAGTGAGCAAAGCAGGGAGCGGAAGTGGCAGAAGAATTCGTAATAGTCTACGTTTTTACCACCAGATTTTACTCGCTCGGGATTATTTCCTTTTGTCAAGAGTTCAACCAATATGTTAATACTTCAAAAAGTCATTTTAGCTAGAAAATTACAACTTCTTTCTTGGACAGATAAGTTACATAAATATGCTAAATACATAATTATAAATATAGATAAATAAATATACTAATTAGTATTAGGGGGGTACGCCATAGCGTAGTGGTTGAAGCGCTCCGCTACAAACCGGAAGGTCGCGGGTTCGATCCCCGATGAGGTCGTTGGAATTTTTCAATTGGCCTAATCCTTCTGGTGGCACTATGGCCTTGGGATCGACTCAGCCTCTAACAGAAATGAGTACCAGGAATAATCATTGGGGTAAAGGCGGCCGGTGCGTAAGACTGACAACCTTACCACCTTCACGTTCCGAATGTCTAAATTCTGGGAGCCTTAACCTTCTGGAACCCTCTGGGCCTCCAAGGCCTGTATAGGGAACACTTTACTTTACTAATTAGTATTTAGCATGACGGCATTTTAATGGATAATTATTGTTTTTAACCTGTAGTAAATGTCACTAAGATCGAACTCTCTGAAAAATCGATTAAACTAATTACAAAATGTTCTAGCAAGTATTAATTAACTTGTTATTCTTCTTTAAAATCAGTTATATAACCGTAAAACCTTAACAGTTTCCATCGAGGCAGAAGTGTGGGAGATCAGTATCCACATATTGTTTAAATATAGGCTAGATACTTAATCATTCAAGTTGGTAGGCTATGAGCGTTGGAAAAACCAACGCGACACCTTCTGTTAAATAAAAAGAATAGCAGACAGATTATTCGTGTAACGAAGGACTAATGTAGGCGATAAGCATTCCTAAAAAGTGAGTAGAAGTCAGCACATTACTATGATCTAAAAAGCAAAATAATAATGCTTAAACTATATACAGTAGACTCCCGCTAATCTGAACCCCGCTCGTCGGGAAATCCGGTTAATCCGGACGGGATTTTTAAAAAATGAAAAAAAAAAAATATTACTAATTTTTGACGTTCTCAGTTGGTTACGATGAAAAGGTGCAGACAAAGAACATTACGGACTTTTCCAATGACTCTAAAAACGTTCTTCTTGTTTTCGTACAATTTTATTTTATAGTCCTGTTCAGAATTTAACTTCTCTTTTAAAATTCTTTAACAGAAATGTGCTTTTTTTTTTACTGGACAATCAATAAATTTTGAATTTTAATCACAAAGATGTTTGGTTTTGCTATTCCTACATCAGTTCGTAGGATAAACCTTAGGTCTAAGTACACAGTAGAATTAAACTAAAATAGAGTTATGGGAAAAGTTATATTTATGAAAAAAGAACACAATTTTTTATAGCTTTACCCACCTAAAACTCGTATTACAGTACACTAAATGCCTTTCAAGACAAATTCCGTTTTATCCAGATTTTCGGTGATCCAGACAGTGTCCGGTCTTATGTAGTCCATATTAGCGGGATTCTACTATAGTCCATTCACTGGTGTTGTATTTGCATCTTCTGGTTTGGTGAAACCTTTTCGTCATGTATCAATCTGCTCTGAGGAACCGGTTCTCAGGCAGTCAGACTACCGTGTGCCATGCTCGGGAAACTTTATTTGATGTAAACAGACAAGCGAAATTAAAGCATCCAGATACCAGTGAATAGACTATGTTCTTTTTAAACAAAAGAAATCTTTCTGATTTACAAAGTAGAGTGCATTTAATTTCAGATATGTAACATACTAAAGCCTTCTCTTTGATTACCATTTCTGACTCCTAACTTAGCACTGACACATAGTGTAGCGTTTCCTTTGCCGGTGTTTTGATAAATAATGTACACTGGAACAAAAGTACATGCAGACTCATATTCACTGAGAAGAATAAGTAAGAGGTAGCCGTATTAAGGAAATTGCATTCCTCTGTGTAGAGATGGAGTGTTATTATGAACAAACTATTACTTTTCTTTCCATGTGATTGTTCCATGGTAGAGACGTGTAACGTAGGGCAGATCTCATGTTCTACAAGTATTTCCTCTTGAGCAGCTGTCATCATAATCCCGATGGGAGGGTGAAATATAGGCTCCTTGCTCTTTGCTCCTCTCCACTCCAGGGTTGTCCAACTTACCTCCTATCTTTAAACTTAAAGGTGACCAACAACGTTTACT
The DNA here is from genome assembly GCA_964059195.1 of Ectobius pallidus. NCBI lineage: Eukaryota > Metazoa > Arthropoda > Insecta > Blattodea > Ectobiidae > Ectobius > Ectobius pallidus. Next base: position 78,460,558 of record CAXKWD010000006.1, read on the forward strand.
GCTGATCATTTTTATCAAAATCACTGAAACCAAATGTCATCCTCAAATCTTCGCTGGCGATCCCCAAAGATAGCAAGTATCTAAATCAATGGCTATTTAATATATTTAATTGGATAAAATATTAGATAAATACAACAGTAAAATATTTTTTCATGGGGTTCGCACAGGTGATGGAAGACAGATTCACTAATAAATTTAGTCTGAAATTGGAGGTCTTGAGCAAAATTTCTTGCCCAAGAAATGTGTAGATGTTCCCAGTAATCTTTCACTTGAGTACTCTTTTAAATGCTCTCATGAGTGCATTCATAGCCGACCTATAACAATTTAGAAACATAGAAATAAGTTACAGAAGATCCTAAATTGATTTGTGGACGACGGCAAAGCTCATTCCGGCTCTACAACAAAAGTAGGGGCTTGGCGAGCACCTCGAGAAGATGGAAGTATATCAGTAGACAGTGCGGCAAAATTGCAAGGCTTGTTCACAAGTATTTGCATCACCCAACCACACCTCGGCCATCAAGAGAAACCGGTTAGCTCTTCATTAGTTGTTGAGCACCAATTTATCATTTATAGATTTTCAATTAAAAAAGATTAGAGTTCTTCCCACATTTCATTTTCGTGTCGTTGATTTCTTGCAACTTGAGCAGGTATGACATTTAAATATAAAAGATAATAATAATAATAATAATAATAATAATAATAATAACAATAATAACAACAAGAATTTAATATCCTACAGTATTATAAAAGGGACATAAAATATGGATAAAAGTGTATTTATGTACACGAATGCATACTATGCACGCAGTGCTTTATCGTTTATCTTACTCGAATGAAATAGTTCGAAATGCAATACTGAATTATTTAAACAGTGCTGTGCCCTGGATATTTGCTGTTTGATTAAAACGAATATACAGCGCCAGCAGAATCAAACACGCAATGTTTATGTAATGCCTTTGATAACTACGTATTTCACGTGATCCGAGGTAATGTTCATATTCATTCCACTGGTGTTATTCCTTTGTTATTATTTTTACTCACTCTTAGCCAGCTTTGGTGGTGTGTGGGGTAATGAACACTGTGAACACTGCAAACAATACTGTTGTCATGAGAACTGAATTGCATTTCGTGAATTCAGTGTAATATTTTCAGAAATTATATAATTCTTCAAGGGAAGACGTAGTTTGTTTGCATTTTAATGTTAACCGTGTTTCTTTCCGGGTTGAAGTGGGTATGTATGCGAAATTTGGTGCAAATAAAAGTCTGGAACACTCTTTGAATGAACTTCAGTTTTTAAGAGTCCTTAACACTGAACTTTGTGAAATCCTAATTTCGTGAGCTAAACGACGACTGGGCTTGTTAGGGCCCACTTTAGTACTCGCTAGAATTTAAGATTTTCTTTACGTCACGATTTATTTTTGTCTCAGACGTTACCGCTTGAATCAACTCGACCTGAAAAGTGTTATAACTGTGCAGATTTCAATAGCTTAGCTTGTTCCTTCGTTTAAAAAATATTACAAAAATAAATCTAAAAATGTAATATATAAAATAAAATAATAAAAATAAATCAACTTTTGTCTCAAATGAGTAGGTGGGTCTACTATTTTCAGAGGAAAAAAATCGTCCTTAAACTTTAACTGTGCATTCTTCTTCTTTTTCTTTGTGCATCAGAGGAAAGAGTAGGAAATAGGCCTAAGTTTTGTTTCCCCCTTTGCGGGTTTTCAATAAATGTGGTAGTTTTCAATAAATGTGGTAGTTTTCAAACATATTAAATAAAGATTAACATAGTCCACCCAATTTGGCAAAGTCAAGACAGGTGTATTCGTCACGAAGCTTCTTTTTTTACTAACAACAGACAGGTCGTGGCTACGGAAAGGGCGATCGAGCTGTGCGCTGTTTTATTCTGCGAAGACAATTGCCCTAATTACCTCGTAATTAATGTACTTAATCACAAAACACAAAGTAGATAATACATTTATTTTTAATCTACCGCCCCCTTTAATCTGCATAGCTATACTACTTCCACCGTACATAACATACTTATAAGCTATACCCGAATGCTGCAGGACTACATCACGTCTAGCTTGTATAGGATCCTAACTTGGGTTTGATGGAGCATTGTTTGGTGGGGTGACTTTAGAGACATTCGTTAACTAGCCTAGTTAGTGAGGTGCGCGGTGAAATTCCTTGTATAATCAATAGAACTGAACTGAGGACAACACACACGTGAATGCCTTCCTCCTCTTCGCCCCCGCAGCCATCATAATTACTTCTCCCATTCAGTAAATGAACCGATGCAAACATGAAACGTTCCAATTTACAGCTACATAGATTGTCACTGTTTCAGTTTGTTTGTTGTTTTCGTTACAGTTGTCAGCATTGTTGATCATCGCTCATTTGCCTTTACGTCATAATCAAAGCTCGCGGTTGCAGATGGTCGGTGCACCACGATCCGTCATTTCCACCTGATATGATATGATACGTTACGAAATATTACTTCTTTAAATAGGTTACTTTAAATAGGTTGACTTATAGTTCATCGAATGATCTAACGATGTTTGTTATTAGTTATTATTAAATTACTCAACTAAACCCTACTACAACCAGTGCCGACGCCAGAATATTTATTTATTTAATTATTTATTATTTTTATTTATTCAAATACAAATACATATTTATACAAGTAAAGTTAAACAGTACAAATACAAATTTCAAATTTCAAAAATAACTACAGCTGCTATTTTTTTTTTTAAATGGAAAAGAAAGATAGGCTAATCTTACATAGATTAATAATTATTTCCAGCACAAGAAGTATTAACATTTAGAAATACACCCGAATGAGCAAGACTGCTCGTGCTCGGGTGCAGTTTCAAAAATATCAAAGTGAAAAAAGAGGAGAGACAAAGAAACAGAGCGTATAAAAAATGTGATTGACTAATAAAGAAAGTAAAAAATGTTAAACATAAATACATAAACGGAATGAAACAAAAATGTCTTAAACAGCTAAAAAGTTACAGAAAATGCTTTACATATCTATTAAATTTGCTGCAGGTGTTCCAGAATAATATTATGGTGTGCCAAAAGTGTAGGCCTATATATAGGCTATTTTCTAATATTTATTTGTATATCTATTGAAAATACTGTACTAGGTTGTTAGGAAATCACTACGAACAGATCATTACAACCTACACGGAAAGTATCTTACATCCAGTCAAACTGTCATATGCCTAATTATTTTTGTTTTTGTATCATGTAGGCCTGTTAGCGTCCTTCGCTGTCTAAATACGATATTCTGGGCCTTCCTCCCAAACAATGCGTTAATTTTATTTTTATTTTATTTATTTATTTATTTATTGTTTTTGTGGTGTTTTCTCTTTTTGGTAACTCATCACTTTCCAGCTCTTTTTCTTATAAGTGGTTCCACTGCATTTCTCTTCATCAGAAATACTGGCGTCAAGACACATTTACTTAAACGACACAAATTACTACATCAGCTTACAGCACACAAGAAGCCTGAAGAAACAACTGTCGAATTTAATCTTATTCCCAATGGAAGCATACAAGACAGATTCAGTTTTACGTGGAATAGTAAGTTTGAAGTGGGAAAAAAATAGTCCTATGTAAACGGGAGTTTCAATATTACAACTTTAAAGTAATCGCCTTCGTTTATTTTTCTTGGTAAGTTCATAAATTTTTTGAATAAATTATACGTAGTTATGTAACGGCATAAGTGACATGTTTCATAGGTTGAATAATGAATGAACACGCGACGCTAATATGAACCAACCGTCCTATTTACCAAAAGAAGTTCTTGCATGCAAGTAAAACATGTTAAATAATAGGCGATGCCATTGTTGACCAAGTGTTCCAATATTTTTTACATGTGGTCAAATTATTGTATTGTAAATTAGCGTTCTGCTAACGAGTTGGAGGACAATTTCCCTATTCTGAAAATAAATAATTCATAAATCGAAATTACAATAGTTTTGCGTATGATCCTTCAATTAGGAACATTAATTTAGGTCATGGCCTTCATATGAACTTTATCATACATCTAACAACCCTGTAGGCCTACTAATGTCTATTTGCAGTTTAAAAATCTGATGGAATTAAAGCCTATAGTGTGAAATGCTTTAAGTCTCCAAAAAATATGTTAAACGCCTAGGACTATTTCGATAAATATTCTGCCTAAAGCTGCCTAAAATTTCAGGATATTTTTAAAATGGTGGGCCTACAGACAGAAGTATGTTTTTTTTTCAGATTTTTTCCACATAGAATCATAATTCAAACGTAGTGGAATTAAGGGGTAAAAAGGGTTGAAATTGATTTTGGGAAATGTAGCGCCAGAAAATATGGTTTTAAACAGGAACGTTAGCATTGTAGCCTAATATGATTCTGGTTACTTTCAGTACTTTTCGGTGTTTCTAATCTTTCTTGTTTTTGTGAAGTAAAGTTATCGCTCTTTTGTGTAATTTACTGGGTAACGAACTAAATACTTCACTTTCTAGCCCATTCTTACATCGTAAGCATCTGGCAATTATTGTCTTTATTGTTTAATTGTTAGTGCTCTCTTTTTGTGTGCTTATTTTAATAATTACGTAAGGTATTTTAGGTGTCTAAAATGTTAATTTTTAGGTTTAGTAATTAGTCCACCGCTGTGACTTAGGGATTGCGTTAGCTCTCCACACGTAGCGGGCGCGGGTTCAATTCCTGGTCGGGAAAAGTTTCCTATGGGAGATTTTTCCAGGGCTTTTCTTCACCTATAAGACGAATGTCGGGAAACTTTAAGCTGTTGTGGTCCCCAGATATCAACTGGCTGTCATTGTCATCTTCATCCTATCCGCACCTTGTTCGGTATGTATATGTGTGTGTGTGCGACTGGTGTGTCTCGTCCTATGCGTTCGTGTTGTGTCTGAGGTGGCCCCAGCATTACGCTGATCACCCATCCAGGGTGGTTCTCCATGTCCTTGTCTGATCAAAAAAGTATTATGTGATCCACAGGTAATCCCTCTCCCGACAGATCGCGATCCTGTAAGCCGTGGGAGGCGTGTTCCGCATAAACATCCATACAACGCATAGGCGTACCGAGGGGGGGGGGTTTTTGGGGTTTGAACCCCCCCATTGATTAAAAAAAGGAAAATTGTATAATTTTTTTTAAGTCTGCCCATAAATTACTTAATACAAGTATAAAGCGTGGGAAGCTTAAAACTCGTTATTTTGCGTCTTAATTTTTAAAATTTTCCGGGGGAAGACCCTCGGAAGCTTAAAACTCGTTATTTTGCATCTTAATTTTTAAAATTTTCCGGGGGAGGACCCCCGGACCCCCCTCTCCCTGGGGGGTATTCCATACCCCCCAGACCCCGCGGATGTTATAACCCCCCCCCCCATATGGTCGGCCTGGTTACGCCTATGATACAACGGGAGAGGTTAAACTAAGATAAAGGAAGAGAGAAGTTTAGTAATTACCAATTACTTACAGATTAGTTGTGGGGAATTGGGCCAATAGATTTTGGACTTTCCCATTTGAGTTAAGTTATGAGACTGCACCGGAATTCCTGACATGTATAGGCCTATTACGCATGACTTGGCTTGGAATGCCTGCTTCGGGAAATATGAAGGAAGGTCATGTGAGTGGTCAAATGCATTACGAATATTCCCTACAGTAACACCACCGGGCTTCACTTCACTTCAGCTCATATTTCAGAACAATAGATTGAAAGATGGCATTGGGAGTATTGCCAAGAATCAGATATGGCATTGGAATGTGAAACTGAGGACTGCTATTAAATGTGGGAATGTCACAAAAAAACAGTAAGAATACTGGAAACGATTTCAATCGCGTGTCTTTAGTCACAAATTTTTCATTACGTGTTATTTATTTTCAAAATATAAACGATATATTTGCACAAAGTAGATAATAGGGACCTATTCCTCTGCCCTCTCGGAAAATAAGCGTAACAATATTCACATAGATAACAGAAACCTCCACTTGGAGGCCCTTCGCCCCAACATAGGAGATATAGGAAACCAGGGAGAAAGTTTGATCTTGTTATTCTATTCAACTTCAGGAAAATAATAAAGTAACTCTATTATAAACTACGCTATAGACAGTTTTTGAACTAGATGTCACTCTAAAATTTATATAAGAAGTATCCTAAAATAATCCACGGCGATTGGGTTGTGTGCATGAGCATGAGGGTGGGCAATAAAACAGAACAAATATCAGAAAACAAATAATGTAATTCATTCATAACATTTTTAGGATTCCGATGATATATGCAGCAGCTACGAGTCCGATTGCCCTCGCTCGATTATCCACCTAACTGAAAATAAAAGAGTTTCGTCATATAAATTCAAGCATTAGTAATCCAAGATTTACCGAGATAATCATCTTGCTATGACTTGCACAGTGATATATGAAGATGGCTTATCATATGTGTCGAAATGCAACTTAACAAACGATACATCCGTGGTCTACGATAGAACTGCACTTAGAACAAATAGCTTCATAAAAATGTTAGTTTTTAAAGATTGTGACATATAACGTATTTATATGTCTCTTGTGTTTTATTTTAAGAATGCTGAAGTGTGATTTGGTGCCATAGAAGCTAAGTTAAGGGTAAAAGGTGTATTTTTATAAGGTTTTAACATCGAACATCTTAATGGGAAAATGAAATTCATTAATCATGCATTTTGGTTAACAAAAGTTTTCCTCTTTATTTGCCTGTTGACGTGTGTAATGCTAGTAAATGTTTATTATTTGATTTTTAAGCTAATACGTTATCACATTGCGTTGGAAGAGTTGAAATATACAGTATCTGAAATCTTCTTCATTCTATATAGTAAAAAGTCCTGTTATGTTCATTTTATATTTCCGGCAGCCTGAAATTTGTTCTAAAGTCTGGCCGTTCCAAGAAGGCAACCTAAAGTAAACAAAACACAGTATGCCTGTCTTACTCTATCTCATTACTCGTATGACTTAAAAGTGAGACAGACTTACTGTTTTTGTTTACTTCAGGTTTCTTTCTTAGCTCGTCTCTGGTATAATAATAAGGTGTGTTTTTAGGGCATTGTACATAGTTTCCTTCTTGACCCAAAACAAACGGTGCTATTAACAACCTGAGTTTCCCATAAGCTGTTGTTCGCCTTTCCTTCATTTTACTGCAGACGCATATGAATATCAGGTTTTCTTGATAGTAAGAAGGAACTGAAACTTATATTTACTAGTTCATCTCGGTTTGCTCTATTCATCCAGGAAAACTTACATTTTATGCAAGCAGTGTCACGGTTTATGTTGCATTCACTTTTAAGCATACACTTTTAATCATACTAAACTGCATTACATATCACTAGGAGCCGGATTTTTAGGTTTTTATAAACCTATTTGAGTTTTCAAGCATATTAGAATGGTTTCATTTTAGTTTTTTACCGTTTTCATACTTTTTATTAGTTTCACTTTAATACTTTTTCAAACATATTAAAATGGGTTTATTTTAGTTTTTTACCGTTTTCGTACTTTTTATTAGATTCACTTTAATAAGTACAATAAACACATTAAAAAAATATATTATCTAATTTTATTTTTACTTAAATTTCCGTGTCTCTGAACCACAAAACTGCAGGAATATTTTTTGCTTAGTTTTAGAACTAGGCCTAACCCTGTCATTTCCAACTCCACCACAAACTCAACAAGAACGTTTATCAATTAATCAATCAACTTTTAGAATACTTAACTTTCGGCATCTTCCTGGAGCAAACACTGTGAAAAGACAGCTGCAGATATAAGCTTCTTAAGAATGTCTTTAAATTGTTTCTAAAAAAACCGGGGATTTCGATGCACTTAAGATTTCCTTTACCGAATCAATGGGGTACAAAATTACAAAACGCAAAGCTATAATTATTTTATCTTACAAGCAACAATGCGCAAGATGCAAAATGTAAGAAAATATTTGAAAATTAGTTTTTAATAGAACAATAATAATTAGATTAATTATAATTATTGTTATTTTATTTGAAAAGCAGTTTTAACCATTTTTATAAGATATAACTATGTGACTGTCATGACTATAAAATGGATAATTGTGTTAAAATATCACAGCTAGCTCGCAAGGAACAAAATAGTTTAAAACCTAAGAATCTGGGCCCTAAAATATTCCATTAATCAATTCGGTACAATATTAAAATATTCTGTTAACATCGTTAAAATGTTTTTACGATATTCATCACCTACGACTTCGAGTACATTGTAATAACATATTTGCTTTTAGCAATAGTATTGTCATGATAATTTGTACGTTATTTCGGAGAATTCCTTTTTCGAGTTTTATGGTATTATGTTAAGTAGCTAATATATCAGTTACAAGTTTGAAAAATGGTACTACTATCCAAACATATTGTAATAATTTTCAACATATATTAAGCTTCCAGGCTCTTGTTATGACTCTGTTTCAGGTAAAACGTTTTTCATTCATTGCAATTTTGTGTTACAGTTAACATAATATACATATACCATTTTCGTACTGTCAAATAGGACGCACTGAATCCAGATCTTCTCACATGCAAGGCCAGGCACGATGTGAATAAACTCTTTATCAGTGGGATATTTAGGTTTTTATTAACCCTGTAATAGCTTTTTAAACATATTAAAATAGTTTTATGTTAGTTTTTTTTACAATTTTAAGGCAATCATTACATTAATCACATTGAAAAAATATGTAGATTTTTATTTTTACTTTGGATTCCATGGCTCTGAACCATAAAACTATGGGGACACTTTTCCCTTATAGTTTTTAGAACACAATTATTTTAGAACTCCCCCCTGTCATTTCAAACTCCACCACATTAAATCGACAAGAACTTTTGTCAATTAATCAGCCAACTTTTAGAACTCTACTTTCGGCGTCCTGCTGGTACAAACATTGTGAATTAGACGAAAGTGTAGGCTTGTTAAGAATGTCTAATTGGTTTCTAAAGAAACTGGGGATTTCGACTCACTAACGATTTCCTTTACCGATACAAGGAGGTATATTATGATAAAATTACAAATTTACATATTTTTAGTTTGGTATTTTATTGTTTTTTAATATTACAAAACATGTTGCATTATTAGGTTTTATAACATTGAACTATGTGACTTCCATGACAATGAAACGGATAATGTTAAAATATCACGGATAGTTAGCACGGAAAAAAATTGTTTAAAACCTAAGAATCCGGGCGCTACATATCACTAACAAATAAATTCATTTTGACTTCCTAATCAGTTTAAGGTAAAACAATGAAAAACAAACAAAAATTTCTCTGTTTTATAATTTTCATTTACTCTGAGGTTCACTTTGTTATATGAATTTCAAATACATGTCGGTACTTGGTTTATAAGTGATATTGATATTGATATTATAATATTCTATATTTTACTGTATATATTGCTGTGTAAGCTATAACCCTAACATGCCTTTTCTGACAAAATAGGGTTCATAAGGAAATACAATAAATAAATAAATTATAGTGATATTAATTGTAGGCTTGTCTTTTTTTTACCGGTAGACATCTTAAAACACAATAATACATTTTTCATAGAGGTGTGTGTAAACATAAAGGGCAGCTACATAGTATAAAGTAGTTTTCTTCCTTGAACGTTTTAAATAAAAAAAAACACATCAAAATAGGTTTCGTCTCTGCTTCCCTTTAAGCTATGTTCGTAGGCCTATGTCTTTTTTTCTGTTCATATGATGTCACCATTTATTATATTACTCTTCCCGTTACCATAAAAGAAACTCACTAATTGAATAAACTGTATTTTTATGGGATTCAAGAGCAAGGAATTGGTCTTCTAAATAAGCCTTACCATACCGATATTTATTTTAAAAATGGCATATTATTGCCGAACTTACTTTAATAAAGAGAGGAGACCAACAGGAGGGAAATTTCACAGAATTGCAAGTGGAAAAGCCTGTGCATTTCAGTAGGACTGGACATCCGGCCTTCTATCAAGAATTAGGTGACACAAACATCTGCGATGAATTTCATGAAGTTGAGATTTACACAGACGGTTCAAAAATCATTAAAGAAGGTAGTGCAAATCAGGTAGGATGTGCCTTTGTGGTTTTTCGCAATGATGTCGAAATTCATTATCAAATGTTCAGATTATCACCGGAATGCTCTATAGTGCAGGCTGAATTACTGGGCATTAAAGAAGCAATGGCTTGGATAACGACTAACACTTTGAACAGCGGCATCATCCACAGTGACTCTCAGACAGCCCTTAAATCTATCAATAATAAATTTAATTTAAACCCTGTAGCGGAAACAATCAGAACGAATCTTCGAATATATCAAAAACATATTTGTCTGACCTGGGTTAAAGGACACAGTGGACAATATGGTAATGAAAGAGCTGACGAATTAGCCAAAAGTGCTGCTGCCTCTGATCTAGATTTCAACTACAGTCTGTGTCCTCTCTCATATGTTAAAAAGCGTATTAAAGAACATATTCTTGTTAAATGGAACAACAACTGGCTCAGTACCACAAAAGGATTAGTCACCAGGGAGACTTTCTTTCCGACGGTTGAAGCTCGTCTCAGATGTGTTGTTAAACCAGACTTTATAGTGACCCAATTTCTTTCTGGACATGGTAACTTTGGCTCCTACTTTGAAAGATTCAAATTGATAAAGGAAAGTGGATACCTATGCAAATGTGGTGAACAACAAACTGTGGATCACCTTTTATTTCATTGCCCAGTATTTGAAAGAGAAAGATATATTTTAATAGGACACTTAGACTATTGTAAACTTACTTACACCAAACCATTATTTCATATTTTGTTAAAATAATGCTGTTCTAGACAATTTTACTATTTTCTTTCTCATGTACATAATCGATTATAGGTTAAAGGCATTATGTGATCAATGATACACAGGCTTTGCTAGTATAGAGCAGATGGTATATCTTAGGTTAAATGACATGGATAATTAAGAAAACACTGTAATTTTGTAACAACTATAACCCTAATATACCTTCGGGTCAAATAGGGTTTCGTTAAATTGTATATTCAATAAATAAATAAATATTATTTACTACTAAAACTCGTACGCATAACGCTCTCAACCGAGTTACATTAGATTCCTTTCTTAATTTACTTAAGCTAGGACATTCTTTCAATTTAACTTAATTTGTAAACTGTTTCTTTCTGGTTCTCATAGTGAGCTCATACGCTAAATGTATGTGTTTTTTTTAATGGAAACGTCTGCCCTTCTGTACCTAATCACGAATTTGTTGTGAAAATGTTCAATTCAATTTGAAATTATAAAATTTAAAAGTCAATTTGTTTAAATTACAAATATAAGTTTTTTATTTAACCCCAAGAATTAAAATTCCAATATTTATTTGTGTTTTTAGATTTCTTTTAAGAGGAGAAGTAAGTACAGGTGTATGTCGCAACATTACACTAGTTTGTCCAACAGTTTCTTTTGTCCTTACGAAAAATATTAATGTCTCAAGAACCATTTAGGCTATCTTATTTCATAAAATGTTCATAGTAGTTCTTTTTTATCTTTAGAGCATGGACTACAATGGTCAGTGTCAATTTAAAATGACAGTTTGCAGATAAAAACATAATAGTAAATAAAACTTAAAAATGCATTGCAGATTTTAAAATGTACATTTAATATCGAAGAATATATATAAGAATTAGATATCAAATTTAATGTCTCAAGAACCATTTAGGCTATCTTATTTCATAAAAAATTTCATAGTAGTTCCTTTTTATCTTTAGAGCGTGGATTACAATGGTCATTAGTAAATTTAAAATGAATGAATGAATGAATGAATGAAGTGCTTTTATTGTTAACAAGAAAAACTATCTTTTTACATTATTCGTTGCATGAGCCCTTAGGCTGTCCATGCTTTAACTGTGCACAAGCAAAAAGGTATCCTAAAAGTAAAACTAAAAAAAAAAAAACACAAACAGTTAAACACTAGTAAATATACAAACAAAACACCACACACACACACTCCCCACCAAAAAAAGCACATACACCAGCAATACCCTTAAACCCACCAACCAAATATATTTTACATATTATTCTATATACAGCCGTCTACCCCATCGGAGTACTCCCCTTACTCCCTCGGTCCCACTCCCTCGGCCAGTTCCATCCTAAGCTGCCTCACTTTGGACATAAATTTCCCCACCCCCCCAAAAAATCTAGTGTTAAGTAGCAGATCGTATGTAAACAGTTGACCTCTACAAGAAGCAGTGAAAGACTCTGGTAGATGCCGTTGCCTCAGTGTTTCCGTGAATGTACACTCTGCCAAAATATGGTGTGAAGTTTCTCCTGCCCCACAAAGCGGGCATATTCGCTCCCCTTCATCATTTGTAATTTTAATTGCCCGCCAAGCTCCTAGACGGAACCAGGCTAAACCAAATCTTTCGTCTTTATTTGCCCCATACAAATAACTCTCTGTTCCCCAATTTGTCTTCGTTAACGTTTGGATCTCCAGAGTGACTTTATTCCTGCATTCCGCTAATGTCACTTGTTTGTCAATATCTCTCAAACGCTTCTGAACTTTCCGCCACGCATTGCGCCTATTCCTAAACCCCCTCTCAATTATGAACCCCATTCCTATTTCCTCTAATCCCCTACGTAATCTACCCGCCCATGATACTTGGTCTCTCCAAGCTAATTGTTCTCTGCAACATATCGCCCTAATAAGGGATTGGCAATTTGCAGATAAAAACATAATAATAAATAAAACTTAAAAATCCATTGCAGATTTTTAAAATGACAAAGGATATATATAAGAATAAGATCTCAAATTTAAGGGAAAAAATTATATATAGTTGGCATTGACTTTCTCATTTTAGGTGATATCATATTTTTAAATTGATGGTATCATTTTTGTTGGAAAAATTCGAAATGTAAATTATGAAGATAGCTATTAGATGTGTTTTATACCACATTATCAGTCCAGTCAAAGACAAATTGTGCAAGAGTTTGTAAATGCGAGTTCGCTACTGTACGAGCCCCTTAAGACTGTGTTTAAGATTTCCAAATGACACATGTTATTCAGACAAATCCACAGGGTATGTTTAATTTATGAATGAGGTGGACAAACTCTCCGAATGTTATCGAAAAGGACGTTATTGCAAATTTTTATCTAAAGAAGGTACTTTTCAGGCCTTTGATATATCCGTTCCTTTCATTATCCACATCCGTAAACCTAGAATTTCTTTTGCAAATTATAAATACAAAATAAATCAGACATATGCCTACAACCTAATTCCTAAGGAACCCTCAAAATGTGAATGGAATCAAGTTTAACTTTGTTTGTCTAACAAATCCGTATGTTGGGAGTGTTATGTTCAGCATCTATGTGCCTTTTAAATCAAGGCACAAACTTTTCATGAGATTTAGAAAGCTTGATAAATCAAGTTTTATGCATACACTGTACTGAATAGTGTTCGCTTCATTTTAGAAATATGATAACAAAGTTTAACTTAAAGCAAAAAATTCGCTTATGAAGCATAACATTACCTGAAATTGCCAAAGTTTAATTTTTTGTATCCTCTGCCGAAGTTCATCTAATTTAATCCTGGCTTCGAGTTTGCCTGAAAAGTGTAATCGTTACTTCATTGTTAAAGGGATCACTATAGGGAAGCCATTTTAATTTGACTCGCTCCCTCTCTTCCCTGGGGATCACTAAGCCTTTTAACAGGAATTGGTATTTCGAATAAATACCCAGGGACCATACTAATATCTACTTACGTAAATTACATCATTATTAAATTAAGTAATATTTAGCTTTTTTATCATCATTGACGTCATAAAGTTATTTACAATATGAGCTGTAATTCTAGCGTAATTTATAAAACAAGGCTCATTTCTTAAAGTAATCTCCCCTAGACCAGAATTATTATTGTTGTAACTTTTTTTTTACTATTAATTATAATATAGCCTACAATCTCCTGTTCTCAAGTTCTCTTTTATATCACAATCCATTTACACAACTTTTTTTTCCAAATAATCATATACCAGTACCGGTACTTTTGATCTAAGAAGATTGGAATTTTCCAACTGTAGGCCTATCATGAACATTAATACCGACAATTTCAGGCCTAACTTTACTCCGTCAAGATAATATTAAATATATTCTGGACTTATGAGTTATTTGGATAATTTATTTATATCCCTTGTATGATAAATCCATAAACTTCAATTTTCAAAATAGCTCAGGCTATTTCATATATATTTCGTTTCGTGATCTTATCAGTTAAATACCAGTTAGCTATTAGTTATGTGTTACATACATCATTTGAGCCACTCACGTAAAATGAGCAAGCAAAATTTTATGATGAATATCTGTTCAGTGGAAGTCAAACTGTGCAAGATTTTGTAAAAAGAGGGTTCGGTAAAGTTGAACTTCCATTGTAGAAACATCAATGCAAAGCGTTGTCAGTATAATGTTGATTAACTAACTTCTAAATTTATATTTCGCTTTTCGAAACAGCATGGCCCAACCCCTATGAAGTATAGAGGGAAACTTTGTTTGAATAAATTTACAGTACTCCCTATGGAGTTCACAGTGACGCCAACAATTCGGGGGTTTTGGGGGATACGAGTGGGGGTGGGGGTGAGGGGATGGAAATTCGAAATTTTTGAAACTACGTCTTGTGGGGTATCGTTGAAAAGCTCTTGATCATTACTCTACAAATCAATAACTAGTTTCTTGATAGTTCTCATATAAGGCGAGATTTGAACGTTTTAAAAAGCGATCTTTCCTTTTTTGCTGTTATTATTGCGGGTTTGTCATGCCAAGGCTAAAGAAGAAGAGTGCTACGCAGCGACAGTAAATTAAACCAAAAGCACTTAGAAATCTACCTCGGCCTATAGGCTTGCCTAAAGGGAATTTTAATTTTGTAATAATATCCACATAATTTTATGATTACAAAATTAATGCAATATAATGTTTTAAAGAAGTAGAATGCTTGCATAGAGAAAGCTTAAGTTAATACAATGTAAGATATTTAAAAGATGAACAAATATATGTACAAAAATATGGAAGTAAAGTAATTGAAATAATAATTGTAATAATAATATAATATACAAGTTGGTTACGTTATTAACTTGTAACATTAAGATATAATGGTGACACGACGATCAGGGAAAATAAAACAGGTAGCTTGTTACAAAATATATTGTGTACATCAAAATCACGAAAAATAATAAAAACCCTAGTAAAAGATACTACGTCAAGTGGTTTTGCCGAACAGCTGATTTTTAATCACTGCTCTAAAATCACTAAGCTCCCAGCGGTCCCTGATTAATTCTTTTGTGATTTCCAGCAAAGGACTACGGAGATTGTAAACAGGCTATAGACTTTATAGGCCTATCATGACGCATAATATTAATAAAATCTAAAAGCAATGCAGGTTCCCATAATGTTGGAAAGAGTGCCTTGTTTGATCTTCTGTACACTTCATTTTGTATGACTTAAATTTTAGCTTTATTTAATTAGCATTTAACGCTCACAAATATCGATAGTATGCACCAGAGCTTTCTATAATACACGAATGGAAGAACGGGAAGGGAATGTTTAACGTAGGTGGACGGAAGATAGACTAAATGTTAAATTTTTTATGTAATGTTATTTCGCGAGTTAAGATCAAAACAAAGGGCGAAAAACATTATTCCATCAAACTGTCGGGCGCTTCGGTTCTGCTCGATTCATTTGTATATAACCTTCTTCATAGTTAGCCCGCACTGCTTAATTTGTTTATAATTTTTTTATATGACAGAAGGATGTACTTATCTGTGTGTATATGCGTTGACCAGCCAAATCCACGGCAAACAGAGATCTGAAATTTGTTACATAGATGGACGAAAGTGGAATCATGTAGGTAGACCATAATGGGAACGGTTTGGGGAAAAAGTCACTATGAGGGTTTTTTTATGGCCAGGGAACTCGATTCTGTGGTTTGTTTCGGAGCAGCACGATCTAGTCATGAAATGCATTTCGTTACCAGATTTTTAGCTTCTTAACTATTGTTTTCTTTATGAATGATTCATGTAAAATTCATGAATCCATGGTTAGATTTATCGTTCCATTTCGAATCTGTATGTCCACATGTCAGCCATGATTAATTTGTTTTGAGTTATTTAATAACTGGTCTTAACAGTATAATTTAAAATAAAATTCTTTAATTCATGCTTTTTATGTAAAATTGATATCTGTTAAAAAAGTATAATGTTAGAATTATTTTACTGTTTAATAAATGAGGTTTAATTAATAAGTCGGGCGAAGCCACGGGTTCCTGGTAGCATAATCATATCTTCCAATTGAAGTTTACAATTTCAATCCTTGTTGTCTTTACTTTTTATTTCTTAATATTCTGATCTATGATCTGATTTTCCTAGAACCCATACGGTAGGGCATAGGACTCCAATTGAAGGTTTCAGTATCTAGACTAATTTTGTTACGCTTTCCGTGAGAGGACAAAGGGACAGGTGATAAAACCAATGCTTCAAAACGCCTCTCAGGAAACTAGGTCTTGCTTCAACGTGAAAGGGCCGGGAAATTTTGTCCAGGGGCTCTAATATAGGCTTTGGATTCATTTGCGTGCCGTAAATCTACGACATGGACCCCCGGCTTAGAGAAACCCCAAAGGACTGCGTGCCCAGGTTTCTTGCGTCCTGAAAAATCCATCGACCGCTGCCAGGATTGATATATCGTAATATTGACTTACTTCGAGCTAGGTTAAGATTATCTTGTATCGGCTACTGTCTGCTCATGCGCTCAAGTAAATTGCTTTATCGATCGCCACCCAGATTTAGTATTATAAGGCTGGCATAGCGTAACAAAGCAAACTAGAGAACAGCTTATTGTAATTAATTCCCGTATTTTTTTTACGTATTTTCAATTTTTTTCCCTTTCGTAGAAAAAATGTATGCGGTAGGCCTACGTGTGAAGTTTTAACAGAATCTCGGAAATAAATAACACTCCACTTCGTATCGATTTTTCTAACTCTCCCTATTTTCTGTCACAAAATACTTCCCACACGAGTATCACAATATATTACTTCCTTCCTTTCTGCAAAGCAGCATCTCCTGTTCATAGGCCTACTTTCATCTAGAATATGTTGTTTATATTTATTTGTTTATTTGTTTGTTTATTTGTTTATTTATTTATGTTCCACTGCAAATGGACAATGGCAGTGTTACAAATAAATACCAGTGTACGGACATCTATACTCGCAAACTTTATAGCACAATTATGACCAACACCCGTATCAACATACATAAACATAAAAACAATTTTTGCCCATTCAAAACCATAACACATCAAAATATTTACGAACATAACTATATATTATATACATTCATACGATACACTGTTTTATACAGACCTGAACAAATCTTCACTTTAACTCCTATAAGAATTTAGCACATATGTTACTTAATAGCCTTTTTTAAAATAATTTTGACGTTAACAGGAAACGTTTCAAAGGTTTCTGCAGGTACGTCATTCTAATTTTGAATCCCTCTATTTAAAAAAGGAAACTTGGCAATATTTCTTGTAGAGTAAACTTTATGTCTATAAATAATCTAAAAGATGTTTTTCCACCAATGTACTATTATCTTTTGTGGGACTGGGCAGAGCGTAATGCTGAATAGTAATTTCTTTTACATGTATTGATACCAGTTGTTACATTTATTAATAAAACATGAAATAAGGTTCAATTATACATACCGGTACATAAAATCGGAGTAATATGTGAAAATAATTATTCACTTTATAATGTTGTTTTATAGCTTGATATATATCAATATGACCTTTAGCTAATTTTTTTTGAATGGCAATGATGTAATGACGAAATGTCATACGTTCAACAGATGTTATAAATAACAAGGATTATTGCGTCAATGTTAAAAGTACTAAATGTGCCTTAGCCTATATAATGAAAAAGAATTGCTTATTAACTATTTGGAGAGACCCCAATATATGTAAAATGTAATATAGGCTACTAGTAGGTGCCCGTGGCTTCGCCCACGATAGTTAATTTAAAAATTAAAAATTAACTATTAAAGCATTATATTAATTAACACTTGCACGCGAATCATTCATAAACTAAGCCATTAATAATTATTGAAACAGCTAAAATTCCGGCTTCAGAGTACATTCCACGATTAGAAAGCGCCGCCTGAAAAAACGATCTCAGATTCGATTATGCAGTTCCAAAGCTAACTGTGAATACATAATACGTATTGTTTCTCAACTGTTTGTTGCCAGATGAAAATGATGTGAATTTTATTTGATCAATTCAGTGTAATTTTCAGAATTTATATAATGTTTCAAGGGAAGGAATGGTTTGTTTGGATTTTTATTATCAGGGATATTTCAAAAGAGTTAAACCATCAATATTTTACAGCTGGTGCTCCCGGCTTCGCCCGCCATTATTAATTGACTCCAGGATTTTTAAGAAATTTACACTGGTAGTTTATTAATAATGTTTGTGGTTCAGAGCTATGAAAATTGTAAGTAAAAATAAAATTAGAATATTTGTTCATTGTGTTTATTTCACTTAGGCTTTATATAATAAAGAAACGGTTTTCCTAATTTTGTACTCTTCGTAAAGGTTTACACTGCCAGAGACGAACATCGCCGAGTATACCCGATGTTTCACGAAGCGGGCGAGCGAGTGAGCACGCTATTTAGGGCCGTTGAATTGTATAAGAGTAGATTAGTCCAGAACAAAAATCTAGAATTGCAGCTGAGAGTTGTATTAAAATTTACAAGTTAAAATTATTTTAGATTTTATATAATGTCTTAGTTTATTTATGTGCTAAAGTTCTTCCATATGTTGTTTAAAAACACACTTATTTATAAAATTGTTCGTTCTTCGTATTCAGCTTTAAAGTCAAACCAAGTCACGACATAATGAGATGCATTTCGATACTTAAATATGTATCATCGTCAATCGTCCTATATTTTTAAATTATTTTCATTCCATTTAATGCTTACAGATCAAGAATACGTGTATCTGATCTTTCTTAATTACCTGGATTGACGTACTGAACAACGTAGAATAATTTCTCAGTGCATCTTGTTTCTAGAACTAGGTTATGAGGTGATATGGGCATTAAAAAGAGTCTTCTCTATTCGAGACAACGAGGATAAACGCGTCAATGTAAACTTAAGCCGCTGTTACTCTTGAGACCTAAATGGCCGAATGAGTTGCAGTTGACGGCGGACACGTCCAACTTTGAGTCACTAATTAGCGTGCAATGTTCCTCCATCAGGTGGAGTGGTGACGACGACGCCATTTGCAACGACTAGTGATCCTCTTCCTCATCGTCTCATCAGTTTATCACCAGTTCCAAGCTCAACCTTATCAAGTTACGTTATGTGCTTCCTTTCACACTAATCACAATTTTCCCGCAATTTAAACGAAATCATTCCTCTGATAATTTCATTCATTTATAAACCGGATTATTTAATTATTATCAGTTTTTTAATTATTAAAGCATTTTGTATATTACATTTATAACTAATAATAGGCTACCTCTGTCATTTTCTCAGGAAGAATTAGCTTGTGAATAAATATTTTAAAATTATTTTTCTCTTAATTTAATTATTTAAACGCATCCACCCGTTGAATCATTATTAAACTCGGGCGAAGTCGCGGTCACCTGCTAGCATTGAATATCTTGCATTTGTATCGTTGGGTAAAGTCAGCTTTATTTATTCCAAATATTTTATAAGGAATCGAACAGGTAGTTGGATATTGTTATAAATTTCCAATAATTTTTTCTTTGTGTATATTATTGTCTATTGTCTTTGTTTATTTGTACTGTACTATTAATAGAGCATTATTTATTACCGTTTATATTATTATCTATTGTTTTTGTTTATTTGTACTGTACTATTAAGAGAGCATTATTTATTACTGTTTATAGTCATAGGCCTACAAGATTCGTAATTTCCAAATTTCATTTTCTAAACAGTGTTTTCTGTTCTTTTCCAGGTCCGCACCTTGTTTGTTAGCGGCCTACCAATGGATGCAAAACCTAGGGAACTTTATCTTCTATTCAGGGCTTATGAGGTAAGCAGATCTTGAGTCTTAAGTTTTATGAGCATGCTGTTATTACCAACAACATATTGCATGTTTTAATGGTAGTATTAGTATTGTTTTTGGAATATTTCCGCCAACTTTGATCTATTACTATATTTAACGAAAATTATTTAACTAATTGTTTAATAAGACAAAAATAACATAAGCCTGTTCATAGATACTTTATATTAATTCCCATCATTTGCTCATTACGTTACAAGCATTAATTAAAATATAAGGTTTTTATATAAACTTTCAGTGAAACAACTTTCCGCTTAGGTTTCGTTTAGGCTACAATCTTTGTAATTAATAGTTAACAGCTTTATGAATTATTAAAGATAGTTGTCGTGATAAAACCAGGAACCATATATTCGCTAGTTGAATATATTTATTACCGCATGTGTCTACGAAGACAGGTGCCATCTTTAGTGACATGTCATAGGCCTACTACAATTATTTTAATATTGGTGTATGGTCGTTCTTTGAATCATTATAAAGGACTGTGTACTAGACGTAAATCATAACCTCAACTTATATAGTCTAGCCAACCTTGATAAATGTGAACTTCGTTTTTATTCTAAGGTTAAATGTAACAGAAACGCATTAACCTCTTGTAATTATTGGTAGTAACTTATAAGTTATTATTAGGGGGCGGATTTCTATGACATGTCATATTTTTCCCCATTGCATTATTTCAGGTTTCCGACTAATTTAAACCCGATTCCAAGCATCCTGGTGAAAATGGAACGGCTTTTATTGTGCATATAACTGCATATTTAGGACATGTTCAACTATTGCAGCATATTTAGTATAAATATGCATATTTAGGTCATATCTTTGGCATATTTGTGTGCATATTAAAGAAATTTTGAAGTTTCATATCATTTTTGTAAGTTTTGCATTACACTGATACTTTTTGAGAATTTACAGATATTTTAAATGATTAACGTTATATTTTAATAAAATGAATTGTAATGAAACTTAAAAAAAATATACATAATGTGTAAGTGGTAAAGTCATATTTTAAATTTTATTGGTCATATTTTAATGTTTTTTTAGGTCATAAATGCATGCATACATCCATTTTTTAGGTCATAGAAATCCGCCCCCTAGTTATTATAAAGTGGATCTGCAAGCCTGATCTGGTTTAAATTCAGTAATGGATTCGCTAAGCCTCATTGCTAGGTATTTCTTTTTCTGTTAAGATGACGATGATGATGATGACGGTGATCTCAAGCAGTTTCTTCCTCTTGTATTTACGTACCGGTACCGTGCCAAATTATGCTGGCAAAAACTCTGTCGCGGCACTAAGACATTATACCATTTACACTATATCAGAATATACAGTTTGAGAAAATATGTTATTGTAAAAACTCTCTGTTAACTATAACACAAAGTCTTGAAACCGAATATAACTGTTCGGGAATTTCAAAGCAATTTACCTCACTGATACTGACTTACTGAGTATGTGCACTGAAGAGCTGAATGTAGAGCAATCGAGGCTCTTCACATTAAGATTAGTAGTTACAGGAATATGATAATGGAGGCAGTATGTAGCCGCCTCTAATCGTGTGTCTGTTTGCTGACAATGCAGAGTGTGCCTACAGTAATTTAACGCTCTGTTTAAATCAAACAAAAGTGGAGACGAATTTACCCCTGCATTCAAACAGTCTCGCAAATTGATGGTGCCATTTCATCGTTCTGCTAACAAAAGATATTGCAGGCACACTCAGCGCAGGCATTTGTTTATGTAATGATCCTGGTTTTAAAGGCAAATGAAAAAGTTTAACCAAAAATAAAATGACCCGCCATGTTGGAACAGAAACAATAGCACACGAAGGTTAAAAACATGGGAAGAGTAGACTTTGTTATATAAGCATAATAT
This sequence comes from Ectobius pallidus, assembly GCA_964059195.1. Taxonomy (NCBI): domain Eukaryota; kingdom Metazoa; phylum Arthropoda; class Insecta; order Blattodea; family Ectobiidae; genus Ectobius; species Ectobius pallidus. Next base: position 78,482,554 of record CAXKWD010000006.1, read on the forward strand.
TTCTAAGCGGAGGTTTATAAATTTATACAAGTAAATTGAACGTAGCATCTCAAGAATTATTTATTAGGCCTAGTATGTCTAGACGTTAGGAAGCATACAATATAGAACTAAAGTAACGTTCGTTATTTAATGAAAGTGTCTGTTTGTATTGTATTGCTCTGGCTTGGGTAGAACAGTGCACTGACTAGCTTTCTGTTCTCATGCCCGCTGCTTCAGTCCCCATCCTGGTCGATGTGCCATCCTCTATTTGCTTTCTTCTTCTTCTTCTTAATAATAATAATGAATTATTGTTATTATTATTTGTTATTATTATTATTATTATTATTATTATTGCTGTTGTTATATTTTATCTTAGTGCTGATGTCCATGTGCCCGATTCAACTGACATTTCACTTGACACTTGACATTACACTTCAACACGCGACTATTAATGGACATAAGCGTAGACCATTCCGTTTGATAGTGCAGTAAAACAATCAGTTATTATCAGTGAAGACTTCTGACATGTTTCTATATGGGAAAACACTGTTATAGGATTTTTCATGAAAATTAGTTAATGTAAGATGTATTTAAGTTTCGCAGTAACAGTAAGTGAGTTATTCAATATTTCTCTTTACCGAATTAGTGCCGTATCGTATGTCATTGCATTTTGTGTAGACCCTACAATTAACTTTTTACGTAAATTTAGCAAAATAATGTATTTACTTATTAACCCTTCGTCCGCCGGCGTGGTCTTGTGGTTAGCGTCGCTGACTACAGATCCGTCGGCCCGGGTTCGATTCCCGGTACCTCCTCGGATTTTTCTGAGGTAGGGAGGTCTGGTAGGGGTGCACTCAGCCTCGTGATTCCAAACTTGATAGAGAAGTAGCGGCTCCGGTCCAGAAAACCACCATTAACGGCCGTGGGTGTCGGCATGCCGACCACATGCCCCCCAATCCTGCCATCTGCCTACGGGAGATGATGCAGCGGTCGGGTGGCAGGCCAAGTCCCTCCAGGGATGTAGCGCCACGGAGTTTAGTTTAGTTTATTAACCCTTCAAAGCTTTTTCTTATGTAATTACCACCACACAGTACTTTCATAATTAAGAAATGCCATGGATATGGAAATAAAAAAAATGAATTTATGACCATTTGATTGTGAAACGTGTTTCGGTAAGTCCTTTACATAAACGTGCATAGATATTACTCAACTTTTCATAATTTTACTTGATTACAATCTTTTCAACCTAAAGAATCAATCAACACTTTTATTGCCACTATTTTTCGTCTTGGGATCAGTACAAATATAGGTTGATTTTATGGTTCTTTAACGACAGTTGTTTACTACTACTTAGGCATGTATCGGTCGCCTTTGTACCGTAATATTATCCCACGGAATACCTAAGCATATCTTTCAGTCTACAGACATGGGATTGTCGCATTTATGTAGTCCCACACGTAATGCCATCGACCGTGATGGGGATTGAAGCAGCGGGCATGAGAACAGAAAGCTAGCCAGAGCTTTACTAACTGTTCTACCCAGCCAAAGCATTAGCCTACAAAGCAAACAAACCCACCACAGCTACAGTCACCATGGCCCATCGATTATTTCGATTTGGAGTTAACAATGTAAAAATGTGGAGTTAACAATGTAAAAATGTCAAAGCAACGTTTACTGTGAGCAAATTTGGAAATATAATAGGATGAAAACTGCTAGCTTAAAGAGCTCTTTTCTGACCCTACATAATAAATTCATTATTTACAATGGGATTAATATGGTGTAGCATGTTATAACCGTACTGGGGTTATGAAGATTCGTAGGCTCCAAGTTGGGAGACCATTTATAACCGTTCGTAGCTCTCCTGAAGATTTGCCACTAAGTTGGGTAGCTATTTATAACTGTTCTTTAATTAGGCCACAAGATTGGACGTCATTTATAACCGTACTGGGGTTATGATGATTTATAACTGTAGGTGGGATTTTTAGATGTATAGTAGTTCTGGAGTTCTGATTAAAATAAGGGGTGCCGGGCGTAGTACTCAGGGGTAGTTGTTAGCTAGAGAACTCTTATCTAGGGAAGTGGCTAGAGAAAATCGAGATAACAGTCAAAGGGCGGTGTCAGGAATAATGGTAACTAAAAGTAGAGTTGTTCTTTTCAAATTAATATATATTTTCCAAAGTTTAGTATTTTCTGCAATGCTGAATTAATCGATTTAGTTCTATTAGATGATGTAAGTTCTGATATTTAGTAGTATTTAGTACGTCGTTAAAGTTCGTAAGTAACACTTGGTAACTTGCTAAATTGTAATAATAATTACTTCACTTGTACGCGCCGTTGAACACTTCTATTTACTTTCACATTTACTCTCTCGTAGTTTCTATTTGTATCGCGCGGATAATAATGTTCAATCTTACGTTCACAATTAATGTTTCGTAATAATAAAATCAATGTCTTTACCAAATAATATAAATTACGCGCTTCGACGCTGCTAATAACTTCTATTTATATCGCGCGGATTATAATGTTTAAATATCAATATATTGCAAAGTTACTTGAGTTTAATAATGTTTAACGTAGTCTTTTGTCTGAAGTATGTCTCGAAGTTCTTTAGTCTAAGCAGTCGTGTGATCCATAGATGACGAGATGTCCGTGCTTTCTGCTAATATCTTTGTAAGGGGTAGTGGGGGTAAGTAGTTCCAATTGGTTGTGTCCGTGTCTAAGTCTTCTCTGATTGGGGTAAGGTAGTTTCTTCTGCTATCCAATTTGAAATATATTCCGTTTTTCGTCGTTGAAACAGGCAAGTTGCATCGGTCATTAATTACTTGAGATGTCAAAATTTGCTAGGCGCCAGCCAGGCGGCTCAAGAGGATGTAGGCGGTACTAGGTTTATGTTTTTATCAATAACTCTGATAACTGAAAGTTATCATAGTTCTGGTTATTTAATCCTGATGGGCTATTTTACGGGGCTTCCAATGGTATTAATTTGTAGTGGGTGTGATAAAAATGAAAAGAGTTATTAAGGTTTTTATATTAAAATGATGGAACGGGTTAATAAAAAGTTATGTGTAATATATCAAACTGTAGGGGCTGTTATTGGCTATTGATGGGTGTAATTGGTTTCCTTGTCGCTTTTTCCTTAATGGAGTAATTAATGTTTGAAGTTAGGTGTTATATGGGGAATGAATGTTTGAAGTTAGGTGTTATGTGTGGAAGTATAAACAGTAGGGTGCGTATTGTCAATCGTACAGGGGCTATATATGAGATTGTCGTCTGTGTTGAGTACAAAGTACGGTTACAAGATGTCCGCATAATGATTAAAAAACTCACGCGAGAAATTGATATGCATAGTCAATAAACGCGGGATTTTATGATCATTATAATACCCAATCTGGAATTTGAAGAGTGGCGGTGTTTTGTTTTGAATGAAATATGGAAATTTAATTTTTCGATTCCCTAAAATAATCCTCCGTCGTCACTTCGAATCATTTCGTGGGTTTTCTCTATTGTGTTTTACTTTGATATTAGCTTTTCGATCAATTGTCTTTGTTTTCAATATCTGTTCTCGAAAAATTTAGATCCTTACATCATCTATACTTTTGATTAATTCTGCCGTAATTACACATACACAAATAAATTCATAATCAATAAAATACACTTTTAACATAATTTTACCTTGAATTGGTCACTTTTCTTCTTGGTCGTAGTACACATTTTGCTGAGTTCATAGTCCATTTGATTAACTAGTAAAACAAAATCATAATTATACTTTATACACAAATAAAATTATAAAATACACTCGAATTTCTTGATATTAATATTAATTTCAATAGCTTCTTGCATAACGCTGATTTTTGATGATAATCCATATATTGTTGATGTCAAACGTTGGAGTACGCTAATCTTCCTCATTGGTCTACTTAATACACTGATATTATATTCAGATTACACATGTTTTCTTTCTACTCCTTTTTATCTATTTACCTCATTAATAATCATTTCTTAATGTTCCTTTTCATTCTTTCAATATTCTTTTACCTTGTTTCCATTATTCTAACCTCATAAATCATCTTTTATGTCTTACCTTCACAATTTCTTTATTAATCTCAATACTCATTATCATTCTTTTCTTTCATATTACTTTTAATACTCGTTATCATATTTCCTCATTTATTCTCATATTTCTCACTTCATAACTATCATTACTTCATATTTTCCTCGTAGATATATATTGTACCATCTTAATTATTCACTCATTTTGTTTATCATACATTTATTTCTTACCTTTTGTTATATTTCTCATTGTTTTACCTTCAAGATTCTTATTTGTTAACACACATATTTCTCAATAACTATTTCACTTTCAAATTCTTACTTAACTCTGATCATTCTTTTACTTCACTTTTGCTATACAATTCTACTTAATTAGTGTAGGGAGAGGGTTATTTCCTGTCCATATTGTTTATGAAAAATAATTTTTCTTTTTGAAAAATTAACAAAATTTAGTTATTCTTACTCTGTGTACTACTCCAATAAAATTCAAATATGTCGAAATTTCAATGTTTACTTATTTACTACTTCAAATAATAGTGTGATTACCTTTGTCAAATGAATGTTTTAACTCTTCAGTTGAATAAATAAAGGGAGTGGCCTATCTTAAAATTACATATATACAGAGGTTCACTAAAAATTGGCAATAAACTTATTTCTTGCACTTATTTCTCTAGTGGCATGGCTGTTGTGATGTCTCACCCTATTTTATAGAGTAAGAATCATCTCATCATAGTCTTTGCAACAACCACGGGGAGGCTAATTACACTCTACCTTGTAAGTATCACATTCGTTATATATAACGTCAGGTAAAACATTAATTTGAGAAGTATGAATCACTCTAATTATTTTACAATGTCAGTCTGATAAAACGTTTTCCTGAGTCCTGGTCGATAATCCTTTTTACTTCTCCTTCTGCTTTAAACTTTCTTAGGCATTTCTGTTTGGAGTTCATGACATAATATAGTTCTAACAGGTGATTGTTGTAGGTTACAAAAATTTCTTCTCAACAGTTTGTATTGGGGTCGTTGCCTGGTATTATACATGTGAAGTTCAATGTTTACTACCAGTTTACAGCACAGCGGGGTGTTTCCGGCCAAGGGTCGGTCGTACAATGAGTTGTAACCTGCTAAGGGGAGACTTGAGTTGAATGGGATTTTGTTCTCTTTGAATAAACTTTCTAAATTCTTACAATATCTGTTGCGTTGTATTGGGTTCCAAGGAGCATGTTGGTTAAAATAAAATTGGGGAAATTTTCTGAAATATTCACTGAATTAATAGGGGTGACATTCTACACATATATACATTATTTACATCTTAACTAAGGGGTGTGGTTATGTCATCACTATTAACAAAATGTTAATTTAATTTGATAAACTTCTTAAGTCATAAGTGTCCAAAAGAATTTCAATTTCCATGAATATTATTACTGTGGTCAAATATTTAATTAATATTCCAAACAAAATTTCAATTTATTTATTATCTAAAAGGAAAAATAACACTACTAACAATTGGATTGTTGTCAACAATGGGGGTGCACTCCACATTGCAGGCACTGGCATGGTTATTCTCTTTTAATTATTGTTGTTTATAAAATTTCAAACATTCAAATTTATTTATAATAAGGTAATGCTGGTTCATTTTGATATTTACATTTCCTGGAATAATTTTAACATTCTATGCTGTTTTGGGAAGTTTCGTTTTGAGTTATTTAGCGAAGGAAAAATAAGAAAAATTATGATCTATCAATCTGGTCGTGGGGGTTAGGGGTCCTTATTTCATTCTGGGATGTGTCATTATTTCCTTGTCTGTCTTCCATGTTACTCGGGGAATTGTTGTTAGGTCTATTTCTCGGGCTTTCATAAGAATTGTTCCTTTCATATTGATTATTGTAGTTACGGCGGGAGTACCTGAAATTATTCCAACCTCTATAGTAGGGGCGGAAAAAACCTTGATTATACTGATTTCGGTTAAACCAGTTAGGCCTATTTCCTGCATAGCCACGTCTGTTCTGACCACGGTAACTGTTCCCTTGCCTATTATTGTAATTGCCATACGGCCTGAAACGGAAACCACGGGTTTGCCAATTATTGCGGGCGTTCCGCACGTACTCTGTTTGGGGCCAATAAGGTCTGTTGTCCCTAGAATCATTGTTTTGCTGGTCCTCATTAGAATTTCCTGTCCGCAACCCAATCTGGAAATTTTCCGGGCTGTCAGAAGTTTGTACCAGATTGATGTTTTTCCGGTGAGTTTGGTTAGCTGACACAATGGGGTGCGATGGTTTAGTGGAAGTATAAGTTAGGTCCTGCATTGACTTTAGTAATTTTAACATCTCAGTGGTGGATTGAGGAGATGCGACAACAAGGCAATTTCTTATTACAGGCGGAAAGTGAGACGGGAGTGCCTTTAGAAAATCTTGCTCCAAAATTTCTGGTTTAAGCAGTTGGCGGCTTTCACACAAAGAAATGAAATATTCTAGATAGGTTTGGCCGTGGCTACGGTCGTACTTACCTTGAAATATTCTCGAACGAAGACGACATTGTTCACTATCGCTCCAATACTCAGATAAAAACATTTCCTCAAACTGACCTATGGACAGCTGATTGTCGGGATCGATGACTTGGAGCCACCGAGCTGCGTTAGATTTCAAAGATTGATTCACAAAGATCATTTTCAGATGCTCTGGGACTCCTCGTAAAGCAAAATAAGTTTTTAGGTCCTTTAAATATCTGACAGGGTTTGTTTTCAATGTATCTTCAAAATACGGTAATGGAAAATCCGAATTGTGCAATGAAAAACTATTATTTACAACATTTTGGGGTATTTGATTAGTGCTGGCAGCTCGTTGATCCAATCCATTGTTGGTTCTGGGTAATGGTGCAGGTGGTTCTGGTATCTCAGGGGCTTGAGGTACTGGATCAGGGGGGTTGGAAGAAGTAGAGGCAGATGTTGATGGGGTATTACAAACATGAGGGATCAAAGCATTTTCCCTGGTTTGTTCGATTAGGCTTTCCTGGTCTCTTACCCTTTGCCTAAGTCGGTCTAATTCTGATTGAAGGGATACCAATTTCGTAGAATTGCTAGAGGTTACCCTTTCTACTGAGGTGACATGATTTTCTACGGAGGAAATATGATTTGTCAACACTTGTTCTGAAGTAGCTATTTGAGCTGTGACTCTACTGTCTAAATTTTGTAATTCAGACGTAACCTGAGTGCGGTGTTCAGTGATTAAGGTTGTCAGTGTAGAGTTCATTGTTGTAATTTGTTGGTTTTGAATAGCAAGTTCGTCTCTTACTTGTTGATTTTGAGTAGCAAGTGTAGAATTTAGTGTAGTATTCATGTTAGTAATTTGATTTTCAAGTGTGGAGTTCATTGTGGTCATTTGTTGATTTTGACTTTCAAGTGTGGAGTTCATTGTAGCATTTTGTGTGGCCATTTCATTTCTCAATTGTTGGCTCTGTGTTTCTAGTGTGGAATTTAACTCGTTTTTAAGAGTGGTGTTTTGTGTTGCAAGTTCGTTCACTTGTGTAGAAATTCCTACTATCATTGTCTGAATTTGTGACAAAAAATCTAAACTGAAAGAAGGAAGGTTAGGGTCTAAGTTTATGGTGTTCTGAGTAGAAGTCGATGGGGTGGGTGCACTCACAGCTGGGATATTAACTGAGGGTTGCGTAACAGGCAAGCTAGCAAGGTCACTTTCGGTTTCATGCTGAGTAATTTCTAAGTTGTCAGAAATAGGAACAGAGGCACTTTCATTGTTTTCAGAAGTAGGATTCTGTTCTGAACATAATATCTGAGTATCAGAATTTGGCTCCATGATTTGGAATACTTTATTATTCCTTAATTTCATAAACTAATACAATACAATTGAATTTACTAAAAAATAAAAATTAATTAAAATAAAAAAAAAATTGAAATTTAAATTGAAAAAATTTACTTTGAATTCAAATAAAAATAGGAGCAAAATTCAGTTTTCGACACTTAAGTTGGATTAACGATACCCTTTTGTAGTCCAGATGTCCAGCGGCAGGCCAAAGGTGATGTCCAGGTATCCAGGTGATGAGGGAAAATGTTGTAGATGAAGATCCAGGGGGGGGGGGTATTGATGAAATGATGAATAATCCAATGGTGTGCTGACTCTAGTAAAATTTCTCACAGAATTTAAAACTTGGTGGTGTGTGATTTAGTGTAGTGTTCCTGAATTTTATTGTTGAAAAATTAAATTTTATTGACTGGTCCCTCGATCTTCAAATTCAAGCAATCACGATGGTCGCCATTTATAACCGTACTGGGGTTATGAAGATTCGTAGGCTCCAAGTTGGGAGACCATTTATAACCGTTCGTAGCTCTCCTGAAGATTTGCCACTAAGTTGGGTAGCTATTTATAACTGTTCTTTAATTAGGCCACAAGATTGGACGTCATTTATAACCGTACTGGGGTTATGATGATTTATAACTGTAGGTGGGATTTTTAGATGTATAGTAGTTCTGGAGTTCTGATTAAAATAAGGGGTGCCGGGCGTAGTACTCAGGGGTAGTTGTTAGCTAGAGAACTCTTATCTAGGGAAGTGGCTAGAGAAAATCGAGATAACAGTCAAAGGGCGGTGTCAGGAATAATGGTAACTAAAAGTAGAGTTGTTCTTTTCAAATTAATATATATTTTCCAAAGTTTAGTATTTTCTGCAATGCTGAATTAATCGATTTAGTTCTATTAGATGATGTAAGTTCTGATATTTAGTAGTATTTAGTACGTCGTTAAAGTTCGTAAGTAACACTTGGTAACTTGCTAAATTGTAATAATAATTACTTCACTTGTACGCGCCGTTGAACACTTCTATTTACTTTCACATTTACTCTCTCGTAGTTTCTATTTGTATCGCGCGGATAATAATGTTCAATCTTACGTTCACAATTAATGTTTCGTAATAATAAAATCAATGTCTTTACCAAATAATATAAATTACGCGCTTCGACGCTGCTAATAACTTCTATTTATATCGCGCGGATTATAATGTTTAAATATCAATATATTGCAAAGTTACTTGAGTTTAATAATGTTTAACGTAGTCTTTTGTCTGAAGTATGTCTCGAAGTTCTTTAGTCTAAGCAGTCGTGTGATCCATAGATGACGAGATGTCCGTGCTTTCTGCTAATATCTTTGTAAGGGGTAGTGGGGGTAAGTAGTTCCAATTGGTTGTGTCCGTGTCTAAGTCTTCTCTGATTGGGGTAAGGTAGTTTCTTCTGCTATCCAATTTGAAATATATTCCGTTTTTCGTCGTTGAAACAGGCAAGTTGCATCGGTCATTAATTACTTGAGATGTCAAAATTTGCTAGGCGCCAGCCAGGCGGCTCAAGAGGATGTAGGCGGTACTAGGTTTATGTTTTTATCAATAACTCTGATAACTGAAAGTTATCATAGTTCTGGTTATTTAATCCTGATGGGCTATTTTACGGGGCTTCCAATGGTATTAATTTGTAGTGGGTGTGATAAAAATGAAAAGAGTTATTAAGGTTTTTATATTAAAATGATGGAACGGGTTAATAAAAAGTTATGTGTAATATATCAAACTGTAGGGGCTGTTATTGGCTATTGATGGGTGTAATTGGTTTCCTTGTCGCTTTTTCCTTAATGGAGTAATTAATGTTTGAAGTTAGGTGTTATATGGGGAATGAATGTTTGAAGTTAGGTGTTATGTGTGGAAGTATAAACAGTAGGGTGCGTATTGTCAATCGTACAGGGGCTATATATGAGATTGTCGTCTGTGTTGAGTACAAAGTACGGTTACAATGTGCAAAACAGTTAGAATATATTAATAAGGGAAATATTTTACGAATAACATTACCCTTATAAAGGGTTAAGGAGGGGAGACCTATGGTTATTGTAGAAAATGGATTTTTTTCTCGTAGCAAAGAATATTTAAACAATTTAGATTAATTCTTAAAAACTATCATAAACCTACTCCGAGCAGATGATCGGCAGCCAATTTAAAGAAACCGTGCGTCTTGAAAATTATCTCATAGCTGATTATTTCTTTCCCAATTCTCGTAAAGTAAAATTCTTATATTTTTCAGAATTATTAGATGTAATACATGAAATAAAAAAGGACAATTTGAAACAATTCTGTCAGATTTTTATTATTATTATTTACATTTGCATGTAAGTTTTAAAGCATTTAAGTATGCATGGAACCTATTCTTAATAAATATTAACAACACAAAATTTTATTAAGGATTTTTTGAAAATAGCTAATAACCATATCTGATTTCTGTGGTAGGCTTATTTATTTATTTAATCAAGAATGAACATTACAGGTATACACCCAATTACAATGTTCATGACTATACTAGCAATACATCATGTACTTACAATAACACAAATATGAAATAGGTAGGCGGTAGGCCTATAATAAAAAGTATATACAATGGATAGGATAATGACCAATGTAAGGTAAGAAGTAAAGAGAATAGGAGAGAGTGAAGAGAATAAGAGAGATAAGAAGAAAGCAAGCATAAAGAATGTAGAGAAAAAATAGGAATGAAATAAAAGTAAAACAAATAATATAAATAATGAAAATTATATGTTAGTTGACAATATCATATACGGTATTACTATTCACACACAGATTCCTATGAATTATCAGTTTTGACAAGTTTTAACAGTTGATTTGCAGCAGAATTAAATTGTTTAAGGTTCATTCCAAATATATATATGTTAAGTGGGTGGATTTGATTCTACCTATTCAAAGTTCTGTTTATTGGTGCAAGTCTGTTTTTACTCTAGGAGTAAAAAATCGTTTTCTTAATCTACTATTTTTACTGTCTATCTACTATATCTATTATATACTACTATATATATAGTATATAGTATATATACTACTATATATACTATTATATACTACTATACTATCTACTATATCTATTTTTACTATCTATCTACTATATCTACTATTTTATCCTAATAAGGAGTTTAATTTTTTTTATTGAAGACCAAATACAAGTCTCTATTTCATTTCATCATCTGCGCTACTTTCGTATTGTTTTCATAATGTGAGTAACGAATGGGTGAATAAAAGTAATAATCCTGTTTTATATGCTTTTTGAATATGGTTATTCATTATAATAATTCCTTCATAAAGAAGTAAGAACATAAGATTCTCATAAGCAGTACAGTTTTCCTTCATATGTGCTATAACAGGATTAAGGAACGTGCATGTTCGTATTCCTGCATTTTCCTTGAAACCCCAACATACAACTAACTACCTGAATGAACATAGCGTGGAATATCTCTCCTAGGTATAATATAATTAAAGTAGAGGCTTCTCTATTATATCATCGATGGAAGCAGATAATAAACAAAAGCTTGGGTAGTTTGCTAGAACAGGGAAACAAATTTGATAGTGTGGGCGGGCCAGGCATATGTGCTCCGAGCTTCTTCCTGGCTGGTACAGCAACAATAACAACGTAATAACATGTGTCGTGAGGAAGAGATGTTACCATGACAACGGGTCGAGACATCGCGGCAAGGACTTCTTGCAGAGCAATACCGGGGTATGTCTCAGAAATGGGTGCAGGTCTTACAGAATTGGGATTTCAACTTCATAAATAGGCCTACCACAAAATATGTGTATTAAAAATGCAACTTCTTTATGGTTAAGATAATTTTTAGTGGTGATTTAACGTAACATAAGATATATTATGATACAATATAATACAATCTTTTCATAATATTAAGCCCTTAAAAATTAACAATAGGCACGCGAAATATTTTTAAACTGGGTATTTTATCCAGAAAGTACAAAAACAAGATATTACGCAGTTTATTTTGATGTTATATTTAAACGATATCTAAAAAGGTATCAATACAAAATGGGTATAATTGCCTTATAGTAAGTAATAACTGTATAATTATGAAAACGTTTTAATGATGAAAATAGAACTGTTTGTAGCTAAACAGTTGCAAAAAAAGATATCCAAGAATTCATGAAGAAAGTTTTATAACTATATTTTAATACTATATATATACATAATTAAACTATGGAAAAAATATTACTTACAGTAACTGAAATATCTAAATGCCTGTCAGATATTTCCATTGCCATTACGAGCACTGAATTGCATAGAAAGAAGTCTATATCACGATAAAAATAAATTACAGAACTGTTCTTGATGATGTTTACTTAAAAGCCCTAAATCACAAGCCTTAAACTAAAAAAAAAAAGTTTGACACAAATTGACTTTACTCTTGTGTACTTTGCTTTGTACTTTCACAGTCAGTTTACTTTTGCCCCGTACACATCTTGGATCAAATTTAAACAGATTTTCTATATAGGCCTATAACGCCTTAGGTTCCTGTTTAAAACATCATCTTGTGTAATCATTCGACAGTTTTTTGAACTTTTCATTTCTCTGGATAAAATATTTTTTGAATAAATAGTATGAACAATGTAAAAAAAATTAGTAATTTTGTAAAGCAAGCATCAAAATATCTCGCATAAAAATTCAGGTTCCTGTTTCAATATCTGTCGGAGGAGACTGATTTCAATTTTGATTTTAAAAAATCAATTTATTAATTACTTCATAGCTCAAATACAAATTGAGATATTAAAATGAGATATCAAATGTTAATTTCAGTTAACATTTAATAAGTTTGCAAATTTCAAGTTTCTATGATAAATAGTTTATAAAATCATTCTTAACACTTCGGTCATCCCTTAATAATCTAGTAGCCCTAATATTAATTTCCTTTTATTTCAGGGATATGAGGGATCTCTGCTGAAAGTCACAAGCAAAAATGGGAAAACAGCATCAGTAAGTAATCTCTTCTCTTGCATCTTATTATGATAAATTATCGTTTATTATTCTTAGAGATTTGCTACTCTTTCCTTAATGTTATTACTATGTTTGTTATGTTTTGTTACAGCCTGTGGGATTTGTGACTTTCAACACCAGGGCAGGTGCAGAAGCGGCCAAGCAGGACTTACAGGTGCGTGCTCCACTTTACACCAGCTACTTAACACTAATTAAGAAAAATGCTACTAGGTCCTCACACACCGCACCTATGTTCACAGTCTTTCCCCCCAGAATCTCGCGCATAAATTTCCGTATTTATCGCATACTTTATACTTACCTGTTCTTTACGAGGTGCTATCAAAAACTAATATTCTCTACTTTATACGCAAGTTGATAACTCTACAGGGTGTTTCTTCCCAAGAATACTCCGGGTGTTGTTTCGAGCACTATTCCAAATTCATGGTTACAGGACCAAAGCCGTGATGCAATTGTATTTGAAGCAGTTACCTGTTATGTTATGTTATGTTATGTTGTTCAGACTATTTTTAAAATAAGTCATTCTTCTTTACTTTTTCTCATAAGTAAGCATGAGGAAACATTGAGGCATTGAGGCAGCGGAATCTTATTTTCCCACTGCGCAGTTCTAGTGATACCAGCTATTCTCTTTGCTAATACCTTTCCTTCGTTCCACTTGAAACTTCGTCATCTACGTTTTTAAATATAATTTTGAATATATATAAACTGGTACCATGTTTTAAACGTAGTGCAAATATTAGAATTTGAGATAATTCTGTCTTGCATTCCCAATTATTTCGTTACTACCTTCTGCTGGGTACTCAAATACCAAGCAATAATTTTTTTTTATTCAATTGTAAACCTGTTCGAGGAATCGTTGCAGATGTACACATATCTGCTAATTGCCGAATGTTTTACCTATGTCTTCAGTAAATCCTCATTCTCTCACTCGGCCTTCAGTTGGATCCAAAATTCGGATATTTCATAACTTCTTATAACTTCTTAAATATAGTTTAATCCGTGCGAAATGTATTCACACACATATCTTACGTAAATAATAGAGTTGTAAATTTTGATTATTGTGTTCCTAACTGCAGGAATAATGATTGTACAACTAGTTTATTTCTACTAGCCTATGTGTATTGTGTCCCGGAAATAGTAGCATTTTTCTTCTGCCATGATTATAAACTTTTAGCTGTGATTTTATTATAATATGAACTGTTATAAGATTCTGGAGCTCCATTCTCCAGTTACAGTTACTTCTAAAATATTTAATAATAATAGACAAATAACTATTGGATGGATAATGGATATAATCAGTAAAAAATTGAAAATCTTGTTCATACATTTGTTAATTTTTCAAATTGTTGTTAATATTCCAGCCAATATTTGTTCTATTTTGATTATAACTATCAACATCCCGATATGTACGGAAAACAATTATTGCACTAGTGATTTTAAATGTTTAAATATTAAATGAATCTTAATTACGTCCGCTTGGCGTAATATTAAACCATAATAGAATTTCTAAAAGATTTAAACTTAATAATTCAGAGGATAGAACTATGCATAAAAATCTCTGCACCCCTTCCTAGCTTTGTCTCTGAAAACCAAGACTGTATGTAATATTGTATATCCTGTATTTTATATTGTTGATACCGTCACTGCTCTGAATTTTCCTGGAGTTTACTTCTGATTACATTTATCACAATAAATAACTTGGAAGCATGGATGATGTACGAAGGGTCATTTTCGCTACCTTATATACTTCTGAAAAATATTCACTATACGATTGTTTTATATTCACTTTAATAAATAGCCTATATATTTTTTCTTAATAGTTGCTATATCATAGCAAAATCGTGTTCATTGTTTAATATTGAATTTCAAAATTGTTATGCCTTAAAATTGAAAATTATGATTTCATTATCTTCTCCCGGTATATAGGCATTCGTATCGGAGCCCGTTCCAAGAGGTTTCAAATTCCCAGCACTAAAGCAGAACAAATTCAGTAAACTATGAAGAAATTAATAGTCTATCGCTGTCGAAATAATATTCGAAATGGGGAATTGAACGCTTATAACTTGGTTGTCAATGTTGAAATTCCTGAATCTAAACTATGGTACTAATTCTGATAATACTGGTAGGATAGCAATGCATTTTCTTCTTCGGTTCCATGAAGTAATTTGAAAAAATATGTTTTCTAAATATAATTTTATGAAAATATATCATCAATAAGTATTTAGTTTTAGTAAATAGACTAATTACATTTTTAATTTGTAAATCCATTGTTTTTATTTCCTAATTTTAGATATTCAGGTCACGCTAAAGAATGCAACTGAGAATTTTTATGAGAAATAGGCTAATGGTAGCCTACTTGATGTCAGCAAAATAAGATTACTTCACAAGAAACAAAGCTATTGAAATTATATAGGCCACAAATATAACTTCATTTTCAGTTTATTATATACAATTTGACTTATTTCATCCTCTAAAAATTGTATAGCCTGGATATTAACTTCTATTATATTAATATTGCCTCCAGGAACCCTTGAAGTTGGATACCTGCTTACTCTTAATTTCCTGAGTGAGCGGATTGTTAAAGTCAAGAACTTAAGTTTAACGTTAATATTAATAACAGTTGAGTTTTTAAAATTGCAATAAATTCTATTTGTTAACAATAGAGTTATGTAAGTAAGGATATGTCATCAAAGTAAGCCATAGTGCATAAAACTTTCCAGTAGAAGCTATACCTAGCCAATATCCAATATAGAATTGAACGCTGCAGAACGTTTCGTAACGCAAGGAAATAAGATGCCTTAAGAAGTGCTAGAATTTACAGCTTTACTGATACGGTTTTGTGGAAAAGGAGTATAAACTGCCGTTAATAGTTACCTACTGTTTACTACAGTTAACTCCTTCAAAGTTTACACCACAGTTTTACGAGAACAAATATTCAAAAGTGCATTAGGGTTCCCATCTGTGTATCCTTGTTCGTCGTAAAAGTACTGCATAAAAATAAGGTACGAAGAGCTCGTCCTACATTAACCAAGCTCCAAGTGAAGTATTGTTGTTATAATATTCTCTGCATTCTGCTGTTTAGAAATGTACATTTGAAAGCTTCCTTTTAGAATGTAGTAAGAGGAATATTTGGAATATAACTCACTTATTGGAGTTCATTGCATGAAATATTTATCCTTTTTATATGAAACCAAATCACTTACACTATCAGCACTTCTCACTAGCACATTATTTTGAAATTAAATTAAGATACTAAACACTAACAAATTCAAACACAATTATAACCAAAAACACTCACTCAGCAACTGTGATAACGTTCAACATGAGTTTGAATTGAAAAATAATGAATAAATATTATGGTTATTCCTTGTTTAGTATATAAGTTATATCAGTTTAATTCTCTAATAGAGTTGGCGTAGGCTGGATTAAGGTATAATTATAAATTAATTACGCCTAATACTATTTTCTTTTTCAAATTTCAACACTAAATTTTTATCTTTTACTTTAAACTAAATCATGGGTGTAAAAAATACACAAGCGATTTCATAATGTAGTTCATACTTCCATAACAGCAATAACTAAAATCATTTTCCTTTTATAGTTATATCACGAATAACATAATCAAATTTAATACTTATGCATAACACCGATTCTCATGCTTTACTATAGTCATAATAAAATATAATTATATATATGACCATGTTATGTAACCTGAACCTTCGAGATCACCCCTAAATTATAGTGGGCGTATCTCTTATTGGAATAGCGAATGCATACAGAGTGGATCATTTAAATTATTACCGCTAAATATCTCATTAGCTAAGCCATCTACAAAAAGAATATATGATAGTTAAATAACACAAAGAAGGAAATTGAATATCTGTGTGTTTCATTTGAAAAATGATTTCAACATCATTTTAAAGTTAACCTAATTTTTGTAAAAGGAAACTTACATTTTTATTGTGTTATTCTTATTCCCCGTAAAGAAACAAACTTCTGAGTAAATCGATATCCAATTGACTGCTTAATGTCACAGATATTTGAGAAATAAATGTTAATTAAAAAAATTAATAAAAAGTTTCAAATTCTTCTGAAAAGTGCAAGTGATAATTTTAATAAATCTCATATTGGTGCCCTTTTACCTCAGTGTACTTTCAAGTTCTTCTGAAAGAAATACTAATGTCTTAGTAAAAGTTATTTTTCACGATATTTGCACAATCATTTCCTATGGGCTTCTGCATGTTTTTACAACAATATTAGCTTTATCCCTGAGGAAACAAATAAGAGAAAGTCTTTTGGTCTAAGGTCAGGAGAACATGCTGGCCAATGTACTGGACCTCCATGTCCTATCCAAGGATCGGTTCACCCCAAGGATCATTGTACTTTGTGTTCAGAACTGCTGTAGTAGTGTGTGATCAAGATGTCCATCATGCTGAAACCACATGATCTGACATTCCTTAACATATACGACAAAAACATCTGCGAAACTAAGCAGTACCGGTATATTGAAAAATAGTTTGTACACAATTTTTTTTCATATACAGGTTGACTTTGAAATTACATTTAAAACATAATAAAGCTCTTCCTCCCTTAGAGTAATTTAACAATCATCAGAAATATTTATTTGTAAATCAACTTAGTTCAAGACATATTTAGCAATATAAATTTAAACGATCTATTCTGTATTTAAATTGCATTTTCATTTCAATAGTAAACTGCTAATAGTAAAACCATGGCTATAATTTTAATAAACACGTATATCTAGTATATCTAGTTTAGCAATGGATCTAAAAATGTATGTCACATTAGTACAAACTTAATCCACTTTCAGCTCACTAGTCACTTCCATTTCTGTTCAAAGCAAATGTTTTCAGTGACAGTCGAAATTTCACAATCCAGAACACCAACAATTTAATCAATGGATGTAGATTTGACATCTGATTCGCAGACTTTGCTGATGTTGAGTTGGCTGAAATTAATGCAAGAAATGCGAATTTCTTGAGATGAGCGCCTGTTCCTTGGATCGCAATTCATCCAGTTGGCGGCATCCAAACATTCCAGGTAAAACAGATCAAATATGGGGTCTGGTTTTGAACTCACGAGTCGAATTGCACTCCACGGCGTTTTTCATACAGTTATAATCAATGCCGGCTAATTTCACGGGGAATTACTGCACGGGCTTGAAAACACGCAGTTTATGCACTGGGATAATATTTACACTGATACACGCCATGAATAACAACATTTTTAACTAACCAAAAAAACCTTCTTTAATCTGGTCATGGAGATCTTTGCTCTGGTCGAGATCGTACAAGAGTTGGTGTCTTAGCTTCCTTCTAATTTAGCCTGTTCTAAGGAATAAAAAAGTGTTAAGTAATATGCCTATATTTCTTGATTTTCATCTCAATATTTTGTTTGATGCTGGTTACAATGTATTTTCTATAAATCACATGAATATTAAAAAAAACTTCTTTGTGAGTACGGACAGATTGCACATAATATTATACGTACTTTCTAATAATATGGTACCTTCTATAAGCCTGTTTTTCTCACTTACTGCATAGCTTTATGTTCACCGAATGACTTCGTTTTAAAACATTCAATGAAAGTTTCAGTATTTTCAAATTTTATTCATTTTTTCTCCAGGACTTAGGAATAATAATCACAAGTCTTAAGGTTAATAATTTAATAATAATCACACGCCTTAACGGTTAATAGCTTTATAATAATGAGTACAGGCGTTACAGTTAGTAACTTAAGAATTATAATCATAGTAACTTAAGAATTAAATCACAGACCTTAACGGTTAATAACCTATGAATAATAATCACAGATCTTAACGATTATCAATTTAAGAATTATAGTCACAGGCCCCCCTAACGATTAATAATTCATATAATAATACTGGTTTTAACTGCTAATGACTTAAGAATAATAATCACATGCTTAATGGCTAGTACCTTAAGAATAATAAGCACAGGCCTTAACGGTTAACAAAATTAACAAGTCTTAACGGTTAATAACTTAATAATCACAGGTCTTAATGGTCATTAACTTACGAATAGTAATCACATACTTTAGCGGTTAATAAGTTAAAAATTAACCTAACAATTACAGGCCTTAAGGGTTAAAACTTTTTTTGTGAAACTATTTCCGAATGTAACTAAATATTATACAGCGAGTCCCACGCAAGAGTTGGCCAATGACGCGGGTTTCTGCGTCGCGGCTGGCACAGCTCCAACTCCCGAGCGATCGGGTGAAATATCTACGCAAATAATGCCGCGGTCGTTGTAATGATTCAGGTTATCACATTTACAGTTAAAATTACAATGAAAATTACCATTTACTTCATCACAAGAGATGATGGAAATGTTCTCCTCTTGCATCCAGACAATACTGGCACCTTTTTAGGAAATTTTCTTTCACGCGCATAAGTTCAGCTTCCGAGACAGAGTTACTTTCTCTTGTGATAGGCCTATGCGATATTGTCATAAAATTCTTCTAACAGTATGTAAATATTATTTATGGGGAAACTTGAAAAATAAAGTGTATAGGTCAATTTCCCATACGCAAGAATAACTTAAAGACAATATCACAAGAGAAATTAACTCAAACTCGGAAGCTGAACTTATGTGCGTGAAAGAAAATTCCCTAAAAAAGGTGTCAGTGTTGTGCTTATGCAAGAGGAGAACATTTCCAACATCTCTTGTGATGTGGTTCGTGGTTATTTTCGTTGTAATTTTAACTGTAAATGTGATAACCTGAATCATTACACCAACCGCGGCATTATTTGCGTAGATATTTCACCCGATCGCTCGGGAGTTGGAGCTGTGCCAGCCGCGACGCAGGAACCCGCGTCATTGGCCAACTCTTGCGTGGGACTCACTGTAGTAAAACTTTCTGACTTTGAGGAAACATAAAAAAAGGACATCCGCCTCCTATTATTGGCCATTTATACTCTTCCATACTCATGTTTAAGAGGCTAATTTGAGATAGTTGAAAATGGCATAAAGTAAATCTTTGAACTTTTGATGGAGGATAAATAAACTTTTTAGTAACAAAAGTGAACGTACCTTTTCTTTATCTAAAAGCAATGACTTAAGAAAAGCGATGTGTGCCACTTAACGCGAGAAATTTAAGACTCCAGCAACTTCATGTTTAAAAAACTAAGATATTTAAAAACGGGATAGAGTAAAAGCTGGGCCATCCTTTAATAGATGACATATTCGTTTTAATAAAAAAAGTAAAATTTTCATTCTTTGGGCGAAAATTATGAAAATCAGTATAAGATAAAAATTTTGGTGATACGCTTATATGGTAGAAGTAGACCAGAATATTCCCATCTTAGATATTGTACCTACAGGTTCTTAATTAACAAGATTAGCATAGTTCATAAAAATATTTAGGTTTGAAAGAACTTAACTACTTTTTTTCACTTTTAAATTAGTGACAATGGTCTCTAAAAGAATAAACTCTCCAATCGATCATCCTACAATCTACACTCGATAGTATTGGTCCAGTTATAATAATAAATATTTTTTGTAGAACAGACTTTTAGATCTTCACAAATTTAAAACATGGGACATTTATAACCTCTATAATTCCATAATTTGTACAATTCAGAGGAAACATAATAGTACAAAATTAACTATTTTATTTCTTAATGAAATGCACTAAAAAAGCCTAGCATCATTCTATATGTTTTACTCCACGAATTACAGATTGATTATTAACCGGTATATCTACTGTTTTAAAATGTTAAACAAATATCTTTTCAGTCCTAGAAAGAGTATCTGGAATTCTGAAAAGTCTATACTGAGGAAACTGTGGGATACTCTGGGAGATTATTGTTTATTTTCTTGCACAAGTTTGGAAACTTTCGGAACTCCGTACAAGAAGGGAATACCGACCATACATCCTAAAATAAATGTATATTATAAACTAGCCTGACGATTTGGATTGTGTTGTTAGAATTTTTTTTTAAATTGATTAGGAATTTATAAAAGCATCACTGTTTTCGGGTGCAAAACTATTGCTTTATTCTAAAGAATGCAATGCCTCAACGTTTTCCGTAATTAATTTTATGAATCCACAATTATCTTTGCATATCTAATTGTTTGCTACTTGAAGCTAAATAATAATGCAAAAACCGTATCTAGTAAATCTTGATACGTTTAATTTTTTCTTTAAAACTGAAACGACTCCTTAGGTTATTCCCTGGACTCATTCTCCTGTAGCGTATTTATCTCAATTTGTCTCCATTACTCCGGTTACTCCGTGAAATAGTAAACGTGTGTCAAGCATTCTTACAAGATATATATTAAAAAGAAAATAGTGTTAATCAAACTATGTTACCATGCGCTATTTTCAACACCAACTTTTATGTCGATCTCAACCAGGACCTGTATCACCTTAAACTGCATTGTTTTACGGAAGCACTGATCTGCACTGAAAACATTTTACGATTGGTACTGGTTGGATTATGTGATTGGAAAACTCACTTTTCACATTTAGATGCATTATTTTAATGTAATTAAAAACTATTTAAATTCTGGGATTACTATGGAAGCATTCTACATTATTAATTATTAACTATCGATATTGTTGCTAATAGCATATTTCAAGAATGAGATTATTGAGACACTCATTATTGTGTCTAGTAGCATACAGATACCAATTGTAGTTTTCTCCATAAAAACATCTTATTTCATATCTTAATGGCGGTGAATAAAACAAAAAGAAAATGTTAATAAAACGATGAAATTTGCATGGTCGATTCTATTATTTAACTTGTGTTTTCAAATCCCTTTATATAAGAAATAATTAAGAAATCTCCTCTAAATAACACATTATTTGCCATTGATGGTTTTTCGTTCAATACATAAATATAGATGTAAACAAATATTTTAAGATTAAGGCAAACCTATTAGGCTACCGAAAAAATCAAAATTCCTGAATTTCTAACCAGTATTTCTGAAATTTTATTTGCATGCTAGGTAACTATCTTATTACCACGTGAAAATTTCCATTATGCTACAGCAGTTTTGAAGTTTTTAATAATTTTATGCAAAATTATTATAAATAATAATTAATAATCATATCGAATTGTTCAGTGGTATTTTTCTTGTGCTAACTCTCAGTAATAAAAAAAATTATTCACATTGAGATTTTTTCCTTCCTCCTCTCACATTACAAAAATATTTGTAAGATTGTTTTTGGAATATTTTTGCACAGTTTAACGCATGACCGTAATAAATTTTGACTATTCCACATATTCAAAAAAATATCTATAAGAGTCTTTTCATCCACCTTTAATGCATAGGCTTGAAAACAGAATTAAATGTCCAATTTGCTAATTGTATGTAACTATACCATTATTTGAGTATAGATCCCTTGGTGCCTCTACTTGATTTCTCATCATAAATATCCAAATAAAATACCAGATATCTGAAATGTCTAATTCTTATCACTTTTTAAGAATTGCGGTTTTTTCTTGTCATAAATTTATGAATATAGGCATGACATTTGTATTTAAAATTACCCAAAATTAAACTTGTTTCCAATAGCATTATTTTGTTGGAAATATGTATACTTGTCCTATAACAAAAAATGTATTATTACGTGGCGTCAACTAATAAGAAGAACCTAAATTCAAGCAAAAAGTATTTAAATCAACCTGTATTTTAGCATAATAATCCACCATGTTAAATTACTGTTTCCATTGTGAGTTTTGTAGCCATCTAGATGCAATCTTAAAACATATTCTTCGATATACTTTTTCAGTACGATGAATATCCATACATTCATACTTTGGGCATTACTGTGCTATTTTTCTATCCACTGGTTAAAATTGTGAGAAACAATGAGTATAAACATCACACTTCTTTAAAACCTATAATTTTTTCTTTTTCAAATAATTAGGAAGCATTTTTTTCCTTTTTGAAGACTGCAGTCCAAATTGCTATATTTCTTAGCACCTTGCTTCCTTTACCAGAACTTGACAAAAAAAAATAGAGCGTTATGTAGGTTTTCTTGCCTATATGATTTCTTATTACAATAAATTTATTATCTTAGTCATTTGTTTGTTAAAGAAGTGATTGATCACCCATAAACTAGTGGTTGTTTTAAATATCAGAGACGTGGGATTTTGTTTAATCACGTAGAAGAATACGAGCTATCAGAATCCTCTGGATTAGTTTTGTCCTGCCCAGTGAATATAAAAATTATACGTATATACAACTAATAATATATAATACAATTAAAATGTAGATGTATACAAGTCACAATATATGTAATGTAGAGCAACCAACCGTTAATATAATATAAAACTTATTTCTATTCCTTTATTTTAAAATTAAAATTTCCGTGAGAATATGTTTATTTTGTGGTAATATTGTTCCATTAAATTACTGCTAATATGCATCCTATTTTAACATCACATGGGAAATATATTTCAGTAAAAGGTTTTCCACTCCACTTGCGTGCTCCATTAATGCATAGGGTATTAAAATAAACGCACAAAAAATATTGCTACGCTATAAATAATGATTATATCTAAATGTTTTCAGAGCACTCGGGCTGAACAGTTTTCGATGAGTTTGCTACAGCCAGGTATATGCCTACTGTGATCGTACATTACTGTGATTTATAATTTACGTAATTCCCAAAATAGATCCCATTTATAACATTCAGAAATAATTTATTAAAATGCAGCCCTGAGTTATTTGATAACTACTCGCATTTTGCAGTTTGAGAAGCAAACGCTGACGTTATGAAATGAGAATTTCTATGCACAAATGAATAAAATAAATTCAAATGACATTAAAAATATAATAATAAATCAAATACTTACTATATACAATAAATTGCACTTGATATAGCAGTTTTAAAGTTAAACGTTGTTATAAAATTGTGTTGAAATGAGTGCTTCTATGGACAACTTCAGTTCATAAATTAAAATAATTAATTAATTAAATGAAGAGCTAGAAACATCTTAAGTGTTATAATACAATAAATTGAACTTGCGAAACCTGGCACGTGTTTTTCAATCCTCCATATTTTAATTCTATTCATTAACACAATAAATCATGGTTACTATGATTGATCTTTTCCAGTTTCTCCAGCAATATCCATAGCCTATTTGTAAAATAATTATTTAATAATAAATATACCTACACCACAAAATCGTAAGATTTTATTATGATATAATAAAATAATCATATCATTTATAAGAATGATTTTTAAAGATATATAAATGGTATCACGTATGAAATCTGTCCTTTACATTTTCATGAGAGGGTAGACCTAGTATGTTAGCTCATTTGTTCCATTCATCATTAGGCAGAATGAAATGATTAATTATAAATGTATAATTTTATATACATTTTTTAGAAAATGTAATTTCCCTTGAATATCTTAGAATATATTAATGTACGAGGGTTGGAAGTTTAATAGTGGCAACACATCAATAAAATCTAAGTGAATTACAGGAAGTTCAAATCGCTTTTGTTGGATGTTGGTTGGATATCCAGCATACTTCAGAGCAAGTAGGAGCCTTCTATCACTACGAATGCCTTCACAGTAACCAAAGAAATTGAGCTGGCTATATCAACCAGTCTAAAATGAATTTTGGATCTGAAAGCCAACGATTAAAAATAATTAAATACCTTAAAATTGTGCTTGATTCACAATAATATGCAGTAACATAATGAACTGTTTCAAGATTGGTTAAAAAATGTTACTCATTATGATAAATGAATTGAGTGTAACACATGAAGGAAGTGAAGAACAATTGACAGGCTTTGACCCACCTTGCTCCTTTTCGATATGAAAATGTAAATTCCTCAAAAGCCTCTATATGCCAAGAATTTTCTCTCAATAATGAATTGTTATCAATACCTCTGTGAAAACGTATAAAACTCATTTTAGACCGGTCGATTTAGCCAGCCCAATTTCTTCTGCTTACGTGAAGGCATTCGTAGTCATAGAAGGCTCCTTTTTGCTATGAAGTATGCTGGATATCCAACCAACATTCAATAAAAGCTATTTCAATTTTCTGTAATTCACTTTGATTTTATAGATGTGTTGCCACTAATAAACTTCCAAACCTTGTATTTTGTCTTCATATTCTGATAGTTTTATCATAAAATATACTTAATGTATAGAGTTTATACTCTGAACAGCAGATTATTCCCCCAAGGTAGTATCATCACACTACAGAAAAAGATATGCTAATAAGGATGTTACATACTTGTGGAGCATTGCTGACTTTAATTTATTATGCATAATAGCATTCTGTAATTAATGTGTTTCATATACTAAATGCTTCAAAGCAGAGTAAACTTGAAATAATTGAAATATGTTATACGTTATCACAATAATATTATGCTGAGTGAACCCAGATAACATAACCTGAACACTTTGACATCATACATAAACACACATTTGTACAGACATTATCTTCTTGGTCTGTTCTTTAACACATAACACTATGCACTTTCCTCAATAATTCAACTTCAGCACAAAAGATAAGAAAATATTCAAACTAAAAATGATTTTTAAACAGCAAAAAGTATTTAGCTGAAGATATTTTTGTAACTATTTTCTGCTTTTTTACTTAAGTATCTCTCTTTCCCCCTTCCCTTTTTCTTTTTTTTCCACGGCCAATTTTTTTGCAGCAGGGCGTCAGGTTCGACCCCGACATGCCCCAAACGATTCGCCTGGAGTTTGCCAAAAGTAACACGAAGGTTAGCAAGCCCAAACAACAAGCAGCTAACGCAGCCACCACGCACCCGTCTCTTATGCACCCAATAGGACGTAAGTACAACCTTATCACTATGTAGCCTATACTCTTGTACATTTGCTTGCCTTTTTTCCCCTCTTTTGGGTTGGACTGAAATTTTTGTGTCCAGTCCTGACTAATATTTTCGCACATACCTAACTCGCAAACACTTGCCAAAGCTATGATTCACTTTTCACTAGCAAAAGCTCTTTCTATTTTCCAGGGAGCTATAACATTTCTTACTATTTAAATTTATTTTTAAAATATTATGATAAAAATATGTTACTAAATAAATGTACTTTAATCAATGCATTAGATATCCTGCTGAATTTCAAGAGCTATGTTGTCTGTAAAAATATTTTAATAAATATCCTACATACCCTTAACAAATTGAGTGAATATAGCAAGAAACAGCAGAAAACGATATTATAACATTTTTTGGTCTTAGCCTCAATGAGGAGACATAAATTATTTCTCTGGTTGTTGCTTATAGTCACTTCATCTTTGGTCTTGTGGCACTTTTTTTCAGATTTTCGGAAATACATTTACGAAGAACTTCCAGATATTTATCATCCCAAAATTCTAAAGACCATAAAAACTGCAACATATTCCCGCTCAGTATATTATATTAGAACCCTTCAGTGGTTTCTACTATGAAGCAGTGGCGGCTGTTTTATTCCATCACTTCACTTAATAAATGTAATCTTAAGACAGCTGTCATCCCAAGAGAAAAATTATTACATTCAGTTATATAGGAAGTCTTATTCTAATTTACGGTAAGTGGATTCAAACTAACCTTTATTCGAGAAGTATTTCCTTACCCAAAACATTTATCACTTTTTGTAAGTTGAAAATGTAACTATAAGATTTTAAAGTCGATATATTTATTTATTTATTTTATATTCTGACTATATTTGATAACGTTTCTCCAGTAGAGAACTTTGGCAGGTGTTGCCAGTTCGGTATGTACGAAGAAACTACCAGTGGAATTTAATTTCATAAATACGCCAGCGTACAGCATTTGTTTTCAACAAAAGATGAAAATACTTTCACTATTGATGTTTCAGTTGAGACAATGAAAATTATAGGCTATCAGAGTAGATACCATTTTATTTGCTATTTCAGTACCTATGTAATTTATTCCTGTTAATTCAAAACAATAATTAGAGTTTTATTGTTATAAATATAAGTTTTATAAAGATGTCTCATAATATTACATAATTCAACATTCTTACATGGAAACTATCCCAATTCTCAAACCAGAATCTTCGTAAAAGTGCATACAACGAAAAATATTATTGAACTAAAAAACTTTGTGACAGTTGATAGTTACAAAATTGCTTTGATTTGGATATTTAACTCTTTAAAATTTCACATATGTCAGATTTACGCTATTTATAAACTATATTTCGGATGACATAGTTAATAATTTGTCGAATTTCATTAAATTTTGAAGACAATTCAATTTAGCCTATGCCATGAAAGTATAAGATGATGATAGTAATTTATATTTATTTCTATTGATTGCTTATGATGGCAGTAAATGGCCGCTCCCATGGTTGAGTGGTTGGATCGCTTTCCTCCTAGAGGTGGGACCCGGGTTCGAATCTCGGTGGATCCATGTGGAATTTGTTATGGATAAAATGAGGTCAGGGCAGGTTTTCTCGGTTTCCCTCGTTCAGTATTTGTATTAACACCAAGCTGAAATCTATTCGATAATATATTACGTGAACTTTTGTACTACACTCTAGGCTCAGCGACGAGAATACGAAATGGTTAATAGTCAGTTGTCAATTAAGGCAATCTTGCAGCGATAAATCGTCACCTTGTTGGTTAGCACTACAAAGTAACTATTATATACATTTTCGCGAGGTTTCTGCAGTAAGAATTTGGATATTTCTTTGTTTGGATGATGGTCAATAACTATTTCTTCTAACACTCATATCATTGAAGAGTTCAATAGATTGCACTTGCTGTATGTGGGTGGATTCTTCGCCTGCTCTTACTGAATTCAGTATTTTAAAGGGATGAGGATAGCATATGCGTACCAATCGCACTTCCAGGATCTAAACAGAACTGCCTTCACGTACTTATAGTAGCACATTTTTAAAAACTAATACATGCTAGAAGTCACTATCTTTATATAACTTCTTCTAGTGTAGACCAAATTCAGCCCTTTTTGCCGCCACGATTGTGTGTTGATATTGCCTTTTGCACCCCTTCTCACAGCATATCCCTGCTCATCCCTGTAATTCTGAATTCTTACAGCACGCTGCACAACATAATTATTTAACTAGTATTGCCCCTTTCTATGCCCTTTTTAAATAATCATACATTTTCGGGATAGGGTCGATCAGCTTAATAAATAATCAGTTAAAAACATGTTAATTAACAGAAATAATTGCTGTATAAAATTAAATTGCTATCACTAAGGATAAACTTTAAAACCAATTTGCTTTAGTGTACTAAGGTGTACTGGAAAATGTCACTTTCTACAGTGTCACATTTTCTAGTAGGTATTGCCTCTAGGGCCTGTTTGAAATTTTCGAAAACTCAAAGCAATATAATGTTCATTCATTAAGTCAGTATAATACAGGCGTATCTAAATTGCCACCTTTGAGTTTTCTTAAATTAGGTAAGTGTTGTGTTTAATGAAAATATATAGGCATATATAGTATACGTGCAGTATATGTATATTTAATTACTTTCTTTCCTCAGGGTTGAATTTCCTACAAATATGTGTTTGACAGTAACGCTGTTTGAAACGAAGGAAACGTCAAGATTTTAATAACTTATTTCTATTGTCATGTTTCATCTCTAAATCATACGATCTGTTATCCACACTTTCTGTGATGCAATCATTATAGAAAATACTATTATAAGTTTATGTCTAGTTCTAAGAATTTTAGTATTAAAATATTTGTTATATAACGTGTTTTTATATCAAGTCAAATTAATATTGTTGTGTCAACAGAGATTTCTGTAAGTATGGCTATGACAGTATATCGATATTTCGCCATTCTGTGTTGTTTTTATAACATGTTTATGTTTAAGAAGAAAGACGCTTACTTTTGTCAAGGGAATTGTCTATAAACCCCAGCATATCAATATACATCATAATCTACTTCTGAACTGAAATATTATAAGCTGAATACGTGATTAGAAAGAGCATTGATCGTTCCACTATTAACCTTTTCACTGTTACTGACGAATATTTGCGTCACCTATAAAGATCGTAGAAAAGTAGATATGTAATCAACAGCACGTAAAATGCGTGGATTATTATTCCCATGTTAGAATTATCATTTGTAGAGATCGTCTGATTCGCGAAAAATGTTCTAATAGATCTGAAACATAGAGCCCACTCATGATTTCATTTGATGATTGCTTATATCTAATATATAAAATCGAAATTGTGTATGTTGGTGTCATAGGTGAGATCGGTTATCTATTATCATTTCAGTTTATTTTAACTTCAAAAATTAGTTTGATTTAATCACAGCCGTTGCCTATAGCCTAGATAGTGTATAAAAATGTCGTATTAAATTTTTTTAACGTTAATCATAAATTGATTTGTTCACAAGTGTCGGTTCTCATATACAACCATAAAAGAGGAGAAAGTAAGTCGTGTTTCATGTATTAAAACGAGACGATAAGTTATTCTTTCTTATTTAAGTATTAAATCATTACAGTGAATATATTTCACATTTTAAAACTTCTACTTGTAACGCCTCGCTTCAAGATAACTAAACTTCCTTAGAAGATAAATAACTGAAGTATGGATAGAAGTCCTTTTTGTAGGAATAATTTTATGATTCCGTGTAATAGGCATAAATTGATCCGTAAAATATCAGTATTTACTGTTTACATACGTTTGTTTTATTAATGTATACTATTTTAAATGCATTTACAGTTCCGATCACTGATTTAAGTCGCCTGCTAAAGTCTATGGCTTGCTCAAATATTTGTAAATAACTTACGCGACTTAAGATAGACACCCTGACAAAGATGATTTAAAGGCCCGATGCATCCCTTGTGGTTACCTTCATCTGATCGTGTGAAAGACATAATGAATATTTCAACCATTTAAGCTATGGCATGAATGTGTTATAAAGTACCAGTTGTCTCGAAATGGACATCCTATTTATGCGTTTCTTTATAGCCTACGCATAGAAAAAGAAAACTTAAGTTTTTATATAGCACTCATTATATAAATTTAGTAAATATATTAATATCTACTTGATAATTTAAATATACGAGTATATTTCCAGTTTTTAGTAGTAAATCTTAAATAAAGTTTGAACTATTATATTTACACACATAATGGTCGCAATGTAATTCAAGCCTTCTCTATTGAATTACAAGAACGGAATAAGTTCATGGTTTCTGGATCCACAAGCTCGACTAATAGAATACCCAATATACAGAGGACTCGACCTTCGACCAGTTGACTGTATCTGCTCTGTTAAAAGATAACTTGTGAGAGTTTACAAGAATTCATTAAAAAAGGTATATCAATTCATTAATAGATCTCTACAGTTTCTGACTGATAGATTGTATATTTTCCCTATATTTTCTCTAATAATAGTGGAGGTCTACTCCAGAATCATGTCATGTGATTGAGTTTTTTCTAAACTTGTCAATAACATCACGTTGCACAGTTCCCCGATTCATTCTTCCTATGTAATCCCATAGAAGCAGCCATCCAACTCCCCCACTCTCGTGACTTCTGTGTCAGTCAGTCCCACAGTTAAAAAAATCCATCACTTCGCAGGGTTTCTGAAGTGCATCATTACTGCGTCATGGCGTGATGTTCTGAATTGGTATCACAGAACTCTTCGTTTTGTTGCTTTAATTATTTTAAAAGCAATTTTCAAATAGATTCTAGACAGACATATTTCGCATTGAAATCCAAAAAAGTAATGTAAATTGATTTTATACGATTTTTGGCTTTGCTTTTCTATTCAGATAATTAATGCGATAGAGAAAACGTTGATAATTAATTATATTTTCTTTCGTGCCTCTAGGATGAGAGTTATAATTTTCACTTTTTCTATTTTCAATAGAAGTATTCATCGTTTTCATCAAGTGTTTTAGTCAATCCTCCTGATAGAAGCCTTCGCTTATATTTATGTAAAAGAAAGTAAAGGATAGTACTCTAATTGCTGTGTTGTTCTTTCCATTTCTGTATTGCATATTTGGTTTTCACTTATAGTGATTCAAATCCCTTTACATGTGGAACTTTCAAATTTTCTCTTGCATTTACAACATATAAAGAAGTTATTTTTTCATTTCAAGCTGCGCAAAAATGCATTTATCTTTTATAATAATAAACTATTGTAGTTTTTGTGAGTGTGTCTGTTACTTTTCCATGCAAAAAGAATTCAAGTCATAGAGATGAAATTTTGCGTGAACATATTTTTTATACCTGGAAAGAACGTAGAACTGTAGTCGTAATGTAGACATTTAGGAATGTTTCATCATTTCAAGAGGGTGTCTGTTTTAATAGCGTATAGTAATAACAGGAATTATGTTCTTTGTCGAGATTCAACTTCTTTATGGCCAAACCATTCATAAAATTGAATTCGTAGACTGCCTGCTTTATTTTAAAATAAATTGTCTGAAAAACATGTTTTATAGAATTGTGGATTCCTCTTACTGGTTATCGAGAGAAGACTGTTTTAATGGTTTCCGGGGAACAATGGATTATGTTCATTCCTACATTTATTTACTTTTCAACGAAGAAATCAAGCTGTAAGAAGAAGGTTTAGTAATCTTTCGACAAAGTCTACATAAAGGAGAGCGATGTCCTCTAAGCGAGAAAATAAGTTATCAAGACTGGTAGCAGAGATTAGAATTACATGCTGCAAGACATGTTGTCCAACGACTTAGCGACTGAAGAGATTTAGGCACGTACAAAATTAGTCATACAGAAAGGCATGCCTCTCACCATGATTCTCGAACTCCGGGAAAAATGTCAGGAGCACTGAGAAACGAAGTACAGTCACTTTCTCGTGGTATTATTGTGTTACGCTGAAGCATGTATAAAATAGCTTCTTACCCGTATGAAGGAATCATTCAGAAAAAAATAAAACGCTAACTAAAGAATGTAAAGGGATTTGTATGGCTGAACATATTCATATTGAGATTCCAAACATTTTTACAGTAAACTACAGTAGATTCCCACTGAAACATTTCAAAGAGTTTAATAATTAAAACGACTGTGAATACTAATAGAATTAGTAGGGAATATAATCAATTATTAGACCGAGTACATAATTCATGATATGTTTGTACTACATAATTATGAAACAGTTAACCTGAATAACAGGAATAAGAACTTTAAAAGTAAAACAGTTCCTCTAGAGAAGAAGAATTGTGGATTGTCCCCATAACGCTCGCAGCATTGCCACGTTGTATATACCTATACGCTGCCGAGGATCGTGCGTAATGCTCTTCAAGATGTTCCCAATGTCTTTCACTAACTCTTTCGCTTCTGCACACCATGGGCCAAAGGTTTCCACTGTGAACACTGTAAATAAATAGTTATCGGTGATACCCCGGTATTTATGCTGCTTAAGCTTAACTGCTGCTTCTGCAGCGGAACCGGCAAGTTTGGATGTCATTGATAAGTGGGAACCAGCCAATGTGTCAACGCAAGTGGTATCCCATAGCAGTGATTTACCATTCCTCCAAGGTATAATAGACAGCCCATCAGGGCTTTTGCCATCAGTGCGGCTGATTCCAGTTGGTTCTAGAATTGAAGGAATGCCTGCTGAGGATAAGGCATACACTGAAAATAAAATGTTCTAATATTTTTAAAAGGATATTTATCATGTTATGACTGTCCCTTCCGTACTGAGAATACTAGTTCTCAAGTTACACACGGCATTGGAAGTCATGTAGGATAATAATGTTCGCCACGATAAATGTAATAATACAATTTTGTATTTTTGTAAGCGCTCTATATTCTTTGTCTTTTGAGAAGCCTTCTTTAGGAAAGTCTCAGAAGTAAATTAGCGAAATATTGATAATGCCGCTGACTACGAATTCCTTTATTGATTTTATGTGAGGTGAATCCTCACTCAAGTTCATTCAAAACATATTGTATAGGCCTATTCTCAACCGTAGTAGCAGATTTCATACAGTTCGTTGAAATGAACTCATTTGTTTTAAAAATTCAGGTGCAAAGACCGTACCTCGCGTGTAGCAATTGAAAGCAGCATTGATTCGATACCCTGAAAAAAAGCTATGAATAGAGATACCCCTTGGGGAATATGCAGTACACATTTCACTGTTATGATGATGAGGTGGAGATGATGAGAACGTGTGGATGGTAGCGTAGAGTCGTTCTGCGGCTTTATCCCATCCCTTCCCAGCACCCGCCGGATACAACATCCAGTGCCGGATACTAGCATTAACGATGCAACATTACTATTAGCATGGTCCACACATACACTCAGCCTGGATAAGAGTATAAACGGGCTGGGGCTGCTAGTTTTGTGTTGGAATATCTACCACCCACTTTTTCCCTACCCATTCTCTCCTAGGTTAGCAGGAGTAAACAAAGAGGGTAAAATTTGCTGGAATAGATAGGCATGCTTTGGGGTTGCGCTTTATTTACCACTGGGGACAAGCAGCGTGATGGGGGTTGGAGAGTTATTTCGAAATGGATAAAAAGTGCTTTTAATCTCATATTAATAACGATAGAGCATACATCGATTAAAACTGGTTCACCCTCTATAAAACGCGGTGAGAACTGCGAGGGTTTCGTTCATTCATAAATCTCTCCCCCCTGCTCATTACCCTTGGTGAAAGTGTGAACTCAGTCTTACTGGTACTGTTGTTGTTATTGTATTTTCTCTTTCATTAAGAATCTGTCAGAATTTAATGCAACCCTCACATTCATTGAAATTGACTTCTCTAATCATTCTTTATCACCCTCGACCTTTAATATTACAATACAATTTCATATATACAGTATAAATCATGGGCAGAAATGGCTTCCACCTCGTTTCAAGTTTAATGATTCAAAATACTTTGGTTATAATCCTTAAAAGTTATAAATAAAATAAAAACTTACTAACTTAACATAAAATAACCATTCCAGAGCATCAAACGTCGAGAATAAGATGTAGGGCGAAATGAAACCACGGAATATTGTTTCTTCTGAACATTACATGAGAATGGAGAGGTGAAGTCAGACTGAAAAATTCAATACCATAGCCGGGATTTGAACCAGGATTTGAACCTTAGCCTACACACACGGCCAGTGTGAAAGAATGATCATTCCATTATATGAGAATATTTTAAGAGAAAAAATTCCTTTGACATTGGCAGTGAAAGCTAAAAGTCACGGGTTCGAATTCCGATTTCAGAGGAATTTTTCTCCTAATATATGATCATGTAATGTTCAACAGAAACAATATTCTATGGTTTCTTGAATATATATACATACATTTCATAGATACTGTAAAATAACAGGAGAGAACCTCGTCACAAAATCATTGCATCGGCTCAGAAAGCCGAAAATCACGGAATTCAATCCAAGTGTCGAATGTATTTTTCTCCTGAAATATTCTAGTCGAGAACAAATAGCCTTATTTAGACTACGACTGAACACGACATTTATATTTGATAACTAAAGCCCTTCCTCCTAGAAGTGTTAATTGATCCACCACGACCTCGGTTAATCACATTCTTTCTCAAAGTACACTATCATCCACAACGTACTCAATTCAACTACAACATACCATTCAGTTTAATTATTTTCCTAAACGCAACAACTTTTTTTTTTACTTCCTCTGCCCGTACCACAGGTAATGTAGTCCTCTTTATCAGAATGTGAAGTGATAAAGATGTATTGCCCATGTTTAGGATGAAGAAATTTACATGAGTGGCCTAATCCTATTTTATTTGATTATTCTTAGAGGCTAACTTTAATTTGGGCAGAGAAAGTTATGTGTTTCATATCTGATTTTTAAGGAAATTGAAATTAACACATGCAATCGGCATAGGAAAATGTAAAAATTTGGAATACAAAGGAAGGTAAACTTAACTCGTATTTCACTGATGTAATGTCGCAAAATGATTATCAAATGACTGCTACATAAAATAAATACAGTGAAATCTCGATAGAACGATTGTTCATGGACCAGAAAAATAATTGTTGTACACTATATTATATTATATTGTTATAATTATTATATTGTTATATCGATAATTTACAAAAGGTTCTTCTAATTTTGATGGTATTCTGTATAGGGAACCATTCATGTAATTTAAGTTTTTATAACTAATTTTTAAAAACTGCTTTAATTTTAGCACGTAAGGATTTCTTACTTTATCCTTACATTAATACACTACACTGCTAGGCAATATGTCCACTCACTGTTTGCTCATTTTGAGCGGACACATTTTATATTACGGTATCGGTCAAGAAAAGCGTGAACAAATGAAAAAAGTGATTTTTAGAGACCTTTAATGCACTGAATGGAACATAAACACAAATTTCATTCAATATAAAACGTATGGAAAATGATAAATAAACATAACCAGTCTGCTAATAGGATCGAGTGCAGTCAGTAGCCCATAACTATTCCATCCTTCATTAAATATTTATGGAATTCTCTTATTTTTAACAATATGGAAAACGTATTATTAACGTGTTACCTCAGTTCAATCACATACAAATAAAATTTAAAAAAACATTTTATTGTTTGATGTTAAACTTTCTTAAATGTTGTATTAATTTTTGCACCCTTTCTTCTGAAGTGGAAAAAGTCCCCTTCAGTAATATTCTCCCCTCTTTATTCCTCCCATTTTTAGTCCCGTTTGGAACAAATTCAACAGACAAGATGAATTCTGAGTATTAAATTGTAAGGCTAACATGCGTGAAATGTCGGGAATGTTACAATTGTCCAGACCAAATTGACAATTTTTAGCTTCATGATTTCGAACAATGTAATGTTTGTTATTCAAACCCAAGGGTTCACAAACGACTGTGGATAATTTTCTGTACAGAGTTTTCACCTTGTTTGCTGATTTCATGCAAGGCTACATGCGGTACTGGTGGTAACATTGTCAAAACGTGGGTAGTAAGTGTGAATTTTCAGGTTTGCAATAGGATAAATACAGAAAATTTCTTCTTGCTTTCCTATACCGTGAGAAATCTACCGGTACGTGTGTCTTTATGTGCTAAGCCATAAGGTTATACCTAATTTTGCCATAGTCATTTAAGCAGGAGAATATATTTGGAATATTGATATAGCTAGTATTGAGAATCATTGGAATTACCATTTATTAGCACAAACTTTTAACAGTAAAGACGGAAATTGAAAAGATTTTGTATATATGTTCGGTTAGCTGATACAGAAGAAAGTCCTCATTTGTAAAACCACTTTTCTTTTTACAGGTATTCTAATAACAATCTATGTTCATATTGAATGAAATGAAATGAAAATAGCCATAATGTCCCGTGAAGGGCAAGGGCCTCCTATCGAATAGGGAAAGCTCATTTACACTAACGTGGTGAGCTACTCCACGTTAGGTGTTGTTCATACATAATGACACCTTTTACCGATTGTAATGTGGTACTCTATTTAGTCACGATCGAACATGACTCAGAACCACCCTATTTTTTTATTTTAAAAATAGGGAGAAGAATAATGAAGAATACCATTAAGATTGCCACATTGATTTACTTTTCTGGATAACTCCAGTTCCTTTCATATACGCATGCACCGTCCGAGCGGCCAAAAAAGTGAGAAAATGTCTGAACAAACAGTGGTATTTTATTTTATTTCCTTAGTAGAAAACAAGATCTCTATTTTAAACTCAGGGCTGAAGCTTTCTTACAAGGAGAAAAACTGAATTATATTTTGAAAAGGACACATGATATGAGGAAAATCGACTTATATTTCTATAATTTACACTTTTTCATGAGAACCAAGTCACTTCTAAGTTACCTCTATTCTTTTTAAGTGAGTGAAATCGATGGCGGCTCTTATGTTAACACAAAATATAGAAGCAACTTGCACTAGTAAAAATAGCGCTGTCAAAAAGTCGTTATGATAAAAAGAAACTTTGTTGACAACCTTAGATTCCTTAGAGAAATACAAACACATTCCCCTTCTCTCAGAAATTGGTCCACCTAAAACTTGTCAATACAACTATGAGCCGGCCACCGCAGCTGTTGCAGCTATTGCCACAGCAAACTTTCTTCGAAGAGAGGAAAAAATATTCTATCAAGAAACAAGAAAGAAACTCCCATTTACTCTGATGTTAGATATAGCTAGTGGCTCTCACGGAAAAAAAAAAAAAGGAAAAGAAGTCTGAGAAATTGAAACCGTACTTCTCACCCTCTACTGTCTAGCCTTTGTCAACGCTTCTAATTGTTAAAGTTCTTTTACGAGTCACTTCAATTCATAGGCGTAGCGAGGGGGGGGTTTTGGGGGTTAGAACCCCCGCCCCATTGATTAAAAATAGGAAAATTGTATAATTTTTTAAAGTGTGCCCATAAATTACTTAATAAAAGTATAAAGCGTGGGAAGCTTAAAACTCGTTATTTTGAGTCTTAATTTTTAAAATTTTCCGGGGGAGGTCCCCGGAAGCTAAAAATTCGTTATTTTGCGTCTTAATTTTTAAAATTTTCCGGGGAGGACCCCCGGAAGCTTAAAACTCGTTATTTTGCGTCTTAATTTTTAAAAATTTCCGGGGGTGATCCCCGGAAGCTTAAAACTCGTTGTTTTGCATCTTAATTTTTTAAATTTTCCGGGGGAGGACCCCCGGACCCCCCTCTCCCTGGATGTTATAACCCCCCCCCATATGGTCGGCCTGGTTACGCCTATGCTTCAATTCACCCACATTTTATTATATGGTAGTTACTTTGACGGAATAGATGTACCCGGAAATGTCGAAGATTCAAGTGTTGTAAACAATGCCAAGGCAAAGTTGGAAATTAAATGTAATTAATTTCATTTAATTCACGCTCTGTAAAACAGCTGCTTGTCGGACTGTTAACACGCAGAAAAGTAGCACTTTACCAGCCTAGTCCGGTAAAGTAATTTTTACCGGCCCGGGCCGGCAAAGTCCTCATGGCAACTGAAAAATCCAGATGGCAGTTACCAGTCAAACCAACCGTAACAGGTTTTGAACCAAAATACTTGACCTTAAAACAACAAATATAAAGCAACATTGTTCTTTAAGTTAATCGGTAACTTTACCTCTTTTTTACAAAACACTTCATAATAAAACAATTATAGGCCTAAACCAACATAGCTATATTATTCATAATAAAACGCACTGCCATCTACATCCGCATTTCGTATTGGTTCGTAGGAAAGGATTCAGGCGGCTATGAGATTATGGCGTCAACAGATGGCTGACTATGCCTTTTATAATTAAATATACGGTATTTTTATTTCATTTCAAATAATATACAGAGTTTTTATAAAAATATATTGTAGGATATGCACCACGTACGAAAAAGCTTTATCAAACTCATCCAATATTAGATTCGTCCGCTAAAGCGTTATTTTGCGTACTTAATACATAAACAGCTATTATTGGTTCAATTTGAAATTAAAGTTTTATTAAAGCATGGTCTACATTAATTTAATGAAAAATGGCTTGGTTCAATTCTTCTTTTAATAAATGTTTCTATGAGAACGGAGCTACTTCATCTCTTTCCATTAGAGTCTACCGATATTATACACGTATTTCCTACCACCAAGCATAGCGTCACACGGAGTAGTTTGGTAGCATTACTAAAACTTTTTCGGCGGAGAAGCAAAGCGGAGATTTTCAGCCACCTGTGTTAAAAATGCCTGAAATCTAAAATAATTATAAAATTCAATGTCTAATTTTCAGCAATAGTACCCATTTTGTGATCCCTGAATCCAAAAATACAACTTTAGGAAACATGTCTGCGTACGTGTATGCGAGTGTCTGTATATGCATATGCGCCCACGCGAGCTTAAACACAAAAATTCGTTTGTAAACAATTTATATTTGGTTTTCAGTATATTATAAGAGTGTAACACGAAGCATGGCAACGACTTTCTCTAAGTACCGGTACTTTTACTACCACTTTACAGGAAGAAAATATTTTTTGCTATTTTTTTCCGAAACGGCTATGACGAGTTTCTTTAGTTTCTACACAAGCTGAGATTATTAAGAGCTAAAATTCTTACTTCGAAGCTTTTTCGTATGAATTTCCTGATGAGTAGTTACAAGCTTCACATCTCGCCAACAAACTCAGATATATTTAAGTCCTGCCTAATAAATATTGTGGTTTACACAATTGAATGGACATTCCTGCTAGAAAATAGTATGGTTCTGAATGAGGCTTGGACAACAGATTGCGCAATCCCGCAAATCGACCTCTTATTCTATATCGCAATATGGAGGGTATAAACGGTTATGTTTCTCATCACATTTGCTTACAAAAATTTGCCCTTCATAATTTTTCCTTAAAATAGAACACACCATAACATATTGCTAACGTGATGTCGGTATATTTAAAATAGAATGCGAGTATAAATAAGGCATCTGGATGCAATGAATTAAAACGGGTGAATAGTTTTTATCTCTAGGGAAAATTTATCTACCTTGAAGATGGTACAGTTTCAAATAATTTGTTCTCCCTCAGGTCGTTCAAAGTGATCTCCATTCCCTGAGGACTTTTCTAGCTTGACAAACATAAACACGCAGATATAATGCAGATAGCAGGACATCTTATCTCTTTGTTGACTCATTCCTCTCTTCCTTGAGATCTGTTTTCCTTTCTTGATGTTTGTCCTCATTGCGTCTGTATTTACGTATGCCCTCCAGTGCAAAAAGGAAAAAGAAATCTAAGAAGTTTGAAATTCTCTCTTTTTCCTGTTACATGAGTTGCATCTTATTTTCGATATCTCGCTCGTTCCAATGTGAAATTCACACATTTTAATGTCCCTATTGGGTAAGATCATAGTACGTTTGGTTATCTTTAATATTTTATTCCCTTACACTCAAGAAAAACATAAACCGCTGTTCTTGAATCTGACATTTCAGGCATAAAAGACTAAAAACACCTAAACCTACCCAATTCCGTAGTTTTCAAAATGCTGAAATGACGTAAGCTCTCTCCAACATAGATTTCTTGGTTATTTCAACATGTATAACATGTCTAAACAAGTAGTTAAGTCTTAAGTTGCATAAATTCCGCCATAATACACAGACATATTATCAATATTTTCACTATCGTTTACGCAAATATCTATATTTAAAAGTGCCGCAGAACAACTGCAAATTAAGTGAAAAGTAATTCAGCCTTCGAGGCCTTCAAAGTGTCCAACTTCGGCTTCAATGCATTTACGGCACTGTCGTCTGTTGAACCCTGTCTAACATGTGCGCTCTCTGATGAATGTTGCCAAAGGCCCAATCAATTCTTCCCATGTGGCAACTGGGGTGGCATACACAACATTTTTCACATGCCCCCCAATGGCGATGTCTGGCGATGTCTGGCAATCGCGCTGGCCATGCAACAGGTCATCCCCTCATCCACTTCTCCATGAAGGAGTTGTTGGGACGGTCTCTTTCATCATGTTCTTCTTTAAGCAATGAATGGCATTATTTAACCTCTTGATCTTGCCTGCCCATTCATGTGGTTCCTAAACAACGCACTGCCAACATAGATGTATGGCAAACAAAATTAACCTCTTGGTGAGACCTATCTTTCCACAAAATTTGTTGCACAGGTCTTGAATTTCCCTATAAGTTACAGAATGTAATATGTTTTAAAATATCCTAACATAAAAAATTAGTGGCATTCATATGTCTAAAATAATTAGTATTAAATTAAATTGAATTAGTCTAGCTTTTACTTAATACATACCCACATAAATGAGCCCATGATATATAAAACTCTGAATGCGCCGAGTTCGTGTTCAGTTATAGAGTGATAACTAATTCTTAGGTCCGGCGTGTTTTTTAAAGTAAGTAGGCTACCAATAAAAAAATAACAGAACATTATATTTTTCCAAATATTTTACTATCATTCATTACCTTACACTACTTCTCCACATAGTCACCACATAGTTATCCAGGCACTTGTAACGGGAAACCAGTTTTTGTATTCCTCTGTCAAAGAATGATGCCTGTGATGAAAGCCAAGTCTGCACTTCTTGTTTCACAACATCATCGTCATTGAAATGTTTTCCACCAAGGACTTTCTTCAGATGAAGAAACAGATGAAAATCGTGTGGTGCCAAATCCAGACTGTAGGGAAGGTGGTCGAACTATTTCCAACCAAATGATGCGATCAGATCTTGCACAATTTTACGACCTTCGTTATACTATCTAGCCCATTTCTTCACAATTCCATCTCACGTTATTGTTTCCCCATAAATCCCCCCCTTTTATTGATGAATGCTTGGTGGTGTAACATTTCTCGCATTAAAAAAACGAATCACTGATCTGACTTCCCAGTCGGCGGGTCGTTCGATTGTCTTGAACGTCACGAAATGCTCTAACACATTGCTCACAATGCGTCTGGCTTCCTAATGAATGGAAGAAGTGATCGCGCATGCTCAAAATCGCGACTACAACGCTGCAGCGGCAAAATATTTAAACGGTATTTACTTTAGAACACGCCTCGTGTTATTTCATTTATTCCGTCCAACTGGTCATGCCTATGATATGGGACATGTGAAATTTTAGTTATAGAAATAGTTACATGGAAAATAAAAGTTATTATACAGTAACTTAAGTTACTTGCTTCTTGAGTAATGTGTCCTAAGTGTTTCAGTC
This sequence comes from Ectobius pallidus, assembly GCA_964059195.1. Classification (NCBI taxonomy): domain Eukaryota; kingdom Metazoa; phylum Arthropoda; class Insecta; order Blattodea; family Ectobiidae; genus Ectobius; species Ectobius pallidus. The sequence continues at coordinate 78,523,976 of CAXKWD010000006.1, forward strand.
CAGCAGTTGTTTTGCTTGAAGTGGAGGACTGAAATCATTTCGTCTCGTGTGAATTAGTTCTAAATTACATTAATTTCTATGTAATGTAAACTGAAGAGTCAACTTTTAAGATAATTTACTTTCAGCAATTAAAATGTTATTTTTACGTAGCAATTAGACACTTTTTAGAAGAATTAGAAGGCAGCTAAATTAGAGATTATGAGATTATTTCATATGAGCCAGATATAACAATATTGATATCACAAACCGTCCATAGGGATACAATTTTGTTTTCCTTTCTCCTTATAGTTACATATAAAACTCTCAAGACGTTGAACAATAAGAAAGAAAAGTAAAACAAAGAGAAATCTATCTGTTAAACTATCGATGGAATGACAGGGTTAAATCATGATGGATTTCATAATGAGAAGTTATCGGTTTTCCACCCTACTAAGCTTCAATGACGTACCTTAACTGTACTGCGACACAGGGCTATGGATAAGACGTTCAATAAAGGATAAGTTTTTGTATTGGTTACGCTGAGACCTCGCTTCAAATGTATCATACATCATCGAGGTACTTGGTTGAGGCATCAATAAACCCGGAATTATTAGGCTCGTTCCATACATGAACAGGGATTTTTTTTTTAATGTTATCCCACTCGAGGCATCACGGCTCTAGAGTTGACTCAGCCTCTAATAGAAGTGGATGCCAATTTTGGGGTAAAGGCACTGACACTGAAAACCTAGCCGTCCGTACCTCTTGTCTAAAAATTTGCAGTATTAACCTCCAGCAATCCTTAAGGCCTATCTCTGTCTAAATGAGAAACGAGTGGACGAATTCAAATACACTGGCAAAGATTTACTGCACCATTCTGAAGATCTTCTGATTCTACCGAAAGGCTATGTAGCTGGGCAGATAATCCGAATCGAGGGATCCTCTTGAAATTCCTAATGACGAAAGCACGTCGTGCTGACGATGTTAGACCAACATGTATGGTACTAGTGACAATGGCCTTGTATGGTACGGATTTTGAAAGTGCGAAAAAATGTCCTTCTCGAGAGTTCTTTACCCAATGTCTTGAATGTCTTAGGAAGTACTCTACATATTGCTAGTCAGACATGAGGGAATCTCTTTATGTCCTTGATTATTTAACACGAAGGTAAAAGAAATAATTACATTAATATCGGTAGGCTTTTTTTTCAGAATTGAATTTGGTAAATGAAACTTCTTTCATCAGTAGTGATCTTTTCACGAGGCGTTTTAATTATATGAAATGGCTGTTTTCCTTTGCGTCCCTACAGTTCACTTAAGCCACCACCTAATATTGAAACAAGTTTATTAGTGAAGAATCTATTCAGAAGGCGTGTTGACTTGCATAACATTCCCAGAGTTTAACATTATTATTGGTACTCACGGATTTTAAACTCCGTAGCATCGTGGATATTTAAAAGTTACAGACTATCAAAATGTTCCATACGTTAATAGATATTCTTCACCCTCCATTTTTACGCAGAGATGTTCTAAAAATAATTTCACTTTTAATAATAAAACTAGTGGATCTACTTGTCCAAGCTGTTAAAAACGCTGCTTACAGCTCTGTAGTTCTATCCCCGCTACCCTAACAGTTTTCTGAATTATGAAAACTGAAACGTGAAACTCACGAATTGTCTGATAAAAAAAATAACAATGCTGCGGTCCAAGAATACCAAAATAGCGATAAAACCCGCTAACTCATGCCTACAAAGTGGTACCATTAATCCTGCTGCCTAATACCAATATCTTGAAGATATCCTGTTGGCCCAGTCGTAACTATTTTATAGTCATGTTTAAACCTTTCGTCTCAGTGGTAATTACTAGATACATTAGTACGTAAATTTTTTCAAGAAGTCAGTAATGTCGTTTGGAAAAAAGTATAGGCCTATCAAAATACAGAGATCTCGTTTTCATACTGTAATTTTCTATAAGCTATAGGCTACCGTATACGATATGAGCCGTGCTGTACTTCCACCCTTAGTTTAAACTAGATATTTTTTCTACTTTTACCTTGGAGAAAATTTAGCCTATCGCTATTTTAGAACATGGGCATAAAACTCCAAAAACTTGGGTCACCGTTGTTTTCCTCATGCCCTTCGTTTACGGAAAATTCTGTATTCCCTAAAATAAAATTGGAGGTCAATTATATATTAACAATTACAGAATTAATCCTTTAAAAATTGCATTTCTTTATAAACTCTCATCTAACTATACAATTAAGTTGAAGCTGGAAAACGCCGGATGTTAGTATGATGGATAGTATAAATTCGCCTTGGAGGGTTAGTTCATGGGGGCAAGGCGAAGAGATTAGAACAAAGGATGCGAGAAACAAAGGCAACTTCACTTTGAAAGAAATATACAAAGAAGAGGCGCAGAGCTAGCGAATACAATGAAAGACAAGTACCGTCCTGTGGCTCCCGCCGTGAATATAGGCATCTCAACCAACACTGCAGCAGAACGGGGGTATCTAAACAAACGGCTAAAGACAATCTTACACTCGGAGCTAATGAAAATGGACTGTAATGGTTTCAGAAATGGAAATTAATTTCATTTGAGCTGAATGTTAATAGAGAATTACAAGACCTAGAGAAAAAAGTTCTGTAAAGTGTTGTCGCTTATGATACTACAGAATGAGAGGAAATATTTTAAACAGGATAAATAATTTTAATGTATGCCGCGTAAGTTTTAATTTATAGTTAGTTTTAAACTGGTCCTAATTTAAAACGTTTTAGACTTCTAATTGCTGTATACTTGATGTACACTCAATGGAATTTTAACGGGTCTATGTGAAAAAAGTTTGAATGTATCTTTTGGCATTTTTAGATTACATGTAATTGAGTGTTACGTTGATTTCATGCATTGAAATTTGACTGCGTTCTGTCACTTACTTGTAACATTTTGCCAGTATGGCTTGTACAAACTTATGTATTCACTTCAAACCAATTGATATTGTTGACTGGTTATTTAATCTCAATTTCACCTTGTCTTACAGACTGTGTACCTTAATTCCTAAGAACTGGGTACTACATCATTGTCGCCAGCTTGTATGGCTTCAATCTATCAATTTACACCCAATTTTAAATTAAATAATTAATAATAAATATTGCAATCGGTTATTAGAATGTCTCAGTGTGTTGAATATTTATTTTCATAAGGTTAGTCGGCCTGGTTGGCGTAATTAGTATCGCGCCAACTTTCTGTGCCCAAGGTTGGGAGTTCGACCCCGACTCAGATCGAAGGCATTTATGTGTGCATAAATGTGACAGGTCCATGTCAGATTTACTGACATAAAGAACTCCTGCGGGACGAAATTCCGGCACACCGGCACCGTCGTTAAATAACCATAGGTTATACCAACCAATCATAAGGTTAGTTTACCTTTCCTTATACATAATATAAGGGGGTGAAAGAAGAGGTGTTTTTTTCATATATAGGTCAGTATGAAATTCATTAATTCATATATAGTATGAAATTTTTTAAACCATGGTCTCTAGGTTGAACTATTAAGTTCCCACCAGCTTAAAATCAGGCATAATCCTAAAGTAAAAAACTTATGACAAACATAGCAATCTGTCGAAATCCTGACTGGCGATTACATTATTAACTTTCTGTGCATTCTCCTCCAACCCCTGCTTCATTATTGGCCCATCCGACCCTCGGCTATGCTAAGCACGTTGCGTACACAGAGAATCAGGGCACATTCACATTTTGACACTTCCCTAAAATTTATATATTTGACCTTTAAAATTTTACATATATTCAGTATAGCATAAAGAGAAAAAACTACTTGAACCTAACCTTTAATAACTTTTATTGATATCAACGACTTCATGCATTGTTGATTTATCTGTTTCGCCAACATGTATGACTACTTTTGGAATTTTTATGATCCATACTTGAAGTTTTATGACAGAAATAAACAATAATGAAATGATAAATATCTAGGAATATTAAATTCACCTTCGAATTCAGTGTGTAACAACAGTCTGGAGATGAATCCTGATTTTACACCTGAACTGCAATCATGAATGCATCTTGCTCCACTTTAGAAGATTTAGAATACTCTATAAAGTTAGGACATAGTGACATTAGTAGAAAGAAGTTGTAGCTACCGCTTCTCAGACTAGATTGGAAGAGTAAACTGTGCAATTCACCTCTTGCCAGCTTTCATAAATAATTTTACCTTCTATCTATGTAGAAGCAAAAAATAAGAATTCAGGCGCACTCTTTCTGAAGTAGTGCAGAGAACATAACAGTGAGAAGAAGTTCGGGAAGTTGTGTTAAGTGAAAAAAAAAAAGAAGCTCAAAGGGAAATAAAAAGTATTTGCATGAATTTTCCAGGAAAATGAAACCCCTTGGCTCTGTTTTCTACAAATATTCAATTAAGTTATGATAACGGAAGGCTTATAAACGCTATGCAAACATTTTTATTACATGGTAGCAGACATTTGCTCCAAAATGAAAAATCAACACCATGTTTCTAATTAAGTCTTTAAATAAACTCGGCTATAAGTTACTCTGGTGACTAGGTTTTTATAACTACACGCTGTAATCCTGCATTCATAATAAATTTTCAGCTCGTAATCCGCAAGCCGATTACCCATGTGTCGTTGCTGAAACTTAAACAAAAAATATTTTCAGTAAACATGTTTTTTTCTACTTTTAATCATTCAAAATCCTGCAGTAGCTCCTTGAATAAATATTGAATAATTAAACTAATCATGGCACCCAAGGGATAGGCCTAGTACATAGAATATTAACTCAAAAAATAATGTAAAATTTATCTCCTACATTTCATATAAAAGTCAGATGTGATACATGCTTTCTTTTCTCTAAGCATATATCTCTTAATGTTATAGCAGACTTTTTCTACTTTCCCAAGAGCAGACAGCGTATAACCACCCGTCAGAAAATTTCTTTGAAAAAAATAATAAAATGTGTGGCTCTGTGTAACCGTTAATGTAGGAAAGTAAACTAATACCTTTAAGCCCTTTCCGATCGGAATAACATATGCAGAGCTCAGTTTTCTTTCAAATAAGGAAAGTAAGCAGGGCGCATTCGTTCACTTTAAGGCACTATGTAAAAATTAGTTTTCATGGCCATTTTTTTCGATTTCTAGCTATGCTGTTTTTGTTGTAATAAAATTAATGTACACTAACGACATAGCAATCCAGGATATTTTCTTCGTACTCTGGGACCCTAGGTTCTTTTAACAATAGTTATTTGTGACAAGTGCATTTATGATCCGGGTGATGTTTACGCTAGTGCTAGGGGGCATAATTCCAAAATGATAGCCCCTGCATACTATGTTTTATGCAGCCCTGAAAGCATAAATTGAGAACAAATTATTGGGACTATTTCATTCGTAAGCCGCATAGTTTCATATTGACCAATAACGATTAGCAATTCTTCTTATATAGAACCAATCACGTTCGTTTATCTTATAATATGCTTCCTAGGGCTGCAAGGATACAATTTTTATCTGATAAAACGCCAGTTCGTTAGTGGACACGAAAGGCATCAAAGTGCCGTGATTAATATGTCACATGGTGCCAGCGAACAGAATGAAAACACATCATATTATTCAACATAACTTGTTTGTGCATTGATAGCGTTCTGATGCTGACGCACTCCATCCCTTATTGTGGACTGTTCATTCATTTAGTTTGCGGTAATCTCATAGCTAGAAGGTTATTGACAACAAAGTAAGAAAATAATTATTTACAAAATCTGTTATATTTTATGGATGGAATAGTCTTAATCAATCCTACAAGAGATTATAAGTTACATTAGATAAATTTGCTCGAACTTCGTTCTCGCAAATATATATAAAATACTCGTAATCTCTTGTACAATTACCTATGACAAAATAAGAAGTAATTTCCAGAAAATGTTACTTATGTTATGACCACTGTTTTCATTGTTTTGGTTTCTGTGAGAACCATTTTTATAAGCTGGAACAATGGCTTTGGAAAGATGAATGATAATCAAGGAAAATAATACAGAAGTGTCAGAATGGATAGTAATTAATTTCTCAAAAGGATAAAGAATTATACGAGAAGGAACATAAAGTCTGTACCGTGCGCCAAGCAACTATATGAAAAAGCAAATGAAAGATATAGGCCTATTCCGACCGTTATATAAGAGTTGGCAATAGTTTATAACTTACTTAAACTAATAAGTTACTTTCGGTATGTTAAAGAACTAAAAATGGAAATCATGAAGCATCGTAAGCTATTGAATCCATTGTCTTTTAACTTTCATCAGTCGAACTGATTTGTAATGTGTTTAAGTGTAGTGTGGAACTGTGATTAATGAATTCTTCTTCTATCTGGAAAAAGTCGAATGCTGCTTTAATAAAAATATTATGTATTAGGCTATGTCATGTATACGGCAGCAATTGAGGCACTCTTTCCATAATAAAGATAATTATTCACGATCTTGAACTTCTTAACAATCCAAGAGCTGTTGGGCAGCATAAAATGATATTACGGTTTATCGCACAAAGTCCTATTGCATATACAGGAATTAAGTCATAATATTGAAAGAACTGGTATTCTAATCACTATGCAGATAAGTCACATTTGAATATTATATCCATTTAGGTTTTAGTTTGAAGGAATTACGCTGGAGAAGGAAGGTAGAAATAAAAATTGGAAATGACTTCAATGGATCGTTATTATCAGACGGCTGAGCAGCTTTTGATTCGTAACAAGCTTCTGTGTAGCACGGCCTAGTGGATTGTTAGAGACGAATTAGCTGGGTGGTTGCCATGACGACTTGATGTGCAGTGAGCGTGAAAGAGAAAGTTAATATAGAGTATTCCAGATGACAGAATATTAATACACCACTTAGTCCTTTCTCCCTAATGATTATGACCTATTCTTTCAACTTACATAATGGCGAATCGATTATTCTATCGTATCGTTTCCTTCGTTAAGAGTTGTCGGTATTCTTTCGAGTCGATGATTTTTTTTATTAAGCAATCAGTTAACCCTTTACTCATTACTTGATTTGAAAAAGGTATGGATAAATAGTACTGATTAAATGAGTGCAAAATAACTTTACAGCGTCCGTCTTCAAAGTACCCTCTAACAGAGTAATATTAAAACCTTTGGTGGAATACTTTATAATAGTTTTATTTATTTATTTATTTGCAGACGACTGTTACTAATCACAATTTGTTATACCTCAAATGTAGAGTATCTTTCGGTTACTCACTATGGAAAGCGTTGAAATTGTCCTCTTTCCTGCATAAGGCACAACTCAACAAACTTTTCCACGTTACTGGCCGCTCGTTGGACGACGCTGTTGTCAGTACCGTTGACCTCGTGTATAGTTTTATGCTTCAAATCGTCTACTGTCTGGGACGTATGGTGTAAACTCTCTCTTTTAAGTAATCCCATAGGAAGAAGCCTGTCGTCAAATTCGGAGATCTCGGTAGCCACAGGTTCTTGGAAATTATCCGATCGTCAAAGAAGCTTTCAATTAGCTCCATGGAGTTATCTTGTTGACAGAAACCTTGACCTAGCTTTACCGTCCAGTTGGCTCAACAAAATCCATGAAAATCCGTCGGTACACTGCAGTGTCCACAATCTGCTCTCTGTTCGTAGATTGCCCACCTAACCTCGACTTTAACTGGGTGCATAGGCGCTTCATGAACGGCATGTGGATTTTCGGCGACCCAATAGTTCTGTGAGTTCATATGTTCGCTTAAACGGAACCACCCTTCATCCTTGATGCTTGGATTTTGCACAATGAACGCAATATTTCCCTAGTTTATTGTTTTTTACAGGCACAAAATAGCGAAAAACGAAAGTTTTCCGTATAGCGGCTGTAGAGATCCTTAGAGTTCCAGAAGATCGAGATTCCCAGATTTTTATATATTTAGCCCATGAGAGCCTTAGATACTGGCCACCTTTAACCCCAGGTTTGCTCCTAGTACTAATTTCTCTCAGAGGCTGCTTCGACTCCAGAGCTTTACAACTAGATTAGGCCTACAACAGTTAACAAAATTCCAATGGCCTCATCACAACTGCGCTATAGGCCTAAGTATGGTATTTTAGGAGAGAAAACTATAGCCCTAAGAAAACAAATCAGTCTTCGCCTCCTGCTAAAGTAATCAGAGCGCATCCCTTAACCAAGAAAACCTTTCTTCATAGAAGTATTACCAATAACCGAACATGGCAATGTATAAAACCAGCATATACTTTCAAGATTAATATGAATTCAATGATAAACTCGTCAGCAGATGAAAATACTCTTGTACACATATATTTGTTTAGGTCTGCTAATCGTCTTCAGCACAGCAATGTATTACATTTTACTTTCTAGAAGCTTATGCACCAACACGTAATGCATTATGATAACTCGCATTATAACTTTTAAGTATCAAACTGGCGATACTACATATATTTCTGTATTTCAGAAAATAGGGGCTTCTGTGAAGTACACACTTCTGAAGCGAGAATGAAATTGCTCATCGATGAAACAATTGGAACTCAATTAATGTTGTTGGCTTCGTAATATGTAGTGCTTGCGATTCGTATATATGAAATGATTAAATCTTGTGATTAGTTCAGGATGAGTGGTCTTATCTCCCACCATGCACTTCTCTTTCAAGCTGATTATGGCACTCATTTGATCCCATTGGATTATTGTGTGTTGTATAGAATTATGTTTCACTTTGCATCATTATGGAAGCTTTATAAGTGGACGCATGACAAGCATATTGGTTAATATGTTCAAATGGAATATTCCTGTCAGAACAGTGTTGTAGCTGGTTTATAATTAATGTGAATCAAGGATTAAATCCCAGTGAAATTAGTTTAACCCGAATTTTAGGTGATCTTCAGCGGCTGTTAAACTTTTACGTTAGTTTGAAACCGGCACTGAAAGTTAGCTTATTATTCGGGTATATAATGTTATATCTACTGTCTTATTCTATCTGCAATTTTATGTTGAGAATTTCATTTTGACTAACACCTCTGGAAAATGTCGGGGTAAGAACTTTAGGTGAAATTAAAACTTTGATTAAAGGTTTATTTAATTTGAAAACATTTAAAATGTGTCCAACAACATATTTTGCTAATATGTAGTAACTAAGTGTGGACACCTCGATCACCTAACCTAAAATAAACATGGAAATACCCAAGCCAACATATTCTGTTGAGATTGAACATTTCAATTTGTAATAAATTTACGAGATCCTATTCATTAAATTATATGTGTAAAGGATATTGGGTGGAGTGAATAAAATTGAAGTAGCTAACTATTAGTAGTAACTACTAGTACCCGGTACCAGTAATTACTTTCAGTAGTTACAACTACAAGTTTTTACTTAATTATGAGTGATTAACCTTATGCTAGTACTTATAAGTTAATACTGGACAAACATTAATAGCTACTGCCTGTTTAGCTGTGCAAACTACATATAGTAAGCCATGTTCATTTAAAGTAGGTCATGATATTTAAAATGAAACAAAATAAAATTATGAGATTTAAAATCTAAAAACTACGCATAGAATGAACCATGCTGATTAAATAAAAAAATGTGAATGTTTAGCTAATAGCCTGATAGGCCTAAACGACATATTTTCAATCATTTTTAGTATTATAATTCTGATTCCCACTTAAAAATCTAAGAAAAATTTATAACTTCTGCCTGTTTGCTAAGACACCGCCACTTTTTTCGAAGTTTTCGTTCATGTAATATGAAGTAAGTCACTCCACATTTTCCTTTCTGAAAGTAAATAATTAATTGTGATAATCATCTTCTTGAATCTCCATTTGCTCTCTGTACACTTTTTGCTTCCTAATTCTTATAAATGCAGGTATTTCAGATAAGGCATTATAATTTCTTCCCATCTTAAGTAAGGTCTTTACCACACTTGGAAATTTCACAGTATTTACTGGTATCGATAAGTAAATACTTGCTATTATTCACACATTTTGTAGTAGGTCATATTTTATCTAGTATGTAATAATTACTAATAAGCAACAGTATTTACTGAAATTTTTATTCATTAAAATGCTAGTATGTACATAAAAGTTTGCAGTAAAAGCATTTACTGTCATTTATTCCCTCCACACAGTATGTCGATGCCTTCAGTATGGACCTTTTTTATGAACTTTGGACGTCGAAATGGACTTCTTACCAATGGTTGTTCGCCAGTTTAGCTTATATGTGTGTGTATAAACACATTTTCGTTCCTGTCTGGAGAAAAAAGGTTTAGCTATGAAGTGTTTATTCGGCTGGTATAATATCAGGGAGCGAATAATGCGTTAGATTGTTGGCACTGTATAGAATCCCAAGATAAAGAAACAAAGTGTTCAGCAAAGCGAAGAAGATGGAATCAAGCATGCGGCGATACTGCCAACATAAGAAGGAGCGAGCTCTTCTTTTGAACTAAAAGGACAGGCAGGAAAGAGGCGCCTGCAGTTCCACAGAGCAGGCATGCACAATCAGAGTCCAACCGATGCTTCATGAATCGGTGATAGAATTTTACAAAGTTTTCGGAGAAATTGAAACTTTAAAAATGTCGCATTGCAAGGAAATTTCCAACTTACGGACTCCTAGACAAGAATGCAGAAAACATGTGGGATGTGCACCAGACTGTGGAGAAACTCTGATCAAAGGATGTCATACAGGAAGGTCAAAATTGCTAGGAAGTATCGAAGCATGGCCTTTGTGTGACTCAGAAAGACATTGTAGAAAATTATAGACGCCTCAGTACCCAAATGAAAGCTACTTCTCTGCCACGAGTGAAGCAAAAAATATCTCCACTACATGTTATGAATGTTTTATATCTTATAATTTAAGAATAATACGCTTGGGTGGATATAACAATAAAACATATTTATTTCGAAAATTAAATTCTCGATAGGCCTACAGCAATTTTCACTTTATATATTCTCAAATTTGTTATGGAATTGTTTATCTAACTAAGTAGAAATAATTTTAGAATAAAGTATTTTATTGGTGTTTTAAAATTAACAAGATGATTCTTTCCACTCATACTGAACTTTTCGTCAAGTTTTCACTTCATAAAATAAATAATGAATAAATAAATAAAAGAACGAAATAATCATTCTTTATTATAACGAACATAGTTAATATCTTAGTTAACTTCAGATAACAGATCCACTCATTCGTCCCCCATACTTACTCGCTCTCAGTTTATTAACACAATCTTCTACTGTTAATTTAAAGTTCTTATTTATAAAATACTCATTGATACTATAGTATGCAGCAGTTATTAAACAGGGTACATATTTAAGTACTGATTCTAATTCTCATTACAAATTATTATCAAGACAAAATTATTGCCCCTACAACAGCAACATCAGATGATCGGAATATTAAAGGCCTACATTTATAATAAAATCATAATTATAATGCTGTACATTAATATGCATTGGGATATTAGTATTAAATTAGTTTCCTATTGCAGTGATTATTGTTCGTTGTTTTTCTCCTCTTGTAAAGTGAGGTGACCTACCATTAGCGGTATGGCGAAAGTTTATCAAGTACGGGTATTACTCGAACTGGGAGGATTATACTATTTCTAAAAGATGATTATGTATATAATGGTCATATTACCTACAAGCTGATTATCGGATTGAACAGTTCTATCGCTGTTGATGATTTGGACAGATAACAGCTCCTTTCATCTCTGACAACTAATGTTAAATGAAGCTTACGGGAAGCGCACCGTGGCTAAGAGCACAGCTACTGTAATAACAGCTTAAGTAGTCGTTAATCCACAACCGTAGATCTTCTCTAACCTAGGGATCTGACAGCCACCACCTCCACGATTATTCGTGAACTTGTTGAAATGTAAATGTCATTAAATAATCAGGATGCATCCAACTCTGGTGCTTATTTATTACAGGTATTTATGTTAAACAAGAATACTGAAGAGTTTTTAAGTCTTATCTCGCCCTGTAATAAAGACTGTACTGTAGTACAGCATTCAGTGAGATAAGATTGAAAACCTGCCAGCATTTCTATGATCTTACTTGATTTGCACCTTCACACTTCCAGTCGAATCCAAGAAGTCGGTATCAGGAAGGGTAACAATTCCAGCATCAATATGACTGCTCCTTAGGAAACCATGTCTTAGAAGCGTTACACTCAATGAATACTAATGTAGCACAAATTACAACCGAGAATTTACTCGCGTCCGCATCTTAATAATCCTTCACGGTGCCTCTTCGTCCGTCCATCTACTCTCCACAACATACACGTCTCCATGGTTAGGACCGCACAATTTCCTTCCCCATGATTTATCTGGCGTTTTGCTGAGAGAAATGGTCTTCTTCCTCTTGAGCATAGTTTAGTGCAATGCCTGCTCGAGTGTTCACTAAATCGTCACGAGTATAAATTTCGGACAATAGAACCGAGATTGGTTCTGTCTGCTCCCATTCAAGACGTCTCTAATACCAACATTTGTATTGATGGCTTGAAGCTCCTGCTTCTGGTTGTGCATCTCTATCAATTCGAAAGATAAACACAAATTGTACCATTTTCATCTGTTGCTACAAGTCTGGATTAAAAATTACCTTTGCATAAATTAGTAAAGTGAATAAATTTCTCTCAGATATTACATTCTTCGTCCTTATAGTGCTTTAAAAATGCTGTATAATACCGTATGATACGAAAACTTACTACTGCCTAGTATTATTGACATTCTTGAAAGTTAATTTAATCTGACATTCTTGAAAGTTTTCTTAATGACATGGACATATAATTGTAGCAAGTAAAGGGAAAAGGCTGTAAGTGCCGATTGAAAAGGGTACAAGAACAAAAAATAACTTGTATTACGAACGAAGTATACTTTAGAAAAAGTATATGGCCCAAAATTGGGTTTTTTTTTACCATTTTGTTCATTGTAACTTTGAACATTTTGAAACATTTTTACATCGACATCGAAACAATCCAGTACTCCATTAGTGAGTATAATTATTCTAATGCGTAAAAAACTATCTAATCAACCAACCAACCTGCACATCCGGAGAGAGCAACGAGGCCTTCTAGGGGACTTTTTTCTGTAGACGAATTTAGTTAGGCTACGCCTATTTTCTTCTTGAGGAAGGGGTGACAGGCATTAGATCAATTACATGACAGCAGGAGACTAAGATATCCTTCAGATGTGAAAGGACCGGTAACTTGCTTCCAAAGGTTCTAATTTTAGCTCGAAAGACACGGGACCCACGGTTTAAGACTCTCCCGGAGGACTTCATTCCCAGGATGTTTGCGTTCTGAGAAATTCCTCGGCAGAGATCGGCTGAGAAATCTGTCAACCTCATCCGGGTTTCTACCCGCGAACCTCGGACCCAGAGGTGGTCACACTACCTTTGAATCACCGAGGTCGACAAATTAATAATGAGTGTAGTATAATTTCTTATCATAACTTTGAAACTTTCTGAAGGTACAAGTACATTGATGTAGGCCTATTCAGCGTATAAGCAACATTGCGATAGTTCTACAAACTGAGAGAGGTTAGAAGGGACTTTTGTAAATGTTGCCAAACTAACAATGGAACATAGCACTGTTTCCAATGGGGGAAATTGTTTATTTTGGCGCTTAGTCTTTTGCATTCACATGCCGTATTGTGAATTTGCTTGTTAAGTGCGAGAGGCAATGGCAAATTTCCGCTGCATATCATTCTTTCATGAAAGGGACGAGTCGTGATCATCATCCCATGGCTTCGTTCCGGATCAGGACCTGCCTTTGAGTGGAACACTAATCATCATCGTCATCATCATCATCATCATCAAGTTGTTGAGATCGAAATTGTTCTCAACCCGACGTCTAGTATAAAGAGATTGTGTTTTTGGTGTTCTCTCTAATGGTGTTTACCTTATCTCAGCTGGAATAGCACGAAATGTATGACATTCTGTGGAAACAGCACTATGATTCGTACCTAATAAAGTGGCAGGTAGATAGGGAGGTAGGCCTATAGCCGGCGAGAGAGAATTTCTGGTTACGTCTGTTTAATTAGAGAACATTTTCTCCTCAGCCGTTGAGAGTGTTGATAATAAAATTAAATGACTCTGTAGAAACGCCTCTGCAGCCACCTTCGCATTATAATATACATAAGGATGATGCGATGTCGGTGCTAGGAACCGGGTACCAGGTATTGTGCCATTTTTGTCGCATTCTCTTCCACCCCCACCCCATTCCAGAGATGAGAGAAGCAGTCACTACCAAGCAAGCATTGTTTTCTTTCCCCGTCCGTTCCATCAACTTAACGGACTTCATTTATCCCTATCATTCTCCCTTTTCATTCTCTCCTCTTCTGTCTTTCTTCGCGAAGCGAGGCGAGGAGTTTTTCCTTCTTTTGTTATTTCAGATTTTTTATTAGAACAAAGCCATCTTCTAAAGGCATAGTTCAAATGTATGAGCTTTCAGAATATTGAGCAATTGTCTTCTACATGAGTAAAAAAAAGCGTTTGTTTAAATGTTGCAGATTGTTAATGAAAACATCTGGTTAATGAGATTTCACATAGAGACGCTCACGAGGTGATAATTACATCACAAGTTTATTGAAAAGTTTTTTTACTGTCCACTGCGACTCGTGACCTAATCCTTCAGATGTCAGTCCTATAATTACTCTTATTTTAACATTTTTCAAGTAACTATATCACCATAAAATCCGACAAATATAAATTTTATCTGAAATAAAACATTCTATTTAATACGATGGTTGGAAGTTTAATAGTGGTATCACATCTATAAAATGAAGGTAAATTACAGGAAGTTGAAATCGCTTTTATTGGATGTTGGTTGGATATCCAGCGTACTTCTGAGCAAATGTGAGTCTTCTGTCACTGAGAATGCTTTCAAGAAATTGAGCTGGCTCTATCAATCGGTCTAAAATGAATTTTAGATATACAGAAAGCCAATAATTAAGAATAATTCAATACCTTAAATTATTCTTGAGCCACAATAATAAGCAATAACATAATGAACTATTTTAAGATCGGTTAAAAAATTTTACTCATTACGATGAATGATTGAGTGTAACGCATTATTGAACTCCCGCCGGAAGGAAGTGAAGAACAAGTGACAGGCTTTGACCCATCTTGCTCCTAATCGGTATGAAATTATTGTGAATATTTCTTAAGAAGTGTTCAAACTCCATTGGCAGGCTGGTACGTGAGCTAAATTATATATTTCATATTTTATCTAAATGTGAAGACGCCTAACGTTGGAAATGGGATGAGGTTCTTTCAACTAGGAACCCTCCAGATAATTCTTACCAAAAGTTGTAGGTTCAAATAATTATTATTTTTCAAATTTTAGATAAAACAGTTTAATCTATTATAGAAGTAAATATAATCCAGTATATTTAACAAGGTGGCGAACAGGTAAAAAAAATGCCTATGTGCGTTTGCTGTCGCATCTATGGAATACTGTAACACAGCTATGAAATTTCTTTTTCATACAATTGTTTTTGACTCTACTCTTCACAAGAAATAATACAAATACCTAGATCTTTAATAAGATTTTCGCTAAACTCGACGAATCGGTGATCCATCTCAACCGAACCGTACCGATAGGGACCAATGTCGCCAATATCACAAACATGACTATGTGCCGACTGAACTCACCAGGTGCCCGAGTAATTTATGGATTTTAAACGAAAAGGCCTGTATATTATTGTGGGATAATTCGATGGTAAATACAGGATGACGAATACTAGTATTAGTTGGAGTTCCTTAGGAAATTATTCAAAAGTATCTGACTTCTTAGTATAACGAAGTTTTTCGAAACGTATGGTAGCTTAATAAAGCTGCTGCATAAGGTAAGTAGCGGTAGGTAGATTCTAGGTCAGTGACACGTAGTGTCAGTAAGAGGTTATGTTAGGTTAGGAACAGTTACATTAGTTCAGTGCATCATACTAAATGGCACTGGTTTACTTATGCGCTAAAATTAATCTCTTCTTGCGCTGAAAAATTTCATTACTGCAACAATCGTTCCTCTTTTGTTTTTCACGGCTCTGGACGGCAGGACTGTAGTCGCGGAACATACCTCGTTGTTTACTAGCTGTCGCGTTATCGATCTTTTTCCATATTTTATTGAAATTACCTATACAGGCTCTTAATGTTGTGTACTATAATTTACTGATTACTAGGGGGCGGATTTCTATGACATGTCATATTTTTCCTCTTTGTATTATTTCAGGTTTCCGACTAACTTAAACCCAATTCCAAGCACCATGGTGAAAATGGAACGGCTTTTATTGTGCATATAACTGCATATACAGGAAATTTTTAACTATTGTAGCATATTTAATATGAATATGCATATTTAGGTCATATTTTTGCATATTTTGTGCATATTAAAGAAATTCTGAAGTATCATATTATATTTTGTAAATTTTGCATTATAATGATACTTTCTGAGAATTTACAGATATTTTAAATAATTAACACTATATTTTAATAAAATTTATTGTAATGAAACTTAAAAAAATATACACAATGTGTAAGTGATAAAGTGATATTTAAAATTTTATTGGTCATATTT
The DNA here is from genome assembly GCA_964059195.1 of Ectobius pallidus. Classification (NCBI taxonomy): domain Eukaryota; kingdom Metazoa; phylum Arthropoda; class Insecta; order Blattodea; family Ectobiidae; genus Ectobius; species Ectobius pallidus. The sequence continues at coordinate 78,540,528 of CAXKWD010000006.1, forward strand.
TAATGTTTTTCAGGTCATAAATGCATGCGTATATCCTATTTTTTAGGTCATAGAAATCCGCCCCTACTGATTACAGTACAAAGTCTTTTTTGTGCGGATAAAATGTTTCATTCTCCTGTTTTTTTTTCCTAACATTCATAATTATCATGATTACATGATTACATTTGAAACATATGTCAAGTGGAATAACTTCGTTAAACTGGCCTGACGATTCCAGCGCAGCGGTATCATGTGACATACTATAGGACACCTGCAGTGGTTTCCTGACAACCCAAATTAACAGCTAATGTGGAAATATACCCACATAATTTATATTAATGTCAGTTCGACAACAAAGTACATTTAGCTAAACAGGTATTAATAATTCATTCATTCGAATACAGCTTAGCTGTCCCGCAGCCGAGTGCTCTTCCAAAACTGTGGAAGGTGTAAATAACAATTCTTGTTATGAGAAAAAAGAGTCGCGAAACTGTCCTTTACGACTCATCCTAGTGTTTGTTCAATCCTCTGTAATCGATTTTCTTATATCTACCTCAGATATGCAGGAATGTAAATACACCTATACTCATCAAATTTATATACATACACTATAATAAATAAATAGCCTGGGGCAGACAAATTCCACATAAGAATTTACGTCATGATAATCCCACAGTTGAATTCCGCCACAAGATATCGCCAATAGGGCACAAGAAAATTATATGTATGTGTGTCTGTGTTTATGTTTGTGTCTGTGTGTGATACCTATGCTGTGTCGTTATATGTTTTACTTTGGCCTACTTACGAAATAACTTATGGAACAATATTTCAGTTGTCTATGTTCACTTAGTAATTTTATTTTATTTTATTTTACATTTAATCTGGTCTTATTTTTCTATATTTTTTTTACATTTTTATGTTTATTTATCTTTTCTGGGACGCCAAAATCATCGTATTTTCTTCAAAGCAAAATTGCTGAGTGAAGTCTTCATATGTATATATAAGTGTGATTTGAAATGCCGAAGACATTCTTAACATATGAAGAGTCCTGGGTAAAGTTATTTAATTTGCTCGTATTTATTTTATTTTGTTCCGCAAACTTACTTACTCGCAAAATAAAATCCTTCTTTTAACCCTTGTATCAAACTATTACACGTTTCCTATGCATTTTATACGTTTGCTATGTGGAATGACAAAACCGTAGCAGCAATGTATTATTTAACAATAGACTTACTTAACAAGAGACTTACTTATTTTTTAATTCAACTCTGCAAAGCATAGTGGCTTGCATCACGCAAAGTGACGCAATATTATTCTTAGCGTTGTTCAAGATGTCGCAAACAGAACAAGCTGAGTCAGAATCTCAAGATCGGATTGGTTTGATGGAAAATCGGTTCTATGATGAATTCTTGAATTGTAGGTGCTAGTCAATTTGTTCTTATTACAACAAACAGGACTCAAATATCCTATTAATATTTATACAACAGATTTTTTTAAATATAAGATTGTTTGTGGATATCTCCATATTTAATATTACTTGTGTCTTTAAAGCAACTTTTTAAAACTGATATGAAACATTAAATTATTCTTTAAAATAGTTTTTTTTTTTGTTGCATTTAAGTACTTCATGTGACAGAGTCTGACATTACATAAAATGCCTAGGTAATATTTACAATGCCTAAGCCTAATTAATTTTATACTTTGATAAAAATAATCCGGGATTTGATATAATTTCTAGGTGTTTTATATAATGCCTGAATTTCAAACTTTCCTGGTAATATATATAACAAAATGAAAATTACACTTAATCATTTTAAAGCTTAATTTATATTATATTAATACTGTATAAGCATTCTTCGTGTGAAATGAGAAATGATTAGAAGTTTGAAATCAACAAGAAAAAATTTTGAATAAAGTATCTCACATTTTAACATAACTTACATTTTTTGCGGCGATGAATTTAAACATCATTAGTTGTGAAAAGAGTAGTGTATCGGTTTTCTCTGTAATATTTTTCTTTAATTTCGTAGTTTCTTTATTTTCTCACAACTAAGGTAAACCTACGAAGTTGAATGAAATGAATAATTTAGCACCGCATAATAGTAATAATAAGTTGAAAATTACATTTTGTATATCTTGTTTATGCAGTCTTGATGTGACGAATTGAGGATGGTGGGAGGGGATGACTTCAATAGAAGTATCAGCAGGATAGGATGCGCTGTGACGACGTTCATCTGGTGGTAACAGGCGCGAGGCTTCGCGATGCTCGAGTCCCCTCGTGACAGCGCCAGCAAACACAAACTGCAGTAACAGCAGCACAAATAATTTCGTGGAGAATGTTACTTTTACAGACAGCACGTGGTGAACCGAGGCGGGGTAGAAGTTATAAGTGACATCAGTTATCTTTTCACGCAACAGACATCACAAACTGTTTCGTAAACACGTCCATCAGTCAAACCACCAACATATTACCTTCTTTCTAACTCTCTAGATAATTTAGGAGTTGTATGATATCCTTCCCATATTTCTTAAGAAGTGTTCAAACTTCGACATACGTGTAATATATTACCAAAAAGGAATACAGAGATATATTACTTCGAATGTATAGATCCCGCACGAAATCTGTGCCGATTGCCTACGTCATTGCATGATGTTTTCGTGGGGACTGTAGCGTCGACTGGCCTGCTGCCTATCTCTCTCGCACAACAGTACCTCCCTTTCTATTTATAAAGGCCATACCTCTCTCTCTAACACAATAGCATGTCTCTCTCTAGCGAGTAACGGTCGTCATCGGCACAGATTTCGTGCGAGATCTTTACTTGCGTTTGTACATCGATGAACTTCGAATATTTCATATACTTTCTAATTGTTTCTACGAAACTTCATGTTTAAAATCATAATGAAGTATTACTCATTTTATAAGGCTCGTCAACAAACCAAGATGCCCTGAAGATGGTATTATAAAACCGAAAGGAATAGGCTTAAATGATTATCCACAAACCGGTTATGTTATTAATAGAATTAACACAGCTGAATTTATTACTGCTAAGCCTTCAACTGATAACACATGGCAGTGAAAATCGTTCCAAACCTGGTTATATCTTGCTTCAGATTCAATACATCTTCCTGCAGGACCCGAAAATTCGTTGGAATGAGAAAAATATAAGGAATAAATAGTAGCTGCATTAGTATGTTTTCTTTTGCTCAAATTTGTCCTGGGGTTGATAGGTGAGCTAACGTGGACGAGAGATTCATCATTGGTAATAAAATATTGTGTATTTTAATCTAAAGACGGATTCTTTCGATTTTTTGTATCAAGTTGACACGGGACAGCTGTACAATTTTTTAAGCATGAAACATGCTTAACTGTGCATGCCATATATACTAGTGATATAAATTGTACAATATCCTCACAATTAGATGCCATTTTGTTTAACTTTTACACTTATTTTTTAAGTTAATTATAAATTATTATGTAGAACATTTGAAGATCCTTTCCATACCAAAAGGCTGTGATTAAACAACGTTGGATGGAATTTTAAATTATTTCAAGAAGTTAATAAAGAATCCTTATATCTGTTAATTTAACATAACTTATAGGAAATTAAACTCTTGTCTCATGGGATTGGTACAATAATTGTATACTCATCCTTTAAATAGTTCCTAAGAGTTTTAGAACAGAAACATTTTGTATTACATTTATAGATGTACTAATAGCCATGAACTCTATTCACAGCTGAATTTATACATTTATGGAAGTAATTCTCAAGTGAAATCACTAGTGGACTCAAAGGTGTTTTGAGGAAAATCCCGGTGGAATAGCTGGATTCCACGAATGACAGTCGGAACACGTGGGGAAAAAAGTCCTCTATAAAGCACCAGTCTATTGCTCTAATATCTCTGGCTTTATATAATTTTTGAAGTGACGCATTTATACGTCAGTAGCATTGAAAAGATAAGAAAATTGCTTGTACAATATTCACTTCTAAATCGTTGCAGTGCTGGTAAAACTGGTAATTTTTTTAACCGGTGATTAAGTCTATAAACGTAACATCCACTTATAATATTTATTAAAATGGTAGGCTAATTAATTAAACAGAGGATTACTATGATGATATAAAAACACGTTCCAGAAAAATATAATTATATATATTATATATAATTATATATAGGCCTATATATATTTATATTTATAGTAATATACTTATAGTTGCATTATGTGTGTCCTTCCAGGTAATTTATTATTTTATCACATCAGATAGTCCTATAATTTTCACAGCAGTAGTTTTAATGTTTTCATTATATCTCATTCATTAATTCATTATATTAATTCATTATTAATGTATAAGTGATACTTCTACACTGGTAGCTACTCAAAGCTGCACGAAGTTTCTTTTCTCGGATGTAATTTTAAAGCAGATACTATGGGAAGATGGTAAGATGGTAAGATTGAAATTAATCTGTTTTAAATGCCTCCAACATATACTGAAACAATGGCAAACCAGTAGGCTTTAAGTTTGCCACAGCATGCTTTCTTCTCTATAATTTACAAGCATTACATCTTTTGACAAATACATTTCTTTCTTATAACGGAGAGTAGGCAGTTCGAAATATGGATCCTCATCTGTCTGAAGTCCGTTTATTCTTAAATCTATCTAAAGAAAACAAGGCTCTCTCTCTCTCTCTCTCTAGTTTATTATTTGAGAGATGGATATAGGCCTACCTGTATTTGTTTCTTTACTTTAGGACCGATTCTATAATCCATTTCAAATATGTTGAGAGCAAGTATAAACAGCATTCCGAGTGACACTTGACTTATTAACTGGCTTTCATTGTCTGAGGGGGTCATACTAGAGGTGTACAAATCTCGATTTTAGCTTGCCCATACCCACTTGAACGCCAGGCAAGCAAGTTGCCAGCGTCATAGCTAGGAAGCAGGTGGGTTTCTTTAAGCTTGATAGGTCAGGTCAAACCCAGCCTAGGCAAGCCAGAATAAGCTTGCGACATTCCTAACAGCTAAACAACTGTAGTTGCTAAGTGTAGGTAATACTTTCTTGCTTTTCTACATGCTGGTAGAAGAAATTCACCATGCAGATAAATAAAAGGTGGATAAAGTATTAAAAATCGTTTTAGCGTCTTAACACAATTATTATTTTTATTATTAGGTAGATTTCGAAGAAAAATCTACCTAATGACTTTCAAAAAATTCGTTCATATCTTTACGTTTCATGCCTGCCTAAGTACGAAACCACCGCCTGTTAAAAAAAATTGAGATATTTATATTTATATACAGTATATGTATATGTATATGTATATATATATATATATTTATTTATATATATACATATATATATCTTTACACGCTAGCGGCCGTAATTTTCAAGATATTTGAATCCAATTTTATTATGTTATTTCTAGGCCCAATAGTTCAGACAAGTTCGTTAATGAGCAAAATTGGCGCAAGTGGGTGGTCGGGGGAGGGGGTTGAAATTTTAAAACATTTATATCTCGGCTCCTATGAAGTATAGAGGGAAACTTGGATTGAATAAATTAGAGTACTCCTTATGGAGTTCACAGTGACACCAACGATTCGGGGGTTTTGGGAGTACGAGTGGGGGTGGGGATATGGGGATGGAAATTCGAAATTTTCGAAACTACGTCTTGTGGGGTATCGTTGAAAAGCTCTTGATGAGTACTCTACAAATCAATAACTAGTTTCTTGATAGTTCTCATTTAAGGCGAGATTTGAATGTTTGGGAAAGTTCTCTTTCCTCTTTTTTGCAGTTATTATTGCGGGTTTGTCATGCCAAGGCTAAAGAAGAAGAGTGCTACGCAGCGACAGTAAATTAAAACAAAAGCACTTCGAAGTCTACCTCAGCTTGTAGGCTTGCCTAAAGGGATTTTTGTTATTGTTATTCATGATTTTATGATGTTTTCTCGAAAATGTTTGAAAATTTTTCCCATGCCGGACTAGTACCATTGTTCATTGATAATTCAAACTGTCCACATTTTAGTTTCTCCTCGGCTTCCTTCAGGGTAAAATTCTCTAAACACATCTGAAGTTCCTCAACTACGTAACTGCACGACTTACCAGTGCACTGCTATACCCAGTTTCATATTCTTTCCGCCAGGCCTTGCAGTTTCCTTAGGTCCTGTGCAACCCACCAAGTTATGAAGAGCTTGTGACTCATAGCGACAGTATTTCTTATCATCGTTGTAATCTGGCTTGCTTTCAAGTCAAGCAAGTTAAAAGCTGTGACTAGTTGCAGAATTTCAAAGGGGCAGGCAAGTTAAAATCAGAATATGTACACCTCTGGGTCATACACCCTTCATAGCATAGTTTACATGCTTTCGCATGGCTTGTTTGACAGTTGGGCTTAGTATTGTAAACTGAGTCAGGCAATAGTGATATTTCGACTAGCGGATTTTCTTCGTTAACTGACTACTTACTTCTTGTTGTTGTTATTATTATTGTCATTATTTTATTGTTTTATTTGTTCTATTTTTACTTTATAATTATAAGATTTCACCTTATTGTTTTCTATTTCCATTTTTTATAAAATTTACTGTAGAACCAATGGACTAAAGCCGATGTATTCTTAACTTTCTCTACGATACCTGGTGTCAACTCGGCAAATCTGAAATTTATGCAATTTTCACAATTCAATTTTCCTCGACACTGAAAGCCTTTCACTATTTAACTTATATTCTGATATCTGTTTCAGATCTTGGGACACCTTTCTTTCCGGGCGGTCCAGAGCTTTGGCATCATCAGTTGGCTTATTCGGCGGCAGCGGCAGCAGCAGAGCTACCAGGGGCGGCGCTACAACATGCTACCCTGGTGCATCCTGCTCTCCATCCCCAGGTCCCCGTACGTTCCTATCTTTGACTATCTGCAGACAAACCCACCCCCGCGGAAACTCAGCTGCATCAGGCAGCAGTCGGCAGTCATCATCATGTTAGTTGTTATACTATACTACTTTTGTGCAAGACAAGACGGCTGGGCTCAGTTCACACACGCCGTGCGCAGTCCACGTGGCATAGGAAAGCCTCCCAAATATCCAATATTATAATATTATAATAGGCATTAAAGATTAACTAACTGCGTAAAAAATGTTGTGTCCATTATATGACAATCAAATGGTGATTTAGGGTATTCTAACCCCTAATTTTGGCACTTGGACGATCTCTTACGAAATTATGGCAAAAATTCTTTAAAAATCATCCCTTTTGAGAAGTAAGCTTTCTTTTGATGTCGCTAAGTCATTTTGTATCGCTAATCAAATCAGCTAAGTTAATAAATCACAATAAATTAACTTTATCAGAAGACCGTTATCTTCAGATCTGAAAATGTTTCTTAATCCCTCTCTCCTTTGTATGAGAATTTTTCACTTTGTGTGGACGATCTTAGGATCGCAAAAATAATTAATTCTTAAAATGCATCTAACTGACATACACAATATGCCCTTTTCAATTGAATATAAATATAGGGCTGGTTACAAAATAGTTGTATTTGTTCATATTACTTCTTGTCCAAATTAAATAAAGTTTGAACTGTAATTTTTAATGGAGCACAATAGTTCTCTTAAGTGTCACAGATAATACGTAGTCAGATTTTGTCACTCTTTGCCAGTAGACATATTTGCGAAGCATTTTTAAACTTTCAGGATCTTGTCAATATAAGCTCTACATTTGGAGATCATGCAGGGCCTTTTAAATGCTTTTAAGTTTTTAAAAGTTAATAATAAAATTCGGCAAAATAATATGTATTATTGTATATTGAAGATCTAAATAAAAATTCGGATTTGCAAACAGTTTCTGCTTCAAGGTACTTTCGTTAAATCTAACTATTGTTAGAATTAATATTTGCAAAAATTAACGAAATATTTTTCAGTAAGTTTTAGTAATACAGAAATCGAAATTTTTTCCGTCTATTCCGAAATAAAATTATTCATTGAATTTATACTCTTTACAATAATGAATCAGTTTAAAGCTTCTAGCTGCAGTTTTCTTTCAGAGGTGTTCCTTTTGCTTAAATACTGGTACTTTAACACTATTTTATTACATAATTTTAGGGAATATTATGACTAAGTAATCCTATTTAGATGAATTACAAGTATAGTTTATCCGCAAGTAGATTTTTAAAATTAATAATTACTCGGAAATGGAAGTATCTGTTAAAAAGGACACCATGGTTTCACTGTGTGTGTTATAGTTGAATGTCTTGTAGTTTTAAAAGCATGTAAAAAGGTGTCTGATTTAACTGATGTTTCGGTAGTGTAGAAATGCGCAGTGAACTGGCCCATCTCGTTGCTTGTTTTTGTTTTTTTAGAAGTTCCACAGTTTTATTCACAGTTACGTAATTAATTTCATGGTCGCCATTTATTTTTTGCAGTTACCACAATTGAATAATTAACATTTGCCCTGCTAATTTAATTCCCATCTTCTCTAATGAAAGCACACGCTTGTTAAACGTAACGTTAATTGTTCTGAATCCTATAAAATAGATTGGCTTAATTTTTCACTTCATGTTGTATTTCTTTCTAAAATTCCATAGTACTTTCAACAGCGAGGCACAAATAATTTTTCAGAGTTTAACTATAACACAGTATTCCAAGTAGTTGTATCTCTTATTTAATTAATTTAATGCACTTCCACCTCTTTTATATATAACCATATAAACATTGAAAATTGTAATTTGCTTCTCTGTTAGTAATATTTTAGCACCAAAATGGCGATCATGGAAGACCACTTTCAGTAATATTTTGAACACACTACACAATATCACTGTGTGCGAAACACAACACTTTTGAACATAACACATTTACAAAAAACGCAAGATCTTTCCTTGCACAGTTTCCGTAAAACTGAGGTTTTTCCTTGCACGGTTATTTTTATTCAAACCAAAACGATTATTGAATTGTACCTATAGATTTTTTTTAATTTAAAATTTAAAAAATCATATTATTAAAAGTTCCGCTTAGCAAATTTTTCTTTATACAGGCTAAATGTTAATTTCATTAAGTATTTTATTATTAGCATTGATGATGAACAAAATGTTGTATTTTCAATTATTCTCGAGAAAACTGCTTACTATATTAGGCTAATTACTGAATCAGTATCTTTCAAAATATCAAAAATAAACCTTTAAATCCGTGATCATTAAAAGTATATTCTTCTATCTGATGAATTGAATCTAGTGCAATGGAATAACCTCAGATGTATTTCCGTCTCGTATTCTCACGTTTTAAAGAGAGTTTTTTGCACAAAATACAATACACGTGTGTAGCCTACAATAGCAAGGTAATAGACATTTTTATTTTATAGTTAGACTTAAGTAACATACATAATTTCATGCTATGGTTACAACATAGTAGTTCATAAAGTTTCGCTTAAAATGCAATCTTATTTTAGATGGCAGTATGCTGCTTTCACATGCCCACTACGAGAGGTAGCATGTATTTCAGGTTTGTTTTGCTTGGTATCGGAATTGATGTTTCTAACATAGAATCTAAACAAAATTGCTGGTTGTTTCAACTTCTTTGACGATATTTAACAAGGTAAACGATAGAAACCTATGCGTGTGATCTCAAAGTAAATGTTTTGAAACGAGAAGCTAATTTGGCTTAAATAATTTTAGATAGTTCAGTTTTTTGATAGGTTAGTTATTGTATATTATGTTTAGCATTTTAAAAAGTGGATTGTTTAAAAACCCTAAATTAAATAACAATTTATATTTTAGAACGTTGTAGGCTTTACAGAAATATTTTTTTCTGGTATTATAATTTCTACGGTAAACGTTTCAGCACTAACTGGTGTAAGAGAACCCTTTGCATTAAGGTATTTTAATCTTTTGTAAAGATTTCTTATGTTATATCTACGAACATTTCTGTAAAATGTGGTGTATATTCAGTAAAAGTTACTGATGGCCACATAATGCAATTGGAGGCGCTCCAATGGCAATTCCTCTACTGAAAATGAAATAGTGAGTGTAAGTATAAGTTACCGGAATATTGACGACTTTCAAACCCATCTTTGGTCTTATTTAAACGAGCGGACGAGTTTATATACCGCTAAAGTTTCTGTTTATTGAGAAATTTCCACTGAAACATGAACTGGTTTACACACAGACTTATTCCTGTGTAATTGCACAGTAATCGTGGCAGTAAACCCACTATTACGGAAGTTTAAATAACTTGTAGCTGAGCGAGCTTACGATTTGAGTTAACTTAATCTCCGACAACCCTTTGATGCGTTTGCATTGCCTGGCAACCAGGCATTAGAGAGTTATAGCGCCGGCCTATCTATTCGAGAATTTGTTTCCACGTAATTTGTGTATAGTAGAACTATGTAATGAGAGGAGATAATGGCATAATGTAACCTCCTCAGCATCAGGGGAGATTGTTTGTGTAGAATGTATGTGTAATCCATTAGTTAATAGTACACAGTGCTGTAATCTCGCTACACAGCTAAGTCAAGACTGACGCAAGCATGAGGAGTTCCTAGAATTAAACTCGCTCTATTTCAATCATGATCTCTAGTAACCTAACCCTGTACTCAGAACCAATGTTCTTCTTACATTATCAGCTTCTTTCTCTATAATTTTGAGACTTTAAATCCCATATTGGCATATAACAGATGGATAGGTATCAATATATTTGTTTTTAATTAATATTGCTGCTATTTTATTTATTACTGTCATTATTAGGGCCCTGAAGTTCATGAAAAACCATATGTTAATAATGCGCTCTGTTGTTTGCTAGTGTATGTATTGTTAGTTTTGCCATAATACTTGTTTGATATTAAAATATTTGTATATACAGTATTTTGTTGATATTTCATTTTTAACGACAGATTTTAAATATTGTACGTAATGTCTCTATTCATTCAAGCATTTACAGCACATTTGGTAAAGTGAATGTTCTGAGAACCGGCTGCAAATAATTGACAGTAGCATAACCTAGAATTTTCAAAATTGAGCATAATATTAAAGTGGCACTTCACTTCAATGGTTTTCAGTTTATTAAAATTTGTTTCATTGACCTTGATTTTAAAAAAAAAAGTTTTGTAGTGTAATTTGTACAACTTTTACTACGTTTTGTAATTGATAATGCAATTCAGCTAACAAAAGAACGTAAAGTATAAAAATTACGTAATTTATAGAGCATACTTCACTGTTTCCGTAACAAATTTGATCAGTTATAGAGCTTATTTACTTGCATATTATTATGTCTTCTAATAGAGCATTAACTGCTTGGCCTTAGTCGTTATCGATGTCATGGATTCGTTAATTGACATTGCATTTAGCATTCTAGTTTCTAATTTTTACTAAGGGCAATTCCTATTTTCGAACGTACATGCAAAAACATATTTTTATATATAATAAATAAATAATAAAGAAGCCTATAATCCCACACAGAAAATGTTCTCCGCGTTTTGCAGTGTAAGCTCGTCCAAGCGGGTTGATGCCTTTCTGCAAATTAATCTTAATACATAACAGACTAACCATAATATGTAATAGACTTCACAGTTTTGAACTATATATTTCAGGATATACTAGTGTTTTTCCTACTTGTTTCCATTTTCTTCTATTTCTAGCCATTCGTGTTCACTGCTTTCCTGCTGCTTTCCATATTGTTGCTGATTAGACAATCTGTTGAGTCGTGCCACATGGCCTGCCCAATTCCAATTCAGTTACAGGGCCGTCCACCGTAGTCTCTTATGCGTATCTTCTTCCTGAAAAATACATTTCGAACTCGATTCTTTAAGGAAATCCCGAAGATCCTCCTCTCGGTTTCGCTGACAGGATGCTTCTCTTGTTTGATTGCTGGAAGCACACTTCTTTCGTTGAGAATCATTGGAATTTGTCCAGTAGAGTGAATCTTAAAGTGAAGAATTTGGACCAAGCATTTCTTAATCTTCTTTTTACTTGATTCCTAGAGTCCTATCGAAGGAACTATTTTTTCCTCTGATATATGTAGTCGTCCACATATTCTAGTGTTTCACTGTCAATATTAGTTAAGAGTATCTTAGATTTATCAACAGCAAATAGACCTATCTTTGTTGTCGACGATTTAACAAGCTTAGATACATTTTGTACACAAAACGTGTTTCCACAAACACCGAGATAGTCAATAGAACTGATGGATGATGGCATCTGGAAATAATCAATATGTAAAATTTATTTGAAAAGCACTTCTTACACTCAAGGTCACAATAAAAGTAAACACTCGATTAAAAATAAATGTCTAGTATCCTAAAATGTTAAATTGAACTGTACGCTTCAATGGGTGTAATTATTTATTGTTTACTGTGTAGGATTATTTTCGTCATTTTTTTTTATTTCAAAAATTCTCATCAACATAAAATTGTATCCTCAAACATCCAGGCACTCTTATATAATCAGTAGCAATATATTGCTGAAGATCTGAGTGGAGAGTTTTGCTTCGAGCAAGACTCTAGTCCAGGATGATTTCCATACGATGTCACTGATACAGCACTTTAAAGTGATACTGGTCCACTAAATGATTCAGGAGGCGGAAATGTGTGGTCTAAAATACGCCTTCTAGTTTGATGTCAAATCGTCTGTGGCAGGCGGGCACTGTGCGCTCTCTTCATGTGTCAAATATGTGCAGGGTGCATTTTAAATCGGACGGTCTCAGTACGGATCTCTCCATGTATATTTTAACGTGAACATGGAAATCTACTGGATGCTGACATGTCCGAAAGGGGATCTCATATAAAATGTATACTCCTGAACAATGTTTGCTTTCCAGCGGTGTCAAAATAGAAACACCGCGTGAATGTTTCCAAATAAATTTTAAATACAGTTAAAATGTCACCAGCCATCACGTCTCATTAAATTTCCAAATGGACACTGCAAACTCTTGACATCTTAACCAGAGGTGAGAGAAAAAGTTGAAATCTATTTCGGAACAAATTAGCGTGCCGTAATTGTGAATTTAACTGATTCTCGGAATGAACAGAGCGCCGAGTAAAAGCTTTTTTTGACTTGTGATAATTTGAATAATACATTCCATTAGAGGATATACGTCAGAATACTAAGTTAGTTTCAAAACAAATTAAATGAAAAATTCATATCATGAACTGTATAGAGTAACAACATACACCATATTAATAAACCAAAAAGTAAATAGTGTGACAAAAATGTCAAGTTTATTTTAATATCATTGAAAAGTAAATTAGAATAAAATCGTTTCGAGGTGTTAAAAATTTTACAGGTAACAAGTATGAATATAAATTTTATTTGAAAGGGAAACATGTGTATAATTCTTATGTAACATATGGCTACAGTGAAGATGTTATCGTATATTATAATGTAGGCCCATAATGCAATAACCATGTTGTTAAGAAGACATATTTGTAAAATGTGGCAGTACAGTTTGGGTCGGTTCAAACCCAATGGCCTGGTGAAATGCTTTAACATCACTCAATATTTTGGGTTGCCTAATGTGCTGGATGTCGGTGTATTCCAGTTCTCTCAATATAAGATACATACATAAGATGATATGTAAATAAGGCTGAAACAGTATCACGTATTGAAACTAATAATTACGGACCTCATATTTCATTTTTCGGGCTAAGTATAGCCCGTGCATTTAGACGTGAACACTGTAAACACGATGCGCAGTGGTATCAGTCTCACGTGATCCATACTATCAACACACTCCCCTTCCGTTCCGCCCTATCTCTGCGGCGCATGCAAGTGTTCACGTCTAAATGCACAGGCAATAGATAAAAGGTCACATTATATTTATCCGCATATTCAGACTGACGAAAACCATAGAAAGTAATTCCTTATAGTCTAAATGTAGTTAACACTTGTAATATAAAGGCTTGCTAATATTCCACAGTTTCATTTTTTACGTTTGAATTATGAATCTATCCTTTAGACGTTTACAGTAACAATCCGGATATATCCAAGAACTATTCGAAAATGGATAGAGGATATTTCCAAAATACTTCAAAATATTTCAAATAATTAAGAATACTACCAGTGTAATTACAGCCCATATTTCCTAAATGTGCAATATTATGTGTTTCCAAAGATTTCGGACCGCGCCCATGAATAGACAAGAAGAATTATCGCTTTCCCTTTCTATTGAATGAAAATTAATTCCGATTAATCTTCATTGAATTTTTCTGTTCTTAATTTCCTCATAATATTTTCTCGATTTAAGTCGATCTTCACCAAACGCACTTGAATATTTTAGGTGTTAGCCTACAAAGAGCATTGAAGTAAAATCATTAAATTCCTATATTTTATATATTTATATATATTTATTTATATATTTATATATATATTGGTTAAGAATTTTTTTTACCAATATAACTTATAATGAAGGTATGAGATGAATTAATCTTAACGATTATACAAATATTATACCCAAATTGGTGTAAAATTCATTATTAATTAACATAAACCAAGTCGCACAGAAGTCAATTTCTTTGTAAATTATCGCAGCATTACCCAAATTAATAGCTTTGAAACATTCTTCTAATTTTTTTTTTTCTGGATTAATTGGCAAGTAGTTCATAGTGGGAGACTGGGGGAATAGAATAACTAACATCGTAGAATGATTTGCGAGCTTTGAAAAGTGGCATGCAGAAATTATTAATCCACTAACTTTCCAATTCCGTAGTTAACTTTCCTTGGAATGGTCATTTTACGTTTTATTAAAACTAAATCTCATAATTCTTGTGTGTATGTATGTATGTTTGTGTGTGTGTATGTGTGTGTGTAAGTGAGATCAAGAGAGAGAGAGAGAGAGTGTGTGCTTGCGTATAAGAGGGCTGAAAAAAAATAACCTCTGTTCAATAAATTACGCAAGAACGCCTTGGGGTAATTTTAACTGTCCCATTTTTATTGAACTGGATGATTTGTTAAACGGCGCACAAACATTGCCAACAGAAGTTTCCTATAGTATGTTTTTACAGTTTGCTGTTATGGTCATGTTAATTGATTTATTGACAACCAAATAATAGGAGTTCATGTTGAGCTGGCTTCCACATTATTTAAGCTACATGCTAAAGTCGTTTCTGTGCATCCGACATGCATCTCTGTCATTAATGTTTCAAGCTCACTAGACGACATTATGCTGCTCTAAGTAATTAAACATTAATCCCATACTAACACTGGTAAACGATACAAATAAATTACATTCCACGTGGACTGAAACAGGAGAGTAATACATAATTAAAGGTGTATCTGTACATATAGTTCAGTTGTTTGCCATTAACTCTTTCTCGCTGTCTTGACAAACTTTCAACCAATGTATGTGGCCGTACGTCCATTTTTATAAGTGTGAGATCTCCTACAAAATATTGCCTGGTCTTTCTTCCTTCATATATATGGCCTTATTCATAATTTAAAAATAATTTTATTTGCTCTTAACTAAAGTTAAGTAAAATAAAAGAAAGTATAATACATAGCGATAGACCTAAAACAATTTGGCATTAATAATAGCTCAGAAAATGGCATAATGCCATTAATATTTTGTACTATAAAAAGTAATAAATATTGCATTTTAGACCCCTAATAGTATTATACCCCTCTTAACTGGGAAAGTTATTGAATTCAACAAGGAACATGTATAACATTCTGCAGAAATATTCAGTATTTAGGTAGTGCTTGGTTTTGTTTTCTACTCCCTAATTTTTCGAAACACCACGGAGTATTAAGAGGAGAGAATATTACATCTCGGGCAGAATTGCTGTCACCGACTAAATCTGCTCATCGTTCCTGACGACGCGGCAGACTGGTTGCAACTTTAATCCGACGAGTGCACGTCTCTCCTCCCCCTCCAATCTCACGATCCTATAGCACGCCTGCCAACTTTAAAGCCAATAATCCACACATAATCTGGCAGCGGTTTACGTTCGTAGCGTCAGAAAATATTCTTATTTAAAGCAAAAGTGTATTAATCATATCTAAAATGCATCGTATTTCCTTATAGCTTTAATTCCTTAATCCAAGGATAGCGTGCTCAGTTATTTTATCATATTTGCTGCTTAATCCATACTACTTGTTTAGTGAAAAGTAATTATGTAATATTTTAAAATCAACCTTAATTTAGCAAAAAGAAAAGTTTATCATTTACTATTATTATTATTATTATTATTATTATTATATTGTTTTGCTCTCTGATAACTGAAAGCTGGAAATATTCTTATGTTTTAAATCTTTGTCTGCTACCATCGACATCAGCTGTTTAGGTTTGCTAAATGGGTATAAATTATAGAATTTAAGTTAGAATATTATGTTTAGTCATATTTGCCTCCAAATTGCCGTAGATATAGCCTAGAACTGCCATTGTAAACCTCTTCAATGTCAGAGATGGCGATATTCCTCAAGTTGGATTTCCGAAAGCCTTAGGTTCACCTGTGATAATAAAATTCTAGTATAATTCATGTACAGTCAACATAAATTTTATTTCACGATCTTTAGTTATTACTCAGCAAGAAACAGACGTTAATGACGATTATGGTAATGAAAGCAACTACTTGCTGTTGATGTTAATTTTATCCATGGGAGTACAACGAACACAGTCAAATTTATTGCTTTCAAAAAGGATTGAACATTCTTTTCGATACATAGAACTATTTTGCTCTTAGTGGTGTGTGCGCTATTTCTTCTCGATGATTTAATGAATTAAAATATTCTTAAGAACATAGCTCTATGTAAAGTTTTCTCATATTTTCCAGAAATGCTTCGACAGTATAATATTTCATGAAAAAGCGCAGACATTTGCATTATTATAATTGGAATCCATATCCATACAGTTCATCAGGCTGTTCTAATATCGCTTAAAATAGGAAAACTAATCTCCACATCGCTATATCCCATCCTACCATCCTATGGCTGCATTATCAGCCAACATCACTTTCCTCCATTGGTAGAAAAGACTAGGGCTTGAGATAAGCATGTTTACTTCCATGGCCGATAGTTTCCTTGACCATTAACATTAATTTCACTATCCTATTATATGTCCGATGATTATGAATAGTTAATTGCCGCTCAGCAATTATCTTATATAGCTTATTGATCAGGCTCTTTTGAAACATATATTCAGCTAAAATAAGTGATTTCGTTATTTATTAGAAATTTATATGAAACTATCATAGTTGCGGTGACCAGTGTTGTGAGGTACTGGTTATTCTTAATAATGAATTTGAAATACTACATAATTTGATTGGTCTTATTTATGATTTTTATTATTTTAATTAGTTTCTTTCGTTCGGTAAATAGTCACAATAAATATCCTAACTCGTGATTTTCACAATCTTTAGGTAAATTCTGATTGTCACTAAAGTGATTAGCAGACTTATCGATCATTTCAAAAGTAAGAGTGATATTACTTATAAGTACAAGGTTTCACCAAACCATTAGGCCCAAAAATCAGTGTATGGAATATAAACGGTCATTTGTTTAAACTCAGATGCTCGTTGTTTGGAGTAATCGTAGTTTTCTACCTCATTCCAGTTCAGTATGAGAATATGGACAAACAAAACATTAAATTCAATAAAATCTTACTTTCCGTGCATAATTTGAATTATAAATTTAGATCGCTATTTATACAACTATTTTCTCCTGATTTATTACTGCCCTAACAAGGAAAACTTCCTCCAGTAAGATCCACTGCTGTAGAACATTGCTATGATGAATATATTTTTCGGCCTTATCGCTAGAGCCCCGATTTTGTGCAGTATCAAAGTATAAAATGTATATCTAAATATTTATCAAAAGTTGGCGAAACATGTTCAAATAGATCTATTTAGCCTTAACTACTGGTACTAATTTAAGTTGTAAATTGCACTTTTATTATACGGGTTTACTGCAAACGGATTTTTAAATAAAAAAAAAGACATCAACACCTGTTATTTTTTTCAGTGTAGAACTACTATTTTAATACTTATATTTTTTCTAGGAATGTTGATTCATTCGGAATATTGAACGAAATATAGTAAAAAAATTGTTTGGACGAAAAAAGTGCTGGCAGAAAGAAAGAAAAAATACAATTTTGATTTCTTAGAGTGTAAAGATAAATGTAAAACGAAAATGGATTCTTATATTATGTTTGGAAACTGTTAATACATATGAATAGAATTTTCAAGAAAATAGACGTATTAGTAATTGAACCTATATCATAATTTGTAGGCCTAATGTTCATAGAATGATGTAGGCTAATTCTTTAAGTTCAGAAATGAGAACTTTTTCAAAGTAGTTTGTCAACATTACTATTTACCTCTTTCCCACTATCAAGGGATGGAATTAGTTTTGTAATTTGGTCTTGACTTATCAATCACCATATTTTCAAACATTATTCTTCTGCACATATTTTACGTGGGACATCTGGGCCACATTTCGAGTTAATGTGCCTAATTGTGTTAATATTTCAACTGTTCCCTTTAATATAAGTTTTGTCTTGTGTTTTATGATCTTGCACTTTGTAGTTTAGTAGTTGTGTGAATTTTTCTTCTTTATAGTCTTTTAGAAGTGTTTTCCCACTATCGTTATCATTTTATTCACTTAGTTATTTTCACTTCCCTATTCCTCAATTTAATTTTAATATTTATTATACATGTGTACAAATACTTACAAATTGTAAACTGAAGCTATCGTGGAAAATATGCTCTAGTAATTTCTCGTTGCCTTCGTCATTTAAATAAAAGTACCGTATTCGTTCACCAACAGGATAGAACTTGGGATTACAAGCACCGTATAAAAGCGAACACTATCGCTGTAATTAACTGATGTGGACACATATCCTTCCTGTCGGTGGAGATGGTTCAGATGTGGGTTCAGACAGTCTTATTTAATTCAAAATAGGCTAGTAACTATAAGCAATATATATACTAAGTCCATTTCTGGAATACGTGTATTTACAAACCATCAAGTCAGTTTTACAAAATTACATAAGTACTAATTGCTATCTAATTCTTAATAAAACGAGATAAACGTACCTATCATACTCATATTTCACACAATTCTGTTTTGTTTTCTTTATAATATTGTCTGCTTGTTTGTTCGTTTTTAATATAGCCTAAAAATTATCGCTTGATTAAAACATGCTTTTATAGCCCAGTTTATTTACCGTGGCCAACTTTCTGGACGACCGTTTCGCAGGTTTTGTTCCTGCATCTTCAACAGAAAATTCACTGAAATCATCGCGATCAAATAGATATTAGTGAGGGGGTGTTCCGAAGACTTCAGTTGTCACTCTGCTGAAGATGAAGGAACACAATCCAAGAAACAGCCGTCCAGAAAGTTTACTAAGCTAACAAAATCATGCTACAAAATTATCTTTTAATCTAGTGATTTTCAACATAGCGCTAAAGTTGAATACAAAAATGAGTTATGGATTGTGTTAACATATTTTTCTTTGCAATTAATTTTCCAGCCCTTAACCTTGTTTACTTTAAGAATATTAAACTTTATATTTATTTTCTGTGATTTTAATATAATTTTATTTAATTTATAGTTAAGGGGACACCTAGGCAACAAAGACCCGATGATGCAACATTTTCAGCTGGTGAGTGACTCCCACTACATTTTCCAATTTTCAAATGTTGTTGACAATAGTAGCCTAGAACTAGTAGAAATAACTTTGAATACGATTATTGCTGTGTTAAAAACTTAACTCCATTCTAATATAACCCGTTAATGGCTAAGGGCAGTCTTTCCACCTCAACATCTACTTTCGTCTTTTTACACCGTTCATAGATTATATGAATGGTTGTGATGTACATGCGAATCTCGTAACCATTAATATATAACTGCTCGATCGGAATTCGTTCCTTCCACATCCAATTACCCACAACATAATATTATGAGGATCTTATTGAAGATGCTTACTTACGTCATAGGAATCTGACATGGTTTCGGTGATTGATCCGCGGCCGACGATGTGGTCTGAAAGACCTGTTTATGTTACATTGAAAATTCTCGTAAGTAATGATAACCTCGAGTAAAATCCATTTTCTGTTCACTACATATTTCTGATTACTATATTCTATAAAGAAGGTTAAAATTATTGATAATTAAAAAGCTAAAAACCTGCATTTCACGATGAAAGTGCACCGTCCGGGAAAGAACGGCCTCAGATTTGAGTTCCTCTAGCATAGTTAGTTTCGTCCTAATCATTCAGTGTTTTACCATTTAGGTGTGCATTCTTGATCTCCTTCTGTCCACCTATGTGAGAAAAAAAACAGATCTCTGCGTTTCGTGATATTATAAACAAATGGATCAAGTATGGTCACCGAGCTAGGCCACCATTAGTTCTAGAGTGATAGGGAAAAAGCGAATAAGTCAAAATTCCAATGTTTCAGTAATGACAAAAAAACAATTTATTTCCACAGCATTGTTACAATATTTAATTCAGTCCACCAGATATTTTTACACAATATCTTATACTATGTAAAAATATCTGGGTGGACTGATTTAAATATTGTAAAAATGCTGTGAAAATAAATTATTTGTCTCTCCTAAAACTTTGGTATTTTGACTTATCCACTTTTTCGCTATCACTCTAGAATAAATTAATTTCACAATCGAATGCGGCCTTGTTAACAGGTGGCGTTGGATGTGCACGGAAACACGAGTTCTATTATTATTATTATTATTATTATTATTATTATTATTAGATAATATAAAATAAATCGCTCTACACTACCTTCTGGTAAAGCAAACACGTGCTTGGAGATACGTCATCCTAAAAAAAAAGAACAAAATAAACTCACCATGCTGTAACTGTAATTTAAATATAACCGCATTTGATACGGTTAATCCAATTGATTTGTATTTCAAACAAATTGTACAAATAGTGTGCTTAGATATACGAGAAATTGCAGTATTGCAGAAATTGCAATGTTAACCGCGACAGTATTATCATAGTTACTATGACATTTGGGTATCGGAAGATTAATTAACGCCTTATACGAGGTTTTATGGTAACTTAATTATAAATTTGCCACCAGACGAAAGCCTTAAGTGCGTTGTTTTATATACAGTACAAGCATCTAGACACAATACTACTATAAACGAAGGTGACTAAAAGACTACAGTCTTTGTTAATAGCCCTCCAGCATAGTATAAAACTTCGTAGAAATTTTGTTCGCCCAGAGCCCAGTAGAGGGATGTTTGTTTACCCTGGAGTAGTAGATCTACTCTGCAAACTGAATACTCGTGAGCTTAGTAAGAAACGACGAAGTTTTACTAAAACAAAAGTTAGAAGTTCTGAAGAGATTGTTTCATGGCGAAGATGTTAATGGTGTCGCTGGAGATTGACAGTATAAGCAGACCCACTCATTCAACTTCAAACATTAAGAGACACTGAATGATAGATGAACTTTGTCTTCAGAATATACTTTTTACTTCGATTGCACTGAAATATATTCTTACTTATTAACTGGGAAGGCCTTGGGTACGAAGTCCTCCGGGAGGGATTATAAACAGTGGGTCCCGTGCCAAATTCCCCGGCCCTATTACGTCCAATTAATATCTTAGTTTCCTCTAGTTGGTTGCCGAGACGATGGGCTTACCACCTATCCGTCTGTCCTCTATGGGAAAATAAGCGTAACTAAATTAGTCCACATCAAACAATTTGTTACCAAAATTTGGTTTGGCCGGAGGTGATAGGCTTCATTGCTTGGCACTCCGGGGGTAAGGGAGTGCACAAAAAAAGTCCTATACACCGTACGCAGAGTGACATGGTGTAGTCCTTTAATCCATACATTCTTCCCAAGACACTACATGAATTTAAACGTAATGACTTTTGTCTTTCGATAAAACATGTAAGTTTAATGAAAGATTTTATGCTAGAAGTCAAATCAATGCATTGGTATTCCTTTATAAACATTTATTACACATAAATAAATACAAAACAGATATATAAAAATTTCCGCCAAATAATGAAATATGACAGCATACAACAGCTTAAATTCAACTGAAATTAGTATTTCTGGTAGGCCTATGAATCCTATATTTACATACCGGTACCGTTAAAGAAAATGTATGAATAGGCCCTACTTTACGTAAATTCCATATATAATTAACGTTTTTTGATTTCATGTTTCTTTATGTATAAGATTCCACAGGTTCCTTTTACATAAAGTTCTACAGCTTATATCTTTATTATTTATTATTGTATTCTTTTGATTTTTGTTTTTGTTATCAGTCTGTATTTTCCGTTGCATGTAATTATTGTAATTGCGCCTATACCTGTTATGTTTTCAATAAATACTTTTCATTGAACTTGCCAATAATAAAAGTAAATATAAATTGGATTTTTCGCATTTTCGACTAAATATTCTAGCTTTGTAGACCATATAATGCTAGGGAAGAAGTGGAAAGGTATAATTCAAACCAGAATTAATTTAAAATATATAAAGTAAATCCGTAAGCCTGATTAGCATCGGAGATATCGCCCAGGCCTCTCAATGCAAACCATTCCAAAACTTCTGGTAACAACGAACGAAAAAAGGCGTTGTGGATTATCGAGGTAACTTGGGATAAAGGAACTGGATCTCTTAAAGTGGAATTAGCTAAACGGCATGAAATAAAGGGGATTGGCTAAAGGTCGAGTTGGGGATCGAGAGGGTTGAGGCCATGGCAGGTCACGCACTACAAGGTTACCAAGGCAACCCATGTGCTGGTGTTGCCATTGATTTGTAACAAGGACTTGGCGGCCGCCTGTTATATTATTTGGATTGCGGTGCTGTTCAGCTTAGTTGTGGCTCCAAAACATTGAATAAGTCATGAAGAAAACCACACGAGACTTTAATGTCGACATTGGTCGCCAATTTACTGTCACAAGAGAGTTAACACTCTTGTATCTTTTCTATTGATTAAAACTTTCGTGTACGATCCACTGCACTATTACCTCAGTTTTTTCTGGTCTGTAAAAATCTATATTAATAAAAGGAAGTGTCTGTCCTCCGTCTGTCTGTCCTCCGTCTGTCTGTCCTCCGTCTGTCTGTCCTCCGTCTGTCTGTCTGTCCGCGATGCCCAGCGAAATCTACTCAACGCAGGGATCTGAAATTTTATACATAGGCGGACTACAGGGTCAGAATGTGCACCTCGAAGCCGGAATTTTAATTTTCGCTTTCGTTCGTGAGTTATGAGTGAAAAACGGGCAGAAAACGTGTATTTTTTGCGATTTCGAAGCATCAGTTTCAGTAATATATTTCAATGTTAAATCAATTACAGCTGGCTTTGGCTATTTTTGTCATCATACCTCATAGCCTACCTTGGAAATAAAAGCATCGCGATCGCTTGATTTTGCAAGTCCAACGTGGACGATTTATTTGTTTAGAGTGTCAAGGCCCGCAGATATATGAAATTTTCAACCTACACGTAAGAAGGATATCAACATAGGCTTAATTTTGGTCAAACATTGTTCGATTTGAACGAAACTCACTATACAGGGGTTTCCTGAGCCAAGGAACTGGAACCTGAGGTCGCTTTTTCTACCAGGGGACGCTACTTAATCGTGGAATACACTCCACGTGATTTAGGTGTTAATAAATATAATGATTTAACTATTATGCACTTAAGTTTTGAAATAATTATCGCGGGGGAAGCCGCGGGCACATGTTATCTTATAATAATAAAAGGACGTGCTTGTCTGTCTGTCCGCGATGCCCAGCGAAATCTACTGAACGCAGAGATCTGACATTTTAAACATAGATGGACTGAAAGGTGGGAGAATGCACCTCGAAGCCGGATTTTTAATTTTAGCTTTCGTTCGCGAGTTATGAGTGAAAAACTGGCAGAAAACGTGATTTTAGCGCTGTCGAAGCATCAGATTTCAGTAATACATTTCAATGTCAAATCAATTGCATTTGGCTTTGGCTATTTTTGTCATACCGTGGAAATAAAAGCATCGCGATCGCTTGAATGTTGTAAGCCCACGCTGGTGCATTTGTTTAGAATGTCAAGGCCCGTAGACATACGAAATCTTCAACCTACACGGAAGAGGGATAATCAACATAGACCTAAATATGATTAAACATTATTCGATTAGGACGTAACTCACTATACAGGGATTTTCTGGGTCAAGGAACTCGAATCTGAGAACGCTTTTGCCAGGCGACGCTATCTAATCGTGGTAAGTAGTCCACGTGGTTTAGGTGTTAATAAATATAATGTTTTAACTATTATGCTCTTAATTTTTTTTTTTTTTTTAATAATTATCGCGGGCGAAGCCGCGGGCACATGCTAGTCTATATCAATAAAAGGAAGTGTGTGTTTTTCCTTCTGTCTGACTGTCCGCGATGCCCAGCGAAATCTACTCAACGCAGAGATCTGAATATTTAAACATAGGTGGACTGAAGGGTCGGAAAATGCACCTCGAAGCCGGAATTTTAATTTTCGCTTTCGTTCGTGAGTTATGAGTGAAAAACGAGCAGAAAAAGTGCATTTTTTTGCGTTTTCGAAGCATCGGTTTTGAGTAATACATTTCAGTGTCAAATCAATTACAGTTGGCTTTGGCTATTTTCGTCATGCCTTTGAAATAAAAGCATCGCGATCGCTTGAATGTTGTAAGCTCACGCTGATCGATTCATTTGTTTATAATGTCAAGGCCCGTAGACATATGAAATTTTCAAACTACACGGAAGAGGGATAATCAATATAGGCCTAAATACGGTCAAACAATGTTCGATTTTGACGAAACTCACTACACAGGGGTTTTCTGGGCTAAAGAACTCGAATCTGAGGTCGCTTTTACCAGGCGACGCTATCTAATCGTGGTATTTAGTCCACGTGATTTAGGTGTTAATAAATATAATGATTTAACTATTATGCTCCTAATTTTTAATTTTTAATTTTTGAAATAATTTTCGCGTGCGAAGCCGCAGGCACATGCTAGTTCTGTATAACACGAAAAGAGGAGTGAAATGCTTTCATAGCCTATTCCTAATAAATAAATAATAAATAAATCAGCTTTTAAATCCCCTTAGGGCAAAGGCCTCCTGCATACAGCAGGGTATAGCCCTGATCTCACCACTAGATGGGCTAGTTCTAGTGTTGCTTGTCGATTGTTACTCTTTGCGTTGCATTGTGTTCCTTTGTGTTTGTCATTTTCCTGTTATACTAGTCTTGTGTTTGTTTGTTTGTGTTTTTGCATTATATTTTGTTTTTGTGACTATCCACTACACTTCTCACAGCACTTTTCACTGTTCCTTTCACTGAACTTTTCCTAGTTCCCTCCACTTTTTTCTGTCTCTGACTGCCCTTGACCCCAACTCTACTGTACTAATATACCTCATAGAAAATGTATGAATAGGTCCTACTTTAAGTAAATTCCATGTACAATTAACGTTACCTGATTAATGTTTCTTTATATTTATTTAGTATGTTCTAAGGTTCCTCCAATTCCTTTTACATAAACAGCTTATCTTTAACTGTAGTAATCTACAGTTCCTTCATTCCCTCAAGGTTGGTCGTCTGGGGTCTGCTATCACCTACAAAAACTCGGTAACTAATTTCAGAAAGGGAAGGAAGAGATTCGTCGTAAAATACCGAATATTTTCTCAGGGCCATTTGTTTCATAGTATGGAGTGTTGGAGAGTAATTCTGCGACATAGGACCAACTACTTTAATTCCTTTCCTAAGAAAGCATGCTGACGGGTTTCGGTTACAAACAAACCTAGATTTTCAGCCGAGAGCTCGCCCACCTTGATTCAAATAGTAGGTATGCTTTCTACTCGACCGCGAATTGTGAAAATGTCTCTATAAAACTCATTTCTGTAAACGAAATCGTTGTAAAGATGTGTATAAATTTTGTTGCTATTTTGGATTTGACAGTGAAGAAGATCTAGTTTCTTTAGGATATGGTGTTCTTCATCTTGCCTTAAGTCAACATTATGGGACCCAAAACTATACTTTCCTGTCAGATGAAGACTGATACATATTTTTACACTTTAAAATCCCACGCCAGCTGTCAGATTTGAACCCACGTTCCTCGTCTATAGGCCTACTACTCGTAAACTGTAGTATATCTAAAAAATAAATTTGTAGACAAGAAAGTAATAAAAATCAATTTATACGTCTTTAATTATACCAATTACATAAATTGACTTTCCAAAGATGTCATGGTTCTAAACTGTATAACAAATGTCTAATATAATCCTTTTATCCTTATTCACATGACATGGCTACGATTTAAATCTCTTGAACAGGCTCTTGAAGCCTGAACAAATACTCAAGGCCTTGGTGTGTATGAGAAAGGTGCAGAACACTCGAGAAGAGTGCTTGAACTCACAGCTGAAATCCCATTCTCTTCACAAGCAGCTTTCACTCCAGTCTTCACCACCACCACCACCATCCACATTTGCATTTGTTGGATGGAATAATTTATTTTATTTCACGCACACTACGCAAAAGGCAACTAGCTGATTCAGATTTATCGTCGTCCCCAGAGCAATTTCCCGCAGTACCAGTATAATTTATAACTTTCAAGCCGCATTTTATATGCTGTTACATAACCTAAACATCTCCACCTCTCCAAGAAAGAAAGAAAATATTTATCTCGACTAACCTAACGTTTCTTGCACTTTTCTTGATTTACATAACTGTTCTAATTATATTTCGATCTCTCATCAAATAAATAATTTTAATCTGGTAACGCCTACCTTCGGTGGATATTAAGTAAACACTATAAAATATATTTACGTTCAGATATAACAAAACCATTGTTGGTATAGATTTTTATCTATATAATACTGATGGCAGTAAGGGACCGAATACTGTCGCGTTTCCGGATAGGCTCTCATCTGAATTGGCTCAAAACACCTTTTTTCCAGTTTTGATAATTGTATCCTGTGCTCGATGTTTTATTGATTTTGTGTCAGAGACTTGCCTGTACTAATTTGTCACAATTCCCGCAAAAATCTTTATTGAATTTTCGGACGATACCTGCCTAACAATTCGTGTTATAATTCGAAGTTTTTATTTTTTATTTATTTTTTATTTATTTTTTTTATTAATAGGTAATGTCGGTGCATTCTTAAATAGTTCGTTTCCAATTAAGTTATGTTATTGCATCTTGTTCTCTGGCAACAATATAGATAGGTGACGTTATACCTTGACGTATTCACTGACGAGCTGACTTTTTATACGATAAAACCCCCTTCCATGCAAGCATATATAAGATAAACACCGTAATTGATCGATATCCGAGGCATTGTTAAATGTTATTGGTCAATACCAAATATGCATCGTATGAATGGAATAGTTTCATTTTGCCCATCCGAGTGTTATTCATAATTTAATAGAGTTTTGATTTGTGATCAAAGTGGCCTTATTGAATGCAAGGACAGTATAAGGAACTCATTTTCTCTTTTAAATGGTAAGAAATTACTCAGAACAGGTACCTGTTTATCGTGAATTTCATGTTTTTACGACAGATTTAAAATATTCAAGAAATAATTAAATTAAAAGGACATAGGCCACTTCAAACCTGAACGTCATAACATAGAGTCTTAAGTCTGGATTCCGGAATGAAGATGTTGAGCAACATATTTACATCAGAGCAGACTCTGATATAACTAAAAGCCAATCTAGTAAAAACTGGAAGTCATTATGTCCTTTTGTAGCAACGTTTAAAGTGTTGACAGTTTTCATATTTTACAGTTAGTCTTAAAGGTTTCGTGTCTTTCATTCTAGCGAATATTTTTTTTAAATATTCATAGACATAGAGGAACGAATATTCATAATAGTTGACACAATTTAGAGAACAGTGAAGAATTTTTGATCTAGTGAGGGTTAGGTGAAGGAATATTCAGTTGAGTGTATAATTTTATTTTTCTTGAAGCCTTTATTTGCCAATCCGTTGCACTTGATATTTGTACATTACAGTTGATTGTTTTCATTGGTTTATTTCTTTTAACAAAATCTTTTTCTGTTCATTTGACACGTCCACTTAAGCCAACTGACTGTTTTTGAACAGAGATTTTCATGTGTTCGTAATAATTCCTGGAGATTAGGGCTGATTCTAGGATTTTCTTCTACTGTTGCCGTTCAAAACAAAAGTTTTAAAATTAAACGTACATATCTAATTCCCAAGGTTAACATGAACTAGCAACACTGGAAAAAATAGCATTACGTATTCTTACATATACGATTTATTATAATACTTTCAGTAGGCCTATAATTTTGGACATTGGACGTTGTGTAAAAATGGAAAATATTTTAATTATGTAAGCGGTTTCTTGCGTAGATAAAAATAACTATATGCACAGTATGAGTTATATAGAATACAGTTATAGAATTTTTTTTAAATACGCTTTATATTGTGCTAGTACTAAAAATTAATGTTCATTAGTACCAAATCTAAATCTGCCAGAGTTTAGAATGAACTGATGGCCTGTCCTTAATTTCCCATCATCATTTGCATAAGATTTTGAACTTGAAAATGATAACATGTTTTACAGTGCAATCTCAACCATTTGGTCGAATTAGGCGTGATAAGAATATAATTTCTCTTCTTTTTTATTTTTTTATTTATTCAGTTGCATTGTATTAGCAGTCGGCCGCGGTGGTCTAGAGGTAGCGTGCCCGCCTCTAGATCCGCAGGGCGCGGGATCAAACCCGGCCGCGGTCGATGGATTTTTCAGGACGTAAAAATCCTGGGCACGGAGTCCTCCGGGAGGGACTTTAAGCTGGGGGTCCCGTGTCGTAGATTTACGGCACGTAAAAGAACTCCAAGCCTAAATTAGAGCCTCTGGACAAAATTTCTCGGCCCTTTCACGTCCAAGAAATGCTTAGTTTCCAGAGGGGGGTTGCGAGGCGATGGGCTTACCACCTGTCCCTCTACCCTCTCTCGGAAAATAAGCATATCAAAATTAGTATAGGTAATGAAACCTCCATTGGAGGCCCCTTCGCCCCACCTGGGGATCATAGGGTACCAGATACAGATACAGATTGTATTAGCATGTGTAGTTAGCCTATAGCCTATGTTTAGAGCATATCGGCTCTATCATTGTGTTTTGGCAAGGTGAGTAGAATTGGTATGTGTGTAATGATATGGCATGTGTTTTGTATGGTTCTGCAGCCTCCGTTGTCCATCCCGCACCCGCCGGGAGCACTTACGTCGATCCACGCGACTATACCACACTTCTTGCCGTCTCCGGCCCTCCCATCGCCAGTTGGATCGTCGTCGTCTCAGCCGGGAGTCGGGGTGAACAATGCTCCGTGCAACACGCTGTTCGTCGCCAACTTGGGCCAGTTCGTGTCCGAGCATGAGCTTAAGGAGGTCTTCAGCAGGTTAGCAAATTTGCTCTTATTAGTATCCCTACCCTTACACGTAGCAAAAGAATATGTGGATTCATTTCAAGATCTTGAATTTACCACTTTTTTACTTTACATATATTATAAAATTCTTGTTTTAATCATATCTTTCTCCTTGGTCTTGTAAAATTCGGATGTTAAATTTTTTAATTGAAGCTTATTAAATTAATAAAATATACTGAATGATAGTGCTGTGTACTCTACATATCCCCATTTATTTTTGCATTTTGGTAAATTTAGCCGGTGATATGCCTATACTCTATGCTGTGTACTCTACATATCCCCATTTATTTTTGCATTTTGGTAAATTTAGCCGGTGATATGCCTATACCTGTCTACGACTCTGAATTTATTATCACTTTCTGGCATAAGCTGGAATAACTGTGGAGTCCCAATAGAATGAATGTTTTTGCATCTTACAGTCTATTGATAAAGATAATACAAAATAGCTCGTAAGTATTACTTTTCAAAGGCGTATTGTTTTCAGTCAGAATCCTATGATGAAATTCGTTCTAAATTCAAACAATGCGAACTCCAAAATAGCATAGGAAGGTTTACACTGAATAATATTTACCACAGGAAAGATAAAGAAAATGCTATTATTTTTCTCGCTTGTGTCACCAGTTACTTGGTTGAAGAAATATTATTCCTAAGCACATGAGAAACATCATCCGAAATTATCTCAAGCATCTTACATCCACTGCTTAGCCTATACGCTTATGTTGAGAACATAGGCCTATTACATTTAAAGTAATGTAAAGTAAGTAAAATATATAACATATTTTAGTACAGCTTCAACAGCTGTTGGTAATTCATTAAATCTTGAACTTACAAAAAACTTCAATCTCAGGCTTTCACGCCCGAAATCTTGAATACTTGACATCTTCTGGGGCTGCAGGCCTTGTTCAAAGGCCTATGTATCACCAAAGGTTTTGTTCATAGCTACGGGGACCTTTTCAGTGGCTGCCTTTTGTCTCGTCTCAATGTCTAAAAATGGCGCTTACATTAACCCTAACAAGCACTGTTTGTTTGAAGTGAGAGAAAAAGCACAACCGAAGAAATTCCGAGCAGCTGGGAAAAAAAACGTTTGGCGATACTTACGATTTTGAACACTGCCTTATAGCCCGGAAGGCGTCCAGCATTATTAAAAAAAAGACTTTTAAAAATATTTTATGGGTAAGCATTTGCGTATTAACAAAGATCTATAAATTTCGACAAAACATTTGCTGATTCAGTATATTTTTAGTGCAGGCCTTTCCTGTAAATATTATTTGTACTGACCTCATAGGATTTCCAAATCATGTTCACATTAACTGGGTAATGCTCAGATATTTCAAACTAAATAATTATTTATATTATGATCCACACGTTCTTATTGTAATTTAAATGTAAGTGTTCAAATGAATCCACATATTCATATGACTGATTTCACTAAATTGAACCGTATCATCAGAAACGTTATCACTTACTATTGTAACAACACTTATTGTATGCACGTCAGTGCACAGTTTTATAATATAAATGTATGGTAGATTTATTGTATTAACCTCACTCTGTTCACAGATTCAAGAAGGCCTGGATGGCCTGTGTTAATGTCACAGACATGATAGGTAATTCCCCTTTACAGGACTTGCTCACAAAACACAGTTATATCACATACATTTTAAACAAGGTTTAAGAGAGCTCTAAACTTCCGAGATAAGCCCAAAATTGAAATGTGTCTTAGGCAAACGATTAGTAATATAATAGGTATAACTAATTTTGAAATCTCAGGCAATAACTGTTGAACACTAATTTAGAATTCTACATAAACTTAATTAACAAAACTATAAATTACACATTACATTTCTGTTTTGAAGTTTGTTTTTAAGTATGTTCGTGTATAAGAAAGCTCTTTTTTATTATTAGCGTATGCCCACGCTTCAAACGGGATTCATAAACAATTAAACAAATTATAAGGATGTGATTTTATAGAAACTTCATTCACAGTAATTCATAAGAACACGACGTAGATGCTGGTGGGACCTTCATAAATAAAGTGAAGTGAAGTTAACACAAAACTAAAGAAATATAAAGTTCCCTGAGACTGAGTTATATCTGACTTTTGTTTCACAATTTTACCTCATAGAACGCAGTTTCAGCTTGACATGTATTTCTTATTGTTAGTGCGCACAACAGAAAAAAGAAGGGAATTTCTAGGTGCAGTAAATTCTTGACGAATGTTGGTGTAACTTGGAAGGTTTTTAAAACTGTTCTCTGCTAACATTTCAAGACATTTAACCTTATTGAATAGATTCTTTGCTCAGATAGTAGCTGCTCGTTCTTTGTAGAGAGTTAGTAAATTCTATTATTGATTTAATTAGAAAAAGAAAACTCGTTGACTGATATTGCACACCCACTCAGAATTACCACCCGCTGCCATTGATGATAATATCAAAATGCCAGTCAACCCCTTTCTATTTCCATGTTAAGAAAAGAGTTTCTTCACCTTCCTACACTTTTTTGGCTCAGAATTGTAATTCTTATTCCGTTCTTACATATCTGCGTATTTTTTATTGCAAATACAAATATGTCACATTGTGAACGTAGATACATTAAAAAACGGAAGAAGACGTAAGTGCAGATTCCTTTTTTTAATTCAGTATGTAAATTCAGTTGCTTCAGTTGTTACTTTTGAGAATTAATATTTCATTGCATTCATTATGATCTTATGTTTAACCCTTAACCCTCTTCGAGGATAAGTAGCATTTACTTTTTATGTTTTGCTTCTTTCCCCATTTTCTTTTCTCTTCTTTTATCTTCTTCTCGCTTCTCTTCCTTTCTCGTTTCTTCCTTCCCATCTCATTCCTATACTTTCCTTTCCTTCGCTTTTCTTGCCGTCTCCTCCGTCTTTCCAATCTTTTCTGTTTTCTCTCTTTATTTATCTTTTTATTTTTTTATTTATTTAAAAAATTGCACAGACGCAAGTATACAAAGGCCAACGCACATCTGCACATGCAAAATTGAGTACACTGTAGACTTACATACCACATTTCTCGTAAGCAAACAAATTTCATTTTCTTCACTAAATAAACTTCCTTTATCTTTTTCTTCCTTTCTGCCTTCTCAGAATTTCTCTTTTATAATTTTACCCATAAATATAATGTTACTGGTTTATACAAAAACTATTAAACGTGCATGTGAAGGTTTGGGCCCCTAAGCTTCATACTTTATAGTTTATAGTAAAAATTAAATGGAAAAAATTGCCGGTAAAGGCAGGATTTTTATTTCATGTATTATTGTATTAAACCATTTTGGTGCAAGAAGTCTTAGTTTTTTTTACATAAATTCAACTTAAAATTAACAAATTCTTTAAAATCTTCCTGGGTGGTAACAGTATAAATACAGTAATAAAATAATGTGCATATACAAAGTTCAAACTTAACAGTTTACCATGGGAACAAGAACAAATAGTCTATATCCTGCTATAATCAATTCATTTTATAAAACCAAGTAGTATAAAAATAGTCTAAGTTTAAAGTGATTCTTAAATGGTACTTCATAAATCACCTGTTCTTTTCTGTCAATTCAGTCAGAGCCATGAAATATTGTTTTATTATATTAAATGGGTTATTACTGATTTGATTTATTTTCCCTTGAAACGAAATTAAATGTAAAATTCGTTGTACTATATTATAATATGTGTTAATATAATTAGTTTACATGGTTCCGAATTTAGTTGTTATATACACATTGCTTATTTATTTAATCTTCCCAAAACTACTTTCAGGACTCAAAGTACTGAACAAAATTATTTAGATATTGTCAGTTTTGTAATTATGTAAATTGAAAGTGCTCCAACAAGGTAATTCACGTTAATAAAAATAGTATAAGTATTACTATAAACGTTTATTAGCAAGTAGTAAACTAGGGTACGCCGTAGCGCGATTGGTTGAAACACTACGCCACAAACCGGAAGTTTGTGTGTTCGTCGCGATGATGTCGTTGATTTTTCAATTAATCAATCTTCCTGGTGGCACTACGGCTCTGGGGTCGACTCAGACTTTATCAGAAATGAGTACCAGGAGCAACCGAATTTTCAAAAATCTGGGTGACCCAATCTTCTGAAACCCTAAGGGTCTTCACGGCCGGTATAGGGAACACCTTACTTTTAATAAAAGACTGAAAGCATAGGTAAACTTGAATATTATTTATTATACGTTTTTCAATTTATATTTATCGATGTTTGTATAGAAAATAATAATAGCAAATCGGGAACGCCCTCGAATGTTTTCAACACTTGAATCCATGACTATGACAGAGACACGTCGAGTGATTTACAGTTTACAACACTACTCATGAAAACAGCTGGAGTTAGTGGTTTGCAGCTCCACCCATCTAGTTATTACATGCTAAAATGTTCACTTTGATCATTGGCATTAGCTTTGTATGTTACGAGCATGTAGCACGTCAGGTTCATAACATCCTGTTTTACACCTGATAACGTCATCCTATCTCCTTTTGTTTCTTTCTTTAATTTTTGCTAACTCTTCCAGAAACTTGACATGTTCCAAATCATAAAATATATCAAGCTGCTAGAACAAAAGTGTCCTCATATTTTTAGATCTATCTTTATTATTCCAATTTTTGTGTTATTCTTCAAAATAATTAATGTTTTATTTTTAAAATGGTCCATATTTCTTATTTGTCTCTCAGTGCAGTATTAAAAATCATCATTAAGATTTATCCAATTGAATGATCTTGATTATACACGGTAACTGAAAGGTAGGCAAGTGTGAAAACCATAACTGCAAGCATTAAAAGATCGTATAAAATATAACTGATCTCGTTATAAATTAATTCCTCGTTAGTTTTTCAGTGAATTAAATAATTGCTGCGATTGTGTGTACATATACTTTTTACCATTAAAGACATATTATCATATTTATAAATTTTATTCCTCCACATGCCTAAATCCTATTAAGACGAAATGTTATGCTAAA
This sequence comes from Ectobius pallidus, assembly GCA_964059195.1. Lineage (NCBI taxonomy): Eukaryota > Metazoa > Arthropoda > Insecta > Blattodea > Ectobiidae > Ectobius > Ectobius pallidus. The sequence continues at coordinate 78,574,800 of CAXKWD010000006.1, forward strand.
TGTTTAAGACGTTCTCTTCATGATTAAATAAAAAATAATAGCATACCTTGGGATTTATAATTTTCAAAATTGTCATTGTGAAATTTGAACTAAATTTAGTCACAAGTATTTTAATATACTTTTATTATTATTATTATTATTATTATTATTATCCCTCACGAAGATAATAACCATATCAAGAAGCTGTAGCAGATGTGTTGAAATATTCACACTGCAAGATAAAAAATACTTGTATATTATTTTTAAGTTTTAAATGTTCTTATAAACTCATTTTTTTTATTTGATTTATTCCATAGAAAATGCCATGTATTTATATTTTAAATTGGGGAAGTTTGATTTAAACAGACTTGGAGAATACGGTTTTGATAAAATGAGCTATAAACGGACAGATTCGTCCAGTTGCACCGTAAAAGACATAATTGTCAGAATTACATATATGTTAGAAATTCTTTCACGTATATACAGCTTAAAATTCATATAAAACTACCATAAAGAAAATAAAGTTAATTTTTCACCCCTCAAGTTTTTTACCCATTATACCAGCAATTTTTGTAATGTATAAACTTAATTTAATATTGATGGTTTGCGAGGTTTTGGCTTTTCACATGCTTTTTATATGGCCCAACTATTTCCTGCCATGCAAAAAGGATTACAGCTTAAATGTGAATGTACGTATAATGCAGCCTATTACAAACAAATTCATAATAGCAACTTTGTTAGTTTACATGTAGCTTTTAGGCATGATTAACAACTGGCAGACAGAGAAACAGAAGGGCAAAAAAACCTTTAAATGTCATGTTATAGTAACAGTTCCGTGTGAAAAAAATTATCTTTCAAAAAACCAGCATGGATAACACATTCCAAATCCTACAATTTTAACTATATTATAATATGTGTTAATATAATTAGTTTACATGGTTCCGAATTTAGTTGTTATATACACATTGCTTATTTATTTAATCTTCCCAAAACTACTTTCAGGACTCAAAGTACTGAACAAAATTATTTAGATATTGTCAGTTTTGTAATTATGTAAATTGAAAGTGCTCCAACAAGGTAATTCACGTTAATAAAAATAGTATAAGTATTACTATAAACGTTTATTAGCAAGTAGTAAACTAGGGTACGCCGTAGCGCGATTGGTTGAAACACTACGCCACAAACCGGAAGTTTGTGTGTTCGTCGCGATGATGTCGTTGATTTTTCAATTAATCAATCTTCCTGGTGGCACTACGGCTCTGGGGTCGACTCAGACTTTATCAGAAATGAGTACCAGGAGCAACCGAATTTTCAAAAATTACTTTCATGTTGAACACCTTCAAGAGATTGGGACTTCCTCCATCAGTTATAACTGAAGTTGCTTTAGCAACCCTCAGAGGATCTGTTTCAATACTGAGGAATCACATATATAAATCCTAATCGTAACTGTTAATGATTTTCTATTTTGTATTAATTTTTCATTAATTTTATTCTCTTTTTCTTTTCAATGTTCTATGTTCAATTACCTTTCTGTTTTTTTTTCTGGTACTCTTTGTCTGTGTAGGCAACCCATAACTATGGGAAGATTAAATAAATAAATAAAATAATAAAATTGTTATTATTTTATTATTACCATTATTATTGTTATTGTAGTTTCGTATTATGCTCATTAAAATGGGTTTATATTCCTGAATTAGGATTCTTCGAATCTTTTTCTTGCTGAAATATTCATTCATACAGGAATCAAGACCGGTTCATCCATATAGGCGAACAAGGCAACCGCCTGGGGCGGGAAATTTTTAGAAACATTTAGAGCGGCAATATTTAGATTGTTTCTTTAATAAATCTAGAAAGTTACAATCTTTTCAATTAAATATATGTTTTATTTAATCCCCCTACTATCTACATATGTTATAGCAATATAGCTTATTCATAAACAAAGCCTTTCTCAAGTTAGGTTAATTCAAATCAATTTTATTTAACCACTTACCAATATCAGGCTAGAAAGCGTGAAATTACATGTTTCATCAAATGGTAAAAAATTTAATGATTAAGGTGGCAATTTAAGAGTGCGCCGAAATTATTTCTCGCCTAGGATTCCAAAATACTAAGAGGAATTATTCTTAAAAGTTTGAAGTAACATTTGTTTAATTCTAATACCTGCAATTTCGCTTCTTTTAGACCATCAACATATTTATCGTTTACTTAAAACTTCTGATTGTAGTGATAGGCCTATTCTGATTTCAAAATATATCCAACAACCGCACAAATTATAAAGCAAATACTGCAGTCATTATAGAAATGTATCCAGTCTTTCTACACACCAGAAACCCTCCCATTATTAAATTAGAATTTCCACAACAATCACATTATAGTGTCACTTAACACATCACCCTATAGGCCAAACATGCTTTTAAGTACATTAGCATCTCACTATATGTTTTACTGAACATTCACGCCCATGTAACAGTTAAATCTTACAATTTATTTCCTGCAACAAAATATCCCAAAGTAATGTTCTTTATTCTAGAAATTCACTACCCAGACGAACTACCATGTTTTGACGGGAATCACATTCCCACAAGTGTATTTTGTAAGTACAAGCTAACTGTTTATCCCAACTTAATCGTATTAACAGCACCCCACACTACTAGTGACATGGTTCGTACGTAGTCAAATCCCCTCTCCCTCAGTTGATTCTGTTAATGGCTCTCTCAATGGCACATCACCATTGTATTAGATTCAGCAGTTAGAGGACACAATGCATTTCTTGCTGGCACTCGTAAAGGGATCACCATTAAATAAACATTTCTCCAACATGTGATCAAACTCAACTGGATAAAACGGATCTTTATCAGTGGGAGAAGGAAGGTTTGTCAAAAGTGTTTTAACATGCTTTTACAATCTGTTTCGAATAGTCCATTGATAAAGCATTGACGTTTGATGACTCGTTGTTTTGTGTATGTATTTTTTATTGTAATATTCATCGCTTTTTACATTTTCTTGTTAGGAATTTGATTGAAGCAAGGTAGTATACAGAACGCTCGGAAATTCTCCTTACAAACTCCTAGGACTAGTAGAGTAGGGTGTCCATATAATGTTTATATAAAAACGGGACATTTTAACTTTTTTTGTAAAAACCTGGGACAATTAAGGAAAAAAGGGGACAAAAATTTAATTCACAAAATTTAGGGAATATTTAAAATTTACCTTTGGCTCATGAACACAAATTATCCCAAATGACTTCTTAAATTTCTTCTGCAGACTGGTGTAGATAATTTATTCCACAGAAACAGATGCCTCATTGTCACTGTACATTTCACTTTTATGTATTCTATCAAGAAGTGCGTTTTTTCTTATAACTTAATTACATATTACTCCAAGTATGTTTTGACAATAAGCAAGACCGTCACTCTTTTAGCGTATAACGTAGCGTGAAACGGTGAAACACACTGGCCAATCACTAAAAAGCGGGGTATTTGAGTGTCCCCAATAAAACTTTCGGGACAGCGGGACATTTTGTCAAAAAACGGGACTTTCCCGGGAAAAACGGAACGAATGGACACCCTATAGTTGAAGGGACTGAGAGGCAATAGTTTGAATAGGAACACGTCTTGGTAAATACCGCTTGCGTGCTACATGTAAGCGTTTAAATCTCTCGCTTCAGCCGAGGATAAAGCGATAGTTATTTAATGATTATGACTGTTATAAACATTTACAAAAACCAACATTCAACCAACATTTGAAATACAGTACTGTAGATAGAAAAAACAGTTTGGTTAGTTTGTGTAGAAACATTTTTTAAGTGGCAAAATATTGTACAGTCATGAAATCAGTGATTGTCGATTCTTGTAATGTAAGTACTCAATCATAAATTGTTAAATTACTAACTCCCTATTTTGCCGTAGGAGTTTGTTAGGGGAATTTCCGAGCAACCGATATGCCGTAATTATATTTTATTGCATAACAATATGGTTTTGCGGGCTTTTATTTTTTTTAACGAAACCCTCTTAAAGATTTTGAATCTTGTGTTTTAAGAACTTTTCTTAGTCATATTTAGCATTTTTAGTATAAATGCCTGATCATTTATTGTGAACGAAGGAGTGAGACAACCTGGGTACAATTCTCTGTCTCTACTTAAATCCTTGAAGCAAGGAATTATATATTGTATAATTTTTAACTAACAGTATGATTTTGCGTAATACTTTATGTCTCCAAGCAGTGTAATGCTAAGACGGAGATGATATGAGAGTGGATATAAGCCTCTAATTCATTAAAATTTAAACAAAAAGAATTTTAGTTATAATTGAAAATACCAAGTTGAATCAACTAATATGTGCGTGTATGTTTTATATCGTAGCGGGTTTTATATCGTAACGAATAATTTATGCGTATTCCAATTTTTTCCCCCTTTTTAACAAAAATTCATATTTTACTATGTTCTTCACTTTTGAATTAACGTAATATGGGATTTAAAAAACGGTACTTCCTTACAAAAGTAATTTCATAACTACAAGGTTATCGTGCAGTTGCATAAAGCACTGAAGATTTTGATTCATCTTGTTGAAATGTATTATCCATTTAGTAAATCTATGCTTTTTTTGTTTGAAAGTATGCTAGTTGTTCCATCGTAATCCATTAGCACGGATTCACTAAATGACTTTTAAATTGTTTGGTATTTGAACGTTGAAAACTGTGTTAAGTGTAGTAGGTTGGAACGTATGAGTACAGTATAGCACTGTATCTTGCACTTGAAAATGTTTAATCTGTGTTTTGTGTCATAGTAAGTGTTGGCATCCCAAAATTCTGTCTTATCAGATAAAATGTTTTACAAAAAAATGGTTACACAGCAACATACTATAAAATAGGATTGTGCAAGTGAAATAACTAGCAAGCTAGAGTGGAAGATTTAGTATTGTTTATTTCTCACTAGATCTGATATGGATAATATCTTATCTGAATGTAACTTTCTGAACTTTACTGATTTCTTAGGAGGGAATCGAAACCGGGTTTCCACCTTAGTAAGCTGATGCTCAGATCAGTCTACTACCCAGAAAATTGGTAAGTTCGTAGGGAGTCCAAACGTCGTGGCTTTAAACGTAACAAGCTGAAAGCCCGAAATCGATTCCCGCTCAGGATAAATTTTATTCTGGAATGTAAAGAGCAAATACACTAGGGATAGCAGCACTTTAGGACTACGGAAACCCTGAGGGATCAGCATACAATAATCTAAAAGACTTCAAAAATAAATATCATATATTTTAATATCTAAGGAAATAAGTTTAAAATCAATTGAGTAGGCCTATTGGGACTGCTATCCCAAAGGTTTTTTTTACTTTATATTATGCAGTGGTTATGAATATTTTAGAGAGAATTCTTTAAAATATTAAGGGACGTATTTTGTAAAAGTGTAATAAGAGTTTGGATAGTTTAGAAATGTCCAGTCTTTATTACATACCAAGAACTTTCCGGTTGTGAGCGCTATATTTATGTCGCAGATCAGTAAAATAAGGTTGGTAATACACCTTCTTTTCTGTATCAGCATCAACAGACTGCTTGTTATCACTCTCAGAACTCATGCTTCAATCCAGAGCAATGTCATTGTTCGATTTGTAAATTATTTTGGTTAAAATAACTAGTAATGATGAAAGTAATTCGGCCGTCACCGTCCTGTTCTAAAGCAGAAATCTTAAATCAAACCCTTTCAGTTGCACCAAACATCTAAGGATAGTCCACCTGTTAAACGTGATAAATGAGCAGCGTTTCAAAAAAAAAAAAAAAAAAAAAAGCATAGCCTATATTTTAGCTGGCTTTGACTACCTACAACTATAAATAAGGCCTCCACGTTATAAAAAACCCTTTACTATTCGTTTACTTTTCTACGAATAGAGGCTGTATATTTTACTGCACAATTCTGTTTAGAGACACTGCACAAGTTGGCACACTCCACAGAACCCTTTTAAAATTTGTGTAGCCTATGTGTAGCCTGTGTATCATTTTGGATATCAAAGAACTGTTCACTAATCTTGCCCGTTCAGATTAGTAGGCGTACCGTACACCCAGAATACTGAGAGAACGTATATTCATGTAGGCAGATGTCAAGTTGCGTATTTTTTCTTCCTTCAGAAACTTCACATTGGATTGTTGATGTGGAATTTTTAGTTTAATCTATATTTTCTAGTCTTTTAAACCAATAAAATCAGAGCTGTAATAATTTTCTTGGAGTGAATACAATTCACAATTCTTCATTTAAGAATTGATTTTATGTAAAAAAAAAAAAGTCTCCTTGGGATGCTTTTAAGAACGTTTCATACTTTACAAGCCTAGGCCTATAGAGACGAAAGCAGAATCATTTAGTCCCATACGTTTTAATGTACAGGAAATATAGGGTGCATTTAAATTGTATATAAAAATAGTAATTATGTATTTCGATTTACTACAGTCTTAATTTGCTAATAAAATTGTGATGTAATATATTATATAATAGACTGGACAATGTTACAGAAAACCATTTGGACAGTTATTTTTATTCCAGCTTCTAAAATATATTGTAAACAACTCACATTAACAGATCGGTATGAACGGTATAGTTCTCTTAGATCTTTCACGAATAGGCCTATTACTTAATCATTTAATATGTCTTCTTAATTCTCAGGAACTCTCTTGACTTCTTTCTAGCAGTGTATTCAAGATCTTGTACAAGTTCTTTTCTAGTTTGTAGACCTTTAGAACAGTGGCGGACGCAGAAATTTTTTTCGGGGGGGGGGGATTTGAATAGGTAGAAAGAATACTAAAAAAAAAATTAACCAACTTACATATACAATGAGTTTATAAAACTGGCCATTTAGAGTACTTTTTTAAAATTTCGGGGGGGGGGATGTAACCCCCTATCCCCCCCTGCGTCCGCCACTGCTTTAGAAAGTACAGTAAAGTAAAGAAACATTATTGTAGGAGCATTTAACTTTATTCGGGTACTTTAAGGTATAGGTGTACTAAATTGGGTAAAACCTATGAAACAGTAGTTCCACTGTCAGTTTTGCATTCTTAACTGAATTAAAACAAACCCACACGCTTCCTAATTAATAGGGATTTCACCGTGGAGTTGTTATATTTCCATTACAGTTCGCATGTGATCATTTAATTAACTAAACTCTTTGCATTAAAAAATACAGCTTTCCTGTTAGGCAGATAAAGCTCTGAACTCTGAATGATGTAAAACTTCTGAAAACATGTTTTTGTATTTGTTTCCGAAAACGAGTAATGCGTATGTAGATTTAATAATATATGTATACTAATCCTAGCGAGTACACAAACAACGTGTGGCAGTGGAATACCATTGAGTAAGTCTGCTGGTAAATTTCCCACCGGAGTAATGAATCTCTGTGGTGATGGATACCTTGGTACAAGGTTTGACCACCCAGTGCGCTACTGCACAAGAATAGTCTATGTACTGGCAATGTTGTTCGTATTTTTATTTCTATGTGAACTATAATGAGGATGTTACAAAAATGAGAAAATGTACTTTTAATATCAATGTATTAGTACAATAGCCTCAGTACGAAATGAATTCATATCAACTCTTTATTTCCGAAATATAAAGGTATATTATTTAATAATGTGTCCGCTGCCTTTCTGCCTGGCGGTGCTGGTTCGATTCCTGACTGGGTTGGGGATTTTTCCGTAGTAAAAGAATTTCCTTTCCCGGGTTCAGGACTGGTTGTTTTTGTCGTCACTGGTTGTTTTTGTGGGTTCAAGTGTTATGTGGGAGACTGGAGCACGCCGAAAACAAATACACTGAGAATAACCCCTTATGGGAAGCGAACCGGTGGACTACGTATAATAATAATGATGATAATAATAATAAAATGTAATAATTATAATAACAAAAATCAGGTAAAATGATGTAACAAAGTGCCAGAATGCTTTTGTTTAATCAGTTATAATTATTGCAGTTATGATATGCAGAAAATTATGTTTGTTTTTTTTAATAGATTTCCGAGTTTTGCTCCAGATTGATACATTAAGTAGTACTTACGGAAAAACAAAGGTCTAGTTTTTTTTTGTTTTTTTTTTTAATCAGGTTAACATCGTCCAACATCAGCAGAACTAGGCCTATACAGTTTTGTGATATCTTGACAATCGCACACTTACATAATATGTTTTAATGTCAAATTGGCCGGCTACGGGATTTGCACCAGGGACCTCCAGAATGAGAGTCCAAGATGTTAACTATCTTGACCACCTCGCTCAGTTTAACGGATGAGTTTGATAAGCACAATTATGTGAAATAATAGTTATTTGTCAAAGCAACCTGTATTGCAACTTCCAAAGCCGTGTATGAACATTGTAAACAATATGTTGTCATGATAACTAATTTGCATTTGATAAATTCTTTCTAGTGTATTACCATAAAATAGTCATACTCCGGTAGCGGTCAACCGATTTGGTTCAATATCAATAGGCTTCTTCCCAAGGACGTCATAAATGCGTAGACTATACAAGTTTCATGAAAGTCCTATAAAGCGTATTTGAGTTATCGCCGGTACACACGGACGGACGGACGGACAGACAGACAGACATTTTCCCGTCCCCCACACAGTCTTATAAAATACCATTCTGGCACTTAATAACAATGAAAATATTGATGATGGTGATAATAATAATATATTTGTACAATATATAAGTATTTTAGTGTTTTATGAGAACTATAAAGTATACGCATAGCCTATAGGGATTAGTTGTAAAAAATCTACTTGTTCATGGTCGTTACATAGCTAGAATTGTTGTTAATGTTTTTTGTCATTTAGTAGTTGTCTATATCTGTAAATAATAAACTTATATAACCTATATAATGTCATGTCCGATCATGCTTCAGTGCGGCCAGCTGCTCGAGTTGTAAGTTTAAACTCTCATCGCTGAGCAATTACCTCGCCTTCCTTTTTATTGTTCACTTACGGTAGTGAGTGAATCAATTGATATGCACCAAAAAAGAATAGTTTATTCTTGACGCCTTTTAACCACAACCCAAAATTACATGTATCGCTATCCTTCTTCATAATTTATCATAGAGAACGTAAGTTCTTATTTGGACTTTGAAAATAAACTGCTCATATCCGAATAAGGAACTTTGAAAATGTGTGTTCATAACCGAATAGTGAAATTAAGTGAAATATAAACTTTTTATTTTGCAAAATTAAGTTCTTAGATAAGGTGTTTCGCCTTTAAGCTTATTGATAGATATCGCTTGTTTACCCGAATCGGTTTCAATCTGGTAACATGTCGTTTGCTTTTTAATGTGATACGTTGGATAAGAGTCTGAGTTTCTTAGTTTGACTAGCTGTAATTTGTAAATAATAAATTGAAAGGTAATTTCTTTTTATATATTCTATTAAAGAAATTACTGTAAATGGATTATTTCATTACATAATAAGTATAATTTATATACTTCATTAAGTATTTATCGACGTATGTAAGTAATTTTGGCTACAATTTGACATTACTTAAAATCCGTTCCTTACTCATTAGATTATGAAGCGGGTCTTATGCCCCTTGGATTGGGCTAACCACTTTTTATCAGCTCCTACCTTGTCTAGAGGATTTACAGGAACCGGCCACGGCTGCTCAGCGTATACACCAGGTTATCTTCTCATCTCAGGTTCGGTGGGGGGGGGGTAATTATTTCTAGCTCTTAATAATTAATAAAGTCAATTAAACTCCCAAGTTATCTGGTAAGAGCGAAGTTTATTATCTTTTGCAATCACTTTGAAGTTATAAAATAATAATGCAACTGTAGTGTGAATTTCAGGGGGGGTAGAATGATCTAACCTCGGAGCGTAATGTTTATATGTGACGTTCTCGTCCTCTAAATATTGCTGGATAAAGTTCCTTGTCTATTATTCGTCGTCCACAGGTACTTACATGTGTATCACTGATTCGACAGGTGGTATAGGCTATAATGGAACCCTACCGCAAGTTCCTACGTAGTCAATGAAGTTATTTAAAATAATACTTGCAGTGACCTGGATCAGTCCAAGGTCGCTGAATATTAGAGAAATATAGGAGAAGCCCTCTGCTTCCCTATATAAATATAATTGATAAAATATGGACCTCACGCTAATCGTGTGGTCCCGACGAAGATATCAAATATTCCCGCAGTCTATGACGACTAGCGAGGAATAATAAAATATACTCCTAGAGCCTATGACTCTCTAGGAAGAAGTGATCACACCGTATCGGTCTCATTCTATCCTCCCGTCGTTCTGTCCTATATCCCCACCTTTTCACACAACAAATCAAAACTTATGTTAGTACATTTTAGAGCATTTTCAGTTGTCAGATTGTTTTTCATTGGCTATTTAGTTTCACGCGTCTGATGCTACAGCAGTGAAGCTGCTTGTAGTTAGGTTTTTCTACACTTCTCCGTATTGCTAGCCAATTCTGCTTACAGCTATACAGAGTTAGTTTTCCCGTAATCTTTCGTGGAACTCAGCTATTCAGTGCGTATTACACTCTTTCATACTTTTTTAGTTCAATAGGGCCCTGCTTCTAGTAACAAAAGCTGTCTATAGTTCCCTGTGGTGAATGAATACAGAAAGTGGATTTTGCTTGCAAAATACATGGAATTCTGTCTGAGACATTTAGTATTTTAAAGTTTAAGTTTTATTTCCATTCCCAGCTACTATTAACTTTAAAATATTTTATACTTGTAACCTTTTAATATAATATTTCAGCCATGTGATATTTGTAATCTGACTATTGTTTTTCAGTAATGTAATTTACTTTGAATAATGTTTAAATCTATTTAGCACGTCATGATAATGGTGTTTATTTGGTTACCAGGATCGTGACCTTATCAATTACCAAGTTATTTTGAACCGTTTCCTACTATGAACATTAACCTTATTAGGTTACGAAGTTACAATATCTTGTTTCTTATTACCGGTATGGAGTTGAAACATAAAGCTTATTCTTTCCAATCGTATCTTGAGTATTGAAACCTGGAATAGCTTCACCGAAATATAGTTGTCTTATTTTTATGGTATATAAGTCAGATTGGGGTAAGCCGTAGCGTAGTGGTTGAGGCGCTTCGCTACAAACCGGAAGGTCGCGGGTTCGATCCCCGATGAGGTCGTTGGAGTTTTTCAATTGGCCTAATCCTTCTGGTGGCACTATGGCCCTGGGGTCGACTCAGCCTCTAACAGAAATGAGTACCAGGAGCAATCCTGGGAGTAAAGACGGCCGGTGCGTAAGGCTGACAACCTTACCACCTTCATGTGCCGATGTCTAAAAATCTGGGAGCCTCAACCTCCTGGAACCCTCTGGGCCTCCATGGCCTATAATAGGGAACACTGTAAGTCAGATTACTTAATACTTTCTTTATCGCGTTTAGGGCATTATTATTTTATATTTTGCTCCTGCAAGCTCTTGTAATACTATTCGTGGTTTCATCCATTCTCAGATAATTTCTCGAGCATAAGTCGCGAAATGCAACATGCTTGTGAATGGGTTATAGCCTATAGATTATGCAAAATTCATAATGGCACCTTTGTTCTTTTGCGCTGCTAGATTCCTTTCAAAGTAAGTAAAAGAGACATGGGATTTTATTATGTCGCAAACATTGTATATAACCACATTTGCTACTTGGGTTTTACCATTTCAATCTTATCTGTGTCTTTATTTCCTTTTTGTTATGATAATTTAATTCACCCAGCTGCTAAGTATGATGCAACCTGATGCTCCTGCGCTAAGTAATCGTTCGCCACCAAGATTAAAATAGTCACAATTTTTTAAGGTTGTTACTCTTGCAACTTAATACCATCTCTCTACCGATTAAAAGGTTTGGCTCTTAGCATAACACCGTATAATACCACTTATTATGCGTATTATTTAATTCATGTAGGAAATATAAACAAAAGTGCATATTCAGTTGTTTCAACCTGATGCAAAGCATTACTGTCCACCAGGCAATACTGAGTTTCTAAAAACAGCGGGTAGCTTATAACTACCCTTCAGAGAATTTTTACGAAAGATATATTTCAAATAAAACTTTTAACTCGCACCTCGTATATATTTTTTTTAATTCGTTGAATCAGTTTTCGAAAAAATCGCAAAGAACGAATTTTTCTTCATGTAAACTGGCATTAAAAGTAAGAGACAGCATCGTCAATCTTACATCCTCAAAGAATACCTTAGCCAAATATAACATTTTGTTTATATACGACTTTTCGTTCTGGAGTTAGGCTGTTCACAGATACAGATATACACACAGACACACATACAGACATGTTTCTAAAAATATAATTTTTGGATTCAGGGATCTCAAAACGTATATTTTATTTAATACCTTAAGGTACGGGCAGAGGAAGTAAAAATAGTATGCAAATCACATCCTTAAGTGCAATGTAGAATCTCGGAAATTTAAAAAGACTCGTCTTCGGCTCGTCTTTCAAACTCTTCCTCGGTTCTCCAATGATGCAGTTAACCACTCTTGTAAATCAATGCTCTATTTTATACTATAAAGTTGTAATTTTGCCAGTTACTATTAGTGTGTAAGGAGAGCCGTTAAAAAAAATTGTCTAAAAGAAATCAAGCTATCTCTTGAAGAGCTGTTATTCATTTTATGCACCGAAAAATAAATGCAATTGACGATCGCGGGTTCAGAGAGCCATGAAATGGTTATATTATAACATTATAACTCAAAATGCGATTGTTCATAGGTTCAGATAACCATGAAATAGTTACCTTATAACCTTTCTTTTTAAAAACATTTGGCTATTTACTTAAGTTTATCATTCCAAAGAGATCACATTTCAAAAGCATGTTTCAAAATTATTATTAACTATAGTAAAAATATAAGACGTGGAAGCATAGGCCTATTATTTGATTGATAATGTCGAATAAATCCCTCTTCCATTATTTGACTTGATGTTAGCTTTTGCAATCGTTGATGTCATAGGTTTATGCCATGCGTTTGTAACGTTTTCTTTGCGATTGGGCATGACTAGCTGGTGCAGAAGTTCCTTTGATTTTTTAATGGGACTATTTTGTAGGTACGCAGAATGCACGTCTGTAGGAAGGCGTCAGCTTTTGTGTATGCGGTAGATAGAAGACAACCAGCTAGCGCCCGCAGTGATGTCCCTGTTGACCGATTGATTGTGACAAATAGCCCAGCAAATAAGAGGGAGCAATCGCGCTAGCTGAAAAGAACACACATACAAAAGGGCTTTATTATTAATGTGTCTAGAGTTGATAGCCAAAGAGCTCTACCAAACATATGGATACTCTTTGGATTCTGTGAAATCCCCTCAAGAGAATATTCCATGAAACATATATCGCTTTGGTAAGCTGAAAAACGGAACTTTATCTTAGCGTACAGACTTTTTATGTACATTATAAACATACTTAGAAACAACAGAAATCGAGTCATAATATTCAAGTGGATTATTATTTCCTATCAAAAATTATTTCGTTTATTTTTTTCACTAGGGCACACATTTTTATTAACATAAACTCCCTTCAAAGATAAAAATACATTAGCAATGTTAGTTCACTTTTAGATTAATTTTACGTTTTCTATACATTGAACATTAATCTGAGCTTTCTTTATTTTTCATATCCCACACATTTCTTCTTCAGTTTTGCGTGTTTGTTAGTATCAAGCTTCTATACACTTATCATTTATTTTCACTCTGCAACGTAGAAGTTGGATTATTCCCACAAAGTCTCTGGCCTTGAAGGCAAACCCAGCCAGCGAGCTTCTCGTTATGTCTCGTTACCAAGATGCGCGAATTCGGTGCGCGTAAGATCAGTAAGCTACCGCTGGGCAGAGAGTGAACATCATGCCAGTCGTAGAAAATACTATAATAGTTGAGTGGAGGGATAATGCCCCTGCGAGAGAGACAGAAAACACGTGGAGTGGGATAGGAGAGCTGAGCCAATCAGGGTGCAGCTACCTCCCCTAGCCAGGAACTCTACGAGCGGTGAGACTCGCTCCTAAGGTATATACGTAAAAACCCAGAGACGTTGTGGAGGTAATCCAACTCCTAGTAACTATGTCATGACAGACATTCAATTCACCATATTGACGGTAAATTACCAATATACAGTATGACATTAAAATGTAAAATCAGTTCAGTAATTACTAGGAATGGCTTAGCAAATTATTTTCTCTGGAGTAATCCGGCTCACAAATAAAAGTCAATATAAGCCACCTATAATAGGTTTATAAAATTATTAGAATTAAATTTAATATATTAATCACTGGGTTGTTCCTGAATTTTAAATATAAGATTTTTAGATGAATCATACATTATTGATGTTAGGCCTATCTGCATTATATATATATATATCTATATTTTCTTTATTTAAGCCTGAAACAAGAATGGAACCTACTACTTAGTTTAACCTGAAGATTCTCTGCTATTGATCTATTCTCAAGGCCTATCCAGAATTTCCAGATCTTCCTGCAGAACTTATAAGGCCTTTCTATTAAAATTCTTATGATTGCCTCGATTTGGGGGGAAAAAATGAACTTCAATGTGGAGACATAAAAGTATTATAATTATTGAAAATTGCATCCTGGGATAATGTCTGCAGCGAGGTCTTCTTTATTTTTTTCTTTTTGCCCAGAAGATATTTTAAAACATGATATTGTTCAAATAGTATAAAAATCAGAATGAGTAGGCTTTACTGATTTTGGTTTCAGGAACCCTGTCTTTTACTCTCATTAGGAAAACACTACTTCTACAAGGATGGTTCAAACATTAATGCCTCACACCTTTTTCTCAGGAAATAATAATTATTAAAATTTAATGAAATCTGGTGAAAATATAAAGGCATGTTTTTTCTACACACATAATTTTTCTATGTAGTCTACGTAAGTGTGTACAGCTTTACACCAGCATGGAACAAGTGCAAGTATTCTTATTCTGTTTGCATAACCTCTTCCTCACTGCATCAATTATGCTGTCATAAGACAAAACAGTGGTCATTGGAGAGACATCATTCTCAATTGCCCAGAAAGGAAAAATTCAAGACAGCTCTTTTTGCAGAAAAATTCATGGTTACTGTCTTTTGGGATCATAATAGAGTCATTCTTTTGAATGTGATGCCAAGACATATGTGTACGACTAACTCAGAACCCTGAAGAATCTCAAGAAACGATTCTGGGGAGTCTGGCTTGTCAAGGATGCAGAAGAAATGTGGCTTCTGCATGACAATGAAGTTTGAGAACCTGGGAACACATCACAAAAATGGGTTGGACTGTGCTGCCTCGTCCACCCTGTAGGGCACTGTTAGATTTCCACCTCTTCTCTTTGGGCTCCTTAAAGATGCTTTACATGAACTCGCTTTGAAGATTATGACGTACTTGATGCAGTGAGGAAATGGTAGCACAAGCAGGACAGGAGCTGGAACTGACAAGAAATACTTGCACTTGTTCCATGCTGGTGTAAAGCTGTACACACTTATGTAGACTACATAGAAAAATTATGAACTCATGCAGACTATTATAGAAAAATAGTGTATGTAGAAGAATCATACCTTTACATTAAATATCAACCAATTTGAATATGTATTTTCTGCAAAGAAAAAAAAAACTAATTGGGACATTGCTTTTTTTAACGACTCTCGTTGAATGTGAAATGGTCTGTAAATTTAGTTCAGAGGTTCTAACTTCAGCTTGAAATTAATTAAAATGCTGTACATTTACCTCAAGGTTAGGCCTCATAATCCCTTACAGAGGATTTCATGCCCAGGATTTTTACTTCCTGAAAATCTACGATCTTGGCCAGACTTGAACCAATAACTTTGAACCCAGAGTGGGCATTCTACCTTTACCCCAAGAAGATTGACAATGTGCTTAATAAGTACTTGAAATTTATAAAGTAGCATATTCTATTCAGTCGTCAGTAAATTACTTGAATTTCCTTTATAAGAAAATATACTTTCTTTTTTACAAACTGTTGAATGGAGAATTTTTTGTGTGATAATAGTCCACTTCCACTGATTACATAATATGTACAGTCTTAATGGATACAATAACACAAAGTAATGTACGGTATAGCTTTTTAAATACTGCACAGTGTTACATAAATGCTATTACAGTAACAAATTGCCTTAGAACATAAATCGTGTCGTACATATTATATGTTATTAACTTCTTAAATTTCTTGTTTATAAGCAATATTCAGTGGTACATTCTGATGGTACATTTGTTCATCTACAGTGATTAATTATTACTTTAGGTATACTAACCTGTTCAGTATGTCAGTTCAGAATAATTAAGTAGTAAATGTTAACATATAAAAATTCCTATTATTGTATTTATTTATTTATTTATTTATTAATAGTATTTGGTTATTAGGATTTGGTTTTCTGTACATAATATTTTCATATTTCAGGTCAACGGTCTAAGTATAATTATTATCTATTTTCAATGTTTTCAGGTTATAAACACATAGAAATAATTCATGTGCTATAATATGTATATATTCTGAATATCTATCGTAATTTTCATAAACAATCTTTTAGTGCTATTTTCCAGCTTTAGGAAAGATACAATTATTTTCAGCCAAATTTACTTTTAATACAATCTGTAGCATCATAATATGTTAAATCTTCCTTAGGTTTGAAAATAACCAGTTAGATTTCCTCTCATGCCAGTGTTTAATGGATTGATATTTGAGCATATCCACATAAGTATTACGGTAAAGGAATAAGGCATTATTAGAAGAAAACTTATATCGACATAAAGGAAACACCACTATTAATATTAATTTGATGTAGACTGGAACAGATAATCTTCGTCGGGGTATTATATTCTGGGTACCCGTCCTCACGCTCATCCTTTGTTATCCATTCCTGGGATATGTGTTACTTCCCTTTGCACCTGGGAATTGTAGGTACCCAGACAGCAGTGCTGATGTCTATATGTGCACTTTTCTGCATAATGTATTATTGTGTAAGATTTTATATTTCACCTGATTCCTATGCAAAGTAACAGTAGTTGTTTCAATTGTATGGTGATCTTCAAGTGTTCATTAGATTTATCACAGTCACGTTGAATTATTACTGAAAATTTCAGACTTATTTCACTGATTATATTTATGACTAATTTTTATCTGGACCAATATGTAGGCCTAAGAATTTTTCTTTTTAAATCAGCCAGTCATAGTGGTCTTCCATAGCATATGCTATCCCTACTGTAACTATCTTCCTTTCAGGCATCTAGCCAGATTGAGTCATTAAAGCTGGGCATCAAATCACACAGAGAGGGAAAATGAAATACATCCTAATATCCTTGATTTTAATATCCAAAATAGCCTGTGAAAAGAACACACATAAGCCTAAATTATGTTTCCTCTAAATTCTAGGCTGCCTCTTGACAAAGCTTAACAATATACCGGTAGTGACTCTACAGTAAAATTTTTTACAAATTATATAAGAATTGGAAAGAATAATAAAACGTTATATGAACTTTTTTAAGTTTGCAGTAACAAACGGGTTGATCTAATGTTGAAAGTAGAGATGATTTTCTAAAAATATTTAGAAACCCTTTGGGGGGTTGACAGTGATATTCTTCACACATCAAAAAATGTAATTAAACAATCAAAATAATTACTAAATTAAATAATTCACTATTTTATTCTTATGCAATCAGAATAACAACAAACTGAGAATTTCCTCAACAGGTCTCAAAGGCCTGTGTTCGGTGCTTCTCGACAGAGATGAGCAGAATGCTACCCATTACCTGGTTTCTTTTTTATGTTGTCAAATCTGAAAAAATCAATTTTTTTACCTTTATCAATAATTATATTAAATATTATAAATCCTATCCCACATTTACTTTTTCCTTTTTGGATTCTGAGATAATGCAAAGTGTTTATTGTTCAGTAATTTTAACCTCTCTGCTCGTAATACAAGAAATCCCATAAAAAGTCGCTACTAGTTTTTTCAATAAAATTTCCCTTTGTTACCACGCTACATGCCCAGTTAAAGTTTGTATGTCTCCATTGTCACAATACCCATATCTCCTGCCAGAGGTGCAAGCAGTACAAGTGCTTCACTAAAGTTGAGTTTTATCTCATAGTTAGGCTATGCTTGGGGAAAGTGAACTGTTCATCTCTGACCTAGCAATATCAACTAAACATCCTGCAGTTTTATTATCTCATGATTTTTAAGCAAGGGAAAACTTTCTAATGAATTTCTATAGATTATTTTTCATGTTCATTTGTCAAATTTACATGCTGGAAAAATCATTTGAAAAGCATAAAAGAATATAAAAAATTTACCAGCACCGTATCAGTATGGGCATAACCTGACTTGGCTCGCTCTGGCTATACGCCTGCTTCCTTTTCACTAATCACTTCCACTTGTATGAGCATATAATGTTATTAAGTCGCTGAACATTACTTAACCATAAAACCAAATATACATGTATCATACTTTAGTGAGCCATCACAGAAGATGAATGTTATGATCTGAATTTCAGGAATGTGAGAAATTTTTTATTTTCTCCACAAATTTCTAAACATTGTCCATAGAATAATCCAGGCCAGTTAATTATATTTAAACTATACAAGCAAATTAAATTCTCCATAATTCTGAAGAGGAATTTAAAAGCTTGTTTCTTTATTATTATGATTTGAAAAAGGTCTATTTTCAAATATCAATTATAAACTACATCAACCTTATACAAAGTGTTAGAAGGTATACTATGATAATATAAATCAAACTATTTATGTGTTCTCTATAAGTGACTGGTGCCAGTAATTAATCTATAATTTTCAAAGTACTTTTTACATTATTTGTTATAATCCCCAGAGCAAAAGCAATAGTCGTGAGCAGGATTATGAATTTGAGATCTCTGTTCAATTGCAGATGTTGCACCAGTGAGCTGTACTCAGGATCTGTACTGCTCTTCAAGCTTATTGCTAGATAATCTACATGTAAACGAAAGGCAGGTTCTATTCTGAGCTCAAAACAAATTTTGTTGTAAAGAATAAACCACAGTGTAGCTTTTATATACTGGTATATAATATAAATACACTATACTAAATGTGCCCTGAGATATGTGTATGCTCACTTACTCTTCCAAGACCCTTCCACCTAGAGGTCTGAAATTTTCATCATACATTCCCCATGACCTGGGAGTGTCTATCCTGATAGCACAGTCAGTTCGGTCAACGTTTACTTTTTATTTTTGGTTAAGGTTATTTGTTATGCTTTAAGCAGTCCTGTATGGTCATGGTATGGACTGAATACAATGTACTCTTGCAGTGATGGTACAGATTGCAATTTGTACCATCACTGTGTTGCTAAGTTGTAGCATTGTGAGCACATTGATTGTTCATGTTTCAGAACCTCTTTGTTGTTATTTACACATGGTGAGTGTTGAGTCATTATTTTTACTTCACTTAATGGTAAAATTCACTTAATGATAAAATTATTTTTTTATTCTTAATTAGTATATATATATAGTGAGATAATATAGATAGATAAAACTAAAATAATGCTATACCACTTGCACACTATTATCGAACTTGTAAAAATTTTATTCATCAATCAGAATTATTTCTTTGTAATTTTATCTATGTTACTGTCTGTAGTAAGGTTTAAAAAGTTTATAGGATGATTTGCTTGAGTAGGCCTACTGGTATAGCTCAGTGGTTCGGCATCTGGGTAGTTTCCAGGTTTTAGTCCAGCTAAGGATATACTTTCTGTCCAAATGTTATAAAATCTGAAATTATTGTACAAAGTTCAAGAGAAAAAATAGAACCAGTCAAAAGTTATGAAGAAAGAATTATGAAGTTATGAAGTGATTGTATTAACTACCATAAAACTTCAATTTTTCCGTCTACTATTTAATATGGTATAAAGTTTCTTTGTTAAATTGCTTTTGTCATCTTCCCTTTCTTTTTATTGTTTAGCAACAAACACAATAAAATTATTAGAAATCAAGATATAATCTAGAATACTTGAAGATCAACCATATTTTTGGATGGTGTTATGAACCCCTAACAGCTACAATGTAGTCCAGTAGTGCTGCTAAACATTGGTATTTTAGCATGATTCAGTAATGTCTTAGTTACCACCATGTTTACATATTAACAGTAGACCTTACCTCAACATCTGAAAATGTTAACAATAGCAAAACAGCTTACTAACTTTCCTTTGCTAAGGTTGGATTTAGTGGGATACTTTGGAATATTGTTCTATCTCCCAAAGAGGGTAAACTTAACATTTTATTCAAACACATTAGGCTATTTTGAAAGTAAAATACATCAAATTAAAAGCTATTAGTTTTAAAAATTTTTTTACAGTAATAAATCCATGAATACTTTTTCTCTTAATTTTAATAACTAGATAGTAGAAGCAGCTTACTTAAACATGTAAGGAAATACAGGTTATTATATTATCCTATACTCTCTTACTACAATATAATAATTCTGACAAACATGATGACAAGAAAACCACTGCATGCGTTTTGGGACTCTATGGTCACTTCGAGTATTTTGCAACTATTGGGTTGGGGATAAATGTATTATAGGATGAGAATTAACAGACTGAAATATTTATACTGTATATACAATAGATACAGTAGAACCCTGCTAGTCTGAACTAAATGGGACTGAGGCCTTTTTGGGATCGACAAAAATTCGGATTACCAGTAATGGGGTTATTATTTATAATTACAAAATTAGGCATGTATATTTATGAAGTCTACAACATAATTATACCCAGTTGTAATGTGCAGCGTTTTTGTGATGCGAACACCATTGTTGTTGAATTTGGTATTGAAAAAGATATGATAAGTGATTGGAAGAAAAATCAATTCAAGATAGAACAATTCTGCAGAACTGTGACTCAGTAAGATGGTGATTAGTGATTCCTAATTTGGGTTTGGATTATCCGGGTTTTCAGACTAGCAAGATTTGAACTATCGAAGTGCTACTGTATTTACCATAGTAATTCTGAATTTATTTTTCAAAGATAACACAATTATCTTATCTTACACAGCTATTTTTACTCTTTGAGTATCACAGTAAATCAGTGGTTTTTAAACATAAGTAATAGTTCAAAAGAACAGAAGGTTGCTGCATTGACAGAATAACAAGGACCATTATAAATTTCAATTATAAATTCATGGCTTCATTATAAATTTCATGGGTGGGATCAAGGCAGTCCTTGTAGACCTTGTAGACCTTGTAGATAACCTTTTAAAGAAAATTTTCAGTAAATCAATTTTTAAGTGTCATATATTGAGGGAAGAAAATTGTTTCAGTTTTTACTTAATAAATCAAATAGAATTTGTGTTGGTCCCATAAAATTAAATTTTAAAGGACCATTTATCAATGTGTTAGTCATAAGAAGACTAAACAATGTAAGTGAAAGTCAAACAGATTAGTGACAGTTTAGGTTGATCATAAGTGAAGTAGCCACATTACCCCTTTGGCATCTTCTTGTATCATCAACTTTATTCAAAAGAGTTTAAGTAAATAATTTTAATGGTGGATATAATTACACTCAAATTTGCAAGCCAGCTCTTTTGAATAGGAATGTTTAGTTAGAAGCTGCCATTTTCATTGCAGAAGCATATAATTTTATTGTAAATTTATCACAATAGGGTACACATTAAAACATCATAGTTTATGACTATATTTTGTTAGTACTCAGCCAGCAATGGAATTGTGTGTTATAAGTAGGGTTCGGATGTTAATTGCTTATGACCTAAAAAAAGTGGAATATGTGACTAAATATGACCTTAAAAATGACTAAATGTGACTGAAAAATCCTAAATATGACCTCACAAGAGAATGCATTTTACAAAAATAAATGTTCCAAATTAAAATGTTTAATGACAGTAAATTATTACATCACATTAATTCAATCAGATAATGACTTTTAAATAATGTTACAGGTGATTTACAGTTTTATTTGTAATGAACTTTTAATCTGTTAATGTTTAATGTGAACTGAAAATATTTTTATTGTTATTGTCCCTTTACCAAAATATTCGAGATTCTTTTTCGGAAAATTTAAGTCAACAATTTAGTGCACATACTGCTTAATTGTGCTCTTTTACCGAATTAATAACTGAAATATGATGTTAAATTACAAATATGACCGAAATATGACCTACACCATGACCAAAAAATGACTTTATATGCAAAATAAAAACGATTCGATTAGGATATCAAATGTGAAATTTATGTTTAGTTTGTGTTTGCGCTGAGAATGGAGGTCTGGATAAAAATATGACATGTCATAAACATTCGAACCCTAGTTACAAGTATTCCTATAACTATTAGGTAAGTAAGCTGCCCTTACTCCTCCTGAATGTAATAGATACCTCTTTGGGGATGCTTGGGATCTGAGAAATCACAAAATTTGGGTAAACCCTAGTAAGTGTATGAAACCATACGTCACTGCACAGTATCTAGTTGCACTTGCTACACTGTCCTTACCCTGATACAGCTTTCAGATGTTTTGGCAAGCTAAGGTTTTCTGCTATACCCTTGTACTGTATAACACTAACCAGTAAATGACATAGCTTGAATCCATGCCCTTTCTAACATGCACATTGTTGTCTCTTTCTCTGTCTCTTGTGTGTGCACAGTTTCCCCGGCTTCTGCCGCCTCCGCATGCACACCAAGGGCGGGTCCCCGGTCGCCTTCGTCGAGTACGGAGATGTACGTTTAGCTGCACAGGCCATGAACACCCTTCAGGGCTCCTACCTGCTCTCCTCCGACCGTGGTGGCATTCGTATTGAGTACGCCAAAAGCAAAATGGCCGAGGTTGGTTTTTTCTTAGTCAGAAAGTACAAAGCACTGGTTTCCAGAAATATCTAGGGGAATATAAAATTATTCTTTTTTGAGCTGTTAGTAAGCTAAGTCAGAAGTGTCATTTTTTGTTTAAAAATTTATTAACACTTCAGATTCTTGTGATCCTCACTAAGAAGGTGCAAATTATTATAAATGGCAACAGAAGAACAGAAAGAGATTCATATATTTGGGAAAATAATTTGCGGAATATCTCTTGCAAGTGCATCAAATAACATCTAGCTTACCATACATTGTACTCTGGGCTTACAAGTAAAGACTAATTTCCTCATTTCCTTTGGTGCATCCATATTGCATAGCACGTAGCTTCCACTAATCACAAACCCCTTAACACTCATTTAATTTGGTTCTCTGTTGATAGCTTGGTACCGTAGATGTTGGTACAGTAATTCAGTCCAGTGATGAAATTGGTTTTGCAAGATTTTTATTGTTATATGAAACAGTTAGTTCAAGAATATCTGATCAATTGAATGGGTCACACCAACAATGTTGTAACAACCAAAAGTTAAGATTCCACATATTGCCAGATATGTGTTGAAAGATAAATATGGCTGCTGTGGTCAGTTTAACTTCATAGTATAGTTAAACTCACATATAACATCATGACTGAAGTTTCCAGGCCTCCCAATAGTACATGTCTGTGTGTATGTTGTCATCTTAGATGGTGAATGAGGGTGCGGAACTACAGGTATCGCACATCACAAGTCGCTCCATGTGTTGTGGCTCTTCAGCCTCCTTGATAACTTCTAATATTAAAAGTACACAGTTACATTACTTAACACAGGAAGTTTAGATGGTTATATATATAATATGATATGCCTACACAAACAAAAGGAGATTAACTACACAAAACTTCTCTGAAATCTCGAAAATTTGAACATGGAACATTGGAATGTGCTGAAGATGAGGGTAAATAAACGTGAAACATTGTTGGTTTTCGAAATTTTATTTGATGTTTTGTGTATTAATTGCCACAGATTTATAGCCTATATTATTTTCATCTAACCAAAATAGAACTGAGTTTTTAATCATTCTTTTAACTCTGTACCGGTACATTACAATAATTCATTGAGTTTTGTAGCATACATATTATCTCATTAACTCTATTTTTTTAAATAATGTTTAGTGTCTGTAAAGAACTGACTTCTATATACAATTGCTTTAATATATGCAGTGTCTGGGCTTTCTTCATGCGCAACATACATGAAGGATCTGTGCTTCCCAGAATTATAAGATGGGTTACCGACAAATTTAATAATTTCATTGCTCATTACCATGTTTTGGAGCATAAACAAAACAGTTTAATACTTTTAAACCATCATATTACAGCATACTTTTCAAACTCCTAATGCTTCAGGTGTTGATAGAGAAATTAACAGGTCATATGAATATTGTTTTTGATGGAAACTCTATCATATTCAACACAATTAAATTCAATGGTTCAAAACCAGCTTAGAGTGACCTGATTTAATTTTATTCCTTTAGTTCATCAAAACAAATACATGTTACAGAATTTAGGGTGCAGTAGAGTCTCAATTGAACTCAACTGAACCTGAAGTACGTCGGATCACTGAAAATGTCAGATAATTCAGAAAAACAAATAAATCCGTAATAAAATGCCAAAATATCATAATATGTCCGTAGCTTTAGCCTCCACATAAATTAGTAGCGCCATCGGCAAGGCACTTAAACCTTCTTTATGTGTCATCTTCCTCTGCTCTAGTGCTTGGTTCTTCTTCAATTTCATGACCATTCACTAGATTACTAAATTTAGATGTCAGTGTTAGACAGTTGAAACTGCTGATCTTGTTAACACAGTTTTCCAGCTCAACATTGAAGGATACTATAGCTTATGGTTATAAAGTCCACTAAATATACAGTAGGCCCTAAGTACAAATTTCGTCTACAACGGACAGTGATGGATAAATGGAATATCAAATGACCAAAGGTCAGATAATCGATACTCTACTGTAAGTCAAAAAAGTTGCAAGTAACAACATAGATTTACAGTTAAAATAATTATTAAATGTTTATAACGCTGATTGCTATAGAACCTCTAGTTTCTTCTAGAGTGAGTTTTTAAAAACTATCTTCAATTTTTACAGCAAGCATTCAGTCAACTGAAGTAATAACAGCTCAATACAATGGATACAGGGCATTAAATATCAATTCACTCAAGTGATATTTTGGTGTGAGCAAACTAGTCCATTAATCTGATAGCCTTGGCATATTCTCCCATGACTTTAAATCCATGCATTTCATTCCTTCAGCAACACACTTTATCACCAGGGACTCTGAAGAAATGTGAACCCTGATAAGAGCTAAAAGAGTGCATTGCAAGTTTGGAATACTGTTCTAGTACGAAGATTTAACATAGGCGCAAGGTTGCCATAATTTAAGGAGTAAAAACCAGGGTATTTTCACATTCACCAAATCAATAAACCATATTAATACCCTACTCTGAAATAACTTTATATAGACAAGCTGATACCATACCAGTACTAGCATTTTAATTGTCACATTAATTAAATTTAACAAGTTTTTACTCCTTCCTTAAAATCGAAAGAAATCTGTATCTGTGCTGAGTTGATTCGCCATTATTGCATCATTTATAAATATATGGACACCGAAAAGAACAATTTTGTTCATAACAAGAGTAATTTTACCTGGCAGTAGTTTAGGTTTTCCAAAATTTTGAAGATAGTGCAGATGGTCCTCAGACATAATTTTAAAATATCATAAAGCAAGTAGAAAGTAAAGAAGTAAATTCTTTCACATATTTCGTTATAATGACCTATAATTAATACCCAAATATTAAGAATATAGCCCTTCTTTTAAAAATGGGATGTAAAATTAGGGGTCCGTAAATTTGTTTTAGACTTTTAGAGGTCCTCAGGTTCAAAAAAGGTTGAAAACCGCTGCTTTAGACTCTAAAATCACGGACTGTCCATGAAATTCGTGACATAGATGATACCTGGATATGTGTCTGGTCCTCATATCTGCTGGGACAATTTATAAATTTTGTTAAACCAATTCATATCAAATCTGGAACCCTACTAGCTCATTCTTCAGTTTCTGAATTCCCTAAAAATAATATCATTAGCCATTTTCTGTAAACTGCAATTCTTGTTATTGGTATAAATAAAATATGAGCACAGGTTCTTCTCGTAACAAACTTCTGCTAAAAAACAACTCTGCACCAAAATATTAGTATTAGTATTATTAGGGGGCTGGATCGATCGAGTGACAGCGACCGACCGACCGACCGATATAACGAACCTATAGACAGTAGTGGTACAAGTCACATAGCATCAATCGCCAGCGATCAACAACGAGCGAGAGGGATCAACTTGTCTGCGAAATCAAACCTGTCCGTTTTTCAATCGACAGTCGATGCCAAATGGTGGCAGCACTCGGAAGCTTCGTACCCACCTGAATTTCAGAATTGATACTGGAAGATTTAACTTTCACAATAATGTAATTTTAGACTCGCATTTGAATGAAATCGAATTGCACGAATCCATTAAGGCACTTAAAATGATATCTTCTTATGTAATTTAATTGTACAAATACAAATATATATCAAGTTGTAGTACCTAGTGGTGGGCGATCGAACTACAACAAATAACAAACCTCTTCGCTCGGCCGAAGCTTGAAGTAAACAGATGAAGCCTGAGATAGTAGGCCTAATATTTAACCCTACATCCCAACACATGTAGTATGATATTGTACAGGAGATAAGCAGACATAGGCCTAATAAGGTAATATACTTTACCTCTAATATGCAGTGATGAGTAGACCTAGTAAAATCATATAGGTACATAACCTGTAATATTTTCGTTGATCGATGACGCTGGATGCTGTGTGACAAGGAACTGAAATGTAGTCGAGAGTGCTCAATGGCAGTAGGTTCGTCTTGATCGATCGAAGCTCAGTGTGACAGGCCGCTTAGACTCATTACTGTTCACATTCAATAATAGAAAGAATATTAATAATCAAAGAAAAATAAAATAGAAATAGCACCAAAATATATAAAACATCCCTTTTTATTTGAAAAGCACTGCAAAATTAAAATCAGAATGTCGTTTAAACATTGCTTTTTCTACAGAAGGAGTAATTTGCTAGTTAATAACATAACCCATCTTGTACTTATGGGACTCTCTCTATAAAGCTTTAACTTTGTCTGAAGTCTATTTTATCGCACTTGCACTCACACTTACCTGATCCTCACTGTGCAGAAGACTGATGGAAGGTGGCTGGCCTCTATTAAAAGGAGGACACACTGCTGGTTTCCTTCTTTCCACTTTCTTATCAGTCTTCTTACCACGGATCGGGTAAGTACAGCACTCATTTACATTAATTTTTTCATGTTAACTGTTTGTATTAGCTGTAGTGATTTTCACTGTTATTTTCTTTATAACCTTGATAATATAGATCCAAAATTCAGGGCATATCTTTAAAATTATATAACACTGTCATGATCCTTGAATTTTTTTCAAATAACAATAATAATGGAAATAAATAAAAAGAATATGTATTCTAGCCTGCTAGTTAAATCTCAAAACCACTATTATGTCTGAGCAGGTTGATTTTCTTTACTTTTTTCATTTATTTAAGGTCGCTTTTAACTACTGAGGTCATGAATAACGAAGTTTTACAAAATTTTATTCACACAAATACCGGTACATTAATATCTATATAATTTTGTAAGAAACTAAAATATATAATTTGAATATTTGCATTCAAGATGGATATATGAATTCATGAATCACCTCACTCATCACCACCATTAAGGGTAATCACCAGTCATAGAAGAGAGGTTCCATCTGGCACTGTAAAGCAAACTCGGGCTAGCTTGGTATCATAACTTGGTAGACCAGCGGATAGCCAAAGGTCCTGGACTCGAATCCCAGTGTCAGAGGAATTTTTCTCCTATAATATTCAATTATTAACAAACAATAATATTTCCAATAAAATATTTCTTTATCCTTCGACATTTTTAATATTATACAAGTCACCTTTGATATTTAATTTTTATCATATATTCTGAACAAATAAGGAAGGACCGTCTTTGTTGATCCTATCTTCTGCAGTAATGTTATATAATTAGGTGAAATGCAATAATACAAGAATGTTTTCGGTAAATTTTCAATGGGGAGAAATGAATCTACTGATCAGATTTCTTCCTTTAAAAATACTTAAAACAAGTTAATGAATTAATATAAAATATTCTAGGTTAGTTTACCATGATTTGTGAATATAACTAAATAAGTTAGCAGTCTTTCGAGTTTCATAGCTTTAATTCTGTTTGTGTCAAGTACATCAGGTTCATATTTTTAAATTTATTTATTATATTTTTTTTTATTTATTTATTTATCCTATTATACAATACAATACAATATTATAAATATGTTTGTGAATGTTTTTATTTTTAACAATTAGTGGTTTTCTTAGCATTGATATTATTACCTTGCCTATAGTTTGACTGTAGTGTTACTCTATTCCCTAATATTTTCTGTAAATTATTTCATGTGTTGAAATACTTTTGTTCATGTGGAGTAAGTTGCTGTCTTGCATTGCTGCTAATACCTAAAATTTATAGCATAGATCAGTTTTGTTACCTTATTAGTGTTTCAGTTGGAAAAAATATTTTGAGGGACCCACCTTTACTAGCATCTACGAGGGTAAATCAATAACTATCTGCAATCTCTTTTTTAAATTTATTGTAACAACAATACAAAATTGTTAATTATCTCATTTTTCAACATAGTCCCTTTACTTCTCAATGCATTTGATCCATCGTTGTCCAAGCTTCCTGACTTTGACAGAAAAAAAGTTTTTTGGCTAAGTAGCAAACCACGTATGCACAACGGGTTACTAGCAGAACTATGGTTAATTTGCATATGGTGTGTCACTTCATCGACAGTCATTTTTCAGTTTGTCTGAATCATGATACGGATTTGCTCAATACTGGCATCACTAGTGGATGTGGATGGGCATCCTGTTCTTTCCTCGTCCTTCACACTTGGCAGACCATTTTTTAACTTTTCAATCCATTTGTACATGCTTTGCCGTTGTAAAACATTGCCCCATATTTGGTGGAAGTCTTCAATGGATTTTGGCTCCTGGTACACCTTCAGATGACAAAAAATGGATCACTGCATGCTGTTCTTCTTTGGTGCAAACGCTGAGCAGTGCAGCCATGTTTAATGTGCAACAGCACAACACTCAGTGGAGTCATAATGATCAATCATTCCACAAGCAGAGATAAATGAACAACATGTCAACGTGCATGAGCACATAGTGGTACAGCCGACCTACAAAAGATTAAACTTATTGACTTACCCGCATATAAAGAAGGGTACTATAGAGAACAAAAATTTGGGGGGCATTTTGACATAAATATGAAGTTAATAAGACTATTCCTAAAAATAGTTTCCATAAACTATAGGAAAGTGTAATTTATTTTATTTTTTAAACTTAAAACTTCATATATTTGGGGATTGCCGTCCTCCCTCCCCCCCCCCCCCCCCCCACCAACTAAAGAACTGCTTATTCTGTATCATTCTGTCATTTATTAACCTGTCATCATTGATTTTGTTAGCTGAACTCTTCTCAAGGAATTAGACATTTCTACCAAACATTCCTACAGATTTTATATTTTGCATTTCCCTAGTTCAGTGCATCTATAGACAGAAAAATTGTATAGAAAAAGCCAAATTAACCATCATGGATAACTCTAAATAGATTATAGAACTCAACTATTATCACATTATCTATAAAGTGCAAAGAAGACATACCGTATATTTTTTTCAATAGGCTACTCACTAAGGAAATATTGTTTTAAGGATGCAGTAATATGTCTAAATCACACATCTTTATAAAAATAAAAATAAATACTTTAATGTCAAATGGAATCTGCTGCCACAAGTGAGTCAATAGGATGTCAGCCTTCCACTCTGAAGGCCAGGGTTCTATTCCTGGCAGGGTTGGAGAATTTTCACTAGGTGGAAATTTCTCTCCTGGATTCAGGATTGGGTGTTGTATTGTCTTTTCACCTCTATCTTACGGAAGGCAATGGCAAATCTCTACAGTATCATCTTGCATGGTTTACTGTGGACAAGTTGTAGTTCTCATCCCATGATTCCGCCCATGGATCCAACCAGCCTTCGGGCTATTTAACTCATCATCATTAACATCAAATGGAGAAAATTCCCTTATACAGACTAGGAAATTGTGAGGCTCTATGTTTTCTTAACTCCTGCATTAGGCATTTTTTTACAAATATTTGTTTGTTAATGAATTTCACAGAACCCTTTTAAACTTTCTCCCGCTACAACACTGGTTTTGATGTTAATACTTATAAAAATTTTGACCTGCTGTACAAACATTTGAAACATAGGTAATGTAATGTATACTGTAGTGTGATCTTGAGGAAGAAAGAGTTTATATTTAATCTCTTGCAAAGAAAAGTGTAAACATTTAAGACATCTTCCAGTTTAGTATATTATTTGTTCATAATGGCTAAGTTATCTATTGTTAGGTAACTGCTATATGAAGCAGGAAAAAAGAGGACTTGAATTCTTGGGAGTTAGTTGTTTTTATTATTGATAGCATTGCATGAGGTAACTTGCTTCCCACTTTAGTAATTAAAGATCTCCCACAAATAAGGATGTATAACCAACAATGTAAAAACTTTTTAGGAATAAGGGCAAAATTTCATTCTCTCATATAGGTTCACTGTTAGGTAATACACTGTACATATGAGGTGCATTTTTAATGTAAGAGCCAATAATCTTTTTAAAGTAACAAAACATTATTTTCCAAATACCTTATTATCATTCTTTACCTTACACATTAAACTACTACTCCACATAATCACTGCCATGTGCATTATTTGGTTGGGAACAATTTGACCACCCTCTCTACAATCAGGATTTGGCACCACACAATTTTCATCTGTTTCTTCATCTGAAGAAATTCCTTAGTGGAAAACAATTCAACGATGATGTTGTGAAACAAGAAATGCAAACTTGGTTTTCATCACAGGCAGCATCATTCTTTGATGAAGGCATACAAAAATGGTTTCCCGTTATGACAAGTACCTGGATAACAGTGGTGACTATGTGGAGAAGTAGTGTAAGGTAATGAATGATAATAAGTATTTGGAAAATAATATTCTGTTACTTTTTTAAAAATTATTGGTACTTATGTTAAAAACATGCCTCATATATAGTAAGTAGGTTTGCTAGTTATCCCAGATTTCAAGGAACAGTCCCTTATTTGAGTCAAATATCCTGTGTCCATTAATATTCTTTCAAGGGACATCAATTGTCCCATTCTTCAAAACCACATTTTTCTTCTGACCAAATCCACATTTCAATATAGCTGGCAAATTTAAGAAACGGATAGTGTTCCCTTTTCAGCACCTTTTATCCCTTTGCTTCACTCAAATTACATTCTTTCCTTTTTGTGTCAGCAGTGTTGTATTCAAACATGGTGTTGTTTTAAGATACTGCTGAACAGGCTAAAAAGCATAAACTAGCAGCTTCTGATAATTCTATAAGATGCATGTATTTATGAGTTATGGTTATAGCAAGAAGATTTTCGTCTATGGCTTAAGAACAGTAAAATAAATTTAAACCAGGTTGCAAACACTGTAACAAAGAATTTCCAATATCACATGGCAGTCACAGTGATATTGCAGCAAGCGCGAGTACAGAAGCACAAGAAAAAGCACTAAAATAACTTCTATACATGCTACACCAATTTTTACTTCCTCTGCCATAGATACTCAGACTATGTTCTTCCTGATCAGTTAGCGGCCGTGTCTCTCATCCATATAATACAACCAGCAGGATAATAGTCTTATAAATCTTAATTTTTAGATTTCTGTACAGATGACGAGACGATAAGAGTTTCTAAACTTCATAAAAACAAGCATTTCCTGATTTGAGTTTACACTTAACTTCTGCCTTAATATTATTTATGTTTGTAATTACTGTTCCCAGATATTTGAATTCCTCCACTTGTTCGAATGATTTACCAACTATTCTAATATTTTGTGGAGCATTATTTTGACGTTCCATGACCATATCCTTAGTTTTTTCTGTATTAATTTCTAATCCAACGATCGAAAAGACTTTCTGCATTTCTCTCGATTGTGTTTACTGTCATCGCCCAACAAGCAAACATCATCTGCATAAGCTAAAATCGGGTGACTGTCATTTAATTCTAGGCCTACGTTGTTTTCCTGAACTTTCCTAATGGCATATTCCAAAGCAAAATTAAAAAGTAAAGGTGACAGTGCATCTCCTTGCTTCAAGCCACTTCTAATGGCAAACCTATCTGATATAAATTTCTCTACCCTGACTCTGCTATAGGTTTCATTTAGACACATTTTGATCAGCCTAACTAACTTCTTTGGTATCCCAAACTCAATGAGGATATTGTACAGTTTTTCTTGCCTAACTGAATCTTATGCGTTTTTTAAAATCTATGTATAGCTGATGAACCAACTTATTATATCCCCACTTTTTCTCCAAGATTTGGCAAATACAAAATATATGATCAATGGTTGATCTATTTCACCTAAATCCACATTGGTGATCTCCAAAAGGAAGTATTTTATTTTGACCCCCAAATTCGAAGTTTAGTTTTTAACATTTTCCAGAACCAGAAACACGTCTGTGTATGTGTGTGTCTGTTAACTGCCAGAATGGAAAATCGTAAGAAAATTAAATTTCGTATTTGGGTTAGATACCTGCTGATGATGTATCACAAAGACTGGTGATGACTATCTCTTATTTTTAAGGGGACTTTACATGAGGAAAATTTCGTTTTTCACGATTTTCTCGAAAATGGCACTAACAATTTTATTTAAATTTTGTGGCCTACATGGGATGCTTATACCAAGAGCTAAAACTTTTATTTCAAACATTTTTCAAAAAATCTCTGAAATAACATTATAAGCCACCCACTGTTTGTAGGAACTCAGTCTTGCCTGGTGAACAATAAAGCTTTGCATCAGGTTCAAACAACTGAATAAGCACTCTCTGCAATATGAACATGTTTAGGGAAAAAAGTTACATGAGTGCATTAAACATATTGTTTGGGTTAAGTATACTTCATGAATGTGATATGATGTTTTAACAACATTCTCTTCATTTTTACAACCAATTTACATTAAGAGAATGTAATCTCTCTATACATAAGAGGCTTTGTCCTGAATGAATGATGAATGAATGAATGAATGAATGATGAATGAATGAATGACAGAATCAATGTAGAGCCTAAACTATAATAGGCAGAGTCTTGGAACTTTGGCAGTAGGCCCTACCTTCATTTCATAATGTAAGTGCACACTAAGAAAGGATTTTGCAAAATTTTTATTTTAAATCCCAAAAATCGAATTTTTTTAAGGAGAAAATACCTTATTACAAGGAAATAATAAAATAAAATGCATGTACAGTTCTCATGACAACAGTGCATTGTTGGCAGTGTTCACAGGTAGCTTTGGAAGTGCATGACATGGGACTTGGACAAATTGGAGAAGCTATCGATATATTTCATTGGTGTACCGGTAAATAAATAATGAATAATGAAATCCACAAAAAATAATGCACAATTTGATGGAGTCGCATAAGTTTCTCTACCCTGGACATAGAGAATACCATTTTCTCACGTCACATTTTGATGTAGAATAACAGTTCATGTTGCAGGGACAGCGTTTTCAGTTGTCTCAGCTTGAGTGTGCCAACGAGTATGCCATATCAGAAGTTGCTAAAAAATTCTATCCACTGATTTGTTATTCATATCTGTAAGCTTTGTATTTTTAGTTGAGAAATATGGATGTTTATCATAAGCCCTAAGCACTTAAAAGGAAACAAAATAGGATGGAACATTTTTAGTCCTATGCACGCACTATATTATTATGTCCCAGGTTATGGGGGAGGAAAGTATGAAATTGATTATATTTATTTTTGATTTCAGCCTTGAAACAGTTGTATGGTAACACGAGAGTGAAAAATAAAACATTCCATAAAGACAGTACAATTTTATGTTACTGGAACTTCTGTTTCTTATTTGAACCTCAACCAGGCTTGGTATGTAGAAGCAATGGGGTGCAAAATTTTACATCCTCTATGAGCCATAAAAAGTTGTATCAAGCATTTTCTGAGAGAATGTGAGTTGTTCTACCTCTCTTAAAATTCGAAATACCTATATAAGGACTTAAGTTTAATAGTTGAATAAAAAACACTTTCTTTAACGCACTTTATTTACCTTAGTAAACTTCTGGACGGCCGTTTCGCAGGTGGTGTTCACACCTGCGAAACGGCCGTCCAGAAGTTTACTAAGGTAAATAAAGTGCGTTAAAGAAAGTGTTTTTTATTCAACTATTTGTTACACAACACTAAAGTCGGACACAAGAATGAATTAAGTTTAATATCAAAAGTCCTCCATAAAATACAAAACCCGAGAGACACTAGACCTTTTAAGCTAGTACATAATATATTATTCTAAGAAGTCAATTTTCATTTGGGCAGAGGAAGTTATGTGTGTTTCACATCAGATTTTCAAAATTACACATTTATAAAACTCTCTAACCTGGATTTGAATTTCACTGTTTATCAACATGTATGTGACCTAAAAGTACAAATCAATATTTGGAATATAATTTGAATCCATTTTACTTTGTTTCATGTTGACATTGCAATTCTGGCATTACTGTCCCTTATTCTTGCCTATAACACCAGACAACCTTGCTGCTATGCATTATACTTTTGTATTTTTCTGTGTCATTGACATAGTTTGACAAAAAACCCATATGAATGGCACCACTAGATAAAGGGAGAGCAGAGATAATACATCTTTTTTCAAACATAGAAGCACATTCCAAAGAAAATCATGGTTACATCCTTATTTCAAGGAAGTCTTCAATTGAGGGAAACCTGCTAATGTGAGTGTACATAAGTTTAATTATCACCACATAATGGACAACATTCAAGAACATATTTGTTTAAAATTGTTTGCTAT
This sequence comes from Ectobius pallidus, assembly GCA_964059195.1. Taxonomy (NCBI): domain Eukaryota; kingdom Metazoa; phylum Arthropoda; class Insecta; order Blattodea; family Ectobiidae; genus Ectobius; species Ectobius pallidus. The sequence continues at coordinate 78,609,656 of CAXKWD010000006.1, forward strand.
TACAGTAAAAGTCCTACATTACTGAGTCGTGGATTCTGGTTCTGTTGTTTCATAACTTTGTTTCTATCCTAATGTGTCTAGAGGGTAAAAGACTTACGGTAACTTCCTTAATTGTGATTTTTTTTTTAGTATGTTCGACTGCTTTAACTTTCTTGGTGTAATAATATAGTCTGTACCGTAGTAGTTTTTAGAATGAAATTCTCATGATGTTTATTTATACAAATTCATGAAGTTAATATTAGTATGCTCTTTATTTCAGGGTTCCAAGGGAGAAGAAAATGGACAATCTTAATTATTGTTACCTACAACTTAGCACCTGACCTAGGCACCAGCTACTAGTTGGAATTGCCTTGTCTACATAGTTAAGCAGAACCCTCATACAACAGAGGTATCCTCTTATATAGTCTACTGCGAATCATCAGCAACAAAGGCAATATAACTATTGCTATTTCTGCAGTAGATTAATACTGAAATTATACTTTAGTCTATATCTGTTTTCTTTCTCACCTTGTTTTCATACTGCAGACTGGTCTGCCTGTGAAAGAATTGTAACTATAGCATTTAATATTAATGATAATAATAATAATTATTATTATTATAAAAGTAAATTATTATTAATAGTAAGGAAGGTCAACATTGCAAAGATAACATTTTGTACAGCCAAAGCCTCTGAAGTTACCAAAAAAAAAATTATGGTTCTCAGTCAGTTGAATACGTTATCAAATTTGAACAAGGCTTTAATTCTAGTAATGCAGAATTAAAATTTTGATGAGCGTAGTGAAAAAAGTAAAAACACAATAAATTCACAATTCTGGAATATAGAAAGTCATGTGTGTAATAATATTACTGGTACTGAAAGCCAAGCTACTGTATGGCAGCATATTATTCTACAATGAGAAAAACAGAGGCTTGAAACCAAAGGTGCCCTAAATGTTATGTTTTAGATTTAATTATTAAACTTAGATGTAATGTGTTGTACTAATTTTACATAATGATGATGATGCTGTTTAGTCCAAGTGAAACCAAAGTAACACTGTACAGTAGTGACTGTATGTTCTGATGTGCAGTTAGAGGCCCCTGTTGTAGGCTAAAAATCTTTAGGTAGGATTATCATCATTAAAGGAGATGATTCTGTGTTGATTTATTTAAGTAGAAAAATGTACTTTTGATTTATCTCTCCTAACGTATTTATTATTCATAGCAATAAATTCTCATGCTATATCCAAATTGATAGGGGGAGAAGAGACTTTGTTATTTATAAATGTGTAGTTGAAAATCAAGCTCAGAATACGGGTCCTGCCCATGCTGTGTCACCCCTCAAGGGCGACAATTATGGGCGCAGGAGGGAGGACGCAGGATGCCCAAACGATCTATCCAGGCATATCATACGAACCATATCAAAACCAGTGCTTTCTCTCGCCTCCTCCTTTCGAATAAAATGCTAATTATGATATATTTAAAACAAAACCATTGTAGTTTGAATCAGTAACATGTGAACATTAGTTTTAGGCAGTTTGCCAAATTTTCTGGGGTAAAATGTGATGCGTACTTTATATGGTAGTGTAATAATTTGTATATATCATACCATTACTTTCAATGAGTGTAATAATATTGTAATTCCTGTGACTAAAGTGGCCACCTGTCTCTAGATTCTAGCTCATTTGTGTCAGCAAGTTAGCCTACTGGATATTTGCAAACTACAGAATTATGGTAATTTTTATTGGAATTTTTTTAACTTGAGGCTTGGAAGGGTACATGTTACATGTTTAAAAAATATGAGGTTGCACCCAACGTTAGAATTGTACCAACTGTATACAGTGTGTACATAATGTTCCAATGTAGAGACTGACAGCTTCAGGTGAAAAGGACAATCCAAGAAAATACTGGAGTTATAGCCAATTGGTGGGCTGTAAGAGGCAGATGTGTGTCCTCATGTAACAGAAATGAAAAGATGGTGCAAATATGCATTGAAATGGAACTATAACTTCTGTTTGTTAATAATATGTAGAATCTTATAAGAAAAGGACAAAAAAAAAGATTTATAGAATCTTATTAGTAGTTGCTTTACATGTAAGGTTGATGTGATATAAATCTACCAGAACTTTGGTAAGGACCAGCGGAGTGGGTGCACAGATTCAAACATATACTGGTCAGACCAAGCATTGAAATTGAAATTGCAATACAAAATAAATTGCATCATATTAGAATTTGAAAATTATTCTGAGAAATTGCTCTGTGGTATTCAGTGAACAAAAAATTAATTGTAAACCAGTACATTTTGAGTTCTGACACCTCCTCCTAATGGTCCATTTTGTATGCAGATTTATCAGATCTGTTTGCATTGTGTTGGGCAGCTACATATTTACTTCTTGCCAAATTAATGTAATCAAACGTGGAAAAATTTTTAATTCTGATTAACAAAAAAAATGTTATCCTAAATAATAAAAATACCCATATATTCATAAAAATACATTCTCATTAAGTTGATATAGTTTCCACATTAACAAAAATGATTCTTTGAACTTGGCAAACTGATAGAACAGCCTTTGCTTCAAAAGCATAATATGTTTCTAATATTAACCGTCTAATTTTCCCTCCAAGAGAAAGGAAGCAGGCAGTTCTTGCACAATGCAACAGATCTATTCTGGAAACTTTCCGTCCATTGTTTGTCTCTAGTAAAGACAAAACGCAGCTCAATGCTACAGGGGAGGGTGGGGGGCAAATCAGCCAGCACCTTGGGAAGTGCAGAAATAAACATATCAGCTTATTAAAAAAAAATACCTGTTATTGCAATCCGAACCTTTTGAATGTCATTGTTTGTTCTTGTGCATCTGTTTGTTTGAATATTAAAGCAGAACTGTAATCTTGTAAAAATGAAAGCTCGTATCATTATAAGATGTAAGAGATAACAGTTAGACTGGGGCTCAAAGGGTGGAGGATAATGTTAAAATAGGACCCTTTTATTCAGTGTCTGTGCAGAAGTTCTAATTGGTAAACTAAAATGAAATATGTTTAGATAATTATATAATAGGTAATGGTAATATTTTAATATTGTTTTCCTGGGGAATATTTTTTGTTAATGAAATGTGGAACAGTATTATGAATTAGAGAATTTCAATTATTTCCAAATGTGTTAATACAAGCTGAGATGAAGAAAGAGTCATAGATACTTAAATCAGCACAGGACTAGAAGCATTGAGTCAGGGTACTTAACACATTAAGGAGTAATCTTTTAATATGTATGACTGAAAACTGTGTGTTTGTCTGTGTGGCTAGTGTGTTCATTGCGATCTAATAATTTATGAAGAAGGGTATTAAATTGATCAGGGCTATAAAAATGCTTTATGTTCTGCTAGAATTGAACGATGATAAAAGTACTGCCTTATTCTGCTCGAGCTTTGCCAGGCAACATTATATAATTGTGAGAGTGTGTATGTGTGAGTGTTCTTATGATAAAGTGTGTTCTGTGTATACAAAAAATTTTAGCTATGAAATTGTTCCCTGAGTCTGACTGATTCAACTTACATAAAATAACAGATGAACAAAATTAGTAATAGAATAGGTAATCTCATTCAAGATAAAGAAAAAACTCCCTAAAATGTAACCCTCTTTGTTATTATAGGAATTTCTGTCTCCTTTTTTAAATAGATATTCTGTCCAGTGATTTGTTTTAAAAGTATTTTGCACGATATGAAGATTTTCTCACGTCAGATTAACTCCCATCCATAATGATATAATAAGTTTTAGTGTTTGATTTGTATAAAATGTGAAGTAATGTGGTTTACAAATTAATATATTATGTGTTTTGGAGACATTAACTGATTTGAGTGCCTGCTAGGAGATTTGTTGATACTTTAATTGATTGGTTAGCGAAAGTAAGTCTTTGAGCCCCAAAACTGTAGAATGTTGTTAAATCCTTGATGTTTTACCAAGGATATAATGTGAAAACAGTAGTAAAAGCAGGTGTAATGTGATATCATTGGAAAAACTGTATAAAAAGAAGAAAACTAGCCATTCTCGCCTTCTCTATAAGTAACCTGCTTTAGGTCATAGGTTAAAAAAAAAAACACCACTTTCTAAACATATCATGATCTGTGCCCCTTATCAAGTGACATTCTTAAATTTTAGCAAGTAATTGTTAACTGAAGCAAAGTTTGATATATATAAGAAACAAGAATTTACAAAGAAACAAATCCTTTTTGCAAATAATAAGGATTTTGATGAATTTCCTATAATGAATAATGTAATTATTACTATGTATTACTACTTATATATTATATTTATGGGTTTTTAAGTTTGTTACTGAAGGTTTGGCATATCACTGTATAACAGTGCTGTACGTATGTATGTGAGTGTGAGTGTATGAAAATTATTGCAATATTTTATTTGGAACAAAACAAACAGTATGGTACATGTCTCTGTTCAAAAATAATTAAAAAAAGTGTATAAAAATAAAACAGAGGAATATAAATTTATTTTTTCTCTTCTAGCATACAGTTAAGAACTTCAGTTCGGTGGTCTTAACAAATCTTACAAGAGTGAAAGATTATGTAAAGAAACTACGTAAGATGTTTTAAGATAAAATATGTTTAAATTTTAAATTTTGTCATTTGAGATGAATACAAGGTAATGTTTGGAGGCATCACCTAGCTTTAAAGTAGCTAGATAGTAAATTACTTACAACCTTTCTACAAAGAAACTGAAATTAACCCAGCATTGCCATACCCTAGCCTGCCAGTATGTGGTAAAAAATTCTTGCTAACATATATTCACATCACAAGTATGTTTGCCTGAGTCACTAAGTCTTTATTCCAAGAAAAAACATAATAATATAAAAATCATATTTATTATGATAATTCAGGATGTTGTTATAGGTGCTAAACAAACCCTCAGTAAAATAAAATCCCCAAATAGTATATGGTAATTATATTTCTTATAAGAAATGAGACTGCCTGCATGGTCTTGTAGTTAGCATCTGTGGCTATGGGTCTACAGGCCTGGATTAAATTCCAGGTACCTCCTCAGATTTTTCTGAGGTAGGGAGATCAACCTCGTAATACAAACTGAGGAGCTACTTAACAGAAAAGTAACGCAGCGGTCAGATGGTAGGCCTAGTCCCTATTTTATTAAAATGGTTTGAAGCATAGAAAGTAATATTATCACATAATGATCAAGATATTTTCGCTGGCCCATAAATTTTAATCCATTGACTGGAGATTTTGTCACCGAGATGGATGTCATAAACATCAATAGTAAAACATACGACATGTTAGCAATGTCACAGGTGTCTCAGGAAAACAAATCAGACAATTCTTCAGGGAATAAGAATCTGCATTCAAAGTTGTTCATTAGATTTGATTTGTTTTTCTCTCTACTGTGATTTTTTTTTACTAACACCGAGGAGGTCCCTTGATCCAAGGGACTTTTTATATAAAGTTGACTGACTTTTCATATAAATTATCTCTTTTTTTTTTCTTAAATGTCTGAAGCAAAATTGTATAACAAGCTGGAACTCATTGAGTACGGTAATAAGGCTTATTAATAATATTGTACTTAGCAATTCATGCCATGTCATCAGGTCTCCTGCTTGATATACTACACTTGCCATAAGATTAAAACTCAATTAACCCCTAAATGCTGCAGGCTTTTTAAAACTTAAACAATCCCTAAACACTTATTTTTTGTTTAATTGCTATCTGCAATTAAATGAATGATTCAACAGGTTGAAAGGGAATGTTACTTATCGATCAGCAAATAGGTAGCCTACTGTAGTTTATTTTTGCAGTCCTAAGAATCAAATAAATAAATATGAATTTCAAAAACATAAGAAAAGTATTTACCAGTACCACACCATTTTTTGTCATTTCAGATTATTCTGAAATTAAGGCTTAGTTTAGCTAATTGCCCTTGCTACTATAAATATTTTGAAAGAAGCATGATCACTTGCTGAAAACAACATTTGCCCATAGATGAGTTAAGCTATATTTTATCATGTCAGTGTCATCAGTACGTATTCATGTCAATTTCGTGAATGTAAATAGATCACATTACTACTTAATGTCTCAAACATTAAATCATGTACCGGTATTAATCTAATGGGTTATATTTTCATTATCAGTGAATTACTATTGTATACTATTTATTATTAAGTCCGTTCCTTCTATAATTTAGGATGTATAATGTATGTCATAGGTTAATATGTCAATTTAGAAAATAAAAATACAGACTCTCCTAACAAGTTTAAGATCATTAAGCAATCATAAGATTCTTAAGAAATTGATATCTTTTATTGAATTAAACAGTATAAAACAGTAGAACAGTATGATGCAATGGGATTCCAATGGGATGCAATGGAATACCAAACTTCAAAAATAAAAAGACCTATGTAATTATAAAAGGAGAGTGTTGTGTAGCTACTACATATTAGAAAAAGAAGTATGGTACTATATAATTTATTAGGCTTCTATATCTTCATTGCATTTATGATAGAATTTGAATTTGAAAGTATACAGTAATAATATCCAAATATTTTAAACATAATATAGTATTACCATTAGATATTTCTGTGAATTAGAAATTTTACAAGTTTTTTCATCTTTTGCCACAAATGTACCCTACAGATAAATTACCAGTGATTTTAATATTATTTGTAATTTGCTTTCATGCAATTTTAATGTTAATGCTGATTAAACTGTGTGTATAGGTACAAATTGTTTTCTCAAGGAACAGAATAACATTTTTTATTATGTTTAATTTAAATTGCACAATTAAACACATATTAATTTAATCAGAAGAGTATAAATGGTTCAATTAATAAAATTTTATCTAACTCGTGTTTTAATTGCTGTCTACTGGTATATCTTTTATTTAAATATCATTTAAGCATTTACATAATTGTATATAATTGATTCTTTGGTTACAAAATGGATACCGGTACCCATAAAGACTTCAATGAATAAAATAGTGCATATCAATGACCCAGGGCATAATTCTGTATATAAAAGCTTACAGTATATATTTTTGTTTAATTTTACATGATTACAAAGGTAATTTTTAAGAACCAATATAGCAGACTGTGATAAAGTGTTATTTGTAATGTTTAATTTGTCATATTCCACAGTTTACAGTATTGTATAAAATTTCATATACATTCCAAAAATTTGTGGTCCACTTAAAAAATCCAAATAAGAAATATGTAGGTATTTGTTTAACTTCTGAGATACCTTTTAAGTAAGAAAAAATTAATTTAATTTTTTTTCCCTGAATATGCAATACCAGTTTATACAATAGTCCTAATTTCATTATTTTAGAATATTATATTCACCTACAGATGAATTAGTTTCATAAAGTTCATAAAAAGTTAATAAATCTCTATATTCTTGCACCAAAATCTATTGGTTACAATGTGGTTAGGTTTTACAGATTTCTTTTTATTTATTTATATCAGTTTTTTGGTCTTCATTGGACCACTTCAGTCAATAGTATACAAAGGATTCTTCAGTTTCCTGTTAGCCTAGTAGATTCCTTTTTATTAGTTTTTAGTTATTTTTTATTTATAGTACTTTTTAGGTACTTCTTACGTGGTATTCTTCTGTAATTTTCTTCATCCTAAAACTTGTTCTTTAAAATACCATGAGTACATGATATATTATTATAAAATATATATAACTAATTGAAAAACTTAATCATACTTTTAGATGGTGCATTGGGTGAATTTTTAGTAGCTGAGCCTCCTTCACTGAAGAAAATTTTGATAGAAGGTGTCTTCTTGTTATATCTTCGAAAGTTTATGTAACAACTACATCTTTAGATTTGCCTGTCATAATTACATAAGCAGTGTATTTTTATTATATCATTCCATTAGTGCTTATGAAAATTGATGATAATTCGAATGAAGTAAAAATTAGTTTTAGTAAAATCATTTTAAGTTTCAGGCATTCTAATTTTCTGTGATAAATGCCATCTATCAAGAATAAAGAAGTCTGTCACTTAATGTTTATGTTAATTTTCATCATTAGAAAATATATTTAAATATAACATCTTTCTTTCTTTGAGCTATTTGTGGTTATCGTAATTGACATTTCAGTTGGTAAGTACATAACATTTCGTGTGATTACACAATTAGGTAAATCAATGAGACCATTTTAGTACTGGTACTATATAACATACTAATGTGATTAAATAAAGTGTATTTGTTTCACTTTCAGCTAAGTGTCCTTCCTCCTATGTATGATGCCAAATTTAATCTGAATCCTCCTATCTCTATTTATCAATGTTATGAGAGGACTGTAGTTTACAATGCACAGATTATATCAGCACCTGCACCAAAAACTTTGCTGACAATCAAATCCTAAATAAACATTGTTAGATTCAGAGAATGTAGCATCATACTTAATGAGGTATTAAATGTGACTTCATAGTAATTACCAGTACTCGATTTACTTTAAGCAGAGCTAATGCTTGCTGTGATATATAATTTCAAGTATGGTACATTCCAATTTAAAAGGGTAGTAATGTGAAGTAATTTAGCTTAGAATGCTTCAGAGATGATGTTGGGAATAAAATAGAGCAGGTTGTTTAATTGATTATCTCTCTTATAAAGCGCTCTGGAGAAGTGAGCAATAAGTAGATAAACATTCAGATCTTTTGCACCCATATTAGTACTTTAAAAGTTAAAAGGAAAAACAATAGACATTATATCAGCATGCCTCGTCCATACCCATCTTAAGAGAAAATATATAACATTTTAAATACAAAGGGACTGTTTGGTGAAGGATTAGGCACTGATACAATATTATTTCATTTTATTTTTCCCAGTAAAGATGTAGTAGATGTTAAAATCTTGATAAAAGAAATCCTCACGCTCTTAACTCATCTTATCTGGATGCAGTTCACATCTCAACCTTCATAGATAAATCACAATACATCAATCAATATGTTAAAACAATGTTGGTCACAGCCTTTATGAGAATCACTTGATTGGGAAGCTGGTGGCATGAGTTCCATTTTTCTTCTAAGATGTAACCCAAACAAGAAGATATTTATAAGATGCATTTCAGCATATGATGCTATCTTCAGTTCTTGAGGAGTTAATGAGATAATCTTCTTGAGATGGCAATGCTGAAATGCATGATGTGAATATTCAACACGTCTTGGCTCCATATTCGGAGAAAAATAGAACTCACACCATCTTCACAATCAAGTGACTCATTTAAAGAATGTGACCAATATTGTTTGCTATATGTGGTGTATTTTAATTGTGAATACTGAGGTGTGAACTGGAACCTGCCCTAAGATAAGTTAGAGTGTATAAGATAAGTTCTAAACCAGACTGAATATGTTTATAGTTGTTCCACAATCACACTACAGTACTCTTGTAGGTACAATGTATTGAGTTGACTTCACAACCATTTCTTCTGCTTATTTTATAACCAAAATATTATCAGTAATACAATTACATTTTAATCGTACTGGTCATTATGTAAGTTTTGTAAGTTTGTTATACTCTGTAACTTCAAAATCAACAACTTTTAAATCAGGCTGTCCTTGTCAGTGAAAAAGGAAGGATAAAACTGTACCTAGTTATCCATCTATCTATGCATATGAGAGATTTCTACGAAAAGCTGCCTGTTTTATTTCTATTCTATTCATCATGTAACATACCGGTATAGATTTTATAGTATTGCTAGTGTAAAATTATGGGCATTTGTTGCTTATCAGAGTGATTTTAATATTGAACACGGACTCAGGTTTTCGAACTAAAACATACTGTGAGCGATTATATTGTTAACATTGACAGAATATTAAAGGAAGACATAATATTCTGTAAGGAAATATCACTGAAACTCTATCATATTTGTGTGTGTGTTCATACTGCGTAGCAATTCCAATATAAGATAAGACTTCAGATGAGAAATGAACTATTTGATACTAGTCAGATGTGATGTGTTACCAACTTGCCCCCACCCATGAAAGCATATTAACTAAAAAGAAACCAAATCTTCTTCTGGTCAGGTGATGCATTTCAAACACTGTAACTACCCCAAGAGGTATGTCATTATGATTAGCTATGAATTGTATAGGGTCCAAAGAAAGGGAATAATAAATATGTATATTAAAAATTAAACCTGTTGTGTCATTTTCTTACCTAGAATATCTACATTTGTATTATGTTGAGAAAAAATAAAAACAAATTCAAGTACTTTTATCTAGGGTTGAAGATTAACAAAAATAACATTTTGAAAGATGTGTTGTACTTTTTTATCACCACCTCCCATTAATTATTATTAGGGTTCTAGAACTTCTATACGTTTGAGTAATTACTCTTGCTTGGATTGCGATTCTATTTTTGCCAAAAGAACTTTAATGAGATAAATTTTATTTTCAGACAGACTGACAGACTGTAGCAGCCAAAACCAGCAACAATGCTTGTAGATATTTTGTGAGTGGGATATCGAGTGGCATCAGAGAAGGACTAAGATAAGTGCCTGAAATTCTGAACGTTTCAGTTTATAGTAGTAATAATAGTAGTTTATTTCGTCTTATAAATCAAATACATGATAGTGGGCCTGTCAAGTCTTCTTTTAAGTGCTTACATACCAAAAAGAGAAGAAACATATACAGTTAAAATGGCTTAAAACTAAAATACTAAGATATAATGGATGGTTACACAAAATTAATATTATACATAATAACACACACACTTCTTCGGTAATCTAGCATAGTATAAAACTTCGGGCATGGACGGCTGGACAACAGACATTACATGGTATAATCCTGACTAATTTCAGATTTAATAAAATCAGGTAAACTGATGTAAAAAAGTGCCAGTATGTTTTTGTTTAATCAGTTATGACTGCAATTATGATTATGCAGAATATGTTTTTTTTTTTTTTAATTGATTTCCCAGTTAAGCTCCAGATTTATTCATTAAGATATAGTGGAAGAAGAAAGGTCTACCATCTCGGCACCTGGGTAATTTTAACGGTCTATGAGAAAGGCGCCATAATCTATTATAATAGGCACTAAATTGGGCATTACTCCGGTACCGGTGAACCGATTTGGTTCAATATCAATAGGGTTCTTCCCATCGACATTATGAATGTTTATACCAAGTTTCATGAAAATCCGAAAAAGCGTACTTGAGTTATGGTGCGTACAGATGCACGAACAGACGGACGGACAGACAGACAGACGGACAGACATTTTTTCGTCCCCCACACTGGCACTTAATAACTGCATTTATATAAAATGAATGATTATACACTGCAAAAAGGGATTTTAATCTCTATTTATATTTTTGTCCTTTCTTTGCCATCCGCAGGAGGTTTTTGTTGATCAGGAATTCCTTATACATGGAATTACACTCTTCCGAGAACAAATTTTATTAATACGCTTTACCGAGTCTCAAAAAGGAGGACAAATCAACGTCCGGCATAAAGCCGCGCCGGATGGAGGACTGCTTAGCAAAAAGCCTTACAGTCCAGCCAAAAGTCGGACGTCTGGCCACCCTGGGAGGGGCCCATGTAAAATAAATGGTGTACTGTAAGGATGGATGTTGACAGGGTGCATTAGTACTGCACTGATTGAAAGCCATTTTGTTTTAGGGGAAAAAATACACACTCATTGTTTTTTTTTTTTTTTTAATACAGAGTGTGTCATAATTATTAGTGCAAAATGAAATGGTTGAAAGTGTACAATAACAGAAGCAAAAAAAGTTCCAGCAAACATGGATCTGCAAATGAGCCACTTGCAAGATTTATTACTGTATTCTGAATGTGTGATATTATGAGCCACCACTTGACTTCCTTAGTTGTGCTTCCCTCATTACACAATTAGAAGTATTCCACGAGGAATACTTGTTTACAAAACTGAACATTGCCACAAGATGGAGTTGTAATCAAACCATACATGACAGACAAATGGGTACAGTACACTGTCAAAGCAGTCAGATCACTAACACTAAAAAGAACTAATGATGGTCTCTCGGGATTCCAACCGAAAGAGCTCCACCATCTTCCCTAGCTCACTTCTCTCCCAGAAGATGGCTGCAGAGCTTCTAGCAGCCGAAAGCTCAGAACACAAACATTTTCACCTGGCTGGAATCCCAAGAGTAACCTACGCTGGGAAAGCCTCAAGTCTCTTAAAAAATAACTACTTTATTGCAAATGAAGCATATAATCACTTTCTTTACTTTGTTTACCACAAATTTCTGCAGATTTCAAAATTGTGGAAATGAATGATTTTCTCCTATATGAAACTGAAAAAATCTTTAATGGGTATGTGTACCCCCAGAAAAAGGCACTGGCAATTAGTAAAGTAACACAAAAACAGAGAGAGAAGTAACAAAGTATTAGTTTATATGTGGATGTTTGTAAAGAATTTGGTAATATTTTTTTAGCACTGTGGTTAAAATGTCATTTCTTAAGATGGGAGGAAGACCATATTTATTTCTAAAAATCTTAAAAAAATTTAGATATAGCTTCATGTGCTACAATTAAGAGACCAATAACTTCTACTGTGTTCAGGTTGAAATTTACCACAAAATAAGGGGTTGTTCATTCATAAATCCCCTTCTTCTCTTCATTTATTTCTCCTGGTTGTAGGAGACTCCCCACACAGCACACTACGTATAATATACGAATAATCTACGTATATACGTATAATATACGTATATTATACGTAGTGTGCTGTGTGGGTCAGTTCCATTCTGATGATAGGATCAACGATAATTGCATGCCTTGAAGTCTTGTTTATGGTTATTATATTATCTGCCTTATTGTAGAGCCATTTGTAGCAATACAAGATATTTCTTCATGAACCTGCCATCCTTTAGAATGTAGAACTTCTGCAATTTTAGAATTCACTACAGGATGACTTGTATTACGTAGCAACATTTCACGATCACAAAACCCTAAGACGTGTGTAAAGTTTCATTCTTGGAGCAGCCATCTAAAGATCAGCCAGGAATTGCTTGAACAGCAGCAACGTTGGCATTCATTTTAAGGCAAGTAATCTATTCAGAAGTAGATAAACCAGATTTGTTGGAAATCCATTTATTTGATTCCTTAGCCTCAGCAAACATTTCAGCTCCATTACCTCGACCACTCAACGATAATTTAATTGTGCACTTAATTGTCTAATACATCTACATACGTCTAAAACGAAAATAAAAATAGTGTGAAAAATTGTTATCAGCCTGTGATACTAGAGACATTACAAATGAAATAGCTTCCCTCATCAATATGATTATATGTGTGATAGTGGATGGGCTAAAAGATCTTCTGATTGTTTTCTTTGTAAAGGCCATGTGAAAACAACACACGTGACAGATGTCAAATGGCTCTTATAAATGCAGATAAGAAATGAATTCTGCTGATACTATATGAAATAATAAAACCAGTAAAAGTTTTTTAGTAACTTTTGCTTTTGGATATCATGTTTAATACCGGTATGTTTAATACGTTTAAGTTAATATGTATTGTTTCTGAACCAAACAAAGTAGCTGGCTAATTAAAATATTGCAGACTAAAAAACTTCTAGAGAAGTGTACCAAAACTTATCATTCTAGTATCATTAACAGATTTTAAATAAATAAATAATTTCATTTTGCAAACGGTGTCCTTTAAACCTAAGCATTGCTTCTTTTGTACTCCTATAAATTGCCCTGAAAAAATTAAATAGGCCTACTTTAACAGAATGCAATTTTATTTTTGTAAAAAAAAAATACAAAAATATTTTAGTATAAACGGTTAAAGCCTGTTTCTTTTTACTGTTTCTCTAGGTTTGTTCGCAAAGCAAATCTGTGACCGCTTGAGAATTTGTTGTACTGCGCATGTCCAGTCTGTAACTTACCCATGATTTGCACTTTGCGAACGGTTACAAGAATTTGGAATCGATAGTTTCTGCGTTTAATCGATATATCATATATGATATGCAAATAAAATATATATTTCCCTTTGGCATGTTATAAATGCAATATAATCTATATTTTGGGAGACTTTTAATTATCTTCCATTATTCATACATATAAGTAGCCTATGTTTATAAATCTGGCGCAATGTTATAGGAGGGAGGAGTCAGGCGCGTGAAAATAGGTTACTGCGCATGTCTCTGATAACAATTCATGCTAGAGCCTGCAAACTTTTCTTATAGTACAGAAACTGTCCATGAGAGCTTTGCGAACAGAAGATTGAAATCAGAATCACGGATTCTCGCTTTGCGAACGCGTGTGGAGAAAGAGTGCATGCGCGAACGATATGTTCCTGGTTTCTGACTGCTTTGCGAACAAACCTTCTAGAACTCGTGCTGAAAATTTTGACAAGACAGTACAAGAACTATAGACCAAGTGGAATGTACCAAGAAGAAGTAGAAAAAAGTGTATGAGAAAAACTAAAATTAAATTTGAGAAGTAATTTTTAGTGCATATGGCAATTTAAATATAGGCCTAATTAAAATAAAAAGAATACAAAATGGATTTGAGATCTAAAAGAATTGCGGGTTTTTATAAAAGGTAAAAATCATCCAAATTTCAGTGACTTACCAATAAAACGTGAAAACTTTCATTATCGCCTCCTATTCATTCCCCAGCGTTTTGTAAGGACCCTAATTTTTAATATTATAGAAGGGGCTTATTAGTAATCCAACAAAATTATTTAATGAATGGCGAAATAATTATGGAATGAGAGAAATTTCTGCATGAGAAAGAAGAAAGAGATATTTTGTATAATTTGTTGGTAGTGGTTGGTAGTATTGATTTGTAAGGAAGCCGTGATGGTTTGTCTTTCATTTAGTGCTCGTGAGTTTATAGTGCTTTATCGTGTTAAATAGCAAATTTGGTGAAGTTTTAACTCCAATTTGACAAATCAAGTAAGTAATTCTTGAATTTAACATCGTTATGTGTAAATATTGGTGTCTAGATAATTATTCCCGTTGTCTACAACATCGGACTGATCCTATGCTTTCAAGGTCTGCATATTTGTCGAGGCATGTAGAATTGACCATGATAGAAATAACATATCTCAGAGGCTAGGGGATTCTCAGGAAACAAATATAGTGGTTACAATTGATTACCGTTAATTTTATTATGAATTAAGAGTGTATGGTATTTTCTTAACGCTATGTCGCCAATAATTGCCGGTAATGGTATGCAGATTCACAAAGTTTTCCATGCGCAAGTGGGAGTTATCTTATCGTTGCTATTTGTGTATGCTTAGCGGAGAAAACTGCAATGAATAACCCGATGGATGTACATGTTTACCACTATATCTAAGCATGCTGTCTGAAAATACACTTTAGACCCATCATTAGATTGATTATGTCCGAGAAGTGCTGCAGGCCATCAAATCAACATGGCTGTACCCTAATAATGGTGCTGCCAACCAACATACTAACGCGGTATGAGTTGTTGATTCGTCCAGGGTCATAAACAATGCTATAATGGTAGATGCTTACTAGGTAAGACCCCAAACGAGGCAGGAAGTTAAAGTAATGATTTGTGCTGCAGAAAATAAAATGGGTAGGCCTATAATACTATTTTAAAATTTATTTTAAGAATTAATTTACAACCCGTGTTTTACCGAAGGCATGTTACGGGATATTTACATTTACAGTATGGGAAAATGGAACATTACGCGGGAAGCCCATTACGCCCCAGCCAAGTCCCCCACTCCTACTCTCAGTCCCTCCCCTTATGCTGGGAAAAAATAGGGGTATGGTCCACGACTCTACTACAATTCCACGCGCCGTGCTGCAATTGTTATGCGGGCCCTCGGTTGGGAACCGACTCTCCCATTGGCCGGCGGCCATTTTCCCAAAGGCTTCTCCAGTGCTACCAATAGTTCTATATTCTCATGCTTTCCATTTGAGTTATATGGTTAGGTTCCCCCGTTAGTTTATGATAAGTACCGCACTCCAAGCTCCCGGTGTGAAGGGGGTCTGATGGAAGCTTGGAAGGGGGTCCAGGGGCGCGGGGGCAAAGCCCCCAGAAAAAGAAAAACAAGAAAGGGATCCGGGGCTAATGCAAAGTTACAGTCCTCGGTTGAAGGGGTCTGGTGGAAGGCAGGAAGGGGGTCCAGGGGCACAGCCCCTGGTGGGGCTTGGGGGCAAAGCCCCCAATACAGAAAAACAGGGAAATCTGGGGTAGATATGAAGTTACGTATACGATAGGTACCTAGGCCTCGATACCGACTGAGCCATTGAGTCCGGGTTTTTACCGTTAGGTTTCCAGTATTGAATTATCAGCACGTGACCGATTGCATGAAAACAGAACATCGGCCAGCGCATGGAGATTCGTGTTTTGACAGCAGTTCCCAGCGCCATTTTAGGTTAATTTTGTCCCTACTTCTTCACGTTTTTACTTATATTTAGGACCTTTGAACAAATATATGGTGCTTATAAATGGAATCTATAGGTTTTAAAGGATAATATAACATCAAATTTGGTCGTTTTCCGTGCTTTTAAAATGAAAATATCACTTAAAGTAGAGAGGTGGACCATCCCCAAAAATAGTTCTATACTGCGCACTAGGCTCCTCCCACCAACTCTTTAATGGTTTAGGGTTTAATCGCAGAAGAGATTCAATGTGAGACGTAATAAACATCGCGCTATTCAGTATATCTCCTAAACTAACATAACGTTGCTAACCTAACAAAACCTGTCACTGTCCTAGAATTTACCTATCATTATTTAACTAAATGCAGAAGCTTTTTACCCTTCTATACCTTTCATAAAACATCATTACGACTATCAAGGAAGCCATGGTACAATAGGTGCATGCGCAGGCTTGGAAGCGAGGGGAAGGAACCGGCGGGCTATTCAAGTCTAATACCAAATTCAGAATGCCCTCCTAAATTAATATCGCTGTTCATAACCTAACTGCCACTGAACTAGAATTTCGGGAGAATTCAGAATGCCCTCCTAAATTAATATCACTGTTCATAACCTAACTGCCACTAAACTCGAATTTCGGGAGAATTCAGAATGCCCTACTAAATTAATAAAGTAATTTTACTACGGTACAATTGTAATTTTCGTAATATTTTATTTCATGTAGTTTTGATATGTTGCAAGGGTCATTGTTGTAATATTTGTTTTTTTTTTTTGTGTTGCCGTCTTAATTTAACATGCTTCATACGTATATGACAAAGGCTACAACACTGAGCTGCAGTATCGGCACTGAGGAAGTACATCTGCATAGCCGTGATAGGATATGTAGGGGAAGTAAACAGTAGCATGCGCATTGGCTCGGAAGTGAGGGTCAGCAGGGGAAACGAGCAGGTGGGTGAGAGTGGGTGGAGCTTCGCCGGTGCGCAGCATAAATCTATCTATTGCCTTTATGCTTTTACAGTAAAGAGTGGAGAGAATGTGGTTGATGAAGTCTGTGACATCCTTAGTATGAATGTAATATTGCAGAATCAACCTGTTACTTCTTCGCAGCATAGTATTCCTATGCAAAGTACTGCTTCTAAACATATGAGTGTTTCTAAGCAAATGACTTCTCACAGCAAAACTAAAGCAGCTAATAGGCGTGAGAAGCCTCGTGTCAAGCAAGCTCATTCTAATCGCTCATTTCCTAGTTCTGACTCGTCGATCGATTCAAACTACTCTGCTTTCTTGCACTCAGAATCAGCTGTGGATGAACAATTAGCTAGGTTCTGGGAATTAGAAGCTGTCAATAATTCTGCTCCATTCCATGATGAATCGGAATGTGAGAAACATTTCTCTCAAACTACCACCAGAGATGACTCTGGAAGATATATAGTTAAACTTCCTTTTACTGCTCCGCCTGAAACATTAGGTAGCACAAAGCAACAAGCTTACAAACGGTTTCAGCTCTTAGAAAAAAGACTGTCATCCAACGAATATTTACGTACTGAATATGTCAAGTTCATGCAAGAATATGAGGATCTAGGTCATATGCAACGAGCTGACCACATTACTAATGCTCCTTGTGAATACATTATTCCTCATCACCCAGTAATTAAGCCTAGCAGCACTACTACAAAGATTAGAGTAGTCTGTGATGCCTCAACTAAGTCATCTAATGGAAAATCCTTGAATGACAATTTAGCTATAGGTCAAAGTCAGCCTCCTGAACTTCTGCCCTATGTAACTAAGTTTTCACATCTGAAGACTTTGCGTATGATAGCATATGTTCTACGATTCATAAATAATTGTAGGCCTGCTAAAATTAAGCTCACAGGTCCTCTTGAACCTAGTGAAATTTCAAATTCACTCTACACTTGTGTGAAAATAATTCAGCAAGTCGATTATCATGATGAAATCAATGCTTTGACTTCGTCTGATGTCGTTCCTTCATCTAGTAAAATACACTCACTTTGTCCATTCATGGATAGTGAAGGTATTCTTCGTGTTGGTGGAAGACTGAAGCACTCAGAACTGCCCTTTGATGCGAAGCATCAGATTTTGCTTCCAGCTAAGCATCCTTTCACTAAACATCTCATTCGTTTCACACACTTCAAACTATGTCATGCTGGTTCCCAGCTTATTATAGCTCACTTACGGGAAAGGTTTTGGATACCTTCTGTAAGGAGAACAATTCGCTCTGTGATCAGACAGTGCAATGTCTGTTTCAGATTTCAAGCTCAACCTTTTCAGCAAAAGATGGCTGATTTACCATCTTCTCGTGTATCTCCTATTGCCCCATTCACTAACGTCAGCATTGATTATGCTGGTCCCTACTCTATTAAATATGAGTAAACCTCTTTATTATTCAAAGCTTAAATCTACTCTTTTTCACATAATCTAATATATTTTAAAATTATTTTCAAGAAAATAATTTTGCGGGCAACTTATGTTCAATCATAGATTTAAATTATGTACAAGTTAATTATTTTTTGCTGCCAACTTAACAGCAGTATATTCTATTTATTATTTTTTCTCTAGTTTTTATTGTTAAGTTTACATTTTAAGTCATTGCATTACGTCCTATGTTCATTTACTTTCAACATTAGATTTAGCTTATCATTTTGGCTTTGGATATCTTTCTTTTGTCAGTTCCTGTTTCTGTAGTCAACTTGATTCATATTACTATTTAAATAACATTCATTTTCTAGCTTGTAAGCTATTATTCCTATTCACTGTCTTTATTATTCATATTTGATTGTTATTTTTTGTATCCAGTCTTCAGGATACACTTCTTGAGCAGTTTATATGCGTTTCATATTGCTCATTGACTTGACTTCCTTCTTCTTCACTTCAACAATTCCATTTTACTTATACATGAAAGGATTCATGTGTTTCTCTGGTGCTTCAGATTATTGAGATATAATTTGAACATCAACTTTCATTCATTCTATTTGTAAGGATAACATATCCTACAGATTCTACATTTCTTCATCATATGCTTCAAGTAAGCAATACTTCTAGTGCATCAAGAAATGTGCTTGTCTTTCATTCAACTTATGCCTGGCAAAATGGCGTTCTTGTGGTGTTTTGCTAATTGCTAAATAGCTGGGACATCACGACATATATATGCTCATCCTTACAGCAGGTAAAGATTCTGCTAATTTCAATTTATACGAGGACATATACTTCACTTCAAGTAAGTTATCAATAGTATTACTAGAAGTGGCTTCAATTCTCCATTCATCTACGCATTAAACATCGATCTTATTGTTGAGATTTAGCTATCGTTAAATAGCTTATACATCAGACTTAATATTCAGTTTCTCATATTGAAATCTACTTCTACAAGTGTCACACTTCACGGACACATATATATATTTATTCACAAATGTGATTTTATGTGATTTCAAGACTGAATCTTCAACTCCATTATTTACAAACTTTCATTCAATCTCATGCGTTAAGATGACTCACATATTACATCAAACATAAACTCTACATACCTGAAGATTGTCATCCATTGTATGGATATATAAATGCTACATCAAGAAGACTGTTAGCTGAAGACCTACTATCTTCGTTTTCAACTTTGTCAACCAAGTGAAAGTGTATTTGTTCGTGTGCTTAGCTTATAATTAAATGTTATGTCTTATATTCAAGGTTTCATTGAGTGATGTATGCTATAAAGCTTATTCATTTCATTTCCTCCATTATGGAGGTGGTCCTCCGCCATAGATCTTATTAATTGTGGTTGGCACGGAAAGTGTTAAGCACAATTAAATTTACAATCTCGTGTAGGTATTAGGGACTTTTACAGTCCGCTATCACATATAATACGCCCCCTGATCCTACAACGGCCGTGTTGCAATAAATTCCGACTGCATCAACATACTGGATATTAACTTTCTTTTTTATCAGTTTCTCAAACAACTCTTGAGAACAAATACTCTTCGTCGCTCCCGTGTCTACAATAACTGAAATAACTTCCTCTCCTATTTTTACCTCAATTATTGGTGTTTGAATGGCTTTTCTTTTTATTTCAACATCGTCATTCACTGTATGTACATTTACAGAATTTACATTTATCATCATCTCATTCATATCATCATTGCTTTCTATATTATAGTGGAACCCTACTGAGATATCAGGTAATAATGTGCACGCAGCATCCGGATTCGTGATACTGGTTTGAATTAGTTTAAATTCTGGTTAGCCCTCTGGCTACCTGAATTGTGATTTTGACTGTGGAATTATCTTGTTTGGGGGTTTTGTGGGACTCTGTTATTCCTATTCTCGGAATTTCCTCTTTCAACTCTGTTTTGTTGCTCAATTTGCGGTTCACTGCGCCTAAGCCTATTAGTACCCATGTCAGTAACCTGCACCCCGCTCGCTTGTTGCATCGTTCCCCTGTCATATTGTCTGACATTCTGATTATAATCTCCCCTATAGTCATATCTTTGATTATTTTCATCTCTCCCCCTTGGTCCACATCGCATATCTTGTTCAGTTTGATACTGATTTGAATAAGTATACGGAGGCCTATTTTCTCCTACTCGGTCTTGATTTCTCCAATTCCCTTCGTCTTTAGAATCATACTGGAAGGTGTTTTCTTATCACTATATTACGGTACTTTACTACTATTTCTCGCAATGGTTTCATTTGTATCATGTTGTGCAACAGTACTCAATTACAACTGCCGTCACCAGACCTCTGAACCCTATCATCTGGCCTTCCTGATCAGTTATTGAAATGGTATTTCTTACATAACCCCTTAAGATAAAGTGGGTCTTTTTTCAACCCTTGATAGTGCAGTGTGAAACTTTTCTGACTTGGCAACGCTGTTAACCTACACCTGTATCCCATTCAGCTTGAGCTGCAAACAAAATTACTAAAATATATTGGCTACTGTATCCCAAAAGTAGTTTTTTTTTGGCCTTTGCTTTTTCCATTTATCAGCATTTACAGTAAACTTCAGTTTTTATGCAAACGTTCTCTTATTTTCTCATGCATGTAATTTTAGCCTATATTGCTCTTCTGTTACAACCTTTGTTTTATGAAAAGCTATTTCTCAAGAATTTTAATACTACAGCTTTAATGTGATAAATAAATCAAGATTTAAAAAATGAACTAGTTTCTACATTGAATGTGGTTATTAAATTGTTGTTAAAATTTTGCACACTGTCACTATGGTCCACGGGGCCAATAAGTCTTTGTGATTGGCCCACCCCCTGTTCCAACTTGCACATGCCTGAATTAAAGCAATTGTAATTACAGTAGAACCCCGATAATTCGAGCTAATTGGGGCTGAGGCTACCTCGAATTATACGGAAATATCACTAAATCAATGGGTAAATCGCAAATAAGTTTTAATGAGCACAATAATGGTTTAAATAATAAATAAATAAACAATATAGTAGGCCTACATACCTGTGTTATGCCTATATCTAAATATTGTCAAACATTTCCAATTTGCTACATCGGCATCCTTTAAGGATTAAGTCATTGTCTGACCCTTAATGGAGTGGAACGGGAAAGCGGCGCTACTAGGAAAACACTTTTAATTACCATTGTCGTTGAGTAGGGATTACAGTAACAATACAGTATTCTTTTCTGAAAGGATGGTATGCACTGTACAATTGATTGACACGAGGTTCCGACAAAGAAAGATCGAACCTAACGGTTTCTGTCAATCTGTAATAGAAATGCATTAGCAGTCTGAAGCCAAGGTTATTTCTGTGTATTATGAACAAAAACCCTGTGGGACAGTTTTACCTGCATTTTTGTGCATGGAAAAATTGAAAGAAAGCTCAAAATGTAACACATTCGAAAGTGCGTAAAACTTATATGCGGACACCGTATAAAAACGGGATTTTACTCTAGTTTTATGGAAAATTTTAATTTTCTTAAGACCAGCTCGAATTACACGGAACCTCGAATTACCGAGGCTCTACTGTACTTATAACATGAAAAATTTCAGTTATAGTTAATTATGTGAGTAACTTATATTTTGAAACATAAGAACTTCTGAGGCCTACCCAGATCTGAGGCATGTGTTTTTGCTAGTTATGAGATGTATGTGAACAGTGAAGCATAATTTACTGGAAATGGGAACTGCCGTTAGTCTATTGATTTCAGCATTGAGTTTAAGAATGCTTGAGTTATAGCCTAATGCACACTGGAATGCACTTAGTTTTAAAACATACCCATCATTATTAGAGAAGTATTTGTAATAGGCATAACACTTTTTGATCCTTCATTGTTCAGTGGCAGTAGCTTTAACATTTGCGACATTTTATTCCATGTTATTGCATGTATATTGCTGTGATAAGGAGTTGAATAGCAGAGTGTAAAAATGTATAGGTCTACTGCCTGACCAGGAAAACAGAACGTAGCCTATAAGTGTTTGTTGCCTTCCTATGTTATGTAGAACAGAAGAACCATTGACACCCTTGTAACTTTGCCCCTAGAGATGGGTGGTATAAATAAAAAAAAAAGTAACTGCTAGTGAGCCACTGCTCATGGCCAGGTTCAAAATCAAGCACCCGCTCTCTGTTTGGTATAAATAAAAGTTTCCTCTTCCTGCCAAGCTGCTGCTCAGGCAAGTGTTAGCAGATGCTCCACGTCTCCATTACTTATCACCCGACACAGGGGCTAAGTAAACGAACATGACATTTGACTCTGTGCAGTGATTTAAACTTCAGGATAGCCATCTGAATGGTCGAAGAAAGTTGTGATTTTCAAAAGCAGTTCCTGCAAGTTTTAAAATGTCATAAGGAAATAATGAACAAAACTCAATTTCCTTAGAGCAAAAAAGATAAAAGCTTCAACAGTAACTGCTCTCAAAAGTCAGAACAACGAATTAGTAACTTCAAGACAACAATAAAGCAGAAATGAAACCTAAGACTCACTGGGAATAAGCCAATTGTCTTAAAAGATTGGGAAAAGGAGTTATTGGACCTGCCTCGAGCAGAATGTAATCTGTTCATAGCAAGAACGGTAAGAAATTTTGTTAAAAATACTACATTTACTCATTTATTTTAAAGTAATTTATAATATAATGCAAAGAAGTAGCCTATGAACTTGTTTTATCAGTACAGGAGGATTAGCAGTTGGTTTAGGATAATTATCTCTATCTGCGTGAGCCTCACCAGGTAATTCAGAATGTTCCACTCCGTTCTTGTAGTCTTGCGGTAAGGGATGATATTTGCAAGGGTACTCGAAAAGCTATAGCAAAAAGAAAGAACAGAGATGAGTTGAAGAAACAGCTGGACGTATGGGAGGATGGTGTTAGTGAAAGTGAAATATTTGAGAAAAAACAGTAGAAAGACAGAGAACCAGAGAAGGAAAGGAAAAGTTGGCAGATAAAGAAAAATTGGAAGAAAGAAAGATATAAAAACTAGTTTGGGAGAAAGAAACATAACGAGACAGTGAAAACAGGTGCCCCTATTTGTTGCCACTCTGGGCCTATTTGTGTCTTATTAGTAGATCTTGATTTTAGGGCACTAAAGTATTAGTCTTGTAAAGTAATAAATTAGGCATTTAAATGGAACAACAGACAGTGGAAATTTTATTTCTTTCTAATAAACAAAAGAAAATCAGCAAAAACATACAAGACAACTTGTAATAATTTGTGAGCGATTTGTAGGGGGGGATTCAACAGTCCCAACCTCTGGGTACAGATGACATATCTCTGCCAGGGATAATGAATTATTTTCTACTCACTGAATGTACTGTATAAAAATTTATGTAAATATTTATTTCTTATTCTTACAGTTAGATACTAATATTGTTTTGAGAAAAAAATGTATTTTTGTGGCATGGGGATTTGTCTGTCTCTATTTCCTTAGGTCTGTTGTTTTTTCAGCAGTTGGTGCTCTTGTTTAAAATTTCAATCTGTGCATGAGACTCTCAACTCGCTAATTGTGAATTGCTGATTGCTCTATTTACACTGCTTAAAACTCATATCTCCTATTCGATGGATGTTCATTTTGGTTTGATGTGACTGAACATCATTTGAAAAGTTAATAGAAAGAAACCTGTCACAGCCATGTTTACTAACCTTTTTACTTCATGCCTTGAAATTTAATTCAAAACACACCTCCCTTAATTTTTCTTCCATCAAAAACCTATTGCAAAAGACTTTTTTCTTTTACAGAATAACGATCTTGTTAGATACAGTATTCATTTCGTTTACCAGATCACAAATCACATACTGCTGTATAGTCTACAAAAAAAACCTGTAGCCTATAACATTTTATATTAACTAAGAAGATTATTGTTGCATTTTACTTACCATAATAGGAATATTACAAAATACGTAAATTTTAAAAAACTGAATCTGCAATTACCTTAAAATCTCCTAACCTTTCAGGTTTAACTATTTAGGATTTTTAACATTTTTGTTATTAATTTCTTCTGTGGTCTGTACCACTCAGTCTACTTGCTCTTCTCTTTCTTTCTCTCACGTGTTTATATTTGTATGAAGAGATATGGAATTGGTAAAAATAATTAATAAAGATGCCCAGAGAAATAAGGCAATGCTTTAAGAGTGTGAAATTTGTTACAGGTTGTTCATGTTTTACATTAAGTTTTGATTTTCAAATGTTTTACAATTGTACAACCTGTTCTTTACATCTCTGCACATCAGAATCCCTAAGCCCCGTATAAATTACTCATATTCGTTCAAGAATCAACCCCCATGAACCTCACCTTAACAGGATTAACAACTTCACTTGAGCAAGCTGAGTTAGCAAATCAGAAAATCGTGAGCAAATGCTAGCAACAGAGAGCAGTGGCTTAGATTTATTTATACCAAATCCCAAGCAGCAGCTCGGCTATCAAGGTTGTTGACTTACTGCTGGAGACGAGACTGAGGAAGCTGCTTTTTATTTGTACCAAACTGTGCAGCTGCTTGGAATTTGCGAGATTAGAGTCGCTTCTTGGTTTTATTTATACTGTGTTACTGTACATAACTATACAAGCCTGTAGCCTAATCTGTTTCTTTTGGGGGGGGGGGATGCTATGATTCTCTACACACTATGTGTGTGATTTAAAAAAAAAATTCCAGTACATGTATAAGCACAGTTTATTCCTAAAATACACAAATGTACGAAAAATCATAAAGAGGACAATATTGAAACTTAAAATGGTATAATATGTTCTGCTTCCGGCTGCTGGACAAGATATTGGAAAAGTCACTGGAACAGTGCACATATCATCAGGCAAACAACATGCATTCATAGTCTGTTCTGTCTCCTACGCACGTAGGGTGTGCAAAGCCACTCTTCTACTGTGCATAATGAATGGGCAGAGTACAAATTAGTGAAACTTTATTTCTCCATTTTCTCAGTTGATTTCATTGTTTTCTTTCCACCTGTTTATAACTTAATTTGATTCATAGTGATACGGATCGTTATAGACGAGTCAAGACAGCTGCAAATAGGTTATAGACGAGTCAAGCTGCAAATAGGGTGTGAATGTTTGCCTTACATTCTATGCATTGTAGGCCACAGATGCAGTTCTCTTTGTCTATCCTAATCACTTCATAGATTTCATTCCTATTTAAGGTCGATTCTCTATATATTTTCCCTCGTAGACATTTTCTTCAGAAAGCAGCTCAGCAAGCCTTGGTGTGTGTCTAATCAACATATAACACTATTAGCACCCCCTATGGATTGCATGACCTTGACGCAGATGGAAGTGCTTGCATGCCTTGTCGACCCTTTAGGCTATGCCAGCGGTAGTGTAGCTGGACAGGCTAAAGGCGAGAGATCATATGAAGCAATCCAAGGGTGGAAGAGGAACGTGATTCCCAACAGCAGAGAAGGTGGAAAAGATGGCCTAACTTAACCTGCTGTCTTGCTGATAGAAGTTGTTTCTTCAAAGGATAGGGGAAGCAAATTCTGAGCCAAAAATAACCTGGTCCTCCAAGTTAGGGATTTGGCGGGTGGCTGGTGCCCCCCTCCCTGGTAAACCCTATAACTCAGAAAATTGAAGCATTGTCTCGGATTGGATGGATCTCAAGGAAAAAGACCATGGCAAGTCAGACGGACAATAAATTTGGAACAAAGAATGTGCACTCACTGTGTAAAACAGGTGGTCTCCAAGCGCTATTATATGAAATAGACAAGTACAAAATTGATCTAATTGTACTTCAAGAGACAAAATGGATAGGGAACAGAGTTTATGATTACAAGGGACATACAGTATTCTATAGTGGGAAGAAATATGGGAGACATGAATTTAGAACTGCCTTTACAGTCAGAAAATTAAGTTAAGAAGACTACAATGGACAAGTCATGTTTTAAGGATGAATGATCAGAGTATACCCTTAAAATCATTAAAAGGGAAAATGTATGAAAATAGACAGGTCAGCAAACCAAGGAAGAGGTGTTGCTGAATAGTAGGAGCCTTGAAAGTGATGCAGCAAACAGAGAAGAGTGGAGGGAACGATTGAGAGAAGCCAAGTCCCGATTTAGGCTGTAGCACTACAGAAGAAGAGAACACTATTATAGATATAAATATAAAATAAAAATTACGCAGAGTGGCAATGACAATATCCCTGATATTGTTCAGATTGAACCCTTTTCCAGGTAGAGAAGTGATGTGAGAAGAAGTTGGTTGGTTTTTTTGTTGACTTCTTCAGGTCTTCCCTTATGTTTTAGAAAAATCTACCAATTGCGATCGATACCATGTCATGATTTTCGAAAAATTCTTTCATATCTTTACGTTTCATGCTTCCCTAAGTACGAAACCACCGCCCGTTAAAAAAAAAATTGTGATATTTATATATATATTTATATCTTTACACACTAGCGGCCGTAATTTTGAAGATATTTGAACCAAATTTTATTATGTCATTTCTAGGCCCAATAGTTCGGACAAGTTCGTTAATGAACAAAATTGGCCCAAGGGGGTGGTTGGGGGAGGGGTTGAAATTTTTAAAAATGTATATCTCGGCCCCTATGAATTAGAGAGGGAAACTTTGTTTGAATAAATTAGAGTACTCCCTATGGAGTTCACAGTGACACCAACGATTCGGGGGTTCAAGTGAGGGTGGGGGGATGAAAATTCGAAACTTTTGAAACCACGTCTTGTGGGGTATTGTTGAAAAGCTCTTTTTGAGTACTCTACAAATCAATAACTAGTTTCTTGAAAGCTCTCATATGACACGAGATTCTAATGTTTGAAAATAATAACACATAAAAGAATTATTAGGCCTATATCATAATTTTTTGTCTTGTTTAGCGGCTTTGCTAATTTTATTCATTGCTGATCTTGCGCACGGCCTCCCAGAATATTATATGGGTCATTCTCAAATTAACGCACCTTTTGGCTGACCAAACAATTTTTTAAAAATTCAAATTATATAGCTTAACCAAATACATTTTTGGATTGCTATCATTGACCTGAATAACAATATTATAGTGGCTGAGATGTTTAACACTTATATTATAGGAAAAATATCTATTTTCATTCTCCTGTGTCCACGGAGTTGTGACATGTCCACAGAGTTGAGGCAAGTGCATGGTGTTTGCTTTTTAAATCAGATGAAAATGTTAAAAATTACTAATATTTTTAAGAAATGATACTTTATACTTTTTATATTGTAGAATATGAAATTTATAAAGGTGCTGCCTTATATCAATTAAATCAGAGAAGCGCCAGAAATGATAAACTGTAATGATTATTTAAAGAAATGTTTTAAAAACTGAATCACCTTAAAGTTTATGTATGATATATGAATCATCATTTGTGAGGGTGTAGTAAAACAAAACAATTAATTAGAAACTCATATAATTAAGATTTATTTATGTTGTACATGTTTTTTACAAGTTTTCAACAAAAAATAAATTAAAAGTAAAGTAGCTATAGTTACACTTCAAAGCTAACTTAAGACGTCCCACTTTGCTCATGGCCATTCATCAGTTCAATATCATATTCAGTATAATACAGCTGTATAATAATATGTGCCAGTACCTGTGTGTGTGATGCCTCTGGTCTGCGTATTCGGGGCACGTTATTATAAGGCACTGGCACACCTAACAACTTGAAATTCGGTGGCAATTGATCAAAAATATATTGGCCTCTAGAGTTGATTAAATTTGGTTGTTTTAAAATAGCAACAACCTCATCTTTGTTTACAGAGGCTTCAGGCTCAGTGGAGAAAACAAATTTGTTTTTAGTGTCAGTGCACCTTCCCATAAATTTAATCTGGTAACACCCTTCCTTGAAACATTTGGTAACACAACCTGCGTAGAAGTTTACGGTTTTCTTTCCAAAAACTTTAACTACTGGGCTATTCCACGCCAAATCATCCAACAGTGGTTGCATGACCATTTTAGAAAAAAATCATTTTTTGTATATGAGTTCATACATGTTTCAAGATATCAAAACAAGTTTTCAAAAAAATCTTGTGTTCTTGGTTTCCCAGGGGTGTCCATTTTTCAATCCTGGTGTAACACATTTTTTGCAAATGTAGCTGTTTACAAATATTTTCATAACTCAACAACCATAAGAGTTAGAAATTTGAATTATGAACCATTTTGTAACTATTGAAGCATACTTTCAGAAATACTTTACTGTTTTCTTCAACAAAAAACTTTTCATATGAATATATGAGTTTGAAATTCGGGTAAATTTTTCCCAAGAAATCACTTTTTTGACCCAATTTTATATGAGAAGGAAGTGATTGTAAACATTCAATTTTTTTAAATGTTCAAACCTATATGTGATTTGTCTGTGAGGAAAAAATCAGGGTCTAAAAATACATCCCTTATTTCTAAACTGGCCTCAAATATTAGCATTTTTCAGATTTTGACTATTTTTGGGCTTAAATAACTCTGATGGGTACCCTTCAAAAAATCTGAAAAATTGCTTAAAAGAAGAGTTTCATGTGCCTACCTCACAGTTAAAATTTCTATTTCAGCCATTTCATAAAATATGGGAATTCTTCCCTCAAAGAGAGATGTTATAAAATTATTGTAATTGGGTGGTCAAAAATAAATTTAAAACCTCAAATTCTCTGAATTTTAAGGACTTAGGTGTATCTGAAGTGGTTTCATGTGTAAAATCTGTCGATTTACTTATTTATTGCATCGAGTTACTTTTTTTTTTTGCCATTTTTACCATGATTTTAACACTCTTTAATACCAAGTAGTCAAGAGTAATCAGCTATGTCCATTTTCATTTGAGAAAATATACATCTTAAGGTACAATATGGTATAAGATTAACTTAAAAAAATATGTGTGGTTAATTACTATGTAAAATAACAAACAAGGGAATTTTTGTCCCACCCATAACGTCCCACCCGTAACAGTGATAGTTTTGTTAAATTATTATTGATGAGTTAAATAAATGTTTTGACAACTTAAAAACAGTTTATAATTTGTATTTAATCCCTCATACCTTCATTAATAACAACATAAGACCCTAACAGTAATAGCAGAACAGAAAATGAGCTTTTGTTTTGCATCATTAAAATCAGTGTCCAAATTATGTCCCACCCGTAACAGATTTTGAAAAACAAATTTAAAATATTTAGAATAAATTTTAAATAATGCTTTGCATGCAGTGTGGAGGAGAAGGCATTGTAAATTTTACAGGATGTGAAGAACCAATCCTAGTTTATTACTTATGATATGTAATAAACAAAAATAGCTTTTATAATTTGTCAGAATGTCCCACCCGTATTTATGAAATGGCTGATTTCTTGACTCAACTCCTTCTATTAATTAGATAGAACTGAAATATCACACTTTTTAGGGTAGCGTATTTGGGATGAACTACATATAACTCAACTACTATAAGAGTTAGAAATTTTAATTATGAATAATTTTATAACTATTGAAGCTTGCTTTCAGAAATATTTTTATTTTTTTCAACACAAAATGTTTCGTATGAAAATATGAGTTTGAAATTCGGGTAAATTTTTCCAAAAAGAATTACTTTTTGGGCCAAAATTTATATGAGAAGGAAGTGATTGTAAATATTAAATAAAAAAATTATGTTCAAACCTGCTTGTGATTTGACTGTGAGGAAAAAAATCAGG
The DNA here is from genome assembly GCA_964059195.1 of Ectobius pallidus. NCBI lineage: Eukaryota > Metazoa > Arthropoda > Insecta > Blattodea > Ectobiidae > Ectobius > Ectobius pallidus. The sequence goes on from CAXKWD010000006.1 coordinate 78,640,075, forward strand.
GTCTAAAAATACATCCCTTATTTCTAAACTGGCTTCAAATATTATCGTTTTTCAGATTTCGACTATTTTTGGGCTTAAATATCTCTGATGGGCACCCTTCAAAAAATATGAAAAGTTGCATGAAAGAAGCCTTTCATGTGCCTAACTCACAGTTAAAATTTCTATTTATAGAAAAACTCCTTCTATTAATATGATAGAACTGAAATATCACACTTTTTAGGGTAGTGTATTTGGGAGAAACTACATAAATATGATAGTGTGATATTTCAGTCCTATCAAATTAATAGGAGGAGTTGTTTCTAGAAATAGAAATTTTAACTGTGAGTTAGGCACATGAAAGGCTTCTTTTATGCAATTTTTCAGATTTTTTGAAGTGTGCCTATCAGAGATATGTAAGCCCAAAAATAGTCACAATCGATAATATTTGAAGCCAGTTTAGAAATATGTATTTAACATTCTTTAATACCAAGTAGTCAAGAGTAATCAGCTATGTCCATTTCCATTTGAGAAAATATACATCTTAAGGTACAATATGGTATAAGATTAACTTAAAAAAATAAGTGTGGTTAATTACTATGTAAAATAACAAACAAGGGAATTTTTGTCCCACCCGTAACAGTGATAGTTTTGTTAAATTATTATTGATGAGTTAAATAAATGTTTTGACAACTTAAAAACAGTTTATAATTTGTATTTAATCCCTCATACCTTCATTAATAACAACATTAAGACCCTAACAGTAATAGCAGAACAGAAAATGAGCTTTTGTTTTGCATCATTAAAATCAGTGTCCAAATTATGTCCCACCCGTAACAGATTTTGAAAAACAAATTTAAAATATTTAGAATAAATTTTAAATAATGCTTTGCATGCAGTGTGGAGGAGAAGGCATTGTAAATTTTACAGGATGTGAAGAACCAATCCTAGTTTATTACTTATGATATGTAATAAACAAAAATAGCTTTTATAATTTGTCAGAATGTCCCACCCGTATTTATGAAATGGCTGATTTCTTGACTCAACTCCTTCTATTAATTCGATAGAACTGAAATATCACACTTTTTAGGGTAGCGTATTTGGGATGAACTACATATAACTCAACTACTATAAGAGTTAGAAATTTTAATTATGACTAATTTTATAACTATTGAAGCTTGCTTTCAGAAATATTTTATTGTTTTCTTCAACACAAAATGTTTCGTATGAAAATATGAGTTTGAAATTCGGGTAAATTTTTCCAAAAAGAATAACTTTTTGGGCCAAAATTTATATGAGAAGGAAGTGATTGTGAATATTAAAAAAAAAAATTATGTTCAAACCTGCTTGTGATTTGACTGTGAGGAAAAAAATCAGGGTCTAAAAATACATCCCTTATTTCTAAACTGGCTTCAAATATTATCGTTTTTCAGATTTCGACTATTTTTGGGCTTAAATATCTCTGATGGGCACCCTTCAAAAAATATGAAAAGTTGCATAAAAGAAGCCTTTCATGTGCCTAACTCACAGTTAAAATTTCTATTTATAGAAACAACTCCTTCTATTAATATGATAGAACTGAAATATCACACTTTTTAGGGTAGTGTATTTGGGAGAAACTACATAAATATGATAGTGTGATATTTCAGTCCTATCAAATTAATAGGAGGAGTTGTTTCTAGAAATAGAAATTTTAACTGTGAGTTAGGCACATGAAAGGCTTCTTTTATGCAATTTTTCAGATTTTTTGAAGTGTGCCTATCAGAGATATGTAAGCCCAAAAATAGTCAAAATCGATAATATTTGAAGCCAGTTTAGAAATATGGGATGTATTTTTAGACCCTGATTTTTTCCTCACAGTCAAATCACAAGCACTTTTTAACATAAAAAATTTTGAACGTTTACAATCACTTCCTTCCCATATAAATTTTGGCCCAAAAAGTGATTCTTTGTGGAAAAATTTACCCGAATTTCAAACTCTCATTTTCATACGAAACATTTTTTGTTGAAGAAAACAATAAAATATTTCTGAAAGCAAGCTTCAATAGTTATAAAATTATTCATAATTAAAATTTCTAACTCTTATAGTTGTTGAGTTATATGTACCGGTAGTTACTCCCAAATACGCTACCCTAAAAAGTGTGATATTTCAGTTCTATCAAATTAATAGAAGGAGTTGAGTCAAGAAATAGAAATTTTAACTGTGAGTTAGGCACATGAAACTCTTCTTTTAAGCAATTTTTCAGATTTTTTGAAGGGTACCCATCAGAGATATTTAAGCCCAAATATAGTCAAAATCTGAAAAATGCTAATATTTGTGGCCAGTTTAGAAATAAGGGATGTATTTTTAGACCCTGATTTTTTCCTCACAGACAAATCACATACAGGTTTGAACATTTAAAAAAATTGAATGTTTACAATCACTTCCTTCTCATATAAAATTGGGTCCAAAAAGTGATTTTTTTGGAAAAATTTACCTGAATATCAAACTCATATATTCATATGAAAAGTTTTTTGTTGAAGAAAACAGTAAAGTATTTCTGAAAGTATGCTTCAATAGTTACAAAATGGTTCATAATTCAAATTTCTAACTCTTATGGTTGTTGAGTTATGAAAATATTTGTAAACAGCTACATTCGCAAAAAATGTGTTACACCATGTTTGAAAACTTGTTTTGATATCTTGAAACATGTATGAACTCATAAACAAAAAATGATTTATTTCTAAAATGGTCATGCAACCATCTTTTAAAAATTTGGATGATTTCATATGGAATGACCCTACTACGAAATCATTGACTTTGACACTGAGCTGTGAAGGATCATCGGGATCAGAATCACTGTATATGGCAGTGTATATGGGTTTTCTTCGCTGGGTTGTCTCCTGTTTCTTAGCTGTAAAAATACAGTTAAGGGAAATTCTTAATCAATGTTTTATTGCATTTAGAAAGTAAAAGAAATACTAACTTAGGCTTGTCGATTTCCAAATTGATAAAATATGCAAAATGTATCATTAAAGTTATTCAAAGCTAAAAATTAATGTAACTCAAGCAATGTAAAATGTTAAAAGGATACACCTTGAATTTTTTGGTTTTGGAGTCTGTGTTTGGCCCATTTCATGATGAGAAGACTCCACTTCTTTACTGGCATCTGTAGATTCCCCTTGTAGTAGTTCGATTTGCCCCAGACTATAGTGGGTACATTCCTCTTCTAAAGAACAAGTTGCACAGCTCAACTTTCTCGCCAGGATGAATATGGATCCCTTCACATATATAATTTGGTGAATGCTATTTGTTCCTTTAAAGGTTTTTAATCCTGTTGGCTTCAACTGATCAAAATGGGCTATCCTTGACCCAGGAACTGGAATTAATTTCACAGATAAACTGTTTTCTTGCAGATGCAGCACAAACTTTTCAAAATTGTCAATGTCAACCCCTTTAGCTACCAAAGAGTCGGCAGTTCTTTTAATTGTTCCCCCAATTCTATCAGGGGCTCCCTTTCCATGGGAGGCCTCTGAAAAATGCCATGCTATAATTTCAGCTGAAAACAATTCAGATAACTGAGACCCTAGTAGTTGAAACATGGTTTTATTCCTGTACTGGGTAGATGGTCCGTCACTAAGAAGATGCACAGTTTTCAAAGTTAGGACAAGCTGTTTTATTTGTGTTGTTAACGGCTCTAAATGGGCAACAATAGCAACTGCATCATGCCGAGTGTCTTCAGATACGGTAACAAATGATTGGTGCCTTAATTCTCCATTCAAAGAGTCACTATAGTACAATACTGAAGTGTGAAGACTTATTTGCTGTTTAGAGCCACCAAAGTGAACTGATTGAATTTCCTTCCCATACTTACATAAGTTACATAGTTTTCCGAAAAATCAAAGTGAAGAAGAACTTCATTGTATTTCAGTGTCTTTTTAACATTGTCTACCATCTCGTATTGATGGTATATGTTAAATGTGTGTTGCATAAACTTAGGCAAACTGTTGTCAAACACTCTTAGTAATTCCTCTTTGGAGCACTTAATTTCAACTTGGATTGTACGCTTACTTATCTTTTCTTCATTTTTTACCATGATTGGTACTTTTTTTAGAACCCATTTTTCATATGTTACCTCCTCCTGCAAAGAATCACAGTCATTAAATTGTATACGATTGTTTTTGCAAACCCTACAAGTTCGCTCAAGACAGTTCTTTTTATTATCTTTGCAGCTCAGACTTTTAACTACGTCGGAAGATGAATTTTCCTCAATGAGCTTATGTGTTTTTAGTTTTGCTACAATAAATGCAAAATTTTCGTGAATTTTGCACAAGCAGGTGTCACGGTTGTTTACTGAGGGAACTTTAATCCAAAAAGGTCTATACCGACAAAATGTTGCATAGCTTAGATTTTTGTACTTTGTTTCCGAACAGAACCTTTGGTGTAGATGTTTTAACGTATCGTTTAAAAATCGCTTTTGTTTTTTTATCTTGTTCTCTGTCACAATGTCCTTTTTCCCTAGACAGATTCTGCTGCATTTGTCTTGTTCCAAGAACTGCATTACAGCTGCTTTAGTTGCTTCAGACTTGTTTACTACCTCTCTATGTTTTTTTAACTTTAGCCCTAGTCAACTGATAGGCTGTAAGGTACTGAACGTATTTAATACACTTGTACTTCTCAATAAAGCTACCTGAGAGCAAAGACACCCATTTTCTCTTTAGCTTTCTAGATTTTTCCATGTTTAATTTTTCTTTGACCTCCTGGCATATTATTTCATTCATAAAAAGTCTCTTTTTTACCCTATAATCAAGATTAGTGTTACACAACATTTTTTCTACAGTTCGCCTTGGTGTTCTTTTTGTTGGAGACAGTGTGCTTGAAAGTTTTGACTTTAATCTTTGATTTCTTTTTTTATATTTAGCTTCTTTCCTCTCCAGTTTCTCAAGCCTCTCCTCAGCTGACTGTAATTTTTTTCTCAATGCTTCTCTATTTTTCCTTTCTTTTTTTCTGCCTGATTCCACTCGACTAGTTGAAGGGAGTGAATTCGATAATTCATCCCCGTTTTCACTTGGCTGTGGGCTGTTTGCATTTAAAAATTCCTGCATTTCCTTTGCTTTGTTTTTGTTTTCCACGCATCTTTTATAACCTTCTCTCCAGTTTTTTCTAACTCTCCTTTGATCTCTTTCACTCAAATCGTTAATCAATTTAACTTTCCCTTGTTTCCTCCGTTCATGCCATCTCTGTCATTCTTTCATTTTTAATTGTTCATATAAAGCCTCGTCTTCTGTAATCTTATCCCTGGCTTTTTGCATGCTTCTACGTTTCTGTTCTCTTCTTTTTTTCAATTTTGCTTCTGATTCTGATGATTTTTTCTTGGGATTCATTTCGTCTGAAATTGAAAAAAAGTATTGTAGTGAGCAGACGAATTAAACCTGGAAACAATCTTCTACTCACATGAATCAAACATGGTTATTTCAGAATACAACATTCACCGCGTGTTCATCAGGCCGGTTAGAAAAATAAAAACCTGTTAAATAAAGAAAGAAACCTAATATGTAATATTCTAAACCTACATAAAAATGAGTATATAGGCCTACTGGTAATCTTTGTAGCTGCAAACATAAAAATTCTACTTTGAAAAAAAAAGTTATCCTACATAAGTGTTGTTTAGCTTACTTTTAATTGTCACAAATAAATTTAAAAAAAAAGCAAATTTAGATTAAGATGGTAGTAATAAAAGTTATTTTTATTTAAACACAACTAAAACCCAAAATATAACTTGTTATTAGAAGAAACACTCCACTCCATGGACAATTTTCAACTCCGTGGACATGGCAAGTCCAAGGAGTTGAGGTCCACGGAGTTGAGAAAATTAGACATAAGCCATGTGTGAAGGTACAGGTTTGAGGTTAGGAAACACTCTGGATGTTTCTATTGTCATTTAAACAAATAAAAACTAGTTTATGCCAAAAAGGAGTAAATTATAATTCTTACCTTTTTATAAAGGTCCTCGGAGTTGGAGAGATGATCTTGACGAAATCAGAAATCATAAAACTTAAGAAAATCAACTTCACTATAACCAACAACCAACAGCTATTATACAATAGAGAGGAATACAGAGCTTCCCTCCAAGTAGGAAGCAGTGTAGCCAACCCAAAACATGAAATTATTGTACTTTTAGACTGTCATTGGAGTTGAAATGAAATCGAAGGACATTGATTTATTTGTTATAAAAACTGATTGGAAGTACAATTTTTTGATATTTTTGGCATTTAAATGCTCATATCATTCTTGCCCAGTAAATAAAAAATTTAAAAGCTTGAAAATATTTTACAAAGCAGATATTAAAGGTGAATATTGTTTCTTACATTTGGAAGGGGACGTCCACGGAGTTGAGTTCCTACACATTTCAGATTTTTTTCCCAAGTTAGTTTGTCAAGTAAAGAGCTATAGTTTTTTGTGTGATTTTAAATAATATTAACACTATTATTTTTCATAATTAAACTATAAAAAAATAAATAATTTTAGCAGTTTTGTACCTGGGACAGTGAAAGATGAGTTATTTTAAGAATGAAACATATCCTATTCTTGTTGTCAAAACAAATGATTGTAGGCTCTTCCTCTTTACCGAATTCAGTTCTTATTACTGCGGGTTTGCCATGCCAAGGCTAAAAAAGAAGAGTGCTGTGCAGCGATAATAAATTAAACCAAAAGCACTTTGAAATCTACCTCAGCCTGTAGGCCTGCCTAAAGGGATTTTTATTTGAAACCTGAGCATGTGATCTAACGTGTATCCCACTTCACTGTTAGATGGTATGGCAATCAAATCTGTTCTCCTTGAACTTCCATTAGTTACTACAGTGAACTTCTTCAAAGACCTGGAAAATGATGGATTACAGTTCTTCGGTAAACAAAGAGCAGATCATATGATGATGAAAGTTGCATAGAGTTTCTCCAAATGGGCAGGACCCCGCCAACACGTTTAACAACTTCACTTGAGCAAGCTAAATTAGCAAACGTCATACCTCAGAAAATCGTGAGCAGCTGATAGCAACAGAGAGCAGTGGCTTAGTTTTATTTATACCAAATCCTGAGCAGCAGCTCAGCTATCAAGACATTGAGCAACTGTCGTGCAAAAACCACATGTCCCTCCTTATGTTTAGTGCTAAGTCTTCAAGCAGTAGTGGTAATTTTCATTTAAAAAACACCGGTAATGCTGACTATTCCGTCCATTACGTAAGATGAATGTTCCTATCAGAAGTTAAGTGACAGCTCCCATAGCAAACTTCACATGACTTGGCCAGTGAAAGTAAGAATTACCCATAGTAGAGGCCTCAAAACTGTAACATGTGTAGCCTTTATAGTGCATATTTGTCAATTAAAATCACTGAGGAAAATTTTAATACATAAATATTTTCATTGACATCTGTAACCCTTGGTAAAAATCTGCACTTTTTTTAAAATAAAAAAGCAGTACTGTCTTAATTGTGGGCCTATTTTGGCACAGTTAGTATGGTGCTAGCTTTCTATGCTGAAGGTTGTGGGTTTGACTCTGGGTGCTTGTTGTGGTATTTGGGGCAACTGTTAACCAAGTTACTGGTACCATTTTCAATAGATAAAATGTTATTAATTACAATATACGAATGTTATATTTTGGATGTTAACTTAGGCTACTCTTTGAAAGGCAATTACAAAAGGCTTGCCTACATATGGGTACAGTTTGAAATACTGAATTTATTACTATTTGTCTGACTTCAGCATATTGATAATTCCTGACATACACGAAATGCACAGTGATTTCTCTTTCACCCTTGATCGATCCGATTGAGTTGCAACATTTCCCTTCTTTCCTTATTTCCATACTGTTGTGCTCGAAACAGCCAGTCCTTCTGTTTCATTGCTACTTTGACGTTCGAATTATCCACAGTGTGCCTGCTATCTGGTGATAAAAGTTAACGTGAAGGAATTAGTAGCATAATATCAAATAAAATGAGTCAAATTAATCAAATGTACAAATCATTATGATGAATCAGTTTTCATATCTCTAACTCTTAGACATTGGTTCAAGAAATTCATCCACATTTCCTGGCCAGACTTATTTAATGTGGTTTTCCCCCATTGGGATGCATGTTCTTCAATTGCACAGTATCGTAAATCGTACAATTGCACAGTATATCTACAACTTGATGATAATACTTTTCTTTGGCATTTTTTAAATTTCTTCACATATGGTATACAGCAGGGGTGCTCAAACGGTCGATCGCGATCGACAAGTCGATCGCGAGTGCTTTTTGAGTAGATCTCGAGAAGAAAAAAAATTTTAATAAGTAGGTAGGTAACTAATAAAATAACACTGCTTGCGGCAAAAGGTGGCTTTATCAAAGGAACGCGCGGCACTTGTCAAAGAAAAGCCGCGTTGTTTCTAGACTAGACAGTGGAGTCTAGTCTAGAAACAACGAGAGACAGTACAGTCTAGTTTCGGGCGGCGCGTTTGACGGGAACATTCGAGACTTTCGTTCACGCCGATATAAATGTTGCGCCTGCAGGAATTGGAGTCATTCTGAATTGTAACTTGATGGCGATACTACGTCGATAAGTACAAAGTTTATTATTAAATAGTGGAAAATGAGTGCAGTGAAGAAATCTAAAACGTATCATTTTAATAAGGATTGGGAGGAAGAATTTTTCTTTTGTATGGTGAAGGATAAGTGCATTTGTGTTATTTGTCGTGCGTCAGTTGCAATACCTAAGCGTGGTAACTTAGAGAGGCATCATAAAACGGTTCATAAAAACTATGAAAAGGATTTTCCGCCACAGAGTGAATTAAGAAAACTAAAGGTACGTGATTTGATATCTTGTTTGAAAAAAGAACAATCCATGTTCACAAGACCAGTCAAACAATCAAAAGCTGCTACGATCGCGTCATTTAAAATATCTCATATATTGGCGAAACACAAGAAACCATTCGAAGATGGATCGGTGGTGAAGGAAGCATTTATTGAAGCGGGTGAGACTTTATTTGGAGATTTTAAAAATAAAACAGAAATCATGTCTGCTATTAGAGAACTTCAGTTATCTCGTCCGACTGTCACAAGGCGTATTGAAGTCATGAGCCAGGACATCGCAGATAAACTAAAACATGATATCATGGAATGTACATACTTTTCTTTACAGTTCGACGAATCCACCGATATGACAGACACTGCCCAGCTGTGTATTTTTATTCGGATGGTATTCAATGACATGTTGGCTAAGGAAGAATTTTTGACAATCATACCTCTGAAGGGGAAGACCCGTGGCGAAGATATATTTGACGTTTTCTTCAATTTTGTAAAAAACTACGAGCTACCAATATATAAATTAGTGTGCATTACAACCGATGGAGCACCAGCAATGACTGGAAACAAAAACGGTTTTGTGGCATTGTGTCGAGCTAATGAAGAATTCCCTTCATTTTTTTCATTCCATTGCATTATACATCAACAAGTTTTGTGTTCAAAAGTTTTAAACACGGAGGAAATTATGGGCATTGCGACAAAAATTGTGAATTCCATCCGTGCACGTAGCTTGCAACGGCGGCTCTTTCAGTTGCAGTTGGAAGATAGGGAGTCAGCTGAACACACTGATTTAGTTCTTCACACGGACGTCAGGTGGTTGAGTCGCGGAAAATTCCTAGAAAGGTTTCAAGAATTATTGCCCGAAATAACAGCTTTTCTAGACGAAAGAGGTGATGACACTCAGATTTTGAAAAACGAAAAATGGCTAAATGATTTGGCATTTTTGACTGACATCACAATGCACTTAAACACCGTTAACTTGGAGCTTCAAGGTAAAGGAAAAACTATTATTGAGATGATTAGCGCAGTAAACGCATTCAAAAGTAAATTGCAACTTATGATAGATCAACTGAAAAGAAAGGATCTGAAACATTTTCCGTCTTTGAAAGCAAGGATTCCTCAGTTGAATTATGATACGTATGAGGCTGAATTATCAAATATTTTGGGACAATTCGAAATGCGTTTTCATGATTGCAGTAAATTGGAAAATATAGCATCATTTATGAGTTATCCTTTTTCATGTAAAAACATTGAGGAATTAGCTACTGAAATAGCCAGTCAGTTTAATATGAACTCATGTTCTGTTGAAAATGAGTTGGTGCAGATTATATCAGATATACATCTCAAAGCTACAGCATCTGATACAAATTTCTGGTGTTTTATATCTGAAGATAAATATCCGAATGTAAGGCAAATCGCCCTTCAACTGACGGCATTTTTTGGGTCAACTTACTTGTGCGAGTCTGCATTTTCTGAAATGAAGATAATTAAGTCAAAATATCGCAATCGACTAACTGACGATCATATGTCATCATGCTTGCGATCAGCACTCAGTGGTTACGTACCATCTTATGAAAAGTATGCTGAGGACATGCAGTGCCACGCTTCAACATCCAAAGCCACTCCTTAGTTAAGTTTAACACCATATGTAACTCTTTTGTTTTGTAACAACCAATAAACTCGCAATTTTGAATAACTATGAGTTTTTTCATTGATATTGTAGAGAAGAACCTAACTAAACCTAACCCAAACCTTGACTAAAATAATGTACCTATACTGCGCAGAAAGCTAATATCTATATATGCTACGGTACGCCCTACCTAGGTAGGTAGGGTGTATCGTGTATGTACGACAACCCTGCATCACACACACTTGCAGTCTCTCAGAGTCGATCGTAAGTAGTCTAAAAATATTGAGGTAGATCGCCAGCAGTTCAAGTTTGAGCACCCCTGGTATACAGTAATGCAAAGTGCCTCATTCTTAACCTTTTCACTGCTAACATATTCACTGTGCAAACTAGTGGTACTGAATTAATTTACAAATTTCTTTTGTAATCATAAATGGGCAAACACTAATATTGTGCAAATGATTTGTCAGTTTCCTCCAAAACAAGAGCACAGCATGTATTTCTTGAAGTTTAGACTGATTACACAACCCTGGGTAACACCACAGCTGCCTTATAATGCATTTCAGTAGATGGTGCAATATATCGCCTGAAATATTTAGCTATGAATTGCAGTTCAAGGCAGAGAACAGGGAACTGATGGTGTCAGGATGTAGACTACAGATGACACTGTACACTGACACACTTTGAATTGCTGCCATGGAAAATTTCTTCCGTCTAGGCATGGTGCATTGTATATATGCGTCAGTAGCACGACTAGCAGTAATGGACGCTAATGCATATATATACGGCAGTATCAGTAAAAGGGTTAATATCATGTGTCCATTAACCCAGTGATCCATAATATTATACTGTCTATTTAGATCATGAATCTGTGACCAATCCTGTGTAAAAATATGTAAAATTTCAACCAATAGCCACTATCACTGTCCTATCTCCTTTATTTTTATTGTTTATTTTTACCACACCTATGTTAAATTGTTTTTGTATATGAATTCGTGTCAGCATACTAAAATAGGCCTATCACTGTAGCATGTTCGACCTAAAAGATTAATTGAAAAAATAATTGCAACATCATGATCAACATCTTTCATTTCTCACACATCCATAATATCTAAAGAAGAGGACTTTCGTCATTTAGGTTTGGTCATGAAGCCATGTTTTCAATAATTGTTCATTCAATTAGTAGGGCCATAGGTCCCCTAGTATTAGTAATAGCAACAAACAGTGTAATCTACAATTAAAACAACCGATTGTCACTTGCAGCATGACCATGCTATAATATGTCGATTGTCTCGCCATTGGCTATCCATATTTTGTAATATGTATACGACCTCACTTACAATGACTCAGATAGTCCCGATAGTGTTTTACATTCATTTCTGTGGTTTTAATTATTCGTTACTTGCTTAATTTTATAATTACGGTAGGCTGTTCCTTAGATAGCCACAATAAATATAAATCAAGGTCCAGATTCTCTCAAGATAAATTCACATGCAACTCCTGACCTCTCGTTATATTTCCTGATTATATTAATTCCATGACAATGAGACAGTATTGACTGCGACATTAGAAAACTACCACAATTAGCCTGGCAAGAAGCAACTAGGACACATTAGCACTATACTAAATAGTGTAGTAGGATTTTAGGCCCGGAAGGAGCATGGAGGATGGAATCACAAAACTACAAGGCATCATCAGGAACTCCCTATCGAAATACGTGGCAGGAATATTCATTGACATTGAGGGAGCCTTCGATACGGAATGGTGGCCCCAAGTCCTAAATAGACTGTGAGGGATTGGGTGCCCTGCGGTATAGCCTATATGGAATTATCCAAGATTATTTTAGAGATAGGGAAGTTACGATTAAAAACACTTATCATACTTGAACAAAACAAGTCACTAAGGGCTGCCCACAAGGCTGAGTACTAGTATTTGATGAAGCTATAGGAACAATAGAAGAAAGCCAGGAGGCTAAACCAGTAGCTTTTGCAGATGATATGGTCCTTATCGAAGCAGATAGCCAAGCCTCAATAGAGGAGAAAGGAAATTCCGTCATGTTATCATTCACCAATTGGTGCAATAAGGCCAAATTAAAACGATCACTAGGCAAAACGAAGTGCCTACTCCTAAAAGGGAAATTACACCCACGAAGACCTCCCAGAATATTTGTGCTGGGAACCCGAATCCAAAGCGCAGTGTCCCTGCACTATCTAGGCGTAGAACTCTAAGCAGGCAACAAGATGGATCGACAAGTAGAAAAAATATGCACTACATCGGTAAACCTTTTCCATGCATTAGGTAGGCTATCAGGTCAAACATGGGGCTTCAAATATAAAATTATAAAAGGCTATATTCGGCAGTAATCATGGCATAATTACATATGCAGCCCATGGATGGGCTCCATACACATGACTTCACATACATGTCATTGCAGTCGTTGCTGGCACCGAGTTCTTGTTTTTGTTCTTTGTGGTTAAATTGCAATAGTTCTGTTATAATGCCAAGAAGTGTGTATACATCAAATGACCCCAGGTTGAGAATCCGTAGATTGTTCGTAATGCTAAATGTTCTTTCAAGAAAATCATTGCTGGAAGAAATAGCAAAGCACTGGATACCACTTTAAGCAGATGTGGAGAACATAGAGTACATTCACAAAAATTACATGAAAATTCCCTTTTTCATAACAGTAATTCTCTCAGCCACAAAAAAAGGCTTTTCACGGATTTAACGTTTTACCGATGGCCACCGTTAATAACCATCTTAATAACCAGTGGCCTGTGAAATACAAGCCATTTGGCAACCCTACATCATTAGCACCCACTCTCTTGCTGGTTTTGTAATTAGGATTCCAAACTTTTCACTCTACTGTTTCCCATTGTACTGCTACTTAACTGCATGTTTATAGTTTCTAAGACTGCAAATATAATTTTATTATTTTGCTTGCATGTACTACAAATATTTTTTCCTCCTTGCAGGTCTTTCCAAATGCGAAGATGAGCGACAATGGGGATTAGGTAAATTTTCCCGAAGTTGCAGGTTAGGTAAGTGTTTGATTTACAACTTACAATCATTCATGCATCATTTTTGACAGATGCAAATATAATCATACAATCTCTTAACTTAACAGGTCATCATTTCAAGTTTGAGGGGGTAAGTAACAAAAATTATTTTTTCCACACATATATTACATTTGTACTATAATGTTAAATGTATTATTTTGTGTTGTGAGAGAAGGCTTATGTGTAAAAACTGGCTTATTGATTCTTTGTAGGCTATATTGATGGTTTTTATTTTGGAACTTCGCTGCTGCTGATTACTTTTACTTGAGGAGTGTTAAACAAAATCACGATGAATGACATTTGGTTGTGGTACTCATGCATAATAATTATTGTAACCTCTTTTACTGATTACAAACAGTATTTATTGAAATTTATTTATAGTGGTGTTGTGAAACTTTAAAATTATATTAATGTGTATCTTATTGGACAATTTCTTGGGTGAATTCAATTGTAATCTGCTTAGTGAATATTGCACCATTTTGACAACTGTATACATTCCTTGTACAGTATAACATCTTTTATGGACTAATCTGATTACTTATCTGCTATGATTGAATATGCCTTTGATGATTTTTGAATTTGAAGTGACAAAGTACGGAAGGTAAATAATATTTGATCTAATATAATTAATGTTGAAATTGTTGTGATTTAACACCATGACACCAACCGTGGAAAGAAAATAAGTGGGTTTGAATTGTATGAGTGAATTGAGGTAAAATATATATTCTGAAAGTGATTTACTGGAAGCCACTTTTGCTAACTTGAAATTCATGATCTTGTGACGTTACCTGCACTATCTTGAACCACATTAGTACATATAATTAATGACTTTCAGGTGTAGAGAATATTACAAGGTAGAAATAATTGATACTTATATACCTAACAAAACAATTCTGCAGTTCTTCATGTTGTATCGTAACTGGTGCATTCAGTGCATTCAGAAAAAATTTAGTTTATTACTACATGATTCTTGCTCTGGTTTCATAGATATCAATCGTTGTTATAGATAATTTCTGGTGTTTATGCTTTTAATATGTTCAAGTAAAGCTTTCTGTTCATTGATAACGTGTTCTGTGAAAAGTGTCTAACCAATTACCATTTTTCATTATGATGTCATGGCACATAATTCAACTATACTGTTAAGTATAAAATTCTGATTATAAAAATGAATTACTTGATATGAAATAAAGGAACAATCTTCAATATAATTTTATTTTTCAGTGATACCGTGACATTATTTATTGTAGAGGTATAAGAATATTAGAACTCTGTTTGTCAAAATTTTGCTTAGTTGCGAAATAAGCAGGTCAGTGCTTGTACCTCATTATTGGTGGCAGCTCCTCCTGCCTACCCTCGTACATTAAAACTGCACATACATTTTTTTCTTCAAAACGTTTTCCAACTGGCATACCATATAGGGTTTAGTATTTTATTTCTTAATATGGTTAACAGCTGCTTTTATGTTACATGCGAAATAATTTAATTTCCTATCCCACAGTAATTTGAAAAGCCTGCCCAGACAGTGCTCCCAACTTCACTTTGTATGAATGACATCATGAGGTAGGCAGATTTGGAAAGTGTCTGTTTTCCCGAGTTTTGAGATGGGGCTCTATAGCAAGCTAGCTGTGTGAATTGTCCATGCCCAGCACATATGTAAACTGTCCTGGTCAGCTAATAAAAGTTCTGCCTGCCCCATCATGGCAATCATCTGAAACTAGCCAATATATTTACGAAGACTAAAACTGTGCCTTTTTTGAAGGAACGTAATGCTGCTGCGGGATTTCTGCAGCAATTTTGAAGCGTTTATACATTCCTTTTAAGAAAGAATGAAACGAAAGCTTGTTCCTTCACAAAACTTTCTGCAAGTAGCCTATAACTTTACAAAATGTTCTGCTGAAAGTTTGAGCGTAGGAAAGTTTGCTGTTAGATATAATATTTATGAAATTTAAAATCAGTGTTTTGAAAGTGATTACTGTAGGTAAGTTCGTTGTAGTTTCTTAACAATGTAGAAAAGCAACTGATTTTGGACAATGGTTGACACATCCCTACGTTTAACACGGTTGTACATCGCGTTAGTAAGGAGAGTGCTAGAAAATGTAATCCTTTGTGGTATGAATCACACAGGAAGTTAACTTAAATCCAATCTCTGTTGCTCGCCATGTCTTTTAGAACCAATTATGGAAGGTGCATTGCAATAAAGAAGGATACTTTAATATGAAAAATTTATCAAAAGCTGTAAAAACATGAAATGTCAATAGATCACATAGGCAATTCCATAAGTCGTAAACGATTGAAAAAATAATCCTATTTCTGAATTGTTGAAGGAGCATTTAGCAACACAGCTATTAAACAAGAAAGATAGACAAATGATAAGAAGATCGATGTCATGGTATTGTTAGGTTAGCAGGAACTATCTGTTGTGTTCAGAATCACCACTAAACTGCAGAAATTTCAAAGAGTTCGGAATTTGCATGTTTAGTTACAATGATGATCTGCATCTTCACTGGGAGTTCAAGTTAAGAAAACTTTCACAGGGTTGTCCAAAACCATACAAAATGAACCACTCAAATGCATATATGAAGAATTAGCAACAATATCAGCAACTAGCTGCAGTGTGAGAGGAGCTTCTCTTGCTTCAAAACGGTGAAACCATATTTACAAATCACCTTGACTTATGGCATTAACCACGCGTTTGCGGAACGTAATCTAAATCAACTGGTGAAACAGACATTCTGGTGTGATGACATTATTAGGCGTTATGCTGGCACAGCTATTTAATTTTGAAGTGAATTAAGCTAAACTGACAATCGTACCACACTTTCAGATTAATTTATTCTCTATTCACTAGTTTGCCTACCCTGGTTATTTGGTCACAAGCCACCACAGCTCATGATGCTATAAAAATATGCAATGTTGTATATTCTCATGTTCTAAGGTTTATCCACCACATCATTAGTAAGCTTTCATAATAATGTTCAGTCTGTTGTATAATCACGTTAATTGTTAAACCATATGGGTGATTCTTCAAATACGGGAAAATTTGTGTTCCGGAGTGATATTTCCCTTCAAATTCAACTTTTAAAAAAAGTTAAAATAAAAGTTTGTTTCTACTACTTCCATACTACAACTATCACTTTGAAATGTCACTAACTTTAAATTCTGATATTCCAAAATCAAATTTAATTCAATGAAATGTCATCCACATGCCCTGTCCCAAACCTCGGTTTTGTATATTCTAATGCATTTTTCCACAAAACAAAATGTTATTTCCTTTTCAACTTTTTTCCTGACAATGAGTATGAATGTGTGAAGAATATTAACCCCTAAAAAATAAAATGAAATAAAATTGTCACCCCACCTAATGAACATAAAGAATGTCCCAAGGGTTTTCGGTCATCCACATGGCTGAAAAGAATGGAATTTTTTCTGCAGAAATGAGAAATTTGTATAACTGGCAACAGTGTTAGAAAGCCAACAGGGCAGCTTGTGGTTGAATTGTAACATTAAATTTTGCTTGATTACAAACAATTTGGGATTAACAAAGGACTTCGCATCATTTTCAAGGAAAATGTTTTTATTCCCCGTCATTAACATGGCTTCTAGAAAGTAGGCAGAAAGTGAATATTAATTAATTTTGATTATGCACTATGATAAACCTTCCAATTCAAAGTACTTGACTGAAGTTGAGCTTACAGAGGTTTAGGAATGGCTTGCTGAGATCACTTAAACTCCTTTTTTGTCATCCACATGCCTGATTTTTGTGTCATCCACATGTCTCATGAAGGGGTATGTGGATGACTCTCAAGTCATGTAGATGATAAATGTAGGATACTATTGTGTTTGCGGTGTCTGTGACCTGTACTTAAGATCTTAAAACTGATTAAATGAATTTCTGCTTCATTCCCCCCTCCCCCAAAACCATAAAAACACAGTCTCATTGAAATTACATTAATTCCGGAGTATGCACACAAATTTGCAAATTTCATGCAAAATCAACTGAAGTATGCTGAGAAAAATATGAAATAACATAAAGAAAAGCAGATTGTTGCCAAAGTTAGTCATTAATGTGGCCTTCTGTCATCCACATGTACACGGATGTCATTCACATGGCTTTAAAAAAATAAAGAAATAAAAATAAATAAGAATATAAACATTTAAGCTCTGCTGGTGTCATATTATAATCCAGTAACCCCTGAAGTATTTTAGTAATTTTTTTGAGATTTTTTAAACAAAGTAAAAAATGTGGATTTTCCACACTCCAAATTTTCCCGTATTTGAAGAATCACCCATATGCTAATACACAATTGGGTTCTCTTCTTTTTCTGGAAATTCAGTAATAATAAGTATCGGTACATCCCTAGAATATAAGATAGTGTGATGTTAACAAGTATCGGAAACCGTATACTTACATAATTGTAAGTGAGTATGTGATTAGTTCAAATTTCATATTGTCTAAAGGATAGGCCTATTGGTTTGTGTAATAATTCGAAGAGAACAAGAAGTAAAAGATAAAGAAAAATAAATTATGATTTAACTCTTTTTGAACAGAATTTGGATATATCCACGGGTGTCACTCTGAGCAAGAAATGAGAAGATTTTGAATTTCCAGCAGTTACTTTTCATAGAGATTGTTACATGGAAAGTCATGTAACAATGGAACGTCATACAGTAACAATCTCAACTTTCATTATACCTAAAGGATAGGCTATTTCCTATTGGTATCTATGTAATAATTCAAAGAGAACCAACAAGTAATAGCCAAAAGTAATTAAGTGATTAATTATTCCTTTGCAAGTTGAATGTGGATATATCCACAGGAGATATGCTGCACAAGGACTGAGAAGATTTTAAAATTCAAACAGTTATTTTCTAAATTCGCAGGAGGTATGCTGCACGAGGAATGAGAAGATTTTAAAATTCAAAGTTATTTTTTAAATTCGCTTGGAATGGGAAGACAGAATGAAGTGGAACAACATTAATACAGTCATAATATCAAGATATTTTGTAGTTATTGTTTGTTGTATTTTGCATACCGTGCATTCTTTTTTAAAACGAACCAAAACTAAAGCAAAACTGCAGCAAACTAGGGTAAAAACACTTGGAGTCCAGGATGAGTTGTAACACACACACCTCTTCGTATCAGCACTTGGTTCACTTGGATTGGATGATTAGTCTCTGAGATATGATCCAGTTTATGGCACTTCGGGATATCTGACATCTTGCATATGTGCAGTGTTACTCTTAATGTGCAATGATGGCTTGGTAGTATATTCCTTTTCCGGTTGTGGTATTTAACTGCAAGAAGGAATTGCCTCTTAACCATTTCTTATGCCTCTTCAGCTAGCCTATTTCTGTTTCTTTTTGCATTTAAAGGCCTTAGTCACAAGAACAATAATTTCCCGATTTTCTCCTCATAGAAGTAAAATTGGAAGATCATTCTTCTTTAAAATTAACTGGTAGGCTATGTATATTCCTTCATGAAATTGGATTTCGTTTTAAAGACACTGCAGAATCAGTGTCTCTAAAATGTTTACAGCAGACAACAGCTGTATTTTTGGTGTGATAAAAATTTATATACAGTGGAACCTCGATAACACGTTTTTTATGGGACCGAAAAAATAGACGTCCTAAACGGGAAAACGTGCTACTGAAAATTAAAAAAAAAAAATCGTAGGGAGTATGTAGATAGGCCTATGTTTTCTAAGTTGCTCAGAACCACCAAAAAGTGCATCCTAATGACTCAGAAATACCCATATTGACACACAGGAGCTTCTATGCCAAGCCATTAGTTATGCGAGATTTATATTATGTAAACGAATACATAGGCCTAACGATTTTATTTGAAAAAATTAAAACTTGCAAAAATTGAAGGAATGTATAGGAGCCATATTTAATGAAAACCCATACGAAATTCACAAAAAAAAGCATCCACTTTATTCTAAAATATCACACATGAAACAAGTTGCACTCCACAATCTATTAACAAACATAAAATAACTGAAATTGTAATTGTTCAAAATTTCAGACTTGCCAAAATGTTCAGCGAACAAAGTCAAATTGCTAATGAAATACGATCCAATACCCACATGAGAAGCATGATCTGCTTTTTTAGCCTACATTTCTTCAAACATTCTAATATTTTCTTCTCGACACCACACGAACTGTAAGAAATTTGAAACATATTTCACTTAAAGAACACAATGAAATTATCACGAAAAAAAATGGCGGCTATACAGCCGATGTTGCTAAATCCGCACAAAACAAAATGACCAATGAGAAGCAACTACAATGGCTGACGATTGGTGTCCAAATGACCAATGAGAAGCAACTAGAATGGCTGACGATTGGTCCCATAAAGCAAAGAGTACAAGAATTCTGACATAGAGATTACACGATCGGTAGGGCCCTGATTTATTGGTGAAATAAAATGGCTGATTTCGGTGTTAATTTCCTTCTATATCGGTGGGTATTTCGTGAAATAAATTACTTATACTACATTGGGAACATTGCGCAAAGATAAACTTTGGTTCTTTATTTACATGAACTAACAATCCCCCCCCCCCCCCCCCATTTCCATATTCTTCTGCCCTTGTATGAACTGAAGCAACTTTTGATTTAGGCTGTTCAAATATAATGACGAGAAATATTATCGTAATTTCTACTAAACACCATCAGATAGCCATTTGCAAATAGAAGTGCCAACCATACTACTGTGGATAAAAGGTGAAATCTGTTGAATGCAAGTAACAAACATTCTACACTCTTCTGCTGTAATCGATCATAGGCATCGCTAACTTGGCAAAGACATAGCAGAAAAGGAGTGTACTCAACAGTACAAAGCAGGTCACAAACAATCTTGCGTACATTCTGCAGTCTTTGTAATCGATCACAAATATCGATGTATCGGTAAATCTTCGACAGTCACAGAAACAGCAGAAAAAAATCATGCTGCTAAGAAATAAAAAATACAGTACACTAAAACATAATATTGTGATTTTAAGGCACATTTTCGTGCTCATTTCTCACTTTACGAACAGAAGGGGCATATTTCGCGCTTATAGACACATTTCGCGGAATCGAGTAAATTTCGCGATATTTCGTGGATTCAATTTGGTTCATATTGGTATTTTAAGCATATAATAATAAAAGAAATGCGCACAAGCGTGCATTGATGAAACTGTTCATTCCTCGGCACTAAGTTCGGTCACAGATTTGTCACATTTTGCACACCAAAGTATGTGATAACGGCCACAGCTCTTCTCGCAATAGACACACACACATGTTTCGGACACGTCCTGGTGGAACCACTTGGTACTGCACATCTTGTGGTGGAAACCGTGTACCGCCAGTCTGCTGATAACCTGTCTCATTCGCTGGTTGGCTCCTGTCCAAGATCGGTCAATCATGGCGCTGGTGGCATAGAATTCGTCGTCTACTTGCATCCTCTTTTGCTGCAGGTTGTTCATCAGCTCTCCGTATGCAGCTGTGTGGGGCAGGGATAGTAGGTTTCTGATGTCTTCGATCAGGAAAGTCTGTTTTGTAAGAATGTAGACTAGCCTCGAGGGAGTATATTTTGAGACTCCTGTTCCTCGCTTAAGGTAGAGACTCTTTACCTTTTCCCAGGTCTCGAGGTCTTCCTCCCATAATTCCTGTATTCCATAATTTTTTTTTTTTTTTTAAAGCTAAATACAGCTAAGGGAGGTTTATAAAATTTCGCGCTTATCGTTGTTACCAAAAAATACGGCCCCTAACGATCGGATGCGCGCAAACATGGCTTGTGTTTGGCGAAGTGTGGTTGGCGAGCCAAATACGAACGTACTAAGCGTTAAACCAAAACATGTTAAGAAACATTTAAACATGTAGTTAGTAAGATTGGGACCGGGACTTCAAAAAACCGACGTACTATGCGGGAAAACGTAGTAATGAGGAACGTGCTAACGAGGTTCCACTGTATTTCTACTTTCCAAGCTTTGAATCTTTGTCTGTTAGAAAAATGTTGGGACATCTTCATGAACTTTAGAATCTGTTTCCTTTTTACACCCATATACACAACAGTTTTGTAGGAATTTTAGAGTGCAAGAATGTTCTCAAGTTGAACCATTTGGAAGAGTGAGCAGGAATCTTGAGCCTATTATCTCGTGATAGCTTTGATAGGATGATAGCTTTTTAATGATTTGAAATTTCATTCTGTTACAGGAAAGTTACATTGCAGGTGATAATTTTCTTTTGTATATTCTGATATAAATCCTTTGTATAATTCTTGTTAAGACTGATATTATTATTAAATCTTTACTCATAGATGAGTCATGTTAGAATATTTAATTTTACTTTCAAATTGAAGACCATCTTATCACTAATTTCACTAGGTATTTAAGTTAGTGGTTTTATTACCAATATAAATGTTCAGATGTCCTCACCATAATACATATACGGTGGAACATCAGTTATCCAAACTAATAAAGACTGAGGGTGGTTCAGATATTAATTTTGTCCAGATTATTGAATGTGCACAAAATAACACATTAAAACTTGGAGAAAAGTATAATAATAGATTGAATAACAATACAATTACTTACGAGCCAATCCATGTGAAAGTGGACAAAAGTGGTTACATCTTTTTTTTTACGTGACATAGACATGTTATATATCAAAGTAAAGGGAAAGACTGTAGATTTTGAAAATAGATTCATAATTCTATTAAATTAAAAGTATCTATATAATAATAACTGCTGAAATGTGTATTTTTTTCGTTGACTGAAATTTATAATTTAACATGTTGGCTAGTACTGCATTATACTCATGGAATCAGTAGATTTGCTGCAATTGTTAATTTCACCCACAAAAGCACAAATAAGTGAAGATTTTGTCATCATAAAACGAATTTTTAAGATGAGTTTCAGTGAAGATATTCATCAAATCAATTTTCAGGGTACCCTTGTCACACCCGTCACAAAAACATGTAATAGGCCTAGTTCGGGTATAGAGCCAAGTAATCATTGTATAAAATGGAAACTTGGTAAAAGTTAAGATATTTCAACACAGAAGACATGCCTAAAATATAATTTTGAAATGCCTACTATTCTGGCTTAATTTTGATGTGACGGGTGTGACACATGTTGCGTGACGGGTGTGACATACAGGGTCTGTTCTGAAAGTAGTAGGACTGGAATTTTCCTGCGCGAACGGGCGGACGAGAAGCGATCTGCGCACGCACGATCTATAGAGGGGGATATTGGGAACTGTGGGAAAAATCGTCAGTCGGCTCACAGCCGTTGAAGAGAGCAGGTTACTGGTACTGTGAACCCCTGTCCAAACGCCTCGTCACGGAGAATCATACAGCGTTTACTGGAACAGCGATATACGATCAAATTTTGCGTAAAGCTTGGTAAAACGGGCAAAGAGACTCACGACATGATTAAGGAGGCCTACGGGGATGTTGCCATGGCTAGATCGGATGTTTTTGAGTGGCACAAGTTGTTCCGAGAAGGTAGGGAAAGAGTGGAAGACGACGACCGCACCGGACGCCCATCTACCAGCAAGACCGACGAAAATGTGTCGCGAATTAAAATGTTACTGAACAGTGATCGTAGGATGAGTATCAGAATGATTGCTGATGAATTGAGCATTCCTCAAACCCAAGTTTTTGAAATTGTGACGGAAAACTTAGGCATGAGGAAAGTGTGCTCGAAGTTGGTGCCGCGAGTGTTGTCAGAGGAGCAAAAGGCAAACCGGAAAGCGATCTGCCAGGATCTCCTTCATCATGTGAATCAGGACCCAGAATTTCTGGACAATGTAGTGACTGGTGATGAGACATGGGTCTTTGAATACGATCCGGAGACCAAGCGCCAGAGCTCAGAATGGCACACCCCTTCTTCCCCACGTCCCAAGAAAGCACGGATGAGCAAATCCAAGCAAAAGTCCATGCTCATTTGCTTTTTTGATCGACATGGTGTCATCCACAAAGAGTTCGTACCACCCGGACAAACAGTTAATGCAGTTTTTTACGTGGAAGTCCTCACAAGACTGCGAAAACGCATTGTTCGTGTCCGCCCAGCCATCGCCACCAACTGGCGTCTGCACCATGACAACGCGCCAAGCCATACAGCTTTCGGAGTAGTGGAGTATCTTGCCCGGCACAATTTCGCAACGTTACCTCATGCCCCCTACAGCCCCGACTTTGCCCCGCCAGACTTTTTTCTATTCCCCAGAATAAAATCAACTCTCAAGGGGAAACATCATGGCTCGGTAGAGATGATTCAACAGGCCGTGATGAGGGAGCTAAACAGCCTTCCGGTCCAGGCATTCCAGGAGCCATACAAACATTGGAAAACTCGGCAGCAGTGTGTAGATGCGGAAGGATGCTACTTCGAAAAATTCTAATCGTTTGTACTATTATCATAAATAAAATATTTTTTAAAAAATAAGTCCTACTACTTTCAGAACAGACCCTTGATGTTGTGTGACGGGTGTGACTCTTATGGAAAATGCCTTTTGCAGCTTTTGTAAAGTGATTATTTCATGCAGATGTTGAATAAATCATATGTTTTCATTATTACTATCTTTTAAATGGCTCTTGAACTTCTTGGACTTCCGTGGTACAGAACAGAACTTCGTAGTTTGCCAGACAAAGAAACTACGATCTACCAGCTTTGGCTATGGATGACACGGATGCCCGGTGGAAATGGCATAAATGTTTTAATGGTGGTAAAGAAGTGAGGTAAAGATCGAGTGATCCCTATAGAGGCCATGAAGGCTTTTAGGATTCAAACGTTCAACCTCCAACAATTTTAGACTTTTAGCACATGAAGGTGGTAAGGTTGTCAGTCTTATGCACTGGCTGCCTTTACCCCAGAATTGCTTCTGGTACCCATTTCTGTTAGAGGATGAGTTGACCTCAGGGCCATAGTGCCAGCAGAAGAATTAGGCCAATTGAAAAATCTCAAAAACCTCCAGGAATTGAACCTGTGCCCTTCAGGTTTGTAGCACAGTGCCTCAACCAGCAGCATGACATTGTACCCCAATAAAGAAGTGAGAAGTGATAGCCTAATTAATTTTGTGCCTGATTTCTGTACTGATAACTGTGTATCTTAGAACTGCTAAGAAATTCAGACAGACAATACCTCTAACAGCCGATGAAATGAGTAGGCCTACATTAGGGTGGCCCATATTATACAGTCAAAATTTCAAAATAAGTCTACATATCTAGGCACCCCCTAGTTTTTTTACTAGTAATAAAACAAGTGTTCTGGCAAAATTTGGAGATGATATTCCAATTGGAAGACAGTGCTCAACAGCTTATTGTTTTAAGAATAAATTCCAAAAATCGGGATTTTGGACGGTAGTTTAAATTAAGTACAACCAGTTGGGAATAAGCAAACTGTGTGTATTTCCTATTATAATATTAATGAATAGTACAAAAATATTATATGTGAATGTATTATAAGAAATAAACATGGATTAATCCTTTGAAGATGATGGCTTCAAACTGTCGACAACTGCTTGTTTTGTCGTCTGGGTTGGAACCCACTTTCTATTAGCTTCTACTACTTGCAGGAGCAACTGCTTTTCTTCTTCATCATTTGTCAAAAGCTTATTGAACTCTTCAAATAATTTGACTCCATGCTCAGCTATGTCAATTACAACTTTGAGGTTTTGTACGATCTTTTCCCCTCTAATGTAATGTGGGTTGCTGCCCCATTCATTCGGATATGCGGTCAAAAAACTTGCATTTATTTTCAACTTAGTAAACAACTGGAGTGATCTTTTTGAGGCAAAATCAGCCAAAACAGCTTGGTTAGTTAAAAGTGCTGAGTCTCCTCTTACCTTTCGGTCTGCAGATTCACACTTCATCTTATTGACAATTTCCGTCTTGTCCTCACTGGATACTTTCTTTGAGAATAAACTCAAACCAACTAGTTCATCCGAAAGATACCACAGATGAGGTTTTAAGGCATTTTTCACGATCTCACTTATTTCAGGATCAATGTCTTGGTATTTTGTCATGTTATTCCACAGAGAAAGATCTGACCAAGGAGCATTTGTAGCCATAGGGGCTTCAATCCAGTATTTTACGTACACAAGAGCTCCAAATTTTACAAAGCGTTCTGAGATTCTTCCTTTTGTGTGGTTTTGAAACCATCTTCATCACGAAACAAATAAATCTTGATTCCATATAACAGCTTCGCCATCCAACGGGCATGTCGTACTGCACCTGGAGCTCTCCAATGAACCTTGACTGGAGTATTGCCAAGAGCAAGTAAAGAGAGCTCTATTAACTCCATATAGTCATCTCTGGGTTGGTTCTTGCTACCTAAGGCAGCTAATAAAACATTGACTGCAGAGAGTTTAAAAACTTCACTGCCAGGAATATCTCTCAAAGGCTGATAATTGTCTTGGTTTATATAATGCCATACTGCCTTGAATCTTTTGAATAACAGTATATCAGGAGAACTGGAAGGTCCAAAGCAGAAAGTAAATACCTTACTCAGAACAATTTCTAAGATGTGGTGTCTGCATGCTAGCCATAATAATTCTTCTTCAACTTTGTGTTCCAGCAAAACACAAGCTCCAATCCTGTGTTAACTGAAGAGTGTCAAAACACATGCCCACTATCTTGTTACCCAAATCCCATTCCATTAGCACATTATAAACTGCATTCGCTGCATTTGCACCAGTACCACTTACAAGTTTTGGCACACCAAGCAATTTATCTTTACCACCTGCAGATACTAAGACGGGCAAACGATCTACTTTATCAGTGCCTAAAATATCAGGAAGAATTTTACCATCCCAATGAACAATGACTGGATCATCAAAAGAAACAGATTCCTTTATTTCTTCAAACAGTGTTTTTCTTGCTTCTTTCCTTTTGCGTTGAATAGTGCTTCGTGATAATGGCAATGAATTAGGGTCGGTAACTGATTAAATTTAGATATTGGTTCTAGGTCTCTGATACCTAACAAAAATACAGTGTCCGCTTGACGTGTTGAAGTTGATGGCAAAGCCATATTTTAACAAAAAGTCCAAACAATCACTTGTAACAAAAGAGTCCTTACGAACAACATTTACAGTTCTAATATTTTCACTTTTTTACATAGTTTTCTTGTTATTTAAACTTTAACAGAACAGGCCTCACAAACAACTTTTGACAGGTCTAATTTTTTCTACATTTTATTTAGTTTATTTAGTTTTCTGGATATTTCTATCTCAGAAACAGCATCTGGAAACAACAACAAAAATTAGAAATTATATATTAAAAAATTAAGCAAAGAACGAAATTTTCAAAACTTGTAAGACGTTGAGCACTGCCTTCTACTGTACCTAGGGCATTGGAATTTTGGCAATTTACTACTACCAGCTGAAGTTAAAAAAATAGTGGGTGCCCAGGGGTATAGGATAAATTTGAAATTTTTGGGCCACCCTAGCCTACATGGATGAAGGAGAACAGATAGAAAAACAATCAGTCAATCTCAATATAAAGCTACACAATATTATTTTTGTATGAGAGACCACAAAAAATGTCCTGGTGACAAGAATCACCAGATCCACCTCAATTATCACAAAAAATTTTCATGAAATTCATCCAAAATGGTACAGAGGCAGAAGGTGCAAAGTGTAATAAAACCTGCCTGAATGTCTCTATGGATTGGCTCTTATTAAGAAGGTAGCACCACCATTTCCAATCAACAGCAAAGGCCAATTTCAGTTTCAGTAGCTATACTTGAAGACAAACTGTTCTGTTCACTATCACTAGATTATGCCAATGTAATTTTACTACCTAGTGATCTCCTTGAATGTTCCTAATACTTGTGATTTAGAGTATATAAGTTATTGATTTTTACAGTTATTATTTGATATATTATAATTGCCACTTACTATAATTAATGTTACAGTATTACAAAAGTATATTACTTTCAAATTAAAATCTAGTTTTAAGTCTCGGTTATAAGTTGATGTTGTCATATCCAACATGTCACACCCGTCACACTGATAAAGTAAATTTTCAATAACTATATAAATATTTTTGTAAAATCTAATTACGCATTTCAGTATGTTTATCAGTTCTCTTACTTGAAAAAATAAATCAAATATAGTGAAGCTAATCAATTCACAGAATTTTCAATTAAACCTACATAAGAAAAAACCTTTGTCCAAATATGGTCACACCCGTCACATGCACAATATATTTTCCAGCTCAAGCATACAACCTTGAAAAAAACATTAGATCATATTTTGTACTTCCAATGGGTTGGTATGTTAACACAAAAAACTTTGATGACATTCCTGCAATACGGTTCAGAGGTAGAAAGAAATAAGTGTAATGAAATCTGTCCAAATGTCACACCCGTCACCATGGATTGGCTCTTACCTGATTTTTCCTGCACTATTTGCTAACTTCATTTCTTTCCTTAACCGATCTCAACATTACTGGTCACTTCCTCAGACAACAGACTGTTGCTTCGCTTTGCAATATGAAATCCAAACCAACAACGAATGCAATGTTGAACTCCAGCCATGTTGAATGCAGTACCAGCACAATAAATAATAATGATATGGTATTAAGTAGATATGAGTAATTGCCGTAACTTGTGCTTACTCAACTTTCGTTCAGTGGTAGCTCCTCTGTATCAATGTAAATGTTGTATGATCATCCTTTAATTGTTATCAGGTTTGTTCGCAAAGCAGTCAGAAACCATGAACATATCGTTCGCGCATGCGCTCTTTCTGCACACGCGTTCGCAAAGCGGGAATCCGTGATTCTGATTTCAATTTTCTGTTCGCAAAGCTCTCACGGACAGTTTCTGTACTATAAGAAAAGTTTGCAGGCTCTAGCATGAATTGTTATCAGAGACATGGGCAGTAACCTATTTTCACGCGCCTGACTCCTCCCTCCTATAACATTGCGCCAGATTTATAAACATAGGCTACTTATAGTATGAATAATGGGAGATAATTAAAAGTTCCCCAAAATATAGATTATATTGTCGATGTATATTGCATTTTATAACATGTCAAAGGGAAATATATTTTTTATTTGCATATCATATCGATTAAACGCAGAAACTATCGATTCCAAATTCTTGTAACCGTTCGCAAAGTGCAAATCACGGGTAAGTTACACTCTGGACATGCGCAGTACAACAAATTCTCAAGCGGTCACGGATTTGCTTTGCGAACAAACCTATCGCTTATCACAAAGATCCAGAAAATGTAAAAATAAGTGAATAAATATATATAAGAGAAGGAGGTCGGATAATTGATGGGTGATTGACAATCAGGTTATTGATGTCCTACTGTTTGTTTGAAACCCTTGATAGTAGGCCTACATAAGAAACATTGGTCTTCTAGATTCAAAAAATGTAGGATAAGTATCCAGATATTATAAAGAGATCTTACAGGAGTACCGTATTTTACGAACTATAAGACGCTCCGGACCTTAAGACGCACCTTGATTTTAGCATGGAAATCTAAACAAAAAGAAAATTAATGTGATTGTAAATAAAAAAATTTAAAGATAGTAATATACTTCATTGCATAAACAAATTATAAACTTGTACAATGGAATCAGTGTAAATCACTTCTAACTTAAAATCTGTGTTGTACAAAAATTTCTTCCGTACAGGTGTCATCGCTTAAATTTTAACAACTGAACTGATTTCTCATGAAAGACTGAAAGCATGCGGTAAGTGTAAAGGGACAGGGCTGTTAAAAGGTCATTGCCTTCATTTAAAACAACCAGCGGAGACAACTCATTTTGTATAAAAGAACTCAACATCCTTTCTTTTTGCATTGAATACCTTTAATAATTTAGTACTAGTTTATTCTTGTGTCATAATATTAACACCCTTGGCGTTACAAATGTTTTCGCCATGGGATGTACCTCCTACCATTACACACTAATATTATCATTGAGTATTAACATTGAGTACCTGCAAATTATGGTCTTGCTATATTTGCTACTTGTGAACAAAGCAAAAAGGATTAACACACTTGCTCACTTAATTCTAGGATTCATTTTTCCCATTTTCTTTTAACAGTGTATAAAAAGTTCCCCATTTTCTTCAAAGTTTTCGTATTCTTTGTCGACGTTAATTTTGTATATGCTATTTCTATTTTAATTCCTAGGAATTTTCTATTCAAAAATAGTTGTCTGATCGTTTCAGTGCATTGAATACCGGGCTTCCAGCTACCCACATTTTGCGATTGTGACAAGTGTACTGATGTACAGTTTGTGCCAAAATTTTTAAATATCTTATCGTTTACAACACCTTGTTTATACCTATGATATTCCGGCAATATTTACCATAATTTAATTTTGTTTAGTGTACTTCGGACCATTAGGCACACCCAGTTTCAAGGGTCTGTTTTCAAGGTAAAAAGGTGCATCTTATGGTCCGTAAAATAGGGTAAGTATAAATGTATATAGGACACCTTATAGTCTCAATTATATTACGAAGTCTAACTAAACTTTTAGTTACTAAACTTCATGACATTGCCTCCGCTACACTGAAGAGGACATAAGTTGTTTTGTTCTCCGACTCTTTAAAAATTAACACATTACTTAGGGTTTAAGGAAAACTTTTTTTAAGATGAGTTATGACATAAATTAATTTTACTAGGCTATATTTCTGACAATTACATTGAAGTTTTTGCTGTTAGGTATTGAAGGCTATGTTTTATAATTCTTATTCTGTTGAACATAAATAGACGTTTGCTGTTTGTTTCTTTTATTGGCAGAATTTGTTTTATATTTCATTTCATTACTTTCTAAAAATATTTTTAGAATAGTATATTGTGGAATTATTATTGAACTATGTTTATAAGTTACTGTATAATTATTTGATTTGTAATTTTTATGATGTTTGTCACATTTATTAGAGAAAAAATTGTATGTTTTTTATTATTGCACAGTGTTGTGATACAGTATAATACTGATAAATTTAGATAATTACTATCATGAATTTTAAGCAGTCTTAGCTAAAAACTAGACTTTCTAGAGACATTTACATAGCCTATATGAATTTATTGAATTAATTTACTACTGTATGTTATTCATAGTGCATTTTTATTATGTTGCATGAACACACTATTGGGTGGTTTGTAATTTTTTATAATTCTCCTTTATGTTGTTCTATAGTACATAGATGTTTAATGTACTACATGAGAAGTGATTGCAAGATTTTTATTTCATTGTCTAGACTGTGCAGAAAACGGCATTTAACTATTCATTGTGAAGTTTGTGAGTGGTTTTAGATGTATTCTTAATTGTTTTTTCAATTAATAGCTTTACATGGTATGCAAAGTCTACTCTTGTATTGCTCAGTGTGTTAAATGTTTTTGTTTTCTGATTTATTTATGCTAAGGACGAGACTACATTTACAACTTCCTCAACATATTTAATATATTCTCTGTGTTGGACAACCACTAAAATTGACCGAAAAATCAGTTCATTATTTGTGTGTATAGCTTGGCAATTTCATCATGTTACAAGATCTACTACCATGTATTTGTTTCCACAATAGGTGTGTCATATCCATACCGTGTACCACAAACCATTAGGAGTTAGTTTCACATACTGTTGTCATATAGCCTATTGTGTTAATCACATTATTCAACAAGCGTTCAGAGTAAAGATCCATAAGATAAGCATTCTGGCTTGTCTTGCTATGTGCTCGTGTTAAGAATCGGCAATCTGGCTACACTGTACTGTCATGGTGTGCATATGCCTTTCTTGCCTGCAAAACTCTTACTGAGTGTTGAAACACAAAGTTAATCGAAGTGATACTACTGTGCAGGTGTTCCTGATAACTTTTTCATCTCTCACTTCTTGGGCATTAAATCATTCGAATAAAACATTCAAATGCTTTTATAGAATTCTTGATATCTCAAACTTTCAAGAATCGAATAATTCCAATTTTTTTTATTTGGTAGAAAACGTAACATAATTTGACATCATGAGAACTGGACAGTACTTTCTTTTGGGATCTGTCAGTAGCCTACAATTGAACCTTTATAATACAGTGAAACTTCTTAGTAACCGGTGGGGAAAATATAAATGTCCACTTTCGAGAAAAATCTGTTCTTTAGGAATTATTTTTGAAATATTAAAATTCTCTTAATGGCAGACTTTAGGCTTCACTGGGATAATGTTTAATGCGATGAGAGATTATTCTCTAATAATAAAGCTCTCTGGTTTGGATAACTAAATCAGTTTCAGTTGTTCTGGCACAGGCTGGGACGGACTGATTGAGCCAGCAGAAGCAAGGGGGGATGTCAAGATGCATCAGTAAGGGTTGCACCAACATTATTTTGGGAGAACACATACATGAAAGGGTGGTAGCTTCCTGTAAAAATATCATAATATTCTTATAATATTGATTATGCTCAAATGAATATCGGACTTTTAAGTAACATAGCCGTTCGCCTCACCAATGATGAAAGATCAAACTGGGAATTCGGATTCTATGCATGCGCAAAATTTGTTTTCTAACACAGCTGCATGGCAGAGCCATTCATAAAGATGACAACTCCCAAACTTAAATTTTTTTGTGTGTTAAATCTCGTAAGGTCTAATTCAGTTGTTACATTCCAACAGGTGTATCAGCAAAGATTTGGATATGTCTGACAATGTCTGACAATAACATTCATATGACAGAATGCCTGTGTAAAGATAAGAGTAGGCTTATGTGTCAGAATGGCTTTCACATGCAGTCCTAGAAAATCTTTGTGATGGTCGATTTGGGAACTAGCATGTCAACAATGACTGTGGGAGGTGTTAGGGAAAGACTCCCAATGAGACCATACTGTCTGCAGCAGTTACGGACCCTAAAGCCTTTAGATCATTTGTCTCATAGGAATTTCTATGTACGAATGCTTAATCAAGATGATTTTTGGCAATGAATCCACATTTTATCTAAGTTGTTACTTGTGAACACACATAGTGTTCATATATGGGGTCGCAGAATTCACTAGGAACTGTGGAGGTCTGGGATTTAACCCAAGTTTATATCTTTTATGCAGTATCTAATCAAGTCGAAGGTTTTTATTTTTATTTTTTTTATTTATTTATAACAATGTTAATGAAATCTAACATTTGAACGTGCTGCGAAACTTTCCTATACTGGAGGATGAACAACAAATTAATTGGCAAAAATACAGCACACCTCACTTTCTTAAAGTGCCATCAATTCCTTCACATATGGTGATCAAACTCTCATTGTGGCTTCTAGTGGCTATTTTTGTTGTGGTTGCACTTGTAAGTAGGCTATGTACTGGAGAACTTTTGTAGTATTTTGAAACTTATCCATATCAATGGCAGTGAGAAAACAGATCATGCTACTCCATGAACATAAAGACTGCGACCGGTATTCAACCTCGACCCATGTGTTATGAAGCATCATGGTGTGACATTGTTGACAGCAGCATAAATTCTTTGTTAGTGCCCTGTAGACCTAGTCCTTAACAAATGCTCACAGGAAAATCAGGGCAGACCATGTGATGTACGGTGATCCTCTTGTGGTCCATCTTGCAAGGAATTGTTCATCTAAGAATGTGCAGACAATATTAGCATAGTGTGGTGAAGTCCCATCTTGTTGGAAAATCGTTAAGGGAGTTACGGCACAGCATACAGCTGTAACTTGTCCAGGTACGTGGTTGCAGTGAACATCTTCGGAGCTCAATTACGACACGCAGATTCTCCTACCTCCAGATGTGACTGTTGTGACTGCTGACTTTTCCACTAGCATGGAAGGTTGCCTCATCTGAGAAGCAGACTCGAGTTATGAGTGTAGCATCATCAATTTTTCTAACATTGTTCCTGCAAAGTGCTTTTGTTTCCCTTTCATCATTCTACATAACCATCTGGTGAAGTTG
This sequence comes from Ectobius pallidus, assembly GCA_964059195.1. NCBI lineage: Eukaryota > Metazoa > Arthropoda > Insecta > Blattodea > Ectobiidae > Ectobius > Ectobius pallidus. The sequence goes on from CAXKWD010000006.1 coordinate 78,673,426, forward strand.
CAACTTATACAGAAGCAAACGCAACCTTTTATGGAGCACTGTATGCACTGTTGTTAGTGGGATGTACAGCTGCACAATAGTTTGTCGTATGGATTTCCGCAGACTTCTCTGAAGTGCTCTGCAGATGCGTGCTTTGAACGTTTACCTGTTTGGGATAACAAACTTCTGTTCCTCTGAGCTGCCTATCCCATTTCATTAATGACATATCCGTTGAAACAGCTTCCCTCGGTCTAAAGTTATACTGACAACAAAACAGGCGCTGCACAACAATCGTGGATTTTTGTTCTGTTAATGCTGTCACACAAAAGACTTTCTGCTGTGGTGTCCACATGCTGACTGACGAAAGGTACAATAAGAATTCTCCTATGAAATGATCTGCACATGAGCACGATGCGAGATTCTTCTAAAATTAACAACAACAATGGATTAATACTTCCCAACCTTCTCTTCAAAATGGTACCAACCTTAACCCACTTAGATGCATAGTTTTAAAATTATTACTATTTCTTTTATTACACTTATAAGTGGAACATAGTGTGTATATATCATGTAGACCTAAGTGATTAACTGCTACACAATCTTTATGAAACGGTTAAAGAGATCATGCAGTGAAACGAAATCTCAGTATAAACCACGTAAAAAAAAAGTTATTTATACTTTTTCTGAAAAATATGATATATTGAAATACGCAAAACTTGTAAAACCAAAGAAGTTTTACACTTTAACCGGTTGAAACAAAATTGTGAATCTACAATAAATAGTGCAGTAGGAATTATTCCACAACACACTATGCCTTCACTGAACATTCAAGCATTTAAGAATTCTATCTTTGTCCATTAACATACCCTAGTTAATACTGTTTTTGGTGTTGTGTTGTCAACACATACCACATCAATTGGATTCAGTCCACTCTCAACTTTTCTAATGATTTCTACCTTCTGTTCCATGCTAAATGGCTTTATTTTGTTTCATTGTCACAAATAAATCAATTTAAAAATTCAGTATGAACTGTAGGCCTACTCTAATTTATTTTAATGCACGCAACACAAAAGTAACATCCCTAGTTTAGAAGAACATGAAGATTTAAATTCGAAGATGCTACAGTTTGCAGTGAATATGATGCAACACTTTGAGCCACACTTGGAGAAACTTTTTCCTCCATGCAGGCACCATATTGTATCCTCCCATTATCAATCATTGCTATAATCGATAACCATATTTTTGAAGTAGATACAATTCAGTGATAGATCATTCTTGCCAAAACAGCATAGGAGAAAGATTTAAATAGTATATTAACATATACTTAATAAATATGAATGAAATAAAGATGTAAAATCCAATTATTAATGTTTAATGTTTAAATTTTTTGTACTTAATACTGAAATTTTCATAAGTAATGGAACAAACAAAATATCTTTGTATTATAATGTATGGGATTTGAGTGGGGATTTAAAATAGACTATGTACTTAAAACTGAAAAGAATGCTGACTGAGGTTCATTATGTCAAGGCGAGAGACAGACGTGGTGCAATACGTGTCACATTATTTGAGCTACAGCTCATGCATCGAGTATTCCACCTGTTTCAGGGTACATTTTTCCAGAATATACTCAGTGAATCTTCTCATTCAGGGGACTGGTACCTAGGCAATCCTGCATTTTTACACACGATGCAAAAAGTTACGTGCTCACACTGCATTCACCTGTCCATCCAATTAAGGCTATGAAGATTATCTCTGTTAGAAGGCTGGGCTAGCCATGCGGTTGACTTGCTGGATCATCATGCTGAAGATACAGGGTTCAAATCATCGCTCTGGATACATACATTTTATTCTCTTCTCCCTATGTTTTGAGATCATTCTAGAAAAGCATGTTTTCTGTCTGAATGCCTAGAACATTCTAGACATTGAATTTGCCTATAAATACTAGGTTCCAGTTGCTCATGCTCCCTTTGGAACCATCTTTGTGAATATAGAGTATCTGGACATGCTTTTAGTGTAAGGGGAGGTGCAGCACAATGCAAGAGGCACGTTGTCTATACCAACAGAGGTTTCCGCAGAGAAGAATTCCTACAGATCACACATTTGTATGGGTAGCAAACTGCCTTCTTGGGTTAGGAACAGTAGCCTACACAAGACACCACATCCATGAAGAGATCGCTCTGTCTATGGCCAAGCAATGATGGAGCATTTGATTATATCAGCATCATCTGCATTGTAGTACGAGGGACACTCATAGGCATTTCAATATCAACCATTCCTCTGCGTGGAAAAGACTACATAATGCAAGGCCCTTATCACCTTCAACTACAGAGCTTGCCCACAAACTGAAAGCATGGACCACGTCATCAGAGACAGAGGTGGCAGGAATTCGAAGGCAAGTGAAATGTGCTGAGTTGAAAACATTGATGGTATCACGATAGTATCCACGTGGTTAACTAAAGCGCTTGGAGCCATAGACAATATTTTCACTGTGGACTTGAGCACTCCATGCATGCGCACTGCCAATGACATGTTCAAATTTTTACGGCCGCGAAGCTTTCAGATTCCAGGCGCTCTCTGTACACCAGAAGCTACTGCAACCATATCATATACTGAGAGTGGCGTTTGCTAGGTGAATCGTATGACAAACCAAACAAGATCCATATTTTTAGCATCTGTGTTATTCACAGGTGAAGCGGGATTCCACAACACAAGCCAAGAAAATCATCACAACATGCTTTTTTGGAGCACCGTAAACTCACATTAGTTGCAAGAAGTGGGCTATCACATCCAGTGGGGCCTCAACATTTGGGCTAGTATATTCGGTAATCATCTAATAAGACTTTTTGATGGCAAACTCACTGGAGCTTGCTATGTCCGCTTTCTACGATATGAGCTGCCTAATCTGCTGGACGAGGTGCGGTTGCAGACTTGAATGACTGTGGTACCAATACAATGTGGCACCAGCTAAGACTTAATTTAGTGGAGCTCAGTTCCTTTTTTTGCCAATTTTAAGTTTTAAAAGCTTAATGTTTATTTTGTACAATAAGATACAACATTCATGTTAACGAATTTACCTCACAGTGATCTTTGAAGATTGGAAATGAACCTGGATCATTCACCCCTCTTTTTTTATATTTATTTTTTCCTGACTTCACCATAGTTCAAGTTTATATGAACAAATATTTTCAAAGATAAAATATATTTAAAATAATGATAATAACAAAAAGGACTTCTTAATTGGTTTGAAACTTTAAAAGAAATAGTAGCATGTATATTATGCATTCTGTAAAGTTTCATAATGGAATCTACAAAAATGAGCTTGTAACAAATTAAAGTGCACTCATTCTTTCATGATATTCCTGTCGGCAATACACTTGTTGCCATGTCTGTGACGTGCTGTAGCTGGCCTACTCCAATCATAAGAGAAGGTGCAATGCAACTCCTGAACAGGCTTTGCCTCACAACCTTAATCGCAAAACTAACAGTTGAATAATTTATTTTTTTCAAGATTCTGTCACAAAATCTATATGACAGTTGAAGCAAGTATTTATTTGGCAGTAAATAACACATCGTGGTTAAAGAACAGTCCATTTTCCCATTATAAATGTATAGTATTTATTTATATTGCTATTATTGGTATAGTATTTATTTATATTGTTTTCTAATTTTTATAAGGTAGTTACTTTAGATCAGTGTTTCTCAACCTATGGTCCACGGGCCACCAAGATGATGCAGATGGTCCGCAGACATAATTGAAAAATATAAATCAAGTGGAAAATAAAGAAGTAAATTTTTTTCCACACTCTTCGTTATAATGACCTTTTTTTAAATACCCCAAATATTAAGAATATAGGCCTTCTTTTTAAAATGTGTTATAAAATTAGGGGTCCGTACAATTTTTTAGACATTTTAGAGGTCCTCGGGTTCAAAAAGGTTGAGAAACACTGCTTTAGATGAATGTCCTCAACAAATTATTTAGGATTTAAATTATGCAATTCTCTTTATAGAATGATATAGGCTTACTTTCATTTTATTGCCTTGAAGCATGTGCTTTTCAGAATATTTTTAATTAGCACCTCCACCTTAATACCCCTAATATTTCATCCATTACTACAGCTAAACCACCAATCGTATTACTTTCATACGTGACCATCTCACTTTCCGCATCTTAAAAATTCACATACTACAATGTGAAAAATCTGAAACCCTACGGTCATAATCATTTAAATGATGCGTAAATGATGCCTGTAAGAATCTATATAGCAAGACAGATGCCACGTGAATTAAAACGGTTGCTGCAATGGAGTTGCTGGGGTGTTCTGTTCTTTTCTGTTATTGTAGGTTAGCTAGTGGAAAGGTACTGTCTAGCGGCGAGCTGAAGGCCGAGCTAGCGTTCCCCCACTACCTTACCATGCAATTGCATTTACATGCTTTGTCTTTCCCCCCACTCTGCCATCAGCTCGGCCTTCCGCTCACCGCTAGACAGTATGGGTCACGAGATTGCATTACTTGTACTTAAGCATATAGGTGCACGTAATGCTATAACACATGCTAATTGTAATTTTTAGTCTAATCTACTCAAGCCTATTCTATTTGCAGGTTCGATTCTCCCTGCGACTATTTTTTATGTTAGTAATTTAAATAATGTTCCTAATTATTCATTTTAGTCATTCTAATGAACATTTCAATTTTATTTATTCATTATTCCTTTAATTGAATTTGAATTAGAGTTAAATGTAATGAAGAAATAAAATCACTAGCTACCAGTACATAGGCTAATTACAATAATCAATATTTTAACATTTTGAATGTTTAATTAATAGACTGCAAATAGAATGGTTATGTAATTTCTTAAAATTTTAAGCAATAGTCACTCGTATCCCTAACGTTTCATTATAAGAATATACTTTAAACTTCTCATGCTGTTATAGACTAAGCATGCACACAGACTTACTAAACTTATAAAATGTCCTCAACTGCTCAATCATTTTGTCCCTAACCGAGATGTGACTGGCCCTAAATGTGATTATATTATCTATGGCTTTGAAACACATAACAGAGCAACTAAGAGCAGATTCTGCGGTCAATATACTAATCTTTGTGGTGAAGAAAGTTCTTTTATACATTTATTTATTAATTCTTTTTTAATTAATGCACAATTCGCGGGTGCGCGGGCAAAGAGAGTTAAGTCCACCATTCTAAAAAATTGAGATATGTCCATACAGTTATAGATAAAAATGTTCTCTACATTTGTGTTAAGTCCAGTAAGTCATATTCAAAATTGTACGGTAGTTATGGATGTGTGCCTCATGGGTTTATATATCTCTAAAGCTATGTTGGGGTGGTATAGTGTGCTAAGTCACTCTAATTCTCAGTAACAAGAAAGTGGACTTAACTCTCTTTGCCCACGCACCCCGGAATTGATGGTGCAGACTTTCAGAGGATAAGTCACATGTGAACCAGTTCTAATCTGTTGGAGTATGGCTGAAAACAGCAAGTATTACATTGAACATTTCCTTCAAGTCCATGAAGTCTCAAAAAGTCAACCAAAAGAAAGTTATTTGATGTACCGGTACTCTTTCCCCAATGATTTATCTTACATTAGCTCACATTACAGATTTCTTGTGAAAGGAAAGCTTTGCTGTAGGAGGTATAATAAAAAACCAAACACTTAGAGACAACAGAAAAAATGCTGTACAAACATGGAATAGGCTTTGCAGAAAAAACAGTGAAAGAATTGTGTGCAGCAGCAATGACCCTTGTAAAAAAACTCCAACATAGTTGATTACAACTTCCAGTTCAACAAGTGCCAAAAGTGAAGTATGCCCCCACTCACACCATTGATGCAGAATGTTTGTTTTTGGTGTACAAACTCATACTGTCAAGAGAAGTGACAACATTTTTTCTATAGAAAATTTAGGAAAATCGATTAGTTTCCTGTGATGTGACTATTAAAATGAATTCTTTGCTTTAGTTTGGTAGTCATATTGAACACAGTATATACAAGTAATGTTTTGCTATAAAGTTGAATTCAGTGTGTGTATTACAGAAAACTCCCTATTATCCATGGGCAGATTATTCGTGTGCAAAAATTTAAATTTCCCGAACTTTATTTCGTCAGTTTTGAAATTTCCCACACTTAATGTCGTCATACACATGCAATATAGGCCTAGCGACAAAATACGGGAGATTTGAAATTAAGTGCAGTAAATTCATAATCTCACACTTGGTTTGAATTATTTGTGTTTTTTGAGTATGCGTGCATTTTACTGTCCCAATTAACATGGATAATCGGGAAATTGCTGTATTTGGTTTATTTGTCAATAAATTTACCTGCTTGTAAATAATGTGCTGATTTAAAAAGATCTGGGATGTTGCCTGTATATTTTTTTAGGATGTGATTAATGATTTATAAACCCAAATTAAGGAACTGCAAGAACTTATTTTGGTGCTTAAAATAAATAAATTTTGGGGGCTAAGAATCTGTGGCCAGGCTGTAAATTATCCTGATACTATTTTATTGGACAGTGGTATAGTGTGAACTATTACCAAAATCAAATCTAGAGAAAACCCTTACTTACATATATGCCAGTACTCAAATGCTTTATTTTGATATACAAATTTAACTCTGTTTACAGGAATAACAAAAAAATAGTAACTATTAACTGAACTTCCTGTAAAATTACAAGACACAACCTATTCTGGCAAAGGCCTTCTTCGGGCTACAAGAGAATATTTTTCTTGGTTCAAACTTACATGTATTGTATGCAACTCGGTATTTGAATTTGTTCACAGTATGTAATAGAAATTGTTAAGGGTAACTGTCTGTTATGCTGTTGAATAATTAGATATGTTTTATTTTCTTTTTTCATATCATTGTAGAGATCGACTAGTGACTGCTACATAGTCTTAAACAGATTCTTTACTCGTACATTTTTAATTGAATCTACAGAAATGATTGGAAGTTAATACATTATAGTGATACACATTGTGAATGAATATGTACATGTGTGTATTCCTCAGTCTTATTACTAAAATAATTATTAATGTATAAATTGCTTGTTTTTTCTGTTACAAATGGTTTCATATGAATATATGTTTGTGTGCCAATCATTAGGTTGGCTCGTTGGTTTGAAGTAACGGCGACATTAAGAGCTACGGGAAAGAAAAGAACATCTCTGGAAGAAAATTAGTCTTAAAAGACAGGATTTGTTATATTTGAAGAGACTTGACTCACAGTACATCTAAGAGAGACAGGTAAGTTGTCTTCCTTTGCAGTGGTATGCTAAAATGTGCCTTCAGATTATGTCAAGTGGTGTTAGGACTTAGGATCCATTAGCATAACAAATGTTGTCACTAGCATCTTGAAATGTTTTATACGTAGGCTATGTAGTATTATTGGTTTCTTCCCTTCATATGCTCTTTTATCTGAACACATTTCATATTGGAATCAAAGAGACCAGAAAAATAGTTTCTAGACTTTTTTTTACACCGATAATGGTAGAATGAGAAGTTAAATATCACATGGTGTCTTACTATAGGTCTACAGAGTAGACCAGTTAAGACGATCAGTGATAATTTATTATTATAGATATGTACTTCTAGACCAAAATATTGCCGTTTTCACCTGCAGAAAAATGAATGGTTTTACAATTGTTTGTGTATTTATTCTGATTTTTTTCTTTTTTGAACAAAATTGTATTTTTCAAGAGAAATATCAAGTTTTGGAAAGGACTTGTTTTATAAAAGGATAAATAATATGCTTGTTGAAAGTCAAATAAATATATGTGTACATTAATAAAAATAAATACAGTAAAACCCTGCCTGTTTGTTATGCAATCCTGCGTTATACGCTCTTTTCATCAGGTTCCTTGACATCACTATATATAACTGTATAAAGTCCACCTCTTAATACGCTCGTCATCCCGTTTAATACACTCTTTCGTGTGCCAAAAATTCTAAAATATCATGCTTTTAAGGATACTGAGAAAATATTTTCCAGACTTCTACATTTACCATTAGTGCCCGCAGCACATTTACTGTTAGCACCTGCATGTTCAATAGAATGGAATGCAACTCTTTAGTACCTGCAGGACTATTCATAGCACAGATTCAATCCTCCACGGTCCTCCTAGCTGCCAGTTTTAAATCGCATTGTGACTTGATCTTGTGTAGAAGTTGGAAGTGATTTGTTAGTGCTAACATGAGTAAAGGAGTGAAACGGAAAGCTTTCTCGATATCGGAGAAAGTAGAAATTCTCCGTAAACATGATGAAAACACCAGTAGGAATTAGAAACAGTTTGCGGAATCATACCAATCCCTTCTTCGACGCTTAGAACAATAGTGAAAAATTGTGAAGCGGTTTACGGATTGTATTACAGTATTGTAGTATACTTGTGCTTACTTTTTTCTGAAAGGAAAGAATATTAAATACCCATCAGCATAATTACTATATTGACTCCTTAATTTGACTCAACAAATGTTTATTTTGATTAATATTTTGGTGTTAAAATTTTTAAAATCTAAAAATGACCCACTCTCACTAATACACGGTCCCATGCTATTCTTATGCAGTCCCTTGAAGAGCGTCTTGCCAAGGTTTCACTGTATTCAATAAACCATTTAAATGCTGAGTAAGCAAGCCTGCCAGTGTTATAAGTGTTAAGAACTAGAAAAAATACTTCAGTTCAAAATTAAAGTAATGTGATGTGTACAGATGTTTATGGAAATTTATTTTTGCTATAGCATATTTTATTTATTTACATAAAATTAAATAAAAATTGTTTACAGTGGATATTTATTTGTCATTACAACAAATTGGATTGATAAGCATTTTCGTAATACCAATTTTTTGTTCCATTCTAATCGTGTGCATTCCACTTACAACGGAAGTGTTTGTTATGACACGGACAATTGAGAGTTTTATTCTCTTCTTGTAAACAGTCGCCTGAAGAAGGTCTTATGGTTTGACCGAAATGTTGTGTGTTTTTTGTTGTAATGACAAATAAATATCCACTGTAAACAATTTTTATTTAATTTTATGTAAATATATTAATCAGTGGAAATCTGGACCATTATGACAGATTTATATTTTATTTAGCCCTAAACCCCATTCCTTGTAAATGTATTTTACACTTTTTTCTCAATATAGAAATTATGGTGCTCAGTAGTTGTATCATTCATGCATCTCGATATGTGGGTTCCAGAAGATTGTTTTAATCAGTTTATATACGCTATAAGCAAGTATTAGTCAACTGGTAAGAATATTGTGAAAATTTACTAAACAAAAGTCCTGAAATCTGTTTGATGATGTGTTCTTACAGAAATATGGTATTCTCTCTTTTGCACAAGATTTGGTGTATTTGGTTTTAATGTGAAATAAAGCAGAAATTTTATTTTATGCGAATTAACACCGAAATTAACTCAACTTTTGTGCTAAAATTTAACGTTTTTATTCACTTTAAAGTATGATTCTTATTTATTTAATGGTGTCTGTGTTTACCAAATTAATGAATTGCTTCAAATGTTGAATTTTGATAAATCATCATAAAGTGTCCATTAACAGTGTTTCGTGTACTGCGCATGTCAATGTTTGTCAACTAGATGTTGTTTCAAATCAGTGTTATTAACTTCAGTTTCTTGAATACAGGAAAATCCCACTTAAAACAGCTAAGTCATTTCTAATCACTCAGATGTTAAATTACTGGTCATCATGGAACGAACTGTTTGATCTCCCTACTAGTTTTATCATACAACTATTTTAATTGTTATGGCTTCAGAAATACTCAGCATAGTTGCATTTAGATACAGCATTCTTTGGTTAGTGACACTGACAATGCACTGTCCATCTCGATGGGGAAACAAAAGTAACTAGGATGAAGCTGAAACACCAGTTTTGCACATTCAGAGCAAAGCAAATCTTCACATTAATTTTGCTTACGCAATTAACATGCATTTGTGAACATTCTTTCCCCGCTTCTTCCCATAGCTCTCTATGGTTGGAGGATCATTCTCATTCTCTTTGTTGGTTCAAGATATCATATTAACAAAGTAGTCAAGTAGAGTACCAAGCATCATGCTTGGGCACATAGGCATGTCATACATCACATGCGGTGATGTAATGTCTCCCACTACAATCGCCCTTGACATCAGTATAAAACAGTTTCGACGTGATGCGAGGACAGTGCTGCACTGACTGAGTGTGTTCAAAGTTCAGTCTTTACTGCAGTTCACTACACCAATAGTAAAGAGTGCTGTAGCGAGCGTAAAAGCACACAACAGCTTGTCATCAAGCCAACGACTTTTCCATGCTAACTCGGAAAACTATCTATTAATAAAATTAAGAGCATAATAATTAAAGCATTATACTTATTAACACTCACATGCAAATCACTCATAAACTAAACGATTAACAATTATAACAAAGCAGCTAAAAATTCTGCTTTGGAGTGCATTCTAAGATTAGAAAGCGCCGTCTAGGAAAACGACCTCAGGATCGAGTTCTCTGGTACATAAAAGCCCTGCATAGTGAGTTCCGTTCAAATCGATCAGTGTTTGCCCATTGAAGCCTGTATTCATTATCCCTGTTCTGTATATGTTTAAAATTTCAGATGTCTGTGAGCCCTGACATTATAAACAAAAATGAATCGACCAGGGAGGCTTACAAAATTGAAACGATCGCAAATTTCATGCAATATGTATCTACAATGTTGAAAAAATCAAGATGTTCTTATGTTCAAGTTACGAGAAAAAATAGCAAAGTCACCTGCAATTGATTTGACAATTGAAATGTATTACCGAAAACTGATGCTTCTATAGCTCAAAAAAAATAACGTTTTCTGTCAGTTTTGCACTTAACTCGCGAACGAAAACGAAAATTAAAATCCGGTTTCAAGGTGCATTCGGCCACCCTTCAGTCCATCTACAATTAAAATTTCAGGTTTCTGCATGCAGTAGATTTTGCTGAGTATCGCGCATAGACAGACAAACGCTTCCTCTTATTTTCTTATTGTTATAGATTTGAAAAAGTGGGATAACCAACTATCTGTCGGAGATATGTGTAATTTTTGGCACGACATACTTAGCCTATGTGAACAAACATTTTTTAAAAATGAGTTTCATTAAAAGTAATGTACAGTCTACATTAACCAACAAGCATTTAGGTTCGTTACTTCGATCGTGTACAACATCTTTATTCCCTGCCATTGAAGAATTAGTGAGATCTAAAAGCTTGCAAATGTCATCACAAAGAAGTAAATAAGCTTAACTTCATATAAAATCAATTACTAAAGCAAGATGATTTTTTTTTTTTTTTTACGATTTATAAAACACAAGTATGTGCAAGGGCGAAGCAGTTCGACACTGTACAGTACATGAAGGGCGAGCGGGTTTCATTACGTCACTGCAGTGGATGGGGGACCGAAATGTTTCCCCTCAGTTGCTCAGGTATGTCATACATATTGATGCTTTTATTATTAAACAACATTACTGGGAGGAACATTATTGGGCTCATTGCTCCTTTGCACTATAGGAGTATCATTACATGGTTCAGTACGTTCAGCTGCAAAAAAAGATGGTTCATCAGAAAATAAAGTTATATGGAGTGGTTCATAAGTGTAAAGAAACTTAGTCATTGCTGGAGAAGTTCCTTCATTAGAAGCCATACAATGTATTTAATTGTATGTGTGTCTGATGCAGAACATCTCTGCCTTCTGTGTTTTTGAGTGTTATTGCAGAGAAGTCTGCAAACATTTTTCGAAATGAGAACTGTTCGTGTTATGGCGTCTTGCAAATTTCATGGATTTTTGGTGATATGATTTATTGTCGCATAATATTCATTTATCCTTTTTGCTTTCACAATAAATACATGTAGTAGCATCAGTGACAAAAAGTAGCACACCATTATATTTAATCTCTTCTGACCGTAAAAGGCAAATTGTGAAAAAATGTTCATTACTTCCAATAGTTAGTTTCTCTATACAACTAGACGTTACAGTTAATTAAGCATTTAACGTTAGTTAATAGACGTTAATGAAAATATTATCAACACAACCTCAAGTATCAGCTACATTAAAATCACATTCGCATTATAGTCTCTATCTCTGGCCTCTGTTGTTTCGTCAATATTTAAATCTATATTTTGTTACCATTGACACTTTATCTAATATTATCAATTATTGTATCCTTGAAGCAGATGGATTTCATGAATTCTTGTCTCACTTGAAATGCTCTGTTTTGGACATTTCTCCAAAAATCCACAAAAATGTGGGTTGTCAAGTTTACTGACTTGCATAAATCGTCGTATTATACAAATCCTTACCAAATTGTGATTGTGAATATACCTTGGTAATTGCTGTTGAGTCCCTTTCTACATTTTATGATTTTTGCTGTTACAATCTCTTACGTGTATAAAAGGCTTTGTCCTGACTGACAGAGAATCAACGTAGAGCCTAAACTATAATAGGTAGAGACTTGGAATTTTGACAGTACCTTCGTTTCATAATGTAAGTGCTCACTAAGAACGGATTTTGCAAAATTTTGTTTTTATATGCCAAAAATCAAAAGTTTTTTAGAATACTTACTCCCTTTTTACACAGAATTATCAAATCCAAATCACAGTTAACATGATAACAGTGTATTGTTGGCAGTGATAAAGTAGGTTTGGAAATAAATGGTACGGGACTTTGACAAGTTAGAGAAGCTATCGATATAATCCATTTAATGCACAATGTGATTGCAGTCACATAACTTTCTCTACCCTAGACATAGTGAATACCGTATGAGGTATGGTAATATATACAAGGGCTGTTTTTTTTTCAAGTTCCGATGGGGCATAAAATGAAAACCACAGTGAAAATCAAAACTGTTTTATTTGGAACATTTAGGTACACCTTCTAGCTACTTCTGTACGTAGTTTCGTTACCATTGAAACATTTGTCGTAGCGTGGTACCATTTTTCCAATACCCTCTTCATAGAAACTTGCCGCCAGCGTATTGAGAAGGGTCCTCACGGCATTTTGAAGTGTTTTGAAGTTCTTCGTTGGTGTGGAAGCTCTGTCCTTCCAGATCTTTCTTCAGCTGCCGAAAAAAATGAAAGTCACTCGGCAAGGGAACAAGTTTTTGAAATCCATCGTGACAGGGGATGAAACGTGGATTCGTTACGACAATCCAGAATCCAAAAAAACAATCCAAACAATGGATGCACACAAATTTCCCGAACAAACCTAAAATCTGGCTTCCACACCAACGAAGAAATTAAAAAAAACTTCAAAATGCCGTGAGTACCCTTCTCAATACGCTGGCGGCAAGCTTCTATGAGGAGGGTATTGGAAAGTTGGTACCACGCTACGACAAATGTCTCAATCGGAACGAAACTACGTACAGAAGTAGCTAGAAGGTGTACCTAAGTGTTCCAAATAAAACACTTTTGATTTTCACTGTGGTTTTCATTTTATGCCTCATCGGAACTTGAAACAAAAACAGCCCTCGTATATTATTATATTATTATATCGCAGGTTTTTGGGGAGGGAAGTATAAAAGTGATATTGAATTACTTTTTAATAAAATATTCCGCAAAGACAATACAATTTTATGTTCCGGAGTTTCTGTTTCTTCTTAATTCAACTCCTACCAGGCTTGGTGGATAGAAGCGATGGGGTGCAAAATTCTACATCCTCTAGAGCCATAAAACGCTATATCAAGCATCTTCTAAGCAAATAGTTTGAATGTGATAAGTCGTTCTTGTTCATTTCAAATTCTAAATACCTATATAAAGACCTGTAATTGGAAAATCAAAAGTCCTTCATAAGTTAATTTCCAATTACAAAATACAAAACCCAAGCGAACCCGGGCCTTTTGAGCTAGTATCATTATATAACTAAGAATATAGTGCTTATTGTGATTCACATTTACGCAGATTGGAAAAAAGTTCCTAGGAATTTATTCAAAGAAGGGGACTGCAAAGAGACCGAAGATGCAGGTTAGGTTACTGGCACTGGATGGAGGATACCACCATGATACCATGAATGGGAATGGATGAAAGACACTACCTATTACACAATGACAATAGACAATTCCTAAGCAAGCTAAAGGAATATATCTATTTTATGGAACCCGGATGTTCAATGCCTTGCTTTCATGAACCCACCATTCAAGTCTCTCCATCCAACCATCCCTTGCAAATCCTATTTCCCTTAAATCTATTCTACTTCCACCTACACCAAGTCTTCTAAGTGGCCTCTTCCATTCGAGTCTCCCAGTTAATATTTATGAGAAATGTCTTTCCTCCTTCATGTGTGCAACATGTCCAGCCTATTTCATCTTCCATGATTTTGGGTGAAGAGTACAGGTTATAAAGCTTGTCATTATGCAGTTTTCTCCAGTCCTAGTTTTCATCTCTCTTAGGTCTGAATATTTTCCTAAGCACCCTGTTCACGAACACACATGGATTATGTTCTTCCCGAAGAGTAAGAGACTTGTCCATATAGTATAACCGGCAGGATAATTGTCTTATAAATTTTTATTTTCAATTTCGAGACAGAAGACGAGAAGATAGAAATTTCTGAATTGATTTTAGTCGACATTTAACTTCTGCCTTAATATTATTTGTATCTGTAATTATTGCTCCCAGATATTTTAATTTCTCTACTCGTTTGAATGTTTATTGGCTATTCTAATATTTTGTAGTGCATTATTTTGACGTTTTTTGACCATGTACTTTGTTTTTCTGCATTAAAGTACTATCAAGGATGGCTGATTTCTTGTTTAACTTAACTGAGTTATAAATGAATGTGTATGTTCAGTAAATTTTTGTTTCCTGAAGTTTCATTACAAAACATTTGCAATATATGCACTGGCTGTACCATATATGTTACAAAATTATATATTTAAAAGTATAAATTTATCTAGTTATTACTCTCTTCTTTGGCATTGTGGGAATTTATAGTACTGTGAAAGAGGCTTCTTATTTGTATTGGTCCATTTTGAAAATAGTCTGCGGAACTCAAGTTATTAAGCTTTGCTGGTCTGCAGAATTTAGCTTATATTGACACTTATCTTAAGAGCACGTTGACATAATTACTAATGCATAAATATTATAATAAATGTGAAATTATGATTAAATCTTGAACAGTTATGAATCACACAACTTTTTTACCATTTCTGTAGCCTCAGAATTTGGTATAATGTACAATATGAAACGAATGTTTGTTTCAGCATTATGTTTAATTTGAAATGCCTTTAGATATTATTTTTACCAACAGTATGTAAATACAAGCGTGCAATTTGCATTATTTTGCCATTGTATATTTTACTTTACCTTTTCTGCTGCAAGATATGTCTATGAAATAATTATTGGGAGTCAAGGATAGATTTAAACTGTATTTTCAACTTTTTATTTTCTCTACCTGTACCATAGGTACTGTAGGTAGATAAGTGTTGTGTTTGAGGCTGAAGTGCGATGAGTTTTCAACATTAATACATGTTTCGAATATACGTTTCAGGAATATACGAGATGTTATAAAAAAAATACGGTGAATGATTTTTTATAGCAGCAACTGCTGACACTACATCCATTTGATCTAATATATCTGGTAATCTGATCTGTTGAGACAGGCAGTGTCAAGTTTGAACACATTCTGACTTGTTAATCAGCTTCCAGAGCCACTAGAATGAGGTCGTGTTTGTCGCGTATCATGGATTTCGAGCAACGCATGAACATTAAGTTTAGTTTTAAGTTACAAAGAAAAGTGCCAAAGAAGCTCACGAAGTGTTGGAATCAGTGTATGGCGATGATGTAGTAACTCTGAAGACGGTTTACAAGTGGTGTGAGCGATTTAAAAGCGGAAATGAGTCTGTTAAAAACGAGAATGGTCAGGACGTCCATTCACCACAAAAACGGATGAAAACATGCAAAAAGTGGCAGCATTTGTTCGTTATGACTATTCAAGAGCTTACCGAAGAACTGAACATCTAAGAAAGAGACCAGAAAATGGGCCAGTGGCTTCCCTCTTCATCAGGACAACACGCCATGCCACACGTCGCTTCTGATTCGCAAGTTTTTGGCTAGAAGAAGTTTCCTGTCTTTTCACATCTGCCTTGTTCACCATATTTAGCACCCTGCAACTTCTGGCTCTTCCCAAAAATAAAGAGCGTGCTTAAAGGAAAACATTTTGACACCATTCCCACTATTGAGATGACCACGACACAGCAGCTGAAAGCCCTTCCGAAAAAAGCCTTCCAGAAATGCTTCCAGTCATGGATTTAACGGGACAAGTGCATCGCTAGCCAAGGACAGTACTTTGAAGGAGATTAATTCAAATTTTATGGAAGCTTATTACTTTGTTTGTAATAAAATTACCGTATTTTTTATCACACCTCATATTTATGTACCGGTATGTCTATGAATGGTATAGGTCAAAAATTTAAAAAAAATTGAATACAGTGAATGGTGCTTGATGTAATCGCAGATAATGTTATCAGTCGGGTAATGATATCACTTTTTTGAAGTCCCATATGGATTAATACTGATGCATTGAAAAAATGCTGTTTATTGTGATCAATGATTCGGTTTATATTATCACATTTTCCTTTTTACATAAAGCTTATTACTTTGTTACTCACCATATTTTCTGAACACACCTCTCATTAATGTACTGGTATGTCTATGACCGGTATAGGTAAAAAATTTTAAAAATTGAATACAGTGAATGCCGCTTAATGTAATCGCAGACAATGTTTGTTATCAGTCGGGTAGTGATATCACTTTTATGAAGTCCCGAATGGATTAATACTGACACATTGAAGAAATGCTGTTTATTGTGACCAAAGATACGGTTTACATTATCACATTTTCCTTTTTACGACTTTATTTCCAAGTACTGTACGTGATTCAAAATTTTGTTTTTAAGGGTTTCATTTCTAACTGAGCTGTATTGTGTTGTATAGGTAGTGTTCCCTGTTCACATGATGGCCAATTTAGTCCATGTGCCAGACCCATCGGTCATTATAATTTGGGGGGACTGAATGAAACTTATACCACACGTTCCTGGGGTCATGTGGAGCAAAAAAGTCGGGGGGGGCCATCATGAGGAGGTAGCTTTCAAACATGGCGGCCATTCAAAATGGCGGACGACTGTGAATTTTTAAATTCAAATATCTCGGGACTGGGTTCATCAATCTTGAATTTTGTTTTTTCAAAATGTAGGTTATTCTTCTGGCTACATGTTTGTTCAACATGTATGTGGCCAAAAAACCAATATTTATTGGTCAAAATTCTAAAAATAGGAAATATAGATTTTTTGACATTTACGTTTTGCGGTTTATTACTCTAACCGTTGGGTATATCGAAAAAGTGTCTGAAACAAAAGTTGTAGAGATACATCTCACCTTTAAAACGCAAAAATGAAATCCAAGATCGGATCAATAGAATCCGAGATATCCAGATTCAAAGCGGGCGGAGCGGTGTTGAGCATGTTGACCGAGCGTTCGGTGCAGCCTAGTGAGAGGCGAGACTTGGCGTAAAATCCTGCGTTTTATTTATTTTCAGCCTCAGTAATTGCTTTATTACTAGATAAATTTACATTATCTACTAATGTGCACTATTTTTAACATGATTATTAAGCACTTTCTCATAAATACAATTAACAACTATATTGTTTATCTGGGAAATGGACGTCAATAATTACCAACTCATATAATATACTGTCAAGGCTTTTATATCCGATTTTTAAGATGAAATCGTTAAAGGAACTTCAAGTAGTCGAAATAATTAAAAGAGGAAAAATGTATTACAGTTTAGGTATGTATCGGAGACTTTTAACAATACTTTCAGAAATGAACACAGGATGTAAGCAACTAAGAAATAAAAATTCCCATAAAATGCCTAAGTCTTCTTCACTAGAATCACTGAAGTCAGGTATTATAATTATTGCTCTCGTCCTCAACTGCCGTTACTTCGGCAAACCCCTTGCACCAACAGCACTCGATTATTCAGATTTGAGTTGCTGAGCACGAGTAACTTTCTGGTGCACAGTTGATCAAAATTCCGGCCTGGTAGTTGGCACGTCTATTGTGTTTTCTCAAGGTGTCTTTACAAAGAGACATTTGGAAGCTCTCAATCTGGCCCTCTGAACATCTGGTAGCGCAGCTCATTTCACCTTGCGTTTGGGGGCATACGACTGGAAGACAAATTCTTCTTTGCTGTCATCAACATCATTATACATCATCCAATTTTTGCCTAACTTCCTGAATGCTTCAATAAATCTTTGTTCCTTTTTGCACAAAAGCTTTTAACTTTCCCCTGGCCAGCTAAAGCACTGATTTTGTCGCAGCCAGACCAGCAGTAATACCCAATAAGAGCTGTAAAAAGCTGTTCGCCTAAGGCAGATACTATCTGGGAAACTTGCATATCTGTTAAAACTGGTTTGTTTGTTTCCCGATTCAGAAGTTTTTGCTTTTTATGGTTTTGCAAAAACCTACAGCCAAAACTAATACATCTGTATTGATTGAAAAGCAAAGAACTGATTCAGATGATGTAGCGGCGTTCCTTGCATGCAGCATCATTCTGGAATCAGCTTTTTCTTTTTTCTCCTAATATAAATGATCATGAAGCAGATCTCACCAACTGCTACGAAGATTTCTAGGTTTCCAATTATGTTTTCAAATTTCTCCTCTTACAAACTGCAAAAAAATAATTTTGTCATATTTTTGCCGTAACTGTTCCTTAGAAGCGTCCTCTAACAAACCACTCTGTGGCCACCCTTGATTTCACTAAATTTGATACCTTCAAGTGTTCCGCTTTTTTCCCGCTCCAAAGATTTGATCGAAACCTCTGAATAATATATGTCAACCCTCCGACCTATATTAAAAACCTGCTTGAGAAAATTTGTTGAGAATTCGTAAAACGTTTTTGTTATCCTTTGACGGACTGAAGCACGGCTATTGAATCAATGATTCAGGCCAAATCTTTTTCCGGCAGACTGGCAGGGGTGGTGTATGCTTCCAAAAAATTAGATAATACTGATTTGTAGGTTTTCTTCAAAGGCCCATTAACATTCGCCGGTGCCAGAGGATATCTGAATCCTTCCATCATGTCAAGTTGTTGGTTTTCTGCAATAAAGGTCATTTTGCTGAATAAATTTCGATTGCACTGGAGGATTACTTCTTTGTTTTCAACCTTGGTTTTTTTGCTCTTCTTTAGTCTACTAATCTTAAGACCTACTTTCTTAATACGTTTATGAAACCCTTCTCCTTTAGCTAGCCGAAACGTGAACTCTTCATAAGCTATTTTCCCCTTGTTTTCCGAATCAATGTGATCAGAAGAACATATATTCCAGTAGGCAAATGTACAATATCTTAAGGGTTGGGATCGAAGGGGATCGTCCACTCGGCTAGAAGGTCAGTGAGAGTTGTCACGTCTTTCTCATCTCTAAGTGTCCTTGGGCTTTGGAGGTCAGGATGTCACTAATCTGTTTCTCTGGATGATAGAATGCTGAGGAGGTTCTTTAGCTCTACTCAGCATTAACATATTACCATACTACAGCCTACTTTTTCAGACTGAAATCCTTAATACCTTCAGGAGTTTGGGTGTCTTTGTTTACAGTCTCTTTTGATGGCTTGGTCCACTGGAATTCTAGAAAATGGGTTGTTGCTTCTTATTTGTACTGAAAACCTCCTTCTACATAATATTGGTGAACATATGGGCTCTCCTTCTAGTTTAGATAATTCAAGAAAGTGTTATGATAGATAATGTGAGTAGTTCACTCTATCCAGCGCAAAAATTCAAGGCACAATTTTTTCAACAGCAGCTAAAAACATAAAAAAAATGCCTTCTCAATTAGTCCGAAGAAAAACGGAAAGTAGCTCCACTAGGGCGATATATTTCATCCGAAAGGACAGCATTTCTTCATTACTTGTAAGAAGATGTATCAAGTAGAGTGGCTTGAACATGTTCATCTTGAAGTACAGAGTTAAGGGATGTATAGTTCATAATTAGTGATGTTCATTTCCCAGATAAATTGTATCTAATAGTTAATTGTATTTATTACTTAAATCCGATGCACCGAGAGCTGTGGGTGCAAGGGGTGTACCAAAGCAACAGCAGATGAGGAAGAGTGCAATTATAATAACTGATTACAGTGATTCTTGTGAAGAAGATTTATTTCAAGATTGTTCATAATATTATAGGCTATAAGGCATTTTATAGGAATTTTTATTTCTTAGTTGCTTACGTCCTGTGTTCATTTCTGAAAGTATTGTTTAAAGTCTCCGATACATACCTAAATTGTAATACTTTTTCCTTTTTTTAAATTATTTCGACTATTTGAAGTTCCTTTAACGATTTCATCTTAAAAATCGGATATAAAAGCCTTGACAGTATATTATATGAGTTGGTAACTGTTGATGTCCATTTCCCAGATAAATGATATAATTGTTAATTGTATTTATGAGTAAGTGTTTAATAATCATGTTAAAAATAGTGCACATTAGTAGGTAATGTAAATTTATCTAGTAATAAAGCAATTACTGAGGTTAAAAATAAATAAAGTGCAGGATTTTACGCTAAGTCTCGCCTCTCGCTAGGCTGCACCGAGTGCTCGGTCAACACGCTCAACCCCGCTCCGCTCGCTTTGAATCTGGATATCTCGGATTCTATTGATCCGATCTTGGATTTCATTTTTGCGTTTTAAAGGTGAGATGTATCTCTACAACTTTTGTTTCAGACACTTTTTCTATATACCCAACGGTTAGAGTAATAAACCGCAAAACGTAAATGTCAAAAAATCTATATTTCCGATTTTTAGAATTTTGACCAATAAATATTGGGTTTTTGGCCACATACATGTTGAACGAACATGTAGCCAGAAGAATAACCTACATTTTGAAAAAACAAAATTCAAGATTGATGAACCCAGTCCCGAGATATTTGAATTTAAAGATTCACAAGCGTCCGCCATTTTGAATGGCCGCCATTTTTGAAAGCTACCTCCTCATGATGGCCCCCCCCCGACTTTTTTGCTCCACATGACCCCAGGAACGTGTGGTATAAGTTTCATTCAGTCCCCCCAAATTATAATGACATGGTCGATTTTGGGGGTCTGGCACATGGACTAATTTGAGAGACGTGGCATTTGCTAACTTTCTCTTTTAAGCAATAAAACATGTTTCACCACTCAGTTAAGCTGCAGCTTTTGATTTATGAAGATAACAGTGTTGACATGCAGTTGATGACTAGTGTAAAATGGAAAGACTTGAACAGACAGGCATTAGAAGTTTTGCTATGCGGTGTTCACCACAGATCAGTATAGACTTCCAAAAAGACTCCTAACTCGTAACTGAGTATGAGGTATTGGTTAATGGACTCCAAGAAGGAAAGTAAAAGCAATTAAAAACTTTGTTACTGTTTGAAACAACAGTTGCTTGCAGTGTATTGCTGCACTAGCCTATGAGTGGTTCAATGATTCACAGTTACATATTATTTTATGAATAAATAGTTTTTAATTCTGTTTTTTTAGTGTATTATCTTATACTGTATATGAATGAATAACCTTCAATTAATTGTTTCGGATTGTTATCGGTCGGTTAATATTATCAGATTAGCTGTTTCCTGAAGTAATCACAATAAGCAGCGTGCACTATACAGTGAAATTTTATATTGTGGTTAATGTGACGGGAATATGACATGAAGCCGGGCAGTGACATCTCTTACTTACTACCATTGGTTTAGAAGAAAATTCCATTCCCCCCCCCCCCCCCCCCCCAAAAGCAGCTCTAACAATTTTATTTAAATTTTGTGCACAAACTATATTTGAAATGATTAGCCTAAATATCCCGTTAAGGGCAATGGCCTCCTCGAAGAGGGTAAGCTCGAATACACCTACATGTGGTGAGCTATTCCACATGAGGGAACAAACTATATTTACTAGGAGCTAAAACTTTTATTTCAAATAAATTCTCTAAAGGGTGGCTTGCCTTTGGGGTTTAAGGGTTCGCTTATTTCTGCAATTCACTGGATTACACTACATTGCAATGTAAGTTGCTGTAAGTTATGTGTGTGTTTTACATAAGATTTTTTCTTCTAGTAAACCTGCAATTATTTTAGTAATCCGTAAGAAAAGTAAATTAAATATCACAGTATTTTCGGTTGCTATGTTAGATATTGAAAAAGCAGGATTAATCAATTACACAGGCCTGCGATGAAAAAAATACAAGGGAAGTGATAGGTGCACTTTGTGTATTTTATGGTGCTGAGTTCAAAAAAATTAAGAAATATGTCTTATCACGTCACATTTTCTTGAAAAATTCATTCGGTACATTTACAAGAATGCTATAAAAACCTGGCTATTGTCCGCAACAAAATAAAATATGCCGACCACGGTTGGACCCTTTGCAGTGATTCAAAAGTTATCTCCATACTTCTTGGTCAACAAGGCGGATATACAAACTTCCCATGTTTCATTTGTGAATAAGACGGCCGTGATAAGACTCAACATTGGATAAAAAAAGAACGGGTGAAAAGACAAAATCTTGAACCAGGCACCAAGAATGTGATTCGAAACAACTTAGTTGACCCAAAAAAAAGTATTTTTACCCCCTTGGGATATAAAATTAGGTGTAATGAAGCAATTAGTCAAGGCTATTCGAAAAGATGGCAATTGTTTCAAATACCTGTGCAAAAAATATCTAGGTTTATCCGCAGCCAAGTTGGAAAAGGGAATCTTTGTTGGTCCAAATATCCTCAAGCCCATGAAGGATAAAGACTTTGAGACTAGCATGACAACAAAGGAAAAAGAAGCTTGGGTTGCCTTCAAACATGTGGTCAGTAAATTTCTGGGGAATTAAAGGATCCTGACTAGAAAGCAATTCTTATGAATATGCTGGACAAATTTCAAGCGTTGGGTTCCTCCATGAGTGTCAAACTACATTTCCTTCACTCATGTGGACTAATTCCTCGAAAGTTTAGGAGCAGTCAGTGAAGAACAGGGTAGAAGGTTCCACCAAGACAACAAAGATTTGGAGCGCAAATATCAAGGAAGATGGGACAAGAACATGCTTGCCGACTACGAGATAGGCCTGAGATTGTACATAAAAGAAGGTCAAGAAGAAGTTTCAAAGGCAAAAGAGTACGTAGGTGGCAACAGTGGTTTTCTTCCACTTAAACCTATAAAAAATAAAATCAATTGCTTACAAATCAATTTGTATCACCAAGAATCGATTTTACATGTAAATGGACTATTCCACTCATACGCCGCATGTTTGATATTGACCAATAACGTTTAGCAATTCCTCAGATATAGACCAATCACGATCGTTTATCTTATAAAATGCTTGCTATTAATATGGGAATGTTATTTTATCAGGTTAAATCGTCTGCTCGTTACTGGACACATAAGCATCTGTGTGCAGTGATTAATACATCACATGGTGCCATTAAGCGACATGAAAACAGATCGTTTTATCCAACACAGCTTGTTTGGAACTCGAAATAATAGAAATGTACATTGATTGAAAACACAATTTTGTTTCGGTGCAAGCTAGTTCTTGGGCTTTTATACTGTTCTGCTGTTAGCTTACCTGAATGAAATTAACTATGTCGTATATGCACCATTGGTGGCACTGATCACTACATGGTACTTCGAATCGATTCATGGATGGTTGATTCTTAGTATTCTGTGATTTTGCAGCTGTTAGTTTTGTTTTTATACAACAAAGCATGAGAGTAATTATTATTTGTATAATCCGTTACATTTTTATTCGTGGAATAGTCTTAATAAATCCAACTCGAGTTGCTATTAATATGGGGGTGTTATTTTATCAGGTTAAATCGTTTGCTCGTTACTGGACACATAAGCATCAGTGTGCAGTGATTAATATGTCACATGGTGCCATTAAGCGACATGAAAACAGATCGTTTTATCCAACACAGCTTGTTTGGAACTCGAAATAATAGAAATGTACATTGATTAAAAACACAATTTTGTTTCGGTGCAAGCTAGTTCTTGTGCTTTTATACTGTTCTGCTGTTAGCTTACCTGAATGAAGTTAACTATGTCATATATGCACCATTGGTGGCACTGATCACTACATGGTACTTCGAATCGATTCATGGATGGTTGATTCTTAGTATTCTGTGATCTTACAGCTGTTAGTTTTGTTTTTATACAACAAAGCATGAGAGTAATTATTATTTGTATAATCCAATACATTTTTATTCGTGGAATAGTCTTAATAAATCCAACTCGAGTTGACAAGTTTCATCAGATAAATTCTATCGATAAACTTGTCAACTCTCATGGGATTACCTATGATAAAAACCACTGTTGCCAGATATTACATGCAAAGTTGTTCGCGAGAATTCCTTTTCACATAGGATTTTAGCAAAAATATTGATATCGATTGTACAAAAAATCCTGATGTGATGGGGAAAAAAAAAATTCGGAATTTTTCGAAATCAGCATACCCACTAACATAAAACTCAGCGATAACATCTCTGGTATTTTTCAACAACTTAAATTTCGCAGGCCTGTGTAATTTTAGTGGTCTCTCCAGCTTCGAATTAGCCCCACTCATAGTAATCATTGTTTTGCTTTCTGTTAAACCATATGGATGCACATTTTGCTGTTTAATGCATATATGACTACATATTTTTCTATTTTTAGCACACATTAAGGCTGAAGACACCAATTGATCGCTTATCTACAGCAAGTGAACAATTTTGCTTGAATTTTAAAATCTGTTTTATATTTCTAAATTTTGTTAATTGTTAACCTTTTCACTGTTACTAACATATTATAAATGTGTCACCTCCAAAAATGTAAGCAGATTATAATATTAATACAGTAATGCTTTATGTAATATTTAAGGATTTTTTATCTGTGTCTTGCATTTACTCAGCTGTTCCACTGAAATTTTCCTCATCGATTTCAAACTTTAAGCCCACTGATATCTTCACATGATGATTGCATATACAGTAAAACTTGTTCAAAGCGGAATCGTATGGGACCAAAAGAATTTTCCAAATTGGACAAGTTTCCGGATTACACAAAATACACTAGGCTACATAAATGTTATCAATTATAATGTACCATGTACCACAAATGTGAATTTGTAATATGGAAATACTGTAATTAATTACAAACCTACCTTACTTCCTGTATAGCAGATATTCTTCACTTTATTTTTATATACAGTAAAATACTACACTATTATTAATAATTAATAACACTAACACAATATAATTATGCAATTACTGTAGGCTAACTGTTTTCTTGCCTCATTATCCTTAGGTTTATTTCACTTTTGTCGCCACATATCGGGACATGGGTCCGGACAAAGGCAAGTTTTAGCCCGCGCATTTACAAACCATTCCCACACTATTTCATTAATTTCTTCATTTCCAGTCTTCTTTGCGTTTCTCTTCATTTGTCCGTTCCCCTTCACCCACTCCTCCCTTATCTTATCTCTGTTCTTCAAAGTTTCGTAAATGTGCGTTTTACCGCATTTGAAATGCAAAATTATTTCGCGCACAGAAAGTTTCTCTCTCTTACTCGCCTCGATCACTTTCAACTTTTCATTGAGCGTGAGCGATACATACTTTTTGTTTGACATGATGCTACAAGCACAAACAGTACAAGCCAACTGAAATTGAAGCCTGGCGGAAAATAGAAAACAAAGCAGGTAGCAGATTTCTTGACTACTGGGTTAATTCCATTGTTGGCCGAAACATAAGCCACCACCGTGTATACTCTAACGGAACTCTCAGGGCTGTACAATATTCATGCTAAGAAGTAACGTATTCACACAGACGTGAATAACAAAATATATATTGTAATGCAGTAGAACATTCAATGCTGCTTTTCTGCATTATAGAATAAAGTGCTACATAAATCTTAAAATTTACATTCCATTTTCGCGTTAAGCACGTTCCGTTTTATACAAAATATTGGCATTTGAAAATGTATTGCGTGCGTCGGGACCGAAATATTTGTATGCTTTGGACAGATTTCCGGATTATACACGTGCCGCTTTGAACAAGTTTTACTGTACTAACATACAAATTGTTAATTAAATGTTGTCAACTTGTAAAAATGGTGTATGTTTTGGTTATGTAGCAAAAGTAATTTAGGGCTACTTAAGCCTGCTCACTGTCTTATCGTCCTGCAGAAATTCTTTTACATACATCTATGTAGACATGGGACTGTCACATTTATAGTACTTGTAAATGTTCAGCTTTGACCAGAATCAACCTGCAAATTTTGGAACAGAAATTTAACACATAACCAGCTACTAGAAAGATTATGTATACATATATGTAACAGAGTCTACATGTTCTCTATATAAAAACTCTTGCAAGATGAAATGTACATGAAATATACATCAGTGTGGAATAATAATCAGGTATACATCTGATTTTGTCAAAATATACGCAGTACTATTGAGCACATGCAAATTGAAGTTGAGTTTTTGTCAACAGATTGAACCACTTTAGTTTCATCTTGTTGGCAAGTGACATTTTTGTCAGGCTTAGTGTATGGGTACATACATATTTTTTGTCAACCTTACTATAATACGCTTATTACATGTGATGTAACAGTATCATAATGACATCCATTATAATATAGAATTTCATTATATTACTGTTGTGGTATCGAATAATATCCTACACGGAACTGTCTTCAAACCTTGAAAACAGTAATTCAGACTTCACAACAACCTGTACCGTATTTCAAATAAAATTAATTCTGTTCATGTTAATTTTAATATTCTAAATTGAGTTCAATACTTGTATTTTAAGTGCATTGCTTTGAGGTTAAAATGCCTTTGAGAAGACCACCCGCTGCCTGCATGACTTGTCGCCTACCATTTATCGGAAAAGATGAAAACTTACTAACAGCTGATCACCGAGTAAAGAGAGTTGATTGATTGATCAATTACAAGGTGTTCTAAAAGTTTAAAACTTAGGCATAGCATAAACAGTCGTATGCAGTTTGCCTTTGATGGCCATTAAGACGCTCATACGAAAATTATGAAAGAGCACCACCATTAATATTCTCGTTCTGTAATATATTATTAATCTTATCTTTTAGATTTATAAAAATGTTAATTGATTTGTATCTTAAACAACATTAACTGTACCGGTAGCGGATCTTTGAAGGACACTGCATCAAATGAAATGTACATTAACAAACTGCAATGTTGGATAAAGGGTTCACGTGGTAATATTACTTTGAATGCTATGCAGAATCTCTGATTAGTGTAAAATGTTTATGTTTTGTCATCTTTACAGAAGATAAGTTCAGTTGGGCCATTGAAGTCCCCCAGCTAAAAATATGCAGGCATGGAACCAGTGGGGCACTCAGCCTGGTGCAGGAGCGGCTGGGTATTCGACATACCAGCCTACAGCAGCTGGAGCAACAGCAACACCTACAGCAGCAGCTGCACCACCAGCCTATCCTATGGGATATCAGTACTATGGAGCTGCACCAGGGATGCCAGCTGCCACTCCTGTGAGTTTTTAAGCCATTTTTTACTCATTTCATGGGGAGATGATGGTATCTTATAAAACTTTTCCATTTCTATTAGGGAATCTGCTTGAAATATTTAATAATAGAAAAATATTTTGAAAAAGAAAAATTATCCTAATGGAAGACTTCATTGATAATGATATATCTGTGGCTTGGTTCTACAGTGTGTCCCACGCAAGAGTTGGCCAATGACGCGGGTTCCTGCGGCGCGGCGGGCACAGCTCCTACTCCCGAGCGATCGGGTGAAATATCTACGCTAATGAAGCCGCGATCGGTGTTATGATTCAGGTTCTCACATTTACAGTTAAAATTACAATGAAAATAAACACGTACCTCATCACAAGAGATGTTGGAAATGTTCTCCTCTCACATCCACACAACACTGACACTATTTTAGGAAATTTTCTTTCACGCGCATAAGTTCAGCTTCCGAGACAGAGTTCATTTGTGATATTGTCTTTAAGTTCTTCTAAGAGTATGTGAATATTATTTATGGATAAACTTGAAAAATAAAGTGTATAGGTCAACTTCCCGTACATTACAAAGGAAACGGGTGAAATGTCTACGCTAATAAAGCCCGCTGTTAGTGTAATGGTTCAGGTTCTCATAAAGAAAAACATGTGATTTATCTGGCTGGCACATGTGTCGTTGAACTGCCACGTTCTTGACTGTGTGGACAAAGCAGGTCAGTATTCCTTCTGCTAGTGTCATGTGTTGTTGCTACGACATAGGCCTACGTATACAATAGAACAAAGGATATTTATGTACAATTCTTATGTGATTACATCATCTTGCAAGGATGCAAGACGTTTGTTTTTAGCAAAATTCCCAGGTGTACGTCCTCCAAGCAGAGAAGCCGTGCGAAAACATGTAAGCAAACTTCGGGAAACGGGTTCGATTCTCGATAGGAAACAATGGACCAAGCGGCGCGTACTTACTGAACAGAAATTAGATCAAACCCACATACATTAGAAGAACTTAAAGACAATATCAGAAGAGAAATTAATTCTATCTCGGAAGCTGAACTTATGCGCGTGAAAGAAAATTTCTTAAAAAAGGTTCCAGTGTTGTGTGGATGCAAGAGGAGGACATTTCCAACATCTCTTGTGATGAGGTACGTGGTTATTTTCATTGTAATTCCAACTGTAAATGTGAGAACCTGAATCATAACACCGATCGCGGCTTCATTAGCGTAGATATTTCACCCGATCGCTCGGGAGTTGGAGCTGTGCCCGCCGCGCCGCAGGAACCCGCATCATTGGCCAACTCTTGCGTGGGACACACTGTAGAAGGGCCAATGTAAAAAAACTTGCTTTTGAGATAACTGACTTTAAAACCTTTGTAGAAGTAACATTTTTTGCTGAGAACTTACGACATTGGTGTCTAAGGTTTCTGTATTATGTCTATTAATAGCAACATACATTGGCACTTTTATTATATGAAAGATAAAGACTAGTCGAGCTCAATAATGCATAGATCTCATTTTTGCAAGAAATTGACATTGACCCTTTTAGAACCAAGCCACAGATATAGGCTACTAGGTGTTAATGAACATTGCCAAAACATATTACCTGTGTATAGAGGGGATATAGACAAGAAACTATTAGTAGGAGATTCTTGCTCTATGGATTCAATTATTTCTGTTATAGCATAAAATATCCTAGGGCATGGCCGCCACTGTCTTCTAACATTTGAAACGATGAAAACAAAAGAACTTTGTTGTTAACACTGGAGTTACGGGTTAAAAAGAAAAAATGGGTGATTCTTCAAATATGGGAAAATTTGTGTTCCGGAGTGATATTTCCCTTCAAATTCAACTTAAAAAAAAAAATTAATATAAAAGTTTGTTTCTACTACTTTCAAACTACATAGATCACTTTGAAATGTCACTAAGTTTAAATTCTGATATTCCAAAATCGAATTTAATTCAATGAAATGTCATCCACATGCCCTGCCCCAAACCTCGGTTTTGTATATTCTAATGCATTTTTCCACAAAACAAAATGTCATTTCCTTTTCAACTTTTTTCCTGTCAATGAGTATGAATGTGTGAAGAATATTAACCCCTAAAAAATAAAATAAAATGAAATAAAATTGTCACCCCACCTAATGAACATAAAGAATGTCCCAAGGGTTTTCGGTCATCCACATGGCTGAAAAGAATGGAATTTTTTCTGCAGAAATGAGAAATTTGTATAACTGGCAACAGTGTTAGAAAGCCAACAGGGCAACTTGTGGTTGAATTGTAAGGTTGAATTTTGCTTGCTTACAAACAGTTTGGGATTAACAAAGGACTTTGCATCATTTTCAAGGAAAACGTTTTTATTCCCCGTCATTAACATGGCTTCTAGAAAGTAGGCAGAAAGTGAATATTAATTAATTTTGATTATGCACTATGATAAACCTTCCAATTCAAAGTACTTGACTGAAGTTGAGCTTACAGAGGTTTAGGAATGGCTTGCTGAGACCACTTAAACTCCTTTTTTGTCATCCACATGCCTGATTTTTGTGTCATCCACATGTCTCATGAAGGGGTATGTGGATGACTCTCAAGTCATGTAGATGATAAATGTAGGATACTATTGTGTTTGCGGTGTCTGTGACCTGTACTTAAGATCTTAAAACTGATTAAATGAATTTCTGCTTGATTCCCCCCTCCCCCAAAACCATAAAAACACAGTCTCGTTAAAATTACATTAATTCCGGAGTATGCACACAAATTTGCAAATTTGGTGCAAAATCAACTGAAGTATGCTGAGAAAAATATGAAATCACATAAAGAAAAGCAGATTGTTGCCAAAGTTAGTCATTAATGTGGCCTTCTGTCATCCACATGTACACGGATGTCATTCACATGGCTTTAAAAAAATAAATTAATTAAAATAAATAAAAATATAAACATTTAAGCTCTGCTGGTGTCATATTATAATCAAGTAACCCCTGAAGTATTTTAGTGATTTTTTTTAGATTTTTTAAACAAAGTAAAAAATTTGGATTTTACACACTCCAAATTTTCCCGTATTTGAAGAATCACCCAAATAAGAAAGAAAGGAAAAAAAACTAATCCAGTAGCAGCCAACTATGTGAATAGTCTGCAAATTTTGCAGATAATGACAACTCTAAATTATGATATAGCTGTTGATGAAGGATTAAGAATCAGGTGAATAACTTGAAAATGGTTCACACTGTCACCATCTATCTGCCTTGAGGGCAGATCCCAAATGTTTCAGAACATCGGGGTTGGCATTCAACACACACACACTTTTAATAAAGTTTGTGCAAGATCTGATCAATGAATCCATGTGGTAAAGCAAGAAACAGAACTCAGAATGATCGTGTTGAGAAATAGCCTGACATTTGAAAGACTCACAAAAGTTACTGTTGCAATAGTAGGCCTACTTGTTGTATTACTGAAGTAATTGCATACATAAGTTTAAAAATTAGTTTGATTCTGAAATATTATTGTCTGTCATGAGCATTAATACATGAACACTGTGAACATTAATACATTAGGATTTAACATCAGCCCCATTTGGAATGGTTGTAGTCGTAATTTAAAAGACCAAAGAGAAAGCCTGACCCGGAAAAAGACTGATTATCCGCAGAACAAAGAAAATTTCTGATTGGTCGACCCATCATCTCGATGCTTCCTGATTGGTTGACCCTCCTCAATTCTAGAAAATTTGAGATGTCACCTGATTGGATGATTCTTCCATGTCCACTGATATAAATACTGGCACCCTCTGTCCACTCGACACTTCTGTCTCCCTAAAGATGGAGGAAGCATGTTCCTCTGAAACGTCGGAGCTCTTCCAATCACTCAACCTGGCTAGCAACCCAAGAACATTATACTCACATTAATACCAGTATATGTCTTAGCTCTTGAATATAGTTTGTGGAATAAATAGGTTCTTATTTAATTTTCATAGGATATGAGTGCATATACTCCCCAGCAATGGGCACTTCAGCAACAACAGTGGCAGCAGTGGCAGCAATGGCAGCAGCAATTCCAGCAGTGGCAAGCACAGTATGGAGATAAGGTAAACCTCTTAACTTATAAAAAGTTTTCAGGGGAGAGGCATTGTGATATTTATAAACATAAAGAAAATATTAAACCTAAATTTAAATTAATATATTTTCTCAAATTTGAATCAAGAAATTGCAATTAAAGTAGTTCAACTAAGTCAAAATGCTTGCTTTATTGAATTTCTGCATCTGTAATTTCTTTTGTTCACTTCAGAAATGAGAAAGAATGAGCTGACCAATTATTAAACAACTTGGTTCTCAATTATTATTATTATTATTATTATTATTATTATTATTATTATTATTTAGTTAGTTAGTTAGTTAGTTAGTTAGTCAGTTAGTTAGTTAGTTAGTTAGTTAGTTTGCCATTTACTCAAGACTGACTGATTTCAGTGATTTTTCATATCGTCCTTTGGGGGTTTTCACTGACAGTCTTTAATTTTTCCAAAATCAGTTCAGTAGATTGTTTGAAATTACCACCTGTGTCAGTGGCGGCTCGTGACCGGAAAATTAGGTGAAGAGAAAAAAAGTGTGTATGGAATGCCACGCGACAGAAGTGTTTTAATTTAGGGATTTTTAAATTTTGGATTATTGGATTTTTTAAATTTTGGATTGTTGGACTTTTTAATATTGGGTTTTTGGGCTTTTTAATTGTGGATGTTTTATTATTAATTTTAGATTTTGAATTTTGGATATTTTATTTTTTAATTTTTTTATTTTTGAATTTTTTTATTTTTAAATTTTGGATATTTGGATTTTTTATTTTATAAATTTGGATTTTTGAATTTTGGATCTTTGAATATTTTTTTTATTTTATTTTGGTTTTTCGATTTTTTAATTTTAGATTTTTTAAATTTTGGATTTTGGGTTTTTTAATTTTTGGATTTTTGATAAGCCTAATCATTGAGTTGACTGTTTTCTGTGCAGCCCGTTCCGTCACAGATCACTAATTTCGTGACGATTTTGAGCGTTACATTAATTTCGTGACGATCTTGGAGTACTGGTTCTGTATTTTTACAGGACTCGTTGATACCAGCACCTTCAACAAGAGGGGTTTTAGCATAAATTGACACTGCACTATGATTTTCTCTACAGAAACTATTAATTAAAGTGAAGTCTTCTAATATTTCATTTTTCTTTAGTTATTAATATTATTTTTAAAAACGTGATCTCATGCTTCCTAAATATTGGAAAAGAATAAACTGTCCATGTTATGAACTTAACGACAGAACAAAATTGTCGACTGCTGGATTATCGCGCATGCGTGGACAACAACAGAACAATTGTCGACAGCTGGAAGGTCGCGCATGCGTAGAAGGCACCGTGGACGCTTGACTATTCCTATATGCAGAAAGAAGTAAATATCACGTGACTTCTTTACAGAGAAGTCTGGTGGAGACTGAGAGAACTGTTCACCTTCACTTGGTAGTCTGATCCCCTCAGTAAGAAGACAGTGGGATAAGCGAGAAAACGGCTGGTTTCCATGAGCCCACGCCCCCATTTTTAGTGGAACAGACTACCCATGCGTCTGGGAAGGTTCAGATTCAATGCTAGGAGGACAGAGGACTTGGGAGCACACTTGCCTCCTAGCGTTGACACCAGTCGTGGCGGGATATTCAAAATTGTAGAAATACATTATAGTAAAAACGAACATTCGTGATATGGAAAATAAACTTTAAAAATACGTATTGTAAAGGAAAAATACTGGTGAAGTGCTACTTCACCTACTTCCCCTGAATAGCCGCCACTGACCTGTGTGGTCTTGTGATTGGTATCTCTGACCACGGATCTGCAGGCACGGATCAATCTTGGATACCCCTTCAGATTTTTCTCAGATGGATAGGTCTGGAGTGGGGTGCACTCAGCTTCGTGATACAAACTGAGGAGCTACTTGATTGATATTTGCTGCCTTCATCACAGAAACCAGCATTAACAGTCATGATACCTGAACAGTCATGATACCTGCTGCCCATTCTTGCCATCTGCCTATGGTAGATGATGCAGCGGTCGGTTGGTAGGCCTAGCCCCTTCAACGATGTAGCATCACAGAGTTTAGTTTAGTTTGTTTGAAATCCTGAAATCAAATAAGGATGATACTAACATGCTGAATGAATGTATGGCATGTACTAACGAATGTATTAACCTGCTGTACATTCGTTCAGCATGTTATTTCCCATGGCTTCTGAATCAGATTGGCATGTTGTGTTAAAAAATCTTATAATAACTGCTTCAGTAACACAAATGGAAATTCTTACTACAGTTTGGAGCACAAAGTGTCTGGAACCTCAGCTATTATCAGGAATATATTTTACTTCCTCTACCTGTACTTTAAGGTAATAGAAGTGTTTGTCTATTTTTTAAAATTTATTATTATTATTATTATTATTATTATTTTAATATACGTACATATTTCGTAAGGTGAATGTAAACATCATTTTCAGAATAATTTATTTAAGGGGGAAGGGGATCAGAGCTAGAATTGAGCATCTGCCAGTGACATGACACAAATCACGACTACTCTTACTTACTCTTCTTTTAATTTTTCCTTACTCCCTATAAACAATATAGAGACCCTTATAGTTTCTGATGGTTGAGGCTCCAGGACAGTGAAACCTTGAAGATGGTTAAGTTATCAGCCATTTGTGGTGGCCAACTTACTCAGGGGCATAATACCATCAGAAGGATTAGACTGACTATTCCACTCATACACTGCATGCTTGATATTGATCAATAATGTTTACCAATTCCTCATATAGAGACCAATCACGATAGTTTATCTTATAAAACGCTTGCTATTAATATGAGGATGCGATTTTATATGCGATGTTTTCTTCATAGATCATAATAGGGTTTTCTAGGATCTTCAGGCACCAGTTGACTACCAATGGTGTGCATTTGTTTCTGTTGTCATGTAATGGCTAGCATTTGTTTTAACTCATATATATTTTATGAGATTCGTGAAATAGCGGTGATGAGTTATGGTAAGCAAATGTCCACTCTGGCATTTGCCTACCATATCTGCAA
This sequence comes from Ectobius pallidus, assembly GCA_964059195.1. Classification (NCBI taxonomy): domain Eukaryota; kingdom Metazoa; phylum Arthropoda; class Insecta; order Blattodea; family Ectobiidae; genus Ectobius; species Ectobius pallidus. The sequence goes on from CAXKWD010000006.1 coordinate 78,707,979, forward strand.
CCTGCTGGGTATTTTTCCATATTCATTTATATCATACCGGTATCAAAGTTGTTTTATCAGTTTTCTTCCTGTCATTATTGTGCACTTAGGGCTGTGTTCACCAACACAGATAAAATTTCTCAGTGTCGTGGATAATAAAAATTACGATTAATTCATTATCTCAAATACCTTTTGGGTTTCATCGTGGCTTTCAAAAGCCTGGTTCTTGTCTACTACTTGTCTGACCTTTAAATTTTTCATAAGAGAAACCGTCATCTTGCATGTGTTGTATGAAACTGCGGGGAATAAATTTCTATTGGCTTGCCTCTGGGCACTAAATGTACTTGTTACCATAGCAACGGGTAAGTTTCCCCTCATGCTGTCTCTTGCTAGTAGTTCTACAAATGGTCACTAGATATCTCACTGTTTGAGGGGTGTGGCAAATAGCAGATAATTTCATTTTCCCCTTGAATCTTGTGCAGAAATTAATGTCATCATAGGTGTCGAAGTACGACGTATGTTCCTTTATCCATTTAGGGAGCCTTATTCTTTGTTCTGCTTCATATTTCTCATCACTGTCATCATCTCTCATGTTGATCAGATGTTCCAATCGCCTACACGCCATCTTGATGTTGCAATTAGCTTGGTTTATCCTGTTTTGCTGGCCGATAATTCACCGATAAAGCATTAGCTTGGATATTGTCGAAAAACCAAGTTGCTGTAGATAGTGAAACGCAAAATGAACAATATTGCAGCTTGTCAGTCTAAAAACCAGGATCAGTCTGATTATCGTTGTTGATGAACACAGCCCTTAGGATAAATCACTGTTTTGGTACTATTGACTTGGAGGCTGGGAGTCTGTATGGTAAAGAATGGTCCATGCTTGTATTAATATTTTAATCAAGTGTAGTTTTCATAGAATATACATATTAATTTTGTTTCAGTATCAGGAATCTATGAACTCAATGGCAGGTCCAACTCCTCCAGCAGCAGGTGCATTACCACCAGCAGTTGGTACCACACCTGCTACACCAACAGCACCATCAACTGGGACACCAGCAGCAGTTACATCTGCACCACCACCTGATATGTCACAGCCACCTCCTCTGCCGCCTCCAGATAAATCTGTTCCACCACCTCCACCAGATGAAGTTGATGGTCAGCAAGATTCTTTGAGGTATGCCACATAATATTTTGATTTAGTATGTAGGATGTTACTAAAATAAGATCACCTGGAGAAAGAAAAAAGGACCTGAAGATGGCTGAATAGCTAAGGGCCAATGTCATAAAACTGCTTTTGAGATAACTGACTTTGAAGCCTTTATAGAAGTGACATTTTTTTGCTGAGAACTTCCGACATTGGCCTCTAAGGTTTCTCTATTGTTTATCAATAGCAAAAGACATTGGCACATTTAGTTTACGAAAGATAAAGACTAGCCAAGCTGAATAATGCATAAATCTCATTTTTACAAGAAGCTGACATTGGCCCTTTTAGAACCAAGCCACAGTATTGTCCACAAAATACGAAAATTGTCTTATAAAATTGACAGCTATAATTTTTAATTATGTTTTATAATATTGACAAGTATAAATTTTAGATTTGACAAAGCTATGAGCTGATATTTTAACAAAAACATTTTATATGATGGAATAGGTGGAATTATTTTATACACGACATACAAATCCCTCGTAGGAGAAAAGCAACATGAAATTTATCAACACATTATTCACTATGCAAACTGGTGGTGCTGGATTAATTTGCAAATTTCTTTTATAATCATAAATGGACAGGCAGTTGCAAATAATTTGTCAGATTCTTCTGAAACAAGAAGACAGCATGTATTTTGAAGTTTAGATTAATTTATGCAACCATGGGGTAGCCTGTAAGTCATCACAACACTAATATCTAAAATTCATTAAAATTACTTGCAGTGAATGTATTAAAATAACTTCAAGCACAATGTTTCGGCTCCGCCTTCGAGCCTTCGTCAGGTGTACTCAACCCAGTAAATGCTCTCCTGGACGAGGTAGCATCCACACATCTCATCAGCTTGTCACTATCGATAAAAAATGCCGCACATCTCGAATGTTTATCTATCCAATCACTAGGGATACTGCATTCTATGTTTTCCATCAAGGTTTTGGGAAGCAAGGGAAATTTTAACTCAGTTTTACCTTTTTGCATTGTCTTTATCAAATTAAGCCACCCTTCACTCAAATCCCCCATATATCTTTTCATGCTAGTTTGTTGATTACCAATAATATTTCATTTCTTGCATACCTTTTGCTTAACCTTGTTGGACTCTACTTCCACAATATTTACTTCCCTGATGTGATGTTTGGCCGCCGGCATGGTGTTGTGGTTAGCATCGCTGACTACAGATCCGTCGGTCCGGGTTCGATCTCCAGTACCTTCTCGGATTTTTCTGAGGTAGGGAGGTCTGACAGGGGTGAACTCAGCTTCGTGATTCCAATTGAGGAGTCGTGAATCCAGTTGAGGAGCTACTTGATAGAGAAGTAGTGGCTCCGGTCGTGAAAACCACCATTAACGGCCATGGGTGTCGGCATGCTGACCACATGCCTGTGGTAGATGACGCAGTGGTCGGGTGGTAGGCCAAGTCCCTCCAGGGATGTAGCGCCACGGAGTGTAGTTTAGTTTAGATGTGATGTTTATTTTGAATCATGTGTTGGCTCAATCCAGTCACAGGTTTGTTGTACTTAATATCCCTTTCATGTTTGTTTAGCCTGGTCTTAAAAGTTCTCCCCATTTCCCCAATGTACCTTTTCTCACAATCACTACATGATACAGAACATACACCCAGCATATCCATGATGATAATATCCCTTATTTACACAAGAATAAAATAAAATTGTTTCTAGTGGATCAAATGTATTTATTTGTCTTTTCTACAAAACACACAACGTTTCGGTCATAACCATTAGGCCTTCTTCAGGTGTCTGTTTATAAGAAAAACAAGAGAATTAGGCTCTCAATTGTCCATGTCATAACAACCGCTTCCGTTATGAGTAGAATGCGCACAATTAAACAAAAAATTGGTATTCCGGAAATGCTTGTCAATCCAATCCCCAGGTATCTCATACGGGGATTCTTCCATAACATCCATAGGTGGAAGTGGAAAGTGTACAACACGTTTACTCTTTTTTGTTCTCTTGATGACCCCCAACCACTCGTCACCCAAGTCACCGTCAAACCTGTTCAAAACAAAATCTTGATTGCACCCAATATTCCACGCTTCGCACACTTTTCTCCTAATGACATCGTCCTCTACCTTTAAAATCTTCAAAGCACCCATACGATGATTATCCTCGATCAAGTGTTGGCTAAGACCAGTAGAAGTTTTTCCTCACCTAATGTCCCTCTCATGCTCACGTAGTCTGATTTTAAATGATCTATCCGTTTCGCCAATGTAAAATTTATCACAATCCAAACATGAGATAGAATATACCTCTGGATATTCCATTCTGTTCATATTTCTGCCAAACCTTTTATATTCAGAAAATATGTTCTCAATCGTTCTATTGGTTTTGTAAGCCGTTACCAACTCTAAACCAATAAAACGATTGAGAACATATTTCTGGAATATCCAGGGGTATATTCCATCTCATGTTTGGATTGTGATAAATTTTACATTGGCGAAACGGTTAGATAATTTAAAATCAGACTATGTGAGCACAAGAGGGACATTAGGTGTGGAAAAACTTCTACTGGTCTTAGCCAACACTTGATCGAGGATAATCATCGTATGGGTGCTTTGAAGATTTTAAAGGTAGAGGACGATGTCATTAGGAGAAAAGTGTGCAAAGTGTGGAATATTGGGTGCAATCAAGATTTTGTTTTGAACAGGTTTGACGGTGACTTGGGTGATGCGTGGTTGGGGGTCATCAAGAGAACAAAAAAAGAGTAAACGTGTTGTATGCTTTCCACTTCCACCTATGGATGTTATGGAAGAATCCCCGTATGAGATACCTGGGGATTGGATTGACAAGCATTTCCGGAATACCAATTTTTTGTTTAATTCTAATTGTGCGCATTCTACTCATAACGGAAGCGGTTGTTATGACACGGACAATTGAGAGCCTAATTCTCTTGTTTTTCTTGTAAACAGTCACCTGAAGAAGGTCTAATGGTTATGACCGAAACGTTGTGTGTTTTGTAGAAAAGACAAATAAATACACTTGATCCACTAGAAACAATTTTATTTTATTCTTGTGTAAATATATTAAACAGTGGAAATCAGGACCATCATGACAGAATTATCGAATAATATTCCTTGTTTTTCTAATGCGTTTATGTTGTGAAAATATTTCTTCTATAGTTTTGTTGGTCTTGTAAGCAGGTGTAACTCCGTATTTACGGAAGATCTTTGCAAACCTTTCACTCATGCGTGGATAATACAACAAACCGGAATACCTCGCATCATTGTTCTTTTTACCCTCTTTTCTTTCAAGTATCTGTTCTCCAAATCTTATTGATCCTCTCCTCCTTGAAACCATTAGCTTTGGCCAGTCTTAATATTTCTTTCCTTTCAGATTCCAGCTCTTCTACATTATTGCAAGTAATGTTTCAAGTCTAACAAAGCTCAAATTTTTTATCTGGTAATATAATACTGAGTTTTTTGATCACGTTAAGTACAAAGAACTTTTGCACGATTTTCTATTCTCTCAATTTTCATCACTTTTTCTCCAGCCTCTAGAAGAATGTAAAAGAGAAGTCTTACTGTATTCTGTCTTGCTTGTTTCAGAGGTCAAGTTAAGAAGAATCAGGATAATACCTCAGGAAATGCATCCTTCCCTAACAGTAATGCTGGTGGAAACACTGATACTTCACAGCCTCTTCCATATTACGGTGTTCCACCACCTAGCAAAGGAACACCGATGCCAACTGATAACTTTAGCAAACCACCACCCCCACCACCTTCAGGTTATGATAGTGGTTATGGAAATAGGGGGATTAGTGGTGATAGCTTCCAGTCTTCAAAACGTCCATTTGAAGGAGATTCATATCGAGATAATTTTGGAGATGATTCAAAGAAATCTCGAACAGATAATTTTGGTACTGGTTATCAGTCATTTAATAGAGGAGAAGATCAGCGTGGAAGGGGAAGAGGGAGAGGAGGCAGATGGAATTCTTCTCAAGACACAGATATTCATCCTGGTAAACAGACAGGGGGAGATCAAACACCACAGCCTGTTCGACCACCGGTTAAGGTAAATATTTTTCCGTGTTGGATTAAATTTATTGGAATATAGTGAAACTTTAACATCGTATCGTTACACTTTTAAACATTCACCCTCACTTTTGTAAGTAATTACTTAAATAGAATGTGTTTGGAAGGCTTCTACCCTCATATCTATAGCCTCCAGATGTATCTATACAGTACTGATGGATTTCAGGTGGTTACATCTTTATATGTAGGGACCATATTTTTTGGTAAAATAAAATGGCTGATTTGGCATTCTGCATGCTGTGATCTTTTTTTAGTACCACGAAAAATGGCCATATTTGAAGTTATAATGATCTTTAAAACCTATAGAATTCATAATATACACTCAGTTTGTTGTTAAAAAAATATGTGGAATGAAAGAAGAATTGTGAAGAAGTGGGCATTTATGTTACCTAAAGTAGTGCACAGAAGTACCAACTATTGTGGATAAAATACAAAATCTGTTGAATCTACATTCTTTGTTGCAATTTAACTTAGGCATCCGAAATGCAGCACAGAGATAGCAGAAAAGAAGAGTGTATTGTGATCACTGAATAGCATATGCTCTTACCTTCAATCAATCACAAGTTTCAGTAACTTCTTGGCAGCCATTGGAATAGCTGAAAAGGAAGGAAAAAATCACACTAAAACTAAATCTTACGATTGTGAATAACATTTTTCTACACATTTCCCAATTTATTATGGAATGGGCATTTTTCACACATATTTAGGCAATTCACACAGTTGAACAAATTTTGCGATATTTTGTGGATTCAGTTTGCTTGATGTTTATATTTTAGGTAATATAGCTGCTAAAGCTATAAAACTAAATATAGCTAAGGAGAGCTTTTTGTAAAATTTTGTTTTTGTTTTTTGTTTACCATAAAATACGGTCCCTAGTTACCACATATACTGTAGTAATATCTATACAGGTTTTATGAATTAGTTTTGTTCAATTGAACTAATTACTGTACTCGTTAAAATTGAATGTTTTAAGTTTAATGTGTAGTATTTCTTCGTTTTTTCAAATCATCTTTCTTAAATCCCTTTGTAAAAACAGGAGAATGTGGTTATGTTAATTCTTTTCGCATGTTTCGTATTTGTGCACTGTATTACAAGACACTCGATAATAAACTAGAAATACAGTGGAACCTTGTTAACACTTTTTTCTACGGACCAAAAAAAACAGATGTCTTAAACGGGAAAACCTAGTACTGAAAATTAAAAAAATTGAAGGGAATATGCAGATATGTTTTCTAAGTTGCTCAATACCACCCGAAAGTGCATCCAAATGGCTCAGAATTACCCACAGTGACACACAGGAGTTTCTTGCCAAGCCATTAGTTATGAAAAGTTTATATTACGTAAATAATTTAATAATAATTTGATTTGAAAAAATTAAACAAAACTTGCTAAAATTGAAGGAATGTATGGAAGCCATATTTCATTAGAAACCAGATGAAATTCACAAAAAAAATACCACTTTATTCTGAAACATCACACATGAAACAAGTTGCATTCCACAATCCACCGGTATTAACAAACATAAAATAACTGGAAGTGTAATTGTGCAAAATTTCACATATGCCAAAATGTTCAGTAAACAAAGTCATGTTCACAGCCACAAATTGCTGATGAAATGCAATCAAATATCCACATAAGTAGCACGATCCGCTTTTTTGGCCTACATTTCTTCTAACTTTCTAATAATTTCTTCTCTACACCACACGAACCGTAAGAAGTTTAAAACATATTTCACTACCTGGAGGACACAACAAAATTATCACGATAAAAAATGGCGGCTAACAGCTGGTGCTGAAAAATCCACACAAAGTTAAAATGACCAATGAGAAGCAATTACAATGGCTCAAAATGACTGACGATTGGTCCCATAGAAAAAGGTTCAGACTTGGACACTAGAGAGCACAAGAATTCTGAAATCGAGATTACACGATTGAATGTACAAACAAGGTTTTTGTTTGGTAATTGTGGTTGGAGAGCCAAATACGAACATACTAAGCATGAAACCAAAATATATTAAAGGAGCATTTAAACATGTAATTAGTAAGATTGGGACCGGGACTTCCATAAACCGACGTACTATGCGGAAAAATGTGGTAATGAGGAACGTGCTAAAGAGGTTCCACTGTAATTAGGAATGTAAATAGAAAAGAAAAATTAAGAAATGAAATCATTTGATATTCCTTTATCTACTTGTTAGGATACTTAAAACATTGTGACAATATTGACACCCAAACTCTTCAACTAGTGGAGGTGAGTATAGGAAGAAGAATAACTGTGTGATTTTAATTCTCAGGCATATTTATCCATAGGTCATTGCTTTGATGGCCTGATCCTTTTCCGAAACCCATTATCGTCAAAGATCTATATTTCGGGTAATTCTTTCAGGGAATATTTTTGTTTTATTTATCTCTAGACCTAATTATCGTCTCAGGATGGAGATGACGAGAAAGAAGATGATTATGTATTAATATTCATGCTGTAAAAAGGCAATATTTTCTTCATAAATAATTAATATACTTAAGCTACACTTTTTCAAAACTGAATATCATCATACTACTCAAAAGGATTGCTGTATTTCTTTCAGGGAATAATTACTTCTATATAGACCTAGGCCTTATATGATCTGACAATGAAGATGACCGGCAAGAAAATATGATGTGAATTAATATTCGCAATGTGTTCATAAAAGTGTTACAACAGAAAATGAAATTAATACAAGTAAACGATACATTAATAGCCTAGGCTGTAACAAAGTTCATCTAATCGATAATATACAATTTTTCTCGTATTGTGAATTATTTCACACACAAATTAATAACCCATGCCAGCTTCATTACTGCTTTTCATCTTAATACCATAACATGCTAATAACATCATGTAGGATAAAATGCTAACGTGATAACAAAACATGCATCAACATAAATGTATCGCACATCCACCATATTGAATGTTTATGTGGAGTTTTGTGAGGTATCTAGTGCTGTCTACCGATAATTTATTGAGTGTTTCATTGAATGGATAACCATCATCTGACATTTCAGAAACACTTATCAATGAATTAATGCAATCTAATAGATATTTAACGCTTCAGAAACCCGGCCTATAACTAACTTGGCCTTAATTGAGATGATAGATTGATAGAGAAAACATATGTTATTTATTTTTACATATTTGTAGAGTTTGTTTCTCTTTTGGCTTTGCAAAAGTCTGTGACCTAATGCTATTAATTATATGAATTTAACATAAACCTTTTTAATATATTTACTTCAGTGTAATACATGTTCTGCTTATCTTATTTAGATAAGAGGATTTTATCAGACATCTTCTTTTGTTAATTGTTTTAGTTTAACATTTAACATTGATGGAACTAGGCATTCTGTGAAGTATGATAACATAGAGGAGGGAGACAGACTGTTATGTAAAAATTGCAATGTATCTTATGAACACATCTTATAAAAATTGGAGTGTGCCCTATACCTGTTCAAATTGGTGTATTTTAAACCTTCTCCAACCGTCTTCATACAAGAGGTAAAGGTGTACCATTGTACACAAGCAGAAGCATTTTTCCTACCATATCTTCTACAGTATACTGACTCGATGTCCCAAGATCCAATTTTTTTTATTCAAGCAGTAGTTCTATACATTAATGTCCTGCTATATACTTGAGAATGCATTATGGTCCAGTATAATGCAGCTATTCCCCATGATTTTGAAAATCAATTGTTGCTATACAGTCGACATACCAGTTCGCGGGTGAGATATGTTCATAGAGTTATAGATAAAAATGTTCTCTACATTTGTGTTAAGTCCAGTAAGTCATATTCAAAATTGTACGGTAGTTATGGATGTGTGCCTCATGGGTTTATCCATCTCTAAAGCTATGTTGGGCTGGTATAGTGTGTTAAGTCACTCTAATTCTCAGTAACAAGAAAGTGGACTTAACTCTCTTTGCCCGCGCACCCCGGAGTTGATCCATTACATTTTTTCATTATCTATTGTACCTTTTTCATTGTTTCCAGAGGATTTTTATATTTATGCTGGTTATAATAATGGTTGATGATAGTATTATTGTAAATTCAGAATCTGCTTTAGCGTCTATTAATCTTCTTGATTCCTATTTTTCATTTTATCTCAGTAAACATGCACATGATCACAGCGCAAAAAATCAGCTGTTTGGAGAAAGCTGCGATGTTTCTGAATCATGCGGGTCATAGGAGAGAATGATGCTCATTGGTTGATTTTATATTTTGGAAGGAAAATTGGAAATGTTCCTCAATATAGAATGAAATTGTGTGCAACGGCAGGCATTGATGTCGCATGACCCAGTTTGATGGTTTGCAGAAATTTCAACCTAAAATTGGATCATGGGACAATGGCTTTATTCCAGTAAATATGTTTCAAAATATAGCAAAATGTTTAAATCATCAGCATTTTTGTCTTATTTTATAGGATAATCCAGAAGAATTATCAGAAGCTGAGAAAGCATTTGATATTCAATTTAAGCAATGGGAAGAACAGTTCAATAAATGGAAGGAGCAGAACATTAACCATCCTGATAAGGTAAGCTTATTCCATCCACTGTCATAAGTATAACTAATATACTTTCATCAGGGTTGGAATGTTTAAAACAAGTACTTGTGTTTTTTTAAGTTTGTTTAAAACATTTTATATATATGTATATGTATAATGTACATTAAAATGGTTGTTTTAAACATTTTAACAATTTAAACTTTTTTTAAACAAATAACATTGTTGTAAACATAAAAAAGTTTTTAAAAAACATGTTTAAAACAACCAACATTGTTGTTCACATAAACAACGTTTTAAACAAACAAAAACGTGTTTTAAACAAAACAAAACTTTTTTTTTTGTTCTTTTTAAAAAAAACATGTTTTTTTCCAACCCTGATTTTCATATTCTAACAGTTTAGGTTCAGAATAAAGAGAGATTTCTAGAAAAAATAATTATCAAATTTAAGTGCAGTTAAAATATTTCTGAAATTAACACAGTTATGTCACCAGCTACTAGGTACAGAATCACCAAGGTATTTATTGCTTGGCATTTGGGAATCAAGTATCTGGAGTGATGCCATGAAAATTGTCCTCATGATTGACACATGTGCAGATGTGCTCACTGCTGTTTCTTTGTTGCCAATTTTTGTAATTTGTGTACAAAATTATGTTTTATTTTTGAAAAATGAATTGACTTTCCAGTTAGAGAGAGACCTCCAATGAGTAGCTGCCATCACTTTAGAAAGTTATAGCAAAAAACACACATGCAGCATTTGTAGTTTAAGCTCGAAGTTCCTTTTATTTGTAGAGTAGGATAGAGAATATGTCAACAGCAGAACACATTGAAAACTTAGTTCGTTAACCCTTTCAGCACCAGGCTGTTTGCAGGAAAACTGCTTCTAAACTGCCACCTTCCGATTCACTCGGTTCCGGCTTCTCATTATCTAAAATGCCAGCATCTATCAGAGCGGATTTCAGTTTCATGAAATATTGACACTTTTTTTTGAGGCAGGCTGTACCTTGAAATGCACGACAAAAGATTGGGTTTCTCCACCCTTTTCGAGAACGTACTTTATGAGAGCTTTGACTTTTAGAAGGGGACATTTTTGTGAATCAAACATATTGTCATTTCAGTGCAATTTCTTGTTTGCTAGACATATTTGTTGGCAGAAAAGATGATGAATAATTATCAGAGTATGTACAACAGTGTGATTTCAACATAGATGATTTACCCTGAGACAGTGATAGTGATTTATCCATTGTTGCAGTGACAAAGACATCATGATCATACTGATAGTTTATAGCGATAAATGTAACAGAAACATAACATATTACTATCATGCCTAAGCTATGTGTATCTCTGTTATAATTAGAAAAATTATCCCCTGGGGGAAAAAGCCCAACCTTTATGTATGTTTTCGACAATTCTGCATTTTTGTGTAGAAAGCTGTGGTATTCTTGAGCAGGTAAAACCAGTACCAAGGCTGGCTTTCAGCGGGCAATTACCAATTGTATGGGTGCATGGTATGAAAAGGGTTAATGAACTCAGTCATGGGGACTATTAATGAATGGCATTTTTCTGAAAGAATCAATCAGCTATGTCACACCTTGACTTCTGTCCACAGCTTGACATGTCTTCTTATGACCTTAAACAGTATGGTTTGATAATAACCAAAACATTCATAATTACAGACGATGCAAATTGACATTGCATCTGTTTATTCCAGACTGATGGGCAGTCCCATGTGTGGATGTGTAAATTTGCTGAAAGAATGTGGCACCCAATTACAAGAAATTAGAATCACATATGATGCACCCAAATCTTTTGGGTAGTGCTGTGAATATGGTGCTAGTTTTCTGTGCTAAAGGTTGCGAGTTCACTCCCCTTGCAGGTTGATAACATTTGTATGCAGATAAATGTGATAGGCCCATGTCTGTAGAATTACAGGCATTTAAGTGAACTCCTGCAGGACAATTCTGGTCACAGGCCTAAATTGCAGTGCACCCCTAAATTGCAGTTAAAAAGCTATGTAACTATCTGATGCATGTACATGAAGGAATCCTCTGCACAGTGAACAATCTTCGCTTGGCAGTCGGTTGAGTAACTGCACAATGGGTTGACTGGAAGTAGGTCAGGGTATATGTCATTGCACATGTTACCTTAAGTCCCACTACTGGCACTATACATGTTGATACATATAAACAAATAAAACATTAGTTATAAAATTTTGCTTAAATCCTGATACAGTAGAGCCTCGGTAATTCGAGCCCCAGTATTTCGAGGTTACGTGTAATTCGAGCTGGTCTTAAGAAAATTAAAATTTTTCATAAATCTAGAATAAGATCCCGTTTTTATACGGTGTCCGCATGTAAGTGTTACGGACTTCCGAATGTGTTACATTTTGAGCTTTCTTTCAGTTTTTTCACCTACAAAAATACAGGTAAAATTGCCCCACTTGGGTTATCGTTCATAATACACAGAAATAACGTTGGCTTCAGGCTGCTAATGCATATCTATTACAGATTGACAGAAACCGTTTGGTTCGATCTTTCTTTGTCTGGACCTCGTGTCAATCAATTGTACAGTGCATACCATCCTTTCAGAAAAGAATACTGTACTCCCTACTCAGTGTTTTCCTAGTAGCTCCGCTTTCCCGTTCCACTCCATTAAGTGTCAGACAATGACTTAATCCTTAAAGGATGCCGATGTAGCAAATTGGAAATGTTTGCCAATACAGGTGTAATACAGGTATGTAGGCCTACTATATTCTTTATTTATTTACTTTTTAAGCCATTATTGTGCTCATTAAAAATTTATTTATGATTTACCCATTGATTTAGTGATATTTCCGTAAAATCCGAGTTTTTTGTAATTCGAGGTAGCCTCAGCCCCAATTAGCTCGAATTATCGGGGTTCTACTGTATTTAGAAAAGTAAACAATAAATAGTGAACAAAAAGAACAGGGTTCTGTGATAGTATATCTACAAAACCCTAAATAGATCTATGTTTGTTGTTGCATGTTAGTAGAAATAACAACATATTTTTCTTCTCTTCCAACAGACACAGTATCGTGAATATGAAGCCAAATGGGAAAGTTGGCGAGAACAGCTTTTGCAACGCAGAGAACAAATGAGGAAAAAAAGAGAAGCCTCTCAGAAAGCAGCTCAGAACGTATGTATTTTTCATTAATAAAAGTGACTTATATAGTGAAACCAATGGTGTTGAATGCAAATAAAAAATGTTAATGATGAAGAAATGTAATAATACATTCCTTTGTAGGAAACAATTGGAGAGAATTTCCAGTCCGATAACTCAAGCCGTGGGGGAGCAGCTGGAAGAGGGAGGGGTGGTCGTGGAAGAGGAGGCTATGGGAGGGGCTTCAGTCATTCAACACAAGAACAGGGATATAGTGGTGATTTTGGTGGATATGGAGGGTCACAACAAGAAGCTGGTGCTAAAGAGGGGAACAGAAACTTTGGAGATAATAGTATGCCAGCTGGACCATCATTTGGTAGTCCCTCTAAACAAGATCCAAAGATATCGCCCAGTGGTCTCAACAGAGGTTCTGGAGATTTTGGAGGCCCACAAGGCCCTCCACCGTTAGGTGGGTTTAATGTTCCTCCACCCGCTCTAGGACAACAGGAACCAAAGGGAATAGTAGGAGGTTCAAACAGGGGATCAGGAGACTTCATTAGTTCACCAAATACTCAACAGAAACCACCAAATCAGCTCAGTCCTGGTGTTGATCCTCAAGTCACTTCACTTCCCAAATCATCTGGAGATAAAAAAGATGCAACCGAAGAAGAAGAAAAACAAGAAGATAAGAAAGATGAAAGTGCTGAAAGTAGCATGAAATTAGATTTTATGACAAAGTCATCTAGTGATGGAATACCTGGGTTAGATCTCTTATCAGAAGAATTTAAAACTAAAGTTGCTGAAAAAGCTTTAGAAGAAGAGAGAGTATTATCAATAGGACATGATGTAGATGATAGAAAAGAAAAGTCCACTAGCTCTGGATTAATAGGACCAATGCCAGCAAGTGATACAACAGAACAGAAAGATGATCCAAATGTAAAAAAGCCGGGATCTGGCATTGCTCAAGGGCCAGGATCAAGTGACCAAGGAGTGGGGAATGAATCTACTGGTCCAGGAGGAAAGGAGGGTCCTGAAGATTCAAATCAAGAAAAAGTTAGTTTGGGGAATCCAGGACCTAATCAATCTTTCAGTCCTGGAAATAAGAAATCCAATGAGCCCACGGGTCCTGAAGGTCAAGAGTTTGGGAATCAGCATGGATTTGGTCCAGAAGGGAACCAGAGTTATGGACAGGGTTTTGGTCCTGGGAGCCTTGGTTTTGGCCGTGGGAACCAAGGTTTTGGGCCTGGAAATCAAGGATTTGGCCCTGGGAACCAAGGTTTTGGTCCAGGTAACCAAGGCCCGCGAGGATTTGGTCCTGGTCCTAATCAAGGTTTTGGACCCAATAACCAAGGTCCTCCAGGAATGGGTTATCAAGGAAATAATCAAGGATTTGGTCCCAATAATTTTGGGCCTCAGAACAACCAAGGTCCTCGCTCATGGGGTGATGGAATGGAAGGTCCTAATAGAGGGGGTTGGAACCAAGGTCCACCTCGCTTTGATGGGAAAGATGATTCACAGGGAGTAAGAGACAATTTTCAGGGATCAAGGGATAACCCTTTTGGGCCAAAGGATAATTTCCAAAGTTCTCGAGATAATTTTCCTGGGCCAAGAGGGGGATTTCCGGGGCCTAGAGATAATTTCCCAGGATCAAGAGATGGAGGATTTCCTGGTCCGAGAGAGGGGTTTCAAGGACGAGACAACTTCCAGGGTCCAGGCCAAAGAGATAATTTCCAAGGACCAGGAGGACCCAGAGATAATTTTCAAGGACCAGGGGGGCCCAGAGATAATTTTCAGGGACCAGGAGGACCCAGAGATAATTTTCAGGGACCAGGAGGACCCAGAGATAATTTTCAAGGAGCAGGAGGACCCAGAGATAATTTTCAAGGACCAGGAGGACCCAGAGATAATTTTCAAGGGCCAGGAGGACCCAGAGACAATTTTCAAGGACCGGGAGGACCCAGAGATAATTTTCAAGGACCGGGAGGATCCAGAGATAATTTTAAAGGACCAGGAGGACCCAGAGAAAATTTCCAAGCGCCAGGAGGACCCAGAGATAATTTTCAAGGACCAGGAGGCCTCAGAGACAATTTTCAAGGACCAGGAGGACCCAGAGACAATTTTCAAGGATCGGGAGGACCCAGAGATAATTTCCAAGGACCAGGTGGACCCAGAGATAATTTCCAAGGACCAGGAGGACCCAGAAATAATTTTCAGGGGCCTGGAGCTAGAGAGGGATTTCAGGGACCAAGAGATAATTTTTCTGGTCCTGGAGATAGATTTTCTGGTACACGAGATAATTTCCATGGTCCTAGAGACAGTTTTCCTGGACCTAGAGATGGTTTCCAGGACTCAAATGACAGATTTCCTGGGCCACCTTTTGGAGAGTTTAGAAGGGATACTTTGGGAGATTCTGAATTTAGTCATGGAGAACCACACGATTTTCCACCACCCAGGGATTTTCAGGAAGGTGGTCGTGGAATTCCTCAGGACTTTGGATCTGACTTTGGCAGGGGTCGAGGGATTAGAGGAAGGGGAAGAGGGCGAGGTAGGGGAAGTATGGGGGGCTTTTCTCCTTCTTCTGGACCTGAGATGGCATCTGATGAACTATGGAGTCGAGGACGTAACAGATTTGAGGACCCTATGCAGCCACCTTTTTCTGGACCTCTGTCACAGGTAAAATGCCTTTATATAGTGTCAACACTTTGATATCCAAAGTAACATCCTTAATATATTTTCATGTATTTATTAATAACATTACTTGCTATTTTATTAAAGTGGTAATGGTAGATATGAGGAATCATTAAAATTTCAGAAGCGAGAAATCACTTTGTTTCTAAAATATTTTCCTGGTCTTCAAGCCAGATGGTAACTTGGATAAATTCAGATGTTTCTGGTCGAACTAAGGCTCCATCATCAAGGAATGAGGTGCTGGGACTTCATCTTTTCACATTTAATATTCAAAATCTATATAAAACTAAAATTAACAGTTAATTAATTCTACTTTTTGGGTTTATTCGATAGCTGAGGTGTTTTGATATTAATTTCAGCTTCAAAGTTGACCATAATCACAATACTTCATGTTCTCTGATAATCCCTAACATTTATCGTTTGTTTCATTGTTTCGTTGAATGAATTGCCTATTGGATTGAGATATCAAAATGTAACATTGTTTTCTGCTATGAGGTATAACATTTTAATTTAATATTTTAGCCAAAGTAATTATTAAAATTCAAACGTATACAAATTAGTAAAACCGGAGTGAAAATATCCTTCAATTCTAGAGTTATAGGGAAAAAGCAAATAAGTCAAAATTCCAAATTTTCAGGAACGACAAAAAATAATTTATTTCCACAGCATTGTTACACTATTTAGTTCAGTCCACCAGATAATTTTAAAACTTAAACACAAAACAATATTAAATTCACAATGGATATCTTTTTTATTAATATTTTAATTTTACACAGCATCTTATACTATGTAAAAATATCTGGGTGGACTGATCTAGATATTGTACAAATTCTGTGAAAATAAATCGTTATTTGTCTCCCCTAAAACTTTGGTATTTTGACTTATTCGCTTTTTCCCTATCACTCTAGAATTGATACCTCATTCGTATGTGTTGATCCAGTATTCACTTTGAAGAAATAATATAATGATAAAATATAATTGACAACAACAAATTGTCTTAATATATCAATTTATATATTGTGCATATAACTGTCGAATCTTTAGAGCAATTTATAGACGATTAGATATCAGTACATATGCATATTCCGTTGTATGTTGCCATTTGCTTAATGGTGGTGAAAGGTGATAATTTTAAATACATTGCCGGGCAAAAAATAAATATTACACTTGGCATAGTAAATGAACAAAAAATATATTCTATGTGCATAATATTCTTATAAAATTTTGTGGTATCATTTATTGCACCTTGCTTTAGATAGCATGCATATTTTTAACAAAGGAATGCTTTAGATAGCTTGCATATTTTTAACAAAAGGTCACCCTAAATTTACATCTGCCAGAGTTGACCGCATTTTAACTTTAAAAGAGTTGAGAGATCACTATGCTAAAGCAGTAGAAGTAAGAAATCGTCTGGAGCTGGCCCATAATGTTGCCCTTGTAAAGATTTGTTCTTGATTGTACCCTGAAGTGTTACTCTTGTGACACAAGACTTTACTTTCTTAGTGTATATCCCTGATTAGTATAGAGTTTGATACAGTTTTATGAATATTCATGAGTATTCTTAATCTGTGGTACTGTTCTTCATTAGTATGGCTAATCATGAGTTTGCTATATCTTAGCCCAATGGAGTTCCGTGGTTGCATCAATGAATGAAAATTTAAAACTTTTATCAGAACTTCTGGTATATTATGGTCACATTATGAAAATAGTGTGGCATTTATTGAAGATAGTGTTGTACTGATGGGTTAACATTATCACTATGTGCAATAATTTATATACGGTATAATTTTTTTAATATGAAGAGATCTGTAGTAGTCATCTTTCTAACTTATATGTCTTATATTTACCCATTGTTTGTGTAGGCTGGTAAAGGACCTGGTTCAGCATTGGGAGACGAATCAGAGATCCCTCCTGAGGTACCTCCTGAAGAACCATCAGAATTCGGTAAATGGGACAGAGAAGGAGGTGGAGGTTTTCCAAGAGAGCAATTTTCACGAAGGTTCGTTTAGTGATTTAACATAGTGTCTGAAACTTTACAATGTAAAATCTTAGAATTGTGTTGTTTTCTTTTACAGTTACTTGAATTCTAGACATAATCCTTAAAAAGTGGAAAAAATCTATGAAATGGGATAAGAACTTTTGAAAAGTACCATTTGTCTTCATTACTGAAGTTATTGCATTGATGAAATGAAGTACACCATAGACAATGTTTTCAGTGAATTTATTGTATTTACTTGTTACTTGTTATTTTCTTTACACCTTTCTGCAAGGTGTTCTACCCATGATGATTTGCTAAGAATAATCTGAAATTCATTATCTAAGGAAATATATTTAGACTTTTATCAAACAGACTTGACTAGTCATAACCATTTAAAATATTCTGGTTTTAGATTACTTGTCAGTATAATTTGTCAGTTACTCGTAGATTCTGTTTTGTTTTGTTTTATTTCATTGTGGAATAGATGATATCCTGTGCTGAATATCAATTTGTATTCTCTTAGAAGTATATTTTATCGTAATAGGTGATTATTTGCTCACACTGAAGATGGCTTATTATCATAAACCAAAGACTACTGAAAATACCCTCAGCCAATCTTTCTGTTTTCCTATTGCCTCAAGTGAAGGTTTCTGTTACCTAGGTGAATTCTGTTATGCTTATTTTCCGAGAGAGGGCAGATGACAGGTGATAAGCCCATTTCTCATAAACCTTCTCCGCAAACTAAGGTATTACTTGAACATGTAAGGGCCGAAGAATTTTGTCCAGATGCTTTGATTTGGGCTTGGAGTTCTTTTAGGTGTCGCATATCTATGACACAGGTTCCTCAACTTAAAGTCCCTCCTGGAGGACTCCGTGCCCAGGATTTTTATGTCCTGAAAAATCCATCAACCGCAGCTGGGTTTGATCCCGTGGACTTTGGATCTAGAGGCAGGCGCACTATCTCTTGACCACCATGGCCGACCCCTTAATCTGTACTTGACATGCACTTGTATTATTACTCATGTTTTCGATTTGTATTGGAAGACTAAACAACACTCTATTGCAGGTGTTTTATCGGAGCATTTTTTTTTTCCTTCAAAAGTTTATGAATGAGCATCTTTTTGGCAGCGAGCACTTTATAATCTAGCTGAAAACCAATTTCCCAATCTTATATCTGTTTTATACTTCCACCGTATTTATTAGAATGTAAGCTGCACTTTTTTGCCTAGATTAAGTCCAGCGAAATATGCCTGTGGCTTAAAATCACCTACAAGTGTTTTAGGCAATAATGGTAAAAATGCACACAATATAGACTATTGATCTACCGTGGCTGGATCCCTTCCTCCAAGCATCACTAATTATTGATTATCTCAGATCTCCAGGACTATTGATATATTAATTGAACATCGAAAATATATCAATTTGAATCGAAGCATTGTAAAACTGCGTAAGCAAGTGGTGTTCATTTTATGATATATTTTTTGCATATTTTGTTATTTTTGATAGCAGTATTACGGAATGTGCATGTATTGTGAGTATTTTTAACAAAAAGTATGCAAGTAAAAAAAAAAAAAAAAATGCCATAACGTATGGGAATGCAAATAGTGGGAATTTTAAAACTGATGGTAACTGAAAGTGCAGCTATGAAAAATAGAAAAATTGTGCGAAATTCAACACTGAAAGTCATATGAACTGAGTACTGATTTCTGTTTTCATTTCCATCAATTTTATTGAATTATATTGAATAAAATTCTAATTTCATAATTTAAATCAGCTGATTGGGGTTAATTTAATTTTTTTACTTTACTGTTGAAAAGGCAGGTGCGGCTTAAATTCAGCGGTGGCTTGTATTCGGATAAATACAGTACAGTGGAACCTCATTAACACATTTTTCTAGGGACCGAAGAAAATAGACGTCTTAAACGGGAAAACGTATTATTGAAAATTTAAAAAATCGAAGGGAATATCTAGATATTTTTCTAAGTTGCTCAATACAGCCTAAAGTGCATCCAAATGGCTCTTAACTATCCACAGTGACACACAGGAGCTTCTATGCCAAGCCATTAGTTACGAGAGATTGTCAAACTGACCAATGAGAAACAACTGCAAAAGATCAAAATGGCTGACGTTTGGTCCCATAGAGCAAGGGTTGAGATTTGGACACCAGAGAGTACAAGAATTCTGGTATTGAGAACACCCGATCGGATGCACAAACAAGGTTTGATGTATTTGTTAGTGCCTTAGGATTCAGTCTTCAGTTGACTTCTCGTGTGTGGAATTTTTCATATTATGGATCAGCAAACTGTAATCTTTGTTTGATCTTTTGGACATGTAAATCAGTACAATAATTTGTGCTTTCTATAAATAAAAAATTCACTAATACTCTTACAATAAATAACACAGACCAACAGCCATTTTGGTGCCTTAGAATTTACACCTATTCTTTGGTGTATTTAGGTCGCTGATGCCAAATGTGCCATTAGTTTTGCCCTATCAGCTTTAGTTTTGTGAGATATGGTATTACCATTATGCATATTATCTCCCATTTTACGTTTGATATAAATAAAAAACAGTACCTATTTTTAGCTTCTAAATCACGTGAAGAAAAAAAATCACATTAACATTACAATAGCAATATAACATGGGGTCTTTCAAAAAATTGATATTGTCACATATTTTACAGTCGTTTATGACTTTTTAAAGTTTTAATTGTTTCCCGCCATATGTCACTGATCTTATACCCATTACTGATTATGATTACCATTATGATACTGATCAGTGACTTCTGGCGGGAAACAATTAAAGCTTTAAAACTGACGTCATGACAACTGCGGCTGTTTACTCTTCACAGGCACTTTTTTTTTAATGCGAATCTTTCTTCGAAGAAGGACATGATAGGATGTCCGAAACGTTAGAAGACACTAAAAACATGACGCGGCCCAACCCGGATTGCCAGTACAATCAGTTTATGTAAAATCCATATTTGTTTTTTAGGACTTGTAAACATAAGCAGAAATGTTATATTTCCTAAGACACTTCTTCACAAGCAATTTCAATTTTATTGATGTGCTTTTTTTGCTTATTCTGAGAGAAGAACAATTTTGCTTTCTTATTTGATGAATTTTTAATTAAAGTAGCATATTTCACTCCAAACTGTCACATTAAAAGTGCTTATTTCACTCCTTGATGTCTTTATCGCCAGTTTCTTTTCTTTTGTCGGCTTTTCGAATTACTGAGAAATCCAGGTTATAAAATACTGAGCTTTCCAGTGAAGAAACAGATATTGAAGAGAAATTTATCAAAGAAAAACTTTTTTACTTTTCACATGCACTAGTGACGTTGAGAATGTTTTCACTTTACAAATCATTCTTCGCTGACAGATGCAGGATCTTCATACCAAAAATATCTCCAAATGACTGTGACTTCTGAGAAACTATTAATTTTATGAGGACTCAAGAGATAATGGAACTTAATACAGTGAGGCAACAAAGTTATGTAATGAACAAAGTTGTTGACTATTAAACACTTTTGGCCTCACTTTTCCTTACATTTTTGCAGGACGTACGTTTCATGGGCTTTGCCCACATTTTCAACTGCTTGTCAACCTGTAGAGCAGTTTAAAATGTGGGCAAAGCCCATGAAACGTACGTCCTGCAAAAATGTAAGGAAAAGTGAGGCCAAAAGTGTTTAATAGTCAACAACTTTGTTAATTACATAACTATTAATTTGTTTTATTTTTGTGTAATTTGTTTTTCCTTATTGGTACTTAATTATTGCATTTTTCTTGCTTATTTTATTATTTCAATTTGCTTATAAAACCAGACTCGAAGAATCTGTAATAAAAAATAAATCCATAGACAATAAACAAAAACATTCTGCAACTTGAGGCTTACCCAGAAATTTGGTTAAATTTATTGCACTCACCCGGTTTGAGGTGCAAGTAACCATTATTAAAAGATGAAGAAATCAGATCTTTGATATACTGCTCCTTGCCTGTATTTTAATGTAATAATTAAGAGAATGTTTGACTTATGTATGCTTGCTTTCTTATTTCAGTTAACATGTTATGATCTTTAAAGAAACACTAAGTACTAAGCAAATTACCCACAAGAATTCACAATTAACAGCTTATACAGTAAGCAATTGCAGAGGGTAATTCACATTTTTCGTAGACTATCAACGATAATGGCATGAGAGGTTATAGCCTCAATTTGTTTTTAATAGGACTATTTAATGAATAGTGAATTACTTATGTGTTTACCACATCCACCAAGTCTACAATTCAAATTAGCTTGATGGTTTCGCTGCTGGGCTAAATCAGTTGAATTACACCTACCTCAGCAATCAGTTTTAATATATAACGGATAGAAACAAATGCATCAAGAAGATCAAATATGATTGACTGAAATTTTAAATTTCATTAGACTTCATTGGTCAAAAGACTTCATATGAATTAATTTCTTCTATAGGAACATTTTAATTAAATGTTACATGTTACATAATAAGTGAGTTAAGATTTAGAACATTGAAAATAACACACATATTAAAAACAAAAACAAAATTTCCTTCATTGTAGAGCTTAAAACTGTAGTTTTTTGTGATAACACTACTAGCTGGAGTATTCTCGGGATTTTAAATGTTACGAGAACACTGCTGCGTATGATACATTGTTAGAAATCCATAAAAGTTATTTTATTTTTAGGGAAAGCACATTTTTCAATATTTCGCTGTTATTCATTTGGTGGTTTTTTATTGTTACTTTTTGTGCAAGTTGTAATTTGTCAATTAAATAATGATGAACTACCTAATTCAGCTGTTTCTATTGTCACCATCAACTTAATTAGAACTTCCCCCACTTGTATTTTTTTACTTTTTACTCCATGGCACTACATCCCTTGAGGGACTAGGCCTGCCATCTGACCGCTGCATCATCTAGATCGGGGGAGCATGTGGTCATGCTGACTCCCACGGCCATTGTTTATGGCTTACTGAACTGGAGTTGCTGCTTCTTTATCAAGTACCTCAGTTTGTGTCACGAGACTTGAATGCACCCCATTCCAGATCTCCCTACCTCAGAAAAATCCAAGGAGGTTCCGGGGACCCAGACCTATAGATCTGTAGTCAGCAACGCTAATCATTAGACCATGCAGGCGGTCACTTGTACTTTAGTTTACTGTAATAAATGTTAATAACATTTTTTGTAAGTTGATAATATAATGGAAATTACAAAAAAATAATAAAAAATGAGTTTTTTTAGAAATTTGTCCAGAAAAACTTACGGTAGTATTTTTCATTATATGAATTTACATTATTTCACAATTCAAAAGTGCTGCTTTGGGGGTTATAGCAGACAGTCAAATGTAATTGTGCAAATATTTATGGAATTGAAAACAATTCGCGCTATCGCGTCTCATGAGTTTCACAGACCTCTATACTTTATGCTCAAATCATTGGCATCAAAGTGAGGAGAGTTCTATTGACAGAGATTTACAATGAAATACTGTATGCTTATATGTCAGTTTGTTTTAATTAAGGTTAATTTTTATCAAAGTGTGTTGTAATAAGATTCACTAGATTAGATTTCTTCATTTTACGCTATAATCTGGAAAAACGGGGGAAATTAAAATAATGACTTAAATCAGAATAAAGTACAGTGAACTCTCAACAATTCGGACCTCAATAAGCCGGACTTCGGATAACTCGGACAGATTCTTGGCGATCCAGACCAAGGTCTACAGCCATTCTACGGCCACTTCAGGACTACAAGAGAAGCAATTAATCAAAAGCAACAGAAAAAGTGTTCACAGAAGAATATTTACAGTTTCTCTCGGCCTAAATCTCCTCAGAAAAATATGTTCTAAGTGCCCACATCAATCATCATCATGTCCTAATAATGTAACAGTGTGTAATTCAGACTCTGCCTAAAAATTTTATTATAGTACTGAAGTGTTATTTGTTTTTTGTTCCAACTGTAAGTAGCCTATATTCTGCCTCATACATTTTTGTTGTAGCTTAAACACGAAATTTCATTACTTAGATACCATTTCCTCATTTCCCCTCCATAAGCTGGACATTTCATAACTCGGACAGACCCCTGCCCACTTTAGTCCGGTTTATCGAGAGTTCACTGTATTTGAATTTAGTAGGACTGTGTAAGAATTTGTTCATATTCGCTTGGAAAACTGATCTGTTGAAAGGAAAACTTCAAAGTGTGTAATGGAAGAATAACTTTTGGAGTTAGCTGGTGTACTGTTTTAACAATTTGATTTTTGCATACTTATCAGTACTTCGTTTTACTTGCTGAATACTCTTAATGTGTGCGCACTATTTGCTGTTTGTGGCTATTGTATTTGTTTGTACAAGATTAATTCTTGTGGCATTTTGACTGTTACAATTTTGTTAGACAAACCAATCTGGTAGTTCTAACACATTCCTTATATGTTTTGAAATATCTTTCCCCTTCATTAAAAGATTCTTGTTCATTTTTATGAATATTCACTCTACTATGATTTCTACTTACAACCAGGCACATGATTTTATGATGCTAAATTGAACACAAAAAAGAATGTTATTGCATATTTATGGTAAGGGAGCACAAAACACTTAAAATTATCTTCCTGACAAATTGCAAAATTGATACTTACTACATACCACGAAACCGTTATTTTAATACAGTTTTTATCTTATGTTTTGAAACTTTTAAAAAATGTTCTGACATAAAACCTTCATGAATGTTGTAAGCTGACCTTGAGAAGTTGAGGGTTATGAAACATGGAGCCTTTGAAGGAATGGATATTCAACATCTTTTGAATGCAACAAGACAAACTCTCAAATGCTTAATCAAGCATTAAACAAGCAGTTCACATTTTGATTTATGTTTTTTCTGGGGGAAGGGTATGAGGACAAAATACAAAACAAGTCATAGGATTATTTTTCTGTATCATCAAACATTGCCTTTAGAAAATGTGCCATTCATGTCTACTGTTGACATATGTTAATTCTTGGTGCATGTAAGAAACATACTTCTTTTTTTGCATTTTAGGATAGCAATCACGATTATGAGGTTTATTATGAATGCAAATATGGTGTAGAATTGTTGATTTTATTTGTATTCAATGTTTTTTGAAGTTAAGAAGGTTACAGTAGTTCTTAGCAACAATTTGGCTCTTCTGCTGGCCATTGCATGTTCATGTGATTGCAATATAGCAATAATGTTATGTGATATTTCTAAGCATTTCTCTCTTCTTGGAGACCTCTCAAAAATACTTCTCAATGGGTATATTGTATACTACAATATATCAGTAATTTTTTTGTGATGTTTCTAAGCTTTTCCTATGCTGTTGTTTGGGTAAACTTCAATATATTCCTGTATATTATACTATACTCTTAATTATACTCTCTCAGTGCAAACTTGGTCACTTACATAGATGATGATGATTCCGAGATAGCTATTTCAATTCTTTTTGTGTGTGTATTAAGTATAAACAAAACAAATTTTTGCTTTTTAGTGAGCAGATGTAGTTTTACACTGACTAAAATAATAGCAATACACTGTTTATATGAAGTGGAATTGATTTTAAAATACTTATTATGAAATAAGGATTTTAAGTTGTATGCGTATATTACTTTAATTGACTGAGTGTATGTTGAATTCAACATCTTATTCCATTTAATTTAGTTTTTCCACATTTTAAGGCTTCTATGCTTAGATGATGCTGGTTGTATTTATGCAATATCATGATTGTAAATATGTAAAAGTTGAGGTGGAAAAGAGGTCCTAGTACAAACATTAGGATTTCATATTTGAAAAGCGATTAAGCTTCAGCCTCAAAATACTACGGATCATGAGATTTCACGTGCTAAACCATCTCAGAACAAACTTTACAATAATTCCATTAGTGTCTTATTTTTTCTGCTATTGTTTGACTGATAATAGATAATATTTAGTCTATAGAGTACTCGGATATAAAATAAAAGTAGACTTTAAACTCTGTATGTTGTTTTCATCTTTAAATATGATTCTTATAGTCACAATTCTTGCTTAAATTACACATAGTTTTTCCTCTATGTTAACATTTGTAGTGCTGCTATTTTAGGTTCATATTTAATCCACCTCAGCTCTATGTAATATGTCTGTTGTCTGTAAAGAAATTATGGGAAATTCGTGGTCAATAATTAACCTTACAAACTACACTAACTTTTGTGAAGAGGACCTTATTATGTTCTGATAATTATAAGGTAGTTGTGTCAAACAAGGCTCTTCTAAATTAAGGTAGCATCTATATTTTTAAAAGATAAATTTTGGAAAACGCTATATTCAGAATGCATTTTTGTTTTCCATCTCAATAAATATGTTGCAAATTTGTATATTTGAAATTCTGGCTGGGGTAAGTAATTTGGAATAGTTGTCAGCCCTTAATGAAAATACAGTTTCAAATGAGACCCAAAAGTGATGCTTAATAAGACCCATGGGTGTTAACAAAGTGAATTTAAAGACACAGGTGAAATGAAGCTTGATCTAATCATTGCAGTGAGAGAAAAAGAAGGGGAAAAAAATGAAATCTGATGAAAAGTTACACTTGTCATCAACAAGACCTTGAAGTTAATTTCCTAGTGAAAAAATGTTAAGTAGCAGAGCAACCCAAAAGCATAATAAGCATAACAGGGCTTTAGACATGTTGTTGCTACCCAGATCATGATTTTGGGGGTATAAGTGTCTGGTTAAAATAAGTTTTAAAAGTACAAATGAAGCATAAAAGTACAGTAAGTAATATAAAGCATAATTCCTAGAAAATCAACTGCCTATTTAAAAATCTAATAATACATTCAATGCAAAAATTAACAATATTTCCAGCAACAGTGAACATCTTGGATGTAAGGCTAGGGCCACAAGGGTTGTTTTCATGTTGCTGTTCTGCGTGAAAACACAGCGTCGGAAAGTCTGCAGTACTCATAGCCATACGAGCTTGTTCTCAGGCTGAGAATGTTAGTGTAAACAAACTTGGTCTGTTCATTCCATTCATTGTTCTAGCTGTTGTGTGTGATGGACAACTCATCATTAACTACCAATACAGTAGTTGCATTGTGTGCTCAGCCTTGTCGGTGCCATACACATGAAAGGAAATACTGGATCCATCCCTTAATAAGTGGCAGGTCAATGAATGGAAAATTTGTGCTCCTACGTTACAAGTTGAAAGAAAATTCAGATACATTTTTCGAATACTACAGAACAAGATAAACAGGGATGTCATTTAAATTTGGCTGCAATACTTTAGAAGATACGGACTATTTTCTAATACTCGCAATCTGACCTACGTCCCATCTTAAAATAGGTAGAATAAATTTTGAATAATTACCCAAACATTGTACTTAAAACAATATTTCACTTCCGATACTGGTTTTGTTTTCATTATCCAGCTCTTCCCAGTTTTTTCCGACAACAGCTGCAGTTACTGATATCCAGGAATCCCTCTTCTTGTCCCGGTTTTTGAAATCACGATCCCGGATATCATACAAACAAGGGTGTTCCTGTACTTCCAAAATAATTAATTTACTATCTAAATGTTCCATTGTTATTGAGATTGATATTCAAAATGATGGTGAGAACACAACTGCAACAGCTGCTTGATAGGAGGCACGTGTGGCCATTCAAGTCAACATGAAAACCAGCAAACAAATGGACCCTAGCCCATTCTCTGAGCGGGTAACCTTGAAGACGCAGCTGAATGACTCCTCCTGTGCGATGAATCACGCTCATGTGGCCTGTCTCACATAAGTAAATGTGATCTATACATCTTGCTTGTTTTCATGCAGAACCGCAGCGTGTGGCCCTAGCCTAAAGTTTAACAGTTTTATGGTCAGTGCACAATTTGAATCAGAACACCAGCATGCCAAAAATGCTGTGAATGCAATTCAAAGGGTTTGTGAGTTTCCATAGATTATTTTGTGACTGAAAAGCAGAAACTTATATGTACCTTATGCTAGGAGTGCGTTAATTTTGAAAATGGTGCATTATGTAGAAGCATGTAAAAAGTTTTAAACAAAGATCTCGGAAACAGAATAATGGACATGCTTCAACTACATTCAGTAGTAACAGCAGCATACGTACCAGTATTATACTTCAAATATGGCAGCGTATGATAGGTTCAAAGGATGATATGAAAGAAATAGACAAAGTATTCACCTAAAACTTGCAATTAATCAATCTCAAGAGTATGGTACAGAGACTGAGAGGTGACTAGATTTCATTCTTTAGCATTGTTCTGTTATTGTAGTGTATTCTTGTTTAACTTAATATTATTTTTGTAAGATAAACTTACTTTACTGTCAGGAAAATCTCATTTGAGATACTGAAGTTTATTTGAAAATCATAATATGGGTTGCTCTGTTCATTTGACATAAATGAAGCAGTAAACAGTAATCAGTTAGAATTTTCAAGCCATCTTACAGTCAAGAGACAAAGAATTCCTCCACCTGAACCTTTGCCCGAGTGCACCATTCTCTGGTTTTCATTTCTTCCTCCTGCGTTACCATCTTGGCTGCCAGTCACCCAACCTTAGTGGCTCACTCATGACTTACGCCATGTAAATGCAATGTTTATGGGACACCATTCATCATTTACATTAATATAACCTCTCTAACCATCTACATTTAAATAAAAATAACTATTTTTAAGTTTTAAAGATTGGATTCTCACCTATGTGCAGTCCAAGGCACCAGGAATCTCTTTTCTGAGTTAGTTATACCTTCCCCCTCCCCCATGCAAATTTTTAGGTGCCAGGCATGCACATATCCATAAATGGCTGTATATGCACAAGTGGGATAAATTAATGAGCTACAACTCTGTACCTAGGGCCAAGGCTATATCATGATAAATCCAGTCCCTAATTTGAACCCTTTAAGCTGAATTAGGCTTAGGCCTACTAGGGTTTTATTTTTTTCTTTCTTTGATACCTTAATGTTGCATAAATGAATTTTTATAAGATTAAAATGGTATATTATGTTGGTTTGTATTTTCTTTTGTCTGACTTAAATTCGATCACCATTGATACCATTCATAATAATTGATTATTGGGTGAATGTTTGGTTGAGATAAGGAGGTCATTTTGCTTGATACGTTCTTTGAAAATATATATAGTCACATCGTTCAGTTCTCCAATAGATCCTTACCTGTCTCTCATAATTCTCTCATTACGCTTACTCAGTTGTAGTTATCTAAGATATACCGGTAACAAATTTGATTCCGTTTTGGAAAGAAAACCACCTTTTTTTCTCTTTACTGGTCTTATGACTTTTAAACTTTTACCACAGTAAGAGTAAAAAACGAGCATGGGTCCTACAAAAGAATGTCCTTACCAGGGTTAATCAGTAATGTTACTGTGGTATTCTACTATGATATTCTGAATAGACCTACCAAGGTTAGTGCATTCAGGCACTAATGTTCTTCGCACATGCTTTCTTTTGCAACTCAGTCTTCCTGGCATACTTCATTGTACCTTTTTATTTATTCTATCGTGTGGATGTGAGAGGAGGTGTGTTTTTGTGTGCTTGTTACTGGTTGGAGAAACACACTTCTATTCTGTTCTTATGACCTCTTAGTTGCATTAGAACTTACTCTTTAACTGTCTAGCTTATTCCTTGTTGGTGTTCATTGGGGAAAAAAACACTTTTTTTTATTCTCTTCTTATGACCCCTTAGATTATTAGAACTTTTAACTCAAGAGTATTCCTGGTTTGTATTTACTGGGGAGAAGCAGACTTTTATTATGTTCTTTTTACCCCATTTACATCTTGGAACTTTTTCTTTCTCCCTTTCTTTTTATGAAAAGTCATTTTAAAGTGATGTACACTGTTTAATTTATAGACATTAAGAAATTATTTTACATCATTAAACTTCTTGGAATTTTTGTTTATATCTTGTACTATACAGAGGAATTCTAACTTTACTGGAAATCTTCCTCACTAAGAGTTATCTTACATATAGTTACTGTATATTGTATCAAACAAGAGTAAAATTGTTTTTTGGCTACACATATTACAGCAGATTACTTATGATTTATTACTGTAGAGTCCCGCGAATTCTGTCTAATGTGGACCAAAAGGGCACTGAGTTTCCAAAATTCTGAGTTATCTGGAATAAGGGCTTAAAATTTAAAACTGTTATTGCAAAAATGAAAAATGTGTTAATTGTCCTCAAATATAACAAACACCATTAAAAATCATCATAAAACATGCTATTATAGATATATTTGTGGAGTATCCGTGGAAAACGATATAAGTGCCAAAATAATTTGTTTGTTTTTTCGTGGTAATTGGTGTATGTGGCATTGTTAACAATCCAGTAAAGGATATAAAAAGCGTTCATTAGGTGCCATCTAATGAACAATTTTTATATCCTTTACTGGGTTGCTGACAATGGCAAATACACCAATTTCAATGAAAAAACAACCCTAAATTTTTCTTACACTTATATCGTTTTCCACGGACACTCCACAATTACTCTTCTATGAAACAAAAATTGTATGTGTGAATAAATTACAACAAAATAGTTTACCTCATTTCTTGGCAAAAAATTGTTTATTTTCCCATCATGGTTGCCGAGTAATCCGAACTGCCAGGTTATCAAGTGGCAACTTTGCAAGACTGCTGTACAACAATTTAAAGAATATGCATTCCAAAATTAGATGAGCAGTCAGCTCAAATCCAGATATACAAGTAAGAGACAAACCACTTGCAGCCAGTTTGTGGTACTAGAGTTTTGAATAGTCACTAAAAGGTTCAATAGCTACAACTATTTACTGGATATCCCATATTGCTTTAGCATCAGCTCTTGTAGGCCATTTTAAAAACTGGACCCTTGTTTGATACAATCACCTTATTACTAGGCAGGTATTACGGTATAAGAGTTATTTTGTAAATAATGTATGAGCTCTATATTTGAAAAATTTTTGGTTTACTTATGGCTACTAGTAAAATTTTTTCTTCCAAGATCAGTTTTTTAAATTACTTCCATAGCCTGAAATACTATACTGAACAACAAAGTATTATAAAGAATGTAATGCCATTCCTGTTTTTGAGGTCAAGATGTTACAGACAGGAAAGTTTTTACTTTATTATTATTATTATTATTATTATTATTATTAAGCAGATGACTTTGTTCCTGCATTTTTGTGATTCACAAGCTTATAGTATTTTATTAAAGGTCTTTCATAGGCGAAACTTATGCTGTATATATGGTTTTAACAAATACTGTACTTCATATTTTATAGAAGATCTTTGATACTGTAATACCTGCCTTAGTAGTGTACAGTGCAATCAGTTTTGCATTCCGCCGTTAGTGTTTTGTCTATGGGCAAGCACACTGCTCAATAGCCAGTTAGCCACTTCACACCCTGTGCCGTGAGGGAAAAGCATAACTGTTTGCACTGTGCTTAAATTAATTGGAAAGAATTTATTGCCAAAAGGAAAAGATATGGAAACAAATTTGTTGAAGAATTGGTTTATTAAAAGAAAGAAGGGAAAACAAAAGAAAAACTCCATTTTCTGCAGAAAAGTAATGGAAAATATTGAATCTACCATTCTATCTACAATAAGCTCTCAGCAACTTGCCGATAAGTATATAATTATAACCAAGACTTCTCCAAGTAATATACGTACTTCTGCTATTCATAATTCCCTGGACAGTAATAAAGGCTTGTATATTCTTAAAGAAAGAAAAAGCTTGTTGTACTGGCCTTCTCTTAGACTTGAGGGAATTATGAAAATTATTTGTTGTCTACGAACAGATTGAATTTATAGCGATAAGAAATAGGGATGTCAGTACTTGTAAAGACTTTCTTGAGCTATACAGACAGCTTATTAAACAGCTCATTTGGGTATTATTTTAATCTAACAATGGTATTGGCAATAGAATTTAAAAATGAACTGATTAACATTGCTAACATTAAGGGAATTCTAATACAAATTGATTAGAGAAGCCAATCATGCATGATTCCTAAAAAAAGGATTTTCTTTTCAAGAAATAATATATATGATTAAAACTTCTCCGGGTAGTAGCCTATATTTATAGTTTGCTATCCAAAATTCCCCGTCTTCACCGACATTCTGCAAGCAAAACAGATATGTGCACAAATGTTTTGAAATTACTAAGGCATATCAGGATGGTATGTGAGAAGATTAAAAGTTTATAATATCATAACTCAACAAGTTTATGTGCAGAAATTAAAGCATGTTTCTTTTATGGATAAAGGAGGATTCTGCTGGTATAAGGTTGAAAGCCATTGGTCTAATGTAGTAGTATCTAATTATATTTTGTAGTTTCATTGAAGTATATAACAATTTGATTTTCTGGAAGTTGGGTTAAGTTGTACAGTTTGTACTATCTACTGATTTTGTGAAATTTTACTGCATATTCACAGCTATTTTTTAGTAATCTGTGTGACCTAGTTTCTTTAAACTAACAGAAATTAAAAGCTTTAATATTAACACTAATGGTAATTAAAGCATGAGTATATGTGAGTTTTAAAAATCTTGTTTAGAGTGAATGTAAACTTAGTAATTAATATAATTCCGAGAAGTAGAAACAAATAAGCAAGTTATGTTCTTGAATTATTGCAAGGAATATTATGTGTGTCCATCATGAAGTATTTATTCTATTCAATTTCATTTTTCCAGTCATTGCCTTCATTCACATAGTTATTGCCCTGTGATTTCTATGGTATGAGATATCCTTTTTAATTTGTTGTATTAGGGTTATTTAGTGACTGCAGTTTTTAATATATACAACCATTCACACATCTGTAGTAGTAGTAGTGTAGAAGCATCTGAAAGAATGCAACTTATGGAACTTGTTATACTGTGTGAAGTATGGTAGTAAGGTATGTATTAAAAATAAAGACTGAATAATTCTCACACATATAAAGCTGTTACTGAAGTGTTGTGGGCCTTTAAAACTAGATTCTCACATAATTCATAAATAAGAATCGTGTCTACCTTGTTGGTTGTGGGAGTGGTTTATGCAATGCTAGCTTTATTTTGTGTGATATAGAAGTTCTGTTTGATTTTTCATATGCACAGTCTTACTTGAATAAGGCGTATGCTACTCGGTTGTACATCTCAAATCATTTTGCTTTGCCTTTAATAGAATTAACTGAATAAAGATTTTTTAGTAATTTTGTATTCATTAGGAAGATAGTTGTTAATAATGGAAAGATGCTTCTAGTTCAGGAATAACTGGAGCTAAAGAGTGTAATTGTATATTCACAAATTTGAACTTGTATTACAGTGCTCCTTAGAGTATTTTAGGTCAGATATTTGAAACATCTTTTAGTGACTGCACACAATTAATAAGAAATTCTTAGGATTCTGCTTGACTTGAATTACTGGTGCACATCAGTGATTTTAGAATTGTATTTTCTGGATCACAAATGTGATTCTGATTGTGGTTGCTGACTATTGTATTCTGTATATCTTTTGTTAACTTACGTAAAATTATGAGGCCCTGCATTGATTGAATCATCTTAACTTATTAGTGAACTAGATCAAGAAGTGTGGAACTGTAAAGGTCATATCATGAATTAATTACTTACTCTTCTGTATGGAGTGGAAGTCTTTCATGTCAGATGTATCTACGTTTATTTTCAGTATCTTTTCCAGTTTTTTTGTTCAGTTAATTGGTGTCATTGATCACCACTATAAAAATTATAAAATATGTAGTGCAACGAAATCAGGAAAACATACCAATTGGTCTTCTCATCGTGTATGATTTATGCACATAATAAATTCATTTTCAAGATGTTATGTTTGGGTAAATACTTGCATTTCTCTATTAGTCCCTACTGAATTATGTGTTTTCTTATGCAGTTAGATATATGCTTATTGAATATTTTTCATTCACGTATCAGTGAAGAAGGAAGAAAGCTAGAACTTACACTGTTCATAACTTAATATAAAAATTTGAATAAGGTTGTAATAATTAAAGTGACCAACTGAGTATATACCAAAGTTTCAGCTATGGGCAGCTTGAACAGCGTGAATTGAATGTTCTTTTAAAAAGAAACTAGCAAGAGAACTACAAAACAGTAGCTCTGTACATACAGTTATGACTGTGAAGCTATTAGTACTCTTAATATTATACAACGCCGTTACTAGTTTACTGTGTGTATAACATAACCCATGGACGGTATAACTGTATGCACAAAATATGTAAATTAAATGAACTGTACCCCCACTTTTAATAATCTGAGATAGTTAATTTGTAATGGCTTAAAATTAGCAGCACTTTGTTCTTAAATTTTTAAATGCTTTAGTGTTCTGTGTTAGTAGAAATAAATTGCATACAAAGAACCTGGTAAATTATTGTGTTGTGAACCTTTCAAGTGTTATGTTTTCCTATTGCCATAATCAATTTATTTTTAATTTGTTATTCACAATGCATTGGAGCCTTTCCCATTTTGGAACATGAAAATGGTTGTGAAAAAATGAAAAAGAAGAAGAAAATTGCTTATGAGACCATCACTCAAGGAAGACTTGTTCCAAACTTAGCCAATGTAGGTTGGAAAGGTAGAGTCAGACTTCCATAAGCTCCAGTTCAATGAAATCATCTTCCCTGAAGTGAATATCTCATACGACAGAGGCGTGGGAATATTTTTTCATATGCAAAATTAGGGACATGGGAAATGTATAATATAATTCTTCTGCGTCCAGACCTATTTGAACAACCAAATACACTACATTAAGGAATTTTAATTATAGTAAGCAACACAGGTGAAGGACTGCTGCTAAGGAAGAAAACATATCTGGCATATTATTTCAACAATGCCTGAAACGTCTCTAAAAATGATGGGCCTTATAACGTTGAAAATGTTTGTTTCAGCTCTATAGTCATGCGATCAGAAAATATTTCACTTGAAGTCAGGTTTCCATTTAATAATAGGTCCATTTATTGGAATTAATGTTTCTCTTTGAAAATCAGACCTTGATAAATGTTTGTTCTGGGAAAACCTGATCGTTTTTCTCTTTTCAGTATTTGTGCTCCACCAGGCATAACTTAAAGAACTTTTCCCCCTTGTCAGGTTTTCCCATAAATATAACATTTATAGAAATGGCAAATCTGTAAAAGCATAGATACAAAGGATAAAAACATATTTTATGGAAATTTATTCTCTTAACAGCTTTTAAAAATTCCCAAAAATGTTTCATGCATCCAACAGTGTTTCACAAGCAGTTTCACTTCTAAAAGCAGCCACCTTTACTAAGTACTTAATTTAAATTCCATGTCAACACCAAAGATCTATAGATAGCAGACCAAGTATAAATATTAATAAAAATTTAACAGGTGAACCTTGAACTTCACTTAATATTTACTATCATGTGATGCGTGTGCAATGTTCTTACAATTACAGTTATATTTGCAATCAAACTGTGTGATGAATTGAAAAATTCATAGCCATTCATTATCTACTCACTGTAACCTAGTCTGCTGTGTAGATGCTATTGCCCTTGCACTGCCCACTGCAACTTTATCCGGTTACTCAGTATGTTAGCCATGTAGTACAAATTCCTCAAATATAAAACTTGAATAGTACTCATCTTTTCATAGCAACTGCTAGAAATGGCCTTACTAAAGGAAGTAATTATTCAGCACAAGTTTATCATAAAAAAAGGACGACAGCTGTCCTATTTTAAAATATGAGTCCAGTAATTTGGTGTCCAATTTTTCATTCTTGCTTCATCATCATAGTATTTAAATAGTAAATTTTTAAGAATGTATTATATATATATATATATATATGACAGTGGAAGTAAAAAATTTTCACTGGCTGCTAAGAACAGGTGAGTACTTTTTAAGTTTTCATACTGAAGATGTGTTACACAGCCAATATACGCAGTGACCAGAGTTGCTGCAGGCTCGTTAGGGCTGTTGTCGTTCGACATTGTTATACTGAATAGATAAAGAATGGCTGTATAAGAAAAGGAGCGTCCATAAAGTAAGTTTCCCTAGAGCCATTTACACAAACAAAACAAAATTTCATGGAAATATTTATTGCAACAGATATAGCAAGGGTACAGCTATTTTTCAACATATTTGCCACAGGAATTGAGACATTTGTCATACCGTGGGAGCAACTTTTGAACACTTGTGTAGTAGAAGTCTGCTGCCTGGGATTTGAACCTCTGTGTGACAACCATCTCCGCTTCTGTTATTTATTGAGGTGTAGGAAAAGATGGAAATCACTGGGAGTGAGGTCCGGGCTGTAGGGTGGATGTTGAAACATCTCCTAGCTGAACTTTTGCAGGAGACTTGCAGGGAGGTGTTGAAGTCTCCACCCTACAGTTCGGACCACGCACCCAGAGATTTTCATCTTTTCCTACCCCTCAAGAAATGACTGTGAATGACAGAGAATGGTAGAGATTGACAGAGAAATGGAGAAGGTTATGACACAATGGTTCAAATTCCAGGCGGCAGACTTCTACGACACATGTTCAAAAGTTGGTCCCACAGTATGATAAATGTCTCAATTCCTGTGGCGAATATGTTGAAATAAGCTGAACACTTGCTATATCTGTTGCAATAAATATTTCCATGAAATTTTGTTTTGTTTGTGTAAACGGCCCTAGGGAAACTTACTTTATGGATTTGAATAATTCCTCCCACATCCATGTAGTGTTTTCAGAAAATGTCCATTTGCATTTGCATTGGTTTGACATCTGTCGCAGTTCTCTTGAATTTTTTTAAGTTCTTCAGTACTTGATCTCGGTGAATCTGTGAGGAACGTGAAAAATAAAGTGTCAAGTGATTGCAACAGAAACCATCAATAGAAAAATTGAGGAAAAGAAGAGAAATTGACTTGAAATCTTATTTTATATGATTCCCTAGGAGATGAATGTGCACATTACCATCCAAGCAACATACCACAATATTTAAATCTGTAACAAGCTACAAGGGAAGCAGGTCTTGGCATTTAACAGGCTTTTCTAACAACAGAGAAATTCATGGTCTGTTTTCTGCACTTTGGAAATTAGCATTACATGATTGGGAGAAATACACGAATTTTTATCTATGAAGCTTTATCAAGGTTATAGAAGGTATTTCTCTTTGCATGCAATAACAAGAAAACTGTGAACTCTTTCGAGAATTATGAAAATTATTTAAAAACATTACTG
The DNA here is from genome assembly GCA_964059195.1 of Ectobius pallidus. Lineage (NCBI taxonomy): Eukaryota > Metazoa > Arthropoda > Insecta > Blattodea > Ectobiidae > Ectobius > Ectobius pallidus. The sequence continues at coordinate 78,744,683 of CAXKWD010000006.1, forward strand.
AAATAGTATAATCAAGAAATTATATTATTATTGTATTATTCATAACTTGTATGCAACAATATTAAGCTAATATTTTTCGAATTAGCTTAGAAAGAGTTACGTGGTTTTATTTCAAGTATTTTTTTTAAGTTCCAAATTTATAAATGAATAGTGCATTGCGATTCTTTATGAAACTATTGTTTCCTCATCCGTTATTTGAATTGCACTACCTGAAAAAAAAGGTTTTCAAAATAAATATTTTTTTACTTGTCTAACATTTCTTAGATGTTACATTCTGTAGTATCTTATCTTATTAAGAACATAGATTTTTGTGGTATGAATTTAAGAATACTTTGTATGAAGTATTTTTTTCTTTCCATTTTGGTGTTATTTATGTTGATGACATTTATGGAGTTTGTATTTAAGTACTTGTTAATTTTATCGTCTGTGTGAATACCGGTCCTAAGTTCACATCAGTGGTAGATCCTTATTTATACCAGCAATTCACAGTTTTCTTGGAATTACAGGTTTGTTGAGTCACCACCACCACCGCATCTAGGCGATACAAATTGGGACGAGGAAGATCCGCGTGCATCTAGGTTTCATAGGGAGTTCCCCAAAAATGCTTGGCCAAGACCAAGTGATAGACAACCTTGGGATCGTCCAGTTGACTGGGAAAGAGATTATGAATTGGAACCGGCAACTGTAGTTGATTATGGTCACAGACCAGTGTCTACTGCAGCAGCTGCAGGTATTAACTTTATAATACAGTTATTAGAACTTAACGTACTAAATTACTCCTTAGGAAGATTATTACAAGTGTATTAGGATTTGATTAATGGGACTACAGATGGAGGTGTTGGGGAGTTTGAGAAAAGGATAGGCCTGATTTGCACCTGAAATTCAAGATGTGTTATTATGCATTCTGCGAAGAATGGGAGTTATACCATTGATGCACACCTTTTTATGTCTTTAGTCCGCCACTGTGGGTGAGACGATAGTGTGCCTGCTGCACACCACAGTGATGCAAGTTTCATTCCTGACCTGGTTGATGATTTTTCAATCGTGAAAAACATGCTCAATTTTATTTAATCTTAAATTTCAATTTTTTATATATAAATCTTGATTTTTTTAAGAAGTTTTTCAACATATTTTAAATTTATAACTAGCAGTCTCGTAGTTTAAGTGCTAAACATGTGGATACGGAAAATGAATTCAATGTATATATACGTGATGTTATTGTACAGAAGAAAACTCGTAGAGATTAGATTTAAAGCAAGAGGTATAGTTATAATTGTATTACTGCCAAATGATGAGTTCTGTGTGCATTGGCATGTTCCAATTTAAAAGAAACTAATGCATCATAGATGATCTATTGTATAAAGTGTATATATCGATAATTTACGAAATAACGAGAGTTATCTTATCTTATAGCAATTTACTTTGACATTAATTTAAATATTTGAAGAGCACCTATTCTGCTTCTTGTGGTAATGATCGCAGATTACTTCACATGATTCTTGCAAAAACTATGTTACTTCTATTTTTTTAATTAAATTTTTTATTCGGCTGTATTTATACTCCTTTGAGCATCGAGGCCGTACCAGGAGTTCAGGATCTGTGTCTATACAGTAGGCCGTGCTACTATTGATTGTCAAGTATTTTCTGTTGTTGCTGTATTTTATGTCAGTAAATTTAAACTGATATTAATTTAAATGGATATGATATAGAATGAAAGCGAGGATGAGTCATGGTAAGTAATTATCTAATTTGACATTTGCCTTTACGACTGGGGGAGACCATGATAAAATCCATGTCAAATCGGCCGGCCACGTGATTTGAACCTGGGACCTCCTGAATGCGAATCAAAGACAATTACCATCTTAGCGAATCAAAGACAATTACCATCTTAGCTACCTCGTTTGGTTCTTAATATGTTGCTAGGCTTTTTTGAGGTAAGTATTCACAAATTCACAAATTCTAAATAAAGGAGTAATGGAAATATAATGAATGATAAAAACAGATGCCGTAATAAAATTTACAAGAAAGAGGAAATTAAAAGGGTAAAGGTAAGTAATTGCTTGTTAGTTATTGACATTACGATCCTGGAAACTAGCTGAAGGATTTCTCTCAAGTTCCTTAATAGTGCCTAATGGGAATCTTTTACAGTAATTCTATAAACCAGTGCATATTTATGAGATCATGCCTATTATATGTGATGGAAATAAAGTTTTTTTAGTACATGCTCTTTATATCAGCTTCTTGTCAGGCTGTTAACATGCTGTAAAGTAGCACTTCATCAGCCTAGGCTAATAAAATTGCTTAGCCTAGGCTGCTAAATTTTCCATGGTAACCTCTTCTTTCAACTAATTCCAACTATGGCACCTCGATGTCTCTATGAAGTTTATTTTGACATGCTTTTTATGTGTAATATTATTATTAATAAGGATCATAAATCTTGTCTTTCGGACATCTTATATTCAAGAAATAATTTTATAGTAATAACTTTGAAACTTTGCCTAGAGGTAAACTTGAACACACCATGCCTGTAATTCAGTATCATGACCTTGTCCGCTAGTCCACACCGCGAGTTGTGAAGAATGAGTTCAGATGCACCTCTTACATTGATAGCTTCTTTTAACAGGTCATAAGTTTTCTTGTGGAAAATATGATAAAAATGTCATGTAATTTCAGTTTAAGTAAATACATTTAGTTCAGTTAAAATCATCTTAACAATGTTTTTAAAAGTATTTTTTAAGAAAAAGAAACAAATCCGTAGCAAATCAAGTTTATAAACTTGCACTGTTGGTACAAGTACCATATCTATTTGCTTTCTCTAAGCAAGATCATTGAAAATGAGGGAAAAACTGAGCTCATTATATAGTAAAATTAGAGAACCGTTACTGAAAACTCTTGTATGCACCATGTATGCAAAAACTTTAGCAGACTCATCCTGTGTTTAAGACTTGGCTTCGCCTCATTCGAAATACTAGATTCGTCTGCTAAAGCCTTGCTTTTTATTCTTGATACGTAAATAGTTATTATACCAACTCTGGTAGTAGTAGTTGTTTGTCATGCAGTTTGTTACTAGTAATTGAGTTCTGGGTTAAACTCTTAACTAGTAACAATAGTTTTGTCCATTTCTTTCAGTTAAGGGATTATGTTTTTCTTTGTGTTTATTATGTTACAACTAGCTTAAAAGACCTGGCATCGCTCGGGTTTTGTATTTTCTAAATTCAAAAATAACTTATGAAGGACTTTCGATTTTCAAACTCCAGGTCTTTATATAGGTATTTAGAATTTGAAATGAGGAACGACTTATCACACTCAAACTATTCCCTCAGAAAACGCTAGATGTAGCTTTTTATAGCTTATAGTAGATCCCCGCGGCTTCGCCCATGATAATTAATAAGAAGATTAAAAAGTAAGAGCAAAATAATTAAAATATTATATTTATTAACACTTCGCATGGGAAATATTCATAGGTCTAAACTAAACGATTGATAGGCCTAATTAATGAAACAGCTATAAATCCGGCTTTGAAGTGAATTCCACGATTAGAAAGCGCAGCATTGGAAAAATAACCTCAGATTGAGTTCCTTGGTCCAGATAACCTCGTTCAAATGGAACAATGTTTGACCATAATTAGGCCTATATTGATTATCCCTCTTCCATGTAGGTTGAAAATTTCATATGTCTAAGGGCCTTGACATTCTAAACAAATGAATTGTTCAGGATGGACTTACAACATTCAAGCGATCGCAATGCTTTTATTTCCAAGGTATCACAAAAGTAGGCAAAGCCACCTCTAATTGATTTGACAATTGAAATGTATTACTGAAAACTGATGTTTTGAAAGTGAAAAAGTGCATGTTTTCTTCCCTTTTTCACTCATAACTCGCCAACGAAAGCTAAAATTAAAAATGTACTATGAGCAGGAACCTTCACGGGAGTGTACTCAACAACTTCCCAAAGTTTCATGGCGATCGGATGAATGGTGTAGTAATGCATAGAGGACAGACACACATTCGTTTTTATATACTATCCGCGCGCCATATCTTGAGCGCTGGATTTACGGGGAAGTGAGGGTTGGGGGGAACAAAACATAGCTACTCCGCCAGTCTTTCTGCAGTGTTGTCAACCAAAGAAATCATATTTCAGCAGAATCGCGAATATGGTAAGCGCACGTCAACAGCGTAAGTGTGGATGCCGAATTATAATTATTTCCGATGAATCGTCCTCGCTATTTTATGTAGTGACATTTAATAGACAAGGATTTTAATGCAGTCCAATAATATAACGTGGTGACGGTATTGCGTAACAATTAATAACACGTCACAAGGCTTTAGTTATGAAATAAATCATTTTCCTCCGGGAAGAGAATGTTATATAAATAGGCTCAATATATTTACACTGGATGACTAGTTTTAAGCATGAAGAAGAGTCTTAGCAGAACATGCTTCACCATTTCGTGTTGTAAAACATAAGAGAGGTAAGGCATCTAAAAGTGGAGAAAATTAGAGGCCTAATTTTAAACGTATTTAATACGTTTTGTGAAAAGTTCGCTCAACTTTCAGTCCATGAAATTGACATCAGAGTTCACGGGAGTGTCAGAAATTAGCACATACGGAATTCTTAAAGAGGTAAGGAAAGTGTTGGATGTACAGTGACGTGTTTGTGAAATAAGCAATTCGAAAAATTGTATTTTTCCACATAACTCCATGCGTCAGAAAAGATGTCAATAAATAAATAAGGTTCCTGAGACAGAATGAAAGTTTAGTATTGAAGCCACTAGATGTCAGGGTGTATAGCGTACTTCGTGTTTCAATGTTGTCAGCTCAACCTACGAAGTTGAACGAAACCTACCGAATGAGGACTAGGGAGCCGAGCGCTCAAGATATGGCGCGCGGATAGTAGATAGATGAGAGAATGTGGCTTTTATATGATAGCCTTTCATTGATCCCGTGTTGTTATATTTTGATCTTCCTCTCTTGCCATTTCCACAATTTCATAATTTAAAACATGTTATTTTTCTATATCGACTTACCTTTTTCATCACCTTAGATTTTACATTATTCAACAAATTCATCTACTGTACTCTAGAATCAGCTGATTGGTATTGCTTGCAACTGCTAACAGGCATTCCTGCTCTTTTTTCCTCATTTTATCATTTATTTGCTGCTGTATAGCCTCATTAAGGATTCAACAAGGAAAAGAGATTGCGAGAAAAAACATAAATATCGTGCATTGTTGATCACAGAAAGTGTGAAACGTTGATAGTGGCGCGAGTGTTTGAAAATTTGTCGTTTTTCATAATCAGGTGCTCCTCAGGTCCAGAGGTTGCCGGATTTTCGGATATCAACCTTGACATATCCAGTAGTGAGCTGATGTTTTGTTAGATAAAACCTCTTCCTTGGAAACAAATAAAAGATAAAAGGCTGTGATTGGCCAATATTGGAGGCATTATCAAACGTTATTGGTCATTACCAAATATGCAATGTATTAATGAAATAATCAAATTAAACTGAAACTAAATATTATATTTCAGCTAAAATTAGTTCAGTAGTAAAATACAGTTGTTTACAATATCGAAGTCTGTTATCATGGTCTGCATCATTAAGACCATATTTTTTAGTAACAGCGATAAGTGCAAAATCATATAAAATAGCTTAACTTAACTATATTTAGCTTTGTCAATGCTTAAAATATCACTATTGGGCAAATTATATCCATAAAAGATTGCAAAATTTGTTGTATTTTACAAAGTATGTAAGTAATTGCGAAATATGACCTAGGACGAATATTGAGAATACTGTATATACAAAAATATTATTCAAAATCATAGTTATTAGTGTTCATACCGTATTTTCCAGACTATAAGACGCTCCAGACCATAAGACACCTTAGTTTTAGGATGATATTTAAGGGGGAAAAAATTAATATGATTCCAAACGAAAATTCTTAAAGAGAATAATATACTTCGTTGTATACACAAGTCATGACTCTACAATGGATTCAGTGCAAATTGCTTTCAGTGCTCAATGTCGGACTGTTTAGAGAATTAGAGGCCATTGGCTTCATTTAGACCACCCCACAGAGACAATTCCTTTTGTATGAAAGAAGCCAATATTCCTTTCTTAACACTTTAAACCTGGCTTCCCGCTACCCTCATTTAATGATTTTGACAAGTGCACTGATGTACAGTCTGTGTTAAAATTTGCAACTAACATATCCATACAACACCTATTATGATTACCTTAGTACTGGCAATATTTAATTATTTGATTATTATTATTATTTTTTATTTATTTATTTTTTCTTCCTTTTTTTTTTTTGTACTTTGGGCCATTAGACACACCCAACTTTTAAGACTGTTTTCAAGGTAAAAAAAATGTGTCTTATGGTCCGAAAAATGCGATAATTTAATTTTCTCTTAGTAGCTTGCGCTCTGTTTATGCTATCTCTTTGGCTATCAAGAAGTTATAGATACTTATGATAGGATAGAGCAGTGGCTGATAATACAGTATTCAACAGTGCTATCAAAATCCCTTTAGGCAGGCCTACAGGCTGAGGTAGATTTCGAAGTGCTTTTGGTTTAATTTATTGTCTCTGCGCAGCACTCTCCTTCTTTAGCCTTGGCATGGCAAACCTGCAATAATAAGAACTGAATTCAGTAAAGAGCAAGAGCCTACAATCATTTGTTTTGAAAACAAGAAAAGGATATAATATTCTGGGAGGCAGTGTGCAAGATCAGCAATGAATAAAATTAGCAAAGCCGCTAAACAAGACAAAATTAATGATATTATAATAATTCTTAAAGAGAGCCATGACTGTGATAACTCTATCAAACTCAAGGTATCAACATAACCGAACAGTAGTCCCAATGTTCTTTGAGGACAACACTTTCATATTAAACTGCTTTTTACTGAGAATTATTTTATCACAGCAATATCAAAGTGTACAATGCACCATATGAAATATAAATATACTCTAATTTATTCAAACAAAGTTTCCCTCTATACTTCATAGGGGTGAGATATAAACTTTTCAAAATTTCAACACCCCCTTGGGCCAATTTTGCTCATTAATGAACTTGTCCGAACTATTGGGCCTACTAATAATATAATAAAATTTGTTTCAAATATCTTCAAAATTTCGGCCGCTAGCATGTAAAAATAAATATATATATATACATATATAAATATTTAAAAAAAATTGAACGGGCGGTGGTTTCATACATGAAACGTAAAGATATGAAATAATTTTTCGAAAGTTGTGACATGGTATCAATTGCAATAGGTAGATTTTTCTTAAAAATCTACCTAAAAAGGACAGTTGAAATGCATGACTTCCAGTAATTGAACAAGCAGCAAATATTTGTTAGTTGATTTTTATGCTAATTTTTTCAGGTTTTGTGTTACAAATGTGCTTTAAATGAATGTTTACAATCTTCTTCAGTTGACTTTAGTGCATGTACTGGTAACATACTGATACTGTGTGTACCTATCCATCTTTACAATCCGGCGTGTTTCTGCAGCATTGATCCTACTCAACAGCCATTGCTGGGTTGGATGAGTTAATTTACTGTAAACACATTTATGTATATCCCGTTATGAAATTTTGCACTCGTGTAATATAGACATTAAGAAATGCAGTGGTATTTTGTATTTTGAAGAAATATGGTGGAATGTTTTAATTGGGAAAACAATACAGTGATTTTAATTAAAAACTGATATATTTATAAAAATGTTAATTTAAAATAAATTGTTGATAAATAAGTAAAATATTAACCTTTTCACTTCTAACACTGCAAATTGGTAGTGCTGAATTAATTTGCAAATTTCTTTTGTAATCATAAATGTACAAACAATCACAATTTTTCAGTTCCGTCCGAAACAAGAGCACACGTAGTAGTGAAGTTTAGACTGATATACACAACCCTGGGGCTGCATGTTGTCACAACACAGTAGAGTTAGATACCATGTGTTTCAGCGGATAGTGCAATACATCGTCTCAAATATTTAGGCACAGATGACAACCCGGGCTGTTGGTGTCAAGATGTAGACAATAGATGACAATATACGCTATTCCTTGGAATCCCTCTCACTAAAAATATCGTTTGTCTACATATTCAGTAAATTTTGAATTAATGGGATAGCATTTTTTTATGTTGATTTACTTCATACCTCTTATCACCTTTTGGCTTATCACAGAATTACTATAGTGATAAAATTGTTTTTCATGGACAATTCCAGGTAGCCTACATTTGCACTCTCTAGGTCAGCAACTCAAAATCGGTGACATCTGGACTTTATGCAATTACATACTTCAGTGCTAAATGTTTATCTAAAAGACAAATGTTGATGAGGCGGACATGGAGGAATGTTTCCAATTTATTTTATTTTATATATTTGATTTATTTACATTAAATATTTATAACAAACTACATAATTTGCATATTTTAACAATATTCCAGAATTATTTCTAATTGTTCAATCTAATATTACACATTTCACACCGTATAACATTTTTTTTTTAACATTATTACTTCACATTCAAAGTGAAATTGTGAGAGTTATTCCCAGCAAAATTTCTCTGAATAAATATGCACCGGTGACATCTTACGACATGGAGCAATCTTCCACTCTTATGTAAAAATATATTGTCAGACTAAAATCTGTGAAGGACAACAGAATGTTTGGAGAAATATATTATTATTATTATTATTTTTATTTTTATTTGTATTTGTGCATCTCCTTCTAACTTAAAAAGTCTTAGAAATGAGACACACTTGTCTTCATTCATTCAGAATTTTGATATTATAATATTAATTGATTTAATAACTGAACTGAATACTGAGAAAGATTTCGTAAGCATATGTTGTTATTAGGGTTCTTGGTTAATACTAGGCTGAATCACTTGGATGAGTTTTTAGCACTGCCTTGTGAGATAATACAACCAGTGCTGATTTTCTTTAAAGTAAAAGTGGTACACTCTTTTACAAGGAAGATGGTTACTAGCACCCATGGAGGTTAATATTTTGTACTTCATAATGTGTTTTAGTTTATAAAAACCAGAATACTGGAATTGTTTACCTCTTTTATGATATGAGGGTAAGTCAATAAGTATCCACACTTTTTGTTTAATCTTTTGTAGGTTGGCTGTACCGCTTTGTGCTCATGCTTGCTGACATGTTCATTCTTCTCCGCTTGTGGAAATTTTGACTGTAATGACTCCACTGAGTGTTGTGCTGTTGCACATTAAACATGGCTGTACCGCCCAGCATTTGCGCCAAAGAAGAACAGCGTTCTGAACTGAAGGAAGCAGTGCATCCGTGGCTTGCTATTCAGCCGAAAAACTTTTTTTCTGAGGGCATCAGGAAGCTTGTGCAATGTTGGATCAAGTGCATTGAGAAGCAAGGGGGACTATGTTGAAAGTTTTGTATTGTTGTTGCAAAAATTTAAAAAAGAAAGTGCAGGTATTTATTGACTTACCAATACAACTTCTTGATGGATTTCTGCTCCTGGTACACCTTCAGACGACAAAAAATGGATCACTGCATGATGTTCTTCTTTGGTGCAAATGCTGAGCAGTGCAGCCATGTTTACTGTGCAACAGCGCAACACACAGTGGAGTCATAACGGTTAGTCATTCCATAAGCGAAGACAAATGAACATGTTGAGCACAAAGTGGTGGAGCCAACCTACAAAAGATTAAACAAAAAGTGCGGATACTTATTGATTTTTGCTCTTGATAAATAGCCACTTTTGATTAGTCCTCAATCAGAACAGCCTAACAGGCTGCTTTTCTAAACTATTACTCCCAGGAGGTTTGATGACTATAATCATTACACTTGATTATTTCCAAACCCAGACATTCCAGCTATTTTACTCTCATTGTCAATAAACTTCAGCGTTTTCTTCACCAAAGATGACAAGAGATGTGTTACTTCCCCATTCATTCTGATTTATGTACTGTAATTTAATTGAACCTGACCAAGTGTGCAACACAATATAATTATTATGGATGCTGAGCTTGAAATCAGTGATTACAGGAATATCACAATGCCATAACAAAAGGCTATACTGTATACAAAATTACCCAATTAGCATAAGAGTTATAAATGAACCTGTTTCAGTAAAGTTTCTTTTACCCTTACAGGGGACATATTATTTGTCCCTTTTATAGAATTCCTTATAGATTCTATCAGGATCCCAAAATTTTTATTTTAAACTTCTTGATAGCGTAAACTATATTTGTTTCCTTACATTTCATAACTTTCTTTTGGCAAAAATGGAAGATATTATTATCGTTATTTCAGGCATACAGTTTCGTGCTATATGTCTGCAGTTCTCTGCCTTTCTTTTGATGATTTTATCACCAAGCAGGAGTAATGTAGTTATTTGGTAAGTTGTTTACACTTGAGGATTTTTGTTTCGTACATATATAGGATTTACTTAAGTTTAGATGATGATTAAGTATTCAGCCCAAAGGCCGGTTGAGCCCTGGGGGGAAGTCCCACAACCCGACCGAGGCTGGATGATACTGCGTAGGGTGGCCAGGTCCTTTCGAGGGATGGGGATGAGGACACAACACCCAGTCCTAACCCAGGAAGGAAACTTTACATCTCTGTAAAATCCCTGACCTGGCCGAGAATCGAACCTGGGCCACCAGGTGGCTGGCAGTCACGCTACCAACTCACCCATGGTGGCAGACACTTGAGTTTAGAGTGACTTTTATATCTTGGGACATTGATGTCCATGTACCATAACGGTAATTATCTATCTATGTTTGCAAACGGTATGTGGTGTGTATCAAATAATTCCTCTTAAAATCACCCACTGTATGTAACAATCATTATTAGGGTCCGATGTTATGACATGTCATATTTTCTTTCTGACAAGAAACAAGAATTGAACGTTCCTGATTACTTTTGGATATATTTTTTGCATTGTATATTTGCATATTCAGGTTATTTTTGCAGTTTTGATTATATTGTGCATATTTATGTGATTTAAAGTCACATTTCAGTTACATTTGTGGATATGATCTTGTATTCGGAAGGGTTAAATGGTTGATATTTTTTATAATTTAGTCTGACTGTCAATGGAATGTGTCCTCATTATGGTGCAGCTTTAGCTGATAACTGCATTGAAACCATGCAATCTTAGCTGATAACTGCGCAGTCTTCCAAATCATTTGACTTTTCGAAACACCTCTGTAAGATGATGTTAGAGTACGATTACTTCCACAAAGTCTCTGGCCTTCAAGACTTAACCCAGCCAGCGAGCTTCTCGTTATGTCTCGTTACCAGCTTGCACTGACTCGCATGCGCGTAAGATCGCTTAGCTACTGTTGAGCACAGAGTGAAGATCACACAGCACGTTGCCAGTCGAAGAAAATACTATAATAGTCGAGTGGAAGGATAATGCCGCAGCGAGACAGAGACAGACAACACGTGGAGTGGGATAGAAGAGCTGAGCCAATCAGGGTGCAGCCACCTCCCCTAGGCAGGAACTCTAGGAACGGTGACGCTCGCTCCTAAGGTATATACGTAAAAACCCAGAGACTTTGTGGAAGTAATCGTACTCTATCTGCTAACACGCCTCTCAATAAAGTAAACAGTGTTAATTTAAAAAAAAAAAATTGTGGAACACGATATACCAGGTTCCAGATGCATCAACATTGAGGAAAAATTATTTACCTTCTTGTTATCAAAGTGCATTGGAAAAATTAGGGAGCAATAAAATTTGGATATCTATTGTTGAAATGGATGCAAGTAAGAGATCCGTTGTGGATATTTTATTGGCTCGCTCTTTGCTGACCGTTCTGGTCACACAAGTCCTTAATGCAGTTAATAATACAATTATTATTACGATACTATTCGACAATAGTAGCCTATACATAAACTTAAAATTGGATGATTTATTATTCAGATAGTGTTGAAATTTGTTTGATTCATTTAATTCCGGTGTTTATATATTTGGTTATAATGTTCTTTTTTTGGTAATACTTAGCTATTTTTGTTATTGTCTTGCATATTTAAGATGAAAGTGCTACCTCTGATAATTCTTTTTAAAAACTAGCTTCTCTTCACATAGCACTAGTTGAAATTGTTGGAAAGTGCTGGATCGGCTCTTGAATGTGTAAGCAGTCTGCTACCGTTAACAATAACAGTTGAGTCTTCAGTTTTCAATTGCGGTACGTACATGCGGTGAGAAATCAAAGAAAGGGGTCAGTCCTGAAAAGTTTACATTTGTTTCAAGTAAGTATGGTTTTCCATCTTAGTGGTGTTGGAGAACCTCCAGTGTATATATAGTATGTTTTCATGCAGAATTCAGATCGATCTGAATCCTCTTACCGGATTGAAATTGTCATGAAAACGGGAACTCAGATCGATCTTCTTAAGGTCAATCCCCCTGAAAAGTAGGATCGGATCGGACTGAAATCATTTTGAAACGCCATGAAAACACTACCTGTATTCAGTTCGATCTCAATACGCTAATCAGACATTTCATTGGTCCTCAATGTCCTCGCAATATTCTCGTGTGTGGCGAGAAGAGTTTCATTGGTCGTGGAATGTGAGACTAGCGCATTCTGTGGGTTCTCTCGGAAATGTTGTTTTCAATATTGGATCGAAAGTTTTACATGAAAACGGGATCGTATTGGAATGGGATCGTGTTCAGATCGATCTGAATTCTGCATGAAAATGTAGTAATTGTGAGTTCAGTAATTTGAACCACGCCTGCTCACGTTACTTCTATTTGAATAGCAGTGTGAATTTTAAATAATGCTAGGTGCTTGTGATGTATTTTTACCATGTTATACCAAGAGGAGAAGTTTCTCTCTTTCTGAAACAATAGAGATAATAGAGAATTAAGAAATTGAAGGATATTGATATTTGTGTGGGACCTCCAGAGCCAAATGTAGACACAGATGAGGACTTAGGAGATGAATTTTGATGAAGGGTAAGTTATATGATGATTTTTGACTGTAATTTATTATGAATTAGTTTTTTCTATTCTTTATTTAAACATTATTATTATTATTAATATTATTATTATGTGATTGGTCTTTTGCAAACTGGTTTTACATCTTGAAAGCTATGTACTCAAGAAGAAAATAGAATGAAAAAATACTTTCAAAATCATAGAGAAGAATAATGATTTTTAGAATTAATTGCCAAATACAACTCACACATGAGGAGATACAACTCAAACGGATCAACATCTCAGCTGTTATTGGATTACAATTAGAAGCAAAATATGGTACTGGCCTTTAATAGTCGGAGTGCTAGATGTGGTCTTTCAAAGCAGTTGAAGCCTCTACGGCAATGCAACAGACAAAAAGGATTTTCCATTTGGATTTCAATGGAGAAGAGGCCTGTGCATATTTGGGAAGATTCAGGGCTCTAACCAGAGAAGCTGGAAGACCATCCTTTATTAGCATCATCAGACAGCCTCGTTTCAGACTCAATAAGATATAAAGTGACCATTTTATTCAGTACAAAGGATACAAAAAAAGAGTTGTGTTCAGCGCGGTTACACCTCAGTTTGTAAGAATAGAATGTTCAAATTATCATGTTAGCTTGTGCATAAATTGTTTCATTCCTTTCATTTCACATTAGTATTTTGTGTGGTTATTATTTTGGGTGCCGTGAATTCTTCTTTTCTTCACTAAATATAAAAAGGTAAGTACTAATGGAGTTATTTATTTTTATGTATCAGTTTCATAATTTAAGAAACATATACAGAGACACAGTCTAGGATGTCCGGGTAGCGCCGCGTTGAGTGTTGAGAGGCCAACGTTTCTACAGCCATGTTGCTGTCTTCTTCAGGGCCAAAAAAGTCACTGGCTAAGCCGGGCATCGGGCTCTTATATATCTATGTGGTGTTGCGGAGCAGTAGCGGGCGTCCGGCCAATCACAGAAGAGACATCAGTTGGAGCTCTGGGATTGGTCGGTCGGAGCTCCATTGTCCCTATCTGCTGCATCATGGTGGTGTCGAAGAAGGGGTTGCCAGGTTTTCGGCAAGTCCAGGCCTTTATCCCCGTTGATGTTCTGGGGTCTTCTCGCTATTTCAATCGCTTCTTTCACCCTTCTCGGCCACCATCTTTCTTCTCTACTTATGAGGCGCGTGCCATCAAAAACGATAGCGTGTCCAGTCTTCGCTGAGTGGAGGGCTATGGCCGACTTATCAAAGTTGTTATTCTTGTAGTGGCGTATGTGCTCTTGTAGGCGTTCTGCTACTGTGCGGCCAGTCTCGCCAATGTAAGTCCGTCCGCAGCTGCAGGGGACCTCATATATTCCCGCCATCTGTAAGGGTTCTAATTTGTCCTTCACCCGGACCAGTCTGCGTCGGAGAGTATTGGGAGCACTGTAGGCGACCTTGATGTTCTGTCGTCGTAGCATTTTTCCGATTCGGTCGGTAATGCCCCTCACGTAAGGAAGTAACGCTACCCCGCTGATAGGTTCTGGGGGTTTCTGATTGGTAGTAGAGCTGTTAAGAGTCAGGGCTGTCTGTGTGGTCTGTATTGTTCGTTTGATGGTAGCTGCGGGGTAACCATTGGCTCGGAAGGTGTGCTGGAGGCCTTCCATTTCTCCTGGCAGGCTCTCTGCGTCTGATACCTTGGCTGCTCTCATCGCTAAGGTTCTCAGTACGCCTCTCTTAATAGCTGGGTGGTGGTGTGACTCTGCATGTAGATATCGGTCCGTATGTGTTGGTTTACGGTAGACAGAGTGACCCAAGCTGCCATCCGCCCGTTTCCTCACCAGCACATCCAGAAAAGGCAGGCAATCGTTCTTCTCTATCTCCATGGTAAACTTGATGTTGGCGTGGGCGGAATTCAAATTGTTCAGGAAGTCTCGTAGCAATTCGTTACCATGTGGCCAGATGACAAAGGTATCATCAACGTAACGTAGCCACAGCTTTGGTTGGTGTTGGCTGTTGGACAGGACTTCGGTCTCAAAAGCTTCCATAAACAGATATGCTACCACGGGGGATAGAGGAGAACCCATGGCCGCCCCTTCCACTTGGGCGTGACCTATATACAGAGACCTTTTTTCGAAGTGCTCGGGAAAACGGCGGGTTGTGTGGTCGGCGGCCGGTACTCTAGGTCCCCGGTGCGCGTGCTACTTCTCTCCGGAACTTCTACGATCTTCTAAGATAATAAACGTTCAATTGTACTCACCAAGCTTGTAGGTGTTGCTGAAAATGCTCTCCATTTGTTTGTACACATAATAAAAGAATGAACAACATTTTCAACTTCTACTGCAGTGATGGCTTCAATTTCTTCTCTGATGTAGCCTTTTAGTTAATCGAAAGATGTGGATTCTTCCTGTAAACCCTACCTTTTAGTGTCCCCCACACATAAAAATCACAGGACGTTAATTCAGGGCTTCGTGGAGACCACAGGTCTTTACTAATTACCCTCTATCTTAGAAGATCGTAGAAGTGCCGGAGAGAAGTAGCATGCGTGCCGGGGACCTAGAGTACCGGCCGCCGACCACGCAACCTGCCGTTTTCCCGAGCACTTCGAGAAAAGGTCTCTGTATTTGATTCTTATTATTTTAGCTTAGAGACAGCAAATGGGTAAGTTTTTTGAAAATAACCCATATAATAAGACCCTTGTCTGTCTGTGAGCGATGTCCAGTCAGATCTACGTCACACAGAGATTTGAAATTTTAAAAATAGGTGGACGGAAGAAGTTTCGATTGCACCTTGAAGCTAGATTCTTAATGTTCACTTTCATTTGCTAGTTATGACCAAAATACTGTCAGAAAACGTGAGTTTATCGCTATCATCACACCAGATTTCGCTACTGCTTTTCAGTTTTGAAGTTAATTGCATGTTTCCTTGCTCTATTGCCATAGCAACTGGGAAAGAAGAGCATTGAAACATTGAATGTAACAATGTAATTAAAAATAAAATTATGCAATTTGTGCAGTTTATGTAAAAACAATGTCAGTGATAATAAATATAAACTGGGAAAGAAGAGCATTGAAACATTGAACGTAACATTGTAATTAAAGATAAAATTATGCAATTTATGCAGTTTATGTAAAAACAATGTCAGTGATAATAAATATAATGTTTTAATTATTTTGCTGTTAAATTATTTTTAAAAAATCTACCTGTTAAATTAATAAATGCAATGTGAAGCGATGAGCACCTGCTAGTGAGAAAAAAAACTTCTAACAAAATATATTCAGGTGTTAATGAGTTGTTTTGTGCATAGATCCTGCTGCATTAGAGAGCTTCCCTGAACCAGTACAAACATTTGACTATGGCCATGGTACAGCACCTCGTCGGCCAGATGTACCTCCTGCAGGTATGATATACCATTTATTTTTGTAGTTAATATTTTTGACTAATTTGGAATAGCATCTTGTTTAATTTGATTGTATGGAAAGTTATTCTGCTTATGGAAATTGGTGGTAATTTACCTGTAGTGTTTGATCATCACATAGTTTCAGCACTAGGAAACTTTTTCTTTGTGCTTAACTCATTTGACGGTGTCATTTTCTTCATAAACTTGGCAAAACTGTCTTTCTGTTTAAAACTTGCTCGTAATTCAATTATGATTATGGGCTTTAGAATCATTCTATTTATAGAAGTTCTTCTTAGATATCTATGAATAGGGTGGCCTGTTGCAATTACATAAATTAGACAATATTCCTTAGAAATTTTTTTTGCAGATTTGGGCAAAAAAAGAAAACAGTTCTGATTTTGGCATTAGGAACTCGGCATCAATTATCGATTGAAGTAATGGTTATTGCGAGATTATGTATCTACTCTGGTTTCATTGAATGCTTTAGGTGAGGAGGAGCTCACTGCATTTTATCTCAATTCTGTGGTATTGACAATTCATATTCAACTTTTTATTCATTGACATTCTACTTTTTTCCACCTCCTGAAAATTGCCATTTTGGAGATACAAAGCCTCTCATCGTAACTGACGATACTCTAATGATAATGATCCATAGAGAGGGGCAAGTCCAAGTTTTCTTTTATTAGTTCGAGGTAGTCTCAGTCTTATCTTCTCCATTTAATGATATTGCAATAAACATTTTCATATAAGCATAAAATGCAGTACACAAACAAATTTTACATCTCGCATCTAATGTCTTAAAACTATCAGGGTGAAGATTTTTGTTGGAATAGGCTGAGAAACCCCTCTCGCTGTCGACATTTGTGTTGGGAAGCCAAAGTGCCTGTAGGGACTTTTCAGAACAAATTCCTCAAACAAACCCTTGTCTTTTTGTTTCTCACTTCCTTTCTTTCTTTCTTTTTTTCCATTTTTTTTTCTTCATATCCTGCAACTTTCTTTATTTGACTTTTAAGGTGGAATCCACATGAAGGAAGGACTTAGTAGAAATACCATTCAACATAGGAATTTTCTGCAAATACTTATTATGTCATCATTAAATTTGGTAGAAGAGTCTGGAAGAGACCTGAAAAATCTTGCTGCTATTTCATGGCTCTTAGATAAACTAATATTGCAAAGAAATAAATTAGCAACTTCCATTCAGTATGTTCTTATAATATTGTGATATTTTGTGAGATTTCCCTTTTATAAAACATAAAAATTATATATTTATGCAACCAACACCAAAGAGAATCATAAATCACTATTATGAAGTATTTTGTGGATATTGTGTTCTTGGTCCAATGGTTGCATTGAAAGTAACTCCATTTTCTTCCTGGTATCACAATAAAACTGTCTTAAATTGGCTTCTTTTTTGGTGGCTAAGGTTAAGTCATGTGATCAGCATCGTGAGGGAACCTGGGATGTGACATTATACATTTTATTTCCTTGGAGCATAATTATTTTCTCTAAATTTTAGGTGTTGCATATTTTGTTGGTGGTTTTGTAACGTAACTAAAAAATAGGTACTCTAGATATGATTGTTACTCAAAATAATTTTGCACGGGAGTTTTTGTCATTATGTGAAACTCTTTGTCCAAGATATAAGAAAATGTTTCAAACATTTAGTGAACATATTTTATAATAAGTTGTATGTGTTACAGATCCTTGGAGAAGAGATGAACCATTCCGAGGTGAACTTGATAACGATGACAGATTCCATGGTAGAGACAGGGATAGGGACAGAGAAAGAGAAAGGAAAATAGAAATAGAAATAGAAAGAGAACCTGATAGAGATGACAGATTCCATGGTAGAGACAGAGAGAGAGAACCTGATAGAGACGACAGATTCCATGGTAGAGACAGAGAGAGAGAACCTGATAGAGACGACAGATTCCATGGTAGAGACAGAGAGAGAGAACCTGATAGAGACGACAGATTCCATGGTAGAGACAGAGACAGAGAAAGAGAACGGGATCGAGACAGAGAGAGGGGGCGAGATCGAGAGAGAGAAAGGGACAGAGACCGAGATAGGGAAAGAGACAGGGACAGGGAAAGAGAGACAGAACGAAGCAGAGAAGGCGACAGAGCAAGAGAACGAGACTGGGGAAGAAATTGGGAGCAAGACAGAGGTAATTTGTTCATTATTTCAGGTAGTTGATTAGTTTTGTATAGAGTGGAATCTTGTTAAAATGTCACAAATGGAAAAACATGTAAAGGACTCCCCTAATAGACCTGTTAATTATTTTAGTGTCCTCATTGTTTCAACATGATTTACCATTTGAATATACTGCTAATGAGGATCAGGGCATTTTATAGTAATAGCTTCATAAGTGAAAATAGGTTTTTCTTTATGGTGATCATTATAAGCATGTATTGCATTGCAAGACCATCCACTATTACTTACACTAGTTTATTCATATTTTAAGGTCTCAGGCTTACTTATAACCAGGGTCAAATTAAACATGAAGTGCATGCTTGTTATTCTCATCGGACCGTTTTTATTTTGCATATAAAGTCATATTTTGGTGGCCTATTTATTACTTAACATTACATTTCAGTTATAAATTCTCCTCTTCTGCTTCGTTTTCTTCATACATACTGTTTCAGCTAGTATCTTGGCTTTAAGGCATCAGTATACATTTCTGTAATTATGTATACATTTTAGGGTTTTAATACAGTATTCGTTTTTTGTCTATTCTTCTATACTTGTTTTTCATATTATGTTCCCTTGTGTAATTGTCATATTGTTTGTGTTTCTGTTTTTCTTTTCTGTGTGTTTTTTTTAGAGTTAAATTATTTTGAATATCACTTTAAATATTTAATATTAGAATCTGGTGTATTAATATAAGCGAGAATATTGTATTTGGGCATTAGCCTGTAATATTCTTAGTTCAATAAATTAAATAAATAAATACCCATTATTAATAATTTATACAGATTTTGGGAGAAAAGAGAGATGGGACCGTGATCGAGGTAGTCGTTCAGAAATGGAGTCTTCTAGAGATGATCATGGGAATAGCAAATGGGAGGATGAAGATAGGTAAGTAAAGGAATAAATAGCCTACCAAAGTGCATGTTTATTGTAGAAACCAGTAATGTAGCTCGTGTTTCACATAGTGGTGTCACAGTGAGTAAATCTACTCCAGACTATTACTTCTTGTTGTTTGTGCATGAATGTATTCTTTCACCCTTGTGTGTAGAAACAAAGACAAGGAAAAAAGTGGACATTCTAAGCCAGCACATCTGGAAATCAATTCCCAGAAAATTGTTTTAAATTCGGATTACTAATTGATCTATATATGAAATTTTCGAGTTCCTATCTTGCAAGTTGAAATGTTATTTTGCCATACAATCAGTCATAAGCATGTGAATAGTTAACAGTCATTTGTAAGTAACAAAAATAACCAATTAAAAAATGCAGAAAAACAAACCAATTTTGTAGTGCTGATTTTCTCCTGTTTATCGAATAAAGTAATGTAAGAAAATTTGAAGTACTTAGGCCTACCATAAGACTTAAATTTTGTATTTTCAGTTTTGTTTTGTTTTGCAGAAGTTTTAATCTAATGAGAGTGCTTAAAAACTTAAAAACTCATCTGATTTTTAACAAATCAAATGTGAATTCAAATTCCCACCAGTACCAACTCAGCTGAACAGTCCAGTTAACTGTTTATGATTACTTAATACATCAAATGATTTATTAGTTAATAGATGAAATTTTCAATATGCTGGATTGAACAGAGCTGTATCAATTTTTGGAAACCAGGCTAATTGGTTTTTAGAATGTCCATGATTACTGACAATACATTGCTAGGAACTGATTTCCGAGATTCTTTATGGTGAATTATTTTTGGAGCATGATATTACCGGTATTTGAAATCAAATTTTGACATCTAAAAGTTTGTGGTAAGTAATTGGTAAATGATATAATTTTAAAAACAAAGTAAACAACCAACAAATAAATGAACATGAAATATCTGAGAATGTATCCTTGTATTATAAAGATGGCCAAAAATGAGCTTAAAATATCTGTGAGGTGATGAAAAGTAAAGTTACACATGTTACGACATAGTTTTTGCAGTTAATTTCACATATTTGGAAATCATATCAGAATGTTATATTACCCAGAAATAGAGTAATTATTACAAGTATAATAATTCTCTGTGCTCCGAAGTAGTTTCCCAGTTTAGACACTGTGAACAGCTGACAAAAATTTTTTATCACAAACCTGCTTATGTTTTTCTCAGGTGTCTTACTGAGGTGAATTGAAGTGATTTGCTATTGAGTGTGCTTTTTGTTTGTTACGTCATCAACTTTATCTGCCATAAAATCAAGTCATATAAATTGTGATTTGTATGACCTCATTTTGAATATCTGGGCTGTAAAAATGCTACAAATGAGTATTTATATACCCTCTGCTATGCAGTCTTTAAAAGGGGAAATAAATCAATATCCCCCCCCCCCCCAAAAAAAAAGTATTCAAAGAGGAATGGAAAGAAAAGACAGGAATTGTTTCAAAATTCAGTATGAATCTGTATCAGTAGCAAATCTTCGTAAAATTTATGAATTCCGGGATATAACACGAAATAACATGTCAGTTACCTACCCACTAAAATTAGTGAAGGATGCAATCAAATAATTTTAAGATTCTAGTAATCTGTTCCTGAGTAATATAAAGAATCAAATTATAATTAAAATGAAAAAGTTCTCGGATGAAAGCAGAATCCCATTACTTGCGTTTCTTGATATGAGAAATCTAGTCGGTGGCCAAGAAGTGAGAACTACTAAAAACTGACTCGATTGATAACTCAATTCCTTATACAAATGTTCAGCTTGGAAATTTCATCATGTTACAAAATCTACTGGCTATTGGTTCCCACGATGAGTGTGGCTCAATGGGTGTTTTAGATTCACGCAGCACTGTCAGATATTGCCTTCATCTCATTGTACTATCAGTGTTCACAGAGTAAAGATCCCTAAGCTGTCTCATCTGCCTTGAGATCGTCTGTTAAGAATCAGCAGTTTAGAACACTGTGCACATGATAGCTGTGCATTCATGTATATGCCTTTCTTGCCTGCAAAACTTATACTGCGTTAATGAAGATAACCAAAGTGATATGAGATACAATTGTATGAGCAGTCTGGTGTTCTCGAGAACTTGTTCACGCTTCTCCTAGCATTATTCTTGATATCTTGAGAACTTTCAAGAATTGAATAATTCCAGTTTTTACAGTTGAGAACTCTCATCACTAACTAAAATCCTTAAATATGACAACAAATTTAGATACTTGCAGGTCGACCTTTGGGAATCTGTCCTCCCCCCTTCCCAGCAGTTGTTCAGAGGGTGATCTTTTCAAGATTCCAAATGGAGATACCAACATTCCTTTGTAATGCCGCCTATAGTGTATTTCCTCTTAATCTGAATCTGCAAGTCATAGCCTACTACATGCTATGGGTTTTGAAATATTTCAGTTCATAAAGGAAAAAATAAAAATATTTTAAAATATGATTGAATATTTTAAACACAAATATGTGGGACAGTTTTATTAGTAATCATAAATTAATTTATATAAGAGTTGAATTTTTACACAAAAACTTCACTTTTGGTATAATTTACCTGTCGAAGTATAGCTGTTGACAATGGTTGCGAAGGCGCCGAAACTAGTACAACCTGTGCATTTAGACGTGAGCACTTGCATGCACCGCAGAGATAGGACGGGACGGAAGGGGAGTGTGTTGCTAGTATGTATCACGTGATGACTGATTCCACTGCGCATTGTGTTTACAGTGCTCACGTCTAAAAGCACGGACAGTACAGGTAAACTATACCAAAAGTGAAGTTTTTGTGTAAAAATCAACTCTTATATAATTATTATACTATATAACTTCACTGTGTTAACTTCCAATAAAATTTAATATAAATTAATTTCTTTTTAATTAATACATAGAATCCAGCAGACCAATAGCAGTCAGTCCCTGATATATTTAAAACCAGCACCAGTCAAGTTTTAAATGAGCTCTACTACGTGGCACTTTAAAAACCAGGAAAGCTGATCTCAATGTAGACACATATTCCTGGGCTCTTCAATATCTGAATATACAATTAAGTTAGCCACAGTTTTACTAGAATTAATCTTAAAATGGAAAGCAATTCATATCTTTCATGATTTCATTTATTTAATTTTCCATTCCATTGAATGTGGAATGAAATTCGCTTGGTTAGTAATACCAACCTACTGAATTGTATTAAATGATGTACAGTTGAACCTTAATTTTACTTGAACATTGTTTAATAAATTGTCAATTTACATACAGAAGCAGGTTTTTAATATGATGATTGTATATCCAGAATCAATCTGCTACTGCATAGGTGGACTGAAGGGTGTCCGAACGCACCTCTAAGTCGAATTTTTAATTTTCGCTTTCATTTGCGAGTTATGAGCAAAATACTGGGAGAAAACATGATTTTTTGCACTTTCAAAGCAAGCACCAGATTTACGAGTATCTTTCAATTGTAAAATTAATTGCAGATGGCCTTGATCTGCTGCCATAACAAACGGGAAAACAATAGCATTGTTGAAATATATTTTTACAACATAACTGCGTTGAATTGTCGATTGCTTCGATTTTGTTAGCCTGGTCTGTTTGATTCATCTGTTTATAACATTACAACGTGCAGAGATCAGAACTTTTACATAGGTGGATAGAAGGGGAATCATGATTGTAGGCCTAAATGGGAAAACATTGAATGATGGCATTTCTAATTGTGAAATGAACTTAGAAGCTGCATTTTTAACTGTTTCATTATTTATTGCTTTTATTGTTTATGAATTATTTTTGTGTGTTAATAAATACAATATTTTTATTAGTTTGCTGTTAAATAAATTATTTAAATGAAACATCTAGCAGTTGAGTTAATAATCGTGGGCAAAGTCATGGACACCTGTTAGACTCAAATAAAATCAGGTAAACTGATGTAAAAAAGTGCCAGTATGTTTTTTTAATCAGTTATGACTGCAATTATGATATACAGAGTATGTTTTTTTTTTTTTTTTTTTAAATTGATTCCCAAGTTAAGCTCCAGATTTATTCATTAAGGAGGGCTTACGGAAGAACAAAGGTCTAGTTTTTTTTTAATCAGATTAAAATCTTATAGCATCAGCTGAACTGTACAGAATTGTATTATCTTGACAATCGCACACTCACATAAAAATACAAAAAAAAGTGAAATTGGCCGGTTTCGGGATTTGAACCATGGAACTCCAGAATGTGAGGCCAAGACGTTACCATTTCGGTCACCTGGGTTAGTTGAACGGTCTAGTTGGATAAGCGCATGTAAAACAATAGTGTTTTTGGTCATAGCTACCTGTATTTTAATTTCCAAAGCCTTATAATATTACAGTAAAACAATTGACTATGTTGTCAAGATAACTGATTTGCTTTTTTTTTATATAAATTCTTTCGAATACGTATATTATCATAAAATAGGCACTAAATTGAGCATTACTCCAAAACAGGTCAACCGATTTCATCCAATATCAATAGACATCTTCCCATGAACATTATAAATGTGTATACCAAGTTTCATAAAAATCCGGTAAAGCGTATTTGAGTTACCGCGTCTTTAAAATAGACACTAAATTGGGTTTTACTCCGGTACCGGTCTACCGATTTGGTCCAATATCAGTAGACGTCTTCCCATGTGCATTGTAAATGGGTATACAAAGTTTCAGGAAAATCCAATAAAGCATATTTGAGTTATCGCGACTTCTCATATATTAACATAAAAGGCACT
This sequence comes from Ectobius pallidus, assembly GCA_964059195.1. NCBI lineage: Eukaryota > Metazoa > Arthropoda > Insecta > Blattodea > Ectobiidae > Ectobius > Ectobius pallidus. Next base: position 78,768,822 of record CAXKWD010000006.1, read on the forward strand.
AAATTGGGCATTATTCCGGTACTGGCCAACCGATTTGGTTGAATATCAATAGACTTCTTCCCATGGACATTATAAATGCGTATACGAAGTTTCATAATTATCCGATAAAGCGTATTTGAGTTATTGCGCCTTTAAAATAGACACTAAATTGGGTTTTACTCCGGTACCGGTCAACACATTAGGTTCAAATTCAATAAGGCACTTCTCATGGACGTCATAAATGCGTGTACCAAATTTAATGGAAATCCGATACAGCGTATTTGAGTTATGGCGCTTTTTTATTAGAAAAGCGCCATAATCTATTAAAATAGGTACTAAATTGGGCATTACTCCGGTACCGGTGAACCGATTTGGTTCAATATCAATAGGGTTCTTCCCATGGACATTATAAAAGTGTTTTCCAAGTTTCGTGAAAATCCGAAAAAGCGTATTTGAGTTATGGTGCGTACAGACACATGGACAGACGGACAGACATTTTTTCGTCCACCACACAATCTCATAAAGTACCATACTGGCACTTAATAATCAAGCTTTGCTATTCTTCCAAGCAAGTGCTGCAACATTGCGTATTAATAATTATTTATTTCCTTCAAACAGAGGCACTCCAAAACACAGGATACAATTACAACATAAATAAAAATTTGTTCTTAATGCTGCTCATATCACAAATCAGAATAAAATGCAGTTTGATCATAAAGATCACAATGTTTGCTGTACAGTTTGCTGTGTTACTGCACACATCCCCTTACAGCTATATAACGGGTCTTTATTATAAGTTGAGACGGGGCGACCGGTGTTTTCACTCTCCGCTACGGAGTCCGCATTAGCCGCGGGTGGCACGCGCGCGGCTTCCCTGCTTAAAGTGTAGGCTATATAAAGTATTACATACCTTACCTTATAACATATGTTGGAAGTGTCATCCTTCCTGTGTTATACAGGTATTGTATCTGGAAACCACATTCTGGCTGATGCGAGTGAGTTCTTCCACTGTAATGCCCCTAATTTCATTCGTAATGTTTTCTTTCAGCTCCTCCAATGTGTGAGGATTTGTTCGATAAACCTTAACTTTAAGAATTGCATTAGAATTCCCACCACCTCTGTCTATGACGTCCATGCTTTCAGTTTGAGGGCGAGTACTGTACTATACTATTTATGTGTCTGTAATTTTGTCTAGGTTACGTTGTTATGAATCTTATATGCACTGTCTCCATTACATAATTTTGAATTGTCAATTCGTCATAATGGCAGGTTTCATCTGAACCATTGGACATTCAAGTACGATGGAACTGATTCCTGTCAATGGAAACCAGCGCAAACTCATAGAAAGCAGAGAATGCTTTGATGGAACTGATTCCTGTCAATGGAAACCAGCGCAAACTCATAGAAAGCAGAGAATGCTTTGATGGATAGCCGATAGATTCCATCAATGAATTTTAAAACGCTCCGATGAAAGCTCGATGCCATCGAATGGATCCATCAATGAATTTAGAAACTCGCCTTTTTTGTTCACAACGTTCCCACGATTTACACTTTCCACTGGTTTGCACCACCATTCCTCTAGTCCCTTGGAAAATCTAAAAGAGAGGTAATACCGTATAAAGTTAAGACTGATGAATTTGTCTATAGAACATAATAAAATTGCACTTGCACACACAAACATAAAAGTCAATTATTTGGTCCGTATGCATGGTTTTGAAATATGGCCAAAGATGTTTTCAGCGCTGACAGTGTAATATCTTCCATAATGTTTTTAGGAACAGAGGTTCCTTGGAAATCGATGTTGCCACCAAAATTTTCTTAAAAAACTGCACAAGGAAGCCAGGAATGATCTCTAGTGCTTCAATCATTAAATCTAGTACCTCCATTTCTACTAGTTCATTTCTGACATTCAACATTTGAATTGTAGAAATTTTGTTTCTTGGAATTTATTTAATAGCTAGATCAGGGCAAAAGGCAGGCTGAAGGCAGTAGCCACGCCAGGAATGTTGGTGGCCATTATTGTGACATATGGTATAGCATTACAGACTTTGGGGAATTACAAAGAACTACCTTTACCCTTTTAAATATGTAAAATTAAATAAATAAAAAGCAACACATGCTTACTGAACTAACCTTCCTATTAAAAAAAGACTAAATACTAGTTTTTTTTTTTGGGGGGGGGGGGGTACAGCTAATTTGTAAGAAATTGTTGAAACAAACAAAATCTTTTGGATGTATTTCACATATTGTAAGATTTAATGGTAATAACAAAGAAGAGCCAAACACAAACTATATACAGAGTCCGCCAGAAAAATGTATACACTCTTTGTCAGACTGTATCGGGATATTACCAGTATATTACCAGTATGTTGTAGTATGGTCTTACGCTCAACACATGTCGTTACTTTCAACACGATAGTGACAAAACAAAATGGCTGGAGAACGCTTAACGTTCGGGCAGCGAAAATGCATTCTGAAGTGGTTTATCAGGTTTGATAATGCCGTTGAAGTGCAGCGTCAGTGAAGGCGGGAGTTTGAATCAGAACCCCCAACCCGCCTAGCAATTAAACGCATTATTGGCAAGTTTGAGGCACATGGAACGATTTGTGATATTCATAAATGAAGATCAGGAAGACCGTGTACAGCTACAAGTCCTGCTTCGTCGGATCTCGCGTTGGAAAAGTTTGTTACTTCTCCACAAAAGTGTGCTACGCAATGTGCGCGTGAAGTGGGGATTATCAGTACAAGTGTACGACGAATTCTGAAAGGTGCTAAGTGGAAACCTTACATTCCACGATTACTGCATGTGATTAATGATGACGATCCTGATTGGACGAAGAGGGCCCATTGAGTTCCCTCCACGGTCGCCAGAATTAACCCTTATGGACTTTTACTTATGGGGAACCGTGAAAGATCAAGTCTATCGACGTAGCCACGCACATTGGAGGAACTTCGCCAGGAGATTACAGCGGCATGTGCTGCGAACTCCATTGAAACATTGACCGACGTAGCTGCGGCGACCGCTCATCGTTCAATAATGTGTCTGGCTTCCAACGGCCAACATTTTGAACATCTAATGTAACCACTGAACTAAGAAAGTACTACCGGTAGATGTTTGATTACTATTTAAATTAAAAAAACAAACCTAATAAATAGTTTCGTTCCTTAAAGTGTGTATACATTTTTCTGGCGGACCCTGTATTTTGTTACTAGAAGAGCAAGAGAATGATTGGTTCAAATATGGTGAACCAAGCCCAAAATAATTAGTGTCAGAAAATTCAAATTATATTGATAACATCTGGATATTCCCAATTGTTCCGAGTAAATATGAATATTCAGCCAACTTTTCTATGTCAAAAAAGACAACCTATGGCAACGTCTACTATTAAATTGAGTTTTTGGTGGGGAAACTAAAATAATAAAAATAAATAAGTTAGAAATTTAAAAAATTGAATCTTTGTCACCCGCCACAGAATTTTGGTCGCCAGTGGCAATCTGGGAACCGGAAATTTCATGCCTTGAACTGGACTTGATGACTTTCGAACCTGTTGGTTGAGTGGAATATGTAAGTTTTTTTTTTTTTTTTTTAAATGTGAAATCAGAATAAATCCACGAATTGATAGAAATGAATTCATACTTTAGATAAGATGAACTGCTTGATACAGCAAACTCCTGATTTTTCATGTTAATTAGAACCACGATATGCACGAACAATCGAAAAACACAGATAATTCAAACTGGGTGCAAGATTTTGAATTTCCTGTATTTTCTCACCATATTTTGCATGTATGATGAAATTAAGTGTGGGAAATTTAAAAAAAATGACGAAATAAAGTGTGGTAAACTCAAGTTCGTAAAATTTGATATTAAGTGTGGGAAATTAAAATTTTCATGCATGGATAATCTGCAAACCACATAATCTGCCCACGGATAATCGGTAGTTTGCTGTAAGTGGTAATTTTGTTAATTACTATAATTACTATAGTATAGAAATAAAATGCTATGAACAAAAAAGTTAGGTAATGCAAATCGAATGACGTAATGTTTTATATGCATACAGAAATTGATATTAAATTTTGTGTTAAAATATACTGTTTGTAAGGCTATGTAGTATTTTTGATCAGTGATCTGTTTAAAAGTTATGTTAAATTGAAGTTCAACTGTATATCATTCAGTCTGATGAGCTTCTTAGCAAAATGCTGTCCTTTTATCTTTCAGAATAATTCTATCATTGCATGACTTGTGCAGCTATTTATTAAATCTATTTAATCAAAATTGTAAGGTTCATGCTTCAATTAATTATTCAACCCTTTTGAAAAAATTGTCCGATCTTAAAAGAATGATAACCATTTCTGTGATTCAGCTTTCCTGTTGTCTGTCTGTGTTTGTCAAGGTCTCAGTCTTGCCCTAGCAGATGCGCATGAATTAATGAAATTCTTATTGTACATAAGTACACTTCCAGGAGGATATGATACTATAACTCACTTGTATTGAAGTAAAAGAGTGTATAAAGTAAAAGTAGGAAATATAAAAAAGTTATGAATGATAAAAATGGTTTAGAATAATATTTCCAGTAAGTTTTGTTTGTAAGTAATAAAGCACAATGATGGCTTCTTGAATAGTGGAACACGAGCATGGTAGAACAAAAGGAAAGGAAAATATTTATCAACTGTTCATATTTCCTATGGGTTCCATAGCTTTGATATAGGGATGGGTTATTGATATTTTGTTTGCATATCTGATATTTTGACATCGATATTCCAGTTCTGATAATATTGTAATATCAATATTGCTCTTTGATAATATCAATTTTCTCAATTCAAAAACAAGAATAAAATGAAGGGGAGAGAAGGACTTTTCCAAAAATACACTGTTGTAACATATTTATTTACAAAAATACGTTTGAGCAATATCAAGTTAAAAATTAATAAAATTAAAACATAAGTATAATATTGAAATAACTGCTGTCAGTGTTACATTAGATTAGATTAATGAGGGGTAGTGTAAGCCCATTTCGGCTTCTCAACACTGTGACCTTAATAGATCTAGATTGCGAATACCCTATACCCTATTCGAGCAGTCACCACTTTAATTTAAGGCTTTTTAATATAGACCATAATTTTCCTGGGTGAAGTCCAGTCCTGAACCCGGGGATTTTTCGTTACCCGGCCAGGAATTGAACCCAGACTGCCAGGGTGGAAGGCAAGTATGCTATCTATACACCCATGGTGACGGACGCTGTCAGAGTTTTATTACACTTACTTTCAGCATTTCTGTTTCCAGTGTATACTTTTCATAGCTAGTACAGCTGTTATTGTAAAGCCTGATTTTTTACCCAGTGGGATTTTGTCTTGTATGTCTGAACTAAGTATGTTCTTTATACTGGATATGTTGATAGGGCAAGGCGATGTTTAATTCTCTTAACTAATCAAATTGTTTAAACTCAAGATTTCACTTTGCCCTGAACTCACCTATACTTCAATAATATTTAACACTGCTTTAAATAATGTTTCTTTACAATAAACTTGGTAATAATTATGGATTACAAGATGTTTTGGATAATATTCTGTTCAGTCTGTTGCCCATCTTCTTAATGTTTCAAAATCTAAACAGGTATTTTGAAACTTTTTTCACCATTTTTTACAATAGGACAAAATAAAATTATTAATTCTAACAGAAGACATCTTTCAAATAAGAACTGCTGCATGTTTTGATACCAACAAAGCAATGCCCTTGGCCAGGATAGAACCAATTAGCCTGGGGGTCTAAAAGCAAGCATGCTGTTCCTGTTACCTCTGAGCATTGACTTAATGTTTATGACTATTTCTGCTTCCTCCATATGGGGCAGCCAGAGAACTAGCTTACAAAAGAAATTATTATCTGTACATTGAAGTGAAGCTAATAGAACTAGGTTTTTTCCCCCTGTTAAAATAAATTAATTGAAAGTAATCAGGAGGTAATTTGCAGATATTATATGAATAGAACATTGTAAGTAATGCTGTTTTTAGCAGTCTCATTGATTACTAGTATAATTTCTAAAATGAATTATTGCTTTGTAATTTATGATCCTTACAGAATAAGGTATTGGCAAGACTTCAATTCAGATACTTGCTTCAAGTCTTGTGCTTTATAACCCAACTGGGCAGCTGGTGGTGGAAATTTAGTGGGAAATTGGTCTAATTATAGAAAAAGTATAGTTAATTCTCAAAATTCTGCTTGATGAATAGCAGGTTTAAAACTAATGTACTAGCCACATTACTGTTCTCTCACCCTAAATCTTCTGTATGGACTTGTAATTCTTTCTTTATAATTGCATGATTACGCATCTAAAGTAGCTCTTCTTCATTTTGAATAGTCTCATTGTATTAGTTTGCCTTTTTATTGTAATGATATTCCTGCTAAAAATCTATTAGTAAATTGGGCATGCAATTGGAAAAAAATGGTGAAGGCATCTTCTGTGGTCCTGGTGCAGGAGATCTGACGCAGGTATAAGAGGTAATCATAGTGACATATCTGTTATGTAAATGTCCATAGATTCAGACACAATGGAGCTGATCGTTGGTCTCGTCATGATAGAGATAGAGATAGAGACAGAGAAAGAGACAGAGACAGGAACAGAGAGAGAGATGGCGACAGAGATCGAGGAAGCAGTGGACGTTACAGAGATAGTAATAAAAATGACAGCAGGTAGGTTTATGTACAGCTTTAAATTTTTACAAAGTGTTCTTAAATATATTTCTTTCAGGTAAGTTTGTAGGTAATATAATGAGAGATCAGGATTTTATCTTCAGGATATGAGGACCTTGAGCTATATTTATTGAAACCCTTTTAGTGAATACTTACATAAGTAAGCATGTAATGAATACTTAAGCATGTAATGGATAATACAAACACAAAATTAGTAAAACACATCGTTATTTATGTAATTATGTGCAAGAAAGCCGATGGCAAGACAATCAATATATTGTGATGGTTGTGCTGTGTGCAGTTATTATCAACGCTTTCTGTTAAGATCAGGTGTTTTATTTTTTAGATTAAACTCTCTGGTCCACTAATAATACCTAGTGTTGTTAATAATATATTTACTATTATATGAGAGTATAATGCTATACCACACATAAAATTAAACATTATTTTCATATCTCCTTTTGCTCGTATGCAGCTTATTATATACCCAGTTGCTGAGTTCTATGATTTTATTGCATTTGATCAAAGAAGCTACAGGTATGGAGATGTTTCAGTATTCAGCCGTTGTGAATTTACAAGTGTACTTAGATGCAATAAAATGAAAGTGATTGATATAAAATGACAAAATTATGTCAGCAGACACTTGTGATTCTTAATAGATTTAAAGTTTTGTTAATAGATTGCATCTAAGCAGCAATGAATTCATTATAAAGTCTTTCCAGCATTAAAGATATTCTTTTAAAGTCACTTTCACAGTTTAAAAACAATTTATCAGAATATGTAAAGGGTTTAGAGAAAGATTTCGTGAAAGAAATGCCAGAAAAATTTATGTTAAATTAAAGGAAACTACTTCTAGCTTTACCGAGATTTTTGGATATATCTCATTGTTTAACATTTCTTGTGACAGTTAACTTTCAATAAATTTAAAAATATAATCCAAAATAACCATTTATATATAGAATTAAATATGCCTGTTTTGGTTATTCTGGAGCTGGTTATACATATTTTTTTATCTGTTGAAAGCTTTTCTTCACTCTTCAGTTCAGTTTTCAGTTCTTCAGTTTTCTTTTACTTCTCTTGAGAGATAAAGAATGACATTGTCAAAATGGATAAAGAGAAAAATTAAAAAGAATATTAAGATTTTATCATGGAAAGAAATTAATTGTTGGAATTATTTTTTAGAATAATATTTTTAGCTTTGTCTGTAGTATCTGTAATTCGGATTTATGGAAATAATTATTTTCAGATTTATGCTTATAACTTATAAGATAATGAAAAATGGTGGATTAAAAAGATCTTTGTGCTCTGATTTAGAAAGCTGCCAAGTTGAGTAAAATTATAAAGTAAACAAAGAAAGCAGTGAAACTTCATGTACCCATTGCTGCTTTGTGTTAGTTACAAGTGGTGATTTCCCGTAGCAAATATGGCTGAGAAATTCACAAGCTGATAAAAGTTTACACGGCGGTGGTAAACAATTGAATGTATCCAACTTTTAATCAGTCATGACATAAGAGGAGATTGTGATTCAGCCACTTGTACACTTTGTACACTAGCTCTTCAAACCCAAATTCGCAGTCATGTAAACTAATGGATACGGAAGTGGATTTTCAGAGGCTGTCTCATGGTGTTTCAGATAATTATTTTAAGGGACTTATATTGGAGGACACTATCACATATCGATGGGTATTAAGGTTGATGTGACGTGCTTTTGGAAGGGTACATCCAATCATACAGATTATTCTGGTGTGGTCTGCTCCTCCATCCTAGACTAAACTAGAGATCAGTTTTCGCTCCTTATCCATGGGAGATTTCTATGAGTCACTGTGGTTGCTCTTCAGAATTCCAGCCAGCGCTATTTGCTAAAATGAGTTAGCTAATCACTTTGCAAGAGTTTTAAACTTGGACATGTTCAACTTGTCAGCTAGCATCTCGATAGATACTGCTAATTCAAGATTATACACTAGCAAACAAAAGAAGTTGGTGTGTTAGAAGTTTTTACAAGGTGGTGAAGAAAGAAGCTTGTTCAAAGCAAATAAAAGCAGCATTGTTTAAGTCATGCTAAATAAAATATTAAAACTTACAGTTAAAAGGTGTGTGTTCATACGTTTGTAATCTTAATTGTATAGGCTAATGATTGTAATTATTTTGTTAATTTTCTTTAAGTGATTATGTTCGAAAAAATAAAATTTGTATTTTCAAAGGGTAGATATATACCTATATATATATATATATATTTTTTTTTTTACTAAAATACCGATCATATTACTCCACTAATAGTCTTGAATCAATAAACAAAGCTTGTTTATGCATCAAAATAGAGTGAAGTGAAAGGCTTTTTATTCAATTACATGAAAATATTCTAAAGAAATTATTGGTGAGTTACCCCTTTCTTTGCCATCTATAAATCCGGTGTATTTTCCACAATAAATAGATGTTAACTTTGTGATTTTGAGTTTCTTACTGGTATTAGCAGCATGTTACAAAAACTTTTCAAATAATTATTATATGCAAAAAGTGGTATCTTGGTGTTTGTTGTTTAGTATCTTTATGTTCAAATCTAAATAAACTTGAAAATAATCTTGCCCCTCAGTTTTATAGGTTTCATACTACTGTTCATTTTTACATTTCCCCATTTCTTAATTGTACAGTGGTGTTTTCCATTTTTTTTTTCATTTAAATATATTCTTTTGCAATTTGAAGTATCAACATCATTATGTACTTTTATTTCTTTTTTATGTCATTTCAGTCATGGAGATTTCCCTCCCCCACCAGATGCCCCACCACCACCTTCTTTCAATGCTTCATCTTCATCTGAGCCACCAGTGAGGGCTTTGTTAATGGAGGATTTGCTGTGTCCGCCAGGAAGATTGTCACGACCTACGAGATTGGTAATAATGCTACGTGGTCCACCTGGATCAGGCAAAACATTTGTAGCCAGATTAATAAAAGTAAGTTTCTTGTTGTAATGCTCAATTTATATCACGCATGTGTTTTTGTAGTTTTTATTCAGATTGTATTATTTATTGTATCACACCTGTACCTTGTACCATGTACCATGTCTGTCATGAGACTCCAACATTTTAAAAGTCTGTATCTTTTACATTTTAAGTTGTACAGCTATTATTGTGTAAGAGTTAAGCCGATGTCCCATGATCCAATTTGTCGGTTGAAAAATTTGTATCAAGTAGCATTTCTATACAATTATTTCTGGCTGTGCACACGAGAGTGCGCTTTGGTCCAATATATAGCGCCAGCTGTTTTCCCGAAATGAAAATCTATAACTACTACAATCGTCATGGCGGTCGATATGTATACACTTGACACAAATAACATTTTTTACAGCTCATATTTTCCAGAGCGCGTTTATGCCGGTTGTAATAATGGTTATTGTTAATACTGTTGTAAATTCAAAGTCTTAGCATCCGTTAATCTTCTTGACTTTGATATTATATCATTTTATCTTTTTGGTTATGTTCGCTCGTCGAGTGAGTGCTGGCAGCGGAGAGAATCAGCTGTACGGAGGAAGAAGCCATGTTTCTACATCATGCAGGTCACGTGGGGATAGAATGACGTTCATTGGTTGATTTCATATTTTTGGATGGAAAAATAGAAATGTTTCTATTCCGATGCATTCGATACAATTGTATGGAAAATATAGGATGAAATCGGTTTATAGACATTTGGACCCAGAATTGGATCATGGAAGCTTTAGAAGCAGAAACTCCCCAAGTTTAAGAGGTTATGTTGTAGTGCTCACGAGAGCCATGGTGGCGCTGCAGCAATAGATTGTTTCTAAAATGGTGATTCCAAACAATTGCGCTCAGGTTGTATGATGACATGCAGAAACAGAATCAATTATTCAAGTGCAACAAAACTTTCATTGTATGTACAATAAGGACATTCCGACAAGACTATAAAGAAGTAGTGTGATCAAGTTTTGGCGACTGGCAGAATGGACATGATGGTGGAAATCCCAACATCCAAGAAGAGGTAGCAGAAAATGTGTGGAAATTGTTCAAATAAGGTCTACAGAAGTCGTCAAACAAACAGTAAAGATATAACTACTAAGGCTTTCACGGCCGGCGTTCAATGATATTTCCATTTCCGGGCTGTATGGCCGTGGTCTATCTGATGAAATTGCTGACGTTTCGCCACGAACTGCATCTGGCATCTTCAGAGCTTGTTACGGCTAGGTGGTCGGCTGCAAACTGCTGGCAAGCTCTGAAGATGCCAGACGCAGTTCGTGGCGAAACGTCAGCAATTTCATCGGATAGACCACGGCCATACAGCCCAGGAATGGAAATATCAAACAGTAAAGAGAACTTGAAATGAAAAAGTCTACAGTCCACAAAGTTCTTCATCGTTGACTGTGCCATTCACATAATTGAGAAGGCAGTGTAATGCACATTCCTCAGTTACTCTTACTTTTAACTTGAATGTGAAGTTAGATATTAACCCATCAGAGAAAGGCTCAGGCTAAAATTACCAATAACACCTAGTTTTACAGCATTGGTTACAGGACATGGCAAAACAAAATCTTACCTATATAGATTCAAAATAGCAGATGATCCTACATGCTCTTGCAACACAGGACAACAAACTGTGCATCATTTAATATATGAGATGGGAAACCCTCTTTCTCCTTTTTTGGCAGAACTATATATGAGTTCCTTTGAAAACCACATCACAAAAGCTTTTCCCGTAGTATTCAAAACCTGGCACAGATACGTAGATGATATCTTTGCAGTGGTACAAGAAAAATTGATAACAGATGCATTAAAATTATTGAATATGCAGGACAAATCCATTAAATTTACATTGGAAATAGAGAAGAATGGCTACCTCCCGTTCTTAGACCTCAAAATTATCCATAAAGGCAACAAGATAGAGTTTGGTATCCATAGAAAGTCAACACACACAGATAATTACATAAAACAAGATAGTTTCAATCCCATAACTCACCAACATGCAGTGTTCAGTAGTCTAACCTATAGACTAGTAAACACACCGATAACTAAAGAAGAATATGCAGCTGAATACAAGTATATTGTAAATACAGCTCACCACAATGGATTCACCAAAAATCTGGTAGATAGAAAGATTGGCAGACAAAAAAGACAGAAAGATGTCAAAGATGTTAGCACTTTGACCAGTAAAGAAGATGATAGAAAATTTAAAAAATTCACTTACCACCCTTTGGCTAACAATAGTTTTAAGAAAATTTTCAAAGAACAAAACATAATTTTGGCACCACAAAACAAACATAGTATTGGAAATTTACTAAACTCCTCACTAAAAGACAGAATACCTAATTCCAACAAATCAGGAATATATCAAATAGAGTGCAAGGATTGCAACCAGGTTTACATCGGAAAGACTAAAAGAAATTTAAAAATCAGGACAAAAGAGCACTTCAGGAACATAAAGAACCATGAAATAGATAAATCGGCAGTTGCAGCCCATTTTTGGATAAAAAACCATGACTTTAAACCAGAAGCAAAACTGTTAAAATCTGCAAGAGGACATACAGAATTAATCAATTGGGAAAAAATCTTCATCCTCAAACATCAAGACAAAGCCATGAATTTTGAAATCCCCGCCTCCAATGACCTGTTCAATAAATTCATCTTAAAGAAACCAGAGGGCAGTCAAGTAGGCAGCAGTCAAAATGGAATGAATATGGGAGGAATAACTTCCCGAAACTAGTCTCCAAATAGAGGACTCAAGTGAAGTAAGTGTCACAAAAATTGACTCAATTCTTATATTACTATAATATATGAGTGTCCAGAAGTTCAACAACAGAGAAACCAACTAATAGAAGAAATAAGGAAGAATGGTAACAACTGGCCAGTCACCATGAATCAGCTAGTATCCAGACATCTAAGAGCATTTCATACTTTCTGTAATTCATTGGGGCTGTGAGATAATTAACACATGAAGAAGAGCAGTATATAAGGAAAATGTAAATAAGACTTTCTGTAGGGATTTGATATTATTCTATGACATTTTATTTTAATTTATCCTAAGTACCTTTTAAATTATAATTAACTGACAGAATGCGAAAGTAAACATTTAGATTGGCATGTACACATCTAACATGGACAAGAACAAGAACAAGAGCAGCATTTAAGGAAAATGTAAATAAGACTTTCTTTAGGGATTTATTATTATTCTATGTAATTTTACTTGAATTTATTCTAAGTAACAACAACAAAAAAAAACAAAAAAAAAAAAACAAAAACAAAAAAACAAAAAAAAAAAAAAAAAAAAACATGTTCAATAGAAGTGAAGAAAGATATTGCAAAATCTGATAGGACAGAGAAAGTCATATGAGCTTTTCACATATTTCCCTACTTCATCCCTTATTAACCAATCTTTCATATGTTTCAGGACAAAGAAGTTGAAATGGGAGGTTCAGCACCAAGAATATTAGCATTAGATGATTACTTCATGGTGGAAGTTGAGAAGGAAGAAAAAGATCCAGAAACAGGACGAAAAGTAATCACAAAGGTAAATACATGGGGAAATATTTACTGATACTGTCATTTTTTGCATTCTAATTTCAGTTTTAGTACAGCAGAAAAGAGAATGAAAGCTTCTAAAACCTATTTCTTGTTTATTTGTAGGTTATGGAATACGAATATGAAGCAGCTATGGAAAAACATTACCATAGTTCACTGCTTAAAGCTTTCCGCAAGACAGTAAATGATGGTTATTTTCCATTTATCATCGTGGATTGTATAAACAATAAAGTGAAACATTTTGAAGAAATGTGGAGTTACGCTAAACAGAAAGGATTCCAGGTATGACTTTTTGTTAACTAATTTATCCGAAAGTAGCCATATGAAGGTCAAGCATGTTTATACTACACCAAGATGTTAGCTCCATCCGTTACTGAATTGGTTTGTGTTCCTTGAGGGTGTTGTGGATTATATTGATATTTGTTATTTAGTTTCTACATCATGTTGTATTTTATATGTAAAATTCAGCCAATAGAGGTGGTCTGTTATGCTTTCAACATTGCTGCGTATCTGTATATGGCAAGATTGCAAGATTGCTAAAAAATGAGAAATTGTATCAAAACAAAATTTTATAATTAGGTTACTACCCGAGTACACCTACCTCAGTTTGCTGAATATCACGGTAAAGTTATTATTTACTCTTGGTTTAAGTTGTACTTTTGTTGTGCCGACTTTTACCGTGGTAGAGTACGATTACTTCCACAACATCTCTGGCCTTGAAGACTAACCCAGCCGGCGAGCTTCTCTTTACATCTCGTGACCACCCGGCGCAGACTCGCATCAGTGAGCTACTGCTGGGCAGAGAGTGAAGATCACGCTTGTAGCACATTGCCAGTCGTAGAAAATACAATACCATAATAGTTAAGTGGAAGGATAATGCCGCCTTTTCGCTCAAAAATTTATAGGAAGACTTTAAAAGGTCAAACAAGAGAAGTGGTTGCTAATGTATTACAGTTGATGCAAGAAGAAGCCGACAGCAAAATGTTTAATATCCCAGTGAACAAAGTTCAGGAGCGGGTGGCAAAAGCGACTGGCGTTTCGCAGAGTGCGGTAAAAGAAATCAAGAAAGAAATGAAAAGTGTTCATGCAGGATCAGCGCTTTCATTCAGCACTCCGAAAAGGAATAAAAACAGGCCGAAACCATGCACTGAACTTGATGAGTTTGACATGTGTGTAATACGTAGAACAATTCATGAGGTCTACGTCATTCATAAAACAGTTCTTACTGTTAAAGCTGTGCTGAAGGTATTGCAGAAAACCTTAAACTACAAAGGGAAGGAATCCAGTTTGTTAAAGGTGTTCAAAATCCTTGGATTTCGCTGGAAGAAGATGCGAGACAACAGATGTGTCTTAATAGAAAAGCAAGAAGTGAGAAGTGCGCGTGTCTCTTTTTTACGTGCAATAATGAAATACCGAAGTGAGGGTCGCCCTATATTCACAGTTCTCATACGAGAATTGCAGCATGGACTGATGATAGCCCTCAGGGATATATGGCACCTGTGTCTAAAGGACAAAGATTAATAATAGTTCATGCAGGAACTGAGAAAGGTTTCATTCCAGGTGCAAAGCTTATTTTCCAATCTAACAGAAAAACAGGGGACTATCATTTAGAAATGAACAGTGACAATTATATGCGGTGGGTCAATGAAAAACTTAAGCCGAATCTACCTTAAAGTTCCGTTCTTGTCATAGATAACGCTTCCTATCACAATGTGGTTCGTGACAAGTGCCCAACATCTTCATCAAGAAGAAAAGATATGGAGGACTGGTTACTAAAGAACAAAATACCATTATCTACAGACATGCTGAAAACAGAACTCTATGAACTAATTAAAATGCATAAGCCAAGACAAAAGAAATATGTCCTCGATGAGATGTTGGAAGCAGATGGACATAGTGTTCTCAGATTGCCTCCATATCACCCCAATCTTAATGCTATTGAAAAGATGTGGGCGAATTTAAAGCAGTGGGTTGCCAGCAACAATACAACATTCAAATTGGACGATATTTGGCAGTTGTGTGAACGACGTTTTTCGGAAATGGGAGAAGCAGAATGGGGTCCAATAAGCCGCAATGTTCAGGAAAAGGAAAAAGAGTATATTCGGACAGAAGGACTAATGGAGCCTGAAGTAGAAAAACTTATATTCAGGGTAAATGGTGAAAGCACTAGCAGTGAGATCTCTGACGAAGAAGACCCTTCGAGCAGCGGGACAGAGACAGACAACACGTTGAGTGAGATAGAAGAGGTGGACCAATCAGGGTGCAGCTACCTCCCCTAGGCAGGAACTCTAGGAACCGTGACACTCGCTCCCAAGGTATGTACGTAAAAACCCAGAGACTTTGTGGGAGTAATCGTACTCTAAAAGTTTACTGATAAATATATAAGCATTCAGTCATAAGAGAGAGGTTCCATCTGGTGCTATGAATTGAACTCCGGCTTAGCTCAGTTGGTAGAGCATTGGTGCGAATAGCCAAAGGTCCTGGGTTCAAGTCCCAGTGGCGGAGGAATTTTCTTGTATAATATTCTCAAAAGTTTACTGGTTGTGGAGATCTGGTAAAGAGAGAAAACTTTTCCAAATGGAGGTTAGAAATTATAATAGGTAACATATCTTTGATGTCTACAGCTAATTGAACGTAATAAAAAAATTATGGTAGACAAGTGAGATATATTTGAAGAGCTCAATGCACAAAGTCCACAGAAGTGGACGGGTACTGTTAACATTACTGAAATGGCTCCCTCCTTACTTCAACCAAAACAGGTCAATCCAGCAACCATCTCATTATCATGATTGGTACAGTATCAGTGATGTTCTTATTTTAAGTCAGACATTAAATAAATAAACCTAATATAATATTCCATTATGATTCTTCTGCAAATTCATGACTCAACGATAAGACAACAAAGAAATAAAATAATTTAAGTGGTTGAAATTAAGGACTGCTTGTGTCACAGTATAACCTAGGTACATAGATGTAGGTCACATTCTGATCATACTTGCATGTAAACGAACATAATACCACATTCATTAAAGCCCTTTTATGGCATGTGCATGCCTGACATCTAAAATGTCTACTAGCGAAATGGGAATAGTTTAGTTTAGTTTAGTTCTTTATTGCATCTTTCAGTCAAGAGGGTACATTGTATCCTCGGACATCAGAATTGTCAAAGTACAAATCTAACTTATACAAATAATTTTACATATTTACAATCACAAAAATGTAGAACAATTACAAAAACTTAAAAGGAATAAATATTCATAAATTAAAAATACAAAATGGACCTAACTAACCTACAACAAACAATATCACATATTTACAAAGCAAAAAAATAAGAAATACATAGATATGATAAATAATTAACAACCCTTAACAAAAAAATTTACATATTTACTAGTACAAAATGAAGAACAAATACAAATCATTATCACTTAGTAATATATTATCAATCTGTATTTGAAAAGAATTCATCGAGCGAGTAAAAGCTTTTATTAATTAGATATTGTTTCAACTCTTTTTTGAATGTCTTAAGGTTAGGAAGATTTTTTATTTGGGATGGCAATTTGTTAAATAGTTTTATTCCCTGATAGTTTGTTCCTTTCTGATACAATATAGTACCATGCGAGTTGATATGGAAGTTACTACAGTGGCGAGTACTTTGAGAATGGATATCTTTATTTAGAGGGTAGCATCACTTGTTTTTGAACATAAGGATTAATACTTCAAAAATATAGATGCTAGGTAAGGTCAATATTTTCAATTTAACAAAATATTGTTTACAGCTGCTATCTTTCTCGATCCCCATTATAATTCTTATGATTTGCTTTTGTTTAATAAACAAGTGCCGACTATAATTATTACTGCCCCAGATGACGATACCATATTTCAAAATAGAGTGAACATATGCAAAATATAAGACCATTAATGTATTGAAACTGACTATGTTTTTCAGAGCTCGAAATGCATAGCTAATTTGTGAAATTTTTTTAATAGCAAAATCAATGTGCTCTTTGAACTTAATATTATGGTCTACTTGTAAGCCTAGGAATTTAGTAAGTATTTGAGGAGTAAGAGTGTGGTTGTTTAAAGTGAGTTGAGGATACACAAGGTCTATCCTATTGCTATTTCTAAATGGGATGTACGCTGTTTTTTGGGCATTTATTACAAGTTTGTTAGAGTGGAACCATTTTTCAATGCTTTTAATAACTTGCGATGACTTAACCTTTAGTTCAAGATGGTTAGGGGCATTTATTAATATGCTGGTATCATCTGCAAACAACACAACTTTTGCTGTGGGACAATTATCCGGAAAATCATTCATGTATAATAGAAACAAAAGAGGTCCAAGAATAGAACCTTGCGAAAAGCAAGATTATGTTGAAGTCAGTACAGAGATTCAGTCTTTAAAACATAAAATGCTATTTCATTTAAATGTATAGATTTTCAGATTTGGGGGGATTATACAGAGAGATTATTTTTGCAATATTCTGAGAATGCATGGTCCGATTGCCTGGAAGCAAGTCATCGGCTGTTAAAGACATTCCAGCGGCATATGCAAAAATGTCTCTGTACTAACACAAATAATGAACAGTACTGCTATAAACATTGTACCTTGTGCTGCCAAGTTCTGGTGATGACTCATTCACCATGAGCGGCAGTCATGCAAGGAGAGGGAGAAATGAGTGCCATGGAAGAAATAAACATAAATCACCCCAGTGGGAATGGCTTCATAGCAGAGTAACCACAGTATACTGTATTCACACTAGGAGGTGCCCGTGGCTTCGCCACGATAATTCTTTTAAAAATTAAAAATTAAGAGTATAATAATTATTAAAGCATTATATTTATTAACACTTGCACGCGAATCATTCATAAACTAAGCCATTAATAATTAATGAAACAGCTAAAATTCCTGCTTTAGAGTACATTCCACGACATGAAAGCGCCCCCTGGGAAAAGTATATCAGAATCGATTATGCAGTTCCAAAGAACCTGTGAATACATAATACGTATTGTTTCTCAGCTGTTTATTGACATGAATATGATGTTAATTTTATTTGATCAATTCAGTGTAATTTTCAGAAATTATATAATGTTTCAAGGGAAGGAATGGTTTGTTTGGATTATTATTATCAGCGATATTTCAAGAGATAAAACCATCAATATTTTACAGCTGTTGCCTCCGGCTTCGCCCGCCATTATTCATTGACTCCAGGATTTTTAAGAAAATTACACTGGTAGATTATTAAACATGTTTGTGGTGTTCAGAGCTATGAAAATTGTAAGTAAAAATAAAATTAGAATATTTGTTCATTGTGTTCATTTCACTTAGGCCTTATATAATAAAGAAACGGTTTTCCTTCCTAATTTTGTAGTCGTCATGAAAGTTTAGACTGCGAGAGACGAACATCGCCGAGTATACCCGATGTCTCACGAAGCGGGCGAGCAAGCACGCTATTTAGGGCCGTTGAATTGTATAAGAGTAGATGATAGGGAACTGCAGAATTGTAGCAATGGTGCAGAGGTTTTCTTAGAATACCCTGGTTTCAAAAGAGCTGACAAAACTGGAGAATGGGGCACTTGGGAATAGGTATCTTCCAGGGATGTGACACCAAGCAGCCTATGGCTTTGGCCATGGTATAATTTGGATATTGCAGTGTACAGTCGTTTTCAAAACCCCCTGACTTGCTTTCTATTTTGTTTTGTTTATTATTTCACCATAGGTTTAATTTAAAAAAACTTAATTTTATTCATAAATTATTTCTAATTACTAAGAATTCCGGGGTGCGTGGGCAAAGACAGTTAAGTCCACCATCCTAAAAAATTGAGATATGTCCATAGAGTTATAGATAAAAATGTTCTCTACATTTGTGTTAAAATCAGTAAGTCATATTCAAAATTGTACGGTAGTTATGGATGTGTGCCTCATGGGTTTATCCCTCTCTAAAGCTAAGTTGGGCTGGTATAGTATGTTAAGTCACTCTAATTCTCAGTAACAAGAAAGTGGACTTAACTCTCTTTGCCCGTGCACCCTGGAATTTTTACCATACTTTTCAGAATTTTCTTGTACTCTTATATTCTGATTGTCTTTCAACTCGTATTAAGGTAAAGTTAATTAATGTTATCAGTTGTTACTAGCTTAGATAAAACTTATTTGAATAAGACATAATACTGTATGATTTTAGGTTTGTTCTACTTTTATTTATTAATTGATAAAACGTTTTTGCAGGTATATGTGTGTGAAATGGATATGGACTTAAGTACTTGTACTAAACGCAACATCCATAATAGAACTGAAGAAGACATAAAAGACATAATCAAGCACTGGGAGGACACACCACGGCATTACTTGAGGGTAGATGTACGATCTCTTCTTCAGTCTGTTGCCATCACTGAGGTAGGTAATCTGTAATGTTTTACCGACTGAAATTGTTTAGCAAACATGCTCTGGGGCATGTTTCATAAAACTGTAGTAAAAAACTCGAGTAGCTTCATAAGTCAAGTAAATATTTTACTCTAGTAGATTGACTAGTAGTAGTAGTTATTAAAAAAAAAAAAAAAAAATCTATATCTTTACATCCAGAATTACAGATTACAGAATGCCAGGGTTACTGTTATGACACGAAATGATCTCAGTTCGTCAGTACATCTTTATAATGTATTTATAATGTAGCCTATGTGAGAGTAAAATGAATGCAAATTAAAATACAAGTTATTGATATATTAACATTTTTAGCCACATTAAAATAAGGCCTATTCTCCTATCAAAGAGAAATCATTATTTGATGTATTT
Source organism: Ectobius pallidus (assembly GCA_964059195.1). Taxonomy (NCBI): domain Eukaryota; kingdom Metazoa; phylum Arthropoda; class Insecta; order Blattodea; family Ectobiidae; genus Ectobius; species Ectobius pallidus. Next base: position 78,788,799 of record CAXKWD010000006.1, read on the forward strand.
AATCTGACTATTGACTTTTAAAAGCATGTACTGAAATATTTTCAATTCATCAGGAAGATATACCATTTATTGCTATCATTACAAAGCTGTTTGTGTTTTACTTAATTTTCATCTCTCTATAAATGATATCTAGGTATGTTGCTACAGACACGTATGGTTATTTTTGCTAACATGAACTAGACATTCTAAGATAACATTGATATCAAAGTTTAGATACTAAACTTCATAAATAAAGTATATGGTGGATTCTGGGGGGAAATCCACAATCCTGATAGCCTACTATCCAGTTTATTGCTAATGCAATAAATGACCTACAACATTCAAGGCAGAACCTCAGCAGCAATTAGAACCATATACACCATCAAGAATATCTCCGCCTTATCACTTGAAACGGCCTTATTTCTGTTACAAGCCAAAATTGTCCCAATTCTCAACTATGGACTAGAGATAATCTGGAAAAAATTGAGTCTAAACAATCTGAACTCATTAGAGAAGGTAAAATCATGTTTTCTGAAAGCCTCTCTCGGAATTTCAAAATGTGTGCCCTCCCGCCTTGCTAGGGAAACTTTCCTCTTGGAAGACATTAAGATAAAGATGGCCCTACCATCTATGCCAAATTGGGCCCACACCCTGGCAGAGAGGAAAGAAAAACAAGATATATGGCCTGAGTTCTACGGCACGGAGACTATGATTGACAGAAACTAGGCCCCAGTTAAACCATGAATTTTGATGCCTGCTAACAAATACTATAGAGACAATACCGGACACTTACTGGTAGAGAAATGGGGGACAGATTTTGCAGCACTCCTAGTGGCACAACCTAGAAACTTGGGGCAAAATTAATATATTCAAAACATATATAAACTGTAATATGCTATTCTGAGCCATTAGGTAGATACCCCTTATACATAACATGCCGAGTCTGGCTATTTCGGCTCTTCTATTAAAAACTGTTTAACATATATGTGTCTAGATACTGCAATTGTATTCAGTAGTAGCAGGTTGGGCCGCTAGATGGTGCTCAAAATATTGTCCCCCGATATATCGCAAAGTGTCCTGTATTGGTCTAGATTGTATTTGCTGCTAACAAGCCTAGCTATCCATGGCTACCACTACAAAATCTGCAAGAAAACACAGCATCACACCCCAGCTGTGACTGCGTGTTCATACTGTGTGATGGGTTTTATGACAGATACCACTTAAGTACCAAAAGCGAGTGAAATCCTTAAAGGAATACAGCAAAAACTCATTGACGCCTCTTAACCATTATTTATGCATGTTTATGCACACATCCTATCATTCATCCTTCTATTCAATAAATGACCTACAGCAAGGTTCCATATGTATTCAAAACAAACCAGTTTAAAGACATGTACAGAAGAAATAGGGTCAGAAATATAAAAGACTAGAATAGAGATTTTGTGGAACTTAGACAGTGAAGCAACTGTAATAAATTTAATTTACTATATGAGTTGACTATAGACACTTTTAAGCTTCACTTACCATTATTTTGGTATGGCACTCCTTGAAATGTGTTTAGTAGACATAGTTCAGCAGACTAGATTGGCAAAAACAAAGATTAATTAGTATGTACTATTGTTAACTTTATGAAACCTTTATTATTTTCTTTTGTATTCCTGAACTCACTGTTCTGGATTTTCATGATTGTACATTTATTGTATTAACCATATTCCTGTAATAAGTTTGATTATGTCCATAACATTGTAATATGCTCTGTGACAAAATAAACCATTCATGCATTCCCTTAAACAAAAACAAGTAACAAGTCAACAAGTTACAGTCAAATGTCTGAGGGAAAATATTAATTAAGAGATATTTATGTTTCATAAAACATTTTTTTTCTGTCAGAAAAACAGTTGAGAACAGTGTAAATTGTTGTGACAATTTCTCATATTTCTGTATGTAAAATTTTTCATTTATTGACATGCAAAAAAGAAATATCACAAATTCATGGTTTTGTGATATTTGTTATTTATAAAACAAGTAAGCTCACAGTTTTTTACATACATAAATGAATTACTTAAAATCAGTTCATGTATTACTGTTCAAATGGTGTACAGCAAAGGTATTTTTTATCTGTTTTTGCCTGTTTGTCTATTTATTGATTTATTAAGTAATATTGCATTGCATTAGATCAATTAAAAGTATTTAAGTAAGAATGCCTTGTGCTGTTTCTCTGCATCTTAAGAATTTCACTTCAAATCTTGCTTCAAAGTTCAGTTGCTTCAAAACACTTACCATTATTATGAAATGTGTTCACACGCCTACTTGATGATGAGTTCAAATTCGAGAGCTTCAGTAATCCTTCACTGAAGTTGGTATTACTGGGCTGGATTTGTTAAAAAATTCTATGTGTTGGGTACAGATATCCAGCGCTTCACATCCAAATAGTTTGACCTATCTTATGAAAATATTTCTAGCATTATGGAATTTGTCTTCCCAGTACAAATACAGCAGTCAAGCGTGTCTATTCTTTGGTGAAAAAGGCATGGACAGCTGAGAGAAATCAAATAAAAGTAAACACTTTGAAATAAATAGCCTACCAACACTGATGGATGTTAATTTCAAATACTTGTTCAGAATTCAATGGCTCCTCAAAGGAGACCAAACATTTCCTGAATCAAATTTGTTCATCACAGCAGTATGGGGACATTAAGAACTGAGTGTTAAAAACTGTTTGGCTACCCACATAAGCATTGTGCCCTGAGTAATAACTGATATGTGTACACAGTAACTTAGAATGTGACTATGTTTTAGATTATGTTATCATTTGGTCTCTTTTATTCAGTTCATTTTAACATTTAATAATAGAACAATAATACTGTGCATTGTTGAATTCCGGGTGAAGATCAGTTATTCAATTGGACCCAGCTTTGACTCCTAGAAACATGGTCACAACTTCAAACTTGAGTAAATTCCGTTGATACCTCGAAAAAATGAAGGCATCATCATTGCAAACTTTCTCTCAGTTTGCTGTGCCCATCCATTAAGACTGGTATTTTATGCAAGTGGTATCACAATGCTGAAATGTTTAATTTTCTTTTAATTTATGTTTATTGTCATGTGTCCGTATGTCATAATAATTCAAGCAAGGCTTAAAGATTTGCTAGCAGATAAAATATATAGGCCTATAGGTAGCTTAGCTTTCCTCTGCGTATATTGCAATTTTCATAGGCTTACATTAGGCTACTGTAAAATGTCAATTTTTATTTGAGCCGCAATTAAATCTAAAAATTGTGTCTATTTGAATGCCTATTTTCAAGATTTTTAATACCTGCATTCCTGTTTTGAGGTAGTGCATACCATCTGATCTCTGATTATACCAATATTAAAATCCTAGACATGCTCCTTAAACAATTTATTCAAATGACACCTGTATCTTTTCAAAACTTCGCTGTTTGATTTTGTAGTAAAGGAGTGAATATGATTAAATTCTTATTCTTTTCATAAAAATTTTATGTTTCAGTATACTGTACAGTGAATTCCCGATTATCCGTGTTAATTGGGACCGTGACGTGCACAAATAATTGAAAAACACGGATAATCCAAATCTTAGAATTAATTGGGTGCGAGATTTTTAATTTCAGTTTCCTGCACTTTGTTACCATTTTGAGAATATGACGAAATTAAATGTGGAAAATTTAAAATCTGACATAATACAGTGGAGGAAATTTGAAATAAAGGGCCGGAAATTATAAATTAAGTGTGGGAAATTCTAATTTCACTGTTTCCAGATAGGTGTAGTGATGTTATCTGAGATTTTCATTTATTTTTCTACAGGTGGAAATGGAAGATACAGTTCCAGAAGGAGAAGGAGAAGAACAAGATAAGCCAGAGGTTATAACAATAGATGATGAAAAGGGAGAAGATAGCCAGGATGGAGATGAGGTAAGACAATATAAAATATCTTCCAGCAGCAATAGTGGTAAGATAAAATGATTTTTTATTCTGAGCCCTCTATGATATTTTCTTCTCTTTTATATTCTGGACTGTATTTTTATCAGGTGCTTTTTTTAAAGTGCTTTGTCAGTTTTAAATAAGAAAACAACTTTCTTTAGAATTGTGTTTATTTTAGATTATATTTCTGTGAATAAGAAAAATTAGCTGGTTTTATCAAGGTTTATTTTGTTTTTGGCAGAACAAGTAACTGATGATGTTTGGTGGTTCATTTGTACCTTAAAGTTTATGAATTTCTTAGATATTAAATTACATTAGAAGTATACTTTATTAAGCCTAAGAAAATTCCATAAAATGAAATAAAGGTGACATTCTTGCATTTAATTAGTAATTATCATAGCATTTTAGACCTCTTTGTTATATGTTTAATCTTAAAAAAAGATATACTAATTCCCTAGCATTCTCAATATTTCTTACTAGCATGTTCCCGCAGCTTCACCCGCACTTATTAGTTTGACCACAATTTTTTTTTTTAATTAATTAATTAATTTATTTTTTATTTAACAAAAAGTATTTTAAACATTTTTATTGACAAACTAATTTGTCCTGTGAAAAGAGCTATATCACCTCCAAATGTAACATATGATGTGCTTTCCAATGCCCTGTCCTGGTGATGAATTCTTTCTTACAGAGATTCTTTATACGAGTAAACTATATTAAGAATCCTTCCTTCAAAAAATATTAGCGCCAAATATCACGTTTTTTGACAGTTTTTCACTCGTAACTCACGAGTGAAAGCGAAAATTAAAAATCCGGTTTCGAGGTGCATTTGGCTACCCTTCAGATTTTGCTGGGCATCGCACACAGACAGACAGACAGACAGATGCCTGCAGCTTCACCTGCAATAATTAGTTTCAGAAATTAAAAATTAAGAGCAACATAATTAAAATATATTTATTAACACTTAGGCGCATATCATTCATAAGCTAACGATTAATAATTATAATGAAACAGCTAACAATCCTGCTTTGGAATCAGTGGCGGATCCAGAGAGACATTTTGGGGGGGGAACTAAAGTAGAGAGGGAAGTTTTTACTCATAAAAATTAATTATATCCAGTACACAATTGAAAACAAAATGAAAATTTCAGCATTTTCTTACAAAGGTATTTCAAAATAATGAATGTCGTTGCTTTAATTTAAGTATTTGGGTTATGTTCTAATAAATTTTCAATAATTTGTGCTTAATGTTACAAATTTTGGGGGGGAAATTTCCCCCATTTCCCCCCCCCCCCCCCCCCCCCCCCCGTGGATCCGCCCCTGTTTGGAATGCATTCCACGATTAGAAATCGCTGCCTGGGAAATCTACCTCAGATATGTCCTCAGTATGAAAGTGATATTGAATTTTGATATATATATATATATCAATAAGAGAAAGGGTTACAATATATTGATATTGATGCAATGTATTCAATACTGATGCTTCGATAGCAAAAAAAATCACATTTTCTGTCAGTTTTTCACGCATAATTCGCAAATGAAAGCAAAAATAGAAAATCCGGCTTCGAGGTGCATTCAGCCACCCTTCCATCCATCTACGTTTAAAATTTCATTTCTCTGCATTCAGTAGATTTTGCTGGGCATCGTGTACAGACAGACAGACAGACAAACACTTCCTCTTATTATATAAATAACTTGTGAAATCCTTGTTACTGTAGTATCAGTAAGGTATGTAAAAGTGTGCAAGTGTGCATATTTTTACTTTCTCTACCTGTGCCATAGATATTGCAGGTAGAGTAAATATTGTTTTCAACCTTAAAATTGTCGGCCTGGATGGCACAGTTAGTATTGCGCTGGCTTTCTTTGTCCAAGGTTGTGGGTTTGATCCAGGCCCAGGTCGATGACATTTATGTGTGCATAAATATGACAGGCCCATGTCAGTAGATTTTCTGGCATGTAAAAGAACTCTTGCTGGACAAAAAGCCGGGACACTGGCGATGGTCACAGGCCTAAGTTGCAGTACATCCCCGTCATTAAATAACCATATACCAACCGATTGATCTTAAAATTCAATATTGAATTTCCAGCAGCATTAATACATGATGGATGTCTCCTGAATTAAAAAATTCAGTTTTCAGAAAAATGTTTGTATGTGTGACTATGAACAGCATAGCTGTTGTTTTTTGTTTTTATACGATTGAATAATGAAAAAACGATTAAAAACAAAATTTTGTGTTTGGGTTATGTGAGATGAAGGTTTGGCAAGATATTTTATTTTTCACGACTTCCTCAAAACTTGTTCTAACAATTTTGTTTAAATTTTGTTTATTAGACGATTATACTAAGAGTAAAAAACTTGAAACTTTTTCGCAAAAGTCCTCAGAAGGATGCAAGTCGTCATCTACACAAACTCAGGCCTATGTCTTACGTGGCAAGCAATACAACTTGTCATGAGGCTGAAACAACTGAATATGCACACCCTGCATACAGCCTCTTATTAAGTGCCAGTATGGTACTTTATGAGATTCTGTGGGGGACGGGAAAATGTCTGTCTATCCGTGTGTCTGTACGCGCCATAACTCAAATACGCTTTATCGGATTTTCATGAAACTTGCTGTACGCATTTATAATGTTCATGAGAAGAACCCTATTGATATTCAACCAAATTGGTTCACCGGTACCGGAGTAATGCCCAATTTAGTACCTATTTTGATAGGTTATATTAGAAAGGCGCCATCACTCAAACACGCTTTATCGGATTTTCATGAAACTTGGTATACGCGTTTATATGTCCATGAGAAGTAACCTATTGAATTTGGACCTGATCGGTTGACCGGTACCAGAGTAAAACCCAATTTAGTGTCTATTTGAAAGGCACGATAACTCAAATACGCTAGCGGATTTTTATGAAACTTGGTATATGCATTTATAATGTCCATGGGAAGGAGTCTATTGTTATTCGACCAAATCGGTTAGCTGGTATCGGAATAATGCCCAATTTAGGGCCTTTTATGGTAATAGCTCGGAAAGTCGCGATAACTCAAATATGCTTTATCGGATTTTCATGAAACTTTGTATACCCATTTATAATGTGGATGGGAAGACGTCTATTGATACTGGACTGAATCGGTTGACCGGTACTGGAGTAAACCCCAATTTAGTGTCTATTTTAAAGTCGCGGTAACTCAAATACGCTTTATCGGATTTTCATAAAACTTTATATACGCATGTATAATGTCCATGGGAAGACGTCTGTTGATATTGGATAAAATCGGTTGTCCGGTATCGGAGTAATGCCCTATTTTATGGTAATATATAATTAAGAATTTAACAAATGCAAATCTGTTATCCTGGCAACATATCGTTTTACATACTTCATATACGGCTTTGGAATAGTTAGCCATGACACATTCCTTCACATTTAAGCTGAGACGTACGGTGATAATAACGAAGTAAATGGGAAGATTTTATTATCAAACTATTCAGTGTTCATTTCGTTCATCAAGCTGAATACTGTTATATACAGAAGATATAAAGCCTGTAATAATTAGGCCTACATACATTAAGTGGAGTTCTTCGCCAGTGTATTTTGTGAAATGTTGACATAATTATTTTAAGAATGTCTTATATCAGTGTATACAAGTTTGAATTAAGGTTAAGTATCAAACTTTAGACCTTTGTTCTTCCGTAAGTCCTGCTTAATGAATCCATCTGAAGCTTAACGCGGAAATCGATAACAAAAATAACTTATTCTCTGGGAATCATAATTCCAATTAACTTTTTGCTGATTAAACAAAAGCATATTGGCACTTTGTTACATCAGTTTACCTGATTTTATTCTATATCAGAATGTGAAGTGAGAAAGACATTGTCCATGCGTAGGGTCGAGAAAGTAACAAGTCAGATTTTTTAATTTTGAGTCAAGGTATGAAACTGCTTAATGAGGGTTGGTTCTAGAGTTCTAAAACAATCATCAGGCTGAGAGCAATGCGTTTAATATCTTGGTAGAATATCTTCAGTTCAGAGTGGTACCGGTGCTTTGAATCATAGCAGCTAACATATTCATGGAAGCAAGAAGATTTCAAGAAGGAAGTCTGATTTTCCATGCACTTCACTGCTGATTTTCTATGCACTTCATTGCTGATAAGAAGAGTTGACAGTTTTTATTACATTGATCTTATTTTAGTGTCAATCAAGTTCTTAAGTGTTCTTGGATGCCACAGCATTGAACAGAGTGTAATCTGAAATTGCAGTGATACAATATAATCTGTATTGAAAACTTGTTTCGTATATGTTTTACATTCTATCTCCATGATCTCCAGATCATAGAGATCATAGTACGGTAATAAATAATTGAAGTTGGAGTTAGGAGTTGAATTCAGTTTAATTTTTTGTAAAGTACTGTATTGAAGAAATTGTGATCAGTCTCAAAATAAAGAATTCTTCTTATCTTTCAGCTTGGTTTATTAAGTGATACTGAAAATGCACTTTTGAAATTGTAAACGTTTTCTGAAAATGAATTGACTGGGTTTAATTTTACAGTGGAACCTCAATAATCCGAACCCCATTAATCCCCAATTTTGGACGTTCTGAACAAAAATCTTTTAACTTAAAATAAATATTTGAAGTTGTATTTGAGAATGAATACAGCACATTAATTATTAGAAACAAAATCGGTTATCTTCTTTTGACATAAGGAACTACATCTGCTTGACTATACAATGTTGCAACAGCGCTGCATAAACATCACGTCAGTCAGTGTAGTGTCAACATTGCTCAATGTTAGTACCCTGAAGTTATTTGCCTATGGCTCCATTATAATGAGTGAATCACTGCTGGTGCTTTCCATACTCTTTCACAGAGCAAAGTCTACCAAATTTCCTGGATAATCCAGATTCTCTGAAATCCAAACAGAGGTCACCCCCAATTAGTTTGGATTCTGAGATTCCACCATATTTGTTTCATTGTTATATTGTAAACAATGTCAATATCATTGTTCAATAAAAAATCTGCAATTGTTGCTTTATTCTTTTTACTCAATTTAGCCTATTACTTCAAGAACATCAAGATCAGTAATAGTCAAGAATAACGTGGAGCTTTTGAGTGCAAAAAGTGTATGAAATCTGGTGGTGGTCCTATGTTGTAAACGATCCCTGGAGATCTGTTATGGGGCTACTCAGGGCAGATTTGTTTCCGGGGTGCACCTGTCCCCTGCCTAACACTAAAACCTAGGGACAACACAAACACCCAGTCCTGAACCCGGGAAATGGATTTTTCACAACTGAAAAATCCCCAACCCGACCGGAATTGAACCCAGGCCGGCAGAGTAGAAGACAGGTGTGCTACCGACTCACCCACAGACTGTATGAAATCTGCAAGATACTAAGAAAAGTTCCCATGTTTCACATGTATCTTTTCATTTGCCCTACAAAAAGGTTCCTGAAACAGTAGTTATGAGTTATCTCACTGTTATCGGTACATCGATTGATAACTAAGCTTATACCCAATTCGGGGTTATCGGGTCATTAATACTTATTCTAAGAAATGCCATTATTTGACGCCGCTATTTCTATTCTGTAATTAACTATCCTTTTTTATTCCGTTATTAACTATCATCCATAATTAGTGTAGGAAAAACCTATTTTACTCTTGACCTATGGAACAAAAAATGATAAACTGTTACTGTTAGAAAAGAAAGATACCTTTGTATTAGATCCTAAATGCTTTTACTATCTGGTTACCCATCCTTCGTAAGAGTATTAAGTATTTTGCACTGTTTTAGTGTTACGAGAGAAAGACCCCAAGGAAGTAACCATTGTTCATTTCTTAGTGCACAGATTTTTTCTGGAGTTTGGAAAAGACACTCTCTGTTGCCAGGCTTTATTCGACTTTTTAATATATGTTTAAGTTATGAGGTCACAAGACAACATGTGCTTTAGGATCTTTGAATTTACTAGTAGGCTGTGAAACTGTTGATGTGCATCTGCTTATATTCTTAATGTGTCGTGGCTTGTGTTCATTTTAGCACTTACTGAATTTTAATGGTTATGAACTTATGATATTAGTTGAAATAACAAAAACAAGTCAACGGCTATAGTTCTATGTTCTTTCCAAAGATAAAAACTGTTTTCATGCAAATTTTCAGCCTTTTAGGTTAGTAAATTTTGCGACATTGAAAAAGACAGAAACCACCCCAATTTTGTATTATGATATTGCACTAAAACCTGTATTGACTGATAATTAAAGATTGCATATTAAATATGACAGCAAATAGAAGAGACATTAATAATGAAGACCTTTCAGTTGCCAAACTTGACAGCTCTTCGTAGCACAGGGATAAGGTGCGATGAACACATACAGGATACTCAAATTAGATTCCAGGCTCATGTCTTTTTTTCTCTTTAGCTTTGTTTTTAGTAAATTATATTATTTTTGGTATGTAAATGCGATGTAATATTATATTAGGTTTCAAGTACTTTCCATGCATTACAGACAACCAACCATTGCCATCTACATAGTCATACATTTCATTAATGACAATCAGCCGATTTACGAGGGTTGATCCAGAAATAAGGTTCCCATCAATTTTACAAATAGACAACTTTGTTTATTCTCATAGTAATGTACATCGTTGGAAAGAAGATACTTTGCTCTATTTTTCGACATAATCGCCATCTTTTTCTAGCCATTTTTGTAGACGGTGCTCCAATTTTTGTGTCGTAGAATTCCGCCGCCAACCCGTTGAGGAAGCGTTTCACCCCATCTTTGACTTCATCGTTGCTACGGAAGCGTTGGCCACTCAAGTGTTTCCTATAACTTCGGGAACAAGTGATAATCGCTAGATGCGAGATCCGGACTGTATGGTGGGTGGGGCACGACAGTCCACCCGAAGTTTGTCAAAAGGTCCTGGGTTTGACGGGAGACGTGAGGTCGGGCATTGTTGTGAAGCAGCGTTATACCGGCTGTCACTCGGCCTTGCCGGCAGTTCTGGATAGCTTGCCAAAGTTTCCTTAGTGTTGCACAGTAACTGTCTGAGTTGATTGTTGTCCCAGGTTCCATGAAATCGATCAGCAGTGTCCGCTTACGATCCCAAAACACACTGGCCATGACTTTGCCAGCAGAAGGAGTTTGTTTGAACTTCTTTGCGACTGGTGACCCTGAGTGACGCCATTGTTTGGACTTTTCTTTCATTTCGCGAGTGAAATGAAACACCCCTGTTTCGTCTCCCGTAACAATGGAGTCCAACAATCCTTACGGAACAAATCTCGTACTTGGCAGGAGCAACAATGAACACCTCCATCTCGGACGGCTGCTGAGCCAGGACTGAGCGGCGCAGCAAAGCACAGCCAGGCGGAATCGAGAGTGGGGGAACAGCCATGCACAGCAGTGTTGCCGGTTTTCCCCTCGCACCTTCCCATGCGGCTGGAGCTCTTTGGGAACCTTATTTCTGGATCAACCCTCGTACATTACAATATATGTAAGAATCCCATGCACAGTTTGTAGGAGTACATGATATTTTTTTCTGATTCAGTTGGTTGATTTCAAACAGCTTGGAAAGTTGCAAGAACAGAAAAACATGTTACTCAAGCATTGGAAACACTTTGAGTTTTACAAAGTCGTTGCTAGAACATGAAATTAGCTGGATGCGTACTCGTGACTTCATGTGACAGTTGAAAACCATTGCAAAAGCTAAATACGAGGGTTGGTCAATAAGTAAGATTTCCAACACTCTAGCCCAAGCTCACAACGTCGGACGAGAGTTGGCGCCACTGCCATGTCCTATTATCTTCTCTCTTTTCAAACGATCCATTGCTGCAGCCGCTGAACCTTTTAGCGTCCGAGATAGAGCTGTTTGAAATGGATCTCCTGATTTCCGTCCCCGCCAAGTCAATAAGTAAGGTCTCCAACACTCTAGCCCAAGCTCACAACATCGGTCGAGAGTTGGCGCCACTGCCTGTCCCGTTATCTCCCCTCTATCGAATGAGCCATTGCTGCAGCTGCTGAACCTTTTAGTGTCCAAGATAGAGCTGTTTGAAATGGATCTCCTGATTTCCGTCCCCGCCAAGTGCGGCCTCCGCTAACCCACCTCGCACAAACCTTATGGAACATCAATTTGTCACTCAAAATGATCTGTATGAATCCTTTAGAAATGTCAGGAAGCAATAAACAAAGTTCACGAGTAGTGATGCGTCAATCTTGTTGCACCAATTCATCGACTTTTGCCACCATCTCATCCGTGACGGCTGTTGTTGGTCTCCCACTTCGCTCTTCATCATGAATATTTGATGGCCCTGTTTAAACTCACGAACCCATTTACGTACATACTTCCCTCTCCATAAACTTTGCAAAGCTTTTTTAAGTGTATAACATCAACATGTTCCATTACAATAGTAATACTACATTGCAAAGCTGTCTGTGAATTTCAATCAGCAGAACTTTTTTTTGCAGTAAGAAACCATATGACTTTGCGAAGGCCGCACTTGGCAGGAACAGAAATCGGGAGATCCATTTCAAACAGCTCTATCTCGGACACTAAAAGGTTCAGTGGCTGCAGCAATGGATCGTTTGAAAGAGGGGAGATGACGGGGCATGGCAGTGGCGCCAACTCTCTCGTCTGACCTTGTGAGTTTGGGCTAGAGTGTTGGAGACCTTACTTATTGACCAGCCCTCATAACTACTGCATTTACCCTACTATAAGATGAGGTTCTTCCGTATTCGTCATTCTAAAAATATGGAATCATCTTACATTCGCAGATTAAGATTTGATAGTCGAGATCAGTGTTTTTACATTGTTAACATGAAAATTACAAGTCACTGTAGTTTTGATTTAGTTCATTTTTCATCATTCTTATGTTAACGTTTGAATTTTGCAGTGATAATGTTCTTAAAAGTAACCGCCGCATTCAGTTTGCTTTTGTTGTCAAAGCTGTAATGGTGGTAAATTATAGCGATAGTGAATGCAAATTATAGCCGTGACTTTGTTGAGATACGTGAATCTTCGAGTACGCGAGATACGTGAATCTTTGAGTACGCAGTTCACAATTGGTTCATGTAGACAATACATTAACTTTAAGTTAATGGTCATTAATGAAGAAAAGGCCACAACTGTGTAGGAGGAAGAAAATTTGGTGTCATAGAATCATTTCTATATGCAGAACTTTCAGGGGACCTAAGCAGAGAAGGTTTCATGAATTGGAGCAGCACTATGGGCAAGAGAAACAATGAAGTTTTCTACATTACTTGAGATGTAATAAAAACGGATGTGCTGGAGATCAGAGGAATTTTCCGACAACAGGCAGTTCAAAATTCAAAGCAAGTACGAGCCAGTGTGTGAGAATGATAAAAAGTTTCGGGCTTATGTTATGTTATGGAGAAGAACAACTCTAGCTCAGTGATTTCCCGTAGCATTTGATGGAAAACTAATGTAAGTAGCTTTTCATTTGTCTACTAATAATATATACATATGTGTGTTTTCAAACTACTTTTTGAAAACATGAAATACTGCTTGCTTCAAAATTGATATAATATTACTAGTATGGTTTTTCTTTTATTGCTTCAAATATGTATATTAGACCTTATGCAAACGACGTATTGTAAAACCTGCATAGAAAAGGGTGTTAGGTTAACTGTACCGGTATTACAGTACCAAATTCTAGGTGTTGTAGGAAATTGAACTGATTAAATTTCTGTGCTGATATCTTAGTTGGCAATTTTTGGAATTTGCAGAAGTTAACACTATTATATTATATTGTTACAGATTTTTTATTTTTTTAACTAGCACATGTATTAAGAATTATTATTTGTTCTGTCAAAAGTATATATGATTTGGTGAAACCAGCTAAAATGTATTAGAGCACTTACTTGTTTGAACTCGTGAAGAAGAAGAGAGTCTTACGTATGTTATTCTCCATTAGATAAGCTGTATTATTCACTGCTGGAATCAATACCATGTAGATTTCATTGGAGAAGAAGTACAACACATGCTAATATTTTTCATCATTAATGACAATACTAGTGGTAAAAATATGGAAATAGACCTAGGAAATTATTTAATATGATGATTGAAAATAGAGAGATGAAAATGATTATACTTTATTAATTTTTTGTTGCCGATTAGAGTTTTAAATTGTTCATGGAATTAATAATTTATTTTGATGAACAGTGATTAATTTGCTTCCATATTTCAGTGCAGATACCAGTGTTCACAAAACAAAAATGTTTCCCAACCCCCCCCCCCCAAATATTCTGGGTTCTCTCATATTCCAATCTGATCAGCACAATGTTTGATTTATGTGGAAATGAAACATTGTCCTAAAGAATTTCAATCTTACTAATAATTCTTGTATAACCTTTATAAGGAGTCGATTGACAGGGCTAAAAATTCCTGCGTAACAAATTAACAAATTAAGTTTGTTAACTCAGTATTGGTAGTGCATCCAGATCTTACAGTTGTTTACTAAAATGCATTATTTGCTGCTTTTACAGTATTGTGGTATTCTTAATATCATCGTTTCCAGTTTGTGAATCACCTTTTTATTTTATTCACTATTAAAGCTTTCTGATACCAATTTAATGCAATATTGATGAGGCCAGATTTGCCTATGATCTAACGTGGATTGTTGATAGATGCCATGCCCTTGACTAACTTTTTCATGAGATTTGGCCTCGTAAAATCAGTGGGTGGTGTCCATAGCTGGGACCCGGGAACAAATCTCGGTGTATCTTCATGTGGGGGACTAAATGGAGTCAGGGCAGGTTTTCTCGTTGTGCTCTCTTTTCCCTGCCATATATCATTCTACCATTGCTCTAGTCATCATAATTTACCATTTGGTTAAAATACAAAAATTAATATGTATATTTTATATACATACAAGCAACTTTTGTTAGTAAGACTGTTTGACTTCAGGATTTTATCATCAGGATGTACTAAATATAAGCATTTCAACCAGTCATTAATAACAAATTTATCACAAAAAGCCTGAAAATAAAAAATGAAGTTCATTAATTCCTAAACGGCTCTATTTTCAGCACTGAAGAAATTGCCTGTAAGGAAACTTTTTAGTTAACTGACAACAATTTAAATCATACATAAGTATTTGAATTTCATGAGACTTTGGTGTCATTTGTATTGAACCGATATGCAAAATTTGAGGGTTCCCTTGTAAGTTGTAGTATCTATCATAGGAGAAGTCAACAAAGAACATCCATCGTGTATTTCGAAAACTACTTATGTAACATCCACTATCATCTTCATGGTAACTTAACTACAGCGGTGAAAAGTTTTAAGCGGTGTAACTTGAAGTTTTTAATCAGATGTAAACTTGTTTATTAGAAGTTTGTTTTTTATGATTTTGTTTAAACTTGACTACAAGTTCTGGATGTTTATGTTATTTTTATTAATTGGGTGCATATTACGTCTAAATTTTGAGAGTTATTGCTTCAGGAACCCGAGAATGCATTCATCAGCAAGTGGGAGAAGATGGAGCCATCTGGTGATAAACTAAGTAAGTAACTTATATTGTTTTCATTTTATTTGTACATTCATATTCAGTCCAGAATTCAATTAAATTATATTAAACCAAATAAATCCAAATGAAAAATATTTTAGATTTAGCAAGAATTTTTTTGACCACAAATTCAGTAACAATACAATATCATAATCCTCTTTGCTCTTGATGTAAGTGTCCTTTCTCCAAATACTATGATTAATTTATATATAAATTGAACGAGATAGCTTAAGATTGAAGGCTTCAGTAACTAGTTCACAAGTATGAAAGAATAATTGATTCTTACATGCTTAGCCTGGCAAAGACAAAACTATTATATTTATCTCAATGAATAGATTTTTTTGTAGTACTGTAAAGGAAATGTAATAAAATAATTCAGTGAAACTGAAACTGAATAATTTTTTTATGTTTTATCACCTGTTTGTTTCTTTAACAAAACAGTGAATTAAAAACACTATCATTATCCAGTTCTTTGCATTCCTTAATTGTGTAGCAGTTAAATATCCAGTGAGAAAGAGGTCTCAGAATAAAAATTGTTAATATTGTTGTATGCAGCCTAGTAGATAAGCTGTTAGAATATTCATTTCCAGACATAAAATGGTCTCTATAAATCTACTATACCTAGTAGCACAGTATATTCTTGATTATCGGGACTAATGACAGAGGTTTTGGCTATGAATAATATTGAGGAAATGGATAATTTGAAAATTTTGCTTTTAATGTAAATATTATTGTTAATAATAAACTTGACTCTATTTTCAATATTGTATTGGAAGTTAAAAAAGTGAAGTTATATAATTATTGTGTTGACTATATAAGTAGAGCTTCTTACAGTGAAGTAACTCAATGTATATTATTTAAATAAATAATTGTTAATAACATACAAACTTCACTAAATTTTTATTCACAATTATTTTTAATTCCACAAAATATGTTCTACAATTAAATAAACTTGTGAGTAAAAATTTAGTGAAGTTTGCAGTGTTATTAACAATAATTTATTTAAATAATATACATTAACTATTTGCTCAGTCAAGTAAAGGAAGTTAAGTTGATTTGCCATTGAAGTCTCATTCGAGTTAAATTAGGATTATTATTCTATTGTTACATTATATTTTTCCCCCAAGTGCATGAAAGAAAGCCAAAATAAGCCAACTGCTTACGAGAACTCTCCTCACACAAAACGTTGAATTTAAAAAGTATGTTAATCCACATCAAATATTTACCTTGCATATACAGCAGGCATTTTTTTTCTGTATTTTAGATCGATTAGATGGCTTAGCAAAAAGACGAAAAACTGATGACAAACCACAAACAATGGAGGATTGGCTGCAACTCACAGATGATTATGATCGTCGTAGTGTCACCCCAGGAAAGAAGAGGGTAAGTAGAATATATTCCAGGCTATTGTTACATCAATCTTCACTAGTTTCATATATTTCTCCTTTGACTCTTATAAGGAGAAAGTAACTAAAGCAATTTATGGAATTCTTTATTTTAGTACTCTGCATTTAATCGATCAATCTAATTAATCAATATCTGTAACTTGATTAACAATCGATATCCAGAGATGCCAACTGCTATGGAATTCCCGTAGTTTCTATGATTTTCTTGAATTTGCTACGGCAATACGGAAATTGTACTGAATATTACGGATTTTACGAATCCCAGTATCTATTTTTAAAATGTTTCGTTTCTCCCGCAAACATAAAAAGAAGTTAATGTGTCAGCAGAGATGCCAACTGTTATCATGAGAGATAGTTTGTAAAAGAAAACACCCGTTGTGTTGGCGACATTGGACACTACAGTCTTGAGTGAGTGACATGGGTGTGTGTTAACCAAAGATGTTATATCTTACAGTTATAACATTGTTGTAGTTATAACATCTATGGTGTTAACGTATTTCCTCTTTTTTATTATCACTGTAATGCCGCTGACGACTGCCGACGCCGTTGCTTGCTAGAAGTTTTATTGAGTGTTGCAGTGCAAGTAGAATATTGAGGAAATATGTCTTGTAAACGTAAAACCAGTGACGAGTCTGATGGACAAAAACGAACTGCGGCAAATCAGCAGTATCTAAAGCAGTATACGGAAGAGTTTCCTTGCCTCGGACCTTCAAACATTTCACTGAATCACGTATTTTGTGAAACCTGTAATTGTGATTTTTCGGTTAAACATGGAGGACTCATACTACTGATAACCACCTTTCAAGATTGACATCTCTGGATATCAAGCATTAGCTCATACTTATGAATCATATCATAATGACCCCAACTGAAACCTGTTTGTTCTTAAAGTGACTATTCATGTGACTATTCATATTTTCTATATTTTTTTTTATTTTATTCATGGAATTAATAGTAATTGTTAGTGCAATTAGTTCTTTTGAACTTTTCTAGGTAATTACCATCATGACTTTCACACTCATACATTTGTTGAACTCATTACATTAGGTATGATAATATTTATTTAAGCAATTTTCATGGAAAAAAATAAATGGAAAATTTGTCCTCACTTACCACTCCTTACATCTCCTGCATTTAGATCTATGTCATATTAGATGAATTTACATTTTAAAAAATATATTAATTATCCCTACAGTCTAGTGTGAAATCTATCCTGGTAAAAATTGGTTATGCTTTTTATGAGGTTTTCTAATTTTATTCTCTGAAGATCCTTTAACTCATTGCCATTTGTTGCCAGTGCTCATGTATATTGTAATGGGTGTATTTTCCAATATTCTGTAATAATATACCAGTATATCAGAAGAAAAAAAACTGGACTGGAGATACTTTTCAGTGGAAATATAAATAATGATTTAAACCTTCATTTGGTCAAGTTGCTCTCAGAGAAGGGTTATCGGAGATTGGGAAAATTGTTTTTATGGCAATCACAAATGTTAGAGTATGTACTAAATAGTCAACAGAAATGACCCTGAACCTGAATCCAGTAGAACAAAATATTTAAATTTAAATTTTTCTTATTGTTTGTTTGTTTGTTTGTTTTGTTTTCTTCTTTGTGCTTCATACATGTTTCTTAGATCTGTAATTCATAAATGTTTCAGGTTCGTTGGGCTGATTTGGAGGAAAGGCGAGAACAAGAAAAGATGCGAGCTATTGGTTTTGTTGTAGGACAGACAGATTGGTCACGTATGACTGATCCAACATTTGGAGAGAGTGCTCTCACACAGACGAAGTATATATAAGACTGATGTTCTGAAGAGAGAAGTTGTTTTCTCCAACTGCTATCCTGAACAGTTCTATGTTTTCACTGTCGTGTGCACTAATGAAAGAACTATGACATAAAAATAGTTAGATGGTAGATATATAAGGTATCATTGCTTGCTTTTTTTTTATAGTGCAAATACTTAATAATAGCATTCATCTAAGTATGGCATGTAATTATGACCCGTTAAGTGTCACAGAATAATTATGTAGAAAGCAAGTAACATTCGAAGATTCACATTTAATAGTAAGAACATTCTTTACAATCTTCAGTACTTTTCTATTAAAATTTAAAGGAAAATTTTTTACCTGATGACTAATTTTTCTTGGTTATCCAAAGCAGAAATTAAAGCTTTTTTCTGGATGAGAAGTATTCCATTTTATTTGGAATAGAATTTTGCTTGCTTAAAAAAATTATCTGTGTAAAAATGTTCCTGTATTCAGTGTTTACTATATGTTTTTCTTCTTTGTATGTCATAAATATGACATGGTTATCAACTCTAAACTGTTATAACCTTAGATTGAAGCATATTAACTGGTTAAAACTCATTAGTGCCCATTCTTTAGCATACTTCATATTCTGAAACATGTTCATTTAAATTCTTGATTTATAATATCAAATCAGGTTGCAGCATTATGTTGTAGATTAGAGATAAGTCAAATAAATGTGATTCCTTTGTACTCTCTTTTCAGTCATTTCAAATCCAATTTACATAACAATAAAACCCAATAACAATAAAATTAACCCAATTATATACCAAAATTTGTAATTGTTATCCGCCGTAAAATAGGATATCTAAATTAATTATGAATTCCATTATTTTAGACTGTGGATTTGAACTGCATAGTTCTTTTGGCACGTGGGATGTTATAGAACTAATTGCATTAAATTGTTATTATAAGAGGCTCAATATTTAAAATTTTTAACTCTGTTTATTTAGTTTTACATAATTCCCTAAAATGAAAAACCTTTTTTGTTGCAGTTTTAAGACCACTGAAGAGTGGTTACATTATAATTTTAAGAGGAAAATTTGTCTTGGGTTAGGAATTAACCTGGGCCTTCTGCTTAGTACACAAATGTTGAATCTACCTGGATTCGTCTAAATATTTCTCTTTATGCCTTACAGATCAGGCTACAGAGTTTGGTACAGTGTAGAAGCATTTAACTACCATGTTAAATATATTAGATATGCACCTGAAAACTTAATTTAGATCTCTAATAATAAAATTAGAAACTTAAATGCTTCCTTGCCATACTGGACATTTGTTAAGATGAAAGAACATCTAAGAAAAATACAAATCATGTAAACAGAGAATCTGCAGTGCACACCATTTTTGGACCTATACTTATCGCATAAAAGAGGATATTAAGTAACTGAATCATTGTGAAGAAATCTTTAGAACTCTGCACTTGGGAAAGGATCTTCATAATAAAGAATCAAGATAGTGTTATGAACTTTAAAATTCTGCCAGCAGATGACATCATTAGAGTCACCAATAAGAGGATAGAAGGCAGTACAACACAGGCAACAAAAATTACCAGCCATTGCCGCAGAAGCATCAGTTGACAGCTGGCTGAGGATGGGAGAGAAGTTTCCCTTGAAACTGGTTATTAAAAATTGACATAAGTGAAACAAAAAAGTGTTTTTAACTTGACCATTCTGCTATTATTCCATTATGCTCATTATTATTTTGTTTTAGTTTATACAAAGTGTTAACATCTGTAGTGATATACATACGAGGGAAAAATCAAATGAAAACCGCAATTAATTTTTTTTCCACTGTTTTAATGCAGGCAGAATGTTTGCTTGTACGTTATTTTTCTACATAGTCCCCTCCCAGTTCAATACACTTACGCCATCGGATAGGAAATGCTTCGATACCGCATGAGAAAAATTATTTTGGTTAACGCTGTAGCCACTCGTGCACCACCGATTGGACATCTTCATCAGACTTGAACTTCTACCCTCCAAGGTGCTCCTTTAATGGACCGAAGATCTGGAAGTCTGATGGTGCCAAATCTGCCGGGTCAGAAAGATGTCAGGGACTGTGTCTGTAGATTTCCATACAATCGGAACAAGAAAAAGAATTTTTTATGACACTTTTGTGGTTTTCATTTGATTCTCCCTCGTAGGTAGGGATCTAAGGAATATTGTGATGAGTGTGGTTAATTCTCAGTTAGCTGAATGTAGCTCTGTAAACTTAGGAGATGACCAGATTCTGATTCTTGGTCTTAATTAAATTTTCCTCTAACAACTTTTTTATCTGGCCTTTGTTTAATGTATATTCTATAAAGTACGGTGTTTAAGAGATGACAGAAGTGTTGGTTTTGTCATTTTGATAAAAACAGAAACTATTTTTGGACTTTAGTGTAAAAAAAATGCAGCATACCTCAAAATGTAGCTCTGTAAAATTTTATGCAGCTTGGGTGCATGGAAAGGTGTTGCTGACTCCATTTTTAAAGTACCGTGCCAGTGCACCCAAACTTTAATTGCACATTTTCTCAGTTCTTATTTTCATTTAGTAAAATTCAGAATCTATCTTCTTCCACTGCTCTGAAATTTTTTCATGTATGCAAGAAAATTACTGATCAGATTTTTTCTATAGGCTGTAGTTAACTTTTAAAAAAATATTTATTATCATTATACATCATTTTTTTTAATGTTTCATTTTCTAATGTAAAATATTATTAAGACAAAAAGTATATGGAAGATTTAGGAAATCTGTCAGTAATTTTGTAAAGCAAACTTCAAAGAATGTTGCATAAAATATTCAGATTCATATATTAATATTTGTCAGAGAAGATAGATATAATTTTTATTTAAAAAAATCACTTAAATCAGCACTGTACAAAAACTGATGTATGTTGAGTTGGCTTATTAGTGTTTTATAATGTTTTTATGGCATTGTCATTTTTAAAGACATCTGTTTTTTGTCTTGTGTATGTACAGGATGGTGCATTGAACATCATACCATTTTTTTACACACAAAACACATTGATCTGTATTAAAGTTCAGGTTATACAGGAATAGTAGAAAATTAATCACTATAGTTCAGAAAATTGTCCCTTTGGCCACCATCTTGCCTCACCACCTCTTGCAAAATGAACTCTTGGGTTTGTCATCACTTGCAGCTCAAATCTTCAGATAGTACATTTGAAACATTTTCTCTTAAGAATCCCCTTAAAAGGAAATCTCATAGATTAATGTCTGGGCTATGAGGAGGCCATATTTAGCTGGCCTCATGTCTTTCAGGAACTGATGAGATGTGACACAATGATCAAATATTTCATGGAGAAAATAGAGAACAATGTCTGTAATATCTGGAGTGTACAACTTCGAGTGTAGTAGGCCTGTTAACTGGACACAACACCCAAAGAAACACCTATATGTGATGAAGCTTAATGCGAATTCTACGAGGTCTGTTAGATAAGTATCTGACCTTATTTTTTTTCTCGGAAACCTGACGGATTTGAATCAAGCCCGGTTGCATGAGCCGACCTTAAACCTTCGTGCGCATGTGTGAATTTTTTCCCGCCTGTAGATAGCGTCTGTTGCTGGAAAGCAGCATTTGAGTGAGGTAGTGTATAGTGCTCTCGTCGAATGGTTGTGACGACTGGAATTTGGTTTCCGGGTCGTACCCGTACACCAGGACTCGCCACCACTCATTAAGGTGTTCATAAAGTGGGGGTCACTGTTTGTGGACTCAAGCATGTCACGTGAGATTCAACACGAAGTTGCTTTTGCTCCGCCGTCAGCAGCATCGGCATTGAATTTTGCCACCACTCTCTCCATGGCCAAATCTTCGGTCATAGTTAAATGGGCCGAAAAAGTGATGATGCTCACCTCTTCTGCAATTTCTCGGATACTCACACGACAGTCCCGCATAACCACAGCGTTCACTTTGGAAATGACCTGGTCATTTCGGCATGTTGATGGGCGACCGGAGCGTGGATCGCTCACCACCGATGTTCGGCCGTCTTTAAACCGGTTGTACCACTTCTTAATCTGTGTGATGACCATAGCATCATCCCCGAAAGCCGTCTAAATTTTCCAAATGGTTTCCACCTGGCTGTTGCCCAGTTTCAGACAAATAGCGCTGCTCCAGTCATTCTGTTATTTTCCTTGCAACGACGAGAGCACTATACACTACCTCACTCAAATGCTGTTTGCCAGCAACAGACTCTATCTAAAGGCGGGAAAAAATTCACACATGCGCACGAAGGTTCAAGGTCGGCTCATGCAAGCGGGCTTGATTCAAATCCGTCAGGTTCCCGAGAAAAAAAATAAGGTCGGATACTTATCTAACAGACCTCGTACATGAAGGCAACGGGACTTGAATAAATTCTCCAGTAAGAGGGGCACAATGGGTCCAATTATGTGGCCAATGTGCACGGGACCGAAAGGGCCCAACCCATTTATTTTCATTCATTCAGTATCTGGAGTGAGCTCTGTCTTGCAAGAACGTTTGCATAGGAAGACCTGCTGCCTCATAACTCTTTTTCAGAATTCATTTAGACTACAGTAGGCCTAGTCTATGAATAACATGTTCTGAAGTATGGACTCTTCTTCCACTGCCCACAAAGCATACTGTAGCTTCTCCTTCTTATCTCTCTCCATAATTTTATGCATTATGGTTATTTCGTATGGGAACAGTTGCAGTTCTGAATGCAGAATTCTTTGAATTCACCAACAAGAGAAGCCCTCTCCTCATTGATTTTCCGGTCATGCAAACCGCCTTCATGTTTTCAAGAGTACAGACGCTAGCAGGGTGATGTTGCTTTTTCTCTAACAAAGAACCAGTTGCATTTAGTTGGAAAAGTGGGTAAACTGTTTGCAAGAAGCCCACCTTGTACCAAAGTGAACACAAAAATTTTCTTGAGTTTCCACCACGCTCTTTGTTTATGTGAAAATACAACATTCACCTTTTGTTGAATAGTGCCGTTCTCTGCCATTATGTAAACTGATGTATT
The DNA here is from genome assembly GCA_964059195.1 of Ectobius pallidus. Classification (NCBI taxonomy): domain Eukaryota; kingdom Metazoa; phylum Arthropoda; class Insecta; order Blattodea; family Ectobiidae; genus Ectobius; species Ectobius pallidus. The sequence continues at coordinate 78,812,419 of CAXKWD010000006.1, forward strand.
TGTGTGTTGCTATGGCAAATTCTGACTTGTGCTGCCATCTAATGAATTTTCCACAAACTTCAGCATTTACTCTTACAATTTGAACATCAATTCTGCAATATCACTGTTTTAATAGTAATTAAATGATATGACATTCTGTGCACTACCCTCTCTGTGTGTTTGTGTGTTCTTGTGTGCTATACAAGAATGTTGGAGCTTATTAGAACAGGCCTGGGAAAGTCACTTAATAGCTGAGAGCAATACTCGGACACCTGTTGTACCATTGCACCAGCCAATCCTACTGTTCTGCGCAGGGAGAAGCAGATCACTCTTCAAGAGATTCTGGTTGCCTGAATTAGCTCAGCAAGAGAAAGCAAAATCAAAGATAATGTTAATGCAAGCTTACAACAGATAGTGATATTGCAAGTTAACAAGGTGTAGTGCCATGAAGAAATGAAGCAAGTGTATTGAACATTTTTCTGACAGAAAAGCCTTCTCATTGATGAAGAGATATCAGGACATACAACAAACAAGAACCAAATAGATTTTGTTATAAAATCCTACTGAGATTGAACTGAGAAAGTTGCTGTGTGAGAAATTTTGTCTTGGTAGAAAGTTTATGGCAGTAATAGGAGCCTAAAATGACAGCTTTTCTTTCTCTTACCCAAAATATTTGTTTGAAATAAAGTAACAACTCGCTCATCCATTTTTACTTCCTCTGCCCGTACCATAGGTACTAAGGTAGAGGAAGTATTGTTTTCGACCCCAAAATTCGAAGTTGAGTTTTTAGCTTATATACACGTTTCAAGGCCCCCTGAATCCAAAAATATTATTTTTGGAAACATGTCTGTCTGTCTGTGAACACTCAAGCTCCAAAACGGAAAATCGTATGAAAACGAAATTTCGTATTTGGGTCAGGTACCTTCTGAAGATGTGAGGATAAGATTGGCGAATATTTTCTCTTATTTTTAAGGGGACTTTACATAAAGAAATTTTCGTTTTTCGCGATTTTCTCGAAAACGGCTCTAACAATTTTCTTTAAAAATTGAGAGCTAAAATTTTTATTTGAAACTTTTTTTCGAAAAAATTCTCTGAGGGTAGTTACAAGCCACCCACTGTTTGTAGAAAGTTTGTCTTGCGTGATGAACTGAATACGCGCTCTTTCACGGCCTCTTATTCTATATAAGAATGTGAAGTGAGAAAGATGTATTGTTGGCCATGCATAGAGTAAAGAAGTATCTGAGGGAAATATTCGATAAATTTCGGAAATTATATTTTACGGCGAAAGTTCAATAAACGTCTGCAGTCACTTGTTCTTTTTCTTTCTTTTTTTAAGTTTGTTATATAGCCTGCGCTTTTAGTCGCATCATTGAAAGAAGAGGTATTTATAGGATAATTAGTAGGGACCGGATTTTTAGGTTTTTAAAAACACTGTTTTAGGTTTTCCATTAGTTGAAATAGTTTTTTTTTTTAGGTTTTTTGTCCAAAATATCATTTTCGGGTAGAATAATTGGTTTAATGAATTTGAATGTGCTACATAATACTTGTAAAGTTTAACTTAACAAAATTGACTTAAATTTGTGTAAACTTTCTTTAGTACAATATTATACAATTGAAGAAAGAATGCAGAAACAAATCAAAAGAAGCAGTGAAAATAAGATTGCCTCACATTTCCTGGCTACAGTATATCACTAAATATCTTTCAAGATTCTCAACTGTGAAGTTCTTCCTGTTATCTCTTAGTTAATAGTTAATACTGTATCTAGACACTACCCTTCGAATCCGATGCTTCTAATTCAGTGAGTAAAATACTTTATGGTTGGATCTGGATAATGTGAAACTGATTATTTTCCTTTCTTCGGTTGTTACGCATGCTAACCGCACAACAGATCAACTAGGGACGAAAACTTCCCCCTTTTCTAGAAAGGTAAATAACACTTACGTGTTTCTGGCAGGCTTGACAAAATATTACTTTGCCATCGGTAGTGAAATTCAGGCCATCGCCAATCCACTCCCGGAATAAACTCGAATTCATTTGTTTTGGCATAATTAACACGTCTACTTAAAACTCACAGTGTGACCACTCAGTATGAATAACAGGGCAGTACTAACGGCAAACAAGCGCTTTAAAACACAGAAATCTATATCTTGTTCATACACGGCAACAATGGTTGTTCGTACGAATATTTTAAAAGGAATACGCCGGTACTCTTACACTTTCTCTCTAGATACTGTCCATCCTAGACGACAATGGGTTCAACGAAACGCTGGTGGTAGTAATTTCAACCCGACAAAAAATATTGTCTCTCCGCAAATTACCGGTTTCTCAACCGACAAACAAAAAAGACAAAAAAGTAGCCTAAATTAGATATTTTAGGTTTTATATCCCGTTTAGGTATATTTAGGTTTTTATACCCCATTTAGGTATTTTTAGGTGCTACAGAATTAATGTGGGTGAATCCTATGGACATGATTCGAAAAAGTGTATGAGCGCTTTTTGTTTTGGAAGTAAGGAAAAAAATAGGCAAAAACCTAAGAATCCGGTCCCTAATAATTAGCGTAAAATTGTGTCTTGCGATTCTGTACAAGGATATGTGAATACTGCTAACTTTTATTTGGGCAGAGGAAGTTATGTGACTTTCACATCAGATTTTTATACTATGTTTTCTGCACTTATATGCCAGATTTTAAAGGCACTGGCCTCTTTCCATTAAAATTTGTGTCATTTGTACATTATATTTTTTCGGTCCCCACATAAGAAATTCTGTCATTCTTATGCTCCAATCCTCATTGCTTATAGAACCAATAATTATTTGAACTGCCAATCACAAGAAAGATACAGATCAAATGTTTCTTTTGCTTTTTGCTTGCTTGCATCCTTGTTCACTCTTAGAATGGATCCATCTACCTAAGAGCGAGACAGATGTACTTGTTTACTTTTGCTTTGATTGTAAGATGAATGGACAATGGCTGTCCACCCTGGTGTCTAAAATGTTACATGCCGACTTTACCTACTTCCTGCTGGATCTTATATTCACATGGATTTCATTGGAAGTATTTTGATACTGGTTTACTGTATATATGCGTGTATCTCAATGTGCGTTTGTCTCTGATAGTTAGTGGATGTGTTGTTTACTCTTATATTTACAAACCTTCATTTCCTTCATTATTATTCTCTGTATTCTCTAGGATGATATTACATATTTTCAGTGAAATTTCCATACAACAATTACAGATATAACGAGAATACTCTTTATAATGTTAAAATATTTGTCCCAACATTCTTTCCATTAAAATAATATTAAATTCCCCTCGATTTTACAATTTTCTTAATAAGGATAAACCTCTCCGTTATGATTACATTTAGAATACTTGTAATATACCTTCTCTCAGGTACAACAATAAAATAGGCTGCGAAAGTGCAAGTCATGAACTCCCCCGTTTAAAGAATTCACCTTCCTTGAACTTGATCGCAATTCCCCTATCATCATATGAACAATGCAGTAAGCCAGCGCCAGCAGTGAATGGCATGCTTGTTTAGTGGTGTGTCGTGTATTGTGTTTCTCTATCAGCGTGGCTTCACGTAAAGAAATAAATTAGTCTTCAGCAGAAATTAACTGTAATTAAAGAAATTGATAGAGGCATGAAGCAAACTGTAGCAGCGAGAAAGTAGGCTATGGACTTCCGCAATCTACGGTGGTGACTTTTTTAAAGAAAAGGAAGGAGATTGAGGAAACTCACAATTCAGATGCCTTGGATCCCACTTTAAACCGCATTTACTGATGTTGATGCTGCAACATTGAAGTGGTTCTATGAAAAAAGAGCTTTGAACATTCCAATAAACGGACCATCGATTTGTGCTCAAGCTAAGAAGTTTGTTACCATGCTTGGTGTGGAAGACTTCAAGGCTAGCAATGGGTGGCTCATCTGCTTTAGAGTTAATTCAAGAAGAAGAGAAGTCTGCACCAACAAATTACCCAAATCTCTGGCACAATAATGAAATGAAATAAATCACAAAGAAAAATGCCAGAAGATATTTACAATGCTGACGAAACTGGGATGTTTTACCACCTTCTTCCTGGAAAAACTTGGTCATTGAAAGAAGAGAAGTGTAACGGAGGGTAAAAATCAAAACAGTGCTTGATTGTCCTCCTCTGTGTGAACGCGACAGGAACACACAAGCTTTGGCCCTTGGTTAAAGTCTCAAGCCTAGATGCTTAAAAAATATTAGAAGTTTACCAGGTAAGAATTTTTAAATTCAAATTTTTCGAAAACTGACAATGATATTAACATTATGAATCTTATAATTGCTTAAGTCTTATTATGTGTTTTTCTTTTGTTTCAGTTGATTACAATGCAAATAAGAAGGTGTGGATGGAGGGTACCATTTAAAAAAGATGAAGAGAATTTACTCTTAGTGGATAAAATACCTTAAAAATTAAGCACGACGTTTCAGCTCTTCCACCGAGCTTTCTTCAGGTGCGCTCCACTCAACGACTGACTCTCTGGATGAAGAAGACTCCACTCGTTCCGCCGTCCTGTCACTATTGATCATGAAAATCGTGCATCTCTAATGTTTATCGATCCATTCAGGTGGAATGCTGAAATCCAAGCCTGCCACCACGTTTCCTGGTAATGCTGGAAATGCAACTGTTGTCTTTTCATTTCTTAATCTCTTAACTAAATCCAGCCACTCATCCCCCAAATCCCCGTCGTATCTATTCAAACTTGCAACCCTATTTCCCACAATATTCCACGCCTCACATACTTTTCTCCTAACCTTGTTTGGCTCAATTTTCTCGATACTGACTTCCCCAATGTGATGTTTGTGTTGTATCATGTGTTCACTTAACCCTGTTGCGGGTTTATTGTGCTTTATGTCCCTTTCGTGTTCTTTTAATCTAACCCTGAAACTTCTTCCAGTTTCCCCAAAATACAAAGCCTTACAGTCACTACAAGAAACAGAGTATACCCCGGGCATCTCCATAACATCGTTCTCTGTTTTTCCAATTCGTTTATACTGAGAAAAGTATTCCCCTATTGTTTTTCTACTTCTGTAAGCTGGATTGATCCCGTGTTTACGAAATACCTTTGCTAACCTTTCGCTAGTTTTAGGGACGTATAAAAGACTTGCAAATTTTGCATCACTGTTGTTTTTGCTTTTTTCCCCTTTTTTCATATTATGTATTTGTTTACTTGCCTTATTCCAAATTTCATTAATCCTTCGTTCCTCAAAACCATTCACCTTGGCTAGTCTTAATACTTCTTTCCTTTCGATTTCCAAACAGACAATAGTTGCATTTCCAGCATTACCAGGAAACGTGGTTGTCGTAATATTATAGTGTGAGTGAATTATTTTTATTAAATTGAAGATCAGCCGATAGAACAAATGACGAATGCCATGCAAGTGTATGCGCGCACACCAAGATTGAGTTCGCTAGTGTTTACGTGGAATTGAATATGATTTGAATCCGATCCATTTCTTCATTTGCAGGAAAATTCATTCTGGACTGAGTCCGTGTCTACAGGATTTCAACATGGGGATCAGACTCAGATCGATCTGAATCCTGCATGTAAACGTACTAGTGAAATGTTGGCTTCTGCTGTAACGAAGTATGGTGAATTGTGTGGTGAAACTGTTCCACCTACTGTAGAATACCTTAGGGTAGATGATGAGGTGATTATTGTTGTTCGGAGCTAAGAGAAGAAAACGTTGTAGAGGAAATTCAAAACAAACAGGCAGGAGATGAAGAAGAGAAAGAAGAACAAAGTGTGCACCTACCGACCTTAACCACACTAGAAGCCATTGCCTCTTGCGAAGCTCTACAAAAATTTATGTTAAGTGTTCCATCGATTCCAGAAAGTCATTTAGTGACCCTCGAAGCAATAAGGTCTTTATGTGTTTCCCTCTCCTTAAAAATAAAAAAAAAAAAACAGATGTCATTTCAGACTTTTTCAAAGAGGGCCAAAAGTGATGTATCATCCTTTTCATGGTTGCTGTGACTAATACTGTAATTTGAGTGAGCATAAAGTGAGTGGGCATAGTGTATTGTAGTAGAGTATAATAATTCGTTTCAGGGTAGAGTGAATAGTTCTTGTGTCAAAATTACTTTATTTATCTTAAATACTTTTAAAAAAAAACTTCAATTACAGGAGTAGTTCACTATATGCCATCAAAATTAGAACACTTTTTGTAAATTTTCGATAGGCTATAACAGTAACAACAATCTTTTATACTGGTCCATGCAAAATCATTTGATTGAGATTTCACTGTAAATAAATTTCAATTCTAATTGTACCTAGCGGAGGGCTATTGAATTACAACAAACACACCTCTTAGCTTAACAAGCTAAGGATCAGTTCTTCCTGATAGCAGTTCCTCGGTGGTATTACAAGACATCTTCCAGTTAAGCTATCTGGAAGTCTCGTATCAGGAGGAATTGTTGGCAGGTGGTAATACAGGCCCTTAGGTTTGTTGGAATACACTTTACATTCCTGATTAACAAGTGTAAACTAACATCAGGATGAGTGTCATTTTGTCGAGTTAGAAGGTAGTGTGCTAATTTCGTGTTGTTGTTAGGTAAGTATAAGCATTGCTTTTTTGTAATGGTACGCAACGGTATGCAGTACCGACACTTTTTTTTAATTGAATTATTTGGTATATTCCTGTCACAATTTCTATAAAGTGAGAGCCTATTTCTTAAAACCAAGCTTGTTTGCTTTTGTAAGATTTCTATACACATAATTGATATAAACATATGATTGCTTCTGTAAATTGCCATGGCTACTGGACTGCAAGGAGTTGGGGGTTGGTTTTTCCAGCCCTCAGGAAACAAACTACTGCTGTGGTGAAGGGCACACTAACGGTATCCATATTGCACCAAGTGTAGTTAATGCTAACATAATAACCAAATAGTATACAGCTAACCATCACAGTTAATCAGGGGTTAGTGCATATTTATATTTAATTGGATTTGTTATTTACATATGATTTGAAAAAGCATAATCTCTTGGTTTGTGCTGTAGAAGCAAGCGAGTTCAAAGTTGTTTGGTACGATTGTAGGAACAAGGAGTGCACGTGGTTCACAAGTAGAGAAGTAAAATGAGTAAAAAAAGTAATTATTTTGCACTGGTGTGCAATAATAGAAAGCATGATGATGCTTTTGAAGCATCTTATAAATCTGCAAACGTGAATCAAGTGAATGTGAAGAAAGCGTTGCAAGTAGGTCTACCGGTAGTTTTACTGCAATTGAGGAGAGAAAAAATTCTGCCCATGATGGGCCCGATTGTTGAACGCTAACTCAGAAAAATGACTTCTGGGAGAAGTGTGGAAGCTCTTGTGGATTCAGTTCAAAAGTTTTGGTGAGTACTGCCACCTTTTTTTTCTTAGAAAAAAAGCACTGCATATAAGGTAAGTTAAATATGATTGTTTCTTTATTAAGTGACATTATGAAATTTAAATTTAATGTAATGATCATTACAACATTCTAATGGCTAGTTGAAACCTATATCATCATGTAAACTAGCCTTAATTCGTACATCATACCATTCATGTGAAAACTTGGCTTCTGAATTCATAATTTTCAGTCCTTTCAGTATTTTTCAGGAGACTACTGCATTGAGAATTACTCTTCCGGTCAAAAAATTTCCATGTTCAAGGAAGAAATCTGAAAATGTTTTTCTGGCAGTGAGGCAAGAATACTTCCAAATTTCAGCCCTTCAATCATCTGTGTTCTGAAGATTCATATTAAATTAAACACTGCGGAATGCATCATATGGACTGTGGCATCATAAGTCTCCATCTCGAGTTTATTGCTAAATGGCAGTATTTGGAGTCATGTGGTCATCATTTCTTGACTCTAAAAACACTTGATTTCAACAGTCATAACAAATTAACAATCCATAATTATGAAAACTAGCGAAGAGTGTTCTCAAATGAAAAAATCGGAATTATCCAATCCTTGAAGGTTCTTGAGATATCAAGAAACGTGAAATGTGAAGTGAGGAGGAGTTCTCGAGTTATCGCTCAGTCGTGTCACTTCGGTTAACTTCATTAACGTGGTATCAATTTTGCAGGCAAGAAAGGCATACGGTATATATGAGCACACAGCTACCATGCGCATGTTGCCAGATTGCTGATTTTTAACAGACCATCGCACTGCAGACGAGAGAGCTTTGATATGTTATGAATCTTTACTCTGACAACGCTGAATTAAATTAACTCTTATTAGCTTGTGTTTGCAATGATTTTGAAGAGCGGTGCTGTGTACACCACTTCTTGTTTATATTTGAATGTATGCTTAGTGAAGGAAGGTTGTTGCAGGGCTATCTACTGCTTTGCCCCTGACAGTACATCAGCTGGTACAGATTTGCCAACCTATGATTTAACCAATTAAGACTAAACTCTGAGATTAGTTAAATGGCCAGAAGTATATTTCAAAAACTTAAACTGTCTTTTCTGAAAGAAAGTTCAAGACAAATTTCTGTATATTGTCAAAGAATCACAAAATCACTTTTCTTTTTCTTAGTTTAAGCTTAAACAGTTTTCTTTTTAAAATATGAATGTAAATACAATCTGGCAATAGTCCGAGAAACAGTCTTTGCAGAGTTGCCCCGGAGCTTAACCTGTCGAGACAAAGAATCCAAGACAAAAAAGGGGGGGAGGAACTTGCCCATACTTTACAAATAGCCCCACTCGCGTCGTATTCATTGGTTTTCAAGTTCTGGTTTAGAAATACCGCAATTATTTGCTGTTCAAATGTAATGTAAGCTAATTTTTTTGTATACTGCTGAATTGAGCGGGATAATTGTAGTGTAGTTCTACTTGATTTTAAAAATGTGGAAAGAATTGTCCTGCATCTCTCACATAGGCGTAACCAGGCCGACCATATGGGGGGGTTATAACATCTGGGGGTATGGAATACCCCCCCAGGGAGAGGGGGGTCCTCCCCCGGAAAATTTTAAAAATTAAGATGCAAAATAACGAGTTTTAAGCTTTCGGGGGTCCTCCCCCGGAAAATTTTAAAAATTAAGACGCAAAATAACGAGTTTTAAGCTTCCCACGCTTTATACTTGTATTAAGTAATTTATGGGCAGACTTAAAAAATTATTCAATTTTCCTTTTTTTAATCAATGGGGGGGTTCAAAAACTCCCCTCGGTACGCCTATGATCTCACACCTTGCTGACATCAGTATTCTTCTAAGGATTTAGAGTAAATAAAATGGCGCAGAGAAAACATACTGGGTACATCTTTTTAGCTGTAATGATGTAAGTAATGGCTAGTTTGTTACAGTACTTTTGTCGTCTACCTCGATGGCAAATATATACAAGAAAGAAGAAACCACATCTTCACTACTAATAACTCTAGCTTTGAACCGCAAAAACATCTGCGTTTTTTAGATGAATCATCTTTGGCGTGGATAAGGAAAACTTCAGGCAATTCTGGCTAAGCTAGATGCTAATCTCTCGACAAATATGTCTCAATCGAACATGGAGGAACCCGTATACGGTCGGTGGAACTTTGTCCTTAATTTTTTACTTCGAAAGTTGGAAAGTTTAATGGTGTTGATTGCAGGTCTGGATGCCCGGGTCTATCTCAGGCCCTTAGATTTCTAAGGTGGATTGGGGCGCACTCGGATATCTAAGGAATACTTGATTAAAATATTAGCTTTGGTCAGGGAAACCATAAGGACTGGAGGAATTGGCATGCTGTCCACATAGAAAAGAATTAAACTTCTGATATGAAAATATAAAAATTAAAGTGGAACGGGAATGAATTGGCTAATTATAAATTATCTGAATACGAACTGATGGGGTAAGGAAATAGACTGCTGTCTTTGGAAATATTTGTGAAACAATAGGAAATAATTTATGCCATATTTTGAACTGTGAATGACTGATGTAAAATGTGCTATCTGAAAGTAAAGAAACATATTACTAGTACTGTACCCAAAACATCTTATTAACTCGTTCCCTTGAAACCTCAGTTAAATAATATTGTTTTATTGGTGTAATTTGTTTGTTTCCGTATCCACAATACCAGAAAATCAAAACCATTGAATATGAATTTTCGAAGAGAGTCTGATGTTCAGATGTGTTGTCGGTTGCACTCAATGACCTACATTTTTCCACCAACGTCTCGGGTGGTGCAACATCTTTTCGGGTGGTTTTTTTTTTAATATAGTGGTTTTTGCTGTATTAAAAGCCTTTTCGAAACCATATGGAAGTACGGAATTGTTATTTTTCCCCGCTATAATTCACATTAATTATATTCGAATTAGGTAACAATAAAATATAGTGTTGTAACGTTACAAAATTTCAGAAGCATAGTTTTTAATGCCCTTAAATTCTATCCACTTTTGATATTTTATGGTAGTCTCTCTGATTCTTACTACCGGTACCTCATAAAATGATACATAATATTTTATTAGTATGCCTAAATATAGCATCATTCGTGTGGGGTTTTACGGCATTCCTTTAGAATATGCCAAGTACGGTTAGACTTATCGCGATCATTTTTACTTTCTCGCATATACGTAGTATAGAGAAAGTATTGTGATCGTGACAAAAAATCGAAGTCGAGATAACACCGGGAGAGCACGTTTCATGAAGCCTAGAAACCGAAAAAAATATTTTTGGAATGACGTCTGTCCGTCTGTCCGTGGACAAGCACAGCGGGTAAACGGTTCATTGTATTTACTTCATTTTTTGAATTAAGGACTTTTTCGAAATTTTGTCGAACCGCCCAGAAATTTAGTTTTACAACTGAAATATTAAGGGGACTTTTCATGAAACCTTTTAAAAAAAAAATGTTTTTTTTTAAAAATGGCTCAAACGATTTTAATAAAAATTTAAAATTGTAAAGTCTTATCTGTGACTAATAAAATGGCTATATCCGTATTTCCGCAAAAATGACTTAAGGGGCACTTTACTCGTATCCATTTTCAATTTTTCTAGATTATATCCATTACAGTAGGCGATACATGAAATCCTATTACAGTAAAGTTGTAGAAAGATTTAAAATGAACATTTTTTGTTTAACACATTTCTTTGTACATTTAATAGATATCAAGATAAAAACGAAATAAGGACAGCTTAAATGCGAATTTCAGAACATAAATGTAAATTAAAATATGAATGACATTTTGTTGCCCCTAGTAACAAGAAAACTGTACTTATTGTTGTGAAATGCAATCAGTTTAGCTCAGTCGCAATGAACACACTAAAACCAATTACAGCGAGGTGGTAGGCCTATGGGCTAACAGGGAAGAGGTCCTGAGTTCAAATCAAACCTCGTGGCCGCCCAAATTGACTTGGGTTTTTCATGGTTCCGTCGTTCGCAAAGGCAAACGCCGGGTTTGTAGGACTTGCTTATTTTTCCATAACTCATCGCCGCCATGTCACTGGATATTATAATCCATTAAACTGAATATCACATAAGAAGACATCTCTAAACAATAGAAACATGACGCGAATGAGTTGTTAATATAGACCAGCGTTTCTCAACCTATGGTCCGCGAACACGGTGCAGATGGTCCGCAGACATAATTAATTAAAAAATATCATAAAGCAAGTGGGAAGTAAAGAAGTAGAAATTTTTCACATAAAATGAACACTAGATGTCAAAGGTTTAAAATCTTCGAAAATATAGGTCATATTGACTAAATTTGACTAATATTGAACCAAAAAAAATAGGAACTCTGCAAGAGGCGTCAAGCTCAACCGTCTCATTAAAAGTGAGTAATAACATAATTCCTAATTATAATATCAAATTGGTAATACATATTAAAGTGTGTTCAAAATATAATTTTACTGTCAATCGTTTCATTCCAATTCAATAACTGTGTTTCCGTCGGATTAAAAAAAAATGTATTTCGTTATAACGACCTATAATTTAATACCCCAGATATTAAGAATATAGGCCTACATATAGCCTACTTTTAAAAATTGGATGTAAAATTTGGGGTCCGTAAAGTTTTTACTCATTTTAGAGGTCCTCGGGTTCAAAAAGGTTAAGAAACGCTTATATAGACTAATGTTTCACGCAAACATACTAAACACGTGGTATGACCTACATGCAGTTAAAGCGTGCAATATAACCTAAGTAGTAGTAGTAGTGGCGAAATTCAAATATAAGTCGCCTTTATCTTCCCCATTCGATATTCACATTTGCACGGACTGTGTGATGTATTTTGTTTCTGAGCGAAGCAGAGTGACCAACTGCCCATGTATACTGTTGCATAGAGCTAAATAATGGATAACACTAACCACATAGTTAAGTACGCGAAGCGGAGGCGGCAGCCGTAGCGAAGCGCCCTTGCATTTTCGAATAATGTACGATACACTGTTTGTAGGTTTCGAAAATGTGGCATATTATATCTCTCGCAAGGTTTGTCAGCCTGCCACCTCTCGTCTAGCGGTAAGACGTCACACCTCCAACGTCCAATCACAAGTTTCTTCATAATACCAGGACAGAAGAATTTGCTAGATCGTGGTATAAAAGAAACTGCATCGGTGAAGATAGGTTGGGTGGGACCGATTTATCCCAAGGTGCGACTTATATTTGAATTTTCCCGTAGTAGTAGTAGTACTAATAATATGCATTTTTACTGTCATTGATTATTATTATTATTATTATTGTTATTATTCTTATTATTATTTCACGGTAAAAGCATTGAACATAAAGATCAACCCTGATGCTTTCCGTTCTAGATACTTGTTGTTTTATGAAAATGTAATAAGTAAAATTTAATTGTCTTTAATTTAATTTTTTCTGTGCTAGCCTTTACACGTATATGCGAGAAAGTTTGTGCAACGCATTTTTGCACCATTTATTTCAATATACAGTAAGTTTACTGTAGCCAAGCGCAAAGTAGCCGGTATATACAGTGACATCTGTGGGGAAAATAAAGTGTCATTCGTTTGTAGATAATGGTGGCAGTTTACTGCTTCTAGGGACTGCTTATCAATTTTACAAGTAAAGCAAGTCTCCGTATTGTCTAACTCAAATTTAACTTCTGCAGGCAAAGAAAGGAACTCATCTTTCCTATCCTGGGACTACAGATGTTTCACCTTCATCGTCATAATGTCAGTGATGGCGTTGAACGGTTTCTTCCAACTTGAACATTCGGCATCATCCCAATCCAGAGAACACTCAGAATAAATGCAAGTAAGCTTATTTATTATACTATTTATAGATTATTCCCCGGTATAATGTAGTTAAGTAACGGCTGTAAATAATCTTACGGCTGGTGAACATTACAATGTGAAAAGCTCATCGAACCTAACCTAACCCCATAACACTTAGGCTGTTCTGTACCGTCACCGTGGTAGGAGAATGGGTCCCATATGCCATACAATTCAAAATATCGGATGATAACGACAGTAATTGAGCCCCACACTTCATTTTACAAGGCCCAAACAAAGGAAATTTGTGCAAAAACACGCTGTCTCTCTATACCAAACCTAAATCTGTCTAGCAACACAACCAAACGTTTCAAGGACCAGTGGCAAAGTAAACAAAAACAATAGTTAGCAGTGGCATTCGTACTCCCCTCCTATCGTATAAACAATTTCGATTTTAAAAAAATATATAAATTACCTCCTTTTGTCGTGAACATTACGATTTGATGGATCTTATCAAACATTACGATTTGATGGATCTTATCAAACAGAAACTTAGTTTATCGTAGTTTACCCTAAATTGTCAGCGATTCGAAAATTCATTCCAAAACAGGACGATACGGCTAAGTCACTCCTGGAACGTTAATGCATGATATTTTCTGACTAGCTAATTCTTACGTGATTAAGCATGTAATGAATAACGAAAACCACAAAAATGATTGAAACGCATCGACTTCCACAATGTCTCATTGCAGGCAAGACCATTGACACAACCTATTTTAATGATGGTCACGTTATTAACATCATTTCATTGTGGAAAATACCTATTTTCTTTTTAGATTGAACTCTTTGCTACTCCTAATAAATAAGGGGCTGATGCCATGCTAATTTAGTGAACAGCAAAGCAAACCTATGACTGTTTGAGGATTTGTTGTACTGCGCATGACCAATTCATTAACTTTTCCGTGATTTTGCACTTTGGGAACCGGTGTGCAATCGGTATTTTCTACTCTAAATCGAGTAAGATGTTGTTCGATATTTACGAAACAAGAATACGAAATAATTTTATTGGTTAATAATTTACAAAAACTAAACTTTTAAAGAAATTCATATTTCTTATGCCGTTAATTAATCTTAAAGTTCTACCAGGCATTTTAGCATTAATGTGAACTTTAGAGTGACATTTCATCACAATCTGATGTGAGATTATGAGTTCCGTGTATAACGCATTAATTTTTATGCCTTATACCCTCAAAATCAGAAAACCAGAGAAGAAATCAGGGCCTACCAAATTAATAGAAACTTTTCTTACTGATAGTTTGTTTCCACAAAGCGCTGCCATGGTTCAGTTAAACTGATAACGATAAGAAATAACTCGTTTTAATGATCACAAAAATGCAGATTTTGTTTAAATCCTTAGATACCAATTTCTCTCACATACTAATTAGTTTATTCTTTTAGATTCATTTATAGCTAATGTTTACATTTTTCCCAGCATACTTTCTTATTAAGTAGGTCTACCTCAGAAAGGATGCCTAGGTTATTAATAATTAATCGCCACAGCTTAAGGATAATTTATTTGCTAATATTTACTCAAATTTAGAAAAGAATAATGCTATTTTATTCCTCTGACATCATAGAAAACTCAAGTTGTGCTTCTTTATTGATTGCAAAGCTGTTTGAGAAATTCAGCTAACTCTAAAAGATAAGCAGGTACAATTTTAGCTAATCAGCGACATATTCGTTATCTCGTATAAATACAAACGTTCTTATTTTGAAGGTTAGGTAACCCTAAAACCAATTTTAAATCAATACGTTTTTATTTCGATGTACTTTCGTGTACAGTATGACAGTATGCCTGCTTACTTCCTAGTGTATGATATGCGTTTTAAGGATATATAACTGTCCACTTCATGATTTTACTTATGCTCGTATTTATCATATTTCTAGAAACAAACTGAGTTTATATACAAATTCTATAGCTTCTAACAATATTACAACCTCAAGTTTCTATGCTCTTAGTGTCGTAAAGAAAATAAATACCTTTAGCAGCATAGAAAAATACCGTTCATGGACAGAGGGGGAACATCTAAAATGTTTTCGTGTACCGGTAATTGCCATAAACGAAATCGTACTAATCAGATTAGAATAGAGTAGGCATTTACCCTTTGACATGTAACACGTGTAATAGACATCGTCATTATACACCATATTTTGGGAAACTTTTATTATCTTGCATTATTTATACATAATTATGTAGCCTATGCTTAGGCCTATAAGTTAGGCGCAAGGTTAATGGAGGGAGGAGTCGGGCGCGTGAAAATAGGAGTTGTGGTTACTGTGCATGTCTCTGATAGGAAATTTATGGTAGAGCCTGTAAACTTTTCTTATGGTACGGTACATAAACTGTCCATGAGAACACACATAACAGAAGATTGCAAATAATATTTCATGAATTCTTGCCAAATCTTGCATTGGGAATGCCTGTGGTCAAAGTGCGCATGCGTAAATGATGTGTTCATGGTTTATGAGTACTTTGGGAACAAACCTATTGAAGCAACAACTTTACTATCGAAATTAATGATGATGGAACTCCCTCTTCTTTAGATAATACGGATGTATGGGAAATGAAAATGTTGATCTTGATGTAGCGATTGTGTAAAAATTAATCGTTTAAGCAAAAAAAAGCTATAAAGATATTTCGGTACACTGGCACGAACTCGCATCTCACATACAAAAACAATGGAACATAATTGCGATAAAAATAAAATCAGGTAAACTGATTTAACAAAGTAGCCTACCAGACTGCTTTTGTTTAATCAGTAAAAATTTCAATTATGATATGCAGAAAATAAATTATTTTTTAATCGATTTCAGAGTTAAGCTCCAGATCGATTCATTAAGCAGGGCTTACAGAAGAACAAAGGTCTGAAGTTTGATAAGAATATGTGGGTAGTGTTATTTGTCAAAGCTATGTATATGAACACTGTAAAACAATATGTTTTCATGATAACTGATTTGCATTTGATAAAATCTGTTTAATTTATTGCCATAAAATAGGCACTAAATTGGGCATTACTCCAGTACCAGTCAACCGATTTGGTCCAAAATCAAAAGGCTTCGTCCTATGGACGTTAGAAATGCGTATAACAAGTTTCATGGAAATCCGATTACGGGTATTCGAGTTAAAGCGCGTGCAGACACGGACGAACAGATATTTCCCGTCCACCACACAATCTCATAAGCAGGGCCCGGATTCTAATGACATGTCATCTTTTTATTGATGCTGCATAGACATTGCCAACTTGTAGATAAATCCTAATCATGGTCTCTAGATTATAGAAATACATTTTTATTAGGTCATTTTTTGTCATTTTATGCAATTTTATATTTTTAGGGCATTTATTTCAATTTTAGGTCATTATTTTGTCATTTTTGTGTCATTTGCTTCCTTATTTAGTCATTTTCGTGCATTTACATTGAGTATATTAACTTTTTTTTTTCGTCGCTGGCGGTGCTGTCTTTGAAGTGTTGTTTGTTTAATGCAAGAAGGAAAAATTCGGCGTAAAGTGTTGTCATGTTTCAGTCGGAAATAAGAATCAAAGAAACGAAAAAAATGTATTATATTACTATTGTTATTAGATTGACTTCGCACCAGAGTATGCCACCTGCTTGGATCTGAGAGTGCAAACTACTGTTTACCCTCAATAAACAACAATATGATCCGGCAGACCACAAAAGGAAATGCCGAATTTTGACTCACCAGTGCCTCATTGCCAGTATAAATTTCCGTGAGAAAAGAACATTCACAACATTACAGCTATTTACAGTTTTTACAATTATGTACAAAGTAGTCTATAACTTTTTGTGTACAATAATAATTTTTATAAATAAAATATCAGTTTTTAGGTAATTTTTTTTATAATTATTAAGTCATTTTCTTGAAAATTTAGGGTCATTTTATAGGTCATTTTTCAAACAATTTTAGGCCATCAGAATCCGGGCCCTGCTCATAAGGTTCCATTCTGGCACCAAATTATAAAAGTAAGGCGGTGTGCAGCGGTGATCAGTTGCAATTTTACACATCCTTACACCGGATTAATCAATAATTCAATAGCTAAATAGTCACATTAAAATGACCAGTGTAGCCTACATTATACATAACCTCCCATAACAATACAGCTCCCAAACTTATCTTCTCCAGTTGTCTTGAAATGTAGTTTAGGCCTACCGGTAGGACCAAGGGTCAAAGTGTATGCTCAAATTTTGAGAGCTCTGAAGCTCTTAGTTTATTTGAAGTGGGTAAAATGGGGGGGGGGGGAATATGGCATGCAGATGAAAACAAAAAAAATATATAACTTAGGCTACGTTGTATAAACTTTTTTCCTGTATCTCAATGCGGAAAGCAAACTCAGATCAGTGCGGCCTGGGTGAAGTTCACTTTCTAAGCCTAAGTTCGCGGATTCGAAGGCGTTTATGTGTGCATAAATGTGACAGGTCCATGTCTGTAATTTACCGGCATGTAAAACAACTGCGGGAACATAATTCCGGCACAGTGTCAATGGTGATAGACCTAACTGACAGTACAGCCCCGTCATTAAATAGCCATAAAACCAACCAATAAAAAAGGATTTTTTTAAAAGTATTTAACATAAATTTTCGCAGTCATTTTAAATGTGTGTCATTTCAAATTCTCTGGTTTCGTTGGTAATAATTATTATTGTGTCGACATCTCACTGTTGTTGGCATGAAGTACGTGTATTTTTATCGTGCAGTATTTACACTTGCCATCTTCTCAACACAGTAGCCAACCAGAAGAGCACAGAAGCATGGAAAAAGACGGATGCTTAGAATCTGGCTAACATATTTACACCCAACCTACCTCTCCTCGAAACTAAACTGTGAATGATTGTAACCATATCATAATAAGCTTTTGATAATCTTTTAAACTCCATCATTCTGTCCATGTGGCTTGTAAGAGGGCTGCACCTCGTTAAAACATGTCGGTCGGGGGCAAAAGAAGCTGAGAATGTTATAACAAGCTTTAATAAACTGTGAAAGAACATGATGTTTATTGCTGGTGTTTAATGCTTCTGCTTTTTGATGTCTTAATATTACAGGAGCCTTGTGGCTTTTGAATATCTTCATATGGCTCCCATATCAAAGAAGAATTTTTCATAAAGAATCTTTATAAGTTAGACAAGTTTGAAGATTGATAATTAATTACACAGCACGAAAGATCACAAGTAATCTTGCGTGGCCTTAAATTTAAAGTGCGCGCCGGTCTGGGTGAAACTGGCTGTATGTTATTATTGTGTTAGGATTTTTAGGTGCAATTTCCATATGGAAAAGGGAAGGGGAAAGGTGCTAAAATAATCAAAATAGGTAGAAAAAGGTCCCACTAAACCCGTTATGTAACAAATTCACACTGACAAACAGGAGGCTACTAGCTAATTCCATTGAAATTAAAGAAGAACGGAATAGCCTATATAAATAAGCATTTTCTACTCCTGCAAGCTAATGATTCTGATAAAATTAAAAGGACAGAATATAACAAATAATTATTTTTCACTGTTGCTGTTGCGCCTTCAGTGCTGCTTGTACTGAATGCAGACAGGCTCACTACTTCCAAGTTCACTGCAAGCTGATGAAAAGTTCATTGAAAGTTCCTTTAAAATCTTAGATATTGTAACAAAACCAAAATAATGATAATACAGTGAGTCGCACGCAAGAGTTGGCCAATGACGCGGGTTTCTGCGTCGCGGCGGGTACAGCTCCAACTCACGAGCGATCGGGTGAAATATCTAGGCAAATAAAGCCGCGATCGGTGTAATAATTCAGGTTCTCACATTTACAGTTAAAATTATAATGAAAATAACCACGTACCTCATCACAAGAGATGTTGGAAATGTTCTCCTCTTGCATTCACACAATAGGAAATTTTATTTCACGCGCATAAGTTCAGCTTCCGACACAGAGTTCTCTTGTGATAGGTCTATGTGATAATGTCTTTAAGTTCTTCTAACAGTGTGTGAATATTATTTATGAGGAAACTTGAAAAATACAGTGTATAGGTCAATTTCCCATACATTAGAAGAACTTAAAGACAATATCACAAGAGAAATTAACTCTATATCGGAAGCTGTACTTATGCGCGTGAAAGAAAATTTCCTAAAAGGGCGCCAGTATTGTGTGGGTGCAAGAGGAGAACATTTCCAACATCTCTTGTGATGAGGTGCGTGGTAATTTTCATTGTAATTTTAACTGTAAATGTGAGAACCTGAATCATTACACCGATCACGGCTTTATTTGCGTAGATACTTCATCAGATCGCTCGGGAGTTGGAGCTGTGCCCGCCGCAGAAACCCGCGTCATTGGCCAACTCTTGCGTGGGACTCACTGTATAATAAAATTTCAATCACACTCAAAAGTTAATGGCTATAAACGATTAAATGCGCTTTAGAAGGTTATAAAAAATCTGCATTAAAGTACAGAGAGGGGGACGAAAGGGGATTGTGGGCACAGTGAAAAAAGGGATAAATGCCTTTTAAAATGGGGGGAAGGTGCTAGAAATTTGCCTCCATTCTCAACCAGAAATAACGTGTTACACTGTGGTTTCTTTCACAGGAACTCGAATTTGCCCTACGAAAAAAGGTGCGCACCTAGAAATCTTAACCCTGGTTATTACATTTAATATCATTTTCAAATTAATATTTGTATTAGTTTTATTGCTGCAAAAAATTATATTAACATTACTTTTAGTTCTTCAGATTTTATTATATTTATGATCCTACCATTGAAATAAATGGTGCAAAAATATGCTGCACAAACTTTCTCGAATATACGTGTTAAAGGCTAGCACAGAAAAAAGTAAATTATAGGAACAATTAAATTTTATTTATTACATTTTCAGAAAACTGATACGTATCTAGAACGGAAAGCATCAGGGTCGGTCTTTATATTCAATGCGTTACCGTGAAATAATAATAATAATAATAATAATAATAATAATAATAATAATAATTCCAATAACAACAATAATAATTTGGGGTTTGCATGGTTTGCTCAATCTCAAAGGCAAAAATACAAGATACATTGAGATATAGCCGAACAATAGAAGAAAATGCTGCACTAATGAGTAGGGGGCGGATTTTTATGACATGTCATATTTTTCCCTTTTGCATTATTTCAGGTTTCCGACTGATTTAAACCCGATTCCAAGTATCCTGGTGAAAATGGAACGGCTTTTATTGTGCATATAACTGCATATTTAGGAAATCTTCAACTATTGTAGCATATTTAGTATGAATATGCATATTTAGGTAATATTTTTGGCATATTTTTGTGCGTATTAAAGAAATTTAGAAGTTTCATATCATATTTTGTAAATTTTGCATTATAATGATACTTTCTGAGAATTTACAGGTATTTTAAATAATTAACATTATATTTTAATAAAATGAATTGTAATGAAACTTAAAAATATATACACAATGTGTAAATGGTAAAGTCATATTTTAAATTTTATTGGTCATATTTTAATGTTTTTAGGTCATAAATGCATGCATATATCCTATTTTTTAGGTCATAGAAATCCGCCCCCTATTAATGAGTTATTACAAAGAGCCTACTGGTAAATTTGGGTGGCCACGAGGTTTGATTTGAACCTAGGACCTTTTCCGTATTACCCTATACCACCTCGCTCTAATTGATTTTGGTGTGTTCATTACGAATGTGGTAAACTGACTAATTATGTCACAACAATATCTAAGATTATAGTATTCTTGTTACTCTGGGCAACAAAAGAATATTCATATTTTAATCAAAATGTATGTTCTGAAATTCGCATTTAAGTCATGTTATTTCGTTTTTGTCTTGGTACCTTTTAATTTTATAAAGAAATGTATTTAACAAACATTGTTCTTTTAATTTAATAGGTTTTCATGTATCCCCTAAACTGTAATGGAGATAATCTAGAAAAATTGAAAATGGATACGAGTAAAGTACGCCCTAAGTCATTTTTACAGGGAAACGGATATAGCCATTTCATTAGTCATAAATAAGAGGTTCCAAATTTAAATTTTTATTAAAATCGTTGGAGCCAATTTTTCAAAAATCAAAATTTTAAAAAAAGTCTTGATGAAAAGTCCCCATAATATTTAAGTTATAAAACCCAAATTCTGGGCGGTTCGATAAAATTTCGAAAAAGTCCTTGATTAAAAAAATGAAGTAAATACAATGGACCGTTTATTCGCTGTGCTTGTCCACGGACGGACAGACAGACGTCATTTAAAAAAAAAAAAAAAAAAAAATCGGTTTCTAGGCATCGTGAAACATGCTTCCCCCAAAATACCGCCCCAATCTTAATTATGGTTGAACTAATTAGTAACTACTGTATTGTACAGAGTATCTAACAAATTCAAGATCTCGGGAATCTTATTGCGTTATCTCCAGTTATTCCATCGTTTTTATCATTGCTCTGTGTTCGGTTACGTGTGTACAGTTTATTCCATTTACCATCGTAATTGTTTTCCCCAAGTTAACCATGCTTTCACGTTAATTAAGTCCATCCAATCATCTGTCCGTCTCTAATTTTTCCGGAAACGCACCCGTTTGCAGTGGCGTTCCTAGGGTGGAACGGAGGGGGCGGTCCGGCCCGGGCCCCATTTACTATGGGGCCCCCATTGATGCCCCACCCTAATATAAAAATTAATGTTCCACCTGATTTTGTAAAACGAGGCAGTGAATTTTTCAAAAAACAAACAAGGTCATTTTGATTCAACACAGAAATCAGGAGAATAGTTGTTTTTAACTATTTACATTTCACTTGAAACTTGTGAAAGAAGTTTTTCAAAACTGAAATTAATAAAAAAAACTATTTGCGCTCAACAGTGAGCCAAATCAGACTAAATGGACTAGCAATGTTATAGGCTACATCGAGAACAATTTGGCTATGAAAATAACTTTCATGAGACAATTAGACAATTTTCTAATGTAAAAGCTATAAAAAGACAATTTTAAACGTGATTATTACATATTCTGAATTAATGTAATCCAGATTTTGCTAATTTATTATCTGATTCTCCGAATAAATTAAAACTGTTGTTTGTTACCTTAAAATTTCGTTAACTTTGTCATATTTAAACATAACCTTTTTTTCCATTTAATTATTTTGTAATTATGCACACATTTATATTTTGCTAATCAGTTAACTTAATATTATTGAACTAATATAATAATAAATAAGTACATTAAATACTGTATGAGTTCGCTCCCTTATTCTGTCGATTATTTTTTCTTATAGATTAACCCATGGAGACGAACTGAAAGACAAAAAAGCTAGCCATAGAAAAAGAAGTTGAAAATAGCTGTGTTGGTAGCTTTTGCCCGGGGGGGGGACTAAAATAAATCCGCCCCGGGCCCCAAGTGGTCTAATTACGCCACTGCCCGTTTGTGTTTCTCCAGGCACCAATCTTGGATCGATAGCCCGCATAACTTGTAATAATATATTACGTTTGTGGATAAACAGCGAAGCTTACGACATGTTTGTTTTAATTTTACGAATGATTGTTTCAGTTTATAGTGTTGGTATATCCAGAACAGAGCGTGAAGTTGTTATAAACTGACGTTATAATGGAAACCATTCGTGTTCTCGTGCTTTTTTCTTTCTTTCTTTCTTTCGTTTCCTTCGAATCCATTTGGTTTATATTGTGACAAAAAGCAATATGTAAACCTCATTTAAGAGTCTAAAGAGGTCTGCCCCCATCTCGCAATGGGCGGGGAAGGAGATAGCATAAACATTCTACTTGGGTGGGACTTGGGAGAACCAAACTGCGGTTACTCGTGTAAACATTGTGTCGTCGGCTAAACCTGGGCTCTGGGATCATAAACCGGAACGAATAACAGCACTCTTGTTTTATTCGATGTTAACGCGCTCTAATAAAACTTGCTGATCACTTCTCTAAGAACGTAAGTTCCATACTGCACTCAAGTCCTCCCAGTGTAATCATCTTGAAGTATAAAAATAGTAGTAGCACAAAAGCTTCTTCAGTCTTGAAGTGTTATTGGCTGGCTGTCTTGTCAAATTCATATTGCATGCTTTCTTTATGCTTCAATTTTTTTAGCTTTATATATACAAGCTTTAACAGTATATGGGTCAATTCGCTTTTTTTCTCTCTTTTTAGGTAGATTTCGAAGAAAATTCTACCTATTGCAATCAATACCATGTCATGACTTTCGAAAAAAAATTTCATATCTTGACGTTTCATGCCTCCGTAAATACGAAACCACCGCTAGTTCAAAAAAAAAAATCCCTTTAGGCAGGCCTACAGGCGGAGGTAGATTTCGAAGTGCTTTTGGTTTAATTTATTGTCGCTGCATAGCACTCTTCTTCTTTAGCCTTGGCATGGTAAACCTGCAGTAATAAGAACTGAATTCGGTAAAGAGGAAGAGCCTACAATCATTTGTTTTGAGAACAAGAATAGGATATAATATTCTGGGAGGCCGTGCGCAAGATCAGCAATGAATAAAATTAGCAAAGCCGCTAAACAAGACAAAATTATGATATTATAATAATTCTTTTAAGTGTTATTATTTTCAAACATTAAAATCTCGCGTCATATGAGAGCTATCAAGAAACTATTTATTGATTTGTAGAGTACTCATCAAGAGCTTTTCAACGATACTCCACAAGACGTGGTTTCAAAAGTTTCGAATTTTCATCCCCCACCCCCACCCTCACTCGAACCCCCGAATCGTTGGTGTCACTGTGAACTCCATAGGGAGTACTCTAATTTATTCAAACAAAGTTTCCCTCTATACTTCATAGGGGCCGAGATAAAAATGTTTTAAAATTTCAACCCCCTCCCCCGACCACCCCCTTGGGCCAATTTTGCTCATTAACGAACTTGTCCGAACTATTGGGCCTAGAAATAACATATTAAAATTTGGTTCAAATATCTTCAAAATTACGGCCGCTAGCGTGTAAAGATATATATATATATATATATATATATCACAATTTTTTTTTGGAACAGGCGGTGGTTTCATACTCAGGGGAGCATGAAACGTAAAGATATGAAAGAATTTTTCGAAAATCATGACATGGTATCCATTGCAATAGGTAGATTTTTCTTCGAAATCTACCTAAAATTGTGATATTTATATTTATATCTTTACACGATAGCTGCCGTAATTTTGAAGATATTTGAACCAAATTTTATTATGTTATTTCTAGGCCCAGTAGTTTTTTTTTTTTAAATTAATTATTATTATTATTTACAATACAAGTTTACATGACCAAAGTTGCAGACCATTCATGTCTGTGAACTGTGATACGCTTTGTGATGAGTTTTAACCATTAATTCAACACACGTGGATTTTGTACTGATCAGGGAACATCAACCAGGTCCAGCTGTTTAATAACCAAAGGGAGACGGTGTCTGCCCAGACGTCGTAAGTCAGCACGCGCACGATATAATAACCTCTGTAGGCCTTCTGTCGTTGGACGTTCTTCTCCTGTCATATAAAACAAGTATCCCATTGCTAGCCACGTTTGCTCAAAGACATTTTGTTTCTTTGAGATTTGCAAATTTAGGATGGCACGACTTATGTCATTAATATTTTCTGAAGGTGCCAATTTGGACATCTGCGCACAGATCCACCTCCATACTGGTTTGGATGGCGGACAGCTAGTAAGCCGATGATGTAGGGTGTCCACGCGTCCGCACGATTTACAAAGTGGGGAGGACACGACATTGTGGCGGAATTTCTTGTCCTCTGTGGCAATTATGCCATTCAGTACAGCATATGCACTCGCTTTCCAGTCGGTCGAAATATGGTTCGTAGAAAACGTTTTCCAAATAGTGGACCAGTCCATGTTCGGGTATTTGAGAACGATATTAGGAGGCTTTTTGTTTTGCTGGAGAATATAGTCATACAGCGATTTGGCAGTGGGGGCACTCGCTGGAGCACCGAAACGGTTGACCATGTCTGTGAGAGTTTGAAGGGCTGTTTTGAATGTAGTCAGAACACTATGTCCATAATTGGTAAAAGCGCTGGTAATGGCGTTCCAGAAATGGATGTCCTGTTCGTCCCCGACACCACATCGTGCTTCAATGATTGGTTTCAAGATCATGCTCTGGCACTTAGCAGCAACAGCTATGAGGCCAAGACCCCCTTCTGTGGTTTTTAGTCGGAGTTGATCTCTGGAAATACGATAGAAATATCCTCTCCACAAATAATATCCTATAGCCAATTCTATTCTCTGCGAATAGGACGAAGGCATCGGAAGAATATGTGCTGCATACCATATTTTGGACAGTGCGAAATGATTGATGTGCCATACTTTTTGGATGATGTTTAGTTTTCTGGTGAGCTGCCGCGATAATGTTGCTCTGATGGCATTGATCATCATTAACCAGTTGGTGTGTATCATCTGCTGAAAGGACGAACTGTAAGTAATTCCTAGAATTTTAACTTCATACTTGATAGGTACAGGTAAGATAGCCTGTGTCGTGTCCCACGACCCTAAAGGAAGCAGTGAGGATTTAGCAATGTTCAGTTTTGCATTGGATGCAGCTTCATATATGGAAATGAGCGGAAGAAGGGCATGAAGGTGTCCAGGCGTTCTCAACAGTACGGTGACGTCATCAGCATAGGCTCGTACACTAAACAGGGAATGGGGATTGACAGCGGGTTCAACTGTTTTGTCGGATAACCGGATAAAAGGTTCCAGGCAGAGAGCAAAGAGAACCATCGACAACGGACAACCTTGTCTTACAGATTTTCTGATTGGTACTGGAGTCGTGAAGTATCCATTGATTTGAATACGGGAGCAGGAATCGTTGTATAAGTGACCTATTGTATTTAAGATTGTCTGGGGAAACCCCATTTTACGTAGAACTGCTTGAATGTAGCTGTGACTCACGATCGAAGGCCTTTTCGAAATCTAGATTCAGTAGTGCAGCAGACTCTTCTGCATGCAAATTGAAATGTATTATAGTATCTCTAATAGCCGTAAGAGAGTCAACAATACTTCTACCTGGGATGACACACGTTTGACCTGTCTCGAAGAGAGTTGGCAGCATTGGTCTCAGTCGGTTACTGAGGATCTTCATGAAGAGTTTGTAGTCTGTATTAAGTAAGGTTAAGGGTCGGTAATCGCGCAGTGCTCTAGGTTTATGTTTCTTAGGTATGAGAATTATAACGCCTTCCGTGAATCGTGGAAAAGCTTGTGATGACTCGAGCAGGCAATTCATAAGGTGTAAAAGTTCATTCTTAACTAAGTGCCAAAAACGACTGTAGTTCGGACAAGTTCGTTAATGAGCAATGAGGGGAGGGGGTTGAAATTTTAAAACATTTATATCTCGGCCCCTATGAAGTATAGAGGAAAACTTTGTTTGAATAAATTAGAGTACTCCCTATGGAGTTCACAGTGACACCAACGATTCGGGGATTTTGGGGGTACGAGTGGGGGTGGGGGGATGGAAATTCGAAATTTTTTAAACTACGTCTTGTGCGGTATCGTTGAAAAGCTTTTGATGAGTACTCTACAAATCAATAACTAGTTTATTGATAGTTCTCATATAAGGGGAGATTTGAATGCTTGAAAAAGTGCTTTTTCCTCTTTTTTGCAGTTATTACTACGAGTTTGTCATGCCAAGGCTAAAGAAGAAGAGTGCTACGCAGCGACAATCAATTAAACGAAAAGCACTTCGAAATTTAACTCAGCCTGTAGGCTTGCCTAAAGAGATTTTTTAAATTGAAATGTAAAATCGTTGACACTTTCTTCTTATCAGCCATTTCATAAAATATGGGAATTTTTCCCTCAAAGAGAGAAGTTATACAATTATTGTAATTGGGTGGTCAAAAATAAGTTTAAAACTTCAAATTCTCTGAATTTTAAGGACTTAGGTGTATCTGAAGTGGTTTCATGTGTAAAATATGTCGATTTACTTATTTATTGCGTTGAGTTACTTTTTTTTTGCCATTTTTAGCATGATTTTAACACTCTTTAATACCAAGTAGACAAGAGTAATCAGCTATGTCCATTTTCATTTGAGAATTATTTTATTTTCAACACTTCCTACCACTGTAGGCTGCCTAGTGCCTACATCTTAAGGTACAATTTGGTATAAGATTAACTTCAAAAAATAAATGTGGATAATTACTATGTAAAATAACAAACAAGGGAATTTTTGTCCCACCCGCAACAGTGATAGTTTTGTTAAATTATTATTGATGAGTTAAATAAATTTTCTGACAACCTGGAAACAGTTTATAATTTGTATTTAATCCCTCATACCATCATTAATAACAATATTAAGACCCTAACAGTAATAGCAGAACAGAAAATGAACTTTTGTTTTGCATCATTAAAATCAGTGTCCAAATTATGTCCCACCCGTAACAGATTTTGAAAAACAAATTTAAAATATTTAAAAAAAATTTTAAATAATGCTTTGCATGTAGTGTGGAGGAGAAGGCATTGCAAATTTTACAGAATGTGAAGAACCAATTCTAGTTTACTATTTATGATATGTAATAAACAAAAATAGTTTTTATAATTTGCTAGAATGTCCCACCCGTAATTATGAAATGGCTGTTATGTTAACAAGTGGGTTAAACCCATTTATGTTAACCATACGTTCCAATAGGTTACAAATACAGTTTACAATTATTAGAAAAATTCTAGACTTTTAAGGCAAAAGAGTATAAGTCAAAACGTATTATTTTTCAGGAGAGACTTTTATTAACACATTATATCATTTTAATTTTTTTTTTTTTTTACTTATACTCTTTTGTCTTGACAGTATACTTCTGGACGGTTAAGGAAAAATAGTATAAGTAAAAAATTGTGAAAATGAGATAAGTAAATTACACTGTGGGAAAAATGTCTCTTTTTGAAAAAATATTTATGACTTACACTCTTTTGCCTTAACCGTCCAGAAAACTCTGTTAAGGCAAAACTGTATAAGTCAAAACGTATTATTTTTCAGGAGAGACTTTTATTTACACATTGCACCATTTTAATTTTTTTACTTATACTCTTTTGTCAACTGTTAAAGCAAAATAGTATAAGTAAAAAAAAATTGTCCAAAAAGATACATTTTACACAGTGTAATTTACTTATCTCATTTTCACAATTTTTTACTTATATGCTTTTGCCTTAACAGTCTAGAATTATAAAATGTTCACTTTCCTCATTTAAAATGTAATTTCGTCTGTTAACAAAAAGGTGCCAACATACCTAGAAATAAGATATGTACCATATCACTTTCTTCACATGGCCGGATTTAAGAGTATGCCGCCTATAGGCTAAAGTCCATTTGCCGCCCCCTCTATAGTTCATGTTTGCTTAATCCATTTGTTTTATACAACAAAAGGATAGAGTTCATTGGTGTTTTCGTCTTTTTTAAACATAAAGTTCATTTAGTTTAGATAAAACTACAATTTTAATGGTTTACATAATAAATTATATAATCAAATTAGTTAACTACTTTTTTTACTTACTTTTTAAGATTCGTTAAAAAATGAAAGGGGTTTCGAAATGATTTAATTAATTTGTTGTTGGAGGTCAGTGATCACTATTTTAAACATATTTTTATATTTTAATGCTAATGACTATCTTTTGCGTAATTGAAGAACTGTGTTCAATATGAATTAGTTGTCCTACACGGTGAAATGAAATTACACAAAATGTAGTTAATTACTGGTTTATTGGTTGAAAAATATACAAACTTATCTAAAACAACTCACCCCACGTAAACTTCTTGTTCAAATTTACATAGCTTTCTTAGGAGATTTCTTAATGGCAAACTCGTTAATAATGTCCTCCTATGACAATGTTTTTGTTGCATTTGCCTCAGTACAAAGTAATGAAAGTGAGTTTTACCGTATTTCAGAAATACTAGTTCGCAGATGGTTCTTAACTCTTCTAAGGCAGGAAAAACTGCGTTCTCCTGCGCAATTTGTAGCAGATATGCACAAATTTATCCTGTCCAAATGTCCAAATTGGGGTAAACATATTGTAAGGAATTACACCTCAGAAATTTCGAAATTCCTTCCAACGATTTACCCTCAGCACAGTGTTTTTAAAAGTGGATGCACTCTTCAGTGAAATCCGAATCCAAATCATTTGTGTAGATTGTGGTAAAGGTTGGTGGCCTTTTTCCTCAGTTCCGCTTCCATATCTGTATTGTTATCACACAACTGAGTTAAGAAGTAGAATCGATCTTGAAACTCGTCATAGGTCATTTTTCTTTTCTTGAATTCACAAACAAAAAGTCTATAATTGGTAAAAACGTGTTTATTTTACAGTCATCCCTGCCAGTGAAGTTAACTTCACTTCGGTCTTCGTCAGGCCAAACTTTTGTTTTTGGCTGTCTTTTATTGTATTTTTCATAAGATGTAGTTTTGGTTATATCCATGGCCAATTCCTCAAAGTAATCAAAGTTGTTTCTCTGTTGCGTAAAATATTCTTCAAGAGAGTCTTACAAATCTCTGACAAACAAAACATCCACAGTTCCACTTTGCATGGCCTTGCTAACTTTATGGATTCTGTGAAGTACGGTGCTCCAGAAACACACCATAAACGCAGTCTCGAAACGTCTTCGAAGTATTCCCCGGGATTCACATCTAGTCGTGCTGCGAATTTGTATTGTTATAGTTAGAAAGTAGGCTATGTAGAAGGACTAAAACATATATTTAAGTAATATGTAATTCTTAAATTCGCAGTATTTCGTCTGAAATACTTCATTTTAACTTTTGAATAAATTGCCAAACTGCCGCCCCTGAAAATTTGCCGCTCTAGGCTGAAGCCTACTTAGCCTATTTAGAAATACGGCCCTGTTTCTTCACATTTTATTTACATGCCTAAAGTGTTAGATTTATTTGATAATTGTCTCAGATGTTTGAAACGCTCGACTTTTGAGCATTCTAGAACTTTATTATCTTCTTTCCTTAGGACTATTTTCATTTGTGGATTCATCAACTGCAGCATTCAGTGTTTTGTTGGTGGATTTTCGCATTTCGTGGTATAAAGGGTGCTCCATGATGACAGATTCCGCAGAGGCTGTCTCAAAATTCACAGTCTTCAGTGTTTTGTTAGTGGATTGTCGCATTTCGTGGCTTAAAGGATATTCCGTAGTGACCGATTCCGCAGAGTTAGTCTGAAAATTCACAGTCTTCAGTGTTTTGTTATGGGATTTCCGCAGTTTGTGGCATAAAGGGTGTTCCATGGTGGCAGATGCCTCAGAGTTTGTCTGAAAATTCACAGTCTTCAGTGCTTTGTTATGGGATTTCCGCAGTTTGTGGCATAAAGGGTGTTCCATGGTGGCAGTTGCGTCAGAGTTTGTCTGAAAATTCACAGTCTTCAGTGTTTTGTTGGTGGAAAGTCGCATTTCGTGGCTTAAAGGATATTCCGTTGTGACCGATTCCGCAGAGTTTGTCTGAAAATTCACAGTCTTCAGTGTTTTGTTAGTGGATTTTCGCATTTCGTGGCATAAAGGGTATTCCGTGGTAACCGATTCCGCAGAGTTTGTCTGAAAATTCATAGTCTTCAGTGTTTTGTTCCTGGATTTTCGCATTTCGTGGCATAAAGGATTTTCCGTGGTGACAGATTTCGCAGAGTTTGTCTGAAAATTCACAGTCTTCAATGTTTTGTTAGTGGATTGTCGCATTTCGTGGCTTAAAGGATATTCCGTGGTGACCGATTCCGCAGAGTTTGTCTGAAAATTCACAGTCTTCAGTGTTTTGTTATGGGATTTCCGCAGTTTGTGGCATAAAGGGTGTTCCATGGTGGCAGATGCCTAAGAGTTTGTCTGAAAATTCACAGTCTTCAATGCTTTGTTAGTGGATTGTCGCATTTGGAGGCATAAAGTGTGCTCCATGGTTACAGATTCCGCAGGGGCTGTCTCAAAATTCACAGTCTTCAGTGTTTTGTTAGTGGATTGTCGCATATCGTGGCTTAAAGGATATTCCATGGTGACAGATGCCACAGAGTTTGTCTGAAAATTCACAGTCTTCAGTGTTTTGTTATGGGATTTCCGCAGTTTGTGGCATAAAGGGTGTTCCATGGTGGCAGATGCCTCAGAGTTTGTCTGAAAATTCACAGTCTTCAGTGTTTTGTTATGGGATTTCCGCAGTTTGTGGCATAAAGGTTGTTCCATGGTGGCACTTGCGTCAGAGTTTGTCTGAAAATTCACAGTCTTCAGTGTTTTGTTGGTGGAATGTCGCATTTCGTGGCTTAAAGGATATTCCGTCGTGACCGATTCCGCAGAGTTTGTCTGAAAATTCACAGTCTTCAGTGTTTTGTTAGTGGATTTTCGCATTTCGTGGCATAAAGGGTATTCCGTGGTAACCGATTCCGCAGAGTTTGTCTGAAAATTCTAGTCTTCAGTGTTTTGTTCCTGGATTTTCGCATTTCGTGGCATAAAGGATTTTCCGTGGTGACAGATTTCGCAGAGTTTGTCTGAAAATTCACAGTCTTCAATGTTTTGTTAGTGGATTGTCGCATTTCGTGGCTTAAAGGATATTCCGTGGTGACCGATTCCGCAGAGTTTGTCTGAAAATTCACAGTCTTCAGTGTTTTGTTATGGGATTTCCGCAGTTTGTGGCATAAAGGGTGTTCCATGGTGGCAGATGCCTCAGAGTTTGTCTGAAAATTCAAAGTTTCAGTGTTTTGTTAGTGGATTGTCGCATTTCGTGGCTTAAAGGATATTCCGTGGTGACCGATTCCGCAGAGTTTGTCTCTAAATTCATAGTCTTCAGTGTTTTGTTAGTGGATTTCCTCAGTTTGTGGCATAAAGGGTGTTCCATGGTGGCAGATGCCTCAGAGTTTGTCTGAAAATTCAGTCTTCAGTGTTTTGTTAGTGGATTTCCGCAGTTTGTGGCATAAAGGTTGTTCCATTGTGGCAGATGCCTCAGAGTTTGTCTGAAAATTCACAGTCTTCAGTGTTTTGTTAGTGGATTTTCGGATTTCATGCCATAAAGGGTATTCCGTGGTGACAGATGGCGCAGAGTTTGTCTGAAAATTCATAGTTTCAGTGTTTTGTTCCTGGATTTTCGCATTTCGTGGCATAAAGGATTTTCCGTGGAGACAGATTTCGCAGAGTTTGTCTGAAAATTCACAGTCTTCAGTGTTTTATTCCTGGATTTTCGCATTTCGTGGCCTAAAGGTACCGTGGTGACAGATGCCGCAGAGTTTGTCTCAAAATTCACAGTCTTCAGTGTTTTGTTCCTGGATTTTCGCATTTCGTGGCCTAAAGGATTTTTCGTGGTGACAGATTTCGCAGAGTTTGTCTGAAAATTCACAGTCTTCTGTGTTTTTTTCCTGGATTTTCGCATTTTGTGGCCTAAGGGGTATTCCATAATGACAGATTCCGCAGGAGAAGTCTCAAAATTCACAGTCTTCAGTGTTTTGTTCCTGGATTTTCGCATTTCGTGGCCTAAAGGATTTTCTGTGGTGACAGATTTCGCAGAGTTTGTCTCAAAATTCACAGTCTTCAGTGTTTTGTTATGGGATTTCCGCAGTTTGTGGCATAAAGGGTGTTCCATGGTGGCAGATGCCTCAGAGTTCGTCTGAAAATTCAGTCTTCAGTGTTTTGTTAGTGGATTGTCGCATTTCGTGGCTTAAAGGATATTCCGTGGTGACCGATTCCGCAGAGTTTATCTGAAAATTCACAGTCTTCAGTGTTTTGTTAGTGGATTTTCGCATTTCGTGGCATAAAGGGTATTCCGTGGTGACCGATTCCGCAGAGTTTGTCTGAAAATTCATAGTCTTCAGTGTTTTGTTCCTGGATTTTCGTATTTGGTGGCATAAAGGATTTTCCGTGGTGATAGATTTCGCAGAGTTTGTCTGAAAATTCACAGTCTTCAATGTTTTGTTAGTGGATTGTCGCATTTCGTGGCTTAAAGGATATTCCGTGGTGACCGATTCCGCAGAGTTTGTCTCTAAATTCACAGTCTTCAGTGTTTTGTTAGTGGATTTCCGCAGTTTGTGGCATAAAGGGTGTTCCATGGTGGCAGATGCCTCAGAGTTTGTCTGAAAATTCAGTCTTCAGTGTTTTGTTAGTGGATTTCCGCAGTTTGTGGCATAAAGGTTGTTCCATGGTGGCAGAAGCCTCAGAGTTTGTCTGAAAATTCACAGTCTTCAGTGTTTTGTTAGTGGATTTTCGCATTTCATGCCATAAAGGGTATTCCGTGGTGACAGATGGCGCAGAGTTTGTCTGAAAATTCATAGTTTCAGTGTTTTGTTCCTGGATTTTCGCATTTCGTGGCATAAAGGATTTTCCGTGGAGACAGATTTCGCAGAGTTTGTCTGAAAATTCACAGTGTTCAGTGTTTTATTCCTGGATTTTCGCATTTCGTGGCCTAAAGGTACCGTGGTGACAGATGCCGCAGAGTTTGTCTCAAAATTCACAGTCTTCAGTGTTTTGTTCCTGGATTTTCGCATTTCGTGGCCTAAAGGATTTTTCGTGGTGACAGATTTCGCAGAGTTTGTCTGAAAATTCACAGTCTTCTGTGTTTTTTTCCTGGATTTTCGCATTTTGTGGCCTAAGGGGTATTCCATAATGACAGATTCCGCAGGAGAAGTCTCAAAATTCACAGTCTTCAGTGTTTTGTTCCTGAATTTTCGCATTTCGTGGCCTAAAGGATTTTCTGTGGTGACAGATTTCGCAGAGTTTGTCTCAAAATTCACAGTCTTCAGTGTTTTGTTATGGGATTTCCGCAGTTTGTGGCATAAAGGGTGTTCCATGGTGGCAGATGCCTCAGAGTTCGTCTGAAAATTCAGTCTTCAGTGTTTTGTTAGTGGATTGTCGCATTTCGTGGCTTAAAGGATATTCCGTGGTGACCGATTCCGCAGAGTTTATCTGAAAATTCACAGTCTTCAGTGTTTTGTTAGTGGATTTTCGCATTTCGTGGCATAAAGGGTATTCCGTGGTGACCGATTCCGCAGAGTTTGTCTGAAAATTCATAGTCTTCAGTGTTTTGTTCCTGGATTTTCGTATTTGGTGGCATAAAGGATTTTCCGTGGTGACAGGTTTCGCAGAGTTTGTCTGAAAATTCACAGTCTTCAATGTTTTGTTAGTGGATTGTCGCATTTCGTGGCTTAAAGGATATTCCGTGGTGACCGATTCCGCAGAGTTTGTATGAAAATTCACAGTCTTCAGTGTTTTGTTATGGGATTTCCGCAGTTTGTGGCATACAGAATGTTCCATGGTGGCAGATGCCTCAGAGTTTGTCTGAAAAATCAAAAGTCTTCAGTGTTTTGTTAGTATATTGTCGCATTTCGTGGCTTAAAGGATATTCCGTGGAGACCGATTCCGCAGAGTTTGTCTCAAAATTCAGAGTCTTCAGTGTTTTGTTAGTGGATTTCCGCAGTTTGTGGCATAAAGGGTGTTCCATGGTTGCAGATGTCTCAGAGTTTGTCTGAAAATTCACAGTCTTCAGTGTTTTGTTAGTGGATTGTCGCATTTCGTGGCTTAAAGGATATTCCGTGGTGACCGATTCCGCAGAGTTTGTCTGAGAATTCACAGTCTTCAGTGTTTAGTTAGTGGATTTTGTTTATCTTAAAATTCATTGTTTCAGTGTTTTGTTCCTGGATTTTCGCATTTCGTGGCATAAAGGATTTTCCGTGGTGACAGATTTCGCAGAGTTTGTGTGAAAATTCACAGTCTTCAGTGTTTTATTCCTGGATTTTCGTATTTCGTCGCCTAAAGGTACCGTGGTGACAGATGCCGCAGAGTTTGTCTCAAAATTCACAGTCTTCAGTGTTTTGTTCCTGGATTTTCGCATTTCGTGGCCTAAAGGATTTATCGTGGTGACAGAATTCGCAGAGTTTGTTTGAAAATTCACAGTCTTCTGTGTTTTGTTCCTGGATTTTCGCATTTCGTGGCCAGAGGGGTATTCCATAATGACAGATTCCGCAGGAGCAGTCTCAAAATTCACAGTCTTCAGTGTTTGGTTCATGGATTTTCGCATTTCGTGGCCTAAAGGATTTTCTGTGGTGACACATTTCGCAGAGTTTGTCTCAAAATTCACAGTCTTCAGTGTTTTGTTATGGGATTTCCGCAGTTTGTGGCATGGTGGCAGATGCCTCAGAGTTTGTCTGAAAATTCACAGTCTTCAGTGTTTTGTTAGTGGATTGTCGCATTTCGTGGCTTAAATTATATTCCGTGGTGACCGATTCCGCAGAGTTTGTCTGAAAATTCACAGTCTTCAGTGTTTTGTTAGTGGATTTTCGCATTTCGTGGCATAAAGGGTATTCCGTGGTGACCGATTCCGCAGAGTTTGTCTGAAAATTCTAGTCTTCAGTGTTTTGTTCCTGGATTTTCGCATTTCGTGTCATAAAGGGTTTTCCGTGGTGACAGATTTCGCAGAGTTTGTCTGAAAATTCACAGTCTTCAATGTTTTGTTAGTGGATTGTCGCATTTCGTGGCTTAAAGGATATTCCGTGGTACCGATTCCGCAGAGGTTGTCAGAAAATTCACAGTCTTCAGTGTTTTGTTATGGGATTTCCGCAGTTTGTGGCATAAAGGTTGTTCCATGGTGGCAGTTGCGTCAGAGTTTGTCTGAAAATTCACAGTCTTCAGTGTTTTGTTGGTGGAATGTCGCATTTCGTGGCTTAAAGGATATTCCGTCGTGACCGAGTCCGCAGAGTTTGTCTGAAAATTCACAGTCTTCAGTGTTTTGTTAGTGGATTTTCGCATTTCGTGGCATAAAGGGTATTCCGTGGTAACCGATTCCGCAGAGTTTGTCTGAAAATTCTAGTCTTCAGTGTTTTGTTCCTGGATTTTCGCATTTCGTGGCATAAAGGATTTTCCGTGGTGACAGATTTCGCAGAGTTTGTCTGAAAATTCACAGTCTTCAATGTTTTGTTAGTGGATTGTCGCATTTCGTGGCTTAAAGGATATTCCGTGGTGACCGATTCCGCAGAGTTTGTCTAAAAATTCACAGTCTTCAGTGTTTTGTTATGGGATTTCCGCAGTTTGTGGCATAAAGGGTGTTCCATGGTGGCAGATGCCTCAGAGTTTGTCTGAAAATTCAAAGTCTTCAGTGTTTTGTTAGTGGATTGTCGCATTTCGTGGCTTAAAGGATATTCCGTGGTGACCGATTCCGCAGAGTTTGTCTCTAAATTCATAGTCTTCAGTGTTTTGTTAGTGGATTTCCGCAGTTTGTGGCATAAAGGGTGTTCCATGGTGGCAGATGCCTCAGAGTTTGTCTGAAAATTCAGTCTTCAGTGTTTTGTTAGTGGATTTCCGCAGTTTGTGGCATAAAGGTTGTTCCATTGTGGCAGATGCCTCAGAGTTTGTCTGAAAATTCACAGTCTTCAGTGTTTTGTTAGTGGATTTTCGGATTTCATGCCATAAAGGGTATTCCGTGGTGACAGATGGCGCAGAGTTTGTCTGAAATTTCATAGTTTCAGTGTTTTGTTCCTGGATTTTCGCATTTCGTGGCATAAAGGATTTTCCGTGGAGACAGATTTCGCAGAGTTTGTCTGAAAATTCACAGTCTTCAGTGTTTTATTCCTGGATTTTCGCATTTCGTGGCCTAAAGGTACCGTGGTGACAGATGCCGCAGAGTTTGTCTCAAAATTCACAGTCTTCAGTGTTTTGTTCCTGGATTTTCGCATTTCGTGGCCTAAAGGATTTTTCGTGGTGACAGATTTCGCAGAGTTTGTCTGAAAATTCACAGTCTTCTGTGTTTTTTTCCTGGATTTTCGCATTTTGTGGCCTAAGGGGTATTCCATAATGACAGATTCCGCAGGAGAAGTCTCAAAATTCACAGTCTTCAGTGTTTTGTTCCTGGATTTTCGCATTTCGTGGCCTAAAGGATTTTCTGTGGTGACAGATTTCGCAGAGTTTGTCTCAAAATTCACAGTCTTCAGTGTTTTGTTATGGGATTTCCGCAGTTTGTGGCATAAAGGGTGTTCCATGGTGGCAGATGCCTCAGAGTTCGTCTGAAAATTCAGTCTTCAGTGTTTTGTTAGTGGATTGTCGCATTTCGTGGCTTAAAGGATATTCCGTGGTGACCGATTCCGCAGAGTTTATCTGAAAATTCACAGTCTTCAGTGTTTTGTTAGTGGATTTTCGCATTTCGTGGCATAAAGGGTATTCCGTGGTGACCGATTCCGCAGAGTTTGTCTGAAAATTCATAGTCTTCAGTGTTTTGTTCCTGGATTTTCGTATTTGGTGGCATAAAGGATTTTCCGTGGTGACAGATTTCGCAGAGTTTGTCTGAAAATTCACAGTCTTCAATGTTTTGTTAGTGGATTGTCGCATTTCGTGGCTTAAAGGATATTCCGTGGTGACCGATTCCGCAGAGTTTGTCTCTAAATTCACAGTCTTCAGTGTTTTGTTAGTGGATTTCCGCAGTTTGTGGCATAAAGGGTGTTCCATGGTGGCAGATGCCTCAGAGTTTGTCTGAAAATTCAGTCTTCAGTGTTTTGTTAGTGGATTTCCGCAGTTTGTGGCATAAAGGTTGTTCCATGGTGGCAGAAGCCTCAGAGTTTGTCTGAAAATTCACAGTCTTCAGTGTTTTGTTAGTGGATTTTCGCATTTCATGCCATAAAGGGTATTCCGTGGTGACAGATGGCGCAGAGTTTGTCTGAAAATTCATAGTTTCAGTGTTTTGTTCCTGGATTTTCGCATTTCGTGGCATAAAGGATTTTCCGTGGAGACAGATTTCGCAGAGTTTGTCTGAAAATTCACAGTCTTCAGTGTTTTATTCCTGGATTTTCGCATTTCGTGGCCTAAAGGTACCGTGGTGACAGATGCCGCAGAGTTTGTCTCAAAATTCACAGTCTTCAGTGTTTTGTTCCTGGATTTTCGCATTTCGTGGCCTAAAGGATTTTTCGTGGTGACAGATTTCGCAGAGTTTGTCTGAAAATTCACAGTCTTCTGTGTTTTGTTCCTGGATTTTCGCATTTTGTGGCCTAAGGGGTATTCCATAATGACAGATTCCGCAGGAGAAGTCTCAAAATTCACAGTCTTCAGTGTTTTGTTCCTGGATTTTCGCATTTCGTGGCCTAAAGGATTTTCTGTGGTGACAGATTTCGCAGAGTTTGTCTCAAAATTCACAGTCTTCAGTGTTTTGTTATGGGATTTCCGCAGTTTGTGGCATAAAGGGTGTTCCATGGTGGCAGATGCCTCAGAGTTCGTCTAAAAATTCAGTCTTCAGTGTTTTGTTAGTGGATTGTCGCATTTCGTGGCTTAAAGGATATTCCGTGGTGACCGATTCCGCAGAGTTTGTCTGAAAATTCACAGTCTTCAGTGTTTTGTTAGTGGCATAAAGGGTATTCCGTGGTGACCGATTCCGCAGAGTTTGTCTGAAAATTCATAGTCTTCAGTGTTTTGTTCCTGGATTTTCGTATTTGGTGGCATAAAGGATTTTCCGTGGTGACAGGTTTCGCAGAGTTTGTCTGAAAATTCACAGTCTTCAATGTTTTGTTAGTGGATTGTCGCATTTCGTGGCTTAAAGGATATTCCATGGTGACCGATTCCGCAGAGTTTGTCTGAAATTTCACAGTCTTCAGTGTTTTGTTATGGGATTTCCGCAGTTTGTGGCATACAGAATGTTCCATGGTGGCAGATGCCTCAGAGTTTGTCTGAAAAATCAAAAGTCTTCAGTGTTTTGTTAGTATATTGTCGCATTTCGTGGCTTAAAGGATATTCCGTGGTGACCGATTCCGCAGAGTTTGTCTCAAAATTCAGAGTCTTCAGTGTTTTGTTAGTGGATTTCCGCAGTTTGTGGCATAAAGGGTGTTCCATGGTGGCAGATGTCTCAGAGTTTGTCTGAAAATTCACTGTCTTCAGTGTTTTGTTAGTGGATTGTCGCATTTCGTGGCTTAAAGGATATTCCGTGGTGACCGATTCCGCAGAGTTTGTCTGAATATTCACAGTCTTCAGTGTTTAGTTAGTGGATTTTGTTTATCTTAAAATTCATAGTTTCAGTGTTTTGTTCCTGGATTTTCGCATTTCGTGGCATTAAGGATTTTCCGT
The DNA here is from genome assembly GCA_964059195.1 of Ectobius pallidus. Taxonomy (NCBI): domain Eukaryota; kingdom Metazoa; phylum Arthropoda; class Insecta; order Blattodea; family Ectobiidae; genus Ectobius; species Ectobius pallidus. Next base: position 78,851,524 of record CAXKWD010000006.1, read on the forward strand.
GGTGACAGATTTCGCAGAGTTTGTGTGAAAATTCACAGTCTTCAGTGTTTTATTCCTGGATTTTCGCATTTCGTCGCCTAAAGGTACCGTGGTGACAGATGCCGCAGAGTTTGTCTCAAAATTCACAGTCTTCAGTGTTTTGTTCCTGGATTTTCGCATTTCGTGGCCTAAAGGATTTTTCGTGGTGACAGAATTCGCAGAGTTTGTTTGAAAATTCACAGTCTTCTGTGTTTTGTTCCTGGATTTTCGCATTTCGTGGCCAGAGGGGTATTCCATAATGACAGATTCCGCAGGAGCAGTCTCAAAATTCACAGTCTTCAGTGTTTGGTTCATGGATTTTCGCATTTCGTGGCCTAAAGGATTTTCTGTGGTGACACATTTCGCAGAGTTTGTCTCAAAATTCACAGTCTTCAGTGTTTTGTTATGGGATTTCCGCAGTTTGTGGCATGGTGGCAGATGCCTCAGAGTTTGTCTGAAAATTCACAGTCTTCAGTGTTTTGTTAGTGGATTGTCGCATTTCGTGGCTTAAATTATATTCCGTGGTGACTGATTCCGCAGAGTTTGTCTGAAAATTCACAGTCTTCAGTGTTTTGTTAGTGGATTTTCGCATTTCGTGGCATAAAGGGTATTCCGTGGTGACCGATTCCGCAGAGTTTGTCTGAAAATTCTAGTCTTCAGTGTTTTGTTCCTGGATTTTCGCATTTCGTGTCATAAAGGGTTTTCCGTGGTGACAGATTTCGCAGAGTTTGTCTGAAAATTCACAGTCTTCAATGTTTTGTTAGTGGATTGTCGCATTTCGTGGCTTAAAGGATATTCCGTGGTACCGATTCCGCAGAGGTTGTCAGAAAATTCACAGTCTTCAGTGTTTTGTTATGGGATTTCCGCAGTTTGTGGCATAAAGGGTGTTCCATGGTGGCAGATGCCTTAGAGTTTGTCTGAAAATTCAAAGTCTTCAGTGTTTTGTTAGTGGATTGTCGCATTTCGTGGCTTAAAGGATATTCCGTGGTGACCGATTCCGCAGAGTTTGTCTCAAAATTCACAGTCTTCAGTGTTTTGTTAGTGGATTTTCGCATTTCGTGGCATGAAGTGTATTCCGTGGTGACTGATGCCGCAGAGTTTGTCTGAAATTCATAGTCTTCAGTGTTTTGTTCCTGGATTTTCGCATTTCGTGGCATAAAGGATTTTCCGTGGTGACAGATTTCGCAGAGTTTGTCTGAAAATTCACAGTCTTCAGTGTTTTATTCCTGGATTTTCGCATTTCGTCTCCTAAATGTTCCGTGGTGACAGATGCCGCAGAGTTTGTCTCAAAGTCCACAGTCTTCAGTGTTTTGTTCCTGGATTTTCGCATTTCGTGGCCTAAAGGATTTTCCGTGGTGACAGATTTCGCAGAGTTTGTGTGAAAATTCACTGTCTTCAGTGTTTTATTCATGGATTTTCGCATTTCGTGGCCTAAAGGTTCCGTGGTGACAGATGCCGCAGAATTTGTCTGAAAATTCATAGTCTTCAGGGTTTTGTTCCTGGATTTTCGCAGTTTGTGGCCTAAAGGGTGTTTCGTGGTGACAGATGCCACAGAGTTTGTCTGAAAATTCACAGTCTTCTGTGTTTTGTTCCTGGATTTTCGCAGTTTGTGGCCTAAAGGGTGTTTCGTGGTGACAGATGCCACAGAGTTTGTCTGAAAATTCACAGTCTTCTGTGTTTTGTTCCTGGATTTTCGCATTTCGTGGCCTAAAGGATTTTCCGTGGTGACAGATTTCGCAGAGTTTGTCTGAAAATTCACAGTCTTCAGTGTTTTATTCCTGGATTTTCGCATTTCGTGGCCTAAAGGTTCCGTGGTGGCAGATGCCGCAGCGGTTGTCTCAAAATTCACAGTCTTCAGTGTTTTGTTATGGGATTTCCGCAGTTTGTTGCCAAGAGGGTAATCCGTGGTGACAGATGCCGCAGGATGGTCTCAAAATTCACAGTCTTCTATATTTTGTTCGTGGATTCCTTCATTTTGTGTCATAACGGATGTTCATATGTTGTCAAAATTTTATTATTCAAGGGAAGCATCGTTGTGTATAGGATTAAGCAGACATTTTACCAATTCTTTTTGGGCCGAGGATTAAATAGAACGTTCTAAGGCCAAATCACTGTCGGCATATCGGAATTTTTACTTCCTGCAAAAAGAAGATAACTTTTTTAAGGTAATATAACGAGAGATCTGGAATCTACCTTGAGAGAATTCGGACCCAGAGTTGAATTTTAAACAGTGAATACAAGAAAATACCAAGTACGGATTTTTATCAAATTGACACTAAATTTGGTTTTTAATCCGGTACCGGTCAACAGATTAGGTTCAAATTTAATAGGGTAATTCTCATGGACGTCATAAATGCGTATACCAAGTTTCATGGAAATCCGGGCACAGGATATTTGAGTTATGGCGCCTTTCTAATATAATATATTAAAATAGGCACTAAATTAGGCATTACTCCGGTACCGGTGAACCTATTTGGTTCAATATCAATAGGGTTCTTCCCATGGACATTATAAATGTGTTTCCCAAGTTTCATGAAAATCCGAAAAAGCGTATTTGAGTTATGGCGCGTACAGACACACGGACGGACGGAAGGACGGACATTTTTTCGTCCCCACACACAATCTCATGAAGTACCATACTGGCACTTAATAACCAACCGCTGAATGTTGAAATGATTTGAAGAGCATAATTCTTTAACTTTGTAGTCATATTGTGTAGCGCGACTTTCGTCAAACAGCTTTGAGAGCTTTAAAATGTTGAAGCTAATGTCATGAAACTGTAGCACATATTTTATAGTTAAAAGGGTACGTATTAAAAGAGAACATAATAATAATACATACATATAATAATGTTTCACATGAGATTATAGGAGAAAAATTCCTCTGACACTAGGAATTGAACCCAGGATCTTTGGCTATCAGTGTCACTGCTGATTTGAGCTAAGCCAGGGTTCGCTTCACAGCACCAGATGGAACCTCTCTCCTATGACTGATTGCCCTTAGAAACAATAATCTGTGGTTCATGAATGCATATATACAGTGATGATCTTGTACAGTGCACGCCGCTTATTGTGATCATTTCTGGACGCACCTAATCTGATAATATTAACCGATTGATAACAATAGTCGAAGGAATTAAATGAAGGTTATCAATTCATATATAAGATAAGAAGACAAGACAGAATGCAAAATATTTATTCATAAAATAATACGTAACTGTGAATCATTGAACCACTCATAGGCTAATACAGTAATAGACTGCAAGCAACTATCTATTCAACCAGTAACAAAGTTTTTAATTGTCTTTACATTCCTTTAGAAGTTCATTAACCAATATTCTATACTCAGTCACGAGTTACGAGTGTTTTTGGAAGTCTATACTGATCTGTGTTGAATACCGCGGCTGTCTGTTCAAGTATTTTCATTTTACACTAGCTATCACTGCATGTCATTACTGTTATCTTCATAAATAAATAAAAAAAATAGCATAATTGAGGGGTGAAACATGTTTTATTGCTTAAAAGAGAAAGTTAAGTAATGCCACCCCTTCGAACTGGTCATCCTGTAAGCTAGGAACAGTATTGACAGTGCAACACAATTCAGTTGAGTTTTAAACGCAACCCTTAAAGACGAAATTTTGAATGACGTATAGTACTTGGAAATAAAGCCGCAAAACGGAAAATGTGATAACATAAACCGAATATTTTATCACAATAAACAGTATGTTTTCAATGTATCAATATTAATCCGTACGGGACTTCATAAAAGTGATAACATTACCTGATTGATAACATTATCCGCGATTACATTAAACGGCGTTCACTGTACTTTATTTCACAATTTTAAGGTTATTTTTATGTATATGAACCAGATACAAGATTATGTACAAGCTATTGTTCCAGACCTTACAAGCTATGTCAATTGCCCAAATTAATTTTATTGTCTGACTAGCGTGTGCCCGCAGCTTCGCACGCGATAATTATTTCAAAAATTAAAAATTAAGAGCATAATAGTTAAATCATTATATTTATTAACACCTAAATCACGTGGACTACATACCACGATTAGATAGTGTCGCCTGGTAAAAGCAACCTCAGATTAGAGTTCCCTGGCCCAGAAAACCCCTGCATAGTGAGTTTCGTCCAAGTCGAACAATGTTTGACCATATTGAGGCCTATATTCATTATCCCTTTTATAATAATAATAATAATAATAATAATAATAATCCTCTTCGGTGTAGGTTGAAAATTTCATATGTCTGCGTGCCTTGACATTATAAACAAATGAATCGACCAGCGTGAGCTACAACATTCAAGCGATCGCGATAGTTTTATGTCCAAGGAATGACAAAAATAGCCAAAGCCTACTGTAATTGATTTGACATTGAATGGTATTACTGAAAACGATGCTTCGAAAACGCAAAAAATACACGTTTTTTTGCCCGTTTTTCACTCATAACTTACGAACGAAAGGAAAAATTAAAAATGTAATATGCCAGAAACCTTCCCGGGAATGCACTCAACAACTTCCCAAAGTTTCATGGCGATCGGATGAATGGTGTAGTAATGCATAAAGGACACACACACACACACACACATTCATTTTTATATATATATAGATTATTTTATTCTTTCCTAGGCCTAACTTCTTGGGTTGAACTCAAATTCTATTATATCAACGAGGTTATAAGGTGGATTTTTGTCACATTTTAGGTGATATAAACGGTTCTTACCTTACATCTTTGCTTTAATTTCACTTGTAAATTTATCTTACACTGAAAGCAATACATAAATTTTGTTTCTATGGAGTTGCAATGACAATATAACAGGAAATATTATTCAAGAGATGACCGAAGTGTTGAGAGAGATTATTTGAAATATTTGTGCTTTAACTTGAAATTTGACACACTTAACTAAAATCTAAACAGAAATTGCAGAAATTACAGAAATTTCAGAAATTACAGTTTGATAACACAATTAGTTTTTGAGACATTAGTTTAATTTATGTTTTAATAAAAATTGAAATCTGTCTCCTCTTGACAAATCATGTTCATAAGAACATATAGTATTTTAAAAGAGACAAAAGACTAATGATTTAGCCATTTTAGGTAGATTTCGAAGAAAAATCTACCTATTGCGATCCATACCATGTCATGATTTTCGAAAAATTCTTCCATATCTTTACGTTTCATGCTTCCCTAAGTACGAAACCACCGCCCGTTCAAAAAATAAAAAAATTGTGATATTTATATATATTAATATCTTTACACGCTACCGGCCGTATTTTTGAAAATATTTGAATCAAATTTTATTATGTCATTTCTAGGCCCAATAGTTCGGACAAGTTCGTTAATGAGAAAAATTGGCCCAAGGGGGTGGTCGGGGGAGGGGGTTGAAATTTTGAAAACTTTATATCTCGGCCCCTATGAAGTATAGAGGGAAACTTTGTTTGAATAAATTAGAGTGCTCCATATGGAGTTCACAGTGACACCAACGATTCGGGGGTTTTGGGGGTACGAGTGGGGGTGGGGGGATGGAAATTCGAAATTTTTGAAACCACGTCTTGTGGGGTATCATTGAAAAGCTCTTCATGAGTACTCTACAAATCAAGAACTAGTTTCTCGACAGCTCTCATTTAAGGCGATATTTGAATGTTTGAAAAAGTGCTCTTTCCTCTTTTTTGCAATTATTATTGCGTGTTTGTCATGCCAAGGCTAAAGAAGAAGAGTGCTACGCAGCGACAGTAAATTAAACCAAAAGCACTTTGAAATCTACCTCAGCCTGTAGGCTTGCCTAAAGGGAATTTTTTCTCAAGATCTTTAGGTTTACTAGTTGGCTGTGTGCATCTCTTTCTGTTGATGTTTTATGTCCTCTATTGATTTTAATTTTCCGGTATATTAGAGTTTTTAATTATGATAATATTAAGTGAAATAGCGGTGATGAGTCGTGGTAAATAAATATCCAGTCAGTTATTTTGCCTTTGTGTCAGGGAGAACCACGAAAAAACCCAAGTTGTATTGAAGTTTGAATCCAAGACCTGCCGATTGCGAGTCCGCGAGCTACCGCCCAGGCCACCTTGCTCGATTATGCTAAGATTTTGCCACATCCGTCTATATTGATGAATTTATCCAAAAACTATTTTTTAAATGCGTATTTTTAGTTTTGGACATTATCCATTAAATTTCAACGATGTTCTCTATTCTATGTTACTATCAATATCCAACGTTGATTCACTACTTCTTAGGCGAGAAGTTAGTATAGTCAGTATATAATAATAATAAATCTTTATTTAATCTGGCAGAGTTAAGGCCTTAGGGCCTTCTCTTACACTCAACCAGAGACAGAAAAGAAGAAACAAACAAATACACTAACATAGTTCTATAAGTAATACTAATACACTAGATGCATACATATACAGTAGTGAATTTAGTCTATGTTACATGAAATATAACTATTTTAGTAAAGTGTGTTATACTAGAGAGAAAAAAATAATAATAAGTAACTTATCTTATATCTACAATATACAAGAAACAATAAAACGCAAATGATTTATACCTAAACAAAAAGATTATCGTGTTTTGGAGAGATATTCGTTTAGCCTAGTTTTAAATGTTGACAGCGTACAGCAGACCCTGATGCTGGAAGGAAGGAGATTCCAGGAACGTGCAGAAGTTACAGTAAAAGACTGGGAATATATGGATGTTCTATGGATAGGTATTGAAAGCAGAGAGTCGTGTTGTATATAGCCAATATAAAACAATATTGTGCATCTAGTATTACCAATGGAAATGGAACTTGCAGTTTAAAAAAATACATATAAGCCTATAATTACCCACACACTTTAAACTCTATGTACTGAATTTTAGACAAAAACGCCTTATTTGGAAGATTAGGTTAACTTACGACCAAATGTAGAACTGTATATTTTATTTTATTTTTATTTACTGCGTTACCCCATATAGGCTACAAGCAGAAATAGCTGACATTCTTTATGCCCGTGATTCGAGTTATTTCCATCGGATTTTCCAGCCTGCTGTTCTTCTCCACAACATTCTTTCCCTTTCAACAGTACGAGATGTCTCGTTCCCAGCAACCAAATTTCGTGAGTAATCATAACTTCATAGTGTACAATATACTGCATTTTACGTACGGTAACTTAAAGTGTCCATTTCACAATTTTACTTTATTTCGCATATTAACAAACTGAGTTGTTAGAACATTACAACCTCAAATTAACAAAAATCGTGAGAGTCGTCGACTATATGCTACTGTCTCTAATACTATAATGATGCTTAGGGAAAATATTTCATTTTTCGAGGCACCTTGTTCATTAATTTTCAGGCCGTATGCCTTTCACCTTTAAAACCGTGGAGGGAATCCTCGTTGATCCGTGTGAAATTTGACATAGATATAATTTCATTTTGATATTATTATACTTCGGTGGCGTTCTGCCGTTTCATTTCGACTTTTCGCCACCAATTTCTGAACCATTGTCTGCAGTTAGCAATAAGTTATCACTTATCATTATATACCATGAATTATGCGACGCAATGCTTTCTTCCATGCTTGTGACGGAAGAGTAGATGAGGTAATTCTGTGGCCATTCAGCTGCTGTTTCTTCCTCTGTGATTGATGTTCAAGCTCAACATGGAGTATGTTTATGCATTTAAATACGTTTCCTCGAAGAATTAGTGTGCCGAAGACGTATTGTGTACGCACAACCCATTTCATTTTACAGCCGTATAAATGAATTCCGAAAAGTCGCCTGAAAAAATTTGTTTTCACTTTAATTCTATTCTGTTGCAACTGAGTCGCATCAACGTCATTCATTACTTTTTACACTCTTAACCTAGACTGTAAATGTTTGATATCATATAAGTGGGCAATAGTTTGTTTACTCTGCCAAAATGTAAGGTGTACTTCTATAATTTGGTAGGAAAGAGGCAGCAATTTGCCCTAAATATATTACCAATTTATCGTAGTCTGTTTTAAATTTTTTAAACGGTTGTCAAAAGAATACAACACCTCTCACATGATACAATATAGGACCTATATATATATATATATATATATATATATATATATATATATATATATATTATTTTTTATACGCGGTCAGCGGGGATGCGTTAATTTTTTTTAACAAATGTACTTCGAATTTCTAGTAATAAGTCAAGGGTTTACCAGTCTGCGAGTTTAATTGAACTGACTGATGTAAAGAAAGTCTTTTTGTACTAGCATCTGTTCTAAAGCTTGAGTTTCCACCTATAAGATAAGTGCAACTGTTTATGAATATGGCAATTCTGTATTAGTAAATAAAGCTGAAGGTAAATGTGATTTTTTCATAAGGGTATTATCCAGCCTAAGCTTTTTCCACTAAAAAGTAAATTAATGTGTACACTCACGAACATGGATATGGTATCATTCACTACCGCCAGATAAGACGTTAAAATGTAAACTAAGGAAACTTGTTTCGTTGGCTCACTTAGATGCAATTATTTAAAATTAAAAATGGTGTATAGTGTGCAGAAATTGCAGGGGAACAGGACAAGGCTTAGAACGCTTATAAGAAAAAATGTCTTCCCCATCACTTTTGCTTCTGGTAATCCTGGAAAAACCCACGGAATCCGGACTATTACTTTCTATGCCCGTACTATTCTTATGGGTGAATGAGGTCTATTGCCAAATTATCCTAGTGAACTACCAAATCATTTGAGTACGTTCTATGTTATTTTTTGCACTCCTTAGCTAGTAAGTGGTACTTACGAACGTTGTTTACATGGCTCGTAAGTTGACATTCCCACACAGTCTTGTTGCTAAGGACGGTTGCGATGAGGTTAAATTACTTACGGTCCAAGCGCTACGTCATAATTCATTACGATACACTTCATAATACAAGCCTTTATGGGCACGGCCCCCAGGACAAATATTCGGTTCCCATAACAACAAACACATGCGAATCACTTTCTGAAATAAACATCTATTTTCAAGAATGTATTTACATAATATTTTCAGGTAATATCACAATTAATATAATTAAATTGATATAAATAATCATCGTGCAAAAAATAGCATGCAACACACGGGCCGTAAAGGCATTTACGGGTCTCGAAAACTTAAAAACCCTCGGCTGCGCCTCGGGTTTTCAATCTGTTTCCTCGACCCGTAAACGTGCCTTACGGCACTTGTATCGCAATATACTATAGTCACACACTAAAATTGTATTTTATTTTCGAGTTTGGTCTATTGGAAAAAAATTGTATAAATTTGATTATATATACTTTTAAGTTACATCATGCTAATATTAAGAGCCAGAATGACACTTTCTAGGAGTAGGTCTACTTGGTGAATGGTAAAAATGTTTGTCCCTCCGTCCGTGTTTGTATGCGCAATAACTCGAATACTTTTTATAAAATGTTCATCCAAATAGGTTGAATATTACCAGAGTAATGACCATTTGACGGTTACAATCTTTTTAAATAGAAAATTTACAACAATTGATAGAACTGAATATGCTGTTGGGAACTGAAGACAAGTGCTTTTAGACCAGGCCGTACTGGCGCACGAGTATGCAAAACTTTTCGGACGCAGTTTCTTTTTGGATTCTTAAGTATGTAGAAATGCAGGTTGCCACCAAATATTGTGGTCGAGGTTATCTTGACCCGCCATTAAAGATGGCGGATGAGCCACATCATGTTTACGCCATTATCTCCGTGATCCCTGGTCCAATCTTTCCGTTCTTTTTTTAAATAAATGAAAATTAAAAATACAACCAAAAATGTTATTACACATTTTTTGATATCTTATACCCTTTGAAAGTTATTTAGGTGCAAAGTGTTTTTTTTTTAATATTCATAGAAAGGGTATACTGAAAAATGAAACTCTTTACAATTGGTTTAACAACTTTTTACGTTTATTACGTTTATTACATATTTTTTATTCAGTTTCAAATATAAAATACATGTTTGCAGTCCTCAACAATACATACATATAGTGGTATTTAGTTCATTTGCTTCTTTTTTACAGCTACAACTAAATGTCGTACAGCGAGACCTACAATTGCACGGTGGTACTATGTAACCAGGCACTGCTTTTTTTGTAACACACTTTGGTAGAAGTTCATTGCTATTTTTTTCATAACCAAATTCCGTCAAGTCTAATCTATTATGACAGAAGAAGCAGGATTATATGGTGAAAATACGTTACAATCCATATCAAACGGTAATCACTACGATAGGGGCGTTAGAGCACACTCTATGAAGCTCTTACTTATTTGCAGCTTGAGCAATATGTTAAGTATGCTGAACTTCAAGTTTTGGAGGAGTTGTTTATAACTTCAAAAGTCCAAATCTTACGGGAAGCTATTGCCGATCACAATGTGGCTGATTTCAGTACGACATAGGCTACACTCTTTTAGAATGTGATCTGGAAAATGCAAATTTCTTTAAAAGCTTGAATGATTTCATGGCACCCAGAAGCGCTAATAACGATACATTGCAGTGCTAAGCTTATATGGAATACTGTGAATTGGTTGGAATACTGTTCGACTCGTTGAAAGCCGACAGAGATTGCAATTTTGAACTCCATATTGCATCTGTAAGAAAAATGTTACCGTACTTTTTTTTTTTCTATGAACCACAACTATGCTCCTGGTATCACGATTTAGGCCTACTTACAAGACATGCTTTAACTTCCAGATGGCGTGAAAACTGATCTTGCAAGGGGTACAAAGGGGTATGTTGTCAGTCAAGAAGAGTTCAGGATCACTATAGCTATTGAGCAATCACAGATAAGTTTATCAGCGGTCAGTGGTGGATTGATTGGGATTAAAAAAAAAAGAAGATGCAATGGGGAAATGGATAGTTCTGTATCCAACAAAGAGTGCTATTCACAATGTACTCCTGGAATTTTTGTGACATGAACAATGATCCTACAGGAGCAGCCGAGGATTCATTCACGCATAATGAATGGAGTCCCTCTAGAATAAAGAGAGATGAGGCTGATTTAAAAAGTTTAGTTAGGAGTCTGCCAGAAAAAAGAAACATATTTACAGAAAAAGACGAATAAATTGGTAAACGAAAATGTACCATCTTGTATTTTGAAGTTTGAAGAACATGGAGAAAATATTCATGAAGAATTCTTTTATTTATGCTTTAGGAAAAAGAAAAAAGCGTCTTCGACCATATGAAGAGTGCAAGCTTTCGGAATTTAAAATACGCTCCTAAGCAGAAAGATACAAACTGCCAAAAACGTACAAGCCAGGAACTTCAGAAATCATAAAAATCTCTTGACATCCATAAGATTGTAACGTTATCGATTCAACGTGAATATGACCCGAAGTCTATTGGTAGTCATGAACTAGCAGAATATCCTCGTGCCTTGACTGATGTGCATGGGTTCATGAAAAAACCTGATAAGCTCGTTCTTATGAATGTTATTGACAATGAAGTTAGTTGCGCTTATGATGTAGACTACGGTCTTTCGTCAAGTCATTGTAGTATGATTCATATATTTGACTGGATGGCTCTTGTGTTCATCATTCAACTACGTAAATACGTTTGGGGACTTCACAGGAGCTTTCTACAAGTACATAATTTCTTTCTATTCCAAACCTAACGTACAAAGAATTTACATCTTTTCGATAGATGTGGTGATATTTCTATGAAGAATATGGAAGCGAAAAGATATGCAAAAGGTTCCAGTCCTGTAACCTCAAAATCTTGGGACCATCCACTCACATACCTAAAAATATCAAGAATTTTATATGTTGCTCTTCAAATAAACAAGAACTTGTAAGATTCCTGTGCAAAAGTGCAAATCACTATGTTAAACTGAATGAAAATCAAGATTTGGTGATATTTGGAAGATTTGATGACGAAACTAAATGTTTCAAAATCCAGGGAGCCGTGACTTCAGAGGTTTTGGATCTAAGATGAAATCATACTGAAGCAGACACCAGAATAAACGTGCGTGCTTTTCATGCTGTACAGCCTGGATCAGAGCTAATGATTCATAGTTCAGATAGGCCTACTGATATTTTTGTTTTGGCAATTCATTTCTGGCCAAAATTTAAAAATTATAACTGCTCGGGTCTATGGATGAAAGTTACATCTAACAAATTAAGAATAATAGGTCGCCATTTAATATCTGACTCTTTGGGAGAAAAAAATTATTAATGTCCTACCAGCACTACACACTTTTACTGGTTGCGACACAAGCAAAATATCTTCAAAGAGAAAGGCCTACAATGAAATTAAACAACCTTACGCACAAGACGTCCTTAAGCCATTGGGAAATGGACTACCACTCACAGTCAACAGCTCTGGAACAACTATATTTAAAACTAATAAATAAACAAGGACTATCAGCAGACGAAGCACGTTATATATCCATATCTCGGACTGTGAGACTGGTTTGTCATTAGACAGAATTCCATGCTCTACAGATACTTTACATCAACATGCTTTACGTGCATCAGCCCAAACATACATATGGAAGAACGCTTTCAACCCCTTGTGCGAGCCATTAGACTTGACAGAATTTGGTTATGAAAAAATAGCAATGAACTTCTACCAAAGTATGTTACAAAAAAGGTAGTGCCTGGTTACATAGTACCACCGTGCAATTGTAGGTCTCGCTGTACGACATTTAGTTGCAGCTGTAAAAAAGAAGCAAATGAACTGAATACCACTATATGTATGTATTGTTGAGGACTGCAAACATGTATTTTATATTTGAAACTGAATAAAAAATATATGTATGTACTAGGAATGCATGTAATAAACGTAAAAAGTTGTTAAACCAATTGTAAATAGTTTCATTTTTCAGTATACCCTTTCTATGAATATTAAAAAACACTTTGCACCTAAATAACTTTCAAAGGGTTAGTCCAGTCAATAAACGTCGAAAAACACCAAATAGAAAAAAAAAATCGTGTAGTTTTGAAATTTTGCAGAGTTGTCGGAGGGGGTGTCCTGAACAACATACTAAAAGTCCCCGAAGGTAGGGGGTGAGCGGGGGGCAGGGGGGCCCGCGGAAGGTCCCTATTTTATGTTTTTCGCTTATATATAAACAATGGGGCATCGTAGAGGAAAAGTTGCTATATACAAACTTCAAGCTGATAAAATTTCCTACAAGTTTGACTTTACACATTTCTTTCTATTCCCAATAGTTTTCGAGATATCCGCCAGCGAAAATAACAATTTTTTTAAAAAAGCTCTTTCGCCTCGCGCTTTTCGACACACTTTGTCTTCTAGCGCTTTAGCCCTTAGGTATACAGCAATGTTCTCATGAAAGAAGTTGTAGGTAAATAAATTATCTTGAAAATGAGTAGTCATTTGTTAGTTTGTCTTCAAATGTTCAAATGTTATAACAATTTTAAGATTCGGTCAAATTTCGAGATTTCGAAAGAAAACCGTACATCGCAGTTTCTCTATATTTAGGGGTTATATCTTTGTACATAAGCTGTATATTGTGTATTTACATCATGAAACAATTGGAGAAACATCACACAACCATTAAAGTTGAAATTATTAAAAATCCGATCACGGTACAAGCACAGTACATGTAATGGAAAATACATTATATTGCAGGCAAGAAAGGAAAAATAAGGACAAAAAAATCATGTAGTTTTGAAATTTGGCAGAGATGTGGGGGAAAGTGTCCTAAACAACGTAGTAAAAGTCCCCATGGATAGGGGGTGAGCGGGGGGTGGGGACACTTTTACCGGTAAATGTAATTTCCCTCAGTTTTCCCTGAATACACAAAAAACTATGGGTTCTAGCAAAATACAGATTATGCACAAAATTAAACTACATTAAAGTTCTTATAAAATTTATCTGAATGATATTTCTGTAGAATTAATAGTTCAGGAAATAGAAGGATATGAAGTATGACACAGGTCTGGAAATTCTGTTTTACATACACCTATATATTTTATTTTTTAACAAAAGAGAAGGCAGATGATAATTAAATTAGCAAGATGCCAAGCAAGCAAACTAGTTCTTAGAAAAATATACTTACTAATGGTTAATGTTACATATAAAACTCATTATCATTATTATTATTATTAATAATATTCTTCTTGTAAAGCTGAGACGTTTTATGTTTCGTTAAAAAAATTACCGGTATTTTGAAAAATGGTAAGGAATTAGACAATTATATTTAAGGATTCTAAGAATAGCAGGCCTGCCTATTACTTTAAATAAACGTTTACTTGTCTATGTTGCTCCTGAGAATATTTGCACATCATGTTTTGTCACTGTGCAACTCGATGTGGTGGAAGATATGGATCCAGAAAAACTAGTATTAAATGTTCATCCGTTTGTGGAACCTGTCTTGATACAACAGTATACAATAGAAGAAGAAGATGAATTTAAAATTGATGACGTCCAAGCAAAATAAGTTGTTTAGGCTCTCTTTAACTAATGTTATATATGTGTATAAATACTGAGTGTTCGGTAGATAGAAAAATATAACCCTAACTTATCATACGATGTACAGTACTATGATTCCAGTATTGGAGACTAAAAAAAATAGACAACTAAAAATTTATTTAAAGTACTATGTAAGCCTATTAGGTCTTATAATTTCTAAATATTTACAATTTCTAACTATTTACAATTTTTAGAAATGATATTTTCAGCGAAAAATAGAACGGCTAATAGGCCTGATTTATATTTGTATATAAAGTACACTCATACCATGTGATTTTTGTAAGCTTTATAATAATAATAATAATAATAATAATAATAATAATAATAATAATAATAATAATAATAATATTATTATTATTATTATTATTATTATTTTGTGTGTGATGTTTACCTTTATATAAATATTATTCTAAGAACTAGTTTGCTTGCTTGGCATCTTACTAATTTAATCTCTTTTGTTAAAAAATATAATATATAGGTGTGTATGTAAAACAGAATTTCCAGAACTGTGTCATATTTCATATCCTTCTATTTCCTGAACTATTAATTCTACAGAAATATAATTCAGATAAATATTATAAGAACTTTAATGTAGTTTAATTTTGTGCATAAACTGTATTATGCTAGAACCCATACTTTTTTGTGTATTTAGGGAAAACTGAGGGAAATTACATTTACCGGTAAAAGTGCCCCCCACCCCCCGCTCACCCCCTATCCATGGGGACGTTTACTACGTTGTTTAGGACACTTTCCCCCACATCTCTGCCAAATTTCAAAACTACATGATTTTTTTGTCCCTATTTTTCCTTTCTTGCCTGCAATATAATGTATTTTCCATTACATGTACTGTGCTTGTACCGTGATCGGATTTTTAATAATTTCAACTTTAATGGTTGTGTGATGTTTCTCCACTTGTTTCATGATGTAAATACACAATATACAGCTTATGTACAAAGACATAACCCCTAAATATAGAGAAACTGCGATGTACGGTTTTCTTTCGAAATCTCGAAATTTGACCGAATCTTAAAATTGTTATAATTTTTGAACATTTGAAGACAAAGTAACAAATGACTACTCATTTTCAAGATAATTTATTTACCTACAACTTCTTTCATGAGAACATTGCTTTATACCTAAGGGCTGAAGCGCTAGAAGACAAAGTGTGTCGAAAAGCGCGAGGCGAAAGAGCTTTTTTAAAAAAATTGTTATTTTCGCTGGCGGATATCTCGAAAACTATTGAGAATAGAAAGAAATGTGTAGAATCAAACTTGTAGGAAATTTTATTAGCTTGAATTTTGTATATAGCAACTTTTCCTCTACGATACACCATTGTTTAGATATAAGCGAAAAACATAAAATAGGGACCTTCCGCGGGCCCCCCTGCCCCCCGCTCACCCCCCCACCTTCGGGGACTTTTAGTATGTTGTTCAGGACAGTCCCTCCGACAACTCTGCAGAATTTCAAAACTACACGATATTTTTTTTTTTTTTCTATTTTTCGTTCGTTGCCTGGACTAGGTATAAGATATCAAAAAATGTGTAATAACATTTTTGGTTGTAGTTTTAATTTCCTTTTATTAAAAAAAAAAAGAACGGAAAGATTGGACCAGGGATCACGGAGATAATGGCGTAAACATGATGTGGCTCATCCGCCATCTTTAATGGCGGGTCAAGATAACCTCGACCACAATATTTGGTGGCAACCTGCATTTCTACATACTGTAAGGTGTCATAATTAAGAATCCAAGAAGAAACTGCGTCCGAAAAGTTTTGCATACTCGTGCGCCAGTACGGCCTGCACTATTTACTTATTTCATTTCTTGGGCCGGTTCTAGAGCGGAATATACCCATCCCATTGTCTAAAACAGTGGTTCCCAAACTTTTTTTTGTCCTAGGACCCACCTTCACCTAGAATTTTTTTTCGCGACCCACTACTACGTAACGATAACCAATAAAGGCTATATAAATTTTTTTTTGCGACCCACTACTATATAATGATAACCAATATAGGCTATATAAAATACAGCACATTTTTTCATATGCCTTTCAATAGTTTTATTGTGTCCAAATGTCTTTTATTTCTTATATTGAAAACAAGACGTTTAATTTTTCTCGCCCCTTTCGCGACCCACCGAAATTACTCCCGCCACCCACCAGTGGGTCGCGACCCATAGTTTGGGAACCACTGGTCTAAAAAATTTCCACGCCGACTATATATGCTACAGTGTGTTTCACATACGAGTTGGCCAATTATGCGGGTTTCTGCATCGCGATGGCCACAGCTCTAAGTCCCGAGCGACTGGGTGAAATGTCTACGTAAATAAAGCCGTTAACTGTGTAATGATTCAGGTTCTCAAAATTATAGGCCTAGTTAAAATTGCAATGAAAATAGCCACGTACCTCATCACACGAGATCTTGGAAATCTCCTCTTGCATCCACACAACATTGACACCTTTTTAGGAAATTTTCTTTCACGCACATAAGTTCAGCTTTCTAGAAAGAGTTAATTTCTCTTGTGATATTTTTTTTATGTCCTTCTCATGTATGAGAGATTGACCTATACATTTTATTTTTTCAAGTTTCCCCATAAATAATAGTCACAAGATAAATTAACTCTATCTCGGAAGCTGAACTTGTGCGCGTGAAAGAAAATTTCCTAAAAAGGTGCCAGTGTTGTGTTGATGCAAGAGGAGCAAATTTCCAACATCTCTTGTATTGAGGTACGTGGTTATTTTCATTGCAACTTTAACTGTAATTGTGAGAACCTGAATCATTACACTGTTAGCGGCTTTATTTGCGTAGATATTTTACCTGATCGCTCGACAGTTAGAGCTGTGGTCGCCGCGACGCAAAAACCCGCATGCTTGGCCAACTCGTTCGTGAAATACATTATGGTTGCGGATAGATCCCCTTGTATGTGCTGGTAATAAACATCCCTGTAACGAATACACGGCTACATACCAGTCTGCTGCTCGACTTTGTTGGTTAGAGCGGAGAGAGGAGTGGGCCTTCAGTGATGTTTATTAAGAAACGAAAGCAACTACATGTGATAGAGAGGTATAAGTTCCATTTCCATCGAACTCTAAGTGGTAAAATAAGTGGTGGTCACGCTTTAAAAAGAAAATTGCAAAGCTTATCTGAAGATCGTTGTGGCAGTTATGACCCGTGAACAGAACACTTCTCACAACCATGACCCTGACGATGTCCACTCCATGCTAGGGCAGTAGGTAAGTAACTTTGTTGAAACGTACGACGGTTGTGCAATTATTCAAAAACCGAACCACCAGGCAAAATTCTCCGTTGGATAGCTTAAATAACAAATATTTTATGATTATAAAAAAAAAAAAACATTGCTCGCATGAGACTTCGTCCTTAATTACCAAGGTAGCCTACCTGTCGGAGTTGCATGGTTATACCTCAGTCCCTAAACAACTTATCAACTAAATTAATTGAAAACTGGTTATTTTCTATCGATGTCCAGAATAACTTTGTAGAACTGACCACGAGTGTAAGTTATACTTGTTATATTATCTGTAATAAACTTTGAACCAAACTTGAACTTCCTTGTTTGAATATTTGTGGTATAGGCTAAGGTGGATCTTTTTATTACAGCTTGATATCTCAATATTCAAGGGAATATGCAACTTGGATGTCTGGTAAATCTATTTTTGTGTGCAGACCGCTATTAGTGTAGGCCTACAAAGCTTTTTTCTAGTTCGGAAAGAAGGATGAATTATTTGACTCTTTAAATGTATGACTTGTCAGTGTGAGCACAGTCTACATATGCTACGTGTCTTATTTAGTTCTGCTTCCTTCCGCGTGATTCTCGAACGTGAATTCATTAATAATCGTACCAAATAATTTAATCGGTTTTGTGATTGCTAGTGGAATTCAAAGTGACAGTAATAAAAAAAAAAAGTAGCGAAATAAGTATTCCAACTGGAATATTATACTTGCATTTGAGCCACTAAGTTCTTATATATGTTGCTTCAGTCCTAAATGTCTTATTTTATGAGTTTCGTAAACTGTTGAGTTGAGGCAGGGCAAGTAACTAGGTACCGCACATCATTGCCAAGGGACTGAATAATTGAATACTGTACACGTTTATAGGTGAAGCCTCCTCTTCTCGAGCAATGCCACGGTTATGGAGTTTGTAAACAAGTAAGTTAAATGCTGCTACGAGTATGAACATCCGCTATCATTTCATTAGCCATTCCGAACACAAATGCCATGGAGGTGATTTAATTTATTCATGAATATAGTGTTTTAGTACACAAGGAGGTAAATTATT
Source organism: Ectobius pallidus (assembly GCA_964059195.1). Lineage (NCBI taxonomy): Eukaryota > Metazoa > Arthropoda > Insecta > Blattodea > Ectobiidae > Ectobius > Ectobius pallidus. Next base: position 78,870,270 of record CAXKWD010000006.1, read on the forward strand.
TTGTACATTACATTATAATTAGCTCAAAAGACTCCAGGTCCTTATATAGGTACCTTGAGTTTGAAATGAGGAATGACTTATCACACAGATTATTCCCTGAAAACTCAAGATATAATTTTTATGTACGCACTATACCTGGTAGGGATGAATTAAGAAGAAACAAAAATTCCAGTAACATAAAACTTGACTGTCTTCGAGATATTTCATTTCCCACTCTCATGTTCCTCAACCATTTCGAAGCTGAAATAAAAAATAAAATCAATATTACTTTCACGTCCCCCCCCCACAAAAAAACTCAGGACATTATAGTTTACTGCGCACATAAGATTTAAAATGTTCCAACCAATTTTTTTACATGGTTAGCGCTTATGATAAAGTTTGGTCAAAACACGAAGATTTGCAAAGAAACGGTTTTATCCAGACTGAGGACAATGTCCAACACAGATCAAAATTTGCAATTGCGTCAACTCTCAATAAATAAGTAGTACCCTAAGTGCAGTAATGGTTCACATAACATGAAGACTTGTCCGAGGTCTAAAAATATCTTTTTTTAAAATTACTGTAAGCATAGGTCAAGTTCAAAGGTACGAACTCATTGTTTTGGATGATAGCAATACGAGATGTATCATATAAATAATAATGTGCAGTCCATGTTTAATGTTGAAGTACTAATATTCCACTTCTAGTTAGAATTGTGAGCAACTAGTTTTTAGTGTTACTTTTTCTCTTCACAAGATTTCTATTCCTTGTTATAAAAACAGAAGAACAGAAATTTCAATCATGTAAGATTATTTGAGAAATTTTTGTTAATAGATGCCTAACAATTTACTCTGTGAAGTTGAATAGGTTAAGGGGAAAGTTGGATATTGGTGCAAACTTAAGTAGATCTTAATTTCATATTGACTCGTTTATTTCATCTTTATTATTTCTTAGACAGCAGTAAATTGAAATGTAACATTCATTCTCTGCTGTTAGTAAATAACTGCAGGTTTTGTTTCTTACTTTCTTAAACTTCTTTTACCCTAAGCAAGACACAAAATCTAGTTACAGCCATTATTTCCCCCAATATCTAGACCTAATCAACTAAAATCCATATATTAGTTTTCCCTATCAGTTTTCCCAGATTTAATTATTTGGATCACTTTTACCACACCATTTCATAATAGCTATTCTAAAGTCTATTTAACTGAAGGTTTCACAACCACCAAAGGTGTTTTTACACTGCATGATAAAACTACTCTGCTCCGATAAATTTCAAATTAAAGGGCTCAGACAGAAAAAAATATAGTAGAGATCTGACTAAGTTGTATCCTCCCTTCCTCTCCCATATCGAACTTTTTGACGAAAATCTTATATTCGATTAATAATTGCTTTTTCGTACATTTTTGTCGGAAACCTCAAGGTCTGCAGGGATAAGTAACGAAACACAATATTATCAGCCATTACTCGATGATGTCATGATCAGGCTTTAAAACTTAGTGCCCGAACCCACAGAGGGAGTTGATTCCGGTTACCAACAACCTGAGTATAGGGGGTGGAGGGTGATTGCGTAGGCTGATAAGACAGTCATTGATAGAAGTACCGAGAAGGGAATGCGCTCGTAATATGGTGCCTCAAATTGGTCAACAGTGTACCTTGTCATTGTGCGTGTTTAATTTTATAATACGTGTTCGGCATGCCCAAAGTAAAATGTTCTAAAACGCAAACATATTATTGAAACATTTGGGAGGGACAAACAGGAGAAAGTATCGTTTTGCGTGCTTGTAATGTGAGTTTAGATAATGAGAAGTTATTTTGTGGTCTTCCTATATCTGTATTCAAGGTTTGTTTACTATCACGTGAACTAGCATATGGTAGCTAGGGCATACGCCGAGCAAAGTCTGTACAGTTCGTTTGCTGTTAACATATTCGATCGGGCACTAAGTTTTAAAGCCTGGTCATGATTTATGGTTTTGCACTGGAGGCAACGTATTAAAACCAGAGGTGCCACCAGAGATAATCATTATGTCCACTCATAAGTTTTACAGTTCATCCAATTAGTTGTTCTAGCACATTCGCCATAAATGGAAGAGCTGATGTGGTTCTACTCTTGTCTTCGCATTGCTGAATCTGCATTCTGCAGCTTTGTCGTTCTCTCCCTGTAGATGCTGCTTCTATGATTAATCTGCGATGCTCATCATCGTTTCCGTACATCCAAAGCATAACTTCGCTAGAACAAAGTTAGAACAATCATTTTACGAAACATCTTCTATGTCATTGTATTTTTTTGCCAATAAACTATAGCCTAACTTAATTAGAGTGGCATCAACACTATTACCTTTTCAAACAACAATGATTTTATGAGTCTATTAAATTATTAGGCATTTTTATTTATTTAGTAATTTCATGGGAAAAGCATGTTCAGTATATTAGCCTAAAGTTATCAAGACATTTTTTATTTGATAATTTAAGCACTACATTTCCCATATTTTACCTTTAAAAATATATTTTATTATATTTTAAAGTGTTCTAAGATATGGCATTTTCCTTTGGGGAAATTGTAATAAAGTAAATATTTTACTAAAACAGCAACACCAAGTTTTGAGAATAAAGACTAATTCAAATAGAAGTAGGCCAAACCTATTTTTAAAAGGCTCTTGATCATGACCGTAATTAAATTTATATATACTCGAACCGTTGACCTATGTGAAGAAACATTACCCTGACCAAACATTAAGAAGAGAAACATTTTACCAGAGGTCACTACGATGTTGAAGTGCCATTCTGAAGACATTAAAACGCAACGAAATTTTTACATTCTGGGATGCAATTTGTTCAATAAATTACCAAAGCCATAATTACTTTGCCATTTCACATGTTTAAATGTAGATTAAATCGATGCTTACTGATAATCCGTTTTATCATCTTAATGAGTTTTATAATTTGTAATGACACATTCTGCATGAAGCTTCTTAATATTTGTATAAATTGTTATTATTGTCATTTTTATGTTATTGATTATGCTTATGTTGCTTAGTGGCTAAAAAATTGATTGAGTGAAGGATTATATTTCTAATGGCAGTAACTTATTTGTAAGTTCACAGTGAAACAAAAGAAGTTAAACAAATACCATACTGTAATTATATACTAGTATACTTTCACGAAGGTCTTCACCGCCACATCTATCTGAAAAATGCCAAGGAAAACATGAATTTAAAAAATGTATGGTATACTATGTATTATAATGTATTATACATATATTATACTATTAGCTAGGACTTTCGTTTGAAGATTTTTCCCAATAAATTCTCTGAAGGAAAGTTATAAGCTACACATTTCTTTTATCTTCAAGTATTTCATCTATTTGCTCGATTTACGGAAATAATCACATAAGTTACTTGAATAAATTCAGAGAAATTTCATACACAAACTTGCCTCGCGAATAATGCTACTTTGAACGAGGCTGAGATAAATGAATGTACACTTCTGCATACATTCCTGTATATTACATGTAATATTAAGGATAGAGGAAGTTGTGTGGTTCACAACGGATTTTCTTAATCGCGTTAGGGAACGACAAGAACACGTTGAAAGTTATTTTATCACTTTTTTCACAATTTTTTTTAAAAAGACGATTTTCTTTTACATTTTACCGGAGTTGAAAGTCTTTCCTCCTGGTTTTTGACTGAATCTGCTCCACCCGGAGGGAGTTCATTTTGAGCGCTAGTAATTTCAAGCTTCGACCGTTGCCTTCTTAATAGCTAGGCCTACATCGTCTTGCTCTGAGAAACTATTTTGAAAGATAAAGATATATATATATATATATATGTCCGACATGGTGGAACAGTTGCTTAGTCACTGGCTCTCAGGTCTCAAGTTTACTGGTTCTATCCCGGCCCAAGTAGATGGTAATCGTGTGCGTAAATGCGAAGCCCCGCTCGATATGCAAGCATGTAAAAGGATTTCTGTGGGAGAAAATTCCGGCGAAGAGCTTCACAGGGTATTTATATTTTATTGTTACGTTCGATAAATGTGCCATCATATCAAAGAATGGGATAGTATTAATTACATACCTGAATCCTGAAGCCAAAAGAAGTCCCGATGTTCCCCAAGCACTGCCCAGTCGATGAGCTTCACAGACAACTAATTCAGAGCACTGGCCTATGTTAAAGCTTGATCTTACTCGGTCTATAATTGGACCATACACCGTGTGTACAGCTCTTCGTACGTATTCACCAAGCGTAGCAGGAATATTCATGAACGATATTCCTTCGTTGTTTGATTCTTCAATGTCGTATCTATCATTAACAAAACCTCCGGTGGCTGGATTCTCTGTTGCGATATCTCTTAGCACTGAAGGATCATTTGGCACCGAAAATTTATCACCATTGTCATCGTATTGGTAGTAATCCAAGCCTACCCTTTCCGACGGTTCAGAAATGGAGTAATACCTGTAGAAAGCGTTGTCTTTTTCATCGCCGTTTCTTGCTGTGGTTTCATCCAGTTGATACCAGTTATCATGTTCCGATGGGCTGATGTGCTTTTCTTGCCATTCTTGATCAGAGGTATGTAGATGCTTATGTACAAGTAAAGTGACATGCTGCGTTTTGTCAGGTTCTAGAGAATGTTTCTTTATTACCGTACCACTTCCCTGTAGATCATGTTTTTTGCTATTGTTATTGCTATTTTCTTCTGGATAGTCATCTTCGTAGTCCATTTCTCCTACACTTACAGAACTCTCGGACTCATCATAATTGCCTTCTCCACGTTTATTATTGTCGTTGGTGACTTCTCTTGATGTTTCAGATATGTCACTATCTCCCTTCTCGCGAATTAGGACGTTCGAGTCCCAATAAACACCTGGACCAGGCAAAGCGTCGATGCTCATTTCTTCCGTTTCGCTTTCACCCAGTGCTCTTGTATGGCGCGCACTTCTGTTAGCTGGCATCACCATTACTGCAGCGCCTGTTGGCATCATGCTTTCTTTCAAGCAGTTCTAATGACCAAAACATAAAAAACACAATAGTTAATCTCTTATGCCCGTGATCTTTTGATCATTCACAGATGTGTATATATCAGTATTCTAAATTTAAAATTTTCGTGACTACTTGGGTAAATTAGATTTTGTTTAAGATTAATTAAAATTTAAAATTAATAGAGTAACGTTTTATGTTGTAATATGAGGAATTTTATCCACGTGTTAGTTTTGTTATTCATGAAAACAAGATATTTTATTAAAATTTTTCTCATTGAATCAAACTTATAAACTCACTGATATGATTTGAAGAATGTTTATATTAATACAGATTCAGCTCTAAAAGAGATAAAGTAACAAGGCTATATTCCACACACATGTTCCTTATTAATAACTGTATCTAAAACCTTTATTGTGTTATTGTATTTATAAATAGGCACATAAACTTTTTTAATAGTTTGATTTTGATCCTTACTAAATTCAGAAAATTAGATTTTATGTGTTCCATTTGTACACTTAAACATCATATAGATAGATATTATATATACGGAATTACGTAAATAACTACAACACAGAGTCACATAATGTAGTGCCAAATACGTTGCTATTTTCATATACATCTTTATAAACTTTCTAAAATTTCAAATTAATTCCGGGATGCGCGGGCAAAGAGAGTTAAGTCCACTTTCTTGTTACTGAGAATTAGAGTGACTTAACACACTATACCAGCCCAACATAGCTTTAGAGATGGATAAACCTATGAGGCACACATCCATAACTACCGTACAATTTTGAATATGACTTTGGATTTAACACAAATGTAGAGAACATTTTTATTTATAACTCTATGGACATATCTCAATTTTTTAGGATGGTGGACTTGACTCTCTTTTCCCGTGCACCCCGGAATTTACGTATTAATATCCTTTCATATGACGGTATTGTATCTGCAATCACAATATGAAGCACTCAGAATACAAATGGTGTAAGTCCATAGAAATTGGTTCTGAGATATTTTGCCTTAAAGAAATCTGTACATAATTTGTAAGAAATTTGTACATAATCACTGTATGAATCTATTCCAATGGGAGTAAAATAGTTGAAATCTGAGCTTATTGCACTCGTTCTCTGAATACAACTTACGCTGATGAAACAGCTAAACTATCTTTTAACAATTTAACAATTCCTGGACTTACACCACTTGTATTATGAGTGCCTCATATCATTAACATTAAGTAAGTTGGCATCAGTGAAAGATAATTTACCTACAATATTATTTATTTGCCTTCATCAGAAATAGATTGCCTCCAATTTTGTAGATCGTATAGTAGAATAATTACAAGTACTGTCTGGCGGTGAGCGGAAGGCCGAGCTGGTGGCATAGTGGGGGAAAGACAGAGGCATTAAATGCAAGTGCATGGTAAGGTAGTGGGGAAACGCTAGCTCGGCCTTCAGCTCGCCGCTAGACAGCACTTATATGAATACAAACAGGAACCACAAACATAAATAAAAGTACAAATATGATAAAGAGAAAAGAAGGAAAGTAAAAAGTCTACATTACTGACAAATGGCGAGGTTAATATTTGATCATCATGACCATAGCCTAAGTTATGTTAAATTTTATGAATATAGTTCAGTAATATATTGTAGTGCATTTCTATTGATATTCAACATGCTGAATTCTGCGAAGAAGAGATTTGTAAGATAGTCAATTGTCTTATGACTGGGTGATCTTAGTCGTTTTGCACTAGTTTACGTATCCAGGGGTTGAAGTGACCCTGTCAACTTTCAAGTATTCTTACAGCGTTCCCTCCTTTCATTCACATGAAAAAGAAAAAGTATTTTTTTACTCAGCCAGCTGTAAGAACTAGTTATTGCGTATTTAATAAGATGGAGTTGCTTTTCTTATATATAATTCATAGAATATGATAAAATCTATGTAGAAAATGCATTACCTTAGATAAAACAATACAAATGTTTTACATTGAAATATTAATCAGTAGGACCTATGTTATTTACCTGAAGTAAGTTGATGAAGAACAGGAACATTAGCAAAGTAAGTGCCGACATTGCCGACTGGTTGCTTCCTTTCCCTCCGCCTTTTCCTCCCCTGAAAATGAGGCATAGACTACATCAGTCATTATGAGGCCTATATTAATACCCACTTGATAATGCGTTGATCTGTGTAAATAAATTCAAAGTAGGCTTAATTCTGACATTTGTAAAAATACACAGGGTAGGATAAACTAGGCCCACTAAAGACTTTCAGGGCAACGTCCCATCAGGTTGAATAAGTGGCATTGCTGATGACATGTCAGAAAATATTATTGTCGCCATTTTGGCTAATTTAAAGTTAAATTACTTATGGCCTACTATAACTGCTCAAGTTTAGTGTACGATATGAATTTATTGTAATAACTTTATTAGTTTTAATGCAACGGACTTCCAAGATCCAAAAAGAACATCCATTGGGTTTAGCGACCACGTGCGTGTTTTACCACTGAGAAAGAGAGTGTGGGTGAGTCGGTAGCACGTCTGCCTTCCACTCCGGCGGCCCGGGTTTGATTCCCGGCCGGGTCGGAGATTTTTCAGTAGTGAAAGATCCCCTCCCCGGGTTCAGGACTGGGTAGGTTAAGTCTTAGGTTAAGATAATGCACATTGTGCGCGATGCCTTAATTATTAAAGAGTTTCACTCTGCTGTTAACCTTAGAGTTTTTACTCGTGACAGTTAATTTTAATGATATAGATTTTTATAAATTTGAAAAAAGGACGTTACATTTTCAGAATCATCCCGGCGTGTAGTCAATAAAACACACACACACATACATATAGACTATATATATATATATATATATATATATATATATACAGCAGGGGCGGATCCAGAGAGACATTTGGGGGACCAAAGTAGAGAGGGAAGTTTTTACTCATAAAAATTAATTATTCCCAGTACACAATTGAAATAAAAATGAACATTTCAGCATTTTATTACAAAGGTATTTCAAATAATGAATGTCGTTGCTTTAATTTAAGTATTTGGGTTATGTTGTGTTTACAAAATTTATTAGAATAATAAATTTTGAATAATTTGTGCTTAACGTTACAATTTTTTTTGGGGGGGGGGTAATTCCCCCCCCCCCCGTGGATCCGCCCCTGATATACAGAGTGAATCACCTAAAACTTGCACCGCAGATATTTCGGACATGGAAAATGCTATTGATGTACGGTTTTCACAGCATTGATTGGTAGTCAGGGGCTCGTACGTTTAGCCTATAAACAGATTTGAATAATACTTAGAAAGTGTGTTTTTTGAGCAAATACAATTTTTTTAATGGAACGAAGCCTAGTTACATCAACAAACCAAAAGTAGAGTATATTAGAATGTCAGTGGTGTTTGTCGCAGAATTCTAGTGCCAGTAGTTTACGAGAAATCTTATTTTGAAACCTTTACACACCGACACTTGTTAGTACAACCTGTGGTAGCACAAACTAAAGAAAACAAAAGGGGGTGCACTACCTCTGTGGATTCTGGCAAGTAAAGAGGCAATTGACCTTCAAAGGTTGTGTTCAAAATGACCACCTGCAGCTTCAATACACGCTTCCAGTCTGCTGTGGTAAGACTGCTGCACACGTTCTAGCATTTCAGCGGAAATTTCAGAGCAGCCAGCAGTAATACGTCGTTTCATATCATCTGGTGTAGTTCCCCACAGAAAAAAGTCTAACGGAGTCAAATCCGGTGAACGGGCCGGCCAAGGTACAGGTCCCTTTCGTTTAATCCAACGATTTGGAAACAATCCGTAAAGACAAGCTGTAGCAATTCGTGCACAATGGACTGGACAGCCATCATGCTGGAACCACAGGTTCCTTCTAGTCTGCAGAGGAACGTCTTCTAGCATCTGTGGAAGATGATCTGTTAGGAGGCTGCGATACTTGTGCGAGTATAGTGTTCCTTCTATGAAAAAAGGGCTATGAGCTGATTGTTCACTATCCCACACCACACGTTTAAATTCCATGGACGCTGACGTTCCACCTGACGAAGCCAACGGGGATTGTCAACAGATGCATGTTTCTGCGGTTTACCTGGCCATGAAATTGCTGAAATTTTTTCACATAAGATACATTTTCTTACTGTAGGCGTTTACTTTCGAACAAAATAATATTTATAATGATAGTTATAATAGGCCTAATAATGTATTGATTAATAATAACTTTTCTACAATTTTAAAAACATGTCTATTTTTAATCTATTTTGAAACCACAAAAACGATGTACTGCATTTGCCATAAAAAAAAAGTTCGGGGATACCATACGGATATGTCTTCAAACTTAATATTCTTCTGTCGGAATAAAACTTAATTTCATTTCAACCAGTTACAACCAACGGAACTCACTGACGTAAGAAGACAGGAAACTCACCCGCTGCTCCAGCCGTACGAGCCGCGGTCCACGTAATGGAACATTTCAGAATCCCCCATTCCTGATGGACCACTGCTGGGTCCCGCTGGGGTCACACCTCTGCCCAGTAAACTGGAGAACGTCATTCCAGCTACGATTCTTCCTACTTCTTACGAAGTTATAAACCTGCGGATGCAAAATAATAATAAAAATAAATCTTTATTTAATCTGCCAGAGTTAAGACCTCTCTTACACTCAAGCAGAGACAGAAAAAAGGAACAAACAGATACACTAACATAGTTCTATAAGTAATAAGAATGCACTAGTTATATACATATACAATAGTTAATTGAATCTGTGTTAAATAAAATTAAACTATTTGAGCAAAATGTGTCACACTAAGAAAATAAGTAATTTAACTTTAGACCTACAATATACAAGAATCAATAAAAAGCAATGTTTTATACCTAAAAAAATTAGCTTTTTTTAATAGAGTTCGTTTTGCCTAGTTTTAAATGTTGACTGCGTACAAAATCAGAGGTTTCAGAAAAAGATTAATTGCGTATAATAACTTATATCATTTTTAGTATCGGTGTAAGCATTAATCATTTCCGAGCTGAATTAATGAACGGATATTAAGTAATCGAGTGAAATCATCAATGGGCTCTTAAGTTTGAAATGGGTGAGAAAAAATTGTGTGGGATAGCTGGTCTCTATAAATGCCTATCTTAACACGTGTATAACATTCCTCTCACTTTATATAAAGCAATACCTTAATAATCTTAAAGCACTTTCATATAATTTTTGATGTGTTCAATTGATACGTCAGTAGCAGGGGAAAGGTTAAACCATAAACTACAGTTCTATTGAAATAGTATGATTTATTTCTAAGCACTCGTTACTGTATTATTTTCTCCAGTTATGTTTACGTCAAGCAGTAATGTATCGTTATTATTTTAGAATTTAAAGAGTTGATGACTAATTCGTACTTGAACGCTAACATTTCCATTAAGGCGATTAGTTTATGTGAATTTTGCAGTAAATTTGGTATAGGTTTGATCTAAATTGCTTTAATTTTAGTTTCTGTATTGTTATTTTCTTTATTACTTTCCCTTTTGCTTTCTTCTATTCTTTCTCCCTTTAATCTGCCTTCATGAATTTAAGTATAATAAATTGTGTGCAAAATTTGTATGATTAAATTGTCTTCTGAACAACTGATGCGAAAGAAATTAACCAATAGGCTGAATCAATGTGCATATATTCTAGGTTTGTTTTAGTAAAGTGAAGCGCAATAACCTTCGTCTCTTGGTGAAGAATGACATTAATAGGCCTACAACTGCAAAAAAGAAATCTCTTGCTGAAGCACTGATGTACGACGGTTATATTGATACAAGTATGGTTTTAAAATATGCGAATTATTGTATTGATATATCGCTCATTGGGGGGAAAGGTTTTTTTAAAGATCTATGGGCGATAGAGTTCATGTATTTAGTCTGCTGTATTGGCTATTACCTTTTTGCCACTTTCAGAGCCCTATGTGAATACTGTTTGATAATACCGTTGCCATGGAAACCGAGCCCTTTTCCGGGGGTTTTTAGGGCTAAAAATTAAAAAAATAAACTTTTTGGAATTTTCCTGTCTTTCTTCATTAAATAATGAATTTTACATTATCTACATAAATCGCAGTGCCAGCCACCTCCGTGATAATATAAACCAATATTTGCAAAAAGCGATCATTTAGTACTTACTTATATAACTTGTCAGCAATCATAGAAACAGTATAAGTGGAGAGTATGGTTTTAAAATATGCGAATTGTTGTATTGATATATCGCTTCGAGGGATGACAGAGATGTTGATTTACACATTTTGTCAAAAAATGCTAATTTTTTATTTTAGTGCATATCCTAAGGTATAACTGCAGTTTTTAAGCCTCCATGCACTTTAAATTGCTAGTTCATGCAAACTTAATCGCATGTTTTGTCAGTTTGGAAAATCAGTATGAAGGATTAATAGAAAATCCTAATTTCACTAATGCACTTTATGTACTGAGGGATTGTCTTTCCACCACCCACTCTATGGCTATGGGCTGAGTCTTACAGAAGACCAAACTAACTTGATAGGCTACAGTAATACCCAAAGAACATACATAATCAGAAAAAAAATTTCTGAGACACACGATGACCTCGAGATTTGAACCTTGGACTTCCCGTATCTGCTACCTTATTCAGATTGGTTTTATTGTGTGCATTACGACACGGGTATATTACAGTTCACAACAGTCGTAACTTTTTTGTTGCTATGAGTTCATAAATCGAAGAATAGCGTTATTCATGCCAATCATCTCATTACCAGGGGTTGCCACAGTGGGCTCGGACATGTGGCCTATGTGCTTAGGGTCTTTCCCAACACGTCTCTCCCCCCTTCGTGAGGTTCCATACATACATAGCGTTATTCATATTTTCATGAGATCTCGACATTAAATATTGAAGTCTAACTTATTTCATTTCTATCTCAATAAATGTTAACTTTCTAAGGATATGTTTGATTTTTATTAATGGTCATGTTTACTGTCTCTACAACTTTACGCTGCAAGTTTTTCACGTATCTTCTCCCATAGTTTACATAGCCTAGGAAAATCGAAAATGGACAGGAGTAAACTGAGTCATTTCTGTAGAAAAATGTAACTAGCTGCTCTATTACTTTTTATTGGAAATTTCGAAGTTCAAATTTTTATCAAAAACGTTAAAGCCACTTTTAAATCGATATGTGGAAAGCAATTTAATGAGAACTACTCTTAATATTTTGGTAATAGAAAACAAATTCCAAATTTGAAAAATATTCTATCAAGTCAATAGTCCAAAAATATATTTAAACACAATACACCATTTACCTGCAATGGACATGTACTGGCAGACAAGCATAGTTAAAAATCTGAAAACATGTTTTCCCTGGATTTCGACTTTGCCACATTATAGTCTCTATATACTAAGTGGGCTGTATGCGAGAAAATAAAAAGGGATATTAAAACAGAGAGTGAACTCTTGTTTAAACGTTAGATTTACAGGCATAAAGAACTCTTGCGGGGCAAAATTCCCACAGACCGGCGAGGCGACGGTCACTGGTCTACGTAGCAGTACATCCCCGTCAAACCATACCAATTATTACCAGTGTGCTGTATTCGTTTTGTTTTCAGTCCCGTGAAAGCATTATAGATTCACTACTGTCATGTTCGCTGCAAAAAAATCTTAGATCCACTCACTTAACTTTCTCTACCCTATAATGGGTAATAAAACTAATCACTTCAAATTCTGATGCATAATAAGGGACCGTGTTGTAAGGAGTCCGCGTTCAGTTGTTTCAGCCTCTTTCAAAACTGTATTGTTTGCGATGCAAGATTTAGGCCTAAAACAATGGCTGGGCTTTGACTATTCAACAAAGATTTTTTTCCAGAAAATTGTTTTAAATAAACATGTTAGCTCTTAGTATAAACATCTCATGTAGAAAATTTAAACAAAATCGTGAGAGCTGTGTTCGAAAAAAATAACGAAAAATGGCATTTTCTTCATATAAAGTACCGTAAGAGAAAATCGTCACATTCCCGAACATAGCATAGGGTAGGTGGCGCTATTGTCGAACGTTTCAACTTGAAACCGTTTCAGGGGCTGTACCAAATACCGTATTAGGACTGGCGACGACTAATTGCGTAGGGAGAACTTTATATAATCCTAAAATGTGTTTTTCATGTATTCTTCAGTTTAGTTGCGGGTACAAAAGATATTACAAAGGTCCTATAAAATATCTGGGAATAGGAAAACAGTACCTATCCCCGGTCAGCACCTTATTTTAGAAAATGTTGTTTTCTGGATTTTCTCAAAAACGGCTCAAGGATTTTGTATAAACCTTGTACACGAGGTGCTTATATTGTTATCTGAAACACTTTCTTCGTAAAAAATCTCTGAGTGGTAGTTATATGCTGGCCATCGTGAATGATACATGTTTGCATCAGACTGAAAGAACTGGATAAACACTTCCCGCAATAAGTTACTGTCATTTAATGTATATCATAATTTGAAGTTAGCAAATTGTACTACCCATGCTTAGTGTGGAGAAGAATTTATGAGTGTATCAAATCACTTTTCTTCACTAATCTTCGTCTATTATAAAATGGTTAATGTTACTAATAATATAGCCTAGGCCAATACATTATTAATATTATTGTCTAGTAGCTAGAGTGCAGTAACTTAAGTCCAGCATTCTTTAACTGATGCATTTTATACATTCTCCGACTGAAATTCTTGATAAAATCAATTAATAATAGACATATTATAAAATTTGTTCAAATTAAACTCTATGAAACCTCTTTTAAAAGAAAATGTTTACCTCATAAGGGACCGAAGTATTAAAAAAACAGAATCGGTGTTAATTTTAACTGATGTGCAATATATCCAATTAATTTAAGGAATTCAAACATTGGACAATACACCAAACAACATGAAAAGATAATCGAACTTATCCTGTGAAAGTAAGTCTTGAATGCATTTTATAAGCAAAACATATTGTAAAAACTGTTATTTTACACTTGATCAGATCTAAATACCCCGTTGCCTTTTAATACATATGATATTGCAATGTATGCTATTGCCATTTAATGTGATTTATAACATCTGCTTGAAGTTAAAGATTGTTGTAACCAGGGTTGCCAGATCAGAAACGTAAAACGGTCGTACCAACAACTGAAAATAGTCGTACTCTAGTTAAAATCGTCGTACACTTTGAGAATTGTCAGGATGATGATGATAATAATAATATTAATATAATAATAATAATAAAAATAATAATAATAATAATAATAATGATTGCCAAGTAAGGTACTCTGTAAAGACATTATTTCTATAAATGGTGGTAAAAATTTGGTTTGTAAGTTCTATAAAGTGCTACTGCACCGCTCACGCATTCTGACTTTGTTGTTCACCGCTACTACTCAACTAACTGGTCTCTCGTAACTGTATACATATACCCATTGTTGTTGGTACTCTTTGTCATCGGCTACCTGCGGATGTTGCAGGAAGAAATAAAATAATAATAAAATATTAATACATTATAAACCATAAGGAAGTAAAGCTTTCCAAATATTATTTAAAGAAAAGTATACAGCCACTTTTGATATGCACGTGTCAACATATTAACTTATGCTATTAATAATATAATTGGAATTTGTAAAAAGTGAATTACTGTAATAAACACTTACATTACATTACATTAATAATAACAATCATATGATTATTATGTTTGGTCAAAATAAAACAAAAACAATAAAACCAGCTGCTCTTTATCGGTATAATTTCTTTAGAGGTTTGGATTGCTTCGTTTTGCACACGTGCGGCTAAAATATAAAATATTTGGAGAAGAATAATGAGAGGAGTAGCAACAACAATACAACAATGCAACTTAAGCGAGGTGCGGCACCGGCCCGTGAAAGCCTGTAATATATAAATGGACTGAGTTTTATTTGACAATGGCTATTATAATATTGCCATTCATTTAGCAACATGTAGGCATATTCAAAATAAACTACGAAAAAACAAAAACTTCATGCTTATCCAAATTGAAAATTCTGCAGTAGATGGCTAAGAAATAAACAGAAAATGGCAGTATAAAATGCTAACATTAAAAATAGTCGTATGAATAGGCATACGACACATGGTTGCGTCGTACGTCGTACAAATCAATGAAATAGTCGTATGTGTACGACTATAGTCGTACGTATGGCAACGCTGGTTGTAACTGACATTCCCCTAGTTGACAATGATATATGCACCACCTTGGATTTAAAGTGTCAAAATTTTTAACCCATTCAGAGCTGAATTTAAAATATTAATGTAAGCATTCATCAAATGATATCAGCGGGTTTAAAAGATTGAAATTAATGAAGAAAATTTTAATGGAATAGCTGGTTTTCATGAACTACAATCCTGACGCGTGGATAAAATGCCTCATATTGTAACATACAGCCTTACTCTATTAGTTGTGTATCTCTGCATTTATGCAATTTGTTTTCGATGACATATGTACGTCAGTAGCAGTGAAAATGTTAAGGGAAGTTTTGTTATTCGCAATTAAATATTTTATGCATCCATGGTTTTAAGAAAAGTATGTAATACCATATTGGCGAGAAATATACGAATCTCGGAAAATTGGTCCAGAAAGTTTAAAATAACGTTTTATCGCAATTAATATCACATTTCCAAGCTAGTGAGGGCTTACTTATTTACAGTTTTAATCAGTTTTTGAATAAATTTATATTAAGGCTTCTTAAGGCGAGTAGGCATACTTACGTTAGATTCTTTTCATCCTTAGTTTGCACAAAAACCGTAAATTTATTGCAAAATAGCAAAAGTAAAAATTATTCCTTATTAGTTTTTATAGTGATACATGAACAGTGTGAATTCTGTGGGTATAGCTTATTGAATAAAATAGTACCAAATATTTTTCACTGATATAGTACCATTAGATGATTTGTTATGGACAGCATGACCAACATGCCCTGAAAATCTGAACAGCTATATTGCTTCCACTTTATAGAAGTGCAGTAAATATAAATTACCAATCATTTCTCAGACCGAAGGCAATCGATAAATTCTATTTTAACAGCTTGTCTTCACACACGGAATACACTATATCCAAGGCACGAAGAGAATGAATTAAGTTTCCAACAACTGTTTTGAAGCATACACTCTCACCACAAAGCACTTCGCAGCCTCTTGACAGAATTAACTAGACTGAGGGTAAATTGTACACCTACACTACAATGAAGTCACCTGACACCTCGGTCCGTCCAGTCCATGGACCTGAACCGTGGCGTGTCTGACAGAACCGTATCTTGCCTTCCTGCTTTCCGGAAACGGTACTTGGTTTTTTGATTGCAGTGTCAAACGTTCTTAATGGGCGTTGCTGCATTGTTAAGTATTCATAGCATTACCGATTGTACCCGATATGATGTAGCCTGCAAGGCTTTTTTAACGGTCTCGTTATACAACGAGTTGCATCCAGCATTTCCAACATTGAAGTAGTTATCAAGGATATTCGATTTGTAATTTTTGTTCCATCTCTGTAAATCTACCTGAATTTAAATAAAATCGTTTTATTTGTGCGATGAATTCATTTTTTTGTGATGTCACTGATATATTGTTATTTAACTTATTAACAATGATATATTTTTATTTCCTCTGCCGATACCATAGGTACTATAAGGTAGAGAATTCGATGTTGAGTTTTTAACATCCAAAAATACTAGTTTCGGAAGCATGTCTGTCTGTCTGTGTTTCTGTGAACAGCCTAGCTCCAGAATGGAAAACAGTATGAAAACAATTTTTTTTTTATTTGGGTTGGGTACCTTTTAAGGATGGGACACAAAGAATGGCAACGACCTCTCTTATTTTTAGGTGGACTTTGCCTGAAAAATATCGTTTTTCGCTATTTTCTCGAAAACGCCTCTAACGACTTTGTTTAAATTTGTACATGGGGTGCTTATAGCAAGAGCTAAATATTTTTTAAATCACTTTTTCGAAAAAATCTTTGAAGGGTAGTTATAAGTCACCCGGTAGTTTTGTGAACTACCTCGCGTCAAAAGAATTCTAAGATCTGCTCTTCACCATTTAAAACAGCCAGTTAAAACGTAATCCAAAATTAAAAATCCTTATATATAGTTTTTAATGACTTCAAGGAACATTCATGCCAAGAGAAGAAAGTTGAACAAGGGCGTTAGGTCGTAGCTGCATACAGAAAATTACACACAAGCAGACGAAATGCATGTAAACCATTAGAGTTACGACAAAAAAAACTTCCAGAGTGGAAATAGTAATACAATTTTCTTTGCATGAATCGTTTGGTTAGATCGCTGAAAAAAGCTGAACGTTACCAAAACCATTAAAACAGTCACCATCTTGAAACGAAATGAAAAAATTAAAATCCTTCCTTTTAATGGCTTCAAGGAAAATTCAGGTAGGAAGAAACAACGAATTTGGTCGTGACAGCGAAACATACATATTTACAAACAGATGAAATGCCGAACGATCGAGTTGAAACAGAACCTTTCTTCGGTCGATTATTAACATAAATTATTAGAGCGTGGGCTACTGTATACCCCCCATCCCCCCCCCCGTGGGATTTTCCGACTCATATATTTTTTTGTTGGTATTGACATGTAGTTTCATATTTTAGTTGTTTGCCCGTTATCAATTACAGCATTTACCCGGAAACCCCGGAAAACTACGGAAATCCGGAGAATACTAGTTTGTTTTAATTTTTCTTTGTTCTTTGCTCCTAATATGCCCAGGGAATTTCTGAATCACATATTTATTGTTGGTATTGCCATCTAGATTAAGTTTTTAGCTGTTTGCCCCTTATCAATTACAGCATATCCCCGGAAAACAACGGAAATCCGGAGAAATGACTTGGTTTTAATTTGTCTTTGTTTTTTGCATCAAATAAGCCCAGAGAATTTTTGACTCACATATTTTTGTTGGTATTGTCATCTAATTTAAGGTTTAAGTTGTTTGCCTCTTGACCAATTACAACATATCCCCGGAAAACCCGGAATACCACGTATATACGGAGAAAATGACAATGTTTTATTTTTTCAATCTTCGTTTTTCCTTCTAATATTCAAAGGGAATTTCTGACTCATATGTTTTTTTTGTTGGTATTGCTATCTAGATTAAGGTCTCAGTTGTTTGCCCATTATCAATTACAGTATATCCCCGGAAAACTCCGAAAACCACGGAAACCCTGAGAAAATGACTTTGTTTAAATTTTTTTAAATCTTAGTTCTTTGCCCTAGTATTCAAAGGGCATTGGTGACTCATATGGTTTTGTGTTGGTATTGCCATCTAAATTAAGGTTTCAGTTGTTTGCCCCTTATCAATTACAGCATTTCCCCAGAAAACTCGGAAAACCACGGAAATCCGGAGAAAATTACTTTGTTTAATTTTTTTAATCTAAGTGTTTTCCTCCTAGTATTCAAAGGAAATTGGTGACATATATGTTTTTGTATTGGTATCCCCATCTAGATTAAGGTTTCAGTTGTTTGCCCCCTATTAATTACAGAATTTCCCCATAAAACTCGGAAAACCACGGCAATCCGGAGAAAATTACTTTGTTTTAATTTTTTAAATCTTACTTTTTTCCTCCTAGTATTCAAAGGGAATTGGTGACTTATATGTTTTTGTATTGGTATTCCCATCTAGATTAAGGTTTCGGTTGTTTTCCCCCTATCAATTACAGCATTTCCCCATAAAACTCGGAAAACCACGGAAATCCGGAGAAAATTACTTTGTTTAATTTTTTTAATCTAAGTTTTTTCCTCCTAGTATTCAAAGAGAATTGGTGACATATATGTTTTTGTATTGGTATTCCCATCTAGATTAAGGTTTCAGTTTTTTGCCCCCTATTAATTACAGCATTTCCCCATAAAACTCGGAAAACCACGGAAATCCGGAGAAAATTACTTTGTTTTAATTTTTTAAATCTTACTTTTTTTCTCCTAGTATTCAAAGAGAATTGGTGACTTATATGTTTTTGTATTGGTATTCTCATCTAGAGTAAGGTTTCAGTTGTTTTCCCCCTATCAATTACAGAATTTCCCCATAAAACTCGGAAAACCACGGAAATCCGGAGAAAATTACTTTGTTTTAATTTTTTTAATCTTACTTTTTTCCTCCTAGTATTCAAAGGGAATTGGTGACTTATATGTTTTTGTATTGGTATTCCCATCTAGATTAAGGTTTCAGTTGTTTGCCCCCTATCAATTACAGCATATCCCCGGAAAACTCCGAAAACCGCGAAAATCCGTCATTTTCTCCGTATATACGTGGTTTTCCGGGTTTTCTCGGGATATGCTGTAATTGGTAAGGGGCAAACAACTGAAACCTTAATCTAGATGGCAATGCCAACACAAAAACATATGATTTACCAATTCCCTTTGAATACTAGTAGCAAAGAACAAAGATTTTCAAAAATTCAAACGAAGTCAATTTTTCCGGATTTCCTTGGTTTTCGGAGTTTTCCGGGGATATGCTGTAATTGATAAGGGGCAAACAACTGAAATCTTAATCTAGATGTTAATGGCAACAAAAAAACATATGAGTCAGAAATTCCCTTTGAATATTAGGAGCAAAGAACAAAGATTTAAAAACTAAAACATAGTAATTTTCTCCGTATATACGTTGTTTTCCGGGTTTTCCGGGGATATGTTGTAATTTGTAAGGGGCAAAGAACTGATACCTTAAACTAGATGGCAATACGTACAAAAATATGTGAGTCAGAAATTCCCTGGGAATATTAGGGGCAAAGAACAATAAAAAATTTAAACAAACCCATTTTCTCTGGATTTCCGTGGTTTTCCGGGGTTTCCGGGTAAATGCTGTAATTGATAAGGGGCAAACAACTAAAATCTTAAACTAGAGGACAATACCAACAAAAAAATATGTGTCCCAGAAAATCCCACGGGGGGGGGGGGGAGGGTTTGCTATTGGTAGCCCATGGTCTATATGTTTAGAGATCTGCAGTTTGAAAAAATTATCACAAAAGAAAAGCATATTTTTTAGAGCAATAAAATTATCAGAAAATTGTAGATATAGGTGTTGAAAGTAGCAGGGACCATAATGTGTAGGAAGTCCACTTGTTCAGTGAAAGCTTTAGTGATAATGTTAATACCCACAAGAACTATGACAAAGCATATTGTGAAGTGAGGCTGGTCAAGCCTACTTCCCTCATTCTCATGGCCTGCTTAATAATCATCCTCCCATTTTGTTCTAAAATTGTCTCAGTAACATAGATGCTCACCTGTAATCCGAAATGACTTTCATGTTCAAACATTATTTATGTCAAGGTTTCGTCCGTTCGCTTCCTCACACTAATAAATTTTACGTTTGTTTCAGGATGGTAGCTGAATTTCCCATCACTGACATGCCGTAGGCCTACATCTCCTGGTGAGTTTATAATATAAGTTTATAACATGTCAAAACACGAGTAACGCTATACACCTTGTGTGAAATGGTTATGTTTAATATGCATTTTATTAATTTAGGGTGATATAAATAAGGTCACAATGTATTCTCTTCGCCTTTCGAAAGCTTGTATAGTTTTTCGTACAAGAAATCAAAACAACTTTGAAATGAATTACAACATAAGAGCTATAAATACTCATTGTCCTCATGAGGTTGGGTTCACTTCGTTCCAAGTATCAGGGCTGTCTGCTAAATCTAAGAGGCGTCATTGCTATGCTATGTAGATAGATAGATAATTATTTCAGCCTTTCATTTTTGGCATCGTCGAATACAATAAATTCATATAATAACATTATTAAATTCATGAATGTTATATATGGGGTTGTTTACAGTGGCGTAGCAAGATTAGGTGGTACCCGGTGCGGAAAATTTCTTGTCACCCCCCCCCCCCCATTTAAATTATTAAAAGATGGAACAGTTCCAAGTGTTATTTTTTGGATAGTCAAAGGTAATCCCACGAGAATTTAAGAGTTTATCGATGGATGCAGCTGCAACGAATTTATCTGATGTAACTCGTAAACTCAACGGATTATGCAAAATTAGTAATAATTACTTTGTTATATAGAAACAAAACTAAGCTCCGAAATCATGGTATACCATGAATCAGCAATCTATGAATCGATTCGAGTTACCATATTGTGACCAGTGCTACCAATGGTGCATATAAGACATAGTTAACCTAATTCAGCCAATTTTGTTAGAAGGAAAGACATGCATATCAAGCATATTATGCAGTACATTGTACATTGTACTGTTAAACGACAATAAATGCTATTATTATCATTATTACTATTAATCTAAAGTACGTTATAGACAGACAGATATATATTGTTTTCGTGAGCGACAGACTGTAGGTGTTACCATTAATAAAGCGAACATCTAGGCCAAAATACACTCCCGAAATTGTGCAAACTTTTATTTTTTGAGTGATTTTTTTATATTTTGTTTTCCAAGCGAAATCTCGAATTTTGGAAAGATGAATTTTGATAAAAGGAAAAAAAATTGTATTTATGTCAGATCCTTTCAAGATGTGAACTGAAGATTGGAGACAAGTTTTCCTTATTTTTACATAAAGAAAGTTTTCTCGAAAACGGCTCAATCGATTTTCTTTAAATTTTGCACGTGGGTTGCTTATAGAGCAAAAAACTTTTATTTGAAACACTTTTTCGAAATAATTCCCTGAAGGGAAGTTATAAGCCCCCCACTCTGAATACGGGCTCTTTGCAATACGACCCCTTGCAACGGAAAATCGTACGAAAACAAAATTTTGTATTTGGGTTAGGTAGCTTTTGGGGATGTGATACGAGGATTGGCGACAACTTTCTCTTATTTTTAAGGGGAGGCTAACTTTTATTTGGGCACAAGAAGTTATGTGAATTATAAATCATTTTTTTTAGGTTGATCCTAATAAATTTCATAAACAAGTAATCAACTATTTTACGGAACTGCATTATTAATAAGCTATTCTTAAATATGCGCACATCCCAGTTCAAAATCTAGATTGAAGGAGACTTCGGAGTCAACTCACGTAGTGAAAGATCCCCTCCCCGGGTTCAGGACTGGGTAGGTTAAGTCTTAGGTTAAGATAATGCACATTGTGCGCGATTCCTTAATTATTGGAAGTTTATTTTCATCAAAGTCATGACTGCCGCCGCGGGTAGAATTGGTTGCTGCTTAAGTGATATAATCACCGATTGTTGAAGTCTCATTTAAATTAATAAAACTGCAGAGACAAGCATCGACAGAAATAAACACCCCTCCCATAACCATAATATTAGTGTATCAACACAGCGGCCAGTTCGGCCGCGTTTTATTACCTTTGTTGACAGAATTTAAAACTAAAAGAAGTTTCAATACGCATGTTGACTCGTAGAAAGTTGTTAAGGTTATTTAATTGTTTTAAATCATTATTTTCTTTAAATTCCCTTGAGCGATTTTTACTTACAATGACACATTTTTATTTTGTCACCCGGGGCGGCCCGCCCCCCCCCCCTTCCTACGCCACTGGTTGTTTACCAATGCTGACCTGACCTTTCTCTTAAATATTTCATACGATAAATATCTGATATTGTTTGAGAGACTGTTATAAAGCTTCAATGAAGTAAATTCGAAACTATTCTGCGTTAAAGCATACTTACATTTGTTTATATAGACATTAGAATTATTACTTCGCGTTGCATGGCCATACACGGTATCACAAGTATTAAAGTTACTTAGGCCTACATTTCTATTTACATAAAAGAGGGAGGCCAGGATGTACATTGAGGTAAAATAATTATACCTGATTGAATAAAAAGTGGTTTAGTTTAATAGGCCTAATAATATGTGATGATTTATTACCGGATTGCGATTATTGCACTATCTTTACCAGTTCACATTCTTAGCGTTGATTTTCGTCACAAAATCCGGATCATCTTTTTTATTCTGTTATTTACATCGCAAGTGCGTGTGCGTGTTTATAAGCGGACAAACTATGATTTCTTCTTTTTCTGGAAATCCTAGACCCATGACCTGTTCATTTGACTACTAATACATGGAAATCACTAAGCTATTTGAAGAATGGTAGGGGGAATTACGGCTAGTCGGGCCTTCTATTACTTTACTTAACACGAGTAATTATGTGGGCGAATCGGTAGCACGCCTATCTTCCACTCCGGCAGTCCGTGTACGATTTCCGGCCGGGTTGGGGATTTTTCAGTAGTTGGTATTTGTGATTGTTCCTAGATTTAAGTGTTAGGTAGGTACTGGCGCATCCCCCGAACAAATCTGCCATGAAAATCCCTTTAAAGGATCTCCAGGAGTCGTTCGTGTCCCGGTAGGAGCACCGCAATTCTAAACGTTCTGGAGAGGTAGCTGACTTTTCCACCTTATCCTACACACGGCCATTATGAAAGGATTAGAAGCCCGGACCTTAAAGCACTTACGAGTTTGTAAGTCGTCACTGGGTTCGTATCTCACATTGAAAACGCCAGGTGGTGTAGCGGGATATGTGAGTCGGCTAAAAATTTAGTGTATCTGCATGTTGCCATGATAGCTCAGTTGGTTAGAGCTTCGGCACAGAGAGTCGAAGATCCTGGTTGAAATTCCGGCTATGTCATTGAATTTTTCAGTCTGACTTCACTATCCCATATAAAGAATATTTAGATAGAATAGAAGAATTTAAGTAAACAGGATTTTAATGATCCCGCCGTTTTATTCGCTAAATAGTAGTTAGCCTAATTTTCTCAAGATAAATATATTCCGGACCTCTTGTTATATTATCAATTATAATTCGAATAAATGTATTTTTTTGGTATGTAGTTCGATTAACAACATCTAAAAGCCAAAAATTATTTTTTATTTCTGTTAATTACTGTACATAATACAGAGTGCGGCATTTATCGTTTCCCATTTTCAAAACCATGTAACACATTTATTTAACAAAGAAATAAGCTACATTTAACATTTTTAAATGTCTTACAGTCTTGGATTTGAAATTCTGGTCTTACTTTTTGAATATGATACCCTTGAGATGCCCTCTATTAACTTCAACAGATTGCTGCAATCTCCCTCGTACACTGGCCATTAAGCGATGTGTGGTGTCTTGCGTAAAGGCGGCCATTCACTATCGCTCCAAACGTCCAAATGGAGTGATGTCAGTCCAAAATCTCATAATGAATGGGAAGGCTGTCGTCCATTTGGCGTGGAGCGATGGACCGGTTGGATATCCAGTCGAGCAAAAATCCATCCGTTCACTCCATCCGTCCATCAAGCCATCGTACAATGAATGCGGAAAACGACGTGGAGTGACTCCAAGCCATCCCGCAAATCTGCTAGTGAGTGGCCAAACCCACATCCAAATAGCCTCATTCTGTCTTCAGGTGTCCTCCAGTGCAGACGTGTTTTCTAATTTCAGCGCCATGTCGGGGCGAGACACTCTACTCGAAGTAATCGAATCCTATAAACAGTTTCCGTGCCTATGGCAAGTTACTAACTGCGATTATCACAACAAAATTAATAAACGGTGCAAAATATGTTGCACAAACTTTCTCGTATATACGTGTTAAAAGGCTAGCACAGAAGAAAGTAAGTTATAGAGACAATTAAATTTTATTTATTTCAATTTCATAAAACTAACAAGTACAGTATCTAGAAAAGAAAGCATCAGGGACGATCCTTATGTTCAATCCTTTTACTGTGAATAATAACAATAATAATAATAATAATAATAATAATAATAATAATAATAATAATAATAATAATATCAGGTAAACTGATGTAACAAAGTGCCAGTATGCTTTTGTTTAATCAGTTAATTTGCAATTATGATATGCAGAAAATAAGTTTTTTTTGCTGATTTCCGAGGTAAGCTCCAGATTCAATCACTCATTAAGTAGAGCTTCAGGGAGAACAAAGGTCTAGTTTTTTAATCAGCTAGAATCGTCCAGCATCAGCAGAACTATACAGATTTGTGATATCTTGACAATCGCATACTCACATAAAAATACGGAAAAGATATGTCAAATTGGCCGGCTACGGGAATTGAACCAGGAACAATCAAAATGTGAGTCCAAGACGTTACCATCTCAATTACCTCGCCCAATTTAACGATCTACTTTCATAACCGTATGTGAAGGAATAATGTTATTTGTCAAAGCTAACTGTATTCCAACTTCCAAAGCCGTATTATATGAATACTGTAAAACAATATGTTGTCATGATAACTAATTTGCATTTGATAAATGCTTTCTAATATATTACCATGGGGGTACGCCGTAGCGTAGTGGTTGAGGCGCTGCGCTACAAACCGGAAGGTCGCGGGTTCGATTCCCGATGAGGTCGTTGAGATTTTTCAATTGGCCTAATCCTTCTGGTGGCACTATGGCCCTGGGGTCGACTCAGCCTCTAACAGAAATGAGTACCAGGAGCAATCCTGGGGGTAAAGGCGGCCGGTGCGTAAGGCTGACAACCTTACCACCTTCATGTGCCGAATGTCCAAAATCTGGGAGCCTCAACCTCCTGGAACCCTCTGGGCCTCCATGGCCTGTATAGGGATCACTTTACCTTAATATATTACCATAAAATAGGCACTAAGTTGGGCTTTACTCCGGTACCGGTCAACCGAATTTGTCCAATATCAATAGGGTTCTTGCCATGGACGTTATAGATGCGTATACCAAGTTTCATGAAAATCCAATAAAGCGTATTTGAGTTATCGCGCGTAAAGACACACGGACAGACATTTCCCCTTCCCCACACAATCTCATAAAGTACCATACTGGCACTTAATAACTTGCGGTTTGCATGCTTTCCTCAATCTCGAAGGCAAAAATGCAGGATGCGTTGAGATGTAGCCGAACAATAGAAGCAAAATGTTTCATGAATGCGTTTTTACAAGAGCCTACGGTAAATTTGGGTGGCCACGAAATTTGATTTGAACCCAGGACCTCTTCCCTATTAGCCTATACCTCGTCGCTGTAATTGGTTTTGGTATGTTCATTACGACTGAGCTAAACTGACTGCATTTACAGCAATAAGTAGATTATAGTTTTTATGTTACTATGGACAACAAAATGTCGTTAATATTTTAATTGATATGTATGTTCTGAAATTCTCGTTTAAGCTGTATATATTTCGTGTTTAAGGACGTAAGGCACAAATCTTTAATTTTGAGTTTTTAACATTTATGCCTTCTCCTCATATCTAATAAATACTCAATGAACTATTTGTACTTGTGCCTTAAACCTCTGCTCAGTTATAAGAAAAGACATGTGAAACTGCACATTCATTCTACTTCATGACAGTTCCATAAAGGCGTAAGGCACACTTCCTATCTGTTATTGAGGTGTGTTTATCAATTATTTTTATTTTATGCAGTGCTACCATCCAAGCAAATGTTTATAAAAATGAACTTGCATTTCTGAAGTATAACTTCATTCAAAATCAGTGGCGTAATTACAGGGTGGCAAGGAGTGGCAGTTGCCACCCCATAATTTCCAAACCTCTCTTTTTGCCACCTCAAAAATCGGCAAAAAATATCAGTTACTAGCATGTGCCCGCGGCTTCGCCCGCGATAATTATTTCAAAAATTAAAAATTAAGAGCATAATAGTTAAATCATTATATTTATTAACACCTAAATCACGTGGACTACATACCACGATTAGATAGCGTCGCCTGGTAAAAGCGACCTCAGATTCGAGTTCCTTAGCCCAGAATACCCCTGTACAGTGAGTTTCGTCCAAATCGAACAATGTTTGACCATATTTAGGCCTACATTGATTATCCCTCTTCCGTGTAGGTTGAAAATTTCATATGTCTTCGGACCTTGATATTCTAAACAAATGAATCGTCCAGGATGGACTTAAAAAATCAAGCGATCGCCCGCGATAATTATTTCAAGAATTAAAAGTGAAGAGCATAATAGTTAAATCAATATATTTATTAACACCTAAGTCACGTGAATTACATACCACGATTAGATAGCGTCGCCCGGTAAAAGCGATCTCAGATTCGAGTTCCTTGGCCCAGAAAATCCCTATATAGTGAGTTTCGTCCAAATCGAACGATGTTTAACCATATTTAGGTCTATGTTGATTATCCCTCTTCCGTGTAGGTTGAAAATTTCATATGTCTACGGGCCTTGACATTCTAAACAATTGAATCGACCAGCGTGGGCTTACAACATTCAAGCGATCGCGATGCTTTTATTTCCACGGTATGACAAAAATAGCCAAAGCGAACTGCAATTGATTTGACATTGAAATGTATTACTGAAATCTGATGCTTCGACAGCGCTAAAATCACGTTTTCTGCCAGTTTTTCACTCACAACTCGCGAACGAAAGCTAAAATTAAAAATCCGGCTTCGATGCGCATTCACCCACCTTTCAGCCCATCTATGTTTAAAATTTCAGGTCTCTGCGTTCAGTAGATTTCGCTGGGCATCGTGGACAGACAGACAAACACGTCTTTTTATTATTTAAAGATAGCATGTGCCCGCGGCTTCGCCCGCGATAATTATTTCAAAAATTAAAAATTAAGAGCATAATAGTTAAATCATTATATTAACACCTAAATCATGTGGACTACATATCACGATTAGATAGCGTCACCTGGTAAAAGCGACCTCAGATTCGAGTTCCTTGGCCCAGAAAACCCCTGTATAGTGAGTTTCGTCCAAATCGAACAACGTTTGACCATATTTAGGCTAATATTGATTATCCCTATAATAATAATAATAATAATAATAATAATAATAATAATAATAATAATAATAATAATCCTCTTCGGTGTAGGATGAAAATTTCATATTATGTTTGCGTGCCTTGACATTAAAAACAAATGAATCGACCAGCGTGAGCTACAAGATTCAAGAGATCGCGATGCTTTTATGTCGAAGGTATGACAAAAATAGCCAAAGCCTAGTGTAATTGATTTGTATTACTGAAAACTCATGCTTCGAAAACACAATAAATACACGCTTTCTGCCCGTTTTTCACTCATAACTCACGAACGAAAGCGAAAATTAAAATTCCGGCTGAGTGAAAAACGGGCAGAAAACGTGTATTTATTCCGTTTTCGAAGCATGAGTTTTCAGTAATACAAATCAATTACACTAGGCTTTGGCTATTTTTGTCAAACCTTCGACATAAAAGCATCGCGATCTCTTGAATGTTGTAGCTCACGCTGGTCGATTCATTTGTTTTTAATGTCAAGGCACGCAAACATAATGTGAAATTTTCAACCTACACCGAAGAGGATTATTATTATTATTATTATTATAGGGATAATCAATATTAGCCTAAATATGGTCAAACGTTGTTCGATTTGGACGAAACTCACTATACAGGGATTTTCTGGGCCAAGGAACTCGAATCTGAGATCGCTTTTACCAGGCGACGCTATCTAATCGTGACATGTAGTCCACGTGATTTAGGTGTTAATAAATATAATGATTTAACTATTATGCTCTTAATTTTTAATTCTTGAAATAATTATCGCGGGCGATCGCTTGATTTTGTAAGTCCATCCTGGACGATTCATTTATTTAGAATATCAAGGCCCGAAGACATGAAATTTTCAACCTACACGGAAGAGGGATAATCAATATAGGCCTAAATATGGTCAAACATTGTTCGATTAGGGCGAAACTGACTGTACAGGGGTATTCTGGGCCAAGGAACTCGAATCTGAGGTCGCTTTTACCAGGGGACGCTACCTAATCGTGGAATGCACTCCACGTGATTTAGGTGTTAATAATTATAATGATTTAACTATGCTCTTAATTTTTAGTTTTTAATTTTTGAAATAATTATCGCGAGGGAAGCCGCGGGCACATGCGGGCACATGCTGTTTGTCTGTCTGTCCACGATGCCCATCGAAATCTACTGAACGCAGAGATCTGAAATTTTAAAGATAGATGGACTGAAAGGTGGGCGAATGCACCTCGAAGCCGAATTTTTAATTTTAGCTTTCGTTCGCGTGTTATGAGTGAAAAACTGGCAGAAAACGTGATTCGCGCTGTCGAAGCATCAGATTTCAGTAATACATTTCAATGTCAAATCAATTGCAGTTGTCTTTGGCTATTTTTGTCATACCGTGGAAATAAAAGCATCGCGATCGCTTGAATGTTGTAAGCCCACGCTGGTCGATTCATTTGTTTAGAATGTTAAGGCCCGTAGACATATTAAATTTTCAACCAACACGGAAGAGGGATATTCAATATAGGCCTAAATACTGTATGGTGAAACATTGCTTGATTTGAACGAAACTATACAAGGGTTTTCTGGGCCAAGTAACTCGAATCTGAGGTCGCTTTTACCAGGCGACGCTATCTAATCGTGGTATGTAGTCCACGTGATTTAGGTGTTAATAATTATAATGATTTAACTATTATGCTCTTAATTTTTAATTTTTGAAATAATTATCGCGGGCGAAGCCGCGGGCACATGCTAGTATGTTATAAAATTAGACTTTAAACCACCTATTTGTGAGTGGTAACACTGTTTAAAAACATCAATATTTCTCGAAACTATGTCCTTGTGCCTTACGCCCTTATGGAACTAGGCCCTTCATATGTATGTTATGAAATTTGCGTTTAAGCTGTATTTATTATTTAAGCTGTTTATCTCAATATCTATTAGATGTATAAAATTGTTTTAAACAAAAAAGGTTCATTTTAATTTTTTCTACAACTTTACTGTGGAAGGTTTTTATGTGTCGCATACTGTAGGCCTAATGGAGATACTCTAGAAAAATTGAAAATGGAAATGAGTAAAGTAGCCCGTAAGTAATTTTTGCGGTAAAACGGATATAGTCATTTTATTAGCCATAGACAAGAGTTTCAAATTTTAAATTTTTATTTAAATCGTTGGCGCCAATTTTTCAAAAGTCAAGGTTCAACCTTACTGTTCCACGAAGCAACTGGCGCGGGTCTGTTCCACGAAGCAACTGGCGCGGGTGGAGTGACAGTGAATGACCACCTAGTTTTGGATGTCGTCCTGTGGACAACATCCAAGTGGATGACGATCATTTGGAGCGATAGTGAATGGCCGCCTTAACATTTGCAATTCCCTGCTGAATTGCATTTTTAAGACTGTTAATGTCAGGGAGGTCATGAGCGAAAACTTTAGACTTCAGATAGCCCCACAGAAAAAAAAAAATCTGGTGCAGTAAGTTCGGGAGATTTGGAGGGTCATTGGATATCACCAAACCTGGAGAGAATTCGGCCGGGGAAAGCAGTATAAAGCGTGTCCATTGAAAGATGTGCAGTATGTGCTGCAGCACCATCCTGTTGAAACCAAAATCTCTCAATATCCCAGTTACGATGTATCAACTCTGGTAGGAAGAAAGATTGCAGAGTTGACAGTCACCGAAGCACCATTATCGCTCTCAACGAAATAAGGGCCAATGCTGCAATGGCACACCACACCACGGCCTTAGGACTGTGAAGTGGCCGCTCGTGGATTATGCGTGGATTTGCAGGAAATTGCAAATTTTTCTCAAGACACCACACATCGCATAATGGCCAGTGTACGAGGGACATTGCAGCAATGTATTGAAGTTAATGGAGGGCATCTTATGGGCATATTAAAAAAGTAAGACCATAATTGCAAATCCAAGACTGTAAGATATTTAAAAATGTTCAATGTAGCTTATTTCTTTGTTAAATAGATGTGTTACATGGTTATGAAAATGGGAAACGATAAATGCCGCACCCTGTAATTCAAATGAAATTTTTAGGTCAAAATGTCTGAATATTCGTAACTTCATCACCGCTGGTGTCCGATTGTTTTCAATGTAATGGGATTGCTATTTTCATCTATAATAGGCAAAGAAATTGGATTGTAATAGAGACCAAATTAATTGCTACCATAAGTGTCGAAAGGCCTAATACTAAAATCGTCTTCCAATAGAAAATCTGTTGCACTTTCCTTGTCTGTCCTAACTACCAATAGTGAAAATATTACGTTAATTAGTGGTACGCTTGCCTCGGGAGAAGCAAAATTAGAGGAATGGTTGGCTGGATTAATCGTTCCACACACGAGGTCGTTGGTCGCATGAAGAGAATGCTAATAATGGGCGCTGTAGCGAATAAAAGTCATTACCCTTGTTCTATCACCAACTCCATTTCCTGCTATGTTAGTCTCAGTTTACAGTAGTGTTCACTCTGTGGAAATATTTCGTACTGTATTTCGTATGCAGATACACGTATACAACTCTCCTTGCTTTTTGTGTGAGTTGCATCACTTTACTTCCAGGATTCCCTGGGTTGCTTAGGCATACCCTAATCTTAACGTGTCTTCTCAACCAAACTCAAGAGCACAAAACTAATAGCATAGCATCTCGATTCCCTCATACGGCTGTACATTGTACAAGAAATGACTTCATCAGAAACTGTCAGAGATAGGCCTACTGAAGAATTTCACACAATTTACTACAATATATAAAAATGGTACTAAGATGACATTTTGAAATTTCATACTATTTTTAGTCTACCGCTGTGGCGTAGGGGATGCGTTCGTTCCTTTCACGCAGCGGGTCCGGGTTTGAATCCTGGTTGGGACAAGTTACCTAGGTGGAGTTTTTCTCACCTGTGAAACTAATGTCGGGTAACTTTAGATCCTTGTGGTCCCGGTATCATTTGGCCGTCATTATCGAATCGACTCGAACCCTGCAAAAGAGATTAGAATAACATGTTGCTAGACATGCCCAGCGATCTAGCGAGACACTGGAAGTACAATATATATATAAAGAGAGTAGCTGGAAATATTGTATACAAGTCCTTTATATTCTGTTGATTACGAACAATTCCCCCAAAATACACAAAGATTCAAAAAGTTTTAAATTAAAAATTAAGAAAGAAGTACAGTCACTTCCTTGTGCTTTTTCTCGAGTAACGCTGAGAACCATGCAAAATGCTTTTCTGAGAAGGACGGGTTTCGAGCTAGTTAAATGTAGAAAAATCTAGGGATTTCTTTGCGTCTGTCTGATGCTATTTCAAGTAAAAGTTCTTGAAATTTTTCCTAAACATAGTTTTATATGGATATATGCATTGATGAACCACAGATTATTATCTCTGTTGGACATTTCATGAGAATATTATAGGAATATTATAGCTGAGGCACGGGTAGCCAAAGATCCTGGGTTCGCCTTCCAGTGTATGGGGAATTCTTCTCCTACTGGGTATAATGTTATCATACAGTAATGTAGTTTTTATACAGTAAAGAACTTAGGACTAAAGACGTTTCAAAATATTTCACCGTTTCATGATGGCTGTCGTTTTAATGGTTTGTTGTAACAACCGGTGTCTTCCTTGCCGAGATCTACATTGCTACTACGAACCGTTGGCTAATTGAATGTTCGTTTTTTTCACAAACAGCATGCCAAGGAAAAGGTGTAGTAATCATTTTAAAAGTATAGAAAAGAGTCAAGTGACACCAAAGACATGATAATTTACAAATATGTTTAATTGTATATAAAATACCCCATACTTAGTTATTTCATAAACGAAAATTGTCAGAAAACATGACATTTTTGTCATTTTTCGTATGTCAATTGTAAGATTTTGTGAAATAGAAAAGTTACAAATTGTTATGACAATTTATGTGGTTGTCAACTGTTTTTCTAGACTACATTGCTTTAAAAAACTTCAATTGTTGCATTGTAGGATTGTCAGACATTTTATTACCACCAGACAATTAAAAAATTGTCCTGTTTATGAAATCGGGCCCTGGAGGGTGTTACCATATGCCATTTACCATATTCGTCAGGCCTCCTCTGCGGTGAGCACATCGGGATGGCATTCTACATGATATCTACACGGAATACAAAATTACAAGAAAAATAATTAACTTATTATATTTTGTTTAGCTTTAGAAAGTTTTCATGATATTTATTATGGTCCACGAATTTGAAGATTCTCCGTTTCATTAGAGGGTGTCTGAGTAAACCACCCGAAGGTCTCATTGTAGGGTACGTCTGCTACCCCTTAATCTGCTGATCATACTCCATTTCGAGTTAGCTTACGTCAAATTATCGATGCAGTTGAGAACAACAGTGGCATATGGCAAGTCTCTAAAACCCGTCCCTAGTTTGTGTGCATTACACCATGGCTATATTACATTTCAGAAAAATAATGTAGTTGCTTTTTTGTTACTACAACCTCATAAACAAAAGAACAGTAATCTTGGACTCGCATTCGGGATGCTCCAGGTTCAAATCCCGTGGCCGACTAATTTGACAAGGGTTTTTTCATGGTTTCCCCAGTCGTAAAGGCAAATGCCGAATTGGACATTTACTTTCCAGTGACATCCTCAATATTCCATCATATTAATTGAAATTAATATCAGTTGAAATCTACTGACGCCATAAAACACATCAACAGTAGAAAATAGTTGGGTATCAGTAGTTGCATGGCCTGCTGGTATACACACTGAACTCCTAGTATGACCTCGATGCTCAAAGGAGTATAAATAAAGCTGATTTTTAACAAACGAAGTGTTCACTGAAACCGTAATTCATCACCATGACATTAATTTTGAAAATAAATGTATTTAATAAAATATATTCATTTTAACTGTTCCTACGACTTGACTGTGCAACAAAAAACCAACAAAGTAATTTTGGCAGGTGTTTTGTTACTCCAAGTTAGAAATGTGGAAATTTGAACTTATCAAAATCGTTACAGCCATTTCTTTTCAGAAATCAAAGATTTGACTAACGTTTTAATGAAAACTACCTTTGGTATTAAAAATCAACTGCACGAGAAAGATTATAATCCGAAAAGAAGGCTACAATGCACCATTTACCCACAACAGGTCTGCACAGACGGACAGACATAAGTCCGAAAATGCTTTCCTCGATTTCCAGGATCGTGAAACATGTTTTCCCGGTGTAATCTCCCTTTCGTGTTTTGTAACAGTATCTTCAAGGAGGAAAAAGGCTTTATATACGTGAAAAATATTTATTAACAGAAATCTGTGCAATTTTACATGGAAATCACATTTTGTTCCATTAATAAATCCTCATTCACACTTACACGTACACACACACACAATGAACATTTGCACTCCTACTCTAGTTCTATTTAATATTTTTATTACCCCCCTTCACGTATTCTAGAAGCAAAAATCGCGCAGTACTCATACAAAACAATTTTACACAATAACAATAATTAGAATTAGATCAGTCAAATACACGCCCGCCTTTACAACACACTACTCGAAAGTATTTCTTTCCATTTTTATAAACCAACTGAAAAATGAGTTACTTAACCTATAGTGAGTCAGCTTATCATTGCCTATATGCAAATCATCACTAAATGATACTTCCAGTTTTCTAAATGTTTTCAAGACTTTATAGTTTGTTACCTCACTACAAATATTCGCTTCCTGACAGAGAAGTACATATGATGCTTATATCATAACCAAGTAATTTCCTTTACTATTTCCACACTTCGTGTCAAGAATCTTTGAACCAGAGCCACTCATAACATAATAGGTTTGTTCCAGCAACATTCAAAAACAGCCGTCACACGCCCGACAAGTGCACACATTGTCATTTCTTAGGCTTAAAACATAATTTGTCAACGAATTGACATCGAGCATCCGACGACAGCCACCGAATGTTGCTGAAGAAAACCTAATAAATTTACCAGTAGTTAACCCTTAAATGCACCAGACGCAATTGCTCACGCAAATGATAAATCCTTGCCGGACTGTAACACAGTGATTACGCTCATAGTTTATTTCTGGTACCGTATTCTGTAAATTTTTCACGTATCGTATTTTAAATTTTCTTCCGATTATTTTCTGTTATTTTATTACAAAGTTAAGTCATAATATTGTATAGGCCTACTAAAAGAAACATTCTTCATTTAAGGGTTAAGTTGTAGTCCGCATTTGAGTTTCCTCCTCTGCATTACGTTCCTTACTGTAGCCTATATTTATTTGATTGCCGCTGTCTGCGAAAAATTGACTTCTTTGCCCTGCTTCGCAGATTCTCTAGACGCCGAGTCGATCACTTGCCTATTTTATTATTAAATTTATTATATTCAATTTCTGGCTGAAATCGTCCAAGTTACTTGATTTTTCATTAATATTAATATTTCTGTAGTGTTTAATGTGTTATAAAGCACGTATGTTCTAAACATTGCTGACTCACTCTTTCCACTATGCTGATTATATCCAGCACATATATGTGGGTACCTGAGCTGTAAACTATATCGCCAAAATATCAAGGGGAGCATTTCAAGTAAGCCATAAGTAATTTTTTTTTTTTTTAATATAAAACCAAAGGCTTCTTTTACCATCATTTTACCATTCCGTATTAAAACTCCTTTCAGCCCGTGTCAGTTTCTTCCCCTAAAACTTATTTTTCAAAAATAAAAATATGTTGATAGAAATTACTCAATATTATATTATACCTCATAAATTTCCTACTAAATATTTAATACATTATAAATAAATAATGCATTAATAACAACGGAATGTACACTAGGGAAAGTTTGAATGGAAAGAAAAATAATTCCTGAAAGAATTGTTACAATATCTAGTTTCTAATAAATTATTAAGTTATATAAATAAATAACGTGATGTTTCGTGAATGATTTTTTTAAATACAAGTTCCAGTTTTAAATTTTATAAGAACGAAGGCAATTCCAAGATTCTTTGATGAAAGACCATTAAGAAATGGTATAAAGTCTATAACAGATAGGCCTAAGGCTAAATAGAAAAGAAGCTCACTTCTGGTAAATTACCAAATTCACCGTTCTTACTCCATTTTTTATATTTTCTTTATCTCTGTCCAGTGAGCTATTTAGGTAGAAGAAATAAATAATAAAACAATGTATAGGTCTAATAGTTTAAATTATACGCAATGGTTTCCCTGCCATCTTGAGCCATAGTTGGAGATGTGGTGGCAGAAAATTGATGTTAAATCGATGAATGGCGATAACGAAGTGGTGATGATGATAATAATTAGTTAGTTGAGATGTCATTAGACTTCGTTACATGATAAGTAGAGTTGACGGCAATCTTCTCCGCTACGACCGCGTCGTCCTGCTTCGTAGAACGCGTCGAATGGCGTTGCGCTCGACCTCTCCAGAATGAAACTTGTCGCATATCTGCAAGGGAAAAAACATTACAGTTTATATAAGTTACTAAACAAAAAGAAGTTTCGAATCTTTTTTTTAAATTACTCTACTAAAAGCTTTCGCAATTCGCCTCTTTTAACTGGAGTGCATGCCTTACGCGCTACTCATGTGTACCCACTCCCCAGTAAAAAATGAAGTTTCCATTAGTTTGCGCACTTCTTTATAACAAAACATGTAAAAATTATATTTATAGTAGCTTTTGTAATAATATTATTCTATATAGGCCTTTACTTGCTTTTATAAATATAAAGCTATGAGTTTAAAGTATAAGTATAAAGCTACTTTAAATTTATATGTATTATATACAACAACCCATATAATTAACATTGCTTCCATAAAGTGCTATGTTTTTCCTTAACCTTGGACGACCTATAAGAAATTAATTTAATCGATATACACTCGTATTCACTGACATAATAAATGCCTGACTATCTACTCGTATATTACATTATATTACAAACTTGTATATAGCCTATTACGTAAATATTACATTTTCATTTGAATCAAACATCAGTAGAGAAAAATTACTAAAGTAGGCTATGCAAATAATAAGTACAGATTTTCAATGAAGTTTTTTTTATTTTATTTATTTATTTTAATTTACCGGGTTTGTGGCACTCGGGCGTTCTCGGCCACTTAGGGTGTTCTCGAGGGCCAATCAAAATTCTTGAGGGCTTTCGAACATCGCAAAATAAATTAAAACCCTTTTTTATTTTATTTATTTATTTTTTTGCTTGTGCCGAACAAACCAGTCTAAAGCATTGACAGTGGAACCCAGCTGTGTAACCTGTTAGAAACGTCCCTACAAGTAGCTGTTACCTTTGCCAACAGATGGCAGAAGAACGATGCAATTAGTTTTACTTGTAACTTATAATTGAATGTCCCTGAATTTACAAATTCTCTTTGGAGTTCGATTAATTTTTACAGGTAAAAATTTGATTGCAGTTCTATGTTAAAAACTTAGGACGTCCATTAAAATAAATTAACAAAACTGAGAAAAGAATAATTTATGTAGGCCTTAATATGCAGTGTATTCATAATATGTAGTTTTTGTAATTACGTTTATTGAGTCGCGTGGTTTTTCTAAATTTTTAGAGCTTCCAGTGAAACGTTTTCGTGTTTAAAAATTTAAATCACACCCAAACATCTTGTTTACGGGCACATCCTGCCCTCCGAATAACAGCTGGAACTGCCTTGGATGATTGCTGGTGTAGGCTAGTGGCCAGGGTTTCTGACTGTTGATCATTAGATCCAATTGTTTATAAATTCTTCTCAATCATAGGTACATCACAGTGGTGGGGATGTTGGCATAAGGACCCCTTGACAACTATTCATTTTATATTTTCTGGCACATCTGAAGGACAAGCAAGCCCTGCCTTATATGGGTCCTTTATGCCAGGAGTTTTCCAGAATATTTCCTAAAGTCGGGAGAAACCACTTCATATCAAATCTCTTTCACTATCTCTTCCAATCTCTATTTTTCTTTTTTTATCTTTCTTTCTGTTCCTTAGTTTCGTGAAACTAATCACAACGCGACTTGGTACGATTCTGTTTAATACATTTACTTACAGGTCATGTACGCCAGCAAAGCAAGGTGCCCCGAGGAAGACATACGAATGTCGAAAGGGCTAGGCTGCACAAAATAAAGACTGTTCCTCTAATGCTCTTAATCATACATGTTATTTTATTTTAACATTATTAACTGTTCACATTGAATAACCGATTCTTTATTCCTCTAAAGAGTATGGACATTTACAGCAAGATTTTTTTTTTTAGTTATGATTACTGCACATGGGCTCCAGAATCTAACCACGGATTATTTTCTCCATTCAGTATAACAATTCTGTTGTTTTTAATTATTTTTATTTTTTATTCCTGAGGTGGCTTTAAGTTGCTCAGACATGTGAGATGAGAACTACCTGTTTTTAGAGGACAAGAGGTTCATGATATGAAATTATTCATCGATTGAGTGGACAAAGAGATTTGAAAATGACGCAGAAGTTACAATGTAATGCGAAAGTATGAAACTTACGTTCCCAGTTGACAATAGATGGCGCCATGCGTATCAGCTGAGCACTCCTTGTTTGCTTCACACACGTATTTCTGCATGCAGCTGTCGTCGCCTGTCTTCAGCGTCCTCATGTAACCCTAGAACACAATACTTAAATATTCAGACAATTCCACAAGACAATGCACTCAACCATATCAATAGACAGTCTTTTAACCCGCCGTAAATTGTCTCACTGGCATCAATGGGACACAACAATATGTAGTACAAGCATGTTTTCGAATTCCGAACTTTGTGTTTGTCTAGGTAATTTATTGCTTGAACTAAAACAAAAGTTTTGAATTACGGTGTCGTGTGTAGCTGAACATAAATTATGTATTGCCATACATTACCCGTGATAGCTGTAATAAATAATAATAACAATAATAATATAAATACTCTACATGAAATCCCAGTTACTCCAAATATTTACAAAAGACTAACATCTAAGTATGCAGATTAAAAAAAAATATATTTGTTCTATATGTTTGTACACTATATTTGATCCCGCTATAATTGACCAGTCACTATTGGATTTACTATAAAAGCAGTCGCAAACTGAAAACGTTAGATCTAATTAACTTTGTAGAATATAAGCATTAGCGAACTATATAAATAACATGCTAATGCAACATTATACTCATGCGTTGTTTATCAACAAATAAAAACTCGTAATTTTGTATAATTGCAATATATACGAGGTAACTCGATAAATAAAGCGCTGCGAGTACCAACCTAAAATTTATTTTACTTTTCAACATATTCCCCCAATACATTTAAACACTTAACCCATCGTTTGTTATGGTCTTGAAAGCCTATAACAGAGAATTCTTATAGTTGCTTTCGCATTCAATGAGTTACCTCTCGGTATACGGCATTATCATCTTAAAAGTGCTGCTCACTTAGGTGAGTAAGTTTTTTATAATATTTAAATATAATTTTTTTCCTAGGCGAGAAGATTTTTTAATGATTATGGCAGCCCTCTAATCAATTATATAGTAACTGAAAACCTAGTTAATTAGCTTCATATTTTCCAGTGGTATAATTAGATTGAATGTTGTTGATATGTTCCGCCTATATACCACTATATAATAACAACGCTCAGCTGAAGTCTACATGAGGTATCATATAATTAATTTTACTTGAGATTCTTTTGATATCCAAAATATTCACATTCTAGGCGTGACTGATGATGACGCATATGACGTCGAAATGCATCTCAATATATTAAAAAACAACGAAAGCTGAAGATCACAAGAGATAAGTTCACTACACTACTCAAGATCCACTAAGCTATTTCCAAGAAGAAGGACCACAAAATTGCAGTTACTCACAATGATATTGTTATAATTGACTCTCCAATAATAAGTCTCACAACAAAAATACAAGAAGAAAGAAGCTGTGTGCATTTTATCCACGAATACAATTATTATTATTTTTTTGACATACACAGACATCTGTGTGATATTTTTAAAACAATTGACAAGTATCAGAATATTTTACCAGTTTAAATTTCATATATGTTAATTTTAATTCATATTTTAATATCGTGACAAGGATAACTTCACAATTTTATTACTAATTATTGTAAATATCTAATAATTTTTGACAGCACATTGAGCTCAATGTTTATTTTAATATTTTATGATTATGTGATAGACTACATCTAATATAATAAAATACTTTTAGAAGAACACAACAAAAATCAAATTAAATTGTTAATTGTTAATTAATTGCTCCTTACCTCATGTAGACTTCAGCTGAGCGTTGTTATTATATAGTGG
Source organism: Ectobius pallidus (assembly GCA_964059195.1). Taxonomy (NCBI): domain Eukaryota; kingdom Metazoa; phylum Arthropoda; class Insecta; order Blattodea; family Ectobiidae; genus Ectobius; species Ectobius pallidus. The sequence continues at coordinate 78,910,152 of CAXKWD010000006.1, forward strand.
TATATAGGCGGAACATATCAACAACATTCAACTGAAAACCTGTTACTATGTTCTGTTATATCATAAAAAATCATAAACAAATATAAATTATTATCGGTATAACTTAGTGTATTGAATAAAGCAGAGTTCTGCGTTAGATTTCTGACTTGGAATTTTTTTCAAATAAAACTTATTAAAGGTGTGCTCACAGAGTTAAGACGCAGAGTACATCATTGAAATTTCTGGTGGGGGTTGACAGTTTTTGCAAAATTAGTATTTTATATGTTAAAAATAAAAACGGTCAAGTTCTATGACTTCAAAAGGTAATAAAAACTATTCTAATTCTTTAGAAGTGAATAAAATATACTGTAAGCTATAGTATCAGTTATATATATATATACCATGTAAAAACAGCCTCTTTAACATACTTTTTCAATTTATTCTGTTTTATTGCAAATACAGTAATACCTTCCCATTGGGAAGAAGTTTTATGCTAGAGTAGGCCTACTGTTATTGCACTGTTTGTAACGGGGGTTACTTTTCATGAAGTTGGGATGATACGAAGTTGAGGTGGTACTTTTCATGAAACTAAAGAGGATAGCCGTGTTTATTTGCAAACTATTTGAGGAGAAGAAAGTTAAGTTAGGAATTGCTAAATATTCCTAAGAAAAATAGTTATTAACTTCGTGTCAATTCCTCTTATCTGACAGAATTTGGCAGGAAATATTTTCGTCCAGTGCACAGAATACTTTTTATTGATGTCCCAAAGAGCCGGTCATATGCGGCAACTTCTCCACTTTTCAAGTAGAGCACATTGCGGTACTGGCAGGCGCAATCTTACCTTGAGTAGTGAGAGTCCAGCAACAGCAGCTTCAGAGACGGAGTCTTTCCTGCCCAATGATCGTGCTGCAATGGACCGGTGGCTGAAAGAAGTTTTCAGGGCATCCAGAAGGTTCACTACGATGTTGATAAACTGTGGGCATTTAAGTCATCATAACGGTTATTCATTGATTGGCAAATAATGTAAGCTTTTAGCATTACAACACTGAAATATTTTTCACCTTGCCATAGTTAATATGTGTTAAAATAATAGATCAATATTTAGTCTGTGTCTCTTATAAAATGTACAACTATATACTGAGGGTATATACAGGACTACTGGTATAGATGTTCTGCGTGCTATTTTAATTCTAGTACTAAGTAAACATTTTCTTGCTAAAAACTGGAAGTATCTATCTTAAAGCGTAAAAGAAAACTTTCTTAGCTCAGTGACCCCCAAAGTATTAAAAAATTATTACTTTGCGACAGCCTGAAATTATTTTACCAATAACAATAATAATTATAATTTAATAAGCAACTAGTTAGAACTGTTTACATGCCTTGATAGTGATGTGTTTCGATCGATTACTTACACTGCGAGTTTTTACTTCTAAATTTTTTTTCAAATTTCTTTACAAATTTTACATTTTCTCCTTTATATTTTTCTTTTGTGCGCTTCTTATGTGGACCTGCGTTGAACAAAATTTCTATTGAAAAACACACTCTTCCAAAACATTAAAGAAAGGAATTTTTGATAGTAGTTGTCAAATACGCGTCTTCATGGAAATATGTTATTATAACAGTATGCTTAATACAAATGCTTTCAATATTGTGTGTTCGTTATCCTTAGAAAATTGTTCAATATTTTTATTGAATGACCCTCTTCATGTTATATCATAACCCCTTGGGAACGAGGCCCAGTTGGGAAACGCTAGTGTAAAGAAACAATTCTTGTAACTTTTTGTTTTTCTTTCGAAACGAGAGTTTCGACAATCTCAATTTAAGGTTTACTCTAACACAGTATAAGCAGAACACCAATAATGAATGTTTTTATTATAATCGACATTAATTTGTTATGTTACATCAATGAAACTTGCATTATATATCCTAATATTCAGAATATGTGCATTTAAAAATTACAAAACTATTAATTCCAAAATTTTACATGGCATGTTTAAGTATATTTTTCAGAAGGATTTTATATTTTCATTGCAATTCAAAATTTCTGGTTGTAAGACTTTCCCTTTAAAATCGAAAGTTCAGACTTTCTTTTAAATGTAAATCATTTCCATAACTATGGTCCAGTCTGAAAGGAGTCATGAGCATTCCTTAAAAGCATAAGTTCCGATGTTATTAATATGCATTTTAATTTTGTAATTGCATAATTTCTATTGTTTTCATATTATGCATAAAAAATGAATGCTTCTAAAGCTAACACTAAACAATGGCATCTTTGCTATTTAAAAATATGTATGCATTGAAATCATATTTTCGATAATTGTTTGGTTAGTTATTGCTTGGAATGTTATTAACTGATAGATTTGAAAGAAAAATAGGAACATGAAAATGCAAGAGAATCATTCTGTAAACCCCCTTTTTCGTTGTGTGTGTGTGAAGTCTTAAAAGGAGAGTGGGACATATTCATGCTTCTAAAAATTAGCTCTGTTATTTCTCCACTCGAACAGTTTAAATGTTAATCAATGATCGTTGACTAAAATCAAACCCAAGCCCTTCGTTTCTTTTTTCTAAGAAGAAACCTTTGTGCATGTGCGTGCAATGTTTAGACTACTTTGTTTTGTGTTGTACACTTATACAAGCTCATATTTTCTCCATATTTTCCTAAATGTGAAAACATAGGCATGCAATCACTCCTCATAGCCTATCTAGTTATTATGTGTAACATAATATGATATTCCCTTGAAAGGAGCGTTCTTCTCTACTCTGTCGCAATATATTAAAATGGTTTGAAAATACTTATGGTTTATATTACTATGTCGTGCTGGAAAATTTCTCCATTGTAGTCTAATCTTTCTCGATCTAGCATACTTCGAATCAAGCCCTTACATGAATTATGTAGGCCTTTTCGTACTGGACATGGCATATTGTCTTCTATTTGTAGTATAATAACGAATTGAATTAGGTAAAAAAAATTAAAATTTATTCTAAAATTATTAATTCCTGTACACTATTAGTCTATAGATCTTATGATTGAATTAATTGTTTTCTCTGCGTCGCGACGATACAAATGTTGTAAAAACTGAGCTGATTCTTCATACCGGAATTTAAGAGTAAATAAAAAAAAATACATCAAGTTATATTCACTGCAACTATTATAGTATCATGTATTTAATAATTGTTTTAAATTATCTATAAAATTATATATTTTATTTTTAAAGATCTATAATGTTTAAATTTCCGAACCCCGTGATCACCCTTAATTAAAGGGCAATGATATTTTGTTAAAATAATCTCTAGATTATAAAATAAAATAAACCAATTTTAGTGCTTGAGACTGTACATGATTCAGCCTCCAAGTGAGAGACAACCTTTATACTATTTTACAGCAGCTTACACTCGAGCTAAACAGTTTTAAATAAACTATTATTTATCACTTTGCATTAATAAACAAATTGACTTGAAATGTACTGAACTGATTATGAAAACCGTACCCATAATTTGATGGAGATTTAAAGTAACTAAAGAAGTGTAATTATAACAATCTACTGACGTGATTATAACGTCTTATATGTAGGCCTACTTCAATAGTTTACCATTTGAAACATCAAACTTACCCAATGGAAAATAATTTCCTACATTGCAAGTGTAGCCCATTTTGTACATTGTTTTACCTTTTTTGGCGGGTTAAAGAATACAGACTTTCTACGAAGATACATTATCTAAATAATGTTAGTACTTATGCCTAATTGAATAAGTTCTTTCACAAGTAGAAGAGAATGTAATACCTATTTTCAGTATAGCAATGATATTGTTTTGTGGAGACCTATATAATACATTGAAATAATTATATCATTATGTATTTTCTGTACACAGCCCTATCCTTCTAGAAAGTTTAGAAGTGACAGTTGCTATGAAGGTGCATAATTTAAACTACTATATGTTAGTTACTATTGCTTAATTGAGTGGAAACTTCCACAAGTGGACAAATTATTATTTTCCCATTTTAAGCTCATTATATCTTAATGACATTCTTATTCACAGCATAAAGAGTTTATTTTATGATCATTCGTTTTTATTAAATATAGCTTCTATTCACGTTTTTGGGTTTAAACCTTGTATACTTTTATTTGTCCACTGGTAGAAGTTACCTTTTCCCTGGGCCCATTCATAAAGCATTCACCTCATTTTTATTCTGAAAGAAAAAAAACTTTTTTATATTATGTGATCAGGCTATCGGATATGACATTTAGCGTATTCTAAAATTTTAAATAGGCTACATTTCGAGGATTTTCAAAATAAAAAAATTCCACTAGTTCAGTGATAAATTATATTAGGATGATTATTTATTTTTCTGGATATGAAACAACTTAAGCTGGAGCTAAAGCAAGGTGCTATATTTTAGTTGGTAATGCACTTTACAAAATGTAGGACCTACTATAATGCAATTTCACTTTCTGACTAAATACTTAACATTTTGAACTAAAATGTAAATGTTCAGTCGTGGAAACATTTTACACGAGCACCATTTAAGTTGTAACCAATTTTGAATAGATTTTGAACTGTTAGCCAGGAAGAAATGTGCTATTTCCCAGTCATGAGGTAATATTGTACCTAAGTAAGTCAGAAAGGTAATCCGTTATAATTTTTCTTTCTTATGACTTCATTTAGAAGAATTTAATTAATTTGTAGTGTTTTTATTACTCTAAACAACTGTGCATTTTAAAAATCCTCGATTTTTCTTAGCGAATACCATTGCGATTAACTGAATTTATAAAACTGTCATTGGAATTGAAGATATGTCTTCAGCAGTTTACATTCAGTATTCTGAATACATTGCATAGCCGAACCCAAGCGAAAATTCTCTCTCTTCCTTCCCAAATACTTTTGTGTTTGAAATTAAGGGTAACTGAATTTGGAATGCTTCATGAATGACTCCAGAGGAGAGACATGTGAAGGTAGAGAGGAACTCACCTCGCCCGCTTGTTTGGCCATGGTGGCGACCTGATCGGGATCTTTGGATCCCAGCACAGCGGAGAGGACTGCTGCCAGGATACCCTGTATGTCGATGTGCATGGGGGTGGGAGAGAGAGAACCAGGCCTCAATGAAAGCGCACTAACCTTACTACATTAGCATAGCTTCAATATACGTCTGCAGAAAATACATTTATTCCAAATACTGGTACTTGAAAAAACTGCATCTCTTTATACGGCGACTGTACCTTATTCTTTCCTTTTGCTGCAGCCCACGTCCAACTTTCTTTTCCGACTTGTTTCTGAATATTGTCGGCCTTTTCAGTTTGCGGAAAAAGCTGAAGAATGATGAATTATTCATATAGTCTTACAAGTTAGAAAGAAACCTGCGCGGAACGAAGCTGTGCTTGCTGCAGCAGCTTCGTTCTGCGCAGGTTTCTTTCAAACTTGTAAGACTACGTCAATAACTCATCATTCTTCATCTTTTTCCGCAGGCCGCAAAAGCTTCTTTCTAACTTGTCGAACTATAGTAAACACTAGAAATTGCTTTTAAGACTTTAAATCTTTAATTGTCTATGGAAGTTTATAAATTTAGAGGAAATATTATTGAAATATAGCAGAAGTGGTTGAAACATGTGGATCAAACAGACACTGACGAATTCCCAAAGCGATGTTTTAGCCTTTTTCATAAAATGAGATAGGGGATGCTTACAAATGTGTTGAATTTCGTTGAATCCTTGCTGTGTTATGCAATGGAAACATTTCTTACTAAAAAACGTAGGCCACTGCCAGATGTATTTTCTGGAGACGTATATTGTACCAGCACCCAGCAACACTATAAAGCAAGCAGTACTAGTGCCTCACCATAGTGCTCTAAGAATACAATAGTGCATTTCAACTGATTTTAACATGCTACTGAATATAAAATCTGTGCTTAGAACACTATGGTGTTCTAATCTACATTTTTTGTACATATATATTCTGTAAATTGTCAGTGCTTGGTTGTGGAAGTAGAAATTAAAATACATAGAGGTGTATATACCTGTAGAGAATTATTTGCATATGTGAGTTATCTGAACTATAAGTACACATTATAACTAAATTTTAATGACTTTACAAACATGTCTTCATTTAAAAACACTATTCTACCAAACTATGAGTCAGTTTAGAGAACTGGTTTGTGGTATTTATACTGAAACGATTCTAGCAAATACCGATTATATTATACCATTTGACCGAACGAGCGAGAGGAGAAAAATTAAGCCTACTTCCAGTTCAGTTACTAAGTAGATCAACGATAACATTCCCCACACGAAGTTGTAGTCGGTTTTTAAATACAAGGTTTATTTTTTAGAAAATCATGTTTAATTAATCCTTAGTCTGCATTTTTGAAGGTGAAATGTAAAATACTAAATTTAATAAATTAGTCTCAGTGGTTGGCCGAAATGATTTGTTGATAAACCAATATCGTAAAGATAAGACACGAAATTTTGAAATTTTTGCAACAGTGATTTCAGAGTACGAAAGAGCTTGTTTTTAAAACTTTTACGGCATATTTCTATGTATTAATCTTCTCTAATGAAGAAGACTAGCTATAGAATTCTTGAGAACTTTGAAATCAGAATTTCCTCTATTCAAATCCGATTAAACAATAGGCGTTAACTCTGCCGGGCAAAATAAAACATTATTATTATTATTATTATTATTATTATTATTATTATTATTATTATTATACAACGAATTATTTTAATATATGTTTGCTGAATTTATTTTAACTTACATAGTTCTCGAGACTTATTTAAAGCTTGTACTTAGAGTTTTAAACACACTGTGAAGAGAAAATAATTTGTTTTATATTCCGACTGTTTACAGAGGTAGAATATGTTTAAGGTTATTAAAGTTCGGCCCTGCGGTCATAATGAGATAAAACCTATTAAACTGGTATAAATTAACTTCAAGTTTTTCCCGCCTGACTATATTAACATTAGCACTGATAATTATTAATGTAATCTACATTATCAATACTCTCTGCAGATACAATAATACATTAAATATTAATTTGTCTTTATAATGTGAAGTTGAGAAGAACTAAATTAGAAATAATATTAGCTATGGTTTTGTTGGCCTATGCCAGATGATGTTAATTCTGAGTTGGCCTCATTTGCAAGTCGCCTATAGACTTTTATAACACCCATAACGTTTATTGACTTGAAACTCGTTGATTTCCTTAATGATTTTTCTTGCAACTGACCTGCATTGGTGATCCGTTATCTACTTTGTCAATACCATCTCCTCCTGCGTTACCACCTCCCAAGATGGCAGTCAAGATCTTGAGTCCTACGGTAAATAAATTGGCCCACGGTGAAGGAGACACGCTCTGAAACAGCAGATAAAGATTATTATAGTGTTAAAAAGTATTAAAATGCAGTGTCACATATTAGTATAGGCCTACTATTTTCAATCAAAGAAATTCTAGAATAAAAAGTAGCAAAACTAGAACCTCCATTTTCATAACTCGTAATTTTTTTCAGTCATAGTTTGAACTAAATAATAATAAACATGTCGTCGCAACATGACAGCTAAAAACAAACGAAGAAATAAAAATATAACAAAAAATATAATGTTAAGAATGTTAAGAAATCATGGCTGTGTTGATCTTAATAAAGCCTTTCCGTAGATTATTCAACTAGATAACTAGATAGCTAATTATAGGCTACTACATTTATTTCAATATGGGAAATGCAGGTATATATTTAGGTTTCACGTGTAATATACAGGCCCATATAGGGAAAGTAGGTCAAGGTTATGTATGTAGAAATCTTTGTTCTATATTTCCACCTTTCGTATTGATCAGTTTTCAGTATATACCGTATTACTGATTTCTGTTGTGAAAGTCGCCAGCCATTTACAGATTTCACAGAAATCGTCTCTTACGTTGTGTATTTTAAAACGCTGAATAAAAAGTCCAATGACGTCAATAATATGTACCGGGTATATTTTATACTTTGTAACGTGCTCCTATAACCGTTAAAATAATGATAGGATTACGCAGTTTCATTCATCGTGGTTTGTAAAAACTGTAGATAGACCAACTTACGCACACAGTCCCTAATGATGGATTGACTGACAATATTTAGGTGCAATAAAGGGTTCACGCGCTTATAAGCCAGTAAGCTATTGTTAGTTTCGCTTATGTTACTAAACAAATTTCCTGTAGCGACACTAAAAACATGCTTCTAACCGATTGACCCATAACTCCTAAAAACATATTACTCTGCACTAATATTAGAATAACAAGACAAGAGCTCTTCTTTGTTTCACCAAAATTCCAGGAATATCGGACGCAGGTTTAACTTATAATGTCAACATTAATTATTATTTTGATATTTTCATTGACACCACTTTAAGTTAATTTGAAGTACACCAAGTACACAATTTTAGAAATCCATTTTTTGCTATTGTGAATGTGCATGGCTTTCTATACCCTAAGCATGGATTTTTTTTTTCATTGTGGGGTAAGTGGCCTGGTCTTTTTATTTGCATTATTGAGTTCCATGAGCCTTTATCACGCTTTCTCGTGGGAGTGGTGGCTAGCTGGTTCCCTAGAGGTGAGAAGATCATATCGTATCGTATCATAGGTCTTTCGTTTATTTGTCACAGAGCACATTACAGGCGTTTATGCGATTCTCATTGGACCGTGTCCTGTTGGGGGAGGGAGTTTATATGAAACACACATTTTTTTGTCCAGACAAGGACATGGAGGATCTCTCCGGAGTGGTCAGCCCAATGCCAGGGCCACCTCCGAGACAACACGAACACATAGGACGAAACACACCAGTTGGTTTCACACTCATTCAGAACAAGGGGCGGATGGGATGAAGTTGATAATGACGGCCAGATGATATCCGGGGAGCACAAGGGCCATAAGTTACCCGACATTTGTCTTACAGGTGAGGAAAACTCCCGATTAGGAATCGAACCAGAGTCCGCTGCATGAGAGGAGCGAACGCATCTCCTGCTTATCACTTAGAAAGAGCTTGCATGAAGTCTATTACAACCATTAGTGGTTGGTAGGTCTATTATAAACAATTTCGAGGTAGTACGACAAGTAAAGAGAAAATGTTTGTTTTCGCGAAATGTAGTTTTTGTCACACTAGTTCACCATTTCAATTACATAACAGTAAATACACTTTAGAGACCTATAGAGAAAAGTGAGCTGAACAGAGCTGCGAGATTAGTATTTCCTAATATTTACAAGTTCAATAGAGAGCAGTCATTTAGGCAAATCTTGTTCTTATTTTTGATAAATTTCACATTCGAAAACGCAAAGGTATGTGCTTCCAAATATTAGACATGATCTGAATTCCAAAATACGAGTTTCCGCTGTATTTTGAGGAAATGGATCAGCTTAAATATCACATAGTTCAAGTTGAAATCTTCATTTCAATCCTCAATGTCCACTTTCAATGGATCGATAAAGGGGACAGTTTGTTTTCAAATTCAGTATAATTATGTTTAACATCCTTAAGTAATCATTTTAATACTCTGGCAGATTAAAGCATGTCACATTTTTATTTCATTTGTCGACACTTGAAAAAATATTCTTGAAATGCGCCAAATTATTTTTTCCCTAAATTTGATCTGAATAGAATTGGAACTTACGCTGTTTTAACTTTATATTGTATTATTTATAATAATAGACCAATAATAACTCAAAGGGTCACTGGTTGGACATGCCTGAAATAGACTATAGGCGTATAAAAAATACGTGTGTAAAAACCAATGAGAAAATCCTTCCTTGTATATATATATTATGCGTAATTAAGGTTAAATGACATGTAGATGTGACATGTAAGAATTCAGATGTGTTGAGGAAGTTCTGTATTGTATGTCTGCAGGCATGTAGAGTGGAGCAAGAGGTGACTGCAATGAGGTCGTGATTACTTACTTGATCAGTGTCGAGGCTATCCGACTTGGTGGGGCCTTGTTGCGGGTTAAACAGCAACTGCATCACCATACCCAGCATGTTGCTCCACGAGAATCCCTCTTGCTGCTGTCCAGGTATTGAAATAAAAATAAACACTAATATTAAAAAAAATTTCAGTAGAAACTTATAAGAAGCATCGAAGGAAATTTGACAGTTTTCCTCCTAGTGAATTGCAAAACAAAAGCCCATGTGCGATAACTGACAAAGAGGGGGGGGGCAGAAAGTATAAGATTGTAGAATTTAATAAAAATTTATTTTACATTCATCGCTTATAATTTAAAGTTTTTAATTAATAATATATGTCTTTATTAAGGAACCACATCATGAACATTTTAAGAGTTATTTAGTTAGTTACGGCATAATGTGTGCTTACAGAAATTTGATTTGTTGATACATCGTCCAAGTCATTATCAATAGCAACTTTCTTGAGGGCGTTTGGTTTCTCTGCGAACTTGCGAGCCTCTGGACTAGGTGTGAGTCCAGGGTAACAGAAGACTGGTGCTATATAGCTGGCTGCTATGAGGGACACCAGCGTCCATCCCATCAGCTGCTGGTTCTTCATTCTGTAAAAATCAAAGAAAATTGTTTCATTATTGCACATCTCGCTGCCTGTAGCTATATTTTCTGCGGATCACAACCTAACATAATTAAATAATATATTAATAGAACTCGATTATTACAGTTGCAATTTTGAGTATGTGATTAGAAATTATGAAAAAAGTCATAATTTGTCAATTGAAATTTATCGAATTAACATTTAAGATTATATTAAGTCATTATAAATTACAGTAATAAATCGTAAATTAAAATTAATATGGAGGGTGAGGATAGGCGCTGCGATCTCCCTCATAGCTAATGTAAATGGTAGATTATTAAGCCCGTTTCACGGGCTGGGAAAATAATAATTTTATCATTAAGTGAATAAATGAAAATAATGACACAACACTGAGCTCTATGCTTAAACAATCTCACTATAAGTAAATAATAACACAACAAGAAGTTCCGAAACAGGAATCGTCGATGCGCCCACAACGCTACAACTTAGTAACACCGTCGCTCGAGTACATTGTATGCAATCTATACCGTCACCGCAAGAGTGCGTTGTATCCAGTACACGCAGTGACTATACAGAACTGCATAAAGTACAACTAACCTTAGCCAAAATTAAAAATTTTAATTTTTACTGAACCGACTGTGCTGTCAGGATAGACATTCCCCAGGTCATGGGTAACGTATGGTGAAAATTTCAGACCTCTAGGTCAAAGGATCTCGGAGAAGTAAGCGAGCGATACACACATGTCAGGGCGCATTTAGTGTATAGAATATTGGCTTGCAGATTTCATGAGATCGATCACCATCTAAAATCGTTTCATAACACACTATGGAACTAAATTTCAAGGATTATTATTATTATTATTATTATTATTATTATTATTATTATTATTATTATTATTATTATTATTATTATTATTATTATTATTATTATTATGTCCGCACAGTGTGTCTAGATTTTTGCTATTCATTAATAATTCATTTTTCTATTCTTGTTGTACGACTTCATTTCAGATTACCCTTTTACCTTATAATTTTATACTGTTGGTGTTAGTTTCACCATGAATGTAGCCAATTTTATAAAATTTAAGATTTACATTGCAAGGACATTTGAAATAAATTATGATGATTGTTATCGTTATTATTATCGTATAATTATTATCATTATTATTTTTATTATTATTATTACGACGAGTATTATAATTAGTGTTATTATTACGATGATTAGAATATTGTCAGTTTCATCTCACAGGTGAGATTTGCATTACAATAGTTCTTCTTAGAAGAAGTTATCCTTTGCTCTTTATCAACCTGGGACCTTTTGAATTATTTTTTTAGAAATCAAGGGTCGTCCAATGTATTGCCATAAAACCTTGCTAATGTAATTATGACACAATTATGAGAAAAAATCTAATCCTAGTTTCAATATAGTGTTGATTTGTGATTTATTGTGGACCTTGTTAATTAATTAGACTTAATGGTATAAAATCAAGTAACGTAGAGGATACAAATAATAATTTATAAGAAAGTTACACATTCAGCATTAGTCTGAAGTGACATATTTTCTGAAACCATTTTGTCCAATCTTTAAATCCTCAAGCAGTGGCTTTGTTTTTGACATAGGGAATAGTATAAGATTGGATACTACAGTTAATTTAGCTTAATAAACAATACAAATCTACAATAATTATTTTGCTCATCTTTGCAAGTAGGTAGTACACTAAATAATACCGCTACCTCTCCATGTAGGCCTATCCCTTCGTGGCAAACAAAGCATTCACTAATTGCTTGCAGTATTTGAATGTGTTTTGTTCTAGTTTTGAATGGTGTTTGTTTCTGTAAGGCACGGATTTTCCATTCCTTACTGTCAACTCTTGGGATGACAATAGTCCTTCCTCAGTTCACACTTCACGGTGCAGGCGTCAAACTTTCACGACTGACGCACGTTGGCATTTTTTTTAATCACATTTCACCAAGTACATTTTTCCTATCTCTGTTATGCCACCTGTCCAGCTCGTTATTTAATTTTTGTTTTGTTATGGTATGTTAACGTTACATAAGGAATTATTTGCGTTTACAGACATTATGACGCATTTATTAAAGTAACTGTTTTAAGATATACAATAGGTAATTATTTTGAACGTCTATCTTTCTTTATCTACTTGTATACTATAAAAAGGAAATATATGGCACTGTATAGGCCTATTAGTTATGTACAAATGTGAATAAAAGCAACCTTATTCCCTCAGCCATATATTATAAGTGTAAACTAAGCTTGAAAGTTGATATAGGCTATATCTGTACAGTATTAAAGGTCCTTCTTGTTATATATGCCATCAAAAGTTAAAATCAGTATATGTACTAACTTAATGTCGATGTTTGTAAACAGTCAATAAAGCCTATTGTGCATATGAACATAAATGTCAAAATGTAAATCAAAGTATGTAAAAATTAAAAATTAAAATATCATTTTAACTTGTGCTTTTAGTTACTACATTTCACCTGAACTTAAAAGTGGACAACCTGTGTTTGTTGAACATTGATCTGTATGGGTAATGGGTATGCTCAGGTGTATACTTAGGGTCTTCAGTAGTTTGTAAATATTTTTAATTTTTTTTTTAATTTTACATACTTTGTTATACATTTTGACACTTATGTTCATTTGCATAAATAGGCTTTATTGACAGTTGCAAGTATTGTAAATACGAGTTAGTATATATATTGGTTTTTAACTTTTTACGCCATAACAAGAAAGACCCTTATTAAACATATATAATAATATATATATATATATATATATATATATATATATATATTAACAGTTTTATAGCTTAGGATACACTTCTTACAATATATAATTGAGGGAATAAGACTGCTTATTATTTTATTACATAGGCTATACATGTTAGTAAAGTATCTTGCTCATCGGAAAAATTATTTAGGCCTACATAGTCATCAACATCGTATTAATTATGGGAAATGTTCATTTCGTTTGGAAATATTTTCACCCTTAAAAATAGCATTTATTAGTTATTAACACATCCGATGTATTATTGTAGGAGAAAGAGGAAGGTAGAGAAGGGTGTAGAGATAAGGACAATTTTTAAATATATTTTTGCGCACAGTTAAAAAAATACGAAACTACAATTTAAGGAGTGTGGGGGAAAGTGGTCTGCTCAATGACTACTATAGAAGACGGTGGGAGACAGTTAAAATAGGCTACCGCTTCAACTTTCGTTTGGGATTGTCAATTTGTGTAACGACTTTATTAACCATAAACTAATTAATGAAGGACGGTAATCAGTCATCAGTTATTTGTTAGGCTACCGCCTACCCTTCCGATGGTCTTAAAATTCATTAAAACTGAAAGTACGAGTAAACAGGGAATAAAGACAGTGAGTGGATGTGCATACAACTAAAAATTATTTCATGACCATTTTGTTTCTCGCCATATGCTAGTCGGATGGCTCATAGATCCTATATCTGAAAATAAAATGGTCTTAATTTGAAAGTAAATAAATACCTATATTCTTATTACTAAGGTTTCTACATGTTAATGTCTCCCCATAGTCTCACAGTTTATAATATTGTTAAAATAAAGATACTACAGTAGTAATCATAATAGTAGTTAATATTATTGTTAAAAGCTGGATGTTCTTCAAGTAAACTGCAAGCGAAAAAAATTTCAATTAATCACGTATAACTGTAAGCTTTTGGAAATTCTTGTAGCCTATGAAATGTATCTACTTAAGGTCATTATTATTTAACTAAAGTTCATTCAAACTTTCAGAAGGTGAGAATAGTGAAAGGCCATCATCAGAGACGAGCGACCGCATTCTGAACTTGTAGACATATCGTTCATATTGGCTACAGACAAAACAGCTGTGCACTTGCTTTACAAATTGCGTCTGTTTGTTTAGACTCGAACTTTCTCGCAGACTGCAAGCAGATCATCTTAAGAGTTATGACCCCTTCTCCGAACCGAATACTTTCTTTTACTTCAGGAAATTGATCCTAAATATGAATGGAGGCAAGGCACGATGAATGGCAACTCGCTGCCGCCGCTCGTTTAGTGGGTCACCAGACATCTTCAGTTGTTGCTGCGATTGAATGGTTAATCAAGTTCTGGGGCAAGTTCATTGCCTCCTTGACGGCTCATGCGTATGCAAGTTACGCAGACAAACACGTGCAACAGAAAAACAGAGAGGTTAGGTCAATTACTCAAAATAACTTGAACTTTTTATATAAAAGAAGTGGGGGCATGGATTTTGATGTATTGCAAATCCACGATTAAAACTGCGATATTTGTTTGACATTTGCAGATTTCTGTCCTTCGAATAAATTCTGAATAAAAACATTAAGCTTTCATAAGAAAAGGAAATCTGGTGTGTCAAAACAGCGGATACCGGTCCATGTGGTATTGTAAAGGCACAGCCCTCAGCTATTTAAATTAGTTTTTATGTCATTCGTTTACTTATAATTTTAAATATTTTTTTCTTATTGTTTACTGTTATTTTGCCGAAAAAATAAAATTAACGATTTAATTGTTATATTCAGCAATAGTTAAATAAATAAAAAGAGTTCTTAAACTTACTGACTTACTTACTGATTATATAATTCTATTTCAGGCACAAATAACATTTTCAGATATCTATTTTGGAAGCAATTTTGTTAATTAAAATACTAATTCATATACAGCATACCCCTAACATTAATATTTAGATAAATGGAAGTAACCTAGGAATCGCGTAACCCTTAAGAGGCCGTCAGAATATTTCACCAGCTTCCTCGAGAAAAATAAAGCGGAATAAACATCACAATATTTTCCGAAAGGTCCTTCCAGAGTTTGACCTTGATATGGGTTTGTTTGATAACCAAAAATATCATTAAAAATTCTATACCTCGTTATGTGATGGCTTTGCATTCCTTGAATTGTAATATTAATTGGATTTATGTCCAAAAGTTATTGTGTCTAAATATCTGTGGAGACAAAAGAACAATTACATGACGTCTAATTTTAACTTTATTTAAACATTCACTTGAATGGGTTCTATATGTGGCATATTACTTGTGAATTGCTTCATTTTTTAAATATAACCATAGCTTCACCCTCTGATTTTTGTTGGTAAGTCCTCAGTAGTAAATTAAACTCCGAGACGCTACATCCCACGAAGGGACAGGTTCCACCATTCCATCGTCTACCTCTATCGCTACCGGAGCCGATTTTACTTCATGAAATACTCTTAAGATTTTCTTACGAGGCTGAATACACCCCGTTGCAAAACCCCTTACCTCTGAAAAAATTCAAAGATATACTGGGCCGTACTCATTAACTCTAACCACTTAACGTGGGTTTGTAATAATATACTCTTAGTTTAATCTTTCGAATGCTATAGCCATCACTGTGTCGGCGGAAAATAATTTTTAATCGGGGAGAAAAAATTTAAATAGCTGTGTTTTGAGTGGTGTTTGTAACACCATTTGTAACGCATTTTTAAACCTAAAGCATTTCTGTATGCTTATCTATATAATTAGAGGAAGTGTTTGTTTGTGTGCGTTGCCTAGCCAATTCTAGGGCACGCAGTGATCTATAGTGTTTAATGTAGACTGAAGGCCTAAATGGGAAGACAATGATTGACGTGGTTGAAAGTCACTATGCTGGGGTTTTTTGTTTGTTAAGTTAAAGGTAGACAACCCCAAAGAAAACGTGATAGTGTAAAACAAAACAAAAATGTTTAAGGAGACTTGGCCTTTGCCCGGCAAAAATTATAAAACATATTTTATGAAATAACGAACAAATCTGTGTCAATGTTTAAATTCGCCATGCATTAAATGGGAGATGGTCTAGATGATCTACAAAAACATGGATAACTTCCTTTTTATAAGTCGTTTTAAATCGTATGGAATTGTTCTGAAAACCTCATGCAAATGGATATCGCTTTATTTATTATTTTTTTACTGAATGTTCTTGGTGTTTTCTATGATATCCTATTTGTGGTTAATTTAAAAAAATAATGTAAATAAGCAATTTAAGTAACCAAGGTGGTAATTTATATTATGAAAACAAAAAATAGTAATAATAATAATAATACTGTAATAATAATGACATTTTATTGAAATAAAAATACTGGAATACTTTATGGAATCCCGTTAATATTGTTGAAGGAAGTCGTTTGCGTGTTTACTCCAGTTGTAAATGGATGGAGACTTAGTGCAATGACTATCAAAAACATGCTTTGTACTTTTATCATTTTTAACCCGTGAAGCGTGTGTGCTACTTCAGTGATAGAGCCTAGTAGGCCTCCTTAGCGCTATGTAGGACATTCATCTTTATTAGTCACACATGACAGAAAACGAATCTAATTTCGCAATGTGAAATTCTGTCCTTTTAAGCAATTTATAACAAACGATAATAGCGCAACTTATTTCCTGCATTTTTTAAAAGGGTACAAGAAATTCTAATGTCTTCATTACTCATCTGAATGACTTAATTCCATCATGGCTTAAGGATTTCACGATAAATTGTTTTGTACGATATTGAAAGGGAATTTGAGCAGACGATCTTTGCAAACACCTGAGCTTATGGCGACATAGGCCACTATTAATTTCCTTGATAGCGTAAATCACAGTCTAAAAACCTCTTTACTGAAGTGCTTACTTACATGACTGCTAAACCCGGATACCATGTACAGCTCCTCTTAAGAACTTGAAATTGCGACGATGAATAATTTCGTGATAGCTTACACAACTACAATTTGTATTTGGCAATTAACAAATACATTTTCTGTTAACTATTTTCCTTAATTTATTTAACACAAACATATCTATCGATAAGACTACATACACTTAGGATAAATACGGTTCCTGGTGTTCATTCACAATTATCTTCTGTATTGCTAAAAAAAGATGATAATTATCATTGGTGTTAAAGGGGTGTTTTCAAAGCTATCATCCCCCTCACGCATTTAAGTCATACACTTTTGGTAGAGTAATTTGTATTATTGTTGTTTCTTTTTTATTATTGCCCGTGACCAAAAACATTAGACTCGCTTCAAATTCTTTTCGGCAGCCACAGAGTTCACTGGATGGAAAACTGTTCATTTCCATTGTAAAAGATCTCTACATTTATCTATGGCAAGTTTCTACCACACAACATAGGCCTAGTAAACTCAACCGTTTGTTCACGAAACTCACAAAATTTACATTTATTATTTTTATTAATATTATTATTATTGTTATTATTATTATTATTATTATTATTATTATTATTATTATTATTTCACTTTCATTATCAGAAATATAATAACGAGACTATTAAAGGAATTTAATAGAACATAGATTTTTTGCATTAATTGAAATGAAATTGAATTGAATATTGGAATCGTAGTAATGATAAACTAATAATTAATTAATCATTAAGAGAGCATCATTTTTGTTTATTACCTTACACCTGTTTTTAGCGCAGTTAACCCTCACGAATTCAGAAATCGGTACCAGAGGCGCCAACTTATATGGGGCCGTGGGGCTGAAGCCCACCCAATATTTTGCCTTAGGCCTATTTTGTTAAATTATTTATTACCATTACTAAAATATGTTTTCTTGTTGAATCGCTGGAAAGCTAACATCAGGCAATTGTTGACATAATAATACTATCTCCTCTTGTTCCAATTCACCCAACGATTGTCTGAAGTCGTTTCTCAGTTTATTAAATTTTTACGTCTTAATCCGTTAACGCTTGAGAGGCGATGGACTTACCACTTGCCCCTCTGCTCTCTCTCGGAAAATAAGCGTAACAAAATTAGTATCGGTAATGAAACCTCCACTTGTAGGACCCACGCACCACCATAGGGGTTACAGGAACGAGTCAGTCAGTCAGTCAGTCAGTCAGTCAGTCAGTCAGTCAATCTGTTAAAGCAGTTTCCACATCTACCGCCATATTTTTATGCATTCATAAAAAACTTAATCACATTGCTTTTCAAAATATATATAGGCAGTGGCGTACCAAGGGGGGTGCGAACGGGATGGCCGCACCGGGCGTCGTAAAGAAGGGGGCGCCAAAATTGAAAAAGTATTTTTTTAGTTTAAGAAAAAATAATTTCTTCAGGCAAAATATAAGGCTTTATTGGTCAAATTTTGTTTATTACTTTGTTAAATACTGCAGTAATATTATTTAGAAGTGAAATAAACGTTTTGTTTTAAAATATTTATAGACAATACGAAATAGGTCGTGGCGCTGAGTACACAGGAAAAGTTTACGGTGTACGGGCGAAAGAAAGACTAAGAAATTTAGCAATTTTATCAATTGAACGTGATGTGGCTGCTACTATAGACTTCAACTCTATTATAAATTAGTTTTTCATCCTTCAAGGCTAGGAAGGCACATTTAAAAAATTTTGTTATGATTCTGAAACTTCTTTTCTCTTTATTTTTTTTTTGTCAAACAAGCTAACCTTATAATACTTACAGTTTTATTTCATTCATATTTTTCTCTTTATGATGTGTTGAAGTAACATACTACTTATTAAAAATAAATAATTGTGAACATTAAACTGTGTTTAAGTTAAACTCATTGAACCTTCAACCTTTTAGTGTTATGGGGCGACTACCATCTAATTAACCCCGGGCGCCAAGTAGCCTTGGTACGCCACTGTATATAGGCTAAGGAGAATGCGGAAAAGTTAAATTCAGAAGTTAGATTATGCTTGTGGTTAATAAAAATCACAGGAAATGTATTAATTTAATGGGCAAAGCAAGGAATTGTGATACAAGACAAGAGTGTGGAGTACAAGACAATTATTACAAAGTTTGTCTTCAGAAACAATGAAATCATTTCATGTAGGCCTACAGTACTATATTTATACCATAGTAATATCAATATTTCATCAGTCTACTAGCAGGTGCCCGCGATAATTAATTGAAAAATAAAAAAAATAAGAGCAAAACAAATAAAACACGTTTATTAACACTTACACACGAATCATTCTAAACTAAACGATTAATAATTATAATGAAACAGCTAAAAATCAGGCTTTGGAGTGCATTCCACGATAACTAAATGATTTAAATAAAACATCTAGTAAGTAAATAATCGCGGGCATCTGCTAGTCTGTTTTATGAAACCCGGAGGATCATTGGCGCGGTTATAGCACTCCATTCAACCCTATTCTTTGCTAACTTCATCCAACCATCCCTCGCAAGCCCTACTTCCCTTAAATCTATTCTACTATTGTCCTCCCACCTACGCCTAGGTCTTCCAAGTGGTATTTTCCCTTCGGACCTCAATTCAAAATAGTTTTGGGATAGGCCTATGTCTTTCCTTCCCCATGTCCAGCCCATTTCATCTTCAGTGATTTAATTACCTTTATTATATTCCGTGAAGAGTACAAGTGATAAAGATCGTCATTATGCACTTTTCTCCAGTCCCAGTTTTCATCTTTCTTAGGTCTGAATATTTTTCTGAACGCCCTGTTTTCGAACATTCTCAGATTATATTCTTCCCGAAGAGTAAGGGACCATGTCTCACATCCATATAAAGTTCCAGGCCTCATTCTTGTATTATTTACACGTTCTCTATTAATTTTAATTTGAGTTTTACATTTAATTGAGTTATTCACGGTTCTTTTTTCTAGTTCTAGGTGAATTTGTAAATTTCTGTCTTTATCTCAAGTTGTTTTGTAAACTAAACATAATTTTTCTTAATACAGTAATTACTTACCATATTATTATTGGCTGTTAATGGTATTTATTTACAATTAATACTGAACGGCACCCACACAAGGGCAAAACTCATTTGGGTGTTAAACTTAAATTCTGTATTTTGTGTATCATATATTCGAATAAAGTAATTAGAATACAGTACACGGTTTATCCGCAAAGGGTTGTTTAAACAGGCTAGGGTCACCAGGTGAACAGATAACTCATACAAAGACGATTCGAATATATATATACCTTCTAAGCATATGAAACATTTTAAAAGTTTATGATCAGTCTTTTTCAGTATTAGTAGCCTATTAATACTTATACGGTGGTATTACGTATTTCGGAAAAGTAACAAGGTGTTCTGAAACCAGAGTTTATTTTAGTATTGCTTTGGCAATAGTATAACGACTGGTTGATTTATACATTATTTCGGAGAATTTCGTTCGCGAGTTTTTTTAGTATTATTTTTCTGTAGGTAATTTATTGTTTAAGCAAAGAAAGTTCTACGTTACCAAACATAATGTAACAATTCACACCACATAACATAATGCTTAAATATCTGGAACCGTATCAATAGGCCTGTAATTAACGCAGAATTCCAATGAGTGTGTTGTGAAATGAGACGTTTAGAACAGAATGAATTCGTGATCTTTCCCATGCGCTTCCTATTCTGCATTTTATGTGTCTTACATTTCACTAACTTAAAAGGCCCAGCTTCGCTCGGGCTTTGCATTTTGTAATTCGAAATTAACTTATGAAGGACTTTCCATTTTCAAACTCTAGGTCCTTATATAGGTATTTAGAATTTGAAATGAGGAAGAACGACTTATCCCACTCAAACTATTCCCTCAGAAAACGCTAGATGTAGCGTTTTATGGCTCATAGAGGATGTAGAATTTTGCACCCCATTGTTTCTACACACCATGCTTGGACGGTTTGAAATAAGAAATAGAAATTCCGGTAACATGCAATTTGACGGAATATTTTATTTCTCATCCTCATGTTACCATACAACCTTTTCGGTGCTGAAATCAAAAAGAAATTCAATATCACTTTCATACTTTCCTCCCCCAAAACCTAGGACATAATAATATACTGTGCGCATAGGACTAAAAATGTTCCATTTTATTTTGTATCCTTTGACATGCTTAGGGTCTATGATAAATCATCCATATTTCTCAACTAAAAATACAAAGCCTACAGGTATGAATAACGTATTAATGGATAGAATTTTTTTACCGACTTCTGATATGGCATACTCGTTGGCACACCCAGGCTGAGACAACTGAAAATGCTGTCCCTGCAATACGAACTCTTATTGTACAGTACATCAAAATATGAAATGAGAAAATTGTATTCTCTGTGTCCAGGGTAGAGAAAGTTATGTGACTGGATCACATTATGCATTATTTTCGTGGATTTCAAATTTCAATATTTATTTACATCAATAAATTAATCTAATTAATCTAATTTGTCAAAGTCCCGTATCATGCACTTCCAAAGCTGCCTGCCAACAATACACTGTTGTCATGAGAAGTGTTTGTTCAATGTGACTTGTATTTGATTAGATGTTATAATAAGGTATTTCGTCTCCTCGAAAACATTTGATTTTTGGCATTTATAATCAAAATTTTGCAAAATCCTTTCTTAGTTTTCACTTAGGCCTATATTATGAAACGAAGGTACTAGCAAAATTCCAAGTCTCTAACTATTATAGTTTAGGCTCTACGTTGATTCTCTGTCAGTCATTCATTAATTCATTCATTCGTTCAGTCAGGACAAACCCGCTTATATATAAGTTATATTCCATGAACCAATGGACGGGAGAATGAGCCCACCCAATGTTTCTCAAAAGTTGGCGCCACTGATCGGTACGGTTCGTTTCGCACTGCTTTTGACCGCGTGGTAAAGCATTTCAATAGCATAGAAGGTTTTAATTAAGTTTTATTATTTTATAATCTCGCAAGATCAGTACAAGATTTTTTACTTTTGTGATTCGTATGCACTAAATATATTTTAATTTATTTAGTGTAACTTTGTATATAGAATATTTTTAAACTAACTTACTACACTACATTTTGATGGTTTTTGTAAATGAATTGTTTTTAATACCGCTTAATAATGTTCTGAAAATCTTTATCTAACCATTACATCGTACACATTATAAATATTATTAGACTATATTTCTTAATATTGTCTCAGAAAAATAATTTACAAAATAAGCTTACGCAAACCATTTCATTTCTATCTGACGATATCAATGGAATGGGCTATCGAAAGCTTGGGTATAATGCTTTTGACCCGGTTACAAGCCGAATAAAATTATTATATTACTCGCGTTTTTTAAATAAAAAAATTGTAATATATGCCTTTTCCGTTAATACGCTGCAGTGAAAGTTGACCGTACCGGTATTTATAAAAGTCGATATTGGCGCGCGTGTATCGATAACATAAGACACGGAGAAAACCTTGAACTCTATTGTAACATCCAACCGTGTACTATTTGTTGTAAGAAGAAACATGTGGAGAAACCGTTTCGCTTGGTTGTCAACGAGTGTAGTTCAGTAGACATAATGTAAGATGTATAAATTGCAGAAAATTTGATAATTTCTAATACCGAGTGTCTCTCGTTGGTTGACCCACAAAGAATCATAATGACGAAGAAGATCTGACCCCCATTCACATTAGCTTGGCTGGATATACATGTTTATAGTGAGATTCCAGTTGTTTGTGTAGCCTACTTTCTCGAGACGTCTCTTCCTTCTAGCACCTGACATGTGTTATTCGAAGAAGTATCTAGTAAAGTGTCCGAAATCCGTGATTGCATCAGATGAAACCGAAACTGAAACGTACAATATTGCCAGTAACAGTAACGAGGGTTAAACAAA
Source organism: Ectobius pallidus (assembly GCA_964059195.1). NCBI lineage: Eukaryota > Metazoa > Arthropoda > Insecta > Blattodea > Ectobiidae > Ectobius > Ectobius pallidus. The sequence continues at coordinate 78,933,225 of CAXKWD010000006.1, forward strand.
CTAAATGAATTATTGTGGAACAGTTTTTTTTGTGGTCAGATACACATTTGTATTGATAGCAACTTAATTAATCATTGTTTGACTGATTTTTATCCATAATGACGGTTGATGTTGAAGTTAATTTACATGAAAAAACTTACACTATTTTTACTTTCTACAAGTATTTCCTAGGTAGGCAGGCCTGTAGGAAGTAATGTAATCGACCTTAACGTTCGATGTCAGTTTTTACTATTCAGTTTTAATAACACCTATTTGAAGGTCACCTAAATATAAAAATACATTATTTTTGGAAACACAATTCTGTGTGTCTGTGAACTGCTTAGGTCCAATGCGAAAAAGATTATGAAAACTGTATATTTAGACTGTTATTCTTCCCGGGACGCAACTTAATGCATGGCGATAATTTTCTTTACCACAACAAATATTATACTGGTCTCTAACCCCAGCCCTTCTGCCTTATATCATATTTGCATTTATGAGGAAAATAGACAATACTATTATACTACTAATGCCCTTGCTGACAATATAGGAATATGATGCTGAATCTTATAACCACATAACGTAACCTTACTTTCGTGATATATAGACTATGCAGGCTTGCATGTTGTCATCCGTTTTCACTGCTTGGACCAAGAATCGAGATTTGTGCATGCTAAAATCACGCATATTATTGCATCAGTCTGAATGGATCATACATGAGACTTTCTTTACACACGCTTAACCTACTTAATGGACGTTAGGGCACTTTCATTTTCTGAATTGATTTTCGATTCGCATATAGTAAATATTAGCTAATTGCGCACAGATTGTTTAAAAACGTAAAAGATATGGGTAGGGCCTATATTAGTATTTTCTTTAAAATGCACTTTAAGTAAAAATTACTAATTATTACTTAAAATACTAGAGAATTTAGTTTATATTTTGTTTGTTAAACTGTATTCCAAATAAATATTTTATTGTAATTTTTAGTGTTATAAGTGGGGTTAATATAATAGTCGGTCTGTAGTTTGAGGCTGCTCTGCAACTGAAGCCATTTGACCGTACAGTATTTCAATTTATTGTACTTACGGCACTTATTCTTTTTATTAAGAGTGGGGCTAGGATAATGCTTATATCTATATCATGCTATTTAATAATATATATTTAAAATATTAACAAAACATTAAATCAAATCTTTATAAGACTGAGGATGGTCTATTTAGGCTGAAGTTCACATCCGTTTTTAATATCAGTAAAAAGGACCCGACATAGATTCTCAAGATTTTAACTTTTTATTTCTATGTGCAGAAGTCTTCCATTTAAAATTATCTGACAGTGTTATAATTTAAAGCTTTTCTATATATTTTTAAAAATATTTTAATATTTTCACAAATATATTATAAATAACTATTCTTTTAGGAGGAAGTTATTTTACATTTTTTACAAAGGCTTGAAACTTTGGATTTGATGTTATATTAATATTAATATATTAAACAGAAAATCGACGTAGGTCTACTATGGGTACCTTTAATAAAAATATATTGAGTGTATAACACGGAAAGCAATCCTATTACAAGATAGAAGTAGAACTAAAGTAAATTTCAGCCCGGAATTCACGTTAACGATTACGGAAGACCCTACGGCCTATATTCAGATTGCCCGGCCGCGGGATTTTCACTGCAACCAACTGAATTTCGACATCGGCTTGATCGCCTGGTGAACCCTAAGGGTGGGATTTAGACTATTAGAATGTTTGTCGTAAATTTTTCAAAGCAAATAGGCCTGTTTCTGGTATTGTCAGGATTTTGTCAAAATGCCCACCATTTAAATAAAAAAATCAGCGAGCTATTTATGGTGTATTTATGGTGTAAGAATTAGGCATACATTACGTATTTTAAATAAATAGTGTATGGAAATGTTAAGCTATTTTTAAAAATAAATAATTAAATATATTAGAAAGAGTAGGGTTTTCGTAAATGTATTAGAAACAGGTGGGTGCCAAATTCGTTTTGTCTTAAAGTTATGTTGTTTACTTATTTGGACATTCGTAAGACATAATGCCAAGAGCGAGTTTCATCTTATAGCCTGGGTAATTTCGTTAGAACGAGTGAAGAAAATTATCTGAATAGATGAAACCATGTGTTACAGAGAATTGGATAATCAGTTAACGTAATTGTTTATTTCATCATTTTAACATAGGCCTACATATAGGAACTCTCGGTTACATTTCTGCTTTTCCGCAGAGCCCCTTAAATGTGAAAAATATTATATAGACCTACTTACTTTACTAATACCTACTAAAAATCATTACGAAATTTAGGAAAAAACAAATACTACGATTACAAAATAAAACAAAATAAAATATTACTTTATTATCAATATTATTCACATATTCATATTCATATTCATTATTATTCATATAGGCCTACTTACTAAAATTTACTTAACAAAATTAAGAAAATAGCAAACTCAGAAAAACAAAACAAACCAACGCGGAAAACCCATACGCCTTATTCACTTATCTAGTTAATTTCTCGATTTACTTTGTCCATTTCTTCTTAACTATAGAAAAAATTCCCATTTTTTAAAATTAAATTCTCATTCTTTGTCCTACGTAATTTTATATAAGCTACATTTACATTCTTCTCTAAATATTTCCTATCAATAAATATTTTTCTCTATCAATAAATTCCTATCAATAAATAGTTTTCGGCGATTATTTTTCATTGATAACATCTCTATTTTTTATCAACTTATTCCTTAATTATTATGAAATACTTTGTACAAGTATGTTAAAACTTTCAAAAGTGATGGGCAATTTCGCTCCAATACTTTGTTTCTGAAATACATAAATCTATTTGTATTATCAGTGCAACTATGATGCTATCCAACTTATGAAGTTGTATTCCTGTTTGACCTGCCGTATTACTTAATGGATGGTAACAGTGGCATATATTTTACATTAGTAAATGTGTTACGCCACCCACATGATCACTAAGCTTGCTATGTAATTTTATACGTAACTTGGAAAGCGGAAATGTTTGCTCCGCTCTACTGCATTTTCCGAACGTACACTTTATTATTTTTAAGTTGCCGAATTATTGACTTAGATACAAATCTACGAATGTCGAACTCTGTCATTTTTATTATACTTATCCTGCGTCATTAGTAAGGAAGTCCGTATTTCGACCAGAATAGTCTAGATCAAGATCTTTACTGGAAAAATCTGTTTGATGTCCCGTGGTTATTAGGTTATTATAAAGTAGTTCTTGCGTCTGCATTTTAGCATTTGGGCTTCTGACTGAGAGATCATTTTGCACAAATCATTTGTAAGGAGTCCGATCTCAATACTTAGCCAAACTCATATTATTGAACGTGCTAGTATAATTTATAAAAGTTCTTCAACTCTTGTGGGTTTTCAGACTTTTTAAACTTCTAGGCAAATTTAAATTCACTCTATACTCATTTACCAAGGCTTTTATACTGGTATAAATCACTTATTCTTAAAAACTCAACTTAGGGCATAAATATGAAAGTCTCGTAACTGAAGATCGTTGCTATTTAGGTTTCAAGGAAACCGATTATAGTTATAACAAATTGATGAAACTCGCTGTTTAGTATGGAACAAAAATTAAGATTACAGTACTCTAAACCTAATTTTGGTGCCAATAGCAGCAATGTTTATCAAACTTTATACAGAGTGTTAATGAATAACACCGAAATATTTTTCCTATGTATAGAGGGGACATAGACAAGCAACTTTTATTAAGAGATTTTATCTCTATGGATTCAATTTTTCCTGCCACAGCATAAAATCTCCCAGGGCATGGCCGCCACTGACTTCTAAGATTTGAAAAAAAATGCAAAACAAAGGAACTTCGTTGTTAAGACTGGAGTTATGAATAAAATTACTAATGCAGTGGCGGCCAGTCTTGTGATTAGTCTGTAAATTTTGCAGATTATGGAAACACTAAATTATGATACAGAATTTGGTGAAATTAAAAGAATGATACATGTGAAAAAGAAGAAGAGATAAAGAATGATAGAAAGAATGTTAGGAAGGAAGGGGGAAAAAGGAAGCTCAGACTAAATATAGTGAAATTATACTGATATATACACATCAAAGACAGTTTGTTGAAATAACTACTGGTACCAATAGTAAGGTAGTGTTTGGGATTATTTTTTGGTTGAAATTTTGACGTGGAGGCAGATTGAATTGCTAACATTTATGTTTTTTCTTTCCTCGACTATCACTGTCGATGACTAATGCATCTTAATTTTCAACGCGTTACCGAAGAGGAGATCCTGTTACTTTAATCAACTCTCGAGAAAAATACCCAGTAACGAAGCGAACAAGTAGACCGAAGATGTTCTCTCCTCTTAGACTCCACGCTATTAACGATGGTAATGTTCCCCCCTCTACTGTCTACAGTGCTACCACTATAAGAAACTAAATAGGCCATGAGAATGGTTACATTTAATTCAATAATGAAATCACCTTTATCAAAAAGAAGTTGTTATACCTTTTATGGGAGCATATGGAGTTTTGGAGAGTCAGACTTGCTGTTTAGTAAAGGAAGAGTGGGTAGAACCACTTATTTCCACTTGCACTCCGTGTGAACTCCACTATGTATACAAAGAATTTGTGTCAGTAGAAGAAAACAACATTTTGAAGGGCATGTGTTATTCATTCTCTTGTCCTACTCTAAATTATCCTTTGAAAGTGTACGAATTTGCAACATTCTTTTGATACCGCTACTGAAATGAAAGATGTAACAGTGCAAGTGCATAATTTTAGTTTTGACAAGAAAAATGATCGCTTTCAAGAGAATATTAAATAAGCCCTTTCTTCATAATTTCTAAGAAGATAGCCATACGTATTTTCATATTGCGATTATGACAACAATTTAAAAGTCCAAGAGAAAACGTAAATCAACATCTGTCAAATTTCTGTTTTCGATCTCATCGGATAGCTCAGCAAATTTAGTTTGGTGGTAAAACTGAACAGAATGACATCCAGAGAAATGCAAATGTAAATGTAAACCAAAGAAAGCGAGTTTATCATTCTATTGATCTTTGTTAGGCTACACAGGGGTTTAACTGTATTCAAAACGTTCTTCCTCCCCTATAATGAAGTGTATGTTCTATGCCACGCCAAATATTAACATATTCAGGCTAAACCTGAATTTTCTTCAGGCTAAACCTGAATTTTCTTTAGGCTTCTATATTAAAAATTGACTGCTGAGTAGAATAGATAGGCAGGTTGACCTACTGGTTTTCTTTTCCCAAATTCGCGAGTTTGATCTCGGCCCAGGTTGATGGAATTTGTATACATAAATGCGACAGTCAGGTATAGATTTATAGGCATTTGAGAAAGCTCCTGCGAGACAGATGACTGCTTTACCGGCGACGGTTACAGGTCTAACAAGTAAGTAGCAATACACAACCGTCATTAAATAACAATAACAAACAAACTATATCAGGCAAGCAACAAAACTACACAAAACAATTTCGATTGCACGTTGTTTTATAAGCTATATGAAGAAGTATATAGAGTGTTAATGGCTATTTTCATTTGGTGAATTTTTTTATGTGACATTTCACCTTTTTGACGTGAACTACATAATATATTTTATAAGCAAAATAAATGTTAAAAGTCTGCCAGAAACAGCTTATAGGCCAAAATTATTAACTAGCCTATAGCTCAACTTCATGGACGCTCATGGGATTCCTGGATATTAGGGATTTCAGTGTTGCGCAAAGTATGAATTTCATTCTTAGATATTTATTCTGAACTCGTTCCTTCCTACAGCCTTCTTTTAAGACATGTAGGCCTATCTATATTTTCTGAGCCGTATATATAGTTACTGTACACTGGAGATTGATTGATACCTAAATTTCGATATGAAGAATGTATTTTATGAATAATTGATGAGTATATTTACTTTCACCCTTCGTCTTTAGTATAGTAGTATTTGCCAGTATTCTTGTTTCTGCGACGGATGCAGACTTTCATTTTCTGGTAATCAGTCTTGAGGTAGCGAGTCACAGGTCATCCGGATATGAACGCACAGGATGGGAACTAGTGCTATTGACATTGCACTTTCCCAGCACATCCGCCTTTGACATTTGTTTTGTCCGCTGACCTTAGAAGTCGAACAAAGTATATTGTGTTAAGTTTTCTGTTTATTCCATTTGGCAGATATTTATTGCAGTTTAGAGTCAAATACTTCTAGTTTTTAAGAACAAGTGTTGTATAAGAAAAAAAGTTAAATGCTGGAAGTGGCAAGCATAGACAACCTGGAGAACCAGGTTTTCCTATATTTAAACTAAACTCCTTGCCGCTACATCCATTGAGGGACTAGGCCTGCCATCTGACCACCGCGTCATTTATCATAAGGAATTGGCAGGATTGGGGGCATATGGTCAGTATCCTAACTCCCACGGTCGTTATTGATAGGTTTTCCTAGGCAGAAATAAAATATATTTAAATCTCTCAGAGGCATTTTATTTAAGAGGAGAACTCGTACTCTACCTAACCTAAATTAATTTTCACTCTTCATATATAGGCTAATGATCTCAAAATTAGACCAAGATATCAATATGAAATGTCTATCATGTTCTTTATTGCAATGCGAAGAAGTTGTCTGAAATTTTAATTCGTCTCCAAGATTTTAATGTAATTCTTTCTAAAAGTGAATTAATTATATTTTAAAAGTAATAATCCACATCGTTAAAAAATCAGGAAGAATAAAAAGGAAAAAGAAGTAAAAACCAAAGAGGATGAAGTTAGGAATATTTAGACTATGGACCAGAGGGCAGAATTTTTTAGTTACCATTTTTTCAGAATTGTTTAGTTAACATTTATTTCCAGAATTTTTCAGACTCTTGGTTCGGGTTTTCTCCTATTCTTTATTAATAGCATTTAAATTAGATTTTAAAGCGTGTTTCTATACTGTGAACCTATGAAAATAAGTATATAGTTTTTGTTAAAGTTGCTATATTCAATTAGCTTTAATTTGAAGTAGCCAAATTAATTAAATTAATTTTTTTCGGATTTTCATCCTAAGAATTTTTTTATTTATTTGTTTTTTTTTTAATCAGTAAGAGCGAGATTGGACAAGCTTACTCCCTACGTCTAGATACCAGGAATTTAATTTTAAACGTTAAGGGCTTATTTTACTGCAAGTGAGTTTTTTTTTTTAAATTCCAGATCTAGTAACGCAGAAATGTATTTTTATATTTGAATCATCACAGTTTAACATATTAGGCTATTTTTCGCTTCTTGGTTCAAGCTTAACAATGAAATGGGAAAGAGTAATACAAATTATATGGTATGCCAAACGTTTGTATTGTAGATAGGAATAAAAATAGATTGGTATGGTATGTCAAGATATCCTCTGCATTGTAACTTATAAATGGATTCTACATCTCATATGGTTTAAATCTAACTAGGCCTATATAGTAGGCATTTAATTTTTAATATTGACTTTTTCCTTAACAAATGTAATTTGGGAAATATACTATGTATCTAATTACGCCCACCCAATGTGGGCTATTCAATTGTTCCGCCGATACCTAAATTAGGTCTTGCTTGTAATCAAGGATGAGAAGAGAGAAAAAGGATTAGATCTGTTACTGTCGAGCATTGGAGTCATTGACTTGAAAGCCTTAAAATAAATTTAAAAAGCGGAGAAATAATTGAATGAGACTTTTAACGTCACCTATCGTCATGTGCAGTCTCAGGTCTGTTAAGAAAGAGAAAAATGTTTATTATTATTATTATTATTATTATTATTTATATTCATTGGACAATTTTATTGTCCTCTATATTAAATAACATTACTCATCAGTACCAAAACACACAACATTAAATGTTAATTTTAGATGCATTTCGAGTTTTGCATCATATGGAAACCTAAAGTCATCAGTTCATCCATAAGAATGTACGGTAGGCCTACTCAGTAATTCTCAAGCTAACGTTAATTCTTAGGTACTATTTTAAAAATTATTCATCTTTATTTCAAATTATTTACTGAAAATTAAGACTTAAACAGCAGGCTGAAATACAAAATTAACTCGATATAATTATAAATAAATATACTTACATAATGAAATACTAAATTCATTCCTATACTTCTAGGCTACGGTGACCGACGAGCCAATTTTTTTATGCTGACACTCATAAAGACTCATCTGTGACAAAATTTGGTACCTACTGAGGGATTTGTGTCAAAGTAAGCACTGGTAATTGATTATAATTTTCGAGCAACTAAAATAGAGGCATTTAAAGATCTAAAATGCAATAACTCCACCTTGTCAATATAAAAGTTTTTAAATATTCAAAGGCCAGTTAGTATGTCTCTATTTTATCAACATTGGCATTTAAAGATAGTAAAACGTGAAAATGATATTGCTAAAAATAAATCATTCAAATTCGCGAAAACCAAGGAATCATAACGGCAGCCCATTAAATAAAATCCCTTTAGGCAGGCCTACAGGCGGAGGCAGATTTCGAAGTGCTTTTGGTTTAATTTATTGTCGCTGCATAGCACTCTTCTTCTTTAGCCTTGGCATGGCAAACCTGCAGTAATAAGAACTGAATTCGGTAAAGAGGAAGAGCCTACAATCATTTGTTTTGACAACAAGAATAGGATATAATATTCTGGGAGGCCGTGCGCAAGATTAGCAATGAATAAAATTAGCAAAGCCGCTAAACAAGACAAAATTATGATATAATAATTCTTTTAAGTGTTATTATTTTCAAACATTAAAATCTCGCGTCATATGAGAGCTATCAAGAAACTATTTATTGATTTGTAGAGTACTCATCAAGAGCTTTTCAACGATACCCCACAAGACGTGGTTTCAAAAGTTTAGAATTTTCATCCCCCACCCCCACCCTCACTCGAACCCCCGAATCGTTGGTGTCACTGTGAACTCCATAGGGAGTACTCTAATTTATTCAAACAACGTTTCCCTCTATACTTCATAGGGGCCGAGATATAAATGTTTTAAAATTTCAACCCCCTCCCCCGACCACCCCCTTGGGCCAATTTTGCCCATTAACGAACTTGTCCGAACTATTGGGCCTAGAAATAACATAATAAAATTTGGTTCAAATATCTTCAAAATTACGGCCGCTATCGTGTAAAGATATATATATATATATACATATATACATAAATATATATACATATATAAATATATATATATATATAAATATCACAAAATTTTTTTTTGGGCGGGCGGTGGTTTCGTACTTAGGGGAGCATGAAACGTAAAGATATGAAAGAATTTTTCGAAAATCATAACATGATATCCATTGCAATAGGTAGATTTTTCTTCGAAATCTACCTAAAAATCGGGAGTGATTCTTGAGTAAATGTGGTGGAAAACATGTTTCAGACAAGTTATAAATAATAATCAAGCGTTCTTAAAAATAGCTAACTGTTAACTTAACTTTTAACTTTATCGCAATTTTGTCATTTTGTTTAGGCCTATGTTTTGAAATTCCGATCTGAAGTCTTGATAGTTTCTTGTTGCGTGAATTTGATAAAAAAAAATAATAATAATAATAATAATAATAATAATCATCATCATCATCATTTTTCGAGTTCCGTTATTTCTTTGTTATGGAATGGAATCTCACCCTCTTCCACTTTTGCTGCTCTTTAATTTTTCTACCTGCTCTGCAGTTGTAGTTTAGGACTGCGTGGAATCTGTTAGTCCCTGATTTAAGTTACATAACTGTGAACTCCTCATCTCAGATATGTTCAAATCCAGTAAAAAATGGAGCCTCGTGAAGAGTTTTTTTAAAATTACCTTTACTGATGTAGAAAAGGAATGCAGTAAGAATGGTCGATATAGGTAAACTTAAAAACGTACCGTTACCGAAACTGGCCTCGGGTCCCTTAACATAGTGACGCTTTGCATAATGTGCGGAAGATTCGTATTAAATTTCTCTGACATTCAGTATTAGGGAAATATATTAAAATGATTATAATTGTATTCCACTAAATTGAGGTTCACTCCAATTAGCCATTGAAGAAGCATTTCAATTATTTATACGTTTGATGAATTTGCTGTTTAGTTTTATATAAAAGACTCGCTTCGCTCGTTGGGGGCTCCGCCCCCTGGACAAAAATATGTCAATTGGATTTAATTATTATGAACGTGAGACTTCAGAATGCGAGTCCATACGTTGCTATCTCGTTAGGTTTACGGAAATAATTCTTTATAAACTTGCAGAGCCCTACGTGAACGCTGTTTGATAATACCGTTGCCATGGAAACCGAGCCCTTTTTCGGGGGGTTTTAGGGCTAAAAATTAAATAAATATATATGTTTTTAATTTTCCTGTGGTTTACAGCCTAAAAGCTATAGGCCTATATGTAGAAAAATTTCAGGTTTCTAGCTCATCTGGAAGTGGGCAAACATTAATGTCAATGAGTGAGTGAATAGTCAGTCAGTCAGCCAGCCAGCCAGCCAGCCATGTGGCTTTATGTTGTAGGGATTTTAGCTTTCCATGTTTATTTTTTGCTTAAAATATTTAATGTCATAACACTGAACTAACATGAGAATGCCGCTTTGAAGCTACTCCACAAGCTTATATTGCTACTGCGCATCTCGGTGGATTCATATGGAATTTGTGGTGGGCATTATGGGGTCGGGCAGGTTTTCTCGGGGTGCTCCTGTTTCCCCTGCCGCATAATCATTCCACCGTTGCTCAGTTCATCATAATATGACCATGTAGTTGCACTGAAGAAATTATTAACTACGGATTTGGAGGTTCTGTTCTATCTCCTAAATCTTCTCAGACTTTTTTGACGTAGGGAGTCCGGAACGAGGTCAGTTTGGCTTCATGAAGACAGATTAGTGTTATTTGATCAAAAGGAGGAATGACTTCGGTCAAGAAACATATAATTAACAGCCGTGGGAACCGGCATGCATAGGCTACCTCTCACTCTCCAGATGTAGAAGGTGCAGCGGTCGGACGGTAGGCCATGTGTTTTCATGGTATACAACTTTTTATTATTAAAAAAAATTGTGCCATTATTTCTCGAAGAATTATTCTCGAATCCCTCTTTCAGCTGGCTCATGTTAGTGTTTAGATGGGTGATGGACTGAGACGACGCTTTCATGATCTAAGGCTTTGCTGTGCCAGCATTCAAAGCGGATACTGTTAACTGTTAAATGCGATACTTTTTTAACAATGCAATGTTGTTTATCGCCAAAATTGTATTTTTAAGTTATTGAGTGTATTAACATAAAATTTTTATTGAACACAAAGTAATTTTAAAAATGACAAAGAAATTTAGAACCCTAGCTTTAAACGATTCATTTTGTCCCACACTACTCGACATAAAAATGTTGTCGAGTTATTAAATGAATATATTTGCACTATATAAGTGTAAAATTGTGTAAAATTCGTGTAAAATGTGGGTATCAATGTCCTCGAACTTATATTTGGAAATTAACTCTTCTTCGTGTTGCCTGTTATAAAGTTAAAAAGACAAAATTTAATTTTTTTTGTTGTAAAAATTTTTCTTTGTTTTTATTCGTGAGTATGATTTATAATATTGATTCTTTGAAATTACAGCATTTGAGCGATTTCTGTACACATCAACTTTTCAATGAAATTTTATAAAAAATTTCCACTCTTTTAATGTTTGTTGGAATGTGAAAACTAGACTGGGAATAATTTAAATTTAAAGAAAAAGGAATAATTTTTCGTCACTTCATTATAAAATATTTTAAAGAAAATATTACATTCCGCTATACAAGCACTGATTTTTTTTTTAAATTTCTGAGCTATATTTGAATAATACAATTATTTTGTGTATCTGCTAGTTAATATTATGCAATTTCGCAACAGAGAATAATTTCGTTATACCCATGTACTTACAATGGTACTTTTAATGTTCATGATTATGACGATTGAAATCGTATATTGTTAAAGTGCCATCAATGGTATGACTTTAACGATCGAAATCTTGCATGATTGCATCATTAAATGCCATGACTTTTCTTTCTTTTACCGCTACACCTCTATAATTTTCAGCCTTTTCGATCCATTAACCTCAGAGCTCAGTTTTCTGGGTTGCATTGTTATAAATGCGTTTTTAAGACCTGACTGAAATAAATCGTTTATGGGCGATTGAGTGTGTAAAGTGTGCTAGATGGGTTATCGTACCTGTTAACATGATTGTATCTATTGGCCCACAGAAGCCCCGTTATGGAGTGAGTGCCTTTTCGTCCCTCACCTTGAAATGAGGTCATGACCGCGTCACGTCATCAGAGCCCTCTTGCGGTTCCGGGTGCATTCCTATCGAGAGGACTGAAGCTCCTAACCTACTCTCTTCTCATCTCCATTGCCAGTATTCACATGCATTCGTGTAAGATAGAGAAAAAAGAATGGTATTTCCAATCTTGGCTGCAATCACCTGCCTGAAAGTTTTACAAGTAATGTTGAATCATATCCTCCGTGGCAATCCCAACATTTTATGTAAATTGTGCCAATTAAGTCCGAGCGAAAAACTCAGAAACTCAGGTTATTTCACTTCCAGGTTATGCATTAACGTTTTACTTCAACTTTGGCCAAACAGATTATAGCCTGTTACCTTGTGGTAGATCTTTAATCGACTGAGATAAGATCATGTGTGCTTTTTTCTTCATTTACCCTTACTGCAGGTAGAGGAACTATTGTTTTCGACCCCGAAATTCGAAGTCGAGATTTTAACATAAATACACTTTTGATTTCCCCTGAATCCAAAAAATGCTATTTTCAGAAACATATCTGTGTGTGAGTGTGTCTGTAAACAGTCTAGCTAGAGAACGAAAAGTCCTATAAAAACAAAATTTTATATTCGGAGTAGGTATCTTCTGGGAATGTGACACGAAGATTGAAGATTACTTTTAATGTCACTTTACAGGAAGAAAATTTCGTTTCTTGCGATTTCCCCAAAAACTGCTCTAACAATTTTGTACATGAGGTGCTCATACTAAGAACTAAAACTTTTATTTGAAACTTTTTTTCGTAAAAATTCTCTGAAGGGTAGCTATAAGCTACCCGCTGTTTTTAGAAGCTTAGTCTTGTCTGGTGAACAATAACGCTTTGGATCAAATTGAAACAACTAAATACGCACATTTGTCTAAATTTCCTAGATGCATTCCATAATATGCATATTATATTATATGGTATATTATGTATTATTAAATAGTATACTAAAAGCCAAAACTTTTAATTGGGCAGAGGAAGTTACGTGTATCCCATCAGAGTTTTCATTTGTGTTATATAGGCCTATGCAATAAACATCATTATTTCAAACATCGTAGATTCAGATAATGTAGTAATAAAATATGTTTAATGTTTAAAGAAATTACTTAAATTACACTGATAAACAAGCTGTAGATATCTGACGTGCTGTATACCTTTTCTAATGCAGTTTTTAATGCTGATTTCAATTCTGGAAACCGTTTCGCTCTATCACGTCAGGTTTTGAAGATATCAACAAAAATTAATTTTCATTGAACACCGTTCATCATAATCTTTATGTAGTTTTTAGTAACATTTCATGCAACGTCACAGGCCTACATTGTTGTATCATTTGTGAAACCAGTTATACTTAATGTAATATATCAAAATATTTTCGATATCGCGAATCCATGTCGCTACTTCTTGAAAAATATATGCTATCACGAGTATAAATGGTGTATCTGTGGTGATTTAAAAGTTATCGCTATTCTCATGGGAATGCAGACGGGATACACCAAGTACTGCTGTTTTATATGCGAATGGGACAGCAGAGATAGAAAACACCACTACATCAAGAAAAATTGGCCGATCAGAGACAGAATGCAGCCAGGAAATAAAAATGTCCTTCGTGTACCGTTGATTGACCGTGACAAAGTTATCATGCCACTGCTTCACTTCAAGCTGGGGCTCATGAAGAACTTCGTGAAGGCACTAGACAACGATTCAGATGCTTTTCGATACTTGTGCAACAAGTTTCCGGAGTTGAGTTATGCAAAAGTGAAAGATGGTGTGTTCATAGGTCCACAAATAAGGAAGATATTTGCTGACGGCCACTTCCAAGATTTACTGAATGGTACTGAAAGACATGCATGGGTCGTGGCCAGTTTCCTTGGAAATTATAAATCTGGTGACTATGTGAATGTTGTGAAGAAGTGCATTAGTGCATACAAACAGCTGGGTTGCAACATGTCCCTCAAAATTCATCTCCTTGATTCACATCTTGACTTCTTCCCTGAGAATCTAGGTTCCATCAGTGACGAACATAGTGAACGTTTTCGTCAGGATTTCTCGGTGATGGAGTCACGGTATCAGGGTTGATGGAGTGCAGCAATGTTGGCTGACTACTGCTGGACGATTCAGCGTGACATGCCAAATGCTCATCACAAACGCAAGTCTACAGTCAAGAAATTCAAACCAAACATAGCTCAGATTAAGAAAGTATAGCAATTTGCTTGGATTTTATATGTGTATTATGCCTGTAACTACATATTTATGTACAGAATATGTGTCCTGTGACTCAATCGCAGTATTTTCTTAGCTAACGCCATGTTCATTAGTACTCTCTGTATCAGTAAGTGTTCTAATGATATATAAATAGTTGAAGATGTATATTAAAAAAACCATGGGTGATAGAGACAAATGGTTTGCATATTCTGAATCAGCACGTTTCAATTGTCTTAGAACAAGTGTTGGATACCAAGATATCCTCCGATTCTATTTTTTTGTTTTTCAGTGTTATTATTAGTATATAAACATTAATCTAATTACTCTTCTGTCGACGTTAAAACTATCTCGTTTCATACCATTGTTTTTCAGCAAGAGCATACAATAAGTTATGATTATTTCATAATCCAGAAATCTTTATTGATTATGTACAAGTGTGAGGTGCAGTTCAAAGTGATATATTGTTGACGGTTCAAACAAGGATGGACCTTTATGCTATAAGCTAGCAGAGGGAAAATGTATCCTGGAAATGGGGATATTAATATCTATCTGTGTACAGCTAATTAAGTTCCTGTTTTCTGACTGATAGGTCTAAGGAGAGTAGTGAGATGGTATGAGGGTACCTAAGGCCGTTATAACGTGGCTACCATTTCATAAAGCTTTCTTCAACAAACCATTCATATATGTATATAGCCCAGAGGCGCCAACTTATATGGGCCCGTGGGGCTGAAGCCCACCCAATAATCTGCCATAGGCCTATTTTGTTAAATTATTTCTTACCATTACTAAAATATGTTTCCTTATTGAATCGCTGGAAAGCTAAAACCAGGGTATTGTTGACATACATAATACTATCTCCTCTTGTTCCAATTCACTCACGATTATCTGTAGTCGTTTCTCAGTTCATTAAATTTTTACGTCTTAATCTATTGCAGTTTCCACATCCACCGCCATATTTTATGCTTTTTATGTATTCATAAAAAAAAACTTAATCACATTGCTGTTCAAAACATAATTAAGGAGAGTGCGGAAAAGTTAAATGTAGAATTTAGATTATGCTTGTAGTAAATAAAAATCACAGGAAGGAATTGTGATATAAAACAAGAGTGTGGAGTACAAGACAATTATTACAAAGTTTGTCTTCAGAAACAATAAAATCATTTCATGTAGGCCTACAATATTATATTAATACCATAGTCATATCGTTATTATATAAGTTTACTAGCAGGTGCCCGCGGCTTCGGCCGCGATAATTAATTGAAAAATAAAAAAATAAGAGCAAAATAATTAAAACACATTTTTTTAACACTTACATACGAATCATTCATAAACTAAACTATTAATAATTATAACGAAAAAGGTAAAAATCGGGCTTTGGGGTGCATTCCATGGTAAATAAATTATTTTAAAAAGCATCTAGTAGTTAAGTAAATAATCGCGGGAACCTAGGTTCATTGCCTCGGTTACAGCCCGCCATTTTTACCCTATTCTGTGCTAATTCCTTCCAACCATCCCTCGGAAGTCCTATTTCCCTTAAACCTTCCAAGTGGTATTTTCCCTTCGGGTCTTAATTCAAAATAGTTTTGATATATGTCTTTCCTCCCCCATGTTCAGCCTATTTCATCCTCCATGATTTAATTACCTTTACTATATTCCGTGAAGAGTAGAAATTATAAAGGTCGTCATTAATCAGTTTTCTTCAGTCCCCATTTTCATCTCTCTTAGGTCTGAATATTTTCCTAAACACCCTGTTTTCGAGCACTCTAGATTATGTTCTTCCCGAAAAGTAAGGGACCATGTCTCACATCCATATAAAGTTCCAGTCCACTTTCTTGTATTATTTACAGTTCTCTCTTAATTTTAATTTGAGTTTTACATTTATTTGTATTATTTACGGTCCTTTTGTTCTAGTGCTAGTGATGAGTATGTGAATTTGTAAATTTCCGTCTTTATCTCAAGTTGTTTTTCAAACTAAATAGGCCTATAATTTTTCTTAATAATTACCATATGATTGACTGTTAATGTTATTTATTTACAATTAATACTACACGGCACCCACACAAGGACAAAGCTCATTTGGGTGTTAAACTTAAATTCTGTATTTTGTGTATCATAATATTCGAATAAAGTAATTAGAATGCAATACACTGTTTATCCGCAATGGGTTGTTTAAACAGGCCAGGGAGACCATTAATCAGTATTCATCCTTAGTATTACCACAGTATATTAATACTTATACTGTGGTATTACGTATTTCGGAAAAGTAACAAAAAGAAAACTGTCCAATTCATACCGGAGTAGTGGAGTATCGTATTGCTTTTAGCAATAGTATAGTTACTGGTTGATTTATACATTATTTCGGAGAATTTCGTTCGCGAGTTTTAGTATTATTTTACTATAGGTAATTTATTGTTTAAGAAAAGAAAGTACGACGATTACCAAAAACATAATGCAATAATTACCACCAAATAGCATAATAGTTAAATATCCGGACCGTAGTAATAGGCCTGTAATTAACACATAATTTCAATGACTGTGTTGTTGTGAAATGAGACTTTTTGAACTGGGTGAATTCGTGAGTTTTTCCTTGCGGTATTTTGTCTTATATTTCACTAACTTAAAAGGCACGGCTTCGCTCGGGTTTTGTATTTTGTAAATCGAAATTAACTTATGAAGGACTTTCGTTTTTTCAAATTCTAGGTCCTTATATAGGTACTTATAATTAGAATTTCCCTCAGAAAAAGCTTGGTATATATTTTTATGGCTCGTAGAGGATGTAAAATATTGTACCCCTTTGATTCTACCCACAAAGCCTGGTAGAGTTTGAAATAAGAAACAGAAATTCCGGTAACATAAAATTGTTTTGTCTTTACGAAATATTTTATTTTTCACTCTTATGTTACCATTCAACCGTTTTGGGGATGAAATCAAAAAGAAATTCAATATCACTTTCATACTTTCCTCCCCCAAAACCTGGGACGTAATAATATACCTACTGCGCGCATAGGACTAAAAATGTTCCATCCTATTTTGTCTCCTTTTACATGCTTAGGGCCTATGATAAACATCCATATTTCTCAACTAAAAATACAAAGCCTACAGCTATGAATAACGTATCAGTGGATATAATTTTTATAGACTTCTGATATGGCATACTCGTTGGCACACCCGGGCTGAGACAATAATTGAAAATGCTGTCCCTGCAATACGAACTCTTATTCAAGCCTACATCAAAATATGAAGTGACAAAATGGTATTCTCTATGTCCAGGGCAGAGAAAGTTATGTGATTGCATCATATTGTGCATTATTTTCGTGGATTTCATTTTCATTATTTATTTACACCAATGATTATATCGATAGCTCCTCTAATTTGTCAAAATCACGTATCATGTACTTCCAAAGCTACTTTACACTGTTGTCATGAGAACTGTACATGCACCTGTGATTTGTATTTGATTAAATTTTTGTAATAAGGTATTTAGTCTCCTCGAAAACATTTTATTTTTGGCATTTAATACCAAAATTTTGCTAAATCCTTTCTTAGTGTGCACTTACATTATGAAACGAAGGTACTGTCAAAATTCCAATTGTCTACCTATTATAGTTCAGGATCTATGTTGATTCTCTGTCAGTCAGTCATTCAGTCAGTCAGTCACAAACCCGCTTATATATATATTTCATGAACCAAGGGACGGGAGTATAAATTTTTTTTAAATCTTTGAGCCCACCCAATGTTTTTCAAAAGTTGGCGCCACTGATATAGCCTACAGACAAACAAGCAAAATATGAACAATTAAAAAGCGTGCTATTATTGTTATTTATTATTGTAGTAAGTTCATTTTGTCCACAAGTGACCGAAGATTTAACATATACTTCGCGTTATGTTTTAGGAAAAAATAGTGCATTTTCTTGATTATTATTATTATTATTATAGTTTAATGTAGGCCTATCACTATAGGAATAGCCTCACACTTTCATTTTTGTGTTAATCATTTTTATAAATTATAAGATGCAGATCTATTAGTGTATTATCGAATCTACTCAGTGAACCTTGGAATATCGTTTTTGATAGAATTTATATAATGTACGTAGACACACACACACGCACCGATACTATAAATATTTCATATTTGTTCAAGTAAGCTTAAATATTACTTTCTATATACGTACATGCACGCGATCCTAAAAATTGAGTCCCTTAATAACTTCAGACCAGAGAACAAGCTTAGAAAAAAAAACTTTTATAATAGCCACTTGCACTAATTTCGATTCAACTTTTTGCCCTGTTGAACTGAAGTAGCGAGAGTTCACGATATAGACCTGTGTTGTTGTTTGTTGTTACTGTGTTTGCGTGCGTGTTCCTGTAAAGCGATATTTCTATGCTATTTTATTATCAACTAGCTTTGTAACATTAAAATAATAATAATAATAATAATAATAATAATAATAATAATAATAATAATAATAAATATTATTTTTCCCACCCCGCTGAGGTGTTCGCCAGGTCTGACCAGGCAGACACGCTGTATCAGTTTGACTGTGTCCTCGGTGAAGGTAATTTCCCTGACTATCCTAGCTGAAATTCACGGGTTCGAGGTCGTTTTGTGATCCTTCTCGTGATCGACTCAGCCCCTAATATAAATGAGGAGAAGAGCTATTCTGGGGGTAAGGACGGCCGGTGTATAAGGTACCTTACCACCTTCACGAACCGAATGCCTAAAATCTGGGAGCTTCACCCTC
This sequence comes from Ectobius pallidus, assembly GCA_964059195.1. Classification (NCBI taxonomy): domain Eukaryota; kingdom Metazoa; phylum Arthropoda; class Insecta; order Blattodea; family Ectobiidae; genus Ectobius; species Ectobius pallidus. Next base: position 78,952,427 of record CAXKWD010000006.1, read on the forward strand.
CTGGAACCCTTAGGACTTTCACGGCCTGTATAGGGAACACTTTACTTTACTTTATCCCGGCTGAAATAATAGATTATAATATGAAGAGTTGTTATAAGATCATAATTGTGATTTTTTTACTTTTTAAACACATTGTTAAGTTAGAGCACACAAGCATCAATAAAAATCTGCCTATGCGGAAAAGAACGTATAGTTTATTCGATGCATCAGTGATAAAATACATAACTTATCACAAAAAACTAGGTTAAACCTCTTTTGAAGCGAAAGTAAAATTTAAAAATCATCGATTTCGTATTTGATAATGTTTATAGTAACGGAATGACTTGTGCTGTTAATGTTATACCCAAAACCGTGTATTATAAAACTGCTTATCGAAATATGTTATGGATACGTTCATGCATTACTAATAGCATGATCGACTATTTATATCGGAGTTAGCCAAGTAGACCACATCCACACAAAAGTCCACGGTCGTTCAACTGTATAATGTAATAATTCTATAGTATTACTGTTATCCTATATAGATCTGTTGAATTTCTACGAACTGTCACAAGATACACAGATCTTTACCCTCTTATTCAGGTCATTGTTTTTTCACTTTGTATTGTAATTTATTATTATTACTGTCAATACTTTTTCGGCTATTTTTATTGTCATCATTATTATTATTATCTTATTATTATTATTATTATTATTATTATTATTATTATTATTGGATAGATTAAGTTTAATTGAGTCATAAAAATTATCCAGAAATTGACGTTTACGTTTTATTAATACCCATATGTAAATCACAATATTTTCAATTAATTTTAGTTTAGAAGATAAAAGAAGAATCAGATAATATATCTTACAAATAAGTAAACAAAAGGAAACTTAAGGATTATATTATATGCCTCAATATTAACTACTGAGCACTATTAGGATGTTGGGTAGTATGAAATAGAATGTTCAGTTTCGAATGGTATAATTTTGTATTGTTATAATTAATATTTCAATTTTTTTTGTACTTTGTATTGTCAAATTGGATACATACAATCTTACTCTCGAAAATGCAAGGTGCTTGAGATCCGGAGTGGCCTTAAATTAGAAAATTCCAAAACAGTAAATGATTATTTAAAATCTAAATCTAATTTATTAATAAATAATTACATACACTACATTACACGAGTTTTCAGATATCTTAAGTTTTCGAAATAAAAGCGATAAAGAAAAAATCATGAAGACAAACTCAAATTAAAGCCTGTATAAAGTTGAACGTGTGAAAAACTATTAAGATGCAGTTTTATTGTGGAAATCAAATCATGTTCTACTTTAAAAAAAAAAAATGTGTTCCGCAACATCAAATGAGGATATTCGTTTACAAAGTCATTTAATATTCTTGGTTCATAATTTGCACTATTTATTAGGCCTGCTTCATTATGATATTTTTGGCTGTATGAGTGGAACTGAAGTTGTATTAGGTCTTATTATTTAACTGCTATCACTTGATTTAAGTGTTTGCTTATGACAGTAGCATATTAATAATATTGCATATGTTTAAATTTGTTTTAGTATGAAACACATTCAATTCTTTATAAACAAGATGCGTTGCGTAATCAATTTTAAGGCATATTTTTATAATTCTTTTATGTAGATGAGCTTGAGGGTGCCGCAGCCTATGATACCATATTGTATAATGGACTGGATAAAGGTTTAAAATATTGTTTTATTTTAACATATGTGGGAGTTGAGGCATTACATGATTGTTTCTGTTCAAAGCAAGTTAGAGTGTTAGCAGTAAAATCTCCCTATTATGTTCATTCATTACTGATTATGGCTTTGTTCAGTTTTCTTTATTTACTTAAACTATCTAATATATAAAAAACATCCTAGCTATATATGTCATGAAGCACAGCCAACATCACCTATTAACAAGACAGTATTCAATTGTGAGATTAATTGCCATAGCATCCGGGAAAAAGGGTAGGTATCACAGATATATAGAGATAGGTCGGCAATGTGTATGTTGTACTATTGGTGGCAGTGAAGCCACGTTGAGCAGCTGTTATAGCATAGTGATAATGCGCATCGTCATATACTTGTTTTGCAAGACACTTTACAAATAAAGTTTCAAATATGTTTTGATGAACTGAAAACAAATTAAGTAAAAATAAAAATAAAAAAACGGTAGAGGTAATATTTTGAAGCCCAGTAATAATCTATGAAACTAGTATTAATAATTGTTCTTAAGACTTGAAGTTCTCTCGGCGCTGATTATTAGGGCAAGGCTTTGATGATTTTGCATCTATTTTATATGAAGGTTAAAAGATAGCTCGAATGTATACAAATGTCTATAATAAAATAATAAATTAAATAAGGGCAATTTGTTTTTGTATTCTTTGCTTTATTTTGCATTTTTCATTTTCAAGAGAAAGATTTTTTGGAAATTTTTAGGTAATTTTCTGCATTTCTAGGTCATGTTTCAGTGGAGGTAGAGAGGGGATTTTCCATGTACAAATCGTTACTTTCAGACAACAGCCAATCGTTTTTATTTGAGAATCTCCGCCAAGTGTTCATCGTTCATTTTAATTCAGGTTTATTGTAAACACCGTAGCCGTTTGTCTTGTAGCAATAAAAAATTATTATTTTTATTTCTTTTTAAATGGCACGTTTTTGCTAGGGGCAATTGAATGGACATGTCAGTTCAAAAAGAATTTCTTTTTCGCAAAGGGTGTTCAAATTTACTTACTTCTTTAGTAACAGTTTTTTGTTTTTTTTAATTCCATGTCATTTTTTCACTATTTTTAGGTCATAAATTCATTTTTAATTTTGCATTTTTCACTATTTTATGGTCATTAAATGCCTTGCCCTACTGATTATAATCAGTATTAATAATTATTAATAATGGTTTCACGGGCTCTCAGGAAGGCCGCAGAGATGTCAGCGACCGAAAGCTTGGATCTTGTATATCCTTTTACTCGGCTTATAGCCCGTGAAACCATTATTAATGAATTGTTCTTATTGCACTCTCTTTCCTATCCTCTTTACAATTACATTGTTCCTAATTTTAATGAAAATAAATGGTGCAAAATATGTTGGACAAACTTTCTCGAATATACGTGTTAAAAGTAGCACAGAAAAGGTAAATTATAGAAGCAATTAAATGTTTTAATACATTTTATAACACAAGGTATCTAGGACGGAAGGCAATCAGGGCGGATCTTTATGTAGAATGCTTTTACCGTGAATTATTAATAATAATAAAAATAATACTATTATTATTATTATTATTATTATTATTATTCAATGGCGGAGGGTGGATATTTTGAATGGATGTACACATCAGTCAATAAATTTTCTTTGTCTAAATAAATCATGCATTTGAAAAAAATTATTACCTGCCCATAATGAAATAATTCTATTTGAGAAAAGAATGTCAGCAACAAAGATTAAATATTTTGAGAATCTGAATATTCCACAACTCCCTGGTGAAAAGAATTCAAACCATCCAGAACTGGGTTCTAAGATTAATCGTGGACGCACCTTGGTACGTACACAATAACACCATCCATCGCGATTTTGCAAATCCTTCAAGTCTACTCCATTCTACACATTATTCCTTCCTGCAACATCAAAATGAACTGCTCAACTATATTCCACACCAAATGCCACCACAACGGAACCTTAGGAGACTAAAACGTAAACGACCTACAGACTTACTTGACGATTAGACTGTCTAGTTTAGTAAGGACTGAGACCTTGCATCATGCTTAAAATATATGTATTTTATGTACAGTGTATGCTATTATTAATTTTATCTAAGGCCTAACTGTAATATACTTATTGTGTAATAGAGCTTAAAATGTAAAAAAAGAAACCTTCGTAATTTGTCCATATTTACAAAACTCATTTCTATATTTAACATGTGATTCTTGCGATCTCCATAGATACCCGACCCCGATTCAACGTCGTGGGCGCGTGTTCCGTATCATAGAGTAAACTTATCGCAAAAAATTGTTAGCCTATGTTTACTTTTCCCTGCCATTTCTGAACATGAGAATACTTAGGCCTGTTATTAGGCTTCTTATTGGTCGAGACAGAGAAGGATGGCCATTAAACTTGCTGAAAGGAATGGCCAGGAATGGCCAGGAAGTAAAGATAGTGGAATCGTGCGTTCCCTGCACGAGAAAGTTCTTGGTCTTTGGATAGTTCCACACGCAACGTTGTTTCGTTGTCCTCTATGGTCCTACAGGAGGCGATGGGCAGATCCCTCATCACTACCAAATTGTGGGTAGGGAAAAGGTTGAATGATCAAGGAGATCCCATTCGAGGCCAATGAAAAACAACCCAATTTTTAGTGCTTATAAAATTATTTCGTGTGTTCAACGAAGGCTTTAATTGTTGATCATTAAATTGCATTAATTTACTCTTTTCAAGTTGATATTGATTTTATTGTATTCGTCCGAAACGGCGTTTTCACTACTCACAGCCACCGCGGAGGCGACGGTTGTGTCGTATTCTGCTCACGTTCCAGACGGCTGGCTGCACGTCAAACACTCGTTTAGTTAATTTGTCGAGAGAAAGACGCTATAACCTACATAATTCCAGCTCGATGTCCCACTACGCGCCTCGGCGGTTACAACTATCAGACATCACGAGAGCTCACCTCATTAATAACATTATGAAATTATAATTTCCGGTAAAGTAAAGGGAAATCTTTTGCAAGTGACGAGCAGCAAAAGTGGAATGCGAAGTGACACAGAAACTCTTACTAGTCTGGGACTCAAGCATGAACACGAGACCTAAATCTGTATTATTCATAAGTTATATTAAACATTATTGCTATTACAATTACCAGTTAATTATTTACATTGGCGAAACTAAGACCTTCTCTTTTACTTCACCAGAATATTCCAACGCAACAAACTATAACGAATGGGGGGGGGGGAAACCTATTCTTCTAGCTGTACTAATGTCACTAAATGACAGAAATCCTATTGATATTTTAGATTTAACTCTGCCTGCTGATTAATGAAACTAATATATTTTATTTTGTTTCTGAATTTGCATGGAGTCATATAGGGTTCGAGCTCCTGAGGAATTTTAAGAGAACGAAGATGAATGTTAATTTGTTTTGTTACAAGTTACTTAAGGACGCCTATTTCGCCTTGTAGTGCATTTTATTTCAGTTGCTTAATTTATCTTATGTGATATTTTTTAAAGTGATTATAAACGTTAATTTTACAGTATTTTAAATGAATGTTGTTATTAATAAACGTGATATGTTTCGTTTACTAATACTGTAGTATTATTTTGATTATTCATTTCGTTATTATTATTATTATTATTATTATTATTATTATTATTATTATTATTACTATTATTATTAATATTATTATTATTATTATTATTATTATTATTATTATTATTATTATTATTATTATTATTATTATTATTATTATTATTATTATTAGAATGCAATTTGGAGGGATATCCGATTCCTTGTGATTCGATCTGTTCTCAGTTGATTGCTTTGCTGACCATATACACTTACTGATTGGAGGATATCGTTCCGTGGGCTGTGATTGTTTATTGTTAGTATTGTTATAATTACCTTTAGTATTAATAACAGTAATAGTAAAAAGCAAAGTATAGAATTAACAATGTAACTAGGAAAAATAAGATTCATAAGAAATGAGTATAGATAGAGGTAATCATAAATACGGCTATTCAAGGTAAGAACATAACTTATCATAGTTGAAAAAATTATGTCGACGTACTTGGTAGAAAAAGTATGTGCTATGTGTAAATGAAGAGTGAGCGTGAATACAAAAGGAAAGCAATGTTAGATCTGTGGTCTATACGAGCGTAAACATGACATAAACATGAACCTGTTATGAAGGCCATCACGCGTGAGTTTATTTTGTATCTCGCGAAGAATTCGGCTGCCTTAAGTAGACTATTTCAAATGCCTGTTTATTTTTTATTGTGGTAATTAAGACTGGACGCATGTGTTGTCTGACCTAGCGAAGATGACGCCATTAAAATCCACTTTATCTATAGCATAATATAAAGTAAAATAAATGGGTTAATCGCATTTCCATGTTTATATTACTCATACTGAGCACTGACCTTGAGGTTGTTGTCCTCTTTAACAGTCTTTCTATTAGGCCTACTTCAAACGAATTAAACATTTTAATGTTTCCGTTATAGAACTTTCTCAAGTAAACTTAACCAACCACAATACGTAGTACCAATTCTAAAATTTATTGTTTGGTCAAAGCTGCTTTAATTTAATCATCATGGTTATGTAGTATAGCTACATTTAAATCTTGTCATCAAAAATTTCTGGCGTTGACAAATCTGTCGTCATATAAACCTCATTATTACAGAATTAAGGTATTACTTGGGTGAGAAATAAGTTTGGCTTCAGGTACCGTACTTGACGTGGCTCTGGAATCTGAGAATATATGTACTTATTGCTTTAAGATCCTTCCAGGAGATCAGTGCTGAGGATTTTTCCTATAATATGAAGTTTATTGTCCTTGACTATGCTCGAACCCATGATCTTTGGATTTAGATGATAGCAAGTCACCAAATGCAGAAACGATGGTAATAATAATAATAATAATAATAATAATAATAATAATAATAATAATAATAATAATTTCAACAATAATAAACATCAACGTCAAGCATCACTTTATTAATTGCACGCGAGCTGAGTGGATATTTTCATTTCTTAAAGTCATTATTATTCAAAATATATTTAAAACTTAGTAGGTCTAGATGTACGGCTTATTTTACCGTACCTTTATAAACTAAGGACTTTTTTATTTTGGTCATTGGCAATTACTCATTAGTGTGTGAAAATGGGTTGTGATCGGCAAGTTTAATTAAAGATTTTTCTTCAGAGAGGCTACGTTTACTTTTTTTTATTTATTAAACGAGTACTTGTCGAAGGCATTAATGTCAAGATCTCACATTCGGGAAGTCATCAGTTGAAATCCCGTGGCCAATTAATCTGAACGAGTTTTCGGGGATTTCACACACTTTGTAATTTACTTGACCTGGCTTGGAAAAAATAAATTCATGATGAACTCAATAAAACCGAATAATCTATAGCTGTTGGAAGGGCTCCAAACGCAAATAAACTTATTTATTTTCACGGTTTCGAACAAACGCTAAGAGAAAAGCGACATAACTATGGTAACAGATCGCTGACCTCCCATCAATTGTAGAACTGGACTGTTGTAACTCTGTCGTGATTCTCGACTTACATTAGATCATTTGTATGCTGGTGAGTATTAACGGTGCCATGAATGGCAACATAAAAAAGAGAAGCAAGAAGATTACTATTTACTGCCACAGATGATTTGGCCTTCTTTGAGTACACTGAACGGCTGCTCGGACTAAATTGAATACCGTTATGACTCTTAAGAAGGAAGCAGGTTTTATTATTCCTCTTGCATACATAGCCTGTAACAAATCGCTAAATAACGTTCGTTAAACTACTTTTCAATGTAATAGTGACAACACTGAAGTGCTTACTTTGAAGCTTACTTGGCATTATAGTCTATCAGATTAGGACTTCCGCTAGGTCTAATAAACCCCGTATTTAACAACACCGTCTATAACCAAGTGGCACTTAATTAGTGTAATTATTTCTATAACTGGAGATCGTGTCTTATCCCACCGTTGGTATCTCCATGTAAATCAGTGTCATAGTTACACTGTCTTGAAACTTTGTTCTCATGAACTTCCTGGATTATGTTTAGGTTGGTTTCTAGAACAAGTCACTCGCTCATTGAGTGGTTTTACGTGTAATTTAGGAGTTGCTCCGGAAACGTTTTAGGCCTATGTTGGTGGCAGTTACTCCTAAACAGAGCTCCCCTAAGATGCGTTCATTTAAGAAAAGATTATAATGACTAGACTAGAATGACATGAATATGATGACAATGATGTCCACAATAATAATAATAATAATAATAATAATAACAACAACAATTTTCTTTACTGATTGTTTGGATATAGACTTACAAGCCTGCTATAGTTTGCGCATACATGCAAATAGGCCTACATAGACAAATTTGCTAAAGAAGATATCTTATTTTAATACTCAATAGATCAGTTAATATAATTAAACACTTTTGGTGTAAGGAAGAGATTTGTTCGATCTCCCAAAACCTTAATATGAGATCCAACTTAGCGTTTGCTTAGTACTCAAAATATATCTTGTGAGGGATTTTGTATAAAAAGAGGATTGTAATAAGCAGCAACATTGGATTTAATTAGGGAAACAATGTTATTCCCAATTATATGTAAGTAAAAAAATCAGTGAACGATTATTTAATTATATTACATGAGATTAAAGTAAATTCAACTGTAATGTTTCAGTTTTTACTATACAAATTTTATATTGCATCACACCTGTTTGCTTTAGCAAAATTTACCTAGTTTTGTTCTCTTGACTGCTTTCTTCCTTTACGGCTAGGTTTGATTATTTAGACTGATTTGTTTACTTTCTCGTAACCAACAAATTACAATTCCAATTCGCCATTTGTGCATTCCATTTAAAAATGTGGATCTGGGAATATCACCAGTATGATTCCGGCAGGCCTTATTTGAGGACGACACACATACAATTGGGCTAGCAATAAACATACCTCTAGTTCCTGTAGGACAGAATTAAATTCTGACATTACTGGGAGACGAATTCGTAACAGCTTTCTCTTTCTCTAACCTATGAAAATCTATTTTAGTAGACCTTTAGTTGATGCTATGAAAAGTGGCATCACTCCCGGGCATATTTATAACGGAAAATATAATTACATGATTTAATAACGATGAACTTGTTCATCTATAGGAAATATAAATCGTAATTTAATAGATTGGGTCTTCTTTAGCACTCTGCACGGAATTCACTGCATGTTATAGCGCAAGTTATGCGGTTCGATGACGTTGTACATGCTGTCAATAGCTTTACACGTGGGATAAACAAGCACGAGGTTAATGACAGGTAGAACCAGGTTTGCTACATAATCTAAGTTTGTAACAGGTTAGGTTAGGTTAGCCAAGGTTATCTTAGTTTAGTTTAGCTTAGCTTAGTTTAGTTTAGTTTAGTTTAGTTTAGTTTAGTTTAGTTTAGTTTAGTTTAGTTTAGTTTAGTTTAGTGACAGGTAGCTGTAGCAGCAACACCATAACCATCGTCAACATGGTCAGATTGCCTACATATTTTTCAAGAAGAGATCGATTCTGCGCATCGTTCCCCTTCAAGACCACCTTTTAGGTTATGAAAGTGCTCATTTCTTTATGATTTTTATTTCATTTCCAACATTTTTAAGAACAAACTGAGTTTATATATGAATTTTATAGGCTCTAAAGAATATTACAACCTTAGATGTGGCCGTTTTTCATGTTTCTAAAAAAAAAAAAAAAAAAAAAAAAAAAAAAAAAAAAAAATTACAGCATTCAGAGTGGCAAAAAATCCACATTATATTTAGTCTAGTAATTTTGGAACATAATATAATAAAAAAAAACTAGTAACACGCCGATGCAACAACTGTATAAATTCAGTCTTAACATTAATTTCATGCTGTTTGTTAGAGATTAAAAGGGTTAACATTAATACCATGGGAATTTATTTAGGAATCACTCGGATTGCATGCTAAAATTTCTTAATACAGTCTTTTTTCTTCAGCGTGTTTTGAAACTGAGACCATAAGCGTTGATTTTAAAATATGGAGTGAGAAATGTGTGTGAGAAGAAATGGAAGAGAAGGCCTAATGGCCTTAATTCCACCAGGTAAAATAAAACAGTTCTAATTCTAATTCTAAATGTGATTTTGACAGCTCAAAATAACATGACATCAAAAGACTGAAGGGTGATTAGAAAAATAGGTCAGTAAATGTCCTTTTTACGATTTGTCAGTTCCTCACTCGAATTTAAAGTTGCTTTTATCTGTGAATATCCTGGCAAAAAATTAACGTCCCTTCAAATCCACCACCGTGGAATCGAGATCTTCTCCATCTGCATGCAAGTCAGGCCAAACCATACATTTTGGGTGAATTAAATGCATGTTCAGACTATCTTACTGCAACATACGAGTACGTTACCTCTTAGGAGTATCTGGTTGTTTGTGATATAAAATGTTATAGGAAGATTACGCGTAGTACCGTAACTCGTAAACAGGACTTCTTACAAGACAGGAAGCTTGGAAACACATGATTTTTTCCTTTAGTTTACTTAAACAGGCTATTAAAACCATCAAGTATATTTACTTGAAAAAATCCTATAATTGCTACTTCTATCGCTAGATTCTACTCTGTATGTACCCCATGTTATATAAACATTTATTTTACTATTTTGGTATGGTTTTGTTCAAGGGATTTAATTTTGGAAATTGTTTCTATAAGATGTGTAAATATTGTTTACTTCTTTATTTTTATGATTTGGGAGTCTATCAACTTCGACATGCTAACCAGATACAAAGCTCTGAAACCGTAAATGTTTCAGAACTTGTGATGAGAGCAAGTAACGAAATATATTTTCTGTAGATTTCTGCTACATAACTAGTACTGGCACAGGTTTAATAACGTCACAGAATATAATATTTATTAGGGTGATTAAAATTATTTTTCGGAGAATATATTCCACAGTAAATGAAGCTCTAGATGATCTAGGGCATCTCCAAATGTAATAATTTCCACTTTTTATATCAGCACCTCAAATATATATATATAGATAATAGTAACAGCACTAGATTTTTAATCACTTCTCTGTCACTTACTTGAGGGGATGTAGTTGAGCTTCTTATCACACACACGATCGTACGAGTTTTTCAATCTTGTTACCTTGAAGAGAGAACAGCAAGTGATGAGCCCGCACCTTGAACTTCGCTATATAAGTGATGACCCACTTTTCCCTTAAGAGAGTTAGAGCGCGAGGGGGGGGGGGCAGAAATTCTGTTATACCCGTACCCATTGAACAGGTGGGAGTGATATGGAATGCGTGGATGCCGTGCGACGGTCCATTGCGGTTTCTCCGCCGCATAGTACATCACATGTGAAAGAGCGAAAGGTACAGAAGGGTCAAGGATCCTCGACATCTTCATCTCTTAAAATCCCAAATGGACAAACTTTCTTTTGCTTTACTTTTCTTTCTGTATTTGAATTTCCTTTGTGACTTTACTTCTTATTTCAGCACTTTCCTCGTTCCTGTTGTCTTAAAATTTCATTTTTAAAGCTAGGAATTTTAGGTGCAAATATTTGGTTAAAAAGTGTTTTATTTTAATCGAAAAAGGTGCAAAAAGGTGCTATTTTTAAATGTAAATATTCATACAAACATTACCAAAACCAATTTACATAATATATAACGATACAGAATTCACTTATGTTAACGTGTTTTAAAAAACCTGCAAAAACAAATCTCGAACACAATATTATTAAAAATCACATGTCCAGAAAAATGTTCAAACAGATAACATTTAACATTTCACTGTTATTTTCAGTTAGACTACATCTCTGGTTATTAAGTGCCAGTATGGTACTTTATGAGATTGTGTGGGGGACGAAAAAATGTCTGTCCGTCTGTCTGTCCGTCTGTCCGTGCGTCTGTACGCACCATAACTCAAGTACGCTGTTTCGCATTTTCATGAAACTTGGTATAAACATTCATAATGTCGATGGGAAGAACCCTATTGTTATTGAACCAAATCGGTTCACCGGTACCGGAATAATGCCCAATTAGTGCCTATTTTAATAGTATTATATTAGAAAGGCACCATAACTGAAATACACTGTATCGGATTTCCATGAAACTTGGTATACTCATTTATGATGTTCGTGAGAAGTGCCCTATTGAATTTGAACCTAATCTGTTGACCGGTACCGGAGTAAACCCCAATTTAGTGTCTACTTTAAAGGCGCAATAACTCAAATACGCTTTATCGTATATTTATGAAACTTCGTATACGCATTTATAATGCCCATGGGAAGACGTCTATTTATAATGGATAAAATCAGTTGACCTGTTTCGGAGTAATGCTCAATTTAGTGCCTATTTTATGGTAATATACGTATTCGAATGAATTTATAAAAAAAAATGAAAATCAGGTATCTTGACAACACTGCCTATTGTTTTACTGTGATCTTATAAAGCCTTGGAAATTAAAATACAGGTAGCTATGACAAAAAACACTATTGATTTACATGCGCTTATCCAACCAGACCGTTAAAATGACCCCGGTGGCCGAGATGGTAACGCTTTGGCCTCACATTCTGGAGTCCATGGTTCAAAACCCGAAACCGGCCAATTTGAATTTTTTTTTTGGTATTTTTATGTGAGTGTGCGATTGTCATGATATCACAAATCTGTACAGTTCAGTTGATGCTGGAAGATTTTAATCTAATTAAAAAAACTTGCCCTTTGTTCTTCCGTAATCCCTGCTTAATGAATAAATCTGGAGCTTAACTTGGAAATCAATTTTAAAAAATCATATTCTGCATATCATAATTGCAGTCATAACTGATTAAACAAAAACATACTGGCACTTTGTTACATCAGTTTACCTGATTTTTATTTAGTAACTGCCTATGTAGAAAAGAAACGTTCAGCTTTAACGAGTTCACATTTTGTTTGCAGTTTATCATTTCAATTCTTGTTCCTTAACATCAGGGATTTTTTGCTAAGAAGAATAAATGAATTGGGCACGTAAAAAAAGATGACAAAACCCCCAGGATGATCCTGAACTGGAAACTGGAGGGCAAGAGGGAACGGAGAAAACTTAGGTAAAAGAGGATTAGTGGTGTACAGAGGAGCATGGCTAGAAGAGGTTTAAGGGAAGAAGATACACAAGGCCAAGAAATGTGGAGGAAGAAGGTAGATGGACCTATGGGTTGAAGGAAAACTATTTATTGTAGAAAATTTATAAATAAAAAAGGAATAAAATGTGACAAAGGATCTAAAAAATATTTTTAAAAAGATCAAATAGGTGCTGACATTTATAAAAGGTGTAAAATAGTGTTTCTATTGTGAAAAGGTACAACCAGAACACACTAAGGGGGTGATCATCTAATGATCTCTTTGCAAGACAAGCTAATTTGAGCATTTTTAGTACCAAAGAAAAATTAAGGTGCAGCACCTAAAATTCCTATTTCTGTTTATTATTATTGTTATTGCTATTATTATTATTATCACTTTGGAATTTCTGTTACCTTCCCTTTTCGCGTACACTATTTAACATAAACCAAATAGTTATTTGTGTATTTTCTAATACCATCTTTTTCTTTTTTTTTCTTTCGCCGTAATAAATCATATGACAACCTCCATGGTCCACTGGTTAGCATTGCTAAACGCGAATCTAGAAGTTCAATTCGATCCCTGGCACTTCCTCGGACTGTTCTCTGCTCTAGGAACATACATACTAATCGCATGCCCCATCTTGCCGTATACCAATGAAGTCTTTCAGCGTATACCCGAGACGAGATAAGAAGGAAACCTGAAGTAAACAAAACCCAGTATGTCTGTCTACTCTTAAGCCATGAGAGTAATGTGCTAGAGTGAGACAGATGTACTGGTTTTTGTTTACTTCGGATTTCCTTCTTAGAACGGCCAGACTTTAGGTAGAGGACGCAGTGGGCTCAAATCTTCCGCGAAATGTAACGCCACGCATATGCCTATTCAATTTATATATCACCACTGTATAGTGTTTATTATGTACAATATTGTGTAATTGTTACTTATTGACATGTATGTTATTACGTTTTTATAAGTAGTAAGATAATGCTGAACATGTTATTTTTCGTATAATTTCAGGTTCTTACAGATACACGGGCTTTGAGATCATTTATTTAAAAACAAAGACAAAAAATACTGAATGATTCTTGCTTTAATTTTTTTAAGTCGCTTTAGGCAGAAAAAATATATGGACAGGAGACATACTATTGGGGATTGTGTATAAAGTTCTATTCTCTTTGAAGTTTGGACATCACAAATTATGTTTACTGCTGAGTTGTACTTTCCGTTGAAGGAAACTGGAAGGTTCATCCGTCAACAGAAATTGGGAGGTGCGTTAAATTGTGTTTCTAATTCGCAGTCTAGAGACAACAACGTGGTTTTTTCTTCTGTGAAATTGTATTTCCAAATCGAAGCCTACATATAACAACCTGGTCCTTTCGTTTGAGATCTGGTAACAAGAATTGGGCTGTTGAATTACTTTGTACTTCATGTAATTTTCCGGGAAATAAACTTGTTCATCGCTTTTTCCATCCGTAATCAAACGTTTTCTATGACAGAAAAGATCACGGGTTGGTATTTCTATACTCTCTATACTTTTCTAACGCTTGTAAATATGATGAAAGTAGGTTAAAAAACGAAACGTGTGGTACATTTGTTCGGAGTGTTAATGATACCGAATACTTTCAGGGACAAAGGAAAATAGTACCATAGACAAGACCTCCTTTTTTGTTTACAGATTTGTAACGGCACCATATGCAAATTACGAAGTCGAATATTCAGAGTGCAAATTGGATTTGAATATGTATTTTGTAATTAACATAAACTTAAATGGTTAGTATATTCAGCTTTCGGTATAGGCTCAGTTTACATATAGGCCTATTTTACGATGTCCTGAAACACCATTGAAGTATCAAAGTACCTGCCAGATATACTTTCCTTATAAGAGTAAGACCACGTTTCGATTGTTATTTGCTGTGGTAGGATTAAAACCTCTGCTTTAAATTTCAAGATGGGTATGATGAATCAACTGGAAGGAAAATTGATCTTTTGAGGGCAGTAAATGTGAATAATCTTCTGAAAAAAACTTTTAGGCGTATATTTACGTTTTGTAGTAAATACTAAATAACAACAATTTTGGCGTTTATTACCACTAAATATTAATAATAATATACATAATGGATAATTTCGCAACAAACTCATTTCAACAAACAGAATCTTCATGGTCTTTTGTTTCTGCGGCAATACATCGGCGTAACAATAAGAAATCGATTATTTGCTATGTTGCCAGTTGTAAAACAAGATACTTTGATTTCTATCCAGACCGTGTCTGGTTTTCGTTTTAGAAATCACACGGAGATTCGGACATCGGTCACAGCTTGAAAACCGCGTCTTCGAACCTCGATTGAGACCCCTTTTTAGCAATCGACCGGTGTTTCCCCCCTTATGATTTCATTGTACACTCCGAGTGGAAAAAATGAACAGAATCTACACTCTATTGAAGAGAAGAAAAGTTATGGAGGGCTAATGCCAGTTTAGGGCGAGTTTAGAAATTACGAAACCGATTTACGGAGTAATTTTATTATTAAAAATCTTATTTCATTGAAACTAAAATAGGCTATATTACTGTAACTTATTAATAAGAGAAAAATACTCTTTGCATAAATTTTTCGTCGATTCTATATTTCTTTGTCGATTTTTTTAGGTCCTTTGGGTTGTGGAAGAATTTTATAGCTGACATCGGGTTACTAACGTGACATCTTCAATAAATTATGTTTTCAAGTACAGTTTCTGATTATTTTTATTATTATTAACTACTTGCTTTTTAGCTTCACTTATCTTATTATTTTAAAAAATAACTGCTAGGATATAGTGTATGTTCATTAACATTATGTACATCCAGTTTATTCTCTGCCAGATTATACCACGTTTACGCCATATCATCACTAAGTTACATCACATGAGGAAGAAAAAATGCTGTTCTCAAAGATGTTATCGGTCTATGAGTAGGGTTAGGCAGAAGATGACAACATACCCCTTCAACGGAATTTATATTTCATGCTACAGAATGTAGGGCAGAGGGTAGTATAGCTTACCTGTACAATAACACATAACGGGAGTTTGTTAGGTGTAGGAGTGAGTTTTTGCTTGTGTGTTTTGAGGAAACACTGCCGCATTCTCTCATTAGGTCAACGAAAATTAACCATTTCAAAGTGTGTATAGTTAAACTTGAGGAATAATATCAGTATCATAAATTATATAGCCGTTATGTCAGAATGTTGTAAACTTCAGCAACTTTAAGAGCAATGCAACACATAAAGTTAACTGTACTATTAATACTATAATTAATGTTATTATCATTGTCATTGTCGAATGTCACCTACGTCGTCAATGTCGATGGCAGCGGCAACACTTAGCCTAAATCAATCCCACATCGCGACCATAATTTTATCGTATATTTGTCACTAGTAGGACATTAGGCTAATATCAGCGATGCACTGCCAACAGTGATATTTAAACTAACAAGATAAGAGTATCTACATAGCACGACAGTTTCAAGTATCGGTGGTCCATTCCCTGTTAGTTATAAATTTGAAATTAATTACTTTAATGACAACTTGTAACGGAAAATCGTACGAAAACAAAATTTTGTATTTGGGTTCGGTACCTTCTGAGGGCGTGACACGAAGATTGGCGACAACTTTCTCTTATACTTAATGGGACTTAACTTTTTTTGTTTTGTGATTTTCTCGAAAACGGCTGTAACGATTTCCTTTAAATTTTTTAGGCATATATGGAGTATTTAAATCAAGAGCTAAAACTTTTATTTGAAAATTTGCGCTTTGCAAAATGGCCCCATGTTCTGTATCGGAATTTGAAGTGAGAAAAATGTTTTGGCCATGCTTATGTAAAAGATTTACGAGAGTATATTAATCAGATTTCGTTTGTTGAATGCTATTGATATGTTCCGCCTATATACCACTATATATTACAACACTCAGCTGAAGTCTACATGAGGTAAGGAGCAATTAATTAACAACCCGTGTTATTAAGTGCCAGTATGGTACTTTATGAGATTGTGTGGGGGACGTCCGTCTGTCTGTCTGTCTGTCTGTCCGTCCGTCCGTCCGTCCGTCCGTGTGTCTGTACGCGCTCTAACTCAAATACGCTTTTTCGGATTTTCATGAAACTTGGAAAACACATCTATAATGTACATGGGAAGAACCCTATTGATATTGAACCAAATCGGTTCACCGGTACCGGAGTAATGCCCAATTTAGTGCCTATTTTAATAGATTATGGCGCCTTTCTAATAGAAAGGCGCCATAATTCAAATACGCTGTATCGGATTTCCATTAAACTTGGTATACGCATTTATGACATCCATGAAAAGTACTCTGTTAAATTTGAACCTAATCTGTTGACCGGTACCGGAGTAAAACCCAATTTAGTGTATATTTTAAACGCGCAATAGCTCAAATACGCCTTATCGGATATTTATGAAACTTCGTATACGCATTTATACTATCCATGGAAAGACGTCTGTTGATGTTCAACCAAATCGGTTGGCCAGTACCGGAATAATGCCCAATTTATTGCCTTTTATGTTAATATATGAGAAGTCGCGATAACTCAAATATGCTTTATTGGATTTTCCTGAAACTTTGTATACCCATTTATAATGTACATGGGAAGACGTCTACCGATATTGGACCAAATCGGTTGTCCGGTACCGGAGTAAAACCCAATTTAGTGTCTATTTTAAAAACGCGGTAACTCAAATACGCTTTACCGGATTTTTATGGAATTTGGTATACACATTTATAGTGTTCATGGGAAGAGGTCTACTGATACTGGATGAAATCGGTTCACCTGTTTCGGAGTAATGCTCAATTTGGTGCCTATTTTATGATAATATACGTATTCGAAAGAATTTATATAAAAAAAGCAAATCATTTATTATTATTATTATTATCTTCAATATGTTGTACAAGTTTCAGCCTATGAAAGGCTTTTACTCAAAAAGAAGTCAAATCATTTATCATGACAACATAGTCAATTGTTTTACTGTGATATTTTACGGCTTTGGAAATTAAAATAGAGATAGCTATGACCAAAAACACTATTGTTTTACATGCGCTTATAACTTACAACTAGACCGTTAAACTGACCCAGGTGACCGAGATGGTAACGTTTTGGCCTCACGTTATGGAGTTCCATGGTTCAAATCCCGAAACCAGCCAATTTCACTTTCTTTTTCGTACTTTTATGTGAGTGTGCGATTGTCAAGATATCAAAAATCTGTACAGTTCAGCTGATGCTGGAAGATTTTAATCTGATTAAAAAGAAAACTAGACCTTTGTTCTTCCCTAAGCCCTGCTTAATGAATAAATCTGGAGCTTAACTTGTAAATCAATTAAAAAAACATATTCTGCATATCATAATTGCAGTCATAACTGATTAAAAAAAAACTTACTGGCACTTTTTTACATCAGTTTACCTGATTTTATTGAATTTGATTTTTGTTGTGTTCTTCTAAACGTATTTTATTATATTAGATTTAGTCTATGACATAATCATATAAAATATTAAAATAACATTGAGCTCAATGTGTTGTCAAAAATTAGATATTTACAATAATTAGTAATAAAACTATGAAGTTAACCTTGTCACAATATTTAAAATATGAATTAAAATTAACATATATGAAATTTAAACTGATAAAATATTCTAATACTTGTCAATTGTTTTAAAATATCACAAAGATGTCTGTGTATGTCAAAAAATAATAATTGTCTTCTTGGATAAAATGCACATAGCTTTTTGTATTAGTTGTGTGACTATTATTATTAGACAGTCAATTATAACAATATCATATTGTGAATAACTGCAATTTTGTGTTCCTTCTTCTTGGAATAGCTTAATGGATCTTGAGTAATGTAGTGAACTTAGTGGTATATAGGCGGAACATATCAATAACATTCAATCTATAATTATACCACTGGAAAATATGAAGCTAATTAACTAAATTTCGTTTGGATTATGTATCCTTCGGGGATGCGATGCCAAGTGGTAATGACATTCTCTTAATTTTTACAACCAATTTACATGAAGAGAATGTCATACACAATAATTATATTATACTAAGAAGCTAACTTTTATTTGGACAGAGGAAGTTGTGTGAATTTCGCATCAGTTTTTTCTTTCTAATTCTCTATAGCCTATATAAGTTAATGTTTCGAGACACGGATTCTTGGAGGTTAAAAATCTTAGACTTAAAACATGCACTGGAAGTTTTTAAGACTGTCAGGATTACATGTCGAACATCTTACCCCTAAGGTTCCTCTTAGGACTGATTTGAATGCGAAAAATAGTAGCAAAACAAAATTTTATACCGAGATTTGCCATATGACACGAATCATGTGACCATTTTCTCTTTATCCTTCTATCGTTTTCTTTTTTCTAGCTCCCTATAACCTATTAAACAACTTCTGGATTATTTTTCTAAAAAAGTTAATAAATTCTCATACTTATTTTCAGTTGCATCCTCTAGTAATCTTTACTCAAGGTTAATAATATCTAGGAAACATGTCTTCAGTACTCTAAATGTTGCTGCAGAGTGTAGTTTTTTTTATGTGAAATGCTTTTAATTTAAGAATATCAATGTTACAACTGGTAAAATTTGCCCTTTTTCTACAATTTCAGGAAAATCTCTATCCGCATGTGTGAACAAGGAATAAGATTTCTGCGGACGTGGAACTTGGTAAGTAATTTTACTTATTTGAAAGATTTAGTGTGTTCGATTTTCCTAAACTCGACATATATTAGCCTACTGGAAGAAAATACATTTTAGTCTTCGGTGACTACCTGACGGCTCGGGAAATTTTATTTTTCGGAGATACTGCTGAGTTATAGAGTAAGAGGCTTAACTAATAATCTACTCATAATATTTATACCAGGAATGTAAACAGCGGAAGACAACATTGTCATTAATAAAAACCTGCGTAAAAGATTCGATGTGTATAACTCACAATTGGTACTGCCTGTGCATTTAGACGTGAACACTGTAAACACAATGCGCAGTGGTATCAGTCTCACGTGATCCATAGTAGCAACACACCCCCCATCCGTCCCGCCCTATGTCTGCGGCGCATGCAAGTGTTCACGTCTAAATGAACAGGCAGTACTTAACACTGAAAACAGTCTTATTTAAACTTAATGTAAATAATCAAGATGTCCGATATTTGTAACTTGGCAGTAGATTGCTGTTGGATTTTGAGGTTTTGTATCCATTTGAAGGATGAAGGCAGTTTGTTGGGGAATATCGTTAGCTGCTTTTACAGTTTTGTTAATCAGATTGTACATAGTTTGCAAGTCTTTTCTACTTCATTTTGTCTATGCTTACAGTTTTCTGAAAGTAGTAGGTCTAAAATTTAAACTAGAAATGTTCACCACATATTATTGACTGCCGAGGCAATATATTTATCTTCTTTCCACGGATTCAACCACTGGTAGAATTAACAGCCGAAGCAGATGTTCCGCAAGAATCGGAAAAGATGTAGAAGTTGCTACTTTCCTTGTATGACAGGCCATTTTGCTACAGAATAAGTTACATTGAAGTTACAACGGAAACTTAGTTGAAATAAGCGTCAACAAAACACCGTCAGTTTCCATTGGTTAGAAGAGTTCTAAGGTAGAAACTAATCCTATAAAATTATATATTTTGCTTAAAATCCTCTCGGCAATCTAGGGTTTACTAAACACTTAAATGTCCTTCTGTGATTATTAAAAAATGTTATTAAAGCAACGAAGGATTGTTGTAGAAAATAACCTGCAATCAGTTCTCATGAATCATTCTATCACTGCTTATAACCTATGAACGAAAACGTTTCGGCGAATGACTCCGATCGCGGGCGATTTCGATTATTTTTTAATACAGTATTTATTTTCTTACGTACATCAATGTATTTTTACTTTCTTTATCCGTATTATACGTACTAAAGGCAGATTAAGTATTAAATTCGACAATAAAATCCATTGTCGAGTTTTTCATCGTAAATACTCGTTTTAAGGTTCCTACTCGGCTCGCTGGAAGGATGCAGACATGACGGCTGCTAATTTAAGGTAAATTGAGATTGAGAATCATGTAGCCTATAACCCGGGACATAATATACTGCGAGCATAGGACTCAAATTGTTCCATCCCATGCTTAGGGTCTATGATAAACATCCCTATTTCTCAACTAATACAAAGCATACAGCTATGCATAACGTATCAGCGGAAAGGATTATTTACCTACTTCTGATATAGCATAGGCCTACTCACACACTTAAGTTGTCCCTGCAATACGACCTCTTATTCTACATCAAAATGTGAAGTGAGAAAATATTTCTTATGTCGAGGGTAGAGAAAGTTATGTGACTGCATCACACTGTGCTGTATTTTTGTGAATTTCATTTTTCAGTAATTATTTTCGCCAATATATTACATCGATGGAATCATAATTCGTTAAAGTCCAGTATTATATAGTTGCCAAAGCCCTATGTGATCACAGTAAACAATACACTGTTGTCATGTGAACTGAACAGCATTTAATTTTTTTTCAGTCTTAATATTCTCAGAAATTATATAATTTTCAAGGGAAGGACTGATTTGTTTCAATTTTAATGTTGACCGCGTTACTTCCCGGGCTTAACTGGGTATGTGTGCAAAATGTCGTGCAAATTGGTCAAGAAATGTAGATTGCTATACCGGAACATACATACATACATATCCACAAACACACATTCAACTTTATATATTAGATTCCTGCATGTAAGCTACTCTTATACCGGATCCCATTTACGTGTGAGTTACTGTTCTTCTTTAGCATTGGTCATTATCAGGACTAGGATTTCTATATTGTTTTTACATTAGTTAAAGTTAAAATTTCTATATATGTTTACGAAATGAGACATTTTGAATGGTTTAAGACACGTTTGAGTTTCCATATTCCAAAGTATAATCCATATTTTTATATATTTTATAAAAACTCTCATATCTTTACATAAATGAACGTTTTATTTTAAATATGTTCCATATTTTTTTTTTTTTTTTTTTTTTTTTTGTTTCAAAGTTAATGTCAGATAATTTTATTTCACTAACATCTGTATTTCAAAGTTTGATTCTTGAATATCTATGAAATGTTGAAAACCAGTTGTAGAATCAAACCTGAATTTAGCTCCTGAAGATGTTGTCAGGTTTAAAATGGACCCTGTTACTTTTTGTGTTGTTGAGCGTAGTTTTATTGAGTACAAAGCAATTTGCAGAGACAATACACGTAGCTTCAGTTTAACCCACCACTGCTTCAAAATTGACCATTCTCATTAACATATTGTAGCAACAGCTAAAAAAAATTATGTATGTAAGAAGATGAAACTTTTATTTTGTAATTCTCCTTTAAATTGTTCTGTGGCATGTTCTTTTCTGGGCTTTCATGTCTAAGAAATAAATCTTTTACCGAGCGAAGTGGCCGAGATGGTAAAATCTTTTCCAGTCGTAAAGGTAAATGCCGAATTGGATATTTACATGCCGTGAATCATCCTCACCATTTAGTCCTGTAGCATATCCATTTAAAATAATATCCGTTGAAATTTACTCCATAAATACACTACCAATAGAAATAAAATCATTAATACTCCTGGTCATTATTTTCATAAGCGTTGTTTTTCGAGCTCCATGGACAAGCCCTCTTCTTTACTCACATTTTCTAAATATATCATTTTCATATTTTTACTGTCTCTACCCGTACCATAATTCTCTGAAGGGTAGATAAGCCAGTCATCGTTTGCACAAACTCAGGATTTATGGCTTTTGCAGGGTGAACCATACACCTTCTCATGAGACTGAGAGAGGTGAATATGCAATCTCTGCAATATGGCCTCTTATTCATTATCAGAATGCGAAGTAGTGTGTAACAAATCAGTCTTTTAGTTTTGGCATTATATATATATATATATATATATATATATATATATATATATATCATTGATCGCATTTAGAGGTGTTTTGCTCTCACCAGCAAAAGTAGGCAGTAAAGAAAAAAGATCTAAGCAATCTGCAAGTCTTCTGACATCACCTGAATGTTTTGGAGATTTAAAAATAAAGAAGAGGAATAATACAGACAAGGAAACTGATACTTTCAAAAAGAATCGAGAAACAACTCTGGAAGAACGAAGAACAAACAGTACTACCCTTTGGAAGATCGAACTCAGTTTTCACATGAATAATTTCCACATATAAAGAAATTTTGAAGAAGATTTGAAATGAAAGCTCTGTTGGTTAACGGTCATATAGGGCTAAAGGATGAAAATATTATGCCAGTTTTTTTGTTTTGTTTTGCTTTGCTTTATCTTATGAAGATTTGTTATGAGAAAGAAAGAAGATTGAATTCGGTGGTAACTTACCATGAATTTGGTGTTGGAGCCGAAGGGGCAAAAAGCAGTTTTGTGTGTGCAAATATGCAATAGAATATAGATAACTTTATGTAGTAGGTGAATTTTGTTTACATTTTTACTACTAAACGTTAATTCGCCGTTTATAATAACAGATTTGTTTATTTTCCACTCAATTTTGCATTTGTTCTCAAATTCGGAACCACCCGAAATATGATCAAAATCACCCGTTCTAGTCGCGGTCGATCGTTCGCGATCGAAAATCATCCGATCGTTCGCATGAATTTAAGAGTAATAATAATAAAAGCTTTCACATTAAGTTTCAGAGAAATATTTTCGGTATGCAAGTGGTGCCACTACTTGCTGTGAGTACTTGAAATTTACCCACCTTTGGACTATAGTCTGACCACACAAATTCGATCGTAATCCCTTTGCTTGACTTTAATGTAAATTTCTTGAACAGCACAATGACCTTGTTTATAATGTAATGCTAATAGATTCAGCTTTATTTATAAAAGTTAAAAATTAAACCTATTACTTACATTATAAAGCCATTTTGTTACTTAGTAGACTACTGTGGGCGGTCAAGAGAACTAGCCAAGTTTTCAGTGTCACTTTAATTGGAAGACGAGAAAAGCAAGATATCACCAGAGAAAACAAATAAATGAAAAATAAAATCAGGTAAACTGATGTAACAAAGTGCCAGTATGTTTTTGTTTAATCAGTTATGACTGCAATTATGATATGCAGAATATGTTTGTTAAAAATTGATTTCCAAGTTAAGCTCCAGATTTATTCATTAAGCAGGGCTTACGGAAGAAGAAAGGTCTACCATCTCGGCCACCTGGGTCATTTTAACGGTCTAGTTGGATAAGCGCATGTAAATCAATATGTTTTTTGTCATAGCTACCTGTATTTTAATTTCCAAGGCCTTATAAGATCACAGTAAAACGGCTATGTTGTCAAGATAACTGATTTTCATTTTTTTTATAAATTCTTTCGAATACGTATATTACCATAAAATAGGCACTAAATTGAGCATTACTCCGAAACAGGTCAACCGATTTTATCCATTATGAATAGACTCTTCCCATGGACATTTTAAATGTGTATACCAAGTTTCATAAAAATCCGGTAAAGGGTATTTGAGTTGCCGCGTCTTTAAAATATACACTAAATTGGGTTTTACTCCGGTACCGGTCTACCGATTTGGTCCAATATCAGTAGACGTCTTTCCACGTACATTATAAATGGGTATACAAAATTTCAGGAAAATCCAATAAACCATATTTGAGTTATTGCGACTTCTTATATATTAACATAAAAACACTAAATTGGGCATTATTCCGGTACTGGCCAACCGATTTGGTCCAATATCAACAAACGTCTTCCCATGGACATTATAAATGCGTATACGAAGTTTCATAAATATCCGATAAAGCGTATTTGAGTTATTGCGCCTTTAAAGTAAGCACTAAGTTGGGTTTTACTCCGGTACCGGTCAACAGATTAGGTTCAAATTCAATAGGGCACTTCTCATGGACGTCATAAATGGGTATACCAAGTTTCATGGAAATCCGATACAGCGTATTTGAGTGATGGCGCCTTTCTATTAGAAAGGCGCCATAATCTATTAAAATAGGCACTAAATTGGGCATTACTCCGGTACCGGTGAACCGATTTGGTTCAATATCAATAGGGTTCTTCCCATGGACATTATAAATGTGTTTTCCAAGTTTCATGAAAATCCGAAAAAGCGTATTTGAGTTATGGTGCGTACAGACACACGGACAGACAGACGGACAGACAGACGGACAGACAGACGGACAGACATTTTTTTGTCCACCACACAATCTCATAAAGTACCATACTGGCACTTAATAACCACCTAAACGCATGTATATAAGTTACATACTTTTTTTACGGAGGAACGATTGCCTTGTACTATCGCATACTTGCAGGAATACACAATATACCAGGTCATTTCACAACAGAACATTCATTGCAATTCTGTGTTAATTGTAGATCTACAGCAACGTGTCTAGATATTAAAATATTATGTTATATGGTGGAAAATATTATGTTATATCTGGTAAATAAAACATTTCAAAATGTTTCAGTATGAAATAATAATAGGAGTAATACTGAAAAATCCCGCAAATGGAATTCCTCGAAGTAACGTATAAATTAAACCACCATTATATACTGTTCCAAAGCAAAACGCAAATTTTTTTTACATCATCACAGCTATCACTTTAGCTTGAACGAAATGGTTGATAAATGATTAATTACCGGTATTAAAAACGAACACTCCCATTGGCCTGACAGAAATATAATAACCAAGCCGCTCCTTTCGATAAAGAAGAGAGTCTGAAATAAGAACAAACGAATGACATCTAACAACCTTTTATATTAAGTGCTCTTCATACAGTCGCCATTTTCTCTGACTGATTACTGAGGAATAAGGTGTCACTGCAGAAGTTCCCCGGTGCTGGAAAAGTTTGAAATAAATACCCTTTGACACAGCTTGCATTCCGAAAAAAAAAGTCTTTTATTGAAGATTCCGGCCGTGAAAGCTAAAAGTATACATGGTACAGAGTTTTATATTTACAATTTCCTAAGGTTCTTGAGTGTATACTGAAAACTATTCTACAACTTGGTGAACAAAAAGTAAGTAGCTCATCCAAACAAACAAACAAAATATTCTCACACTATTCTTAGTCTATATTTTTAATTGAGAAAGATCTCTTGTTGTTGTTGTTGTTGTTTTTTTCCAGAAAATAGGAAGTAAAATTATGTTCAAGGAAATTATTTTTAAAATCCCTAGAGAGTTGAAAACTATACATAGATTGACATGGGAAGTAGGATTTGTGGGGGATGATTGGATGGAGTTAGCACAGAATAGGGTTGAATGGCGGACTCAGGTAAGCGTGGCAATGATCCTTCGTGTTCCATAAAATAGATAATATTTCTTAGGCTTGCTTAGGAATTGTCTATTGCCATTGAGTAAGTAAGTAAGTCATTTACCATAAGTATTCTTTCTGGACATGGATTATAAGGTCCACCTTGCGCATATAGGCCTACATCGAGAGCAAGCATCCAATTTCTCATTCTGAATATTTATGCATGTTACTTGTTAAGTAACAGCGTATCAGAGCTCGGGTCATCTGTTCCCTAAGGGTACGCGCAAGACGGAACCGGGATGGTCGCATGGCGCAGGCAGCAGGAAGAATGAAGTCATGTCTTCTTACGAGGGTGATCAAGACGCCGCTTGGATGGTCTCTTGCCAGCCATCTGGTCAGGCCGCAGTTTGCTGGTAGAATGCTAGCCCTCTTTTTTCATGCGACCAGCCGCTAGCGTGTAGTCTAGATTCAGGCGTTACACGTGTACATTTTGCAATCGCTCCACAAACAAAGGACTGTTTATAAGATACATCCTTTGTAAACATCTCAGAACACCAAAATAAATATTGTTACTACTCAATGAAGGGGTTATAGAGATCAGTCATGGCTATAGTTACTGACTTGTATGGTTTAAATTCAGTATTTTTGTATAATTTGTAGTACCGGTAACCTAATAATTTTATACTATGTTTAATTTTCGTGTTGCGGGGTTCAGTGTGTTCGTTTTATTGTCTTCTTGTGCTCTGAAGATTGAATACAATGGTGGCACCAACTCAAGAAAATATCAATAATAATAATAATAATAATGTTTCTATCCATACACTGGTTCTTAATCTCAAACCGATTAAAAAAATATTCCCTGCCACAAAAAGTATTTTTTTGCCGAAAAAGTTTTTACTCCACTTCGGCGAACTTTGTGTCCTAGCACCTAAAGTATTGGGTTTACAACGAAATCGTTTAGAAGAAAAGTTGTAGAGCATTAAATTTACTATAAAATACACATTCAATTTACAATCTCTGTGAGACAGTGAAATACTCTTGTGACATATTTAACTAATGTGACATATGTGATGAAGCTTCCTGTAATGAGTTTGAATTCATAAACTCATTCCCATTGTCTTCTGTGTCTTCAAAACCTTATGAATGAGATTATAATAACAAAGAAATGAAAATAAAAAAGGAGATAATTCAGAAACTTAATCCATAACATGCGACCTGCCAGTTAGTGAACAGGCTGCGTCTTGCGCATACACACTTCATGCCCGGCGCCTGGCTTAACAGCGTAGCGACCAGGAAGGGGACCAATCAAGCTGCGTCTTGTTCCAACCCTTAGGCAGTAGAGTATGCACCAGGTCAGTGACACACCTGTCTTTGTAATATCAATACTATTCTTATGCTAGTTGAACGCCATTGTTTTCTGATCCCAGGCACTAATGCATTATACTGTATATACAAATATATATATACCTAAAAATTATAATTGTCGGTGGACAAATTACGCTCCTATTCCTGGGATTTTCATTCATTTTCTATCATATAAATATGTGTGTGTCTACTGTCTATATATTTATAAGATATATTTATTTTGAAACTTTGAAATCCCCAGGAATAAGAACGTTATTTGTCCACCCACAATTATAATTTTTAGCTTTACCAATTTTTTAATTTTACAGTAATGTATATCCTCCGATTCCCATATCCATCATATCATTCGCATCCCGATACATTAATTTATAAATTTCTGGAGATGCTTTAGTCCGTTATAAATTTCATTATAACACAAGTTTTCGCTTTCGAGATAAGTTGGTCGCAGGAAGATAAGACATACACGCGTAATGTTGGGTTCAGAGGATATAAAAGTAACTTATATATTACTGCTAAAAACTAGAACTCTTAATTTTTGGGTCGACCTTCCTATTGGTAAGTAGTGGAAAGTAGTAGAATGATAAATAGTAGAATACGTTACTACTTACTAGATATTCATAGTAAAATCCTGTGCTGAGAATATCTGTGGGAAGATCTAGATGTAAATGGGAGGACAATATCAGGAGGCAACCTGCTTGAATAGAAAAGCTAAGGACTGGAAACGATGGAGAATATTTGTTGCGGAAGTTTTGAACTCGCGAGTAATTGCTGATTGTTTTTGAGTTACTTAGTTACTTTTCACCTTGCCGTAAAATTTCAGAACAAGAAGATTGTCAAAACTAAAACTTATATCTCATACGTTGATTTTCGCTAATATCTTACTGTCAACTTTTGTTACAGTAGTATCAATTTTTTCGACGTACGTTCTCTCTCTATTGAATAATCTGCACGAAATGTTCTTCTTCTTCTTCTTCTTCTTCTATGGCGCTACAGCCCGATGTCGGGCCTTGGCCTCCCGTAATAAACCTCTCCATCCTTGTCTATCCAGGGCTGTCCTCCTCCAATTTCTGAGTCCCATAAGTTGTCTCACATCCCTCTCCACTGCATCCAGCCATCTATTTTTCGGTTTGCCTGCTGGTCTCCTGCCCCCAAATTCATTCTGCATGATTTTAAGTGGTATCCGTTCCTTTCCCATGCGAATTACATGTCCAACCCACTGCAGTCTTTTGAATTTAATCGTTGTTGAGATGCAGGGCTCCTTAAACCTGTCATAAACTTCTATATTATACCTGAGCCTCCATATTCCATTTTCATTTATTGGTCCTAAAATGCGTCTTAAGATCTTTCTTTCAAAAGTGTTGAGAGCATTTTCATCTTTTTTATTAAGAGTCCAGCTCTCACATGCATACCACAATGTTGGTCTTATCATGGTTTTATATAATCTCATTTTAGTTGACCTATGTACATCTTTGCATTTGAATGCTGACTGTAGTGAGAAATAGGCTTTATTAGCCAAGCCTATTCTCCTCTTTATTTCACCACTACCATCTCCATCCTTTCGAATTACGGATCCCAGATATATAAATTCTTCCACCATTTCTATCTCGTCATCATCTATCCTTATCTTGTCCTTCTGCAGATATTGTTTACGTGATTGTATCATGCTTTTTGTCTTACTCAGATTTATCTCTAATCCCACTGTCCTTGCACTTGCTTTTATCTCTTTATAGACCTCTCCAACTGCCTTCATGGATCTGGACACTATAGCTATATCATCAGCATATGCCAATATCTGCGAGGATTTGTATGCTATTGTGCTATTCGCCTCTATTGTTGTTTGTCTTATCACATGCTCAAGAATCAAGTTAAATAGAAGGGGTGCTAACCCATCACCTTGTTTAAGCCCTTGTCTAGTGTCAAAACTTCCAGTCAGTTCATTTTGTATTTTAACCTGGTTTGTTGTTTCTGTCATGGTTAGCATAATTAGTTTCACCAATTCCCTGGGCATTCCAAAGTTCCTTAAAGTGGTTTCTAGTTTCCTTCTGTCTACACTATCATAAGCCTGTCTGAAGTCTATAAAGATCATATATAGATCTATATTGTGTTCCCAACTTTTTTCTGTTATTTGTCTCAGGATAAATAAGTTATCCGTTGTAGATCTTCCTGGTCTGAAACCGGTTTGATATTCTCCAACAATCCTCTCTGAATAATGCTCTAATCTTTTTTTCAGAATTCCCGTAAATATTTTGTAGGATGTAGATAATAAGCAGATTCCTCTATAGTTGCTACATTTTAGCTTGTCTCCCTTCTTATGTATGGGGCATATGATGCTCTTCTTCCAATCCTTAGGCATTTCCTCTTTTGTCCATATCTCCTTTATTAGAACATGCAGTTTCTCTGTCACTTCTCTGCCACCAGCCCTCAACATTTCGACCGTGATCCCATCTTTCCCTGGCGCCTTTCCCTTCTTCATCCTCTCCAAACACTCCTTGATTTCCTCCATACTTGGTACTTCTATATTCTCTTCCTCTTCTTCCTCAATTCCGTTCCCAACCATTACCTCATGACTTAAATCTATATTTGCATGAGGGTTCAGGAGCTGCTCAAAATATTGTTTCCAGGCATCCATTATATCCGTTTTATTGCCATTTATGTTTCCACTTGAATCCCTAATTAGCTCCGTTCTAGGCTTAAAATCATTTTTTTAAAATTTGATTTCTGTATATGCTTTCTTAGAATCATTGGTTTTAAAATCTTCCTCCATCTGTATAAGTCGGTTATTTAAAAAGACTCGTTTCTTTCTCCTGCAGATCTTGTCCGCATCTCTCCTTGCATCTTTATAAACCTCTTCTCTTGTTCTGGTAGGCCTTGCTATATATTCTTTGTACTTCTTGTTTTTATGGTCTATTGCAGGGGAAGACAGAAGGTTGCTCTGTGACGTCACTGCTTTCTGCTCTCACTGCTCGCGTTGTACCTCTGCGAGGAGTATGTGAAATGTAGGCATCAGTGAACAGGGGGGAAGAGAGGGGTATTAGTATTGCGGGCAGGGGGAATTTAGGGGGTTAGAACTTACGTAATACGTGTTTCCGAGTTAATGAAACATCAATCGATTTTCTTGATAGTTTATCGGTTAATTACAGCACAGTAGTTTAACATATTA
The DNA here is from genome assembly GCA_964059195.1 of Ectobius pallidus. Taxonomy (NCBI): domain Eukaryota; kingdom Metazoa; phylum Arthropoda; class Insecta; order Blattodea; family Ectobiidae; genus Ectobius; species Ectobius pallidus. The sequence continues at coordinate 78,983,005 of CAXKWD010000006.1, forward strand.
TAAATGATTCTATTTTTCTATTCTGTGAGAACAATTGCCTTTCCACAAAATCTATGTTCTTTGACAAAAATAGACAATACTATCATTTGAATTAACATAATTCACTACTATAAAAATAATTAAAAAAATGAACTGAATTAATTACCATACAAGCTCGCCTGCACCTTAGATGATACAAGATTACAGTAACAATTTTCTGACTTTCCTGTCTCTTTTTTCTTTAACAAGTTTATCAATGTTGGGACGTAATGTTTGAGCAATATTTAATCGAAGACTACATTTAGGTTGTGATTTGACAATGTACTTCTTGATTTGAGCTTTGCACATTTCATTAGTGAAAAAAATTGTTTGGCCACATATGTCGATCCAAAATTACATAATATTCGTGCGGCAAGTTTCGGGAATCTGGTTTCAGAGAAATTTCTGTAAAAGTTACCCAAGACCACTTTACGTTCGTATTTGTCCTTTAACAGATCGTCGCATTGTAAGTTTAGCAGTTCCAACTGATACGGGCAAGGAACGTCTTTGACATTAACTAAATATGGGGTAGCAAAAAGTTTAAATATTGGAGAAAGGTTTTCCACATCCTGAAACCTCGATTCGAACTGAAGAAGAATGTTTTGCAGAACTAACACATGTTCTGCAGAGAGAACACTATCAGGATCCCATCTTGCATTAACTTTGAAGAATGCTCCGTATTTCCAACCAGAAGTTGTTCTACCCACAGAGCTAAAGTGAGTAGGTCCTCTAGTACCTAAATCTAGCGTACTCTAAACACCCCTACTACCGTGCGCTCTTGCTGACGTCACACACATGGGATCCGCATGCTCTTGTTCCACAAACGTCATCACAAGACGTAGTTGACTTCCCCTGGTCTATTGCTTCCTGACATTCTCCATCAAACCACTCCCTCTTATCCTGCTTCCTTTGATGTCCTAATACTTCCTCCGCTGCCTTTGAGACATCCGATTTGAACTTTGTCCAGTTGGCTTCCACCAAATCAACCATGTCTTCCCTCTCTACACTTCCATCCGCCTTACTGAAATACCGGTACTCTTTAATTTTAGTGTGGAATGTTTCCTCCTTACCATCCTCCTTGAGTGCATCCATGTTATATCTGAGGCATTTGTTATTCATTACTGATCTGCTGCATATGATCTTACTCCTATATTTGATCCTTACCAAATAATGATCCGTACTACAGTCAGCTCCTCTCATAGATCCTATATCTAAGATATTGGTCGCAAAACGCCTGTCTATTAACACATGGTCTATTTGGTTAAATGTGCTTTTATCCGGGTATATCCATGTTCTTTTATGTAAATCTTTGTGTGGAAAGAAGGTGGAGCTCACAATCATATTCCTACTCATGGCAAAATCTATCAAACTTCTGCCATTTTCATTGGATTCATTATGTAAGCTATGCCGTCCAACAGTTCCCCCATATTCTTTCTCTTTTCCTATTTTTGCGTTTAAATCCCCCAGTATTAGTTTTATATCATTAGTAGGCGCTGAGTCATAAACTCTCCCCAGTTGTTGATAGAATTGTTCTTTAACTTCTATATCTTTTTCTTCTGTTGGGGCATGGACGTTGATCATTGTTACATTAAAAAATTGTGTTTTAATTCTGAGGGTACATATCCTTTCACTCACAGGTTTAAAATCCAATATGTTGCCTTTGATTTCCTTTCTTATTATGAAAGCCACTCCGAATTCCTTAACTCCAGCCTTCTTACCACTATAACATATAGTATGCGTTTTCAAGTCCATTATCCCACTTCCTAGCCACCTAACTTCCTGTACGGCCGCTATTTTGATGTTATACATGTCCAGTTGTTGTGTTAGAGCTTTTAAAGCTCCTGGTCTATTCAGGGTTTTAACATTCCATGTACCTAAAGAGTAGTCCATTTTCCTTTGCTTGGGTCGTTTCCAGGGCATTCCAATCCGAGGCTTATCTACAGGTTTCGAAACTTTGGATTTTTTCCGGGATGTGGTTGTCAGCCACACGCCCAACCCCCAACCTGGAGGGCCAGGTGATTTGCACTCGAGGTTGTCTTCCCCTAGCCTTTGGAGAACCAACTCCCACTGCAAGGCAGCAGTTCCCTAACCTTGACTGGAGCCGCCCACTCTGGGTCAGACGCTCCAACTGCAACCATTGCCTCGTTCGCCGATGTTTTCAGGGTTCCCGTTGGGCCTTCACGGCTACCGTAGCGGTCACGGGGCTCACGAGGTCCCCACCGTACATCACCCCAACCGGCAATCCCCTACTTATCGTTGCCCACCCCCCGCGACTTGGACACCGAGGTTGGATTTTGGAGGGCACGAAATGTTATTAGAACTCATAAATTTGACTCATTTTAAACGTCTTTCAAATAGGATAATGTGATAAGGGGCTTGAATGACATTTTGGCTTGTGTTCACTTAAAAGAGCGAAAATAGTGTACTGGATTGTTTTGAAAATAAGAGTTTAAATTCACAGAATATACAGAAGACATGTTTGGTTTCAAATTTCATACTTTCTTTCACTGCTGGTATTTTAGCAATCAATGTTTGATGTACACATTTTCAGGAGAAAAATCGTAATAATACTTGTATTGATTGTTGCACGAAATACGAATATAACACATGCACCCATTCACATAATTATATATGCAACAAGAAGAAAGTGTAACAATGCGCAGAAAATACTTTTGTTCGACCACACTATAATAAGCTTATATATGTGATGTAACAGTATCATAAGAATACCCATTAAAGTGCAGACATTCACTATAACACTGTTGTTCAACTATAATATTTTAATATCGAACACGGAACAGTATTAAAGCCTCGAAAGCAACAAATAAAACTGTTTAATAAACAAACTGTATTTAAAATGACATTAACTCTGTTCATTTACTTATAATATCACCGGTACATTAAATTGAATCCATTTCATGTGTTTTAATGTGGGAGTTAAAATCTCAAGAGAAGCCCTGAGGCCTGTATGCCTTGTAGGTTGCCATCTATTGGAAAATACGAGAACTACAAACAACTGATGACCGAGAGTAGTTTGCTTTAACAATCATGAAGTTTTCTAAAACTCCAAAACACAGACAAAAGCAGTCGTATGCAACTTGCCTATAATGGTTATTAAACACCCGTGTGAAAATTAGAAACAGGCTCGTTTCATAATGCAGTATTATATAAGGTCCCTAATTTTGTCCCTTCGATGTTAATGTAAGTATTCCCTGACAACAAGGTACATGTCTTTTCATCTATCGATTGTGATACACACTAAACCATAACGTGGTCCAGCATGTTAGAATGTTTATTGCATATTGCAGTAAAATAAATTGTTATGCAGTATGAAGATGAAGGAAAATATAATTTAAATACAATAAGCCCAAACTTAGACAGTCAGTATCCCAAAAGACTTTTTTCTGGATATTTTTTATTTTATTTTTACTTTATTTCATAGTTACATAATTACATAGGCTGGTCCTGAAACCCCGAAAGAACAGGAGCTCCTGTTCGGGAGTTGTTCCAGCGTTGCATTTATATATGTTTTACAATAGAAGTATAATGTTGACCTAACTGTTTTTAAAACTAAAAAATAGACAAATTAATATAATGATAAAGTGCCAGGGGTGAAAGGGAAAAATCTGATAGTAATAGCGTGATTTAAGAGATGCAAGTAATAACAGTTACAATGATGAAAAATAAGCAATATTTATCATAAGTAGTCCCACGATAGTTTACGAGTTAATCGATAGATTCGCGAGGAATTTATCTGATGAAACTCGTCAGTTCGAAGTGATTTATTAAGACAATTCCATGAATAAAAATGTAACGGATTATACAAATAATAATTACTTTTCAACTTTATTATACAAAAATAAAACTAACAGCTGCTAGTTCACGGCATGCTGTGAATCAACCATCCATGAATCGATTCGAGTTGCCATGTAACCAGTGCTACCAATCGTGCATATGAGACATAGTTTCCTTCATTCAGGTAAGCTAACAGCAGAACAGAATAAAAGCACACGAATTGGCTTGCACCGAATCGAAATTGTGTTTCAACCAATATTCATTTGTATTATTTCAATTAACAAACTAGTTGTGTTCTATAAAATAATCCGTTTTTCGTGCCTCTTAATGGCAACATGTGACTTAATAATCACGGCACATTGATGCTTGCATGTCCAGTAACGAGCTGACCGTTTTATCGGGTCAAGTCCCTTCCTCTTGTTATTAGAAAGCATTTTATAAGATAAACTATCGTGATTGGTCTATATCCGTGGAACTGCTAAACGTTATTGGTCAGTATCAAACACGCGGCGTATGAGTGGGATAGTCATGATAATAGTATCAGTAAGACAGATAAGACCAAGTGGAAAACAAAAACTTACTGAATAGGGATGAAAATTAACAGTTTATATGTGTGTGTGTGTTTTTTTTTTAAGTTAAGTTCTAGATTTAAAAACTCCATAATTAGGCTACAGGTTACTAAACCTGGAAGTAATTTTAATTTTAAATTATGCAGAGGAATACCGAAACTAGAGCTATGTGACTGACCAGCAGAAGTGAAATTTTGGGTTCTACTAAAATACTAGTTTCTTAATGTTGTATTAGATATCTTTCTCAAATTGGGAATGCCTCGGGAAATTGTTGGAAGCTGGTAACTGTTAAGAAAATGTCATGTTGTGACTGTACTGTACAGGAGCTATCGACAATTTCTCTGTACATCTGTGAGAAGAATGTGTTGTAGGGTAAAAGGGAAAGAAATCACAGTAGAACTTTCCCTACATAATAATGATAGGCATTGTCTTATTGTGTCATTGTACTGCTTGGAGGGAGATTGCGCTCGTGTTTGTGTAGCTTTGTTCTGGAATTGCTCATGCAGATTATCGTAATTTACATTTATTTTTATGACAGACCTTGTTAACATTGTGAATTCTACGCCAGGAAGTAGACCATAAGCTTTTCGAACTTAATAAAAATGAAATGTAGAAGCAAACAAATGTAGAAAAACACATTCTAATAAAAAAGAATTTACGTATTCATGGGAAGAAGGCCTGTAGCGGAAAAAGTAAACAGGGATTAACAAGAATAACGGTTAATTTTTTTCATTTTATTTTTAAAATGATGATTGAACATTCTTTACGTTAGTGAAATAATTTATTCGATATCGTCATTATTTACAGAGTTACGACCATAAATGTTTCAGCACGAGGGTTTACAAAGTTCGAGCAAATTTTCCTAATGAGAGAGAGATTACGAAGTTCGAGCAAATTTTTCTGATGAAAGTCGTAAGAGTAGAATTTATTACGAACAAAATAAAATCTTTATTACGAATTTATCTACGAATAAAATGTAACGGATTTTGAAAGTAATTATTTTCTTACTTTGTTGTCAATATTCTGTCAGCCATAAGATCACGGCATCCTAGATGAATTAACAGTCCACAAATCGATCCGAGTTCCCAGTGCTACCAATAGTGCGCGTTACAAGATGGAGGGTATCATCGTAGTAGCTTATATCAAATTGCTATAAAAGCACACGAACTTGCACCGAATGGAAATTGTGTTTTTAATCACTGGACATTTATATTATTTCATTTTCCAAACAAGTTATGTTGCATAAAATAATGTGTTTTCATGCTGCTTAATGGCATTAATCACCGCACGTGTCCAGTAACGAGCTGACGTGTTATCAGATAAAATCACATCCTCATATTAATGACCGTGATTGGTCTATATTCGAGGAATTGCTAAACGTTATTGGTCAGTATCAAACACGCGGCGTATGAGTGGAACAGTCGTCCAGAAACCACTACAAAGAGCATAGGCGTAACCAGGCCGGCCATATGGGAGGTTATAACATCCGGGGGGTCTTCCCGCGGAAAATTTTAAAAATTAAGATGCACAATAACGAGTTTTAAGCTTCCCACGCTTTATACTCATAACAAGTAGTTTTTAAGCAGATTTAAAAAAAAAGCGATATATCACAATAAAGAAATGAATAAATACATATTCAAAATTACATTATTACTCTATAATACAATACTTTAATTTAGTCTGAATTCCAGACGTCGAGGCGTTTTTGCAAGTTCGTCCAGAACTTCATCAGGGCAAATGCTAATTTCTCTGTGTAGGCCTATAGAGTAGAGTTGCGATAATCCAAGTTAATTGGGGCTGATGGTACCTCGGATTACAAAAAACTCGGATTACACAGAAAAAAGGAAAATAACTGAATTTTCAACTACATACTTATGTACATAAAACGAAGTAAAATTTAATGTGTGGATATTAAAGTTACAGATACATACATACCATACGTTAACAGTGTTAGAAGAACGACTCTTTATGGGCATTTACAACTTTAAAAAACTGTCCAAGCCTTTATATATGGATTTTTTTTATTTCCTGTTTTTTTTGCACCTCGGATTGCACGGAATCTCGGATTATCGCGACTCTACTGTATTTAACATAGCTAGTCCATTCAGTCAATAGGGAAGAAATACCTTCACCAGGTTCCATCAACCTTGGTAATTCTAAAGGACACCCCTCCGTTGTCAATTTCACAAAACGAAATATTTGTAACACCACTAAGTAATCTCTGCACAGCATGAGCGGTAGTGTCACCCACCTACACCCGATTTCGTACTGTAAATGAATTAAATTAAATTTTTGGCGGAGAGTACCTAAATCCTAAACACGTGCGAAACATCATAGCATGGTTGCCAGAATATTTATTTGGTGAACGACTGCCGAAGGTTTGAAAATATTACAATAGAATAGTATTCACATAAAATATTACTCAAATGTTTTATACGTCATTATTTTTAAAAAATTGTACAATTTTCCGTTTTTTAATCATTGGGGGGGAGGAGGTTCAACCCCCCCTCGTTACGCTTCTGACAAAGAGAGCTCCAAAACTGTATATTGCACCTGTAGGTCTACTGTACTTCTTGTTGCATCTCTCCGTTATATTTAGCATTTGTCGTTAATAATTTTAAAAAAACCCATAGACCAAGAGAAGTTCAAGTGGAATTAACTAAAAAGTGTTTTCATGTTACTAAGAACCATTCTTTCTGATAATTGATATCCACCAGTACAAATTCTTCTTGTAAGCCATGACTAGTACCCCTACGAAGAATGGTACCTTAATTAATAATAATGATACCGTGCCATGCATCAATTTGAGTAAGTGCTGATATATTGGGAGCATGATCTGGGTTATGTTCCCTGAAAGTGTTGACATTATGTCGATTGCCGTTACTTGCTCGACTTCTGACGGAGATATTACAAACAACAATTGTGTTAATTACCTATACAAATTCGTACATTATCCATGTGATCCTTGTTTACGTTACGCTCTTCTTCCTGCTTGCTTGAGAACGTGAGGCCGTATTTTACCACGTCGCACCTAATTAAGATAACCAGTAAATCACGAATTAGAAGTTGAGAAAAGCGGCTTTAAATGTCCATCCTATTCCACTTATGTGTATTTATTAGAGCTGGGTCGATCCCAGTATTTTCGATACTCAATACCAATCTATGTCTTCATCTCGATACTCCGATACTTTCCATTCTTGAAATAAAGTAGTAAAATACAATTTTCTGCATGCAAAATGATTTATTAAGTACGCATATTTATGTTAATTTTTACTATCTGGATGATTGTACATTAAAATAAAATATTGCCTACTGTAGTCTTTAGTTTAGTTACACATCTTCCCAAAAACCAAATTTTTAAAAATATGGCAAACCTAAGATATTTACAGTGGTGTCTAATGAGATTTTATTTTATAATCCTCAGAACTTTGCCGGAGCAAAATGTTTCAGTCTTGTTGGAGTCCCCGAAACTAATCCCGTGTCTTTTTTTCGAGTGAAAGAACTTGAATAAATAGTCCTTGTAAGCAATGTTGGCGGTTTCTTAATAAGAAATAATGTGTTGCGATATAGGGGTGCGAGTAGTGTTTTAACAGAATCGAGAAATAAATTAAAAAAAAAAAAAAAGGGACGAAATAGAGTTTTTCCTATTCCCGGGATTCTGTTTTATAGTTCATATGATAATTGTATATTATTTCTCTACCATAGAGAAAATAGTGGAAATATTTACGTGGAAAATAATTAAAAACAAACACCCGTTCGAGATGGTGGCCAAGTTCTAAGGGTACCAACCTTAAAAAGCTATTAGCTGTTTTAATCATGGTTGCAATTAATTAACTCATGCGAAAATATTCGCTTCATACTAGCTGCTATGAATTAAATCGTAAGTGAACATTAAGAAATTTATTTCGATATCTATGAACTGTCTTTAATTCATATATATTTTGAATAATATTGTTATTTATTATTTTTATTATTATTATCATTGCATTATAAAAATAATTTAAATATTACCCAGGGTATTCAGGAATGCCGCTGGGCAAAGAGCGCTATATCGATGTTTACGTCCGCATATAGGTCCTTGCAGGGAGTGAGAGGAGGAAAGAATTAAGCACCATCTGTGACAGTATGTCATAGTAGTATGCCGTGTTTTATAAATACTTGCAGTTTTGAACTACCTTTTAATCCGAATTGGAGTTACTGATCCCATGAGTTATATATACTAACACTTAATGGTAGGTCTACTTGTTGTTTCCACAGTACGAAACAATGACAACTTGTCAGGTTATAGGCGAGCTATATTTCGTGATGAGTGTACTGCAGAGTGCGATGACATCACTGTTGAGGAAGATAGTTCGTAAACACGATACCAACAGAGATATTTGTCCTGAGTTATATAAATATTGTTATTGACATACAATTTATTAATTAAATTTAATATTTTAAGATAATAAGTTAATAGTTCAGCTGGTTGGTTTTCAAGGCAATTTTAACTAATATTCTTTTAATAAAATTACTGGAAAGAATAGCCCTACCTTAATGTACCTGATAATCTTAACGAAACCTACACGCTTTCTTGAAATTTCGGTTTTCCCATTGACTAAGTTGTTTTAGAAATAAAATAGAGCAAAGAACGACGAAGAAGGCAATTTTAAACCTTTTGCCAGTTGTAAACAAGACTAAACGATGCATAGACCTACAAAAGAGGCAAAATATTTGTAGATGTAGCCTAACATAAAAAAGAATAGTTCAAAGAATACTGGAATGTTTATCCTTTATTCTAAGAATGTCACATACATTAATATTTAGATATTAACAATGGATTAACAGTGTATATGAACGGTGCATAATAAAAGAAAGTGAGCGTTCCCTTGAAAATAATTCCGGAATCATCAGGTTTGTCGATACATGATTCATAATAGGTTTACTAAAATAATAAAATCTGGTAAACTGATGTAATATAGTGTCAGAATGCTTTTGTTTAATCAGTGATAATTGCAATTACGATATTTAGAATTCAAGTTATTTTTTTAATAGATTTCCGAGTTAAGCTCCACATCGATTCATTAAGCAGGGCTTACGGAAGAACAAACGTCTAGTTTGATAAGCATATGTGAAGGAATATGTGGGTAGTGTTATTTGTCAAAGCTACATGTATTGTAACTTCCAAAGCCGTGTATGAACACTGTAAAACAATACGTTCTCATGAGAACTGATTTGAATTTTATAAATAGATAGTACCATAAAATAGGCACTAAATTGGGCATTACTCCGGTACCGGTCAACCGATCTGGTCCAATGTCAATAGGCTTCTTCCTATGGACGTTATAAATGCGTATACCAAGATTCATGGAAATCCGATAAAGCGTATTTGAGTTATCGCGCGTACAGACACACGGACACGCGCGTACTGGCATTATTAAGTGGCAGTATGGTACTTATGAGATTGTATGGTGGATTGTATAAGATTGTGGAAATGTCCGTCCGTCCGTGTGTCTGTACGCGCGATAACTCTAGTACGCTTTATCGGATTTTCATGAAACTTGGATACACATTTATAACGTCCATGGGAAGAAGCCTATTGATTTTTGGACCAAATCGGTTGACCGGTATCGGAGTAAGTACTAATTAACGGTCAAATGCTTTTCAAATGGCAATTTATCACTACTACAACAAAGCCGCGTTGCTAGATATAACCACGGCCTAGCCTACATGCTCAAAGACGTCATATACACATTATCATAGCAGGCCGAATGTATGAGTCAGTCAGTAGCCTACATTATGCTGGAAGAAAAAGTTTTTTTAAACAGAAACAGAGAAAATGCCTAATAAGTGTTGTGTTCATGGGTGTACTATGGCATTGGGCCTAATGATGATAATGGAGGATCTGTCCAAGTGTTTAAATTTCCTAAAAATGAATCCAGATGGTTTAAATGGATATATGCAATTCACATATAAAATAATAACTAATGGTAAGTAAACACACGTTAATGATATTCCCAGTATTTTGTTAAACCCATATGGTTGTAGTAATTGCGATTTATAGTTTGCGAAGGGTACTTATTTACATTACTGCCAATGAATTGCTTAAAACAGGGTACTCTATTAATAATAAACCGTTACGTTTTAGGTAGGACTATATAACAATGTTAATAGTATAAGTTCTGTGCCATGTTTATCAGAAGCATGTGAAATAAGGCCTATTAACTCTATCTGGCACTTTGTTATATTAATTTACCTGATTTTATTATATTATATATTGTATTATTTTTATTATGTGAATTTGTCAAATTCAAGTCAGTTCTCATGACAACAGTATTGTTTAATAGTGTTCATATACGGCTTTGGAAGTTGCAAGTAGTGTTTACAAATAACACTACCCACATACTCTTTCACGTATGCTTATCAAACTTTAAAGTAGACCTTCGTCCTTCCGTTAGCCTTGCTTAATGAATCGATCTGGAGTTTAACTCGGAGATCGATTGCAAAAATTGTATTTATGCTCATAAAATTACCGAAAAATCTGCTGAATAAACAAAAGCATGACATATTAAGTAAAGAATACAAGACTTCGTCTAGGAGTTATGAATATATAATACAAGTTTTCAGATTTATTTGATAAAGATAGAAGAAAACTTTGTTATTTGTAGACAAAAAATATTAATTGTAGTGATTTCGTGTAGACGTTGTAATTTTGTCTTCCGGTTTTAATGATGATTAATATCGGATAGCGTAAGCGCCGAGGATTGTGTGTGATACGTATAATACTAGTAATACTTGAACTCGATTCTGTAATGGGAAATAAGTTACTGCTGCACCAAAATCACTTTGTGGTATCGAGGTCCCCTCAGATATATTGTGTATTTTGCAGGATCCTAACAATTTATTTTTAGTACACGCTCTCTAACAGCTGATTTGTCTTACTGTTAACACGCCGAAAAATATGAGCTTTCATTTCAATATTACCACAATGTCTTAGGGAGTATTCTTTCTTTTAGTTATACTCCATCGTTTACAGACTCCGCAGAGCATTCCAACTATCAAAGGGAACATAATTATGTTTTGGTTGGTTCAGTAAATTTGAGATTTTATTATTATATCACGCCTTGCTATAGATGTGAGGCATTTGTTGTAATTTCATTCCGTTAATATTATAGTTATCCTACTTATTCCTTCACATAATATGCTTATCAAACTTTCTCAACAAACCGTGGTTTAAAACTCAATAGTTTCTTAAATATGGCCTATTAACTCCATCTGGCACTTTGTTATATCAGTTTACCTGATTTTATTTCTTTTTCTTTTTCCTTCCTAGTAGTAGGCCTTGATCGAGGCCTTTCGACTTTTAGCCGTGCAAGTACGCAAAATAAGGCTTTAGCGGACGCCGAGGCCGAAATACTGGATGAGTCTGCTAAAGTTTATGCGTACGTGGTGCATACAATAGTTTTTAGTAAAAGTTATGTAATTTTACTACTAATGAGCTCGGTTTTTCACTCATTTTCAATGATTCTACCTAAAGAAAGCAAAGATAATGGCGATTGTATCAGTAGGCCTAGTGCATGTCTATAAACTTCGCTTGCTGTGGATTGTTTCTTTTCCTTAAAAACAAACTTTTAAAGACATCGTTTAGATAATAATGTTGATTAATTAAACTAAATCTATTTACATCAGTTGATATTACGCTTCATTTTTATCATATGTTCTGCAACGTAACTTATTATGCCTTGTTAAAAGAAGCAATCGTACAAGAGGCTCATCTGAAGTCGTTTCTTTCAACTATCGTTCGTGGTCTAGGAGGCTAAAATATGGCTTAGTAATCCAAACTTCGCGCTTTCGCGCCTACCCAGTCATAAGAAATATAAAAAGTTATTATTATCGAATTTATTTCTTAAATTCAAGATTTCTAAATGACAAGGTTTACTGTGCTTGTTAATAGACAATGAACATATAAAATTGAATTTACAATGGGAGACACTGTAGACACATCTAGGAGCCACAGTTGGAACTACGTTCATTAGGGGTTACCATGGCAACTTACCGACCTAAAATGGAAAAATTACTTTACCGACCTAGGACGATAAAGTGCTACTTTACGACGTGTTAGCAGTCCGATAAACAGCCACTTTGCGGAGCGTGTACTAAAATAATAATATATTTAATATAATAGGTGTTTCTTCAGCTCATAATAGAACATGCAAAGACTTTTAGGAGAACTATAGGCTTCCTGGTAGTTTATTCTTAAATGATGTCAAAACATCATAGTAATGCTCTTGATAGGCTACTTCAAAATAAAGTATATACCTCTTGCATTTATTGTGATGAGATCAGAATAGATATATTTTCTTCTGCAGTTCTAGCTACTCGTATATCATCGAACGACTGCACAAATCCCTTCGGGCATTACGTGATTAAGTCCACAGCGCTGTACCCAGGTACAAGGGGAAAATGAAGAACGGGTAACATGACTATGTCCCTTGAACGAATAGGTAGGTCACTGGAAAATCCCCAAGTGTGGTCATGGGAATACTGCTCGAGATAATTCAACCGGCAGCTGTGAAGTTGACAATGTTATTTATTACGACCAAGTATATAAGACGTTAGTTAGAACTGATCGTTAGACAGTGATTTTCAGGCTTGTATTTGACTTTTATTATGAATTAAGAAATATATGTTCATGTAAGAACGAAATATATTGTGGCAAATCATCGGGAAATTCTTCCGTTCATTAAATATTAAACCAAAGAATTGAAATAGATGAAATTAAGATAACAAACAAAATAAAACAGTCTAATTGAAATAATTAAACTAAATTACTTGTGTTCGTTATCCGCATGTTAGTTTCATAGTAAATAATTTAAGCACAAATTGTATGTATATATATATATACACACACACACACATATATACATATATACGCAATAAGCACAAATTGTGTGTGTATATATATACACACACACACACACACACACAATTTGTGCTTAATAACACACGTTTGTTATTCCTGAAGATTATAATAATTAATTTTAATCCTTTAGCTGATGAGATAATTTATATCAATACAATGTAACTAATTTAACTGTTAAGTAAATTTACATGAATTGGCCTAATTTATGTATTTTGCACAATGGGGTTTTTCCTCACCTGTGAGACAAATGTCCGGTAACTTTAGGCCCTTGTGGTCTCTGAATATCATTTGATCATTATCATCTTCATCCCATCCTCGCCTTGTTCAGAGTGAATGTGTGTGTGAATGGTGTGTCTCGTCCCATGTGTTCGTGTAGTCTCGGAAGTGGCCCCCACATTGGGCTGTTCACTCATCGGGGAGGCCCTCCATTTTCTTGACTGTCAAAAAACTATGTATGTGATCCGTAGATCTCTCTCCCGACAGTCGCGGCCTGAGCGGCGTGGGTAGCTTAAATGTAAAGGGAGAGGTAAAACTAAGGTAAAAAAAGGAAAGAGAGAATTATAAACATCTTTCCGATTACAGCTGTAAAATGAACGTGTTACTGGAATTAAATTACTACAAATGCAGTGACTTCGAGAGATCAATGTATAGTGCGCCTATTTCTGTGTAATAAGAGAAAATATTTGTCTACGTGCGATGTCCAGCCAAATCTACAGCATCCAGAGAACTGAAATTGTTATATAATGATAATATTAATAAGAACAATTAAAAAATAAAATTGTAATTAAAAGGCACGAAATTACGTTTCATAAACTATCAGTATATGTAAGTTATTATCGGTTCTTACAGAAAAAATTTTCTTTCAAGCATGGACATTTTTTTTCTTCAGATATTCATCCAAGCAGGACTATAATAGGCTACTAGACAGATATGCTTGAAGATCAGTCATGCCATCTCATACTTTGGGTAGGTAGAGTAGGATTACTTCCACAAAGTCTCTGGGTTTTTACGTACATACCTAAGGAGCGAGTGTCACCGTTCCTAGAGTCCCTGCCTAGGGGAGGTAGCTGCACCCTGATTGGCTCAGCTCTTCTACCCCACTCAACATGTTGTCTGTCTCTGTCTCGCTGCGGCATTATCCTTCCACTCAACTATCATAGTATTTTCTACGACTGGCAACGTACTGCATGATCTTCACTATGTGCTCAACAATAGCTCACTGATCTTACGCGCATGCGAGTTTGCGCAAGCTGTAACGAGAAGCTCGCTGACTGGGTAAGTCTTCAAGGCCAGAGACTTTGTGGAAGTAATCGTACTCTAGGCCTACATAAAATTACAGTAAAAAGCTTATAGTTGTTCTAGGGAGGAAAAGAAGATATATTTTAAGAATTACTGCAGTATTACTGAATTACTTGCTCCTCATGCAAAACTGTGACATTAGGCCTAATGCTACTCAGATTCTAGTTTTTACATTATGCGTTGCCTTCTTTATAATATGGCCTACTTTGGTAAGTCCATTGTTTGATGTAATACAATGCAGCAAGGTCTACAATGTAAACATTATAATCATCATTGCGCTTCATGATAAAAAGTTGGGGTGTTTTGTTATTCCCTAAGTGGGCCACCGTTAAGGTGATGATATGAACAGGAAATAAGAGTGTGGAAAACAATTCTATTTTATTCAGGAGTTAAGATATTTACTTTACATCATTCCGTTAAGATCCGTGCGATAATGTGAATTTGAACTAGGCCTTGGAGAGACAAATGTAGGCTTATGTGCACACTTTAGTTACGTCATGAATTATTTAATTTTTTGTCATGTAATAATTATACAAATGTTTCATACAATGATAATAAAAGAAGCATTCAGTTATCTGTAAACAAAATATAAGTAAAATCATAAAATGATTTTTAAAAAACTGCGAAATTGGGCATTTTTCTTACTGATTATTGAATGAAGTTGCAGAAGGAATAATAGATTTTAAAGTAAGAGATCGCACCATCAATAACAAAGTATTCAGTTAATGTACTTAGGCAAAACTTAAAAAAATCCATATATATCGAAATATCAATATTATTTGTTTGTGGAGTTAGAAATTTTAACGTTATGAATTCACTTGACATAGATGGAACACATTGTTCTATATTACTTTCTAAGGCGTCATATTATAGGGGTCATTTTCAAAAAACTTACCTATTTTCTGTCCTTAAGCTACAATAATAAAACTCAAAATATTTGTTTTTTTAAATTATGAGACGGATAAATAAAAAGAAATAAGTCCATTAGTACTTGACATTAAGAAAGTGTATTTCTCGTTGAATTATAAGTTATTATTGCATAAATTTTGTTTGCAGAAGTTTTCTCTGGGAACTCAGAAATGCCATGTCTCCTCTAGCATTTTCCTTTCGTATTCAACTATTTATAAAGAAAATTGTATACATTTTTTGTTTTGTTTTTCATTTACATTGTTACATATTTATTGTTCTTAGGCTATTATACAGAAGCTATTTATTCAGTACTGGAATTATTCATGTTTTGCATGTTTTAATATTGTTCCCATATCTGTCTCAACTCCATTACCAATCAAATAGTTACAAAATCAAGTGCTATATGGTGCAAGTGTCAGTAGAGGAATAACTGATTCATTTCTGCTGCAAGCTCTGTATGATAGAATCTATGTTCTTTAACGGCCCTGAAATCTAAAATTGGGATCAGTATTTTAATTCAGTCTCCACTCTGTTACCAATATTATTTACTTATAACCAGGGCCCGGATTCTAATGACATGTCATCTTTTTATTGATGCTGCATAGACATTTCCAACTTGTGGATAAATCCTAATCATGGCCTCTAGATTATAGAAATGCATTTCTATTCGGTCATTTTTGTCATTTTATGCAATTTTATATTTTTAGGGCATTTATTTCAATTTTATATCATTATTTTGTCATTTTCTTGCCATTTGGTTCCTTATTTAGTCATTTTCATGTATTTACATTGAGTGTATTAACTTTTTTTTTCGTCGCTAGCGGTGAATTTGACTTATGCATAAAATACATTATTTTATTAAAATTAAATGATTATATGAAAAAATCTACATCAATTAGGTAATTTATAATCACTGTATTTATTAAATAAGTAAGAAAGACATTCCTTACAAACTGAAACTTTGTGAAATCTGGCTTCTATAACCAACATAAGTTAGTTTAAGTACTGTTGTGTAAAGGAGAATATTAAAAAATATTATTTTGTAAAAAAAATCATTTTTTTAATGGTCAAATATGTAAGAACTTTGAAAATGACCCATTGGCCTATAGTTATTACTTCCTCTGCCCGTACTATAGGTAATATAAGTAGAGGACGTATTGTGTTCGACCCCGAAATTCGAAGTCGAGTTTTTAACATAAATACGCGGTTTGAGCCCCTGAATTCAAAAATATTATTTTCATAAATATATCTGTGCATGTGTGTGTGTGTCTATGAACAGCCTAGCTCGAGAACGAAAGATCGTATAAAAATGAAATTTTATATATTAATCTTGGTTTATAACTTGCGGCGGGTCTGTTGCAGGGTTTGATGTGTGGGCGCCAGATATAGCTATACTATATCAAATTTATGTTTTATTTTAGACCCTCCGGCAGCTTCAAGTCAGATTCGAGCAGAATTCTCTTTTCTCGGAGCGGGAATGGTAGACGTGCAGACTGGTGATCCTCCCTTCATAGAAATAACGTTGCGTACAATTGAACAACAAACTTTTATTTTAATTAATTCAGCAATGTTCTTAATACAATTATTATAATTGTTACAATAATTACAAATAGTAATTATAGAAAACTGTTCTTGTTGCTTAGCTACGTAGAAAACTGATGGATTAGTTATTTACTGATATCCAATTTATAAGCTCGTAATATAACCAAAGTTAAAATATTATGATGCTGACAATTCTTCCAAAAATTACAGCCGTGAAAATGTTTAAGTATTGAAATTGTCGACTGAAAATTCTTCTAAGTCGGATAATTATATTCACGAAGAAGTTAGAGTATCGAAATTAGATACTGAAAATTATTCTAAGTCGAATAATTACGACCCACGACACTCCGTGGTAATACGGGAGCTACTAATCCCGTCTTCCCCGACCGATATCCAAGTGTTCACCCCGACCGGTGAAATCCAAGTGTCCTTACTTGCTTTATAATAAATTACACTCACTCTCCAAAATACGTCTATGGACGTCCCACTTACCCCATATGTTCGTCCCACGTGACAATTACTCTACATCTAATTGGAAGTCACGAATCTTATCTATAGCCAATAGGATACCGGTGCATCCCTAAGCCAACCTAATACTTTCTCTTTTCGCAATACTAGGAACTCAGTGAATTGCATTGTTTAAACTCCAAGAAAGTTTAGAAGATACCATCAATTTCCTTTGTACTAAATAATATTAATATTCTTACTTCTATTCATACAGCACTCAAGGTATTGACAGACCCATTGTCCATTCTCATTCCTTTACATACTTACAATAGAGGCTACTGTGTGTACTGTTATGTCTTTGTTCGAGGGAGATACCTGAAAGCTATTATGTGAGTTATTAGCACGGGGCTGGAATTACCCGGCTACCTGGCCAAGCTTACCATTTTCTATGACCAGTGCAAATTGCATTAAATACATAAATATTCAATTTGTTAATGACTATGAATTTTAAGAGATTTGTTAATAATTGCAATAGACTTTTCTCCAGATTATGCATATTTTGATACCAAACAAGCTACTGAAATATTATCATTTAATTAATTGTCATTTATATGAGGATAATCTACTTTATATTACTTTATATAGGCTGGGTTAATCTGGACTGCGTCACATGCCCTGATATGCTGAGGATATAATTTCCTTAACCTGTGATGGAAATTTATACTCAGTATATCATCTCTCTCCAAAATTTCTAATAATATTTCACACCGCCGTGGCAACATTTCAGGCTAGCTTTGAATGTTATTGACTTAAGATTATCCCCTAACATGTTCCACTTTTCTACATATTAATGCATCTAATTAGGCTCACACACTCCATTCATATTTATATCTGTTCAGTTTATTTCTTGCTATCAAAACCATACATACTTCGCACACTATTATGTTATTTACTTGGGTGCGACACTCCCAATCTGGGTACGATATCTTTCTTGCATCGTTACAAGAATATCTCGTTTTTAATGCACTGGAAATTGCATATAGCCTAACCATATACAAAAAAAAATTTGACACAAAAAAAATTGCACAAAGAAAATATTCACACTTGGATAATAAATTTGACTCGAATATATATATTTTTTAAATTAATGGCTCGAATAAAAGCTTAATATACAGTGGAAAATCTACCCCAACTGTTCATATTAGCACAAAAAAATTAATAACCACTTATTGGTGTATATTATGACACCAACAATCTAAATCAGAGCGTTCATAATACACAAGTGAAAATTAAAACTGGCGGCACTTTTGCTTGCCAACATACCTGGTATTCAACATACCCCACACTTACACTCCTCCTATAATAGGCCCTAAGTGGAACAATTTACCTATAAATCCTGTAACATGACCTCATAGAATGGCAACAAAATTTTTGCCTTGATAATCTATTACGGGTGTTACATCTCAGTATACATACTATTCCAGTTACTTATTCAGCCCTTATATATGGCTTAATAAACGATAGGTTATATCTGCCTACAATCCTTGTCTACTTTCTTCCTATAATTACTATATAGATTTTAGCTATCTTCTACTGCATAATTTACCTTTCAATAACTGCTATCTTGCCTTACAGATCTTTCCCATGAATGACGTCACACACGCGCTACAGATATTCGATCAAATAATTTCCTTGGTTGATTGCCCAAAATAAAATTCTCTGCTTCTAAAAAAAACATGGTTTTATTTACTGATGATATATTCTTTATTTATTTTAAGAACTTCATTATTAGTTCTGCTTACTAATTTTTCGTAGATTCCCTGCACACGTAATATCAAAGTTACAAGCGTGCACTATCACTAGGCCTATATCAAGCCTCGGCTTTACCATTTCTTCAATAATACCAGTATTCGAGTATAAAAGAGCGTTTTCTTATTTAATATAATATGCAATATTTGCTTTCAACCACTATCAAGTATCCTCCTTTTAATATGTTCTCGTAAATGATTTTGTCTCAGGCTTTTTTTTCGCCCGTAGCTTATTATGACTTTGTATCATCTGGACTCACGTGTATTTTATTGTTTATAGAAATTCCCACCGGAGCTATTCATCTCCAACATTATTCATCTTCCTCCTACTAATCTCCACATTTAGGATAACACACTTGGCATCCTCGACGTAAATTACTATATTAGGATTGCTCACTGGCATCCTCGACGTATTTAATAAAAATTCGATGGGTTATTCTCCCTCAGCTTAATAAACAAATATCGGCATAGGCCTAGCTGCATACAAGCATTGCTAAATACATACAACAATAGAATAAACTTCTGCATTTCCTTTATGCAACATAATACACGTATTTTTATAATCTTTCCTTCAATGATTTTCAAGGAGTATAAGCACTTAGGCTATTTAGAACAAGACATGAAATCCAACGAGAATTATTTTAACCTTTAGATGCTTTTTTTAGTGTGGCAATACATAGATCTTTCAATTCCTTTTCGCTCTTTCTCTCTCCTATTGGTATATTCTTCAACTAACATACTTTGATGTTTTTCCTTTTATTTGGGGCATGTTTATTATTTTACTGTCTTCTTTAAAACTTTAATAAATGTCATCGGTGTGTGATTTCATTCGGGACTTTGTAATAACACAATTTTAGCAGTTTAGAGGTTCATGATGCTGGGCTGTCTGATAGCTACTTCGTTCATCTGCTTCCGTAGGCCTAAATTCCTCTATTCCCTGACGCCAATTCCTAGTATTTCTGCTACTATCTGTTACGTCAGCGGGGTTACTTGGCCTACATGTCTCATTACTCGCTACTTCGTAATTTCCGTTACTCTGAGTTAATTTAACAAGTGGTTCTCTCTGCATATTACGCAACGGTAATCTTCCTGGGAATCCTACATGACTAATCTGGGTATTCTGCGGAGGCCTACCCGTATGAATTTGATTTCTTCCTTGGTTATTAATATTATTTCTGTAATTATTCTTAGGATGCCCTCTGTTTGACTCCCCATATGCCTTCATCTCAAAATTCGATAGCAACTCCAATGCTCTCTTAACTGTTGCGGAATCTGCCACGAAGAATAAATTATATATGACGTCAGACTGATGCCCCCTGACGATCTTTCTATCCTCTTTTTCTAGCCTACCAGGGTCTGATAATTTAGCTAGGCTTGCTTTCGTGAAGACATTGTTAGGTATAGGGATGTTTCCCCGTCTCCGAAATTGGTCACTGTACCGATTGTTACGCACTTGCGTTCTTTCTGAATCATTCCAGAATCTTATTACAAACAGATCGTGGCTACAATTTGGGTTAGCCGCGGGATCATGGCATTGCTGGGCCTTCCCTCTCAATGTAGGACTAATTATTGATATCTTATACTGAGGTTTTACCATACTTATTCCGAAAAACTTGTCAAGGCTATTTGAATAGTTATCGGGTTTAATCTTTATTTCATTTAACTTTGGCAAAATATATTTCCTGCCTACCGACACACTACAATCAATTCTGTTTTCGTAAGTTACAGGATTTATAGGGGGTATAATCTTGGTTACAGGCGCTTGTGAGTCAGCATTTTCGACGGGTGATATATAAATATTTTCCCTTCCAATACCCAATCTCTCATCCGAAATTACTGAACAGTTATTATAATTATGACTTGGTTCATTCCCTCCTAAAATGCTGGCTCCTTCGTCACTCTGCTGAATAGGCCTATCGCTATCCATCTCTTTTGACATTAAGCTCACCTCTGTAGTAACTAGGCCTACATTTTCTGAAATTTTGTTTTCTGATTCTGAGACCTTATTACTAATATCCTGACTCTCCCTCAATCCCCTATAGCAGTCTTCCATTGCTTTACCTATGTTTCTATAATTTTCTCGGGATTCTTACGCCAATCTTGTATCGCGGCTAACAATATGGTGAACATTTCATACGTCATTACTTGCTCGCTACGTCTACTATCCTCTCTCTGATCATTTTTGAAATTCTGTTCTGTTTCTTCTACAATATTATTAACCTCATGATAAGTAGGCCTATCTGTTACAGAATCTTGTACATTTTCGTTAGCTAAGTCATAATCCTCGGCAGTATGCCCCTCTCCTGCTGTATACTCCACACTAGAATTTGATGTAGCTCTGTCATCTACACTAATTTCTGAGTTTTCCATCATATTTAATCCCTCCATTTTCTTTATAAGTTTGCCACTACGCAGCCACATATAAATTAAATACCCTCTTAAAATTATCTTACCTCGTGTAGATCAACATTTACATACATATATCACATACACTGGTACAGTAAAATAACCTCATGCTCTATGAAATCTTATTAAGTTATTTAAATTTTGCTTAGTTCCAGATTACTCTTGCAAAATTGCTTTACTGAATTTATTTATTACTGATTCTGCAATTATTATTTAAAAGACTTTAGTTATTAAATGAATCTTTTTATATATTGATATTAAAACAAAAACAAAAATTCGCTGAAGGCGTTTATTCTGGAACTCAAAATTACTACTTTATATTTCTTATCTGAACTTTCTGCTGGTGCTGACGTCCGCTGGCTCCTGGGCTGTCGCTTCCTGGAGATGAGGTTCCACGATTCCCGTTGTCCCACGCTTCCTGGTGTACCACGTTCCTGTTGCTGTACCACGTTCCTGTTGCTGTACCACGTTCCTGCTGCTGTACCACGTTCCTGTTGCTGTACCACGTTCCTGCTGCTGTACCACGTTCCTGATAGAAGGTCCCGAAGTCCTGCGATACCGCCTCCACGCCGTAACTGGGTATATCAGGCTGACTACTCCTCTTCTAGATGATCTGGAAATCCTCGAAGTTCTCTTTTTTGTGGAGCAGTTTCCTCCTTCTCGAGCCCCACGTTGGGCGCCATGTGCGGCGGGTCGGTTGAAGGAGTTTGATGGGTGGGCGCCAGATATAGATATACTATATCAAATTTATGTTTTATTTTAGACCCTCCGGCAGCTTCAAGTCAGATTCGAGCAGAATTCTCTTTTCTCGGAGCGGGAATGGTAGACGTGCAGACTGGTGATCCTTCATAGAAATAACGTTGCGTACAATTGGACAACAAACTTTTATTTTAATTAATTCAGCAATGTTCTTAATACAATTATTATAATTGTTACAATAATTACAAATAGTAATTATAGAAAATTGTTCTTGTTGCTTAGCTACGTAGAAAACTGATGGATTAGTTATTTACTGATGTCCACTTTATAAGCTCGTAATATAATCAAAGTTAAAATATTATGCTGCTGACAATTCTTCTAAGTCCAAAAATTACAGCCGTGAAAATGTTTAAGTATTGAAATTGTCGACTGAAAATTCTTCTAAGTCGGATA
The DNA here is from genome assembly GCA_964059195.1 of Ectobius pallidus. Classification (NCBI taxonomy): domain Eukaryota; kingdom Metazoa; phylum Arthropoda; class Insecta; order Blattodea; family Ectobiidae; genus Ectobius; species Ectobius pallidus. The sequence continues at coordinate 79,005,852 of CAXKWD010000006.1, forward strand.
ATTATATTCACGAAAAAGTTAGAGTATCGAAATTAGATACTGAAAATTATTCTAAGTCGAATAATTACGACCCACGAAACTCCGTGGTAATACGGGAGCTACTAATCCCGTCTCCTCCCGGACCGATGAAATTCAAGTGGTCACTCCGATCGATGAAATTCAAGTGTTCACCCCGACCGGTGAAATCCAAGTGTTCACCCCGATCGGTGAAATCCAAGTGTTCTTACTTGCTTTATAATAAATTAAACTAACTCTCAAAAATCCTTCTAAGGACGCCCCTTTTCCCCATATAATTATCCCACGTGACAATTACTCTACATCTAATTGGAAGTGACGAATCTTATCTATAGCCAATAGGATACCGGTGCATCCCTAAGCCAACCTAATACTTTCTCTTTTCGCAATACTAGGAACTCAGTGAATTGCATTGTTTAAACTCCAAGAACGTTCATATGATTACCATCAGTTTCCTTTGTACTAAATAATATTAATATTCTTACTTCTATTCATACAGCACTCAAGGTATTGACAGACCCATTGTCCATTCTCATTCCTTAACACACTTACAATAGAGGCTACTGTGTGTACTGTTATGTCTTTGTTCGAGGGAGATACCTGAAAGCTATTATGTGAGTTATTAGCACGGGGCTGGAATTACCCGGCTACCTGGCCAAGCTTACCATTTTCTATGACCAGTGCAAATTGCATTAAATACATAAATATTCAATTTGTTAATGACTATGAATTTTAAGAGATTTGTTAATAATTGCAATAAACTTTTCTCCAGATTATGCATATTTTGATACCAAACAAGCTACTGAAATATTATCATTTAATTATTTGTCATTTATATGAGCATAATCTACTTTATATTACTTTATATAGGCTGGGTTAATCTGGACTGCGTCACATGCCCTGATATGCTGAGGATATAATTTCCTTAACCTGTGATGGAAATTTATACTCAGTATATCATCTCTCTCCAAAATTTCTAATAATATTTCACACCGCCGTGGCAACATTTCAGGCTAGCTTTGAATGTTATTGACTTAAGATTATCCCCTAACATGTTCCACTTTTCTACATATTAATGCATCTAATTAGGCTCACACACTCCATTCATATTTATATCTGTTCAGTTTATTTCTTGCTATCAAAACCATACATACTTCGCACACTATTATGGCGGCTACTGCTACTGCTTAGTTCTACGGCTACTGCTTAGTTCACGAAACTTTGGCTTGTGATTACTGTTTGAAAAGCAGGTGTTCTTAAAGTAGCAGGTGGGTTTAAAGTGTATAATTAATAACATACACTCTGATAAGCATTCTACAGTTATGGGTCCGAAGAAAAATCGACCAGTACAAGAGAATGTCGAAGATGTTGTGAGACGTGCTGTAAAGGAAGCGTTGCAAGATCCTTCCATGTTAGATGGCATTGCCAACCTACTGAAAGACGCACTGACGTCTGAATTGAAGTCTGCGTTGGAGAAAAACACGGAGATTATGCAACGGATGGAGGAAGTGATCAAAGAAAAAGACTCTCGGATTGCTGAATTGGAGGATAAGTTGATACAGAAGCAGGACGACCTGGAACAGTACCAGAGACGGCAATGCTTACGCATCTTCGGTGTACCTGAGTCTGCAAAGGAAGACACGGACAAGATTGTGGTGGAGGTAGCAGCGAAGATTGGAGTCGATCTCAAAATTGATGATATTGACAGGAGTCATCGTGTTGGGGTAAGAAATGAAAATAGGCCGAGACCAGTAATTGTAAAGTTTGTTAGCTACAGAAAACGTAGTGAAATGTTCCAAAATAAAAAACAATTACGCGGTTCTTCCATCACTCTAAGAGAGGACCTGACTCGCAATCGCTACAAATTGCTACAAGAGTGCATCACTAAATATGGTGTCAAGAATGTGTGGACTCTGGATGGAGTAATTTTTGTAAAAGAAGGTACTGCTAAACGCCGCATAGTAAGAGCTGCTGATATTAGTAATCAGTAAGTCACTGGCCTAAGCCGTTAACGTGACACATTTTAATATAACATTCATTGTTATTTCTAGTTAACCTGAACACATTATATTAGTTATTTTTAGTTTGTAGTTAGTTCCTTATTTTTAGCACTATTTTTCAGACTAGTTGGCACCATTGCTCAGTTTGACTCGTCACTTGTTTTGGAAACTCCTGAGATTAACGGCATTCTTTGCGACAATGACATTTACACGCCTTCTACAGCTGACTGTTTGAAATCTTCTCTCTCTCTCTATAGCCCTACTTCTTCTCTTCAGGTGGCCCATATTAACGCCCAAAGCCTTTTGTCACATTTCCACGAATTTCATTCCATATTTTCACAGCTGCAATTTCACGTTATTGTAATATCTGAAACATGGTTAAAGCCTTCTTTGCCTTCAACATTAGTTCATCTGCCAGGTTACTCATTACTTCGCAATGACCGCACTCTTAAGAGAGGGGGAGGTGTCGGAGCTTATGTGAGGTCAGATTTATGCCCCAAAATAGTTTATCAGTCACCAAGTGAATATGCGGCCCATCCAGAAATAATGTTTATTGAAATTCTTGTCTCGAATCAGAAATGCATTGTTGGAGTAATATACAGACCTCCAAAAATTAACTTCCTAAACGACTTGGAAACTACACTCCTTAATATTTTGCCGCTTTATGAACATGTACTTATTCTCGGAGACATGAATACTAATTTACTAGAAACAAGCCACAAAGACACGAAAGAAATGTGTGAATTGTTCCAGTCTTTCGATCTAAATATCCTCCCTCTAAATCCTACCCACCACACATGTACTTCAGAAACTTTTCTAGACTTAATTGTAACAAACAATATTGACAAAGTAATGACTCACGGACAGATCCCTGCTCCGGGCATCTCTGCACACGACATTATTTACGTAATTTATTCTTTACAGTGCCCTAAAAGAAAATCAAGGGTAATTACTTACAGAGACCTGAATCATATAGACGAGACTGCATTCTTAGAAGACGCAAAAGAACTACCTTGGCACAGAGTTTGGCATGCACATTCTGTTGACGAAAAAGTAGATATATTTAATGACTTAGTAATTAAATTGTATAACGAACATGCACCTATTAAGACTAAACACACAAGAAGACCGCCTGCTCCGTGGATGACACCCGACATTCGAGAGATGATGGCTTTAAGAGATCAGGCATATAGGAAATTCAGGCAGAATAAAAATGACGAAAATTGTCAACATTACAAACGTCTTAGAAATAAAACCACACAGATGATCAGAAATGCTAAAGTTGGATATATCAACAAACTTGTTGATCGTAACACGTCACCGACTGACCTGTGGCAGCGTATGAGATCAATGGGAATAGGACATACAAAAGAGCAAATAGAACATATTTCTATACCTCTTGACCGTTTGAACGAATATTTCACGAATGTCATGCCTACGTCTCAGAATATTACTACACATTTTCGAAATGACACGACTGACATGCAGACGGACACAAACTTTATAGGAGACAATTTTTTCTTTTCTTACATAATGGTTGATGACGTAATATCAGCATTGAAACGTATAAAGTCTAAAGCGACAGGTGTCGACAAAATCAGTATCACTCTTATAAATAAAATAGCACATTTAATAGTACCAACAATAGCACACATTTTTAATGCTTCGATCATGACAGCCAAGTTTCCTAGTACATGGAAGAAGGCCTACGTACATCCCCTTCCTAAGGTTAAAATCCCTGAAAATCCCAATGATTATCGTCCCATTAACATTCTTCCTGCCCTCTCGAAAGCACTGGAAAGCATTATACACAAACAACTGACTAACTACCTGAATGAAAATAATCTTCTTGACTCTTTACAATCTGGCTTCCGCACAGGACATAGTACTACAACTGCAGTCATAAATGTCATTGAGGACATTCGCACTGCAATGGACGAGAGCAAAGTTTCAGTGATGACTTTACTAGACTTTTCCAAAGCGTTTGACTCTGTGAACATAGATCTGCTTATAAGCAAACTTAGACGTCTACATCTTTCAAATAATGTCGTGAACTGGTTCTGCTCTTACCTTAACGGCCGCCAACAATGTGTTGTTTTAAACAATATGAGCTCTTCTTGGCGGGCTGTTAAGGCGGGAGTTCCCCAGGGATCTGTACTGGGACCTCTACTTTTTGCAATATATATAAACGACATATCCAATAATTTGTCTCACAGTAAATACATGATTTATGCTGACGACATTGTACTCTATACACACTCACGACTCGACCATGTAAATGACGCTATCGAAGAAATCAACTGTGACTTAGACTCTATTTCTAAATGGGCAGAAAGACACGACTTAAAGCTAAATCCTAGGAAGTCACAAGCTATCATAATAGGGCTCAAGCGGCAATTGTCTAAAATAGATGTCAATTTTCTAAACCAAGTGAAATTAAATGATTCTATAATTCCTTATAGTAATACCGTTAAATACCTTGGCATATACATTGACCATAATTTAACGTGGGATATGCAAGTCGCTAATATCTGCAAAACAACATTTGCAACGCTGCATACTCTGTATAGTATAAAAGACTGCCTCCCGTTTCAATTAAGAAAAACACTTGTTCAGACACTCATTTTGCCTCATTTTGATTATTGTGACGTCCTACTTACTGACTTAAACAGCAATTTGACTCAAAGACTGCAACGTGTTCATAATGCGTGCGTCAGATATATATGTAACATTCGTAAATATGACCACATAACACCGTCACTGGAATCACTTCGATGGGTACGCCTGCGTGAGCGAAGATATTTTCACTGTCTCATACTGCTCTATAGAATCCTTCATACCTCAACACCTAGCTATCTTTCCAGTCGCTTTCATTACCTTTCTTCCTACCATAACTTGGGCACGCGCTCTCAGCTTGACCCCTTACTATCCATGCCTCTTTACAGAACTACACATTATTCGAATTCGTTTACAACAACAGCTATTCGTCACTGGAATTCACTGCCTAGCCATCTCAGGAGCTGCCAAACGACTTCACAGTTCAAGCGCCATTTAATAAATTTAGTATACAATAACATTTAGGAATTGATGCTAATTAGTAATATATTTTAATTTTCATTATATTTTGTAATAACTAAGAATGTATTTGTTTAGACTTTCATCATTTTTTTTTCTTTATTTTTAGTCATTTGTATTACTTATGTTCTATTTTTTTTTTTTTCTTTGTATTTAATGTTCGTTTCTTGTATTCATGTATATCAGTTCTATGTTTTATTATTAATCATTATTATTATTATCATTATGTATTTCATGTTTTTGCCCTGGCTGAGTGGTAGAGAAGGCCTTATGGCCTTAACTCCGCCAGGTTAAATAAATAAATAAATAAATAAATAAATAAATAAATATTATGTTATTTACTTGGGTGCGACACTCCCAATCTGCGTACGATATCTTTCTTGCATCGTTACAAGAATATCTCGTTTTTAATGCACTGAAAGTTGCATATAGCCTAACCATATAAAAAAAAATTGACACAAAAAAAATTGCACAAAGAAAATATTCACACTTGGATAATAAATTTGACTCGAATATATTTTTAAAATTAATGACTCGAATAAAAGCATAATATACAGTGGAAAATCTACCCCAACTGTTCATATTAGCACAAAAAAATTTAATAACCACTTATTGGTGTATATTATGACACCAACAATCTAAATCAGAGCGTTCATAATACACAAGTGAAAATTAAAACTGGCGGCACTTCTACTTGCCAACATACTTGGTACTCAACATACCTCACACCTACACTCCTCCTATAATAGGCCCTAAGTGGAACAATTTACCTATAAATCCTGTAACATGACCTCATAGAATGGCAACAAAATTTTTGCCTTGATAATCTACTACGGGTGTTACATCTCAGTATACATACTATTCCAGTTACTTATTCAGCCCTTATGTATGGCTTTAATGCATCATAGGTTATATTTCCCTACAACCCTCCTTTTCTTTCTTCCTATAATTACTATATAGATTTTGGCTATCTTCTACTGCATAATTCACCCTTCAATAACTGCTATCTTGCCTTACAGATCTTTCCCATGAATGACGTCACACACGCGCTACAGATATTCGATCAAATAATTTCCTTGGTTGATTTCCCAAAATAAAATTCTTCTCTGCTTCTAAAAAAAACATGGTTTTATTTACTGATGAAACATTCATTATTTATTTTAAGAACTTCATTATTAGTTCTGCTTACTAATTTTTCTCGTAGACTCCCTGCACACGTAATATCAAAGTTACAAGCGTGCACTATCACTAGGCCTATATCAAGCCTCGGCTTTACCATTACGTTGGGCGCCATGTGCGGCGGGTCTGTTGCAGGGTTTGATGTGTGGGCGCCAGATATAGCTATACTATATCAAATTTATGTTTTATTTTAGACCCTCCTACAGCTTCAAGTCAGATTCGAGCAGAATTCTCTTTTCTCGGAGCGGGAATGGTAGACGTGCAGACTGGTGATCCTCCCTTCATAGAAATAACGTTGCGTACAATTGAACAACAAACTTTTATTTTAATTAATTCAGCAATGTTCTTAATACAATTATTATAATTGTTACAATAATTACAAATAGTAATTATAGTAAATTGTTCTTGTTGCTTAGCTACGTAGAAAACTGATGGATTAGTTATTTACTGATATCCAATTTAGAAGCTCGTAATATAACCAAAGTTAAAATATTATGATGCTGACAATTCTTCTATGTCCAAAAATTACAGCCGTGAAAATGTTTAAGTATTGAAATTGTCGACTGAAAATTCTTCTAAGTCGGATAATTATATTCACGAAGAAGTTAGAGTATCGAAATTAGATACTGAAAATTATTCTAAGTCGAATAATTACGACCCACGACACTCCGTGGTAATACGGGAGCTACTAATCCCGTCTTCCCCGACCGATATCCAAGTGTTCACCCCGACCGGTGAAATCCAAGTGTCCTTACTTGCTTTATAATAAATTACACTCACTCTCCAAAATACGTCTATGGACGTCCCACTTACCCCATATGTTCGTCCCACGTGACAATTACTCTACATCTAATTGGAAGTCACGAATCTTATCTATAGCCAATAGGATACCGGTGCATCCCTAAGCCAACCTAATACTTTCTCTTTTCGCAATACTAGGAACTCAGTGAATTGCATTGTTTAAACTCCAAGAAAGTTTAGAAGATACCATCAATTTCCTTTGTACTAAATAATATTAATATTCTTACTTCTATTCATACAGCACTCAAGGTATTGACAGACCCATTGTCCATTCTCATTCCTTTACATACTTACAATAGAGGCTACTGTGTGTACTGTTATGTCTTTGTTCGAGGGAGATACCTGAAAGCTATTATGTGAGTTATTAGCACGGGGCTGGAATTACCCGGCTACCTGGCCAAGCTTACCATTTTCTATGACCAGTGCAAATTGCATTAAATACATACATATTCAATTTGTTAATGACTATGAATTTAAAGAGATTTGTTAATAATTGCAATAGACTTTTCTCCAGATTATGCATATTTTGATACCAAACAAGCTACTGAAATATTATCATTTAATTAATTGTCATTTATATGAGCATAATCTACTTTATATTACTTTATATAGGCTGGGTTAATCTGGACTGCGTCAAACTTATAAGCAGGGCCCGGATTCTGACGACATGTCATCTTTTTATTGATGCTGCATAGACGTTGCCAACTTGTAGATAATTTCTAATCATGGCCTCTAGATTATAGGAATGCATTTTTATTAGGTCATTTTTGCCAGTTTATGTAATTTTATATTTTTAGGGCATTTATTTCAATGTCACATCATTATCTTGTCATTTTCGTGACATTTGCTTCCTTATTTAGCCATTTTCATGCATTAAAATACGTAAATAAATTAATCTATAATGCCACATTTTGTATGATCTACTTTAAAATCAATTTTCTTACATTTCTTCTCAGATGCTCCAATCAAGAACAAAGAACAAAGTTTTTAGACCTACAACATCCTTTCTGCATTTACAGTTTTTACAATTATGTACCCTAAAAAGGGAGAGGTAAAACTACGATAAAGAAAGAAAGAAACAATTATGTACAAATTAGTCTATAACGTTGTGTATATAATAATAATTTTTTATAAATAAAATATCAGTTTTGGGTCATTCTTTATAGTTATTATGTCATTTTCTATCAAATTTAGGGTCATTTTATAGGTCTTTTTCAAACAATTTTAGGTCATCAGAATCCGGGCCCTGCTTATAAGCATCTAAATAGAATTAGGACCTCTGCTGCTATCTGAAGCTGATATCTGAACTTCCAAATTGCCAGTCCCTGGTAGGATGCCACCCTAGGAAAGTTATGATAGTGCATACTTACGGAGATAAGTATAGAAACAATAACAAGATCACAACATTATCATGGTGGTGGTAGAGTTGGATTATTCCCACAAAGTCTCTGGCCTTGAAGACAAACCCAGCCAGTGAGCTTCTTGTTACGTCTCGTTACCAAGATGCGCGAATTCGGTGCGCGTAAGATCAGTAAGCTACCGCTGGGCAGAGAGTGAACATGTCCCCAGTCGTAGAAAATACTATAATAGTTGAGTGGAGGGATGCCGCTGCGAGAGAGAGAGAGACAGACAACACGTGGAGTGGGATAGGAGAGCTGAGCCAATCAAGGTGCAGCTACCTCCCCTAGCCAGGAACTCTACGAGCGGTGAGACTCGCTCCTAAGGTATATACGTAAAAACCCAGAGACGTTGTGGAGGTAATCCTACTCTAGTAGCGGCACAGTAGGCCTATTTCATGTTCAGCACGCAAACTCTGTCAAACGTTGCAGGTCATTTCGATCAACATGAATAGCCTCGCATATGGCAAGAAGTTATCATCAAAGACGCTTTTATGTATGGCTATTCACATTGACTGTTGACTGGCAAAAATTTAACAAGTCGCGCCTCGCCATTTTGAGAGCAGGTATTCCTAGCAGGTAAACAATGATACTCATGGTTCATTTTTAGCGTTACAGTCACGAAAGTATAAGCTTAGAGGTTATAGCGTGTGAGTAAATTTTGTTATTGTGTGCTGATTGCAGTTAATTGAAGTAATGCTCGTGTAGTAGGTAATAATAGGCTATTGTGTTTTACTGTGGATACACTTCACTATCGTAGAACGTTGTTGGTTAGGATTTATGTTTTAATCGAATTTTAATCCAGTCTTAGGCTATAGTGTTCCCGTGATTACTAAAACAAGTAAGTAATACCGGTACAGAATAAGTTATAGGTTAGGAGCGGTTTCGTATTAAACAACACAACTATATTTAGGAAAAAACTATAGGCTTTCATTCTACGGGTTGAGAACAGTAATTTTAAATTTGATATATTTGTTCTTGTTTGTATTATTGCGTTCACATGCGAAATATTCAGGGAATTATGTTTATATTTGTTTCTAACCATATAACTTCCAACTCAACGTTTGCTAATTTTTCGTTATGTGGAAATAAATGTCGGTGTGTTTACTTGTCTAATGATGTTTTGATATATTTCATCTGCTATCGCAGGTGGAAGTTTGATGACTTGGCTACAATAGACAATAATCAATAGATAATAACATACACCGTGTTTCAAAAAGAATCATCCGATTTCAAAATACTATATCTTTTACATGCATGTACATACAACCGTGGAATAACTTTCATTACATGTCTAGGACTACACAGTTTTTATTTGAGATAAGTCGGGGGAAGATGACAGTTAACAATTATGCCTGATTTTCACGCAAACTTGAAAATTAAAAAAAAAAAAGTCAACATATTCGTTGTATATTTATTTGTTATATCAAAAAACAATAACTAATTGTATTAGGTGTAAATAGAAAAAAATTACAATTAACCTAAATGTTTCAAAACTGACATCTTCCCCCAACATACGGGGAAGATTGTAGTTCATATGTGGGAAGATGGTAGATAACATTGGGGATGTTAGAACATGATATAATGTTTACAATTTCAATTATGGGCGAAGTAAATTGAGGTTTCTGCATTGTAGCTTACAAAGTAACTTAACAAAATTAAAATAAGTCAATATATATTAAGATGTCGGTGTAATATATAACTTAAATTCCTAACTCTTAAAAACAATTAAACTAGCAGTAAGTCTTAGCATTTTTGGCAGTGCAAATTGTCTTTGCTGCATACTTCATGCACCCATTTAATACATTCTATCCAATCACATTTCGGTCCTTTCTTATCATAGTAGGCTAATATCCATTGCACTGAGCACAGAAATCATCATTATAATTTTCAAGGTTAGAGTCATCACTACATCATTACTGTATATCATTTGAAAGAATTTCATAAATGTTCAATATGTCCTCCACTGGACGCACGACAAACATCCAGACTATAGTCAAGCTCGTCCCACACTTGTGCGAACATGGCTGTGTTTCCCATATCCTTACTAGATTCACTTTTCCACTTAAATGTAGCCTAACACTAAACGTGAAAGGAAAGTGTCATCTTCCATCTCCACGCCCAGATGAATTCACTAAACGCTTTACATTGTTGTTGATCACCATTTCGAAGGGCTTCGGTTACTTGCAACTTGCAACTGGAGGCAAGAAAACTCTTAGTTGCTATGTGTATTGTAAACGCTTCCCTGAGGTTCTATCTTCATTCATGTAGAACAGCGTTTCTCAACCTATGGTCCGCGGACCACTGGTGGTCCGCGAAGATGGGGCAGATGGTCCGCAGACATAATTTAAAAATATCATAAAGCAAGTGGAACGTATTTCGTTATAATGACCTATAATTAATACCCCAAATATTAAGATTATAGGACTTCCTTTGAAAATGGGATGTAAAATTAGGGGTCCGTAAAATTTTTTAGACATTTTAGTGGTCCTCGGGTTCAAAAAGGTTGAGAAACGCTGATGTAGAAGATGTGGTCTTTAGAAATCGGATGATTCTTTTTGAAACACTGTGTATATTATTGAGCTGTCTTGTCATCGAAATCAATTCACTTGCTAGTAGGACGGATATTGTGAAGCCTGCATGTGTACAGGGATCATTATCTACACAATGGGTAACCATATGTGACGACCACCTATCGCAATATCCACAATATTTCATTAAGTGATGAAAATTAACCGTTCGTGGCAGTAATGAGCTCTCTTTGCTTGCTGCAACGTAATACTCCTATTTACCAATTAAGGGAACCTACCGATACCTGTGAAATAAGAAATTCTACGCTTTTATGCGATTTTCTTAATTTGTTCACCTGGCACTTGAAGCATTTACTACAATAAACCGTAACATTTTTAGATCTGTAAATTTGTTAGATCTTGAAAAGAAATGTGTTATGTTTGTAAAGATCTTTGTGGTGCAGTTTTCCCATTTTTTGAGCCAAATTGCAGACTTCATGGCTAGACACTTCAAACCAAAGAGTTACCACTTTCTTTGTAATATTATTATTTGTAATATTTATTATTTCTTATAGAAAATAATAGTTAAATATTATTTTACTTAATTTTTTAAAGTTTATATCCTAAAGAAACTACAGTATATTATTATAAGGGTATGACAGTTTTTCATGTAAAATTCATTTGGAAAGTTTTACTTTCTGATATGTCTAAGGGCTTTGTTGCGCATTTCAATGCAATTTATTAAACATTTAAATTTCAGTAGTGAAACATGTGGAAAAAAATTGAGAAAATTCGACATTAAAGTTGAGACAAGTTTTACCTTCAAAACTATTCTCCATATATAGATTTAAATAATAATTTTCTTTGAGTAATAGCCTGGAAAGTGAACGAATTTCTCCCAGCATTACTATGAAAATGACTGGAATTATAATTTTAAATATCTACTGGAAAAATAATGTATAACTTACTTTAATATAGTTGAAGCACGTACGCAGGTCTCTTAAAGTCGCATTACGGACATCTAAATGCACCTAATTTAAAATGTGTTGCATTCTTTGATTTGCCAAGAATAGGTGTTAATATGCTAAACAAATTTGACAAATTTCACAAGTCGCTCCCCTTAATGCAATAAGCTAGTATGAACGTCCTATTACGACTTAATACTAGTATTAACGAATTGCTGTTTCCTAAGGCGCTTCTAGTCAATACCGAAAAACACCGGTATTTTACCGATATTTTCTGCACCAATTCGGTCGCTGATGAGAAATGACAAGAAACAGTCAAATTACGATCCCATATTCGGAGCATGAAATGATACACTACAAAGTGCACATTCAAAGATATTGAAGCAAGGTAAAGGAAGGATGCTACTGGCTTTGAAAAGTGGTTTACATGAATGAGGTTTCGGGTTGGAGATATTTCTAATTACACTTTTTGGAGAATAATAATTATTTGAATTAAAAACCGATCTGCGCCACCCCATACAATAATATTGTATTTAATTTGTAAATAAACATAACTGTAGTACCATATTATGAATGTTCTTCGATTGCAATATGTTGATGGTTTTGAGAAAAAGTAAATGTTGATATACTTTATTAAGGTAATTTTGCCAGTATAAAAGATAATTGATTACTTATAAAAGTTAAAAACACTTATAATGTTTTATATTACTAATTATACGCCTATCCTGTTATGTGTATGTCAGAAAACATTATATTCATAAAAAATACGCCAAACATTTGATTAAATATAATAGTAATGAAAAAAATTTACATCCAACTGACAAAACCTTAAAAAACCTTAAATAAACATAAAAAGAGTAGAAATATAGATACACTTCAAACACAAAATTATCAACACAACACAGTAAACGGAAACTTGATTGAACACAACGAGCTTATGAACTTTAGACGGACTGTACCCCGTACTGAACTCGCCCTAAATTACGACAGTATCGTACTTGTACCCAACGCTGCTGGATGTGAAGAACGTTCACCAGTATGCAGGTTAGTAATCTAAATATAGGCCCACAACATACGTGTTCTTTATGTAAACTTCACTAAAGGCAATTGAATTAAATACGGCTAAATGTTGTCATTAACTCATTTATTACTATATTTATAGGGGCTGTGGTTAGCAAACATCACTGCCGAAATGCGCGTATCCAACTATTAAAGCAATGTAGTCCAATTCATACAACGAATGCTACAGTAACACATATGAAGCCGGACCGCATATAATAATAATAATAATAATAATAATAATAATAATAATAATAATAATAATAATGTTTTATTTAACCTGGCAGAGTTAAGGCCGTAGGGTCTATCTTCCACTCAACCAGGAGAAGAAAAAAAGAAATATAAACAACTTACAAAATAACTTATTATACAATAAGTGATATTATAAGTAATATTACACAAAAGAAATAAGATAGGTTTTGAGATACATGAATAATTATTTACAGAAATAGAGACCTTAGTAATAATTCTACCTAACCTAACCTAACAAGGATATAAGGATGTACAAATTGACATCACTATTTTAAAGTAAAGAAAAATAATTATATATTTTAATAAAAAATAAGTAAATAATTAAGCTAAGCATTTTCAGGAATATGTAAATAATTTAGCAATTTAGATTTGAACAATGATGTGGTCCTACAGGCTCTGACGTCGTGTGGAAGACGTTTGTCGAGAGGTGGAAGGAAAATAATAATAATCTAAACTGTGTAAACTACTTCCACCATAAATAGCGCTAGTTACAATATACACTGACATAACCTACGTATTGATTATACGATTCTATTACTCCAGGGCTGCCGTGCTGTACAGGCGTGCTTGTTCTCTCTCCTCATGGCCGGTGGAAGTCAATCTACTTCACCCTCGAAGGCAATCGGATCGCCGATGACACGTAAACGTGGTAAGCATAAAGTCTCCAGTGCTAATAGTATTTCATTTGTTAATGAAAATTCAGTTATCTGCTGTGAAAGTACCAATGCCATTGAAAATAGAGACAATGTGGATTTCTGTGAAGCTCTTAACGGGGGGTTTCGAGGGATGACCATTGTAGAGGATTCGGATGTCAATTCGTTATCATAATACTAATGAGATTATCCCCATTCATTCGCTGCAAGCAGTCGCAACAAAATATACACTCAGGGCCCGAAACAACTCCCATAAACCAATGTAAACATCAATAAGTAATAACAAAATTGAAATGAAATTAGTACGGTATATAATTCAGCAGAAAGATCAGATTATTGACGAGCTTAAAGAGAAGGTTGATATTCTAGGTAGACATATTTATTTGATTAATAAACACCAGTTGCGCAACGGTGTAACTGGATTGCGCAACAGTGTAACTCGGGATGCTGCCGGCCCTAACGGTTCAGATACAAACAGTCAAATAGTACAAGCTCCGGCAACTCGAGAAAAATCGAATACATCAAGAACTGTAAGAGTGTCAGTAGTGTGTCATCTGAAGCAAATATGAATTTACTGGTGGATATTAGGAGTTCTAATGAACAGCGGACTACGTCTTCACAAGCCACTAATTTTGTGCCTGTAGATGGAAATGTACTTTGAACCGAAGTTGTTGAACGTAAAAATAACGTGCGTCCTACGCTTGTAGGTAAGAAAATTAGTGGCTCAACTACAAGTAATTGTGTACAGCTAACGGGAGTTCCCAAAATAGATCCTAATACGTACAACGTCAGGTCATTTGGTGGATTTTCTTAAACCAGACATCAATGTGAAAAACTTAAACTCTCAGAACTCTGGTTACTATTCTTCCTTCAAGATCCACTTTTCAGAGACGGACCTTGAAAGTGCCTTTAACCCCGAAATTTGGCCGGACAATGCCTGTGTTAGGCGTTTTTTTCAAACTCGTCAAAATGTCAAAAAAATGATAACATTGATGCTTTGAATAAAGGTAATAAGGCTTTTCCACTTAACATAATTTATTATATTGGAATGTGCAAGGTTTCCTCAGTAAAGGGATGAACTTTATTATTTGATAGATATGCACAATTGGATGTAATTTGTCTGACTGAGCATTGGCTCGATAAGAATAGTGTTGTATATACTCCTGGTTTTATTGTTGCTGACAAGTACTGTATATCTGTTAAAAAAAGGAAGGTACTGCTATATCAATTTTAAAAAATCTGTTGAATTTAAATCCCTCGACCTAGCTAAAAAATCTTCTATTGAAACTGTTTGTGAGTAGTCTGCAGTTGCTATCAAAAATTCTAATATAGCTATTATTTCCCTGTATAGAGCATGTAGATGTAGATGTAGATATCTCGTTCTGTAGATCCTATGTTGAGCGAGGCTGAAGGATATAGAACACGTCAGATCAGAATGCACTTGCATGTTATAACAACAAATATACAAAAAACTGTAAGCTGAAAAACTTATGCAAGCTGGAAATATGCATTCATATTTATTAATTGGCATCTAACTATAATATTTTTAATGAATTTTTAAGTATTTTTCTCAGAACTTTACAATATACCTTCATGATGAGGACAAAATATTACTTTATGTGCAGATTTTAATGTTAATCCACTTGATGACAATGCTAGTAACCAGAAATATTAATTGTGTAATCTTCTGTCTAGATTTGGGCTTAGTATTCTAGTTAAGTTAGATCTGGGCAGATTAGTTTGGGTACTTGTTTCGACAATATAGCAACGTCTATACATAGAGTTACTGTAAACATTATAAATACCATTGGTTGTGATCATATGCCGTTAACCTTGAAGTTATGACTGACTAACCCTGTAGAGTCTAATAGTTTTCGTATATCATATAGGCCTATAAGCCCCTGTGGTAAACTATATTACGCTTTCTTATTGTTACAGATTAATTGGTTATGTACCTCTATTATATGCTATGACTACAATTGATGATATGTTCAAGTATGTTTTGATATTGTGACAGATTTCTTAGAAATTGCCTAAGATTTTCCAAAATTAAAAATAAATCTGTGAACAACTACTATTGGTATTATAATAATCTAAAAAGTATGAAAAATCGGTGTCTTCTATTGCATAGACTGTACAAAGAGAATAGGTCTGAAGTAATTAAAAATATTTACTTGAATTGCAAGCGTAATCAAACTAGCTATTCAGAATTATAATTCAAAACTTATCAGTGAAGGTAATAACAAGTCAAAGGCATCTGTATACTCAATCATAATTTATCTGTTTCTAATGACAAATCACCTTCTATTGAGAGTAATAATTTATCAGCTGAGAGTTTTAATACAATTTTTATCGAAAAGTTGATGCAGTAGTAGATGGTATAAGCTAGTATCTACTTTGCCTGATTTTGACTCTCAACCTGACTCAGTTAACTTTAACACATCTAATAGTTCATTCTTATTTCATGACATAAGCCTACTGCTTAAGGGGACCCATGGTTCTGCAATTTCTTTGTTTAAATTCCAGGAGAAAGCTTTAAGGAATACATGTAAGGCTAAACATACTAAACTAGGTTATATCTAAATTTCTTCGGGTACATACTCTGCCATCTATTTAAATCTTATAGTGTTTAATGTATGTAAAAAAGAATATTAATACTTTAACACTGAATTCCACATACCACAATTATGAAACTAGAAACTTTAACCACATTAGAAATGAACTTTGTATTTATACGACCACTAAAAAAAATCAATTTTATGTCTCTTAAGTTGTACAATAGTTTACCCCCAAGTACTAAAGATTTAGGTTATGATCATAATATTTATGTCAATGAATATTTTAATATTGTAGCTAGTTTTAAGTTAATACTGACGTTTCTTCACATATTATGTAATATCAATAAAGAATCTATCTAATTTTATAATTTTAAAATCGTTAAAAAAATATATAAATAGTAATAGTATTTTCAATTTTTTTGACGTGCACGTATCAGGTTAAGTATGTAATTAGTAAAAACTAATTAGAAGTGAACTTTTTAAATTTATCATAAACAGCATGTTCCATTCTATGCATGCTAGAATATTATTTTTCTGTTTGCTAAAAATTTAGGGCTACATATTCTTAATTAATGATATTACCAATATTCTTATGAAACAGAAGATTAATGATATTAACTACTTCTTCTTCTTCTTTCTCGTAGTTTTACCTCTCCCTTTTAGGATTTAAGCGACCCAAGCCGCCCGGGCCTTACAGGGCCGCGACCTGTCGGGAGAGGGATTATCTTTGGATCACATACATACTTTTTTGACCAGACAAGGACATGGAGGGCCTCCCCGGATGAGTGATCAGCCCAATGCCGGGGCCACCTCCGAGACAACACGAACACATAGGACGATACACACCATTCACACACACACACACTCACTCACAGAACAAGGCGAGGATGGGGATGAAGATGATAATGACGTCCAGATGATATCCGGGGACCACAAGGGCCTAAAGTTACCCGACATTTATCTCAAAGGTGAGGGAAAACCCCGGAAAAAACCTCACCTTAATATTAACTAATGAAATTATAATACCTAGCTCTGACAGCAGTAGGCTTATGAACTAGATCTAACCTCAAATTCTAAAATATTGTTATGACAAAAAATCCTTTGATACCAGTAGCGTATGTAAACGTTTTGTTATTAAATAATTAAATTAAAGGATTCATGTTCCAGAATTTTAATATTATGGAATTTGTATCACATGGGTCTGAGAATAAGTTATTGGTCCAAATACACTTATAGAAAAACACATAATAGTATGAGTAAATTTTATTACCTTTGATGTCTATGAAACAGTTTAGTAATACTATTTGTAATATTTACTAATAATTTAGGGTCATGAACTCATAACTAATATTATTAGAAAATATTCTTATGAAACAGGTAACTATTAATATTAACTAATAATATTATGCATTTGCTAATAATATGAGTGAAAAAGATCCATGAAACAGGGCCCGAACGATAAAAACCTCTGGATGTGTCGTTGCCAGTGGCGGATGTGAACGCGAGTTCGAAATTAACAAAATGCAATACAGAATATAATATGCAATATTAATCATTTGTCATTTATATTAATCTGTTGGCATCGTTATGATGGAACAGGCTTTTGATCTGAGCTAATGTAACTGATGGGAACAAATATCTTGTGCCACTAATGTGAGACATTCTTCTATAAATGTGCCCTCCGAAATACTCTCTATTCAAAATTTGCCTGGAGATAGTTTTCTCTTATTTTTTTTTTTCGTTTTGTTTGTCAGGTTGGGTTTCATTTAGTTTTAGTCTGTGAAATATTACAACAGAGAACACAATGTATGTGTACACTTAGAGGAGTAATTTTTTAATACTGTGGAAAAGTGTGTAATTTTATAAAATATATTTGAAACTAGAAAATCATAACTATAAATTAAAAACTATTCATAGGCTACCGTAAATTATTAAAAAAAGAAGAAGTGATTTTACCTCTGTCGAAAACTTATTAAGTAGGAATGGGCCTTAGTAAAATTATTTAAAATACCGTAATATTAATATATAATATTAATAGTATTTGACCAGAAACAAAAACCTTCAAACTTCTAATAATCTGTAACGGTAATTGCTTTTAAGTCTTAAAATAAGTAAACAATAGGCTACTCTTACTGCCATACTTAAAGAATTTTGTAGTACTTGTACAGTGTTACGTATTCTAGTAAAATGATTATGAATATTAACATTCAATGTTACTTGACATATATTATGTGAAATGTTATTAATAAATTGTATACATATAGATCGAAGAAATGATTTTTACTCGTACAGTAGGCCTACTTTGATTTGAGAAATGTAGACAAATTACATAATTGTATTATTCTATTTCACATTTTAATTTGACGTTTAACTTAATCAAACAAAATTGGTAACATAAGTTTAGCGAGAATATCATTTCATTTTTCCCCTTTTGACGAATTTTAGCCTTGATTTAAAAATAAGCCCAATAAATTTAGTGGATGTTACTTGTTTTATTCTATTGTTATAAAAATATAAATCTTCAATAATTTTCAATAATCGTTATTTGGTTTGTGGAAAAAATATATGTTTTTAATGTTTTCTTTTATAATTCTATGAAGTTCTAGCCGTGCTTTAAAAGACGATCGTTTCTTGGCATACAGTATTTGAATTGTCTCTACATAAAGTAAACCTATAGTGTGGAAGTGCTAATTACTTTAAGAGTCCAAATGTGACAAGTCAATTTTTAAATGATAAATATAGACTATCATTTCGTATCATAAATCATATGTTCTATTTGTTCTGTTTATCTATTAATTGTATAAACTGTTTACAAAAATTGTGACGATACATAATATGTAGAATACGAGTACTGGTGTATTATTTCCGAAAAAAAGAATATTTAATTTTAAAAAGTATAAACACATTGTATAACTGGGACCGTGAAACAAGATGCTAGGATTGAAGATGCGCGGTAACAAAAGAAACTTGTGGAGTGACTTCGAAGTGGCATTTTTGCGCAGGTCATGATTCATGTCTCATCTGCTCAGTTATATAGGTAAACGTAATCACAAACCATTATAAATTCAAAATATTGTAATTACGGATGCCCTGAAGATGTCAAAAGAATGCCGTAAGGCCAAGGCATAAAATAAAATATTGCTGAGTTGCTGATATCAAGT
Source organism: Ectobius pallidus (assembly GCA_964059195.1). Taxonomy (NCBI): domain Eukaryota; kingdom Metazoa; phylum Arthropoda; class Insecta; order Blattodea; family Ectobiidae; genus Ectobius; species Ectobius pallidus. The sequence continues at coordinate 79,025,477 of CAXKWD010000006.1, forward strand.
ATTCGTTTTATTTCTTTTAATGAGAGAAATCACCACCCAGGATGTTGTGTCAGCACAACTAGAGGTCTAACCAGATGTACAACCATTAATATTGAAAACAAGAACGACCTTCTTATTATGCTTGAGTTCTTCGACGAGGAAAGGGAATTTTATAATAACATGTTAAATACAATTTTGGGTTAAATGTGTTAAGTGCTAATTTGGAAGCACCTTAACTTCTTGCCAGGTTTTGGTCTCTTTAAAATATAGCGAATGCGAGTTCAGTTCTGATTTAAATTTGGCAGGTGCTACAGCCACTCAATGATAATTCAAGCGCTTTGACTGCCACTGATCTAGGGTTGGTATTAGCTAAAATAATACCACTGTTCCTAATCGAAATGCCACCAACTAGAGTTATCAAAGCATTCCCAAAAATATACCGAAGACAATTGTAAGTTATTGTTTTATAATAGGCCTAATAATAATAATAATAATAATAATAATAATAATAATAATAATATTTATTATATTACTACAACTAAATATAGAGTTAAGAGTTATATAGGTCTACCTAAAATCATAGCTTATTCTAATAATTACCTATAAATTGATTTAATTTAAGTTATGACAAGCAAATATATAAATTATATTTCAGTAATGTTCTCATAAAATCTTTTACACTATAAAAGCATTGATTGAGTAAAACTATTTTTTTAATGAGTTGAACTGTGGAAAAGGTGAGTCCTTAATACGAGCAGGTAAATATTTGTAAAATAATTGTATAGTCCAGCAATGGCAAAACTTTCACCATATAATTTAGTATTATGGGATTTGACATGTAAGTTATTCCTTATTCGTGTATTATAAGAATGGATCTCTAAAATAGTTACATGAGATTCAGGATGGTTTTGATATATTTAAGAATGTCAAAATACGTAATATTTTAAAAACATTATCCACAACTAGTATGCATCATTGCGTCATTGCATCATTGCGTCATTGCATCATTGCATCATTGCTTTCATTGCTATCGTTGCTCTTTTTTGTATTTTAAGGAACGAAAGATTATTTGATGAATTACCCCTAAAGATAATTAGCTCAGAGTGGCATTATATAATGCTCTGGTGGATTCTTATCCTAATGTTTTCTTAACAATTATATTGCATATCACGTTTCGCTTAATCTGTTTAAATTCTGAATGTGTTGTGACAAGTTTAGATGTTCATCTATCCACCACGAAATTTTGAATTCTCACTGTACTCGATACTCTAGTCCGTAAATTCTATCATTGGGTATTAGTGTTGTCTGTTTTGAACGTGATAAAAGGATATATAATTATATTTGTGTCGTCTGCAAAAAGTGTAGGTTTGTCATATTTAATAAAGGAGTCATTGATGTAAATGAGAAAAAGCATCCACTGATTTGAAATCCGATTGGCGAGTAATAATAATTCGGTTTGGATTTTTACATTTATGTAATATTTCTAATAATTGCTTTCAAGTGGTTAAATGTCACGCAAACCATCTACAAGTATACAGACAGATTGGACGATCGGTACTTTATAACTGGCATCTTAAGTTGTCATTGATTTTATTTACGTAATACAGCACTTCATGCATTACGTATAAATAAATAGTTCAATATGTATTGTATTATATTTTGTAATATACGTATTATATAAGTTAACATAATATAAATATAATAGAGGGGAGAGTATGGAGATGGAATACTTACTAAGCATTCTTTTGCGAAAATATAAAATCGGAACTTATTAGTAATAAAATAGATATTAAAAGTTCATAATATGACAAATTATTCCATTAAAAATCGTAGAGACCATCTAATATACTAAAAACAGTTTATTACCGTGTATTTCACTACCTGAGCAAATTCTTGTCAAACTACCCTAACTAGTAAACTAACTTTTACTTTGTCTTAATTTACAGGATAAGTAGCGAAGACGAAGATGATTATTCCTGGATGCAAGACACATCAAACAAGAGTTGCTGCATGGGTTTATCTTCTGCAGACAAAAATATCCAAACAAAATCATCAGGTGGAGCAAATGGACTGCGGTAAGCCAGTTTTTGCACTCTTCGTCTTGTTCTCATTTCGACATGTTTACACTGCCCTATGCTGAAACTTAACATCTCCTTTCAACATACCAGGTAATTCAAAACCCAGGTTATGAATATAAATTGATTAAAAACTGTTATTAAAACTTTAGTACAGTGGATAAAATTTTTACCTTCGAACAGTCACTACGTTTCAGCCTGACCTCCAGGCCTTCCACAGGATTTCACCTGAGGAAGGCCTGGAAATCAGGCTGAAACGTAGTGACTGTTCAATGGTAAAAATTTTATCCACTGTACTAAAGTTTTAATAACAGTTTTTAATCAATTTATTAACATCTCCTTGTTACTGGATATCAACTAAGGGTTTTGTGGAAATAGAAGAATGTCACACAGAAGTAAAGTTAAGCTTAAGCATGCCGGGATTGGATGTAGTTAATGTGAATATACGAAGCCTATCTATATTTTTACTTTCTCTACCCGTTCCATAGATATTTTAGATAGAGGAAGTATTGGTTCGACCCTGAAATTCAATGTCTAGTTTTCAACAAATTACATCTTTTGAGGTCACCTGAATTCAAAAATGCTATTTTCAGAAGCATGTTTGTGATCAACATAGCTCAAAAACGAAAAGTAGGATAAAAACAAAATTTTCTTAGGTTTAAGTAACATTTGGGGTTGTAACTCGAAGATTGGTGACGACTTCCTCATACTTTTCCTACCACTTTACGTGAATATAATTTCATTATTCGTGATTTTTTTCCAAAACTCCTCTAACGATTTTGTTAAAATATATAAAGGGTGCGGCAAAACATCCTCCCTATTTTAAATTTCAAATAAAAAACAGATGAATCAAAATAAAGAAACTGTATTAATATTAATGATATCTACACAGTGGGAGTTTAGGGTTTTCAGTATAATACATTAGATCGCCTCACTGCGAAGTGTGAATAGACCTTAATCCTGTCTCCGTGCTCTTATAGCAAGATTCACCATATCAATTGTGTCAACGTGATTATGAAAATCATGTGAGGTCAAGTGCAAACATCCTTGAAGCTGTACCAGAAGATGCTGTGGTCCTTTTTAGTAATGAAGCACATTTTCACTTATCTGGATGTGTTAATAAGCAAAGTTTCCGTTATTGGAGTGGACAGAACCCTCGTGAACTTCATGAAAAACCTCTGCATAGCAACCGTGTTACTGTATGGTGCGCAGTTGGAAGGGTCGAGATAATTGGTCCTTACTTTTTTTTTTAAGAGAATGGTGCTACTGTGACAGTAATCTCTGAAAGATACAATCACATGATCAACACTTTTTTTCGCCAAGTCTCAATGCATTGCCAACTGAACAGGTATGGTTTCAGCAGGACGGAGCCACCGCTCACACAGCTCGGATTTCTCTCCAAGTGCTGAGACAGATGTTTCCCGGGCGCTTAATTTCTTTACACGGCGACATTTCCTGGCCAGCACGATCACCAGACCTTACACCCTGCGATTATTTTCTGTGAGGATATCTTAAGCGTGAGGTGTTTAAACATCGGCCGAGGACTCTGCCAGCCCTAAGAAATGCAATACTGGAAGAGATTGGTCTTATTCCTCAAGAAATGTTGGTTAGAACGATGGAGAATTTCCGAAGTCGCATTCAACAATGCATTGACAGTGAAGGACACTCAGTGACTGAGTGACTCATTGTTTATAACATGAAACCTCCCACTGTGTAGAATCATTCATGTTAATACAGCTTCTTTATTTTGATCCATGTGTTTTTTATTTGAACTTTAAAATAGGGAGGATGTTTTGCCGCACCCTTAAATTGTATAAGGTCATTACTAGGGGGCGGATCTCTATGACATGTCTTATTTTTCCCCCTTTGCATTATTTCAGGTTTCCGACTAATTTAAACCCGATTCCAAGCATCCTGGTGAAAATGGAACGGCTTTTATTGTGCATATAACTGCATATTTAGGAAATTTTCAACTATTGTAGTATATTTAGTATGAATATGCATATTTAGTTATATTTTTTGCATATTTGTGTGCATATTAAAGACATTTTGAAGTTTCATATCATATTTTGTAAATTTTGCATTATAATGATACTTTTTTGAGAATTTACACATATTTTAAATAATTTTAATAAAATGAATTTTGATGATACTTTTAAAAAATATACATAATGTGTAAATTGTAAAGTCATATTTTAAGTTTTATTGGTCATATTTTAATGTTTTTAGGTCATAAATGCATGCATATATCCTATATTTTAGGTCATAGAAATCCGCCCCCTAGTCATTACACTATGGCTAAAATCTTTATTAGAAACATTTTTAAATGCTTTAAGGGGCTCCTACCTTAAGCCAGCCTTTTTTTTTTTTTTTTTGTTTTTTTTGTTGTTGTTGTGCAAACTCAGCTTTAAGGACCTTTTCACACTGGGACACAAGTGACGGTCACCGGTGATTGCAGTGAACACACGTGGGTCACTTGTGACGGTCACGGTAGTATTACCAATAGTAGCTACAATGCTACATGATACAAAAATTTGTCATCGCTTTTGACTTCCCAAATAGCAGGTTGACATTCCATTTCACTTTTAAAATCTTTAGTATTATTCAAATCAAAGTTCATAACTAGTTTCGCTGAGTTCACAACTAAATTATATAATTATACAACTTCGCTTTGTTGGCAGTCCGTAAATGTTGTGACAGTCACTTGTATCCCAGTGTGAACGCTCCAATTAAAAGCAATGCATCTCTGGCAGTGACTGGTACGATCACAGTGACTGTGACTGTCCCATGTGTTCGGGGTGAGACACTGCAGCGTCACTGTGATTGGTGGATCACTGCTGTGCTCCAGTATGAAAACTCGAATTCAAACTAACGTATATCTATCGGTGACCGCCACAAGTGTACCAATGTACAAGTCAGTTGTGTACCAGTGTAAAAAGGCCCTACGTATTGCGTGGCGAACGGTGCATCTTTGCATATGAATACGTTCCTTACATAAGAAATATTTCAAGTGATAAAAACGTTATGCCCGTGCTTTAGGGTAGAGAAAGTTATGAGACTTTATCACTTCAGATTTTTTCTAAAAAAAATGTTTCTCCTGTGATCTTTTGACGGTTGTATAAAGACAGGGAAAGTAAAGATAAATAACAATAAAATGTCAAATTGATTTGACTTAAAAGAATCATAGGCATTGGTGTAATTTGCTTGTTGTGCGAAGAGGCCCGATATACCTTAAAATACAATTGAAGTTAACTGGAATAAGATAAAGAAATAACTGAACTGTTATTTAAATATTGCACTGAATATATTTTTGTTTGTTTATGGTCTTGGAATAGATTTTTTCAGTTGGAAAGAGCACAACATTGAGTAACCTCTCACACACATCAAAGCTTCTTACGTAATCAGATGTACGATAAATCTATGTGGAATTAATAGAGTAGGCCTACAAGTAAAAATTATTTTACTTTGCATATTTTCATCCAGTAGGCCTAATCAAAACATTTTGTGCTAATTTGGTAGTCAGTAAAAATACCGTAGTCTATCAACAAAAAAACCAATACGATAACATTAATAACTCAATGTTACGTTTCTATGAGAATTAACTTTTCTCCGCTATCCATAGGCTAAGTCTTAAAACAGCAATGTGTTCTAGGACATTGTCGAACACAAAAATGTCTCCAGTCTTTTCAAATCGTAAAAGGTGTAACTGTGGAAACTGGTATTGACAGAGTAAATTTGACATATAAATTTAAAGAATTCAGAAACAATTTCAAACGATACTGTTCAGTGAAACAAAGGGAGATGGTATTATGTACGTTCGCAATAGCCTCGTTTTCGTTTTGCACCGATTAAATAATGAAGTAAGTAAGTAAGTAAGTAATCGTAATAAATATTTACCGTAATACACTTAAAATTATTGGGTGAGCTTGAGCCCCACGGGCCAATATAGGGAAGTTGACGCCACTGAGCTGGAACATTTTATTTGGAATCGATTGATAGTGAATCAAGAAGCAAAATCTACGGATTGTGCAGTTCAATTACTAATTCCACGTAAGTCCAAAGAATTTCATAAAAAGGAATAGGCCAAAGCCATAGTGCCAAAACAAGAAATGAATATGTCGAACTGTAAATTCTACCAGAACCGGTAACAGTTTCAAATTCAAGTTAATACTTTCGGTAATTTTGCAGCGGAAATTTACGAAGCTTCGTAGGCTGCCAAACCTATTCTTTTATACTTTTAACAGTCAAAATTACCCATAATGTTGTATATGAAATATAGGAACGTAGTTCATGAGTGGTTGTCGTTAAAATCTTAGAAATAATTCAGAATTACGTCTGTTTCGCTATTATCTCGTTTACATCAGCACTTTTGTGTGGCTAGCAAAATATTATGACATTCATGCAGTTAACCGATTATACACGTTTTGGAACCAGAAGTTTATGAAAAATCACATTTTTAATAACGCTACTGTTAAAATGTGTACAGGTAGGGGGAGAAAAAGCGGGCCGATTTGAGCCACTGCGCAAGCCTAACGGCATTCACAGGATAGCAGGGAATGTATTGAAGTGAACATTGCTTGAATTGAGAAATAATTTCGCGTAATTTGCGTTTCTTGTGAAAACAAACGTTTCCGTTACATCTCTTACATTTATTCACGTATCACAAGGCTCTGAAATCAGCTACAAGAGTCGGTCCGCTTTTTTCGCTACCTGTACATGACTTGAAAGAAAATTGGTAGTTTCATTTTGCATTTCTTGCATATTTTGTTAATTTTGCGATAATACGTCATATTTGCTTGGTATTAAAATATTTTTGCGTATCTCTGTTAATTCAAACATTTACAGCATAAATGGCTAAGTGAATGTTTTGAGTAGCCTACCGAATGTACAATAATTGACAGTAAGCTTAGGCCCAGTATTTCTGGAACTTATTGTATAATATTAAAACGACGTTTCACTTCATTAATTTTCAGTTTACTAAAAACTTGTTACATTGACCTTGTTTTTAAGATATTTAGGCCTATAGACTACAACTTTTACTACTTTTCTTTTTTTTGTAATTTGTGATGTTATTCAGCTAACCATTGCCGTAGTCCCAAAATTTGCCCAGGGTATACTCTAAAGTGGATACTCTAAATTTTAGTGGAAGACAATAATTTTAAACTGAATTTTTGGACTGCATAGAAGCAGTTAATACGAGATAATATTAATAAAATTATTTAATGTACAAAATATTTTTCCAATTTCAAAACGAGTCAGTAGCAAGGCATCTACACTCATAATTTGGCATAAAATAGGCATATCAGGATAGAAATGGAGTTTTATATTACAAAGGATGAAGTACATTATAACGATCACATTTGTACTCATGGGCTATGGTAAAACATTACTTTTAAAACTACACCATTTTGATTAGATGATAATATCTTCATGATTTGGTCCCGGCTATATAATTAAAAAATCTGTTGTGGAAGTCACATAACTTCCTCTGCCCAAATAGAAGTTACCAGTATTCACATATCCTTGTACAGAGTCGCAAGACACAATTTTACGCTAATTGTGTTATAAATACCTTATAGCCCCTTCTTTGAATGTTGCGACTAAAAACGCAGGCTATGGACAAACAAAAAAAGAAAAACAATTGACTGCAAACGTTTATTGAACTTTCCAACGTTAAGAATAATTTCCGAAATTTATCGAATATTCCCCTCAGACATTTCTTTACTGTAAGCATGGCCAAGAATACATCTTTCTCATTTCACGTACAGTGGGTAGCTTACAACCACCTTCCGAGAATTTTTTTGAAAAAAGTTTTAATTCTTGGTTTAAGCAATCCATTCACAAAATTTAAAGGAAATCGTTAGAGCCTTTTTTCTTCTTCTTTTTTTTTAGAAAATTGCAAAAAAAAAATCTTTATATAAAGTCCCCTTAAATGTAAGAGAAGGTTGTCGCCAATCTTCGTGTCACAGCCTTAGAAGGTACCTAACCCAAATACGAAATTTTGTTTTCATACGATTTTCCGTTTTGGTGCTAGCCTGTTCAGACATCCACACAAACACACAGACATGTCTCCAAAAGTAGTATTTTTGGATTCAGGGGTCCTTGAAACGTGTATTTATGTTAAAAACTCAACTTCGAATTTAGGGGTCGAAAACAGTACTTCCTCTACCTATAGTACCTATGGTACGGGAAGAGGAAGTAACAAAAAAGCACTACAGAACGTCTTTTAACCTAACAACACAACGTAAAAGGGTTAAAATTAGACTACTTAAATCAATGTCCGCGTCCACTAGCAAATCCGGCAATCTTTATTTTAATAAAATATAGAGATGCTAACTTCTAACGAAAGTTTCATGCGTTTCCTGCTGCATATTTACAGCCTTACTAATAAAAGCTGCTTATATCTGCGTTGAACGGTTGTTTGGTTGTTCTCTGCACAAGTTCTACATAAGCCGTATTACCAATAAACGCAGTGTAACTGCCGAGGTTTACACCGGGTTTGTACTGCAACGTCATCAAACACGTCACTCTAGTCGTGACGTTACTAGCCCCTGGCTATGAAGGGACTGCTGAACGCCATCTGTCGGAGCAGCGGGCAAACAACGATGCATCGTCTGCAGACAGTAATTCTTGTTTCAGTATTTCATTATATTGTTTTCAGAAAGCTGTAATCATGGGTACAAGTATGGAAATATGTCCCGCAAACAAGGAACAATGTTTATAATTCCGCAAAAGCAGCTCAGAATATGCATAGCCTCGAAATTCAATCTCAGACATCTACGAAACGACCGGCTGTTATGGATATCGACCATCTTGATTATTTACGTCAAGTTTATGCAAGGGGGCCAGGCTGTGTAAAGCGTTGCACACATTCAGCCTTATGCAAGGATTATTAGTACACTTTTTCTCCTCAGCTGTGTATATTCCTGGTATAAATGTTACAGCTGGATCATTAGTTGTTACAAATCCGTCTTTCCATATAAGGGAGGAACTCAGATTTGCATCATATACACTTAATAGGCTATGTACCAGAAAATGCATTAAACTTTCATTAGAAGTTGGCGTCTCTATCTTTTATCAAATTGATATTGCCGGTTTGCTAATAGACCTCTCATTATACTTCATTGGTTCCGGAGCATATTTCACAAATTTTAGAGCACATTTGCATGCATATTTCGTAATTTGATACTTCCATAGCAGTTCGGCTATGGTGGCAGGGCTGTTTAAAATAAATTATATGTTTTGAAAGATAAAGTATTAACCATTATATAATTAATGTAAAAGTCCTAAAATTATTGTTCTTGAAAATGAGATAAGATCCTGGGGTCACTGTAAGGGGCGCAAAGCGTCTAATAGTTTAATAATCTTCCTTTCCCGATTCTAGTTTCACAAACGTGCCACAATATGTATTCCGGAACTACATGATAATATGTTTTACAGCGGTCAGGAATGAACCAGGTTTTGTGTCAGAACACGTAACAGAATTCCCAGGTTTCTGGGGTCGGCGATGAGTCTATTGTTAATACCCTGTGAAGTGTGCCATGACCAATTCACGGACTTAATGCGTGAGCATAGTATCTTAATCGTACAATATTTCATTTGTCATTTCGCAGACCATTTGTGACACTGCAATCATTTTATTTTTGTGGAACCCAAGTATTGTTTTCCACTTCCAATGTAAAAAGTGTACATATTAGTTTACCTAGTATTATACTGTGATATTTATTCTAAAAAGAAATGTGAACATAAAACAAACTTCCATAATACTAATGATCTATGTCAAGAAAATTAAAATCGCTGATGCGTGTCTTACCTCTTAATATCAATAGAATACCCCTGAGTGATTTCATTGCACTAAAAACCTTCTTAACAACATGGCAGCTCTGCATTTACCATTAGTACCAATAATCTCAGTTTTATTTCATCTGGAATTTTATCCCCTTGTAATAATAGTGATAGTAATAATAACAATAACATCAGGTAAACTGATATAGCAAAGGGCCAGAATGCTTTCGTTTAATCAGTTATAATTGCAATTATGATATACAGAAAATTAAGTTGTTTTTTAAATCGATTTCCGGGTTAAGCTCCAGATTGATTCATTAAGCAGGGATTACGAAAGAACAAAGGTCTAGTTTTTAAAAAATCAGATTAACATCGTTCAGGATCAGCACAACTATAGAGATATGTGATATCTTGACGATCGCACTCACATAAAAACACACAAAAAATGTCAAATTGGCCGGCTATGGGATTTTAACCAAGGACATCCAGAATGTGAGTCCAAGAATTACCATCTCGGCCACCTCGCTCAGTTTAACGGTCTAGTTTGATAAGCATATGTGAAGGAATAGTGTTATTTGTCAAAGCTAAATGTATTGCAATTTCCAAAGCCGTATATGAACACACTAGGTAAAACAATATGTTGTCATGATAACTGATTTGCATTTGATGAATTCTTTCTAATATATTTCCATAAAATAGGCACTAAATTGGGCTTTACTCCGGTACCGGTCGACCGATTTGCTCCAATGTGAAATATCAATAGGGTTCTTCCCATGGACGTTATAAATGTGTCTAGCAAGTTTCATGAAAATCCGATAAAGCGTATTTGAGTTAGCACGCGTAGGGACGAACATTTTTCCGTCCCCCATACAATTTTATAAAATACCATTCTGGCAGAAAATTCCCATTGATTTCCATCATGTCGCACGATTTCTGCATGTCTTAGCCTATTCTATATACAATGGATTACGCTACGTGTTATACAGGAGTGTCCCAGCAGTCCTACCGCCCAGTGCTTACGATGTTGTTTGTGTGCAAGATCAGTAAACTGTACTGTAAACAGTTGGTTTTCTTATTAATACCTTTTTTCTCTTTTTTTGAGTTTTTAATTATTTCAATTTTTGGATTTTATAATTCGATTTTTTACTTTTTGAATTTTTAAATACTGGAATATTTAAATCTATAAATACTGGAATATTTGGGTTTTTAATTTTTTTTACTTTCAGTTTTGTAGTTTTTGGCTTTTCGGGTTTATGAATTTTTGGATTTTAAAGTCTTGACCTTTTGGATTTTTTTATTTTGAAGTTATGGATTTTGGATTTTCAGTTTGTTGACATTTGGATTTTAATTTTTCAGATTTTGTAATATTTGGATTCTATTATTTTTAAATTTTTGACTTTTTAAAATGTTGGGATTTTTAATTTTGGGATTCTTTTATTTTTGACTTCGTGGACTTTTTATATTTTAGATTTTTGAATTAATGTATTGTAAGTTTTGAATTTTTGAATGTTCGGACTTTATTGTGCGATTTCTGAATATTTGAATTTTTGAATTTATATGTTACTAAGCAATTGATTTAGTGCAAGAGTGTACTAAATCCCCCCCAAAAATGTATTTAGAAGTTTTGGACTCAGTTCACTTTTGCACTCATTTATTTATTGACGTAGTTCACTCTTCCACTAAAGCCATATCTTAATAATAATAATAATATTAGGAAATTCGTACAATGTGCATGTTTGTTTATTTCTGACAAAACTTCGTCAGTAATTGTGGTCTGTTCTTGCATTCCATCACATGGTCTCTCCCACACTTGTTCCCACACAGCTTACACTGACATTGATCACTTAGTTGATGGAACCTTTCCGTTCTGCACACTTTATGATGGAAACCATGGACAGCATATCGGGTCATCACATGGCGTAATGCGTAGTTCGCCCGGGTCCATTCTCTGTTAACCATGGCATCGGTAACGTAGAAATCCGACCATATTTCTTCTCGCTTCGACTTTAGCTCCTTAAGAACTTCTTGGTAGGCTTCAATGCTTTGTAGTAGCAGGCTATGACGTATGTCTTCGATGACAAATGTTTCTCTCGCAAGTACGTATGTTAGCCTTGACAAGGTATATTTTGAAAGACTCATTGCTCGTTTTAAAAATGTACCTTTCACTCTTTCTATGTCCTTTAAATTTCTTTTTGTTAAATGATTCTAAATAATTTCTAGTCCATAAGTTATGATCGGGAGAATTTAAAGGTTGAATAATTTCACAGCTGTAACTAGTGATAACTGAGTTACGTTCTTTATTCCGTGTAGGGCTCCTATGGCAGATTACTTTTTCTTTGATGTGCTGTGTGAAGAGATTGCCATTCGTCTGCAAAGTAATTCCTAAGTATTTGAAATTTTGTACTACTGGGATCGGGTCCTTGCCATGTAGAGTAGGATTACTCCCACAACGTCTCTGGCCTTGAAGACTAACCCAGCCAGCGAGCGTCTCGTTACCAAGATGCGCGGATTCGCTGCGCGTAAGATCAGTGAGCTACTGCTAGGCAGAGAGTAAAGATCATGCTGCATGTTGCCAGTGGCTAGAAAATACTGTAATAGTTGAGTGGAGGGATAATGCCGCAGAGAGAGACAGACAACATGTGGAGTGGGATAGCCAATCAGGGTGCAGCTACCTCCCCTAGCCAGGAACTCTACGAGCGGTGAGACTCGCTCCTAAGGTATATACGTAAAAACCCAGAGACTTTGTGGAGGTAATCCTACTCTACTATCACGTCCTTAGTAGCCTGTCTACCTCCATTTCTAAATGTTATCATCACTGTTTTAGTCTTGTTCATCTGTAATGCATTCCTATCTGCCCATTGTATTAGGCGATTAAATGCGATTTGTAGATGGTCGATTGACGTAGATGCTAGCACCATGTCATCTGCATATGCGTAGAATTTCACATTTTCTGAAGCCACTACGTCAGGGATTTCCGGAGTGGCAGTTATAAACAGTAGCGGGCTGAGAGGGTCGCCCTGTAACACTCCATTTGTCTGTACAATAGGTCTTGACTTGGCAACTGAGTTATCTATGCTGATCTTGTTGTCTCTCAGTATGTTACTCAGTATGTTACACAGTATGGCAAAAAGCCATATCTTAATAATACGACTATATTACTAAGGAATTGCTTGAATGCAAGAGTGTACTAAGTCCAAAAATTTCTAAATTTAATTTAGACTTAGTACACTCTTGTACTTTTCTTGCATTTTCTTAGTAATACCACACTATTTTTGGTGGTATTAAGGCATTTTTATTGGAAGAGAATTTAAGTAACAAACAGTATCTCTGAATTATTTCAATTTTGTTCTTCCCACTTTGTATTTTTTTTTCTGTTCTTTTATTTTTTTTCTAGGTATTAATTTCAAATTAGTGTTATAGTTTGTTTTATGTGTTTGTATTTAATTGTGTATTCATTTTGTAATGTATATATAACTGACTGTACCTGAACATGAGCACTTGCTTATTCGGTCATCTTTTGTGATGTAAGATTTATATAAAAAATAAAGGATATAGAAAAACTAAATAAAAAACCTGCCATTTTACCTTGGTAATTTTGTACTTTGCCTGTGGGCTCTTCTGCTTTTTACCACGCTGTAAAATAATCCCTGTCCATGCAAGCTCACCAAGTACAGTACGAACGGTGGAAGCGAGAATACCTTCACATGGCGTGCCTTGGACGGGTTGGCTTATGGAATATAGTGCAAAATAGCTCATTGAGGGAGGCCATTGTACACTGTAAGTATTAATAGCAGAGGTTCCAAACAAACTAAAAAATACTTATAAAAACTCCAAAAATACTCCAAAAGAACTTGGCGCCAAAAATCCACATATAAAACATTTAAAAAACCAGAATAAAAAAAAAAAATTGAAAAATCGAAAATCCAAACTAAAAAATCTTAAATAAAGAGTCCAAAAATAAAGATATTCATATATTAAAAATCCAAAATTTAAAAAATTAAAATCCAAAATTTATAAAATACAAAATAAATTTTTAAAAAGAAAAAGCAAAACAAGAAATTGAAATTTTCAAAAATCGATTTTTTTATTAGAAGTTGGCAACCTGGTACTTAAATATATTTAACAATCATCACACAAAAAATCTAATTTTAACAAATCTACTTTACAAAATCGCGATTTGTAAAAATACTCTTTTTTTTTTAAATCGCAATTTCTAAAAATCGACATTTTTAAAGTAGCAAATTTTAAAACTCGATTTTTTAAATTGCACTTCATATAAATCGACAAGTTACCTTCAAGGTACTTTCGAGTTACTATGGAGTTACTATGGAGTTAATATGGAGTTAATATGGAGTTTGGAGTTAATATGGAGTTACTTTGGAATTACTTTGAAGTTAAGATTCCTTCGAGTTTAGTTACTTTCAAGTTAATTTACTTTCAAGTTACTTTTTTGTTACTTTCAACTTAATTTCAAGTTAAGTTACTTTCAAGTTAAGTTACTTTCAAGTTAAGATTCTCTCAGGATTCTTTCAAGTTAAGTTACTTTCAAATTAACTTACTTCCAGTTAAGTTACTTTCAAGCAGGGTTACTTTCAAGTTAAGATTCTTTCAAGGTAACATTCTTTCAAGTTAAGTTACTTTGAAGTTACTTTGAAGTTACTTTGAAGTTACTTTGAAGTTACTTTGAAGTTACTTTGAAGTTACTTTGAAGTTACTTTGAAGTTACTTTGAAGTTACTTTCAAAAAGGTTACTTTCGAAAAGGTTACTTTCGAAAAGGTCACTTTCGAAAAGGTCACTTTCGAAAAGGTCACATTCGAAAAGGTCACATTCGAAAAGGTCACATTCGAAAAGGTCACATTCGAAAAGGTCACTTTCGAAAAGGTCACTTTCGAAAAGGTCACTTTCGAAAAGGTCACTTTCGAAAAGGTCACTTTCAAAAAGGTCACTTTCAAAAAGGTCACTTTCAAAAAAGTCACTTTCAAAAAAGTCACTTTCAAAAAAGTCACTTTCAAAAAAGTCACTTTCAAAAAAGTCACTTTCAAAAAAGTCACTTTCAAAAAAGTCACATTCAAAAAAGTCACTTTCAAAAAAGTCACTTTCAAAAAGGTCACTTTCAAAAAGGTCACTTTCAAAAAGGTCACTTTCAAAAAGGTCACTTTCAAAAAAGTCACTTTCAAAAAAGTCACTTTCAAAAAAGTCACTTTCAAAAAAGTCACTTTCAGAAAAGTCACTTTCAGAAAAGTTACTTTCAGAAAAGTTACTTTCAGAAGTTACTTTCAGAAGTTACTTTCAAAAAGGTTACTTTCAAAAAGGTTACTTTCAAAAAGGTTACTTTCAAAAAAGTTACTATCAAAAAAGTTACTATCAAAAAAGTTACTATCAAAAAAGTTACTATCAAAAAAGTTACTTTCAAAAATGTTACTTTCAAAAATGTTACTTTCAAAAATGTTACTTTCAAAAATGTTACTTTCAAAAAAGTTACTTTCAAAAAAGATACTTTCAAAAATGTTACTATCGAAGAAGTTACAAAAAAAGTTACTTTCGAAAAAGTTACTTTCGAAAAGTTACTTTCAAAAAAGTTACTTTCAAAAAAGTTACTATAAAAAAAGTTACTTTCAAAAATGTTACTTTCAAAAAGTTACTTTCAAAAAAGTTACTTTCAAAAATGTTACTATCGAAGAAGTTACAAAAAAAGTTACTTTCAAAAAAGTTACTATAAAAAAAGTTACTTTCAAAAATGTTACTTTCAAAAAGTTACTTTCAAAAAAGTTACTATCAAAAATTTTACTTTCAAAAATGTTACTATCGAAGTTACAAAAAAAGTTACTTTCGAAAAAGTTACTTTCGAAAAAGTTATTTTCTAAAAACTTACTTTCAAAAAAGTTACTTTCAAAAGTTTATTTCTGGGTGCATTTTTTTAAGTTACTTTTTAAGTTGCTTTGAAGTTGCTTTGAAGTTGCTTTGAAGTTGCTTTGAAGTTGCTTTGAAGTTGCTTTGAAGTTGCTTTGAAGTTGCTTTGAAGTTGCTTTGAAGTTGCTTTGAAGTTGCTTTGAAGTTGCTTTGAAGTTGCTTTGAAGTTGCTTTGAAGTTGCTTTGAAGTTACTTTGAAGTTAGATTTCAAAAGTTACTTTGAAGTTAGATTTCAAAAGTTACTTTCAAAAGTTACTTTCAAAAGTTACTTTCAAAAAAGTTACTTTCAAAAAAGTTACTTTCAAAAAAGTTACTTTCGAAAAAGGTTACTTTCGAAAAAGGTTACTTTCGAAAAAGGTTACTTTCAAAAAGGTTACTTTCAAAAAGGTTACTTTCAAAAAAGTTACTATCAAAAAAGTTACTTTCAAAAAAGTTACTTTCAAAAAAGTTACTTTCAAAAAAGGTTACTTTCAAAAAAGGTTACTTTCAAAAAGGTTACTTTCAAAAAGGTTACTTTCAAAAAGGTTACTTTCAAAAAGGTTACTTTCAAAAAGGTTACTTTCAAAAAGGTCACTTCAAAAAGGTCACTTTCAAAAATGTCACTTTCAAAAATGTCACTTTCAAAAAGGTCACTTTCAAAAAAGTCACTTTCAAAAAAGTTACTTTCAAAAAAGTTACTTTCAAAAAGGTTACTTTCAAAAAGGTTACTTTCAAAAAGGTTACTTTCAAAAAGGTTACTTTCAAAAAAGTTACTTTCAAAAAGGTTACTTTCAATAAAGGTTACTTTCAAAAAGGTTACTTTCAAAAAAGTTACTTTAAAAAAAGTTACTTTCAAAAAAGTTACTTTCAAAAAAGTTACTTTCAAAAAGGTTACTTTCAAAAAGGTTACTTTCAAAAAAGTTACTTTCAAAAAAGTTACTTTCAGAAAGGTTACTTTCAAAAAGGTTACTTTCAAAAAGGTTACTTTCAAAAAGGTTACTTTCAAAAAAGCTACTTTCAAAAAGGTTACTTTCAAAAAAGTAACTTTCAAAAAAGTAACTTTCAATAATGTTACTTTCAAAAAAGTTGCTATCAAAAAAGTTGCTATCAAAAAAGTTGCTTTCAAAAACGTTGCTTTCAAAAACGTTGCTTTCAAAAAAGTTGCTTTCAAAAAAGTTACTTTCAAAAACGTTACCTTCAAAAAAGTTACTTTCAAATATGTTACTTTCGAAAAAGTTACTTTCGAAAAAGTTACTTTCGAAAAAGTTACTTTCGAAAAAGTTACTTTCGAAAAAGTTACTTTCGAAAAAGTTACTTTCGAAAAAGTTACTTTCATAAGTCTTTTTCTGGGTGCATTTTTTACCGGGCTTAGGTTTTTTCTGGGTGCATTTTTTTACCGGGCTTAGGTTTTTCTGGGTGCATTTTTTACAGGGCTTAGGGTTTTTCTGGGTGCATTTTTTTACCGGGCTTAGGTTTTTCTGGGTGCATTTTTTTACTGGGCTTATGTTTTTTCTGGGTGCGTTTTTTTACCGGGCTTATGTTTTTTCTGAGTGCGTTTTTTTACCGGGCTTATGTTTTTTCTGGGTGCATTTTTTTACTGGGCTTAGGTTTTTTCTGAGTGCATTTTTTTACTGGGCTTATGTTTTTTCTGAGTGCATTTTTTTACTGGGCTTAGGTTTTTTTCTGAGTGCATTTTTTTACTGGGCTTAGGTTTTTTCTGAGTGCATTTTTTTACTGGGCTTAGGTTTTTTCTGAGTGCATTTTTTTACTGGGCTTAGGTTTTTTCTGAGTGCATTTTTTTACTGGGCTTAGCTTTTTTCTGGGTGCAATTTTTTACTGGGTGTAGGTTTTTTCTGGGTGCCTTTTTTTACTGGGCTTAGGTTTTTTTCTGGGTGCCTTTTTTTACTGGGCTTAGGTTTTTTTTCTGGGTGATTTTTTTACTGGGCTTAGGTTTTTTCTGGGTGCCTTTTTTACTGGGCTTAGGTTTTTTCTGGGCTTAAGTTTTTTCTGGGTGCATTTTTTACTGGGCTTAGGTTTTTTTCTGGGTGCCTTTTTTTACTGGACTTAGGTTTTTCCTGGGTGCATTTTTTACTGGGCTTAGGTTTTTCCTGGGTGCATTTTTTACTGGGCTTAGGATTTTTTCTGGGTGCCTTTTTTTACTGAGCTTATGTTTTTTCTGGGTGCATTTTTTTTACTGGGCTTAGGTTTTTCCTGGGTGCATTTTTTTTACTGGGCTTAGGTTTTTTCTGGGTGAATTTTTTACTGGTCTTAGGTTTTTTCTAGGTGCATTGTTTTACTGGGCTTAGGTTTTTCTGGGTGCATTTTTTACTAGGCTCAAGTTTTTTCTGTTTTTTTTGCTGGGCTTAGGTTTTTCTGGGTGCATTTTTTACTGGGCTCAGGTTTTTTCTGGGTGCATTTTTTTACTGGGCTTAGGTTTTTTCTGGGTGCATTTTTTTTACCGGGCTGAGGTTTTTCTGGTGCATTTTTTACCGGGCTTAGGTTTTTCTGGGTGCATTTTTTTACTGGGCTTAGGTTTTTTCTGGGTGCATTTTTTTACTGGGCTTAGGTTTTTTCTGGGTGCATTTTTTACTGGGCTTAGGTTTTTTCTGGGTGCACTTTTTTACTGGACTTAGGATTTTTCTGGGTGCATTTTTTTACCGGGCTTAGTTGTATTCTAGGTTCATTTTTTTACCGGGCTTAGCCGTTTTCTGGGTGCATTTTTTACTGGGCTTAGGTTTTTTCTGGCTGCATTTTTTTACTGGGCTTAAGTTTTTTCTGGGTACATTTTTTTACTGGTCTTAGGTTTTTCTGGGTGCATTTTTTACTGGGCTTAAATTTTTTCTGGGTGCATTTTTTACTGGGCTTAGGTTTTTCTGGGTGCATGTTTTTAATGGGCTTAGGTTTTTCTGGGTGCATGTTTTTAATGGGCTTATTTTTTTACTGGGATTAGGTTTTTTCTGGGTGCATTTTTTACTGGGCTTAAGTTTTTTCTGGGTGCATTTTTTATTGGGCTTACGTTTTTCTGGGGGCATTTTTATGGGCTTATTTTTTACTGGGTGCATTATTTATGGGCTTAGGTTTTTTCTGGGTGCACATTTTACTGGGTTTAAGTTTTTCTGGGTGCATTTTTTAAATGGTTTTAGGTCTTTTCTGGGTGCATTTTTTTTACTGGTCTAACATGACTAAGTCGAAAATTTAAATTTATAAAATTGAACATAGTCTACTCTTGCACTAATATCGCTTTAGTGCAAAAGTGCACAAAATCCAAAATTTAAATTTAAAATTTAAAAGTTAATTGGAAACTTGCACTAAAATCGCTTAAGACAAAAGTAGACTCAGTCCAAAATATAAATTTAACTAAATTGAATTTAGTCCACTCTTGAATTAATATCCAAATTTCCAAAATAGTAAAATTCAAAGATAGAAAATAAAAAGTTCAAAGTTAAAAAATATATAATTAAAAAGTCCAAAATTTTAAACTTATGAAATTTAAAGATCCTAAATGAAAAATAACCAAACTTCCAAATTCAAAAATTTCAAAGAGGCAAAATTTAAAAATTTAAAAATCCAAAATTTAAAAAAATAAATTGAAAACAGAGGATTAGTATTTTGATATTTTGATATTTCGATTATTGAATTTGGATTTTGGGTTTTTTATTTTGGATTTTAGATTTTAAATTCTTTTAAATTTTGGTAGTCCTGATTTTTGTTGTTTAATTTCGACTTTCTTTATTTTTTAATATTTGGATTATTGAATTTTAAATTTTGTGATTTTAAATTTTTAAATTTTGATTGTTTAGTTTTTGGATTTTTTAATCTTTCAATTTCTTTATATATTTTTGAGTTGGATTTTAAATTTTTGAGTGTTTTTATTTTTTTATTTTTTAGATTTGTTTAATGGCTTTAAATTTTCGAAATGTATGCTTTTTATTTTAATATTCGGACCTTTTTATTTTTGAATTTACAATAAAGTATTATTAAGGAATTTAGTGCAAGAGTGAACTAAGTTCAAAAATATTGAAAAATGTTGGGCCTACTCCAATATTGCACTATTCTTCTTTAACCACTGCTGCTTTGTTATTCTTCAAAATGTTATAAGAATAACAGTATGATTAGAACTTAATTTGTATCTTTTACTATAAGAATCTCTAACCAGAGAATATATTCGTTATACTAGGTATATGAACATTAATTAATACAATAAAAACATTGCAGATATCAATAACACTATATAACTTATGTAATATTTTATAATAAAGAGCTTATTGTGCACTATAGATATAGTGCAAATATCTAATTAGTTGAATCTATTTTTTATTGTGTATTAAATTCCTTTTTTGGCCAACATAGTTTTATAGTTGTGATGAAAAACGTAGCCAGCGTAATTGAGCAAGTAATAACCCGACGTTTAAAAACTAAGAAGTATCATCTTAACGTTCCGAGTCAGCTGGTTTATTAAGGCAAGACCTTGACTAGAGGTCACTGTGGTACCTGGAAGGCGTTGAGCTGTATGTGTGTGTATGCGTTTACGTGTAACGGCAAACCATCTACATAGAACTACTTCACAAGAAACCGTTAAGAATTCAAAGAGGTGTTCGTAATTTTAATCCTATCACGTGTCTTTAAGTTCGCTTGCAGGACCCACTTATATTAATCTGACACTGGACTTGTGCAAATGGAATGAGCCAACATGAGTTTGAAGTTATGACTATTATTAAATAAATAATTAAATTTTAATCATGTTCGTCTTTGCAGTTTATTGGAACAACCCTATAGAAAAACTCCGATCCTTGTTATCGTGATGGTAAAAGAGAAATAAAGGCTAGATATGGGTTGAATAGAAAGTAAGGTAGGCCTACATCTTTCCCTTGAAGTGGATTTTGATCGTCATTGCTGATTTTAACTATATTGTAAAAATTATTTATCACCTGAATAACTCTGATGTTCAGATTAACAAGCTGTAAGAAATTTTTTTACAATGTTGAGTTTAAATATTCTGTTTTATTTCTGTTAAGGATATTATATGGCCTATAAATAGATTCGCAAGACTTAATAACGCGAATTATTCTCAATTTGACAAATATTCGTATAATTTCATTCTACAGCACGTTTGAATCTCAAAATAATGCGAATTCTCATAATAATGCGAATTCAAATAATTAGATTATTCATATAATAACGCAATAAATAAACAGTTTTGGGGCGAATTTGAACAAAAATCATATTAATCGCTCCATTTTCAAACAATATTTCCGTAATTTTTATAATTTCTTAATAATTTTGACAGCAGTCGAATGCATCGACCACGATGCCATAGAAGTAGGGTTGCCAACTTGTGAAAGTGTTACTCTGTTTTAATATAAACATGCCTGCCAATACAAAACAAAAACAAAACAGAATAATGAGACATGACAGTGACTTAGAAACTAGTACCTTTTAAATTATTCCTGGCTTTGTTGGTATTTTTACAACAGATCGTGCTCTTTCATATATTTTTGTCAATTTTCACAACTGTAACCAAAATAGGGATAGGAAAACAAAGGAAGTGACAAAGAGCATCCACCAATTACAACTACCAATCATATTTTATATATCACCATTATGAATATATTATGGCAAAATCAATTTAAAAGAATGGATGGGAATTCTGGACTTACGGGATATCCCTTAAAAAATACGGGACCGGGGTTTTGGACTAAATTAAGTGAAAATGTGGGATTTTCCCGGAAAACGGGATAGTTGGCAACCCTAAGGAATGGTAAGGGAGAGCCAATGGGGAGAGCAGTAATTTTTCGCTCAAAATCGAAAAGCTCACTGAGGAAGTCAAAGAGGATGAAACTTAGAATCAAGCTAGGAAACAATGTAGGCTACACCAAATTACAAATGTTTAAGCCATTAAACACTCCTACGTGTGATAGGCCAAGACAAGTAGATAATAACCTTAAAATATAATAAAAATAATTTTTTTTTTTAAATCTACAGAGTTCACATAATTGAAGGGATCGGGGCAACATACTGATAACCCACATTTTGTGAAATAGAGTTAAGTATGCCACTGCAATCTATAAACTGCTTTCGTAACTCCTCAATAATGATTTGCCGCAGTTGCCAACAGACAGTGCTTGAGATATAATTGACAGGTTCCAACATGAAAGTTTCTTCTTTTGCTTGGAGAATATATAATCATAAATCTCATTGTCAATATGGCTAGATGCAGTAACATTCAAGTCAGAATTAGAAAAGAAAGAAAAAAAATCCAATTTGGACTCGTCTGAAGACTTTAGTGAGGACGACATTGTTGATGATCCAAATTGTATTCAAGAAAGGTAAGAGAATTCATTGAAAGAGGAAAGTGTTACGATGATGTCGCTAGAATTTAGAATTTTTATTTAGAATTTTTACTGGTTTTTACTTAGTTATGTGGAAAAATCCACGTATTTCTATTAATAATAATCTTTATGATTAAACCAAATAGACAAGATTTCCCTCTTACTAATTATTTTCTGTTATAAAATAAATGTTTGGAGAATTCATAATCTTCTACAATGACTACTGTAGATCTCCCAACTCATCTGTATTCGTATCGGTATTTAGTGAATAAAATAATAATATTATGTGTTTGGTTTGTAAATTAAAATAAATTGACATAGCAAAAAAACACAGCAATATACAACCCGGAAAGAATCTTCCTCATAGTTTGGGGCAGCCTAGTCATAACCCACAAATCAAAGGACTTATCAGTGATAAACTTGTTATAATTATCATAAAACCATCATTGTCATCATGATGCTGTAATATTCTGTTCATGAAACTGTAGCAAGTATTTAGAATGAAAAAGGAAATGTATACACAAAACTAAGAAGTCTCAGTTTTTTAAAAAACTTTGTTTTGGCTCTTGCTTAAAATTACAAAAATGTGGGTTATTATGTTGCCCCAACCTCTTCAATTAACGAATTAATTTATATTATAATAAGGGTTATTGAGCAACCATGTTTCTAATTTCATTTTAAAAAGGTATGTGCAGCTTTCTTAATTCTTTCGACAAATTGTTATATAACATGAGTCCAACTACATAAAAAGCTCTTGATTGTCTTTGCCAGTCTACAAAAAGAAACGTCCAAATTGTCCTTGTATCTGGTATTGTGATCGTGACTATAACGATGAAGCTATTTTGGAGGTTGAATTGTTACTTCAAACCTATAGCTTAGCCCTATGGATGATAGCTGGTATCAGATCAGTATCCTTCCCAGCCACCAATATTGTTTTCTTAGAAATCCAAGAAAAGAAACGTTCATGAGGGGTGGAAAATAGAATCACTGAGGCTAAAATCATCCCTTACGTGTGCAAAAAAAAAAACATACTGTTAGCTTGTTACTTCAACATGGACATACTGTACAATTAAAACACCATAAGGAGCAACTGTTTTAGTTTTGCCTTAGCTGTGTGTCTTTTTCGTCCCTCTTCCCACCATCTACGAGTTTGAAATTTTGATATAAGGCTAGTCCCAAAGCGTGTCATGATCTGTGATGTTAAAACAGTCTGAATAGTATTTTTTTTTAGCATGCGGGTGTAAAGTAGCTATGGTTATAATTCAACGGAAATCAGTAAGTTGAGTAACAAAATTAAGTTTTTCTTTGGGATTCATCATTTTACACTTTTTCGCATGTCCGTTCCATGAATTATCCTGTAGATCACACATCCAGTCTCTCTAATATGGGGTAAATCAGAACCCCTCAATATAACAATAAACCTCATGTAACAATACAATCTGCTAAGCCCACACATATCGTTATACGGAGGTTTCACTGTTTGTCATACGCAGAATTCTCATTTAACTTCCTAATAGATAAATTAGTCTCGATAACTTAGTCATAGCTTAGTTAACATGGTATTCCCAAATTAGATAGGAGTCAATAAACATACCAAGGAGTCAGGCATTATCTTAATGCTCATGATCTGTACAAAATTTTATTTTCTGAATCTTAGTTTCATTTCAGAAAAAACTCATTTGCACAAAACCATAATTTAGTTTCTTTAAATACCATGTCATCTTGAATATTTAAATTATCAATGCCCTTATTACTGACAAGTAAGCCAGTATTGTCAGCAAAAGGTAATGTTTCAGTTTATATATTTCTGGGGAAATCATTTACAAAGATTAAAAATAGTAGAGTACCCAATACAGAGCCTTGGGGCACACCACAAAGAATTTTTAGGCTTCGAGACAAACTATCATTGCTTTGTACTATGTGTTGCCTATTTTGGAGATAATGTCTAAATAAATTCAGTTCAATACCACCCATTCCATAATGTTATATTTTCATTACTAATAATGCATGTGAGGCCATGTCAAAGAACTCGCTTAATGCCAAAAGGGATATTCTCTTCTTTTCGAAAGTATTTAGCACACAATTATCGAAGAAAACATCTTACAGCATCTGTAGTATTTTTTTCCGTACGAAAGCCAAATCGATTACAATTTTTAAAAAGGACTATAGGTTTCGAAATATACATAAAATGTTTTTTCGTAATAGTCTTAACTATCTTCGACATGACTGGAAGTATTGAAATGGGACGGTAATTTTCACATTAATGGATTACCTTTATTGTATATGGGTGTTACTTCAGAAAATTTTAAGAAGTCCAGAAAATGCCCCTGATTAAGTGAATAGTTTATACGATAAGCCAAAGGAAAAGTTATGAAGGTTCCAATTGTGTTGATAAAGTGTATTGTGATACCATAAATACTTTTAGCTTGTGATTCATATTGTTTACAGTCATCCATACATCATGTGGAGTCACCAATTCCCATTTAAAATTTGTCTCTGGAGATACATGGTTGCCAAATAATCCACTACCTGTAAAACTATCAACATTATTCTTCACAAATTTGTCTTTAATGTTCATATAATAAGTATTCAAATCATCAGGTTCAATATAACATGTCCATTTGTCATCTATTGTCTTTTGTTGGTTAATTAAATTCCAACCGGTTTTACATTTGTTGGCATTATTTCCATTAAACGAAGCACTTGCAATATTTTTACTTAAGTCTGTTTTTGTGGTGCAGTACACCGTATATAAAGTATATAATACTTCATTAATAAATTTCATTTTGCTAGTGCTAAGCTTAATGAGATATATGTAAAAGTTCAGCCTAAAAACACTAATATGTACAACACCAATCGAAAATCTGAATTCTGGAACTAAGTTTACAATATTTAACCAAATAATATAAAATATTACAGTGGCAGAATTCACAAATTATAATTTATATTAGTAATTAATAATTATATATATGTAGGATTGAAGAAAGTTGTAACATTAATCTCAATAACATAAAAATATTTCATCAGTTGTTGATAGAACAAATAGGCCCATATAAGATAGTTCTACTTCCGTATAGAATGCTAGTTTGAGATATTATTTTTGATTGGTTGTAAAATATTTACTATTGGCATACAGTTTATTATATACATTAATATGCATATAATCACAATTGCATATATAATTTTTTGCTTAATAAATTTCATAAAAACATTTTTTTTAAACATGTATCATTAATCACAGTAAGATATTTTCTTGAGGTAGGTCTACAATGGATAAAATGAGATTCTTGTATCGTTACAATTAATAGGTGTTAATTGTATAAAGTGGAAATTATATATTGACACCAGGTTAATTATTCTAGTGCTTTTAGGCTGAACTTTTACACATACCTTAATATCTTAACATTAATACTTGTTTCATATTCTTAAGTTCAATAGTACACAAGCTTGAGCCAATCCTAGAGCTAACACTATTTTTTTAAATTGAATAGACTATGTTACCTTATCGGAAACAATTCGTTAAAATTTATCTGAAACCAGTTTAAAAAGTAATAAAAAACAGTAATATCATTACATTGGTTTCAATTTTAAAAATTATTTAACATATTTGCTCCAAAAGATGTAAGCTAAGATGTACCAACATAACAGTAGACTAACAAGAACATTCAAACTTTAAGTAATGTTTGTTTCCTAAATTCTTACCCAATTACTGTATTTTACGGACATAATGTTCCCTATTACAGGTCATGGAGGCCCCGAGGGTTCCAGGAGGTTGAGGCTCCCGGATTTTTATACAATCGGCACACGATGGTGGTAAGGATAACTGTTAAAACATTCATAACTTCGCGTAAATTATATCTTTTTTCCTCACCTGTAAATTCTACCAATTTGAATAAATGTGAATTAGAAAAATATATTTGTCTAAACTTATATTAAAAAATTCAAACTTTTATCCTGGCTGTGATCATGTTTTGCATACTAGGTAAACCCATTCCTTTTACCCCTCAACATCAGAACTATCAGATCAAGTATGGGGATCGAACTCGTACCTCCAGACTCGATGTCAGGGAACGGTTGGGAGTTTATTGGGTCTAACAAAAATAATTTTATGAGCTGAAAGATGCAATGATTTTGAAAGATTGTGGTTATGATAAAAAATGTATTAATTGCCATCCTGCCGTGAATAAGACTTGTAACATCTGTAAGCAAGAGTCAATATAAATCAAGTCAGTAGTTACTATCATGTACATGAAAAAATCAAGGCAATACAAATAATTTTACCTAATTGATAGCATCTTCCTGCTTAAGTTTATATGCAACCCGTTCTGAAATAATCACTCAATGAGAGTTCAGTGGATTTAAAGAATTGCCCCCTTAATAGTTCCCTTGAATTCAAATGTTCCCTAAAATACTGTAGTTATTTAATTATAACTTAATGTACTTGAAAAAAAATTAGGCTATTAAGTTCTAACTTAATAAAATATCTTGAATATGAAATTTCAGCATTTGGATAGTTAATGTGGTGAATGAAAGTGAAATTAAAGTGGGGCAAGAATGCGGATCGCTGACTTGATTGACGTGGGAGGAGGTATTATCATTTTAAACAACATCCGTTTAGCAGCTTTTCTTTACGTAAGCTATACACCTTCACACCTTACATTTGTCACAGCCTTTCTTTTACTTCGGATAAACATGTTTCATCCGTACCTAAAGTGTATTTGAGGTGTCTAGTTGCAAAGATGGCCAAGTCCATCAACACATTTTTTTCAGGAGAGCTGAAAAACTAATACATACATTTCAACCCCAATTCTGACTCTTGATGACTTCCAGAACTTTAGTTTACTTCTTCTGGAGCCTTCATAACACATTTTACAGAAAACCAGTGCTTTAATTTGGGAGATATGAGTAAAAACAGATTGGACTCGTCCACTTTTGAAACTCAATGTTGGACTTGGCCAATTTTGAAACAAATATATAGGGACTTGGCGCTTCCTAGAACGACTTTTTCCACTTTCCTCCACATAATAATATGTTAATAAAAACCCAAGTTGCCAATAAATAGCTTCACCTACAACACAATGTCAGCCATATTGCTAACACACACTGATCAGCGGTCACGTGATTGATATCTGCTTTCTCATTGGCCGAATTTGAAACTAATCTCTTAGGACTTGGCCGTTCTTTGAAAGTAACTGGTATTTTCAACAGCTTTTTAAAGCGGTTTTTCGCTGGTTTTGAAGCTTGATATCACCATAACATATTCCTTGTTCATAGGAGATTCCATATTGCCATAAATCTCCAAAGTTTTAAAAAATGGACTTGGCCATGCTTGAAACTAGACACCTCATTTATTCAACGATAGAATTTCTTCATCCATTTCCCATTCATGCTGTCGTCGGGGTAACCTGATTTCCTGCATCCTATGCCGGTAGCCTAACCTACAGGCTCTTTTGCCTTCTTTGCAGCCCATGTGCGTTATTACAACAAGTTTTTATATACTTATTATTGCAGACATGAAATATTATTACATTTGAAGGGTCCACGGAAAGAATATGCTAAGTCACGTTTTATAAATTTTTCAGGAGAGCAATTTTTAACTTCGAAACCCTACAAAAGCTAACTTGGCATATAGTTATTTTTACCATACTATGTTGCAAAGAAACATACTGAAAATGGTGTTAATGAAGTTTAGAAATAAAATATTAAATAGAAGGTATTCCTAATATATTATGTTAGCTAAATTCAAAATTTAAAAACTTGGAGATACGTCACTTTGGAATTGTTCTTCCATTTAAAAGGAACCGTCTAATTAAATATTAAATTTGTTATAGTTCGTAGTAATCTAGCCTCAGACTTAACTACGGATAATTTTCTTCTTTCGGAATGTAAAATTGTCAATAAATAACAGAGTATTGTTTTACAAAAGTAGACTAGTCCTGCTATAACTTTAAAAAATGTGAAATACAGACATTGGGAAATTATAGCAATAAAAGAGACTTGCCTTTAAAATTTGCAAATACAGTAAACTGTTTCTGAGGACCTGAGTAAATGTGAAATAATGTTATTGGAATATACAAGCAAATAGAATGTATTTGTGGGCGTAATAAATACGAAATACAATGATACAGCAGTATCGAAAGGCCTAAGCACAAAATAAAGATTATTGTGCTGATGGTGTTAATTATCCATGTGGAAAACGTTAACCGTAGCACAGGAGTGCCTGAATTTGAAGACTGGCCTAAAGAAAATACCTGGATTTCTACCAAACAAATTCTGTCTTCCTCACTATGGATAAGCCTGCAAAAATGAACTGCAACACAATCTCAGCGCGCAGTCTCCTCGGCAGAAGTCATTGCAATAAGACAGAAACCCTACCTTACAGTCTATATTACTGTCGTAAGGGAAAGCTGCTAAAAATAACACACACGAATTTATATAAAAGATTTAAACGCAGTCTAACCTCTGAAGCATTTAGAAACACTATCTCCAATTTTTTTAAACCGCAGTTCAAATGTTTTTTCAGTTTAATTCTAGTTAAAGAGAATCATCAGGTAAGTAGTTTTCGTATTTTCTTAAACCTTCATTATTGTATATTCAATCCTTTCTAATTTGTACATTTAACGTCACTCAAAGATCAAATAAAGAAATAGTTGATATAAACAAGTTTCTTACGAAGTACCGCCTTATAATAATGAATTATTCAATCTTAAAATATTGTTCATGAATACTTAGGCCTATCTTAGTAATGTCATAAAGAGTAAGATTTTATGAGTCTGAAGGACAGTATATTACATTAGAATATGGAGATTTCTACATCTAAAAGTGATATCCAATATCAGCAACCCCTATTCTGTGAAAAAGAGAACTAAACATTTTATATCATAGGCAAGAAACCACTTATTGATATATGGTCTACTCGTATTTAAGAACTAGGTACGGAATACCAAAGTCCTATAGCCCAGGAATCCAAGAACTAGTCCCCTTTTCCAAAGAATTACTTCTTCCACCATGTAGACAGGGGAAGAGAATTTCCCCACATGTCTAACCACATATCACATGTAACTTTTCCACCGGGGACTTAATTGAATATAGTTGCACCTTGCATATTAATATTATTATTCTACATTATTCGACATTATATTTCACTATTCACTTTTTAATTTCAGTCTGTGTTTTGCGAAAATTCCATGATATATGACTATTTCATATATCTTAGTGCAAATGCCGATTCTTCTTAAGTGACACATAGGCTGTAATCGGAGGTTTTCACTGCTTACTGATATATAAATTCGTCACCTCAAAAACTATAAAAGCAGAATATTATATATTAATATTAATAATTATAATTTATGTAAAATGTGAGGATTTTATACAAGTGTCACAATTGTCTTAAACTGCATTGTCATTCATGATTTACCAGTTATCATACTAAAATTTTCCTCGTCAATTTCAAACATAGAGAAC
Source organism: Ectobius pallidus (assembly GCA_964059195.1). NCBI lineage: Eukaryota > Metazoa > Arthropoda > Insecta > Blattodea > Ectobiidae > Ectobius > Ectobius pallidus. Next base: position 79,054,999 of record CAXKWD010000006.1, read on the forward strand.
ACTGACGATTTGACTTGATTAATTATTATTTATATCAATACACAAAATCAGCTCTGAATTCTGAAAGGATTAAAGTAGCATTACCTGGTTGTCTTCCCGCATACGTGATATCCATGTTACACTCTTGAGCGTTCAATAAATATACAGACGATATTGTAAATATGCTACCCAAGATTGAATTTCCGTATATAATTTGAAATCCAGAACTATGATATTACGGAATTCTTGAGGTGCATGGACCAGTCATAACTAGGGTCAGGATCCTTAGGTTTTAAACTACAGTATTTGGTCCTTGCTAGGTAACTGTCATATTTTAATAATTATCCATTTCACAGTCATGGTAGTCACATAGTTCAAACTTATAAAACCTAAAAATGGTCCAATATGACGTTAATAACTAATAATGGCTAAATGTGATTTTTAAATTAAAATACAATAAAATACTTAAATTAATAGACCTATTATGTAATATATCTAATATTATTATTGTTCTACGAAAAATAAATTACTTTCTAAAGATATGTCTCCATTTTGCCTTGTTCATTGTTGCCAATACAGTTATAAGAGAAAATTTGCATTTTGTATTTTTTTCATTTTGTATCCCATTGTCTCGGTAAACGACCTTAGTGATCTGAAATCCCCGGTTACTTTAGAAGCAAATTGAAGGCATTCTTAAGAGGCTTACACTTAGAAGTTACTAATTCCACTTTCTGACAAGGAAAATCCAGTACATTATTTATTCGTACTATAGAAGTGTGGTAGGAAAATTCATGAAAAAACTTTAACAACATTAATATTTTCACAATTTTCTGAGAGGGCTTGATTTGCATCGCGTTAAATCCGAATCCGCGGTAAACCGGATCGCTGAATTTACATTTACTTTGACTGTAATTTACATTAGAGAACATTGTTCCCCGCATACTAATAATTTATGTGTACATTTATTTATTTTCTTATCAATCATATAAATAAGTCTAAACCCATATCAAAATTGGAATCATAGTAGCCGTCTTGCTCTCATGGCCTGCCATTGTGTTTTACCACTACTGCCTACCTTCTATTCTATCAGAAAATATTGTATGCAAAAGACGTTGCTATACAAGTTTCCCATCTAATTTTCGGAACTCTGTAAACCTAAGATCTACTTGTCAGTCGTCCTTATTCTCTGACTGTTGCTTAAAGACCTTACAGTTACTTTATACCGCTTGGATATTCATTGAACGCTCATTCTGTGCCATATCAGTGCTAGAATGTAGGGAATATCCTACAAGCAGGAAATCTGTCCTCACATGTATCCCCGTACTCTGTGACTTCCTTGACGGACGGCAGGTCGTTATACATGCGTTGGATAGGGGTGAGCCGACTCCAACTCTGATTGTTTTCCTGACCCTTCTTCAGCAGAGTGCGGATGGATTTCTGCATGCCCCACACAAAGGGAGATGTCTTGCACACCAGTAGTTGAACACATCCGGATTCGTCGTCGGTGTAACGCTCTTGTATTCCTCTGATCACTTTGTCTGGTAAAGTCTCTTCTTGGGCTTTCTTCAGTAGGTCATTCACCTGAAATTCAAAAGAGAAAACAACGGAACCTGATTTATGAATAAAATTTGATTTGGACACTTTTTTTTTCTTGCAACACAACACAAAGAGACAGATACACATACTGACACGTTTCTGAAAATTATATTTAGTTGACCTCAAAACTTTCATTTATGCTGAAAATTCAGCATCGAATAATAAATAGGTAGAGAAAGTAGTAAAAATGTTACAAGTTTTCTTGTACGAAATTGTTGATTTTCATTTCTACAATATTTTAGTTACTGTGCAAACAGTTTGCGCAACCGTCTTGATTTTCTTTTGATTGTAACATATTAATCTAATAATTCCCTTAAATGACATTCCGAAAATGTTTGGAAAAGAAGATTTTAAAGGGTGACTACTAAAAAAAATTAAAGATTCCACAAACTTTTGGGGAAATGTAATTTTGTATTATGCTAAGTTAACAACAATTTTATTCTTCGCGGAATATGAATTGAACGAGTCAAATGTTCTGCAGCAGTGTACGACCCGCTGTTCATTCAATTATTTTTAAAAAGTTAATAATAATAATAATAATAATAATAATAATAATAATAATAATAATAACGACAATAATAAAAGATAATATATTGAAAATAATGGTTAATAAAAAAATTACTGAACTCATGATGAATTTTTAAACTTAAAAGTGACTGTAAATATGTTATTTTTCTTGTTTGTGCTTCATTTCTAACACTCAAATGCCTGTATTTGTGCCTGAAGACAGTATAATAAATATAATTTTAAATGTTGATAGTATACCTAATAATGAAATCAATAATAGTAACATTAACGGGTGAGTTTAAGCGAATGACTGCAGTTACAATAAAACTGTTACCTAATAACCTTTAAGGTAAATTTTTTAACCTGTTGATGAAGCCTAGTTGTCGGTTCCGTTCAAATCATATGCGGAAAAAGTCAGTGAATATACGCTAATATAAGTGAGTATACGTGTAATTCTGTTCAAAAACCAATCTCAATTGCAATTAGATAATGGGCATCCTACCATATTTGTATGAAGTGATTGTACTAGAAACCTATAAGTTATCTGATGAACTTTCGACCTTGAATGCACAGTGCAAGTTAGTTAAATAACTCCTTTAGGAAGAAAGAAAAGGAATCAAACTCTGAACCCCTGCCCTTTAAGCAAACGCATGCAATGCAAATGGGTGGGGACGCCGTGGGCCCTACGTTCCCATGGTAATGGGGCCAACATCCGGGCTTGAATCCGCATAAAATAACTTTCTCCTATGATGCATGTCCCTTTGTTTGACTCATCGGTCTTCGTCTCCTTATTGCTTTATTACCTACCTAATATTCAATAACCATGTTCTTCTCATGTCGATTCATGTTTGATGTATAAGAAAAAGATTTCTCAAACAATGGCAATGAATCATGCTCGCATAGTTATTGCAGGAATTACATTTATTATGCACTGTAACCCTGAGAAATCTAGCAGAACAAATAATAAAAAAAATCCCTTTAGGTAGGCCTACAGGCTGAGGTAGATTTCGAAGTGCTTTTGGTTTAATTTATTGTCGCTGCGCAGCACTCTTCTTCTTTAGCCTTGGCATGGCAAATCCTCAATAATAACCGCAAAAAAAATAAGAGGAAAGAGCACTGTAACGAGGCCTAAATACGCTAACAGTGGATTTAACCAAGAAACTACTGATCAATACATCTGGTTTTATTAAAACTCATAAGGTTACTATGTATTAAAAAAAAAACTTCGTTTTACATAACCAGTAGTTTATTGTTTCATTAAGTCGGCCGTAAGAAGGGCTTAACCTTCGTAAGAAATTGATATAAGAAGAACTGAAATATTTTTGTTTATAAAAAGAGAGTATTCTGTAATTATGTTTCAGCTACTTGATGGAGGAGTAGCGGCTCCGGTCAAGGAAACCATCATTAACGTTGGTGTCGGCATGCTCACCACATGCCCCCCCAATCCTGCACTCTGCCTTCGGTAGATGACGCAGATCCCTTAAAGGATGTAGCGCCACGGAGTTTAGTATAGTTTTAGTTTCATAAATACAAGCAATAAATAATGTTTTTGTATCACAAGACAATAATACTAACCTTGTAGTCCCAATGTTCTATGAGGACAACACTCTTTTTTCATTGAGCCGTAACTTTCATATTAAACTCCTTTTTACTGAGAATTATTTTATCACAGCAATATCAAAGTGTACCATATGAAATAGAAATAAATCTGAAATCGTTCTTATAAAAAGAGAGTTGTTTATTATGTTTTAAATTGATATTATATTTTATTATTTATTTTTTATTTTACCATGCATTATTGTTCTAAAGGTGTGTAACTATTATTTTTAATATTTCAAACTCTATTACATTGGTAATTTTATCCTTAGTCCGTCCTCATACATTCCTTTCGCCATGCCTTCAGGCTGAGGTATATTTGTAAGTGTTGTTGTTTTTCCAACATTCAAATCTCGCCTTATTTGAGAGCTATCAAGAAACTAATTATTGGTTTGTAGAGTACTCATCAAGAGCTTTTCAATGATATCTTACAAGACGTGGTTTCAAAAATTTCGAATTTTCATCCACCCACCCCCACTCGTACCCCCAAAACCCCCGAATCGTTGGTGTCACTGTGAACGCCATAGGCACTTAATAAACAAGTAACTATTCCTTATATCGGCACCCGAGAAATGGCATGAACAGTTGTGATATCTAGCCTTTAATGATATAATTATTCACTACACCACTCAATTCACTTCCGATCTACAAAAATAAGTAGACTCGAGGGTCACGAACTTGTTCCTTTAATAAAATTCTCTGTCGATGGTTACAACTTATTTTAAAGTTGAAACGACAATGAATTAGTTGCAGATTCCAAAGCATTGCAGACGGCTCAGGTTTTATTTCCTGCCACGGCGAGGTGGCACATTTTCGAGTCACAAAGAGAAATTTATTTTTATCATGTCTTTTCTTAAAATGCACAAATTCACATACTTATTTTCCTTTGCATTAATTGGAAAAATCTATTTAAAAATCGTGTTTTTCTGCTTAAGTCCTCTTTAGCCTCGAGATTTTCAGTAAAAGTCCTCTTTAGCCCCCAGTTTCTTTCAGCAAAAGTCCTAGTTACTCCCTTTTAAGCCCTTCAATAAAATTTAGCCTTTTTTTTTAGGTTCTATAAGATTCATATATTTGGAAGCAAGGGGCATGAAACGGAAAAGTACGTTAAAATGTTCTATTTAGGAAGCTGGGTAAAAAAATAGGTTAAAACCTTCAAATCCGGGCTCTATTCATCATCATCCAGCCGAAACCGTTGAAGCTATAAATATGAAATTTGGTCACTTATATTGTATAATATAAATAAATAAATATTACTTACTGAAAAAAAATTGAAAAAATTTCAACTTCTAAAAGGGTCACAAGAGGATTTAAAGTTTATATGGATAAATATTATAACAGTTCTATTGACTTAAAACTCATAAGTACCGGTACTAAAATAAATAAATAATATTATTATTCATGTATTTTTTATTTAATCTTTAAGGGATGACAGGGGTTATAAAAGTTTGTATTCCAAGAAATATGTTTTAGTTACATTTCTTGTAAGTTAGGCTAAAAACTCTACAATACAAATAGTGAAACACGTACACCAGCATTTTCCAAAATTCAGCTCCTGAAGGATATATGAAAGAAAAGGAGCCATAAGAGGGTTCAAAGTTTACGTGGAGAAACATGAGATATGTGAGTCAGTTGGAGAATTTAATGTTGTATCGGCATGTTGCCATGGTAGCACAGTCGGTAAGAGCAGCGGCACGGAGCGCCGAAGATCCTGATTCAAATCCCGGCCCTGGCATTGAATTTTTCAGTCTGACTTCACCTTTCCATCTTAGCCTACACACGGCCAGTGTGAAAGAATATCATTCCATTAATTAACATCATTGGTAACATTTTGTAAAAACATTCCAAAACATAAATTATTAAAGTGTATTTCTTATTTCTTAGCAAATCAAACCCTAAGGGGATTTCATCCTAAATAATTAAGAAGGGGGAAATGAAATGAAAGTATGTATTAGGAAAATAGGTTTTTGTCAGATTTTTAAAAATTGACATAAATACTCTACAGCACAAGTAATTTAACATGTAGCTTCATCATTTCCCAGAATTCAAACCCTCGGAGTTTAATAAACGAAAAGGAGTCGTAATGGGAGTCAAAGTTTACTTTCTCATTTACAACAATATTCAATAACTTGACAAAATTAGTAAAACAAGAAGTAAGGATTCAAATACAGAGGAAGAATTATTTCTAGCGAACTACGAAATCCCGCAAAAGAAGCTGCGGGCAACAGCTAGTAAGTTATAATTTATAAAGTAAAAGTAATCCTGATACTAATAGGCTACCTGTGATGTTTGTCCGCAGCCTGCAGCACATTTTTTTCCGAACCGACTGTGCTATCAAGTTGAAATTTCCACATAGAGGGGAGTTATGGAGAACGTATGGTGACAATTTCAGACCTCTAGGTCAAAGGGTCTCGGGTTTATGGTAATTTTATAATATGGCAGTTTTAGATTACAGTTTGTATAATTATTGTAGGTCTATTATTTTCAGCATTGATGGCATATTGACATTTATATAGAGTTCCGTAGCTTAGACGACTGTGGAAAAATGTATAATAAATTACTGTGAATAAAGTTGATATAATCCTACTCATTGAGTATTCTTAACATGAATAAACTTTTACTTATTTTTGTAGCAGTAAGATTAATATGGGCCTGCCAACCAAAACCAGGATCAATATGAATACCTAACAACTTGATTAGTGTTTTCTGGATCATCAGCTGCACGACCGAAATTGAGTTTTATCTCAACAGTTTATTTGTGGAGATTATTATAATTATACCAATTAATAGTTTTAAGGACGTGCCACCTAACTTATCTTCTAAAATATCGATATTGTTTTATATATATATATATATATATATATATATATATATATATATATTTATATTGCAAACATGTACATTTCTAGACATCAAATCAGGGTTGTCCATACGAAGGGTTAAGTGGCCGAATGCGTCATTGAAATTTCTGGGGGGTTGAAAATTGTTGCAGAATTAGAATTTGTGTTGAAAATAAAAACGATGAAGTTTTTATAACTTCAAAAGGTAACAAAAACCTATCCTAATTCTGCACATTATTTTCAGTAATTATTTGTTATCAGCTATGTAGCCTTATGATCTAAAAGCAGCCTCGATAAACTTTTTTTTCAATTGGCACTGTTTTTATTACAAATAACAAATATTACAATATAGACTTCAAAATGCATGTTATAGTCAGTGGTCTCAAGGTTATAGCATGTATATCTCTGAATGTACTGTACTTAATGTCGTAGTCTACTTCAGAAAACAATATCACAAAAAAAAGCTGATGTACTGTACAATCAAAAGGTATTTAAAGAAAGAAAACTTCCGAAGTTCGGTACTGCTTGAATAGGTTTTTATGATTTTAAATTACAAGAAAAGTTTTTGGGAGGGGTGCAGCGTCCCCTCTAGCTCACCCCTGGCTATGGGCCTGGGTGTGGGCACCCCTGATTAAATACTATATCAATAACAATTAAAATTATGGCTGTAGAACATATTACAATGGTAATGAAAACAACGATGAGGGGGGAAGAAGAAGAAGAAGAAGAAATAGGAAGAAGATGAAAGGAAGTAGGAGGGAAAGATTCATCGAGGACAGCCTAGTTGAGAATATCAGTGCCATCTATGAACAAACACATGAAAAGGTTGCGCCAAAGGCTATGCTAACCAACTAGTAGTAATGCTTCATGAGTTGCATATACGTTAGGGAGAGAATTGAAGGAAAGTTTTCGCCTCAAGTTTCTATTTTTTGAAGTTGCTTTTATTATCCCCTTTATGAAGTATCAGTTATTACCAAACAAACATTCTACTTGATCTTGTTTGTTTGTTTGTTTTTTTTTTTGAGATGTCAGTTCTTATGAACAAATCTTACTATTAAATTATATTTTAAAATATTAAAAGACAATGTTTTGCTTGGTTTGTGCAAGATGAGCGTAACATCTACTCAACAGTTGTAATTCAGATAATTCTTATGGCTAGTATAATTTTTATGTCCAATACAATCATTTACAATCAGTAAAGCTCAAAATAGAATGGTAATAAAGTTAATAATAATAATAATAAAATCAGGTAAACTGATGTAAAAAAGTGCCAGTATGTTTATGTTTAATCAGTTATGACTGCAATTATGATATGCAGAAAATGTTTTTTTTTTAATTGATTTCCAAGTTAAGCTCCAGATTTATTCATTATTCAGGGCTTACGGAAGAACAATGGTCTAGTTTTTTTAATCAGATTAAAATCTTCCAGCATCAGCTGAACTGTACAGATTTGTGATATCTTGACAATCGTACACTCACATAATAATACCAAAAAAGTCAAATTGGCCGGTTTCGGGATTTGAACCTGGAACTCCAGAATGTGAGGCCAAGACGTTACCATCTCGGCCATCTGGGTCAGTTTAACGGTCTAGTTGGATAAGCGCATGTAAAATAATAGTGTTTTTGGTCATAGCTAACTGTATTTTAATTTTCAAAGCCTTATAAGATCACAGTAAAACAATAAGCTATGTTGTCAAGATAACTGATGTGCTTTTTTTTATATAAATTCTTTCGAATACGTATATTATCATAAAATAGGCACTAAATTGAGCATTGCTCCGAAACAGGTCAACCGATTTTGTCCAATATCAATAGACTTCTTCCCATGGACATTATAAATGTGTATACCAAGTTTCGTAAAAATCCGGTAAAGCGTATTTGAGTTACCGCGTCTTTAAATTAGACACTAAATTGGGTTTTACTCCGGTACCGGTCTACCGATTTGGTCCAGTATCAGTAGACGACTTCCCATGTACATTATAAATGGGTATACAAAGTTTAAGGAATATCCAGTAAAGCATATGAGTTATCGCGACTTCTTATATATTAACATAAAAGGCACTAAATTTGGCATTATTCCGGTACTGGCCAACTGATTTGGTCGAATATCAATAGAAGTCTTCCCATGGACATTATAAATGCGTATACGAAGTTTCATAAAAATCCGATAAAGCGTATTTGAGTTATTGCGCCTTTAAAATAGACACTAAATTGGGTTTTACTCCGGTACCTTGCAACAGATTATGTTAAAATTCAATAGGGTATTTTTCATGGGCGTCATAAATGCGTATACCAAGTTTCATGGAAATCCGATTCAGCGTATTTCAGCTATGGCGCCTTTCTAATATAATCTATTAAAATAGGCACTAAATTGGGCATTACTCCGGTACCGATGAACCGATTTGGTTCAATATCAATAGGGTTCTTCCCATGGACATTATAAATGTGTTTTCCAAGTTTCATGAAAATCCGAAAAAGCGTATTTGAGTTATGGTGCGTACAGACACACGGACAGACAGACAGACGGACGGACAGACATTTTTTCGTCCCCCACACAATCTCATAAAGTACCATACTGGCACTTAATAATAATAATAATAATAATAATAATAATAATAATAATAATAATAATAATAATAATAATAATAATGTCAGAGTATGAGAATGGGACAGGGTCGTTTTGAGATCAGCGCACTGAGTTCATAAAACATTAAGGAGCTTTCTAAGGACTCGTTTTAGGTTAATAAAGCAACAATTCCACAACCACATGAAGGATATACTGTATCGATTTACTAATCAATTTTCTTTTAATACCAGATTTAAGTGGGGGTAAGTTGTGAAATATTCACAATTTTTGGTCAAAATTAGCATTATTGGTGTTTTGTTTAAACAAATATGTACCTTAATGTATATGTCGGCTAAGATCCAGGGCCCTGAGGTACTTTTAAGTATCCCGTACTTTCCGATAATGAAAAGGCTACACTCGTTAAATATTTAAATCTTAGTGGTGAAAATAAATATTTTTTGAGAGAATTGAACTGCCCTCTAAAGCTTATCCCTAAAAAACTAAATCAATATTAAAACTGGTTTAATTTTTTTTTTAAATCAGTTTAAGGATGGCTACTACTAATGTGGCTACTACACACTTTTCTTTTAAATATCATATAAAGATCATTTTTCCATACTTTTTACTGTACTGTATGTGTATGCATTCAAGGAGTCTGAAAATTTTACTGTAAGTTCTACAGAGACAAATAGCACATGGGTTCTCTATTATGTCAACAGTTTTTACGATAAAAAAATGAAAGGTGTGTGGTGACCATGAATTCTGTCTTAAAATTGAGACTTACATTGAATATTATTTTACCTCCATTTACAGAAAAATATACAGAAAAACTAATGTGTGACTTTTCCTAAATATATCCTGTCAATAAAAGTTCAGACATTTTATTGAAAAAAATTGTTTGACAAGTTTCATTTCGAAATATGAAAATTTTCACAACTATTTTTGTGTGACTCAAAACCTAATAAACTGACAGAAATTAAACTTTTCACGTTTCATCATATTACACCACGAATATGTTTACAAAAAATCCAAGTACATAGCTTTAAAAATGTATAAAATAGAAGTTTCACCTACTACCTTCCTTAAATATTTAACTTTTTAATAGCTCATTGTGAGGCGGAAGATAGTTTTTAAATCATGAGGAAAATTTCAATGAAATAGGAGGTTTATGAGTGATATCTGAACACTAGGATAACCATGTGTATCTTTTAACATAAAGCATTACGATGTACTTATATATTTTTAATAATGTCGAACTAAGCAAATTTTCTTCGTACTCAGCTTTGTTTACTACTTTCGCTAATAAGACCTACAGTATATATGTAATTTTCATCTTCATCTGAAAACCCAAATACCTCAATTTTATTTAGATGTCACTGAACACAATGCATAATGCTTCATATTTGATATATTTACCTGTATTCGAATTATTCTACATGTTTTATTTAAATTTACCAGTTCAAAGGAATGAATTTATAATCGTATCACACTGTTTAGGTTATATTACGTTGGTATCAATTCTTTTATAAAGGCTATGTATTTATATCCAGAAACAGGGCTGTAAATGTGATCGTGATCAACACTAATATCTCTGTTCCTAACCTAAAAGCCACCAACCAAGTTCCACATGTCGCTAACACCAATATCACGATTCCTAACTTAACTGCCATTTACTTAGAATCGCGGGTAAATAACGCGGGAAACAGCCTACTTGACAATATATTGACTACAAACTCATTATACCAGTGCACTTTGATAATTCTGCACGCATTTTAATGTTGTGTGACTGTTAAGAGTTAACTTCAATTACCTAGCTAGATGTTTCTTTCCTGGATACCTTTCAAATTGGGCTAATTCTTTACATGTGTTTAGGCCTACTAGGGTTACATAATCTACGAAAATAGAGTTTTCTTGCTTACCTCTACTGACGGGTTTTCCAATATCCACGATAAAGGAGATCCTGCTGGAGCTTTCTTTTTAAAAGATCGTCCTGTTCCAACATGAGGAGACGGTTGTACCAAGGAGTTACTTATCTGTAATAAGAAAAAAAAAACTTTATAATGATAGCATTGACATACACATATCTTACAGTCTTCTATAAAAAAAAAATACCACCGTATTTTCATGTCTCTTTTATAATAATAAAATATATGCTAAACTTAAGAACAAATGTATATTAAATTAAAGTCATAACTACTTCGAACTAGAATAAGAACGATTGTAAATATTAATGAAAGATTTTTAGGTCTGTATATAATAGGTCTGTATATACTCGTTTTTGTCTAAACTTATTCCATAAGACACTAACAAACTAAAGTCTGTGAGATTTTCTTGGCAAGGATTTTTAGAGAGAGAAAGATAGATTCACTCATCTTTTGTTTTATTTAGGGACTTGACGGCAAATGGGAAATCTTTTCCGTGTCGTCCGTAGAATCAATGGCGGAATAGTCTTATATGAGCTGGAAATACTAACGTTCCTTACCGAGAATACTTTTGAACTGCAGATTGTGACGGCAAATGATTAACAGCTAACAACCTGCCTCCAATCTTGTGTGTCAAGTTCCAACTTTAGTCGTTCCTCTTTTAGGCAGAGCTCACTTAAACAGGTATTTTGCCTTTTGCTCTCAGTGTATAGTTCATGTAACTCCTCATTATCTGAATGTAGAAGATTGGGTAAAATCGCATTGTAGGGGGGCCCACTTTGAAAACCAACTTTCTCCTCATAAAACACCTAATATCACACGTATTTTGTTATAGTTCTCTAAAGAGACGATGTTACCTCGACGAATGATTTGGATCAACCCAATCACCCTAAACGTTACACTTTCTTTTATAACACGATCTGGCGGAAACTAACGTGAATTCCGCCATATTTTTATCTCCATATGATGATGAAACTCGTGACTGGACGTTAGAGGTGTGACGTCACACCAGCTGAACACGTTTAATTCTGGGAAACAGGTTGACCAATACAATGAACCTCGCGGGAGGTACATATGGCACATTTACGAAACGGGAGAATTCAGAATGCCCTACTAAATTAATATCACTGTTCATAACCTAACAGAACATGTCCCTAATACTAATATGACCGTTCCTAACCTAACTGCCACTAAACTAGAACTTCTGCAGAATTCATAAAGCCCTACTAAATTAATATCACCGTTCATAACCTAACAGAACCTGTCACTAATTAGTAACAACGTTCCTAACCTAACTGCCACTAAACTAGAATTTCGGGAGAATTCAGAATGTTCTACTAAATTAATATCACTATTCATAACCTAACAGAACCTCTCACTAATGATATATGATAAGCAATGTACAAGAAGCGTCATGTTGGTCAACCTGCCTCGCTGAGAAACAAAAAAATCACCGTCCGTGGCAACCTGCGCACATCGCTGCCGAAGATTCTTTCTTGTAAATTTTAAATCTCTTTGATAAGATCATTAGAGTTTTTCAGTCCACACGTATCACGTATCACACCCTACCACTCTTCATCTGATTTTGCAAGCTCTTCTTATTGAGAGTCGCTTAGGCATATACACACACCACAGTGAAGTTTTAAGGCTTTGGTGGAATGATGTTTTGTTTTCTTCTTGGAACTATGAGAAAATCTCACCAGACACACCTGGATTAATTCGTGATACAACAATATATAGGTTAAGTTCGATAGTATTCATGCCAACATTCATACACGGAGCAACAGTGCCAATAGGGGGACAATAAGTACAAAACCTATTTCAAAATAGCAACATACTACTACGGAAATTAAATTAATCAACGTTGTGCACCTACATGTAATTATAAAGTTGTCGCACGTGTTCTGCACAATATGCATGGATATTGCACTTCGGCTGACGAACATTAGTGCAAATAATACACATAAAAGTATATATATAACTATATATAAATATATATGTATATGTATATATATATATATATATTCCTACACACACATTCATCACATAAAAGTTATCCCCGGGATTAGACACGCGAAAGATTTTACATAGAAGCCTGTCTTGTAGACACTCTTTATCATGCCTGAATATTTAACTATATTTTGCTCAGAGTCTTGTGAGACAGTGAAATGGGTAGATATTGTCCTCCCTAGAACCGGACCTAAAGTAAACAAGTATGTCTGTCTCACTCCTACATAGATAGGAGTAATTTACAAATCGCGACTTCTTCAGCTACCAAGAGGCCTACTTGTTAAAAAAAAAAAATTAAACGCAATCCTCGAATGTAGGGTAAATAATGGTACAACGGGGTGGGGGGGGAAGCGGACCGACTCTTGTAGCTGATTTCAGAGCCTTATGATACGAAATAAATCTAAGAGATGTAACGGAAACGTTTGTTTTCATAAGCAATGTAAATTACGTGAAATTATTTCTCAATTCAGCAAATTATCGGCTGTAGAAACTTAGATATTTTAGATACTTAGATATTTTAGTCGGTCCGCTTCCCCCCCCCTACCTGTACAATAAAGTAAATCTAGATTCGTGTAATAGCGTAGTAGGCCTACAGTTGCAAAGTAATTATAATTATTTTATAGACAGCAATTGCTATAATTTACTGTCGCCCTTATGGAAAAACGTATTATTGTGGTTAACTATGTAAATTATATGAACACAGTTTAAACATTAATTCTTATAAGCAGCTCCATTTTATGAAAAGGGGGCAAACTATAAAACGATAATTTTACAGTAGCCTATAATCAAGTATTCATACTGCAAGGTTTTATGTTAGAACATGTGTTGTCTGCACACCTTATTTTGTCAATAAACAGCTATTTTTTACAGAACGTAGAGAGAGATACATTAGACGAATGTTTTCACGTAAATAACTCATTTTCATCCGAATAACTCATTTTAGCTCAATAAAATTCTGGTATAATCCGCCTAAAAATTGGAGCAAAACACTAATCAGGAAAGTAAAGCACTATAAATGGGCATAAAAATGTTTTATTACCAGTTGTGCAATGAAGATGATTGCGTTGAGAGCAATGGCACCTAGTTTTGTGGAGTCGAGACCGAGGAGACGGAAGAAGCCAGAGAAGATGCCGTGCTGGATACCAATGTCATCTCCTTCCCTCAGCCACTGAGGACGATTTCTCAGCAGGCTAGAACTCACCAGGTGAGCCACCCCCTGGGCAGTGTTGAGCCCCAGGAACTTGCCAGCCATGTCCAAGCCTTCCCGGAACTTGGTCACCACAGCTGTAATATGCAAAAACACAAACTATTTTTAGTATTCCTAACATTAATAATAAGAATTTGTCCAGTGAAAAACCTCTGGTTGCTCTAGCATAATTATGCAACCCTATTTATAAATCATAACAAGGTAAATTAAACACATACTTTGTTTACCAAAAATTCAAAGTAGAATACTAGTTGTAAATCAAAACTCAATAAAACTTTTCTCTCTTCAACTGTCGTTCCGATCACATGATAATCATTCCGGGTGAAGAGCTCGATTTAATGCATTTTATATGCACATTAAGCTATGTTATTGTCTATTTTGCTAAAAATATTTTTCTATAAAAGTTTCTGTAATAGGTATATTGTGTTGAGAACGAATAAACTGTAGGCGTACCTAACAATCAATGTAATAGACAATAAGAATGGTTTCGCATACGGCAGTCCACGACCTTACGGTGGGAGGGTTGAGGGAATTGAAACCCCCTCCAAGTATCTGAGATTTTTTTTAGGATTAGGCCTATAACATCATGTTATGAAATAAATAAATAAATAAATAAATAAAATCAGGTAAACGGATGTAACAAAGTGCCAGTATGTTTTTGTTTAATCAGTTATGACTGCTATTATGATATGCAGAATATGTGTTTTTTTTTTTTTTTATTGATTTCCAAGTTAAGCTCCAGATTTATTAATTAAGCAGAGCTTACGGAAGAACAAAGGTCTAGTTTTTTAATGAGATTAAAATATTCCAGCATCACCTGAACTGTACATATTTGTGATATCATGACAATCGCACACTCACATAAAAATAAAAATAAAAATTCAAATTGGCCGGTTTCGGCTTTTGAACCATGGACTCCAGAATGTGAGGTCAAGACGTTACCATCTCGGCCACCAGGTTCATTTTAACGGTCTAGTTGGATAAGCGCATGTAAATCAATAGTGTTTTTTGTCATAGCTACCTGTATTTTAATTTCCAAGGCCTTATAAGATCACAGTAAAACAATAGGCTATGTTGTCAAGATAACTGATTTTCATTTTTTTAAATAAATTCTTTCGAACACGTATATTACCATAAGGCAATAAATTGGGCATTACTCCGGTACCGGTGAACCGATTTGGTTCAATATCAATAGGGTTCTTCCCATGGACATTACAAATGTGTTTTCCAAGTTTCGTGAAAATCCGAAAAAGCGTATTTGAGTTATGGCGCGTACAGACACACGGACAGACGGACAGACATTTTTCGTCCCCACACACAATCTCATAAAGTACCATACTGGCACTTAATAACACTGGTTTATTATATTTTCATACATAACACAGCAGTATTATAAAACTCCTGTAAATTTTAATTTCCCATTAATGATTCTATATTCTCGTAGTTTATTGAAGATTTAAATTTCAAAACGGCGTGATGTTGGTAGTTCTTCAGCATAACAATGCACATACTTAATCTCAATGTGCAAGTTATCTGAATAATTTCTATTGTAGAGGAAAGCCTTATATGCCTATTGTTATTAAATAATTTATTAATACTGGTGGGTTTTTAATGTTTTACTTCTTATAGCAGTGATGCGTTACTGATAAATAAAATTTCCTTCGAAATTGCTCGTTTCGATGGCCTGGATATTTGTGAGGTGTGATCGGTTGGATCTCTTGAGTCCAATGGATGTCAGCTTAATTCCTGCAAAATTTCAATACGTAAAAACCAATCTTCTGGAATGGACTTACCTCCAGAAACCAGTACGTGTAGTTAAACGAAATTACTACGTCAGCAATCAACTTGCCGATACAGAAACAACAGAATATAGATACAGTGATTCATAGTGTTATCATATCCTACAGTACAATGATTTCTCAAAAGAAAGGTTTTATTTATAGACTATTTAAAAGAAGAAATGGACCTGTACCTGTACCTAAAGAAAAAAGTTTCAAAGACTGTGCTGCATAACTAACATATTATTTATAGTGTACTAATGATCACAAACTGTTTAGGTACCAAAAATAGTGTGTATTAAGTGTGCAAGGACATGGAGCTGAAACAACATTATACTCAACCCCCTCCCAACAGAATTTCACCGTACGCCCATGCGGCAGTCTTATGTTTATTCAATACAAATCTATTGTGAAACACATAAACTTCCTCTACCTAAATAAAATTTTTGCCTCTTAGTTATACTTCATGTATGACTTTCTGTCATGTAAATTGGTTGTACAAATGAAGAGAATGTCGTTACCGCATCGCATCCCCGAAGGATAAACAACCCAAATAAAATCTTATTAATGCACACACAAATCTTCCCTAATTCTAAACATGGGCAATATAACTTTCTCACTCCACATTCTGATACAGTATAGGAGGCCGTATTGCAAAGAGCGCGTATTCAGTTGTTTCAACCTCATGCAAAGCTTTATTGTTCATCAGGCAAGACCGGGGTTCTACAAACCATAAGTTTCTGTTCTGTGCTACAAACAGTGGGTGGCTTATACTGTAGTCCAAAGCAGAGTACTTCCCTGCGGGGTGCACTGCTGATTAGAGGGGCAAGAGGCGATATATTGCTCCGGTGGAGAAGGAGGAGGTGAGGTGCACCATCACAGGTGGCTAGGCAGATTCTTATTGGTCGCCGGCATGCTTGCGCGCGCAACGGTCACATTCCTTGCATTCCTCACAGGGAAGTTCTTTGCTTTGGAGAACAATAGCTATCGTTGAGAGATTTTTGTAAAAAAGATGTTTCAAATAAAACTTTTAGCTCTTAGTATAAGCACCTCATATACAGTAAAAAAAAAAAAATTGCACGATGATTATTAATTCGATGTTTTTGAAACTGATAGCGTCTTACTTAAAAGACCGTAAACAATATGTTGTTTTTAATCATTGTCCTTCCTTTGTTTATGATGTAAATTCTGTGTACCATAGGGCTCTAATTTAGGGCCACTTCTTTTCCTAATCTTTATAAATGATTTACCAGATATTGTTAAAAATTCTAAATGCTTATTGTTTGCAGATGACTTAAAAATATGTAAAGAGATACGTTTTTTATCAGATGAATTGGAATTACAATTAACAATAGACAAGCTTTTTGAATGGAGTATCCAAAAAAATTTGGCGTTTAATGTTAGAAAATGCTATTTCATGAGTTTTCACAGATTTTCACTTCACTCGATTATTCAATACAGATGAATTCGGAAACGTTAACAAGAATATTTACCATTAAAGATTTAGGATTAATTATTACGTATAATTTAAATTTTCGAAAGCATATTGATAAAATAATAGATGAAGCTTATGGAGAGTTAGGATTTATTTTTCGTAATTCCAAAAATATTAAAGACGAACGTGTTTTACAATTACTTTATAATAGTTTTGTACGCAGTAAGTTAGAATATGCATCAGTTATATGGTCACCATTGTATAAAACTCATATTAATGACATAGAAAAAATGCAGAAGAGTTTTCTTCGATATATGTATTTTAAAAAATATGATAGATCTGCTTTAATTGATAGAATTTCACCTGCCTTCCACTCCGGCGGCCCGGGTTCGATTCCCGGCCGGGTCGGGGATTTTTCAGTAGTGAAAAATCCCTTTCCCGGGTTCAGGACTGGGTGTTTGTCAGTAGGTTAAGTCTTATGTTAAGATAATGCACATTGTGCGCGATTCCTTAATTATTATAATACTTTATTAAATGAATTTAAATTTGTTACTTTAATTGGTAGAAGGTTGGTAGCGCAACAGTTATTCTTATATAAAATTATCAATGGTAAAATTGATAGTAATGAACTTTTAAAACGTATTAAATTTAATGTAGTGCAATAAAATTTAAAGAATAGGGAATTGTTATATATTCCTGTCATTAGGTCAAAGATATTAGAATGTTCATCTTTCATTCAAATGTGTAAACGATATAATTCTCTATCACTTCAAAATGCTCTTCTGGATTTTGACTTGTCATTGAATCAATACATAGGACTTCTTCATAAACTGTTATATGTTCCATATGATTTGGCTTAATTTTTAGATTGTCTTATTTATTGTATTGTATTTTTATACTGTACAACATGTATTGGCGAAACTACGCCAACTGTAATTGGGATTTATTCCTGTAGTTGGCCGAATAAAATAAATGAATAAACATCAATTGAATTATATTAATTGAGATGTCAGCTGAAAATATTATGTATGTACATTATTGAAGACAGATGTTCTATTTTAGAAAGTGATTCGCGTGTGTTGGTTGTTATGGGGACGGAATGGGCCTTGGTTTCGGCCTTCGATAAAGGCTTGTATTATGATAGTTTTACTTACGGCACTAGTGCTTTTGTAATTTTTACAGCACTGAGTTTTTTTTTCTTCTTTCTTTTCTTTCATAGTCACCAGATTGCGTGTGGGAATGTCAAGTTACGATCCACGGCAACAATATTCTTAAGTAGCCTACCACTAATTAGTTACGTCGGGCAAAAAAAATTGAACAAAATCGTTAGAGCGTTTTCGAGAAAATCATGAAAAAGATATTTTCTTCACGTAAAGTGTTCTCTCAAAGTAAAACTTCAACTCTGAATCTCGGGGTCGAACACAATACTTCCTCTTTCTATGGTACGGATAGAGGAAGTATTAAATGGGATAAAATCCCAATGCGGACGGCCCATACCTTATAATAATAATAATAGATTTTATTGTCATTAAGTCATTTTGACAATAGACAACGTCAACTTATTTCATCACAAATAAAATTATGTAGGCCTATACATAATAATAAAACACACTGTAAAATATACAGATTCCTGGCATGCACATTGCAATTCAGATGAGATAACTCTCAACATCACACTATAAAATTACAGTCAAAAAAGTTCCCTCAACTCATAAAAAGGGTGATTTATTAACCATTCATACTAGGTTTTCTTAAAAATGGGTCAAGTTATATCTGGATTTTGTAATAAAGGAAGCTTATTAAATAATTTATGCCCTATAATCTCATAAATATTGACTGATTTTGCCAATCAGTAGGCTATATATATATATATATATATGTCTGTGTGTGTGTGTGTCTATTGTTTCTTGTGTTGTAAGAGTGTATGTTATCTCTGAATTTAAAATTGGCAACTCTTTCTTTGTGTGAATTAATACATAATATATATATATATATATATAAATTTATTACAGTCATAATTTTATGTTGAAAAAATGAAGGTCTACAGTGAGTCATGTATGAAGATCCAGTAGGCCTAATTATCCTAATGGCCTTCTTTTGCAATCGCAGAATATCACTTACGTAGCTGGAGTTGCCCCACAAAATAATGCCGTACACTAAAATGCTTTGGAAAAATGAAAAATAAGAATCTCTAATGTAATTGTCAGGTACATAATTCCTAAGACTCATTAACAAATAAATATCCTTAGACATCCTACCGCTAATATATCTTATATGTTGTTTTTATGACAATTTATTGTCCATGTACACACCCAAAAACTTGACGCTAAGAGGTTTGTCAGGGGGAACTTTATCTTTTAAAACTAAAAATTATTTTCTGGGTTTTAGCATCATTGAGCAGAAATACATTAATTCTTAACCGGAGCGATGCCTGTGTGATGGTTTCATTTACAAGTATTTTTAAGGTATTGATATCCTTACTAGAATGAAGGAACGTCGGGTCATCTGCGTACAACACTGTACACGAAAAGATATTATCTTCATAAAAACCTAAAATCACATATATTTTGTTATGCTCCGTTCTGTGGAAAGGAGCCTACTGTCTTGACGAGTGATTTGATCCATTTCCTCGATATTTATTTCGCAGAATCTATAGAAACGGCACAAACGGAAAAAAGTGAGAATGATGGGTCAACAGGTTGACAAACACAACAAACCACGCGGCCCTGCTAAACGAATGTCTCCGTTCCTAATCTTATAAAACCTGTCACTAACACTAATATTTCTGTTCCTAACATAACTCCCAGCAACCTAGGATCTAGATGACACTACTTAACACATTCGCTACCGTGCAAGCCATTTGGCGTGGAAGAAAAGCCAGCACTTCCCTCCCGTCCACGCCAGCTGGCGTTTAAGCGCCCGCGCCAATTTTTTTTATATTTCTTCAAGGAAATGGTTGAAGGTCGTTGTTTCCATTTACGGCAAAGATAGGGGGGTGAATACACTTGCTAGTTTCCATTTAAGGCAATAGATGGTGGGTCAATACACTTGTTGGATTTACAGAAACCCTAAAATTATGTCGTTGACCTCCTGACAACAAAAGAATTCCATGTGCTTTTGAAGACTAGTTTAGCAACGCCGGTCAGTAGCGTGAAGAATGGTTAGCATTAGGCTTAGTGGGAATTCCGTGTGCAGTGACAAAAGAGATAAATGTGATTATAGGCGTAGGCCATTATCAGGTGAAGAGATAGACGAGTTATTATTCAACAATGATTGTGGTGTTGAATTAATCCCGTCTGCTGCAGCTCCGCGGCCACTCAACAAACACAGAAGTCTTCCTGAAAGTATGTAAAATTTTTATGCAATAATTTCATATAGTTTTCAAGAAAAACTGAAAATAGTGAGGTACTGTAAATTCATGTGTATGTTTAAATGGCCATTTTAAAATCCCTGGGCTGGGGCATTTAAAGAGCTGGCAGGTAGTCAGTAGTGAATGTGTTAAGTTAATGCAGAGATAGCACCTAACACAGCGCACCGGACATTGTACTGATACCCATGAAGTAAGAAGCATAGTGTTGGTAATCTTGCTTCGGTGGGAGGAAAAAAAAAGGGGGGAAACATTGCAGTATCCGTGCGAACCTACATACCACAAGAAATTTGCCTCTTCATTGGGACTGTGCCATAAATGATGTCCAATAAGTTGCACAACTTTCTCACTTGACGCGCAATACACAACCTCAAAAAAATAAAAATAAAATAACGTAAAGTAAAGTAAAATAAAATAAAATAGGAAGATTATACCAGCAGATCAACTTTAATTATTTTATTGCCTAGACCTTTCGATGCGAATATTTTCTTCGTGACCTAGGATATAAATGAAAAGATCGGGGGAAAATAATGCTAACCCACACAAAACTCATTTTGAATATTACATTTTTAAAGTTTACTCAAACCTGCAAATCTTATCTTTTTTGGTACATATTATGTTATTAACAAGAGTTATCGACAGAATTAGTCTATGCTCAGAAACATAGTAAATAAGAAAAATATATAAATAATGCAACAATCTCAACTTTAACAAATGAACTCGCATACAAATGTGCTTTTTATTTAAATAACTTACATACGGTTAAAAATAACGACAATGCATGGTATGTATGTCTAACCTGACAATTATTTTGACCAAGAGCTTATGTACTAACTTCTTGTATGTGCCTATCCTGTATGTTTCTGTTTTATCTTTTCATTGTACAAATTGTTTTGAAATATGACGATTCACAACGTGTAGAAAACGAAATGACTGAATAAAGTGGAATACAGGAGTCTTAGCAGTATAAAATAATATAAGTATCCTAGGTATTTGCTATTAAAAATTCAAATAATTGTACATTTCAGGTTCCCTGAAGAAGATGCAGACACATCGAAAGGTCTAGGCAATAAAATAATAAAAGTTAAGCTGATATCATTTGTGTATTTAATTTTATTCATCGAACTGAACGGTCTTATAATATAACTTGTATTTTAATACAATCTCCAGGATAAATATATTTAGGGATCTTACCAAATTATATAATAATATTTTCCTTACAGCATCACATTACATTAACTGAATGAACAATTGCTCTAGATTTACTAAGTCAAGAAATTAAATCATGAAAGAGAATGCAAATCGAAGTCAAAATAAAAATTTGCATTTATTTCTATTGTCTGTCATGTCAGGAAATTGCCGAATTTTAGGCTATAACGTCAGAATCTGTAGAAACCCTATATAAAGTAGGTTTTTGGCAAAGTCCCAATGTTGGGGGCACGTTCTAACGATACGTATCTGCACGCACGATGGATTTTTTTTCTTCAAAACAGGATGACCTAAGTTACTATCTTTCTAGTCCATTGGTAGCAGTTGACTAGGAACGGTGATATTAGCGTTTAGTGACAGGTTTTAGGCTATGAACAGTGATATGGCAGCAGTCTTGTCAAAGATGATGATTGATGATGGGGTCTCTCCTCAACACTACCAAGTAAAATCTAAGCTTATGTGATAGCTTCCCATAACCACAAACAAAGCTCACAACTCACGATAATTCGCTGCTGAAATATAGTAATGCCATTGTTGGCAACCTAACTGCCAGTAACCTAAGATTGTATCTAGCTAAAATATCATTCTTCATAGCCTAACACTTGTCTGGTGTTACCAGTAACTAAACTAATGAGTGACACTGTTGTTACCCCATCACTCACCTAGGGTTATCACTATATAAACTAATAACGCTGTTGTTAATGTAAATGCCACTATCCTAGGGACAGCATCAGCTAATCTAACGCCACAGTTAACTATCACTGGCCTAGGGTTATAAATAGCGCTTCCAGCATTGAAAACAACTACACCAATAAGATGCAGGGAACTAATGAGAGTGACGGAAGACAAGCTATTTCCCACGCAATAAGTTTATCACACTTGTAATGTAATGTAATGCCCAATACAAAAGTGATTCAACATACCTCTAATGTTTCCTCTATGGGGAAAATTTTCTTAGCTGAACTTTATATTTTAATTTAAAACATACAAAAGGAACGAAAAATGTTACACAAATATTGTGCAATCTCAAAACACGCAAAGAAGCACACGGCTGGCCGCGGAATTTGATATTGTAACATCATCTTCAGTGTTCATTAATTCAAAAATGATATCTTCTCTCTGCTATAGTGGAATGGCTAACTACCATCCCTAAGGTCACTTGTGTGGGACTCATAATCCTCCATAACACTATGGTAAAGTAACAGGCCCTACGCCTATACTAAGAAGACTAATACTATTTCCGTACAGGCTACATAATTGGGAAGAAAAATGATTTTAACCAGGTTCTGATATCTAGGGTCATACTACTGTACTACTGAACAGAATGAGAATAGGTCGAAAAGTTTATAGTGATGATAAACTGCAATCATCTGAGTTGGAATGCACTATTTTCGTGTCAAGTTAGAAGTAAGACACTTATTATTAAATTCCTACGGAAATATTAAAACTGGGAGGAGAAGCCATGATTCCATACATAATGCGTCTGATCAGTATATCGATAAATAATGCAACACTCCCGCATGATTGGAAATCGGCTATTGTAGTACCAATATATAAGAATGGCGATAAAACGAAAGTAGAAAACTATAGGCCAATTAGCCTAACATCTGTTGTCTGTAAAGTGATGGAACATATAATTGCAAAATATATTCGGGACTTTTTAACAACAAGCGACTGGTTTTATGAGGGCCAACATGGCTTTAGGGAAGGATTTTCATGTGATAGTCAAATGATCTCACTATTCCAAGATATAGCTGAAGTAGTTGATAAAGGAGGAAGAATAGATGCAACTGTTATTGACTTTTCAAAGGCTTTTGACTTAGTGCCGCATGGAAAACTTTTAGATAAAATAATCAGACTAGGAATTGACCATAGGGTGGTACTCTGGATAAAGGCATTCTTAGAGGGGAGGACACAGAAAGTAAGGGTAGGTAAAGAAACTTCTAGAGCCGAACTTGTCAAATCGGGAGTACCGCAAGGAAGCGTTCTTGGCCCTCTACTTTTTCTCATATATATTAATGATCTCTGCAAAAACATTAAATCTAAAGTGAGATTATTTGCTGATGACTGCATTATTTATAAAATAATTCGTGATATTAGAGATACTGAAATAATCCAAAGTGATCTCGATAAAATTGTTAGTTGGGCTACATTAAACGGTATGAAAATAAATGACACCAAAAGTAAGTCAATAGCATTCTGCAGAAGGAAACAAGAAATCCGGTTAAACTACAAAATAGGTGACGCAACGGTCCCACAAGAAGAATGTTGTAAATATCTAGGGGTATATCTTAATTCAAATTTGACATGGGATAGCCAAATTGACCAGGTATCGGGTAAAGCGTGGAGGGCGTTACATTTTGTGATGAGAAACTTAAAAAAGGCAAACCCAAAGACCAAACAAGTTGCTTACATGACACTAGTACGTCCATTAATGGAATATGGTGCAGGTTGTTGGGATCCATACAGAACCCAACAAATCAATTCGCTCGAAAGACTTCAGCGCAGGGCAGCTAAATTTGTCACAGGAAAACGTGACCATGGTGAAGAACTTGTTACCGAACTAGGATGGGAAAAATTAGAAACTAGGCGCAAGCAAGCCAGGTTATGTTCACTGTACAGGGCATATATCGGACAAAAAGCATGGAGTGATATTTCAGCACGTTTAGAAAAGCCAACTTACTATGGAAGAAACGATCATGAGTACAAGATTAAGACTATTCGACAAACAACTGATGTAGGCAAATTTTCCTTCCTAAATAGAACAATAAACGATTGGAACAAACTCCCTGCAGAGGTTTTCATGACCTGTCCCTCCTTAGGGTCCTTTAAAAGAAAGATAAAATGTGTTTAATTCTTGTCTTTATGATGTGCATGTATTATTTAATTTCTTTAAATACTTGGCTTGTACTTATTTGTACTTATTTATATTGATATGTAATAATTTTAGTTACATGCATTTTATCTAAGTTGACATGTATTTTATCTCATGTCTATTTTTTTTAACTTGTCTTTAACTTTTAGTGAAATTTCCTTGCCTGTCTATTAGGTGAGGCTTTGTTATTAGTATGGGTATCTGAATTAGTTTTTAATATGTATTTGACTACCACTGCCACCGGGCAAATGCCCAATTGCAGTGTAAATTAACAATAATAATAATAAAAAAATTATGAATTGCAACGGAGTTTACGCTGCTGGATATATCTTCATGTTCAGTTGAAAACTTAAGAAACTGGAAACATGGCAAGTCAAGTCCTGAAGTTACATTTCTTTAGATTTCTGACATAACATGTTTTCCAAGTGTTCTCTATTTAACCTGGTTTTAAATATATGTATATGTATATATATATATGTGTGTGTGTGTGTGTGTGTGTGTGTGTGTGAGAGAGAGAGAGAGAGTGTGTGTGTTTGTGTGTGTGAGTGAGTGAGTGAGAGAGAGAGTGAGAGAGTGAGAGAGTGAGAGAGAGAGAGAGAGAGAGAGAGAGAGAGAGAGTGTGTGTATATAGGTGGTTGATTGAACAAGTAGAAGATATTGGGTTTTTTTATATTCATGATTTCATTGGATTCTACTCGGCCTAAATAAACAAGTGACAGATTATTCACTAGTACCTAGTATTTTTATCAGAATAATATTCAACGTATTACTAGAAAACAGACAAAAAAAGATCATAGTATAAATCAACGTATGGAGAAATGCCATATTATCATAACATCTTACCTCCAGCATCCAAGAGACTTCTAATTTGACGTTCTCTGTTGTTATAATATTCTGCATCATCCATATAATATCTTATGCGAGCAGCATAACCATGTGAAATGGCACACAGAGTAATGAACACCAAACACTGATGCCTTACCATCATTAGGTATATACTTCCACTATACGTCCTAGTACGCGATGAATGGTTTTACTTATAGGTTATGTAAATACCAATGCGCGGACTCTGAAGTTTGTATATTCACTCATGAAACGAACCATTCGATAAAATAAAGCAAAGTGCACCTTCCTTTCTTGAACAAGCTGAATAACTATGATATTGTCGCAGATGACCTGTCAACCACAAAATCTTACGTTTAACTTCCGCAAGTTGAAAGACAACTAGCTATGGAGACTGCTTGCTGTACTAATGTGTTTATGAGTTGGTTGAACTCAACAGAGGTCGCGCTCGTGAGGGTGGAGAAACTGGAGTAAAACTTTGGCGTTACTTGCCCACCGCCATGCACATTATTGCGACTATTAATATATAATAAAAAAAGTGCAATTATGTGAACGGCACTTCGTGTTTCATTTTTCAGATATAACCTCAATGTATCTTCTTCGGATTTTTTTTCCCTTTTCTAGTGATTTTCTTGTATGTGGTATTTGATATAGCCAGTGGCGTATGGAAGGAGGGGTCCAGGAAGTCCGGACCTCCCTCGAAATCAAAACTTAAAATTCTATTTAAGTTATTTAAGCTCAATTTTGTCAAATATTTCATTATTTTATTTAATACTAAAATAATGAACTTGTAAATGCTGGCCTATTATTTCCATTGCTCCATGTGTTATTTAACGTTTCTTATAAATAGTAATAAAACGATTTCTTGTTTAAGTTGGCATGCCTTAGAGTATAGGAAACAAATTTGCTAACTAGTTTTTCAATGCTAAAATAGCGTCAAATGTGATTTTTATTGGTTCAATATTTAAAAATTTTCCGGAGACGAACCCCCCCCCCCCCGGCACTTTCGACCCTCCCCGAAATTATTTTCTGGCTACCCCACTGGATATAGCCTCGCCTAGTGTCGGGATATCTCCATATGATCCCCGGATATGATCAGGCCGTCATTATCACCTTCATGATCAGAATGAGTGTGTGATTGGTCCTATGTGTTCGTGTTGTCTCGGAGGTGGCCCCAGCATTGGGCTGAACACTTTATCGGGAAGGCCCTCCATGTTCTTGTCTGGTAAAAAAAGTATGTATCCATAAAAAACTCCTCTCCGACAGGTCCGGGTGGGGTGGACCGCATAAACGTCCGTACAACGAACGAGGTTAAACCGAGAAAGAAGAAGTGGAACTTGCCATAAAACAAACAAAAAATGCTGCTGTATTGGAACTAGAAACTAAGTACAACTTTTATATTAATGCTCTGAAATTAATATTATGTGAGATTGTGAGAATTTTTAATTGTCAGCTAAGTCAAATTGTACATTGAAGTCTGTTTAATGTAAATCGCACTTGAGGTACTATAAAATAGTACATTATGCAACAAGCACATGATGACATTTATTAAGAAACGAGTATGTTTATGAAACGAGCAACGCGATTTTCAATATTTTCGTACGAATTTCTTAATTACCATTATAGACAAGTTGCATACGACTGTTTTTGTTCGACCACAATTAGTCTACATGTTTAAATTTTGAGAATTTAGATTCACGCAAACGAACCGGCTACGCTTCAGCTTCGCATCAGCTAGATGTCTTCTACGAGAGATGGCAGATTACGGCGTCAGTCAAATCGAAGTTTTCTTTTCCTGTTTTCTTCAAACCAACGGGTTTCTACAGCACGTAATGAATTCATTTTAGTATGATATTAAAATTAACACGAACAGAATTTATTTTATTTTAAATAAAGGCCATTTATTACGGAGATTTCAGCTCCTACTCTCAAGATCTCAAGATCGTTCCGTGTTCGATAATAATCGACACTCCACCAGTTTCGAAATAGAAAACAGTGTCGATATGAGTGTCATGATACCGTTACATCACACGTAATAAGCGTATTATGGTATGGTCGAACAAAAAATATTTTTTGATTGTGAGCGAAGAAATTTTCCAGCAATCGTTGGAAGCTATTTTAAGCTGTCCCTTTAATAACTAGGCATGTTCGATTTATGAAAAAAAAAATGCTGTTTTACTTGCCTTCTCACACCTACATGGTCCGGAGAAATGTAATATTCCTCCACCAATTCAGTGTTTATACCAATTATTGATTCAGAGTAAAACCAGAGATTCTACAAGGTAAAATTATACAAAATTCTAGTACAATCACTACTATATTCTCAGCCTCTAGAATAGCGGCTCCCAGCCAGTGTCACGGCACCCTCGAAATAATTATTTTGTTTTGGGAATCCCCATAATTTTCTTGCATAATTTAGAGCACTTATTTTATTATAGGCTATATTTTACAATAAAGCATGCTAGCAATATTATTTTCATGTTTATCTAAAATTAACTCCCGAAGACAACATATTTTACATAACATGAAACCCTTCTAAAAATAAAACACAGTAAAATAGTACTTTCCATGTGGATGCTGAGCCTACATTGAAGCAATCGGTTTCGACAGATTGGCTCAAAAGAAGACACTGAAAATTTGCAAATTTTAACCACCAATTCAAATTTCCACCTAAGTTACTTCGAAAATCACAAACACCGAAAGACACAAGACTTTAGTGACAGTGTATGACGAAAACTCTTACCCCAACACAAGGAGCAGTGAAAGTTGGGGGTTAGCCGAATGTTGAAATGAAAGCATATCCGACCTCGGCAAGGGATTTAGATAATAATCAGTATTCTGTGTCTACACCCAGCTAACGATAATTTTTCGTAAATTTTTTACACAGCCAAACAAACTTTAAGGAATGCAAATCTTTTTAGAAACGGGAATAATTTCCTTTGGGGACCAATTTCAGGTTAGAGCAGTGTTTCTCAACTTGCGGAACACAAAAGGTGTAACTTGAATTCACGCGAGACACTCTTCTGTATCTGGTACCCTATGATCCCCAGGTGGGGCGAAGGGGCCTCCAATGGAGGTTTCATTACCTATACTAATTTTGATATGCTTATTTTCCGAGAGAGGGTAGAGGGACAGGTGGTAAGCCCATCGCCTCGCAACCCCCCTCTGGAAACTAAGTATTTCTTGGACGTGAAAGGGCCGAGAAATTTTGTCCAGAAGCTCTAATTTAGGCTTGGAGTTCTTTTACGTGCCGTAAATCTACGACACGGGACCCCCAGCTTAAAGTCCCTCCCGGAGGACTCCGTGCCCAGGATTTTTACGTCCTGAAAAATCCATCGACCGCGGCCGGGTTCGAGATACTCTTAAGGTCTTACAAATTATTATCAATTAAAAGTACATTTTTAATATTATTTGTAACTTTATGACGTAAATGTAATTGTAATTTAATGAGATACAACTATTGCAATGTAGGATAAACATAGCGATTCACATTTTGGAATTTGTTTATTTGAGTAACATATGTTATGTCAATAATAATGTTATATTAACCAATTAGGCTTGCCGCACACGGAGCCACTTGTGGTCGCCACCGGTGGCGACCACAAGCTGCGAGAAGGGCTTTTACATGGAGTTTAAATGGAGAATTAAAAAATAGCCGCACACACGACCACTGCAGACGCCAGTGTCAGCCACACGCTGGGGGAGACGCTCGTTCTCGCAGCAAGTGGCCGCCACCGGTGGTCGAGTTTTGCCGCACACGGCAGCCACTTGTGGTCGCCACAGGCTCTCTAGCGTGCTACAGTGGCTTACAGCTCCCTCTGGCGTGCTACAGTGGCATACAGCTCCCTTCTTTAAGAACTTTGGTCCCTAATCTATTGTGTGCCCTTATGTGAAATCTAATATATAGGCCTAGTAACTACGGCAATGCATAAAAATATAAAAATAAAAAATACATTTATAACCTAAAATATTTAAAAATGAATAAACTATTCCTTATTACTGATAATTAGCCTTCTGGAATGTTGTGTTGATTTTAGATAGCAAATTAATGAACGATAGAGCATTATATTTAATTTACAATAAAATCACTCACTTTGTTGCTAATAAAGTAAGTAATTGCTACTGGGATACATGAATCTGTGAAATTTAACATGATACAGAAAATATGAATTGACGGAGTTTCTCAGATAAAATGATTTTCATTTGCCTGAAAGTAACGATTTTTATTGTGTATGGAAATGCTTCTCTGTAACTCCACTGAAACAATTGGTGCTTATTGAGAACAACACTTCATAAATAACTATAATAAGTTACAATACGCCGAAATTACCAAATACCTAAAAGACAAAAAAAAAATAATATTAATAATAATTCAAATCTTGAAAACGTAAAATGGAACATAATTCCATAAAATTGCTCTTATTTAATCACTTAATTCATTATACATTTTACATATATTCGAGCTATCGTTCGATAGTGGTATAAAAAATGTACAAAATTATCAAGTTCTTGCCGTAGTAATAATAACAAAGTTGAGGATAAAGCAACTGATGCTCAATCAAAGCTATTTTGTCTTCTAGAGATTTTGGGTAAAACTGTTTTTCTGCTTGATAAGCAGAAACAGCACGAAAAATGAACTAAGTAACAATGAAATTAAAATGGAAAAAGCATTAACAAAAGAAATAAAGAACAAATCAATTAATAATTAATGGGAGAAGGAAAGCAGGAAGGACGATGTTAAGAAAATAACACACTCGTATTACTTACGGTAATCAGCAAAGCTTTAGGATGCATTTTTGGATCAACGAGTTTATTGTTTGTGGCAGAGAAGAGAGCAAATACATGCAGTATCAACATTACATCTGAGTCAGCGTGAAAAAAAATATGCTTGTCGTTTGAGAGAATAAACAACAGACTGATCAAGAAAAGTTTATCACGACAGTTGCTGTTCTGAGTTGTAAAATATGAAAACAGCTATTTGTGATATGCCGTGTTAATTTACAGTAATATGATAGATAAAACAAAATCCTGGAATAAATGTGCCAACTGTTTGTTCCAGACTTTCAGGAGATGAGTGTAATAGAAAATAAATCTGCATGTAAGCTAACTTTTATACTCCATGGCGCTATATCCTTGAAGATACAAGTTCTACCACCCGACCGCTGCGTCATCTATCCCAGGCAGATGACAGGATTGGGAGGGGGGCATGATGTGAGCATGCGGACACCCACGGCCGTAAATGGTGGTTTCCATGACCGGAGCCGCTATTTCTCTATCAAGTAGCTCCTCAATTTGAATCACGAGGCTGATTGCACCCCGTTCCAGACCTTCCTACCTCACAAAAAACCGAGGTACCAGGGATCAAACCCGGGCCGACAGATCTGTAGTCAGCAACGCTAACCACAAGACCACGCCGGCGGTCAACTTTTATACATTAATACTTTTTTTATTAAAAAGACTAGTGCACGTACATACAAAATTTAGGATTGCCTGATGTTCTGTTTGGGATCAGATTATTTTGACTATAGATTATCTTAATGTTAAATACATTAAGCTCGGAATAGATTAGTTCTGCTGGTTAGTCCAGTCACTTTTTTAAACAAATTTTGATTATGCGTTCTTCTAATAAAGTTAATGGAGTAGAAAAATTTTAGAAATGCTTCCTCATCCAATAATGTCACACTGAATAACGGATTCGACTAGGGCTAAATAAACCACTTTTAGAAGGTTAATGGCCATACAGTTACGGAGACTTACAAATTTATATATTGATTCTCATATTTTATTATGTAATAAAATATTATATATAATAAAAAAAAATATTTATATGGAATGTGTTTATCTCATTTCAAATGCTGATCAGTAATAATCCCCAAACATTTCACTTCTGCAGATGATTTAAGAGAAAGGCATTCACTAGCAAAACTGCAACTAGAGCTTCCAAATCGGAATCCATTCTGCAACTGATGAGAGAAGAGGAAATATTTCTGGATAAAGTGGCGACCACCGGTGGTCGTGTTTAGCGTCTAGTGGTCGCCACCGGTGGCGACCACTTGTGGTCGTGTTTGGCGCACACGGGACCACTTGTGGTCGCCACCGGTGGCGACCACTAGACGCTAAACACGACCACCGGTGGTCGCCACTTTATCCAGAAATATTTCCTCTTCTCTCATCAGTTGCAGAATGGATTCCGATTTGGAAGCTCTAGTTGCAGTTTTGCTAGTGAATGCCTTTCTCTTAAATCATCTGCAGAAGTGAAATGTTTGGGGATTATTACTGATCAGCATTTGAAATGAGATAAACACATTCCATATAAATATTTTTTTTTATTATATATAATATTTTATTACATAATAAAATATGAGAATCAATATATAAATTTGTAAGTCTCCGTAACTGTATGGCCATTAACCTTCTAAAAGTGGTTTATTTAGCCCTAGTCGAATCCGTTATTCAGTGTGACATTATTGGATGAGGAAGCATTTCTAAAATTTTTCTACTCCATTAACTTTATTAGAAGAACGCATAATCAAAATTTGTTTAAAAAAGTGACTGGACTAACCAGCAGAACTAATCTATTCCGAGCTTAATGTATTTAACATTAAGATAATCTATAGTCAAAATAATCTGATCCCAAACAGAACATCAGGCAATCCTAAATTTTGTATGTACGTGCACTAGTCTTTTTAATAAAAAAAGTATTAATGTATAAAAGTTGACCGCCGGCGTGGTCTTGTGGTTAGCGTTGCTGACTACAGATCTGTCGGCCCGGGTTTGATCCCTGGTACCTCGGTTTTTTGTGAGGTAGGAAGGTCTGGAACGGGGTGCAATCAGCCTCGTGATTCAAATTGAGGAGCTACTTGATAGAGAAATAGCGGCTCCGGTCATGGAAACCACCATTTACGGCCGTGGGTGTCCGCATGCTCACATCATGCCCCCCTCCCAATCCTGTCATCTGCCTGGGATAGATGACGCAGCGGTCGGGTGGTAGAACTTGTATCTTCAAGGATATAGCGCCATGGAGTATAAAAGTTAGCTTACATGCAGATTTATTTTCTATTACACTCATCTCCTGAAAGTCTGGAACAAACAGTTGGCACATTTATTCCAGGATTTTGTTTTATCTATCATATTACTGTAAATTAACACGGCATATCACAAATAGCTGTTTTCATATTTTACAACTCAGAACAGCAACTGTCGTGATAAACTTTTCTTGATCAGTCTGTTGTTTATTCTCTCAAACGACAAGCATATTTTTTTTCACGCTGACTCAGATGTAATGTTGATACTGCATGTATTTGCTCTCTTCTCTGCCACAAACAATAAACTCGTTGATCCAAAAATGCATCCTAAAGCTTTGCTGATTACCGTAAGTAATACGAGTGTGTTATTTTCTTAACATCGTCCTTCCTGCTTTCCTTCTCCCATTAATTATTAATTGATTTGTTCTTTATTTCTTTTGTTAATGCTTTTTCCATTTTAATTTCATTGTTACTTAGTTCATTTTTCGTGCTGTTTCTGCTTATCAAGCAGAAAAACAGTTTTACCCAAAATCTCTAGAAGACAAAATAGCTTTGATTGAGCATCAGTTGCTTTATCCTCAACTTTGTTATTATTACTACGGCAAGAACTTGATAATTTTGTACATTTTTTATACCACTATCGAACGATAGCTCGAATATATGTAAAATGTATAATGAATTAAGTGATTAAATAAGAGCAATTTTATGGAATTATGTTCCATTTTACGTTTTCAAGATTTGAATTATTATTAATATTATTTTTTTTTTGTCTTTTAGGTATTTGGTAATTTCGGCGTATTGTAACTTATTATAGTTATTTATGAAGTGTTGTTCTCAATAAGCACCAATTGTTTCAGTGGAGTTACAGAGAAGCATTTCCATACACAATAAAAATCGTTACTTTCAGGCAAATGAAAATCATTTTATCTGAGAAACTCCGTCAATTCATATTTTCTGTATCATGTTAAATTTCACAGATTCATGTATCCCAGTAGCAATTACTTACTTTATTAGCAACAAAGTGAGTGATTTTATTGTAAATTAAATATAATGCTCTATCGTTCATTAATTTGCTATCTAAAATCAACACAACATTCCAGAAGGCTAATTATCAGTAATAAGGAATAGTTTATTCATTTTTAAATATTTTAGGTTATAAATGTATTTTTTATTTTTATATTTTTATGCATTGCCGTAGTTACTAGGCCTATATATTAGATTTCACATAAGGGCACACAATAGATTAGGGACCAAAGTTCTTAAAGAAGGGAGCTGTATGCCACTGTAGCACGCCAGAGGGAGCTGTAAGCCACTGTAGCACGCTAGAGAGCCTGTGGCGACCACAAGTGGCTGCCGTGTGCGGCAAAACTCGACCACCGGTGGCGGCCACTTGCTGCGAGAACGAGCGTCTCCCCCAGCGTGTGGCTGACACTGGCGTCTGCAGTGGTCGTGTGTGCGGCTATTTTTTAATTCTCCATTTAAACTCCATGTAAAAGCCCTTCTCGCAGCTTGTGGTCGCCACCGGTGGCGACCACAAGTGGCTCCGTGTGCGGCAAGCCTTAATGTTACAAATTTTAATAGTAATTCAAACAAGTTGGCGCAAGAAGCTAAATTAATGTGAAACTTGAGCTTGTTATGCTTTCGAAATCATCTTTATGTGTGTTTTGAACCTGTTTGCCTATTTATATTCTACGATGACTCATGCGCTTGCGTCAATGTAGGGACTATTACTGCAGCAACTTAATTTTAGGCATTAAGCTTTAGTTGTTGTTAGTCAGGAAAAGCTAAATATAACTTAGTTGGCGCGGAAATATTATGGATAGTATTGTCCTCTGTAGAAACGGCCTAAAGTTTACAAGTATGTATGTCTCAGTCTTAAGTAGATACGAGTAATGTGCTAGAGTGAGACAGATATACATGTTTAGTTTAGGGCCGGTTGGAGAGCGGACAATATCTGCCCATTCAAAAACATTTCCTTGCCCACTACTTCAATTCCCGAGCTTACTGAAAGTTACATCGTTACTTCGGCAATCCTATAGAATCAGTATTTTGAACTCTGTCCCCTTCGGCCTTCGGCGATTACGTAATGTTCCTAGATTCAAACTCAGCATAGTTGTGGGTGTTGGATTCCCAGTAGGGGAACTGCCAACAGTGCCCGTAAAGGAAGATCTTCCCTCATCCTTGTTCTTCAGTATTTTAAGTTACCTAAAGACGTGTTCTGTTTTAGCAGAATACTTATACCACGAACAGTCAAAGCCGGACTAAGATCCTTAGATGCTCTAAGTACTAGCTGAATTTGGCGCCACTTTTCATTTGTAATTCAAAATATTAAAGCCATAATAAACCATAAAATCAAAATTTATTCATTGAGAGTTCTAAATTAAGCCAAATTTCCCATAAGAAAGAAAAATATGTTTCTATATGTATCCACTTTATTTATGCCATAATAATTTTCTCCTGGGCCTCTTTTATTTCCTTGCAAAATCTTTGATCAGATCTTTATAATCAATCTTACGTAACAAATATGCTTCTATGCATAATATAGATAAGACATAGTTGTTCTAAGGGGATTAAAAAAATATTTCAACGAGAAAATGAACGCTCAGATGAGCAGTTGGTATAGTTTTCAGTCTGGGAGCACAGTGTACTGTCCGTGCATTTAGACGAGAGCACTGTAAACACAATGCGCAGTGGAATAAGTCATCACCTGATTCATACTAGCAACACACTCCCCTTCCGTCCCGCCCTATCTCTGCGGCGCATGCAAGTGCTCACGTCTAAATGCAAAGGCTGTACTTTATTTTGTAGGATAAATATGCCGACACAAGAGAGAACGTTTTATAAAAATGACTTATTCCATGTTCATTAAATTTTGAAAACGACTATAAACTAAATTAATCTAATTTAAATGATAAATTCGGCTATGAAAAATGTCTGTGGTGCCCCCTTCCCTTGATGTCCTAAGCACGTGCTTACTTTGCTTAAAGGGTTAATCCTAATGCAATGCAGGGGTTGTTTACAAAAACCGGACAAGTCCAAAAATTAACTTTTTAAGTTAATGCAGCCTTTATATAGCGGAACTCTATTAGCAGAGCTATCTGGTGGTAATATTTGCTTCCTCAAAATCCGGATAGGTCCCAAGAAAAAAGAGAATTGAACTTTTACAAAACTGGACAAGTTCATTTCCATTCACCAAAAAAGCGGAATTAATCCCACTGTCTAAAACATTTCCGCTCCCACTAACTATATGTGGGTATTATGACTTGTTTCACATCAAAAATCTTATAACTTTTGGAACAATGGAATGTAATAGTATTAGTGATAGTATTAGTCAATTAATTAGTTAATTATTGAATTTGTGAAAATATTGTGGAATAGTAGACGTAGAGCGTCATTTTCAATTGCAAAGACATTTTACGAACTCAGTGACAGAAACTTACTTTTAAAAATATAGTAAGTTAATGTTGAATTCAGTAAAGTACATTCCGTTTTTATGCAAGAAATGAACAACTTAAATGATACGAATTCCTTTTAAATTTCTTAAAGTTCTTCCAATCTCCTTTTTTGTACTTCATTATCCCTTATATTTCCCTTTTAGGTTGAAAGTTTTCTCTTTAAAATCCTGTCTCTGGTTATGAGTTTTACACGCTAAAGTTCTATGTCTAAATACGTTTCAAACTTCTACGATATAGGCCTATGCAACGTTTAGAGTGTTATATCAGTGCAATTCTTTCTTTCTTTCTTTCTTTAACGTAGTTTCACCTCTCCCTTTTAGGATTTAAGCGACCCAAGCCGCCCGGGCCTTACAGGGCCGCGACCTGTCGGGAGAGGGATTATCTTTGGATCACATACATACTTTTGTGACCAGACAAGGACATGGAGGGCCTCCCCGGATGAGTGATCAGCCCAATGCCGGGGCCACCTCCGAGACAACACGAACACATAGGACGAGACACAACATTCACACTCACACTCATTCCAAACAAGGCGAAGATGGGATGAAGATGATAATGACGGCCAGATGATATCTGGGGACCACAAGGGCCTAAAGTTACCCGACATTTGTCTCAAAGGTGAGGGAAAACCCCAGAAAAAACCCCACCTAGGTAACTTGTCCCGACCAGGAATCGAACCCGGGCCCGCTGCGTGAGAGGATTGAACGCATCCCCTGAGCCACAGCGGTGGACATATCAGTGCAATTAAGGACCGAATTTGGTCATAAGTTAGTAACATTCAGTTTAGTACTGGGCTAGCACATAATAAAAACCTGCCATACATTTTCTAACTCGGTCATGAAGAAGACTTTTTTAATCTTTGAAAAAGTGCATAAAGATACGCTATAATTAACCGTACTTCAGGCACAAGTGTGACCTGAGACTTAATTGTCAGAACATCACACTACTTGGGTACCAACAGGCATGACGAGGTGAAGAACCGTTCTATGAGTATGGGGCGACAGTCCAGCGGATTTGCAGTAGTACATTGTCATTGTCAAAAGTGGGAACAGCAGCTAAGCAATGTCCGAATGATGAAGTCTTTCATTATCATGATTCTCTTCAATCTACTCTTACATGTAGCCAGCGGTCTCATCGAAGCCAATACTCAAGTAGGCAATCAGCTTGATGAGCTACTGAGTCTCAGCGAGCTGCCCATGACGAAACTCCTTCATGTGAAGAAAACATTCTTGGACTCACCTGATGAAGGTAACTTCCTCTACTAGTACTTTGTTTCCGGTTTAAACAGGTTTTCCACGCAAAAACACTGTCATTATTTAAGTAAATGGTGCGAAATTTTCCGCTCGTACTTCCTCACATAGAAGTGTTATTGAGTTTTTAGATGGACTAAGTTTAGGCCTTTGTAAATATACTGTAGTGTAATATGTAACTTATATTTACAAATCACAAGAACTATGAATTTGTAAACAAAAGAAGAGCATTCTCATATTTTCATGTCTTCTGATAAATGTTGTGCATAATGAAAATCATAATTCATTTCTCGATACTGTTAATCTTATAAATACATTTTCTAGATGAAATGTCCATTCTAATTGTCTCTACAACATTGCTTAG
Organism: Ectobius pallidus; assembly: GCA_964059195.1. NCBI lineage: Eukaryota > Metazoa > Arthropoda > Insecta > Blattodea > Ectobiidae > Ectobius > Ectobius pallidus. Next base: position 79,092,820 of record CAXKWD010000006.1, read on the forward strand.
AAAACTTTTCGTGTATCTTCTTGCCATACTAAGAAAAAGTAAAGAAAATAAACATGTGTCAGTCCCTAAATCACATTTAAAGAAAAAAACAAATATAGGGTAGCTGTTTTATTAATCCAAGTTAGAAGTTTCAAAATATACGTTCTTATCAAAATCGTTAGTCATTTTTTGGGTAAACAAAATTTGGAAAACATTTTCATGGGAACTTCTTTACAATTTTTAGGTATAATTAAATACAGTACACCGTTTACCCGCAAAGGACCTGCACAGACAGACAAAAATAATTCTCAAAAAGCTTTTTTTAGAAAACTAGGCATCAGGTTAACAGGTTTCCCAGTGTTATTTCGATTTCAATTTCTTGTTGCATTCGCTATACTATCTCTATACTACATACATGCAAGAAAGTAAAACCCATAAAATTTGTAAGGTTAGGTGATCATAGGTAATATTGCAATACCAGACTGGGTTTATGTAGGCTTCTTTCCGAATATGCGCAAATTGTATAAAATAGCAAACAACCTACGTCTTTATAGGGTTTGAGTTTTAATGAATATTTTGAAAAAAATATATTACAATTTATTAAATTTTTTCTTCTAAACCTGAGATTAATACTTTTTGGGTTTCCAATCATCTAATCTTTTCAGTCATCACGATTTTTATCTATATGCTTTATTTATCATATACATTTTAAACACATTAATTTTTACGTAATTATTTTGGAGAAAAAAGTTGATCAATAACTATGCAAACTTGATTTTAGAGAAAAATGCACAATAAAATAGTATGTCTGAATGACACAAAAATATTTTTATCCTCTTCCCATACCATGGTATTATGACGGGCAATATGTCACTATGAAATAATAAATAAGCAACATTATGTGGCTGGAATACTGACCCATTTTTCGATAGGCTTATTAAAGAGGAAAGACAGTATGCATAGAGAGCGGTCCAACGACGTCCACCACCGGTGAGGGGGAGAGTGAGTGGAAGAGAAGTTGATTTAGGGATGGGATATCGGAAGTAAAATATCAATACTGATATTGATATGGCTATCGGTTACTAATATCGAAAATAATATATCGGTAAGAAAATATCGACATTCGATAGTATCGATAGTTTTACAAGGATAATAGGTTTGTTCCTAGAGTATTCAGACAACGTTAACTGTTAACACATAGTTCACGCATGCGCACATTGACAGTTTCAGTGCGCGTCGTTTGGAAACTGACACTGTGCACAAGCATGAACTATTGTTCATGGTTTCTGAATGCTCTAGAAATAAACCTATTGTCGTTTAATACAAATTTGTATCCCATAGCGATTTAAGGAATGGATTGGCATCGTTGTTTGTTGTGTCTTATGAGCAAGTGTAACTGAGACGCCATTGTGGCAGCAAAACTCAATTGACGGCCAGAAATGCTGAAAAGAAATGTAATTAAGCGTTGATAGCCATTAGTTTAATATGTTTTGCTTTTCTTAATGTTTAACGTATATTGCCTAAAACGTTGACTTTTACCGTTTTTATAAATGAGGATGTTATAATAGTACATTTTTGTTTAAGGCCCTCTCTAAACCTCCATTTTATTCTTGTTCTTGAATAGAGAAAATCGTTATTATCGGAGAACAATATCGACATCACGATATTATCGGAACTTAAACATTGGATATCGAAAACAAAATTTCGATATTTCGATAATGTCGATATCAAATCCCATCCTTACACGGCAGTGCTACACCAAGAGCGTCTTCCTGTGAATTTTGTCTGTGGAGAATCTTAAAACGAAAAGTGTAACGTAATAATCCGTAAACTGTAGAAGAATTAAAGATTGAAATGAGAAAAAAATCAATGAAATATCATAGTAAAGCTCCAAATTTTATTCAGCATTGTCAGATATGTGCAGTACAAAGGAAACAGCATTTTCAACTTCTACTTTAAGATACTCTTTTCATTTGTTTTTTGTTTCTTTTTTACGCGATTCTTTGGCGGGAGATTAAAGTAGCGGTTAAAAACTGTCGCTGTGATCGCTCACCCTTCTAAGGCGCGCAGATGTCATGTTTGGGCCTCAACGTAAGTTCGACCTGAAATTCGGAGCCAGTATTTTACTTCTAACGCACCTTTTGGGTTTTGTTGAATCGTAGAATATTATTTAGCCTATAGAAACATTTAAGGATTTGGTAAAGTTATGTACACGAATTCCTTCTACTATACTTAAAACTAAACTTCGCGGCGCTATATTCTTTGAGGTACAGGGCTAATCATCCGACCGCTGCATCATCTTTTATGGGCAGATGGCAGAATTGGGGCATGTGGTCAGCATGTAGACTCAAGCAACCATTATTGATGATTTTCATGACCGGAGCCACTATATTTTTCACTAAGTAGCTCCTCAGCTATGGAGACTGAGTACATTCCATTCCAGACCTCTCTACTTTAGAAATATCCAAGAAGGTACCAGGGATAGAAATAAGACCTGCGGATTCGTAGACAGAAATCCTAACCACTAGGTTACAGTCCTTTGTATTATAACCGAAAAAAATTAATTAAAAAATTTACTCTTATAAATTCTATGAGAGGCACTTCTATGAGAGGTACTGAGACAACCAAATACGCACTCCCGCAATGCTTCCACTTACTGTATGTCGGAATGTGAAGCGACAAGATGGTTATGATGGAGACATGCGGGTTATCGCGTAAGATTTTTTTTACGTTTTCTTGTTTTTAGGATTTCCAAGAATCCAATAAAAATATTTGTATTTAACTGTGTTGCTTCACCTTTGTATATAAATATCTAGGTATCAGACAAATTGTAATAAAGAATTCTACTGTAAAGCTGTTTAGCCGTTGTACCCGTATTTAAAAGTACCCACAGGCTTACTCATGATCGATTCAGCCTTTGTAAGGAACTCTCCAGTAACCATTTCGTATTTCCTTACGGGGAAGAGTTTTCATTTTACTAACAAGATTTGGTTTCGTAAATTAATCTCGATCTTTTTGTACGTATACTATTCTTAACATATGGTTATAAAATACAGTATCGAATATCATCTTAATATGTCCTTAATATAGTATATATATTTTTTAAACTTACATACTCCTTAATCAAAATTAAATTGCAGAACATGGAAGGTTTTTGACGTTGTGTATTTTTTATCTCTGATAAGTCTGGATGGAAGCTATAAATAGCTATACAAAGCTATAAAAATAATGTTCAGTAAGAGACTTGAAGCTATCGTATAAATAATTCTCATATTGACCTCGTCACATGAATTTATTTTCCAAAGAAAAACTATTTAACGATAGAAAGGAAGCTAATCATTTTTACTGTTGTAAGTAGTACAAGCCAATTTAATATTTTAACTTTAAATGACGTCTCTATTTACACTCACAGGAGCAATAGCGTCTTGAAACTTCGCAGATAATAAATATAAGGCCTAAAAATTAATGCGTATATTTGTAATAATAAAACAATATTTGTCCTAAAATAGACAAAATAATGGCCACCTCTGCCCCCATGAAAAATATTTTAAGTGGAAGGAATAAACGAGTCATACTCGGACTGCGAAATGATTTTCTGAAAGATCCTTACGAGACCTGTTTAGACAGTCTAAAGCCAAAGTCACATTTTATTGCTTTAATTACTTCTAGCAAAGAACTTTAGAAAGTATGAAGAATTTGTTGAGGGGTCTCGCTTTTCTAATATAATTGTCTATAAATTATGAAAGATGTATTTTTAAAGGGCTCGAAATCCCCCCTAATCGAATGCCATTTTTGTTCGACCATACTATAAGTCTGTCGGCCGCGGTGGTCTAGAGGTAGCGTGCCCGCCTCTAGATCCGCAGGGCGCGGGATCAAACCCGACCGCGGTCGATGGATTTTTCAGGACGTAAAAATGCTGGGCACGGAGTCCTCCGGGAGGGACTTTAAGCTGGATGGTCGATGGATTTTTCAGGACGTAAAAATGCTGGGCACGGAGTCCTCCGGGAGGGACTTTAAGCTGGGGGTCCCGTGTCGTAGATTTACGGCACGTAAAAGAACTCCAAGCCTAAATTAGAGCCTCTGGACAAAATTTCTCGGCCCTTTCACGTCCAAGAAATACTTAGCTTCCAGAGGGGGGTTGCGAGGCGATGGGCTTACCACCTGTCCCTCTACCCTCTCTCGGAAAATAAGCATATCAAAATTAGTATAGGTAATGAAACCTCCATTTGAGGCCCCTTCGCCCCACCTGGGGATCATAGGGTACCAGATACAGATACAGATACTATAAGTCTACAATACGCTTATTACGTGTGACGTAACGGTATCATAAAGATACTCATTTCGAAACTGATTTTCATTATGCCATCGGTGTGGTATCGATTATTATCGAACACGGACGATCTTGAGACCTGCTTGTATTTAAAGTAAAATCAATTCTGTTAGTGTTACTAAAATGAATTCATTTCGTGTTGTCAAAATCCGTTGGCTCCCAGAAAACTACCAAAAGAAATCTTCAATTTGACTGTCGCTATGAGCTGTCATCTGTCTTAGAAGACAAGAACTACGACAACCAGCAACCAGCCGATGCGAAGGACAGCGCGGGTGTTTGTTTGTTTGAATGAATCTAAATCTCAAAATTTAAACATTTAGACTAATTCTAATTAGTTAATAGCTAATAATTATGTTCGAACAAAAACAGTCGTATGCGACTTGCCTACAATGTTAATTAATATACTCGTATGAAAATTATGAAACGAGCAAAGCGTATTTTAATAAATGCCATTATAGTTTGATGCTCAATGCACTATTTTAAATGTACAATTCTCAAACAATTTGAATAAACATGAGAGTCCTTACTTCCGATCAGTTCAAATCGTTTTATGTTTTGTCAATTCTACTAACTTTAATAAATCATTAACTCATTATGGTAACAGATTTGTATAACCAAACACCCTAACTCATATGCATTGAATTTAATTAACAATGGTACAAGCCGTGGTAGGCTCAAAAGAAACAGAATATTAGTCGTCATCTACAGATTTATTTGATACATCAGACAGACTTATTATGCTGTGCAAATATTGTTCACTGGGGTATATATTTTGCAACTATGCTTATAAATCTTGTATTCTTATGATTTATTATTTACTGTTGAATAGATTGTGATGTTGAAGATAAATTTAAAAAGTATAATATGGTAACTCTGCATAGCTGATGCAAACATTCCCAACCCCAAAACATTTTTAAAAAATGGGCAATGAGCAATATTACATGCAGATCCTAGTTCACGCAAACAAACATAACTTTTTTTTTTATAATGAGGACGATTTGTGCCCTTACAGAGAAGACGCTGGTTCACATTTAGATCCTATAGTCCTCTTACATGCATTATTTTCTTAATATTTCATGAATATTATTATATTTATGAATAGCTGCCCTCTATGATAAACTTTACTATATATCATATCGTGTGTGTGCACATTATGAGGCGTGTTTTTAAAGTAAGTACCGATATATTTTTTTAAAATAACAGAACATTATTTTCCAAATACTTCATTATCATTGATTACCTTACACCTTACACTACTTCTCCACATAGTCACCGCCGTTATTCAGGCACTTGTAACGGGAAAACAGTTTTCGTTTGCCTTCGTCAAAGAATGATTCCGCCTGTGATGAAAGCCAAGTCAACACTTCTTGTTTCATAACATCATTGTCGTTAAAATGTTCTCCACCAAGGAATTTCTTCAGATAAAGAAACAGATGAAAATCGCTTGGTGGCAAATACGGACTGTAGGGAGGGTGATAGAATTATTTCCACCCAAGTGATGAGATCAGATCTTGAGTTTTCTTTTTAGGAGGGGAATGCTTTTGCGTGAGATCCTTTCGGTTCGTGACAATGCCCGGCCACACACAGCCAAGAGATTTTCATCTCTTTCTTCATCTGAAGAAATTCCTTGATGGAAAACATTTCAACGATGGTGATGTTGTGAAACAAGAAGTGTAGACTTGGCTTTCATCACAGGCGGCATCATTCTTTGAGGAAGGCATGCATAAACTGGATTCCCGTTACAAGTGCCTGAATAACGGCGGTGACTATGTAGAGAAGTAGTGTAAGTTGTAAGATAATGAATGATAATAAAGTATTTGGAAAAATGTTATTTTTTTTTTATTATCGGTACTTACTTTTAAAAAACGCCTCGTATTTGTACGTTCTGCACACTAAAAACTATTATTCCAAACTAATGAATCGTCGTAGAAAGGCTTCGGAAGTAATGAAGGAAAAATACAATTATTTAGCCTACTTATGCAGTGAATTTATGCATTGCATTTATTAAAACTTATCCAGAAACGTAACCATACATATTTTAGGGGTGGCTTTAAAAAAGGCACTGTATTTCGGACAAGTGGTTTGGACTTCACCGTTATACTAGTGACAACATCTCGGGGAATCGTTTCAGTTTGATGCTGGTATCGGTAAGTTTTCTTTTATATAGTTAATTGTCATGGAGTGTAGCTATTCAAAACATCAATTCTTGTTATGACACAATCGTATAAACTAAGCAGTATTACGTTAATTCTAGGTGAGTACGACGACGCTGTTACCACAAAAGAGAGCACCAACGAAGAGGAATCTTCAACGACTGAAAACGAACAAAATGATGAACCAGAAGCTCAGGCCTTAACTGGAAAGAAAAAAGACAACTCGAAGCGATTTAATCCTTTCGTCATTAAGAAAGCAATGTCACGACTGAGAACAAACTTACGACGTGGAGAGCATGGGCCATGGGAATCATCTGACGAAGGAAAAGGGAAGGGCAAGGGAAAGAAAGCCAGCATTTCTGCAATTTTCCAGATGTCTGTTACAGCACTTGCGTTCCTTGCATTTGGAGGATATCTTCTGTGCCTGATTTGTACTGGCGTTCGTAATGGCGGCTTGTTGGGATTTAAGAGCGCTCTCAAAACCAGCGCTGCTACAACATCAGCAATGCCTGCAGGATCGTACATAGTCGTTCCTGGACGCCGGCCTTTGCATGGAAAACGTCGGAAGAGAGGATCATCTGGAGACGTTGCTAGTTACAAAACAACAGAAGGAGAAAGAAAAGAGAGGGCTGTTAAACTGAAAAGGAAAGGAGATCCTGCCGACCAAATTAACATTTCCCACAATGCCTACATCCCGACGCAGGCTTCTCTAGAAGTTCAAACAGAGGATGAAGAAAGCATATCCATTCAGCCTGAAGAATATATTTCACTTCCTGATGAAACATATTTAATTGAATATATCCCAGACGAAATCACTACTCGTACCACTGAAACTAATATACCCAAAGATGGTCCTGAAACTGAAGTGGATACAGAAGAAACTGTAGAATCGGAAGACGAACATAAGATACAGAATAATCAAGGAAACTTGACTGATGAGGAAACAGAATTTGGACATTGGCAATCTGCTAGTGTTGATGGCATGTACAAAGCATTGGAGATGTTATCTGAAGGATATTCTCTTTATCATGAAGCAATACACTCCAGATAACACACCAAAGCTTAAAAACAATAGTGGAATAAGGAGGTTTACTGGATAGAAATTCAACCCATTTTCTTCACTTTTTGTCCAAGTTTCTATCTTGAGGACTTGAATTGGCTGAATGGTAACATTTTTATAAATTATAGCTTTTATAAATCAATTTTTTACATTTTTAAAAGCATTCCCACTGTAGATATTTGTTTATGTAGTCCTACCTTATGAAGTATTCGGAATTAATTCCTTTAATAGTCATTAAATAGTCATCTGTAAGGTTCAAAACTATTGTATTTTATTTAAATTACTGCTTATATTTAACGTTGTAAACGTTAAAACTACAGTTATCTTTGTGCCTAAATTATTTGATTGAATCACGCCTTCTGTTATGTAATAACGTTTGGAAGCAAGCAGTGTAGATGCCTTCTGATTCTTTATTAATTCTTTGGATAATTCACATATCTATAACCATGTAAGGTTCTGCAATTGGGCCACATCTCAGTTTATTCCTAGCTTTCTGGTTTTAGCTTCGGTCAATTACCATGATTCAGCATAGTAAACACTTATCTGAGAGAGAGAAAACACATTTTTTCCCATCGTGCTTATGTACTTATATAGGGTAAATGTTTGGAATCTACATAGTGTGATTTTCTCTTGGATGAAAACTCATTATTATAACTAAGAGCTGTTTTAAATTTGCCACAAAATTGTCCTGTCAGAATACAGTATAATGTAGTAGAATATCCAACGTAGTATATGCTACCTAGTATATGCTACCTAGTATATCCTGGTAACATATTTGAGACACAGTAGCAGTAAAAAAAAATAATAGTAGATAGTTTATTTTTAATCAACTAAGTAATATAGTCGGCGCGCAAATGTTTTAGACAGGGCTCCATTATTTCACTGATGATTTCCAAGAGTTAATAGAAGGATTAAGACGAGATAATTGTTTTTGGGATGGGTAGATATTGTCCGGTATAGACTCGGTCCTAAGTAAGCAAGTATTTCTGTCTCACTTGACAAAGATACTGGTTATGCGCTAGGGTGAGACAGATATACTTGTTTACTTCAGGGCCGATTCTAGAGTGGACTGTATCTACCCATTTCACTGTCTAAAACATTTGCGCGCCGACTATATACAGAGTGAAGTAGTATAACTGTGGAGATTAAGGGGTAAATAGATAACATTAAAATAAACATTAAACCTATTCAGCGTCTTGTGATTAAGTTCGTGGTTTAAAAAAATTATTGGCGCTTAGCAACGACTCAAATATCGGCCAATCACTGTCGTTTATCTTATAATATGCTTGCAAGGATCGCAAGGATGCAATTTCACCTTATAAAACGTAAGCTCGACACTAGATACGTCAAGATAACTTATCAATATGCAGTGACTAATATGTCATATACCTGTTTTGCTGCAAGTGAACAGGATAAAAACACATTAATTTACACAACATTTATTTAATTTAATGCAGGGGCAATTTGATGTACATCATTAGCCACAAGTAACAATGACAAAGCGATACACCTAATACAAAATACATAAAATACAAAGCATAACATTGGAAACAAGGAAGGCACATGTTTACAGTATAGTCATCTTCCCTCTTGCCTCCCAGTATCGGTCCACCAAAGTTGTACATTTGAGGGCAGGGCAGATGGTAAGATGATGTGAATCCATGATGGAGTTCGTGTTGCATAAGATGCAATTTGGGCTGGTGAAAATGCCAACATGATGTAGGTGTTTTGCAAGGCAGTCGTGTCCAGTTGTCATGCGGAAGCTTGCTACAGCCTCTTTTCTTGGCCAGTCTGGGATAGATTTGATGGTGTCTTTCCACTGATAATCCTTGATGCGGTTCTTCTGGTGAGTAGCTTTTATTTTCTGATGAATGACTCTCGCAGCACTTCTGTATTCAGTATTAACTGGATAGGGATGGATTTGGGTCCCTTTCTTTGCTAGTGTGTCAGCAGCTTAATTTCCGGCAATGCCGCAATGGGATGGAATCCATTGCAGGGCTACTTTCTTCTGTTGATCAAGTAGGTTTCTGATAAGTTTTCTGCAGTTCAGTATATCTCTGTGTATAATGGTTTATTCAGAATTCATGCCTAGAGTGGGTCCCCTTCGATTACAGTGTATTTCTCAGGGGGCCCTACCATAAATCTATAACTACTATAACTACTATAACTAACAACAATTTCTTACAGAGTATACAGCCTATTTTTAAATCTATATGAAAACATCTGTTGTATGCCAGAGTCGAAGTTCACAGTCACTGCTGACTCCGCTCCTGCCTCAAGGCTACTTTGTGTTGTTACACTGTAATCTGATCAGGTATTGACATTGCACATAGTGATCATAATTATTATCTCCAAACGAATGAGTAATCATATGTATATAATTATGATGTTAACCTGAAAAAACGCTAATTCTATCGATCATAACATACTTAACCTAATGAACAATATTAACAATACTATTAAACATCAATAGCTAATATCTCCTGTTCTTTTGTAATTGAAACTTCCCACTCCTTTTTAATTTTATACAATAGTAGCCCCACACTTCTTACATCGATTTTTATGCTTTTATTTATTATTCTGTTATATATGATGCTTGGATGAGTATTTAATATTTCGTTATTCAGAAATTTCCGTCTCCAATTTTCTGTTTTGGGGCACTCTAATATTATATGCTGAGCATCTTCTATCCCCTTGCATAGTGGGCATCTCCCTTTTTCATAACTTCTCCTCATTCCTCTAAGTTTCCAAACTCCCAATCTCCACCAAGCCCAGCCCATAATTTCCCGTTGAGAGCATTTCGTTATATAGTCCTCCTTGCCCCATCCCTTTTTCATTTCTACATAGAATACCAGTGATATTTTTTCTCTCATTATTACAAAGCATTCCTGCCTACTGCTGTCTCTCGCTTGTTTTAGTATAATATTTACTATAGCTCTTATGCCCAATTCTTTGTTTATTAATTTCCCCCATAAAAAACCCACTCCTAGATGATCAAGATAAGATTTTATAGCGCCCAGCCTGCTTGGGCAAGCTCTATTTTTATTTTTCGCCAGATTTTCCATTTGTTCTTTCAGGCATAATCTTAAGAGGTTTTCCTCTTTTTTATTCCAAATATAATTGTAATACTTCATGATTCTGCTTAAAATAATCCCTTTTCCGCTGTCTAAACCTAATTCGTATCTGGCGGCCTCGTTTGATGATGAGTGCGGGAGGTTAAGTACCAATTTGGCTAATTTCGCACGTAACTTATCTATCGTTTTCCAAGCTTCTGTATCTCCCCATATTTCAACCCCATACAACACCCTTGCTTCAACTATAGCCCTATAGGTATTGAAAAGTAATTTATAGTCGATGTCTGGCAATTTGATTTTAGCTGCTCTAATTGTATTGAAAGCCAGTTTCCCTGCGTTCCACGCGGCTCTGTTTTGCATCTCCCAGGACCCCTTATGATTTAGCATTAATCCTAAGTATTTTATATTGTTTACTGTTTCCAGGTTCTCCCCATTTAGCTTCCAGTATTCCTTACAACTCTTTCTACTACCTTTCTTGCCTATAAGTACATTAGTCTTCTTCGTATTTATTTTTAAATCCCACTCTTGGCAAAATTTATATACGTTGTCTATTTTTCTTTGTAGTCCAATCTGAGACAGAGATATTAAACATAGGTCATCCGCAAATATTAAGCCTGGAATTTCTATATTATTTATTGCCGGAGAATGCTTATCTACGTCCATACACTCTTGTAATATGTCATCTATATATAGTAGAAATAATTGCGGGCTCAAATTACATCCTTGCCTAAGCCCCTTACCTTGCTTTATTGATCCCGTTGTGTTATTCGCGTCATCTAATTTTACACAAAATTCTATGTTATCATATAAACTTCTTAAGTTATTGATGAAGGCGTTACTAACCCCCTTCCTTCTTAATTTTTGCCACAACAAATTTCTGTTAACTGTATCGAATGCTTTTTCTAAGTCTATATAGCACCAATATAATTTCCCTCTTTTGTTGGCTAGATATTTTTCCATTAATGCTGAAAAAATAAATATATTATCGTAAGTCCTCCTTTCTTTTCTAAACCCATTTTGCCAAACTGATAAAATTTCATGTGCTTCACCCCATTTCACTAATCTGTTGGTAAGTATGCCCGTATATAATTTGAAAATTGCAGGTAATAAACTAATACCTCTGTAGCTTCCTGGGTCATCCCTCTTTCCCCTATTTTTATATATTGGTATGACTACTGCTTTTTTCCAACTGTCCGGGATTACATTCAACTCCTTTACCTTGTTGAATAGTTTTAATAAAATGTTGAGCCAACCTGGGTTTTTTACCAATTCCTTCCATACCCTCGGGCTTATTCCGTCTCCCCCCGGTGATTTGTTTGATTTCATCTTAGTAATAACAGCCTGCAATTCCTCTAAACTAATATCTTTATCCAATAAATCATCTTTAATTACACCCGTAACCTCCCCCCTTAAATCCTTAATAATAACCCCTTCTGAATTAAATATCATGTTGAAATGCTTATTCCAATCCTGTTCTGAAGGCATGAGTTTGTTATAGTTATCCCTTTTTAAAGTTCGGAAATATTTCCATATCATTTGGATGTTATTATCCCCTAGCCATTGATTAATTTTGGTACTTTCCGCTCTGTTATAGTCACTTTTCTTTTGTCTGATTAATTCATTGTACTCTTTTCTGATCGCTATAAAATTCTCTCGGGTTACTTGATTATTATCCTTTAACCATAATTTGTAACATTTTCTGACACTATTTCTCTTCAGCAGACATTCATTATCATAAAAGTTATTCGTGCTATTCATCTTTCTCTTCCTATTTCTTATTTTGTGACCTGCCCTAGTTACTACTTGGTATATAAGGTTAATAGCTTCCAATACCTTATCATTCTTAATATAGTTATTTATTCCTATTACTAATAACTTGGTATTCTCATCTGAGAGCTTATTTGTAAATATATCCTTTTCTTCTTCTTTCCATATTACCCTAGATTGGTTTGTATAACTGTTATTCTGTCTATGAGCGACAGCTATCAAACCATTATTTTCCCTAGTTCTTATGCTGGGGAGGGAGATATACAACTTTAAAAATAAATGGTTGCTTGTTGTAGTTTCGGTTATTGAAAAATTTACAATCTGGTTAACTAATTCTTGTGAAACTAACGCATAATCAATCACACTCGCTCCCAATTTACTCACATACGTGAAATTTCCTTTCTCATCCCCTGTACAATTACCATTGAGTATGAATAGATTATTCGCCTCAACAAATTCCAGCAATTTATCTCCTTCCCTATTGCTTATACTGTCACAACTTTGTCTAGTTTTTTCCACCCTATTGATTATTTCGAGAAAATTTGTGTCCTCTATATTGAATTCCTGTCTGTCTTGATTGCCTATTCTGGCATTCAAATCACCGAGAATGCAGATTTCATGATTTTTGAATACCTTTGAGAACGACATAATATCCTCCTCTATCTCCTCATAAAATTTAGCATTATACAATTTCGAATCCCGCGGGTGCTGATATAGTACTCCGATTAATAATTTAGTATTACTGCTAGTCTCTGAGTACTCAATCCATAGGCTTCCCTCATTCTTGGCGTTTAGCACTTTCATATTCTTAGCTACCGTATCCTCAATTAAAAATGCCAGTCCTCCTGGGGTTCTTCCGAATCTGCTGCTTCTTTCTCTATTTTTACTCACATATGTAAAACCTTTTATATTGATCTTAATTTCCTTATTCGCCCAAGTTTCTACTAACCCTAAAATATGTACATCCCTTACTAAGTTGTATATCTCCCTGTTAGCGATAGCTTTTAAAATTCCATCAATATTGATAAATCCTACATATAAGTTAGTCCCATTCTTAATACTATCCTACGGTTTTTTAATAGCCCAATTTCTGAGGTTGTAAAAGCCCTGACTAGGGTGTCTTGAGACTTGCATCAAGCTACCCTGCGGTGATGATACCGTCTCCAATCCCTCAGACCTATCATCTAATGAAATATTGTTACCTTTTGGGGTCGGGTCATCAGGATGTTGCACTTGTCCGTCATTATTGTCACATACCACCGCACTTGCATTATCCAGCTGAATCGACGTATTGCTGGACGCCCTCCACGTGCGCATCGGGGTCTTGCGTGTTGCTGATGACTCGCGCCTTCCAGGGTGTTGAACTGCTGATGTCATTTGCTCGCCGGCGGGTTGATGTCCACTCGTACCAGGCGTGCTTCCTGTCTTCTTAGCGCCGATCGAACCCCGTCTTTCCCTATTCGTGTTGTCTTCTGAATGCTGTAGCTGTTTCCTTCTCTCCTGTGAGGGACTCCTCTCCCTGCCCCTTTCGCCAGTCTTCAGGTTAGGGTTCTCCTTAAAATGTTCCAAGTCGTATAACCTCCCGTTAATTTTTAGTTTATCATGCACCAACACCGCGTTCTTGCCTTTCTTTCGTTCTTCAATCATGTGTTTTACCAATTCTCTTCTTTTCACTCTGGTATTGTAATCGTAGTCCTCTGAAATTCTTATGTTGTATCCCCTCAATAATTTAGTACGTTCCATTATCGTGTCCTTGGTCAATTGACTGACGAATTTCACGAGCAAAGGGCGTCTCCGCTTGTGTCCTCCGATCCAGTATAAGGTTTCAATATGTAGGTCCGATAAGTTCACGTGTAGTACTTGCGCGAAAAATTCAAGCATCCTGCAGCAGGTGTCCCATCTTTTCTCGTAATGGACCTCCTCAAAGCCGAAAATTATAATATTCTTCCTTCTTGCGTCTTTCCCAACACTGCTTGGTATTTGTGCCTGCTTTTTCAAAACATCCACCTCCTGTTTCACTATATTTAATTCCTTTTTCACTTCGCTTATCTCCGAGCTAAGACCCTTCCATTCCTCGTGAGCCCTATCTAGTTTATTGTTGATGCTCGTTGAAAAAGCCTGCAAAGTTTCCAAAATGGCATTAATTTTGTCTTCCGTGCTGCCACAGATTCCCTCCATTGAATCGGGTCCTGGGTTCATTTCAACCCCCCCGATAACTAATAAAACTGTTAATATTAATATTATGTGCCATGGAACTTTCCTGTTTTGGTCGGCCACTTTCTTCACCCCCTTGCGTCTGCAATTTCTTGCTGAGAATAGGCCTATTCTTACCCTGTGTGCTTGAATATCAATCCCCATTATGTTACCACACTCACTCTCACGGGCTTGCACTTAAATTCTTCAGGCAACACTTTGCACGCCTCAGCACCACACACAACCGCTTCCTGCAGTGATTGAACTCTGAATGAGTTCAGTATATCATGGCAAGGTGGTGTGTTTACACAACATAACTTAATTAAAAATTGAAACAATTTAAAAGTGCAATTTCCATTCGGTGCAAGCTAGTTCGTGAATTTTTATTCTGTCCTTTTTTAAGCTATCTTAATTAGGTTAACTATTTCTCATACCCACTGTTGACAGCATTGATTTTTATCTGGTAACACATTCGATAGTTTATTCTTTTAGTATTCCGTGATATGACAGCTGGTACAATGATGATTTGATTTTAAAGAACACAAGTAAGAAAGTAATTATTAATTATATAATTTGATAAATTTTATTAATTAAACATTCTTAATAAATCCCATTCGAGATAATGAGTTTCATCAAATAAATTTGCTCTCGCTCGCGAATATATCGATAAATATAGTACGATTGCCTATGGAGGTAATAGAGTATTAATCCCACAGAATTGCAACAGCACTGTCAGATCGCCCATGCGGAGGCAACGACGTCTGCCACTCGTACAAAATAAACATACTACGTGATGGAAACTGCTTGTTTTTACGTTGCCAAATGCGCCTAATATGTAGTACGCGTCATAGTCTTTATTTTCAATTTGCTTGCACTCTACCAACTTTATTGAAAAACCATAAGGGAATTTTTTATTCCTTATTCCTTCCTCTTCTGATGTGAAAAAAGAAATAGAACAGTATGGATAATATTTTCAAGTAAAGCACGGATAAAGTTTTAGGACAAAGTATTTCTTTTTCTGAGAAGAACACTCACTTCGGACATAAATGGTATTCGAATTTGTTGTATAGCGAAGGAACAAGGTGTTAAAATTTGCATAGTTATACGACTTCCACCCTGTATATTGTGTTTCCTTAGTAATTAATGTCTCGATATACCTGTAGTTACCTGTAGTAACGTATTTAAATAGCAGAATAGTTAAAGGAATAAACGATTCATGCAGCCTTTTTTTTTTTTTTTTTTTTTTGGTAAGAATCAAATTTATATTCAGAATATAGAAGGTACAAAATTTAAATCTAATTTTTAACACTTTCATCACCAAAATGTATAACATTAAAAAAGTAAGCTAAGCAAAGCTAATGGGTTCATACAGCATTTATAGAGGAAGAACCTCTCTCGTCGATTAAATAATGTTTAATTGTTAATTGCGGGTTCAACCATATTTATGGCTGGATTAGGGGCATATTATCGTATATTCTAACTATTTTAATATGTAATCAAAAAATTGAAATTGTTTATTGTATTGTATTGTAATGTATTGTATTTTATTATGACTGGGTGCAGACCCATAAACAGTCCTATAAAAATCGCCAGTATTATCGTTCAGTATTATGCACATTTAGTGCAACAAAACTATTTTCATTTGTATTCTTGGGATTATGTCCCAACAGAAGAAGCGTTTGCAAATATTTAATGGTGAAGAAGAAAATTCCAACATATTACAGATTAATGTATTCTTACACTGGGTAAAACTATTTGTGAATTTACAGTTTAACTTACTTAGAAAATGCTAGATACTGAGCCTCCTAAGAAACTGTGCATTGAGGACATATTTTCATAAATTTTATGTTTCCGCAACTGTGAAGAGATGTACTTGAGTTGACTTTATAGCTTCCCTAGATTAACTTTTCGTGTTTACTCTTCTATAGTCGAATAACCGAAAATACGATTAATTAGAATAAGTGAATAACATATATTTTAGTTTATTTTTAACGGGTGTAACTTTTTTAAGTTTTCGCGAAAAATGTCATTAATATTTTAATAACTGAAACAGACTTTCAATATTAGTTCATTGGACTTTTCTACAACTTCAAGAGAGATATACAAATAGGTCTATCTTTTACGCAAATGTTTCTGCGATGTTCAACTGTTTCAAATAGTGATTTGTTTCAAACAAATTGTGGCTAACTAAAAGTGACCGAGTTCCGCTACAATATGAAATTAGAAGAAAGAAAAAAAAAAAAAAAAAAAAAAAAAAGCTATTCTAAGCATAAGAGAGCTGAAATTATATTAGTTTTAAAATTTACGATTAAAAATAACATAAAACATTGCTAGCGCTCGTTTTTTTAATTTCATGCTTACTTATATATATATACATAAATATATAAGTTCTATATAACGGACTTATCGTAAATACCGTGTCAGAGACAAATGTAAAAATATAAGTCACGCCTGAAAAATTGTTTAACCTTTTTACCTAATCCAGACGGTATAATCGTAGTATTTTAGCTAAATTCCAGTCCATAAAATCATGCTCTAGATTCCGATGAGGTCTTGTCAAGTTTTTTCAAGTTCTAATGAATTTAAAAATGATTACAAAGTGTACCTTTTCCATTTTTGGTCATAATATTTCACACATGCATAGTAATGGGAAAAGGGTCGGTACCTAACAGATAGTTTTATCCAGGAATGTATGGCATCACTGTATTCTAGTTGTTACATTGTATACTATAAGTTACACGTATTGCTAGTGAAGTTAATTGTGTTAATTAATTTTTTATTCATAATGACCTTATGCTGTGATTATTGAAACTAAAATACTCATTTTTGTGATAAGGTTTGTCGTAGTAATAGGCTAAGAAGGTATTGTAGCAGCATTGTGTTCTGGGTATAAGTAAAATTCAAGGTTTAAAGATTACAGACATTTAGGGTTATTCCCTGTGAAATCAACCATTTATATAGCCCATGTTAAAAATATATTAAGTTCACTTTCTTTTACAGTTTGCATAGTTCTTTCCCCGAAAATATAATCGCAAGTGAAACTGAAAGTGATCAAAAAATAATTTAATATCGTAGTTCAAGAAATGAAATTTATTCAGCCGTATAAATATCAGCTAATGATAAGTAATCCAAATAGAATCAATTGTTCGAGGCCCTTCCTTGGACGACGGATAGACACTTCATTATTACGGGTCAGGGGAGGATTGAATGAACTGTAGAATAATTCTGAATGAAGAGTCGTCAATAGCGATTGCATTTTGAGTTTCAATATTAACATATAACTCCCGTATCTTATAATATTAATTAAAACGAAGAACTACTTTATTTCAATGTAGTCAACGCTGTGAGTGTTGTTTACATGGAGGTAATACAGAGTGCGGCAAAACATCCTCCCTATTTTAAATTTCAAATAAAAAACAGATGGATCAAAATAAAGAAAGTGCATTAATATTAATGATATCTACACAGTGGGAATTTAGGGTTTTCAATATATTACATTAGTTCACCTCACTGCTAAGTGTAAATAGACCTTAATCCTGTCTCTGTGCTCTTATAGCATGGTTCACCATATCATTAGGCACTATATCCACGCCGCAACATTCGCACAAGATGGGAGTACCAGTCAACTTGTGCTGTCATAACGAAAGAAAAAAGTGATAAACAGTAAACAAAAATTGAAAAGGATATTGAAATCGCGGAATTGACATTCAATACAGTATCCAACCATACCGTGGACGGAAAAAGAACGTGTCTACGCTGTGGAATCATTTCTGGTAAACGGGTATTCCGTTGTCGCTGTCCAGCGTGCTTTCCGGATTCGCTTCCAAATTCCCCCTCGTGGTGCAGTTCCAGATCGGAAAAGCATTAGCTTATGGGTGTCAAATTTTAGAGCAAGTGGTAACATGATTAAAAAGGGAGGGGGAAGATCACGCAGCGTTCGAATTCCAGAAAACATTAAACTTCCCACTGTGTAGAATCATTTATGTTAATATAGCTTCTTTATTTTGATCCATCTGTTTTTTATTTGAACATTAAAATAGGGAGGATGTTTTGCCGCACCCTGTATGTTTGAGGCAAATTGTTTTGGTTGAATTCACAGAGAATCGTCCTTGACCTGTTGCTTAATAAGTTACAAGAGATAGATTATGCAATGACCTATTATATTATTGTAGTTTTACTCAGAATTTTATACTTTTTTACAAAAGCTTTTATATAATAAAACCAATAAAATCAGAAACTAATGTATTGCTTGGGCATTTTGGTATGGATTTTATACTGGTTCTGCATGGTTCCAATGTCCATGCAATTTGTGTTTGTGAAATAGCTTTAAAATTTTAAAGCAACATTGTAATGTAATCCTCTTCACATAGGCCTAATAGGCCTGTGGATGGTATTTAACAAATAAAAATTAATTAATCGCTTAACTTGTTCATTAATTAGTGCCAAAAAACCTTATAAGCTATTAGCTTATTATAAAAGATCACTTATACAGAGTAATTATACTACTTCTCTCAAGAGTATTAAAGTCAACAGGAGTTTAAGTACGTACTGTTCGTATGGACTTAAACACTAAGTTTTAATTTGTCCCCATGAACGGTACAAGTTATTTCCTTTACTCAGTACTACAGTATGGTTTATAATGGAAAATATGTTCTTAACTGCTGGGTAATTTATTTTTAAAGAATATGAGGACTTCCTTAAAAAAACTTAAAACTGGAATAATTCTTTTATTACGTCAGAAACAACATTATTATGTCACAGAGTACTTGAATTCTATTCCAGTAAGCAATGTCATAGCTAAGCTATACTGAAAGACAGTTTTCAATAAAAACTTCCAAAAACAAGTCTCTACATTTACGTTTTAACTTTTACAATTTTACATGAGATACTCGCGAGTAAGGTAACGTACTGTTTGTGGCCGGGAATGTAGTTAGGCCGTACTAAAACAAATTTAAACATTTTTATTAAAAAAATAATTTTAATTATTACATAAGATATATTTCTTTAGCGTTTGACAAGTTAATGGAGTATCTTGATGAATTTGCAATAATTTTATACATTTTTCTTTTAAATAATTTATTATAAATATTTTATAAATACTTTATATTTTAGGATTGGCCTAACTACATACTTCTGTAAAAAAAATTAACGCCCATTCCAAATGTTTTATAACCTAATTACTCGCATTTTAAAGGGGTATGTCAACATCTGAGCATAAACAAACGGGATTATAAAAAATACGGTATTTACATACAGACAGTATTCACAACTAATCGTTGCGTACTAGGGTCTATTCAGAAAAGGATCATTCAGGTATAACCTGTTATTTCCTTGTTTATGTACTCGGTGTATATGAAATCAACTGCCTTATTTAAAGTAAAAATATAACTACATCCCATGGCAGTATAGCGTCTAACAGCTGATCACTGCGATCTACTTCATTTGCTGACGGCAGAGTGGTCGCAAGTGGTCAGAATGCCATCGCTATTAGTTATGGCGATTACTTATAAATTAGCTCTAGTTGTACATAGTAGTATGTGGATGAGCTACATTTAAATCAGGACTATGATTTATATTATGTAAACACACATTTTTGTATCTTGTTATACCATTGAAGTTTTATAATATCTTAAATTAATTTACGACAAATTTTAGAGATCATATTTGTCCACATTTATACCTTTAATGTATAATTTTTACATATTTAAAGACAACATGCTTCGTTTTACAGATTTCAACACAGTCACTTGAATTTTGTTCATATGTAACTTTAAATTAATTATTCTAGTTATGTTCATATGTAATTTTTAAACTGTTAAAAATAAGAAATCATACGGCTCCTCTGGTATTTAAGTTCTCGATCGCAGCACGTGTTCTTGTAAGTACAGGGCAAGTCAGAATGATGAACCCTACTTCGGAAATTTATTGTATGAAATATAATATACATATATTTATTATAAAGGCGTCGTTAATCATTGGTGTTTAATGCAATTCATGGTGTTTTATTTTATAAAACTGCCAAGCTCAGTTGGACGGCAGTACATACAAGAAAATGCGTTGGCTTGTCATCTGGCTACTGTTGTTACTGCCATGAAACTTAGGTCTGTTATAAAGACACAGCGGACTGGTACTCTCAATATGTTATGTACAACAAAATGTGTTTAAATACCATAAACCTTGCAATCTTGTACCTACAAAACTAATGAATAACATAATGAATAAAATCAGGTAAACTGATATAACAAAGTGCCAGAATGCTTTTGTTTAATCAGTTATAATTGCAATTATGATAACTTATGCAAGAAATAAGTTTTTTTAAAGTTGATTTCCAAGTTAAGCTCCAGATTAATTAATTAAGCAGGGCTTGCAGAAGAACAAAGGTCTAGTTTTTAAAAAATCACATTAAAATCATCCAGCATCAGCAGAACTATAGTCTACAGATTAGTGCTATAATGACAATCGAACACTCACAGAAAAACAAAAAATAAATGTCAAATTGGTCGGCTTCGGGATTTGAACAAAGGACCTCCAAAATACGAGTCCAAGACATTACCATCTCGGGGACCTCGCTCAGTTTAACAGTCTAGTTTGATAAGAGTATGTAAAGGAATAGTGTTATTTGTCATAGCTAACTGATTTGCATTCTAACTGATTTGATAGATTCTTTCTAATACATTGCCATAAAATAGGCACTAAATTGGGTATTACTCCGGTACAGGTCAACCGATTTGGTCCAATATCAATAGGCTTCTTCCCATGGACGCTATAAATGCGTATACCAAGTTTCATGAAAATCCGATAAAGCGTATTTGAGTTGTCGCGTTTTCTAATATATTGCTATTAAAATAGGCACTAAATTGGGCATTACTCCGGTTCTGGTCAACCGATTAAATCCAAAATGAATATGCTTCTTGCCATGGAAGTTATAAATGTTTATACCAAGTTTCATAAAAGTCTGATAAAGCGTATTTGAGTTATAAAGCCTTTCTAATATATTACCATGGAAATAGGCACTAAATTGGGCACTACTCCGGTACCGGTCAACCGATTTGGTCCAATATCAATAACGTTCTTCCCATGGACGTTGTAAATGCGTAGCCTATACCAAGTTTCATGAAAATCCGATAAAGCGTATTTGAGTTATCGCGCGTACAGACACACGGACAGACATTTTCCCGTCCCCCACACAATCTCATAAATTACCATACTGGCACTTAATAACGGGAAACCAAATAAGAAAATTAATACTAAATCGTAAAGTAAACAAATGAATAATATCTTGAATGACGATTCAACTGGATCCGACCAATGCAGTTCCGTAAAGCTACGAATAATTTGACTTAATTTCTGTAATAGCTAATTTTATTTTAGACAATAGATGAGCTTTAAGGTTAGTTTACGCGACGGATAAGTTTCTTAGTTGTTATATACTTGAATGCACCTGCTCGAGATGTAGAGTTACGATACTGCGCAGTTCCGACTGATTTCAACTTTTCGCGAAACTACCGTTTCGACATTGTACACATTTTTAGCTGGTTCGCTTTTTGTAAAATGAAGCGAGGAAATTAGGACATTATAAACTTCCTGTGTTTATACGCGGTTCAAAAGTATTTGAGGGAATTCAACGACTTGAACTTGGGAGGAAATGCTGTAATTAATTTCACAAAATTCATGAAAGTAGTTACGAAACCTAATATCAATCACGTAAACTAGCATTTAGACAAAAGACTTAACAGTTAATATTAACAAAAAGTTACTCAATGTTTCCGGAAATATTCTGATTCGTGTGTTTTTTTTGTTTGTTCATTAATAATTTGGGATTGTGCCCAAAATATACCAAAAACAAGCAATTTTCAGGTAGCTACTGCCATTTTGTAAAGTAATTGTAAATGTAATTGCAATTTTACTGATTACTTTTTGAAAAAGTAATTTGTTATTGTAATTAAGTAAAATGTTTCTCAGGTAATTGTAATTCAACCCAATTACTTTTCCCATCACTGAAGCTTAGTATACAAAGGACGAACGCTGTTGATTTAGGATCAAATCGGTTGACCGGTGTCGGAGTAAAGAGTTAAAAATAGTAAATCATCACTGACGCGTCAAGTCAACGAATTTAGAGACCACGGCCACAGTAGCCTTATTCCGTTTTTTTATATTGAACACTGAGGGCGTTAATTACAAAGCAATCAGATGTTTGTAAATTTATTATATCACGCCTTGCCTTTATGTGAGGCCACAGAACACCGGTGTGAGGTATTTGTTGTAATTTCGTTCTGTTAATATTCTAGATATCTTACTATTCCTTCACATATGCTTATCAAACTTTCTCAAGAAACCGTCGTCTAACTCAACAGTTTCTTAAATGTGGCCTATTAACTCCATCTGGCTCTTTGTTTTATCAGTTTACCTCATTTTATTATTTTTATTATTTTCAGGGTTTTACGAGGACATTTTGACTGCAAATGATAGCAATACAGGCGAAGAAATGGGAATGACTGATGGGATGGAACACTTGCGGAATGATACGCCACAGGCCCAAGCTTTAACAGGGAAGTCCGGTCATGCCAAACGATTTAATTCAATGTATCCCAACAAAGGAGTACCAAGACTGAAGACGCCCATACGACGGGGAGGCGGTGGAGGACCATGGGAACCGCCTCCAAAGGAAAAGAAGAAAGGTGGCATCTCTTCAGTTTTCCAGACATCAATTACAGCGCTGGCATTTCTTGCTTTTGGGGGTTATCTAGCCTGCTTGATTGTTAATGCTTGTCGCAACAATGGAATGATGGGTATGGCCGGTATGGGCGCAGCTCCAAATGGGGCAAATGCAATGCCTTCTCAATCTTTTGTGTTGGTTCCAGGACGGCGTCCATTGTTCGTCAAACGCCGTAAAAGGGAACATATAGGCAACATGGAAACAGATAAACAATTGAAACGTGAAGAGAGGAAGAGAGACGTAGCAACCCAAAATAAAGGAGATCCAGATCTATACCACTATAAAGGTAAAAATGATGTAAGTAACAGATATTTTCAGTCAACACAATCTACCGCAGAATTACAGCTGGATGAAGAAGTAAGTGTTTCAGTTCAACCAGAAGAACAGTTTCCTGTTACTGAAACATACACGGTAAACAATTTTCCCGACAGTTTTACACAAGAAACAACAGCTCAGATTCCAAATTGGTATGGTAACGAAGCAACAAACACGACTGAAGATCATACCGAAAGCATGATTGAAAGAGCTGGCAAAAATGAAGAATATTATTGGCAAGGGAACCGCATAAACGATGAAGCGGAATTCGGACATTGGCCATCTGCAAATGTTGATGACATGTACAAAGCTCTTGAAATGATATCTGAAGGATATTCTCTGTACCACCACGCAATCCATACGAGATAACTTTATTCTGGTACATTAACTCATTATAATTTTCTATCGGCTGTGACTGCAATCTGTAACCAACATTCGCAATATTTCAATTTTCTTGGCATATTCTTATAGTCGTTATATCTCGAACATACTTGGTCTTTCAAGTCCAAAATATTTGTTGTTCCTTTCCACGCAACTTGTTCGGTCATTTCCCCTCACATCTAAATTCCTAATGAATTGACTTTTGTTTGTTTTCCAAGTTGTGTGCAACGATATCAGAAGTTAAGTACTAAAAGTACTGATGTCTGGTTACATTTTGAGAACATATATTACACTCCTAGCCATCTATAATAATTCAGGGTTATCATCATATGTCAACTCCATTTGGGACAACTGGGATTAATAGGGTACTTGAGAAGTGATATTGAAATGCATTCTTTCAGCAACGGTAATGGAATTATATAGACCTTCTTCTTGCACATACTTCTTTCGTATTCAAGAGATTTTACTCACAAATAACTTATGTTTTAGTATCTTTAGTAGTTTTAAGCCTGTGATAATCTTGATTGTAGAACCTTATTTAAATTTTTACCTGATAAAGGTAAATACATGTACTAAGCTGATCCACTGTTATTAAAAGAATACATGTTAAATTCACAGTTGTCATTCAAAACCTTTTTTCTGTTAATGCTATATGTTAAGAGTTTTCTTAAGGAGAAATAGGAACTCAAAGCTTAAAATATTTAAGATCGTAATGTGAACTTCCTAACCGAACAGTTATTATACCTTGTAGATCTACAAAAGGGTTTGTTCACATCACACGATCGTTGCTTTCCTTCATTAACGGTAGTATTAAATATTTTGCTGCTCAGATTTAAATTTTCCGAAGTACATAGATGAACTGTACAACAAAAAATACTTGAAAAGCACTGTACTTACATTCTGTAAAAGAGAAATTGATCTTTCTTTTGAGTCTACTGCCCCTGCTTTTCATACACATTTTTGCAAATAAAATGCGAAAGCTTCGCACTGTTTTACAGTATCTTTTTCTATCTGAATCAGCCTAGAAAGATCCTCAGCAATCTGGTCAAGTTCACATTCGAAATATTGTCATTTGCAGGGGTGATATTTCATTCATATGCCAGTTTTCAATGGAGTCACATCGTGTTAACTAAGGTATACGGCTACGGCTGTTAAGACTGGCGAAAGGGGAAGAAATCTCTCAGAATTTAACTTCTCACCTCTGAATGCCCTCTTCCTCATGTGCGTTTCACCAGTGTCAGGAAGGAAAAAAATACTGTAGTAGTCAAGTTAATTCGAATAGCCACAGTGTTGTAGTGTAAATGAGATGCTTTACACGTACGTAAATGTGTTGGGAGTGGGAGATGAGTCCTTTTATTGTGTAAGGCCACCATTTAGTAGGAGCAGCTTTATGAGCTGTTCTCAGAGGGAGGTGACTTGTTTTATTCACAGCATTTTTATGTAAGTTTGTTTTTCCTACTTATTGCTCAGATCAAGAATACAAATGAGCACTAATGTGTGTGAAACATAAAGAATAGCTGTCTCCTATTGGAATGCCGCGTGTTACATGTAATTAATATAAGGTATCTGGAATTCAATTCACTGTGTTTTTATTCTGTCAGTATGTACGCATATTTTACAAGACCGTGTTTTGAGATGGTATGTCCTCATAAAAACACGAAACACGAGTGAACATGATTGTTATGCACCTCTCATCCCGCTCCCCATGCTGTTTTCTAACTCATACTACTATCTTCTCTGGACCCCCTTCTAAGATATGGCACAAAACACTTCATAACTTTAAAGGTCTTAAAATTACTTACAATATTAAAGTAAACGTGAATCTTTGAGAGCTAGGATATTGCTCCCAGAACCAGTGGTGAGGCTGAGGTTTAGGTTAGAGCAAGCAGTGTGTATATAGGCCTAATAAGGGCTCTTAAATAATTCTACAAAGACAAATCCTAACCTATTATTATTATTATTATTATTAACTTATTGTGAATTATTAAAATATATATCAAGAATATGTTATTTCTTTCTTTCTTTCTTTCTTTCTTTCTTTCTTTCTTTATCTTAGTTTAACCTCTCCCTTTTAGGATTTAAGCGACCCAAGCCTCCTGGGCCTTACAGGGCCGCGAACTGACAGGAGAGGGATTATCTTTGGTTCATATACATACTTTTTTGACCAGACAATGAGATGGAGGGCCTCCCCGGATGAGCGATCAGCCCAATGGCGGGACCACCTCCGAGACAACACGAACACATTGGACGAGACACACCATTCACACACACACTCACTCCAAACAAGGCGAGGATGGGATGAAGATGATAATGACGGCCAGATGATATCTGGGGACCACAATGGCCTAAAGTTACCAGACATTTGTCTCACAAGTGAGGAAAAACCTCAGGAAAAACACAACTAGGTTACTTGTCCCGATCAGGATTCGTGAGAGGAGCGAACGCATCCCCCACGCCACAGCGGTGGACACGAATATTTATAACTTATAATTTTATTATTTGAATTAATTCATAAAGAAAGGGCATCTGTCACATTTTGTACGAAAGTGAATTGACATTGATTTTTCCCATTTTCAGTAATCAACAAGTATTTATGTATGAAGAAAGAAAATCGTCGAACGTTTCCTTCATTGTGATATTTTGATTGTAATGTGAGCGTTTTATAAAGGAAGGGCATCGGTTCGGGCTGAAGTCCTACTTCTACAGTCTCAAATACCTAGGTGTTCGTTGATTAGCGCTCTGCTCTTCCCTTTTACTTCCTCTGCCCGTAACCATAGGTACTATAGGCAGAGGAAGTGTTGTTTTCGACCTCTCAAATTCGAAAGTAAGTTTTTGACATAAATGCACGTTTTGAGGTCCCTTGAATCCAAAAATACTATTTTCAGAAACATGTCTGTATATATTTTTGCATTATAATGGATAGGCTTAGTGTGATTGTGTTTATCTTATTTCTCTCTATCTTTTCTTGTTTATTGCGTATGAGAATGTTTTAAATTGGTTCTGTAAACAGTAATTACAAACAATAATTACTTACATACAAACGTATACATTGTAAGTGCATTGCTTGCACACAAATAAATAAGAGTTCTGGGTAAAATATTCTACTACTCTACAAACTTAAGAACTTAGCAATTCGTTCAGAGCCTGTTGCATTACCAGGTTTCAAGGAGCTACTAAACTTAGTTGTAAATAATAGTGCAAGAGTTTTCTTAATCTGAATTGTGCATTGTTTTAAAAACCTGACATTCAGATTTGCCTGCCTGACGTAGAATAAATATCCTTCTTCTATATTTTATTATCCAAGATTGCATAGTTAATATTACTCCCCAGTGCCTGACGTAGAATAAATATCCTTCTTCTATATTTTATTATCCAAGATTGCATAGTTAATATTACTCCCCAGTGTAGAAAAGGGTAAGAGAAAAACGTAATATAAACTAAAAGAATTTCCCTTTCAAAATGAAAATTTTTAAGTGAAAACATTTTATGATATTACAAGTAAATTCTTTCAATTACTTGTTTGTCGTAACAACAATTGAAAACTTGAATTCCTGCTTACTGTCTTGAATTATGGTCGTCAACTACTTGCCTTTTAAAGAGAAAACTAATAAAATATCAGCAGGGTTAGTTTTACTTTCAATGTATAGCATGATATATGATGTTATATAGCCTACACTTTCTATTTCGCAAAATTCATACAATTATGCTCGAAAATTAGTGAACTGTGCTCTAATAATAAATAATTACATTGCAAAGTAAATGTTTATTTCCAGTTGATATGTTGATACAAAAGTAATTCTAATTCAAGGAAATTATTTGTTTTATTATGTTGATTCCTACGGATATTTTCTTCACACTTAAGGAATCAGCATTCTTTTTATATTATAAAAAGTTAAGTTGTATTGGTACAGTAATGAACCCACATATACTTTATGCATTAAGTAAACCACAATTTTAACTTTCATATAGAGGCTAGGAAAATTCAAGGAGCCCATCAGGTGTGTATAGGCAATTAACTCTGAAGTACTGAATACAGACTGCTATTATTCAGTACAAACAATATGAAACAAGTATTTTAATAGCCTTTTAGAAATGCTATATTAGGATATAAATAAGTATGAGGGAGATAACCTATTCGGCACTGTGGTAATCTGAGTGTTTGTGGGCAGAATAGAAGGCGACCCCTGCCCCACCTGGCGGGAACTCACATAAATAATGCTATTAAACAGGGTTGCCCCCCGCCAAGGCCCTTACAGATGAATAACCACACTACGTTAAAAACCTTCTAGCTGTGAAATAAATATCTTCTCAACCGTATCTGAAAAATCTTTTATTTTTAATACAAAGCTATAAAAATAAGCGTGAAAATTCTATACCTGCTTAAGATAATGTCCATGAAGCAATATATTATCTTGATGCGGTTATATGGGGGTTTTAAACATGGTCGGCTTGAATACCTTGAAATTAAAATTTAATGTACGAATTAATATAGTTTCCAATGAGCTATGATAATATTTTTGCGCCAATTCCTAATGTGGTACGTTATACCTATATGTAATTTATAAATAAGTTTAATATAATTATTACTCACGGCAATTGTCACATTCGTTTCATAAGCTAGTTAGTAAAATATTCACTACATGCAGGTTTGAAGATCTTTTCTGGAGAAAATTGCACATTTTTTAAAAATTGTGTTACTGCGTCAGATGTGTTAAATGTATTATACACTACCGATATAAACACACCACACACCAAAGAAAACACAACTCTGAACGATATTTTCAGGAGATATTAAGATACAAATTTAATGACTCTTTTTTTTAATTACTGCGCACAAATTCAACTTTTATTCTCTTGCGGTACTTCAGAGAGATAGGGGGAGAGAGAGAGGGGGAGGGAGGGAGATGACACACTGTGAGCAAAAGAACGGTTGGTTTTAAAGTTATTTAACGAAAGAGTACACTGCAACTTGGGCCTATGATCGTTGCCGTTGTACCGGAATTTTGTCCCTCAGGAATTCGTTTACACGCCTGTAAACCAAGAGACAAGGACATGTTAATTTTGTGCACACATAAATGTCATCGAGCTGGGCTGGGATCGAACCAGCTATTTTGGGCACAGAAAGCCGCCTCTATACAGACTGCGCCACACATGTAGACATGTGACCGAGACATCTTCTGTAAAGTATTCAGATTCTAACCTTACTGTTTTCTCGCCTCCCGTTCCTAAAGAGAGTAGGGTGGCTTAATTGCAGGAGAGCATCAGTTTTTTTTTTTTTTTTTTTTTTAATTTATTTTATTATATTCTGCATGCCCCGTTACCTTGGTAACATTACATGCATTCTTACTTCACATTTTACATTATTTTCCTAACACTATTTATCACTGATAATGTCATAACATTTGCATTAGTTGTAGCGTCTATGTATTTACTAAGATTGTTCTAGAGTTTCCTTTCACTCACATGCATTCTTACATCACATTTTTTTTTCACACTGTTTATCACTATTAATGTCATAACTTTTGTATTATCTGTAGTGTCTATGTATTTAAAAAGATTGTTCTAGAGTTTCCTTTCACTCACATGCATTCTTACATCTTATTTCACATTTTTTTTTTTTCACACTATTTATCACTGTTAATGTCATAACTTTTGTATTATCTGTAGTGTCTATTTATTTAAAAAGATTGTTCTAGAGTTTCCCGTTACTCATTGTAATTAGTTTTCTCTACATATTCAAGGATTTAACGAATTTGATGAAATTTCTCAGATATTGGGATATTAATATTAGGTTACTGACGGGCCATGTTCCTCCTTCCATCATTATTTCTCGGATGAGAATAGATCTTTGGTGTTCTGTGTCGTCACATTCATAAATCAGATGATTCACAGTCTGTTCTCCTCTGTTGCATGTACAGTCCGGCTCATTTACGATATGAAATTGATATAGATATGATTTTGTTTTCCCGTGTCCTGTCAACATGGCTGTTATTTCTGGGGTCACTGGAAGCTTTAATTTTAGTCTATCTTGAATTGAAGGAAAGAATGATTTAGTAACTGCTCCTTTTGTGGTGATATTCCATCTGGCTTGCCATTCTTGTAGTGAGGAATCTTTTATTTCTGATATGATGGTCGACTTAGGAATTTTAGTGTATATTATTTCTTCTCCTGCAGAAGCTTCTTTGGCTAACCTATCGGCTAGTTCATTACCAGCAGTACCATTGTGTGCCTTCACCCATGCAAAGTGTATTGTCCACTGACGTTGCTGTAATGCAATGAGGGTATCGTGTATGCTATCTATTAGTGAGTTGTGTTTTCTATTGTCCGTCAATAAGGATAATGTAATATTGCTGTCAGTATATATTGCAGCGACTCTTTCCTCATTCGGGATATCCTCTAACTGTTGAAGCTCCTGTAGGGCTTTCCATACAGCTAGCTGCTCTGCTTGGTTATTTGTGCATTTCGAGTATCAGCCTCAAGCAAAACAATGTCAGTCACGAAGCAAGACTAAGATACGAGGGTTGATTAAAAAGTAATGCCTCCACCTTCATAACTTGGGTTTCGATGGGATTATTTTAATAAATCAAACTCAGAAATAATCCTTAGAATGTGCCCTTTAATAACCATTATTCACTTTTTCACATAATCACCAGACAATTGGATACACTTCTGCCAACGATGAACAAGTTTTTTTAAGCCGTCACGGAAGAAGTCGACACTCTGTTTCCAAACCAGCCTCTCATAATTCTCTTAACTTCTTCATCAGATGCATAGTGATGTCCTCGCAGATCTTCTTTCATTATTGGAAACAGATTAAAAGTCAGTCTCCACACCACAGCAGAACTTCGGAGACTGAAGCTCACCACCATACGGCATCCTCCGTACAGTCCAGATTTAGCGCCGTCTGACTTTCATATATTTCCGATAATGAAATAAGATCTGCGGGGACGTCACTATGCATCTGATGAAGTTGAGAGAACTGTGAGAGGCTGGTTGCAGAAACAGTGTCGACTTCTTCCGTGACGGCTTCAAAAAACATGTTTATCATTGGCAGAAGTGTATGCAATTGTCTGGTGATTATGTGGGAAAGTGAATATTGGTAATTAAAAGGCACATTCTAAGGATTATTTCAGTGTTTGATTTATTAAAATACTCCCATCGAAACCAAAGTTATGAAGATGGAGGCATTACTTTTCATTCAACCCTCGTAATTTCCTGAAGAAGTCGATAACTTATTTCTAACGTATTTCTATGAAAAACTATTTCAAAAATTGTCTCCAATGAAAGTTCTCCGTCTTAGTACAAGCATGTAGTATTTTCAAGCATTTTTCTAACAGAATCGTTAAAAACCTTTAAGGAAATCAATGTAAACCTAAATTTCTTATTATAAATGTTTAGTTACCGTAAGACAAAGAATAAGTCGTCACATGTTTTGGCTAATATCAAGGCTATGTGTAACTGCAATATAAAGTATTTTTTTGTTAGAGTGTTTAAGAAGTATTATGTTCAAAGATTAACAAACATAAACATATACCTTTTTCTAAAACGCTGATATTTTTGCTAAGGGGATCTCAAAACATATTTTTGTGCTAAAAGTTCGACATCCAACGCATAACGCATATCTATAACTCACATAGACACTTGGTGCTAGCATGTTGCGAAAAAATACTTGATGTAAAAAAAATGTTAACAGCTGGCTGACCTCAAGTTTCTTAAGGTATATATAGTAGACAACATGAAAGGATTCCCAACCAATGTCTAAGAGAGCGGGAAGTCTTAGAATTAGAAGTATGCCCGAGTGCCCGACTGACTTAAAAGGTAGCCTACGCGTAATTTATCTTTCTTCTTCTAGAGTGAGAATCTAAAAAATGTTTCTAATACTGTATAAATTTTATGCAACTTGGCATCGACTTCTCTGGTGTTTACTAAATAATTCATTAGAAAATGCAATTAAAATTTAATTTAAACCGACGCGCACACTAATCAGAGGAGTGCGGGTATGAACTTATGATGGTTGTTTATTAGCCTAAAATTAAAAAAGTCAAATACTTAAAGTAATAAAAAATCATCCCCCAAATGATTGCATCTACGATGCATAATTAAAGCGCTCTTCTTCTTTAGAGACGATTGAATCAATGAAAGAAACAGGTGAAAATAGGCATGAACTATCGTGCTGCTATAAGAACTGCGAAGAAGTCACGCGGAGTGATGGCCGGAACTTTGGTACCTGCAAAATTTTGTCATAGCCTTACGACTCCTAAGAATTTTTTAGCGAACGGGTGAAATATGTTCTTCCTAATGGATATGGGGAAGGATAGAATATTGCGAAGAATCCCTTTGAGACAGAATGTCCTGGAATGATGTGATTATATGAGGACCACACGGAACTAGTTTTAGGTTCGCTCACTGAGCAGCCGTCATAATAAAGTAGGCAATAGCGATGATCCGCAGGTAAACCAAACTAGCTGTAGCACCCACTGAGTTATGGGCAATCAGCGCGCTTATAAAGTGGCGACTTACAAAGTGTCTAGCTAGCTCTTGCCAGGTTCAATTCATATCAGGCTTTATCATCTCAAAAAGTTCCTAAAAATTTCACTGTTTACAATCATGCGACTATAAAATGCAAGATATTACGAGGGATGTTCCAAAAGTAAGTTTCGTCGTTTTTTTAAAAAGTGAAGATGGTAAAGCAGATGAAGCAAACAACTGCCATAAGAATCGACACCTATTGCTGGTTCAACGACGGAAAGAGCGTCAGCAGAGGAGAAACGATGCATGAGTAGAGTCCCGAAGAAGAGAGAGTAGCAGTAGACTGGCGTGAAACGATGCATGAGTAGAGTCCCGAAGAAGAGAGAGTAGCAGTAGACTGGCGTGCCCGAGGTTATTTGAGTACAAATCACGATGGCAGTTGGACGTGTACTGAAAACGTGGTCGACAATGGAAGTACATGCTGTTATCCGGTATGAATGGGCATGTAGGACTAGTGTGTCCATCATCCATGGACGCCTACAGACTGTGTATGGTGAAGAGGTCATGTCTCAACAAATTGTTGGTCGCTGGTGTTGCATGTTCAGTGAAGGAAGGCACCTGTTCCATGCAATGAAAGCCGCACTCTCGGGACGTCACTTCCAAAACAATGCTGAGGTGGAGAAGGCTGTGCGACAATTCCTTGCATAGCAGGGCACCGAGTTTTACCAGAGTGGTTTCTTCAAACTGATTGCAAGCTATGACAAATGTCTCAATGTCGGTGGAGACTATGTTGAAAAATAGTGCAAGGGGTATATTTCATGATTGCATGGTGTATTTGTTTTGGTAATAAAGTTTCCATGTGAAAAAAAAAAACGAAACTTACTTTCAGAACATCCCTCGTATATTGGGCACTTTATACGAAAAACCTCATCTTCAAATAACTGTATGTCTTATAAACACATCAAATTGCGCTGATAACAATAAGACAATTCATTTTCATAAAAACAGGAAATCTTATTACAATTTACCAAAAATTGAAGCCTACGATCCCCCCGTGAAGATCGATATCCCCCCTCCCCCGGAGGAAAGTGGCTGTATTCAAGTTGCAGGCATCCATCTGTTTATTGATATCGACCACGTCGATTATTTAGGCTACATAAGGTTTAAACAAGGCTGACAGCCAGATGAAAAGTGTTACCCACATCACTTCCTCGGCTATGTAAAGTAGACTTCTAGTATAAAATGGTATAAGCTAATGACGGTCAGATGATGTCCCGGTACCACACGGGCCTGAAGTTTCCCGACATGCTTCTCACAGATGAAGAAAAAACCGGAAAAACCTCACCTATGAATCTTGTCCCGACCACGAATCGAACCCGGGCCTGCTGCATGAGAGTGGGCGCATCCCCCTTCGCATAACGGTAGACAAAAAAAAAGGGCTAACTTAAGGGCCCTTTAGCCTGCACACTTTACGGTTCGTTTCGCATTTACAGGCACAGACTTCAACCGGACTTTCACACAGTCTTGAATTTTAAAAGTGCAGTGAGGATGCAAACATGACCAAACCAAGTAACTATGCTTAGAAAACGATTCAGACATCAATGATGAAAATGGAACGCGACCGCAGAGGGAATATAATATAATTTATATACCATTAAATAGACAAACTGACCTGGGAAAAAACCCGTTTATTTTTACAAAACAAGACTTTTTCCCACATTTCAACATAATCCCCATCAACATTTATGCACTTGTCCCAACGGGTCTTTTTATACCGGCTGCAAAGAACTCTTTGTCTTGGTGTCGGAGCCAATTTCCCACAAATTTCTTGACATCCTCGTTATCCTGGAACTTCTTCCCACGTAATACCTCCACGAATAATGTCATCAATTCGAGTTTCAAGTGAGGAAGTTGCAACTTCAACAGGCCGGCCAGAACGGTGTTCATCAGTCACTGATTCTCGACCACTTTTGAACTGTTCTAACCACTTGTAAAAATTTCCACGGTTCATACAACTTTCACCATACACTTTAGTCATTCTAGAGTATGTATTAGCTGGTTTTTCACCTTCAGCAATCAAAAAACGAATCACAGAACGTTGTTCAACCAATGTGGAATTTTCAAGAAGACCCGACATCGTTCATCTTAATTTTGAGGTTATAAACAGACCAATGTTGATCCATCGGCTGATTAGAACTCATCCCAGTGATGCCAACTTAAAATACTAAATGTATCAAACTTGTAGGCCTACTACCAACCGTCTTTTCCCCAGACCAATTTGTCTCTTCTAATTATTGAATGACCCTCGTAGTCTATTAATTAATAGCAATTTGAACAACATAGAAATTCTAATAGGCCAATATAAATAGTTTAAGTTACAAATGAATTATTTAGCCTTCTTATAATTCTACTTATCGCAACATAGGGGTTTATAGTCACTATTCCCTTCTTGAGTTGACTGATAAGCTATCTTCAATTCCCTTCCTGATGATGTTAATTTTCTATATTACAGCTTGACGACTCGCGCTAGTTTCAACTTTTGTAAGTCATAAATTTATGTCATAAGCAGCATTTTTCTTATACCGGTCACTAAATTCTATAGTCTTCACTTTACAAACAGCTGGCAATGTTCGATACAACTGTATAAATTCACGTCAAGAAAGGCGTGAATCTTGAGAAGAAGACAGGGAATTAAAACGTACGCCAGAAATTCCCAAAAGGAAGGCATAACGTTTAAGCTATCATTACTGCCTATAGAGAAAAATTCCGGGGTGCGCGGGCAAAGAGAGTTAAGTCCACTTTCTTGTTACTGAGAATTAGAGTGACTTAACATGAGGGACACATCCATAACTACGTACAATTTTGATTGACTTACTGGACTTAACACAAATGTAGAGAACATTTTTATCTATATCTCTATGGACATATCTCAATTTTTTAGGATGGTGGACTTAACTCTCTTTGCCCGCGCACCCCGGAATTACTGGAAAAGATTCGTTGCAATGAGGACTTCTATGCCAAAGACATCGGTGATTTTGCTGCCAAGGTTAGGCGAATCAATATGGTCTTCAAATAAATTCGGGTGAGTTGTCATTTTCTTATTGCAGACTTATAAAAGTCTAGTATTGCTTCCCTCGCCTATGACTCATAATACTACACCACACGCCACTGGAACGTAGCATACCATTGCTAGAGAAGACTCTCTTGGAATCAGTCTTGATGATTTTTGTAATGTCGCGGTACCAAAATAACCTCCACCAGTAGACAGGCTACCTATCCGTTAACCATTTTTTTCTTAAAACCAAACCTCCAATTGTGTCAAGCATAAAGAAAAATCAAATAGCTCCCTTAATCCGATAGCCCGTCCCTTACACCAAAGAGTATCAACATAGGCTAAGTAAATTCAAATAAGATAATCAGGACCCCATGCTATTGAAGTTGCATCAATTGAGTATCCTATTACCAAGATTTAAGGCTAGTTGCCACTGCCAATTTTAACTTTAATTTATGCTTTATGGTGATAGGTCCTTATGTAATGAAAGTCATTTTTCAAAAAGATGACATTCAAATAATTGTTTCTTAAGATTTATGGATCCACTGGAGCTGTAACTTATGAACTTCAGTCTTACAGAGTCCACAGAAATGTATTATGTTATTAATTATTATTCCATCGTTTTAATTTTAGAAAGATAAATTACATGGCAATAAAAATAAAAACAGTAAGGAACTCGCTAGTCACAAATGACTACAGCAAACCCATCGTAACTAAAACAGTTTTGTTCTGATTAGTTATTCTGTTAATTATGTTATGTTTACCATTAAATTTGAAACACCTTATGTATATACTATACAAAAAAAATCTGATGTGAAATTCACAAATTAAATTAAAGTTCGCCTCTTAGTAAGATATGTATGACATTCTCTTCATGTGAATTGGTTATAAAAATGAAGAGCATGTCATTACCACGTCCCAACGCATTCCCGAAATATATGCAACCCAAATAAAACTTGATCAATGCACTCACGTAACTTTCTTTATCATAAGCATGGACAATACACCTTTCCCACTTTACATTTTGGTATAAACTAGAAGGCCGGATTGCAAAGAGCGCGTATTCAATTGTTTCAACGTTCACTATACCCTTAGCAACCAGGGAAGGCGGTTGAGGCCAGGTAGGTTCCTTCACCGCGTGGACCCTCACATTTACAAGGGCAGGAGATTTAGGACCAACCGTAATTTCCTCCCCATGAGTCACCTAGTCTACTTCAATCAATCAATCTTAGATTTGTTTAATATGTCATTTTATCTTAAAATGTTTGTTATATATCAATTCTACACATAATTACAAGAAAAATGACACCAAACAATGTATAATTTACTTTAACAGGAACATTTCTAACAAATACATAAATAAAAGTTACGAGAAAACTGCTTTCAAGTCCTATGTTCCTATTAAAGTAAATTATACATTGTTTGGTGTCATTTTTCTTGTAATTATGTGTAGAATTGATATATAACAAACATTTTAAGATAAAATGACATATTAAAAAAATCTGAGATTGATTGATTGATTGAAGTAGACTAGGTGACTCATGGGGAGGTAATTACGGTTGGTCCTAAATCTCCTGCCCTTGTAAATGTGAGGGTCCACGCGGTGAAGGAACCTACCTGGCCTCAACCGCCTTCCCTGGTTGCTAAGGGTATAGGCAAGAAGTGAGTTTCTACCAATTCAGAGATGTTTTTTAGAAAAAAATTTCAAGTAAAAGTTTTAGATCTTTGTATATGCAACTCATGTACAAATTTTAAATAAAATCTTAGAGCCGTTTTCGAGCGAGATTGTTCCGGGCTCAAAACTCAGATCTCGTGGCCGGACAATTTGATTGGGGTTTTTCATAGTCAAGAAGGCATCACAGAACAATACACAACATATGGAATATTGACTTTATTTAATTTGCGCTCTCTTTTATGATTTATTTACTTAGCCTCGGAAATGTAAACGGACAGTCGGAGCAATTATTTATTCATTTAATATGTGTGATGCCTGGAAAATATTAAGCTTTATGAAATATTCGATAAGATCCCAAAATTCCCTTAACCTGGAGGTTGTAGGCTATATTAATGTTTGTCCAACATACTTTGCACCGTTTATTTTATTTTGCTATTAAACTGCGCCACCGAAAACTGCCCGGAATTCGGATGAGTAAAATCATTCAATATGCAGCTTTCATACCATTATAATGTAGCAGTCTGTATGTAATAAATGTATTAGCGTACACAAGACACTTCGTATTACTGCTTGCAAATGTGTACACAGCAGCTAAGTTTCAACAAACGGAGATTTATGAATTAGACCACCCAAAAAATTTACCATTCACCAAATGACAAGGGCCGATCTACGCCTCCAAATGCCGCCCATTTACATGAGAACAAATACCCCATTGGTCTCTCCTAACTCCGCCTCTGCTATTAAGATATTTCGGATGCTGTGAAGATCAAGTAGTAACGTGAAGATGAGATTCCTTCGCCTTGGGTGATTCAGTGATAGCTCATGCGTGTAAAGTGTGTGAAGTGAGTGTGTGTTATTATAGTGATGGGTATTTAGTAAGAATCTGTGCACCAGAAAACAAAATTTACTACAACAATACATTAAACCTGTTTTAGGTCAGAGTTATTACGTTTTACATTGGCATCAGGGTCGGTTTAAGGGCCCCGCAACATCCGCATCTGCGGGAGGGAGGCCGATAATAACAATATTCACCAACAGAGCAAAATACAAGTTTGCTATAGGCTTCGTCAAATTTTACGTATAAAAATTTTCATTTTATGAAAGAAAGAGGGAGCTCCTTCGTCGCCCTGTTGCAAAAAATGGTAAAAAACCTTTTTAAAATGGCTGAATTTCCTGAAAAGTTTAAGATTTTAGTGAGCATTTTTTCGTGCAAGTTAGAAAAGGAAAGCTATAATTTTTTTAAGTTTGTGCCAGTTAACTTTTGTAAAATAAATTAAAATCAGGCTATACGTTGTATTTCAGAATTACAACACAAGATTGCAAAGGAAAGAAAAGGATATATTAAAATTAGGCTAATATACCGGTACTAAATGGGACTTAGCCTCTTTCTTTTAAGTCTTCAAATTCTGCATGCTGAAACTGTTTTGTAACTTGTTTTAGTGAGAATAGCCTAGACTTTTGAGGTGTTCTGTAACAATTGTTCTAAGAAACAATTAAATCAAGATTTTTAATACTTTGCATTCTGTATTGCGGGGTAAATCTACGCCAGTACAGAAAATTTCGATTTATAAAAATGCTATACCGCTAGTAACCCTAATGTAGTATGTAAAACTAATTTATCAATAGAAATTTACATAACATCTGCATCACATAGTAAATAGATTAAGCTTGATAAATCTGTAATAAAAGTGAGGAGGATCCAACAGTAAATCTTGCGGGGGCCCCCAAAATTCCTTAAGCCAACCCTAATTGGCATTTAATATTTTTGTGATGTAATATTCCTTAAAAAGTTTTAAATTAAACGTGATATGTCTAAGGTTTTCAACTTACATGCGGGCATTATACTTCCATAGTCAAGTAAGAGGAAAGTTTTAAAAAGCGTTTGCTACCTTGTTCTGCGAGAAATTTACCTGTCAATTATTGCAAAATCAAATTAACAGTTCATTGTTCGTTGTCCGTGAACCTAACCTACCAGTTACTGCAAAATAAAAAAGTTCTCGTTCGTTGCTTTGTTGTATATGACAAACAAGATAGCCACCAGTCACCCAGCTAAAGCCCTAATCAAGAGACATCTGTCAACAGCCGGAGTAACAAGTAACCACTGAGACAAAATAGCATAGGCTACTACTTTCATACCTGTTGATATATTAATATCGGTGAAATAAGGTGCTATGGGATATATGGCTAAAGTATGAACAAAGAAAGTATAATCAAACTCAGGTAACTACTGTATTCTTATAGTAAATTTAGTTTTCTGGGGAGAAACAGTGCTATCGTGTGACGCCAAAAACATCGAAACTTAAAAATAATGCTACAGCAAAGTTTATAATCCAAGGAAAGAGTTTCAAATATTCAAATTCCGAATTCACATCTAACTCACAGGTTAAACGGTAAGAAAAGCAAATACTATAAATAAAAAATGAATATAGGCCTATAATGGTTTTAAAAAATATTTGTAAATACCGAAATTGTATTTGAAGCTCGTGGAACCCAAATGTGGTAATAGAATATTACGAAGAGTAAAAATAAATTTAACACCTCAGTATATATAGGCTAATTAAATTTAAATGTTAATACGTTAAAAAGTTAGTATTTCAATTCTTAAATTCAATAAATTCATACATTTTTAATAAAATTGTGGTCCATAATTTAATTATTTTAACACTATTATTAAATGTAGTATAAGATTTGAAGAAAGTTCTTTCACTTTTTTCATTATTATTTTATTTAGGATTTAAAGTAAACTGTTGTAACCAATAGCACACATTAGCAATTTTAAAATATAAAAACGAGTAGGCCGATAAATAGTTAAAGTACCTCACGTCTGCACATTGTGCATTCATATGTTTCTCTTATCTACATCTTTCGCCGTGTCTTTAGTTATTTACCACAATAAAAAATGGCATTCAAGTACACTACTCTCAATTCCATTATTTTTAGAACTAAAGCGAACAGAAGTTTTAACATCTAAGTTATACGGAGAAATTAAAAAAAAAACAAAAAGGTTAGCGAAAGTATATTTAGTGTAGGAACCGAAGCTAAAGTAAGTAAAAAAAAAAACAGTTGGTCCATCTCACTCTCTTAATACAGACGTGAAGTGAGATAGACGTAGGCCTACTGGTTTTTGTTTTCTTTAGTTACGGTTCTTAGGTTCATTAAAAGCGCACATTAATTGATTTGATTTTGATTTATGAATTTAGTTTTTGTTGGCATTACACTCATATTTCAAACAAAAGAGCACAAAATCTTAGTCCAAAAATGTTACAAACGCACTTCAGATTGTATGAAAAACGCACATAGATTTCCCTTGTCACTTTTCACATACAGGAAGCTAACTGCTATTTACGAAGGCCTATGTACACACAAATTAGCAACGTTAATAAATTCGTGAATAAAGTCGTAAACAAAATTCTAATAAGTTATTATTTGTTAAAATTAGTTACAGATTAACTCTTAAGGTTATTAATTTTTTGGCAATCCGATGAAAGTATGTTTTAAGTTACATAGTACTGATCAAATTAAATACCTCAACTACTACATTCACTGATAATGATAAACATGATGATGAATTGACGATGATAATAATATTCGTAATAATAATTTGAAAATGAATATACATCTGTTATCTCCTAGAATTTTTAAAGTGTTGTTTCTAGTTCAACAACTATGTCTGTTTTTAAAATCACGAAAGATGCTCTAAAGTAAACGTGAAATACAAATAATTATATAAATAATCAGTGACTCTTAATTTCTCCTATAGGAATAGGCTAGATTTAAACCTTTATTTTTTCTTTTCAAATTATTCAAATATTCGGCAGCCTACTGAAATTGTTAGACAAGAAAAGTTCATTAGGAAACATACACACAAAATAACTCGCAAAAAACACAAATTACAATTTACATTAGCAGGCTCGTCTGATGCATGAGTCATTATAAATTGCAGTATTAGAATGAGTAGAACATCCGATTCTGAAACTGAAGTGGCATCTTCATCCACTGAGCTACCAATGAGCAGTTCTAGTCCCCCCACATCCTCCACGACTACATACAATGAAGGATTCCTTGGTAAAACAAAAAACTTAATGAATGAACCTATCAATACAAGTCTTCTGGTTTATCCATCTTACACCATAGTGAAACCGGCAAAGAGAAGAACGTCTTTACCAACGAGTACCATCACTGAATTCGGGCGCAGCGGAAGCCCCATTCCTCCTTGTGTACCTGTCATTACTTCAGCTAGACGCTGCAATAGCCCCACAGGGGCGTCATCTAGTCCTAATTGCGAAAACGGAAGTCCATCACCACCCTTGAGACTTGTCCATTATGACAGCCATCATCCGACCAGACTAACCATTGATGTAAACATGCGAATGAACAGTTCTTCAAATCTTCATGCAATGTCTGCAAATGTTCTCAAAAGTTCAGCAACAGCGTCTTCTGTTACGGATTCTAAGCAACTCAAATTTGGCATGGATCGAATTCTGTCTGATGAGATCAGACCAGCTAGAAGACACCAGCAGCATGGTACGTACTCTAATGGATCAACTATATTTTTATTATTATCATTAAGTTATTATTATTATTATTTTTTATTTAATCCACTGCCTGATCCTTAAGGAGTGTGGTCATGAGAATAGCAGTGCTAAGGAAAAACAACAACTGGGTGAATTGCACTTTTCTCAGACTCAATGTAGTGTCCTGATTGATTCTCAACAAAACTCTATTGGTTGCCCACAAAACAAATCAACGCCCAACACAACCGCCAAACCTCTGTATAACGAAGATCGAGATAACGATAAACCCTCATATAACAATATGTTTCTTTGGTCCCGGCGGATTTCCTCACCACAACAATGAAGGTATTTTAGAAACACCCTTTTATAATAATGGGGGTACGCCGTAGCGTAGTGGTTGAGGCACTGCGCTACAAACCGGAAGGTCGCGGGTTCGATCCCCGATGAGGTCGTTGGAGTTTTTCAATTGGCCTAATCCTTCTGGTGGCACTATGGCCCTGGGGTCGACTCAGCCTCTAACAGAAATGAGTACCAGGAGCAATCCTGGGGGTAAAGGCGGCCGGTACGTAAGGCTGACAACCTTACCACCTTCATGTGCCGATGTCTAAAAATCTGGGAGCCTCAACCTCCTGGAACCCTCTGGGCCTCCATGGCCTGTAATAGGGAACACTTTACTTTTTTTTTACTTTTATAATAATATTTGGAGGTCGAATTATTACTGCAAACCTTCCCAACCACCTATCATTGCTTTCTTCGGGTCTGATAACTTACGTTTCTTAAAAATTCCAGAAAAAAAATTGATTAGGGGTGGGGAAAAATAGAATCACTGAGGCTAAAATCATCCCTTACGAGTGCAAAAATATTGAGTTGGGTTGCTACTTAAGAATGCCCAGCATGTGCAGTTAAAACACTATAAGGAGCAAGTGTTTTAGTTTTGCCTTAGTTGTGTGGTAAATTTGCTGTTTTTTCTTCCCTCTTCCTACCATCTAAGAGCTTAAAATGTTGTGATGTCAAACCAATCTGAACAGTAATTTTTAGTGCGTGGGTGTAAAGTAGCATGGTTAGAATTCGTGGTATAACAAAATAAGGGTGTTTTAAGATATGGGTTTGTGATTTCTTATTTTAAATTTGTTCGCATGTCCGTTCCATGAGTTATCCTTTGG
The DNA here is from genome assembly GCA_964059195.1 of Ectobius pallidus. NCBI lineage: Eukaryota > Metazoa > Arthropoda > Insecta > Blattodea > Ectobiidae > Ectobius > Ectobius pallidus. Next base: position 79,135,661 of record CAXKWD010000006.1, read on the forward strand.
ATTACAAGTTTTCTGCATGCAGTCGAATTTTTAATGTGTGGTAAATCACAACCCCTCATTGTAACAATAGCCCTCATATAGCAATACAATCTGCTAGGGCCCACAAATGTCGTTATATGGAGGTTTGACTGTAGCTTATTATCCCGAAACTCCCACCCTTACCTCCCTTATTAGGGAGTAAAATGGTGCGTAGCAGAGGCGCCAATTTATATGGGCCCGGTGGGGCTCGGGCTCACCCAATAATTCGCCACGTATTATTATCATAAGTAGGGCAAGGCATTTGATGATTTTGCATCTTTTTTATATGAAGGTTAAAAGATAGCTCGAATATACAGGGTGTTAATAAATAACACCGAAATATTTTACCTGTATACAGAGGGGACTTAGGCAAGGAACTTTTATTAGAAGATTTTTGCTCTATGACGTAAAATGCGTATGCTACAGGGCATTAAAGTCATTATAATTTGGTGCTCATAAATCAATAATTACACGGAATAGGGTTAAAATGTCCATTAAATTGACTTCATCCCTTCCTAGTGATCGATAAAAACCTGACTCTTAATCATTCGTCATCAGATATATCATAATTTAGTGTTTCCATAATCTGCAAAATTTACAGACTAATCACATGACTGGTCGCCACTGCATTAGTCTTCTTTTTATTCATAACTACTCTACAGTGTTAAAAGCGAAGTTTCTTTGTTTTGCATTTTTTTCTAATGTTAGAAGTCAGTAGCGGCCATGCCCTGGGAGCTTTTATGCTGTAACAGGAAAAATTGAATCCATAGAGCAAAAATCTCCTAATAACATTTGTTTGTCTAAGTCCCCTCTATACACAGGTAAAATATCTCGGTGTTATTCATTAACACCCTGTATATAAATGTGTATCATGAAATAATTGACCAAATAAGGGCAATTTGTTTTTGCATTATTTTGCTTTATTTTGCATTTTTCGTCATTTTCTAGAGATAGGTCATTTTCTGGAAATTTATCGGTCATTTTCGTCATATTTAGATCATGTTTCGGTGGAGGTAGAGAGAAGATTTTTCCATGTACAAATCGTTACTTTCAGACAACAGACGATCGTGTTTAATTGAGTATATCCGCCAAGTGTTCATAGTTAATTTTAATTCAGGTTTATTGTAAACACCACAGTTTGTCTTGTAGCAATAAAGATTTTTTTCTTTCTTTTTAAATGGCACATTTTTGCTAGGGGCAATTTAATGGTCATTCCAGTTCAGAAAGAATTTCTTCTTCACTAAGGGTGTCCAATCTACTTATTTCTTTAGTAAAAAAATAAGTGCGTTTTATAATGTAAATTCATATAAAACGCAAAAAAATGATTTTAGCAATTCATTACTTAAAAAAAATAATTATAAGTAATAATGGTAAATTTATTGGGCTTTTTTCAAATTTTAGGTAGTTTTTTCACTATTTTATGGTCATTAAATGCCTTGCCCTAATCATAAGTTTTTATTCCTATTGCTGGAAAATTGTTTCTTTTAATGTTGAATCATTGTAAAGCGGAAATCAGGCTATTGTTGACATAGTCTACAAAGAACGATCTCTTCTTGTTCCAGTTCACTCACGACCGTTTAAAATCGTTCTTCAATTCATTGCTTTTTAAAGTCTTACTCTGTCAATGCAATCTTTACAGCCACTGCCGATTTTTTTTTTTTTTTTTTTTACGCTTTTAAAAGACTAAAGATATTTTTTTTTTTCACAAGAATATACATAGTCTACATAATATACATAAGGAGAGCGCGGAAAAGTTAGATACAGAATTAAGATGATGCTTAGGATTAAAAAAAAAAAAAAACACATTTGGAATTATAATTTTTTCTCACTTGCCGTGTGTAAACTTGAAAATACAATGCCAATTCAATACACATATACGGCTCTCCGGGTTTTAAAGTCTTCAGTGCCAGAATGGTACTTTCTGAGATTGTGAGGTGGACGGGAAAATGTCTATCTGTGCGTGTGTCTGTACGCGCGATAACTCAAATACGCTTTATCGGATTTTCTTTAAAATTGGTATACGGATTTATATCGTCCACAGGAAGAAGCCAATTGATATTGGATCAAGTTGGTCGACCGGTACCGGGGTAATGCCAAATTTAGTGCCTATTTTATGGTAATATATTAGAAAGAATTTGTCAAATGCAAATCAGTTCGCATGGCAGTATATTGTTTTACAGTGTTCATATACGGCTTTGGAAGTTGCAATACAGTTCTTTGACAAATAACACCACCCACATATGATTATCAAACTAGACCTTTGTTCTTCCGTAAGCCCTGCTTAATGAATCGATCTGGAGCTTAATTCGGAAATCGATCAGAAAAATAACTTATTTTCTGTATATCATAATTGCAATTATCACTGATTAAATCTGGAACTTTGTTACCTCAAATTACTTGATTTATTATTTTTGGATAGAGGAGTCCTCAAAACATATAAGTTATTTATGCTGGAAATGCGACATAAAATACCAGGGTCCAAAACAATACGCCCTCTACATGTACCTATAATAGGCTACCTATGATGCGGATAGAGGAAGTAAAAAGTTACAAGGCAGAGAATTAAAAAGAATTATACAGACACACTGTACGTACTTTTTTCATATTATGAGAGCAAAAAAGAAATTACCATGTCGGAAACTGAACCGTGGACCTCTAGAACCGCAGTCTAGCTCGCTGGCAAGGAGCGGTGAATATTGAGAAGACGCCTAAGTCTTGAATAACGCAGATGTAATTTTCGCAATAAATAAATATATATATATATATTTGTTGTAGAGATCTAATGCGTGACAGGAAAGAAAATTATAAATACGAGCCTAATTTGCAAGTATGCATACCCAATGCTACCAAATACATTCATTACCGACAATGTACGGTACATAAAAATGTGAATAAGAAATATGTATATAATATCAGATAGGTCTATCCTTGGAGAAAACATTACATAATCACCTCAGAACTTCTAAAATGGTATTTTACAGGAATTGCCATCAGCTGTGCACGTCCGCCATATTGATCCTACGAGAGGTTAAATTTTACCCCGCCATCCACGAAAGAATAAACTAACCCAGTGATTTACCCCTGGAAAGATCTAACCAGAGTTTGTAGAAACACTTTTTCTGTAATTTTCATATTTACCCAGAGGACAATCGTTTATCCAGCGTTCTAGAAATTCGCCATATCAGTTAATGTACGTCAATATATCAGCTTTCGTAAGTTGCTTCCTCATTCTGTGTAGTCCGACAATAGCTTAGGCTACTCTTTGTGCAGTCGTAGCAATTTATCAGCCGCCCTGGAGCATGTTTTGATTGCTTCTTTTAAACACGAATATAAACTGAGACCGAACCACTTCATGCAGTACAAAGCCAAGAAACTTTCCAAATGTTTAGCCTATGAAAGCTTTTTTGCTTATGTTGGTCCTTGGAAACAAATGAACCCGAAACACTGGTTGCACAACGTTGCACTGTTTGTGGAAAATACACACACACTTCACATTCCGTAGCCCTTCCGAGAAACATTCAGATTGTAAATGCAAAAAGACGGTTACCACCTGTTCGCATTAAAATATTCCTTGAACTCATTTTCAGTGTTTCCTTATGTTTAAAACAGTCTCAACTCAGGGATGTGTTCTTTTCTTTCTGAAAGAAGTCGAAAGTTTTTTTTTTTATAGTTAAATATACCAGAATACGTCTATACTATAATAACTTAGGCCTACTATAAGCTTACTATAATAAAAGTCGTAATGGCATTAGGTCGTTCCTAAGATTTTAACTTTTTTATTGTTACTGGATGGTCTAAGTCTGTGGTAATAACCAAGATTAATTGCTGTAAATTGAAAAGTTTTTCCAAGGTAAGCCTATTTGTAATATCTTATAGTTTGCATGTACATTTTTAAAAAATATAGCTCGTGAACGTTAAAGAAAGAAAAAAAAACAGTTAATTTTTTTAACATGAAATCTTGCAGCATTTTTCTCTAAAATGTGCAACTCAGATTCTATGTTTTGGTCACTATACGCCTCCCTTATTCACAATACTGTATAATAAAAACGTTCTATAATTAACTCATTGCTTTCAGTGGTTCACATAAACTATTAAAGCAGGCGACAGACTAGTAAAATTTAATTGTAATGTAATGCTCATGTGAATGCTAGAAGAGGTTTTATTTATGAACAAGCTTTCTTCACGTGAATATTGAGTAGGCCTACTTCTTCTTCTTCTTCTTTTTTTTTTTTTTTTTTTTTTTTTTTTTTTTTTTTTTTTTTTTTTTTTTTTTTTTTTTTTTTTTTTTTTTTTGCCGTGATGCCCAACTAAAGGCGAGTACAAGGCTGCGTCTCAATGGATATTCACTTCCACACAGTAGCTTATAATAGGACAGGAAAGTGTATATAGTATTAATGTTATTACTTCAGTATCACTATTTTTAAATAGACAGAATATTTCAAAATTTTAATTCAATTAATAAAGTAATAAATTTTATAATTAATTTAAAAGAATGATTATATAAACTTCTTTACTTGCAATATTTTCACAAACCTAAACTACTTGCCGCAACATTCAATAAATACCACAATTCATTTATTAAACTTCACTTCAATTAAAAAATAATAAAAACTAAACGGATAGTTTGTATCAACAATACTCTTACTATAACTTAGATTTGATAGTAAATAGTCAGTCGTGTAGTACAGTTCTTTTTTGTTTTAAAATTACTGTACTGCAAACTGTAAAACAAAGAATAATTGGATCATTATGTGAGATTGAAAAAAGATGTATATACATCACAACAAACACTATTTCATAACTCATCGTCACTGTCCACGTCAGATATGTTACTAACTTGCAACTATCTAAATTTATCACACATTTTTCAATAATGTCGTCCCTGCCTATCTCCTTTGTGGAGCCTCCTGGAGTCTCTGAGAGTGTGCCACACATTTTCCCCAATCTTCGATTGTAACACTGTCCAATAACCACAATATCGCTTGATTTGGTAATAACTAGGGACCGGATTCTTAGGTTTTTACCTATTTTTTTCCTTACTTCCAAAACAAAAAACGATTATACACTTTTTCGAATCATGTCCATAGGATTCACCCACATTAATTCTGTGGTACCTAAAAATACCTAAATGGGGTATAAAAACCTAAATGTACCTAAACGGGATATAAAACCTAAAATATCTAATTTAGGCTACTTATTTGTCTTTTTTTGTTTGTCAGTTGATAAATCGATACTTTGCGGAGAGACAATTTTTGTCGAGTTGAAATTAATAGCACCAGCGTTTCGTTCAATCCAATGTCGTCTAGGATGACAGTATCAAGAGAGGAAGTGTAAGAGTACCGGCGTATTCCTTTTAAAATATTCGTACGAACAACCATTGATGACGTCATGTGAGGTTGAAAGTACATTTTCTGCCTTCAAATGTATTCTAAGAGAGAACAGGAAGAACTTCACAGTTGAGAATCTTTAAAGATATTTAGTGATATACTGTAACCAGGAAATGTGAGACAATCTTATTTTCACTGCTTCTTTTGATTGTTTATGCTTTCTTTTTTCAATTGTATAATATTGTCCTAAAGCAAGTTTACACAAATTTAAGTCAATTTTGTTAAGTTAAACTTTACAAGTATTATGTATTGAATCCTATGTAGCACATTCAAATTCATTAAACCAATTATTCTACTCGAAAACGATATTTTGGACAAAAACCTAAACTATTTCACCTAATGGAAAACCTAAAACAGTGTTTTTAAAAACCTAAAAATCCGGTCCCTAGTAATAACTGACATTCGTACAGAGCGACGTAGAACTAGGGCGAGGTTTAGTTACACGGAACATAAACAGTTAGGAAAAACAGTCTACAAAACCGGAAAGCCATCTATTCTTTCTGCCTCTATTATAGCGACTTGTTGTTCCTAATTTCCTACACTAAAACAACAACTAATAATTATTATACTAATAATAAGTATGTTGATAATGATATTAATAACAATAACTACAATAAATTATATCACCCACGAGTAGCCTAATAATAATACAGGCAAATTTTAATACCACCTAGGTCCTGTCAGCCTATCAAATTTAATATTTATCGTGGCCAAACAGATGCTACTGAACTCATAGGCCTATGCTTGGGTATGCATTGTTTTTTTAGGGGGTGGGGCAAATTAAACTTTGCATGGGGACCTAATCTTGATCCGTTATGTTACTGTTGGAACGAATATAAATTTACATGCAGCTGATAACCCATTTCAATATTGATTGTGGGAGGCCTTTAAGAACCTACAGACCACCTTAACTGCATTTTCTAATGTGTATGGAAGATAAAACTAAATAAAGCAAAATTACATTACAAACTGTAATTCTCTCATCAGGGAGACAGCCCCCTAAGGATATTCCACGGACAGATAACCCATAGCTAGTGGACAATATGTCAGATAAAGTGTGACGACAACTTACATTAAATTCAAATATCTAATTCTGCAGGCAAAGAGAGGGAAACATTTTTTCTGATCCAGGATCTACAGGAGATTCCATCGCCATTTCTTTCCTTCCGCTTTCCTAAATCAATTAAATTCTGCGATAAATTAATTGTGGTCAAACACAGATAACCTGTGAATTATTGCAGGCCTAAAAGCTTTTATGTTTATGCAAATATCTTAGAATCTACTTCGGCGCTTGGTCAATTGATGCATAGTACCTTCCAATTCCGCTCAGCAGAAAGTTTCCTCTACAGAATATTATAGGTCTATAATCCCTCTGAAACCTGTCAGCAACTTAAATATAGATCAACATTTCTGCAGCACCCAGTTTATATAACTGTGATATAAATTTGTCCTGAAGGTAAGATTAACAGCTGGTAAATAATGCTACCTTTTTTCCGAGTTAATATGATATTTGCATCCTTCATTTCTCTTGTAGCTCAAGATCAATATTTTTTAATGTTGACAGATCCGACTGTGTCATCTTCCAGCACGCCATGTTCGGAGTGTGTGAGTTCGCTTCTCAGATGCTGTAGGCTGACTGCGCCAACCTGTGAATCCTCTTCAGGATTCTGCCCACCCTACTCGAACAGCTACTACACTACCTTGCATACGCCAAGACCTGTACGACCCTACACAAATGGTGAGCTTCTATTCGGTTTTAACTAGTAACAATAACATTGAATAAATTTAATAAGTAAATGGCATGTGCTGCTTTCTATGATCTCTTTTATAGGCGTAAGCTTAAATCTTAGGCTTAATCGTAGGCTTAGAACAGTGTCCGGCAGATGCTGCACTTGTGACGTAAGAGCCAGTCATCTCGCAAGAGCTTCGGAGAGAGAGCAGTTGAGTTGTATTGCTGTCAATACGCATCAGCGCAGTGGCGTTCACTGCAGCAGTAGAATTGTATGGTAAATTTAGTGCATTCAAAGTAAAACTAGACTTATGAAAACGTCACCTCACTCTCGGAGACACGTCACATTTTCCAAAGTTGTCTACAGTATGTCATCGAATTACAGACCTAAATAATTATGTGCAAATATTAGAAGAACTGGATCAGGAATTTGATTGCCGATTTCAAGATTTTGCAAACCTCCAATATGATATTTGCATATTTGCGACACCATTTTCTGTGGATATTAACAGTGTTTCAACGTCATTGCAACTAGAAGTCATTGATTTGCAAAGTGATATTAAAATGCAAGACCGATTTCAAAACAAAAAGGATTTATCTATATTTTATAGAAGATTTCCCCAGGCAATATTCCATTTAAGAACGATCTTGTTCAAAACAAAGAGGCGTGGCTGTCATAGCCCGCACGTGAGAACGCACGAGTTCACCATGTTTAATGCTAGTTTGTTTATTCTCAGTACAACTCATCCGCAGGGTCGTCGTGAACAATGAATCCTTTATGTTTTGTTTGCTAATTGATATACTATAATGATGACGATGCCAGTGAGAGTTTGTTATTTCACGTGTAAATATTGATATTATTATTGCATGAACTTACGAACACTCGTTAGCCACGCTCTGGTAATGGCGCATGCTAATGACATTAACCAATCACGTTTTGTCACATGATGCGAATTTTCCGCGAACTCTCTGTGAGTTCACCTCCCCTTTGTTTTGACTAGGATCAAACTAGAATGGGATCAATAATAGAATGTTGAGTATATTTGGATCGACGTAGGCCTATGTATGTGAACAGTTCTTTTCGTGTATGAAGGTCTACAAACCACAACATAATAATCACCTATCTGATCAGAACTTAAAAAATGTTCTTCGTTTGTGTGTTAGCCAGACTATGACGCCAAATATTGCAAAATCAGTGGACGAGAAAAGAGGGGAAAAAATCTCGACAATGCCTTCAGCTTGGGCACGATAGTGACACAAAGTAAGGGTGTGTATCACAAGTCTGAATAGGCCTATAGGCTACTTTTCTCACAAAGGTGTATAGTTTAATTTGTATATTTTGTGTAGTTTGTATATTTGGTGTATTCTGAAAATTTTGTATACTTTAACATTTTTCAGTTTCCGAGTAGACAAAGTTTTGCAGTACTGCTTAAAGTATTCTCATGTTTTATGTATTTGTAGTTTATAGCAGTTTCGGAGCCTCATTTAAGTATGCGGAGGCTTCCGCACCTGGATGTATTATGCATTTCAGATTATTGTAAGTAGGGCCTATATTAAATTTCATTACAAACAAAACTGTTCTGTTACATTGATTTATCACAGTTGTACTCTTTTGTTTTCGTACAAATGTATTGTAATTGTGCTATTACCATATTATCAACGAAAACGGAGCGCACTCTGTCAGTGCATAGACGTCGTACCGCCACTGGCCAGGAGAACCATTTCTCCACGCTGCGCTTTGCTCAGTACGGAGATATTGCCGAGCAAAGAGCGTTGCTGCTCTGTAGTATGACGTCACGGAGCACGGATCATGCCGGTCACTGGCTTAGAACAAGACTTCTCAAGCTAATCAACTTACCCTTTAAAACACAATAATGTGCCCCGGAACTCTTATCTTACCAATGATAATTATCATAGAGTGATTTTCCCACGAGAGATTACGAGTTTATTGATATATTCGTGAGTGAAAACAGGAGCAAATTTATCTGATGATACTCGAAATTCGATTTATTAGGACTATTCCATGAATAAAACGTTACATATTATGATGAAGTCTGAATATTAACAAGAAAGAAAATTACAGGCAAAATAAAAGCTAACAACAAATTTTAAAGAAAATAAACAGAAAATAGCCAATGAAGCATAATGGACACATTCATCTATATAATACTAATATACTAGTAGTTCACTACTATACAGTCGCTGAGGGGCCGTCCTCAAGAACCAATTAAAATGCTTAAGGCTTTGAATATCGCAAAATATATTATTGCAGATACAGTGAAATTGCAACTCTCGTTGTAAACCTATAGAGTAATATAGGACATTGCTATTTGGATAAGACTAGTCCATTGTGAAATGTACAGTCTATTACTAGCATCTCTTCAAGGTTCACTTAACGGTCGATGTTCAACAAACCAGTTCATGCAGAACCTCTCTAAGTTAACTCAATTCGTACACTCACTCTAGATTTGTAACGATGAGTAGTCTGATACAGCATTGCCTACGTTAGGACCCTTGATGACAAAGGAATAGCCTAGGTTGGATTTGAAATAATAATTAATTATTTTTACTAGCAATCTCTCTCTCAGTTTATTGGATTCTTTCAAGTATTGTAAATCTATGACTTTACTTCATTCCCAAGGAAAGCACAGAGAGCACTTTCAAACCCATATAAACCCTTGTCCACGGCCAGGTTTTAACCACGAACTTCCATTCTAATAGCAAATCATATTAAGTTAAGTGAAGACTTCCCCTTAGCCACTTTCATTATTCTAATTCGAACTTTATTAGGCTACTGACAGAAACACTAATTTTCAAACGTAGCAACAATTTAAGTGAAGTAAAAATCAAATTTACATCGAAGTGTTCTTTCAAACGCAGCACACTACTTCTGGAAGCTCTAGTCTGTTAAAAGTTAGCTGTCACAATAGATGGCTTTGTACAAGTTAAGTAAACATAGCATAATTTATAATAGGACCAGAGTTTGAAAGCCCCTAGGGTAAGTGGCACGCTCCTTGTACTGTAGTACCAAAATACAAACATGTCGTTTTGGAAACATACACCCTACACCAATACTTCCCCCTACAGTCCTCTTCTTCATAAGATGGATGAGGATGGTTGTGGCGCCATTGTTTGTAAGGATTTAGAATACACCCATCTGTCTTCGTAGATGAGCATTTCCTATGTCAGAATGGACCCATTTGTTCTAAATCACGTATTGTATACGTAAGTGTGGTATGTGTAACACAAACACAACCCAGAGACCCTCAAGAGGTTAGTTTAAATAATACACTTCTCTACTATGCCCTTAAAATGTGTGAAATATTGTGCACGAAACAGTACAAAATTTAGCAATGTACACATGAAAACATACATTGTTCACAAACGTACGTATATGTTTTCTAGACCTTACCATATTGTGTGATTTATTCCAACAAGGCGGGGTAACCCCGTATTTCTCGAGATAAGGAAAGTTCACGCGCCTTTTAACCTATCCGGTTGTCGTATTCGCTCACTCTTCGTGCTATTAACGATGAATCTTAGCTCGAGTGATACTAATGTAATGTGGGATCCTATTTTTATTATCTGTTTCAGCTGAGAGTAAAAATGATTATTATTAACCTTTTCATTGCTATTGACGCATAAACGCATCTGCCAACACATGAAAGATCCAGAAAGATAAAACGAAAATAAATGTTTCCATAAGTCATGTAATTCACTCGGATTTTCAACTGCTGGTATATAGAAAGTGAGGTTACGTATAAAATTAAGGTTTTGAGTTGTTTCGAGCGTTGTAGAGAAATGAAATTGCTACATTTAGGATATTATTACAAGAGTTACCGCATCATGAAACTTAGCATTTGTGGTTAAAGTGTACTAACCTGTACGTAGGTTGGTGTGTGCTGCTAGTTTGACTGCACGATTGAAACTGCCTGTTTGATACGTTGTTGTTCAAATACAATAACGTTCGGAAACAACATTACATTTTATACACAGTGAAACCTACACTTGTTGAGTAATAGCTGTTTATTAATTAAGTACATGATTCACTTCTTAGTGGTTACTATTACTGTCGTCAGATTCTGCAGCAATTATATTATATTATATTATTTTTAGCTCACTGGTTGTACCGTAATTATAGATACTGTGGTAGATTATGAACTAGTCTGAAGAAACCAAGTATCCAAGTATCAAACTCACCACAAATCAAAACTGCATGACAGGCGAGCGCATTTGTCTATATGCTGCTGTAACATCTTAATAATAACACAGTAATAATAATAATATTGTAATAATATTTGTCTTTCAGCTCATGGCGATCGACCTTGTCCATTTGTTATGTATTAATGCGTTTCAGGTGATCCCAAAAGTCAGAAAGTTATAGGATATAGAAGAAGTCAAATTTAATACAAAAGAATACAAATTTAAGTTAAATTAAAACTCATGTAAATGCTTAATATTTATTAGTGTTCAGATAGAAAATCCTCCACTGATAGAGTTATGCAATTAAAACATTTTGAGCCCCTCGAATCTGATGGCAAGTGCAAGTGTTTACAATATATTATGCTGAGGCCCTGAAAATCCTTACTACTGAAAATCACTTTTTATTCCTGTATCCGTACCATATGAATTATAATACGTAGAAGAAGTATTATGTTCAAACCCAAAATTCGATGTAGAGTTTTTAACATAAATATAAGTTTCGAGGTAATGTACCATGAATCCAAAAATTATATTTTCAGAAACATATTTGTAACAGCCTATCTCGAGAATGAAAAATCGTATAAAAACAAAATTTTATATTTGATTCAGTTATCTTGGGGGGATGCGACATGAAGATTGGAATCGATTTTATCTTACCTTTAATGCCAGTGGCATAAAGGAAATGTCTTTTTTCGCGATTTTCTCTAAAATGGCTCTAACGATTTTGCTTTTATTTTCTACATGAGGTTCTCATAGTAAGGGCTAAATCTTTTATTTGAAACATTTTTTGCAAATATTCTCTGAAGAGTAGTTATAAATTGCAAGCCAGGTACCGTTCATATCTATCTTTGCATCAAACTGAACATGGGCGTACGGTGAAATTCTGTTTGGAAGGGGTTGAATGTAATGTTGTCTTAGCTCCATGTCCTTGCGCATATTGTAACTTAATACACTATTTTTAGTAACCAAACAGTTGTATTGTGATATAAATATTATGATGTTAGTTATGCAGCACGGTATTTCAAACTGTTTTCTTTAGGTATGTGTCCATTTCTTGTTTTAAATAGTTTATAAATAAAACCTTTCTTTAGAAAATAACATAGCAGGATATCGTAGGATGTAATACACACTAAGGGCTATAATTCGTATGATTTCTTTATGCGGAGCACTATGTATCATTGTCTATATTCTGTTGTTTCTGTATCGGCATGTTGATTGCAGACGTAGTGATGTTGTTTAGCTACTCGTGCTGGTTTCTGGAGTTAAGTCCATACCAGAAAATTTGGTTTTACGTATTGAAAGCTGATATTCAATGGACTCCTGAGATCCAACCAATCATACCACATAAATATCCAGGTTATCGAATAATTTATGAGAAATTCCGAAGGAAATTGTGTTTATCAGTCACTGTTATAAGAAGTATATAATTAAAAACCCACCAGTATTAATAAATTATTTAATAACAACAAGCATATGCTTTCCTGTACAGTAAAAGTTATTTCTGAGCATTTGCTCATTGAGATTAAATATGTGCATTATTATTAAATAAATTCCTTCTTCTTCTTCTTTATAGGCACATGCCTGTTGATTTCCACACATTAAGTCGGTGATGATAACGCCTCTTTCCATCTCTTAAGAGGTCTGCCCACTCCCCTTTTCCCTCCAGGTTGTAGATTCTTCGCTGCTTTGATGAGTCTCGTATCATCAGCAATGTCCACGTGAGCATTCCACTCCTTTTTTACGAGAGTATAAAATCATTAATGAGAAATTGAAATTTACAAGTTGTTTTTCAATAATGCAGTGTTAGGTAAGAAAATATAATAAAATAACCAAACCAATGGTTCTTTTTTTTAAATTAATGAACATGATGTTATAATCCTAAAACTCGCAGATATTTCGGGAGGAGTTTTAACCCCCTCAACCCTCCCCCGCCGTACGCCCATGAAACTGAAACAACTGAATTCGTACTCCTTGCAGCTCGACCTCTTATTCCGTATCAGAATTTAAAGTGTATTGCCCGTTCCTTTAAAGAAAGTTATGTGAGTGTTAAGTCATTGTATTTAACTACATTTCCTATGTACCGTATGTAGGTCGAGTAATTTTTTTTATTCAATTACTATTATAATAATTAAGGAATCGCGCACAATGTGCATTATCTTAACAAGACTTAACCTACCCAGTCCTGAACCCGGGAAGGGGATCTTTCACTACTGAAAAATCCCCCACCCGGCCGGGAATCGAACCCGGGCCGCCGGAGTGGAAGGCAGGCGTGCTACCGACTCACCCACGGCGGCCTATTATACTATAACTGTTACCACACAACTTTATGTAAAAGCTGTTACAATTAATAAATAGGTCCAGCTCCTAAGGATACAGTGTAGGTCTATTGTTAACTGCTTAACTTGGTAACAAATTTTACTATAGGCCTATATCAGAGAAGGAGAAAATCATCTATCTTCTTCTTCTATATTAATAAAAATGAATTTACAAAAGGGTTGTTGCCGCATCACTTGAGAACGGTTCGACCGATTTGACTGATTTTTGTTTTGTTGTGTTGGTAATTGTCAGACAAGTCGGAAATGTGAAATGAGGCAGAGTTAGAAAGTTCTGCTGTCAATTGTTTACGGTGTTCACTGGGTGTTCACTGGGCTTTAACAAATTCTGATACTATCGATGTAATTAATACATTTGTGAAAATAATTCTTGAAGAATAAAATCCACGAAAATAAAGCATTCACATAACTTTCTCTACCCTCGACATGGAAAATATCATTTTCTCACTTGACATTTTGATGTAGAATAAGCGGTCGTATTGCAGGGACAACTTAAGTGTGTGCCAGTGAGTATACTATATCGGAAGTCGGTAACAAATCCTATCCACTGATACGTCACTCATACCTACAGGCTTTGTATTAGTTGAGAAATAGGCCTAGGGATGTTTTTCAGAGGCCCTAAGCATCTAAAAGAAGACAAAACGGGATGGAACATTTTCAGTCCTATGCGCGCAGTAGGCCTATATTATGTCCCAGGTTTTTGGGAAGGAAAGTATGAAAGTGATATTGCTTTTTTACTTCAGTCCCGAAACGGTTGTATAGTAATTTGAGAGTGAGAAATACAATTTTTTGTCAAGTCAATACAATCTTATGTAGCCGGAATTTCTTTTTCTTCTTATTTGCACTCCTCCCAGGCATGGTGTGTACAACAAGCAATGGATGCAACATTCAACATCCTCTATGAGCCATGAAAAGCTATATCTACCGTTTTCTGAGGGAATAGTCTGAGTGTCATATGTCGTTCTTCCTCATTTCGAATTCTACATACATATTATATAAGGACCTAGAGTTTCAACATCGAAAGTCCTCCATAAGTTAATTTCATATTACAAAATACAAAACCCGGGAGAAGCCGGGCCAATTAAGCTAGTGATTAGATAAATATACACGTACATTGAACACTAGACATAGTGCATGCAGGTGATTTATAAAAAATTTATATCAATAAAACCAATTTCCAAAACTTCGTCAATAGTATAAAAAGCCTTAAGAGTTAACCATTCATGCAATATCCTTTTAAAACCTAGCAAACTTATACTCCTAGCTTTAGCAGGTACCGGTAAAAGATTAAAAAGCTGAATACCAAAGCTCTGCCAACTATTCAAAGCTTTCGTTGTACGACAATACATTGCATTGAGAGATCCATTGGATCTCATTCTATAGCAGTGAACATCAGACTGTAGAGAATATGGATTTTGTCTTTCTTTAATATAAACAAGGCAAGTATAGATATAAATACCTGGAAAAGTTAAAATATTGTTTTCAATAAATAGAAGTTTACAATGATAATAACTGGTTTTTCTACTTATAATATGTACAGCTGCTGTCTGAAGTCTAAAGATTTTTATTGTATTTGATGAATGCCCCCATAAATGTACTCCCTACAATAACTGACAATGAAAGAGTGAATGGTACACATTCTTAATAAGATTTATATTTACAGTATTTACTAGTATAGGAAGGGCTTACAAGATCCTTGACAATTTATTACGCATATTAGTTATGTGACCATTCCAAGAAAGTTTAGTATCCAGCAAAAATCCAAGCAATTCACTGGAGAATTATATCACGACACCATACTCTTCAGCATCAGGCCTTGAATCTTTCAAATGACCTATTCAGATGGTAAAAGGGGAGTAAAAAAAACGCAAAAACGATTAAACTTACCAGAATTGGAGTTGTACAGGCTTCCCTACTTAAGCGCCGCTTTGACTTTCTCGCCATGGACCCCCCTCCATATATCTTCGGGGCCCATGATCTCTCTCGTCATGGACCCCCTCCATAAATCTTCGGGGCCCATGACCTTTCTCGCCATGGACCCCCTCCATAAATCTTTAGGGCCCATGACCACCGTAGAGACGCTGTTTCGGTACTGACATCGATGAACTCTGCGTCTTCGGTTGGGTAGTTCGCTGATAGCAATCGCCGATGCTGCTTGGTAGCTTGTTTCCGTATTAATGTTGACAAAACCACTCCTACGCCGGGACGCTGGTTGGGTACAGGACTTGAAGAAGTCCTCGTCTCTTCGGCCGGCAACTGCAACATATATAAAAATGAAATAAAAACCAGTTCACAATCTGAATAGTTCACAGGACAAAGAACACAACACCATACTCTTCAGCATAAGGCCATGAATCCTTCACCTGAACTATTCAGTTATAAAAAGGAACAAAAGACTCCAGAGCGATGCAACTCACCAGTATTGAGTTATACAGGGCTTCCCTACTCCGGCGTCAGTTTGCCTTTCTCGCCATGAACCCCGACCATAAATCTTCGGGGCCCATGACCATTCTCGCCATGGACCCCCTCCATAAACCTTCAGAGCACATGACCTTCGCCGGGACGCCGTTTCGGTACAAATAAAGATGAAGTTTGTCTTCGCCGTTGATCTGTAACATACTATAAAAAATTAAGTTAAAACCAGTTCACAATCTGAATAGTTCGCTGGAGATATATCACGACACCATAATCTTCTGCGTAAGGCCACGAATCTCTCACATGACATATTCAGATGGTAAAAAGGAGCGTAAAAACACCAAAGCAAAGCAATTTACCAGTATAGATGTTATATAGGGCTTCCCTACTCCAGCGTCGCTTTTCCTTTCTCGCCATGGACCCCCTCCATAAATCTTCGGGGCCCATGACCTATCTCGCCATGGACCCCCTCCATAAATCTTCAGAGCCCATGACCTTCGCCGGGACGCCGTTTCGGTACTCATAAAGATGAAGTTTGTCTTCGCCATTGATCTGTAACATACCATAAAAAATTTAGTTAAAACCAGTTCACAATCTGAATAGTTCACTGGAGATATGTCTCGACACCATACTCTTCAGCATAAGGCCACGAATCTCTCATATGACCTATTCAGATGGTAAAAAGGAGCATAAAAACGCCAGAGCAAAGCAATTTACCAGTATATATA
This sequence comes from Ectobius pallidus, assembly GCA_964059195.1. Taxonomy (NCBI): domain Eukaryota; kingdom Metazoa; phylum Arthropoda; class Insecta; order Blattodea; family Ectobiidae; genus Ectobius; species Ectobius pallidus. The sequence goes on from CAXKWD010000006.1 coordinate 79,152,474, forward strand.
TTATGCAGGGCTTCCCTACTCCAGCGTCGCTTTTCCTTTCTTGCCATGGACCCCCTCTATAAATCTTCGGGGCCCATGACCTTTCTCGCCATGGACCCCCTCCATAAATCTTCAGAGCCCATGACCTTCGCCGGGACGCCGTTTCGGTACTCATAAAGATGAAGTTTGTCTTCGCCATTGATCTGTAACATACCATAAAAAATAAGTCAAAACCAGTTCACAATCTGAATAGTTCACTGGAGATATGTCTCGACACCATACTCTTCAGCATAAGGCCACGAATCTCTCATATAACCTATTCAGATGGTAAAAAGGAGCATAAAAACGCCAGAGCAAAGCAATTTACCAGTATATATATTATGCAGGGCTTCCCTACTCCAGCGTCGCTTTTCCTTTCTCACCATGGACCCCCTCCATAAATCTTCGGGGCCCATGACCTATCTCGCCATGGACCCCCTCCATAAATCTTCAGAGCCCATGACCTTCGCCGGGACGCCGTTTCGGTACTCATAAAGATGAAGTTTGTCTTCGCCATTGATCTGTAACATACCATAAAAAATTTAGTTAAAACCAGTTCACAATCTGAATAGTTCACTGGAGATATGTCTCGACACCATACTCTTCAGCATAAGGCCACGAATCTCTCATATGACCTATTCAGATGGTAAAAAGGAGCATAAAAACGCCAGAGCAAAGCAATTTACCAGTATATATATTATGCAGGGCTTCCCTACTCCAGCGTCGCTTTTCCTTTCTTGCCATGGACCCCCTCTATAAATCTTCGGGGCCCATGACCTTTCTCGCCATGGACCCCCTCCATAAATCTTCAGAGCCCATGACCTTCGCCGGGACGCCGTTTCGGTACTCATAAAGATGAAGTTTGTCTTCGCCATTGATCTGTAACATACCATAAAAAATAAGTCAAAACCAGTTCACAATCTGAATAGTTCACTGGAGATATGTCTCGACACCATACTCTTCAGCATAAGGCCACGAATCTCTCATATAACCTATTCAGATGGTAAAAAGGAGCATAAAAACGCCAGAGCAAAGCAATTTACCAGTATATATATTATGCAGGGCTTCCCTACTCCAGCGTCGCTTTTCCTTTCTCACCATGGACCCCCTCCATAAATCTTCGGGGCCCATGACCTTTCTCGCCATGGACCCCCTCCATAAATCTTCAGAGCTCATGACCTTCGCCGGGACGCCGTTTCGGTACTCATAAAGATGAAGTTTGACTTCGCCATTATCTGTAACATACCATAAAAAATTAAGTTAAAATCAGTTCACAATCTGAATAGTTCACTGGAGATATGTCTCGACACCATACTCTTCAGCATAAGGCCACGAATCTCCCATATGACCTATTCAGATGGTAAAAAGGAGCATAAAAACGCCAGAGCAAAGCAATTTACCAGTATAGATATTATGCAGGGCTTCCCTACTCCAGCGTCGCTTTTCCTTTCTCGCCATGGACCCCCTCCATAAATCTTCGGGGCCCATGACCTATTTCGCCATGGACCCCCTCCATAAATCTTCAGAGCCCATGACCTTCGCCGGGACGCCGTTTCGGTACTCACAAAGATGAAGTTTGTCTTCGCCATTGATCTGTAACATACCATAAAAAATAAGTTAAAACCCGTTCACAATCTGAATAGTCACTGGAGATATGTCTCGACACCATACTCTTCAGCATAAGGCCACGAATCTCTCATATGACCTATTCAGATGGTAAAAAGGAGCATAAAAACGCCAGAGCAAAGCAATTTACCAGTATACATATTATGCAGGGCTTCCCTACTCCAGCGTCGCTTTTCCTTTCTCGCCATGGACCCCCTCCATAAATCTTCGGGGCCCATGACCTTACTCGCCATGGACCCCCTCCATAAATCTTCAGAGCCCATGACCTTCGCCGGGACGCCGTTTCGGTACTCATAAAGATGAAGTTTGTCTTCGCCATTGATCTGTAACAAACCATAAAAAATTAAGTTAAAACCAGTTCACAATCTGAATAGTTCACTGGAGATATGTCTCGACACCATACTCTTCAGCATAAGACCACGAATCTCCCATATGACCTATTCAGATGGTAAAAAGGAGCATAAAAACGCCAGAGCAAAGCAATTTACCAGTATAGATATTATGCAGGGCTTCCCTACTCCAGCGTCGCTTTTCCTTTCTCGCCATGGACCCCCTCCATAAATCTTCGGGGCCCATGACCTATCTTGCCATGGACCCCCTCCATAAATCTTCAGGGCCCATGACCTTTCCCGCCATGGACCCTCTCCGCAAAACTTCAGGGTCCATGACCTTCGCCGAGACGCCGTTTCGGTAGCAAGAGATCTGTAACATACCATAAAAAATTAAGTTAAAATCAGTTCACAATCTGAATAGTTCAGTGGACAAATGTCACGGCACCATCCTCTTCAGCATAAGGTCATCATTCTTTTGTATGAACTGTTCAGTTTAAACCATTTGAGTCCAATATCATATGTTTAGGATGCAAAACAGAAGCTAATGAAGCTAATAAAGAATGAGGAGTACATATCGTACTTGTATTTGTTAAAATATTCACTTGGAGCACACTTCATGAGCCTTATTGGGTGGGCCTGTGATGGAAAAATGGACCGAAAAGTTATTTTTTAAATTCCATATCAATTCAATTCAATGTAGATTTATTAAAAACAGCATTGCACTATGACGTCTGACAGCTGATCGGCATCCGTTTTACTTTCTGACATATACGTAGTGTAGTGAAAGTATTGGCTCTAATGGTTGTAATAAAACTGCAAATTTGGAACCTCCTATTTATGACTAATGAAATAGATATATTTGTTTTTATATATATTTACTTAGAGGGCAGTTTACTCGTGTCCATTTTCGATTTACCTACTTAAAACATCTTTATTGTTTATAGAAATGATTTTACAACCAATTTAAACCCCTTTTTGCGTTTACTGAATACTGTGATTTTTACATTTATGAGGTTCAAAGTGCAATCTAGTAATAACTTAGACGTTATTGAATATAATTGCATTAAATTTTCAGAGAGTCATCAGGATGTTTTAATAAACAGATCCACCATACTGATTTTCAATATTCACATTATTGTTCACATTAAAGATATGTAATGTATGATATTTTTATGAAATTTAGAAAGTTATAATTTCATAATTTCTTTTAATATCCAAATACGAATATGAAAATTTAGCCTGGCGGATTTTGATGGCGTTTATTAGCTTTATTTCAAGCCCCAAATACTAATTTCTTTGTGAAAGTATGTAGAAGTTATGACATTTTCCATCCGCATCTACATTTCTATTGTTTTCTAACTGTGGGTAACGAACCAGTGGTCCTGAAACTGAAATAAATGTTTTAATCCTGATTTGTATGATATTTGAACATAATCATTCATTGCAATATTTCCTAAGTGAAAGAAGATTGAAAATAAAATGGCATATTCCCCCTTAATGAGCATATTTTAAAAACAATATAATTCGTTCATTTATTTTTTCACCATACCTCCGTTGTTGAAGACTTGAGCATGAAAATTTAATCATGCCTATAGAGATTAGTGCACATATTTATTACTAGCATGTGCCCGCGGCTTCGCCCGCGATAATTATTTCAAGAATTAAAAATTAAGAGCATAATAGTTAAATCATTACATTTATTAACACCTAAATCGCATGGACTACATACCACGATCAGATAGCATCGACTGGTAAAAGCGACCTCAGATTCGAGTTTCTTGGCCAAGAAAACCTCTGTATAGTGAGATTCGTCCAAATAAAACAACGTTTGACCATATTTAGGGCTTACAACATTCAAGCGATCGCGAAAGTTTTGTTTTCAAGGTTTGACAAAAATAGCCAAAGCCAACTGTAATTGATTTGACATTGAAATGTATAACTGAAAACTTATGTTTTGAAAACGCAAAGAATGCACGTTTTTTGCCAGTTTTTCACTCATAACTCACGAACGAAAACTAAAATTAAAATTCCGGCTTCGAGGTTCATTTTCCGACCCTTCAGCACACCTATGTTTAAAATTTCAGATCTCTGCGTTCAGTAGATTTCGCTGGACATCGAGGACAATTCCTTTTATTAATATAGATAATATGAATTATAATGATACCTTCTCTAATTTGTCAAACATCCATTTAATTTAATCCAAGCCCACCTGATACCACTGGTAACAATACGTTCTGTGGATTTGTTTTGATAATTCTATGTAAAAAGGGATTAAGTATTTTCAAAAACATTTAATTTTTGGCATTTAGAATCAGAATTTTTCAAAATCCTTTCTTAGTGAGCACCTACATTATGAAGCGAAGGTACTGTCAAAATTCCAAGTCTCTACCTGTTATAGTTTAGGCTGTACGTTGATTCCTGTCATTCAGTCAGTCATTCATTCAGTCAGTCAGTCAGGACAAAGCCTTTTATATATATAGAGATTATTGGTATTGTTATTATTACCATTATTATCATCATTATCATTATTATTATTACTGTTATTATAATTAATGTTATTGGCATACGTCGTGGCGTAGTGGTTCAGGCAATGCGCTATAATCAAGAAGGTTGCGGGCTCGATTCCCGATGAGGTTGTTGAGATTTTTCAATTAGCCTATGGCCTGGGATAGACTCAGCCTCTAACAGAAATTAGTACCAGGATCAATCCTGGGGGTAAAGGCGGCCATGGTTCCGAATGTCTAAAATCGGGGAGCCTCAACCTCCTGGAAACCTCTGGGCCTCCATGGCCTGTATAGGGTACACTTTATTTTTGCTTTACATACGGGTAATCTTGCATTTTTCGGTTTTTATGTACTAATATGACCTATATAATGAAATTTATCTGCATATAGGACATTTTGAATATTCATCAAATTGTGGGCCTGGATGTGTTAAAGAGGAACGTATGTATTCCAGAGCGATCCAACTGCACAGATGTTAATACAGGGCTTCCCTACTCCAGCGTCGCTTTTACTTCGTCGATATGGACCCATCTCAAGGAATCCTCAGGGTCCATGAACTTCGCTGGGACGCCGTTTCGGTACTAACTTTGAAGAAGTTTTCGTCTTCCGCGGAAAACAGTAACATAATAAAAAATGAAATTAAAACAGATCGCAATCTAAATAGTTCAGTTGGCAAAGATCACGGCACCATACTCTTCAGCATAAGGCCATGAATCCTTCACCTGAACTATTCAGTTTTAAAAGAGGAAAATGCAGACACCTGAGCGATGCAACTCACCAGTATTAAAGTTATACGGAGCTTCCCTACTGCAGCGTCGCTTTCATTTTCTCGCCATGGACCCATCTCTCGTAATCTTCAGGGTCCATGACCTCCGCCGGGACGCTGGTTCGGTACTGACTTGGAAGAAGTCTGCGTCTTCCGCGGATGACTTTAACACAATATAAAATTTAATTTTGTTTCTATGGTTTTGTTGTTGTTGTTCTGTCTTATGTTACAACGGTGTTGGTATTTCTATGGTTTTAATAAAAATCATGACGTTGCTCAGGAAAAAGACTGTATTTTTTTCCCCTCTAAAATATTATTATAGACCTATGAATATTTTACTTGTAAACTCGTTATTTCGACCTAAAAACAATAAAGCTGTGACAAAGGAGTCTCTTTCAATTCGGAGAAACCATTTATGTACCCAACAGTGATTTATGTCTAAACTGTCATTTCATAATTTTAGAAAATGTACTAATTCTGTTAATATTTGTATTATGTTCTCTATGTCTGTTCCCTGTAGCTACCAATTTTTTCCTGACATTTATGTTATTCCCTTTATTGTATTTTTTTCTCTTGTAACTCAGTTTTTTATCTTGTTAAGTTGCGTTGATAGCTTCGTAATATGCAATCCCGGAATTGGGAAAGCGACATCAAGCGTGGCAATAACTTTCTTTTCATTTTCACAAGCACTTTACATGAAGATAATTTTATTTTTCTTTATTTTTTTGAAAAGGCTTAAACGATTTTGTTTAAATTCACTACAGGAATTGTATCATACACATAGGCCTACTATAAGTAGGTATATGACGTATTATAATATATTAAGAGCTAAAATCTTTATTTCAAGCCGTATAGTAAGTTATACTGAAATACAGGGTGTTAATGAATAACACCGAAATATTTTACCTGTGTATAGAGGGGACATAGACAAGCAACTTTTATTAAGAGATTTTTGCTCTATGGATTCAATTTTTCCTGTTACAGCATGAAATCTCCCAGGGCTTGGCCGCCACTGACTTCGAAAGAAATGCAAAACAAAGGAACTTCGTTGTTAAGACTGTAGTCAGTAGTAATGAACAGAAAAAAATACTAAAGCAGGGGCGACCAGTCATGTGATTAGTCTGTAAATATTGCAGATTATGTAAACACTGAATTATAATATAGCTGTTGAAAAATGATTAAAAGTCAGGTTTTTATCGATCACTAGGAAGGCATGAAGTCAATTTAATGAACATTTTAACCCTATTCGCTACATTATTGTTTAATGTTTAATGTTTAATAATCACACCTTACAGCAATATAACATGCAATAGGCTTAGTAAAAATATAATAAAATAACATACAAATTCAAATAAAACTTTCATCCAAATATTCTTGCACAGTGTACCAATTCTTATTCAGTAGTAATACTTTGAGTCTTTTCCTGAAAGTGTCAATGCTTCTAATTCTTTTTAATTCGTCAGGTAACTTATTAAAAAATTTGGTACTTAGGACTATATGACTCTCTGTAGTTTTCTTCAGTCGATACCTGGGAATCTCTAGAAGATTGTTTCCTCTGGTATAATGAAAGTGAATATCCTTCCTAGTAGTTTGCACATCCACAGCACTATGAACCCATAAGATACAAGAATATACATAAATTGAAGAAAGAGTCAAAACATTCAGATTTTTAAAAATTGGTTTACAGTGCTCCGTAGGGCCAGATCCACCACCAAAGCAAGTTATAAGCACCAAATTATAATGACTTTAATGCCCTGTAGCATACACATTTTACGTCGTAGAGCAAAAATCTCCTAATAAAAGTTGCTTGTCTAAGTCCCCTCTATATACAGGTAAAATATTTCGGTGTTATTTATTAACACCCTGTGTATTAAGGTGCGAGGAAGTTACGAGTATATTTCACAATAAATTTTTATTGTTACTTGAGAGGTCAAGCTCGCGCGTGTAGGATATAAGAAGAACCCTTAAGAATTAGGCTACTTTATATTTTATTTTATTTTAATGAACTTTGTCCAAATAGAGGCTGCCCTATAGGACAAAGATTATCAATCAAAACAATGCATTTAACCAACAACAAAATTTGTAAAAGTGTAACTGCTATAATTATTTATAAAAAAAATTGATATGAAAAAGATAACTTCCTCTGCCTAAATGAAAGTTCGCCTCTTAGAATGATAATTATGTATAACATTCTCTTCGTGTAAATTGGTTGTAAATAGTATATTGCGACACAAGGGCGGAAAGGCACGTTTACGGGTCGAGGAAACAGATTGAAAACCCGAGGCGCAGCCGAGGGTTTTTAAGTTTTCGAGACCCGTAAATGCCTTTACGGTCCGTGTGTTGCATACTATTTTTTGCACGACGGTTACTTATATCAATTTAATTATATTAATTGTGATATTACCTGAAAATATTATGTAAATACAGACTTGAAGAATGGTGCTTATTTCAGAAAGGGATTCGCATTTGTTATTGTTTATGGCAACCGAATATTTATAAAGCGGGGAGGCCTTGGTCATTTCTGCTCGCAAATAAGCATTTGCGGGCGGTAAAGTAACTTTCCGCCCGTCGCCCCTAGCAACAATTCACTTTCCGCCCGTCGCCCCTAGCAACAAGATTGCGTGTGGTAATGTCAAGTTACGAGCCATGTAAACAACTGTCGTAAGAAACACTTACTAGCTAAGGAGTGCAAAAAATTAAGAAAATGTCTTCGTCACATCACATCGCATCCACGAAGAATACACAACCCAAATAAAATCTGATTAATGCGCTCATGTAACTTTCTTTACCCTAAACATGAGCAATACATCTTTCTCGCTTCACAATCTGATGTACATTAAATAGGAGGCCATATTGCAAGGGGTACGCCGTAGCGTAGTGGTTGAGGCGCTGCGCTATAAACCGGGTTCGATTCCCGATGAGGTCGTTGAGATTTTTCAATGGCCTAATCCTCCTGGTGGCACTATGGCCCTGGGGTCGACTCAGCCTCTAACAGAAATGAGTACCAGGAGCAATCCTGGGGGTAAAGGCGGCCGGCACGTAAGGCTGACAACCTTACCACCTTCATGTGCCGAATGTCCAAAATCTGGGAGCCTCAACCTCCTGGAACCCTCTGGGCCTCCATGGCCTGCATAGGGATCACTTTACCGTTTTTAACCATATTGCAAAGGGCGCGTATTCAGTTGTTTCAACATAATGGAAATCTTTATTCTTCACAAGGCAAGACAGTTTCTATAAACAGTAGGTGGCTTACCTTTCAGGTAATTTTTGCGGAAAAATGTTTCAAATAAAAGTTTTAGCTCTTAATATAAGTACCTCACGTACAAAAACTAAAGAAGATCGTTAGAGCCTTTTTTTTAAATCACGAAAAACGAAATTTTCTACATGTAAAGTGGCATTGAAAGTAGGAGAAAGTCGTCACCAATCTTCGTGTAATATCCCCAGAATAAAACTAACCCAAATATATTTTTTTCATACGATTTTACGTTCTGGAACTAGATTGTTCACAGACATACAAACACACACACACACACACACTGACACTAGTATTATTAATTGAGGGGACCTCAGATATGTATTTATGTTAAGAATTCAACTTCGAATTTCGTGGTCAAACACAATACTTCCTCTGTACCTATTGTATGTGCAGAGGAAGTAAAAAAAGTTCCTTAGAATGTCAAGTATTTTATTGCTAGGAGAGGCACTGATTTGCACAGTCCTTAGTATGTAACAGTCACACGAAGAATTTCAAAAAGTGATATGTGATCGTGCCCCTTTCATTAATCATTTCTACTTCTTTTAGATTGTATTTCTGCTGGTAATACGGAGCAGTCCCCGCGGTCCGGGTTCAGGACTGGGTGTATGTGGATCGTCCTTAGGTGTAGTGTTAGATAGGGGACTGGCGCACCCAGGAAACAAATCCGCTGAGAATATCCCCTTATAGGAGCATCAGGATGGAATTGCAATTCCAATAAGGAGCAGTAGGCTGATAGATGTTCCTCTTCTCAGCCTGGACGTCACGGAGTAGGTTCTTTTAAGTTTCAAACCATACTTAGGTTCGATTATGTACCCTATTTCCGCAGTTTTATAGGTAATTTCCTTACACTGCCATTTTGTGATAACCCAATATTAAAGTCGTAAAAAGAATGCCAACAATATTACACCTAAGCTTCAATGTGTACAACAATTATTTTAAACCAATTACATTTTGTGGGACTTCACTGGTTATTTGCCTAATCTTTTTATTTGTAGCTCATAAAGAAGTCACATACAATCTAGAGGTCCTGCTAAAAGTAGAAATAGGGGAATCTACAATAACGTCTTGTTAAATATAAATGAACAAAGTGTAAAATGATCCGTGTCCTCCCCTTTTCTACGTTTCCTATTTCATTTCTCTTTATTACAATTTCGGGAACACATTCAGTGTAGGCGTCGAGCACCAGTGTGTTCTACATTTGGAAATACAAAAACGCAAACGTTTCTTTTCAAGAACTTAAAAATACGTGTAAGCTTTCTGAAGAACTCAATGTTTAAAGATACTGGCAGACAATAACCCGAAATCTGGCAGTTCTCCATTACAGTATACATTTAATTTGATTCAATTATTTGGTTTGTTCTGGGTAGATATTGGAAGCACTTGCTCGTGTTTATAACATTTGGCCCACGCGTTATTATGTCGTGCCATGTAAATATTAACATTTGGCCTCTTCAGAGTGGATTCTTGATGGGAACAGGAAGTCGGTGTGTCTCTAACAATAAACACTGCGGCCCACCCCACATCTCGTGATGACTATCATATGCTTAACCTATGAGCTGATTATGTGCATGCGAACACTGTTTCAAATACTGTTCATTGATTCCACATTTCCTAAACATTATGTCTGGTGGTGCTTCCTCAAGTGAGATTTTGTGAGTTTTTTCGTTAAGATGCAAAAGTATACAGAAATTCATTTTATATTTATACCAGCGTTTCTCAACCTATGGTCCGCGGACCACGCGAAGATGGTGCAGATGGTCCGCAGAGATAATTAAAAAATATCATAAAGCAAGTGGAAAGTAAAGAAGTAAAATTTGTTCACATATTTCGTTATAATGACCTATAATTAATACCCCAAATATTAAGAATATAGGCCTTCTTTTAAAAATGGGATGTAAAATTAGGGGTCCGTAAATTTTTTTAGACATTTTAGGTCCTCGGGTTCAAAAAGGTTGAGAAACGCTGCTTTATACTGTAGAAACCAATGAGCAAAATATACTAAGGGCAGGCGAAAGTAAATTGCAGGGCCAATAATTTAAGTGAGAATATTACACCCATAAAATATTTGGGCAAAAATAATAGACTATTTAGCTCATGAGTCAGTGACCAATCCAGTGTAAGAATGCGTGGAATTTCAACCAATCGCAAGTCTCTAAGTCATAATTTTATCGTTTTATTTTTATCGCTTTCATTTTATCGCACCTACGTCCACTTATTTTTTATATAAATTCACAATGACTGAACACTGAAACATCTTCATGCTTACAGCTTCTTTGAACAAAAACATTAATCATTGAACACAGCGATTGGGTATAGTCTACACTAAGTTATATAGGCTATAAGCTGCATACGAGCAAAAGGAGATAAGTTATGAAAATCTATCTACTCTTATACAATTCAACGGCCCTAAATAGCGTGCTTGCTCGCTCGCCCGCTTCGTGAGACATCGGGTATACTCGGCGATGTTCGTCTCTCGCAGTGCAAACTTTCATGACGCCTACAAAATTAATAAACCGTTTCTTTATTACATAAGTCCTAAGTGAAATGAACACAATGAACAAATATTCTAATTTTATTTTTACTTACAATTTTCATAGCTCTGAACCACAAACCTTTTTAATACACTGCCAGTGTAAATTTCTTAAAAATCCTGGAGTCAATTAATAATGGCGGGTGAAGCCGCGGGCATCAGGTTTAATATATTGATAGTTTAATCCTCGAAGTATCGTGGACAGTAAAAATCCAAATCAATCACTCCTTCTCTTGAAAAATTATATAATTTCTGAAAATTACACTGAATTTATCAAATAAAATTCACATCACATTCATCTGTCAACAAACAGTTGAGAAACGATACGTATTATCCACCGCCGTCTCGAGAATTACGCACGAGAATTATACAATTTAGAAGGCAGTGGTTCACAGTTATCTTTGGAACTGCATAATCGAATCTGAGATCGTTTTCCCAGCTGGCGATTTCAAATCGTGGAATGTACTCTAAAGTCGGAATTTTAGCTGTTTCATTAATGGTTTAGTTTAAGAATGATTCGCGTGCAAGTGTTAATAAATATAATGCTTTAGTAATTATTATACTATTAATTTTTAATTTTTCAATTAATTATCGTGGGCGAAGCCGCGGGCACCTCATAGTAATGTACAATTTTATGTTTGTTGGAACTTTAAAAATCTTGTATAGTAATAAATACAATATCAATAATACTAGATATTCTTACCGGTACCAAAGAGTATTCTGAAAACAAAATATCAAACGATACTGTAGCACGCAGTGACACCTTCGCGATGCATCAACTTAAATGCCGTTGACACAAAGAGTGATGAGTTTTATTCATTTTCGTGTTTTGTTCATTACATGCTTCATTATGAAAGTCACAATAAATATAACTCTTTGCTCTGTTGACCACTCACTAACTCGGATAGAGATTTTTCTATTTAAAAAAGGTTTCACCCGGTGAAAAAAATGCATAAAGCAATTAACAAAACGTGGGTTGTTATAGTGTTTATAAGCTAGCATAATCCCAGTATTTTCATTTTAAGTTATTTTGAAACTTCTGTTACTTTTTATACATATTTACTTTAAAACGTCCAGATTATAGATCTGATTTTTCTTCAATATCATAGTTATATAGGTTATTTGAAAAGTGAAATTTTACTTGAAAAAACAGTAGCCTACAGTACACACTTCATTGTCGATATAGTTGTTCAAATTTCTCTTTCCCGAAATCTTGCAACCCTAATTTTAATATGTAATCTAATTCAGAATAACTTATCCAATAAAAACTTTCAATAATATTACGTAACGGCCCTTACTATTACTAATTTGCCTTATTCGAGGGGGATCAAACTGCACAGTCGCTCTATGCGGTAAATTGCTCTTGATTACAACGGAATATAAACATGAAAATCGCAAGATCCAATAATGTTATAATACATCTATTGAGTATCTCATTTCAGAATTGTTTCAGTGCTGGCTGCTGATGGCATTCACATGACTACCTCAGACAGAAGTGGCGCATCTACAAACAATGGAAATTCTAACAAACGGAAGAGATCATGGTCCAGAGCTGTATTCTCCAATCTTCAACGCAAAGGTCTGGAGAAAAGATTCCAACTTCAGAAATATATAACAAAACCAGACAGAAGACAACTTGCAGCCACGCTTGGACTCACCGATGCTCAGGTCAGTTTATCAATGTCCACAACTGGATACCGATAAAGTGTCTGCCAGTCTGCCCTCCGCGTGCATAAATATATATATATATATATATATATATATATTTAAGTAGCCTATATACCCACGGTGACCAAACCCTGGCTCGCGAGCCGCATGCAGCTCTTCTAACATTCTGAGGCTAATCTGAAAATTGTTTAATTTCTGGCCTGATGATTTAATTTGTTTCTTTCAAAAACCGCTTTACAGCGAACAAAAAGTTCCGGGGTAGGCCTACTTCTCAGATTTCTCGAAACAGCTTCGATACTCGTTGCTAGATATCAGCAGCAGAACAAAAGCGTCCAAATATAAAACTGTGTGCAAATAGTATATTGCGATACAAGTGCCGTAAGCGGTGCATACGGATTGAGGAAAGATTTTGAAAAAACGAGGCGCTGGCGCCGAGTTTTTTCAATTTCCGAGATCCGTTATGCGCTTACGGCACGAGTATTGCATGCTATTTTTTCCACGATGATTATTTATATCAATTTAATTATATTAATTGAGATATTAGCTGAAAATATTATGTAGTCCTATATACATTATTGAAGATAGATGATATATTTCAGAAAGTGATTCGCATGTGTTGGTTGTTATGGGGACTGAATATTAATTTTGTCCTGTCGCCACAAACTGGGGGGGGCTTGGTTCCGGTCTTCCATTAAGGCTTGTATTATGATGATTTTACTTATGGCACTTGTGCTTTTTGTAATTTTTACCGCACGGAGATTTCTTTTGTTTTCATAGCAACCAGATTGCGTGCGGGAATGTCAAGTTACGATCCACGGTAACAATATTCATAAGTAGGGACCGGATTTTTAGGTTTTTAAAAACACTGTTTTAGGTTTTCTATTAGCTGAAATAGTTATTTTTAGTTTTTTTTGTCCAAAATATCGTTTTCTAATAGAATAATTGGTTTAATGAATTTGAATGTGCTACATAGGTTTCAATACATAATACTTTTAAAGTTTAACTTAACAAAATTTACTTAAATTTGTGTAAACTTGCTTTAGGACAATATTATACAATTGTAGAAAGAAAGCATAATCAATCAAAAGAAGCAGTGAAAATAAGACTGCCTTACATTTCCTGGTTACAGTGTATCACTAAATATCTTTCAAGATTCTCAAAAATCTTTCAAGATTTTCATTTGTTTCGGCATAATTAACATGTCTTCTTAAAACTAACAGTGTGACCACTAAGTATGAAAAACAGGGCAGTAGTAAAGGCAAACAAGGGCTTTAAAACACAGAAATCTATATTTTTGTTCATACACGGCAACAATGGTTGTTCGTACGAATGTTTTAAAAGGAATCCGCCGGTACTCTTACACTTCCTCTCTAGATATTGTCCATCCTAGACGACAGGGGGTTGAACGAAACGCTGGTGGTATTAATTTCAACCCGACAAAAATTATTGTCTCTCCGCAAAATATCGATTTCTCAACTGGCAAACAAACAAGACAAAAAAGTAGCCTAAATCAGATGTTTTAGGTTTTATATCCCGTTTAGGTGTATTTAGGTTTTTATGCCCCATTAATGTGGGTGAATCCTCTGGACATGATTCGAAAAAGTGTATGAGCGCTTTTTGTTTTGGAAGCAAGGAAAAAAATAGGTAAAAACCTAAGAATCCGGTCCCTATTCATAAGTACCACTAATTAGTTACGTCGTGCAAAAAATACTTATTTCCATTCTTGGGACAACCTATTCGGTCGAGTCATTGTATTCAACAATGAAGTTAATTAAATTTAAGATAGAGCAGTTCTAACTTATGTTCTTCATTCTTAATTTTTTAATAAGGCTTAATTATCGTGGGCGAAGCCCATTCGTCATGCTGTACAAATAGTAAACTTTGGATCCCTTGTTTTTAGCATGTATCCCTTACTTTCACTTTAGTTGTACTTATCACTAGACTTCGGATTTTAGGTAAAAACCCTTAAGTGATATATGGACGAAAACTTGTATATGCATGTTTCAGAAGTGACTATGCCTAAAACTGATACTTTTATAGGACCTAAAACAGCCTATTTTTACGTTAGAGCCTAATATTGCCTGTTTTGCTTGTTTTTCCTCTATAGTTCAAAATAAGTTATATTCTAGCATTTATTTTCAGTTCATGCTAAATTTTTAGCTCGGAATGTGCAGTACGGAATGTGCAGTAGGCCTACATGACACATTTGTGACCTGGTTAAATAGTAAGGAATGTTTCGTCTTCAGTAGAAAAATTCCTTGGAATTCCCAAGAAAATGTAGTGTTTTTCTCCCGACTCCTACATCCAGTAAAAAAAAAAAGTAGTTCTCTGAATCACTGAGGGATACAAGGGGTTGAATATAGTATGATATGCATAGCTTCTGGGCGCAGGGATTAGGTTTTCACTGTTATGTTAGTAGTACAGACCCTAGTAATAGGTCTATATAATTCTGTGTACCATACGCCTATATCTGTATTTTATCATGATTATTGATTAATGGCGACTTCAATAAATATAATATTCTGCATTGCATTTGAGATATTTCAGAAAATTGGCAACTTGACGATTTTATAAGACTATTTTACGATTTTTAGAACCTATTTTTCAATTTTTAGATCTTATTTTAGGTACCTAAAACAGCATTTTGGCGACCTAAAAGTCCGAAATCTACTTATCACTTATATCCACTTTTAAGAGTTGTCAATCCTAACACTAACATGTTCATATCTGTAGCTTCTTTGGTTTAAACAATTATTATTGAACACAGCGATTCACTGCGTGTGAATTAGAAGATATGAAAACAATGTATGTGGTGAAGAAATACTTTAAATCTCGTATAATAGGGTGGCCAGACGTCCGGCTTTTGGCCGGACTGTAAGGCTTGATATAGGAGTTGGGTTGGGAGCTGGATTCGTTGTGGAAATGTACTTACTTCGATTCTCCGTTGGGCTCCTTCAGTTCTGCACCTATATATCTTCCACGGCTTTTGTAGCTCAGGGTATCACATGAATCATCTGAGGGATTGGTTTATAGCTAGTTATGTCTTTATAAATGATAACTGCACTATAAACGTTTTATATCGGAATTTATTCAAATTAACTGTGTTCTGCGTAACTGTTTGTGTAGATTCACCACTTCAATTGCATTCATCATGTACTTACGTGAATTTCTGTCTTCTTAATTGTCACAATGTAAAGAAAACTCACACGCTATCTTATATATTATGTAGTCGTGTTTAATAAGTGGCTTTAGTGAGAATCGCCATTAGGCTAGGTAATATTCCCGCGACTTTCCACAAGAGCAACATACGCAGGTCTGCTCTCCTCGGCGAATATGGTGGAAGTGAGCTCTTGACCACGCTATGTTCGCGGCTTATGGATGCTTCTCTCTCATTGGCTGTACTTTTCATTACGTAAAACATTTCTATTGGTTAAATCAATTCGCGGGCCAAAACTATGAATTTAGTACGTTGTATTTTCAAAATATACGTTTCTTTTACAGTTAAGATTTCAAATTTGGAATTAATAAATAATAATAATAATCTAAACGAGAATTTTGATACCGAAATAATAATAATAATAATAATTTGAATGATTTGAATAAATATGAATTAACTATTGTTTATAATAAATCAAAAGGGGTGGAATAATTACAGCTTCATTCTTAATAAATTTAAATTACGCTTGGATTAATAAAAATTCAAAATTAATCATTGAAATGGTGAATAATGATAAATGTTAGTGTAACATAGGTGTATGTGTTAAACATTACAACTTGAATTAAATGAATTTGACCAAAATTATTTGGATATACACAAATCAAATCAAATCAGGTTTGTATTACCCTGACATTCCTTTAACACAATATTTTTTAAAAAAAAATTGACAAACATTTGAACAATAAATGAAAAATACTATCTAAACATTCTTAACTCTGAAAATTATTTCTTAAAAAAAACAAACATGTCTAGTATATGACAGCACTTCTTGTTAGTTATATATCGAGAATTCTTAAACATTTCGAAAAGATATATATATGTCGAGATTGTCTCATCGTCCATATTTGAAAAATTTATTTACATCGAGGCACTCATCGTCTGTAAAATATCACTTTCTTATTCCTTTGCATGAATTCTCTTTCCTTGAATCACTGTTATAATATGTTTGCATACATCATACAAATACAACTCACTTTGACAAACAAATAAATATATACAGTATCACACTATGTTGCATTACATCACAACATTACCCTTGAATAATAAACAATTTATATACAAACATAACTCTCTTAAATAATAAACATTTTATGTACATCAACATTAATGTTCAATCCATCAGACTTGGTGCTCCTCATAATATGGTTTCAGTAAAGATTTGTGATAACGTCCTATTATTTTGCTATTTAGAGTACTTAGCTCATATGTATGGTTACTGAAATTCTTAGAAATTACAAATGGTCCTCTATAAACCATATTCATTCGTCTATACCTTCTATGGAGTGCACTGGATAAACTCTTATTTCTCAACAATACTTTTGTGCCTACTTCTGGATTCCATTTTGCTTTATACCTCTTTACTTTTGCCTTTCTCTTTTCTGCCCTACTCCTTATTCTATCCAGAGCTCTCTTACATAATTCCTCATTCGACATCTTCTTGCCCTTATAGAATTTAGCTTGGGGAAGATTCACAATAACTGGGTCTGCATCTTTACCTGTCATTAAAGTATATGGAGAAGCTAATGTAGTCGCGTTTACTGAATGGTTGATTACTCTTTCTATTACATTACACTGACTAACCCAATTCGTATGTGATTTATGACACAATATCCTCAAATATAAAGTAATATCTCTCATGATTCTTTCCGCGAAATTTGCTTGGGGAAAGTAACTTGAACTATGGAAAATTTTGATGTTCTTTGCTCTTAGCGAATTTTGAAAATGACTACTAGTGAAGGATGTGGCATTGTCACAAAGTACGGCTTCAATATCTCCAAATTTCGGGATATAGTCATTAATAATTTTGCTCACACATGCTTTAGAAGTTGCTCTTCGCACTGGATAAATTTTTACGAACTTGGTAAAACAATCATACATTACAAAGATATATCTACAACCGAATCTGCCTTGAGGTAATTCACCATGGAAATCTAATGCTACTAAACTATTTTTAGTTTCTCTAATGATATTCTTTGGTTCTGTGTCATATTTTACGTTCAACGGTTTAGCTGCTTGGCAAGTGGTACAAACTTTAAGAATTTGCCTGATTTTCCTCGCCATATGTTTGAAATAGAAATCTTTACTTAAATTTATCAATACTTTTTCTGATCCTGAATGACATAAAGCTTGGTGGTAACATTTAATTAAATCCTGTTCTAGACATCTTGGAACATAGATTTTCCACTTTAACTCATCTGAACCACATAACTTATACAAAACTCCATCAAACAATCCTACTGTACTACCTGGTTTGAAACTACAATCTTGTATTTCTGCTACACTACTATTTACATTATCTATACTACTGTTATCAGCATCCATATTAGTACCATTTGTGTCTGATGAATTGATCATTAACTGATTTTCTGATGACGTATCAGTCTCAGAAAGTTCTTGGATAGTTTTAGCACAAGTTAGCAATTCAGCAATAGTCTCATCTTCAGATTGCAATTTCTTTATGTCTTTGAACCCTTTTATTAACCCTTTGGATCCTACACATGGCAAAGTTAAAATACACACTTCTTGTTTTGGTGAAGCAATAGTATCTGGGATGTTTGAGTGCTGGTCTAAACGGCTTAACAGATCTGCAAAGATATTGTCTCTTCCGGGAATGTGCTTAATTACAATGTCATATGACATGATTTCATGTATATATCTTGAAATCTTAGAATTTGTTAGTCTACATTTTTGCATGAAAGCTAGGGAAATGTGATCGGTATACACTAACTTGCTTATTGAATACATAATGCCTGAATTTTGTTAGTGCATAATATATGGCACTTACTTCTAATTCCGAAATGCAAGCTCTTTGTTCCGTACTACTTAAACTTCTCGAAGCTGTAGCTATTACATGGGTTTCACCGGATTCATCAATCTGACTAAGAATACAACCTATAGCTTTACATGAAGAGTCTGTGTGAATTATGTACGGCCTATCATCGTTTGGTCTCTCTAACAAGATAGCTTTTGAAAACAATTCTTTAACTTTATTAAAAGCACGATCATGTTCGTCTGTCCATTTCCAACGAATTCCTTTTTTTAACAGTTCTCTAAGGGGTGCTACTTCCTTAGCGTAGTTAATTAGAAATCTGCTTTGGAACTGCCATATGCCTAAAAGACGACGTAACTGCTTAACAGTGCGTGGTACTGGAATGTTTTGAATTGAAGCAATACGGTTTGGATTAGGTTTGATACCTTCGGGAGTTACTACATAACCCACAAATTCTACTTCTTTCTGAAAGAAACATGTTTTAGAAGGTTTGACTGTCATGCCATGTTCACGAAATTTTGTTAAAACATAGTCGATGTTTGCTAAATGGGTTTCAAAATCATCGTTACTAAGAAGAAAATCATCTAAATAGGAAATGATACCTTTTGTTTCGGTTTCTGGAAAAATCACACTAAGTGCTCGTAGTAAGGCACTTCCACTTGTCTTGTAACCAAATGGGCATCTAGTAAATTCGTACGTACGTCCATTATGATTGAAAGCTGTATACTTCCTATCCTCTTTGCGTAGTGAAATTTGCCAAAACGAATGAGTCAAATCTATGCTCGAAAAACATTTTCCCTTTTCTAATCTACTGAGCAATTGTTCAATACTTTCCGGACGGTAGTTATCTGTAGCGATATAATTATTCATATGCCTCGCATCAACGGTAAGGCGAAGAGATTTATCCTTTTTGAACGTCCAACACAAAGGGTTGATGTATTTTGAGGTCGAAATTTCGATTACTCCTGAGTCTAACATCTTCTGAATTGTCATATCAGCTTCCTTCTTCAATGCAATCGGAATTGGCCTACTCTTATAAGTGAATTCATCAACTGGTTCGATGTCAAATTTATGCTCGTAGATGTTACAAAGTCCCACGTTTTCGGAAAATACTTCTTTATTCTTTATCAATATCGATAACAACCTATCACGTTGATCTTCATTTAAGTTGTGAGCCATATCAACTTTCTCCTTCAAAATATTCATTGTCATAGAGTTCGCGCTAGGGTCGGCTTCTTTTACATTCCTCGTACAGACATAACCTATCTCTACTTGCCCTATGTTGACATCTCCGTCAACACTATTTTCATACCTATCAGCGCAGTCATCGCAGTTCAATGTCATACATCTACATACTTCTACTTCATTATTTATATCATCGCAGCAAGGGCCTACTTTATGAATCATCATATCATTTATCTGAATATTTTCTACAATAAACGTCTCATACGGGATATCGTTGTCACCTAACTCACTAAACGCATCTCTTACATTCAGCTCATTGTCGAAGGGAATGCTCATCTTGTTTCCTTGTAAATTTAATATTAAGTTGTTATCCTCAAAACTTATGATACTGCTGTACTCCGTAAAAACATCAACTCCAATAATAATATCTGTAACTAATTTTGGGACTACTAAGAAAAATATTTCAAATTTTGAATCACCAATTTTGACATCCAACATGCATTGAAATTTTACTGACTGTTTTGCTCTTTTGATCGCTACTGTGCAGGATAGACCGCAAATTGGAATAGAAATTAACTTCACTTTGTTTTGGATAAGCTTATTGTATAAGGATTCGCTTATTACACTATTTGAACAACCTGTATCTATTAATGCATTTGTCTCATAATTTCCTATCACTACTTTTATTCTAGGAGGATCCATAATAACCTCACTTCTACTTGCATTATTCTTTTCTTCACTAGGCTTATTATCTGAAAAGCTTCTTTGTGTCTGAATGCTATTTATGGGTTCTATACGTTTGCCTGAATTGACTAAACTTGCGCCAACACCATCCGAACCCTCGAGATATTGGCTTGTTAGTTTAACTGTTGTACATTACCATTATCTTCCTGATCATGAATTTCTACAACTTCATCAGGTACATCTTCACTACGTGTATTACTGTTGAATGGTCTGGCTCTAGGATTAAGCGTGTTTTGCTGAGTCTCAACACCTTTGACTCGCCATTTACCATTGTTAATTACTTGTCCTGGCCTAACTTGACTATCGTTACTATTGTTATTACCTCTATTATTATAAGTACGGTTCTGGTACCTCCTACGATAGCCTTGATTCCTCATCCATGGCATTTTTCGCCAAGAATTTGGATGATTACCATTTCCAACATTTTGCCTATTGAAAGTGACATGGTTTATCTGATTTCTTCCATTATTGTTTCTGTTATATGGCCTACTTTCTGATCTATTCTGGAAATACCTAGGATTGTTCCTATTTTGATTAGGCATAGGGCCTCTGTAAGTATCCCTAGCATCATAACCTCTGTCACAATTATTTGCATTGCCTTCTGCCCCTACCACAGAATTTGTAAGCCTGTTAGTGGGAGGGTACATTCTATCATTTGAATTCATATAGCTCTGCCTACTTCTGAAAATATTCCTTTGCTCAAAAGCAGCAAGCAATTCTAACATATCAGAGAAAGTTCTGGGTTTTGCTACTATCAGATTTAGTCTCACATTCTCTGGGAAATGATTTACAACAGTCTCCAGTAACTCGAACTCATTTAGTGGAGGATCTACTTGTCGTCCTAATTCGGCCATTTCTAAAAAATAGTCAATCATCGTCTGACCTGACTCTGGCTCATACACACCATTAGCTAACTGCATCCTAATGTTGTTTGTCTTGGATAAACTCCAATATCTACTGATAAAATTTCTTTTGAATTCTTCAAATGTCGTAGTCTCATTTGTAGTCAAATTGAACCAATTCAAAGATCTACCTTGCAATGCCTTCCTTACTATGATCATGTACATGTTAGGCGGAATGGCTCTCAACCTAAAATAATCGTGAAGTTCAGTTAAGAAATTTTGTGGATTAGTATTATTATTCTCATCAAAAACAGGTAACTTAATTTCGTTCATCAGGTAGCTAGGAAAATTTGTGCCTAACTGACTAACTCCTGTGGACAAAGGTACATTGTTATCCTGCACCTGGGAACCATTATGACTGTTGACCCTTTCCTGACATCTAGGAGATCTACATGGTAACTGTGAGTAAGTTTCTTCAACAACATTCCTACTCATATTGTTTCCCAGTTGAGGTATATTCACATCATTAATTACAGGTGAAGTTACAGGAACATTTAATCTATTTTCCAATACACAAATTCTACTGGTCAGTAACTCTTCATCTTTATGAACTCTCCTACTCAACACTGTCAACTCTTCTTGCGCTTCTACAATCTGTATTTCAATGTCTTTCTGTTTGACTTTTAACAGCTGATTCTTCTTCTCTAAGTCATTTCTAGCCTCATCATTTATCTTAGCAAAACCTAACAATGTTTCATCGAAAGCATTCATCTGCATTTTCATAAGTGTAACACTACTATCTAGTTCTGATACATTAGCTACAATAACTTTCATTTCCTCACTAGTATTAGAAACATCTGTTTGCATTGTTTGCAAGTTAGTGGTAACATTTGAAATAACCTCTTTTACTTCTGATATATCATTATTTACAATAGTTTGAATATTCTCTAGAGCTACTGTGACGTCATTATTAACCTGCTCTTTGAAATCACCTAATCTTTCCTGTATCTCGTTCACAACTTCTTGTTTTAGATCATCTTTCAATTTTGTCAAGTTTTCATCCATTTGTGCTAACTTCAAACTAATATTTTCATTTTGTGAATTTACATCTGATTTTACATTGTTTACGTCAGTACTAACTTTGTTAATGTCACTTTTTACATCATTCTTAACATCATTTATATCTGCCTTAACATCATTGATATCGGTCTTAACATCGTTGATATCTGTCTTAACATCCTCAATTTTACTACTAAGCTTATTGAACATCTGTTGCATAAAGCTCTTAATTGAGTTCTCTAATTGGTCATCTGAAGATTCACTGTCTTCGCGCCTAGTCACGTTTACATTTGAAACGGAAACATCTGTCTCGACCTGAACTTCCATATCAGTTACAATCTCATCTACTAACTGTAAACTACTATCAGCACTTATGTTGTCTACAATACCCTCCATCTCGGTACTAGTTAGCAAGTCCTGTCCATTTTCTAACACATCTGAACTTTCCTTCTGTGGCGACATTATTTCGCGGCCTCTGAGTTTCATTTATAATCATAAAAATAACACCTTACTTTATTTGTAGGCTTCGCAGGCTTCACAGGCTTCTTACAATTACTTTCATTCTGGAAACTGATTGTTGTCGGTTGATGTTGGATGGTCACAGCTGCTGCCTACTGCATGAAGTCGAACACCTGGGCTGGCCTCATGATGGCGTGGTGATTGTTGCGCGCGTAACCGTACCTAGCTCACGATTCTCACTTAATTCTGTGTATCACAATCTGCTTGCTAATGTCCCGATTAGAATATTTATTCACAGAGTCTTTACACAGTTCGATTGTTCTTCTAAAGCCACACGTTGGTGCACCAAATTGATATAGGAGTTGGGTTGGGAGCTGGATTCGTTGTGGAAATGTACTTACTTCGATTCTCCGTTGGGCTCCTTCAGTTCTGCACCTATATATCTTCCACGGCTTTTGTAGCTCAGGGTATCACATGAATCATCTGAGGGATTGGTTTATAGCTAGTTATGTCTTTATAAATGATAACTGCACTATAAACGTTTTATATCGGAATTTATTCAAATTAACTGTGTTCTGCGTAACTGTTTGTGTAGATTCACCACTTCAATTGCATTCATCATGTACTTACGTGAATTTCTGTCTTCTTAATTGTCACAATGTAAAGAAAACTCACACGCTATCTTATATATTATGTAGTCGTGTTTAATAAGTGGCTTTAGTGAGAATCGCCATTAGGCTAGGTAATATTCCCGCGACTTTCCACAAGAGCAACGTACGCAGGTCTGCTCTCCTCGGCGAATATGGTGGAAGTGAGCTCTTGACCACGCTATGTTCGCGGCTTATGGATGCTTCTCTCTCATTGGCTGTACTTTTCATTACGTAAAACATTTCTATTGGTTAAATCAATTCGCGGGCCAAAACTATGAATTTAGTACGTTGTATTTTCAAAATATACGTTTCTTTTACAGTTAAGATTTCAAATTTGGAATTAATAAATAATAATAATAATCTAAACGAGAATTTTGATACCGAAATAATAATAATAATAATTTGAATGATTTGAATAAATATGAATTAACTATTGTTTATAATAAATCAAAAGGGGTGGAATAATTACAGCTTCAGGCTTTTTGCTAAGCAGTCCTCCATCCGGCGCAGCTTTATGCCGGACGTTTATTTGTCCTCCTTTTCGAGACTCTGATGGATCGGTAAAGCGTATTAATAAAATTTGTATTTTCCCTGTTCCTGCCAATCCTAAGTTGGCACGCTTGTCGATACTATCATTTGTTTAGTTGGTGCCGCGGAAATCTGAATCTATTCCTAACGTTGGCACGCTTGTCCATACGATGATAGCGTACTATCATATTTTGTTTGGTGCAGTACGTGGCGTTGGCCGTACTGTTGATTGTTGTTCAAGTCTCCATTTGTATTGTACATTCTTTGCAGTTTGCCGTGTTTTTCTTCCATTACCAGAATGCCAAAACGAAATACTTCTTTTAATCCTCAGTGGGTCAAAGAATTTCAGTACATTTCAAAAAGCAGTAAAGCAGTGTATAATCATTTATTTTATATAAATGCAGTTATTAAGTACAATTGAAGAGCTTTTAGCAAAAACAACCATAGTCCAAAAACCAAATTTTTCAGTAGAAGCAAAAAACTTTCTCCCTTTGGCAGTTATTACTTCATGAATTTAAAATTTATTGTATATTTAAGTAAACATATATAGAAATATTTTGATATAATAATTTTCCTTTACATGTAACTTCAGTGCCCTGAAACCAGACCTGAAAGCTGAAGAGCCATGGACTATGGCTGTTTTTGCCAACAAATTTTAATCCACTATCTAAGAAATGTTTAAGAATGCGAAGAAAAAATATATAATCTAATAATAAACAAGAAAAATGTTATTCAAATTCTTAATTACACGTCAGACTATTAATGTTATTGAAAAATATCAATATTAGCTATTGTATGACCTAGGATGTTTCCAGGGGCGGATCCAGAGAGACATTTTTGGGGGAGGAACCAATGTAGAGAGGGAAGTTTTTACTCATAAACATTAATTATTCCCAGTACACAGTTGAAATCAAAATGAACATTTCGGCATTTTATTACAAATGTATTTCAAAATAATGAATGTCGTTGCTTTACTTTAAGTATTTGGGTTATGTTGTCTTTACAAAATTTATTAGAAGGCTGACGGTTTGAATAATCCACGCTTAATGTTACAAATTTTGGGGGAGGAAATTTCCCCCATTTCCTCCCCCGTGGATCCGCCCCTGGATGTTTCTGGATCCTCGATTCCACTGCTGTTATCATCAGAGGATACAATGCTTTACACAACAATGAAACAGCTGATTCTAAGAAACAGATTTCTGCATGATAGCCAACTTCTATCAGCAAATTCACTAGGTATTTGCAAAAAACTGAATGGAAAATGGTGGCATTTGCAAAAAACTGAATGGACAATGGTTGTTTTTGCTAAACTTGGTAAACTTTGTAATCCTATATTTGGGGGACTATGGCAGATTTTGCCATATTATGTAGTTTAAACAATGACCAGTAGGTTGTAGCACCCAATGATACAGAAAACTCAATTTTCAAAATTTTGGACTAAGGTTGTTTTTGCTAAAAGCTCTTCAATTAGTCAGGGTTATACCACAGTATTAATACTTATACTGTGGTTATACTATGTAATATTTGCTGTCCAGCCGTCCATGCCCGAAGTTTTATACTATGTTAGATTACCGAAGAAGTGTCCTCCTTTCTGACATTTTAGAAATGGCCACCCTATCGTATAATCATAATTACAATAATTATTAATAAGATGAACTATTTCTTTATGCCATAAAAAGAAATCCTATCTCATGTGATTGATAATTTGTCAACGAATACGAATCGAACTAAACAACGATGGTAGGCTACTAGTACTAGTTTCTTTAAAGTAAGTCACGAATTAGATGTAGGCATATCAGTTCGTCAATAAATCAAAGAACTGTGGAAAAAATGCAATCAGCCGATCAGCGATTCTGGAGGAATTTCATAGTAACAGAAAAAGAAAAGCAATATTTTTGCAAGGAAATTTAAAATTACATTCATTGTTGAAATTTAAGCATTCTGTGTAAATTGACTGTAATTAAATTTCTTGTGTGTGTGAACAAATGGTAAACAAGAAGTCGATTTTTTAATTTTATTCTCCTTTTTTGGGTTCCCGTATATTTCTCTCGTTCTAATAGAGATGGCAACTCTGTTTAATATCATAATTCATAACGTGTGAAATGTTAAATAACTGTATACAGTATTATTACGTTAGTCATTATTGCCTATATTATAAGGTTCGGTCCATTGAAAAAACTGTTTTAAGAAAACAGAAGCATAAGTGTGTCACAATAATTAAATAAACACTGGAAGCTGGACCACGTCTGTGTGTTTCTTTTCCTTACAAGAACAAAAGGTGAGGTATTATACAAAACTACAGGACACGAGGACGTTTATACCGCTGCAAGATACAATATTCTTTGTTTCTGTTGTATCTTTGCCTGAACGAACTAAAAGTCTGAACTATTTCACTCGTTTACTATACCATCTCGAAAATACCAAACTGAATTACATTTCCCATCACCACCAAAGAACTGTTCTTCTGATTTCAACGGAAATACAGAAAACCCGCTGGCTTTCCGGTTTATCTATTGCTCATTGGCTCATCATTGTTCATATTTGTCTCATTGTTGTTCGGTATTTCCTGTTTCCATTCTTGGACTAAAATAAAACATTTACATTTGCAACTATTGTGTGTAAAAAAACAAATGCTTTTAACAGCTTTCGTGAAAGCACCGCCGTCTGTGAAAGTGAAGTTCAGTGAATCCAGACATAGATCAGACATAGGCATTTATATTTGCATTTATTGCCTGTACAACGCTGTAGCGTTCGTGAAAGTTAAGTTCAGAATCTAAACATACCGTTATCTTACTGTTTTATCATAGGATGTTATGACATTTGAACTGCAGATTGGATTTACTCTTAAAGATAGTGTATGTATATGTAATGACGCCAAACAGATTGCAGATTGGGGGAATTTACTTTTAAAAGTTAAGTGTGTATGAAGGTATGTATCTTTACTAGAAAATAGCCCGTGGCTTTCCTATCAGTATGTAGATTACAGAAATCTCTATCTCTTCTCTATATATATAAAAGGCTTTGTCCTGACTGACAGGAATCAACGTAGAGCCTAAACTATAACAGGTAGAGACTTGGAATTTTGACAGTACCTTCGTTTCATAATGTAGGTGCTCACTAAGAAAGGAATTTGCAAAATTTTGATTTTAAATGCCAAAAATTAAATGTTTTTGAGAATACTTAATCCCTTTTTACACAGAATTATAAAATCAGAATCACACAACATATTGTTACTAATGCTATCAGGTGGGTTTGGGAAAAAAAAAAAAAAAAAAGACATTCAAGTTTGACAAATAAGAGAAGGTATCAATATAATATTCATGTTATAAATAAATATTAAAGAATGTAATCCATGAAAATAATGCAGTCACATAATTTTCTCTACCCTGGACATATAGAAACCAATACGAGGTATGATAATGTGGTATATTATTATATCGCAGGTTTTTGGAGAGAGAAGTATGAAAGTGATATTGCTTTCTGTTTAATTTCATCCCCAAAACAGTTTTATGGTAATATGAGAGTGAGAAATAAGATTTTCCGCCTCGGTATTACAATTTTATGTTACAGGAATTTCTATTTCTTCTTATTTGAACCCTTACCAGGCTTGCTGTGTACAAGCGATGGGATGCAGAATTCTACATCCTCTATGAGCTATAAAAAAAACTATATCAAGCGTTTTCTAAGGGAATAGTTTGAGTGTAATAAGTCGTTCTTCCTATTTCAGATTATAAATACCTATATAAGGACCTAGAATTTAAAAATCGAAAGTCCTTCTTCCAATTACAAAATAAAAAACCCGGGCTACGCCGGGTCTTTTAAGCTAGTATATATATAAGAGGCTTTGTCCTGACTGAATGACTGACAGAGAATCAACGTACAGCCTAAACTATAACAGGTAGAGACTTGGAATTTTAACAGTACCTTTGTTTCATAATGTAGGTGCTCACTAAGAAAGGATTTTGAAAAATTTTGATTTTAAATGCCAAAAATCAAATTTTTTTGAGAATACTTAATCCCTTTTTACACAGAATTATCCAAACCAAATCACATTTGACATTAAAATATATTGTTGCCAGTGGGTCTCAGATGGGTTTGGAAAAAAAAATGAAAGTAGAATAAATTTGACAAATGAGAGAACTAACAATATCCACGAAAATAATGCAGTCACATAACTTTCTTTACACTGGACATAGAGAAAACAATACGAGGTATGGTAATATATATTATTATATCACAGAATGAAATCCACGAAAATAATGCAGTCACATAACTTCCTCTAGCCTGGAAATAGATAAAACAATACGAGGTAATTTAATATGTTTTGGGAAGATATGTATGAAAGTGATATTGTATTTCTGTTTAATTTCATTCCCAAAACGGTTTTATGGTAACATGAGAGTGAGAAACAAAATTTTCAGCCACGATAATACAATTTTATGTTACCGGAATTTCTGTTTCTTCTTATTTGAACCCCTACCAGGCTTGCTATGTACTGTACAAGCGATGGGATGCAAAATTCTACATCCTTTATGAGCCATAAAAGCTATATCAAGCATTTTCTTAGGGACTAGTTTGAGTGTGATAAGTCGTTCTTCCTACTTCAAATTATAAATACCTATATAAGGACCTAGAATTTAAAAATCTAAAGTCCTTCATAAGTTAATTTCCAATTACAAAATAAAAAACCCGGGCGACGCCGGGCCTTTTAAGCTAGTTAATTATAGCCTATCGTAAGTTTTATGCAGTCCCAAAGCCACCTAACACTGATAATACGTATTGTTTCTCAACTGTTTGTTGACAGATGAATATGATGTGAATTTTATTTGATCAATTCAGTGCAATTTTCAGAAATTATATAATGTTTCAAGGGAAGGAGTGATTGGTTTGGATTTTTACTCTTCGCGATATTTCCGGGGTTAAATTATCAATATTTTACAGTTAGTGACCGTGCCTTCGCTCGCCATTATTAATTGACTCCAGGATTTTTAAGAAATTTATACTGGCAGCTTATTAAAAATGTTTGTGGTTCAGAGCTATGAAAATTGTAAGTAAAAATAAAATTAGATTATTTGTTCATTATGTTAATTTCACTTAGGCCTTATATAATAAAGAAACGGTTTTCCTAATTTTGTACTCGTGAAAGTTTAGACTCCGAGAGACGAACATCGCCGAGTATACCCGGTGAACTCACGAAGCGGGCGAGCGAGTGAGCACGCTATTTAGGGCCGTTGAATTTTATAAGAGTAGATTCTCTATACAAGTACAGAGTGGAAGGGGTGGATTTAAAGGGACAGTAGATCACATAATTGGTTTTATATATATATGGGTCATTCTTCAAATAAGGGAAAATTTGGAGTGTGTAAAATCAAATTTTTTACTTTGTTTTTAAAATCTCAAAAAATTACTAAAATACTTCAGAGGTTACTTGATTATAATAAGACACCAGCAGAGCTTAAATGTTTATGTTTTTATTTCTTTAAGGCCATGTGAATGAATTTGCAAATTTGTGTGCATACTCCGGAATTAATGTAATTTTAACTAGACTGTGTTTTTTTTTTGGGGGGGGGATCAAGCAGAAATTCATTTAATCAGTTTTAAGATTTTAAGTACAGGTCACAGACCCCACAAACACAATAGTACCCTACATTTATCATCTAAATGACTTGAGAGTCATCCATATACCCCTTCATGAGGCATGTGGATGACACAAAAATTAGGCATGTGGATGACAAAAAAGGAGTTTAAGTGGTCTCAGCAAGCCATTCCTAAACCTCTGTAGGCTGAACTTCAGTCAGGTCCTTTGAATTGGTAGTTTTATCATAGTGCATAATCAAAATTAATTAATATTCACTTTCTGTCTACTTTCTAGAAGTCATGTTAATGACTGGGAAAAAAACGCTTTCCTTGAAAATGATGCAAAGTCCTTCGTTAATCCCAAACTGTTTGTAAGCAAGCAAAATTCAACCTTACAATTCAACCACAAGCTGCCCTGTTGGCTTTCTAACACTGTTGCCAGTTATACAAATTTCTCATTCCTGCAGAAAAAATTACATTCTTTTCAGCCATGTGGATGACCAAAAACCCTTGGGACATTCTTTATGTTCATCAGAATAAAGCGGACCCCAAACTTGGCATTGTCACGCCGGACTTACTTGGAGTACAATGCTACTTCGGTGTGAAGACTTGAACTTGTTTATTTGGGATTTAAAATGAGTAGCGCACAACCAGCATCCAACTATTGTGACTCATTTGCTACGCTACTTCGATGTGAATGTTTCCTTAGATTTAATTTTTATAACATATCATTTTGCTAACACGGATCACAAGAATTTTTCCTTGAATATTCCTGTATAATAAGCAAAGCTGCTAAGGGTCCCCATGGTTCAAGGATGGCCATTTTCATGGTCAAAATAGATGATAAAGTACCATCCACATTCAGTGAAGGTCCAAAAGCTGTTTTGTTTTTCCTTATCATAGAAAAAAACACATTCTTGACGAGATGAGAGCCGATGAAATCCTGTATATGCGGGTTTCCTGAATTCTGGCAGAAACGCTCCTGTGATCTGGTAGAGATTATCACAGTCTTTCATGTGGCTAGCTCTATGAACTTATCTTACAATATCAATACTAACATGATGGTATTCAGTGACTGCCTAACACTTTGGAGTTAAAACGAAGTGAAATTTCAAACGAAATCTTAATGTTTTTAATGGGTAAAATGCGTGAGATTGCAGCTCGAGTGCAACCTCGAATGCATGTGTCTCACGCTCTGTGCATGAGAATTGGCAGGTCTGAATAAGGGTCAGGTGGCAACCTTAGGGCAGTCCAAAAACTCACTACCTGCCTCTTAAGCAAGTCCAAGCATTTGCTGATATACCTGCACAACTGAGTCACAGTTTATCTACATATAGGAAGACTATTGTAGTTATCACTGATTCATTTGTCAATTATATAAACGATTTTAAAATAGTATGACAAATTAACAGAAAATGTTTGTTTTTACAGAATATAGCTTTTGTCACACCAGTTTTCGATGAAAATAATAGTAATACAACTCATTGAGAGAAAAGTCAGCTCAATTGCATAATTAATAATTCCCAATCTCATTAAGTATTTCGGAGAACAGTCACAAAGGCAACTTAACTTATTTTTCATCTACTTATTTATGATAAATTTCACATTCAAAAAGGTATGAGCTTCCAAACACAGGTATTATCTGAAGACCTAATATTTTTTACCTAGGGAAACTTTCAATCCAAAAGAAGTCTGAAAACGTTACTGGTATTTCATTTTCTATTCTGGTTTTGAAGACATGAATCA
Organism: Ectobius pallidus; assembly: GCA_964059195.1. NCBI lineage: Eukaryota > Metazoa > Arthropoda > Insecta > Blattodea > Ectobiidae > Ectobius > Ectobius pallidus. Next base: position 79,183,951 of record CAXKWD010000006.1, read on the forward strand.
GCTTGAAAATCACCTAGTTCAAGTTAAACTTTGATAGTTGATGCTCAATGGTCACATAAAAGAGTTTGTTCAGAAGAGACATGTTGTCCTTTATGTTTCAAAATCAGGAAATCTTGAAGAAAAATCTTGAATAATGATTTCAATATCCTCAAAAATAAAAAATAAAAAATAAAAAATCACATCTTCTATTTCATTTGACAACTCTTGACAAGCTAGAAAATGTGAAAAATCATTTTTTTCTAAATTTCACCTTAACAGATTTATAACTTATACTTACGGTAAAGTGTGCTGTTTCAACTTGTTACAGAGATCGCCTGGAATCTGAAAGCTTTGCGGCCTTTAAAATTTGAGCATGTCGTTGGCAGTGCGCATGCATGGAGTGCTAAAGTCCACCATGAAAATATAGTGCACGGTTGCACGCACTTTAGTTAACCACGTGGATACTAGTGATACCGTCAATGTTTTCACCACAACACGTTTCGCTAGCATTTGAATTCCTGCCACCTCTGTGACATTGTCCATGCTTTCAGTTTGCAGGCGAGTACTGTACTATAATATTTTCCACAGGATGCAACTTCCAAGGCCTGCCAGTTGCACAGGCCTTTGATACAGAATTAATGTTTTAAGGCTGCTCCTGTGAGTCTATAGAAATTCCACCACTGAATGTGCTCTAAACTAGTGTTTCACAAACTTCTTTGGCCATGGAACATTTTTCATTTAAGGGAATATATGAAACACAAACACTCACAGTAAAAGAAATCATAATTGTCTTTGTGATAGAATTTTAAAAACATCCTCAAGTTGTTTACTTAAGTTATTGAAAATTCTTTTACTTTTACTCTAGAGTTCTATTTTTTCACAAGTGATCATGGATGGATCCTGAACTTATTGAAGGGAGGGGCCAACATAAATGAAAGTTTGCAATTACTGAGGAGTATGGGGGCATGGAACGTCCCTAAAAATGAGGGTGTGGGGGTACTCTCAGGAAATTTTTGAAAATGAGGTGCAAAATTATGAGTTTTAGGTCCTCTGGGTAATTCCTTCGAATTTCTCAGCAGACTAAAATTACTTTTTGCCCAGAGTTTTAGTTCTGTTGAGAAATTTGTCGGTTTTACATAATGCATAAAAATTAAAATCATTAATCACTTATCAAACATTTTACCTTTAACTTAAAGTAAGTGTTAGTTTGAAATAGTTCACAGGAAATCAATCATTTATAATAATACAGTAATTAAAGATAAAGAACCCGAAGAACTGGGGTCTTGTGGGTTGTCACGGCTAGGCTACGCATTTAACATAAGGAGTACGGTATAGAATATAAATACCATTCAATTTGGCATTGTACAATCCTTTTTGAAATACGACAAATGCACTATTAATTTTATTTTTATCTTCATTTAATAAAATTTGAATGTTAATTTATTTGGCTATTATTTTTTATGAATAAAAAAAATCATCGTGAAAAAAATATGCGAGGTCCCTATAGATCACTCTCACTCTCTGGACCCACCACCACAAGCGATTCAATTTAATGTTCAAAAAGCAATTGCCAAATCAGTTTCAAAGTCACAATGGAAGCAATGGGTGACAACTGGATCTTTATGTCAGATGTGGCATTAAATCTATTTTGTTTCCATTGAAGCCTAATATGAAAATCCCATCTCACACAGATATGTTGCCCCAAAAGAAAGAAGCCCATTATTTTATCATAGTTAAGAGTAGTCGAAGAAGAATGGCAAGCTGTTTATGTTAGCTGTCACAACAATGAATGCATATTTTATAATAAACAGGGTGATAATATAGCCATGTCTGGTGGAATGAAATAGTTGGTTCCTGATAAAAATTAGATATCAGCTACTAGAAGGAATTTAAATTTGTGTTGCCCCAAGATCACTGAGATTATCGTGAAACACTAATGTTCCAATGTTCTGCAGAATACTGTTTGGGAAACAGTGCTCTAAACAATAATTTTCATTCAAGCAGTTCTTTGTACTGTGATTCTCCTGATTTCAGGTTAAAGTTTGGTTTCAAAATCGAAGAATGAAATGGCGTCATAGCAGAGAAGCTAAGCAACAACAAAGTGGTAGTAATAGTACTGAAAATAGAAGCACTAAAGAAGAGCAAGGGGGACCAGATTCAACACAAGAACCTGAGATTGACATCCAAAGTGTGGACAGTTAAAGGTTACTCTAATAATACTACATGATCCATTAGAAAACTTTCAGATATGGTAAAAGTCACTAATACTGTTGTTTTTATTAATAAATTATGGTGTTAGTTATGATTAAACTTAATAACAAAACTCCATTTCCCAAATCATATAACCTCTACAGTAAAACCCCTTTTAGTACTTTATAATAGTATTTCCATTAGAATGGTCAATTCGGCTCATAATAAGTGAAGGAAGTGCGAAAAAACCAGAGGTAATATGCTATCCCAAGATTTTTCGCCGTCATAACTTAATTTGAAAAAAACAAACACATTATGTGATATGCAGTAAATTGTTCTATACACTCAGCTGTGTTTTTAATTAACTACCTCCATGAGTAACTATCCCTGGTTTATAAATGATCGCCAAGCAGGAGCGCAAAAATCGCAAACATCTTGTACTGTACTGACAGAACTTTATTTATTTCAAGAACGATATTTTTTTTAAATATTTAAGTTCTATCTACATAACATAAAGTTTGCAATATTTTCTTACTGAGAAATATTTTTAAAACATCAGACTTAATGGTAGACTGGCAGTAATTAAGATAGCAACAAAGGCCATCATAGTTACTGGTCACAACCTTTTGTACTGGCAATGGGTATTGGTGAAAGCATACCAGTAGATGAATGACCAGCAAAAAAGGCTGCCCTCATGGCTGAGTGATTAGACCACTCGCCTTCCACCGCTAGGACCTGGGATTAAATCTTGGTGGATCCATATAGAATTTGTGGTGAACGAAATGGAATCAGGGCAGGTTTTCTCGAGATGCTCCACCGTTGCTCCATTCATTGTAATATGATTTTTTGATTGCAATAAAGGAATTATGTTATGATGCAAACAGATAACAATAAAAAGAATGTTAACAAGTTTTAAGATCCACTAATTTTCAGTGATGGTATACTATTTAACCATTAAAAAAAGTGCTGGTACTGGCACATACCGGCTCCCTTCCCTCACTGATCATAATGATTTAATTGTATCACATACAAACAATGTACTTTAACAATGTACTTGGTTAATCAAGGTGTAATGAGTGTAGTTTAAAGAAATACAGTAACTGGATCCTTACAAATAATTGGACGAAAAACTCAGCGGGGAATCAACCTTTGAACCTCCTTGTACCTTACGAACATTGCTAAAGAGAGAATATTTATGTACTTGAATTATACATCCATGAAAATATAGTTGTATAATTCAAGTACATAAATATTCTCTCTTTAGCAATGTTCGTAAGGTACGAGGAGGTTCAAAGGTTGATTCCCTGCTGAGTTTTTCGTCCATTTATTTGTAAGGATCCAGTTACTGTATTCCTTTAAACTACACTCATTACACCTTGATTAGCCAAGGTTCCACATTATCCGAGGTGTATCTATATACAGTATTGTTTAATGCATTACATAGAAATTAATATGCTATGCAAGGAGTATGTAATTTTTCTAAGACTGAGAATGCCACTCAAAGGTAAAAAGAAAATATTACATACTTTTTAAAAAGTTTGAAATATCAAGTGTTATAAAAGAAAGTTTTTAGCTTCTTTAGCAAGGTATTGCAATGAAAAAATGTACATATATTCTATGTAATACATATAAAACACTTTCTTTAAAAAAAATTAAAGTAGCAGTGTTACCTAGGTGTATAAGCATAATGTTCTTATAGCTTCTTTAATGAGGAGTCACGATAAATAAATTTAAAACACTGGTTACACAAAATTTAAAATGCTATACTGGTAGTAAATTGTGATTTTTTGCATACTCCTCTAATATCTTATAGTAAGTGCAAGACATCTACTACGAACTCAGGATTAATTTTTTCTGCAGTTAGCAACAACGCAGATATGCATAGTAATTAGTTTTCTTTTTGTTTTTTATTATTAAACCTATTAATATGAACTGTATGATACTACATAGCCACTGCCATATTATCTAAGTTTTTGGTTATACAAGACAGGATTGGTCCACACTAGCTTGGGGGCATTCCATTTGTCATGGACACACAATTGCATAATAGGCCTATTTATATTAAATATGAAATATATAATACATATTGTACAAAGATTTTGTTTATCTGTCAAAAATTACTACAGTATACTTGCTACCAATCAACCTTCATTACTATTATTATTACTGGTACATTACACCGAGACTGGCATCAGCATACATGCTTTATGCATATAACTCTGCATACACTGCATATAACATACACTGCATATAACTCGCTGCAGCATTTTTGACTTATTGCAAAGCCAGTGCTTTCAGAGAAGTGGATAATAAACATAGTACTTCAACCACAAAAATAAGCAACAAATCCAAACAAACAGTAATGGAACAACACTAAGAATTTAAGCAAAAAGGGACAAAATGTCTATAAAAAGTCTATAAAAGTCTATGAAAAGGGACAATAAGCATCCCTTTAAGGTTTTACCAGAACAACGGGACCAGAGTCTAATCCCATTAAAAAAGAGACGTCTGATCACCCTATCTTAACATAAAATGCCTTGGCATATAATTATATGCCACTTTTATTCCAAATTATGTGTACAAATTAATTGCTATTGCCTCACTTTGAAATAATAATAAAATATTTTGGCTAAAAATTTCCCGAAAAATAAAAGCATACCCTGTTAAAATTTTGGGACTACACCACTGCATACATCTTCAATTCTACCACCACTGCCCTTGAACATGTCCTCGGCATCTTCACGTTTGCTACTATTAATACTGGCTCTATGATTATAATCATTACCATTGCTGATATTAGGCTAAATAAAATTGCTACTTTATCATTTCAATTCTTCAACCATAATTTTTAATTTATTTAAGTGGTCTATTTTACGCTTCAATCAGAATCTGAATAAACTAAATTAGAGTGAAATGATTTATGTCTGACGGTTTGAATTTCAGGTAATGAAACTTAAGGAATTGAAAAGAGACCTCCAGTAATTTGACATGCATCCTACATTGAAAGCTTTCATACTGTGCGTGCTGCTGAATATTCTATTGATTAATGTGTACTTCAGGCTGAAGAAAATAGTGACCTGGCATTGGCTTTTTATGCTCACCCCTTGCTGGATCCATGATATCATTTGTGTACTGTACATAACCAGTGCCCTTGAGTCTTATTGGAAAGGCTTCCGCAGTCCTTACAATAAACGCAACAGATTTCGGTACTGCTTACACATCATCCTGAAATTTGCAGTAGAAGTTTTTTTGTGTATGGGGTTGGAGCATCAGAACTTCTATGACAACCCTAGAGTTTGGTTTATTCCTATCTGGGTTTACCTCTTTGCGATTCTTGTTGAAGTAACATTAGCATTGCAGAATCAAATGAAATGTGTGTCCCCACTGTCTCCATCCATCACTCGTAATTCATCATCTGTAAGCATATTGAACAATGATGAATTCTGGCAACTAACAGATGGTGCAGATAATGAAATGGGAAATGGACCTGTTGATTTATCTTTAGATGATAAGGATTCAAAAAAACAACCAGCTGAAACTGCATTCAGATCAGATTCTAGTAATGGTGCAGAATATAACGAAAATATTAATAATGTTCAAATTAGTAAAGAAACTAGTTTGAAATTCAAAGACAATCCAGCTGATGTATCTTTTAAAGCATTTTCCAGCAAAGAACACAATCAAGTTGTGAACATAGACAAACTGAGAAAAGACCTTGATTTGCACTCTGAGGATGACCAGGCTGTATCTTTGTTGAAGGCAGTATGCAATAAGAAGTGTGAAGACTATGAGAATATAACTCAATTAAGAAAAGATCTTGTTTCATATTCCAAAGAAGAACAAGGGAAAGTTTTGATGAGAGCAGAATCTTTACTGACAGCTCTCTGCAGTAAACAAAATAATCAGTATGTAAACGTAAAAGAATCAAAAAATGAGCTTGGTTTGCATTTTGACCATTCTATATCAGGGGCAGAAGTCAGCACACAAAACCATGGCTATAAGAATGTAAACTGCACTAAGAAAAGAGTTTGATAAGGGCTCCATTAACGAACCATTTGAGGCTATGATCAGATTAATTCCCAGTAAACAAAATCCTAGTAACATAAATGTAGCTGGATTAAAAAAATGGATTGGGTTCAGTTTCCAACGATGAATATATGACTGGGAAAAGGAATGACCAAGGAATATATGACTTAGATGAATTGGATGAAGCTAATCTCAATTAGTTCAAAGAAAAACAAGTTCTGCTCTTTAAATGTACATGAAGTGTGCAGGGAACTCTTATGAACATATGTGCTTAAAAATAAATTAGCACAGATTTAGAAACATGCTCGATATTTTATGAATAGAATTGTTCTTACCAATGGTATCAGTTTTTAAAAATCATTGGGTGGACTTAAAGATTGTAGAATTTTCAAACTTCCACCCCTCATTTTGTTCTTGAAATGGACTTATATAATACAGATATGACTAAGGATAATTTTAGAGGTGTACAGGAAACGATTTCATTGTTTGTAATAACTAATAACAATCACATTTTGCAATTCAACCGCCTAGTTCATGGAAATTCTTTAAGTTTATAATATAATATAAACTTAAAAAAAAATTGATTTTAGTTAAATACTAAAATAAAATTATGTAGACTGGAGTGATGCAAAATGTATTTCTCCTGACTGGAGTTCTCCCATTAAATTTATCACAAACATCATATTGTCTTTTTCATGGATGATTCCCTCTGGTTTATTGTCCCTTGCTGATTTAACTAATGTTTCTTAATTCATTCTTTCTGCATGTTCCTTCCACTCTTTCACCTTTCCTCCACACTCACCTCGTACTCCACACTCTTGTCTTGTATCACAATTCCTTGCCCTAAATCATTAAATGTCCTTTCTGTGATTTATCATGTAAATTCTATATTTTACTTTTACAAACTCTTCTTATGTATATCTAGAGCAGCAAAATGATTAAAGTTTTTTTTCTTCTTCTTTTTTTCCCAAATGCAAAAATTGCTTTAAAGCAATGATTTCAAGCCTAAAAGGATGTTTCAGCAGTGGCTGTGGAAACTGTATAGACACAATATAAGACATAAACGAAACGTTATGAATTGAGGAACGATTTCAAATTATCGTGAGTAAATTGGAACAAGACCCTGTCAACAATAACCTGATTTTCACTCTACAGTGATTCAACAATGAAACATTATTATAAATAATTATGACAACAGTACATGACAAATTATTGGATGACTTAAGCCCTATAGGCCCACAAAAGTTGGCGCCACTTGTTCTTACCATAGGTGTGTGCAAAGGGGGGCCAATGTGCTTTTTAAAATTAATACAATGTAAAAGCCAGAACTAAATAATGAAATATGCCTATACGATAAAAATTAGGAAATTTTGTTTCAGTTAGGTAAATCTCTCCCTGTCCCACTCCCAGACAATTTCTCTTCACAAAAATGTACAGAGAGAGCTCTTTAATACAATGAGTTATTAGGGGGGAAAAAAGTATAGTAGCCTACATATTTTTATCACAATTTTACAATATTGCGTAGTTAAGGAATAGATTAAATAGCTTTTCTACTGCTTCATACATTTGCAGATTTCTGGGACTAGTAATTTAACTGGAGTGCAGCTTTCAGTATGACTGAATGAAAATTTAACATTTAAAGTAGTTATCATGAATTCCTGAATTCCTTTTTTGGGCAAAAATGTGCAATAGAGTTGCCTCAAACTAGTCCATTACAATTGTTTCATGCAGAACATTTGTCCAGTCAAGAGGTTCTCGGACACATGAGCTCACAAAAACGTTACCACAACAAAATGAAGAACAATAAATTTATTAACAGTCTTGCGGCACACGAAACAAAATGCATACCTATGTTCTTTTTGTACTATATAAATATTTGAATCGGCACATGCTAAAAAGGCCTCAGTCCAAGCAACCCAGTTTGGAGAAGAACGAAAAGAACTGTTTGTATGCAACCCTAATTTTCTTTTAAAACTAATTAACTTTACTGGAAGGTATTACTTACCTCAACGTTACCCTTTTTTACTATATTAACATTTTTACATGAGAACCTTTTAGCGTATAAAATGCAATTTTCATGCTTAACTCAGTTTGCCATTTTTTGTGACTGAGGCCCTTTTAGCATGTGCCGATTCATTTTATGTAATTGGGCTATATGTACTTTCCTCTTGTAATATTTCCTTTGCATCAATAAAAACATAAAGAAAAATCACCAAACAGAATTTATTTAAATAGAGGTAAGAAACCACTTATCTCTATACCAAGTATAAACGAGCCTCTTTTTATCACCCTTTCTTATAAACACAAGCAAAAATAAATAGAATAGAATATTGTAGAATAAAAAATAAATATAATAGAATACTGTAGAATAGAAAATCATCATTAAAAATGCATAAGAATGTATGTCTAAAATTAGTCATGTTGTGGGCCTGATTTCCACCATGATGCTAAAATATATGATCAATATTAAAATGAATTGTATAACGGTGGATACCTATAAAACACTTCACAACGTTTCGGCCCTGTTCCTGTGGGCCTTCCTCAGGTGACTAAAGATAAAAGTATCTGTTGGGAGGACTACATTACTCATGAGACAGTGCCACTACGATCATCACTGGGTTAAAGTTTAAATGTATGATCCACATCCATGGATTGCGCACAGATCCCATCAAATACAAAGGGGGATACACGTACATGGTTATCAATCCACTCCTCCGGAATCTCAAACATGGAGTCCTTCATACTATTCCTAGGCAGTGAGGGAAACTTCAGAACACATTTCTGTCTATTTAACCTTTTTACCACATCCAACCATTCTTCCCCCAAATCGCCGTCAAACCTATTCATAACCAAGTCCTTATTACACACAATATTTTGTGCTTCACATACTTTTCGCCTAGTTATGTCGCCCTCGATTTTCAAAATATTCAATTCACCCATACGGTGCTTGTTTTCAAGCAAATGTTGGCTGTGGCCAGTGGACGCCCTGCCACTCTTGTCATCTCTTGCATGCTCCTGTAGTCTTATTCTAAACGATCGTCCAGTTTCCCCAATATAAAACTTGTTACAATCCATACATGAAATGGAGTACACACCAGGGAGATCCATTTTTTCTTTTTTTCCAACCTCTTGTATTGTGAGAAAATACTTTCCATAGTTCTATTGGTTTTATAAGCGGGAATCAATTCAAACTTCCGAAATATTCTTTCAAAAGGAGTATATACAGCAGGATGGAACGTCATACTTACATACTTGGCGTCCGGATTTACCCGTTTCGGGTTGTTGACAAGGCTACGATTTCTAGCATCATTCCATATTCTTTCTATTCTATTAATTTTGTATCCATTGATCACAGCTAATCTAAACACTTCCTTCTTTTCATTATTCAAATCCACCAAATTATTACACAGTTCTTCAGTAAGAGACTACATATTATATGTCACACAAAAATAGTTTTATCTGGCTTTGTTTCCAACTACTTGACATGGGATGTCATTATACAGCAGTTTCTCTCCTGTTATGGAACAATAACACATACAACTGGAATATAAAATGTATTTTCAACCAACAATTAACGCTATATATATTTTTTTCGTATTTTAAATACATTTTTCACTTTATATAGTTTATTACATTGAAGTTTTGAAATTATTGCTCATTTCAGAAATTTAAACAAAATGGTTTGAGTATTATTTAAGCCTAGTTAATTTCTCGGATAGAACTATGAGGGACTATGTATGACTATAGAAAACAGCATAACTGAAAACCTCATTATATACCCGAACACAAGCTGTCTTGCTCATTCGGGTGTATTTCTCAACATAATATTTAGGTCAATTATCTTGTACTAGAAATTGTAAGTTTTGTGGTGGTTTTGCTTTTTTTATTTTTTATTTTTTTTATTTTTTTATTTTTTATATTATTATTATTATTAAACTTTGTAATTCATACACAGACGTTTCAACAGATTAGGAATAATTCGTCAGCAGATGGATTTTAAAAATAGGTACAGTAAGTGATGTACGGTAGGTTAAAAATATGTTTAAATAAGTTTAATTGCAACATCACAGTTTAAATTCCCACAAAAGGCCTAATAGGAATTTAAAACTTTCCCACAATTAGTAAACAAAAATCCCATCCCATATTTGTAGGCCATTTTGGAGGGGAATATTTGAAAGGCAGATGTAATAGCAAAAGTGTATCTAAAGGGTTGTCCTAGAAAAGTCTTAAGAGTAGCAAATTCAATAATTTGTCTCAATATAAAAGTCTTATAAATTCAATAAATTTATAAATAATTTAAATAATAAATTCAATAAAAAGTCTTAATTTGGCTGAACTGTGCCCAAGCTGGCTGAACTGTGCCCAAGCACGAGTGCTTGCTCATTCAGGTGGTCTTGTTCTGTTTTGTATAAATATTTTGTATAAATATTTAAATAAATTAAATAAATAAATAAAAAGGAATTAAGGCTAAAAAATTCCAGAAGATGGTAATCTGCAGGGATATTGGACTTAGAAATTATTTTCCAAATATACAAACTGAAAAATTTACTGTTTAATTTATTTTAAAAAGAAGGAAAAAATAACTTTCTATTTCCTACTGCTTTTACAGTATGTGATGAACTCATGAACCAATGCAATGACATTTATATTCAAAAGAAAATTTAAAGTGAGATTTTTAGTGTTGTGTTTTATTAGTAATATAGCAATTATAGTAAAGTGAGTATAGTAATTAGTTTTAGTAATTATAAGTACTTCTTAATAATTATAAGTACTTCTTAGTAATTATAAGTTCTTGTAATGTATACTGTATCTGTATAACCAAGTGCTTCATAATATTTTACTCTTAAGTTATTGTTGCATATACAGTGATTTATTTTATCTAAATAAGACTTGATGTGTCCAATATCATGTATTTGATTTATAGGATGAAATAAACTATTACTATTATTTATTGAACAGTATAAACAAGAAAAATGCTCACTGTATGACAAAATAATTGTGATGTCTTTAAAACTCAATTTACGAGTGCATATTTGAATGCTGCAGCACAGAGTGCATAGAGGTTGATATTGAAGGGTAAGGTACAGAGCCTTTACATGTACATATAAACAGTTGGGACAAAAATACAGTACTAATTTAGTTGGGATTAGGGTGGCCATTTCTAAAATGTCAGAAAGGAGGACACACTTCTTCGGTAATCTAGCATAGTATAAAACTTCGAGCATGGACGACTGGACAGCAGATATTACATGGTATAATCCTGACTAATTTCAGACTTAATAACTGCATTTATATAAAATAAATGATTATACACTGCAAAAAGGGATTTTTATCTCTATTTATATTTTTATCCTTTCTTTGCCATCCGCAGAAGGTTTTTGTTGGTCAGGAATTCCTTATACATGGAATTACACTCTTCCGAGAACAAATTTTATTAATACGCTTTACCGATCCATCAGAGTCTCGAAAAGGGGGACAAATCAACGTCCGGCATAAAGCCGCGCCGGATGGAGGACAGCTTAGCAAAAAGCCTTACAATCCGGCCAAAATCCGGACGTCTGGCCACCCTGGTTGGGATACAGATACAAATTTGTGAAATATAGCAATATTAATAACTACATTTCTAAAATACATTTTAATATTAACCCACAAAAGTATTACAATGTACATTGTCAGTCTTCTACTCCCAACACCTCATTAAGTAAACAGTGCACTTACGGTACAAATGCATTTGCTCCACATTTATTGCACTTCTCAGGACATCAGCCATGCCACATCAGAAACTGCAGTCCTTTCATTCAAAAAGTTCAGGTGGCAACGCCTCCTTTGTTGGAAAGCTTGACTGAGTTCCAGGTTTTAACACCGATAACGTTGCAAGTTCACAAGAGCGCTCCAGTACCTCCTCCATACTCAGAGATGGGTAATAAGCCAAATAAAATGCTAAAGCTCCAACAAACATATCTCCTGCACCCTGGAACAAATCACACAAGATTTACCACATGCAAGTAAATAACATACCAATAAAATGTTAGCATAGAATAATTAGATTAAATTAGAATTACAGGGAAAAATGTCAACATTAGAGGTGGTTTTGTAGAAGGATAGACTATAGTATCTATAGGGTTAAAGAATGAGAAAGGTTGGTGATTGTACATTAATAGCAATAGATTTCAGATATAGGAAACATTGTATGCCCTCATAATAACTTTATTACAGATGTTAATACTTGTAGTGAGCTATTATTGATATTTTAATATTAATATATATATATATATATTTTTTTTATTAATATGACAGTGAACAGAAACCACACTTTGAAAAAATTATAAAATATGAATAACTACATTAAACAGTCACAGATCTAAACCCCCCAAAAAATAGATATGTAAATAAAGCAGAACACCTACCGTTGTGTCAATAGGTTTCACCACTCTAGTAGGAACATGAATTGGATCAGGATTGTGCTTAGAAGCATATAACACTCCAGATGCGCCTAGTGTGATGATCACTTGATTGCAGCCTTTCAAAAATAACTTCTGTATTGCTACAGTTGCTTCGTTAACAGTTCTCACAGGTAAACTAGTTAACAATTCAGCCTAAAAATTAAGGAAATCCTTTACCAATGCTTCCACATTTCTCTTAAAATTTATGTAGAAGAATTTTTTAATAGAACTTACACCAAATCAAACCAGTTTTAACATGATTGCCTCACATAGCAATAATTTATAGTCAATAATAAGAAGTTTGTTTGCATTCATGTATTCAGTCTTGGAGAACTGAAGCTAAGAACTTCCTAATTCACAGAAATAATGCAACACTACAACTATACAATAATAAATATTTATTAAAACATGGTACAGAAGAATATTATAGAAGAAAAATTCCTCCGACAATGGGACTTGAACCCAGGACCTTTGGCTATTCGCGCCAATGCTCTACCAACTGAGCTAAGCCAGAGGGTCGGAGGAATTTTTCTCCTATAATATTCTCATGTAACGTCCAACAGAGACAATAATCTGTGGTTCATGAAAGCTTATATAATATATCTTTGGTGCAGAAGATTTGGGTTAGTGATGAATAAATGACGCCCCCCCTCCTTTTATTGGTAAAATGTTATTTCTTAAAGGTGATCTATGGGCACATACTGTTTTATGGCATAATATTCCAGGAAAGTAACTGAGAAACATAAAACCTGAGTTTCTTATCATAAATAGTTTGTAATCAGATGTGATGAAATAAAACATTCAGTGCTGAGTAATGTCACTGCTTCGCAAAATTTATTGATTCTAATACTAATGCAGTGATAGTTTGATTCAGTCTTTACAATGCGTTGCATTCAGTTGTAACCACCCACAAATTCCAAATTATCAACAGATTCCTTGATCATGAAAAATCACTAGAAAGACACAGAATAACATAGTGCTTGACTAAGAAAAATTAACTGTATCAGTTATCAACAGATTCCTTGATCGTGAAAAATTGCCATAACTTTCCCCTAAGTCATTTTTTTTAATACAGAAACGAATATAGCCATTTCATGGGTGGCAACTGTGACATTTACATTTTTATCACAATTGTTAGAGTCATTTTCTCAAAAATAAAAATTTGGGAACATTTTTATGAAATCTGCTCTTAATATTTTAGTTATAGAAACCAAATTCTAGAGGCTCATGCAATAAGAATCAAACAAAATTATAATTAGATATAACGGACCATTTATTTGCAACTAGCCTGCACAGAATGGACACACAGATAGACATTCTACAAACACTTTTTCCAGATTCTATGCAACACAAAACACATTTTTCCAGTGTTATCTCAATTTCAATTTTTTCCCCAAAATAGCTATACTTCGTTTATACCAGTACTACCAGGTGTGTACATGCAAGTAAGCCAAAGTAACCGCATTATCTATGGCTTAAAAAACTATTAATTTTGTAATATCGTTATTTGTAAAAATCAAAACTACGCCAATCGGGAAAAACTCCTATATTTATATTTTTTTTTATTGGAACTTGTTTTAATTAATAATTTGTCATCATTAATCTCTTGAGTGTCTCCAATCACTATAATCTCCATAACTGGGAATTAGTTTCTTCAAGTTCAGCGATAGCTTCTACCATCCACCTTGTTTTTAATTTCCCAATCATTTTACTTTACAATCTGATTTGCATGAATTGATCCAGCTCATAAAACTAATACGATTTCAAGTAAAAAGTCAGATTCCATTTAAACGGAGTATCAATTTCTCCTATCAAGGTTAAGTCTTGAAAATAATTTCCTTAATACATAATTATTAGGGAATAAAGTACAGCTCATATACCAAAATTCAGTTACCCTGTTGGATCTTCCTTATTTGCCCAGACAGTACTGTTATGCAAACTGATTCAGAATTATACACTTAAAACATAAGCAACACTGCATTGGTGCACATTAGTGTAAAGAAAGTAAAGAAAGCTTAGTGGCTGTGTGCACCATTTTTATCAAATAACACGATAACTAAGAGCCCCAGGAACAAGGTCACAGTACATTTGTGGTGCATCAACACCATTTAGCTGACCACCCTCGTTATCTTGGTTGACTCAGAGAGTATGTCATTTTATGAAAGGAAAGCATCCACAGGAGAGGAAGGATAAGAACAGAACATATTCAGTTGTTCAGCACTTCAATTCTGTTATACCACTCTGCTTGATTAATTTGTTTGTGATGTTATAGAAAGAAAATGGATAATATAAAGTGAGTTACAGTTACAGATTTTCTATCTCCATACAGATAAAAAGTATCCCACCTTTCCACAGTAACACCCCCCAAAAAAACAGATCAAATAAGCTAAATGAGGTCACCTACAATACAACAACCTTGACTCCACTCGATACCTGCATACCAAATGAAATGAAAATGGGTTCCTATCCTATAACTTAAATGTGCTTATGCAGGCCTATCCAGGCCAATTATATGGGATTTAAGGAATGGGCCATGTCCCTTTTATATATAGTTCTGGTATTACCTTACAACCAGGAAAACCCACAGAAACCCCAGGTCAGAACTTGCAAAGGGGATTTGTTCATGGTCCTCCATTCTGAATACCGGTATTTGTTGAAAGTTAGGTTATGTGTCAGCTGAAGGCTTATTCATAGGGGAGTTGGGGTCTGTTTAGGCTGAATGGCTCAAAAAGAATTGATGATTTTATTCGTTCCCTGGAAATCGTAAGCGCTTTCCAAGTTACCGTACTAAAAGGTTCTCTGCAATGTGAAGTTTGAAGTCAGAACTCTGTGCAAGGCTTCTGATGCGGGTGGCAAGAAGTGGAACTATTAGCCTTTGTGGATCTGCCTGTTACTGACATACCAAGGTGTACCCATAACAAGGCAAAGACACTTTGACTGCACGACTTGCAATTGTCTTGCAGATCTGCCTGTTACTGACATACCAGGGTGTACCCATAGCAAGGCAAAGACACTTTGACTGCGCAACTTGGAATTGTCTTGCAATTTGCTTGAGCGCTGCAGACCTCCAAGCTGGATGGGCATAGTCGAGCAAAGGTCAAATGAGTTGCTTATAGAGCAGCACTCCATTCACAGGTGAAAGTCCTCCTCTGCCACTAAGCAGAGGGGCTAAAATTCCAAGCAGTTTGTAGGGCTGTTTGTCTAACATGGGAAACGTGGAGTTTCCAGGTCAGCCTTTTGTCCAGGGTTACCCCAAGATATCTGGCTCCAGAAAACTCTACAGACCTAGGCGGTGCTGTTCGTTGCCTTCCAGTGAAGAGCAAAACCGAGCTCTTAGTGATGCTGATGAAAATTCGCCAATGTCAGCCAATCCTCTAGCTCTTTGAGACATGTCTCAAGATGTTTGACAATTTTTTGCAGGTCATTTCGACATTGCCAAAAGCGCAGTGTCATTGGCATAAAGCGCCAATTCGACCTGGTGGTGTGGGCATGTCATTCACTTACAGGCTAAAGAGGACAGCGGAGATAAGTCCCCATAGCAACTCCAGCTCGCACGGAACGACGAGAAGATGTGGCTGACTGGGAGAATGCTACAAACTCCTATTTGTACGAGAATATTATGAGAATATTTTAGGAGAAAAATTCCTCTGACACTGGTCTCTATCAATATACTTCAGGTACATGATTTATTATTATTGATTCCATCAAGAACATTTAAATAGGCTCCCTTTTTTCCCCCTAAACTTCACCCTTATCAATTCCAGATGATTGCGCCCTCATGAATGGTTAAGTTTTGCCTTGGTCAAACCCAATGTTTAACTTAATCAGGAATGATGCACCGGAAACTGAGGATGAACAGGGTAAAATGCAAACTCCTCTACCTTGGTAAAATTTTTATCAAGAATAGTGCACACAGCCAACCAACTATGGACAATACAGACACAAAAGGAATGAATTTTGAAAACTACACATAAAAATGTATACAAACCTCAGATTCGTTTACACAGAAGATGTCCGATAATTTGAAAATCTTAGGGTCAAGATTGGCCAATGCTGGTGCTGCATTAACGATGGATATCCCTACAAGAAAGAATTTAACTAGATTTCTCCTAGAAAGTTTTTTTCTGAAGCAAGAAAGCTTTCCTCCTCAATAGGGAACATACAGGGACTTGTAAAAATCTTGATAAAAACACAATCTTATACGGTACCCTTATCTTATCTGAGTCCAGTTCACACCTCAACATTTACAATAAAATACAACACTTCTTGCGTGGGTGTGTAAAGAAAAACATAGATAACTCCAAAAGCTTAATTTTAAGATAAATTAATTTTAATCTTCATCTGAATATCAAGCATTGAAAATAAATCTAGTTTGATTATAGATTACTGTATATTATTTGTATACACTGTGAAATTGTAGATAATGTTTTCTCTGAAAAAAATGTGTTTATTGTTGTTAATGTTAATGTTAATTGTTTTAGTCATTAATTATCTCACTATGCACAATGTTTATGAGATAAACATGGTAGTGAAAAGAGAGGTATCTCATAAAACATTAATGCACATTGAAGTAAGTAATGATTTTACTAACTTCCAGCATACGTCTCTTTCCAGAATGAAACCAGTGTAAAACTAATATCTCAGTTATGAAGTAACTGAGAAAAATTATAGTTATTCCACAATACACTACGATATTACCCCATGACTATGTATAATACAAGATACCTCTCTATGTATACCAATAGAGAACAAATCCACCATCATTCCTGACTAGATATCTCATTTTCCACAATTTTGGAGTTACCTCTCTATACATGCGCCCAAGATATATCAATACATTAAAACAATGTTGGCCACAGCATTTAAAAGAGTCACTTGATTGTGAAGCTGGTGTGAATTCCATTTTCTTCTAAAATGGAGCCCAGACATGTTGAACATTCATAAGATGCATTTCAGCTGTATGATATGCCATCTTAAGTTTTTTTAGTAGTTAACAAGATAATCCTCTTGCTGTCATCTGTATCGTGATATTCGGCTGGAGAACTTATTTAGCCATTTATCACTATACACATGATGGCAAGTAGCTCATTAACTCCTCTAAAAAAGAACTGAATATGGCATATCATATGCTGAAATGCATCTTAAGAATATTCTATATGTCTGGGCTCCATCCTAGAAGAAAAACAGAAGCCACACCAGCTTCACAATCAAGTGACTCTTTTAAAGACGGTAACCAACATTGTTTTAATGTATTTGTGCATATGTTGAATTTTATTTATCAATACACAATCAGATAAGGTAAGTTAAGGTATAGGGTTGCCTTTTTTTATCAAGAATTTAACATCCACCACATCCTTATTGGGAAAAACGAAATTCACTAACCTAGAGACTTGTATCATACAAAATAAATAATGAATGCTGCAGGAATTTCTAGGAAAGGAAAAAAAATTAACAAAACTGATAAGAGGAGGAGAGAAGGTATTATCTAGATTGACAGGAGGTTGATTTTTGAGAGTACTGGAAATTTATAAAATGCCCTATCATACAGGAAGCAGAAGCAGCTCTAACTATGTTTCAACACTCAAGAGGATGGTAACATAAATCATGTTTCTCTCAAGGTTTGTGATGATGGTACATTTGAGTGGAAAATAAGACTTGAATAATGAGAAGGAAATTACTCTCAGAAGGATATCAAAAATGGAAGCTTCAGCATAAGAGGAGAGGAAGGATTATTGCATTTAGGTGGACATGGGTAGTTAATTTTTATTTACATCTTATCATTAGACTTTGGATTTTAGGTAAAAACCTATTTTAATCCTTAAGTGATATATGGACGAAAACTTGTATATGCATGTTTCATAAGTGACTATGCCTAAAACTGATACTTTTATAGGACCTAAAACAGCCTATTTTTACGTTAGAGCCTAATATTGCCTTTTTGCTTGTTTTTCCTCTAAAGTTCAAAATAAGTTACTTTTTGTTATAAATTCTAGCATTTGTTTTCAGTTCGTACTAAATTTTTAGCTCGGAATGTGCAGTACACGACATATTTGTGACGTGGTTAAAGAGTAAGGAATGTTTCGCCTTCAGTAGAAAAATTCCTTGGAATTCCCAAGAAAATGTAGTGTTTTTCTCCCGACTCCTACATCCAGTAAAAAAAAAGTAGTTCTCTGAATCACTGAGGGATACAAGGGGTTGAATATAGTATGATATGCATAGCTTCTGAGCACAGGGATTAGGTTTTCACTGTTATGTTAGTAATACAGACCCTAGTAATCTCTATATATAAAAGCCAAAACCCACTGACTGATCACGGTTTCTCAAAAACTATACAGCCTAGGAACGTGAAACTTGGTACACATATTGCTCATAGGCTCTAGAGGCGCACTAAGAAAGGATTTCAAAATCTTTGGCCTCTAAGGGCCAAAATAGGGTTGTAAGGTTATGAAATTCACCAAAAGGAATTCAAACTGCATGTATACAATCCCCATGACAACATTATTTTTTTTAAACTACACAGGTGGCTTTGCATGACACTGCGATTTCATGTAAACCTAATAGATATAAAATTATGAGAAAGGCTATCAATAGAATTCCTGTAAATGATTATCAACTATTTTTTGTCATGAAGTAAATTTAGAAGGTCCTGGGTTCTGTTCTTAAGAGTTGAACTCTTTTCTTACAGTTAGCCTAGGACTGCATTGCGAAAGATAGTAAGTAAAGTGTTCCCTATTACAGGCTATGGGGGCCCAGAGGGTTCCAAGAATTTGAGGCTCCCGGATTTTTAGACAATCGGGACGTGAAGGTTGTAAGGTAGTCAGCGTTACGCACCGGCCGCCTTTACCCCCAGATAGTTCATACAATATCAATAGATATAATTTCCTGATTAATTTCTATTTACCATATTATCTATCTATCTTTACCTTAGTTTTTACCCCTCCCTTTTGGGGTCATTTAAGCGACCCACGTTGCCCGGGCCTTACAGGGCCGCGACCTGTTTGGAGAGGGATTATCTATGGATCACATACATACTTTCTTGACCAGACAAGGACATGGAGGGCCTCCCGGATGAGTGATCAGCCAAATGCCGGGGCCACCTCCGAGACAACACAAACATATAGGACGAGATACATCATTCACACACTCACTCTGAACAAGGCGAGGATGGGATGATGATGATGATGATAATGGCTGCCAGATGATATCCGGAGACAACTAGGGCCTAAAGTTACCAGACATTTGTCTCACAGGTGAGGGAAAATCCCGGAAAAAACTCCATCTAGGTAACTTGTCCCGACCAGTATTCTAATCGGAGCCCACTGCGTGAGATGAGCGAACACATCTCCTACGCCTAGCTATTTACTATATGTTTGCCAAAATTGAAACAGAACGATTAATTTGTTTACCTAATCAGAGTAAACTACGGGTGAAGGAGTATGTGGAATATGAATACGTCAACCGTGTTGGCTGGACGGTTGATGATTTATAGAAGTACATCAAATCGACTTTAAATTGTGTACACTTAACCTATATATATACATAAATCTAACAATGCGAAGCATTGATGGGTCAGCTAGTAGGTCTATATAATTCTGTGTACCATAGGTCTATATCAGTGTTTTATCATGATTATTGATTAATGGTGACTTCAATAAATATAATATTCTGCATTGCAATTGAGATATTTCAGAAAATTGGCAACTTAAACGATTTTATAAGAGACTATTTTACGATTTTTAGAATCTATTTTCCAATTTTTAGAGCCTATTTTAGGTACCTAAAACAGCATTTTTAGTGACCTAAAAGTCCTTAGTCTACTTATCATTACAGTGCATACCTGCAAACTGAACTTGTGTGGACAGAAAGAGTGCAAGGATTTGATAGTTGACTAGCAGTTGAAAATGTAGGCAAAGCCCATGAAACGTGCATTCTGCAAAAATGTAAGTAAAAGTGAAGATGCTTTTTAAATACTTTTTAATGCTTATCAATAGTTTCTACAACCTCTAAAATACTTGGGAGACAAGATTCAGAATTAGTATATTTTGATCACTTAAGTCTGGCTTTATATTAGCTATTTTTACTATCGAATTTACACACATATTCATATAAAGTGATCTAATAATGATGTTCATCTCTATAACACGAGATAAGTCAGTCATCTCTTTGTAACCCAGAAAATCCACTATGTATGGCCTAAAAGGAATATTATCTAATGCTATAAAATTGTATAACAAGTTGCCTGAAAGTGTGTCCGGTTCTGTTAGGGATTTTAAACCAAACGCATTAACATATTTTTAGATGTTTACTTTATTAAATAGGATAGATATAATATATTTCTGTAAAGTCATTAAGTATTTATCTGCATATTTTAAAATTAAACAGTATATTTGAAGTGAGTTTTTTTTTCTGGTATGTAGTTATGTCTGTTACTAGTAAATTTCTTTTTCTTTTATAGGCTTAAGATAAGTTTGTAGTAATATTTTTTCTTTGAACCAATGCAATGTATGTATGTCACTCCTTACATGAACTTATATATATATATAAAATAAAATATACTTTTTACATAAATTACAAGAATAATAATTTTATTTTGAATTACTGTACAGTAGAGTCCCGAAAACTCGGCACTCGATAACCCGGCAGTCCGGATAACTTGGCCACACCCTGGCAGTCAAAACGCAGAGTTTAATGCGAAAAACAACACAATATTACGCATTTCTTAAAAATATGTAGCCAGTTTTTGCAAAGTCGGCTAGTTCATTTTCATTATAGACAGCCTTATGTCTTATGCCTTTATGACTTATGTATTCTCAAGCAACCAATACATACAAGTACTGTATTTTCAGAGGAAACACTCGTACCTATTCTTTTTTAAAACCTTTCCCGATAACCCGGCATTTTCACACACTCGGCCACCCTTCGGTCCACATTAGGCCAAGTTTTCGGGACTCTACTGTATTATATTGTAACAAGGGCTCGTCGGGGTTCAAAATCAGAACACCGAGTTTATAATTGAAGGAAGGAGGATTCTTTATTTCCTATTACACAATGGTCAATACAGTCAGAAAACTCCTGAATGTTCTCCAAGTCACTCTTCTGTCCGGTGCTCACTGCCACGTCGCAGCACTGTCCCAGTCCAATCCAGATCAGCTCACCAGCTCTTCCGTTCACTAGTTCCTCCGTTCACCCTTCTCTCCGGTCACTAGTTCCCCGTTGACTAGGTCTTCCGCTCGCGGGTCCCTCCGGTCACACTAGTCCCTCCGCTCACTGGCTCCTCAGCTTCCCAAGTCCTCAGCTGCGCTGATCGGTTCCCTCCATCCAGGTCCTCACTCCTCAAGTCACCCTTACTTGAGGTCGCGCTGATCAGTGCTCTCCGTCCAGTTCACACTCTGACGCTGACTCTCTCCCGCTGCTACTGACTGTTACGGACTGACTGTTCTCCCATTGACTGGCTCATCACTCCTCGTTGCTGTCTCTGACTGACTCTCTGCTACTAACTCACTGTTACTCTCTCTCCTCCGATTTTCTGACTCTTCACGAACTGTACTGAACTGACTGACTCTCCCAGCTCGCTCGCGGCCCTTATATATAGGGCCGACGAATATTTCAGAGCCGATGTCTCGAAAGTTCCACCCGCGTGGAATCTGGAATGTGCGCTGCGCTGCGCGGGCACACCCAATAGCGCGAGCTCCTCCTCCGGCCTCTCCCACGAGCGCGCACTTTCCACTCACTGCGCCGTGCCTTTAGCAGGCTGTGCCAATCGGTGCACAGCCCCAATCAGCAATAAGAGGGCCGTCCCTTTCTGGATGTCTCGAATTCTAGCGCTTTCCAGCCGAGTCCTTCTTCTATCAGTTTCTGGACGGTTCTTTTCTGGGGCTTTGTGACAATATTTTAAGATGTAATAAATAAATAATTAAAACAAGTTAAATGAACCATATATTTATTAACCAAGCCTCTACAATGGGAGAGGTTAAACTAAAAAAGATAAGGAGAAATTCATGAACCATATCTTTTTTTCCCCTCTTTTTTTTTTCTCTACCACCCCGGAGCCCTCGACCATAGGCCATACTACGGTCCCAATAACTTTTCGGCACATTTTGTTCTATTGCTCATACATCGCTCTTTGTTTCCTAATCTGTGGGTAAGTGAGCTGAGCTGGCTACTTGATTTAGCACTATAGAACTGTGTAACTTTGTCTGTGTTGAGTCTATCTGTCTGTCGGGGGTCATTTCTCTGATCCAGCATTCGCCTGATAGTGAGAAAAACCCCGCAAAACCTCACTCGGATCGGCTGGTTCATAAACAATGAAAACTATTAAACTTAATAAACTTTACAACTTTCAACGTCACACATTGCTGTAAGTAAATACTCACTAAATCAGGATGCACGTTTCAATGGCCTTGCCATCAACCCTGCCATAGGAGGATGATGGCAAGGCCATCGAAACATGCATCCTGATTTAGTGAGTATTTACTTACAGCAATGTGTGAAGATGAATGTTTTAAAGTTAGTTTAATGTTGGTACTTCACAATGTTTCCCGATTAATTTAATCAAAAATGAAAACTGTTAATAATTAATAAGCTAACAATCTGATTTCGAGGTGCATTTCAAATTAGAATGCACCACCCAGGAAAAAAAGACCTCAGATTCGAGTTCCCTGGACCCTCATTCAAATCCCGTTGCCGGCCAAATTGACATGGGTTTTTTTCATGGTTTCCCCAGTTGTAAAGGCAAATGCCAAATTGGATAATTACTTACCATAGCTCATCCTCGCTATTTCATTGTGTACCATATTCATTCAAATTAATATCTTCTTAAATTTACTGTCATAAAATACACCAACAACAGAAAATAGTTGACAATCAATAGTTGCATGGCCTACTGTATAGATACAGATCCCAAACTTGTGAAATAACCTCGTTCCTCAAAGGAGTATAAATACAGCTCAATTAAAAAAAATATATATGTAATGAGTTTCATCCAATGATCAATGGTTCCCCATTTAGGTTTGCCAACATGATCCCCCTTCTATCCACCTATATTAAATATTTCAGATCTCTGCATGCTGTAATGTTAAAAACAAATGAATCAAGCAGAGCAGGCTAAGAAAGTCAAAGCGATTGACAGTTTCATGCGTTATGTTGAAAAATCTATTCCTACAATGCTCTTGTTTTCTAGTTGCCATGGCAAAATATCAAGGCCACATACAACTAATTTCACACTTGAAATGTATTAGCAAAAACTGGTGCTTTCATAGCACAAAAAATAAAGTTTTCTGCCAGTTTCTCGCTCATAACTCATGACAAAACAAAAAAAATTTAATCCAGCTTCGAAGCGCACTCAAATTCCCTTCAGTTCATCTATGTTAAAAATTTCAGATTGGCTGGGCATAGCACACAGTCGTTATAAACAGACGAACACTTTCTCTTATTATGTAGATGTAATTACCTTTTGCAGCTTTCTTAAGTCTCAATGCCTCAATAGTACTTGTCACTGGTGTTTCCATTTGAAAAACTACCACATCTGCAGCAGCAATAAGCTGATGTGCTTCTTGCACGTCTGCAGCACTCAATTCATTATTTGCTCCAACCACAATCACAATAGTATTTTCACCTGTAATGAGAATAAAGCTATGAGCAATTCTTGAAATCTAGATTAATAAAACTGCAAGGGCCTTGACCCCTTTAAAAAATCACAGTATTACTGTTATTTACTTCACATAGAATTACAGATTAAATTATCTGAGCTAATGAGGACCAGGACTAACTCAAATAACTGGAAAGTGGAATTGTTATTTATTTAGTCCTTCATCATCATCATCATCCATTCAAGCATTAGGCCTAATGGCATGTTACGGTCTCCTTCACACAACTGAAATTAATATGCCTAATGAAAATGCTATGATGCTAATTACTGCAACAACTACATATCTGCGTTGTAACTTACTCTAAACAAAGTTAATCCTGAATCTTCAATTCAAGAAGCCTACCAAATCACCACACTCCTATATCTAAAAAACTAAACTTCATGGCGCTGCATCTCTCAAGGGACTAGCCCTCCTACCATCCAATTGTGTCATCTACCATAAGCAGATGGCAGAATTGAGGGGATATGGTCAGCAAGCCGACAGCCTGTTAATTATGGTTTCTGTGACCGGAGCCGTTCTTCTTAATCAAGTAGCTCATGAAGTACATCCTACGGTGAAAACTATTTGTAACACCAGGGGTATATAAATGTAGGATACAATAATTAATTACAATTACAATTACTTGCACACAGTATAATATGTGTTATTTATCTCATACATTAAACTATAGAACATGTTCATAAAAGTACTATACATAAAATGTCCTTTCATTATGGTACCTAGACACATCATTTTCCATCCATATGATGATCTTTTGTCAACTCAGATCTCAGCCCCTTTTGGTATGAGTTATAGAGAACTACTATGTGAATGGAGAAAACTGAGTCTCAATTATGATTGTTAAAATACCGTTTTAAACTGTATTATTGCATTTGGCAAGGTTTTAAACTATTTTAAACATGGTTGTTTTGGTTGCATAGATTGCAACACTGCCATGAATACATGAATACATGCAATACATGAATATGAAGAGAATTCCTAGATTGAAATAAATGAACCAGGAATCGCTTTTTTTTAATCATAGCAATGAGAAAAATTAAAAAACACAAGAGTTTTTTTGCCATTTGTACACTTATTGAAGACATTTTGATGAGAAGAGTAATGCTATAGTTGATGCTCTGAAATTATTTCTTCAGAACTTGTAACATAATAGGAGGCCTATCTTATGAAAGATAAGAAGTCTTATGTTTGATATAAAAATTTGGATTATATTGTCGTAAGCATTTAATGAAATAATTTTCACTTAATGTTGGATTTCTTTTGTGGATGAAGGAACAATTTTATTCCTGTGTACAGTAGATGGTGCTGCAAGCAGAACATTGAGAAATTTAAACTTTCAGAAATATGATCCATTAAGCATAATTTATTTAATTTACAGTGGATAATGATGAGGCATAAACATAGTGGTGCTACAAACTGTGTAATTTGAAGTTTTTGTTTTGTTTTTTATTCTTACTTTCTTTTTTCCAATGGCATTAACATTATGTTTTGAAGTAAGTAATTAAGACAATTATGTTAGGAGTCAATTATTTAAATGTGTAAAATGTTAACTATTAGCCATAAATATAAAGGATTCTGTTATCACAGGATCGAGAGAGGAATAAAAATAATGGTGCTAATTGTGTAACCCAAATTGACTGGTTTTGTGTTTGATTCAGTTTTGTTGTTATTAATTCTTCAAACATAAGGAGGTTGTTATATTTTATAACTTATGCTATAAGGACATATTATTATGTTCAGTATTGGTTGGTTGGTATATGGTTATTTAATGATGGGGATGTATTGCAATATGGGCCTGTGACCGTGTGCTGGTGTGCTGGAATTTTTTCTTGCAGGAGTCCTTTTACATGCCAGTAAATCTACTCACATAGACCTGTCACATTTATGCACACATAAATGCCATCAACCTGGGCCGGGATCAAATCCTGCAACCTTGGTCACAGAAAGCGAGCACAATTCTAACTGCGCCACCCAGGCATTCAGTATTAAACATGTGATGAAGCTAAACAGTGTGTTAATGAAGAACACTGCAATATTTTCCCTACATATAGAGGGGGGACGCAGACAAGCAACTTTTACTAAGAGATTTATGTTTTATGGATTCAATTCTTCCTATTATAGCATAAAATCTCCCAAGGGTATGCCCACCACTGACTTCTAACATTTGAAATAAGGCTAAACAAATGAACAGTGGATTTGGTGTAGTAGCTGAGTCGACTTGAAAAAATGACGATTGTTAGTTTCCAACACTAGGAATACAAATGGAACTTCATTGTTAGTATAGTTATGAATTGAAAAAAACTTATGCAGTGGTGGCCAGTCATGTGATTAGTCCGTAAATTTAGTAGATATGATAACTCTAAATTATGATATAGCTACTGATGAATGATTAAGAATCCGGTTCTTATTGATCACTAGAGCCCGGATTTCCATGCAAATGCATGTTTTTATATACTTTGGTTAGACTTCTCAAACTTTGTAGTTACTCATTACATGACTTATGGATTCCAAATAACCATATTTTTCCCGTGCATGTTTGCATATTTCGGCCTTTTTATGGCAAAATTCATGCATAATGCATGTTTTGGATTTTTTTGGTTTAATGTAGCATATTCAGACGTTTTTAATGCATATAAACCCTCATTTTCTGGTTTTAGTGCATAATATCAAGTTACCATGCATAACTGTGCATATTGTGAATGTGCCTCCCTAAAATCTTGGCTTTTCAATGAAACGTAAAAATGTTGTATTGTATTATCATTGTTATTTGATTGACTTGGCAACAGAGTCTGCCACTTGCATCAATTTGAGAGTGCAAACTACTGTTTACCCTAAATAAACAGTAATATAATACACCAGGCTACAAAAGAAAATGCCGACTCGCCGACCTTCCATTGAAAGAAAACTGCTAAACAGAATGTTCACTGCTTGAATTCGTCTGTCACTTGCCATTGTTGAAGACGTTTAATTGTCTTTAGAATCGTGCTGTGGAGAAATGGGTGTGACAGTTAGGGAAAAATTTAAGAAGGTACTTAGTTCAAATCCTGATCTTAAACATCTGACAACAGTGAAAGACGCATTATGTGGAAAAAAAAATGTAAAAGACATGGAATTCGATCTCACCCTCAGTCAAATTTCTTCCCTTAAGTATGCACCTGTTACTTCTTGTGAAGTAGAAATATAATTTTCTGCGTTCAAGAATGTCCTAACCAGTGCTTTAGTTGGAAAATATTTTATGGGGGTACTCACCTTCCATAGAACGCATATCTATTGCGAATTTAATAGTGTTTGTCATTATTAACAAATACACTCTCGTGAATTGGACATTTAATAAGTATTTTAGGACAATATCGTTCCTGTACTGCCAGTACGACGTACCGGAGCACATATTTTTCCCGGTATGGTAGAAGGAAAATAATTTTATACCGGTACGCAGTACCGGTGCGTACCGGCCCAACTAAAGCACTGGTCCTAACTGATAAACGCACGAGTTTAAGTGAGAAGAATTTCGAAAAACTCGTTGTATGTTGTTTTAAGAGAAATTGAAATATATTGCAGAACATTGCGGATTTTTTATAGTGCATGTTTCGCCCTTCATTGTGCATATTTGGAGATACGATAGTGCATGAATGCATGCATGTTTTTATGTTTGATAGTGCATGAAAATCCGGGCTTTATTGATCACTAAGAAGGCGTGAAGTAGATTTAATGAAATTTTTTTTTAACCCTACTTAGCTTTGTTATTAATTGTAATACCTTTAGTGCCCTGTAGCATATACATTTTATGTCATAGAGTATAAACCTCCTAATAAAAGTTGCTTGTCTATGTCCCCTCTATATGCTTGCTACATTGAGGTGTTGTTCATTAACGCTCTGTACAGTTATATAAGCAATATAGAAAGTAACTATACACCATATATAAAATTCATGTTCTGTACATACATAAATCAGCTACACAATAGTATTTATTTCAAACCAAAAGAACTGAACCATTTTAAACTAGCAGAACAACTCTAGCCTCAATGAATAACTGAAAAAAAAAAAAACAAGCAAACAAACAAACAAACTGGAAACATTGTGATCTTATGAATTTTGAAACTTCAGTTTTTGCTTCCAATAATAAGTTCTTTCTCAGTAATTCTCCAATTAAAATGATGATTCTCAACTGTCAGGTTACTCAGGAAAGAATGCCTCCTTTATGTTCTCAGTCTACCGATATGCATGCATAAGCAAACATCAATGCTCATTTACATAACATTAATTATTATGGATATAAAAATATTACTTTTATACAACAGGAGTAAAGTGTTCCAATGCCACCATAGTCCCATGCCATTTCCCTGCACACCACAGGTCACTTACAAGCATAAATAAATATTCATAATATCCCAAAAACGATACAACGATTACCCATCTTTTAAAAAATCACAACCACATGATATAGCAGTAGCTCATCACATTATGAGCAGCAATATTTATTCTTTTTTTAAATTTAATTTAATGACTAAGCAGTCCTTCCAATTGCATGCTATCCCATCTCTATAAAGTGACTCACCCCACCTCTCTCTTTTCTCTTGCTCTGAAAAAGGAAGAGAAATATGCTTTCTTTAATATACCTTATCAAATCGCCTTGGTCTGCTATATATGGTCTCTTCAAAATATATATAGACATCAGCCTTCGTATATGCTCAAGGAAATGTAAAAGAATGGGACAGGAGATATCAGAAGAAATATATTTAAACCACCTGTTGTTTGCAGATGACCAGGTAATAATAACGCAGGATGGAGAAGACGCCAATTATGTATGTCGTCAGTTATCAAAGGAATATCAAAGGTGGGACTGAAGATAAACTATAATAAGACAGAATATTTGACGAATGATATAGATGAGCTATACAATGATGGGAGACGAATTAAAAAAGTGCAACATTTTCAATACCTGGGTTCAATTCTGGAAATAGAGGGTACATCAAATATGGATATTAATCAAAAGATTACTAGTGGAAATAAAATAATAGGAATGTAAATTCAATTTTATGGAGTAGAAATATAATCAATAGTACAGAAAGGAAAATATTAAAAACCATACTACAGAGTATAGTCTTCTACGGAGTAGAAACATGGACATTAAATAAAAAACAGGTTAACAGATTGAACGCATTGGAGATGGACTTCTGGAGACGATCTGCCAGGATATCCAGGAAAGATAGAATTAGAAACACGGAAATACGACGTATTATGGAAGTGGAAGAAGAGAGTGCAGTCACAATTGAAAAGAAACGACTTTGATGGTATGGACATGTGTGTAGAATGGGATAAGAAAGAATACCTAGGATCGTACAGGAATGGGAAAGTAAGAGAAGAAGAGGAAGAGGACGACCTGCTACTACCTGGATACAGAATGTACTCATGTCAATGGAAAGATTTTGTTTAGTGGAGGAAGATGTACAAGATAGGGATAAGTGGCAAAATGTAGTGAGTAGTGTAGAGTTCTGAATGGTGGTATCAGATTTTGTGTGTCGGGATGAGTTGTGTGCTTGACTGTTGTATTTGTTTGGTTGGAGACAAACCTCTGTTTTGAGGAAATTTCTCATTTAATAATAATAAAAAAGTCAAGAACAGAATCTAACACAGAAATAAATACTGGCAAAATAGCCAATGTATTGTATTGAATTAGCAATGCGCTTTCATCTTAAATTACTATCGTTATAAATAGACTTCGGATTTTAGGTAAAAACCTATTTTAATCCTTAAGTAATGCATGGACGAAAACTTGTATATTCATGTTTCATAAATGACTATGCCTAAAACTGATACTTTTATAGGACCTAAAACAGCCTATTTTTACGTTAGAGCCTAATATTGCCTTTTTGCTTGTTTTTACTATAAAGTTCTAAATAAGTCATTTTTTGTTATAAATTCTAGCATTTATTTTCAGTTCGTACTAAATTTTTAGCTCGGAATGTGCAGTACATGACACATTTGTGACGTGGTTAAATAGTAAGGAATGTTTCGTCTTCAGTAGAAAAATTCCTTGGAATTCACAAGAAAATGTAGTATTCTTCTCCCGACTCCCACATCCAGTAACAAACAAACAAACAAACAAACAAAACAACAAAAAAAAGTAGTTCTCTGAATCACTAAGGGATTCAAGGGGTTGAATAGGCTAGTATGATATGCGTAGCTTCTGGGCGCAGGGATTAGGTTTTCACTGTTATGGTAGTAATACAGGCCCTATGCTAAGTCATATGTCCCTCAGTCATACTTGTAATACCTCCAGCTCATCAGACTCACAAAGCCTGCCTGTTCAATGACCTAGGTAAAAGGATTCTAAATGGTTCATGGCTGGTAGTGCTCAAAATATTGGTTACATAGTATAGCCATTAAAAAAGTTTTAAAATTATCAAATGAATCACATTATGATCCTCTGGCTTTCCAAACATCCTTTTTATAGTATTAGTAACTTTCTTGAATTGCCTATAACAGATGAGGTATTCTAATGTTTTCTTTATAATAAAATTTTTATTGTATTTAACTACACTGATTTTATATTTTGTGTTTGTGCTGGTGTTATTCTTTACTCTATAGCACAGGTGGCCACTAACCTTAACTTTTGGAGCCGCAAATTTATGAAGCTGTTTTGAAGTGAGCCACATTGTTAAGCCACATTGTTTTTATTACACACATAAAATTATTGTTCAATAATTTGAACAATAAATATAAGATTTTACTTTTGAGAAGTGCTTTTTCGAATGTAATCATACACTGTCAACATGCAGCTTGGTGAGTGTGCAGTCACGTTGCCACGTACAAGGAAGTGGTGCGTGAACAGCGTTGCCTGGTCATTACAAGTTATGTGTTGTGAGGTTAGGCAGTTTTCATTAAATTATATTTACATACTTTTTTTAAAAATTTGTATCATATATACTCTCAGCTTGGTTTCAAGAGCCACACGAGATTGGCTCGCGAGCCTTGTTGTGGCCACCCCTGGTCTATAGCATCATTCATTGCTCATGACCAACATACAAAAACAAATAAATAAATGAATAAATAAATAAATAGAGAACAACATAGCATAGCCAACAGTGAATGAAATGTAAAAACAAAACCAAATAAACAAACAAATAACCAGAGCGGTTGCTAGCATTATGGGAGTTTTGTAGCTCCGCTCTCCAGCATGGTCATGCTGCATCAGTGGCCAATTCAGGTCCGGTCACATGGTAGGAAGAAGGAGTGGGTTTGTTCAATCTTGCAAAATAACAGTATTACATATAAAACTTCTATATAATGTTGCTTACCTTAACCCCTCAATGTCGTCCTCTATGTATTCCTAAGGTGCCAAGAACATGTGATAATGGAGGGACAGCACTTCCAGCACCTCTTATAATCAAGGTAAACAAAATAATATAGAATTTTTATACAAAACACTATTATTTCACGAGATTCGACAAACCCACTCCTTCTCCTATTGGGTGACCAAGACCTGAATTAGCTGCTGTGCCAGGGAACAGAGCTCCGAAGCTCACTCAGGATACTAGTGACCACTCTGTATGTTCACAGTTGCATTATATGAAGATACTTAAAATCCCAAGAAGTCAAGTACACAGTTTTTTTAATATATTTTTGTTATTATACTAATACACAGCCATTTACCTTACTACTGAATTGACATTTGCTCTGTATTAGAAATATAAGAAAATATTCCTTGAACCTTGAATTATATTCAGATCCTTCTGCTCAAGTAATGATAAATATTCAAGCTCTTCTAAATTTTCTTTCTTACGTATTTAGCACAGTTATAATAATTAGTCATACAACGTTTCTCTGTAATTGTGCATAGATAGTTCTTAGTATGTTCCAGTAGCAGAACATCTGCTGGGTACAGTGAACTTTCAGTTTATACATACATAAATAAATAAATAAATAAAGCACCAAAACTCAATGTTCTCCCAAAAATTCAAAAAACAATGACCCCCATCAGACCTGTTATCAATTATACAATGGCACCAGCATGCAAACTAGCTAAACACATGGAACACACAATAAGAACAAACATTGAATTCAACATCCTTACGTAAGCAAGCAAAGACAACACTGAACTAGTTAACAAGAATTTAGACATTCCACACAATTCTTCAGCTGTATCATTTGACATCACTAACCTATACAACACAAATGTCCCCATAACAGAAATACTTGAAATACTAGAACAAATGCTAAAGGACAACAACAACAAGACACCACAAGAACACATCAACGAAATATCACGAGAACGATTACACAACAAAATTATTTCACACTGGCATACTGGCAGAATTATATGTACACAATTTTGAACAAAAGTGCATACTCAATACGGAGGTAAATAAACAAGCACACAAAATCATATACCAGTATAGGTATGTTGACGATATCCTAATGATGTACAATGGAAACAAAGGTCCATGATGAGCCTAATGTATGTGACTCCTGTCAAAATTAATATGGACCTGGTTGCTAGGATTTTAACAGACGTTGACGATATATGACAAATTCATTGGATGCTAGAGCACGTGCGATAGTCCATGAGGTGTCGCTGTGAAGTTTGTCGTGATCATGGGGGTCGACATTTTGAACAAATTGTTTTAAATGGTGTGTAATTTGGGTTGTACAAAGGTAGTTAGGTTACAAACGAAAGCAATGCAATTACTCGGTACTGAGCCACCAGAGAACATGGGTTCTTTATATGAAAAACACTTAGAAAACATCCCTGAACAACTTGTGAAAGTTTGTCAGTACAGTTCTGATTCACTCTGTGTGTATATATATATATTTATTTAACCGCTTTGTGGTTCCTGTCTGTTCTGATTTCTTGTAAAAACTACTAAAGTGATAGAGCTAAAATTTTGCATGAACATACGAGGGCTGGTCAATAAGTAACGTCTCCAACACTCTAGCCAAAGCTCACAACTTCAGATGAGAGATTTGGCACCACTGCCATGTCCTGCTATCTCCCCTCTTTCAAACGAGCCATTGCTGCAGCTGCTGAACCTTCTAGTGTCCGAGATAGAGCTGTTTTATAGGGATCTCCCGATTTCCGTCTCCGCCAAGTAATAAGTAAGGTCTCCAACACTCTAACCCAAGCTCACAAAGTCGGACGAGAGAGTTAGTGCCACTGTCATGTCCCGTTATCTCCCCTCTTTCATACGAGCCATTGCTGCAGCCGCTGAACCTTATAGTGTCCGAGATAGAGCTGTTTGAAATGGATCTCCCGATTTCCATCCCCGCAAAGTGCGGCCTCCGTGAACCCACCTTGCACAAACCTTATGGGACATCAATTTGTCACTCAAAATGATCTGTATGGAACCTTTAGTAATGTCAGGAAGCAATAAACAAAGTTCATGAGTAGTGACGCGTCGATCTTGTCGAACCGATTCATCGACTTTTGCCACCATCTCATCTGTGACGGCTGTTGTTGGTCTCCCACTTCGTTCTTCATCATGAATATTTGTCCGGCCCTGTTTAAACTCGCGATTCCATTTACGCACATTTTTTATGTCCATACATCCCTCTCCATAAGCTTCACAAAGCTGTCTGTGAATTTCAATCAGCGGAACTTTTTTTGCAGTAATAAACCATATGACTTCGCACAGGCACACTTGGCGGGGACGGAAATCGGGAGATCCATTTCAAACAGCTCTATCTTGGACACTAAAAGGTTCAGCGGCTGCAGCAATGGCTCGTTCGAAAGAGGGGAGATAGCGGGACATGGCAGTGGTGCCAAATCTCTCATCCAACGTTGTGAGCTTGGGCTAGAGTGTTGGAGACCTTACTTATTGGCCACCCCTCGTAGTTTTTAAATCCGGAAAGGACACAGGACTGTAGTCATTGATTCATCTAAGCTATTTCACCTAACATCATAATAATTAAAATTCAATATTAATTATTTCCAGCATATCATTCTAATTGCTGAGCTTGATCTGACTCATTTTCTCAAACAGACAACACTGCTAAAATATTTGATATGTGCATAAACATATACATCAAATACTGAATAATGCTGCACAAATTAATAAATAAACTTGTTTGCATGGAGTTAGATGCAATTCTCGAACTCCAGAAGAATATCAAAAAACAAAGTATGGTTACTTCTTTGTAGTGTTTCTCAGGTAAGGCTAAAAACTGTGCAAAATACTTTTTCATCCATATGAAGGATGGGTAAGCAGCTATATATTTCTATACATATATAAAATTATAATAGCAACATAAAACTGAAAAAGATTGACCTCTTACCATTTTCTGCCACAGTTATCTGAGCCATTCCAGTTGATATGCCCTTTGAAACTTTTACATAGTCTGTATTAATATTCTTACTCTTCAGTTCTGTTATAAAATCTTGGCCAAAACTATCATCTCCAACCTGAAAAAAATTTAAAAGACAAAGTATACCTAGTGTGTCCCTGGCTAGACCTACCAGTAAGTAGGGAAAGCTCATTTTCTCGAAAGTGGTGTGCTTGTCATTTTATCCATACATCAAAGTACATTGATGTAGGATAAGTCAAACTTAACCTAAGAACATAAGCTTATTTAGATACTTGGTATTTATTCACTAAAACAACTAAATAACAGACTTTAATTTATCAGCAATTGCTGCTGCATGTATAATGCAATGTTTGCTTTGTTATGCTGACATTTCTTTGTTTTGATGTCAGCATTATTAGCACTATGGCACTTTGTGCTTCGCTTTCACCCAGCCCACTGCATCTTGTATCTGTACGTCCTCTTCAACTCTCATTGTGCTCCTTGATCAAATATAATTGGCCATAAATAATTCTTTGTCAAAGTAGAGAACTATAAATACTGTTCCTATAAGCAGGCATACAAGAGTAGGCTACTAAATTTACTTTAATTAGAGAAACTTATTAATAGGAAGGTAAGTCAATAGGTGTCCGCACTCTCTTTTTTAAATGTATTGCAACGACGATACAAAACTTTCAATTACCTCATTTTTCAACATTGTCCCCTTCCTTCTCAATGCACTTGATCCATCATTGCATAAGCTTCCTGGTACCCTCAGAAAAAAATTATTTGGCTGAGTAGCAAGCCATGTATGCACCGCTTCCTTCTTGGTCTGTGGTGAACAACAAGTGGACCAAAAAGATGGAAATTTAACAGGACAAGATTGGGACTGTATGTTCTAACACCTCAAAACCGAATTTTGCAAGTTTGAGCAGTGTTGGTGGCAGTATGTGGGCGCACACTGTCATGCAACAACTTTTCAATCCATTCATACACGCTTTGGCATTGGAAAACATTGCCCCCATATTATGCGGAAAGTCTTTGACAGATTTCAGCTACTGGTACACCTTCAAACGACAAAAAACGGATCACTGCACACTGTTCTTCTTTGGTGAAAACGCTGGAAAACACTGAGCGATGCTGCCAGGTTTAATGTGCAACAGCGCAACACCCAGTGGAGTCATAATGGTCAAACCTTTCTCAAGAGGAGATAAATGAATGTTAAATGTCGACGTTTGAGAGCACAAAGCAGTAGGCCTAAGTCAACCTACAAAAATTTAACAAAAAGTGCAGATACTTATTGACTTGCCCTCGTATTTCACAAAAAATTGTGCTCGTAACGTTAATTAAGAATTACATAAATAGAAAACACAAACTGCCAAATACTCTCAAGCATAAGTTCAAGAAAAATTAACTTTAGTCCAAGCCTTATCTTAACAGTAACTTATATAAGATTTTATAAATGTTCTGTCATGTCTACTATACCAGAGGAAATATAGTATTCAATCCTGAAATTTAATGTTGGGATTTTTAACAGACATACATGTCTCTAAGTCCCCTGCATCAAAAAAACCTTCTCAGAAAAAAGTCTCTGAGTTGACGTTAAGTGTGTGAGTTTGCCTGTTCGTCTGTCTATCTATCCTATCTGTATGCTGCCTTTCTGATTGTATATCTGTGAACAGTTCAGACAAAAAATGAATTAGATATACCGGTAGTCTATTCCATGGATAAGACAAGATTTTTTATGACTTTCTCTTATCCTTACTATCACTATAATACTAAAAGATGTTTCATAAACAAGTGTCAGATTTCTCCAAAATGGCTCTAACAATAATTATTTTGTTTAATCACTGCTTCTATTGAGGCCTAAAACTTTTTTCCTATTAATTTTTTTCATAGCCATTCCACTCATAACACTAAAAGAACAATTCTCATTTTAAATGGAAAGAAAGGCAGTGGAATGTGAACTCCTGCCAAGTGCCAGATTGTGAAGTAACAAAATCACAAATAATTGTGGTACAGAAAGGTACGTGAATGTCTTATATCATATTGTTCTACTTTTTAATATGTTACCTACCCTGGCAATCATAGCAGTTGATGCTCCCAGTTTTGCAGCAGCTACACATTGATTTGCTCCTTTCCCACCATAGCCTTTCATAAATCGTGTCCCATGAAGGGTTTCTCCAGGCTTTGGAAGTCGTGAGGTGAAACTGCAAGAAGATTTCAAAAGTAACTGTTATCATATGATTGAAGCAAAATGGATGTTGATAATCATAGCAAACAGTGTGAACCAAAGTTGAAAGCCAATAGATTTCTTTCATGCAAAGCATGTAGCTATCACTGGGCATAGGACGTCCGTATACTGTGACAATTTTAAACTCTCACCGTTACTTCCATCTCTTGTCAAAAATTTAAAAAAGAGAGTATCCGAATTGAAAAGAAAAAGTAATATTTCACTCACTTTTTTTTAAAGTGAATGTTGAAAATGTCATCACTTTCTAAACAGTTATGTAATCGTGTTATTGAAGGCACAGTATTTTCAGGATGTCTTTGAAGTGATCTTGCAGGTGCAAGTGGAACCCACAGGGTTTGTGTATGTACAATGCACTAAAATGCAAAACTAATGAATATGCATTGTAGAATTGAAAGAACCGATGAACACTTTATCAAAGATATTGTGATGTATGTAGTGTGTGCTAATCCAATTGAAGCTTGCTACTTTGGATAATGCAAAAATTGTCCTGGCTTTGAAGAAGTCAAGGGGAGGATTGAAAGAGCTTTTGATTCAAATGCATTGAAAACATCACCTACAAAGATTGGATAAGGGACACATTGGATAAGGGACACAGGAGGGATGGGACATTCAATATAATACAAAACTACATTTGAAATTCTTGCCAAATTGGTCTCAGAAGTTGGCAACAGCAAAATTCTGCCATATTACAAAGTATGGTGGACGTTATATGGTAACTTTAAAAGAAAACGTACTCTTTATTTTTGTCAATAAAGTAAGTTAGAATTTTTTGAAATTTCTAAATAACCTTCTAATTTTTAAATTGTAAAATTATCATAAATATTTTGTAACTGTTGAAAACATCTGACTTTTCAGTAAAGTGGAGCAATTGAAAGCAAGACATAGGTCTGATAGTTTGGGTGTTATAAGCTACATCATGTGATAACTACAATGCAGGAAGGATGGGACATGTATGCAGGAGGGTAGGAACACCATTTTAATGAGAAACGTTTTGTTCTGAGTCACCTATAACTTTTTGTTGTTATGTTCTATTTAAACAACAAATGAATATGTTCTATTTATTAGAGCATTAAGGGGAAGCAACTTAAAAACCAAAGAGTTAGCTTATAAATCATTAGTGAGACCAAATTTGGAATATGCTGTAAGTGTATGGGATCCATATCAGGCAGGTCTAATAACACAGTTAGAAATGGTGCAGAGAAAAGCTGCAAAATTTGTTATGAATAAGCACCAACAAACTGACAGCGTTACGGCTATGTTAAAAACACTAGGGTGGAAATCTTTAGAATCCAGAAGGAAAATAAATAGATTAAAATGTATGTATTGTGTATACACGAAACAACCGGCATGGGAAGGGCTTCATAGCAAAATTAAAGAACCAGATTACAAAAGTAGGAAGAATAACAAATACAAAATAAGGGGTAGATCTCAGAGAACAAATATTGTCAAATTTTCTTTTTTAAATAGAGGGATTCAGGATTGGAATGATTTACCTGCTGAAATCTTCGAAACATTTCCTGCTAACGCCAAAATTTTTAAAAATATATTGAATAGGGTATATGATAATGTATAATTTTTTTTTTCTATAATATTCTCAGTATGCAATTTTTATATGTTATAGTTTTAAATGGAAATATATATTTTTTTTAAATTATCAGGTATGTGGATAGCTGTTGCGATATTTAATGTGTAAGTGTATGTATAGTGTGTCATTTTTGTATATATGTATGGCTGGTATTTATTTAATGTGTAATGTATATGTATTTAATGTGATATTTAATGTGTAGTGTAATTTTTGCATATATGTATGGCTGGTATTTATTGCACCACTGCCAACGGTTGTTGACCCACTTGCAGTGTAAGAAAATAAATACAAAAAAATAAATATAAATAAATAAATGCATTGCAAAAAGGCATTTTTAAACTTTATGAGGATTTCCAATGTTATTTACATGGATATTGATGCTCAAGAAGCCATGTCCCATACCTCCTTGAACAGTGTCCCATGCTACCCAGCGGGTAGGAGGGATGGGACATTTGATAATTGTATAAAAAATTATTTTTGTATAAAAAGACTTTGCTGACAACTATTCATTCGTTCTCTATGATGCAGCCAATGTTTCCACTGGAACAATGCTCAGGAAACAAGCGTCATAATCTATTTCCAAGATCCAACAACAAAAATGTTGATGCATTTATCTCTTGTCATAATTTCTGACTGCCTCACACATAACACAATAGCGGTGTACCTTTTCCAGAATTACCTAATTGGTTTCATGCAGTCTTAATTTAACATAAAACCAAGCCTGATCTACTACTACAGTGATAGTGCTCCCTCTCAGTATAAAAACAGGCAAAAGTGTATGTGATGGTGTGAGTGGGACTGTTTTAAGACTTGCAACTAGAGCAAGTCTTCAAATATGCGACAAAGATCAAATCATGACTCCATGACAGTTGTATGACTGGGCAAATGGACACACTGAGTTGATACATTTCCAATAAAGTAAAACTGAACAGCATAAAGGAGATGAAGAGGCTTTGAAACTCAGGACAATTATAGTAAAAAATATACTAGGTAGGCCTATTCAGAAACTCCACTTTTTGTACCATTGAACAAAAATCAGGTTTAAGTGAGGGTATTTTCATTTTCTAACTCAAGAATAAATTGAGGGTGATCTTGAATTCACAGAAATGATTGGCTTCTTGATCTGCAAATATATTTGGGCACTGGTGATTAGGGTGTGTTCAAGACTCAGATGTTGAAAATCAAACAGTGAAGATAAAGTTCTTACATCCACATGGACCTCCCACTACCCAGACTTTGAGGATGTTTTTTTTTCCTGAACATGGGAGTGATGTTATTTCGCCATCACAGTGGCTCATGCTTAGCGCGTGGGCCTGGCATGCAAGCAGTCCCAGGTTCAAATCCCCAGGCTGGCGGGCATGTCATTCGTGGTGGACGAAGCCGTCACCTTTGGGGGGTTTTCTTGGGGATCCTCCCGTTTCCCCCTTCATTCATTCCATCAACACTCTCCACTTCAACTTCCTTTCCCCCCTCGTTATCATCCTGTTCCCCTTTACTGGTTTTTGGGCCAGCTCCTGCTGCAGACTCTGCTACGGGCCTCCCCCGTCCTACCCCGTTGCTTGTGGTCCGAGAGTTGCTGGTGGTGTAATGTGCCCCTGGGGCTATCAGAGGGACCCAGGGTATGTGGCGCACGTAAGGGTGTGCCGAGCCCATGGGGCTCTTGTAGGAGGGACCCAGGGATACACATGGAATGGTGCACATGGAATGGTACCTGGTCCTAGTTGGATGTAGGGGAGCTCCGTGGGGGTTCGTGGTGGAGTCTGTTGACTGGGGGGCCTTAGGGAATGCACATCATTCGTTTCCTAGGGGGTGTATAATGGACCCACCTATGAGGCCTACATGTGCAAGCCCACAAGGGCTCAGCCCCTGAGCCGATAAGATAAGATAAGATGTTATTTCAAAAGTATACCCCAGGATAAATCCAATAGGAAGAGTTTACAACCCCTCAAAGAAAGAAGTGGACAATGCTAACCAGAAGTTTTAAGTCTTCTGCAAATATCTTCGGAAGCAATAAAAATTGCAATCAAATGGTATGTACTTGTTCCATTATTTTATTTCACCTTGATCTCATTTCAATTCCATTATGAAATTTTTAATATAGGCTAGTAAACAACAAAAAATTCAGATTTAAAAAAATAGATTTTGGATATATTCAAGGTCAAATAATATTTTTAGTGACTACAGTAAGGAATGTTTGTGTATGATTTTGTCATATAGTGCGTGCAATTTGAATTGTAGTTGTTCGTTTAAGATGTTTGTGTTGTCTTGTGTGGTGTGTTTGTATATTTCATATTGTTCAAGTGAGTTGAGGATATGACCTTTGTGGTTATGTGCAGGATTTCTGTGTCTGTATTGAGGTGTATTTGTGTCCTGTGGTTTGCATATACAGTCTTGCTTTGTTTGAGGTCTTGTATGTGTTCTGAAGCAACCACGTTCTGGTACAGTATTCACAGAAGGAACTCTAGATAACATTGAATATGCTCTGGAAATGTCTTCTAGACTGAATAAAACCCTAACTGCAAGTATGAGTAGAGTAACATGAGATGGCATCGAGTCATTCCATGCTACATGCCAGACCATATCGTCATGACACTTAGTTCACCCCAGTTTCTACATAAAAAAGAAATGCCTACTAGGAGGCTTACTTAATGTTTCTAGTGGAAGATTCCAAAACTACAAATTAACTTAACTACTAGTAACTTAGGCCTACTGGTATGTAAGATAGCTGTGTAGTAAATTACATTGAAAGAGAAGAGATAATAAAAAGATGGGAAGAATATACTAAAGAATTGTACAAGACAGATCCCACAAAAGCAGTGGATTTGAATGACCTGCCTTACTCACTGGAACCAATGGTGATGGAATCTGAGGTTAAAGAAGCTTTAAAGCACATAGCAGTAAATAAAGCAACTGGGGTAGACGAGTTACCCATAGAACTGATCAAAGAAGGAGGAGAAGTAGCAATCAAAGTGTTGACAGCTCTCTGCAATCAGATTTGGAATAGTTGTGAATGGCTCAGGAATGGAAAAGATCTGTAGCCTACTTCTACCACTCCCAAAGAAAGGGGATCTCAGTTTATGCTCTAACTACAGAACAATTGCTTTGATTCCGCATGTTAGCAAGGTATTGCTGAGGATAATACAAAATAGACTGGCGATATACATAGAAAGAGAAGTAGCAGAAGAGCAAACTGGCTTCAAAAGGGGCAAGGGAACAAGAGATCAGATTGCAAAAGTAAAATGGATCTTAGAGAGGGCAGCAGAATATGGGAAAGCAATATTTTTATGCTTTATTGATTATAGCAAAGCGTTCGACTGCATTGAGCATAGTAGAATGTGGGACACCTTGAGAAGCATGGGAGTGCCAGTACATCTAATCACACTGCTGAAGAGCTTATACAACTTTCAAGAAGCAATAGTACGAACATCATACGGAGATACATAATGGTTTGGAATTTCCAAAGGTTTAAGACAAGGTTGTATTACTATCCCCATGCCTTTTCAATATGTATAGTGAGCAAATCATAAGAAGAGCCATATTTGAAGAAAGTCAAGGAGTCAGAATCGGTGGAAGGATGATAAAAAATTTAAGATATGCAGATGATACGACCATACTCACAGAGGATGAAGATGAAATGAAAGAACTGCTGAGGAAATTGAAAGAAGAAAGCGAAAAAGCAGGACTCATGCTCAATTTGAACAAGACCAAAATAATGACTACAGGAATGATAAGAAAATTTCAAATTGATGGGACTGAAATATAAGTAAAAAACGAATAAAATTTTCTGAGATCCTTGATAACAAAAGATGGTTACAGTCGGAAAGAGATTAATAGAAGAATATCAATAGGAAGAACAGCAGTGACTAAATTGGACAAAATCATAAAAGACAAGGATATTAGTGTGCCATTGAAAGTCAAACTAATTGAAATGTTGGTATTCCCCACCGTTACATAAGGTTTGGAAAGTTGGACTGTTTTGGGAAGAGACCGGAAAAAAATTGATGCATTCGAACTCTGGACGTGGCGCAAACTCCTGAGAATTTCTTGGACAGAGAAAAGAACGAACAAGTCGGTCCGGTCCTGGAGGACATAAAACCCACAAGGTCGCTGGAAGCCATGGTAGTTAGAAGGAAGCTTCAGTAGGCCTACTTCGGGCATGTCATGAGAAATAAAGGATCATTGGAACACGACATCATGATTAGACTGGTCGAAGGATCTAGGAAACAAGGAAAACCTCAAACACGCTGGATAGATGATGTGAAGAAAGTCGTCAATTTAAGTTGGGAAGCCATTACCCACATTGTAAAGGACAGGAAAGAATGGCGGAAATTGACAGAAGTGAGAACCAGGAACAGGGAACGCACAAATGTCCACTAAGCACGGGAGAAGGCAATGGCAAACCACACCTGTATTAATCAATGCCTAGTAAATCCAAATAAGGATCACCAGGAGTCTAAACCCAGACTCGAAGGACTACTACTACTAAATTACATATGGTGATGAGGACTCAGTACGAAGTGATAGTGTTTAACAGTATAAACATTCATACAAGTAGATGTTTAGACATGCTTCAGTACTGGAATAGATCTACCAACATTATGTTCAAATATGCATTAACCTCACTTTCTGACATACAAAAATACAGCTACTTACCACTGCAAATCTATGTTACACGATCCAACCACAACTATTTTGGTAGCCATTGCGAAGATAGAGAACTCACACTTAAACAAGAGGTGACGTTTCAAACCTCAGTTCCATGAAAGATCAAAGGTCTAGATAACACCAGCACCAAACAAGGTTCACGTTTATACAGCGTTTATGTTATCATAATTTGATTTCACATCCATATCATTAATATCCAGGTACTCGAGTACAACGAAAAGTACATGGATACAGAATACAATTTCACTATTTGGGAACGTTTTCTTCCCACTCCCCAATAACCAACCAAAAACACATGTACTTGTTTGAAACATGCGCCATTGCGGCGACCTGCCACAGAATCTCACAGAATCTCACAGAACACACCAACGAGGGTAAAAAGAAATGCATGGAGGAATTTTTTTGAGCTTAATCTTATTCCTCCTTGTGTTGTTTATCAATGGATGTCAACATCAAACTTGAAATGTGTAGCAAAATATTTTCTGATGTTGTAAATGTAAACTCTGCTTCAAATTAAAATGTGTTCAACTCCCGGTAATAAATCAAGTCCAAGTAGTCAATTTTCTCCCATTACAGGTAATGAATTTTAGGATTATGAAGTTGCTGAGGGAAAGACATAAGCAAAAACTAACC
This sequence comes from Ectobius pallidus, assembly GCA_964059195.1. NCBI lineage: Eukaryota > Metazoa > Arthropoda > Insecta > Blattodea > Ectobiidae > Ectobius > Ectobius pallidus. The sequence continues at coordinate 79,227,652 of CAXKWD010000006.1, forward strand.
TAAATAAGCCAGTTCCAAGTCATGCTGTAAACATTATTTTGCAACTTATGAAAAACAGAGATTACCAGCTCATGTATACATCCAACAATAAGATGTACTAATGGATTAGGTTATTAATGGGTTTTTACAGCAGTTTTTTCAGCCCCTCTTTCCAAAATTGTTAGTGTGGACGGTTACGATGACGATTGGCAATGTTTGTTCACATGAAAATGGGATAATTTTAGGCTTTGTTCTAAATAGACTGTAGTAAACTATTAAGTCAGTCTCTTCGTACAACTAAAAATCAGAAAATATGTGAGCTTTATAACCTCAACTCTAAACAGCACATAACACCCGTCATGAGACTCACTGATGGAACACAAAAATGCGGCCATTTCAGCATACCGCCACTTCTGAATAATGGCACTATTGCCATCCTAACTGCCACTAACCTAGGATTATCACTAGCAGTCTAATAATTGTTGTAAAGAGCTAAATCAGCTTTCAGAGTGATGGAAGACACACTACCAGTAAGCCTACTGTTTTCAAACAAGTTCAATGTAACTAGTAATATAGTCAGTCAGGAACAAAACTGTGTCCTCAGCAATTGCTAATTACCATTATTGTGTTCTCAACTCTGTGATAAATAACAATCCATAGCACAACAGTCTGTCGAGTAGACGTTTTGCACTCATTGTGCACCGTATACTGGTACCAACTTTTTTATCATGGTGAAGAATTTCATTAATAATATGGGGATTTTCGGTAGCCTGGTATCTATTGTTCTGAGTAGAAATGTAATCATTAAGATAAAACCGGGCTGGGAGACACACTGAATGTACAAAATGGTCTAACCCCTACATTTTCCCCTCCCTTTTCCTTCTCCCTGCCATGCATCTAGTCCCAGAATCAACCGTTTTAGTTGCCTCTGCCTAAGCTGTTGAACAAGAGTAATGGGGACGAGAGGGAGGGTTAATTCACACCTCCAGTGCCTCGTTGCCAGGCCTGAGATAAAACCACGCTTTATCTGTGAAGAAGGTTAAAGTGGGTCCACATCGGCATCATAGATGGACTGCAAAAGTACACTCTTCTTCTAGGATCTTCTTCTTGTAAAGCATGAACTTTAGTCACCTTGAATGGCTTAAGTTTCAGAAGTTCTGTTGCTACTGCACCTGACGACTTTGAAATGCCAGTCTCTTATGCTAACTATGAAGTCAATTTGCTGATAAGCAGATTCAAACATTCAATACATCCATAACATTGTTGAAAGTTTCTTTACAAATGGATGGTACTATCAGTGTTCAAATTCTTGAACCATACTGTTTTAAATTAGATAATTTTAATTTGCTATGTAGCAAATGTGAAGTCAATAGTTATATTTTTTTAAAAACCTTATCATGGCAAAAACAATTAAACATCCTCTATCTGTATGAAATAGACAATTTGAAAACATGGAGCAGTTGACTTATGTTTATTTTTTCTTTCTTTAGTTGCTGAGAGTCCTGTCAAAAAAATACTTCAGAGTGGAAATCTGACTGGAAATCCTAGACGTGTTCGTGACTTGGCAGCTGAACTGTTTAATATTATACAAGACTGGAATGCACAACAGTTACTAGGAATTGAAGTTCTTAATAATATATTGAATATAAAAGGGGAAACATTGTAAGTGTTTGCTGTTACAGAAGTTCTATTTGAAATTGGATAGATGGGATAAAAAAGAATAGGCCTACTTAACTTATCCGGTGAAGCTATATAATAAATATAATACCATAAATATCTCATGAGGTGAAAGTAAACACACTTTTTGCTTCAATTACCAATTTTTTAGGTAGAATAAGTTTCAAGAACCATTTGTCATCTTATGAATTCTAACTTTGGAAAATCAAGAGATGATCTGGTGGAGATTTGACAAACTTCTGATCAAGATCTCCTTTTCTGTTGTCTCAAAACTCATTAGTGAACCTTCAAACTTTCATAATTTAATTTAAAAATTCATCCCCTAAATTTCCTGATCTTTAGGTTTTTAGTCTTCAACAATTTTGCTACTGTAATATTAATCTACCTACTACATCTAAAGTAGAATATATATGCCGTTAATGTGTTTTTTTATTTTTTATTTAGCTCTGAAAAAAGTGCTGATGTCCAAGTGATTTATCCAGAAAATCTTCAGGAACAGTGTGACAAGTTGGAGGAAATAGTAAATTGTTTGGTAGGTAAATAGAAATCAGGAATCAGCATGCAAAACTAAAAAAACTGACAATACTTTTTGAGTATTCAAAAAACTAATTTAAAGGTAATAAAACACTGAATTCAAATTATGCAAGTTTTTAAAATACAGTAGAAGTAAAAAATTGCAAATACATGTTTCAAAAATTTTGCAACTTCTGAGTATTTAGATAAAAAAATTGAATTTTGGAAAAAATAAATTGTGCTAATTTCTGAATAGAAGTAAAAAATCACAAACACATGTTTCAACAATTTTGCGAGTTATTCATGAGTTAAAGCGATACGAAAACGTGTTTGAAACCAATTAAGAACTTATTAATTAAAATGTTTTTAGTTCTTTTTCTTTTTTCTAACATTTGATCAGCCTCATCATCAATTCTAGTATGAACCTTTTTATAAACTTTTTCAAAATTACATTGTCAGAAGTAAGACATAAAAGTGTTCTCTGTTAAAGAAGGTAGTAATTATAATACACTTAAGGAAACCGAACCTGAATATGTGACATATTTCAATCCAGTGTATTGAAACATGTATTATGTATTTTTAGTAACAAAGGCAACATACTGTTTAAACTGAGAAAAACATACAGTACTTGTTGATTGTTCAATAATTTTATATTACATTTGCTTACATCGGAAAGAAAAAAGAATTACATTTTAATCGATTTTCATTATATTATTAATTAACTTCCTATATAATTCGAAAATTGCTATCTGATTAAAAATTATTTATTTTTATTGACAAATTATTTATTCTACTGCACAATATGTCATGCATTATATCTATGTCTGTGGAAAGAAATGCTATTTATCTGTAAAAACTTCTTGCAAAGTGTAGTAGAAATTCAATAAATTTACTCAAATATAGTTGTTTTAAAGTTACTTTTGAAAAATTTAAGTAACTTATCAATATTTTGTTCAAATTAACTATATGTTATGCACACTGTATTATGTTCCGCAGGAGGAAAAAGTCCAAGGATTAGAAACAATTACACAGCAACTGAAAGCTCTGGAGGATCTAGAGAAGCTTCAGGGTGATAAGGAAAGTCCGCTGTTTCTTACTTGGCCAATTGAAAAATACGGTAATTAAAAGAAAATTATTTAGTTTAGTATGCACATTTGCAAAAACTTCTAACTCAACCAAAGCAAGTGGATTCCCAAGAAGACTGAATTCAATATGCACTGGAGACAACATTTTCAATAATGTCCAGGCTATACTTCTGTTTATCAATTTGATCTCATGGTCTAGCAGTCAGAGATTCTAATAGCCATCATGAGATTTCAGGTCTGGCAAAGGAAAATTTTAATAAAAAGAAGTGATTAAAATTATTACAAAATCAGTGGATACACGTTAAAAAATTAAAACACGTTTCCACTCTGCCCTCGAGTCTTCCTCAGGTGACTCCTCACACAGTACTCACAGTACTGTGTGGACACACGTTAAACACAACATTTCCGCTCTGTCGTCGAGTCTTCCTCAGGTGACTCCTTACACAGTACTGTGAGTTCACCTGAGGAAGACTCGAGGGCAGAGTGGAAACGTTGTGTTTTAATTTTTTAACGTGTATCCACTGATTTTGTAATAATTTTAATCGCATCTTTTTATTATAAGTTATTTGACTCAGTGGAAATTTGGGGCTGATAAGGATGTTTTAAAGGAAAATTTTACCTTTCGTAAATAGTAATCCTGCTTATCATCCTTTGTTTAGACAACACCTGGTTCAGACCAATCTTAGCTGGTTGAGGTTTTCTTCCATGTGGTATTTGGATTTGTATTGCACATCTTGCATTTTCCATATATTTTCTAGCTTCTTTTTTTTATTATTATTATTATTATTATAATTAAGGTACCACTAGCTAGTGAAACAGCTTTTTGTCTTTCCTATTTTCATGTATGCAAGTCAAATGCTTATGATAAAAAAAGGATTTAACAACACTTTTTATATAGGCCTATTCCTTCCTTGCACTTTATTTGCATATAATTTGTGTACAAAGAATTTCTTCGTACGTTGAAGGTAATTTTAAATTTTTTTAATTTCAGGTGAAGTTGCTAATGATATCTCTACAGCCTACAGAAACGAACTTCAAGTAAAAGTTATAGTCAAGGAAAGTGCAGCCCACAGTGCCACAAAAGATGAGATGATGTATTACATAATAGCATGGGTTCATCAACCTTATATTGATGACAATATTGAATTTCTTGTAGAAAGTGTTTTACAAGAAACAGGGCATAGATAATTCCCGGTTTTTGTAACAATTTTACCAATAAAGTCATTTTTACTATTTGCAATGTTTTAAAGATAACATTTTAATTAAATTTTTAGCAAACAAATGTTTAAACACAATAATATACAGATTTTTCAAACTGGAGAGGTAAAATCTCTTTCTATGCATTGTCTCAGTTCCCACACAGATAAAGGGATGAGAGCAGAAATAACTTGTATACAACATTTACTTACTTTTTACTTTTAAAGGCTTCTCTGCTTTCTAGCAGTTTGTAACCTCTGTCTCCAGCTGTGATGATCCTCCCATGAAGACTCGGATCTCAATCGCTCCCTTTATGCCTCCTCTCCAAGCAGACTGTGGACATCCCTTCTTTTTATGTCCAGATGGGGACCAGTTTATCACTTTCTTGGGCCATCTTTCCAGTGACATCTGCTGCATGTGTACATACTAGGGTGGCCATTTCTAAAATGTCAGAAAGGAGGACACACTTCTTCGGTAATCTAGCATAGTATAGAACTTCGGGCATGGACGGCTGGACAGCAGATATTACATGGTATAACCCTGACAAATTTTACTTAATAACTGCATTTATATCAAATAAATGATAGTATGCTATCATCATATGGACAATCATGCCAACCTTAGAAATAGATTCCAATTTTTCCGCGGCACCAACTAAACAAATGGTAGTATCAACAAGCGTGCCAACCTTAGAATTGGCAGGAACATACAGAAAAATACAAATTTTATTAATATGCTTTACCGATCCATCAGAGTCTCGAAAAGGGGGACAAATCAACGTCCGGCATAAAGCTGCGCCGGATGGAGGACTGCTTAGCAAAAAGCCTTACAGTCCGGCCAAAAGCCGGACGTATGGCCACCCTAGTACATACCACTCTATAAATTTACACTCCAAAAGATCAATTGCAGTTTGGTCATTATTTGACTTATCCCAGACTGCATTATTCATTACTTTTTCAATTCGAGGGATGCACAAACTCCTTCATAGTTTATTCATCTCGACAGCTCTTGTCTACCATTTCTGTCTTTCAGAGTAAGATACTCTCAACAATAATTTTGAGAATAATCAATTTGTTTCTTGTCCGAAGTCTCAAGTCCTTAAAATTCCAATAAGTTGTTTAACTAATGTCCACATCCTTCTCATTGCTTCCAGATTTGTGAAATACTGACCCAAGATACCTAAACTACTCAACTGCTCTAATTGTTCCATCCGGGAAATGTAGATCTTGGTTTTCCACTCCTATCACCAGATATTCAGTCTGCAAAACTTATCTTGAGACCGCCCTAATCATACACATGTAATAATTTTCTCATAAAGTAAACATCTTTTCGATCCTGATGCATTATCACTTGGTCATCAGAAAATCAGGTCATTAAGTACCCTTCAGAGGATATATTGGGGAAAATATTTCAAATAAATTTTTAGTTCTTAGTATAATATATTATAATGAATAATATAATTATAATACGGTATATTATGCCTAGTCTGCAATTCATGTAGGACACTGAAACAATTCTCATGTAAAGTGGTTGTAAAAATGTCAAAAAAGTCATTGCTACATTTCAAATTTTATCCTAAGGATGGGCAATACAACTTTCTCACTTCGTATTCTGATAGACAATAGATTTTATTGCTGTAGGAAGAGTTGGTGAATTATCACTATTCCTGTAATAATGAATTGTAAAAGGAAATGGAAGGTGAAGAATCAATTTAAGGTTGCATTGTCTAGGAGTGTGTACTCAGTTGTTTCTACCAGTGGCGGCTATTCAGGGGAAGTAGGTGAAGTAGCACTTCACCAGTATTTTTCCTTTACAATACGTATTTTTAAAGTTTATTTTCCATATCACGAATGTTGATTTTTACTATAAATGTATCTGTATTTTTGAATTTCCCGCCACGCCACCACCTGGTGTCAAAGCTAGGAGACTCTGAGATCCTGCAAGTGCTTCAAGTCGGCCGTGGTGAAACGGAACTGGTTTACCATTCCCTTGGCTGCATGGGTAGTCTGATCCACTAAAATTGGCTAAGGATCCACTAAGGATGGCAAGCAGCAGTTTTCTCGCTTATCCCACATCCCCAAACCGACGCGAACAGACTACCCACGAAGCTGTCCCTCTTGTTCAAGCATTTTCTTCGCCAGTACCTCACACTGTCAGCTCGGAGAAACAGGTGGGCACATTTTGCACTTGAATATAGGGTTCATAAGGCACATATATTATCCATCACAGCCTTGATGTTAATACGTTGAACACTACAAATATAATTACACTGTAATTGTTTTTCTAATCCCAATCCATTTGCCAGTTTATACTCCGAAGAGAATGTGGATCATGACGTTTCATTCCTACAATGCATATTTTTTCAAAGGTAATCATACGACATGGAACATATTAATCACTGCATATTAATGCCTTGAAGTATGCAGTAACGAGCTGAAGTTTATCAGATAAAATTGCATCTTTCCGACCACCGCAAGCATATTAACTTATAAGATAAACAACAGTCATTGGTCGATTGCTAAAGATTATTAGTCAATACCAAGTCCGCATCGCATGAATGGAATATTCTGAATAATCTGATTAGGAGAATAATAATTACGATAAACAAAGATAGATTCGCGGCGGAGAAGCAGGATCAAATTTATCTCATGAAACTCATAATCCCGAGTGGGATTTATTAAGAGTATTCCATGAATAAAATGTATCAGATTTTATAAATAATAACTACTCATCTTACCCACATTGTTTAAAATCAAATCATCATTGTGCCAGCGTAGGCCTACTAAATGAAGAATAAAAAATGTTGCCAGATACTAATCTGACAAGTATCTTGTTTAGCGAATATTTCAATTCAGAAAGAACTTCTACTGCAACTAGAAGAAAAGCAGCCATTCTATGATGATATCACCGACAAGTTTGCAGCCTTCAAGGGCTACCGAAGGATTGTTTTGGTTTACAAGACATAGGGGAATTCCGTTATTAACATAAGCATGTGGCATTTTTTCTCTTCACCTAATTTTCCGGCCACGAGCCGCCACTGGTTTCTACCTGTTGCAAAGATTTAGTTTCATCAGGAAATACAGTTTCTACAAATGGTGTCTGGCTTATAACTACCCCTCAGAATTTTTTTCGAAAAAATGTTTCAAATAAAAATTTTAGCTCTTAGTATAACATCTGGTGTACAAAACTTAAACACAATCATTGGAGCTATTTTAGAGAAAATCACAAAAAATTGAATTTTCTTTGTGTTAAGTGGTATTGAAAGTAAGAGAAAATCACTTGTTCTTGTAGGCTTCTGGGGCTGACTACTATAATACCTTGGCTTTCCAGGTAGCGCCATGTCTTGAGATTTGAAACTGATGTTTTGGTTATCTTGTGACCTTCTTCTGGGTTTGTTTGGTGGATGACTGAGCTGGTGATGTGCTGCCTCTTTTATATTGTTTGTGCTACGGAATTGGCTGCCTGTGATTGGTTAGCCTCTGGATCACATGTTGTAGGTGCTGTACATTGTAGAGGGAGGGGCCTGTTGATCATAAGCAAGACATTCCACGCCAGATTTATTTGAATTTCTTGATCCCTGTTCATATTATTGGGGTGCCTGGTGATCTCCCTTGCCTCTTTTATTATGCTAGGCCACCATCAATCTGAGCTATCACAGACATACAGACCCATACACCCACATACATGTTTCTGAAAATATGTTATTTGGATTCAGGGGACCTCAAAACAGGTATTTATGTTGAAAATGTGACATCGAATTTCAGGGTCGAACACATTGCTTCTTCTACCTAGTACCTATGATACAGGTAGAGGAAGTAAAAATGATTTGAATCAATTTTATTTTGCTGAAGTTATCAAATCATATTTATTATTAATTTTATGTCTTATTAGACATCTACAGTTAATACGTATTTATGAAAAACATCCATTAATTTCCATCCTGCTTCAGGAGACCAGATATTTCATTATCAGCTATGTTATATACATGTACAATGCATTATAATAATAATCTGAATTTAATAAATTAGCAACATAAATCTACTTTCAATTGTGAATTTGTTGTAACCACTCAACAAACAAGTGCTTATTTATTATATAAATTTAATGGCAATTATAGCATCACAGCTTTGTCTTAAACTTAGAATTGAGTTTTTATGTATATATTTACAATTATATTAAATATTTACACAGTAAACGAATTCAGTTCCAGCAATGGAAGAAAATTATATATTGTTACACATTTGAGACTTCCCGGAAAATACCTATATTTTACAAGCAAACTTAACTCACTAGAACAGTTCACTGCCTTACCGGTATGTAAATATATAAAAAAAAGTTCAATACACTTAGGTTCACACAAACAAATTAAACCAAAAACACTGAAATAAAATAAAATATCTTCTGCTCATTGCTCTTTCACTTTAAATATACAATATAATTTATCTGATAAAAAATATCAGGTAATATCTACAAAATACAACTATTTTTAAATAGCTGTAAGGACCAGTAAGTTGCCTTTCTGGTAACTTGCCTCATATAACTGAGTGTATTTTGTACAAAGATTTACTTACAAGTAATATCACTTAGTTAAGACAAATGTCTCAACTTCTGAAATATCTATGATCTATGTAACTTAACATTAAAGCTGGGCTCTATTGGCCTTGTCGTTACATCATCTGTGCCTTGTATTCCTACTGAATTCTTCGCTAAGAGCCTCAAAATCTAAATCTGGACCAGATTCATCAAGACTTACATCCATACTTGTATCAGCAAGTCCCAAGTCTGGAGCACACTGCAACTGAAAGGAGCCAGAATTAACGATTGGAACATCTGCATGTAACCTTTGTGATGTTGCGGAAGTTTGCACGGACTCCTGTTCCATTGCAGCCAGTGCCATCTCAGGATCAAAAGTAGAATTTGGTTCACTTGATTGATTTGACTGCGATATAGGAGAATGATAAGGAATGTGTGAAGAATCTCCAACTGTGATGGTCTCACCTTCGCCCATAGCAGCCAAAGCCATTTCTGGGTCAAATCTACTAACGTCCCTAACACTGTCTATGCACTGTGTGGATGACTTACTGGAGATTGTTTTATTTGCACTAATATCTAAATCCATTGCCGTACTATACGAATGCCCAGTATTGGTATGTGTCCTTTGAGCTGAGGAAAACTGACTCTGTACTTCAGTTACAGTAGAACCTGTCCCTTCACCCATGGCTGCTAAAGCCTCCTCCGGATCAAATGATCCGCTGTTGCCTGTCATGTCCTCTATTCTGATATGCTGTAATGTAGATTGAAATGTATTTCCTGCTTCTGAAGAACCATTGTCAGTAACCTGATCACCTTCTCCCATTGCTGCCAAGGCAATTTCAGGATCAAATGCTTGCCTCGTATCACTTGATATACTATTCATTTGAGGCAAGGAGTTCTGGAATTGTCTGTGCGTTTCATCCTGTACAGAATTTTGCTCTCCTTCTCCCATGGCTGCTAACGCATCTTCTGGAGTAAATGTTGACCCATCTGGTACATTTTCTATCTGCTGAAATTGGTTTTGTGGGTGTTCAATTGTGGAAGACTGCTCACCTTCTCCCATAGCAGCTAGAGCAACTTCAGGATCAAATGATGACCCTGAATCACCAGGCATTGTCTCCATTTGTTGCAGAGAGGATTGGAAATGTTGACTTGAAGCACTGACTGAATCCTGCTCACCTTCTCCCATAGCAGCTAGGGCCATTTCTGGATCAAAAGATGAAACCTCACTGCTAGTTAAGTCATTTGGCAATTGTAGAGAGCGGAACTGACCAAGCCTATCAATCAAATCCTGTGATGAGACAATAGACGATTTTGGAATATTAATAGAAGAAGTAGTCATACAACCAGACATCACATTCAATGGTGTTGATACAGAAAAATCAACCAAAGTACTTCCACTTGTCAAATTCTTCAACCGTTCATTTACTATGTCATCTACTGATTCAAGTTCTTGTGAATGATGCTCGGAATTAGAAAATTCAGATGCATGTTCTGACTGTTCTAACCTCTCACCCGAACTATCAGTACTTCTGTCAGAAAGTTTAGGACACATATCATTGCTTTCACTTGACAACAAGAAATCATTTCTTTTTGTCACTAAATTATTAATCACCTTAGAAGCACCATCTTCTTCCTCACCATTGGATGTCAGTGAAGAAAGATCCTTGCAATCTTGTTTTAAGGATGATCTAGCTACTAACGTAAGGGCAGACAACACTTCTGGACAATTTTGGTCTCTATTATTAACTGAGTTGTCAGTTTCCTCAACCCTATTTGTATTACACTCCTCTACATCATTTCTCACAGCATTACTGCCATTATTTGTACAACCATTTTCTACTTCATCATCATCCCGAGCTTCTATCCTTGTCTTTTTTTCTGACGGCTCATCAACTTGTTCATGGCTTATAATATTAGTCTGCTGCAATTTACTGTCATCTACAAGGTAAGTTCCACTAGCAACTCCCAGCGTTGTGCACAGGAGTTCATCTTGGAGCTGTCAACAAACAAAAAGAGTCATGAGAAATAAAAAAAGGAAGTGATATAAAACAGTACAGCTATTAAATCATTATTAAAAATGGTCAACTTATAATAAACACTTACAGCTCGGAGCAATGAGCTTTATAACTAGGGTTCGAATGTTTATGACCTAAAAAAGTGGAAAATATGACCTCAAATGACCCAAAAATCCTAAATATGACCTCATAAAGAACGTATTTTCTAAAAATAAATGTTCCAATTTAAAATGTTTAATTATATCATATTAATTCAATCAGATAATCACTTTTTAACGATTTTACAGGTGATTTACAGTTTTACTTGTAAAGAACTTCTAATCAGTTAATGTTTCCAGATACCAATGCAAATGTGAACTGGAAATATTTTTAAAACTTGTTATTGGAAGTTGTTAACAAGGAGGAAGAGGTAATTGTGCTATTACTTGTTACTGTTCCTTCACATTTCAGTTACAGTAAAACCAAAATATTTGTCACTCTTTTTCGTAAAATAAATTAAGTCGACAATTTATTACATATATTGTAAAATTGTGCTCTTTTATTGATTTATAACTGAAATATGATGTTAAATTACAAATATTACTGAAATATGACCAAGACCATGAAAATTACCAAAATATGACTTCATATATCAATATAAAGTCGTATTTTGGTAATTTTCATGGTCTTGGTCATATTTCAGTAATATTTGTAATTTAACATCATATTTCAGTTATAAATCAATAAAAACCGATTAAAATAACAAATGTGCAATTCATGTTTAATTTGTGTTTGTGGCAAGAATGGAGGTCAGGATAAAAATATGCCATGTCATAAACATCCGAACCCTATTGATAACCTATACCATAACCCCTTATAGTGGAGCTACAAGTGTTTATAAGCTGACCAGTTTTAATAATGAAAAAAGTCATCTTTAATCCATATCTTGAACTTTTGGACTGACTGAAAAAAGTAGAGTAACTTGAAGAAAAAATGCAAATTACACAAAATAGTTTAAAATATTCACAACCGAGATGTTTTGCAGTTATCACCAGAAGCTCTTATAAATAATAATATGTAGGCCTATTTACAGGAAAGAGTTCCTAAAAAATTACTACTTAACACAAATCTGTTTTACGATAGAGTACAGTCGATCAAATAAAAAAACGTCAGGCGTTATTTGGTAAAGTACCATGAACGAGCATATGCGCATGTACCGGAAAACTTAAGGTTAGGTTCACACCTGCCTCTTCTCTATCCATCTATCCATGTATTTTCTTGATTATTTAGTCAGTTTTGTTCCATAACGAACATATGTAGAAGGCTGTGGCTATAAGCCTCACATCTGCCATATTCTTGCGTGCAAGTTCTTATAATATTAATAATGAATAAATTCACGAGGAATATGTTTATTCAAGGAGCATTTTTTAAAGATTTTATTTTATAATACCGGTACTTGTAGTGCAAAATCAATAACTTTGGCTTAAACGTATTTTCAAGCCTGGATATTACAACCTCATTAGAATTATGTAGGCTATTCTCATCTATTAAATTCACTTAGAATGGGAAGACACAATGATGTTATGTGTTTAATACTATTCTCATCTGTTCGCAATAACGTACTGGTCATGACATTGGAATTGAACATGTGGGACCAGGGTTCAATCCTTAGTGGGATCTTGTATATTTTTTATTTTTATTTACGTTTATTTTTTCATACGCGGCAATGACTGGCATAAAATAATAATTACTTCTAATGAATTATCATTGTTGGTATCGAATTTTGGACACACAAAAGAAAGCAAGAAAGAAAGTATGATTTTACAACAAATGCGTATCTGTGGCATAAAATAATAAGAAACGTACTGAAAATAGAAGATGACATAATGAAATGTAATAACCAGGGCCCGAATTCTGATGGCCTAAAATTGTTTGAAAAATGAACTATAAAATGACCCTAAATTTTAAAGAAAATGACTTAATAATTATAAAATGATGACCTGAAAACCGACATTTTATTTACAAAAAAAAATTATTGTACACACAAAGTTATAGACTAGTTTGTACATAATTGTAAAAACTGTAAATAACTGTAATGTTGTGAATGTTCTTTTCTCACGGAAATTTATACTATTGAAGTCAAAATTTGGCATTTTCTTTTGTGGTCTGCCGGATTATACGAGTAATGTTGTTTAATTGAGGGTAAACAGTAGTTTGGATTGTCAAATCCAAGCAGGTGGCAGATTCTGTTGCCAAGTCAATCTAATAACAATAGGAATATAATACAAAATTTTGGTGTTTCTTTGATTCTCATTTCCGACTGAGACATGTCAACACTTTAACGCCAAATTTTTCCTTCTTGCATTAAACAAACAACACTTCAAAGACAGCACCACTAGCGACGAAAAAAAAGTTAATACAATCAATGTAAATACATGAAAATGACTAAATAAGGAAACAAATGACATAAAAATGACAAAATAATGACCTAAAATTGAAATAAATGCCCTAAAAATATAAATTTTCATAAAATGACCTAATAAAAATGCATTTCTATGATCTAGAGGCCATGATTAGGATTTATCCACAAGTTGGCAATGTCTATGAAGCATCAATAAAAAGATGACATGTCATTAGAATCCGGGCCCTGGTAATAACGAACTTAAATAAGAATAAGTGAGAAAAAAAAGAGCCAAACGCTCAGTAGGAAGTCCATCCACCATCCATTACTATAACTTCCATCACTCTGTTGGGCATGGACTCTACAAGGTTTAGAAAATAATTATCCTTGTCTGCCACAGCGTCCCAAGCAGTTTGAATTAGTTCCCACAGTTCTGCTTCAGAAGCTGGAGGTGGGTTCAGCCAGTTCCTTTTTATACGATTCTTTACTTCTGCCCACACATTCTCAATAGGATTTAATCGGGGGAACGTGCTGGAAGGTCTACCATCTCGATATATGGTCTTTCAGCGAACCAGGTTTGAACTGATTGAGCAGTGTGGATTGGGCTGTTATCATGTAGGAACTGAAGGTTTCAATCAGGAAAACAAAGCCTGCTGTAAATAAGCATATACCTCTCTAGAAACCAGTGGTATTTCCACTGGTTAAACCGCCCACTAATTCAGTAGAGCGTGTCAGCCCCTTCCTGAGACATCCAGCCCCAAGCATGTCACACTTACCCTGCCACTCCTTGCACGAGTTGCAGTGTATTTGGGATCGTACCGGGTACCAAATGTTCGATACACTAGAACTGGCCCGAAAATGCACTCGAAAAACTAACTTCATCTGAAAATATCCCTCTACTCTAGTCGAAGTCAGTTTTTTCAACTGCAAATACGAGGTACGTGCCCTTGTGTTCTTCCTTTAGGACTTCTCTAGAGAGTGCTTGCCTAGAACGTAAACCAGCAGATCTTACCAGATTCCTAATAGTTTGAAGATGACCAGGGAACTGAGTAGTAGCCTTCATGGATGCAGCAGTATGAAACAGATTACGTTCAACTTCTGCGACCAATCTAGCATCTTGCTCCAGCATCGAAATACGCGGCCAGCCAGATCCACGTTTTCTATTAAAACTTCCGGTCGCATTATAGCGAAGTACCCACATCTGAGCTGCTCTTTCAGAAATATGGAACCTTCTCACTGCTTCAGATACCGAAAAATGCAGGTCAATTACAACCCTGACTGAACTTTCTCTCAAGCTAGCATTTGTATGTGGTGCCTGACACAATGCAAAATGAATTATGACAATATGTTAAGTTGAATATAGTGTGTTGCACTTTCCGCATTGTTAATTTTTCTCTGCCGTCGCATGGCCTCATATGTTCCAAGAATGGCCTGTATTTTATGTCTTTTAAAGGAAACTTGTGAACTAAAGCATTAAAACTTTAATTTTAACTGCACATGAGATCTGACGCTTTTTATTTGAGTCACTGTACCTGGGTGCAACAAGAGTGTTACTGATAAAATGCAATGTTGAGAAAAAAGCACAAAGTTTTGGAAGTGTACAAAGCCTACAAATATGATCTAAAAGACCTAAAAATGGATTTATTAACTAGAAAGTATGTATGTTTATTCCTGTAAACCAACATCAAGTCAAATTTAATGACTGAGCAACAAATATAGGCATTCTAGAACTTCAGAAAGTTTACACAGGGAAGTTATAATTATACAATGTGATACTTTGGAGATGGTTTAAAACACTACTTCCCTATTATTTATCACTAACCTGAATCCAGATTTCAGTGAGCTTCCTCACCAAATTCAACAGTTACTCCTTCTGTTGAAAATGGTGAGGAAGCTCACTGAAATCTGGATTCAGGTTAGTGATTAATAATAGGGAAGTAGTGTATTAAACCATCTCCAAAGTATCACATTGTATAAATACAGGCAGTTTAAAAAATGCAATTAAGTTAATGCTGTTATTGCATAGAAGGCATATTGTCCAGCCTTTATGTATAATTTTTACATTTTTAAGCCTCAGATTCTGGGTGAATGTTTGAAATTTCATATACAACATTATTGTTCACACACTCCACTTACAGGCCAAACAGTATTTTTTGATTTTTGAAATTTACACAATGACAATACATCTGCTCTTTTCGTAGAATTTACTCCTGGTGCTGGCACATCATTCCAACATTCCTTTCCCATTAATCAGGATTTCTTGTTCTTTTATGTCCTTTAGATTTCTTTTCTCTATCAGTGACATCTTCTTCAGAAGAAATAATATGCTCATCGGAGTCTTCCGTTTCACTCAAATAATGTGCCTTCTAATGGTGTGTAGCTTCCTACTGGTTCTATTCTCACATATACTGAATGGTTTATGCACACAATATTGTTTACAAGGATCTCCTGTCATCTATAGACTTGATACAAAAATAATTTTTATAGAGCCGATAATAGAAGATTTGAAGAATATGATGCATGCAGCTAAGCAATAACAGCATTAGCCAGCTAACACTAGTCTTGCACCAGGTACTCAATTGTAAAATTAACTGATGTGGAATTTTACTACATAAAGAATAATGATATACAAATAATTACTGGTACATACTTACTTACTTACTCATTCGATGGCAATAGACAATTCTTAAGCAAGCTATGAAGATTATCATCTGCGAGAACTTCAAAGTTCATAAGGGTGTATCTGTTCACCCTGTTTAGAAACACCCTCATGAACTTTGAAATTCCCGCAGATGATGATTTCATTAGGAAGTTCATGGTGCGACTGCTCAGTGACACCATAAAAAAAATTTAAGCTTTGTTCCGGTAAGGGTAGCCAACAATGTTTTTAACTAACAGTAGATATTTTGCCCTAAAATCTGCTACCCACCTTATGAATTATAATAGTGCCACGGTTGGCAACATTTTTGCAATCAAAACGTTTTTAAGTTGTTTTGTAAACATAAATTCATAGGCTGTTCACCGTTGATAGTTTTGGGGTTGTCTTATAGGACAGATATATGCTAAAACTATAAAACATTGATGAAAATTTACACGTCTTATCTAAAGGTCATCTTATCTGTGGAAATATACGGTACTTCACTGCATAAACTTCCTAAATAGTATGTTAATGGGTATACTGTTCCTTAGGCCTGTAACTGCTTCCAATGTGGCAGAATTTTGTCCTGCAAGAATTATTTAACATTCCTGTAAAACTGGGACTTGTCACTGAAAGAGGGCCAGGAACAGAAGTTTAACAGATACATAAAGCTTATGCTCACCTCTAATTGATGTTCCTTGTTATTTGTCGTTTCATCCAGAGGCTTAAGAATATCATTTGCAATAGCTCGTACTTTCTCAAGAAGAGCTTGCAGTTCATCAAACAATGTAACAACATAGCTCTCCTCCGTACGAACAGATTCCACACGAAGCAACAACAAATCCCATAGAGACAGTACGCCTGCCACAGCAGGTCCAGCGACCTCAGCCAGTTCATTTGCTTCACATGTTGCCAACACCTGCAAAGCAACAATTTTTTACGAAATCTCAAATGACTATTACTTGATGGAGTAGTTTACTTTCAATAACTGAAGCAAGGGAATTCAATTATTTTTCACCAAATCCAAACTTGGCTTATTTTATTCCAAGTTTAGGTTTTACTACAAGGAATTGGTTCTCTGTGCATCCACTACAAGGGGGAAGCTCCTTCTTTCTATAGTGCAATTTGCATATTTACAATGGAGGTATCAGAAATATTTTTGAGGCTCCATCACTTTGAAAATCTTTCTGAGGTGAGGCGTCATGGGTTAGTAAAATCCCTTTTTAACCTGGCGCCATTTAAATATATTTTCACGCGTGTACGGCAGGTTTTAAGAGGGTTTTAAAAAAAATTGTATCTATTACATTTTTCTAGGAAAAAATCTGAAGTTTTGAGAAATGAAAAACAACAGGCAGTGGAAAGTACAGTGTGAGGTTGGGGTACGCCGTAGCGTAGTGGTCAAGGCGCTGCGCTACAGACCGGAAGGTTGCGGGTTCGATTCCCGATGAGGTCGTTGGAGTTTTTCAATTGGCCTAATCCTTCCGGTGGCACTATGGCCCTGGGGTCGACTCAGCCACTAACAGAAATGAGTACCAGGAGCAATCCTGGGGGTAAAGGCAGCCGGTGCGTAAGGCTGATAACCTTACCACCTTCACGTGCCGAATGTCCAAAATCTGGGAGCCTCAACCTCCTGGAACCCCCTGGGCCTCCATGGCCTGTATAGGGATCACTTTTTACAGTGTGAGGTACTTAAATTTTCTGATAGAAAGCCTCGTGGTGAAAAACTGGATTCAGCTAGATATGTCAGTATTTTTACACTATATATACTGAAGGACACTCAAACCCGTCAGAATCGGAATTATTTACTATTTCTACCATTTTTTGTCTGTCAGGGGACTTGAGAAAGGACGGTTATTCGAACACAGCCACGTGGTCCTGGCACATTCATTGTGTAGGAATTACGAACACAACAGCTGATTTAGAGCAAGCCAAATGTAAGGGGATATGTGACTCATTTCATAATACAGTAAAAGTGCTGACACCAGAGCTCATAAATTATAACCATGAGCACGTGTTTATAATCTAACAACTGCATCATTACAGTGCTGTCTTGTAGGTGGCACAACACTTCAGTATGCTATCCTACTGTGCTCAAACTTTTTTACCAACTAATCTATCTTGATCTTTCGATTGCCACAACCTCCATGCTGATAATGTAGAAAGTTTTCTAATAAATTCTTAAACTTATGCTAGCAAGCAGTGGTAATGTACAGAGCTGACGAGATGATCCCTGGCCTGACTGTGGAGTATTATCTTGAGCGAGGAAGGACAATCACGGAAGTTATTGCTATTATGCTAGAGAATTTCAGAACTAATGTCTTCACGTCAGAGAGTAGGAATAACTTCCGCGATTGTCCTTCTTCGCTCAAGATAATGCTCCACAGTCAGGCCAGGGTTCATCTCGTCAGCTGTACTACCAGTGCTGGGTGCAAGGCTATTTAAATACCAATGGTACTACTACCAAGACCAGGCTCAAAGTGTTAACGTCAAATTTAGAAAAAAATAATTTGGCACAGTTTTCATTTTGTCACATCATCAAAATTAAATTATTATTCAAGAATTTTCTTCAAGGTTTGAAAACATAAAGGAAAAAATGTCTCTTTTTAATGATCCCTTGAAACTATCCAAGTTTCAACTTGACCTATGTGATTTACTAGTTCCTTTTTCCAGGCTTCTTTTAGTTGACAAGTCTCCTAAGCTGAGAGATTTTGGTCTTCAGATCATATCTATGTTCGAAAGCATTTGTGAAAGTTTGTTTTTCAACATGTGGAGAGAAAAAAAAAAAAAGGACCAAAAAGAGAATTTGTCTCAATAACTGTTCTCTGTTATACTTAATGAGATTCTGTTATACTCATTGAGATTAAGGACCACTAATCTTGCAGGGCAACTGACTTCACTCTCAGTGAATCCTATTGCTATTATGTTTGTTGAAATGTGACAAAATAATATTTTGCGAAAATAATTTCTTTGTCATGCTATTTTAAAATTGATAATAACATCTACCAGTGAAAGAGCAATAATCATAAAATAGTCTTCATGGATGCTCTCTCGAAGTTAAATTCGATTAAGTTAATACACATCAAAATTAATTTTTCGCAGCCCTCAAGATGAATAAATTGTCTTAAATAATTTTAAAACACCATAAAATAATGGAACTTTCACAGAGTAAAGCAATATACTACATCAATTAAGTGAGATGGTTGATATTTAAACATTTTAGACTTCACTTTTACTTACATTTTTGCAGAATGTACGTTTCATGGGCTTTGCCCACATTTTCAACTGCTAGTTGAAACTCAACTCAACATGTCTTAAATAAATTTGACCCCTAGTTCCTCTAAGGTTGGACAGGCAAAATTTGTTTCAAAGTTAAGAATTTTTGCGGATATTTTCTGTTTTTTCTTCTTCTTTCTTTTAATTTTAGGTACATTTTAATATAATGTTTAGATCCATGGAAATTACTGTGGAACGAAATTCTTATCAGTATTTTGTGTAATCTTGATGGCAGCCATCTTGGATTTTCCAATGGGATCTGATGTTGTGTTCTTTAGACTTATTATAATATTTTTAAGTGAAATATTTAATTTTTAGCAACAGAATATGCCACAATGAAATTTTAATATGACTGCAAAGACTGGTATTTAAAAACTCCTGTACGAACTACTACGATGACATTTAAATTACCACATTTGAGGAGAAGAAACCCTTGGAGTTTACAAATGGAAACCACATTGAGAGGTTAAGAAAGGTACTTCGACTTTCCTGAAATGATACAAATGTCTCAAATTAAAATAATGTAACAGTAAATTACAAACCTCTCTAAGTTTTAATTTTCTCCTCTGGGATCTAGCTTCAGGTGTAGTGTAAGCCCATGGACCTCTTCTCTTCCCTCGACGTCTGCTTGGTGCATTTCGCATGATGCCATTTAATCCAGTACTTGGGACAGTTAAGGGCACCTTTGTTGACATGCTAGATTCTAAAAAACAAAGATATTTTATATCTAAAAATTTTACAACTGTTTAGGCATATTTTACTTGAATTCTACTAGCTGAAATATATGGTAAGGTAACTGTAATTAATATTTTGGGGGAAAAAGTTCTTAGTTTTAAAACACGTCTTCAATAATAGACACCTTTTTCAGGATGCAAGCCTTGGCAATTAGAATTTACATGCAACATTTTGTTACCAGCCGTGGGAAACTTCTTTTTTTCTCACTATAAGTCAGATAGTCTCATAGCTGGGAACGAAAAGTCTGAAATAGATTCTCATTGACATGGCCTACATCCTGGAAAAGATGTTTGTTATTGAAGATTCCACCCGTGAAAGCTTAAGATTTACTTAAGTCTGATAAAAATTACAGATGTTTAACATAAACAGTATGAAGCTTAAAACTTGTACAGAGTCAACATTTATTTAATATTTACACTTCTTGCTCCACTTAATTTAATTTGCAGGACTACTTTCCAGGGATTACTCCCTCATCCTCAGCTGGTGGTTGACTGATAACAATGTCTTGTTGATCTGATGCATCTGCTCCTACAGTGTTACCACTCCTATTACCTAAAAAACTAGGAGTGGTAACACTGTAGGAGCAGATGCATCAGATCAACAAGACATTGTTATCAGTCAACCACCAGCTGAGGATGAGGGAGTAATCCCTGGAAACTAGTCCTGCAAATTAAATGTAAGTGGAGCAAGAAGTGTAAATATTAAATAAATGTTGACTCTGTACAAGTTTTACAACATGCTCTACTGTTTATAGTACTTCAATTAATTATTTTAACACTTGAGTATGAAGCTTGTTTTCTAAAGACATCATTACTTATACGGTATTTATTTTATTTAATTTCACTCTTACCTAAGGTTGTTGATTGTCTATCATCTTCATTGTTGTTGTTATTGCTATTATTTTTTGGCACTTGGAGCTGGTCAATGTTGCCATGATCAGGATACATTTCTAAATGTCTTGACATTCTACTATATCCAAGGTAAATTTTTTGACATGTCGGACATCGAAAATGTGATGATATTTTACGTTTAGGAACTGCCAACCCTATAACAATCACATATTATTTTATTATATTTTCCATTCATTAGTCAAGTATCCCATGTCAGACAAACTACACATACAGTACACACCCGATTATCCATGGGCAGATTATCAGGTTTGCAGATTATCCGTGCAAAAAAATTTGAATTTCCCATACTTTATTTTATCAGATTTGTAATTTCCGGCACTTAATTTCATCATTTGCACAAATGGCAATAAAATGGGTAAAATTTTAAATTAAGTGCAGGAATTTCAAAATCTCGTACCCAGTTTTATTCTAACATTTGAATTATCTGTGTTTATTATCCGTGCTGATTTATCCTATGATTAGCCGGATAATTGAGTGTTTGCTGTAATAAGAAATTTAAGAGTCTATGAAAACATTATTTTTCTTATATATATCTTACTTTTAGAACTAAATGGCAGACAGAAGCAGTAACCTGCTCAATAAATGTTTGTATGACCACAATGAACTAATGTGGCTGCGTGTATTATTGTCCAACTACATGTATTCAAATCAAAATGTTCATGTGAATACAATAATAAATTATTACAATTCAATTTACATTACATATTCTTGGAACCAAGACTGAATTCACATGCAGATATTAAATTTGGAAAGTATAAGCAGAAAAATTGTTGTTCTTCAAAATGCAGCTTTAAAATCAAGTTTGGAATCCCAAGAACTATCTAATAGCTATCATAAAATGGTAATATATGATGATTTTGTATCAACTGAATACCGTAACAAACTAATTTACCGTTACTAAGCCTATCATAAATAATCTAAAATATCAATGAAATTTGAAGTACATTCGTTATTAAACTGGACAATTGCAAAATTCATTTACCCTGAAATGTTATCCAGATAGGATTCATTCATTTCCCTTACAAGTTTTGCAAACAATACAAATACAGCAACACATAAAGGAGACAATTTTTCTAAATACTACTAGAGATACTAAGATTTCATGAATGATCAATACAGGAATTTTCGTTATTACTATTGATACAGAGAAAATTTATGTATTGGCCCTCTTAGGTTGAAATGCTGTAATTTTACACAAGACAAATTTCAGGAAAATTTGTGTTTGTGCAGAATTTATGTTTTAGGTGCACAATTTTCCTTTTGTTAAACAAATTATTATTATTATTATTATTATTATTATTTCAGGATTTAGCAAGACATTTCATTAAAAGGATGTTTCATAAATAAGTGTGCACATTAATGTAATACAATTAAGTTAACATCGAGTTAGCAGACATGCCTTTGATCTAGTGCTAAATGTGAAAGCTTAACATTGACAGCCTTGTTTGCATTGCTTCATATTTCAGACCAGCTTTAGTAGTTGTTCATGTGGCTTGGATATATATTTATATTAGGCTTATTTAAATTACAGTACCTTTCCACTGCAAGATACCACAAATCTACAAAATAAAAGGCATGAGTCCTTTGATTATGTGGGATGTAGAAATATACAGTTGACTTTCGATTATCCAAGGTAATACCAGGGACAACCAATGGTGTAGCAAGCTTAGGTGGTACCCAGTGTGGGAAAATTTGTGTTGATGCTGGTGTTGGATGGTTTTATGGTTATTTAACGACAGAGATGTTCTGCAACTTAGGTCTGTGAACATCGCCGGTGTGTCAAAATTTCTTTTGAATGTCCATAGATCTTATAGACATGGGTCTGTTACATTTTTGCACACATAAATGGCATTGACCTGGACCGAGATTGAACCTGTAACTTTGGGCAATACTGACTGTATCCAGTTGATGACGGAATTGTACCACTACTGGTCATTTTATTGAGAACAGTATGTGTTCAGTCATGAGGTTATGAGCCATTTGTACGTCTTTCAGGACAGTTGCAGAGTGGTGGAAATGTTTTGTTAATTATATGCAAATACAAATACAAATGGAAGCAACCATGATTGTTTATGAATTGAGTAAGTATGTTATTGGGCCAGAGAGATAAGGACAGTATATGGAATATGGTTAGAATGAATGTAATTTTGAATCAAATAAATAATTGAAAAATATTTTGAGGAAAACAAATGTTTATTTTTTAAATTCTTGCAGTTCAATTGCTCATTATTTCCTGTTATAAATAATAGGGTGACTGTACCAGTGGTTGAACACTTAAGATATTCTTCACACTTACATTCCAATAAAAATTAAATGGGTGACCCAAAGTAAAATTGGAAAAAAGGGTCTGAAAGAGCAACTTTTATTCTACAAAAACATGGTACAGGTTGTAAGTCTACAAACATGCATTTACAAATTGTGTCCTGTTATACAAAAACTGGCCCATTTCACCAGTAGTTGAACAACCTGTTCCAGTAACTGAACACTAAATGCACCATAAGTTGAACACTAGCCTTTAATGAAATGTAATCAAAATTCTAGTCTAGCTATCTAGTCAGTAACAAAGGAAATATGGAAAGCCAAATTATTTTGATTGGCCCAAATTTTAAACGTTTTTTATTGTACAAGGTACTTATTTTCATAAGTTGTCACTCTTACGGTCATTATTTCTGAAACATGTCTTCAGTTTTTTCTTCTTACATACATTCTGGTGTGAAACTGATACCTAATCTGCCCTTCTGACCCTGTGATGTTAGGTTCATCTAGTTTCTGTAAGATAGGCTTCCTTTTGTCTTCGTGAAGCCGTTTTTCTGTTTCGTCATCTTCGTTTTCAGATGATGGGAGCAAAGTCACATCATCTAAGCTGTCCCCACTTTCTACCCATTTCTCGCTGGGTTCAGAGTATTCTTCCTCAATAGGCCTACTTGTTTTTTGTTTCCTTGCAGGTTTTTCAAATGCCCGCCAGCATGGTCTTTTGTGGTTAGCATCGCTGACTACAGATCATTGGCCCGGGTTCGATCCCCGGTACCTCCTCGGATTTTTCTGAGGTAGGGAGGTCAGCCTCGTGATTCAAATTGAGGAGCTACTTGATAGAGAAGTAGCGGCTCCGGTCATGGAAAACACCATTAACGGCCGTGGGTGTCGGAATGCTGACCACATGCCCCCCCAATCCTGCCATCTGCCTATGGTAGATGACGCAGCGGTCGGGTGGTAGGTCTTGTCCCTTCAGGGATGTTGCGCCATGGAGAGGTTTTTCAAATTTGTTTTTAGATGCTTCTTTGGCTTCCAGTATTCTTTTCTTTTTGTTTTCTTTCACAATGTCAGCAACAGTCTCCAGGTGTTTGGAGCTTCACAGGAAAACCTTTCTTTGCTTTGGCATGGATCCAACTTACCGGTACCTATAAATTTTCTTCCTCTTTTGAAAGGATGGTTTGAGGCCCCATTTTGCATGCCATAGGCACCTTACTGGTAACTTTATTTGAGAGTATGCTCAAAGGAACATTAAAATCTCTAGAAGCTTTTCTAAGACCCAAACCTTTGTTTACAGTCTTTACTGCCTTCATCATTGTCTCTTCTGCTTTACGGTACCACCTGTTCTGTGTTACCGGCAATATTTTCATTTAATTCTTCCATTTCATTCATCTGCAGGAGAAAAAGGAAACAATAAACTTGCTTCTATTGTTGATTTTCAGGGACGCCAGTGCATGAACACACCAGTAGTTGAACACCAAAAGCAGTGTTCAACTACTGGTTCCAAGTAATTAATGTTTATCTTAAATTCATATCATGATTTCCCATAATTTTTCCTAAACAAATACTCAATTTCATTCAAATATAAGCATAATATCAAAAGGACCAGTGTTCATCTACTAGATTTGGTTGTTTTTGTGTGTTCCAGTAAATGAACATGCTCATTAAACCATAATGCAACAAGAATTCTTTTAATTATGCTGGTATACAAACTTTTCAATCTCTACAGTATCCAAAGAAATAAGATTGTTGGCAAAAATGTTACTCAACTGGATATAAAACACTTATAACAACAAGCATGTCACTTACCATTTCTTAATCTCAATCCTTGCTCAGAACAAAAAATGATGCATGGTTTCCTTTAAACATCTACCACACTACAACATGGATGACAAAGCTTCTGAAAATTGTGGAGCAGGTTGACTAAACCTCAAACCATAAATAGCACTCTTTGGAGAAACAAAAAATTTCCTTCAGACCTTATCAAATGTACCTAAACTCACACTGTTCAACTACTGGTGACTGTTCAACCACTGGTACAGTCACCCTATAAACATTTCCTGAAGACTGGATAAAATTTATATTTTAACATATAAGACTGCAAAAAACTGGCATTAGAAAGACAAAGAGGTTAAAGTTTATGGGGCAGAATATGTATTCTGAATGTGCCCCGGACTATAGAACTAGTAAATGCCACCGAATTCTAAATATTAGAATTTTAAAACAAATATTGTATTGTATTGTATCGTATCATATCGTATCATAATGTTTAGGAAGTTAATACAGTGAAGTAATTATTATATAAAAATAAAATGAGATGGATTTTTATTTAAAACAAATGTTACTAAAAAATAAAACTTTTAATAGATCTATCTATTATTACACTATTACAATCAGAAAAATGTTAAAAATAGATTTTATTGTCCATTTTAGGGCAGAATACAGACATGTTTGACTTAAGATTACAATATTTCAAAGTTTCTCATCATTTACTACCTCAATCTTCAAATACCTGGCAATAGTTCCTTGTCATTAGTCTTTTCTGTTGGTTCTTCTGTCTCATGTTCACTCATCTGATAGTCTGAATAACCCCCATCTGAATCATCTAAATCTGCATCAGCAAAATCCAGATGGTGAAGCCTCTTGTAATCCTTAACCATATGACGAGGAGGGCGGGATAAACGACCAGATCTTGTCCTGGCAAGCTGCTTTTTCCTTTCACCCTGTTTACATGTTAGATGTTAATATTTCCTTAATGTAATCACTTTTTTATATTAATGCATCAATGAATTAATGTGGGGGAAATCTTAATCTTAACTGCCTGAAAAGGAAACCACAAAGAAACTATTAACACCAAAATATATACAAAACCAGATTATATCATGATATTCTACCTTACTTTTGATCAGATATGGTCATATAAAAATACCACATAAAACAAGATATTATTTTCAGGAAAAGCTATATTGGATTTCAATTAAAACCTCGAATTTCTGTTTACTTCTCAGATGCTAAATGCTTCAGTGTCTTACAGAGTTTCATCCAAATACAGTATTCGTAATATATAAATTTTTATATCAACACTATAGATGTTAACACAAATACAATGTGGCAAGAAGATTTACCAAGGGAATTCAGATATATCTAGTGATGTCTATAAGAAGCAAGAGGAATATTGGGTAAGATAATTTAAATGAGGAGCTCAATGAGGTATCTGGCATTGCATACAGCTAACTCCTCATTATCCACATTAATTGGGATCATGACATGTACAAATAATAAAAAAAATATGGACAATCCGAATGTACAAATATTATTAATTACTGTTCTAGTTAGCCTCAGGCTATGTAGTTGTGGCCTACACATATAATATAATGTGATTTTAGTCGGCTGTAAATCCTACTAAATTTGCTATAATGCTTGGTTCCTCAGAATTTTCATTAAAAATAATATTGTTAATATATATAAAGTAGAGTTGTGTGTTTGTCTTTTATACAAATCTACAGTTTTATTCCAATCTCGAAATTTTGCAAAACATGAGGAAAGGCACTGCCTACATTATGAGAAAAAACAATATTTGTGCCCTTATTCAAGGCCCCATATTACATAACATAATCTATAGATCTAAGCCTCATGTGGTTGCTATGCATGGACAAAATGACAGTGCATAAGCAATTTCCATTGTTTGAGATAAGTATTAGAGTAGGTTGCCGTGGGTGAGTCGGTAACACGCCAGAAATTCAAACAGGGAATTGCTTACCTTTCTTGGGTCTAAAAATGCTCAACAGAAACAACAAAACAGAATTTGGAATCTATAGGAAAAAGACCCACACAGAAAACTACATTAAAGCTAACAGCTACAACCCTACATTTCATAAGCAGGCAGTGTTTAACAGTCTTACACATAGATTAGTCAACATTCCCACGGGCAAAAATGAATACAAACTAGAATACAATCACATAGTAAAAATTGCAGAAGAGAATGGTTTCAAGAAAGATTTGATTGACAAAGAAGTAATGAAATTCAAAAAACAGAAGAAGGTTAAAGAGACAACTACACTAATAAATGAAAAAGAAAACACAAACCACAAAAGATTCACCTACCACCCATGGGCAAACAACAAATTTCAAAAGGTTTTCAATAAAGTAAACATCAAATTGGCACCGCAGAATAAATTCAGTTTCAAAAATCTTATAAAAACCAACCAGAAAGATTAACTTCACTGTGTAAACTTCCTACAATACTTAGATTAAAACAGAAAGATAAGGTCCCTCATTACAAAAAAGCTGGAATTTGTTGGCCCTAGCAGATTGTATTGTTATATTGAGGGGCTGCGATATATCACATATAAAAAAAGAGTGCATGAAAATGTATGCAAATGCATGAAAATACATGGGTTGATTTTTTAGTTTGGCAACTATTTTATTTCTCCACATACTGCATATGTACATGGTTCTAGCTTTTATAGGCCTTCAATGTAATCACCACCATTGCGTACAACATGTTCCCAGCAATGCGGATGTCTTTGGATATCGTTGGTACTGCCTAATCTGTTGATGGTGCGAAGAGAGCGGTCAGTTGCCTGTAAAACATGACTGGGATTGTGTGATCTTAAAACATACCGTTCCCCCAAGCCAGAATATGATGTATTCTATAAATCCAAACTTAACAATTTAACCCTTCCCGCGCGGAATCCCATATATGGGACGCCTGTCCGATGCCTCCAGCGCGGTAACGCATATATGGGTTCTCTGACCGACTCATAATGTGACCGGCTCTTCTCACGTACTAAGTACGTAAAATCTTCAACAGATGGCAGGAGAATGTTCTCTTATCCACTGTGACTTGGGAATTCCCCAATACACGTGCCCAGGACTATTTTAGTAGAGGATTTCAGTGGCCGTGCGTAACTAGTGAACAGCATGCACTTTTTGTTTCGTGTTTTTCCCTTATTTTCGGTAAATTGCAAAACGAAAGTGTCCTACAGGTTCTGAAACTGAAGAATTAAGTATTCAAAGTGACAGTGAAGTGTCAGAATTATCATTTAGCGATAGTAAGGGATGTTTTTCCGAGATCGCTACCGGCAGCGTTAATGAGAGTGAGAGCGACGTAAGTGACACTGGAGGCAATCATGCGCCCAGCACAATAGAAGTGAGTAATTTTGATGCAGGCACATCATCTATTACTACAATATATAATATCCAGCAAGGGCCAGTTCTGCCTTCTGATTTTGAACAAAATACTGATCCAATTGAGAATCATAGCCCACTGTAGGCCTATGTAAACTTATAATGCGCTCAGTGAGACTTGTGCCGTTTCCGCATAAACATTTTCTCGCTAAATACTAAAAATCGTTCCTAGAGCAGATTAGGGGCAGAATTCGGCAAAACTCCAAGGTATATGTTGATTTTATGCATGAATGAATGATTTAAGTTACTTTCAATTGGTTTTTCATTAACTTATTTTTTCTTTAAAAATGCCTTCCGCCCACAGCCATAAAACATCGCCGTCCGCGAAGGGTTAATTATGGTTGAACAAAAACAGTCGTACGCAACTTGCCTATAATGGTAATTAAGACACTCGTATGAAAATTAGGAAACTCATTTTGCTCATACTCATGTCTTAAAAATGACCTCTTAGGCTCATTGTATAATGTACTATTGTGAAATGAAGCATAATTCAAGGAGCAGACATCCAAAAAAGAATCTTTATATCTACCATTAGACAGGATGGGGATGATGGTTTTCCCTGAAACTAGTACACAAAAATGAGACGTAAGTGGAGCTATAAGTATTTATAAGTTGACCATTTTTAATAATGTTTCAATAAGGATTTCCTTTGTTTTTAGTAGGGTACCTTATGTCATCCCGTGGGCTCCTTCGTGAAGAAAGCAACACACCTATATTTTCAGTTTCTATGAAGTCTAAGGATACCCGAACCACTTGATGCTACTCTGGGGGTCGCGTCTGAGTCGCGTGATGACGTCATCAAAATGGCGGACGTCGCGTTTCACAGAAATGGCCATAATGTGAAACCTATTTGAGATAGAGACTTGCAAAAAACGGTTTTGAAATCACAATAAAATGCTCTACATTATGGTTTCTTACACGTATGGAGCTAAGACGGCATATTCTACCGAAAAATTACACTTTTTGTTGGAAAATTGAAAAAAATGGTCCTGTAGAACGTGTTCTCTTGAAATTTCAATGGAAGATGATGCCGTGCCATAAATTACATGCAAACAAATTTTTTGAAGAGTTTAATAATGATACTATTCCCGCTTACCAGAAGTTTCAAATGTCACTCTTTTTAGGGTACCGGTAGCGTATTTGGGAGAAACTACATCCATGTGATAGTGTGATATTTCAGTTCTATCAAATTAATAGAAGGAGTTGTTTCTAGAAATAGAAATTTTAACTGTGAGTTAGGCACAAGAAAGGCTTTTTTTATGCAATTTTTCAGATTTTTTTTAGGGTATCCATCAGAGATATGTAAGCCCAAAATCTGAAAAACCATAATATTTAAGGCCGGTTTTGAAATAAGGGATGTATTTTTGGAAGCTGATTTTTTCCTCACAGACAAATCACATGCAGGTTTGAACATAAAAAGAAATTGAATGTTTACAATCACTTCCT
Source organism: Ectobius pallidus (assembly GCA_964059195.1). Lineage (NCBI taxonomy): Eukaryota > Metazoa > Arthropoda > Insecta > Blattodea > Ectobiidae > Ectobius > Ectobius pallidus. The sequence goes on from CAXKWD010000006.1 coordinate 79,257,477, forward strand.
TCTCATATAAAATTTGGACCAAAAAGTTATTTTTTTGAAAAAATTTACCCGAATACCAAAATCATATTTTCATATGAAAAATTTTGTGTTGAAGAAATTACTAAAATATTTCTAAAAGCAAGCTTCAATAGTTATAAAATGACTCATAATTCAAATTTCTATCTCTTATGGTTGTTGAGTTATATGTAGTTTCTTCCAAATACGGTACCCTAAAAGGTGTGATATTTCAGTTCTTATCAAATTAATAGAAGGAGTTGTTTCTAGAAATAGAAATTTTAACTATGAGTTAGGCACATGAAAGGCTTCTTTTATACAATTTTTCAAATTTTTTGAAGGGTACTCTTCAGAGATATTTAAGCCCAAAAATAGTCAAAATCTGAAAAACGATAATATTTGAGGCCAGTTTAGAAATAAGGGATGTATTTTTGGAAGCTGATTTTTTCCTCACAGACAAATCACATGCAGGTTTGAACACAACAAAAATTTGAATGTTTACAATCACTTCCTTCTCACATAAAATTTGACCCAAAAAGTAATTTTTTTGGAAAAATTTACCCCAATTTCAAACTCATATTTTCATATGAATTTTTTTTTGTTTAAGAAAACAAAAAAATATTTATAAAAGTACGCTTCAACAGTTACAAAATTGTTCATAATTCAAATTTCTAACTCTTATGGTTGTTGAGTTATGAAAATATATTTTGTAATCAGCTACATTCGCAAAAAAATGTGTTACACCAGGATTGAAAAATGGACACCCCTGGGAAACCAAGAACACAATAATTTTTTGAAAACTTGCTTTGACATCTTGAAACATGTATGAACTCATATACAACAAATTAATTTTTTCTAAAATGGTCATGCAACCATTTTTTAAAAATTTGGATGATTTCATATGGAATGACCCTTTTACAAATACTATCACAGAATTAAAACTATTGACATTGGAAACTTCTGGTAAACGGGAGTAGAATCCTTATTAAACTCTTAAAAAAAATTGTTTGCATGTAATTTATGGCACGGCATCATCTTCTATTGAAATTTCAAGAGAACACATTCTACAGGACCATTTTTTTCAATTTTCCAACAAAAAGTGTAATTTTTCGGTAGAATATGCCGTCTTAGCTCCATACGTGTAAGAAACAATAATGTAGAGCATTTTATTGTGATTTCAAAGTCGTTTTTTGAAAGTCTCTATCTCAAATAGGTTTCACGTTATGGCCATTTCTGTGAAACGCGACGTCCGCCATTTTGATGACGTCATCACGCGACTCAGACGCGACCCCCAGAGTAGCATCAAGTGGTTCGGGTATCCTTAGACTTCATAGAAACTAAAAATATGGGTGTGTTGCTTTCTTCACAAAGGAGCCCACGGGATGTTATTTTCTTACATAAGGTACCCTACTATTTATGGAATCCACATCATTTTTTTTAATTTTCCATTTAATTAACCACACAGGTTCTAATGTTTATTAAGCCTATATCAATCGGTTCGGAATGAAAACATCCTCTACTACTACCGATATGGGATATAGGAAAACACACGCTACATCCAAGCTTCTTAGTCAGCCATTACAGTTAGCCCAACTTTAAACTACAGGTCTAAATTCGCAGTGTGCTGAAGAAGTATGAAACTTGTACCAGCCTACATCCATGTTTATGAATATGAAAAATGCCAGCCCAATACTAACTCAATGAAAGTACCGTTTAGCCCATGTTAAGGATGACTATGAATAGAGCTCAAAGTGTTTACACATTTTTTTTCTTGCTGAAAATGTGCATACATTTTTTGGTTGATTCTGTACATAATTTGTGGCTCAAATAATTTACAAATAAATTAAACTTAATAATTTAAAGTTAAAGAAGTACATAAAGTTAATCTATAATATTATCACATACATACCTTAGCTGTATCATCCAGTATTAATCTATCCTCATCAAAGTCCATGTCAACAGAACCAGAACCAACTCCAGGTCTACGACTAGAACTTCCATCTGTACCTCTCCCAAGACCTTTCAAATTAGATTTTGGAGGTCTTCCTCTTCGACCTCGGCCTCTACCAGAACCTGAGGCTAAACTTGTGTTCAAACCTGAACCTCTGCTATCTGGTGATCTTGGATCTCTAAGATCCAAATCCTCTGGATAGACTACCCTGAAATAACAAATTCTTATCAGTTTGAAACACCATTTAAAACAATGAATTTAATATAGCAAAATTGTTCAATGTGAATTTTGGATGCTTAGGAATGAATATGCACTCGGTAGAACAACTGACAAGTAAACTCAAAATTTAATGCACGTGGAGAAAAATATAATCAACAACACACAGTTCAACAAGAGTACCTATGAAGACACGTGAAGTCAGAATGAAAAATTCAATGCCATAGCCGAAGATCCTGTTTCAAATCCCGGCTATGACATTGAATTTTTCATTCTGACTTCACGTGTCCATCTTAGCCTACACATGGCCAGTGTGAAAGAATTATCATTCCATTGGTACCTATGAAGAGTTTGCGAAGTTTGAGTGTTGTGTAGACGTGACAATTTTAATTAATTTCAACTAATGCTTTTAACAAGTTATCAGTTAAGACCTTTCAAATTATCTTTTAAAGAATAATTTCAGAATACACTAACTTTATTTTTGATTAAAGGAATTATATTCTATGCCGCTATATCCCACAGGCCTACCATCTGACCACTATGTTATTTGCCTCTATTTCATCTTGAAGGATTGTAGGGCATTTGGTCTATATACATCCAACAACCATTACTGATGGTTTTCTTTACCAAAACTAACTTCCTTATTTTATATACTCTTTGGGGACACAATAGATGATTATTTAAAAAAAATATTTTTCTTAAGGTCAGAGATTGTCTTCAGTCAGTGGAATGCTCTTATTTTATAATGAGAAAAACTACTTTGTGCAATGTTCACTGAAAAAATAATGTCAGTCTACATAATTTGCCAAAAAGCATTTCATTGAAGGCATTAACAATGCATATTAATTATGTAATTCCAAGAGAGAATACGAGTTTATCGATATATTTGCGAGAACGAATTTCAAGCAAATTTATCTGATGAAACTCTTAATCTCAAGTAGGATTTATTAAGACTATTCCATGAATAAAATATAATGGATTTTGTAAATAATTACTATTTTCTTACTTTGTTGCCAATATTCTGTCAACTTGTGAGATCATGGCATACTAAATGTATGAAAAGTCAATGAATCAATTCGGTGAATCAATTTGAGTTAGCAATGCAACCAATAGTACCTACCACAAGAGAGAGTCGTCGTAGATTGCTAACATAAGAACACAATAAGAGAATACGAAATGGCTTGCACTGAATAGGAATTGTGTTTTTAATCAATGCACATTTATATTATTTCAATTTCCAAATAAGTTATGTTGTATAAAATAACTACTGTATTTTCATTTTGTTCACTGGCAGCATGTGATGCATTAATCACTGCACATTGTTGCCTTATGTGTCCAGTAACAAGCTGATATTTTATCAGAAAAAATGCAGCCTTGCAACCCTAGGAAGCATATTATAACAATCTTGATTGGCAGATATCCAAGTGATTGCTAAATGTTATTAGTCAATACCATATGTTGTATGAATGGATTAGTCACTGCAAAACCTATACAATTTCAAAATACATTATTACTTTAGGTAGAAACATAAAAAAGTATTGTTGAAACCAAATACCAAAGACTATAGAAAAGTAAATTTATTATTAGTAGGTCTAAGTTGATTTTTAAGAGTGCAAGTGAAAAAGATAAAATGGTAATATCTGTTTGTATTTATTTTAGAAACAACAACTTCCAAATACGTAAAATATCAGTATTTAAAATGTATCAAAATAAGTAGGCCCTACCTTAAAAATCTCAAATACCTTTTTAGTCTAGTTCAAATTTGAAGCTAACTGCGAACAAGGAACTATGTTAACAATTTTGTAAAAATTGAGTTATTTGCAGGACAAAACAAAACAAAACAAACAGACCTACAGTATTATTATTATTGTCTAGGCCAAGATACCATCACACGTTCATACAACATCAGACACATGGGTGTTTATTTAGATTCGAAACTATATTTCTAAGCTCACACTGAACACATATTCACCCAAGCACTCAAAACTCTGGGATTAATCCGTTTTATTTCTGCTGATCTAAAAAGTCTAGAATCAATAATTACTCTTTATAAATCTCTTGTTCTTAGTGCTTTAGACTATTCGAGTGTAGCTTGGAACAGCATAACCAGTTCTGACAGCAATAAATTAGAACGTAAACAAATCAAATTTGTCTCATTAATACGTAGAAAGTTCTTCCAAAATCAAGACTTGCAGTATAGGCAAATACTAGATTTTCTGCAGCTAGAAACCTCCATAATAGACGCATGTCACCTGATGCTAATTTCACAGTAAATGTTTTTCGTGGTAATATAAATTGTAATTAGGTTTTAGAGAATTCAGGACTATGGGTTCCAAATTTTAGACACACAAGAAATCATTCATTATTCTTGGTCAAGGAGCCATACACCCTGCCAGTTTTCCATTGTGGAATTTCCGCTAACAAGAAATTTCTTAATGCTAATATATTTTAAATACAAGTATCTGACCTGACCTTTAAACACAGACAAATGACATATTAAGTCTGGAACAAATTAACAAATTAACCTCTTGGAATGTGCTGACTAGACTATACATGCAAATGGATCAATGGGGCCTCTATAGCTGACTTGACACAAATACAGTGTGTCCCACGCAAGAGTTAGCCAATGATGCGGGTTCCTGCGGTGCGGCTGGCACAGCTCCAACTCCCGAGCGATCGGGTGAAATATCTACGCTAATAAAGCCGCGAGTGGTGTAATGATTCAGGTTCTCACATTTACAGTTAAGATTACAATGAAAATAAACACGTACCTCATCACAAGAGATGTTGAAAATGTTCTCCTCTTGCAAATTTAGGAAATTTTCTTTCACGCGCATAAGTTCAGCTTCCGAGACAGAGTTCATTTCTCTTGTGATAGGGCTATGTGATATTGTCTTTAAGTTCTTCTAACAGTATGTGAATATTATTTATGGGGAAACGTGAAAAATAAAGTGTATAGGTCAATTTCCCATACATTACAAAGGAAACGGGTGAAATATCTACGCTAATAAAGCCACTGATGGTGTAATGGTTCAGGTTCTCACAAAGAAAAACTCAAGTGATTTATCTGGCAACACTGGCACATGTGTCGTTGAACTGCCACGACTTTGACTGTGTCGACAAAATAGGTCAGTATTCCTTCTGCTAGTGTCAAGTGTAGATGTGTTGTTACAATGCCACGACATAGGCCTGCATATACAATAGAACAAAGGATATTTATGTACGATTCGTATGTGATTACATCATCTTGCAAGGAGGCAAGACGTCGGTTTTTAGTCAAATTCCCAGGTGTACGTCCTCCAAGCAGAGAAGCCGTGCGAAAACTTGTAAGTAAACTTCGGGAAACGGGTTCGGTTCTCGACAGGAAACGAGGGACCAAGCGGCACGTACTTACTGAAGAGAAATTGGATGATCTTGGAGAACGATTAGAACATTCCCCTCAAAAATCTCTGCGAAGGCTTGCACAGCAAAGCGAAATTTCAAAGACCTCAGCATGGCGAGCTACCAAAATGCTAAAATTGAAGCCATATAAGATCTCTGTTGTCCATGAATTGCTACCACATGATAACGACAGTCGAGTGCAGTTCTGTACCTGGATGTTGAGGAATGTTGCTGATGTGGTAATTGATCCAAATTTAATCATGTTCTCTGACGAAGCATGGTTCCATTTACACGGCTATGTTTCGACACAGAACAATCGGTATTGGAGCTCTGAGAAACCCGATATAGTGCAACAAACACCATTACATGACCAGAAAATCGGGGTCTGGTGTGCGGTAAATGCATACAGGATAATAGGCCCAATATTTTTTGCAGATAGTGTGACAGTAAATGCAGAGCGTTATAGGAATAACATTCTTAAACCATTCTTTGAAGAACTGACCGATATTGAATGTAGTAGTGCATATTTCCAACAAGACTCTGCCACTGCCCATACAGCTGATGAGTCATTAAAGTTGATTCAAGAAATTTTTGAAGATCGAGTTATTAGTAGGGGTTTGTGGCCCGCACGGTCCCCAGATCTAACAGTATGTGACTTTTATTTATGGGGGAACTTGAAGAATAAAGTGTACAGATCAAACCCCCATACATTAGAAGAACAAAGACAATATCAAAAGAGAAATTAATTCTATCCCGGAAGCTGAACTTATGCGTGTCAAAGAAAATTTCCTGAAAAGATGCCAGTGTTGTGTGGATGCAAGAGGAGGACATTTCCAACATCTCTTATGATGAGGTATGTGGTTATTTTCATTGTAATTCCAACTGTAAATGTGAGAACCTGAATCATAATGCTATTAGCGGCTTTATTAGCGTAGATATTTAACCCGCTCGCTCGGGAGTTAGAGCTGTAGTCGGCGCGATACAGAAACCCGCATGATTGGCCAACTCTTGCGTGGGGCACACTGTACATGTTATGCATTGAACTCTCCAGATGTTACTTATAAAATCTAAGTGTTATTATAATTGTATAATTCCGGGGTGCGCAGGCAAAGAGAGTTAAGTCCACCATCCTCAAAAACTGAGATATGTCCATAGAGCTATAGATAAAAATGTTCTCTACATTTGTGTTAAGTCCAGTAAGTCATAATCAAAATTGTACGATAGTTATGGATGTGTGCCTCATGGGTTTATCCATCTCTAAAGCTATGTTGGGCTGGTATAGTGTGTTAAGTCACTCTAATTCTCAGTAACAAGAAAGTGGACTTAACTCTCTTTGCCCGGGCAAACCGGAATTATTGTATATCATGTCATCATTGTCATCGTCATCAACCCTGCATCATCAATCATCCTATTAAGATGGTTGTAAAAATTGTCTGTAACATCTTCAAATAAATAAATAAATAAATAAACAAGTGAAATTAATTATTATTATTATTATTACTGTTGTTTTTATTGTTATTGTTATTATTATTATTATTATTATTATTATTATAGTACTAGGCATCCCAACGCAACAAGCAACAATGGTTTTGGGGCACGTTTTCTCAAAACTCCTGAAATGTAACACACTGTTAAGCTTCATTTCTATTTCTCTCTTTCCTTCATGCCAAGGAATAGTAATGTAGTACATAAAATCCGAGCTATGAGGCATAACAAATGTAAATACAGTTATGGCTTCAAACTTCTAAACTCGAATGATTACTACCTGTATATAATGCGAGTGTTGGTTTCTGCATCATAAACCACATTCTTAGTTCTAGGTGCTGCTTCAAGATGCTGCTGCTGGAGAACTGTTGCTATCTGTCTCAACTGATCTTGTGATAAAGATTGCACACTGTAAAAGATGGAAATATCAAGAAATTACAATCACCATTTCGATTATTTCTGTAGTTGGCCTACATGTATATAGTTTGTATTTACGTTGTAGAATGGCACTGATTCAACTAAAGGGTCAATCCATATGAAATCATCCAATGGGTGTTGCTGACATGTTTTATTTAAGTATATATTTTCTGTTTCTATGTGTATCTGGGAGTACAAAACCATTTTTTTCACATTTTTATCACTAACGCTTTGGCAACTAGTGGCCATTTTGCTTAGAAGGATCTGTCGTTTTTGGCATTTTCAAAGGTTAGCGGTAAGTTAAATAACTATTTTATTTATGAAGATATCAACTTGAAGTAAAAACCATCTTAATCTACAAGAAACATTCTACAATTCATGTTATGACCAAAAATTAGTTAGGTCTTAAGGAAATAATCTAAAACTTTATTAGAAAATGCAGTTCCGATTAGAAAAAATTAACAACTTTATAAAACATTTTTTCATAGAAGGGATGAAAACACATGTTTCTTATTTTCCCCCCACAAAGATAAAGTAGATCACTAGATGCTAGTAAAATTTGAGATCATTTATGTAAATCCTTTAGGTTTTATGAGTCTTCAAATATCGAGATTTTGCAAAATTGTTGATTTTCAAATTAAAATATCTCAAATGGGACTGAACAGAAAAATCTGAAATTTTCTCAAAATATTCTTCTAGTGCCTAGTAATCAACATATAAAATTTCATCACTGTGTTCTGACCAGAAATATTTTATTTTTAATAAAGAAAATGCTAAAAAATAACACTGTCAAATGAGCAAATAACGGTGTTAAAATACAATAAAAACTGTCAAAAACAATATAATTTTTTGTTGTTGCTAGTAAAATTAAATATGTCATAAAACTAACATATTAAAGAATATTATAGGAGAAAAATTCATACCAATGCTCTACCAACTGAGCTAAGCCGGACTGCATATGACATGACTTGTCTGTCTGTGAGGTAGACCATTAGGGCAATCAGTCATAGGAGAGAGGTTCCATCTGGTGCTGTGAATTGAGCTCCAGCTTAGCTCAGTTGGTAGAGCATTGGCCAAACCATTGGCCAAAGGTCCTGGGTTCTAGTCCCAGTGCCGGAGGAATTTTTCTCCTATAATATTCTCATGTAATGTCCAACAGAGACAATAATCTGTGGTTCATGAATGCTTATATATCTTAACATATTAAATGTTCATTGGTAGTAGTCATAGTGATCAATACTCCAGCAGAAGGAGACCATATTGCCACATATGCTGAGCAATACAGACTCCTCTGAACCTCCTTTGTTCAGTAATCAGTAGCTGTGCTTGACTGAAAATAGCAAAAACGTTGCCCCTTCACTTAAAAAAATATCAATTTCACCAAACAGCCATTTCATAAAATAATGGAATTTTTCCCTCAAAGAGAGAAGTTATAAAATTATTGCAATTGGGTGGTCAAAAATAAGTTTAAAACCTCAAATTCTCTGAATTTTAAGGACTTAGGTGTATCTGAAGTGGTTTCATGTGTAAAATCTGTCGATTTACTTATTTATTGCATTGAGTTACTTTTTTTTGCCATTTTTAGCATGATTTTAACACTCTTTAATACCAAGTAGTCAAGAGTAATCAGCTATGTCCATTTTCATTTGAGAAAATATACATCTTAAGGTACAATTTGGTATAAGATTAACTTCAAAAAATATGTGTGGTTAATTACTATGTAAAATAACAATCAAGGGAATTTTTGTCCCACCAGTAACCGTGATAGTTTTGTTAAATTATTATTAATTAGTTAAATAAATGTTTTGACAACCTGGAAACAGTTTATAATTTGTATTTAATCCCTCATACCTTCATTAATAACAACATTAAGACCCTAACAGTAATAGCAGAATAGAAAATGAGCTTTTGTTTTGCATCATTAAAATCAGTGTCCAAATTATGTCCCACCCGTAACAGATTTTGAAAAACAAATTTAAAATATTCAGAAGAAATTTTAAATAATGCTTTGCATGTAGTGTGAAGGAGAAGAGGCATTGTAAATTTTACAGAATGTGAAGAACCAATTCTAGTTTATTATTTATGATATGTAATAAACAAAAATAGCTTCTATAATTTGTCAGAATGTCCCACCCGTATTTATGAAATGGCTGCCAACCACCAGTTCTGATCATAATGCAGGCAACAATGTCCTTTACTTCGAAAGGTCTTATTTCATTTTTGGGCAAAATGGAAATACTGTGTTCACCATAAATATAACTTTTTGAGTGAATGTAACACCTTATGATGATAGAAGTTTGTTCCACAGCTGAGCCAAAGGTTTAAAAAATGTTTATACAAGTGTATAGGAAAAACCTTTAATTTCCTCAGAACAAAATTTGAACACTTCTTCTGCTGAAGTCATCTGGTCCAAATATGGTCTTTGCAAACTAGCCATCGAGACAGCCCTCTTTGTACCCCCTCCAATCCCATCGCAAGCATTCCCGGTCATTAACATGGCTTCTAGAAAGTAGGCAGAAAGTGAATATTAATTAATTTTGATTATGCACTATGATAAACCTTCCAATTCAAAGTACCTGACTGAAGTTGAGCCTACAGAGGTTTAGAAATGGCTTGCTGAGACCACTTAAACTCCTTTTTTGTCATCCACATGCCTGATTTTTGTGTCATCCACATGTCTCATGAAGGGGTATGTGGATGACTCTCAAGTCATGTAGATGAATGTAGGATACTATTGTGTTTGCCGTGTCTGTGACCTGTACTGAAGATCTTAAAACTGAATAAATGAATTTCTGCTTGATTCCCCCTCCCCCAAAACCATAAAAACACAGTTTCGTTAAAATTACATTAATTCCGGAGTATGCACACAAATTTGCAAATTTGATGCAAAATCAACTGAAGTATGCTGAGAGAAATATGAAATCACATAAAGAAAAGCAGATTGTTGCCAAAGTTAGTCATTAATGTGGCCTTCTGCCATCCACATGTACACGGATGTCATCCACATGGCTTTAAAAAAATAAAGAAATTAAAATAAATAAAAATATAAACATTTAAGCTCTGCTGGTGTCATATTATAATCAAGTAACCCCTGAAGTATTTTTGTGATTTTTTTTAGATTTTTTAAACAAAGTAAAAAATTTGGATTTTACACACTCCAAATTTTCCCGTATTTGAAGAATCACCCATATATGTATGTGATATAGACACAAGTTCCTTCTGTAAAGAACAGGATTTTGAATGTTGTTCAGCCAGATTGGATTCTGACAATGATACATTTGTAATACTAACCATTTACAGGGCACCATCAGGTAATTTCAGTTATTTTGTAAATCAGTTAGAAAGGGTCCTTAATTCACTGTTTAGTACTAACGTAAATACTGTGTGGGGACTTTAATGTAGATTTCTCAATTGATAGTGAGAAGAAGATCAGACTGATATCTTTATTGGGTAGCTAAGTTATAATCTAGATTTCATAGTAAACTTTCCAACTAGAATTCAGAACAACTCTCAAACAACAATCTATATTAATAAAAATGAATTACCAAATGGTTGTTGCCGCATCACTTGAGAACGGCTCGACCGATTTGGCTGATTTTTGTTTTGTTGTGTACATAATTGTCAGGACAAGGTTTGTATGAAAGAACATTTTTGGAAAATCCACAGGAAAAGTCGGAAATGTGAAATGAGGCACAGTTAGAGAGTTCTGCTGTCAATTGTTTACGTAACGAAAGTATTGTTTACGGTGTTCACATAGGGCTTTTGGAAACTATATTATAATACTGGGCTTAAACAAATTCTGACACTATCGATAACTTTCTCTACCCTCGACATGGAAAATATAATTTTTTCACTTCACATTCTGATGAAGAATAAGCGGTCGTATTACAGGGACAACTTAAGTGTGTGCCAGTGAGTATCCTATATCGGAAGTCGGTAACAAATCCTATCCACTGATACGTCATTCATAGCTGTAGGCTTTGTATTAGTTGAGAAATAGGCCTAGGGATGTTTATCAGAGGCCCTAAGCATCTAAAAGAAGATAAAATGGGATGGAACATTTTCAGTCCTACGCGCGCAGTATATTATGTCCCAGGTCTTGGGAAGGAAAGTATGAAAGTGATATTGAATTTCTTTTTTACTCCAGCCCCGAAACGGTTGTATGGTAATATGAGAGTGAGAAATACAATTTTCTGTCAAGACAATACAATCTTAAGTAACCGGAATTTCTTTTTCTTCTTATTTGCACTCCTCCCAGGCATGGTGTGTAGAAGCAATGGAATGCAACATTCGAATCCTCTATGAGCCATAAAAAGCTATATCTAGCGTTTTCTGAGGGAATAGTCTGAGTGCCAGTAGTATTGACATTGAAAAGTCAAAGAATAAATGTAAAAAAGCGTGAAGTTTAATTAATTAATACGATAGCACAAACAAACAAAAAAGATAACATCGATATAGTCTATCTTCGGACGAGTTCAATAAATTTTGCATTCAATCCATTGAAGAAATGTGTTGTACAATAAATAAGCTTGTAAAGAGCACTTGGCTTATCAGAAAGCTGCAATTTTAATCTTACAGAAGTATGTCCTGAGGTAATTCATAAAATTTTGAAAAATTTTAAACCTTCTAATAGTGTTGATTACTACGATCTGTCCTCTAACTTGTTGAAAGATGTTATTGACTGTGTAATAGATCCTCTTACTTCATGAATAAATATAGTCCACACTATCCACTGATTAAAATGTCTAGGTCAAAGTTAATACAATTATTTAGCACAGTGGATAAAAAACAACTGGGCGCAACGTTTCGACTATTCCTTTTAGTCATCCTCAGACTGCACTCTGTAGCTGACTGGGCCAGACGAAGAACAATCCTCGACTTTCTCCCTCGATATGTCATGATCAATCCTAAATATCATGTTTCTGTGATATTCCCTCTTCCATGTCTCTGGAATGTTGTACCCTACTTCCTCCACGAAACATATGCATGGATCTGCAGTCAGTGACGCTAGCCAGAAGACCATGCCGGCGGTCAGCAATGTCTAACAGTAGTAAATTTATATACAGTATTTATAATGTGTTATTGTACGTTAGAAACAGTGTTTCAAAAGTAGTATTGAGGGGCAATATACACAATTACAATACTAGAAGAAATGTTTCAAAAGTAGTATTGAGGGGTGATATAGGCCTACACAATTACAATACTAGAAATAGGGCAAGTAGGACCTATAGATGTGCCATATCAAAGATTGTCAAAGTCACAAAATTCTTATTTAGTTCTCGGAATAAAGATGTATAATAAGCAGGGCCTGGATTCTGATGACCTCAAATTGTTTGAAAAATGACCTATAAAATTACCCTAAATTTTAAAGAAAATGACTTAATAATTATAAAAAATGACCTAAAACTTATATTTTATTTATAAAAAATTATTATTGTACACACAAAGTTGTAGACTAGTTTGTACATAATTGTAAAAACTGTAAATAACTGTAATGTTGTGAATGTTTTCTCACGGAAATTTATACTGGCGCTGAGTTACTGGCGAGTCAAAATTCGACATTTCCTTTTGTTGTTTTGTTGTCTCAAATCCAAGCAGGTGGCAGACTCTCATGCCAAGTCAATCTAATAACAATAGTAATATAATACAAAACTTTGGCGTTTCTTTGATCCTCATTTCTGACTGAGACATGACAACAATTAATGCCGAATGTTTCCCTTCTTGCATTAAACAAACAACACTTCAAAGACAGCACCGCTAGCGACAAAACAAGTTAATACACTCAATGTAAATACATGAAAATGACTAAATAAGGAAGCAAATGACATGAAAATGACAAAATAATGACGTAAAATTGAGATAAATGCCCTAAAAATATAAAATTGAATAAAATGACAAAAAATAACCTAATAAAAATGTATTTCTGTAATCTAGAGGCCATGATTAGGATTTAACTACAAGTTGGCAATGTTTATGCAGCATCAATAAAAAGACGACATGTCATTAGAATCTGGGCCCTGATAATAAGCTACCATATTTTACGGACTGTAAGACACACATTTTTACCTTGAAAACAGAACCTTGAAAATTGGGTGCATCTAATGGTCCGAAGTACATTAAAAATTTAAAATTATGGTAAATACTTCTGAAATATAAGCAAGGTGTTGTAAATGATAAGATAGTTACAAATTTTGGTGCAGATTGTACATCAATGCACTTGTCACAATTGTAAAATGAGGGTGGCTGGAATCCAGGTATGCTATGCAAAAAGAAAGGAATATTGAGTTCTTTTATACGAAAGGAGTTGTCTCCGCCGGGTGGTTTAAATGAAGACAATGACCTCTCAACAGCCTTATCCTGTTGCACTTAACGTACGCTGAATTGAGGGTTAGAGGTTGAAAAGTATTTTCAGTCTTTCATGAGAAATCAGTTCAGTTGTTAAAATTTACGCAATGCCACCATTAGAGAAAAGATTTTCGTACAGCGCAGATTTTAAGTTAGAAGTGAATTACACTGAGGTATATTATTCCCTTTAAAAATGTTCGTTTAGAATCACATTAAGTTAAATTTCTTTTCCTTTAAATTTCCATCCTAAAATCAACGTGCGTCTTATAGTCCGTAAAATACGGTACCGGTAAGTATAAATTAAAAAGAATCACCTGTAAAAATTTTTAAAGTTATATTATATAAATTACTTGTTAACAATCCCTTTTACGCTGTTGATGTATTTTTCAAAACTGAATTTACTGTATTTTAATACAATTTTTTAGAATAAATGACCTTAGAGTTTGTATATTTGTATATTAATGACTAACTTTGGCAACAATCTGCTTTTCTTTATGTAATTTCATATTTTTCTCAGCATACTTCAGTTGATTTTGCATCAAATTTGCAAATTTGTGTGCATACTCTGGAATTAATGTAATTTTAACGAGACTGTGTTTTTATGGTTTTGGGGGAGGGGGGAATCAAGCAGAAATTCATTTAATCAGTTTTAAGATCTTAAGTACAGGTCACAGACACCGCAAACACAATAGTATCCTACATTTATCATCTACATGACTTGAGAGTCATCCACATGTACCCCTTCATGAGACATGTGGATGACAAAAAAGGAGTTTAAGTGGTCTCAGCAAGCCATTTCTAAACCTCTGTAGGCTCAACTTCAGTCAGGTACTTTGAATTGGAAGGTTTATCATAGTGCATAATCAAAATTAATTAATATTCACTTTCTGCCTACTTTCTAGAAGCCATGTTAATGACGGGGAATAAAAACGTTTTCCTTGAAAATGATACAAAGTCGTTTGTTAATCCCAAACTGTTTGTAAGCAAGCAAAATTCAACCTTACAATTCAACCACAAGCTGCCCTGTTGGCTTTCTAACACTGTTGCCAGTTTTACAAATTTCTCATTTCTGCAGAAAAAATTCCATTCTTTTCAGCCATGTGGATGACCAAAAACCCTTGGGACATTCTTTATGTCATTAGGTGGGGTGACAATTTTATTTCATTTTATTTTTTAGGGGTTAATATTCTTCACCCATTCATACTCTTCAATCAAAATTAATTAATATTCACTTTCTGCCTACTTTCTAGAAGCCATGTTAATGACGGGGAATAAAAACGTTTTCCTTGATAATGATACAAAGTCCTTTGTTAATCCCAAACTGTTTGTAAGCAAGCAAAATTCAACCTTACAATTCAACCACAAGCTGCCCTGTTGGCTTTCTAACACTGTTGCCAGTTTTACAAATTTCTCATTTCTGCAGAAAAAATTCCATTCTTTTCAGCCATGTGGATGACCAAAAACCCTTGGGACATTCTTTATGTTCATTAGGTGGGGTGACAATTTTATTTCATTTTATTTTTTAGGGGTTAATATTCTTCACCCATTCATACTCATTGACAGGAAAAAAGTTGAAAAGGAAATAACATTTTGTTTTGTGGAAAAATGCATTAGAATATACAAAACCGAGGTTTGGGACAGGGCATGTGGATGACATTTCATTGAATGAAATTCGATTTTGGAATATCAGAATTTAAAGTTAGTGACATTTCAAACTGATAGTTGTAGTATGGAAGTAGTAGAAACAAACTTTTATTTTAATTTTTTTTTAAGTTGAATTTGAAGGGAAATATCACTCCGGAACGCAAATTTTCCCGTATTTGAAGAATCACCCATATATACGAGGGTTGATCAGAAAGAAAGGTTACAAGCCGCAGCATTTGAAAACTACATATTATGGAGAACTTTTGTTTCCGCAGAGTGGAGACAGAGGGCGCTACTTGTGATACAGCTGGTGTGCGGGTAGGAAGTGAAAGTTCCCAGACGATTAAGGATGATTGAAATGGCAAGACGCTTAGAAAATTGGTCTCGTTTGGAAGTGCAAGCCGTCATTTGATTTTTATGGGCAAAGAATGTGTCCGCATCTGACATTCACAGTTGAGTGAAGGTGTCATCCTCCTGCATGACAATTCCAGGCCCCATACTGCTCAAGCAATGCAGGAATTGATGCGACGGTTCGGGTGGGAAATCTGGAGTCATCCCCCATACAGCCCAGATTTGGCACCCAGTGACTATTTGCTGTTTCCGAAGTTGAAGGAGCACTTGCCCGGCAGTCGGTTCTCTTCAGACAGGGCTGTGAAAACATCCGCCGAGACCTGTCTCAATGGACAGGGAGCTGATTTTTACCAAGACGGGTTATACAAGTTGCTTGTACATTCTTATAAATGCCTAAATAGACTTGATGATTATGTTCAAAAGTGATAGGCATGCATGCCTCTTAATTCCTTTTTGTACTTTCTGTCTATTGTTAATAAATATTTCTTTATTCGATTTGTAACCTTTTTTTCTGATCAACCCTCGTATAAGTTATATTTACCTCTAGTATGTCCCACAAACAGTCACTGGACTGACTTAATTTTGAAAGGAAACCTACACTTGTCTAACAGCAGTTTTCAAGATAAAACTTACTTTTGAAGCTCTGTATCAATGAGATTACATTTTGTAATACATATTATTATGGAATTAACAGCCAATGTTGCCGTTGTTTTTACCATTTTTTTTAACTTGATAGACCATTTTGGAAGACAGCTTTTCAAATAATCTCTGCTTGTTTTATGCATTTTTATTACATTATAAATTCCTCTGTTAACATACCTGTGAAATGTCTGTCCATGTTGAACCAACTGAATAGGATTTTCACTTGAACCAAGCGGTTTTGTAGAGTTGAAATTAGGTACAGGCATTCTTGTAAGAGCAGCTGATACCATGTTGGTGACTTCAGGTGTTGCAGTTGTAGGAACCTTGTTTGCAGAAGATGGATTAATTGAAACAATTTTTGGAGTAGGTGCAGATGTACTTAGTGGCTTACCAGATGTTGGGGTGGGAATGTTTGTAAACTTGCTGGTATTGTTTATAAAGGGTTGATGTATTGTGCGACTTGTTGCATTGCCAGCAACAACTCTAATCATGCCATCAGCTGTAGATGTACTAGTACCAGTTGAGGCTGATATGCTACTTGAAGAAATAGCAGTAGTATTTGAGCTCAGTAAAGGAATTCCTGTCAAAGTTGAATTGTTCGCAGTAACAACATGAGTTGTATTTGAAGAATTTGATGTAGAAAGAAGTGTGGGAGTTGACTTCAAAACACTAGAAAGATTACTTGAATTGAGGAGGGACTGGTTTCGATTGGAAGAGACAAATGAGCTGGATAGCCTTCCTAATGGTGTATTGCTAAGTTTTGTAGTCACAGAACTTGTACTAGTGTTGCTGCCTGGAAGAATAACATACGATGTTTTGGTTTGTTTATCTAGTGAGATGCTAGAACCACTTATTTTGGAGGAATGATAGCTATTTAAAGACAGAGTCTGCTGTAAAGATGAATTTGGAAGAGAAACAGTTTGAACAGTTGGTATAGAAAGAGTCACTGATTGTTGCACCGGTGTAATGGATAAGGGCACTGATTGCTGCCCTGAGGATACTGATGAAATAGAGACTGGCTGCTGTATTGATGATACTGTCATGGGAAGCGAACCAATAGACGATAACGAAGCATTTGTTGAGGCACTAACTGACGATAAACATGTGTTTGTAAAGTTACTAATATTATTTAAGTTCACTCTTACATTTTTCTGTTGAAGTGTTTCTTCACAAGGTTCGCTTTTTAATTCATTGTCAATACTTGAAAACTGACTATCTTGAAGAAGACTGCCATCATTTTGACCATCTTGAATTTTTACAGTATAAGTCACCTGTCCATCTATGTAATGAGGAATTAATGTCAATGGCGTTGCTTGACTTTGATCATTAATGAAAGTATCAACAGATGAAGACAGCACCCCCATATTCTCCCTGGATGACTCGAGCACATGTTCATTGTCTTCAGTGGTACTGGAGGACTGTACTACGTCTGTACACGATGCACTTGAACCCAAGTCGTTCTCAAACATAACCTCACCTGAATTAGGTTTATCATCTTCTGAGTAAACCAATCGGTTATTTGGTTCATCAGTAATATATACACCACTGTCTGCTGCATGATCAGATATATCTGACTGTACTGGTTTCTCTTCATTATCCATAGAAAAATGGAAACCCAGAGCTTCTGCTTGTTCTACTGTCAACTGAATAGTATGAGTTTCGCCTTGATCCCCTTGAAAAATAGCTACTAAATTATCATTTGGATCTCCTACCTCTTCAGTCTCTGCTATAGGTGTATTGTACTCATCAATAGGATCTTCTAAGGGGTCTTCTGTAGGAGCAGACACTTCTTGAAGAGCCTGTTGTATTAAATCGGCGTTTATTTCGTTTATTGAATTGTCTCCAGCATCCCCTTGTAAAATAATAGTTTGCCCGTTTACGAGGAGAACTCGTGTTTGTTGAGATGTTTGGTCGTCTGCCATTGTTTATTGAAGTACAAATCATTGCAATTTAACAAGAATATTATGCAGTTTATTTACTTCTTAACATACGTGGTTAATAATATTACAGAAGGCAACCTCTGAAAGTCACAATTATTGCTTTTACAGGCCCAGCGTCGTACATTTAACTCTCGTATAACTTCCATTTTCTGTTTTCCTACGGTTCCAACGCACACTAGCGCCACCCCACGGTTATGTGGGAATTGAAAATCGATAGTGAGCTCGAGAAGGTCCGTGGTTCAATGGTCGATGACTCTCGCAATCTCTCGCAGGATCGGAATCCGCAATCACAAAACCTGTCATAACACAAGACTGACAATCTTGTTATGGAAAACCGAAAAATACTTCTAAAATGAACCTTTTATTCAACATAGTTTTTGTATTATTCAGTTTAATTGTTTATGAGTCTATTATATCCTTTCTGTAATTTTTTAAGTCTACGGCTATAAAATAACAATGCTGTACATTGCTGATTCTGAATGAGCACTATTGTTTATTTTGACTGTGAGGTTGTAAATAGAGTAACATTCAAACAAATCATAGGACAGATTCCTCATTATGTCATGACATGTGCTAAATATGCAGCACTTCCTATGGGGGAAGTTAGTGCTGGTATTAGTGGCAGTAGTAGCAGTGTTGCAAGTGATTCACCTTATTTTACTAAGTAGATTAGAAGCAAAACACCACCACCATGAAGAACAAGATGAACATTCAGTCTCATCTGGGAATGAGGTTAATAGTTAGACTTACTTCTTTATAAATATAATTACTATAGGTACACTGTATTTCAAACATTCAGTTTAATTTGCAGGCAGAAGCAGCCTTTGCATCTCTGGTACGATCGTTACATCAAGGAAGGGTCCTGGATACAAGTGGTGAATACCAGCTTGTCCCAAATTTGGCTCCAGGAAGTAGACAACCCCCACCTCGTCCTCCCAGCACTGTCCCAGATGTAGCTTTAGTCAGCCAGTGTTCATTTAATCATTTGCATCATATTGTACCAATGGTACAGAGGTGGCAGGTACGTGTTGTTGTTACAAGCTTCAAAGAAATTCTTAAGAATAGAGTGAATTAGATATTTATTTGGAAACCACTATCCATTATCGACACTGGAAAAGTCTCGAGTCACATGTCAAAAAATATTTTCTGTTGAAAATTCTGTACCTGTAGATATCAAGATTTCAGGATAGAATAAAATACTTCCTCCACCTTAATGCTTTCTATAGTATTAGTGGGTTATTGCATAAGCTTTCACTATTTAATAAATAAGGCCTATATTCTTTTCCAGGGCCCTATTTCTGTGGCAGTGTTTGCTGAAGACCATGAACTTTCTGAAGCTCTATGGAGGATTGCAGGTCTACGACTCTGTTACTCTGCAATCCGCCACAATGTATCTTTTCAACTAATATCCCCTCTTCCAGCAGGAGGCCGCCCTCCCCTCACTGTCCCTGCAGATCCTTCTCCTCCATGCCAAATACTTGCTCCAGATTCTACACCACAAAAGAACAATTATGCTGGTAAAAGGCGCTTCCCAAATAATTTGTTGCGAAATGTCGCTCGCCGTGGAACTTCAGCAGAATTTGTTCTAGTTGTAGATATTGACATGCTGCCCAGCTTGAACCTTAGACAGGTAAACATGATGAATTAATTTAATATTATTCCCGATTTCGCTGTTAAAATATATAATTTACTTGCATTCAAAAGGCACAGTCATTATTAGAACTCGGCAAACAATAATACACAGATGTGTGATATCCTTCATTTATTTATAAAAGGCTTAAAGCCTATTAACCTTGCCATCACCTTATGTGTTGGTTGTCGACTCTGTGTTGGTTGTCGACTCCTTTCAGAAGGGGCGATAGTGGCCCACAGTGCTAATATTTTCTCAGAAAGTGCATTATTCTATTTTAGAATGTCTGCAGATTTGTGAAAGCATTAAAATTGCAATATCATGGATTTCAATACTAAGACTTTTCAGTCTTGAATACATATTTCTAGATTACACATATTTCTTGCTTTATAATGCAAAAATATTTCAGTTGTAGGCCTACACACATTCTTATGGTAGTTTCATAGTAGAAAGTGGTACAGTTCAACCCACTCATACACCCTCTTGTACAAATGAGGTTTTTTAAAGTTGGTATTAGGCTACTATTGCTTATTTGCCACTTTTACTTGCCTCTCAGGTTATATCGATTTTTTTTTTTTTTTTTCTATTTTGTGTAAGGTTCCTGTGTTCTGAACACAGAAGATTATGAAGAACTATGGTACAACCTTTCAGAAATTGAATTTAATATGTAGACAACAATTTGAAAAGAATATGGAAAGCTTCACATCTCTTTTATTTGCCTTTTTCAGGATTTTTATGATTTTGCTGTGAAGAATAGATTATTCAGCGAGACGCACCATGAAGACAAAACAGTATATGTAGTTCCTGCTTTTGAAGCACGTGAAACAGTAGAACCACCTCGCACAAAAGCAGAGCTTCTTAAATTTGCTGATGGTGGAGATGTTCGTCCATTTTACATTGAATTGTGTTGGAAGTGCCAGGTAATGAAGTTCAGTATAATTGTTATGGTACTTCTCTTGAATAAATTCATTTAAACATCTTTCTGATTTCTGTAAATTGAAATGATTAGATCAAGAGGGTATTAACTAATTTCTAGGTACATACTGATTATGAAGCTTGGCAAAAAGAACCTCCATCAACAGGCCTGGCCCCTCTTTTCGAAGTCCTATGGAAGGATCCTTGGGAACCATTTTATATTTCTCGAAATTCAGTTCCATTCTATGATGAGAGATTCAAGCAGTATGGTTTCAACAGAATCAGCCAGGTAATACTACTGTATATTTATTATTAAAAAAGGAAGGCTTTCAGCTTTCCCCACAGGGAGGTTAGCCAGAACAGACAAAACATAATTTAAACAATAAGTTCATGATTGAAGAAACAAACTAAACTAATAGAATAATTATAATTTGAGTTGAACTTAGACACTTATGCTTCACTTACCAACTTTTTGGTAGAACATGTTTCAAGGACCCTTGTCCCCATCCTCGGCTACGTGTCCAACGGCTACGAGTTGGACACGTAGCCGAGGATGGGGACAAGGGTCCTTGAAACATGTTCTACCAAAAAGTTGGTAAGTGAAGCATAAGTGTCTAAGTTCAACTCAAATTATAATCATTCTATTATAGTTGCTTCACTGTTTATGTTCCATCATTTTTTTAAACTAAACTAAGTTAATTAGACAGTATTCAGAAGTAAGACATAAAGGACTGAATAGGGTACTTAGGCCAGATTCATATGCTCATTACATAGGTTACTGGTATTGCAAAAGATTTGCTTCAGAAACCAAGATTTCAAATTTACAAATTGTTAAGGAATTACAAAATTCAGATCACATGCAGGATTGTAGCATAAAAGGTTTGAATTTTTCTCAACGAATATTATATAAAAGTTCTTCACAGGCTAACAGCCGAGTCAAGGGTTTAAAAAACTCCGAGCTTTCAGACTCCATCTCTGAGTCCTTCTTCTGGGAAACTGGTGAGAAGGCGGAAGGGGCCTGTATATATAGTCCGGAGCAGTTAGTGGGTTCCAGCCAATGGCAGCGTCAGTAAAACTCTGTTGAAAAATTCGCCTAGTCGGAGAAGACAGACATCACGGGGAACACAGATTATGTGCGTCTCTTCTTTAAAATGTTGAGGGCCGGTTTCCAAGCCTTGCTTAGAGGAAGACCTTTGTTTCTGTTTATGATGTTGTTACTGAGACTGATTTCAATGGCCTCTTTAACCAGCCGGTCCATATACCCATTCGTCTTGTCCAGGATCTTGGTCTGGTCATAGAGCATTCTGTGATTTTGCTCGATGCTATGTTGTGCTACAGCAGACTTGTCCGGATAGAATAGTCTGGTACACCTATGATGTTCCTTGCATCTGTCTGCCACGGTGCGTCCAGTTTGGCCAATATATTCCATCCCGCACTCACAAGGAATGCTGTAGACTCCAGGAGACTTCAGGCCTAGGTTGTCTTTCACTGATCTAAGGTGGTCTTTTATTTTTGGTGGTGGAAGCGAGACCGTTTGGATTTTGTGTCTACGTAGAATCCTCCCGATCTGATAGGAGACAGGTCCGCAGAAAGGGATGAAAGCTCTATTGAGTCGTTGATTACCATCTGGGTCAGCTCTTTTCTGTCCTTCCATTTTATCGGTCCTTTTCAGGGCCAATCTAAATTCTCTGTTGCTGTATGAATTTTGGAGGAATGTGGTTTCTAGATGAGATATTTCTGTGGGTAGACTCTGAGTGTCGGAAATAGCAACGGCTCGATGTACCAAAGTTGAAATGACAGAACGTTTCTGGGATGGGTGGTGGAAACTCTGACCATTTAAGTACAAATCAGTGTGAGTTGGCTTCCTTCTACACTTTGTGTCCTAGTGTACCATCCTGTTTTTTGTATATGCATATGTCCAAAAATGGAAGGCAGCCGTTCTGTTCTATTTCCATGGTGAAATGGATCTTTGGATATATCCCATTGAGGTGGGTGAGAAAATCCTGTAATTTGTCCCTTCCATGCGGCCACACAACAAATGTATCATCAACATAGCAGAAAAAATGTGATGGCTGGAAAACGGTCGTTCTGAGGGCCAAATGCTCGAACTCCTCCATGTAAAAATTAGCAATAGCAGGTGACAAGGGTGAGCCCATTGCCTATTGTACTTCACTAATCAGTCAACTTTTTTTTTCAATGCTTCTTTCCATTGTTAAAAATTGCCTATCATATTATGCTAATTTTTCTAGGTTTTCTCTAATTTCAGCAACCAGTTGGATTCATATTATGAAGACTAGAGTTGATTTGGATTTAATTTTATTATCCACAATTTAGTAATTCTCATAGATTGTGAATATTCCAGATTGCAAACATACTTGTTTTCATTCGTGAGTTATGAGTGAAAAACTGGCAGAAAAAGTGATTTTTTCCTCTATTGAAGCATAAGTTTTTGGTAATACATTTTAATTGTCAAATCAATTGCAGGTGGCTTGGCCTTCTTACTATTAAAAATATTCTGTTTCATACCCTTATCAATTTAAAAGGTGGACGTAAAAGAACTAGTTGAAAGTTTACATGATTTTGATCAATATGATATACAAATACTGCATTATAAAAATCATATAAAATTTAGTATATTATATAGTATAATATTTAGTATTATTCTGATCTGATGTGATCTGATTTCCTATATCATCTATGTTGGGGCGAAGGGCCTCCGAATGGAGGTTGCTGTTACCGATGGGAATTTTCTTCTTCTTCTTCTTCTTCACTTCATGGCATAGGCAATCAATTGCCTGTTCCGCCTTCAAAGTCTTCCAACCATTGTCTCCTGGGTCGGCCCACAGATCTCTTTCCTTTAGGTTTATATTTCATAATCTGTTTTGTTAGTCTTGTATCAGGCATTCTTTCAATGTGTTCTTTCCATTGTTTTTTAAAATTGATTAATCTATCATTCATATTAAAAATTTCTAGTTCTTTTCTTATGCTCTCATTTGTTATATGGTCTTGCCTTGTACATCCCTTTATACTTCTTAGAAATTTCATCTCTGTAGCCTGTATTTTACTTTTTTGTTAACGTCCATGATTCACTTCCGTACGATAGAACAGGTGCAGCCATAACCTTATAAAACTTTAGCTTCGTATCTTTGCGTACTTTGTTTCTAAACGTCCGATTAATTGATCCACATATTCTCTGAAATTTACATATTTTATTATCCACATCATGTTCTCTGTCGTACCCAATATCACTTCCCAAGTAATTAAAGTGACTTTGTTACAGGTATGCTTATTTTCAAAGAGAGGGCAGAGGGATAGGTGGTAAGCCCATTGCCTCTCATTTAGTATAGTTATATTGTTATTAAGATCAAACATGATGTGTATATTCAAAAGATTTCATCATTTAAATAGTGTGAGAGTGATAGTATTCTTTCTTTAAGTCAATAATGAGATAATTTTTATTTTATTAATATGAGTTGATTAACACACTTGAACCTCACTTACCAATCATTTGGTAGGACGCGTTTCACAGGCCATGTAGTTGACATGTAGTTGAAGATACAGGCGAATGGCCTGTGAAACGCGTCCTACCAAATGATTGGTAAGTGAAGTTCAAGTGTGTTAATCAGCTCATATTAATAAAATATTGATTCACTTCACTGTGTTAAGTTCCAAACTCTTTATAGTATTTACTAGCTTAAAAGGCCCGGCGTCGCCCAGGTTTTTATTTTGTAATTTGAAATTAACTTGATGGACTTTTGATTTTCAAATTCTAGAGCCTTGTATAATATGTACGTAGAACTTGAAATGAAGAACGACTTATCACAATCAAACTACTCCCTCAGAAAACGCTAGATATAGCTTTTTACGGCTCACAGAGGAAGTCGAATGTTGCATTCCGTTGCTTCTACACACCATGCCTGGGACGGGTTGAAATAAGAAGAAACATAAATTCCTACTACATAAGATTGTATTGTCTTTATGGAAATTTTTATTTCTCACTCTCATGTTACCATACAACCGTTTCGGAGCTGAAATTTAAAAAAATTCAATATCACCTTCATACTTTCCTCCCCCAAAACCTGCGACATAATATACTATTGAGAATGTTCCATCCTATTTTGTCTTCTTGTAGTTGTTTAGGGCCTATGATAAACATCCCTATACAAAGCCTATAGCTATCAGTGACGATTCAGTGGATAGGATTTTTTTTACCGACTTCTGATAGGCCTATAGCAAACACACTGGCACACACTTAAGCTGTCCCTGCAATACGACCGCTTATTCTACATCAAAATGTGAAGTGAGAAAATGATATTTTCCACATCGAGGGTAGAGAAAGTTATGTGACTGCTTCACATTGTGCTTTATTTTCTTGGCTTTCATTCTTCAAGAATTATTTTCACAAATGTATGAATTACATCGACAGCATGATAATTTGTTAAAGCCCCCAAAGTCCTTTGTGAACACTGTAAACAATACACTGTTGTCATGTGATAAGTGAATTGCATTTCATTTTTCAGTATAATATTTTCAGAAATTATATAAGTTTTCAAGGGAGGGAGTGGTTTGTTTGAATTTTAGTGTTCACCGCGTTACTTCCCGGGCTTTCAAGGGAGGGAGTGGTTTATTTGAATTTTAGTGTTCACCGCGTTACTTCCCGGGCTTAACTGGGTATGTGCAAAATTTCGTGCAAATTGGTCAAGAAATGTAGGTTTGGATAGGGAACATACATACCCACATACATACATACATACATACACACTCGATTTGGTTTGGTTGCAAGATTCACACTTCTTTTTTTTTTAACGAAAGCATTTGACAGCCGAGCTCTCAAACTGTGAATATGTCACACTTATTTTGTCACACTTCAATTTTTTTAATCTCTTTTTTGTTATGTAAACAATTGACAGTAGAACTCTCTAACTTTGCCTCATTTCACATTTCCGACTTTTCCCGTGGATTTTCCAAAAATTTTCTTTCATACAAACCTTGTCCTGACAATTACGAACACAACAAAAAGGAAATCAGCCAAATCGGTCCAGCCGTTCTCAAGTGATGCTCTGTCATACATTTTGGGAATTCATTTTTATTAATATAGATAATATAAGTTCAGCATGTTAAATCACAGAGTTTGCATAGACACTTATCGATGGTGTCATGAAATTGGCTTTGGGTACATATGCGGTGATGAAGTTTGTGGGCTGCTACTCTTGCGTACAGATGTCACAGGTCAAAGTTAGCTTCTTTCCACTGCTGGTCATTCATGGCTGAGGTGCGGTAGAAGTAGGAGTCTATACTCTGCTTTTTGCAGCCACTTATCTAAGAATCTGCTGCAGGCTGGCATGACTCAGGTCATATGTAGCAATGAGGTCCTCTATGAAAGAATTTGAGTTGGTAAGAGCACAGGCAATTCTGTTCTTTGTGTATTTTGAGGCACAGAGTGTTCTTTTGAAATATGATGCCTTGATCCTATCCAGTTTCTTCAAGTTGCTGTACACCAGGTGTATCCAAAGGAGTCTGATAGCGTATGAAGCAGTGGGTGCAATTTTCAGGTGGAAGAGGCTGATTTCAGTTTTAAATGATAGCTTTCCAAGTTTTGGGATGTTGAGAGTTGCTTTAATCGCTGCTACTGATTTTTCTTCCACTTGTTTAATGTAAGTTTAGCCTGTGGTCTGTCAAGTTATTCCAAGATACTTGTAAGTTTTGACAATCTCTTAATTCTTGGTTTGCACATGTGAATTTGTCAATCTGTGCTAGGCCTTTGTCCTTTTGAAAAATTTGCAGCTTATAAGGATGGATTTTCAATTCTGCTTTCAATATCCGGTGTAGCAATCGCCAGCTGATTTGCATTGTCAGCGAATCTCGACGGGCTGGGCGCTATGGACTTTGCTGCATTTCTGCTCGAACACAATCGTTCGGACGGTTCTTGGTCTACCTAATGACTTCTCATTTTTTATTTTTCCATCTTCTCTCCAATACCATACCCATCGCATAATTGTCCGTCTGTAAGGAACACGGTGATGACGATGTCCTAGGCATAATAAACGCTGAACAGCAATTACACTATTTAAATGAATAAAAGCTTCCACAACCTGAATGCGTTTCTGTATGGGTCACTGATCCATTGCAAATAAAATGGCAGACCTTTTGCAATAAATAAACACTTCCAAATTCACCAATACTATGTAAAGTTTTACAGAGTCATATTATATAAATGTGCTATGCATTTTGCTCCACCTTGTATATGTATGTAAAGCCTTCTTCCTCCAGTAAATGTGATAGTGCTGCCTTGCTGTTCATTTTGTCTGATTGACAGTTAAAATCTCCAGCTAGAATAGTTGAAAGCTCTGGTGTGGGCAAAGGCGATGGCTTCCACTATTACATCTTGCTGGGAAGTAAGATCTCAGGTACATTCAGGGCCATCGTGTGGTTTGTTGGCGCCCGGGGCAAGATATTGTCAGGCGCCCCCCCCCCCCCCAAACTCAATCCCACGTGCACCCTCCCGACATTCCACCTATCTGTAGGGATTTTTTTTATTATTATTATTTATTTATTTATTTACAAACACAAACTTATAATGACAGATCCACAAAAACAGTAGCAAATACAAACACACAGCGAGCGACCTGACGCGACACTATCAAATATGTATAAACATATGGGGTTAAACACGCAATGAGCGACGCGACTTGGGGCGACTTGGACTGGACAAGTTCCAAGCCGCATCGCGTCCAGTCACTCAATAGCAAAAGTTGCGCGTCGGGTTGCGTCGCTGTCTGTGTTTTTGAGCCCAAAAGAGACACCTAATCGGATTACCTTACAAAAATACCAGAAATACAATTATTTAAATTTTTTAATAAGATTGTATTGAAAATCAAATTGATACAAGTTTAGTAATGTAAGAAAATCTTAAGAAAATCTTAACAATCATAAAAAATATTATAGGCGTTATTAATAGACTACAAATTAATAGTGTGGGAAACCTCGATACATACATTGAATAGAATGTAGAAAAGGGAACCGCGTTTATCAAATTAAGATAAGGTACTAAACATTAAATGGCATTCGCCTGGTTTTTGCACGAGCAAATGTCGTTAGAATTTCCATCAAGTCTATTTTTTGTGCTTCGTCGTTTTCAATGGACAAGAAGGTCAGAGAATTCAGTCTCTCCTGTGACGTAGTTGATCGTAAATATGTCTTTATAAGCAAATATATATTTTGGGATAAGATAACTTTGCAAATATAGGCCTAAAGTTATTGGTGTCAAATATTTATTTGTTCAATAAAAACATACAAAGCAATATTCAAAATTCAGTTATACCTAACTTTAAAAAATACGTTATGTACATCCTACTTATTTTTTCAAATTTTGTGGTTTTATTTTTGCCGTTGCCACGGCGCCCCCCTGGTCGCGGCGCCCGGGGCAATCGCCCCGCCCACGCGATGGCCCTGGGTACATTCCAACTATTTGTACATCTTTTGAGTCTCACAATCCTTGTGTTATCTGCTTTATATGTGAGGCTAACTTGGCTAGATTGAGTTTGTAGTAGCATGATACCCCACTTGAGGGTTTTCCTTGTAGTCCAGCTTTCACCAATGGGTGAACGCTGTAGTAACCATTTATATCTAAATGTTTCTGAATAAAAGTATCACAAAATATTAGAACATCAGCTCTTAAAATGTCTTTGTCTGGAAGTATTTTTAGTTTTGATTTGAGACCCTCCACATTCCACAGGATGGTTTAGAATCATTATAATATTGCTACTGTGATCCACACCTTCCTTCTCATTCTGAGAAATTTTGTATAATTAGTTGGAAAATAGTGGATCTCATAATAGGAGCCAAAGCCACAATACAAAAAATACATGTATTTGTATTCAGGAAAATTAATTTACTTACTGTGGTTCTGAAGGTTTGAAGCATTCAGTTTTAATCATATATGTATTATTTACTGATATGTTGTCTTTATCCTTTTTTTTTAAAAACGCAAAGACTATGTCAGTAGTAGGAATGAGGTATCAGTCAAAATATTTGTCCACTCTGGTTGGAAGGATTTTTATACTGCTGTGTTTTAATAAATATTTCATGTGGAAGACCAAGACATCATTATTCATTTTTAACACCAAGAAAGCTCAGGTTATAAGATGATATTATCTGCTTAGCACATTGGTTTGTCAGTGTGGCATTTCATAATGATTATAGCTATTTATGTATCAAGTTCACAAAGTAAGGCTTTAGCACATGAATCTAGTATTGCGACCGAGGCTGAAATACTGGATGAGTCCGCTAAAGTTTTTATGTACGTGGTGCATACAATATTTTGTAGTAAAAGCTTTGTAATTTTACTACTAATGAGCTCAGTTTTTCACTCATTGTCAATGATCCTGCATAAAGAAAACAAAGATAATGGTGATTGTATCAGTAGGGCATGTTTACAAACTTTGCTTGCTGTGGATTGTTTCTTTTCCTTTAAAAATAAAAAATAAAAATAAAAAAAACCTTTAAAGACTTCATTAAGATAATAATGTTGATCAATTAAACTAAATATATTTACCTCAATTGAAATTACACGTCATTTTTATCATATTTTCTGCAACAAAACTTATTATGCCTTGTTAAACGAAGCAATCGTACAAAAGGCTTATCTGAAGCCGTTCCTTTCAACTAGCACTGGTGGTCTCGGGGACTAAAGTGATGGTGCAGTAATGCAAACTTCCTGCATTTGAGTCCACCCAAAGTCATAAAATTTATAAAAAGTTATTATTATCGAATTTATTTCTTAAATTCAGGATTTCTAAATGACAAAGTTTACTATGCTTGACAATGAACAATAAAACCCATAACATATAAAATTGAACTTACACTAGGAGACACTGTAGAGGCATCTAGGAGCCACAGTTGGAACTACGTCCAATAGGGGTTACCATGGAAACTTTACCAGCCTAGTACGGTAAAATTACTTTATCATACTAGTATGGTAAAGTGCTACTTTCCGGTGTGTTAGCAGTCCAAGAAACAGCCACTTTGCAGAGCGTGTAGGCCTACAAAAAAAATATTTTACATTCAGGATCTCTTGTAAGTGTTTTCTTTCTGGTGTCTGGTGGATATTCCTCTCGCTCACATTTCTTAGGAAGAAATTGCCACCAAACACTCGATCTGTGGATAGCACACAGTATTCTCCTTTAAGCTTAAACTGTTTACTCTCTTTTTCAGGTGTGTGAGTTGCATGTGGCTGGATACAAGTTTTCTGTCCTGAACAATGCGTTCTTAGTTCATCATGGTCTGAAAACAGCAAGTTCTTTCCACGAAACTAAAGATCTGGATCAAGAAAGGAATAGACTGTTGTTTCGACAGTTTAAAACTGAGCTCAGAGAAAAATATCCTGAATCATCAAGAAGATGTTACTAGCAATAGAGTTACCATAATAGTGATGAGAGAAGAAGATAAGTGGGAGAATTTTAGTGCTTATGTTCTTTTATAATAACCACTTATTAGGATGCTTTGGGTGAGAACTTGTATAGACCTTGTGTATTCAAATAATTTAGTTACCAGTTTTCATTTCTGGTCTATTTGTAATTATTTGCAATAATATCTTATAACAGGTTTTGTTTTGTGCCAGAACAAACCACATCTACAAAAGTCAGATACTTTGTTTATAATATCAGTGTATGGAGAAAATTATTTCAGAAAACGACAATACAAAGTAGAATCAGCTAATGTCATTAGCTGAAAATAATACCAGTAAGATAATGAACATTATGAAGTATAAGGAACGAAATAATTGCATGTATACATATTCCTTATAAAAAATATTGAAGTAGTATGACTGTATGAAGTATGAAATGATTATCTTGACTATATTTTTTTTATTTATACTTTTTACAAAAATAGCTATTATACTAGTCAGTTAAAGACTTCCAGATGTTACTGATACTGTAATATTCATCATTGTTAGCATATTTCAGTTTCTGAGTATAACTGAATTTTATTGTGAAATTACACAATTAACATATCAGCACATCTGTATTTATATAGATTTATTTCTGCACTGTACCTGTATGATTAGCTCAATTAAATAAATAAATGATATTAACTTGTAACATAGTGGTACCCAGTTATTTCCCATATCATATTATTTAGTAAATAAATAAAACCTTAGATAATGGTTTATGAGACTTTTATCAGGGTGGATAGGAGGATTGATTCTGAGCTTTCAGCAGTGTGCTCCACTGCCTTCTTCTGAGAGAAGTGAGCTAAATGGTCTGTCTTATTTAGGAAAGATAAAGAAATGCCAGGTGGTATGGGGACCATTAAGGAAATTGAGAAGTGGAACAAATAGACAGAAAAGCTCTGCTACAATATGGCTCCCTTTGGAAATCATAAAAATCCTGAAAAGGCAAATACAGTAAATGAGATCTGAAACTTTCAAATGTTAACTGTTTCGGTCTTAGATCTGGCATTCCAATGCCTTTGTTACATTATGGCCCCAAATGTAGCAGAGGTCTTGGAAATCCAGATCAAAAACAGACCTTCACTAGGTGATGGCGGTCAACAGCTTACCTGGCAGCCAGTATTACTGATTTTCCTTTTGACCCTACACTCCACCTAGAATTTCTCATCTCTTCTACACAATAGAGACCTTTTTCAAATTAGCTCACAGATGAGGCAGTGGAGCAAGCTGTCAAAAGTTCAGAATCAATCCTCCTCCCCTGTTTGGAAGCTCGAGAAACGATTACCCATTCTCAAAACTGGGGAAGTCTGAAGCCATACAAATAAAACCTTATTAGCTTATGTGGTAACAATTTCTCCTCAAAATATTACCAGTATATATAGTAAAACCCTAATATATGCACTACCTTTTGTGGTTTTCAAACTACAATGTGTCCATAAAGTATACATTCCAGGAAAGCATAACTGTAGATTCCATCTGTTGATGGTGAAGGGAAGACATGAAATCATATCCACGTGTTAACCACTGAAGAACAAATCACCATTGTGAAATGCATGTAGGTGGCAAAATCTAAATTGAGCTCCAAAAGTTCTTTAGAGAAGATACCATAAACACACTTTGGGGCAGGCAGCAGACAGCAACAATATTTATTTAATTCTAATTTTTTTTTTATAAATTGTCTTATTATAATATATTTTTCAGTGTAAATGTAATATTACTAACCAAATCTTGGAAATACACCCTTCTTGCTTAAAATTTATTTTGAACCGTAACAAATTTTTCCTTGCTTATACAGAATTTCTATTGAGGCTTGACGAATTCTCCTTGCTTTAAAAGACATTAAGATATGTGAAGACGGAACCCCTGTTGTGTCACATACATTCAATAACCCATGTGAAGAGAAAGTTCAGAAAATACTCCCCAACCCCTTCTTTGGTAATGCTGAAAACCAGCGTTACCCAAGCTAGGAACTTTCCGTAAAAATGCCAACTCTTCCGACCAATCGGAATTTGGAACCCCATTTTGAGCGGGAAGTATCCCCCAAAACTGCACTACTTTCTGCAAGGGGTGGGGGGTTAAGACGCAGACTGCATCATTGAAACTTCTGGGTGGGGGGGGCAAAATATTATCGTTTTATGAATTTTCTGGGGGGTGAAAATTGTTGCAAAATTAGCGTTTTATATGTTAAAAATAAAAACAGTCAAGTTTTATAACTTCAAAAGGTCTCTTCTAATTCTTTAGAAGTGAATAGTCAATAAATTAGCGAAACGAATTTGCTTGTATATATATAAACAACTGCAGCACCAACAAAATCGATCACTCTGTGCCAATAGCAGCGACTGCGAACTGAATCATTGTTTGTAGGAATTATTGGAGTATTAGTTCTTACTGGGTTATTACAGTCTTTTTACAATGCCATCTGCAAGAAAAATATTCTCGGAAGTGATTTTACTGCACGTGCCACCTTATAAAGAACGGGAGGGAAGGTGTGGAAAATCTGTCTATAACCAATGCTGCATTCTTAATTTGAAGCTTGAGGTTTCGGCTAGCGGTTTCAGTCCATCTCGGCATCTCAAAAATGCCGAAAAAACAAAAGCAATTTAAATATAAGTGTTTAGAATTGTTGTGCAATGCCATTATTAGGCATGACAAATGGCAAGATCACTGCAGAAAGAAACATCCGTATATACTGAAACATAATTTAGATATAAAATACAAGATTACTGAAAGTAAAAGCAGTGGCAAAGATAAAGGAAACCTTATGTTGATGTACATCCCAAGCAGAATCTTCAAGATAAAGATGACGAATTTCGGTCCCCCCCTAGCTGTCAGGGAAAGGAAAAAAATGTATATTAATAATTATTATAGTAAGGTGTTTTTCTTTTAAGACAATTATTTGAAAGTCAGTTGAGACATAAAATGTTTGCAGAAGTTTTACCAAGTTGACAACATGGAAGCAGAATCCACAGTGGATTAAGAAAGGGGAGTCCAGGGGGATTGGACCCCCAAAAGTCAAAACCTAAAATTCTATATTTGTATTAAAAAATATATATATGTTTATTTAATTAAACAAGATTTGTTGGTGAGTCAAATATGATATAGCAGTTATTTTCTTTTCATAACGTAATGAGTAGGCCTATTATGTACTTGAAAACGCGAGACGTTCTTCTTGTCTCGTGAAACGTTGTGATGTGATTCCTGTTGTGAAGTTGCCATTTTTAGTGTTTACGTTTTATATAATGTGTGTGTTTTATTATTTTATTAAGAAGACGAAGGCTTCACGCAAGATTAAGAAACTATTGACAAAGGCTTCACAAAGGGATCAACAAACATTGGTAAGTGTTGCTCAATAATCTATTTTCAGTACATATCATTCCTCACCATAAGAAGAAGATGTCATTCCGGAATAGGCCTATTATGTCCACTGTTCCATATGTTATTCAACTTTTCTTATAAACAGTACTAAGTATTATAACTTAGGTAACAATTTCTTGTTTAAGTTGCCATGTCTTAAGAGTTTAGTAAACAAATTTGCTAACTAGTTTTTCAATGTTAAAATAACGTAAAATGTGATTTTCATTAGTTCAATATTTAAAAATTTCCCCAGGACACCCGACTTAGGTAACATTTTCTTGTTTACATTGACATGTCTAAGAGTATGGTAAACAAATTTTCTAGCTAGTTTTTTAGTGCTAAAATAGCGTAAAGTGTGATTTTCATTAGTTCAATTTTTGAAAATTTTCTGGGGGTGGACCCCAACTTAGGTAATGGTTTCTCATTTATATTGGCATGTCTTAGAGTATGGTAAACAAATTTCTTAACTAGTTTTTCAGTGCTAAACTAAAGTAAAATGTGATTTTCATTAGTTCAATATTTAAAAATTTTCCGAGGGTGGACCCCCACTTAGGTAATGATTTCTTATTTACATTGGCATGTCTTAGAGTCTGGTAAACAAATTTCCTAACTAGTTTTTCTGTGCTAAAATAGCGTAAAATGTGATTTTCATTAGTTCAATATTTAAACATTTTCTGGGGATGGACCCCCACTCCTTTTTTGGGGGGTATTTCAAACCCCCCGGCACTTCCGACCCTCCCCGCAATTATTTTCTGGCTACGTCATTGTTGTATAAAATATCATATGGGCGCCTTGTCGGGTTGGGGGGGGGGGGTGAGCAATGAAGTTTGGGGGGGTGGGCGGGTGGGCACCCCTGCTTTCTGTGAATTTTCGAGAGGCGTATGAATTTTTCTCTTGAGTGTAAAACAAGGTACCCCCATAGTCTCAGGGTCAGTCATCATTTTGAATTCAGAGGCGAAATCCACGTTGCCTAGATTAGGGAAATGTAATATTCAAAAGTATCCACCGTATTTTACAAACCTTAAGATGCATGTTTTTACCTTGAAAATGAGCCTGGACAGTTGGGTGCGTCCAATGGTCCAAAGTACATAACAAAATTTTAATTGTGGTAAATATTGCCAGAATACCATAATTATAAACAAGGTGTTGTGAACGATAACATAGATTCAAATTTTGGCACAGACTGTATATCAGTGCACTTGTCACAATATTAAATTGCTGGAAGCCAGGTATGCAATGTGAAAAGAAAGGAATATTGAGTTCTTTTATATGAAAGGAGTTGTTTCCCCCGGGTGGTTTAAAACGATCTCTAAAAAGCCTTGTCCCATTACACTTACTGTATGAGCTGAATTAAGGGTTAGAGGGTGTGAAAGTATTTTCAGTCTTTTGTCAGAAGTCAGTTAAGTTGTTAAAATTTACGCGATGCCACCTGTACAGAGAAATTCTGGATATTTCGACGGAGAACTCCTCAAGAAAGTCGAGAAAATGTTGTGCAACTTCTCCATCTTCTTTTTGGAAGATATTTAATTCTATAACTAATTCTGTCATAAGAATATCCCAACTGACACAGTAGATGAGTAACCTAGGGAACCCATTATTTATAATCAGGTTATTATATCTAAGAAGAACATTTAAAGGCTAGTGTCCACATGAGAGCTGAGAGTGCAAGAAACTATCAAGAGTAATCTCAGGTGGTATGTCCACTAGAGAGCAGTAGTCCAATACTGAGAGTAAAACTTGTGACATTACTCTCAGAACCATGTCCACTTAAAACAAACAACGTACAGGTTTTCGTCTCTCTTTTACTGACAAGATGAACAAAGAACAATGTATTATTTGATATTAATATCAATGTAAGCATATTATGAGAGCTTGCTGAATCCTTTTAAGTGAATCCATTTATTCAATTATCAAACATTCAGAAGAATTTAACAGTTTAATATTGTCAGGAAGTATTAGTGAATTCGATGGCCCCACAAATTAACTAGAAAGACATGGAAATGTGATATGAGATTCCTGCTAAATATAAACTAATGGTGACTGTGCTTTTCTGTCATTAATCATTTGCTAAAACAAAGAGGCCATTTGCTTCTGAAAATACCATTCAAGAATATAAAAATATTTCAAAACAAGTTACCAAAATGAAAAGAAATTAAAAAAAAAACATATTATAGTTCACTTTTTAAGAACCTCCAAGACCAAAGGAAAGCCTGGAAAGCAGCAAATGAAATTTTAAATTGTAAGAAACAGTTATCTGAACAAGGCATAAAACTAATTCGAAATGGTGTGGACATAATCAATACGGTGGAGGTGTGCAACATTTTTAATAGCTACTTCACTAATGTTGCCATGCAACTTATCAAAGACACTGGAATTGTACATGTAGGTGAAGGTAATTTTCACTTAATCGATAGAAACATTAACTCTATGTTCCTAACCCAAGGGCGCCCATACCCGGGGGCAGGGGGGGGCCGCGGCCCCCCCCCTAGCTCTCAGGGAAAGGAAAAAATTCAATATTAATAATTATAGTCTGTTTTTTTCTTTTAAGACAATTATTTGAAAGTCAGTAGAGACATAAGTTTGCAGAAGTTTTACCATATCGACACCATGGAAGCAGAATCCAACCTGGATTAGAAAAGGGGATCCTGGGGGTTTGGATCCCCAAAAATCATAACCTAAAATTCTATTTTTGTATTTAAAAAAAAAATGAATAAATTAAACAATTTTTGTGGGTGTGTCAAATATGATATAGCAGTTATTTTGTTTCCATAACATAATGAGTAGGCCTGTTATTTCCATTGTTCCTTGTGTTATTTAACTTTTCTTATAAATAGTAATGAGCATTATAACTTAGGCTTGTTTAAGTTCGCATGTCTTAGAGTATGGTAAACAAATTTCCTAACTAGTTTTTCAGAGCTAAAATAGCGTAAAATGTTATTTTAATTAGTTCAATATTTTAAAATTTTCCGGGGGTGGACCCCTGACTTAGGTAATGATTTCTTGTTTACGTTGGTATGTCTTAGAGTATGGTAAATAAATTTCCTAACTAGCTTTCAGGGCTAAAATAGCATAAAATGTGAATTTCATTAGTTCAGTATTTAAAAATCTTCCGGGGGTGAACCCCCGACTTAGGTAACAATTTCTCGTTTAAGTTGGCATATCTTAGAGTATGGCAAATAAATTTCCTATCTAGCTTTCAGGGCTAAAATAGCATAAAATGTGATTTTCATTAGTTAAGTATTTAAAAATCTTCCGGGGTGAACCCCCGACTTAGGTAACAATTTCTCGTTTAAGTTGGCATATCTTAGAGTATGGTAAACAAATTTCCTACCTAGTTTTTCAGAGCTAAAATAGAGTGAAATGTGATTTTCATTAGTTCAGTATTTTAAAAATTTTCCGGGGCAACCCCCAACTTAGGTAACAATTTCTTGTTTAAGTTGGCATATCTTAGAGTATGGTAAACAAATTTCCTACCTAGTTTTTCAGAGTTAAAATAGAGTGAAATGTGATTTTCATTAGTTCAGTATTTAAAAATTTTCCAGGGGTAACCCCCGACTTAGATAACAATTACTTGTTTAAGTTGGCATATCTTAAAGTATGGTAAACAAATTTAATAACTTGTTTTTCAGAGCTAAAATAGCGTAAAATCTGATTTCAACTAGTTCATTATTTAAAAATTTTCCAGGGGTGGACCCCCGACTTAGGTAACGATTTCTTGTTTAAATTGGCACGTAAACAAATTTCCTAACTAGTTTTTCAGTGCTAAAATAGCGTAAAAAGTGATTTTAATTAGTTGAATATTTTAAAATTTTCTGGGGATGGACCCACGACCCCCTTGCTTGGGGGTATTCCAAATCCCCTGCCACTTCCAATCATACCCCGAAATTATATTCTGGCTACTTCATTGTTGCACTTTCATTTTTTATCATTAATGTAATGTTACAAACTAACCCAAGAAGTTAAAGGGACAATAAATAAATAAACTAAAAATTTGGCCCCCCCCTAGAAAATATCATATGGGCGCCCTTGTCCTAACCCCAACTACATTATATGAAGTGAATAAGATTATAAAAAGTCTTAAACCTAATAATAACAATACTGATGGTAATGCAAGTAGTAACGTCTATAAAAACTGCACTAAATATCTAGGCCCACACATTGTTAATTTAATAAATCTATCTTTTGAACAGGGAAAGTTTCCAAAAAATTGTAAAGTTGCCAAAATAATCCCAATTTATAAAGGAGGTAAAAAGAATGAAGTAGGTAATTATAGACCTATCAGTATCTTACCTGCGATTTCAAAAATTATTGAAAAGGTGGTCAAACATAGATTATTGAATTTCATAAATAACCCTAAAAAAAGACTTCTATGCAAAAATCAATATGGATTTATTAAAAACTCAAGTACGTTAAATGCTGTAGTTGATGCAATGATCACAGTGCAGAATGACTTAGACTCGGGTCCTAAGTCTGCTGGACTCTTCATTGACCTAAGAAAAGCATTTGATACAGTGAAACATAGTTTTCTATTAGAAAAAATGGAAAGAATGGGAATAAGAGGCATTACTCTAAATTGGTTCAGGAGTTATCTTTCGGATAGAAACCAATTTGTCTGTGTAAATGGAGAGCAATCAGACTCAATGACTGTCACTTGTGGTGTTCCGCAAGGGTCAGTACTAGGACCTATACTATTTTTATTGTTCATAAATGATGTTGCTAAATTACAGTTTCAAGGTAGGCTAATAATATTTGCAGATGATATGTCACTATTTTATACAGGACATTCTGAAGAAGATATAATAACTGCCATGCAAGCCGATGTTATTATACTTCAAAATTGGCTTATCCATAACCATTTAATATTAAACGTAGATAAGACCAAATATATATTCTTCAGAAAAAACAGCTATAAATCACAGACAACTACACCCCTAAAAATTAATAATAAAATTATACAAAATGTTGATTCATTAAATTTTCTAGGCATAACCCTCGATTCTAAACTAAGTTGGAATTATCATCTAAATAATATTAAGCAAAAAATGATAATGATAACTGGCGTATTTGTAAGACTAAGAAACTCTGGTCTGCCAAGTGCCATGCTAAGAAATATTTACTATGCACTAATACACAGTCATTTAAACTACATGAATATAATTTGGCAAGGATGTACTAAAACACAATTACAAGAAATTATAATACTACAGAAAAGAGCAATTAAAGTTATATTTGGTCTAAGTTATTACACTCCAACTAAAGATGTATATTATATATCAGGAATTGAACCATTAACAGTCACCTTAAAATTATCCTCAGTAAATTTTGCTTATAAAGTAATAAATAACATTTGTGCCAGCAATCTAAATCTGTGCATAAACAAAGAAATGCATGATCACCTGACAAGAAACAAACTCATTTTAACTTATACAACCAATACCACCAAATATGGTTTGAAGGGAATTCTTAAAATGATTGTTACAGAATACAATAACTTACCAAATAAGATAAAAGAAAGCGTTTCTCCAACTACGTTTAAAAAAATGTCCAAAAAACACCTCCTTGATGAATTTTTTAATAATTAATTTTTCATTTTAATGTGTCAAATTGTGCAATCTATAGTTATTTATTATGTAAATTGTGATAAATTACCTTTATATTATGCTACTTAAATTAGTTGGGATTATTATTTAAACTTATCTTTTATGTGTACTAATATGGCATTTTTTTTGTGTTTTACTGTATTTATGATGTTTATTATGTATCATACTTAGGCTACTGTTGCCATTTTCTCTGTATTAATTCAATGTTTTTGTATTGTCCCTGCTACGAGCCATTGGCTCTTTGGGATCTTTTTTGTCAAATAAATAAAAAATAAAAAATCATGTGATTTTTAATTTATAGCATGTCAAATTGAATAATAGGCCTATACACATCCACAAGGACAGGTAAATATTTATTCACCAGTGATATTGTGAAATACATGGCTTTGTCAATTGACGAAAAACAACTTACATAGATCTATGCATAAGGTTTAAAAGGTAACGCTAACAATTAAACTATAAAAAAATCAAACATAAAAATTAAAAAAATACTCTATTAGAGAACTCTCAGCTAGGCCCACCGGTATATGAAACATATTCATTTCAATTCAATTCAGTTATTAATTTATTTCATTCCAAAGACTGTACAAAACAGTATAGGAACAAGTAATATATTCTATGTACAATAAATATTGTAGAAGCAAGAACAGCTTATTACTTATTCAATAAGTAATACTCATGTATTACAGAAGACACGGATCGTAAGAAACACTCAAAGTGTATAAAATATAAGAAACATTTAGTTTTATATTTGGTCTTAGAAAGGAACTATAGTCTAAAATTGGTACTCCTGTAAACAATATAAGGCTTTATCGATAAGAAGATGTTTTAATTTTGTTTTGAGTCTTTGTCCTTTTAGTTTTTTAATTTCATTTGGTAATTTATTACAGAGAATTACACTTTTGATATAAGGGTTACTTTCATTCCCTTGTTTATTTACCCTAAGCCTGTAATAATCATGTTTTGATTTTGTGTAAAGCATCTTTTTGATCTAGTTTTGTTAAAAGGATAGCTTTGTAGACATACAGGGAGTATACAGTCATTATTCTACAGACAACAAAAAATCCCCAGCAAGAGTCAGTTCTCTTTATATTCAACACATATATCTTCAAGCCCTTTTTTTGTAATTTAAGTATGTGGTCCATGTTATTTATACTTGTGCTTCCCCATAGTTCAATGCCATATGTAAGGTTGGCATGAATAATGTCAAAGTAAATATTTATTAATGCTACTTTGTTAAAGTAGTTTGATAACCTCCTTAGCACATAACAACTTTTAGTGATTTTTATGCAGATGTAATTAATATGTGTGTTCCATTTAAGTGAATTATCTAACATTATACCAAAAATTTTATTTCATCTACCCTCTCTGTCTGTTCATTAACATTGTCATTGTTATGTCTTGTATTATTTATTAGTTTTTATTAGTTTAGTTTTTGATGGGTTTACTAGTAGTGAGTTGTCATTAAAGTATTTTAGAAATTCATCCATTATGTTTTGAGTTTTTTCATAGATATTAGAAATGCTATCCCCCTTACTAAGATTGAGGTGTCATCTGCATATGGGATTGTTTGACTGTTCTCCACTTTTGGAATATCATTACTATACAAGATAAACAATAGAGGTCCAAGTATCGAACCCTGTGGCACTCCATTTTTTATTGTATCTTTATCTGATTGAGTTTTGTTTCTTGTATGGTCATGGTATGTTATAATTTCAGTACATTGTTCTCTGCTGCATAGATATGATCTAAATAAGTCTAATGTTACTCCCTAATTCAATAGAACTCTAGTTTTGCTAACAATATGTTATGGTTTACTAAATCAAAAGTTCTAGAAAAATTCCTGATCATTCTTATTATAGGTTTCATCGGTGCAAGCTGCTCTCAGAGATTGATTGCAAAGGCTTGTCCACCTGTGAGTTGACTCTCTGAATGCCATTCTCTACTACCTCTCAGATGTGTGTCCACACACCGAATACAACTCTCGAGAGTTTTTCACACTCTCAGCTCTCATGTGGACACTAGCCTTGATGATGATGATGAGTGTTCTGCCCGAAGGCAGGTCCAGACCCGGGACGAAGTCATGGGCTGATGACCACGACTCGTCCGAGGTGATTCAGGCAAGGGTGATACCGTGGAGATTTGCCATGGGATGGGAATGAAAGGACAAAACACAACACCCAGTCCTGAAACCAGGAAGGAAATTTTTCACTGCTGAAAAATCCCCAACCCGGCTGGGAATCGAACCCGGGCCGCCAGGGTGGAAGACAGTCACTCTACCAACTCATGGCGGTGGACACT
Organism: Ectobius pallidus; assembly: GCA_964059195.1. Classification (NCBI taxonomy): domain Eukaryota; kingdom Metazoa; phylum Arthropoda; class Insecta; order Blattodea; family Ectobiidae; genus Ectobius; species Ectobius pallidus. Next base: position 79,299,094 of record CAXKWD010000006.1, read on the forward strand.
AAGCATTTAAAATTCTCTTTGTAATATTCCACAATCCTGGGATTATTCCTGGAGGGAATTTCATTGCCCAAGACACAAGGCGAATTATCTTCCAAAGCATGACTCATGCGGCCAACAAATTTTTCAGATAATATTATTTGTCTTCAAACGAAGCGCCTTGTCGGGAAGGCGTGCAATACCAAATTATACTGTACTGTGATCACCCAGAAAAGAAGAATTTCAGCACCTTCGAACAGATTTTTATTTTTACAAAGAATTGTATATCGCTACTGCAAAAGCAAAATAACCGAGATTAATCGGAATTATGAAAATAAGTTAGATTTACGTCGAAAATTTCACTCAACATTTTTGGCTACACTGGCGACCGTAATAATATGGCTGCCTGACCAATAGAATTAGACAAAAACAAATGCTTGCTGTGTGTTAGTATTTGTATTTATCATGGCGAAGGCTGGAGGTTATGTCAGTTTCCGAAATAACTTAAATCCCCACTTATGATGTAGGAATTAGCAATCTGCCGGCTTCTATATTTTGATTTAGGCCTTCACATAAACTCAAAATTATGGCGTTGTGTGTGCGTTATTTATCACGCTCAATATGTGCAGTTAAATTCCCTTCAGGTTTTCTTGAATCCAAGATAAACTTTAAAAAATTGAAGGTAATTTGACAGTCTCCTTAAATCTTATCGAACTGATGCAGGTACTTTTATTTCTGCGTAATTATAATTTATAATTGCAGCTCGTATTTCTACAGACTTCAAATTTTGCAAGACCACTACTGAAGGCTTCCATATTACCGATATTCACTGTAGTCAAGTGTTCATCTGGAGAAAAAGGAAACGTTTTATTACAGGTATTACAGTGAGTAATATGTAGTAATTATAAGATCACTGCTTCACCACATATCTTTGTTAATTATTCATGAGCTAAAAATTGTGGTTAGTGTATCATAACTACTGGTACGGTACAGCATGTCATTTCATTACATTAAATACCATTTCGGTATCGCCATTTCATGTGTTATACAGTTACAAGTATGGCGTTTTGAAATTCACACACTAATATTTTCTGTGCATGGTGAGTGCCTTGTATAGTATGTAGGCCTATGCATTGTTAAAACTGTTAAATTCTCTTCCTTGTATGTGTACATAGTTTCACCAAACGTTAACTGAATGTAGGTGCGCCAATTTCTTTCTTCCATTTTAAGCCTTTAGGTAGCATGGTTGTAATCATAAAATGCCTGTGGCAGTGAACTTCACCCCACTATGTTTCAAGTAACCAGTAACTTACACTACTGTTCTTTACTTTTTTTTTTGCATTTGTCAAAATTATATTTCTTGCATGTTCTGTGGGACAGGTTGCACATACAGTTTCCATTCGATTGGTGGAAAGTCTTCTTCCCCCCCCCCCCCCACAGATCTTATGGTGGAAATCATGAACAGCTAGGTATGTGATGGTGTTTTGTAATCCCAGTTTGGCATCAAGGCATCAGATATGTAGAACTCTTCAAGTATCTCTATGCTCTTTTCACCTCCCTCTGTCTGTCGTGTTCATTTCCCTGAGTGGTAGATGGCAGTAACACCTTATTTTTTAATTCTTCAATGAAGAATGTTTCCTTCGCCAGCTAGTATGTGCTAATCATAATGGTGCTGTCTTTGAGATGCCCAAGGTTATTTTTAAAAATCTTGTTTTGACTGAGTGTGTTGTTGTGAGTTCTGACATTTTAAGGCGCTCTTGTTAGTTCAATGCCATGTGTAACTATTGGTATTATTTTTGCTCTAAATAGTTCCATTGTTGTTAGAGAAAATCTTTCTTGTTGTCTCTTGGGCATGGATTTTGAAGAAAAGTCCAGTCATCTGATACAGGCTAATTAATCTGAACTCTTATTAGAGGTGTCACTAGATGAGATGTTTACATTGCTTACCTTCTTGTAATTTTCCAATTCTCCCCCCCCCCCACAGTGTCCTTTGGTCAATCTATCATATAGGCTACTTCTGTTTTTACATTTAATGTCGAAAGTTAATTTTTTTTGGTAGATATTTCTTATAATAAATGAAAATTTTATGTGAAGAGAATGCTGCTTTGTTCCCAGAATATATTGGCCTATATCTAGACTATATATATGTGCTACAACCCAGAAGAGTGCAGATATGATCTCCAATGAGGTCAGGAATTTTTCAGTTGCCTAATTCTTCTGGTAGCACTATGGTCCTGAGTCGACACAGCCTCTAATAGGAGCCTCAACCTCTTGGAACCCTAAGGGAATTCATGACCTGTAGGAAACATTTTACTTTGCTCACATGCTAATTAAGTTATATTCAATTTAAAGGCAGGGAATTTACTGATCACATAAATTTTTAAACATAATTAAACACGTACTACGGTACTATAGTACACAATAATTTATACCGGTCTGGAATCGAATCTGGGCCCCCAAAGTGTAATGCATGCTTCGTATCAACTCACTCATGACTGGACAATTTAAATGGTAAATTTTAAAGTGTACCATAAATTTCTGTTTCACAAATCTATCTCACAAATTTGTAATAACTTAGTAGGCGTTTAATTATCATATTGTAATATGTTGCATACCAGTATTCTGATAATTATGTTTTATGTTTGTAATCAATAGATAAACACGCTTTTAAATTTTCTAATTACATTAACTTTAGTTGAGAAGTGTCGCTTTTCAGCTTAATAATAAATAAAGAAGTGCGCCCAATGGGCATTTGATGAGGACTTTGTCATTCGCTGTACAACTGATGAAGTTCTCTTTGCACAAAACAGTGCTGCACAAATTTCCACACCATGTGCACTTGCATTCAGGACCTGGATCATGATATTTTTTCTCCACACACACTTTGTGGTGGAAACCACGAATAGCGAATCGCGTTACTGTGTGTCTTAGTTCATAATTAGTGTTTTTCCATTCACTGCTTGTCATAGCCTCTGTCGAGTAGAATTCGAGTGGGATGAGCTGCTTCTTTTCTTTTAACTCCTGCAGTAGGATGTTGTACTGTGGGGTTGATGGCAAAACCAACTGATACCTTAGTTCTTCGATGAAGAATTCATATATCAGCCTTAAAGGCATATATTTTGATACGCACAGTACTCTTTTCCAATAAGTCGCCTTCACTTGTTCTAGTTTTTTGAAGTCTCTAACTGAGAGGTATTCCCAAGTTAACTCTTAAGCCGTAGGTTGCTATTGGTGTTATCTTGGCTGAGAATAGTTTTTTGGCTATCTCTATCGATAACTGGCTTAGATGAGGTATGTCATTCATTGCAGTAGTAGCTGCTATCGATCTTTCTTGTGTATGGATTGGAAAAGAGCTTTCCCGAGATTGGAGCGTGATGCCAAGATTTTTTTTTTTCAGCTTAAAAATATGGTCACATGAATAGAATAGAATAGAATAAGCTTTAGGCTATTCACCATTAGATCTTTACATAAAGATGTTGGTTTCGTCAGTATAAATGCTATTCTAAGTCTACTTACAAACTATCAAGATCATAACAAATACATGATAATAGATAAGGTAATGCATACGGTTAACAAATATTTACAGTTTATTGTTTCCTACACTACTAGTCTTCAAATATCATCTGTACTGCATTCAAGGAACTCTGTGATGTCATAGAATGCTTTCTTTTTAAGCCATTTGGTAACTACTTTTTAAAATGTTTTATTGTTCATAGTTTTGTTTGTTATATAAGGTTATGCCAGTATAGGTGTAGTGTTTTTGTGTTGTAGTTAATCTGTAAGAGGGAATATCCAGAGCGTCTTTAAGCCTGGTATTATGTTCGTGATAGTCATTTCTCAGGTTAAGGTTCTTTATATTACCTTTAATATATAAAAGCGCACTTAGTATGTACAAACTAGTTACTGTTAGGATGCCTAAGTCAATAAAATGAGGTTTGCATGATGCAGAATGTTCGAGGTTCTTAATACATCTGACTGCTTTCTTTTGCCATACGAACACTTGTCTGGCTCCCACTGAATTTCCCCATAGTAGTATTCCGTATTGTATATGAGAATGAAGGCTAGCATAATATGTCATCAGGAGGAGATTGCTACTTATACATGTTTTGAGCTTTTTGAGTACATAGAGTGCTCTTGTGAGTTTAGAACAGGTTTTTTGTGTATGTTCATTCCAATTTAACCTCTCATCGAGATATATGCCTAGCAGTTTCACAGACTTATTGTCACCTTCTATCCTTTTTGTATTACTTAGCGTGAAGTATAGTTGTTCAGTTTTACTTCCATTTAACTGTAATTGGTTTGACTGAAACCACTTTGTTGATCTTTCAAAATTGTCTTTATTTAATATATTTAATACGTTTAAGTCAAGATTAGATGTAAGAAAGGTAGTGTCGTCTGCATGATAACCCATGATAACCCATTTCTGAAATTTTCATTTCCCTATGCCTATTCAGCTCAGTTTCACTTTTGCAGTTCTTATTGTGGAACAAATTGCTTAACAATGATATAAATCTCTCTATTGTCTACAAGCTCCAATGTAAAATTCTTATTTACCGTTAGTCTCTTGGAGGCTTACACCTTTTTGAACTTGCCTTGTTCCTTTCATATTTTTTCTTTAAAAAAATAAAATAGTAGTGTATTGATTGAGGCACAGTGCTACAAATCCGAAGGTCATGGGTTTGATTCCTGATGAGGTCGGTGGGATTTTTCCATTGGCCTGACCCTTCTGGTGGCACTGTGGCCCTGGGATCGACTCAGCCTCTAACAGAAATTAGTACTGTATTTTGCTTGAAAAGGGTTAAAAAGGGAAAAAGAACCTTGCATGGATAATCTGCAAACCAGATAATCCACCCACAGATAACAGAGAGTTTGCTGTTTACAAAAAATAGCCTAAAACAGTATAGGCCTAACAGAATATGGGTTAATTTCTTGCTTTAAATATTGTGATTTTTTTTCCCCCCCTTAAGACACCACCGGCCCATAGATTGACATCAGAATATTTGATCAGCCAGTCCTGTGCATCCACTGTGTCAGGAACACAACAGCTTCTCACTCTGACCCTGGCTGCTATTACTGACACAGCAAAATGTTATAGGTAAGATATAACCTACATAAATAAAGACTAAAATGGTCTAATAATACAGACAAAATAGAAGACATTTCATTAAAGGGTTAGGGAATTTTAACAGGGTGTCCACAATCTGGAAAGTCAGGAAATTAAATTGGGTCAGGGAGTCAGGGAATTTTGTAAAGTAAAGGAAAAAGTCAGGGAAATATGTTAAAAAATTTGGGATAGTCAGGGAAAATAACTAGCCCCAATGAGTGAAATATGAGGAGCATGTGTTTTGTGCCAGTCTGCTGTACCCCAGACTCCGTGAGCAATTTTTTTCTTTAGTAATGAAGCTAATCATGTTTTTTTTTTTTTTTTTTTTTTTTTTTTTTTTTTTTTTTTTTTTTAAATGGGGATGAAGGAGGCTGGATTTTTTGTTCATTTTGTTTACAATGAATCTTTAAAGCATCGATTCTTGTGGTCAGGGAAATTTATTTTGAAATTTCTGTGGACATCCTGTTTAAGAATCCTAGTAAACATATTTTTATCTCAATTAATGGCTTTCAAGGCCGGAAATGTATTAATTGAATTAATTGAAAATTCTATGATAAAATCTTTAAAAGTATAGACTAATCTATCTCTTGTAGTATAGTGGTTAATGTTGCTGACTATGAATCTAGAAGGGGTTCAATCCCTAGTATTTCTGGTTCTGGAATGGGCGCACCTGAATCTTGTGGGTAGGCTCTGGCTCCCTGTGGGATGTAGCGCCATGGAGTTTAGTTAGTTTATATATTCTATTTCTGTAATTTTTTACTCCCTCCTGTTGTGACTTTATTTTTCTCACCTACTGGTATTCTGTGCTCTTCAACCAGTTGCCAGGGATACAATTCAAACCAGTGATTCCCAAGTACAAGTCAATCTAGTCATTTAACTGTAGTTGACTAATTTTTTTTACCCAAGTAAGTAGAGGTTGACTTTCTATAGGAATTTCTACACCAGCCCGACCAATTGCCATCCATATGACCTTACACACTTCCTACCAACAACCATCGTCACTGTGGATATTCCCTTCCAGTAAATAAAAGGAAAATCAAAATAAAGTGTTTTAGTTATATGAATCCACCTTGTTAAATGTAGTTGAGTATGGATCTAGAAAGCATGGGCTTGATCCCTAGATTTTGAATTTTTCAGATGTAGGGAAGTATGCAAAAGGATGTGCTCAGCCTTGTGAAGAGAATTGAGGAACTACTTGAATTTGGTATTGCTGTGGAGGACAAACAATAATATGCAAGTTTATATTACTCAAATCCTCCCCTAGATCTTGATACCATCTTCTTCTATGTAAAGTTCGAAATGTCGAATGGATCATTAACATTCATGCCTCACAGAGTACATCTTGCATGAAACAGTGAAAATTTATGGGAAAATACTCTCACAAATATTGTTGTGATATGTGAAGATGTTTCTATGCCAAAGCACATCATATCTAGATGTTTCTATGCAAAACCCACTGCATAATATTTTGGACAAAGAGCAAAATCTATAAAATTCTTTAAGTGTTATCAGATTTAGGTAGAATGATACTGAAGTCCACCCATATGAAGTATAGCTAATATGCAAGCTCCCTTTTTAGCTGGGCATGTTAACTGAAGATTTTGTACTCACAAGTTAATGTAATTTATTAGTAAGTATTTAATCTAACTGGAAAACTCCCCCAGCAAATATTATTAAAAATAACTTCTCAAAATTGCACTCTGGTCAGAGGAAAATGGAACAAGCTTTTGGCAACAGAGTGTGTTGCCAAAAGTTTTAAATTTAATTTAGCGACTGTTTTTAGCAATGCTACTCTGTGTGTTTTCAGAGAATGCATGAATAAGCTTATGGTGCTCATGGATCAAAGTTTGGAGGTTCAGTGTACCCCAGAATCACAATCAGAGCTATGGGATCAGGTTGTAGCAATGCGAGTACGAGTAGGAGAATGTAAACAGAAACTGCAGGTAATACATTGTAGTAATTTTGTCTTGTACAATAAACTTCTGGATTAAATTTATCTGTTACTTCTACAGAAATTATATTGGAAAAGTGTATTATTTATTTTATAAACTTCCTTTGCCAAAATATCAAAGTGTACTATTACAGAATTACTATTACAGAGATATGACTTGAATACAGATTAACTAAAATAAAATAGATATTTTTAAAAAAGGGCAAATTTGTTATTAGTTAGGCATTAATTACATCATAATTTATTATAATTAATAATAATACTAATAATAATAATAATTTGTTAACCTGGTGAAAGTTGTATTGTTGAAATTATGATTGTTGTTAGCGTTTTTTTCTGGGAGACTTAAATCTAAACATGTTTTAAGAACAAAGGATGGAATGATTCCTCTTGCCCCAACCATCAAACAAAAAACATCAATGTTATTTTTCTTTAAATTTGGTTTAGAAGAATAACCTCTAACAACTGTACCCAGTTCTTGGTACTGGGTCGTGTGCCACTTATGAGTTCTGGGAACTTTTTGTAGCATCTTGTATAATGTCTCCAAGTATTATTTTCTGAAGGGTTTTCTTCTAACTGAGTAAAATGTATGGTATAAGAAAATATGATGCAGTAAGTTAATCATGAGGATTTTCAACTGCAAATTTCAATTAGAGTTTACAGAGATTGAATTAACAGTTTCCTTGTTGATTTTTCTTATTGTAGGAGCTGAGTAGCTTTATGGAATATGTTGACAAGCTTGCTACTTCTGCTGCAGAAACAGCATTCATGGGAGGGGCAGAGCACATGAGTACCGTGCTTTGTGAAACCATAAATTCTGCTCATTCAAAGGTACCGGTGGTATAGTAGAAAATATCCATTGTTAATGTATTTAACCATAAAATTAAATTTAAGAACTCACAGAAACAGCAATAGGGTTCAAGAGAGTTAAGCAGAGAGTCTGTAAAATAACTATACAATCATTTCCATGATACTGAACAACAGCAACACAATAAGCATTATATTTTATGTCATTATGTTTATATTTAGGAAATGAAATAGGTGAAGAAATTAAAAAGAAACAAATGAAATGCAAAAAATTATAAGATTTGATTATACTGTACTTAACAGGTTTTTAATTTTTTTTGTTCCGTAAAGAGTTCAGTTGTCAAAAGAAATCAACTTTGCAAATTTGTCAAGTATTTAGGGATATTTATATCTTCACCAATGTTGAATGTTTTTTGTAGAATTTTCCAGTTAGAGTATTCCAAATAAATATTCCAGGATTTTGGCGCAGGATCAGGTATGTTGACTATGAAGAGCAGGGATACCTATTGTCCTTCAAGGATTCCGGGTTCCTCTTGCCATGACACTTCCTCTAGCTTCGCATGCCTGCTTGACGAATGGCTGTTTCTGTTCACATGTTATTGCCATCCATGCTTTGGAACCCTCTTTGGCAATAAGAGCTGCATTCTTGCCCTTATAATTCGGATAAATGGCCTTCAAGAAGTCTTTAGGTTTGATGTCTTCACCATACTTTCCACCACATTGTCTCTTTTTGGAGGTTTGATTTCCACAAGTATGTTTCTTTGACTTAGCCTTGTTGGAATATCTGCTTCTTATTTCTGACCTTTGCCATTTTACTGGGAAGTTTGTCCTCTTATGTCATCAGGCACTAACATTTGCAAAATCCTTCAAATTGATGACATTGTTTCCTTGGTTCTAACTCTATTACTATATTTCTTTAGTTTTTATTATTTTTTCCCCTTATAAAATCATATTGTATTGAATTTAACGAAAATCTGTTACTTAATAACAATTAATATAATATATGTACAACATAAATACTATATTTGAAAAAAATCAGGATTCTCAGCAGTGTTAGAATTATAAAGTTTAAACCATAATTTAGTTAATGTAATTTTCCAGTAGTAGTTTGTTACTGCAAAGTGAAACATGATATTACTAGGGAAATAGCACATTGAAGTATTGAAATTTGTAGCAAGATTGAGTATGGAAATACGCACAAACTTGTAGTAACTATGTTTACCCAGAACAGTTGTTTGAACAGGTATCCCCATCGTTACTGATTCTGTCTGGCCACCTGTTGGCGGGGAGATGAACATATTGATCTAAGTTCCCTGGATTTCCACTGAGATGTCAAAGTTTAGCAGTTTTTGGCAGTTCTTTTGAATGAATATTTTCCTGCAGACCATGAAGTCTAATGGTTTTGAACTTGTTTTAGTAATTCTATTTCATCTCCGATTTCATGGCCTTCTTCCCAGAAATAGGTTGCTGAAGTTGACTTTTCCATTTGTTTGTTTATAATATGTCCAAAGTATTCCTTTCTCCTTGAGTTCTAATTCTTCTTGGTTTGGCCTAAGTAACATTTATCACAACATTTGCAGCTGATTTGGTATACTCCAGATTTATTATAATGAGGCTCCTTATCTTTATGGTTGGTTATTATTAAATTTTTACACTGAATATATTCTGAAGTGCCAGTTTGATGTTGAACTCATTGAAAACATTTTGAAATTTGTTGCCTGCCTGCTGGTGGTAGGTAATTTTTTTGTGATTTGTTTTTTATTTTGTATTTTGTAATGTATTTTTCTTTAACCTTTTTGTTTTAATACCTATTTTTGTCCATGATTCTTTTTTAAACCATTTTCTTTTGAAGTTTTACAATGTTACTGTTAGCTTTGTTTTAGTTGCCTGTGTGGGTCTTTTCCCATTTCCATCTCTTCTTGAAACACAACAAACAATTTGGTAAAGATAGGAGGCATACTTAGTTGCAATTGCAGTTGTAAAATTTATGGAAACATACCGTAAATTATCTAGTGATTTTATCTTAATAAGAACCACTTATTAAAGAAATCTGAGGGCTGGTAAATGTAAACAGTGCCATTTTAAGCTAATCTTAAACCTTAAGAGAGAAAATAAATGTTAGATGTTGAGATATATAAGGAGCTTTGGTTCAAAACTTGATTAGTCCACTTCTGATCGTAATGTAGTTTGAAGTGTTCTGCATGATACTACAGAACATTTTAGTTTCAAATCGTAACTTTTCACCGCTAAAATTGAGCCTGAAATATGGGTTTCAATTAAAAATGTGATTAGTATTATAAATTATGAAATTGCTAATCTATTTTATTTCCTTTTCCAGCTGTCCAGTGAGTATGAGGAAACCAAATCCCTTGAAAAGACTTTCCTGAGACATCAAGAAGCTTTTGTTAAGAAAGCGTGTGAACTTGAGAAGCAGCAAAATAAGAAACATCAAGGAGGAACATGTTCATGATAGATCCACAATGAAGTAATTTGTTTAGGTATGGTACATCAAATTAGATCAAGTGGTTCAATTCCTTACAAATTAGATACAACTGTGATAAAATAAGCCAAGCTTTAAAAGTTACATACTGGTATTTTATGTACATTATGTAAATTAGTAATAAACTATTACTTTCCTCTTAAATTTGATTTTCCTCAGTTTTTATTCCATTTTGACATAGAACTGTCCTTTATTCTCCACTGGTGCTCAAAGAGACTTGCCCTAAGGTATTAGGAGAACCCAAGAAGACTTTAATTTAGTTCAAAATTATCAGAGATGCTTTTAGGCAAGCCAAAACTGTCCAAGTTGACAGCTGAAAATGTGTCCCGAAGGTGGATCATTATATGAAAGTAAAATAAAGCTTTTTAAGTTCAACCCTGAAATTTGATGTAAAGTTTTCAGCAGAAATACACAGAAATGTGTTTTGAGGTCTCCTGAATAAAAAGAATGCAATTTTTAGAAAGATTTTTTTTTTCTTTCTTCTTGAAAAGGGCTTTCCGTCTACGACTTTTTAAAATTTTGTGCACAAAGTGGTTACACTAAGCGCTAAAACTTTTATTTGAAACATTTTTTCATTCAAAAATTCTCTGAATGGTCTGCACAAACTCAGGCAATGAATCTTGCATGGCGAACAATACATACTTGGAAGAGGCTGAAACTGAATAAGCACTTCCTGCAATATGGTCTCTTGTTCTACATCAGAGTGTGAAGTGAGAATTTTGTATTGCGATGCTTAGGATTGAGAAAGTGTGTGTTACCATCAGACGTTTTAAACACAGCTTACTAAAAGTCACTTTAATTTTTAAAACATGCAAATTAACGTTGTTTAAGGGTAATATTTTATAGTAAGACAAATGGAGATCATCCAAGTGTCTGGGCATTAGATACTACTACTACTACATTTTATAGTTACCGCCAGTGCTTTTTCTGGGGTACACATACTCCTTATAGTTTTTTCCAATTTCATATAGGAGAAAACCATTAATTTCCACAATTTTGTGCAAAACAAAATAATGAAATTGATTGTACGCATTGTTTGCATTAAAATAGCTATTTTTAATGTTTCATTTGTTATCTATACCATGATTTTCGAGAGATGAGGCCTGACATTAGCATTGAGATCGGGAAAACAAGTGAGCACCACAGCACCGTTGTAATGGTAACCATGACTACGTTGCTCATGTTACTGATTCAACATTACAAGTGTTCAAGAGTTTGTTGTATCCCTTACCACTTGGATTCGATTGCATTTATTTGCATTAAGGCTGCTGTCTCTGGCTATTCTACAGTTGTTTTTAATATGTTAAATTATATGTGCCCTTTTGAAAATTATTCTGCGTATATACATGTCAGGTGATCAGCAGTAATATCATGTATGTACCCTTATGAGTTGTATGAACTGACTCCGAATACGAAAGCCTATAAGTTGTGTTCCCTTATGTATTTTTGAAAGGTGCAAGACACCCTGTGAGTGTACCATAGACTAAATGGCAGCTTACGGGCAGAACTTATGTGTAAGAACTGACCCCACCTCAGAGGACTTATAGTAGCTTGTTTTGTGCGATTCCACTTTCATTCTATATGGGTAAGTATGGTAATGTTCCATCAAGTCAAAGGCGAGAGTACCCCTTAATTAAAAAAAAAAAAAGCACTGATTACAACTAAGGCTGTAGGTCCAAAAAGATATGAAAATGCTCATGGTTAAAACCTATCAGGTCAAGTGGTACAGTAGGTTTAGTTTAATTTGTACAATACTAATCTGGACAAAAGAACTTGATATTACTCACATACTAATCTGAAAGTGCAGTGTTAATATCCAGCAAATGAAGCCACAAAAGCCAAGGTAGTCTATTCGGAATATAGGATGGTGAAGATTCTGCATCATTACCATAAATGTTTCCAGGTGCTCCTTCTTTATATGTCTTTGTTAAGGGAGAGGTTTTAGAGAGACTGCTTTTTCTTTTGTTCTTCTTCTCACATAAATATGCTGCTTACCCTGTATACCCTGCAACATCATAAATAACAGAAATTACGATGACCAGTCATCCTCTTTTACCTGCACATGTTCTCCTTTTTATACCTTTCTCAAACATTGCAAAATGTCCTCCTTTTCTGCCACTTTGCATTGTTAATTTGAAATAATCTGTTTTACCGCCTCAGATATAGTCTGGTTTGTGTCGAGAATGATGGTTGATAAAACTGAGAGAAAAGAGCAGGATGATCAGTGGTGCCAATTTTTGAAATGCAATAACATAATGACCTGAGTCAAGATCGGTTAAAAATTTTTACTCATTATGATGAATGATTGAGTGTAACACATGATTGAACCTCCACCAAAAGGAAGTGGAGAACAAGTGACAGGCTTTGACCCATCTTGCTGCTTTTCGATATGGAATTATTGTGAATAAAGAATTTTAAGGTATTGCATTATTTTTAATCATTGACTTTCTGTCACATCCAAAATTCATTTTAGACCGACTGATAGACCCAGCTCAATTTCTTCTGGTTACTGTGAAGGCGTTTGTAGATAAAAGGCTCCTATTTGCTCTAAAGTATGCTGGATATGCAACCAGTATCCAACAAAAGCGATCTTCCTGTAATTCATCTTGATTTTATAGATGTGTTGCCACTATTAAACTTCCAACACTTGTACAATACAGACCCAAAATAGTAAATAGTAAGCCAGTTCAGTTTCTGAAGAGAAAAGCCAGATGTGCTTATACTGTAAAGAACAGATCAGAAGAGAATCTGCAACCATGGGCGTCCGCAGAAATTTTGTCAAGGGGGGCCAATGAAAGAATTGCTGCCACCACCACCATCACTATGCTACTACAACCATTTTATTATTATTATTATTATTATTATTATTATTATTATTATTATTATTATTAATATTTCTATTACTATTCATATTATTATTGCTATTATTATTACTATTCACATTATTGCTATTATTATTATATAATCAACATCCTTCATTTACTTTAGCTGCACTATGGCCATGGATACAAAGAAAACATTTGATATACACATACTCACATGACTTTTCTTACTCCTTACAATTTCTACTATTCATATAAAATATAAAATATAAAATGCCTTATCTTCATTGTAATAAAATGTTTGGGTATAAATGGTTTCAAGTTTAGGGGAAGTAATTATTCCTACAAGCTCATATCTAGTCAGCTGTTACAGCTTGTTTTCATCCAAACAACGCGAACATACAACGATATTTGGAGACTTAAACCTCACTTCACATTAGCTGCTTATGGTCATTTAATTTAGAGGTTTATGTCTAAACAAAATTTCCAGGGAGGGGCAGCGGCCCTACCCTGCCCCCCCCTTCCGGACGGCCATGTCTGCAACATTTTAAATATCCAACTAAACTATTTAAGGTACAATGGACAGAAAAAAGAATCAGAACTTAAACCAGATTGGACATATTATGTGAAGATCAAACTCCCTGGAAAAAGACATAATGCTAGGTATGGTAGAAGTTAATAGAAGAGGAGGAAGACCAAGAACGAGATGACATGATGAAATCAGACAAACCACTAACTTACCTTGAAATGACATTATCAAGACAGAACACTATAGAACACAGTAGAGGACACTTTTTTGAGGTGACAAGTTCTAGACCAAGACATTTTGTAAAGCAATATGGCTGGCAATCTACTGAGAATATCTGCATGCGGATCATTAAGGATCACTTGCAATCTATGTATTAATTAACTAACTCAAGAATTTGACAACCAAAAGAAATTATCACAACAGGAGTTTCTGGAACAAATTCTTAAACTGAATGAAAATAGTTGGAGAGTCTTTTATAATTATTTTCAGACGCACAAGGTAACGAAGAAAAGATTTCTGAGTTCAGATGTACAAATTAGAAAATAATTTTGAAATTGATCAATTGAACGAGGGGTACTCGGTTTTTCAAATCACAGCAACAAATTTAAAAAGAGGGTAAAGAAATCAGTTTATATAGTGAAGTTAATAAATAGATATTACTACTTGAGATGGAGATTTAACATACACAACTTCACTTAATTCAAGAACTCACCTGAACATGTTTCGAGCCTGCATCATGACTCATCCCCAGCTATAATCTGTGTTAACATCCCCATCATTGTAGCCTACTAAATAGTTCTGTCCTGTAATGAGCAATTTGGCTGTTTCCTTTCTCTGTTGCCCTTGTCCTTCCATTACAGCGTAACAGGCCATCCTTTCAGGAATAGACCCAACCATGCTGTCGTTGATAACGGTTTCATTTGAACACCTTCACTTATAGTACCGTATTTGAAATCGTGGCCATGTGCGATACCCTGCAGGCTTGTACTTTACATCCACTATTATGGCATCACCGCTAAACAATGCAAGTCAGTTTAGAGAATTTACTGTTGTACTGGCACGGTGCCATGATAGCTAAATGGTAGAGCAGTGGCATGGAGAGCCGAAGATCCTGGTTCAAATTCCAGCTATGGCATTGAATTTTTCAGCCTGATTCAACTTCTCCACCTTAACCTACACATGTCATCTTTGTTATTATGCTTTACCAATTTACACTTTGGAGTGCACAGGTGCATGTGCATGAACGAAGCAGACTCATCACTCTGATAATCATCGAAAATATCCAACATATGCCAATTGCTATCATATTGATCTGGAAAATCATTTTTTTTAATTGGAAAAAATCTACAATCTCATCATAGTGCACCTCTGAATTGTTTGTTCTCTATAACAGTATTCCCTGCACAGCAGTTCTGCAAATAAAATTACCACATACCTTCTTCAATGATGAGGACGAAGAAGATTCCTCTTTGTTATCGGTTTTCAATTTGCGTTTAGCAACTCCTTTCTTTCCAGTTACCATCGATGGCTCTTGTGGCAATTCTTCTTCGTTCGATCGTCTACACAAGCAGCGGTGCTTGTTGATTCTTCAACCATTGGCTGGCTGGATATGTTGAGTATAACTGAAACTACTAAATGCAATCACTAGTTTACACAGCCTTTATATATTCCATAGTCGTGATAACACAGAAAGGCAACCATTCCCCAGGGCCGAGGATGATGATGATGCATGTAGAAAGAGAGCCGAGGATGACGATGATGCATGTAGAAAGAGAGGGAAGATATGCACGGTGAATGGGCATCACAACAGCCAGTCATGTGGCTTGTTATCGTTGCTGCATGCTATCGCGCATGGCCATGCAGCATTTCATAACTTGACATGTGCATATGGATGGTCAAACAATGTCTTTAACTGTTGTTCGATTCTGGAAAATACATATTCTTATGGCTAGTGGCCAGCCAGTACGATGGTGGAAATAGAGTGAAGGAGTGGGAGACATATTCCAAGACAAGCTATTTCATTATTCTATATGTAAATAGATTGCATTTATAGGAAAATATTCATATAATTTTTAATAATGAAGTTATGAAAGTGAAATGGTAAAGAAATGTTTGGATATAAATAAAAACAATAACATTTTTTTAAATGAAAGGATTGATAAGAACAAATGAAAACATAGTATATGTCATTTGAAATATAAAAAAATACTAGTTAACGTATTACATAACATTCAGTATTGATATTTTAAAGTTTTGTAATTACATAAAAATGTATTCCCCCTTTTAAGAGATACCTCTCGGAAATATGAATTTACTATGGAACCAATGATGGCTTTTTAATACAGGTTTGCTAAATTTCCTTCTGAATTTAATTATTTTAAAGAATTTTATATGGAAATAAAAATAAAATGTAACCCAAAAATTATTTTTCATGTAGTTTTTCACCTAAAGCAAACTTTCTCTTGTTGTTGACAATATATCCCAGAGCTAACATATCCCATCATCATCCACATTTGCCATACACCAATTATTAAGTGCCAGTATGGTACTTTACGAGATTGTGTGTGGGGGACGAAAAATGTCTGTCCGCCTGTCTGTGTTTCTGTCTGCGCCATAACTCAAATAGGCTTTATTGGATTTTCATGAAACTTGGTATAAGCATTTATAATGTCCATGGGAAGAACCCTATTGTCATTGAACCAAATTGGTTCACCGGTACCGGCATCAAACGCAATTTAGTGTTTTTATTTAAAAGCGCCATAACTCAAATAAGCTTTATCGGATTTGCATGAAACTTAGAATACACATTTATAACGTCCATGGGAAGATGTCTGTTGATATTGGACCAATTCGGTTGGCCGGTATTGGAATAATGCCCAATTTAGTGCATTTTTATGGTATTATATAACAAAAGGCCCCATAACTCAAATATGCTTTATCGGATTTTCATGAAACTTGGTATACACATTTATAACATCCATGGAAAGAAGACTATTAATTTTGGACCTAATCGGTTGACCGGTACCAGAGTAATGACTCATTAAAGGCCACATGTTTTTTTAATTTTTGTCTACCGGTATAATTTGACAGTTAACACTATACCTTCACTTATGCTTATCAAACAACACCGTCAAACTGACTGAGTAGGCCAAATGATAACGCCTTGGACTCGTATTCTGGAGGTCCCAGGATCAAATCCCGGAGCCGGCCGATTTGACATGGATTTTTTAAATTTTATTTTTTATTTTTATGTGAGTGCACGATTGTCAAGGTATCACAAATCTGTAGTTCTGCTGACGATGGTCGATTTTAATCTGAAACTTATTTTCTGTATATCATAATTGCAATTATAATTGACTCAACAAAAACATACTGGCACTTTGTTATATCAGTTTACCTGATTTTATTTTACTTGCACCTTCCCTATCTTTTACCACTGGCACTGCACTGACTGGAAATTCGATCTGCTATTCACTCCGATCAATAGTAGCACATGGACATGTACCACCCCTCTTTGCCATCTATGTACCTAGGTGGTGAAGCTTAGTGATAAGACCCCAAATTCAAATCAACATCCCTGCCTTGTAGTGTGTTAAAAGAGGACTCCAATTGTAAGCCCAATGGATCATGAAAAAATGATCAAAAATATTTTGTTTATACAATAAAGAAATGAAGTTATCTAACATGAAAACCAGATTTAAAACTTAAGGATTTCAGCAGTAATCATGCTTTTGTATAAATCTTCAGCAAAAAGCCTTTAGTGCAACCATTTTTGGATTAATGTTATAAGCCTAAAGGTAAAATTTTCAATGAAAGGCAGTGGCTCTTCCCCAATTTCAAATTTATTTCATATTACTCACTACATAGTAATAAGTATTTTTTGAAGATGTAGTCGAAGTTGGTAGATTCAGAGACATTGGCAATTCTAATATCCAATACCTGAGTTTTCAAATGTAGCATGTGCATTAAAAATATGTGCATGCAACCCACATTAAAATATCTGTAAACTACAGTTTATCACTTATAATTTCAGTTTGAAATATAAAATGATTTTATCTTGCATGTACTGTATAAATGCAATAATGGCATTTACTACATTTGACTGATAATATTTGACCAACTTCAGACATGTTTTACTGTAAATTAACAGTGTCATCAATGATAATTATTACAAAGGGAATAATTATTTTGAAAAGGATTACTAGATAGTAGGACGCATGAAGTATAGTCTAATACAAAACTATATAAAGTCTTTATAGCTAGAGTCTTCATAATCTGATAGTGATAAGCCCTAAAGAGGCAGAAAAAAAGCATCAGCCAATAATCTGTTATCTGGGAAATGGGATGCGCTTAAAAAGATTGAAACATCCTGAAGAAAAGGAGTAAGGAGACATTTCTTTAAAATATCTATTACTTCCTTATATAACTGTTACTCTTGTACTAAGCATATAAGTACAGTATTCATAACAATGCTCATTCAGTTTCTAAAAATCATACTTTTTCTTCTGCCTCTTCTGATATTTCTAGTTTATTCTATGCAGCTAGAAGTTAAAAATTCAAAGCACTCTCCATATTATCCACCTGAAATTGTCCGTAACTTACTGTATTAATAAATAATTTAGTCTTAAATTACATTATATTATTCTCTCCCACTATGAAGAATAAAAATAAATTATTGGAGTAGTTTCCTAATATATCACAAATTTATGCTTAGGAAAACATTTTAATAAATTTGTTTTGGTTAAAACAGTCTATTTAGTATTAGTTTCTTCTATATTTTTAAAATGTTTGTTAATGTTCTTATTTCTATCTATAGCTTTTAGCTAACTTGAGACTAATTAATGCTTCTATTTATTATTGAAAATGTACCTCAATATGAGGTAATAAATTAGCTATTGTTATGTTCACACGGTGATTTATCCTAATATACTCACTACAATGAGCATTCTGATTTCCAAATCATATTCAGTGTCATTCCTCTAAATCAGGTCTGTCCAATTTTGGAGTAACTGGGGCCCAAATTAATTTAGACTTGAGTCATCTTGAGGGCCACACCAAAACAACTTAATTATTATTCATATTAAATTAACCAGTTGGCGTATCACTTATAAAGAGCATACTTTTTGAAGTCCAGTACAGTCATCATCATCAATGTTAGATGATACTAATACATTTAAAATATTACAACCATGGGGGATGAGGGATTTCCCCCTCTCATCAAATAAAAATTCCTTCCTTGCCAAGGATATTTTTTTCTACATTTCATAAACTTCAGTTTAAAATTACAATGCAATTACTGGAAATATGCACGTATGTTTCTTCATAATAGCGTTTTTAAACAGCACAATGCATAGCAAAAAAAATTATCTAACAAGCAATTGACGTGCACGGTGTAACTGAAGCACGACAATAAACATACGGTTTATATTACTGCTTTGTGTTGGTTTCTTTTTGCTGGCAACAATACCCTTAAAGAATGTTTGCTATTACAATGAGTGCAGTAGTGATTGGTGTTCCATGGTAGTCTGTTGAATATGTATTTTACAGAGAGTGGATGTTCTGGTTAATAACATGGATAAATATGGTCTCAAATTTAATTTCCCCCCTCATCAAAATGTTTGATTCAAACTCTGATTACAACCAATAAGGAGAAAATATTTCTGCAAAATGTAGTTTTTGTCACAATAATTCACCATTTCCAAAGGCATAATACCGGTACTAATGCAATTTATTGAGAGGAAAGTCAGCTGACCTGCAAGTTTAGTAGTTGTCTTAATTTCTGTGCTGTTTTGAAGAAATGTTGTTGTTGTTGTAACCTATGGCTTTATTGGGATATAACTCCAATACAAAATTTGGAATCTTTAGACAACAGAAATGCACAAATAACAATAATAATATACAATAAACAATTATTTGGGAACAGAGTCTTGGTTCATCTTGTTTCTGGCTGTTCAGTATAGAGCTGGTAGGTTGCCTTGTTTTTGCTGAGTTGTGCTGAGTCCTGTGCACTGAAGCAGGTGCTTCGAGTCCATCACCGATCCGGCAGCCTTACAGATGGTGCACTCTTCTGTCGGGTATATTTTCATTCTAGCCAGATTTGCAGCTAGACAGTCATGTCCTGTTTCCAGTCTGAAATTTGCTACCGCTTCCTTCCTCGGTCTGCTCTTGTTTTTGTCCCAAAGGTCATTTATTCTTTCCCACTTCTTCGTTTTAGTAAGTTGAGTAGTTTCTTTCTTCCATATTTCAAGGGTTTTGTTTGAGATTATTTTCTTTATCGAGTTTACTGTCAGAGGTTTGGATTTCATGTAGGTTCTAGTACCTTTTTTGGCCAATCTATCTGCCAGTTCATTGCCTTCTACTCCTACATGTGCAGGGATCCATTGGAAAGTATGCTTTTCTTTAAAGTTCTTAGTTTTGTTAATAGTTGTTTAATGTCCTGAATTCTAGATGAATGGGGTTTGGTAATTGAGGATGCCGCTTGTATAGCAGCTAGTGAATCTGAGAGTATAACTGCTTTTTCAAAAGATTTGACTCTATAAATCAGGTTTTGAAGGGCTAGATAGATGGCTTCTATTTCTCCATCAAAGTTGTTCTGATATCTGCCTACTGAAGCATATTGTGAGAATAATCTGCAGAAAATTTCAGCGCCTGCTCCTCTGTCATCTATTTGTGAGCCTTCTGTGAAAACTCTTAACCACTGATCTTCGGGGTATTCCTCATTTAGCATGCTAAGTGCTGAGCTTCTCACCATTGCTGGGATACCATCTCTCTTTTTGAGGTTATCTGGAAGAGACAGGTTGGTAGGAACTGAAATGTAGTCTAATGGGCTTATTGGGTCAGGGGTGGTTTCAATTTCAGATGGTATACATAGTGCTTTCAAAATATTTCTGCTAGTGGTTATAGGTGTTTCTTGGGTTTTTAGTCGTTCGTTGTTGCTTATTCTGGGTATCCAGTTTGCTCTTTGTGACACTTCCATTTTAACTAGGTTTACTGCAGCTTGTTTTTGTATTCCTCTTTGTATTGGTAAATTATTTGTGTATAACTGTAATGATGTGATTGGTGTTGTTTTAACTGCTCCAGATATTAGTCTTAAGGCATTTGTTTGTGTTCTTTCCAGTTGTTCTAGACATGTTTTATTTCCTGTGACTACTACCTCACTTCCATATTTAATTATAGGTTTCACATATGTGTTATATGTGATGTTGAGTGAGTCTTGTTTACATCCCCATTTGGCGCCTGCTAGTCTCTTCATCAAGTTAATCCGTTTATTTGCTTTTTCAGATGTTTTCCTAACGTGGTCTTTCCAATTTAATTTACTATCAAGTGTCACACCAAGATATTTAGTGCTGTTGCTCTTTTCTAGACGGTCGTCTTCTAGTGTGAGTTTGAACTCAGTATTTTCATGTTTAAGTGTGAAAAACTGATATACAGTTTTTGTCTTGCTGACGATCATATTGTTCTCAGTCATCCATGAGATAAGTTCCTCTAATGCTGCATTCATGGTTTGTTCTAGCCTTTCTTTCTGTTTCTTGCTTCTGTTACTGGCTGAAGTCCAGATAACGACGTCATCAGCGAACATGCTCACCTTAATACCTTCGACTTTTTTTAACTTGTCTGGTAGGTCGTTGGTATAAATGTTGAAAAGTGTGGTGCTAGATGTTGCTCCTTGTGGTAAACCTATTTTAGATTGTTTATAACATGATTCTGTGTCTTCCCATCTTGTTTTTATCCATCTCTGATTTAGAAATCTTTCAAACCAATTCAGCATGTTCTTTCTTACTCCATAGTTTTTTAACTTACTGGTAAGTTTTGGTCTCCAGACGGTATCATAGGCTCCTTTGAAGTCTACGAAGACTGCCAATGTACTCTTCTGGTTGTTAAATTCTTGTTTCACATCTTGGACAAATTTTGTTACTGCTTTTGAGGTTGACATGTTTGTTCTGAATCCTGCTTGTTCTTCCACAAGGTGTTTTTGTTTTTCTAAATACCAATTTAGGCGTGCTGATATCATTTTTTCACATATTTTGGCGAGTATTGAAGTTAGGGCTATGGGTCGGTATGACTCCATTTCATTTTCATCTTTTCCAGATTTTAGGATTGGGATGATAGTGCCTTTAGTCCAGTCTGTTGGTAGGGGCAAATCTTTGAGCCAAAATGCATTATAAATCTTAAGGAGTGTTCTTCGTGCAATGGGGCCAGTATTTTTCACAAATTCCGGGAAGATTTTATCGTCCCCAGGTTGTTTTTTGTTCTGTGTGCTCTGAATTGCTTCTTCCACTTCTTCCTCAGTGAACTCTTGTGTGAACAGTTTTTCTAGATGTGTGCTCCCAAATGAGTTTTCTGTTTCTTTTCTAAGTTTCCGTTCTTTATTTTTTAGTTTCTTACTTATTTTATATTGATTTAGGTAGAATGTATTAAACTTGTTGGCAATTCTTTTCTTATCTGTAATAACATTGCCATTTTTTTTTATTGGGTGGCTATATTTTTCTGGGTATTTATTGTTTAACGAGCTTAGTAGTTTGTGTGCTTTGGGTCCATCTTTTCTGTAGTCTATTGTGTTAATAAATTTATCCCAAGTTGTTTTCTTGGCTTCAGTGATTTTTCTTTTTAATATTGCACTTTCTTTCCTCCATTCAATGACATCCTGTAGTTTTTCTTTTTCGCACTTCCCTTGTGTGTTTTCAGCAATTTTTCTTGCTTTGTCTCTCTTATTTTTTTGTTCAGTTAATTCAGCATTCCAAAAGGGTTTATATCTGTTTAGTTTTCCTCTTGGTATAGTACTTTTAGCACTTTCTTTTAGGATTTCACTAAACTTGGACACGGCTTGGTATGGAGAGTCTTTATCAGTTATGTCTTTCATTCTTCTTTCCACCGTTTCTTGATATTTACTCCAATTGGCTTTCTTGAAGTTCCATAAGGTCTTTCCTTTAGGTTTCCTTCCCTTCATCTCAAGTTTCATGCTGATAACTGACATTCGGTGTCCACTTCCTGGGTCGCTGATTACTTCTCTTTTACATTGATCAGCAATGTTGGCTGATGTAAAAGCTAGGTCTGAGTTGGTTGAGTTTCCTGTGTAGTGTATGAAAGATTTTGGCTGCTTCCGGTCATACAGTAGGATGTAACTGTTGCTGTTCAAATAGTTTTCGACGATTCTTCCAACTGCATTTTCGTAACTGTAACCCCAATATGGAGATGCTGCGTTAAAGTCTCCTACTATGATTGAGTCTGTTTGTGGTTGTAGTATGTCAAGATCTAGATTATTGTTGTTTGGAGGGCTGTACAGTCCATAAATTTGTACTCTGGTGTTGTTTATCCATACTGTTATCTCTACTACTTCACTGGTGTCTAACTGTGTCATCTCTTTGACTATTTGGAATTTTGCTGTGAGGTCATTTTTGACAGACACAAGAATTCCACTTGCAATTTGTCGGCCTTTGTACAAGCCATATGTTTTGTATCCTCTGGTTTGATAATATTTTATGTTTTCTTCAGTGATATTAGCTTCATTTACTACTAATATGTCTATGTTTTTGTCTATTAGTGTCTTTTTGAGTTCTGTCATCTTTGGGTTCGAGAGGCCTCCTGCATTCCATTGGAGGATATTGAGTACCTTTTTCTCATTTTGCTTTTTTATTTGATGGGATGGATTTGCCTTGAAAAAGGCATTTGGTTTTCGTTGCTGAGATACCGTTGCCGCGCTGTTACTCATTTTGTACCACCCAGGGGACACGTGTAGCTTGAAGAAATGTTTCAGCTTGAAAATCACATACCGTAGTTCAAGTTGAAACTTTGATAGTTGATCCTCAATGTTTTCAAGGGATCATTAAAAAAAGGTACAGTAAAATCAGTATAATATTATCTTTAAATATTCCTGAATAATTATTTTAATATCCTCACAAATTAAAAGAATTCACATATCTTAGATTTCACTTGATATTTGTGAAAATGACAAATGTATCAAATATTTCCTTTCTTATGTAGAAATTATTTTCGGTTTATAGCCATGTGAGAAATTTGGCATTACTCGATGTTTCAGAGGCTGACGCTGCCTCTATCCTCATTGATCCTGAAGTGTAATGGCAAACTTCTCACCTGGCTGCATACCCAAAAAGAACTTCTACATTTGGTTCACCAGGAAAACCTCAAATCATGCATCAATTTTTTTTTCTTCTAAATTTGAGCTGAACAGATTCGCAACTTATGCCCATGGTAATGGGCACTGCTGTAACTTGATATTAATTAGTAATTATTTATACAGTTTTCTTCAGCCCACAGGCTGCCTATTGAACGAGCCTGCTTTAATTCAGGTTCGTCACCTTACAACTTAGTGTTTAAGATGAATCCACTGGACTTCTACTGTGTGTAGCATGTGGCCAACACCAGGCATATGGCAACCATTCACCTTGACAAATTTCAGCTCTTTCTGCTATATCCATCTCTCAGCGAAGATTCAAATAAGAGAATATTCAGATGAGAAAATAATTTCAGTATTTCACTCATCTTTCTTAAAACAGATGTTGAATACGTCGCCACTTTCTAAACAGTTTTTAACACAAGATTTTGAAAGCATGGCTTTGAAATTTTTGAATGCATATTTCATATGATTTTGTTTCAGGAGGTAAGTTTCAACAATGAAAATACGCTGTTCAATTGAATATTCTACCATTACAAACACAAGATCTGTAAACTTTAGAAACACTACTGGAACAGTTTTAAATAAGAGAGCTCTGATTCAAGAATTTAATTATGTTTGTACGAGAATTGAAAGGTGTCATAAAACTCCAGTCACTGTTGTCAAACACGTATACATCAGAGGATATAGCATCTTCAAGATCTTAAGACAGGTGAATGAAATACTAAAATTCTTTTGTCATTTGAATATTCTCTTGTTTTTAATCTTTGGCACAAGATATAAGTAGCGACAAGAGCTAACAACTATTATGGTGATCGGTTGCCCTATGCCGGTGATGGCCTCATGCTATGCATGATAAAGGTCTGGTGGCTTCATCTTTGGTTTGCACTGTATTATATAAAATGGGAAAAGAATATAGGGCAGAAAACAAATTGGATATTACCGAAAGTTAAAAATGTAGGCTACTTGGATCTGAGAATTAGTATTAGCGACTATTTCCAATTAAGTATTACCTCATTTCTCATTTAAACCCAGTCTACATTCATACATGTATTCAAATCAATTTAAATTCACCATGTAAATGTAGTATATAATATATTCTTAAAAAGTTCTTAACATCTCTTAAAATGAAAGGAGGATGGAGTTTTTCCAAATGCAATTACCAGTATTTTCATTATATTTATCCCTCATGTGGCCTGCTGTTATCTAGTAATCCATGGTACAAAAATTTCAAGTAACACCGACAAATCTGCAGTTCACTGAAAACTACACATATCACTCACAATAAAGTGATTAACACGACAATCAAATGTGAACTGATCAAATTAAACACTCAAAGAAAATAACATATACACAGCCATATAAGAATGGATAACAAATGCACTCATTTCATAACATTACACAAAAATAACCACTCATTGTAAAATTCAATGTACACCAACCACATCACTGAAAATTTACGCCACTCTATGTATGCTACTATATTAACAACCGTAGTGAGATCATAGACGCAAAAACCCAGTAACTGATTTTTTTTTCAGTAATTTATAAAGTATAAGAATCTTGTTCATCTAATTCCTTAATTGTTTCTGTTTTACTTAAACTATTGTCAGAATATTGATTGATTGGTGTATTGTGTTTATGGCAACTTGTGTAAAAAAGCAGCCTTTTTGTTCAGTAAACTGTATTATGTTTCAGATTATTTTAAATAGTGTTAACATAATTAAATAAAACTAGTGGAGAACAGTTCACATAAAATTAAGTTCAGAAGAAGGATCTGGACTATTCTGATCTCAGTGGAATGAATTCTACAAAACCTGAATTACTCAACATAATAAACACCTGAATTCTGTCATAGCACACTAATCAGTGATTATGTAAAATTTAAAATTAACATACAAAATTAAAAAATTAACACACAAAGGAAAATTTCACTTTAATTTTTTTTTTTAATTTATTTGCCTGCCAATCATTGGATGCAGCATCATAAGAGAGAAGCATTACTAGCTTCAAAGTAGCAATTTGTATCATTCTGGGTGGGACCATGGGAAGTTACTGTTGCCACCATTGTGAATCGAGGTAGAAACACTCCCCCTTATCTGACACAATGGATTCTGCATAAGACAACTGCAAGATGCACATAAGGAGAAATAACTCATATACCGATCGACTGAGGCCTACTACAAACAATAAAACTTTATATATGTTTCTGATTTAATGGTTAGGAGCCAAGAAAACAATATTAGGACATACAGAATATTTTCTGGGCTTCTAACCAGGTGGTTACTTTGATAAATTTCGATCTTTCGAGACCAGTCTGAGGCTCTATTGTCAAAGAGAATGAAGTGCAGCTTAAGCAGCCATAAGCATCAGGAGTGGAGAGAAGGATTGCTAGGAACCGACCAATCAGGAACCAGACTGGACTGAATGAAGTTGAGGGCCAGATGATATGAGAATGGGAACCTCATTTGGCCCTCATTTCATTCAGTCTCAGTCTGATTCCTGATTGGGTAGTTCCCAGTAATCCTTCTCTCCAATTTGGATAACCTAGCCTACCAGCTCTACAAAACGAACACCATCCAGGCCTGACACTTCATTCTCATTGACAATGGAGCCTCAGATCGGCCTGAATCATTGGAATTTATCCAGTAACCGCCTGGTTAGAAGCCTGAGAAAATATTCTATATTACCAGCAACAGGAAAAGTTCAAAATACATTTCAATACCAGGACAGTAGTATTACTAGGACTTCTATGATGACTTCAGTCAGCCGTTCACATTCATGAAATAAGTAGCTCTCCTTGCAGTACTCGCCTCAAACTGAAAGCATGGACGACAGACAGAAGCTGTGTGAATTTGAATGCAAGCGAAACGTGCTGAGATGAAAACATTGACGGTATCATGCTAGTATCCATGTGGTTAACTAAAGCGCGTGGAACCGTGGACTATATTTTCAAGGTGGACTTCAGCACTCCACGCATGCGCACTGGTAACGACATGTTCAAATTTTAACAGTCGCGAAGCTTTCAAATTCCAGGTGAGCTCTGTACAGTCTTAAAAGCTAAGCCTTACTGTGGAATTATCTGAGATGACTAGAAGCCTGATTTTTTGGTGAACTAGAATAGCTGATTTCGATGTGAACTTTCTTTATTTCGGTGGATATTTCATGAACTAAGTTATTTTAAAGATTTGCGTTAATACTGCACTAAAATAGGCCTAGTGGTAAGAAATGAAAATTATTATAAAACAATTTTTTCAATAAAATACATTTTAGTTTTAGTATTGAAAAATATAACATAATTAGGCCTACAGTATGCCTTATTTAGGGATTTTTTTAAAATTTTGGATAATTTATCTGTGATATTTCAATTTTGATTTTAACCTATGTTGTATTGTTTGCATCCCAATGTCCATGTGGCAGCCTCTAACAAGGAAAGGTAAATCACATTTCAGACCACAAAACATGGAATCTATTGAAAACCACATGATCATTACTGTATTGGATCATTAGCATCTATAAATTCTCCAGAGTCACAGAACAGCATAAAAGAAAAACATGCGACTAAGAGAATGGAAAAGAAATTGCAAATTCTAACACTTCCAATATTAAATAATACTTTCTTTCTCAATATTTCTCCTGGAGAGCATTTTGCTCATAATTACATATTTCATGAAATCCAATCTATTTCGCAGACATAACTTTCTTAATAAAATTTCATGCTTTTCGCTGTTGCCTAAAAATACGGCCCCTAAAGATGACATATCAAATGAAAAGAAAAATACAAACATTTAACTAATTATAATTAAAGGATTATAATATAATCCTAAAATAAAATTATATATATATATATTATTTTAGTATTTGCATGCTTTGTCCGATGGCAACTTTTAATTATCGGAATTTTTGCTAAAATTTAAAAAAATTACTAGCTGTATCACACTCATCTTATTTTTTCTTCTCCTTTCCCATCCTTCTTTAGGCAATGGGTAATTCCATACCGCTAAAGAAATCCAAGAATGAAGGGATTGAATCCACTCTTCAGTTAAAGAGATCACAAAAGAGAACTTCAGAAATATAATACATATAGGCTCTACAATCTTGCACTGTAACTGATAAGCTTCACTGCTGTAACACAAAAATTTTAAAAAATATTAAATAGTTGCAGATATGACTTAAAGTTCAGCAGATAGTGAGTTAGTTCTACACTTGTTAGCAGATGGGACATTTTCACATTTCTTATACATTTGATCATTTAAAAAAATTTGATTTTTTTAAAAACAAAATCACATTTTTATATATTCATATTTAAACACCAATACTTAAAACTACTTATGCTGGTCAGATTAGCCAGATTTCACAAAGTATCAGTTTGTAAGGAATGTTTTTCTTCACCGGTGACGGCTTTCCCCTCAACTCTGTTACTTTATTTATATCATATAGTGTTTTTAAATCATTTAATTGATGTAGGCACGTATAATATTTCAAACAACCATTTAATTTTAATAAATATGTCTTATGAATAGGTCAAATTTACTGCACATAAATTCTAATTTTTTTAACTAGCAGTATTCAAATTTTAACTCTGTCCTTTTCCCCGAAAATTGAAGAGTTCTCTCATATAGCTGAGATGTTATGCTTTACACTTAAATTGAAATCATCCTTTACTGCTTTATATAAATCCAATTGTATCTTTGTTAACTTAATTCGGTACAGTTTATAGAAGAAGCACAATAGCTAATAGTAAATAATATTGGTAACAGAGTGGAGACTGAATTAAAATACTTCCTCAAATTTTAGATTTCAAGGACGTCAAAGAACATAGCTTCTATCACACAGAGCTTGCAGCAGTCTTGAACGTGTAGAAATGCATCAGTTATTCCTCTACTAACACCTGCATCATTTAGCACTTGATTTTGTAACTATATGATTAGTTAACAGAGTTGAGACAGACATGGGGACAATATTAAAACACGTAAAACATTAGCCCTGTACTGAATATAAAGAGTTTCTGAATCATAAGAAAGAAAAAAAAAAACGTGTAATAATGTATCATAGAAACAAAGGAACATGAATTAATGACAATTTTCAAAGGAAAATCCTACAAGGGACATTACAATTTCTGAGTTCCCAGAGAAACTTTCCTAAAAAATTCATGCAATAATATAAACCAACAGAAAACAGACTTCCTTAAAGTACTTGTGTAATATTTAATAAATATCAATTTCATATTTTAAGGAATAAAAATAAGTAGATTTTTATTTTGAAACTAGTAAATGAAAGGGTATGGGTGAGATGACTGGTGTACAGAATAGGGATCTTAGCATTTTACTTTTGTACAGTGGTTTCTTGGTCTTCCAACCAGGTGAGTGGGGATTGATTCCGAGTTTTGGCAGCTTGTTTCTCTACCATCTTCTGGGAGAAGTGAGCTAATCATGGGAAAATGTCTGTTATACCTAATAGGGAAGACAAGAAGTGCTAGTTCAGGGAGGGCAAAATTGGAAAGTGGAAATTGTCCCATTTTCAGATTTTCTTATTGCCTCCCCTCCCCACCACCCTACCTATAATTTCCTGTTTCTTTTACATAACACAGACATTTTATCATGATCAGCTCACTTCTCTCAGAAGAAGGCAGCAGAGTAAGTCGTTGATAGCTCGGAATCAATCCTCCTTCTCGCACGGTTAGAAGCATGAGAAACCATTATACATTCTCAATACCGGGAAAGCCTCAAGTCACACAATTTGTTGTTGTTGGGAAATTAAAACAGAGAACATGAATCATTGTAGAAAGAGCAACAACTATTTAGAGAAGCGATAATCTGTTTTCAGTTTCTGAATTACAACTTCACCAGTCCAAATTGTTTATTCCTTAAGATTATACCGAAACATGACAACAGTACTAAACTTTTTCTTGACCTGAAAATCTGCATTACTCAAGAGTAAATGGAATGGCTGAAATATGTGATACTAAAACTTCTGATCAATTATGAAGTAAAAATCATGCAGGAAGACTACCTATATATTCATAGTGAACTTTAAACAAGAATTATCATAAATATGAATATCCTTACCACCTTTTAGTAGGCTTATTGTAGTACAATTCAAACAATGGAGGAAGGGATAATTTATTTTCAGTTTCCGAATTGTAGCTTAATCAGTCCAAAATTTCTTGTTTAATCCTTAAGATCGTACAGAAACATGGCATAGAACTAAACTTTTGGCTTGAACTTTAAATCAGAGTAAATGGAATGGGTGAAACATGTGAAGTAAAACTTTTGATCAATGTGAATTTCATACAAGAATTATTATTTAAAATATTAATAAAAATATCTGAAAATCCTTACCATCTTGTAATAGGCCTACTGTAGTACAATTCAAACAATGGAGATTTTACAAGTGGTAACACAAGGTAAAATATTTACCTTTCTCAGTATCTGATGTTTTAATAAACTATTTAATGCAGCCGCCAATGGCAAGTAGCTAAGACCTTCACTGCTGTGTTAAAAAAAAAAAAAAATTGATTACTTTTGGAACAGACCTTGCAGCTATACCAAGGGATCCATACAGGTTGTCATGTCAAAACCTGTCATTTTGCACATCGATAGGTCTTCGTTATAGATGGAAACATGCAAAAAATTAGCTGCTCATATGAACTATAAGTGGGTGAAAACGTGTTTGTTATGTTCCATAAGTTAACAACTGGGGTCACTTGTAGAGCTCGCTTAAGTAGCCTGCATGCTGGGTTCACGTGATAGCAGGGTGCGATAGAGGGAAAGAGCTGTCTTTTTACTCGAGCAATGTGTTTCACTAAATAACTTAACTTATATAATCTTTTGTTCTTATCATTTCTGCATTTTGAAACTATATAATCTGCATAGACATTGAGGGGCTGCTTATGATTGTTACTGTGGGTAGGTGTTACAGAAGTGTGACCACTCAATTTGCGTGATAATTGAAAATATTTCCCATGAACAGCAATTCACAATACCAGTGCTTCAATCAACTGATTCTCAATGTTGACATTTATTGTCCAGACAAAAGTATTTAAGTGTTAAGAACTCAGGCTAGCATACTACATAATAATAAATTGTACTTGTTATTATAGGCCAAAGTAATAAAAAATGAACTAATGTAAACAGCACAGGAGATTCACTTAGATAATTCTAAAAATTTAAGCAGGTACTAATTACTTCATGACATCTACCGAATACAAACATGTGTATCAGAGGAGAATATTATTTATTATTATAATATTCCCTCCCGTAGTGATAAGGAAAGGGAGAGATATGGCAAATATACAAAGGCGTATATCTGACGTGGGATTTGGGATCACTGTGACAGCAGATGCCAAGCGCGTGCTAGATAGGGGAGGCCGCCAGCTGTAAGAGGTTACTCAATATTTCTAATTTACAAGATTTGCAATTAATTTTCACCCACTAAAAGTCTATATGCAATGAACTTTAAGTTTTAATAGAGTTTCCCAGAAAGCAAAAGACTATATAAATAGAAGACACAGACAAAAACAACAAGACCTATGATATAAGACACACATGGACACATGATGTGAGACAAATTACAAATAAAAGAAAAAAAACACCCGGATATGACTTCATCGCGCCAGGATGACCTACTGGTTGACGCCGATGCCTTAAGTATGGCTTCCCGACTAAGGATTCCAGTGACGACTGGTACTCACCTGGTTGATGATGAGGAGTGTACTGCATCTGTGAAAGGTGTGGTATGCTTAGGCGCGACCTCCCATTCATCATCACAAATCCAAAAAAACTCCAGATTTGACACATTCTTTAGTTAGTGTAGTTAGTATATTATTAAGTTATCAATGTTTTGATTTTCTTCTTAAATTGTTAAACTTCTTTTCTCTCTCTCTCTCTCTCTCTCTCTCTCTCTCTCTTTCTTTCTTTATATAATCTTTAGATTAAGTCTAAATAGTTTAGATAACCTATGTAATCATTAATTAGTAAGTTGCAAATTGTATAGTGCATATAGAGGTCTCTGATAGGAATCCAGGACAGGGACCAGTAAGTATTAAATAAATTTAAAAACTTATGCAACGAAGATCTATCGATGTGTAAAATTTGAGGATAGGTTTGGACATGACAACCTGTATGGTTCCCTTGTTAGCACATGTGTCATCAGGTATTGAAGTGTTAAACTAATTTGACTAAAATCTCTGTTAAGCACTCTTAGTAATGAAGAGGCCTTGGTATTTACCACACTTTGGGGTTCAGAACTCAATTTCAGCCTTTTTGGTACTTATCACATTTGGTTTTTCCAGTCCTCTTGTAAAATAGACAGCCACTTGGGCTTGCATTGATCATCGTCTTAATATAACTCAAACTAAAATGTAATAAGAAACTTAAGTTTGGCCAAAAGTTCTCACACATATGAAAAGCCTAATAAACAAAAGCTTCTGTCATATGACCCACAAAGGGAAGGACATATTTCTTTAAAACAATGTATTTTCATAATTACTTATTTTTACTCACTTTTTAACACTTGGGAGATATAAGGGTCTCCTCATCAGAACAGTGTTAAAGTGTTAAAGCTTGAGAAATGCTATTCTTAACTTCCCAACTCAGTGCACTGAATTCTCAATTATCTGTTATTAATTAGGACCGTGACTTGCACACATAATTGAAAAACACAGATAACCTGAATGCTATAATTATTTCTGGTCACATGCTGGTCATTATTTTTGAGTTTTCATTAACATATTATTATAAATAGGCCTATATATAAATGTTAACCCTTCATGAGTGGAATACGGATATAACCAGGTGCAGCATTTTGAATTTCCTGCAGTTTACATCACCATATTGTGTACAGAAAATGTTCCATGTTTTGTTTGCAAAGGATTAAAAAGGGAGAAAGAACATTGCATGGATAACCCAAAAAAACCAGTGTAATCAACTCACGGATAACAAAGTTAACTGCAGTTACAACTTCCCAACTGTCAACATGATGTACACAATAGAATGAGGTAGAAAATTGAGAATGCATAAGTATTATTATGAGATATAAACATAAACACAGGGTGACCAGATTGGTTAAAAAAATATAAAAAGACATCTAACGGAACAATACAATATTCAAACATTATCGCTCAATGGCAGCTCATGGCTGGGAAGTTAGGTGAAGAACTAGTAGGAAAGAAAAAATATATCGCGGGTGCGCGGGCAAAGAGAGTTAAGTCCACTTTCTTGTTACTGAGAATTAGAGTGACTTAACACACTTTACCCGCCCAACATCGCTTTAGAGATGGATAAACCCATGAGGCACACATCCATAACTATCGTACGTTTGTGAATATGACTTACTGGATTTAACACAAATGTAGAGAAAATTTTTATTTATAACTCTATGGACATAACGCAATTTTTTGAGGATGGTGGACTTCTCTTTACCCGCACACCCGCGATAGGTAAACATGCTTATATTATTTAAAACTTCCTTCTTATCTTCGTCTTTCCAACATGAAAATAGTGTTTCTATTAAAACACTCACTATTTCATAAGAAGAATTCATATTTATATGCAAAAAATAAGGAAGCAAGCTCTACCTGCCTCTCCAACTGGAAGAAGCAGAGTAAAGATTCTTGCCTATCTCACGGAACGGCAAGCCCTCTCTACAGACAAACTGTCATAGCAACCATCCATAACATTGTCTAGGCTGTCTGGGGGGGGGGGGGGGGGGGGCACGTCCAACCATCTAGTTAAGTTCTGCCCTGGAGGTTGGACAGCATGTGGGAGAACTACTCTTCACCAACCAGGCCAGCCTGATCGCTTGCTGCCACATCACAGTACTCCTCAGTACAAAAATAAGATTATACATTTTAAGTAAAAACCAACATACGTGATAAGGAAACCAAACTTCAAAAATAAGTCTAGCAAGATAAAAATATTGATGAAGTGCCACTTCATGTACTACCCCTGAGTAACTACCCACCCCTATTATTACTGTGTTCTTTATTTCAGCGTATTATATTTTACAGGCAATATTAGGATGAACTGACAGAAACAGTATTACTTTCGGCCAGATGCCAAAGTAATCTATGGCAATAAATTATTGCGAGAATCTCTAAGCCTGCAATTGAGTATCTCTGGTAGACAATGCACTCAGTGTTGCTATCTGGTCTGGGGGGGGGGGGAGGTGCAAAGCATCACACCAAATATATAACTTGTATGTATAACTAGCAAAAGTAATAATTCCTTTGAAAAAACAAGGCATGTAGATAACCCAAAGAAATTTTTATCGGGACACTAGGACAGTCCCAGTAAAACCTGGACATCTGATCAGCCTGATCATACGTCCAAATGCATAGAAAATGCTAGTAGATTTACCAGTAATTAATCAAAATTATAGCATTATATTGATCGTTGCATGGAGGTTTAATACAACAATTTCAGTCCTATACAGCTTTTACAAAACTACATTAAATCTATATGGTTAGCCTTTTCCAATCATGAGAATTATCAATAACGTCCATGGTGTTAGCATGTCA
The DNA here is from genome assembly GCA_964059195.1 of Ectobius pallidus. NCBI lineage: Eukaryota > Metazoa > Arthropoda > Insecta > Blattodea > Ectobiidae > Ectobius > Ectobius pallidus. The sequence goes on from CAXKWD010000006.1 coordinate 79,333,434, forward strand.
ATGTTGACAGGAGATATATGATGCAACGGTTGGACGATTGTTAGTGAAATTTATTTGATTGCTAGGAAAGTTCCAAGTCACGAGTTGCATTTATAATGACCATTTAATAAATAATATGTCATGAATAATAAACAAAATGTATTGAAATTGAATTATTTGAATAGCATTTTAGATTGACACGCTACTATTAAAAGGTATTCATGACATATAATTAATCAATGTGGTTGTTTTCTGTGAGCAAAACACAGCCTAGTAAGCTATACTATGAAGTCTATATGTTTAGCTGGGCTAGGGAACTCTAATCTGAGATCTTTTTTCCAACGGGCAGCGCACTTTGTTTGTGAAATGCACCACCAAGTCATTATAATAAAATTGTTTATGCATGATTTACGTAAGGTTCCCCCTCATGAGTGCTTCTGCTATGAACGGAGGACAAGACCTCTGAACATAGCAGGTCCTTTACGTGGTGAGGGGGACAAGTACTCCTTCTTGGAATGATGAACGGACCCTTTGAGAATCCGTTCATCATACACAAGTAGGAGGAAACGAAAGCACTCACCCAACCCCAAGGTGTCTGGCGTTCCGTGCTGAGGGGGTGCATGGTACATGGGAGATGTGCCGCTAACGGAGCCTCAGGGATACATGGTGACCTCCCTGAGTATCTAACCTTGCATCAGAGTATGGGGCCCCTCTGGTGTGGACCTATATTTCCCCAGTACTCGTGGGACCAAACTGGAGACCCAATCATCTACTGAACAGGCTGAGGTGAAAAAGGGACTTGCTGAGCAAGATACCTTGGAAACCCAGACTGCATCTACATTGACAAAATCGATGGAGAAAGATACAGCCATAGCAATGGAGGCCAGTACTCCAGATGCGTTGACTGAGGAGATAGCTGAGCAGCTGGACCAAGTAAAGATCAAGGGACAGTCAGGTGCTCAGAGACGAAAACTTCTTAAGGAACAAAGACTTAAGGAAGGAAAAGAGTGGCTGACAAAAAATGAATGGAGGGAAAAACAGGGACTAGAACCTAGAATCTCCAAAAAATTAGCCAAAAAAGAAGGCAAGGAAACCCCTTCAACTTCTACCGGGAGCAAAAGGTCCCGACAAGACAGAACTCCAGATACTCCAGAATCTGGTGAAAATCAGTCTTCGAAAAGGCCGAGACAGGAAACAGGGAAACTGACCTTTAGTACTGTAGCCTCGACCTTTCGAATGGCAGTGATCCAACAAGGATATCCTCTTGTAGAAATAACAGAGGAACAAGAGGAAAAACTACAGATGGCTCTCTTTGAAAAAATTGGGGGAGGAATAGGACCCAAATTCAAAAGAGTTTATCTAGATAAAGGGGCTGTTATCTTTGTCTGTGATGGAAAAGAGACAACAGAATGGCTTAAAGAGACGGTTCCCAAGATATCTCCGTGGGAGGAAGCTAAACTGCTGGTAAAGACAGCAGGGGAGCTTCTGAAGACCGCTAAGATATCCATGTGGATACCCAAGATCTTGAAGGATGTACCTCCAGAGACTCTGTTTAAAAAGATCCGATGTCAAAATCCAGTGATCAAAACAGAGGGATGGAGGGTAATCAACCGTAAAGTGGAAGAGAAGGGACAGACCATTGTGGTTGACATAGATGAAAAGTCCCTAGTAACACTGCGAAGACATGACCTAAAACTATACCTAGGGTTCTCGCAGGTCAGTGTCAGGGTTTTAAAAGACATCAAACACGACAGCAAGGTGGAGCCTAAAAGTGCTGCAGATAAACCTGCAACACAGTAAAGGGGGATCAGCCGCGCTGCAAAGGATGCTGCTTAAGGAGCAGGTGGACATAGCCCTGATACAGGAGCCTTACGTTGTGAGAGGGAGAGTATCAGGACTAGGAACAACTGAAGGTAAGTTAATATACTTCAGAAACGGAATAAGCCCCCGAACCTGCATATTTGTAAGGAAGGGTATATCACACATGTCAATGATAAATTTCTGTTCAAGGGATCTTGTGACCATTCGGCTGAAACAACATAAGGATGGGAGCTCCAGGGATATAGTCCTGGCTTCAGCATACCTTCCCTATGAAGACAACAGTCCTCCTCCACAGGAGCTAAGAAAACTTGTGGACAGCTGTCAACAGCTGAATGAACAACTGCTGGTTGGATGTGATGCTAATGCCCACAACTTGTTGTGGGGCAGCAACGATACCAACACAAGAGGTGAGTTACTACTGGAATACCTTTTTGAATGGAATTTAGAGATATTCAATAAGGGACAGGAAGCTACCTTTCGCAATGCAATAAGGGAGGAAGTCATAGACATTACATTTGGGACCTATTTGATAGGAGACCATATAAAACAATGGCATGTTTCAAAGGAACCTTCCCTTTCTGATCACATGTATATCCGGTTTGAGATAGAAATGGGAGAAAAACAGACCAAGGTCTATAGAAATCCCAGGAAGACAGACTGGGACTCATATAGAGCAGATCTCAACCAACATCTGAATGAAATGAGATGGACATTCAGAAATACTGCAGATATTGAGGATGCAGCTGATCAACTTGAGACAGCTATCATGACCTCATATCTAGATAACTGTCCAGTTATAAGTAAGACCACAAACAGGATTGTGCCCTGGTGGAACAAAACCTTGGAACAGCAAAGAAAACAGGTTAGGAGACTGTTTAATAAAGCCAAAAGAAAGGGCATATGGATAGAATACAGGAAAGCCCTGGGTGAATACAACAAGGCCATTAAAGATGCAAAACTAACATCTTGGAGAGTATTTTGTGAGGGGATAGAGGAGGTTCCAGCACGAGCCAGACTCCAAAAGGTCCTCACAAAACTCCCAGTAAATCCTAATGGCAACTTGCAAAAAGAGAATGGGGAGTACACTATATCAGCAACCGATACGCTGAGAGTGCTCCTCGATACTCATTTTCCACAATGCACTATAGTGGAGAACGCAGACCAAATAATAGACCTGCCAAGAAGATATAATTCGACACCAAGGCAGGGAGATTGGGAAATATCCAAGAAGTGTGTTGACTTTCAGAAAGTACGGTGGGCCACTGGAGCCTTCCAACCTTACAAGTCACCTGGTCCGGATGGTGTATTTCCAGCTCTACTACAAAAGGCGGGGGACAACTTAACCCGATTCCTGTGTAGAATATACAGAGTAAGTCTGGCCTCGGGACATGTTCCAAATGCATGGAGACCAGTAAGAGTGATCTTTATCCCAAAGCCTGGGAGAATCAATCATACCAAGGCAAAGGATTTCAGACCAATCAGTCTAGCGTCTTTTATATTAAAGATACTGGAAAAACTAGTTGATAGGTATGTAAGAGAGGAGAGGATAACTGTGATCCCTCTACACCCAAATCAACATGCCTACCAAACAGGAAAATCATGCGAAACAGCCCTTCACCATCTGATTGGCAAGGTAGAAAACGCACTGAATTTCCAAGAGATCGCTCTAGGGATTTTCTTGGACATCGAAGGAGCGTTTAGTAATACAACCTTCGATGCTATGCTCAACGCTGCTAACAGACATGGGATAGATGACACTTTATGCAAGTGGATAAAGACCATGCTGGAAAAGCGTAGAATTGAAGCCAACATCCTTGATGAAAGAATGGCAGTAATTGCCACAAGAGGTTGTCCACAAGGGGGTGTGCTGTCCCCATTATTGTGGAACCTAGTGGTCAACGACCTCATCGAAGAGCTAAACGCCAGTGGGTTCTATTGTCAAGGGTATGCAGACGATCTAGCGATTGTTGTCTCTGGCAAATATGAAAGCACTGTAAGGTCAATGGCACAATCTGCCTTAAATATTGTAAAGAAATGGTGCCAAAAACAGGATCTTGGTGTTAATCCCAAGAAGACTGTGGTGGTACCGTTCACAAGGAAAAGAATCCAGGATATGTACTGGAAGCTTAAACTATTTGGGGAAATGTTGCCGGTAAGAGGGGAAGTCAAGTATCTAGGATTGATACTAGATTCTAAACTTACTTGGACCTCTCACCTTAAGACGACATGCGCCAAAGCTAAAATGGCCCTTATGGGCACCAAAAGAGCCTGTGGTAAAAGCTGGGGTTTAAGTCCCAGAAGTACCCACTGGATTTATACCACCATAGTGAGGCCCTTAGTTAGCTATGGATCAGTAATATGGTGGAGAAAGACGGAACAAGCAGGAGCTATTAAAGAACTCGGTAAAGTGCAGCGATTGGCCTGCCTAGCTGTAACCGGTGGTATTAATAGCACACCTACTGCTGGAATGGAAACCATGCTTAGCATACCTCCACTACATCTGTGGATTAAAATGGAGGCAATGGCTGGAGCATACAGACTAAAGACTGGCGGCAACTGGAGACCTGCAAGATATCCAGGTAGTCACACTAGGATCCTGGATATAGCAGGGATAAACCAGGCTGCAGAAATGCCAGGGGATTTTATGCAGACCTCCCTCAACTCCAATAAGTCCTACAAGGTTGAGATTGAAGGTAGGGAGCATTGGGAGGCTAAACACCAACACCAATCAGGTGACATCATCTGGTTTACTGATGGGTCCAAGACCAAGGAGGGTACAGGGGCAGGTATCCTTGGAGTGCAGCCCAAACTGGAGAAATGGTATCCATTGGGTAAACTAACCACTGTATTCCAGGCAGAAGTCTATGCCATCAGGGCTTGCGTGGAGGAGAATGTAGACAGGTGCTACAGAAATTGTGCCATCTGGATATACTCAGACAGCCAGGCAGCACTGAAGGCACTAAGGGCATCCTACACGAGATCAAAGATCGTTAAGGAGTGTCAAGAAGCCCTAGAAAAACTAGGGGAATATAACAGACTTACTCTAGCATGGGTTCCAGGCCATGCTGGAGTAAGCGGCAATGAAAATGCTGACAGGCTGGCCAAAAAGGGTGCACAGTCCCTATTTGTAGGCCCAGAACCTGTCTTGGGTAATACCAAGTTAATGGTAAGGAAAAGTCTATTAAACTGGGTCAAAAGACAGCACATAGACTACTGGAATAATATACAGGAACAAAGACATGGTAAGCGAATGATGCCACAACCATGTCTCAAAAGAAGTACTGCAATCCTTAATTTAAACAGGCAGCAGATAAGACTCATGGTAGGGTTGATGACAGGCCATGGGAAATTTAAGAAACATCTACATAGAATGGGTCTTATAGAAAACCCAATATGCAGGAAGTGTGGTGCACAAGAAGAAACGGCATCACACTTAATATTCCAATGTGAAGCACTGGAAATAGATAGATTCAATCAATTTGGGAGCACAGATCCAAAAGAGATTGTAACTAGCAACAACCTAGTCACTGGGCTCCTTAAACTTATTAAGGTATAAGGACGGCAATACTAGAAACACAGGAAGAAAACCGCACAATAAACCTTACGTTTCAGTGTGGGCAGGATGGGGAAGGTTCCTCCTGATTATCTTTCCTGTAAGATCTAATCTAATCTAATCTACGTAAGGTTCATGAATCTATGGTTAATTTTAATCATTTCATTTCGAATTTGTGTACTCATATGGCAGCATAAGATTAATTTTGTTTGTTTAATTATTTTTATTATTTATATTTTGAGCCATATGTGCTCATTGGGACCTTTAAGAAATAAATAAATAAATAAATGTTAAACAATTTAATTAAGAATAAAATTATGTAATTCCTGCAATTTATGTAAAAACAATGTCAGTGCTAATAAATACAATGTTTTAATTATATTTTTCTGTTAAAAAATTTAAACAAAACATCTAGCAGTTGAGTAAATAATCGCCAGCGAAGCCACAGGAACCTGCTAGTAATATATATGAGTAACCAACTACAGAAGGGCTAAGTTCAAGTGATTTAAACTCTGTTGTAATGAATAATAACAGTCAGTCAGCATCTGTATTATGTGAAGATATTGTTAAGTGTTTACTGAATAAGAATATCCAGCAGAAAAAGAAAAAAATCCAAATTGTTCCCTTAGTGGAAAATAACAGCAGTAATTACTCTTAAGACATCACACAATCCCAACTGTACACCATTTCTGTGGTGATACAATAAATAAGTTAATTTAAATACTCTATATATTTACAAGAGATTATATTAAAAGTGGCCAAACAAGGACCATAAGAAACCATTAAGGTACAAGGTACATGACATTAATATTTGCAACTTCCACAACTTAATTGCTTAAAAAATTCAAACACAAATTCCTCAAAAATTCAGAAATCGATGCCATGAACCAAGCATTATATGAAAAATTGCTTTTGAAGTCTATCAATATTTAACTCCTAATATACCCTGATCAATTATTCATTAATTAGTATGGTCCATATCGTACACACGATGATGTAGTCTTGAATAAATCTCATAGAGATGAAAATACTCATCAGTATTAATTTACTTCTTGAATTAATAGCAATGAATTTGATAAAGAATCACTTTTGCTAAAGAATGTTAAAACAAATAAACTTTTTGACCTGAGAAAAAAATCATATCTACAATAATTAAAAAATTAAGAACTCTGAAATATGACTTTTGAAGCAATCTATAATTGATTAGATTTCCACCAGTGGGAAATAGCAAGAATGTAGTTACAATATGAATCCATAAATAACTAATTAGGTTAAGATATATAACTTTTCCAGCCAGTGAAATTATATAATTTTTAATGCATGATTACTTATACAAGAGTCATGGTCTATTAACTGAACTGAACCTTTCAAAGCCAAAAAGAACTAATTCCATTTATTCTATTGGGAATGCTAATTTCTTTGAAAATATTGGTACCCTTTTCATTCAAATTAGTTAGAAGAAAAATTTATAATGTTCTATCTAAATTCTTCCATTGTTATAATTGAAACATAATGGTTTAACTCCACAATGCGGAGTCCCATATTAATTGAAGGCTATTTGAAAACGTAAGTGGATGACATGAAACAACGTCATCAAATTTTTTGTATAGGGCCTGTATTACCACTTGCTCATAAACTTCCATATAAATACCTTCCATAACTGAAAGATCTTGTGTATCGCTCCTGTGGAAATGCTATCAGGAAGAATGCAGTGAAATGTCATAACATGGATAATAGAAAGGTAAGTGGAAATAACTGTTTCTTCTACTTCAAGCGGTCTCTGCTAGATGCCACTACTCCATTGTTTTCCTTTCACTATATGCAATGAAATTTCATTAAAACTTATCATTTCAAGCATATTAATCAAATGCACATTTAAAACGCTCAAAGATGAGACTAAAGTGGTATCATGTAAGTTAGACCTTCCTACATCAAATCAAGTGACAGAACTCTAGTGGCAGTCATTTTGTTTCTTCCAAGTCTGCCTATCTATAAGTTGGTGGTCTGATAGATGGCCAAACTGGGGGATGTTCTTCCAGATTGCATTTATAGGAGTGTTGTCTACGTATTTCAAATAGTTGGCTTCGAATAAATATATCAAATAAATTTTAATTAGAGATTTATCGAGATGGAGTAGCACAGGCCCTTCATGTATAATGCAACTATAGCACACACGCTTTTGAAATGAACCAAAACAAAAATTAATGTCATCATATCACACAGTGATCTCTCTAAAAATATCTAGATAAGTTCACTGAAGTTCAGAACTTGAAAAACACCTTGGATAACAATAACAACAATATAAATACACTCTTATATATATAACAAAATTAATGATACTAGTTCAATCCATATCTACAGTAATTAACTTATCATTGATGTCACAGTTACCACACTAAAACCCAATTTGTGACTTATGTCATTTTTATATTAATTTACTAATGCCATTTTTATATTAAATTCCCCAGGTATTGGAATGAATTGGAATCACACTGTGCAAATACTGTACAAAATAAGCCAACATACCTCTTCTCACTTACCTCTCACATCATATTGTGCTTATTTCAGTCCATATGTTATTCTTCTCTAGGTTTAAACAATTCCATCCTTAACCTTTTGAAAATTCAGTTTGTTTCAATGGTTTAATTCATTCACAGAGTCCTGCAGAAACATTGTTCTTACTCCTGTCAGATTTTCTGTCATAAAACGTTGATCACATACACTCATTTTCACACACAAAGATATACAAACACTCATGCATACAACATTACTGACATATCTGAACCTGCAGCAGTGACAGCACTCTCATTAAGTGCAATGTTGAGTTCATGACAAGTTTCTGCAACAATTATAACAACAACTATTGGAACTGATGTTATAGTTCTGTATGCGTATCTTTTTTAGCATCACCTGAAACCAACAAAAGAATAAGTAAGAGATAATATTAGCAACAAATTGCATTGCTAAAATAGCCTCACTGAAAATGGCACTAGTCAATGCTTCAATCATTTACTTATTGGATATGTAGTTCATGTCGGCCGCAGTGGTGTAGAGGATCCATGGGATCAAACCCAGCTGTGATCAATGGATTTTGCAGGTCGTAAAAATCCTGAACATGGGAGGAACTTAAAGCTGGGGGCCCTGTGTTGTAGATTTACACTTGTAAAAGAACTCGAAACCTAAATTAGAGACTCTGCACAAAATTTCTGAGCCTTTTCACGTCCAAGTAATAGCTTAGTTTCTGGAAGAGGGTTTGTGAGGCGACAGGCTTACCACCTGTCCCTCTCAGAAAATAAGCATTATAAAATTAATCTAGGTACTGAAACTTCCAATTTGAGGCCCTATGCCTCACCATAGGGTTACAGGAAAGAGTCAATCAGTCAGTCAGTCAGTCAGTCAGTCAGTCAGTCAGTCAGTCAGTCAGTCAGTCAGTCAGTCAGTCAGTCAGTCAGTCAGTCAGTCAGTCAGTCAGTCAGTCAGTCAGTCAGTCAGTCAGTCAGTCAGTCAGTCAGTCAGTCAGTCAGTCAGTCAGTCAGTCAGTCAGTCAGTCAGTCAGTCAGTCAGTCAGTCAGTCAGTCAGTCAGTCAGTCAGTCAGTCAGTCAGTCAGTCAGTCAGTCAGTCAGTCAGTCAGTCAGTCAGTCAGTCAGTCAGTCAGTCAGTCAGTCAGTCAGTCAGTCAGTCAGTCATACATAGTTCATGCATTTTGAACCATTTTCTTGAGGGTCATGCAGAATTAAAAACTCAACTAATCCATGCTGACCTTGGCAGTGTACAGATAGTGTGCCCTCTTTGAATTCGATGTTCATGCTTCAAGCCACTGAAATTTTAGGATATAAATATCCTGGGCACAAAGTCCTCTGTGAAGGACTGTAAACCATGGGTCCTATAGATTTAAAACATGTTAAAAAATTCTGAGTGAAATTAGGGCTACTGGAAAAATGCATCGAACCTAGCACATCCTAGGAACACCTACTAGATGAATGTTGAGTTGATGGGCTTATGACATGTCGCTTTGCCCTCTCCAAAAAAATACCAATTGTTTGAGCAGCAAAACCAGCCACTTTTATTTTATTTTATTTCATTTAAAACTAGCTAGTACCCATCCTTCATATTGGGTAAAAAATATTTTGTATGGTTCTTAGCACCACTTGAGACACAACATGAGGAAGTGACTGTACTTCATAACTCGTTTAAAAAAAAAAAGCTTGTGAACAACATAATCTAAACAATGGACTTGTAAACAATATTTACAGCTTTTCTCTCTGGAGTTTGTATATACAGATTGTTTTTCCGATCTTGCTAGATCACTGGGCAACGTGACTTGCAACATCTAATTCTAATCTCTGTAGCCAGTAGGGTGGCCACTTCTAAAATGTCAGAAAGGAGGACACTTCTTCGGTAATCTAGCATAGTATAAAACTTTGGGCATGGACGGCTGGACAGCAGATATTACATGGTATAACCCTGACTAATTTTACTTAATAACTGCATTTATATAAAATAAATGATTATGCACTGCTTTACTGTTTTTTGAGATGTACTGAAATTCTTTGACCCACTGAGGATTAAAAGAAGTATTTCGTTTTGGCATTCTGGTAATTGAAGAAAAACACGGCAAACTGCAAAGAATGTACAATACAAATGGAGACTTGAACAATCAACAGTACGGCCAACGCCATGTACTGCACCAAACAAAATATGATAGTACGCTATCATCGTATGGACAAGCGTGCCAACGTTAGGAATAGATTCAGATTTTTCCGTGGCACCACCTAAACAAATGACAGTATCGACAAGCGTGCCAACCTTAGGATTGGCAGGAACATACGGGAAAATACAAATTTTATTAATACACTTTACCAACCCATCAGTCTCGAAAAGGAGGACAAATCAACATCCGGCATAAAGCTGCACTGGATGGAGGACTGCTTAGCAAAAAGCCTTACAGTCCAGCCAAAAGTCGGACGTCTGGCCACCCTAGTAGCCAGGCTTGATCAAATTCATTATCTCACATAGACTATATTGTCCAGGATTTTCTACACTATGTAGAAAGACCTCTTCGCGTTCTCCTTGGCATTCTGTTCAGTGGAATAACAAAGAACAATCAATTTGACAATGGTTGGTATTGCAATGCTATATATCGGCAAGGAAAATACTGGCTGTTATCTCAAATCACTGAAACAACCATCATCTTAGAACTGTGAAACATTTCAAAACAGCTAGTGTCCCATGTTCTTTCAGGGTATAAAAATTACGTTCATGCAAAATTTCACCTCTATGAGTTGTGTAGTTTTTGCATGAACAGAAGATAGATTTATGTATAGGGATCCAGAATATTTCATTTCATAAAAGTAGTTTATGGGGACATCGGGACATTTATAAAGACCTGAAGCAGTTAACTGAACAAAGGGAATCACTACCTTAGACTGGAATATGAAAGATTAATCTCACAAATATTTTCCATAAGGTCAAATTGATTTCTATCTAATACCTGGGAACAATAGAATGGCAAGGGCAAAGCATATCCTGAAGGTAAAACTAAGGATTCTTAACCTTAAATTGAGAAATATACAATAACAAGAGATACACAGCTCTGAATTTTGCTTCTATTCACCATTTGGACACTATAAAATTAAAATTTTGTGAATATTTTAGGAGAAAAATTCCTGACACTGGGACTCAAATCCACGACCTTCGACTTTCCGTGCCAATGCTCTATCAATTGAGCTAATTAGAATTTGATTCACGGCACTAGGTGGAATCTCTCTCATATGATTACCCTTAATGGTCGACCTTACCAAGACATTTACATCATATATACCATTGTGAGTTACACTAGTTTAGTGATCTTTGTGACCGGGTTTTCACTGTTATTGTAAAGTATCATATCAAGATGTAGATATACACCGTGTCCAGGGAAATTGTTCTACAGTTTTCATACTCATAAAGAGAAACTCAAAAAGTTTTGTTTACTCTCTATTCAATCTCAATAAGTGCACCATTTTTAGTGTGGGTTACAACAAGACTGAGTTCAACCTCCTGCCACACACATGAGAGTGTTTCTGGACTTACAAGTGCTATCACTTCAATGATTTGACATCGTTAATCTCCCAAGTCTGCCACAGGTACAGTCGGTCAAATAAAAAACGTCGGGCGGTATTTGATTAAGTATCACGAACGAGCATATGCGCATGTACAGGAAGACTTAAGGTTAGGTTCACACACGCCTCTTGTCTATCCATGTATTTTCTTGATTATTTAGTCAGTTTTGTTCCAAAACAAACATGTATAGAAGGCTGTGGCTATATGCCTCAAATCCACCATATTCTTGGTTGCAAATTTTTATAATATTAATAATTAATAGATTCGCGAGGAATATGTTTATTCAAGGAGCATTTTTTTTTAGATTTTATTTTATAATACCGGTACTTCTAGTGCAAAATCAATAACTTACGCTCAACTTCTGCAACCAATCTTAGCATCGAAATACGCGTCCAGCCAGATCAACGTTTGCTATGAAAACTTCCGGTCGCATTCCCTCTGCTCAAGTTCCCTCCTCTGAGCTGCTCTTTCATAAATATGGAACCTTCTCGCTGCTTCAGAGACCGAAAAATGCAGGTCAATTACAGCCCTAACTACACTTTCTCTCACGTTAGCATTTGTATGTGGCGATGACACAAAGCAAAATGAATTATGACAATGCATTAAGTTGAATATCGTGTGTTGCGCTTTCCGCGATTTTCATTTTTTCCCTCCTTGTTCATATTTTCCCTCCTGCCGCATGGCCTCATATGTTCCGAAAATGACCTGTATTTTGTGTTTTTTATAGGAAACTTGTGAACTAATGCGTCAAAACTTTAATTTTAACAGCATACGAGTCCCGACGTTTTTTATTTGACCGACTGTACATGATGATATACTCGATCCTTGGCTAATTTCCACAAAAAGAAGTCTAGTGGAGTGAATTCCAGCGATCTTGGTGGCCATGGCCTAGGTCTGCCTAGGCTGATCCAGAAGTAAGGAAATCTTTTGTCAAGAGAGATGTGTATGATATTGGAGTAAAGAGGACTCTTTTGTATTGAAAAATGGATTCTGGTTGTAACTGTGGAAAGGCATATTACTCCAGCATGCCCAGATAGGAGATAGCATTAATTTTAAGCTTGCAGAGGAAAAAAGGAACAATAATGCTCATTTTCAGCCAAATGTCGTACCCACCTCTTCTGGCAAAAGGTTTCCTGGCTCCTGGATTGGCTGAGGCAGACCTACATCATGCCCACCAAAATCCCCGGACTTATCCCACTAGACTTCTTTTTGGGAGATTTGTCAATGATCGAATGTATTACCATGTAACTGTGGCAGACTTGGAAGATTTAAGACTCCAAGTTATTGAAGTGATTGCACTTGTGACTCCAGAGATGCTCTCACGTGCGTGGAAGGAGGATTGTATCATCTGAATGCAATCCAAGCCACAAATGGAGTTCATTCTGAGACTGAATAGAGAGTTAACAAAACTTTTTGTGTGTGAAAACTGTGGAACAATAAGTGTAATAGTTTCTCAAATATAATTATTTTTTACTGGGTTTTCCCTAGACACAGTGTATATTCATAAAACCAGAGAATATTGTTTCTGTTGAATACTGCATGAAAATATTTTAGGAGATCTACATAATTAAACATTCCTTTCAACATGTTCTTTTTATTTATAGCTGTGACTAGTGCCATTTTCAATTTGCAAAATTCATTATTGTTACAGCTTGGAGGTAAATTACTTAAATAAGTCTTAGGATATCAACAATACAACAATATTAATCAGTACACTATACAACTACTATCCTCTAAGCTGTATTTATGAAACATATCTGGAGCACACTCATCAATAAAACTATACAGGGTGATTCAAAAATACTTTTACAAACTTCGGGCATGGGTTCCTTACACCAAAAGAAGGAAAAAAAGTTCATATGAACATAGATCCCATATTCCTTTGTTTTCTCGTTCGGAACTGTTCAACACATTGGTACAGTTATAATACGTCAACACACAAAAATCATAACAAATGCTCGAAATGTCCTCCTCTTGCTTCTAGACATACATGCATGCACTCTGGGGGCACCTTAAACTACTGGTTTACGGAGCAGACATCCTGGATGAAGAAACATTTCATCGACGTGTCATGGAAGCCTGGGAAACCATTCAACACCATCCCAGAGTATTTGAAAGGGTGTGACAGTCCATGATTCGACGAGTGCATGCATGTCTAGAAGCAAGAGGAGGACATTTCGAGCATTTGTTATTAGTTGTGTGTGTTGACGTGTTATGAGTGTACCAATGTGTTGAACATATCGGCTCAAGTTTCTAACGAGAAAAAAAAAAAGATTATGGAACCTATGTTCATATGAACTTTTTTCCTTTCTTTTGGTGTAAGGAACCCATTCCCGAAGTTTGTAAAAGTATTTTTGAAACACCCTGTACATGGGCAAACTAATGCATTTTATTTCCATCTTAATTTTGTGGACATAAAATTTAACAAAAACTGCTGAACTACTAAATTTGTCTAGAAAGCTAGTGTCCTGTTTAGGAGAATTTGATCCTCAAGACAAAGCACATGCTGAAAGAGTAAGTAAACTGCATGTCTTTTTATTTGTTCAAGCATACCAAAAATCATGAGTTAAGTCTACTACTGAAGCAAGAACAGCATTTCCTTTAGTAATATTCCTTGCTTCCAGTGACTGATGCATTCACTGAAACTGATATCAGCTATACGTAAGTTAAACTTTTTAACTAATAGAATATATTTACAGCTAAAAAGTTTACCATGCTTTTATGCGACTTGATTACTCTGCAATAGTTATGTTTAGTTTCCAAACAAGTTAACCTTTAAAATATAAACTGACACCTACTATGTCATGCCTGCTGCAAAAACATGCTTTATTTTTAGTTATTAATTTATTTTTACTAGATAATTAAACCCCTACATAGACTGAGAAAATAATAGTTTTATCATTAAATAAATTTTACTATTAAGTGAAAATAATGACACAATACTGAGGTTCTGAAATAGGAATGATCGATGTGCTTAAAACACTACAACTTAGCAACACCACCGCTAGAGTAAACACAGAACAACTCTGAACCTGAGGCGGGGCAGGCAGAGTCACGTGACGAAGTGACAAGCGAATTAGGTTGCTGCGGTGTTGTACAGTTAACGAAACGTGCTGCCTCGCTAAAGAGATGTACTTCACTTATTTCTTTGCGCGCTCAAAATCTATTAAATTTAGGTATTTCCTGATATCACCATTAGAAAGCTGTATTTTTTTGGAAGCAGACTGTCCAAACATCATGTCTGTAGGAAGCTCCGTTCGGAAGATAGCTCTTATCCTGCAAATGTTAATACAAGAATCAAAGAGATCCTTTCTTATTTCTACCCTAAAATAATAACACCATCCATGGATTACATTACAGTTTCTGTCTATCTGTTAACATAAACAACAACAAGACCCCTCTCACTTCCACCCAACCATAAATAAAACACAGAGGCAGTTTCAGTTTGCAATCAAGAGCGTTTCGTGTGTGTTCTATTGTGAGAATTCAGTGTCCGTAATGTCACCTTAGCAAGCCTAGTACGAGTGGTGAAACAATTTATACCCACAAGTTTTGTGTAAGCAGGCGAGAGCTTTGGTTTTCAGTGTTTATAGTTTTTTTAAGACTATTTCGGACGGCGAAGTGCATAATAATACGAATTTTGTAAGGAATTGACTGCTAAAAAAACTAAACTCCGTGGCGCTACATCCCTGAAGAAACTTGGCCTCCCACCCGACCGCTGCGTCATCTACCACAGGTAGATGGCAGGATTGGGGGCATATGGTCAGCATGCCGACACCCACGGCCGTTAATGGCGGTTTTCAGGACCGAAATTAACTGCTAAAGCTTGCCAAATTAGTGAACAATCTGTGACTAATATTATTAAGGAGGGAAAACAATTAACTGAAGTAGGGGGTGGGCTCAGTTTTAGATCTCCTGGAAATCATCGCACAGTTAAAAAGCGCAAAGCAAATCTTGACGGTTTTCAAAAGTGTATTTTACGCCGGACAATATTTGAATTGTACGATACGGGGGAATATGCCACAGCTAAAAAATTAGTTGCTTTAATGCGAAAGAAAATAAAATATAAAGGTTCTGTCTCCTCCATGTATATCATTTTGAAATCCCTAGAATTTAAGTATAGGAGAACCAATGATGGCCGGAAATTTCTACTTGAAAGGGATGACATTGTTGCAGCCAGACAAAAATTTCTGCGTACAATTCACAATCTTAGGGGGATGGGAGATACGAGGCCCATATTTTATCTTGATGAAACATGGGTCAACCAGAATCACTCCAGGAGGGACATATGGCAAGATCCGACTGGAAGAGGCGGCCTTAAAGCACCAATAGGAAAAGGTAGTATGCTTATAATATGCCATGCAGGCTCAGCTAAAACAGGGTTTATACCAGAAAGTAAATGGGTATTTCGCTCCAATCCTAAAAGTAAAAACAACCGATTATCATACAGAAATGACTTCGGACAGGTTCAAAGAATGGTTCACGAACATATTTATTTTTTATCTGGACGCGAGTTCGAAAATAATTATGGATAACGCCAGCTATCATTCTAGGCTATTAAATAAGTTACCCACAACAAATTCACGTAAGAGAGAGAGAGGTTCAGGAATGGCTTCACGAACACAACATAACATACAGTCCCACAGAAACTATATCAGAATTCCTAGCCCGTGTTGCCCCTTATAAAACTCACAAAAAAAAATATATGAACTGGATCAGATAGCGTTAGAAATGGGCCACGAAGTAATACACAGGGATGACACTGTTGAAAGTATAATTATAAATATTAGGGACAGTGAAACAGATAGTGACACGAGTGGTGAAGGAAGTGAAGAGGACGAAGACGAAGAAGTTTTATTTGTCCCTATGTAGGCCTATTTCTACAGCTCAATAAGGTAAGCCTTTCTTTACTTTCTTTTAAGATAATTCATGTTGTATCACGTGTAATAGGTTTCAACATTTCAAGCTACTTTTGTTCGCGATTTTTCAAAAACGAAATACGTTAAAATAATGTGTGAATGTTTGACGCAGAGCAGCAGTGAGTAAGCACGCGTGTTCTCTCTCTCTCTCTCTTTGTTAGACAGAGAACGTTTGCAGAGTCGCGAGTCGTGAACTTGCAACACTGCAAGTTGGGTAACATTCTATTGGCTTATCGTATGTTCAGAGTTGATTTGTGTTTACTATAGAGTATGCTGTATGCAGTCCACACCATAACTGTACAGGACTGCATAAACCACAACAAATAACCTTAACCAAAATTAAAAATTAAATTTTGACTGAACCAACTGTGCTATTAGGATGAAATTTGAGACAGATAATCCCCAGGTCATGAGGAATGTATGATGAAAATTTGAGATCTCTAGGTCAAACGTCTCAGAGGAGTAAGCGGGCATACTCATATCTCAGAGCACATTTAGTATAATAATATATTTTCAGTAATCTCTTCGCTACATTGCATAAGAGGGAATACTAAGTATAAAATGGTATCAAGAGAAGTTCAGATGTCTGATGGTTGCATTCATTAAGGTCTGGTACATTTAAATTAATATGCTTTTTAATACATGTGCCAAATCCCGCATAATTGTTTCCATTTCTATATGCTACAGTTTTTATTTGATCTATGTAGTACAGTACTCCTTGGATACTCAGAGTTGTCAAATAATGGCACATTAAGATGGTGATGGTCAGCCTTATACACCAACTGCTTTTCTTTTCAGGACTGCTCCCAGTATTTACTTCTGTTTGAGGCTGAGTTGACCCCATGGCCAATATATCACCACAAGGATTAAGTAAATTGAAAAATCTCAATGATCTCATCAGGGAATGATCCCATGACCTTCCGAATGTTTAGCATACTGCCTCAACTATCTGCACCATGACATAAGAATAACTGCTAGCCTTTATAACAATGTATATTTCTGTTAGTTTTTTCTAATAATAAAAACTGTTTGAGCAGGGCACAGTTACAAGGCTGAAAGTTGTGAACTTAAACCAAAATATTATTTATTAGTACCCTCTACAGTCTACATGCTACTACATAAATCCCGTAAACTGTAAAGACATGCGAAGACCAATCCTTTTACACCAGTACCTTCTTAAGTATTCCCACATTTCTATTTTCTGTTGAGAAAAACTATGCCGTGTTACTGTTTGCTTCATTTACATGCTTTTAGTGCACAGGACAGACATGCACGCATGTTTTATTAATTTTTCCTGAACTTAGTGTTAGAGCCCTAAGGAGCTCAACTATTTTGTATTTCCAGTAATATTCTATTTTTATCCTGTTTCTCCCCTTATGTAATTCAGTTTTCATTTGAAGTTTTCGAAGCCTCCAAGCTATAAGGAAGTCCTTCCTGCTTTAAAGCTATGCTTATTTAATAAGCACAGAATGCATGGCATAACAGAATAAAATTATTACCACAGTTAGTCTTTGAGGAAGTGGTAATAATTTTATTTTCAAAATTCTTTAGAGCTTTAAGCAATATATTAGTTTTCTATCAAAAAAGGAAATGTATTACATAATGCTTATACACTCTACAGAAAATGTCTTTTACCATTTTAAAGTAAATTAAAAGTACTGAAACAAAGTAAATAAGGAAGAAAGAGTGGAGAAGTGAAATAATAAACAAGCCACGCACGTGCAAGCATGAGCTGAGGCAATGTGTCAGACGGGCGTCAACACGAACAAGAGGTGGATGACACATACAATTAATGCTGAGGCAAGCCATGAAGGTTCCCGAGTGCTATCAACAGGATCTGGAACAGGTAGCTAGTAAGCTTACACATGTTCAGTTCATAAAGTGAAATGTCAGTAGAATGAATTCATGCAACCTCAAGAAAGGGAAACATTGCTCAGAAAAGTCAAAAAGGTTTTCATGTGTGAGTGAAGACATTCAGCTAACTCATGATTGATAAAAGTTATGAAGAAATGATATTGATAATATGCTGGAAATTAAAGTAAAAAGGCTGATAAAAGAGGATAGGGGTGAAGAAGGAATATATTATGTATGCTTATTTTTAAAGTTATAAATATTACCTAATGGAATATTCTCCACCCTTTACATAATCAATGTGCTGTTGGCAATAAGTGCAGGATGTTCAATTGAATCAAAACAGCAAAAGCAAACAAATGAAAACAGATCAATAAAGGGACAACCGTAAAGCTGCCTGTGGTCAAGGATATGTAGAAAAATGCTGTGATTCCATTTTAACCTCAAAGCTTATAATGTGCAAATACACAGAGGTGATATATATTTCAAAGTGAACCATTAAAGTGTAGACACGTGCAAATGTGCAATATATATAATATGCAAAAATATAAGAAACAAAATATACGAGCAACTGAAATAATAATATGGTCACAATATGAGTTGTGACAATTATAAGCATTTCGCTCCTTCCTGCCAAACATTTTTTATGACTGTACATAATCACAAGGATTTATTTTTGGGAACTGGGAACCATGCTTCTCATGTCATATATTGTTAAAACACCCAATTCAAATCCATAATAAATTTAAACTTATCTGTTAGATCTGTCTGTGGAAATAAAATAAAAAAGGAACTTGATACCAGTAACTCAATAATATGTAAGCATATGAGTGGAGACTTAATACACTAAACTTCACTAAATTTAGTGAAGTTCAGTGTATTAAGTCTCCACTCATATGCTTACATATTTAATAACTTCACTGTGTAAACTTCCTTCATTAATTAAATAACTCAATAATATTTTAATCTTTGTCTAGGCCTTTCAGCGTATTTCCAGCATCTTCAGATATATGGCAATCTGGATCATATTCTCCATATTGCTGAAGATACAATTATTTACATCATTTGGTTGCAGTATCAAAGATAATGAACTCCAACATGTCTCGTAAAAGTCGTGGTCGCATGATCCTTATATTTTATTCATTCAAGCTATGTGATCTCATTACATTCATTTTGCTTTACTTAAACATCTTTATTAACATTAACACCAGATATTCTCACCTTGTCCTCTGTGCATAAAAATATTCCCTGAAGATGGTGGAAATACGTCAAAAGGCCTGGCAAAGATTAAAATATTATTGAGAAGCTGGTATCAAGTCCACTTTCATTTTATTGATCAAGCTCAACGGTCTATAACTAAGGTGACCATCCAGGGAACTCTGATCAACAAGTTCATCCACCCACCGCCAGGTGGATAGTTGGAATCAAATGATGATAATGATGGGGATACCCACTGAAATGATCATTCTGAGTAAATATACCAAATAGTGAAGTTAGTGTGTACATTTCCGTACTCAAACTTTCTACACTGTGCTATTTCTAGTAATATTAATAGTGATAAATTACCATAGTTAAATTATAACACAATGAAGCACAATTATAATAATTATGAACACAATTATAATAAATTATAGTATAATTTTTCCACCTTATACCCCCATTTAAAAACAATAATTCTTTGATGGTTTGCCTTTAACTCTTCAAGTTTTATTCTTTTAGCACAAAATTCCTTATATTATACATAAAATACCCTGGATTAAAATTATTAAGGTAACTTAGGCCTACTTCTCTCTTCTTTTTTTTTTTTGTCATTGATTAAACTTCCAATAAAATGTTCTTGTTAAAATATTTTGGCTATATCCTTAATCTTGTATATATGAAAATAAATAAGTAAATAAAAAATGTATAAGAATTGAAACAGTAAAATGATAATAGAAACAAACAGTGTGTTAAAAATGTGTGTCAATGTTTTGTAGGTAATATCATTAATAACAGTCAGAGTCATTAGAAGACAATTAATTAATACATACTTCTCCTACATAAACATTGGCACACATTTTTAAAACACTATTTGTTTCTATTATCATTTTACTGTTTTAATTCTTATACTATGTTTTATTGTTATAATTTGTATACACAAGATTAAAGATATAGCCTAAATAACATTTTATTGGAATTTTAATCATTCACAAAAAAAAAAAAAGAGAAAGAGAGAGAGAGAGAGAGAAAGAGAGAAAAAGAGAACAAGAGAAAGAGAGAGAGAGGTAGGACTAAGTTATCTTGATAATTTTAATCCAGGGTATTTTAAATATTATATAAGGAATTTTGTACTAAAAGAATAAAACTTGAGGAGTTAAAGGCAAACAATGGAAGAATTATTATTTTTAAATGAGGGTATAAGGTGGAAAAATCATATTACACTTTATAATAATACCACCCTCATTGGAGGAAGAAATGAAGTTTATTAATACCCAATATTAGTCAAAAAGCTTAACATTAATAAATCATCTTCTGTAAGCCACCTTGGTACCATTCAATGATAGAAAAAAAAATTAATATAAACAGATAAAATGACCGCAATCCTAAGTCAGAGACAGTTCAGTACCTACTGAATATTATCGTAGGGGAACCCCCATGAGAAGCATAGATAAATCACATACCACATACATAGACTTTAGAGGAGCAGATTGCAAGACACTTGTTTTGGGCAAATAGTTCTTATAGTAGGAAAGAAAAATAATAGGTTTATTTCTAATCTCCTTGCCCATCATAGTGATACCGGTATGAAATTAAGAAACTAACCAGACATTTGTGAAATTTGGTTCTTTCTCTGAGAAATCTGTGTAATTTGCAATTTTTATAAAAATATAATAAAGCATTTTGTGTCCACCTTTAAATACACTGTATTTACCAACAGAATGGTTTTTATATATAACACTAATATCTCCACAAATTTCACGACAAGCAAACCAGGGTTTAATTAAATAAGAGAGAAACACGATGAGATGAGATGAGATGAGATATGGCAAGATAACTATCCCCTGAAGATGGTGTAGAGACACCGAAAGGCCTAGGTGACAAAACACAATTAATATATCTTAGTTGAGCAAATGGTATGTTATTTATTTTATTACATTGACCGAGCTCAATGGTGTTGAACATGTATTTTAATAAATCTAAATATCCCGAGTTAATAATTGTTTGCATGAATATGTAAAACAATAGACAGATTTATATTATACTAGCTTAAAAGGCCCGGCGTAACTCGGGTTTTGTATTTTGTAAATTAAAAATAACTTATGAAGGACTTTCGATTTTCAAACTCTAGGTCTTTATATAGTATTTAGAATTTGAAATGAGGAAAAACGACTTATCACACTCAAACTATTCCCTCAGAAAACGATAGATATAGCTTTTTATAGCTTATAGCAGATCACCGTGGGTTCGCCCATGATAATTAATCGGAAGATTAAAAATTAAGAGCAAAATAATTAAAATATACTTATTAATACTTTGCATGCTAAAACATTCATAGGTCTAAACTAAACGATTGAAACAGCTATAAATTTGGCTTTGAAGAGAATTCCACGATTAGAAAGTACAGCATGGGAAAAATAACCTCAGATTTGAGTTCCCTGGCCCAATAAACCCCAGCATGATGAGTTTCGTCCAAATCGAACAATGTTTACCCATTTAGGCCTATTTTCATTATCCTTCTTCCATCTAAGCGATCGCAATGCTTTTATTTCCAAGGTATGACAAAAGTAGACAAAGCCACCTGTTCATTGATTTGACAATTGAAATGTATTACTGAAAACTGATGCTTCAAAAGCGCAAACAATGCACGTTTTCTTTCTGTTTTTCACTCATAACTCGCGAACGAAAGCAAAAATTAAAAATGTACTATGTCAGAAACCTTCGCGGGAGTGTAGGCCTACTCAACAACTTCCCAAGTTTCATGGCGATTGGATGAATGGTGTAGTTTTTATATAGGTAGATGAAATTGAAGCCAAGTCTACACATGTAAGACATTGTCTTTTCCATTGCTGCAAACAATAGATCATAAGAAAGGTGCCAAATATATTGTGCAGTATTATGTTTCCGTCATTCTGGTACCACTGTACCCTCCTTTCTTCTCTATGCTCAAGAATTCCTTTAATTTCATGAGAACTGATATGAGAGAATACTATGATATAAAGACATGTTTTGAACATGGAAAGAATTATATTCATACAATCAACTGGATGAATTCATAATACTGACATTTCACCTTACTTTAAGAAAACATGTAAACAAAAATTAACCATGCACACTACATTGTACAGAAATGAATTTGAATCTGAGAAATAAACACAAGCATCACTGCTGTAGGATTACTTGAATTTTACTGGTAATAGAAAATTAGGTACAAGGAAAAAATAAATACATTAATCCAGGAAAGAAAGACAAAGAAGAAAATATTACCTGCACCTAACTTACTTTACGAGAGCAGAATTTTTTCAAATCAGAATAACAATGTAAATAAGTACTGACTATATTACGAGTATGGACTGAACTACTCCTTAGTATCTGTTAAGTCACTGCTTAAGAACTGGTGATCCAGCTGTTACTAACAAAGTGTAATAAAATAAAACAACCAGAGGATTCCATTTAGTGAAGACATTCACCAAAGTTCACAATAGTGAAGACATTCACCAAAGTTCATATCACTTTCATAAGCATGTACAGGTAGGGGGAAAAAATAAGCAGACTGACTCTTGTAGCTGATTTCAGAGCCTTGTGGTACTTAAATAAATGTAAGTGATGTAACGGAAACATTTGTTTTCACAAGCAATGCAAATTTCAATACATTCCCTGCTATCTTGTGAATGCCGCTAGGCATGTGCAGTGGCTCATATCGGCAGCTTAGATATTTTAGTCGGTCCTTTTTTTCCCCCCTACCTGTACACAATCAGGACCGTGAAGAAATATCATGCAAATAATCACAGGAACATCATTCTTATATGCCTCCAAACAATTTTTGATATGTACTAGAGATATTCTGAACTTGTCTTATAATCTTACGCTGTGTTTAATGGTTTTGTATTAATTTTCAATTTCAACATAAAGCACAATTCAATTTATGGTAAACGCTTTAACAAGAACCAGGTATTCTTTTAGCATGTGCAATTCTTAATTTGCTACACATATTTTAAATCAAGTTATATTGCTTTGCAGAGAACAAAAATTCAGATGTAATAGAAAAATTTCCTGTAAGAACATTCACAAACAGATTAGTCATAAAAGCAATTGCCAAATCAAGCAGAAATTGAATCTATGCACAACTTACAATAAATAGCATTACAGCATATGGGACTGGTACTCAAGTGCTTGAGATGGCAACAGGAAAAACCAGGATGATGACCCCTTCTGTTCTGGCAGTACTTTGATAAAGGGATTACGCAAAACTTATATAGATTAGATTACGAGGGCTGGTCAATAAGTAAGGTCTCCAACACTCTAGCCCAAGCTCATAACGTCGGACGAGAGATTTGCCGTCACTGCCATGTCTCGCTATCTCCCCTCTTTCAAACGAGCCATTGCTGCAGCCTCAGAATATTTTAGTGTCCGAGATAGAGCTGTTTGAAATGGATCTCCAGATTTCTGTCTCCGCCAAGTAATAAGTAATGTCTCCAACACTCGACCCCAAGCTCACAACATTGGACGAGAGAGTTGGTGCCACTGCCATGTCCCTTTATCTCCCCTCTTTCAAATGAGCCATTGCTGCAGCCGCTGAACCTTTTATTGTCCGAGATAGAGCTGTTTGAAATGGATCTCCCGATTTCCGTCCCCGCAAAGTGCGGCCTCCGCGAACCCACCTTGCACAAACCTTATGGAACATCAATTTGTCACTCAAAATGGTCTGTATGGAACCTTTATTAATGTCAGGAAGCAATAAACAAAGTTCACGGGTAGTGACGCGTCGATCTTGTCGCACTAGTTCGACTTTTGCCACCATCTCATCTGTGACGGCTGTTGTTGGTCTCCCATGTTTCCATCATTCCATCCCATGTTTTAGTTTTGTATCGCCAGTAGGAGAATAAGATGGTACTTTGAAATCATTATAATTTTAAAAAACATTCTGGGATGGTGACACTTGCTCAGAAGTAATGGGTTGTTTTTAAGACATTTCAAAAAGAACCAGGATGATATCCTGTTGCATCTAGCCCCATCTCAAGCCTTGATGGTACTATAAACTGTTAGAAAACTAAAAAAGTTAATGGTTATATATCTTGTTTACCTTTTCATCCTTGTTCACTTACCATCTGTTTTAGAGGATTCTTCAGGGAGGCTTGTTGTGGCCTCTTCGGGATCAGGTAGTTTGGGTACTGGTTCTTCTGTACCTTGACTTTCATTTTCAGCACCCTCTATAATAGGCTCACTGATTTCTGGTTCTTCAGAATCTTGTTTTCCCCCCTCCTCGCTTTCAGGCTTTTCAGCCATAGTAGGAACTTCTTCTCCTGTTGTTTCATTCTTTGAAGAGTCTAAAAAAAAAGAGTTGACACATTGCTCAGTATGTGTGAAATGCAGACTATCTGCAATAACAGAAAGTAACTTGATTTTCAGTAGAAGATTCTAATAAATATTTAGTTCATTATCTGAGTAGACTTTTGCACACTTAATTGCTTCACTTACAGTTCATTTTTTATTTGAACTTTCTGGTTTGTTCTCGCACACAAGATTGTACTGAAAAACTGGTTCTCAGGTGTCAGAGTAGCTTGCTTTATTCCGGCTGTTGTTGGCCAGGCTCAAAAGAATAGGGTCTGATATTACCAGCATGCAACAGCCAAATAAAGAAACACCTGATAACTGTTTTTCGGAGCATGCTTTGTGTAAGAATAATTTTTCACTAAACCAAAGTGTTCAAATACCACTGAACGGACTATAATGCTATAACAATACTTTGATAGGATATGTTTCAAGGACTTCCGCCTGTACCTTCAGCTACACTGCCAAATCTACAAATTTAGTCTGCACTTCATTCAGAATGATAGTGAAATGATAAAACTTAATAATTTGCATATATATATATATATATATATATATATATATATATATATATATGCATGCTACTTCAATGCCTAGAAAGCAAGTATGAGATGGTAGAAGGCTCCCTACATTCTAGTCAATGGACAAAATACCGTATTTACTCACCTATAACACCCCCCTTTTTTCACAATTTTCAACTTCTAAAATAGGGGAGGGTGTAATAGGTGAAAATTTTCACACGACATAGGTTGGGTTGTCATGCTTTAAAAACAGAAAAAGACACATTTAGCATCTTTAAATCAACACGCAAAATAGTTTAAATCCATTTTTTTTATTTACAAAAAGTTAAATTATCACGTCAATTTAACTTTAGAGTTTTAAACAGTTTGGCATAGCTCCCTCCTGCATTACCGCAGCTGACTGGGTCACATGACCCCGTGGTGTTCAATGTTAACTTAGCATTGCAATGTTGTCATCCAACTGGGCAGCAACTGCCTAAATTTCGTATCTCCCTTTCTTCACACCACAGTATGATTTCAACATTTTCTTTGCTCCTGATAATTTGTCTTTCTGTTTACGCCAATAAGATATCATACATGGCTGCATATTCTAACACGCTCAACTTGAAGGATGCCGTGAAACTTGCTCTCCAACTAAGTTTTCACGTGCTTACTAACTCTCAGGCAGACAACAACACAATACACGCGTATGGCGGAAGTTGAACTCAGAAACCTGAAGGGCATTGAGAAATCTATGGGGGAGGTGAGAGTAACTAAGGCCAACACACAGGTGGCAGGGAAGTGTGGGTTTTACCGTTAACAGGAATGTTGCAGTTGCCGATCACTTTAAAAGTTTTTTTTTTTTCCCTTTCTTTTTGCGTTGTCGAAAATTGGGGGGTATTATAGGTGAGGGGGTGCTATAGACGAGTAAATACGGTATTACTGATGTGGCAGAAGTACCGTATTTACCCATGTAATACACACACTTTTTACCCTACGTTTTTATAACAAAAAAACTAGGGTGAGTCCTTTATGTGAGGAAAAATTTTAGTGAAACACATATTAAAAGATGCACTAGCTAACGATTGATAGCATAAATATCAATATAGGGGTTGTGACTAATTTATATATTGATTGTATCATACATATGACGGTTGATAGTTAGTAGTTGCATAAATAGACAAGAAACACTTATGCACATTACACTCTGACACTGTTAAATTCTTGTGCAATGGCTGTGTTTCAGTGTTTTTCCAATAACGTTCAGCCTGAAACTCATATAACTTGAATATTTTGGTCGGTTCTTATCCATTGTCCAAACACAAGATTATCAACACAACTGTCTACTCCAGATGTCCTAAGAATACTGCGATATTAAGACATCCTGGAGTATACCGGTATTTTGTGAATTAATAAGAACCAATCACAATTAATGTCTAGAAAATCAGGTTATCCAATCTTAACACTTTAGATATTATTAACAATTTTTTTTTTTAATGAGATGCGAGTATTACATGTGGAATTTTTATTTTTTATTTTTTAATGCAAAAAGTTGGGGTGAATTCATTATGTGGGGGCATTCATTATCTGAGTAAATCTGGTATTAAACTGTTTTAGGGAGCCCAAATGTGCTTTTCAAGATTTTTATTTATTAATAAATTTACTGCACTAGTGGCCTTCCTAGTCAATCAAGTGTATTGAACGTACATGGGATAAATTTGTACCTTATTGATTCTATCAGGATAAGAAAAAAAGTCTTCTTAGCATAAACCACATTAGTTTTCTTATTTGTCAAAAGTTTCTCTTGGCAAAAATGTCTATAAATGTTTGTTTTGGAACACAGTATTCTCATTTTTTTAGGCATACAGTTTCATGCTAAATGTCTGCAGTTTTCTGACTTTCTTTTGATAATTTTATCACCAAGGAGGATTAATATAATAATTTGAGTAAGTTGTTTACACTTTAGGATATTTTTTGGTACATTCAGGGTCTGTATTTTAAATAATGAGAATAAATCCATAAAACAAAATTTATTACAGATATCGCTACAAACCTTTAGTAGTCTTCAAAGTATGCGCCTTGAGCATCAGCACACTTCTGTAGGCGAGTTTTCCACGCTTCGTACGCTCCCTGAAAGTCAGCCACTGGAACAGCCTTCAGAGCACGCGTGCAAGCCGCTTTGACAGCATCCAGGGTTCCGTGGTGGTGTCCTTTGAGAGCATTTTTCACTCTGGGAAAGAGGAAAAAGTCTGCAGGGGCAAGGTCGGGGCTGTAGGAAGGCTGAGGAATCGTTGTGATGCCAGTTTTCATCAGGTACTCTGTAACCATGAAGCAGGTGTGACAAGGTGCATTGTCATGATGGATCTTCCAATCGGCAGCAATTTCTGGTCGCACTCGGTTGACCCGTCTCTTCAATCTTTTTAACACTTTCACGTAGTAGGCACCATTGACTGTCTGTCCTTCAAGCACAAATTCCGAGTACACCACACCTTTCTTGTCGAAAAACACAATCAGCAATGCTTTGATTCTGAACTTGGACATGCAAGTTTTTTTTTGGCGAGGCGACTGTGGAGTGTGCCATTCAGTGCTCTGCCGTTTTGTTTTGGGGTCGTACTCCAGTAATGACAATGTCAAAAAACTGACCACCACGGAACCCTGGATGCTGTCATGGCTTGCACGCGTGCTCTGAAGGCTGTTCCAGTTGTTGACTTTCAGGGAGCATATGAAGCTTGGAAAACTCACCTGCATAAGTGTGTTGATGCTCAAGGAGCATACTTTGAAGACTACTAAAGGTTTATTCAATATCTGTAATAAATTTTGTTTTATGGATTTATTCTCATTACTTAAAATACAGACCCTGTATATTGGAACTGTCCGTCGCTGTGGGTGAGTTGGTAGCGTGACTGCCAGCCACCTGGGCGGCCCGGATTCGATTCCCGGCTGGGTCGGGGATTTTAGAGAGATGTCAAGTTCCTTCCTGGGTCAGGACTGGGTGTTGCATCCTCATTCCCATCCCGCGAAAGGAACTGGCCACCCTACATGGTTTCATCCGGCCTAGTGTCCCTTGGTTGGGCAGTGGGTCTTCCCCCCCACGGCTCTGTCCCAGGGCAGGACCTGCCTCTGGGCCGAACACGTCGTCGTCGTCATCATCATCATCACCATCATCATCACCACATTCAACGAACACATTACTTATATAGCAGAAAGGTGCATAAGCCTGGTGAACGCTCTTTCCAGAACTGCAAAAATAAATTGGGGACTAACTGACAAAGCATTAAGGACTATTTATAAAGGCGCGATCCTTCCACTGCTAATGTATGGAGCTCCGGTCTGGTCGAGAGCTTTGGAAAAAAATTACAACCTTCAGAAACTCAAACGGGTACAACGATTGATAAACATTAGAGTAGCAAGATCTTTTCGCACTGCATCATATGAAGCACTATGCATTGTTACAAGACTTACTCCTATTGCCCTCAAGATACAGGAAGCTGTGAGTTTGTACTTTGTGAAAAAAACGCATAGACCTTAACACTGACCACATCACACAGTATAAGAATTGGACACACCCGGCTGAACTTGTGGAAATCATAGACACCAGAGAAAAGATACAGTACGCATACGAAATCTACACAGACGGAAGTAAGAGCGAGCTAGGTGTTGGAGCAGGAATAGTAGTATTCAGTGGCGACAAAATATCCCAAGAATTACAATTCAAACTATTGCCTGGCTGCTCAAATAATCAGGCAGAACAACTTGCCATCATGAAAGCCATAGAATATATGAAAGAACTCAATCATATCACACCAGCGGACGAAAGAACCATAGCCATATATACAGACAGCAGAATCACCCTCGATTCCTTAAGGAACGGACGCAACCATAACAATCTCATAGATGACATCAGAAAGAAACTGCGACTACTGCAAAATGACTGCTGGCATGTAAACTTCAGCTGGGTGAAGGCACATGTCGGGAACTATGGGAACGAGATGGCAGACCGACTGGCGAAGCAGGCAGCGAGTAACGCTGACCTACAGATTAGTTACGCAAACATTCCATTAAGTGCAGTAAAGAAACAACTAGCAGCCATCTCTGAGGAAAGATGGAAAGTAGAATGGGAATCTACTACTAAAGGGCTCCATACCAAGTCATTCTTCCATAGCATCCAAGACAGACTAAAATACAAACTACGGATGACACCTAACTTGACCACCCTGTTAACCGGACATGGAAGAATCAACAGCTACTTCTACTGCTTCAAAATTAAGGACAGTGCAAAGTGCGTGTGTGGAACTGGGGACCAAACAGTTGACCACGTAATATATGTATGTGACAAATTACAAGCTCAAAGAAAGAAGTTGATAGCGTGTGTAAATAATAAAGGTGGAAAGTGGCCAGTTTCGAAGGCCGAACTAGGAGTGAAATACATAAAATACTTAACGTTTGCAAGCACCATAGACTTAGACTCACTGCAATAAGAACAATATAAAACGACTAATAATGGTAAACTATAACAAATAGTATCAGGTAAAGAACATTAGCTACCAAATATTATAATTACTAAGGAAAAGAAGTCAAATTAAGCATGTAGTATTACTTAACTTAGTAATGGAACATGCTGTATTCTATAATAAAAAATAAAAAAATCATCATAATAATATTGGATTTACTGAAGTTTATTCCTTGGGTATCATATGGTATGTAATGGTGATTTTCTATCTATGTTTGCAATATACATATGATATGCACTAAAACATGCCTAAGGGAGAATATTTTTTAATGAACATGGCTGAAGAATTTTGTCAATCTATCTTTTGAAATTATGGACCTGTGGATTTATTAGAAATATAAAATAAAATGTCGGATCCTGTGGAACAGTACATACCAATCTCAAATATATTTACGCTTAAATCATTTCCTCCAGATAACAACATGAAAAGGGGTGATATACACTGTCTTAGCAGCAATATCCTGACTACCCGGAAGTGAATAACAAGCCAGTGTACCTCCGAAGTAATTTCACATCCCACAACAGTGAAGAGGATCCTGGCTCCTGAGAGAAAATCAGTGTCCATTGATGGTAAAGAAATATAATTAATGTATGGGAAGAGTTGATCCCATGGATCAGAAGAAAATGACATACGAAATTAATAGAAAAGCAAAAATTTTGAGACTTATTATTCATGTGAAGCAGTATTCTCCATTTGTCTGAATTGAGATCAACTACCAAATACATAAAAAAAAAAATTAAACTAGGATCAGTTTTCTAAATTAAATAGCATCGATATAGCTATTAAAGACCCTGCTAACTTAAAAAATGCATTTTCAAGGAAAACAGATTTAAATAGGAGATATTTAGTCATTAGTTTGTGCAAAAACCCGAGCTCTCTATGTTTATCCAGACACCTGCAATTCAAGAAAGTTCTGGCAATATTTCGATCTGACATCATAGATCTGGCTCCACTATAGAGTTATGCATTGGAATGTCACGTGTAGCAACATATCAGTCTGTGTTTACTATTTCACTGTAGGTGTAATTTCATGTCTTGATATTATTATAAAATTTATTAGTTTCTAGAATTATGTCTGGATTCAGGTCATATCAATTCGAGCCCAGAAGAAGAAAATTTGGGAATCCATACTGAATAAATAGTATAGTTCTGGCTGGTGTAGCTGCGGTAGAATGAGTTTAGTTAGCAACTCATCATGAGTGTTTCTGCTGTTGTGAAAGTGTCATGATAAGAGTGCTGAGTGTATTACATTATATAATTCCTTTCCTTATGTTGTACTAAACAGAAACACATTGAACACTGGTAGGCACGTTGTAATGGTAAGGGTGGAATCCAATTTGGAAAGGGAAGAGTTACGAATAATGAACAATAGGAATATGCGATATGTAGTTTATAGACAATTCATCTACTGGATTAATTCTTGAAAACCCTTTGAAAAAGGTAACCGATAAACAGGACCGGCTCATCCATATAGGCTAACTAAGCAGTCTCCTAAGGAAGGAAATTTTTAGAAATGTTTAGGGGTGGCAACATTTAGAGTTAGACACCAGAAGAAGTACTGAACTACATTCACAGACACAACCTTGAAACTGGGTTCCCCAATTTATATGTGTCTGGGGTTTTTTGAACCCTACTGTTCTCTGTGGTGAGTACAGATAGAAGTTTTTTGAAACTAAAACTAATTAAAACATATCTGCATAGCACAATGAGCCATTCAAATAGATGTAAACGATCTTGTCAAATAGACGTAAACGGTCATGTCAAAGAGTTTGCGAAAATTAAAGCAAGGAAAGTACCTTTAGGATTTTAGGCCTTTTTAACTCCTGCCTCCTGGGAAAAAGAAACTTACCTCATGTAATTCAAGTGTTAAAAGACTCTTCCATATCTGACTATCGAAGGTTGTCAACCTTAGGTGGAGCTAGCTCCAATTTACAACTGCGGTTGTTAACCGCAGAGGATGGTTATTCAGCCGCCACTAACATGTGAAACAGACGCTGTTGGGATACCGCCACTAACATGTGGAACCGTCGTGCCCTTTACTGCTAGTTTTGGTCCGCCCCGGGTATTTTATTTCCCCGGTACCCACCATATCTGGTGAGCATTCCAAAACAAAAACTATGCAAGACATGGAGAATTTTTGGGATCTCCTTGATCAGACAATGAATAAAATAAAGATGAATAACGTCAAGATACTTATAGGGGACTTTAA
The DNA here is from genome assembly GCA_964059195.1 of Ectobius pallidus. Classification (NCBI taxonomy): domain Eukaryota; kingdom Metazoa; phylum Arthropoda; class Insecta; order Blattodea; family Ectobiidae; genus Ectobius; species Ectobius pallidus. The sequence goes on from CAXKWD010000006.1 coordinate 79,365,408, forward strand.
TGCTCAACTGGGCAAAGAAAACAAGTATAGAGATGTAGTAGGAAAGTGGGCTCCTCTTAAATTTACAAATAGAAATGGCCAACGGCTCATAGAAATATGCAGAACTCATGGACTAATCTCCAAATCTACATATTTTAAAAGAAAACCAAACAAACTCAAAACGTGGAAACATCCAGATTGGACAAAAGGGGAGTGGCAACTAGACCACGTGTGTATGGACAAGTTCTTTCACAAGGAAATTCACAATGTCAAAGTTTTAAGAGGAACTGACACTGGGTCAGATCATTACTTAATTAAAATAAAGATTAAATTTACTCCATTGAGAAGGAAAAGACAAAATACAGTTGAAAAAAAAAGGACATATGACCCACATCAGTTAATCCAGAATGATCGATACCGGCAGAAAACAGAAGCTACAAAATTAACAGACAATTTGGATGAAATAATACCAATTCTCAAACAGAATGCAGAAAATCTAGCTCCATTAAACCCAAGGAAAAGACATGCATGGTGGAACTCCGACTGTGATAGAATGCATGAGGAAAGGCACCAAGCTTGGTTGAAATTTCAGGCCCACAAAACAGAAGACAACGCCACTAACCTCAAGAATGTCAGAAAAGAATTCACTCAAATTATTAGAGGAGTCAAGAGACAATATGAAAAAGATTTAATAAGCCATATAGAGGAAAATTATCATAAAACCAATTCTAGAGATTATTACAAAGCCTTTGATAAACAATTACAAAAATACAGTCCCCCTACATTATTACTGAAGAATAAAGATGGAAAAACAGCACATAACAACAAAGAAAATGCAGAAATCATGGCAGAAGCATTTAACAAGCTCTTAAACTGTGATGACCCGGAAAAGCTTCTACTGATTGATACACATACTCCTATAAAAACTAAACCAGAAAATATAAACCCGCCTACGGCAAAAGAAGTGGAAACAGCGCTTAAGGAAATGAGGAACTACAAAGCATGTGGTGAAGACCAGGTCTTTGCGGAGATGTGGAAATACGCCGGCAGTTCGGCTAAGACGTCCCTCCATATGGCATTAATGAAGGTTTGGATATCTGAAAAATTCCCAGAACAATGGACCACAGCAATAATTAACCCACTTCATAAAAAAGGGGATAGAAGCAATCCAGATAACTATAGAGGTATTTCCATCCTAGACTGCACTTACAAGATTTTTTCAAAAATACTATATAATCGGATTAAAGAACAACTAGATCAAGAGTTAGGTGAATACCAGGGAGGCTTCAGACCTTGGAGAAGTTGCACTGAACAAATAATAACTTTGAAATTAGTCATGGCATATTACAAAAAACGTAACAAGCCTCTGTCAATAACATTTATAGATTTCAAGAAAGCATATGACTCCATCCATAGATCATCATTAATAAAAATTTTAAGACATTTCGGTCTTCACCCAAAGCTAATCAAATTGGTGGAACTTACTCTAACTAATACAATTTCTAAAATAAAGTTCAGAGGAGAATTTTCTGAACCTTTCTTGGTAACAACTGGTCTGAGACAGGGCGACGGTCTGTCCCCTCTTCTTTTTAACTGTGCATTGGAGTACGTTATGAGGGAATGGTACAGAAACAATCCGAAAAATATAAAAATTGGAACCCAAAAGGACAATATACAGTTAAATTGTTTAGGATTTGCCGATGATCTAGCATTTCTGGCCAATGATATTCAGGAAGCAAAACGACAAATTAAGTCACTGCATGAAATAGCCCAAAATATTGGTTTAAAAATTTCATTTGAAAAAACAGAAATAATGCTAACTCAAATGCCGCTAGCAAACAAAATAGAGGTGGGAGGCCAAGAAATAAAAATTGTAGAAAAATTTAAATATTTAGGTGAAATAATCACTTACAACATGAATGAGAAACCATCATGGCAAAATAGAATAGATAAACTGGTTAGAGCACAGCATGTTACCAAGAATACATACAATAAAAAGTGCCTCTCAATAGCAACCAAATTGAAACATTATAAAACAGTGACTCAACCGCAAATCACGTATGCATGTGAAACACTATTCAAAACAACTAACACAGTTGCAATAGATAGAGTACTCAAGGTAGAAAGGAGAATAGTAAGAACCTGTTTAAACAAAAATTACCAAGTAAATGGAGTCTGGAAACTAGCTTCTAATGAAACAGTATATAAAGAAATAGAACCAGTGACAAGTACAATGAAAAAAAAACGAATATCATTTTTGGGACATATTTTACGGACACCAGAAAATAGAATTAGCAGAAAAATAATAGAAAAATTATGGAAGAGTAAGAGTAAGAAAAATATAAGATGGATTACAGAACTTAAGGAAGATATGGCAGAGCTACATATTACAGTAGAGGATTTAATATACAAGACAGACACACTCAAGATATTGAAAGACAAACACACTACACTACAGATGAAAATCAACAAACAGAGAATAGGAAGAGTAGTTCCAGAAGCAGAAAGAAAATTGCGGTCAGAAAGGATGAAGAAGTACTGGGCTGACAAAAAGAAGAAAAACCTCAACCAGAAACCTGACTAAAGTGGTCCAATGAAGGCCAAAAAATTAAAATTAATTAATTCAAGTGTTAAAATAATTAATTGAAGTACTATAAACAGTAGAGCATGTTGTAAAACTTGTACAGAGTCAACATTTATTTAATATTTACACTTCTTGTAAGTGGAGCAAGAAGTGTAAATAAAATGTTGACTCTGTAAAAGTTTTACCTCATGTAGTTTTTTTCTATTTAATGTCAATATAAAATTAAATGTATTTTTTACTTAATCCCCACACTATCTAGATATTTTATAATGTCTCATAAAGACAAGCCTTTCTCAAATTAGGCCAATTCAAATAAATTTTATTTAACCACCTACCAATACCAGGCTAGAGAATGTGAAATTCCATGTTTAATCAAATGGTAAAAAATGAAATGATTGAGGTGGCAATTTAGGGGGGCACCAAAATCATTTTTAGCCTATGACACCAAAACACCTAAAGCCGGCCCTGCCGAAAATTCATACCTTCATGCATAATTAAATTTGACACATATCCTGAACCTAACAGAGAATGTAGACATTTTCAAGCTGCAGAAGGAAGAGACATTTCGTCCCTGAATCCACAACTCCACTGAAGTAAAGTACAGAGTTTTTTAAAGTTAACTCAGTCTTCTTTTTTCATTATTAGGCTTACATCTATTAAATTCTTAGTGATATCTCAATTAGAAGAACAATTAATTTCGAGAAAAACTATCACAACTTGAACTTTTGCTGTAAACAAAACCAAAGTTTTAAATAATACACTAAATTTAAACCTGTAATAATCTTCGGGTAGGCTCAAAATTACGCCATTTATTCTATTCAGCCACGCTTTGAATCTACTTGGTGATCTATTTCAATTTGGAAACTCACGAACACTTATTCCTAAATCTACATTTGTGGTGTTTGAACACCTGAATCCACAGTGAACACTGGCAGTGAACGGCAAGCTGCTAGGGATCTGTGACATCACTCTGTTGGAAGCCACATCAGTTATTCTTCAAATTTGCGAGAACGAAGCCTCATAGAAACATGGGGGTTTTCACTGCTATATTTTGCTAAACAAAATCTTTATTCTGAGAGACACTTGATTTTAAGTTAACAGGGCCTTTAATTACAAAGTATTGGCGTTTGTGATACCATAAATGCAACTTATTGGAAAATATTGACCTAAAATTTTTCTTTCAGTTTTAAGTTTTTAAGTGCCTTTAAGGTACATAGGAACATATACGTCCCAGCATTTTTCTAGGGATCAAAATAAAAAATTGAAAAACTAGTAGCATTTAATACTAATAAACCTTAAAACGACTTCTTAATCCACAAAATTATGCATGCAGGTATGAGATTTGGTTATGTACCTGAAAGGGTTAACAGATCATGTACAAAGTAACATCATAAACAGCAAATAAGGAAATGGCAATGAAAGATTTGTTACTATGTACAGTAAATGAACTAAAGATTATAAAATTATAAAATTAGTGATAACCTACATACAATCACACGATAATTACAATGTATAATTAGGGAGTCATACAATTTTTTAAACTTCATGTAGATGCTTTTTATGCTAAAGGAGATAATCCTCCTTTTCTACAATAAATAAAGAAAAACTTTAAAAAATGTTCTGCTGTAAATAGAACCATTGAGGAATGGAATGAATTGGCTGTAGCAGCTTTTCGCAGAAACCCCCCCTAGCTGAAGAAATTTAAGAATAACTTAAGGTCTTCTTTGTGTATTAAATAATGCTACCTTCTTATGTAATGGTTCTTGTTTATGAAATGTTAATCGTTCATGTGATGTTCCTCGTTAATGTGTATGTTACTCGTTAATGTGTAAATATTATAGTCTTAGTTGTAGTATTGTAGTATTAGGAAACGCTGCCACCAGGTAATAACCCAATTGCAATGAATAAATACACAAATACATACATATGGTACTGTATACTAAATTCTGACAAGAATCCTGATAACTGAATTGTGTCTAAGTTACATACTGTTTAAAATATTATTTTTCTACATTAACAAAGCAGTAGGTTTGTTTGTGAACATTTCAGCAAAACAAGACCTCATTTTATTAATACAAAATATCTTGGAGAACACTCACTACTTCATTAATATTCATTAATTACCTCCCTATCATCGTCAGCTATGTGCAACTGCCACACTTCCGTCTTGTACCAACCGGTGATGCTGTTGCGGTTTCGTGAGTTTCACAATTAGGTCTAACTCGTTCTCCCCTGGGATGTCAAAATTCTGGAGGTTATTTTTATGTTTCTGTATGTAGATCTTCTCCCATACGGTCAACTGAATTGGATGATGCAGATTTTTAAGTACAGCCGCTTCCTTTACCACATCATGATCAGAATTCCATACATGTGCTGCTACTGTGGACTTTTCAATTTCCCCCATCTAACATTTTTTAAATGCTCTTTCCATCTCTTATTGAGCTTCCTTTTTGTCTTACCTATGTATACATATATACACCTATGTATAACTTAATGAAGTATGAGTGTTCTCCAAGATATTATGTATTAATATTGTTCTACTTCATTGTGTCTTTCCATTCCAAGTGAATTTAATTAAGACCTCACTTTAATGTGCAAAGATAAACATTTCAGACTAGTGAAAATCATCATCATCATCATCATCATCCTATCATGTATTAGGCCTAGGGGCCCGTTACGGTCTCAATCCATCGTTTAAGGGGTCTGCCCAATGATCTCTTGCCTGATGGTTGGTAATTTAGAATTTGACGGGGTATTCTTGTTCGGCTCATTCTTCTTACGTGGGATATCCAGTTGTTTCTATATTTTTGTATATAGTCCATGATTGGTTCTGCTTGTAATTCTTTCATAATATCATAGTTTCTTTTGTGATCCGTTCTTGAGTAGCCTGCAGTGCGCCTCATAAATTTCATTTCTGACGTAGTTAGTCTCTGTGTATCCCTACTACGTATTGTCCAGGCCTCACTGACGTAATACAATATCGGTCTGGCTAATGTTTTGTAGATTCTAGTACGTGTGTGTTTCTGTACTATGTTAGGTTTGAAAATGTTATTAATTATTCCTGTTACTCTGTTGAATTTGATAATTTTTTGACTGAAATCTTTTTCTTCTTCATATGAGAGTTGATATCCAAGGTAATTAAATGTATTGGTTTGTTCTAATGTTTTATTGTTAATGACAATTTTACTGCGAACTGGATCTTTCCCAATAAAGTGAAAATAAAAAAATAAAATTAGCAACAGGGCAGTTAGAGAATTATGAAACAAATAAAAGGAACTTCATTGAAGTTATGAAAACTGACCTGAACATACTTCTCGCTCTCATCCTCAGCAAACTCAACTGTTAGCTGTTCGTCCCATGCACCCTCCCAAGGACATCTTATGAACTTCCTAACTAGATGGAAAATGATGATCATAAGATGTCCATGATCTATATATTTCATAATATTAGAACCTCCTTCTAGGCTAAAATAATGAATTTTACATTAAGAACTGTACCTTTACTTTTAGCATCCTCCTTCGATTTCTTGGGTTTCCATATCTTTGCCTTATTAACCAGATACTTGACCTGAAATTAAAATTTGCATATAAGTACTAATCATTGATGGAACTTTTTTTTAAAAATGATTCTTTATATTAAATGATGGATATCTTCCTGGCTTCCAGACGTTTTATTTCCGGCTGCAGGGAACTTCAGTGGCTACTTTCTCTCTGCATCTTCTTTCTTCGAAGACTCACCGCTGTGGTGACAGTACTCTTCTATTTAATTTATTTTAGTTCTTAGTTCCCTGCAGCCAGAACCAAAAGTCTGGCAAAACATACACCTTTGAGCATGGCCTACAGCTCGGAAGATGTCCCGCAATCAAGATTCTAACCTCGAAAGCTTCAGATTTAATTTGTTATTAGCCTATATTTAGTTCATTTTTATAAATGCAAAGCATGACATAACAGAAACCTCAACACTGGGAAAGCCTTAAAGTCACATATAAATCACCTATTTATATCAGAAAATTGGGACAATCTTTTGTATGATGGTTTTCATTTTTCCAATAGTCATATAGTAGAATAGTCCACAGAAAATATATTGAATTAAAGTGAGTAATGGCCCAGTTTGGTTCATACACTTTCAAATGGAGTTGACAGTACATAAAAGAATGTTTTACCTCTCTGTCAAGAATGGCCATTTTATCTGTAATAGATTTCACAGTCAATTTTGGTGTCGTCGACGCAGACAAGGCAGCCTGTTCTTCTTCCATTTTTGTCTTCCATTCCTAAAGGAAAGAAAGAAAAACTAAAGTATGATTGGAAATAAGAGGAATATTGCATTACGTAACAAGTAATAGCTAGGGCCTGCAACAAGTACTAACTTCGGTTTTAATTATTTGTACACAATCATACTTTATGCAATATTCCACAGGTGTCGAAAAGTTTATAAGGTGTGAAATGCTTCGTATCATTCCACCCTATAAGAGGAACATAATGGGACTGAAAAATGGTCTTGTTGCAATATAATAGGGATGGCCAGCTGATGACCCACAAAATAATTTTGTATCGCCCATGAGTATAAAGTGTGCAGACTAAATTTATTACCTCAAATGTGAATGATAGTATAGCATTGAAAATTCAGTTTTATCTATATACTTAAGACATCCGTTCAAACACTGTTTACACACATTGTTGCCGTACAAGTTTTTACTAGTACCAAACACTAGTTTCGATTATTTTAAATAAAATCTTTTTAATTCTGTATCATATTAAAAATCACACAGAATGAAGTCTGGTGATCTCAGCGGTCAATCCACTGTACCATGCCTTCCTATTCACTCTTCAAAATGTTCATTGATAAACCTATACAGGTTTAATTAGTGCTATTCATTCTACAAGCTCCACGTGTTATTTTAATTACCACTGAAGTCATGCTTCCTAGAATAGTTTGTCACATTATGAATTAATAGTCCTGTCACTATTGATCAAACAAATGTCTTTTATTCTTCATAAGTTACCATTATTGTGCTTTGTTAAGTGCCAGAATGGTACTTTCTAATAATACTTGGTGAACGGGGGAAAATGTGTCTGTCCTTTTGTTAACTCAAATATACTTCATCAGAGTTCAAAGAAACTTAGTATACACACTTATAAGTCCATAGGAAGAACCCTATTGTTTTTTCACCAAATCGGTTGACCGTTACAGGAGTAACGACCAACTAAAAGTCACATGCTTTTTAAAAAGCACATTTTTTACTTCCACTGTCTGTACTGTACGTACTATAGGCGGAGGAAGTATTGTGTTAAAGCTCAAAATTCAAAGTTGAGTTTTTAACATAAACACACGTTTTGAGGTTCCTATAATCCAAAAATACTATTTTCAGAAACATGTCTATGTGTGTGCGTTACAGCCTGGCTCCAGAATGAAAAATCATATGAAAACAAGATTTTGAAATTGGGCTCGGTATCTTCTGGGGATGTGACACAAAGAGTGGCAACGACTCTCTCTTATTTTCAATGACACTTTACATAAGGAAAATTTAGATTTTTGCAATTTTCTCAAAAACTGATCTAACAAGTTTGTTTAAATTTTGTGCAAGATATGTTCATACTAAGAGCTAAAACTTTTACTTGAAACATTCTTTTGCAAAAATTCTCTGAAGGGTAGTTATAAGCCACCCACTGTTGGTAGAAACTCAGTCTTACCTGGTGAACAATAAAGCTTTGCAACAGGTTGAAACAACTGAACACGAGCTCTTTGCAATACAGACTCTTATACTATATCAGAATGTGAGGTGAGAAAGATGTATTGCACATGCTTAGGGTAAAGAAAGTTATGCGAGTGCGTTAATCAGATTTTGTTTGGGTTGTGTATCCTTTTGAGATATGGTAAAGACATTCTCTTCATTTTGACAGCAATTTACATGAAGAGAATATCATATATAGTCGGTCTATATTATACTAAGCGGCAAAACTTTTATTTGGGCAGAGGAAGTTATGTGTTTCACATCAGATTTTTTATTGCATCATTTGATAGAACTGAATATGCTGTCGGGAACTGAAGACAAGTGACTGCAAATTTGTACACCTTTAGATGTTTTGGCGAAAATGAAGGGATATTGCTGAAGTGAGTAACTTGTAAGTTCGTTCTGTTAATATTCTAATCATCCCACTTATTCCATAACATATGCTGGTCAAACTTTCTTAATAAACAATGATCTAAAACTCAGTACTTCCAGAAATATGGCTTATTAACTCCACCGGCACATTTTTTTATTGGTTTACCTGATATTATTAAATTAAAATTTGATAATAATGTGCCACATTCAGTTATATTACTGGTAAAAATGGGTTAAGATATTTGAATTGAAGCTCCCCAAAAAGTACAAACTACTAAAAGTGTCAAACTCCTACCAATTTGAACTGTGACTAAGGGCACGAAAAACAAGGTTTTTGTTTTGTTTTACCAATTCGTTTGAAATTTCATGTGAAGACCTTTTTAACTCCTGAACTGGGGAACTGTCCTGTAACATGTAAGTTGGTAAGGCTGAAGGAATTTCTCTGGAAATGGAGAATGGCCAATTTTGTATATTATAACTGATTTAGAAGAACCTAAAACTTTATAAAATCCACAATATTTGCTAAACTTTGATCAACAGCCTTGTTTTTCCCTTTTCTTCTGAAGCACATCCTAACATTAATAGTTATTTGAATTACACTGAAAGTGCCATCATTCATAATAGCAGTTGAACATAAAAGGCGAAAAACAATTGAAAAAAAAAATTAATGCAAAGTAAGCTTATACTGTATTTATGCATTACAATGTATTTCACATAAGGTAGTGTCTTCCCATCTCTTAGACAATTTCCTGCCCACAGCATTGTCCCGCTTATTTCAAGTTTTGCCATGGTTGCTTATCAAGCGCAATAAAGAGGTTTTACTGTATTCCTTCATACACTTTAAAGAGGGAAAAAATGATCAGATACCGATACATGTTACACATTTCTTTCCAAATTTTATGTACAGTACATTATACATACTAACAGTACTTAGGCTTTTCTAACAGGGTGCAAATTTAATTTTATCTTTCTTATACATCTTCACTATGATCGCACAAGACTGTATTATACATTTCTGTAGAGAGAAAATCCACAAGAGATAGCTGCCCTAATTACTAGGGAAACCCTGAGGGTTCAGCCTACCAATTGATCTAGGGGACAATGTGATTAAAAAAAAAAAATCAGAACAAGAAATCAAAATTAATATCTGTCAAAATCAATGAGCATTGGGAAAGCTATCCCAAAGATGAATTTATTTTATTAATTTTCTTACTTGACATTGAAAAGATGTTATGTATAATATACAGGAAATCTTTCAAAATATCCAAGGACATATCTTGTAGAAGTGGAATAGGCAGTTTGAGTCATTTAAAGATTTCAGTGTTAAGGATGTAATAGTACCGCATGCAGTAAACAACAAACCTAGGACTTCCCAGTTTTTAATGTTAATTAAGAACATTTTCTAAAAAAAATAATACAGTTCATACGGTTTGAGAATAACATAAACTTTTGTGAATTAACATGCATGACATTAAATTCAATCTATGATGCGAGTTGACTTAAACATTTACCATTATTTTGGTATGAAGTGTTTCAAGGATTCTCATCCCAATTTTCAAATACATTGCCATTTGAAAATGAGAATGAGGAGCCTTGAAGCATGGCATACCAAAATAATGGTAAGTGAAGCAAGAAGTATAACTCATATAATAGACTTAATTTATTATGGTTGCTTCACTGTGTAACATTCACAATGTCAGTATGCATTACATATTGTTACTGTACCTGTGTTTCTTTTATAACTTTTTCTAACGTATCAAGTTCTACAGGTGTGAAGAGCCCATCAGGGTTATTACTACTCATGTTCCTTGCACTAGCCAGGAAATTTGAACTCCCATTTATCATGGAACGAAGTGCAGCCAACGCTTCAGGTCTTTCTGTATGCTCTCTTACTCTTCTGTATAATGGTCCTGTTAATGTTTTCAATTCGCTTAATTTTGCTTCATACGTTGCTGCATCAGCATCTGCTCCTTCCTCATAAAGCCAATCGGATATCTAGAAATGGTAAAAGGGAGAAGTTCAAAACACTTCAGAATATATAAAAAATGTAAATCTTGTTATTATAACCTCTCAGGGCATCAGCCATAACAATTTTAATAAATTCAAATTCCCGACCAATTCTGTGGCGTTCACCAGGATAGTCAATCATAATATACTTGGAATTACAGTATAATCCCATTAAATCCTTATGAATGTCACAGAGTTCAAGATGACCGATAGCTTGAATAAGATAAAACAATGCGGCTAATCATCCAATAATAAAAATAAATTATATGATATGATATGATATATTGATTGTACCAAGAAAATTACAAAAGAATCTACTGGATTCGACACTTGTCATTTTACCAGTAGACATCTTAGAAAACACAATAACACTTTTTTAATTGGAGGAATGTGTAGACATATAGATAGTGCTGCTGAATATATATAAACTGATTTCCCTCTCTACTGAAATAAAAAGAGAAATAAACACCAGGCAATAAGAGAAACAAAAACAAAAAACAAAACAAACAAAACAAAAAATACAGTTTTCTAACCCTCATCAAAATACCTCTCTTTTTAAGCCCCTTCAAAGTTTGCATCGTACCACGAATTAGGCCGCTGTTCTAATGGTATTGCTGTTATCATAAAAAGGAACACTAACTAGTGAATAAAACCGGGCTTGTGATAATGAACTTGACTTATAAACAAACTTAACAATACAAATATGAGTTCGAATATCATTTAACTTGGATTCATTTAATTTCGCCACTGGTTTGCTCTCATTACTTTATTGTACACTAATCACTAGCTATCAGTTAATACAGCCAAACTCGTATTTATTATGTTGAATTACTGCTTAGATCGATTTACATCCGCACTAAAAGACTGCAAGCGCCTCCTGGATCTGGTAACAATCCCTCCATCTCCTGCTCTCCATGGATCATCCCTCCACGGGTCGTCCAAGGCCTGTGAATTGTTGACTTGAGCCATTCTCGCCCCATTATCAGTAGATCTTTCTCTGTTTCGTAATTCAATCCCTCCTGCATTATTTCCGTTGTCTCCCTCTGCTCTTCTTGGTTCTTCTTCATTCGTTTCTTTTAACCACGGACCGGCAGCTATCTTTAATCCACTGTTTAGAGTTATTGTCTTCGCTCCCTTGACATCTACATTGTTGTTTACGGACATCAGCTGAGATGAAGCGTGACGTATTATCCCTCTCGGAGGCTACGTCACTCGCGAGATCTTCTCCACACGCTTAGCTGTCCTGACGTGGGTTGGTGGACTCTCGGCGTTGCCTTGAGACACAGGAATTCGCTGACTCGTATCCTCTCTGCCTTTGTTGCTGGTTAGCTCGCTTTTGTCTTCACTGAACTTTTTACCATCTACATACAGTTCCAAATTGCGTATAACAGCTTCCCTACCTGCTAGCTTTAATTCCTTCCTTTTTTCTATCAATTTTCTCCTGGTGATCCGTTCTTGAGGCGAGAGATCTTTGTTTATAAAAATGCCCGATCCTTTTAAAAGTTTCGCTGTTTCCAGAATGACATGTATAACTTGCTTCGTAGCAAAACGAGCGATTATTAATCTTCTCCCGTTTTTCTTTCCCACTCTGAAGGCTTTGACTATTTCCCATCCTTGAAGTGATCCCAATTTTAACTTGCCCTCCAGAATTTCTGTAATCTCCATCCTAGGCAAAACATCTCGTCTTTCTTCTATCCCCGTGAATACTAGGTTGAAAGCTCTATTTCTCTTCTCCATACGATCTATTGTAGCTCTCAGATCTTCCACCTCCCTCTTCATAAATTTAATCTCTTCTCTGATCTCCTGCTTTACTTCTTTTGTTGCCATACTGATTTTATTGCTGAGACGTTCTTCTAGGCCATCAAGCTGTCTGATTATCTCTCCAAGATTACCGTGTGCGTCCGCTGGTCCTGGATTCATCTCTATTCCTCCAACCACTAGAAGGAGTATGATTACAATTGAGTAAATTAATGCGTTAAGAATGTTTACTTTAGTTGCTTCATCCTTCTTGTCCATCGCCTTTTCGTTCCCAAAGGTGCGAATTCTTGCTCAGTATACTGCTATGTCTACACCCATTGTCCCTTATGCCACTTTTCCTTAAACAATCCGGAGCACTTCCTACACACGTCCTCCCTCTGCCTTTGCTTGCTTAGTACCTGAAATAAATTATATAGTTCTGTCAACAATGTATGAAAGTATGTTTTCAATGCCACCCATTTTGTCCTATGTACATGGATTCCAGACAGGAAAGGAAAGACTGGAGAATGGACCATTTTAAAACTAAGCACTATTTCAATATTGTATCTACCTGAATATATTAAGGTTGAAGAAGTATGCCTGTGGCTTAAAATCATGTATGCCATGTAGGAATGCTCACTTACTTAATAATATATACAATATGTGCACAACAGACAGTAAATATACCAGAATGGTCCGTGTCTAATATCAATTTTTGGTTGATTCATTGTGCTGATATGAGATAATTGATAAGTGGTCTTGGCTTCAGTATATTATTTGTTAAAAAGGTTTGGCATATTTTAGAAAACATTTTTGTACTTAATTATACAAGAATAAGTAAAAATAACACATTGTGCACAAACAATTGCAAAATAATGACATACAGTATAATGGTTCTCCCTCAAAATTAATCAGATTGACAGAAGTAACAATTAAAACTGTTAGAAACAGGGTAAAGAAACTTAATGATGTATCAGAAATTTTTGAAACGCAAAGAGGTTTGAGACAAGGAGATGGATTGTCATGCCTACTTTTTAACTTTGTACTAGAGAAGGTACTTAAGAGATTCTCAATTGAACAATAAAGGCACAATTTACAATAAATCAATACAGATTTTAGCATATGCGGACGACATAGACATTGTGGGCTGAACAATAAATTCAGTTAAGGAAGCGTTTCTTGCTCTTTCCGGAGCAGCAGAGAAGGTAGGACTTTTTGTAAATGAAAAAAAACTAAATTTATGCAAATAACAAAAAGACCACTTAATGAAGAGAAAATAGAAATTGGGAAATATAAATTTGAAATCATCCAGGAATTTAAGTATCTGGGCACCATTATAACAAATGATAATAATACAGATAGAGAGATCAAAAATAGAACCTTTCTAGCAAATAGATGCTATTATAGTATTAACAATATATTAAAATCACAATATCTGAATTTGAGAACCAAACTGACTATGTATAAAACTCTTTTAAGGCCGGTCCTGGCATATGGTAGTGAGTGCTGGCCAGGCTCAGGATTTTTGAGAGGAAGGTCCTCAGAAAGATATTTGGACCTGTGAATGAAAGTGGGCTCTGGCAAATAAGATATAATAATGAATTATACTCACTACTTGCAGAGGTTGACATTGTAAAATATATAAAGATAGCTAGATTGCGCTGGGCAGGCCATATTATTAGAATGGAAGAGGAAAACCCTACTAAAAAACTCACCCTATTCAAACCTGAGGGAAGTAGAAGATCAGGCAGGCCGAAACTGAGGTGGATGGATGGGATAGAGGAGGATCTGGGGAAGCTTGGCATGGAGAAGAAAAGCATTGGATAGAGACGACTGGAAGAAAGTTTTGGCAGCGGCCAAGGCCCAAATAGGGCTGTAGAGCCATGATGATGTTGATGATGATGATAATGGTTCTCCTACTGTGAACCACAAAACAGGCAAGTAGGCCTTGTTCATTTCAGCTTTCACTTATTAGCTTTAATAGGACTTCTGTTTCTTGTATAGAGCGATGTTGTTTAATTTTGTTGTTAAAAGCTTTTGTGTAAATCATATTATAATAAGAACAGGATTACATATCGAATGACCACTGCGACTGACAAAATAGCAATCTTCCTGTGACATCATGCCTTGCTGTAGAAGGCATTAAATTCCCAAAGGATACAGTGTAATGGATAATAGTGTTGTGTGCTATGTGAGCGATGAAATTATGATTATGAAACTAAAAAGGGTCAAGGGAATTCATTACGATCATTAGCCTTACCTTACTAAAAGACAATGAGGGGCTGCACAGTTCACTTTGCCCTTCCAACACTACAATGTTACAATGGAGGTAGACATTTCTACCAGTCTTACCATATATTGTTATATTGCTCAAAACGATGACAGATCAAATTATTTTTATAATAAAAAAATAAAATGATTTTAAACTAACCTCAGAGCACATTTGCTTAATTTTCTCAGTCTCTTCTGGTGTAGCTGCTGCTTGATATTCATCCGTCCAAAGTTTTCCTTGGACATCAAATACAAAACTCTCTAATGCATTTAGGGCACTTTCCCTTCTATTCCTTTGACGGTCAAATTCATTTAAAGAATCAAGTCTGGAAGAAAAGAAAGATAAGTCAAACCATACATCAATCAATCAATCAATCAAGTTTATTTTCTGTAGACCTAGGTACAAGGTATTAGACAAATTCAAGTTACTTCTTAGACAAAAATTTGCAGGAGTAATTACAAGTAGACTTAATAGCTATAAGTATAAGTTAGACAGTAAAGAAGATATGTCAAGCAATTATACAGTTACAGGTAATTTATATTGTATATACATTTTTGAATTAGGTATTTTTTCAATTTAGTTTTGAAATCCTTAGTGCAGCTAATTCCTTTAAGGTTGCTGGGTAATTTGTTAAAGAAAATTTTTCCAGCTACGGATGGATCTTTTTTTATAGATATCTTATTATATGCTATGCTATGGAAGTCATCACCTTGTCTAGTAGCATGGTTATGTACATCTTTATTTCTATTGATCCTAGGTTGTCTGTTTACCATTAATATAACTTTGTATATATATATGGATACTACAGTAAGAATTTTTTCTTTGATGAAAGTATCCTTGCAGGATTCATTTCGTTGTAGTCTAAATATTGTTCTAATGCAGCGTTTTTGTATGGTAAGTACTCTTTTGAGATTAGTCATAGCTGTAGCGCCCCAGAGCTCAATACCATAAGTTAACCGAGAATAAAAGAGACCATAATACATCATAATTAAAATATTTTTGTTAACAAATGAGGACAGATGTGTAATTAGGTATATTATTTTTGATAATTTTTTACATATATGATCAATATGTGGTGTCCAGTTTTGATGTTTGTCTATTATTACACCCAGGAAAAGGTGGGTATTACTTTCATCTATTTGATTACCATCATAATTTACTATATTATTATTATCATTTATATATTCGAGTTGAAATTGCATAATGTTGGTTTTTTGTATATTATTGACAAGTCTAATGCTGGAAAAATATTCAGTAATATGATCCAGAGCAGCTGAGACAGATTTTTTTAGATTATCCAAATTTTGATCACAACAGGTTAAGGTAGTGTCATCAGCATATGATATGATTTCGACTGGTATAGTAGGTTTTTGAGGTATGTCATTTATATATATTATGAAAAGCAATGGACCTAGTACTGTGCCTTGAGGGACACCATACTTAACTGATTTGCTCTGTGAGTAAATTTTTTTCTTTTCAGTGGGAGTTTTATATTGTATTACAGTGTTTTGCATTCTATCTTTGAGATAGCCAACGCAGCACAGCCGGTTTTATAATATAATTGCTGCCACACTTCTTTGTGTATATGGTTAGGGTTGCCATATGCAGTAGTCTCTCGGTGATTCGAGGTGAATGGGACTAAAACTACCTTCAACTATGAAAAATCTCAGACAAACGAAATTACACTAAAGCCTTGTGTACAGGAAAAAAGTAATTATATTAAACATTACAGCAGTTTATTAAACAAAAACTCCACAGATTGCCTTACACTAAAAATAAAATAAGATACTATTAAGTTGAACATTTTAGGCCTTTCTCAGTACTGACAAAAACAAAAATATTACATTACTTTTTCGAAAAATTGTCTAGTGTCTTATGTTTTAATGAACTCCATCGTTTCCGAGCAGCAATGTCACACCACCGTTTAAACAGTGTTGCCTCAGGCTGTGCACAGATATATCTACTCTCACCCTTGTCAAATAATCGTATTCTGCCTACAACTTCACTTTCAAGGAAACAAATTTCTTTGTTCACTTTGCACTTTGTCAGCAATGAAAGTGAATAAAAGATAACTGTATGTGCAAACCATACAGTCATTGATCCGACTGATTTATTCTTGGAACATGGTGCTATGTGGGTGCGAAGGGGGGAGTGGTAGAGAGGGGTATAATTGGGGAATTCCCAAAGTGTGTTCCAGGCTAGTGTCCAATATCGTGTAAAACACCAAACATTGAAATTTCTTATGATTGTTAAATCAAATTTTTCAGCTTCTGTTTATGGGAATATCGAACCATCTAAACGCAATTTATCAAGAATCTATTGTATCCTACATGGAAACTGGGACAATTGTTGGGAGGGATAAGTATAAATATAAAGAAATGAGTTTATTTTTAACATGATTTACCATACCAATAATATTTTCTGACTTTATTGTGGGGTTCTAATTTTCAAAATATAGAAATAACCGCTAAACTTGAGAATAAGGTGACCGCCGTCATAACCGGGCCGTACCGAGCAGGACGAAGTCTACAATGTCGCCAATATTACGAACATGATTACATGCAGATTGAATTCGGGAGATAAACGACTGTTGTAGTGATGTTTTATGAAAGATGTGGAAGGGTAAAAAAGCTTTTGCATTAAGAATTCTAGGTCCGTTACAGGTTATGTTAGGTTAGGAACAGTCATGTTAATTTAGCGGCAGTATTCGCAAAGCGCGGGGTTCGTGCCATCTAACAATGTTTTACGAAAGACATGGAAGGGTAATAAGGCTTCTAGAAATAGTGACAGCCAAATTCTAGGTCAGTGACAGGTTATGTTAGGTTAGGAACATTTGTATTAGTTTAGGAGCAATATACTGAATAGCGCTGGGTTTATTATGTCTCACATTGAATCTTTTCAACGATGGGAAATTTTACCCTTGCGCCGATCGTTTCTTTTTTGTTCCCCGCGGCTCGGAGGGGCACGGTCGTTAATGGCAGAGCATGGCTGGCTACGCTATTTTGAATGAGTTCCGAAATAACATTCACTACAACTGAAATTTTTCATGTTATACTGTAATATCAAGACTGCTTTAATTTATGATACCTTCAATTTATTATGCTTGTCAGACTACCATGCATTCATGAGCTAAAATATCCTCTCACATTAGCCTTGTGGCTATGACTACAAAAACAAAACTCAGCTAATTTTAATGATTCTGAAAACTGCTCTAGAGATCTCCTCTAACTCCTCTAGAGAGAATAAATATTACCTGTTCAAAAGGAAAACTTGGTGGTTGTAGAGATAATCTTTATTTAATTGTGGATTTGTAGAGACAAGCAAAATCGAAACATTTTATAGTATTCACGGTACACTCTAAAATTGGGATTTTTATAATTTTTATAGATTTCTGGCATGACACTTTTCTTGGCACACAAGACCAGGGTAATGCCGCTTTTTCAGGATGTATGGCAACCCTATATATGGTGCATCTTTTTGTCTTCAAAACAGGTCTCAAATGTAAGTTTCAAATATACACTGTTAACTAGATAATAATGCAGAACTTGAAAAAAGTTGTTTCATTACAGTTTTTGTACAACCTGTATTATTTAATGAACCTATACTTACTTCTTAACAGCATCTTCAAACAATTTTCCATTTAGTTCTGGTACTCCTAATTTTTCTTCTGTAGAACCTATGGTCTCTTTAATCACTACTATCTTCGGTTTCTTGTCACCATTTGCTGTTTTTGAAGCATTCTTGGTTTCTTCAGTTGGTACTGCTTTCTTCTTATCAGCATCCCCTTCTTGACCATCCGGTAATGATGTTTTTTCATCTCCTGTTTTTGCTTCCTTTTCCTCCCCCTCTGGTTTTTTATCTTCTTCTGGTTCTTCTCTCACTGGTTTTTCTTCAGCTTTATCTTTCTTTCCATCAGACCCTACACATGAAAACAAAAGCAAACATGATCGGTCCCACCTTTACTAGACAATAGAAAGACAGTGAGTGCATTTACTTTACATCATCTCACACATCAGGTGTACATGACACAGAAGACAAATAAGGAATATAGTGCATATTTATGGTTTCCAATATTTTCAACCAGCTAAATGGGAATTAGGAAGAAAGTAGGAACACAAACACGTGAATAAATGGTTCTAGTTTAGAAGATATAAAGACAACCCTGAATGTAACAAGAATACTGAATACCAGTGCAAACTATAATCAACACTAACAATTTCCACCAGTAGTTTTTACGTGTTCTAGAAGTAAGCTCAAAAGTGAAACCTGGTTCTTCCAGTTACAAGATATCTTTTTTTAATCCATTCACTTACATTATCTTGTGGTGTTTTCTACAGTGGTCATCTAAATTAAGATAAAATTATATCATAGTGATATAATTTGATATAAATCTATTTTAAAACATTATTTTAGTTACTTGAAATTAGCTAAATTAGATCAAATTGGTTTCCTTAAAAACAAGGATATGGCCAAGAAAACTTTCATCATCAATTGATCTAAGATGCCGACATCTACTCCACAATTACCAGCAGTGGAAGAAGCCCTAAGGGACCAAACAAAGAAGGATCTGGACTGAACTTCTCACCAAGGATGCACTAATGACAGACAACTAGAAGGAAGCAGACTAAGAGCTATAACATATGATCGTAAGATTTGCAGTACTTGGATTGCACTAGAAGCTAAGCACAAACAAATCACATCACGAGCCAAGGGATGACTGTATGTGAATGGTGCACTAAGAAGTGTGATCAATACCAGGCGAAGATCTCCAGAAAAAGAGGACCATATCCCTGACTACCTCCTAGGCACAATAAGGCATATTGTGCACATTTATCTTTATTGTTATACTTTGAAAGGGCTGAATTACATTTTGCAACAGACAGTGAACCTCATTTTTTCTCTTCGGTCGCACCTGTTTAGAGAGCAGTCTGTTCAGGAATGGAAAAAGCTGCACTGCATCAATATGGAGAAATCCAATGCATCCATTCTTGACAAAATCATGGACAAAAATTTAAATGAAATTATTAGATAAAGATGCATTCATGTTAAGATTTGTTAACCTGGGTGGCACAGACAGTAAGGGCAATGTCATTATGTCTTAAAAAATGCACAAGTCTGCAGATTTACAAGTATGTAAAATAACTTCTGCAGGATAAAATTCTAACAAACAAACAATGCAGAGATCTTGTTGAAATAAAACTTTCTTTTTTGGAAGACGTTCAAAAACTTGTATTACATTTAGTTTTTGCATTATTATATGGATTTACTTATTCTGAGATTCAAAAGTATGTTTTTGTTCCCACTTATGGGAAGTGGAAATCATGTAAAAATTTGTTGAAATGAGAACAGTTCAAGTTGCCATGTCTTGTGAATTTCACAGACCTCTACCTCTAGAATTTATCAAAATGAGAACAGTAGGACCACTAGTTACCATGCCTTGAGAATTTCACAGAATTTAAAAAAAAAAGTTCTAGTTACCATGTTTTGTGAATTTCACAGATCATACCACCAGAATTTCCTTCTGGAATTAACACCAACAAGCACTACTCAGAGATGTTCCAACAAACATCTATGCAATTGAATTACCTGTAAACAACAATCCTTGAACGAATTCAACATGACTGGAATTGGAGTAACTCTCTTGAGATGAACAGGGTACAGACTGAATGTATGTAACATTTCTTATTCTTAAATTCAGAACGAGAGGGAGCCTCTGAAGGTGGATTTAAATGATAAATTTCCCACACCATTATTTCATGTCGCTGTTAAAGTGCAGTACACAAAACAAATTGTGAACCACATCAAAATTAGTCTAAATGCTTACTCACATGATGGTACTATTTTAATGTTCGAGCATCCTATTTCATGCAGTAACTTGCTATTCAGAGAGAGATTCTAAACATTAACTTATTTAAGATTACCTGTGAAGAAATTGCTGATTGTACTACCTAACTTGGAGAGAGGAGATTCTTCCTGAGCAGCCAGTTCTTCTTCAGTTAGTGTCTTCTCCACAACGAGCTCAACATTGGCTAAGTTAAGCAAGCCACTTTCATCCATTGCAAAGTGTGCTTTTATGCCCTTCGATTCCACATTACTGCCTTGATGTTTGCCTAAAGCTTCTGCTACTCCTGTTAATTCTACTTTACTTATATTCAGAGGTCCCAGAGCCCTATAATTGGAAAAGCAGCACTTACAGACATCAATAACAAAACCTCTGAAGTATGTAGTAAAGGATGAAAATTGAAATATAAAAAGTGAACGCAACGAAAAATGTGATTGAAACGTGATTCTCGGTGTCATTTGTATAATGTGTTCCTTGTAATTTCGTTAGTTTTATCTAACGATATCTCACATCAAAGACAATTTAGTAGAAGAAGAGTTCTGGGTGAGTCTGGTGACAGTGGTAGCATTATTTTCTAAAACAGCGACAGTGATTTTGCTACATCAGCTAAACAAGAAGTTTGAGACGCTGTTCAACTATTTAGATTTTACCTATGTAAATCTCATACCTGCTGTCAACAGAACCTTTATGAACCGGAATACTGCCCCTATCCGGAAAAATTTCCTGGTCCTGTAAATTATGGTTTATTATTCATGTAAATTTACCTGTAATTATCAGAACCCATATGACGTGGAAACGGAAGACTATTTTTTTCAGCTTTAACAGAAAATATTTAGTTTTTAATCCAGTAAATACCAGTACTGTAAAACAGGAAAATGTGTTCTGAATTACTTGGACAACCTCGATACAGTAACAAAAACAGTCACAATGGACATCTTTGAATTGCCACTGGCTTGCTCAGGAATTACTTTTGTCACACTTGTCGCACAAAGGGTTGTTTGTAAGGTGTAACTGTACACTGTAGAAAGAGGAGGGGGAAAATCCTTCAGTCAAGGTCATAATTAGTATTAGTATTAGTATTAGTAAAGTAGGTCACTATACCTGATAAACAATTAGTGATCTATGTACAGCAACTATAATAGGATTATGTTACTGTACTGTCATTCAGTTCTTTAGAAAGGTGTTACAACCATTGTAATTGAGTGTTCAAATAACTGCAGAAAAAAAAAAAAATGTCATTTTAGATCTAAACATGAAACTAAAAGTTATTGAAGCCAGTGAAATTATAAGTTGTTGGTTAAACAGATCATGGAAAAATTTAATGTTGACAAGACACATGTTTATGACATTTTGGAGAAAAAATCAGAATCACGGAAACAGTGGTTAGGTGGAAACGGTGCAACAAAACGACAACTAAAAGTGACTGGGAATAAGGAGATCAACAAAACTGTTTGGGAATGTAAAAGCAAGGGTTTTACTTTACATGATGTTGTTTATAAGAAAGAGAGGCCAGCAGGTCATCATAACGTAAGTAGGCTTAATTATTATTATTTCTTTACGTAACCTTTATTCACCAGAATCCTGCTTATAACGGAAACAAATTATGGTCTCTTGAAATTCCATTCCAGCCAGGTTTCACTGTACTAATATTGTAAAAATTGGCACGCATAAATTTTTAAGTTCACCAAATCAAAAAGTGTTCAAATATTTCTTCTAGCTCTAACCACATCTGTTTTGTAGCCTTTGGAAAAAAGCATAAACGTTAACCTGTGTGTGCACAAGGAAGGAGCAGTATCTAAGATATCATCATGGTAAGTTGTTAAGAGCTGGATCATTTTTGCCAATTACATTTGAAGAGAGCTGCCTTCGTAGGCTTACTAGATGCACAAAAATTTAAAAAAATAAAAATTAATTAATTAATTTAAAAAAAAACTTTCTTCAGCACATACATGTAATGGGAATCACCCCAATTACTGTAATTAAAAATGTTCAGTAACATCGTTATATTTTGAAACAAACACAGCACAAAGAATCTTATTAGAAAATGTGTTAACATAGGTCATGAATATATCTGAAGAAACTCTTAACTTCATATGACATTTATTAAGACTATTTCAAGAATAAAATGAAACACATATAAATAAAAATTACATTCTTGTGTTATTTAAAATCAAAACACTATTTTACCAAAAAGAAGTTCTGTATTTTCTGGTGAGTAAAACCCTCCTTTGTATAAGACGCACCCCAAAATTAAACACAATTTTAAGGAGATTATACTGACTTAGATATTAATGGTATAATAATACAACCGAAGACAATTTTTATTTTCCCGCACTTATTACTATAACCAAAAAATTTTACAGCAACAAATTGACATTGATTACTGTATTTATTAAGTGCCAGTATGGTACTTTATGAGATTGTGTGGGAGAAGGGAAAATGTCTGTCTGTCTGTCCGTCCGTGTGTGTGTCTGTACACGCGATAACTCAAATATGCTTTATTGGATTCTAATGAATCTTGGTATATGCGTTTATAATGTCCATGGGAAGAACCCTATTGATATTGGACCAAATCGGTTGACCGGTACCGAAGTAAAACCCAATTTAGTGTCTATTTTAAAAGCACCATAACTCAAATACGCTTTATCGGGTTTTCATGAAACTTGGTATACACATTTATAATGTCCATGGGAAGACGTCTGTTGATATTGGACCAAATCGGTTGCCCGGTACGCTTTATCGGATTTTCATGAAACTTGGTATAAGCATTTATAACGTCCATGGCAAGAAGCCTATTAATTTTGAACCTAATCAGCTGACTGGTACCAGAGTAACAACTAATTAAAGATCACATGTATTTTAAAATCATGTCTATACTACGAGGGTTGATCGAGAAATAAGGTTCCCAAAGAGCTTCAGCCGCAAGGGAA
Source organism: Ectobius pallidus (assembly GCA_964059195.1). Lineage (NCBI taxonomy): Eukaryota > Metazoa > Arthropoda > Insecta > Blattodea > Ectobiidae > Ectobius > Ectobius pallidus. The sequence goes on from CAXKWD010000006.1 coordinate 79,388,862, forward strand.
GGCGCGAGACAAAATCCGGCAACACCGCTGTTTGCGGCTGTTCCCCCACTCTCGATTCCGCCTGGCCGCGGTTTGCTGCGCCGCTCAGCCTTGGCTCAGCAGCCGTCCGAAATGGAGGTGCTCATTGTTGCTCCTGCCAAGTGCGAGATTCGTTCCATAAGGATTGTTGGACTCCATTGTTACGGGAGACGAAACGTGGGTGCTTCATTTCACTCCCGAAATGAAAGAAAAGTCCAAACAATGGCGTCACTCAGGGTCACCAGTCGCAAAGAAGTTCAAACAAACTCCTTCTGCTGGCAAAGTCATGGCCAGTGTGTTGTGGGATCGTAAGGGGATACTGCTGATCGATTTCATGGAACCTGGGACAACAATCAACTCAGACAGTTATTGTGCAACACTAAGGAAACTCAGGTGAGCTATCCAGAACCGCTGGCGAGGACGACTGACAGCCAGTGTAACGCTGCTTCACGACAATGCCCGACCTCACGTCTCCCGTCAAACCCAGGACCTTTTGACAAACTTTGGGTGGACTGTCACCCACCGTACAGTCCGGACCTTGCACCTAGCGAATATCACTTGATCCCGAAGTTAAAGGAACACTTGGGTGGCCAACGCTTCCGGAGCGACGATGAAGTCAAAGACGGGGTGAAACGCTTCCTCAACGGGTTGGCAGCGGAGTTCTACGACATTGGGATACAAAAATTGGAGCACCGTCTGCAAAAATGCCTAGAAAAAGATAGCGATTATGTCGAAAAATAGAGCAAAGTGTCTTCTTTCCAACGATGTACATTACTATGAGAATAAACAATGTTGTCTATTTGTAAAATTGATGGGAACCTTATTTCTGGATCAACCCTTGTACAATGCCGCATTTTTAATCATTTGAGGGCTTTGTCTGCAGTGCAGTCAGATGTTTGTTTATTTCGTTGATGTATTTGAAAATGAGTAGGCCTACTACATGAATACTATTATATACAGAAGGTACTGTGTACTGTGAAATAATTAGCTAAATTATATGCCACTGAATTTTGCAAAATGTTGACATATTTTAAGAATTTCAAGCTGCAATACATTGAGATTTGACAAATAACACTATTTTTTCACATATGCTTATCAAACTACACTGTCAAACTGACTGAGTTGGCAGAATGGTAACGTCTTGGATTCGTATTCTGGAGGTTCCTGGATCAAATAGCAGAGCCGGCCGATTTAATATGGATTTTTTTCATTTTATTTTTTATTTTTATGTGAGTGCGCGATTGCCAAGGCTGACGCTGGTCGATTTTAATCTGATTAAAAAAAACTTATATTCTGCACATCATAATTGCAATTATAATTGATTCAACAAAAGCATACTGGCACTTTGTTATATCAGTTTACCTGATTTTATTTTATTCTGTTTTCCTTTCATTTCTATTGAATTTTCTTTTTGGAAAATAGCAAAGAGCACTGAAGGTTGATATGCAGGTTACTGTAAGTGTACTGATATACAGGTACCTGCTTTTCAGACAACCCAGCGTGACTGGCAGAAGTGAATCTGCAGAGCCCCACACAATGAAACTAAATTACTTGGACATGGACAAGGTATTACTCACGCTACCATGCAATATTTCTATGAAATTGGAGACAGAAGCTTGCTCTATGGTATGGTTTGTCACAATCCAGCACAAAATTGATGTACCATGTACCATGTACCATGGGACTAAAAAATTAATGCCCAAAGTCGAGGAAAACATAGATTCACAAACATTTTTGTATTCCTGTTATTAGCACTTAGTAGGGTTTTATATAGGTACCTTCATTATATAAGACACACCCCATTTTTATTGATTTTATATGGGTACCTTCGTTACATAAGACAACCCCCATTTTAAGGCCTATTTTATGGCTAAAAAAGTGCATATTAAACACCAGAAAATATAATGCAAATAAAACTGGAAGAACTGCATACAATCCTGTATCTAAAACTTGGCAAGGAGGTAACCAAAAGCCCATTGAATAAAGGACTTGCACCAAATTGAAATTGTGTTTTAATGCACATTTAAATAGTTTCAGTTTCCAAGTAAGTTGTATAGTTATTTAAAAAATGATGGAACATAAAGAGTGAAGCAACTATAATAGAATAATTACAATTTGAGTTGAACTTAGACACTTATGCTTCACTACCAACTTTTTGGTAGAACATGTTTCAAGGACCCTTGTCCGCATCCTCTGCTACGTGTCCAACTGACAAATCTGACAAAGCAAGTTTGAGATTTGTCAGTTGGACACGTAGCCGAGGATGGGGACAAGGGTCCTTGAAACATGTTCTACCAAAAAGTTGGTAAGTGAAGCATAAGTGTCTAAGTTCAACTCAAATCGTAATTATTCTAAGTTATATAGTTATTCTGATCTCTGGCAAAATCCAGACAGGTGCCATAGTAATTGGCTGCATATTGATACCTTGACAAATTCGATAACAAGGTGACTTTTTATCCAATATAACCCGTTCTTACTTGTGTTGTTTAAAATCAAATCACTATTTTGTCAAATAGAAGTAGCTAACAATGCAAATCCAGCTGGAAGATCTGCATACAATCCTAAATTCTCTAACACTTGCGAACAAAGTAACCAACCAAAAGCGCTTTCTAGACACAATGGACTTGCACTAAATCAAAATATGTTTTATTGGAGATTGATTTTTAATTTTCAAGTAAATTATGCTGTTATAAAAAAGATGTGTTTTCATTCTGTTCATTGGCAAAATCCAGATAGGTGTCATATGACTTGCTGAATATTACTTGCTAATATACCTTGACGTATTCAGTAACATCCAATATAATCCTTTTTTTTTAAAGCATATATAAGATAAACCACCTTGACTGGTCAATATCCAGATCATTGTTAAACTTTACTGGTCAGTATTAAATAGGCTGCTTATGAACAGTCTCCACTAAACGGTTTTGTCAAAGGCGTATTTGTAATTCACATATCCAGATGGATGGCAGAGTAAACCAAAATACCACAGCGCTAGACTGATAAATGCTAATTACAAATGGGTTGAAAATGTGAGCACCATTACATCCCTGTTTAAAAACCTGGTATGTGTTTTAATTTTTTCAATTTGATAAGACCAACAAATACATGCTGATATTTCAAATAATCTTTTGGGGGGGGAAGGAAGACATGTAGCAGAAGACATTTAACAGTTTAAGTTAAAAAAATATAAAAATAAGAAAATAAACAGAGAATTCTACAAAGCTATGTCTGAAATTCCAATTTCCTTATCAAGAGCCAGAAAGTTTGAGAATTTCTTATGCTATGAAGATTGTTCACACAATTAGAAACAGTACTCACTGCACTTCAGAAGGAGGTAGATGATCCAGTTCAGCATAACTAACATGGAATGAAAAGTCGCTTGTATGTTTGTTGAACGTAAGAATTTTCTTTTGAGGATAAGGATTCACTGGTCCAAAAAGAGTCCTTCTAACTTGCTTAGGTATTGAAGAACCTTCTACATCCCTTTCAAATATAACCTGGAAATAATGAAATATGTAATTAAAATAAAGTCTGATACTGCGCCTAGATATTAACGTGTAAATGCTCTTTCATAGGAAAATAATTCACACACTTTCTAAAACAGGCACCAGTAAGATAAAGAAAACTCTTCTTCCAGAATATTGCAAAATCTTTTTAAAAATAACATAAAACTGTTTTTAGAAATAAAATAAAATTTCACAGAAACAAACCTCTCCAAAGCACAATAGCTTCCATCACACACAAGCTCTTTCCCTCGGATTTAGACAGATGTGTTACTCAAATGCTTGAGAAAACATGTTCATGTCAAGGCAATAACAATCAAAAGAAAACGCGTAGTGTATCATTCGCACAACAATGCACATGGAAGCATGTGTGCATGTACAACAAACAAAAGCGAATGGCCAGTTACTCTAGCAATCCCGAGTGATCTTGTTGTGAATATTTCGCTCTACTGTTAATAGTATGTGGTATAAAGAGTTACTGGCTTAGTGTATCAGCGTATATAGATCATATACATGTTTATGGAAAGTTAAAAGTGACAAGTACAAAAATAGAAACCTACGCAAAGCTGTGTACAAAAAATTATAGAATTCTGCAAAAGGTGTGGTTTTGCTGAAGCAAATAGGGACTTTGTGGTGCAAAAAAATTCAGAGCATACAAGGTTCCTTTAGAAACCTTAGAAAAGAAATGAAAAGAATGCTGGAAAGTCAACATAGTGGACATAGCACTGAAGAGATTTACACCCCATCGTTATGGTATTATGATTTAATATTACCAAAACAAGACGTAAGTTTGTTTCACCTTTAATAACTTGTATTAATTACTATTTATAGGAGTGTCGGTAGAAATGTTTATTTAGAATTAGGGTTAGAATTGAGTTATTTTACCTGGTGGGATTAAGGCCATTAGACCTTCTCTAGCTTTCTCTTCCATTTAACCAGGGTTATTACAATTATATTACACAAAATTAGGAATATGTTACAATATAATTACAAAATATAATGTAATCTGAGGCTTTTAATTAACAACTAGTATAACTTCAGATACAAAAACAACTCCGGCAGATATCTGTTCTGAACTAAATAAAACCGCATACTCTTAGCTGGCGTGTCTACAATGCAGACATTCCACAAGCCGTTCTTTCGAGAGAGAATTTGTGCGTGTTTGGCAATTACATACTCAATTTTCCACGCATTCTCTTTTGTAGACACTCTATCATGCGAGTAAGAAAGTTCATACATTTTAGGCTGAGTTTTTTCAACGCATGTGATTGCCTGCAAGCTCTTTCCCCCGGCATTGCCCATATGCTCTAGGAGTGTGCTAAAGAGCCAATGTGTGAGGCTTGCTAATGAGAGAGAAGTACCTGTAGTAATCTAGAACTTTAGAAAGTTTACACAGGGTAGTTATAATTATACAATGTGATACCTTGGAGATGGTTTAATACACTACTTCCCTATTATTAATCACTAACCTGAATCCAGATTTCAGTGAGCTTCCTCACCATTTTCAACAGTTCTAATGAACCTCCCGATGAGATTGTCTTCGAAGACAATTGTCTTCGAAGACAATCTCATCGGGAGGTTCATTAGATGTACACCAGAAGGTGCTGAGGAGGACCAACAAGCAGATGGAGTAACTGCTGAAAATGGTGAGGAAGCTCACTGAAATCTGGATTCAGGTTAGTGATTAATAATAGGGAAGTAGTGTATTAAACCATCTCCAAAGTATCACATGGTACCTGTAGCAAGTTATACACCTACCTGAATTGGGAAGAGAACAGCGTCCTTGGTAAGGAACTTTTTAACCTTAAAGCCATTACTTAAATCTGCAGCTTTGTATACAGCTCCCATAGCTGCTGCTTCATCTGTGTTAATGCTTTTGCCAAGCTCCATGCCTACACCTTCAACCAGTTTTTCTTGCACCTTTGGTACTCTTGTACCTGCTCCCACAAGGATTACCTAGAAAGACGAGAGGAAAAGAAGAAAATTTAATGTGTTTCTAATATGGAATACAAAAGGTCAATTCTCATTTCATAAGCATACAATGCAGAAAAAAATTAAAATATTATTGTTGTTTTATGACAGTATGGAACTCAAGAAAACACTGGCCAACAAATTTTTGTTGCATTTCTAGCAACAGCTGTTATTATAGTGCTCTCGTTTTCTTCATCCCCACTTGGCAACTCAAATATCAGCAATTCCTTTTGTGATCTGCCGGATGATATTATTGTTTATTGAGGCTAAACAGTAGTTTGCACTCTCAAATCCAAGCAGGTTGTTGCCAAGTCATTCTAATAAAAATAGTAATATAATACAAAATTTCGGTGTTTCTTTGATTCTCGTTTCTGGCTGAGACATGACAACACTTTAACATGCGGCTATTAACGAGTGTGTCCTTCTTGTATTAATCAAACAATACTTCAAAGACAGCACTGCTGGGGATGATGATAGTGAGACAATAACTAACTTCTGGTGCTGATTTCAGATCTGAAGTTAGTTTTTTTTTTTCCTTCCTTCTTTCTTCCCTGAGAGCTCTGATTTTTTGCAATCAACATGTACCAAAATTTCACTGACATCATATTTAATTAAACTCTCTTAAAATGAACTGGATAATAAACATTAAATTGCAGCATATTCAAAATTTCGACAATGGCACAAACGAAAACACATACAGTCTAATTCTCTTAAAATTAGCTCATTAATAAACATTAAATACTAATATAGTCTAAATTTTGTTACTGGTACAAACTGAACACATATAACAAACTCTCTTAAAATTAGCTAATCATTAAAAAGTAAATTGCAATATAGTCTTAAATTTCATCAGTGATACACACAGAAACACATATATAGTCTTAAACGCCCTTAAAATTTGCTGATTAATAAACATTAAATTGCAATACAATCTAAATTTCTTCAGTGGTACAAACTGAAACACATAGTCATAAAATGATTGCTAGCGCAATCCCTATTACACATATTAATTTATCTTTGAACAATTTCATTTTATTTGTTTTTAAAGCAATTACAGTAGTATGCATATTACTCTACAAAACTGCCTTTACATGATACACCAACTTACATGATTTATTACATCTAATGAAAGTCCTGAAGTTTTTAGAGCTTGATCAATGGGGCCATTAACACGGTCAAAAAGGTCTGAGCACAGTTTTTCGAAGTCTTCCCTGGTGACCTGGAGTTTGAAGTCTTTATCATCCAACAAACCTTCCACCTGTAAACAAATCAGTACAATATGGATTATTAAAAATTACAAAATTATAAATACTTCTGCTCATTGAGTTCAATATTGGCACACCCTAATGAATAGTTCTAGTTACGCCTATGGTTTAAAGGTAACCAAACCACTTAGTATTCAAGGGGAAAGACAGAATAAAAAATAAACTTTGCTGGCAAGAATAAATAAAGTGGACTCCATATACATAGAGTATATGGGCCTTCAACATTACAGTACAGAATTTATATAGGTCCAGTACAGTTTGTGAATCTTTTGCCATATTTACAGCAAACTCCCCATTACCTGTGTTAATAATACAAATGTTAGAATTATTACTATTCTAGCTTCAGGCAATGTTATGGGTTACACATATAATTTAATGTGATTTTAATAAGCTGTAATAGCATATTGCGATACAAGTGCCGTAAGGCATGCATACGGATCGAGGAAATAGTTTGAAAAAACGAGGTGCTCCCACCGAATTTTTTCAATTTTCCGAGATCCATTATGCGCTTACAGCACGAGTATTGCATGCTGTTTTTTGCACGATGATTATTTATATCAATTTAATTATATTAATTGTGATATTACCTGGAAATACTATGTATATACATTCTTGAAGATAGATGTTTATTTCAGAAAGTGATTTGCATTTGTTGTTGTTTATGGGAACCGAATATTTGTGCTGGGGGGCCTTGTCCATAAAGGCTTGTATTATGAGGTGTGGCGTAATATTCATAACACCACGGAAACTCTTACCGCACATAGCAACAAGATTGCGTGTGGGAATGTCAACTTACGATCCACGGCAACAATAATTCTAAGTACCACTAATTAGTTAAGTCGTGCAAAAATTCTATTAAATTATACTCTGAGTTTTCATTAACAATTTAAGGATTTAATTCTTTGATGAAAGATGTCCAAAAATACTTCATGAGATAGTTAAGGGGCATTAAAAAAGGGTACATTGAAATCCCGAGTATACTAGTATAATTTTATACTGGAATTAATGTTTTCTAAGTGGATATTTTCAATAAATCTCTAAAAAAGTGTTCAACAATTGTAGTCAGTCAAAAAAAAGCATGCATTTTCTTATATAATTTCACCTAGAATTACCATATGAATATTTGCCCTATCACTATCAGTGATGTAATTTTACAATCAACCAAATTCTATATCAAATTCTTTATCAGAATAAATAAATAATGAACAAATTTATACAGCATTACACAACATGAGTATGTGGCAACTCTCTACTAACATTGAGATCAGCTGGAATTCCCTCTCCCTTCAAAATGCAGCCATCTGAAGTGCATATGTCTGCTCTCTTGTGGCCATAATTGTCACATGCTAAAGTTACAAACAGAATAAGTACCATATTGGTTCGAATATAAGACGATGTTTCTTTTTCTAAAAATGTGCTTACAAAAACTATACTCATCTTATATGCACAGCCTAACACCTTCAACAACTAATTTTCATGAATCCAGCTATGCAGCAGGAATCAACACGAGCTGATGTGTGTCAACCCACTAGTCCGATGCAAGGTCAAAGTCATGTGGAAATTCACCCAACTTTACCAAATTTTATCAACTACATGTCTCCCGAATTCATAAAAACTAAACTCCATGGTGCTACACCCCTGAAGAGACAAGGCCTACCACTCGACCGTTCCATCATCTACCATAGGCAGATGGCAGGATTTGGGGGCATGAGGTCAGCATGCCAACACCCATGGCCGTTAATGGTGGTTTCCATGACCAGAGCTGCTACTTCTCTGTCAAGTAGCTCCTCAATTTGAATCACGAGGCTGAGTGCACCCTGTCAGTCAGCAATGCTAACCAGAAGACCATGCCAGCAGTCTCTCAAATTCATGCTTCTGCTTATTAGTCCATGTGCCAGACCCATCGGTCATTATAATTTGGGGGGACTGAATGAAACTTATACCACACGTTCCTAGGGTCATGTGGAGCAAAAAAGTCGGGGGGGGCCATCATGAGGAGGTAGCTTTCAAACATGGCGGCCATTCAAAATGGCGGACGACTGTGAATCTTTAAATTCAAATATCTCGGGACTGGATTCATCAATCATGAATTTTGTTTTTTCAAAATGTAGGTTATTCTTCTGGCTACATGTTTGTTCCACATGTATGTGGCCACAAAACCAGTATTTATTGGTCAAAACTCTAAAAATCGTAAAAATAGATTTTTTGACATTTATGTTTTGCGGTTTATTACTCTAACCGTTGGGTATATCGAAAAAGTGTTTGCAACAAAAGTTGTAGAAACACATCTCACCTTTCAAACGCAAAAATGAAATCGAAGATCGGATCAATACAATCCGAGATATCCAGATTCAAAGCAGGCGGAGCGGGGTTGAGCGTGTTGACCGAGCGTTCGGTGCAGCCTAGCGAGAGGCGAGACTTCGCGTAAAATCCTGCACTTTATTTATTTTTAACCTCAGTAATTGCTTTATTACTACATAAATTTACATTACCTACTAATATGCACTATTTTTAACACGATTATTAAACACTTACTCGTAAATACAATTAACAATTATATCGTTTATCTGGGAAATGGACCATAATTACCAACTCATATAATATACTGTCAAGGCTTTTATCTCCGATTTTTAAGATGAAATTGTTAATGGAACTTCAAGTAGTCGAAATAATTAAAAAGGGAAAAAAGTATTACAATTTACGTATGTATCGGAGGACTTTTAACAATACTTTCAGAAATGAACACAGGATGTAAGCAACTAAGAAATTAAAATGCCTTATTCAATAGTATTAACAATGTTGAATTAAGTCTTCTTCACTAGAATTACTGAAATCGGTTTTTTAATTATTGCTCTCGTCCTCAACTGCCGTTGCTTCGGCAAACCCCTTGCACCCACAGCTCTCGATGATTCAGATTTGAGTTGCTAAGCACGAGTAACTTTCTGGTGCACAGTTGATCTTGCAGTGGCACCGGAAAAAGGAAAGTACGCACGCCAGTACTGGCAGACCTTCCATCCACTTGACTGATAAGTTACCTGATGTGTCCTTTTCTCACCCATGAGCAAATGGGTCCAGAATTAGTGGTTTGGTTTCCAGGCTTCTGATCAAAATTCCGGCCTGGTAGTTGGCATGTTTATTGTGTTGTCTCAAGGTGTCTTTACAAAGAGACATTCGGAAGCTCTCAATCTGGCCCTCTGAACATCTGGTAGCGCAGCTCATTTCACCTTGCATTTGGGGGCATACGACTGGAAGACAAATTCTTCTTTGCTGTCATCAACATCATTATACATCATCCAATCTTTGCATAACTTGCTGAACGCTTCAATAAATCTTTGTTCCTTTTTGCACAAAAGCTTAAATCCTTTAACTTTCCCCTGGCCAGTTAAAGCACTGATTGTGTCGCAGCGAGACCAGCAATAATACCCAATAAGAGCTGTAAAAAGCTGTTTGCCTAAGGCAGATACTATCTGGGGAAACTTGCATATCGGTTAAAACTGTTTTGTTTGTTTCCCGATTCAGAAGTTTTTGCTTTTTATGGTTTTGCAAAAACCTACAGCCAAAACTAATACATCTGTATTGATTGAAAAGCAAAGAACTGATTCAGATGATGTAGTGGCGTACCTTGCATGCAGCATCATTCTGGAATCAGCTTATTATTGAGTGCAGAACAACTCAGGAACATTTTTGCTCCAAATATAAATGATCATGAAGCAGATTTCACCAACTGCTACGAAGATTTCTAGGTTTCCAATTATGTTTTAAAATTTCTCCTCTTACAAACTGTAAATAAAGAATTTTATCATTATATTTTTGCCGTAACTGGACAGAAGAACATCCATTGAATCAATGATGCAGGCCGAATCTTTTTCCGGAAGACTTGCAGGGGTGGTGTATATTTCCAAAAAATGGGCAAACACTGATTTGTAGGTTTTCTTCAAAGGCCCATTAACATTTGCCATAGTCCATGGAAACGGCGCCAGAGGATATCTGAACCCTTCCATCATGTCAAGTTGTTGGTTTTCTGCAATATAGGTAATTTTTCTGAATAGATTTCGATTGCACTGGAGGATTACTTCTTTGTTTCCAACCTTGGTTTTTTTGCTCTTCTTTAGTCTACTAATCTTAAGACCCACTTTCTTAATACGTTTATGAAACCCTTCTCCTTTAGATAGCCGAAACGTGAACTTCTTTTCCGAATCAATGTGATCAGAAGCTGTTGATTCATCAACATGTATTCCAGTAGGCAAATGTACAATATCTTAAGGGTTGGGATCGAAGGGGTTCGTCCACTCGGCTAGAAGGTCAGTGAGAGTTGTCTCTAAGTGTCCTTGGGCTTTGGAGGTCAGGGTGGCACTGATCTGTTTCGCTGGATGATAGAATGCTGAGGAGTTTCTTTAGCTCTGTACTCAGCATTAACATATTACCGTACTACAGCCTACTTTTTCAGACTAAAACCCTTAGTACCTTCAGGAGTTTGGGTGTCTTTGTTTACAGTCTCTTTGATGGCTTGGTCCACTGGAATTCTAGAAAATGGGTTGTTGCTTCTTATTTATACTGAAAACCTCCTTCTACATCAAATTGGTGAACATATGGGCTCTCCTTTTTTAGTTTAGTTAATTCAAGAAAGTGTTATGATAGATAATGTGAGTAGTTCACTCTATCCAGCGCAAAAATTCAAGGCACAATTTTTTCAACAGCAGCTAAAAACAGACACCAATTTCCTTCTCGATTAGTCCGAAGAAAAACGGAAAGTAGCTCCATCCGAAAGGACAACATTGCTTCACAGTATAAGTATTAATACAGTAAGGAAACTGTGTGTTAAAAGTCCTATGACAACTTGTTAGCTGGGCGACACTAGCGCTCCATGCGGCGGTTGAGTAAAACTGCATTCTCACCATATAAAATAACTTGGGGAAAATGCATAAACACATAACAAAATATGTTATAATAAGAGAAAAAAATCTTCTTTCAAAACTGAATTTTAAATTTAAGAAACAATGAAGCATGTATTATATTTTAGTTAAGATCAGGCACAATTTTTAAATGCCACTTACCTGTAACTTGCACTGCAGTTCCTAGGGCTATTCTTATTACAAGTTTTAATAACTTCAAGATGATTCTTGGAAAACCAATTATAACTCATTTTTATTTTTAAAAGTAGCCTAATATTACATTAGAATAGAAATGTCACCATTTTACAAAAATAATACAATATTACATAAGATACAATACAAAATTCAAATAAAAATATAGGTTTCTATCAATATTTCTCAATTTCTAATACTCCAAAACTGCTTTTAGTATACAGTCGGTACAGCAGTTTTAATTAAAGAGTTCTTATTGGAATTCATAAACTGGCTGTTTTCGAAGTGTTCCAAACATAGGCGGCAATTTACATTTAAATATTTTACAGTTTTTGTTAGTAGGTCTTCTCGCCGACCATTGATGACCCATTTTTTACACCTGAAATCATTACAACAATTGAAGGTAGATCGAAGCCGTAAGATACAGAAACAAAATACAATCTCAACAATGAAGTTGAGGACGAGCAGTGTGACAAACCTATATTCAAAGGTCACTCTTTAATATAATTTATAACTTAAACGTTGATTTTAAAGGTGGGAAAAACCTTGGACTAGATACGCTTCTTAACAGTAGCCTATTTTAGGTAAGCCTATTGCTTGCCTAGGTTTGGATAATGATGTCATGTTAGTTTACTGTCGCAAACACCTTAATGGCACATGTATCCGAGAATTTATGATGTAAGATTATGTTTTTGTCATCTTTACGCCTACATCGTGTTCGAGAAAATAAATATCGTACCGCCTGTAAAATCGGCTATGTGCACTTTTTTACGAAATTGAGTTATGTGCACTGATATTCCTTAGCATTGATCCTTACAACCGGGCATGTGGATCTTTGATTGTCAGGTTTGTGCAAGCAAAGAAAGAAAATCGGCTACATGCTGCAAAATGGCCATGTGCATTAGAGCTCACATAGCCATTCTTGACTGCCAACACGGCACACATGTTTGTATACATAACCGGCCCTGACATATACATTACAATGCACATAGGAAATAAGCTGCACCGCAGCAAATATTGTGTTATCTTAAGCGATCACAATACGACATCCTAAATATTGTTATCTTTAACCGTGATATAGACTGCTGGTTTGTTAGAAATTACAACATAATTAAAGATAAAAATATTACATTAAAGTAAATGTAAACATAACCACACCAGAACATGTGTCAAGAGTAAGCCAGCAGGCATACAATAAATATTACGTATTTTTCTTCTTACCTTTCTGGATCTTTTGGGAAAGTGAAGAAATGCAATTCAGGATTTCTTCCTTTATTGTTACTGCAATTTATAGCAGAACAATAACATCCTTTCGAAACACGCATTGCTATAAAAATTCAAGACTCCTATTTATTTCCATTCTTCCCGCAGTAGTGATTGTAGTATTACTCAATGGCCGGTAGGATCGCATGGAATCTGCGCGCGCATGTCCGTATGGCAGAAAAACGGACTGAGTTTCCTTACTGTATTAATACGTATACTGTGATTGCTTCATTACTTGTAAGAAGATGTATCAAGTAGAGTGGCTTGAACATGTTCATCTTGAAGTACAGAGTTATGGGATGTATAGTTCGTAATTATTGATGTTCATTTCCCAGGTAAATTGTATAATTGTTAATTGTATTTATTACTCAAATCCGATGCACCGAGAGCTGTGGGTGCAAGGGGTGTACCAAAGCAACAGCAGATGAGGAAGAGTGCAATTATAATAACTGATTACAGTGATTCTAGTGAAGAAGACTAATTTCATAATATTATAGGCTATAAGGCATTTTATAGGCATTTCTATTTCTTAGTTGCTTACGTCCTGTGTTCATTTCTGAAAGTATTGTTAAAAGTCTCTGATACATACCTAAATTGTAATACTTTTTCCTTTTTTAATTATTTCGACTATTTAAAGTTCCTTTAACGATTTCATCTTAAAAATCGAAGATAAAAGCCTTGACAGTATATTATTTATTATTTATTTAATCTCCATTGAGTGAGCCCTAGTTTACAATTAAGTATGTTAGGGCTATATTTGGTCAATTGAGGTTTCCTGTAGATTTAAAGTTCAGGAAGATACATTCACAGTCTCTCTTGACAGTATATTATATGAGTTGGTAATTATTGATGTCCATTTCCCAGATAAATGATATAATTGTTAATTGTATTTATGAGTAAGTGTTTAATAATCGTGTTAAAAATAGTGCATATTAGTAGGTAATGTAAATTTATGTAGTAATAAAGCAATTACTGAGGTTAAAAATAAATAAAGCGCAGGATTTTACGCGAAGTCTCGCCTCTCGCTAGGCTGCACCGAACGCTCGGTCAACACGCTCAACCCCGCTCCGCCTGCTTTGAATCTGGATATCTCGGATTGTATTGATCCGATCTTCGATTTCATTTTTGCGTTTGAAAGGTGAGATGTGTTTCTACAACTTTTGTTTCAAACACTTTTTCGGTGTACCCAACGGTTAGAGTAATAAACCGCAAAACATAAATGTCAAAAAATCTATTTTTACGATTTTTAGAGTTTTGACCAATAAATACGGGTTTTGTGGCCACATACATGTGGAACAAACATGTAGCCAGAAGAATAACCTACATTTTGAAAAAACAAAATTCATGATTGATGAATCCAGTCCCGAGATATTTGAATTTAAAGATTCACAGTCGTCCGCCATTTTGAATGGCCGCCATGTTTGAAAGCTACCTCCTCATGATGGCCCCCCCCCCCGACTTTTTTGCTCCACATGACCCCAGGAACGTGTGGTATAAGTTTCATTCAGTCCCCCCAAATTATAATGACATGGTCAATTTTGGGGGTCTGGCACATGGACTATATACTGCACTGTTGCTTGGCGTCTCTACGAGTAAAGCTTTGTTTGATCTCCAGTCATGGTACCATGTAGAAAAGAAAGCATCTTCATTGTCTCAATGCATAAATACAGACAAGAGAAGAAGTTATGACATGAATGTCAAAATTCAAGCTTTTACTTGAAGTAAATGTACTAATAAGCTATTTTATTTATTTATTTTTTAAGATAACCCTTTAAAAATTCAGAGTTGCCTTATATTCGGGCCAATATGGTATATGGTAAATAAATAAAAAATTAGCCATTATAGAAATTATAGTCTAATTCTGAAAGAAAACTATATATCTGCTAACTTTATTACCTGGGCATAGTGATCTGCATTTGCACTTAGAACATTTTTTACTCTTCCCGATTCTTTGAATAATTTGGCCAATGCTCGAGGATTCTGGAACACATCATTGGGTGTTTTCTTCATTTCATTAAACTTCTTTCCTAAGTAATCTCTAAGTCGTAGTTGCATCTCCAAACCACCAAGTGTACGGTCGTATCTAGAAGAAAAAATAATATAACTTAGGACCAACATATTTTATCAGACTACACACTTAAAATAATTTTATTCATTCTCACAGTAAAGATAAACTGCAGTTTTAGATGTACTTTCTTGGTAACACATAAGTTGTAAAAGGGTCAATCCATTAGAAATGAACCAGGACAAGTTGCTCGACATTTTTTATTTTCCTAATTCTTTTTACCAGTTATTCCCAATAAAAGGTGAGTTCAAAACTAAAGTAAAAAAATTTAGGCTCATACTTTTTTTTTCGCGGCCATTTTAAGTTTGCTTTGTAACCATTTTTCAGTTGAAAACATGTTTTGCTCAAATGTATCTAACTCTGTTAATTTTATAGGTAACAAGACAAAATAAAAACCAAAACTATCAGAATGATATGCTCTAGATTTTTTATCCTAACATAATATTACCTAAGTAGTGAGGAAAGTGAAGAAAAAATTCACAACTACAAATTGAAAATTAACATAAAACGGGAGTTTTAATGCTGCAAAATTATTAAAAGGAAGAAAGACTCACCTTTAATTTTTTTTCTTGTATAGATTTACTATAGGACTACTTGCTGTAAAAGATTCAAGCTTGAGAACTTTTGCCCCTCTTTTTATACAACTTTTCAAAAATGCCCAAATCTGTACTTTGGCAATATTTGAAGTACAATACCTCAAAAGGGCCTAAGTGAAAAATTATTAAATTTTTACAGAACACACCTCTTTATGATGTAAAGATATGATAAAAACTTGGTGACAGACTCAACTGGCTCCAGAGTTATAGTGCATCAAATTTGGCCAAATATTGCGTTATACGCACACAAAATTTAACTGTAATTAATGGTAAAAATCCACATTGTAATTTAACATACAAAATTTTAGTGATCCTAAGTTTGTTACACAAAAAGAGTTGTATATGTAGGCTACATTTCATCAGTTAGAATGACAAATTTATAATTTCCTCAAAGCATTGAAATTTCGGTGCAAAGTTTTTCTGTTATGTTGTGCGTTCTGCCTGAAACTGTTCTTAGTTTTGTAGGGGCAATCTTCCTCATAATTTTACTTACTGGAACCCACACCATGTCTTTTTAGATACCTGGAAGGCAGTTTTCAGGCCAGGTGGATGGAAAAAATGAACTAGTAGATAATTAAGAGTCAAGAGATAATGGAACTCAGTTGAGTTAATTTGACAAGCAGTTGAAAATGTGGGCAAAGCCCATGAAACGTACGTCCTGCAAAAATTTAAGGAAAGGTGAAGTCTAAAGTGTTTAATAGTCAACAACTTAGTTAATTACATAAGAGATTAGCATTATTTTGATCGCTCTTATCTTTGACTATGCCCAGCCACCACTGATCTTCATAAATGCATGCAACATAGGTCTGGTCCACGTTGTAAGCAAAGATGTGAAGAAAACACAATTGAAGTTCTATGATCATCAAATTCTTTAGATGTTGAAGTGGTGTAACATCTGATTTGATTGTCACTCATAGGTACAAATTGATGATACCCTCTTGTTCCTGTCACAGGCAAACAAAGTTCAAATCTTTTTGTTAGTTTAGCTTCAGTTTGTTTAATTTCTTTGGCAGAGACAAAAATATACGTTATTCCAGTTATTTTTTCATTACACTATTCGAACATGTCTTGTGGAGTAAGAATTTGGTCAATGCAAGGTCTTTGCATGCTGGCTCTAGTTATTTCCCTTTTAGTGGTACTACCTATTCCATCACAAGAGTTCTTCCCATGGGATGTAGCAAAGAAATTGCATTCAGCTATCAAGCCAAAATCATTCTAGTGTTGGCATACATTAATAAAGTTTTTCTTATTTTTGTATTGGCTGCTGGCATCATCACTAAAGTACATCTTCTTGACTTCGGGTAAAACATTCTTCACTTCATTGATAAGCTGCTTTTTAAATTCATATAGAGGTGTCATGAATGAGATAGTCACTTATCATACAAATGCTTTTGCAGCAAATTTTACCTTCTTTTTTAAATTAAAAACAAATGGATGTAACATAGCCTGGGTGTTAGTCCAGTGGTAACTTTGAATTTCATCCTGAACACAAAATGTCAAGTTTTCTGAAAAATCACCAATGAACAAACATGCACTGTCTTTGAGATTATCTTTAAGTTCTTTGAAATGAATAGATTGGACTTTTGAAATGACATAGTGAGATTTTAGTTTTGCTATCTCATCCACAAGGAAATTTAGAAACTCATCATATGGTAGTAGTCTAAGGTCTACTCTGTCAGTTTGCACCCACTGCTTGAAAGCTACTTCCTCCGGTAAATTGTCAATTTCATTCAGGAATTTCTCATGAATGAAATTGACAATTTACCGTCAACGCCATAGGCGTAACGAGGGGGGGTTTTGGGGGTTTGAACCCCCCCCCATTGATTAAGAAAAGGAAAATTGTACAATTTTTTAAGTCTGCTTATAAATTACTTAATACAAGAAAAAAAGCGTGGGAAGCTTAAAACTCGTTACTGTGCATCTTAATTTTTAAAATTTTCCGGGGGAGGGCCCCCGAGCCCCCCTCTCTTCCATACCCCCCGAATGTTATAACCCCCCCATATGGTCGGCCAGGTTACGCCTATGCTCAACGTCTACACAAGAAATTCCATCAAGTCTCTGTAATTTATATTGAGCTTGGCTCCTTCAATCATGAGCATCACATTCTGGTGTATTTACACTATGTGTGCCAAATGATCCCGGTATGCAAAAGATCGCGTGACTCATGGTCCCGTGCTAAATTCTGTTGTCACTTGACACACTGTTAGACTAGATGGAGCAATGGGATTACAATAGTGATGTAATTCTGATTTGAAATATTCATGGTTTATTCGGAAACATCTGAATGCATCAAGGAAGTAAAGAAACATTACTGACTACTTTGTTCCACAAAGATAAAGAGTGGGGTGTTACGAAAACAAAGGAGAAAGGGATGTTATTGTTTTGTATACATCCAAATACGTAATAATAATATTTTTAGTTTCTAAACGTGAAATTTAAGTGTTACCTTCAAATTACGCATAAGCTGACAGATGAGTTGATATTGGTTCTACAGCGTGTTTGGTAAACTATTTGATATACTTTTAGTGCAACGTTCACATGTTTTGTGCAAATTTATATTGACTGAATATAATTTACTGGATGACAAAAATATTTTGTTACTGTTAAATAGCAGGAATAGATTTTTATCATCAATTAACGTTAAATTCCATGTGCTTATAATGCAATTTTTGGCCAACTTTGATGCACTATAACTCTGGTACCAGTTGAGTCTCAGCCACCAAATTTTTATCACATCTTCATATCATAAAGAGGTGTGTTCTGTATAAATTTCATAATTTATCACTCAGGCCCTTTTGAGATACTCTACTTCAAATATTGCCAAAATACGCGTTTGGGCATTTTTTAAAAATTGTATTAAAAAAAAAGGCCAAAGTTTTCAATCTTTAAACTTATACAGCAAGTAGACCTATAGTAAATCTATATAAGAAAAACAAATTAAAGATGTTCTTTCTTCCTTTTAATAACTATGCAGTACTAGAACCCCTGTTAATTTTAAATTTGTAGTTGTGAATTTTTTTCTTCACTTTTCTCACTACTTAGGTTTAATATTGTGTTGGAACAAAAAATCTAGAGCATATCATTCTGATAATTTTGGTTTTTATTTTGTCTTGTTATCTATAAAATTAACAGAGTTAGATACATTTGTGCAAAACATGTTTTCGACTGAAAAATGGTTACAAAGCAAACTTAAAATGACCGCCAAAAGAAAAAGTATGAGCCTAAATTTTTTAACCATAGTTTTGAACTCACCTATTATTGGGGAATAACTGGTAAAAAAAATTAGGAAAATAAAAAATGTCGAGCAACAAATTTTATTCAATTTGGCTCATTTCTAATGGATTGACCCAAAAACCTTTTGCAAGGACAAGAATATATCAATCTAAAAGATTGTAATAATGCAGTATGTCTAACCAACTCAACACGTGGTATGAAAGGAACCATGGAATTAAAAAGATCTTTAACACCATGTGTAGACTTAAATCAATTTGCTTTTTACTTTCCACTTTTTAGATGACTGACTAACCTAGCACACACCCTACTATTTTACTATTCAATCAGGTAAGTCACCAATTCACAGAAGTTCTTCACCATTTCACAGCTTCTGACGCATAAATGCATTGCCTCAAAAATTGTATAAAAACTAAGATTACGATTAATAACATAATACTTTATGTAAACTGTGAGGATTTTTATCAACATGTTAGGATTGTCATTAATGGGAAACAACTACTGCACGGAAATTATCTCTATCAATTTCAAAAGCAGTGTCTTCTAATGATTTCACTAGATGAATGCCTTATAACCAGTGTATAAATTTAGTTCTGAAAGGGTATAACCTTTTTTATTAAAAAGGTTATAGAGAAATTTAACTTGTCACTGAATAATCACTATTATTTCCCCACTTGTAGTCTTACTAAAAAAAAAATATTAGTCAATTGATGTTTATGAAACGGTGTTTTGGTTAAGTAAGTAATCCTTATGACAAAAAAAAGTTTTGGTACAATGGACTAACAAGGAACCTTTCACTACCCTCATATCGAAACATGCCTCAATATTTTTACTGGGTCATCTAGATGCTGTAAGAAGTCCACGCTCCAAAAATTAGCTGCTGGTTTCAACTGCAAGTACCCTAAAATGCTTTTCAAATATCTTGGAACGTATAGGGAATATAACATGGTAATCTAGAGACAGGACTGGACAACCCTGACTGGCGGGAGTATTATGTCATCCATTCATTTTGAGAATGGAAGTCCTTATAAACATTGCACTGGTATCATTCCGCCCTTATCTGTATTTGATTCGTCAACTGTTAGCCTACGTCAATCATCTCCTTCCCACGGACAACGAAAAATTTCTAGTAGGCTGTGATTCCTTCCATAATAAATATCCACGAGGGCTACTTTCAGCTGTCATATGCGTTAAAAACAAAGACATGTTTATTTGCTTATTTCGTTGTTCAAGCTGAAATTGAGTGCTAAATGAATAATGGTATGTACAGAATATATACAGAATATTACTGTGAAATAATTAGGCCTACGTACATTAAGCGGAGTTCTCCGGCAGTGGCGTAATCCTCAAATCAGAAACATATCGGAACAAGCCTTCGAACTTTCACCTAATTATTCACAACAAACTTGCAAACTGAAGGATTATATTATGAATGCCACGTTCCGCAATACGCTGAAACATTTGTAATAAGTTAATATTGTTATCTGAATAATTTTCGTCCCATATTATGAGTTTTTAAATGTATAAAAATCAAATGTAGTACCACACTATATTGTCTTGAAGCATGATGTGTGCTGCGGTTCAAATCACATTGCATTTGTTTACATGGGCTTGGATTCGCAAATGAAAGGATCAAGCTTTTAACCCAGCTTCTGTTGTCTGTCTAGTTGCAATCAAATATACAACTCAGCGATCAAATTCTCTCTACAGACAAATGTAAAAACATGTTAAGAAGAATGTCATAATGACGCGATTATTTGCTGTGCTTGGTGCAGAAGGAACTTGTGTTTTAATCACTGCATCAACACCAGTCATTTCTGTTTTGTTTTCGACAGTCAATTGTCTCCGCGCACCGGAACTTCGAACTACAATAAGGGTTGTTCAACTTCTCCCACTGCACTGCTTCAACCCGACATTTTCCAGGTTCGATTTAGGGTACTTGCAGTTGAAACCAGCAGCTAATTTTTGGAGTGTGGACTTCTTACAGCATCTAGATGACCCAGGAAAAATATTGAGGCATGTTTCGATATGAGGGCAGTGAAAGGTTCCTTGTAAGTTCCATTCTGAAAACTTGAGGACATTTTGGGGATTCCACAGAAACATGATTCTTTTCCATTATAGTGCCACGTGAAGTAAATGCCATGCTTTAAACACACACAGGATACTCATTTTTTGTATGTGACCATAATATAGTTGATTACCTAAGTCATTCAAGTTGCAATGCTAGAATTGGTAAGTTCAAAGGTTTGGATCTAATTTCTATTTAATCTCTTTTATATAGAATAAACGTTTAAAGAACCAACTAAAATAGTACATAAGTTCTCTACTATGACATAAGCCACCAACACTTGCCAACAGTTTCATTTTGAAAGAAAATATGCTGCAAGATTTTATATTAAATAAACTCCATTTAATGGTTATTTTTTAATTTCTCAGATCAAAGGTTGCTCATTGAAAGCATTGGTAAGTAGATCCTAAAATCTGCAGAAACCAGTAAAGGTTTTTGCAACTTCTTCCTCTGGATGATCCCCATTATAAACTGCCTCCTCCAAAGCACTTTATCAATGTGACTGTGAACATGAACATGGTTCTTCAAGCAACTGACTTTTATCTTAATACTTAGACACTGTAAAACAATACTCACCCAACACCAAGAATAGAAAGTTGTGGATTGGTTTCAACATAACCTTTATCTTTGGTCTTTACTATTTGGTAGCTGACAATGGTTGCTGTAGTACTGGTAGCTCCCATATCATAAAACATAATGTACTGTGCACTTTCATTGAAGTCTTTCCGGCGGAAAATCCCATAGTTCAATGCAACTAGAACAAATTAATAATTTGAGTTGGGAAGATATACAGTGAAGTGATTTCAAACTTAAAGATTGTTGAGATCGGAACTTGCACACAAACTTCACTTAATAGGTATATTTACCTCAGAATGCATTTTGATGGACCATTTCCACCATCATCAGCTGATCCGACTGTCATTCCAGCGGTAGGAGGATGAACTTTTCAATCAGGGTTCCTTGAATCCCCACTAGAGTGACAGCCGGATCAGCTGATGATGGTGGAAATGGTCCATCGAAATGCATTCTGAGGTAAATATACCTATTAAGTGAAGTTCGTGTGCAAATTCCAATCTCAACAATCTTAAAAAAATATTCTCTTCTTGTAAATAAAAGGCACAAATTGGATTTTTTTAAAGTAAAAAGATTCAGAATAATATACGAGGGGCGTTCCATATTGATTTACACTTCATTTTTTTTGCATTCACTAAAAACCTCTATGCCTTGGCAGATATAACCACTTTCTCAGCAAAGTCTTCATTAAGCCAGAGGTGCCCACGGGGGGGGGGGGGGGGGGTTAAGACGCAGACTGCGTCATTGAAATTTCTAGGGGGGACAAAATATTATCTTTTATGAATTTTCTGGGGGGGGGTTGAAATTTTTTTTCAAAATTAGCATTTTATATGTTAAAAATAAAAACAATAAAGTTTTATAGTTCCAAAAGGTCTCTTCTAACAGTGGATTAGGAAAGGGGGGTCCAGGGGGTTTGGACCCCCCAAAAGTCAAAACCTAAAATTCTATATTTGTATTTAAAAAAAAAAATTAATTAAACAAGATTTGTTGGTGTGTCAAATATGATATAGCAGTTATTTCCTTTTCATAACATAATGAGTAGGCCTATTATATCCACTGTTCCATATGTTATTCCACTTTTCTTATAAATAGTAATAAGTATTATAACTTAAAGGCCCTGTTAACTTAAAAAATGCATTTTTAGGTGAAAGCTGGTTTAAAAAGAGGATATTTAAAGATTAGTTTGTGCGAAAACCCGATCTTTCTATGTTTAACCGTTCGCCCGCAATCCAAGTAGAAAAGTTCCGTCAGTAATGCGATATGACGTCACAGCGCTCTCACCAGCACTGTGAGGAAGCATTGGAATGCCAGCCATATGTAGCCGATACATCAGTCTGTGTTTGCTAATTCATTGCTGGTATCATAGGCGTAACGAGGGGGGGGGGGGGGTTTGGGGGTTTGAACCCCCCCCCCCCCATTGATTAAAAAAAGGAAAATTGTATAATTTTTTAAGTCTGCCCATAAATTACTAAATAAAAGTATAAAGCGTGGGAAGCTTAAAACTCGTTATTGTGCTAGTTTGTTGACTACCAATAATATTCCATGCTCCGCATACCTTTTGCTTAACCTTGTTGGACTCTACTTTCACAATATTCACTTCCCCAATGTGATGTTTATTATGAATCATGTGTTGGCTCAATCCAGTCACAGGTTTGTTGTACTTAATATCCCTTTCATGTTCGTTTGGCCTGGTCTTAAAATTTCTCCCAGTTTCCCCAATGTACTGTTTCCCAGTTTCTTTGATACAGAATATACACCTGGCATATCCATGATATCATTCCTCGTTTTTCCAATGAGTTAATGCTGTGAAAATATTTCTTCTATAGTTTTATTGGTCTTGTAAGCAGGTAACTCCGTTTTTACGGAAGATCTTTGCAAACCTTTCACTCATGCGTGGATAATACAACAAACCGGTATACCTCGCATCAATGATGCGAGAACTGAGAAGTTCAATGTATTCAGGACAGTTGAAGCACCAAACAGTTTACTGGTATTATCTCATTATAAATGACTAGCTTAAAAGACCCGGCGTCGCCCGGGTTTTGTATTTTGTAATTGGAAATTAACTTATGAAGGATTTTCAATTTTAAATTCTAGGTCCTTATATAGGCATTTATAATTTGAAATAGGAAGAACGACTTATTACACTCAAACTATTCCCTCAGAAAACGCTTGATATAGTTTTTTTATGGCTCATGGAGGATCTAGAATTTTGCATCCCATCGCTTGTACAGTGCACAGCAAGCCTGGTAGAGGTTTAAATAAGAAGAAACAGAAATTCCTGCAACATAAAATTGTAATATCGAGGCGGGAAATTTCCCACTCTTATGTTACCATAAAACCGTTTTGGGGATGAAATTAAACAGAAAGCATTATCACTTTCATACTTTTCTCTCCAAAAACCTGCGATATAATATAATAATATACACATTACCATACCTCGTTTTGTTTTCTCTATGTCCAGGGTAGAGAAAGTTATGTGATTCCATTATTTTAGTGGATTTCATTCTGTAATATTTATTTATAACATGAATTATTTTGATAACTTCTCTTATTTGTCAAAAGTGCATTTCATTTGTTTTTTCCAAGCCCATCTGATACCATTTGGCAACAATATATTCTGTGATTTGGAATTGATAATTCTATGTAAAAAGGGATTAAGTATTTTCAAAAACATTTAATTTTTGGCATTTAGAATCAGAATTTTTCAAAATCCTTTCTTAGTGAGCATCTACATTACGAAACGAAGGTACTATCAAAATTCCAAGTCTCTACCTGTTATAGTTTAGGCTGTACGTTGATTCCTGTCAGTCAGGACAAAGCCTTTTATATATAGAGAGATATCAGCATTTTATTAATCATTTGCTGTATACCTTTTAACTTTCCCGAAATTTGAGGTGGCTTTGCTAAAAAATTAGTAAACATATAACAAAACAAAAACAAAATGAAACACTAATATGGAAACCAACTTTTAAAAAATCAAGTTAACACCTTGAACAGCAGTTGATTGACTGATGCAGTACCTCATTCGTTACTTGCTAAATTTGTCCTGGTTTTAGCAGCGAGATCACTTGCCTCTTATTCAAATTAATTCAATAATTTTACCTGCTGTATAATCATTCATGAGCTGAAGTACTTTAAGTCCAGCTAATTCCGCTGCTTTGAGTAGGGCCCTTCTTTCTGCTTGATTAAAGAATCCAGGAACAGTCAGTACTGCCTCATTAATAGGCTGGCCTGCAGAATCTTGAGCAAATTCTCTGGCTCGATGTAAAATCATTCCCAACAATTCTTCTGGACTATACAGTGTATCACTACAATAAAATAATGCATATATTAGAAGGCAGAAATGTATACAAATACGCTACTAAATTGCTGTACTAAACAAATTTTTCATCTTATAAAGAAAAATGTTACACACTACCTAGTACACTTCAATTGCGTACATTAACTTACAGATTTATTTGACGTGAGTTCATATTTGTAAAGGAATATGTATTTTTTTCTAAGCTTTGGTTGTTTTTTCTGCAATTTATTTTAATTCCTTTTGTTAGCCCATACCATAATACGCTTATTATTATACATGACATAATGACATTATATATGACATAACAGTATCTTAATGACATTCATTAAAGTGCAGATTTCAATTAAAGCAATGGTGTGGTAATGATTAATACTGAACACAGAACAATCCTTGAAGCCTTGAGAGCAGCAAATGAAACTGAATGATAAAGAACCTGTATTTAAAATAAAATCAATTCAGTTCATGTTAATTTTAATATTTTACTAAACGGAGTTAATTTTGTGTCTTTAAATAAGCACTGTTTGGCATTAAAATGTCAAAAGAAGCCCTGCAGCCTGCATGTCTCCTAGCCTGCTACCAATCGGAAAAGACAAAAACTACTCCAGCTGATGGATGAGAGTTGTTTGCATCATCAATTGAGGTTTCTAAAACCCAAAACTTAGATATTTAATTATGGTTAAACAAAAACAGTCGTAAATAACTTGCCTATAACAGTAATTAAGATACTCGCTTGTAGCTTGTTTCATAAATATACTCTATCTTAATAAAGGCCATTATAGGCTCGCTGAATAATGTACTATTACAGGACCTTGAGGTTTTAATCATTAGCGGTATTACTGCAGGGTTGTTATGAAAAAGCCGGCCTGGTTTTAACCGGTTTTATCCACTTGAAAAAAGCCAGGCATTTTATCCGGCTAAAATCAAATTGAATAAAAATAATTGAAGTTCCTTTCATGTTTTTATTTCCAAAAATCACAAATTTAAAAGTTACAAGCTCAGAACCTGTAGTAGGTTTTACTTAAGGCCTACTGAGTACAAGTGCAGTGCTACCAGTTTTATCCACTTGAAAAAAGCCAGGCATTTTATCTGGATAAAATCAAATTGAGTAAAAATAATTTAAGTTTCTTTCATGTTCTTATTTCCAAACATCACAAATTTAAAAGTTACAAGCTCAGAAACCTGAAATTGTATTTAGTGTAATTTAATACAGTGAGTCCCACGCAAGAGTTGGCCAATGGCACGAGTTTCTGCGTCACAGCGGGCACAGCAAATAAAGCCGTGATCGGTGTAATGATTCAGGTTCTCACATTTACAGTTAAAATTACAATGAAAATAACCATGTACCTCATCGCAAGATATGTTGAAAATGTTCTCCTCTTGCACCCACACAATACTGGCATCATTTTAGGAAATTTTCTTTTACGCGCGTAAGTTCAGCTTCCGAAATAGAGTTAATTTTTCTTGTGATATTGTCTTCATGTTCTTCTAATGTATGGGAAATAGACCTATACACTTTATTTTTGAAGTTTCCCCATAAATAATAGTCACATGCTGTTAGAAGAACATAAAGACAATATTACAAGAGAAATTAACTCTGTCTCAGAAGCTGAAATTATGAGTGTGAAAGAAAATTTCCTAAAAAGGTGCCAGTATTGTGTGGATGCAAGAGAAGAACATTTCCAACAGCTCTTGTGATGAGGTACGTGGTTATTTTCATTGTAATTTTAACTGTAAATGTGAGAACCTGAATCATTACACCGATCGCGGCTTTATTTGCGTACATATTTCACCCGATCGCTTGGGAGTTGGAGCTGTGCCCGCTGTGTCGCAGAATCCTGCGTCATTGGCCAACTCTTGCGTGGGACTCACTGTATCACTTCATTGTGTAATTCCCAGCAATAGTTAAATACCATATTTACTCCAATATAATGCACCCTCGAATTTAATGCGCACCCTGATTTTGAAACTTAAAATCATAAAAAAAGAGTTTGTTAGCGAATGTAATGCGCATTAATAGGAGGATATTTTATTTGGAATTTTGTCACAGTATTTATAGAATAATGAACCAACACATAAACATTTACAGTTAACTGCCAGTTTTAGGCCTACAAGTAGGCCGATAGGCATGGCTCATCATTATTCACTAATGTGTTCATCAATGGAATCCTCGGAGGTGCTTATTTTTTATTGCTAAATGGACAAACAAAACGTTAAATGAATGTTTCACAATAAAAGCTGATACCGCTCTTAAATGAGTTTAAAATAGACAATGCACAATATTCCACATTTGCAGTATAGAACTGACAAAAACAATTTTTTCATTATGTTTCAGAAATTAAATTTCATATGGTGTAGGCTAACGATAAAATGAACGAAGTCGAGAATTATAGCAATGCATTGTTATGTAGATCAATATTACCTCCGACCTACAAAACGGATTTGTACTAGAATTTAATAGACTTTAATGGAATTGTAACAGAATTTAATGGAAATTTTCTTTGAAATCTACAAATGGACAAAAATTGGGCACGTTATATTCGAGTAAATATGGTAAATTCACCATTTATCATAAGGCTTGCATATTTGCTTTATTCTGCCTGTTGATGTATACAAGCTTCTGGGCTTTTTCATTGCCTAGTCTGTTTCTCAATTTTGTTTGTATTAACCCAAATGAAGAAAATACTCTTTCGATTGATGCAGAACTGGCCGGCATACGATCTAAAGATTCTATGGCTTGACAAAATTCTAGCGATAGGTGATTACGCTTCAGATATGTGTAATTGATGGAGAAATAAGTATAAAAAATCCCTTTTATAAAAAGAGAGTTGTTAATTATGTATTAATTGATATCTTTTATTATTTCATTTTTAATTTTGCCAAGGATTATTGTTATAAAGATATTTAACTATTATTTTTAATATTCCAAACTTTATTTCATTGGTAATTTTAGCCTCAGTTGGTCCTCATGAATTCATTTCAGCATGCCTATTGGCTGAGGTATATTTTAAATTGTTTTTGACTTTCAAAAATTCAAATCTCTCCTTATATGAGCGCTATCAAGAAACTAGTTGTTGATTTAAAGATTACTCACCAAGAGCTTTTCAACGATACCCCACAAGACATGGTTTTTAAAATTTTGAGTTTCCACCCTCACCCCCACAACCACTGAATCATTGGTGTCTAATTTATGCAGACAAAGTTTCCCTCTAAACTCCATAGGGCCCTAATTATAATTTTTTCAAAATTTCAACTCGTTCCCACCTCCCCCAACCAGGAAGAATTGATTTTAGCCGGTTCAACTTGATTTTAACCGGCTAAAATTGAAAAAAACCACTGGTCAGGTCTTTTTCAATTTTAGCCGGCTCTTTTACAACCCTGTATTACTGAACAGTCAACCTCACATTTGAGATTGTCAACATGACACGGAATAATAAATATAGTTTTTTTATACAAAATCAGAAAGTTCAACAATGTCGTACAAGTTAAACAAAACAGGATCCAAACACTTTAAAAAATAGCAAATATAAGTACAATAAGAACAAATTTAAATTATCAGCTTTTGATGCTAAACACTTGGTTCCTGAAAATGGCCATAGAGTACTTAATGATGTTGAATACTACATCATCCTGAACCTCTGCTAATTTTATACTTTGATCTCCAGTTGATGAAACCTTTGGAACCGTCCTTCGAGACCTGACCAGTAACAGTTATGGATCTTAGATGGTAGAATACAGCAAAGTTGGTTGGTTCACAGATTTTTCTTTCTTAACATCAAAATCTTGGGGTTGTTCAATTTCTAATTCAAAGCAGGTGGTTGGATCAATTATTTCAGCAGAAGATTTTTTACCTGCTGATAGCAATTATATCGATCCTCCTGGTGCTTCCTTCATCTACTATACTCAGACTCCCAACAAACACTATTTTGCCTAATCATTCTCATTCAGGCGCTTCAACTTTTCATGCTATACAGCTATGTAATCTGTTCCAAAACATGGTAAGTGCATGTGGTGTGATTCGACTCCTGGACCCTTGCCAACATCTAGGTTTAATAGAATACTGCAATAAAAAGTAAAAAAATCCCTTTAGGCAGGCCTACAGGCTGAGATAGATTTCAAAGTGCTTTTGGTTTAATTTATTATCGCTGCGCAGCACTCTTCTTTTTTAGCCTTGGCATGGCAAACCCGCAGTAATAAGAACTGAATTCGGTAAAGAGGAAGAGCCTACAATCATTTGTTTTGACAACAAGAATAGGATATAATATTCTGGGAGGCCGTGCGCAAGATCAGCAATGAATAAAATTAGCAAAGCCGCTAAACAAGACAAAATTATGATATTATAATAATTCTTTTAAGTGTTATTATTTTCAAACATTAAAATCTCGCGTCATATGAGAGCTATCAAGAAACTAGTTATTGATTTGTAGAGTACTCATCAAGAGCTTTTCAACGATACCCCACAAGACGTAGTTTCAAAAGTTTCGAATTTTCATCCCCCACCCCCACCCTCACTCGAACCCCCGAATCGTTGGGGTCACTGTGAACTCCATAGGGAGTACTCTAATTTATTCAAACAAAGTTTCCCTCTATACTTCATAGGGGCCGAGATATACATTTTTAAAAAATTCAACCCCCTCCCCCGACAACCCCCTTGGGCCAATTTTGCTCATTAACGAACTTGTCCGAGCTATTGGGCCTAGAAATGACATAATAAAATTTGGTTCAAATATCTTCAAAATTACGGCCGCTATCGTGTAAAGATATAAATAAATAAATATATATATATATATATAAATATCACAATTTTTTTTTTTGAACGGGCGGTGGTTTCGTACTTAGGGGAGCATGAAACGTAAAGATATGAAAGAATTTTTCGAAAATCATAACATGATATCCATTGCAATAGGTAGATTTTTCTTCGAAATCTACCTAAAAAAAAAGTTCTTACCTGTCATGTTTAAAGAGAACAGTATCTCTTTCTGGATCTGGAACTATTTCGTAGTAGGGAAACCGCTGCTGATAAAGTTGTACAATTGGATTGTCCACTCTTTTCCCTAGCAGTTCCAACAGATAGCTGTAGCTATTCTTTGGAAAACGTACTCCCATGGTTGCTGCATCTTCCCCAAATGTGCGCTCACCATCACGGAAAGCAATAGTTACTGGTGTCTTACGTTTTGACTCTTTATTTAGTGCAATTTCCATTGGTACCCCAGGCTGTAAGTAGAACGAAAACAAAAATTTAAATAACTAAAATGAATTACCTTAGTTATCATCCTAGAACATTCATTACATGCTCAACATTTTCTTTGCAAGTAGGCCAACTACAAAAAATCATTTTAAAAAACCCGTATAATAGGACTCTGCCGCCAGCAGTACGAAGAGATAGGTGAGTTTTTCAACAATGTTGTCGCTGGGGATGAAACATGGGTGAAAAATCTGAGGAGGGCCAAGAGACGTGGAATGCTGACAAGAGGAATTATGCTTTTGCACGACAATGCAGGGCCCCATACAGCCAACACCACACAGAATCAGTTGCTTCAGTTTGGATGGGAGATCTTTGACCATCCACCCTACAACCCTGACCTCGTGCCAAGTGACTTCCATCTCTTCTGTCTTATGAAGCAATTTCTGGCAGAAAAACGTTTCCACAATGACGCTGAGGTACTGACGGCAGAGTCATATGACACGATCATACAAATGTTGGTGCAGAGGTACAATAAATGCCTCAATAACAGTGGCAACTATGTAGAGCAGTAGCCAGTGAATCTCTGTAAATATTGCAATAAATATTTTTTGCTTATTGAAGTTTTTGTTTTCTCTACAAACGATCGGAACTTACTTTTCGGACATGCCTCGTATAACACTATTAGAGTATTACAAATATAAATGTAAAATTAAAACTGGCACATAATTACTAAATATTAATGATTGCTATATAAGTTGTGATAAAGAAGAGCGAAAGAACCACGCAGAGTAGCAATGACAATACCCCTGATTTTCTTTTTATTCAGGTTGAACCTTTGCTAGAGAATAGTGATATGAGATGGCACCATGTGCTTCCACCATCAGGTCAATTACTTCATTTGTTTGAAAACTGCACTTCTGTTTGGAATAATGTAGTTGGTAAATATGGCTCATTCTCCAAAAACGGGGCATTTTATGAAAATGGCAAATATTAAGTACAATTATGAACCCTCAAATGTAATTCCAGTGTCATGGTCTCTAACTTTTTATGTTTTAAAACTATTCTAGTTATTTTGTATCTCTCCGTTGATAGAATTATATTTCTGAATTATTTTATATGCTTAAAATCAACTCCATGGAATGAAACCAGCTCAAAGTTAGACCTTTGAAACAGAATATTTCCAATTAAAATATTCAGTTTTTTAATGTAACCTTTTTTCCCCCTAAAGTCTATACCATATTCAAACAAATGCATTATTGGAAACTGTTATAAAGCTTATTAATTTCTGGAATTTTTGTCCGGAAATATGAAACCCAGTTTTATGTCAACTCCATGGGCAAAGGGAAAGTTAGTATTTAATCATATATTGGTATTTCTGTACGCCAGGAGAAATAATAATAATGATAATAATAATAATAATAATATTAATAGTAATAATATTAATAATATTTATAATAATAATATTTATTTGCTTGTGGACATATACATGTTTTAAGCATCGTCAAAAGCTAATTATGTATTGGTATATATACTTCTTTAATCTATATGCAAATCCACACTCACACTTATACAATTCACACTCACATTCATATTGTACAATCCACACTCACACTTATACAATTCTTACTCTCAATTAACAAATCCCACTTAACTTATACATAAATTATATATATACATATACATACAATTCCTACAATATTATTACAACACTATTTTGCTCATATAGCTTATATCTCAATTCTACAACTCGTCTATCCTATATAAACTCCTCTCTATTAGATATTTCTTAAGTTCTTTTTTAAATATTTCTCCTTGTAGTGTTTTTAATACTCCTGGTAATTTGTTGTATAGTATTATTCCTTGGATTAGTGGATCTTTTTCTGCAGATTTGTTTCTTATGTATAGCCTGTGGAAATTTTCCCTACCTCTAGTGTTGTAACTGTAGTAGTTGTTATTTCGATTAATACTGTATCTATCGCCTTGTACCAGCAGAATTACTTTGTAGACATATAAAGATACTACTGTTAGGATATTTTTTGTTTTAAATTTAGATTTGCATGATGCATATTTGTCTAACCTATATATATATATCTCAAGCACATTTTTTGTAGTATCAGTATTCTATTCAGACTTGTAATCCCGGCACTTCCCCATATTTCTATCCCGTAATTAATTTGGCTGTGTACTAGTCCATAATATGCTGTTTTTAATGTGTGTGTGGGCATATATTTTGCCAGATTCCTCAACAGGTAAAGACCTGAGCTAATTTTATTACATATGTATTGTATCTGATTGTGAAATTTTAGATTCTGATCCAGTTGTAGTCCCAAGAAATTAGTACATGTTACTGGTTCTATTCTCTCCGCTTCTATTGCTATATCAATTTTCATATTACTGCTTTTGTGTTCGAATATAATTAGTTTTGTTTTTCCCAGATTAACCCTCAGATTAGGGTTGCCACCTTTTGGTAAGGCTAAGGAGGGACACTTATCGAATATACCTATGTATGTCGCCGATCTTCATACCTAAATTTTTACATGAAACAATTTATTAATAAGAGAAAGATGATATAGGCCCTATATTCGTTACAAAGCCAAATCTGAATAGGCTATGTAACAGTGACACTAACATTAGAAAAGAAAAGGCTAGCAAAATAATAATAATAATAATAATAATAATAATAATAATAATAATAATTATATATATATATATATATAAAACGTCCCTCTTAGGCATAATTCGGGACGCTGGAAATGTTCTTAAAATGCGGGATGTACCGCCAAATTCGGGACAGGTGGCAACGCTACCTCAGATACACCCAGAAGAGTGTGAGCCATGTTGTTTGATCTTGTTGTGAAAGAATCCATATGCTGAGTCTCTTTAAACTGTTATAGCTTATGTAATCAGAATTTCAGTTGTGTCTCACTTATTCATCATCAACTCCATGTCATTTATAAAATTTACATTGTTAGACAAATTCTTAGAAATCATTCAGCTAATCATATGTAATGTTAATTGCTTGTGTAAACAAAGTAGTGATTTCCTAACTTAACACTTCTAGCTGTATGCAAGCTTTAACTAGAAATTCATCAACTCCATGGAAGAATCATCAACTCCATGGAATAAATCATCAACTCCATGGAATAAATCATCAACTCCATGGAATAAATGATCAACTCCATGGAATAAATAATTTATTCCATGGAGCTGAGTTATTATTATATTTTTTTTTTCTTACTGAAAACTCCTATTTCTTTTATTGGTTGCCTACTGCAGAAATAATATTAAAAGTATTATTTACCAGTTTTTTTTTTGGGGGGGGGGGAAAGAGGGCTACTACATTGAAATATTATAATGGTTTTTACACCAAATTCAACTGTTAATTAAGATACGATAAAATTAATATTGAGCTAAACTATTAAGGTAATGTAATTAATTTCACTCTACACTTCTAAAATAAAAACAAAGTTAGGCCTACACATATTTCAGAAAAAAAAATGTGTTTTTCAAACCTGATTGTAGGATCTAATACAGTATGCATACCAATTCACTACTAGATGGTTTGGCAATCATATATATTCTCCTTGAGCTTCCATTCATTACTAAACAGTGAACTTCTTCAAATAGACGAAATGAAGTTCTTCATCGAAAAAAAAAAAGATCGTGTGATGACAAAAGTTGCATAGAGTTTCTCCAAATGGGCAGGAGCCCAGGATGTGTGCAAGAGTTTCTTTCTCTCTACGGCAACAACGACAGAGGCTACTGTCCTAGGTCCTACCTGGTAGAGATCCTACTGCTGAGACGTTAGCTGTCATTTTTATAGCTTCTCACCAATTGCTAGAGGTAGGACCTACATGAGTTGTATTGAGTGCACTCTTTATAGAATAGAATCGAATAGAATAGAATCGAATAGAATAGAATAGAATAGAATAGAACAGTGGCGGCTCGTGGCCGGAAAATTAGGTGAAGAGAAAAAAAATGCCACATGCTTATGTTAAAAACGGAATTCACCCAATAGCGGCTCGTGGCTCAAAACGAGGGCGTGCTACAAATACCTTTTCTTACAGCAAACTTAAAATATTTTTAGGCCTATCTAAACTGCTCGTCTCTTAATCCATCTCTGGGAACTCTCACGTGATTTTCTCTGCCCTAATTTTGTTTTGCTAATTTCTCTCGTCTCGTCGAACATTGTGTGAGTTGTGTGACGAGAGAAAATAGGAAGAAAATAATAATAATAATAATAATAATAATAATAATAATAATAATAATAATAATAATACCGTAATAGTAATAATAACAACAGCAATAATAATAATAATTAGGACAGGGAAAATCGCGTGAGAGTTCCCCGAAATGGAATAAGAGACGAGAAAATAGTATTTTTAATGATCGAGGTAGAGGAAGTCGCTTAGTGTTCCCAGTGCGACAGAATATTTAATCGGGATTGTGGAATCCGGGTTTTTCTGAATTTAACACATTCGAATTTGGCGGCGTCAGACGGTGGAAGATCTAACGTGCCCACCTCTTTCTCCGAGCTGACAGTATGAGGTGCTGGCGAAGAAAATGGCTGAACAAGAGGGACGGCTTCGTGGGTAGTCTGTTCGCGTCGGTATGGGGACGTGGGATAAGCGAGAAAACTGCTGCTTGCATATCCTCAGTTTTAGTTGACCAGACTACCCATGCAACGGAGGGCGTGGTTTCCAGTTCACCATCACACGGCCAACTTGAAGCAAGTTGCGCACTCAGGATTTCAGTGTCTCCTAGCTTTGACACCAGGTGGTGGCGTGGCGGGCAATTCAAAAATACAGATACATTTATAGTAAAAACCAACATTCATGGTATGGAAAATAAACTTTAAAAATACGTATTGTAAAGGGAAAATACTGGTGAAGTGCTACTTCACCTACTTCCCCTGATTAGCCGCCACTGGAATAGAATAGAATTTTATTTGCACATATTTTTATGGGTACATATATAGTTAACCAAATCCACTTTATACGTCTCTTATCTATAAGTCTAGTACTACACATTAAGAAACCCTCATACTATAACCCCTAGGTTTTATATATGATTGGGGATTCTGGTTAACTTACCACACCTTTCCTGATTATTTTGCTCTTGATCTATTTCTTAAGTTTTCTCATCCATTTCTCTCTCATTTTTCCTCAATACTCCGCTATATTCCTAGTCTTTTCTTCTCCTCTGAATTTCAACATCTTGATGATTATTATCTCCTTATGAAATTTATCCCATTTTGTCTCCCATATTTCTTCTCTCCACTTCACATTCCTTTAAGTAGTGTGATATTCCTTCCTCTTTACTACATAGTACACAACCTTCCTCTCTGTCCTTCCTTAAACCTTTCAGATAACTTATATCACCCCTGTTCTCATCCATGCATATCCCTCTCTTGCTTATCACAACAATCCACATATTTCTCCCTTCCCCACTCTGTTTTGATTACACTATATAATCTCAAAAGAACTTTTGTTTACAAAGCTTGCCCAGATCTCTACTCTTTTTCTTACTTCCCTCCAAAATCCTATTTTATTACATTCTCCTCGTTGCCAAATACCCCCCTTCTAACATCTTCCAGTATGCTTTTAATTTTTTTCCACCCAATTATCATGCCTCCTTTCTTCATTTAAATACTTCATACATTCTTTTAATGGCACTCTTTATAAAGGACTATAACAAGACCTTTTTGCAGAAGTGAAGCCCAAATGTTGACTTCTTTTAGTCTCAAAACTTTCCTCAACGAGGACGTCTAATGCCATCGGTAACGTCAGTTAGCTAAAGACGTTTGACACATTCAGTACTCTCTAAAGCTAGATTTCCTGATGCTAGTACATAAAGATGGCTGATTAAGAAAGGATTCTGCAGCAGTTGATAAGCTGTAGGTATGCTTCTCAGCCGGCTTGAATAGTTCAAGCCCTTTACATTTCATGTCAGAGTAACGCATGTGGTCTGGCGTATTTTTAGGGAGCTGTAGTATTTCCTTTAAGGCACTTCTAAGAATTTTATCACTATCGTTCAGAATTTTATTGGGAATTTTGCTTAGTTCAGCGGTTTGGAATGGATCAAGGACATGCAGACAGAAAAATTCAAAACTAGAAAATTTTGTTCGGGTTTCAATAAAGTAGAAGCTGCTAAAAAATCCATCTTTTTCATTAATGTTTGAATTGATTTTGTGCATCGAAATTTGTTAAATCTGTGGGTCCCAAATTTCTTAGTGCTGCCAGTAGAAATACCAGTTCTAAATTTGTGGCACAGTATTATCTTCCACAATATTTGAAAACTATAAAGGTTTTTATGATGAATGAAGACTTTCTCATGGACATCGAGGCACAAGTTAATACAGCTTTTAGTCTAGTTTAATACGAGGTATCCCTGGTTTTCAATTATTAGAAAAAATAACACCACTTATGTCTCTATCATGGCAAAATTATTGGTAAAATCCTTCAATACGTCATTAGTACTACTCAAGTAACCAATTATTTTTATTGATTAATACCTGGTTGTGTCTGCTACAATTTAACACATGGCGATGTAGTGATTTTCTGAAGATGTGATTTTATGTCATTTTTCAGAGATCAATTGACCATTTTGGTCTAAACTAAACAGAATTATCAATACTTTTTTTTTTCCGGATCTAATAGGACTATTGTCAGACATAATCTACTTAAGCAATGAGTGCGTAAGAAATCTATACATTAGAAAGTTAATACCTTCAGGGCCGGCGAGAGGGGGCAGGTAAGGCTAATGCCCGGGGGCCTGGACCCATAAGGAGGGCTCGGGCAAAATATTTTAGGCTGGTAAGTGGCAAGTGTAACATCTAATAATATATACCCAGGTATAATACATTTGAGATATTTTTTTACAATTTTTTTAGTACATTACATTATGGTTTTTCTTTGGCTAAAAGATAGAAAAAATTATTTAACAATATGGCTGAACAAGAAATTAACTCCGGGCATAAATCGTGTGACCTGCAGCTGAAATTTGAAGCCATGAAAGCAAAGAAAGATAAATGGCGTTGCCCGGGCTTTTT
The DNA here is from genome assembly GCA_964059195.1 of Ectobius pallidus. Lineage (NCBI taxonomy): Eukaryota > Metazoa > Arthropoda > Insecta > Blattodea > Ectobiidae > Ectobius > Ectobius pallidus. Next base: position 79,426,036 of record CAXKWD010000006.1, read on the forward strand.
ATTTTTTAATTTTTAAATTAACTTATGGAGAACTTTCGATTTTGAAACTCTAGGTCCTTAAATAATATGTATTTAGAACTTGAAATGAAGAAAAAGATTTATCACACACAAACTATTCCATCAGAAAACGCTATATATAGTTTTTATGGCTCATAGAGGATGTCGAATGCTGCATTCTGTTGCTTCTACACATCATGCCTGTGAGGGGTTGAAATAAGAAGAAACATAAATTACATAAGATTGCATTGACTTGACGGAAAATTTTATTTCTCATTCTCATGTTACCATACAACTGTTTCGGGGCTGAAATAAAAGAGAAATGCAGTATCACTTTCATACTTTCCTCCCCTAAAACCCGGGAAATAATATACTGCGAGCATAGGACTCAAAATGTTCCATCCCAAGCTTAGGGCCTATGATAAACATCCCTATTTCTCAACTAATACAAAGCCTACAGCTATGGATAATGTATCAGCGGAAAGGATTATTTACCTACTTCTGATATAGCATACTCACACACCTAAGTTGTCCCTGCAATACGACCTCTTATTCTACATCAAAATGTGAAGTGAGAAAATATTTCTTATGACGAGGGTAGAGAAAGTTATCTGACTGCATCACAATGTGCTGTATTTTCTTGGATTTCATTTTTCAGTAATTATTTTCACCAATATATTACATCGATGGAATCATAGTTCGTTAAAGTCCAGTATTCTATAGTTTGTCAAAGCCCTATGTGATCACAGTAAACAATACACTGTTGTCATGTGAACTGAACAGCATTTCATTTTTTCAGTATAATATTCTCAGAAATTATATAATTTTCAAGGGAAGGACAAATTTGTTTCGATTTTAATGTTGTTTGGTAACTAGTAGGTTTTTCGGAGGACCAGGTTTATTTTTAAACCACTTAAGACTAAACAAGGAAAGCTAGGACTGTAGGTCGCTGAAGCAGAGATTTAAATTTTGAGGTTTTGCAATAATATATTTTCAGGAAGCCTGAACTCTGAATAATGGGAAATTATGTAAACACCTAACACAGGAAAACAATAATAATTATTATTATTATTATTATTATTATTTATTTATTTATACTGGCGCAGTTAAGGCCATAAGGCCTTTTCTTCCACTGCACCAGTAAAACTATACATATCGTAAATAATACATACTACGAGGGATGTTCTGAAAGTAAGTTTCGTCATTTTTTTTTTCACATGGAAACTTTATTACCAAAACAAATACACCATGCAATCATGAAATATACCCCTTGCACTATTTTTCAACATAGTCTCCACCGACATTGAGACATTTGTCATAGCTTGCAATCAGTTTGAAGAAACCACTCTGGTAAAACTCGGTGCCCTGCTATGCAAGGAATTGTCGCACAGCCTTCTCCACCTCACCATCGTTTTGGAAGTGACGTCCCGAGAGTGCGGCTTTCATTGCATGGAACAGGTGCCTTCCTTCACTGAACATGCAACACCAGCGACCAACAATTTGATGAGACATGACCTCTTCACCATACACAGTCTGTAGGCGTCCATGGATGATGGACACACTAGTCCTACATGCCCATTCATACCGGATAACAGCATGTACTCCCATTGTCGACCACGTTTTCAGTATACGTCCATCTGCCATCGTGATTTGTACTCAAATAACCTCGGGCACGCCAGTCTACTGCTACTCTCTCTTCTTCGGGACTCTACTCATGCATCGTTTCTCCTCTGCTGACGCTCTTTCCGTCGTTGAACCAGCAATAGGTGTCGATTCTTATGGCAGTTGTTTGCTTCATCTGCTTTACCATCTTCACTTTTTAAAAAAACGACGAAACTTACTTTTGGAACATCCCTCGTACAAACAATACAAGAATTGATAAATTATAAATCAAAACTAAGCATGCTACAGACAGTAAAATTACAAGGATTTATTTACAAGTTTGATAAACTAAACTAAAATAAAATTAATGACTAATAAAATGGATATTCAACTTATTTCTAAATTGTGGTACATTTCGACAGTCTCTGATATGACAAGGCAACGAATTCCAAAAGCGAGGAATTGATACACTAAAAGATGAAGAATAGAATGATGTTGTATGTCGGGGAATAAGCAGTAGATTTTGGTTATGCGTTCGTGAGGTCGAAAGGAGATTAAAACGAGAGTGTAAGTAAGAAGGAGAGGAAGATAATAATATGTTATAAAGAAAGATAAGAGAATGGATCATTCTTCGTTGTTTGAGGCGCATCCATGACAAGGTGTGAAAAGATGGCGTCACATGGTCAAATCGTCTGATATTACAGATAAATCTAGCGTTATGAGCATGCTGAAGTCTGTCAGTAAGGCTGGGTTTAAGTTGGTCAACAGAATATCGCAGTAATCGAAATGAGGCATCACTAGCGCTTGGACTAGACGTTTCTTTAGTTCACTAGGGAGGAAGTCATTCACAGTTTTTAGAGAATGGAGTAATGAATATACCTTTTTACAGACGTGTGATACTTGAGTGTTCCAATTTAGATCTGAATCCATAAAGACGCCAAGATTTTTTACCGATAAGCTGTAGTTTATAGGAGTGCCATTAATTTGCACGCGCGGTATGGTATGAATATTTACTCTACTTATCAAACGCTGATGTCCCATTACAACTGCTTGCGATTTTCCTGTGTTTAAGGTAAGTCCAAAATTGTCTGTCCATTTGCAAACTGAAGCCAAGTCTTCATTGAGTTTCGTCAGTGCGTCGTTGATAAAGTCAGTAGTGGAATGAATGTATAGCTGTAAATCATCAGCATACAGGTGATATCTACAATGCTTTATTGTTTTAGTTACATCATTAATATATATGCTAAAAAGTAAGGGTCCTAGGATTGAGCCCTGGGGGACACCAGCCCTCCCGAAACGCCAAGAAGAAAAACGATCACCTACTAAAACACATTGTTGGCGTTCGCGAAGGTAGGAGTCGAACCAGGATATGACACTTCCAGAACAGTTCAATGTTTTAAGCTTACATATTAGAATATCAATGTCTACAGTGTCAAAAGCCTTACTGAAGTCTAGTAATGTTAGTATGGTTAATTTACGTTGGTCAGTAGCTTCACGTATGTCTTCATTGATTTTTAACAGAGCCGATGTCGTGCTATGGCCAGTCCTAAATCCTGATTGATAGTCATCAAGTATATGATGTTCACGTAAGTAGTCAGAAAATTGTCTGTGTACAATGCGTTCCAATGCTTTTGATAAAGTAGGAAGGATACTTATTGGTCTGTAATCATTGTTAGTAGTTGGAGTATTGTTTTTAGGTAGTGGTCGGATAATAGCTTGTTTCCACAATGTCGGGTATTATTAATTAAGTGGAAATGATGGAAATAGACATTAAACCCATGTCTAGGGAATTAATACAAGTAAGAATCAGCCTGAAAAATTTTTTGCCATCCCGGCTATGGCAAAAAAAAAAAAAAATTTTTCAGGCTGATTCTTACTTGTATTAATTCCCTAGACATGGGTTTAATGTCTATTTCCATCATTTCCACTTAATTAATAGTATTTAAATAATAATAATAACTAGGCTTTAAAGTATCTACAAAGTGTGGTCGCCTTTGGGTGTTGTGTTCTCGAAGGAAGAGAAACCCCCGTTGGTTTGCCTTGACTTCTGAATCAGTTGAAGAATTTAGTGTCATATCGGGAGTTTGTCATGGTAGCTCAGTTGGCAAGAGCATCAGCGCGTTAAGCTGAAGATCCGTGGTTCATATCCCGGCTATGGCAAAAAATTTTTCAGGCTGATTCTTACTTGTAATGTCGGGTATGTAGAAGTCATGAGTGAGGCATTAAAAACGTGAGTCACTGTCGGTAAAATTATGTTAATTATTCTTTTAAGTAGGGTTATGTTGATACCATCTACTCCTACAGCTTTCGTACTTATACGGTTAAGTGCTTTCGTTACGTCTTCTGGTGTGATATAGGAGAAATTAAATTTTTCTTCTGTCAAGAGAGTAGCTTCTTGTAATTCATTCATTGTCTGCAGTTTTGTGGTTTCATTTAGAGTCGAAGTCTGTACTGACACAAAGTGTTCGTTGAGAGTTTCGATGGGGAAGGGTAGGTTATCTACCTGAGCATTTGTATGTACTAAACCTATTGTTCTAAGATTTCTCCACAGGTCAGACGGGTTTGAATTCGGTCCAATAAGGTCATAAAAATGTCTAAGTTTTGCGTTTCTAATTGCTTGAGTAGTTTTGTTGCGTAAGTGCTTATAATAGTCATAATTTTCTTCAGTTTTGTCACTTCTGTACTTTTTCAGAGCTGCATTTCTTTTTGTCATGATGTCACGTATAGTATTATTCAACCAGGGGAAAGGGGCTTTCTTAACCCTTTTTGAGCATATCGGTGCATGCTTGTCATATAACTTGGTTATGGTTTCATTCAGTAGGTCAATTTTATCGTCAACAGATTTTAACGTCCATATAGATTCCCATTGTATTGATATTGCGTCTTCAATTAATGCATTGTCGTTTATTAATTTTAAGTCACGGTAAGTTATTTTCCTGGGTGTGGGTTTTGAACAGTTAAGATTGTATGCAAGATAGACAATGTCATGGTTTGAAATACCAGAAGCCATACATTGTCCATGAGTCAGTATTCTGTCAGGTTTATTGGTAATTATTATGTCAAGTAAAGTATCAGTATTGTGACTGTGATGAGTTGGATTGAGAGGAAGGACAGTCATATCGCAAGCACGGAGCATTGTTAGTAACTGTTTCGTATTGTTGCAGTCAGTATCAAGTAAATTAATATTTAAGTCACCCATCATAATCACGTGCTCATAATTTGCATGTGTATTTACTAGTACGTTTTCAATTTCAATTAAGTCGTTAATTTTTGGAGGCTGATAGCAAACGCAGAGTAAACATTTTTGAAAACGAGTTGTAACTTCTAGACACAAAATTTCAGCCTTTATGGTAGCCAATAATGGTAGTTAAACACAGTTACTGTTGCTAGGAGGTACACTACTCCCGCCAAGTAGATTCTATAAGCGCTAGTACCAAGTTCCTTTCTTACGAACACACGTGGCGACTAGGCTATTAACACAATGGAGATAATTGTAATTTGCATTGAAAATACAATCTGATTCCCGGAACTTTACACGCGAGCTGCCTATTACTGAAGGAGCAAATTGGTGTGGAATAAAAGATGAGCACTAAGCATACAGAGTGAATATTGTCCCACGTTTAGGAACAATCGCAACACATGTCTGTACACTGCTGCATCTAGATCACGACTAACTGACGTGGGTAAGCCGTAAGCAGGTGCCCACACAGGAAATGACAAACACACGCGGTAAAGAATTGGCGGATTGCGCCAATTACCACAGAGGCAAATTTGAAACGTATAACTTATAGGCTCTTGAGCTAACAAATGTTGACCGCGTTACTTCCCGGGCTTATCTGGGTATGTGTGCAAAATTTCGTACAAATTCCGGGGTGCGCGGGCAAAGAGAGTTAAGTCCACCATCCTAAAAAATTGCGATATGTCCATAGAGTTATATATAAAAATGTTCTCTACATTTATGTTAAGTCCAGCAAGTCATAATCAAAATTGTACGGTAGTTATGGATGTGTGCCTCATGGGTTTATCCATCTCAAAAGCTATGTTGGGCTGGTATAGTGTGTTAAGTCACTCTAATTCTCAGTAACAAGAAAGTACTTAACTCTCTTTGTCCGCGCACCCCGGAATTGGTCAAGAAATGTAGATTTGTATAGGGAACAAACATACATATATACATACATACATACATACATACATACATACACACTTTCGATTTTATATATTAGATCCTAGATATATACAGGGCCGTTGCGCGGGCGGGGCGACCGGGCGCCGCGACCAGGGGGGTGCCGTGGCAACAGCAAAAATAAAACAAAAAAATTTAAAAATAAGTTAGATGGACATAACATATTTTTTATAGTGTTAGCTCAAGAGCCTATAAGTTATATGTTTCAAATTTGCCTCTGTGGTAATTGGCGCAATCCGCCAATTCATTCCCGCTTGTTTTTGTCATTTCCTGTGTGGGCACCTGCTTACGGCTTCCCCACGCCAGTTAGTTGTGAAGATGCAGTAGCCTGCACTAGACGTCTGGCACGATTGCTCCCGTGAGAAGGACAATAGCCAGTTTGTAGGCTTTAGTACTCATCTTATTTCCACACCATTTCGCTCCTTAAGTATTGGGCAGCGCGCGTGTGAAATTCCGGGACTCATATCGTATGTTTTGTGTAAAGTACATATGTTCCCATTGTGTTAATTGGCCTAGCAACCACGTGTGTTCGTAACAAAGAAACTTGGTACTAGCGCATCTAGAAGCTATTTGGCGGGAGTGGTGTTGCTCCTAGCATCAGTAACTGTATCTAACTACATTTATTGTTATCCTGTGTTAAGTGTTTATATAATTTCCCACCATTCAGAGTTCAGGCTTCCTGAATATATATTATTGCAACAAATCAAAATCTAAATTTCTGATTCAGCGTCCTACAGTCCATTCTCTTTCCTTGTTTAGTTTTAAGTGGTTTAATTAACCTGGTCCTCCGAAAAACCTACTAGTTACCCCACATATAGTTAGGTATATTATGTTGTATGTATTTATTGAACAAATAAATATTTGATACCAATAACTTTATATTTGCTATGTTACGACAAAATAAATATTTACTCAAAATTGAGCAGCTGGATTTGCTTGTATTGGCCTACCGTTAATAATAATAGCCTAATAATGAACTCTTCTGTGGGTCTTAAGCATGTGTGTTTGTGTTTGAATCCTTACAGATAGGTGGAATGTCATGTGGGTGCACGTGGGACTGAGTTTGGGGGGGGGGGGGGCCTGACGAAATCTTGCCCTGGGCGCCAACAAACCACGCGACGGCCCTGGATATGTATATATATATATAAAATTAAAAAAAAAAAAAGTGGCATGATATCTTAAGAGCAGCTACTTGCAGTCACTTTATTTATTGCTGAAAGAGTCTTTGCCTTTGAAGGGGAGACGGAAAAAGTCGGTGAGCCATCAAATGGATATTTCTAGGAATGCTAGATCTGCTGGCCAATAAAATTATGGCCCATTTTAGGTGATCATTTGGCTAAAGTTCGCTATTTTCAAGAGACAGAATGTCACATGGCATTCAAAATTAATTCTGTTCCTCAGAAGTAACTAAACGAATTCTAAAAGAAAGAGAAAATTCTAGGTATTTTTCACTTATAGTTGATGCTACCCCTGACTGGGCACATGTGGAGTAAACTGCATTATTGATCAGGTACGTCATTTTGACAAAGCAAATAGACAGTCACCCATATGACATTGAAGGACCTCTACTGTGCTTCAGTGATTGCTCAAAGGAAAGTGGAGAAGCTATTATGAGGCTTATAATGGACAAGCTGAATGAATTTGAAATTCCCTTAAAAGACTGTAAAGAGCAAGGCTACCACAATGGTAGCAATATGAAAGTGCCTATAAAGGAGCCCAGGGAATCATATTTGCAACAATAATGTGCCTATTTATTCCGCATGCACTTGCCATTCTTTAAATCCTTGTGGGAACAAGCAGTAGAGAGGTGCACTGCAGCAAAGACCTTTTTTTGGAGCTATACAAAAATTACTTAACATTTTTAGTTCCAGTCCCCAAAGGTGGGAACTCTTACAAAAGAAAGTAACAGTTTGTTTCACTTGATGTCTGAAACACGATGGTCAGCACGAGTAGAGAGCATAAAACCAGTTGTTGTACACCTTCCAGCCATTGTAGAGGAAAAAAATAAGTTGAATTTGACAGCTGAGTGTCAACATGAAGTAAATAGCCTGCAGAAGTATTTAAAAACCTTCAACTGCCTTCTCCTTGAATCTATTTTGTTTCAAATGTTTAAATCCATTGATTAGTCAATATAGTACTACAATAGCGGGAAGGAACTATGGATGTCACCTCAAACTACTTGTACTCTCTCGTAGAAGAACTGACGATGTTCCACAATGAAGGATGGAATCCTATACTTCATGAAGCTCTAGTAGTTGCTCGAAATATTGGTTGGCCTGAACAGCTCGAGAAAGAATTCAAGAAAGCTAGGAAAAGGAAAAAGTTTGGAGATGACAAAGAGGATACAACAGTTCAAGATCAACAAACATTGTTCAGACGATAAGTATTTAACATCATCTTAACACATGTTATTGGAGACATGACTGTTTGGGTTGAATCAGTGCGCTCACTGTGTAAAAAGTTTTCAGTGCTTTGGTTGTGCAGAGAAATTACTGAGGACAAAATTCAAGAACAGGTAAAAGCACTTGAAATCTGTATATGCAGCCAATTTCGATAAAAATGACCTCTTGCCTTTTGACCTGCTGAATGCCATAAAAGCCTCAAACATTATTCCCCAACCTTGTTGTGGCCCTGCGCATATTTTTAACAATACCTGCCACGGTTGCTAGTGCAGAGCATTCCTTTTCAGTGCTCAAGAGAGTGAAGAGCGTTTTGCAATCAACAATGCATCAAGACAGACTCTCAAATCTAGGAGTGCTAGCTATTGAGACAGAACTTACTAGAAACACAAACTTGGACAAAATAATTGATGATTTCGCCATAAAAAAAAGCCATAAAGGGCATTTTATAGTTGTTTAACAAATAGAGAATACTGATTTGTACAAGTTGTAACTGTAAGTAAAGTTAAAAATAAAGAAAACTTAAAATTTATATTAGTTGTTGTGGTCAACTGGTTCTTATTCCCTTAGGAAGTGAGCGTGGGGCCCTTTCATTTTTAAGAAGAAGGAAGTGCTTTTCACAAATGCAATACTAGTAGGCTGATTTTGTATGAATAAAAATAGTGTGCCAATAAATCAGTGTAGTGGGGGGTTCAAAATATTTCAGCAATGGGGCCTGTGAAACCTCTCGCCAGTAAGGCAGACATTAAGTGTAGACTCAAATCAGGAAATGCCTGCTTTTGTGAATTCAGAAACTCTTATCTTCTCGTCTTTTGTCCAGAAATCTAAAAATAAAAATTTATAAGACAATTATCCTGCCGGTTGTAAAATATGGATGTGAGATACGGTCACTTACTCTTCGGGAAGAACATAAAATGAGAGAGTATTCGAAAACAGGGTGCTTAGAAAAATATTTGGGCCTAAGAGAGATGAAAATGAGGACTGGAGGAAACTGGATTCTTCAAATACGGGAAAATTTTTGTTCCGGAGTGATATTTCCCTTCAAATTCAACTTTAAAAAAAAATTAAAATAAAAGTTTGTTTCTACTACTTCCATACTACAACTATCACTTTGAAATGTCACTAACTTTAAATTCTGATATTCCAAAATCAAATTTAATTCAATGTAATGTCCTCCACATGCCCTGTCCCAAACCTCGGTTTTGTATATTCTAATGCATTTTTCCACAAAACAAAATGTTATTTCCTTTTCAACTTTTTTTCTGTCAATGAGTATGAATGTGTGAAGAATATTAACCCCTAAAAAATAAAATGAAAAAAAATTGTCACCCCACCTAATGAACATAAAGAATGTCCCAAGGGTTTTTGGTCATCCACATGGCTGAAAAGAATGGAATTTTTTCTGCAGAAATGAGAAATTTGTAAAACTGGCAACAGTGTTAGAAAGCCAACAGGGCAGCTTATGGTTGAATTGTAAGGTTGAATTTTGCTTGCTTACAAACAGTTTGGGATTAACAAAGGACTTTGCATCATTTTCAAGGAAAGCGTTTTTATTCCCCGTCATTAACATGGCTTCTAGAAAGTAGGCAGAAAGTGAATATTTATTAATTTTGATTATGCACTATGATAAACCTTCCAATTCAAAGTACCTGACTGAAGTTGAGCTTACAGAGGTTTAGAAATGGCTTGCTGAGACCACTTAAACTCCTTTTTTGTTATCCACATGCCTGATTTTTGTGTCATCCACATGTTTCATGAAGGGGTATGTGGATGACTCTCAAGTCATGTAGATAATAAATGTAGGATACTATTGTGTTTGCGGTGTCTGTGACCTGTACTTAAGATCTTAAAACTGATTAAATGAATTTCTGCTTGATTCCCCCCTCCCCCAAAACCATAAAAACACAGTCTCGTTAAAATTACATTAATTCCGGAGTATGTACACAAATTTGCAAATTTGGTGCAAAATCAACTGAAGTATGCTGAGAAAAATATGAAATCACATAAAGAAAAGCAGATTGTTGCCAAAGTTAGTCATTAATGTGGCCTTCTGTCATCCACATGTACACGAATGTCATTCACATGGCTTTAAAAAAATAAAGAAATTAAAATAAATAAAAATATAAACATTTAAGCTCTGCTGGTGTCATATTATAATCAAGTATCCCCTGAAGTATTTTAGTGTTTTTTTTTTAGATTTTTTAAACAAAGTAAAAAATTTGGATTTTACACACTCCAAATTTTCCCGTATTTGAAGAATCACCCATATACAATTTTTGTTTATTACATATCATAAATAATAAACTAGAATTGGTTCTTCACATTCTATAAAATTTACAATGCCTTCTCCTCCACACTGCATGCAAAGCATTACTTAAAACTTATTTTAAATATTTTAAATTTGTTTTTCAAAATCTGTTACGGGTGGGACATGATTTGGAAACTGATTTTAATGATGCAAAACAAAAGCTCATTTTCCGTTCTGCTATTACTGTTAGGGTCTTAATGTTGTTATTAATGAAGTTAGGAGGGATTCAATACAAATTATAAACTGTTTCCAGGTTGTCAGAACATTTATTTAACTCATCAATAATAATTTAACAAAACTATCACTGTTACGGGTGGGACAAAAATTCCCTTGTTTGTTATTTTACATAGTAATTAACCACACATATTTTTTTAAGTTAATCTTATACCAAATTGTACCTTAATATGTATATTTTCTAAAATGAAAATGGACATAGCTGATTACTCTTGACTACTTGGTATTAAAGAGTGTTAAAATCATGCTAAAAATGGCAAAAAAAAAAGTAACTCAACGCAATAAATAAGTAAATCGGCAGATTTTACACATGAAACCACTTCAAATACACCTAAGTCCTTAAAATTCAGAGAATTTGAGGTTTTAAACTTATTTTTGACCACCCAATTACAATAATTTTATAACTTCTCTCTTTGAGGGAAAAATTCCCATATTTTATGAAATGGCTGAGAAGTAGGATTTGAGAGGGATGGTTGGATGGAGTTAGCACAGAATAGGGTTGAATGGCAGGCTCAGGTAAGCAATGAACCTTTGGATTCCATAAAATAGATAATATTCCTTTAGCTTACTTAGGAATAGTCTATTGCCATTGTGTAAGTAAAACTACTAAGAAGTTCACATAAAGTTAACCTAAAATGGCACTATGAAGTGATGCGCATTCGCAAGAGCTGTCTACCCAGCTGGAGGAGGGGAAAAAAGGTAGAATCTGGTGCGCCCGAGTCCCCCACTCCCACTCCCTAACGAGATCCGCATGGAAAGTATGGGTTTTGGGTGGGGAGATTCTTAAAACAGTGGAGAGACATCTAGCGGCGGCATTTGAACTACTAGCAGAGTAGCGACAGTAGTGCAATCTATTAAGCAACTGGTGAAACAGAAAAATAATTTATTTCTCCTTTATTCTCTTCTTCTCTTCTTTTCCCATCTCCTTCCTCTCTTCCTGTCACCTCCTCTTCACCCTACCTACCTATTCGAGACCTATTCCTAACAGTAAATTTTGGATTGACTGGGATTCGAACTCGGGACCCCTAGCATTATAGCTAAGAGTCTAAACACATTATGCCACGAGCAATTGTTGAGCAGTGAAGGAAGATTTCGTATATCTGAATTATTATAGCATTCACAAGTGTTAACGAAAGAATCGGTTTTTATAATTTTCATACATTTTGTTAGTTTTGAAAAGAGTAGTGTTGGTGCAAGGGAATTTTTCTGCATCAATTAAGCCATGTTTTATGATATACTACGGCGTTTTTTTAAAATTGTCATATAGCCTATTATGTATGGTGCAATTAGTGGTGAAATGTTTTGTTTTTTGAAATGTTCTGTTGGCATATGTATGGCATTTTTTATAATTGTGAAATATTAAGTTTGGTTATTTTATAATTGTTCGCCATCGTTTTTTGAAATTGTGAAAGATTGTGTGGCGCCCATTATGTTGGCGTTGGTGGAAGGGAAATTCTTTTTAAATGTGAAATATTATGTTGGCTCTGAATGAATATAATTTGCATGCGTATAACACAGTGAGCTGCATTACCGGCATTGAGTAGCGGCCGGCGGGATAGGGGAAGCGGTCAGGTGGGGAAGAAGCCAGCAGGCAAGTATGGAGTGGAAAGGGAACGAGCGCCCGCCCGATTCTACCCTTATTCCGGAGGAGGGAAGATGGTGATTGCGTTATGTGATGCAGAAAATTAACCTAAAATGGCACTATGAAGCGATATGCATTCACAAGAACTGTCTGCTCAGCTGTAGGAGGGGAGCGAGTCATTGGGTCATGTGATGCAGAAATCAGGGCTGTAAATTTGATGGTGATCAATACTAATATCACTGTTCCTAACCCAACTGGCAACCTAGCTCTACAATGTCACTAACACCAATACAGTTGAATCCCGCTAACTCAACCCTCAATTTCTTGACACTCCGTATAACTCGACGATCACATTTTTAAAAAATTTATTATTTCTGTTGATCATGCAGAATATGAGGTGCTACCCAAAAGTTTCCGAAATTCATAAGTAGCATGCAACTAAGTGCTAGTACAAGAATATGCAGCTAGATGACACCTTATATATCTCTTGTGAGTTAGAGTGCCAAATGACTTCATTCTGAATGAACACTTTTAGAAGTATAGTGAGGGTTTTTCCATTGTTACATTTTGCTTACATTGTAATTTTTACAACGACAGATGTGAGGGAGCAGCGCGACTGCATAAAGTTTTGTTTCTAAACTCAGGAATACTACTGCAGAAACGCATTATAGCCTATGTTAAAACAAGCAATTGGAGACGATGCTCTAGGCCAGATTCAAACCTATGAGTTGTTCAAGAGGTTTAAAAATGGCCGAACATCAGTTGATGACAAATGTTCTGGACAGCATTCAACTGGCATTGCACCCCAAAAAGTTGGTGATGTATTGTATGGCATGTGCCAGAGGATTATTTCCGATCAACCCAACATGAGAATTGCTGCGGCAAAGTTCACTCCACGAAGATATTCACTTGAAAGTCTGTAGGAATCTTCAGAATCAGATTCATTCCTTTCCAAGGTTGTCACAGGTTTTCCCAAGTTTGAAACAAAATTTAGGCAGACGCACTAGATCCCAGGCATGTCACTGTTAAATTGCAATGTAAGCAAAATGCAACAACGGAAAGATGCTCACAAATGCTATAGGCCTACACATAAACTCAGAAAGAAGCCGCTTGGCACATTGACTCACAAGAGATGAATTCATCTTTAGTTTAGAGAGCTTTAATACATAAGAAATAGCCGTTTTGGTGCAAGGGTCATATATTATACGTAATTGTGAAGTATTACGTTGGCTCTGAAAAGAGCAGTTGCATTAATTAAGTACCGTAATCTTGTGGATGGCACACCATTCAAGTCTAAAACTCTTTGTTGTACAATATGACCTCTAGGCAGCAGCGCACGCATTGTCTTGGAAGCCATGGAAAGCGAGCAGGCGGAGCTTTGCTGGTGCACGACCTAAATCTATCTTTCGCCCACCTTCCATAGAACCCCAGATATGCAAGTCATGTAACAAGAATTCTGGCTAACCCTTTAATTGGCAAGCTTGTAGACAATGCTCGTAAAATGTGTCATATCTGCAAGTCCACATTAACAACAGGGGGGAAAATGGAACATTATGCTGTGCATGAGTCCCCCACTCCTACTCTCTAACGGGACCCACCTAGAAAGTAGGGGTTTTGGGTGGGGGAGACATCTAGCGGCAGCATTTGAACTACTAGCGACGACGTTAGCTCGTTATTTACGTGTAAACTGGTGAAACTGAAAAAATTAAACAATTTTTTCTCCTTTATTCTCTTTTTCTCTTCCTCTCCCATCCATAGGCGTACCGAGGGGGGGGTTTTGGGGGTTTGAACCCCCCCATTGATTAAAAATGGAAAATTATATAATTTTTTTAAGTCTGCCCATAAATTACTTAATACAAGTATAAAGTGTTGGAAGCTTAAAGCTCGTTATTTTGCGTCTTAATTTTTAAAAATTTCCGGGGGTGAACCCCCGGAAGCTTAAAACTCGTTATTTTGCATCTTAATTTTTAAAATTCTCCGGGGGTCGTTATTTTGCATCTTAATTTTTAAAAATTTCCGGGGGAGGACCCCCGGACCCTCCTCTCCCTGGGGGGTATTACATACCCCCCAGATGTTATAACCCCCCCATATGGTCGGCCTGGTTACGCCTATGCTCCCATCTCCTTCCTCTCTTCTTCTCACCTCCTCTTCACCCTACACATAGGTTTTTGGACCTATTCCTAACCATAAATTTTGGATCGACCGGGATTCAAACTCGAGACCCCTAGCACTGTAGCCAGGAGCCTTATCCATTACACCATGAGTGAACACTGAGCAGTGAAGGAATCTTTGGTATATTTTAGTTATGATAGCTTGCATACATGAGAAGAGTTTTAAGGCAAGAATCAGTTTTTGTAATTTTGAGATATTCTGTTAGTTATAAAAAGAGCAGTGTTTGTGCAAGGGGATTTTCGTGTATCAATTAAGCTGTACTGATATTTTATGTTATAATAAGGCGTTTTTTATAATTGTGAAATATTATGTAGCCTAAGCTTATGGTGCAAGGGTATTTTTTATTGTGAAGTGTTATTTTGTTTTTTATAATTGCAAAATTTTCTGTTGGCATATATATGGGGGTTTTTACAATTGTGAAATAGGCTATTATGTTTGGTACAAGTGTATTTTTTTTTATTGTGAAATATTATTACCAGCGTTGAGCAGCAGCCAGCAGGTGCATAGGAGAAGATAGGGGAAGCGGTCAGGCGGGGAAGTGGCCGGCCAGGTGGTTAGCGAGTGGAAGGGGGACCTGTGCGCAGCATAAAGTTCTAATTCGCCCAACAGGGACGTTACTTTAGAAGGGGCAGTTGGCATTGCCACTTAACTTGGGACTCAAGAAGTGAAACAAAGTGTGATCTACTTACCGAAACAATTGCAATTTTCATCCATTCGCTTCCAAGATCCACGCTCATAACTGCTACAGACTCCACATGAGGTGACAGCAGAGCAAGTATCACAAGCAGAGAACATGCATAGATCATTCTGATACCCATCTGAAATGAATACAACAATAGCGGAAACATGTTCATTACATTATAGGCAACTCACTCTTATTTCACTCATTAAATGCTGGTCTCATTAGAATTCTTTAAATACCAGACTATAAAATTAACCATGCATCATAGGTTATGTTTATGTCATCGTTTAAAGAGTTATGTCTATGTGGCAGAATTATGTTAGAATACTTTGGCATGCCATAGATGCATTTCAGTATGCAAAAACAGTCGAACTAGAAAATGATAGCCTGGTAAAATGAAAGAAAACATAACCAACATACATGCAATATTGAGTGCATGTTGAACTCAGGTCAATATGTATATAAACTATTCCAAATTGACGTACACTGTTTTTATTGATTGCCTTTCATATCCGTACTGTACATACCTCTCAAATTGCAGCTGAGTGTTATAAAGTGAGCTTTGCTCCTTCACTAATACGTCGGCTTAGTATTTCTGACAGAAAATGCACGGCTAAACATGTGTAAATCAACGAATCCACGATACAGTTACAGCAATGCTTCAATTCCTTCTACCAGCAGCCCTGTCCCATATATTCGCTTGTGTGGCGGAATGGTATTGGTGGGAGTGTTCAGTGATCAGCAAATGATTGGTCGGCTGTGAGCTCTCTAGTTCCTTGGCGGATAAAAACGAAGTGGAATGGTCATCCATTGAAGTGAAGCCGGCATGTGAAGACATCTTGGTCTGGAAATTACACGAGCTTCCGAGCTTAACAAATTCATGTACTAAATTCAAAACGCATTGGAAATTTACCTACATATTTATCGTTAATTAAAAATATAAATAACATCGGGAACTTTAATTCTACATTAAAGAATACTTTGTCCTATGTCCTGACAAAAGAATATTTTGTCCTAAATAGGCTACTAATAAAATAAAAATTTCAGACTTGAAAATATTGTTGGGGGACAAGGTACACATGAGAGAATTCATTAATGGTACAATGAATGCTCTAGAATGCAGACCACAATGCATACTGTATGGTAGATCACAATGGCCAAGCAGAAACCCATGAACAAAAGGAAAACATCTACACACTTACAGAAAGTGCTTTATTATACTGTAAAATATAAGTTAAATTAATTGCAGTATATGGACCATAGGCACCCACCTTGGGGGGGGGGGCAAGGTACTTTCTGCCCCTCCAACATTAAGTTTCTGTCATATAAAGCCTCTATGTATAACCACTAAATATATAATTCTCTCCCCTCCTCCCTTCAACAATGTTTTCAAGCCGGTGTCTCTGATAACACTGGGCAACAAAAAAGAAACTTTTTTTTGTCTCAGAAAGAAAAATATGTGATTCTGATAGCATTTCTTCTCCTGAATTCAAATATGATATCGGTTTTTCTCCATCACGCAAGGTTTCCGAGAGACAGGCATTTATAATTTCAAACACTTTAATATTTTCTACATTCTTAAATACACAATATCCTAACATTCGGACTCACCTAGAGAGTAAGAAATGACGATTTTCTGCTATATTTCGCCTGTGGAGCATCCCTCTTGATGGCCCAACAATAATCGGCCAGCATATTAGGATTCCATTTGCCTTGATATCTCTTTTCTATAGCGGAAATCTCCTGATGAAAGCGTTCCCCGTGCTCATCGCTCACTGCGCCAAGATTTTCCGGGAAGAAATCTAGGTGCGAGTGCAGGAAGTGAATTTTTAAGGACATATTACAGCCCAAATTTTTATAAGATGTTACAAGATCATTGACAATATCACGGTAATTATCCGCCTTTCGATTTCCCAAAAAATGTGAGTTACTTTTTTTGAATGCTTGCCAAGCTGCTTTCTCCAGTGGATTCAATAGTTCCTCAAACTTCTCATCACGCATTAGTGATCGTATTTGTGGACCCACAAATATCCCTTCTTTAATTTTTGCTTCACTAATTTTAGGAAACTTCTGTTTTAAGTACATGAAACCAGGAGTATTGCCCATGGCTTTCACGAAATTCTTCATCAATCCTAGTTTGATATGTAAGGGAGGTAGATACACATTTTTAGGACTACACAATGCGTCATGTTTCACAATTTTATGTCCAGGAATGAATGATTCGCGTTTAGGCCATTCTTTTCTGATGAAATGTTTTTTTTCTGTAACTACTATCCCAAAGACACAAAAAGCAACAGTACTTTGTGTAACCAAGCTGCAGACCAAAAATAAGTGCAATTACCTTCAAATCACCACAAATATTACATTCATACACTGCATATTGAAGCTTTGCCAATATAAATTGAAAGTTTTCATATGTTTCTTTCATACTAGCAGAGTGAGCCACAGGTATCGATGGGAATTTATTTCCATTATGCAGAAGCACTGCTTTTAAACTTGCTTTGGAGGAATCAATGAACAAACGCCATTCTGTTGGGTTATGTTCAATACCAAATGTCTCCATAAGAGAAGAAATGTCATTACAAAACACTAAGCCATTTTCTTCAGAAAAATAGCCTTTAAATTGAGAATGACGACTACGATAAGTACATATCTTTGTATTCTTTTGAAGAAGATTCCATCCTTTTAGCCGGGAACCAAGCATTTCAGACTGGTTTTTGGATAATTTTAAATCTCGTATGAGATCATTAAGATCTTCTTGAGTCAATAAATGAGGCTCAGATGAATAGCTTTGTTCAAAAGTTGTATCACCAAAATCTGTTTCTTCTTCTTCCTTACTTCCATTGGAATCTGAGCTCTCTTCATCTAATGTCACATGTTCTGGAGGCTTTGGTATGGGCAATTCTTCGCTATGTGGAACTGGTCTCATTGCAGATTGCAAGTCAGGGTACACCACTGTATGTTTTGATTTTGACGTAATCCCTTTAATGTTTGTTAAGCAGAAATAACAGTCAGAGGAGTGATCTTTGGGTTCCCTCCAAATCATAGGGATAGCAAATGGCATGTGGCGTGTGCAGTGGCGTAGCAAGCTTATGTGGTACCCGGTGCGGAAAATTTCTTGTCACCCCCCCCCCCCAATTAAATTATTAAAAGTTGGAACAGTTCCAAGTGTTATTTTTTGGATAGTCAAGTTTGTCTTTAAATGCAGCTGCTTCGAATTTATCTGACGTAGGCCTAAGTCGTAAACTCGACGGATTATGCAAAATTAGTAATAATTACATTGTTATATAAGAACAAAACTAAGCTCCGAAATCATGGTATACTATGAATCAACCATCCATAAAGCGATTCGAGTTACCATGTTATCGCCATGTTGTAACCAGTGCTACCAAAGGTGAATATAAGACATAGTTAACCTAATTCAGTCACTTTTGTTAGGATTAAGGAAAGACATACACATCAAGCACATTATGCTGTACATTGTACATTGTAGTGTTAAACGACAATAAATGCTGCTATTATTATTATTGTTATTATTATTAATCTAAAGTACGTTATAGACAGACAGGTATACATTGTTTTCGTGAGCGACAGACTGAGGATGTTACCGTTAATAAAGCGAACATCAAGGCCACAATACACTCCCGAAATTGTGCAAATTTTTATTATTTGAGTGATTTTTTTATATTTTTATATTTTGTTTGCCAAGCGAAATCTCGAACTTAAAAAAAAAATGAATTTTGATAAAAAGACAAAATTTTGTATTTATGTCAGATACCTTTCAAGATGTGAACCGAAGATTGGAGACAAGTTTTCCTTATTTTTACATAAAGAAAGTTTTCTCGAAAACGGCTCTAACGATTTTCATTTTATTTTGCACGGGGGTTGCTTATCCTAAGAGCTAAAACTTTTATTTGAAACACTTTTTCGAAATAATTCTCTGAAGGGTAGTTATAAGCCACCCACTCTGAATACGCGCTCTTTGCAATACGGCCTCTTGCAACGGAAAATCGTACGAAAACAAAATTTTGTATTTGGGTTAGGTACCTTTTGGGGATGTGACACGAAGATTGGCGACAACTTTCTTATTTTTAAGGGGAGGCTAACCTTTATTTGGGCAGAGGAAGTTATGTGAATTATACATAGGCTTGCCAGATTTCTGAAATGTTCAACCGGGACACCGAAATGCCCCTCAGCGTCGCGGATATTCAAGGGTACACACCCTTGGCGGGTTTTTAGAATGTTTTAGAGGGTAGTTTATTCTCAATGCTATGAATAAATAGTTACTGATTAGGAACCTAAACCAGGTGTAATAATAAATAGCATAAGCATATAAATTTAAACATTTTATTTCTAACATGTTAATATTTAAAAATTTACTTAAATAAGAAGAAAGACTTTGAATGAGGAATAAAAATTTGAACAATATTTACATGTACATTTCATTGGCTAGAACTTGTTTTAGAAAGTTTTTTTGTTTGTTTTGTTTTAATCTTGTTGTAAAAATCTTCACAAGCTAATCCGATATTAATTTTACATGTCATAAAGTCTTTAACCGTAGATTCCTTCATCAAACCCCTTTAAAAAAAAAAAACACCCTATCATCAGTCCATGCGTTGTTCATCAAAGAAAATACACTCTCAACTGGTGCTGATGTCGCAGGTACGCAGAAGGCATACTCAACAATCTTGATCAGATTGGGGGCTGCTATGTGATTCTCCTTGAAGTGACCAAACAGCCTGAGCCATTTATCTTCAATGAAATAATCACGTTTCTGGTAGTCTTTTCTTGCTTCCATTGTTTTCACTTTTCATACAGTACAGAAATAAATGACTAAGTAATTATCCTAAATAATCCTTCATAGTTAATTATTTTTAGACTTTTTTGATCATCTAGAAAATCAAATTTAATTTTTACCGGGACGTGAAGTAAACCGGCCGGGACACTGGGATTTTGTCTGAAACCGGGATGTCTGGCAAGCCTAAATTTATACATAATTTTTTATAGGTTGATCCCAATAAATTTCATAAACAAGTAATGTACTTATTTTACGGAACTGTATTATTAATAATCTATTCTTAAATATGCGCACATCCCAGTTAAAAATCTAGATTGAAGGAGACTTCGGAGTCAACTCACATTCGAAGTTTATTTTCATCAATGTCATGACTGCCGCCGCGGGTAGAATTGGTTGCTGCTTAAGTGATATAGGCCTAATCACCAATTGTTGAAGTCTCATTTAAATTAATAAAACTGCAGAGACAAGCATAGGAAGAAATAAACACCCCTTCCCCTTCCCCTAACCATAATATTATTGTTCGTATCAACACAGCGGCCAGTTCAGCCGCGTTTTATTACCTTTCTTGACTGAATTTAAAACTAAAAGAAGTTTCAATACGCATGTTGATTTGTAGAAAGTTAAGCTTATTTAATTGTTTTAAATAATATTATTATTCTATTTAAATTCCCTTGAGCGATTTTTTACTTACAAAGACACATTTTTATTTTGTCACCCCCCGAGTGATGGCACCCGGGGCGGCCCGCACCCCCCGCACCCCCCTTCCTACGCCGCTGGGCGTGTGCCATTCTTCCATGCAGTGAGAAGCCTACTACACGATAAACAACAGATATGTGGGGCCCAGGTCCTTGTTTGGTCCCCCACTTTACACCCAAAATAAAGTTCATAACACTTTTATACTAATGGAGTAAGGTCTCGCCTTTGGGACTTGAGCGTCACTTCACCACATATATAACAAAAGTTGTTAGGATGATTTAAACAAGCTCTAGGTATTTTGTAACTAACAACAAATTAAAAGAAATAAATTTGTAAATATGTAATGTACAATATACAATAATCCAGACACAATGCACTCACAATTACGTGTTTACTGGTTCACTGCTCTCTCACAACTGACATCGTTGTAATGAATGCATGCATGATCATGTTTGTGCCTGTCTGTACAGTCTGAACTTGCACAACAGTAGCAACGGTACCATTTGAGTTAGCTCATTTGGTTCCATCACATTTACAATGCTCTAGGTGTTTTTATTTTACAATAGACAAATGGCCGTTTACTAAAAAAATATATTTAAATCCATTAATTGAAATTGAAATACAAAAAAAAACTGTGGGTGATGGGGAAATTCCGAATACATATTTGAAAACACGATAAAAAACTGCATTAAGTACAACTATTGATACTCATGAGACAAAAATCATGTTGACCAGTGTAATGGATTGATGTTTGGTGCAAGAGGTTCTATTTCCCACTTTATGGCCTCATCCTGCAAACACCTGGAACTCAGTAATTGAGAAATAACTGAGTCTTCAATCAACATTTTTAAAGATTCCATAAAAGAAAAAAAAATTGAAACTTTAAATTGACGTAACTTCTTGTATTTTAGATCTACGATTTTTATGTCATTATTTTCTGTTAAGATTTCTGTAAGGCAACCTCTGAATGGAGGAAAAAATTGTAAATAAATAAAAAGTAGTCTACGCAGTTAAACTCATACTGAACTTTGTATTAATTCCAGTAATCCATAATTTCCAGTTTTAGTTTTTAACTGCCACTTTCTTTTGTTACTTGTTTGTTCTACAAACCACAAAGACGCCTCATTTTGTAGCTGCAGTCATCTAATGCCACAATATTTTTGTTCTACATTAACTCTTCAACCCAAATGATAAAAGATCACTTTATAATTTCTTATATTGGATACAGTATATACTGTTTGTTTAGCTATTCCAGATTCCCCACATACACTTGCAACCATCACATCATTTTTGAGATTTTCAATTTTTTGTGTAAAGAGAGATTACAGTATTTGCATTTTCCCTTTCAATGTTACTGATTTACCAAAGGATATCATGCATTTTGTTTTGTCTACTTAGCATTGATAAATTTTAGTCCTTTCAGGGTTTAATAGCACAGAAAAGGACAAAGGAAGAGAGCAAAAATGATTTACTGCTTTCCAGGGGGGGGGGGGGAAGCTAAGGACAAGATTGTCAGATTCCATCAGACTAGGAGACAAGCACAATAGTATTACTGGTATGCAGAAACTAATTTATTTTTGAGCCTTACAAGAATGCTGTTAAATGTTTTCAAGTTTTTTTGTGTATTTTATTTTCGGAATTTCTATCTGGCTCAATGGGATTTTATTATATTACGTATCAACAAGCCAAAGAATGATAAATTTTATGATCATTGTCCAATATTTTTCAGGACAATATAACACTTGTACTTGTAGTGGTGTGACTGAAAATGTAGAATTTTACCAACAAACTTATTTCAGCATCCCTTTCAAAGTTGTATGGAAATTGGAATAAAGTTGCTCCTTGAGTCATAGGTATACTGAATAGACCATTTGCTAATACCTCACACCAAAAACTGAAACAAAGTCAATCTTCTTCTTGTTTTGGGGCCTTTAAAACATATCTATGAAGTTTTATTGGGGGTCTTCTTGCTTTTCTTTTTTGGTTTAATTTACTACTTGGCTTATAGCATCAAATCTAATTTATACTTAGGCTATAAATATTTAGAATGAATGAAAGACACCTCATAAATATTCCAGTATGGTGCTCCATAAGAAAATAGGTTGTAACCAGAAGTTTTAATTGTACCTGTCTGACAGCCAACCTCTATGGCAAGGCTTTCAAAAAAAATTATCAGATTGATAGCAGAAATTGGAACAAGAGAATCATGTAAACAATACTTCAAAAGGTACAACACTCTTACACTTACCTCTATGTACATTTTAGCTAATCTATATTAATAAAAGGAAGTGTCCGTCCTCCGTCTGTCCTTCTGTCTGTCCGCGATGCCCAGCGAAATCTACTGAACGCAGAGATCTGAAATTTTAAACATAGATGGACTAAAGGGTCGGAAAGTGCACCTCGAAGCCGGAATTTTTATTTTAGCTTTCCTTCGAGAGTTATGAGTGAAAAACGGGCAGAAAACGTGTATTTTTTTGCGATTTCGAAGGATCAGTTTCAGTAATATATTTCAATGTTAAATCAATTACAGCTGGCTTTGGCTATTTTTGTCATCATACCTCATAGCCTACCTTGGAAATAAAAGCATCGCGATCGCTTGAATTTGTAAGTCCATCGTGGACGATTCATTTGTTTAGAGTGTCAAGGCCCGCAGATATATGAAATTTTCAACCTACACGTAAGAAGGATATCAACATAGGCTTAATTATGGTCAAACATTGTTCGATTTGAACGAAACTCACTATACAGGGGTTTTCTGAGCCAAGGAACTGGAACCTGAGGTCGCTTTTCCTAACAGGGGAGGCTACCTAATCGTGGAATACACTCCACGTGATTTAGGTGCTAATAAATATAATGATTTAACTATTATGCACTTAAGTTTTGAAATAATTATCGCGGGGGAAGCCGCGGGCACACGTTATCTTCTATCTTCTATATTAATAAAAGGAAGTGTCTGTCCTCCGTCTGTCCGCGATGCCCAGCGAAATCTACTGAACGCAGAGATCTGAAATTTTATACATAGGCGGACTAAAGGGTCGGAATGTGCACCTCGAAGCCGGAATTTTAATTTTCGCTTTAGTTCGTGAGTTATGAGTGAAAAACGGGCAGAAAACGTGTATTTATTCCGTTTTCGAAGCATGAGTTTTCAGTAATACAAATCAATTACACTAGGCTTTGGCTATTTTTGTCAAACCTTCGACATAAAAGCATCGCGATCTCTTGAATGTTGTAGCTCACGCTGGTCGATTCATTTGTTTTTAATGTCAAGGCACGCAAACATAATGTGAAATTTTCAACCTACACCGAAGAGGATTATTATTATTATTATAGGGATAATCAATATTAGCCTAAATATGGTCAAACGTTGTTCGATTTGGACGAAACTCACTATACAGGGGTTTTCCGGGCCTAGGAACTCGAATCTGAGGTCGCTTTTACCAGGTGACGCTATCTAATCGTGGTATGTAGTCCACGTGATTTAGGTGTTAATAATTATAATTAGGGCCCGAACTTTCATACAGGGAACGAAACGTTGTCGGAGTATGGACTATAGCAAGACGGAGAGGTGAGGTCATCATGTGATGACAACAAGGAAGAGGAGAGGTATAATCGGGGGAAGGTAAAAGTGGTGTACGTACGGTATGGTATTAATTTTATACAATGAACAAAAATGAGAAAGTGTGGCAACATTGTTATTATAATTTACATTTGAACACATTACCATTTGTGAATGTAAAGCACTACATTCAATTTAGTCAACACATTGGTTACAATGGACGACAATATACATTCGCAATGTAGCAAACTTCATTCCCCTTCTATTATCACTTAAACAAAGCTTATACCTGGAAAAGCTTCTTTCCACGTCTGTTGAGGTGATAGGTGCAAACATAAAATACTTGCAGTCTTTGTAGTTACTATCACTGTTTGTTATGCTTTCATTTTCTAGCAAAATACCTCTCACTTGACACAAAAATTCATATCCGCTCTTTTTTCGAAGCACAGTCTTGAATTTTGTTTTGATGTTCTCTGCAGATGGGTTTTCTGGTACCTCACTTACTGTTTTAAATGTTTCTTCTACCAGGTCGACGGCATCATACATTTTCAAGTCTGAAGACTCTAAGAGTTTTATCGCTTTTGCAACACAATGGAAGTTTTGTGTTATATATTGTAGGTCGCAAAATAAGTCATCTGAAAGGAGAGATGTGCTTTCGCAATTGCAGTACTATCATTGGTATCCAATGCATTAATTACGTTTACAATGGATTCATAATTATTTGCATAATACAAGACTGCATCGAGCCAGGTCCCCCATCGAGTGATGACAGGTTGTGGAGGTAAAGGAATTCCTCTTGCGATCGTACGAAATGTCTGTATTCTCGAAGGTGATTTTAAAAATACCTTTTTCATATTAGATACGAAACTGTCCACACTGTCAAAATTGGATCTGATTTCTTCGGCCACTCTGTGTAGTCCATGGGCCAGACACGTTACATGAATCATTCTAGGATACGACACCTTAATATGTTTTGCAGCTTTAACCATATAAGGGGCAGCATCTGTCACGAAAAGAAGCACTTTTTCATGCAATATGCCTTGTGGCCATAGAAGTGACATGGCTTGATTAAACAGACGTGTAAGCGTTGAATGATTTACAGATTCTAACTGCTCACATGTCAACAGATATTTTTTACTGGGGCACTCAGGAGACAGTGTACCAATAATTACGTTTGCTACACATCTCTGTGATACATCTGTAGTTTCGTCTATTGAAACCCAAATCATGTCATCCGCCACATTTTCTCGTATGGTACGTAATACTTGTTCATAGCAATTCCCTAAATAACACTTACGAAGTATGGTGTCTGAGGGAATTTCTTTGTGTGTGTATTTTTCCAGAAATGCTTTGAAGTAAGTGTTGTTTACTTTGTTCAGTGGAATATTAGATTTGATCATCATGTTACACTGATCTTTATAAAATTCAGACTGCCTATGTGACAGAAATGTGTCTCTTGGATGCTCTTTAATGGACAAAAGCTTCATATGTCGAACGTGCTTTTTACTATTGCAGTGATCTTGAATTACTCGTCTAACAATACTTTTTATCTCTATTTTGCATAACTTACATTCAATCCTGTCACCACTTGCTGTAAAATATTCACTCCCAAATTCTTCTGTAAGTTCAGTTATACGTGAATATTTCGATTTTAGTGTTGGAGGCATAACTAGTCATCAGCTCATCACAGTTGCGAGACACACTATGTACGGCTGGCATTGCGACCTGTTCTGTTTTGCTGTACTATGACTATACTTAGGCAATGACGTCACGCTATGCACAAGTCGCAGGTATCTTGCGATCGCCTTCTTGCAGCGATCAGTGTATAAAAGTTCGGACCCTAATTATAATGATTTAACTATTATGCTCTTAATTTTTAATTTTTGAAATAATTATCGCGGGCGAAGCCGCGGGCACATGCTAGTATTACATATGTTAAAGAAATGATCGTCAATGCATAACTACAACACGCGAAGGAAAAATGATTTAGATAAACCACAACTTCACTTAAGTAAAAATATAAAAAGTCACTGCTATCAACAGATAATTTTTTTAAATAAAATTCCATTAAAGATAAGAAATCCTGAAAAAAAAAAAAAACTGTACAATATTCTATCTATTTGGTTCAAAAGCAAAGCGATATACACGGTAGAAGAATTTTTAGAGAGTAATATACCAGAAAATATTATGGATATAAATTTGTATTCTTAGCTTTTTTTGTTATTATATAAAACTATCCAAAAACTGACGAAGCCTATTGTACAAATATATTGTATTTAAAGGTGAATAAAGATTTGATTTGATTTAATTTGGTCTGGAACTCACCGGTTTGGTATGCAAACTGTTAAATGTTTATACTGGCCTCAAAAATTAGTTTAATATGAAACAAATACGAAAAATAGATAAAATGCATAGGAACATTTTGCTACAAAAGCTATATTTACAGTTTACTTATGTTTAATTGTTTACACTGGCCTCAAAAATAATAAGTTTAATATGAAACAAATACAAAAAATAGATAAAATGCATAGGAACATTTTGCTACAAAAGCTATATTTACAGTTTTCTTATGTAATATATTCAATGCTCCATAATATAGCCTTTGCTGTCATGTTATCATGACAATATTTTCTGAATCACATATCCTAGTTTCAATCTGAACTTCCATGTGCTGTGTGATATGTTTAACAAGGATCAGTTCAATTAAATTTTATAAATAGAAATCGTACCCAACAGGCACTTTATAATCTAGCTTTCTGAAGCATGGTATATGGGTATATGTTTGCTGATGACTTTGGACTTAAGGTGTGCTCCAAAAGCTCACAAACATTAGACATTATCTTAGAAAATAGCTCAAAATTACTAAAAGACTGGTGTTCTGCAAATAAACTGTCGTTAAATCTAAACAAAACTAACGACATTAGTTTTAGTTTTAGTAATAGTTCAAATCCAAATAATGATGAAAAACGTAAACTAAAATTCCTAGGTATTGTAATTGACTCAAATCTAAATTGGAACGAACATGTCGATTATACTGCAAATAAACTCAGTAAAGGGCTCTTCTTGCTAAGAAGACTAAGGGAAACGGTTGATACTGAAGCTCTATTAAAGGTCTACTATGCACAAATACATTCAATTCTCATATGGCATAATAATCTGGGGCTATAGCTCACAATGTTCTAAATTACTTGTATTACAGAAAAGGGCAGTCAGAATTATTTCTAATGCTACATGGAAAGCTCACTGTAAACCTATATTCAAAAAACTAAGAATTATGACAGTACCATCTATCTATATATTATCACTTCTTGTATTTACACACACAAACAAAAATATGTTTAAAAAAAATGACGAAATACATAATCACAACACAAGAAATAAAAATAACTTCAGAATTGAACTTTGTCAGTATAGTAAAACTCAAAAAAACTGGAGACATATGGCAACAAAGGTATACAACAGTATACCCAACCATTTAAAGGCACTAAATGTATCCTCATTCACTAAAAGAATGAAGTCAATACTAGTAAATGAAGCACCTTACAGAATTGATGACATTTTTACAATAAATTATCAAAACTATTAGGCCCTATACTAAAACTTGTGTATTAGTATAAGTAATAAATTAAGATTGCGGTAATGTGAATTGTAGATTTAAGTTATATTAATTAATTATAGATATTGTATTGTGTAAATTATTGTGTTGTATTATATGTTTATTGTAATTTCTACTTGTAAGTGTATTGTCATGTAATCATAATATCCCTGGTGTAGTGGAAGAAAGAACTATATAGTTCTAACTACACCAGGTAAAATAAATATTGAATTGAATTGAATTGAATTAATGAACTCATTGCTTAAGCGCACAACTCAAAATGACAGACCAGCACTGAAGTCCACTTAAAAGACATACACAATTTTGTCTCTGGAGGTGTCACTTCTTTTCTATGCAGTTTCCCATTGAAGCCATGGACCGTGAGTCTCATCGCTGCATGCATCAAGTAAGAGTTAGCCCTCTCCCTGCTTCTCTCCACCATCGCTGCTGTTGCATAGAAAGCTGGATCAATTTCTATTCTCTTCCTCTCCTGCTCCTCCACTACTATTTCTGTGTTCACCGTGGAAAGTAGGTGGAGTCTTAGCCTTAGGTCGTCCAGAAAGATCTCCTTGATCAGTTTGTATACCAGTCTGCTTGGCTCTTCGGGATGCGTTTTAGATGCTCCCAGAACAGAATAAAAAGATAAAACGATAGATAAAAGAATAATTACCAGTGGATGCAGTTTATTAATCTCACGACGTTTCGACCCTCTCCTTCGGGTCTTCATCGGGTGACTGGACCTCCCAGAACCTCCCAGAACAGATGTATCCCATATGTGCTGCTCGGAGACACCTTGGTATCGAACAGTTTCATTGTGGTTCCAATGAAAGTTGCCTCATGTTGGGTTCATGTTCCTAATTGCAGCTGCCATCCTTTCTTCAATGCATGCACAAAACAATCTCTCTGATATTTGCAGTGTTATAACCCAAGTATTGGAAGGAATTTTTCATGCAAACTTTTTTCCCATTACAGATAACTTGGTCTTCGTCTGTTAGTCACCCTTCTTTGTGAAATAATAGTAGTTCTGTCTTTCTCCTATTTATCATAATCTCATTCTTTTCTGCCCACACTCTATCCTGTCTACTGCTTTTTGTAACTCCTGTTTGTCCCTGGAGTATATGGTCATGTTGTCTGCATAGAGCAGTAAATCCAATTTGAATTCTCACTTAATTGAAAAATACTGGTAACACATTTGTTTCTATTATCATGAACAAAAAGTTGGAAATGATAATAAGGATAAAACAGATATTAGTTGAAAATAGTCATAGATCAAGGTTGCTGATTTCTAGGACTAATATTTTAGAAATAATTTGCGACTGCCCTAATTGCAAAAGTTGCAGAGACATCACAGACCTTGCCCAACATTTTCAGGTTCCTGCTTTGGACAAACAAAAACACACCAGGTCTCTAAAAAAAGTATTTGCTTCTGTATATATAGACTTGACTTTACTTTTTTCCTGTAACCCCTGTGGTGGGGCAAAGGGGGCCTCCAAGTGGAGGCTAATTTACTAATTTAGTTACGCTTAGTTTCCGATAGAGGGCAGGACAGGTGGTAAGCCTTTCAACCCCCCTCCAGAAACTAAGCTATTACTTGGACGTGAAAGGGCCGAGAAATTTTGTCCACAGGCTCTAATTTAGGCTTGGAGTTCTTTTATGTGCCGTAAATCTACAACATAGCTTAAAGTCCCTCCCGGAGGACTCCGTGCCCAGGATTTTTACATCGTGAAAAATCCATTGACAGCGGCCGGGTTTGATCCTGCAACTTTTGGATCTAGAGGCGGGCACACTACCTCTCGACCACCACAGATAACTGTATATATAGGGTGTATCATAATTAATAGCCCAAACCGAAATGGTTGAAATTATACAGTAGCAGATGCAAAAAAGTTCCAGTAAACATGGATCCGCAAAACAAGCCATGTGACAGAATTATTATTGCGAATGTGTGATTATGAGATACCATTGACTTCATTAAGAAACATCATCCTAAGCAGCATGGCCGTCCGGAAGGGGGGGGGCAGGGTAGGGCCGCTGCCCCTCCCTGGAAATTTTGTTTACACATAAACCTCTAAATAAAATGACTATAAGCAACTTATGTGAAGTATAGTTTAAGTCTCTTCGCGTTGTTTGGATGTAAACGAGCTGACTAGATATGACTATGTAGGAATAATTACTTCCCCTAAACTTGAAACCATTTATACCCAAACATTTTATTACAATGAAGATAAGGCATTTTATATTTTATAATGAGCAGTAATAAATTGTAAGGAGTAAGAAATGTCATGTGAGTGTGTACATCAGAGATGTTTTCTTTGTAACCATGGCCATAGTCCAGCTACAAAATGAAGGATGTTGATGATGATGATGATAATAATAATAATAATAATAATGTGAATAGCAATAATGTGAATAGTAATAATAACAGCAATAATAATATGAATAGTAATAGAAATAATAGCAATAATGTGAATAGTAATAGTAATAGTAATAATAATAATAATAATAATAATAATAAAGTGGTTGTAGTAGCATAGTGATGGTGGTGGTGGCAGTAATTCGTTCATTGGCCCCCCTTGACAAAATTTCTGCAGATGCCCATGCTAAGTAGTACAAATGAATTTGAAGAGTAGACTTTTCATGTAATTGCCATTCTAACAAGGAATATAATTCTACTTTAGTATGTTACATGTTATTAATACCGTACACTCTTCATGATAAAAAGATGTTCAAAGTGTCGTCCTTGCACCTGGCTGCACTTGTCTCTGCAGTGAGTTTTGAATTCTATCAAACACTTCTGGATCATCTTGGAATTCTTGACAAGCACATACAATTCTTTGCTCCAGTACTTCAACAATATCATCAGTGGTGGCTCATAACCGAACATTTGCAATAATAAATCTCACACACAGCTTGTTTGCAGACCCATGTTTATTGGAACTTTTTTGCTTCAGTTATCGTACACTTCCAACAGTTTCGACTTGCGCTATTAATTATGATATATTATGATAAACAACCATGACCATGATAAACAACCATGGACCTCCAATTAATTTAATTCAATCAAATTTCATCATTCACAATTTATTCAAACATACAATGAGCAACACAGTACAAACGTGTATTCTTCACGATTTATGAACTATTACAGAAATATAAAACCATCCGTCAAATTACTTAAAAAGTCTCATAAAGAAAATAAATCCGTCAAATTACTTAAAAAGTCTCATAAAGAAAATAAATTTTGTATCACAAAATATAAATAACACACTGCTGTTTTACAAATGGAAAAAACTGACAAAAATATAAAGAAAATGTCCTTGCAATAATCAACAAAAGCAAACATATCTGAAGGATAAAGGAACAATATCAAAGGGGTCGTTGTGGTGGATTTTGCCCTAGTACATGAAAATAAAAGTACCAGTATTGTAGAGTAGGAAAATCACATATTGAGCAGCAATTTATTTTTATATTATAAATTCTATTACAATTATACTTTTAGGGTATTGAAAAAATTATTAATTCATTTGATGCAAATCTCATATTTTATGGAATCAATGTGTATGAAAGAAATGAATAGTTTCTCCTGAAAATATGAAGTATTATATAGCAAATGGCATAAACTAAAAGCTACATAAACTAAACTATGTGTCTATTTGCTTGAACTGTATGAAGCTATAATGGCAAATACTTAAAATTTTATTATACTTATCTTTTTGAAACAGTAACAACTCCATCGGGTGTCTTAGTGAAACCGTAGAAATTTCTCAGAAAATTAGCAAATTTAATTAATGCAAAATTTATAGATATTTAGATTCACTGCTTACTTAAAATTTCTTATTGTAATAATATACATAGGATAATTATTTTAAAGATGGCTGAAATCGCTCCACTTCTTTGTTTAAGACTGATTAAAACACTGAACTAGTTAACATGAAAACTCATCATATTAACATCTCATCTTTTTAAATTATCTTATTGCACCAACTACCTGATACATTAGGTCAGCTCTAATGGCAACAAATCTCATCTAGAACTCTTTTAGTTTTAGTTTTAATGTAACTAATAGCTATAGCACAGGAAATAAGCAAAATACTATAATGTACTTTTTACCCGATTAAATTTATGATTTCTCTTTTCCAATTATGTGGAAATATTATGAAAATAAAGCATTGGATGATCAAGGCTAACTAGATGAAAGAGCATCAGGCTAAAATCTAAGACATTTGATATTTGTAAAGTAATTTTTTACTCCGAAAACACAGTAAGCATGATATTAAATTGGATTTTTGTATGAAACAAAAGCCACTTTAGTCATTCAAGACATAGAAATGAAGCATTAACATTCAAATTTGCATTGTTAGGTTTTAGACAGGTACAATTATTATGGTCAGAAAATATTGCTACTTAAGGAAAGCACTCTTATATTTATTATAGGTTCAAGCATAAACATTGTTATCGCTTTAGGATTTCAGGAAATACCAAGCTTTCAAACACATCACTAGCCTACTACTGGTTTATTGCATATCAAGTAAATATTAAGTTGTTAACTAGACTCTAGTATGTATGATAATTTCTTGGGATGCTTCTCAGGATTCTAACCCGGTGAAGAGATTTATGTTCTCTGAGCTTTTGGCTGCTAATAGCTCTGCATCTTCTAGGAAGAAGCGATCTAGATGGGGTAAATGGAGCTCCTAACTGAGTTGGTGGAGGGCAGCCAATCACAAGACAGGAAAACTTGAAAATACTGGCGTCCTATTGGTTGGAGTGGCAATCTAATTCAGTTACCCCGATTTTGCCCAGTTTTGTTGGAGGTGGCTTATTACTGGATTCCAAGCTTCTAGTAGTCCTTAATATAATGCCAAATATAGAATTTATTTTAGTCTGCAGAATTAAAATTTGGAAGAGATTGGGTTATCGTTTTGGTATAGTTCAATAATGTAGAAAACCTGCATGTTGGACTCCTAGCTCAAGATAAACTTTATTTCCCTCTATACCATATTCTTCGTACTATAAGACGCTCTGGACCATAAGACGCATCTTGGTTTTAGAATAAAAATTTAAGGAGAAAAAATTAATGTGATTCTAAACAAAAATTCTTCATTGCATACACAAATCATGACTTTTTACAATGGATTCAGTGCAAATCGCTTTCAGTGCACAATGTCAAACTGTTTAGAGATTTAGAAGTTATTGCCTTCATTTAGACCACCCCACAGAGACAACTCCTTTTGTAAGAAAGAGGCCAACATTCCTTTCTTTTCATATTTTATGCCTGGCTTCCCACTACCTTCATTTTACCGGCTGAGACAAGTGCACTGATGTACAGTCTGTGTCAAAATTTGCAACTAAATTATCCTTACAACTCCTTCTTTTATGATTATGGTATTACCGGCAATATTTCTGGTAATTTTAATTTTTGTAGTTTACTTCAGACCATTTTCAAGACTCTGTTTTCAAGGTAAAAAGATGTGTCTTATGGTTCGAAAAATTTGGTAATGTAAATTTCATTGTTAAAGATGTGTTAAACAGAATTCAGTTATTGTATTTTTTATTATCTGAGTTATTCTTTGCTAGTATGGAGGGGAGTTTAGTTATGGTGGTCCAATATACACCTTTTAGTAAAGGTGTTTTGTTACTGAGAGGATAAGAATGAAAAAGTCACTATTGGAATACACTTTAACAAAATACGGGTACATATAATCAAATATAACATACAAAATCTATGTTATAAATTTATTAATACAGGAAGAACGAGATAATTCTTGCACACGTATAACTACTACTGGAGCAAGACAAAGCAACTATTATTTGGACTGATAGGAAACAGTTGTTTCTAGTGTTATTATTTTTCACTGCAGTTACAAAATATAAGAAATAATTTTCTTTAAGGGAAACAGCATACATTTCGCCAAAGTAAACCTCACATTATAAGAACTAGAAACAAACAATTGTCTAAGATCCTATTTTATGTTCTTTATTTTTATTTTGGAAAATAAGATAGTTTCTTTTACTAATACTTTCTGTTGACATTTTCATCTTAGTCAAATCAGATTACAAGATGAATATTTTGTGCTAAAGAAATACATTTTCAAGTTTCTGATCCCATACAATGTTTATCAGACAATGAGAAATCCAATGAAATCAGTGGGAAGTTAAGACAATACAGATACTGCAACACAAAAAAATAAACTTCAGTTACTACTTGCTATTGATGACTTTTCATTAGTAGGTGCAGTACTTAAAGGTATATGGATAAAAAGCTCATCACTGTTAGATCTCATAATATTTTGCAGTTTTGAGATGGTATGAGCCATATTATTGGCTGATGTTTTCATACAACTCCACCCATATATGTCTTTAACTACTGAGAATAGTCTAATGCAAACTGCCTTATATAGATTAATTAGATTATAAATTCACGAAGGTGTCCATGTAAGTTCTAATCTAATGACTTATTAGATCAGGCAATCCAAGCATGTTTTTCTTCCTGTATTTCTGAATACGTATTCTTTACCGAATGAGATGAAGGTTGGTCTGTGAATACACAACTAATGGTCTCTTCTCAATCTGAATTTCTGAAAAGAAGTGTAAATCCCTTATATTCTTCCTTAATCCAAGTAAGGATGCTTTCAGACTAATGCACATACAAATACAAACATTCTGCAATATTAAACACACACTAGTTTACAATATATGAGATATATCTAAGGTACAAAACACGATTTGTATTTAAATTCACCAAATAGCAATCTGCCCAAGATAAAGAATATTATGTATAAATGAAGTAGCCAACAGTCAACTTAGAAACAAGGCAACTGTATTTGTTATAGGTTGAGATATCTCTTATCATTTGCATAATATTGGTAAAATATATAAAGGAATTATTAAAATGTGTATCTATTACAGTAGCTACAAGAAAGCTTACAAAAAGATAAAAGTCTTGATATTTGACATAAGTATTATATAAACATTTTTAGCCCAGTTCTTCAGATAAGATACATCTTTGTCTACAACCTAAATCTACAGACATAAAACACTAAGTACGCCACCAACCTATACAAAGCATCTAAATACTATATAACTTAATGTAATTAAGCCCAGAAACAAATACAGTTGCCTTTTAGAAATAGATGTTTACTGTTCTTGGCGTTAATTCCTACATTATACAGAATGTGTGAAAAATATTTATTCAAACTTTGTTTGCACTTTACTATAATGAATTTAATGAAAGGAAAAAAGGAACAATAACAGTTCTCACACATGGGCCAGGTTACCATCTTACCTCACAGTGCAATCATCGCATTAGCTAGGAACAATGTTGTCGCATTGTTGCTCTATTTTGTTTATTTGTCTATATCTAATATTTTATTTCAATATGGCTTTACTTTTACCGTACACTAAGTAATTTACTATTCTGGGTGTTAATAATACCAAGCACATCAGGTATGGACAAAGATTCTCTGATCATCTGCTAACTGCTGGCTGAACAAGGGATGGTTTGTATAGGTCTTCTACTCTTGTATGTATCTTTTGCTTTCCTCAGAATGTTTAATTATTAAAATCATATGTTAACATTCACACCAGTGGTAAGTTAGTTTTTAAATTATACTTCAATACATTATGTTATTTTTCTTATATCGAATATTTGCAAAATACATATGTCAAAAAGCAGTAAAAGAAGGCAGTTGGTCAGAAGTCAGTTATTGTAATTAGACTTTTTAGTATTCATAGTATATTTGTTGTTGATATTATTCCATGTAAGAAAGCTACCTAAAGTGACATTTTTATATTTGATGTACAGCATTTCAGGATCTATAACAATCATAACAGAAGTAACTTGTATGAGTATTTATTCCAGGAAAATGCATACTTAGTGCATTTCAAGAAATGCTGCCGTAAATGAACACAATGATCCTGTATGAAGAACATGAAAGAAACTTTGGTTATTGCTAAAGCATTGTTAAATTTCCATTAATTCTCACAAGGCATAGGAGGGACAAACATATTAATTTTTGTTTATAGGTATAGTTCTTCTGATACAAGAATACAAACAAAAGTTTGAAAACATATTTATTTCACACAATTTATATGATATGAAACTTGCACAAGTTACTAACAACTTCAATAGGCTAGCTATTCACGCTTTCCAGACATTATTATTGGAATGAGTAAAAAAATAACAATGTATATAAAACCATACTTATTTGATTTGTAATGGTGGTAGCCACAAAAATGGTCTATATGCCTTAATATCCTTTTAAAACAAAATTTCACACTCAGTTTTGTTTCAGTGATTTTCATTAAGGGCAAAACATTTTATATCCTAAATAATTCTAATAATGACTATTAGTACTATTGATATGCAAAGGTTGAGTGACAAGTTTATCCTTAAATTAGGGGGGGGGGGGAGAAAATTCATTTAGCATACCTAGTCTCTGTTAAAGTCAAACTGTAGCAGGGATCTCAAATGCATTTGGCACAGAATTAAATCTCTTTTCGGCATAATCCCAATGGTGTGGACCCGTTCACGCGATATTCACATTACCATGGACTGTGTGATGTTTTTTGTTTATGAGCGAGGCAATGTGACAAACTGTTCTTGTACGGTATATAGTGACAGCAGACGATTTTATGCCGTGCACCAGCCAAGCTCTGCTGTTTTGTTAGGTTAGGAACGTTTATGTTAGTTAAGGAGCACTATACTGAATAGCATGAGGTTTCTATCACAACCACTATTTCTTACGAGCAGCTAGTGGCTTGTACCTTTGTAGGTTTGTCAGACTGTTCAGCCACAATCATATCTCATTTAGCGATATGACGTCACACCTCCGTCCAATCACGAGGACGAAGAGAGAAAAATGGCGGAGAAAAAGGAAGTTTTCGCTTGATCGTGATATAAAAGAAAGTGTATCAATTAGGGTGGGTGGGTCGGACCAAATCATTCGCCGAGACAACATCTCCTCTCCACACATCATCTATAACAAAATTCATGTGATATAAGTGTTTTATGAAGAGAATCTCAGTTCTAAAAAAATGGTGCGCACCAATGGGATTTTACCCTCTTTTCTATTTGTCTTTCTTCACTGATGGACCATTTTTTGACCACCACTGCAGTTACAAAACCAATTAAAATCTCTCTAACTTATAGGGCAACAAAGGAGCTGTTCTTCAGATGATGATATTGGGAAAAGAACAAACTAATCATAAATAATTGGTAATATTATCTATAATAAAACATTTTTGAAGTGAATTTACTAGATTTGTGTCATGTCTTGACACAACTTTTTTTTACTTAGCATTTATGAAAGAGGCATTCATCATCACACTTATATCAAAGTTAACATTAACAGGACATTATGAAGCAGTGGGATTTTTAAGAAGAAACAGGACATCAGTCATCCAGATTCTCTATCCAGTATGTTATACAGTATCTTACAGTACACGTCACGCATAAGATGAAGAAAACCAATACTCCGATGGTTAATTCCAGTGATCTTCCGTTCGTCCAAATTTGAAGACCAATGAACCAACAAAAATAAATGCGTTCTGCAGAAAAAGTCCCACTCCTGGCCATGCAGAAAGTTTTTCTGAAACAAATTGAACCAATAAAAACTAAACTCTCTATATATATCTGCCAGTTTTGAAAGTGGCCATATGATTTCTATGCATTTTGGACGACCCAAGACGGCCACTTAAAAATCTGAAACAACTAGAAGTTACAGGATGAGAAAAAGCATCTATACAAGGTGTTAATGAACAACACCACAATATTTTCCCTGCATATAGAGGGGACTCAGACAACCAAGTTTTATTAGGAATAAATTTTTTCTATTATAGCATAAAATCTCCCCAAGGTATGCCCGCCACTGACTTCTAACTTTTGATAATGCTAAACAAAGGAACAGTGAATTTGGTATAGTGGTCGGGTCAACTGTGAAAAAATGATCGATAGCTTCCAACACTAAGCAAAGAACACAAACGGAACTTGGTTATTAATAGTTATGAATTAAAAAAATTTTAAAATAAAAACTAATGCAGCAGTGGCCATGTGATTGGTCTGTAAATTTTGCAAATTATGAAAACTCTAAATTATGATATCGCATTAACAGAGTTATGAATAAAAAAAATTTAAAAATAAAAACTAATGCAGCAGTGGCCATGTGATTAGTCTGTAAATTTTGCAAATTATGAAAACTCTAAATTATGATATCGCTATTGATGAACGAATAAGAACCAGATTCTTATCAATTCTTTTTTTTTTATCTTTTTTGTTCTTAAATTTTTAAACTCCTTCTATCTCTCTCTCTCTCTCTATATATCTCTCTCTCTCTCTCTCTCTCTCTCTATATATATATATATATATATATATATATATATTCTTTAGATCAAGTTATAAATAATGTAGATAACCTATGTACTTATAAATTATTAATACAAATTGTACAACACCTCTGTACTTAAAGGCCTCTGATAGCAATCCAGGACAGAGGCCAATAAGTATTAAATAAATAAATACATATATAATAATAATAATAATAATAATAATAACAAATTCTTACTGACCACTAACATGAGAATTAAATTGTAATGACTTTAATGCCCTGTAACATAAACATTTTACGTCAAAGAGCATAAATCTCCTAATAAAAGTTGCTTGTCAATGCCTCCTCTATATGAGGGGGAAAATATTAGGGCGTTGTTCATTAAATCCTGTATAAATGGTTTTATAACAATATCTATGCAATTTGGATATCTCTAAATGATATGCACAAAACTGTGATTTTTTAAAACTCAGCTTTGTTTATACCCATCTGAATATTTAAGTCGTATCACGTATCTGGTTCTGTGTGTATAGGCCTACTAGTAAACCATGTGACTATTGTAGGTGCATCTGTCTTCTATTGGTTGATGTGTTATGGTTTCTGTTACTTTCAACTGATATTCAATTTTAATGTATATGATACAGGATGAAATAGCAGTAAATAAGTAAATAAGTAAATATCCAATTTGGCATTTGCCTTTATGGCCAAGAAAACTGTGAATTGTTTGACTGCAGTAAATAATACAAAAAGTAATTAACATATTTCTATCAATATTTTGGAACACAATGTAAAGTGCGCATACATTTTTAGAAATAACAATAAAGAAGAAATGGAGATAAGAAGCTTCCAAGGTAGAGACTGGACAGACAAGTTGAAGAGTGAGGAACAGCATCTATGCAAATTGTCATATCACACTTAATATGCATTTTGGACACCTAATGACTGGTTTAAAATTCTGAATTGTAAGATTGATCTCAGTAACCTAAACATGAAAGGCAATGAAAAAATGTCCAGGAATTTTGGTACACAATGTAAAATGTGGAAGAATCTGGAATAGTTACACTAAAGAAGAAATGGGGGCAAGGAGTTTGTACAATAACTAGAAGTAGATGGAGTAAGAAACTGCATCTATCTAAATAAAGATAAAGTTGGTCAAGAGCAAGTTCGACTCCTGTAAGTAGACTTCTGTACAGTCAGTGCCTTTATAACTTGCTTGCCTAGCTGCAAAAATAATTAAAAAGATATCATTAACAAACAAAAAAACAGCCTATGGGCATCAACTTATTTTATCAAAATTACAATGTTAATATAATTGTCGATCAGCCTTTGTAAATGCTTAAATATAGGTCTACTTGTTTCTACTGCTATATATGCCTATCAGTGAAATCCTAAACTAAATCAACAGTTCATAGAGATTTAATCATTTTAATCCAGTTACCTAAATTTGAACTGTAACTTATAACTTATTTGTGTTCAATTTTGTTGCATTTTAGAGTCAACTTACCTTCCTTATAAGCAACGTAATCTGCAAATAATATCCAGCAGGAAGCTATTACTGCTCCAAATCCCATCACAAAACCTCCAAACAGCCAGAATCGAGCTCCACGAGACCCGAAACATCCCCCTGAGTATGCATCACCTCTAATTTGAGCATTAGAAACAGAGTTTATCCTGGAAAAAACAAGGTACCGGTAGTTATGATTTACACATTTTCCATAAAAGTATACCTTTACATATGAAGTTATATTTTACTAACACTTACATAAATAATGATAATGTTCCAAAAACTCCACAGACATGGTATGCTTTATTGAACTGTATGGGATCTGAATAAGCTGCCTGCACATCTATGATGAACCACCATCCCATGAAAAACTGTAAAATAAGCATCAAATTAACAGTAAGTTATACAGGGTTTTTATTATAAGTTGAGACGGGGTGACCGGTGTTTTCACTCTCCGCTACGGAGTCCGCATTAACCGCGGGCGGCACGCGCGCGGCTTCCCTGCTTAAAGTGTAGGCTATATAGGCTTACCTTATAACATATGTTGGAAGTGTCGTTTTTCCTTTGTTATACAGGCATTGTTTCTGGAAACCACATTCTGGCTGA
This sequence comes from Ectobius pallidus, assembly GCA_964059195.1. Taxonomy (NCBI): domain Eukaryota; kingdom Metazoa; phylum Arthropoda; class Insecta; order Blattodea; family Ectobiidae; genus Ectobius; species Ectobius pallidus. Next base: position 79,466,272 of record CAXKWD010000006.1, read on the forward strand.
CGCGAGTGAGTTCATCCACTGTAATGCCCCTAATTTAATTCGTAATGTTTTCTTTCAGTTCCTCCAATGTGTGAGGATTTGTTCGATAAACTCACTCGCGTCAGCCAGAATGTGGTTTCCAGATACAATGCCTGTATAACACAGGAAGGACGACACTTCCAACATATGTTATAAGGTAAGATGTAATACTTTATATAGCCTACACTTTAAGCAGGGAAGCCGCGTGCATGCCGCCCACGGCTAATGCGGACTCCGTAGCGGAGAGTGAAAACACCGGTCGCCCCGTCTCAACTTATAATAAAGACCCTGTACATTATACAATTGGCTAGGTCTATATGGTAATACGCATGGTAATACTTAGTAGTCCAACATATCTATAGGTTGTAATTGACAGACATTATTGCTTTCTTAATTTATAAAGTTTAAGTTCATAAAAATGTGCATGACACATTTTAAATACTGCCTTACAACACTTTATAGAAAGTAACAATATAATACTTTCCCTTAATACAGTGAGTCCCACGCAAGAGTTGGCCAATGACGCGGGTTTCTGCTTCTCGGTTGGCACAGCTCCAACTCACGAGCGATCGGGTGAAACATCTACGCAAATAAAGCCGCGATCGGTGTAATGATTCAGGTTCTCAAATTTACAGTTAAAATTACAATGAAAATAACCACATACCTCATCACAAGTGATGTTGGAAATGTTCTCTTGCATCCACACAATACTGGCACCTTTTTAGGTAATTTTCTTTCACGCGCATAAGTTCATCTTCCGCGACAGAGTTAATTTCTCTTGTGATAGGCCTATGTGATATTGTCTTTAAGTTCTCCTAACAATATGTAAATACTATTTATGGGGAAACTTGAAAAATAAAGTGTATATGTCAATTTCCCATACATTAGAAGAATTTAAAGACAATATCACAAGAGAAATTAACTCTATCTCAGAAGCTGAACTTATGCGCGTGAAAGAAAATTACCTAAAAAGGTGCCAGTATTGTGTGGATGCAAGAGGAAAACATTTCCAACATCTCATGTGATGAGGTACGTGGTTATTTTCATTGTAATTTTAACTGTAAATGTGAGAACATGAACCATTACACTGATCACGACTTTATTTGCGTAGATATTTCACCCGAACGCTTGGAAGTTGGAGTTGTGCCTGCCGCGACACAGAAACCCGCGTCATTGGCCAACTCTTGTGTGGGACTCACTGTACTAAATGAAGAGCACACAAATGTGTATTATTGTTTGCTGAGTTCCAATAATGATTGTGTTCGTCTGTTGCACTTGCTGAAGTGGTATCGTTCACATTTCTTTCCACATAATACACAAGTACACTGCTCTGAGGGCTCATGAAACCCTTGCCTTGTACACAGCCTTGGACAGCCAGTCTGTTGAGGGTGCTTCTCGTCTCATTGTTTGGCTCTGTCCAGGATCGATTCAGCATGGCGTCAGTTGAATAGAAGTCCATATCGATTTCCGCTTGCTTCTTGCACCTGGTCTGCAAGTGTTGCATTTCCAAATAGACCTACTTTCCCTTAATTTACGGGCCTAAGATACGGTATGAATACTTTATTAAATATATATGGTCAGCTCTGAGCCATTTCATAAATGAGTAACTTGTAGAAAAGAATTTAGTGTAGTGCTTTACAACTACAGAATCGATTATTACTAGTACCCAGGTCTTACAGAATAACAATGAATGCAAACCACACTGGGTCTCCTGCATGCTTCATTTAATATGAAACATCAAAGTTAATAAGATAAGATAATTATTTATTGTCGAACATGGGGATACATGTATGACATTGTCAATCAACAAACACACTCCTTGCTGCTGTCAGACAAAAAAAGTTACGAAAGCTTAACAAAGTTAAAATATTCATCCAGGCCTACTGTATTTCCAAGAAGTGAATTTCCCCTGCCACTAACTGTAAATGTAGTGCGGTGGAATGAGGAAGCTATGTTAAGAAGTCTGATAGACACCCTGCGTGAGGGTGGAGCAGGTAGAAACAGCCCTTCAAACAATGAGACATTCCAAACTTTCACTTCTTTTAGTTCAGTGTCCATTCAGCTGTTAAACACTACACTGCAGTTATTGAGTTACAGTTACTCACTTACATGATTTTCAACCTCTTTGTGTACTGTAGCACTGGACATATACTGTAATAAATTGAGTTACTGTACAGTATTTTATTTTGTGCTAAAGTTCTCTACTTGCCTTTTATTTAATTTTTCTTTCATAATACAGTACAGTAAATTAATACAGTTCTGTATTATCCCATTTTTATTTTCGAAATTAAATTTCATTTTAGTGCCACCCTCGCTTTGGGCCACTAAATGTTAGAGAGCGAATGGTGGCATTATATCGAGGGTTGACTGTAATAGTAAAGTAGGAGTGAGCACAGAGTATTCAGAAATCTGGAATTTATGCACTAAAACACGTAATATCAACTGTCCCCCCTGCTGTGGTTTGCATCAATCTGGGACTTAAGGACTCAAAGAAGAAGAAAAATTGTTGCGTTACGGAAGGAACGTTTCATACCCTTTCTGACATGTATACACACACACTCAACCATAAGAGGAAGAAAAAAAAGAGGTAATATTTTAAATCAATAAGGTACTGTAGCTCTCATACTAACTTACTTCCTGCTATGTGCAGTCTTCTGTTTATAGTTCCACAATCTGATGATAGGATAGCACGAGTGCTCTAGACAAAAGAGGATTTTTTAAATTACTCACCGCCAAATTCAAATGTAATAAATTCATATATACTGCTTTCTCTTTGTGTTTTTCCATTTTCTCTAATCTAGGTACCGGTAAGATGCTATTTTTTGCCTCTGACATTAGCTCTTGTAACTCTCACATGACTTTCTCCATCTTAAGCATTAAATTTACTATTTTCCTTTCTCTGATTCCAGCTCTTGGAACATTTACACAACTTTCTCTGTCTTAAGTTAAGCATTAAATTTGCTATTTTCTCATGATGGATCCCAACTCTTGGAAAAGTCACATGACTTTCTCTAAGTACATGAAGCATTAAATTTACTATTTTTTGCATCTGATTCTAGTTCATGAAACACTCCTCTACTCCAAGAAAGCTTTTGCTATTTTTTCACCTATGATTTTTGGATGGATGGAATGATGGGTAGGTGGAAGGATGGGAGGTTGGATGGTTCAATGGATGCATGCATGGGTGGTTTAATGGATGGAATGAATGATGGATGTTATAATTTATAGAGTGGGTTGATTATAGGATTGGTAGATGACTTTGAGCTTCCAAACTTCATTGCCCCTATTTAGTTGCTTAAAGAGTGATATTTGTTAGAGAAAGGGAGGGGATACGAGGAGGAAAAATAAGATAGAAGCTGGGAAAGAGATGGGTTTGGAGAGATTAGCCTCTCTCTCTCTCTCTCTTATATCACATACAAAATCTTGCTTAGAATAGAGCATATGAGTGTTCCCAGTTCTGGAAACAGATGGGAGAAAGATGCAAATTTAATGCTGAATGTAGAGAATGTCATAACATTGTTCAAGCATGAAGAATAAAAAAAATTAAATTTAAAAAAAAAAAACACACACACACGCTATGAAATTTTCTATGTTCTGTTACAGAACCAACAATGAGAAAATAGGCTACTGCTATTCAACGCTCATTTCAAACAAAATCAAGATTCTGAATGAACAAATTTTCCCAGACTTTTGAAGTTTGTATAAAAAATAAAATCAGGTAAACTGATGTAACAAAGTGCTATGGTAGAATGCATTTTCTTAATCAGTTATAATTGCAATTATGATATGGACAAAATTAAGTTATTTTAAAATCATTTCCAAGTCAAGCTCCAGATTGATTCATAAAGCAGGACTTGCAGAAGAACAAAGGTCTAGTTTTTTTAAAAATCAGATTAACATCGTCCACCATCAGCAGAAATGTACAGATTTGTGATATCTTTGACAATCGCACTCACATAAAAATAAAAATGTCAAATTGGCCGGCTACGGGACTTGAACCAGGGACCTCCAGAATGTGAGTCCAAGACATTACCATCTCTGCCACCTCACTCAGTTTAACGATATAGTTTGATATGCTTATGTGAAGGAATAGTATAATTTGTCAACGCTAAATGTATTGCAACTTCCAAAGCCATAACTTATAGGGTTACTGTACCGGTAGTTGACCATGCACCTATAGTTGACCAAATCAGCATATAATAAGGCAGTGTTTTGTTGTGCTAAACCAAAGAGTATAAAATTATATGTCATTTGAAAGAGTAGGGATTGCCTCACCAAATACAATTATCAGGTACTGAATCTACTGAATGGTTGCCATTCTTTAGCATTGTTTTCTGGTGGTGCAACGTAGCTTGCTTCAGATATTAATAAAGAAGGTAAGCTGCGCATTTTTCTATTATTCTTGTACACCCATACTGAATAATGAAATATTCATTTCTTTTGTAATTCATGTGATTAAAATGCACATTACTTAATGCTACTGACCTATTGCTAACAACTAGTTTTTGATTGTTAGGGCAAGAAAAGGCTGGACAACTGCTAAACACCAAAATGGCCAGGTATCTAGTAGTTGACCACTAGCGGTCAACAAATGGTATCCCTTACTCTAGTAGTTGACCAGCACCTTACAAGTGATATTTATGGTCCATCATAAGAAAAACTGCAAGGAAATATGGCATACCAAATTCTTCATTCCTAATTAAACTAAAATGTACTGTTCCTGTTAAAAATTTAGGAAAATTTACTTGTTTCTTGGGATATTTCCTTGTGCAAAAGAAGTGTCTGGCAATAAAAAGGCACACAATGTTTGAAACTGTTAAAGAAACTGTAAAACAAGATTTTAAAGATAATTGCAAATAGTAAAATTCCTTTTAAAAACAACAAACCAGGAAGACGTTGGTTCGAATCGTTCATGACGTGGCATCCAATAATGTCAGAAAGGTATTTAGAGGGTATTAATACAGCTCGAGCAGATGTGGAAGAAATAGAAACTGGTTCAATGAATTGCATGCTTATGTAAAAGAAGAGAATGTACTGGATATTTTGAAAGATCCTTCAAGAATGTTTAGGCCTAATGCAGACGAGTCAGGCTTTTCAACTTGCCCCAAAAGTGGAAAGGGGGGGAGTAAAGTGTTTCCTACACAGGACGTGAAGCCCATTAGGGTCCAGGAAGTTGAGGCTCCCAGACATTTTTTTAGACATTCAGCACATGAAGGTGGTAAGGTTTATAGCCATATGCAACAGCCGCCTTTACTCCCAGGGCCATAGTGCACCAGAAGGATTAGGCAAATTGAAAAACACCAGCCGTCTTTACCCCCAGGGTCATAGTGCCACCAGAAGGATTAGGCAAATTGAAAAATTCCAACGTCCTCATCTGGAATCTAACCCATGACCTTCCAGTTAGGAACCTGTATAAAATAATATCTGGTAATGAAAAATAGGCTAAAACAGTTCCGATTAATTTCAGTGCCTGTGTTTCAGTAGCACCTCTAATGTTTGTTTCCTCTCTAAAAACTTTCTAAGGACATAACTAACATCAGCAAATTTTAATGGAACTTGGGGAATTGGTAGATCAAGAAATGGGTAGATAACAGGTGCTACAAATTAGAATAGACAATATTGCAGATGTGTTGATTTCATGGGTGTAGAGGTAGCAAATTATGTTTCCGATCCTTCTATTAGTGAACTTACGTAGGCCTACACAATGTCTCTAAACTTTGTTCTGATAATGACATTATGCAGTTTGCTTTATTGCTAAATGCAATACATATTCTGCAACCTGCAACCATATCATTTGCATATATTTTCTAACAAAATTCATTAAAATGAATTGTGGTCAACTACTGGTGCAAGCGGTGGTCAAGAACTGGGTAGTAGTGGTCAACTACAGGTACATCACAACAAATTATTTTTGAGCGGAGATAAGTTGTACACCAATTGTTTAACATCGAAAACTTTTATATGCAGTTTGTAAAGCAGGTTTCAAACTTTCTTTTACATTAATTAAATATTCAATTCTTGCAGTATTGTGTATTATATTCTTTATCAAAGAAATAAAATGCCTTAAATGGTCAACTACTGGTACAGTAACCCTATATGAACATTCTAAAACAATGTTGTCATGATAACTGATTTGCATCTGATAAATTCTTTCTAATATATTTCCATAAAATAGGTACTAAATTGGCTTTACTCCGATACCGGTCAACCGATTTGGTCCAATATCAATAGGCTTCTTCCCATGGACGTTATAAATGCGTATACCAAGTTTAATGAAAAATCCGATATCTAAAGCGTATTTGAGTTATCGTGTGTACAGACACACGGATGGAAGGACAGACATTTTCCCATCCCATCTTATAAAGTACCATTCTGTCATTTAATAATATCAATAGCTTTGTGCATATGCCTAGTGTGTTTTTGTTGATGTCAAGTCTATGGTCTGATGAGAATATAAATTAAGTGTAAACTTAGATAAGTCAGAATTATGTACGTCAAATTAGATTTTGACAGCCTATAACTTGTCGGAAATTTGCTGCATATTTAGCCAAAAAGAATAAAAAAAAGTCTTGCTAAAAAGCTATCAAAGTAATTAAAAGTTTAAGTTTAAGAAAAATGCATTGTAATAATCAATGTTCACTACTCAATATTTGTTTTTGTCTGGCTAAAAAATTATCAGATCATCGTTAGGGTTCATATTGAATAAATGCCTATGTCATGCTGTTGTTCGAAGTAACTTATAGCTCTAAGTTTAAAAAGATTGCAAGATCAGTCAGTGTTCATAATATTATGGCATTCCAGGCATGTTTCCCTTCTGACTACAACAATATTGTATGAAGTTCATGCTAGCCTAATTGTTGATCTTCAGAACTGAAAGGGATATGACAATATTATTGTAAATAAAGAACACAAGAAGTGAGGTGATGGAATGATAGCTAGCCTATATAGCCAAGATACCCATAAGAACAGTTCTTACTCATCTTTCAGCAGCAGTTTTAGGCCTATCATTTTACTACTTATTCAACATTTATCAAGGCAAAATACATCTTCTAAGGCACTGGTCAGTAAAACACAGTAACTAAATAGAAAATATTTTCTGAAAGCATTGGAATTGTACTTAACACGCAACTGCAAAATAAATTAACACCTTCTGTACAACAAATTGATCTTAAACTTTTAAAAGGCTCGTAATTTCGCAAAAAATCATTAACAACAAATTAAACACGATCAAATTAAACAAGGACTGTCCCAAAGAATTGAGGTTACTTACCAAAATACCTGCTACAATAGAAGCAATTGCGTTTCTTTTATCATCGCCTTCAAACCACACACACGGAGGTAGCTGTATGTTCTCAAGACACCCAGCCATGCCTTGTTTTTATTTGAAAGTGTTCTTAAAAACCTCCCTTCTTCCAGCAACAAAACGTCAATGAATCACACACCACAACACTCCTATCTTGTTTAGTTGTTCCCCTAATCCCCTTTCACCTATGCCCTCTCCATAGAGGAAACTCGAACGGATAGACATGTCATGTATGATGCAATAAGCATTACCTCCTTGTAGAGCGGGTAGTATAAAATCAGGCAAACAAAACATTCACATTTATTCGCTAAATTTATAAATATCTTCTAACTTATTACAATATTATTTGCATGTGCTGGTTTATAAATTAGGTATTTTATCAGATATCAGGCGACTATATTAATTTGAAAAGTGCTGATTCTGATAATTAGAAAGAAAAGAGCTACCGTACATAGAAACAATTAATTTAGTCTATCACCATTAAAGGCTGCACAATTTTAATATAACATTAATGACTAAACATCAGTAAAGGTAAAGTGTTCCCTATACAGACCATGGAGGCCCAGAGGGTTTCAGGAGGTTGAGGCTCCCAGATTTTGGAGATTCGGCACGTGAAGGTGGTAAGGTTGTTAGCCTTACGCACCAGCTGCCTTTACCCCCAGGATTACTCCTGGTACTCATTTCTGTTAGAGGCTGAGTCGACCCCAGGTTCATAGTGCCACCAGAAGGATATAGGCCAATTGAAAAACTCAGACCTCATCGGGGATCGAACCCGCGACCTTCCGGTTTGTAGCGCAGCGCCTCAACCACTACACTACGGCGTACCCCAAAACATCAGTAGTCATCAGTTATAATTTTGAACTGCACATGAAAAACACTTTAAACTAATACCATATGTGGCATAGGAAGGGGGGTGCAGGCCACCATACGTGACATCACTCAGGGGGTGGCAAAAAAAAAATGTTTTAAATGAGTAAAAAATGGCTCAGGACGCTTTAAAGATTAATATTATTTAAAACAAATTTAAGAACTTTCAACAAGTCAACATATGTACTAGAACTTTTTAATTCAATCAACAAAGGTATTTAAATGCAGCTGAACTGGTCACTGTGTAGTGACGAACATATGGATAGGGGGAGGGGTGTTTTATTTCTGTTGATGCTTGTCTTTGCAGTTTTTAAATTTACATGAGGAGACGTCAACAATCTGTGATATTTGATACCATCACTCAACCCAAAACTAATCCTACCCGCTGCGTGTTGGCCAATCATTCCATGTCACAGACTGAAATTATATGAAAAAAGTCCACTGTATGCTGGTATTAAGGCCTATAACAAACTGCCTGACATGATCAGGGACATTACAGAATTAAATTTATTTAATAAGAAAGTGAAGACCCTACTCTTAGATAAGGCATACTACTCAGTTGCCGAATACATGGCAGACAACTTACAACTGGTAGTGTAGTGTACCCTGAGGATGATGTCACTATTCAAACAATTTTTAATTACGGACTGCAAAGTAGTCTACAAATATTTATATTTTTTGTTATTATAATGTTTGTCCACTATTGTATTTCCTTTTCTTTTCTTTTCTTGTATTATACATTTCCTTTTTCTTTTCTAGTGTTATACATTTGCTTTTCTTTTCTAGTGTTATATATTCTAATCTGACGAGTCATCTGTTTACTTGAGCAATGCTCAACCAACTGTAAGCGTTTATGACAATAAAGTATCTTATCTTATCTTATCTGTCTTTCTTTTGAGTTAGATGTGCACTATTGAATTAGTTTTTGTTACATTTTTAGTATTTGATTGATCTTGATCATCATCAGCTTTATGATAGTGAATTTGGTAACATAAACGTTTTGAATGTTATAATGTGTGCATTGAGAATTGTCAATTACAGTATATTAAAGGCCTGTATAAAAAAGTTATCTAATCTTACTCTAACACAAACATACTATGGATTAAGTTAATACATCTTGCTATTTAAAAAAAATTTCAATAGATGGTGAGATAAAAGGGCAGATAGGACAGACGACGGGATCTAAATTATTACATGACCCGTTACTATTTTTGGGGTGGATTCCCATAAAGCTATTTCTGTTTTAATAGGAGAAAGGAATTCACAAAACTGCTGAGTGTTATGTTGTTTTTGTTCTTCAGAACCCGTAGAAATCACATTAAAGTTATGAATATGAAATCGTAGGCTTCCGTGGCCCAAGTTGACAATAAAATCTTCTTGGCTTCTGGGTATCTGCTGCATCATATTTAAGATATTTGGCTTCTGGGTATCTGCCGCATCATATTTAAGATGTCTGCCAACGTTTTGACCATCTTGCCATGGTCTTTATCAAGGCTACTGCTACTTTATCAAGACTACAGCAAGATAGTCGAAATGTCGGCAGACATCTTAAATATGACGTGGCAGATACCAGCAAGCCAAGAAGATTGTTTTTAGTTATGAAGCCACTTTGTATATGTACAAAACACCACTAAAATGAGTAAGTGTATGGCAAATTTTAAAGAGGTTTAGTTGAGCAGGCTCTCACCAGTACTCAGTTCTGGTAGTTCCAAAAATATGTCAAGTTGGGTCCGGAAGTTGTAAGGAACAGCTCTTTCTTCACTTTTTATTACCCCAATAATTTTTTCGCTTCACATAATACTAGAAATGGAATTAGTCATCTAGTAGTGGATCAACTGGATGATTTCTATTGGTATCATTCATTTCGCCTACACCCTAACTACCTTATGCTTACCTTGACTTTCAATAATGCTTTTGCCAGAAGTATGTGAATTCTCTTTTTTGTGTTTTGTATTTCTGAAATAATGTCTTAGAAGATCTAGATCACACCAAAAGATATCTACAGATCGTTGGAATCAGTTTTGAGAAGTGTGGTATCAAAATAAGAAATCTGAAGATAGTTTTAAAATAAAAAAGAAATGAGATTATGGAGAAAGCACTGCAGTTTGCAAGGAACACCTGTGAAGAGATGGACATTCCGTAGGTGAAAAGGACCGTTAGAAAGAAGAAAATGATGCCTGGAGAAAAGGTTCATGATGAACCATCGATGCTGTAGGAAGAAATGGAAAGATCAATTTTGGAGTGTATTGACAGGTTTTATTCAGAAATCAACACACGCTGCAAAGCCAAGGACAACCTTAGTGTATTACACATTAATGTGCAAGGCTTACACAATAAAATGAATGACCTGGAAGTATATCTAAGTGCTGAAAAATATTCCATTTTATCAATAAATGAACACTGGATGAAGGATGATGAGATACCTCACTATAATTTTAAAGAATTTCATCTAGGAAGCTTCTTTTGTCGAAGCATATATGACAGGGGTGGAGTTTGTTTATACATAGCAAATCGCCTCACAAGCCACACAATGAACAAAGTGAACGAGTTGTCAGTTGAGAAACATGCTGAATTTGCAGCAGTGAAACTTCAAGGGTTTAATGTAATTGTAATTTCTGCTTATAGGTCGCCCAAGGGCGACATCCATGTGTTTTTAGAACGTGTTCAGCGAGTCTTCGATTTGGTTATAGTAAATAGTAAAACTAGGGTTGTTTTCTGTGCGGACCTGAACATTGACGTTAATAAGCAATGTACTTCATTGACTTTATTTTTAGAAATTCTCAAACAGTATGGGCTCCATTATGTAAATAGTATGCCTACCAGGTTAAATTCTTGCTTGGACAATATTCTTACCAATTATGAAAAGAGTGAATATGAATGTGGAATTGTTGATCTCAATATTGCGGATCACGATGGAATTTGGTTTGTCGTTAACAGTATTATTCCTGATATTTGTGACTCTAGTGCTCCGAAACTAATTAGAAGGATTTCCGAGGACAAAATCTGTCATTATCGACAGTTGTTAAGAGATATTGACTGGTCTTCTAGATTGGTGTATGGTAACTGCTCTCTTAACTTCAAAGCATTCTTTTACACTTTGCTGGATTTATATGAGGAATGTTTCAAGTGGGAACTTATTAAACCTAAAATAAGGCATAGTGCTAAAAATAATTCGTGGTACACTGCCGAGTTAATGACTCTGCGTGACCGGATTATGCTATTGAAGAATATTAACAGAGGTTCTAACTGTGAGCGTTTAACTAAATTGATTGCTGATGTAAGAAAGACGTATAAATACAAAGTGAACCAAGCTAAGATTAAGTATAACGAAAGTTTAATTTTCAACGCAAACAATAAGTGCAAAATGGCATGGAAAATCATCAATGGGGAATCAGGAAAGTGTAAGCCGAGCTATCCTATTGAAAATTTGGGGGTAGAGGATTTTAGTAAGCACTTTACAGATTCGGTGTTTGAAATCAAGAAGTCAATACCTTCTCCCACTATTGGTTCTGAAGTTTTTTTAAATGAAATGGGCTCCATAAAGTGTAATTTTAAATGGAAACTTGTTGATCATAACGATGTATATGATGTTGTTAACAAACTCAGTAATTCTAAAAGCCAGGATATTTATGGCTTTTCAAACTTTTTGTTTAAGTCAATACTGAACTGTATTTTAAACCCTTTAGTGTTTTTAATTAATCAGTGCTTGGATGAAGGTCAGTTTCCAGACATGCTTAAGTTATCGAAGGTGATTCCGATACATAAAAAGGGCGAAAGATGTTTAGTAGCAAATTACAGACCTGTGTCATTGGTACCCATTTTATCTAAAATTATAGAAGGTGTTATGTTGAGTCAGATGGTCACCTATTTTGAAAACAACAATCTACTTTGTGACCAACAATTTGGTTTTAGAATGGGCAGGTCTACAACTTTGGCTGCTGAGTGTGTTGTTAACTGGATTTTGCATGAGCTGGAAAAAAAGAATTTTGCCGTAGCTAGTCTATGCGACCTTAGTAAGGCCTTCGATTGTTTGCCTCATGAGGTGATATTGAATAACTTAAGTAAGTTCTATGGTGTTAAGGACACTGAAAATAATATTATACAGTCCTACCTTTGTAATAGACAACAAATAGTTGAGGTGGATGGTGTTAGATCTTCAGAGAAACCTGTTACTATTGGGGTGCCTCAGGGTTCTTTATTGGGGCCTTTTCTGTTTCTTATTGCGGTAAATGATCTTCCTGCTGCGATACCAGAAAAAATAACTGCATATGCTGATGATACAACTGTACTGAAAGCATTTAACGACTACAAAGAGATTGATATGAATAATACTTTGGCTAGGCTGACTAATTGGTTTAATGCCAATGGACTGGGGCTGAACCTGAGTAAAACCCAGACTATTGTATTTAGTCTCAGAAACACCGAAGAAATTTCGAAACCTGTAAATTTATTGGGGTTTTGGATGGACAGTAAGTTGGATTGGCATTGCCACATTGAACATATTTGCAGTAAGCTGTCTAAGGTAATTTATCTATTGAGAAGACTCAAACAGCTTCTTCCACCTAGCACATTATTACATGCTTACTTTGCTTTTTTTCATTCTCATCTAAATTATGGGGTAATTCTGTGGGGAAATAGTACGGGTGCAAAAAATGTATTTCTTCTTCAAAAGAAGGCAGTAAGGATAATCACTGGATCTGGCCCTACGGAGCACTGTAAACCAATTTTTAAAAATCTGAATGTTTTGACTCTTTCTTCAATTTATGTATATTCTTGTATCTTATGGGTTCATAGTGCTGTGGATGTGCAAACTACTAGGAAGGATATTCACTTTCATTATACCAGAGGAAACAATCTGCTAGAGATTCCCAGGTATCGACTGAAGAAAACTACAGAGAGTCATATAGTCCTAAGTACCAAATTTTTTAATAAGTTACCTGACGAATTAAAAAGAATTAGACGCATTGACACTTTCAGGAAAAGACTCAAAGTATTACTACTGAATAAGAATTGGTACACTGTGCAAGAATATTTGGATGAAAGTTTTATTTGAATTTGTATGTTATTTTATTATATTTTGACTAAGCCTATTGCATGTTATATTGCTGTAAGGTGTGATTATTAAACATTAAACATTAAACATGGAAAGTATATCAGCTCAGTTTGCAGTTCTTATAACTTCTATCAAAACTTAGTCGTAACCTATGATGAATTTTCTGAAGATGGTATCCTTTGAGAAATTCCACAACTAAGAAGACACCTACAAGCTACCGAAGTTTCAAAAGAAGATTCTCTGGAACAGTTTTCTTCAAGATTTTTAGAAATCATTGTTGAACATGAACTTTCAGATTCTGTACCAAATCCGCCTTTAGCGTTAAGATTCTTGTAACATTACGTGTTACAGTTGCATCATGTGTGAGAAGTTTTTTCAAAACTAAAATTAATAAAGTTATCTTAGGTTAGGGTGTCCATTTGTCCCGGGACAGTCCTGTTTTTTGACAAAATGTCCCGTTGCCCCGAGAGTTTCATTGGGGACACTCAAATGTCCTGCTTTTCATGATTGTGATTGGCCAGTGTGTTTCACGCTACATTAATAAAAGTTACAACATTGACAGACTTGCTCATTATGAAAACATAATACTTTAATGGAGTAATATGTGCTGACTTTTTATGATAAATTATAAGAAAAAATGCACTTCTTGATAGAATACATAAAAGTGAAATGTACAGTGACAATGAGGCATCTATTTCTGTGGAATAAATTATTTACACCAGTTTGCAGAATAAATTTAAGAAGTCATTTGGGATAATTTGTGTGCATGAGAGAAAGGTAAATTGTAAATAATTCCCTAAATTTTGTGAATTAAAGTGTTATCCCCTTTTTTCTTTAATTGTTCCAGGTTAAAAAAATAAAATAAAATGTCCCACTGTTATGTAAACATTATATGGACCCTATCTTAAGTCCACTATGAGTCTCTGATTTAGCCATGTTGTCAATTGAAAACAAAGTAGTAAAAGAAATTGGCGTCAATGTACCGGTACCACTACGAGTCTCTGTTTTAGCAATGTTATCAATTGAAAACAAAGCAGTAAAAGAAATTGGCGTTGATGTACCGGTACCACTATGAGTCTCTGTTTTAGCCATGTTGTCAATTGAAAACAAAGTAGTAAAAGAAATTGGCGTCAATGTACCGGTACCACTATGAGTCTCTGTTTTAGCAATGTTGTCAATTGAAAACAAAGTAGTAAAAGAAATTGGCGTTGATGTACAGGTAATTTCAAAATTTGCAGAGATCGAAGTTTACTATGATAGTAGATCCACCACTAAATAACACTTGTTCCTTCTTTATTTAATTATTTAAACAGTGGTTGACAAGACATTTTCCTCATGGGTACTACCTGAGCTTGTTATGCCATTGCATATGCCTATATTAGCCTATGTACAAAACAGATGTCCCATGTTATGAACTGTTGCCTTGTAACCTTTTCTATTTAATAGAGAGAATGAGTCTGTTATATTTGAAAATGACTGAAAATGTATTTTCGCTTTTCTACATATTTCATGCCATGATGATCCAATCAGATACTGTCACTGTTAAAAGCAACAAAATAAAATCATAAAAAAAATTACTACAGCATCAACCAAAATAATTTTTCGCACGCTATATCAAAGCACTTCCTATCCGATGGCACAAGTGCATTGAACAGGGAGGGGACTATGTGGAAAAATAATGTACAAGCAAACATTCTTGCTGCAGCAAAATAGTGGAAAAAAATTAATTGCGATTTTCATTTGATTCTCCCTCATATATTTTCAACTTAATTAAGATTATAACATGTAAATAAAAACAATAAACTAAATCGAAATCAAGTAAAGAAAAACAGTACAGCTTCATTTTTGTCATATAGATGGTTCCTCAATATTTGGATGGATCCCTCAAGTGATGATTATGCCACTTCAACATACAGATCTTTTGTCAGTGAGAAGCATTTACAAAACTGTATACAGAACTTGGGTATTGTACCCCCTACCGCCGACGCCGATCATTAAACCTTGACTTCAACATTTTTCAGACAGTATTTGTTTCTGAGATATTTGTTGGTCGGTTCATATATATATATATATATATATATATCTATCTCTTTTCATTATGAACTGGTGTAGGTTGATTTTTGTTATTTTATAACGAACTGTGGGGCCAATTATAAAACGAGATGTTTGGATTTTATCCATTGCAATAATGTCTACTCTTCGAGTTCTAGCATATGGTAATGCACCTTCTTGTAAACTTCGTCATTCTGTAGCTTCAAAGCAGTTGCTATCTTGCTCCTTATCTGAAGATGGCAAGTGTTCCTTAGAAGTTCACTGTGTTGACACAAGCCTAAAACATGTGCCAACATTTCAATCTCACTGCAGTGGTTGTCATTCTGACTTTGTCCATGGAGAGCTCATACTGGAGCAACATTTGCTTGCATTCTTATAGCATCTTGCCACTCCTCAGAACTAGTTAGTTGATATTATACCCAATTTCTGGAAGTACTGTACTAAACATTTTACGAAAGTTATATTTTCCTAAAGATTCATATCAAATTAAAAAGAAAACAGTAGAAAACTTTTGTTTTGAAACTTGATAATTATTTGCAGTGCCTGAAAAAATGCTCATCAGCTTTCCATTTCAAGTGAAAACTCTTTCAGATGAGTATAACAAAAATCCAGATTTGCCAATCATAAATTTTATTCTAGAAAGGGAAACCTAGAAAAGTCTCACTATGTAGACAAGAACAAAAAGACTGAGAATGTCCTAGATGAATTGTATAGATTTAAAGTATGTGCTAAAGATCACTTGTCAATCTACTGATCAGTGTGTTGTGAGAATGGTACATGTCTCAGTTGGGCGTATTGACTTATTGTTGTTCTCTGGAATATCAAAATTAACCAAGTTATCTCTGTTATTTTCTTTATTGGAGTTAAGACTTTTTCCCAATTCTCAATTTCTTCAGTTTTTGCAGAGATTTTAATAATTTCACAAATTTATGTCTATGGTAAAAAATGATGTGTAATGGAAGATTTCTCAGTTCAAATTTTCCTTGTGTCTTAAATACATATCTCTGTTTTCCCAATGTAAAGCTTATTTTGTAGTCTTTGTATTTCACAATGCCAGGGCTTTGTTTGGAACAGTATTTGTCTACCTTTATTTCAGTAGGTTTTTATGCTGCATTTATTAATAGGGACTAATCTAATGTCAACTTCTCTAAAAGCTTGTTAAATTCTTAGAAATGTGGCCATTTTGAATAGGCCTACTATTTCACCCTTGATCTTGCACTTAAAAAACACGATCTCTACTTCACAATTTTACTTCTTGTTTCTTTTCAAGGTATAAAGGAACTGGAAGAGAAACACAATCTCAACAATTGAATTGAATTATCTGCAAGAAGGGATTTGTTGTTTGGAAGGAGGAATGCTTTCAATACTTGTACTACAAATAACATTTTAAATATTTTGGGTAAGATTTAGTGCCTGAACTAAGATTTATATCATATATCATAACAAAATTCCTTCCTAGATTATAAGTAAGCCTAATCTGAAGTGCCTGTATATACAGTGCATGCTGCTTATTGTGATCACTTTGGGACCCAGCTAATGTGATAATATCAACCGCTTGAATTAGCCGAAGGAATAAATGAATATTTATTCATATATAAGATAATACACTACAAGACAGAATTAAAAATATTTATTCATAAAATAATATGTAACTGTGAATCACTGAACCACTCATAGGCTAATACAGTAATAGATTGCAAGTAACTATTTTTTCAACCAGTAACAAAGTTTTTACTTGCTTTTACTTTCCTTTAGGAGTCCATTAACCAATACTACATACTCAGGAGTGTTTTTGGAAGTCTATACTGATCTGTGGTGAACACCGCATAGCAAAACATCTAACACCTGTCTGTTCAAGTCTTTTCATTTTACACTAGCAAACACTGAATGTCAACACTATCTTCATAAATAAAAAACTGCAACTTAACTGTGGAGTGAAACATGTTTTACTGCTTAAAAGAGAAAGTTAGGTAATGCCAGGTTACGCCATCCCCTCGAACTGGTCATCCTATGAGCTGGGAACAGAACTGCTACCTCGAGTACAACACAATACAGTTAACTTATAAATGAAACCCTTAAAAATGAAATTTTGAATAATGTACAGTACTTTGAAATAAAGCCGCAAAAAGGAAAAAGTGATAACATAAACCGAATCAGTGATTACAATAAACAGCATTTTTTTCAAGGTATTTTCAGTATTAATCTGTTCAGGACTTCATAAAAGTGATAACATTATCTGACTAATAACATTATCCACGATTACATTAAGTGGTGTTCACTGTACAATGAAAATGTGCACGATTACCAACATGACAATGGCAACAATAAAGTTCAGTTTGTTTTAAGTTTCTGTTTATTCTTACAATATAGTAGCTTACTTATTTTTTGCAATTTTTTATATTATTTACATAAATTAACTATTACTGGGATGCCCATAGGAGAATGGAGGAAATCCAAAGTCCATAAGCATTGGCAGCAACAGCAACAGCAACAGCAACAACAACAACAAACAAACAAACAAAAACAACAACATAAATTCATAAAAGAAATCTAACATTTGCAGCTTAGTAGCTACAATATTCCTTTTATGAACTTTTGTGTATAGAGTAGTGAGGTTTATAAGGTTAGGAAAGGCACATCGTGCCCTATGTAAAGTTATATTACTGTGCAGTAATATACAAATAAAACATGTGACCATTTTTCTTGATAAGAACATTAAAAAAATTTCAAAATTGTAAGAATTATGCAACAATCCTATTTCAGAACAAATTCAGAATTACAAACCTACTTGGAAACAACATATTCCACAATTTAATAATATTGAGTTGGGTTTAGCACTATACTTCACTAATTTTATAAATACCTGTACTAGTTTCGAAGACCCTCGTCATTCATAATCATCAGGTTAACACCAACTGGTTGGGTTTAGCACTATACTTCACTAATTTTATAAATACCTGTACAAGTTTCGAAGACCCTCGTCATTCATAATCATCAGGTTAACACCAACACCAACCAGTTGTGAAGTATAGTGCTAAACCCAACTCAATATTATGAAATTATAATATAGCTTCACTGTGTAAACTTCCATACAATGATTAACATATTCCACATTACACATAACAGAATATCAGTTAAAGGAAGGAACATGGGATGATGATTAAAGCTCCAGAGCCAAGTCAACAGCATACCTGTCAAATACAGGAGAAAACAACGATTAGGAGTAGGAATACAGATGAGTATGCCACCCACAATAAAGGATAAAAGGAAATGAGGTGAACCAGTTTGGGGAAACACATTCACAGCAGGGTAGTTCAACCAGAAAATTAATTGAGAGGAGGGAGGGGGTTAAGAGAAATTATGACAATGAGTGCGATTTTGTTAATACTTTAATAAGGTATTTTAATCCTTTATGGGTAGTATGGGTAGTTACACAGTTCTGCATCAACAGAACTGTTTAAAACAACACATTACAAGAAGCAAATGTGCAATTCTTATGGAATCTCTGTTCCATTACAAACATGGCTACGTTGCAACATTTAATAAACTGTAGCTTTAACAAACAATCATCAATAAAACTGTGAAAAATTGGAAAGCATAAACTATATAAATATGTAGCAAGGATTTCTAATAAAATGATTTCAATAACTATTTAAATTAGTTAAGAGCTGTAGAGGTTAATACTGCTACTCCTCGCTCATAGAAGCTATGCTGATCTTGTCCAGGGGCTATATTCAAGTCAACAGTAAACAGAAGCTCTGTTCGGGTAGAGTTAAGATAAACAGGCAATGACAGCTTTCCTTGCCTTGACGCCCAGAGATGAGAGTCTGTACCACTTGCTCCCATTCTGAAAATAATGCAGAAAGAATGTTTCACAACATGATTTCATATGCTTTTTCCACGTCACCGAGCATCAAAAACTAAAAAGGAAACAATCTGAAGAAGTACATGGTTTTAACTTGCCCTGAATATCTTTGTATGGAATTATGTGGCTTTTAACTTGTACACCAATATTTATTAAAAATAAGACCATCAAACAATAATTTTAACTATTGATGGTTACTAGATATTTTATGCTAGAATTCCTTTTAGTATTCCAACTTTTAACAATTTCCATTCATTATCGATACTTTCATGAAATTGCCAATAAGCTTTATGATTGGTAATACACTTCTGAAGGAATTGTTCTTTGTTCCTCAAACCATTGAGCATTTACTGTTTGACTGCCCAGTTTTTTACCATAAAAGACAAATTTTAATATTTCATTTAAGTCATTGTGGACTTGAATTTGTTAAACACAAGCACCCTGTTTAAAAAAAAAAAGTTATTTCCAAGAATTAAAAATATTTATCAATATTATTTACAAATATCTATAAATATCAGTGACTGATATAATCTACAATGGGTTGCATTTTCAATATAAAGATAGGCTGTGAAATATTGTTATATAAATATATATTTCCCCCAATGTTACGAATGTTTTCAATATTATGCTTTATTTTATTTTCTGTTTTATACAAGTAAGAATCAGCTTGAAAAATTTCATGTCATAACCGGGATTTGAACACGGATCTTCGGCTTAACGCGCCGATGCTCTACCATTGAGCTACCATGACAACATGCCAGTCTGACATCAAATTCCTCAACTGATTCAGAAGTTGTCATGATAGCTCAATGGTAGAGCATCGGCGCGTTAAGCCGAAGATCCGTGTTCAAATCCCGGTTATGACATGAAATTTTTCAAGCTGATTCTTACTTGTATTAATATCCCAGACATGGATTTAATGTCTATTTCCTTTCCTTCCACTTAATTTCTGTTTTATGTTTGTTAATTTGTTGTTTGCTTTTTTGTTGCATGTAATTTTTCTTTTGTTCAGATTGTTGTATGGTAGGAATCAAGCTTTATTACAAGTTTTTGTATTTTTGTATTTCAACTATAGCCCTAGCATGCGGGCTCTCAATTTTGGAGAATCAGTAAATAAATAAATAAACAATATATCTTTCTTGGATTAGATATGCAGAAATTAATTAATACTAAACCTCAATGTCAAAAGTATACATTTACACAGGACCTGTATAGTTATAATAGTGAAGATGAACATAGTCAGCATATGTCAATTGCTGATATAATGACCCCAGGGCATGGATTGTGTATGCGGGCAGAATAGTTAGGGCAAACAGTAAGAGGCAAGTTGTGCTGGAGATCCAATACAACCTAGGTATCGACCCACTCCACGGCTACACAGTGTCCTAATCCAGCTTTTCTTGTTCATCAGGCAAGACTGACCCATAAAATGAAGTTGCAGGGCATTCTGCTGGTGAACACTGAAGTAAATTATTGGAATTTGTTTAATTACTTCATTGTGTTTCCCTTTCAAAACTGTATTAATATACCTTGATAATTTCTGATACATTATCGAGTTATAAATAGAACAATCTCCATTTAAACACAGGCACATCCTTCATACAAGAGTAACAGGAAGATATGAAGCAAATAATTTCCTGGCAATAAGATAAATTAGTTAGTAGTGACACACACACATTACCCAGAATCACAAGATTGAGAAACCCCACATGTCAATTTTTTGAGCAAAATCACTTTACAATAAGACCACCCAGATTGATCTATACAGAGAGAAAACTCCCATGTCCTTTAGTTTCTTAGCTTTGTAGGGCAAAATGAAGTTGTCATTAAATTGAAACAAATGGAAATTTATAGAAATTCCTTAATAAAAGAGAATTTCTGATAATAAATATATTTTGTTTTCACTTCAAATAAGGCCTATCACCCTTAAAGCCCTAGAGTTAAGGTACAGGAAAACAATTAAGGGCATACTTTTATATTTTTGAAAATAAAAAATTTTTCTCCTAAAAAATATTTTTTTGGTGGAATGTGGGGTTTTTCCATTTCATGATTCTTGTTTCATGTAGGTCTAGTATAACGTGTTACAAAAATTTCCTCTTAAATATAACAAAACCATGAACAACTCTATCTTTAAAAAGGATTTCTATTACCATAAAAAAATATTCATCAGTTCTGGGTCACTTACCTAGTCCATCGAAGTAGTGTGACAGGCAAATCCATCATAATTGTTGAAGTCAGATGTAACTGGTTGTTACGGCATTGTGCTCCTTGCAGTTTCAAACCTGGAAGGCAAATCGAATGAAGACATATAAAACATCAGACTTGTTTAGAAAATGGAAAGTAAAAATAAAGATAGAACACTTTCATGTAAAAAATCTTCAAAAGCTAAGAAATGATAATGGTTATATTCAACACTAACAGATTTTCTAATTTTCCCAGTAAAATGTCCCTATTATTATTGCATTCATACAGTGTTGTAATCCCCCTTCAGTAGAAATATTTGCTCTTGTCACTCCATAATTAAATATTTTAGCTAAATAATATGTTAAATTTACATGAATCCTGTCTTTTTAAAATAATTAACAGAAAGAGAATAACTAACAAAGGACCTGTACAGGGTGTCATTTCAAAAACTACCCTAAGATTTTGCATATCAATAGGTCTTCATTACATATAGAGCGATGCAAAAAATTAGCTGCTCATATTAACTGTCAAGTGGGTGAAAATGTGTTTGTATTGTTGCATAAAGAACACCAGCAGGCACTTGTACAACTCCCTTGAGTAGCCTGTATGCTGGGATTATAAGCAACAGTGGAGTGTGAGGTAGAGGAAGGAGATAAGTCGTTACCGGTACTTGTTGAATGTGATTCACTACATTTTTAGACAATCACTACTTATCATTTACATATTTTGAAACTATTTAATCTGTATGAACATTGAGGGGATGGTTAAGATCATTAGTATATGTGGGAATTATAAAAGTATGACTACTCAATTTGCATGATTAAAAAAGATTTTTCACCATGGACAGCGAGCCAAAATACAAGAGCTTCAATCAACTTGTTCTCAATAATAATTAAAACGAAGTACAGTAATATACACAGTGGAGCACATGAATAACTGAACTAGTTAAATATTATATTAACACTTAATGCTTCACTTACGTCGCTGTTTATGAGCATGACATGTTTCGGGATTCTTATCCCATCTTCGGCATACTATTCGGCATCTATTAAAACACGTCAAGACACGGGCAGAACTGAACACCTGGGAGAAGATTTTCATCACTAAGAACAGCAGCAATGTTATGAATTTTGAAATACCGCCGGTGGGCGGTGGATGATGTCATCAAGCTTACAGCCAAGAGAAGAGAGGGCAGCACTGGACAAACCATAAAGACCACTAACCATGATCGCCAATTGCCAGTTGACCAGCAGCCGAAGATGGGATAAGAATCCCGAAACATGTCCTGCTCATAAACAGCGACGTAAGTGAAGCATTAAGTGTTAATATAATATTTAACTAGTTCAGTTATTGTTCTCAATGTTTACATTTATTGTCTAGACCAGGGGAGGACAGAAGGTTGCTCTGTGATGTCATTGCAGCCTCCTCTTCCGTCACGTGGTAAGACTTCTGAGAGGAGTTGTGAAATGCAGGCACCACTGAACAAGGGCGTTAGTATTGTGCCAGGGAAGCACTCTTGTCTGACGTCATACACAGTGACTTGCAGTGCACTTCCTTCAGAAATGTCATCACTGGACTAAGCTGTCTTCCACTGGTCTAGACAAACTCTTTAAGTGTTAAGAAATCAAACTAACATACTAGTACTGGGCTCTTCATTATAAGCCAAAATATAAAAGAATAATTAGATTAATTTAAATAGTACACGAGATTCACTTTCCTAATCCTAAACAGGTACTAATTCACAAGATCTACTGGAATACAAACATGTGTATTAGAGGAGGGTATTAGTCATTATTCATTGCTCTTGCAGTGATAAGGAAAGGAAGAGATAAGGCAAACTACATATAAGCCTACATGGGCAGCGGGAACCTTGCTGACACAACTGTGTGCAGTAGGTAGGAAAAGCCCCGCAATCCTCTCCCACCAACAACCTGCGTGAGGCTCCTCAATATTTCAAATTTATATGAGATTCACAATTAATTTGCACCCACTTAGAAGTTTATATGATCAGTTAATTTTTTTGTATGTGTCTGTCTGCAATGAAGACCTACTGATACGCTAAATTTGAGGGTAGGTTTCGACCTGAAAACCCATAAGTTCCCTTGTTAGTTTTGATTATAATTAGTACTTGAATGTCCAGAATACAGTGAACTCATTCAACAAATTCTGAACCAAAAATGAATCTGAATTAAATTATCTCATAAATGTAACAAATTTATCAATAATTCAGCTCTCTGTGTGAACTCACCAACTACACCAAAACTACAATCATCCATAGATGCTCTGTTGGATTCTGACCCTCCATCTGTGATGGTTACATCCAACACTAATTCTTCAAGAGACCAGCTGTTTGCTTGGGCAATACATTGGCGAGTTGCAGTAACGTAAGCTTCTGGATTCAGCAGTCCACCCAGCCAAACATGGAATGTCTGGAGAGAGAGAGGGGAAAAGAAAGAAATGTATCATGAGTATATGTATACAGCACTGAGAAAGAAGTTTCCTGTAAGTTCCCATACACTTATATCTCACAGAAGATAGTAACGGATTTTGAATAAGCACATGAATGTTTCACATAAAAATAATAATTAGGGACCCAGAAAATTCTCAAGTAAAAGTTCTTTACATTCTTGGATATGTATGTTAAAGATTCTTCAGCAAAAAATAAAATTTCAAGATCTGACAAATGCATTGTTGCATAGCAGGAACAGAATAAAAATGCTTATCCATAACAAAATTACTCAAATAATTTCATAACTGTACTGATAGCTAGTAGTTCCAAATTTGTTATGCTAGGATTCTCTAAGTACTATCAGAAATCACGGCTGCATTTCAACTCATAGTAATATAAAAAAGCATTGTACGAGGCACATTCATAATAAATTAAGGGCCGTTTGAAAAGGTTTTAACAGTTTTAGTTTACTACATATCTACTTCACTTTTCCACATAATCACCATCCAGTTCTAAGCACTTTTTGTGTAATGCTGCACCAGTCATATTAGTAATATACTATCTTTGTGCACTTAGAATTACTTAGCTTAATTATGCTACCTTCATATTTAATGGTTCTTGCTTATGAAATGTTACTCATTCATGTGCAAAATAATAATTCTTAGTAGTAGTATTGTAGTCTTAGGTAGTAACCAGAGGTGTACAAATCTCGATTTTAGCTTGAACGCCAGGCAAGCAAGTTGCGAGCGTCCCAGCTAGCAAGCAGGCAGGTTTCTTTAGACTTGGATGGGTCAGGTTAAACCCAGCCCATCCAAGTCTGAATAAGCTTGCGACATTCCTATCAGCTAAACAACTGTAGTTGCTAATTGTGAATAATTCGGCTTGTACTATTCAGCATTCAGGTGGGAGTCGATTCATCTGTGAGTGGATTTCCTGGCCATTGAAGAAGGATATGAAGTGTAGGTAATACTTTCTTGCTTTTCTACATGCTGGTAGAAGAAATTCATCATGCAGATAAATAAAAGGTAGATAAAGTATTACAAATCGTTTTAGCGTCTTAACACATTTTTATTATCGTTATTGTTATTATTGATTTTTTGATGTTTTCTCGAGAATGTTTGAAAATCTTTCCCATGCCGGACTAGTACCACATTTTAGTTTCTCCTCGGCTTCCTTCAGGGTAAAATTCTCAATTCTCCTTTTACTTGCACTCTAAACACACCTGAAGTTCCTCAACTGCGTAACTGCAGGACTTACCAGTGCACTGATATACCGTACCCAGTTTCATATTCTT
Organism: Ectobius pallidus; assembly: GCA_964059195.1. Classification (NCBI taxonomy): domain Eukaryota; kingdom Metazoa; phylum Arthropoda; class Insecta; order Blattodea; family Ectobiidae; genus Ectobius; species Ectobius pallidus. The sequence continues at coordinate 79,491,357 of CAXKWD010000006.1, forward strand.
TCCACCAGGCCTTGCAGTTTCTTTAGGCCCCGTGAAACCCACCAGGTTATGAAGAGCTTGTGTCTTATAGTGACAGTATTTTATTCCATCGTAGCAATCTGGCTTGCTCTCTTGTCAAGCAAGTTAAAAGCTGTTGCTGGTTGCAGAATTATGAAGGGGCAAGCAAGCTAAAATCAGAATATGTACACCTCTGGTAGTAACCCACTTGCAGTGAATAAGACTAGGTACATTTCCACTGTTGTAAGTATAACATGTTCTGTCCTTACTGTAAATAATATTAACTTACTCTTTTCTATGTTTTGTATTACTGTAAATAATTATTTTAGTGTAAGTTATTTTATTGTACTGAACTAAACCACTCCTGAACACAAGCTTTGCTTCTTTGGGTGAAGTTTGAATTGCACATTTGCAAATATTTTATATTGTAATTTAAAGCAATAACACAATAATAATAATAATAATAATAATTATTATTATTAATAATCAGAATTCACTGTACAATACCTTCAGTTCCTTAGCACCTCCCTGGGAAACAAGCAGAGATACCTCCTGCAATTGTTTCACACGCTGGCTGAAATCTGTGATCCACTGTATGACTGTACAGCCTCTGGGTACAGTGTAACGTCTCCAGTTTGGTGGCAGGATACCCTTTACAAGATCACTCAGCATAGCACGATGGTAGTTAGTTTGTTTTTTCTCCCCCTACATTAAGAACACCAAGTATGAGGGTCAAGACAATATAACTACATTATTCGTAACAATTATATAAACTAAGCTCTGTGGCGCTACATCCCTGAAGGGACCAGGTCTATCACTTGACCGCTGCATCATTTACCATAGACAGATGGCAGGATTGGAGGGCATGTGGTCAGCATGCTGACACCCACAGCTATTAATGGTGGTTCCTGTGACTGGAGATACCACTTCTCTATCAAGTAGCTCCTCAGTTTGTATCATGAGGCTGAGTGCACCCTGTTCCAGATCTCCCTACCTCAGGAAAATCCAAGGAGGTACCAGGGATCTGCTGATCCGTAGCCACTGATACTAACCACAGAGACCACAAAGACAGTCATAACAATAGGGAGTTGAAATTAACCGCTTAAAATCCCAAATATTCTTGGGACTTTAAATTTTACTAAAATTTTATATCCTAAGAAAACTCGTGTAAGATGAAAATGTCTACTTCTTAACTGTAAAATACAACATGGTACAAACGTGCCCACAAGACAGTAGACATGTGCATTTCTAGAGGTTGCAACCATAAGTAACGTTGCTGTTAGCAACCAGTAGATTCAAAGGTATGTTTTCAAAAACAAATTGGTTGACCTTAACACACTTTAGACTGCACTTTTACCTGTATTCTGCAGAATACCAACCAATTTGTTTTTGAAAACATAGTATAGTGCTTCACTGTTAAAAAGTTCCACCAAGATACTGTTTATTAATAAGATTCAAAGGTATTTAATGAATGGTTAACAAATCCACTGTAAATATCCCCTTACAGGATCACCAGGGGTCGCTCGTGAACCTGAGGAATACCTACAAACATTGTTGAAAGTTATTGACATTATAGTGTTATTTGTTGTGCTAGTGTTTAGTCTTGTTTCTTGCTAAAATAACACATTTTCTATCAAAAACTCAGAAATCCTCAGTTTGACAGAGCCTTGATTTTAAGGTTTTCTCACATTTTGAAAGCTCAAATATTACCAGAATATAATAACATTTTTGATTTAATGTTATTTCCTGTAATATAAAATCACCATTTAATGTAACAACATTTTGGAATCACTATTTTTTTTCTTCCAAAAAATTATGTAACAGAATAATACTGACAACTTCTGTAACTTTTGATACTTTGCTATCTGACAATGGGATCTATTTGTCACTTCCTCCTTTTCCCTTCCTAACACGGTCTTTGTCAATCCTCGTGTACTTCCAGTGAGGAACATGTGTATTAAGAATCTTGGCAAATTAGCTTGCAGTTACACAATGTGCTATGTTTCATGTGGAACTTGAAACTTCCAGTAATGGTGACAAAGAGAAAACGTTTTAAAAAATGAAAAATGAACATTAAACAAGAAGTAGACAAAAATTCAACAGCTAAAATACCGGAAACAGGTAGACTACAAATTCAGCAAATATCACAATATTTCATGCTAACTAATTTTAACTGTAATTATAGTTGCAAATAAAGCAGAACTCAGTAAATAAAATCAATTCCCAATATACCCAATGAAAAGTACAATAATATGTACCTGACAAATAAGGACAACATCTTCTAAATCGTGAATGACATCTTGTAGCAGTTTAGCTCCAGAATTAACTTCACGTTCAAAGTAACGATACAGAGGATCTTTGATGTTCTCCACTGTACGTCGTAAAGTCTGTAAAAAGAGTAAGAAAGAAGTATTATTAAGCAAACATGCTAAAAAAGCAGTGTACAATTTTAGTTTTTAACGGTTTATTAAAGTTCAGTGTTTATATAGCTTGAAATAACTTACCTGTAATGATTTTGGAAGTAGCTGTAACCAAGTAGAAGCAGAATTATGTAAGGTTCTCATCCATGATGGGCGTCCATCACCTTCCTTTACATTAGCTGCTTCCAGGCCTTCTTCTGTTGCATATGCTAATTCATCATCATCTTCCAGTTGCTGCATTTTCAACAGCTTACCAACCAGGTCTGTTCCTGAAAAAGAAAACAAGATGGAACATTGATAAGTTTAATATATATTCTATATTATCATCTTACTAATCAAATGCATTAAATCAAAACATACTGCACTTCACTGGTATCAATACCTGGGAGCTTTGGAAAAGCTAAGACCCTTGGAAAAAATGTAAGAGGGATGGACCTCCCAGTACTAAAGTTCTCTTTTTAAGTATTTATTTATACATTTCATATTACTGTATTTCAAATACATAAATATCTTGCATTAAAAGTTCCCTGCTGATGTGGGAAATATTACACAAATTAACTTAAACTCCACATAGAAGGATATTTTGGCAAATCAGATTACACAATATGTGAAAGAGGATACTCCCCATCCATCATACAATGAAGTTTTCTGATTCAGTATTCAGGTAGGCAGTTAAAGTGAACTTTTTCATAAAAATGTCCATCTCGTTTGGGATTTTCATGTTTAATAGTAGAAACCAACAACTTTTGTTAAACTCAATTGTAGAGGTTATTAGTATCATTCCTTACGATAAATTGCACCAATAATGAATCTGAATATCTCTTCATTAACTTATCAAAATTAACAAACCATGAAAGAGAAGCAATACAGTTAGAATCTTTGGTGAAAGGACATGTAGGCCAGTCAGCAGAGAATCGAAACAGGGGTGTATGTTGCAAAAGGTGGGGGTAGAAGATTTAATTTTTTTAACTTGTATATATGGATACAAAGATGTAAAAAAACAAAAATGCTAACATGGGCGACCTCGGGGAAAACTTTTGGCGGCAAAATAACCTCGAAATTTTAGGACTATTTTTGGTTTTATGCCTATAACTCCTAAACGGTCATCCTACCAAAAAAGTGATGATATAACTAATTAAAGAGCATTAAATTCTGCGTTGAAGGGGTACCATAACGTAATAATTCGGTCAGGTAGTGTGGTCAAAAACCACGGTCAAAGAACGACGATTTTTTCCAACTTTGCCAAAAACTGAGATATAGTTCTATATATTATACTGCAGCTTGGAAATGAGTTCTCTGAGAGAAAAACTCGTGACATAAAAGTTGTAGAGCATCAAATTCTGCGTCCACTGAGTACCAAAATTGTCAGTTTCGGTGAAGTACACCTCTCGAAATTGGCGACCTCGAGAAAACTTTTGGCGGCAAAAAAACCTCGAAATTTTAGGACTATTTTGGTTTTACGCCAATAACTCCTAAACGGTGCATCCTACCGAAAAAAATTATTATATAACTAATTAAAGAAAATTAAATTCTGCATCCAAGAAGTACCATAACGTAATAATTCGGTCAGGTAGTATGGTCAAAACCAATGTCAAAGAACGACGATTTTGTCCAACTTTGCCAAAAACTGAGATATAGTACTATATATGAGTCTGCAGCTTGGAAATGAGTACTCTGAGGGAAAAACTAATGAAGTAAAAGTTGTAGAGCATCAAATTCTGCGTCCACGGAGTATCAAAATTGTCAGTTTTGGTGAAGTACACCTCTCGAAATTGGCGATCTCCCGGTGTCCGGCAATTGGCATAAGAATCCCATGAAGGTACCTGTGAGTTGCAACTCTAGCCAACCAAACCGAAAGTATCTTTCTATCACATTTCTTAATAATAATAGTAATAATAATAATAATAATAATAATAATAATATTATTATTTAACAATAATTTAAGTATAATTATATTTAGTGTATGTCTAGTGTATAGTGTCTACACAGTATTCACCCCGCTTCCCTCCAATGCTGCAGAAGAGTGACACTATTTCGCAGTAGTGGATGGAGGCTATTTGCTTCATAAAGTTGTTTGGCCACCCAACGCCTCCTTCGACACCATCGCCAAGAGTTAATCCTCTTTTTAAAAAAATACACTATGGTCCACGAAAGTTGCCATTGTGTTCGACAGGTAGGCCTACCCTGCTCAGAGTGGCACCAACAGATCTGAGTTATTGCGGCGGATGAAGATTCGCTATTACCCGGAAGTAATCTTTGATGTAAATACAATTAACCAAGTCGCTCAGGAAAAGTTTTTGGTCAATGAGTTTAGTGAAGTCCTGTAAAGTCACTTCGAAGATTGTGACATTAAAGTCAATCAGGCTGACTTGCTCATTTCCAAGGCTAAGGAGCATGAAAATGCCCCAATAATTGGAGAGGTCTTGCACCTTCTTGTGCTTATGATAGGGCTTGGCCAGCCATGCATCAACTTGGTCTTTCTGAAGCTGCTGATGTGCAATATTTGAGAACATCTTTCAAATTCGACCAATCCATATCCAGCCACATCCTTTTCATCCACGCGTTTTGTGGATGTGATACGACATCTGCTATTTTTGGTCGAGGAAAGATGAAGCTGAGCAGCATGGTCACCTTTTCGAAAGAACTTCAGGACATCTCCCGATGCTTCGTCGACCCATTCACCAACCATGATTAGATTGATGAGGCTGGTGATCTCTACACCGGAGATCCCACCAAGTAGCTCTGGACGAACTGCACCAATCCACGTTCACACGAGCAGTGGCAAAGGGAAAAGTGGACCTCGCAAGACTACCATCTGATTATGATGCTGCACGCCACCATTCATATCGGTGTTTCCATCAAATACAGACATGATTGGGTAAAACAAGAAACCTTGAAGAAAGAGGATGGGTGCGTAGTAATGCAGGTCTAGTGCTACTAAAAACCAACGGATACGTGACTCCCTTGTCTCTACTCAAGACAGTGTCATGCCCTTGCAAGATAGCGTGTAGTAGAGCCTGCTCTTGCCATAAGGCTGGTCTGAAGTGCTCTTCCATATGCAAGCACTACTGTGTTCAACAATGTGAGAACACTTTATCCACTGGCAGTTGATGATGATGAAGACAAAAATCACTTCAACCAGCTATTGGAGCCCGAGGAACAACCAGAGGAGGATGATGAGAGTTTCCTACCACTTCCACAGATGCTAATAGAGGAACTGGGCTCCTTGGTTTATTTAAATTATACACATTTTTAAACATATATTTATTGACTAATGGTTTTTCAGGTACTTAGAATGGCTTTATTTGGTGACAGATTTCGGGCATAGCCATGCTATCCTTGATCAGGCTTATTAACACATCATTTCTATTATTAACAGTTTTTTATAGATTTACATCATGGTAAATTAATAAAATAACGGTATGGTGTATAATTCTAGTGTTTTTAAATTACATTCATGTTTTCTTATTTACTCATGTGAAGGGTACAGGGGAAGAAGGCGGAATGTCAGTGAATCAAAGTTTTGCAGGAAACGATTTTTAAAGTTTGAGTACTCTAAACGCAGATGTATGAAATCAATTATGAATACATTTTCGTTCTACAGTAAGAATAGTGTGTTTTGTACACGTGGTGTGAATATCAAGTTCTGAAATTAACTCAATCATGTGAAAAAATCGTAAAATACGAAAAAATGTCCAACGGTACAGGGGAAGAAGGCGGAATGTCAATAAATCAAAGCTTTGCAGGATACGATTTTTAAAGTTTGAGTACTCTAAACGCTGATGTATGAAATCAATTATGAATACATTTTAATTCTACAGTAAGAATAATGTGTTTTGTACACGTGGTGTGAATATCAAGTTCTGAAATTAACTCAAACGTGTAAAAAAATCGTTAAATGCAATGAAATGCACAAACATTTTGAGGTTGTAGGTGAAAAGGTATAGTTATGTTTTATGTGGCCATCGCCTACATTTTTACATAACTTTTAAGTTATTAAAAATTGCAATTAAACATTAATTGCAGTACATTAATTATTCCTTATGAGGAATTGACTGATAGAACATCTGATCAGTGTCGAACAAAATTTCGTCAAATGGTTTATATCTGCGTACTTCTCCTTTGAAAGTGGGATAAAATCTAAAACAAAATAAACGCAAAGCAGGTAATGATTAGGTTTATAAAAATTAAAGGAGTAGAAAAGATATTTCCTTAAAATGTTAGGAATTACTGATTTTTTTTGTGCAGTAAAAGGACGAAAAAATATTTCTACACGTAAACAAACATGGGTTGTGTCATTAGTAAAATAGAAACACTTAGGCGCATAAAATCGAAGGCAATGATTAATTTTTAATATCATTACTAGGGTCCGATTTTTAGATTTTATTAATAAAAGTTATTCCTCAGGTTCGCGAGCGACCCCTGGTGATCCCGTAAGGGAATATTCACAGCGGATTTTTTCCGGGGTGCGCCAGTCCCCTACCTACTTAAACCTAAGGAGACACACACACACCCAGTCCTGAACCCGAGAAAGACATTTTTCTCTACTGAAAAATCCCCGACCCGGCCGGGAATCGAACCCATGTCGCCCAAATGGCTGGCAGTCACGCTACCAAATCATCCACGGCGGCGGACAGGTTTTATAAACCCTGTGTTAATTTTTTAAACATATTAAAATAGTTTAATTCTAGTTTGTTTTACTATTGTCAGACAACACTCACTAATAATGGAATCTGGATAAAACGTAACATTACACCACCTAGAAATTAACGCGCCAAACTGTCACGTCATTTTCCTGTCGGCATTTCCATTGGCGGTCTGGTCGGATTATATTATTGTTTATTGCTGGTAAATAGTAGTTTGCACTTTTAAACCCAAGCAGATGGCAGACTCTGTTGCCAAATTAATCTAATAACAATAGTAATATAATACGAAATTTCAGCGATTCTTTGCTCTCGTTTCCGACTGACATTTGGCAACGTTTTGTAAACATACTTCAGCACGCGACTATTGATGAGTATGTCCTTCTTGCATAAAAGAAACAACATTTCATAGCCTGCATCGGTGCGTTTAGAGGACAGTGAGTGCCATTGTCTCCTGACTCGCCGCCTTATTTCGCCGTGACGCGTGGACATTCCGCCTTCATCCCCTGTACGGTGAAATTTAAACTGCTATTTTCTCCTTACCGCACACTTTTTTCACCGGTTTCACAAGCAACACTAAAAGAGTGCTCAGTCAGCTACCAGATGGGCTTGATAACTAAATTTCCGATTTTTCTTGACATTCCTCCTTCTTCCCCTGTACCCTTCATGTGTTTTCATATTTGTTTTCTCCTTATTCACATTTTAAAATCATTATTTGATGACACTAAAGCAAGAATAACTCTGTAGGATATACACCCGTACTGTTGAAGCGTTCTAACTCATAGGTACCTTCATATGCGAATTGCCGGACACTGGGAGATTGCCAATTTCGAGAGGTGTACTTGACTGAAACTAAAAATGTTGGTACCCAGTAGATGCAGAATTTGATGCTCTACAACTTTTATTTCACGAGTTTTTCTCTCAGAGTACTCATTTCCAAGCTGCAGACTCATATACAGTACCATATCTCAGTTTTTGGCAAAGTTGGAAAAAATCGTCATTCTTTGACCGTGGTTTTCGACCATACTACTTGACCAAATTATTACGTTGTGGTATTCATTCGACGCATAATTTAATGCTCTTTAATTAGTTATATCGTAACTTTTTCGCTAGGATGTACCGTTTAGGTGTTAGAGGCAAAAAACCAAAAAAAGTCCTAAAATTTCGAGGTTTTTTTGCCGCCAAAAGTTTACCCGAGGTCGCCCGTGTTAGCATTTTTGTTTTTTTACATGCTTGTATCCATATATACAAGTTAAAAAAATAAAATCTTCTACCCCACCTTTTGCATCATACAATACCTCTACTGACTGGCCTAATGCTGGGATTAATGGAAATGAATGTGCTGATGAGACAGCAAAGACCTCTGTTATACCTTACAGTGAATTTAGCCATAATACGGTACCATTAAATTATGTCAAGTTCTATCTTGAAGAGCTCATGGTACAATTAATCATACTATGGTCAAACAGTTTGAATGGAAAATTAGCAAAATAGATTTCGAGGGAAGTACTTGAAACGAGAGTTCATTGTAATTGAGTTTGCTATTGGACAAGGTTATTTTCAATGCTTCCAAATAGAACCACCTCAGGGTTATATGTGTAATTGTGAGGAGTCTGCTCAGTAATGCATTTATTGTTTGAATGCCCTTTACTACACAGAGGCACTGATTTTAATGTTACATTTAAGTTACTGCAAGAAATGAGACCATTTACTGATATCATTTCAAAAAGGTACTGCTACTCAGCTTTAAAATATTTCTTTTGACAAACATTTAATAATCTTGAAGCAAATTCATTATACAAAATAAAATCCTAAACAATAACCCTAACATATCGCATGATGTAGTAGGTTCAAATATTGGAAAATAAACAAAAATGTTGCCAGAATGACAATTCTTACCTCTTGTTGTGAGTAGTACTTTCTCTGCATTATTAGGCAGACCAAGCCATGAGGGAGTTTGTCTGTCAGCCAGAGATTCAATCCAGTGGAGGAAGTGATCACGTCTGGTTCCATCTGGCATTGTGATGTGTCTTTGACCTCCAGGGCCTCCTGCTACACCATCTACGTTTGCTACCAGAGCAAAATCAGTTTCAAAACTGCGAGGAGTAAACAGTTTAGCTAAGAATGAACCCAGTAGACGTTGATCATAGTCATTGTCAATCTTTCCTCCATAGATGCATTGTGACAGAAGTGTAACTAAAGCATCCCATGGCACTTTTTCTGGTGGCAAATTGGTGCGTCCCTGGAAACAAAATAGAAAATATTTAGAACACTGGTAATGGAACTTAACAGTGAAAGGACTATTATCAGTCTCGTTTATTATGTAAGTTGAACTTGGAAACACTTTTTCTTCACTAACTAACTTTTTGTGGTATACAGCGGAACCTCGTTAGCACGTTCCTCATTACCACGTTTTCCCGTATAGTACATCGGTTTTTGGAAGTCCTGGTCCCAATCTTACTAATTACATGTTTAAATTTCTTTAACATGTTTTGGTTTCATGCTTAGTATGTTCGTATTTGGCCTGCAAACCACACATTGCTAAACACAAACCTTGTTTGCGCATCCGATTGTGTAATCTCGATGTTAGAATTCTTGTGCTCTCTGGTGTCCAAGTCTGAACCTTTACTCTATGGGACTAATAAATAAAATTGGTATATCGCACAATGTGCATTGATAGTTTAATTTTCGCAGAACTTTGTTAGCGAGGTACCACGTCGGTTACAATTCAGTGCGTGATACCTGTCAGCCATTTTCTTACATTGTAGTTGCTTCTCATGGTCATTTTGACTTGGTGCGGATTTCCCAGCTTCAGCTGTTTAGCTGCCATATTTTTATCGTGATAATTCTGAATAATTCTGTTGTATTCTCCAGGTTTTAAATTTCTTACAGTTCATGTGGTGTAGAAAAGAAAATATTAGAATGTTATAATAATAATAATAATAATAATAATAATATGTTTAGATCCTTAAACATAACACGTTATGTAATAGATCTCGCCAATGGTATTTATACTAGATATCTTCAAGGTGGGCTTCCATAAATTCTTGAATTGAATAAAAGGGATTCAATAGTAACCATTTGTGAAGTCTAGTTTTAAAAGAATTCGTGGGAAGTCCAGTTAAGGCCGTAGGTAGCAAATTGTATAATCTAAGTCCCTCAACTTTATAAGATTTAGAAGTCTTAAGCAGCCGATGAAATGATATATCAAATTTATTTGCATAACGTGTATGGTATTTATGAACAGTATTTCTAACCATAAAATTTGCTTCATTCTTTTTTATGTACATCAGTACATCATATATATATAAATTTATGACTGTTAAAATTTTTTCAGATATAAACAAAGGTTTACAGTGATCTAGTTTTCTCAAATTTGTTAATGTTCTTATTGCTTTTTTTTGTATCAATAAAACTTCCTGCACACCCACACCATTCCCCCACAGAACCAACCCATATCTCATTATACTTTGAAAGAAAGCAAAATAAGAAATACGAAGATAGTTAGCTGGAATATAGTTTTTGAGAGTTGTAAGTAAATAAATCACTCTAGATAACTTGTTACAAACGTAAGCAATTTGAGTTGCCCATGAGAGATGTGCATCTAAGTGAATTCCAAGCAACTTTACACTGTCAGATAATCTACTTATTATATCCTGTGGCGGTCTCAAAGAAAAGAGAATACTTTGTGTTTTTTCAGTATTTAGATAAAAACCATTGACTGAAAACCAATTATATATTTCTTTGGTTGAGTTTCCTATACTGTTATTTAAACATTCAATGTTTTTGTCTATATTTAAAAAGGTAGTATCATCTGCGTATATAACCATACATGCTGGCGATTTTTCAATTGCACCTATGTCATTAATCTGAATTAAGAAGAGAATCGGTCCCAGTACAGAACCCTGAGGCACACCAATGTTAACGGGCTTTTCATCGGAAAGCTGACCCTTTATATTAACTGTCTGTCTTCTATTATCTAGATAAGATTCAAATATTTTTAATTGATGACCTCTGATACCATATCTTTCCATTTTGTGTAGCAGTATTTTGTGATTGACGCAATCAAAGGCTTTGCTTAAGTCACATAGAGTTCCATGTGCATAAGCTCCATCCTCATATGTATTATATATATTATCGACTAACGTGTCTATTGCCATGATAGTTGATTTATTAGACCTAAATCCAAACTGACATTCTTGAAAAAGGTTGTTATTTTCAAAATAGTTATATAATTGTTTTTTAATAAGACACTCCATTACTTTACCTATTGTTGGGATTATAGAAATAGGCCTATAACTGCTAACATCATCAGGGTCACCCTTCTTAAATATTGGAGTAACTTTGGAAAGTTTTAAACAGTTCGGAAAAACACCTTCTTCCAGACATAAATTAATGCAATAAGTCAATGGTACTAGTATGCAGTCTAATATTTCTTTCAGTACGTTATTAGACATTCCATAGATATCCTTCGAATTTGAGTTTTTAAAACAGTTTACAACATTTCTAACATCAGTACATGTGACTAAATTTATAATAAAGCCGTTTTCTGGTACCTCAAAAGAATTAAGATAGTCCAGAGCTGAATCAACAGAAGGTATTACATTGGAAGAGATTTTTGTTATAGAGTCTACACAAAAATTACTAAATTCGCTTGGAGATATGGAATTGCCTACATTAGTATTTCTACCATTTGATTCTAACTTAATCAACTCCCAAGCAGCCTTACACTTATTATCCGCTGACTCAATAAAGCGTTGATTAGCATCTTTTTTTGTCTTTTTAAGACATCGTCGATATTCATTTCTAAATCTCTTTATTTCAGTTAGTAAACCTTCGTTTGGATTAGATTTATATATGCTTCTTAAAACAATTAATTTATTTTTCATCGCTTCAAGTTCAGGAGTATACCATTTCATTGACTTTGTATTTGTTTCCCTATGTGCAAGATTAATAATTTTATTTTTTATTGGACAACTGATATTATATATATTCATCAATAAGGTAAAAAATGTATTAAAAATTTGCTCACCAGATAGGCCTACTACAACAGTATTTTGATAAAGAGAAGTTTGCCAGTTTACACTATTTAGTCGTTGTTTGAAGTCATTTAAGTTATCAGAATTAATTAATCGTGTCTCAATAATTTCATGTTTAGGATTACTAAGTATAATTTCCTTATTATGCATATCATACAAAAGAGCATCATGATCTGAAAACCACACAGGGAGAACACTAAGTTTGGATTTCCTACAATGAAAATTAATAATTATATTGTCTAAACACGCATTATTACGTGTGTAAAGATTATTTATATGATGATAGTTCAGTTGTCTTAGTAAGTTTAAAAATTGACTTAGTGTGTTGCTCTGTGTAGTTACGTCAAATTGAGCATTAAAATCACCACATATAACAACCTTGCAGTGAGACTGGGATACATACAACAACAGCTCCTCAAATTTTTCTAAAAATAGATTTACATCACCAGTAGGTGATCTGTATATACATATAATTACTATGTTAAGAGTAGTTAATATTATACCTGTAGTCTCAAAATTCTTTTCTGAGCAAAATTGGTCTAAAACTAGTTTCTTAAAATTATGGGCCTCGGCTATATAAACTATTACTCCTCCATTTTTATATTCTTTTCTGGCAAAGTAATTCCCAATTTTATATCCTTCTAAATTAGCAAACTCGGCCTCAGAATCACCCAACCAGTGCTCACACAAACATATGATATCACTTTTATAATCATGTGAGTATGCACTAAGTTCTAAAATTTTTTGTCGTAAGCACTGAATGTTCACATAAAAGATTCTTAAAGTGTTCTGGTTCTGTGATGTATTCACTTTCACTTTGTCATTACCTTTGTGGCATGATTGCATAAAAAATCTTCATTTAAGAGTTTCTTAGTTGTTTTTCGCAGCCTGTCTGATTTCCTGACTTGTTGGGTTCCTTCCTCACAGGTACTATTCTGTCCTGATGATCCAATATGCAGTTCATTTCTATATTCCACAGTTGATTCTAAAGTTTGGCTGTTCTCTTCATATGTAGACTTAACACCTAATAACTCTCTTCCTTCATTCTGTGTCCAGTCTAATGGAATTTTCTCTTGATGCCTATAAATCAATCTACATGCTTCTTTTGCTATTTTCTTAGATAACATCTCTTTACCTCGATTGTTTAAGTGTAATCCATGCTTTGTATAATTTTCTCTTGTTAAATCCATATCCAATAAAGTAGAATTATTGAAAAGCTCTATCTTTTTCTTTAATTTCTTGTTGAAGCTTTTGACTGCAGTGTTTACAGATGACCACTCCATCAAGTCGTATCGGGGTGGAGCACTAGTAATAATTATGTTTGTGTTTTGATACTCCATCATGCAGTTAGTGAGATTTCTAATTCCTTGTGGAGTATTTTGTTTACTTATGTCATTAGTACCTCCAATGACAACTAATGCATCCCTTTTTGTTAGTTTACTGATATCATTTCTTGCTGACTTTAGAATTTCGGCTGTTTCAGCTCCCGATTTGACATAGCCTATGACCTCACAGGACTCATGTAGGCCAAAAAGTGGGTCATGCTTCTCACGTGGATATTGGTTCGCATTTCGTTAGCAATTTGTGGCTGCGAACTTTACTTTATTTACTGAACATTTTGGCACATGTGAAATTTTGCACAGTTACATTTCCAGTTATTTTATGTTTGTTATGTTTGTTAATAGGTTGTGCAACTTGTTATATGTGTGATGTTTCAGAAAAAGTGTATGCTTTTTTGTGAAATTCATCTGGTTTTTCATTAAACATGGCTCCAATAGATTCCTTCAATTTTAGGGAGTTTTGTTTAATTTTTTCAAATGAAACTATTAGGCCTACATATTCATTTATGTAATATAAATCTCTCGTAACTAATGGCTTGGCACAGAAACCTCTGTGAGTCACCATGGGTAATTCTGAGCCATTTGGATGTGCTTTTGAGTGGTATTGAGCAACTTAGAAAACTTATCTACTTATTCCCTTCGATTAAAAAAAAAAATTTCAGCAGTATGTTTTTGTGTTTAAGACATCTATTTTTTTCGGTCCCTAGAAAAACGTGTTAACGAGGTTCCACTGTAACATGTTTGTAGGACCATTGTCCACATCCTCAGTCAGTTGTCGACAGTTGAATCCTGTTTTGGAAAACCATGATTCACACAATGGATTTAAACAATTTTACCCCTCAAGGAATTACACAATCATTGTCCCATGAATGACTTGGCATAGCTAACTTTTCAATCTGACAATAGTTAATATTCCTCAGGTGTTCCTTAACTCTTGTTTAATACTTCCGTTGGCTTTCGCTATATACTGTATCTCATCCATATCAATAAAATTGCAATATACAACTTATTATTTCCCTACCACAGGTTTGAATCATGGTTTCCAAAGCAGCTGAGGATGGGGGCAGTGATCCTTGAAACACGTTGTCCACAAAGTTGGTAAAAACGTGTGCCCAAATTCATCTTTTGTAATAAATGTTATTTAGAAAATACCTCCTTATAATCCACTGCAATTATTATTTCACTTAAACTCTAAATTTCATGAGTTATTGCTCTATCCCGGACCTGTTAATTGAGTACCTGGGGGCAACACAAGCATTATGGCAAAATGCTATATTGAGAAAACAGTACACAAGTTTTGGAAGTGTAGAATTCCTACAAGTACAAACTAAAACATCTAAAAATGTATTTATTAACTAGAAAATACATATGTTTATTGCTGTAAACTAACATCACATCAAATTATTTTTAATGATTGAACAACAAATATGGGCAGTTAAAAATATTCAAATAACGCTGTTATTACATGGAAGACATACTGTCCAGCCTTTATTGTGAAATTTTTACATTTTTAGGCCCCAGATTCTTTTCTTATCGGCTATGCCTTCTTTCAAAGAAGTAATACATTTCTGTTTTGCTCAAACAATGTGACTTTTAATGATGAGTGGCACGTACTACTTCTATTCTCACAGATATTGACTGGTGTATGCACAGGATGTTGTTTACCAGGATCTCCTGTTGTATACAGACGAGGATACTCAATTCCAATAAAAAGAAGTGTTTAAAAATATATTTCAAGTCAGTGGATAAAAGTTAAAATCACTACACAACGTTTCAACTCTCCCCTGGAGTCTTCCTCAGGTGAGTCTTCACCTGAGGAAGACTCCAGGGGAGAGTTGAAACGTTGTGTAGTGATTTTAACTTTTATCCACTGACTTGAAATATATTTTTAAACACTTCTTTTTATTGGATTTGTATAAGTGGAAATTTGGGACCGATATGGATCTTTCATTGAGATACTCAATTGCAGGATAACTGCAAAACCTATATAAGAACCATGAAAAACTTTGTTTGCAGCCATAAAACATATTTATCCTATTTGCAAAATTGTGAATACAGAGGGTGTGTTAAATCTAGCTTGAACCAAACTGCATGCTGAGATTTTCTGTATTGATTTAATGAAATATGAAACTAATCTCTATATGTATAACAGGCTTTGTCCTGACTGACAGAGAATCAACGCAGAGCCTAACTATAACTTGGTAGTGACTTGGAATTTGGATAGTACCTTCGTTTTATACCCAAGTGCTCACTAAGAAAGGATTTGAACAATTTTGATTTTAAATGCCAAAAATCAAATGTTTTTGAGAATACTTAATCCTTTTTTACACAGAATTATCAAATCCAAATCACAGTTCACATAACAGTGTATTGTTGCCAGTGGTCTCAGGTAGGTTTGGAAATAAATGATATGGGACTTTGACAAATTAGAGAAGCTATCAATATAATTGATGTTATAAATAAATATTAAAGACTGAAATCCACAAAAATAATGCACAATGTGCTGCAGTCAGAAACTTAACTTTCTCTACCCTGGACATATTGAAAACAATAGCCTACGAGGTATGGTAATATGTATATTATTATATCGCAGGTTTTTGGGGAGAGAAGTATGACCCGAAACGGTTGTATGGTAACATGAGAGTGAGAAATAAAATATTCCGCAAAGACAATCGAATTTTATGTTCCAAAATTTCTGTTTCTTCTTATTTCAACTCCTACCAGGCTTGGTGGATAGAAGCGATGGGATGCAAATTTCTACATCCTCTAGAACCATAAAAAGCTATATCAAGTGCTTTCTGAGCAAATAGTTTGAATGTGATAAGTCGTTTTTCTTCCTTTCAAATTCTAAATACCTATATAAAGACCTATAATTTGAAAATCGAAAGTCCTTCATAAGTTGATTTCCAATTACAAAATGCAAAACCCGGGCAGTGCCGGGCCTTTTAAGCTAGTACAGTATAACCCCTCTTTTACGTTTTCCAAGGAATGAGAATGGTGGAATGATGCACGACATGGAAATGAAAGTATCCAAAGGAAATCTCCCATGACTTCAATTTATCCACAATATATTCTGTATGCATTGTCCAAAATTTCATTCAAGGTTTCACCTGTGGAAGGCAAGCTGTCTAAACAGCTCAGCCAGGGATGACCTGGATAAACTACAATATGTTATAAGATCTGGTTTATTGAAGACTGTAGTGGACCTGCCAATTAACTGAAGAGTGGGTCACTCCTTTAGAAAATTTGCAAGCAGAACAGAAAATTATCAAAAGTGAGCTAATTTAATAAATTAAGTTTTTGCTTTTCTTAACATACCATTGCTGTTGATTCAATCCATGTGTCCAAGGTATCACACGCTACTCGAAGATCTGATTCATTGAACTCATAGTATTTGGCCCATCCAAGTGGAACATATCGTAGACGTTCCTGAACAATGGCATGGAACCAAGCAAGCAAGAAGTACAATCTGGCTCTTTCATTAGGTGCTTTCATCATACGGGAAGCTGGAACCTGAGATATTAATAGAAATATTGGTAAAAGTAATATTCAAACACAATTGAAATACTTTGATAGAATAGTCAAACAATCAAAACAGTAAGCTCTACTTAAGTAACTTAAAACGCAGGACTATGTAGTTTCGGGAGAATCTCTCCCATCCTTGGCTGATGGTTGCCCGCTATCTTCCATGACTGCCTGAGCTTCAGTCGACCATCAGCTGAGGATGGAGAGTAAGTGGAGCAAAAGTGTTTTTATTGTTTCAGTATTCTATCAAAGTGATTCAATATGCTCCATTGTTATTACTTAGTTTAATTTTTTTAACAATTTGAATTCATTTATAATTATGGGAATACTTACACTAAATTATTATTTATGCTAAATAAAAATGTCGGGATTCCAAAGTATTTTGGTAAATAGATTACAATGTAAAGAACTGAAATATAATGTTAAAATTCTGTAATACTGAATTATTTATAACATGCACATAATCTATGACGCTTTTATAAAGCCAAACATTAAAATAAATAATATAACAAAACTTGTATTGTTTTATTCTAGTTGTTTCCAAAGATGGAAATGCAGAATGAAGAATGCTCGCCACCCAAGAAAGGAAAGACAATTATTGATGTCTGTACATTTTACCTTACAAATATATATGAATCATAAGATAGCAACCACACAATTAATTGGTGTTAGCCATCTAAATAAGAAAATCTCCATTTAATTCAGAATAATCAATATTTTAAAACCAACAATTTGTAACTACCAGAATCTTAGTATCTCTAGTGTCTCCGGAGAAGATAAGGGCCCACAACTTGAACTTCCCGATATATACCTTATAGATATCTTAACTGGAAGATCTGTTGTACTAACACTGCCAAATTGCTATTAGGAAGTGTTTCTTGCAGTTTTAGCAGTCTCCACTAGTTGCGACAACTTGATTGTAGTTTTTTCTAATTTTTACAATGAAACTACATCAGAGTATATCATTTAAACTGAATCAAAAGATTTCTGCAACTTTAATTCATTCAGATATGTGTCTAAAACAGTATTATACAATAAGTTAAACCCTTCAACAGCAATTCTGAAATTCAGGTGGCTATGGAGCTCTAGAGGGTTGCCCTCTCCTGATAGCCAAACTGGTGGATGTTCTTCCAGATAACATTGATAGGAAGGTCGCCATAGTATATATTTCAAATCTAATTTCTGGATAATGTGCAAACTGCCAAATATATGTCAACTAGAAGGTATACTGAGAAGTGGTGATACAGGTCCTAAGTCCTATCAGACTGATAGCAGAAATTGGGCCAAGAGAATCATGTAAGCAATACTTCAAAAGGTACAACATTCTTACACTTACCTCTATGTACATTTTAGCTAATATTACATATGTTAAAGGAAATAGCACTAAATTTGCAACTAGATCGTCAATGCATAACTACAACACGCGAAGAAAAAATGATTTAGATAAACCACAACTTCACTTAAGTACAAATATAAAAAGTCATTGCTATCAACAAATAACTTTTTTAATAAAATTCCACTAAAGATAAGAAATCTTGAAAAAAAAAACTGTACAATATTCTATCTATTTGGTTCAAAAGCAAAGTGATATACACGGTAGAAGAATTTTTAGAGAGTAATATACCAGAAAATATGATGGATATAAATTTGTATTCTTAGCTTTTTTTGTTATTATATAAAACTATCCAAAAACTGACGAAGCCTATTGTACAAATATATTGTATTTAAAGGTGAATAAAGATTTGATTTGATTTAAGTATATAGGGTTACTGTACCAGTAGTTGACCATGCACCTATAGTTGACCAAATCAGCATATAATAAGGCAGTGTTCTGTTGTGCTAAACCAAAGAGTATAAAATTATATGTCATTTGAAAGAGTAGGGATTGCCTCACCAAATACAATTATCAGGTACTGAATCTACTGAATGGTTGCCATTCTTTAGCATTGTTTTCTGGTGGTGCAACGTGGCTTGCTTCAGATATTAATAGAGAAGGTAAGCTGCGCATTTTTCTATTATTCTTGTACAGCCATACTGATTAATGACATATTCATTTCTTTTGTAATTCATATTATGATTAAAATGCACATTACTTAATGCTAATGACGTATTGCTAACAACCAGTTATTGATTGTTAGGGCAAGAAAAGGCTGGACAACTACTGAAACACCAAAATGGCCGGGTATCTAGTAGTTGACCACTAGCGGTCAACAAATGGAATCCCTTACCATGGGCGTCGGCAGGGGGGGGCAACTGCCCCCCTCTGGATTGCCTTATGGATTCATTTATTTGTGGTATTGTTTGTCAACCTACAGTTGTAGCATGGAGAATTAAAAAAAATAGAACTACTTTATAATGAGTTTAGCAAGTATTAACTAATTATAACTATAATATGTATTTATATTAATATCTCACCAAGGCTATTGCTCAAAAGAGCGTATTCTGTTAACTTAAAAACTTTGTAGCCTCGTCGATTTCAGCTTGGGTTCAAAATAACGATCCGGTTAACTAAGTGAATATTAATGTGTTTAGCCTAATCATTTTAAATTGAGGTCCGAAATTGATTTTGCCCCCCCTTAGTAAAATTCCTGGCGACGCTGCTGTCCCTTACTCTAGTAGTTAACCAGCACCTTACAAGTGATATTTATGGTCCAACATAAGAAAAACTGCAAGGAAATATGGCATACCAAATTCTTCATTCCTAATTAAACTAAAATGCACTGTTCCATTAAAAATTTAGGAAAATTTACTTGTTTCTTGGGATATTTCCTTGTGCAAAAGAAGTGCCTGGCAATAAAAAGGCACATCATTTTTGAAACTGTAAAACAAGATTTTAAAGATAAATGCAAATAGAAAAATTCCTTTTAAAAACAACAAACCAGATAGACGTAGGTTCGAATCGTTCATGACGTGGCGTCCAATAATGTCAGAAAGGTATTTAGAAGGTATTCATTCAGCTTGAGCAGATGTGGAAGAAATAGAAACTGGTTCAATGAATTGCATGCTTATGTAAAAGAAGAGAATGTACTGGATATTTTGAAAGATCCTTCAAGAATGTTTAATGTGAACGAGTTAGGCTTTCAAACTTGCCCCAAAAGTGGAAAAAGGAAGGGGGGAAGTTTCCTATTCAGGACATGAAGGCCCTTAAATTTTTAAGGAATTGGTAGATCAAAAAATGGGTAGATAACAGGTGCTATTTATTATGAATTGCCTATATTGCAAATGTGTTGATTTCATGGGTGGAGAGTTAGCAAATTATGTTTCCGATCCTTCTATTAGGAAATGGTTGTAAGGCACATGTTGCATACAATGTGTCTAAACTTTGTTCTGAAAATGACATTATGCAGTCTGCAACACGTATTCTGCAACCTGCAAACATATCAGTTTCATATATTTTCCAACAAAATTCATTAATATAAATTGTGGTCAACTACTGGTGCAAGCGGTGGTCAAGAACTGGGTAGTAGTGGTCAACTACAGGTACATCACAACAAATTATTTTTGAACTGAGATAAGTAGTACACCAATTGTTTAATATTGAAAACTTTTATATGCATTTTGTAAAGCAGCTTTCAAACTTTCTTTTACATAAATTACTTATTCCGTTCTTGCAGTATTGTGTATTATAGTCTTTATCAAAGAAATAAAACGCCTTAAATGGTCAACTACTGGTACAGTAACCCTATTTAATGAATATCCACAACTAGTTGCAGGAAAGATACCTAAGTTTAAGCAGGAATGTACCCTATAAGTATAAGTAATTACAAAAAGGCTTTGATCACCTAAATTTAAATAAAACTCTACATTGAACAACTTAATGCTTACAGTGCTGAAAGTTCTTAGCAGATTAGCACGAATGCCTGGAGGTGGTTCAAACACAAAGATGCGCCCAGCTCTGAGGAGGTTGACTGGAACTTTTGGATTGATTTCCATTGTGAGGAAAAGCCTGAATCCAGCATGAGGCTGCAAGCTGTGTAGTTTCTTCTCTAGCTGTACCAACCACTGGGGAGCTAGATGTACGTTCTTCAGCATCACCCATCTAAATGAATAACATGTAAAAATTTAATATTTCAAATGTTATAAATTATAACTAGACCTGGTATTTTAGGCTCTAAAAAAATTGGTTTCAGACACCTAAAATAGGCTTTTAAAACAAGTAAACAGGCTTTTAAAAGAGAAAATAGGCACTTAAAATATGTAGATAGACGGAAAATATACTTTAAAGTATTACAATATACACTTAAACTGTAACATGGTCTTTTTTTACTGCAAGAAACATGGTATACCTATTCTTAACAGAATTAACTGCAAAATTAGGCATCATGAACTATATTTACTTAAACAGATGTTCTTTCTCTGGTGACTTGACATAGTAGTCCTTTCTCCTTATCCCCCACCCCCGTCAGTCAGCATTCCTTTAGCGACAATTGTTAGAGGATGGTCTGAACAGGAATGATGCATCATGAGAGTATTTTGACCTTGGTTTATTGTACTGTTTGATAGTGCATACAGCAATAAAACAAATAACATCTAAAAATATCGTAAGGTACCAGCAAATTATAAAGATCAAAGAGATGCGATGTTTACTAAGCAGTAATAATTAAACCGAAGTACTATACACAGTGGAGCACATGAATAACTGAACTAGTTAAATATTATATTAACACTTAATGCTCATAAACAACAGCGACGTAAGTGAAGCATTAAGTGTTAATATAATATTTAACTAGTTCAGTTATTTACTAAGCAGTGTTACAGGGTGCCCACAGAAATGTCAAAATAAATTTTCCTGACTTTCCATGACCAGAAACTTACATTTCCCAGACCACAAGAATTAATGTTTTCAAGGTTCTTTGTAATAAAATAAAAAAATCCAGCCTCCTCCATCCCCATAACAAAAATAAGAAATGATTATCTGAAGTACTGAAAAGAAAATTGCTTACACAGTACAGCAGACTGGGGCAAAACACATGCCCCTCATATTTTGCTCACTGATTTCTCTGACTTTCCAGAATGTGGCGTCCCTCGTAAATACATGAGTATTCCAATTAAATAATTTTCATGACAGTGGTCTGGAAAATTTCAAGTTTTCAATAGCTGACATGTACACCAAATTAAATTTGAAAATTATTATGATAGTAAGGAAAGGAAAGGAAAGGAAAGGAAAGGAAAGAAGAAAAAAAAAGAAAGAAAGAAAAAAAACACCAACACCACCAGATTCTTTTCTCCCCAGTTTGCTGAAAAAAAAATTACTAAAGGATCCTGAACAACTATGATAATTTGGTATAAAAAGTATTTTCACAATTAATCAGTACCTTCCAGATTTAACAGCCATGTTGATAGCTCTATCAGCTTGATTGAATCCTTCAGCAGAACCAAT
The DNA here is from genome assembly GCA_964059195.1 of Ectobius pallidus. NCBI lineage: Eukaryota > Metazoa > Arthropoda > Insecta > Blattodea > Ectobiidae > Ectobius > Ectobius pallidus. The sequence continues at coordinate 79,513,701 of CAXKWD010000006.1, forward strand.
TGCAATGCTAGCAATTGGCTTGCCTAGCTCAGCAGCCAAGTCATCAACACGACCAGATGCATCATAGCCTGGTACAGAACACAGCAATGCTGGCACGTTTGCCCTCAATTCAGTTTCCACACTGGCAGCAAGATCCAGTTCCTTCTCAGCTGCTGGCATGAAATCTTCACCAAGCACAGATGCAACAAACAATGAGGCAGCAGCAATCACTCGATCTGGTCGGAAAGCCTGAAATTATTTTCAATATCATTATTACTTAAACTGTTGAATTTCCCAAAACACAACATTTTGGTAACTAGGTTAAAATGCTGTCTTCATTAAGTGAGAAGGATTGTAAAATCAACTAATATGCAAGACTTCAAGAAAGCAATACAGCACAACCTGACAAAGATACCTGTTTTTCACAAAATGCAAAATGTGAAACATTTCTATGAAATTACAAATTCGACTAAAAATGCAAACATTAACATTTTAGCAAAATTGCAAAATAACTGTCAAAATGATGTCAATTGCAAGAACATGGAACAATGAAGGACATACAGTTAAGAGGAGGACAGTGGATAAATAGAACTTGAACGGTTATTTGTTGATTTGTGCAAATGTCTAGTTTATTGTGAATCTGCTCGTCAGAAAATATTCTAAAACATTGTAAAAAAATTGAATAAGTAATATGTGAATTAAGTTGGAAGAAATTTGAAGGTGGCAACCTCAGATATGCAACTGCGATTTGATCACTAAATGTGAACTGTGACTATAAACATCGCTAGTTTATGTACGGAAAGTAGTTTCAGGTGAGTAGGACTGATTCTGAGCTTTTGGCAGCTACCTCCATTGCCATCTTCTGCAAGAAGTGAGTTAAATGGGAAAAAGGTCTATGTTATATAGGAAAGACTATGAAATGCTAAGTGGGGTGGGGCCAATAGGAAAACTGGAAGTGGAACAAAACGTGAACTCTGATTGGTTAAGAAGGAAGAATTTAATTGAAAAATAGTGTGGGATGTGTAAACGGTCTTTCTCTTGGCCACTGCTCTTTTTGGGAGCGAGAGAGGAAAATACTGGCTGCCAAGCCAGGTTAAGCTTTTGATAGTATTTTATCTGGAGTTTCAAGGACTCTTGGTTTGATCAAATTGGATCTTGACCCTGTGTTGGGCCACTGCAGATTTTTCTGGGTAACACTGAAGCATCTGTGGTGTTCATTGCATTTTTCCTCTATGATGTCAACACCTCCGCATTTGCAGGGGATTTAGTAAATGCCTAGTGTGCATAGGCCCAATTAATCTTTCATGGGGCATACCATTTGCTGTATTTCTTTAGGGAGTTAGTGTAGGTTTTGATATTTTATTTTTCTAGGAGCCTGGATATTTTATTGGAAACAAGAGGAAAGAAAGGAATGTAGGCTTGATGGGTTGCAGATTCAGTGGTTTGTGGTGGAGCTACAATGGTCTGTTTGAGAGGGCCCACTGGATGTTCCTCTGGCTGTACAAATTCTAGCAGAAGGTTGGCTGGTATATGGTTATTAACGACGGGGCTGTACAGCAACTTAGGCATGTGACCGTCGCCAGTGTTCTTTTACATGCAGGTAAATCTACTGACATGGACCTATCACATTTATACACACATAAATGCCATCAACCTGGGCTGGGATCGAACCCGCAACCTTGGGCACAGAAAGCCAGCATGATACTAACTGCGCCACACAGGCCGACTCTAGCAGAAGGTGAGTTCAGAAGATTTATTTCTTATGACATGCTGGCGGAATCGAATACTGCTCTGGCCCTATGGACGAGTGTAATGAGTATCCCCTATTTTTGTGCCAGATGGACACTATCTTAGAGGTTTGTGTGCCCTGGTTTCCAGTAAATGCTATGTGCTAGGGTGCCGTCAGGTCATCTTCCAATGAAAAATTAAAAAAATGGCAGTGCCATCTTTTTCAGTTTTCAAAGTGAAAACACAGTGAAATTGACAGTTGATATAAGTAAAAACTTACAAAATTAGAATGTACATTTCAATGGGTTCCCCATCATCATCAACTGATATCTAGATTGCTTCTCTGTCCACCAGATGTCCTCCAGGTTATATGAATTTGAAAATGAGGTCATTGTCCTTAGGGATGTCAAGATTTATAAGTCAATCTTTTTTATTTTTTCAATGTACTTTTGGATTTATAATATTGACACTTCACAATGTTTTCCAGATTAATTTAATCAAATGATAGTGATGTTTCATGATAGATCATGGAATGCAGATAGCAAAAGTTACTACTTGCGTTGAGTTTGCCTTTTGGTAAATTTATTTAGTTTTAAACTAAAATATTTATTATTTTATTATTTAATTTTAATTAATTCAATTTTACTTAATTAAATTTCTCTCTCTTAATTGCTCTTCTCCCTTGTATTATATTCTATACTTCTATACCTTATATATGAGTATTTCTTGTATTCTTAAATTAATCGTTTCAATTTTAGTCTATTAATAAGTACTGAACTCTGGTTCTATTCTATAAATTACTACTCTCCTTTGTCTTTCTATGCATTTTTGACAGATTTTTTGTTTGTTTTGTAAAAGTACATTTTTCTTATAATCTGTGCAGTCTCTATTCTATTACTTTGTAAAGTCTGCCTATGATGTACTTTTGACTGTCCCTTTATGCGAGCCATATGTGCTCATTGGGACCTTTAAGAAATAAATAAATAAATAAATAATGGTAGCTCAATGGTAGAGCATCAGCGCGTTAAGCTGAAGATCCGTGTTCAAATCCCGGTTATGACATAAAATTTTTCAAGCTGATTCTTACTTGTATTAATATCCCAGACATGGATTTAATGTCTATTTCCTTTCCCTCCACTTAATTAATAGTATATAAATAATAACTTGGCTTCAAAGTACCTACAAATGTAGGACGCCATTGGATGTGTGTTCTCAACGGAGAAACCTCCTGTGGTCTGCCTTGTCTTCTGAATCAAATAAATAATGTTTCTTGTCATGATAAAACAATAATGATGATTGATTAAATTACCAGTAAAACTATCTAACTCACAGTATTACTGTTGAGAGTACTGCAAACTGAGACACAACTTAAGCAGTTACAGTATACTACAACAACAAAGTTATTAATTACTTCACTGTTTTCTTTCTCAGTGTAATGGTTAAGCAGTTCTTACCTGTATGACAAGCAACTGGTTCATTGGTTAAGCAGTTCTTACCTGTATGACAAGCAACTGGTACATAGAAGTTCCTATAGGGTTCAATTGTTTCTCTTCTTCCCATAGCTGCGGAACACACTGTTCTGGAGTTCCCTGCTGCAACCATGCTCCAAATTCGGGCATTTCCTGTATCTTCTGCTGCAGCTTCTTGAATGAAGGTAATCTTTAAAAATAAAGACAGCCCTTGAAGATTCTTTGAACTACAATACTTTTTAATATAATAATGAGAAACTTCTTTTAAACTGTAAAATTGAGAAAAAAGACAATTGTCTTCATACCTTGTTGATAAACGGAAGAGAGCTTCAAGCTGTTCTGTATTAAGGCCTTCCATATTAGGAGGTTTAGAGGTTAGCATTCCTTCTTTTCCTCTTAAGAAGAAGGTAAATTCTTGATCAAGATTTGGTTGAAGGGAAACTCCCTTCAAGTGAATGCGACATAGTAGTAGTGCAAATGTCAGACGGTCAGTATGAAGCATACCTCTAGCCACTCGTTCATAGCACACCTACAACGCAAATAAGAAACAAAGTGTATCTTAAGAAGTTATTTAAAATCCAATTATCTAATATCTAGTAATATATGACTTAATATCTGGTAACTTTTACTGTTCTGCCACACTTGCACACATTCGTCTTGTGCCCTAATGTCTAATGAAGAATTTAATTTCTGTGGTGGACCAATTTTTTCCGATGTAATGAGAACGAGGGTACATAGATGGAAGCTGCACAAATGTGATCTAGTATGGTTCACGAGTCTTAAAAGAAGGAAGTGTTTGGTAACCTGAAAAATTCTCACTCATACTGACTGATTCCTTTAACATAGTTGCCAGATATGTCATACCTAATTACCAAGATGTCTATTCCTTACCAAGCTTTTATCTTTTCCATCTAAAGTGTAATACAACCTTTGAATATAACATATTCATTATCTTAGTTGTGTAAATCATTGCATTTTCCTCATAAAATTAAAAAAAAAGAAATAAATAAATAAAAAATTTAAAAAAAAAAGGAACATTTTAATTGTTTGGTGTGTTTGTACACTACTTACTTACTTACTCACTCACTCACTCAACGGCAACAGACAATTTCTAAGCAAGCTAAAGGAATATCTACTTTATGGAACCCGGAGGTTTATTGCCGCGCTTACCTGAGCCTGCCATTCAACCCTATTCTGTGCTAACTCCATCCAACCATCCCTCACAAATCCTATTTCCCTTAAATCTATCATAATATTGTCCTCCCACCCACATCTAGGTCTTCCAAGTGGTCTTTTCTTCGGGTCTCCCAGTCAATACTTTTTAGATATATCTTTCCTCCTCCATGCGTGCAATATGTCCAGCCCATTTCATCCACCCTTACTATATCCGGTGAAGAATACAGGTTATGAAGCTAGTCGTTATGCAGTTTTCTCCAGTCATTTTCATCTCTCTTAAACCCAAATATTTTCTTAAGTACCCTGTTTCGAACACACTCATACACTGCAGCTGTATTAGGTGCAAATCAATATTTCAGCTGCACAAACTAATGATTATACACAAATTATATAGGAAATATTGTACTTACACCAAACAGATCCTTAGTAATAATAGCCAGTCTTGCTCCATGGTCTGTGACAGAAGGGAGTTTGGGATTACTGTATAGCACAGAATTGAAGATGTCCAAGAAGAACTTGAGAGAATACTGGTACAAGAAGTGAATCTGATTCAAACTGTCCATTGTGAAGTAGATGTTACTGCAAGCCTGCAATTTCCAATATTCAAAATTATGCCAATACTCTGTTTTATCTATTGTATTGGCCCGAACATAAGACAATGTTATTTTTCCTCAAAATGTGTGCAGCCTCAACAACTCATGAATCCAGACGTGCAGCGGAAATCAACACGTGATGACGTGCGTCCGACACTTTGGTTCGACCTAAGGTCAAAATCATGCGGAAATTTACCAAACTTGACTGAATTTTACAAAACTTCATTTTTCCTGAATTCATGTTTTTGCTTGTACTGCATTGTTGCTTGGCATCTCTATGAGTAAAGCTTTGTTTGACCACCAGTCATAGCAGACCATGTGGAAATCGTCTCAATGCGTAGATAAAGATGAGAGAAGAAGTTATGACATGAACGCCAAAATTAAAATTTTACGTTTTATGATAAGCTTTTTTTTATGATTATCCTTCAAAAATTCAGGATAGTCTTATATGTGAGGTTGTCTTATATCCGGGCCAATATGGTAATTAAAAAAAACAATAATATAAATTAAGGAGAATTTAATAACAAACAGTGTTTGGTGCTACTGTTATGACTTGAGGAATTAGATGATAACTAATGATTATGATAATACTGTTGGCAATGTTGACAAAATGGTGATATTAAAAATCACAATAAATTGTGATTATGTTTGTGGCAATGGGAGGAATGATGACTACAGCCAGATTTATAGGCAAAATAAAACAGTAAAATAAGGAAACACGTAACACGAGAAATGTAAGAAATAAGCACCAACCAATTACATGAAAATGAAATAAATTAGTTTCATACAATTCTTATCTCTTATCTTATTCACAGCAGTTACATCATAAAAAGAAGGTCACCGTAGATTTACTTGTGAGAAGCTCCTATGTCTGTCAGTGAAGAACAATTTGTAAAGTGAAAATGTTCTTTCAATGTCGTAGAACAGGTGCATGTGAAAAGCAACATAGTACCCCCATCTCAAGTTTCAATTAACTTAGTACCTCTTCAATGAATTCATCTTCAATATCTTGTTTCTTCACATTTTAGAAATCTGACAGTGTGTTTTATGAACCAAGTTTTTCAGTAATTTTATTAGCCGACAAAGAAAGGAAACCAGTGATAACGATGTCTAGGAGTGAAATCAGCACTTTTAATGTGATAGTTTTGAGGAATATATGCTATTTTAAGTCAGAATCACAAAATAAGGATGCAAAATCGTTTTTCTCTCAGAATAAGCAAAATAAGAACTACCAAATAAAGTTAAAATTGCTTCAATGTTAATATTAGATGGAAATCGACAATGAAGTGTTGATACCTGTAGCAAGATTGAGATTGGAAATATGCACACTGAGTCGGAATCAGCTGATGATGATGGGAAGACCCATTGAAATGATCATACTGGGTAAATATACCTTTTAGTGAAGTTAGTGTGTATATTTCCGATCTCAATCTTGCTACAGTTAAAATTGCTTGTTGACAAGTCTTTCGAAGTATAACATTTCTGCTATGTTGTTAATGTTAATGTTAATGTTAATTTATTGTCACATATCGTTTACGTTTGTTCAGCTTTGGCTGGTAAACTGGTGACTCGTCAAATTGTGCTTACTTGCTAAGTTACAGACTAGGAATATTCTAGCTTAGGCCTATTCTATATTACTTAAAAATCAATGATTACAAATAAGGAAAATCTAACACTGATGTAATTTTTTTTTTCCCTAATGCTATTAATAAGTGCCTAAAAATGGAATGATTTCTTTTGCTAGTTTTTTTTTATTAATTATATGTTAACTTCATCTTCAAGAAATTCTCTGATTGAGTAATATGTTCTTTGCAATAACCAGTTTTTAATTTTAATTTTGAATTGTCTGCTATTTAATGCTTTTGTTTCGTTTGATATTTTATTATATGCTTTTATGCCCATGTATTGTGGGGTGTGCTCTAGGAGGGTTAATCTATGGGAAGGGAATTTTAACAAGTCTTTGTTTCTGGTGTTGTGTTCGTGAGTATGTTGTATGTTGTATTGGTCAAAATTAATGTGTACATGAGTTAGAAGCTCTAGTAAATATATTGAAGGAAAAGTTAGTATTTGTAGATCTCTAAAGAGTGGCCTGCATGATTCCCTGTAGGATGAATGGGTCATATTTCGTATGATTTTTTTTTTGAATTTTGAAGATGCTTTCCCATTCGCTGCAGTTTCCCCAGACAATTGAGTCTATGTTTATGAGTCTGAAAAGAAATATGCATTTTGCTTAGAAATCTAGAATCTAATGATAATATTGATAATAATTATTGTCAACAAAGATAATGACCAATAACGATGAAGATGGCAACAACCGATAATGATAGCAATGAATTTATTTAGGCTTTCACAGGCGGTATTTCTGCAACAACCTAGACTAAAGCATTATTACTTTGCTGATGGTGAGGATGTCAACTCATCGATACTGCTGCTGATGATGATAAATCAATATGATTCTGTTGAAGTTTATAGAACTCTGCAATAATAAGAATGTTATGTGTTTCTAATACCACTCCTTTTGTTTTAATCTATTATCCTCTCCATTAAATAACAGAAATATGAAAACTTAAGTAAATGGACCATACCTGAGAAAGGGGCATGTACTGCTGAGATACTGTTTCAATTTCGCCAATAACTTTATCAGTCTCTTCCACCTTCTTGCTGATGTCAGCTGCTTCTTGCTTCAATGTTTCTAGGGTAGTGATCACACTATCATCATCCAAAATCTTGCCCTTGGCATCATTCAATGCCTGAAGAAGGGATTTCTCCAACTGTCGCAGGCGGAGATGGAATTCACCTGTTTAAGAATATACAGAGTAAATGAATGAGATTCTGTCTTTGTTACACCAAAACAGAACTACCAGTAAAACTGTGCTATGAGTACTCTTACATTATTAATATCATTTTGTTTTTACTAGAGTTAATACACTATTGAACTCCAAGCTGTTTTCTTTTTTGATTTTAGCAAGCACCTTCTTTGTAATTCATGCACTATTATGAATTATGTGTTTTAAGCACTTATTCACAAGCTGTCAAAATAATTTTCAGATTTAGCTTTTTTGTTGTCGCAATTTTCAACACTTTACGGACAATCATACTGCCTAAATGTAAATGTGGAATATTTTAACTTGCACATTTGGATTTTACAAAAGCATGTAACTAGAGTTATGATAAGGAAGTTAAATATCAAATACAATAGCAACAGAATACTCTTTGTGCTAATTTTAGTAGCCTAATTGTAAAGACAGTATGCTAAAATAATAGTATGGAAGAGTTACATGAGATAGCATTTTCATGCTGATATGGAATCTTGAATAACAGATTTTGGTTACCGTATATACTCTAATACTACCCGCAAATGTTTTTTAAAAATCACGAGTGAAAAACTGGGGTGCGGGTATTATTTGAATACTGGTCTCTTCTCATCTGAATTTTGGCATTTTGTACCATATTGGCTCAATATAGCATGATGCTTTGTAGTAGGATCACAGTATAGTATAACAGTAGCAAAGCTGTAATGAAAGGAAAATGAGACAAAGAAAATGATTTCTTATGCACATGGTCCACCATGACTGGCGGCAAAAAAAAGCTTTACGTGTAGAGACGCCAAGCAAGTAACAGCACAGTACAAGCAGAAGCACTAATTCAGGAAAAGTTTGGTGAATTTCCACACAATTTTGACCAGACCAGTCGGACGTACGTCAATTGCATGTGATTCCCGCTGAACAGCTGGAGTGTGTTGTTGTTGAAAGTGACGCAGCGCATATAAGACTGCGAGATTTCCGATTGGCTGTTACCATGTAATTTTTATAATTACGTTTTAGCCTACCATATTTAATTCTTTTATTATATGTAATGTTAATTATAACTGTTTAATTAAAAATAAACCTAACAAAATAATTTTATATAGAGGCCTGTAGATATTTTTTTTCCAAATTTCCTTTAAAAAAATTTGGGTGCGGGTATTATTCGGGGGCGGGTAATATTCGGGTATATACGGCATTTCTTGTGTCAATAATGAACAAACCTTGTAATTTGAGAAGGTCTGATCGCTTCTCATCAATATCGGGACGTTCAGCCTTCAACACCTGGTTCAAACATTGGCTTTGCAGAGAACTTCTAGTCACTGTAAAGTTAACAAAAGTGACTCTCGAACAGATGTCAGGTGGGAACTCCACAGTTGGGTCACGAGTTGACAGGAAAATGACGAATGATGGAGACAGATCTATGTCTTGGTCACCCAAAGTTATAAGGACTCGTCCACCAGTTCGTCGAAGCTCACGATTCAACACAGGATTTAAGATTGGATCATAATTCTCAACATCCTATAGAAAAAAATACAATAGTTCTTGTCACTCAAATGTTTTACTTTTCAAAGTAAATTTATGTAATATTGATGGACTAACATCCATGCAGTTAAAGATCAGTTTCTTACTACTACTCGAAAGATTATTCTTTCTTATATAGCATTCTTACTTAAATTACATTTTTGAATAAACAATGAAGTCAAGAAAATATATCTAGTTAAGCACAAATTAATATTTCATGTGAGATAATTACCTGAACCAGAAGTGGATTACCAAATCGGAGGGCTGATTCCAAGTTCTTTCTAAATGAATCATCAAGGAAACTTGTCTTGGTTATCTTCTTGTCTCGGAACTCATTCAGAATGAATTCTGTTGCTTGCCCTGATGGATCAATTATCAGTGGATAACGGTTGAATCGCTGAAATATGTTAATATAAATTCTTATTAGTAGGAATACATTATTTTGGGAGTTTTTTTTAATTTTTTTTTAAAAATAAATTCATATTTGCTCAAAACATACAATACACTCTAACATAATAACTATACAGGATATAATATTGAGTTGGGTCTAGCATGTTTTGGGTTTATTTAAAAGTATGTTCCTGTGACTTTTAAATCTGCAAAATGGTAATATTCATACAACCATTATATGAAGCTGTGAACACAAAGATATTTTAGACATTTTCTCGAGGGTTGGGGGAGGAGAAATTTTAAGGAGGCTAGAGAAATTAGTACATTTAAAGTATTTTTCTCACTTATAACATGAATTTCTTTGAGGAACATGCATCAAAGAATCATTTTTTTCCTTTTAGATATCTTTTTCTTTGTCTTTCAATGTAGGATATGTATTGTGTTTGTTTCCCTGTTCAAGCGTCTTCCTCTGGAGAAGTGCATACACTCTCTGCTCATCTCTATCTATAAATGTTCTCACCAATATTTTCTTCTATATTTAATAAACTTTGTGACATCTTGAATTTTGCTATTCTCCCTAGTTTCTTTAATAAGTATCCTGTCAGCTGACCTTGCAAGTGCCTATAAAGCATTGTGTGTGTTCAATCCTGCAGAGATTGTGCCAATGGATGTTTCACAGGACTTGAATAAATGTGTACAGAAGGTCAATTTCTGCTCTAATTTGCAGAAACGTGAAATTGCAAAAGGTTATACAGAACTCCAGTTTTTGGTGACATACAAATCAGGGAGGGGGGGGGGGGTAGCAAAGTGGAGTTGGTGCCAATCTAGATAGGGAAGATCCTAACAAACACAGACTTTGCGAAGTTTGTGTTCAAGGCAATTTGGATGCCATGTGCCAATGCAAATTGTGAACTATTTTTTTCAAGTTATAACAATGTATTAACAGATAAGCGTTATTGCCTGCAGCAAGAAAATGTCTCTCTGATCTCAAAAATTTATTTTGAAGCCTGAGGGGTTCATTTTGTAGATGTTCATTATGTTTGTTATGCAGCCTGTGTGCAATAATTTAATTTTGCTCTGCTACCCATCATAATTTGTGTGTTCATGTTTCCTGATGTTTGCCCCCACCCCTTTTTCACATTCTTACATTTTCACATTCTGACTTCCGTGCTTTCAACTCGCCACCGAAAAATTCCAATTTTTAGTTATATATTATGAATGCACTCATTCTAGACCAATATAAAAATGGAAGTTTTGGGTTGTATGAAAATTTTCTTACCTTCAACATGATAGCATTCTCTGTACACAAGTCATCAGTAGGCAGAGCATTTGCTTGCCATCTTAATCTTTCATCCGGATTGGACAAATATTCTGTGCGAGCTATATCAGCACGGAACTGTAAGCCTGCTTGCTGCAGATGAGTACACCAAGTTGCGAACAAGTTCTGTCGATACTGTAATACATCATGAAAACAATTAGTAACACAACATTAAGTGACAATTGTAGTGGTTATTAAATCTTTTTTATTATAGGCTATTATTAATTAATAATTAATCAATAAATATTTTGGTAAATCTTTAAGAAAATACACATCTACGCAGGCAGCTAGCATTTGGAGTCATCTTAAATTTCTTCTCGGAATAACTCGGAAAGATAAAAGAATGCCAAGCAAACAATTTAAGGCATAAAGAGGAATAGTTCATTTCATTAATTTCAAATATTTTCTTTAATATTTAATAAATAAATGTTCTATATACTGCTTCCAGGTTTAAAAATTACATTCATTACAAAACTGCATTAAATAAATGTACATTGTACTATATGCTGTTACGTCATTCCCTTACCTGGCCGTTTCTTGGATGAATTTCTAAAATCATTAAAATAGACTGACAAAATGTAAATTCAGCATAAATATATCATCTTCAATCAAAAAGAAATAAGATGTATACCTCTCTGAAAAATTTGTAATTTGAAGGTTAAGAGGCCAGATAGAATGGGAAGATTATAGAGCATTTGTCCTGAGCACGAAACAAAACCCAGATTTACAGTTTTATATGCTGATATCTATACCACTAGGCTCCGTCACATTCCAAATCTTCCTCTAGGGCCCTATCAACCTCACAATCGATATTTACACATCTACAGTGTAGGGTGATGCAATGGTTTCTAATGCTTATTTAATTGTTGGGTAAGGTAACCAAACTTTCAATGGTATTAGTTAATGATAGGTGTTTGGTTATTTCACTGGATATGAAAACTGTAAAAAAGTAAACTAGTCCCTATACAGGCCATGTAAGGTCTAATGGTTCTGGAAGGTTGAGGATCCCAGATTTTAAAACATTCGGCACATGAATATGTTAAGGTTGTCAGCCTTAAAGCACCGGCTGTCTTTCCCCCCCAGGTTTGCTCCTGGTACTCATTTCTATTACAGAATGAGTCGACCCCAGGGCCATGGTGCCCCCAGAAGGATTAGGCCAATTGAAAAATCCCAAAGACTTCATCGGGGATCGAATTCGCAATCTTCCGGTCTGTAGTGTTGTGCCTCATCCAATAGTGCCATGGAAAACCCCCGGAATAAAACTGTAGATTTGTATAATACACATACAGACACAAAGGCAAACAATCTTCCTTCATATATTCAGATATAGATGTATTTTTACCTTAAGTTATAAACTACATACTAGGCATTCACAATTATCCAGTGTAATTCAATAGATGCACTTTTACCTTAATGCATATTACAAATCAGTATCACATTACATTCAACGATACGATTAGTCAATCTTACTCACACTTGAGTAATGAAATATAATTTATTATTGAGAAATGGAGAAAGTAGATTGTTTATGCATGGTCATTTGAAACGCACAGCAACTGCCTAGGACTGGCTATATATTACAATATGTGATATTAAGGGCATTGAGTAAGTGCACAATAATAATAATGCATTTAAAAAAAAAAAAAATGAAATATAGACAGTGCTTTTCCTCTTGTTTTGAAGGGTAAGTATGCAAAATTTCATTGACATCGGAAGAAAACTGTAGATTCATGGGTGGGAACTGGACTCAAATTCTCAGCTTTGTTTGCTGACACCTAGACCACTAGGCTCCCACAGATCTTACGCAGTCCCAATCTAAATGTTTCTCTAGATCCACAGTAATTCGCATATCTCCAGTGCAGCAAGGATTCATTTAACACTGCACCCTCACAACTTTGTAGATGTATATGTATAACAATGTTGATAGGAGTCTAGAGGAAGATTTGGAATGGGACGGGTATGTCCTATGAGAGAAGTGGTCCAGGCTGAAAAATGAAAACCTGAGTTTGATTTCCACCCAGATAGATTTCCCTCTAAAGGATACAATATACAGTGAAATCTCCGTACAACGATTGCCGATATAACGATAATACTCTTTATAACGTTAAAATATTTTGGTCCCGGCATACTTTCCATTAAAATAATGTAAAATTCCCCTCGGTTTTACGATACTCTTAATAACGATAAACCTCCCGACTACGATTACATTTAGAATCCCCGTAAATACATTTTCCTCGGTACAACGATAAAAATAGATCGTGAAAGTCCAAAACATGAACTCCCCCGCCTCATTTTAAGGGTGGAATCGCCTTCCTTGACCTTGATCGTGCTTCACCCTCGCTCAAGTGCACAATGGAGTAAACCAGTTGCCTGGTCGCCAGTCAGTGCCTGCACTGCACGGCAAGTTTGTTTGGTGGTGTTCGCGTATTGTTGTGCTTCTCTGTCAGCATGGCTTCTCGCAAACAAATTAGTATGCAGCAGAAATTAGCTGTAATTAAAGACATTGATGCAGGCATGAAACAAACTGCAACATCGATAAAGTACGGGCTTTCGGAATCTACGGTGTCGACTTTCTTAAAGAAAAGGAATGAGATCGAGGAAAAACTCAATTCAAATGCCGTGGATCCTACTAGAAAACGAAAGAAAACGGCAACATTTATTGACTTGGATGCTGCAACCTTGGAATGCTTCAATGAAAAAAGAACTTTAAACATTCCAATAAATGGACCGTTGATTTGTAGTCAAGCTAAGAAGTTTGCTACCATGCTTGGTGTGGAGGACTTCAAGGCTAGCAATGGGTGGCTTGTCCGCTTTAGAGACCGCCATGGCATAACTTTTAAGTTAATTCAATGGGAAGAGAAATCTGCACCAACAAATGACGCAAATCTCTGGTGCAGTAATGAAATGAAAAAAAATTACTGAGAAATATTTGCCAGAAGATATTTATAATGCTGACGAGACTGGGATGTTTTACCAGCTTCTTCCTGAAAAGACAATGTGTTTGCTCATAAGTTAGTGTAATAATTTAAGGGTGAAGTGAATACAGTACAGTATAGCAGTTCTTGTGTAAAAATTCTTTATTTCCTTAAATACTTAAAGCATTTCAATTATTGAAGTTGTTTCTTACATATACTACCAATATTTGAACATTTTTTGTAAATTTTCGATATAACAATATCTCTCTCTACAACAATATTTTTTTCTGGTCCCTGCGAAATCGTTGTATCGAGATTTCACTGTATATCTCTACAGTGAGATAAGACTGTCATTACTTAAACATCTTGATCACAGAATGCTTAACTTGCCCTTTGGCCTAGTTTAACAAACATCCTAGTTGCACGATAAAATCTCCTCCTCTTTAACTCTTGTACTATAATAGAAAAATAACTTACATGCTGATCAAAGTATCCAGCATAAGCCAAGAAAGCTGAAGACAACAGGACATCTCCAATGATGGTTGACATCTGGGATCGGAATGTTACACTTGTTGCTTCCCATCGGTCACGTTCAATACCCAAAGATTTCAGAAGAGCAATTGATCTGTCAACCTGTAAGAATAATATTTTGTGTAGCTAGCATAACTGAAACACATTTTTTTTTATTAAATCAATCAGGAATTAATTGTGAAGTATCTATATATTAAACTTAAGGCATTCAACTTCACATAATTATTGTAAGTAAAATCATACAAAATTAGAACACATGTTTCGAAAGGTATTCCCTTCGTCATCAGCTGAGATCTACTGACATGTTTATGTCCTATGAATTTTGAAATGAGGTAGTCTTTTTCTGGATATGTACTTTCTTCCAAGCGGTTAAATCAAGAGGTTTTTGAAAAGATTTCAGTAATTTTGTTCCTCTATTGAAGTCATGACCTGTAGACCAGAAATGAAGGAATAGAAATAGAAAAATCTGCAGTGGCTCATCATTTCTGGTCTACAATTTCAATAGTAAGGCAAAATTACTGAAATGAGTTTGGAAACCACTTGATTTAACCATTTGGGAAAAGTACATATCCAGAAAAACAACACACACTTTTAAATTTTAACAACCATAAGAAGAATGACCTCATTTAAAAATTCATAGAACCTGAAGACATCTGGTGGACAGAGAAACAAATTCGTAGATCTCAGCTGATGATCAAGGGGATACTATTTTAAACATATTTTATAATTTGGTTAAGATTTTACTTATAATTATGTGGTGTTGAATGACAAAGTTTAATGTATAATAAAACACATGTACTTATAATATAACTAATGAACTGGGCTACGATAACTTCCACATCACAAGAATGCTTGAATTCTCTATTATAAGAGTGGATGTGGGCTTCCACAATTACCTGGGAGACCCTTAGGGAACTGATGTTAAATGTAAATTTATTAACAAATTCTAGGTAAGGGCAGGTTTTTACAGCTTGTGGTAACTGCATAAATTACATATCAAGATAGATGATTTCATCCATAGGCGTACCGAGGGGGGGGGGTTGGGGGTTTGAACCCCCCCATTGATTAAAAAAAAGGAAAATTGTATAATCTTTTAAGTCTGCCCATAAATTACTTAATACAAGTATAAAGCGTGGGAAGCTTAAAACTCGTTATTTTGCGTCTTAATTTTTAAAATTTTCCGGGGAAGGACCCCCGGAAGCTTAAAACTCGTTATTTTGCATCTTAATTTTTCAAATTTTCCGGGGGAGGGCCCCCGGACCCCCCTCTCCCTGGGGGGTATTCCATACCAACATAGCTACTAAGCTGAAAATATTAATTTAATTTGTTTGAGGAATTTATGTAAGTAATATGGAAAATTGAAAAAAAAATTACTGTATTGTAAGAATGGGCTTTCATATTATTTTACAGTTTTGATTATAACATTATAACTACAATTCACACGTACACATATTTGAACCAATAACCACAGTATACGTATTAATACAGTTAACGAAAGTCAGTACGTTTGCCAGAAGAACATGCGCGCGCATACCTAGTGATCATAAAGGCCATAAACTAACACTACAGTAGCTACTGCAGGAAGTATGTAAATAAATAGGAGAGTTGTATTTATTAAAACACTGCGTGTTCGAACGAACCTTATGTTCTGCTGAAAATTGCAGTAATAATAAAGGAAGAAATCCTGAATTGCATTTCTTCACTTTCCCAACTGGCTTACTCTTGACACATGTTCTGGTGTGGTTATGCTTTAACTTACTTTAATGTAATATTTTATCTTCCATTCTGTTGTAATGATTAATGGTCTAAAAAAATGGGTCACTACTAGTCTGTGAGAAGACCTGCTAACAAAAGATGTAAAATATTTTAGTGAAAATTGCAGCCTATGCTTGGAAGACATCGAAAACAGACCTGCTAACAAAAGATGTAAAATATTTGAGTGAAAATTGCCGTCTATGTTTGGAACACATCAAAACACACAAGAACTCAATTAAAACTGCTGTACAGACGGTGTTCTCAATTCAAAATGCTCCAAAACTGTTAGAAGGAAAACTGAAGCCACCAGCACTATGAAAATACAACTAGTGTAACTAAAAAGCCCAAGTATGTTCTGTTCTCAGTAGGTTAGGAAGGTAGGATCTTTGAATAAAGGGCCTAAGTGTAAATTAGTATTCCTACAGACTTCTTGCCAGGGAAAGTTTTATAGAATTTTAAATTAAGTTAAACGGAATTTTTTATTTTGTTTAATGGAGTTTATCCTGCAGTAAATGAGGGTAGGTAGTCCTACAATTGAAGTTGTATGTAGCCAATCGCCAGGATCAGACTTTGTGAATATGGAACTTTTTAAGAATGCTCCACAGTTACTGCTTAAAAGATTTTTAGACTTCATAAATATCTGTTGGAAGTATGGACAAATTCCTGATGACTGGAAAGAAGCAGTAATAGTATCAATTTTTAAGAAAGGCGACAGAAGGAAATGTAGTAACTATAGAGGAATAAGTTTGTTGAACACGGGATATAAAATCTATGCAAGAATAATATCACACAGATTACAAGCTATTGCAGAATCAATGCTTATGGAAGAACAGAATGGATTTAGAAAGAACAGATCATGTATAGATGCAATTTTCACACTGTCTCAGATCATAGAAAAGAACAGAGAATTTAATATCCCAACATATATTATATTTGTGGACTATGAAAAGGCTTTCGACTCTGTTAATCGAGAGTTATTATGGATGATACTTTTGAAAAAAGGAGTACCAAACCACTTAGTCAAAATAATACAGAGTTTATATGTTAATAATATTATAAAGGTGAAAACAAGCCAAGGGATTAGCAAAGAGCATAGAGAAACATCACAGGGGGTGCGACAAGGGTGTCCTCTTTCACCCATTTTGTTTAATTTATACTTAGACGAAGCCGTAAGAGAATGGCAGATGAATTTGAAACATAATTTTATAATAAGACAATCTCCCTTAAATACTGTTTTATTTGCTGATGATCAGGCAGTGTTGGCAGATTCAGAAGATAATATGCAAAGAGCAGTTTTCACATTGAGCAATGTAGCTGAGAAATACAACCTTAAAATCTCAACAAACAAAACAAAAGTGTTAGCATTTAAAGGACTAGAACCAGTAAGAGCTAAAATAGTAATAAAAAATGAAATACTCCAACAAGTAAATTCCTTCAGTTATTTAGGATGCATGTTGACTATTACGGAGAGCAAGGATATAGAATTGAAACTTAATAAATTTCAGCAATTATTGGGTACGATAAAGAAAACATTACTAGGAAGGGTTAGACAAGAGACAGTCCTTAAATTTTATAAAACAATGGCACTCCCAACATTGCTTTATGGATCAGAAACATGGGCAATAACAGAACAGAAGAAGCGAAGAATTGAAATTGCAGAAATGAGATTGTTAAGACCGTTAGCGGGGTACTCTTTATTAGACATCAAAGAAATGAAGATATAAGGAATCAACTACAAATAGAAAATGTAATTCAAATAATGAACAATTATTCAAATAATTGGAGAGAACACGTAATGAGAATGGATAGAAGCCGCATACCCTTCAAAGCATTACAATATAAACCAAGAGGTCGAAGAAATGTAGGAAGACCTAGAAAAAGGTGGAGTGACCAGTTTTAATCTGGAGACGGAACAGGCCAGTAGGCCTAAACCCTGTTGTTAAAGAAGAAGAAGAAAATTCTAGGCCTAGATACGATTCTTAACAGTAGCCTTTTTACAGTGTTTTGCAAATGGGAAGCGTTGCTTTGATACAGTCCAATCCAAGTTGTGCAATGTTGCCAAACTGTATTCCCGCTGTCAGGCTGCAATACCATGCACAGAGAATTCAGACTTCAAAATACGACTTACGCTACATGGAAATATAGCAATTTCACTTCAGGGACTCAGTTAGGGGGAAAGAGGGCAAATTTCTGCATACGTACATGCAAAAATCATATTTTTAGTTGACTAGTTCCTAACCTATCAAATGAATGTTTGCATGCATTAGAAGAGCTGAGTTACAATATCATTGATGTGAAAATCTAATTTATATGTCCTGTATATTATTACAAAGCTCTAATTGTAGCCCATCTGAGGACCTGAGTTACACTGTTGAACAAACAGCAATAAACACATGCATATTTTATTTCTATCAGTGACATGCTCTGAGATATATATATATCTACATAATAAAATAAAATAAAATACTAACAGCAACACCACTGACACAGCTTAAAGTTGTGGTTCTCTAGGAGAGAATTGAGAGACGAGAGATTCTCTTATGACTGTGTTATTTCAGCTTTCAGTTAGCAAGCATAGGACACGTTCTAGTGACTATTTCAATAGGCCTACACTATGTCATTAAATAAATCAACTGCAAATCACAGCAATAAAACAAAGTGTTGCGAAGCCAGGCCAGACACATTATTTTCAGAGTGTATATATATATATATATATTTATTTAAAGTGCTAGTGTCGCACAGATAACATGTTGTCAAAGGACTTTTAACACACAGTTTCCTTACTGTATTAATACCTACACTGTGCTAAACTTTAAAATTCAAATTACTATTAGAAATTATTCTAACTACCATATATATAAATATTAGTACAAGCTCTAAATCTCAACAAAATACTTAATGTGACAATCATAGTATTAAAAGCATACCGCATTCGAAACAAAGGAATCTTCCTCGTGCATAATTCAATTCATAACATAAACATTACACCCATTCTTGAGACAGTTTTTGTCTACTGAACCTTTTACAGACCTGTTGCAGTAGTGTGATGCTTCATACCAAATTATAATGCAGAAACACTCAACATAAAAACATACAATTCATTGTGTGTTTCTCAGGTGAATGTTTAATTAACAATTAATTAATTTATTAATGAAAAGTGCACAAGAATTTTGAGTTTCGGAGGATCATCAGAGAGCATACCCATAGGCATCTATGCCTTGAATAAGGATGTAATTATCACTTCTATGGAAAGTGCTTTATTGGTTGAATAATGATTAGGGCCCTGATTTATTGGTGAAATAAAATGACTGATTTCGGTGTTAACTTTCTTCTACTTCGGTGGGTATTTCGTGTAATAAATTACTTTATACTATATTGGGAACTTTGCGCAATGATAAACTTTGCTTTTTTATTTACATGAACTAACACCCCCCCCCCCCCCCCCCTCATTTCTATATTCTTCTGCCCTTGTATGAACTGAAGTAACTTTAGATTTAGACATGACTAGAGTTAATGTTCAAATATAATTACACAAATATAATTACAAGAAATATTATCGTAATTTCTTTAAACACCATCAGATAGCTATTTGCAAACAGAATTGCCAATCATACCACTATGGATAAAAGACGAAATCTGTTGAATACAAGTAACAAACATTCTGCTGTAATCGATCATAGGCATCGCTAACTTGGCAAAGAGGTAGCAGGAAAGGAGAGTACTCAACAGTACAAACCAGGTCACAGACAATCTTTGCGTAAATTCTGCAATCTTTGTAATCGATCACAAATATCGATAAGTTATATCGGTAATTCTTCGACAGCCACAGAAACAGCAAAAGAAAAAAAGCATGCTGCTAAGAAATAAAAAATACAGTACACAAAAACACAATATTGTGATTTTAAGGCACATTTTCATGCTCATTTCTCACTTTACGAACGGAAGGGGCATATTTCGCGGTTATAGACAAATTTCGCGGAATCGAGTAAATTTCGCGATATTTCGTGGATTCAATTTGGTTCATATTGGTAATTTAAGAATATAAATGCTAAATATAGCTAAGGGAGGTTGTTTTATAAAATTTCGCGCTTATCGTTGTTACCAAAAAATACGGCCCCTAATAATGATGCATGAACTTCACTCTATATAGTGGTGCCACTTATGTGGTTAATCACAGCAGCATGATAGTACAAAGAAATGAAAGTGTGTAACTATACACAGCTAAATATTTTTCTTCCCTCTGAAAAGTCTTGATATTT
Source organism: Ectobius pallidus (assembly GCA_964059195.1). Taxonomy (NCBI): domain Eukaryota; kingdom Metazoa; phylum Arthropoda; class Insecta; order Blattodea; family Ectobiidae; genus Ectobius; species Ectobius pallidus. The sequence continues at coordinate 79,534,142 of CAXKWD010000006.1, forward strand.
CTGTTACAGCCTTATTTGAGAGAAGTCTTCATTAACGTAGAAAATTTTATGAGCTTTGTTAATGAAAGATACCACAGCACAAGGCATATGAAAATTATACACATAATTTCGATGTGTGAGAGGCTATAAATGTCAAGTACCTTAGCCTGCACATTCTCTAGATCTGTCTTGATTGCCTGGGCCTGAGAGATCAACTGAGCATACTCTTCCTTGTATGCTGCAATACTCTGTTCTAGCTGAGATATCAGGTCTGTCACTTCTTCTCCATGGCTCTTGTTTTCTTCAGCCTGCACCTCCAGAGAATGTAATTCATCTCTTAGAGGCTCAACTCGTTTCAGCATGTCTGCATAGTTCACCTAAACACAAAAAAATTATTCAATAGTATTAGAGTGTTATAAAGTTTGTGAGATGTAATAATGACATGTTTTCTTATTGACCCCCCCCCCCCCCATGACCATAAAGCAGTGTATTTTTTAAAGGAATTCCAGCAAAAATTATTTGGAGGAAATCTTCATTTTAATTAATTTCTTTATAATTTACATTTTCTCCTCACAATTTGTCGGCACTGACTGTAAGACCATGGAAGAATATTCCAATACAATCTGCTCACTGAGAAAAGGGTGCCGAAGAGAAATACTGAAGCAAAATTTCCTGAAAAATGAACCACTTTTCACAGGTCTGTATCATGGACTTATTTAAAGCTCAGGTTCCCAAGTTATCAAATGAAATCATACGCTATGTTTAGAAAATTAAAGTGGTCTCGTGGACTGATATTTCAGTTTAAGGGTTAAGTTTCTTTGCTGAACAGTTAATGTAACTTCACATTAATTACTTCTGACAAGCAGGAAAATGGCCTTACCTATAGCCACATAAAAAAATCATATTTGGAATTAAGCTTCATTATATGGAGTTACCACATAAGCAGACTCTATCAAAATATGAATACACATAAAATTAATCATCAAATAATTACTGAAAGCACTCTACTTTTATGTATAACAAAAATATATATTTTAAAAAGGACCTTCCAATTGGACAGGTCAGAACAATCCTTCAAGGTAGACCCTGTTAAGAATAAACGATCCTCAAAATATTATCTGCCAGAAAAAGCATGAACTAAAAGCAAAACTTGTTTGTGTCCATAAAAGCTGAGCACAGGAGTGCAGGACTGCGAATGAATGTCCTTCAGACTATGCTTTTTCCTATGGCACAGCTGATGGAGAGGCTACTCAAGTTCAGATTTCAGAAGGTATCTAACCACTCTACTTGCAGTTTATTTGATCAGCTGATATTTTGCATTTAATCTTTATTTCACTAGTATCTACAGTGAGTCTCAGACAGATTGGTGCTGCTTGTCGCGGCGCCGGGGAGTTCCTTTGCCGCATACCGGGGATAGGAGCATCATCTGCGGGGAACCCAACGCGCGGCGCGGCGGCACCCATTTGCCTGAGACTCACGAGAAAATTTTCAGGCGGAGTTTCAGCATGACAGTTTACAGAAGGTTTCTTTGTAAGGTACAGATAAACTCTACATTTTTAAGAGAAAAGAACAGATTCCAAGAACAAGAATATTTATTGTGAAAGCAAAACATCAGAATTTAGCCAACAGAATACGATACTATAATTCATAATATATTTACCTGAGCAATGGCCCATTTCACCATAGGACCACATGCCATACTAGCTCTATTGACTTTTTCAAAGTTGTAATCAGGGTTACTGAGGTAGCGAGACTTCATCTTTTCTCGAACTTCATCACTGTGGCAAGAAAATTACATGCTTAATATCAATATATAATATGTAATAACTAAAAATTATGAGCGATATACATAAGAATGCTACATTAAGTGTTAATAACTGTGACTTATGTGTTATTGTTCTCAAATATCTTTACCAACTGAGGTATGTTAATTTTTTTAAAAATTTATTTATTCTAATTTGTATATAGAAATCTCAGACCTTTAGTATGAGAGTAAGAACGATTATTAATACGAGTTTCTGAAAATTTTGAAAAGTGTGAATGAAATTTTGATAATACTTTATCCAATTTATACTAAGAACTTGCAAATGAACAGTTAGAGATGTGTCCCCTACAGCAATGTATTTTATCTTTCTCAACTAATTTTAGGACTGTAGCCAAGGTAGTTTTCATTAACAAAAACAATAGAGTACTACAGAATTGCAACAGTCTAACCAATAAATGCAAATTTGTAAAAGGAAAACAAAAAAGAGATATGGAATGTTGATGAAATTTGTACTTTCGTTTAAGCTTCTTAACCCTTCCATGTCTGACTGGGATATAGCAGATATCGGTACCCCAAAAACATGTTTTAATCGAGTAACTTCTCAATTATTTATTTTGTTTTTTTGTTTATTGGTTTCATGTAATCTTTTTTCTACATATTGAAGAATGTATATTTGAGTGGGGCACGGCTAAAAACATTGCACTGCCTTCAACATTTTTTTTTCTCTATAACTGTGATTTCAGTTATTTAGGCCTAGAGAAAGATTAATAGAAAACAAATTATTCCATTTTGATAATGCATATTAGAATGAAGTTTATCACTTTTTAAAAATCAGATATTTTGTTAAATAACAAGTGTTATTTAACCAAATATAGAATTCAGGTTAATAAAAATAATCATAAAATAGCAAATGCAAAGGAAAATGCATGGAGTACGGGGGAAACTCTCAATAACATGTCCCACAGCACAGCAATGGAAAGGTCAAATTAATGAACTCAATACGTGATGAATTATTATATTATGCATTATATGTCAGTAGAAATTTTAGCAACACAAAATAACTTATATGGTAGAATACTTACAAAACAAGATATAATTTTAAAACGTCTGGTTCTATGCATAAGTGTTCCACAAACCATGTTATGAATGTCACTTTTATTTACATTAAGGATCAGAATAGCTCAGTGTGTGCATAAACCGTACTGATTTTTCTATGATAGCACATACAGTTGCAACATGGCCAACTATTCAAGTGCCTAAGAAAATAAAACTATCTCTTTACACACTGTTATTCATTTAACAAAAGAAAAATAAATACAACTGGCAATCGCAGGTTCAGAGGGAAATGAAATTGTTACACTATAGAGAATTCCACTTTTAGAAAGAGTATTGGTGTTATGGGCTTGGGAAATACCTATTCTTAAACACTGGAATGGGCAGGCACATTCTTGCCAAACCACCCTTTGCCAAACAAAGCCAGGGGAAGGGAGACCTGCTGTGGCAGGTACAGAACTGGATAACAAAACTGCAGTGTTAGCACGTGTCGTTAGTGAGAAGCATGGAGGCGCCGGTTAAACGTAAGCAGGGGCAGGTAATGCGTAGTAAAGAAAAGCAAACTGTTTTACGGGTCTACAACTATCTCGCACAAAATAATCCTGAACAGAGTGTTAGCTGGTGTACGAGGGAATGTTCAGAAGCAACAGGAGTGTCAGTGTCTGCTATTTATAAATTACGCAGTGATGCTTCAAGGGGCCCTGTTGTGTCTCCGAAAAAAAGAAGAATGCAGGTGGGTGTAAGAAAAAACAGCAGGAATGTGAAATACAGTGACTTTGTTAGAAGTGGTATTCGACGTATAGTGCATGGTTTCTTTCTCGAAAATCGACCGCCGACTCTAAAGACAGTTTGGAATGCTGTAAACGATGACCCAGATCTTCCCAATTTTAAAAGAACAACGTTGTACAGAATATTACGAGACATGGGTTTCGTTTATGGAAAAAAGAAAGAAAATCACTTCTAATTGAGAGAGATGATATAATATCCTGGCGCCGCAGATATTTGTCAGAAATTCGAAAGATGAGGACTGAAGGAAGGAACATCGTTTATACCGATGAATCGTGGATAAATTTAGGCCACACAATGGGACAGGAATGGCAGGATACCACGATTCGAAGCGCAAAAGATGCGTTCTGTTCAGGACTTTCTTGTGGGTTGAAGTCACCTTCAGGACGTGGACTGCGTTTCGCACTTGTTCATGCTGGTGGTGTTGAAGGGTTTGTACCTGGGGCGAAGATGGTTTTTCTTTGCAAAAAGAATACCATATACGCACATGAAGAAATGGATGGTGACTGCTATGAACAATATTTTCAAACACAGTTGCTCCCCAATCTTCCCCCACGCTCTGTTATTGTTATTGATAACGTGGCCTATCATAGTAGACGAATGGAGCCTATACCAAGCACTTCTTGGCGAAAAAGTGATATCCAAGAATAGCTGAGAGATCGTAACATAGATTTTGAACCTTATATGTTGAAATGCTAGCTAATTGAGATTGTGCGAAGTGTAAAATATAATTACGAGAAAATTAAAGTTGACGAGATGGCTAAAGTGGCGGGACACACCGTACTTAGACTGCCACCATTTCATTGCGAGCTAACCCCATTGAGCTCGTGTGGGCTCAAGCTAAACATTATGTGGCAATGAGAAATAAGTCATTCAAAAAGGCTGAAATTCAAAAGTTAATAGATGAAGGACTAGAAAGTGTTAGCATGGAAAATTGGAAAAATTATGTGAGACATGTCATCTCGATTGAAAACAAAATGTGGAGAGCCGACGAGTGGCAAGATGACATCGAACCTTTAGTTATCCAACTCGACGAAAGTTCCTCAACGGAGACCGCGAACGAAACTGATAGTGAAGATAGCGAAGGTCCAATGGAAGAGATGCATTTACCACAGTGAGGTACGATGACTGCTCAAATTTATACTTAATATACGCATAAGCCCTAGAAATACCTCAAAGGCCCATAACTTTTAATTTTAAATTATTTATCATAGATACTTGGAATAAAAATCTGAGGCAAAAATTAATAAGTTACTCAATAAGATATTCTGCTTACGAAATATAGAAAGAGCTTTAAAATATTTGCAGTAAAATAATTTTAAAACTATTAAAATTGTTATTGACCCGAGAGGCCTTCTAATGCAAGGCACCGAAAATGTTTCTATTCATGCATTTTTTTTTTATTGATCTGAGACGTTTCAACAGTTATTTGATCAATAATATTGTATTAATTGCTGTCACGTGGCAATTCTTGGTGTTTATGTGTAGACATACGGTATTTAATTTAGGAAAATTGCATTATGATTTGAAATAATAATTCTAACTCCCCCTTGTTATTTGCACGTGATATTTATTGATTTGTTTCGACTCGGCTTATAGGCACAGATTAACATTTCTGTACATTCAAACAAAAAGGCCAAACTCCAATTACACGATTACAACAATTCTGATTTTGTGTCTACTTCAGGAGTAATGAATTTTTCGTTTCGCGACATCATTTTGTTATCCCTTACAGTGGTCGTGGTTTTGGTCTTATCAAAAACTGTTTTAGGCAAAGGTTTTAGAAAATATTAAGGTTTACAATAACTTTGGACGGATATGATACTTTGCCTAATCTAAACTAAACTCCGTGGCGCTACATCCCTGGAGGGACTTGGCCTACCACCCGACCGCTGCGTCATCTACCACAGGCAGATGGCAGGATTAGGGGTATGTGGTCAGCATGCCGACACCCACGGCCGTTAATGGTGGTTTCCATGACCGGAACCACTACTTCTCTATCAAGTAGCTTCTCAACTTGAATCACGAGGCTGAGTGCACCCCTGCCAGACCTCGGAAAAATCCGAGGAGGTACCGGGAATCGAACCTGGGCCGACGGATCTGTAGTCAACGACGCTAACCACAAGACCACGCCGGCGGTCTGATATTTTGCCTACTAAGATAATTATGATTTTTCTTAGTCTTTAACCCCTCTTTTATTATATGTTGTGCTTATTGTTAATGTTATCAAAACACTTCTCAGATAAAAGTTTTGGCATTACTCTCAGGATGTATAATAACTTTAAACGAATACATTTTTTTCATGTTACAGAGATTTTAATTTAATCGTCACCTGTTCTACCTTTGGTCCGAGTGTGCACATTAATGAAGTCTATATTTAATAATTATATAAGTCTGGAAGTAATTTCTACAAATTAGGACTGACTATGATCTAGGACTGTAAAACGAAAAACTAGGGAGACATTTTTCGGAAGTCACGCCAGGGTACTAACGAAGAAATGTAAGAAATACCTTCTCAATAAATAAGTCAAGTCCACAAGAACAATACTAATTTGAATAAAATCAGGTAAACTGATGTAACAAAGTGCCAGTATGTTTTTGTTTAATCAGTTGTGATTGCAATTATGATATGCAGAATACAAAAAAAAAAGTCAAATTGGTCGGATTCCGGATTTGAACCATGGAACTCCAGAATGTGTGTCCAAGACATTACCATCTCGGCCACCTGGGCTAGTTTAACGGTCTAGTTGGATAAGTGCACGTAAAACAATAGTGTTTTATGTCATAGCTAACTGTATTTTAATTTCCAGGCCTTCTATCAAAGTAAAACAATAGGCTATGTTGTCAAGATAACTGATTTGCATTTTTTTTTAATTTTTTTAAATATAAATTCTATACAGGGTGTTAATGAATAACACCGAAATATTTTACCTGTGTATAGAGGGGACATAGACAAGCAACTTTTATTAGGAGATTTTTGCTCTATGGATTCAATTCTTCCTGTTATAACATAAAATATCCCAAGGATATGCACGCCACTGTCTTCTAATACTTGAAATGATGGGAAACAAAGGAACAGTGAATATTGTGTAGTGGTCGGGAAAATTGTAAAAAATGACGATCGATATCTTACAACTCTGAGAGAAAAAAAGACAAACGAAGCATTTTTGTTAGGTTTGGAATTCGGAATAAAAACATAATCCAGTGGCGGGCAATCATGTGATTAATCAGTACTTTTTGCAGATTATGAAAATTCTAAATTATGGTATAGCTGTTGATGAATTGTTAAGAATCAGGTTTTTATCGATCGCTAAGAAGGCATGAAGTCAATTTAATGAAAATTTTAACCCTATTTCGCTCAATTATTGAGCACCAAATTTTAAGAACTTTAATGCCCTGTAGCATACACATTTTACGTCATAGAGCAAAAATGTCCTAATAAAAGTTGCTTGTCTATGTCCCCTCTATACACAGGTAAAATATTTCGGTGTTATTCATTAACACCCTGCATATTCTATATATAAATTTTATCCAATATCAATAGACGTCTTCCCATGGACATTATAAGAGGTATACCAAGTTTCATAAAAATCCGGTAGAGCGTATTTGAATTACCGCGTCTTTAAAATAGACACTAAATTGGGTTTTACTCCGGTACCGGTCTACCGATTTGGTCCAATATCAGTAGACGTCTTCCCATGTACATTATAAATGGGTATACAAAGTTTCAGGAAAATCCAATAAAGCATATTTGAGTTATCGCGACTTCTTATATATTAACATAAAAGACACTAAATTGGGCATTATTCCGGTATTGGCCAACCGATTTGGCCGAATATCAATAGGCGTCTTCCCATGGACATTATAAATGCGTATACGAAGTTTCATAAAAATCCGATAAAGCGTATTTGAGTTATTGCGCTTTTAAAAGAGACACTAAATTGTTTTTTACTTCGGTACCAGTCAACAAATTAGGTTCAAATTCAATAGGGTACTTCTCACGGAAGTCGTAAATGCGTATACCAAGTTTCATGGTAATCCGATACAGTCTGTTTGAGTTATGGCGCCTTTCTAATATAATCTATTAAAATAGGCATAAATTGGGCATTACTCCGGTACCGGTGAACCGATTTGGTTCAATATCAATAGGGTTCTTCCCATGGACATTATAAATGTGTTTTCCAAGTTTCATGAAAATCCGAAAAAGCGTATTTGAGTTATGGTGCGTACAGACACACGGACGGACATACATTTTTCGTCCCCCACACAATCTCATAAAGTACCATACTGGCACTTAATAATTGAAGCAAAAGCCCTTAGAATGCTGGAATTATATTATTTCTAGCAGTAATATCTTGTGACGTATTTTGTGTCTTTAACTTATTATTCGCCTGTACTTCGTTAGAAAGAGAGCAACGTGTCTTCACTCCTAGGCCATATATCTATCTCTTTCTAGCTGCTGCAACGCAAGCGGCAACCCTGTTCGCCATAAGAGCAATACTCTTTTCTAAAGGTGGAACTATCGTTTCAATCTAAACTGTAATTGATGATTGCAGGTTCAGAGGGCAACGAAGCCATTTTTATAACCTCTCATTTAAAAATATTTATTTACTGTAAATTTATTGCTATTGTAGAAAAAACAGTGTATTATATATATATATATTTATATTTATTTCTTTCTTTCAATTTTTAAGGAACATTTATGCATAGCTGTAAGTACACAACTTTCAAACTACTTAAATTTTTACCATTTATAGTAGTTACTTTACAGGCCTCAAATTTGTTAGTTAAAAATACGTAACTTGGATGTCAAATGGACAACAGTTTATTTTTATTTTACTTTAGTTGTGCATGACTTCCAAGATCTGATTAGGGAAAATGCTAGTAGGCACCATTTTATTATTTTGCTTTTACAGCTGTAAACAGCTCAAAGTAAAGCATAATTATAATCTTTTTGTATAAATACTGAAACTTAAAGAAACAGTAAACTAGAAGACAAAAGGCCTCTAAAGTAAAACTAAATTAAAGCAATAATAATAAAAAAAATACTACTACTACTCATTTAATATAGAAACTACGTTGCATGTTAGCCACAGAATTTTTAATTGCCTAAAAGATAACTCACAAAACGTCCTATAAGAATTTCACAAATACCTGTTAAAAGAACATGAAACAGTATTGTGTTAGTGCATAGTCTTGATTTGTTAATTTTGTTAGAGTCCTCCACAAGGACAACTTTATCAAAGAGAAAACCAAGGAGGAAGCCATTACAGAGGTATTTCACAATGATCATGCCAAAAAATATGTATATTTACACATGCAACAGTCTTTTTTAAACAACTCTATTTTCTTTACAATTTTTGTAAAATTATATAGTTTAAGTAGCAATTTTGTAGTAGGTATTATAAGCTAATAAGAGCAAGTTTTCTTAATAGCTAGAAAATATTACTGGTTAATGCACACACAAAACTTCACTTTGGGATAAATACGGTACCTTAGAATTAGTTTCAACAACCATTGTGATCATCCTCTGCTATATATGACCAGCGGTGGTACTCCCTTCCTCAGCTGATCTCTGTTGCAGTATGCTTTTTTTGTCCCTCTAGCAATGGATGGATGTACAGGTAGGGGGGGGGGGGGAATCGGACCGATTAAAATATCTAAGTTGCTGATATGAGCCACTGCACATGTCTAGCGGCATTCACAGGATAGCAGGGAATTTATTGAAATATGTTCTAGCGTCAACTGTTGACTTATTTCACCTAATCTGCATTGCTTGTGAAAACAAACGTTTCCCTTACATTTATTTATGTATCACAAGGCTCTGAAATCAGCTACAAGAGTCGGTCCGCTTTTTTTCCCCCTACCTGTACCTTCTGAACAAACTGTGGTCTACTGGTATATCAAAATTCATTAATCTGTTTGTTTTTTTTCGAATCGTATAAATTTAGATTAATGGATTTCGATATACCAGTAGAAGACAGTTTGATCAGAAAGTAAATCCATCCACTGAAGGAAGGACCTAGAAGCATTCAGGTTCTGAGATCAGCTGAGGAAGGGAGCAACAACATCAGTGGATGGCCACAATGGTGGTTAAACTAGTTCAAAGGTATTCATCCCAAAGTGAAGTTTCATGTTTGTATTTAACAATAATATTTGTTGACTTCACTCTGTTATTCCCAATATAGTTATCTATAAAGCTAGAAATTATATTGATAGTTAGCGGGCTTTTAAAGCAGTAGTGCTGAATATTGTTTATTTTGCAATATGAAAAAAATATTGGTAACATTAAGATAGTTACTGCTTTCTATATTTAAAAAAAACACACATACAGATTTCTAGGTGGGTCATTCCACACAAAATTTCAAAAGATATGACCGTGGGGACTCGGATTTTTTGCACATTCTAGTATGTGAATTTTTAAGTTGGGGAAAGGGAGATGGTCATGTATGAAAGTAATACAATTTGTGATATAGCTGTAGTGCTGGATGAAATGGATCGAGAAGGATTCATTGCCTTGGAAGGAGTATGTACCACAACAACAGTCACCAGGTATTATTATTATTATTATTTTGAGAAAGGGTGGGCATTTTGCCCTATGCACCGCGACCATTGCTGATCTGCAGTCACCAGGTAAATCTTTGTAATATCATCTTAAGTGAACTGTTCATCAATAGTGCATATTTGTTCTTATATAAATAGTAGTTCAAGGTCTCTATGTTCAAATGTTCTGTGTTTACTATTTAAGAAACAATTTGTTGTTATTTGAATGTCATATCTCGTGATATCCTATATTAATTTCCTTGATGATCATTCACTGAAGCAACTTCTCTGATAAACTTGATTCAACAACTTACATTATTTTCTCAGATTTATATCTGAGTGGGCCTCCAAATTCATTAACCAGAGATACAATGCTTTTAGCTAGAGGCAGCACAGCTACAAGCAATCCTCACTTCCAGTGGCTTTAAGGCTTTCATAAAGTCCATTAACCCAACTTTAACACCCTTAAGGCTACAAACTTGTCAGAATGAGTATATTTTAATTTGTTACAAGCTCATTTTTTAAGATTCCATTATGTAACTTTTACAGAATGTGTGACATACACTACTACTATTCCTTTTAAAGTTTCAGAGTAATTAGAGGTCCGTTTTCTTAGTATCATTATTTAAAATATAATTAATACATTTTCTGATTGAATATATTTTTGATGTTAATTTTGTACTGAAGAATTAAAAAATTGTATTTTTTCTTTACATTCATATCTTCGAAAATGTAATTTGAACTATGGCGAAGTCGAACCTCATGCCATCAAAACTATTACTTGTAAGGCACTAATTTTTTTTAAAAATAATACATATACCCTATTAGAATGAAAAAAAATTGGTGAACATGATGGTTTTTGACCTACTATTTTGTGTGGAATGACCCAGGTATTCTATGGGAATAATAAGCAGAATTATACTTGATCGATTGGTATGCTGTGTCTATGCCAAGTTTTATAAAGCAAGCAACTTGTTATCAAATAAATGGGTTTTTCTATAATTTATTTATTTTTCAACTTCAATTAACTTCATAAATAAAAGTAACATCTTAGGCAATCACTTAACGTTGTTAAAATTAATAATACAAAATTAGACAGAGTTAATGCTTGGAGAAAAGATGAAAATGTATATTAGCTGCATACCCACCACTAAAAGCAATTTTATTCTATCAAAGAGAGTCTGTAAGGGAAAACTCAAATGCTACAGGAAAGACAGAAAAACTCAGCCCAAGACTGCCATGCGAAATGCACACATTTCCTTAAGTCTAAAACCAACTCAGAGGGCTTTCTATAATGTTAATGAATTTCTAAATATACAGGTAGATATACAGATTTAATTTTAACACTAGGACAATGTCATTAGTATTTTTTTTTCTCGATGACATGCTAATTTATTATTATTATTATTATTATTATTATAATTATATTTTGTTAATTTTAAGGTAGAATTAAATAGTTTATTTCATGTCTCAAAAATTGCTGATTGTGAATAATATATTATAAAATATTTTATACATTCATATATTGTGCAGCTTGTTCCTTAGTGTCTACATTGTGAACATTTCTTTCTTTTAATAGCTAGAAAATATTATTGTTAAATGTCTTAAATCCTCTCTGTTATTAACTATTTCTTACATCCATTTTGGCCACTCTGCTGCTCTGCACCGAAACCGTAAAAGGAAGTATTGGTGGAATCCATAACGGAGGAGTTAAGACACTAAGTACCTCTTAAGTAAGTTACGCATTAATAGGTGGCATCCGGCAATGCCACTTGGCAGCAAGCTCAACCAATGCACAAGTAAACAGATGATTCTTCTGATGGTAAAGAATGAACGCCAAACACGACATTATCTCGATGTAAACAAATTAAACACGAAACATGATAAACTCATACTTGATTAGGCATCATCATTTCAAAACTATTTGAAATTATTTATCTAATAATAAAGAACAGTGACTTCTTGAGTTTGTTATTTAATGGATTTAAGACACTTTGGAAATAAGCTCTTCATATTAAGGTTAGACATTTTCATACGTTCTTAAAAACATTGTTGTATTTGTCTTGGAATTGGTATTTAGTTAGTTTAAAGTACTCAGGTTATGACTGCTCAAGTTAATGGTTGCAATTAGCTATATCTTAAAAATGATTACATATAATATTTTATTTTAAAATTGAACAGATAACCTATAGAATGCTTAATGCACATCTTGTAATAATATGATAAATTTTAAATTCTTTAAAATTCAAAAAATTTAGTCCTTAAGCTTCCACTGCCTTTGTTTGAAACTTTTATACCAAGTCCAACAAACAAGGGCTAGGATTTATATGCACTGTACTAACAAATGGCTGCATTTTATGTACAATAATAGAAACTAACAGAAGATGAAATTTAAATAAAACCATTGTTAATCCCCAAAGAAAAATACCTTATACAAGCTGAACTCTTAAAATCAGGCATGCATTAATATAGGACGAGGGAAGTGGCTCATGCAACACAGTAAGGTTCAATCTTAGCTACATTGAGGGGTCTATTAGCAAACCTGGCAATCTCCATTCAGAAAAAAGATAAGAGATGCTAACTTTAAGTGAAAATTTAATGCATTTCCTATTACATACTTAATGTATATGTTGCAAATTCGACTTCCCACATAAGGGAGGAACTCAGATTTGCAACATATGCATTAAGTATGTAAAAGGAAATGCATTCAACTTTCATTATTCAATAGCATCTCAATCTTTTTTCAAAATGGAGATTGCCGGGTTTGCTAAACAGACCCTCATTTATAAACATTACTTATAAGACCACATACCATGATTTTATAGCAGTGGTTAAGTCTTTCACATCTGAAAATTACTTAGAATATGATCTAGAGAAAGCAATGTGAGTGAAAAGTAAGTTTTGAATTTCAAGATATTACTTTGTAATTAATTATTAATGGAAAAATTGTTCATATTTAAGACAAGCTGAAAGCAGTCACATGCAGTCATTTATAAGCAGAATGACCAGTTTTGATCTAGTCTAAGCACTTTAGTAGTTATGACAGCATTTCACAGAGATTGTTATAAAACTTAATACTGGTGCTTCTTCAAAACTTTAGTTATGGAGTAGGTCCTTCAACTACTAAAATACTTCAAAAGAGGAAGTATTTAAAATGAAATGATGGATGTAAGGGAAAATAGATTTCTACAGATTTAGACAACCTATAAAAACTGTCATTGTAGCGAAATCAATGGCATTATCGGCTATGTACCCTTATTTGTGCCTATAACAGTCACCAGGGTGCTAAAATCTTGTTCTGTATGAGGATTTTTTTTTTTTTTAAACATGCCTGCATATCTACATGCGTGGGAATACTGCACTTACATAAACACAAATGCTATCTGCTGGGATCAAACACGCAAACTTGGGAACATGAGAAAAGAAAGCCTTACCAACTGTTCCACCCAATATGAAAATTAATTAATGGAACCCTGTTCTAATGTTCAACGAAATTTCATAAAATAAAAACATCTCTTATGACTGCTTCCAGCCTTAACAAGTCACTTTTCATGTTGAAAACTGTAGTAAACTAAGGGAAACATAAATGAAGAAGGCTTTTTTTTCTTAGATCCTTAGAAGTTCAGAATATATTATGATTATGTGAACGAGGTACAGATTAGTTCAATTTCAGTGCGAAGAATCCACTAAGAAACATTTTAGGACAAAAGAATATATTGCATAAATATGATCAGTAGTTAACAGATGCCTTTAAATGCTTGCACTTTGGAAATTGCTAACCTTAAGTGCAGAGAATCATTACTTGGGTTGAAGGGAAGCCATCCACAAAGTAATTCTGTAAAATTACTTTTGAAAGTTCCTTTTGATACATTTCCACTAATTTTCTTTCTTTCTTTCTTTCTTTCTTTCAAAAATCAGTATGCCTACATATAAACTGGTGTAACAGATTTCTGCTAACATAAAAATAAAAGTGACCCAGAAGAATAAAATTAACTTTGCAACACAAGTGTTTTTTTAATCTATGCATTCTGGCTGAGTTCTTATACAATTAAATTTAACAATACTGTCCTATGAAAATACTTCTCATGTTTTAAATATATAAATATCACTAGCTTTACTGATACTCAAAAGCTGAGTAATATTTTGAAGAGTATTTAAATTCAAGTATCGAATGCAGCTTACATATAAAGGTAATAGATATTTAAGAAAATTTAGTAATCTAGTAATGACAACTTTTTCTCGCAAAAGAGAATGAATGTAAGGCTAGGCAACTAAGGAAATAAGACATGTAAGGCAGAAAAGTGTGAAGTAGCACCTCTCTAAATTTCAAGATTACAATTTAATTAATTTAAAAAAAAAAGAGGGTAATGCTGCTGGAATGCATTAGTAACCAGTAAATGAACAGCAGTAAAACTATGCTCTAATCAATTTTCGATGAACTAAAACCAGGATTATCCTAAATGGAGAGAAAAAATTATTACAAGAAAGAAAAAAAATACTGTCTAAATTTTAGACATGGGTGGTCTGAAAGTACACATGCCACTGAGACAGTTATTTTCTGAATGTTGATCCAGATGAAGGCTAGTTAATAAAGGCAACCACCCCTAAGGAATGTGATGGGGAAAGCAAACTCCATTCCATTTGTTTTGTTCTCAGTTGTAACCTGTTGATTATTATTATTTACTATTATTATTATTTATTATTATTATTATTTCTGTATATATTGTTCCCCATCTTTTGTACACATTACTGCAGTGTATTTGGCAATGTTCCTTTAACTGCCAAAAAAAGTTCCCATGATGGATTATCAGAAAAAATAACCAACCTATACTTATCTCTGCCTTCTTATATATACATTTATAAACTTTGTAAACTACTTTTTTATTTTAAATTCTTTGTTATACTCGATTGAACATCGAGGTCATATCACAAGTCACATTCTGTGCATATACAATTAAACTATGTAACCATTAATGTACATCTGTTTTTTTTCTATTGTTGATGTGTTATAGATCCTGTTAATTTTCAAATGAGATTAAATTTTAATGATAATAGTACAGGATGAAATAGTGGTGATGAGTCATGGTAAATAAATCACCTATTCGACATTTGCTTAAATAACTGGGGAAACCATGAAAAGCCCACATCACATTGGCTGGTCAAGTGGTTTGAATCTGTGACCTGCTGAATGCGAGTCCAAAACACTACCGTCTCGGCCATCTCAATCTGTGTGTACTACTTGTTTATTACCTAAGCATTAGATTCTTCCTCCATATATTTAATTTGGTAATGTCTTTTGTCTCTTTATTATTATATATATTTATGTACACCATGTACTTAATAATTGTCTTGTTAGATAAAATTGTTAAGCTGTGTCTTAATGGCAACTTGCGTAGATGCAAGCAGCTTCATTTATGTTGATAATAAATTATTTTCTTCTTCTACACTAATTATGTATGGGTTCACATTTGTATGTTTATATATTTGAAATAAACCTGATACCTGTTTCATTTCACCTTCTTTAGTTTGAAAAAATGGTGTTCTACTATATGTGACAGAAACTTACTATCCAAGAAGAAATATGACTATGCCCAGGAAAATACCTTGTAAGTTGGAAAATTTTAATTTCTGTTTATTGTGGATTCTAATTCTGCACAGAATTCAGAATGTTATTACAAACGTATGAGCTTATAATGCAATTAATTTCTGATGTTTGGAAATAATGAATTAAGAGAAAATGGCCTTTGAAATACGAGAAATTATTGTGCTCTAAAATTGGCTGAAATCCAGGATTTGATTTCTGGTTTGAAACAATTATGAAGAATACCTTCAGGAATCTGAAATTTGGTATATCTGCTAAGGGCAGTAAAATACACATGGAATTAATACTGTTTGAATCAGTTCTAATTTGGGATAAATTACAAGGATGAAAAGAAATGAAATAATCTTAGCAAATAAATCTGCAAGCTCTATTCTCTCTCATCAATTAACAAAAAGAAAGTAAAGGCACATTCTTTCATGAAAGCACTGTTAATGTTTCATCAATCTGACCAACATAAACCAATGTAATATGTATAACGTTAGAAGGTATTTAAAGCTAAATCACTGACTGAAAAATTTTGGCGTGACTTAGCAAGTGCTCTCTGATACATGCAGTGTTACATACAAGATACATTTTCATAATGTTGCTAAAACTACGAGATGAGTAATTGTTCAACACGTAGTTGAAGAATTCATCTAATAGATGGCAACCAAACCTCAAAATCGATAATTCAGACCACAAATATGTATTCTTGCTCTCCTGAAAAAAATATGACTTCCAACTTAACAGGTGGTTTCCTTGGCACTAACAAACGAGTAACTTATGGCATTCTGTTTTCTGAAACATCAACTCATCTCAAGACAAGTATAACTTATAGAGATACAGTAAAACTGTAATGTTCAAGTCATTACACTTTATATAAGCACAGTACTGTACAATTTAATTTTCTTTAAAGAAATTACTTTTATTTTCATGATGTATTCAATTATCTGGATTGGGTCCAGTCCTAACTAATCCGGATAATTGGAGTTATACTGTACATCTGCTAGCTTTATTTGATGAAGGCAAGTAATGCTAGACATAAGTAATATGGGAAATTACGTTTCTATCACTTTGTGATTACAGGCCTACAGAAAAACACTAATATTTATACTTTAATTACATTAATTTCATTAGCCTGCTATTTCAATAGAATAAAACCTCAATTTCAGGGGCAAAAGTGAGGTGCATGTTCCTGCATCAAGTAATATGGCTTTCCATACTGTAGTAAAAAATGTACCATTTAAAGGTAATCTGATCTCTACTGACTGACTGACTGATATGTGTGTACTGCTTAACTTGTGAAAGGCTCAAACCACCAGAATTTCAGGAACTACACTACTCAAAAGAAAATATCCCTCTAGCAATATGCATGCTTACTTAATATCCTCAGTACTGAAATTAGAGACAATGGTATTGATAAAGTTGTCCCTCATGATTACGGCACGGATAGACTTCCAGTCGCTGGCATTTTCACCGAGCAGAAGACAGATTGATTCCAGTGCAAGTTTCACAAGCAATGGTGGGTTTGCCATGGAACGAACCTCCACAAGATGTTGCCTTTTGATTGATTTCACAGCTAGAGGCAAATGTCAGAAGTGAAAAACACATACAGTTTAGTTACACCCATAAGAACAAGCAACTGTTAAATATACTACTGTGATTAAAATGCGAGGCAGGCAGCAGTCTGGAAATGAAAGACAAGAATTGTAAATAAAAGAGCATATCAAAACATACAAGGGGAAATATTATTGTAAAAAAAGAGAGCCCTGTAAAGATAATAGAGACTGAAGCAGAACTCAACATGCAATTATAAGCCAATGCTAGCTGAAATATTAGTTTGCAATAGTGACTTCATTTTATACTACTATAAATGTTAGCTAATGTTATAAAGCAGAAATTAAACAGTTAATATGTTATAGTTACTTTGAAGTATATACACTATAAATATTTACATGAAAGTATAATTAATGTTTCTTTGCATATGAAGTACAAGAAGTTATAGTCATAAATGTTTCAGTTGAATAGTCTTGCTGAAATTTATGTTTTTTAAAAGGAAACTGCACATACTAATGTCTCAGTTAGGTTCAATAAATTAACCAACTTCACTTGACGTGTTTTAATTTTAGACACTCTAACAGATACCTGTACTGGAAATAGAAAAGACTACCCACACATCTTTAAAAACAAAATAGAAGACTATCAATTTCTAATTACAAGATAACATTTTTCTTTGAGAGCATTAGCTGTGAACTTGCAATTAAACAAGTTATGAAAATACTTTTATTACAAATATCATCAACTTTTATAATATATTTTGTGATGTAGGAAATCACAAGTTTAATCTATTTTGAAACTAAACTATTTTTGCTTTTTCTCTAACTTTACAGGGCTCTAACACAATAATAACCAATAAGTACATAAGGGAACAAATACATGCGACAAATATCCCTCTCGTCTGAACATTTGTCTTACTTCATGTCCTCTGTGTTGAAATTGACGATTGTAGATATGAAGTTCTCTCGCATTGTAACAGAACGGATAGTTCTCCATTCTGTTGTGTTCTCTCCAAGCAGAAGACAAATAGACTCCAGAGCTAATTTCACAACTGCAGGAGGGTTAGCCATGGATCGAACCTCAACAAGATGCTGCTTCTTAATAGACTTGACAGCTACACAATTTCAGGAGCACAATCATATCACACACATTAAAATACATCACAGATTGTTTTTCTCACTTCTCTCAATAATATTTTACAAAAGAAAATTACACGGAAGCACCTCATGGCTTCATCACAGTGCACATATGAGAACTGATAAAAATACTGAGATATCTTCCATTACTTTGGATATGTAAGAAATTACAGCCAAATCCCAAGTATCCATGGGCTGAATATTTAGTTTGAGGATTATCCGTGCAAAGTTCTTACTCTCTTTTTAAAATAACTATTCCACTCATGCTCCGCGTGTTTGATATTGACCAATAACATTTAGCAATTCCAATCACGAACATTTATCTTATATAATGCTTGCTACTAACATGAGGATACTATTTTATCAGGTAAAATCGTCTGCTCGTTACTGGACACTTAAGCATCAGTGTGCAGTGATTGCTGCCATTAAGCAACACGAAAATAGATTATTTTATACAACATAACTCGTTTGGAAATTGAAATAATAGAAATGTGCATTGATTAAAAACACAAGTTCGATTCGGTGCAAACCAGTTGGTGTGCTTTTATTCTGTTCTGTTGTTAGCTTACCTGAATGAAGTTAACTAGGTCTTATCACTTAACTGTGGACAAAATGGATTAAATAAATATGAAATATATGAACCATTGGTAGCACTGATCACAACATGGTAACTTGAATCGATTCATGGATGGTTGATGCATAGTATGCCGTGATCTTGCAGCTGTTAGTTTTGTTTTTATACAACAAAGCATGAAAGTAATTATTTGTATAATCCGTTACATTTTTATTCATGGAATAGTCTTAATAAATCCAACTCTTGTGGGATTACCTATGATAATTTATTGTATGCTGACACAAGCTGGTGCCTTGTCGGCCAAGGGAAAGAGTGTCTGGAGGCTATCAGAGCACAGATCTCCATTATTGCTAGGCAGACTTCATCAGTAACACGAGCCTTGCTGGATGAGAGATAGTGTTTGTGGCAGGTGTTGGCACATATGTCTCCATTAATACTAGGCAGAAATAACATGATTTGGGGGCTGGCACTCAAGAATACCATGCCAGTTGCAACCATGACTACAAAAACATGTTCACCAAAGTAGGCCTTTGCATAAGTCAATACAGGAGGATCCCTTCGACTTCTTTTGTATATATTATTAATCAAATTATTAATGACAAATTAGTAGCATTTATACTCTATTAAGATCGTATTACAGCATTATACACTTGATAACACTGCCTGAAGTCAGAATAGCAATTTTCTAACATTCGGATTAACAATGTTCTTTTCTTATTTTTTTATTATTTATTTATTATTTGTGCATAATATATCCCTATTTACAAGGATAATTGGGAGTTTGCTGCAATTTCAAGCAAGCACAACTGATTCACTCTCTCCTACCTCATTTGAAAGCTTTATCAGCTTACCTGATTAAAATAATTAATATTTTTCATAATACATATGTCCTCACAGTTCTTAATGCATACAGTAATTAGAATCCTTAATGATTAGCATTATCATATGGTCATACAACATATGCTGACAAAAATTATTCTGAAATGTTTGTTTATTCACTTATCACTTAATTATACTTCTTGCCCAGAGGAGACTTTAGCTTTATTGTTGGAAGTAAGTTCTGTTAGGGCACTTTCATACTGGGACACTAGTGATGGTCATGTGGGTCACTGGTGATGAATACTGCTAGTGCTGCCAAATATTAGCTACATGATATAACAATTTGTGATTAGTAGAGATCCGTAAATTCACAAGATGCAATAATGCAAATTGTTCTCAATCCAACAAATATTTGAATAATTTGATTTTACTTCAGTCTATAACCCCAAAAACTGAACTTCTGAATCGCAAAATAACGCGAAATTCACATAACACGAATTTCACATAGTAACACAAAAAGTTAATTTCAGTTTTTAGACTAATTTTGGCAACAATATTGTTTTATTTGAATGAATTAATACATTTTTAAAGAATATTTCCGTTAATTTTCACCATTTCCTCATGATCTGATATGAATACAAAAGCCATGATGCCATAGAAGAAAATTTTCTCATGGATAGATAGATCAATTTTTCACTCGAAAATGAACAGCTCACTGAGAAAGCCAAAGAGGAAGAAATTTAGGGTCAACATACCAAGTGCACTCTAATGAGCTATCAAGATTGTGCAACATGCGTATGGACCATGGTTTGCTTATATGCCCTTGTGTTTGCTTATATGTGTGTACAAGTGCAACGTTATTCTATTATGTCGTCTGATTCAATGGTATTAAGTTTATATTTGTTTGTTTCTTTGTATTTTTCAATGTATGGAACTCTTTGTCACAAGGCAGGAAGAAACTGAAATAAAATATCAACAGATGTAACTGAGCGTGAATATATTACTCAGACATGTATTTTTCGTATGATAGTTAAACCCTCAAACTTGTCTATGACCATATTGGTAATGCTGGGACATTACACTGCTATTTTTTACTTTTCCTTTTCCAGATTTAGTTTTACTCTAGGAGATATTATACACACAATATATAATTATGAGCTAATATTGCATAAAATACTGACACAATAAACATATCACCTTCTGAACCATCATGTCTCACACTGTCGATAAAGATGAGGGTGGTAAATAGACAACCTGGGGAAGTAATTGCTGGCAGAAGCTGAAAGCAAGTGTAATGATAATAAAATACAACACCAGTAACTCATGGTCTGGCACCATCTCCTGAAATTCCCTTTCTACTCAGAACCACAAAAAACTGCCAGAAAGAAAAAGAAAATACAGACTCCTCAGCTGTAATGCAGTGACTCGAGCAAAATGTGAACCTTTATTCTCAGGGTAAAAAAATTATTATTCTTGTACCTAAACCAAGAGTATTGGAGAGTATGATAAATGAATGGGAGTTGGGATGTGTTGCCTCTGTTGAAATGTGTCTGTTGAAAGCATCAGTGCTGGCAGAAGAAAGGGGAATTACAAATTTCAAAGCCAGATGCAGCTGGATAGTAAGAGTTTTTTGCAAGGCCAGAACTATCTATTAGGAGGAAAACCACCAAATCCCAATGACTTTCAGCCACATACAAGGAGAAAATACTAGTCTTTCAGAAATATGTAATTACTAATATTAAATATTAAACTGTATTGGAAGTTAACACAGTGAAGTTAAATAAATTAAAATATGTCTGCGGCCACAAGGAGCTTGGTCTGGGAGAAGTTTTTATTCACAAGGGGGGAATCAACTGATGAGCTTTGACAGCCTGACCAATGATGACCTCATCCCAAAATTTGTTTCACGTCCATAAGAGGATGCCACAGCAGTTGAAGTATAGCTGTTGACAATGGTAGCGATGGTGCCAACACTAGTACAGGTAAACTGTACCAAAAGTGAAGTTTAACACTAAATTCTTAACAAGAGAATTCATAATTTCCCCCCCCCCTAATTGGAAATTCTGACCAGATGCAAGTTTACTCTGAGATACCTCTCTGTACAACAGTTCACAAGAAAAGAGTAAATATAAGGACTGCAGGAAATGAAAAACAGACGTACTGGAATGGCAGATGGGAGAAAATTGCCATCTTTTGTATTTTTGAGAAGAAAGACGACTCCTAAAATCAAAGCCAATGCAAAAGTTACTGTTCAGGTAAAAGAATCTGCTGATTCAGAAGAGCATGCTAGTATTGGACAGTTTCCATTGCCGTACTACAGATGAAGTCAAGATTCTGACTCAACTGTGGCAGAAGGCTTAACTTTTAATAATTCCCACTGGTCTCATATGCATGAACAGGCTTGTTCAAAGCTGCCTCGAAATAAATGTATACTAAATGGAGAATGAAGACACGTATCATTCATTACACACTCTCAGGGAAAAAAAGCGGCCAGACCTTGACCTTTTCTTCAGCTGGAACAAGTGCACTTGGGATCACATTTCAGCCTCTCTAGTTGGAAAGAGTTTTAAGATGTGTGGAATACCAATAGCTTGGATGGGACGGAAGATGATACTGTTTGGGACACAGATAAGGACGAATCTAATCTAAAAATTACAACAATGAAGAAAGCTCTGAAAACTAATAAGCCAGCATATTCATAGTTTCAAAAATAGTGATTCCATATATGACTGAAAATAAGCCAATGCTATGTAATTCTTGTGTTACAGGTATTGGAAACTGTAAAATAAACCTATACTGAAGAAATCTAAATGTTAATGCCCTGAATTTTGCCATGTTTTATTTTTTATAAAAGATAGTGTTTAAAAATTCTTTCTAAGCTTCACAAAGCTTTGTGACATGCAAGCTTATTCGAAGGTGTTCAAATAAATATGGTAATACTGTTTTTAACCCTGCACAAGTACACAGATATTTTCAACAAAAAATCTTAGTGACAATTTAATGAACTTACCTTGTTGTGCATCAATGACAGCTGGCTCCACCTGAGCCAGATCTGCCATGACATCTTCTCGCTTCTGTGCTATTTTCACAGTCTGTATTTCCAATTCAGCTTGGATCTCTTGACTTTGAACTTTTTTCTTCTCTGCTTCTTGCTGATCCTTTACCATCTGGCGCAGCTTGGCATTAGCTGCTTCATTTTTGGCCTGCAATTCCTGAGACTTGACTGCCAGTGATTTCTGCATTTCTTCCACTTGCTCCACTGTTTCAGCAATCTTGCTCAACCCTACATTCAAGTGGAGCTGTTGCTCTTCCAAGTCAGATCGCTTTTCATTGTACAACTTCACAAAGTGATTGATGAAATCCAGATAATGTCTGTGGGGCAAAAATAACAGTACAGGGTGTTAATGAACACCGCAATATTCTCTCTGTATATAGAGGGGACATAGACAAGCAAGTTTTGTTAGGGGACTTATGTCTAATGGATTCAATTCTACCTGTTATAGCATAATATTCCCAAGGGTTTGGATGCCACTGACTTGTAACATTTAAAATGATGTAAAACAAAGGAACTTGATTGTTAACACTAGAATTATAAAAAAAACTAATGTAGTGGTAGCCAGTCATGTAATTAGTTTGTAAATTTTGCAGATTATGAAAACTCTAAATTATTATATAGCTATTGGTGAATGATTAAGAATCAGGTTTTTATCAGGAAGGGGTGATGTCAATTTATTGAAAATTTTAACCTTACTTCACTTCATTATTGACTTATGAGCACCAAATTTTAATGACTTTAATGCCCTATAGCATACATATTTTACATCTGTGAGCATTGATCTCCTAATAAAAGTTGCTTGTTCCATATCTCCTCTATACACAGGTAAAATACTGCGTATCTGTTCATCAACACTCTGTATAATACTCTAAAGGTGTTAGGGAAGATTTCTTTTACAGTATTAAAAACTATACGTTAGGGTTTATATGCCAGTTATGTAGTCAAACTAAACAGCTGTATTTAGCTTTATAGATGTTTAAAATATTAGGTAATACTCAAATATATACCGGTATATATAATGGTTTGTAACACATCACACCATAATATATAAAAACACATTTAGTATTTGTGATCGTTTTTATGTAGTTGCGTGTTGCTCAAGTTATGATTTTCACAATGATGGACATGAGAGAGCAACATGTTTTGTTTCAATACTCATGAAAACTGCTGCAGAAACGCTTAAGATGTTAAAGCAAGCATTTGGAGACTATGCTTAAGGTCAGATACAAGGATACGAATGGTTTAAGCAGTTTAAAAATGGCTGAACATCGGTTGATGAAGATGGTTGTTCTAGTAAACAGCTAATTCATAGGGATATGCATGATTCGCAATTGTGATAATGCAATTTTATTCATGAATTTTTAACGTTTTTCCATTAAAAATGTGAATTTTAACGTTTTTCATAAAATACACGAATTTCAACTTTTTTCCCATTACAACAGCGATTTTTACTTTTTGACGCATTCCTGAGTATACAGTCAACTCCCAATTACCCTTGGGAGACAAATCCATGCGCAAAAATTTTAATTTGCCACACTTATTTCAAATTTCACGCACTTGATTTTGAATTTCTCCCACTTTATTTAGCATGAAAAAGATATAAAAAGGAGAGGAAGGTGCCAGAGAACTTACCAATTGGCAGGAGAAGCTGGTCTTCAATTGGTGCTGGCTCTGGTATTATAGAAACACATAAAAAGAACAATAAACACGAAAATTTTCGGACAAACTTTGCCCTTTGTCAATCACTTAGAGAATGAAGCTTGAAGAGAAAGTGTTGCCAACCCTAGTGCCAACTGATAAAGAATGGCATCCTATGTTCTCTGGCCAGGAGGGAAAAGGTGTTATCTGATCCTAGAATTTGAAGGAAGTTTATATAGTGAAGTTATAATCAAATTGAAACTTGAGATGGAGGTTTAACATACGTAACTTCACTTAATTCAAGCACTAACCTGAACATGTTTCGAGCAAACTTCATGGAGTATAGCTGATGATGAGTCATGAAGTTTGCTCGAAACATGTTCAGGTTAGTGCTTGAATTAAGTGAAGTTACGTATGTTAAACCTCCATCTCAAGTTTCAATTTGTGTTATCTGATGTTGAGGTTGGGGGGGTTTCTGGATTTGGTTATCCACTGGTGAGCCAGTTCCCACCTTCTGAGTTGGGAGGGGTTGCAGCTATCAGGGAGACTTTTGATTACTTTGATTTTACATCCCACTTTATTTAGAATCTCCCGCACTTTATTTTGTCCGATTTCCAATTCCCCACATTTAAATTCGTTATATGCACAATATGGCTACAAACTGCGGGAAATTCGAAATGAAGTGCAGGAAATTCAAAAACTTGCATGCGGTTAATTCTAACATTTGATTATCCTTGTTTTTCATTTATTCGTCCATGATAAGGTCCCAATTAACACTGATAATCGATTGTTCATTGCAGTTTTAAATGATCGTCCTTGAAAATTGTTCTGACTGACAGGAGAAAATATTTTAAAGAAAAGTTTGGCTACAATGGTTATTTTTTCATTTGAAAGTTAAATAACCTAAGATATCAAATACTCACTCCAGTGCTTGATTTCTAGCATTTTAATTTTGATTTTGTTTGTGTGTGTATGTATCGATATTGTGCCCAGGTTTGTACTTTTTTATTTTATCTATTACATTGTGTAGGCCTACATGACTGAAATAAACGTGTGTTGATATGGGGAAATGTTAAAATTCTGTATGGTTGAACAGCTTCTTTGCATTTATGTGTATTTCTTTTAATAAGAAATAATATGCTAAAATAGATTAAACGAAATCATTAACTCAACAATTAGTAAAATTGCATAAAAAATAACACAGATTTTGGGGAAAATAACATCGCTTTTAGGGAAAAATAACACCACTTTTGGGGAAAAATAACACCACTTTTGGGGGAAAATAACATCACTTTTGACCAAGTAATAAACATACCTTTGGATAAAACTTGAACAGAGTCAACATTTATTTAATATTTACACTTCTTGCTCCACTTACATTTAATTAGCAGGACTAGTTTCCAGGGATTACTCCCTCATCCTCACCTGGTGGTTGATCAACAAGACATTGTTATCAGTCAACCACCAGGTGAGGATGAGGGAGTAATCCCTGGAAACTAGTCCTGCTAATTAAATGTAAGTGGAGCAAGAAGTGTAAATATTAAATAAATGTTGACTCTGTTCAAGTTTTACAACATGCTCTACTGTTTATAGTACTTCAATTAATTATTTTAACACTTGATACCTTTGGATGTCTCTACTAACTCATATATACTTGTTTTCCACAAATAATTAATTAATTACTGAAAGAAACTAATTTCTGAAAAATATAAGTTCTGTACAGTTTCAGCAAATTTCTCAGATAATGATAATGAGATTATATACAGCTTCATCATAAGCCAGTGTTTTTTAACGTCCTAAATATAGATTGGTTTTAGTTTAATGTAGAACTTATTTCATTCATTGTTATAGAAACATAATTTTACATAAAACAGTGGTTAAGATTTACATATTTGTATTAAGCATTTTTAAACTAATCAAGCAATTCCTTAAACTTTTCGATATGAGCTGCTAAATTTATACTTTCGTGAACATTACTGATTTAATAGAAACCATGATATGAAAGAATGGTATACACTAGACCTTACCGAGGTGTGATTGCCATAGTACGTCCTCCTCGTTTTGCAAGTCTAGTATTTGCCTTATGAAGTGTCTGGTGGACATAGACACAAGCATTGATAACAGCATCTCTGTGATTGGGTGTAGGTTGGAGGCTAGATACAGCTGAAGGGAAGAAATCTGGAGCTCTCCAGTTAGGACGATCCAAATCCACACGGTTTGTGAATTCTCGTCCAACCTGCAAAGTTATAAGCATTCAACATTAGAACACTTTCAGTGGCTCAGCATGACAAGAAAAAGCATGGAAATCAAGAAATGGCTGAACAAGAACTCTGATTAAAATTCCATTAACATGTTACTACTTGTCTTCAATAAATTTCCTAGAATTTGAAACCGAGCGTTTTCCTGGATCTATATTTGTGATCGTGGCAGGAAACCCAACCATAAGTCTGTAAACTCATTTCCAAGTAATAATAGAAAACAGCTGTAAGAGTGTAAAATGTCGATTTTTAGATTTTGATGCCACCTACTGGTTTTGTTCTATTACATTCTCTGCTCACAAAAAACAAAGGCAGCAATTGCCAACCATACTATTTTCAATTTGAAAATAATTCTGCACTTTTAGAAACCCACCCATATGTTGCAATGGAAATTTAACATGGTTCCTAATGTTTTCTTTGTTACTTTAAATGAGGGGGGAGGGGAAAAAACATAAAATACAGGCAACAGAGACACTTGCTGAGCTGTAGTAATGTACGAAGGTTAGAAGTTTAATAGTGCCAACACATCTGTTAAATCAAAATGAATTACAGGAAGTTCAAATTACTTCTTTTGGATGTTGATTGGATATAGTTCAGATCAAACAGGAGCCTTCTATCACTACAAATGCCTTCACAGTAGCCAGAAGAAATTGAGCTGGCTCTATCAATCGGTCTAAAATTAATTTTGGATCTGACAGAAAGTCAATGATTAAAAATAATTCAATCCTTAAAATTATTCTTGATTCTCAATAATATGCAATAATATAATGGGTCAAAGCCTGTCACTTGTTCTTCACTTCCTTCTGGTGGAGGTTCATCATGTGTTACACTTAGGGCCGATTGTATAAAGATCACTGACTGGAGATCAATTATGATCTAAGTTCAGAAAATGATCTGAGTTCAGGCTCGAGTCGTATTGTATAACACTGATCTAAGATCAACAAATTGAAGTTCAATTTTGATCCTAGTTCATACATGAGCACTTGGCAACATCGCAAAAACAGATGAGTATCGCGAGGCGAGAGCATTGTTATTCTGTTTTCCTCCGTATTCAGACTGTGTTATGCAAAAGGAAGGGGAAATATGATTGAAATTTAGCAGAAAAAGGATCGTTCCTAATTGAAATTGTCTTGGTAAAATATAAAGATATTATAGAATCCAAAAAGACGGATGCGATAATATCCGTGCAAGAGGAAAATGCAATGAAAAATGTTCTTGTAATTTCATTCCTGGCGTTATAAATCGGCTTAACATTTTCACGGCTAAGGACATATCAATGCTTCGTCTCATAAATTGTATAGGCTAAGAGCGGAGATGTAAAACTTAAGGAATTTTTGTTCATCTGTTATGTTTGTCATTCATGGAAACCAGGTAGCCTATTCCACTGAACTTTTCTCTATCGATGTTAAACTTAATAGCCCACTGAAGTTTTTACCTCATGACTGCCTTATTACAATGTAAAATATCAGTTCTGAAAGAGTTAATAGGTCACATAAAGAAAGATAACGAAGAAAGCATTTGGGGAAAATCCAAAAACAGGATCCTCCCACTCGAGATTTCCTAGTAGTTCCACCATAGTCTCCTATGTCTCTCGTTTAGCAGCGTTGAAAATTTGTATTTTTTCCCCTTTCTACTATTCAATCTCTTTTCTCCTTTACCCTACCTTTCATATTAGTTGCAATTGTGGTGCAAGGGTTATTTCCGTATTATAGTAATTAGTGCAACATAATAATAACGTGCAGATTATGCTGTAGAGTTATGATACACTACATTATAAGGAGCCTAAAATATAACTTATATACGCACAACTAGTTTATAGCAAGAAATGTACGCACAACTGCATATAACTAGAAATATATGAAGTTGTCTATTGTGTATTTTCTTTATATTTATCGTAACCACACAGGTAGGCCTAATATTATGTTTATAATGAACTAATCTTATGTCTCAAATACGAAAACAGCCCCTTGAACTGAGATCAGCTAGTTTGATCGGAGAAATTTCTCCAGTCAAAATTGATCCTAGTTCAGTGCGAATTGATCTCAGATTAGCGTTTATACAACACAAATTTCCGAGTTCAGCGTGAACTGAGATCAGTTTAGTCTCTGATCCAAGATCAAACTGTTTATACAATCGGCCCTTAATCATTCATCATAATCAGGGCCCGGATTCTAATGACAAGTCACCTTTTCATTGATGCTGCACAGACATTGCCAACTTGTGGATAAATCCTAATCATGGTCTCTAGATTATAGAAATGCATTTTTATTAGGTCATTTTTTGTCATTTTATGCAATTTTATATTTTTAGGGCATTTATTTCAATTTTAGGTCATTATTTTGTCATTTTCGTATCATTTGCTTCCTTTTAGTCATTTTCATGTAATCACATTGAGTGTATTAACTTTTTTTCGTCACTAGCGGTGCTGTCTTTGAAGTGTTGTTTGTTTAATGCAAGAAGGAAAAATTCGGTGTTAAAGTGTTGACATGTCTCAGTCGGAAATGAGAATCAAAGAAACGCCAAAATGTTGTATTATATTACTATTGTTATTAGATTGACTTGGCACCAGAGTCTGCCACCTGCTTGGATTTGAGAGTGCAAACTACTGTTTACCCTCAATTAAAGAACAATATAATCCGGCAGACCACAAAAGGATGGGCCGAATTTTGACTCGCCAGTGCCTCAGTGCCAGTATAAATTTCCGTGAGAAAAGAACATTCACAACATTACAGTTATTTACAGTTTTTACAATTATGTACACTTTGAGTGTACAATAATAATTTTTTATAAATAAAATATCAGTTTTTAGGTCATTTTTTATAATTAAGTAATTTTCATTAAAATTTAGGGTCATTTTTCAAACAATTTTAGGTAATCAAAATCCGGGCCTTGATCATAATGAATAAAATTTTTAACCAATCTTGAAATAGTTCATTATTCATTTCTTCTTTGTTAGGATTTACACAGTTTAAACAATACAGCACATAAAACATATCTCAGTGAATGAAAATTTAAAAATGGAAAAGGTTATGTAGCTAAAATAATGAGTAAAATAAACTTCGGAAGATTAAGAAGAGTGCTTAGAATTGCATGACAATTTACCTGGAATAGGGCACCATCTGACCAATCTCCAAACCAGTTGAGAACACATCTATTGAACAGAGCAGGTGATGTTGCTGCACGATCCTTCAAACCTTCAGAAGAAGGATTCATAGTGAAGACCACATGGAGATTCCTCATAACCTGTCCTGTGAACCACTTGTACAACTCCTCATTGGAATCCAACATCAAGCCCTCTCGTTGTGCTCCTTCCTTGCACTGCGTCATCAGGGTGGTGTATTCATCTCCTACAAATTCAGAGATAATATTGTTGGAGTCAACAGAAAGAACAATTATTAAAAATATTACATTTGGAAAGGTTTAATAATTAATCGAGGAATTCACTTCAAAGCCGGATTTATAGCTGTTGCATTAACTAGGCCTATCAATTGTTTAATTTAGACCTATGAATATTTTGCGTGCAAAGTGTTAATAAATATAATATTTTAATTATTTTGCTCTTAATTTTTAATCTTCTTCTTAATTATCGTGGGCGAAGCCACGGGGATCTGCTATAAGCTATAAAAAGCTATATCTAGCGTTTTCTGAGGGAATAGTTTGAGTGTGATAAGTCATTCTTCCTCATTTAAAATTCTAAATACCTATATAAAGACCTAGAGTTTGAAAATAGAAAGTCCTTCATAAGTTATTTTCTAATTTGCAAAATACAAAACCCGAGCGACACCGGGCCTATTAAGCTAGTTCAAAATAAAAAATTGGAGAATCTTTCATATCCTTAAAAACGACTGAGATAGATGGTAGATAAAGCAACACTGCCTAAGTCTGGTCTATTTGACTGCTCTATCTTACCTTCAAAGAGACCAGGAACTTCACCATTAGCCAAGAGTGTATTCATTCTTTCCAGGAAACCAGAATCCAAGACATTGGACTCATCCAGGATGAAAGCAATCTTCTCATCTTTGCATCCTGATCTACGAAGCACAGCTCGGAGGTCTTCATCAAAATCTTCTCCAGTATATTTGTTGTGCACCTATAATATAGTATAAAGAATGGAAACATAAGGAATTGTTTTTGACATAGTTTCAGTTGTAGTATATAATGCCAGAATTATTAAAGTAAAATTTTCTTTTTCTATTTTCTCTTTTAAATCTAAATACCTGACTTACTCATCTTTGGCCACCTGCTGTGATTCTTCTATGGCATTATGACAGATGCATACATTTTCAGATAAAACATGGGAAAGTAAGGAAGTAATGAAAATATTCCTGGAAAGTTGATAATATTTCACACAAATAAAACAATTCTTGCTGAATTTATTTAAAAACTGAGATTATGTTTAGTTTTCATTATTTCACAATTTAAAATTGCATTTTTCGAAGTTATGTAAAAGGAAATTTTGCAGAAATATGATATGAGAATTGTTTGTGTTATGACATCTTCTAAATTTCATAGATCTCTAGCTAATACCCTGAAGTATGTCTAAGAGGGCCATTTTCAATTTTTTCAATTTTTCACAATTTAAAATTGCATTTTTCGAAGTTATGTAAAAGGAAATTTTGCAGAAATATGATATGAGAATTGTTTGTGTTATGACATCTTCTAAATTTCATAGATCTCTAGCTAATACCCTGAAGTATGTCTAAGAGGGCCATTTTCAATTTGTAAATAACAAGCAAACCTTTATCTGGAAAATGGAGAGCCCATTCATCCAAGCAACAAAGCGAGAGAGTGTTGTTTTGCCGGCTCCTGAGACTCCAATTAGCAGCAAGTGTCCTTGTGGCTGTCTGAAGATTCTGTCAATTCTCAGGACATGGTCCAGAACTTCATCAAACAGTACCAATGGAACATCCAACTCCTCTTCATAAAACACCTAATGTACAAATAACATTATAATTAAAAACACACACTTTAATAATAAAATCCATTAAATACCAGTAATTCATGTATAGGATGGAATACTCATAACCATACTTTGTACCAGAGCATAAAGCTTCCACGAGAACAACCAACACTTTTTAAACATTACTCTCTTAAAAATTTCTTCAGTACTGCATTAAGTATAGTGGTACTCCAATTATTCAAGACTCGATTAACAAAGGGTCCACATTATTCAAGGTGTAATATCTACATACACTAATTTGTAATAAAATATAATTATTACTATGTGACATTGGTATGTAAGTAAAGATCTCGCTCGATATCTGTGCCGATGAGACAGTTACTCGCTAGAGAGAGACATGCTATTGTGCGAGAGGGAGAGGTAGCTTGGCCTTTACAAATAAAAAGGAAGGTACTGTTGTGCGAGAGAGATAGGTAGCAGGCCAATCGACGCTACAGTCCCCATGAAAACATAATGCAATGATTTAGGCAATCGGCACAGATTTTGTGCGGGATCTTTCAGTATTTTTAGTTTCTTGTAAAAGGTAGGACTTTGACAAAAAAAACGAAGTATTGTTTTATTTACTATAACTACACTATAACGGTGCCAGAGTTTACGTGATTTGTTTTGCATCATACATTGATCCTAAATTTCTTTCTCTTTGGCTTCTCAGTAAGCTGTTCTTTTGGAGCTAAAAATTAATGCTTTACCTTACCATGAGAAATATTCTCTTATGCCAACATGGCCTTTGCAACCATTTGCTGCCAACATCACAAAGAAATTAAAAAAATTATGAAAATATTGTTTAAAAATAAGCTTAAATGCATCTAAATAAAACAATTACTGCTGACCATTGTTTAAAATCTTAAAGTACACTAAAGTGCAAACGGATAACTTCCTTTCTTTCCTGGATCTTAAAATCATAAAGAACAATAACAAATTGGAATTTGGAACATATAGAAAACCTACACATTCAGATTGTTCATAAAAGCAAATACAGTGGAACCTCGTTAGCACGTTCCTCATTACTACGTTTTCCCGCATAGTAAGTTGTTTTTTGGAAGTCCTGGCCCCAATCTTAATAATTACATGTTTAAATGTTTCTTTAACACGTTTTGGTTTCACGCTTAGTACGTTCGTATTTGGCTCGCCAACCACACTTTGCCAAACACATGCTTTGTTTGTGTCCGATCGTGTAATCTCTATGTCAGAATTCTTGTACTCTTTGCTCTATGGGACCAATCGTCAGTCATTATAGTTGCTTCTCATTGGTCATTTGGACACCAATCGGCAGCCATTGTGTTTGCTTCTCATTGGTCATTTTGACGTCATGTAGATTTTTCAGCGTCAGCTGTGTAGTCGCCATTTTTTTTCGTGATATTTTTATTGTGCTCTCTAGGTAGTGAAATATGTTTCAAATTTCTTACGGTTCGTGTGGTGTTGAGAAGAAAATATTAGAATGTTTGATGAAATGTAGGCTAAAAAAGCAGATCATGCTTCTCACATGGGTATAGGATCACATTTCATTAGCAATTTGACTTTGTTCGCTAACATTCAGGCACGTCTGAAATTTTGAACAATTACACTTCCAGTTATTTTATGTTTGTTAATAGATTGTGGAGTGCAACTTGTTTCATGTGTGATGTTTTAGAATAAAGTGGATGCTTTTTTGTGTGAATTTCGTATGGTTTTTCATTAAATATGGCTCCCATACATTCCTTCAATTTTTGCAACTTTTGTTTAATTTTTTCAAATAAAATCGTTAGGCCTATGTATTTGTTTACACAATTTAAATCTCGCATAACTAATGGCTTGGCATAGAAGCTCCTGTGTGTCAATATGGGTATTTCTGAGTCATTAGGATGCACTTTTGAGTGGTTCTGAGCAACTTAGAAAACATAGGCCTATCTACATACTCCCTACGATTTTTTTTTTTAATTTTCAGTAGTACGTTTTCCCGCTTAAGAAGTATATTTTTCTCAGTCCCTAGGAAAACGTCTTAACGAGGTTCCACTGTAGTTACAACCCCATAGGCCACAAAGAAGCAGTACTGATTAGCCTGGTCCATAGACTTATCAACATCCCTTTAAGTAAGACAGAGTTTGACACAGAATACCACAAAATTATTTCCATAGCTGAGAATAATGATTTCATATGGACCTGACCTTGAAGAAAATAAGAAAATGCAACCAACAAAAACAAATTAAGGATGCCACCACTCTTAGACGAATAGAAGGAAAGATGACTTACAAGAAGATAACTAACCACCCATGGGCAGATACTAAATTAAGGAAAATCTTCAGAGAACATAATATTATTACAGCCCTGGTAAATAGATACAGTCTTAGGAATTTGTTAAGATCTACCAACATTGAGAAAATCCCTCACAACAAAAAATCAGGTATTTATCAATTTAATTGCAAAGATTGCAATCTGAAATACACTGGTAAAACAAAAAGAAATTTGGACGTAAGGGCAAAAGAACATGTGTGTTCAGACACATAAAATATGCACAGACTGAAAAATCAGCTATAGCCGCTCATGTGTGGGAAGAAGATCATGAAATTTATTTGGAACCGGAACTTAAAAAGTTTGTGTACGGACATAAGCAACTCATAGTTTGGGAGAAAATTTATATCTACAAAAACAAAGACCACCTGATGAATTTTGAAATACCCTCCGTAGAAGATTTAATCAAGAGATTGGTTAAACATCCACCAGGTGTAGCAGCTGCTGTCCCAACCTCAGATGGAGTATAGCTGAAGATGAGTATAGAGGCAGGCTCAAAACATGTTCAGGTTAGTTTCTGTAATTAGTGAAGTATGTATGTAAATTCTCCATCTCGAGTATTAATAGATATTGTTTAAAAACTGGGGCTATGTTTACTTTTGACCTTATTATGTGAACTTGCAACATTTCACAACTCGGAAGAGATGTTTTTTGGGGTTACAGGAGGCAGTTAAATGAAATTCTGCAAATATCTGTCCAATTGAGAACAATTCACATTATCACAGCTCATGAATTTCATACACCTCTAGCTAAGATATGAGGCAGAATCCAGCTCTGTTATGAAAATGACTGCCTCCATAACAATGTCTCCGATCATTGAACTATCAGCTAGGTGTTCATATGAATCAATCACAACCATCGTAGTGTACAAAATAAGGGGGGGGGGGGGACTAGTTTGTGCCCTTAATGTAGTATTTCTTACATGATAATTACTGAAGAATGAAAAATGTAGATTTTTATCTAAGGTTCCATGGCCCAAAATTTTATGCTATAAATTGATGGATATGCTTACAATGGATACTGATCTGCAAAAAGGGCAGTATGATTACTCAAAGACTGATTGGTTTATTATGAACAAATCATGACATT
This sequence comes from Ectobius pallidus, assembly GCA_964059195.1. Taxonomy (NCBI): domain Eukaryota; kingdom Metazoa; phylum Arthropoda; class Insecta; order Blattodea; family Ectobiidae; genus Ectobius; species Ectobius pallidus. The sequence continues at coordinate 79,569,203 of CAXKWD010000006.1, forward strand.
AGTGGCCCAGATCTATAGAATGAAGTATGAGTGAAACAGCTATGTAATATGTTCAAATCTGTAAAAATTGAATCGCACCCATGTTCCCATTTTTACCTTAAGTCTAGCTTTTACATAGTCACGAAGCTCTTCTCTGTTGACTGGAACATAGTCCTTGGACAACCAGTTACTGTAGAGAATTGGTCGATTGAGAGCTGCTTCTTTGTCCACACCTGGGAAGTGCTTCAGTGCAACAACATCAATATTCTCATTGGTCCAGCGTCTCTCAGAATCTTCAACCAATCGGTCTTGGAACAGTCGTAGAGCTTCATGTGCCCACAGACGTACCAATCCTTCAACAGGCAAGTTCTCCAAAGGCCTACAGGAGAAACACAGATGGAACAGCTCCTTGTAATCATTATGATAACTTTAACGGAATGGAATGGAATGTGCCAGTGAAGCAGCAGCCTTAAAATCAAATATTACAGAACTTCAAAGTTATGTTTTCAAGCTTCTAACATGAATAATTTTTGGTCTTGTAGATTTCCCTTTACAAAGAATACTATTTTCTTCTTCCTCTATTTTATGTTTTATGCCAAGCCTGGTAAAGTCAGAAATATTTGAATTTTTATTCTTGTTTTCTTTATAGCACTAGCAATAATAGCTTCAGGGCACTATGCGAACGAAACTATTCATTGAGAGAGTTTTTGAGCAGGTCTTTAAAGCTTACCATAAAGCACAGTTATTTAACTTCTGCAATTTGCTTTTGGAAACTACCAAGCACTTTTTTTTCACAAATTAAATTAATTACATACCTACTTCAATAATATAATAGTTTCACTATTCAGAATGCTCTTGTCTATATAGATTGGTTGACATAGGATTGAACCCTTGACCAATATCTACTGCCATGACAGACTGCCTTAAAATTCATTAGTTTGAATTTATGATCACCCTCTTCAAGTTTAAAGTAAAACAATTTTTGAAAATATATTTTTGTACAAAAAATACAGTAAATGCATACATATACTTGTTACAGTGGATTTAAAAAAAAAAAAAAAAGTGGAATGACAAAGTTTAGAATCAAGTTTTTTAGACAGTGAAGCTTTACTAATTATTTAAAAGTAGTCAAACGTTTAAAACACTTTTAGCTCACTTTACGTACCATTACTAGGACATGTTTCAAGAGGTTAGTTCCCTCCCATCGTCAGCTAGCAGTCGACATAACTGTTTTAAACGTTTGACTTGAAACATGTCCTAGTAATGGTATGTAAAGTGAGCTAAAAGTGTTTTAAACGTTTGACTACTTTTGAATAAAAGTGGAATGATATGAAGATGTTAAGAAATGTTAAAAACAATTTATCACAACTTACCGTAATAGCTCAGCTGTTGTAATCACACAATATGTGGTATACACAAATTGCAAACTTATTGTTAACAAACTGAATTTGTAACAATATTTTTTTAAAATTTTAATCACGCAAGTATACACACAATGAACACAATCAATTTATATATAGTAAGCCTACAATATGTCTTTACGAGCAAGTTGCAAACATTCACAAAAAAACTTGTATAACACCGTTCAACAATAATTGAAGTAAGAAAGAAAAGAAAAGAAAGAATAAATAGGGCAAAATATTTTGAATGTATTGCAAATATGTTAAGCAAAGCGACAAACTCATATAATAGATTTAATTCACTGTACGGTAGTCGTTTCACAGTATAAGTTCCTTAATATCAGTACTTAAAATATAAAGAGCTTTTGTAGCAAGATTGAGTACGGAAATATGAACATTAACTTCACTAATAAATAAAAATTGTAACCGGGATTCACAGTGAAGTAATCAAATATACACACTGTAGCAGATCAGTTCATATAGGCTTATATAAAATAAGGAATTAAATATAAGAAAATACATTTCACGGACAGTATTTGAACTTCACGCAACATTATCGACTTCTAAAAACTACCATTACGCCTAGACTATTACAATGACCATAAAACAAATTACATGACGAGACAGAGGACATTTACACGGACAATTTGATATGCAACACGACCATCTGAATCAAAAGACATTACAGGCAATTACAAATAATTAATCAAACGATTAATTATTAACACGACAACCTAGAAAATGACATCATTCAACGCGTAATTAAGAAAGCTATACAACTACACTCATTACAGACAATAGTGACAAATACTTTATGAATTATTAAACTAAATAGAGGGATACAATGTATTGTAGGCGGTGCTCTTTGTCTGGAAAGACCATTGACGCCACCACTGGGCTTGACATTTGACAGATATGTTTCTCCCCAAATCTCACTCCATTTTAACGACAAATATTTTAAACCCTAGCAGAAGACTTAGCTAATTCCCAATCACAAGAGACAAAGCTAACTGACAGAACCAATGGAATTGCAAGAATATTCTAACACAGAAACATATTAACAGAAACATGAGCAACGGACGGGGACTTGAAGACACTGATCGAGAGGACACGAACGTTATTTTTGTAGACGAAACAGGAGTTAGAAATATTGACTTTTATACAGTGAAATAGTGACGAATACGAATATTGATTTTATACAGACTTTCCAAGTAATACGGTCGAGGATAGAAATTTATATAACGAAATAAGAAAAGATTATCTACATATTATTTTTGTATTGTGAAGTGAAACGAATATATACCGCCATAAGATAAATAACTTAAAATTCCTGCGATAAAACGTGCAGATGTTATAAGACTAATAAGTAAACTAAAGTGATTTTGGCGACGACGAAGTGAATAGATAAAGACATTATTTAAAGTAACTGTTATCTTCCTCCCAACATATTAAGATAATTACAGACTAAGTGCCAAAATTAAGAACAAAATAAACTTACAAATATTATTATTCAAGTACATAACTAACTGACATTATTTTACTACCCAGCATTCCCTAATCTTATATCCTATATTAACTTCGTCGAGCACGGCCCTAGAAAGAACTCTCGCTCTACCCACTGAGAAAGCACTAGCTGGACATTATATTTATTTTATAATAACATAATAATAAAGAAGAAAGGCGCCCATATAAATCGACACCCACCTTAACCAACAGTTATAAATTGGTCACCCAACTCTAGGCCAATTCAACGACCCCATAGCGATCGGTCATAAATTGGTGCCCATCTCGGTGCTAATTACCTTACCACCCACCGATCTGATTATCCAAACATACGATCGGGTATAACACTTAATTCTGTTTTCCACTCAACTTCACTTATATAAGTAATGACTTACACATAATGCATTTCACAGCTTCTTAGCTGCATCATCAGATGAGGTCAACTGCCGAGTTTGCTGGAAGACCGGTAGATGTCTCTGTTGGGCGTATCAGTGTAGTGATGAGGTCGTTTTCCTTTGGGATATCGAAATTAACCAAGTTATTCCTGTTCCTTTGAATGAAAATTTTTTCCCATACCGTTAGTTCTATCGGTTTTGTTACAGATTTTACTAATTTACTTATTTAAATAAAATAAACATTAAATATAATAAACTTTTTTATTTAAATAAAATAAAAAAGTTTGAAAAACAAAAGCTAATACGAGAAAATTGCACTTTAAGCAACATTAAAGATAAAACAGCATTCAAGAAGTTCACTTTTCACCCTAGACTACACTACAAATTTGAGAAGATTTTCAAAGAAGTGGATATAAGACTGTCCCCCATCAACAGATCCAACATAAAAACACTACTAAAATCTGGACAAATGGACAAGATTCCCCCAAAGAAAAACTCTGGCATTTATGAATTAAAATGCAAAGACTGCAGCAAACTTTATATTGGAAAAACCAAGAGAAATTTAAATATAAGGCATAAGGAACACTTAAGAAATATTAAGTACAAACAAACAGAAAAGCCGGCTGTTGCACATCATTTTTGGACCACAGGTCATGAATTTGAAGATGACATTAAATTAGTAAAATCTGTAACAAAACCGATAGAACTAACGGTATGGGAAAAAATTTTCATTCAAAGGAACAGGAATAACTTGGTTAATTTCGATATCCCAAAGGAAAACGACCTCATCACTACACTGATATGCCCAACAGAGACATCTACCGGTCTTCCAGCAAACTCGGCAGTTGACCTCATCTGATGATGCAGCTAAGAAGCTGTGAAATGCATTATGTGTAAGTCATTACTTATATAAGTGAAGTTGAGTGGAAAACAGAATTAAGTGTGTATACTAACTTCACTATTAGGTATATTTACCCAGAACTGTTGATCAAAGTTCATCCACCCACCGCCAGATGGCCAGTCTGAATTAGCTGATGATGGTAATGGGTACACCCCTGAAACGATCGTTCTTGATAAATATACCTATAGTGAAGTTAGTGTGCATATTTCCCTAGTAATATTAATATTGATAAAAAGCTTTGTTATTACCTAATAGCTTCACAGATTCCTCTAACCCATCTTGTCATTTCTCGAGGAGAATACACATAGTGAGGCTGCATGTCCTGAGTAAATCGTTCTTGAGATGCCAGATAGAACTCCACCATTGCATTAGTGAGTGGTTCTGCATATCCACGGAGTGGAGGAATCAGACGAAGCATGGCTCTGCTGAATGTGCCATAGATCTGACAAAAATACAGAGAATATTATAGCATGCAAGAAACAAATGCTTCCTTCTTTAATACATTTGAGAAGGGATTTCAGAAACAGTTTCATGGTTTTAGTTATTAGCATGAAGGTCATTCTGCCCAATATCTATAGTTTCAAACCTAACTAAAAGCATGGATTTCTTGTGTGCTAAACCATACAGCAGGCCTATCTTCAGGAGAGAAGTAAAGACATTTGTCCATTTCAAAAATTAACTGCATGATAAGCAACCCCATAACCATCTGTTGCTGTTGTAACAACTTGTACTTAATCTCTTTTCTTTTACACTTAAGCTTCACTTACCAAAAGATTTTGTGGGAAGGACATGATTCTTGAACCTGGGGCCACATCCCCAGCTGCTAGTCATTTAACAGACTTTTCTTTGAAAGATCCTAATAGTTGACTAGCAGCTGAGAACATGAACTAAATCCATGAAAGTTGTCCTGCCAAAAAACTTGTTTTATCAGAATACAGCACACTGTAAAGTAAACTGTTTAATGATTTTTCTACACATCTCATATGAGGAAACTAATGCATTGGTTTAAGAAATAACCTTTCCTTCCAGATTTATTTATATCAATGATTTTAAGGATCACGAATGAGTTTACCTGCTTAAGTGATGTCTCTCCTGGGTAGTCCACATAGATGACTGGTACATGACGCAGGAAACGATGTGATAGTGGTTTTCGACCAGGATCTGTGGGAGGATTGCAAGCACCCACAAACTGTATCCTTTCTAGAGATACCCATGCTTGATCAGAGGCTCTATAGAAGCCACGATGTTCCACAAGCTGACGCAAGAATGATATCACACGCTGTGTTCCATATTGGTCCATGTCGGGCAAGTTGATTTCATCACAGAATAGGACTAGCCACTTGCCAAGCTGAAATTAAGAACAACTTGTGATTATCCTGGAGATTATGAACAATGCTGTTTTCATTTGATTTGTAGTGGTTTTATAATTACATTAGACTACTATGTTAGATCATGATTATATTATAACATCATGATAAATGTATCTTTAATTCTGAATAATGATGACTTAATGAAATTAGACAAATAAAATTCATATCTAGAAACGAGGATACAAGTAGTTCTGCAAGTTTTAACAATACAGTATGGAGCTCAGCTGAAGGCAAGCTAGAAGCATAACATTGTCCCTCCCTTCTTCAAGCCCCACTCATGAGCACGCTCTTTAAAACAAGTGAACTCATTTACGATGTGCAAGGTTAAATATTCTTAAACAAGTCAACTGCTCTACATGAGTCAACGTGTTAATGGAAATTCCGTAACTGAATGAAAAGCCATATGTTTTATGCTCCTTCAAACTACATTAAATATTTGTCAATTAAGGACTGGAAAAATTGATGCAGATGATGATGGTTTCAACCACTGAATCTGTAAAGAATTCAACAAGGTAATTTTTACCATATTGGCCCAAATATAAGACTAGGTATTTTTTCTCAAAATGTGTTTATAAAAACTATACTCTTCCTATAAGAGCAGCCTAACACTTTCAACAACTCTCCATTCATAAATGCAGCTGTGCAGTGGGAATCCCTACGCGATGACGTGCATCCAAACCAAGGTCAAAGTCACACGGAAATTCACCAAATTTTATTTTTCCCCGAATTCGTGCTTATGCTTGTACTGCACTATTACTTCTCAATTCTCTACGCGTAAAGCTTTGTTTGACCACCAGTCATGGCAGACCATGTGGAAAAGAAAGCATCTTCATTATCTCAATGCGTAAATAAAAGTGAGAGAAGTTACAACATGAACTTCAAAATTCAGTTTTATGTGAAGCAAAATGTACTAATAAGCTACTTTATTTATTTTATCGTAACTACCCTTCAAAAATTTATGCTCATCTAATATGCGTGGGCCAATACGGTATAACCTCGAACAATGCCATTTTTTTTTTTCGTGGCGCTATCTAATAACATTTTTTATGTGCCTACAAATAGTGTTTTTTTTTGGAAGTTACAAAACTCTCTTTGAATGATCCCATTTAATAAGCTAGTGGCAAACTTCCTGTTTACGGTTATGGTTGCTGTTATATGTCTAAATGAATGGCCCTTTCCATTTTCCTTTATTATGGAGGATTCTAATTTACCTGTACTGGAGCAAGCACAACTCCATTTGGAGTCTTGCGATATTCACAGTAGTGATCGAATGTCTTGAGTAGGAGTTCTGGTGTAGTGGCTGAGGAGAAGTTGAGGCCAACCACTTCCATGTCAGGCAGGGCTCTCAGTGCAGAGAACAAAGTCATGGTTTTGCCAGAACCAGGAGGGCCACATAAAACTGAAAAAAAAAAAAATATATATATATATACGGTATATACACCACTCATAAAAGCGAGCAGTTTCATATCAATCTGCAGATCATATAATAAAAAGCAATTTTAGTTTTGATTTAGTAGATTCTGTAAGCTCATGCAAAAGCTAGTATTTCCCAGCCAGTATGTCCTGTACTTTATTTTTATTTTATTTTATTTTATTTTATTTCTTAAAGGTCCCAATGAGCCCAATGGCTTTATATACAATATACATTTAAGAGCACTTAGAGGCTTCTCAAGTCAACTTCCATTCCTCATTCGCAAAGGATTTAAAGCCATGTTTTGCTTCTACTTTTGTTCTACTTTATTGAGAATTTTAAAATTTTAACATTTGGTCTTGATAACCATTTAGGAGGTTAAATGAGGGAAAATGACAATACATACTCAGATTATGCACCCCCAATCATCTATTTTCCATCCTTTCCCTCTAAACATCTTCTTAATGGTTGAATTCAGAAGAATCAGAGAATCCAATTTTAACTCATCAAAGGACTCTGAATTCCACCCCTTGTCCCAATCCTATCTGCTTAGCCGGTAAACAGATGAGGTAGACAAATGTGTATCATACTAATTAAGGTACAGTGAACAGTAAATCCCTTTGATAAAAGATTTTACTGTAATCAAAGGACATTGATTTTTCTACTCCTTTGGTACCTTTATTCCCTTTAGGCATTGCAATAGGGATGGCACTGACTGACCAAATTTTAAGGTAGCTTTGCCTTTTCTCTTATTGTCAGAGGATTGATCTGCAAAATTTGGTGAATATTGATGGAACACATATTTTTTAGGACAATTTCTCTCACCTGTTACACATTTCTGCAGTACAAGTAACTAATGTACTGGGTTTCCTTGTTGGCAAGTGCAAACAATAACAAGGGACGGTCTTTTATGACTTGATTTTTAAGATTCCACAAAAGTAACGAGACTTCATACCCTACCTAAGCTAGACTCTACTGACTGTAAGTTATGATGGTTTATGTCTGTACAACTCAATTTTGAAGATTTCTGGACATGATTGCTTTATTCTCCTGAAGTAACTTACTGACTCTTTTTTGCCTAACACAGTATAGTGATACAGTAGTGTGTATTGAACTGTATGATCTGCAGGAGTCAAGACGAAAAACAGGCGAGCCATTTTAATTGTGTTTACATTATGCAGAGTAGTATATGATAAAACCTCCCCCTTTCAAGTTACTACCCATTAATGATTTATTGCGACCTTTCAGTACATCGTAGTTAAGCTATAATGTGGGGGCAAGGTATGTCCACTACAGCAGCTTTATATGGGCTTCTACTGTACGTTCACATTAGCCTATGTCAAGACTTGATGCTATACTGCTCAGACCATAATAATAATAGTAATAATAATGTTTTATTTTGCCTGGCAGAGTTAAGGCCATAGGGCCTTATCTTCCACTCAACCAGGATAAAGACAAAATACATTAAAAGGAATTTACAAAAAACAAATACAATCGATATCATACATAATACAAAATGCTAAAAATAAAATAATAATACAATATTGAAGTACCTATATTAAAACATAAGACAAAAATGCATCCAATAATATGCCGAGAAAACAAAATGAATTAAAGAATTATATTATAATTGGATGTGTGTATAATTATAATATTATACTATAATATACACTAAAATTGAAACTTAAAACTAAGAAATTAAGTGCAGTGTGAGTATTGTATGTTTTTTATTAATAAGTATATTGTAATGTACTGTATCAGAAGCCAATTCATTTCATGATACTCTACGAAAGAAGCATGTAAGAGTGGTTCACATTTGTTTTCCACTGGACTATACCAATGAAGAAGTCCCATTATCTGGATATACATGCAAAAACCTCACTCTTGCAAAAACTCCAGACATACTGAACCTGACGTCTTGGGACTTTCCTCACTCTCTGCTTTTGAAAAAAATGACAAAAATATGTCAGCTTAAAACTGAACAAAAAACAAACTTCAAAACACTCCAGCACAAGAAATTTCCACATACCTAGGGGTTTGTGTTCTGCAAGCCACGTATACAGGAGAGACTCATGTCTTACAGTGTCAAGTGTTGGTACAACAATGTCAGGTGCTGCCACCTTATGCGTTTCAACTTCAATCTGTGGTACCTTGTTGGACCATGGGCACCATTCCCCACTGATGCTAACCTGAAGTAATAGAAGAAAAGCTTAATTTAAGTGCTGCAATATCAATGTTGTTAAGCACAACGTAACATATAATGAATAACAATGAATCATTCAAATCTTTTAGACAGTAGGCCTACATAACAAACATGGAAAAATATCAACTTCTTTATGCTATAATTTTACTTACTTCATAATCAATTATTGCAATGTGTGTGGATGGTGGCAATGCTACTGTAGTGACAGAACGAATAAAGTCTCCCAGATCAGAGCGCACTTTCAACTTAGCATCACCAGCAAAGCTCCATAGCAATGCATATACCAGACACTTTGGTATATAGCGCTCCAACTGCTCACTTGGGAGAGGGAAGTCTGCATGTGCATGGTTGTATTGGAGGACATTCCTGAAAAAAGAAAGTAAGATAAATTATAATTATTGCAGTCACTTCACTGTGAAATTCCATAATATAATTTCTAATGTTAAGTTAATGAAACATGGAAATAAATTATAGTACTGAAAATACTACGAGGAATAGGTACAGACTTAATTTAGGGAGTTCGTTGTAAGAGATAAAACTACTCTCAATTTTGCAAATTGCTGATTTTACATATTTGTCACATTGAGCATCCAACACTTTCCTCCTATGAGAATCATAAACTTACCAAATATTGACATCTCTTTATGAATATTGTATTGGTGAACTCCAATTAAATTTCAGGGATTGAAAGTTGAGTGTTTAATATTAAGTCCGACATTTCCCCCCACTTATATCACTTCTTCTCTTAGGTTCTACGGCATGGGTTGATGAAGTATATTCTGCTCTACACTTATATATGCTTAAAAAAGTCTTCATAAGCCTATATATTAATTTTCTATTCCCGGAGGAAAATGGCTAATTTGATAATCAAACAATATGACGTATAGTTCATGTAACAACATCACCAAATGAAATTATTATATTGCATTAGTCATATTGATAAATGTCAACCTGAACAGTTCCATAAAACAGAATTAAAATACATTTTCTGTATTTAACAGATGAATACTTTAATAGGTGGAGAATTGCAATGAAGAATGGGGAAGTTTGTGAAAAATTCAAGAGCCAATAACAGCAAACGGAATTAAGAAAAGAGATCCTGTAATCACGTGGTTTTGTTTACATCCACTTCCTTCTTTAGTTGGATACAATGTGGAGTCTGGTTAGGCCCAAATACACCCTGCTATGTCTACAGAGGTCTGGTAGAATTTTAGAACTACTGATGTTGAAGCTCCTCTATTGTTAGATAATAATTGACACACGAAAGTGTAAGGCTGTCAACCGGAATCATAAGTTGTCTTTATTCCTAGGATTTCCCTAGGTATTTATTTCTGGGGCTCATTAGACCATTGGACCATAATGCTGCCTCAATAATTAGACAAACTGAAAAATCCAAATGAGGATTGAATTTGTGGACATCGAGCTTCTACTTCAACTGTATATGATTTGTATCATAGGATGAGGAAAGAAAGCTTGCACATGAAATACAGTGGATAAATAATTTAAGAAGGCTTAAGTTAGTCATACCTCACACCCTGATTCAGCATTGAAAACAAAGAGCTGAGAGCTCTCAGCCTTGTGAAGTCCATTATGTGCTCCTGCTTCATTGCAAACTCAAGACATCTCACAACCAGACCATCAGGTGAGAAGAAAGGCTGCAAAATGCTTGCGACCTCTTGCTGAACCTGAAGACAAAATTGAATGCATAAGCAAATTTGATCTGCAATTCTAATAACCCTTCACACAACTAAAGCAAATACATTTTAAAATTAAACTTGCAAGACACAGGAGATGGTATCAGCAGAATCTCTGATGTCTTGTTGATTAGGAAAATTAACAATTTTAGAATACTTAATAAACTGTCAAGTTATGAAATGTGAGAAAACATCCACTGATTGAATCTGTAAGCAAATTCCATATCACAATAAGAAAAACAATGCAAAATATTTTCAAGCCTACATGGAAATGAGTCAAGATTCATTATAGAAGTTACATAAACTGGGACTATGTACAGAAAATGTCATAAAACTAAACTCTGTGGCAGTACATCGCTGAAGGGACCAGGCCTACCACCCAAATGCTGCATCATCTACCACAGACAGATGGCAGGATTGGGGGTATGTGGTCAGCATGCCGACACCCACAGCTCTAAATGGGGGTTTCCATGACCAGACCCGCTACTTCTCCATCAAGTAGCTTCTCAGTTTGAATTACGAGGCTGAATGCACCTTGTTCCAGACCTCCCTACCTCAGAAAAATCCGAGGATGTACTGTGGATCGAACCCGGGCCTATGAATCTGTAGTCAGCAATGATAACCACAAGACCATGCACGTGATCAAATATCATAAAGAATGCTAAAATACTAAAATATTCATATTAACAATACTATATGGGAAAAATGTCTGTTTGTAATATGTGATAACTCGAATACACTTTACAGATTTTCATGGAACTTAGTATACGACTTATAACGTCCATAGGACAACGCCTATTGATTTTGGATCAAATCGGTTAACCGGTACTGGAGTAATGCCCATTTAACTGTTTAAAAATAGCAAATCATCACTACACTACAAAGCCACATGGCTAATATACTCACTAACATAATTGTTTGCCCACTTCCAGAAGAGCCAGAAACTTGAAATTTGGCACACATATAGCTTATAGCTTGTAACTGACAGAAATATTAAAAAACTATCCAATTTTTTTATTTTTTACCCCTGAAAAACATTCAAAATGGCAGTCGGAACTTAAAGGTCTGTGTAGACCTGCTTGGATGCTTATAGTAGCTAAACGGTAAGTCGTATCAAAAAACTGATTGCACCAGCAGTAACGGATTTTGGGAGATCTATAAGTTTGGTTTTTTCATTTTAAGTGAATTTTGTATATTTTCCTCACATTATGTAATACCTGACACACTTATAGGACTGATAGAATCATACAATTTGACAGGAATTTTAGCACATACAACAGCCATAAGCATGCAAAATTTTGTGTTTGTAGCTGCCCCATAAGTATGGAAAAATTGGCTGGATATACGTGATGTCATTCACATCTACATCAGTCTAATCCACTTATTAACATTGAAGTTGACTCACTTCCAGATGAGCTAAAAACTTGAAATTTGACAAACTTACAAATTTTAGCCTATAACCAATATGAAAATTCAAAAAAGTTCAGATTTTCAATTTTCCCCCTTCAAAATAAATTTTTGACTGCACATTTGTACGGCTTCAGTTGTTTTGACAAAAATAAAGGAATAATCCTTTTGCTGACATGAGGAATTTGTTGTAAATTCATTCTGTTAATATTCTAGTTATCCCACTTATTCCGTCACATATGCGTATGAAACTTCCTCAAGAAACTGAGGTCTAAAACTCAATAGTTTCTTAAATATGACCTATTAACTCCATCTGGCACTTTGTTACATCAGTTTACCTGATTTTATTAAAGTTGCAATTTTACATTCATATCCTAGTTCTAATATTTTATTTCGATTTGTAGTTACATCCTAAGGAAACCATCGATATACTTTCATGGTCTTGCTCCTGCTATGAATGCCACATGGACTAAAATGCTACTTACAAGAAGAAATCTAATCAGTTTTAAAGAATGTCAATCAAACAAAAATAAATATATTGCGACATGAGTTCATTATGTTCCCATTTCATCATGTGCCTACGTATATTGTTATTCATATACAGCACATACCTGTAAGGCAGGAGAGAGGATATCTTCCTTATTCTCTGACTTCTTGCCAAATCCTGAATCTTCATCAGCTTCTTCCAAGGGGATGTTTCTCAAACGAGACATGTAATTCTCAAATATCATTTCAGTTGATAGGACATCCTCAGAGAACCACACCATTCCACATCGGGATACAGTAGCCAAAGTTGCATACTTGAGATCTTGTACCTTTTAACAGAATATTATAATATTCACACACTGTTCTGAAAAACTGAATTACCAAATTATTGCTTTTATACGTATCCTTCTGTACAGTTAAATCTGTAACAGTGGGAAATAAGATTTCTATAAATTTGAATCAAGAGCTAGGAAGTGTTGCAACTGTAAAACCACTCACCTCAAACATTACTCTGACATTTGGAGGAAGGGACAGTCTTTCTCCATTTGGCAGAGTGAGGAGCTTATTGTCATCCAGTACTGAGTTCAGGTTTTCAACCCATTCAGGATCCACATCACCATCAAAGATAATCCACTGTCTCTTGTTTATTTCTCCACGCACATTGTCAATGATCTTCCTGAAAAATTTAAAACAAATTCCTTATAACAAGTTTCAGTATTGCTTTATAAACTAATTAACTGAGACATTAAAGACTTTAATTATATCTTTAATGCAAGTTAGTTCCAGAATCACCCATGATATGAGGAAAGCAAAAAAATTACATAAATATATATATATATATATATATATATATACCATGCCAGGGATTGAAAGATTGAAATGTGGATCTTTAGAACCATAATCCGGCAAGCTGACAATGAGCTGCGGTGAACACTGAGAACAGATCTTGAATCACGCAGATGTAATTGTTTTTTTCCTCTGTTTCCATACTACAAGTCAGTACTGTCCAGTACAAAGTTCACCCCTTTCCCCAATAGATGGCAGAAGATTACATTTATACAGTTTTAAAACTATACTAAAGAGACTACTTGGTCGAATATCTTTGGATTTCCTTTCGCCAGTGGGGAGATATACAATTTTAAGTGCATATCGTCTGTTAAGTTAGTTCGGTAGTTAATATTTGGAGTGATCGTTGAACATCTGAATGTAATTTGAAGGAATTTGTTATATGTTGTATTTGTAGGCAATAATATAATTGTTAGAGAAAAATCCCATAGGTTATAATTGGTAACATCTTTTTCTAAGGTTGTGCATAGTCCCAATACCGAATAGCATCACTGTACTACAAAAGAACTGTCTTGGAAAATAAAATAATGTAATTATTTGCTTTCAAGAACTATTATCGTGTTGGCAAAACCATAAAAATATGCCACTACTACAAATTCAAGTTCCTTTTCCAGTTGATGCGGCTCTATCAGTCAATATGGATGTACCTTCAACTTATAAGGTTAAAAGTTTCTTAAAATGCTATTCAACCGATTTCCCATGCAGTCAGTGATTATTTTAAAAGGAAGATAATCGTAACTGAAGGTGAGAATAAAAGAGAAATTAAGTGAAATGTTAGCATCCACATAAATTAAAAAGTAAATGGAGGAAAAATAAGTACCTGAAAAAAATGGAGTGGGCATAAATAAAGAGGTCATTCCAAACAGAAACCAATCTCAAAATGTACCCTATCCAAGAGAAAACTTCACTTTGGATCAGAGATACAATCAAGAACACAAAGGAAGAATGAATGTCTTACTTTGTAGAGTCTTTTGAGGAAGATTGGGTGCAGTGTTACACTTGCTCATGTTGGTTCTGGTGGCAGTGAAAATACAACATTCATTGTGTGTGTGCATTGTGAATAGAGACAATAAGAATCTTCAGATAAAAACCAATACTGTAGTTATATGATTTTAATTTAATTTTTACTTCTGTCTAATTTTTTGCAGTTTTTGTATATAAAATAAAATGTATAGTACTGGTACTGGGAACAGTTTTTCGAATGGTATCATTTTATTCAAGATATAAACCTCAAAAATAGGTCCACTAAGGCAAGTTGTGTTAATATTTTATTTGTTGTATATTAATATGCATACTGTCCTTTATCCTAAGGTTTTTTCAATTTCAATTTATTCACCAGAAGAATTTTGTTACAAAATTCATGGTTTCGTCACATAAGTCTAATACAATATATGATACAACTTGTTAGCACCGAGATATAAAATACTTATATTAGCATTAAGAGGAAATCTCTCCTTCAAAAAGCATAATTAAGCATAACTAAACTGATAAAAGTCTGTATATCTGTATATCAAGAAATTCTTGGACAGAAAAGGGTTGATATAATAACAAGATTTTTTAAACTTTATTTTTAAAATCATTGTAAGAAAGAGCTTTAAACCCATCAGGTAACTTATTATAAATATTTATTCCTTGATGTGTTATACTATTTAAGCATTTTGTGAGCCTATGGTTATTTAGATGAAGGTGATTAGCTATTCTGGTAGTATGAGTATGATATTCTGAGTTTTTTGTGAAAGATTCTTTAATCTTATGTATGAAACATACAGTTTCTAAAATATAGATACTGGGTACTGGTAAAATTTTCAACTTTTAAAAAACTTCTCTACTAGGAGTGCGGAATGGCACTTTCAACATAATTTTTGCTATTCTCTTTTGTAATTTGAAAATGATTTTATTTCAATTGATTAACAAGTTATTCAAAAAATGGGCAAAAGGTTTAAATGTCCGGCACTGGGGCAATCTCCCCTAAGACGTGATTCTGCAATATTAATTAGTTTGCAATAATATTATCTTAATATAAAATCTATTATTGTAGAGATCTACTGCATGAGAGGAAGGAAAAATGATAAATACGAGCCTAGTTTGCACTGTTTGTATAATCAGTGCACCAAATACCGGCAAATTATCATTATCGTCAAATAATACATAAAAAACGATAAGAAATATGTATATAAATTCTGATATGCCTACCCTATCACGGAGAAACCAAGTCAACACTACAAATAATCTCAGCACTTCTAAAACTGTTTTACAGGAATTGTAATCAGCTGTGTACGTCTGCCATATTGATCCTACAAGAGGTTAAATTTTATTCAACTATCCATGAAAGGATAAATTAACCCAGCGATTTACCCTTGGAAAGATCTAACCCGAGTTTATAGAAACACTTTTTTTGTGATTTACATATTTACCCAGAGGACATTTATCTAGAAACTTGCAATAAGTGTATGTGATTGTTATCTTTAAATTATTTGAGTTTGTAAAAGTTATCGTTTTGTAAATTCTGTCCATTGGTTAATTTATCTGTAGGTATTTCGCAAGTTTATAGAAACCAGGCATATGTAATTCATAGATTACTAGCAAAAGAATCCATTCTTTGTAGGGATGCTATATTCTACATAAACGGAATTGTACCAAGTAAGTGAAGTTGAGTGTAAAAACCAATCCAATACTATCTTTTCCTTAATTGTATCACTTCACTAAAAAAATCCTACTACAAATATTGTGAAGTTGTACCAGTTTGTGGCAATTAGTAAGAATAGTGGAATGTCCCTTGTAACTAATTTGAAAGGAAGAATATTTTAAATACTAAACTTTTTTACAGCCTATTTACAAGGGTCATTGCATTGAACTTATTTATGTCTTTCCTTCTGGCATACCCATTGTAATTACAATAAAACTCCTTTTTAATAACTGAGAGGGACTGAGTTATTTGCCTTAAGTGGGGGTTTTCCTTAAAAAGAGGTTTGCCTCAAATGAAAAAAAAAAAAAACACTGGATTATACAATATTCTGTGATTTTTGTGAGTATAAAGCACAAATATTTTGGCCTATAAGTGTTTGAAACAAAAGATTTTAACTTGACGAATAGTAAAGACCACAATTCTTGAATCCACTATAACTCACAAATACTAGGTATATCTAGTGATAAACGCTAATGTAGACAGGAGCCTATACACCATCCAATTGAAGATATAGATGTAAACAAAACCACGAGATTACAGGATCTTCTTATTTCCCATTTGATGTGATTGGCTCTTGAACGTTACACAATTCCGCGATCTCAGATTGCATTTTCCGCATACTAAAATAATCATCTGTTAATTTCAGAAAACTTATTTTAATTCCATGTTAAGGAATTTTTCATAATACATATAATTATGATTTTATCACAATGCAATAACAACACAGCGTGGCGACTGAAACTGCATAGAAATTAAGTATTTTCATAATGTTTGGTTATCAAATTAGCCCTTTTCCTTTGCTAATAGAATTTTAAAGGCTGAAGATGTTTACATAGGAAGATTTTTTTTAAGCATAAAGAAGAGTCTCAACAGAACATGCTTCACCATTTCATTTTATAAAACTTAAGACAGGTAAGGCATTTAAAAGTGGAGAAAACGACAGGCCAAATATTAAATGTATTTAATACACTTCGTGAAAAGTTCGCCCAACTTGCAATCTGTGAAATTTACATAGGAGTTCACCAGAGTGTCAGAAACTAGAATCTATGGTATTCGTAAAGAAATGTCAGCAGTCTGTAAGGTTAGGGCTTCCACACCAAGAAAGTGTTAGATGCACAATGTGAAAACTGATAAGTTTGTGAAATCCACAATTTGCAAAATTCTGTTTTTTCCCTTGGCAGTGAACATTAAGAAAGGTCTTGTCAACCGTAAATAGTGATCCTGATTTTCTCAATTAAAATAGATCATCGCTCAACAAACTGATGACAAATCGGTTTGAGTTTGTTAACCGAAACCAGACCGAGATTATATCATTTTTGGTGCAGGGATTATTTACTTCAGGTAAGAAAATTTAGACAGATTAGAAAATATACTGGGAAACTTGGGTTACGACAGGCCACACAACATTAAAAGTATGGAGTAAAAGTACATAATATCAAAGCAGCAGACTTCACTATGTCCTTTAACCTGATATTAACACCTCTCAAATGTTTGCTATCTAGTCTGCATTTTCCACGTTAAATTCCATGTGGTTGGCGAAGCGATATATTTTGCTTTGTTTACATCTACTTCATTCTTTAGTTGAACGCTGTATAGTTATTTGCAGTAAATGAGTTTTTAGCTTAATATGTATCATCTATAGTAGCACTTCACTTTCAATGGGAAAGTTTGTAGAGAACGTATTTCTGTCCCTTTTTTTTAGCATTTTCACTACAACTGACATATACATGCGATACAAAAAAAAATTGCATAAAAGCAGAGATATCAAATTAATAGAGTAATGCTTTATGTTACCAATATGAGGAATTGTATCCACGCATTAGAACTGCCTTCATAAAAAACAGTTATTCCTTTAAAATTTTCTACATCTAAATCTGCTGACAAGTCTTGATGAATGCTTATATTAATATAAATTCAGTTCTGAAACTGTTAATTCAGGTTGTCAACATGTCCTCAATAGCTATCAACATGCATGCAATATAATTTATTAAATAATTTTACTGTAAAGGCAGTGATCCCATAAAGAAACCTCTATTACCTTAGGATGTGAGTGAAGAGACCATCTGTCCATTCTCGTGTGTTCGGATCGAGGACACCATACAAAGCTTCCTTGGAAATTGCTTTAGGGTCAATGACATGAGCCACACCCTCAGTTCCCTCAAAGCGCTCGAGAGCCTTCAACAAAACCTTCCATGCCGTGCTCTTGCCAGATCCACTGGGCCCCACCATCATCAAACCATGGTTGAGATTGCATATTTGGTACAATTGCAGCACCTAATGGGATTTGAAAGTATCGTTAGTAAATAGTCAACGTAACAGATGTTCGAAAAAACGAAGGAAATTAATTAACAAAAATTTTAAGGAAATATTATATTATTATAATAAGATGGACACGTAAATATTACTTATTACAACTTTATGAAAGTGGTTGAACCATTGTAAATTGTACCAGAAGTTAACACATCAAATATATATAGCACAACTATGCAGGGAGTTAAAAAGTAACACAAAGCTTCACTTATAATTTACCTGCACATGATTAAAAAAAACCAGCTATCTTCCACAGCTATAATTCAACCCTCTTGTGTATAATGATTTTAATTGCAACTTCAGTTTATTTACCACCAGAAGATCTAACATCTTGTGGATGTTCATCATTGGTCGGGAAGTTGAAGTTCATTACAAAGAACCAACACATGAACTTACTGTAAGGTAAGTCACGTTGAAACCTGCTTTCAAATTTAGTACATTGACAGATCAATGTTACAGTTACATGCAAAAAATGAAGTGTTAAATTAACTGTAGGAGGGTGAAAACTTGCATGTATTGTTGCATGAAGGAACAATGGTAGGCACTTGGAGAGCTCACTTGACAGCCCCCTTGTTAGAAAAATGATAACCGGGTAAGGGGGAGTTATATGGTCTGCAAAGATGAGCTGTTACCTCAATGAGATTCACTAGTTCATTTTGAGAGAAGAATATCATCTCCACTTTTTAGACATAGGGGTTGGCTATGATAAGTTTTTGTGAGTGTTACAGAAGTATGAGCACTCAAATAGCACATGAGATTAACTTCACTAGTCGTACACACTTAAATAGGTAATAATATTAAACTAAACTACGCAGTGAAGTTACAGATAGATGTTCCTGAAACCACAGAATATAATTTCAGTGTTTCTGTTATTATTATATTCATGGTGAAGTTAATTTCCACAGGATCCACTGGAAAACAAGTGGGTGTTCCAGGGGAGGGTATTATTCAGCATTACAATATTATTACTCCTATAGTGATAAGGGCTGGGAGAGAGGAGATAAACTACGTAAAGAGGTGTCTTAACTTCCAGCTATGACAGGCCAATATCACTGTGGCAGCAGGTAGGCAGGATATGAAACTCCCTTGCCTCTCCATCAACTGTGTGAGGCTACTCAATATTTAAAACTTACAAGACTCACGATTTATTAATGGCATGCACTTGCATTTAATTTGAGCAGCTACTTTTTGAAAGTGTCTATTTGTAACGACCTATCAATATACTAAATTTGAACTTCGACATGGCAGTGTGCACCTTGTTAAAGATCCCGAGTGATGATAACCTCATCTCAAAGCAAGTTCAAAGAGGGTGCCCTGGTACTTGAAGAATATCTTCTGAAGACTGAGACAAAATGGGTCGTATGAATAAAGATGAGAAATTACTTTTTACTCCAAGTAAAGAGAAAATTCTCACATCCATATCATTAAAATTGACTCATCTTAAGAGCAATTTCTCCGGCTAAGAGAATTTTCTCAACAACATTCAGCATTGCGCAGTTTGTTCACTTTGGTATCATTAAAAATTACTTTTTACTCACAGGTTGGAGAAATTGCTCACAAATTTTGGAGTAACCTCAATAGGTGACTTCAAATAAACTGAGCAACACTAGTTTACTGCAATGGCAAAGTATTTGATAGTTTAGATGTAAAAAACTTGCAGAAACTCATCGGTGATTGATTATAAATAGGGTTCCAATGTTTATGACAAAAAAAAAAAAAATGGAAAATATGACTGCAAATATGACCTTAAAAGTGACTAAATATGACCCAAAAATCCTAAATATGACCTCATAAAGGAAAATATTTTCTAAAAATAAATGTTCCACATTTAAACGTTTAATGACACTAAATTATTATATCACATTAATTCAATCAGATAATCACCTTTTAACAATTTTACAGGTGATTTACAGTTTTGCTTGTAAAAACTTCTAATCTGTTAGTGTTTCTAGATGCCACTGCAAATGTGAACTGTTAATATTTTTAAAATATGTATATTGGAAGTTTTTAACTACAAGGAGGAAGAGGTATTTGTTCTATTACATGTTGCTGTCCCTTCACATTTCAGTTACAGTAAAACCAAAATATTTGTGATTCTTTTTAGGAAAAAATTTAAGTCGACAATTGAGTGCGCATACTGCATAACTGTGCTCCTCTACCGCGTTTATAACTCAAATATGACGTTAAATTACAAATATGACCGAAATATGACCAAGACCATGAAAATGACAAAAATATGACACTACATGCAAAATGAAAATGGTCCTATTAGGATAACAAATGTGCAATTCATGTTTAATTTGTGTTTGCGGCGAGAATGGAGGTCAGAATAAAAATATGACAGTTCATAAACATCCGAACCCTAATTATAAATGTCTACGCACATTTTGGAAAGAAAATGTCAGATGGCTACAACAAAACTTTCCGGGTCTGGAAATTAGTGAAATAAGAGAGGAAGAAACGATGTGAATTTTCTTACAATGCATAGACGATCCAGTAATTCTGACTGTAGTAGTAGAAGATGTCTGTGTGAATCAAAGTGCAGTACTTCTGATAATTTATTGTGTTATTGATGCAGTAATAAGAAAAGCACATAATTTCCTAAAAATCTCCATTAATCTGAATCTGCAAAAGCTGAATAGCAGCAACGATATAGACTACTTTTCCTGCTGCAATAGGATCTATTTATTGTACTCATGTACCTATCCATATAGAAGCCTAGCATTCATGCATACGACTTTTTTTTTCCCTCCACCGCCCCCGGAGCCTCAACCATAGGCCATACTCCGGTCCCAACAACTTTTCGGCGCTTGTGTTCTATTGCTCTACTTTTCGCTCTTGTGTACTTTAAGCTTGTGGGACCTAGGTATTTTAACCGAAAAGTGGTGGCCAGTAATGTACAAGCTATTTGTAATTCTAAAGAACTATTCACTAGTATTGACACTACTTGGCCAGGTTCAGTACATGATTTGCGCATTTGGAAAATTCTGATGTGTATAAATTAACGATGAAAATTGAACAAATGCATATTTTCTGGGCGATGCAATAGCTTTTCAGTTCATGCATGGACGTCCGCAGAAATTTTGTCAAGGGGGGGGGGGGGGGAATGAAGAAATTATTGCCACCCCCACCAACACTATGCTACTATAATAATAACAACAATAGTAATAATAATAATAATAATAATAATTATTATTATTATCCACATAATCATCATCATCATCATCATCATCCACATCCTTGATTTAATGTAGTTGGCCCATGAGTATGGATACACAGTAAAAATTTAATATATTATCTACCCCTTACAATTTCACAGATTGACCTACTATTCACATAAAATGGGTCAGACTACATCCATTGCTTTACCTTCATTGCAATAAATTGCTTGACAGGAAATGATTTCAAGTTTAGTGGGATTAATTATTCCTAAATGTTCATATCAATTTCCTGATTCATATCTGAGAAGTCAGCTTTTACCACTCGTTTTTCTTGATTTTGTCCAAACAACTCATATTATAGTATGTGGAAACCTAAGCCTCACTTCATATTAGTTGTAATAGTTATAATAATTTAGTTTACAGATTTATGTATAAAGAAAATTTCCAGAGGGGGCTGCGGCCCCACCCATTACGCACGGCCTTGGGCTCATGGTATTCGCCGAAATAGTATTTCCCCACAAGATAAATTTTATAATAAGTGTACAGACTAAGTAATGCAAGTTTAACAACTAAAAAGAGTTTTAAGCAAGTCAAACAATTTCCTATTTTTCAAAGCAAAAGAAGAATAACAATAGCAAAAGTTCCGTCAGTTATGATGTGCAGTTTTTGTTCTCCATCTAAATTTAGGTGGGATGGACTTCTCCAGTAGGCCTACAACTTGATGATCTTTAAAAATTATTTAATATTATATAGAAAAACAAGATTGTAAAATGCATTTAAAAATGCGTTATAACTTAAATGCTGGTATTTATACAACCTTGAATTAATTAGAAATAGTAATAGTTACTTTTCCTGAAGGGCAGGGATGTGTTTGAAAACGTATGACCTAGCATAACACATTTATTTTGTGCATGTGATGTGTGTTGATGAATGAAGAGCTCCTTTGTTTGTTTATCTTAGTCATGTTTAGCTGTGAAAAGAACTGGTGGTGAGGGGAGGTAATTACTCCCATCGAGGAGTAATTAGTCAGCCGTCACAGGCAACTTTTAATGATACCAAATGGAGAAATTGCTCTTAGGTTGAGTAAATTCCTTTTTACTCAAAAGAGACTTCTCTGGAGAAATTGCTCAGTTTTATTCATACGACCCAATGGTATCCAAAACATGTTCATAAGTGAGTGTATAATTATTTTGTTGAAGTATATAAAGTGTATTCTTTCTCTAGAGAGAATCCATACCATACATTAAAGAATAATCATAAAATTTCTTGATTTTTCTGTAGAAAGTTTTCAAATAGATGTGTGATGAAATAATGATTGATATTTTCCAAACAATAAGAACCATAAGAGATAGCATGCACTATGTGGGTAATCTATAATGTATATGGGGTCACATATGTAACTACCAAACTGATGCAGTTAATGAGAACACAAATGAAAGTTGTAAATCTATGGGTACATCTATTTCCACGAGATGTGAAAATAGATGAGGAAATAGGCATACCCTAAAACACCATCAGCTTTTACCTCTTCCCCCTCCCCATAAAAAAAAAATCTGTGGCAATTTTTATAATATTTTTACTGTTTTTACTGTTACTTCATGACCTTTAATTTTTCTACTGATTCAAAATTGATTTATTCTTCTCAAATTTTCTTATGTGACATTTGCGGCTTACTAAAAATGAAGGGTGAGAAAAACCTGACTGTTTTGCAGTTCAGTATGAGAAATAGGTCTCTCCATCTGCGTACTCAGACTCTTGTATATATTTTTGCTGTACTTGCTATAGATATTTTAAAACAAAATAGGACAAATAGATAGATATTTTATTAGGAATACTGTAAGGGGACACAGTAAATACACTCAAAAGGCAAGACCATCAAATTTAAGACTTTTCAACATAAAAACAGCAAATATTGGCAATAAACAGAACAGCAAGCAAAAACAACATAAGTATTGCCTTACAAACAAGGGATAATTCCTGAATAAGGAAAAGTCAATTAGGAAACATATATTATCAGATAGGTTTTATTTTAGTTTATAACCTAATATTAGCCAAGTCATCATACTTCTTATTTCATTTGTCCTTGCTTTTGTACTTTGTCAACTTTAATTTTTTTGTTCTTAATGTTCTTCTACAGAATGTTTCATTACTTCTTTCTTCAAACAATTTCTTATCTTCCCCCCCCCCCACCAAATGATCCTAGTTTCACCCTAAATTAAACAATGTTTACTAAACATAAATTTGTACACTTTGATATGGTCTGTGATATGATCAGTCTTAGTGGAAATTTCTCTTAATAAAAGATTAATATTGTTGCCAGTATGTCTATTCCATTTGCATTGCTAATTACATAAAATGTTTAAGATTTTCTTTTTTAATATCCTTAATTGTTGGATTCTGTTAGCTGTGAGTAGCACTGGAGTAGTCTCTGTAGCCCTGTTGAGGTGAGAGTGACACAAAAGGTACTACCTAGAAACACTAAGTATTACCTAATCTGGTAATCATTTGGAGATAGTGGAGCAATTACTTAGAAAATGCTCCCATCTAAAATATTTTCAGTTTATATCTTTAAATGTAACATATAATGTAAATGCTGAATTAGAATTAACATCATAGCTAAGATGCAGATTAATATGATAATCACAAATTTTGATGGATCAACGTAGAAGGGGGAAAAAAAATCTTATGAAACATCTGTGTACAAAATAACTTCAAACACAGGGTACGGTACTCTATTTTCCTGATTTATGTTGTAGTTGTCATTTAAAAAAAATCTTATACTAAAAACAAACTTTGAAAATATACAGTACTCTCTCAAAATCAGCACAGCCAAAAAAAGAAGCAAATAATCCGTAAAATCTGACACTGCGATATTCTATGCCACAAAAATGATACAAAAAGCTGTGCAAATATACTGTAAGAATGAAAGCAAATACTTGTATGGAATAAACGAAATATTTCCATCTTCAGACCAGCAAAATAATAACAGCAGCATTCTTCTTCCATTTTGTAAATAATTTTGTCACAAACAATACCTTATACTGATTTTTATTACAGAAATGGGAGTGATGGTACTGCAAAGGGAGATGTAACAGACTGAGTGTGAGGAAAACAATCTCACTAAAATTACAGTGAAACCCTAATTTAAAAGAGCAATCTCATTTTACCTTTCAACTAGAAACTATCATGTGGCTCATTCATTACTTCTCATGTACCGCTTCAAAAGACCACTTGTTAAGGGGTTTATTTCCAGTTTAGAGATGTAACATTTAAAATTAGTAAAATCAAGCTTTTTTAGGTGGTGAAAATTCTTTGGAAATCGTTAGAAAATATTATGAAGGAATCACAGGTTATCAGTTATGTCAGAGTAATTTGTTTTGAATTTTTGGCCATCTTGAAGTTTGTGGCCTTGATCAGGATATGGTTAATAATGATGCTTTGTGAATAGGTGTTTCATAGTCAATAGTAAACAGCATTGTCTTTATGGTTAAAACAGAAGATCAGCCATATGAAAAAATAAAAACGGACTTGACTACATACAATTGAAAACTACTTCTTGATAAGAATATGATGGCTAACCATGTATGAATCTTTCTTTTGGAACATCTGTAATCTGGATTTCAAACATTACTGGGACTTTATTACAAAAGATGTAAGCTCTGGGACATTACTGGGACTTTATTACAAAAGACGTAAGCTCTGAAGTATGATCTCTCATAATTTTTTTATCCTTAAAGAGGCCTAATGGTGAGGCAAAATTACCGAACTGTGTTCAGAACTAACTTGATTTAACTATCTGGGGAAAAAGTATACATCGAAAAAAAACAAACACATATAAATTTTGACAATTCTAAGGACAGTGACTTCATTTTCAAACTCATACAACCTGGATCACCTATGGACATATTATTCAGTAGAGTTCAGTGCGAGCAACAAATGATTATCAAACAGTTTTTGGGCAAGAAATGAAGTAAACTATTTTGTTGTAGTTTATTGACACTTGTAATTTTTGTTTCACAACTACATCTGTATTAACACGTTTTAAGATAATTTTTAATAGTGCTTGTTATATTTGAGGCAAATAAACACATTTTTAATTTTCGCAATAACAGTTTTAATTCATAAGCCCTTATTCTCAATAACATGGTATTCTGAAAAATCGGCACCTTTCAAGTCCACATTAAGCTGAGTTTGTGGGACTTGACTGTTTTACACATCTCATCTTAAGAAGAAGAGAATAAAGGGGCTGACTGACAAATTTCTTTTTATTCAATGATGCACTATTCCTAAGAAACTTATTACACAATACACATGCCATTCACAGTCCGTACCAGTTAATGATATTTTCTGTCTCTAGAAATACGTACCTAAATTGTCTCCTAATTTTGGGAACATCCCTAATCAACAAATTTTACTTTTTAAATTAAGGGTTTCACTGTCTAATAGTTTGGAAACCTAAAACAGAAGAATGCAGGATGACAAATATAAAGCTAATAGTTATTGACATGGGAACTTGCACATTCATTTCCATCAGAATCGTACTTACCTTCTCGACCCATGTCTCGCCTATCGTTCCCTTTGGTATGTACGGAAAAAAGAATTGAGAGAACACATCTACCATTAACCACTACTCACATTATAATGCATAATATAAATAACTGCATAAGTCACTTCATATGAAGATAATTTGAATGACTTATAACACTTACTTTCTCCATCCATGCTCCACCTTGTTCTTCCCCTTCACCACACACCAAGTACTCTTCCTGGCAAACCTTCCGGATCTGATCTTTCAAACCTTAAAAACAATAAATTGTAAAGTTTTTGTAAGAACAGGTGGAAAAGAATTAAGTGAAATCTGAATCCAAATTTCATATAACCTCCATGAAATTCTGAAATATCCTACAGGAACTAAAGTCACTGAAATAACAAATAAGGTAGGTTCTAACTTTATAATTAATTTCATGTTATGCATTTAACAAAGCTTTTTTGGGGGGGGGGGGGGGGAGGAAGGGGGCAGGCTGTCTAAAAGCTTGGCATAAACAGAACTCAAAACATGTACTCATGTATTTCTAGATGGATTGTATCCTATTCCCACTGAATTTGCAAAATACAGTTATACCGTAATATTGTATAATACAGTATGTTCTTGTTATGAATGCCTGCCAGGTACATTTTATTGAAACTTGGAAGTGTATTTCTTGACATATACTTGACATAGAACTTTCCAATATGGCTTTTGCATAAGTTTTACCACACATTTGGCTTGTCCAGTAACCTTCCATCCTACAACACTGGTACTTCTTACTCAATTACCTAACACACCAATTGTTTTATTATTCTATTTTTTTGCTGATATTAGCACTTAACTTAATATCTTAAATTATTTCTGTATTAGCATAACATATTTTGACGTGTCCTATAGTATGATATTAATGTACATAAAAGGGTGAATAATAAAATAAATAAATGAATAAAATTTAATTATAATTTTATGAAATTCAGAGTAATGTTCAGAAAATAATTACAATAACTTGCAATAGGAAAAAGAATATACTGTACCAACAAATTCCAAAAAAGGTTCATGATGCATAGGCCTACCTATTACAAAATTGTAAATTAATTTTAATCTACCACTGCCATTCACATCTGTGAGTGGGGAGAACCCTTAACATTTACATTCAGATTGGCCAGCCACAGGATTTGAACCCATTGCCTCCTAGATGTGAATCTGCAACATTTTCACCTCAAATGGGTTGAAGACTATGGTGGACATATTTACGATAATTAAAAGTAAGTAAATGAGATTTGTTTACAGCTATCCATCTATGTATCAAATTCAACCGCAAAAAGTAATCACTACAATAGAACTACAAAAATTTGTAACAAAGCTGACTTCTAGATAAATAAAGAAGAGCTTTAACTCTTACAACTGGGTCCACTCACAGGTGAGAACTTCATTAAAACATTTTCTTAAATTTATATATTTATTTATAAATTTACAAATAAGAGTTACTGTAACATACCTGCCATCTCAGCACGAGTATAGTTGACATTGGGAAAGACATCTGATAGCAGAGAGAATAAGAGAGGAATGTCTTCAGCAACCAGCTTGGGCACCATTGTCTCACACACTGACTGGATCAGGATCTGAATAACAAGTCCAACAGTATTATTATGTGCTTTTATTTTTCACTATAAAATAGAAAACAATAATGATACCAAAATAGTTATAATTTTTCAGAAGAAACTCAATTAGCAGACTGCAGAATGGAATTGTATGTAAAAAAATTAGGAATATTACAAGACATGATAAAGGGTGGTTCAAAAAGAGTGCCGGTTTTGAAACGGCTGGTAAATTTCTGTTTGTCAGTTGGTGACATTGTTTTGTTTCGTTTCAATTTGCAGAAACATTCCGATTGTTGATGCAGTTGGAATTTCTCGCATTCTGTGTCTAACCATGCAGCAATTCACTTGTGAGCAACATGTGCTAATCGTGAAAACATTTTATGAGAATGGAGAAAGTTATGCAGCAACTGTCAGGCGACTTCGCGCGACTCTAGGGCGTAATGAAGCACCGAATAGATCTACAGTTCGCAGACTTACGAAAAAGTTCTTTGAGACAGGTTCAACAGTAAACGTCAAAAGTCCTGGTCGTCGTCGTCGTTCTAGTAGAAGTGAGCAGAACATTGCGATGGTTCGTGACAATGTGGCTGTTAGCCCAATGAAATCAATTCATCGCCGTTGGGATTAAGATGTTCTTCAGTACGGAGAATTCTCCGGTATGATCTCCATTACCCCCCCCCCCCCCCTATAAATTCAGTTGATCCATGAGAAGTTCCCAGATTGCCTCATTTCGCGCAATACTGAACATCAATGGCTTGCAAGGTCATGTGACTTAACTCCTTGTGATTTTTTCTTTGGGGTCATCTTAAGTCATTGGTGTGCCAATAAACCAAGAAACATCCATGACTTGAAGGAGAAAATTCGACGAGTTGTCAGCAAAATGGAAGTGGAAACTTGTCATGCAGTTGTAGTGAATTTCATGGACAGAGTTCTCGCATGCCAGCGCGGAGGTTATAAGACCGACATAATTTTTCATACATCAAATGGGAAGGTTAGATGAACATGTTCATGTATTTTGTTTATGTTTTTTGTTAAAATAAGTTTCTTAATTTCATATATCAAAACCGGCACTCTTTTTGAACCACCCTTTATAAATAAAACAGTAAAATTCCTTTTCTTCAATGAATCTGAGGGTGACTGAATTTGTTCCTCTTAAAGGTTGTTTTCCTTAAAATGAACAAAAGCATGCACCACAATACAGAAGTATGTAATTTACAGTATCTTTATACAATTTGCATTATTATTACTAGAGACTAGACTTTCATGCACTATAAAATTGCGAAATATGCATGCATTCATGCATTATCAAACCATGAAACATGCACTATCAAGGGAAAAATACACTAAAATATGCACTAACATTTATGGCCCAATATGAAGTTTTTTAGTACACTTTATCTGAAATTATAATAGATCGCTTTTGGAACATTTAGCTGGAGGCATAGTAAAATCACAGAACAGACAATCACACTAACCACTGCACACACTGTAAAGATACTGCAGGTTTCCCGAGCTCTGACAAAGTACAATGCACCCCAAGTGCGGGCCGGAAATAGGTGCGGTTGGACAAAAAGCAAGGTCAAATTCCTTTTCGCACATCTCGCGCCACTTCACAAACGTCTGTAAAAATGGGTAGTAAAAGTCGAAGATAGGGAAAATTTGCCACGATGTCACTTTCTTGAAAACCCATTAAACATGCATTTAAACTGAATATAATGTATATTATATGCATGATTTAGCCAAAAATGCCCTAAATATGCTTTATGCATGTTTTTTCCTCCAAAAAGGTCAAAACATGCAAACATGCACGGAAAAAGTATGCATATTTGGAACCAGAAAGTAATGACATGTGTAAGTACTCAGTTTGAGCTATGTCCTAAGTTCTCATAAAAACATGCATTTGCATGAAAGTCTCGTCTCTAATTATTACAATCAAACAAATGTGCTTCAATACGAAGTTCAATGAAACAACCACATCAGTCATTAGTCACTATATTACCACCACACCAAGAATCTAAGCCAACACTGATTAACTTCAGAATTACAGAAATATAAATCTTGGTAATTTACAGCATCTTAACTACTTTCTTAACTGGTGCATCGAAACAGCTAAGTCTGGATTTATTGTGTCACTGCCAGTTGTGTCATTGTTGCTCTCAGAAGCGTCATCTAGTATAAATTCTTCCTCACCCTTGCTCAAGTCACTAATTCTGTTACAGAGTTAAGATGTTCTTCACTTAGCACCCTCTTGGATGCCATTTCACTACCAACCCAGTAAATAAATACGAAAGAAATTACGGCTGTCCCTCAAGATATATTATTTCCTTGATTGATGCAATAGGAAATCATGCAGGAAGTATGAAAGACTTTCCATGACATCTAGTATCAATTTTATGTACTCTGTTGCCAGAGAGGCAGACCAGTGAAGTGAATTTAATATCAATATAAATATTAGATGGAAATTTACAGTGAAGTGATTGATCTTGCTACAGATATGAATTTAATATATTAAATTCCAAACTACCACAGACAACATTGGATTTAATATATTAAATTTCGCTTGGAAAGGGTTAATACAATAGTGACTTACCAATTTCATTTTATTATGTAAAGAACAAAAATGCATTCAACAAGCATAAATACCTAAAACTAAACTCCGTGGCGCTACATCCCCGGAAGGACTTGGCCTACCACCCGACCGCTGCATCATCTCCCATAGGCAGATGGCAGGATTGGGGGGGCATGTGGTCAGCATGCCGACACCCAAGGCCGTTAATGGTGGTTTTCTGGACCGGAGCCGCTACTTCTCTATCAAGTAGCTCCTCAGTTTGGAATCACGAGGCTGAGTGCACCCCTACCAGACCTCCCTACCTCAGAAAAATCCGAGGAGGTACCGGGAATCGAACCCGGGCCGACGGATCTGTAGTCAGCAACGCTAACCACAAGACCACGCCAAGCATAAATACCTACTAGTAGGAAACAGTAGGAAAAATGCTAGTGCAGGGTAAACATTAGTAAATTGTCGAAATATATATATATATATATATATTTCTTTTAAGCAAGATTCCTTAAAAGTGGGAAAGAAATATATTATTCTTATGTTAATGATGCAGGGACTTGAAATTTTATTCAGTAAAATAGGAATTCCTTAAAACCAGGAACCTTTACTGTATTATACTAAGAAATATACACAAATGCTAATTTGCAGGAACCCCAGTTAAGTAATGAAAAGCTTTTCATAGAAATTCATCTGCATCATCAGCGTTCTGTGTAAGTGATCATTTATTATAATGGAGTTGAGTAATAAATCATTTTCAACAATCAGTAAATACTGAGAATTTTGTAAAGAGAGGAATGAGTGCTTCTTGATTTCTGTTTTGGGGTTCTCTCTAATCTCACAATGCACTGCTCACTTATAAATTAATTCACTTGAAATTATTACTTACCTCTTGTTCTGGTAGATTTTCTGCGATGGAAGCTTCATCAATATTTGATTCACCTCGATTCTTCATGTTCTCTTTGATTTTCTGGATTCGGTCACGCTTTACGTTCCCAGCTGAGACCAGCACAGACTTCAAAGCTCGGAGACCGAAATCATAATGAGACTGGTTTGAGAGCTGCTCATCACATAACCTGAAGGAGTACAGAAATCTTTTTTGAGTAACATAACAAACATAACAAAACATGAGCGGTCTTTTGCACAGAAAAGCAGATAAAATATCAAACTGAAAAAATATCATATGGTAAAGTGTAAAAGAACAAACTGAATAGAGGGATTTGCAAAGATATTTTCTGCTAAAAAAATAACATGGGAAGTTTTGAGAAGCTGAATCATAATGAAAGTTTTCAGTAATTATCATGCTAAAATAAATGTGGACAGTTCCCAATTAGTTCAGAACAGTTAAAGTTCTAATATATATTACAAACATAGTACACACCCTGTAAGATGCCAAATCTTAGGCCCCCATAGACCTGTTTATAATTTTATGAAGCAGCTGCTTTTACCACAGACTTACAAATAGCTATTAGCAACTGAAGATGTAACATGTTTGTATTACAAGGGAACAGTGCTACCAACAAAAATTCAGATGTAGCTGAGGATAGTGACAAGGGTGACTGAAACTACATAGTCCTAGGTAAATAGTTAATAGTGAAGTTTAAGTGAGATAAAATAGCCTTAATAATATATATTATGACTTCACTGTGTTCTTCACAATATTAGTTTTTATAAATGAAATTTATTGTCAAATTCTGTAATCTCTTATAAAGTTATATAATTCTCCTATTGGTACTTAAGAATTATATTGCTCCCTGAAGTTATTTACATAGGTACTTTATTATTTGCAACTACGTATATAAGTGCCTATACTTGGTTACTGGAAGAATGACATTGGACTTACTTGAAGAATGGGACGATCTTGCAAGCTAGTTTTTCAGCAGAGCGGAAGCCCTGTGAGAACAGCATGACCTCTGCAATGAGCTGCCTGTCAGGTTTGGTCATTGCCAGTGACCTGAACAGCTTTTTCAAGTTGTCTGGGAGGTTGGATCGTCCAGCATAGCCAGGATTCATGGTGATGAATATAGCCATATCAGTAGATACTCTCACTTGTTTGCCTACCAGTTCCACACAGATACCTGAAAAGAGATACAAGATTTCAAAACTGTTTATATCGCAGATTTCCACTAAAGGAATCACAGTAATTAAACTTATCTAAACAGGAAAAATTAAAATTTCTGTTTTGAAGATTTAAAAATTCTGCAGTTTTATCACAGGTAATCCCATGAGAGATTACAAGTTTATCGATATATTTGCAAATTTATCTGATGAAACTCATAATCTAGTAGAATTTATTAAGACTATTCCATGAATAAAATGTAACAGATTTTGTAAATAATTATTTTCTTACTTTTGTAAATATTATGCCTGCAGTGAGATCATGGTATACTAAATGAATGAACAGTCCATGTATCGATTTGAGTTCCCAATGGTAACTAGTGTGTACCAGAAGATGGATAGCATCAGCATCAGAATGGTATAAAAGCACACAAACTGGCTTGCACCGAATAGAAACTGTGTTTTTAATCACTGGACATTTATATTATTTCAATTTCCAAACAAGTTATGCTGTAGAAAGTAATGTATGTTCATTCCGTTCGCTGTTTAATTGGATAAAATTGCATCCTCGCATTCCTAGAAAGGATATTATAAGAAAAACAATCGTGATTAGTCGATCTCCGAGGAATTGTTAAACATTATTTGTCAATACACACCAACATGCGGCAAATGAATGGAATAGTCGTAACCAATTCACTCCAACACCTTTTTTTTATTAAAAAAATTGCCTAAATGTATTGGTAATTACTGCATGGTACTGCCAATAGGAAGGAATATGCTGTGGCCTAGGTGGCTGAGACGCTGCACTAGAAACTGGAAGGAGGCAAGTTCAATCGCTAATGAGGTCATTGGGATTTTTCATTGGCATAAACCTTCTGGTGGCACTATCCTCTTGGGGTCGACTTAGCTTCTGTTAGAAGCTGTTTATATTATTTATACTAAAAGAAATGAGTAGCAGGAGCAATCATGAGGGTAAAGCTGGCAACCGTAACACCTTGAATTGCCAATGTCAAGAACCTTGGAGTTTCAACCTCCTGGACCCCTAAGGGCCTCCACAGCCAGTACTGGGAGCACTTTACTTTAATTTACTTTACAGCCAATAGGAAAAATGATTCATCCAATAAATCTAAGAAGTTTTTGAAAAACGAGTGTTTGCTTGTTAAAACGTTAACTTAAATTATATATTCCTAGGTCACTAATGAATTACAGCTTTTCAAAAAATCCATGCATATAATTTAGTAAAAGCTGACAAGAAGTACAATACCACTTATATGTATATCTATACAGGGTTCCCTTTGCATTTTTCACTTGAAAAAACTAACAAAGCAGGACATGTTAGAAATGGGTAAAATAGAATTAATTCATCATGCATATTCCTATATTATAAATCACAATCGACGATTAGAATGACAGAATTACAAAATATGCCTGATTAAAGCATAGAGAAAAAAGAATATTATTAGAACTACCCACTTCATATACCCCATTAAAGTTTCATGAATTTGCCACTAGGAGTGCTGCCTATTTAAAATAGAATCAATTCCACAAGCTTAATGCAGTTCTTTGAGGAAGGATATTTACACAAATAAAAAATAAGAGATTTGGAAAAAAAGTCTGGACACCGGGACAGTCTATAAAAAATGAGACTATCCTTAGAAAAACAGGACAAACGGAACCCTAATATATATCCCTGTGAACTGTGCCTTATTTAGTTCTATAGATCTAAGATAACTTTTGCAACATGAGGCAGGATATTTAAAATGGAATGGGTTGTGAGGCATTGAATAAGTAAGGCCAAGATTTTAGCAACATAAATACTTACTGCCTTCTTTCTTTCCATCCTGCTGTGACTTCAGAGCTTCTTGAATGGTCTGCACTTGCTGGGAGACAGCTGACAGCATTCTTTCTTCCAGTCGGTTGAACTCATCAAAGCAACCCCAAGCTCCAACTTGGCACAAACCCACAAAAATTCGACCCATGGCTTGGAAATCAAAGGTTTCATCACAGTTGAACACCAAGACGAATCGTCCCAGTTGATGACCAAGAGCTTTGACAGACTCTGTTTTTCCAGTTCCAGCAGGACCTAGAATAATAAAAACATTAATGAATGAAATAGCAATTTTAAATTAATTCTGACATAAGAATTTCATTCAGGCATGTCAAATTATTATTATTATTATTATTGTTGTTTTTTAGAGTCCTTATTATGTGGAGTTCTTGTAATTGGTTTACATAAAATGAATAACATTTGAAAGAAAATAATTAAAATCCTGATTTAGAGCAATAAAATTGATCTTACCAAAAGGAGAGCCACCTAAGCGAGCTTCCAGAGCTTGTGTCATAGTCAAGTAACAGCGATCAGTAAGAGGAGTCTGCACAAGGCGATCCTGTACTCCCAAGTACTCAAACCCATAGAAGAACTTGGCATTGGCCATGTGGATGGTCAGTTGTTGCAAGACATCAGTTTGACGAGGATCAAAATAGAACCTCATCTCACATAGCCATTCAAATGCCTTGGGGCTAGATATTCTGTTAGCGATAAGTCTTCTTGTCACTGTGCGTTTGTGGACAAATTCATTGATCTGTAAGAGAGGATAAAATTCATTAACTCTGACATACTTAGGCTTGATCAATAAATTAACTTTCATTATTCTTCCCCTACGAAAATACAACTGTATCACAATTATTCTTTAACTAGCAATTTGTGCTACCTAAAATTTAGCTAGATTCATGAGTTGGAATAACTGTTTTGAAAACGATTTTCCAGTACATTGTATTTCTACTTAGTCACAGTACATACAACATTAAGACACGAATGATTTTGCATTTTTGCAGAATGCTTTACTTTCAAGTGTAATCAATGTATGTCTAGATCAAAATCAGGGAAACTAGGAATGAGGAAGGAAGATGGGAATTTGAAGAGTCATAGAAGTGAAGGATTGAGAACTATAACAGAGAATATTAATAAAATATATGAAGTTTTTAAAAGAAAAAAGAAAGAAGAAGCAAAGGAAAAACTAAATATTAACCATAAAATTAGAATAGCCACATGGAACGTAAGAAGCTTATACTCTGGGAAACTTGAGACAGTCATTAGGGAAGCTGACCAAAGGAAAATAGACATACTAGGATTAAGCGAAGTAAGGTGGAATGGTGATGGTTACTTTCATAAAGAGGGTAAGCTAATTTACTTCTCAGGACCAGCGGACACGAGGGAAAATGGAGTGGCCATTTTAATTAACAGCAATATGTCAAATGCAGTATTGGATTTCAGTTTAGTGAGTGATAGAATCATAATGATAAGAATGAAAGCAACCCCAATAAACTTAACTGTTATTCAAGTATATGCTCCCACAGCTCAAGCAAATGACACAGACATTGATTTGTTCTATATGAAAGTTCAAGATACTGTAAATAGAGTTTCAAAAAAAGATATTTTGTTTATAATCGGAGACTGGAATGCAAAAGTTGGCAACTCAGGAATGAAGAATATTACAGGAAGCTACGGAATGGGAAAAAGGAACAGTAGAGGGGATAGATTAATAGAATTCTGCGCGGAAAATAATCTTTATGTCGCAAATACCATGTTTCAGAAACAAGAAAAATATTTATACACTTGGACCTCTCCTGACAATAAATATAAAAATCAGATAGACTATGTATTAGGAAACTATAGATGGAGAAGTGCAGTAGAAGATGTTACTACAGTTCCAGATGCAGACTGTGGAAGTGATCATGAACTATTGACTGCAGTGGTTAAAGTCAAATTGAAAAAGATATGCAGGGTAAAAACTGCTGCCTGCAGTTTGGATTTAGGAAAGATACCACCTACTTACAGGGAAGCTGTTTCAAAAAGACTCAATGACGCTAGTGTTAACATTGAAGATCCACACATAATGTGGGAAAATATAAAGGAGATAATCTTAGAAGAAGCACATCGTCACATTCCTAAAAAGCAAAAAATAAAAAATAACTGGCTTTCAGATGAGACAGTAAAAGTGGCAGAACATAGGAAAAATGCTAAGATGACTGGCAAATTAGATCAAGTTAAGGAACTAAATAGGATCTTTCAACGCCGGGCAAGACAAGACAAAGAAAAATTCATACAGGAAAAATGTAAAGAGGTGGAAGAATATAACATCAAACACAGATCAAAAGAGATGTTTCACGTTATAAGAACTATGACGAAAGATTTTAAACCAATAGCTGGAACAGTAAAAGATGAGTATGGACAAGTAATTACAACCAAGGAAGGTGTTATAAAAAGGTGGGAGGAATACACAAAGAATTTGTATGTGAATGATTTACATATACAATCACAACTGATACTAGAGAAATACGAAGATGAACCAGAGATCCTGGAAGAAGAAGTGAAATGGGCTATAAAGCAAATAAAAAAAGGAAAATCTTCTGGTGTAGATAATATCCCAATAGAATTAGTAAAGGACATGGGGGACGAAGTGATAAGGAAAATAATGCAGCTATGCAATCTTGTATGGAGGAAGAAAAATTGGCCAGTTGACTGGAGACGATCGGTGTTTATCCCTCTACCGAAGAAAGGTGACATTAAAGAATGTGCAAATAATAGAACAATTGCACTAATCCCACACATAAGCAAAATTCTCCTTAAAATTATTAATAAAAGACTGGAACCATACATAGAAAAGGAATTAGCCGCTGAACAAGCAGGGTTCAGGAAGGGTAGAGGTACAAGGGATCAAATTGCAAACCTAAGGTGGATTATGGAAGAAACCCAGGAATTCCAACAAAGTATATACATCGGATTTTTAGATTATTCTAAAGCGTTTGATTGCTTGTGTAAATCACGAGCTCATGTGGAGGACGTTGAGAAAGATGGGAATCCCAGCACATTTAGTTGACCTAATAAAGGCTTTGTATGAAAACCAGGAGGCAAAGGTTAGAACAACAGAAGGAGAAACAAACTGGTTTCCGATAGGTAAAGGGGTCAGGCAAGGCTGCATTTTGTCACCCAGAATCTTTAATATGTACACGGAGTATATAATGAGAAATTCAGAAATGGATATAATGGAAATAGGCATAAGAATTGGAGGAAGGAGAATCAATAATCTTAGATATGCTGATGATACCACCATAATCACAGGAAGTGGCAAAGAAATGGAAGATATAGTAATGAGAATAATAAAAGAAAGCAGCAAAGCAGGCTTAAAACTAAATCTACAGAAAACGACATTCATGACTACTGACAACAAAGAAAAAATTACAATAAATGGAGAAGAATTTAAGATGGCAGAAAAAGTCAACTATTTAGGAGTAACAATAACAAAATCAGGATATTGTACAGATGAAATTAAAAGAAGAATAGTATTAGGAAAAATAGCCACAAACAACCTCAATAGATTCATAAAAGATACAGGTATATCAGTAAAGACAAAAATCAAATTAATGCAAACAATGATTTTTCCAATAATTTTGTATGGCTGTGAGAGTTGGACAATGAGAGTTGCGGAAAAAAGAAAAGTAGACTCATTTGAAATGTGGGTGTGGAGAAAAATATTGAATGTAAAGTGGACAGATAGAAAAACAAATGAAGAAATTTTGGGAAGAATAAAGCCTAGCAGTTCCCTGGAAGCTAAAGCCACAAAACTGAAGCTGGAATATTTCGGGCATGTTATGAGAAAACATGACTCTTTGGAGAAGGATATAATGCTGGGAATGGTAGAAGGAGCCAGAAAACAAGGAAGAAAGAAGATGAGATGGCATGATGAGATAACCAGGGCTACCAATCTTACATGGAAAGAGATTCTTGATCGGGTACAGGATAAAAATCAATGGAAGAGACTGACACATCAAGTTACAAAAGCAAGAAAGAGACATTTCGAATAATACGGCTGGCAACCCACTGCTGTGTATATCCGACTGGATCACAAAGGATCGCATGCGATCTGTGTACTCTACTACTACTACTTACTTTCATTAATATATTATCATTAACTTGCATTTTAACTTGTATAAATGTTATTCAGGTATAGTAATACATTATAAAAATGAACTGACAAGCAGAGATCATTTCGAGTCAGAGTGACCGTAGCCCTGTGTAGTACTTAATGTTAATCTATGTCCTCAAGAGCCAATCAAAATGTTCTGGAGCACTTTTGCACTTTCTTGACAAAAGCCAGAAAAAAACTGAATTTAGCTAAGTAATTAGGTTCACCATTATACAGTCGTTTATAATCACATAACAAATGCTTAGAAATATATGCCAATTTCACAAAATGCATTAACAATTAATGATGTTTGTAATAGGATTCACTGAACATGTGGGTTATGACACACGCTCAGAGAGACCACACTCAAGCTTTAAACAATCGTCGGAATCAGCTGATGATGGCGGGAAGACCCGTTGAAATGATCATTCTGGGTAAATATACCTTTTTAGTGAAGTTTTGTGTGTATATTTCTGATCTCAATCTTGCTACAGATTTGAACACTTCACTGTAAATTTCCATCTAATATTTATAAGGAGTATTTAATATGAAATACTGGTATAGGCTACTCACATTAAAGATTTGTGTAGATTTAACAATAATTTTAGGTCTAAAGTTGACCATAATTGGTAGAATATATCTTTTTGTTTCATTCTAGATTACCATTCTTGAGCCATTCCTAGCTTCCCCAAGAGAAACATGTCACATATGAAAAAAGAACTGAAGATTGTATAAATTCTAAACTGAATTGCATCTTTAAAAATAACCAGGGAAAAACTATGTTAACATCTGAGCTCGCAAATTTGGAAATAACATTCTACAATAACAAGTTTCTTAACAACATAGCCTGGACTCCTGAAAGGTGTTTCAAGAAAGTTAAAATAAATGGTGCTGGAATAATATACTGATAAAATAATAAGCAGTATCTTCTGTAGAAGTATACAAGGACTGCAACAAAGAAACCACTTCATTCTGCTTAAATAAATATTTCCTGTTTGTCATTCTTTAGTTCTAAATATTCTCTCCTTTTCACAAACTTACCAGGTGCTCCAACTTCCTTCTGCGCAGAGCTGGTTGTTCTTGAAGTACAGAGTCAGCAAGGACATTGAGTGTGGTCTCCACCTGCGACAGTACTCTTTCCAGTGGAGCCATCTTTTGGTCTCCAGCAGTACTGATCAGATGCAAAGCAGCTTCAACATCTTCACTCCATAAGATCTGAGCTGCCAGCACTACAATTTGAGCCTGAGAATGAATTTTTAAAATTAAGTTAGGTTCAAGTAACACGAAGCAATAAGATCAAATGAAGAAAAGACAAATGTGCTTACCTGATATTTGTCGCACCAATGCATGTAAGCCTGTCGATCAATAGCACCATCTTTGAATTGCTTGATATCCTGCACAGCTTGAGCCAAGGATGATGCAAGGGTCAGTCTCATCTGACCTTCAACCATACTGAGCCACTCATTGATTTTAGGATGATCAACTGTTGACACAGCATCAATGAATTGTACCTAGAAATTAAAAAAAAAAAAAAAATATATCACACTATTAGTTGTTTTCATTGTGTCAGGACCAGGATATGGTAAACAGTTTAATATTAAGAAATAGGCTAGGACTGGAATTACTTTCTATTTTTATTACTACAAGGAAATCTTGTAATTAGAAAAATAATTATGATTTCTGTCCAAGATGTGTGAAGATTCTTTACCTAACAAAAATATTTTGTAATGAGGAGATTATTTCGGAAAGTCTATTAATAATATTAAAAAAAAAGCTACATATCACATCAGTATAACTTTGGTATACTGCTTCTCCATAAAATAAGATTTAAAAAAAAACCATAAAAGATATTTAAAAAATAAATGATTGAACCGAATTAAAATATAAACTTTTGAATGTCCAAAAATCAAAATAAGTGCACAATCCAATGTATGCTGTGTCTAATTGTTGTTGAAGTTTAGTGTAGAGAAGTATATATTAGAATGTTAGAAGAAATGTAGGCCAAAAAAGCAGATCATGCTTCTCACGTGGATAATAGATCGCATTTTATTAACAATTTGTGGCTGTGAACATGACTTTGTATACTAAACATTTTGACACGTGTGCAATTTTGCACAATTACACTTCCAGCTATTTTATGTTTGTTAATAGATTATGGAATGCAACTTGTTTCAGAATAAAGTGGATACTTTTTTGTGAATTTCATCTGGTTTTTCACTAAATATGGCTTCCATACATTCCTTCAACTTTAGCAAGTTTAGCAAGTTTTGTTTAAATTGTTCAAACCAAATTACTTTTTCATTTACAAAAAGATAAATCTATTGTAACTCACTGTGGGTAATTCTGAGCCATTTGGATGTGCTATTGGGTGGTGTTGAATAACTTAGAAAACATATTATGTTTTCCTGAAAATGTATATTTTTTTTAGTCCCTAG
The DNA here is from genome assembly GCA_964059195.1 of Ectobius pallidus. Lineage (NCBI taxonomy): Eukaryota > Metazoa > Arthropoda > Insecta > Blattodea > Ectobiidae > Ectobius > Ectobius pallidus. Next base: position 79,610,097 of record CAXKWD010000006.1, read on the forward strand.
AGAAAGGTGTTAACAAGGTTTCACTGTATAAAATAAATAAATAAAGTGAAAATATTTAACTTCAGTATTTTATTATTTGTATTTAAATAATAACAAATGAGGATGTTTGTAGTACTTCAATATGAGTTATTGATTAAATGAGTACCTGCGCATATGCTTCTGAGGCCAGTGTCATTACGTAAAGCATTTATCTTGCATTGTTAAATTGTGACTTTTTGGATATCATGTTGGTCCTTCTTCGGAGAGTGACCGAATTAAACTTTCTCAGAAGAAGGATGATGTCCGAAAAATCAACATTTAATAACACAACGCAGCCTAACTTGGAAAGCCAATACAAATGTTTTACAAGTTATTTATTATTTGATGTAAAAGGTTCTGTAAGTTTTGTAACTCTTCAACAACTACTAGCCTACTTAGTAGCCAACTTAGCCTACTATCCTTGAAAATAATAAAAAATAATAGCAATAGAAAAGTCTTACAATAATATGAATGTGCTACATAAATTATCATCTAAGGAGCATGTGTACGATCGGCTGCTTGCTGCAGCAATCACACCTTCATTCCATGCAGGTTTCTTTCTAGCTTGTAGGACAATATTAGATCTAAGTCAGATCTTTCAATTATGTAAGAGGAAGTGACTCAACTTACCTCTTCGCCTTCTCTGGAAGCTATGCCAGTGATGACTGTGTTGTCCTCATTAAGCAGAATTGCTGCAACACCAGCAAACATTTTCTTGAAGTGTTTTTGCAAACGAGCAACATTCTTGCTGTTACCAATGATCTCTAGCAAGTCTTCATCACCCACGAAGTAGAACCTGAATTGCAACAAATTGACAACATTGTAATACCGTATATACCCGAATACTACCCGCCTCAAAATAATACCCGCACCAAAATTTTTCGAAAGGAAATTTGAAAAAAAAAATTTTTAGGCCTCTATATAAAATTATTTTGCCAGGTTTATTCTTGATTAAACAGTTATAATTAACATTACATATCACAAAAGAATTAAATATGGTAGGCTAAAATGCAGGGGCGGCTATTTAATATGGTAGCAGGTTTGCACTACAACCAAAATTTAAGCTTCCAATTTTAGTATTATGTATTTTATAAAATACCAGTCAAGTGTGATTATTATCTGTAGTGTTCTGATTATCTGTAGTCTTAAACGCAAAACTCTATGCACATTCGTGCGCTCTTCTTTCTTTATTAAACGCAGAGTGAATATTGTCTGTAGGAGCCTTTGCGTTTGCTGCAAACCAAATCCACTCTGCTACCCAAGGCCCTCCAATGTATAAGGATAGGGCGTGATAAACCTGTGGCTCCCAGAGGGATGAGGAGGAGGTTATCGGGGTATAAGGCTACATGAAGTTAACTAACATTCTACCCCTCCCGCCGGCAGTTGAGATGGAGGAAGACATTTCCCCACTCTTCGCTTCTTGAGGGCTTGTCCTAATCTTACTTTTCTCAATCACTGAGCGGGTGGATCGAGTCACAACAAAGCCAATCAAAGCGCGCCAGAACCACCTACTGAACGCGTCTCGCACAAGACTGTTGCTATGTCCCCACAGCTGAGTACTTGGGCGGCTCATAGAGAATGCTCTGTTTCCCGCGAATATTTCCGTGTTCTTTTACATGTATGCCATGTGATTTTTAATCGAATTGTCTCGTCTTTAATTTAATTAAGTGAAACACTGAGATGAATTCAGTTCAAACTCTCTTGGTTCGTCCGTTTTCAACATTAAACTTGGAAGAAAAGAATGAGATTAAAAGACTCGGTAGGCCAACACCACATATCAAGATCGCCCAGGTGGTTAAAACTAAAACGAGATCGTTTAACAGGAATTTTAATAGTGATGTATATGAGAAATATGACTGGATGTGTGGCTGTGGTGTAAATAATGTTCTGTTTTGTTTCCCTTGTTTACTATTTGGTGGCGAAGATGCGTGGACAAAGCACGGTGTAAGTGATTTACAGCATCTTCATGACCGTGCAAAAAAACATGTGTCATCAAAATTGCACATGAAAAATGTTGTGAGGTTTGTTATGTTCGGTAGTGTAAATATAGCACAGAAGATGGATAGTGCGTATCGAAGGGCAGTTGAAGAACATAACCAAAAAGTGGCCCAGAACAGGTACGTGTTGAATATTCTAATTAATTGTATTAGATTTTGTGGTGCTTTTGAGTTGGCTCTTCGAGGACATGACGAATCAGACACCTCAAATAATCCAGGCATTTTTCGTGGATTGATAAATTTTACCTCCGAATTGGATAGTGTCTTCAATAATCATTTAGAAAATGCAACAGTTTTTAGGGGAAAATCAAAAACGATTCAAAATGAAATTTTAGAATGTATTCTTGAAGTTTGTAGGGAGGAAATATCAAAAGAAATAAGAGACTCCCTGTTTCTTTCAATTATAGCCGATGAGACTGGCGATGTCAATAACATGTATCAAATGGTAATTGTATATAGATATTTAGTAAACTGCAAACCAGTTGAAAGGTACTGGGGGTTTGTAATCCCTGAAGGGCAGAAAGCAGTAAATTTAGCTGCTTGCATATCGGCCCAACTTGAGCAACATCTTAAGGGCTGTGAAAATAAATTGATTGCTCAAACATACGATGGAGCCAATGTTATGTCTGGGGCAAAACATGGTGTTCAGGCAGTTATAAAAGAGAAATATAAATCTGCAGAATATATTCACTGCCATGCACACCAATTAAATTTAAGTATGTTACGGGCATCATCATCGAATCCCAGTGTTAGAGTATTTTTCATAAATCTTCAAGGAATTTGTGCTTTTTTTTCAAACTCTCCTCAAAGAACTGCAATACTAGACAAAGTGGTACAAAAACGACTGCCGAGGTCAGTTCCTACAAGATGGAACTTTCAATCAAGATCGGTAAATACCATTTTTGAGCACAGGGAAGAATTGATTGACTGCATGACGTTGATCCAACAATGGAATCGAGTCACTAATGAAAATTCAATTCTTCAGGCTTCTGGTTTCATTGGTATACTGAATGATGGCAATTTTATTTTTTGGTTAAATGTGTTCCATAAAATCATGCCACATGTTGACATGCTTTATAATCAGCTTCAGAGGAGAGACTGTACTCCATCGTTGGTCCAGAGCAAAATTAATTTATTTGAGCTAGAACTAGTCAAAATTAGAAGTAGTATTGATTTGACCTCATATAGTGAGCATGTAACAAAAAGAAGAAAATATGAGAAATTAGAGAGAAAAAGGGAGGCAATAGAAGTATGTGATATTATTCTGACAGAAATAAAGGACAGATTCAAGTTTTCTGGCCATTTGGGAGTTGCAAATCTTTTTCAGTCTGACAAATTTGCTGATTATAATGAAAATTTCCCCGAAAAACAAGTAAAATTTGCCCTGGAGACCTACAAATTTGTTGAAGAAAAGAAGCTACACACAGAACTTTCAACCATTTATAGCACTGAAGAATTCAGAAATATTTCAGGAGATGTCTCATTAATGGAGTTCTTCAGCGACAATAATTTATGTTCCACTTTCAGTGAATCAGTCAAGTTACTTAACGTAATTCTAACAATCCCAATGACAACATGTGAGGCTGAACGAAGTTTCTCCACCCTTAAGAGGATTAAAACTTTTCTGCACAACACCATGTCTGAGAAGCGGTTGTGTGCACTGGCCATGCTTTCAATTGAGAGAGATTTCATCCTGAAGATGAGGGACTTCAATGAGCGAGTTATTGAAAAGTTTGTCACGAGGAAGGAGAGGAGAGCCGACTTTCTATATAAATAGGTGAGTGTGGTAAAGAATAATTTTGCTCAATATTGCTATGCGCCTATTTTCTGTAAGAATATACATTTCTCTTATTGGTTTAAAAATAATGTTAATTCACGCAATATTGCTATGCGCCTATTTTCTGTAAGAATATACATTTCTCTTATTGGTTTAAAAATAATGTTAATTCACGCAATATAACATTGTGAACCACCAAATTTCAAAAGCACCAGCCGCCCCTGCTAAAATGTTATTTTAAAAATAACATGGTAACAGCCAGCTGGAAATCTCGCCATCTTATACGCGCTGCGTCTCTTTCAACAACAACAACAACAACACTCTCCAGCTGATCGGGGGAATCACACGTGATGACGTACGTCCAACTGATCCGAATCAAGGTCAAAGTCGTGTGGTAATTCCCCGAACTTTCCCGAATAAGTGCTTGCCTGGCGTCTCTATACGTAAAGCTTTGTTTCATGGCCAGTCATGGCGGACCATGTGCATTAGAAAGCACTTTCTTTGTCTCATTTTCCTTTAATTACAGCTTCGCTACTGTTATACTATACTGTGATACTACTACAAAGCATCGTGCTATATTGAGCCGATATGGTACAAATTGTCGAAATTCAGATGAGAGGAGACCAGTATTCAAATAATACCCGCACCCCAGTTTTTCACTCGCGATTTTTGGAAAAAATATGCGGGTAGTATTCGAGTATATACGGTACGTATATAATCCTATGTCTATAGCCTTAAGGAAATTAATCATTGAGTCTTTTAATTGTCTCTCCTCTGCGAAAAAAGTCCTTCTTCTTCCTCTACACTTAGAGGCTTTCACCTGTTCCATCCTATATCTCTCTCTCCTTTTGGATTATATAAAAAGGCCAGCTTAGGAAATCTTACATCCTATTTATTTATGTGTTGTAGCCATTTATCGCGGTATTTATAAACCCTAATTATTATCCCTTCTGCATTCAATTCTTGCCGTATGGTTTAGTTTCTAATATGGTCTTCTCTAGTGCAACCTTTTGTCCTTCTTAAAAACCTCATTTCTGAACTCTGAATTCTTGTTAGAGTTGTTTTTGTTGGCACCCAACTCTCACTACCATACACCAATGTTGTTATTAACACTGTTTTGTAGAACTTTATCCTCGTTCTTTAGGGTATTATGTATTGTACCACAGATCATTTCAAACCTGGCTAATGTCTTGTACATACATATCTTTATTTTTTACTGTCATGCTTATTTCATATCCCAAATAATTAAAGTATGACACTTGTTCTAAACTACAGGGTGTTCGGGAAAGACCTGACGAAAAAGAAATAATTATATATCTGAAACTATTGCATTTATTGACGCGATGTTTTCACGGTTACAAAGAGAAACACGATGAGTTTTAATAAGCCTCTATGTGAGCACCATTTTTGGCCCGATACTCAATTTCGTGCCACACACGCGAAAGCATCTCCGGTGTGACTAGTGCTATTGCATCGTAGATTCGGTCACGCAAATCTGCATTATCGGTCACAGGCGTGCGATACACTTTGTCTTTCACAAAATCCCAGAGAAAGAAATCCAGTGGGGTCATGTCAGGTGACCTTGGTGGCCATGGTGTAGGTCCTTCTCTCCCATGGACTGTGGATTTTGGCATTTGCAGTTGTCTTGCCGCCTCACGAATGGATTTCCTCGGGCTTTTTAAAAAAGCAGCCAGTACACTTTCAATGTCATTGTCGTTTATGCGCGATTTCTTTGCCTTTCCCTGCTGTGACTCAACATTACCTATCTCCAGAAATTGCTTGTGCCAGTGAAGGATGCTGTTTCGGCGGGAGGATTTCGGCCATTGTCTGTTTGGAAACGACGTTGTAGCCTACGCACAACTTGCATTCCCAGTTCTCAGAATAAGACTGACTACACACGCTGCGCAGAAAAAAAAAGCTTTTTTTTGTTTCTCCTCGTGCAACAACAATGTGCATGCTCATGCGCATTACTGGATGCTACAAAACAAAACTTTTTGAGTTTGTCTTTCTAACTGTGAAAATACTGAGGTAGTAACTGTAATAGTTTCTGATATATATAATTATTTCTTTTTCGTCAGGTCTTTCCCGGACACGGTGTACTTTCCTTTATAACAATTTTTGAGTAAACAGGATCTTTATCCCAGAAAGCCATCACCTTAGTTTTTCTCTTTTGAGATTTTAAAGTAATATATTTTACAAATGTCATTAAACCTATTTAAAGAGTGTTGTAATAAGTCTTCAGTTTCTTGAAAAAACAAAAAATCTGACAAATTTCATTTTTTGAAATTAAATTTTGACTGCTAGTTCCTTAGAAAGAGCCCTTTTTTTTAAGAACCTGTATTTTGCCACACTCTTAACCAGCTATTTTTATTCTTCCTTTTCTGCTAAAACTTCTCATATTTATATTAGTTGTCACTAAAACACTAAGTGAAGTCATATGCTGCGGTAAGAATTAACTGTTTGAACTTCTAATTTTCTTGTTTTTCCCTATCTGTGTTTCCACGTATTTTGATACAAGCTTTTCTTTCTTCTGAATTTCCCGTAAGTAGTAAATTGCTAGATTTGAATGTTTGAAAAAGTGCTCTTTCCTCTTTTTTTGCAGTTATTATTACAGGTTTGTCATGCCAAGGCTAAAGAAGAAGAGTGGTGTGCAGCAACAATAAATTAAACCAAAAGCATGTTGAATTCTACCTCAGCCTGTAGGCCTGCCTAAAGGGATTTTTTTATATAGGAATATTCTACTGTGTTCTAGATTTTTGTTTATAATGATGTGAACAAAAAATATTTCCAGTTTATAAAAATCTATGTAACAAGTGAAAATCTTGTGTTTTTATCTTTCAATAATTTTGAAGGAATCATGTTTCAAGTTTATAGACAACATTTTCAAGAAAACAATTTTTATAAATAAATTATAAATAATTACAAAACTTTTGCTTGTGAAATGTCTGAATTTACAGCTGTATAGGCCTAATACATATAAAAAAATTGAGAGCCCTAAAGTTTAAAAATAAAATTTTCTCACCTCAAGGTGTACATATACAGTGAGTCCATTTTATGAGGAAACCTCGCATCACTGCCGCATTGCCGCAGTGCAGTGTATTACCGAAGCGGGATTACAGAAAGTGGCAAATAATTTGTTTAAACGATGTGAGGCATGTCTTACTGCTGACGGGGGTCATTTTCAACAGTATCTCAAATAAATGGTGAGTAATAAGCCTCTACATGTAGGCCTATGTCATGTTCAAGTCTTGATTTGCCGGTAGTAACGGAACACGGTCCCCGCCATTACAAGCACAACAGCGGGGAAATTGTGAGCAGGGGCAACGCTGTTAAAAAGTTTCCGCATAAAATGGATTCCCTGTACCTTAAACTTAAAAATATTGTTGATGAAATCTTGGATTTTTAATTGTCTCTTCTCTATGAACAGATGGAACTAAAAAGAGTGAGTTCCTTTTTAAACTTAAAAACCTTGTTTATGAAATCTTTGTTTTAGAGACACTGATTTTACTAAATTTGAAGTCACTCAGATGATAAAGAAATATTACAACAGAAGACAGTTTTGTACACACTCACATGACATTTTCATCAAATGCTATTAAGCAGCACTTGCAACATTATTAATTTACAAACTGTGATCAAACTGCACTTCTGACATTAATGGATAAAACTTGAATTTCATTTACTCACAAGTACGAGAGACTTCTACATCTGATCTCCACTTATTCTTTTGTTAATACTTTGCTATCCACTATCTCATATACAATAAAATGTTCAACATAAATTTAACAATATTCAAAACCTTTTACAATGAAGTTGAATAATTTCAACCTATGTAACAGGCACTTAAAATTATAAACAACTTATGCAGAAATAAATTGAGCTTACCTTGGGAATGAAGTTCTCTCTCGTTCCAGGTATTCACCCAAAGCCTTCTGTATCTTTCCAAGCAAGTCCGCCAACCTTTCCAGTGATCGCTGCACACCAGGAATGTTCAGAACATCCATGACCATTGGTGATTTTGTCACCTTCTTCATAAGGCCCAAGAACTCAGAACTGAGGAGAGAAAATTTATTTTTTAAAAGAAAACACCAAAAAATACAAAGCACTCTGACTTCTGTATAACGTATCATGGAACATACCTGATGCTTTGGAAGCGTGAAGTCTCAACTGGTAAGAGTACTTTGATGTCAGCACTACCAGAGAAGATCCCTTCAAGATACACCCATCGTCTCTGAACATCGATCCATACATCAAAGAGTGCATTGATGCGATTTAGCTTTTCTTCCCAAGTGAGAGCTTCCTCTTCAAAAACCTAATTTAACAAAATATAAATTAATTAATCACCCATTTTGCAGAAGCTTACAAGATCACCCCCTGGAATATATATGCAATTGTTTATTCATTTATTTCTTCCTCTGCCCGTACCATAGGTACTATAGGCAGAGGAAGTATTGGTGGATGTATGTAAGTATTCATGAACCACAGATTATTGTCTCTGTTGGACATTACATGAGAATACTATTTTTGGAAACATGTCTGTGAGTGTGTGTGGATATCTGTGAATAGGCTAGCTCCGAAACGGAAAATCGTATGAAAACAAAATTTCGTGTTTGGGTCAATATACCTTCTGAAGATTTGCAACAAGTTTCTCTTATTTTTAAGGGGACTTTACATTAAGAAATTTTCGTTTTTTGTGATTTTCTCAAAAAACGGCTCTAACGATTTCCTTTAAAGTTTGTACGTTGAGTACTTGTACCAAGAGCTAAAACTTTTATTTGAAACTTTTTTATAAAAAATTATCTGAAGGGTGGTCGTAAGCTACCCACTGTATGTAGAAACTGTCTTGCCTGGTGAACAACTCAATACACAGACATTGGCCTCTTATTCTATATAAGTACGTGAAGTGAGAAAGATGTATTGTTGGCCATACTTTCAGTAAAGAAATATCTGAGGGGAATATTCGATAAATGTCGGAAATTATTCTGAACGGCGGAAAGTTCAATAAACGTTTGCAGTCACTTATTTTTTCTTCCCTTTTTGTTTGTCCATAGCCTGCGTTTTTAGTCGCAACATTCAAAGGTGGGGCTTTAAGGTATTTACAGCATAATTAGCGTAAAATTGTGTCTTGTGATTCTGTACAAGGGTATGTGAATACTGGTAACTTTTATTTGGGCAGAGGAAGTTATGTGACTTTCACATCAGATTTTTTTTTAAATATACACTATACATACTACACATTTTAAAATATATACTATAAGCACCATATATTTTGCCTAATTTTTCTGCAAAGAAAAGGGTGGTACTTTAAAAATGAGTTATTGTAAGAAGTACTAAGTTTTGCAATTGGAAAGCATTTTGCCCTTCTCTTGCTTTGATACACAGTCCCATAGTTGTGCTATGTTGCCAAACTGTATTCCCGCTGTCAGGCTGCAATACTGCATATGGAGAATTCAGACTTCGAAATACTACCTACATTACATGGAAATATTGTAATTTCACTTCAGGGGCTCAGTTAAGGAGAAAGAGGGCATATTTTTGCACATGTATGTGTAAAAATCATATTTTTAGCTTGATTGGTTCCTAACCTACTACAAATAAATGTTTGCATAAATTAGAACTACAGGAAGAGCTGAGGTATCATAGGTACTCAAATCTAATTTATATGTCCAGGGCCCTATCCTATAAAGTATGGATTTGTATTACAAGAGCTGTTTACTAGCGATTCGGAAATATAGTATTTTATAAAGTTTTACAACTGTAAACTTAATACTAGTTACAAGAGAATCGGAGACAAACGAAAACGTCACTGTTGAATTGGATAGCTTCCTATATAACTACTACTGTAACCCGGCACTAGTAAAACTGAGCAGCATTTTTACAAGTGGATGAAGACTCGTAGAAGAAAATACCAGTGCCCAAGCAGACGTCAGCCATTGGGCTGTTCGAGTTAGTGGATTGGCTTCAACATCTTTTCTCTGATTTCCCTCTTTTCAGATGATTTAGGACCCGGTAATAATGTTATCAGTATCATGATACTATAATTCCGAACTGAACAGTGCAATAAATCTTACAGAAACACGTCTCATAGGTCTACAAAGATGATTTAAAGTGTTGAGGTGAGACACAGGCGAAGACTTGCCAGTTTAGATTAGCAATATTCAAGCGGTCTTCTTAGTGTCATTCGTGGCTCAGTGGTTAAAGAGCAAAGCTATGGGGCAAGAGGTCGCAAGTTCAAACTCCGGTCATGACTTTTTTTCATAATATTTTTAAAGCCTAATTGAAGTGAAATGTATAAAATTTAAGAATTCACTGCCTTATGCTTATATTTTTTTGTTTTCATAATATTTTAAACACGTAAGTACAATGTTAAGAACTCGCTGCCACTACCTTGTACCCTATTATTTTTTGCTTTAATGTATTTTAAAAAATGTAAATATAGTGTACCGTATAACATTTTAAAAAATTCATTATAATTGTATTTCTTTTGCCTTGTTTTTAAAACATTTAAATACAGTGTTACGTATAAATTTTTATAGAATTCATTGCCACTGTCTCGTACTTGTTTGCTTTTATAATATTTTAAAACTTAAATTCAGTGTAACATTATTTAAGAATTCACTTCCACTACCTTATATGTTTTTTAGTAATTTAAAAATGTAAATACAGTGATTCGTATAATATTTTTAGAATTCACTGCCATTGCCTTGTGTTTTTTTGTTTGTTTGTTTTTGTTATATTTTAAAACTTAATACAGAGTACCATATAACATATTTAGGAATTCACTGCCACTACCTTACATATTTATGTACTTTTAAAACTTAAATACAGTGGTCCGTATAAGATTTTATAGAATTCAATGCCACTACATTGTGTTTTCTTTTGCTTTTATAATATTATAAAAACTTGAATTTCAAAAATATACTGCCACATCCTTATTTTTTCTTTTGTTTTGCTTAAAAACTGTATCGTTCAACACGTTAAAAGTTCACTGCCACTACGTTATACCTTTTTGCTTTCAGAATATTTAAAAAACTTAAATACACTGTTCCATGTAAGACTTTATAGAATTCCCTGCCACTGCTTTGTGTGTGTGTATTTTTTTTTTCTTTTGTAATATTTTAAAAACGTAAATACAGTTTACCGTATAACATTTTAAAAATTCACGCCCACTGTCTTTATATAATTTAATAAATTGTCACAATGATTCAGACTGCAGTCTACTGAATAAAACTTTATGAATGCTCTGTCATTACCTTATATAATTCTTCACCAAGAATTATACAGGGCAGTGACAGTGAATTCTTAAAATTTAATACATTATAGCTACACAAATTAAAATATCATTGGGGGGGGGGGGGGGGGAATTAGTCGCGACTGGGGATTGAACCTGCAACCTCTCGCACCACAGTTCAGTATCATAACCACACAGCCACGAACAACATTAGGTACAATGCTTCAATATTGGCAATCTGAAAAGTTAAGGCTTCTCCATGTCGCGTCTCGTGACTTTGAATTGCCTTTGTAGGTCTGTGAGATGTGTTTATATAATATTTGTTGTAGTTTTCGGTTCAGAAAAATGGTATGATGATACTGATAACATTAATATCGAGACCTAATTCGTCTAAAAAGAGAAATATGAGAAGAAGAGAGTTTGCAGTCGAATGCACGTAGATGAGTGCAAGACCGGCCGGAAATGACATCAGTAATGACGTGATTTGTAAAGGCGTGCTTCCTTTTACTAACTACAAATTACAACAGCAATAGCTTTATAGTATACCATATTTTCACTCTACTATTTGTAAAGCAAATTTTACTAGCGATCTCTTGTAGCTTTATAGTATAGGGCCCTGTATATTATTACAAAGTTCTTATTGTGTCCTTCTGAAGACCTAAGACATATAAAAACACTGAGCACTGCTTAAAGCTTAAATAAAGTTCTCTATGACTGTTATTATTTCAGTTTTCAGGTAGCAAGCATATGGACATGTTCCAGTGACTATTTCAATAGGCCTGTACTATGTCATTAAGTAAAACAAACTGCAACTCACGGCAATAAAACAGGTGTTGCAAAGCCATTCCAGACACATTATGTGTGTGTTGTGTATATATTGAAAGTGCTCCATAGAAGAAGAAAAAGAAAAGAAGAAAAAACTTTATTTTAAAAAGTCCCAATATCTCATTTCGATAAGTGTGTGGCATAAACAAGGCTAGGTGTTTCACTCATTTGCTGACTCCAGTTTTCTTGTCACCCAAGCAGCATACTGGATGCCTGAAGTAACAGGTATCTTAGCATGTTTCATTGTCATTTCATTGTCATGTTTCATGTTTCATTTTGGCCTGAAGCCAAACCGAAAAGGGCTTTACAGAGCAGAGGCCTTAGGTCTTCACAGAAGTCTTCTTGGAATAATAAGTTTGTACTAAAATTATAATACTATTTTTCCAGTATTTTGGGTAGATTCAAGAATACCATAAAAGGAGGAAAATTTTATTAAGGAGAATATTCAGGGCATTAACATAATATGTCCTAATCAATGAAATGTAGTAAAACTCCACCTTTCAATATTAAAGTTTTTTAATAATTAATTAATATTGAAAGGCGGAGTTTTACTACATTTCATTCATTAGTAATTCAATATGGCTTTTTTTTTTTATGAATATTGGGATAATAAGTCAATCACAATTGTGGCATGGAGTTCAGATAAAGATTGGGTTAATTCATCCAGTGTAAAGATGGTATTATCATCATTCTTGTCGAGGAATAGCTCATAATATATGTATTGCTGTTTGTCTTGACTCAAGTGGAATGACTATAATGAGTGGTTGCTTTGTTTTTGAGTATAATAAGAATTTACACCAGGTATGGGCAACCTTTGGAAAGATGAGGGCTAAACTTTACGATATTTATGAAGTTACGGGCCGTAGGTAATAGGTAGTTGTGAAAAAGCTTGAGCTTGAACTTGAGAAACAAGATACTCAATGTTGGCATCAATCCCACTAATACACAAGCGATACTTGGATTTAGGCCTATTACAGCATTTTTTTTATTGCTGACCGGAAGGAACACCCTCGTAGTTCAGGTATTTGTTTCCTCCCTCTCATTCTCTTGTTGGCGAGAACCGAAAATATTTACTTTTTCGAGCGCGATTTTAAAATGTTCTGCGGGCCAGATCAAAAGTCCAAGCGGGCCACATCCGGCCCCCGGGCCGGGCGTTGTCCATATATAATTTACACATTCTTGATACACATGTTATGCATGGAATATTAGCAAGACCTCATAGAAACTGTAAATCACTGAAGTGGATTCCATTCTTTGTACCTGTCATTTCTTAGGAAAAGGGTAAAACAATTCCAATCCAGCAAATTCTCAGCAAGCAGGGTGAACCCCAATCAAGAGGCCCACAGACTAATTTTGCTCAAGCATGATATTGTGCAGTTGGTTCCCCACACATGCTGCCACTTGGCGAACTTCAATTTGCAGAAATGAACAAAGCAGTATGTAACACTACAATAGTGGACTTTATTTATCACTGGTGAGAAAGCGGACTAATACAGAAAGCGGGATAAATTTACACATGAAAATATTTTGAAGGCACTTGAACTAATTTCACCTTCTGACTAGAAGAAATTCATGTGACGGAACATGGAGATTTGGTTATTCTTTCATTAAAAGAAGAAAGTAACATGATCAGAGATTCCACTCCTGCAAGCCAGCAACTCTCTACAACTTTATGTTTTCTTGCAACAAGACAAAGCTTCAAAAAGTTGAAGTTCTTAACTGCAATTTCGCCTCATGCTCTGGGAACTGTAGTAACAGAAACTAGCCAAGCAATAATAAGACACTGACAACATAAAGGTAAATTTATTAAACTGTCTTTTTAATTTACAAAATGCAGTTACTCATTTGAACAGCTTAACAATTAGGGCTAGTTTGCTTGAAACAAACTTTTAAACGAGTTTTAAATTTCTGAATATACCTTCAAATATGTATTACAAATTGTTTTAAAATCAGGTTAAAACACTACATTTCCAGCTTTCTTCTTTGTTTAAAATATTGAATACAATTACATAAAACATATAATGGCTTACTATAAAATAAAAGAATTATCGTTCACTTATTAACTTCACAGCCAGGCCCAGCTAATAACTGAAAAAACATATTTTAGAACAATATCAATTATTCTTTTTTAGATTAAATTATATTTTTGCCTATGTGTACTATATGTCAGAAAATAGCTGTGGAAAGGAGTTATACTGATTGGAAAAGGGTGTCTTGGTTGGATTTGTATTAAAATGACAACAGGTTCAGCATAGCTTTAAGTGTGGATCAGGACTTGCAACAGAAATAGACCTATTTCGTTGCATTTGTGATTCTAAGATGGGTGCCCATTTATTATTACCGAATTTCTATTTAGTGCCCCAAGTTTAGCTTCAAACAAGACATCATTTATAGCCTTTATAGCATAAACTTGCTGATCCTGTGGAAGTTTTCTGTAGTCAAATGCCCAGGCCTTAGCAAAAACTTCAGCTTCATCATTGCTATTGCGTAGATGGGTACATGCCATTTCTAATAATTCATCTCTTTTATCTATTTCTTTCTTCTTCTGAGAGTTATTTGGAGCAGTGAATGTGTCTGAAGATGATGTCGAGCATGAGGCATTTTCATCAAAACTTTCATCCTAAAATTAATATAGCATGTAGAACACACACTAGAGTTATATGAAATACTGAAATTAAATCATGTATCGTTAGTTTAAACAGAATCATTAATAATGTACATAAGACTATAAACTATCTAATTGAATCTAATATGAAACCCTACCATTCAGGAAATAAAAGATCAGGCTGTTCACAGAAATGTCAAAATAAATTTCCCTGACCACAAGAATTGATGTTTTCAAGGTTCTTTGTAAACGAAAATAAAAAAATTCAGTCTCAGCCATCTCCATAACAAAAATAAGAAATGATTAGCTCAAGTATCATCACACTGAGCAAAACACATGCCCCTCACATTTTGCTTACTGGGGCTAAATATTTTCCCTGACTATTTCATATTTTTCACAGATTTCCCTGACTTTTTCCTTTCCTTTACAAAATTCCCTGACCAATTTCAATTTCCCTGACTTTTCAGAATGCGGACGCTCTGAAGATACAAGAAAAACTACTGTGGTCTGAAATTTACACATTGTGGTTCCACTCTCTCTGTCCTATATCCCCAGTGTCAGGGCGAAGGGCCTCCAATTGGAGGTTTCTGATACCTATTTGAATTTTGTTACGCTTATTTTCCGAGAGGGCAGAGGGACAGGTGGTAAGCCCATCGCCTCACAACCCCCCCCAGGAAATTAAGGTATTACTTAGACATGAAAGGCCGGGAAATTTTGTCCAGAGGCTCTAATTTAGGCTTGGAGTTCTTTAACGTGCTGTAAATCTACGACACGGGCCCCCCAGCTTAAAGTCCCTCTCGGAGGACTCCGTGCATCGACCGTGGCCGGGTTGTGGTTCCGCTAAGCATTTCAAATTTTTTCACAGGTTTCCCTGACTTTTTCCTTTCCTTTACAAAATTCCCTGACCAATTTTAATTTCCCTGACTTTCACTGACTTTTCACAATGTTGACGCTCTGAAGATACAAGAAAAACTATTGTGGTCCAAAATTTACACATTGTGGTTCCACTAAGCATGGCTGAAAGGGCTAAGTTATATAACTCATTACCTTCAAATTTTATGTTTCATATATAACAAATATCAACAATAATTATAATATTCAGTTATATACTGTACAACCAGTCTTCCTTCCCTACCTCGGACAAAAAACTAACGGTGATCCATGATACTTCAATGACGTACTCATGCAAAGCTGATGTAAGTTTTACCCTCTATGCCAGGCCTCATCAACTGAATGTTGCTCTTGTTATGTGCAAGATCATGACTGCTGTGTGTGCACGAGCACACCCAATTTGTTCTTGTCAGTACACAGTGGTGGACCAATATGCCAGAAGAAGGGACATTCGTTAGGTCACCAACACCATTGAATTTATTATGGTAAGTCATTTCTGTTTATTGAAAAGAGGGTAAGGCCCACATGTTCTGTTTGTTATAAAGTTCTGAACAACAGAGGAATTTCAACCTACAACTGTACTATTATTCCCACCTTTCAAATGAATATCATAAACACAGAAAGGACAAGAATAGACTAATCTCATCCCATACAATTCTACTCTATACTACATAATGGTTATTAGTTTTGGTTGATTTTTAATTCGTTATCTGAAAGTAAGTATAATAAGCTTACAGTCAGTTACTATGGTTTCTAAAACAAAAAATCTGATATGAAACACTATAACTCCCTCTACCAAAATAAAGATTTTTCCTCTCAGTATAGTATATTATGTATAACATTCTCTTCGTGTAAAGTGTAAAAATGAAGAGAATGTTACCACATCGCATCCCATCCCAACCTACACAAAATGTAATTAGTGCACTCATCACATAACTTTCTTTACCCCAAGCATGGGTAATACTCCTTTCTCACTTCACATTCTGATATAGAATAAGAGGCCATATTGCAAAGAGCGCTTTTTCAGTTTAACCTGATGCCAAGACCTCATTGATCACAGGCAAAACTTCAGAGAATTTTTGTGAAAAAATGTTTCAAATAAAAGTTTTGGCTCTTAATATAAGCACCTAAATTAATATATGTACAAATTTTAAAGAAAATTGTTAAAAACAAAATTTTATTAATGTAAAGAGGCTTTAAAAGTAAGCTAATCTCGTCGCCAGTCTTCGTGTAACATGCCCAAAGGATACCAACCCAAATGTAATTTGGACCACAACAAACTTCTCACCTGGCTGCAAACCCGAGAAGATTTTCTACAAATGTAATTGTTTTTATACAATTTTTCATTCTGGAGCTAGGCTGTTCATAGACACACAGACACAAAAACAAACATGTTTCTGAAAATAACATTTTTTGGATTATGAGGACCTCAAAACTTTTATTTATGTTAGACTTCTCCCATACACTCAACTAAATTGGATGATGCAGATTTTTAAGTTGACCGTATGGGAGAAGGTCTACATACAGAAACATATAAATAACCACGAGAATTTTGACATCCCAGGGGAGAACAAGTTAGGCCTAATTGAGAAACACATGAAACCGCAACAGCATCACCAGGTGGTACAAGACAGACGTTATCGCAGTTAGACGTAGCTGACAATGATAGGGAGGTCCTATCAAAAACCAGTTACTGGTAAGTAATGAATAATAATGTAGCGAGTGTTCTCTAAGATATTATGTATGAAGATTAATGTAACCTAATACCTAGAGATAGGAATTTTTCATTGTTTTCAAACTGAAGAAAGCAGTACTTTGAAATGTGAAATTCGGTGGTTTCAATTGAACTTTTCGGTACTTTCAAAACTATAGCAGATTCATGGGAAAGTATACCTTTTATGTGCTTAAACCATATAATCGAATTAACTTATAAACATTTAAACCCAATCAAGACAATATTTACAAAAGGTTAAATAATATACATTTAAACTCGATCAAGACACGTTAAGCAACTGCTTGGCTTAGATATGACAGTGTTTCCAGTTTCATATGAGTGTATCATTGCAACAGAAAGTACTGATGTTCCCAACACTCTGCAGTTAATTACAGCTATTTTAGACATGTACTTAAAGATCAGATTTTTTTCATACGGAAACAGTTATTCACAGGATATCTTAAATCCAACAAGTAGGAGACATAAGCTAAGTGAACTGATTTTATTTAACCACATGTAAAGAATTCTGATAAAGGCCTATGTAGGCCTACATTGTAAATAGTTTGTAAGAGTGTTATAGTTTTTTTTAATGTTCCTTAAATAAAGTATTTTTTAAGTGTGTAGTCTATTATGAAATATAGAATTATGTTTATTTTATTTTATCACATCTGATGTATAGAAAAATGTCCTTTTGTTCATTACAATATTAACGTTTTTGAACCTCCCGTGCACTTCCTGCCTGTTTTCAAGGTGGCGTCTTGGCGTCAGAATTCTATTCAGTAGGGATAGGCAAGCTGTACATCTAGTGTAAGATATAACATCTTTGAACTGTGCTTCTATCAGTGGAATAAAATCCATCTTTCTGATACTAGGAAGCCCTATCCTTCGCACTTAGTATGTTATTTGGCACCTTAAGGCCTTGTTAAATTTATTTTTCGACAATTTTCACAGCAACATTCACGACAATCATGTGAGATCTTATCATAAAACAAAACCAAAAAGACGCCAAACTCCAAAGAGAACTAAACATGTCATACTAATACTAATCAAATCCTAATAATCGATAAAGATCCAAAGAGCTTGTAGAAGTACAATACCAAGTTATTTTTCATACTGAAGGTCGATCGTGACGTACTGCAGTAACTTTCGATACTAATCGAATCCTAATAATCGATAAAAGTTCAAAGAGGTTGCAAAAACACAATATGAAGGTACTTTAGCGTTCAGTAAATTTTCAGTAATTATAGTTTTCAGTCTCTTTCTTGCAAAAAAAGTAAAAATTCGAGCGAAAATTGCATTTTCATGCAAAATTCACACTTTCATGCAAAATTAGCATCATTTCGCAAGTAAAAAAAAATTTTTCAGGGTACTGTTGTGTGTGTTGAAGCTAGTTATCATTCCTAATACAGTTCTTAATAAAAATCATTAAATTTGCAATCGCGAAAAATTCCTATCCCTACTAATACCCCATCGAAAAATTGAAAATACCGAATCTAAAACAGATTACACAGCATTCTCAAAAATTGTGGGGAAGAGTTTTGATTATAAGAACCATTTTCACGGCAGGAAATTACAGTACCCACAGTAGCTTCACTCAGCACTTACTGATACTTTCACCTTTTTGGACTCTCGTTTCAATGGATTGCACACATGGGAAGCCTAAAACTTCCTCTTCCCCGTATGTATTTGCAATGTGGCAATATTTCCGGTAATAATGATTATGTCGGCAAATGGTGTCAGTTACTTTAACGTCCACAATAATGTAAATGTTTCTATTCATTTTAAAACCATTAAAAGAAAGGAAAAAGTAAAGAAGCACTATGAAATATACTTTAAGTGTCATTTCCTGCAAAATTTTGTGCAAACAAGTTATGGAAATTCATGGAAAAAAAATTATATCAATAAAAATTGAAGGTTATATCAATTGTGCAGTCATTTCGATAATACTGAATCGTAATCCCAACAACCGATAAAATTCACTTATGTTTTGATCAGTCTTATTTCATGCCTTAAAGAGAAAGAAAATTTCCATTTTGATGCACCATCAGGATGTCTACAAGTTTTGAGAATCCGAATTTCTTGACCGTTTCTTGATTATTTTTCAAATTTTCTTGACCACGTACTACAGCATTTCAGAGTAAAAAGCAGCTGATCCTTGTACCTCTTCAAAGTTCTTAGTTTGAGGAGACTTTTTTTGGACACCACTCACATATTTGAACAATTCTAAGGCTCTCTTAATGGCTTTCGAGTTTTCCAGCCTCCTGATTGAACAAAACTTTAAAGGAAATCTTAAGGAACCAGAAAAGTGTGTGTAATCTGCTTGTCTGGAAGGATAATTTTGAACAGACAAAAAAGAGAATGAAGAAACTCATGAACTGACCACCCAATCTTGTTATGAGCAGTTTTGTAAGCTCCATGTACAAAATGGAAAGAACATGTTCCCACGTCAAAAATTTCTAGCTGGTCTGGATCATCTGCTTCAATTTTGAGTCGTTCCTTCAAATCACACAAACATTTTAGGTTCACATTGTGAGCATCCGTTGCAACTTGCATAACACTCTCAAGTGACAACCCCAGTTTTGAAATAACCCTGGTAAAAGTATCCAAGTCATTTGCTGTAGCACTGCAAGGAAATTCTGATGTCGTACCTAGTTGATATTGACATCTTTGAGCTATTTTACTTAAGCTCTCATCAAAGGAGACTGAAAGAAAAAAGAAAAGAAAGAAAGAAAGAAAAGGAAAAAAAAAGTTTCTCTTCTTTACAAATTCTTGACCTACCATGTCATTTCTTGACTTCTCTTGACATTCTTGGCCTAGTGTTCGATTTCTGGACTTTTTCTTGACTTTCTTGACCTGTAGACACCCTGACCATCATTGATATTTTGCGAGTTGTGAAATCATTTCTCATGCTACTACTGAATATGATTAAGACAGTTGCCATTTCTACTCCCCCCTCTTAATAAATATCATTAAATTAGCGAACACCTCCTATCTCTACTTATAACAATAATTCCTGCTAATCCCTTATTATTCCCGTGTTTATAATGTTTTATACAATTTTACATAAAGCGAGCAGCTATTCCATTTAACATTTTTATACAACTTTCAAGAAGATGGCAGTGAGAAGGCTGAATTTGTGTTTGGTGGCACTGATTAGAATGTTGGGGGAACAAGAATTCTCAATTCTCCACTCTTGCTGAACTGGCACCCCTCTGTGCTAGAAATGGCTGGATTAAATTAGTAAAAAGTAGCTGAAATAAATAAATGGTTGAGATGAAAAATATGACATGGCATTATTACAAACCTTATAGTATGGTGAAAGTTTCATGGCAGCCACAGAATTGATGTGTTCTTTCACTTTGTTGAACAGGTCATCCCATCCACGAATCAATCTGCACTTGTTTTGGTAGTTGATGAGGTCCAGTTCATAGTTCTGCCAAGACTCACGCACCTATAAGATAAATACATCTATGAATATCAAATATATGAAGATTTGAAACAAAATAGTAGAACACTCAGACAATAATTATTTTAAGAGAATTGATGAGAAGAGAAAAAAATGTCATCCTGAAAATTCATAAAGTATTCACAGTAAAAGAAAAAACTAAATTATTCAGTTTTATCATATGTAATATTATAACAAGAGGTCCAAAATTTATTTTGAGAGAATCCACATCAGGAGTTGTATTTATTTTAGCTACTTAGCAAATATTTACATGAAATGAATAATAAAACCACAAAAAAGATTAAAACCCCACCATCAATATTTGTGATCACTGTAATGGAGACTGACCGCCGGCGTGGTCTTGTGGTTAGCATCGCTGACTACAGATCCGTCGGCCCGGGTTTGATCCTTGGTACCTTCTCGGATTTTTCTGAGGTAGGGAGGTCTGGTAGGGGTGCACTCAGCCTCGTGATTCAAATTGAGGAGTTACTTGATAGAGAAGTAGCGGCTCTGGTCATGAAAACCACCATTAACAGCTGTGGGTGTCGGCATGCTGACCACATGCCCCCCAATCCTGCCATCTGCCTATGGTAGATGACGCAGCGGTCGGGTGGTAGGCCAAGTCCCTCCAGGGATGTAGCACCACGGAGTTTAGTTAGTAATAGAGACTACCCAATCAACGAGGAGTTCTTACTGCACTGAGCACACCGCCACAGGCATAAATAGGAGCCACAGTGAGACCCACCTCAGTTCACTGCTGACTGCAGTCGACAGAGGACCCCTCAGGATGACAAATGCAGTCACCCCAGTGGACCACGGCCTATAAGCCCGGGAAACTTCTCTAATGATTGCAACACTGGCTGTGTTAAGTATTAAGTAATAACCTCAATGGATCTTCCATTTTGTTCAAACAACGTGGTTTCTAATGACATGTGGCTTCGCACGGCTTCTGTTCTCACACATACAGACTGGAATATGTGCACAATGTTGTTTACAAGGATCTCCTACCATCTACAGAAGAGATACAGAAATAATTATAGAGCTGATAGTCAAGGGTTTAAAGAGTACGATGCAAGCATTTATGCAACAACAGCATTAGCCGGCTAATGGTACTCTTGCATCAAGGAACTCAGTGGAACTCAAGTGTGAATAAAATAAAGTGATAGGCAGCAGTGATTGGTTGAAATTTTACATATCCTTATACCGGAATGTTCACTGATTCATGAAATAAATGATCACTAAAAAATTCACCGGATATAGTAAGGGTAATCATGGAGGATAAAATGGGCTGGACTTGTTGCATGCACAGGGAGGAAAGACATATCTTAAAAGTACCGACTGGGAGACCTACACATAAATGGGAGGATAATATTAGGATATATTTAAGAGAAGTAGGATTTGCGAGGGATGGTTGGATGGAGTTAGCACAGAATAGGATTCAATGGCAGGGTCAGGTTAAGCGTGGCAATGAATTTTCGGGTCCAATAAAAGACAATATTCCTTTAGCTTGCAGAGGAATTGTCTACCACCATTGAGTAAGTAAGTAAGTAAGTAAAAGTTATGATCTGATTTACCTGTTTCAAGAACTCTTCAAGAGCCATTTCTCCTTGTGCAACTAGAATGATGTCCTTCACAATAGACTCGTTTTTCTGCAAGTTGACATCCCAAACTTGACCCAAAGTGAGATCTGACAAGACCCAGTTCACTCGTAATTGCTTCATCAGTAATTTCCAGTGTCTCTCCTTCAGTGCATCGGATTTCAGCTCTACAATCATCATGTTCACCTACAAAACAAAAAGGCATTAAGTCAAATTATGATAAGCTGAAAAATGTATCAATTGTAGAAAAGTATAACTGGAGTTTTAAACAAAAGGAATTATTATTTAGGGAAAAAGTTAGCTGCATATATCTTCAAAACCCAATATGTGATCTAAGTATTGTAGGAAGTTTACACAGTGAAGTTAATAATTAGAACACATGAGTGGAGGTATTATACACTATATCCGATAATCCTTGCGGGAATACACAGTGAAGTGGTTAAATTAAAACAACACACTTATTTTTATCACTCAACTTCACTTATTAAGTAGATAAGTGAAGAGAACTTAATAAGTGAAGTTGAGTGATAAAAATAAGTGTGTTGTTTTAATTATACACTATACTTCACTAGATTTTACAAACATGCAGTATTGGATAGTCTGACTCATAGATTAGTAAATGTACCACTCAACCAAGATGAATATAAGAGGGAATACAAGACAATCATCATCACAGCACAACAAAATGGTTTCCAAAGAGAACGGATGGATAAAAAAGTAAGAAAATATCAAATACAAAAACAGATCAAGGCTACAACTACACTGAAACCAGAAAAAGAACATAAAAATGTATACAAGAGAATCACTTACCACCCAATATCAAATAAAAAGTTCCAGAGGATATTCAAAAACCATAACATCACCATAGCACCAATTAATAGATTTAGTTTGGGAAATATGTTAATGTCCACTAATATCGACAAATCACAACCCCTCAAAAAATCAGGCATTTATCAGTTTAATTGTAAAGCGATAAATCTGTCATAATGGTCCAGATTTCCACTGATTAATATATTTACATAAAATCAAATAAAAATTGTTTACAGTGGATATTTATTTGTCATTACAACAAAAAACACACAACGTTTCGGTCAAACCATAAGACCTTTTTCAGGTGACTGTTTACAAGAAGAAAATAAAACTCTCAATTGTCCGTGTCATAACAAACACTTCCGTTGTAAGTGGAATGCGCACGATTAGAATGTAACAAAAAAATTGGTATTACGAAGATGCTTATCAATCCAATCAACAGGTATTTCATACGGGGACTCTTCTATAACATCCACAGGAGGAAGAGGAAAGCGTATAACATGTCTATTCTTTTTTGTTCTCTTAATGACCCCCAACCACTCATCACCCAAGTCACCGTCAAATCGGTTCAAAACGAAATCTTGATTACATCCGATATTCCAAGCTTCGCACACTTTTCTCCTAATAACATCGTCCTCAACCTTTAAGATCTTCAAAGCACCCATACGATGATTATTCTCGATCAAATGTTGGCTAAGACCAGTAGAAGTTTTCCTACTTCTAATAGCTCTCTCGTGCTCACGAAGTCTGATTTTAAAGGATCTACCCGTTTCACCAATAAAAAATTTATCACAATCCAAGCATGAGATTGAATATACCCCTGGATATTCCATTCGGTCTTTATTTCTGCCGAACCTTTTATATTCAGAAATTTTTTTTTCAATGGTTCTATTGGTTTTGTAAGCAGGTACCAACTCGAACTTACAAAAAACCTTCTCGTAACGTTCGCTCATGGCTGGGTGGTAGGTCATACCCACATACTTAGTATTAGGATCCTTAATCTCACCATCTCTATTCATAAAATGTTTTTCAGCCTCCTTCCATATCATATCCATTCTTCTTTCATCAAAACCATTGATCCTGGCTAAACGAAAAATCTCCCTTTTTTCAGAATATAAATCATTGCAGTTGTTACATAACTTTAAGGCTCTAATGGCGAAGTTACGCCAAACGTTGTGTTTAATCCTATGGTGGTGTGCGGATTTCTTATGAATATATAATTCACCTTTATTATTTTTCCTGTAAATGCCCAATTTAATCCTTGGATAGTCTAGGACAATTCTTAAGTCCAGGAAATTTAGAGTATTATTCTTATTATAAACTGTAAACAATTTTTATTTGATTTTATGTAAATATATTAATCAGTGGAAATCTGGACCATTATGACAGATTTATCGAATACAAAGAAACTGGTCCAACATTTTCTGGTTGTGAGGAAGAGAATTTCTGCGTTATTAACAAGAATTGGATTTTTGCGGACGTGCTATCAAAAAGGTGTAATTCCCAATTTCCTAAAATGGAATTTTAAGCCTCTGACGGGGAAAACATTCTATCTTAAACGTAAGTTACAATTTAACATGTTACATGAATGTATTGACGAAGCTTATAGCGAATTAAATAAAGCTAATATTGAAGCTTACAACACTCATTTACAAGTCACCAAAGTGATCCCGCACGAACAGCTTTATTGTGTCATACAGAGGCACCATGCATTTAGTCTTTGAACATTTATCTACATTGAGGAACAACATCTTGAAAAAATATACGAAATACGGTCTTATGCCCTTGAATGGGTTGAATGATAATAACCTTGATTCAAGAAGAGATTTTTTTGTTAATTTGACCGACAAGATGATACCAAAAAAAGTTGCCAATATTTTTAGGTATGGCTTTAAATACGCGCCCAAAGTAAACGGGTATAATATGGAGGACCTTTTGGCCCCTGCTATTCATGGGTCGAATATGATTTATGATGCAGGGATAAAAAGCAGATTTGTTCGTGAGGTTTCTTTGACCATTGAGGAATTGAATGATAACATGGGGAAGTATGTGATGTCTAATGTTGATAATGATATAGCGTACGCCAAGAGATGGATGGAGAACAACAATATTTTTATTATTAAGAGTGACAAAGAAAATTGTCCTGTTTTTATTGATTCTGCCGTATATGGTGAAAAGATGGCAGAATGTTTCAAACCTCCTGATTTTTCTGTGGTGGAGAAGAACCCTATCAAGATCATTCAAAAGGAGGTGTTAAAAGTTATTGATAGTAGTGTTACTATTAGTGATAACACTAAAAAACAAATTTTTGGTCATAAACACGAATTGCCTAATTGTTTTGGTTTACCCAAGACACATAAACCAGGTATTCCTATTAGACCTATTATTCCCATGTACTGTCATCCGGTGTATGGTTTAGCAAAACTGTTAGTTGAAAGATTAATGGGTGTACAAAAAAGAACGAAATGGTCGATCGGCAACTCTTTTGAAGCAAGAGAAATTTTAGATAATGTTGTATATAACAAAGATCTTCGTATGTTTAGTTTGGACGTCGTTTCTTTGTATCCTAGTGTACCCAGAGCTCAAGCAGGAGAGTATCTCTTTAGATGGCTTATCGAGTTGGGCGTGGATAGTATTGTAGCTAATGAGTACCTTAGGTGGTTTAATGTTTGTACTGATTACAGCATTTTTCAGTTTAATGGTATTATCTACAAACAAAACGAAGGCTAGGCCATGAGAAACCCCGTGTCTGGTATTGTTTCTGATATTTTCCTTTTCTTCATGGAGAGATCCATTATTAGCAAATATGTGGACAGCATTGCTGTATATATTCGCTATGTTGATGATATCTTGGTTATTTCTAGGAATGATATTTCTGGACAGCTTTTGGAGGATTTTAATGGTTTTAATAACAGAATGAAATTTACTATTGAAAAATCCGAGAATAATACTCTAAATTTCCTGGACTTAAGAATTGTCCTAGACTATCCAAGGATTAAATTGGGCATTTACAGGAAAAATAATAAAGGTGAATTATATATTCATAAGAAATCCGCACACCACCATAGGATTAAACACGTTTGGCGTAACTTCGCCATTAGAGCCTTAAAGTTATGTAACAACTGCAATGATTTATATTCTGAAAAAAGGGAATTTTTCGTTTAGCCAGGATCAATGGTTTTGATGAAAGAAGAATGGATATGATATGGAAGGAGGCTGAAAAACATTTTATGAATAGAGATGGTGAGATTAAGGATCCTAATACTAAGTATGTGGGTATGACCTACCACCCAGCCATGAGCAAACGTTACGAGAAGGTTTTTCGTAAGTTCGAGTTGGTACCTGCTTACAAAACCAATAGAACCATTGAAAAAAAAATTTCTGTATATAAAAGGTTCGGCAGAAATAAGGGCCGAATGGAATATCCAGGGGTATATTCAATCTCATGCTTGGATTGTGATAAATTTTATATTGGTGAAACGGGTAGATCCTTTAAAATCAGACTTCGTGAGCACGAGAGAGATATTAGAAGTAGGAAAACTTCTACTGGTCTTAGCCAACATTTGATCGAGAATAATCATCGTATGGGTGCTTTGAAGATCTTAAAGGTTGAGGACGATGTTATTAGGAGAAAAGTGTGCGAAGCTTGGAATATCGGATGTAATCAAGATTTCGTTTTGAACCGATTTGACGGTGACTTGGGTGATGAGTAGTTGGGGGTCATTAAGAGAACAAAAAAGAATAGACATGTTATACGCTTTCCTCTTCCTCCTGTGGATGTTATAGAAGAGTCCCCGTATGAAATACCTGTTGATTGGATTGATAAGCATTTTCGTAATACCAATTTTCTGTTACATTCTAATCGTGCGCATTTAACTTACAACGGAAGTGTTTGTTATGACACGGACAATTGAGAGTTTTATTTTCTTCTTGTAAACAGTCACCTGAAGAAGGTCTTATGGTTTGACCGAAACGTTGTGTGTTTTTTGTTGTAATGACAAATAAATATCCACTGTAAACAATTTTTATTTGATTTTATGTAAATTAATTGTAAAGATTGTCCCTAGAAGTACATAGGCAAAACTAAAAGAAAAATAGACACTAGGATAAAAGAACACCATCGACACATCAAATATGCCCAACTAGAAAAATCCGCCGTAGCAGCCCATGTATGGAACATGGACCACGAAATTGAGCATGAACCTAAATTGGTCAAGTCTGTCGGTGGACATAAGGAATTGACAATCTGGGAGAAGATCTTCATCCAGAGGAATGCAGACCAACTAATGAACTTCGACATTCCCTTCGAAGATGACCTGATCAAGAAGTTCGTAAGATGTCCACCAGAGGGAAAACAGACGACACCAACAGTTTGAGTTTGTTGACAATGGGATCAAGACAGAATCCCGAAACATGTCCAGGTCAGTGGTAAAATCTAGTGAAGTATAGTGTATAATACCTCCACTCATGTGTTCCAATATGTGATATTTGACTCTACTGTAATTAGTTCCTGTCATTCCCTCTGGAACACAGGGAAGTTGTGAAGCACTTCCATCCTTCTCTCTGGGCCGCCAGCGCTTTGACTTCTTTCCATGTTTTGTTTTCATTTTGAATTTCTTCTTCTATCAACCTCCTCCATGTTGTCCTAGGGCGTCCTCTATGCCTGGCACCTTGTGGGTTCCAGTCGAGTGCCTCTTTTACTATTGCTCCTTCTGTTTTCCTGAGTGTATGGCCAATCCATCCCCATTTTCTAAAATTTTTATTTGTGTATCTATTGGTTTCTGTCTTGTTTGTTCCCATAGGTCTTCATTTGAGATCCTTTCTGGCCATCTTACTTGAAGAATCCTTCGCAAACATAGATTTATAAAGGTCTGCATTCTTTTTATGTTTACTTGTGTTACTCTCCATGTTTCACATTCGTACAATAAGATGGACTCTACATTATTTGTGTTGCGTACAATAAGATGGACTCTACATTTGTGTTGAAAATCCTTGCTTTTGTTCTTTTGGAAATATTTCTGGATTTCCAGACTGGATATAATTGTATAAATGCCCCATTTGATTTTTTAATTCTATTTTGTATATCTTCATCTGTTCTAGCTTCTTTTATAATTATGCCGCCTAAATAAGTAAAGGATTCAATTTGTTCAATTTCTTTTCCAGATATCATTAGTTTGCTATCTATTTTTGCATTTATTCTCATTTCTTCATTCTTGTTTATATTTATATTAAGTCCTACAGCTTTTCCTCCTTCCTTTAATCTCCTTAACTTAGTTGACTTATCCGTGAATCTTGAAGCTAAGAGGAATATGTCATCTGCAAAGTCTAAATCCTCTAATCTTTCCTTTAATCCCCATTGTATTCCTAGTTTCCTTTTTCTTAACATCCTTCTCATTACTGCATCTAACATTAGGGTAAAAATTGTTGGTGAAAAGATGCAGTCTTGCTTCACTCCATTTGTTATTTCAATAGGGTCAAATAGTTTACCTTCATGAATGATTCGATATCTAGAGCCATTATACATCTCGTTTATCAAGTTTAATATTTTTGCAGGGATACCATATTCCATTAAAATGCCCCACACTGCCTTTCTATTTATCGAGTCGAAAGCTCTTTCAAAATCTATAAAAGTTAAATATAGAGCTGTCTGCCATTCATTGCTTTGTTCAAGGATAATTCTTAGTGTATTTATAAGATCTGTGCAACTGTGTTGTCTTCTAAATCCTTCTTGTTCTTTCCTTAGTCTTGATTCTATATCATCTTTTATTCTATTTAATATTATCCTTGAAAGAAGTTTACTAGGTATATTCAGTAGAGTTATACCTCTCCAATTTTTGTAGTGTGTGTTATCACCTTTTTTTGGTATGTGATATTTACTCCTTGTATATTGTATTAATGGTACTTGAAAACTCCAGCAAGAGATTAACTACTTTCTGTAACACTTATTCTTATAAATGATTTCTGTAATATTCAAAAATTAAAACAAACTTTGATACTGTACTTTCACTACTATCTAAGACGTGTCATGCCCCAGCACCAGCAACTTCTCAAGTCTTTTCACAGTTACTTCAGATTTGCTTCTTTCATAATTGGGAATAATTATACTCAGTTGAAATATCAACTACTCTATGCTTTATATAATTATTTCAATAAATTATTGTTTATAAAACACTTATGACTTCACTATTATTACTTACAATTAGCAAAGCATGTTCCCTGGAGTACTTTTCTCTATCCTCAGTTGCTATGTAAACTGAGCACAGCAACTGAGGATGTAGAAAAGTATTATTACTTACAATTATTACACTATTATTACTTACAATTAGCAAAACATGTTTTGTGGAATACTTTTCTACGTCCTCAGTTGCTGTGCTCAGTTTACATAGCAACTGAGGATAGAGAAAAGTACTCCACGGAACATGCTTTGCTAAATGTAAGTAATAATAGTGAAAATAAGGTAGTATATGGTCGGTTGTCTAAACTCAACTTTACTTACTTGTTTCTTTTCAAGAATCATGATTTCGATCAGCCTCCTGATCATCCTCTGTTTGTGTCTGACACAAGATGATGATTGAAATCATGATTCTTGAAAAGAAACAAGTAAGTGAAGTTGAATTTAAACAACCGACCATATACTACCTTATTTATAGTACCACTTCACTGTGAAAAAAATCCCACGTAAAATAGTATAATAATAGTGGTCGTAAGTGTTTTAAACACAATAATAATTACTTAAATATCTACTCTTATACAATTCGTGCTTGCTCGCCCACTTCGTGAGACATCGGGTATACTCGGCGATGTTCGTCTCTCGCAGTCTAAACTTTCATGATGACTACAAAATTAGGAAGGAAAACAGTTTCTTTATTATATAAGGCCTAAGTGAAATGAACACAATGAACAAATATTCTAATTTTATTTTTACTTACAATTTTCATAGCTCTGAACCACAAACATTTTTAATAATCTACCAGTGTAATTTTCTTAAAAATCCTGGAGTCAATGAATAATGGCGGGCGAAGCCGGGGGCAACAGCTGTAAAATATTGATGATTTTAGCTCTTGAAATATCGCTGATAATAATAATCCAAACAAACCATTCCTTCCCTTGAAACATTATATAATTTCTGAAAATTACACTGAATTGATAAAATAAAATTCACATCATATTCATGTCAATAAACAGCTGAGAAACAATACGTATTATGTGTTCACAGATTCTTTGGAACTGCATAATCGATTCTGATATAGTTTTCCCAGGGGGCGCTTTCATGTCGTGGAATGTACTCTAAAGCAGGAATTTTAGCTGTTTCATTAATTATTAATGGCTTAGTTTATGAATGATTCGCGTGCAAGTGTTAAATATAATGCTTTAATAATTATTATACTCTTAATTTTTAATTTTTAAAAGAATTATCGTGGTGAAGCCACGGGCACCTCCTAGTATATTACATTGCTTCACTGTGAAAAGTTCCATTGGTTAAACAATTGCTCTATGCTTTATTTAATAATGCAATCAATTTAGAAACAGACGCTTCTAGAAGTAGGGGTAAGTAAATTAAGAAAACTAAAGGTCAGAAGTTGTTTAGCAGTACAGTATAACGTAAAATGAATTTTTAGATCACTGTTAGGGAAAGCAAGGCTACCGTCACATACAAAGGGCACTTTTGTTTACAAAGAAATGATTAAAATCCAACACCTTCCTCTTTTTCTGAGTATGACAATACATTCAAATAGAGAGTTTCTATTTCTTTTAACTTAATTTAGTTTAGTTTCGTTTCGTTTATTTATTTACAGATTGTTTTACAGAAAGTTCACATGACTAAAACTAATGATTACAGTACAGTTCATAGGTAAACAACACTTCAAAGACAGCACTGCTAGGGACAAAAAAGTTAATACACTCAACGTAAATGCATGAAAATGACTAAATAAGGAAGCAAATGACATGAAAACGACAAAATAATGACATAAAATTGGAATAAATGCCCTAAAAATATAAAATGGCATAAAATAACAAAAAATGACCTACGGTAATAAAAATGTATTTCTATAATCTAGAGGCCATGATTAGGATTTATCTACAAGATGGCAATGTCTGTGAAGCATCAATAAAAAGATGACATGTCTTCAGAATCCGGGCCCTGGTTAACACCTTTTTTACTTCCTCTGCCCGTACCATAGGTACTATAGGTAGAGGAAGTATTGTTTTCGACCCTAAAATTCGAAGTTGAGTTTTTAGCATATATACACGTTTCAAGGCCCCCTGAATCCAAAAATACTATTTTTGGAAACATGTCTGTGTGTGTGTGTCCGTGTGGAAGTTTGTGAACAGGCTAGCTCCGAAATGGAGAATCGTATGAAAACAAAATTTCGTATTTGGGTCAGGTACCTTCTGAAGATGTGATTCGAGGATTGGCAACAAATTTCTCTTATTTTTAAGGGGACTTTACATGAAGAAATTTTGGTTTTTCGAGATTTTCTCGAAAACGGCTCTAACGATTTTCTTTAAAATTTGCACATGTGTTCCTTTTACTGAGAGCTAAAACTTTTATTTGAAACTTTTTTCGAAAAAAATTCTCTGAGGGTAGTTACAAGCCACCCACTGTTCACCCACTGTTTGTAGAAGTTGTCTTGCGTGATGAACAACTGAATATGCGCTCTTTCACGGCCTCTTATTCTATATAAGAATGTGAAGTGAGAAAGATGTATTGTTGGCCAGGTATAGAGTAAAGAAGTATCTGAGGGAAATATTCGATAAATTTCGGAAATTATTCTTTACGGCGGAAAGTTCAATAAACGTCTGCAGTCACTTGTTCTTTTTTTTTTTAAGTTTGTTATATAGCCTGCGCTTTTAGTCGCATCATTCAAAGAAGAGGTATTTATAGGATAATTAGTGTAAAATTGTGTCTTGCGATTCTGTAAAAGGATATGTGAATACTGCTAACTTTTATTTGGGCAGAGGAAGTTATGTGACTTTCACATCAGATTTTTTGGTATGTGATATTTACTCCTTGTATATTGCATTAACGGTACTTGAAAACTCCAGCAAGAGATTAACTACTTTCCGTAACACTTATTCTTATAAATGATTTCTGTACTATACAAAAATTAAAACGAACTTTGATACTGTTCTTTCACTATTACATTTAAGAAGTGTCATGCCCCAGCACCAGTAAACTTCTCAAGTCTTTTCACAGTTACTTCAGATTTGCTTCTTTCATAATTGGGAATAATTATACAAATGTATTAAAAATTGTGCTTATATTGTTGGAACTTGTTATGTTGGCAAGCACGAAAAAAACTGTTAGCCCAATATGTTGGTAGTGCTGTACAATGGTAAGACAGCTGGTAGTCACGCCATGACAGTTACGAGAGAGCCTTCAGTGTGTGATGTTGTGTAGTGCAAGTCATCCAAATGTATTACTTAAAATATAAAACTCTATACTGCTGTGCAAACTTAAACTCAAATGTATTCATGTTATTTAGCCTCTGAAACCAAATCATAACAGGTTATGGGCCCAGAAAGCACAAATACGCCCAGATACATCAAATACGCCCAGATACATCAAATACGCCCAGATACTTCAAATACGCCCAGATACGTCAAATACGCCAGATACCCCAGAAACGCCAAATGTTTATAAGGGTAAAATTGAAATAGGAAAAAAACTATTAAACCAGTGAAAAGTGAAAGTTGCGTGTGTGGAACATCAACCGTCAATTCAAAAACGAAGACAAAATGGCGGCTGAAGAACACGAAATAAACGACCTGACTAAGTTAATAAATGCAGAGACATTTCAGCTATGGGAATTTGATATACAGATTCTACTGAAAGCTAAACAATTATGGGACATCGTGAGTGGAGAAGAAGCGTTAAGTGATGTAGAAAATGACACCGCAAGACTTAAGTTGTGGAAAGCTAAGGATGCCAAAGCACAATTCTATATCATTAGGAGTATAGATAAAACAGTAAAAAATCATATTTTAACATGTGCATATGCCAAAGATATGTATAATAAATTGAAAGCAGTATATCAAAGAGACTCTACTCAACAAAAACAACAGCTACTGATGGATTTTCATGGTTATAAGTTTGATAATTCTAAAGATATCATGCAAAACGTAAGTTATCTTAGAAACATTGTTTTCAAACTTGAACAATTCAAAGAAGAAATATCAGAAGAAATGACAATAGCTAAAATCTTGTCATTGTTACCCGAACGATATCGCTACTTTTCTAGTGCATGGGAATCTACACCTGTAGAACAGAAGACTGTTGATAACCTTGTAGCCAGACTTTGTAGAGAAGAAGAGTACAATAAGCCAAAAGAAAGTGAAGAGAAAAATGTAGCCTTTGCAGTTCAAACAAAGTTCAAGTGGAAACATGGAAAAATTGTTTGTTACAAATGTGGTGAAAGTGGTCACACAAGGCGTAATTGTTCCAAGAAAAAGTGGTGTAAAGACTGTAAACGTGACTCTCATAATGAAGAGGAATGCTTCAAAAGGAAAAACTTAAATCAAGTCCATAAACACAAATCATTTCCTCCCTGTGTGTATTGCAAGAGATCAAATCATGCAGCAGAAAAATGTTGGTTCAAGGATCAGCACGAAAAGAAGAAAGATCACAAAGTGGCATTTTTTACTGAAACAAATGAACAGGAAAAAGTGGCATGTTTCAGTGAAGATTTACTAAGTGTTAAGCAAACAGACAATCTTTTTGTAGTGGACAGTGGATGTACCTTACATTTGACAAATAAGTGTGATATTTTGAAGGATACAGAGTATTCTGATGTAAAAATTTATAGTGCCAAAAAAGGAGAAACTATGACTAGTGTAGTGTCAGGAAAGATAGACGCTGGAAATGTACTGTTTAGTGATGTGTCATATGTGCCACAGCTCACAAGAAATCTATTATCAGTGAATGCTATTACCAAGCATGGTGGAGAGGTGAGATTTACAGAAAAAGAAGTTGAAATTATTAAAGACAATACTGTTGTTTTGAGCGGACAAAAGACTTCAAGTGGACTATTTGTGGTAGACTTAAATGCTCAACAATGTCAAGAAACTCTTTTACTACAAAATGAAGAAAACTACATGCAATGGCATCGTAGATTAGGACATATCAGCTTTAAAAATCTACAAAAAATTCCCGACCTGTGTGAAGGAGTGCCATCAACCCTGAGTAAATGTGAAGAAGACCATTTGTGTGAAACATGTGCAATAACAAAACTGATTAGAAATCCATTCAACTCCACAAGACAGAGAGCAAAAAGGCCATTGGAAATCATACATACAGATGTATGTGGAAAAATTGTTCCACCAACATTTGATAACAAAAACTACTTTATGACATGTGTCGATGACTATACACATTTTGTTCATGTATATCTTCTAAAGACTAAAGATGAAGCTGAAGATTACCTTAAAGAATTTATTGTTGAAGCTGAAAATTATCACAATTTAAACGTATCTAAGATCAGACTAGATAATGGTGGTGAATATAGTTCAAATAACTTCAAACAGTGGTGTAAAAAGAAGGGTATACAACTCGATTATACCATTGCTCATTCTCCTCAGTTAAATGGAACAGCTGAAAGAATGAATTTAACACTTTCTAATAAAATGAGAGCCTTACTGTATGACTCCAACCTACCGAATGAAATGTGGGGAACAGCTATTGAAACAGCTGCATATCTACAAAATAGAAGTCCTTCTGTAACAATTGATACAACTCCTGCTGAAAAGTGGTTCCACAAAAAACCTGATCTATCTCGACTGCAAATTTATGGATCTGTGGTATATACAAAAATTCTTGGTAACCTCAAGAAATTAAACCATAGAGATAAAAAGGGAATATTTGTTGGTTATGCAAGAAATGGGTACAGAATTTGGGATAAAGAAAATCAAACAGTGTATACTTCAAGAGATGTGAAATTTTTTGGACTACCTGATAAGGAAAATATGTCAAACAAAACTGTAACAATTGGAAACTACAGAGACATTGATGATGAAAAATTGGAACCAGACGAAGAACAAGAAAATTCAAGTGAAGACAATCTTAATTTAGAATGTGAAGTACCATCTGAAGAAAATGCGAACTCAGACATTCAACTAATCCAAAGACCACAAAGGAATAGGCAATTACCAAAGAAATACGAAGATTACCAGTTAGACTATGTGCTACTTTCTGAAGATTCTACACTAACTTATGAAGATTGTATGAGAAGTAACGAGAAAGAAAAATGGCAGAAAGCTATTCAGGAAGAAAAAGATTGCTTAAATAGGAACCAAACATGGGAACTAGTCAATGAAGATAGTATTCAAGAAAAAGAAATAGTTACAAGCCGTTGGTTGTTTAAAATCAAAGATGATGGTCGTTACAGAGCTAGACTGGTAGCAAGAGGCTGCCAACAGAAAGAAAATCTGGAATATAAAGACACTTATAGTTCAGTGATACAGACCAGTTCATTAAGAATGCTGTTAGCTATTGCTGCTGAAAAGAATCTCAAAATTATGACTTTTGATATAAAGTCTGCATTTCTATATGGTGACCTACAAGATGAAATATACATGCGGTTGCCTGAAGACTTTGATCATCCTGGTAAAGTGTGCAAACTGAAAAAGGCAATTTATGGATTGAAACAAGCACCTCAACAATGGTTTAAAAGACTTACTGACTTTTTAAGGCGTGAAGGTCTGAAACCTATACAAACTGATCAATGTGTATTTAAATCCATATATGGTAGAAGACTATTTATAGGAATTCATGTAGATGATGGTATTGTAATAGGAGAAGATCAACAACAAATGCAAGAACTTATGATGAAAATGAAGAAAGAATTCCACATCATAGTGAACTGTAAACCCGATAACTATTTGGGTACAAATATCACCTGATCAAAGATGAATTCAAGAAAGGATGGTTTAAGATCAAGTATTGTGTAACTAATGAAAATGTGGCTGACATTTTTACCAAACCTTTACAGCCTGTTAAGTTTGAGAAAATGATGAAACAAATTATGTCTTAAGTGAACTATAGAACATTGTGTTAGTTTAAATCAAATTTGGACAAATTATTCCATACATATTTTAAGGGAGTGTTCATAATCTCAAATGTTAATTATTGTTAAAATGTTTTTGTATTAGTTTTTTGTGTTTTTTTTTCGTACTTGAGGGAGTGTGTTGGAACTTGTTATGTTGGCAAGCACGAAAAAAACTGTTAGCCCAATATGTTGGTAGTGCTGTACAATGGTAAGACAGCTGGTAGTCACGCCTTGACAGTTACGAGAGAGCCTTCAGTGTGTGATGTTGTGTAGTGCAAGTCATCCAAATGTATTACTTAAAATATAAAACTCTATACTGCTGTGCAAACTTAAACTCAAATGTATTCATGTTATTTAGCCTCTGAAACCAAATCATAACATATATAACCTGCTTATACGTAAGTTAAGGAAGATATTGAGTAATTACTATTTATTAACATTATTATTGAAATTTATATTAAAACATTGGTACATGCCAACACAATATAATTATGCTAAAAACAGTATAATTGTATGTTACGTGCCTACATAATAATGATTAAGGCCCGGAAGTTAATGGTCTTTCAGAAGACAAAATACACATGCAAATGCTCTATATGCTTCAGAAACAAAGAAGTTTGCTCTATCATTTCAGTAATTTTTATACTTTACATTCTCTTGTTAGCTGAATTACATTATACATTACAAAAAATAGTTGAATTGTATAACTTACATTAGGGATTTTTAAAGAAAATAGATTTCCTTAATTTCTTTCCAAATCTCCTAACTTATCCCTTATTTATGGAAGTCAAATTATTTGAAAATTTTTAACATTAAATTCATTTACATACCTTAGTGTATCCTTGAAGGAGCTTCTTCACATATTCATATGATGAATACTGGCGCAATCTTGCAGGTAGCTCTTTCAACTGTGCCATAAGGGTATCTAGTTGCTGACGGAGTTTGCGAGGTTGTACAGATAGCCAAGGCTTCTCACGGATTTCATCAATTTGTGCCCATATACGAGACAATTCTGACCATACTCCTCGGAGATCTTGCAATTCTTCAAAGACAACCTGCATTCTATCTTCACTAGTACTCACTCCACCTGTTCATTAAGACAAAAATTAAAATAATACAAAGGCAGGGAATTTTAAGGACATATTTATTTACGTTCAAAATTAAGATTGCAAACTATTAAACAATGAAAAAATAAATTCAATAAAAACTGCATCGCATCGCATCGCATCACATCACATGTTTTCAGACTGTTTTTTACTCTTTCTGAAAGTACCAGAACTTGGTTAAGTTTATGAAACTAGTTTTTACACTACCAGTATCTACCTCTACTCCTGAGCTATCATGCTCCGCTATTATTCTCCTCTCTCTGCAGACCTAAATCCTACACTAGGTTTATGATGACTGATGATGTAGCAGTAATTTATTTTACACAGAGAAGAAGCTATTCGTTTAGCTTTGAATGAAAAAGCAAATGAATTCATCACTAGAAATTAAAATTGCAGGCAGACATTTACAATGAAAACATAGTTCGCAAAAAGGCCACCTTTCTGTGACAAAACATGTTAAGATTTTATCAATCCTCAAGAAAAGTGGTAGTGTTGTTAATAATGCAATATTTATTATGAGACTATGAACAGTGTGTTTATGTTTATCAATTAAAAATGTTATTTGTTGTAATGTAGAAGGATTTTCAACATAAATTATATTAAACTTTAATATGATTTTCCTTTTCTGAGTGAGCATCCCCAGTAAGTTTACAAGTCAGCACCTATGGGGGAAACTAAGCAATGCAAAATATAAATAAGACAATGCCGACAATAACAACTGTTTACAAACGAGCCAGGGATTCTATTTATACATACAACAGTCGATATGGAAATTGTGCACATCGTATGGTGTCAATTTGCCCATAAACTAATAAAATTAGTGCGCAGTGCATACGGGGAAAGATTACATATTAAGGACAAAGACAATTTTTTAAAATTGCAAGTTATTGTAGCACAGTCCTGGAGCTCCTCCTCCTCATACTGGAGACTGGAATTTGAATCTCTGTATATTTATTATTCTGAAAGAATTTTTAAATTACTACAATACAATGTTATTTGTGTTTTTTAACTTCAAATATAACTTTTGTTTATGTAAACCAACAATGTTTATGTAAACCTACAGTAATGATTCTTCAAAATAGCAACATTATTTTAAAATATCACAGTATCAGAATAAGTAGAAATAAAGTAACAATTCTATTAAAACACTGGATAATCAAATTCATGAAGTCATCAAAACTAAACCATGCATTTTTATCCCACATACCATACACAACAGATACACAGACTAGCATCTCTGACTGAAATATACATTTTTATGTCTACCTCCTTGAAAATAAAATTACATCTTAGTAACAGAAATATGCAATGAAAAGGCTGTGGACAAAGTTACCTAGCTATTCCAAAAATTTTAAACTCTGAACAGTGCTCAAATTCTGTGTCAATCTAATTTTTATTTGTTCTGTATAGTATGTGTTAATTTCAATTTTTATTTGTTCTTTATAATATATACAAGGACATACAAAAGAACATTGTCAGTAGGTAATTAATGTTACAGTGAAAATATTTAGGTCTACATTATTTAAGATACATTACAAAGATATTGCAAAAGTATTTACTTTCAATACACATATTCCAGACAGTAATTTCTGAAACTAAGAACCTTTAATAAATCCATCTAGTGAGTAATAAGCTTTAATTATCAAGTATTTTGTTAATTAAGATTTAAACCTACTAGGCTGTTGGATAGTTTTGACATGATGTCCTTTAACCATGAAGTCATTTTCCTCCTTGTATATATTTGCGTGCTGCAGTTAAATTTTGGATATTATGGAGTCTGTTGTTATATACTGGTACAAATATAGTTTTGAAAATAAAAATAGTAGGAAGAATCAGCTGAGAATTTTTTTAAATATTTCCTTGCATGAATTCCTTTGTGGCACGTTCAAGTGATATCTAATTACTCTTTTCAGTAGAACAAAAACTTTATTCATTATTTGATTTAGATTAATTTCCCCACAGTCCGAGTCTTTATACAGAGTGTGAATAAATTAGTGAAAAATAAACTAATTTGCCAGTACTGAAAGAGGCATAATTCATTATATTTCTTAATACAAAAAGCCAATAATAATTTTTTACATTTTTCAAAATGCTTATCAACAACTAAACCAAAATATTTTATTCATTAGCTGCCTCTAAGATTTGGCACCTTTGCTTAAGCAAGGCATATAAAGTGTTCTTTTAAACTCAAAAAGAATAAGTTCATTATTGGTATATTATCATATGCTCTACTAGTTTTGTTCATTTTACTTATTGCAGCCAGCTCTTCTTGTTCACCTTTAAGGTGAAAGAATATAGTATGACAAGATGATATAGGCCTTTGATACATCGGCATTGAATTATTATTAATTAGATCTTTTTTTTATGTTTGAATTTAACAAAAGAAAAAAATATTGAAAATGTTTGCTATTTTATAATAAAAGGTTAGGTAAATATATATAGTTTTAAAATTAATCCAGCATTTCCCAAAACCCTTATGGACATGTAATGTTCAGTAACAAGCAATATATTTTATTACATGAGATTAGCAAGTAGTTAAACAATGTACTTTATGTATTCTATAGAAGGTTGCCAATGAGAATGACTTGCTGAGGTTTATCAAAGAACAAAGTCAATAAAAATTTAGCATCTTAGAAATATGGCTGAATTTCCTAAGGTTTTGAGATAATTCTGGTATTGAGGATAACACATGAGTAATAGAGAAGTTTTAGAATTAGCAATTAGTTAATTTTAGAATGGTGTTACACAGTGAAGTCTATTTCAAGTTTACTGTACAATATTACATACAGCCAACTCTCGATTATCCGGGGGCAGTTTAACTGGTTTGCAGCTTAACCATGGCTCATTTTAGAAAGATGCATTTTTTCCCCCTTTCAAGTATTCTTCACGATATATTCTCGTACATGGCTCAATGTTTATGCATAATTTTGCCTAAAATAGAGATGCGAGCTCAATATACAGTTACTAACCAAATCAGAGAGGCTTTTAATGGCCAGGGGAAAGTGCAGATTTGCAGGATTGGGACTCTCAGGGTGGAGAAAAAATCTGAGAGTTGCCCTGCATAAAATGTAGACATTCACCCCTGCTTTGTCAACGTACTGGCTACCTGCCATGTGTTTATCTTAACATCCTCCTTTCCCCTCCTGCATGGGCCAGTTAGTAGGCTGCCAGAAGGAAGTGGTTTTATTCCCTCACTACAGTCATGATCCCTGATCACCACAAGGGTTTGCAAGGAGTTGTATTGACACTGTGTCTCTTTGCTTTACTGTTTATATCAAATTATTTACTTCGGTATGTTCCATTTATTACTATTCAAGATCTATTTATGAATAGTATTCAGAAATAAATTACTTCTGCATATAGTTAATTCTCAACATCAAGAAATGAACTGTGCGCAAGTGAATCAGGCTTCGAGATGCTCAGCTGTGATGTGGGAATGAAGCCAGTGGACAGGGAGAGTGATTTATTTAGAAGGTGAAGGGGACAGTACATTCAATGACAAATTAATGTTACATAGATTTTGTTCTGACAGACTATTGCATTCATTTTTAACAGCAATGCTTTACGGTTGCTGAAGCAGAGATAATGCAATCTCAGATCTTGCTTTAAGTTTTTTTTTTTCTTTCTTTCACGGACTGTCCACTTTAGTTTACTGCAGCAAAATTGAAGTACTTTACAGGTTTGTTTTAAAAAAGAACTCACGGTTATATAATTATTTTTTTAGTACACACTCTCTAAAACAGCTGCTTATCGGACTGGTAACACGCCGAAAAATTACATTTTAGCAACCAAGGCTGCTAAAATTGCATTCAAAATGCACTTTTATCGGCCTTGTCCTTTAAAGTCGTCATGGCAATCTATAAACAAAACCCAGATGGCACTGACCAGTCACACCAACTTTAACATGGATTTACGCATATAATTGGTCATAAAACAACAAATTTAAGCCAACATGTTTCTTTATGATAATCAGAAACTTTACCAGGATTTTTCACAAAACACAGTAGCCCACTTCATCCTATGACAACAAATATAAGCCAACAACTTTTCACATTTTGGTTCACATGAAAAACGTTCCTTACCATGGAACAGCATTTAAATGCTGTAATATATCCCTTCTCATAGTCTACTTCTGCCGTGTAGTTGCTGGCAGCAGCTCCAATTCAATGTTTCTGGCTTGGATTGAAATTTCCTCAGTATTAACATTTATATTTTCACAAGCTTTTCATAAATACAGGTTGGTATGCACTATTGTTAACAAACAAGGGACTCATATATTATGCATCTATACTACCACATTTGGTATTGGTACGTATGGTCATTGTTGTTTTACGATCTAGACGGCCATGAGAATATAACTTTAACAAATGGCTGACTGCCTTTCATTATAATTAATTATACGGTATTTTTGTTTTATTTCATATAATTTATAGAACTTTTACTAAAAAATATTGTATGCACATCGTATGCAAAAACTTTAGCGGACTCATCCAGTATTTCAGCCTCGGCTTTCGCCTCGGCCGCTATACTAGATTCGTCCGCTAAAGCGTTATTTTGTGTACTTGATACATAAATAGCTATTAAAGTGCATTTAATTATTCTTACTGATTTGATGTATGTTAAATTATTCATGAAAATAGCATAGGTATATATTAAAGCTTACAGAATTAATTTGAAATAAATTTTATCCTTTGATTTTTAGGGTTTTCTTTAAATGTGATTTTGCATTATCCATGGCCTTTGGCCCCTCCCCCCTCCCATTAACATGGATAATCGAGAGTTGGCTGTATTCAGTTTTTGTAACTTACATTAAACTTGTTATGTCAAAAACCAGGTGTTAAAAGATGCTTTCATATTACAATATGTTAACAATGAAAGATCTGTTAAACTGTTATTTATTATTAATTTAAGCAAAAATATGTAACTTTCTTGAGGTAAGTGCAATGCTTACGAAACCAAGTGTGCTTTACAGACACAGAAGAATGAACATATTAATATAATTATCTGTTAGTTTATAGTTTATAATCTTACCACTCTCAAGCGATGACTGCCTAGACATTCTTGCAGTATCAATCTTCGGCCGCCCTAAGGCAAGGTAATATTATAAAATCTCTGCATTTCAAAAGAATGCTATCTAGCTAATCATTGAAAGATATATAATACACACATCCATAGTTTCAATAACTTTCTTACTTTAATAATCATTCTATAAACCTTAAAATAAACTTATATCATAAAATAAAGACTCCCATAGTCTTCTCACGTGTAATACCATTAACTCACCTGGTTCTTGAAGTTCTAAAGCTTCTTTAGCCTTTGCTACATTATCACGTTCTTCTTTGAGACGAGCAAATTTGCTCTCATACATCTGTAGATGTTGTAGTGCTTCATCTGGACGAAGATGTCCCTCAACCGGCTTGCTCCTTTCCCAGTCATTAAGGAAATCATTTGTTCTAGTTTCAACAGCCTTATCTTCAGCTACAATTTTCATTTGAAGACTTGCCACCTATTAACATAGGTAATATGTGCTTTTAATACAAAGAATGGAAAGAGAAAATCTGGTAAGCTTAATTTAAATTTCTAGAAAAGGGAAAATACCAGAAAGTATTCACGCTTTCAGAAATTAACTATGTTTGCACAGGATTACATATAGGATCAATAATCTTTATTCAGAAGTGAATGTGCTACCTTAAAGAGAGACAATTTTCAGGGGATATTTTCAATCAATTACAAAGTTTAGGAATGAAGTTTTTTAGACAGTGAAACTATACTAATTATTCAAAAGTAGTCAAACGTTTAAAACGTTTAAAAGTGAGCTAAAAGTGTTTTAAACGTTCAACTACTTTTGAATAATTTTCAATCAATGTCAAACCCTTGCGGCTATGTACATCATTTGTGATCAGAAAAGTCTAACCAAATATGTTGTGCATCAATCCTGTTCATCCATCATCCTGACTAACTCAAATTGTTTGTTATAGATGGTGTCTCGTAAGTAATGTTGGTTTTTAAGTAACAGTTTATTTAAAATGTGTTGTTACAGGAAATTATTCCAATCTTCCAAGTAAAGTCCATTAGATTCTATGGTCTTGAGACATCTTTCAGCAAGGTTTGTGATCTCACAAGGGTACAAAGTCTGGTTTTTGATCCAAAATATTTGCATTTTACAGAATTTATACTGCTTTAATGTTTTCAAAATTTTTTCCACACAGGAAATGGGTTCTGGATCTATGCAGATGATAATCTGATGGTGCAAGATCAGGGCTATATGCTGGATGTGGTGGCAATTCAAGTCCTCCCAATCCCTGGATTTTGCCCATTGTTCTTTGAGCAGATCTCATTATCTTATTGAAGAGAACTCTTTTTCTATTAACTAATGCCAGGTAATTCTGTCTCAGAACTTCATGAACTCATTCCAGTTGTTGAGAATGAACAAGAATGAAGAACAACCATCGACTGCACATCCATTTGGAACAAATTTACAGCTTCTGAACAATTTTTTAAGTCTTAATCTGGCAATGTATGGTATCTTTTGAAGCATAAAAGTTCTTCTGACAACTTCCGAGTGATTGTCTGTGGATTTTCTTCCTAAACACTGAATGCATTCTCAATATTCTACAATATAAACCAAACTAAAGAACAGAGAGAGACAACCTAACATTTTATCAAAGGAAACATCTAAAGGAGGGCAAAGATAAAAACAGAAAGGCGATAGGGATGTAGGTAGCAAGGCTGTTTATGATGCTACATAATACTTTTAAATGACACTACTCTCCAGTGGCGTGGCGTGGGTGATCCATAATTGTTGCCAGTTGCTTCATACTTAATTTGGGGAGTGCCAGTCGCGAATTCCGAGGGTTTCTAAGTTAATATTATATAGGTTGTATGCAATTGTATGAAACAAAACAAACTCAAACAAGTATATAAATAAAAATTATAATGGCGTACCTAATTTAAAATGTATTTACAATATTTCTAATTTACAGTGTCTATTTGTACTTCAGTTCAATCCGCCGATTCTTCTCCAAATAAACATCAATTACAGAATTTTCAAATGTTGCTTGCTGTTGCTTTTTAAGTTTACTAAGCAACCCCTTTTCCACTGATAAAAGAGAGAGATATGAAAGTATATTTTGAGTTTGTGTGTTTCTTAGATAAGTGTGTATTCTACAGAGCGCTGAAAAAGATCGTTCTGCTGATGGTGGTAGGAATAGTAAAAATTAATTCAAGAAGTTTATACACCAGTGGCAAAGCTTCTCTAAGTTCCAAGGCATACAACTTTTGGTGAACTTCGTAGGAAGCTTTGTTTCGAAATTCAGGGGAAGAGTACAAATAACAGAGTTCGTTCCTTAATCGCACTGAGTTGAAGTA
Source organism: Ectobius pallidus (assembly GCA_964059195.1). Classification (NCBI taxonomy): domain Eukaryota; kingdom Metazoa; phylum Arthropoda; class Insecta; order Blattodea; family Ectobiidae; genus Ectobius; species Ectobius pallidus. The sequence goes on from CAXKWD010000006.1 coordinate 79,654,528, forward strand.
CTGTCCGTAAATAAGTAAGGAAAGTCTTAAACGCACTCTCTGGGAAAGTCTTGTCATATTAGGCGTATGAAGCACTGTTCAACAATGATAGGAACTGTAGTTTGTCTATATCCGAGAATCTGTTGGTTATTTTGCCAAGTATCGTATCTATGATCTCATAAAATATTCGTCGATACGATGATTTTGTGACATTTTCTCCTTTATCCAGTCTCTATCTCTTTGAAAGTATTGGTGTTTCGTGGCAATCTTGATCAGATTCTATCCTTGACCAAATTAACTCGTCAAAATTGTCACGCAAGTCGTTCATACTGTTTTAAAGTCATTGATTTTTTGTTTGCAGAAAGCAATATCAAAAATATTTTTCTGAAGAAAGTTAAACAAAGCATCAGACTTAGGAAATACAAGCGAAAACACCAAAAACAAGAATCTGAAATCAAAGCTTAGGAGGTTCTGGTAGTAGCCCATTGCACAAGCTCTTGTTTCAGCATCCCATTCATCATCATAATCTCTTGCCATTAATTTAAATAGGGCGGCAAGTTCAGTCTTCAAGCTGAAAATGACATCAAACCCTCAAGGTGCGAAAACTATCCATGTTACTGATGCCATCTGTTTTCCACGCATTCTTTTCATTAGAATTAAAGCAGATATGGCCAACAAAATAGTTTCAATAATTTGTAACAACCACACAGCCAAGGAAACTCCTTGTACCAAGCGCTACTAAAATGTCTTTCGAAACCCCCGTGTGAGTTAGTTTTTAATGGTTTAAGATCCGGAGTTGGTCTTCCTGTTGAAATTATGTGATTTTTTCGCCAAAAGAACGCGAACTCAAGGACCGTTTTAAAAGGTTTTCGATCACATAATCAGTCACTTTTACCCGCAAATTGTGATGTCATTATTCTTATTGTACTACTAACATTAAACCATTCACCATTACATTCGTATACATTAAGAATTAACACTAAAACTCAAGGTTTGCCTTTTCACTGGACAGGCAACAATGGTGCTACAAACAGCGAACTGAAGTCTCCCAGGGTCACTGACATCCCTACGAGTCTATAAGCTTCGAGTTTGCCGGTAAGCGCCATTGGCAAAATAACGAGCAATTTAGAACTGGAGGATGCTGTCATCGACCGGTCTCGGCGGATCGATCACAAATGAAGAAATCTGAAAGTGAAATTACTCAGACCTTCCATTATTCTTTTAAAAAAATCATGTAAAATTTGGATACACTTTATTCATTTTTATTAGCTGTTGCCGGCGGCAACAGAGGCAACATTAACGCCACGCCCCTGCTACTCTCTATAAATATGGGAAAGTTTTAATTTCAACTTACCTGTGTTTGAATAGAGGAGTCTTTGCGTTTGATTATCTCATTAAAAGCACCCCATTCACCTTCGATGTTATCCACATGGAGCCAGTTGCTTGGGAATTGGAATCTCTGCCTTTCCAGAATTCTCTGACCTTCTCGATAAACTTCAACCTTAGGAACAAAAAATTCTCTCAAACTAAGTCACATTCTTATTGATAACGAAATAGCCATTACAACAAAATGAGGTAACTTAAATTCAATGAAATCAAAACAAAGATATGCTATACCTGTTTCTCCCAAGCCTTCATCTTCCTTTTAAGTGACTGCACATATGTAATGAAAGTAACCGCATCGGAAGTGCTAGCTGCTTCGATTGATTGTTGTTCCAGCTCACTTCGTGACTGAAAATGAAAATTAATACTAATAATATGATTGCACTTTATCAATGTCATGTACTAAGTTATTTATTCAATTTTATTTGCAGAGGTTGCGTACAGTGTCTTCTTATCCATGAAATATCCAATAAAGGTTTTTGCTAAATTTATAAGTCCTCGCTCTAAAGAAATGTTTTGTACAAAGCATTTTAAAGTTAACCTAAGTTTTCTTTTTGGTCTTCTGCCTATTCGTTCAGCCTTTTATAGATATAAACATAAATAAATATCAGTTTTGTTAAAGCATTAGAACATTTAAAAGTTGAAAACATTAAAAGTGTTTCTTCTGCTGAATTCTTATGATAATTGGATAATGGGAATAAATTTCCAAATGTAAAACCAGTTAATACACACAACTCAGTACAAACTCTTGAGATCTAGGATGGTGTGAAACCTAGATCCAATGGGAACCGATGACCAGCTTTGTCTTTTTCAGAATCTGGGAAACCAAATTTGTAATGAGTATATTTTCTACAGCCAATGAGTACTGAAATCAGAGTGCAAGTGGATGTACATTTAAAACAGTCCCAGCCAATCAAATCATTTCTTAAGTTTAAAAAGCTGAGGGATAATTTTGGAGAGGATGGGTACTCATTCTATCTCAGGGCCTTCTAATACAAAATGTAAGATGCTGTAATCCAACAATCCACAGAAATGAACTTAGAAAACTTTTGGCCAGCCTAATTAACTGGAACCAAACTGCACAGTCAAGTGATCATTAAGGACATAGAATATTTTTGAGAATGTAGTGAATAAAGGCTTATAAATTTTCGAGTCACAAATACTAACAATATATCAGTTTTTCAAATTTTATGTGGTTATACAAAAGAGAGAAAAGATGTTCGTCCATAGTTATATTAATAACAAGGGTTAACATTTTGTAATTTGTGTGTTAAACTTCATTCAACAAGAGATCAGATAGGCCAATTATCTTCTGATTAGCACCACTTCACAGCTTCCTGTCGAGACTGAAACATTGGCACATGTCCTGGGATCCTGCCCGTATGGTGAGCTACTGAGAAACGCCAGGCATCATCAGATCCGAACTGAAATAGAAGACCTCCTACGTGAGAAAGGTTTCAAAGTCTTCGAGGAGGTCCATGGTGTGGCCACAAACGGAAGCCACCGCTGTATTGACATGCTTGTATACGCTGAAGATTCGTTAGAGGGATACATTCTTGACCCGACTATAAGATTTGAAAAACACAGAGGTCAACCAGAAGAGGTCAATAAAGAGAAACAACTAATATATGAACCTACAATTCCATACCACCTGGAAAAGTACCACCTGAAAGAAATAAAAATATACGGCATGTTAATAGGAGCTCGAGGCACAATTCCACGTCATGTAGTTAACATCTGGAAACAATTTCAACTAGACGTGCAGAAGCTGAAGGATTTAGTTCTTCTTGCTTTGAAGGGACCACTGCGTATTTATAGGCATCATTGTTATAATTTGACATAGTGTTTTATAATTCTATAGATTTCTGCTATATATGTTAATGCTTTATGTTTAACAATTCATTTATAGATAAGATTACGTTGTATATTATACTTTGTCACTAGGCAGCCTACAGTGGTAGGAAGTGTTGAAAATAAATAAAATATATCAAAACCATTTCAAATCAGAAAACTGTGCCAGCTTCAGAGTTGCACTTATTTGAGGAATAAGACCTTTTTCAACACTTAACCAGATTATTACTATGATTTCATGACAGAAATTCTTGACATGTAGAAAATAATGTATTATTAAATAAAATATACCTTCGAGACTTGAGTGTGGAACTGAGACATATCATTTCCTAACAAGGATCCAAATTTTCCGAGAGTCTCTTTATGCCAGGAATCATATTTCAAAGACACTTTACTCTGTACTTTAGCATAGTCAATCACCACTGGCCCAAATTCACGACGGGTGTCAGATGTATCAAACGTTGTGCGTGATTTCCTGTAATAGAAGAAAATAAATATACCACAATAACAATGGCACCACCAGAATTTTTTCTGCAGGTGGGCAAGAAGAATGTAAAGGTGGGACCATGACAATATGTATTTGTAATCAAATATGTTTCTAAATTGTTAGAACATTGAATTGGATATTTTAAAAATATTTTACATTATAATATGGTCTGATAAGCATTTAAAAACCTTTACAAGAAGTCTGGTCTCTGGAATTGCTTGGATTAAATTTCTATCCCAGCAATTATCCCTCTTTTTTTAATTCTAGAGTGATACGGAAAAAGCGAGTAAGTCAAAATACCAGAGTTTCAGGAAAGACAAAAAACAATTTAATTCCACAGCATTATTACAATATTTAGATCAGCCCACCCAGATATTTTTACATAGCATAAGATATTGTGTAAAAATATCTAGTGGACTGAACTAAATATTGTAACAGTCCTGTGGAAATAAAGTGTATTTTGTCTCTCCTAAAACTTTGGTATTTTGACTTATTTGCTTTTCCCCTATCACTCTAGAATTGTTGAACCTTATTGGAACTGGATGCCAGCACCAGTGCCAGTGCCAGCCTTTTCTCATTCCAAAATACCAAATTGCTCTAGTGCTGTAACTCTTGGAAAATACACGTATCACATGTTTTGAACAAGAAATTACTATTAAAGTTAATTAATTTTCAGTTCTTTTTAAATTTTATTCCCTATTCTTTTACCCCCAATTCTATACAAAGCGAGGGTGGATTAGCATTCTTTTGGGAGGGCCAGAGCCCCTCTTAGTGCCACCCCTGTACATTAGACCATATATTCCATACATAATCTGAGACCAGAATCAAATATATATAATCTGCACTTACTTTGAATTATGCATAGGATCCTGCTATGCTTATTGCCATTCAGTTTTAAAACCTATCATATTAAACAATAATTAATTATCTAATCGCATTGAAGAGATTTGTATTAAATTCTTTATAGAGGATAATTTGTCCCGGCAGGAATCAAACCTGGGATTTCAGCTTTGTCCACTGATGGCAAAACACCCTTCTTTCCAATCCCATTCTAAATATTCCTCTAGACCAGATGTGTCAAACATGTGGCCCCCTCAGTTATGAAGTGTGGCCCCCTGAAGTTTTAGGCAAAATTATAAATATGTGTGCCAAAAAATTTAATGCAAAATAAAAGGATGTTAGAAGGTTTAACTTATACAAGAATGATGTTTTAGGCTCACATTTGAATGATATAGAATTGTACAAATTTATTAATGTACTTAAAATATGTTCTGATATAATTTGTACGAATAGAAAAATACCTTATGATCGAGTTGTCGCACCTAGAGGAGGCTGCTTGAACTAGAAGAAACACACCTCTGTGCTCATCAGTCTGCTACCCAAGATACAAAATTTTATTTCACTCCACCCTATAGCAGTTCAGCAATGGTATTACAAGACACCTTCCAGTTAAACTATCTGGAACTTACCTATCAAGAGGTAGTAATAGTGCAGTTATTCATTGCATGGCTTCAAAGGTTTCGGTGTTTCTTTATGTTAATTGATCTGACTAAATCGGCCTTGGGCTTCCGCTTTCCAAATCAAAAGCAACGTTGCAATATTCTCTCATTGTTATCACTGACCTCCATTCTTCCTTTGCTTCATTCAATTCACACGTGTTATTGTTTACTGTAACTTGATCTTGCAACCGCGCATTTCACTCCACGCGGAGTTGACGAGTAGCTGTCAAAATCGCCACAGGACATTCTTAGATTTTGATTGGCTGGGGTAACTAGCTGATTGGTGTGGTAAAAACAAAGAACATGGGTTGAGCTGTCGGCAAACTTTTCCTCCCAATGAAAGGAAGACGCCTGGCCATGCAATGAATAACTGGACTATAGTACAGGCCCTAGCTATATTTATATAATGGATTTATTATGTGCTTTTTCTTTCTTTAAATTAAAATATGTTTTTTGTACAGCTATTCTTTTTAAACTTACTTTATATCGTTAAGACACTTCATCCAAAGATTAATATCTTCACCCAGTTTCCCATACAAATTGTCTGCCTGCAAATCCCAGAGGGACTGGTACCTTAACCATTCACCAACATAGGTGTGAACCTGAGAACATAAACCAGAATTGCATTTAGTTTGAAAATACGTAACACTAAGAAATAGAACTGTGAGAGAAGAAATGAACACAAAATCTGGTGGCAGGGGCTGAGTTCTTTTATAGTAATCACACCAATGAAGAATTCAAGTAACTTAATATTAACAGTAGAATTCTCTATTTTCCTCTCAGTTCACATGAGACTTACCATAAAGAATTCAGAAGAAATTCTGTGCATTTTAAAAATTCAGGCAATACATTCTCCAAAATTAATGTGTTCTTTCACTAGGAAATCGCCTTAAAATAAGGTGTGATTTAGCCTACAGTGTGCATCGGCTAAACAATATAGTTGTGTATTTTATAGTCACCCTAAGTTTATTCTGAGTTATAAAATGAAACATACCTGTTTGATTTTGTTTTCCATTGCTTCATATGCTGATTCCAAAATTGTACTTCCTTGTGGTAATTTGGTAAGAAGATTCCGGTATGTCTGTGATGTGGGACGATCCAAACCCACTTGATAGCGAGAACTCTGAAGTCTTGTTTGCGATGTTACAATGGCTTGCCATGCAAACAGTTGCTGCATGATCTGGAACCTTGCTTCTTCAATGCTGGGATATAGATACATTATCTGATTTGTGATTCGCACCTCATGGACCACAATTTGAATCTAGAAAGAAGACACAAACAGTTGCTACACATAATATATAGTGACAGATAACTTTGTCACCACAGTGAGTGGGTAAATAGAGCACCTGCTTTCCTCAGTAATGGCCTGGCTTCAATTCCCAATCAGGTTGGGGATTTTTCAGAAGCTTATGGGTTGGATTCCCACAGCAGGCTGTTAAACCCAATACAGTGGAACCTCGTTAAGACGTTTTTCTAGGGACTGAAAAAAATAGACGTCTTAAACGGGAAAACGTACTACTTGAGCCGGCAAAAATCGCCGTCTCAATTGTTTTTACTTACTGTCGGCCATTTTGTTTGTTTACGCTGTGGTGGCGCCGACTCGCGGCAATAGGTGGCAGTTTCCTTGGCTTCAACTGTTGTCATTGCTTTGGCGCTATCTGGCGGTAGTTTAGTAAAGTGCCGTTCCCGGGCTTTGTGATCACGTGACTTCCGGCAACTTGCCTCTTCCAATATGGCTGTCTACAGAGGTTAGTACTCGGCTTATGGCCTTGTCAGACAAATCGGTCTAGTTTTGTCCCTTTGTTCGCGAATGCCTTAATTAATGCAGTTATCTCTTTGTTGTTTGATTCAACGCTGGCACAAATGTTTGTGACGCTTAGGCTAACGTAGTTTCCTTCCAAAATGGAAAAATACACATAGCGTGGGGGACGCTTTTCCCGCTGTGCTTAATTCTTCCTTTTTTGAGTATTAGTTATTTCCTTGTCTTTTCTTTTCTTTCAGTCTGTCTTGTAGGTAGTTTTAGTAATTCTTTCTTTCTTTCTTTCTTTTTGGCTTTATGTAGATTTCCTCTGTAATAAGTTCTTTATAGTATTTCCCGCCAAGCTGTTATGTAGCGTCTGTTTCTTGGGTCCCTTTTGCGCGCATTGGCGTGGCTTCGTCCCAAACATTCTTGCCGCATTTTAATACTTTAACTTAAAGTTTTACTTATTCATTTCTGATTAACCTTATACTGTTATTAATGAATTAATTTATTTACTTTGCCTACCTCTTATTGGCCTTTGGAAGAACCTATGTTTTGGGGCGAAGAGGTACTCCAAACATAGTTTTCGGCTGTTACCTCTCACTAATGAAATTTCCTTTTCAGGGTTTTAAACATGTTTTGATCTATGTAAAATAAAACTTGTATATATAATACTTTATTTTTAACCATTTCATGTCACGCCCTTCAGGCGAAGCAACTGAATTCTTATTTAATTACAAATCAAATCTTATTTACTCTAATGAATTGTATTGACATAAAAGTGTGAATATTTATTTACTCATATAAATTTTATCAATGTGATTAAATTTTCTGAATCTAATCTGCGGATTTTATTGTAACTTTTAATGTATCATACTTTTGTAATGTTAAGGGAAAATTAGAAAAGAACAAAAAAGCTATCAGATCCCAAAATTATATCAAAGAGAAACTAAAACTGGATGTTGGACTCAGTTTTTTTAACTTGTTCTCCCCGGGAAACCCAATTATCCTCTGGGCGGGTCCATTATTTCAATTTAGGTTAGCTTTCCTTGGGCTGGAACCTTGCACTTCCTTCCACAATTCCCGTAGGGGGGTTCAATGTGTGGTAGCCATCGCTGCGGTTATTGATCCACAATTTTCTTTAATTTATATTGAGCCCTTAGCTTAAGTCTTTGTTTATTTATAAAACTCCTGTCCTTTGTTTCTGAGCAGCATCAGTTTTTGTTTCTCTCTGTTTCATATGTAATTAATAAATTTTTTTTACAGCAACTTTAATTAAAATTTTTCTTTTTCAGGATTCTTGTGATTTAAATAAAAAACATATATTGTAACTAAATCAAATTTTATTCCAGGGAAAGATTTTATTTGTAAAAAAAAAAAAGGAAACTTGTTTTGTAATGAATTTGTTCAGGATTTAGATTTTAAACATTGTAAAAATTTTGTTTCATGTCAAAAATGGACCGTATTCCTGTTGCTACAGAGTACCTCAACCGTGAGGAAATCTGTTATGAGTTGCTGGCTAGAAAGGTGCCGATCGCTGCCACTGACCGTATTTCTGACTTGCGGAAGAAGCTGGAGGAAACTGCTCACTTGCCAGTGGATCTTGCTGTCCTGGGTAACGGTGAGTTAGAAACTCAACATGACCTTATTGTTGAACAAGTACGAAACATAACCATGTTAATAAATTTAACTAAACTCTCGTCTTCTCAAGAAAGAAAATTTGCTGAGAAACTTAAGTTTTTGTTCAATAAAGTCTCCGATAATCTCGGCAAAATTCAAAAGCCCGAGATTTATTGTAAATGGCTACTGATTTTGGAGGAAATTACTGGTCTTTTGGACCAGTTGGACCATGTCAGTAATTTGCCAGCTGTACCTAATGTAGTCAATGTTCCTGAGCAAGTGCCTGTCCAAACTAAAACTATGTCACCTAATCAGACTCCTAAAGTTTTTCACAACTCCCCTAAAGTTCTTCAATACTCTCCTAAAGTTCTTCAAAACTGTCCTAAAGTTACTAGCACTCCTCTTTCACATCAGAGTCAACCCGTGTGTCCTGAATCTGTTCACCTTCCTGTTCCGCAACCTGTTCATGCTATTTCATCTTTCAATTTTGGAACCTTGCCCCATCCTTTATCACAATCCTTGGAGACAGTGTATAAGTTCACAGATGGTTCGCTAGAAAGAATTTTGGATTTTGTGAAATTTATTTGTGAACTTCGCAGGCAAGCGCTTGTTTTCAATTTTAACCAGTGCTCATTATTAGCTATAGTAGCTGCCAAACTTAACGGTGGACTCAGGGAAGTAGCTAATGAAGCTGTTCTTGCAGGCTTGGATCTTGATGCTTTCCATGTAAAGCTATTACAAATATATTTTCCGGTTAGGGCTCTAAGTTCTCTAATTAATAGATATTTTTATCGTGTTCAAGAGGAAAATGAATCCTTTTCTAGGTATGTCCACTTAATTAGACAGTACGCGGCTGTTTTCAGACTGGGTCTTAGTGAATCAGAAGTGGTGAATAACATTCTTGATGGTATGGCTCCTGCGACTAGATCGCAAGTAATCTTTGAGAGGAGGCCATCGTCCTTTCAAGATTTGGAAGCGTTGTGTGCGCGAGTGAATTCAATCAGTTATTCCGATTCGCTTCGTCCTATCTCTCGGCCTAGTCATGTAAATAATCAGTCCGGATATGGCCGTGGTCAGGGGCGGACTGGCCCTAGAAATAACTCTGATTCCGCTAGAACCAAGTGCTTTCAGTGTGGACGGTTTGGTCACATGAAGCGTGAATGCCCAGATCTCAGAAGACCGTCTGGTGGGGGAAATGATGATCGTATTGCTGAAAGACAGTGATATGATGCGCACCCCGGACGTCAGGGCGTGCATCACATCAAGTCAGGCCACGATCCGCATTTCCAACGATCCATGGCTAGTCGGACTGAGAGTGTGAATGTGTCTGTAAATAGAAGTATATCTGGTTTGAGTGATTGTGTTGCTTCTGTAAATAATTGTTCAAAAGGTGGAGTTTCGGTTGGAATTTCTAGGGACAGTTCTTTTGTAAATAGTAACCCCCGTGACTTTGTACATAAATCTAAAGTGACTTGTAAAGGTAATAAGAGGCTCAAACTTGCAAATTGTGTGTCGCGCAATAGGCGGGAGTGTGTGTCTGCAGGGGTGAGGGGCCTGGTTGACTCGGCTTTGCCTCTGATTGAGGTGGAGACCTGCAATCATGTCTTTTCTGCTCTGCTAGACAGTGGCGCCTCCGTCTGTTTGCTTTCCGTGGGTGCCTACAATAGGGTGTCCTGTATGGAGAAGGTCCCTAAGTTGACCAATGACGTAGAGCCTTGTAGGACAGCTGACTCAAGGTCTCTCGTCATTGCAGGCAGAACCAAGTTGAAAATCCGTGTCCTCGACTTTACCTGGATGGTGGAGTTTGTGGTAGCGGACAACTTGGTTGTGCCCATGATACTTGGTGCCGACTTCATGCAGCGTTCAGGCCTGTTGTTGGACATACAGGAGCGGCTCGCATTTTTCAAGTTTAGTCCTGCGGCAAAAATACCTTTTGTGGATAATTATTATTGTAGGCCGACTAAGTTAAACTTAGATGAACCATCAAAATCTTCTTTGGGCTTAGAGTCAGAAAATTTAATAAACGCAGTGGGCATAGACTTAAGCCATTTGCCTCAAAATCTAAGTGATAAAGTTAATTCTTTACTTCAAGATTTTCCGGACGTATTGACTCCGGAGTTAGGGTTAACAAACGTTCTTGAATATGAAATCGAATTAATCGATCACCAACCAGTTAGGCGTCCGCCATATCGTTTGAACCCAGTTAAGATGCGAATACTAAAAGAACATATACAGAAAATGCTAGAACAAGGCGTTATTCGAAAATCTAAGAGTAACTATAGCAGTCCTATTTTCCTTGTTGAAAAATCAGGTGGTAAGTTCCGCCCGGTGGTGGACTACCGTTATCTTAATTCCAAAATCAAGATTGACTCAGTGCCCATTCCCGATATTCATTCTTCGTTTTCTTTCTTCACCAAGGCCAAGTTCTTTACCTCACTAGACTTAAATCAGGCATATTACCAGATACCTTTAACTGAACGTTCTAAGCGTCTTACAGCCTTTGCAACAGATTGGGAATTGTATGAGTATTCGCGCGTGCCTTTCGGGCTAGCCACTGGTGCGCAGGTCCTGACCAGGCTTTTGGATGACATTTTCTCAGATATAAAGTTTGTCTATGTCTTCCACTACCTAGATGACTTGGTCATATATTCAGAATCCTTTGAGGAACATCTAGGTCACGTGCGAGTGGTGCTCGAGCGGTTGAGAGCTGCTGGACTCACAGTTAACCCTGAGAAAGTCACTATGGCTGCCAGGAAGCTGTCGTTCTTGGGTCATATAGTTTCTGCTGAAGGAGTAACTATAGATCCGGAACGCACTCGTGCGATCCGAGAATTTCAACCACCCAAAGATGTAAAGGGTGTAGCTCGTTTTCTCGGCATGATTAATTTCTTTAATAAATTCATTCCAAATTTTGCAGACATTGCTGCCCCTTTAAATGCCTTACGCAGAAAGGGCGTTAAATTTTGTTGGTCTGAGGCTTGTCAGAAGGCGTTTGATGAACTTAAATTGCGAATAATTAATCCTCCTGTTCTCTTAATGCCTGACTTTAATCAGAAATTCATCCTTCAAACCGATGCCTCACATGTTGCAGTAGGTTGTGTTCTCCTACAAGATTCCCCTGATGGTCGTAGGCCTATCGCCTACGCTTCTAGAACTCTGACCGCACAAGAACGCGTGTACAGTACTTATGAGCTTGAAGCATTGGCGGTTCTGTTTGCAGTGGAGAAATTCCGCATGTACATTGAACATGTCGAGTTTCAGCTGGAAACAGACTGTCAAGCTCTCAGCTGGGTTTTAGCCAAGCCTAGAACCACAGGCAGAATAGCTAGGTGGGCAATCAGATTATCTGCTTTCAAATTCTCTGCAAGACATATTAGAGGCACCGATAACAAAGTAGCCGATGCATTATCACGTATGTTCAGTGTAGAAGAAACTCAAGAAGCAGTCCCAGATAAACTCATTAGCCCGGATGTTCAGCCTCAGCTAGTAGCTGGCATCCTGTCAGAATTTCCTCTTGCGTTCAAGTCTATTCAGGAATTTCAAGCCAAGGATGAAGAAATTTCACCTATTATGGAGCGTATTAAGGCTGGTGACAAGAGCACCCAGTATGTGGTTAAGTCTGGCATTTTGTATAGTGCGCCTACTAGAAGAATGCCGTCTCGCATCATATTGCCTTCCGCTTTAATAGACATTGTGTTTAGCTACTTCCACGAGTCAGCGATAGGTGGACATCTCGGAATCGACAAAACCAAATGCAAAATTAAGGAATACTTCGTTTGGAAAGGCATGGATGCCGATGTCAAAGCTCGTGTAAAGGCTTGCCAGATTTGTAATTGTTCTAAGCCTGCACAAATGACAAAGGTAGGGTTCCTTGCCTCCGAAGTTCCTAAAGCACCTATGGACCGTCTTTTTATAGATTACGTTGGGAAGTTTCCCAGGTCAAAGTCTGGTAATGCTCACATTTTGGTTATAGTAGATTCTTTTACAAAATTTTGTTGGATGTTTCCGGTTAGGGAAGCTAATACTAATGTTACTATCGAATGTTTGAAAAAGGTTTTTGCTGTTGTTGGATTCCCTCGTTCTTTAGTGTCGGACAACGCCGCATACTTTGTTTCGAGGCAATTCAACAAGTTTTGTTTTGATTTGGGTATTAGACACATCACAACTTCTCCGTATCATCCACAACCGAGCCATGCGGAAAGATTTAATCGCAATCTGAAGGCTGCCCTGATTGCTTATCACTCGGAGGATCATTCCTCCTGGGATAAGAATCTTTACTGGCTTCAGTTTGCGTTTAACTCTGCGAAGCATGAATCCCATATGTACCCTCCTGTTACTCTGATGTTGGGTTTTAGACCTAATAATCCCTTGTGTAATCTCTGGTCCATAAATGACTTGCTTCCTGACCCTCGCGACAACAAGAAAGTGAAAGAGATGTGGAGGAAGGCCGCAAATAATTTAAAATTGTCTCACAACAAGGTGATGAACAAATATAATAAAGGCCGACGTCAAGTTAATTTTAAAGTAGGTGATCAAGTATTTGTAAGAAACTTTCCTCGTAGTGATGCAGCTGCGAAGTTCAGCTCTAAATTGGCTCCTCGTTTTCATGGTCCGCATGTGATTGTTGAGTTTCTATCTCCTGTGACTGTGCTGGTGCGAGATCCATCTACTGGTAAGATGTCCAGATGGCATGTTAGCCATGTCAAAAAGAAATAAGTTTTTTTATTGTAAAAATTTAACTTCTAGGCTTGTTTATTTGAAGTACATATGATTAGGTATATCAAACCTTTATCTGAAGTGTATTTAATTGTGTAATTTGTAACTTCATATGTTCCAACCCCCCCCCAGTTTAGTAAAATTTTTGGAATTTGGTGTTGCCGCTTTCAAATTCATGTTTCAGTTATATGTATGTGTAAATCTGGTTGGGATCCTCGCTGGCATGCTCTTCAAGATGGCGGGATGGTGAGCGACAGCAGAGAAAAGTCTACCCTATAAATTGCACACTACTGTGAACATGGTTGAGCGCAGGCTACTCACGTGAAAACAACATCCAGAGATGTCTCGCCTTGCTGCCGCCTAAGTTTCACCATATCAGCACTGTGTTCTCGCTCTAAGTGTGGCTACATGGGACGGTCTTGTGTAAGTGCATCCTACTGAGCCCGGTGGGACCAGACGCAATACCGGGCAGTACAAGGTATGGCTCTTTCCTTTAGACCCCCGCATGAAGTAGCCAGAGTGTTGAGCCAAAGTGCTAGTTCCTCCCGTTGTATTGGAAATGCCTCCGTTTTCCAATTAGGACCAGACGCCGTTGTGTTGACGAGGCATCCAACAAGGCGCACCCTCTGGTGGAACATCTCCCTAAAGTGACTCCCCGGACAAGACTAGTGCAAAATTTTTTGATGGTAATGATAAAACAGGGTAGCCTTCCAAAGTGTTAGTGACAACGCTAATAAGCTTCTGCAACTATAAAGAAGATTCTCAGTCAACAGTCTAAATCACCCTCTAGCATGTCAGATCACAAGTGCTCCCACCAGAAAGTATATAAACTTTAATTTTGTAAATTCTCTGAAAGCAGGCAACAAAAAGGTAGTTCTCTCTGCTTAAAACTGGAAGTTTTAAGAAAAGAGGGGGGTGATTTGAGCCGGCAAAAATCGCCGTCTCAATTGTTTTTACTTACTGTTGGCCATTTTGTTTGTTTACGCTGTGGTGGCGCCGACTCGCGGCAATAGGTGGCAGTTTCCTTGGCTTCAACTGTTGTCATTGCTTTGGCGCTATCTGGCGGTAGTTTAGTAAAGTGCCGTTCCCGGGCTTTGTGATCACGTGACTTCCGGCAACTTGCCTCTTCCAATATGGCTGTCTACAGAGGTTAGTACTCGGCTTATGGCCTTGTCAGACAAATCGGTCTAGTTTTGTCCCTTTGTTCGCGAATGCCTTAATTAATGCAGTTATCTCTTTGTTGTTTGATTCAACGCTGGCACAAATGTTTGTGACGCTTAGGCTAACGTAGTTTCCTTCCAAAATGGAAAAATACACATAGCGTGGGGGACGCTTTTCCCGCTGTGCTTAATTCTTCCTTTTTTGAGTATTAGTTATTTCCTTGTCTTTTCTTTTCTTTCAATCTGTCTTGTAGGTAGTTTTAGTAATTCTTTCTTTCTTTCTTTCTTTTTGGCTTTATGTAGATTTCCTCTGTAATAAGTTCTTTATAGTATTTCCCGCCAAGCTGTTATGTAGCGTCTGTTTCTTGGGTCCCTTTTGCGCGCATTGGCGTGGCTTCGTCCCAAACATTCTTGCCGCATTTTAATACTTTAACTTAAAGTTTTACTTATTCATTTCTGATTAACCTTATACTGTTTTTAATGAATTAATTTATTTACTTTGCTTACCTCTTATTGGCCTTTGGAAGAACCTATGTTTTGGGGTGAAGAGGTACTCCAAACATAGTTTTCGGCTGTTACCTCTCACTAATGAAATTTCCTTTTCAGGGTTTTAAACATGTTTTGATCTATGTAAAATAAAACTTGTATATATAATACTTTATTTTTAACCATTTCATGTCACGCCCTTCAGGCGAAGCAACTGAATTCTTATTTAATTACAAATCAAATCTTATTTACTCTAATGAATTGTATTGACATAAAAGTGTGAATATTTATTTACTCATATAAATTTTATCAATGTGATTAAATTTTCTGAATCTAATCTGCGGATTTTATTGTAACTTTTAATGTATCATACTTTTGTAATGTTAAGGGAAAATTAGAAAAGAACAAAAAAGCTATCAGATCCCAAAATTATATCAAAGAGAAACTAAAACTGGATGTTGGACTCAGTTTTTTTAACTTGTTCTCCCCGGGAAACCCAATTATCCTCTGGGCGGGTCCATTATTTCAATTTAGGTTAGCTTTCCTTGGGCTGGAACCTTGCACTTCCTTCCACAATTCCCGTAGGGGGGTTCATACTGAAAATAAATAAAAAATCGTAGGGAATATGTAGATAGGCCTTTGTTTTCTAAGTTGCTCAGAACCACCCAAAAGTGCATCCTAATGGCTCTGAAATACCCACAGTGATACACAGGTGCTTCAATGCCAAGCCATTTGTTACGAGAGATTTATATTATGTAAACGAATACAAAGGCCTAACAATTTTATCTCGAAAAAAAAACTTTCAAAAATTGATGGAATGTATGGGAGCCATATTTAATGATAAATCAAGACGAAATTCACAAAGAAAGCATCTATTTTATTCTGAAAATCACACATGAAACAAGTTGCACTCCACAATCTATTACCAAACACGAAATATTGTAATTGTGCAAAATTTCACACGTGCGAGTTCTGTAAACAGTCGTGTACACGGTCATGTTCACAGCCACAATTTGCTAATGAAATGCGATCCAATACCGACGTGAGAAGCACGATCTGCTTTTTTGGCATACATTTCTTCAAACATTCTAACATTTTCTTCTCCTCACCACACGAACCGTAAGAAATTTAAAATATATTTCACTACTTCAAAATTATCACGATATAAAATGGCGGCCTAACAGCTGACTCGGCAAAATCGGCGCCAAGTCAAATGGCCAATGAGAAGCAAACTGCAATGGTTCAAAATGGCTGACGATTGGTCCCATAGAGCAAAGATTGAGACTTGGACACCAGAGAGTACAAGAATTCTGACATAGAGATCACACAATCGGATGCGCGTTCAAAGCTTATGTTTGACAAAGTGTGGTTGGCGAGCCAAATACGAACGTACTAAGCGTTAAACCAAAACGTGCTAAGAAACATTTAAACATGCAATTATTAAGATTGGGACCAGGACTTCCAAAAACCGACGTACTATGCGGGAAAACGTAGTAATGAGGAACGTGCTAACGAGGTTCCACTGTACATCATCTGAACGTTAAATTTATGTACATTTTGCTGTACCTATAAAATTATGACTTCTTTTAAGATTCTATTAGATGGCCAATGAAATCAGGGAAACAAATTATAAACAGATGGAGAGTTCCAGTATCTCATATTGATTTCATTTTCTCTTGTTATTCATTGTTGCAGTTGAAGTTATCTTACCTGTGGGTCCCCACCAGGTTTGTGGGTGGGTTGAGCTGGAGCATCAGTATCCATGCTCAAATCTATCTCTTTCTTTGTACCATTCAAGGCATTAGTCCAGGCCTGAATGCCATGCTGAAGACGAGCAGCCAAATTCTTCTCTACCTGCAAAGGAAAAGTAAGTACATTTTGTTGATTTCTATTCTTAATTATATTATAAAGTAGCAGGTGTCCATGGCTTCAACCACGATAATTATTTCCAGAATTAAAAATTAAAAGCATAACAATTAAAGCAATATATTTACGAACACTTACACACGAATCATTCATAAACTAAATGACTAATAATTATAATGAAACAGCTAAAAACCCTGCTCTAGAGTGCATTCTTTGATTAGAAAGCGCTGCCTGGGAAAAACGACCTCAGATTCAAGTTCTCCGACGCAGAAAACCACTGCATTGTGAATTCCATCCAAATCAATCAATGTTTGCCCATTTAGGCCTATTTTCATTATCCCTCTTCTGTCTATGTTGAAAATTTCAGATGTCTGCATGCCTTGACATTATAAACAAATGAATCAAGCAGGGTGGGCTTACAAAATTGAAACAATCAATAATCCCTTGTGATATGTTGAAATAATCGCCATGCTCTTTTATTTTCAAGTTATGAAAAAAAAAAGGGGCAAATCCATCTGCAACTGACTTGACAATTGAAATGTACTGCCGAAAACTGATGCTTCGATAGCACTTGAAAATCATGTTTTCTGTCAGTTTTTCACTCATAACTCTCGAATGAAAGCGAAAATTAAAAATCTGGCTTCAAGGTGCATTCTGCCAACCTTCAAGACATCTGTGTTTAAAATTTCGAGATCTCTACATGCCTTAGATTTCACTGGGCATCCCGCACAGACAAACATTTCCTCTTATTATTATAGATGAGAAACTTTGTATTTTGTTGTTGTTTTTGTTATTATTATTACTATTATTACTAGTAGCATTTTATTGGAAAAATTTAAAGGCTGAAACAAGAGTGTGCTTGTAATTCAAGTGAGGCTTTCGATCTCACCTGTGTAAAAGTGATGATTTTAAAGTACTCAGCAAATAGATAATGTGTAATGACCTTACATGAAGGAATTAAATGGTTCATTACCAAAATCAGAGCTTAAAATATTATGTTTGTAATAATCAATTCATTAGTCATGTGTAGGGCTCGGACTTTTAGGTGCTTATAAAAACGAAAATATTTATTTTTTATGCGGTTAAAAAGTCGAAAATATGTTTAAAAAATATAAAAATATTTTATTTATTTAACCAATATTTACAGAAGTACTCATCTAGTCATTCTAGTCAGCAAGTGAAGAACTGTTGCAGTGAACGACAGAAGTAGATCTTAAGTTGTGCAACTTAAAGCTGTGACGATTTTCACGGAACAGAGACTTTTATGTTGAAAATGTACGTTCAACATTACAGAATGTTAATCTTGCATATTTGTAAAACGCAGTATCACTGACACTCAGATGTTCCATCTGCTCCAAGTTCTCTACACTGTTACCCATTAAAATATCTGAAATCTTTGGCAACACTTGTAACTTTTCATTCTTATTTAGGTATGACAGGAATTTTTCTTTAATTTAGTTTGCTTTTGAACCACTGATTTTGATAAGTTTGTTTTCAATGTGTTTGATTTCTTTTATTGATTCTGTCAAGAATTGTTTTGTTGTTTCCAACTTAGTAATGCAGTGTGAGAGGAAACAGAAATTTGCACTAATAAAGGCCAAATCGGCCCTGATTTATTGTCTGACTCAACTTAACAATGCAACATATTCAAAATATGGCACAATTTTACAAAAACAGTCAAAATATTCATTTCTAAACGTGATATGTGGTAAAATATGTAAAAAAAAATTAAGTTACCAAAAATATTTATTCAAATAAGAAATATCGAAAATATTTATTTTTATGTGATATGCAACTCAGTATTTTGAATCCAAAGGTCCCAACCGGAACTTTGACAAAGTCCAGAAATCATAGGTAATAGCAAAAAAATATGTATTTACCTAAAAGTCCGAGCCCTAGTCATGTGTATTCCACACTTTTATGGCTGAAAAGTAATGTTCAACCCTATCCAATTCTGGATGATCCAGATTTTCTATCTGTTGGTATTTAATAGATAGAAAAATCTGTAATGGCTCACCAATTCTGGTCTATAGGTCATGATTTCAATAGTGACACAAAATTACTAAAATTTGTTCAGAAATCACTTAACTGTTTGGCAAAAGTAGACATCAAGAAAAACAAAACACTTATAAATTTTGACATCCCTAAGGATAAAGACATTATTTCCATAATCCTACTACCTGGAGGACATCTGGTGGGCTGAAAAACAAACTTGTCAATAGATCTCAGCTGATGACCGAGATGTAGAAAGCCTTGAAACATAATGTTCTAATTTGGTCAGTTTTTACCTACAATACTCATGTTTAGTTGAATGATTTAAAGTTTAACGTACAAAACTGTGCACATTTCACAACTTACCTCCTCATCAAGACGAGTGACCCATATATGAAGGTTAGAATACTGTCTGAGACTCAAGTCATCAACTGCATGCTGGATTTTTCCAAGTATATCAGCAAAAGTATTGGCTGAATATGGACAGGTTTCCAGAGAACGGACATCAACATCCAACTGTTCTTCGACAACCAGGAGATCTTCAACTTTCTCTTGAAAACTAAATACTACCTCAGCTAACTTCTGAACATATGGGTCCAATTTGTAACTTTCCCACACAAGTGCAATGCCCTGAAATTAAATTGTAATGCCATGAATGTAATACACAAGATAACTATAATTATATTTTATATATTTTAGTGATCTTTGAAATATGTATTAATAATAGTACCAGAATGTTCAAAAATGTTTTTAACATAATTTAATTGCTAATTCACAGTTTAAGCTCCCAGAGAAAGATCTAACAAAAACAGGAATATTTACTTACCTCTGCAATAAGCATCTGCACTTCTCTACGCATGCCAGCAACTAAGGGAATGATACTGGCTTTATCTTCAATCTGAGAATAAACAAACATTTAATTAACAATTTGTTCCAATATAATGTCTATCAAACATGCGTGCAAGGAACATATCCCTTTAACATAACTCTTCAACTTTAGCACAGAGTCCGTGCACACCGATCTCTCATGCCTTCATCGCCACAGAAGCTAGACAGATGTGTAATAAATGACAGAGGTATAAATTGAAAATGAAAGAGAAGCTGTACATATGTGCAAAACAGGATTAGCAAAATACATTATCACATACATAGCAAATACAGGCTCCACACTCTTTATGAATAGAGCTTTTACACCCCATTCACTGAGGTCATAATTTTACAGATTTTATTTCTAAACAGTGCACTGAATTGTTACAAGCTGAAGATGATTGCTAATAGAATGATTTCAGATCTGATTTGAATGACTGCAAGTGGAAGAACTGAGCCAGTGGTGGTGGTGAACATCGATAAACCCAATTAAGTGATGTGAAATGTTGTGTAGGCTAGCAAAAGTATCTGATTTAGTCAATTCTCTCATATCTTCTTCTTATAAGACATTTGTTTTAAATGGCGGGATAATAAACTACTAAGGATTTTACTCAGATTTCCCGATTTTTCCCTTCTCAGTATGTCCCCTTTTTTGTTGTTTAGAGATATTAAAGATTGACATAATCACAGCACACACCAGCTATGGTGTAAAAGCTCTTATTTATCATATTGTCACAATGGAGATAAAATAAGTCCTACTAAGCAAATTCACTTAGTTTGGAACGGAACACAGAGGTGGTTTTGAGACATGAAATACACTGTATCCTACAGCTAGAAATACCAATTATACAGTTATTGAAATAATTTTCAACTACTATAGGAATACTCAAAACATCTCCACTAGGTCAATAGAAGTCAGTAGCCATAAACATTGAAATATCAGAACAACATCTTATTTCATGTGCATGCACTATGATGCACAGAAGCAAGCAAGAACATGTCCAGGGCTGATGCTCTTAAATTACCAGTATACATCTAGACACACAATGAATATGCACTAACTTGTAAATACTCATTTTTCATAGATACTGAAATTGGGAAGAACACAATGAAGTCATAACATATATGTTATAGTTTGTAACACATTTAAACTTCACTTTTATAGTTTACCTTATGACTATGTAGTTTCAATCACCATTGTGATCATCCTCCGCTACATCTCATGTAGCTAAGGTAAATCTCATGTTCTAAGGAAAAAAACTATAAAAATGGAGTTTAAGTGTGTTACAAACCATAATATGTACTATTTATTTCATTATTTCAGAAATTTGTAATTAATTTACTGCAGCCTATAAGTTACATAATCTTCAACTACCAGCAACTTACCTAGGTTATTATAATAGGCTTATTATTTGTTTATAATTAATATCTGTATGCAATTTTCATGCAACTTGGTCAGTAATTATTGCTCACAACAAAATTAATATAAAAATACAACAGAATCCAGTTATCTGAATTTTGGGTAACTGAAACACCTTTAAAAAAAACATTTAATGTTCAGTAACATTTTTATGTCACATTATCTACTAATAATACAGTATAAGTTGAACTGTTTAAATGTGTTCGCAGACTGTACAGAAGGGTTTTGAAAATAGTCCTCCGACAGACTGTGTATTCTTTGTACAGTGAGTCCCACGCAAGAGTTAGCCAATGACGCGGGTTTCTATGTTGCGGCGGACACAGTTCCAACTCCCGAGCAATCGGGTAAAACATCTACACTAATAAAGCCGCGATCGGTGTAATGATTCAGATTCTCACATTTACCATTAAAATTACAATGATAATAACCACGTACCTCATCACAAGAGATGTTGGAAATGTTCTCTTGCATATGCACAACACTGGCACCTTTTTAGGGAATTTTCTTTCACGCGCGTAAGTTCAGTTTCCGAGATAGAATTAATTTATCTTGTGATACTGTCTTTAAGTTCTTCTAACAATAGCCTATGTGAATATTATCTATGGGGGAACTTGAAAAATAAAGTGTATAGGTCAATTCCCCACACATTAGAACATTAGAAGAGAAATTAACTCTATCTCAAACGCTGAACTTACGAGTGTGAAAGAAAATTCCCTGGTGCCAGTGTTGTGCGTATGCTAGAGGAAAACATTTCCGACATCTCTTGTGATGAGGTACGTGGTTATTTTCATTGTAATTTTAACTGTATTTCTGAGAACCTGAATCATTACACCGATCGCAGCTTTATTAGCGTAGATATTTCACCCGATCGCCCGGGAGTTGGAGCTGTGTCTGCCACGACATAGAAACCCACGTCATTGGCCAACTCTTGCATGGGACTCACTGTAGATGGGTCAAGATTACGCTACAAGATTGCAGGTATTGTACTGAGAAGCTCAATTTACTCTCATAATAAATTACAACACAAAATGATATATGGTGAAAACAACCGAAGAAATACATTTGAAATTAAAAGGAAAATAACAATAGTGAAACCTTCGAAAAAGTTACAGTGGACTATGGAATTGGGATATCGCCATTCCGAAAGAGCAATAACAAAGCTCCAAAATTTAAAAAAATGGAGTTTCTTGTTTCATTCACCTCATAAATACGAGACAGTTTTTTAAAGTACAGATAATTTTTTTTTTTAAACAACAGAACATTATCTTCCAAATACTTTATCATCATTCATTACATTACACCTTACACTACTTCTCCATATAGTCACCACCATTATTCAAGCACTTCTTGTAAGAACAATGGCGTGCCTTCATCAAAGAATGATGCCACCTCTGATGAAAGCCAAGTCTGCACTTCTAGTTTCACATCATCGTCGTTGAAATGTATTCCACCAAGGAGTTTCTTCAGATGTAGAAACAGATGCTAATCACTTGGCTGGATGTGGCCAGCCATTGTCATGAACCAAAAGGATTCCACGCAAAAGCATTCCACACCTAAACAAACTCAAGATATGATTGCATCATTTGGTTGGGAACAATTCGACCACCTTCCCTACAGTCTGGATTTGGCACCAAGCGATTTTCATCTGTTTCTTCATCTAAAGCAATTCCTTGGTGGAAAACAATTCAATGATTATGATCAGGGCCCGGATTCTGATGACATGTCATCTTTTTATTGATGCTGTATAGACATTGCCAACTTTTAGATAAATCCTAATCATGACCTCTAGACAATAGAAATGCATTTTTATTGGGTCATTTTTTGTCATTTTATGATGTTTTATATTTTTAGGGCATTTATTTCAATTTTAGGTCATTATTTAGTCATTTTTGTGTCATTTCCTTCCTTATTTAGTCATTTTCATGTATTTACATTTGAGTGTATTAACTTTTTTCATGGCTAGCGGTGCTGTCTTTAAAGTGTTGTTTGTTTAATGTAAGAAGGAAAAATTCGGCGTTAAAGTGTTGTCACGTCTCAGTCGGAAATGAGAATCAAAGAAACGCCAAAATTTTGTATTATATTACTATTGTTATTAGAGTGACTTGGCACCAGAGTCTGCCACCTGCTTGGATTTGAGAGTGCAAACTACTGTTTACCCTCAATAAACAACAATATAATCCGGCAGACCACAAAAGGAAATGCCGAATTTTGACTCACCAGTGCCATTATAAATTTTCGTAAGAAAAGAACATTCACAACATTACATTTATTTACAGTTTTTACAATTATGTACAAACTAGTCTATAACTTTGTGTGTACAATACTAATTTTTATAAATAAAATATGAGTTTTAGGTCAATTTTTTATAATTATTAAGTCTTTTTTTTTTCAATTTTAGGGTCATTTTATAGGTCATGTTTCAAACAATTTTAGGTCATCAGAATCCGGGCCCTGATTATGATGTTCTGAAACAAGAAGTGCAGATTTGGCTTTCATCAGAGGAAGCATAATTCTTTAACAAAGGTACACAAAAACTGGGGGTATGCTGTAGCGTAGTGGTTGAGGCACTGCACTACAAACCGGAAGGTTGCTGGTTCGATTCCCGATTAGGTTGTTGGAGTTTTTCAATTGGCCTAATCCTTCTGGTGACACTATGGCCCTGGGGTCAACTCAGTCTCTAACGGAAATGAGTAATAGGGGGGTAAAGGCAGCCGGTGCGTAAGGCTGACAACCTTACCACCTTCACGTGCTGAATGTCCAAAATCTGGGAGCCTCAACCTCCTGGGCCTTTATGGCCTGTACAGGGATCACTTCACTTTACACAAAAACTGGTTTTCCGTTACAAGTGGCTGACTAACGGCGGTGACTATGTGGAGTAGTGTGAGGTGTAAGGTAATGAATGATAAAGTATTTAGAAAATAATGTTCTGTTATTATTTAAAAACTATCGGGACTTACTTTAAAAACACACCTCGTAGGTAGTGCACATGGAAGAACTTTGTCAGAACTGTAGTTATACAAGGCTACTGGAGGGTAGTTGCGTCTTTGTAAAAATCTCTGCTATTTTGTCTGAGCCTGGGAAGAACATTGCCTTATTTGTCAGTTGTGTGTTTGATGTTGAGTGAAGTTAACATTTTCATTGAAACAATGATGCGAGTGTGAATTTTGAATCATATGAACTGAAATCCCAGTGCTATGACAGAAGTGTACACTGTATCATTGTTTTTCCGTTTGAATAATTTTGTTTATCATAACCGTTCTTTTTGTCATTGTTTGTCCTAATATTTCGCTCAAGTGCTCGTTATAACTGTTCTTGGCATCACTGTTGATGAGGATGAGAGGGCTTAAATACATTTAAGTCAGTTGGATTTTTGTTTTATAACAGTAATAATGAGCGACCAAGGAAAGACTATTATGCACCCTGTTCCTCAGGGGGTAATGGAGGAAAACTGAAGTTAAGGGAGGAAAAGTATTCTATGAGAAGTGAAACACAAACACTAGTCAGCAGTATGGAAGTAGAGGCATCAAACACACACTGTGAGCTAACAGAGAACCAAGTCAGCAAAGTGGAGCCATAGGCATCAACACCAAAACGTAATTTCAAACGTAAGGAACAAATGCTTCAAATTTGTATGTGGTTCAAAGGGCAAGCTCAAAAAATCGATTTTGAATAGTGTATCAGTATCATCCCCTAAGTCTAGTAGCAATTCTGAAAGCAGTTTAAATTTCTGCTCTCGTTCAAGTGACAAATTATTATTACCATCAAGCAGCAACAAATCATCAAATTCAGGTGAAAGAGTACCCACCACCAAAGAAATATTTCTTATTAAAAAACCTAAATGGAAGAATGTAGAATGTTGGGAATCTGGGCAGAGTAAAAGCAAAACTATTGAGAAATAGTGGAAAAAGTTATATATGGTATATCAAGAACAGACTAAGTAGTCAGCTCGAAAAATAGGTTCTGTATGTTCTGATAAATGTATCCTCTCTTGTATGAAGAAACTATCAGAAAAATACAGTATTGAATGAATGGAGAAATGCACACAGAGTGCAAAAAAATTCTGGTTTTATTCTTTGTAGTACAGAAATTTGTCAATGTTTCATTCCTTAGCTCGCAGATCGTCACATGGTATCTGCCAGACTGTTTAAAACAACATTTACACACACGTCTGGTGCTGGGAGATGGTATCCTGCTTTGTGGCATATCAGATGGTGGAAGCCATGCACTGCGAACCTGGTCAACACATGTCTGATGTCATAATTCGGTCTCTTCCAGTTTTGTTTCGTCATAGCGTCCGTGACAAAAGTCTTCCCAAATTTCATCTCTCATAGCTAGTTCCTTTAACATAGTCTTGTAGCTGGGAGTTGCTGGGAGTAGGCATTTCATTCTTATTTCTTCAATACAAAATGGTTCTCTTATCATGGTGTATACTAGATGTGAGGGTGTAAATGTGGATACACACAGGGCTTTCTCTGGGTAGGCTGTTTTGACTTGATATTTATTCCTTTGAAATATATCCATGGGAAGATGTTTTCTATGCCATATGTGGCGACACAATACAGTATTCAGCTGTTCACAAATTACTGGGCGTTAGGATTGTTCCTAAGACAATAGGACTTTTGAGTCCATGCATTGAAACAATCATTCTCAAATACAATAAAATCAGGTAAACTGATGTAACAAAGTGCCAGAATGCTTTTGTTTAATCAGTGATAATTGAAATTATGAAATGCAGAAAATAAGTTAATTTTTTTAATCGATTTCAGGGTTAAGCTCCAGATTGATTCATAAAGCAGGGCTTATGGAAGAACAAAGGTCTAGCTTTTTTTTTTTGTCAGATTAAAATCGTCCAGCATCAGCAGAACTATACAGATTTGTGATATGTTGACAATCACACACTCACATAAAAATAAAAAAATAAAACCATGTCAAATTGGCCGGCTACCGGGTTTGAACCAGGTACCTCCAGAATGTGAGTCCAAGACGTTACCATCTCAGCCACCTCGCTCGGTTTAACAGTCTAATTTGATAAGCATATGTGAAGGAATATTATGTGGGTAGCGTTATTTCCCAAAGTATTGCAACTTTCAAAGCTATATATGAACAATGTAAAACAATGTTGTCAAGAGAACTGATTTGCATTTCATAAATTCTTTTTAATATACTGTACTATCATAAAATAGGCACTAAATTGGGCATTGCTCTGGTACCGGTCATCAGATTTGCTCCAATATAAATAGCTTCCCATGGACGTTATAAATACTTATACCAAGTTTCATGAAAATCCGATTAAGCATATTTGAGTTTTTGTGCACGCACACACAGACAGACAAACAGACAGACATTTTCCCGTACCCCACACAATCTCATAAAGTATCATTCTGGCACTTAATAACAATAACGAATCTTTGTAATAATTATCTAATAAATAATTTATGCACCTTGTAGTAAACACCTAGTGCTACAATTAGCCCAATTCTCAATTCCATAGATTTTTCCCCCTTAATGAAGTTTTTAAAACATGTGGTTTTCTGAACTTCCTGTAAAATTGTCATTTTGGCGGTTATGTCGATGTTCTTCCGGAACAGCAATATTAGCTCCTAACTCAATTGGGTAATGTTAAAATCTAGTTATAAAGAAAATAGCCAATTGGATGAATATGAAATTATTAGAACACTTAGACCTTTATTTATGGCTTAGTGACTAATAAGCCTGAGCAGCAAAATAATTCAGAATGTATTCAAAATTTGGTTTATCTGACCTCTGTCCCCATTGCTTCAGATAAGCAGGATTCTGCTGCATATCTAACACTTCTATAGCACTGCATTTGTACTTTTGCACTAGCAAAGCAGTATACATTACTGTTGTTTGCTTTTGAGTGCAGCCAACTAATTGTGAAGTCAAATTAAAGGCCTATACATAGTATGTAGAATTGGAGCTCCTTACTATATATTAATTCATTTCATTTCAAATTATGGTAATCTTGTAAATCAACTAAACTGTAAAACATACTAATCTGTCAAATTACCTCTTGTAACAATTTTTTTTTCACTATCTTAGCTCTTTCAATATGTAACCACCTTTATATTATTTTTGGCCACACTCTTTAACAATTATTTCATATTTATGGCTGCTGTTTTAACTAATTTAATAATCACTAAATGAGAGGATAGTAAGAGAACGACAAGAAAATATAATTTCAACATAACTTACTACAGTATTATATGGCTCACCTGATTTGAGGCTGATGGAATATTGAGTAGTATGGTAAAATTCTTTACAATAAGCTAGTCTGTAAGTAATTTATGATTGCTCTGAGCATCAGATACTTTTAAATACAAAACTGCACAGAAACTGTTAGATTATATAAATGAACGATCAGTTTAGAAGCCTTGCCAAATATCTCTTAACTCATTTCCCAAATAAAATCAACAACACAAATAATTTGTCACAGAACGGAACACATTTAATACTAATATAATATCTAGAAAACCTGATAAATAGTTTTTGACAAACAACAAAAAGCAAGAATTATCTTCCAACAGCCTCAAAGAATTTGTTAGTTCTAAGGCACAGAAAAGAAGGGTAAGAGATTGCTACAGTATCTTATTATTAAAGAAAAGAGATGTGATTGATTCAGCAAGAAGCCAATGTCAAGCTTCAACTTAAGCAATCAAGGGTTAACATCCATATGACCACAACCTCCAACTTGGTATACTTAAGAGCAGGAAGGGTTAGTAATACATGAATATACGAGCAGTCCACAATCCACTTGCAAGTTCTACCTTAAATGATGGACTGTTTGGGGAACTCCGGTTCGTGAGCTGGTTGTTGAAGGGAAACCAAAAACAAAATTCATTAATTGGTTTCCCAAAAAAAAAAATCACAAATATGGTTAAAACAATAATAGGGATGAAAGCTGCAAGCATATTAAAAATGTCTCCACACAATTTTATCAAACTTAAAATCATAAAAAGTAGTAAGTAAAAAATATTGTATTACATTAAAAATATAGTATATACAAATGGTTAAAACGGTGTCAGTTTATCAGCTCTCTGAAACTTGAACATCTTAAGTTCAGAACTGCCAATGAAAGATAAAAACACTTTATTTTAATAAAAAATACTGAATTCAATGCTGAACTTTAATATCAGATGTTCTAATAAGCATCATTACAGAGAAAATGGCTCAAACTTACTGGTAATATGTTTAATATTGCTAACTGACCATCTTAAACTGAGGTATAAGATGAGAAAACCTATTTGGATGAATAATACAAATTATATTAAAAGATAATTTTTCCTTGACTAAGTGAAGTGAACACGAAACTTCTGCAACTAGAGAACTTTCTAACCTGAAGAAACATCCATGGCTTTATTAAAATCAGTTAACTTTTTCATTTACCATGCATAGAGCTAAAATTACAAAATTTCAGAATTTCATAAGATAAAAAAAAAAGTTGCGAGTTACAAACCCATCATACTGCATTATAAAAAAAGAAAATCTACTCATGAGTTTGTATGGGTTGTCATGTTACATTTAGCATATCGATAGGTTTTCATAGATGCAAAAAATTTGCTGCTCATATTAACTATAAGTGGGCAAAAACATGTTTGTATAGTTGCATAAAGAAACAATGACTGGCACTTTCACAGCTCGCTTGAGCAGTCGGCATGCAGGGAACATAAGCATCAGATGGGAAATGTGACAGAGTAAGGGGTTACCTTATTATTCGCTAAATTTAATTTACTAGCTAATTTTTACATAACCACTACTTATCATTTTCACACTTCAAAGCTATTTCATTTTTTAAGACATTGTAAGGGACAGTTATATTTGTTAGCCTGTGTGGGTGTAATAGAAGTGTGATCACTCAATTTGCGCAATTAAACAAAGACTAATTTTTCACCATGCACAGCAAAACAAAATATTAATGCTTCGATCAACCTGTTCGTCAAGCTCACATCTCTTGTCCAGACAAAAATCTTTAAGTGTTCAGAACCTGGACTAAACATACTTTGTACTGTGCCCGTCATTAATGGCCAAAGTAAATAAATTTAAATTAACTAATTAAAATAGAACAAAAGATCATTTTGCTAATTCTAATCACTTAAATAGGTACTATTACAAATATTATAAATAGTTTCGAACTTAACACAGTGAAGTGAATCAATATTTTATTAATATGAGTTGATTAACACACTTGGACTTCAGTTACCAACTAAGTGGTACTTGGTAAATGACAATGATTAACACACTTGGAATTCATTTACCAAGTACCACTTACTCGGTAAGTGAAGTGCAAGTGTGTTAATCAACTCATATTAATAAAAATAAGGTACTAATTACTTCACAAGCCATGCTGGTATTCAAGCATGTGATCAGAGGAAGGTATTATTCATTATTATAATATTCTAAGGAATGAAAGAGATAAGGCAGCTACACATGGGCCTATACAGGAAGTGGGGACTTTCCCTTTCAAGACTATGACAGCCGATGGAACTGAGCGTGGTAAATAGGGAAGACCTCTCTCCCTCCGACAGCTATGCGAGGCTACTCAATATCTTGAATTTACAAGATTTGCAATTTATTTTCACACACTTGCACTTAATATGAGCAGCTAAATTTTTGCATGTATCTATCTGTAATGAATACCTACCAGTATGTTAAATTTGAGGGAAGATTGCAACATTAAAAACCATACAGTTCCCTTGTCAGTATCACCACCAGATTACATGTTAGTAGCAATAAGGTTATAATACCCAATTTTTAAAATTACAACACTTGGGAGTCTAAAGTTTACAATCATCAACTTCCACATACCCCAACAAAACTACACTAAAACTACTGGAAATACAATAAGGACACAGGGACAACAGGCAATCATGGCAGAATTAACTATAAACCATATGCTAGTTTGATATATGTGATACTTTCTGTGCTTTCTGAAAAACATGTCTAAAATATTTACATGAAATAGTACTCTGTTCCTTTTACAATGCTCATAAAAGAAACTGCTGGCTAAAAAACTTACTAAAAAATAGTATTCAATACAACATTAATGCATATTAATTAGATTTTTTTACAAAAGGCATAGAAGAGCACTTAGATATATAATACAGAAGTGAACTCTGCATCCTTACAGGAAAACAATTACAATATTAAGACTGCTGAATGACTTAAAAGAAAGCACTCGGGACCATGACCTCTCGAAACTTCCCAATATTTACTGCACTTGCTTGCTCTTGTAGCCTCTAGTTTGGTTGGCTTCCGCTACATGTCACTTGTGAATTGTAATACTTGTAGCACTTTGTACAATGAAATTCCAATAAAATTTTTGTACGGCACCATGGCACGGTTGGCAGCATGAATGCCTTCCAACCAGGCAGCCCAGCTTGATTCCTGATATGAGCAGATTTTTTAATCTGAACCCAAGGGATGGACCTAGGAGAGGTGATGGTGAGTTAATGGTATACACTTCTAATCACTAGTCTGTGCACCAAATTTACCAGGTTCAATCCAATCCTCTACCCTGTGCATAATATGATTGAGGCATTTTGTCATTATTGATAGTGAATCATCCCTCGAATGGGGACATTAAGCCTGGTGGACCCTTTTGTGTCTTTTGACAAAAGTAAGCTATTGCTGGCACCGGGTCTCCCCTCCTCCCTTCCTCATCTCACCATCAACCACTATACACACTCATCTCTCTACATCTTATACTTCTTCCAGTTACACATCACCAACATAATGTGGTCTGTCCTAGTGGTGCATAACTCAAAAATGGGCCACACACTCATCTTCCATCCACCTCAGTGTGGAGCACAAATGGCTCAGGGCAACGGGGTTGGCATTCGATACACATGTTGACACACATTAGAACATCCGTTCCAGTGGGCTGCCATGTGCTACCAAATCTGCCTATCTGGTAGTTTGTGGTTTATCAGCAACTCCACCCTCCAGATACCCCATCTGGAGTCTTCCAGATTGAATTTATATTGAATTTGGAGGTCCTTACTATTCTCAATACACCTCTGTGCAAGACATGCTTCTGTTTCCTGGGGTTGCAGAGCTTGTTAATGAATTATATGAAACTTCTGCTGTATCATTTTATTATGACTCGATTCTGGAATTACTTTATAAATACTAGGGATGAAAAGCTCTGCCAATATATAAGTATACCACAAATGATTAATTTCGAACTTTTTTTTTATCTTTTGTTTCATTATATAAAAAGCACACACACCTCACTGATCGCTATGTTTCTTATATACATTCAAAAATCCATTTTGGGGAAAAAATCCTATGCCTCTGGACTTCAAGATTACAACTGCAAAATGTAAACAATGTGGTAAGTAATTCTACATTCTGCTGTGTTTGTAGTGCAATTGTTATATGCACAAATTAATGTTTACTCTTACATACAGCCTGAATTATCCAATTCATGATTATGATATAAGGTACAAAAAACATAAAAATTACATTTTTACAATTTTGGTTCTACAATGTGAAAAATTTCCAGCACTAGGCACTAATTTTTAAAATAACTTCCAAAATTTTAGATATACTAAGACAGAAGACGTAATGTTAACTTTTACAGTAAAAATACATTTGGTGAAACTTAATAAATGGGTAAAAGAGAGGAATTTTGTCTATTGCAAGCTATCTGGGATAAAGGGATTAACATGTCCAAAAGAAACCAGAACTTATACATACCTTCTCCAGAGTTCTCTCGTAAGTTCTAACACTTTCAATCAAGGAAATTGCAAATGGGTATAGCTGATTTGCCTGATGAGCTTTGTTTACTATTGCTAGAGGCACACGGAATCCCAGATTCTTCAAGTTTCGCACCTATAAACATACACAAATTTTATAAGCATATCAAATAATTACATTACAATTAAAAACATTTATTAAATAGACAATGACAACTAGCTTCAGTAAACAAATTATGGTAACCTTTTAATGATAAAGACAGTATGACAGTAATTGTAACTACTTCTATTTCTCCTTAACTGTCTCATTGAATGAAAAAATGTATCATATACCACTGGTTATTCTGAACAACAAAAGTGATCCCACCTTCAACCAAAATACCATTTATTAAGTGCCAGTATGGTACTTTATGAGATTGTGTGGGGGAAGAAAAATGTCTGTCCGTCCGTCCGTGTTTTTTTTTTTTTTTAAGTTCACTTTATTTACTACATGTTCCATTACAGGGGGTGTGGGTGTGGGTGTGGGTGTGGGTGTGGGTGTGGGTGTGTGTGTGTGTGTGTGTGTACGCGCGATAACTCAAATACGCTTTATCGAATTTTAATGAAACTTGGTATACGCGTTTATAATGTCCATGGGAAGAACCCTATTGATATTGGACCAAATCGGTTCACCGGTACCGGAGTAAAACCCAATTTAGTGTCTATTTTAAAGGCGCCATAACTCAACACGCTTTATCGGATTTTCATGAAACTTGGAATACCTATTTATAATGTCCATGGGAAGACGTCTGTTGATATTGAACCAAATCGGATGGCCGGTACCGGAATAATGCCCAATTTAGTGCCTTTTTATGGTATTATATAGCAAAAGGTGCAATAACTCAAATACGCTTCATCGGATTTTCATGAAAATTGGTATATGCATTTATAATGTCCGTGGCAAGAAGCCTACTTATTTTCGACCAAGTCGGTTGACCGGTACCAGAGTAACAACTAATTAAAGTAACATTTTTTTAATCATGTCTATACTACAATGCCGCATTTTTAATCATTTGAGGGCTTTGTCTGCAGTGCAGTCAGATGTTTGTTTACTTCGCTGATGTAGTTACACGAATACTGTTATATACAGTAGGTGCATTACTGTGAAATAATTAGCGGAGTTATATGCCACTGAATTTTGTGAAATGTTGACATATTTTAAGAATTTCAAGTTGCAATGAATTTAGATTTGACAATCAACACTATTCCTTCACATAAGCTTATCAAACTACATCGTCAAATTGACTGAGTTAGCCGAATGTAACGTCTTGGATTCAACAAAAGCATACTGGCACTTTGTTATATCAGTTTACCTGATTTTATTAATTTTTGAGGTATTCCCTGCGGTCTGTTAAATCATAAGCAACATCTGATGCTGGGATACCTACAAGGCAGAACAACATCCAATAATGTAAGAGGTGTTTACTGTATATCATAGATGTGCAATCACTGAATCGTAACACAATTTGAGTCACAGTCTCAAAATTGAGTTACTGTGCCATGCAGAGGAACAGTCAAACTGTGGGGGATTAACATTTACATGTGTAACCCTTTGCATGAGAAATTTAACATCGTATTCTACGGACCATAAGATGCACTTTTTCCTTGAAAACAGAGTCTTGAAAGTTGGATGCGTCTAACGGTCCGAAGTACATTAAAAAATTTAAATTATATGGTAAATTTTGCTGGTAATATAGTTATAAACAAGGTGTTGTAAACGATAAGATAGTTACAAATTTTGGCACAGACTGTACATCAGTGCACTTGTCACAATCGTAACATGAGAGTAGCTGGAAGGCAGGTATACAATGCGAAAGAAGGAAATGTTGAGCTCTTTTATAAGAAAGGAGTTGTCTCCACCATATGGTTTAAATGAAGGCAATGACTTCAACCTTGTCCCATTACACTTACTGTATGCTGAATTGAGGGTCAGAGGGGTGTAAAAGTACTTTCAGTCTTTTACTAAAAAACAGTTCAGTTAAAATTTATGCGATCCCATCTGTACAGAAGTGATTTTTGTACAATGTTGGTTTTAAGTTAGAAGTGATTTACGCCGATTCCATTGTACAAGGTTATCATTTGTTTATGGAATGAAGTACTCATATATTATTCCCTTTATTTTTTTATTATTTTGTATTTTTGTATTTTTTTAGAATCACATTAAATTTTTTATCCTAAAATCAAGTGCATCTTATGGTCCAGAGTCTCTTTTAGTCCGTAAAATATGGTATATTAAATCCAATGTTTTCTGTAGTAGCACTGAATTTAATATATTACATTCACGTCAGCCTGCCATTCTGGCGACAGAGTGCACAAAATTGATACTAGATGTCATGGGAAGTCCTGTAGTGAATCCCCTTCATCACATGATTTCCTCATGGATTGCATCAGTCAAGGAAATATAAATTATCTTGAAGGGAAGCAGTAAATTTTTCTTTACTCTTTCTTCGGTTGTTAGCTCAAGAGCCTATACGTTATATGTTTCAAATTTGCCTGTGTGTTAATTGGCGCAATCTGCCATTCTTTCCCGCGTGTTTTTGTCATTTCCTGTGTGGGCACCTGCTTACGGCTTCCCCACGCCAGTTAGTCGTGATCAAGATGCAGTAGCGTACAGGCACGTGTTTCGATTGCTCCCATCCGCTGGACAATATTCACTCTGTAAGCTTAGTACTCATCTTATTTCCACACCATTTCGCTCCTTAAGTATTAGGCAGCTCAAGTGTGAGATTCCGGGACTCATATTGTATTTTCGGTGCAAATTACAATTATCCCCATTGTGTTAATGGCCTAGTCGCCACGTGTGTTCGTAACAAAGAAACTTGGTACTAGCGCCTATAGAATCTACTTGGCGGGAGTGGTGTATGACTCCTAGCAACAGTAACTGTATCTAACTACATCTATTGTTATCCTGTGTTAAGTGTTTATATAATTTCACCTATTCAGAGTTCAGGCTTCCTGAATATATATTATTGCAACAAATCAAAATCTAAATCTCTGATTCAGCGACCTAAGTCCTAGCTTTCCTTGTTTAGTTTTAAGTGGTTTAAATACCTGGTCCTCCGAAAAACCTATTAGTTATCCTATCATCGGTATTTATTTACTGTCTTGTTAGTGAAATGGCATCCAAGACCGTGCAAAGTGACGAACAGCTTAACTCTGTAATAGATTCTGTATTAAACGAAACATATTAGTGACTTTAATAAGGGTGAGGAAGAATTTATACCAGACGATGCTACTTAGAGCAATGACGACACAAGTGGCAGTGACACGATAAATGCAGGCTGAGTAGTTTTGACTGTATAGATGTGACTGATTCAGATCCAGGCCCATCCAAATTTACAAAATCAATCAAGGTCCCGTATTACCAACTCAGTTCAATGGAAACACAGATCCATAGAATATGTTTTATTCTTTGATGATTAGATCTTGGAATAAAGTGGAGTATCCCTTATGCCACTATTCTTGTAACTAAGTCCCACAGAAATTTTTCTATTATCTCCTACTTACCCCAGCTGTGAATATTATCCTCAAAACAAGGCAAATGTTTGATGTTATGCAATATTGCATGTATTTTAGGAAACATTTAATAATTTACAGGATTTTTTAATTTTAAGGAGAATCTGCCACATACAGCCATAAAATTCACTGCTCGCAAAGGGTTAAATACAGTCAATTCTGAACATTTCTGAAAGATATGGGTGAACATTACGAATATTTAAATTACTACAGTGAAGTCAGGTGGCTCAGTCGATGCTGGATGAGACAAAGATTCTTTGAACTTCATGCGGTAATTGCCGAATTCATACGAACACAGAGATTACCTGTTCCCAAGTTAGAAGACAAGACTGGTTAAACAACCTTGCCCTTCTAACGAATATTTGTGAATATAATACTCATTTGCAAGGGAAAAAATAATCAATGAATACGGAGGTGTGTAAGCACTCATTTCCAAGCATATAAAACTAATGCAGGTCTTTAGTAAGTTGAATGAACTAACCCATGAAAACACATGTACCTATCACCCACAGTGTTTTTATCTGTTAACTTTAGTGTTTTATTTATTTTTAATGTTATGACAAGTGTTCTTTTACGAAAATGTGCTTTACTAATAAGACCATGACTTTCAATTTTAAGACACTGATGATAGTAGTGTAGCCGAAAGGTCTAGGATTTTTTTTTTAATGAGAAGCTTGAGCTGCTGGTGTCAATTCTAGATAATTGTGTTTGTTACTCAGTATCATGACTCTGTCAATACTCCAGAATAGCAAACTGATTTCTACATAGAAAGTGAATTAATTAATTAATTCAATAATAAAAGTAATGGTCCATTGGTAAAGAAGTAATGATGCCACAATCTTTTTTTTAATCTTCCTAATATGATTTAATAATCTCAAACCTGAGGAATCTCTTTTCTATAGAAGAACCCTAGCCAACAGGAGAAATAAAATTAGCTTCTAATTATGTATAAAAAATGAAAATACTCATCTTCACACATTTCGTGTAAGTAAAAACTTAATATGTGAAGATGAATATTTTTATTTTTAATATTTAATATGACACTTCACAATGTTTTCCTTATTAATTTAATAAAAAATAGCTTCTAATTAATCATTCTACAGCTATCATTCCAATCTCTCTATGATCAGTCTTAATCCTATCCTCCCACCTAAATCAAGATATGAGGTCATTCCACCTCAATTCATCCAGGGCATGTAACCCTTCGGTCTCAGATTTTGATGAAAATTTGTAGTGTGGTTCCCATATGCATGAGAAACAAAGATATGAATTTTTAGCTTCCTGTCTGTTATAGATTCGAAGATACACTTCTTTGAAAAAATCATGTTTTAGGAAGAATAGAGCCGGGACCGGAGTAGGTTTTCTGTGCAGACTATTACGTTTTTGCTTCTACCATGCCTGTGAATGTTAGCAGAACCATAACACATGAACATTCCAATGCAAAAATGACTGCTAAGTTCAAATCTGGTGTCAGAATTTGTCTAACACTTACAGAAATGTTGTTATGGGCACGTAAACTTAAAAATTGAAACTCTAAAAAGGCAGTCACGTCTCCTCATAAAAACCATGATATCTCAAAAAGTAAAGTAGGTACAGGTAAATGCTTTGCATCATTAGAACGAGCAGGAAATTTCCATCCAGAACAAAGAAAAAAAACTTGTGGGAATTTGTTAGATGAATTTTTTTTCTGCACATATGTAAAAATAGAATATTTGAGTATGGATTACATACATATGTTGAACAGAATTTCCAGATAATTATGAAGCTACAGTCTTACAAGCCAAAGTAATTCAGTGTTATAATCAGTTCTTACATTAAGTGCACAGAAATCAATTACCACAATAATAACATTTTTACACGGTAAGTTAAACATAATACTTTTGCAGCAGACCTGTTACATTACATTACATTACATTAATTTGTTAACAGCTCGATACCCAAATTATTAAGTGTACTGCCAATCCAAAAATAAAAATAGACCACAGATGTCATTTTAGATAGGCCTATAGATGTGCTGTACATCAAGTATTGATTATAGAAGATATTTATGAGTGGTGATAAGTAAATATTCACAGTTAATAGATATAATAACATGCCTATTACATTTGTAAGGACAACTTACATTGGAGCTAACAGATTGTTGCACTGATATATAATGATCTGTTACTTTATAATAGTTAGGCTACTTCGTCTTCATGAAGTAGTAGGCCTACGCATCACATTTAGTAGTACAAACTGGTGGTGCTACACTGATGTTCCAACTGAGGGTTGGGAAGGAATTTGTTACATAGAAGTCTTTGCAATATATTTGTTCCATTTTTCCTGAATTTCAGCAGTACATTTACGGCAAGTTATCTAGTGATAGCATTGGAGGTGCTGTCAAGAGAACTGTCACCAAGGCCAGAATGCAACGGCCATACAAAAAACAAATACTGGAGCCAAAGCAGATGTTCGATTTCTGTAGCCAGCAGTTCTCAAAAATTATATTTCAATTTATGTCTGCAGCAGAAGTGGAAAATTTTCACTAACTGCAGAGTGAAAGATTCAAAGCAGGGAGTAGGGTTGCAGGAACACAAAGTTTTCATCATTTCATACCTCTATCTTGTATCTTCGGAGCGAAACGTCTGAGCACAGAT
This sequence comes from Ectobius pallidus, assembly GCA_964059195.1. Classification (NCBI taxonomy): domain Eukaryota; kingdom Metazoa; phylum Arthropoda; class Insecta; order Blattodea; family Ectobiidae; genus Ectobius; species Ectobius pallidus. The sequence goes on from CAXKWD010000006.1 coordinate 79,692,501, forward strand.
GATCATTTGTCTATAATCTTCCAGTTTTCAGATGCAGAACTCACAGTACATGAAACTGTAAAACTAAACAGCTTTGTTTGTTGTGTATACGACAAAAATGGTATATTGGTTTAATTAATGAAGTAGATGCAGATGAAGGAGATGCAAGTGTAACATTCATGCATCCTATATAATGGCCCATCTAAGTTACATCATATCATTGGCCAGAGAAAGAAGATAAGTGCTGGGTTCCATTCAGTCACATCTTACTACATGCACCCATTCCAGATACTGCAACAGGTAGACAGTACCAGATATCTCATAAATGTACTGCTGAAATTCAGGAAAAATGGAACAAATATATTGCAACAAACAATGTAACAAATTCCTTCCCAACCCTCAGTTGGAACATCAGTGTAGCACCACCAGTTTGTACTACTAAATTTGATGCGTAGGCCTACTACTTCATGAAGACAAAGTAGCCTAACTATTATAGAGTAACAGATCATTATATATCAGTGCAACAATCTGTTAGCTCCAATTTAAATTGTCCTTACAAATGTAGTAGGCATGTTATTATACCTATTAACTGTGAATATTTACTTATCACCACTCATAAATATCTTCTATAATCAATACTTGATGTATAGCACATCTAGGTATAGGCCTATCTAAAATGACATCTGTGGTCTATTTTTATTTTTGGATTGGCAGTACACTTAATAATTAGGGTATCGAGCTGTTAACAAATTAATGTAATGTAATGTAACAGGTCTGCTGCAAAAATATTATGTTTAACTTACCGTGTAAAAATGTTATTATTGTGGTAATTGATTTCTGTGCACTTAATGTAAGAACTGATTATAACACTGAATTACTTTGGCTTGTAAGACTGTAGCTTCATAATTATCTGGAAACTCTGTTCAACATATGTATGTAATCCATACTCAAATATTCTATTTTTACATATGTGCAGAAAAAAATTCACCTAACAAATTCCCACAAGTTTTTTCTTTGTTCTGGATGGAAATTTTCTGCTCGTTCTAATGGTACAAAGCATTCACCTGTACCTACTTTACTTTTTGAGATATCATGGTTTTTATGAGGAGACGTGACTGCCTTTTTAGAGTTTCAATTTTTAAGTTTACGTGCCCATAACATTTCTGTAAGTGTTAGACAAATTCTGACACCAGATTTGAACTTAGCAGTCATTTTTGCATTGGAATGTTCATGTGTTATGGTTCTGCTAACATTCACAGGCATGGTAGAAGCAAAAACGTAATAGTCTGCACAGAAAACCTACTCCGGTCCCGGTTCTATTCTTCCTAAAACAAGATTTTTTCAAAGAAGTGTATCTCCGAATCTATAACAGACAGGAAGCTAAAAATTCATATCTTTGTTTCTCATGCATATGGGAACCACACTACAAAGTTTTATCAAAATCTGAGACCGGAGGGTTACATTTCACTTTTTTTCTGGATGAATTGAGGTGGAATGACCCTAATGGCACTATGCTAATTCAAATCTGACCTATATAACCTTCCAAAATTTGGTCTGTATTTGGTAACTAAAGGGGCTGTCACACTGGATCGATCGAGCTACAGTGACCGACCGATATAACGAACCAATAGACAGCAGTGGTACCAGTCACATAGCATCGATCGCCAGCGATCAACAATGAGCGAGAGGGATCAACTGGTCTGTGAAATCAAACCTGTCCATTTTTCAATTGACAGTCGATGGCAAATGGTGGCAGAACTTCGAAGCTTCGTACCCACCTGAATTTCAGAATTGATGCTGGAAGATTTAACTTACACAATAATGTCGTTCTAGACTCATATTTGAATGAAACAGAATTGCACGAATCATTTAAGACACTTAAAACGATATCTTCTTATGTAATTTAACTGCACAAATACCAATATACATCGAGTTGTAGCATCTAGCAGTGGGCTATCAAACTACAACAAACTCTTTGCTCGGCCGACTGATCAAGCTTGAAGTAAACAGATGTAGCCTGAGATAATAGGCATAATATTAAACTCTACCTCCCAACACATGTAGTATGATATTGTGCAGGAGATAGGCAGATGTAGGCATAATAAGGTAATATACTTTACCTCTAATATACAGTGATGAGTAGACCTAGTAAAATCATATAGGTACTGTACATAACCTATAATATTTCCGTTGATCGATGACGCTCAATGCAGTGTGACAAGAAACAGAAATTTAGTCGAGAGCGCTTCATGGCAGTCTACTGGTCTTGATCGATCGAAGCTCAGTGTGATAGGCTGCTAAAAGTAGTACTAAAGTAGTGTATCCACTGACCTGCAAGCTCATCCTGCTTGGGACGAGTTTATGTCACTACCTTGCATTTAAATGTTCTAATTCAAGACTCCTTCTGCAGTGTTAACACATTACCCTATACCACAGTTCTGAGCCATGAGAATAATACAAGTCAATTCATACCCTCATGGCTGCTAGACAGGTTTGAGCCAACAATTCATTTTCTTCTAGTTCTAGTTTTCTTATACCATTTTAAAGCTAAAGTAATTATCTATCAATTGGTATGTGCTATATAGATTTTTAATTTATAAATCTATATGAAAATCTCAAATCAAGTGACAGTAGAGTCACCAAAAATAATAAAGACAAAGGAATACGTTTGGAAATGGACTGAAACTGGGGATAGACAATCAAAATTTTATCTTACATCAAACCCTGGGATAAAACCAGTCATAAATCATTATCTTCCCCATGAACCAAACATAGCAGAACTCATGGTCCAAGACTCACTCTGGGATCAAATAGCAAGAGAAACTAACAGGTTTGGAGTATAACTTTATAATAAAAATCCTAATTCTCCTACAGGAAGTAGAGGTTCCCTACAACATCAAACAAAATATAAGCTTACTTTGCCTTATCCATCTTCACGGCCTAGGGGGAAAAAATTACATATAAAATTCCCATTTTTGTCTGAAAATAGTAGTATTTATACATGCGCCAAGTGTTAATAAAAAATAAATAAATGAAGTAGCTTGCCGATGGGTTTTGGACATCTGCGAACAACTACTGGCATTACTGTTTAGCATAACTCGAATTCCAAGTTCTCAGACAACAGCTGGAAAGATATAATGACAAGAGCACAATAACATGTATTTCCTGAACTTAGCTTACTTTTAATTTTCATGTCTAGTTTATCTAAAAATGTATTTTAAATTTACTAACAGCATAGCGCATGGAAGGAGAAAGTGAGATCACTAGCAGAGCTTCTATGGTCCGGCCGCAGCGTGGCGTTAGCATCGCTAGTTGTTGTCAAAATATACGCATCAAATAGCAGAATACGGGAGAGAAACATCAGACAGAAGTTCAGTTTCGAAAGAAATAATTTAAAATTATTAATATCATCTCAATACTTCAAAAAGGCCGTGCGGACGGCCTCTATACATCATATAGACCTATACATTACCAAATATAATTTTTTCTCACGAGTAGAGTTTTAAATTTATGAAAAGGAAATGTTTACCAGGCTGTAGATCAAGTTTCACTCTTTCAGAATATGCATTTGTAGGCACATGTAATATAGTTTTTAAGATATCGCATTATGATTTTTTTAAGTTAAATTTTCGACTCCATTTGAATGATGTTATTATGCCAAACTTTATTTTTTGCAGTTTTAGCGAATGATTCAATAGCACAATATATCTTCCACATGTGAGGTCTTGGAATTTTGATGGACATGTCATATATATATTAGGAAACCTTTGGTATTTCTTTCAAAAGGGGGAAAAATAAATTAGTTTGCAACACACTTTTGAAAGCAACAGCGAATGTTTAATCAGTTCAAGTATTTCCAGTTTTTGATTACATCACTTAGTGGGTGCCAAGGCTGTAATGAAGATGCAGTAAAGTACCACAAAGCAAAAACGTCGAAACCTCAGAGGTGTTGTGTTTACTGTTACAGGAATGTGATGTTGATCTCTGCCTTGATAAGCCTTACCAAACCAAACGAAATCAATAAGATATGTGGCGTAATTAAATTATGTATTCTGTTTTGTAGTTTTTCTACAAAAATGAAAGTTGTGTGTTAGGCCTATATCTGATCTATTAATGGGCCTATATCTTATCTATTATTATGCCTTGAAACAATCTCTTCAAGTGAGATTCTGAGAGGAAAAGGGAGCAAAACGTGTTTGATCCTTTAGGGGATCTAATTTTCAGTAACAAACTTTCCAGTACGAGTATCTCATTTCCTTGGCATTTGGCATGTTGCATTTTTTAATCATAAACTTAACTAAACTCCGTGGTGCTAAGTCCCTGGAGGTACGTGGCCTACCACCCGACCGCTGCGTCATCTACCACAGGTAGATGGCAGGATTGGGGGAATGTGGTCAGCATGCCGACACCCACGGCTGTTAATGGTGGTTTTTATGACTGGAGCCGCTACTTCTCTATCAAGTAGCTCCTCAATTTGAATCACGTGGCTGAGTGCACCCCTGCCAGACTTCCCTACTTCAGAAAAATCCGAGGAGGTACCGGGGATCGAACCCGAGCCGACGGATCTGTAGTCTTTTAATCGTAACATCTACGATTATTTTCTGTTTTTTACTTAAATTCTTCATCCATTTTTCATTAAATTCACATTTTTACCTGGCTAGCTTCTTCTCTAATACAAGAATTTTGCTTTCTCGCACCGTGGTGCGAGCTTCACTGTGGTTGGGGAGGATTCAACGTTGCTGTTAAAGTTGAGCCTGTTAAGCTGTTGTTGGAATTAGCACTTTTTATTGCCATTTCTCTAGTTTTGGGCATTTCTCCAACTTTTTTGAGATTTTGATAAATAGCTAGGCCAATTAGGAAATAAGTTTGGAACCTCATTAGGCTTCAAATTCCATCTTAGTCTTTGTATTTCAACTTTCTTTACGTTCACAACAAATGAATCAACCTTAACAAGTAAATCGTCTGAAAAACGGACATAACAAACATAAGATTTGTGATTAAGAAGCCTATCCTTTCTGGGGATTTCCCTCACCCATTTTTAATTTTTTTCACCCTTCGGAGCCTTTTATTTTTGTATGAATATTTGCCAAATCAGTTTCTACAGCCTGGCATATAACAGGAAGGCATTATAACTGATTTTGACTTGCGCACAAATTATTATGTTCGTAATAATTAACAAACAATGCCTACATTCGGATATAAAGACTACCCACATTGTAACAAACACAATTCAAAATTTAAAACACTGCAGAAAAACGCTTTTCAAGTCTTACTAATACGTAACCAGACTGAACTCACAACAACAAGCGACCGTCACGCCATGGTTTCCTTATTTTCCCGCAGTCCCATTCACGGCAGTACCTTTAACACATAGCACGCCACAAGTGATCTCACTTTCTCCTTCCAAGCGCTATGCTAACAGTTTCAAGTCTTGTCTTGAATAATGGCTTCTTCAGTTTATTCCACTGTTGATAATACTGATTTTCATTAGATATACTGGTTACACCTAATAATTACTGCAACCAACAATTTTTCTTGCTAGTGCAATTTGATGAATCCCTCCCTCCTACTGCTTCTAGTAAATTTACAGTAAATCAGATCTCTCTGCTTATTAATTTTGCCTACTTACCTCCTTAGAAAGGGTGATGATTTCTGGTAGGAAGTTCACTTTTAGTTTCAACACGTTACCTCGACCAGTTCGAGAACGCTGGCTGTCAATGGCAAAAATTCGACCAGTCACACCAAGATTTCGTTGCTGAACTTTTCGAGCCCATTCATCAAAAATTTCTTGAGTATTTAACTTTAGTCTGAAACTGTCTCCATCTGCTTTCAGTTTTTGTCCTTCAATATGATTTTCCCAGCCCTTGCCTATAAAAATAAAAACAATAGTAACATACCGGTACAAGGGTTAGATTAACATTTTATTATCGTAATTTTCAGAAGACTAATGGCAATCAAATAATGACTGTTCAAATTATCATTGACAAATTATCCCATGATTTTATACTTTTGTTTTTTCAAGAAAAAGAAATAAAAGATTATTTTGTAAAACTGAGAAGATTAAACTCAAATATAGCTTTTTCTCGAAGTTAGTTTGAATTAAATTTAATAATTTCTTGTTTGGTTGAATTTAAATTCTAGTTTCTAGAATAACAAACTTTCATTTCAAGAAAATTATATAGCCAAATAATAAAACTGCATCGCTCTCTTGATTGCTATCAGTCAATTAAGATAAGGTTCCAGAATTTTATAGGATGTGAATTTATTAAATATTAAATAATACTTGAAATTGATATTCTATGTAAAAAACTTTACTCAAATCAAGAACTGGAACATGTTTCGAGAGCCCTTCACTACTCATTCTCAGCTAACTCCATCTGATGGCAGCTTGACAACAGCATTCCCCAAGATATGAATCAAAATAAATATTTGTTGAATCAAATTATGGATTAAATACAGTAATTATGCTGAGGGATATTTTATATTCTTTCCTTTCAGAAAAAAGTAAGAACAAATACACTACAGTCCTATAGTCATCATCATCAATAGCACGGCAGCCCTTTGTGGGCCCTGGCCTTCTGTAGGAGACTTCGCCATTCCTCTCTCACCAAAGCCACACTTCTCCAGTTCCTTATCCCTAAAATCTGAATGTCTTTCCTCACACTCTCCTCCCATCTTAGCTTTGGTCTTCCAACCTTCCTTGTCCCTTCTGGGGCTGTACTAAAAACCTTCTTAACAGTTCTGTCATCATTAGCCCGTACTACATGTCCAATCCACTGTAACCTCTTTATCTTGATGTAGGTAGTAATGTCTGGCTCCTTAAATAACTCATACAATTCAAAATTGTATCTCCTTCTCCATATACCACTCTCCTCCACTGGTCCAAAAATAAAACGTAATATTCTTCTCTCAAATATGCCCAAGGATCTTTCATCTGCGCTCGTTATCGGCCAGGTCTCAGATGCATACGTCAACACTGGTCTCAATAAAACCTTATACATTAAAATTTTAGTACTTCTAGATATCAGTTGGGATTTAAAATGTCTTCTGAGTCCAAATGAGCACTTATTTGCTAGAAGCACTCTTCTTTTAATTTCTGCACTAGAATTATTTCTAAAATTAATCTCTGAGCCGAGATAGATAAAACTATTGACAGTTTCAAATTTATATGGTCCAATTTCTATATGATCAAGACTGTGTACATTATCATTCCTAATTACTGGCATATATTTTGTTTTATTTTCATTAATTTGCAGCTTCATTTTCCTTGCTGTCCTTTCAAATTCGATAAAAGCTTTTTTCATGGATCTTTGAGTTCTTCCTATAATTATTATATCGTCTGCATATGCCATAAATTGGACCGATTTAAAGAAAATGGTCCCCCTGGTATTAATATCGGACTCTCTTACAACTTTTTCCACTGCTATATTGAAGAGCAGACAGGCCAAGGCATCCCCTTGCCGTACTCCATTATCATACGTTATTGGATCTGATATCATATTTTGGATCTTTATTCTACCCTGGGTTTTCTCCATAGTGAGTTTTACTAGCCTGATCAATTTTTGGGGGATCTGTAGCTCTTCCATTGCTGCATAAAGTTTTCTTCTAACTATACTATCATAGGCTGATCGAAAGTCAATAAACAAACAATGCAGGTTGACTCCAAATTCAGTACATTTCTCAAGCACTTGGCGCAGTATGAAAATCTGGTCAATGGTGGACCTTCCTTTTCGGAATCCGCACTGATAGTCTCCCATAACCCCTTCAACAAATGGTGCCAATTTGCTGAAAAGGATATTAGAAAAGATCTTATATACGACACACAGCAGGCTGATTCCTCTGTAATTAGAGCAGTCCATAACATCACCCTTTTTATGAATTTGGCAGATCAGACTTATTTCCCATTCTTCTGGGATCATTTCGGTTTTCCATATATTAATCATTAACTGATGCAAATGTTTTATACACTCTGCTCCTGCATGTTTCACTAATTCTGCCTGTATAAGATCAAATCCAGGGGCCTTGTTGTTTTTAAGTTTGTCGACCGCCATTTGTACCTCAATAATATCGGGTTCCATCACTTCTGTTTCTGATTCGATGTTTTCCAGGTTTTCTATCCTGAGGTTTTCTATCTCATTCTGATATTTTTGTGACTGTGCATCATCATTTAGGAGCTCACTAAAATGTTGTGACCATCTTTCAAGTATTGTACCTTCAGAATAGTACCTTCCTTATCCCTGCACATTGTGGTCCTAGGTTGGAAATCCTTTCGACTTTTATTCAACTTCTGGTAAAAAGCCCTTACCTTATTTGATTTCTTTAAATTGTCTAACTCCATCAGCTCTTTCTTCTCAAATTCCCGCTTTTTCTTCCTGTGCAGTTTTTTCTCTGTTCGTCTAGCTTCTCGATAGGCTTCCACTGACCCTCTAGTGTGATTTCTTTGCTGCATTCTTCCATAAGCTACGTTTTTTAACTCTGTCACTTGCTTGCATTCATTATCAAACCAATTACTATGACTTGGTTTATCCGTTCTTCCTAGTGTCAATTCAGCAGCACTTGTCAGTACTTTACTGAGATCCTTCCAGACATCACTGACACTCCCACTATCAGTGAGATCTGTTAGACCTTCATTAATCATATTGGTGTATCTGGCAGCAGTTTCCGGTTCTTTAAGCCTTCCACAATTAAATTTCCTCCCTTGTAACCCGATCGTTTTCCTAATATTGGATATCCTGCTTCTAATCTTTGCTATCATCAAGTAGTGATCACCTTTGTAGCTCCTTACATCCATTAAATTAGAAGAATGACAGTCCTATAGTACAATACGTAAACACTTCACGATTTTTCACTATTGTTCTAGCGTCGAAGAAGGGATTCGTAATGATTCCGCCAACTGTTTTTTAATCATACTGGTGTTTTCATCATGTTTACGGAGAATTTCTAATTTTTCTGATATCAACAAAGCATATCTTCATCCTTAAAACAAACAGAAAGTAATGAGTTTTGGATTTCCCTCTTCCAATGATTTGGTCATGAAATTTATCACACAAAAACCAGATGGCACCAGTGTAGCACAGGAACAAGAAATAGCAGTCTGTCATTAGCTGAGGATGGGAAGAATAATGTTTTCCCAAAACTAGTTTGAAAAAATTATTTTAAGTGAAGTCTTATAAATTCCGACTCATTATTACATTATCAATAACTTCACTACCACCAACTTCCTATACAAATTAATAAATCAGAACACTGTTTGGATTTGTAACTATAAATAATACGCTCACTAAGAAATAACAAAACTTACACTTTGTACAGAATAATTTAAAAAAATCTAAAAATAAAGGGAATACTGGAGCAAACAGTATACCTAGAACATCTTCAACTCTTCGTAAGTATGCTGTAAGTTGGCGGTCAATTTGCTTGGCCCAAACAATTGAACCAGAGACAGGTGGTAAATCTCTGACGATGCTCATCTTGCATGATTTACTCTGTGGATACTGAACCTGAAAACATAAATAAAGAAACACTTAACTCATTTTCATTATGTAATGTAGGGTAACTGCATTTATTTTTATTTGCAATTAAAAGACTTTTCTTACTGTATTTTTTCTATTCCTTATAATTCGTATTACAGTACTCACCGAAGTTTTATTAAGATATATTCACTAAAAATGTGAGAAATATATATATAAAAAACACAAGGGCTGTCCAGAAAGTAACAGACTTTTGGCCTGGCCCAGCAGTGGGTGGAACTAGCCTTGCCATTTTAGCGTCAGAGCTTTCCAGTATGTATCCAGCTGTGTTAGCGTGAACATCGTGCCTTTCGTACTTTGTTTGCATTGGAGTGATAAAATGAGCACTGCAATTGAAAATCCCGCCAGTTGTGAAGTACAGTCTGTGATAAGGTTTTTGTTGGTGAAAAATCACAAACCAATTGAAATTTATCGCCAGAATTGTGATTTGTATGGCAAAGGAATAATGAGTGAAAGCCGAGTAAGGCAGTGGTGCATTGATTTTAAAAATGGCCGAACCAATGTTCACAATGAGGACCGCAGTGGTAGGCCTAGTGTTCTGGTGAACTGGTGGCGAAAATCAACAATAAAATCTGTGAAAATTGTTTCACAATTATGGAACTCTCCCAAATTTCACTGACGCTGAACTGCGTGCCGATGTAAAACAGGTGGCGGATTTCTACAGAGAGGGTATTGCTGCTAAACTAACATAACGTTCCTAACCTAACATAACCTGTCACTGACTTAGAATTTACCAATCATTATTTAACTAAATGCAGAAACTTTTTACCCTTCCACACCTTTCACAAAACATCGTTACAACCGTAGTTTATCTGCCGAATTCAATCGGCATGTAGTCATGTTTGTAATATTGGCTACATTGTAGACTTGGTCCCACTCGGTACGACCCGGCTGGGTCGGTGGTCACCTTCTTCTCAAGTTTAGCGTAATAATGTAATTGTAATGTAATTTCAGTGGCAGCCCAAGCACCTGACAGAAAGTGATTGCTGAGGAGTAAAAATGAAGTTTCATCCAGAAACCACTATGGAGCATGGTCTATTCAAACCAAATAATAAAACAAGTACTGATCAGAAATTGAATGTAGATCAGGCTTAAACAAAAAATTAAATGCTTGAAAGGGAAGCTGAAGGAGCAAGCATTCCCCCAATGCCACCCCTGGGCCCTATCCTATAAAAGTATGGATTTATATTACAAGAGCTGTTTACTAGCGATTCGGAAATATAGTATTTTATAAAGTTTTACAACTGTAAACTTAATACTAGTTACAAGAGAATCGGAGACAAACGAAAACGTCACTGTTGAATTGGATAGCTTCCTATATAACTACTACTGTAGCACGGCACTAGTAAAACTGAGCAGCATTTTTACAAATGGATGAAGACTCGTAGAAGAAAATACCAGTGCCCAAGCAGACGTCAGCCATTGGGCTGTTCGAGTTAGTGGATTGGCTTCTAACATCTTTTCTCTGATTTCCCTCTTTTCAGACGATTTAGGTCCCGGTAATAATGCTATCAGTATCGTGATACTATTATTCCGAACTGAACAGTGCAATAAATTTTACAGAAACAAGTTTCATAGGTCTACAAAGATGATTTAAAGTGTTGAGGTGAGACACAGGCGAAGACTTGTTGGTTTAGGTTAGCAATATTCAAGCGCTCAGTGTCGTTTGTGGCTCAGTGGTTAAAGAGCAAAGCTATGGTACAAGAGGTCGCAAGTTCAAACCCCGGTTGTGACTTTTTTTTTTCATAATATTTTTAAAGCCTACTTGCAGTGAAATGTATAAAATTTAAGAATTCACCGCCTTATGTTTATATTTTTTTGTTTTCATAACATTTTAAAAACGTAAGTACAATGTTCCGTATTTTTTTTTTAAGAACTCGCTGCCACTACCTTGTACCCTATTATTTTTTGCTTTAATGTATTTTAAAAAATGTAAATATAGTGTACCGTATAACATTTTTAAAAATTCAAAGCCACTACCTTATGATTGTATTTCTTTTGCCTTGTTTTTAAAACATTAAAATACAGTATTACATATAAGATTTTATAGAATTCATTGCCACTGTCTCGTACTTGTTTGCTTTTATAATATTTTAAAACTTAAATTCAGTGTAACATTATTTAAGAATTCACTTCCACTACCTTGTAGGTAGGGATAGGAATTTTTCGCGATCGCGAATTTAACGATTTTTATTAAGAACTATATTAGGAATGATAATGAGCTTCAACACACACAACAGTACCCTGAAATATGTTTATTGTACTCACGAATTGATGCGAATTTTGCATGAAAGCGCGAATTTTGCTTGAAAATGCGATTTTGTCGCGAATTTTTACTTTAAAGTGCGCTTTTGGCCCAAATTTTACTTTTTTGCGAGAAAAAGCCGGCTGATCTACTGTAGCTGGTTACCCTTTTCCAAGCACCGCCACCTATCGATTATCTCGAATCGCCAAGACTATCGATATATAAATCGATTTAACATCAAAAATATATCGATTTTAATAAACATCGTAGAAGAGGCGTAAAATGCGCAAGTGATGTTAATTTTATTAGCTATGTTTAATAATAATAATAATAATAATAATGTTTTGCGTATTTTGTCATTTTTATAGCGGTACTAGCTGACCCATCAATGCTTCGCATTGTTATTTTATGTATGTTATAATAGGTTAAGTGAACACAATTTAAAGTCGATTAGATGTACTTCTATAAATCGTCAGCCATCCAGCCAACACGGTGGACGTATTTATATTCCACATACTCCTTCACCCGTAGTTTACTCTGATTATTTAAAAAATTTAATCGTTCTGTTTCGATCTTGGCAAACATACAGTAAACAGCTGGGCGGGCTCCGGTTCGAATACTGGTCGGGACAAGTTACCTAGGTAGGGTTTTTCCGGGATTTTTCCTCACCTGTGAGACAAATGTCTGGCAACTTTAGGCTCTGGTAATTTTAGGCCCTAGTGGTCTCCGGATATCATCTGGCAGCCATTATCATCCTCATCCCATCCTCGCCTTGTTCAGAGCGAGTGCGTGAATGATGTATCTCGTCCTATATGTTTGTGTTGTCTCGAGGTGGCCCCGGCATTTGGCTGATCACTCATCCGGGAGGCCCTCCATGTCCTTGTCTGGTCAAAAAAGTATGTATATGATCCATAGATAATCCCTCTCCCGACAGGTCGCGGCCCTGTCAGGCCCGGGCAACGTGGATCGCTTAAATGACCCCAAAGGGAGGGGTAAAAACTAAAGTAAAGATAGAGAGATAATATGATATATAGAAATTAATCAGGAAATTATATCTATTGATATTCTATGAACTACCTGGGGGAAAAGGCGGCCGGTGCGTAAGGCTGACAACCTTACCACCTTCACGTCCCGATTGTCTAAAAATCCGGGAGCTTCAACTGCTTGCAACCGTCCCGATTGTCTAAAAATCCGGGAGCCTCAACTTCTTGGAACCCTGGGCCTCCATGGCCTGTAATAGGGAACACCTTACTTACTATCTTTCGCAATGCAGTCCTAGGCTAACTTAAAATAGTTGATAATCATTTATAGGAATTCTATTGATAGCCTTTCTCATAATTTTATATCTATTAGGCCTACATGAAATCACACTGTCATGCAAAGCCACCTGTGTAGTTTAAAAAAAATTAATGTTGTCATGGGGATTGTGTACATGCAGTATGAATTCCTTTTGGTGAATTTCATAACTTTACAACCCTATTTTGGCCCTTAGAGGTTAAAGATTTTGAAATCCTTTCTTAGTGCGCATCTAGAGCCTATGAGCAATATGTGTACCAAGTTTCACATTCCTAGGCTGTATAGTTTTTGAGAAACTGTGATGAGTCAGTGAGTCAGTGGGTTTTGGCTTTTATATATAGAGATTACAGAATATGCGTGTAATATGAGTTACTCAGAAGTAAAAAAAAATGCTGTAAAATATGGGAATGCAAATAATGGTAACTGAAAGTGGTTATGAAAAATAGAAAAATCGCGCGAAATTCAACAATGAAAGTCATATTAAGTGTAAAGTACAGTTTTCTGTTTTCGTTTCCGTCAGTTTTATTTAATTTTATTAACTTAAGTCAGTTATTACCGGTACTTTCTTTTTCTTATTTCAGGCATATTTCAGCTACGAAATGTGTTACTTTAATATTATGAATATGAGGCAATTGATTGTTTCACTTTGGGGTTAATTTAATTATTTTTCCTTTACATTACTGTTAAAAAGGCAGGTGAGGCTTAAATTCAGGGGTGGCTTATATTCGGATAAATACGGTATTAGGATTTGATTAGTATTAGTATTACGTATTTAGTTCTCCTTGGAGTTTGGCGTCGTGGATGCCGTGTGCATATGCAGACTGCGAAAGATTTTTTTCTGTGAACACTAGCGTATTGAGTGACAGGCGCCATCGTTTGTCCCAAGAGAACGTTTAACTTTTTAGTGAAATGTTCTCTGAAGGATAAACTTTACTTAGCCTTGTACATATTGTGTCTTGATTGAGTTTAAATGTGTATTATTTAGCCTTTTGTAAATATTGTGTCTTGATTGGGTTTAAATGTGTATAAGTTAATTTGATTGTATGGTTTAAGCACATAAAAGGTATGCTTTCCAGTGAACCTGCTATAGTTTTGAAAGTACCGAAAAGTTCAATTGAAACCACCGAATTTCACATTTCAAAGTACCGCTTTCTTCGATTTGAAAACACCGAAAAATTCCTATCTCTACTTATAGGCTATGTGTTTAGTAATTTAAAAATGTAAATACAGTGATTCGTACAATATTTTTAGAATTCACTGCCATTGCCTTGTGTTTTTTTTGTTTGTTTTTGTTATATTTTAAAACTTAATACAGAGTACCATATAGCATATTTAGGAATTCACTGCCACTACCTTACATATTTATGTACTTTTAAAACTTAAATACAGTGGTCCGTATAAGATTTTATAGAATTCACTGCCACTACATTGTGTTTTCTTTTGCTTTTATAATATTATAAAAACTTGAATTTCAAAAATACAATGCCACATCCTTATTTTTTCTTTTGTTTTGCTTAAAAACTGTATCGTTCAACATGTTAAAAGTTCACTGCCACTACGTTACACCTTTTTGCTTTCAGAATATTTAAAAAACTTAAATACACTGTTCCATGTAAGACTTTATACAATTCCCTGCCACTGCTTTGTGAGTGTGTATTTTTTTTTTTTTTTGTAATATTTTAAAAACGTAAATACAGTTTACCGTATATCATTTTAAAAATTCACGCCCACTGTCTTTATATAATTTAATAAATTGTCACAATGATTCAGACTGCAGTCTACTGAATAAAACTTTATGAATGCTCTGTCATTACCTTACATAATTCTTCACCAAGAATTATACAGGGCAGTGAAAGTGAATTCTTAAAATGTAATACATTATCGCTACACTAATTAAAATCAAAATATTATGAAAAAAAAAAAATTAGTCGCGACCGGGGATTGAACCTGCAACCTCTCGCACCACAGTTCAGTATCATAACCACACAGCCACGAACGACATTAGGTACAACGCTTCAATATTGGCAATCTGAAAAGTTAAGGCTTCTCCATGTCGCGTCTCGTGACTTTGAATTGCCTTTGTAGGTCTATGAGATGTGTTTATATAATATTTGTCGTAGTTTTCGGTTCAGAAAAATGGTATGATGATACTGATAACATTAATATCGAGACCTAATTCGCCTAAAAAGAGAAATATGAGAAGAAGAGAGTTTGCAGTCGAATGCACGCAGATGAGTGCAAGAGCGGCCTTCCCTTCCCGGTCATGACATCAGTAATGACGTGGTTTGTAAAGGCGTGCTTCCTTCTACTATACTCCTTTCACATTCACCAGAGGTTTCAAGGCCAAACGTAGCTTCCCTATGATCCCCCCCACTTACCGAACTCGTATGACATCATACCCCTCCAATGCCAGTCACATGACAAGCCAGTAGGGAGTTCCCCTTGGTGTCCAACCTTGCAGGTTATCGGCTCTGGTTTGTTTTTTTGTGTAGAAGTGTTTTCTTGTAGTGATATGGCTTCACATGAGGGTGGAATGAGACGAGAGTCTAAAAATGTGATTTACAATGTGTACAATTACTTCAAGTCCCTTGAAAATAGTGAAGAAAAAGTAAATGAGTTGTTTAGAGATACGCAAAACGTACTCGCAAAAGCGTGTGGCGTATCATTAAGTACAGTGCAACGCATTTGTCAGGAAGCTCAGCAAAGTGCGCCTGATGATGTAGAGGTTCAAGCCCCGGCCCCTGGCCCGTCCTTTAATTCCCCAAGGAAAAAATTAATTCGAGAAAAGCCGGTCACAGAATTGGACGATTTCGAGAAAGACGTTATTCGCCGTTCTGTACAAGAATTTTATGATCGTGGAAGACTGGCAGAATTGCGTTCGTCATGCCGAAGCACTGCAAGAAGACGATTTTGTAAAAGAAGGGCTACAAGATAACTGCATCGAAAATATCATAATTAGTTTGTGTGATGAAAGCAGTGATGACAGCAGTGACGATGATGACCTTGATGGAGTGGAAAGCAACGAAAACTGAGTATTCTACTTGGTAAGCCATTTTTTCTGTTTTATAATGTATTAATAATTATTTATTTATTTATTCGTTGCTCCCGTACTTTACAGGTCATGTTTATAATGTTTATTTTATATACGTTCAACTTCATCCACACAGAGAGAATCTTTCATCGTAACCCCCCCCCCCTATCGGTTGGATGTCGTATGAGTGTGTGAGACAGCGCCGAGGGGAATACTGTAGACTTCTGATCAGTGGGGGAAAGCGTGCTAAATTTGGCCTTGAAACCTCTGGCGAATGTGAAAGCACTATAACTACAAATTACAACAGCAATAGCTTTATAGTATACCATATTTTCACTCTAGTATTTGTAAAGCGAATTTTACTAGCGATCTCTTGTAGCTTTATAGTATAGGGCCCTGGACAATTTATTTGTAATGAAATTTTAATGCACTGTAACTGGACGGTAATGAAATTACAATGTACTTTTATTATTCAGTAATACCATACTTGTAACACAACATAGCCATGTACCCTGCGTATCTACGTACGTATGAATTTGATGCTCTTAGTTTAACAATAATTTTTTTTTATCATTTTTGCTTTTCAAAATTTTGATGTATCTCTTTTTTAAGTTTAACAAAATGAACAATCTCTTAGTAATGAATATGCGGAATTGTGTATGAGGATATAAAGGTCAGTGAACAAAGTTTTAATAACCCATAACTTACAGGGTAGAAAGTTTCACAGTATGAAAAGAATGGTAATATAAGTTAAGCGTTGAAAAATTACGGAAGGGAAAAATTAATTTAAGAAAAGAGTACACACAATTACCTTGAACTTTTCATGTAATGCTTCAATGTCGTCTTTTACTCTCTGAATGAGCTGAGTTTGATATTCTCGAATAGCACCTCGAATGTGAGGTCTTACAAACAGAGCATTAAATCTTGAGAAGATACGGAACATTTCATTTGCATTCTTTGCTGTTCCCAATTGGTCACGTAGATGTGCAGTAATGCGTGTTTCTACACGATCAATCCGTTCTTCATAGCGTCTAACAGCTGCATCCCAAGCCTCCAATCCTTCTCGACTTATATCCAGGCAATCTACTTCCTTCACATTTTCATAAGCCAGATTAACTTCCTGAAATTGACAGAAATAATTTTACAACTCCAAAGCATTATCAAATTATTTTTTGGGTTTCCTTAAAAATATAGTTCTATTTTCAGCAAAATCATACACCAACATATTCTCCCTCAGGAAAAATTCATCAAAACACATTTTCCAGAATATCAAACACAATAATCATTACAGAGTAACAGCCATGTTAAAATGTACTATTTTTTCTTAGAACTGCTGTCGCACCACTACACTCATTCAATTAGCAATTGCAAATTAAAATACAACTTAATAGCTATAGCGGAAAGATCATGATATCCTCAATTCAGGGAAATACTCTCTTCCAGAGCAAAGAAGCAAACTCTTGTGTGGAGTTGACACACAAAAATCCAATCCTTGTCTGGAGCTGACAACACAGAATGACTTCAGTGAGAGGTAAGGGTCAAGCTTTGTCCTCAATAAATACTTCACTTCAGAAATCACAAATAAAAAACAAACTAGTAACAATTGGTGGTATAAATAAGACCAAGCCGCGGCTCAAAACTCACTAATTCATAGCAGCTGCTTGGTTTGGTATAAATAAAACGCGGCTTCCTCAACCACCTGCCTAGCCGTTGCTCAACGACCTTGACAGCTCAGCCGCTGCTTAGGATTTGGTATAAATAAAACTCTCTGTTGGTAGCAGCGGCTTGCTTTTTTCTGAGGTACCTCATTTGCGGACTCAGCTTGCTCAAGTGAAGTTTTTAATCGTACTGGCGGGGTTCATGGGGGTGATTTTTTAACCAATATGAGTAATTTATAATGAACGTATGGATTATGATGTGCACAGATGTAAAGAACCGGTTGTACAATAAAATTGTAAAACATGTGTAACTTAACTTTGTTACTTTTCTTTATTATTATAATAATAATAATCATGAAATAATACATCATTATAAGTCTAACACATTCTCATATTTTACTGTTATCAATATGAACTAAAATATTTCAAACGTGAATAATTCTTTTAACACTATTTCAAATTGTAATGCTGTAAACTAAATAACTTCAAATCTATTATGTAGCAAGTAGATTCAAAACGAACGTATTTTATGAATTAATTATGGAAAATAATTAAATATTAATAAAAGAACTACATATATATGTAGACCTACCTTCTTTACTAATAGCAAAACATATTGAAATAAAAATGGAAACTCCATCCTCTTACAAAGCTATTTAATGTGGGACAAAATAAGCTGATCTGAAGAAATCTCACACCCTTAAAAGCTTATCCGGGTTTGTTTGTCTTGCTATCAATTTGACTATGCCCCCTCTTCAAACAAACATAAATACTTGGAGGGAATGAAAGAAACGGGGTAGAGCACCAGCTTTTAGACTCTTCAGCAAACTATTAAAACTGCTAAGATTATAAAATATCCTAATTATTTACCTAATAGGTACTAAGTATACTTGTGATTTTAGGACAATTGCCTACTCTGGTAACTATTATTTAAAATGTTAAACTATAATACGTTTCTATGACGGTACAAGTAAGCAAAATATCGAAATGTGCTTATTAGTATAAAATGTTAACTTTTGTTTATTAAAATTAAGTAAAATTATATCTGTCTACTGTTTTAGTTAAATGCTTAATTCATTAATTTACAAGCCTAAACATAATTTTTAGTGCCCTAAAATCAAGGTTTTCTAATAAAACATTAATACTAGAGAATACTGTAGGATAAAAATTCCTCTGACACTGGGGCTTGAACCCAGGACCTTTTAATAGGCTACTAGGCCTAGAGATGTAACAACTACGAGGACATGTTCTCACTCTCTTGTCTCTTTCCTTTCTCCCAAAGTAGCTTTTCTTTCTTTAAATACAATACTTTTATACATTATATACTGAACTTTAAATTTTAAATCGGTCACAGACAGTCAAGTGGCATGTTTGTTGATTCAGCTGCCATGTGCCGGGCGGTATGGGATGCAGGTGTTCAAGCACTTGCTACCAGTAGCCTGAGCCGCGGCTATGCAGGGAGGGGAAATTTTTATTTATTTCAAACAGCCAGCCGTTGCTATATTCTCAACCTTCTCATAAGCAACGGCTAGGTAGCAGTGGCTTTGTTTTTATTTATACAACCAAATGTGTGAATGGAAGGAATACAAAATTGTGAATGGAAGGAGTACAAGACTGTGAATGAAAGGAGTACAAGATAGAGAATTCTTAACTGATAAAATGTTTCCTGGTAGATGACAGCAACATTTTTTCCCCCCTCTCTTGCCATAACCTGTAAATCATAATAATTAGTAATGGGTTAATTGCTACTGCCAGGATTTCTAAGTTCAATCATTGGAATCACTGGTAAGCCTGATTACAACTACCTATCCTTGCCATTTCTTAGGACACAATGCTATTGTACTCTCTTGCAGAAAAACAATGGTATACGAACAAGTCATCAGGACACAGCCAGCATAATAACTCCTAAGCCAAACTGCCATAACACAGTGACCATTCTTGGCCAATAAAGCTAAGATTTCTAACAAGAAATGAACGATTATAAATTCAACCCTCCTTTTTAAAAGAACAATATACGTATTTCTATTGCAAGGTTAAGACAAGTCATCTCCCTTGTTATAGAGTTTGTGGTAGCCACCCTGACTTGGTGGATGTGTAGCCCCATTTCGCCACCTGGGACATCTGTTAGGCAGGGCTATACTAGCAAACATTCGGCCTCTAGTCACTCAAGCAGAAATGATGCACCACAACAATGTTAAGTTAATTATTACTTGCAACAATGTTGTGGCTATATATTTCAAATTGTGGCTTCCTTTACAGTTTAATATCATAGACCTAGCTTCTAAGAGGAAACACGTTACACTAGATCTCAAGCAGAAACTGGAAATTTTAGATAAGTTGAACCAAGGTTCTTCACAGAAAGCATTGCTGGTGAGTAAAACATTGGACAAGCAACTATTTATGACGTCATAAAAAAGATGTCATGTGACAGTACACTACCCATGAAGCTGTATTACCTTAGGCCAATAGCCTCTAGTGCCCTATAAGCCTAAAATATCATAATCTGTAAATGTAATATAAAATAATTGATGTAATAATTTCAGAGGCTTTAAAAAGGTAAAAATGGTACATATAATTGAAAATCACGATTTCTGCGAGATAATTCCCCTCTCTACAAAACTAGGAACACATCCCCGCAGACCAGAGAGTGCCTCTGAGAATCACAAAGGTCAGACATGCGTCACATTGCTCTATACTTCATCATGCAGTTTACCGCCTCCAAGCATTATAACCTCAATTATTCACGTCGATAAGTGGTACACAACGCAATTGTAAGCAACATAGGTATTATTTTGAATAAATCACCAATCACCAATAAACTTCAATTGTTGTGTTAAATACACAAGCACCTCCTACCACGAAGGAACCCTGAAAGAGTTAGCATTGTTCTACCAAGGAATGGCGACATCAAGAAATTATAGATAGCCAGAGACAAAAGAAACCACTCTGGGGGCCATAGCCTTTACGCAAATGATGGAGAGCGAGTTGGGAAAACTGAAGGTTATGAGAAAGTGAATGAAGAACTGGATGCAGCTGTTTATAGATAGTTCATATAACAGACACTCTCAATTATCCGGCACCCATATGTGCAAGGAATGGTTGGATTAGCGAGAGTTTAGTAGCCAAGGGAGTCCTTAAACCTAATCATTATTTAAGCCAGGAATAGTTGGCTGGGTGAATGCACCGCCATTGGTAGAGTGCAGTTTTGTTCACACCCAGATATTCTAAGGAACATTTAGCTGTTCACAAACAATTAAATGTTGCAAGGAAAACTGCAGTTGATGATAGTTTCCTTTTCATTATAAAATTAAAAAATAGAAATATACTTTGTTTTATCGATCAGCAATGTTCAGAAATATTCACAAAAAATTACTAAACTCTCATGCCATGAAGTTTGTTCATTTATTGTAATTAATTACTGCTACTTAATCCCACAACTACCACTGGTATGCCAAAATTAGGATCTGCAGGAATTCATTTACAAGCCCGACATGGGACACACACAAAAATGCTATTGAACTAGGACATGTCACATGGGTGATTCATGCCCCCAGACAATCTCATGCCAAGAGATATAGTACTCCTATGCAATACTACACGTGATAACCCCAACTATACTCCAGGCGAATGACTCTCGCAGTTTA
Organism: Ectobius pallidus; assembly: GCA_964059195.1. Classification (NCBI taxonomy): domain Eukaryota; kingdom Metazoa; phylum Arthropoda; class Insecta; order Blattodea; family Ectobiidae; genus Ectobius; species Ectobius pallidus. Next base: position 79,713,884 of record CAXKWD010000006.1, read on the forward strand.
TAGCAGCCTCAAGTATTATACAGGCAAAGCTTCAAAGTGTTAACAGTAAACCGTTAAATCCAATGTCAATGAGTAGATCAACACAAAAAGATTGAATACTACACTAAATGAGAATTAGAAAACAAAATTAAAAATATTATATCCTTAAGACCCTACTTTGGTATCACTGAATACTATTTCAACCACTGAATTCTGTAAGCAAAGGCAAATTGGGTACAGATTTCAAAACTGAGATATTTACTGTTTTTGCATCTCTGTTGAACGAATGAATGTCGACTATGTCCAAGCCAAATAACCTAACCCTCTTTTTTTAACCCATAAAATCTTTTAATGGTACAGATAGATAGATGGCCCAAGGAGGTAAGCCTACAAAAATTCATTGGGAGGTAAAAGCTTGAAAATCATTATAAGCTGTTTCTGAAAAATCCCAAATTCAAACTGGCCAATAAGTGTAACCATCATAAGTCAAAGTTACTAAGGAGTAACCCACTAATATCTTTGGATGAACAAGTCAGTTGATATAACCATCACCATGTCTCATAATTTTTCTATTTTCACTAATTTTAATACAGACTTTTTTTCTCTCCTGTATAGTATCCTATTACTTTTGATGGTTACAATTGATCTGGACGCTGTCACTGTGATAAATATCATAATAAAAAAAATTAAATGTAAATTCCAATATTTAATGCTTTGATTTTAACGATTTCCAAATCCAGGTTACAACACAACACAACAGTGCAACTTGAACAACATAAAGTAGACAGAATGGTGGAGCAATGGAAAGATATCTACAAGAAAGGAGAGAAGAAACAACAGGAAGATCAGAGAGGATGAAGAGAATTGAGAGTTTGGATCAACGTGCTTAGAATTAAATTACAAACGTTAATGTCAATTTTCTCAGTTTAACATTTTTATACAACCTGGTACTGCTTAATCTTACACTTTTGATGGTACAGAGATTAAATTTCTACTACACATTCTTATCATATAGTTAACAAAAGAGAGAATGGATTTTTTTATGAATCTTAAAATTTGCAAAGTACAAAAACATTAATCAAATTATTTAAAAATAGAGTAGGCTATTATAGAAAATACATCATGGCAACAAAATTTCAGAAAACTACTTTGTATTCTCACAAAGAAGTTCCAAATTAAAAGTGGTTTAAATCTCAAGATCTACACTCAGGTTCGAGAAAAGTGTACCTGAAAATTATAAATTTAACTTGGGCAAGGCTTACTCTTCTTAAGGTGAGCTAACAATTTTAGCTTCATTTCTCAATATGTAAAATATAAATCATATACCTCAATAGCATTAGCATCAGCTGCTTCCAAACCAAGAACATCTGACTTAATATCTCCAGCTTCCTGTTGATCAGGGGTGGTTGCTTGCTGGTCATTCTGACGAGTCTGAATTACTGTCAGCAATGTAGGTCGCAACACTCGTACAATTACTGTACGTAACTGTTCATGCTGTCTTCGGAAACGCCGCATGTGTTCCATCCTTGTTTGCAAACGTTTGTGAGCAGGGGATACTCGCCATACCATCTTCAAGTGTTCATCACGCTTCTTTTTCACTATATCCCTAGAAATTAATGAAGAAAAAATTGCAGTAATTTATGTATAATAAGTGGTATGTCTTCTAGAGGCATGCACTACATCCTTTCACTAAAAAAATTAACTTTTTAAAGTAGCACAGTATTTACTATTCTTGAATGTTTTTAACTATTACTGAATGCTTAAACTTAATGTTTATATATTTGTCACCAAATTTTGTCTCTTCATGAGGCCACAGGAGGAGGATATAGCTCAGGACGATTCAGTGGTAGAATTTTTTATAAAGCTTTTAGACATTTTGATCTTATAAATGTGACAAGATGTACAACAATGCAGTTTTGGTTTTAATTATTGAGCCATCCAAACCAGCCAAGGAAGATGGCAGAAATACAACGAAAGGCCTGGGCAAATATTAAAATAAAATACTGTTTAAGTTGCTGGTATCAAGTCTATTTTTATTTTATTGTGTTGAGTATTTATGCTAAGTTTCAAGAAATTATGATAAAAAAAAACATTTTTTGCAGTACAAACTTTTATACATGTTTAATTAATTATATTTTAGGGTTCTTGAGTCCACCTCTGTGGGTGAGTTGGTAACACGACTGCAGAGATGTAAAGTTTCCTTCCTGGGTCAGGATTGGGTGCTGTGTCCTCATTCCCATCCCGCGAAAGGACCTGGCCCCCCTACGTGGTATAATCCGGCCTAGTGATCTTCGGTCAGACCGTGGGTACCCCCACGGCTTGGTCCCAGGGCAGGACTGGCCTATGGGTCGAACACTTCATCATCATTAATAAAATTTTAAATCAAAAGAATCAAATAATATTTTCCCATATAAATCTGAACCCCTTTATGGGTTGAATTTCGAAAAATCCCTTCTTAGCGAGTCTCTCTCTAAATTATGAAATAAAACTTCTTATTTATAGCTTCAGCAGTTTCTGCTCACTGATGATGATACTCCCATACAATTATATATGCCAAGCCATTCTTAATGGTATTAGGAGGAGCCCTAATACTTCCCAAGGTGTTTTCTCTTAGGGAAATAATTCACTTGCTATTGATCCTAATTTTCAAAGTTCAAAAAAAATGTTCTTTGTATCTGGTTTCAATATCCCTTTTTGTTTGTCCAATATAAACCTTATCACAATCTTTACACTCTATTTCATAAATGCCTGATTTTTGTTGTTATTCAATATGTAAAGACAGAAAAATCTGCAATAGCGGCTCATTTTTGGGAGGATGATCATGAAATAAAACAGGATGTAAAGCTGCTAAAGCCAACAGAAACACCCCAAGAATTAACAGTGTGGGAAAAAATTTTTATTCAAAAAAGTAAACACAAATTACTAAATTTCAAGATACCAGCAGAAGACAACTTAATCAGAAGGTACATCCAGCCACCAAGAGATGGCAATCCAGCAGTTGGGTTAGGTACTGCAAGGGAACAGTGCTACCAACAGAAATTCAGATGTAGCTGAAGATAGTCACAAGGGTGACTGAAACTACGTAGTCCTATGTAAATAGTTAATAGCAAAGTTTAAATGTGATAAAATAGCCTATATATTATGACTTCACTGTGTTCTTCCCAATATTAGTTTCTATATGTACTATGTCTGTTTGGCTACTGTAGCAGTCTTATTGAAATTACTTCAAAAAGAATGCAACAAATTCCGGGGTGCGCAGGCAAAGAGAGTTAAGTCCACCATCCTAAAAAATTGAGATATGTTCATAGAGTTATAGATAAAAATGTTCTCTACATTTGTGTTAAGTCCAGTAAGTCATATCAAAATTTTACGGTAGTTATGGATGTGTGCCTCGTGGGTTTATCCATCTCTAAGGCTATGTTGGGCTGGTATAGTGTGTTAAGTCACTCTAATTCTCAGTAACAAGAAAGTGGACTTAACTCTCTTTTCCTGCACACCCCGGAATTATGAAGAGCATGTTGACAAAAAGAAAATAATCCACCTTATATCTTACCTGAGCAAACCTTGCAGTTTATCATACTCATCATCCCAAGTAGTAAATACATCAAAACATTGCGTCATCACTTTTTCAAATTCATCAAATGGGATGTGCATGAGACGCCTTGTTCCAAGAACCTATTAATAATAACTAAGTCTGATTACATTTTGTTAAACACTATGTTTCAATAGGAGAGTAAAGGTAAACACAAACACAATATTTATTCAAATCTGTTCGGTGTGTAAGACCTGCAAATGTTACACTATAAACAAGTAATTGCTGGCTTTCAAAACTCAACAGTGCCTCAGTAATTGAAATGACCACAAAAAGAAGTCCATGGAGGAGAAGCAATCCTTGAAAATGTGCCTCTTGACTTTCAAAACTATGCTATGATATTTTAGAACATGGAATATGGGATAAAGCTGATTTTTTATACATATTTTGAAAGTCCGTCTATTCACAGTATTGTCCCAGGCTTCCAAAATTTATTATGTATTTAATTTGAGCAGTGGTGGCAGCAGAATTTATTATTTGCAGTGGGCAAGAAGAATGTGTATGTATTGAGTAGACTCAATTCCATGTATGTGTGGAAAAGTATACATATGACAAACGGGATGCTCTCTGGATCCCAGAAGAAAAGAATATTATCAGACACCAGAAACAAAACAACACTAACTACTCCGCCATAGCATCTCATTCGGACGAAACTGGCCACAAAATACTTTTCGGTGACATACCTCTTACTAAAACATGAAAACAGAAGATTCCCTAGACTTGCTACAGAAGCCACAGAAATCATTAAACATCCCCATAACATAAACAGGAAGATGAGTATAAGATCAGTGACATCTGGCGGGAAACAATTAAAACTTTAAAACTGACGTCATGACAACTGCAACTGTTTACTCTTCACAGGCACTTCTTTTTAATGTGAATCTTTCTCTGAAGGACACGATAGGATGTCCGAAACATTAGACACTAAAAACACAACGCGGCCCAACCCGGATAGCTAGTACAATCAGTTTATGTATAACACCGCCCGTGGAAGCCTGCGAACTAATTTTACTCAGATTTGAAAAATCTTACAAGACAACAATTCTACCTAATCATAAAAAAAAGAAAACATCTTCATGCATAAAATGATCTGCCTGCTTTCACAAGTTGCCATAAACACAGCAAAAAAGTCAATCATTCCTGACAATGGTTCACAGACAGGTCAAAATATGGAAACAAATACAGTAATCAATTACAAACAAGTAGCTTGAACCCAACATCTATACTAAATGCACTATATATTCTTATATATATGGTGGTGCACTATGCCCACTGAAGCGGCGACTATGTTTTCACCCATCTGATTTAAGGATAATAAGTCCAGCCCCGGCTTCCTAAGTATGTCGGCCACTCATTGTGGCTCTTGCCCCAAATAGAAGCCCATAGATAGTGAAATGCCGATCACCAAAATTATTCCTATATTTCTCTTTAAAGAAAGGAATACGGTATTCTTTTCAAATCGTAACGTTGGATCAAGGATATAGACTTCATGCGATCCCTTCTTAAAAGCCACAATGTCGGCAAAGCGATTGGGTCCTGCCCCATCAATAGCATGGACTTCCTCAAACAGTGCACAATATTAATTTATTAGCTAATATCTGTCCCGGAGTATATTTTATGCATGTTCAGGAGCATGTGCCATACAAAGGCATAATCTTCAATGCATTTCCAAAAGGAGTAACGTAATTATTATCTCAAATTATGGGGCTGATGCTGTTCTGATATAACCAATCAACAGGTGCAGGTTATATGATATTTTAATATGCTGGGAGCTATTCCTGAAGAGGTGAAAGGAAAAAAAAAAGGGAAAAAAAAAAAGGGAAAAAAAAGGAAAAAAAAGAAAGAAAGGAAAAAAAAGAAAGAAAGGAAAAAAAAGAGAGAAAATATGAATGTGGGCTGTGGTACAGAAACACATTGCAGAATGACAGTTGATAGTAAAAAGCATTATTCTTCAGAATGATTGTACATACCTTCAACAGCTGGGAACCCAGATCTCGAGATATGGCTTCAACTAATCTCAGTGCTCGCTGGATTGGGTATTTTGTGCTTCTTATTTTTCTGAGGTGGGAGAAAATAAGCTGAACTGCTGAACGTATACGATCCAATTCAGTAGCAGAGAGCAAATCATTAATAGGGAAGTCTTTCATCAGTGGATTGTAGTCATTAACAGTGGCCAGAGCTTGCTTCAAACCTAGTTTTGAAAAACATATTAATGATTACGGGTTTATATCACAATGATGATAATAATGGTGATAGTATAATGACAAAATAATAACAATAATAACTCTAGGACTATTACCTGTATCAGTGTCAAAGCTCACTGTTGCATGAAATCTCTTTCCATGTTTCAGGATGTCCAATGTTAAAGCAACTTCAAGGCTTTCTCGTTTTTCCTGTATGCGATGAAGTGCTCTTTCCAGATTTAGCCAAAAGCTAATTTCTTGTAATGCTGTACCTGATGAGGGGTCTCTATCCAATTTGGTTACCTAAAAGGAGCACATAATTTTCAAATACATAATAGACTGTCTCATGGTAAGATTCTATGGTCAAATCTAGCTATTTTTATGTTTTGTTGTACGAAAATCCTTACCTTCTGAATCTCTTTGATCCAACGGTTGACACCATTTTGTAGCTGGTTAAGAAAAGTTGAGTCTTCAACCCTTTCTCCGAAGTCTGCAACTTTTGGTTTTCGACCTTCATCAGCACAACGTTTGATAACAGCTGCGACTGTTTGATGAACAGGTAGAGATATTTCAGGAATGTCAATATTCTGCTGTAAGTGTAACAATCCCATCTCCAACTCTGCCATCTTTTTCTCCACGGAAGGTGCCATTTTATCTCCATCTCTGCAAATACAAGCATTTTTATTTAGAGCTGAATAATCTCAAGAGGCATCTCTTAATCCAGCAGCGGAAAACTTCATGAAAATAGCTTTCCTAACATGGGGATTCCCCATTTAGGAGAGACAACGTTCCCATCAGATAGATCCGGTCATTGTCGTAAGGTTGCAGGAATGCACAGAGGGAGGAGTTACAGGTTTTACTCACATTGAATCGTTCTTGAATTACGGTATAACTACAATTCCACTTTAATTACAAGATGCCTATACAGTCAAACCTCCAAATAACAAAGTCTGATACAAAGATAAACCAACATTAAGCAATATTTTCTTATGTTCCCAGCAAATTTTCTATCTTAATAAAATCAGGTAAACTGATATAACAAAGTGCCAGTATGTTTTTGTTGAATCAATTATAATTGCAATTATGATATGCAGAAAAATAAGTTTTTCTAATCAGATTAAAATCGACCAGCATCAGCAGAACTACAGATTTGTGATACCTTGACAATCGCGCACTCACATAAAAATAAAAAATAAAATGCAAAAAATTCATGTCAAATTGGCCGGCTCCAGGATTTGATCCGGGGACCTCCAGAATACGAGTCTAAGGCGTTACCATTTAGCCAACTCAGTCAGTTTGACGAGCTTCTCGAGAACTTGTAGCATACACCCTGTCATTCTGGCGGTTGTAGGACTCCTCAATGTTGAATATCTTTTCGTCTGTGAAAAGAATTCTCCTGTGCCCATTATCGGCGTAACGCTGAAGAAGGCGCTTACATTTCAGCTCCCTCTGTCGCTTCAGCGGCGGAGTGAGGAAGTGACCTGTACTTCGCCTGTAAGCTCTCACCCACAGGTCACTTCTTAGTATCCGCGACATCGACATTTTGGAAATGTTCATCTCACGAGCCATCACTGATTGCCTCCGGACAGGATTCCTCCTGATACGAGCCGCCACTGCTTGGACCACCTTCCTGCTCCTCACGGTGCGTGGGCGACCTCGCCGCGGGCGATCTTCGATGGTCCCAGTCTCAGTGAACCTTTTAACAGTCCGGTTAACAAACATCCTGCTGATTTTCAGTTTTTTTAAGGGTTCTGAAAATCTCAGAAGCCGATTTTCCCACTTTATGCAATGCTATTACTGCTACACGATTTTCATAATCACCCCACTCAATTAGAAAAACTTTGCAAATCACACTTTCTCTTCTGATGCTCAACACACAATGACACCCTTGGTCCTCCGCTATAAGGGTGGTTTATTATCATCAAAACCGGATGTACACCCTCTGTCAAAAGTTTGTAACAGTATTTATGGTAAGACTGGGTATAACTACAATTCCACTTTAATTACAAGATGCCTATACAGTCAAACCTCCAAATAACAAAGTCTGATACAAAGATAAACCAACATTAAGCAATATTTTCTTATGTTCCCAGCAAATTTTCTATCTTAATAAAATCAGGTAAACTGATATAACAAAGTGCCAGTATGTTTTTGTTGAATCAATTATAATTGCAATTATGATATGCAGAAAAATAAGTTTTTCTAATCAGATTAAAATCGACCAGCATCAGCAGAACTACAGATTTGTGATACCTTGACAATCGCGCACTCACATAAAAATAAAAAATAAAATGCAAAAAATTCATGTCAAATTGGCCGGCTCCAGGATTTGATCCGGGGACCTCCAGAATACGAGTCTAAGGCGTTACCATTTAGCCAACTCAGTCAGTTTGACGGTGTCGTTTGATAAGCATAAGTGAAGGAATAGTGTTAACTGTCAAATTATACCGCTAGACAAAAATTAAAGAACATGTGACCTTTAATTAGTCGTTACTCTGGTACCGTTCAACCGATTAGGACTAAAATTAATAAGCTTCTTTCCATGGACGTTATAAATGCGTATACCAAGTTTCATGAAAATCCGATAAAGCATATTTGAGTTATGGCGCTTTTAAATAAAAACACTAAATTGGGTTTGACGCCGGTACCGGTGAATCGATTTGGTTCAATAACGATAGGGTTCTTCACATGGACATTATAAATGTGTATACAAAGTTTCATGAAAATTCGATAAAGCGTATTTGAGTTATGGCGTGTACAGACACACGGACGGACAGACATTTTTCGTCCCCCACACACAATCTCATAAAGTACCCTACTGGCACTTAATAATGTTACATGTTGCTCATTATAGGAATTAAGATATTTCATAAGCACCTTTTTACAATGATAAGTATTTTGAAGTGAAATTGTTATTCCAAACTTTTGGCTTAGTGATGTACAGAGTAGCAGGTACTTTGTTCCCAGTCATCTGTTTCTATCTACAGGGTGCAGACCTGCCTTTGTAAATTCTAAAAGAGGAAATTGTTAGTGGAGGATAAGGTCACTAACCAGGGTAATTAAATTGTCTGTGTTTTCAAAAGCATGGCCTAGGACCATTTCACACGAAGAATGAGCAGATAAAATACAATGCCAAACAAACAGTTTCAGTTTTGATAAAGTTCAGTTATCAAATTATTTTTCAGTGTGCGTGTGAAAACTAGCTCTGGTGTCCATTCAACGAAAGTCAATAAATATCAACATAAAATCAGTGGCAAAGAAAAGCAAAGAAATATTGATTTTTTTTAGTAAAATAAACACAGCACAGTACAATTTACTTCAGTGTTACTATGTAGAGTGTCAAAGCTTATACAGTCGAATTTGGTTAATTCGAAATATTGTATAATTCGAATAAATACTCATTCCCCTTGAAATTCCTATATAAATATGTTAAAAAACTGCAATTAATTCAAATTTTTGAAGCTTAATTTGGAAAAATCGAAGCCAAAATTTGTCTCAAGTTAATGTTGTAAGGATTCCAAGAGTTCATTGCTTCCACAAATTCCACAAGAATTCTCTATTTCGCTGAAGAACCCTAGTCGGTAGCAGCTAGCAGGTATCGTACTAAAGTTATTTTTAACCACCGTTATCTTCCTCCTGCTGAATAGATGCTCAATGGAATGCGAAGTCCACCCCGTCCGCTACAGTCTTGGGGGGGATTCAACACTTCTGTGAAAATTTTAGTGTTCATTCTATTCTCCAAGTGTGACTGTGTTTGAAAATGTCAAAGCGTAGAGCATACACCAGTTCCTTTATTAAATTTAGAGTTACGGTTTTAGTGTGGGAAAAAAATGGTTTCATTTAACATCCTAACAACAGGATGGCAGTCATAGGTAAGATTCACTATACAATAATTATTATTTATTGCAATGAGTTTATTTTTGACATTTTTACGGCATTTTCGTTTAAAAAGTCACAGTTTTGGTTAATTCAATTTTTTTTCTGATTCCCCTTGGGGTTCGAATTACTAAGAGTCCACTGTATTTCCAAATTAAATAAATATGTTATAAAAGTACAATTTTTTAGTTTTTCCAGGCAGTTTTCTTAAGATGACCCTCAATATAACAATAACCATCATACAAAAATATTATTTGCTAGGTCCCACAAATATCATAAGGAGGGTTCACTGTATACCTTACTCCCATTTTAATACCCCTACATATATCACACTTTGCTTCTAACCCTTTCTCTACATTATCAAGCCTCTAGATCTCATTCGCTACTGCTCACACCCCTTCTACTTAATGTCCCCAGACATTACTGACTCCCTGCCATTACTCAGTGCATTTTCTCCCGGTTAATGCCCAAGAAAATAGCCTAGTGCATACATCCCACCATGTAAACAGAATTACATCAGACACGCCTTTATATGCTAGATACCTGCATTACCATTATGTGACACATTATTATAAAAAGCAAATAGGCCTAATATTCATGATCATGGGAAACGCAATGAACTAATGAAATAATAACAACGAATGGGGTTACCATTTAACTTCACTATTGTAAGTTTTCAAACATGTTCTGAATAAGTAAAAACTTAGTGAAGTTGAGTGGTAACACTTTCAATTATGGCACTATTACAGTTTATGAAATTAGAGTGGATAAATAATCTTCCATATTGAGTGTTAACAAATAGCAGCAATAAGCAATGAAAAAAGCAAGTGAATCAGTGCTTTAGAACCCCTCAAGTATACAGTGACTCAAATAAAAAACGTCGGGACTTGTATGCAGTTAAAATTATAGTTTCCTATAGAAGACATAAAATACAGGTCATGCGACGGAAGGGAATAATGAACGCGGAAAGCGCAACACACGATATTCAACTTAATGTATTGTCATAATTCATTTTGCTTTGTGTCATGGTGCCACATACAAATGCTAGCTTGATAGAAAGTGTAGTTAGGGCTGTAATTGACCTGCATTTTTCGGCATCTGAAGCTGCGAGAAAGTTCCATATTTCTGAAAGAGCAGCTAAGAGGTGGGTACTTCACTATAATGCGACCAGAAGTTTTCATAGGAAATGTGGATCCGGCTGGCCCCATATTTCGATGCTGGAGCAAGATGCTAGATTGGTTACAGAAGTTAAACGTAATCCATTTCATACTGCTGCATCCATGAAGGCTACTGCTCAATTCCCTGGCCATCTTCAAACCATTAGGAACCGGGTAAGATCCGCTGGTTTACGTTCAAGGCGAGCACTCTCTAGAGAAGTCCTGAAGGAAGAACACGAGGACACGAGCCTCGTATTTGCAGTTGAAAAAACTGGCGACTGGAGTAGAGTGATATTTTCAGATGAAGTTAGTTTTTCGAGTGCATCTTCGGGGCCAGTTCTAGTGTATCGACCATTCAGTACCCGATATGATCCCAAATACACTGCAGCTCGTGCAAGGTGTGGCAGGGTAAGTGTGACATGCTGGGGCTGAATGTCTCAGGAAAGGGGTGGCACGCTCCACCGAATTAGTGGGCAGTTTAACCAGTGGAAATACCGTCGGTTTCTAGAGAGATATAGGCAGGGTTGTAAAAAAGCCGGCTAAAATTGAAAAAGACCTGACCAGTGGTTTTTTTCAATTTTAGCCGGTTAAAATCATGATTTTAGCCAGCTAAAAAAATCAATTTTTTTTTGGTTGGGAGAGGTAGGAGCGGATTGAAATTTTGAAAAAATTATATTTAGGGCCCTATGGGGTTTAGAGGGAAACTTTGTCGGTATAAATTAGACACCAAAGATTCAGTGGTTGTGGGGGTGAGGGTGGAAATTCAAAATTTTTAAAACCACATCTTGTGGGGTATCGTTGAAAAGCTCTTGATGAGTAATCTTTAAATCAACAACTAGTTTCTCCATAGCACTCATATAAGGAGAGATTTGAATTTTTGAAAATCAAAAAAACTTTAAAATATACCTCAGCCAATAGGCATGCCGAAATGAATTCATGAGTACCAACTGAGGCTAAAATTACCAATGAAATAAGGTTTGAAATATTAAAAATAATAGTTAAACATCTTTAGAACAATAATCCTTGGCCAAATTAAAAATGAAATAATAAAATATATCAATTATTACATAATTAACAACTCTCTTTTTATAAAAGGGATTTTTTATACTTATATCTCCATCAATTACACAAATCTGAAGCTTAATCACCTATCGCTGGAATTTTGTCAAGCCATAGAATCTTTACATCGTATGCCGGCCAGTTCTGTATCAATCGAAAGCGTATTTTCTTCATTTGGGTTAATACAAACAAAATTGAGAAACAGACTAGGCAATTAAAAAGCCCAGAAGCTTGTATACATCAACAGGCAGAATAAAGCAAATATGCAAGAGTCTTATGATGAATGGTGAATTTACCATATTTACTCGAATATAACGTGCCCTATTTTTGTCCATTTGTAGATTTCAATACTGAGGTGCGCGTTAAATTCTAGTACAAATCTGTTTCGTAGATCGGAGGTAATATTGATCTACATAACAATGCATTGCTATAATTCTCAACTTCGTTCATTTTATCGTTAGCCTACACCATATGAAATTTAATTTCTGAAACATAATGAAAAAATTGTTTTTGTCAATTCTATAGTGCAAATGTGGAATATTGTGCATTGTCGATTTTAAACTCATTTAAGAGCGGTATCAGCTTTTATTGTGAAACATTCATTTAACGTTTTGTTTGTCCATTTAGCAATAAAAAATAAGCACCTCCGAGGATTCCTGTGATGAACACATTAGTGAATAATGATGAGCCATGCATATAGGCCTACTTGTAGGCCTAAAACTGGCAGTTAACTGTAAATGTTTATGTGTTGGTTCATTATTCTATAAATACTGTGATAAAATTCCAAATAAAATATCCTCCTATTGATGCGCATTACATTCGCTAACAAACTCTTTTTTTATGATTTTAAGTTTCAAAATCAGGGTGCGCATTAAATTCGAGGGTGCATTATATTGGGGTAAATACGGTAATTATCTATTGCTGGGAATTACACAGTGAAGTGGTACAGTGAGTTCCACGTTAGAGTTGGCCAATGACGAGGGATTCTGCGACGCAGCGGGCACAGCTCCAACTCCCGAGCAATCGGGGTGAAATATCTACGCAAATAAAGCCACGATCAGTGTAATGATTCAGGTTCTCACATTTACAGTTAAAATTACAATGAAAATAACCACGTACCTCATCACAAGAGGTGTTGGAAATGTTCTTCTCTTGCATCCACACAATACTGGCACCTTTTTAGGAAATTTTCTTTCACACGCATAATTTCAGCTTCCGAGAAAGAGCTAATTTCTCTTGTGATATTGTCTTTAAGTTCTTCTAACAGCATGTGACTATTATTTATGGGGAAACTTCAAAAATAAAGTGTATAGGTCAATTTCCCATACATTAGAAGAACTTGAAGAAAATATCACAAGAAAAATTAACTCCATTTCAGAAGCTGAACTTATGCGCGTAAAAGAAAATTTCCTAAAATGGTGCCAATATTGTGTGGATGCCAGGGCCGTCGCGTGGGCGGGGCGATCGCCCCGGGCGCCGCGACCAGGGGGGCGCCGTGGCAACGGCAAAAATAAAACAACGAACTTTGCAAAAATAAGTAGGATGTACATAACATATTTTTTAAAGTTAGGTATAACTGAATTTTGAATATTACGTTGTATGTTTTTATTGAACAAATAAATATTTGACTTTACGATCAACTACGTCACAGGAGAGACTGAATTCTCTGGCCTTCTTGTCCATTGAAAACGACGAAGCACAAAAAATAGACTTGATGGAAATTCTAACGACATTTACTCGTGCAAAAACCAGGCGAATGCCATTTAATGTTTAGTACCTTATCTTAATTTGATAAACGCGGTTCCCTTTTCTATATTCTATTCAATGTACGTATCGAGGTTTCCCACACTATTAATTTGTAGTCCATTAAAAACGCCTATAGTATTTTTTATGATTGTTAAGATTTTCTAACATTACTAAACTTGCATTAATTTGATTTTCAATACAATCTTATAAAAAAAATTAATAATTTTATTTCTGGTATTTTTGTTAGGTAATCCGATTAAGTGTCTCTTTTGGGCACAAAAACACAGACAGCGACGCAACTTTGCTAACGAGCGACTGGACGCGATGCTGCTCTCAACTTGTCCAGTTCACGTCGCCCCAAGTCGCATCGCTCATTACGTGTTTAATCCCAAATGTTTATATGTAGGCCTATTTGATAGTGTCGCGTCACGTGCTCGCTGTGTGTTTGTGTTTGAATCCTTACAGATAGGTGGAATGTCGGTTGGGTGGTAGCTCTGCATTTGCACTCAGTATGCCTAAGTAGGCCTACTACAGATTCTGAGCTTATAACTTTTAAATTTGTGATGTTTGGAAATAAAAACATGAAAGGAACTTCAATTATTTTTATTCAATTTGATTTTAGCCGGATAAAATGCCTGGCTTTTTTCAAGTGGAAAAAACCGGTTAAAACCAGGCCGGCTTTTTCATAACAACCCTGGATATATGCTTGTTTACGCCAGACTTCATTTTCCTTATGGAAACCTTCAGTTCCTACAGGATAACAGCCCAATCCACACTGCTCGATCTGTTCAAACCTGGTTCGTTGAAAGAACATATATCAAGATGATAAGACTTTCCAGCGCATTCCCCAGATTTAAATCCTATTGAGAATGTGTGGGCAGAAGTAAAGAAGCATAGGAGAAGGAACTAGCCGAACCTACCTCCAGCTTCTGAAGCAGAACTGTGGGAACTAATTCAAACTGCTTGGGACGCTGTGGCAGACAAGGATAATTATTTTCTAAACCTTGTAGAGTCAATGCCCAACAGAGTGAGGGAAGTTAAAGTAATAGATGGTGGACGGACTTCCTACTGTGCATGTGACTTTTTTTTTTCTTCATTTATTCTTATTTAAGTTAGTTATTATGTTTCATTATGTTATTTCTATTTTCAGTACATTTTTTATTATTATATGCCACAGATATGCATTTGATGTAAAATCATACTTTCTTTCTTGCTTTCTTTTGTGTGTGTCCAAAATTCAACACAAACAATGACAATTAATTAGAAGTAATTATTATTTTATTCCAGTCATTGCCGCATTTGAAAAAATAAACATAAGTAAAAATAAAAAATATACAAGATTCCACTAAGGATCGAACCCTCGTCCCACATGTTCAATTCCAATCTCTTGACCAGTATGCTATTGCGAACAGATGAGAATAACCTACATAATTCTGATGAGATCGTACTATCCAAGCTTGAAAATATGTTTAGGCCAAAGTTATTGATTATGCACTACAAGTACCGGTATTATAAAATAAAATCTTTAAAAAATGCTCCTTGAATAAACATATTCCTCGCGAATTTATTCATTATTAATATATAAGAACATGCACACAAGAATATGGCGGATGTGAGACATATAGCTACAGCCTTCTATATATGTTCATTTTGGAACAAAACTGACTAAATAATCAAGAAAATACAAGAGGCAGGTGTGAGCCTAACCTTAAGTCTTCCGGTACATGCGCATATGCTCATTCGTGGTACTTTACCAAATAACGCCCGACGTTTTTTATTTGATCGACTGTACTACAATCTATTTTTCATGTATACTTGAATATCTAATTTCACAATTGTTGCCTAATTAGGAATTCCAATGTCTATGAAGCGTAGATACGTTTTTGATATTATGAGAATGGCTGAGAGGGTACACAAGAATAAAGAATGCTATTCTTGAATATCGACTTGATCTTTCTGAAAAGTGAAAACTGCTATAAGGATTGTGAAGTTACAAGGTTTGCAATGACATGAGTCTTCATTTATCTAGAGGGGCATATCCAAGATTATTTTTGAAGGGCTATGATAAATCTAATATACTATTATCACACACAGTAAAATAACATTAGAATAACATTAATATACAACAATACTGAAACAAAGGATGCAGGTTAGTTTGTTTGTTGATTTGTACATCACAGTCACATAGTTAGATTAACTAAGGTAAAGGCATTAAAGCTGTTGAGGGTCATGGAACAAAACTTTCTCGCTTCCCCACTAATAGAGAGTGGGCTACTGTATACCCCCCTCCCCCCACCCCGTGGGATTTTCCGACTCGCATATTTTTTTGTTGGTATTGCCATCTAGTTTTAGTTTTTAGTTGTTTGCCCCTTATCAATTACAGCATTTACCCGGAAACCCCGGAAAACTACGGAAATCGGGAGAAAACTAGTTTGTTTTAATTTTTCTTTGTTCTTTGCTCCTAATATGCCCAGGGAATTTCTGAATCACATATTTTTTGTTGGTATTGCCATCTAGATTAAGTTTTTAGTTGTTTGCCCATTATCAATTACAGCATATCCCCGGAAAACAACGGAAATACGGAGGAATGACTTTTTTTTAATTTGTCTTTGTTCTTTGCTTCTAATATGCCCAGGGAATTTTTGACTGACATATTTTTTGTTGGTATTGCCATCTAATTTAAGGTTTCAGCTGTTTGCCTCTTACCAATTACAACATATCCCCGGAAAACCCGGAATACCATGTATATACGGAGAAAATGACTGTTTTATTTTTTTAATCTTTGTTATTTGCTTCTAATATTCAAAGGGAATTTCTGACTCATATGTTTTTTTGTTGGTATTGCCATCTAGATTAAGGTCTCAGTTGTTTGCCCATTATCAATTACAGCATATCCCTGGGAAAACTCTGAAAACCACGGAAATCCGGAGAAAATTACTTTGTTTTAATTTTTTAAATCTTAGTTCTTTGCTGCTAGTATTAAAGGGAATTGGTGACTCATATGTTTTTGTATTGGTATTGCCATCTAGACACGAAAATCCGCAGAAAATGAGTTTGTTTTAATTTATTAAAAATCTTTGTTCTTTGTTCCTATTATTCCCAGGGAATTTCTGACTTACATATTTTTTTGATAGCATTGTCATCTAGATTAAGGTTTCAGTTGTTTGCCCGTTATCAATTACAACATATCCCCGGAAAACCCGGAAAACCATGGAATTTCTAGAACTCAGAACTTGTGATCTACAGTCACTGAAACAGTTATTGCGAAGTAATTCTGCTTCAGGTGTGTCCTTTGCAGGTTCAAAAGGGTGAGTATGTGGACTACGAGATATCTGCCATAATTGTGATGGTCACATGCAAAGAAAATGGGAATCATATCTTCTAAACATGCCAAGTGTAAGTCAAAGTTGTTTTCTTTAGTTGCTCGCTGAAATCTCAAAATCAAAGAGACTTTGTCCATATTACCAATCCAAAATTGTGCTGTTGTACCCGATGTCCCTTCTATAACTTCAGTCAAGAAAGTTTGATAGTGATTGTGGAAGGTTTGGCAAGATAAATTATCAGATTTAAAAAATAAAAATAGTCATTTTCTTCGTATATACGTGGTTTTCCGGGGATATGCTGTAATAAATTGGTAACGGGCAAACAACTGAAACCTCAATCTAGATGGCAATACCAACACAAGAACATATGATTCACCAATTCCCTTTGAATACCAGGAGCAAAGAACAAAGATTTTCAAAAATTTAAACGAAGTCAATGTTTCCGGATTTCCGTGGTTTTCGGTGTTTTCCAGGGATATGCTGTAATTGATAAGGGGCAAACAACTGAAATCTTAATCTAGATGGTAATGCCAACAAAAAAACATATGAGTCAGAAATTCCCTTTGAATATTAGGAGCAAAGAACAAAGATTTAAAACAAAAAACAGTAATTTTCTCCGTATATATGTGGTTTTCCGGGGATATGTTGTAATTTGTAAGGGGCAAACAACTGAAACCTTAAACTAGATGGCAATATGAACAAAAATGTGAGAGCCAGAAATTCCCTGGGAATATTAGGGGCAAAGAACAATAAAAAATTAAAACAAACTCATTTTCTCCGGATTTCCGTAGTTTTCCGGGGTTTCCGGGTAAATGCTGTAATTGATAAGAGGCAAACAAGTAAAATCTTAAACTAGACGACAATACCAACAAAAAAATATGTGTGTCATAAAATCCCACGGGGGAGGGAGGGTTTGCTATTTGTAGGGTGACCAGATGAAAATTTTCAAAAGCAGGACATTTGAAGGAAAAAAGCAGGACATTTTGAGAAAAAGCCTGACAACACGTTAAATTCCTTTTCAATCAAATTAAAATCCAACAAATACAATAACCAAGTGGATTTAACAATATTTCTGTGAAGAGGAAATGTCTTTCAGCAGTTCTGGGGATTTCAACAAATAGGCATGAAATTCCTTGCACGTAAAATGTTTCAAATTATACTGTACTGTTACAATCCCCTTTACTGATTCTACAGATAGTCTGTTTCTTTCTTCTGACCATTGGGCATTTATTAATGAAAATACCCTTTCAACATTGGCATTATGGGCAATTATTGAAAAAAAGAATTGACATATATGCAGCAATGATTGAAAACACTTAACATTCACAGCCTGCTCAAAAAACTTACTCCATTGAAAATCTATTGATTCCAGGAAAAATGCTTCATCTTTCTTCAAAACAAATTCTTTTAGAGCACAAAATTCGTCAAACAATATCACATCATCCAAAACAATACATTTCTGTTTTTCATTAATGTACTTTACAGAAGGAATAATATCACTGAAAGTACAGTCTTTCTCTTTCAAATATTTCATGTTCAACCAATAAAAGCACTCAAATTCATCACACTGAACAGTCCATTTATCTAAATAGTCCTTACACGACTGGTACAGACACAGGGCAGAGTTTATGAAATTGTTTACTTCTGTTTCTAATCCATCTTCCCTTAGACTGTCAAGCTTTTGGGAAATATTCATTGGCATAAACTTATTTTGCAACCTGTTTTCCAGACACTTTGAAACAGAGTTCTGAATCCGAACTATATCCAATAAACAGTTGTGTTCCTTTTCCAGATCATTAATTGTAGTATGAAATACATTCATGAGTGAATGAACTAGAGAAAGATACAGTTCAGAAAACTCATCTTTGAAGAAATCTTTCAAGATTCTTGGGACACCAGACTCTGATAGAAAATAAGACCTCAAAGCAGGATACAACTTAAGAATTCTCTCAATGGCCGGAAAAAGACTTAGCCAACGTGTCTTACAGTGACGAAGCAACTGTTGATAATTTATGTTGACAAAATCACAGAACTGCTTAAGCTTTTCAGTGCGAACAGTGTATATGGAAAAGAAATTGAAGATCTTCAGAACTATAGACTCTATATCTACAGGCAATAAATCAGTCCCATGCTGCAAAGTATTGTGGAGAATATGGGCAGGGCATCCTATTCCTGCAAGATCATTTGTCAAAACATTATTTAGTAGGGCAAAAACATTGTTTCCTGAAGCAGGTCTGTTGATGCCTCCGAAGTTTACATTTGCATTATCACCACAAAATGAAACACATTTATCACTAAGACCATGTGATTTCAAAACACTAAGCAGAACATCTGCTATTGTTTTGGCAGTTTCATTCTCGCAACTACATAAATCAATAATTTTTGAGACAACACCAATTTTCCAATCAAAGTACTGTATCATGACTGGAAATAATTTCACACTGCCATGATTACTGGCATCAGTTGCTATTCCCAGAAATGGAGAGTTCTCAACAGATTTTAGTACACATTCAAGAGAATGTGGAGCCAGTACTTTGTTAACAATGGCCTCTGTTTTTGTTCGAGCGCATTGTAGCTTCTTAGCGATCTCCGAATCCTCAACCAGTTTAGGAAGTAGTGATGAAGTACAATCCATTGATCTGTAAGTCTGGTGGTGACGTACAGTGTGAAATGATAATGCACCCTCAGTTGCACTAACGCTTTCGTCTATCTTCGAAAATTTTGGTGAGAAGAACGAGGTTACCACACGAGAAGAAGATGCACCTTTAAAGCAAGTAACATGTTTACTTGTAGCTAGGTGACGATCTAAATCCAACGCACCTCTTGAAGACACAGATACGTAACAGTCACAGATAGTGCATTTCGCTTCGGTTTCCACTCGACCCGCAGTGAAGCATGGGTATTTACTTTTCATGGAATCACCGAATTTGCACTTTCGTTTTTTTAAGTCGGGTTTCCTTTCATCACTGCCTACCTTCGACATATCACTTTGATCGGGAATCAAACAAACTTACGACCAAATACAAGCCGGCAATGATTCTGAACAACAAAAGCAGGAACAGGAAGTGAAAACGGTTGGTTGTAACAAATCGATCTGAACGCGAAATTCGAGTGCGAGTGTTGTGGCAGGTAACCGGAAGCAGGGTCACCACACGTATTTTTACGAACATCAACATTTCCTTCAAATACGCATTTTTCATGTAACGACAAACTTTTGACCTCATGTTTTAAATCTTATATATCATATTTCAATATTGTGTACATTATATTGCTGTAAGACAGAAAGCCGGACATTTTGCCTTTCCCATAAAAAGCCGGCCGGATGCTCACAAAATACCAAAAAAGCAGGACATGTCCGGCGAAATCCGGACGTCTGGTCACCCTAGCTATTTGTAGCACATGGTCTATAAGCTATTCACACACTGCTCATTTAGCTGCTGTGGCAGAACTGCTTGAGCTGCATAGACAAAAATGCATTGTTAGGCTGAATTTTGTACATGCTTCGAGAAAGTAGTAACGATATTTCTATTTCACGATTTACCTTTCTCATTTCATGAGTCGGATGTTGAATTAAATTGTCCAGTATCCATCAAAATAAAATTTCCTTATTTGCAACATATAAGTATGTCTATTTTGTGAGGGGCTGTAGCCCCCTTAGCCCCCCTCTGAATTCACCCCTGTCTATCTGATATTGTTAAGAGTCTGGTATTATGCATATACGTAATAGATGGGCTAAGCAATTGTCTTTGTTAGACAATATTATGAAAGAAAGATTTGGGGGAAAAAAATTGTATTGGCTAGAATCACTAAAATAATGTATGGTGAAGAACAAAGGAATGCATGTGTAAATGATCCTTATTGAAATATTGCCACAAAGACTAAATTATTTCACTTACCTGTCAGCACGACCAGACTCTTTGACATATGATTTGAAGTAAGGTGCCATGGTCTTGCTTATATATGCATGAAGTGTCTCATACGGAGAGCCTTCACTGAAATTAATAAGTCTAAGCTGGGAATGGATTGGCTTATCTGCTTCAATGACTGCACCCCTCTTGATGCATACCATACTGAAAAGACAGAACATACAATAATGTGATTTGTAGCAGATTTTCAATCAATTCTTGTAACAAGTATTAGTTGATCACATGGAGTCTACTAAAAAGATATTAAAACTACGAATATTTTGCAAACTTATAACGAGAGCAAAATTAGTCATTTTACATTTTGTCCACAGTGTAACAGGGGCTTAAGATATTTTATACTTATTGTTTCAACAAAATCTCATTACAAATTAAAATAATTACAATAAAAAAAAAGCTAACTGGATATAAGTATGCTGAGTGAAACCAAGTCAATCCGAACCAGTATCATGTATACAGTGCAGTACAGCAGTGGCGGACGCAGAAATTTTTTTCGGGAGGGGATTTGAATAGGTAGAAAGAATACTAAAAAAAATAATCAACTTACATATACAATTAGTTTATAAAACTGGCCACTTAGAGTACATATATAGCCTTTTTTTTTTTCAAATTTTGGGGAGGGGATGAGGGGGGCTCTGCGTCCGCCACTGCAGTACAGTACACTAGCACAATATCATGTAGAGCCTTCATTGTCATTTTTTTTTTATTTCGGCAGAATAACAACTATTAACCCCACTGTTATCTTCGGCTCTGTATGACCCATTATAAAATTTAACTGTTCAAAACTTTTTAATGTTTCACTGTAATTCAAATTATACGACTTTCTTTGTGTGTTCTTCTTACGAAATCTGATTTTTAAGTTAATTTATGTTTCGTATCTCAAGTTTTCTTTGAGTCAACATAACCTGGGTGCTTTAAAGTATAGAAGTTTGTAAAATGTTGTTGAAGTTTGAACAAGTATTCAAATACCAGTGCATGTTAGTAGCCTATATGTAACAACAGAACAGAACATTAGGTTATTCACCATTAAATTTTACAATTTTTGCCTTCATCAAAAGGAACATATGTACAGATCTACATCTATTTACATATTACTTAGGTACTCAGTGCTTCAGCTGCAGAATAGAATTTGTGTTACAATCAAGTAGGCATATTAATCACTTCTCTTCTAAATCTGCTATAAGGTAGTTAAAATGAACAATAACTTTGCTGAATTTATTACCGGTATATAATTTTATGCCTTGGTTCATAAACCGTACTTATAAGATTTTTAACTGTTCCTTGTGGGTTTATATCAATAGCATTGGATGATCTAGTTTATGTCTATAGCATTGGACGATCTAGTTTATATCTATAGCATTGGACGATCTAGTTTATATCTATGGCATTGGATGATCTAGTTTATATCTATAGCATTGGATGATCTAGTTTCACTCTTCTTCTACTGTTATGCTTCTATTAAATTCATTCTATTTCTGTGAACAAAACAAGTAGTTTCTAGGATGTAGAGCCTAGGTATTGGTAATAATATATTAAACCTTTCAAAAAACAAGGTCTGCTTGGAGTAGGGTTGCCAATTATCCCACATTTCCTGGGAAATCCTGCATTTTCACTTCATTTGGAAAAAAAATTCCAGGTCTGGTATTTTTCAAGATATATCCCGTAGTCTATTTCCATAAATTTTTTGGTATGATATTTTCATAATGGAAGTCAGTCTTATGTCAGACATTGCAGAAGAAAGACGTTTTTGTGAAGATAGCAGTAACCAGGAGCAATGGGCACTGACCTAGCAACATATCATGGACGAATACGATTACACGGAAAAATGAAGGCAGGAATAAATAAAAGTAATGAACAGTTACACAGCTCGTCAATGAATAACTTATGGTTCTATGGTGTAATTGTGGCAGTACCGCTGGTTATTGGCGGGGTTGAAGCTAATCCGGGACCAGCTTCCAGGAATAAAAGTGGCAACAGTGAGGGAAATGACAATCCTAACACAGTCACGGATATGTTAATGAAACTAAACAAAAAATCAAATAAAAAACTGGACTAAGTAAACAGAAAGTTGGAAGATGTACGGGGGTGGTACAGTAACTTAAGCGAAACATATGAAGGTCTAAAAAATGAAGTCGACTCGAAGGAAACCAAGTGGATAACCCAGAAATTAGAGAAAGAATCTAGAATGAGGAACAACATTATATTTGGAATGAAAGAATTCAACTATGAAAGAAGATGGGACACATGTGACCATGTGTTGAAGTTACTGGATGCGAAATTGCACTTGAACCTCTCCGAGTTCATATTGAGAATGTTTACCGCCTGGGGAAAGGTAGGGATCACCCCATCTTAGTGAAATTTGCAAGTGCAATAACCAAAGACAAAGTGATGAGTAGATCCTTTATGTTGTCTGGAACTAGAATAAGACTGGAACAAGACTATAGATACCAGAAGTGAGCAACAAGAAGAGAACTACACTGACCGGCAAAAAAAACCGATCACTGTAAAATTTGTTGTACTTTTAAGATTAAACATAATTTTGATTGGATGTTTATACATTGTTTTTGCTGAGGATGAATTATTATTTTTAAGCTATAGATACAGCATATCTGCTTTCTTCATATCTTCACTTTATCACCAAAAAAACAAAAAAAAAAAACATCGCAATACGGTAATTCCAATATGATTATAAGCACTAGCTTGTCGTACACATTGCTAGGTGTTTCATTGTTGTATTGCGTCATTTCCTTCCAAACTGAACGGAAACTGTCTCCCTTCGCACCGCAGTGATTCTGTCAGTAAGTTTAGTTGAAATTAATGTCTCTCGTCCTGAAGACTTTGCCAAAGCTGTTGCTAAAATTGATGATGGATGCAGCCTCCGTTATGCCCCTGCAACCTTAGGCTCACCATTCACCACGGTGCAAGAGGAAAAATGGGGAATTAAGTGTGAAATGTGTCATTACATTTTAATCTTAAAAACGTATACAATTGCAGTAATTTTATTTCAAGTACTAGGCCTACTACATAATTTTTATTTAAACTTAATTTTTAAAAATTTCTTTAAGTGATCGGTTTTCTTTGCCGGTCAGTGTATTACAGTTTTTGAAACAGGCTAGAAACGAGGGGAAGTTTGCAGTGTTAGTGGGAGTAAAGTTGTGTATTGAACAAAGGCTTTTTGACAAGGAATTTTGCAGAGAAAACAAATTAAAAAAAGAATTCAATCACAAGTGTCAGCCAATAACAATCAGATTACAATCCACTAACATTACACACAGATCAAGCAGTTAATAACAACACACTGGACAGAAGAAATAGTGACAGAGGTGATGAAGCAGTGTGCCAGATCCTAGACATGGGCAGGATTGAGGCGTGTGAGGAATTAATGACGGATGCAAGATCAGCAGCCTAGCACTCCAGCTGTGTCCAAAGGTTCATTTACCGTGGAGAAAAACGCACATATGGTTAAATATGCCAGCATGAGTGAAGATGGCACAAGAAGGACATCAACAGAAGCTTGTCTCAACTAAACAGGGATAGGAATAGAAGTGTAAATCAACATTGTAGCATTAGAAATAGGGTAACCTTACGTGACAAAATGCAAAGCTAGGAAAAGGACTGTGTAAAGGGTCTGAGGATAGGTTTCCTTAACATTGAAGGCATATGGGGAAATATGGGGAAATTCAAACTATTTTAAGGAGCTGTGAAATACTTGCTTTAGCTGAAACGTGGCTAAAAGGTGATGAAGTAATCAATGTTGGGGGTTATGACTGCATTGCTAAAAATAAGATAAAAATTAATAAATTTGGAAGATGCCCTCTTATTTATTGTAAGTAGCAAACTAAAGGAAAGTAGCCTAAGTGGAAATAGATAGCAATAATGAAGATGGTCTATAGATAAATGTGAAAAGTAATAATATAGAGATAATATTAGCAATAGGGGTAACTTACCACCACCCCAAAGGATCTTAGTACTTCAACTGTAATTTCTATGAATTTTTGGCTGAGGTCTAAATACAGAGTAAACGACTTAATCTTGGCTGGTGATTTTAAGAGTAGAATTGGAAAGAAGGATGTACCCTTATGCCCATTTGGTATAGCAGTTTTTAATAACCATATTAATATCGGCATAAACCGTGATTTTCCAACCAGGAACAGTTGAGCTCCAGTAACCAACACCGAAGGCCTCAAGCTGCTAGATTTCTGTGGTAAGAACGGGTTTAAAATACTCAATAGTTGTTACGGAGATTATACTGAGGGCAATATCACTTTTGTTAACGAGCAGGGTGCTAGTATAGTAGATTATATGTTAACATCTCATAACTTGGGTGCGTTTATTTCAAGATTTGAAATCTCGGAAGCCCCCACGTGTTTTTATCCACAGAGTTTGAAATAAACAGCAACGGTAACCATCCTCGACCCTTCTACAAGTAAATCAAGGAAAATATTTTAAATGTACAGTAGTGTTAAAAGTGAGTACATAAAATAAAATAAGGTTAATTATGTTTGTTATTTTTCATTTTCCACCTCACTAGACTGAAAATTTGAATCTCAGTTACAAATTTAGATATTGCTATACCCAAGTTCTACTGTATACCAGCTACCTATCTATACCTCAATTTCAAGAAAAGTGAGGGTTACACCATTTGGCCTGGACACAGTCTACTTAGTGTACAAAGGTATCATATTACTAGAATAACTTACCTAGTCATCTTTGGATTTGTAAACTGTACTTCATTTGAAATAATGTATGAAATAGCTTCTTTTTCGGTTTCACCTTCTCCTGGTTGATCATCATCTTCCTCTGTAACAACAACATTGACATTGAACTAAATTAACTGACAGGAAAAGCATTTTTCATTCTTCTTAACATAGAGTGTTGTCAACTGAGTTGAAGGTTGCATCCAGGTGCCCAGGACAGTTCTACACTCTCATTGCAGACTGCTCAATTACTCTTTGTATGTGTATGCAGACAAGAGGGGGGGGGGGGGACCAAGAAGGGTATCCGTCCTGAAAAAAGAACATATTACTACGAATTATGAGTATTAACTGCTAATCATCCCTCTTTTCCTTCATAATCAGATTTCTCCATCTATCCCATCCACTTTCTGGCTCTCTAGAACTCATTCAGAATAGCGTAGCCAGCCATGCTCTGCCATTAGTGACAGTACCCATCCAAGCCACAGGAACCAAAAGAAGCGATTGGTGCAAGGGTAAAATTTCCAGTCGCAGAAAATATTCAATGTAAGACATAATAAACCCCGCACTATTCAGTTTATTACTTCTAAACTAATACAAATGTTCCTAACCCAACATAACCTGTCACTGATCTAGAATTTGGCTGTCGCTACTTCTAGAAGCCTTATTACTAGGGCTGTACCGATTAATCGAATAAACATTTAATCGTCGATCAATTACATTTTACGATTAATCGGTTTAGTCGAATTCTGAAAAACGTTTTTCGAGAAATGGGTCAAATGACCTAACTCCTTTCTCTCGCTTCTCTGGCCTTGGCACATCATGTGTCATTCAGCCTATTGAGTCCAAACAATTCCAGTTATTCAGAAACCTGAAGGGTAATTTAGTTTTGCAAGGTTTACCGTGATACTGAAGCAATTTGAAGCAACAACGGGTACCTGAAAAAAAGGATAACCAACCCAAACAAAGAAAATTCTGTTTTGAGGACGCGCTCAACTATAGCTCTTTTCTAGTCTCCTGGCGCCTGTCCTACATGCCGTCCGGGGAAGTGGAGAGCGGGGAATACACCTCTGACCAATCACACAACCGATCACCTAGTGGTGGCTCTGAGAGTTACTCAGTAGCGAGATGAATTTTTCACGTTCACTTCGCTCTCTCAGTTGCTGCGTTGCCAGTTAGTTTTGTTGCTTACAGTGTGTTCAATACAGTACAGCATTATAAAAAGAGCTTATTTCACCTTTTAGGATTATCGTTATTTTGAATAGTTATCTCGTGTTTTATTATCTAAACGTAGTGTATTTTATTATTTATAGTGTATAGTGTATCATATTGTATATATTGTGTACATTGTATATATTGTATCGTGTTGTATATACTGTAATATTGTAGTGTAAAAATCTTTCAATGGCGAACAAGAATTCTGTAGTCCGTAGTCAAGCCAGAAAGATTATCAATAATGTGCATGATTATTTTCAAAGGGAAGCAGAAAATAATGCCCCCTTAACAAATGTACATAAAGTGCAACAGAGAGTGTCGGAAGCTTGCCAAGTCAGTAGGCGAACTGTCCAACGAATCGTGAAGGAAAGCAAAGACAGTCTTGAATCGTCGGGCTCCGTGACATTTGAATCGCCGCGCAAAAAAATTAAAAGGAGAAATGTAATTAAGACAATTGACGTGTTCGACAAAGATGTCATAAGAAGAACTATTCTTAGTTATTATGTGAAGGGTGAATATCCAACTCTCAACAAACTACGCATTGATTTGGAGGAAAAAATAAACTTTCAATGGGGAGTTTCTTCGTTGTGGAGAATATTGAAATCGATGGGTTTTAAATATAAGAAGAGCAACGATGGGAGACGGTTTCTGATGGAAAGAGCCGATATCGTTACATCTAGGGTAACTTTTTTGCGCAAAATGCAAAATCTGAGAAAAAAGGATCCTTCGCCCCATATATTTTATTTGGACGAAACATATATTCACCAAAATTACGCACCCATGAAAATCTGGCAAGATAATGATGATGCAGGGGGCTTAAAAATTCCCGTAGGAAAAGGTGGTCGAATTATTGTCTGCCATGTAGGATCCAGCCACACAGGTTTTCTCCAGGAATGTAAATTAGTTTTCAGACCAAAATCAAAACCGACATCTGACGATTACCATACTGATATGAATTCTGTGGTGTTTAAAGAATGGTTTATGAAGTTTTTAGATACACTGGATCAGAAGAATATTAGCAATGCAGTTATAATAATGGACAATGCCAGCTACCATTCGGTTCAGTTAGAAAGAATACCGACGACAAACTCCCGCAAAGCTGATATTATTACATGGCTATCAGATAAGAATATTCCACATGACACCACTCTTACCAGACCCGAACTGTTGTCCATCGTGAAGGAATATAAGCCTAAGGCAAAGTCGTATGAAATAGATACCCTTGCTGACAACAGGGGTCACACCATTGTTCGGCTGCCGCCTTATCACTGTCAGTACAACCCCATTGAACTTATTTGGGGAAAAGTTAAAAGCGCTGTGGGGAAAAGGAATAAAACATTTAAATTAGCAGACGTCCAGGTTTTAATGGAAGAAGAGCTGGACAAAGTCACAAAAGAAGATTGGATGGCTTGCGTGTCACATGCGGAAAGAATTCAAGATGAAGATTACGCAAGAGATGTGGTGTTGGATACAGCAATGGACCAGATCATCATAGATCTTCGTGACGACAGCCACAGTGAGGAGTCAAGTGACGACGAAATTTCTCAAGACTGTCTTGATGGCGATGACGAGTGTTTTGCCGCGGATATTTGAGTAAGGTAAGGTAAGGTAAATCTTGTTTTGTCAGATGCTTCTAATAATTCGCTGTAATTGTTTGTTGTGGTTTCGTCATTTAACGAATTTTGTGTAGTGCTAAGATTTTTAACAGTCTCCATTCTGCCAAAATATTCGTACCTAATAGTCTATGCCTGTAAATCTTTAGACATAATTATAACTATTCCACTTAAGCACACATAGCATTTCATCGAACTGGGCGCGGTACGAAGCCAGAGAGCTTGGAAACAACCAGTTTTTAACCGACAATATTCTTTGTTATTAAATGTTGGCTTTTCGGACTAAATATGCTTTTTATAAATATAATAGTTTGCTTCCACACCAACGATAACGGCAAATTTCATATTTTTACAATATAAATTGCATTCGGAATTACTGTACAAGGCATGCAAAATGCATAACTACAGCCGAGATTTCTATGTAATTACACAAATTTTTCACTTTTGTGGTGCACCACAACAACAGCTAAAAGCACCTTTTAAATGGGTTTTCACAGAATTATTCCAGAAACTGTATAAGCCTTTGACAAGACCACATCACCGCACAATGACAGGTTTTACTGACCGTCTCAACTCTAAAGGCTTGTTAGGTTAAAATACTAACCACAATCTTCCTGTTATGACTATCCTTTGCTTGTTAGGTTAAAATACTAACCACAATCTTCCTGTTATGACTATCCAACTTTCGCTAGTGAAATATTGATCCTCCTGTGATCCTCAGAAAAGATTCCTTTCTTAGAATTTACCCTCATTACATGTGACATTGAAAGGTCGTTTCCACCTATAAGAACACTATTTCAGACAGACGTCAATGTCCCTAATTAGCATCAAATTTTAAAACAGTGAGATATAGGCCTATTTAGATTATTTTCCTTGCTTTTACCTCTCTCCATTGTAGGTTCATTTATGCGACCCATGCCGCCCGGGCCTTATAGTGCTGCAACCTTCGGGAGAGAATTAGAGTTTGGATCACAAACACATTCATACTTTTCTGACAAGACAAGGACTTGGAGGGCCTCCCCGGATGAGTGATCAACCCAACAACACAAACACATAGGACGAGACACACAATTCACACACACATGCACTTCGAACAAGGCGAGGATAGGAAAAAGATGATAATGACGGTCAGATGATACCCGGGGACCACAAAGTCTTCAAGTTACCCGACATTTGTCTCACGGGTGAGGAAAACCCTTGGAAAAACCCCACATAGGCAACTTGTCCCGACCAGGATTCGAACCCGGGCCCGCTACGCCACAAAGGTGGATCTGAATAATTTTGTTTACACAAAATTGTGAATTGATGAAAAGTTTGGGATCTTTTCTGTATTCGTCACATTTTTAAGGCTTCTTTTCCACATCACAATATTCGAAATGTTTGTAATGCCCATGATTTAGGTAGAGAAATTTGTCAATGTAGGCCTACTGTATTTTTTAAGAATGGATTTCTCATACCTGTGGAAATACACGTAAATACACTGTTTTATCCTATTCTTGTAAATTGACGGTTGTAACATGTGATTTATAAATTTCAAATATAATTCGGGCTAGAGATATCTCATAATTCTTTTCCTAGCGGTAATATGTTGAATTGTAAATTTGTTTACGTGCATTGCTTCATTTGTTAGGCAACAATTCATTCCCGTTTCTCGATATTAACATCATGTCTGTGTTGAGATAATATAACATGGATATTTAACAAATAACCACAACATTCGGTACTTTAAATGTTACCGTACGGATGGATGCACCGTCAAATGAATAGATGACAATGGAGAGGTTGACAGAATGTTTATTTTTTCTATGCTATGCTACTACAGAAATTGTAGTATATAAGTTTGTATAACTTGTTATAGCTTCGATAACTTATATGCCGGACATGTGCAACCCTTAAATGACTATGCAAAACGTCGGTTACCTAACTGTGTCATTAAATGAACGAATATATATACACTGGTAGGCCAATTAATTACAATTAATCTAATGAATAAACCTCATAATTATGAATTTCTATAGGCCTATTTCATGGATTTTGATTTTAAACGCACCGCCACTTGCAACGGCAACATTGTAGAAGTATCGTCTGTCTCTTTCTTTCACTGTCTTCTCACAGCGCTCCGGATTGGTTTGTTTGCCGCTCCCCGCTCCCCGGACGGCATATAGGACAGGCGCCACGAGACTAGAAAAGAGCTCTAATAATGGTATTCTTAATTGAGGATTTCTTTGATTATCAGTTGTGTAGTAGTTATTAAACGTGTAAAACAATATTAAATGTACACTTTGGTTTCGTTTAAAATACCGACCTGTTTGTCGATTAATTAATCGATTAAAGTCAAGTGTTAACTCGATTAGACATTTTAAATCGATTTTCAGCCCTACTTATTACCCTTCCACGCCTTTCGTAAAACATCGTTACATGGCATGAACCCCGCACTATGCAGAATACTGCTGCTAAACTAACATGACTGTCCCTAACCTAACATAACCTGTCTTAATGCAGAAGCTTTTTTACTCTTCCACATCTTTCATAAAACATCGCTACAACAGTCGTTTATCTGCAGAATTCAATCGACATTTAATCATGTTCGTAATATCGGCGAAATTGTAGACTTGGTCCCAATCGGTACGGCCCGGTTGTGACGGCGGTCACCTTATTCTCAGTTTAGCGGGCTCTCTTATTAAGCCTCTACATGAAGACTTTTTTTTTTTTATCCTTAGCTACAAAACACAATTTCTTGAACGAACTCACTATTCCCAGAAGATGGCAGTACAGCAAGCTACTGAATGGTCAGATACAATTCTCCAATTCACCTGGTTGAAAGCCTGAGAAACCAATATTCAATATCAACAATGGAAAGAACTCAAATCAAATCACATGAATAATTATTGTGCTAATTTTTCATGTCTTCATTAGATGAAATCGTTAATACAACTCATACTTTGCAATGCCACAGAATAAATATACTGTTGAGTTTCTACTATCCAGACTATCAGTAATAACAGTCACTGTTCGTGGTAGACAAAGTTTCTTCTTTACTGCACGTTTGGTGGGTCTTTATAATGATACACTGTAGTATCCTGCTATGTCGAGCTGTAAACTGTGTAAACAGGATCAACAGTTTGAAATGTCAGGAACTGACATTAAGTGGAGTGAATAAAAATTAAGTAGTTACTACTAGTAATAAGTACTAGTAATAGTAATTACTTTCAGTAGTTTTAAAATAAAACAAAGTACAATTGTGAGATTTATAACCAAGGGATACTACATAAGTTTGGCCACGCTGATTAAATAAAAACAACAAAACAAAATTGTGAATTTGTTTAGGTAGATAAATTTTTCAATCATAATAGCCTGATAGCCTGGATCAGGTACTACTTGATCTAGTATATATTGATTAATAAGCAACAGTATTTACTGAAATATTATGAGACTTGAAATATTTTATTCACTAAAATGAGCTAGTATATAAGTTACTTAAAATTTTGCAGTTAACAACATTTAAGCTACTGTCTTATTCACTCTGCCCATTGAAGTGAATTGCTTATTTGTGAATGGACTAAGTCAATTTTTTGGTGAAAATGAATTATTGGTAGAAATTGTTTCTTTGATGGTAAATTCATCTAATTTGGTAATAAAAGGACGCAAGTCTGATGCTGAGAAGTGTACAAACAAGCCCTGTTTTTATTTTATTTATTTATGCAATGTCTTAAGTCAGCCAACTTTCCTTCATAAACAGTGAGTACAGAGTTAGAAAAATCTTATTACTCTTAATATTGGTATGGTACCAGGAAGTTAAAGTGAGTACCAGTACTCAAACGGGAGACAGATACTTTGAACCATTAGAAGTTTGTGAAATGATCTGCTTGATGTTCACATGGTCACATCAGAGGATATACTGAATTTCAAAATATAGTGGCCAAAACTGTACAAGCAAATTTGATTATCAGAAGAATCTATATACACTACAGTTGCATTGCTAGTTTTGTGCAGTTTGAGAAGAAACTATACGGCTCATGCTAAACGAAGGAAAATTGGGTGGAGCTTTAACAGGACACGCCTGTGCGAGTAGCAAATGATAGCGAGGCAACATTGCCCAGTTCAGATAGCTCCATGCCTAACAGTAGCGTTACACTGTGCAATTTCAAATGCGCAGCAAAAAACTATATACACAATCCAAAATTTTCAAGTGTACCATGAGAAAGAAGAAATGTTTCTGAAGCCAGCTGTACAAAATCCATGTTTTTGCGACAATGGCTGTCGAGTTTTGAGGTTTTGACTGATAAGTACCATTGATGATCAATCATGCACCTCCTGAGAGTATCAGCAGGAACTCCACGCTCTCTTTCTTTTCTCTGGCAAGTGTGCCATCAGTACACAAAGAGTCAGCAGGGATTGGCGCACACCATTTTCCTTCGTATAGCGTGAGCTGTATAGAAGCATAGTTACTGCTTCATAACACAGAGGGTTTAGTAAAGAATGTTTTTGTACTAAGACAGAAGTTTCATACGGACTTCTCATGGCCAGGGTAATGCCAACTGAAAGAGATCATGATGAAAAACTGCATATCAATCAAGATAAAATTACAGGCATATCTAAATCCATGAAATACATACAAGAAGAACAATCAAGGCTTATACAGATCTCTTTTCCAGTGGCCCACCAACAATTGTTCTGAGTAATGTTGCTTTATAACATGCTGACATGTAATAATAATCTTGGCTGTCCGGGTGGCACTGCGTCGTCATGTTTAAAACAGACGTTTCAGCCCTCATGTTGAGGCCATCTTCGGAGTATACTGAACTATGATGGTTTGTTTTCTCCTTTTGTTTATATGGTGACGGTTTGGTTAGTCAGATAACCAATAATGACCTCATGTGTGACCTAGCGGCCGACTGACTAATCAAACCATAACCACATGAACAAAAGGAGAAAAAAAAAATCCCTTTAGGCAGGCCTACAGGCGGAGGTAGATTTCGAAGTGCTTTTGGTTTAATTTATTGTCGCTGCACACTCTTCTTCTCTAGCCTTGGCATGGCAAACCTGCAGTAATAAGAACTGAATTCGGTAAAGAGGAAGAGCCTACAATCATTTGTTTTGACAACAAGAATAGGATATAATATTCTGGGAGGCCGTGCACAAGATTAGCAATGAATAAAATTAGCAAAGCCGCTAAACAAGACAAAATTATGATATTATAATAATTCTTTTAAGTGTTATTATTTTCAAACATTAAAATCTCGCGTCATATGAGAGCTATCAAGAAACTATTTATTGATTTGTAGAGTACTCATCAAGAGCTTTTCAACGATACCCCACAAGACGTGGTTTCAAAAGTTTCGAATTTTCATCCCCCACCCTCACTCGAACCCCCGAATCGTTGGTG
This sequence comes from Ectobius pallidus, assembly GCA_964059195.1. Taxonomy (NCBI): domain Eukaryota; kingdom Metazoa; phylum Arthropoda; class Insecta; order Blattodea; family Ectobiidae; genus Ectobius; species Ectobius pallidus. The sequence goes on from CAXKWD010000006.1 coordinate 79,747,630, forward strand.
TCACTGTGAACTCCATAGGGAGTACTCTAATTTATTCAAACAAAGTTTCCCTCTATACTTCATAGGGGCCGAGATATAAATGTTTTAAAATTTCAACCCCCTCCCCCGACCACCCCCTTGGGCCAATTTTGCCCATTAACGAACTTGTCCGAACTATTGGGCCTAGAAATAACATAATAAAATTTGGTTCAAATATCTTCAAAATTACGGCCGCTATCGTGTAAAGATATATATATATAAATATCACAATTTTTTTTTTTGAACGGGCGGTGGTTTCGTACTTAGGGGAGCATGAAACGTAAAGATATGAAAGAATTTTTCGAAAATCATGACATGGTATCCATTGCAATAGGTAGATTTTTCTTCGAAATCTACCTAAAAACATCATAGGCCTAGTTCAGTACAGCCAGATGATGGCCACAACATCAGGACCGAAACGTCGGTTTTAATCAAGATCACACAGCACCACCCGGACAGCCAAGATTATTATTATTGTTCATTTAGCTGTGGAAGCCTACGAGAACACACTGACATTTGTTAAATGAAAATGTGCAAACCTTAAAACATGTTTTTATTGTAAAATAAGTGAAAATATATCATTAATAATGAACATCCAGTTATTCTTAATTACCTTTATTTGAATGGCATTCTTACTTCATCTCAGTTCGGATTTAGAAGTGGCATGTCCACTGAGAATGCTACATTTCAACTTACCATTGAAGTATTGGAAGCCTTAGATAAAAAGAAATAGGCTCTGGGAATTTTCTGTGACTTAGCTAAAGCGTTCGACTGTATAAATCAGGGATGGGCAACCTTTGGAAAGATGCGGGCTAAATGTTACGATATTTATGAAGTCGCGGGCCGTAGATAATAGGTAGTAATGAAAAAATAATCATGATACGGTATTTTATATTTATAAAATATAATGTTAAAGATACATGAATGAAAACAATGTCGAACTGACTAGGCATTTACTTACAAAAAGCAGAAATTATTGAGAAGCTTGAGCTTGAACTTGAGAAACAAGATAATCAATGTTGGCATCAATCCCACTAATAGACAAGCGCAGAATGTTTTCCAATTTTTCATCTGTTAAGTCTGGTTCTATACTTTGATTTAGGCCTATTGCAGCATTTTTCTAGCGCTGACCGGAAGGAACACCCTCGTAGTTCAGGCTTTTGTTTTCCCCCTGTCACTCTCTAGTTGGTGAGAACCGAAAATATTTACTTTTTGGAGCACGATTTTAAAATCTTCCGCAGGCCGGATCAAAAGTCTGGGCGGGCCACATCTGGCCCGTGGGCCGGGCATTGCCCATATATGGTATAAATCATGAAATTTTACTTTGGGAATTTTCTGTGACTTAGCTAAAGCGTTCGACTCTATAAATCATGAAATTTTACTTCAAAAATTGAATCATTACGGGTTGGATAATTTAACACTTAAGTGGTTCAAATCATACCTGTCGGATAGAATTTAATCCGAATGAAATTTAATTGTGTTTCTTGACTTTGAGGTGATAGAAAATAGGTTTATTTTTTCAAGGGACTTATTTGCACGGTCAGTACACCGGATGGCACTGGTAAGTCTCCCTTTTCATCTCCATTCCCCTTCTCAACGTGCAGCATTTTCTGCAGAATGGTCACTTGGTGAGAACAAGGCACCAAACACCAAAACGGCACACTCACAGCATGCTACTAGGGTGATTCGCACGGAATATATGGACATTCCAGAAAGAATTAAAACTACAAATTTGTTGTTTTAATCCCTCTGTCAGTACTAGGTACTAGGGGTCTAATGATTTTGTTTAAATTTTGTAATTGAGGTGCTTATGCTAAGAGCTAAACTTTTATTTGAAATATTTTTTTCGAAAAAATTCTCTGACGGGTAGTTACAAGGCAGGCATCGTTCATAGAAACTCAATCTTGTTGGTGAACGGTAAAGTTTTGCATCAGGCAAATACAACTGAATACCTATTCTCTACAACACGACCTCTTATTCTATATTAGAATTTGAAGAAAAGTGTACTGCCAAGCCCAGGTTATACAAAAGTATTCGAGTGCATTTATTAAGATTTTATTTGGATTGTGTATCCTTCAGGGATGCGACACGAGGTACGGCAACGACTTTCTTTTCATTTTTACAAGCACTTTATTTGACGAAAATTTAATTTTTCTTAATTTTCTCGTAATAGGTTTAACAATTTTATAGGCTTATTATGTAGGCCTACTATAATATATATTATAATAAGAAGGCCTACTATTTAAAAAACTTCTCCCAAGAAATTCTCTGAAGGCTAGTTATAGGCCTAAGCCATTAATTTTATACAATATAGACTTGGATTTTTTGGTCTTGCCTTGCGAATAATGCAACTTGGAAACGAGGATGATACAATATAGTGCATGAGAATATTATAGGAGAAAAATTCCTCCGACACTGGGACTTGAACCCAGGACCTTTGGCTATTCGCACCAACTGAGCTAAGCCGGAGTTCAATTCACAGCGCCAGATGGAACCTATCTCCTATGACTGATTGTCCTAATGGTCTACCTCACAGACAGACAAGTTATGTCATATGCAGTACTGTGAGGCCCACTAATTAGTGATTTTTGTGACCGGGCTCCCACTGTTATTGTACAGTTAACATTCAAGATAGATATATAAACTTTCATGAACCACAGATTATTGTCTCTGTTGGACATTACATGAGAATATTATAGGAGAAAAATTCCTCCGACACTGGGACTTGAACCCAGGACCTTTGGCTATTCGCGCCAATGCTCTACCAACTGAGCTAAGCCGGAGTTCAATTCACAGCGCCAGATGGAGCCTCTCTCCTATGACTGATTGTCCTAATGGTCTACCTCACAGACAGACAAGTTATGTCATATGCAGTACTGTGAGGCACACTAATTAGTCAATTTCCCATACATCAGAAGAACTTAAAGACAATATCACAAAAGAAATTAACTCTATCTCAGAAGTGCTGAATTTATGCCGTGAAAGAAAAATCCCTAAAAAGGTGCCAGTATTGTGTGGATGCAAGAGGAGAACATTTCCAACATCTCTTGTGATGAGGAACGTGGTTATTTTCATTGTAATTTTAACTGTAAATGTGAGAACCTGAATCATTACACCGACCGCAGCTTTATTTTCGTAGATATTTCACCTGATCGCTCGGGAGTTAGAGCTGTGCCCACCGCGATGCAGAAACCCGCGTCATTGGCCAACTCTTGCATGGGACTCACTGTATAACAAAATACGTGTGATATTAGGTGTTTTAAGAGAAGAAAGTTGATTTTCAAAGTGGGCTCCATGCGATTTTACCGAATAAAGTGTAAAATAAGTTGTGAAAATGAGAGCAAAAAGAAAGAGGAAAAGAGTGTGTGTATGTCTGGAATAAAATATTCAGTTTTACTATCATACGGAAATTATGTTATTTCCCATTGGTAACATCAAGATGTACCCCATGCGATCTATGAAATTACTTATTAACTTACCCTAAACTGCTACCTACCGATACTTACAAAGTGTTCAGCGTTAGTGAATTTGGGGTCACAGCAGCTGGTGTGTTAAGGGGCTGTCACAAGCATAAACTTTAATACCATCTTATTAGAAGGCATGAGTCAATGGAGAAGGAATTAATGTTGAGTTTGACACAAGGCAGTAGAAAACAGGGAAGAAGAATAAAATGGACAGATGAGATAAAGAGAATCATGAATATGCATTGGATGCAATAATTGAAGACAAGCCATGAATGGCATTCTAAACTGAAGAAATATTATTAGATTGGGAACCTAAACTGCTGTGCGCTATCTATATATAAGTTATGGATCATCAGAAGTCAGTAATTGACCCGTTTTTTACTTAAGGTCAATGTCGTTAGCCAACACCCTCGACAGGCATGCCGGTACGAAATTATGAGTTTTATGATGCTGACTCACCCTTTGAAGATGCACGTTGAATGTGCAAGCAACTGACTTGAGGATCACTAATGAACTTCTGTATACAATCTTGATTATTGCGTTCATTTAAAGCGGCATTTAAAGCTGGTGGAATAACATCTTCGTCTTCTGGTAATAAAATGGTTACAGCTTTTTTTAGGTAACTGGCGAATGTAGAGTATTCGACCACGGCTACATTTTCTGTTACTGGGGGGCTGTCTCCAGCACCCCCTTCTAAAGAATCGCCCATCTTCGATAGGACTAAAACCTAAATTCCATCCTGGTACAGCAAGAACTTCCGAACCATTGACGATGACGAATCACAGAAAACAGAACACACGAAACCCATACGGCACTCCCCACGTACTCCCATCTGTCGTACGCCCCTCCAATCAAGGTTTAGTCGTTCCTCATTCGCTGGCTTTCGCGGAATTGCCCGAACATGAGCCGAAGAGAAGAGACCACATCAATACGGACCTTGCAATACGATCCAGCGTGTTCCGTTTCTCAACGCTGTGAAAGCGCTGGCAGCATTTTTGTTCCAAAGCTAAGTAATGACGTCATCGGTGCCACCAGTTTCCACAACGCTTTGGCATCGGTTCCACCGGCCCGTGGATATGGTGCGAGAATCCACCAATGAATCTGATTGGCTCACGTAAAACTACGGGGGAATTAGCAGACGATGGGCTTCACTCATTCCTGCCCGGTGTCCATGCTGTCACTTGACTTGACATATATATATATATATAAAATAAAATTATTATTATTATTATTATTATTATTATTATTATTATTATTGTATGTATAGCTTAATGATAGATGCATAGGAACAATAAAACTCCAAAATGTTTAGGAAGAAAGGTAACGAGTATAGGCATAAAAACAATATTAGAAGAAGTAGGTTAACTTATGTATATTCTCTTCAGATTATAAGAACTCGCTGTCTATAACTGGATGGTATGTTTAAAATTACTGACCAGCAATTATATTATCCTACCTGATTTAATTTGATATGGTATTCGCTATTTAAGAAACCCTAGCTGCAAAAACGTGTTATATTAAAAATTGTGACACTTGTCAGTTGTGTTTGGGTATTATATGGAGACATTCTTCCGAAAGTTTTAGGTTAGACGTGACTAGTACGGCAAAGGGGGGATATTTTCAGTTATTACTAAATGGGAAGACTTTTAGCTATGTCAATAATAATGTAAATTCTATTTGTTTGAAACCATAATACACCAATGCTTCCTGTAAGAAAATATTAGAATCACTAGTAATTTAGTCGCCATTGATGGCAGCATAAATCCAGCAGTTTTGTTCCAATTCCGCTGCAGCGTGACGTCATCGTTTGCCACCGGTCCGGTGTAAAAGCGTTGAGAAACGGAACACGCTGGATGCTTGCTAGAGATGGGAATCTGTTACTTTTTTTGGAACAGTTACGTTACTGTTACAGTTACATGAAAGTAACTGTTATTTATAACCGTTACCTGTTACTTTTCTTGTATATTACGTAGTTAAAGGAAGGGTAAACTAAAAAAATACCATTTTCTTATTTTAATCTCATCGCACGGAGCTTTGAATTACGAAACGAATGGTGATCTCGTGAACTTCAGGTGCCCAATATTACGCCTTGTACGGGTGAAGTGAAAAGCTGCTGTGACGTCACACCTGACTAACTCGCTAGCAGGACAACAGCTGCTGTAACGCTCGCGCCTGTGTTTCTAATACACCACCAAGTCTCATTTGTGTTTGTTGTTGACAGAGATGCCTGCAATGTTACCTTCTAAGGACAAATCTCGGTATTCACAAATTAATATCACACGAAAAGAAAATGACAAAGAATTATTGAAAGAATTGCAAGGAAGAAAAGAAAATACGGAATGGTGTAAATGTGGGCTGTGTATACATATGAAAACGGGCCACGAAAGTGTGTGTTGTTGGGACTGTGAAGTAATTTGTGAACAGAAGGGGGTTGTAGACTGTATAACACGACATTGCTCATTCGATAGCGTTATTATAAATAAAGATACACTAGTTGCCAGGCGTTATCAGTTAATACTTAGATCTAATACAGTTCAAAAACAAAATATTTTTTCAAGATACGAACAGAGTCACATTCAGATTCAGAATCATCTTTTGCGGTAGTAGAAATTTCTGAAATGCTAAAAGAGCTATCTAATCCAAATCACAATTTCTAGAAGAAACATTCAATGAATCTGTGCAAACATTGACATAAGTATCATTTCCTAGTTCACATTGAACGCCTACGCTGTTAGAAACTGAATTTTCGTCATAAATACTAGATTCCACATTCATGATTTGTCCATTCCCGGATACTGAAGGATTACTGTTCAAATCTTGCAATAACTCTCTCATTTCCTTCTTCCTCGAGTACGACGATTTTCTTTACTTCATTGGCGGTGTTTCAGATTTCCCACGCAAAAGAAGTGATGGCACAGCACTTCTTTTTTAAACAGATTGCGGGGTTTCTCCAGATAACTGTTTTCGTAACTGTACCGAAAGCTCGGTATCATTTTCTTCAAAATGTTGTAAACAAACCGTACTGTATTTAGTAGGAACAAATTTTTCTCGTTTTATTTTTATCAGCCATTGCTTATTTACGTTCGGATGACTTATCTCTGTTGGGAAATCGATGAAAAGATATTTTAAGTGTGTTATCACTCTTCGACGATGAGTTTGTACACCCCACAACACAACAATAAACCATTGTTTGAACAGATACTCACTAAAAAACTGTAACAGTAGACAGAATACTGTGAAATGTCTTTCACCGGGCGAGACTGAGCCAAGCCTTCGTCAAGCGTGACGTCACGCGCCCATCGCTTTACAATAAATATATTCGTTTTGTGATTAAATGTGAAGGTGTAAAACATTTCTAACAGTGAATATCATTTCTTAAAAACATTTTCTTTCAATCCGTATGAAGAAAATGATACTGAATTTTTAGTTTACTTTTCCTTTAATCGCCAGATCACTTCCCACTTGTAGGGGAATGCCCTTTATCCCCCCCCCCATAATGGTTATGGACGTAGCCATGGCTGGGGCTCTAGGGAGGGACCCCCCGTAATAAAAAACAGTTGTAAAATTTAGCTTTCAATTAGGGATGATAATCGATAGTTAAAATCGGAGATAACCATCGATATAACGATAATATCGGCCTGAAAACATCGATGTATTTAGACAAAAAACATCGATGTATATTTAAAAAAGGCCATGGTATCAGAAAATTAGACAAAATTCATAAATAAACAGAAGTATTTCCATGAAAACAATCGATGTAAAAAATCAATGTTTTGGGAAATTAAGCTCCTGTAAATAAAATTATATCGTAGAACCAAGGTAGCCTATTAATCTTCTTTTTGTTACAAAAACATCCATGTCGGGGAGAAACATCGATGTAGCAAATACATCAGTTGTTTTCCATCGATGTAAAAAACATCGATTATCGTCATGAAAATAAACTTTTTGGAATTTTCCTGTGGTTTACAGCCTAAAAGATATAAGTATACCAAATTTCTAGTTTCTAGCTCATCTGGAAGTGGGCAAGCATTCATGTCAGTGAGCGAGCCCTTTTTTCGGGGGTTTTTAGGGCTAAAAATATAAAAACTACTTTTTGGAATTTTCCTGTGGTTTACAGCCTAAAAGTTATATGTGTACCAAATTTAAAGTTTCTAGCTGTAATGTCAGTGAGCGAGCCCTTTTTCGGGGGTTATAGTGCTAAAAATTTAAAAAATACTTTTTTGGAATTTTCCTATGGTTTACAGTTTATATGTGTACCAAATTTAAAGTTTCTAGCTCATCTGGAAGTGGGCAAACAGTAATGTCAGTGAGCGAGCATTTTTCGGGGGTTATAGGGCTAAACATTTTTAAAAATTACTTTTTTGGAATCTTCCTATTGTTTACAGCCTAAAAGCTACATGTGTACCAAATTTCAAGTTTCTAGCTCTTCTGGAAGTGAGCAAACAGTAATGTCAGTGAGCGAGCCCTTTTTCGGGAGTTTTTAGAGCCAAAAATAAAAAAAAACACTTATTGGAATTTTCCTGTGGTTTACAGCCTAATAACTATATGTGTACCAAATTTCAAGTTTCTAGCTCATCTCGAAGTGAGCGAGCCCTTTTTCGGAGGTTTTTAGGGCTAAAAATTAAAAAAATTACTTTTTGAAATTTTCCTGTGGTTTAGAGCCAAAAAGCTATATGTGTACCAAATTTAAAGTTTCTAGCTCATCTGGAAGTGGGCAAACGTTAATGTGAGTGAGCGAGCCCTTACTCGGGGGTTTTAGGGCTAAAAATTAAAAAAAAACTTTTAGGAATTTTCCTGTGGTTTACAGCCTAAAAGCTATATGTGTACCAAATTTCAAGTTTCTAGCTCATCTGGAAGTGGGCAAACATTAATGTCAGTGAGTCAGTCAGTCAGCCGTGTGGCTTTATATTATAGGGATTTTATTATTAGTAGTAAAATTATCAATATTATTTCGAATAACTTACTACAGTTATTGAATTCATATTTCATGCTATATACCCACATTCTAAGTTTAAATTATCCAGTAAAGGCAATATCGTATTTTGATAAATTTTTAAGTGGTATGTAAAGCAAGAAATATATATGAGATCAGACAGCATGAATTCTATGCATGAACTCTTTACGCCCATTAATAATTAAGAAAATAACTTTTTTAAATTTATTTATTTTATTATTTTTATTTTTTGTTATTTTTTATTCTTATTTTTTTGTTTTTTTTTTTTTTATTTTTTTATTTTTGTTTTTGTTTTTTATTATTTTAATTTTTTATTCTTTTTATTTTTTAAATTATTTTTGTTTTTCAAATATTGGAAGTAACAGATGTAACGAAAGGCGAAAGTCACGGATAAAACACTTGTAACAGAAATATTAGAATTAACTGTAACAGGTCAGAGTAACTGGAGCAGGTGGAAATAACAGTAACAGGTCAGAGTAACTGGAGCAGGTGGAAATAACAGTAACGGGTCCGAGTAACTGGAGCAGGCGAGAGTAACAGTAACAGGTCAGAATAACTGGAGCAGGTGGAAATAACAGTAACGGGTCCGTGTAACTGGAGCAGGTGGAAATAACAGTAACGGGTCCGTGTAACTGGAGCAGGTGAAAATAATGTAACGGGTGTAATGGCCCATTCAGATAGAAAATTAACCGTAAACGTAACGTAAACATAGAAGCTTGCGGCCATGTTTTTCAATGTGACCATTCACAATGCATCACGTAAACGTGAAACTTAAACGTAAAATTAAACGTAACGTAGAAGCTTGCAAACACCAAGCTTCTGCGTTATGTTTATGCGAAAAATAACGATACAACCAATCAGAGAACAGAACAGTAGACGGAAGTGGAAGTAGCCAAGAGATGGCGTCTATGAATGAGAAACCCGTCATTATGATAAATGGCATCCATTATATAAAGATGCGGCATTGAAGGAAAATATATGAACAATAGTTCCCCAAGAAATTAACTACTGTAGTAAATACAGCACATATAATATTCTGTTAATTTTTATGTGTCTGAAGACGGTTGTATGACGTAAATTTTTAATGGCCTACACACTGGATTTTCATGATCATCATGACCATGATACTAGGTATAGGGATCATATAAATATAAATTTTGCTAGGTTAGGTAAAACCCAAAACAGTTTTAATTATTTAAGTGCTAAGCTTTTTAATAAGCTGCCACTTAGTGCTAGAACTGCTACACTTAATCGTTTTAAAATAGTTATAAAAAATTGGTTAAAAACTAAATGTTTTTACAGTATCGACGAGTATGAAATGTCTGACATGAATGATTTAAGGCTCTAATTTTATAGTATTATTTTTATTATATAAATTGTTTTGTATATTCTTTGGACAATGTCTATTACAACTATATAGTTTGATCTAAAGACAATAAAAATGAATGAATGCATGTTTAATAGAAACATGAAAGTATTTTCGTCTGCTGCGGCCATTTTTATCAGCTGTTCACGTTCTCGTTTGTGATTGGTTGTTACCTACGTTTAAGTTTTCATTGCGAATGCTCAGTGCCGTGATAAAGTGTGCGTTTAAGTTTACGTTCTTACGTTTACGGTTAAGTTTCTATCTGAATGGCCCATAGCTCTCGACACGTTACTTTGTTCCAGACCAGTTACATTCGCTCGACACCGACAAATTTCTCAACGCAACTAATAATAACAATAATAATAAGTAAATAAATAAAATAAAAAATTAAAAAAAATTAAAGTATTAAAAAAAACCCTGAGAAAAAGGAGAGCTGCTGAGAAATTTGGAGAAACTATACAGAATTCTTATATATTTATATATCTTTACACGCTAGCGGCCGTAATTTTGAAGATATTTGAACCAAATTGTATTATGTTATTTCTAGGCCCAATAGTTAATGAGCAAAATTGGCCCAAGTGGGGGGGGGTCGTGGGAGGGGGTTGAAATTTTGAAAAATTTATATCTCGGCCCCTATGAAGTATAGAGAGAAACTTTGTTGGAATAAATTAGAGTACTCCCTATGGAGTTCACAGTGACAGTAACGATTCGGGGGTTTTAGGGGTACGAGTAGGGGTGGGGGATGGAAATTCGAAATTTTTGAAACCACGTCTTGAGGGGTATCGTTGAAAAGCTCTTGATGAGTACTCTACAAATCAATACCTAGTTTCTCGATAGCTCTCATATAAGGCGAGATTTGAATGTTTTAAAAAAGTGCTCTTTCCTCTTTTTTTTGCAGTTATTATTGCGGGTTTATCATGCCAAGGCTAAAGAAGAAGAGAACTGCGCAGTGACAATAAATTAAACCAAAAGCACTTCGAAATCTACCTCAGCCTGTAGGCCTGCCTAAAGGGATTTTATTTCACTTCACACAAATGCAATTAATAGGAAATGATCAATCTCCGCCATTTCATGCAGATGTCTAAACTTAAATAGATGAATTTTCGCTTCTCATTGTAATGATTGCTCGATGGCGTAGTGGGTAAGATGAAGGGCTAATATGCTAGCGGTCCCGTGTTCGGATCTCCTTGGGTCGAACATTTAAAGGATAGGAATAGATAGGTAGGGTAAAGGAGAAAACGGATTGAATAGTAGGAAAGGGTAAAGAAGTGGTGAAAGGGGGGGAGTCAGAATTTCCAATACTGCTAGTAGTTCCACCATTCACATCTAGATGTCTCGAGTGGGAAGAGCTAAAGGGACGACCTGTTTTTCCCTAGTTTTTTTAATAAAAAATCCCGGGGGAGGACCCCCATTTTTTGGATTTCCAAATAATAGCAAACTTTCGTCTGTGTCGGTCCCTCCTTTCAGTATTTTCTGGTTCCGCCTTTGGTTGAGACGAAAATAAGATATCCTAGGAGGAGCTTTGGTAACCGTTACTTTTGATTTTTTGTAATAGGTCGTTACCGTTACATACATGTAACAGTTACAAGAAATATTCCCCATCTCTAATGCTTGCAGATGTCGCCGAGTGGGAGGAGCAGAGAGGAGTATGACTACGCATGACACGGTAGATATATAGAACGTCTTTGCATGACACCTACGTGGTGAGTATCTTTGGTGCGTACAGCAGTAGGACTACAATCATTATAGAACGTCTTTGACTACACGTTGCAACAGAGAGAATGAGAATCACCTACTTGTTATGTACTACGTACAACAAGTATCAGCTAATATTAATAAATTAGGATTCTGATGAATTACCTTTAATTCCTAATTTAAAACATATGTTGCAATTAATTAATATTCCCTTTATTACTATGTATTTGAAGAAATTTGTGTCCCTTCCAAGCCTTCTTTATCGGGTGGGGTTTGCCCTTGTTTAAAAAATTGCATAATCATAGAAAAGTGTAGGTATACATCGTTCCGTTTTGGTAATAAATAATTTACTTTCTTACGTCCTTTAAACGTGATTACAACAAAAAAGTATTTGCAAAGCTATTTTATAAGAAAATAAATATACGCTTAATACAAATTATAAACTAATACATTTTTCATCCATATTCACAATCTAAAAGCACACGTGCTCTGCTAACAGGGGTATCCAAAATAACTAGCAGTTTCATACATGTCATATGAAAATTCGAATGATTCATCTAATATCAGAAGATTTTTAAAAATTTAAAAGTTATATAAATAATAAATATCAATAGGTTGTACTACTGTATTGTATAACACTTAAAAGATCCCGTAAATTTATATTGTGGTGGGATCATTCTTTTATCACCCCTACTTTAATTTCTTCAAAGGTCACGATTATTTACAGCTGATTGCGACGTGCCAGCAGATGAAAGGAATTAGATAAGTAATCATTTTCGGTCTTCGTCTGTTTTATGACTATTACTCAGCAGAATCTCTCTCAGACGCCAAAATGTTCTTTCTTTTTATGGACAACTTTGCAGCGGGATAGTTGAACGCAAGATCTGCAGTTACAATGGAAGATTATACTTCAGACAGTAGTGACAGTGACAGTCAAAACAGGACTTTGGATTTTTCTCATCTAACTCTGGAAATAAATAACCTTTTTCATAACATTGAACAGTTTGCTAATAATGAAAAGAAATCAACAGATACGGTCGACACCCTTCTGCTGCATCACAACCAGCTTAATGTGCTTCCTATGAACATTAATAAATTTATAAATTTAAAAGTATTAGATGTCAGCTCGAATGGATTAGTGCAACTTCCAGAAGTCTTGACTCAGTGTCCTCTTGTTACATTAATTGCAAAAAACAATAATTTAGACAACGATTCCTTTCCTAAATCATTTAGGACACTAGTCAGTTTGAGGGAACTCAACCTTAATGGCAATAGTCTAACAAGTTTCCCAGAACAAATACTTGAAGCAACAAATCTGAAGTACCTTTATCTGGGTGGAAACCGAATCCAAGAAATCTCTAAAGAAATATGGAAATTAAGTGGGTAAGTAGTGTGCTGATACTCTAATTAGTGTAAATTTTTTTTAGTTAAAGAAAAGTTACCGGTATATTCCGATATCTAGTAAGATAAACGGTCATAGAACCAAGTGAATTTTATTTACAATCTAGCACAAGTTGTCCACAAATTTAGTTACCAGTACTTGTATGAAATAAACTTTCTAACTACCATATTATTTTTAGAAAATAGGCCTACCCTATCGAATTCTAAAGAGAAAGGATACTATTTGGTTCCTTATTAATCAAATTAAGCTAATTATGCTATAGTGTTGTTCTTTGCTAAAATAGTAGTTTAACTTAATACTCAATAGCTACTCAATAAATGTGAACTTTTATTCCTTATCATTTTCTTCTTCGACTTCCAGCTGTGTTCTAATAAATTTAGTGGTATATACCAGGCGGAATCTATTAAGGTCATTGATTAATATTGTACCCACTTGAAATATGAAAATAATCAATTATACCTTTAAATACCCGTAATAAAATAAATAAAGTTCTGTCAGTTGACAGTGCTCCATCTATAATGCTGTAAAGCAGGGCTGGTTACGTATGAAATGAATTAAAAACACCACCAAGTGTATAGAACAATTTCCTGCATATCACATAATATGCTGTACGGGAGAGGGTGATAGCAAAAAATCTAGGGAAAGCATACTGCCCCTGTTTCCCCCCCCCCCCCATTTCCTGCACTGATATGAACTTGGTATTAATAGCCAAATAACCAAATGACATTCTGAATTGCCAAATTGCCAAACTAAACTAAACTAAACTAAACTAACAAATTTTTAAACCTAAAAAATGAAATCAAGCCTATTTTTTTATCGCTTCCCATATTATTGTTGATAAAGGTGTTTACCAATTCTTGATGCAGTACGTAAAACAACTGTCAAGGATTCGACAAACACCTGGTAGGGTTATTATGTTCAGGTGTAATTTTTTAAAGTCATGGCCTTAAAATGTGATTATAGAGAATGTGGAAAATTTGTAAATTTTTCTTGCTTTAAAACTTGCCAACAATAGTCTCGACCTATTAACATGATTTTCCTGAATGTTAACAGGCTCCAGATTCTCTACATTGGGGGAAACAGACTGGTGGAAGTGCCGGATTCTGTTGGCAGACTACAACAGCTCCAAGCTCTTAACTTGTGTGACAACTTGCTTGAAAGTCTTCCAGCTACAATTGCAAACCTCAAGAATCTCAAGACACTTCTTCTCCACAAGAATAAGCTTCAGACACTTCCAACAGAAATTATAGCTTTGAAATGTTTGACAGAGGTTAGATTTTTTATTTTAACCTTTTAAAGTACACTTAAACTTAAGTACTGTAGGTAGTAAGTTAGGCATTCATTCAGTGAAGAGGTAATCTTGCCATGCCATGGCACTATTAAGATAAAGTAAGAACCATGCCACTAGTATAGAGATACGAAATAAGCAAGGAAATATTCTGTGAAGTTTACGAGAGAACTGTTGTAACATTCAGAAAAGATTGCAGCCATTATAGTGTCTGGCACTACATCCCATAAGGAATATAATGGGCTCTGCACTCAATACTGAAGCTATTCCTCTGACATTTTTAACAGAAAGCAGTGCCTAGCACTGGCCGAGGTCAACAATTAGGAGGTTACGGGGTGAAGGAGTGTGTTTCTTAAGCTGGCCATACATTATCCAACTTGTCGGTACAACCAGCTGGATGCGAGGCTACACACTACAGATTGGAATCTGGGAGCTTACATATAGTGAGCGTATGAAGGATTGCCAACATTTTTTAAAGAAAATAAGGGAGATTAAGTAAGTGACATTATTTCATAGCAAAAATTGACAAAAACAAGTTATACTAGATTTGTTAAAGAAAAATCTTATTGTAAGTTTTCACAACAAACTTAAATGTCAACCTCAATGTCCTCAATCCTCATTTTACTTTGACACAGATTTGGCTTCATGAAGAAGTTTACTAAGAAAATAAGGGAGATTAAGTAAGTGACTTTATTTCATAGCAAAAATTGACAAAAACAAGTTATACTAGATTTGTTAAAGAAAAACCTTATTGTAAGTTTTCACAACAAACTTAAATGTCAACCTCAAGGTCCTCAATCCTCATTTTACTTTGACATAGATTTGGCTTCATGAAGAACTTTACTATCACTTTTCACAAATTGTAAAAATTCTTTGCTTGAATACTTGAAGTTCAATACAATTTGCACTTCAGCATAAGAATAAGGGAGAAAATCATTCTAAGAGCAGGCAAATAGGGGAGCCAGGAGATTGTTAAAAAGGGGGGTGGGTAAAGTATGGGAGAACCCAGGAAATATGGGAGAGTTGCCAACCCTAAGTGAACGCACATCATTTTAGTTTATTTTATAAATTGGTGTCTTAGAACCACTATGTTGTTTTTAGAACTACCAGTCCAACTCTAATAATTACACTTGGGATGCCCAATTTGACAGTTTTGTTGTTGTTATTGGGAAAACGAAGTGGGAAAAATGTAGTTGCTTACAAAGTTATGCATTTTGTTGTAAGATTTAGACACAAATGATTTTCATTATTTAATGCAGATGAATGAAAAGTGCTTCCGCCAGTTAGAACATTAGGATAAAATCTTTTCATTTGAAAATAATAATAATTTATTTACTAATCTGAGAGAATCTGTAGGTGCGGAAGAAAGACTTATGGTGTGACTCAGAATTTCATGATATAGGCTACCTTCTACCAGCCATAATCAAGCAATACATTAAAATAACGAAAGTATTTAAGTAAATTTTTGCTTTTTAATTTTGTATTTACATCAGAACAGTCTTACAATATAATATATAAACTGATTATTACAAGATGAAGATATCTAGTTTTATGTTTCTGCATATTATTATATCTACCTAGGTATTGACAATACACGAGAATAATAAGAGAAAGATTCATGTGACACTGAGACTCGCTAGCTATACTGACTCTACCAGCTGAGGTAGGCAGAATCTGGAAAACTGTGTATATTTTACATTTGTAGTAATCTTATGGGCCTCATTTTTTCAAAGTGTAGATGTAGATGTAGATATCTCGTCCTGTAGATCCTGTGTTGAGCGGGGCTCAAGGATATAGAACACGTCAGATCAAAAAATACATGCATGTTATAACAATAATATAGGTCTACAGAAACTGCAAGCTGCCAAATTTATCCAAGCTGGAAATATTCCTCCAAATTGTAGAAGGTGTGAGTTATTAAAAATTCCTTGACAGCTGTTTTGAAAGGTTTGATCTTTCTTTGAATACATAATAATTTAATGTTGTTTGGAAGCTTGTTATATATCTGTACTGCAGAATAATACGCACCCTTCTGAAAGAGTTTTAACGAGTTATTTGGTCTGTGTAGATCATTCATGTTTCTGGTAGTACGTCCATGTACACTAAAATTAGTTTGAAATTTATCAATATTATTCACTACAAAACACATAACAGAGTATATATACTCCCCTGTAAGAGTGAGGACTCTTAATTTTTCAAACAGCGGTTTACAAGATTCCCTTTTTTTCTTTCCACATATTATTCTTATTGCCCGCTTTTGAAATCTAAATATTTTCTCCCTATGGGTAGAGTTGCCCCAGAAAATGATCCCGTACCTCATTACCGAGTGAAAATATGCAAAATATACCATAAGTAATGCATCCTGTTTTAATATAAATTAAAATTGTTTAAAATTGGCTTGATTAATAAAAGAATTATGTAATTTTGTACCTTTATCTTCAACTTGGGATATTACAGTGTCTAGATCTTTCAGTTTCACTGAACCATCACCAGGGTAGTCATTTCTTATCTCTGGTATTGGCCTAGTCTTTGAATATGTGCAAGCCGCCACTGCATTCATTCACAAAAACTTTCCTCATTAGTCATTAGAGGGGTGCCACATGGGAAAAGTGATACAAACAAATAAATTTAGATTATTTAATGTTATAAACAATAGAAATTTATGTTAATATTTATTTTCAGGTTAATCCAGGGCATTAATTATGTTTTAACTTTCAAAATTAAAATTTAAGATTTTGCAATATTGCAAGAGACACTTAAGAGTGGCTATTGAATATTTGAAAGATGTGACTTTTCTAAATATTGTGTTGTCCAAAGGGGTACCAGTAAAGGATTGGTATTCTACCCTGTGCCCGATCATGAAGTCAACCGCATCTGGTCTGTACTTGTTTTCAGAGGCGCCAACTTTTGAAAAACATTGGGTGGGCTCAAAAACTTAAAAAAATTAATAATTTTAGAATTGTATTAGAAACTACTTCAGTGTTAATAACAATCATTTATACTTAGTAATTCAACCGTAAAAAAATAGATTGTGTAGCCTAATTAACGGAAATCCTTTAAAGTTTATAGTCACATTTTTTTTTTTTTTTTATCTTGGATAACTATTAAAATAATGTAAAACATAGACTCACCATTATGTACCACGGCGTGTTGCAAACGTGTTCTACCTGTAGCAGCACTTTTTGTTTCACTTTCACTTGTTCGTATATTATCACAAACTCCCGAATTATTCGACAAGCTTGGTTTATCAGTGATAGATTTCCGAACCGAATTTTTATAAACAATATCCGGGTACTGATCGTGGGTATTTTCTATCTGCGGTCGATTGATCAGAAATTTATCCATGATCGATAACACGTAAAAAGAACAACAGACACTAGAACAATGTTCACGTCTTCTGAAATTAGTTTCAACTGATTCCTCCCGGGGCTGTGAACAGTGTTGCCACTGAGATCTGACTGTCTGATTTTTTGGGGGACTTTGTATATAAGTCGAAGTGTCGTTAAACATGATTTTGCCATGTTATAATAGACAATTTCCACCCTTAAGATACAATAATCGAAAGGAGGAAATTTTGCCACAGGAAACAGATGGCTGTGAGTTAATTTATGGACTGAAACATGAGAAAACTAACAACTACATAAGAGTATAATATGTTTTCGTTTTCAAAAGGAAAGAGAATATTTTAAAGCACTTAACCACTACTTGGGTGGCACCAGATTCTGTAACATGGACTAATAATAAAATTGTCCCTGTCTGCAACCTAAACTGTCAACTTAAAACAACACAGATACAACTCTCCCCTCATTCCCCCATTTACTTAAAGACAGCCCTCTGGACCCACTGTCTCATTAACTAGAAACTGACCAGAACTAGAAGCCCCTGCTTTGAGACAAGATGCAATCATGTTACGCTTGAAAGAATAGCTTGATTTTCGTTTTTCACTTATTCAACAACGAAACCACCTATTTCTGGTAGTAGTAGTATTGATAATAATAATAATAATAATAATAGAAAATTATGAAAATAATACTCGGGAAATTATTGGGTGGGCTCGAGCCCCATGGGCCCATATAAGTTGGCGCCACTGCTTGTTTTTATAATACATTACGGCGCATTCACGTATGCCATTCTTCTTTACCTCCGCTGCCTCTGGATGTAGGATTCTGTCATGGGATTTGAACCACAACATAAGTATGTTCCAATAACCCATACCTTTTAGGTGGTATGAACGCAATCTTAGTCAAAAGTTCTAGTAGTTTCATTTTACAGTTGGGGCAGATAGCTGCAATATCGGAAAATAAATAATCATTGCATAGACTTCCCTACCCCAACTTCCCAAATAGGTATTTATGAATGAAATTAAAGAAAAGGGAACATGTTCAAAAGTAGAGTCACAATCCATTCAAATGAAATGGAAAAAATAACTCATTTGTTGCAAAATATCCTACAGTGTTTTGCAGATGACAAGCCATTTCTTCCTTCTCCTGCTTAGATACGCGGTCCAATCAGAGACGGTGGGAAGACCCTTACTGCTAGCGGTACCTCATTAGCTCGTACACATGATTGGCGGTCAAGGAATTGGTTTCTCAATTGAAAAATACTGTAATTGGTTACACATGTCACTGCATCCCATCAGAATTTCATTCTTGTTCTCTCTGCATCCCTTTAGCTCTTTCAATTGAAAATTAGAGATTCATACTAAAGTGTGTGGATGTTTTAGAGCAGGCATTCCAACTGGCACTCGAGGCTGCAAAGTCAGTTTGAGAAATATATCAACTGATGATGATGATGTTTTTTTTTGTGAGGCTGGCCCCTGATGGGGTGGTGGACCTGGGGTCAGATTCGGCACCCCTGGGGGCATGTGGAGCTGGTGAGAGGAGGCTTCTTATGTATATTTTTTTCATTCAGTAACCCCTTCACTGACTGAACATCATGTAGAAAATCCATGCAAGTATAGGTGCCAAGTTTTGTTTCCCATGTGAAGCCAGCGCTCAAAAATTACATTTTACTGTAAAGGAAATCAAGATCACTAAATAATAATAATAATAATAATAATAAAATTAAGAACCATCGGTTTCGTGGTTAATAATAATAGTCAGCAGAAACATATTCAGTATTTGCAACTTAAAGTGGACATTTCAACACTAGTAAATACAGCAGATCGACCGCAGTTGAAAACTATGAGGCTCTTTTTAAATTTCTTTATTGTTTTCTTTTTCATTGTTTTTAATGCATCAGTAAGCATTCAGTTTCTGTGAAATAAATGTAAATATAAATTTTAACTTAAAATCCCACACTTTTTATAGCCTAAATTTAAAATTTCAAGTCAAGTTAACTCAGAATTTTTATACAAAATTAATGAATGAATTAATTTTGAATGAATAAGCCTTATTTGTCCCATGAAGGGCTATGGCCTCCTGATTAGGGGAGCTCGATTAGGTATCACATATGGAGGGCTAGTCCATATGATCTTCAACCTTCTAAGGTTGACTTGAAGTCTGTCTTGTGATTGTCTTTTCCACAACACTGATTTTGCACCACTGTTTTGTCATTTTCCTTTAGTTTTGCTCTCCACTTGGTTCTGTCCTTTGCCATTGTGGACCAGTGTACGCCTGCTTCCGCCTTGAAGTCATCTGCCCACCTGGTACCTGGTCTTCCACATTGTCTCCTGCCATTACGGGGGTCCCACATTGTTGAAATGTGTGCCCACCTGTTGTTGTTGAGGCGTGCCACATGTCCTCCCCATTTCCATTTTAGAAGCATGGCTTTTTGTGAGATGTCTTAGATTTTTGAAATTTCTTTTAGTCGTATATTTGAAATTCTCTCCCTCCAGGTTATCCCTAGAATTTTCCTCTCCATTTTTCTTTGGCAGCTTTGAATCCGTTTTCTCTGTCCTTCCGTCAGGTTCCATGTTTGGCATCCATATAACATTGTTGGGTAGATGCTTGTTTCCAGTGCTTCCAGCCTTAGGGCCTGTATTACCACCTGATGACAAATCCTCCAGATACGTGACTTCCAGATAGCTTAACTGGAAGATACCGTGTAATACCACCGCTGAACTGCTACCGGCAAGGACGCAGTAAAAATTTGTAAAATGGTCCTTACCTCGCTGAGCAGAGAGGTGTGTTTGTTGTAGTTCGGTAGTCCTCCGCTAGGTGCAGCAGCTCGGATTTGTATTTGTACAGTTAAATTACATAACATATCGTTTTAAGTGCATTAATCTATTTGTTAAATTCTATTTCATTCATATGTGAGCATAAAATGACAATTTTATGTAAATTAAATCTTCCGGCATCAGTTCTAAAATGCAGGTGGCAAAAAAATGTCGCCGCACTGCCACTTGTTTCAACCAAGATTCCTAACTAGCAGTTGGAAGCTTGTCAGCCACTCCATCCTCCTGCTAGCTTATCTGGAAGCTGTCTTGCCAGACAGATTTTGTCAGGAGATCACAATACGCAATTCTTGGCCAACTTTCAGATAGGTTCTCTATCTGGCAGATAAATATGATATCAGCAGGTCGTCATACAGGGCCTAAGTCTTCTGTTGAGAGTTCTGTCTAGTAGGATGCATTTTAGTGCCCACCCACACAGCACACTACGTATAATATACGTATATATGTAGATTATTCGTATATTATACGTAGTGTGCTGTGTGGGAAGAAGGCTTTCCATGATACAAAATAAAATTACCCCAAGACTGCTTCAAAAAAGATTCAGAAGTAGCACAGTTGTAGATAAATATTACTTTGTTTTCAGCATATTATTAAAAAATTATCTACTTTATCCTCCAAAAGTTGTGCGACCCGCCAAACATACCCTATACATAATAATGACCCTTGGACCTCTTGTTGGACACCCCTGCTCTAGAGGGGAAGTTCCCAGAAAAAATTATAAATCCTATGCAGCTACAAAATAAGACAGACTCAGAAAATTGTAGTTTAGCGCAAAGATCTGTCAATAGCTGACAGTAAAGAACTCAAGAACACATGTTCATTATATGTTTTGATCTTTTTCAGCTAAGCTTAAGAGACAATCCTTTGGTGGTGAGATTTGTAAGCAACATGTCACTCAACCCGCCTAGTTTGTTGGAACATGCAGGGCGTGCAATAAAGATACATGGGATACCTTATGGAGCACAGGATCTGCCAGTGGATCTTGTGGAGTACTTGAACAGTGCACATCATTGTGTTAACCCTAATTGCAAAGGTATAACAGCATCCATTATATCTACGTTAGTTGTTTGGAGGAGCATATCATAAATACACATAATTTAATCATATGCTTGCTTCTTACATAGTTAAGTATCTATATTTTAAAATAATTAAAATTTTAACCCTTTAACTACTACAGCCATATATGTGTATATATAGAGTCGAGCCTCGATATCTCGAATCACTAGAGGATGCAAACATAAATTCGGGTTATAGAAAATTTGAGTTGTAGAGAACACGAATATTGCTGTAGGCCAAAACACTGCACTCAAATAGTTTTACCTTTTCTTGAATGAAAACATTGACCTTAAGAAAAGAAAAAAAATATTTCTTAATCTAATTAATGATATAGTGTAATTAAAATTATAAAAAAATACTGTGTTGTTTATAAGGGAGCCACATTCAGGAAGTCTGCAATTTTCTTCTGCTTGACTTTTTTTCTCGAGCTTCTTCCACAAAGTTTTTGACTATGTTCAATGACATAAACACACTCTCATATACGGCAGTACATTTATAAGCATTATTAGAATTTGTAACGCCTGAAAATTTGTAGCGTTTAAATCTTCGTCTCCCTCTCCATCATCAGAATCTTCATGATGCTTTACTGCATTCAATATGTCATCTGATGCAGCAATAACTTCGGAATCCACCACCAGGAACACCTTGTGGTTTGTTTGCTACTCCTGGAAGGTAGACCACACTTTGGGCTCAAGTGGTTGTATTATAGCTCACTTGTTTTTTCCATTACAGTTAGTGTTAACTGAACACGCTGTTTAACACTTAGCTACTACTGATTCTTCAAGGTTTTTCTTTCTTTCACCCTAGCAATTTAAGACAATGAAACACCCCCATCTGAAGGCCTAAAGAGTGTTATTGATGGACAGTAAAAATTGCCATGGTCAATGCTCCAACTTCCTTGTTTTCCATTCAGTTGTATACCCTCGTCCAGTACGGCTAACAACATTCTTAGTTTAAGTGTTAAAGATATAATTTAAGCTTCGAGATATCGAAAATTTCGGGTTGTAGAAATTTGACTTACAGAGACCAATACATAGGGTAATTATAGGGATTTTGTTCGGGAAATATAAATTACTTCGGAAAATCAAGTAATAGAGGTTTGACTGTATACATATATGTGTCAGCATGCATCACTGCTGGCTGTTCTACTGACGAACGTATAACTTTAATGCCTGTAGACAAAAGAAATCTTCCTTGAGAGCTATTCAAAATGTGAGCATATAGTGTCATCTGTTGTCTACATCCTGATAAAATCAGTTCCAGTTCTCTGCCATCTGTAGCTAAATATATTTCAGGTGATGTATTGTTCCATGCATTATAACGCTGCTGTGTTGTGATGACAAAAGGGCTTTCCGAGGGTTGCATAAATCACTCTCTACTTCAAGAAATATGTTGTGTGTTCTTGTTTTGGAGGAAATTTACAAATTATTTGGATTTGTTAGTCAATTTATGATTACAAAAGAAATTCTGAGATTACCAGTTTGCACAGATGTTAACAGCGAAAGAGCTAACATTTAGAGCATTCCAGACAATGGTACATCATTACAACCTGTTCCCAATCGAGAGGGTTGGACTGGGAATAAAATTAGGTTCTGGCATCCAGACTATACTGGTTCCTTCACCCCCCCTCCACCAATAATCCATCACCCATTTCATTCTAACACTATCTTAACTACTACTTTTGACTCATCACATATTGATCAAGTTGTTTTAAATAGTTGATTTATTTTTCAACCATATCAGAAGATAACTGCAAGAAAAAATATAGGCCTATGCGACTTTTGTACTTTTGGGACAGTCCAGAACATCTAGTGCAAAGATGCAATTTAAACTTAAGGATTCATGGTCCAGGATGTGTTTTGCAAGGACTTATAGCTGTCTTCCCATAAGAGGGGTTGCCTTTCTTTGTTGATTTTCCTTATTTCATGAGCAGGTCCTTTTATCTGTTTCCCTGTCTTTCACTTGGATTGCATTTCTGGTTGAAAGTTCCTCCCAAACTCATATCATCACATGAAGATCAGCCAGAAGAAGTGAATGAGGAGAAAAGATGTATTTATGAACCCACCATGAAATATTTACAAGAATAAATACTACTAACATCTATCATAAGAGGGTTGGAATTTTAATAACGGCAACATTCATAAAATCACAGTATATTGCAAGAAGTTCTAATTGCTTTTGTGAGATGTTGGTTGAATATCCAGATACTTCAGAGCAAATTAGAGCCCTCTATCACTATGGCTTCACAGTAGAGCTCAGTCATTTCCGTAACGTCTATGAGTGATTCCTATTAGCAGCTTCGTTGCGAGTTACCTACTAGCTATCACCACGCCTACGTGGTGGCTAGACTGGGTACTGGGAGTCAACTTTTACTCAGACTAGAAAATCCTTACACCGCGTGATTAAACTCGTAATATTTAATTAACCCTTGGTCGGATTCCTGTGAAATTTGTGCAGGAATAATCTACACACATCAGCCCTACTGTTGGTTAAAACAGAGCCTTAAAAAAGCGGGCACAAATGTTTTTATTTTATTTTATAAACATCACCCGTTGCACAAAATTCATGGAGGGAGAAGCGAATTTCACTATGCGACAATTTTTTGTATTTTTGTGTCCCGAAAAAACTTCAAGCGAGAAAGTTTTAGTGAAATAATTGAATTTTAATATAAATGAAGTTCCAGCTCTATATCTCGAATGGTTTACGAGTAATTGAGTGGTAATTATTCCATGCGCTTTATTGTCGGACTGATTTGTGACGACCGTGAACTGTTCAGGAAGAAGCATATTTTGACTATGCGACAATTTGTTTATTTCTGTGACCAGAAAATGATTCAAGCATGTAAGCTTTAGGGAAATATTTTAATTTTATTATACATCAAGTACCACGTTTATATTTTGAATGGTTTTACGAGTAATAGAGTGGTAATTGCTCCAGCGCTAAAGCTATAAAATATAAAATATATAGGCTATAAAATAGGCCTACTAGCAATTACGTAAAAATCCTTAAATATTTTATTCGTGGACTCAATAATAAAGGATATTTACTGGCTACTTGCATCCATACTGAAAGATTGACCCGCTGGGGAAGAGAATGAATTAAACTTTTTCCTAATCTTGTAAATCTGCACTACTTTTATTTAGATATTTGTTGAATTATTTATTTTATATTTTGATCCTTTTTGCTAGTAGCTTTTATGTCTAATTACCTTATCAAATGCCTTATTAGTTTAATACCTTGTTACGCCCTTTTCTTATTTTAATATAATTTATCAACATGAAAACGTATTACAGTTAAAATGGGCGGTGAATTGCCGAGGCTTTAAGAGCATGCTATCCGGTTATAGATAGGGCAAGACGATGGTACTTTTTAATTAAAAATTCATGGAAAAATCCTTTGAAATATTGTGTGTTTTATGTAGAATGCATTGCGAAGCAATTTGTGCGAATGTGTGTCCTTTTTTGATGTTGAGACGCCGATTTTAATGATCCTGCGCCTCTTTTTGTTGTGTTGCTCATGAAAGTTTCCCTGCTCTGCAATTCACAAACCATCCCTTAGTTTATTAGGTCTATATTATCTCTGTTGTCACATAATTTGTATACAGATCTACACTTTTGGCCGTGTTTCACCAATCATTACCTACATAACTTACCCCATATAACCCGGAGAAAATTATTATTTATATTAATGTATTGCTATGATGACAATATTAATACAAATTAATAATCTACAATAGTCTACACAATGTAATAATAATATTAGTACTGTACATATTAATATTAATATATAAAAATTCCCGTAGTTGTTGTCTACCCTATTATAAGGTGTAATTGCTATACAAATATAGGATACATACTTTAACAAATTTTCATCAAATTATACTAATATAACCTCTAGAATGAGAAATATTTTCTAGGCAACAAAATATTAGATCAAATCACCCTTTAGTTGTTGTATAGGCCTACCTATATTATATAATTTCTATTCAAATCTAGATACTTTGAGAGATTTTTACAAGATTTTAAAGACAAATGCTGTAGAATCAGAAGAACATTTTAAGTAACTTGAATAAC
Organism: Ectobius pallidus; assembly: GCA_964059195.1. NCBI lineage: Eukaryota > Metazoa > Arthropoda > Insecta > Blattodea > Ectobiidae > Ectobius > Ectobius pallidus. The sequence continues at coordinate 79,773,121 of CAXKWD010000006.1, forward strand.
AGAACAGTTCACATCTTAGCTGTTTTCTACCCATACGTTGTGATGTCTGTACAAATCTACATTCTTCGAACAGTTTTCTACCCTATTACATAATCTATATACAAGTATAAATACTTCGAAAGATTTTTAGCAGATTTTTAAATAGATTCTGCAGAATCAAAAGACAATTCAAGGCAGCAATAATAACAGAATAGGATCATACCTTAGCTCTTCTCTACCCCTATTTTCCAATCCCTATACAAATTTAAATTCTTTGAAGGATTATACAAAACCAGATCCTATAGAATCAGGAGAAAATTCTATTCAACAATACTATCCTTCCCTTAGCTGTTTTATACCGCTAATATATAATCTCTATACCCGTCTACATTCTTTGGTTAGTTTTTATGAAATCTTACACACAGATCCTTCAGAAACATATGAATTATGACACAACATGAATATCACTTGAGAACGGCTCGACCGATTTGGCTGATTCTTTTTTTGTTGTGTTCGTAATTGTCAGGACAAGGTTTGTATGAAAGAAAATTTATGGAAAATCCACGGGAAAAGTCGGAAATGTGAAATGAGGCAGAGTTAGAAAGTTCTGCTTTCAATTGTTTACATAACGAAAGTTTTGTTTACGGTGTTCGCATAGGACTTTGGAAACTATATTATATTACTGGGCTTTAACAAATTCTGATACAATCGATGTAAATGTGAAAATAATTCTTGAAGAATAAAATCCACGAAAATAAAGCAGTCACAAAACTTTCTCTACCCTCGACATGGAAAACATCATTTTTTCACTTCACATTTTGATGTAGAATAAGCGGTCGTATTACAGGGACAACTTAGTTGCAGTGAGTATGCTATATCGGAAGTCGGTAACAAATTCTATCCACTGATACGTCACTCATAGCTGTAGGCTTTGTATTAGTTGAGAAATAGACCTAGGGATGTTTATCAGAGGCCCTAAGCAACTAAAAGAAGACAAAATGGGATGGAACATTTTCAGTCCTACGCGCGCAGTAAGTTATAGTATGTCCCAGGTTTTTGGGAAGGAAAATATGAAAGTGATATTGAATTTATTTTTTACTTCAGCCCCGAAACGGTTGTATGGTAATATGAGAGTGAGAAATACAATTTTCTGTCAAGACAATACAATATTATGTAACCTGAATTTATTTTTCTTCTTATTTGCACTCCTCCCAGGCATGGTGTGTAGAAGCAATGGAATGCAACATTCGACATCCTCTATGAGCCATAAAAAGCTATATCTAGCGTTTTCTGAGGGATTAGTCTGATTGTCATATGTCGTTCTTCCTCATTTCGAATTCTACATACATATTATATAAGGACCTAGAGTTTCAAAATCGAAAGTCCTCCATAAGTTAATTTCATATTACAAAATACAAAACCCGGGCGACGCCGGGCCTTTTAAGCTAGTATATATAAAGTTTATGTAATTCCTGCCATTTCTGTAAAAACAACGTGAGCGTTAATAAATATAATATTTTAATTATTTTAATGTTAAATAAAACATCTAGCAGTTGAGTAAATAATCGCGAGCGAAGCAGCGGGCACGTGCTAATATAATATAATAATTATATTCCTTAGGCGGATTCCACTGGTTGACAACAAACGTTCACACACAGGTCTAAACAGTGAATGACTATGCGCACACAATGTCGCGCTTCCCCACCACTACCAACCAGGGCAGGGCAGGACAGAACAGAACGCGCGCCAACTGCGTCATTTCCTAGGTCTGCTGACTAGCACCCCATAGACGTTCCGAATCTGTCCGACCTCTAACCAGAAGAAAATGAGCTAGCACTATTGGTTGTAACAGAGGCATTACTTTATTATTAATATCATTACTATGGGAGGCATTCCATATTGATTTACACATTTTTTTATACTCGCTAAGAATTTCTATGCAACGGCAGATATATCCACTTCTCAACATAATCTCCCTTAAACTGTACACACTTGCACCACAGACATGGCAACTTCTGTAGGCCCTCCTCAAGCCACTTGGTTGGAGTCTGTTGTACCCACCTCAGGACAGCTATTTGCAGTTCCTCGAAGTCAGCAAAATGATGTCTGACAAGAGGTTTTTTCATAGTCCCACATAGGTGGTAATCAGAGCCAAAAGCTCATTTAATGCAGTTGAGGCATAGAGGTTCTTGGCGAGTGTAAAAAAATGAAGTGTAAATCAATATGGAATGCTCCTTGTATGATTATTGTTATTATTATTATTTAGCTTATTTTGCTGCAATATTTAAAACATAAAGGTTATTTTATTTAAATGTACGATTGTTAGAGGGGATTACATAAACAAAAATAATGAACAGAAATGCTGTAAGCACTACACCTTATTGTTGGCGACTGAGTCACCATGACTGGCAGCCGAACAGGGAAGAGAGGGTAACGAGTGGCCATGGAAGAAGCCAACAACACAAATTACTCCATGGAAATGGCTTCGTAAGCAGAGTAACCACAATATAAACACAGTGTGATTTCAGCGAAGGGGTGGATGAAAAATGTGCTATATAACGGATGATGAACTTAAAATTGCTAAGAGTAAAGTCTTTCAGAAAGTGACATAATATGAAGGAGTGAAGTTGTAGGCACATTAAACTATCCAGGTACCATTATACATTGCCACACCAGAAGATTTCCATACAGGAGAAAAATAGCTTAATGCTCAAATTCTCTAGTCTAGTATGACCTGGTTCATTCACAGTTGCTCCCATTAATTTCTGGAGGGCTGTCCCATTTTAATAGGAATACAAAAGATACTTAAAACAAATTACAAAACATAATATAGTAATTTCCTTCATAGTTAAATCTTTCCAAACCGTATTTTCTATCTTCACTGGTCAATATCACAGTTTAATAGATAACAAAGTAAGCCAATCATTACAGTTAAAAATGAAGCAACAGTTAGTAGCAAAACACTTTAGCTCAATTATTATACCTCTTTCAGTCTTGGAGACAATTAAATTAGTTTTTCTCTTCCCTACTGGTGTGTCCAACATTAATGGGAGCCACTGTAAAACTGTAGCTGCCTTTGGTATTGTAGGTAGTACCTATCCTAATGTCTTAGGCTGTCCTGTAAGATTATTCTGATTGTTAAATTATGAAACAAATACAGTAATTATTAAAACTGAATTTTTATTGTGTAAACTTTGTTTCTAATTTTTTCTTGCAGCGGCATAGTCCTCTGTAGATATTCACATATAAAATAAGTGTGTTAAGGTTTTTACATCACATTTACATTATTTTCTATTTAAGGTGTGTTTTTCGACAACCGGATTGAGCATGTGAAATTTGTTGACTTCTGTGGTAAATATCGCATTCCTCTGATGCAGTACCTCTGCTCATCCAGGTGCATTGAAGAAGACTCCAATGGACATGTTGGTCATGCAAGCGCATGCAGTTATGCTAACAACAACATGATGAAGAAAGTCTTGCTTGGTTAGGTCTTCTTAAAACCTGGAGATAAAATGAGAAAAGATTTGGGTTGAATTCAGTAAATAATTATTATGAGTAAATAAAATAAGTCCTTCTCTTATTACTGTATATGGAATTTTAAATATATGGGAATCATAGGGCAGGGAAAAGTTGTCTTTTGTAGATGTAAGAGAAGACTCTTCCAATTTAAAAAAATGTGACAGTAGTCTCAAAAAAAAGAATGTGTTAAATATATTTGTGTATTTTTAATTTTGAGCTATGATGGTCACAAAATGCATATTTTTAATTCAATTACTAGAAACCAACTTCCACATTTTAAAACAATAATTGAGACTCTGTTTAACTGCTACTTCATGACCACCATTGAATTGTATTTCTACATTTAACTACTTCTCTTCTTGTAATAATTAAATTGTGAAATTTTGTACTTCAAAGGGATGAAAATAAACTTCTGAATTTCAAAGATAAATTTATGTAACTTACTTAGCTCCTTTTCATGTTTTTTTTATTTTTCTGTAAAGCAACTTTTATTCACTTTATACAGCAGTTGGTACGTGGCAAGGCAGTGGCCGTGCATACTCTTTAAATAATTTGTCACTCTAAATAGCAAATAATGCTTTCAACTTAGAGAAGAGAAAAGTTTTCATATAATTATATATATATTTTCCCCAGGATGATGATAAATAACAGATAATTTTTGGAAAAAATGGTTTGGAATTGTCTAGTCTTTGTCTTGATATTACTTCAAAAGACATACAGTACAAATACAAGTGTGTATTATTATTTTCTTGAGTATAGGCCTAGTATTTCATCTACAGAATCATTTTATACAGAATACTTTACAGCACAAAATATAGAAATATTATTTCACATAAGTGCTAAATTAAAAAGCATCCATATGCCTCAGTGCTTCGGATGGACTTCTATCCTACACTTTTCTCTTTTTTAAGTGTCAGCATATTTTATAAATTTCTATCAGCAATAGGCAACTTTTGACAGACACACAAATATCTCAACTGACACAATTCTTTCTTTTTATCTAACAACTATTCTTTTAATTCAGTTTTGAATATGTTTAAATATAATATATCAAGGAAAAATAATAATAATAATGATAATAAAGACAGTTAAGCAGAATATTATTTACAGCAATAAAAACTCTCAGAGAGAAATACAAGATGGCATGTCGCTACTTCTATAATAAAGGAAGTGCAAAGAAATCCTCCGTGGTGTGAAAAGTCATGCACGGAAGATTTTTCTCATCATATCTCGCCTCTTACGGAAATGTTATATATATATATTTATACTTTAAGTATTATCTTTATTTCTTACGAATAAACCAACCATTGCTACTTTTATTATGTGAAATTACACATAACCGCCACAAATATCTATTCAGCTATAAAAAAAAGGTGCCCCCGAATATCATATTGTTTAAACTTTGTACAGAAATGCACATGTCCACAAGTATTATTTATTATTAATTATAATATGTTTCTGTTTAGTTTAACAACGACATAGATCATTCAGGACACACACTGCCATCTTTTAAAAACTATTAATACACACTTAACAAGTTTTTATTATTATTTTGACGACATCTTGCACATTAGAAACAGATCCTCCTAAGTCAGTCAGGTTTCTTATGCTGCTGGCACTGAAATAGCAATTCCCATGCCCTCTTTCTCAAATGTTCTGCTCTATCTTCTAGTCAATCATACACACAACATATAATATTATACAAATACAGGCATTGTTTCTGTTAGTTTTCTGTTTCTGAAGACAGAGAAAAAAGTGCAGCAAAAGCTATTTTAAGGGCCTGATATGTGAAAATCTACAGCATATTATTTAAATTTCTTATTGACTTTATTCTTGATGCTCTATTTATACATATTTCCTGAGGTGCTAGGTATGCACTCTAACAGCTACTGCTAGACATATTTTTTTTTTTTTTCTGTTCGGAGGAATTTTTAAAAACTTTCATTCAAGTCAGATACTTAAAATTGAACCTAAAACTCTCATGTAAAGTTCCCGCACGAAATCTGTGCCGATCGCCTACGTCATTGCATTATGTTTTCGTGGGGACTGTAGCGTCGATTGGCCTGCTACCTATCTCTCTCACACAACAGTACCTCCCTTTCTATTTGTAAAGGCCAAGCTACCTCTCTCTCGCACAATAGCATGTCTCTCCCTAGCGAGTAACGGTCTCATCGGCACAGATTTCGTGCAAGATCTTTACAATGAAATCTATAATCCCTTATAATTACACAGCACCATCTATGCCGAAACACATGTACAATATGAACTCTGTAATTTTTCTTATTTTTTTTTTAATCTTCTAGGTGCTCACAAAGATCTGTATGCATTATAAATGTGCAATTAATTATTTATTGGAAAGCAATTTACTATAATTTTTTACAGTTTTCTCAAGTCTTACAAGTGAAAGTATTGGACAAAACCGCTCATACAAGTTCCCGTAACTTCATACCAAAACAAATTATGGCATTGATGCATTTTTATATTAAAGATTTGAGTAGGATCTAAAAATATATTGCATATTTAATAATGCATTTATGCATTTAAACAATTTTTTTCTCTTAACAATTAAAAATCTGCATGCTTTTGTTATTTCATTTTGACCTCAAGTTGGACATGGGCATTCCACTACATTAGTACATTGCACTAATACGTAAATTGGCTTTGTACAAATAAAAAAAATATGAAAAAAGTATGCTCTCTTTTTTTGTGATCCTACAGATTAATTTCTGTTTCCAATTATCACATATTTTTAAAGTTAAAAACTGAATAAAAGGTAATGTTAGGTCATGAGATAGAATGCAACAATTATATTTGTTAATATGCTCTCCTCATTCAAATATACAAATAAAGAAAAGAATAAAAACTAGTAGCAGAATGTTCTTTTAAAAATGTTAAACAGTTACATATTAACAGAGCAAAAAAATAGAATATAATTAGTTTTTCTTAGGTAAAATTTATATGGTACGTAGAGAACAACTCTGAAATATACAACAGTTCCTTACTTAAGAGAAAATACATATAAAGGGAAGAGGGAGATTTAAATGTTCAAAACTCTACAAGGGTTTGGGAAACAAGAATGAATAATGCTACAGCCCTTCAAATTTTGTTTTCCACTCAGAATTATAGATCACCGAAGATCAAATTTTGATAGTGCCTTTGTCCAGTGAAAGCAGCAGCAGGAACAGGTTCAACAAAAATATTTTTCAGAACAAATATTTCATGGAAAGTGTTGGAACAGAAGTGGAGGTACAATTACACACAACACCGTAAGAAAACCATTACTCTGTACTGCAAAGAAGATGCAGTCCCAGCTGCTGAAAGCATACACACAACATGTACCAACACACATACAGACAGACACTCATATGTATAAATTATGTTTATTGTTTTGAAAAAATATTACTTGAGAAAGTCGGTTATTTCTGAAAGCAAGGAAATTCTATTTTTATTTTCTGTAATGGACTAAACACACACATAGTGTACACACAGAGGAAAGTGGTCCAGTTGTTTAGAAGATTAAAGCAGAACATTCATTAAAAAAAAAAACATGTTAAATTTAAACCCGTTCATTAATACACACTCCACAATGGTTGGAAAATGCATACATTGTTTCAACAGCTGGTGTAGTATCTCACAAGGTAAGGTATTCCAAACCTCAAGACACAATAAGATTTACATGAGACAGTACTTTTTTTCCTGGAGCCATCAGTTATTGAGCATGGTTATCAAGTTATACTGGTGGCAGAAGCGCATTCAGAGAAGAATGAAAATGTGACTTTTTTCACATTCTTTTCATTATTTTATTTATTTTTTTTAATAATTCTGTCAAAAGTCTAGTGCATTCTTATTCCAACAATTTCAACCAGATAGTAGTCAATCTGTTCTGTCCTTGGTGTATAGCATTTTATCTTTGTGCAGGTTTTCTATCAAATCATAATTTCATCTGTGACATTCTTATCAGTGAGCTGTACATTTTCCAAAATCTCCATTGCAGTACTTTAGAATACATTCTAAATTCATATGTGATACTGAGTTTTGCTGGAAAACAGCAATCTGAATTCATGTAATAAGTTTAAAAGTGTTATCAATAATATATAAAGTTCTTTCATTTTTTAAACACACAAGACCCATGAAAAGTTAATTGGTATCTGGATTATGCAGTATCTAAAGAATCACAGAGGCATCTTTACAGAAGTAATGAGCAGAATCTATCCTCTCACAGCAATCCCTATACCAAATAACCTTTCACTGAAAGCACAAATGACCAGATTCATGATAATATGATGTAGTTTTCAATAAACCCACTTTGCAATCATGAAGACAACATAACAATATGTAGACTGAAAACTATCGATGATATATTATGTGTAAGGTATAAAGCTTAACCTTATTCACAAAATGTGTTCACATTTCTTTAAATCTGCTGTGAAGTACTAAATTATTACTGCATATATATATATATATATACATGGAGAAACATGAAAAAAAAAATCTTAGTAACTATACAAGCACTGAAGTGAGGTGTTTTCCATATTTCACATTTGTTTTGACTACTTAGTTTTTACTGCTTGCTAGATAAATTTCTATAGCACAAAGAAACATTTGATGCTGGAAATTTGTCTCCATCTACAGGATGTTTTGAGAGTCCTCCCTTATGTAAAAAGGATTGTTATCTCTAGAATAATAAAAGAAAACATTATGAACAGCATCTAGCCACAGCAATGCAATCTTCATTCTTGTCCCCACCCAGCAAGCAATCAAACACTTACACATTCTCTATCTCCACTACAAGCTAACACCATGTTCAAAATAAAAATATAAATGGTCTTGACAAACAGGGAGCTGTTACATATTGCACAACAGCCAGGCAAATGGATTTTTTTTCCCTCATGAAAGCACCAATCTATTTTTAAAAATTTGTTCCTCCACACACATACAGCTATCAAGCTAAAAATCAAGTCATTCCAGTAAAATACGAGGTCATAAGTGAAAACTTTGCGTTCGGCATAAATTACCATACAATCTTGAAATCGTTAACATGTAAAAGGATGCAATTTTTATAAATTCTTTCAAAATGAACTATTTAACAACCCCCCCCCCCCATTTTGAATAATATAACACTACAAAAGCAATCCATCCTCAACACTAATTTCTTTACAAGCCAAATCTTTTTTCAGTAAAAATTAAGACTTTCTTTTTCTAAAAAGCAAAGTTTTATACTAAACAATGCTGCACACATTTAGTTAAAAATCAGCTCATTTTATCTTTACCTAATAATGTAATGTATAATAATATTAGTAGTATTTGGCAGCTTCAGCTTTTAATGACAATGCAAAGAAAAAGATTATAGATTACCAAGGAAGAAAGTATTTTATGCATACCTTCTAATGGCAATAATATTGTGAATTTCAACTGCAATGCATACGTACAAAGATTGAATCAGTTTTAAACTGTACATTTGATTTGTGGACATATTTGATCTTTCATTTGCAGGAGAATATATTACATTATGATCAAATACAACCACATACTGCTTAAGTGCAGAAATTTGATTTTAGGAGTCACTCTTATTTAAATATGTTATGAGTTTACTTTATGTACTTAAGCTATCTGCCAGAATAAGAGAGTGATCTTATTCTATTTGTTTAGGAAGTTGATACCTATGTTGTCCATGGTCATTATCCACTACAGATCCTCATTTTTAATTAAGTTTCATTATAATCCATTTTTTCTTTTCCTATTAAACAAAAAAATTATATTACCCAGACACTGGCCTGTCAACATTATTAATAATGGCAATGCATGTTGTCCAAATGCACCTAGAATGTCTTAAATGAGCTGCTGATTAGTTAGATTTTTCAGACATGTGTAAGATGATTGCCTTACGTTGCTTGGCTCCCTCCCTTCCCAATTCTTTACAATCTGCCTGGATCAAACTTGTCATTGTATAACCACTGCTGCTAGTTTTGGTCTTGATAGTCGGTACAGTTGTTTGGTGTGGACGTGGCGTCATGTTTTAACAAGGGGGAGGGACTGGCTCAAGCCATACCAGATGCTGCGGCTGCCGCTCCGCTTGGAGAAGGGACATTTGGATCAGCTGTAGCCATTGAATTAGTGTCTGCAGTGGGTGCACTCACGCCTGGATTACTGCTAGCTCCACCATTCCCATCTGTTCCTGAATTGGTTCCTGCAGCACCAGCTCCTGCAGAACTTTCCTGCGCGTGACGAGGGAGTAACACAGAATTCAAAGATGGCTGAATGCTTAATTCTGAAATCAAAAAGACATTTAATAATCAATATAAATCATACATAATCAATTAAAGATTTATACCTGGGCCGTTGTAAGTTTGCACTTTCCATTCTACAAGTTAGATTGCCAGTATCAAAGATTGACAAATGAACTACTCGACTTCGTTCTGTACTGACAAGGAGGTGCCAATCGGCAGTATTCGGGCTTGAACATTCGAAACTATTTCTAATCCCTCAATTACTATTTTTCTGTTCTTCCATTCAGTAATTTTCGATATTTATGTAATGTAATATTATTCCAAAATTATCATTATCATATTATTATCACAAAAATAAAACCCTTATTGTTCATGTACACAACGATTTATCCTCCTATGTGTGGGACATCATATACCTTCAGATAATAAATATTCACATTATCAACTTCGTGATGTCGTAGCTCAGTGGTTATAATGCTTGATAGTTACACAGGAGTTTGGAGTTTGATCCTAGGCAAGGTTTTTTTTCCCCATACTATTTTTAACACGCAAATACAGTTTATGATTTTTAATTTTTAAAACTAGCTGTCTTGTATTTTATTGTATAATATAATTTGTAGTGTTGAAAACCTTATTATCAGTAGTGAAACCTTAACCTCGGCCAATTTAAAGATCGCCTTTAGCGGCGAAACCAATTAAAACTCTTTTCAGGTTGAGGGACAAGATGTCTCATTTTTCACACGATACTCCTTTACTTCATCTGCCCGTACCATAGGTACTATAGGTAGAGGAAGTGTCGTTTTTTATTCTGAAATTCCGACTTTAGTTTTTAACATAAATGCACGTTTTGAGGCACCCCGAATAAAAAATACTATTTTGGAAATATGTTGTGTGCGTGTCTCAGTGTGTGAGTGTGTTTGTGTGTATGTCTGTGAAGATCCTAGCTCGAGAATGGAAAATTCTATGAAAACAAAATTTTGTTTTGGGGTCAGGTACTTTTCTCAGGAAAGTAGAAATATGGTAATATTTTTTTTAGAGAATAGAAGTTAAAAGCACTTTTAATCTTAAATTATATTAATTAAAAGGAGAAAATTATGCTACTGGGTGGTATGAAATTATAACATTCCAGAGTAACAAACTTTGATTGCTTCAGATGGAAAAACTCTTTTTGTTAAAAATATTTACATATGATTATTAAAATAGACTCAGTTTGATAAAAAGAATTTAAAATTCACTAAGCCTTTTTAAATGTGAAAGTTCTCAGAAATTGTAGAAAATCAGTAACAGGTTGTCTTTGCTTTCCAATATGGCTGGCTCCACAGGGGGTAATTCTTTACCATAAATCTATCTTCTATTATTATTATTATTATTATATGACAAATTTTAACGATTGTCTAAAAAACAGTATATGATATACGTGATAAAATTATTTTATTTTGCTCGTAGGATTGCTGCATTCGCCCTTATGGGCTCGTTTTGCAAACATAGCCAACTCGCAAAATAAAATATCGTTTTAACATTTGGATCATAAATAAGTATTTTGTTCTAAAATATTTGTTTTAATATATGGTACCTCTAATACATGTTTATAAACATAACTTAATCTAAATTAGCATATGTTTTATAATTACCAAATAACCTGTATTAAATATTTTTGAAAATTTCAAAGATCGGTTATATTACATGCTACAATATTTTCAGAGGTTTCAGGTAATTGTTTTGGAAATGAAACTGCAAATTAGCATTCATTCATTTTTCTCCAAAACATATTTACTTTTATTTTGTTAATAAATGTTGTGAAGCCTGGGATTACTTGCAGTAATAAAATGCTATCGGGATACTAATGGTTTATTCTTCGGTAAAACTCAAACTTAACACCAAAACGGTAACTTCGGGGTAGGTGGTAAAAGTAAAAAATGAAAGGGGCTATTAACAGTTTTGCCCAGGGTGCAAAGTACGTGAAATCTGGATCTGCTCAGATTTGACAAAAAGTGTAAGGTAGGTAATTTTAAAAATTAAAAATTAAACACTGCATTTAACTCTTAAAAATATAATGAATGAAAAAAAAAAAAAAAATTACAGCAAAGGGATTTGAACCAAGAACCTCCAGTTCCACGATCAAGCATCTTAACAGTTGCGCAACTTACAAGTCTGTCAAGTGAGCGAGAATATTATGGATGTAAACCACTATGCTTTCTCTTATATCATAAGCCTTTATATAGAAACCATATGGTTTTTTACTAATTTTGTATTTGTATCTGTATTTGTATGAATACTATTAATATTGAGACATAATACATTTATGAGCGGAAAAATGAGAGAGAATAGACTAATACAAGCATGAAATGTTTGTCAGTCATTAGAACCGCAGTGCAGCCAACGTAAGTAGGCATATAGTTGAAACTGGAAAGTGCAAAGTTACAACGGCCCAGGTATAAGTCGTACAGTATTTTGCAAGCATGTGTGACTGGAGTCTTCTGAAATCATATAAATTCAGTAACAAAGAAATATCACTCTAGATAACTGGCAATGACCAAAGTATTAAGGTTCCATTGCTAAAAATGTCAGCAGAAGTATGGGATTAACATTCCTTTTGTCAATATAAAAAAAGGAAAAAGGTTTTGTGAAAAGAATAATATAAGACTCATTTATGGAAAGAATAAACACTACCGAGATCCAGCCAGGATCAAGTTTTGGAAAGGGCCATCAGGATTAGCATGTTTTTTAAATTATTATTATTTAGTATTCTGCCTAGTGGCAGGTCCATGTCTTCGTACGGAGAATTTCTGACGCCAGTGTTCCCTATCTCCAGCTTCGTCCTTCAATCTGCTGTATCTCCTCCCATCTTTCATGTCATCCAGATGTTGTATTCTTCTCCTTCCTCTTCCAGCAGTTCCTTTGATCTTCCCTTCGATGACATCATGTATGAGTCCCTCGTGTCTAAGTATGTGTCCGATCCAATTGGCTTTCCTCTGAATAATTGTATTCAGAATAATTTTCCTCTCTCCTACCCTTCTCAGTACTTCGTCATTTGTCACCCGTTCTGTCCACTTGACCTTCTCTATTCTCCTCCAGCACCACATTTCGAAGCTTTCTAGGTATTTCTTCTCCCTCTTTCTCATGGTCCATGTCTCTGCTCCGTACAGTGCAATGCTCCAGATGTAGCACTTCACCAGTTTCTTCCTTAGTTCCAAGCTCAACTTGCTGGTCAGTAGAGTCCTCTTTTTGTTGAATGCGGCTTTGGCCATGGCGATTCTTGTTCGAATTTCATTCGTGCAGTGGGCATCCTTTGTCAGCAAGCTTCCCAAGTACTTGAACTGCTTCACATTCTCCAGTTCTTGATTGTCGACAGTTATCCTCAAGGGTTTCTCTCGTTTTGATATTCTCATTACTTTTGATTTTTCAATGTTAATTTCCATGCCATATTTCCTTCCTGTTTCCACTAATCTATTCATCATGTATTGCAGTTGTCTTTGATTCTTGGCGAACACTACCAAGTCATCTGCATACTTGATGGTGTTGATGAGGCGTCCTCCTATCCTAAAGTTTCCGCATCCTTTCAAAGCTTCTCTTGCCAGCCAGTCTCCATACAGGTTGAAGAGACTCGGTGATAGACAACACCCTTGTCTGACTCCTCTTCCTATTTCCACTCTGCTTGTTTCTCCGTGTTTTAGTCGTACTTTTATTCTTTGTCCCAAGTACAGGTTGCGAATTAGTCTCCTGTCTCTCCAATTGATTCCTATCTCCTTAAGGATGTTCATCAATTTTATCCAGTTAACTCTGTCGAATGCCTTCTGTCAATCTATAAAACACGCACAAACTTCTTCGTTAACAGACAAAACTCTCTCCGACAATATCCTCACCGTGCCTATGGCATCTCTGGTACCTTTTCCTTTTCTAAATCCAAACTGGTCCTCTCCCAGTGCTTCTTCAATTTTGTGTTCTAGCCGTCCGTTGAGTATTCTTGCAATGATCTTCGCCATGTGTGAGATCAGACTAATTGTTCTGTAATCACTACATTTCCTGGCTTTCTGTTTCTTTTCAAGAGCAACCATTGTGACGTCTAAAAAATCTTTAGGCCATTCTCCAGTTTCATAGATTTTGTTGATGAGTTGCGTCAACGCTTTCAAACCTTCGTTTCCGATTTCTTTCAGCAAATCCACCGGTATGTCATCGTCTCCTGTAGCTTTCCTCCTCTTCATGTTCTTAATCGCATTCTCTACTTCTGTTGACAATATGCTGGGCCCTTTTTCGTCTTCTTCAATCACCTTTTCTGTCTCGATTTCAATGTCTTGCGGACGATGTTGCTTATCGTAAAGTTCCTTTATATATTCTTCCCATATTTTCAACACCTCTTCTTGTTCCATAGCCATTTGTCCTCTAGAGTCTTCTATTCCAAAATTTCTTACTCCTTTGTTCTCACTTCCTCCCAGTTCCTTCGTTTTCTGATACATGAGGTCGTACCTTCCTCTCCTTTGTAGTTCTTCTATTTCTTCACACATTTCTTCCATGTACTTTTCCTTCGCTTTGTTAAGTCTTTTGTATTCTTCTTCGTTCACATTTTTACATCTCCTCCTTTCCTCCATCTTCTCCAGCATCTCATGAGTGATCCAGGGTTTCCTCGTTCTCTTCGCTTCCCTTCCGACTTGACTCTTTAAAGTATTCAACAGAGCCATTTTAATATTTTGCCATTGCTCTTCCGTACTTGCACTTACATTTTCATCTCTCCCTTCACTAAAGCATTTCTCTAAGGATTCTGTTACTGCCTCCTTATTCTCCCTTAGCTTTTCCAGGTCCCACCTCTGCTTTCTCCTCCCACTCCTTTGTATCCTCTTCAATCTTGTACTGATGTCTGCAACCAAAAGGTTGTGATCTGAGTCTATATCGGCAGCCGGCATAGTCTTGGTGTCTTTCACACTGCCTCTAAACCTCTGTTTGACGAGTATGAAATCTATCTGATATCTATTGATGTCTCCTGGGCTCTTCCATGTGTATAGTTTGTTCTTCCTTTTCTTAAACCAAGTATTCATCACCACCAAATTGTTACACTGACAGAAATCCACTAGCATCCCTCCTCTGTGGTTTCTTCTTCCTAATCCATATTGTCCCACGATGTTTACTTCACTACCTTGTCCGACCACACTATTCCAGTCACCCATTATTACGGTGTTTACTTTTCCTCTGCCTTCAGTGTGGATGATGTCTTCTATTTCGTCGTATATTTTCTCTACTTCTTCTTCGTCATGGTCTGATGTTGGCATGTACACTTGAACTATCAGAATGTCTACTGGTTCTGCGCTTATTTTCACAAACATTAAACAATCACTATGGCACACCACTTTAGTCACACTTTGCACTAATTAATTTCCCATCACTATTGCTACTCCACGTTCACGTTTTTTAAATACAGTGCCTTATTTTTTACTAGTGGCCGGCCGGAGCCAGGAACGGTGAGAAGCACTGTGCGCAAGCAGCTACCTCCTGCCGGCCGGCCACGAGTCAAAAATAAGGCACTGTATATATCACCACCCCAAAACAAAATGAACTGATTTGTAAGTAAGAAGATAACCATTCCATCAGATGAAATATTTTATTAAAACAAATTGCAGAAAATGAAATTAAGATATTGGAAACTAAAATAAATTAACTACTTTTAAAACAAGTGTGTAAGGATTAAACACTTACTTACCAGTGAAAATTATGAATAGACAAGCAAAATACTTACAAAGCTAATTTTCTTTACTGATTTTGCAAACAGTAATACAAACTGATCCACATCCTTTCATGTGACATGAAATACCGGATGAAAAATGTGGTCGTAATACCAGATGTTAAATGTGAAAAACATCTTTCTACTGTGGCAGTAATAGCTGGAGTAGTCAATGCCGCATCACTGAAAGCTGAAACCCTGGAAATGCTCCTCCATATTTATTCAATGTTCTACAAAGTCCAGTTAAAGACCGTTTGTTTGAGATTTAGAGAATGATCAAGTTGAGTTCAGCTTCAATATTTTCCAACAGCTTCCGGTTTTCACGTCTTCTTTTAGTTCCAACAGAGACTTTAAATTTTAATTAAAAGCTGTGCCCCTGGCTAAGGGCCTGACACTACAAGATGCAAAAACTCCCTTTTGGAAGAAATGAATGCTACTCTTACAGAGTTAATTTCAGAAATATAAATTAGACAGTTGAGGAGGAGTAAATGATTAGCTGGAGATTAGAAAAAGAATAGTGAGTAGAGAGTGGGAAAGGAAGAGCAGGTAATTAGAAACCATTGAAAATTGAGAAGTATTCTTAAAAACTAACAAGAGACTTGGGCCAGCAGTGTAATGGAATTTCATTACGTCTGTATCTATGTCACAGGCTAATTATGAATTCAATCATGAATTCAGTGAATGCACTCAAGTTTACAATGGGAAAACAAAAAGAAATTAAGAAGCAAGGGTTCAAGAGCATTTCCAGTGCACCGACTTGTATTTGAGGCCGGTGCAATTAGTTCTTTTTCCCGCTAGAGTTCGCTACCTTCCTAACAGAAACAGTTGGCTGGACTGGTTTCTTGCCTTGGGCTGCTCTTAACTGAGTGTCTCAAGCTGTGGCCAGACTCCCGTACTGATAGCCGCGGGCAGACGGCTGTGTGGGCTTGTTCCCGCGTCAACGCGGCTCTAGCGAGTGCTGCTGTCTGGTGGCGGTTTCTGTCTAGGCTGCGTGAGCGTTCTTCCGGCATTCTCATTCTCAAAATGGCGTTCACTAAGGTATGTTGCTTTCCGGCCGTGGTGCAAACAATGGCAGGTTTTATAACCATTAGCTTGTGATTTTGCTATCAATTCATCGCTTTGTGTTTAGTCTGTGATGTGTACTTTGTTTTGTCGTGGTTTGGTGTTCTAAGTGTTGTTAAAATGAAGAAACATGTCCACGGCGTCATGCCGGGGGCAGAAGCCTAATTCCCTTGCTCTGCGCGCAGTGTAATATTCACCTCCTGTTTTTGGTAACTTCATTTGTGATACAGTTTAGTTCCTGATTAGTTTTCATTCATTTTGTACACATCACTTGTTAATTAGTTTCCGTGTTTTTAGCACATACCAATAACCCATTTTAAGGAATCCCGTGGCGTGGGTCTGGAGGCGGCCCATGTGGCGGTAATTTAGTGTTGCCTCCCATTTAGCTAATCCGTATTTATTTCAGGCATCCCACCTTCTTTCCCATGTTATGGTAGTTTGATTTTTAATTGTATATAATCTGAAACTATTGCCTTTTTCGAAAATCAACTAAATGAATTTTATCTATCCATTTGTTATAAATTGTAAAAGATTTTAGTGAATTGTTAAATCTTCAAAGTTTTATGTAAATTACTAGTAATTTGTTTTCTTTCCTTTTTTGATTTGGTAAAATACTGTAAATTTCATTTTAACTCAAATTTTGTGAATCAAAAGAAACCATGTATTATTTGAAGGCAGAAAACATTAAAAAAAAAAACCAAATCACTCTGCTAAATATACTAAAACGAGAAAGTACTTTTATGTTGCTCTGTGTAGTTTAGTTGCCCCACTCTGGGTTCACATTCATCCTTTGGGCGGGCTCACTAGTAAGGTTAGGTTAGCTTTCCTGCGGGTGGTAACCTTTGCACTCCTTTCCACATTCCCTTAGGGGTGGGCGCAATAGTTGTATGCAGAGCGTGGTTCAGTCCACAATTATCTGCAGCCCTTAGCTTTTGCATTTTCTTTTGTCCCATTAGTCATTAATGAATTTGAGCAACATGAATCCTTTCTTGGTTTGGTTTTAAAATGATTTTATTTTAAACAACCGGTTTTTCTGTATTATTTGTATTTTATACTGTTAAATATTCTAAAGTCTGTTTAATTTGCCTTTCATGTACAAAATGCAACGAGTACCAGTGCCGTCGCAGTATTTACTAAGAGAAGACGTTGAATATGAATTGAAAATCAGGAAGGTACCGTTTGCTGCTAGTGAAAAGGTGGCTAGCTTGAGAGAAAAACTGGACAAGATGGCCCAGGCACCAGTGGATCTGCAATGCCTAGGTGAGTCCGATGCAGAAACTCAATTGAAAACTATTACTGATAAAGTGAACAGTATTAAAAATTTAACTAAATTAGGGAAACTAACTCCACTTCAAGAAATAAAGTATGCTCAAAAGCTGAAGCAGCTTTTTAATGTTGTCAGCGATAGGCTGCATGTGATAAAGAAACCTGAGGTTTATGCTCAGTTCTTAATGATTCTGGAGGAAATCACAGAAGTTTTGGAAGGATTTGAAGAGGTCAGAGACCTTCCTCAGCTGTCTGTTTGTCCAGAATTCAGTGAAAATTTGTCAATGCCTCCCAGTAAAGATATCACTAGTCAAGTCCAAAATGAGATCCCTTTGCTAACGGCTAGTGCCGTTGAGCCGAAGCGTTTTTCCCCTGAAAATCAATTTGAATTTTTCTCTCCTGAACGTGTCACCTTGCCAGTCAGTCATGTGCAAAATCCTGACTCACTTGAATTTAGCCGCTTGCCTCATCCTTTGGCCCAATAATTGGAGACGGTCTATCGGTTTAGTGATAATTCTTTAGAACATGTTTTAGAATTTTTGAAATTTATTTGTGAGCTGAAAAGACAAGCTGTTATTTTCAAATTTAACCAAGTTTCTCTACTGGCGATCATGGCGGCCAAGCTTAATGGTGGGCTTAGAGAAGTGGCAAATGAGGCGGTATTTTCTGGTTCGGACTTAGATAATTTTCATGTAAGATTACTTGAAATTTATTTTCCTGTTAGGGCAAGAAGCTCTCTCTTGAATAAATATTTCTATCGTGTGCAGGAGGAAGGTGAATCCTTTGCTAGGTATGTTTGCTCCATTAAACAGTATGCTGTAATCTTCCGCCTTGAGTTAAGCGAGTCAGAAATTGTTGATAATGTTATTGATGGCATGGCTCCGGCAACAAGGTCACAAGTTATTTTCCAAAGGAGGCCATCTTCTTTCAGAGAGTTGGAAAACTTATGTGCTCGAGTTAACAGTGTGAGCTATTCAGATTCACTTCGTGTAAGCTCACAGACTGTAAATGTAAATAATAATCCCAGATTTGACAGGAACCGGGGGAGGAATGTGACTAATAGAAATTCTAATGACAGGCGTAGGTGCTTTGAGTGCGGAAGTGAGGAACATTTGAGGAATGCGTGTCCTGAGCGCAGGAGACCTTCTGGTGGTGAAGGTGGTGACCGGTCTGCTCAGAGGCGTTGATATCACGCGCACCCCAGCCGGCAGGGCGTGCGTGGTATCGAGCCGAGCCACCGTCAGCATCTCCAACGACCTAGGTCGGGTTGTACTGCGGGTGTGCATGGTTCTGTATATAGGGATGAATGTGAAGTTAGAAAAACAGTTTCTTTTGTAAATAGTTCTTCGCCTAGTCAAGATAGTGTTGCTGCGGGCAGCAATGTTGTAAATAGTGAAGCCCCTGTGTTCGGAAGTAAACCGAAAGTGTCTCGTAAAAATGTAAATAGGCTTAAACATGTAAACTGTCTGCCGCACAGACAACGGAAGCATTTATCTACTGGAGTGAAGGGCTTGGTTGATTCGAGTTTGCCGCTCATAGAAGTGGAGACTTGCAACCATCTCTTTTCAGCTCTTTTGGATAGTGGTGCGACTGTGAGTTTGCTATCTTTGGATTCTTACAATAGGTTGCGTTGTCGGGAGAAAGTACCTGAGTTGACCAGTGACGTGGAACCTTGCAGCACTGCTGACTCAAGGTCCCTCGCCATTGCGGGGAAAACCAAGTTGAAAATCCGAGTCCTCGATTTTACCTGGATGGTAAATTTTGTGGTCGCGGACAACTTGGTTATGCCCTTGATACTTGGTGCTGACTTCATGCAGCGTACCGGCCTGTTGTTGGATGTGCAGGAGCGGCAGGCATTTTTCAGGTTTAGCCCAGCTTCGAAAGTAAACTTTGTGAACTCATATTATTGTAGACAGGTAAAACCCACTAGGCCTATTGAGTCAGAAAGTCATAATTTATCGGTTGAGGTGGAGAGTTCAGTTAATGTTGTAGGCATTGATCTTACTCACTTGCCGCAAAAACAAAATGACCAGGTTACTTCACTGATTAATGATTTTCCCGACGTTTTGACTCCTGAGTTGGGACTGACTAATGTACTTGAGTATGAAATTGAACTAATCGACGATCAGCCTGTTAGGCGTCCTCCTTATAGGCTAAACCCAGTTAAATTAAAAATTCTGAAGGAACACATTCAAACTATGTTAGACCAAGGTGTCATTACAAAGTCCAAGTCTAACTACAGTAGCCCCATTTTTCTAGTTGAGAAGTCTGGCGGTAAGTTTCGTCCAGTGGTTGATTACCGATATTTGAATTCTAAGATTAAAATAGACTCAGTTCCAATTCCGGATATTCATTCGTCATTTAGTTTTTTTTCCAAAGCCAAATTTTTCACTTCTTTGGATTTGAACCAAGCCTATTATCAGATTCCATTGACGGAGAAGTCTAGGAGACTGACTGCCTTCGCAACAGACTGGAATTTGTTCCAGTTCACCCGCGTGCCTTTCGGGTTAGCCACGGGTGCCCAAGTCCTGACCAGGCTCCTGGATGACATTTTCTCAGACGTCAAGTTTGAGTATGTCTTCCACTACCTAGATGACTTGGTCATCTATTCAGAATCGTTTGATGAACATCTAGGTCACGTACGGGTGGTGCTCGAGCGCTTGAGAGCGGCTGGACTCACAGTGAATCCGGAGAAAGTCACTATGGCTGCCCGGTCATTGTCGTTTCTTGGTCATATAGTTTCTGCGGATGGAGTGACTATTGACCCGGAACGCACTCGTGCGATCCGAGAGTTTCAGCCACCCAGAGATGTCAAGGGTGTAGCTAGATTCCTCGGCATGCTTAATTTTTTTAATAAATTTATTCCAAATTTTGCCCACATTGCTTCTCCATTAAATGCGTTGCGTCGAAAAGGTTCTAAATTTATTTGGTCTGAGGATTGTCAGAAGGCTTTTGATAACCTTAAACTTTGTATAGTTAATCCCCCAGTACTCATGATGCCAAATTTCAATAATAGGTTCATTTTGCAATCCGATGCTTCTCATGTTGCGGTTGGCTGTGTTCTGCTGCAAGAATCTCCTGATGGTCGTAGGCCAATTGCTTATGCTTCGAGAACTCTCACTGCCCAAGAGCGAGTGTATAGCACTTACGAGCTTGAAGCTTTGGCGGTTCTGTTTGGGGTAGAGAAATTCCGCATGTATTTAGAACATGTGGAGTTTGACCTGGAGACGGATTGCCAAGCTCTCAGCTGGGTGTTGGCTAAGCCAAGAACTACCGGTCGCATTGCTAGATGGGCAATTCGACTTTCCGCTTTCAAGTTTTCGGCTAAACACATCAAAGGCTCAGATAACAAAATAGCGGACGCGTTATCCCGTATGTTTTATCCAGACCAGATTACAGAACCTCCCCCAGAAGTTACTTCCGATCCAGAACCCCCGCCTCAGTTAGTTGCTGGCATCTTGTCAGATTTTCCTCTAGCATTCAAGTCCATTCAGGAATTTCAGAGCAAAGATGAGGAGATTGGAGCTATTGTTGAGAGAATAAAAGCTGGTGAGCAGATGACTCAGTTTGTTCTAAAGACTGGCATTCTTTATAGTGCACCCTCTAGGAGAATGCCGTCTAGAATAATTCTGCCATCAGCACTGATTGATATTGTATTTAAGTTTTTTCATGAGTCTGCGATAGGAGGTCACCTTGGTTTTGATAAAACAAGGAGTAAGATCAAAGAGTATTTCGTGTGGAAGGGTATGGATGCCGACGTCAAGGCGCGTGTCAAAGCTTGTCAGGTTTGCTCCTGCTCTAAGCCGGCCCAAATGACTAAAGTTGGTTTTCTTGCCTCGGAAGTTCCGAAAGCTCCTTTGGATCGACTATTCATTGATTACGTGGGAAAACTACCTCGATCAAAATCGGGGAATGCTCATATTTTAGTCATTGTAGATTCCTTTACGAAATTTGTCTGGTTGTTTCCCGTGAGAGTGGCTAATTCTAATGTTACCATAGAATGTTTGAAAAAAGTCTTTGCTGTTGTTGGATTTCCTCGGTCCATAGTGTCGGACAATGCCGCGTACTTTGTGTCGAGGCAATTCAACAAGTTTTGTTTTGAATTAGGTATTAGACATATTAAGACCTCTCCGTACCATCCTTCTCCCAGTTTTGCCGAGCGTTTTAATCGCAATCTGAAGGCTGCGCTGATTGCTTATCACTCGGAGGATCATTCCTCCTGGGATAAGAATCTGTATTGGCTTCAGTTTGCTTTTAACTCTGCGAAGCATGAAGCTCATATGTTCCCACCTGTTTCTCTCATGTTAGGTTTTCGTCCAAATAATCCATTATGTAATTTGTGGTCTATCAATGACCTCCTTCCAGACCCTAGAGATAATGTAAAAATTAAGGAGATGTGGAAGAAAGCTTCTGCAAATTTAAAACTTTCCCACGACAAAGTCATGAGTAGGTATAATAAAGGCAGGCAGAATGTAAAATTTAAGGTGGGAGATGAAGTTTTTGTTAAGAATTTTCCTCGCAGTGATGCTGCTGCCAAATTTACTTCGAAGCTCGCTCCCAAGTTCCATGGTCCTCACGTAGTCGTTGAGTTTCTGACACCGGTCACCGTCTTGGTAAGAAATAGAACCACTGGTAAGACCTTTAAGTGCCATGTCTCGCATGTCAAAACTAAATAAGATGTGAAAATTTAATAATCCTGATGACACTGGTTTTAAATTACAATTTTAGTAAAAATTTTAAGATCTTGTCACAAAAGAAAAATTTTAATTTAGATTAGAGTGTATTTTACTTGTACCCTCCCCTTTCACATGAATTTGTTTTGTTCTTTTGGCTGCCGCTTGGAAATTAATGTTTCAGAAAGACTGTAAGCTGTCAAATGGGAATGGTTTCTGACATGCTCTGGATGATGGACTGGCGAGGACAGAAAAGCTACCCTGTTTGCACTCATCAGTGATTGTTGGTCTGGCGCAGGCTCTGTGCACGTGTAAAACATCAACTTGAGGATCCTCGCCTTGCTGCCTCCAACGGAAATCACAATCCTGCTCTAGTGTCGCTCAAGTATAGCTGCCAGGGACGGTCATATGTAAGTGTTCATAGGCTGTCGGAAGGACCTGACGCATCCAATCAGCAAAAAAAAAAAGGTATGGCAAACACACTAAAGAAATGTAATACTCGCCATAACAATTTTGAACTGCTTCAAAACTTTTGTTTAAATCATGCATGTCAGTTTCCAAATTTTCTCCCAACAGCATCAAGAGGACTCTGATGTATTATGTTTTGTACAATAAGTGTCAATGCAAATGTATAATGTTTAAAACCGGTAGTTTTAAAATAGGAGAGGGGTGTATTGCACCGACTTGTATTTGAGGCCGGTGCAATTAGTTCTTTTTCCCGCTAGAGTTCGCTACCTTCCTAACAGAAACAGTTGGCTGGACTGGTTTCTTGCCTTGGGCTGCTCTTAACTGAGTGTCTCAAGCTGTGGCCAGACTCCCGTACTGATAGCCGCGGGCAGACGGCTGTGTGGGCTTGTTCCCGCGTCAACGCGGCTCTAGCGAGTGCTGCTGTCTGGTGGCGGTTTCTGTCTAGGCTGCGTGAGCGTTCTTGCACCGGCCTCAAATACAAGTCGGTGCAATTAGTTCTTTTTCCCGCTAGAGTTCGCTACCTTCCTAACAGAAACAGTTGGCTGGACTGGTTTCTTGCCTTGGGCTGCTCTTAACTGAGTGTCTCAAGCTGTGGCCAGACTCCCGTACTGATAGCCGCGGGCAGACGGCTGTGTGGGCTTGTTCCCGCGTCAACGCGGCTCTAGCGAGTGCTGCTGTCTGGTGGCGGTTTCTGTCTAGGCTGCGTGAGCGTTCTTCCGGCATTCTCATTCTCAAAATGGCGTTCACTAAGGTATGTTGCTTTCCGGCCGTGGTGCAAACAATGGCAGGTTTTATAACCATTAGCTTGTGATTTTGCTATCAATTCATCGCTTTGTGTTTAGTCTGTGATGTGTACTTTGTTTTGTCGTGGTTTGGTGTTCTAAGTGTTGTTAAAATGAAGAAACATGTCCACGGCGTCATGCCGGGGGCAGAAGCCTAATTCCCTTGCTCTGCGCGCAGTGTAATATTCACCTCCTGTTTTTGGTAACTTCATTTGTGATACAGTTTAGTTCCTGATTAGTTTTCATTCATTTTGTACACATCACTTGTTAATTAGTTTCCGTGTTTTTAGCACATACCAATAACCCATTTTAAGGAATCCCGTGGCGTGGGTCTGGAGGCGGCCCATGTGGCGGTAATTTAGTGTTGCCTCCCATTTAGCTAATCCGTATTTATTTCAGGCATCCCACCTTCTTTCCCATGTTATGGTAGTTTGATTTTTAATTGTATATAATCTGAAACTATTGCCTTTTTCGAAAATCAACTAAATGAATTTTATCTATCCATTTGTTATAAATTGTAAAAGATTTTAGTGAATTGTTAAATCTTCAAAGTTTTATGTAAATTACTAGTAATTTGTTTTCTTTCCTTTTTTGATTTGGTAAAATACTGTAAATTTCATTTTAACTCAAATTTTGTGAATCAAAAGAAACCATGTATTATTTGAAGGCAGAAAACATTAAAAAAAAAAACCAAATCACTCTGCTAAATATACTAAAACGAGAAAGTACTTTTATGTTGCTCTGTGTAGTTTAGTTGCCCCACTCTGGGTTCACATTCATCCTTTGGGCGGGCTCACTAGTAAGGTTAGGTTAGCTTTCCTGCGGGTGGTAACCTTTGCACTCCTTTCCACATTCCCTTAGGGGTGGGCGCACCAGGAAGAACCAGCAGTTGCAGCCCACTTTTGGATCAAGAACCAAAACAGATCAAGAATAACAACATTGAACCAGAAGCAAAATTACTAAAAATTGCAAAAGGCCACACAGAACTGAAGAACTGAGGCAAAATCTTCATCCTTAAACACCAAGAGAAAGCTATGAATTTTGATTTCTGCCCTTCAATGACTGATCAAGAAATTCATCCTGAATAAACTAGATGGCACCAGTGCAGCAACAGGAACAGGAAACAGCAGTCAGCCATTTGCCGAAAATGGGAAAACAACTTTTGCCAATTATCTTTTTAAAAAAATATTGGTAAGTGAAGTAAGTGTTATAACATTGACTCCTTATTCATATTATTATATTTACTTACCCTGTTCTGTGAAGTTGAATAGAGGAGGCAACTCCCTACCATTTGGAAGCCGAGTGTTTGTCTCACGCAGCTCGTCAAAGAACATGTGGGCACATGCCTGAAGTGGGGAGATGCGAGACGATGGTGTGTATTCCAACAATCGAGACACTAAGTCAATTGCTTCAGGTGGTGTGCGAGCACGGAACACCTGTTAACAAATAAATAGTGTCAAGATAATTTCATTTCCACAAAAAAGGAATCACCAGAAGATTCGCCAGGATATGCATAGGAAAAAAAATTACAAAATCTCTGAAACACAGAATGTCTTGTGCCAACATTTTACTCGCCCTACACGAGAACATACTATTATTTTAATTTGCATGTCCAGGGTATGAATCAAATAGCTTCATGAGAGCGGAAACATTTAGCTAAATTTCTGCTGTATCAAATAAATAAGATTTCTTTGTTACATAAATAATAGCCCACTGTAACTTATCTAGACAAATAATTTATCTTTTACTTAAACACATTCTTGATGTTATGAAAGTGTAAATCCTGACAAAAACTAATAATATTTAATTTAATTTTTACAGGTTATGGCAATTTTTTTTTCTGGCAGGGGGAAAAATATTGCTGTTGCCTGCCAGAACAGCTATTTATCGAACTCATCCAGTATTTCAGCCTCGGCTGCTATACTAGATTTGTCCACTAAAGCGTTATTTTGCGTACTTGGTGCATTCAATATTTTTTAGTAAAAGCTCTCTAAATTATATGAAACGAAACAAAAATACCGTATAATTAATTATAATGAAAAGTAGTAAGCCATTTGTTACAGTCCTATTCTCACAGCCACCTGAATCGCCAAACAATGAATCGTATGCACCAATACAAAATGCAGTATATAGATACATTATATTATATGAGTCGCTTTTTGTAAACAATAATGCATACGAACTAGTATTTAGGACAAGCTTGAGAAAATATGAATGATAATCCCGAGGAAATTTCAATCCAAGCCAGAAACATTGAATTGGAGCTGGTGCCAGCAATATGACAGCAGCAGTAGAAGGAATATGTTGCAATTAAATGCTGGTGCAAAGATGGCAAGTAATGAACGAAGATTGAAAAGTTGTTGGCTTATATGTGTTGTTATGTGATGAAGTAGGCTATCTTCTTTTGCGAAAAACCCTGGTAAAGTTTCTGATTACCATAAAGAAACATGTTGGCTTAAATCTGTGTTTTATGACCAATTATATCCAAAAATCCATGTTAAGTTGGTGTGACTGGTCAATGCAATCTGGATTTTGTTTACAGATTGCCATGGCGACTTTAAGTACTAGGCCGACAAAACAGGGGTATATGAGAACCTGAATTTCAGAGGCAATCATTTTGAAGAAATTTGGTATAATCGCATATACGGTCAGTCACAATTTAAAATAACAGCTAAAAACACACATATTGCATTCTTGGGAGAGGAGACGATGTCTTCATGATCTGTGGTTCAACCAACATATCCTAAACGATATACTTTCTTTTATATGAAGAACTAGCAAAAATTGGCAATGTTTCTGCTATTTTTAGTTTCCAGAACCAACAAGAAACACATGATCGAACATTACAGCTCACACGGCATGACATCACACCACCTTCCACATGCATAACCAACATAAGGAAACACACAAAATTCAATAAGCAATACGCTAGTCACAAATATCTATCTAATAGTGACGTTTCAAATTAGCTCAAGGTTTTCATACTGCAAAACCTACATATTGTGGCTCACTGTGCATTTTTGTAGTCTCTTATGTGTTATTTCATGACCAAGGGGAATTACTGCCTATAGGCATTTGGTTTTGAATGAGATCTAGGCCACAACCCTGCAGTTTGTCTTCAGACGTTCTTATCTTGATATGCCCTTGGGCAATCTTCCAAGCAGACTTCCGACATGCAGAATACTCAAAGTAAAAAAGCTTTTGCAAAAATACCATGCAGAAATAAAAAATCCATAAGAATATTTAATATAAAGAGTAGTACTTTGAAAATGAACTGTGACAAGCATTGTGCAGTGCAAGCAGTGTTTGACTAGTTTGCTTTAAGCATTTGCTTTGAATGGAGGATTATTATTTTAGTTTCAGATTGGACATTGATCACATTTTTCAGACAGCAATTGCTTGTAGTTAAAAGTACCAATGGAATACCTTGATCCTGCTGTTTTCTTATTACACAACCTACATATTATAGTTGGCGTGCAAATGTATATACAGTAGATACTGTCCACTGTAGAACCGGTCCTGAAGAAAACAAGTATGTCTGCCTCACTCTAGAACATTACTCTGATCTACTTAAAAGTGAGACAGACATACTTGCTTACTTAGGGCCAGTTATAGACTGGACAACACCTACCCATCCCACTGTCTATATAACATTTGCGTGCCTACTATAGTGTATTATATTTATTAAGTATCTAATGTGCTTGACACATCCTCAAAATCGATTTCACATTGATATATCTTAGAATTAAGTACCATATACTCCACAGTAACAGATAGCCCAGTTTTAAAATTAATATTGACCTCCTTTATACACAGCCTTCTGCAAAAATGCTGGTTCGTCTAAAAGTTTCAGATACGGAATACTGCACATGCATGCTACACAAGATACGTAACTAAACCATTGAAATTGGCTGTATTTTATGTCAGATATTTGTCGTTATATCCAATAATAGAGAGTCGATTCTGTATACATTAGGTTGGTGAGAAATATAAAATTCGCTGAAGACAATATGAATTATTTAGCCACATATTATGCCGGTTCTAGCTTGTATCAGTGATTATGATCGTTAAATCGTAAATTGACAAAATGAGTGACAAATACTGGCTCTATGTCATACCTGAACGGAATACTTGAATCATATATAAAGGACAGATCGTTGCTTTACTGGCATAAGGTTGTATGTGTATTTCTACCAAAAAGTTTTATATGCAACATATGACCTCTTGGTTCTGGAACTATTGAAAAAATGGCATACAACCATATGGAATTCACATCTACATTAAGTGAGAGTGGTTTTCAACATACAACCTTTTGGCATAAGATAGTTCACATATGTTTATAAGTGTATAAGCACAAAAACTCATTTTCAGTGGAAATTTGACCAGGTTCATACACTTTTTATTCTTGTTCTCATATATGCTGGATAGGTGTCAAACCTGAATGAAATATTTGATTCAAATAGTCCACATATCAAAGACAGTTATCTATGTTCGTATATTTTGCATTTTTATTGTTTCCAACTGACATGATGTAGTGTAGCTACAATCTAAACAAGAATAAAATCAGGTAACTGATATAACAAAGTGCCAGATGGAGTTAATAGGAAATATTTCACATGCTTCTGATATACATGGCACAGACTTTGTACTATTAATAGTTATATAAGCCTATCTAAATATCTATTTAAATATTATAATAATATGTCTAGTAAGCGATTCATTAGCAGTAATGTAAATAAATACCCTTCACAAACTATAAAGCACAATTACTACCACCATATGGGTTTAACAAAATACTGACAAATATTTATCATTAGCATATACTTACTTACCATGAGTTAATTGAAGGCATAAAATTTTTTCTGTGAATTACAGATTACCATACCATTTAAGCTGTCTGGATTCATTTTTGGGAAATTTCAACACTTGGACAGACACTCTGTTAGCATTATTATTACTATAGTACAGCCAGGAACACAACACTTATGAGGCATTTTCTCTATTTCAGTATAAAAAGACAATTTTCATCCAGCATAATGTAATGGCTAATTCATGCATTAGGCCTCCTATGAATGATGTGTATATGACGTCTTAACTGAGCTGGGAGGCCTTGGTTATGGCTACCAATGCGGCTTTGTCATATAGTGATGATCTGCCATTTAAAAAGCATGTGACTGTTAATTAGTTGTTATTCCGGTACCGGTCAACCAATTCAATCCATGGACATTATAAATGTGTATGCCAAGTTTCATGAAAATCCGATAGAGAATGTTAGAGTTATTGCACATACAGACACGCAGATGGATGCACATACAGACACGCGAACGGGTGGACAGACATTTCCCATCTACCATACAATGACAAAGGACCATTTTGGCCCTTAATAAAATTAAGAAAAATTCCGTTAACATATGCAAGGATTCTTTAAGATTATCATTACCAGGATTTGAAATAAGCCTACTTACAATCTGAAGAATAAAGATGTTATATGCTCAACATGTGTAAGCAGTATTTAAGCCTTTATGAAGAAACAAATAAATAAATCTGGAATAATTAAAAAAGCACAAAACAAGAACAATGTTTTAATACCTCATTACTCTTTTAGACTCAGTTTCATACCTGCATACAAAATGTATTGCTGTAAATGAAAACTGGTTCTTATCCTGTAACTTAAGCGTTTTCCAAGTTGCTATACTAAAATGTTCCTTTGGGCTCTCAAGTTAAAAATCAATTAGGAATATTTAATTGGATGACTTCCATGAACGATACTCCTAATGCATGTGGATAAAGCTTCACATTTTACATAAAACAGTGCATTATTATAGAGAAAAATGTTTGGAGCTGTATTTAACAGCTGTAGGCACTGACTTCTTCATTTCTGAACATATGCAGTTATATTTTGATCCTTTTGTCACATTTCAATATGTGGTATCCACAGCTCCCCCAGCTCTCTCAGGGAAAGGAATAAATGTATATTAATAATTATAGTCAGGTGTTTTTCTTTTAGGACAATTATTTAAAAGTCAGTAGAGACATAAAAAGTTTGCAGTTTTACCAAATCGACGACATGGAAGCAGAATCCACAGTGAATTAGGAAAGGGGGGTTCAGGGGGTCCGGACCCCTAAAAATCAAAACCTAAGATTATATTTTTGTATTTAAAAAAATTATTAAATTGAACAAGTTTTGTTGGTGTGTGAAGTATGATATAGTAGTTAATTTGTTTTCATAACATAATATAGTAGTTAATTTGTTTTCATAACATAATGAGTAGGCAATTATTTACATTGTTCCATGTGTTATTTAACTTTTCTTATAAATACTAATAGGTATTATAACTTAGGTAACAATTTCTTGT
The DNA here is from genome assembly GCA_964059195.1 of Ectobius pallidus. Lineage (NCBI taxonomy): Eukaryota > Metazoa > Arthropoda > Insecta > Blattodea > Ectobiidae > Ectobius > Ectobius pallidus. The sequence goes on from CAXKWD010000006.1 coordinate 79,803,163, forward strand.
TTATGTTGGCATGTCTTAGAGCATGGTAAACAAATTTGCTAACTAGTTTTTCAGTGCTAAAATAGGATAAAATGTGATTTTCATTAGTTCGATATTTAAAAATTTTCGGTTAGGTAATGATTTCTTGTTTATGTTTGCATGTCTTAGAGTATGGTAAAAAAATTTCTTAACTAGTTTTTTAGTGCTAAAATAGCATAAAATGTGATTTTCATTCGTTCAATATTTAAAAATTTTCTGAAGATGGACTCCCGACTTAGGTAACAATTTCTTGTTTGCATTGGCATTTCTTAGAGTATGGTAAACAGATTTGCTAACTAGTTTTCCAGTGCTAAAATAGCGTAAAATGTGATTTTCATTAGTTCGATATTTAAAAATTTTCCAGGGGTGGACCCGCAATCTCCCTTTCTTGGGAGAAATTCCATACCCCCAAACCCCCTGGCACTTTAGACCCTCTCAAAATTATTTTCTGGCTACGTCATTGGATGCACTTATTATATTATTGATATAATGTAACAAAGTGTCCCAAGAAGTTAAAGTGGTAAAAAATTAATTAATTAAAAAAATTGGACCCCGTCTACAAAATATCATATGGGCGTCCTAGGTGGTATCTTTCACATTCATTTCCGCACAGCCTGCATTTGCATATTTCAGCCGGCATATGGAATTTAAAGTAGTGCATTATTAACCATAACTCTTTCATACAATTTTTTGAAGTGACACATTTATATGTCAATAGCAATGAAAAGGTTAATGAAAGTGGAATAAGACCCCTCCACAAAAGATTACTAACAAAGTTTCTTTTTTCAGAATGGTATACAACTATTGACATACAACATTTTTTAATTTTCAAACTGTATGCATTCCTTTTCTTAGATCACTGAATTTTGAATTAATTTGTAGCAGGGTTTAAGCTAGGAAAAAAAAACCTTTAGCAAAAAAGCGAAAACGGATAAAAAAGCTTTAGCAAAAGGCTAAAATAAAAATTTATTCTAAAAGTTAATTTTAACTGCATTTTTTTATGTAGCTTCAAAATGATAAAAATTAAATTGTACAAATAACAAACTGAACTATAAAGCAAATTATTAATTTTTTTTTCAAAACACTTTGGTTTGGAATCTCTAAGTTAGAATTTCTTTTTGCATTTTTGCGAAAGGGGCTCAATTTCTTTCGCATTCTAAAGTTTACTTTCGCATTTTGCGGCAAATGCGATCGTAGCTTAAACCCTGATTTGTAGTCATGTTTGCCATTCTTTAAAAATTTGTCTCTAGTTGTTTACAAAATAATATCCCTCAGCAGCAGTGTTGGGCGTTAATCTATTAATTTTTCAATCAACTCGTTAATTGACTAAAAAGTAATTGCGATTAAATTAATTGCAATTAAAACTAACAATTAACTTACTTACCTTTACCGAAATAATTTAAAAGTATTACACGATTTCAAAAATTTTACCTACATAAATAAAAATCAATACTACTTATTGATATAAAAAAAATGAATATCATCCTTCATTATACCCATTATTTATACTTTAATGTATGTTTTTCATTTGTACAATGTACATAACAAAAAGTTGCAAAAGTTCATTTTGTAAGGCTGAGTGTTTTATTTGTAACTAACATGCGTATTTCAGTATCTTACTTACATATTTTGTTATGATACCAGTCCATGCACCAGGCCCGTACGGTAGCCCTTTTTAATTGTTACTTTTTATTTAAATTCATAAAACAATTGAAAATTAATTAATTGTTAACTGTAGCCAATCACGATTGACAATTGATTAATTGTTACCACTACAATTAACAATTAATAAATTGTGAATTGTAATTTTCCACAATTAAAGTTGACCAATTGTTAGTTGTTATGGTGACAATTAACAATTAATCAATTGTTAATCTTTAATTGTCTTTACAATTAAAATGTGCCCAACACTGCTCAGCAGCAAACTATGACTATATATATACATATCACAAGTTAAATGTGCACAATGTAAAGTTTGTTAAACTTTCTTTTTTGTCTTGAGGACATTACATAAGAAATAGTTTAATGTTATCTCAGAAACATTTTTCTCATAATCATAATGAAATGGCTGGGAAATGTGAAAATTCTCTTTTATTAATTATATTTCCAACCTGCCTCTGTCAAATTACTAACTAGTAAGTATCAAGGCAAAGGGTATTATTATCAAAATTGCAAGAAAAATCAGTCATGCTAACAAAAACCAAGATCAATAAAAAAATTCTCAGAATGGAATCAACAAGGTAACTCATTCTTTCTCTATTACACAGGGATGTTACAGAACTTGTTTGTGTTAGTAGGAAGCCGTCCGTAAAAATATTGGTTGATATATTCCTTCGCAAAATTAATGATTTGTTGGTCTTTTCAACTTTATGGATTAAATTTTAAGTATACACACCAATTCGGAAACTTACTAAAATTTAATCCAAAGTGAGCTAAGGCTCTCTACAATTACTGCAATACAAATTGCATTCAAATAATTAAATTAGGACAAGATTGCACGCTAGAAGTAATAATTTACTTTAAAGGTAATTCTATGAAACAGTTTCTTCTAGGGTACTACACCTCGCAGGAATATACAAGGACATCATACAGAGATTGTAAGGCACCATATACTGTATCATGCTTGATCTAGGCCATGACTGAGTTTGCCGAGTACAGATATGGATGAGAGAATTAGTGTTTATCAGTGAATTGAATAGTTTCTCCGGAAGTGAAACCACTAGCTTTATTATAATTCAGGTTCTCTCAACTCAATAAACAATAACATTGAAAATATACACTACCCTTATGACACAAAATGTTGGAAATGTTGTCCACATCCACAAGTAACTTCTGTTATCTTAATACGAAATTTTCCTTTGCATGCATTAGATCATCTTCTGAAATTGCCTCAATTGCTCTCCTGATACTTTCTTTCAGTTCATCTGATTAATTACCACGCGATGACAATTACTGAACAACAGTGGTCTTGTATAATTTCAATTTTAAACTGCTTCCTATGCAAGCCATTGGAGGAATTTTTATGAGTATGCAGTATGCTTAAATTCTTTAACATTAGGTTTGTTCCAATGCAAACCCATGACTGCTTGAGAATTTGCTGTAATGTGCATGTCCAATCTATAACTTATCCGTGATTTTGCACTTTGGGAATGGTTAGAAGAATTTGAATTCGATAGAGAAACAAGCTGAGTTTATATAGGAATTCTATAGCTTATACAAATATCACGGCCTTAAATTTCTCTGTTTTTAGTGTCCTAAAGAAAATAAATACATTTAGCAAATACACCTTTACCGTTCACTGTTGTTGGGCGGGGGGGGGGGGGGGGGGGGGGGAGGGACTTTAAAAATGTAAGTGCCATTAACAAAATCGTACTCATTAGAATAGAATATGTATTTCCCTTTAACATGTTATGCATGCAATATGCATCGCCATTATTAACTATGTTTGGGTAAATTTTTAATTACACAGGCCTGCGAAATTGAAGTTGTTGAAAAGTACAAGAGAAGTTTTCGCTGAGTTTTACGTTGTTGGGTGTGCTGATTTCAAAAATGACCTCAATTTTTTTCAACCATGTCAGGATTTTTTGTATACTCGATATCAATATTTTTGCTAAAATCCTATGTGAAAGGAATTCTCTTGAACAATTTTGCATGTACTATCTGGCAACAGTGGTTTTTATCCATTTAAATCTATGTAAAATTGATTATTGGTGATGCAAATTGATTTGTTAGCAAATGATTTTATATTTTATAGGTTTAAATGGAAGAAAGCGGGTTCGATTCCCGATGAGGTCATTGGAGTTTTTCAATTGGCCTAATTCTTCTGATGGCACTATGGCCCTGGGGTCGCCTCAGCCTCTAACAGAAATGAGTACCAGGAGCAATCCGGGGGTAAAGGCGGCCGGTACGTAAGGCTGACAACCTTACCACCTTCATGTGCCAAATGTTTAAATATCTGGGAGAGCCTCAAACTCCTGGAACCCTCTGAGCCTTCATGGCCTGTAATAGGGAACACTTCACACTTCACTTCAAATGGAAGAAAACCACTGTTGCCAGATTGCACAAGCCATCTCTGGTCAAGAGAAAAACACAAAAGTTCCCTTGCGTTTACACTTTTTACATCACATTATGGTGCAGTTTCTAGAAGAAAATCACCAACGTATTATTTCATTTGTATTTTTTAAGATATGTACATAAAATAGACGACTGACCACAAGGAGCAATGTATGTGTACATGAACGTTTGACACAAACTGTAAACTGAACAAACAACAAAACCAAACACAAACAAAGTTTATATTTACGTACATACTCTTTTGCCTTTGAAATTTCTTTTTGACATTCTTCTTTTATGTGCAATCCCAGGCCTATCTCGTGTTAAAATCCAACAGTAGTCAGTGAGCATGTTCTTGTCCCATCTTCCTTGATATTTGCACTCCATATCTTTGATGTCTTGGTGGAATCTTTCACTTTGTTCTTCGCTGACTGCTCCTAAATTTTCGAGGAAATAGTCCACATGTGAGTGAAAGAAATTTAGTTTGACACTCATGGAGCAACCCAACGCCTGAAATTTGTCTAGCATATTCATAACAATTGCTTTATAGTCAGGATCCTTGTAATTCCCCAGAAATTTTCTGACCACATCTTTGAAGGCAACCCAAGCTTCTTTTTCCTTTGTTGTCATGCTACTCTCAAAGTCTTTATCCTTCATGAGTTTATGGATATCTGGACCAACAAAGATTCCCTCTTTCAACTTGGCTGCTGATAAATCTGGAGACTTTTTGCACAGGTATTTGAAACAATCGCCATCTTTTAGAATAGCCTTGATAAATTGTTTCTTTACACCTAATTTTATATGCAAAGAGGGTATTATCACCTCGCTCATAACGTTGACGGGCGGCTCGCTTTGTTCTCATATTACAATGCTTGTTGTTACTGTAAAAGGTTTTCTCAAAAGAAACCACTGACTGAATTCGTGTTGCCAATTCTCTCATTGCTCAGTGCCATTCCCACAAGTGTTTTGCTGCATCTATATCTTCCCGCTTTCTTTACTAACACTATGCAGTGTGGCAACTACTCCAAGTGGTGGCGACTTCTTTGATGTTAACTGTCAACGAAATGAGCGAGGCGATAATAATAATACTTTTTTTTGGTTCAACTAAGCTGTTCCGAATCACATTCTTGTTGCCTGGTTCAAGACTTTGTCTTTTTGCCCATTCTTTTTTGACCCAATGTTGAGTCTTATCATGGCTGTCCCACTCACAAATGAAACATGGGAATTTTGTATATCCGCCTTGTTCACCAAGAAGCATGGAGATAACTTTCAAATCACAGCAAATGGTCCAACCATGGTCGGCATATTTTATTTTCTTGAGGATGAGAGCCAGGTTTTCATAGCCTTCTTGTAAATGTACCAAGTGTTCAACTAGTACAGATGCATACTTGCTTCCATGATGAAGAAGACAGCTTTAAGGCTCCTTTTTGATGAATGTATAAACAGCCTCCATTCATCTTTATCGTAGGTGATATTAAATTTGCTCATCAATCCGGGAACATCAGTACAGTAGACCTGGTTCTCCTCTTCCTCAAGTCCTTTTCTCGATTCCTGTACCAATAAAAAGTGGTTTCTTTGGGCAATAAATTTTTTTCTTTCAAACTGGTGCCCAACAATTCAGCTGCCTCTTTCGAAAGGCCCAGATCTCTAGTCAGATCATTAAGTTTCACCATGGTAGAATGCAGGGAGGGAAGGAATTCCATGCCAAAACAACATATTTATGGTAAATGTTCACACAAATCCATGTAAAATTGAATTTTTCAAGAAAATGTGACGTGATGGACATTTTTCTTCACTTTTTTTGAACTCAGCACCACAAAATACATAAAGTTCACCTATCACTTCCCTTGTATTTTTTTTCATCGCAGGCCTGTGTTATTTTCCATTATTCATACATATAAGTAGCCTATGCTTATAAATCAGGCTCAAGGTTATTGGAGGGAGGAGCCACGCGCGTGAAAATATGGGTTGTGGTTACTGCGCATGTCTCTGATAATTCATGGTAGAGCCCGCAAACTTTTCTTGTAGTACATAAACTGTCCGTGAGAACACATGGAACATCATCATCATCAGGATCTAAAGGCAATGCCTTGTTGTAGTAGCCATGTCTTCCTCTTCATTGCTGTTCTCTTTAGATTTTCATATGACAGCACGTCCATACCCTTTATCATGTTTTTAATAAATGAATTTCTTGGACGTCCTCTTGATTTCTTTCCCAGTATTTTCCCTTCAAAAATGTTAATGAGTAGATCATTGTGCCGAAATGTATGACCCACTAACTTTGCTCTTCTACTCTTAATTGAATTCAGAAGGGATCTCTGTTCCATCACTTCATTAGTTTTCCTATCCACCCAACTCGTCTTTGTTAGCCACATTTCTGCTGCTTCTAGTTTCTTGGCTTCTGCTTTTCCTATTGTCCATGTTTCACATCCATAAGTTAATACACAACTTACAAATGTTTTCCTTACTTCCATGCTTAAATGGTTATTTGTGAGAAGATTCCTTTTGTTCTGAAATGCTTGTTTAGCCAGGTTTATTCTTCTCTTAATTTCTGTGTCACACTTGTTAAACTTATTGATAATGCTACCCAAGTAACAAAAACTTTCGACCTGGTCTAGGGCTGTACCGTCAAGCTGTATGTTGATTTTAAAATTTTCATTTGTTCTTCCGATCACCATGGTTTTTGTTTTCTTTTTATTTATCTTCATTTTAAAATTTTTCAATGCATCTGATAGAACTTTAAGCATTTTATTCATTTCCTTTTCTGAATCAGCCAAAATAACTATGTCATCTGCAAATCGAATGCTATGAATACTGACTCCATTTATTTTAATACCCTTTGTTTTTCTTTTCATTTCTCTGATTGCTTCCTCAATGAACATATTAAACAGATGTGGCGATAATGGGCAGCCTTGTCTCACTCCTCTTCTTATTCTGGCTTCTTGTCTGCTCCCATTAATATTTATTTCAGTTGTTTGTGTTTTGTATAAGTTTAGAATAAGTCTTCTATCCCTCCAGTCTACTCCAAATTTTTTCAATGTTTGGAATAGTAATTCCCAGTCTACGTTATCAAAAGCTTTTTCGAGGTCCATGAAGGTGGCAAAGGTTCTTCTGTTTACTTCAATTCTTCTATCTAGAATTAGTCCAAGGGCTAAAATTGCTTCTCTAGTTCCTCTCCCTGTTCTAAACCCAAATTGATCTTCATCTAAATTCTGTTCAATTTTTCCCTTTAGCCTCTCTTTTATTATGTTTAGTAAAATCTTTGACGCATGCGAAAGAATTGATATAGTTCTGTAATTACTGCAGTCTGATGCATTACCTTTCTTGGGAATGGTTATAGTTCTACTTTTAATAAAGTCTGGAGGTAGCATTCCATTTTCATAGTAGTCAGAAACAATTTTGAATAATTTTATTTTCGTTGACTCACCTGTTTTCTTCAGCAATTCAGCTGGTATTTGGTCTATACCTGTTGCCTTCTTATCTTTTAGGCTTCCTAGGGCCTTTTCAAATTCACCCATAGTTATGGAGGGACCGATCATTTCCTCATCCACACCATCCTCCGTTTCTATGTAATCATTGACGTTTTGTATATCTTTGCCATTGTACAAATCTTCCAAGTATTCCTTCCACCTTCTACTCACCTCAGTATTATCAAAAAGCAGTTTACCATTTGTGTCTTTTACAATGTTTGATCTTGTTCTTTGATTAGGTAGCAATGATTTAATTGTATTATAAGCTTTATCTGATCTTCCCTTTAATAAATCTTCTTCAATTCCCTCGCTTACTTCATGCATCCATTTTTCTTTTTCTTCCCTACATTTTTGTGTGATTTTATTCTTAATTCTTTTGTATTCTCCAAAGTCTTTATTCCTTAGGGTATTCCTTTCTTCAATCAGATCTAATATTTCCTTGGTCATCCATGGTTTCCTTGGTACTAGTTTGTTCTTGCCAAGAATGTCATCTGCTACTTTTATTATCGTTTCTTTTACATCTTCCCACTTTTCTCTTCCTTCCAGCTTATTGTCCATTTCTTCTTTCAGTCTGTCCACTGTTTCAGTATCCTTAAGTTTTTCTAAACACCATTTACTATTCTTCTTCCTTGGAATTTTCTTAATAATAATATTGCATTTTGCCACCACCAGGACATGATCACTGTCCACTTTAAAACCTGGGTAAGAATGACTAGACTTGATTTGGTTCATGTATCTCTTCCTCACTAGTATGAAATCAATTTGGTGTCTCCTTAAGTCCCCTGGTGCCTTCCAAGTGTATCTTCTTCTGATGGGAACTTGAAAGTAAAGTAACAGAAGAATGAAAATCAGAATCACAAATTCTCGCTTCTGGAATGCGTGTGGAGAAAAAGCGCATGCGTGAACGATGTGCTCATGGTTTCTGAGTGATTTGGGAACAAACCTATTGCCTAACTTCACCTCTTCTCCTCTTATCAAGAATAGATTGAGTCTTCCAAAACTATTTTACAAATCTTCATAGGATTTCTGCTTGTAGTAGGCACACTTGCGAATTTGTTGTTCAACAGCTTCATTTTTCTGCATGAAGATATGAATCATACATAAAAATCCTTTGTTACGATATGTGTGTATGGCATTACTAAAACACCAAGCAGAAGCAAAACTTTTAACTCCTGTTGCATGTTCCAGGAGGCAAGTCTTGTAAAGAAATTCTGGGAGACAGAAGTAGGGGTAAAAATGATGAAAGCTTACTGAGGAGAAATTAGATCCACTCCCTCCACTAGAAATCCCTTTCATCAGTTTGTACATTAACCAGAAACTTCAATTTCAATGAGGTCAGCATGGCAAGTTACTAAACTTCTAATGATGGTTGGTCACTGCTACTTAGGCCTGTAACTATTGCTGGTGCGTATGGAACTTTGTCCTCATTATGTATATACCTGCAAGTCTGTAGACATGGGACTATCACATTTATGAATACATAAATCCCATCGGCTGGGCTTGGATCGAAACCACAAACTTGAGAACAGAATACCAGAACAGAACAACTGACAGTAACTTCTGAAACTGTAACCACATATAATCACTATGTTCTTCAGCAGTTACTGTTAAGTTACATTATAATGTGAGTTGAGTAAGAAAAATTGAGAAAGAACTCAGGAGAAAAAATGACACGATTTTGGAAGATGACTGATGCATGTAAATGTGTTAAGAAGATGCCAGATGACTTGTGGATTCAAGAAGACAACTTCTCCTACCATACAGCAAGTGATTATTTCCATTCTAATTGTGAAGAACCTGAAATCTTAAGTTAAGGGTTTCTATTCTTTAGGAACTATATCAGATTCCTTGGTAAGCACTCTCACCCACCACAGCCTACAAGAAATGCATTGAATGTGTGTACTCATACTCGGGAATGTAGGCTATACTTTCTTTAAGCTAAGTATTGTAGGAAGTTTACACAGTGAAGTTAATAATTAGAACACATGAGTGGAGTTTTGTTGACAATGGGATAAAGACAGAATCCCGAAACATGTCCAGGTCAGTGGTAATATCTAGTGAAGTATAGTGTATAATACCTCCACTCGTGTGTTCTAATTATAGGCCTACTTTCTTTGTTTTCCCACTTCTTCCACAAGGTGACCAAATGATAATGATGATCCATGGTTCAAGTGCCAGAAAATGATCTGTTATTTGTCTTAATGGATGAGGGGAAAAACTCAAGCAGAAAGCCTCAACAGAATCTGCTCTGTGGGTTTCAAACACAAAACCCACGACTCAGCAATTGCAAGTAGACTTGCTGTCACCAAAACAAGGGGAATTAATTTTTGAATTGATGTTCAGGTCTAATTCTGTGAGAAATCATTATACGAGGTCTGTTAGATAAGTATCCGACCTTTTTTTTTCTCTCGGAAACCTGACGGATTTGAATCAAGCCCGCTTGCATGACCCGAACTTGAACCTTCGTGCGCATGTGTGAATTTTTTCCCGCCTGTAGATAGCGTCTGTTGCTGGCAAGCAGCATTTGAGTGAGGTAGTGTATAGTGCTCTCGTCGTTGCACGGAAAATAACGATTGTGACGACTGGAATTTGGTTTCCGGGTCGTACCCGTACACCAGGACTCGTCACCACTCATTAAGGTGTTCATAAAGTCGGGGTCACTGTTTGTGGACTCAAAAGCATGTCATGTGGGACTTCAACACGAAGTTGCTTTTGCTCCGCCGTCAGCAGCATCGGCATTGAATTTCGCCGCCACTCTCTTCATGGCCAAATCTTCGGTCATAGTTAAATGGGCCGAAAAAGTGATGATGCCCACCTCTTCCGCAATTTCTCGGATACTCACACGACAGTCCCCCATCACCACAGCGTTCACTTTGGCAATGACCTGGCCATTTCGGCTTGTTGATGGGCGACCGGAGCGTGGCTCGCTCACCACCGATGTTCGGCCGTCTTTAAACCGGTTGTACCACTCCTTAATCTGTGTGATGACCATAGTATCATCGCCGAAAGCCGTCTGAATTTTCCGAATGGTTTCCACCTGGCTGTTGCCCAGTTTCAGACAAATAGCGCTGCTCCAGTCATTCCGTTATTTTCCTTGCAACGACGAGAGCACTATACACTGCCTCTCTCAAATGCTGCTTGCCAGCAACAGACGCTATCTACAGGCGGGAAAAAATTCACACATGCGCACGAAGGTCCAAGGTCGGCTCTTGCAAGCGGGCTTGATTCAAATCCGTCAGGTTTCCGAGAAAAAAGATAAGGTCGGATACTTATCTAACAGACCTCGTACTTTTACAAAATTTTTGTAATTTTTTCGAAAACCTCGCTTTTTGACCAACACAAAACAGGGAGGTTTCACAATGTTAGTTAAGGACTGGGGGTCTTCAACAGTGGTTATTAATATTTTCAAGCTAATCTTTTTTTTAAATCATCGCACCCTACTTACTCTAATTTTCTGATGATCTGTAGTGCATTTAGGAACAGACATTCTCTGCAGCATGCACTGCAAGGAAAAGGCCAAATCCCATTTGAACCATTTTAGAAAATAAAAATAAAATCAATGCACAAAATTCACTATGGTAATCTAAGACTATTAAAAATATTTCAAGTCTTTTTTTTTTGTGCAAATAAATAAGAGAGAGTTTTCACACTCCAGCTGTATATGTATTCAACTAATGTGAATATTATGAAAAAGAATTATGTACCAAATTTACCATACAGTGCTCATAGTAAGTTAAAAGGAAATTATTGTATACTGTATTCATATTGCTACAAGATTATCTATTTTCTTTATTAGTACATTTTTAAGAATCTAAAGCAAGGCTATGTGAAAATCCTGCAAACGAGGAGCTAGCATTCAGAAACACATTTGTCCACTAGTAAATAGATGGGAATGTGAGGTAAAGGGATCATCTTCTTTTTCCTCATGGAGTTAGAGATTGAGTTTCTCCATCTTATTACAGTAGAATCCCATTAATTTGGATTATATGGGATCAGACCCTGTCCAGATCACCAAAATCCAGATTAAACGGAATCTGACTTATAATGCACGAACTCTACTGTAATACAAGCTTTGCCGTCACGGTGGCTCATGCTTAGTGCGTGGGCCTGGCATGCTAGCGGTCCCGAGTTCAAATCTCGGGGCCGGCGGGCGTGTCATTTGTGGTGGACAAAGCCGTGACCTTTGGGGGTTTTTTCTCGGGGATCCTCCCGTTTCCCCCTTCATTCATTCCACCAACACTCTCCACTTCAACTTCCTTTCCCCCCTCATTATCATCCCGTTCCCCTTTACTGGTTTTCGGGCCAGCTCCTGCTGCAGACTCTGCTGCGGGCCTCCCCCGTCCTGCCCCGTAGCTTGTGGTCAAGAGTTGCTGGTGGTGTCCCGTACCTTTGGGGCTCTCAGAGGGACCCTGGGTTAGTGGCGCACGTCATGGTGTGCCGCGCCTATGGGGCTCTTGTAGGAGGGACCCTGGGTACGGTGCACGTGGAGTGGTACCTGGTCTTAGCTGGATGTAGGGGAGCTCCGTGGGGGCTGGTGGTGGAGTCTGTTGACAGGGGGGCCTTAGGGCATGCACATCATTCGTTTCCTAGGGGGTGTACAATGGGCCCGCCTATGAGGCCTACGTGCGCGAGCCCGTCGGGGCTCAGCCCCTGAGCCGATAAGATAAGATAAGAATACAAGCTTTAGATGGATAAAACTATAAATATATATATATATTTTTTCATAGATGTAACTTTTCCTTGGTTTTAATATTACTGTATACGTTGACCAAAGATTTTAACCTATGAACTAATGTAGGATTGATTATGATGATGATGATGATGAGTGTTCTGCCCGAAGGCAGGTTCACGACCCGGGACGAAGCCATTAACAAAACAAAATATCTTTGTGATTAAAATTCAAAATTCATTTTATAAATCCTGTCCAGATTAACTGGATGTCCAAATGAGAGAGGTTTGGATTAGTGGGACTCTACTGTATTGACCAAACAGTATTCCATCTACCTATGGATTAATATTGGAATAAAATCTGTGGAAGCCTGCTAGGTGATATTCTTTATGTTAGGCCACCTGGATCTTCAATTTTTTTTCTTTTCTACCAGGATGTAAATTTTAATTCAGTTATTTCCTCATTTTATTTCTTGTTTAATAATGTATAGCCTGCTACTGAACATAAGAACTTCATTTCAGCAGATTCTATTCTTTGTTTACCTGATCTATTAAGGGTCTTTGAAAACATAAGTCAGTGTGGGCACTGCTATAGTTTTGTAAAATTTTAACTGTGTGTTTTCAAGATTTTGTTTTTCAATGTTCTACTTATTGTTCCACACGTTATAAAATCTATTTTATGTTTGACCATACTATAATACGCTTATTACATGTGACATGATATCTATTATGATACAGATTTTCATTATAACACAGCTGTGGTATCAATTATTATATCAAACACTGAACAATTTTGAAACCTTGAGAGTAACAAATGAAACTGCATAACAAACAACCTCTATTTAAAATAAAATCAATTTTGTTCGTAATAATCTTGGCGCCACCCGGACAATCAAGATTATTATTGTTCATTTAGCCGTGGAAGCCTATGAGAACAATTTTGTTTGTTTGTTTTTAACATGTGTTGACGTTCAAGCATCAAGAGACGCTCTGCAGTCTGCATGCCTTGTATCCTGCCATCTATTGGAAAAGACGAGAACTACTACAAGCTCTTGTCCGAGAATCGTTTGCTTAATTAATTAAGAGGTATTCTAAAAACCAAAAACTTAAACATTCAATTATGGCTGAACAAAAGCAGACATGTGCAACTGCCTAAAAGGGTAATTAAGACACTAGTATGAAAATTATGGAACTCGCTTTGCTTGTTGCATAAAAACATACTCGTTACTTAATAAATGCCATTATAGGCTCATTGCATAATGTACTACAGTTTTTACCGATATCATTCTTTTCATAGTAAGATACATTGAATCACAAATAGATGAAGTTCTTTACCTGTTCTATTAATTTATCACTTATCTTTAAAAGAGGTTTGAAATACGATTAAAAGCTCTCATGAACATAACTCTGTTAGTCTCTTAATGATGACGTGGAGGTAGTGTTTTCTTCGCAACTAGGTACTGGTATGTGCTATATTTTCTTGTTTTCAGAATTTTGTTAGTTCAATCCCAGTAACCACAAATTGGCTTTCTGTAATTCAATGATGATGGATGCTGTACCAGACAACTTGGGTTCTACTCCTTAAGCGTTACTAGGAACCATACTTTTTGGTCAACAACAATAAGCACAAAATTTTACAAAATAGCTTTCATAGGTATATTTATATTTACGTATACTTAAAATATCACTATTAAGGAAATAAAACCAATGAAATATTTCAAAATTTGTATGATTTCACAAAACGTGTAAATAAACATGAGATACAAACCTTCCACCACGAATACTGAGAAAAGTGTATGAAAAAATTATTTAAAATCGTAATTGTTAGTGTTTGCAAATTCTTTTCTATTCTCTTAATAGCATTTCCCCCTTTTATGCTGTCTCTATGACTGCCAAGATGTTATAGGTACTTACGACTGATTACAGCAAGGATTGGTTTTGAGATTCCACAGATTCCATGTTTCGAGGAATTGGTTGAAGCTTCTATTTGCAAATGGCTATCTTAAAAACTGTCCTTATTAGAGGCTGCCATATGGACAGTCATTTTAAACAACAAATTGAAAATTGAAATATAATAGATACAATGATAAAAAATGTATATACAGTCAAACTGGATAATTCAAAGATGAAGGGACCAGTATTAAAATATATATATATATATATATATATATATATATATATATACACACAGAGTGCTTCAAAAAATGTATACACACTTTGAACTGCCATAGAAAATTTATTTCCCGTTCTACAAGGTTAAATTTCTGGGAGAAAGTAATGTTATATTTCTTCAACAGGGGCAGCAGAATAGTTTCAACACAATTGTCTGACAATTGTGGCAATAATCATCCTACAATGAAAAGTACCTAACAGTGCTTGCTGATTCCATATTCCCTGCCATTCGTGCATTATACGGTTTTATTACCAACAAGGTGGCGCCCCGCCGCACTATCATAGGGAAGTACGAACATACCTGGCAGCGGATAGGACTCAGGGGGCAAATTGAGTTTCCTGCACTCTCTCCAGACCCTACTCCGCTGGATTTCTTCTTATGGGGCACAGTAAAAGATGAGGTATACAAACGTAAACCACAATTCAAGTGGTGTGTGCAGAAATCTCATTGAACACTTTGGTACGATGTACAGAATCAGTGGTGACTCGTACTCAGAAATATATTGATGCTGAAGGCCACCATTTTGAACATTTGAACATTTGAACTAATCCATTTTTATCAGAAAGTCATTTATTTTTCAAATTGGACTTTAAGCTTTCCATTTCCAGAAATTTAACCTTGTAGAACGGAAAATAGATTTTCTATGACACTTCAAAGTGTGTATACGTTATACATTATATATATATATAAATATATTTTTTTTTTAATTAGGAAAGTTACATTGTGTAGGGATGTCAAGGGACTATGGTAAAAGATTGAAATAATCACGATTTCGAATTAAAAATGTTTAAATTATCCAAGGCATACTTTCTGTATACATAAGGCATGTTTTAATTATTTCTGTTTTATCTTTCAACACAGAAACTAAAATCTATTTTCACTGCCACGTAATGTGTATTTCTCACTGTTATTAAGTATAAATGTAGGCTTAAATAAAGGAATATACATTTTCAATATTAAATGTAGGCTATTGGGCTTAATCTATAAAATAATTTATTTTTTGAAATATCTACCAAAAAAGAAGTTAACACTGAAATCAGCTACTTTATTTCACAAAAAATCAGGCAGGTTCAGAATGCTGATCCCATTTATTATTATTATATACATGGACAGAAGTTGAAGCTGCAAGAGGACCAAATGAAGTATGATCAGCTAAATCATCTCAGGTCCTTGGAAATACAAAGGGAAACTACAATGATCAAGCTCTTTGCCGATGGATGGCCAGAATACAAATACACACTTTGTTCACCTTTGTCACTGTGGATGTATATGCACCAGAAAATGTATATGAAAATTTGTTTAATTTTTCCAGTCTGTGGACACTCACTTTACCAGCGGATTGTGTCTTTGGATGAACTGAGAAACAGTTAAGAAAAGAAAGTACTATACTGACTCCTCAGAGATACCGGGAAATGTACAGAGAGAGTTGGAGAAGTGAAAATCATGTGAGATGACTGGAAACTGTATGATATTTAAAAGGTAGCAAGCAACAGAGATATAAAAATAATATATATTAAACCTTTCAGAGCTGACTTTATATTTTGATATAAGCACCCATAAACACGTCACCAGTGGGTAACAAGTTTAAAGTAAACTAGGAAAATTTTAATGGAAGGCGCTGGTTTCCACCGATGACAATTTTAATACATGGATAAATTAATATCTTCATATTTTAAGATAAAGCATTATTCTATTATGTTTACTTCTTGGCTTTTGTGCAATTTTTGTGGTGATGCATACTGTGGTATGTACATCAGTATGGTACAATAAAGGCATTTCAAGAGGCAATAGAGTTGTCAAGGTAAAAACAGAACCTTCTTAAAGAAAGCAGAATCCATCAAAATTGTGGAGGAACTTACTGAAACAAGGTTGTTCCTTAGAAGAAAGAAGACTACAAGAGTTATTGGTCTAACACCTTTTTTACTAAAACAAAACTAAACTAAACTCCGTGGCGCTACATCCCTGGAGGGACTTGGTCTACCACCCGACCGCTGCATCATCTACCACAGGCAGATGGCAGGATTGGGGGCATGTGGTCAGCATGCCGACACCCACGGCCGTTAATGGTGGTTTTCATGACCGGAGCCGCTACTTCTCTATCAAGTAGCTCCTCACTTTGAATCACAAGGCTGAGTGCACCCCTACCAGACCTCCCTACCTCAGAAAAATCCGAGGTGGTACTGAGAATCGAACCCGGGCCAATGGATCTGTAGTCAGCGACGCTAACCACAAGACCACGCCGGCGGTCACACCTTTTTTACTAGAAAAGAAAAATAATATACTGAAAGAAGAATACAAGAACTGAAACTTCTGCAGAGTTTTGCACAAGAAAATGAAGCAGTAGGTTTGGGATATTATAAACCATTATTATAAAGAGGAAGAACTGGGTTCACACTGTAAAAATTTGATTACAATTCTAATTTGATGACAGGCATATATTTTGCAAATCATGTCCTAAACATGAGTGTTATGTTATGCAGTTTAATAATATTATTAATTTTTATCCGTCTGATTTTTTTCAAAACTTAATTTATCCAAGTTTTTCCTAAACTTTGCTTATCTATAATTTATTTTCAAAACCCAAATAATTTCATTTTTGAGGCCTTAGGTATTGGATGGGGATTTCTGAATGTGAGACCAAAGTGCACCAAGTACTTAACAAAGTTACCGGCAAAATAAAACAAATTACAACATATATTATTTAAGTTTCACAGTTTTAAAAATTCTTCTCCATTTCATCCTTCATGGAAAAACATGGTTCTAAACACAAACTCCACACTACTGAAAAAATAATAATGCTTAAGAAAATGTAATGAAAAAGTGTGACTGGTCAATGAAAAAAACCATACCCTTTTTAGGGTGACTGGGGATGTAATAACTATTATATCACAAAATGTGATTAACACCTTCACATACAAGGACTTTTGTGTATGAAAAGGGTGCTGTAAGCAGTAGTGCTGCATATAATATATTTTGCTGTATCTTTTAAAATCACAGATGAAAAACAAAACAAATATAATATATTTGTTTTATTTCCAATTTGTGAAGTATATATATATAAAATTCAAAAGGATGAAATTTGCTGTAAGACTTAATAGGACTATTTCACAAACAGGAAATAAATACTTCACTAAAACAACTGAATTATTTATGTACTTGTTTACCATGTTCGCTATGTCTTTGATATAAAACAACCCGATTGTTTCACTGTTCAGGCTAAATCAAATGAAATATGTCTACACACGTCTTTCATCTTTTTGTTCCTGGTCAACCCGCTGTGAATCTGCGTAGTCTTGAAATAAAAATAAAATCTGCACTTCAGAATGGTATGTATACAATGCTGAGGTAACACCAGCAGAAGAGTTTACTAGGCCTAGTGAAAAATCCTGTCTATGTTGAAGATCAACTTATGTTTATCCCAAGCTTTCAGAAAATGCTATTTAGAATATTCTGCACTTTTGCCTCAAGATTGCATGCAAAATTTTGTTAAATGGAAGAACTATGTGTTACAAGACAAAAGCTTTCTGATGCCAGGCACAGATAATATTTTATTAACACAACACGAACAATATGTAAGTTGAACACAACGACAAAGAAATGATTTAATTTGCTTTGCAACAAGAGTTTCATTTTAATATTTCATGCTTGCTTTTTAAATGTTATTTTAGGTGTGGATGTTCCAACATAAAACTGTATTTAATCAGTATATATTAATTTCACTGATTTCTCTATAGAAAATGCAAGGTTTTTCTATACTTTTTAGAACATAGCATTTTTAAAAAGGAAATCATAGTAAATTTTTAAATTCATTAAATAATCAATAACAGATATAAGATAATCCTAAACAATGTTCTGCATATTATAATAAATAATTATTTATCAATTACAGTATAACAGTAAAAAAATTGGGCAACTTGAATGACTCTTAACCAAACTAGGAACAGCCAAGTAACTAATGTGTGTAAGAAAACATTTAACAATTATATTCTCTAAAACATACAATTTCTTACCTGTTAAAAAGAACCTTATCCAAACTGTAGTGTTTCCACTTTTTATTATTGTGATGTTCTGTACACAAATCTAACCACAGAGTTAGTAACCTATTATATGTTCACAATTCCGGAATTCATTTCTTGACGAAGCATATCATTACATTAGGGCATAAAATTGTTGTTCATTTAACACCACCCTGTGGGCACGTGTGGATTAAGGGATTCCACGGACGTGAACAACGTTACCCACGAGAAGAAAGAAGTGATAGGAAAGGAATGAAAAGAATCCCCTAGGCCTCGAATACTTTAATACCTTCGGGGTCAAAGAAAACAAGAGGTCAGTCAGGTAAGACTGGATAGGGTAGTATAAAGAGAGAACCTAGTAAAGAAAGGAAGAATACTAGGTTTGGCCATTAACTCATCAAGCTGACCAGTGCTATTTGATGAGTAGCCCCTCCCTTTGGTTCATCGTGTGTGAACACGATTACTAACAGCTGCACCACGTGAAGGTTAGTGATGGGACGCTAGGTAGTTGTCCAGGTTGGTTCCTTAAGTTTTCAAGAAGAAATAATTAAGGCTCTCCTCCCTGTTAGATAACAACTACCTCAACAGATTTGGCTTCAACTTCAAAGTTATACTGGGAAGCTAAAAGACGAATGGAGATCATCCAAGTATCTGGGCATTAGATACTACTACTATATGTTCACAATTCCTGTGCTCATTTTGTTTGCGATATTCGAAAATATTACGCTGCCACTAAAGCCATTATCATGGACTTCTCTGAGTGGAAGGATAATATGTATTCATTCTCTTATATTTCTATTCAGAATCCTTCATACCTCTTTTCCTAGCCACTTATCTTCTCGTTTTTCTCTCACTGCCTTGATTCCAGGATAAGTATCTGCTTTCAATCCCCCACAGAGCATCCATTTATTCCTCATCTTTTATTGTGTCACTTCCATGCTCTGGAATTCTCTCCCTGATTGTGTCAGGGACTGTCAGACAAATCTAAATTTAAATATTGAACGAATTATTGCATAACTTAAATTTAATGTTGGCTATCTGGATTTATTAATTTTCTTCTGAAGCCACAGACATCTATACAGACATTTCTTGATTAAGCAAGGATATGTGAACATATTTGTGGAATTTTATTCCTCTGAATCCTTCCCACATGTTGTAATATTCCAAGTGTAGGCTAGTTGGCAATTAATTCTGAGCCGAGAATGACATGCGACAAGTTCTCCCCCCCCCCCCAGATTCAATTAAATGCAAAAGTGAAATTTTGATTTACTTTGAAATCTAAACCAGCACTTCAAATCAAAATTGTCATGGTACAAGATCAAGACTGTAGGAACAATAGACACGGCTTTACTATTTCCAATAGGGACACATAACTTCTTCGAATGATTAAATAGTAGGTTCACTGATGCTGATGATGACCACAACTCGTCCAAGGTGATTCAGGCAAGGGTGATAGCATGGATATTTGCCATTGCCTCTCGGGATGGGAATGAAAGGACACAACACCCAGCCCCGAACCCAGGAAGGAAATTTTCCACCGCTGGAAATCCCCAACCCGGCTGGGAATTGAACCCAGACCGCCAGACCAACTCACCCACGGCAGTGGACATTAATTTCAATAGATGAAGATAAATTAATAATCAAGTTACCGCAGTGCAATTACATAGAACTACACCTAATTTTACAGTACTCTAACTTATCTCAATCGTTCAACACAACATGCTCAGATGTTCAAAAGGACTTTTAATTTATATCGATTTAACACAGAATAGTATTTAGTGAACCGATAAATATTTAGGGGAAACCAATTTGATCATTAACTTAGTGAATATTTTGAAGAATCTTAAATAATGAATTATTTCTTATTCAGATAAATTTTTTTCCCATCAAATGTCGTTTCTATGATATATGAACTTGAAATGAAAATGCTCAGATTCACTTATTAGGCACTTATCAATATGTGGAGCAAAAACATTTATTTTCTGAAAATTAAGTGGTATGTTACTCCAGGTAAGAGTGTTTTTTTAATAGTCACCAAGAGGCCTTCAAATTCCAATGGTATTTTTATAGAAGTAAAAAATTCCATTCATTTTACAAATAAGCTAAACAGAAATCTACAGTAGCAACAGTCATTGAGAACATGCATACCATTACCTTTTGCCATGGATGGGATTTGATCTGTGGGAATTTGAACTCAGTATAGTTGGGGTTCATTTCTCGGATCTGTTCCCTTGTAGGTGTGCCCAAGACCTTGATGATTTCGACCAACTGGTCAACACCAGAGTCACCAGGGAATATTGGTTGACCTAACAGCAACTCAGCCAACACACAACCTGCACTCCATACATCTGGAACAAAAAAGAATATATAAATAAAAGCAGTAATTAAGTTTAGATTATTAGTAACTCAACGACAACATGACAAACAGCAGATACAAACAAGTATTATGTAAAAAAGAAACAGTGACAATTTAACTATAAGCCAGGAATACTGGACATTTACTTATTCAGTCTTATACAATTGAATACAGTCACGATATGTTTAAAAATATATACATATTTCATAGAATGCATAGGTAATTAATTATGTTTTGTACATGATTCACTGACATGTAGGTTATAACTAAGCTTCGGAAGTTAAGGTACTAAAAATAGTTTTAGGTACCTAAAAAAAGGAAAAATAGGACAAAAAAGCACTGAAATTATATTGAGCAAAAATGTAGTATAAGCAAAATAACTCTCATAACACAACTGTGTTCGAAAAATTAAGTTGTAATTATTTATGAATCAATAATCAATTTTCAGAATCACCGATGTTAACACACAGTATGATTGTCACACACTGGAAAACAGGAAAAGTAGTTAACCTTTTACACAGAAGTCTTTGTAATCGTTTACAATGATTGTAAAATCACTCTTTGCAGCAAAGAGTCAGGATGAATTTTTTGATGTGTGTAAACACTTAGGCCTATTTATACAGTAAAGCAAGGTTTTTTCCATACAGCATAAAGTAAAGAAATAAAAAATGTCAGCTTCTCAAATTCAAATTTGTGACAGAGCTACCTCACAGTGACCATGACATTGTATTTGAATCTCAGTACCACAATAGGCCTGAAAATAATTGAATATACCTGACTTACATTTCAACCGGTCTTAAAATAACTAGTGATGAATACTGGCATAGACCAATTTCTGTAGAGTGTATGTTGTGTCTAAAATTTCTCTAAACGATGCACATCAGAACATAGGCAATTTTCTATACAAAGGCTGATTTCTGTTTTCACCATGGACAGTTTCTATTTAATCCAGGAAATTTAACAAATTTTTAAACCTTAAAGTCATGGGACTAAAAAATACTTTCGTTTGAGACTAGTTTCTATTTAAGGCAGGTTTTACTATACATGTTTTACTGCAGTGAATTTATATTCTCAGATTCTGCTCAACCAGGGGAAAAAAAGTATTTTAACCCTTTTCGTGCCATGTGCCGATGTGATTAGTATCACCCTCAATGTCCACTGTTGCTAGCTTTTGTACTGTTTTTATCTACCTATATTATACAAAAATGCACAGTTATTGAAAATATTCATTGCCCCTCGGAGGATGATTTTTATAATTATAACAACAGATATGTATAATTTTGGTACGATAATATTATATTACGTTCTGTTATATTTATCGCTATATAATATTGATATGAACATGACATTTTCTTCACTGCTGATATCATCATATAAATCACTTTCACTACTGCAGGTAAATCATCAGTATAAAAATTGCACTGTTCTAAATCTTTCAATAATTAGTCATCTTTTCCACCAACAAATATGTCTTGCAAACACTCTCCCATGGTTACTATTAAACAAAGAAATTGCAATGAAATGAGAAGGTCCGACCATCTGTTTGATGCACAAAGCCTTCATAAATACATCATGTTAAAGTGGGAGAAACCCGTTCCAGCTGATATATACAGATGCAGCAAAACATCCTCCCTATTTTAAATTTCATATAAAAAGCAGATGGATCAAAATAAAGAAACTGTATTGATATTAATGATATCTACACAGTGGGAATTTAGGGATTTCAGTATATTACATTAGTTCACCTCACTGCTAAGTGTAAATAGACCTTAATCCTGTCTCAGTGCTCTTATAGCAAAGTTCACCATATCATTAGGCACTATATCCACGCCACAACATTCGCACAAGATGGAAGTAGCAATCAGCTTGTATTGCCATAACGACAAAAAAAAAGTGATAAACAGTAAACAAAAGTTGAATAGGATATTGAAATTGCGGAGTTGACATTCAGTACTGTATCCAACCATGCTGTGGACGGGAGAAGAACGTGCTTACACTGTGGAATCATTTCAGGTAAACGGGTATTCCGTTGTCGCTGCCCAGCGTGCTTTCTGGATTCGCTTCCAAATTCCCCCTCGTGGTGCAGTTCCAGATCGGAAAAGCATTAGCTTATGGGTGTCAAACTTTAGACCAAGTGGTAACATGATTAAAAAGGGAGGGGGAAGGCCATGCAGCGTTCAAACTCCAGAAAACATTAATGCAGTAATGCATTCATTTCAGTGGTCTCCAAAGAGATCTGCTCGAAAACACGCTAGAGCTCTTCAGCTATCCGATTGGATTTTGCACCAGGACTTGCAATTTCATCCATACAAGATGTTGGTGGTTTAACAGTTGAGTCAACACGATATGAAAATCTTGTGAGGTCATGTGCAAACATCCCTGAAAATGTACCAGAAGATGCATTTTCACTTATCTGGATGTGTTAATAACCAAAATTTCCATTATTGGAGTGGACAGAATCCTCTTGAACTTCATATAAAACCTTGACTGTGATACAGTATGGTGTGCAGTTCAAAGAGTCGGGATAATTGGTCCTTACTTTTTTGAAGAGGATGGTGGTAGAGCTCTTCAGCTATCCGATTGGATTTTGCACCAGGACTTGCAATTTCATCCATACAAGATGTTGGTGGTTTAACAGTTGAGTCAACACGATATGAAAATCTTGTGAGGTCATGTGCAAACATCCCTGAAAATGTACCAGAAGATGCATTTTCACTTATCTGGATGTGTTAATAACCAAAATTTCCATTATTGGAGTGGACAGAATCCTCTTGAACTTCATATAAAACCTTGACTGTGATACAGTATGGTGTGCAGTTCAAAGAGTCGGGATAATTGGTCCTTACTTTTTTGAAGAGGATGGTGGTACTGTGATAGTAAATTCTGAAAGATACACTCACATGATCAACACATTTTTTCGCCAAGACTCAATGCACTGCTGACTGAACAGCTATGGTTTCAGCAGGACGGAGCCACTGCTCACACAGCTCGGATTTCTCTCCTAAGTGCTGAGACAGATGTTTCCCGGACGCTTAATTTCTTTACATGGCGACATTCCCTGGCCAGCACGATCACCCTGCGATTATTTTCTGTGGGGATATCTTAAGGCTGAAGTGTTTAAACATTGGCCGAGGACTTTGCCAGCCCTAAGAAAAGCAATACAGGAAGAGATTGGTCTTATTCCTCAAGATATGTTGGTTAGAACAATGGAGAATTTCCGAAGTCGCATTCAACAATGCATTGATAGTGAAGGACACCACCTGAGTGACACATTGTTCTAAACATGAATCCCACTGTGTAGAAACATCAGCTTCTTTCTTTTGATCCATCTGGTTTTTTATTTGAACTTTAAAATAGGGAGGATGTTTTGCTGCATCCTGTATTTGAAGGTACAGCCTGCCTGAAAAATATGTATATTATATTGTAAAACTGAATTCTACTGGCATCCAAGAGCTTGAGTAAGCAGAAACAGAGTTAATTAGCAGGTTGCATTTTAGAAGCCATTCTCTGGCAAATAGCTTGGTGCTTAAAGAGTTAACTTTTCGATTTGTCCACCTCTTTATTAACATTCTAAAATTCAGATAGTAAAAAACCCACAAACACCAGTAAAAACTATTAAGAAAACATGGTTTAATGCAACAAAAACCGTATACGGTGAACAATTAAGAATGCAAGTACTTACCTATTTTAGTAGTGTAATCGATGGCACCAAATATAAGTTCTGGTGCCCGGTAGTAGCGTGAGCAGATGTATGAGACATTGGGTTCCCCTTTGACAAGATGTTTAGCGCTGCCGAAGTCACATAACTTGAGCACACCCGTCTCAGGATCTAACAACAAGTTCTGAGGCTTAATATCCCGATGGCAGATTCCCAAAGAGTGGATATAAGCCAAGCTCCGGAATAACTGGTACATATATAACTGAAAACACAATAATATACTATCAGAAATATGAAATATGTGCATTCTGGAACTTGCTAAGGTTGGTTTAGAGGAAGAAGTTCAATAGAAGACCAAAATCAGGCCTACTATAACTTCAGGGGTGAGAAACAGATGAGAACTGAAGAAAGGAATGACAAGAGGTATAAGATGGAATGAAGAGAAGTAGGAGAAAGACCACAACTGTCTGTGTAATTTGTGTGTCCACTCTTTCATGCATTCTGTCAATCAATTTAATTCATTTTCAAGTGTAATGTTCTAGACAGCCTTTGTCACGAGTGACTTGGAAATTGCAAATTCAAGAATGGCAAAGTTGTGAATCTGTATCTCTGTATCTGGTACCCTATGATCCCCAGGTGGGGCGAAGGGGCCTCCAAGTGGAGGTTTCATTACCTATACTAATTTTGATATGCTTATTTTTTGAGAGAGGGTAGAGGGACAGGTGGTAAGCCCATCGCCTCGCAAACCCCCTCTGGAAACTAAGTATTTCTTGGATGTGAAAGGACCGAGAAATTTTGTCCAGAGGCTCTAATTTAGGCTTGGAGTTCTTTTACGTGCTGTAAATGTACGACACGGTACCCCCAGCTTAAAGTCCCTCCCGGAGGACTCCGTGCCCAGGATTTTTACGTCCTGAAAAATCCATCGACCGCGGCCGGGTTTGATCCCGCACCCTGCGGATCCAGAGGCGGGCACGCTACCTCTAGACTACCGCGGTCAACCTAGACCACCGTGGCCGACCAAAGTTGTGAAGGAATTTATTTATTTATGAGTTGCATTTTTAAATGCCAGAATGGTACTTTATGAGATTGTATGGTGAATGGGAAATGTTTGTCCATCCGTCCATGTGCCTGTATGCGCGATAACTTGAATACACTTTACCGGATTTTAATGAAACTAGGTATATGCAACATCCATGGGAAGAACCCTATTGATTTTGGACCAAGTTGGTTGACCAGTACTGGAGTAATGACTAATGAACGGTCACATGGTTTTTAAATGGCAAATCATCACAATACCACTAAACCACCAAATGGTTTACAAATCACGGAACCTTCCACACATATCTACACAAGATCAACAAAGTACCTTCACCCTACTGCAACTGCCCCGAAAAGAGTCCACAGACAGCTCTACATCTGCTGACCAAATGTTCAGTGTTCTCAAGAGGACGCCCAGCACCACCACCACCACCCAAGATTCTGCAATTTAACATTCCTACTAAGGATGTCACAGACTTCATCAACCACATTCTCTCCACTCTTCAAGAATAACTGAAATTGTACTGTAAAAGCATACTGTTAAATGTAAATATCCCATGATATGACTTTGGTAAAACACGGGTTCTAAATTATTTCGTAAAGTATTTCATAAAATAATAAATAAAATAAATAAATAATAATAAAAAATAAATTAAAAAAAAACACCATATGGTTGCTACCATAATGACGGCCTCCCAGCTCGGTTAAGACTCATATACACATCATTTATAGCAGGCCAAATGTATGAGAAAACCATTACATTACGCTGGATGAAAATTGTGTTTTTATACAGGACTAGAGAAAATGCCTAGTAAATGTTTAAATTTCCCAAAAATGAATCCAGATGGCTTAAATGGATATCTGCAATTCACAGGGAAATTTTTTTACCTTCAGATAACTCATGGTAAGTAAACACACGTTAATGATAAATATTTGTCAGCATTTTGTTTAACCCATACGGTGGGAGTAATTGTGATTTATAGTATGTGAAGAGTATTTATTTACATTACTGCTAATCAGTTGCTTACTAAATATATTAATATAATATTTAAATAGGACACTCTATTTATAATAAACATTTATGTTTTAGATAGGCCTATATAACGATATTAATAGTACAAAGTCTGTTGATAGATTTCATATTAAACCAAAAGGGATAGTATATAGAATTCTCTTAAAATGTCATTCCTTATACCCCTTTATAAAGTAAGGAAAGAAAACTAAATAATGTAGTATATGGTCGGTTGTTTAAACTCAAACTTCACTTACTTGTTTCTTTTTAAGAATCATGATTTCGATCAGCCTCCTGATCATCCTCATCTTGTGTCGGACTGTTTTGAATTTCAGTTGTTTGTCCTTGTGACGCTAGAGCGGGTTGTGTGTTCGGTGACTTCTGTGGTGGGTAGACATTTTGAATGAGGCTACTCTCTATATATGTGTCGAAATTCATCAATTTGTTTGTGTGTTTTTGAATGAAGATGTTCTTCCATGCTGTGAGTTCTGTTGGTCGCTGGATACATTTTAGTAATTTTGTTTCTTGACTTATGTTGTGACAAGTCAGCTGTAGCAGCACACCACTTTTGGAATGATGGCCACAACATAAGTCAAGAAACAAAATTACTAAAAAGTATCCAGCAACCAACAGAACTCACAGCATGGGAGAACATCTTCATTCAAAAACACAAAAACAAATTGATGAATTTCGTCACATATATAGAGAGTAGCCTCATTCAAAATTTCTACCCGCCACAGAAGTCACCGAACACACAACCCGCTCTAGCGTCACAAGGACAAACAACTGAAATTCAAAACAGTCGGACACAAGCTGAGGATGATCAGGAGGCTGATCGAAATCATGATTCTTAAAAAGAAACAAGTAAGTGAAGTTTGAGTTTAAACAACCGACCATATACTACATTATTTATAGTACCACTTCACTGTAAAAAATCCCACGTAATATATTATAAAGAAAACTAACCTTATTCAACAAACTGGCGGAAAGATATAAGAATTCTTCCGACGCAACACCAGAATAGGACTAGTCAGTATTCCTAAAGGAACACCATCTCAACGACCTCTTCAGGCAATATAACTTGGTTTATATAGTGCACACTCATGATCTTTTTAAAGAACTAATTAATTTTTTGCAAATAAGACTCCTATCACAACTTCATTATTGCAGAAACATTTGGGAATTACAAACATTAAGAACTGTGTACATCTGACATGTGCTTATTAATAGCATCTATACATGATAAGTCGGCCGCGGTGGTCTAGAGGTAATGTGCCCGCCTCTAGATCCGAAGGTCGTGGGATCAAACCCGGCTGCGGTCGATGGATTTTTCAGGAGCATGGAGTCCTCCAGGAGGGACTTTAAGCTGGGGGGCCAGTGTCGTAGATTTACAGCACGTAAAAGAACTCCAAGCCTAAAATAGAGCCTCTGGACAAAATTTCTCGGCCCTTTCACATCCAAGTAATACCTTAGTTTCCAGAAAAGGGGGTTGAGAGGCGATGGGCTTACCACCTGTCCCTCTGCCCTCTCTTGTAAAATAAGCGTAACAAATTCACATAGGTAACAGAAATCTCCACTTGGAGGCCCTTTGTCCCAACATAGGGGATAGAGGAAAACAGATACAGATATATGACAAGGTATGTTGTAACTAAATATCACACCTCATACGATGGCCATCCATAAAGTAAGTTTCCCTGGGGCCATTTACAGAAACAAAACACAATTTCATGGAAATGTGCAACAGATACAGCAAGTGTTCGGCTATCTTTCAACATACTCGCCACCGAAATTGAGAGATACCTGTGTTGGAGAAGTCTGCTGCCTTATTTGAACCATTGTGTGGCAACCATGTCCGCCTCTCTGTCATTTCTTGAGGTGTAGATGGACATCAATGGGAGTGAGATCCGGGCTGTAGGGTGAATATTTAAACACCTCCTAACAAGTCTCCTAACAAGATTCCCTAGACTTGTTACAGAAATAACTCTACTAAAATAAGAAAATAGAAGTTTCCCTAGACTTGTTACAGAAGCAACATAAATTATTAAGCATCCTGATAACATAAACAGGGAAGATGGATACAAGATCAGTGACATCTGGTAGGAAACTATTAAAACTTTCAAGAATGCACCCACTGACGTCATAACAACTGTGACTATTGACACTTCATTACAGGCACTTCGTTTTAGTGTGAATCATTCTCCAAAGAAGGACACGACAGGATGTCCAAAATGTTAGATACCGGTACTAAAAGAGACTTGGCCCAACCCGGAAAGCCAACACAAACAGTTTACATATGACACCAGCTGTGGAAGCCTACGAACTTATTTAAAGCCTTTACATGTTTTTACGCATAAGGTTATATGATTATTTTTTAAAATAATCCTATTGTACATAAGATTATAGGGATTTAAATGCACTTAATTAGGTTGAAACCAAAAGTAGGCTTACTCAATAGCTTTAAAACATCATTTTACTTCGAAGCTCTATGCTGCCAATTTTGTTTCTTATATTTTTATAAATCATTGTATGTGTCTTAAAACAATCCTAATTTGTGTTGTTATTGATAATAAACTTATAAATTCTTGTAACTGTTTCCACAAGCTCTGCCAATCTGTTGCATAAGGTTAGTTTTCTTTCCTTACTTTATAAAGGGGCATAAGGAGTGACATTTTAAGTAAATTCAATACAAAGTCTGTGCCATGTATATCAGAAGCATGTGAAATATGGCCTATTAACTCTATCAGGCACTTTACAGTTCCATTAAAAGGCATTCATGACATAATATAATGTCTGAACATGAGCAGACTCAATACATGACTGCTTGTTCCATGACCAGTAGTTAATAAAACATCCATTTATTCAGGTATTGTTTGCTGAAATAATGAAGATCGCTTGAATACAACATAACTACAGTAAATTGTTACTTGTTATAGTTCCTCACGTTGCATACTGGTAAGCCATTTTTTAAAGAAATTACGCATGGGGAAACAGATGTAAGTGCTTAGCTGCCTGGATGAGTCTATTACACTGATGATAAAAAAGATTTTTTTTTTCTGTCTCAGAAAGGAAATATGACATTCTTTCTGATAGTATTTTTTCTCCTGAATTCATATAAGTTATATCAGTTTTACCCCATCACACAAGGTTTTTGAGAGACAGGCAATTTTAATTTCAAACATTTTAATACTTTCTGCATTCTTAACTACACAATATTCAAACATTGTAACTCACCTAGAAAGTAAGAAATTACGATTTTCTGCTATATTTCACCTGGGGAACATCCCTCTTGATGGTTCAACAATAATTGACCATATTAGGATTCTATATGCCTTCATACTTCTTTTCCATAGCTGAAATCTCCTCATGAAAGTGTTCCTCGTGCTCATCACTCACTCTGCCAAGATTTTCCAGAAAGAAATCTAGGTGCGAGTGCAGGAAGTGTACCTTTAAGGATATATTACAACCCAAATTTTTATAAGATGTTATAAGATCGTTGACGATATCACAGTAATTTTCCTTTATTTCGATTTCCCAAAAAACAGTAACATTTTGACTGCTTGCCAAGCTTTCTCCAGTGGATTCAGTAGTAAACTTTTCATCATGCACTAGTGATCGTATTTGTGGACCCACAAATATTCCTTCTTTAATTCTTGCGTCTTTAATATATGGAAACTTCTGTTCTAAGTACACGAAACCCGGAATATTGTACATGACTTTAACAAAATTTTTTGTTAATCCTAGTTTGATTATATAACAGATGTAAATACACAATTTTAGGATTTCACAATGGGTCATGTTTCACATTTAGTTTCAGGAATGAGTAATTCACGTTTTGGCCATTCTTTTCTAATTAAATGGTTTTTTCTGTCTCTATTATCCCAATCACACAAAAAACAACCGTACTTTGAGTAACCAAGCTGCAGACCAAGAACAAATGCAATTACCTTCAAATCACCACAAATATATTATTCAAACACTACATTTTGAAGCTTTTCCAATATAAATCTCAAGTTTTATATGTTTCTTTCATACTAGCAGAGTGAGCCATAGGTACTGATGGCAGTTTATTTCCATTACGCAGAAGCACAGCTTTTAAACCAACTTCAGAGGAATCAATAAACAAGCCCCAATTTGTTGGGTTATGTTCATTACCAGTGTCTCCATAAGAGAAGAAATGTCATTACAAAACACTAAACCATTTTCTTAAAAAAATAGTCTTTAAATTCAATTGACAATTATGATAAGTAAATATCTTTGTATTCTTTTGAAGAAGATTCCATTCTTCTAGCCTTTTAACATTTCAAACTTATTGTTAATTTCAAATCTCATGTGAGATTGTTAAGATCTTCTTGAGTCAAGAAATGAGGCTCAGATGAACAGTTTGCTCAAAAGTTGTATCACCAGAATTTGTCTCTTTTTCTTCTTTACCTCTATCAGATCCTGAGCTCTCTTCATCTAACGTCACATGTTCTGGAGGCTTTGGCATGAGCAATTCTTTGCAGTGTGGATTGCAAGTTAGGGTACACCATTGTATGTTTTGATTTTGACGTAATCAATTTGATGTTTGTTAAGAAGAAATAACAGTCAGAATAATTACATATAATTACATGTAATGTTTAATGTGCCTTCAAACCTAATACTTCTGGTGTGCTGTTGTTCTTTCATCCTCAGGTTAGTTTTAGGTGTGTAAACTGTTGTAAAGTTGGAGGGAGTGAAATAAATCTGTTGATTGTCAGAAGAGTTATCTTTGGGTTCCCTCCATAGAGGGAACACATCAAATGGGATGTGTCGTGTGCCGTTTTTCCATGCAGTGAGACAGAAATTTGCCCATCCCCCACAATCTCATCAAGTACAATTCCGGCACTTAATAAAAGAAATAAACTTACCTTTATAAAACTAATAGGTATAGTCTGCTTGGATTTACTGTAATGCCTAGCAACTTTGTACACAGTCTCAGGGATATATTCCAGTACTAGATTCAAATAAACTTCATCTTTCTGAAATACAAAAAAAGTTACCAATCAGAACACATGACTAAGAAATATAATAAATCTCACACAATTCTTTTCTAATTTATGGCTACAGTTGGAATTGTTTGAACAATTTTTCCAGGCTTATAGTCTATAGACCAGAGGGGTTTAGCATTCCCAAAATTTCACAGGTAACTGTGTCCAGTATCCTCAAGGGTCCTCGGTCTACAGCAGTCGGCAGTGAACTGTTCATTATCCTGAGGATGCCAGACGCAGTTACTGGCAAAATGTTAAGTTCTTAAAATTCATTGAATATGTTGGGATTTTAAAATAAAAGTATATGGTTGAATTTATAAGACACATTGAAAGGGCCCAAAAAAAAAGGTACAAGTGAGAATAACAGAAAATTTTATTTTTTATAGTTAAAATACCCTCAGTTGTGTGAAGAGCTAAAGAAAACAGCTGTTTTAAATTTCTTATATTTTTAAGAATTTAATTTTGTTCAATTTAAAAATATAAGCCACCTTTTTTCTGAGCTATTCATATAAATGAGAGTATTTTTTCCCCACAATTTTCAGCGTCAGTCAATCGTACCACTTTTCTTTTTGAGATCTTACTAAACAATTTTCTTATACAATTAAACAAATGCTTGATTATTTTTCATTCTACTGTTTTAAGTCTGTAATTAAATATCTTACTAATAACTACATTTATTGCAAATTGGATTTTAAAAATACAATAATAATAATAATGGTAGTTTTTGCAGCGAGCTGGAAATCATTTCTGACATCAACAATCTACATCTAATGCAAATACTCCCCTATGGACAATATCAAATTCTTCTGAAAATGTTCCAGAAATTTGGTATCACTGTGCCGTGGCATTGTTTGTTCAAAATAATTATTTTTCTCTGCGCCACCTTTCCTCAACCAATCCCAGTATGTCCAATTTAGTTATCATGGAAGAAAATAATATCACTGCCACTATCAACATTGTTCAAATTTAAAGTCTCTACAAAATTACATACCAAAGTGACATTTCGTTTTAAATCCTATGAAAATTTATTTATGCACTATGGTATCAAGCAAATAAATTAACTTAAAAAAATCCTGAGAAGCCTTGATTTTAATCAAAACAATTGAAGATAGGAAAGGTGTCACATTATAGAGTATATATACATATTTAATTTACACATATATTAATATAGATTTCGTTTGTGACAATCAGCTACCCTACTACTTTGGTCATAAAAATTATAATGAAAACTGAAGGGATTGTAGAGAAGACTCAGACCAACATTTTGAGAAGGAACTTACGGTCTACATGGTGTAATTTATTACTGAGCTTTAACACTTTTTTGGTATACAATATATTTTTAATAATAATATGTATGTCAAATTATATTTTGAACCTAAAGATTGTTAAGTTTCTTATTTATTTTTTAAGGAAAAAAACCACTGGAGGCATAAAAGCCTCCAATAAACTGCCAGTCAAAATCATTTCTATTAGAGATTTAAAATTAATTAATTACACAGAAAATAATTTATTCCTAGAAAAGAATATATGAGGGCCAATATTTAACTTGTAACTTTAGTACATAGCAAGACATAGATAAATAGAACAACAGTCCCTATATTATCTTATTTCCAGCATTACGTTATGTACTAGGCCAATTTCATTTCAGTTAATATTGTTGTAAATAGTGTATATTCTTGTGGATTTCAACTTTAACATTAGGAACAATTTCATTTTTTCAGATTTCAACTTTAGCATTAGGAACTATTTCATTTTTTTCATATTACAGTTAACTTAGCTTATATTCTTGTAAATAACTTCTTCATCTATCTCTTTTGTACCAACTGACGAGTCACCTTATGGAACATTTTCTCATTACTTGTAAGCTATTTGACAATAAATCATCTTATCTTATCTTATATCAAAATATATATCTGAGTCTATTCTACAATCCCTCCAAACATTTTGGCTGAATGTGTACATGTATACATAAGAGCCTATCATTAATTTATTTATATAAGATAATACTTTGTCAGGGCATAAGGTTGCCAATTTCAACACACTTTAACATAAAAGCCTAATTCCCAAGAGTTAGGAACTTTGTACTCTGACTCGTTTAGTTGGTTTCAAACAACTGAGAACCTGCACGAACATGCTAATCTTAGTTGGAAATGATTTGAGTTTCATAGAGTTGTTCTTAAATACTAAATTAGCTGTGTGCTTGCATGCAACTCCGTACAATCGTTGGAAAAATGCCGCAAAAGCAAATTCCTGATACCAACTCATAAAGTATGATTTTAGATCCAATTCAAAGTAGATACTAATTAGGTTTTTAAGAACTGAGGAGTTTTAATATGTCACCACTACAATTGCCAAAAAAAATATCAACAGCTAATAAACTTGTAATATACGAAAAGTGACAGAGATAATTTATATACAAAATTGAGATTTAAAACGATACTCACTAATGATTAGCTAACAAATTTCAAAAGGATCCTTTATAAACTAATTTGTAATAGGTTATAAAAGAAATTAGAAAAAAAATAGAGTATAGAGGACTGGACAGAGCTCAGACTAGAATATTTTAATATATTTTAATTATCTTTAAATAAGTGATACAGAACGAAGGTAGTAGGAATGCTCAGATTTAACACAATCATTATTACCCATTCAATAACAACTGGCAAGAATACTTTACAATGAACTACCTACAAGCTATTACAAAGCAAGCAATGAATTCACTCAAATGAATAGATTGGCTATTTTAATAGGATTATAATATGTAAATTAGTAGAAATGTGTATACTCTAAACTGAAATAAAAAATCAGAACTGATAATATACTAATACAGAAATATTACTGTATTAATACTAATACATACAGATTTCAATTAAATAAATCTTAAATCTTAAAGTGAATTTTATTTTAACCCTTTCACTGCTACAGCCGTATATATCAGTCAGCTCAAAATTTGCTCAATGATGATGTCATAGGGGCAAAAATTTCAAAAATAATTATATTTTAATATTTCACATTAATAGCTGCAGAATTTTATCCACATATTAAAGAAGCAATTCATGAAACATAGTTGCTGTACTGAAATTTTTCTCGGTGATTCAAAAGTTATCACTTGCTTATGATTAGACATCGGAATTTTAGGCAAATGTCTTTGTTCCTTTAGGAAAATGTGCAAAATAATTGCAGATGTTTGCAATTTATGGAAAATTATACTCATTGGGAGCAATTTATAGTGCCTAAAATAACCTAAAATGGTCAGGAGCTATTTCTTCCCTTTTTTGCCTAAACAAGTAATTTTAAGGTATTTTAAAAAGAATTTAAAGAACTTTGAAGGTTTACTTAATTCGTTCCTGGCTAATGGATTATAATGACTATAATTATAACAGGAAAAATAATGTTTTGTCATTTATATAACAAACAGGTAAGAATTCGACACTTTCTTCGTAAGAGTAGTCAAGATAGTAATTAATTTATTAGTTTTCAGAGGTGTTTTCAGATTATGTAAGGCTAACACTCGGCCACAGATCAACCTAATTCTATTTTTAAGAAATGTAAAAGCGTAGACTTTTTCTTCCTGTGAGTTATTAAAATTATTATCATTAACAAATAAATAAAATGTGATGCTTTCAATCATGTAAATACAAATTTTAAAATACTTACTATTATGCGTAATTAACTGCTTTGTGGCCTATTTTAGAAACAAAAAAATAATTTCTTTTCTTGCCTAAGATTAAAGAATTAAAAATGAAGTGCCTAATTATATAATCTTGCAACCTATTTTACGTGCCTAAAATGCCAATTTTTCTTGCCCTAAATTCCAAGGTCTACTTATGATATAGTGTGAGGAGTATGTACTATATATATAACAGAAATTTTGAGTCACCTAAATCATGCTTTCATTGGCCATGTCAGTGTGACATTCACCAATAGCATGTTATTGCCTGTGGGGTCTATCACTGAACTCCTGAAGGGATGAGACGATAGTAGCAGCACTTGAAAAGTCATGCTAAATCCCACTCTCTTAGCACCAGGTTAGGTGGCAGCCAAGATGGGATGAATCCGTGGTAAAGGCAAAGGCTTTGGTTTAGGACAGGGCAGTACCATGCTACCATATACCCGTTTTGTTTTTTTAAATATTCAATATTACTTCTATAATTCATAACTAGAAAATTAGCAATAGTAAATTTTGAGGATCTAGTATATCTAGTGAATTCATGTGGATTGCTTGATATCTGGAGCGACTGTTGCAATGACAGTCACAGCCAGCAAGCTTTAATAGATATAAATGTATAATTAAGTAAGCAGTGAAAAGGTTAATGTATTTTACTTCAGTGACAAAAAATATACAGACCTAAACACCTAATGTGATACATCATTTCCTTTTGTGTGTAAAGAAAGCAGAGCTGTGCGGAATATGTCGAAGCTTGCCTTATGTGATAAAGTATGGACAAAGTAAATACGAACACCAGACACAATTACCGCACCATGTTTATATGGTAGTATTCAACTGATCTGCACACAGTGATTGCTTTGAGTACACTCTGTGTCTATATGAAAACTTGCTTGTCATATTCAAATCTATCTGAATTCTCTGAAGATATTAATTTGGTAACCCATTAAAGTGTAATGTTTTATGTGAGTGGTAGAAAAACAAAAAACAAAAGCAAAATTTAAAAATGAAACAAGAAGACTTGTCCATTACGACGTTCAAATTAGATGCAAAAATTTTGAAAAATACACAGCATTTCATTCAGACTAGTATAACTTTAATGCCCACTTATGACAGAAACTACGGTGGTTCATATACTATCTGCAAGAGTGTATTCAGTAGAGTCCAAGGGCGCCCTTATGATATTTTCTAGAGGGGGGCTACACAAGTGTGACATTGTAAGTTGGAAGAAATCTTCCAAAGTTTGCTGTTACCTTACTCTAAGACATGCCTACTTAAACAAGAAATCATTATCTAAGCTATAAGTTAATACTTATTACTATTTATAAGAAACGATGGAAATAATTGGCCTACTCATGTTATGAAAACAAACAAACTGCTTTATCATATTTGACAAACCAACAAAACTTAGGTTTTGATTTCTGGGCAGTCTGGACCTCCTGGACTCCCCTTCCCTACGCCACTGTGGCTTCTGCTTTCATGTTGTCAATTTGATAAAACTTCTCTTCTTTTTATGTCTTTACTGACTTTTAAATAATTGTCTTAAAAGAAAAAACACCTGTCTATAATTATTAATATACATATTTCTTTCCCTGAGAGCTGGAAGGAGGGGCCACTGCCCCCCAAGATAGTGTTCCTGTATAATAATAACAGATAAGAGTTTGGAAATGGTGGTACTTTCAATTCAGTGAACCAACCACGACCATATATAATTATTTAACTATTATTTTTAAACAGTTACTATACAATAGTAATAGGAATAACACCTTAGTCGATTAAATAACAACATTAAATTAGGTTTATTTGCACCACATATACACCAGGCTGCAAAAAGAAAGAGCAGACTCTTATACAGTAGAAAGTTCAAGTTCTATCGTGTGGTTCACAAGATGTGTAAATGAACCTAATCGTTGCTGTGATGTTTGTTCACTGGACGTTGGATACTTTACTGAACTTAAAATAACATTTAGCCCACCTCCTGGCAGTTGACAGTGGAAATCCGATCACTCTTGCTGCCCTAGATGCAAACTAAGGTAATGAGCCGATGGCACTGTACTTCTCCCATGGCAAACGGGGCATGCAGAATATAATAAAATAAAATAAATAAATAAAAAATAAAAAAATGACAGAGATATGAATGATGCATTCACAAGCAAGTTTTTTTTAAAAGTTTTCCCTCATTCCCAAAGATGTCACCATGTGAATCAAACTTTGCAAAATGTATCAATAG
Source organism: Ectobius pallidus (assembly GCA_964059195.1). Classification (NCBI taxonomy): domain Eukaryota; kingdom Metazoa; phylum Arthropoda; class Insecta; order Blattodea; family Ectobiidae; genus Ectobius; species Ectobius pallidus. The sequence goes on from CAXKWD010000006.1 coordinate 79,840,528, forward strand.
GATTGGCTGAGACAAAGCCAGTATTGCTCACTCATTTCAAGGAACAGTGATTTAACAACCATAGCTATTTTGGTTGCTAATAGCCTATAATTTAAAGATTGGCATAAAACATGGCTAAAGGATTCATACCGGTTCCGGTGGAATTTATACTTCTCAATTGTATTCTAATTTAATTCTTCAGATAACCCAGTGCATCAGACCAAATGTCAGGCCCTTCAACAAAATAAATTTAAGGATGCTCATTCTTTTTGCAGCCGGCTGTACCTATGTACAGTATTTACGTAAATCTAATGAGCACCAATCATAAGATCATTTTAGAAAATGTTTGCTGGCAAATGCAACGTGCATCAATGATAGGATACTTGACATACATTGAACTCTCTTCCTGTCTTTCTGTAACCATTTCCTTCAGCATAAGAATTACTTTATGCTTGAAAGTATGCTCTGAAGAGATGTTCTTCTCTGTTTGCCCTCCATTTTATGGACAAAAATGCAAAACCGATAATAAGTAAATGATAATTGTAACGAAGTTGAGAAATACAGCAATGTGTTTTTACATAAGTGATCAAAGTTACTGCTGAAATACAGAACAGATTTGCACTCGAATCTAATGCGCACCCATATACTGAGTGCTACAAATGGATAACAAAAGTGTGCAATAAATTCACGTAAATGTGGTAATATTTATTTGATGAAACCATCCATTTCAATTTAATTTTTAAAAATATTTATCAAATATAAAGCCATACTTTTGCAAGTGCATCTGTAGTATGTTGATAAAATACTATAATGTAGTTGATATGAACTCATTTTACAAAATAATTTCTGAAATATATAATAATGGCTGGTTGTTTAGTAGAAATTTGTGAAGGCAGATGTGTTCTTGGTTGAAGCAAAGCTGTTATGTTGATTATTCATCAAGGTAGGTAATATGATCAATGTTGGCCATGGTTGGTTCCAGCAACTCAACTCTGTCTTTATAATTTACAGAAACTTGTATTCATTACAATGTGTCTATACGATAATGAGAATGAACTAAGCATGATTCAGTCCCACTTTCTAGCTGTATTGACCTCCACAGTGCAGTGTACTCAGATCATATTGATTCCCTGTGATGAGGGCACTCAATATGATAAGCATATTCAGATCAATTTGAATATGCCACATAAACATAAGAAATATTACTTTATATGTATAGGGATTAACTGTTAATATTAAATTTGTCTGAAAATCTGTCTCTGTAAAACAAAGTATCGAATAAAAATAATTTTCAGAGTAAAATATAAGGCCAGTGGATTTTGAAATTCAAGCAACAACTAACTTTAATCTGAAACAATTATTAATTCTGTTTCTGTAAGCCAAAGCATATTGCAAAATGATGCCATAAACATAATGTACAGCTACAACTGTTAAAAAACATACTGAAATTATAATCTCTATGAAGTGTAACCAAGGACCAAGAAATACATAGGCGCAGACTTTGGGGGGGGGGGGGGGCAAGGTACTTTCTGCTCCCCCAAAGACTTAAGATTTTATCATGTAAGGCCTATGTATAGCTACTTCTTGCCCACCCAGAAATATTACCAAGTCAGCGCCTCTGAAGAAATAAGTAGATACTTGTAGAATTCTCCGCTTTCTGAAGTGGCCTTCTGTTGAACTTTGAATCAGGCACTATTTGTGACGCTAATATGAGAAGCCACTTTTAGTCATTATAAAACTTTTTACAAACAAAGAAATTTGTTTTGCAGGTCTCAAAAATGGGCTTTCTGACAGTACATATTGCCATTTTGCCTTACTTATTTATTAATAACTGGTGTTTGTATTCTTTACAGCATTCTCCATATTTCTATATGCTCTACTCACAAGAGAAAAACTGTATAATTACCCAGGTATATAATGAATGAACTTATAGGACAGCTAAAGTGAACATTTCCAATAAAGTACACTGGATATTTCTTGTGGCAGGGTTATTCTCTTGTATACAAAACTGTTTAGATAAAGTAAGGAAGTAAAGAACAAAGCTCTAAAGTTGAATCCAAATAAATATATGGATAGAACATTAATTTTGAAATAGCAAGTCATTTACGAAATATGTTTGTAGTAGTAGAAAGTAAATAACAAAAGCACATAAAACAAATATTTTTATGTAAATTTAATACACCAACAGAAAAACACCATATGAAATAGCTAAGCATACATGCACCACTTTGCACATGAATTTTGCCCTACAAAAGCAGAAAGCTGCACTTCACAAAACAAACACGAGCACTGCAGGATGCACTAAATGATCAATTCTGGTGTTATTGATTTATTTCAATATGTATCAAGTGTAACTTATTTCCTACCATTATCTTAATATACAGGTAGGTTAAATTTTACAGAGTTAATGAAAAATTCGTGAATCGTTAGAGAGCCCTAAACTACAAAATTCAATTGATCAATCCCATGCACATTGCGTAATAATTATGAAATACACTTGGAGACTTTCAAATGAGATCATAATATTGAACAAATGTTACTCCAAGTCGCTACTAAATGTTAACAATGCAGACTCCTTTTTCCCAAATGATCATACAAGGATGTAAAGGAGAAACTGAGCGTTATGTATTACCCCCTTCCTTAACAGCCCACTGCACTGAATTTGCATCAACAAACTGTGTGGAAGCGGTTTGTGGTGCTAAGTCATACGGTCCTCCCTCATTTCCATTGCACGCACCTAATCAGTAGGAGGTAATGAAGGGATATCACTCAGCGAGTCACATATAGGCCTACATCTTAATGTTTAAATGAAATTGAATTTGAGTATAGAATTCACCTAGTAAGAGGTAAAAAAAATTGAAATAAGTATTATTATTATTATTATTATTACTACTACTATTACTATTACTATTATTATTATTATTATACAATGCTTCCCCTGATTATTTTGCCTATGGGACAAATTATACAAAATAACAAAAAAATACACACTTTTATACATACTAGTCAAGTAACTGTCTCTTTAGCTTATGAATGAATCTACACTCATCATTCAGCAACCTGTCATATCAAGTGGTTTCACAGCAATACTAATGAGCCTTTAACTGCAGGAATCAGATGTTTTGCAAATGAGGTTGACAGGCTGAAGACATCACAGAAGATCTTGAGCAGCTCTGGTACTGTTCCCCTAGCTCCTAACATTAAAGCAATAGCTTCAATATAATTTAGGTGGTGGTGTTTTAAAGTAGGCATAGTTGATATATAATATTTTTCCTTGCAGTTGGATCTTGCAGACCTTCAATTGAACTGGGGGTTTGATTATGTACCCTTTTCCACCTTCTTTGAATGCTATCATGTCAATCCTTTGTATACCTAGGTACTTCCATTCTTGGATAGGCTATGGACTTCTTCATAGACTATCAATCCATTGTGTCTGAGAGATTCAGCTAAACTGCTCCTTATCCTACAGTGTTGTGCATTTAGTAGAGGTAAGATACAAGAAGATGCTGTTAACCTAAACACTGACACTGAACCACTATTTTTCAAAGGATGTTGAGTGAATTCAGGTTCTACAGAATTTCTTTCCATTTAGATCCGAACAATCCAAGCCCTTAAAATTTCCTAGAACTATACAACAACCTGTCTGGAAAGGATGTGTAGACTTTCCTTGAATGTACCTCATATAATTTTATTAGTCATCCAAAAATGTTGTTGGTATCTTGTCAACAGTACTGCCTGGAGGGTTGGACATGCCAAGGGGTTCAACAGAAAATCTTTGATTTGCTTGTAGAAGAAGGGATGATTAAAAAAATAAAAAAAATAAAAAAAAAAATTATTTTGAATCACTTATACTATTTTGAGGGTCCCATTTAAGTCAAGAGGCCTGCATGACACTTCTCTTAAGTTCTACAGGTCTTGTTCTGGAGTGACAACTTTAAATTATTGTCTACTTCTTTTCAATTCTGCGAGTTTAGAGAGTACTGGAGAGTTCTTGAGGGTTTTCTTCAAATGTGTGTTCTATATTGTCAATTGTTTTATGAAAGTCCAGAAAAATTACAGTGACATTCGTTTTATTATGCTTAGTTTTCTATTTCCAAAACAGACTTAAAAATTATGTACTTAATATAAATTCTAACATTATAGAGTCTATCAGAGCTGAAGCAGCAACTGCGACTTCTTTACAGCTATCTTTTTTCAATGACTGGGTACTAGGGAGGTTCCTACTGTAATTTTCCAGATGGAACAGATTCTCTTTTGTAACCTGAAGCAATCAGTACAGTAAATTTGTTGGGACCAGAAAGTTCTGTGTTGTAATTATCAATGCACTACTAATACTATACTTTGAAAGGGATCTCACATTGTAGTCCACTACTATCAAGAACACGGTGAACAGTTTATCTGTATATTTATAAAACTGGCACTATAACAGTTTATCTGTATATTTATAAAACTGGCACTATAGTATCTGCAAAATATTTAATTTTTGTTTTGTTTTTGTTTTATCACACTTTGTCCTAATGGATTTGAAGACTGCTAACAATTTATTAAGTTATTTCAAAATAGTGTGGCTATGCTCTTCTTTGTGTATTTAACATTAATACAGGGTTCCCACAAACACACTTTTGGGTTTCAAACACTCGTAATTTACATTTAATGAAACTCAGAAACATGCAACTAGTATTGATAAAAAGAGAAACTCAACATGGTTTGTTCAATTACCTCACAGATGTTAAGTGTGAGCCCTGTTGGTAACACGGCACACATCAAGCCTATAGTCCATTTCAGTCCTGGTATGTTCTAGCATTTGACAATCAGCTAATGCGATGGCTGCTGAGATGATGTGCTCTGTTAGGTCATGGACAATCTGTGGAAGGGGTGGCTTGTACACAACATCTTTAACATACCACCACAAAAAAGTCAAGGGACATCAGGTTAGGTGAATGTGGAGGCCAACAGAGAAGTTGTCTATCGTCATCACCAATCTATTTGTTCGGTACTCTAGATTTGAACTCCAATCTGACTTCATTGTGAAAGTGTGGGGATGCACCATCTTGTTGAAAGATGAAATTGGGCATGTCCTCCTCCAGCTGAGGCAGGAGCCATAGTTTTAAAATATCCAGGTAGGCTACATACATCTTGTGATTGCTAACTCTTGAAACAAGAGCGGGCCATACACATTCTCATGACTTAAAGCACAGGACACATTAATCTAAGGGGATTTTGTGACCTCCAGATTCTAATGACTACAATGTACATGGATGGAAATAGACTTCAGGCTTGATGTGTGCCATGTTACCAACAGGGCTCACACTGAACATCTGTGAGGTAACTGAACAAAACTTGTCGAGTTTCTCTTTCTATTGATATCGGTTGTGAGTTTCTGAGTTTCATAAAACATAAGTGATGAGTATTAGAAACCCAAAAGCACATTTGTGGGAACCCTGTTTTATTATTATTATAATAAATATTACATTATAATTATTACTAGCATTTTAAGCCAACAGTAATCTTCAATTACAATTACAAATCAATAGTTCTTTTACAGTATGTTGAACTAAAAGCATGATTAAAATACTTTATTATGTGCCACCTTTTCCACTGATTAGTCCTCCTCTTTAATCAGCTTTGCAATGTACTAACTTTAATCCTGTAGCATCTGATTACCATAACAATAACTGAAATAAATAAAATGTGACTCATAGCCATAAAACAGATGTCTAATATGGTGTTTAGGGAAAAATTCTCAATACCAGAAAATGAAATAAGGAAAAAATTATTCCAATATAATAGACTACTGCAAACTCAGCGCTTGATAACCGGCAATTTGGACTGCTCGGCAACCATGATGGGGGGGGGGGGGGGGGGGGGCAAGATGAGGTAAACTATTTTGTTGTTATTTACTGACACACAATTTTTGGGTCATAGAAGACTAACTATATCAATATTAACATATTTTATGATGATTTTTAAGGTGTTTGATATATTTGAGGCCAATAAACACCTTTTTCAGTTTTGCAATAACAGTTTTAATTTTTAAGCCATTATTCCTAATAACTCGGTATTCTAGAAACTCGGCACTCTTTCGGTCCCTATTAGGCAGAGTTTGTGGGACTCTACTCTAACCTATTATGTGTTGTTGTAATCTGAGCCTGACACACTCTGTGTACATTGTGAGTTGAATTCCTACAGGATTCAGAACACCTCTATACAAATACTTTGCTTATTGCTCCACTATTCTAATACGAATATAACTTAAAATAGATGGAATTCACAGTAAAATTATTGAAAGAATAAATATTTAGTTTTTGGAGAGAAAAGTGCAGTGTTTTTGTAAGTTGTACTAGACTACAATGAACCCTGAATACCTACAGTTTTGCCTTTAATTCAAGTGCACTGGTACATCTTTGGGTAAATTTAGTGTATTTATTACTACCACTGTAAGTAACTAAATTGTTACTCTAAAATAAACGCTACTGCAAAAGCAATACAAAACATAACATAGGCATCCAATTCATGGTTAGAATGCCAAAACCCCCTCAAGACAAATGAGGCCAACAATAAAATAAATATGAATTCACCACTATGGTAAAGGTTAAAATTAGGAAAGAATCAGCCACAGAAGAAATTATTCAATTAAAATGCACAAAACGTGAAATGTTGTCACATATTAAACATAAAGAAACAACAAGAAGAAAAGAAATTTGTAAGATACATGGGATAAAACAAGAGAGAAAGATAAAGAAAAGGATGGTTCAAAATTTTAAATTCTGACTCATCTGTTATCACAGCAACATTTGTAAGACTCTTCTAAAGAAGAATTGGTAATAATTTACCCTGGAAGGTGTAGACAGCAATGAAAGATCCAGTGACAGATCCTGAATCTGAAAGAAAACAACTTCACTGCTGCAAAAAGAATGTACATTTTAAGAATAGCTAATTAAATCAGTGTCGAGAAAGATAGAATTTTTTCTGAAGAATAAGACTAATCTGATGTGTAACAACAATAAAGCTACTTTCTGTTTGGTTTAGCTAATTTAAGTAGTAGTATCGTTAATTTCAAATATATTTTCTGTAAGTAACTGAAATATTTCAATTTATTTATTTAAAACATGCAAGACTAAATATGCCTGCAATTTACAAATTTAATAAAATATTTAAACAGATCAGTATGTGGTAGTAGGTTAATGTACATATACATATATTATAATAAATGTGTACAACTGTAGTACATCAACAGCAAAATTGTGTCAAAATGTTTATTTATTACATTTTATAAACATTTTCCCCAAAGATGTATCAATGTATATACTGCACATCCAACCATTTATTCTCTAATATACCACAAGAAAATTGTTATAGGGAAAGAATTTTGCATTATACACATTATGATAGAAAGTGTGAATAAGAGAAGAATTCCAAAGTTTTTATGACATCTTGAAATATACTACGCTCGAGTGTTATTTAAGAGGTGGGGAAGGCATTGTTTTATGGATGCAGAAATTCAGAGAATACAAAAGAAACAGCCTAATAAGAATACTTGCATGCAATATGCAATACTGCAACATGGAAATCAAATTAAATCTGATTACTCCATTCTAACAAACAAAATGACACAAATTATTATGCATATGGAAAGATTATACACACTGTTTATCTCCATTACATCTCTTTCACATGGAGAATATCTCTATGCTACTTCCAACCAGGAAAAGAGAAGGTTTCTATCTCCCTTCTAGCATTGTATAATTTTCTCTTAGGGAATAATAAACAAATAAATAAATAAATAAATAAAAATAAAATAAATTAATTGAGTCACCTAAAATATGTAGATATAAAAAACAGGTAAAATGAAAAGTTAAAATATTTTTAAAAATTAGTAAAACAGAATTAAATATTCCCATGACAGTGAAATTCCAACTACAGAGTATTTTAAGTCATTAGCCCCGATCCTCAAAGTTCCACTGCCTGGCATGGTCACTCAGCAACAATGGGTAAGTCTGCCCCCATGCAGTTGATAGTGGAAAGGAATGGGTTCTTTTAATCTCGCAAATACCAATACTACCCACGAAAATTGTACACTGTGCTTACTGTGATAAGAGGTATGAGAAGTGTTGTCCCTCCATTACCACATATTTGTGACATCTTAGAATATTTTTATTTAGGCTTACATGCACACGTTCTTCTTTAGTGATTCCTGCCTAATTTCCCATATCAGTCTTCTTGTTAAGCACATACGGATGCTTTGTTTTCTATTTGCCACATAACCTGTTTCCTTAAACCTATGTACACATCTATATAAGGTGCTTTTCTTTGGGAATGAAATACCAGGATATTGTCCTACGAAATTCCTATACACTTTTCCACCATCACCGTTTCTGAAATATGTTTGTACCGTACTGAATATAACCTATTTTTATAACAGGACGTCCTGTTTATAATGTATATTTATGTGGTGTCATTCATTACCACAACTTTAAAACATCTACACGCAATAACATGGCGAGATCAGATTGAAGTATCGCCTTGTGACAGAGCATAGGTGCCAGATGGCATGCAGTGACTTGCAAATGTCAGCTTTTGCCAGTATTGCTAAAATGCAGGTTGGGGCTAATGGTATGGAACACTCTGTATAAAAGATGCTATGATAGTTGACACATAGTATAATTAGTAGAGGAAATTATTAAGAGTTTCATGGAAAACATGTTAAACAAAACTGCAAACCAGCCAATAAAGCCTAGCTATACTTAGTGCAAGCCCTATTAACTAAACTTCATTGCCTATAATGCTACAATTGGAAGAGTGCAATTTCAGCCACAAACGAAGTTATCAAAATGCTATGCCTCATGATTTTACAGGAATCAGGTATTAAAATTTAGTTAGTCAATACATAAGTTGTTTGTATATGACTGACTATATTACATGACATTGCTAACATTTAATTTATTAATGGATTAGTGAAGTTTTTAGTAAAGCGGTGTATCTCTTCTAAAGGAAAATATTTATCTGAATGCTAGGTGAATTAATTCACTACTTTTCAAATCATAAGAATTCAGTTATATCTTTAGGTCTTTCTGGAATTTCCTGTTCCTTTATGATGTTGGCAGAAGAGTAGCCAACTTCTGAGATTAGGTGCCTGAAGGTGTGGTTAAGTTGTCCAAACTGGGAATCGAACCCTGGAACTCTTGGTTAGAAGTCTGGACAACTAGACCACAGGACTCATCTTACTTAAATATACCTGATCAGAAATATCCTGAAATAAGAGAACATTAATATTAAACTTACTCTACCTTAATTTGGAAAAGATGTTAACCTAAAATGTATTTGTTAACCTACAGTGTATTCATTAATCTTACTTGTTTAAAAAAAAATGTTTTACCAACTTTATGATAAACACTTAGCATGCTTGTGTCATAAACTTCTGCGAAATGTGAGATGGGGCCAGATATTCTAAGTATTCTAAGATATGGAACCTGTTAACTACTACTCAGTTCAGTACTAGAAACAGCTCCCAAGATTAATGGCAAAGATAAGTGAATCATATTTAAATTTTAAGTGAATTTCTTTGCAATGTCCTTCTGGAAGTAAAACACTGGAACTACTGTTTCCTATTTTCATGATGTTGGAAACAATCTCAAATAATCAGAGAGTTAAAATGTAGAGAATTCCACTTTGCTTCTATTTTTTTATGGTTATTTAACAATTATTGTGTCCTGCAACTTTGAAGCTGAAGGTACCATTTAACTTTTTCCTAGAGAAATTAACTGCTCATATTGTTTCATCAGTACAGGCACTTTTGTTTTGCAAACATGCAAAATGTTTTGTAAAAAAATGAGAAATTTGGTTAAAAATAGAAAAATTACTAACCCTTCAGCAAAATCACGAAATATATGATGAAATTACATAAAATAATACAGGAAGCAATTTGAAAGTGGCAATCACAGACGTTGGCAACTGCGATTCGATTACACAGGCCTGTGATGAAAGTGAGAGGTGAACTTTATGTATTTTGTGGTGCTGAGTTAAAATAAATAAATAAATAAATAAAAATAAAGAAAAATGTCTATCATGTAACTTTTCTTGAAAAAATCAACTGTACGTGGATTTGTGTGAACATTTACCATAAATATGTTGCTTCGGCATGGAATTTCTTCCCTCCCTGCCTGACCATCATTCTACCGTGGTGAAACCTATACCCCTCTGACTCCCCCCCATCACCTGGTTCCTTTCAACTGTGCGTTTCATGAAACATGGCTTTGAGTTTGAGACACTGTGAAAATTTGCCAGATGACTTTTGTTACATATATATTGTTCTTAAACATCACAAGAGGAGCATTACAGATTATGTGAGAAAACTTTATCTTGCGTATTTTGGCATGAAACTCGGAGACCAGGACAAATCGTGGGCTCCTCATAAAGTGTGTGTGCAGTGTCTCAATGATCTACGCTTATGGTCAACGGAAAGAAGACTGCTTTACGCTTTGCAATTCCTATGACATGAAGGGATCCGAGAAACCATTTTGATGATTGTTACTTTTGTGCCTGCCATGTCCGTGGGTATAACTGCAAAAACCACAAGCTAATCTCTTATCCTGATAACATTCCATCGGCCATACGCCCCGCACCTCATGGACCTGATGTGCCAGTGCCTGTGCCTCCAACTGAATTATCAGTCATCTCTTCAGAGTCTTCAGACTCCGAATATCCAGAAGGTCAGTCAGGGCTTCGGTATCGAATATAAGCCCTTTGGAGGCAATTCACATCAACCCTTCTCTCAGGTTGAACTTAATGATCTGACTAGAGATCTGGACCTTTTAAAAGACCTGGGCTCCAGATTGAAAGAAAAAATAAATTATTGGCCAAAGGAACCATTTTTTATTGGTGCAGGAATCGAGAAAAGGACTTTGTTAAGTACTCTGAAGAAGAAGAGAACCAGGTCTATTGTACTGATTTTCCCGGATTGATGAGGAAATTTAATATCACCTATGATAAAGATGAATGGAGGCTGTTTATAGATTCATCAAGAAGGAGCCTAAAGCTGTCCTTCTTCATCACAGAAGCCAGTATGCATCTGTACCAGTTGCACATTGCACATTTACAAGAACGCTATGAAAACCAGGCGCTCGTCCTCAACAAAATAAAATATGTCAATTGTTTGGGACTGGCTCGTGAGAGGACCAATGCTAGGGATTGGACGATAATATCCGTGAGATGGATAAATGTAGGATAGCTTAATAAGGTAGCTTCATGTAAGTATGAAACAATGTACATGTGAGAAGTATAAGATTTCGGAGGACCATTTAGAGCAAGAAGGGACTATATCACGAGGTCACTGGGTACAGAGATCTAAGGAAACATATTGGTTAAACAATCTAGAATGTAATGAAATACTTGCACTTTATTAATACTTGTAACACTCGAAGAAATAATAGGTGAACACTGAATGATAATTGAATAAACAAGTTGAAACAATGAATTGGAATTTGGCGCGAACCAGATTGCACCACTAGAGGTAATTTAGTAAATTTTGTAATTTACTAATGAATTATATCTCAATTTAACGGTAATAAAATTTGCAGTAGAATGTATGTATTTTAAGTTATTAACACTTGATTGTTCACGTTTTATAGCTTCTTGGTGAGTGATGACGTCACACGCTATTTAATTACTTGGAACTAATAAGTGAATCTAATGAACTTATAATACGGCGAATAAGTAAATTATGTATAAGTAATTTACTTGAAATTAATAAAACTTATAAGGAAGTTTTATTTCAATGGTTTCTAGTGAAAATACAAAGAGCGCGAACTGGCTTTTGTTACTAGAACCGGAGCAGTGTCAGACCGTGACTTGATCGTGTAACTGCAGGCTTAATACTGATGAGGCTTCCTGACGCTCTTTAAGGCGTCTTTAAAGAGGGAATACCCGACACAAAGAACTCGTGATCAGGATATGATGAAATATACGCCTACTCAACTTAATGCTTGGCGCAAGAACACCTGGCGGATGATTTGAATTAAAACTATTTACTGCACATAATAAATATGCTGGAAAAAACACTTAGCTTGCGTGAACATACTCCGCGCCATTGACTATTAACGTCAATAAAAACATAACAGGAAGGCAAGCTATAATAGAGAGACACTTGTATGTACACAAACAAGCACTGACTCTAATTGGATGTATACATGTGATATGTATTGGAAAATTACTTCTTACATATATTGCAAGAATATGATATTGAATAAAAAGCACTGAGTTCACTATTTACATTGAAGCACACGACACTCTTGAACTGAAAACCAGAGAGAGGTCTTTCAAATAGCAAGATTGATAGAAAGAAAAATGCATGTAACACATCTCGCAAGAGTACGATTTGTTACAGAGATAGATGAGAAATGGACTTCAAGTGGAGAATCTTGAATATAAGATCATAGAAAGTGTCATATGCTACTCGTCTTGGGGTAGAGGACACACTTTGACTATGGGCCGCTTATATTCGCCACTGGAAGTGCGCACAGTAATCACTCGAACCAAGCCGTCTTCTCCCGGATGAGTAGCGGTGATCACGCCTAACTTCCATTGAAGAGGAGGAATGTTGTCTTCCTTCAAGATGACGACAGTACCAACTTGAATGTTGTCACTGGAACAGGTCCATTTCTGCCTTTGTTGTAGTGAGTGAAGATATTCGGATGACCAGCGTTTCCATATGTGTTGCAAATGATTTTGTAACAGCTGCCATTTTTCTAAGTACTTCTTATCTTCCGTAGGAGGATGTGAAGGTAGAGATATGAGAGGTTCTCCAATTAAGAAGTGACCAGGAGAAAGGTATGACAAGTCAGCTGGATCATCATTTAGACGAACAAGTGGTCTAGAATTCAAGCAAGCTTCGATTTGAGATAGAAGCGTAGAAAGCTGTTCATATGTGAGAATTTGAGCTCCCATAACTCGCCTGAGATGAAACTTCATAGATTTCACTGCTGCTTCATGCAGACCACCGAAATGGGGAGAATTTGGAGGAATGAACGACCAGCAATAATCGTGGTTTGCAGTGAAATTTTGAATTGTAGTTTGAAAATCTCTTGACTGCAATAGCAATCTGAGCTCCCTTAACTTGTTGTTTGCTCCAACAAAGTTAGTGCCATTGTCACTGAAGATTTCTTTACAGAGTCCTCGACGTGCTGTAAATCTTCGTAGGGCTGCTATGAAGGCATCTGATGTTAGATCAGAAACTAACTCAATGTGAATGGCCTTTGTTACCAAGCAGACAAAAATAGCGATGTAAGCCTTTACAGTAGTTTTACTGCGTGGAGCCCCATATCTTATGTTGAAGGGTCCAGCGTAATCGACTGCGGTGCGGAGAAAAGGTCTAGCAGGAGTTATTCTATAGCTAGGAAGATTTCCCATTAACTGTTGAGAACTTTCTGCTTTTAGCTTGTAACACGTGAGACATCTATGCAAAATAGATTTTACTACTCTGCGAATACTAGGTATCCAGTAGGCTTGTCGTAATGAAGCTGTAAGCAGCTGATGCGAAGCATGTAATAGCTTGCGATGCTCATATTCTACAATCAGAACTGTTAAATGATGTCGGGATGGCAATATAACCTGATGTCTTGCATCATGTGTAAGATCTGATTTCTCCAACCGTCCACCCACTCTTATAACGTTGTTCTGATCTAGGAATGGAACTAATGCATGGATAGAGCTTTTCACTGAAACTTGTTTGTTGTTGCTAAGATCTTTCAGCTCTTGAGAGAAAGCTTCTTTCTGAGCAATTTTAACACAAACTTGTAGAGCATTTTGTAATTCTTCTGCTGCGAGAGGTCCATGATATTTGTTTTCATGGCGGCAGGCAGAAATAAATCTATACATATAACAAGTAACTCTCTGCAAGCGCTTGAGATTAGAGAATCTTGTAATAAAACTATCTTCTACTACAGTAGCTGCCATGCAGATGGAAGTAAGTTGCTCTGAGGAATCTGGAGGGCTTAATTGTTTTGGCTGTTCCGGCCATAATGTTGTGTTATGAGCCAACCACTTAGGACCGTGCCACCACAAATCAATATCAGACAATTGTTCAGAATATACACCTCTTGAAACGAGATCAGCTGGGTTGTTGTCTGTAGAAACATGTCGCCAGGCTGCTGTTTCAGAAAGCTCTTGTATTTGCGACACACGGTTGGACACAAATGTTTTCCATGTTCGTGAATCTGATTTTATCCACGACAGAACAATAACTGAGTCTGACCATAGATAATTTTGTGAGGTTTGAATGTTAAGGTCATTCAACACCTTGTTGTACAGTTTAGATAACAGCAATGCTCCACAAAGTTCAAGACGTGGAATGGTTTGCCTTTTAAGAGGGGCAACCTTAGACTTGGAACATAGCAAGTTAATTGTAACTTCACCTTCAATGTTCACAGAACGGAGATATATGCATGCACCGTAGGCCTTTTCTGAAGAGTCACAGAAGCCATGGATCTGTATATCTTGAAGGGTACCATGTGTGAGAACAAATCGTGGAATACGCATCGTGTGTATTGTACCTAAAATGTCGCAGATCTCAATCCATTTCTCTGCTATGTGTGAAGCTACCTCCTCGTCCCAGTCAAGTTTTTCAATCCATAATGATTGCATGAAGATTTTGGCATTGATAACCATAGGACTGACAAGGCCTAAAGGATCAAAAATGGATGATATGACTGATAGGATAGTACGCTTGGTAAGTTTAACTCGAGTATGAGTTTGGAGAGAAGGATGGGATTGAATCTGGAAGTTATCAGTTGCAGGATGCCATAGTAAACCAAGGGCATGTGCATTTTCAATGTTGTCAAGAGACAGAGGCAACTGGGTCTCTCGATAAGATGATGGTACAGATTCCAGCAATGCTTCATGGTTGGAACACCACTTTCGCAAGGGAAATCCGCCACTGTCAAGCATGAGGATTAATTCTTCTTGAAGGCGTAGCGCTTCTTGAAGATTATCATGTCCTGCCAGGCAGTCATCTACATAGAAGGAAGTCCTGACTGCTTGTGAAGCGAGAGGGTATTTAGCTTCTTCTTCTATTGACAGCTGGTGCAGGGATCTTATGGCTAAAAATGAAGCTGATTTAGTACCATAAGTCACGGTAGTTAAGGCATAATCTTGTATGGGTTCATCTGTGCTGGAACGCCACACAATCCTTTGAAGATTTTGATCAATCTCGTTCATTTTAATGCGTCTGTACATTTTAGAGATGTCAGCTGAGAACGCATACTTATATGTTCGAAAACGAATTATAATTGATGATAGGTCATCTTGCACTGTAGGCCCTAATTTCAGAATGTCATTTAGGGACTTGCCTGAAGATGTTTTTGCAGAAGCGTCAAACACAACTCTAGTCTTGGTTGTAGTAGACGAGGGCTTGATTACTGCATGATGTGGTAAATAGAAGCATTTTTCACCTGGCTGTGGAAGTGAAACCTTCTTCATGTGTCCCAATTCTTCATATTCTTGCATGAATTTTTTGTAATCTTCCTGCAAGACAGAATTGGTTTGGAATTTTCGCTCCAGATGCTCTAAGCGTTTTACGGCTTGTGGTCTGGATTCGCCCAAGGAGTCCTGAGATCGATTCTTGGGTAATTTCACTACAAAAGCACCGTCCTCTGCACGAATAGTGTTTTGTACGAAGTGCTCTTCACATTCCCTTTCTTCTTTAGTAAACACTGGTTTAGGAAAGTCTTCTAGTTCCCAGAATCGTCTTAACTGTGTATCAACATTATCAACAGTCACAAATAAATTGTGTTGAGCGAATGTGACCTTCTTGGATTTAATTGCTTTCTTGGGAATAGTTCCACTAAGTATCCAACCTAGTTCCGTGTTACTAAGAATAGGGTTATTAGGAATGACTATTCTTTCATTAGTGAATAGTTGGTAAAACAAGCTAGCACCAATGAGGATTTGGACATCACCAGGGATGTAGAATTTAGGATCCGCTAATGTTATTTCACTAGGAATATTGAAATGTTTGGGATCTATACGGACTGAAGGAAGTTTGTTTGCAATGTGAGGGATTACTAGACAACTCATTTCAGCCTGGAAATTCTGGATTCTGGATCGCAGATTAACCTTAACACTGTGATTGCAAGAAGAGGTGCCATTAATACCTCGTATCTGAGTGTCGACATCTGTGGTTGGCAGCTGCAACTTCTTGGCTAAACCTTCAGTTATGAAGTTCAATTGGCTTCCTGAGTCCAGTAACGCTCTGCATAACACTAAATTTCCTTGTCTATCTTCAAGATGCACTGCTGCTGTTGCTAATAAAATCTCCCTTTGGTTGGAATTTTCTTTTATCGAACAATAACTAGCAGGTACATTATCTGTAGATTCAGACGGTTGATGTGGTTGTCGAGGAGCCTTTTTACTGTCTCGTGTGTTATTATGTAACATTTTGCTGTGTGAAGCCTTTCCACAATTACAGAATGACTTGATTTTGCAATTGTCTCTTTTGTGACCTTTGGAGAAACAGTTTGCACATAAACCTTTGCTTTTCACAAAATCCCAACGTTGATCTACACTCAACTGTGAAAACTTGTCGCACTTATATAAATTGTGACTTTCCTTGCAACAAGGACATGTATCACCTTTGATGGCAACATAAGATTGACGAGTCGTTTTTACAGATTTCTTTTGTGTATGTCTTTCACTTTTTTCCTTGGATGGGCTTGGCACATTGTTAGAATTGGATAGCACTTCTAAAGAATGAGCCTTGGCTTCTAGGAAGTTCATCAACTCTTGAAGCGGTGTGAACCTTTGTGAGTCAATTTTGCTCTCCCATTCCTTGCGTGTAGTTTCACCAAGATGATCCAATATTAATTGAATGAACATGACTTCGTGTAATGGGATTTCAATGTTGAGAGCTTCGATGGCGTTAAGATTGCTTTGAAACTGATTTAATAAGTTTCGCAAGTCTGTAACATTTTCATCTTTCATTATTGGTAATGAAAGTAGATTTTTGATGTGAGCTGTGGCAATAACTCGAGTATTATCATATCTAGAGCACACCAAGTTCCATGCTATAGTAAAATTCTCATTCGTGACTGGAAGATTCTGAATGAGCGCGTGAGCCTGCCCCTTCAGAGAACTCAGCAAATAATGATATTTCTGGATGGAATCCAACGATTCATTGTTTACCACTAAGCTACTGAAAGTGTCGTGATAGTGTTTAAAGTTAGTCACATCCCCACTAAACACTGGAATTTGAATCCTTGGAAGTTGTATATTTCTATTGTTGCATTGTGAAGTAGAAGATTGACACGTGTGATGCGAATTACCACTGTGATTAGATTGATGACTGTGATGAGAGCCTACACTACGCACTGGTTGGTCGTGTAGAAATAACAATTCACTAAGCTTAGCCTTTAGCACCTTGTACTTGTTATTCATCTCTTCGTCATACTGTGCGTGCATGTCAAGTTCACTTTCAGCTTCGATAATAGCTTCAATTTGAGTTTGTACCACTTCATAATTTTGCCACACTTCGTTAAGAGTGTCATATTCAACTTTTAATCGAAATATATCAACTTCTTCAGTAATATTGTCACTGTACTTCTGAATGTACGTAAGTTTTCTTTTAAGAAAAGCACGTTTTTTCGTTAATTCCTTCAATTCACTTTCCATCTTGAATGCGAAATGTGGAAATTACTTGTTCTTGAAGATTTGAAATTCTACCACTGCTGCACGATAATGCATGTATTAACTGTTCACTGTCTTCTTGATGTTCACTGAGGACCGGAATCCCACGATGAGTCGAATCACTGCTGCATGATGCTGTCTTCGATGCGAAGTTCAGGGTTGCTGGAACTCACGAACTGACCGACGCGGAAGCACATATGAATGAGACGAACTCGAGAAACGGTATTTGCGAATACAAGTATGCAATAAATAAGATTGTACCAATATGATCCTGCCCGGTAAAGGACCAATGTTTGGGACTGGCTCGTGAGAGGACCAATGCTAGGGATTGGACGATAATATCCGTGAGATGGATAAATGTAGGATAGCTTAATAAGGTAGCTTCATGTAAGTATGAAACAATGTACATGTGAGAAGTATAAGATTTCGGAGGACCATTTAGAGCAAGAAGGGACTATATCACGAGGTCACTGGGTACAGAGATCTAAGGAAACATATTGGTTAAACAATCTAGAATGTAATGAAATACTTGCACTTTATTAATACTTGTAACACTCGAAGAAATAATAGGTGAACACTGAATGATAATTGAATAAACAAGTTGAAACAATGAATTGGAATTTGGCGCGAACCAGATTGCACCACTAGAGGTAATTTAGTAAATTTTGTAATTTACTAATGAATTATATCTCAATTTAACGGTAATAAAATTTGCAGTAGAATGTATGTATTTTAAGTTATTAACACTTGATTGTTCACGTTTTATAGCTTCTTGGTGAGTGATGACGTCACACGCTATTTAATTACTTGGAACTAATAAGTGAATCTAATGAACTTATAATACGGCGAATAAGTAAATTATGTATAAGTAATTTACTTGAAATTAATAAAACTTATAAGGAAGTTTTATTTCAATGGTTTCTAGTGAAAATACAAAGAGCGCGAACTGGCTTTTGTTACTAGAACCGGAGCAGTGTCAGACCGTGACTTGATCGTGTAACTGCAGGCTTAATACTGATGAGGCTTCCTGACGCTCTTTAAGGCGTCTTTAAAGAGGGAATACCCGACACAAAGAACTCGTGATCAGGATATGATGAAATATACGCCTACTCAACTTAATGCTTGGCGCAAGAACACCTGGCGGATGATTTGAATTAAAACTATTTACTGCACATAATAAATATGCTGGAAAAAACACTTAGCTTGCGTGAACATCAATCACAGTTGGATCATTTGCTGTGATTTGAAACTTATCTCCATGCTTTTTGGTCAACAAGGCAGATATACAAAGTTCCCATGTTTTATTTGTGAGTGGGACAATTATGATAAGACTCAATATTGGGTCAAAAAAGAATGGGCAAAAAGACAAAATCTTGAACCAGGCACCAAGAATGTGATTCCGAACAGCTTAGTTGACCCAAAAAAGTATTGTTACCCCCTTTGCATATAAAATTAGGTGTAATGAAGCAATTTGTCACGGCTATTCCAAAAGATGGCTATTGTTTCAAATACCTGTGCAAAAAGTCTCCAGGTTTATCCGCAGCCAAGTTGAAAGAGGGAATCTTTGTTGGTCCAGATATCCAAAAGCTCAAGAAGGATAAAGACTTCGAGACTAGCATGACAACAAAGGAAAAAGAAGCTTGGGTTGTCTTGAAAGATGTGGTCAGAAAATTTCTGGGGAATTACAAGGATCCTGACTATAAAGCATTTGTTATGAATGTGTTGGACAAATTTCAAGCGTTGGGTTGTTCCATGAGTGCCAAACTACATTTCCTTCACTCACATGTGGACTATTTTCCCGAAAATATAGGAGCAGTCAGCGAAGAACAGGGTGAAAGGTTCCACCAAGACATCAAAGATATGGAGCGCAAATATCAAGGAAGATGGGACAAGAACATGCTTGCAGACTACTGTTGGATGTTAACACGAGATAGATCTGAGATTGCACTTAAAAGAAGAACATCAAAAAGAAGTTTCAAAGGCAGAAGAGTACGTATGTAATTATAAACTTTGTTCAGTTTACAATTTGTGTCAAATGTTCTTGTGTGCTCTTTGTGGTCAATCGTCTATTTTATTTACGCTATCTTAATAAACACAAATGAAAATAATACATTGATTTTCTTCTAGAAACTACATCACAATGTGATGTAAAAAGTGTAAACACAAGGGAACTTTTGTGTTTTCCTCTCGACCAAAGGCAGCTTGTGCAATCTGGCAACAGTGGTTTTCTTCCATTTAAACCTATAAAATATAAAATCAATTGCTAACAAATCAATTTGCATAACCAAGAATCGATTTTACATAGATTTAAATGGATAAAAACCACTGCTGGCAGGTAGTTCATTCAAAATTGTTTGCGAGAATTCCTTTTTGCATAGGATTTTAGCAAAAATATTGATATCGGTTGTACAAAAAATCCTGACATGATGGAAAAAATGGAGGTCATTTTCAAAATCAACACACCCAATAACATAAAACTCAGCGAAAATGTCTCTTGTATTTTTCAACAACTTCAATTTCGCAGGCGTGTGTTATTGTAAGTACACTGTGATTACAAAAAACTGACAGTCAATGTTTCAACCAATTTCATAACCAATTGATATATACTGAACACAAGAGTTCACTTGAATTTTGCAAGCCATGTAAATTTTTTACAAAGTAACGCAAGTTGCTAGAGAAAATTTTACAGGACAGCAAAAGACCTGCATTTCTAGGTTTTGACAACTTATACTTCCTGCTGACTTTGTTTACATATGAATTAGAAGACTGTTTCATTATTTGCTGTTACATCATGTGAGAAGTCTTTACATTATATTATGTAGTATCGTTCTAATTACAGCTCCCAAAATTATAAATTTTAATATTAATATTAGATGGAAATCTACAGTGAAGTGTTGATATCTGTAGCAAGATTGAGATCGGAAATATACACATTAACTTCACTAAAAGGTATATTTACCCAGTATGATCATTTCAATGGGTCTTCCCATCAAGAAAGATTTTATTGACAAAAAAGTAATGAAATTAAAAAACAGAAGAAGGTTAAACAGACAACTACACTAATAAAGGAAAAAGAAAACACAAATCACAAAAGATTCACCTACCACCCATGGGCAAACAACAAATTTCGAAAGGTTTTCAATAAAGTAAACATCAAATTGGCACCGCAGAATAAATTCAGTTTGAAAAATCTTATACAAACCAAGCAGAAAGATAAGGTCCCTCATTACAAAAAAGCTGGAATTTACAAAAGTAATTGCCAAGATTGTGAAAAATTTTACATAGGCCAAACAAAAAGGAATTTAGATACAAGGAGAAAAGAACATTTTAGGAACATCATGAACAAACAAATTGAAAAATCCGCTTTGGCCATGCATTTCTGGGAAGTAGGCCATGAAATTGAAAACGAAATATCATTACTAAAACAAGTTGAAAACCAATAGAACTTACAGTTTGGGAAAAAATATTCATTAAAAAGAACCGGAAAAATCTCTTAAACTTTGACACCCCAGTTGGCATACAAGGAACTTTGATCGACAAGTTCATTCACTCGCTGCTACAGGACCAGTCGGAATCAGCTGATGATGATGGGAAGACCCATTGAAATGATCATACTGGATAAATGTACCTTTTAGTGAAGTTAGTATGTATATTTCTGATCTCAATCTTGCTACAGTTATAAATTTTGTTTTTAAAAACTCAGAATTTTATACACTCTTTTCAAGTCTGCAATAAAGCACAATTTTGACTTCAGGTTTCTTTTCCCGCAACAGGTCAAATAATATTTGCTAATCCCTGTTTTCTAGTTTGGACAGTCCTTTACTCTCAATTACTGTAGATTCTTGAGTAGCTATAAGAAGAGATTAAAATTGCTTACAAGGAGTTAAACAATCTTCTCAATTTTGTAAGCCTTTACCAGAGGGTGAACCTGAAGTTGTGAAGGAACTCTCTTACCTAATCCTTTTTATTTACTTCAATAGCTTTATGAACATAATTTTTAAGCATGCCAAGTCTACAGAATCAACATTACTTCCATCTTAAAAAAAATTTTATCATGGGAAAGTGTGATAAGTCTGACTGGCAGAAGAAATTCTATGATTCAATCTACAAATTTCCCCAATTTTGAATCATGAAACTATTAGACATAGAATAATAAAACAAAAAGTGACCAAAAAGAAAAAAATTAAGAAGTTCTCTTTCATGTGAATGTTGCAGTAGGCTAATTGGTTGTAAGGCAGCAATAAATAAAATGAGGCTATAGGTGAACTCAATTGCATTTTTTGAATTCCTTCATTACGGCCTGTAATCATAGTTCAAAGACATTTCAAAAAGATCCACCAACTTGTAAGACAATTTATGCACGGAATGCACAATTTACAACTGGATGTCTGTGAAAAGACAATTTACCGACTGCTCATCAATCTTGTAAGAAAGAGTTGAGTGAACAAGGCAAGCTTTTCAAACAAAGTCCATAAAAATTAACAGTAAAGTTGAACAGAGAACAGGCTGTGTGGAAGATACTGCAAAAAGTCTTGCAGATGAAACCATATCAATTGCAGCCACATCAAACTTAACTTTAAATAACTACAACAGACTTCTGGATTTTTCATCTGAATTTCTGGAAATGTTGGAAGCAAATTCTATGAGGCAACCATTCGCTTAAGGGTAAGGTGAATAAACTTAACATTTAGAGTAAGGGGCTTTGAAAATCCTCAAATTTGTTTGGAAGTTGCACGGGATGCTCACAAAGTTAATGTGTTTTGTGGTTTTTTAAAATTCATTTATTTTTTAAAGTAACGATAATAAGTGGAGCAGTGTTTCTCAATATGCTGATACAATGGTTGATCCCAAAAGTCCTGGAAGACAAACTAGAGTTTATCTTCTAACAAGATGAAGCAAAACAAAATAAAACACTCCACATCTTCATTGTGATGTGCATGAGAACCTCAATCAGCAACTCCTGCAAAATTGGACAGGATGTGCTTCAGATGATTAACAATTCCTTGTCCAGTGGCCTCTCAGGTCACCTGATCTGAACCCTTGTTAGTTTCTTCTATGGGGTTGGACTAAAGATGAAGTTTATGTACCGCACCTGGCAACCGATTACAAGCTCTGAGGTACAAGATCATAGTGGCTGTGGCTACATGCTATGATCTGTGTGTATGTGCAGACACTACAGCTGAATAAAACTTGGTGTTTTTTTTCTACATTTTTTGTTTCATTATTCTAAATCTGTTTGGGAATAATAGGAATGGAAAATCAGGGAAATAATTTATAGTAACTTTGTATTTATAATAAGAAATACTCTATTTAATTTGATTATGGAAAAGTGAAACATTTTCCCTCTCCTACAGGGTAATAAAACACATAAAATCATTTCTATAAGAAAAAATAATTAGTCACATTTAAAAAAAAAATCCATATTCCCCTATATTGAGATTACTCTAACTTGGAATACCGTGACAAAAATTAAGGTCTGCTGATCTATGACATAACAGTAAATTATTTTTTGCTGTTTGGCATTGCCATTAATTTATTGAGGAAGGAGTGGACCCAACAGATTTTACCAAATAAGGATCTCACTACTCAATATCACTTTCCCTAAAATGGGGTTTCACAAATATGAGGAAATTTACTACTTCTCCATTTTCAGTCAATGTTTTAAAATACAGTACAATATTGGATACAGACTTATATTGTACAATCCATACTATCCTGCACCAAATTTAATTGATACAAGTCACGTACTTATGCATGTTAATTACATTGTTAAATAAATACTTTCCCTCTTTAAGTCATTGCATAATAGATAGTTTTCACGCGATAAACTGAAAGGTTTTTATAAATATTGAACACTGCTGATAATAATATATTAAATATAATTTTTATGATTTAAAGAAAAACACACATTATTTTCCTAAAAAGATCAAAAGTTATTTTCAAAATAATTTCACATTAAAACCCATTAGGAATTTCATTTCTTGTACAATTTACAACATACTCCACTAATTCCAAGCCATTCCGTTAAAAATTCCTGTGCAAGAAACATTTCACACAGAAAAATTATTGGGGGGGGGGGGGGGAGCAGATCAAGAAGTGTGGCTCATCAGTAAAACACAGTGGGTTGGAATGAATCTGTCCAAAATCCAGTTCATACTGTGTGGATGATTTTTAAACCTGCTATTTTCAAATTTAGTTAGTTAAGCAAGGCACAACTAACCCAGATATCCTGCACAGCTTGCACCCTGAACAGAGATATACTTTCAGTTAAAGGTTCCATATCCAATAATACTTCTATCCTATCTCACAGTTTATTCTTTAATGATAACGGCTTTCATTCTTGGACAAGTGCATCAATGAAAGCTATATTTTAAAAGAAGTGTAAAATCAAACATATGCCTGTGAATACTTTCTTCAATTTATCTTTAAGTATTTTCCCTACTTCAATGGCATAAATTTAATGTATATTCTACTGTCCCTACATGATATCTCTATTGATAAACATATTTCACTTAAAATCTAGTCATGGAAGGTAACGGCTACAATTATCAAGAACATGCCATGATTTATAGCCCTGAACACAGTTTATCACAAACTCTCAATAAATTTGGCAATGGTCATCTACTGAATCTAAAGTGATAATTCAGAACAGAAGAAAACTGACAAAAGAGAAAACAGCCTGGGTTACAACTGTAAACATACAAGGTAGGAAAGAAGGACGCAATGAAGACAAAAATATCTCCACAATACAGAAGATTCAATGCCCTATGTTCAAATAAACATCTCTATGCAAGTGTTAATCAAACTTCCGTTATCTTTCTGAACTCAAATTTAATTATTCACTTAAATATTAGCAGACATAGCAAGGAATGCAAAAGCACTCATTCTTATTCACACTGTGTACTAATAATGCTTAGTTCGTAATGAGAGAAGTGTATTACACTTTCCATCTTCATTTACATTTTTACACAAACATTAGCAGTTTTAGCACATTTTTCACAATTACATAAGCATGAAGAAAATAACAATAATTCCATACCTTGTCCCCGCTAGAGTAGAAGAAGTACTTGAGTTTGACTATATTACAATGCTCCAGGCGTCTCATTATCTGAAGTTCACGGTTCTGAAAACAAGAAAGAAACCTTTCATCATATATGTTTATATAGGAGTATCAGAAAGAGGCAATTTTAGATAAGTAAAACAACAGAAAAATTACAAAAAAGTGGGATAAAATCAATACTGAGTTGACATAAAACAAGAGAATCGCAGAGATAATAAACAATCTACCAGTAATTTGTAATAGTCAAAAGCAATATTCAAACATTTTTTTCCTAAACAGGAATATTTTTGGCTGACTTTTAAGATTTCAGATTTTTCTGGTACAGCGTATGAATAAAGGATTTTTGAATTGACAGCCAGGTTGTAAGATCTATTGTCTCTGACATTTCAGAGACCCATGCTGCCTCTATCCTCAGGGTTAGTGAAATGTCGGATCTCTTCCAAGATTTTGCATACAGGTTTCTCAACCAGGACCCAACACCTGCCAGTGAACAGAAGACTTCAGCATTAAGAGATCTACGCTGCCTCATGACATCAAAAAGCAGGTGATACCACAAAGCTCAGTACCTTCTAGGCACTACAGACTCCTAAACTTTACATCCGATAGTCAATACAATATGAGTCCTAACATACAGACACCTTTCTAAGCTTTTGCAGCCTTTCGTGGGGAAATGTTTACATCATGTGAGAAACTCAACTCTGAGTTTGTCAAGATACTCCAAGACATCACAATCAATGATGGCGATTTGCTGGTCAGCTTTGATCTAGGCTCGTTGTTCACCAGGGTACCTGTAAAAGACTCACTGGAACTACTCAAACCACACTTCAGTCACGATATAATACAGATATTCCAGAAAATCTTGTCATGGGGTAGTTACAGGATCCTCTCTCTCTCTCTCTCTCTCTAGCCATAGCAAATCTATACATGCAGCACTTTGAGCAAAATGTGCTGGAAAAGGCTCCCTATCAACCATCTTGCTTCTACAGGTATGTGGAAGATACTTTTAATTTGACCTCTTGGACACGATAAACTCCAGGAATTTCTCCACCACCTGAACAATTGTTTTGGCAATTTGTCTCGGACACTAGCCAGAATATTAAGAAAATTGGCAGTTTTTAAACCACCTTGGAAAGTCAGGAACCTCTTGAGACAGGCGAAGGACGACAAGCGATTCAGAGCTCCAGGGTGTAGTGCATCCCATGTGAATGCGGTATGGCATACATTGACCAGACTTCCCAAACCATTGAACCATGCTGTTTTGAGCACACCCTGTGCATAAGACTAGAATACCCAGATAAATCTGCAGTGGCAGAACACATTATCAACGCGGGACCCGAGACAAGATTGAGTTCTCCTGGCGAAGATATCAATCTTCTGAGACAGATTAGTTAAAGAAGCCACTGAAATTATGCTGCAACCTAATAGTTTCAACAGAGATGAAAGCTTTGCCATCAGCCCAGCATGGGACACTAAGAGACAGTAGAAAGTGATTGGCCCTGAAAAAGACCATTGGAAGTGGAACTATTTCCTGACAGGTGAATTCTGCCTTATTCGGAATCAATATATATATGGTACCCCCTTCTGCAGGATGACCTGACACTTCAGTAACCCTGAAGATGGAGGCGGTGTGGGCCTCTGAAATGTTGGAGACAATAGATCTTCAAATCTGGCTGTGAACCCGAGAAACCTTTATTCAGTATCCGATTTGTCCCTTGGTTTGATGTGTACTAATTAATTCATGAAACCTACTGGAATACAAACATGTGTATCAGAGGAGTATTATTCATTATTTTAATATTATCAACTTCCATAGTGATAAAGGAAAGAGAGAGATAATGATGCCATGACAGTAATACTGTGCGCGCTCTAGGTAGGGAAGATCTCAACCTCCTCCAGCTGGCGGCTGTGTGAGGGTACTCAATATTTTGAATTTCCAGATTCACAATTAATTTTTACCCACTGTTCATATAAGTAACTAATTTTTGGCATGAGTCTATCTGCAATGATGATCTACCAATGTGCTAAATTTGAGGGTAGGTTTCGACATGACAGCCCTTACGGTTCCCTTGTAAGTCAAAATTTCTAAACCGATAATGTCCTTTTTGTGCTGTGTATAATGACTTTCATGTCTAATGCTAAGATATTCCCTACAATGTTCTACTTCCTATGCTATTTAATTTTCAAGGACAATATTTTGATTTGGAGCTTTAAATACAAACAAAAATAAGAATACACAGTCAAAACCAGTTATAATGACTCTGAAGGAACCAACAATTTACGGTTGTTATAGCCGATGGTCACACAAACAGGATTTTTTCCCAAACATTTCAAATCCGCAAGCTTTTTGTTGTAGGAGCTATAATAGTCATGTTCCAGTTAATGTATTCCTAAAATTTATTATCAGTACCTACTCTATACACGAATTACTGTATGTACTCTCCTGCAGTAAATGCAATGGTGTGAATTACAAAGGCCTAAGCTTTCTCCTGTTTCTCTTTGTACAAATGTGATGTGCTGTAGCTTACCTTACATATTAGAAAAATCCAACACATTGCATAGCCACAAAACGTCAATAACGAAAATCCTGTACCTGAGAAAAGTCGGCAAATTATCAGAATTTAATATTCTGGTTTTCTACAATAACAGCTAAGATTTTTTAGAGAAATTTGTTTAAAGAGAGACCATATTTTCTCTCTGTTCTTCCAAATTGTAGAATCATTGAGTGTGGTGACTATGTGGAAAAATGACAGTCTGTAGCTGAAATATTGCTCTATTTAGGTGTGCTGTTGTGATTTATGTATCTACTGTAGTTTCCATGTAAAAAAATAAGAGGCATTACTTTCGGAACAACCCTCGTACATAGTTTTAATGCAGTATAGCATAATAAATGAAGTTGTACTAAAAGATTTTTTAAATACAGAGTTTGTATGGAATTTAGACGGGGCTGTTAGAATTCCCTGTTATACCCAATACGTCATTACAAGCGATGTTGTTATAAACAGTTTCGACTATATAAATACAGAGTGTTATTGAACACCGAAATATTATACTTGCATATAGAGGGGATGTAGACAAGCAACCTTTATTATGAGATTTTAACTCTATGATGTAAAATGTGTATGCTACAGGGCATTAAAGTCACTACAATTTAGTGCTCATAAGTCAATAATGAAGCGAAGTAGGATTAAACTTTCCATTAAATTAACTTCATCCCTTTTTAGTGAACGAAAAAACCCGATTTCTTAATCATTCATCAACAGCTATATAATAATTTAGAGTTTTCATAATCTGCAGAATTTACAGACTAATCATATGACTGACCGCCACTGCATTAGTTTTTTAAATTCATAACTCCTGTGTTAACAACTAAGTTCCTTTGTTTCACATCATTTCAAATAACAGAAGTCAGTAGTGGCCATGCCCTGGGATATTTTATGCTATAACAAGAAAAACTGAATCCATAGAGCAAAAATCTCCTAACAAAAGTGGCTTGTCTCCGTCCCTTCTATACACAGATAAACTTTTTGGCGTTGTTCATTAACACCCTGCATTTTTTTTTTGGGTGGGGGGTGTCTATGTGGACACCTTGTCTGTCGGGTTACAACAATAGAGTAAGAATTGTAATGTTGCTTTGCTGTAAATGAAAATAAACATGTTTTATGTTTTAAATGAAGACATCTGATTTACTTTGCTGATTCCATAATGCGGATAAAGTTTTTATGAATTTAATAATATTTTTGTAAAAAATTTTATGAACCAACAAATAAAAATTATTACAATTCACTTAAAAATAACCTTATAATGTCCCAGTGAAGTGATGTAATTTTTTAATTAGAAATGAGTCGAATCCTGAATTCTAAGTTATCAAAGCTCGAGTTTGAAACTTTTAATTACTAAGAAGACTTGAAATTTTATGTATTCTTATACGGTATGGACTTCTGTAGATGGCAAGTGTGGCCCGAAGAAGCGGGAACAACATTATGCTTCTAGCATTGCGTTATGTATTCCTGCTGCTTGACTTCTGCTGAGCTCTGTATGGTATCCAATTTTGAATACCCCACTACTAATTTGAATACAAAATAGGATAAATTTAATATTTGGCTGAATAAATTTATATTACAAACCATTTGCAATATTTTTGTTATTGGAAAGATTTTTAAAATTTCACATTTTTACACAACCAGATTTCAATAAAATAGTTGGGGCCAACAAATAAAAACTTTATACCTGTGGTCAGTTATTTATGTTGAACTGTGTACAGCATATATCTTCCTTTCAAAGGCAAAAAAAATTCTTAAACTTAAAAAGTAAAAATTTTGATTTCACATGTTAGAAGTGTTTCAAGTTAGAAGTACTGCACAATAATTTAGGCCATGCACATTTTTTTAAAAACTAAGGGTCAAATGAGAAGGTAAAGACAAATATTAGTACCATTTTAAAACTTTTAACCTTTATTTTTTGGTATGTAGTAACTTTGTTGGAAATGCCATAATTTTTTGGGGGTCATAATGGTAAGCGCCAGGGGCGGAAGAGGCACTTCAGGCAAAGGGTGCTGCAGGGGAGACATGTATCCCTGTCCAGCATAGGCCTGGCTTAAATTAATACATAAACATAAGTTAGTTCTGAATTTATTGGCCTAAGTAGCAAGAAATAAACACACACGAGTTTAGTAATTGAAGGGATTCCTTACCTTGAACCTTTTATCTTGGAGGACCTTCTTAATGGCCACCATTTCCCCGGTGTCAACTAGTTTTGCTTGGTATACCACTCCGAAACTTCCATTGCCTATAACTTTGGTGTCTGTATAGGACACTTCCTGAGGCCGGTCAGGTCCTTGCCCGGGGGTGGCCACCACCGTCGTCACCTTGCTGCCATCCTTGCCTGAGTACAGACATGCAAGGAGAGAAAAACATAACATCTTTATTTTACGGTATAATAATTACTTACTAAAACATATAACAGTTATGAGACCTCTGATATAGCGAAACCAATTCATGTTGAATTCATTCTGATTGTATACAGTGGACAGGAACATGAATGTGAAGGCAAAATTGAGATGTATGACTAAGACTGAGCAATCTCTTATGCAAACAGCAGCCACAAACATATTTGTTTACTTATAGAAGACTTTGTCTTGTACAAAATTATTACTAGGAAATGATTTACCTCGAGGGTCTTTAACACTATAATTCTGACGAGGAAGAAAGGCTTTAAAATTCTACAATTAGTTTATTCCTTAATTGTAAGAGCTGATCACTGCACTCTGATTCACAATAATAAAAGCATGTAGGCCTAACATGATTTCAAGAGGAAATACAGCACATATAACACTGGTATGCATCACTTTTGCTTCAGAAATTGTCAAGTTTTTAGTTCACCACTATGGATAGATATAAACCCCATACTTTATGTTTCATCAGAACTAACTTTTTAAAAATACAACTCTAAAAATTTCTGATGATTTATATTTAGTTATAAAACAATCTAATGAAATATATAAGTATTCCACTAATAAAACTAAAAAAGCATCGTATTTTCGTTCAAGAGCTTATTTGAAAATTTTACAGGTAATCACAAGGCTGAAAATTAGAAGGAAACCCTGAGGTAATGTCAGAAAACTTCAGAATTCTAGGTTGCAACATGAATGTGAAACTTCATATTGATTATTTCCCCAACAATCTTGGTGTGATGAGCAAGGAACAGGGTGACAAATTTTATCAGTTCATTACAAGCATGGAATTAAGTACCAGAGCAAGTGGAATGAAACAAAGGTAGCGAATTATTACTGGTGCATAAAGATGACTTCACCCCATAGTCACAGCAGAGCATCAAAATGACTAAAGGTTTCCAGAATGTGGGGCATCTGAATCTAGGTAAGTATTTCTATGTTAATCAATTAGAGTTTAAGGTTTAACATGATACTTTCATAAATTAGATTGTCATGTTAAAATGTATATATTTTATAACTTTGTTCAAAGTACTAAAATGTTCATTTAAGTGTTGACAACTGAAGGATCTATTTTTAAAATGTTTGGAAGAACATTATGTGGTACAAAAAATTTTCATACAGATTTGAATTTAGAGCACACCAATTAAATAAAATCAGTAATTTTTTCTTCCTCTGAAGCACCCCCAAAAAAAAAAAAAAAGTGTAATTTACTCTTTCAAAGTGTCTTTCTTTTCTTATAGCCTACAGCCAACAGTACTACTTTTTAGTAAATACTCTACTATACTGTGAGATTCTAAAGGCACAGAACAGGCTGCTAATGATTCTCTACCAACACCTAAATCCAGGTAATATCATAATTTAGTTATTATTAAAACTCACTTATTAAGAACCCTTGCTTGTTGTATGTGTAATTTTATTCCTGTTATATGAATAAATATGTGTATTCTAGAACAGAAGTGTTTTCTATGTCAAAAAATATCCCTATGACTTAGGGGAAAAAAAAAAAAATAATAATAATAATAATAATAATGACAAGACAGCTTACTTATCAGCAAAAAAGAATCACAGGGAACTAATGGCAAAGGAGAAACGAGATGAGGATGAGGAAATAACAATTTTAAAAAATTGGATACAAAACAATATGGAAAGGGCATGGAGTTATATAGTGTGTACATAGCAATTCGCTAAATAGTCAGAAAATAAAAATGAGATAACTGAAGAAAAATGGACTATTAAAATGGAAAATTTAAACAGTTTAAGTAGAACTACAAATGGAAATTATTTATAAATGTGGATAATGAAGTGTAAAAGATGAATTACATACGATATTAGAAATGAGGAAGTCATAAAATATACTGTAACAGCAAATTCTAAAAATAAAAAGATGGATGGTATAGAACTATAAGCTTGAAAATAATTAACAAAAAATAATGTATGGTTGTAGTTTCTGACTAAAATATTTGAGACAGAGAATAAAGGAATGAAACATGGAAAATAGAAACTATTAGTTACAATAATGCAAAGGTAGTAAATCCGACCAAATGATTTTTGAGATATATTATTATTGTCAAGTCTAGGGAAAATATACATGAGAAATTTAGCTAAAAGATAAATCAACTAGTTTGATAAACACAAAGTAATATTAAAATTTCAAGAGGCTTAAAACAAACATATCAACAAGAAGTTGTCATAAAAACTTTGATAAATAAATATGCTAGAATAAAACGAAGTAAAATGTAATGGTGGTTCACTGATTTTAAAAAGGGTTTTGATTTGACTGAAAGAGATGAGCTATGGTACAAAATGGAGAAACATGGAATGCACATGAAATTTGTAGGGAAACATATTTAGGTTAGCAAATATCAGGATACAGGCTTTAAAGTGCAAAACTGAAATCTTTCCAACTTTGTTGTAAACAAAATAGGTTTGTGGCATGGCTACTATATCCTTATTTATTTAACATATAGTATGTGAATGTTAGATAATATTTAAAATAAATGGTGCAAAAATACGTTGCACAAACTTTCTCGCATATACGTGTTAAAGGCTAGCACAGAAAAAATTAAATTAAAGAGACAATTAAATTTTACTTATTACATTTTCATAAAACTAACAAGTATCTAGAACGGAAAGCATCAGGGTCGATCTTTATGTTCATGCTTTTACCGTGAAATAATAATAATAATAATAATAATAATAATAATAATAATAATAATAATCAATGGCAGTAAAACTGCATATTATTAGTATTACTACTACTACGGGAAAGTTCAAATATAAGTCGCACCTTGGGATGAATCGGTCCCACCCAACCCACCCTCACCGATGCAGTTTCTTTTCTACTACGATCTAGCGAATTCTTCTGTCCTAGTAATATGAAGAAACTCGTGATTGGACGTTGGAGGTGTGACGTCTTACCGCTAGACGAGAGGTGGCAGGCTGACAAACCTTGCGGGAGATATAATATGCCACATTTTTGAAATCTACAAACAGTGTATCGTACATTATTCGAAAATGCAAGGGCGCTTCGTTACGGCTGCCGCCTCCGCTTCGCGCACTTAACTATGTGGATAGTGTTATGCATTATTTAGCTATATGTAGAGGTGGATACAAGGTACTTGCGACAATATACAAGGGCAGTTGGTCACTCTGCTTCACTCAGAAACAAAATACATCACACAGTCCGTGCAAATGTAAATATCGAAAGGGGGAGCTTAAGGGGCGACTTATATTTTAATTTTGCCACTACTACTACTACTACTTAGGTTATATTGCACGCTTTAACTGCATGCAAGCCTAGGTCATATCACGTGTTTAGTATGTTTGCGTGAACCATTAGTCTATATCAGCGTTTCTTAACCTTTTTGAACCCGAGGACCCCTAAAATGTCTAAAAAAAACTTTACGGACCCCTAATTTTACATCCCATTTTTAAAAGTAGGCTATATGTAGGCCTATATTCTTAATATTTGGGGTATTAAATTATAGGTCGTTATAATGAAATACATTTTTTTCAATCCGACGGAAACACAGTTAATTGAATTGGAATGAAACTATTGACAGTAAAATTATATTTTTAACAGACTTTAATATGTATTACCAATTTGATAATATAATTAGGAATTATGTTATTACTCACTTTTAATGAGACGGTTGAGCTTGTCGCCTCTTGCAGAGTTCCTGGATATTTGGCTCAATATTAGTCAAATTTATTCGAAGATCAGCAGATACATTAAGTCGGTTTCTGTATTATGTTTTTAGTTAAACGAGCGATGAAAATCCCTTCTCACAAAGATAGGTTGTTGAATACTGCATGGCGCCTCTAATAACAAATTCCGAAAAAGTCTTATTTTTTAGGGTTTTGAATGAAAGAGGGAACCATAGACGTCAGTGCATCAGGAGTTTGAAACTGTGGTCCGTAACTGCAAAAGTAAGGAAACTTGCAATATGACCTGTATTTTCGAAGATTTTAAAAACTTTGACATCTAGTGTCCATTTTATGTGAAAAATTTCTACTTCTTTACTTCCCACTTGCTTTATGATATTTTTAAATTAATTATGTCTGCGGACCATATGCACCGTGTTTGCGGACCATAGGTTGAGAAACGCTGGTCTATATTAACAACTCATTCGCGTCATGTTTCTATTGTTTAGTGATGTCTTCTTATGCGGTATTCAGTTTAAACGATTATAATATCCAGTGACATAGCTGCGATGAGTTATGGAAAATAAGCAAGTCCTACAAACCCGGAAACCATGAAAAAATCCAAGTCAATTTGGGCGGCCACGAGGTTTGATTTGAACTCAGGACCTTTTCCCAGTTAGCCTATACCACCTTGCTGTAATTGGTTTTGGTGTGTTCATTGCGACTGATTGCATTTCACAACAATAAGAACATTAGGCTATAGTTTTCTTGTTACTAGGGGCAACAAAATGTCATTCATATTTTAATTGACACGTATGTTCTGAAATTTGCATTTAAGTTGACCTTATTTCGTTTTTATCTTGATATCTATTAAATGTACAAAGACATGTGTTAAACAAAAAATGTTCATTTTAAATTTCTCTACAACTTTACTGTGGTAGGTTGTCATGTATCGCCTACTGTAATGGATATAATCTAGAAAAATAGAAAATGGATACGAGTAAAGTGCCCCTTAAGTCATTTTTGCGGAAATACGGATATAGCCATTTTATTAGTCATAGATAAGAGTTTCCAATTTTAAATTTTTATTAAAATCGTTAGCAATTTTTTCAAAAAACGAATTTTTAAAAAAGTTTTCATGAAAAGTCCCCTTAATATTTCAGTTGTCAAACTAAATTTCTGGGCGGTTCGACAAAATTTCGAAAAAGTCCTTAATCCAAAAAATGAAGTAAATACAATGAACCGTTTACCCGCTGTGCTTGTCCACAGACAGACGGACAGACGTCATTCCAAAAATATTTTTTTCGGTTTCTAGGCTTCATGAAACGTGCTCTCCCGGTGTTATCTCAACTTCGAATTTTTGTCACTATCACAATACTTTCTCTATACTACGTATATGCGAGAAAGTAAAATGAATACCACAGCTCAAAGATACAAAGAAGAAAAATTTCTGGATTGCTATTTGATAATGATCTGTGCTATTTGGCTTTTTCTTGATCACAGATTTGCAAACAGCATTAAATGAAATAGCATTATTGCAACAAGTTGAAATTAAAAATAAAGACTAAAATAAAAACATTAAGGTTTGGTTAAGAGTAAAAAAAGAAACGATTTTAAATAAAGAAAAAATCTAAATAAATATAAATATTTAGCAACAACACTAACTGGGAAAACAAATAGGAAAGATCACACAGAATTAATACAAAACGTAGGGAATGCAGCGCCAAGAGCAAATGATTGTGACTTATTTAAATGACCTAATATTAAAATATTAACATTAATATTAAAATATTAACATTAATATTAAAATATGTAGCATAAATAATCAAATTATAAAGCATAGTTCAGTCAAAAGTGTTATATGGAATGGAAATATGGGAAGGCAAAAAGATCTTCGGAATACCAAGAATTTTGTCAAATTTAGCAGGCAGGTTCGAAATGAGTAGAGTAATATGGGTGTAACTTTAGTAGAGAAAATTAAATATAGGCCTATAAGAAATGATATAGAAAATTACTATTGAAAAAATGTTTAAAGCCTTTACAAAAGGCATATTTAAATGATAATTGATGGAAAAGCATTGAAGAAAATTTTAATAAGATTGGTTTTGGCTTGATTATACCAAAGAGGAAATGTAACGAATATAGTCTATCAATAATTTATCCAAAATAAAAAAACAGTTGTAGTGAAATCAGAAGGCAACAATTGTAGAGTGAATTAAGAAATTATGCATTGATAAGGCCAGTATTCCACTATCCAAGTTATTTGTCAAATCATCTTGGAAAAAGAAAATGACTGCCTGTTGCTTCAAACAAATGATATTGGATGATCATTTGAAGACTTTCTGCTCGTCATTATATTGGATCAAAAATTTCCTGGCATTCATAGCATAGGAGTCCAAAATGGCAGCTAAACGTTGACTGTTTTGAGAACTAAACGGTGCCAAAATAGTTGGTTTGATACCACATTTTTTCAAGTAGGGCTATGTATTCATATTCAGTAATTAATGCAAATTTCGAAAATGACATACTACATGCTACAATAGTAATATTGAGATTAAAAAAAAAATTAAAAAAAAAAATAAAAAATAAAAAAAAAACCTGCAAGCTAATCTAAACTCGTCTCACATAACCAATATAAAAAATGATTCAGCCTGATCTTTTTTGTCATTTAGACATTTCTCAAATATGTGGTTACTGCTACAAAAACATTTATAAACTATTAGATTTATGCCATTTCATACACTGTTTTTATGATTCACCTTCGAAACTCAAGCCTTCCTTATAGCCTGCATTTTCTACTTAGTATTGAGGTAGACCCAATGTATTTACCGCATTACAAATCACGAACAGTACTTTCATCGCACAGCATTTACACTATTTTGAAAGTGACATGCCACAAGATATAAATATTGGCATATATTATAAAAAGTCATTGCAAACAACCCATTTCATAATCACCATAATATTCAAATGAAAAAAAAAATCGATTCAGCCTAATTTCCTCGTCATTTATATATTTCTCCAACAATGCTATAAAAACATTTATATAAAACTAATAAACTAATGCCATTATATAGATTTTTTATACAATTTAACCTTCGAAACTCAAGCTTTCCCTATAGCCTTGTATACAGAAAACTGGTTTTGGTCAAAGGCGTTGGATGTAGTGTAATAGCGCATCTTTTATTCAAATATTGCCTGACAAGTTCTTGCTGGAAGTTCTTGTCCAATGACTTGGATAGTGGAATACCGGCCTAAGAAGATAGTTTGAAAATAATCTGTTAGGGGATCTGAAACATATTTGTTAAGAAATACCAAAGAAGAATGAGAAGGTGCACTTTGGGAATTTGGAACTGAAGAAACAGAAGAGGAAACATTCTTCAAGACTTCAAGACCCATCCAGCGATTTGTGTTCTGAAATTTTAAATAAGGAAGTCCTTTAGTGTTAACTTTTATTAAAAAAAAAAATATATATATATATATAGAAATATATATTGAAAATGAAGGAAGGAAAACCTCAACTTAAAACTTTTTTTTTGGGGGGGGGGGGGTGACCGTGTCCAATTGGCACCCATAATTTAAGCCAGTTATCCTGTAAGGATTTTCACTAGAAAAGGAATTTGCCTGCTCTAGTATAATAAATAGGAAGATGGCCTGTATATTGGGTTAGAATGTACAGTAACAAATTATTGGAGAGAAATTTTGACAGTAAAATATTGGCATTAAGTAAAAGCATAGCATATAAGAAAAGTGTAATTCAATAAATATAGCATTTGATTAAAAATTAGAAATATTATTTTGCAGTGAACAAAAAAGAAGATAGAAGAAAATAAGACATGAACGCAAAACTCTACAATAGTTTTGTTCAGCCAATACTAGATAAATAAATTCTAAAGCTTAAAGAGGATGTAATTAATATAATTAGGATATGAAACGTTGCTAATAAACATGTTAAAATGTTTTACTTGGAGATAATGATTTGCATAAATTCTTGTAAATTTTAAATTATACTATATAAGACAATACAGGAAAATACCCTTCAGGAAAGTAGAAATTTAACAGAGGAACATTTTATGTACTTGGGAAATCATGAAATAGGTATTAAATACAGTCGAACCTGGATAATTCGAAGTTGAAGGGACCAGCAAAAATAAAAAATAAAATAAAATAAAATAAAATAAAATAAAAATAAATAAATAAAAATAGACTCAATCACGATTTAAAAATACAATAGTTTATTGCTTTGAATAGGGCTAAAGGGACCATGCTAAAGTGGGAATTATTCACGATTTCGAATTTAAGAAGTTCGAAATAATCAAGTTTGACTGTATTAAAATTCTATAATAGATGATTCAGCTGACAATAGATGTTTACAAAATGATATATTTTACTATGTACACTGAACACTTATGCTAGGGATGTTATCACCCAGCTACAGTTTAAAAGGAGATACTGACAACACGATTATCTAAATCAGGCAGGGATTAAGCCTATTAGTATTAGAAATAGAGCAATGCATCAAGAATGCACAAAGAGTTAGTAAACTAGCTGGAATTATTTTTTTCGGCAGAGATTCAGTAAACCAAATGCTTATAAATCAATGATAAAATGTCATTAACTGTCATATTCGTCAGCAATTGACTCGTATTTTGACACCTATCATTCCACTATTCATGTATCCCCCATTTCCCCACCCTCCTCCTATTTGTTGTAAATCAATGCCACACCCTAACAATTATCCACCCTGGTTATCCGCAACCTGCCTCTCCTCAAATGGTCCTTCCGCCTGGCATACCTTGCCACCCCCTGCCTTCCACCACCCATTCGACCTATGACGTACAGTATATGACAGACTGCGCAACCGCGTGAAAGACCCTACAATAAAATGCATAATCCGCTCGTTGGTTCTTCAGTCCAAGCTTTCATTGTATAACGAAATGATAACTCGTATTTTCAACTAAATTCCAACTGCCCATATTTTACGTATTAATTCTACAGATAATTTATGAAAATATACAGCTCTTGAAGATAAAAAAAAATTACATTACAATTGGAGTTTAAATACTAATTTTACTTAGCTGGATCTTGTTTCTGATCTCCCGTCTAAATTGAGTTTCGTGTTTCTTAAAACAAAATAATATTTAAAATAATCAAGTCCCACTGTGTAGATTTACGACGCTACAAAGAACCGCACACTATGGAAAAGAGGGTTCTGGGCAAATGTATCCGCCGTTTCATAGTTCAACTGTTCCTCCTGGCCTTTCCGACGACGCTGAATAGTCACTATGAGTCTTGAATCAGTTTAGCTTTAATCTATAATCTAATTCAAGAGGACTTGCCGGAGGCCTGCGGGAAAATTTATACGCACATATTCAGACGTATACAGCTCTAAGCATCGATTTCATTTTCTCTTCACAAGTTTATTTAGGCACATTGTAAATTGCGAATTGCTCCAGTAGAAATCCTTAGGAAGCCGTTCACTCGAAATACTTAAACACTGCCCTCGTTAAGCATTGCAAGAGGGAGATTTTCATGCGCAATCAATATAAGATGACAACAGCTTCTGACAATCCACGTAGCTTCCCTTTACTTTTTGAAAATAATAATGGGAGCCTTATAAATTAGAATACATATCTACGTCAGCAGGAGAAATGAATCAACTCTAGATGACTATGCTTAACAGAACGGTCCACACATCTTACGCCAAGAATAGGTGGTATCACAAAATAATTACGCAGGCTTAAAGGTCAATAAAAACGACACGAAGGCCAAACAGGCCTTGAATATAAACTTCCACGACTTAATAGGAATCACTATACTGTAAAGTTTAAACCGTAACACCTTATCACGTTATAACATTACCGGATACATTCACAAATATTTGAAAATTGGCTCATCTCAGTCTTGCTAGAAGGGAGTGAATAAGCCGAATTTCGTGAGAATAATATTTACTGCAAACTTAGGGGCCAGATAAAAATATTTTCTCTCCATTCGACCAGTAAATTCTAGAGGTTAACTACAGATTGTGGGATCTAGCTCAACATGTTACAGAACCTGTGTGGAGGAACTCCTTGATTGAGGTATCTGTTCAATGCCGGTGAACAGGGAGGGATTCTCAAGGCCTGTTTCATCCAGACCATAGGCTTATTTCATACTAGGTCTACAAAGTGAAATTTCTGTTCAGTGCAGATGGCTGGCTTCGGTATCTTCTGAATTCTGTGCATAAGCATAGTTAACACCAACTTAATATATGCCTAATTATCAGGATATATGTGCTGTGAAGGGGGGAATTAAAAAAATCTTATAGGCTACATTAAATGTTGGGACAGACGTTTCACGGAGATGAGGCCACAATTTTATGATATCGTGCAGTTTAAGATGAAAGTGTCCAGATTGAACGTATCCACAGACAGAACTCTACAACGAAGTGCAACTTCTTACATATAAACAAATCTATGGTATAGAGCAGGAGTTTCTAGTCCAACATACCTTTAACTTTACCTTTATCCTGAGTACGTCTTCCAGTAAAAGGTCTGCTATATCGCTTTGGGTGATTATTTTTAGACATAACCTACCAGACGTATATAATCGTTTTAAAATAATTTTGTTAAAATTTATAAAAATGTAGTGATATAAAAACTGAAAAATGTAGTGAGAGCTAGTACGAACTCCTTAAACATAAGCCCCTTAAGGGGCTCAGTCAAAATCCCCTAGATATGATACAAGGCCCAGGCACTGATTTTATTATAGGCAATATGGCGGACTAGAGAGGCATTTGTTATTGTTGCAATGTACTTTTGCGTTGGGAAAAATTATGATTAATAAGCGCTGTTGATCCAAATGCCGGGGTAATTACGACAGAGAAAGTGCACGTTTTTAAGAAAGAACAGAGAAGAAAATGGAAACGGGCGATTAAACGAGAGGATTATGATCATACAAAGCAACACCATGTTTGAATTTTTAGCCTACATTTTATCTTGATAGATAAATCAGTTGTTATTTCAGGTTTGCGAATTGCGTTTTTGGGTGCAAAAGATCACTGCAATTTTCTCTAAGTAATGTATAGGGAAATATGTTTAATGAAATTATATTAGCTTATAATTATGTTATTTTAATAAAGAATAAAAGTGGGTTAGGGGTCGTAGTTTTTACGTAGCATACGTAAGCAGAATAAATAAATAAAATTACAGTTATTTCAGGTTTGCGAATTGCGCTTTCGGGTGCAAAAGATCACAGTAATTTTCTGCAAAAATGGCCAGGAAATGATAACGCCTTAAACGAAGCGAAGCGCCCTTGCATTTTCGAATAATGTACACTGTTTGTAGGATTCGAAAATGTGGCATATTATATCTTTCAGAGGTTTGTCAGCCTGTAACCTTTTGTTTAGCGGTATGACGTCACACCACCAACGTCCAATCACGAGTTTCTTTGTAATATGAGACAGAAGAATTCGCTAGATCGTGGTATAAAAGAAAGTGCATCGCGAGGGTGTGGAGGGTGGCAACATTCATCCCAAAGTGCGACTTAAATTTATATGCCTTGTTTACAGCCTGATTGTCTCACATAATATTGAGATTTCCAACCACTTTTTATGGAGAAACTCCTGAAGAAAAGGGAATACGATTGGGGGAAAAAACTGCTAGTAGGTTAGTTAATGAAGGAAAGTGGATGGGAATGAAACATGAGAGAAAAACAAATATCATTCAATACATCTGATGACCTAAACAGTAAACTGAATTTGGTTCTCTTGCACAATTATTGGACCATTATTGAGGATGACATGTCCCCGAAATTACTACAGTTTTTAAGGATAGGAGCTTAGAAATGAAGTTTACTATTCATGTGATAACAGCTGGCAAATACTGGAGGCTTTCCCGAAAGAGTAAATTATTTGAAGAAAGTAATTATATTCTTGAAAAGGGTAAGATAATGGCACAGTTTTGATTCCATAGCCAATAATTCTCTTGATGTTTTGGCCTTTACTCAGATATCTTACTACATTAACTACAATTTTACAAATCTGCCCACTTGATGTATGTATATTTAATGTCAACCCATCGCTCTGATGCATTTGGGGTCGGCCCTAAGGCGGATAGATGGCGATGGTGTGGTCCACTTTCGAGTTATACACCACAAACCTACTGGTTTTGAAACTACCTCTTGTATCGATGTATTTGGGGGGGAAAATGCACCACTTGGGCGGGCCACATTAAATGATGATCTGTATCTGGCAGAATTGTAAGGTGTGAAGAGATGAGTGTGTGTAGTGGTATTTGTGTAGTGTATGAGTGATGATGGTGAAGTGAGGAAGGGAGAAGGGGAAACTGGTGCCGGAATTAGCTCACTCTCGTCGAAAGATACCAAGGGACCACCAGGCTTAGCGTTCCCAACCGACGGACGAATCATTATTAAGTGACATAGGTTATGCCTCCACGTCAATTGCACTGCGGAGAGGTTTGGGATTGAACTCATGTAAAGCATATAAGGTGCACAGACTAATGATTAGAACAGGCGAGGACGAAAGGTTGCTCTATGACATCAATGCACTTGACTCTGGCTTCACGCGGTGTACATCTGCGGGGAATTTGTGAAATGAAGGCACCAGGGGGGAAGAGAGTGGCATTAGTATTGCGGGAAGCGGAGATTTAGACTCTAAGGGCTGTGTTCACCAACGCCGATAATCTGTCTGATCCCGGTTTTTAGATTGAAAAACTGCGATATTGTCCATTTTGCGTTTCACCAGCTACATTAACTTGGTTTTTCGATATTATCCAAGCTAATGCTTTACCGGCGAAATATCGGCCAGCAAAACAGGATAAACCAAGCTAACTGCGACATCAAGATGGCGCGTAGGCGATTGGAACATCTGATCAACATAAGATATGATCACAGTGACGAGGAATATGAAGTAGAACATAGAATAAGACACCCTAATGGATAAAGGAACGTATGCCGTACTTGGAAATTTATGACGACATTAATTTCTGCACAAGATTCAAGGGGAAAACGAAATTATCTGCTATACGTCACGTCCCCAAAACAGTGAGACATCTAGTGACCATTTTTAGAACTACTAGCTAGAGACTGCATGAGGGGAAACTTTCCGTAACTATGGCAACGTATACATTTCACGTCCGGACGTAGCCAATAGACAGTCTTTCCTCCGTTGTTTCACACAACAACCGCCAGATGGCGTTGGTTACTCTTATGAAAAATTTAAGTGTCAGACAAGTAATAAATGAAAACCAAGCTTTTGAAAACCAAGATGACAAACTATGTGGTGAAACCAGAAAAGTTTACTGTTTGAGATAATGGATTAATCGTAGTTTTTATTATCCACGATACCGAGAAATTTTATCTATGTTGGTGAACACAGCCCTAAGAGGTTTCCTAGCTCTAGCGTATTCTAATCATCCCCCCTATTGTGCGCTCTTGACTACCGTCACATACAGTGACTTGCGTGCTCGTCTTTCAAAGGTCTTCCACTGGATTAGAAGTTGTACACCACCACCTCTCGAATGGGTCAGATTTAAAACCGGGAATCG
The DNA here is from genome assembly GCA_964059195.1 of Ectobius pallidus. Taxonomy (NCBI): domain Eukaryota; kingdom Metazoa; phylum Arthropoda; class Insecta; order Blattodea; family Ectobiidae; genus Ectobius; species Ectobius pallidus. The sequence continues at coordinate 79,883,378 of CAXKWD010000006.1, forward strand.
AACCCGCGTCGCCGGGGTGGCTGGCATGCTACATCAACAGCAGTTACGTTATTAGTCAAGACCCAAGACTACATCCAAATGAGCAATTAATTAAAACATTAAATTAAACAATTATGGGAATGATTTTGTATACATTTTATCTTCCAATTCATCACCATTAGTAATTAATTCATCAAGAATATGAAAGATATAACAACAATAAACCTTTAAGTCACTCCTGGTGAGCTCGAACTGATAGTGCCCCGTACAAACAGAATAATAACTATTGGGAGCTCTGATGAACACATAATAAAGACAGAATTCAAGGTCCGAACGTGAAACAATTAGGCAACTTATATGCAAATATCTACAGTAGTTTGCAAAAATTAGAATTTAAAGGAGGTACATGGAAAGAAAGGGAATTTATAATATATTATAATACAAGAAAGAAATTACAAGATGTTCTAATATTTTTACAATCCAAGCTTATTACATTAAAAAAATCAACAAGAATACAACACAAAGTAAATAATCATTTGTAATAATTTAACTGCAGAAAATAGAACTGATGAAGCACCCCACAACCAATGATGTAAAAATGACACATTACAGTATAAGGGCACGAGTAGGACCTACAGTATAAATTGTAACCTCACCTGTCCTCCTGCCGATAGAGATTATATCTATCCGACGGTTATCTTCAACCAAAGACTGAATTGCTCCTTGAACTTCTAAGCCTGAACGGAGAGCACTTGCCAACTGAGATCTTACAATAATTTCGCGCTTAATTTCGGAAAGATTGCCATTAGAACAAGTCCCTATAATAATTCCCATTTGACCTAAGATTTGTTTTACATGCAGGGTCAAATTTAACTCGAAGGTACACCTTAATTGTAGCGAAGAAACACAGCAATTTTACTTTCATTCTACTTGAAGTAAATAATCCGCGTATCACTGACCATTCACAGCATGGAAAAAGACGCATTAGAAAAAATCTCCAAACAAAAAAAACTTCTGCTGAGATATTTAAAGCAAACTTTCACACTATGCATCATTACATTATGGAAAATTTTCAAAACACGCACATAATTAACTGATTCCAACACTGCACTATAATAAAGCAAACTAAGAGAAGTTAGAAAACATCCAGCCTGGAGGGATAATAAAATCGTTTCATACTGCAAGGAGATAAATGAATTTTAATTTTAAGAAGTTTTGTTAAAAGTAAAAACACTGAGGCTCATCTTCAGAGTCGCTACAGTCAACTTAGACAATACCAATGTTTAACACTAGGGTCATTCCATGTCAAGTGAACCAATTTGTTGTCAATTTTGAACATGACCATCTCCGATTTTAGTCATACTTGGTTGTCATGAAGTACCACCTGAGATATGTTAAAGTGCAAAATATCAGATTTTTATGTGTTGTAGTTTTCCAGTTATACCCTTCTGAAATATGGAAAAAAACCAAATTTTCTGCATAAGTGCAATCACAAAATGACGCATAAATCAAGCTGGAATTGACATAGATGAGTGGGAAAAGTATCAAAATGTAGCTTATATTATGAGCTTTAATTTGATACGTCACACGAGTACTTTCGAAAAAAAATATTTTCAAGGTTACCCAAAAAAAATTTGAAAACTGAATTTTTCAAAAACCTATATTTTGAAAATTTTGAAACAATTCTCATAGAAACATACATATTTCAGCATCATGTCCTACAAGTTTTGATAAGGGATCGCAATGGGATCATATTTTTTTACATTTATAACAAATACTATGCACGCTGGGTAAGAATATATGGTACCGTAATCTTGCACTTAATTCTAAATTTTCATTACAATCAAAAAGAAAAACTTACAGAAAACATGTTACCTTCCCTTCTTCAATGACAAAAACGTGAATTTATTGTCTACAGTAATTTTCTAGAGCCATGGTTGCCGCATCCATCTCTTCCTTCGAGAGGTAATAACTACGGCCAGTGGGACATGTAGGTTGCACAAGGGTGAGGATCTGAGAGAGAGGCACAGTCAGTTTATTTGGACAGTCACTTTTGAAAGTAAATGATGGAGAAGGACCTGCAGGGTGCAGAAACATCAGTTCCACTATCTGTGCTGTCTCATTTTTGTCCACAACTACACCAACTTTATCCTCTCTATAAAACTCCAGTTCTTACAAGGAAAATTAAGCTCCAGCTGTACACCTCCTTAATAAGGTCACAGATGACATACGGCTGTCCAATATGGCACATCGCACACTTCCGGCATTTACGTAAACTTCATGCAATACAGCGAAAAGTGGCCTTAACTATATCCAATCTGGATTACCACACATCCAATGTTCAGTTACATCAAATACTTCAGATGGAATCCTTTTATCAGCACATAGCACGATTAACGCAGCAGTTCGAGATGTCTCTTCAAGATCATCCTAATCCACTCATCACTAGACTACACCATCACATACCAAGATAAACTTTATAGTGACAGTTTCTTATAACTTCCAGTTATGTAATCTTCGTCCACTTTAATTTCTCACGAACCCTAGTGCGATTTCAAGTGACAATGGAGTATGTTTTCCTTCCAGTACTTTCTACCAAGTCACATAGAAGGAAAATTCTACTATAGAATGACCCTTCCATACATATTAATCTACGAAAAAAAAAAAAAAAAAAAAAAAAAAAAAAAAAAAAAACCAAGCCACCAATGATTGTTGTTCTCACATGTAACATATCCTTTTACTTCTGCTAGCTTCAGCCTCTGTTGCACACGTGGTCCTAACACTGAAAAAGTGGATGACTGTTCACTTCTTGAAAATACCTTTGTCAACAACACTTTATCTGACAATGGGATGAAACTGTGGAACTTCTGTGTGCCTGGTATTGCTTTTGTAGACAGAAATCTGTCTGCAAGTATTTTTTCCTCTTTGTTGTATTGTGCTTCATTGAAGAAGAAGAACTGCATGGAGTCGATGTTTTCCTCACTCCATGTAAACAGCTGTGCTGGTGTCATGATTTGATGCTCGTATGGCCGCTGTAGGCTTGCCTTTCCTGCAAGTCTTTTCACAGTACCACCCAGACCGTCACATACTCCTTTCCCATGGGCTGTTGCATAGAAATGCCACTCTGCCTCAATTCCAAAATCATGAACATGGTGGCATAAGTTTGAAAAGTTTTTTCTGTTTTTAAATTGCGCAGCTGCACCATCTGAGAAGTAGTAAATTTTTTTCAAATCTCTAATTACTTCCAACTTCAAATGAGAGATAAGCCTTTTCTGGAATAAATGAACAGCAGTGGTGTCATGCTGTAGACATTCAGAGATACATACAATACTTTTGTAGTGTATATTATGATCATTGTAGTAGACTGCTATAGGAAAAATAGTTGCTTGATCATTGTTCCAATGAAAAGACTGGGCTTCATCCTGTAGTACAAACGAATAATTTTCTGCAAAGTCCATACATACCACAGCTTCATTTACTCCAATATTCTGCTTCAAGTGATTATAATATTCTGCCTGTCTTCTTGCAATAAAAGAATGTCTCTTCAAAATCAACAACTGTTCACACAAAGTTTCTATAAACTCATCTGCAGTTTTGATGAAGGTTACTAAATTACATCTGTCAACAGAAACCCACTGCTTGTATGTAATGTTGTCCACCAGTTCATTATCTAGCAGCAACTGTAACTCATCTTTCAAATTATCTACACCTGGACATGAAGGACATTCATTAAGGTGGCATGCTGTGCCTGGCTCTTCACACATTAACTTCGCTAAACAGGAATTATAATTACTTATATCTGTGCCATCATTCAGTGTAATTTGTTTGGATTTCAACACTTGTAGCATTAATTTAACATTCTGATGCACTGTACAAACGCATACTGTGTGGGTACCACTTCCTCCAGCCAAGACGCAATGTTTAGGTCGTAAATCAGCAAATTTCGAAAATCCAATCTTATCAGTAGGATTTTTGTTTTTGAACAGCTCGTACACTTCCTTCAAGTTGCCCATCACTAGCGTCTTCTGTACATGAATTCTACTACTGTCACCCGTTTTCACAGAAACAAAATCTTTTTTTCCAGGCATAAGACGGCTGACATCATCACTGTTGTAGAACCCTATTACCTTCTCAATCACAGATTCATTTAAAACCTTTCCTGGTTTAGGATTTGGTGTTGCCAGAATACCCTTCGCTTTCACCAATGCTTTAGCTTTTCTTGCCATTCTGTTGCTAACCTGAAATTCATTTTGTATTTCACTGCATGACCAGCTTTTAGGTAGTACTGTTAAAATTTGCAATTTTTCACTAACACTTATATTTTCTTCTTGAAACTTTTCTTTTAGCTGACAAATGACTTCACATGATTCTGATTTATGGTCAACAGTTTTCTCTGTATTTGTACTTGCTGCTGTTAGTACCTTTTCTGTCAAACATTTTTTTATTTTACTGTATTTTTTATCACAGTATGATTTCATTTGCAACTTCCTCTTAGCAACAGGTGACTCCTCTAGAGAGCTTAGAGACTTATTAAGGTACTCTAAGGTAACATCTAAAGCTACAAATGATTCATCAACATTAGTAGGCCTAGTGGTATTGGCTACTGGTACTAAACAGTCATCTGTTGTATCTGTAACCTGTTTCTGCTTTGATAGTTCTTTCCTACAACTGTCACAAATTTTCATACCTACCACAATGGTGTCAAACATGTCACACATCCAGTCAGTAACAGGCCTCACACTTCTTTTCACACCCTGATGTCTGTCTTTCTTGAAAGGGTTGCAGCAGAAAATCTTTGCTGTTTCACTTACTTTTTCAGCCATACTGGGGAAATACACAATGCCTATTTTAATCACTGAACCCACTACTTTACATGCAGCAATACAGTCTTTGTACAGCCTTTGAAGAAAGGAAGCACACTGCATGAGAGTCAAGGCACAACTGAAGCCAGGTCCAACAGGTTACAACTTGCATTCCCTGGCTGACTCACATGCTTGCAGACTGTGTTTACTCATACCCATTTGACCACTTGCACAAGTTGGTATATGCATGTTGGTAAACAACTCCCTGGACAAAGGAATGGATTTTAGAATTAAGTGCAATATTCCTGTGTCATATATTCTTACCCAGCGTGCATAGTATTTGTTATAAATGTAAAAAAATATGATCCCATTGCGATCCCTTATCAAAACTTGTAGGACATGATGCTGAAATATGTATGTTTCTATGAGAATTGTTTCAAAATTTTCAAAATATAGGTTTTTGAAAAATTCAGTTTTCAAATTTTTTTTGGGTAACCTTGAAAATATTTTTTTTCGAAAGTAGTCGTGTGACGTATCAAATTAAAGCTCATAATATAAGCTACATTTTGATACTTTTCCCACTCATCTATGTCAATTCCAGCTTGATTTATGCGTCATTTTGTGATTGCACTTATGCAGAAAATTTGGTTTTTTTCCATATTTCAGAAGGGTATAACTGGAAAACTACAACACATAAAAATCTGATATTTTGTACTTCAACATATCTCAGGTGGTACTTCATGACAACCAAGTATGACTAAAATCGGAGGTGGTCACGTTTTTCCATTGGTTCACTTGACATGGAATGACCCACCCCTAGGAACTTCACACCTTTGTTAATGTAAGGGACCGAAATCTCCAACCTGTCGTAATTAGAGGTCTGAGGAAGACTGCTACAACAAACACATTTCCACATTATTATAGCCAATAAGTAGTATTTCTGAGGAAACTCCTTAGCCATCGCCTTGCATCGTACGAACTGTGGGAGGGAAATCAAGGCGATTTTCCCCGTATCATGCAACACGAAACCCACTAATTTCCATTTTTCCTCCTCCAGACGAACCATTGTATTTTATAAACCATAAAGTAAAACACGTAATGCAATTTCACGATATGCATATACCTGGTTCCGGACGTACTGTACCTAGTTAAACGTTGTGTTCTAACTTCTCTCAGAGATTTTTCTCGTTTCCCTCTAACAATTTACGTTTCTCTGAAATAATTAAAAGCAAGGCAGATAGCGTACTCCCACACGGAAAAGAGAAAGCATGCAGACTTGAACGGAATATAATACTGTTCCACAAAATGACTGAAGATGTAAACATGTCAGTAAACAAACTCCGTGCATGCTTCATTAAGGCAAAGTTCATAATAAAAATTTCACAAAAATATTCTAGACGTTATAGACCTGATGTAGGCCTACTCGTTTGATTTTCCTAACGCATACCTTATCCTTCTAGAAAATATTATAGACGTATGTGACGTTGTAGACCTGAAGTAGGCTACTTTGAATTTCGTAACGCATGCTTTAGGCCATCTTTCTTGAAAATATTATATGTGACTTGTTATATTTCGGATCCAGAGGGGCTGTACCAAAATACAAGTTGAAATACTTTCTCAATTTCTAGAAATGATGTGTAATATTTTTATGATGGTATGATTACGTTAAGTTTATATTATAATTATTTCATTTTAAGGTATTTAATTAGTGTTCTATTTCATTATATTTAATTTGTATAGTATTCAAATTTGTATTGTATCTCTTGACCTGACCCATATTTTTAATGACCACGTGGACGAAATATAAAAATGCAAAGTGGTATCAACACTGTAGAGAAAATTCTGCATCATCATCTACATATCAATTGGTCCTAAACATTTTAATCCGTGTTAAATTGTTTGTAGATCTATTATAGCTACTCACGTGAATTGCTATATGACTTATTAAAGTGGAAATTCATGGTTTCCCTCATTATTATTTATCGTTATTTCCATCGGTTCACTATAATTAGATAATCGTTGGATTGAACCTTTCAACGTTTCTTAAAATACAATGAGTTTAGCTCATCAACATGCTCACTGAACTAATATTTCTACAAATACATGATGCCTCATTTATAACTTAGATTCAGTTTTTGCGTAGTTTTAAGAACTCTGCATCAGAATTAATATATGGGCGATTCTTCAAATACGGGAAAATTTGGAGTGTGTAAAATCCAAATTTTTACTTTGTTTAAAAAATCTCAAAAAAATCACAAAAATACTTCAGGGGTTACTTGATTACAATATGACACCAGCAGAGCTTAAATGTTTATATTTTTATTTATTTATTTTTTTAAAGCCATGTGGATGACATCCGTGTACATGTGGATGGCAGAAGGCCACATTAATGACTAACTTTGGCAACAATCTGCTTTTCTTTATGTGATTTCAGATTTTTCTCAGCATACTTCAGTTGATTTTGCATCAAATTTGCAAATTTGTGTGCATACTCCGGAATTAATGTAATTTTAACGAGACTGTGTTTTTATGGTTTTGGGGGAGGGGGGAATCAAGCAGAAATTCATTTAATCAGTTTTAAGATCTTAAGTACAGGTCAAAGACACCGCAAACACAATAGTATCCTACATTTATCATCTACTTGACTTGAGAGTCATCCACATACCCCTTCATGAGACATGTGGATGACACAAAAATCAGGCATGTGGATGACAAAAATGAAGTTTAAGTGGTCTCAGCAAGCCATTTCTAAACCTCTGTAGGCTCAACTTCAGTCAGGTACTTTGAATTGGAAGGTTTATCATAGTGCATAATCAAAATTAATTAATATTCACTTTCTGCCTACTTTCTAGAAGCCATGTTAATGACGGGGAATAAAAATGTTTTCCTTGAAAATGATACAAAGTCCTTTGTTAATCCCAAACTGTTTGTAAGCAAGCAAAATTCAACCTTATAATTCAACCACAAGCTGCCCTGTTGGCTTTCTAACACTGCTGCCAGTTTTACAAATTTCTCATTTCTGCAGAAAAAAATCCATTCTTTTCAGCCATGTGGATGACCAAAAACCCTTGGGACATTCTTTATGTTCATTAGGTGGGGTGACAATTTTATTTCATTTTATTTTTTAGGGGTTAATATTCTTCACCAATTCATACTCATTGACAGGAAAAAAGTTGAAAAGGAAATAACATTTTGTTTTGTGGAAAAATGCATTAGAATATACAAAACCGAGGTTTGGGACAGGGCATGTGGATGACATTTCATTGAATTAAATTCGATTTTGGAATATCAGAATTTAAAGTTGGTGACATTTCAAACTGATAGTTGTAGTATGGAAGTAGTAGAAACAAACTTTTATTTTAATTTTTTTTAAGTTGAATTTGAAGGGAAATATCACTCCGCAACGCAAATTTTCCCGTATTTGAAGAATCACCCATATAGACGATAAAAGAGTTTTTGTAACGTTTTTGAATACACTGCTATAAGTGCATAAATGTTAAGGAGTCTGTATGTGAACTGTATATGATTGTAAAAGTGTTTTCCCAATGATTTAGTCCCAAAATTGATCCTGGCTAGGCCTATACTACGGGAAAATTTTAGTGGAAGTTATATATTTTAACTGGATTCTTGAACAACTTAAAAGTAGTTAACAAGAGAGATTATTTAAATAACAGTAATAATAATAATAATAATAATAATAATAATAATTATTATTATTATTATTGTCAAATACACAAATAAATCAATAAAACATAACCAAAGCAGAAGATATCGCAAAAACAGAATATATACGCTAACGAGTACGGTTACAATGATGGTATATGGCGTATACCTGCATATACCTTCGACTTCCTGTTTTCCTAGGCACCTGTCACAACGGGAAGCGAAGTTTGCAACGTGAAAGTGAATAAAACAATTAAGACGATAAATCGTAAAAATACGTTATATATGAAAATGAGGCGGAAAATAACTAATGTAAAATAAGAATATGCTAACTTAAGGAGAAGAGGAATTGCATATCTTTCCAATGTTAAAATACAATGTACCTTTTATCAAACATGTCTAGATACACCCTGTGTCAGTAATGAAAATAACGGATTTTTCATAAATATATTTATTTGCTGAAATATTTTTTATTTACATAATTTTTTCATCAGCGTTTTTAAGTATCTCACGACCTGAAAATATTTAATAAATTTACCAATTAAATTTTTTTTTCAGTGTATGTTATACATATGAATAAACAAATTCAGTAAATTTCAAGATCGCGGGTTAAGCAGAAGCTGAGAAAATGTCTCTGGATCTTCTCAGAAAAATTTAAAAAAGTAGCATGGATAGAATTATAGTACAATTATATATGATGCACCATTTATAGAGGAAAGTCCAGAGAATAAAATACAATAATAATTTTAAAATCTCAACTTTCATCCAAAAACCAACTGAACTTTTAAAGTTAAAACATCCTTGCACCATGGTCTTGATAGTCTCAGGAAAATAACAAATAGTATTGATGGAATTATAGTGCAATTATACACGATACATCGGTTTAAAGAGGAAAGTCCAGAGATTAAAAACAACATAAAAAGAAAATAAGAATTTTCATCCAAAAATCAACTGATTGCAAATATTTATCCACTGTTAGAACTTAGGAAGTAGGGTAAACAAGCGATAGTTTACACTACAGTAGGGTAAAGAGCAGATCTTTAAATTCTATCAACAAGAAAATGTATTTTAGTGCAGAGCACTCATTAAACCACTCAGTTAGGTCCTTGAGCCCCAGAGCACCCTCTTAGGTGAAGCTATGCACAGGTGGATGACTAACGAAATATTATGTATGACATCCTATTCTGGTTTGATTCAGTCTTAAACGTTTTAGATGTTTAGATAGTGATGGGATAAATTGTGATTCTGTGAAGTATCGTCTTTCTAAATGTTGCTACAGAACTTTATATTTGACCTTAAGAGATCAAGTTTTTTTTTTTTGCACTGTGTTCCTTGCATCATACATGCCTACTAGTTAATGAATAATGCGTTTTTAAAACTCCTTCCTATAAATCACAGATATATAAAAATATATCTGATGCCATCATACTGTGGTGACACAACGGTGACATATTGTTGTATATTTATTAATAGGGCCCGGATTTGTATGTAAAAAAATGTTTTTTATCCTGATGCGTACATTCCTAAAATAAAGTTTAGTATCCAAATCGAGGTCCGACAAACACAAATTCCAAATTTTATTTCACATAAAAACACATATTTTACAAAAAAAGTTATGTGAATAAATATTTTCAATATTTTCTCCATAAATAAATAATTTGGTACTTTTCCGGATTTTTTATGTAATTTTTTTTCCTGATGCTCATATCAAGGTCCGACAACCGCAAATTCCAAATTTTATTTTACATAAAAACATATTTTTTACAGAAAAGTTATGTGAATAAATATTTTCGATATATTCTCCTTAAATAAATATTTTAGTACTTTTCCTCATTCTCTCTTAACATTTTACAAAAAAAATTTATATCTCGAAAGAATTCAATACAAATGCTGCACTTGCAATGAGGTGAGAGTGATTCACTTGCACTTGCTTATCGGGGAAGAACAGAACCCAATCTCAAGTGCCGTGTTGTATTATGCAGATCATTTTGAAACATTTGCATCTGTAGTAAAACATAAGTGAACTTGATCGTGTGTGTGTTAGTGATATACCCCTCTAAAAAAATGTAAGGTTAACATCGTGTGATGTAGAACGTTCCTTTTCTCAATGTAAGGCATTATTCTCGGATAATAGGCAAGGATTTGTGATCCATAATCTGGAGATGACATTTGTTGTGCACTGCAACTCCAGTCACATTTTATATATGATGTTGGCGACTTTCAATATAATTTGTTCTATTAAGTTTCGAACATTCTGGTGTTTTCTTTTTCTTTTTTCAGATTTTTTTTAGTTTTAGTACATATTTTTTAAATTTTAGCACATATTTTTAACATTTTTAGCACATAAAAAATAAATATTTTAAAGTTTTTTAGCACATAAAAATCCGGGCCCTGTTTATTAAGTGCCAGTATGGTACTTTATGAGATTGTGTGGGGGACGAAAAAATGTATGTCCGTCTGTCTGTCTGTCCGTGCGTCTGTACGCACCATAACTCAAGTACGCTTTTTCGGATTTTCATGAAACTTGGTATAAACATTCGTAATGTCGATGGGAAGAACCCTATTGATATTGAACCAAATCGGTTCACCGGTACCGGAGTAATGCCCAATTTAGTGCTTATTTTAATAGATTATGGCGCCTTTCTCATAGAAAGGCGCCATCACTCAAATACGCTGTAACGGATTTCCATGAAACTTGGTATACCCATTTATGACGTCTATGAGAAGTGCCCTATTGAATTTGAACCTAATCTGTTGACCGGTACCGGAGTAAAACCCAATTTAGTGTATATTTTAAAGACGCGGTAACTCAAATACGCTTTACCGGATTTTTATGAAACTTGGTATACACATTTACAATGTCCGTGGGAAGACGTCTATTCATAATGGATAAAATCGGTTGATCTGTTTCGGAGTAATGCTCAATTTAGTGCCTATTTTATGGCAATATACGTATTCGAAAGAATTTATTAAAAAAATGAAAATCAGTTATCTTGACAACATAGCCTATTGTTTTACTGTGATCTTATAAGGCCTTGGAAATTAAAATACAGGTAGCTATGACAAAAACACTATTGTTTTACATGCGCTTATCCAACTAGACCGTTAAAATGACCCAGGTGGCCGAGATGGTAGACCTTTCTTCTTCCGTAAGCCCTGCTTAATGAATAAATCTGGAGCTTAACTTGGAAATCAATTAAAAAAAAAAAAACATATTCTGCATATCATAATTGCAGTCATAACTGATTAAACAAAAACATACTGGCACTTTTTTACATCAGTTTACCTGATTTTATTTACTTGCTGTATGTTGTCTTGTAAATCAATGACATAATATCCTTGATATACATAAGTAACTGTACACCACAGTGTGCATTACATGTTTCTCCTGTCTATATTCTTGGGAAAAAATGCTGTTGAAGACAGTCCAAAGGTGATTCCGCGGCAAATGGAGTTGCCCATATCCGAACAAGTAAGACATTTGATACTGTTGATCATTCGATTCTAATTAATACACTCAAAAAGTTTGGCATAACATAAACTAATCTATACCTATTAAAGCTTGCTGGATGTGACCGTCGGTGCAGCAGTCTCTCCAGATATCAAGCAAAAATAACTTTGCTCAGTTTCACCTTTCAGTTTTACGGTATAATTGTGCTTAAACTCAATAGTAAGTGTTAAGTTTCAAATCACATTTCAGTGTTAAGTTTCAAATCATACATGAGTGTTACGTTTCAAATCATAGTTCAGTGTTAAATTTCAAATCATAATCACTCTTAAGTTTCAAATCATAGTTCAGTGTTAAATTTCAAATCGTAATCACTCTTAAGTTTCAAATCATAGTCTAGTGTTAAGTTTAAGGTCAAAATTTCAGCTTAGCGTCGAGCATAACATAACGACTTTATTGTTCAGGTAAATTTGTCACACTGAATCGACATTAATCCTCATTATATCCACATTAATCCATGAATCTACAATGAATCCACTAGATGTACTATATCGGCAAGACTTGCTAATTTTCTAGTTTCACTTTATTATGGTAATGAAAATCTGCACACTGGGGTACAGGAACGCTATATTATTAACATGTTATATTTACGAATTAATTGTACGAAGTGTTAACGAGTAATTATAAGTTTTTGTTGTAAGACACCATTCCGTTGCATAAGAATATAATGGTTCCTCATTACTATGCTAATTTGGAGGACCTCTTCGAACTTAATAATTCGCAGTTCTAACAGATAGTGTTTTAGTTTTATTTTGTTCCCTAAATCATGGGTTGGTGATCCAAAAATTCTACATCACAATAAGTATAAATACTGCATAATGAAATGTTTATTTCATTGCATTGTCCCCACCGAACTTAAAATCTGTGGACTTTACTATGGGAAGTGTCTGTCTTTTAATTTTGACTTTAGGATTTTTTAAGTTTGCTTTTTTAAATTGAATAACGCATGCTTTGAAACAAGACGACATGGTATAGTGTTACAATTTCCTCTGCTTGCATTAATATGTTTTGGGGTGGAAGACAATTCACATTGAGTTGGGTAGCTCTAGCTATTGTTTTACGGGGAGATATGTCGCGTGTTCGTTCTGCATGGATATTACATGCAATCCTCATGGGGACAATATCCTCATAAAGTATGTCGTCTAATGCTTTATTCTTTTGCATTTGCAAAGAACACTGCAGGATCTTGGCTACCTCAACGATCTTATTACGTAACAGCAACAAACCGTACACTTCCGTGGATGTTAATGTATTATAACAACACTTCAGTTATTTTAGGAGGGATGGCAGTAATTACCACCAGATTATTTTATTTTGTTCTCAAGATTTCTAACCAGTGACATTTCAGGGTTGAAAGTATACTAATCTATTACTATTGCGAATACAGACGACATTAACATTACGCAGTATTTCTATATTAATGATTTTCCCCGAGCATTTCATTGTGAACTCGTCAGTAATGCATATGTATGTCTTTCTGATGCGTATGTATGTCTTTCTAAGAGATACGCATGTCGACAAATACTAAAGAATTGGGAAGGGATGCCTAGGGAGCACAATCAGGAAATGCAGATATGATAAAGAAATTGGGAGTGAAATGCACATGGGACAATGAGTAAACCGTGGTTTGAGAGATCAGTGCTTGGCCGATATTAATCGATCTTCACAGCGAGGCAAGCGCATTGGACTGTTGGCTACTATCTATAGTTTCAGAGAAACGAACTCAGAAGTAAAAGTCATTACTCATTACAGTACATACGCCTACACGTTTGCTAATGACAAAATACATTATCACAGAAACAGTGCAAGAATAAAAACATAATGTTCAGTATAAAATGACGAAAAAGCAAATAACAAAAACACATTAAAAAGTCTGCTAAAGTCATGCACTAATCCGTTCTTTCTACAGTCGCGCTTTACTCGTTTCTTTAATACAATTTACGGTTACAGCTAACATCGTAGAATATAGTAAACTGAGAGCTTTCCAATCTAGAACTGCACTGTTCTTTGGCCTTCAAAAATAAGTACAGTTCAATTATAATCCTTATAATCATTTAAAAAGAAATTAAGATAAGTAAAACCCCATAGTCAAGAAACAATAGTCCTTGCATTACGGACAAAAGTTCCTACAATCTTAAAATACATTGAGTTTTTATCGGTTTAATAAGCTTTTGTTTTAGACATCTCATTTTCACGTACATATCAGGCACGATCCGGCTCGTACTATCCGATGCACGATAGACCACAAGAGACGCATGAACCGAGCCACAGTATAAAATATTAGATTCAGGGTTTGGAACCTGAGAGCTAACATTCAATATTTATACATATGAAAGGATAATAATTTTGTGAATTTGTTTAGGAGAAGCACACATCTCATTTCGGAACCTTAATGGAAATAAATTCACCGCCACTGAAGTATTCTGCAATTGAAAGCTTACTTTAAGAAGGGATGACAGAAGGTTGATTTAGCCATTTGGTAAAAAAAAAAAAAAAAATACAAACTGTAAAAAAAAAAAAAAAAAATAAAAAATAAATAAATAAATAAATAAGACAAATAATTAGATCATTAGAGTTATTCAATATTATGGTCCTTAAAGATGAAGAACCAGATGAGATAATAAATTGAAATTTAATACTGTAGTTTCTGCTCAGATTTTAGCTATGTGCGTCAAATTTCAAGTTTACAACACAAATATTAATATCTGTTTATGTTAATACACAAAGAAAGTTACTGGTTGAAGCGTAGGAAGTTTCATTACAATGACTTGCTATCAAAATTGTACTACGGTTAGTTTTAAAATGCGAGCATTCTTAAATCCCTTAAAACTATCAAGGCCTATATATTTGAATTTTTTAGTATGGCATCACATCACTAACAGCCAGCTAAGTATACATTGGCCTGTGCATACATACAAACAAAAATAAGAACCTAGTATTTTACAGCTTAAGCTTCTGTTTACCGGGCGGACGAATTTTCAAATGAGCACGGTTAAAGGATTACATAGTAGATTAGACCTATTTATGGACCCTAACATTAGTGGAAAAATTGAATCTTCTGAGAGATGTTAATACAACAGTAATAAGATAAGGCTGTAAAGATCCTAAGGTATTTATGTAAATCCCATTTAAGTAAAGAAATCCAAAAAGGCAGCAAGAAGGTAACTTTATGTTTACGCAAAGAAGTAGGCTACGCCTACCCTAAAAACGATACTCCTTCCAGAGTCAGTTACAAAATCGTGTTGGCAGTGAATCAAGCCGATGTCAGGTTTATGTTAAGTGAGGCTGAGCAGGAGGAATATAGGTACAGGTGAAAATGAGGTCAATAATATTCTGGTATCTTTGTTTTCAACATATGCTTAACACATTCATGATTGCTACGTTGTTGAGGATTAGCCTTGCACATTTTAAAGAGTATATAGAGCAGGCATGTCAAACTGAGGTCCCCCAAGGGCCATATGGGTCACATTTGTATTGTCACAAGAGCCACACACAACTAATTGAAAATTATTACAGAATAGTTTTATTGCTTCAACTTAAAAACATACAATGTGCATGTGTATGGCGGCTAGTAGCGTTCCAGAATGCAAAGTAATCAAGTAGTTTAACAAAATGAAATTTTAAATGGCATCATAGACTTGTATGCAACAGCAACAAATATATTGTGTAAAAATTACAACAGTTCAAAATGAAGATCTATGTACGAACATTTAGGCCACAAGGTTAGTTTTTAGTTTGCTATATTTATATCATTCTAACTTTTAGTTCCATCATATCCGAAATAATATGATGAAGATATAAAATCTAGGGAAATAGCTCTCCGTGTCGACTGAAATCAGGAAATAATTGTTTTTATGCAGTTCAGAAACTTTTATCTTTTCGTCATCTGTCTAGAAATCGAAAAGTAAAATTTGTGATTCAATTATCCTGCCGGTTGTATTATATGGACGTGAGACATGGCCCCTTACTCTTCGGGAAGAACCTAATCTTATATCCCTTAGGGAAATATTTGAGCATAAGAGAGATGAAAATGGGGACTGGAGAAAATTGCATAATGTCGAACTTAATAATTTGTATCCTTCACCGAAGAAAGTAAGTTTATTAATTCATGGAGGGCGAAATGGGCTGGACATGTTGCGTGCATGAAAAAAAAACCACATTAGATTTTAGGGAAATAGAATTTGCGAGGTTTGGTTGGATGGAGTTAGCACAGAACAGGGTTGAATGGAGGGCTCATGTAAACGCGGCAATGAACATCCGGGCTCCGGATAACATTCCTTTAGCTTGCTTAGGAATTGTCTATTGCCATTGAGTAAGTAAGTGCCTAAGTAAGTTAGTCATCAGCATATTAAGGTATGATTTGTGTTCGTATTTTAATTTTAAGGATTTTATTAAACCTTTCTAATGAGAAGGCTAAAATGAGATGCCAATTTATTAAGTTACATTCTCTGAAGCTGTCTGGTAACGTTACAGCCTAAATTACGATTAAAATCGCTGTTTGTTTAAGACCTAGGCCTATATTGGGAACATACTCTTGTTTTCAATCTCGCAGTTGGATGTGAACCAAAGAAAGCGACAACAGTGGAAGGTGCATCGCAACATTTACGTAACACCCGCTTAAAGAAATACTCGTAGAATTGTGACAAGGCAATCTGAACTTCGAAGCATACCTATGTATAATGAAAATATAAGTTCTCACTTCTGTTTACATTGTATTTTCGCCGAGCAGTTTACGAGAAAAGACACTCTGAAAAATAAAAAGGCCTACATCACTTTTGGCGTGATTTTTGTACTTTTTAAAATCATCTTAACGAGTCTCTGACTTAAGACGGCGGAAAATTGAAGTTACGTTTCTCCATTACATAGTATTATATCCACGCGATTCATTGTGCAATAACTATGGCTCGGATTTTTAGGTACCGGTACTAAAATTTGAGAAATATTTATTTTTTATGTGTTAAACATGTAAAACAAATATATGTGGTGAAAATGTAAAAAATACATGCTAAAAATTAAAATATTTGATAGCAGATGTACCCCTGGAAGGAGTCACTAAGTATTCAGCTACAGTTACAACATGCTTCCCCAAATTGTCCATCCCGAATGATTGAAGACTGTTCCGAAGAAGTGACTTGAATTTGGAAAATGACCGTTCCATGTCACAAGATGTCTTGAGCAAGCAGGATGTTTATATTTTCTTGCATCTGACGAAATTCTATATAATCAATTCTTGCACTTATTAACACATTGCGACACCTGGCCCACGTAATTGAACATTCAATAGGTTGGATGGCGATCTGTCAAAAAATGCTTTAAAACGCTGCTTTTATGTGATTTAGGTTAAATAAAATATAAAATATTGCTCTGGTGTCAATATCCAGAATACTAAACTGAGTTTCAAGTTTATATTACGTCGCAAACAAAATATTTACCTAAGAATCCGAACTGTAGTAATGAATGAGACTAATACACTAGTTCTACGTAGGTAGTTATCAACCGTCTCAGTTAATATATTCCTTCCTTCCTCATTCATGAAGAATGCTACTGGATATGGAATTAGTAAATGCATTTGAAAGACATAATCTACATATATGTATTTTTTATTTTATTTTGTGCACGATGCTTCTTCGTACTGCCGAAAAATTACTTTTTATGAAATTTTAATTACGAGGGAGAAATAATTCTGTTGGGACAACTTTATCGACATGTAATAACTTAGTTTTTTTTTAAATGGCACAAAACACTAGACCAACAGTACACAGAGACGGAATGCATGGGGAAAGATTTTTTATATAAACACTGATAAGTAGATTATGTGGGTATTAAGAGAAAAAAAGTTCCTTAGTATTCTTTAAAGACCGAAAGAGGAACTACAAAGGAAAAAGTATACTTATATACTTATATAGCGAAATATGAAGGATGGCACAGAGTAGCAATTAGCGATACAAGAGTGGTAAGAGCATCACTGGAGAATCCAGGAAGAATTTAGAAGATGAGCCGCAGTCGAGTATTAAGATTCTCCATTGCATTTACCGCGTGTGTTCTGCACACTTCTTTCGATAATAGGGAATAGTAAAAATATTACTTACCGGTAAGTGAAAATAATTATCATTAACAGCGGTTCGAATTGGTGGTCAAGCTGGAATCTTAAAAAGTATGCCTATAATTATGATTATTACCCGGAAGTTGATGCTCCATCAAAATCTGTAAAATAAGCTCCGGAACCAATAAAGTATGTTCTATCATATAAACATTTTAATACTTTGCGTTCTCTTGTTAGCTGAATGACAAATTAAAAAAAAAAATAGTAAACGTTGTATAATTAAATTACACTATGATATATTTAAAACTTAAAATATTCGAATACAACAGATTTTAGTAAATTGAAAACTAATGAAGTGAAACGTCTTTTTAATACTATTCAATCAGTCCCGAAAACATTTGGCTACGTACTGTTAATTATTGTACAGTCGGTTATTAAAACATACTTAGCCAAATATGCTATACAAGTTTAAACTAACAGAGATATGCATAGCGTTTAAAATCTGTATTGCCTCTTTATCAAATAGGACCTCAGTTTAGGTCACGTGGCTGAGTGCGCCCCGTTCCAGACCTCCCTACCTCAGAAAAATCCGCGGAGGTAACGGGATTCGAATTCGTAATCAACAACGCTAACCACTAGACCACGCAGGCGGTCGACTGGTCACTAATCAGTCTAGGAAATAAGGATATTAATGACGATGGAAATTTTAGCAAAAGTAACAATGCAACGCAGGCACGACTAAAAAAAGTATTCAAGAAATTTACTTTCGACATTCTTACATTGAAGAGCAACACTGTCCATGAACAAGAATGCGATAAAAGATCGTGAATATGGAAAAGAAAGAAAAGGAATATGCAAGTGAGAAGACCCGCAAGAAGTCGATATCGAATGATGAATACTGCGGCAAAATTAGGAACGAAAACATCTGAACGTAATAAGGTGCAGTGCAGATTTGACCTCTTTATAAATTAATGGTGTCTCTTTCTTTGAACAAATAAATTTATATTAATGTGTACTCAACTCAGTCACGACGAAATTCACCCGACGACATGTGAAGACGTTTTCAAGGGAATGTGATCTAAAGATATTAAAGCAAAACAGAATGATTGAGGGATTAAATGCTGATAATTATCCATTCCATCTAGTTTTCCGATATTTATAAAGATAGTAGTACAGGCATGATTATCAAGTACGATAAGATATTTATTAAGAATCATGCGTATCTTGTCAGATAAACAGTTAATCCAATGCCAACATTCAAACGCTACCGATAGCTTAGATTCTGAAGTGTTCGAAACTATTTGCGAAACTTCGGAATTCCTATTTTTAGTACCTTGCATACGGTCTTGAAAGACGATGACTGTCCAACTTAATAAAGGCGTAATCTTGACTTCGAGAATGGAATGCATCTAACGTATGACTTGATTTATGTCCTTGTGAAACATACACACATATATATCGCAGCGAATCCTATAACTAGACTTCGGATTTTAATCATTAAAGATACGTGTATATACTTCATACGCGCTTCATAGGTGACACTGGTGTTTTTATAGGACCTAAAACAGTCTATTTTGACGTTAGAGCCCAATATTGCCCTTTTTAGATGTTTTTCCTTTTCTAGTTAAAAATAAGTTTTATTTTCCTACATTTTCGTTATAAATTATAAAATTTATTTTCAATTCATATTGAATTTTTAACTGTGACTCTGAAATATATGCCATACTTAGGCCTAATGGTATTTCGTCGAGATATTCCTGCTAAACCGGGGAAGTGTTGAAGAAAAATTTAAATTACCCCTGCGAATATAATCGAAAATTGAATTTTTAATCATTTTAGATTTAGTGAAAATCCTGTAAATAAAGGCTAGCATTGTACAAATCCTGTCATGGACCTGAGACGGGAACGAAACCGCTAACTGGGAACGTAAAATCAATGTTATAAGTAGGGACCGGATTTTTAGGTTTTTAAAAACACTGTTTTAGGTTTTCCATTAGGTGAAATAGTTTTTTTTTTAGGTTTTTGTCCAAAATATCGTTTTCGGGTAGAATAATTGGTTTAATGAATTTGAATGTGCTACATAGGATTCAATACATAATACTTGTAAAGTTTAACTTAACAAAATTGACTTGAATTTGAGTAAACTTGCTTTAGGACAATATTATACAATTGAAGAAAGAAAGCATAAACAATCAAAAGAAGCAGTGAAAATAAGATTGTCTCACATTTCCTGGTAACAGTATACCACTTAATATCTTTCAAGATTCTCAAATGTGAACTTCTTCCTGTTATCTCTTAGAATACATTTGAAGGCAGAAAATGTCCTTTCAACCTCACATGACGTCAACAATGGTTGTTCATACGAATATTTTAAAAGGGATACGCCGGTAGGCCTACTCTTACACTTCCTCTCTTGATACTGTCATGCTAGACGTCAATGGGTTAAACGAAACGATGGTGGCATTAATTTCAACCCGACAAAAATTGTCTCTCCGCAAAATATAGATTTCTCAACTGACAAACAAAAAAGACAAAAAGGTAGCCTATATTAGATATTTTAGGTTTTAAATCCCGTTTAGGTACATTTAGGTTTTTATACCCCATTTAGGTATTTTTAGGTGCCACAGAATTAATGTGGGTGAACCCTATGGACATGATTCGTAAAAGCGTATGATCGCTTTTTGTTTTGGAAGTAAGGAAAAAAATAGGTAAAAAACCTAAGAATCCAGTCCCTAGTTATAAGTTACTGACAATTCCATCCGGGCCAGCCTTGGGACACACATACTGGTTTTTGTATACTTCAGGTTTCTTTCTTACATTGGAAAGACTTTAGAAAACCTCGAGAAATCCTACTAACAGTATCCTGTCTGCCTACCATACATCCCACAACAGGATCGACAAATCCGAGCCCAGGCCGCCTCCAGCACTGCGCCATGGGTGACAGCCCAAACATTTCTCCCGTTTCTACGAACATTAAAAACATTTTCTTTGTGTAGCCTATACCATTATTCATTAAATAGAGTAACAGGGCAATGTAAGAGAAAACATGTTTACACTCGTTACGGAAACCTTGTCATAAAGTTGGAATATTTTCACTTACCATGTTCAGATTGAAAATATTTTTAATGCTAGGCCTAGGTTAAACCAGAGATTCAAACCACTAGGCTATGTATAGTATAAGGTAAGTTATTACGTTAAATGATTATCAAAATTCTGTACCATGTAAGAAAGCTTAAAGCAACGGAAGAAAAAAAAGTTTGGATGAAGCATGATCAATTGGCAATATAGCATGGAAAAATTAAATAAAACGAATTTCACCCATTCCTATAGGCCAGCGTTTCTCAACCTATGGTCCGCGAAGATGGTGCAGATGGTCCTCAGACATAATTAAAAAATATCATAAAGCAAGTGGAAAGTAAAGAAGTGAAATTTTTTCACATATTTCGTTATGACCTATAATTAATACCCCAAATATTAAGAATATAGGCCTTCTTTTAAAAATGGGATGAAAAATTAGGGGTCCGTAAATTTTATTTAGACATTTTGGAGGGCCTCGGGTTCAAAAAGGTTGAGAAACGCTGCTATAGGGTAATAGAAAACTCCTTAACCGCTCTCTTAAGAATCAAACGAAACAGAAGTTGCTACCGAAAGCATGTTACAGGATATTATATATATAGACGCTTCACTTAACGTACCTAGCCAGTCTATCGCAGTTCAGATGCGTGATCTTCATATCAGGGCAAATCGCTATCGAATAAATGTAGTCAAATTCTCCTTTGTAAAATAATTGTGGTAAAGCATAGAATAGAAACTAGATGGTCCTATTAGTATTTGTGCTTTTATTGTAGATGTATAATTATTACTATTATTATTCAAGAACAATAAAATAGTAAGGCCTATTAAGTCCATGTTTCTCACTTTTATGCGAGTCTGTCAATATAATCAACAAAGGTGTAGGCGTAAGCAAAGCATATTAAACATGGGGGATATTATGTTAAGAATCATTACATCAACTTATTCAATACGAATTTGCGATTTTAAAACAATAACACTACTACTGCTTACAAATAATTAACACATTATGAGATCTCCCTGGGATTCTACAACTACCCATGCTGTAGCAGTATGCGAATAGAAATATAATTAATTTCTGTTAGGGGAATTTGTATGTGCTTAAAACTCACTGGAGCAGCCATTCCCAAAAATGTGGTCCGCGGACTCACGACGATAATCCAAGGGGACCTCCACTAAGAATGTAATTTGTAAATACCTATTTAAAACGCGAAATTTTATTGTACACACACTTCATAGACCATTCTTGTTTTCACTGTTGTACAACTTACATACAGCCTATGCAACTCATGGCACAACTTGATAGTGCAAGTTACCAGCGAACTGTTAATAACTCTTAAAGTGGACGAGAAATGGCATGGAGTGTCTATTACTGCAGAGTTTGTATGGTGTATAGCCAGTTGCGAACTAACGTAGGATTCACAAACTGAAACTGATGCTAGTTCGAGTACAATGTTAGAACTTGGAATAATCATAGACTACCGACTGCAATTCAATAAGCACATAGAGAAAGTTCTCCCCCCCCCCACCCAAGATTTATTCAATAAAAATGAAGATTCGACTTTATACCTGTGTGTGTGTACCTTTTCTACTTTCACACAATCACAACGAAGCACAGAAACAAAGTTAATGTAAATACTGATCTTCGGCTTCGAGTGACCACGCTTCAACCAGACCCACAATGGTTGGTCTCTGGAAAACAGCACTACCTGTTCTACAGATGCCACAACTGTACCAAGTGATTTTTTTCAAAGTTTCCCGAGTCAAACTGTTGCAAATAATTATAAGTAGGCAAGTGTCACATTGTTTTATAATTTTTATGCATTTAGAAAATATGTTAATGTAAATGGAGTTAAATTAAACTTGAAAAAGTTTAAAGGATAGTAAATATTAGCGAACAAAGTTAAAAACGGTAACATTACAAAATTCTGTCTTTTGTTTAGGCTACTATATTCAGTGCTGTGTTGTGTTCTGTAGATAGGGGGTTCTTGGACATGCACGCGAAATGCTGAGGGGCTCTAGGCACAACAAGTTCGGGAAAGCCTGCTCTAGACTTAGAGGACTGATGAATCTGATGTAAAAAAACATAACTTCCTCTACCAAAATAAATATAGCGTAATCATAATATATTATGCATATTACGCTATTCGTATAGAAAATTTAAACAAAACCGTTAGAGGAATCTTTGACAAAATCGAACACAATATAGGACAGCTATAGTACCCAGGCAGAGAAGTTAAAAGGTGCTCGAAGTTGAGATAGTATTTGTTTATGTAATGCATGTAATAATAATAATTAAGGAATCGCGCACATTGTGCATTATCTTAACCTACCCAGTCCTGAACCCGGGGAGGGGATCTTTCACTACTGAAAAATCCCCGACCCGGCCGGGAATCGAACCCGGGCCGCCGGAGTGGAAGGCAGGCGTAATGCATGTAATACAAGGCACTAAAGAAATGAAATGCTTTTCCTACCCCGCAAACCATATTTCATGTGCGCCCAAAATCTTTATTACAAAATTTATACATATTGAATTGCCCAATGCTCTGATGAGAGCAGCTACGGGAATGATTGTGTGCCGAATTTGCAGACTATCTTTGCAAAGCATACAACCCACGACGCAAGCATATTTCTCAACTAGACCAGGGATTCTAAACTAGTAATGAAATATTTCTGTTTAAGGTTTTAAATTCGTATTTTTGAAACGGTTCTGGGTAAGCAGTACTTGTCTCGCTTGGACTGAATATTCGCCTCTGGGCTAGTGTTGCTCCAATTATAATCACAGACGATTTTTTAGATTAAATTTCGATGTCCAAGTCGTTAATTCAGTGATGTCTTGCGTCCGAACAAACGCACTTAACATTTATTGCCACTACTTAGGAATGAGGTGTCTGAGAAGCTGTTTTTTTTTCCGGAGAAGACCTATTTTTTAGTTAAAAGGAAATCATTTAATTTCATCTAGAGAGAGTTGTTACTGCCTAGTGAGTTCCAAATTAGTTGATTTCATCCGGCGATCCTCTCTTACCACTGACCTACTAACTCCTGAAAGAAGACAGGAAGAACTATGTAATTACTTAATTAGTAACGTCACTGATCATTGTAAGTCAAACGCTGACATGACGGTTTTATATCCCTTCGGATAATTTTTGCTTAACATTCCTTTGCAATCTGTTCTTATCGGAATAACGAACATCACAGTTGGGAAGTCCACTCACTGGCCGACTGTTTGGTTAAGCAATGAGGCGACTTCACAAATATGTTTTTGTATATGGTAACAATATTTGCCGTTCGTGTTGGCAGCCAAATAGAAATCATAATTAATTCAATTAGCATTTCCAATTAACTTATCATCGCTAAATGAAGCAAAATAAAGTCAGGGCTGAAGAATGGCGAAATTGTTATAAAGTAGAGTAGTAAATGCAAATGGAAAACTGCATCAACAGCAACAAAAAACAATTAACACTTAACATGTAAGTTAATTCTGACAAAAACAGGCTCTATAACATACCTGTCGCAGAAACGGAGCAAATGTTGTTTTTTTCCTTTTAAGTTTTTTCTTTAATGTTGTTATATTGAATTATATTTTTTAATTAGTGTCGTACTATTAATAGCCTACTACAATTCTTAACATACTGACAAGCCATTGATTACATTATGAGTCCAACTAGAATTTGTTTCGCTTATTAGTTATTACATTTAATATAATATACTTTAAAAAACCTTTCGTTAATTTCACTTTTCATAATAATTTAGAATTAATGCTACTGAATAAAGCTATTGTAAATAAACAGTAGTTATTCAAAACTACATACAGTATAATATAGCCTAATGATTGATAAAAGGGAGTGTTGTAAGAGTTCAATAAAAATATTGTATCAACTAGTTATTATTTTATCCCAGACCTGCATTTTAAAATTATCCAACTCATAGCCTACACAGCCACATAATTTTATTTCTAAAAATCTTTGTTTTGTCATTATAGACTTGAAAGTGGGCTCAAACGTCCGATACGATTCACCTTATTTTTCAAACTTTGATGTATTTATTATTATAATGAGACCTTTACAGCAAATAATGTTTAGCATTATATCATACTTGTAGATATACATATTTTAATAAATTACTCACATTATAACTTAATAGAATAAGTTAACTATACTAGTCTTACAGAATTCATTATGATGAAAAATCTTATATTTAACATACCGGTACATAAACGAAACATTTATTTGTTACTTCATTATGTAATAGGCGACATTCTAATAACTCGAAAAGAGCTGTACATTTATACAAAAGTTGTATTACAATTAAATTAAGTTGGAGTTTCGGTGCACAACGCAATCGGAAAACTTCAAAGATTCAACCAAAAATAAAAGGCTGAACAAATAAAATTAGGCTGTACGGAAAAAAAAAGAAAGAAAGAAAGAAAAAAAGAAAGAAAGAAAGAAAGAAAGAAAAAAGAAAGAAAGAAAAAAAAAGAAAGAAAGAAAGAAAAAAAGAAAGAAAGAAAAAAAAGCGAGACAAGATGAGTGATCCGCAGGATACCATAAATGATATAACGTAAGTGAAAATCATGATATCCCAAAACTGTAACATCGTAGGTTTCGCGAAAAATGTAGTTTAATAATAACTAAACTCATATTTTGCGTAATATGCATTTCGGCTTCCTAAGCTGCTCCTTCTACAATTCATATTCTTTTCTACAGTATTTTTCATATGAGAAGCCTTTTCCTTCACCGCCAATCACGTGTACGGGCTAAAAGACTACCGCTTGCAGTAAGAGTCTTCCCTCCGTCTCGCCGTCTCTGATTGGACCGCGTATCTATGCAGTTGAAGGACATAGGGCTTGTCATCTGCAAAACACTGTAGACCCACATCGACAAGGGTTTACGAAGTGAACAGACAGCTTCAAATGACCAACAATTTTCCATCTACAAACATAAATTATGTAAATACATTCAGCATGCATGTTCTATGCCGTACTATGCTTAACATGAGTGCATAAAAGATACATAACTTCATAAAACAGCTCTTCAAATAGTCATAATTTGAACCCGGGACTCCTATTTCAAATGGTACAGAACTATAGACAGATCAATACCCAGAATCTGAAACGTGCGTTTGTTAAAAGGAGAAATAAACCCTGACATAGCTACTAAAATAAGAAACAAAATTAACGTTAAACACTAACTTATGATATAATTAAACACAGATTTTAACATATAGCTTAAGCAAATACAAAACCATGACACATTAACGATGCTATAACAATGAGGATACTATCTCGCATGGTATTTATACACAAACTACTATATTTTGTAGAAAATTCGTGTCAGACCTTTTTTAATACAACCAGGCCCCACACTAAATCTTGGACCGAGTACCAATCACAATAGCGGGTCCCCTTTTATGTTAAAATGTCAAAATCGCTTAATTTTATAAAAAAAATAGCATAAGTGTGGTTTAATTTATTCTAGCTGTAGCCGGAAACAGTTTTCACTAACTAGCTCGAGTTTTTCTTCCATGGTTACTTCTTTTCGTAGGTCTACTGTTTTTCGTGTTTCCCAGAAAATAAAAACTATGCACACAATCATATTACTATTTACACTTTTCAAGGAAATATATACACAATAAGTTATATTAAATTTTATAATTACCTATATGCTAGGGATTGTTTGCAGTTCATTTTCTAATGTAACTTCGCTATCCTAGCATTCCTGAAGCAAACTCATTTACTACATACTAAAATCCATTTCTGAAGACACTTTATGTTGAACAGCTAAAAGAGAAAGACATTTAAGGCGTTTTTGTCCTCTGCTAAATCTCTACCAAGTTTTCGGTTGATGCAAATATTGTACTGCAGAATAACAGACAATGCTTATATTTGATTTTTATACAGTTTATTTATTATATTTATGGCCGGGTCCCTCGATGGGCGGGCCCTAGTTTCGAAGACCTATCTAACTCTCCCCCCCCCTTGTTGGGGACCTGAACACAACTTTCAATAAGAATTACAAGTAAAGTATTATATCTTAAAACTCACATAAAGCGTGTTTCAGCTTTCGGAAAAATCTCCGAAATCTTGTATACGATGGCGGCGACAGACCAGAAGCCGTAGTAGTATCTGATTCTGGTTCCACTTCTTGTTTCGTTGCTGATGCAGGAGCCACTTTTGTACTAACTGTGAATGATGATGATGTACTATTGTTTTTACGCTCACTTGTAGCTAAGGCATCCTGTATTCCCAGAAGTGCGGTATTATTAATACGATTACAACCCCAATGTACTCCTGGATCTGCCCAAATATCGTTATTATTATTCGTCACATCTGTGCTTGGTGCCATTTTTGCACTTATATTAAAAATAGTTCGACGTGGTTTTCTACATTGAATCGCATTTGACTATATTACCTTTTTAAGTGCACGGAGGCTACATTTTGCGCACTTCAACCGTCACGTTGTGAATGGAATTCACAAGACGCATTACCACAGTATTTGATTATTCATTCACATTCACACGCTTCCTGAGTCATGCGGATTTTCAATATTCACATTAAGTAAATGATTCTATTCAAACATTTAATTGACGTGCCTTAATATTCTGTAAGTATGAGCTAATTTTGTGACATAATGGAAATGTGACGTCCTTGGTAATGCGAAACATCTAAGGGCATCCAATAAATACATGAATAGAGAACCACGTAATCTTGACGTCACCGACAAATCCAATACTGTAAACGTCCGCCAAGTCCCAACTCGTCACTGTTCTGAATGTAGATGCACACATCGGAAGGCCAGATAGGTACCAAGCACGGGAAGATCCGGGAGCATATTCGCGCAATCAATGTCGGCTGGAGTCGCAATAAGCAGCAGCTCACATCACAACTGTTGCGATTATTTTGCAAACACCTTCCAGGTTCTGTCTGCGTGCAACTGCCATACCATATCACGAATAACAGAGGCCGGCCCCCTCCATCATTACATTGATTAAGTAATTAAACCATCTACAAACACTTATTGTCTCAACAGAGGAAAATACACTCGCATGTTCAATTTATCATAATACGTCCAATGTCACATTAAGGAAAAAGTTTAATCCGATCACAGTTTACAACAGATCTACAAGGAGACGTGAAATCTATAAGAAAAATTAGATGCACTATATAATATGTAATGTCAAAGTAACTGTCTTCGGTCGATTAGGTAGTGACTAGTAAGCTACATATATGAAGTGATGACAAATTAAGTTAGGAAAAATTCTCCTTTCTTTCTTTTGTTTTTAATCTATGACATGATCTCCTGGCCGATATCCGAATCTTTATCATCAACTTCATTGATCGAGTACAGGCACCATTCTGTTTAATGCAGTCAGACGAGATAGAGAAAGCGGATCGACGCGTTTTAAAGAGGATGGTGTCACACAACCATTCTGCAGGACGGTTTCGCGGCAACTGAAAGGACGAGGTTTGTTTTAAAGAGTGGGTCCCCCACGCACTCCAGTTGGGTTGCTTCATATGTATCTTTTTACTATACCCGGGCTCCAGACCAGTTATATCACTGTGGTTTCTTTTTCTTATCCAGTATTCACTTTTTATTTTACAATCCATTTAGTTTGCCTTCTTAAAGGTGCCACAGGATGTATGCACAAGACCTTCTGGCTTATTTATTAACGTATGTCATAATAGAACAGTAAGCTGCAGGTAAATAAATCTATACACGTGCAAATATGTACCATGTAACATGTGTCACTTCTATAAAGGAGACTTTTTTGCACATGAAAATCGCAGCCATTTTAGAAAAGGTGCGAATTAAGGCCAACTCTACCTCACACGGCTTCACCAATGCCTTAACCACGTGACTGATAACGGCCAAGTAAACCACTCCTCAACAAGGCAAATTGACGGGATAGACAAGGGAGGAGTTTGTTAGTCTGAACAGTATGACGTAATTATTCGAAGTGACCTATATAAGTAAACTAAATTTACATGTTTATTATGTTAAATACATGACGTTCTCTACTCGTACAATTGAAATTAATAACTGAAGCCCACACTGCAAACACAGATCAATTGTCCATTCGCCCAAAGAGTCTGGGTGAAAATGAGCTACTGGTAATTCAGGCCATAGAGTAGGCCTAGCCGGCTTCTTATTGCATATGAGAATGGGTAATATTCTACCGAAACCTCTTCAAAATATCTAGTTACTCTGTTATATCTTAATGAAGAGATTTACATCATGTTGTTTAGAGGGGCATCGAGAGAAATTTAGAACTGGTTCTGGGCGTGTTTTAGAGTTATTACTTATTAGTGTAGGCCTATTAAGCGAGAAATCATTCCCGTTGAGGCGGCGCGGAGTGTGTAAATAATGAACAATGATAAGAAATACGTAAAATGTGGCGAGCGATGGGGGCCAAAACTCGAGAAAAAACAATCTTTAGATCAAACTGAGATAAACTTGAAACTTTATAATAATAATAATAACAAAATTTTACAATATTTTACGACAGCAAACCAGGCGAATGCCTAAGCTGAATCAAGCAAATCTCTCAGCCCAGAGGAGCCATATGAATGAAGACCTGCGGGGAGGTGCGAGGATACTGTGCATGAACGTCCTCCAGAATTCTCACAAGTTGCGAGGTAAACCGGCTATAGGCTATCTACGGTCTATATTTAAAAACAGTGGTGCGCGGGCAGCGAAAATTAATGTGATGCGTTAATCCGAACATTAGTGTTCTTACACTTTCTAACCTTTTTATGACTTCTGATCACTCAGCGTAATCGAATATGATTAACAGTTTATCATGCTTCACCACTGGCGATGACACCATCAACAGATTTGACAGCGAAAACGGGATCCAAAGACTTAACGCATCGCTGGGAACATGTAGTACGCAATGGTGGTGATTACATCAAAGGCCTATAAAACTTAGAAGATTTCTGTCCTCGACCCTGAGTTTCCACTCTGATCTATCACGAAATAAGAAATTTGTGTGTGAGATCTAGCAAACGGAAAGCCTAAAGTATATCCTAATTCCATTATAGGCTACTTGATCTTGGTACAATTTGTAAAATAAATAAATAAACGCAAAAAACACTAAGAAAATAATACAATAAAAATCTCGGCACTCTTTATTTCTGATAATGACTTGCCCGATTCTTGATTACCACTTACCGTATAAGCTTATGCAACGCTCGGGACACTTCCATAGCGATTTTTACAGGAAATAGACCAATATTTAACTGATTCAATATTAACTATGATATAAAACAGTTTTAAATCTTTCTTACCAAAATATTAGTGGTGATATGAGTAATACCAATATTATTTTCCGCACTCATGTAAGTCCTTCTTTAAAACGGAATTCTACAATGACAGATTCTTCTTCCAGGCTTATTTTTCATTTATAAGTGTTCTTGGATCCAGAAAAGTCGCCCTTGACAGCAATGGTTGCGTGAAAGCATTTGTTAGAATTTCCTAACTGGGTATTTTAATTACAGCCCAGTCAAATTAAACAAATCGAGTGAAAAAAAAAACAGGGAGTTTTGAAATTTGGCATGGTTGTTCGTTGGTACCTACAGTACATCATACTAAAAGCACTGCAGGGTGGGGTGTGAACGGAGGTGGGGGAACTGTTTAAGGAGGGAGGCACATCTTTAGCTATTGCGAATTTACTAT
This sequence comes from Ectobius pallidus, assembly GCA_964059195.1. NCBI lineage: Eukaryota > Metazoa > Arthropoda > Insecta > Blattodea > Ectobiidae > Ectobius > Ectobius pallidus. The sequence continues at coordinate 79,914,119 of CAXKWD010000006.1, forward strand.
TTTTAGAAAAATAATCCGTCTGGATCTGTAAGTCGAATCGGAATACAAAAATGACATGCACCAATATACACTATCTGTACAACACTCAGCGAATTTGCAGTTTTTGAAAAACAGAATGTTTTTATTATTATTAAAATTTGTGGAGTCGGATCCGCCGAGCAGCGTTTACCTGATCAATAATTCAGATATTTAAATTTTGATACGATTCTGGTTTCTAGGGGTTTTTAAAAAGATATCTAAAACATACACTAAAATGTTTAAAATAGGACTTCAAAAAATATTTATTTTCTTTTTTAAAATGTTTACATTAAAATTTTCACAAAATTTGTGATGCAGACTATTAAATAATAATAATAATAATAATAATAATAATAATAATAATAATAATAATAATAATAATTCGGTTTTTCAAAAACTTTAAATTTTCTTAGTGTTGTACAGATAGTATATTATATTGTGCAAGTCAATTTTTATACCCAATGGATTTACAGAATTAGAAGAATTTATTTTACTAAAAATAGTAAATTCCCACTAGCTAAAGGTATACCTCCCCCTTAAAAGTGGGGTCTCCAAGTTCTTTTTTTTTTTCTTTTTTTTTCCATTTATGTTCGTAGCTATGAATCTTAGCGAAAATTAGGTCTATTCCATTTCCTAAATTAAAGTAGATAAAATTTCCTACAAAAAAAGGTCTTGTTCGTCTTTGTCGTAGGATTATACTTTCGAAGTTATAGAGTAGAAAAGTTATCGGCATTTAAAAAATTCGCCAGGTATTGGATATTCATAGTTACATTAAACAAAAACAACACTGAACCAAGTACAATTAATCACTTAAACATTCTTATTTCTTCGGGCACATCCTCCTATTCATCTTTGTCGTAGGATTAATAGTTCTAAAGTAATGTCTTCGCCTATAATTGCTATGTTATCCTTACCCACATCATACGATGCTAGTACAGTACCACCCTTAATAAACGAGAAAACTACAAAATATCTTAGTCCCAAGTGCATACGAGAACTAGTGAAGTCTAGAAGTGAAAACATGAATACAATACACAAATACACAAAAATGAATAGGACCTTTTTTGTTGTTGTAGGAAATGTTATCTACTTTAATTTGATATAAGAATAATTTTCGCTAAGATTTGTAGTTAGGCCTACGGACATAGTAGATGCAAAACATGTAGAAAACCCATGCGATTACATTGATGAAAAGGCATTTAGGACGGTCATTTATTTGTAAGCAATGGGCAGACAAGATGTAAAATAACAGCCATAGTCGAAAATCAAAAGGCTGATAAGCATTCGAACAAAAACTCAGGACGGCGCAGAGAGAATATCCCAATAATCTTAACGCATTTGAAAATAAATCTTCTAATGTATGCCAAGACCAACTTCGCACATAATGCTGAGAAAACACAGAGCCATATTTTATAGACTCGGGTTGACTTCTAACACAATATCCACTACGTTAACCTATGCTTAATGATTTTTTGATGACGGGGCGTTAGATGGTTAAGGTTATTATCTGATAACAAGTCTTGACGCCCATTTTATTTCTGAACAGAGCTTGCAAGAACATTGATAGCCTTGGCTACATTAAATATTTACCCAAACATGTTAAAAACGTTCTCAAACATGATGTAGGCTACACTGTTTATAAAACTTGAGATGATGTGCACATTAACGACTTTAACAATGGTGTTTACCGAAGCCTTAGATAAAGCTTAACAAATCTGCCGTCTGACTTTTATATCCACAAGATTTTAAAATGTTCTAAGATCTACGTTTAAAGATGAATATTGAAGTCAAATCAGATATCTTATAGTTTGCTCAGATCGCGATATGCATTCAAATTAAGGGACAATGTTTTGGCAGGAAATTAAAAAATGTAATTACCCAAAGTGCAAGTGCAGCATTAATATAAAATAAAATCAGATAAATTGATGTAACAAAGTGCCAGAATGGTTTTGTTTAATCAGTGATAACTGCAATTATGATATGCAGAAAATAAGTTATTTTTTTAATCGATTTCCGAGTTAAGCTCCAGATCGATTCGTTAAGCAGGGCTTTTGGAAGAACAAAGGTCTAGTTTGATAAGCATATATGAAGGAATATGTGCGTAATGTTATTTGTCAAAACTACCTGTATTGCAACTTCCAAAGCCGTATATGACCACTATAAAACAATATGTTGCCATGAGAACTGATTTGCATTTGATAAATTCTTTCTAATATAGTGCCATAAAATAGGCACTAAATTTGGCAATACTCCGGTACCGGCCAACCGATTTGGTCCAATATCAATAGGCTTCTTCCCACGGACATTATAAATGCGTACACCAAGTTTCATGAAAATACGATAAAGCGTATTTGAGTTATCGCGCGAAAAGATACACGAACAGACAGGCGGACATACATTTTCCCGTCCCCCACACAATCTCATAAAGTACCATTCTGGCACTTAATAAACTATACAATTAAAGTAACTGATATGAATTAAATTTTCAAAAGCTACTTATCTGTTATGCACGTTTCATGCCAATCACAAAAGTATAGTCAAACACTGATTTCTTTTTAGAATGTGCATTATCACTACCTATGATTGCCCCACAGATCATTTATATATTTCGCAGTTTTACCGATCAAAATGAAACTAATAATCCCACAAATAAGACTGAAAAAACTAACATCAACCCATTTTTAAACGAACAGTTATTTTTAAATTAGCGGCAATATCAACACACTAATACTATTAGCTATTTACTACTTAATTTACAAATTAAATGTCAAATGACGGGCATGAATTATACAACAGCCTAGAATATACAGTATATTATAATGCAACATGTTGTCACTCAAAATAGCCTTGACACAATTTTTATCTCCTGCGTTAATAAAACCGATGTCTTTAATCAAAATGGAAATCATATTGCCAAATAAGTTGATCGTAAGTACTGAAAAAGCATGGTACCTCATCATTGAAAAGATAAACAAGAGAATATCATAAATGTATACAAATGTGAGTCACAGCTGGTCGGAGAAAACCTAAGCATTTTGAATCATAGATTTAAGAATTTGTATGCTAAAGCAATGAAATAAATAAGGAACATGGCCTGAAAAAGTATGGTGCAACGAAAGGATTGCTGAAGTTCCCACGGAGAAAAGCTACTTTTTTGTATGTAAAAAAAGGAGAGTTATAGGCTCAACAATTAAGAAGTCTTCAAAATATTTAAGGTGACACAACTGAAGTTGTGTGTTAAAAATGGTCAAACTTTTACCCTACACAATTTTTAAACTTTTCCATCGGTCTTCAAAACGTGAGCTTGAAGGAGGAGTTTAAAATAACATGCCTTATGTTGAGTGAAACATTTCCTTTTACCCTGGATCTGTTGTAGCTTTAACAAATAGCAAAATTGTTATTTCTATTTCTATTAATAATTCCCTAAGTTAACTTTTTTTAATCCAGAAAAGGAACCTTTAATCAGTGAAAAAAGAGCAAACTAAACACGTGTGTTTAACGTACCTCTCTACAAAATAACAACCTTCAATTGCCAAAATGTATTGCAAGGAGGCATTTTAAGTAAAACTATAAATAAATTAAATGAGCTCAGAAAAAAGGGAGCAAAATCGGAAATATCAAATTTCGTTTCAATAGGCCTATAAGTACCCTCAATTGTGCGAATGGCTCAGTTTTTGTTTTGTATGTTTATATTTAAACATTTATTTATTTTTCTTAAAAAAAAATAAAAAAATACCTGAGCTCTTCATACATCTTAGAGTAGGCCTAGAGCAGAAGATTTTCATATTCTATCACTTGATCACGTTTTTTTGAAACCCTTAAATTAAATGGTCAATACAATTGTCTCTATATAAAGTACAGGACTGTTAGAAAAGGAAACTCGTACCCAAGTTAAATTTCTATCTTTTCGTATGCTGCTGGAATATACGTAGGTCTATGGCTTTATTACTTGTCAATAGAATAATATCGTTGTCTTCAGTGTTTTGCAATATATGAATGTCCATTGTGGGTACAGATCTTCATTAACTTTGCATTGCAAGAATGTTAAAATCCAAGATTTCATAACCTTGACGATTAATCGGTAAGGTATACTTGAATGCTACACACTAATGCTATTAAGAAAATCTTTTCCAGTGTATCGTATAGGTCTCCGGCTATTCATTAATTTGGGAAAACTGTAATTTCTGACACAACCGAGTTTAGATAAAAGTCAAATCTACGTCTTTACGCATTTTCCAGTTGTGAATCCAACAAAATATTAACATATTTTATCAATAATATCTTTATTATGTTATTGACACTGGCATGGCGAACATTATGCTTCAAGACACCTACTTATTATACAGTATTAATATGGGTATATCAAATATATGGCGCAATGCAAAAAGATGCCATCGATTATTAAAATAAGTCCAAAAATAACTCTGTCCTACAAGAATAATCCTTAATATAACGCATATGGTATATACCGTAAGCAAATAATATTTCTCTATCTGGCCAGTAGTACTTGTGACAATAAAATAATGAATTAAAAACTAGCAGTACAAAAATAAAATTTTTATCAAACTTAGGCATGCCCTGTTGACGAATGTAGAAACAATAATAGCCAAAACAGGATTCAGATCCTTGTAATTTGGAAACACTGGTTTTCTATTCATGAATACAGTCTCACCATTTAAGTCGAAACAAGTTTCTTACGATTAAAAGTGTGATATATGGCCTCTATAATCAACATGTCATTAATTATTATTAGCAGTATATGCAAAGACAATGGAAAGTGATTTATGCAACCAGAACGCGTCACGTGCAAGAGCAAAAATGATGCCAAGGATCAAAATGAACATTTTTTTTTTTTACAAATAATTAACATTAACAATTTGTACAATCCAATGAAAATTCAAAAGATTTAAGACAGTCATTGGACTTGTACAGCGCCAATATAGAGTACATCCAAGAATTACAGAGTTTTCAATACTTTAACAGGGGAAACTCGCTCGCTTGAAAATATATTTTTAGACAACAATATTCTAATATTAGGCCTCAAAATCTTTACCCTCTTTGAAATATTTGAATTTCGTTATATGAAACACATAATGCTCCAAAGAATAAGTACTGGTACACAGAATGATAATCCAGTGATGAATTCGTAAGAAAGAAAGTAAAACAAAATATATCCGTGAACAAGTATTCCAAACATATTTATCCTCAAACAGCTTTTTATCAATGAAAATCTACAGGGATCGAATCCAAAAAGCGAAAACTTTAGCTTAGTTAAAATCGAGATTTAACTCAATTAATTAATTCAAAGCTGCGGAAAAGATTTCAATATTTGACAATAACTATAAACTTACCCCAATATTAATTCAATTCTGTTGCATACAGAACCTTTTCTTAATAAAACGCGAAGTTTTAAATCAAAACGTACCGTTATATAGTGCCAATTCCATTGTAGCGAAATCATAGAAAACAACTTGGACTGAGAAGGGTCATTATATTTCGTCTCGCACGAAGTGAAAATTCGTAGGCGGAGACAGAACTACACATAAAGACCAATCCAGTTGAAGATGTGAGGAGAGTGCTTGCCAAGATGCGAAATTATTAAAACTGTGGAGCAAGAGAAGAAAAATAAAGAATGACGAAGTACAGTTTCCAGTTTGTCAAGTCCAAAAATAGCTCTGGTTAATAACAGTGAAATCTTACCATTTTGCGTACAACTACAATAATAGAACTATAATACTTCTTGAATACATAAACTTTTCTACGTGAATTACTTGAAGTGTATGCCTCTATAATATGGATGAGATATAGCACCTTACTCTTCGGGAAGAACATAATCTGAGTGTCCGAAAAAAGAGTGCTTAGGAAAGAATTCGGGCCTCAGAGAGATGAAAATGGAGACTGGAGAAAAAAGCACGATGACGAGCTTCATAACCGGTAATCTTCACAGAATATAGTGAGGGCAATTAAAATACGAAGGATGAAATTGGATGGACGTGCTGCGCGCATGTGGGAGGAAGGATATATCTAAAAAATATTGACTGGGAGATCCGAAGGGAAGAGACCACCTGGAAGACCAAGACGTAGGTAGGACAATGATAGAATAGATTGAAGGGAAGTCGGATTTCCGAGGGATGGAGTTAGCATAGAATATGCGGGCTTATGCAAGCGTGTCAATGAACCTCTGTGTTCCATAAAATAGACAATATTCCTTTATCTTGCTTAGGAATTGACCATTGCCATTGATTAAATAAAAAAGAAATAACCATAATTATAATCTTAACCGGAAGTAATCTTGGGGGGGGGGAGGCAGCCGATGCGTTAAGGCTGACAACCTTACCATCTTCGTAGTCCGAATATCTTAAAATCTGGAATCCTCAACCTCCCGGAATCTTAAGTGTTTCCATGGCCTGTAAAGGGAACACTTTACTTTTCTAGGTTTTAATTCTACCTTGATGAAATTTTGCACAATTAACCTTTGGGCCCTTCTCCCTTTATGTCGGTCACGAAGCTTCTTTTTCCAGAATTATTCGAATACCACGAAGATAAGAAAGATAATGGTCATATAAACCTTTCAGCCAAAGACGGAAGGCTATACGGTTCTAGGCTTTGAAAATACGAAGTACACTACTCCATAAGTTTGCTATGAAGTACAAGCAAAATACCAAGACAGTGCGATGCCGGGCCATTTAAGATGGTAAAATGCAGTATAAAGCTGATAGGAATTGACTACCTTGTAGGTAGCCGATGCTTAATTCTGCCAACACCACCACTGTACGCACTATTAATTTCTCATACATTCTTCACTTGCACGGGCAGCTCTGAATTTGTCATGATTAGGGATCGGATGTTTATGACTAGAGACAGGCACAATATGAAGAAAATTTTGCCAAAATATGAAATTTATTTATGCTAAATATGAAATTATGAAGAAAAAAATTAAAAATATTATGAAATGCAATAAATCACCAATTTTATCATCTGAATATTTGTTATTTGATTTAAGACAACACACAAAGGAATATCTACCATATTCACAATGAGAGGGCAAAATAAAAACACTAGTTAACTGGTAATTAATACGTTAAATATTCAGAATATTCTATTCACCTACATTTTTCACATCACATCAACTAATATTTATTACAATAAGATAAAAGCAGTTTTTCAATCTTTTCTAGCAAAAAGTGCATCTTCTGTCGGTAAGAAACGTCTGAACTGTGTGTGTGTCTTTTTAATTTTCATTTTTTTTAATGTATAATGCTATTTGTGTGTTGTTTCAGCTGAAACTTTGTGTTTGCAGATACCAGTATTAAAAAATAAATTAATAACAAAATTATTATGTAATTCAGTCACCCATTTGTTCAGAATAAAGATAACGGCGAAAGCCAAATATTAAGTGCACTTTAAGCTCCGCCCACTCGATCACTCAATATTCACATTTTGTTTCTCAGGGAAGCAGGTGACAAACTATCCTTGTATATTGTCGCCGACACTCCCGACAGTACCAAATATTAAAAATGCGAGAGTGCCCCTTGTAACAAATATTAAAACTGCTACCGAATATTAAAAATTCTAGAGCACCCCTTGTACCAAATATTAAAAATTCTAGAGCGCCCCTTGTACCAAATATTAAATGCGAGAATATGTGCCTCGTACCCAACGGTTTGTCAGCCTATTCATCCTCGAAGAATTCGCTAGATCACGGCATAAAATGAATTGCTTCACTGGGGGAGGACTGGCCGGGATATGTCTCATGCGAAGATGCATCTTATATTTGTTCTTTCCCAAGATATCAAATGTAGCGTAAACATAATTTGAATGTTAGTACAAATTTGTCTTTAGATAATATTACACAGGTAATAAAAAGGACTATATTCCATACTTAACACTTTTGTTACAAAATGTGCACATAACAATCGTTCCATCTGTTTTAAAACAGTTTAACTCTGTCACCAATTGCACATTCCAGATATAGGCACACGATCCAAATCACCACGAATCGCAAACAACACATAAATGAATATTCCCACCTACCTGCTAGTGAGCTGGTTCCTCTAACTGTAAACATTCCCTACCCCCGCCCTTGCTGTCGAGTTATCTTTTGGAATGCAAGGAATGTGACTACTTCCAAACAAACGTAGAAATCCTATCCCGTTCATAGTGGAAGTAGGCTATTATCAGAGTGGAATTGTGTTGGGTACCTCTTAACACTTAGAAAGTGTTGCCAAATTTCTTAGCTTTCTGGAGTTTGCCGTATAGGGATTTGAGATGCGATTCCCGGAAAACTTTTCAAAACATTTCAATAATGTGGAAAACTCGATTTATTTGTCATAGAAGTATTAACGAAGGAAAAATTTGCAAATCATACAAAATATGAAGCTTTATGAAGATTTTCACGAAATATGAAGATTTTACCAAAATATTATGAAATATGAACTTTTTTCTTGCTTGCATTGCCATCTAAACTTCGTGATTCGTAAAGATCCGAGTTTTCAGAGCGCTAGTAGCCATATTTTAGAATATGAAATTTCATATTTTGCCTGTCTCTATTTATGACATGTCATATTTTTATCCTGACCTCCAGTCTCGCCACAAACACAAATTAAACATGAATTGCACGTTTTTACCCTAATCATGCCCGGTTTCTACAAACTAGTGAATTACCTATGGGTAAATTATCCATGGACAAATTAGTTCCATTTCACCCACAATGATATAATGAGCAAGGCCTTGGAGTTGTACAGTTAATTTAATTCAGAAGGCTTTGATTCTCATTGTTTAAATATTACTATTGATCCTATGAAAGGTTAAATTTTATCCAGCCATCCATGAAAGGATAAATTAACCCGAAGATTTACCCTTGGAAAGATCTAGCCCGAGTTTGTAGGAACATTTTTTCTGTCATTTTCATATTTACCTAGAGGACATTTATCTAGAAACTCGCCACAAGTGTATGTGATTGCTATCTTTAAATTATTAGTGTTTGTGTGGTGTTATTTTTGTGTAAATTCTGTCCATTGGATAATTTACCCATAGGTAATTCGCGAGTTTATAGAAACCGGCCATCAGAGAGTTTTTATTTCGCATATAAAGTAATATTTCGGTCATTTTCGTGGTTTTGGTCATATTTCAGTTATAAATTCTGTAAAAGAGCACAATAATGCAGTATGTGCACTAACACTGTCGAATAAATATTTTTCCCCCCCCGAAAATGAGTCACGAATATGTTGGTTTTACTGCAAGTGAAATGTGAAGGGACAGTAACAAGTAATAGCACAATTACCTCTTCCTCCTTGTTGTTAACAACTTCAAACTGACATGTTTAAAAAATATTTTCAATTCACATTTGCACTGGTATCTGGAAACTAAACAGATTGAAGTTCTTTACAAGTAAAAACTGTAAATCACCTGTAAAATTGTTAAAAGGTGATTAACTGATTGAATTGATGTGATGTAATAATTTAGTGTCATAAAAAAAACTTTTTAAGTTGGAACATTTATTTTTAGTAAAATGTTCTTTTATGAGGTTCATATTTAGGATTTTTCGGTCATATTTAGTAATTTATAAGGTCAGATCTGCACCCATATTTTCCACCTTTTTAGGTCATGAACACCCGAACACTAGTCATGATTTTTGTGCAGACTATTCCATTCATACGCCGCGTGTTTGATATTGACCAATAACGTTTGGAAAATTTCTCGGATATAGACCAATCACGGCTGTTTATCTTACAACAGTGGTCTTCAACCCGCGGCCCGCAAGCGGCCCGCCGTGTATATTTTTGTGGCCCGCCGAATGATTTTGTTTCCAAACAAATAGGAAAACATTGCAGCACTGAAGTTGGCCAATTGCTTCGGCCGTAGTAGGGAATTCGTTAAGTGGCAACCCTGATGCTCAAGGTCACTCGTAGCATCGCAACCCACGCCAGTGTCATTGTCTCAGTCTGTTTCACCTATTTCTATTGTCTGCCCGCAAGTGAATGTTAGTTTAAGTTTAGTGAATAATGGCTTCGTGTAGTAAGAAACGGAAGATTACCGATGAGTGCCGAGTGTTTCAAGAAAAGTGGATTGATCTATACTTTTTTGTAAATATAAAAAACAAACCAGTTTGTTTGGTTTGTAATGAGTCTGTCTCCGTAATGAAAGAGTACAATTTAAAGCGGCATTATGACACAAAGCACGCTTCCAAGATGGACGCAGTACAAGGTCAGTTTAGATTGGATAAGGTGCGAGATTTAAGGAAAAAACTTGAGAATCAACAATTTACGTTTACTCGGCAAAACGCCGAAAGTGAATCAAGTGTTAAAGTTAGCTATATCATTTCTGAACAAATTGCTAAGCAATCAAAGCCATTCACAGATGGTGAGTTTGTAAAGCAGTGTATGGAATTGGCAGCTGAAATCCTATGCCCAACACAAAAACATTTGTTTTCAAAGGTTAGTTTATCTGGGGTCACAGTTGCCAGAAGAATTGAGGAGCTATCTCAGGATATTGAAATCTCACTTAAAGACCGTGCTTCAAAGTTTGTTTTTTATTCAGTAGCACTTGATGAAAGCACTGATGTTACAGATACAGCTCAGTTAGCCATTTTTATTAGAGGAATCGATCAAAATTTCTCTATTACCGAGGAAATGGCAGCACTATTTCCAATGAAGGGCACTACTAAAGGCACTGATATTTACAAGGCTTTGACTTCAACTTTAAACCGGTTTGGCCTAAATCTGGATAACTTGAGCGGTGTTGTAACTGATGGGGCCCCAGCAATGACGGGAAAAAATGAAGGTGTTGTAGCTCTGATTAGAAAAGATGCAAGTGAAAATGAAAAGTTCATACAATATCATTGCATTATCCATCAAGAAAATTTGTGTGCAAAAAGTGTTTGTTTCAAAGATGTCATTAAAGATGTGACTAAAATCGTGAATTTTATCAGATCACAAGGACTGAACCACAGGGAATTCCAAACCTTCCTTAGTGAGATGAATGCAGAGTATGGTGATGTAATTTATTACACAGAGATTCGTTGGCTCAGTCGAGGAAAGTTTTTAAAAAGGGTTTTTGATTTGAAAGAAGAAATCTGCATGTTCATGGAGAGTAAAGGGAAGGCAGTTCACTACTTCAAAGATCCCAGTTGGATGGCTGATTTTGGGTACCTAACTGATATTTCAATACATCTCAATGACTTGAATATTAGGCTACAAGGGAAGAATGCTATGATACACAATCTCTTTGATCAAGTTGAGGCGTTTGAGAGGAAACTTAGTTTGTGGAAGAATCAAGTACAACAAGGCGACTTCACACATTTTCCAACACTGTCACAATGTGAAGTTCAAAACAAAGAAAAGTACAGAGAAGCACTCTCCATGTTACAGCAAGATTTTAGCAACAGGTTTTTAGACTTCAAGCAAAATAAAACTATGATGAAGCTTTTTTGTGCTCCTTTCAGTGTTAATGTGGAAGACTATTCCGGAAATATACAAATGGAACTTATTGACTTTCAGTGCAATAGCGATTTACAGGAGAAATTTAAAAACTTTGGACTTCTGGAGTTTTACTCATTGTATGTTGAAGGTGATCGATTTCCAGCAATCAGATCTCATGCTCTGGCCACAGCATCTCTTTTTGGCAGCACTTACATCTGTGAGCAGCTATTTTCAAGAATGAAGAACGTGAAATCGAAACTGAGAAACCGTATCTCTGACACTCATTTAGAGAACTCTCTTCGAATTGCCACATCTGACATAAAAGCTAATGTTGACAGATTAGTAAAAGATAAACAATGTCAAATTTCTCACTAAACTACAAAAGTCACAAATTTGATGTTTTCAGTTTAATTTTGAGTTTTATAACATGTTTAAATATATGTCAAGTAGACCTATATTGTTTTCAATATTGATGTTTAATACAGTTATCAACAAATATAAAATGTTATAACAAATTCATGTAAATTATTTTAACCTGAGACAAAATTCACACACATACATATACATATGTATATATGTATATGTATATACACGCTTAATCAATGCGGCCCTCCAAGTCCTCCGGGTCATTCCATGTCAAGTGAACCAATGGAAAAACGTGACCACCTCCGATTTTAGTCATACTTGGTTGTCATGAAGTACCACCTGAGATATGTTGAAGTACAAAATATCAGATTTTTATGTGTTGTAGTTTTCCAGTTATACCCTTCTGAAATATGGAAAAAAACCAAATTTTCTGCATAAGTGCAATCACAAAATGACGCATAAATCAAGCTGGAATTGACATAGATGAGTGGGAAAAGTATCAAAATGTAGCTTATATTATGAGCTTTAATTTGATACGTCACACGACTACTTTCGAAAAAAAATATTTTCAAGGTTACCCAAAAAAAATTTGAAAACTGAATTTTTCAAAAACCTATATTTTGAAAATTTTGAAACAATTCTCATAGAAACATACATATTTCAGCATCATGTCCTACAAGTTTTGATAAGGGATCGCAATGGGATCATATTTTTTTACATTTATAACAAATACTATGCACGCTGGGTAAGAATATATGACACAGGAATATTGCACTTAATTCTAAAATCCATTCCTTTGTCCAGGGAGTTGTTTACCAACATGCATATACCAACTTGTGCAAGTGGTCAAATGGGTATGAGTAAACACAGTCTGCAAGCATGTGAGTCAGCCAGGGAATGCAAGTTGTAACCTGTTGGACCTGGCTTCAGTTGTGCCTTGACTCTCATGCAGTGTGCTTCCTTTCTTCAAAGGCTGTACAAAGACTGTATTGCTGCATGTAAAGTAGTGGGTTCAGTGATTAAAATAGGCATTGTGTATTTCCCCAGTATGGCTGAAAAAGTAAGTGAAACAGCAAAGATTTTCTGCTGCAACCCTTTCAAGAAAGACAGACATCAGGGTGTGAAAAGAAGTGTGAGGCCTGTTACTGACTGGATGTGTGACATGTTTGACACCATTGTGGTAGGTATGAAAATTTGTGACAGTTGTAGGAAAGAACTATCAAAGCAGAAACAGGTTACAGATACAACAGATGACTGTTTAGTACCAGTAGCCAATACCACTAGGCCTACTAATGTTGATGAATCATTTGTAGCTTTAGATGTTACCTTAGAGTACCTTAATAAGTCTCTAAGCTCTCTAGAGGAGTCACCTGTTGCTAAGAGGAAGTTGCAAATGAAATCATACTGTGATAAAAAATACAGTAAAATAAAAAAATGTTTGACAGAAAAGGTACTAACAGCAGCAAGTACAAATACAGAGAAAACTGTTGACCATAAATCAGAATCATGTGAAGTCATTTGTCAGCTAAAAGAAAAGTTTCAAGAAGAAAATATAAGTGTTAGTGAAAAATTGCAAATTTTAACAGTACTACCTAAAAGCTGGTCATGCAGTGAAATACAAAATGAATTTCAGGTTAGCAACAGAATGGCAAGAAAAGCTAAAGCATTGGTGAAAGCGAAGGGTATTCTGGCAACACCAAATCCTAAACCAGGAAAGGTTTTAAATGAATCTGTGATTGAGAAGGTAATAGGGTTCTACAACAGTGATGATGTCAGCCGTCTTATGCCTGGAAAAAAAGACTTTGTTTCTGTGAAAACGGGTGACAGTAGTAGAATTCATGTACAGAAGAGGCTAGTGATGGGCAACTTGAAGGAAGTGTACGAGCTGTTCAAAAACAAAAATCCTACTGATAAGATTGGATTTTCGAAATTTGCTGATTTACGACCTAAACATTGCGTCTTGGCTGGAGGAAGTGGTACCCACACAGTATGCGTTTGTACAGTGCATCAGAATGTTAAATTAATGCTACAAGTGTTGAAATCCAAACAAATTACACTGAATGATGGCACAGATATAAGTAATTATAATTCCTGTTTAGCGAAGTTAATGTGTGAAGAGCCAGGCACAGCATGCCACCTTAATGAATGTCCTTCATGTCCAGGTGTAGATAATTTGAAAGATGAGTTACAGTTGCTGCTAGATAATGAACTGGTGGACAACATTACATACAAGCAGTGGGTTTCTGTTGACAGATGTAATTTAGTAACCTTCATCAAAACTGCAGATGAGTTTATAGAAACTTTGTGTGAACAGTTGTTGATTTTGAAGAGACATTCTTTTATTGCAAGAAGACAGGCAGAATATTATAATCACTTGAAGCAGAATATTGGAGTAAATGAAGCTGTGGTATGTATGGACTTTGCAGAAAATTATTCGTTTGTACTACAGGATGAAGCCCAGTCTTTTCATTGGAACAATGATCAAGCAACTATTTTTCCTATAGCAGTCTACTACAATGATCATAATATACACTACAAAAGTATTGTATGTATCTCTGAATGTCTACAGCATGACACCACTGCTGTTCATTTATTCCAGAAAAGGCTTATCTCTCATTTGAAGTTGGAAGTAATTAGAGATTTGAAAAAAATTTACTACTTCTCAGATGGTGCAGCTGCGCAATTTAAAAACAGAAAAAACTTTTCAAACTTATGCCACCATGTTCATGATTTTGGAATTGAGGCAGAGTGGCATTTCTATGCAACAGCCCATGGGAAAGGAGTATGTGACGGTCTGGGTGGTACTGTGAAAAGACTTGCAGGAAAGGCAAGCCTACAGCGGCCATACGAGCATCAAATCATGACACCAGCACAGCTGTTTACATGGAGTGAGGAAAACATCGACTCCATGCAGTTCTTCTTCTTCAATGAAGCACAATACAACAAAGAGGAAAAAATACTTGCAGACAGATTTCTGTCTACAAAAGCAATACCAGGCACACAGAAGTTCCACAGTTTCATCCCATTGTCAGATAAAGTGTTGTTGACAAAGGTATTTTCAAGAAGTGAACAGTCATCCACTTTTTCAGTGTTAGGACCACGTGTGCAACAGAGGCTGAAGCTAGCAGAAGTAAAAGGATATGTTACATGTGAGAACAACAATCATTGGTGGCTTGGTGTAGTTGTGGACAAAAATGAGACAGCACAGATAGTGGAACTGATGTTTCTGCACCCTGCAGGTCCTTCTCCATCATTTACTTTCAAAAGTGACTGTCCAAATAAACTGACTGTGCCTCTCTCTCAGATCCTCACCCTTGTGCAACCTACATGTCCCACTGGCCGTAGTTATTACCTCTCGAAGGAAGAGATGGATGCGGCAACCATGGCTCTAGAAAATTACTGTAGACAATAAATTCACGTTTTTGTCATTGAAGAAGGGAAGGTAACATGTTTTCTGTAAGTTTTTCTTTTTGATTGTAATGAAATTTTAGAATTAAGTGCAAGATTACGGTGCCATATATTCTTACCCAGCGTGCATAGTATTTGTTATAAATGTAAAAAAATATGATCCCATTTCGATCCCATAACAAAACTTGTAGGACATGATGCTGAAATATGTATGTTTCTGTGAGATTTTTTTCAAAATTTTCAAAATATAGGTTTTTGAAAAATTCAGTTTTCAAATTTTTTGGGGGTAACCTTGAAAATATTTTTTTTTCGAAAGTACTCGTGTGACATATCAAATTAAAGCTCATAATATAAGCTACATTTTGGTACTTTTCCCACTCATCTATGTCAATTCCAGCTTGATTTATGCGTCATTTTGTGATTGCACTTATGCAGAAAATTTGGTTTTTTTCCATATTTCAGAAGGGTATAACTGGAAAACTACAACACATAAAAATCTGATATTTTGCACTTTAACATATCTCAGGTGGTACTTCATGACAACCAAGTATGACTAAAATCGGAGATGGTCATGTTCAAAATTGACAAAAAATTGGTTCACTTGACATGGAATGACCCCTCCATGACAATAATTTGGCCCTTAATTAATAAAAGGTTGAAGACCACTGTCTTACAATATTCTTGTAGGAATCGCGAGGACGCCGTTTTGTCGTGTAAACCCGTCTGCACGTTACTGGACACGTAAGCATCAGTGTGCAGTGATTAATACGTAACATGTAGCCATTAAACAGCACGAAACTATATTATTTTATACAACATAACTTGTTTGGAAATTGAAATAATAGAACTGTACATTGATTAAAAACACAATTTCGATTCGGTGCAAGACAGTTCTTGTGCTTTTATTCTGTTCTGCTATAAGCTTACCTGAATGACGTTAACTATGTCTTAAATGCACCATTGGTATCCCTGGTTACAACATGGTAACTAGAATCGATTCATGGATGGTTGATTTATGGTAGGCCGTGATCTTGTAACTGTTAGTTTTGTTTTTATACAACAAAGCACGAGAGTAATTATTATTTGTATAATCCAGTACATTTTTATTCGTGGAATATTCTTAATAAATCCAACTCGAGTTGACGAGTTTCATCAGATAAATTGCGCAGTCGCGGATCTATCGATAAACTCGTCTACTCTCGTGGGATTACCTATGAGAAACAGCGTTTCGGATACTTCCATCCAAAGACATCCATCCTCTTGTGGATTCAAGAGTTCCACTTTGCTAGGCTGTAATGCAGGTTTGCCAGTTCGTACATTTAATAGCTAGAATTAGATATAGAAGACAACAGACTTCTGGTGCCTGGCAGAGTTGTTGTAACATATGGTTGAAATTACACGAATATTATTGCTGAAACTATGAAATTATTAATGTAGCGCCGCATATAATATCCGGACATAAGTATCTGGGATATGTATCTTTGGGACTGCCAGTTGTTCGTAATGTTGAGAACCAATTCCATTTTCACGGACATTGCGATAGGCGTAATCAGGAAGAATCGAACATGAACTCGGGCGGATCTTTCATACTCGACTATAATGTACAAGACGACTTCACAGAAACTTTGGAGTTTTACAGATATACCCGAGCGTTATGCTATTCCATTTTATATAATTATTATGTTTTCATGCTCGAACATGCATGCATGACTCTAGTTAACGACTCCCTACTTATGACGTGGGATGAGATGACATGAAGACAACATGCGGTGCTATCCGGACATATCAGTCTACCCATAAACCTCCCTCTAAATCCCTCATGTTTACCTAGACCATGGGTGCGCATCTGTGGCACATCGTGTCACTGTGCGGTAGGGGAATTTCTGCCACTACAGTCGCCCTTGACGTCAGCATAAAGCAGTTTCGACGTGACACTGAACATGAAGAACAGGTTCCTTACGTCACAGCAAGGGATGGGGACTAAAACGTTTCCCCTCAGTTGCTCACCTATGACCTAGACAGACCCATTGCTTCTTGAGTCCCGGAATAATAATCTGCCTCACTAAGATGTTAAGTGGGACAGGTTATGATACTTATGAAAGACATGGTATTATTTTTACCAGGTACTGAAATGACCATTGCCAGCCTGATTCAACCCGAAAAATAAGAAGCATAAATATAATATATCTTTAACCGAAGAGGTAAGGAACTCTATACAGTAACATCACCTTGTGGAATATACAAGACTGTTAATAAGTAATACTTCCATAAGCCTTTTATTTTAAGAATGGTTGTAACCAACAAATCTAGCATGAGAAAGAAAATAACATTAAGGCGTTTATTTGAAATGGTAATTTAATATGGCCTCAAATGTGAAAATGTTCGGCGGAAGCCTCTTTCTTGTAGCTGGTATCATGTAATCGATGCACAGTAGAACCCAAGTATTTTTTTTACACAGAATTAATCCTACAATGCCTAAAGATGAATCCTTTAACAGAGATACAGCAGGTCATGCTGCACAGTTGACGTCATCCCTCATCCCCAATGCCGCGCGATTCAGCGACGAGAGACAACCCTCCTATTTTACTGACTAGCTTCGCCATGGAATTTACCGCAGCAAATTGAGTACTCTCAAGAGCTCTCTGCATTATGCCAGAGTTCAATCTAGCGTGAAATTTCATGGTTTTCGAGGATTAATGACAATCTAGCTTGTATCAACTTCCGATAAACAGTTAACATGATAGATATATTTTGTAACAAGTATACGTATCTATGTAAAAAATAAAGGAATCAAGTAGCATAAAAACTCAGATGATTTATAAAATATAACTGATTTCACAGGATGTGCCAAAAATGCATTTACAAACTTTGGGCTGAGTTCCTTACACCAGAACAAGAAGAAGACGAAAAAACGTTCATATAAAAACGTATCCTAAAATCCTTTGTTTCCGAGTTATTAATGCAAGTTTACGTCCAACCGCATTGCAAGGTATATTCCAACAACTGAAGTTTGTCAGGCTCGGTTGCATAAAGCTTCAGCCACCTGTTCTGTACATCTCATCAGCTGGATAAACCCCCTCCCGCTTCCGAAAGCGAAACCGCTCGTTAGACAGCCATCTGTCAGATAAGTGAGTTGAGCACTTCGTTAATAGATGGAGACACGATGCAAACAGTAATATCAAATTGGCCACAGCAACCAATGGGAGTGATTCTTGCTATTCTATTAAAAATGGCTGAATTTTCTGTCTGCTGTTTTTTCTCTGATAAAAGAAATGTAAAACGTTAGAGAAACTTCGTCGATTTCGACTTCGAGACTTCTGCATTCGAGAAAATGTCACCCATCACAATCTGAAAATGTAATGCATAAAACGTAAGACATTAATTATAGCTGATTTACCACTGGGAAAAGAATGCTTCGATTTGTTCCCAATTCTTAATGATGGCCTATTTAACGATGTGAAAGGCAAGCTTCCAGTTGTTCCTTATTCCATATGATGGTCTATTTATCCATAAGGTCAATGGGTCAATCCATACCAAGTGGTCCAGGAAAAAAATAATCAGTTGCTTGACCATCTCAGAAAAAATTTATATTTGCTGGATGAATTCCCCAATGTTTGGTAGTTTCAAAAATATTTATTGTTTATTGTTTTGAAACGGCAGCCATTTTTGTTCCAGGCCGCATGCGTTTTTTGGCATTTGTAAGCATCTGCATTTTTTTAAAATTTTCAGTAGTGGATTGTCCTAAGCCTTTCAGATAAAATGCATTTAGTTCAACACACTCTGGCCTACAAATTAACATCATTATCACTTAGCTGAATGTATTCTTTAATATATTTTTAATAGTTCAAAGTTCTCAGCTACAAATTAAAAAAACTCAATTTTTGAACAGTATTTTTCCAAACAAAGAGTGACTTCTCAGCTTTAATATTTTTTGTGCTATTACTCTGTATAGTATAGTTACTTTTTATAGAGTATGAATGGTGTGCATCTTACACTTAAAAAATTACACTATTTTAAAAAATGGATTTTTTGAATTTTTCCATTTTCTGGCCTGCAATATCTTTGTTGGGGGACCAGATAAAAATCTGAAAATTACACAGTTAATAGATCTTCAACCATAGGTAATTCCTTTTATATGTTCTTCCCAGAATTTAAACATCTCTTGAGGTGTTATGATATGATTGTCATCGGTCCTCTGCAGGTCCTATGTTTTTGTATAATGTGAGGAAATTCAAGAAGTCTATGCCAATGTCTTGAAGAAAGGTTCAACACTTGTCAGAAGATTAAAGGCACTCTATCTTTTCATTGTTTTGTACCCCATTCACACGACTTGCTGAAGTGTAAGATCACATCAATATCGCCTGATAGTGGACTTCATCAGTGTGGAAAACTTGTACAACTGGCTCTTCAAAATAAAGGCATAGTGGCTTGTGTTTACGATGAACAGTGGTGGATTGCCGAAGTTGATAATATTGATTGTCAAAACCAAGATGTGCATGTTTTTTTTTACCACCCTCCAGGACCAAGGACATCTTTTTAAAAAGTTGAGAAGCTGTCTCCCATGGAATTTACAACTGTGACTGGGCGAACTTTAAATCTCACACCCAAACTGAGTGAAGAAATTTCTCAAATGTTCAATGAGCGATATACTAAAAACAAATAACATGATAACACTATACTGTAAGTAGTTGGCTCATTTTCAATAAAAAAAATAAGTAATCATAGATATGATTAAATTATTTACTGTAATTGATATATTTTATTCCATTAGCCTAGATATCGCAGATGTCAAAAAACGTATTTTTGACTCATGTTTATAATTTTTTTTTTCCATACTTCCAATTGAATCTCAAAATTGTAATTTATACTGAAGTTTAATATCATAAAGATCTATTAACTGTGTAATTTTCAGATTTTTATCTGGTCCCCCAACAAAGATATTACAGGCCAGAAAATGGAAAAATTCAAAAAATCCATTTTTTAAAATAGTGTAATTTTTTAAGTGTAAGCTGCTCACCATTGATACTCTATAAAACGTAACTATACTATACAGAGTAATAGCACAAAAAATATTAAAGCTGAGAAGTTACTCTTTGTTTAGAAAAATATTGTTCAAAAATTGAGTTTTTTTAATTTGTAGCTGAGAACTTTGAACTATTAAAAATATATTAAAGAATACATTCAGCTAAGTGATAATGATGTTAATTTGTAGGCCAGAGTGTGTTGAACTAAATGCATTTTATCTGAAAGGCTTAGGACAATCCACTACTGAATAATTTTAAAAAATGCAGATGCTTGCAAATGCCAAAAAACGCATGCGGCCTGGAACAAAAATGGCTGCCGTTTCAAAATAATAAACAATAAAAAATTTAAAAAAATATTTTTGTGACCACTAAACATTGGGGAACTAACCCAGCAAAGATCAAATTTTTCTGAGATGGTCAAGCAACCAGTGCTGGACCACTTGGTATGGATTGACCCCAATGCTTTGACAGCCTGATCCTTTTCCGAAAATCAATATCGCCGTAGGCCTATATTTCGGATTATTTCTTTCAGGGGATATTTGTGCTGTACAACTTATATATCTAGGTCTAATTATCGTCTCACGACGATAATATCAAATTGGTCACCTGTCAGGTACTACACAATACTGCATTTCTTCCAGGGAGTTTTTGCTTCTATACAGACCTAGGCCTTATAGTCTTATACGATCTGCAATGAAGATGAGCAAAAAGACGATGGTATGAATTAATATTCGCGCTATAAAAAAAGGCAGTACGTTGTTCATAAAAGTGTTACAAGAGAAAATGAGATTAATACCTGTAAATGATGGATACATTAATAGCCTAGGCTATAACAAAGTTCATCTAACCGATAATATACAATTTTTCTCGTGTTATGAATTACTTCACAAACTCGAATTGCATAGAGATTCGTTTAATAAAATATTATGTACTAAACACTAAAATATGGAGTATAGAACCACGCAACATGGGATGTGATTGTCAACACAATTCACAAGGTAAAAGACTGACGGAAATTAAATTGTTCATAATTTTTCACATGAAACTCAGCAACATACGTTAAAGTTGGAGGTAATACCTAATCACGTTCTTATTTTGTTTATTCGTGGAAAAGCTATATCTGGTACCCTTAATATAACTGGAATATTATCAATATTTTTAACGACAAAATTTCCATAAACCATAGCAAAGACCCACATTCTATGTGAGATTCTCGGCACTGCTCAAAAAATAAACTAAAATAAGAAAGGCTAGGTGCAAAATCCACACACACGTTCAAATAAATAAATCATGTGCCAAATAAACTTTTTAACTCTCTCTACATCAGAGATAACATTTTTCTTGAAGTGTTCGC
The DNA here is from genome assembly GCA_964059195.1 of Ectobius pallidus. Classification (NCBI taxonomy): domain Eukaryota; kingdom Metazoa; phylum Arthropoda; class Insecta; order Blattodea; family Ectobiidae; genus Ectobius; species Ectobius pallidus. Next base: position 79,935,709 of record CAXKWD010000006.1, read on the forward strand.
TGTAACAGGCCTTGGAGGGCATAGAGTTCCTGGAGGGTGAGCTTCCCGGAACATTCATAAAAATCCAGATAACTGTAGATAATATCCAATTAACTACGTGCAAAAAGCACAAATATCAGTTAACTGCAATTAATTGGTTATCCAGTTATTTGTTCCAGTTCTACTGCCAAGTTAAGAAAATAGAAAACGGGAGTCTCGCCTTAGAATGCTGAAATGACGAAAATACTACATTAATGTCTATTGGAAAAGACTAGTAGGTAATAATCAAACAGTTTTCAAGAAAGTCAAACAGGTTAACAAATTCTTAATTGTATTTATCCGAAACTATTATTATTATTATTATTATTACTACTACTACTACTACTACTACTACTATTATCAGTTTCGGACAGGCCTAAATAGCTACACTACTGCTGCAATTGCTATAATATTTAAACTCAATGGAAGCATCTTGTAATAATGAATTACAGAACTACCGCAGACCCGTGGCCATAATCGTTCCTGGAATCCGTCAAGAAAGAACTATACGTGCAGAGGATAGTCTCGGGTTCGGCACTATTATTATCGGTTAACGGACATGGAGAAAGCGTGGGCGTACATCTGGAGAAATACTTACTTTCGGATAAAACTTATTCAAGCTCTTATCCATCTATTTCAGTTAAGAATAAAGTGGTACATAAACTACTATAAAATGATATTTTTGATGCGGTAATATTAGTAGCATTGACCTGTATTTCTGAAAGAACAGGCTACACTATAATATCCATTCACAGCGAATGAAAGAAATCCTTGCAAAACAAAATTGAAACACCACAATTACATAGTACACAAGGTGAATAGTACCTCAGGTAAGTAACATACTGCTAGAAGTGATCAAGTCGTTACCTTTGAATATTGTAATTATGATGACTGGTGAAGTTCAAATATAATTGTGAGCGACATCAGCCTTCGTCCAATGTTAATATTATTATACTTAGCACAGGAAACTACCTTAAGCAACTGGTTTCACTAGCGCTACGAAAATTCAAGATCACAAGATCGTGCAATAAATCCAATAGCCTACCATGACGCCTTGTCTGCACTAACACCAAAGAATGTATTCACACAATAAATTTTAAAAGTAGTTTTAGCTTATGTAATTTTTTCTGAGAGTGGACGTAACACTTATAGTTGGCTATACATGTTACATGCAACGAACGACTCATATAAAAATATAGCTTTTCACAAAGTTAAATTTTAACAAGCAAAATGCAACAGGTAATTAGGCTACACAAATTAGGTACAAACAGACACAATCTTTCACGGTACTGGGCTGCCTAGTCAAGTTGAATGGTGTGAAAGGTTTAGGTGTCCAGAAGATACAGTGTGTTTCACGTACGAGTTGGGCAATCATGCAGGTTTCTGCGTCGCGGCGGTCACAGCTCTAACTCCCGAGCGATGGGGTGAAATATCTACGAAAATAAAGCCGCTTACAGTGTAATGATTCAGGTTCTCGTATTTACAGTTAAAATTATAATGAAAATAACCGCGTACTTCAAAACGAGATATGTTGGAAATGTCCTCTTGCATCCAGACAACACTGGCACCTTTTTAGGAAATTTGTTATTTCACGCACAGTAAGCTCATTTTCCGAGAAAGAGTTAATTTCTCTTGTGATATTGTCTTTAAATTATTCTAATGTATGAGGGTTTGACCTATACACTTTATTTTTCAAGTTAAAGTTCGGGTGAAATATCAACGTAACTGAGACCACTAACTTTGTAATGAAACACTAGAAGGACTTAAAGACAATACCAAAAGAGTAATTGACTCTATTTCGGAAGCTGAGCTTATGCCCGCGAAAGAAAATTTCCTAAAACGGTGCCAGAGTTGTACGGATGCAAGAGGAGGACATTTCCGACATATCTTGTGATGAGGTACGTGGTTATTTTCACTGTAATTTTAACTATAATTGTGAGAACCTATCATTACACCGTTAGCGGCTTTATTTGCGTAGATATTTCATCCGATCGCTCGGGAGTTAGAACTGTGGCCGCCAGGACGCAGAAACCTGCATGATTGGCATGAATGACCAATTCGTACACCGTAGAAATGAAATCGTCAAGAAAACAAAAATGTACTACCTGAAATCTTTACCACTTTACCAATTTTAAATCATTCATTAAACCAGGTAGGTTAAATGATAAAGTGATACTTTGTAGGCCTATAAACTATGACACAGAATTGTTAAGTACAAGATTAGAAAATCGAGGAATCGTTTGATAAGACAAGCCGGAGGGGAGTGTGTTTTTATATCTTCGATATTTTCTACTGCACTTAACGCATATGTAGGCCTACTGAACACCATATTTTCGACGACAGCGATTTAGCGAATGATAAAAGTGAAAATAATTTAATACAACAGCTATGAGCTGTATTGAAAAGTCATTTTAATCTAGCTGACGATGGATACGATTGATTATATTCCATGTTTGCAATAATAAATAAATCACAAGTTAGAGGCTTTCATAATATAAACGATCCAAGTTGCCTTAACGGGACTGGGTGCAGGAAGTTCGAGTTTCCACCATGGTAGAATGATCGGGAAATAGATGAAAAACACTACCGTAAAAATAATATTTTCCATACCATTTACACAAAATATTTCATGACCCGTTTCCAATTCAAGGGTGACGGATAAATACGACCATGGTCATGTTTTGTTAACTGAAGAATTTAAACTTTTTGTCTTTGAAGTCGCTAATCTAAGTTAAAATATTGTGAAGAAAATAAACATTAACTAATAGACTATCAACTTTCTTGGTCGAACGGAATCAAACTTGCATTCTGTCTGTATTAACTCCAATGAAGCAATCGGCATTTCTTAGAAGTGAACACGTAGTCATATTTCTTCATAACATATCAATCGGTTTTATTGATTTGATCTTTAGTTCCATTTAAGATTCTTCAAATATTTCATACTTCAATAAACAGAAGACCTCTTATATGGACAGAATATAATTTATTTTTTAACATGGTTCTTCTTTAAGAAAGCTGTGAGGTAAAACGGATATCAAGCTTCTACTAGGCACTGTAAGGGAAGGTAGGCCTTAGTGAATTTGAAAATTCTAAACTAATGCTGTTAGGGCCATCATGTTTGTATCCTCACATGAAATTAAATAAAAACCTTGGAACGGGCTATGGTGTCCTTGCACGATTTTGAGAATTTACATTATCAGTTAAAATTAACTCTGTCTATGAGCAAGTTGTATACAGTGCAGTGTGCTGAAATGAAAGATGCTAAAAATAATACATTGGGAGTAGAGTATATCCTATATCGACTTTGCTCATGACTGAGCGATGGCACTTCAAAGATGAGTGCGATTACTTTGAAGTAATACACGCTTTGATTGGATACGTGTAATTCCGAGCATTTAATTTATTTACAATATAAAAAATTACGTGATCAAACAAGGTTATTTACGAAATCTCATTTCAAAATAGGTTTTTGTGTAGAAGTTACATAATCCATTCCAATAACTTTTATTTCCTCTTAATAATTCGCAACGTACTTGATAGTTCGAAAAGTATTTCCAGAAACGGTTACACATCGCAACTGCTGTAAGTGAATGTAAGATCTTGTGCATATTATTAAGGTAAGCAATAACAACTGCATTTATTTATCTGGTTTACTACCAATCTTGAGAAGCTACACCTAAATAATAATAATAATAATAATAATAATAATATATTCACCAACTTAATTTCCATCCATTACTCTTCCGGTTTCCAACTGTCACGCTCTACAACATAAACATACATTTTTGAATTTTTACTTACTTTCTCAAAACTTGATCAAGTCTATTAATGAAACATGGGATAAATCAAACGAAAAGTTAAAAAAAAAAAAAAAAAAAAAAAAATCACAAAGAAGGAAAATGCCAATCCAAAAGTTAACAAACATTTACTACGATGAAAGTATAACGATTAATAGTATACAGAGATAAAAATCTTCAATGTATAGGTTAAAATACTACCACTCAAAATAAAAAAGAAGTGCGTGCCCAACATGAAGTCACCGGATTTCTAGAGTGTAGATATAAGGCAATCGTTCGCCGTGACCACTTTAGCTCTCGCCGAAGATTCAAATAAGAGACTATCCAAATGAATTTCAGTACCGTACTTCACTCGCATTTCTTAAAGTAGATATTTAAATTGCGGTCCCCCTGATCTATGAAAATCTATATATATATATATATATATATATAGAGAGAGAGAGAGAGAGAGAGAGAGGGGGGGGGAGGGGGACCACAGTTCGCGGTAATTATTTTCTCGTAATCAAGTAATGAACGAAGGGTAGCAATCGAGTAATTCGCAGTGAGGGTTGGTGCTTTGCCTTGTATGCATACCGGAAAAATCAAAACATGTCACCAGCATGGTTTTAATTCAATGATGGCGTGCACTCACAGAATTGAACATTTGGGATATTGAAAACCCTCACGCTATACGTCATCGGCGAGAGCTAAAAATTGTCACGACGAATAACAACCGTATGCCCGGTGACGGACGGTATGAACGATGGAAGCTTTCTTTGGTTTGCATTGGTGCAAATATAAGAAGAATCTAAGCGAACCACTGGCCTAGGAACCCTGGGTATAATAAATAATAAATAAATAACTGGAGAATGTTAGTACGAAACAACACACAAACTAAATAAACAACACAAGGCATAGAAAAAAGACCAAAGTTCCTAAATTATCGTTCCGAACAATAGTAAAAGATAAAAAAATGTCATACCGGAATATAAATGATTGCTTAGGATTAAATAGAATCCTTTTAAGGGACTATAAGCTGATATCTTGACTGTGTCTCGAAAAACAAAAAAAGTTTGAAAGCTATTACCACTCATCCATTTTTACAGTGACAGTTTTTGCTAAACAATCTATAGTAAGCCTAAGCAGATTGTAGCCTTGGGCATGTATTTGTTACCCTACTATTTCAAGACATCCCAATTCCATCCTCCTGAAAGTAGTTCATTTCGTACACGCGTTGAATTAAACAGGTCATTTATAAATTATAATGATTGATGTAAGTCAGGATTATTATTATTAAAAAAAAAAACACTCCCCTATTTTTTATGTTAAAAGATTATACGCCAACAATGTGATAAATGATAATTATATCAATATTTTCAAGTAAACCCATACAAAGTGCTGGAACGATTTAAAGTAATAGCAGTATTAAAGACCACCAAATATTTAGAGAACAATTTTTCTAGGAACCGACATTAAAACCCACAAGGTCAATGCATTTTTTTACCCCGTTAAGATCATCATCTCCCCGACCACCGACCATCGTTTCTGGAGCATTTAACTCCTCTATATTGAATATTATAGTCGTTTACCAGAGCCCGGATTTCTAAGCGAAATGCATATTTATTTTCAGACTCCTAAACATAGTGAAAACTGTTATACTGTATTTCGTAAGACACTCTTTGCTTGAAGAACATTTTTCATTTTACAAATCGGTCTACACTACAGACGCACCCTTCATTCAAGAAAATATGCGGATGACCATCCTTACATACTGTAACAGCAGTGAATAAGATAAGATTTCTACAATAGCCTAAAAAAAATCTTTTGAATGCCTAAAAAACAAACTTTCGACAAAATTCTACAAAAATGAAAACGACTACTGTATATCAATAAGCACGACAATGTAAGAAATAAGCACCAAAATAAGCAAAAACAAAGAAATCTTACCTTATTCACTGCTATTACAGTATGTGGTCGTTATTTAAAATTGACCGACGAACTATAACGCAACCTTTCATGGACACTTTCTCACTTATGGTCACTAAAGCAGAAAAAAAAAATTCGACCAATGTTTCTAAAATTTGATATGTTCAATATAAGCATAGGGAATATCGTGCAAAATTTCAGCACAATGTCTTTAAAGTTTCGATAGTAAAATACTGTATATTTTTGTTTCAATTAAAAGTTACGTAGGCGAAGTGTTTACTTATTGGACTTGTGGGAGAAAACGAAATTTTTCCTATAAAATTAATGCTTAACTTTATTATTTAAAAAAATATAAAATATCAGTACATGAGGGAGTACTGTAAAAATATACCCAAATTTATGGGCGCAAAGACTGCATGTGCTGTAAAAATCGCATCAATATGGTGAATATTTAATAGCCTACAAAAAAAAGTTTACCTTGAATACCTGAAAACAAACTTTCGACAAAATTCTATAAAAAATGAAAACTACAACTCTATTAGGTATGCAGCATTTAATATACTCACTTTTTAACTAAGATCCTAAGTTTGATTATGAGAAATCAGTTAGTAACCTGTACTACACATATTTCAGATGCAATATTTGATAAAAATTGTTTCTCCAAATGTTTTAAGTTGCAGATACATTTAAAACGTATGTATAACTATAGTACAATGCACAGAACATGACAAAATCCATTTAATCTCTCTATATATAAGAGGCTTTGTCCTGACTGACTGAATGGATGATTGACTGACTGACTTAATGACAGAGAATCAACGTAGAGCCTAAACTATAATAGGTAGAGACTTGGAATTTTGACAGTATCTTCGTTTCATAATGTAAGTGCTCACTAAGAAAGGATTTTGCAAAATTTTGATTTTAAATGCCAAAAATAAAATGTTTTTGAGTATACTTAATCCCTTTTTGAACAGAATTATCAACTCCAAATCACAGTTATAAATGATATGTGACTTTCACAAATTAGAAAATCTATAAATATAATTCATGTTGTAAATAAATATTAAAGAATGAAATCCACGAAAATAATGCAGTCACAAAACTTTCTCTACCCTGGACATAGAGAAAACAATACGAGGTATGGTAATATGTATATTATTATATCCCAGGTTTTTGGGGAGAGAAGCATGAAAGTGATATTGCATTTCTGTTTAATTTCATCCCCAAAACGGTTTTATGGTAACATGAGAGTGAGAAAAAATTATTCCTTAAAGACAATGCAATTTTATGTTACCGGAATTTATGTTTCTTCTTATTTGAACCCCTACCAGGCTTGCTGTGTACAAACTATGGGATGCAGAATTCTACATCCTCTATGAGCCATAAAAAGCTATATCAAGCGTTTTCTGAGGGAATAGCTCGAGTGGGATAAGCCGTTCTTCCTATTTCACATTCTAAATACCTATATAAGGACCTACAATTTAAAAATTGAAAGTCCTTCATAAGTTAATTTCCAATTACAAAATAGAAAACCCTGGCGACGCCGGGCGTTTTAAGCTAGTATGTGTATAGGGGAAGTGAGATAAGAATAGAACAATCTGAAGGACATTTCCTGAAAACTTAATCCATCATAGTACGCCGTTAACCTCGAATTAGATGAAATATACAAAACAAGCCTTGGAAAGTGAATAAAACACAGCCCGAGGAGAAATACGTCACGATAAGAATAACAGCATGAGATGCTTCATGATGGATGGACATATCCTAACATGCTACTGGAATTCCTTTACTGAACATTTTTAACGCCAGCCTACTTAGTAAAGGATATCAACACAAGTGAAGAAATTCTGTTGCGAGATTCCTGAAATGTAGGCTTCAAATAGGTAATGTATTTAGGCAATGTGATAGTCATAGGTAATTCCACGAGAGTTTACGAGTTTATCGACAGATTGTATAAAGGGTGATCCTGCTCGCGGTGACAGATCATTAGAAGCTGCAACTGCAATTACATTTTAAACAATCATGGCATACTGTTGTGCATGTTAAGGCTGGCACAAAAAACCTATGAAAGCACACATCCACCCGTTAACAGAATACTGAAACAGTTTGTTTTCAGTTTTATTTATTTATTCTCCCAAATATGAAGCATTTCAATTTACTCTTCAAATGCACTACGATGTACCCTATCAAGTTATTACTCAGAACACTTTGGGAATGTCCGGGAAGGAATGCAAGTGTTATGACTCTGTAGCCAGACGCTCTAATTTACTGAACAAGTGAGATACATGCAAGGTATGAACCAGGAAAAAAGTTTTGAAATACCTTATGGAAGAAGCAGTAAATACCATTCAACTCTGTACTCGACCAGGGCACTTTACTCTCTTTTTGAATAAAACAAATAGGCAGTTATGCCATTGTGAGCAAGATAGCCCACGGAGGGACAATCGACGCATATCGATCGTCTCGCCATCGGCGATAGTCTAGCTCAGCGGTTCCCAAACATTTTTGTCCTGGGACCCATTTTCACATAGAAATTTTTTTCGCGACCCACTACTACATAACGATAACCAATATAGGCTATATAAATTTTTTTCGCGACCCACTACTACATCACAATAACCAATATAGGCTATAAAAATAAAGCACATGTTTTTTCATATGCCTTTCAATAGTTTTGTGTTCAAATGCCTTATATTCCTTATATTGAAAACAAGTTTAATTTTTCCCGCCCTTTTCGCGACCCACCGAAATTGCTCCCGCGATCTACCAGTGGGTCGCGACCCATAGTGTGGGAACCAGCTTCATGGACTTTTCATTCGATCAGTTATATCTTTTTACAGTAATCTCATTGCTATAATTATATGGCATTATTAATACTGTACGTATTATTATACGATATTTAAAATGCTTAATCACTTATACAATTTCACGTAGGCGCAATAAAATGGAGATGAAAAAACTACATTTTATTCATGTAACAATTGCTTCATATTTTGTAAGATTTAAAGAATTTTCCTTCCATTAACACTTCTATTAGCAATATGTATTCCATGGATGCAGTTTTCAGGAATCACATCTGAAATCCCCAAGTCACTCATTCTAACAGCAAACCAATCTGGCAAGACTTTCTAATTGTAACATTTACAAATTTTCTGTAAATCCAAGTCACACATTCTATGCATTCCAACAGCTAAGCGATCTGGCAACACTTTAAGGGTAAACTGGAAAAGTAGTTTCTACAAAGTTTTCTTTACTGTTGGAAAAGAATCCATCATACAGCACTCTTCTTCAGCTAAGTAAGGTGCTTGAAGGTAAAGCAGCGAAATACCAAAAAAATATTAAGCTGTCAAATATATCGCGATCCAAGTATGCTCCCATTACATGATGTCTGAAGCGATCTTTCTCATCGTACAAAACAATTTATTCTTACTGATAGAAGATTAAATTTTCTGCCTGAAAAGCCTGAAAACATGCTTCTATCATACTGCAACTAACATGTTGCCACTAACAACTGGATAGAATATTGTAATTAATTAACTTATTAATTACCAACTAACTAGTGATTTAATTTGTTCTCTCACAGTAAATATAGTTATCCCTTTGTGTGTTGATTTAAATCAAGATAAAAAAATTTAATGATAAAATTAGATTGTGATTTATTGTATTTCATATTTATATCATAATTTCATTTTTAACATACATAAATTTCATATTTTGGCAAAATTTGCTTCATATTGTGCCTGCTCTAATAATATATAATGACCAAGTAAATAAAATCTGCTGATGGCATCACTCCAAGGGGAAAAAACATTCCAGACCCTCTGACCCTTAAGGTTTCGAGAAGAGCACTACAGGCCTATATAAACTATATTTTCTACTCCTTTTCTTTGTAAAGGGAACCGGCCCATTTTAAATATATTCGAATAACATTATGTTTTGATCTGTTCCCTTCATTGTGTAATTTTCATATTGTATGTGTTTCTGTTCTTTTTAAAGTTGTAGTATTAGTTTCAATATTTTTAGTATTATATTAAATATCTAATAATAGCATTGTAAAACTGGTGTAATTAGCATAAGATAATATTGTAATTGGACAATGAGCCTGTTATATTCTCAACATAATAAATACATAAATAAATAGATAAAAATAATTATATTTCTCATTAATACATACACACAATTTCACGATAAGTAAAGGTGCAGTAGGTTAAGATATACTTTAAGTGTTGGCTGCGTGGTAAAATAGTTACGGCCCACGTGCAGATTTTTGTTCTATGCTCTGGTACATCTGGAACTGGAGAATAAAAAATAACGATCAGTTACTTGGGAGGCATCATGGTTAGCTGGTGGGTCTATGACGTACATTAGATCTCTCTCTTTGCTGAAGTAGCATCGACCTCTTTACCTTGGCCTACTCCCTACGTTGTTATCCCGCCGACCAACCCACTCCATCGAAAGTACTCATTCTTGTGGGCAACTCTCTTATTCGCAGACTAAGCCACCCATCGAAAGTACTCATTCTTCTGAGCAACTCTATCAAGGCGTCTTTAGTCTGTCCTAACACCATTATACAGATGTTAATGAACCAGATGGCTAAGGTATAAAAAATAGTAGAATACAGGATAGTGACTTAAAAAAATAAAAACCCAGAATTAAAGTGGGAGAAAACAGAAAATATCATTAACTGTGGATTACAAGAATGCTTATGATTTCCTGCAGGCTCATTCTAACATTTCTACACTCGGCTATCCCTGTCATTTCATAACACACAATTTGAGAAACTGCCCTGCGTTAATCAGAAAAGAGATTGTGTACCGTAATACTTATCCCTAGAGTTTAAAGATCGTACATTCCAGTCGAACTGTCAAACAAGACTGTTCATAATGCCTGAATTGTAGATTTCCATGAAGTACTTCAAGCCCAGTAATGCTTTTCAGTTTAGCTGTGGAAGATTCATCGTCACAACACAGTTTTTCATCAAGATTTTACTTAACTGTCAACTTAACTATTCCACATTTTTATGATGCTACAGTCCTCCTAAACGTATACAAATGGTTAATATATGGCAAAGGGAAGTTTACAACATACTTAAAAAAATGATTCAGCCCGTATGATGTTAATTAATCTCCTACCTCTTATTCATGAGAAGTAGGTTATAGCTTTCAGAAAACTCGAATGATGTATTGGTACCGTAGAAAATCCTCTTATATTTATTAGCTTGAAACATTTTTACCAGATAACCTCCGACAGCTTTCAGGAGAAGTCCGAAACCATGAGACACAAAGCTGCTCCTAATATAACGGGCTAGAATTGAAATAAGTGTAAAGTATTGCTTGGAAATATTTTATACCTATAATTTGAGGAAAACAGTAACATCACACCGTTTCACACCGAAATACAAAAACAAAACCTTCAATGAGAACTGACCTAAAAGGACCTATGTCATTATTGTTCTGAACATTGTAATTCACACATAAACATTATAAACATTGTATTTAAAGGACACATAAACCGCACATAAGGGCATAAGGCGATCCGTTTATGCACCAGGTCCCATGTACCTATAGGATAAACAGTACATCTTAAATTTTTAATAAAATAAGATAAACTTTAAAATGTACATAAAATTGACAGATCCTAATAATTATGTTAACTGTTTTCTTTGCAGTCCGGCTCGGATTTATATAATTTGCATGAAAATCATCGTCCCCGCTCGGCAGTCAAACGTCGGCATTTCCTTTTGTGGTCTGCCGGATTATATTATTGTTTATATTAACAGTAGTTTTCACTCTCAAAACCAAGCAGGTGGCAGACCAAGTCAATCTAATAATAATAGTAATTTAACAAAACAAACAAACAAACAAACAAAAATGGTTCTTCGATTCTCGAAAACGACTGAGACATAACACTTCAACATGCGGCTATTAACGAGTGTGTCCTTCTTGCATTAAACAAACCACACTTCAATGACAGAACCGCTGGTGACCAGGCCCAACAAGAGGGAGGGGCAGCCGGGGTTGTAGCCCCGGGGCCCGGCCGACCAGGTTTTATTCTTGAAGAAAAATTACTATTTTTGAAAAGTAAAAGCAGAAATCCTTTTGGACTCAACAGTAGGCCTCACTAACGTTCGGCATTTAAAATCATAATTTTCAAAAGATTAAACTGGTACGTACACATAAAATTGTTCCTAATTAGGACATTTTAATGTATTTTTATGTTTCGTGCCCGGCATCAGTTAACCGATTTGGTCCAATATCAATAGGCTTCGTCCCATGGGCGTTATAAATGGTATAACAAGTTTTATGAAACTCCGATAAAGCGTATTTGAGTTATCGCGCTTAGAGACACACGGACAGACAGACAGTCCTGTCTACCAGACAACCACATAAAGTACTGAATAATTATGTAATAACATTTCATAATCTTTTTGTTGCATACTTTATAAAGGGCGAGTTGGGTAGTGAATTTAATATTTGACGGGAACCCGGAAAAATTTGTCCCTGGGGCCCTTGCTTTCTTTTCACGGCCCTGCTGGTGACGATGATAGTAAGACGACTATAATCGTCTGGAGTGTGCAGGAATTCTGTTCTGCAGGAGCGCATTTACATATCTGTAAATTAACAGACATAAAACTGTCGCATTTACGCACACATAACTGCAATCGACCTGGGTCCGGATAGAATCCGCAAACACCTTCCTGTGTGATCATCTATTTTGAAAAATACTTGGTGAAGATAAGCTCCTGTTAATGTCAGGATACGGAATTCTGTTATACCTAGTTGGGAACTGAGAATAAGTAGGCCTAATGAAAGTTTGCCAAAACAGATTTTGTATCAGTAATAAATTCAGAAATGCCAATGTCGTATGATTTACTAAAGAAGTGTTTTTTTTTCATTACAGTCTACGGACAGAATAATTACATTTATTGACAAAATTCTACAACTAAGGCTCTTTTCACACTGGGTCACTTGTGACGGTGACCGGTGACCGTCACCGGTGTTTGGCTCTTTTCACACCTGGGTCACTTGTGACGGCCACCGCTAGTATTGCCAATAGTAACTACATCATAAAACAATTTGCAATCGCTTTTGACATCCCAAATGGCAGGTCGACATTCCACCTTACTTATAAAATCAGTATTAATCAAATCTAAACACATGACTGGATAACAGGTTTCGCTGAGCTCAATTATACAACTGAATTATGTATATACAACTTGCATTGTTGGCAATCATAAATGCGGAGACCGAGCGGTGACCGTCACAAGTGACCCAGTGTGAATGCTCCCATTTAAACCAATGCTTCTTCGCCAGTGACCGTCACAAGTGTTCGGAGTAGACATTGCACCGTCACTTGTGTTTGGGTGGGTCACCGCGGTGACCCAGTGTGAATACTCCCATTTAAACCAATGCGTCTTCGCCGGTGACCGTCACAAGTGACCCTGTGTGAAAAGACCTTAAGAGAGAATACGAAGTTTCTTTAAAACTGTTGCTTGATCACGTGGCGTAGTATGCGATTTCAGAGATGCATCAGATAGACGTAGTGTCCTTGTGGAATTTCTCATTGTGTGAGATCAAAGAAAAACAAGACATGTAAATGTGAAGACCCATTATTTGTAATGTCTGTTTACAGCGATGCATGAAAATGGCGTAGTTCTACTGTGTTTTTATATACTCACTATTTGCAATTAAAATTAAAATTATGGATCTCTTTGCATGTGGGACTCTATACCTCGAATAAACTACAGATAACGCTTCTGAATAACGTTCAATTGTTTAAGGAAAACATATTTGCATCTTTACGTATAGGATAATTACAATCATTTCCTGCTAAAACATGCGGCTGGGAATGTTTGTTTCACACGAAATCTGAACGGGACCGACAAAATAAATCGAATTAATCTCGATTTCAAATTAAGAAAAGTTTTAAGTTTGTATATGGATGTCAAGGGACCATGCTAAAAGTACGAATTAGTATTCACGATTTCTAATTTAAAAAGTTCGAAATAATCAAGTTCAAGTTATAGCATGCTAAAAGTACGAATTAGTATTCACGATTTCGAATTTAAAAAGTTCGAAATAATCAAGTTCAAGTTATAGCATGCTAAAAGTACGAATTAGTATTCAGGATTTCGAATTTAAAAGTTCGAAATAATCAAGTTCAAGTTATAGTATGCTCACTGCACATTCTCTACCTCTGTTCGTATAAAACGACATGATTTTGATGAGTATTGGGCCGAATCACACAGGATAGGTGGCGCTATTGTCGGACGTTTCAAACTGAAACCATTACAGGGGCTGTACTAAGTACCGTATAAGGATTGGCGATCAATAATACCACTATAGTGTTTTACAAGTATGCTTCAGTTTAATTGCGCACGAATATAAATTACAAAATAGAGCCGAGTGAACATATTTCTCCTAAATCAGAAAAGTGAGCACATTATCAACAGGCGTTTAGGCCTATAACAAAAGGAATTTGTTCAGTCGCTATTTATCGAACTTATTGCTAGATAAAATTTGAAGATTTGATAAATAGGCCCACAATAAACGTTACTTTGCTCGAGAGAAAAAAAGCACTTCTATGTAGCCAAGATTAATCTAATTCTGCCTGAAAGGGAGGTAATTTCGACGCTTTTCTTCACACTGAAACCTTACTTATACATAGCAAGGTTTGTCAGCAAACATGGATTTTTTTCTTTCCACCCACATGTTTAAAATTAGAAGGCAACTACACCTTTTTAACTAAATCAACAACAAGAGGCAATAGACAAGTCCCAAGCAAGCTAAAGGAATATTATCTATTTTATGGAACCCGAAGGTTCATTGCCGCGCTTACCTGAGCCCACCATTCAACCCTATTCTGTGCTAGCTCCATCCAACCATCCCTCTCAAACCCTACTTCCCTTAAATCTATCCTAATATTGTCCTCCCACCTACGTCTAGGTCTTCCAAGTGGCCTTTTCCTTCGGTCTCCCAGCCAATATTTTTGAGGTGTCATTCTACCCCATGCGCGCAACATGTACAGCCCATTTCATCCTCTGTTATTTAATTGCCCTTACTATATCCGGTGACGAGTACAGGTTATGAAGCTCGTCTTTATGCAGTTTTTTCCAGTCCCCATTTTAATCTCTCTTAGGCCGAAATATTTTCCTAAGCACACTGTTTTCGAATACTCTCAGGTTATGTTCTTCCCGAAGAGTAAGCGACCATGTCTCACATCCATATAATACAACCGGTAGGATAATAGTCTTGTAAGTTTTTAGGGATGGGTCCTCGATACTCTCGATACTTGCATGGTATCGGCATCGAGCGATACTTCAGAAAACTCGCTCGGTACTTTTTCGATACTTTGGAAATTCTGCAATTTAAGGAAATGCGGCATCTCTTTCTGCTTTTAGTAGTCTACTAAATATAGTAAATAGGCCTACTTCTATTTCCCCTTGAATTGGAGACTGTGAATTCTGTGACTTTTGTCTAGCCATAAATAAAGACTTTCCGACATTTAAAATCCAAACAGAAGAGTGTTTCGTTTCCTGTCAAACGTTTCAATAACAGCCAACAAGCAAGCTGACTGTCCAAACCCCATTGTAATTTTTGAACAAAAACTTGTAAGTGGACTGTTTCAAAAACTAATTTTAGTTTTAATGTAGGGTTTAAAATTAATTATAGGCTACTGATGATATTAAATTTTGTATCATTAAATATGCACACTTAATTTAATTGGTATTACACAGTTCTCTCAACTTTTAATTTTTAATGTACCTATTTATTGAAACTGGAAATGTTGACGGCATCGAGTATCGAGAAAATCTGGTATCGACCCATCCCTAGTTTCTATCTTTACATTTCTGGACAGAAAACGAGAAGATAAAGAGTTTCTGAACTGCATAAAAGCAGGCATTTTGTGATTTGAGTCTACACTTAATTTCTGCTTGATTTTATTTGTGTCTGTAATTATTGCTTCCAGATATTTTAATTTGAAATTCTCCACATGTTCGACCGATTTTACTGGCTATTCTAATACTGTGTAGCGCATTATTTTGACGTTTCATGACCATATTATACTTCGTTTTTTTATATTAATTTCTAAACCAAAATCCCTGCAGGCATCGAAGAGACTTTCTGCATTTCTGTCGATTGTGTTATGTCATCGCTCAACAAGCAAACATCATCTGCATAAGCTAAAATCGGGTGCCATTTAATTCTAGGCCTACCTTGTTTTCCTGAACTTTCCTAATGGCATATTCCAAAGCGAAATTAAAAAGTAAAGGCGACAGTGCATCTCCTTGCGTCAAGCAGTTTTTAATGGCAGACCTGTCTGATATAAGTTTCCCTACCTTGAAATGAACAAATATAATTATAATAAATCTAATTAACAAACCAATTTCCTTTGTCGACACACAAAAATCAGTGAGTGATATGACTCTCATGTTAAAGTTTGAAGTTTGAAGATAGTTTCCCTACCTGCTTAATGCCGGTTGTCGACCAAGAGCTAAGCTAACTTAACTTAGCTTAGCTTAGCTAAGCTAACTTAACTTAGCTTAGCTTAGCTCACACACACAGTGAGGGATTTCATATATAGTTGTGCCGAATTTCATATGTAGTTTTGTCGGCACAACTAAGTTAGCTTAGCTCTTGGTCGACAACCGGCATAATAGTGTAGCCTACAACATGGCATATTGATTTAGCTAGTTTCCTGATGTGAATTAATTTTTGCAATATCTTTTTTTTTAAATAACGTTTCAAACACATCAATTTTTAAAATGTTCTGAAACTAACACTATCAGTTCAACTGTCTGTTTGAAATTTATGAAACGGAATATTTTAGAAATCTAAGTCAATTATAATATTATCTACTTAAGCTTTTCCAAGTTTCTAAAATGCCCATAAAATTAATAAATATCTTACAATAGAGTACAACAGCGGGTCTTGTATTTATACAGTAATAATTAAAGACGTAATACTTTTAAGAATGACCCACTGCAATTAAGAGGGTTATCTACTGTAAAGGCCTTTAATATGGAGCTGCTTGCGCACAAGCTGCAGTGAAGGTCACGTAAGACTGAATGGATGTTACAAGATTCCTCCCGATAATGTATGATGTTGCTGAGTCTTCTCGTGATGTGATGAATAAATAAGTTAAACCTCCCACCTAATCTCTGTTCTGATCTTCCTCTTGTGATATAATTGAAATAATATCTTTCCTACAGCGAATATATATATATACACACACGCATACCGAGGAATTGGCCGAGATGGTAACGTCTTGGACTCTCATTCATAAAACAAGTATCTAGAACGGAAAGTATCAGGGTCGATCTTTATGTTCAATGCTTTTAACGTGAAATAATAATAATAATAATAATAACAACTTGGGGTTTGCATGGTTTCCTCAATCTCAAAGGCAAGAATGCAGGAGACACTGAGCTATAGCCGAACAATAGAAGCAAATGCTGCACGAATGAGTTATTACAAGAGCCTACTGGTAAATTTGGGTGACCACGAAATTTGATTTGAACCCAGGACCTCTTCCCTATTGCCCCATATTGTTTTTCGCGTGTCCATTAGACTGTGGTGAACTGATTACATTTCACAACAATAATTCTGTGGGTTGGTTCTAAAAGTGCCAATGTCATAAAACTTGCTTTTGAGATAACTGACTTTGAAGCCTTTATAGAAGTAAAATTTTTTTGTTGATAACTTCCGACATTGGCCTCTAAGGTTTCTGTATTATGTCTATTAATAGCACCAGGCATTGGCACTTCTAGTATACGAAAGATAAAGACTAGCCGAACTCAATAATGCATAGATCTCATTTTTGCAAGAAATGGGCATTGGCCCTTTTAGAACCAAGGCTTATAGCATTCTTATTACTATGGGCAACAAAAGAATATTCAAATTTTAATCAAAATCTGGAATTTGCATTTAAGTCATGTTATTTCGTTTTTACCTTCATACTTATTAATTTTATAAAGAAATATATTTAACAAAAAATGTTCTTTTTAATTTTCTCTACAACCTGACTGAACGAAGTTTCCATGTATCACCCAATGTAATGGAGATAGCATAGAAAAATTGAAAATGGATACGAGTAAAGTACCCTCTAAGTCATTTTTTGCAGAAAAACGGATATAGCCATTTTGTTAGTCATAGACAAGAGTTTAATCATAGACAAGAGTTTCCAATTTTAATTTTTTATTAAAATTGTTAGAGCCAATTTTCCAAAAAAATTTCATGAAAAGTTCCCTTGATATTTCAGTTATAAAACTAAAATTCTGGGCGGTTAGATAAAACTCCGAAAAAAAGTACGTAATTAAAAAATGAAGTAAATACAATGAACCGTTTACCCGTTGTGCTTGTCCACAGACAGGCGGACAGACGTCGTTCCAAAAATACTTCTTTCGGTTTCTAGGCATCGTGATACATGTATTTCCGGTGTTATCTCGATTTCGATTTTTTGTCACGATCACAATACTTTCTCTATACTACCTATATGCGAGAAAGTAAAATGGGTTTCTATATAACATTATCATAGTCCTTTGTAGGCCCATGTGACCATTAGACATGGGAATACTGGGAAAAGATTTGATTTTACGACATATTAGTTACTTGTACGTAATGATCAGGGTTAGGATTTTTAGGTGTGCAACTTTCTTCTTAGGACAAAATCGAGTTCCTGCGAAAGACACCACTGTGTGAAACGTCTCTATTTGAGAACGGAGGCAGTTTTAGCACCCTTTCACCCTTTTAGCGTCTTGATCTTTTTTTATCTCCATCGTGTCCATAATCTTCTTTTTTTATTTTTACTACAGATTTTTAATAATATTCTAAAGCGCATTTCATCGATTATAGACTATGACTTTCAATCAACTTTACGTCAGTGCACATGGGAATAGTGAACCTGTGTGCTTTCAGCAAACACGGGACTGAAGGCACAGTGAAAAATGACTAAATATTCCAGCTTTTTCCTTTTTAATTTCACTGGAATTAATCAGTAACCTGCTGTTCGTGAACGTATTTTACATAATGAATTTTGTAGCACCTTTTTTGTCCCCTATTTTGTCTTCTATTTAGTACCTTTTCTCTCCTTTTTCTATATAGAAATTGCACCTAAAATCCTAACCCTAGAAATGACTAATAACTAAAAATACTCGTTTACACAACGTAAGTATGTGCGGAATATTCTGACTTAAAAAATCCTGTAATGTTCCGTAGAATCTCTTAGCTTTCCTCTGCCTCTTTCCCTTCCATTTCATAACTCTTTCTCTGCAACCCCTATCGATCTCACGACCGTCATACCCACCACTAGCAGCACCAGCAAACTCGCACCGACCTTGGTTTGGGGTACGGATGAGCTGTTCTTCCCCTCTTACCTTTTATATCACAATTCACTCACAATTTTGATCAACATGTCACATACCTTGGTATTTTTAATAACAAGTTTAGATGTTCTACCTACTCGACAGCAAGAAGGGATACACATTTAAAGCCTTTAATTTTAATGTACAGCATTTCTAATATCCTGTCAATATAATTTATAAAAACAAGTCCAAAACTGTTGAAAAGTTGCACTGACCACCGGAAATAGACATGCCTTCTGAAGTGGCTTCTAAAAATCACACGGGCGTTATTCAGTAAGAGAAAATCCCATTGTTAATATAGTAGTTGGGACTCTTCAACTCCCACAATTAACAAGAGACTTTTAGGATTCTGAAGGTCAGAATTCATAATGAGTGTTAGGTAACATTTAAGATTTTCAGCTTTAAAACATTAGTAGTGTCTGACATGTAGGTGCAAATTGTATGTAACGAAAAATGTAATAAAACTGTTGGAGTCTTGGAAAATTTATCTGGCTATATAATTTCTTTTTAATATGCGAAGCACTTCCTGGTAAGCTTTCCTTTTATCTACCTTCCTACCTACATATTTCAAGATTACTAGTAAATTCAATAAAACAGTTAATTTTAATTCTGAATATGCAGTCAATTAAATTATTACTATACCCTTAAATATATTTCTCCACGTATCACTTAAAACTGGTTCATACAGTTTACCATACTGCAGAACCAGGGTACCGCCATAACATGTCAAAGGCAAAGCAAATACATAGTTTATGACCACTATGGCTTCCCAAACCAGAAAGAATGTAACTGCCATCCGATTACGCTGGGTCCAAGAAACAAGTTAAAGAATCTAATCTATTCATCACGTTCAAGATTCATACAAAAATGGATGCATGTGAGATTTCGATCAGAAAAAATAAATAAATAAAAGAAAGGAAACTAAGGAGAAAGGTCGGAAGGACGAAAGAAAGAAAAAGAGGAAAAATGAAATTTTACGCCTAGAATAACGAGTCTTTTTTTTTACTTTCTTTACCTGTACCATAGTACTATCGGTATAGGAAGTATTGGGTTTCACCCTGAAATTCGATGTCGAATTTTCAGCATAAATACACCTTCTGAGGTCCACTGAATCTAAAAATATTCGGAATATAACTAGTCAGATAATTTTTTATGTTTAGAAAATGTGAACAAACAAGTAGGCCTAACAGTCATTTAGTGACTAACTGATTATTTCCTCCATAACCCTGATGAATTCACTTAAAAAAAATCGTTCGTCTCCACTTTTAGTTTAATTTATCAGCATGCCAAAATGGTACACTATTAACAATCTACGTTCTTAAAGAAGTGAATTCGATTCCAGACCAAATTCTTTCTTCTTCGACACAAATTATTCAGGATATCACTTATTTAAATGGCGTTCTTTTTATATAGTAGAAGGGCGTGAAATCACTAACCGTTGCCTATTTGTTTTCTTGTACAAAACATACACGTTAAAACTCTGAGTTATGATCATTCGAACTTAAGTTTTTATAAAATTTTAATATAGAAACGAAAATTCCAACAAGATAATAATTAATAGTGCATTTTACACGACAGCACTTTCTACAAAATTGCGAATATCTGCATGTATTCTATTGCTTGTTGTAGGCTACTTGCATGTTCAACATGCAACACAACTCGCTGCATCTGGATGAGTTGGTCAGAAATAGGGATTTCGTTTATTATTATATAAATAATAAGTATCTGTAAAGACCTATAACTTATCCAATCCTCCACCCAACAGTTAAAACTTAGTGTACTGGAGATAGAGGGACCATTGCTTTGGATCTAGTAAGTAATAAGATCCAAGAGTAAGATAAAATACCATTATTGCTCTGGTGCCCACTATCCACATTCAGAAATGTACGGGAGGGAGTCCAAAAATAAGTTCCCCCAGGAAATCGAACAGCAATGGGGGAAACAAGACATAGGTTGAACGCGAAAAACACCTATACACTATCGTGATGGCAATGACTTTCTGTTTCGGACTGTGATGGGGGATGAAACGTGGGTCCACCATTTCACGCCCGAATCGAAGGCCGCAATTATGGATGGAAACATCCGTCATCACCTGTCCGAAAGACGTTCAAAACAACGCCTTCTGCAGGTAAAGTGCTCCTCACAGTGTTCTGGGACGCCCAAGGTGTTTTGTTGCTGGACTTTTTGGAGGATGGAACTATCACTGCTACGCGGTACTATCACACTCTGTCGAAATTGAAGGAAAAAGCGGCCTGGCCTTCTCCAATCTGGCATTCTGTTGTTAAATGACAATACGAGACCACACTCGGAGACGGCAACGCAAAACCATATTGCAACTCTTGGTTGGGAGCGCAGAGACCTAATTTTTTCCTGGAGGGGTTTTTAAAGCTTATAAAGCGGTATGACAGATGTCTCAACGTACGTTGTAACTATTTGGAAAAATAAAGGTACGTCTTATCTTTAATGACTCTTTATATTTTTTGTCTTTCATCCACACCTCTGTTCACAGTCGCCAGGGAAACTTATTTTCGGACTCACCCTCGTTTAATTGAGCACAGAACACTCACAAACAATAAACCCATATTACAAGAAAATGTATCCAGGTAGAAGCCGAAGCCGAATACTGGCTGCTTATTTGTTATTAATTATTATTTCCATTTGCTATAGATTAATCCAAAGCTACAGCAGGCTGCTACAAGTTCCCCATGCTTCTATCCCAAAAACCCAAATCTCCAATCCGATTCCTATAGCATAGAAGACCCCACTAACACATCCAACTAATCTAGGGGTTCTCAACTTGCGGGGCGGGCGCGTCACCTAGGAAGATGGAGAATTTCACGGGAGGCGTGGTGAGCAATGAAATATATACGTAAACTAGCCCCCCCCCCAAAAAAAAAGCATTCGGCCATATTGCCCTATACCGAAGTAGTTTGCTACTTTCCTGTGAACACGCAAGTTGTTAAGGACGGTGCAAGGTTGTTGGAGCAGCAGTATATCTCTGCGAGTATAGGTTTTCTAAGCAAGTTTAGGATACGTAAAATCAAAATATAGAGCACGGTTGAATGTTGAAAGTGATTTGAGGTATGCATTATCGCAGTTGGAACCAAACAATCAAAAACTTAAGGAAAACAGTGCTAGTCTCACATTAATTGTGGTCTTAAGAAATAAAACAAAATTATGAAGCTTGAAATTTTAACTGCAGAATCCTTTGTAATGTAGGACTACTAAGCACTTTTAATTAATTAAAATGTTCTATCAACAAAACAAGTATTAGTATTTTAATATCTGTAACAATAAAAGCATTATACAGTATGATTTGAGTTAGATGTACCGTACTCATATTACCTCTTACAGCTCAGTAAAACTTTTGTGCATCGATAATTCATTAGGCCTAAAGGAAGGGGACGTGGAAAAATTTGTGGAAGGAAAGGGGGCGCAGGTCCAAAAGGATTGAGAACTCATCTATGCTAACAGACACGGCGAGTATTTTGTCAGTGCTCTTGGTTAGTTTATGGTTATTTAACGACGGGAGTTTACTGCAACTTAGGCATGTGACCGTCGCGGGTAGGCCGGAATTTTGTCCCACAGCGGGCCTGTCACATTATACACAAACAAATGTCATCGAAATGAGCCGGGATCGAACCTGCCACCTTGGGCACAGAAAGCCAGCGTTATACATGTTAGTTGGTGTAATTAGGCAATGTTGATTTATCATTCAACCAACAATGGGTTCTCTACAATCAGATCGGTGCCATAGGATGTACGACTTCAGGCTAGAAATTGCTAGTCTTCATGGAGATGCTACACAAAGAACCGTCAATATGGACTATTTCATTGCACCGTCCAGCTTTTTGTACGAAATTCGTTATGATTAAAGCATGACCCCATAGTTCTGTTTGTTCCTATAAGAAATTCTAAGAATTAGGCTAGGTCCCCTTCTTAGTTTCACGAAACCACACAATTCCCGAACGGGAATTTAAAAACTAACAACATAGCATAATTTTATTACAGGATTGGTTTTCAATTACGACTGAATAATCTTCCTGAGTTTTTCATGCCTGGCGTAGTTTAGGAATCAATTTCTAACGAGGACAAGAACATATTTCCCGACAACAGATTACAATAAGATGAAAACCGAACAACGATGAGGGCTCCACAAATGTCCCGAGTCATAAAAGTTCCTTCTTGAACCCTCAAACCAAAATATTTTTTTCCCACAGATGATTCGATTTTATGGTTCTGTTCAGTAGCAGGGTCATATGTCAGCAAGTCTAGCAGGTGGTTTAGTGAGTGGAAAGGGTCACTGGTAAGATTCCCGTGCTAGATATCCGGGATTCAACGCCCTGTCAATAACAGAAACTATTTATCAAACGCTTCTCTCTAGACTCTTCGTTAAAATAAAAGTATACCAGGGCCATACCATGGTACGAATTCCACGAATTCCGTAAGTTTACTGCTGCACGAAAAAAAGCTGAAGCAATTGTCTAAGGGACCGGATAGTAACTACCTCGGCGAACTTTTGTAATAAGGACATACAACACTATGAGATGTGAAGTGAATATTAAGCTACAAAAGGGAGATTTTATCATAATAGCCTTCGAGGCTTTCCCCTGTATCGCCGTAGTAATCTATTTATATAAAATTATAGCTACGTTTGCTTTGAAATTGATAGCCTATGTAGGCTATTACATGTCTGTCTTCGGCATACAGTTTATAAAAATAGCGATTACATAGTGTAGCTCTGAAGTAACGGAGCGAGAACCATCTGGGTACGAGAACTGTTGTACATACTCAGATCTTATGACTGGTTCGTGAATCTTGACGGCAATATATGCGGGAAGAGGATGCTGCTCAGGTGGGCGGGGAGACTTGAACAATGAACACAGGCTACAGCATGTAATTTCTATTAGAGTCCTTCGACGAGTTAAAGTAATGGTTCGCCCACATAATTTAGAAACGGCCAATTTAATTCATGTCCATGATGATCACAAGAGGCAGCAAGTTACGTTTAAGGCAGCGTTTCTCAACCTTTTTAAATCCAAGGACCACTAAAATGTCAAAAAAAATTTCACGGACCCCTAATTTTTACTTCTGAAGACCTACTGAGGAACCAGGATTGCCAGTCCAGAAGCAGGCATAGTCAATAAATTTAAGATTGAAGACGCCACGTTGTCGCAAAATTTAAAAATATTTAATTTGATTGGTTGACCTAAATATGAGAATCAGGAAATTCATAGGTGACAATTTTTGTGAGAATGGGCTTAAAATCTCATAAGTTTATTACTTGAAAGATCTTAAACATTAGCAAACTCATAAAGAGTACTACCGCGTCATAGCAACTGCACGTGCTTAACACAGGTTTACAGGTATCAGACACTCGGGCACCTCCAACAATAAAACCCTTGTTAAGAGAGCGCTTCTAATAACAAATTCCGACAAAGTCTTATTTTTCAGGGTTTTGAATGAAATAGGGAACCATGGACATTAGTGCATCAGGAGTTTCAAACTGTGGTTCGTAACTGCAAAAGCAAGAAAACTTGCAATAGGACCTGTATTTTCGAAGATTTTTAAAATTTTGACATCTAGTGTCCATTTTATGTGAAATTTTTTTACTTCTTTACTTTCCACTTGCTTTATGATATGGCAACGACGAAAACGAATTTATTAATAGTTGTACGGCTCCGTTATATTTTGATATGCGGCATATCATTAACCATTATGTAGGCTATAATTAAATGGTCGGTACTTTCCTTAAAGTGCGGAGTGGTTAATTCTGCATTTTCAAATGTTATGATCACAGTAGCTATATTTTGCAACGCTTTAACTAGATGTAAAGAAGATATCAATATTATTCTTCAAATTCGAACTCTGATGACAGAATAGATTTCAAGATTTTTTTTAAATCTCATATCTCAGCATTTTATCAGGTCCCTTTAATTCCCTTTTCACAAAACTTGATTTTTTTCTCACTTAATGCACTTTTCTCAAACTATGTATTATCAGTAGACTTCGGATTTTAGGTAAAAACCTATTTTAATCCTTAAGTGATATATGGACGAAAACTTGTATATGCATGTTTCATAAGTTACTATGCATAAAACTGATACTTTTATAGGACCTAAAACAGCCTATTTTTACGTTAGAGCCTAATATTGCCTTTTTGCTTGTTTTTCCTCTAAAGTTCAAAAAAAGTTATTTTTTGTTATAAATTCTAGCATTTATTGTCAGTTCGTACTAAATTTTTAGCTCGGAATGTGCAGTACATGACACATTTGTGACATGGTTAAATATGAAGGAATGTTTCGTCTTCAGTAGAAGAATTCCTTGGAATTCCCAAGAAAATGTAGTGTTTTTTCCCGACTCGCACATCCAGTAACAAAAAGAAATAACGAAGTTATCTGAATCACTGAGGGATACAAGGGGTTGAATATGCTAGCGTGCATAGCTTCTGGGCGCAGGGATTAGGTTTTCACTGTTATGGTAGTAATACAGGCCCTAGTAACAGGTCTATATAATTCTGTGTACCATAGGCCTATATCTGTTTTTTATCATGATTATTGATTAATGGTGACCCCAATAAATAATATATTATGCATATTAATTGAGATATTTCAGAAAATTGGGAACTTAACGATTTTATAAGAGACTATTTTACGATTTTTAGAACCTATTTTCCAATTTTTATAACCTATTTTAGGCACCTAAAACAGCATTTTTAGCGACCTAAAATTCCGAAGTCTAATTATCAGTAGTAGACAAAGATTTATTTATAAAACTGCATGTGAATTGCTTGAATTCTCAATAAATAAATAAATAAAACAATGTATTTGTTCCAATTCCATTGGATGAACAGTTTCTTATTAAAGGTGGCACTGACACTGTGCAATCTCGTAATATTCACCACAATTTTGCTGTTTCTGTATTTTATTATTACTATATTTTTAATTTTGTTCAAACGAAAGCAAAAAAAGTATAGATTGATATTATGTCATTTTGCATAGGTACCACACTTTGCATCCTTATTGTTCAGGTATTAGGTCACACATAAATGATTCTCTTCATAATTTGTCAACTTAATAATAATAATAATAATAATAATAATAATAATAATAATAATAATAATCTCTTTGAGATTGCTCACTTAATTTAAGACGAAATGGTAAGAACGCTTAAAATTAGAATCCCGAATTGTTTATCGTGATTATGGTTCCAGACTCACTGAAATTCGAACTCCATTTCCTGATCACCGTAAACCTGAGAACTGCTACGAACATAATTTGCTCTTTTGTTTAAGCGATAACAATACAACAAATTGGGGGTATACCTTCCAGGCAAAAGGGATGAAATTGCCAAGAATTACGTCTGCTTAAAATGCCAGTAATATGTAACATCTGTGATTTTTGGCAGTAAAAAAGCTAATATTATACCATACCACTGTTCATAATGAGCAACATGAACCGGGACAGTAAATTCCGAACGTATTGGAAATTTGCAAATGAAATTTTTGTGGTCGAAAATATGTACAGTGGTGATTTAAGACTCACTCATTTGAACATTAGCCTACTAAAATAGGATTTTAAAATAGGGCTGTTGATTTGTACATGACCCGCAAGAATCAATACTCCCCCTTCACCCAACGAAACCACGAGATAATAAAATGTGTCAAGATAGGAGTAGGTAAAGTTATTGTACAAATTTTACTGGCGAGCCTTTATGCAATATGACAAACAGGCTAGATGCTGTAATGAGACAATATTACTGCATAACACAGCATTTAAGTGAACATTCAATTCAGGTCCCTTGTTACTGTTATTTTAATCCCACGATGTCCAGCAGTGGAACACAATTATCTGTTAATGTTTTAATAGGCCTAGCGTTGGAAAATTATGATGCATTTGGGACCCAAGTAACATCCATAATGGACTAGGAGACAACACCTCAATTATAATGCTGACTGCAAATTGTTCCTTAATATCCACGTCGAAAGATGAACTGCACATACCGAAAGCACTCGTAGAAAACAAAAGCCAACCCTGATTTTGTAATTACGGGTCGATAGGGTGGAGTGAACAATACGAGAATACTAACAGTACAAATTTATTCTGGGAGTGAAATTAGAAAAAAAATCATATCGGGAGAAATCTTAATTGCGAGAGAACTCAGATTTTTTTTTTTATATTTACTCCAGGACCTTCTGCGATACACCACGCAAACAAAACTGCATAATATTCCTAAAATGTATTCAAGTTATTGATTATATTTATAACCAGTGCACATGAATTTTCAATATTACAATGTTAACTAACATAAGGTCCGTATCGATTTAGACAAAAATGCTCTCTCGGCAACTAATTGTACCGACAGAGTCTTCGCAACTGAACTATAATGCTAATGTTATCCGCGAGAGAGCACCAGCTGTCATACCATGCGATGGAACGGCTGATTCCGCAAAAACATTCTCAGCCTAGCCACTCCCCCGTACCAAAGGCTTCGTTTATAATTTAACATATCAGAAATGTTTTCCCAAGCCCTTAAGCCGTCAGTTTAAATCACATTATACGTAACATTATTTCAAACAAATTCCGAGATTTTTAGCATCTCCAAACTTTCTTCCTTAGATTTAAGGTAGCCTACACATCAGTAGCCAACTAAATAATTCATGCCTTCAATGAAACTAGTAATAGTAGAACAATTACTTTATCTCACCCTTCTCAGAAACCTTCCTCTAACTTCAAGAATGGAAGACTGATATATTGAGTGTAACAAACACTGTCAATATCCCATGATACACTAATGGGTAAAACATAATATATGTTGTAAATATTTTTCTTTTATTACATTAAAAAGAATGTTCAGTATTTACCAAATCAACTAAACTGAATTGGAGCACCCTACCTCTTACCTTGTATACCTATTACAAATAATGAAAAATTTGCAAACAAGTTTACCATGAGGTATCAAAGGAAACCATGAGCTTTCCAATAGAGCATGTCTCATTTTACAAAAATCCAACCAACTACAATGGTAACTTTCGAAACCCTATTTTAGAAATGAAAGAACAGGACACTGAGGCACTTCATGCGGATTATCAAGAAAACAGAACTCACAATTAGGTAAATGTTATAAATATTCTATTTAATAATAAAATTCTAATTTAAACCAATAAAGTGAACAAGTTAATAATAATTAAATTCTACCTACATCATCACTGGAGTAACTGTCAAACTTATTTTAAAAATGTATGGAGTAACCTTAAAAAGAGATTCCAAAAAATGCTTTTATCTTAATAAGCCCTTGCCTAAATCTTAACTTAATTTTAGTTTCTTGGGCAAAATCTTATTTATATGTCATTGCATCCAAGATCAGAACCAGTCTTTCTTTGATATTTCTGCGAGTTCTGTATTTCCTGCAAAAGTGTTGAGTGTTCAAACAGAAAAGTTTTGAAACTTATACAAGATACATCACGGAAATATATTTTGACCATAACCATAACCATAACCATAGCTTTAAGAGATTCAACGTTAAATCTATTCTCACATAATCCTGGATAAGTTTAATTAAAATGGGATATTAAGAAATGAATTTTAAAAGAAGGGGCATTTTGCATATCTTTGGTTTTGTTGAGACAATGGGACCAGTCAATCAAAAAAGGGACAATGAGGTATTTCTCATTAGTGTTTAAGGAATCTTCCTCACCTAGCAAACGAAACGATTAACTAAAAGAGTTCTAAGACATGTGGCTACATGCTGGCTTTCATTGTATCCTGCTATTGAACGGCTTCCGCTAAACTGGAAAACTCTTAGGTCCTACTTTTTATCCCATGCAAAAGGAGAATGCAGTAACGTGATGTGGACAGCATTCACTGAAAGTGAAGATGATTCACAATGTGCCTAAATTATTCTACACCTGCATGCAGCATTTACACTGCCTGGCAAAAATGTGTAACACTTAATTTTTTTGAGAATTGCATAGCAAATGAACAAAAAATATGTTCTACATGCATAACCTGGGCTATATACATTAAAGCTTGCCGGCTGAGACCATCAACATCAAACACCACCTATTCATAAGACATTAAGCGGCGTTCACTGTACTACTATGACTGGTTTGAGCTTATATTCTATTACAGATCCTCAATAACCTATCAGATATCTTGGAATTCTCTCATCATTCAGTTCAGCTGGCAAAGTCTTATCTAACCATTATAGCGTGCACCTATTAATAAATTATGAAATGGTGGTTAAATGATATAGACAAGATAATCAGGGGTGAAGCAAAATATATTATAGGGCTACCAGATGATTGCCCTGATAGTATGCTGTATGGTCCAAAAAAGTTTCAATGACTAGATTAATGAGAGCTCAATGGGAAGCAATTTTTCAACATCATAATATATGCAGGAATTTACTTAATGTACAGTGCCATCAAGAACTCTCTTCGTAGCTCTGGTTATGTTCACCACCCATGGAGAAGTTTTTCTTTCTTTCTCACTTTTATAATTGTAGCAGGTATACCAGAGTAGCCATGTAACAGCTATTGATGTGCGTCTGTTTGCTATCACTGAAAACTGGAATAAGTAGGCTAATTATGTACATTAAATCTGTGACAAGAGGAACTTTAATTACAGTTTTCGAAAATAAATTAAAGTGAGTGAATTTGTGACGTCAAGAAAATGGTAAACACTTTCAACAAATTCTGTAAATAGGTAAGTTTTATGTTATTTTTATTCCTTACTTCATAAATTATTGTAGCAGGACATTCTAACCACACGCTAGTACAGCCAATGAATTCAGTTTCTTAGTGGATTCTTGCCTAAACAAATGCTGCAGAGCGACTTCTTGATGGCACTGTAGATGACAAACAACCTCACACTCTGTGAGATCTGTAAACTGAAAAATTATCAGCCCTTACAAAATTAAACATTAATATTCCAGAAGCAAAAGATGGGTCTGGTAGTCTTGTAAGAAAAGAGCTTTGGAATCAAGCATTTACCGGTAATATATAGTGCATGCTTACTCTTGGGGGAGAAGTGTTAGCCTGTATGCAGATGTGCGAAAGAAAGAGACTGTCATTATCAGATTGGACGAATGCATTTCAATCATATATACAGAATCAGTTTTAGTACAACCTACTGTTGTTATACCAACTGAGAGGTAGGAATTTTAGGACATATAGGCCTAACGAGATCCTGCACCAAAAACTTATTTCTACGAGACATCACAAAGCAGATGAAATGGAATGTTAATGAGGAGGGCCACAGGATATCATCCAATGGTTTAAAAATAAGAGTTGACATTGTAGCCATAAGTCACCAAAAGGTACCAAAAGATTCATGACTGCTGATAACCAGGCTTTTGAAGTAGATGAAGAGAAGAAATTGATATGCAGAACATGTCTTTGTTACCTTGGTCAACATTATGGTGCCACTGAAGTGAGTAACTTGTCACTGACTGTGGGTTTATCGTTATATCAATCTTCATTATACAGAGGTTTGATGTATATAAAATACATATTGACAAGTTTAAAGAAAATTATAGGCAGTTAAGGAACAAACTCAGTGGATCAATTGCCTCAAGATACCAGTAAAATAAATTAGGCATGTTTTTTCTGAACAAAATATGATTACAGACCAGGTGGAAACCTAATAATTAACAATCATCCATTTATGTATTGTTTGCTGTAATATTGAAGTTCTCTGGCATAAAGCATGATTGTATTATTGTTATATTTCCTTTCGATGCACACTGGCAAGTACTTTTTCTGGAAACATATTATGCATGTGGGAATAGACGTATTTCATTCATGCTGATGAGGCACAGCACACTACTCAGGCAGGAATGTTGTTGGAGAGAGGTCTGACCTCCACGTGCTTTAACTGAGAGCGCATTGTTTTGTTTACATTATAATAGTATTATATTAGGTTAAAATGTGTAAAAAATGTTATGAATTTAACTGACCCTTCTTGTAATACTATTGGATATAACTTAATATGTGATAACAATAAATCATATTGGCAGACAACCTGTTGTCGTGTCGTTTAACTTGTAATAGCATAACTGTTTAATTAATAACCTGGAATCTTTTGTAGGTTGCAAGGCATGTGAATGATGGGGAAAAAGTTTTCTTCCCTTCTACCTTTTTCTAATGCAAAGGCAACTTTAAAATACTAGTACCCGCAATTTTTGTTTAATCTTCTGTCGGTTCGCAGTAAGCACCTTGTGCTCGTGCACGTCGACATGTTGTTCATTTGTCTCCGCTTGTGGAATTTTTTATCATTATGACTCCACTGAGTGTTGTGCTGTTGCACATTAAACATGGCTGCACCGCTCAGTGTTTGCACCAAAGGAGAACAGCGTGCAGTAATCCACTTTTTGTCGTCTGAAGGTTTCCCAGGACTTTCTGCACAATATGGGGGCAAAGTTTTACCACGGCAAAGCACAAATGGATTGAAAAGTTGTTGATTGACAATGCGTGCCCATATACTGCTGCCCACAGTGCTCAAACTATTGCGAAACTGAGTTTTGAGGTGTTAGAGAATACAGTCCCAATCTCGCTCTGTCAGATTTCCATCTTTTTGGCCCACCTGTCAATTAACCACAGACCAAGAATTGAAGGAACCAGTGCATACATGGGTTGCCAAACAGCTGAAATTTTTTTTCTGAGAACATCAGAAATTGTGTGCAACAATGGATCTAGTACATTGAGAAGCAAGAGTACTACGTTGAAAAATGAGGTAATTGAAAGTTTTGTATTGTTGCAATAAATTTAAAAAAGAGATTGAAGATAGCCTACTTATTGACTTCTCCTCGTATAAAGCCTTCTATCCCATTTAAGTGTTAAATTAGTATGAGCTATGATACTCCAGTAGTACGTATTTCTTATTTATGTTCATGCCTCTTGTCAAATAGAGGGAAGTTTCTTTTTATTAGTTCTGGAGTAAAAGGCAGCGTTTTATTAGCCTTTAAATTCTGAAATGACCAAAATGGTTGCTAAGTTAGGAATGCAAACAAACTTAACCTTGTCCTACACACCAAAGTTATGCTAATGACTTTATTCTCTGTAAGCGTGCAATATTTTATTTCCCCAGGTGAACAAGGTTTCTGAGATAAAGGGAATTTTTTAGAGAAAAAAAAAAAGAAAAAAAAAAGCATACAGGGCTTTCAAGAAATAATTCGTACAAACTATTTTTTCAAGCTCTATTCATACACATTTTGACTAACTGAATTTAGATGATTCTGATATAAGGTAAAATAGCAATGCTGAATAAAGTAAATGAATATCTAAAAAGCCTTTGTGACTGGGGAAACCATGAGAAAACATGCCAAATTAGCCAGCAATGAGTCTTCAACCTGGGATTTCTCGAATGCAAGTCCAAGACAGTGCCATCTCCGTCACCTAGCTCGTAAAACTAATTTTGTAAACTTAAAATAATTAATTTGAAATCAAATTAACAACACAGATGCATGTAGTGCTCTTAACATCTTCAAAACAGTTTTCATTTAGCAAATAATAACAATAATACTTTACCTTTATTAAGTGCCAGTATGATACTTTATGAGATTGTGTGGGGGACGGGAAAATGTCTGTCTGTCTGTGCCATAACTCAAATACACTTTATCGGATTTTCATGAAACTTGTTATACACATTTTCAACGTCCACGGGAAGAACCCTATTGATAATGAACCAACTCATCGGTACCGGAGTAATGCCCAATTTAGTGCCTATTTTAATAGTATTATCATAATGAATAGAGGAGAAAGTGTGATGACTGAGGTAGTTCACTGGTTCCGCCGCTAGGTAGCAGTTACTCTGCTTGAGATTCGCGGGAGCACGATTACTACGGGCGGTATAGGAAAAATTGCTAACATTTTTAAACAAAATAATACATTAATCTATTTCAAAATGACTCACCTTATCTAAATTGAATTGTTAGATACTTTTGACAATTTTCGGGCTGCTTTACACGTCTTGGAAGATCTCATCTCCATAAATAAACATGGCCGTGTGTAACAGTAATTTCTCAGATTGCAAGAAGCTTGACCATAACATTTCGTTCTACATCTTTCCAAAAATCGAAGATGTTCACAAGCAATGAACAATTATATAATATATGTATGAAACAGCTAAGGGATGATTTGATCTAATATTTTGTTGCCTAGAAAATAGGGTAGAGGGTATGTTAGTATAATATGATGAGAATTTTTTAAAGAATGTACATTTGTATATAAATAACAACGTATAATTAGGGTAGAAAACAGCTAAGGGATATTTTACAAATTAATATTAATAATACATTGTATAGAATATTACTGAGTAGGCTATTAATTTGTATTAATATTGTATTAATAGTAATATTATTTATATTAATATTAATTTTCTCCTGGCTGTATGGGGTAAGTTATGTAGGTGAAACACGGTCAAAAGTGTAGATCTATGTACAAATTATGTGAACAGAGATAATATATACTAAGGGATGGTTTGTAAATTGCAGGGCATGGAAAATTTCATAAGCAGCACTACAAAAATAGGGCGCGTGATCTTTAAAATTGGCGTCTTAACATCCGATAAAGACGCACATACGCAAACATTGTTTTGCAATGCATTCTACATATATCACACAATATTTCAAAGCATTTTCCCTGATTTTTTCATAAAAAAATTAAATCCTCTTGCCTTAACTACAGCCCGCTATTAGCTCAAACCCTCGACCATTCGCCGTTCGCTGTAACTGATGTACGTCTTATGTTGTTAAATTATATTATTAAAAAAAGGATCAAGATATTAAACTAATAAGACATTTGCTATAATAATTATACATAAAAATTACTAACATAAGTGAACAGAAAATATGATAAATAATCCAATAGATGCATAAATAAAAGTAGTGCAGATTTACTAAGTTAGAAAAAAGCTTCATTCGCTCCTTTTCCCCAACGGGTCAATCTTGCAGTATGGGTACAAGTAGTCAATTAATATAGTATTATTATTGAGTCCACGAATAAATTATGTAAAAATTTTACGTTATTGCTGGTATTTTATGGAAAAGATGCCTGCCAATACCTCAATACCATTCTGATAGCTTTAGCTTTAGAATAATTACTATTACTCGTTAACCATTATAAATATATAGGTGGTACTCGATTTATAATAAGATCCAAATATTTCACTAAACCTTACACGCTTGATCTCTTTCTGGACACAAAAATAAAGTAATAAATGTCGCATAGTCAAATTTGCTTCACCCTCAACATTTCACGATCGTCCCACATCATTCAGACAGCTGTGCGCCAGGAATAATTACCACTCAATTACTCGTAAACCATTCAAGATATAAAGGTGGTACTGAATTTAAAATAAAGTTGTAATATTTCACTAAAACTTTCTCGCTTGAAGTTTTTACGGGACACAAAAATGAAAAAAATTGTCACATAGTCAAATTCCGTTTCACCCTCCATGAATTTTATGTAATTGGTGATGTTTATATAATGAAATAAAAACATTTATGTCCGCATTTTTTAAATCTCTGTTTTAACCATCAGAAGGACTGTGTTGTGCAGATTATTTCTGCACAAATTTCACAGAAATAGGACCAAAGGTTAATTAAAGATTGCGAGTTTAATCATAAGATGCCAAACTATCATGATGCAGCATTGAGAAGTTGAAACGCAAACGAAGGTGCTGCCAGTGTTTCGGTGGACCGCCGCTCTCCCTATACCCACCATTGTATTAGCGGCGAAGTCATCACACTTTCTCATTCTATTCATTATGGTATTATATTAGAAAGGCGCCATAACTCAAATACGTTTTATCAGATTTTTATGAAACTTGGTATACACATTTAAGATGTCTATGAGAAGTAACCTATTGAATTTGGACCTGATCGGTTGACCGGTATCGGAGTAAAACCCAATTTAGTGTCTATTTTAAAGGCACAATAACTCAAATACGCTTCATCGGATTGTTTTGAAACTTGGTATACGCATTTACAATGTCCATGGGAAGACCTCTAATGATATTCGACCAAATCGGTTGACCGGTGCTGGAATAATGGCCAATTTAGTGCCTTTTATGGTAATTTATGCTTTATCGGATTTTCATGAAACTTTGTATACCCATTTATAATGTACACTTTAGTGTCTATTTTAATGACGCGGTAACTCAAATACATTTTATTGGATTTTCATGAAACTACTTATACGGATTTATAATGTCCATGGGAAGAAACCTATTGATATTTGACCAAATCGGTTGACCGGTATCGGAGTAATGCCCAATTTAGTGCCTATTTTATGGTAATATATTTTTATATATATATATATATTTATATAGGCCTAGTCAACCGATTTGGTCAAATATTATAAAGGATTTAACAAATGCAAATCTGTTATCCTGACAACATATCGTTTTACACTGTTCATATACGGCTTTGGATTTTTGGAGTTAGCCATGACACATCCCATCC
Organism: Ectobius pallidus; assembly: GCA_964059195.1. Classification (NCBI taxonomy): domain Eukaryota; kingdom Metazoa; phylum Arthropoda; class Insecta; order Blattodea; family Ectobiidae; genus Ectobius; species Ectobius pallidus. The sequence goes on from CAXKWD010000006.1 coordinate 79,971,256, forward strand.
CATTCGATTATGAAACTAGTCAAGTTGAGTACTGTTATATACAGAAGATACATTACTCTGAAATAATTAGGCCTACATACATTAAGTGGAGTTCTTCGCCAGTGTATTTTGTGAAATGTTGACATATTTTAAGAATGTCTTATATCTCTATATACGAGTTTGAATTAAGGTTAAGTATCAAACTTTAGTCCTTTGTTCTTCCGTAGTCCTGCTTAATGAATCGATCTGGAGTTTAACTTGTAAATTGATACAAAATTAACTTATTCTCTGCATATCATAATTGCAATTAACTTTTTACCAATTAAACAATAGTACTCTGGCACTTTGTTACATCAGTTTACCTGATTTTATTAAATGCTATATTTTAACATTTAAATGTTCTGTTTACCTCCTACAGCAGTATTCTCAGGTATTTAAATGCGCAAGTGTTCAAAAGACTTTACTGTCCTGTGGTTTAATTTTATTTATAAAATTGCAAATTTCATGATGTCAACCTATAATAATACCTGAGCTGTTATAACGATATTTCACCCAAATAATTTCAAAAATTGATATTATTTCCTTTCACTTGCATCATAATGTTATGGAATTTAGCACACAATGTTCTAAGTAACTTACTGTCTTCAAATCTTGTGATTAATTAATTATAATTTGTTACCCCTTTGTATGTGTTGAGTACGCGGACACATTGGAACAGTGAGAAATGAGCATGCAGACCAGTTAGCAAGATCAGCAGCAGCCTCTCATCAGAATTAATCACACTCAAAAACTCCTGTATCATATGTTAAAACCCAGATCAGGAATCTCATCATCAGTCGCTGGAATGACAAATGGGTCCAAAGTACTAGGTGCATTAACTAAGGAACTGTTTTTCCCCACTGAGCATAAAAGGTTACAGGCTAAACATCTCTCACCAAATTTTATTTTAATGCAATTTCTAACAGGCAATGGAAAGTTTGGTAGTTATTTTACAAGATTCAACATTATAACAGATAGAAACCATGTCTACAGATGTCAGTTGTCACCAGAAACTGTAAAACAAGTCTTATTTGAAAGAAGAAGGTTTAATCTTAAACTGCATGCTTCTTAGTGTGAGAAAACATTTTCCAATTCATGTCTCCATTTATTTAACAAAGTCTACTGTTTTAGAGAATTTATCAGTTTTATAACTAGGGTTACCATATTTTAAAAATGAAATTCGAGGAAACTTAATTTTGGTAGAAGATGTAGGCATACCTCATACCTTAAGAAAATATACTACTTGCAAGATGGTCTGGCTTCGGGTTCTTTCCTTTCGCTGAATGAATACTTTTCGGATGAGGCAGCTTTCCTTATGATTTCCTTGTTCTTTTTCACCAGCTCATAAAATTCACTACAACTGCGTTTCACAGTTAAATTTAACTGTAAGAAGGGACTTCCACAGTTTGTGACGACATTCTTCCTCTCTCTGCACCCCAGCAGTTCTTCATCAGCAAAAACACCCTTTCCACGCTTGCAGATGTACCAGGCAAACACAATACGTACTCAACAATCTTAAGAAGATTTGGTGTGTTCATATCAGTAGTTTTTAGATAGCTGAATAATCTCACCCACTTTTGGGATAAGTGAAGAGTTTTCAATTCGGCGATTTTTTTCAGATTTTGTATTCAGAATATTGTTGACTACAGTCACTTCATCAAACAGCAGATCTATGTCAATTTGATAATTGGTATGTACTCTTGAATTTATATAATTTGCTGCACTTTCAACTTCTGACCAAAACAATATATCATTTACGAAAAGGTTTTTCCAACCAAAGTTCACAGTAGGAAATGCTGGTACTGTAGAATGTTAAAATATCATTCCGAAATTTGGTTTCATCAAGCTCACCCTGACAACAAGATCATTCATTACTGCTTTAGCTTTTGCTGGGATATAGCTTTGTGCTTTCCTTTCAGTTAAGTTAGTTGCTCTTTCAGCTGGATCAACTGAAGAACCACCTCAGTTGCATTGATATTGGTTCCTTTTATTTTCAAAACTGTGAGATGAAATAGCTTACATATTGCAAATAGGAACCACATATATGCTGGAGCAGTGGCATCTCCAAAAAAGTGCTTGAGACCTATAGGGCACTGTTCCTGTGACAAAAAGTAAGACTTAAGCCCATCATAAATGTCCAACACTCTTTCCAATGCTGGCTGCATACTCAGAAATCTTGTCTTGCTGTGAGAAAATACTTTCTTATTCTCCGTAGCAGTGAATTCACAAAATTCTTTCAACTGCATCACTCTTAAAGTGTATATATATATATAGAAATATTTAAACAGTTCCACTAAGATAAACACAAAATCAATTGGCAGTTTATCTGAAGATATCTGTAGGCAGTTACTCACAATACGAGCTCCACAGCCAACTCTAAGTTCTCTACCAAGTTCTGACTGCACTTTTGTATGTACATTGTTTTTACCTCTTCTATGGACACCACCGAAATTTGAATTTGTGTTGTCAGCACAATAACAAACTACTTTCTGCATCAGATTATTTCTTCTAAGAGTTTCTAGAAGGTAACTGCTAAGCAGTTCTGAAGTCTCATCAGTGACTTCAATAAACTCAATTAACTTCAAGTGCACTCCACTTTCTGGTCTGAAGTACCTAAGAATTACTGGAACTAGTTTCAGCTCATTCCGATTAGAACAGAAACTGGGCTTCGGTGACATCTTTATTTGTTAATTCACAAATAAAAGGACTAATTACATTCCGAATTAGTGCTCCAGATTTTGTTCTACTACAAGAAAACTTAGGGTCATAGAATTTACTGATCAATTGCAAAGTACAGTCAGTAGATTTAAAACTAAAATTACATACAGCTGTGTGGTATGCAAAGGTTAATTCCTTAGCAATGCAATCTTCCTCTTCACTTTTCAATTCACTTTGTATGAAAAATAAATCCACAGTCTTAGATTTCTTAACATTTTCCTCTGCTATTTTATGTTTCTTTGAAGTGAAATGTTCTTCAATATTCCCACGACCTTTATGCTCCACTGAAAACTCCCCTCGGCACTTAAGGCATCTCACTCTGTCAGATCCACTTACAAGTAGCAAGAATGAAAATTCTTCCCTTAGCCCAATGCTAAATGTGCAGTTTCTTTTAGGCATTTCAGCTCTTATTTAACCTCAATGATTTCAAAACAGAAAACCAAGAACATGATCTGCGACCTACTGAATGCCAAGACAAAGCTAACTTTTATTATTTAAATGCATAGGCCTAGTTTAAACTAGGTTGTCACAGGTCTTATAAAGTTCCAGTTTTGAATTACGGTACAAACTTTCAGTCCTTTATGTAGGAATTATTAGTACCAGGTAACATGTTTTTCCTTGGATATGTACATTCCTGGTATAAGTTAAATGTTTGGGCATCCATGTTGGGAAGGAATTCTTTGACGGGAGAGAGAAATTTCCCCATCAACCTCGTCAATCTGTTTGTATGAACAAAATGCAAGTGAGGAAAGAAAAGTCCCAAGGATGAATAACAGAATACGAGAGGTCTGACTAGTGATGGGCGATCTCGAATGAAAAAATCGGAATTATAGGCCTATGATTCTTGAAAGTTCTCGAGACATCAAGAACTGTATAAAAAGTATTTGAATGATTTAGGCTAATGCTAGGAAAAGCATGAAATGAACTACAGTTCACGAGTAATTGCACATTCGTTATCACTTCGGTTAACTTCGTTAACGCAGTATAAATTATGCAGGCAAGAAAGAAATATATATGAATGCACAACTATCATGCACACAGGGCAGTTCAATGTTGTCATACTGCCGTTCTTAACAGAAGATCCCAGGGGAGACGACACAGCATAGTTACATTAAAACTTATCTGGGTTCACATTACAACTTCAGCCTTCATAAAATAAAACACAACACATATATATACCATATTTGCCGGCGTATAAGACACACTTTTTTCTTTAAAAATAGGTCTGAAAAACAGGGTGCATCTTATACATCGATACCCAGTTTTTTATTAGATTCATTTCTGGAAATTTCCTCTATTCAGAGTTATGCGATTTTTTTCTTGTTTGCTTGCGGAGTGTGGGTATAGGCCTATTACAGTTACGTAGTGTTCAGTGAATGCGCATGACTGTTCAATTTTCTTAAATTTGTTGGAAAGTTATGGCTCAAGAACGTCGGCACTGCTATAACATAGCATAGGCCTACAAGCTACATGTGATTGCATATGCTATTAAAGAACATGGAAACAGGGCTGCAGAGAGGCAGCCCTAACTGAGAAAATGATAAGAACTTGGTGAAATCAGGAAGAGGATCTAAAAAAAGCAACTCACAGTAAACATAACCTACGAAGGGGAACTGCACAATGGCCTGAACTTGAGGCAGAGCTGAATACTTGGATCTTAGACCACAGAAAAGCGGGACTTTCAGTATCTACAAAAATGATCATTCATCAAGTGAAAGCGATAGCGACTGATAGAGAGACTGCCGATTTTAATGGATCAACATCATGGTGTTCAAGATTCATGAAGAAAGCCCAGCTATGTATGTAGACTAAAACAAAAATATTGCAAAAGATGCCAGACAAATATGAAGAAAAAATTACCGAATTTCATCGATTCATCATTAATGCATGAAAACGAGAAAATTTTGAACTTGCACAAATAGGAAACATGGACGAGGTTCCTCTGAAAGATGATGTGCCCTCAACAAAACTGTAGATTCCAAAGGTACAAAAAGTGTTACTGTTAAAACTTCAGGGCACGAAAAACTACTACATGGTTGTTTTATCTTGCTGTGCTGATGGGACAAAATTGCCCCCACCATCGATTTTTAAAAGGAAGGACACACTAAAAGTAAAAAAAATTGCCTAAAGGAGTGTTTATGCAAAAGGCTGGATGGATGAAGGAGGAATGAGGTTATGGATAGATAAAATTTGGTTGAGGTGCCCTGGCGGACTGTTGAAGACACCTGCCCTACTACTATGGGATCAGTTTCGTTCTCAAAGAACAGAAGATGTTAAAAATAAACTCAAAGAATTGAAAACTCAGTTAGCTGTAATTCCAGGAGGCCTAACTAGTCAGCTTCAACCTTTAGATGTCTGCATTAATAAACCATTTAAGGGATTTATAAAGAAGTGGAACAGCTGGATGGAGTCTTCAAATTTTGAGGTTACATCATCAGGAAGAAGGAAGAGGCCTAGCATTTCGCAAGTTTGTGAATGGGTCAAAGTTTCATGGGATGCTGTGAAAACAGAGACAGTGGTTAAATTATTTAAGAAGTGTGGCAATAGTAATGCACTGGATTGTACAGAGGACAATTTGTTGTATGAGGACTCAAATGCTGATTTAGAAGAGGTTTCAAGTGACTCTTCATTTAGGTCTGGAGATGAGTATCTGGGTTTTGACGAAGAAGATTAAAAGGTGTTCTTTTCCAGATAGATTGGGTATTTGCAGAAAGTATCACTTTGTATTTGTATTACTTTACATTTAAAATACTGTAAATTCATTTAATGATCAGTAAAAGTTTTATCCTTCAAAAATGTGTATAAAAAAGGGGGTGCGTCTTATAGGCTGGTGAGTCTTATATTCCTGCAAATACGGTAAATACAAAAACAATGGTATCACAGTATTGAAAGTCAAAAATACTGATTCCAGTTCTTCAGTATAGGCTACTGTATCAGAGGATTATCTTGATAACTCTTCAAGAACAGAACTGAAGATGGTGCATTACATATATGCCTAAATGCATATTCTGAATGACTGTCACATCTGGAGCCCACACAGAAGAACTGGATACAATATTTAGGGCTGGCTTCACCAGATGAGATTAAAATGTCAAGTAGTTAAACTCAAGTAAAAGTTACTCTTCGAAATTAATCTCATACAACACAACTGTGTTTCACCACACTTTCATGTGGATAAATGAGGCCCTTAGAATAGCATAGGCGTATGCGCCAAACGCTACTTCTGAGAAAAACGCGATTAAAGTTTCGCAAATTATTACACAGAGGCGTATGCGCCAAAAGCTAGTATCACACTGAAAAACATCTACTTACACATTAATATGTTCGATACAAATATTGTACAATATTAAAAAGTGAGCCTTCAGGCATTAGTACTGTAAATTGTGATGATAATTGTGATTTTACAGATATTCTAGACTTTTTAACACTAATTTTACATACAACGCTTTTAAGTGTAAAGCATGCTTTTTGCGTGTTATACCCGAAACTGTTTTCTTACAAAATGGAAATATATAAATTTATTAACTGATCTTGGCTCTACATTCATGCAAAGTCATTTCTTGTTTTAATTTTTTCTGTCTCTTCAGAATCTGTATCTTCTCTCATCGTCTCCAGTTGTCGTTGTGTTTTGTCACAATAGTTACATGTATCAGACTTCGGAGGTGAAAATCCAAGATTAAATTCAGAGTTGAAAATGTGGCGGTAGAATGATTCAGAAACTGGACGATCTTCAGCATGATTTTCAACAAACCAGTCACAATAAGCCTCGTGCATTTTGGAGATATTTAAATCAGAGGCCAAGTATTTCCTGTGTGGACTTTTAGCTCTGCTATAATGACTGGTTAAAGCAGGGAAACTGTTAATATGTGCGATTACTTTTTCTCTGTCTGAATCAGGCACTCTTCTAGTCTGGTCTTGATGGCCACGATTATCTTTATCAATGGTCCCTGTTCCTCTAACTTTGTCACGAACAGTACGCAGTCCTTTTTCATTCAATCCATGCATGTTCTGAAAAGCTATTGCGCAAACATTGTATTCATTATTTTCATGAATAACTTTATAAACTACTGTGCGCAATCTGCGAGAAGGCCTATCAGTTACACGCGATCTTTTCACATCCACACTTGTCAAAAGTTTATTTAAATAGCTGTTCTGTAGGTTGTAATCCCCTATTTCCCAAAATTCTCTAAATATTTCGTCAATTGTATCTCGACCCACTTTCTCAAAACAACCACACCGACACAGAGGACCTACTTCTTTCCTCTTGACAACATTTTTTGTTTTTACACTGACATATTCTTCACCTGTATTCCTCTTCTTCCTGGCTACATTTGTTTTCCATTTGTCTTTCTGAATGCTGCGTTTTCTAGGACAACTTACATAATGCTATACATTCTGTGAATGTCTCCAGCATAAGAACTCTATCTATCTATCTATCTATCTATCTATCTAATGAGAAGTAGAGTCACTGTCTGTGTAACTCATTGTTTGTGCTTAATATACTAAAGTGAAAATCTAAACTACGAATTTGATTTCTGTCATTAATATGGTTAAAACACTAATTTTAAAACTCAGTAAATAAAAATTACTGCGAGCACTGCAAGACACCGAGAATGCGTGTTATCACTATCTTTTAAAGCAAAAGACTGAACGAAAAGCTACACTTTTAAACAGAAACCACCATACAGGAAAGATTCAAATCCAGACAAAAACTAATAACAAGAAAAATCCATTAAAATTTCTAAGGAAATTATGGGGGTTGAAGGATATAAAACAAACAGCACCCCTGTTAAGTAATGATACATTTCTTGCTCCATACTGTTCAAGAGCTGCATAGCGACCGGCCGGCCAGCGCGGCGCGGAAGGCTGGCTCATACGCCTTTGCTATTCTCGAGATTTAGCTGGAGCACGTAAGGTTGAAAATCATGTTATATTCAAATGGAAATTTCGTTCGTATCCAAGGCATATCAACCATTCACACTAAGCAGACATGAAAGAGTATAAGTCATACTATATGTTGCAAGAAAAAACAAAAAAACGAACTTTGGCGCATACGCCTCTGCTATTCTAAGGGCCTCAAATATAATCTCTAGTAATTACACGGGGATTTATTCCATGATGGTGCTGATCCTGCAATTTCTCATACTGAAACAAGTGAATCCACTATGCCGTGACCAACATTCGTATGAATAGCAGACGATAGTGTGCAGTGACAGCTGACATGCAAACATAAACTTGAAAATGAAAGCAAATACAAGTATTTAGCAGGAAGGAGAAATGGAGGTATAGAAGTCCGAACTGGTTTCCGTCCAAGAAAATGTTGCTGATGGACCTCGTTGAGAAACATTTTTCCATATTGGAAAGTAAGAGGACGAATGCCGTTACAATGCGGCAAAAACGTTCAGAATGGGAAAGTGTTGCCCAAGCGTATACCTCAACGTCAGGTCATACTCCCAGAAGCACTGAAAATTTAAAGGCAGCTTAGGAAAATACAAAAAAGTGACCAAGAAAGAACTTGTAAATCACAGGATGGAGATGCTTAAAACTGGTAGTCATATTTTCTGCCCATATTCTCGGTGATAATAACCTCTACATACAGTGTTGCAGCAAGTCATTATGTTGTATTTTAACAGGTGGAGGGTTACCCAAGCCTAAGAAATAAGATCCTATAGGCTACATAGCAGAGTAATACAACTAATAAAACCTGCTGCTGTAGGTCATGTGAATCCCTATGACGGTGATGCAATAGCTCTGCAATCTCTGGAAGGTTAGTAACCCTCACCAGCACAGGCGAAAGAGAAGAATCTGTCCCGGTCCGTAACTTATTCCACTCTATCCTGCTCGTTGCTTAAGATCCTTGCACCAAAAAGTTTTTGAAAAGCGCTAACATAACATTCATATTTATATAAAAAAATGACCAAAAGAACTTGTAGTAAGCTTAGTGTCGGACGTGTTACTACTCCAAAATTAAGGGAAGTTACTTGCTGAAATTTGGTCATGTAAATATTAATCTCGATTAACCTAGTTACTACCATGTAACTTTGTGGTGAAACGATATGAACGGTTACTTGAGATTAATTCCGTACTTACTCTCGTGTAAAATGCTACTCCAGTTAAGTGAAATTGGGCCTCAGCCTCATAAATCTGACTTTTAATACTGTGACACCATTGTTTTAATGTGTTTATATATATGTTGTGTTTTATTTTAAGGAAGCTGAAGTTGTGATGTGAACTCAGATAAATTTTAAGTTACGGGTACAAGAAGGTTGAATTTTAACGAGTTTTTAACATTTTAACCCTTATCTGAAAAATGAAATTACAGCATAGGCCTACTTATCTTATGGATCTTTTACTCCGTGAATGCTAATAGTAGCATACAATGGGATTAATGAAACATCTGGCAGCGCTGCATGAAACAACTCCTATTGGTTTGTAGTTCACTAAATGGGTGAGCCACACCTATTGCAGGAACCAACAACAGTATGTCTTGTAACACGAAATTCCCATGCTGAACATTCGATTAACGATGAGTTATCAATCAAGTCAGTTTTTAGTAGCTCTCACTTATCAGCTACTGACTCAAGTTCTCAAATCTTGAATTATGAGTACTCGGATACTGCTTTCATCCACAAAATTTTTCATTTGATTCTTTATATTACTCGAGAACAGATTACAGATTTTATGCCACTTTCTGGGGTCATATTCTATCTCTTGGGAAACTCACTCAACCATTCTCTACCTTAGAAAAATAACCCAGAAAATAGGTTAAAATGTTATGTGTAAAGAAAATTGCATATATGAGAGTTCTCAAAGATGGATTAAGACCCAAGGAAATAGCTCATAAAATTGTATTACAATAATGAAAGTCGCATGCGAGTTCCCAGGGATGGAATAAGAGAAGAAACAACAGTGTTGTTAATTAATGAGGTAGAGAAAGTCACGTGAGTGTCCCAAGAGTGGAAGGAAGAATTAAAGAAGATGAAAAACATGCTCTCTTGAGTATGCCTCAGGCCACCCTACTGTCATACAGTGGAACTAGAACACTACTGAAACGCAACGTAAGATCCGCTGTGTTTTGTCAACAAGTTCGTATTCAAAGCCTACCCCCATTCCTTCCTATTACCAGCTGCATGGGCCCAGGATTATCTGCTCTAAGGGTTAAGTTAAAGTAAACATTCCAAAATCAGAACAAAGTCAACACACTTTTTAAAAAAAATCGGCAAGTTGGTAGTATGCGCCACAACAGAGTCCCTCTTCTGCTCGGCATGGCCGCTACCTCTCACGCTTTCCCTGCCTGGTCACTATCCTGCACGCCTGCCCCACTTAACCACAACGCATGCCAACACATAATAGCCTATTTTACAATTATAACAACAACCCTTGCAACAAAATAGGCTACTTCACAATAAAAAATACCCTTGCACCATACATAATATTTCACAAAATTTATAAAAAATGCCACATTATTACATAAAATATGACTTACTGATGCAGGAAAATTCCCTTGCACCCTCGCTGCTAGATGTCTCCCAAAACCCCTACTTTCCAGGCGGGTCCTGTTAGAGAGTTGGAGTGGGGGACTCGGTTGTGGTGCATACTACTATTTTCCCGAAAAATCATAAGCCTACTATGATATAATCAGAAGAATCCTTTACTTGGCATATCTGTAAGCATGGTATTACTGATCACGGTAAGTGATTTTAAAGATTCTAAAAATTATTCTTCATATTTTTGTCACAAGAATGCACTTTTACTTTCACAGTAGGCTACAATATAGTGGCAGCACACAGCTTTAATGGCAATGATGTATTTCCCCAATACTGGGGAAATTCATATATTGGAAATCATATTATTTAATATGAACAGGTACAAGCAGGGCTCTTGGGTCTACACAGGAAAGCAGCCTCTCTCTAGAATACTTTACCAGCTGTCAGTTAATGTTCATTAGGGAGGCAGTGAAACGACATAGCCAACAAAACAAAAGGACTGGAAAACCCTACAAATAGTAAAAACTATCAATAAGTTACTATCTTTTCATCTGTCTTTTAGGGCCGATTGTATAAACATAACTGACTGGAGATCAATTATGATCTAACCTCAGAAAATGATCTGCGTTCAGGCTCGAGTCGTATTGTATAACAATGATCTAAGATTAACTAATCGAAGTTCAATTTTGATCCTAGTTCATACATGAGCACTTGGCAACATCTCAGAAACAGATGAGTATCGCGAGACGAGAACATTGTTATCCTGTTTTCCTCCGTATTCAGACTGTGTGTTATGTGAAAGGAAGGGGAAATATGATCGAAATCAAGCAGAAAAAGGATCGTTCCCTTAATTTTTCAATAGAGGACAAGGATGTCTTGGGAAAATATAAATATATTATAGAATTGAAGAAGATGGATGCAATAACATCCGTTCGAGAGCAAAATGTGATGAAAAATGTTCAGGTAATTTCATTTCTGGTGATATAAATCGGCTTAACATTTTCACGGCTAAGGACGTATAAATGCTTTGTCTCGTGAATTGTATAAAAGCGGAGATGTAAGATTAATAGAGTAAAACTTGAGGACTTTTTGTTCATCTGTTATGTTTGTCGTTCATGGAAACCAGGTATTCCACTGAACTTTTCTCTATGGATTTTTAAGTTAAGAGCCCACCTGGTGACTGCCTATTACAATGTAAAATCTCAGTTCTGAAACAGATAAAATGTCACATAAAAAAGGTAACAAAGAAAGCATTTGGGGGAAATCCAAAAACAGGTATCCCCTTAAGTTCATCCTACTTGAGATTTCCTAGTAGTTCCACCATAGTCCTAGTTGTTTAGCAGCGTTGAAAATTTGGAAAATTTTTATTTTTTCCCCTTTCCACTATTCAATCCCTTTTCTCCTTTATCCTACCTACCTATTCCTATCCAATAAAATTTGGATCTAAGAAGATTCGAACAAGAGACCGCTAGCATGATAGTCAGTCGTTTTATACATTATGCCATCGAGTGATCATTGAGGTGTGAAGCGAGAATTTATCTAGGCCTATTTAAGTTTAGGCTAGAGAGCTGCATGAAATGGCGAAGATTGATAATTTTGTATTAATTGCAATCGTGGTACCGTACAAGGGTTATTTTCATATTGTAGTAATTAGTGCGGATGCTTTGGTAGAGCATGAAAAGGACTAGCAGGCCATCGTCATAGGATCGCAAAGGCTGGAGTGGGCGGAGCTTGGATTTCACCAGCATGTACTAAAATAAAACACACAGGGAGCCCGACGAAATTCATCATTTTTATCATCATGAGATACCTATCTGAAAATTGGAATGAGATGATAATAATAATGTACAGGATATGTTGTAGAGTTATGTTACAGTGCATTGTAAGGAGCCTAACATAGCCTATATATGCACAACTACGTTATAGCTAGAAATGTATGAAGTTGTCTTTTGTGTATTTTCTTGATATTTATCGTAACCACACAGGTAGGCCTAATATTATGTTTATAATGATCTAATCTTTTTTCTCAAATAAGAAAACAGCCCCTTGAACTGAGATCAAGAAGTTTGATCGGAGAAATTTCTCCAGTCAAAATTGATCCTAGTTCAGTGCAAATTGACCTTAGATTAGCATTTATACAACAAAAATTCCGAGTTCAGCGTGAACTGAGATCAGTTTAGTCTCTGATCTGAGATCAAACTGTTTATGCAATCAGCCCTTAGTGTTATAACACTCACACAACTTTTTCTACTCTAAGTTATGTAGTTTTTTTTACTGCTGGTAGGCCTATTTTCTTGCCTGCGATCCTAGCGTTTTAAATTCTCACATGGTGTTCTCTACTCTATGTAAGATAAGATGGGCTCAACCTTAGATCAGGGCCTTTAAAAAAAGCTGTACTTTTTCGGTATTTCAGAATTTTTGGAAGGCCTACGCATCATAAACCTTTAAATCTGTATTATTTTAAAAATAACATGAACGTTTATATCACTTATTTATAGGCTATAAACAGATTAATTGCACATTCTACGAATTCTTTACTTGCCAGGCATGCGCCATTTTGGATTGGAGACGTGATGTACTGCTGCCAACATTGCTGGAATTGTGTACTCTAGGTCAAGCTGCCAATTTCCAACGTAAAGAAACTGATTCTAATGTGCAATTTCGTAACGTACCGGTATTACAAGTGATGCTGTGGGTGAAGCTGCAGCTAGCTTTCTAATTAAATGTATGGTACCGAAATGTTTGTTCATAGATCTATTTGTGATTTAAATGAATTTGTGCAATTCTAATACCAATATAATTACAAAACCTTTTTAATAATAACTTAAAGAGTCTACAATTACTAACTCTGTGACGCTAACATCCCAGAACAAGGCCTACCACCCGACTGCTGCGTCATCTACCATAGGCAGACAGCAGGATTGGGGGCATGTGGTCAGCAAGCCAACACCCATGGCCATTAATGGTGGTTTCCATGACCAGAGCCGCTACTTCTCTACCAAGTAGCTCCTCAGTTTGAATCACGAGGCTGAGTGCACCCCTACCAGACCTCCCTACCTCAGAAAAATCCGAGGTACCGGGGGTCGAACCCCGGCAGTCGGATCTGTAGTCAGCGACGCTAACCAAAAGACCACGCCAGCGATCAAAGAGTCTACAATGCCTACTAAAATTAGTAGGCCTAGAACACATGAAACCCTAGTGCAATATTTATTATTATAACAATAATAACATTAATTTATTTACAAGTAATAGGCCTACCTGAGATAACTGATTAAGGATTTCAGATTACATATTTTCCAAAAAAATTTGAAGGTCATTAAATAATAATACTAACTTACACTAAAGGTGCTAAAACTACTTAACTATAAACTCTACACTACAGGATAAGCCGACCTATCTTCTATAATTTCTGGGGTTTTGGAGCATATATATTGGCAGCAGTGACTTCAGATGTTGCCTCCATTACTAGTCTCGGCACTTTGGGGAAAAAACTTTGGGAATCTTCACCATTCATAGCATATCAACGTGAACTTTCGGACTTAAGAAAATTTTTGAGGGACTTAATGTAAATTTTATCCGATAAGATGTATTTTACAATTTTCGGGTAGACTAGTAAAATTGGCGGTGAATAGGCTATAGCATTTTCCTTAGTATATTGCAATGTTCACTGGGCATTTCCAGTTGTATATATCAGTAATAAAATGTGTGAACCAATGGTAAATACCTGAGCAATTGACTAAATAAAGACGCACTATTTTGTGTACTTACTCCATTAGAATTCAATGGATTCCTACCCTTGCACCAGTAATGTTCAACATTAGCATAAGTTATCATGGCAGCGGTCACTGCCTCCCTAATAATACGTGAGATGTAGATTCTATCATCATTACTTTCAGTGCGTTTCTTTTTAAAGCAAACCTGTAAAGCGCTTTACGAGTGATGCACGAGTGATTGACGACCGCTGCAGACAAAAAAGAACGGCAAAGTTGATCAGCTGACAGCTTGCTCAATGAGACCGGCAATGTTTACATCCCTCTAACATGGTTAAAACACGTGCAAATAACAGTTATGCCGGGATGGCAATAAATAATTATTGTACTATATGATGTACAGGTAAAATCACATGATACTAACTGTGCTGAAGAAGGCGTTCGTACTCGGGAATTTGAACAATGATGTTAAATCCATCAAGGAAATTTTCGATGATCACCTAGTCCGCCATGACAGTTTGCAGCGAAACCATGCAGCAGTCGTAAAGCGAGATTTGAGTTCGCTGCACGGGAGGTAAGGTGGGGGTAAAGCGGAGCTGCAGCAAAATGTAAAAAGAAACGGTTTTGATGCATCACTCGTAAAGCGCTTTAGCTCCGCTTTAAAAAGAAACGCACTGTTTGCATTGTCTTGCAGGCAGTGGTAAAATGCTTCTGCATTTAGTGCAGTAATGATAGGTAAATTCTAGGTCAGTGACAGATTTTGTTAGGTTAGGAACGTTTATGTTAGTTTAGGAGCAAATAATTTTAGGTCGTGCTATTTAGTATATTACAACGTATTATTAGGGAGGCAGTGACCGCCGCCATGATAACTTATGATAATGTTGAAGATATGGAGTAAGTACACAAAATAGTGCGTCTTTATTTCATCCATTGCTCGTCAATTGAACCATCGGTTCACATTTTTTATTACTGATATACAACTGGAAATGCCTAGTGAACATTGTAATATAGCCTAGTAAGGAAAACACCATATTAACCGCCAATTTCACTAGTCTACCCCAATTTTCTTGCCTTTCATCCTAGTGTTATAAACACTCTTGCGACTTTCTCTACTTTATGTATTTAAATGTAAAAATACATACAATATCAGTAGTGAAAGACTGCGAGAAAAGTTTTAAAAAATTTCTTAAAGTAGAGAAAGCTGTGTGTATGCCGTTGAGTGTTTTTTAAATCATTTTTATAGGACTATATTGGTGGAAGACAGAAGAAATTTATGTGACAGCTAAGAAGAAGGTAGGCCTACTGAGAAATATTTACACAATTTGCCTTCAATTACACTATGGAATGGGTTTCTAGTGTAATGCATTCTGTTTGATTAGCTACACTGTGTAGTTCATTGCTGCATAGATCACAACATTGACTGATAACTGGTAAAATATATGGGAGATAGTCTTCTTATACACAAAGACCCAAGAGCCAGACATGTACCTATCAAGGTACCAGTAACCTTATCCCTCAAAATCAGAATTCACTAAATATTTAACTTAGGCCTACTGCACTGCAGCGAACAAATGGTTTAACCTTCTCGGTAAAAGATAGATTTATGCCGTGCACCAGCCAAGCTCTGCCGTTTTGTTAGATTAGGAATGTTTATGTTAGTTTAGGCACAATATAGGTCTACTGAATAGCGCGTTTATTATGTCTTACATTGAATCTCTTCTGCGATGAAACCCTAACCCCACCTCCCCATTAGAGAGTTGGTGGGAGAAGCCTAGTGCACGGCATAAAACTATTTTTTCCCATCTTCCCAAAGACACAACCCACCTAATCAATAATAAAAACCAAGGATAGGCCTACCTTATAAATATGGGCTATGCCAAATTTTGAGGGGGAGGTGCCTAAGTAGCGCTGATGTAATTTACGTAGGAGTCTTGTACTTTTCGTGTGGGGCAAGCTTCAAATACCTTACCAGTATGCTAAATTATGAAGCTTAACAGCATTATTAGCATGTCAATGAAAGAACTTGTCAAAATTGCCAGCTGTAAATTCAAACATTTGTCTTGTACATTTAAGGTAACTTCCCCAGACAAAACAAAGAGCTCTGAGCCTAGGCATAGAAAGGAAACCTATAAATGGACATTTTCATCTACTTGTCATACTGGTAAGTAAAGTTTCCCTTAAAATTAACCTTTAAATGAAAAGCTGCATGCTCCTGTGGCTTTAAAAATAAATCATCATATATTACTGGGTTCAACATGTATTTAGCATGCTGTCTGCTGTTCAGTTACATTAGTAAATTTTCACATAATTACAAAAGAGATGAAAGAATGAAGTCTCCCACAGGATAACCTACTGAACTTCCTCGTTATACCAATATTATATTCTTAATACAATACTATTCCTCCCAAATCTGAAGGTCGATTTATATGCTAATTGCGTTTTAAAGTTTAATAACCACACAAATAACTTCTACAACCACACAAAATGTTTTTGACATGATTAGTATTCCCTTCTGCAAAAGCACTTTTAATTTCTGTCGTGTACCCAGACGAATTCGTCTGCAAGGAAAAAATCTGTATACAACGATACTACTGATCATAAATTTTTATATTATAACGTTTGTAAGCAGCTTATATGGACACTTATCCGTAATTTTAGCCTAATGTAAGAAGCAGAAAGCATAAGCAGCCATGTTGAACCCGTATTAGGCCTAACCGACGTCACTGCTACTGAAGCTCTGCTGAGTAACTGCACTTACTACTTATTTTCATGCCTCCTAACGGAGGATTGGGAGGTTGCTTGTTACCCTCAGCAAAGGACGTTGTCCTAGGACGTCCACTCATCTCTATCGGAGCTTAATTATTTCATATACGTTCATGAACTTCATAGATTTATCACATTTCTTGCGTACACCCTTGCACACGAAACATCGAACGGGGGGCTAGTAGCCAGTAGATCCTTCCTAATATCTTTCTTTCACTCGCTTGAGACTCATGTGAATGCACCAGACTGTCGTTCTTTAACAGAATCGAACCTAACAACTTTTAAAGGGTTTCGAGCAACCCTTTTTCTCAAATTATTAAGATTTTACATTATATGAAAACCACGACAATCTTCTTCTCACCAACAAAATTTTCGATGCTTTCAGACATTGACCTGTTCGGTCAACATCGTAACCAATCACATCTGGCTCCATTAATCCGAAAGTGTACGAAGATGACGTCACATAGCAACCTCTTACGTCAACTAATATGGCGGATTTCCCAAAATGCAACATGCAAACAATTGAAATTTCTCCCGCGCAAATACATTACCTACTTCAATATTACTTCCCTGTGATTTAATTAAAGTGTTATAGTTGGCCTTGTCAAATAAGAAAATATCAGAAAGAAAAATTCCACTGCAGTTTCAGGTTCAGTATTCAACTTATTCGCCCATAAGCTAAAGGGGCATACATGAATTATTGATAGAAAAATATTTTTTTAAACATCCGCATGTCATTCTTGGTGACCATAAAGATCCAGAAGGAGAAAGACATATACTTTTTTGTTAATTAATTAATACATCGCTTTACTGCCATAAGGTCATATGTGCATTTCTGCCAGATAATTGAATATGCAATGTACCGGTATGCAGTGGCGTACCAAGGTCTTGTGGCACCCGGGGCGGAATATTATCTTGTCACCCCCTGATAAATAAATTTTGAGTATATTTTCCAGTGAAAATATAGTCCAAATTAAGGACTTGTCACTGTTAAGACACGCTGTTAGAGTGTTAAGGTGTCTATTTCAGGTTGTTTGATTTTAATTTTTAAATAAACTAAAAATTAAGTGGCTATTCAGTTCTAGCGCACTATTGCAGTTTGAACAAGTTAAGTAGATAAAAAAGGAACATTATTTTTATTTACAGGTTTAATATACTGCAGACAAATTAATTTGCGTGTAAACATTTTGATTCTTATTTTATTTTTAATAGTGTAGTTTTTAATAGTTGCAGTACTATCAACCTGGTAACTTTCTCTTTGTCTTTGTTCAACTGAAAACTTCTTTTTTCTAACTTTGGTTTCAGCAAATTTGGAAATAGCCTCATCAAAATCTATTTTTTGAGCAATACTGTTTTCAATGGATAAAATAGCTAACTTAAGTTAGCTAAGTTGGCTCATTACTGTTCACAGGTAGTTTTTTTTATCAGTTTGAGTTTCGAAAAACTCCTTTCACAAGAAGCTACTGATACATGTAACATAAAAAAACCTTAACGCTAAAGTGAGATTTGGGAGAGAGTCTGAAAGTTCATGTTTCACTGTAAACTCCAAAAGTTTTAAAGAACTCCAATCCAGAGACTCTCCTTTAGGAACATTGACTGCCTGAAGAAACCTTCTCAAACGTAGGATTTCTTTTACCATGTCCTCTTGAGAAATCTCATCATCCTTTCAACTGATGTGTTACAAGTCTCTGGAGTTCAGATTCTGCCGTTTTGATAAGATTGTCAGGATCTAAGACCAAAAACAGAAGTGATATGGTTTCCATTAATTTGCATCGTGAGTCGATTTCTCGATGAAACCTGTCGATACACTCCAGCATTGAGCTTATAAGTTCTTGTTCCCAAATCAGCGGCTCATCTGATGCCTGTTCTCCTGGCATTAATTTCTGCTTTCGGACATGTCTTCGTTTGAATAATCGAATATCCATCTCTCTGCACAAGTCTTTTAAAAACATCAATGCATTTTCCACTAGTTCATTTCTACTGTCCTTTAATTATGTAGATGTAGATGTAGATGTAGATATCTCGTCCTGTAGATCCTGTGTTGGGCGGGGCTGAAGGATATAGAACACGTCAGATCAAAGAATACATGCATGTTATAACAATAATATGCACTAACTGCAAGCTGCCAAATTTACCCAAGCTGGAAATATTCCTCCAAATTGTAGAAGGTGTGAGATATTAAAAATTTCTTGACAGATATTTTGAAAGGTTTGCTCTTTCTTTGAATACATAATAATTTAATGTTGTTTGGAAGCTTGTTATATATCTGTATTGCAGAATAATAAGCACCCTTCTGAAAGAGTTTTAACGAGTTAGTTGGTCTGTGTAGATCATTCATGTTTCGGGTAGTACGTCCATGTACACTGAAATTAGTTTGGAATTTATCAATATTATCTACTATATAACACATAACGGAATAAATATGAGTGATTCTTCAAATACGGGAAAATTTGCGTTCCGGAGTGATATTTCCCTTCAAATTCAACTTAAAAAAAAATTAAAATAAAAGTTTGTTTCTACTACTTCCATACTACAACTATCAGTTTGAAATGTCACTAACTTTAAATTCTGATATTCCAAAATCGAATTTAATTCAATGAAATGTCATCCACATGCCCTGTCCCAAACCTCGGTTTTGTATATTCTAATGCATTTTTCCACAAAACAAAATGTTATTTCCTTTTCAACTTTTTTCCTGTCAATGAGTATGAATGGGTGAAGAATATTAACCCCATAAAAATAAAATGAAATAAAATTGTCACCCCACCTAATGAACATAAAGAATGTCCCAAGGGTTTTTGGTCATCCACATGGCTGAAAAGAATGGAATTTTTTCTGCAGAAGTGAGAAATTTGTAAAACTGACAACAGTGTTAGAAAGCCAACAGGGCAGCTTGTGGTTGAATTGTAAGGTTGAATTTTGCTTGCTTACAAACAGTTTGGGATTAACAAAGGACTTTGTATCATTTTCAAGGAAAACGTTTTTATTCCCCGTCATTAACATGGCTTCTAGAAAGTAGGCAGAAAGTGAATATTAATTAATTTTGATTATGCACTATGATAAACCTTCCAATTCAAAGTACCTGACTGAAGTTGAGCCTACAGAGGTTTAGAAATGGCTTGCTGAGACCACTTAAACTCCTTTTTTGTCATTCACATGCCTGATTTTTGTGTCATCCACATGTCTCATGAAGGGGTATGTGGATGACTCTCAAGTCATGTAGATGATAAATGTAGGATACTATTGTGTTTGCGGTGTCTGTGACCTGTACTTAAGATCTTAAAACTGATTAAATTAATTTCTGCTTGATTCCCCCCTCCCCCAAAACCATAAAAACACAGTCTCGTTAAAATTACATTAATTCCGGAGTATGCACACAAATTTGCAAATTTGATGCAAAATTAACTGAAGTATGCTGAGAAAAATATGAAATCACATAAAGAAAAGCAGATTGTTGCCAAAGTTAGTCATTAATGTGGCCTTCTGCCATCCACATGTACACGGATGTCATCCACATGGCTTTAAAAAAATAAATAAATAAAAATAAATAAAAATATAAACATTTAAGCTCTGCTGGTGTCATATTATAATCAAGTAACCCCTGAAGTATTTTTGTGATTTTTTTAAGATTTTTTAAACAAAGTAAAAAATTTGGATTTTACACACTCCAAATTTTCCCGTATTTGAAGAATCACCCATATACTCCCCTGTAAGAGTGAGAACTTTTAATTTTTCAAATAGCGGTTTACAAGATTCCCTTTTTTTCTTTCCACATATTATTCTTATTGCCCGTTTTTGTACTCTAAATATTTTCTCCATATGGGAAGAGTTGCCCCAGAATATGATTCCGTACCTCATTAACGAGTTAAATTATGCAAAATATACCATAAGTAATGCATCCTGTTGTAATATATTATTCAAAATTCATAAAGCAAAACACGCTGAACTCAATTTTGGACTTATCAGTTCTATGTGAGTCTTCCAGTCAAGATTTTGGTCAATTTGCAGTCCTAAAAATTTTAGATTGCTAATTTATTTTATGATAATTAATTTCAAGATTTGAGATACATCTGTTTTTTGTCCTAAATTGTATAAAATGGGTCTTATCAATATTAAGTGTCATTTTATTAGCTAGAAACGATGTGTTTAACTCGTGAAAAGCCTTTGTAGCTATTCTTGATAAATGTTCTTGTGACGTTCCTGTTACAAGTACACTAGTATCATCTGCGAAGAGCAATACCTTTGATTTGTCACTTGAGTTATAGACCAAGTCATTAATGAAAATTAAAAAGAGCAAAGGTCCTAGTATTGATCCCTGAGGTACGTTATTCTTAACAACCCCTAAGTTAGATTCATTTCCATTTATTATTACCCTTTGAGTTCTATCAGTTATATGATTTGAGCCACTTAAGTGTTAAATTATCCAACCCATAATGATCCAATTTTTGAAGTAATATTTCATGATTTATACAGTCAAACACTTTAGCTAAGTCACAGAAAATTCCCAGAGCATATTTCTTTTTATCTAACACTTCCAGTATTTCTGTAGTAAGTTGAAATGTAGCATTCTCAGTGGACATGCCATTTCTAAATCCAAACTGAGATAAGTAAGAATGTCATTCAAATTTAGATAGTGTATTATGCGGTTGTACATAACTTTTTCAAAAACTTTTGAAAATGAGGTTAAGAGCGATATAGGTCTGTAATTTGACGGTAGATTTTTGTCATCTTTTTAAAAGAGGGGCTTAACAATAGCATGCTTCAGTCTTTCTGGAAATATTCCATTTTCTAATGAACAATTGCATATGTGACTAAGAGGTTTACTTAGTTCCGATGAGCAGCGTTTTAATAACTTATTACTTATCTCATCCCATCCAGACGAGGTTTTACTTTTGAGAGACTTGATTATATTTTCAATTTCTATGTGGGAAGTCAGGTTCAATTGAAATCTATGGTTCCAAACTGTAGATTTTGTTAGTAGGTCTACTGCCTTAATGCTAATATTATTTGTAGGAATACATTTCTCTGCAATATTAATAAAGTGACTATTAAAAGCATTTGTAATGTCTGATAAATTATCTAGTTTTCTGTCTTGGTATATTAATGATGTACAATCATTGTTTCCCTTTGTTCTCCCCGTTTTGTTTCTTATTATATTCCATACAGTCTTAACTTTATTATTTGATTTATTAATTACTTGTGAAAAATACCTACTTTTTGCTTCTTTGATTACTTTCTTCAGTATGTTGCAATACTTTTTATAGTATTCCATATGAGTTTGGTTGTTACTGGTTCTATATTTTAGGTAGAGCTCTCTTTTGTTTGCACATGATATTTTAATACCAGCAGTTAACCACATGTTATTCCTTGAATTAGGTAAATTAGCAGTTTTCTTTTTTTTGGAAAATTTGCCTCAAAATGTCGTGACACTATGTTTAGGAATTCACTTAATTTACTATCTACTTTGTCATAGGATAACATAGATTCCCAGTTTTCATTCGCAAGATCTTGTTTGAAATTTAAAATTGAATCGTCATATTACTATGAGCATGTTTACTGTTCGAATTTACTTTATTATTGTTCAGCTCTAACATTTGTGCATCATGATCTGATAATCCATTTAATATTGGAAGTATTTTAAAATTAAAATGTTTTTCTATATCTATGAATATATTATCTATTGTTGTTTGGGAGTTGTTCTGAATTCTAGTTGGAAAGTTTACTATGAAATCTAGATTATAGCTACCTAATAAAGATATCAGTCTCATCTTCTTCTCACTATCAATTGAGAAATCTACATTGAAGTCCCCACACAGTATAATATTTACATTAGTACCGGTACTATATAGTGAATTAAGAACCTTTTCTAACTGATTTACAAAATAATTGAAATTACCTGATGGTGCCCTGTAAATGGTTAGTATTACAAATGTATCATTGTCAAAATCAAATCTGGCTGAACAACATTCAAAATCCTGTTCTTTATAGAAGGGACTTGTGTAAGTTTATTTTGATAAATATACTCACACCTCCACATTTTATAGAACATCTACAAAATTTTGAACATAGTGAAAAGTTACCAATTTTTAATTGTTCCAGATCTGTTTCTGCACAGTGGTGTTCCGTTAGACAAATAACTTGAATTTCCTGTTTATTAAAATTAATTGTATCCTGAATGGCTAAGTTAAATTCTTCAATTTTATTTTCAAGCCCCCTTATGTTTTGATGAAATAGTGCAAATAGATATAGATATAGATATAGTGAAATAGATCTTTAGACTTCTCATCTTCATGACACACCTCTCGAAGCTGATTCCGAGAATCTGTAAGTACTTTTGGGCGTGATTAACTTCTTCTAAAACAATATTCCACAAACATAAATAGCACAAAAGGGAGAAATCACATACTGCAGGCAATAAGTTTTGAGCTCCTCCTCTAGTTTCAGTTTTTCCTGCAAGATCACAGTGTTCCTCGGTGACATGAACAATCTTCTTAAAGCACTTAAACATGGGTTTCACAGCTTCATAGTGAGTACTCCATCTAGTTTCTGCTAGCCGCTTGACCGTTACCTCAACGTTTGCTGTAAGGATATCCCGTCTGTGAGTTGACGCTGAGAAAAAGATGTACAGACTCTCTAAGGTGCAGAAAAGGTTACACATGAAGAAACTGTTGCAAAAGAGTGCACTCCACAAAGATTTAGAGAGTGGTTGGCACACAGTACAAACAAAGGTTTAGGGTTAAATTTAGAAATCCGAGCTTGAACTCCTGAATGTAGATCCGCCATTTTAGAGACATTATGGTATCCCTGTCCTCGGCACATCGTCATATCAAGACCATCACGCTTTATGAGCTTCAAAATATCTCATCTTCACCATACCTTGGTACACCATACCACCCGCCTTGGCACACCACTGCCGGTATGGCCTTTTGGTTCTGGAACTATTGGAAAAAATAACATACAACCATTTGGAAAACACATCTACATTGCCGGTAAGTAAGTGGTTTTCATCAAATCTTTTGGTTCAAGATATTTTGCATATGTTTGAAGTGAATGAGCACTAAATTCATTTTCAGTGGAAACTTGACATACAACCTTCTGGCAGTAAAGCAACGAATGAATAGCATAAGAAAACAATTTAAATTAAACTTAAATGTTTAAGATGTGCCAAATAATTACGGTACCAGTACTTAATTACAAGAGTCATAAATCATAATTCCTAAGATAAATCTAAAATTGTACATAAGTTTATTCTGGATCTGTATGGTCACCAAGAATGTCAGGCAGATGTAGTATGTAAATTATGTGGGAAGCATTTGTGGCATCACACATTTATCTTGCTAGAAGCCATGGATCTTTTCAGGATACAACCACAGTATAAGTATTAATACAGTACAGAAACTCAGCCCGTTTTTCTGCCAGCCGAGCATGCGCGCGCATTTACTAGCGATCGTAGCGGCCATTATGTAAGACTACAGAAACTACTCCGGGAAGTATGTAAATAAATAGGAGTTGTATTTTTCAGAACACGCTATATTCGAAAGGACCTTATTATTCTGCTGTAAATTTCAGTACTAATAAAAGACAAAATCCTGAATTGCATTTCTTCACTTTCTTGAAACATCCAGAAAGGTAAGAACGAAAATAAGTAATATTTATTGTCAAGGGCGCCCATATGATATTTTCTAGGGGGGCCAATTTTTTAAATTTATTTATTTTTTGTCCCTTTAACTTCTTGGGTTACTTTGTAACATATTAATAATATAAGTGCAACAATGAAGTAGCTAGTAATTTTGGGGAGGATCGGAAGTGGTGGGGGGTTTGGGGATATGGAATACCCCCCAAGAAAGGATGGTAGGGGGTCCACCCCAGAAAATTTTTGAACACTGAACTAGTTAGGAAATTTGTTTACCATACTCTAAGACATGCCAACGTAAACAAGAAATCGTTATCTAAGTCGGGGTCCACCCGCGGAAATTTTTTAAAATATTGAACTAATTAAAATCACATTTTACGCTATTTTAGCCCTGAAACACTAGTTAGGAAATTTATTTACCATACTCTAAGACCATGCCAACGTAAACAAGAAATCGTTACCTAAGTCAGGGTCCACCCCCGAAAATTTGTTGAATTTCATATTTCATATTTCATATTTATTTAATCCATTTTGACCGCAGTTCTGCGGTATAGGATACAATATAACAACAATATAACAAACTATTATAGTACAAGGGTACAAGAATAATATTAGAAATACATACATTGAAATATAAAGAGATACAAAGAAATACAGGATCAATACAACACTACAAAACAATAAATAAATAAATAAAAAGTGCAATGTGTAGGTCAAATAGTAGGTACTGAAAGATTATTTAAAGTTTTTGGCTACCTCAAAAAATTCATCATTTTTGTAGAAGCAGATTTGTTTTAGTTTCATCAGTACTAAGCCTTTAAAGTGTTTAAAAGTTAAATTTCTAGTAGCAACCGGAAGAGAATTAAACATTTTCACTGACATGTACCTAAAATTATGTTTGGTTGTTGCAAACAAGCATTGATCCTGTAAAATGTTATTGCAATTTCTGGTGCCAAAGGTATGTACATCAGAATAAGTTTTAAAGTTATCAGAATTACTCTTAACATATAACAAACACTGTAAAATATATATAGATGGTAGGCTGAGAATACCAGATGAGATGAAAAGAGGTTTACAGTGGGCTTTCCAATCAGCACCATAGATTATCCTTAAAGCCTTCTTCTGTAATTTGAAGATGTTAAGTGCAGAACTACAATTACCCCAAAGTAGAGTACCATAAGTTAAATGGCTATGAACATAAGCATAGTATGCAGAAATTAATACCTCTCTAGTCACATATTTTTGCAGTCTGCGAAGCACAAATATGCCTCTGGCAATCTTATTAGAGATTAATACAACATGAGATGACCAATTTAAACCTCCTTGGAGGACGATGCCAAGAAATTTAGCATCCTTATAGAAGTACTGATGTTTCCTATCAAAAGTGAATTTCAAGTCAGTAACTTTAGAGTCATTAACATATAGAGAATTAGCTGCAGTCCAATCTAGAACAATATCATCACTAACTTTTAAGAGATTTAAGGTGTTGAGGTCACAGTCAGTTACAGCAGTCAGAGCCAATATTGAAGTAATGAAAATCACATTTTACGCTATTTTAGCACTGAAAAACAAGTTAGCAAATTTATTTACCGTACTCTAAGACATACGAACTTAAACAAGAAATCGTTACCTAAGTTATAATAGCCTATTTATTAATATTTATAAGAAAAGTTAAATAACACAAGGAGCAATGGAAATAACAGGCCTACTCATTATGTTATGAAAACAAAATAACTGCTATATATCATATTTGGCTCACCCACAAAAATTGTTTATTTGACTACATTTTTTAAAATACAAAAATAGAATTTTAGGTTTTGATTTATGGGGGTCCGAACCCCCTGGACCCCTTTCCTAATATACTGTGGATTCTGCTTCCATGTTGTCGATATGGTAAAACTTCTGCAAATTTATGTCTCTACTAACTTTCAAATAATTGTCTTAAAAGAAAAACACCTCACTATAATTATTAACATACATTTTTTCCTTTCCCTGAGAGCTGGGGGGGGGGGGCTACGGCCCCCCCTGCCCCCGGGTATGGGCGCCCTTGTTTATTGTAGGTCTACTGGCTTACTCGTGATTCTGTGTGTGGTTATGTTTCAAGTTACTTTAATGTAATATTTTTATATTTTATTCTGTTGTAATGATTTCTGGTGTATAAAATAGGTCATTAATGGTCGACAAGAAAACCTAGTAACAAAATATGTAAAATATTTGAGTGAAAATTACCGTCTATGCTTGACACACGCCGAAAACAGACAGTTTATGAATTCCTATAAAAACTCGTTAATTAAAACTGCTGTACCGACGGTGTCTTCAATTCCAAATGCTCCTGAATTTTTTGTTTTGTTTAATGAAGTCCATCCTGCAGTAATTGACGCTACATAGACCTACAATAAATTGAAGTCGTATATTGCCATGGCAATATGCATATATATATATGCATATAAGGCAAAGAATCAAAATACGCTGTCAACAATGACGTGCAGGATGAACAACGTGACAGACCTATAATATAATTTACGTAATTAATATGTAGGCTATTTATTATCATAATTTAAATTATAAATTATATTAAAGGGCAATGATTTTAAAGAAAAAAAATACTAGGCTTAGGTACAGTCCTTAACAGTAGCCTATTTAGGTATTGTTTACCTCTTCTTAACTAGAATATAATACATTATCTGTTTTATTATTTCTTAAATTTAAAATTAGATTTGCATTAAATAAAAATATTCTGTATTTTTCTCTTTTAACATAACATATTTTGCGATGTGTTTATGTATACAGGTTTTATTTTCAACATCTTATGTATAGTAACCTATTGTATATAAATGTATTTTTTATATTAATTCTTGTATACTTGTCTATACAAACATTACACTGTAATTGTATTGTGAAAAGACAATAAAATTCTATTCTATTCTATGTATTTTCCCAAGCCATTTCATATGATGAGAATGTAGCTTTACTCAATCTCCGCATGGAGCGCTAGTGTCGTCCAGTCAACATGTTGTCATAGGACTTTTGACACACAGTTTCTTTACTGTATTAATACTTATACTGTGATACAACAGTGAGTACTTCTGAGGAAACTTGTAATATAAGTGACATCACTAGCAAGATAGTATTATCACTAGGGCCTGGGGGTTTAGCCAGTAAATCATCAAGTTAGTGGTGCACAAGGCATAGCAAACTTTCTGAGTTAGTAAACAATTTGCACTGCCTGTTGAAGCTTTTTGTTTTGTTCACAACGTTGTGTGCTGTGTGTTCTTGACGACGAACAAAATGCGTCAATTTAACAAGCAAAAGACCTTGTATCATTGCAAATTTCGGGGAACTGTCTAGATGTATTTCCTCTTCTAGAGAGACAAATATGTAAATGGCACAAGCGATCAGACTCTTCGAGAAATTATCCATAGCTAAGAGCCTATCTGAAATGGAATATTTCTATAGGTGTAGCATAAATTAAAAAGCATTCTCCAGAAAAAGTAGGATTTTCTACTCTTTGTACCTTTCGAGATACACTGGAAGGTTCTACAGGAGAACATGACATGAATCCACACAAAGGAAACACTAATATCTCATCACCCCATCATGTCATGAGACGTAGAGAGAAGTTTTTTCTAATACAAATCTTGTTTGGAGGAAAAAAAGGTATTTTTCTTTTGAAAACTTCAAAAGATAAATTGTCATTCACTGCAACAAAGCATATGCACACACATGATGTATAATTTCCCTCGTCATTTTTACTGTGAATATTATTAACGAATATTAATGCATATGTTGAGTATAATTATGTTCGTTTTATTAGAAAATATATTTTGTTTCTGTGATTTACAATTAAATGTGCAAACTATTCTAACACCCTGTGTCTATCATTTCACTAGACTAGCTAGCTACACTGCTCTTGCACTTGAATGTACGTATTAAATGTGCCACTGAAAGCAAGTCATCCTCCCCTTCATTTTTACAAGATACAGGTAGCGTAGGGTTATAACCCAGTCACCACTAACCTGATGTAATGTTTTTGTGGCTAAACCCCCAGGCCCTAGTCTGATAAAGATGATGTTCATAATGTAGGTCCTACAACACTACTTCCATCTCTCCCAGGCCCTAGTCTGATAAAGATGATGTTCATAATGTAGGTCCTACAACACTACTTCCATCTCAAGCGTCTTCTGTTAATATTTTATTTACTGGGGAGGTGTTGCAAGACGTGGAATCTTGTACTTTACAGAGTAATCTTGTAAATTGTGATGACAGACGTTTTCCATGCTCTCACTGTGGTCAGCACTTCATCAGATTAAATACCCATATTAGCCACGCTCAACCAGAACAGCACTGTAATAACATATTGAATAGACGTCTTAATGATCGACACACTGATGTACAAAGTGAAAATGAATATCAAGGCCATGATAGTCCAAACCCTATCCTTCCTAATAAAGGTAATGCAAATTCTACAACTTAAAATAATCTTGTCAAATATAAATCTGATTTAATCAGATGTAAAATATGTTTTCAAAATGTTTCGACTAAAGAAGATTTTGACATTGCAGTTACAGAATTTTCCGTTTTCTTATCTGGTGTTATCCATTCCAAAACACCCAGTCAAAAAATACTATGAAGCTAGGAAAGCAGAACGAAAGGCCAATAACCAGCACAGATACCGACAACAGAGCAGTCCTCAAACAAAAAGGGACCAGGAGAAAAGGCGGGATAAGTATAGATATGAAAAACTGCAATTATTATATTACAACCAAAGGAGAAAGGAAGGCAATCAGGAAAGTTCTCGAAAGTACACAGAAACCATGCAAGGCAAGTGTAGGTTCGGTTTTTAACCACTTTTCACAGCAATTTTCCATACCAAAGGATCCAGTACATGATCAGTACCAGGATGAAATATATTTCCTGACATTGAATCAGTAGAATTAAATGACACCTTCGTTGTTAAAATAACAAAACAAGATATATAAATACAACGAAGGGAATTGCCATCGATAAATCTCCTGGTGTAGATGGTATGCTAGTTAGATCAGTTAAAGACAACATGGCATCAGAAGTGAAATCCGTTATTGCATAAAAAATGTTACAGACTAATCATTTTTCAAGATGGCAAGAACTATTTTGACCTTCAAAAAAGTCAATGAACAAGATTTATGCAACTGGCATCCCATCATCAGTGTCTGCTCAGATTTGAGACTAATAATAGAGCGTGCTTTAGATGCTAATCTTAGAAACCATGTTAATTTCTGTGAACACCAAAGAGGGTTTAGAAGATCTCCTGGAACTGTCATTAATTCAGCCATCTTAAGATCTGTTCTATTAAATGCAAAATCTTTGAAAAAAGATGCCACCATAGTTTTTCCAGACATTATCAAGGCGTTTGACAATCTGGGGCACCTGCACATGAGAAAAACTAAATAGCAATATTGCTTCTTCTCCAATATCACATAAGCTCAGAGACCTTATATGCAATTTACAGGAACACGATACTATGCAGGTACAAATTATTAACATGAAGACAAAATAAAAGATGTGTTTAAAATTATGACTGATTTTGTAAAATTATTACAAAATCAGTAATAATTTTAAACCCTTGAATCTTCCTCTACCTGAGGTATTTGGTGTATCTCGAAACCCACAGTTGGATCTAATATGTTATCTCTACATTGATGACAATCATATCAATCCTTCGAGAACTGCAGTTAGCTGCCAAACCATGTACTTCTTCGTGGACTGCAAATGGTATTTGCAAGTGATGGTTCACACCGGGACCACATTAGCTATCATTTTCAAGGCTTCTTTCCATTCAGAAGTAGATAACCCATTACGGTGTATTATCCATATGTTGACAGCAGGGTACTCTTGGAACAAACATACTCCTTTTTCTTTTTGATGGAGATGACACAAATTCTCGAATTCTGTTCCTCTGAGTCATCTTCTTATTTTCTTTTGGTGAAACAGGCTGTGATTATTTTCAGCTCATCTAAATTGCTGGAGATATCCAGTTTCCTAACACAGTTATTTGCCTCACTATCCAGATTTCTAGTTTGGATGACAAGATTGTTGTTGAACTAAGATATTGATTCCATTAAGATTATGTATAATGGCTTTCCAACTAGCTCTAAAAAGTCCAAGGCCTTTAAACCATTGCTGTGTGTAGAGCATGGAATCTGAAGTGTCAGTGGGAAGAGAAAGGATTTCTTTAAGGGAACATTTAATCATCTTATCAGCATCCTTCAGAAATTATTAAGGAATTTTCTCATGAAACACTGACAAAAATTGATAAATCAATTCAGGGCAAATTGATGAATTCAGAATACTAAGCATGTAGGCATAGATTAGATGTTAAAAGGTCAAGCTTGTTTCTTAAGTTTCCTAAAACCTTCTTAGGTTCGAAGACAATTTCATCTGCAAAATACACTCATTGGTTTGAAGTCAACTGATGTTAAAGCCAGGCAGAATTCCCATGTTATCTGTAGTAATCTTCCCTTTTACAATATTGATTATCATTGACTTAGATGAATTGATATGTAGTCTAATTTCCGTAAATCTGTGTACTGCCATTCTAGTTAATTTGACTGCAGTATCTTTTGATTTCCCAATAAGGACTGTATCATCGGCAAACTAACAGATAGTTATTCATGTTAAATTGTCAACCAATTTGTAGCCATAGGTGGATGAAGAAAAGAAACACATTTACATTCCAACTGTTGCCTTTTACAAAGACAAGTATTAGATATTTTTTAGTACCACCTTATACCCTCAATTTCGATTACCATTAATAGATGTTCCAGGAAAAAATATATTCTGCCAATATCAGTTACATGTAAGTTTATTAAGTATAATTACAAATGAAAGAATAGGTTTACTTAATGCATATAATTCTTCTAGTATAATTTTGTCAGTGAGCTGAAGAGTTAAAATGATTATCATTAAAATACATAGTATATAATAGCTAGTCTTAAAATATGCTAAATGTGATAGTGTTAGCTTATGTAAGTTAAAATAGCTAACATCAATATATATAGTTTACATTTATATGTACTAAATCACAGTATTAACCTGAAAAAATAGGTTCGTCCCTGCAATAAAAATTCACTAAAACACGCTGAGTTTTAACTCACTGATATATACTCTCCTTGCAGGCAGCTGGGTGTTTGATTATCAATGATTGTCATTAATGTAATAGTGCAAAATAGCTTGTCTTTAAATATATTAGTGTTAGCTTATGTGAGTTAGAATAGCTAAAACACATTAAGTATTAACTCACTGCTATATACTGTCCTTGCAGGCAGCCAGATGTTTGGTGGGTTTAAAAAACTCGGTTGATTTTGTCCTTGAAAGTAGTTAGATGCTAAGCTGGAATCCAGTTGTGCCATTGGTGTAGCTCATTGTAACAATATATTTCTGGTATTGGCAGTTTCTATTCATTACTGGGCTCATCCATGAGTTTACTAGTTTTGAGAAAAACGCAATTGAAATTTTAGAGCTTAAGCAAAATAACATAATTAAAAAATAAGTGAATATTTGTATTGGAATATGTCTTATCATCATCATCAGGATCTAAAGGCAATGCCTTGTTGTAGTAGCCATGTCTTCCTCTTCATCGCTGTTCTCTTTAGATTTTCGTATGACAGCACGTCCATATCCTTTATCATGTTTTTAATAAATGAATTTCTTGGACGTCCTCTTGATTTCTTTCCCAGTATTTTCCCTTCAAAAATGTTAATGAGTAGACCATTGTGCCGAAATGTATGACCCACTAACTTTGCTCTTCTACTCTTAATTGAATTCAGAAGGGATCTCTCTTCCATCACTTCATTAAGCACTTCTTCATTTGTTTTCCTATCCACCCAACTCGTCTTTGTTAGCCTTCTCCATATCCACATTTCTGCTGCTTCTAGTTTCTTGGCTTCTGCTTTTCCTATTGTCCATGTTTCACATCCATAAGTTAATACACAACTTACAAATGTTTTGGCAAATTTTTTCCTTACTTCCATGTTTAAATGGTTATTTGTGAGAAGATTCCTTTTGTTCTGAAATGCTTGTTTAGCCAGGTTTATTCTTCTCTTAATTTCTGTGTCACACTTGTTAAACTTATTGATAATGCTACCCAAGTAACAAAAACTTTCGACCTGGTCTAGGGCTATGTCTTATCAGCAGTTAGAAATGTATGTATACCATAATGTTCATTTAATTGTGAATACAGCCCCTTCCATGGATTGGTTTTGTCACATTCGTGGTTTTGGCAGAGCAACAAGGTTAACAAATGCACTTTTATTTACACATAGAATAAAAGCTATTAAAATTAATACAAAATTAAAAATCATAAGAGGATCACATGAAATTTATAAAAAAGTGAATGGTATAACTGTTTACATTGTAATGTCCTGCATCTGCAAGTATCAAAAGTAAACACATTTTTATACTCTTTGCAATTGAAGTGAAATGCAAGTATTCACTTATGCCCATAAAATATCAAGTAGATAAGTAAAATACGTAAATTGAGCAAACATGAATTATTTTTCATTTTCTTAGCCAAACTAAGAATTTTTCTTGAATGTTCACTCATAATGAATATGAAAAAGATGCTAGCAGAAAGCAACAACACTTGCAAACTATACAAACAAACAGAGGTGCCGACTTGGAAATATTTCTGGGGGGGCAAGAACTGGATTTTCAGTAGCTATACATAGGCCTTACATGATAAAATCTTAAGTCTTGGGGGGCAGAAAGTACATTGCCCCCCTAAGTCAGCGCCTATGCAAACAAACTATTATTGACAAACTGTAAAACCTTCTTCACTAGGAGGCTACTATCTGCATTTATACTAACACAATCTCGCCTGGCTGCAGCTGTTCCGGGCTGGTCAACTCTTCAGATTGGACATTCACCCTCGTGTAGCATACATGCCCTTTAAACATGCTGCCCTCCTCAGTTTAAATGGCCATAAATTTTTCAAAATAAACTAATTGCTGAAATCAAACTTTAGTGCACTAAACAGTACCAATAGTGCTTCAAAGTACGACACCGCTCACAATCTATGTTTATTGGTGTTCTTTGAAAGCTACCCTGGTTGGTTTTTGTGTGCTGCTTAGGGCATTGATGCTTTTACAGATCCTTTTTCCCCTTATTGGGAATTCAAGGCCAACAGCTTATTTTCTAGGAAGTTTTGTTATTTTAGTGACAAGCTGTGACATTTATAGGCACTAAATGCATTGAATAGGGCGGTATTTAGAAACAGAAGCAGAGCAGTTTCTGCTGCATTTAACGGATTTTTCTTAGAATAGTATTCAGTACTACTAAGAAATCTGCAAAATGATCTGCGTACAACCATACAGTATTATGTAGCCTACTATAGTTTCTATATTAGTAATTGTAAAAAGATTGGTGAAAATACGTTTTTTCCTCTGCTCAATGAAAATCAAAACAAGACTGCATAGTATTGTCTGCCGTCATTGTTATAAACAAAAAATATAATAATAAAAGGACTTAGTAGAGTAAAGAATAAAAGGACAAGTATGCACTTCACTTTCTATCCATTGATAAATGACCATGTTGTATAACCCATGACCAAAAACATAAAAGCTAACTCCTGAGAAATCAACCCTTTGTCAACATAAAGATCTGGGGCCAATCGCGTACTTCAGATACATAGATATCAAGGGCCCATCATCAATGTGTTCGCGAATGTTGAAACCTTTGTCATTGATTTAACCAGATATGTACTGCGATTTTAACGAATGTGGTACATACACCGTTTCACCTTTCTTCAAGTGCTGTGCCTGTTCTGCCAAACTCCTGAATGTGGCACATACGTGATTAAGGCATAAAAAAATAAAACAGAACTTGCACTTTCATGGAAATGGAACTAGCTATTACTCACCAAGGAAAGAAGATACAACATTTGCGGTTCTTGCAGAACAAAGATAAATATCAGTAGATGCCAGATCTTCATACTTCGCATTTTTTCATAGTGTTATTGCATATGGAATAATACTCTGGGGAAACTCCTGTCATGTAAATAGAGTTCTGTTACTACAGAAAAAAGCTATTAGAATTATCACTAATAGCTCACACAGGGAACACTGCAAACCTTTATTTCTACAACACAAAATATTAACAGTGATCAATCTATATATATTTACGGTTTTAATTTACATAAAAAATAGACAGTCAGAGTTGCAGTATAGAAATAATATTCACTCCCACGATACTAGATCCAGTAGTCATATATACATTCCGTTCCAACGATTATCCAAATCTCTGAATAGTCATGAAATCATAGGACATAAACTGTTTAATAAACTATCTGTATCTACTCAACATACTCATATTATTGTATTTAGAAAAAAATTACATAATTGGTTAGTTTGTAACCCTTTTTATACCTTGGATGAATACTTCAATTGTAATAGTGTAATTTAGCTTAAAATATGTGTTATTTGTAACTTAGTAATTTAGCTGTAGTTTTATATTAATTCTATTTTTAGATTTGTATTAGACTTTGTCTATTGCTGTAATGGCCTAACGACAATTAAATTAAAATTAAGTGATGCACTTAACTCAAAACCTCAATTTTTGCACATTTGTGGTTATGGCAGATAGGTGACGTTATGTCCCAGATTTTTGGGGAGGAAAGTATGAAAGTGATATTGAATTTCTTTTTTATTTCAGCCCCGAAACGGTTGTATGGTAAGATGAGAGTGAGAAATAAAATTTTCCGTAAGGACAATGCAATCTTAAGTAACTGGAATTTCTGTTTCTTCTTATTTCAACCCCTCCCAGGCATGGTGTCTAGAAGCAATGCAATGCAACATTTGACATCCTCTATGAGCCATATAGAGCTATGTCTAGTGTTTTCTGAGAGCTATTCTGCTTATACATATTATATAAGGACTTAGAGTTTGAAAATCGAAAGTCCTTCATAAGTTAATCAAATTACAAAATACAAAACCTGGGCAGCGCCAGGCCTTTTAAGCTAGTCTAATATATAAAAGTGAAAGTGTGTATGTGGATATGTATGTTCCCTATACAAATCTACATTTCTTGAGCAATTTGCAGAAAATTTAGCACAAATACCCAGTTCAGCCCAGAAAGTAACACAGTCAACATTAAAATTCAAACAAACCATTTCTTCTCTAGAAAAATTATATAATTTTTGAGAATATTATACTGAATTAATCAAAATTAAATTCAGTTCTCATGACAACAATGTGTTGTTTGCAATGTTCACATAAGGCTTTGGAAGTAGCAAGTAACTGGGCTTTGACAAATTAGAGAACCTATCCATATAATTCATTGGTGTAAATAAATAATGAAAAATGAAATTCACTAAAATAATGCACAATGTGATGCAGCCACATGCCTTTTTCTACCCGGAAATGGAGAATATAATTTGCTCCCTTTACATTTTGATGTAAAATAAGAGGTTGTATTGCAGGGTCAGGTTAATACAGCTGTCTCAGCCAGATTTTGTGCTGAGTATGTATTAGTTGAGAAATATGGATGTTTATCATTGGCCTTAAGCATGTAAAAGGAGACAAAATAGGATGAAACATTTTTAGTCTGTATGCGCAGTAAATTACTATGTCCCAGGTTTTTGGGGAGGAAAATATGAAACTGATATTGAATTCCTTTTTGATTTCACCCCCGAAATGGTTGTATGGTAACATGAGAGTGAGAAATAAAATATTGCAATTTTTTTTTTCAGTATAATATTCTCCTGTAGTTTTGAAACCTAGCTGAATTCGGCGAGGCTATAAAGTTTTTAAATTAGTAGATTACATTCTTTTGAGCAACAGTCTTGGTGTTGGATTATTATAAATACACTGAGGCAGTTATAACTTAATTGTAATAAGTTAATACTTGCTAAACTCATTATAAAATATTTATATATTTTTTATTCTGCATGCAAAAACTGCAGGTTGACAGACAAAGGGTACTAAAAAATCAATCCATAATGCATTCTGGAGTCGCCCCCCACCATCCTGACGCCCATGTCAGTAGCTCCACTTCTGGATTAAAAGTTAGGCAAAACAGCAAGTATTTCTAAAACATGACACACTACTGTGAATGGCATTCTGTCACAGATGGTACTTACTTCTCTTTTCCTCTTGTCACTCCCTTCAAGGACCTATATGTGGACATAAACATCGACAGCAGCATTCTTTGCCCAGCAGCATTTGTAAATGTCCTGAGTTTTAGCTTTAGAAGCAGGATTTAGATTACATAGTTAGGTTATTATTAGCCTACTATTAACACTACTTATTATGCATTGGATGATTTCTTGGATTAATAAAATTCTATCCTATTCTATTCCCAATATTTTATCCACACTGTGGAGGACCGTAAAAACGAAACATGGTTTAGGAAACAAGGAAGGCACATCCTACAATCTACAGAGAACCCACCGTGGCCAGACAAACACAGTAGAAACCTAAAATTTTCTTTACCCCACACTCAAATGAAGATGTTACTTATTCCATTTGATCTGACAATGGTCAACAGCCGAATCAGATTGCTGATGTTCCAAATAAGAGTGTACTTCAATAAAATGGAAATTTAAGTTACAAAACTGCACTAATGATACCGATGATAGTTTTTGTATCAACTGAAACATCCATATTGATCCCAAATTTCCACTGAGTCAAATATAATAAAAAGATGTGTTTAAAATTATTACAACAGTGACTTCTCACACAGTACTGTGTCACCTGAGGAAGACTCGAAGGCAGAGTTGAAACGTTGTGTTTTATTTTTTTAACGTGTATCCACTGATTTTGTAATAATTTTAAACACATTTTTTTATTATGTTTCTGTATCAAAGTAAAATGTTTTATTACTTTTCTCTCAGATGCTGCCCATCTACTACCAGGACCAAAAAATCGTGCTATACATTTCCATGAGGAGTCGACAAAAGAGACAGGTCAATAGCCAGCAGAACTACACTGAATCAAGCATTCCTGAATGTGCTACCAAAAGGGATAGTGAGAAGACATAAAAAATGTGAGTACCAAAAGATTCAATTCTTCCATTATAATCAGAGGAGGAAAGCAGTGACAGCTACACTTAATGACAGGCTTGGAAAGATGACATAAATAAAATCCATCATCATTTTAGTGATTGACATTCTATCCCAAACAATAGTGAGCTACTGTATTATGCTGCTTAAAATTCAAACCGGATCCAGTAATTTCAAAAGACCTCATTGTACAAAAGAAGGAAATTGCTGTTGCTGTAAGTAAAATAGTTGTGGATACAACCCCTCATCCTGACAGTTTCCTTGAGAGAGCATTAAAACATGACATCTGGTAATCGATTATTGCTCTAGTATCAACTATTATGTTATGTTGTTAGAACTTTGGTTACTGAATACATAAGGCAAGTTAGAACCATACTGATTCTAAAGGTGGTGGTAAAGCAGACTTGGCCAAGTGGAGACCTACTACCATCTTCTCTGTTGTAAGACAGATGATAGAATATGTTCTTGATTGGCATTTGGGATCAATGGTAATCCTCAATAAAAACCAAAGATGTTTTACAAACTGCCCAGATACTTTCATTAATACTACAATATTAGATTATTATGAAATTCAATTTTTTTTTGTAATACCAATATTGTAACAATTGTAAAGAAATCATCATTCATTTTAGATTTTTTATTTTAATCTTGTATGGAAGTTAAACTGTAAATGTATATTATATATTATCATTTGTAATATTGTTTGGACTCTTCCCATAAGTGGATGATCAGATGGACTAAATAAATTCTATTCTATTCTGGCTTCTGGCCTGGTTTTAACCGGCCGGTTTTAACCGGTTTTATCTACTTGAAAAAAGCCAGGCATTTTATCTGGCTAAAATCAAATTGAATAAAAATAATTGAAGTTCCTTTCATGTTTTTATTTCCAAACATCACAAATTTGAAAGTTACAAACTCAGAACCTGTAGTAGGCCTACTTAGGCAAATGCAGAGCTACCAGTTTTATCCACTTGAAAAAAGCCAGGCATTTTATCCGGCTTAAATCAAATTGAATAAAGATAGTTGAAGTTCCTTTCATGTTTTTATTTCCAAACATCACAAATTTAAAAGTTACAAGCTCAGAACCTGTAGTAGGCCTACTTAGGCAAATTCAGAGCTACTAGTTTTATCCACTTGAAAAAAGCCAGGCATTTTATCCGGCTAAAATCAAATTGAATAAAAATAATTGAAGTTCCTTTCATGTTTTTATTTCCAAACATCACAAATTTGAAAGTTACAAACCCAGAACCTGTAGTAGGCCTACTTAGGCAAATGCAGAGCTACCAGTTTTATCCACTTGAAAAAAGCCAGGCATTTTATCTGGATAAAATCAAATTGAATAACAATAATTGAAGTTCCTTTCATGTTTTTATTTCCAAATATCACAAATTTAAAAGTTACAAGCTCAGAACCTGTAGTAGGCCTACTTAGACAAATGCAGAGCTACCAGTTTTATCCCCTTGAAAAATGCCAGGCATTTTATCTGGATAAAATCAAATTGAGTAAAAATAATTGAAGTTTCTTTCATGTTCTTATTTCCAAACATCACAAATTTAAAAGTTACAAGCTCAGAAACCTGAAATTGTATTTAGTGTAATTTAATACAGTGAGTCCCAGGCAAGAGTTGGCCAATGGCATGAGTTTCTGTGTTGTGGCGGGAACAGCAAATAATGCCGCGATCGGTGTAATGATTCAGTTACAATCAGTTTACATTGTATTAAAATTACAATGAAAATAACCATGTACCTCATCACAAGATATGTTGAAAATGCTCTCCTCTTGCATCCACACAATACTGGCACCATTATAGGAAATTTTCTTTTACGCGCATAAGTTCAGCTTCCGAAATAGAGATAATTTTTCTTGTGATATTGTCTTCAAGTTCTTCTAATGTATGGGAAATTGACCTATACACTTTATTTTTGAAGTTTCCCCATAAATATTAGTCACATGCTGTTAGAAGAACTTAAAGATAATATCACAAGAGAAATTAACTCTGCCTCGGAAGCTGAAATTATGCGTGTGAAAGAAAATTTCCTTAAAAGGTGCCAGTATTGTGTGGATGCAAGAGAAGAACATTTCAAACAGCTCTTGTGATGAGGTACGTGGTTATTTTCATTGTAATTTTAACTGTATATGTGAGAACCTGAATCATTACACCGATCGCGGCTTTATTTGCGTAGATATTACACCCGATCGCTCGGGAGTTGGAGCTGTGCCCGACGCGTTGCAGAATCCCGCGTCATTGGCCAACTCTTGCATGGGACTTACTGTACCACTTCACTGTGTAATTCCCATCAATAGTTAATTACCGTATTTACTCCAATATAATGCACCCTCGAATTTAATGCGCACCCTGATTTTGAAACTTAAAATCATAAAAAAGTTTTTTAGCGAATGTAATGCACATCAATAGTAGGATATTTTATTTGGAATTTTGTCATTGTATTTATAGAATAATGAACCAACACATAAACATTTGCAGTTAACTGCCAGTTTTAGGCCTACAAGTAGGCCTATAGGCATGGCTCATCATTGTTCACTAATGTGTTCATCACTGGAATCCTCGGAGGTGCTTATTTTTTATTGCTAAATGGACAAACAAAACAATAAATGAATGTTTCACAATAAAATCTGATATCGCTCTTAAATGAGTTTAATCTACAATGCACAATATTCCACATTTGCACTATTGAACTGAGAAAAACAATTTTTTCATTATGTTTCAGAAATTAAATTTCATATGGTGTAGGCTAACGATAAAATGAATGAAGTCGAGAATTATAGCAATGCATTGTTATGTAGATCATTATTACCTCCGACCTACGAAACGAATTTGTACTAGAATTTAACACAAACCTCAGTATTGAAATCTACAAATGGACAAAAATAGGGCACGTTATATTCGAGTAAATATGGTAAATTTACCATTCATCATAAGACACTTGCATATTTGCTTTATTCTGCCTGTTGATGTATAAGCTTCTGGGCTTTTTCATTGCCTAGTCTGTTTCTCAATTTTGTTTGTATTAACCCAAATGAAGAAAATACTCTTTCGATTAATGCAGAACTGGCCGGCATATGATGTAAAGATTCTATGGCTTGACAAAATTCCAGCGATAGGTGATTACACTTCAGATTTGTGTAATTGATGGAGAAATAAGTATAAAAAATCCCTTTAGGTAGGCCTACAGGGCACAGGCTGAGGTAGATTTCATAGTGCTTTTTATGAATCTATTGGGGTAAGTGTAGAATAAAAACTGAAATATTTTTTTTAAAAAGAGAGTTGTTAATTACGTATTAATTGATATCTTTTATTATTTCATTTTTAATTTGGCCAAGGATTATTGTTCTCAAGATATTTAACTATTA
Source organism: Ectobius pallidus (assembly GCA_964059195.1). Classification (NCBI taxonomy): domain Eukaryota; kingdom Metazoa; phylum Arthropoda; class Insecta; order Blattodea; family Ectobiidae; genus Ectobius; species Ectobius pallidus. Next base: position 80,011,990 of record CAXKWD010000006.1, read on the forward strand.
TTTTTAATATTTCAAACTTTATTTCATTGGTAATTTTAGCCTCAGTTGGTCCTCATGAATTCATTTCGGCATGCCTATTGGCTGAGGTATATTTTAAAGTGTTTTTGACTTTCAAAAATTCAAATCTCTCCTTATATGAGCACTATCGAGAAACTAGTTGTTGATTTAAAGATTACTGGTCAGGTCTTTTTCAATTTTAGCCGGCTTTTTTACAACCATGTTGAAGAGTAGAGCGAGAGTCAAAGTGCCACATGTATCTATCTTTCACCGTAGGATCAATAAGCCTGCATGATGTTTATGGTAATTCTCAGGAATATGCTGCCTTGATCTGATGTATTATCCCATATTCAAAGGGCGGGTCTTATTTAGCACTGCATGGAATCCACCAGATATTGCAGCACAAGTTATGCAGTCCGTAGATTGTTTCTTCCAAGAGACTGATTGGCTGACTATGATCAACTTATTTCGATTGTATTCTACAATGCTTTGTACATAACCATTACAAATTACAGTACAAATTATGAGATTATATAAGTGGTCACTTCATCATGATTTTTCTTTCATTTCACACATTTCTTAAAACAAACTGAGTTTGTATGTGAATTTTATAGGTTCTATAGAATGAAATACAGTATATCGAAATACGTATGTGCCTTTACTTGTTTTATATAGTGCCACCTCGGAAGGACACAAAAGTCTAGCCAATAATGGAAATTTGAGAATCGAGGCAAAGAATTATGTATCCCGGAACTGGTAAATAGAGTATGATAAGCCAAAGTATAGGCAATCCTGCTTTAAAGTGTTGGGGAGATATAGGACTTCACCTATGTTATTTTTTTGTGAATGTTAGGTTGAAGTGTGATACAGAGTTTTATTGTTTACAGGTTTCGCCAGAGAGACCTGCTCGTATAACAGTAGAATGTCTCAACTCTAATCGGAGCTATCCAGTTCTGATTGTGGTGCGACAGCAGAAGGGAGTCCTGTCATGGCAGCTTCCTTTCGTAGTTGTTGCAAGAAAAAAATTGTGAGTTTATAGGCTAATTACAGAATTTTATGAACCATAAGACACACTTTTTTGCCTTCAAAACAGAACTATGAAAGTTAGGTGTGTCTAATGGTCGCCGGAATATCATAGTTATATACAGGGTGTTGTAAACAATGAAAAAGTTAAAAATTTTAGCACAGACTCTACATCAGTGCACTTGTCACAATCGTAAAATGAGGGTAGCTGGAAACCTAGTATACAATGTGAAAAGAAAGGAATGTTGAGTTCTTTATGTTGAGTTCTTTTGAATGTTGAGGAGTGGTCTCCACCAAGTGGTTTAAATGAAGGCATTGACCTCTAGAAGAGCCTTGTCCCGTTATTTTCAGGGTTTCAATTCAGTTATTAAAATTTAAGCGAAGCCATATGTACAGAAGAGATTTTCATACAACGCAGGTTTTAAGTTAGAAGTGATTTACACTGATTCCATTGTACAAGATTATAATTTGTTTATGCAATGAGGTATACTATTCTCTTCACATTTTTTCCATTGAGGATCACATTAAATCTCTTTTCCTTTAAATTTCTATAAAAAAAAATCAAGGTGCGTCTTATGGTCAGGAGCATCTTATAGTCCGTAATATACGGTATGTGCTGGAATGTAAAGAATAGAAAATAAAGTACCATGTATAATGACTCCTATTATAAATGTCCATTTGAATGGTGAATGAAAATGTTTGTTGCAGGTATGAGTATGCCAGGACATCACGAACATTATGCCCAGACAATAATTAGCCTACTATCTCCCTCATAATGCCTTCATGCTAAAGAACAACCCTAATGATGTTATTGTCAGCTTGTCTACTGCCAGCCCATACAACTTAACATTTTCACTTCGTGTCAACCAGGAAGAGGATTTCGTGTTGAAGTAAGTATTTCCTGTTGGGTAAACTTATTTATTACCTGAGTTCACTCTTTTTTGCAAATAAAAAGGAAATTGGAGGGGTATCTGAGATACTCTACAACCTCGGAAATCATGTTCAATAAATAACTGTAACAGACATGCAGTAGAACTCCAATCATCCAAATTTCAACTATTTGGATTGCGAGCATTGGGAAACCCACTTTTAGGATCAATTAATTATTTCCAAGGAGGCAAAACTTTAGCCAACGAAATCGACAGTTTTTTTTTATCAATATTAATATTAGATGGAAGTCTACAGTGAAGTGTTGATATCTGTAGCAAGATTGAGATCGGAAATATACACACTAAACTTCACTAAAAGGTATGTTAAAAGGTATGTTTACCCAGGATGATCATTTCAATGGGTCTTCCCACCATCATCAGCTGATTCCAACTGGTCCTCTAGCCGTGGGTGAATGAACTTGTCGATCAAAGTTCCTTGTATGCCAACTGAAGTGCTGAAAATGATCATCCTGGGTAAACATACCTTTTAGTGAAGTTTAGTGTGTATATTTCTGATCTCAATCTTGCAACAGTTTTTTTTTAACTGTTCTGTATAATGTTGTGCTACATTTAAAAAAAACTGACTCCGATCAATATGTTCAAGATGTAACACTTAGTAATTACAGTACTGTACAGTTTAGTTTAAAAAAAAAAAAAAAAGGAAATTACAGTCAAACCTCTATACAACGATATCTGTGGACCATAGCAAGTTTATTGTTATATGAGGGTTATTGGTACATTGAGGGGCTATAATTTACAAAATATTAGAACGACCACATGCAGAAAACTGTATAATCTAGGCCTACAGATAATTCATGGAATGGACATGCGAAGAAGTAGAACGCTAATTTTGTTACTTAACATAACTTTACACCTGCACACTAAAAAAATACCATTCGGACTGGTTTAACATCACAGATTATGGCACGCTTTGAGCCTAGCCATGTGTCAGAAATTTCAAACTCTTAGTTGATAGGAAGAGGGCAGAGAAAGACGAGCAAATTCAACACATAGCTAAGGCTAAACTAAAACAGTTGCTCTTTATAGTGTTTTAATCGCACATTATGTACATGTTGAAGTAACAAGCTAACTCACAGTATATTTTTGCACACATAAGGGATGATTTTAGCCTCTAAACTAAACTATGTGGCACTACATCCCTGAAGGGACAAGGCCTACCACCTGACTGCTGCGTCATCTACCATAGGCAGATGGCAGGATTGGGGGCATGTGGTCAGCATGCTTACACCCATGGTCATTAATGGTGGTTTTCATGACCGGAGCCGCTACTTCTCTGTAAAGTAGCTCCTCAGTTTGAATCACGAGGCTGAGTGCACCCTGTTCCAGACCTCCCTACCTCAGAAAAATCCTAAGAGGTACCAGGGATCAAACCCGGGCTGACCATGCCAGCAGTCGATTTTAGCCTCAGTGATCCTATTTTCCAGCCCTCAAAAACATTTATTTTCTGGAATTTCTAAAAAAACAATATTGGTGGCCGGGAAGAATACTGATCATATAGGTCTACCAGCTACCATCCATAGGACAAAGCTACTGGTTTGCAGTAACAATTCAACCTCCAAATATCGTTATAAAAGGGTGTTTCCAAAATAGCTTCATCGTTATAATGAGTTACATTAAGATAGAAAATTCGCCGAGACTAAACAAAAATACTGCTATATATCAATCTTCGATATACAGAAGACTGTATTACTTCTCAGTGCCACGAAAACATCAAGTCATATACATTCAGTATGTTTAATTTGTGCTGAAGTGAAAGAGATTAAATTTGTGAACAAATCAGTTGCTCATCCAGCCTCTTGTGGAATGATTAATGCTGCATCCAGTCCCCCAGCTTATTTCTTGTTACACAGTAACAAGAAATAAGCTGCATTAAGCCTCATACAGGACGGGTATCACCAGATGCCTCTGGCTCATTGTCGCTGGGTTTGCATTAATCATTTTAGCAAACTCAGCTGTTAAAGTGGTAATAAACAATAATAATATACATGTTACTTACATTCAGACTGAAATACAGTCTTCATATTCTCTTCTGTGTCTTCTTCTCTTCTTTCAGAAAAAAGTTGAATAAACCAAAATGCAAACCAAATAAGTAAATTAAACAAATGCGAAGTAAACTGGAGCATCGATCTGAATATAACAGGCACCTCGAGGTATGCCGGACACTTGGTTGCATACCTAGATAGCTATGCAATCATGTGTGCGACATAGTACTTGAGTTTCCTGCTATATTTAAAAAGTGTAGAGCAGGCAGGACTCACCAAGCTGAACTGGAGCGTTGATCTGAATATAACAGGCACCTCGAGGTATGCCGGACACTTGGTTGCATACCTATGTAGCTATGCAATCATGTATGCGACATAGTACTTGAGTTTCCTGCTATATTTAGAAAGTGTAGAGCAGGCAGGACTCACCAAGCTGAACTGTAGCGTTGATCTCAATATAACAGGCACCTCGAGGAATGCCGGACACCTGGTTGCATACCTAAATAGCTATGCAACCACGTATGCGACATAGTACTCGAGTTTCCCATTATATTCAGAGAGTGTAGAGCAGGTAGAAGTCTTGAAGCAGAACTGGAGCGTTGATCTGAATATAACAGGCACCTCGAGGTATGTCGGACACCTGGTTGCATACCTAAATAGCTATGCAGCCGCGTATGCGACATAGTACTCGAGTTTCCCATTATATTCAGAGAGTGTAGAGCAGCTAGAAGTCTTGAAGCAGAACTGGAGCGTTGATCTGAATATAAAAGGCACCTCAAGGTATGCAGGACACCTGGTTGCATACCTAAATAGCTATGCAACCGCGTATGCGACATAGTACTCGAGTTTCCCATTATATTCAGAGAGTGTAGAGCAGCTAGAAGTCTCGAAGCAGAACTGGAGCGTTGATCTGAATATAACAGGTACCTCGAGGTATGCCGGACACCTGGTTGCATACCTAAATAGCTATGCAGCCGCGTATGCGACATAGTACTCGAGTTTCCCATTATATTCAGAGAGTGTAGAGCAGCTAGAAGTCTTGAAGCAGAACTGGAGCGTTGATCTGAATATAACAGGTACCTCAAGGTATGCAGGACACCTGGTTGCATACCTAAATAGCTATGCAACCGCGTATGCGACATAGTACTCGAGTTTCCCATTATATTCAGAGAGTGTAGAGCAGCTAGAAGTCTCGAAGCAGAACTGGAGCGTTGATCTGAATATAACAGGTACCTCGAGGTATGCCGGACACCTGGTTGCATACCTAAATAGCTATGCAGCCGCGTGTGCGACATAGTACTCGAGTTTCCTGCTATATTTAGAGACTTGATGAAAATCTCAGCAATTGCAGAATAAATATCCATGGAGTTAGCTGGATATCCATGGAAACTGCATAGTTAATTGTTATATCTTACTGTAAATAAGAGTGGCACATGATTGTTTTATTTCCTTTGATGTGATTATGATGAGTGCTTGAAGGCAGGTCCAGACCTGGGATGGAGCCATGGGATGATGACCACGACTCATCCGAGGTGATTCAGCAAGGGTGATACCACGGAAATTTTCCATTGGACATGGGAAGAAGTAGAACGCTAATTTCGTTCTTACTGAGTTCCGTTGAATTGTAACCATAGCTACTTTACACCTGCACACTAAAAAAAATTACCATTCAGGTTGGTTTAACATCATCAATGGATCGTGGAACGCTTTGAGCCTAGCTATTTGTCAGAAATGTCAAACTCGTAGTTGGTGGGAAGAGAGAAGAGAAAGACAAGCAAATTCAACACGTAGCTAAGGCAAAACTAAAACAGTTTTTATTTTTATTTTATTAATATGAACTGATTAACACACTTGGACTTCACTTACCAATCATTTGGTAGGATGCGTTTCACAGGCCATTCGCCTGTATCTTCAACTACATGTCAACTGTGGGATTTTTAATATTTATAATACTAAAACAGTTGCTCGTTATGGTGTTTTAATTGCACATTACATACATGTTGAAGTATTAACCTAACTCACAGTATGTTTTTGCACACATAAGGGATGATTTTAGCCTCAGTGATCCTATTTTCCACCCCTCATGAAACTTTCTTTCCTGGAATTTCTAAGAAATGTAACAGATATCAGGCACCGAGAAAACAACTTTGGTGGCTGGAAAGGATACTGATCTGATACCAGCTTCCATCCATATGGCTAAGCTACAGGTCACAATTCAACCTCGAAACATCATTATAAAAGGGTGTTCCTAAAATAGCTTCATCATTGTAGAGAGTTACATTTAACGTTATTAGATAGGAGATTTGCCGGGACCAAACAAAAATTTTGCTACATGCGGGTTCTTCGTTATACAGAGGTTTGACTGTACTTTTTTTCATGATTTATCCAATTATCCTGATAATTGATTATCCGAATTAGGCCCATTTCCAATTAATCCAGATAATTGGAGTTCTGCTGTAACTTCAAACTTATATATATTCAGGGTGTTTCACAAAGTTTTATAGCCAGTAACAGAGCATGTTCCTCACGTTATTTGGAACAACTTTTCCTAATAAAAGTTTTACCTATCTCAAATAATTACAGAGTAATGTAGATATTTATGAACGTCTCGGTGTGAACAGAGCTCAACATAGCGGACATGCAACAGTAATAATGAACAGTCCTGATAAATTATGGAACTCGACACGCACCGTTCATACCCGCGCATCAAAGTACTTGGACGTAGAGGGAGGCATCTTTGAAAATTTGATGGGAAACTGAGATAATGGGTGAAACGTATGTTAAGTATGTGAATTAAACCCATTTTGTTTGTTACTTTCAATTTCTGTGCCGATTTATTGCCGAATTTGTTGCTATTTTGTCACGAATGTTGAAACTTCAAACGCTTATTAACAACGTAACTACAAGTCAGATCACATTTTTGTATTTACATTTTTTTGTTCCAAATGTCCTGAAGAATGCACTCAGAAAGGGGCGGTAAAACTTGGTGAAACACCCTGTGTATGTGTATATATATATATATATATATATATATATATAAAATACATTTCCAGTGATTTTTTCTTCTGGTACTGTCCAGTACATGCACCAGTAAACCTTTTGGGTTCATTTTTAAAATGTACTTAATTGATCAAAAATTCCCAATTAAGTTATACTGGTAAATTTGAATGCAGCTTTTCCCAAATGAATTTAATGTGTATTACAACAAGAGTTTCTGTTCACTTGAAGACCGTGAGTAGGCATAGGGTGAGTTTTTTTTAAATCACCGATGGATCCATCCATTTACCCTAATTGGACTTCTATGAGTGCGTTTGTAGTCATACTTGTCATCAATGAAGTTACTACTACCCATACGCCATTTCTTGTGCGCTGGATTTACAGGGAAGTGAGGGTCGGGGGGAACAAAACAAAGCTAGTCCGCCTGTCTTTCTGCAGTGATGTCAACCAAAGAAATCACGTTTCAGCAGAATCGCGCATATGGTATTTTATGTAGTGACATTTAATATACAACGATTTTAATGCAGTCCATTATGGTATTGCGTAACAATTAATTACACATCATAAGGGTTTGGTTATCAAATAAGAATATTATACATAATATAGGCTCAATATTTTTACACTGGATGGCTAATTTTAAGCATAAAGAAGAGTCTTAGCAGAACATGCTTCACCATTTCGAGTTGTAAAATGTAAGAGAGGCAAGGCATCTAAAAGTGGAGAAAACTATAGGCCTAATTTTAAACGAATTTAATACGTTTTGTGAAAAGTTTGCTCAACTTTCAGTCCATGAAATTGACATCAGAGTTCATGGGATCGTCAGAAATTAGCACATACGGAATTCTTAAAGAGGTGAGGAAAGTGTTGGATGTACAATGAAGTGTTTGTGAAATCAGCAATTCGAAAGATTGTATTTTTCCCCATAAAGTCCATGTGTCAGAGAAGATAATGTCAATGAATAAATAAGAATCTTAAGACAGAATAAAAGCTTAGTGTTGAAGCCACTAGATGTCAGGGTCTTCAAGTTTCAATGTTGTCAGCTCTACCTACGAAGTTGAACGAAACCTACCGAATGAGGACTAGGGAGCCAAGCACCCAAGAAATCGCGTGCGGGTAGTATTTACACATTTTTCATAGTACAGTATGTCATATAAATGCATGGTTTCTGCTAGCATATTTATGGTAAATTGATCATTTTTATTTGTCAGTGGAAGAATGTAGTCTGTAGATTGGAGTTGCCAACAACTATTTAGCAAATTCTGGCCAGAATTAAGTTTTTAATGAATATTATTAAAACCTGAAAATGAATAAAACAAATCGTATTTGTGTCCTTGTAAGTGAGAAAGCAGGACAATTGATATTGTCATATATTTATCATCCTGCCATCGGTGATAGTCGAGCTTTGTGTAATTTTCCATTTGATCAGCTATTATACTCATTGCTGTAATAATGTTGTGTTATTAATATTATATTTATTATTATATGAGATTTAAAAGGGTTTAACGCACTTTATTAATTATATATTACTTTTGTATCTTTTTTTCATACGCAGCTTATATATATATATATATATATATATATGAATATATCCAATTCTTGTGTTCAATGATTTTTTTTAATCAAAGAAACTATAGGTATGAAGAGGTTTCAGACTTCTGTGCTTGTGAATTTAGATTAGGGTGTTCATATAATACAGGGTATCTGGCTTATAGGTTTAACATTTTAAAAGACTATATACTTTAAAATAAGCCATATTTAATTAAAAAACAGATATTGTCTGATACGGTAAGTCATGCCTTTACCATACACACCTTTTAAACAATTTCAGTATGTCCAACCTATACTCCATCTCCATCCAGGTATTCAGCAACATATGCGGTGTGACATTGCTGATGGCTTGATACATTTTTCATTGCATATGGTCTACGTTCTCCACAGAAGTGCTGTACACTTGATTCTTCACAAAATCCCATATAGGAAAAAATCCAATGGGGTCATATCCAATCCATTGACCAGGGAACTCCTCATCCACACATTCTCGCACCTGGATCACAAAATGAGTCGGGACCCTTGTTGGAAAATGGTTTTCTTTTGCATTGGTGCATTGAATTGACTTTTTCGAACTTCTTATGAAGGACGTAAGAATCCATCCCACATTTTCTGCAGACACATTCCCTTTGCTATGCTTCCCATGATTAGACAAAAGGCTACCAGTTTCTCGTAACTGTCCCACCTATTTCATAATGCTCATAGTCATGACCCCCAAGGTTAAATTCACAGCAAAAATTTTGTTGCAGAGGCTTGACAGATTTTCAGCCAGTCCAAGAACACAGTACATTTTTTGTTGTGTTGTCCACATCCCCATCTTTGATATTCTAATCATGTGATCATTGTTGTGATGCTTGCAAGCTATTTTCATAAATGGCAAGAGATTTGCTAATAATGTATGAAAGAATTTTTGACCAGAAACTTATACAACAAAAATTATAAAAGTTTGTAATGTTAAACCTATAAGCCAGACACGGTGTAGTTTTATAAAAACGGGACATTTTAATTTTTTTATAGAAAACCTGGAACAATTAAGGAAAACAATTGCATGTAGGTGTGATAAATTGAAATTCCTACACTGGATTGGTCACTGATTCACAAGCTAAACAGTCTTCAACGAGACAAATTAATTTTTTTCTTAAGAAAGTATACCAACATTTCTAAACTTCCATTCTGAAACTGATATATTTGTGTTTTGAACTTTCAGTTTGTCAGAAAAGAAGAATATAACAATATCTCCATCTGAGCCACGATATTACAGCTTCAAGTTCCCTGAGTCTGTGGAGACAGTCCTCCTTCGTGTTGATTCTGCAGATGACATTTGTATGACAGTCTCCATTCAGAACATGAGTGTAAGTAATGCATTTGAGAGTTAAAATAATTCAGTTGTTTCTCTTGCTAACATCGATTTAATAGAACTTCAAGTGAAATACATTTGCACAGAAATTGTTTCAGTAAGAGAAGAAAATTGTAGTATAGTGCACCCCTACAGAAAAAAACTTGATTTCGGGAGCAGTTCATTACATATTAAAAATAAATATTCTCTATGGCAGCCATTTCATAATTACGGGTGGGACATTCTAGCAAATTATAAAAACTATTTTTGTTATTACTAGGGACCGGATTTTTAGGTTTTTAAAAACACTGTTTTAGGTTTTCCATTAGGTGAAATATTTTTTTTTTAGGTTTTTTGTCCAAAATATCGATTTTGGGTAGAATAATTGATTTAATGAATTTGAATGTGCTACACAGGATTGAATACATAATACTTGTAAACTTTAACTTAACAAAATTAACTTAAATTTGTGTAAACTTGCTGACCGTACAACAGATCAACTAGGGAAGAAAACTTCCCCCTTTTCTAGACAGGTAAATAATACGTGTTTCTGGCAGGCTTGACAAAATATTACTTTGCCATCTGTAGTGAAATTCAGATCTTCGCCAATCCACTGCCGTAATAAACTCGATGTCATTTGTTTCGGCATAATTAACACGTCTTCTTAAAATTCACAGTGTGACCGCTCAGTATGAATAACAGGACAGTACTAAATGCAAACAGAAAACAAGCGCTTTAAAACACAGAAATCTATATCCTTGTTCATACACGGCAACAATGGTTCTTCATACGAGTATTTTAAAAGGAATACTCCGGTATTCTTTTCCTCTCTTGATACTGTCCATCCTAGACGACAATGGGTTGAATGAAACGCTGGTGGTATTAATTTCTATCTGACAATAATTATTCTCTCCCCGCAAAATATCGATTTCTCAACTGACAAACAAACAAAAAAGACAAAAAAGGAGCCTAAATTATATATTTTAGGTTTTATATCCCGTTTAGGTATATTTAGGTTTTTATACCCCATTTAGGTATTTTTAGGTGCCACAGAATTAATGTGGGTGAATCCTATGGACATGATTCAAAAAAGTGTATGAGCGCTTTTTGTTTTGGAAGTAAGAAAAAAAATAGGTAAAAACCTAAGAATCCGGTCCCTATTTATTACATATCATAAATAATAAACTAGAATTAGTTTTTCACATTCAGTAAAATTTACAATGCCTTCTCCTCCACACTACATGCAAACCATCATTTAAAATTTGTTTTTCAAAATCTGTTACGGGTGGGACATAATTTGGACACTGATTTTAATGATGCAAAACAATAGCTCATTTTCTGTTCTGCTCAGGGTTGTTATGAAAAAGCCGGCCTGGTTTTAACCGGCCGGTTTTATCCACTTGAAAAAAGCCAGACATTTTATCCGGATAAAATCAAATTGAATAAAAATAATTGAAGTTCCTTTCATGTTTTTATTTCCAAACATCACAAATTTAAAAGATACAAGCTCAGAACCTGTAGTGGCCTACTTAGGCCTACTGAGTGCAAATGCAGAGCTACCAGTTTTATCCTTTTGAAAAAAGCCAGGCATTTCATCCGGATAAAATCAAATTGAGTAAAAATAATTGAAGTTCCTTTCATGTTCTTATTTCCAAACATCACCAATTTAAAAGTTACAAGCTCAGAAACTTGAAATTGTATTTAGTGTAATTTAATGCAGTGAGTCCCAGGCAAGAGTTGGCAATGACGCGGGTTTCTGCGTCATGGCGGGCACAGCAAATAAAGCCGCGATCGGTGTAATGATTCAGGTTCTCACATTTACAGTTAAAATTACAATGAAAATAACCACGTACCTCATCACAAGAGATGTTGAAAATGTTCTCCTCTTGCATCCACACAATACTGGCACCTTTTTAGGAAATTTTCTTTTAGCGCATAAGTTCAGCTTCCGAAATAGAGTTAATTTTTCTTGTGGTATTGTCTTTAAGTTCTTCTAATGTATGGGAAATTGACCTATACACTTTATTTTTGAAGTTTCCCCATAAATAATAGTCACATACTGTTAGAAGAACTTAAAGACAATATCACAAGAGAAATTAACTCTGTCTTGGAAGCGAAAATTATGCGCATGAAAGAAAATTTCCTAAAAAGGTGCTAATATTGTGTGGATGCAAGAGAAGAACATTTCCAACAGCTCTTGTGATGAGGTATGTGGCTATTTTCATTGTAATTTTAACTGTAAATGTGAGAACCTAAATCATTACACCGATCGCGGCTTTATTTGCATAGATATTTCACCAGATCACTCGGGAGTTGGAGCTGTGCCCGCCGCTTCGCAGATTCCCCCGTCATTGGCCAACTCTTGCGTGGGACTCACTGTATCACTTCACTGTGTAATTCCCAGCAATAGTTAATTACTGTATTTACTCCAATATATTGCACTCTCGAATTTAATGCGCACCCTGATTTTGAAACTTAAAATCATAAAAAAAAAGAGTTTGTTAGTGAATGTAATGCGCATCAATAGGAGGATATTTTATTTGGAATTTTGTCATAGTATTTATAGAATAATGAACCAACACATAAACATTTACAGTTAACTGCCAGTTTTAGGCTCATCATTATTCACTAATGTGTTCATCACTGGAATCCTCGGAGGTACTTATTTTGTATTGGTAAATGGACAAACAAAACGTTAAATGAATGTTTCACAATAAAAGTTGATACCGCTCTTAAATGAGTTTAAAATCGACAATGCACAATATTCCACATTTGCACTATAGAACTGACAAAAACAATTTTTTCATTATGTTTCAGAAATTAAATTCCATATGGTGTAGGCCAACGATAAAATGAAAAAAGTCGAGAATTATAGCAATGCATTGTTATGTAAATCAGTATTCCCACTGACCTACGAAATGGACTTGTACTAGAATTTAAGGCGCACCTTAGTTTTGAAATCTACAAATGGACAAAAATGGTGCACGTTATATTCGAGTAAATACGGTAAATTCACCATTCATCATAAGACACTTGCATATTTGCTTTATTCTGCCTGTTGATGTATACAAGCTTCTGGGCTTTTTCATTGTCTAGTCTGTTTCTCAATTCAATTCAATTCAATTCTTTATTCACCGTAGGGATACAAGATCCTTGGCTTCGTCATAATACAGTAACTTACTTATCCTATATCTATTGTAAACACAAAAAGCAACATAAACATAAAATTACTGCAAATATTACACTAAAAGATTAATAATTAGACACATGGACATGTCACATAAAAATAAAATTAAGGAGATTAATCTAAGCAAGGGTACATTACAAGAATTACAATTTTTACAATTCATCTAAACTATACAGACATTTTGTTATTAAGAACCCTTTTAATTTAGATTGAAACTGTCGTTTTGAGATACCTGCAATTAATTTGATTTCAGCTGGCAATTTATTAAATAACCTTACACCTTGGTGTTGTACATCCTTCATTGACACATTTTTATTTATATTACACCTGTGGTAATTTATATTGGTTCTGGTATTATGCTCATGGATTTGATTGTTTTTTTCGAGTGCATAATTATCTATTAAATAATAATTACCCTATACACATATAGAGAGAAAATGGTGAGGATTCTTTTACTAATGAATGTCTCCCTACATGATTCCCTAGCATTTAAATTGAACATGATTCTAACACTCTTCTTTTGATAGATAAGCAGCCTATTCATGTGAGTTCTAGCAGCAGCCCCCCATATAACAATGCCATATAATAGATGAGGATATAGACAGCCATAGTAAATAGTTCGGAGAATGTCAACATTCTTATAGTTGCTAAAATATCTTAATAGATAAACTGTTTTACTAATTATATTACATATATAGTCAATATGTTGTGCCCACGTTAGCCTATTATCAACAAGGACACCCAGAAATTTATGAGTTTTCACTTCCTCAATATTATTATTATTATTATTGTCAGCTATTCCAAAGCTATTGTAATGCATGATCTTAGTTTTCTGCATGTTACATTGTAAGTTTATATTCTGGAAATATTCAAGCAATAGAGTTGTGATTTCATTTTGTGTTGTCTTTAGACCTTCTACGGATTTATGCCAACACACAACTGTAGTGTCATCCGCGTATGTCACAACAGAAGTATTTTGCAAATGTTTAATATCATTAATGTACATAATAAACATTAATGGGCCTAGTACCGAACCTTATGGTACTCCATATTTCACATCTTCTATTTTTGATTTTATCCCTTGAATAAGATTCCCCATTTTAAATGATATTTCAGTGTATTGTCTTCTCCCAGTAAGGTAGCTTCGAATTAATTCCATTGGTAACCCCCTTATGCCAAAGTTTCCAAGTTTACTAATCAGGATTTCGTGGTCAACACAGTCAAAAGCTTTGGATAGATCGAAAAATAAAGTGCTAACCTTCTCATTATTTTCTAAGTTCTCAATTACTGTGTGTATATACTGATTTATGGCAGAGATAGTGGATCGTCCTTTTCTGAAGCCATGTTGAAAATTTTGTAGCATGCTGTGTTTATTTAAATAATTTTCTAGTCTTATCAGGAGCACTCTTTCAAATAGTTTAGCTATTTCTGATGTAAGGGTTATGGGTCGATAGTTGTCAACATGTTGTTTATCTCCCTTTTTGAATATTGGTCTTACTACCCCTAATTTTAGTATTTCTGGAAACTGACCTTGTTCAATAGAGTAATTTATTAAATATGTTAGTGGTTTAACTACTGCATCTTTACAGCACTTTAACATCCATGGACTTATTTCGTCCCAACCACTGCCTTTTTTATTTGGTAGATTATGAATTATTTTGATTATTTCATTTTCCGTGGTTGGATTAAGAAAGAAGGAGGAGCTAGCTGAGGGATTAGTGTTTACATAATTAGTCACTAACGGTAACTGAGTGGGAACATTAATAAAGAAATCATTAAATTTTTGACTTATAACAGTCGGATCATCAGTAACAATCCCATTTGCATTTAGTCTAGTATTTTCATATGAATTATAGGGTTTTCTGGTTCCATTTATCAAATTCCATGCTGTTTTACTAACATTTTTGGATTTCTCCATTTTCTCTCTATATGCATTAGCATTAGCCATTTGTAGACTATTTAAATACTCCCTTCTTACAGTTTTGTACTTATTTTTATAGTATTCCCATGATGTACTTTTATATAGTGCATACATGTCTGTCATTCTCTCCCTTAGTTTAATTGTTTCTACTGGAATTTTATTTATAGTTACATTGTTTATCACTACTCTTTTTTGAGGACAAGTGGCATTTAGACTGATTTTGAATATCTTAAAAAATTCATTCCACTTATCATCAACATTATTACCAATACACAGACTACTTTCCCAGTCTACACTAGCTAAGTTATTTGCTAAACCATTTATGTTGTCACATTTAAGATCCCTTATGATTTTGATTTCTCTAGTATCTTTCACATGCTTTGCAACAATAAAGTCCACTAGTTGTGCGTAATGATCCGACATGTGCGTTTCAAATACAGTGGAGTAAGTGTTGGTGACATTTGATGCAATATGATCTATGATAGTGGATGAGCTGTTAGTCACTCTAGTTGGTTCCAAGATTATGTCTTTAATATTGTATGTATTAAACATTTCTTTTAAGTTATTATATGTTCTGTCATAAAGATCCACATTAATATTAAAATCACCTGCTATGATAACTTTTGAGTTTATAGTTACGTGGTTCATTAACATACATTCCAGCTGTGAAAGAAATACATTAACAGGTGATGAAGGCGAGCGGTAAATTCCAAATATGTACAGATTGCCAGTGTTTGTTGACATTTTAATTGCAGCTGCCTCAAAGACCTTTTCTATACATAGGCTATTTAGATCAATTTCAGTGACTATTACTCCCTGCCTTGCATATATAATTACGCCCCCTCCACGGTAAGTTGTTCTCGCATATTTGGCACCAATAAAATATTTATCTACTCTGCATACTTCTTCGCTTTTTGTACCATGTTCAGTTACAACACAAATATCCGGTCTTACTTCGTTCAAAACATGAGTTAATGCCAAAAGCTTAGTTTGTATGTACTGAATATTTAAATGAACAAGTCTAAGTTTATTACTATTTACATTATGTTTTCTAATTAAAGGCCTGGAAGATTGTATTACCCTCATAGTTTCTTCTAATCCTATGCACAATTCCCTCGTGTTTGGTTCATCCACCTCATTACATGTTAGTTTCCCTTAAGTGTGGAAGATGCTGCATTGCATAGTAGTCTACCAAACTTATAGGCTCCCCTACGATTTAAATGCACCCCATCTCCTGCCAAATCATTATCATTGATCCAGCAGTTGCCATCTACCATAGTATACCCTTTTACCAATTTTGTTTGTATTAACCCAAACTCTTTCGATTGATGCAGAACTGGCCGGCATACGATGTAAAGATTCTATGACTTGACAAAATTCCAGCGATAGGTGATTACACTTCAGATATATGTAACTGATGGAGAAATAAGTATAAAAAATCCCTTTAGGTAGGCCTACAGGGCACAGGCTGAGGTAGTTTTCATAGTGCTTTTTATTGAATTTATTGGGGTAAGGGTAGAATAAAAACTGAAATATTTTTTATAAAAAGAGAGTTGTTAATTATGTATTAATTTATATCTTTTACTATTTAATTTTTAATTTGGCCAAGGATTATTGTTCTCAAGATATTTAACTATTATTTTTAATGTTTCAAACTTTATTTCATTGGTAATTTTAACGTCAGTTGGTCCTCTAAATTCATTTTGGCAGGCCTACAGGCTGAGGTATATTTTAAAGTGTTTTGGACTTTCAAAAATTCGACTCTCTCCTTATATGAGCGCTATCGAGAAACTAGTGGTTGATTTAAAGATTACTCATCAAGAGGTTTTCAACGATACCCCACAAGACATGGTTTTAAAAATTTTGAATTTCCACCCTCACCCCCACAACCACTGAATCATTGGTGTCTAATTTATGCAGACAAAGTTTCCCTCTAAACCCCATAGGGCCCTAAATACAATTTTTTCAAAATTTCAACCCGCTGCCACCTCCCCCAAACAGGAAAAGTTAATTTTAGCCGGCTAAAATTGAAAAAAAAACCACTGGTCAGGCTTTTTTCAATTTTAGCTGGCTTTTTTACAACCCTGTCATCTAGACAGTCATGGCCTGTTTCTAGTCTGAAGAGTGCTACTGCTGTTCTTGTGGGGAGGTGTTTGATTTTTACTGCATATTTAGCTATGTGTTCATATCTCCTGCCTTGGAGGTCTTTTGTATTCTGTTGTATTCTGTTTTGATGCATTTTGTGTTTAAGCTCCTGTTGCCTCCTTCCTATCGTTATCTCTTTTGCTGTTCTTTGTTTGATTTTGGAGCCTTTCTTTGCTAAACGGTCTGCTTGTTTATTGCCCGTCAGCCCCACAAGTGAGGATACCCATTGAAACATGTGTTTACCTTGTGCTTCCACAATAATTTTATACATGATTCTGATATTGTTGTATTCAAGACAAGTTTTCAATTTGTAGTGGACTGTAAATGGTAGTTATAACGTCTGCCCAAGGATGCAAGGTTGGCTTCCGTTACACAATTGAACACAACACAACTGACAAACAAAGCAAGTCCTCTAGTAGGTTTATTTATAAAAACCTTGTATATTATATTGCACTATTAATGAACATAAAGAGATGATTGTAAAGTACTGCGAAACTGGTCAATCAAACAATCCAAGCAAGAACACCATCCCGTCCTTGTAGCTAGACATGCGACATCTTGTCTTCTCCCCGTCTTCCTGCTCAAGAGAGAGTTCATAGTACCAACATGCAACACGAAACACACTACCGCGCAGGGTAGCCAACTTAGAGAAAAACTCTCAACATATTCCCCCCTTTGAGGGCTTCAACACTCAACAAATACAAACAAATAAAATGAACTTAAATTATTAAAGATTGAATTTACAATTAGTTAGTCAACATCTTTAGGCAATGGGCAAAGTTTCACTATGGCACGACGGAACAAACCAGTCTTTGTTTTCACCGTAACCACACGTGTGACATTATCACCACCGGGATGCAGTTCTTTCACAACTCCAGTCTTCCAAACAAGTGGAGGCAGGTTGTCTTCGCGTAGGAGGACTAGATCTCCTACTGCTGGCTTCCAAGATCCAGTAGACGACCATTTACGTCGCTGTTGGAGCGATTGCATGTAGTCTTTTGACCACTTCTTCCAAAAGTCCTGATACAATTTTTGAACTAGATTCCATTTTGTCAGATAGGACAAGGGACTGTTGGACATGTCAGGTGAAGGAACATCAGTCAATTGTCTTCCTACTAAGAAATGTCCAGGAGTCAAATAACACTGGTCATCTGGATCATCACTCATGGGACAAAGAGGTCTCGAGTTTAACACAGACTCAATCTGATACAAGAGCGTGGATAATTCCTCAAAGTTAAGAATGGAATTTCCAATTGTTCGCTTCAACAATGATTTAGTTGACTTTATTCCAGCCTCCCAGAGCCCACCGAAATGAGGACTAGAGGGTGGAATAAATTTCCACTTTACATTCTCATTAGCTGTACGTTCTTCTATTTCAGAATTGTTATCCCTAAAAAATCTCAACAACTCATTGTTGGCTCCAACAAAATTTGTGCCGTTGTCACTCAGAATTAAATTAGGAAAACCTCTACGTGCAGCAAATCTTCTGAATGCAGCAAGAAAATCTTGAGTCGTTAGACTCTTTACTAATTCGAGATGTATTGCCTTCACAGTGAGACAAACAAAGAGAGCAATATATGATTTTAATTTTACTTTACTCCTGGGGTTGTCACCCTTTATGATGATTGGACCACCATAATCAACACCAACTTTAACAAAAGGTAATGAACTTTGAACTCTATATGAGGGTAAGTCTCCCATTATGTGAGTAGTAACTGGAGGTTTGTTACGAAAGCAATTGTAACATGAATGAATCACACTACGCACAATAGTTTTTCCGCGTGGAATCCAAACCTTATTTCGCAAGGAAAACAATACAGCTTGAGGGCCAGAATGCAAAAGCCTTTCATGTTCATGTTTGATAATCAGCTTAGTAACACAATGTTTTGGTGGAATAATAATAGGATGTTTGTTGTCATATTCCAATTGTGAATTCCCAAGTCTACCACCAACTCTCAATAAACTGTTATCATCAAGGAAGGGGTTTAAAGACCTTAGTTTGCTTGTCGAAGCAACTACATTGTTAGTCTTCAAGTCATGAATTTCCTTCATGTATTCACTAGCTTGCATCAAGCCTAGTATTTTCAATTCAGCACCGTTCAACTCTTCAGGAGTGAGTGGGCCAATATGACGAGAGTCCTTTGCAGAACGAGCATTAGCAATGAATCTCATAACATAGCTGTAGACTCGCTTCAATTTACAATAGGATGAGAAACGTTCCAAGTCAGGTGAATGCACATTAACTAATAGCACATTCAAAGACGTTTTAGTTTCTGCCTCAACTGATGATGGTATGTTAGTAGCAACAAAGGTTTCATATGTTGGAGACAATTCTCGCAACCAAGTAGGTCCATGCCACCAAATATCAAGCGAAAACAGTTGTGAAGGAACAATTCCTCGTGACAAGTAGTCAGCTGGATTACTATGGGTAGATACATGTCTCCATTCTGAGACTGAGGTGAGAGATTGAATTTCCGACACTCGGTTCCCCACAAAAGTTTTCCAACAATTAGGAGGTTTCTGTAGCCAACACAGAACTATAGTGCTATCCGTCCAACAATATGTGGAGAATGGAACAGCCAAGTTTAACGATTTTATGACTTTAGCCATAAGACGAGACAACAAGAGAGCAGCACACAACTCTAGTCGTGCAATAGACTGTTGTTTCAACGGAGCAACTCTTGACTTGGAAGTCAACAATACAACTGAAACTTCATCACTGTCAGACACTGTTCTGACATATACACAAGCACCATATGCGGCTTCTGAAGCATCTGAGAAACCATGGATTTCAATAACCTTGTTCTTAACAAAAGGCATTACCTTTCTTTGAACTCGAAGTGTATTAAGAAGTGGAAGTTCACTGTAGATAGCATTCCAAGTTTCAAGAATGTTAGTGTGAGAGTCTAACGGTTCATCCCAATCGATTTTTAGTTGCCATAGAACCTGCAGAACAAGTTTGCATTTGACTACTGCACAACCTAACAATCCAAGAGGATCAAATATGGATGCGATGATGGCAAGAATGCTTCTCTTAGTGACAAGATTAGGAGCTTCCTTCAAATTTATTTGAAACTGAAATTCATCAGACTTAGGGTGCCAAACAATACCTAGAGTCTTAACAGCTTCATCATTTGTAAGATTACAAGGCGAAGAGAGTTCTCTGTCTTCCAAGGGTACATTAGCAAGAGCTTCTGGACAATTTGACGTCCATTTTCTAAGATGGAACTGAGCACTGTCCAATACAGAAGTGATATCACATTGAAGTTGTTTAGCTTCTTCAACTAAATCTGCACCAGTCAATAGATCGTCAACATAGAAACAAGATCGAATGGTTTCTGAAGCAATGGGGTGAGAGTCTTTGCACTCATCAGCAAGTTGAACTAAGCACCTTGTAGCAAGAAAAGGAGCAGAACTGGTACCGTATGTAACAGTTGTTAGACGATAATCCTTTATTTCCTCATCAGCAGATTCACGCCAAACAATTTTCTGAAGATTTCGATGTTCAGGATGGACCAATACACATCGATACATTTTTGCAATGTCAGCTGATAGGGCAACAATGTAAGTTCTGAATTTGAGGATAATGGACAACAAGTCAGGCTGGACGGTAGGTCCGACCATTAACATGGAATTCAAAGATATTCCGTTTGAAGATTCACAACTTCCATCAAATACAACTCTCAGTTTTGTTGTAGTACTGGAATCCTTCAATACGCAATGATGGGGCAAGTAAAAATCCAACGAATCAGAACTTTCAATGGGTGCACTTTCCATATGACCTAAGTCAATGTATTCATGCATGAAATCAACATACTTCTCCTTTAACTCTGGAGATTTCAAGAATCTTTTTTCAATTTGCTTAAGTCTTTTAATGGCATTACATTTAGACTCAGCCACAGGAGATACTTCTGAACGAATTGGAAGTTTGACAACAAATCTTCCGAGTTCATCTCTTTGAACATTATTTACAAAATGTTCTTCGCAAGCTTTTTCTTCAGGAGTAAGAACTGGCTGCTGAAGTTCTTCAAGTTCCCAGAACTTTTGCAACTTTGAGTCAAGAGGGTCAAGTTTCACAAAATTAGTACAACGAGCCTTGACATTAGGTTTAACGCATGACTCAGGAAAAATACCTGACAGTACCCAACCAAATCTAGTGTTTAGTAATGTAGGATAATTGTCCCTACGCAAGGTATCACCAGACACAATTTCATAATAAACATCAGCTCCCAACAAAATGTCTATCGGTGAAGGTCGATTGAAACTAGTATCACTTAGAACAATATCAGTGGGAATGTTCCAAGTCGAACAATCAATTTTCTGAGCAGGTAGCGGACTTGTGATGGTGTCTACTACTGCACAATTCAAATTCAAGTTATAGTCTGATATCTGCGAGCATAAAACAAGATTGCAAGTGGAGCTTACAGGAGAAACGTTTGAATTACTTATGCCAACAATTGGTAAACGACAAGATTTTGTACCAATACCAAGACATTTGACAAGATTGGAGGTTACAAATGATAATTGACTCGCTGAGTCCAACAAGGCTTTAACCACTAAAACTTCTCCAGTTTTAGCTTTCACTCCAACACTAACCGTACTCAGCAAAACATTTGAGCCTAATCCTGAAATCACTTTCATTGCTGCAGGCGAGATGATTGCAGAACGATCAACGTTTGAATTATTATTATTATTAGGATTTATTTGTTCTTTATGAACCAACAAGTTATGATTTCCGTTACATTTCGTGCACCTGGGTTGCTTACATTGTTTGGACATATGAGAAGTTGAAAAGCACAAGTAACAAAGTTTATTTTCTTTGACAAATTCACGACGATGATCAATATTTGCTTGTTTAAACTTCCTACAATCGAGAATATTATGGTTGTCAAGTTTGCAAAATTTACAATTCAAGGAGGTACTGTTTTTAGCAATATGAAGTGCCTTTAGTTTAGGTTTGAAATCACGTTTGTGCTCAACAACAGTTTTGTTAGCTTCTGTTAATTCCAATGTCTGACATTTCCTTTCCAAGAATTCAATTAAATTGTCTAATGTCGGAATATCAGAGGAGGCAAATTTATTTTCCCATTCACTTCTATGATTAACTTTGACTTTATTCAGAATTAATTCCTGCAACAAGATTTCATGAAGTGGAGTCTCCGCTTCCAAATTCTCAATGGCACTAAGATTAGATTTTACCTCATTTATCAATTTGCGGTAGTCACTTGAAGTACCACTACTACAACTATGAAGATTAAGCAACTGTTTCACATGCTGCGAAACAATCAACCGTTTATTATTGTATCTTTCATCAATCAAATTCCAAGCAACCGAAAAATTACCATCACAAATGGTCAAATTACTTAATAACTCTTTGGGTTCACCTTGAAGTGAAGACAACAAATAATGCAACCTTTGCACATTATCAATGCAAGTATTGTTGATAACTAAGCTTTCAAATGTGTTCTTGTATGTCAAGTATTTTGTCAAATCTCCCCTGAAACAAGGCAATTCTATGGGTGGGAGTTTCAAGTTACTACTGCTTCGAGTGGAGTTATTCGAAATGACAGATGCATTGCTGGGACTTGTGGGTCTTTCCCCAGCATCAATCAGATCTTGAATCCTACCGAATATTGTATAATACCTGTTTTTAAACACTTCATGTTCTTCAAAATGATCTTCACTAGACTTTGAATCTAACTGACATTCTAAATATTCCCTAACATCATTAAACTCCTTCCAAATTTCCGGTAATTCATTTTGCCTGGCTATCAATTCATTTCTAGACAGCTCCTCACGGTTCAAGAACTTTTCAAGATGAGTTAATGATCTTTTTAGTAAGCCACGTTTTTGAATAGCCTTTGCTTCCGATTCAAACGACATGATGAATAATGTAACAATTGATTATTATTAATGAAAAACAAATTTCTATTAAATGTACAACAGCGCAATAGCGAACAATTGAATATTTAATTAATTCAAGTCCGTCAAACAAGATAACAAGCAAGTCAGTACTTCTTTGTTTCAGTATTAGAAGTAGGTTTTAGGATTTTAGACAGGATGTCTTCCCTAGTCAAGTTAGGACAAGCAAGACAAAAATGGAACAAACTTACAGTTGGTTGAATTATTGTATCACTAATGGCAACACCAGACAGCTCCATGAAGTCGTAGATTTTGTCCAAGATGTCTGGCAAGATTCCCAGAACGTGACGTCATCTGCGATATAATGCTGCTGAATGTCTTTTCAAATTAACTTTCAAAGTACCAATAATTCAATTACAATCACTGATGTTTCAGCTCACAAAGTTTAAAGTTATTATTCAACGGGTACAGTTCCACAGTTTGCTAACCTTTCTGTGCTGCTACACGTTTTTTAACAATGCAAGATGATGCAACATTTCACGTGGTTCCATGTATTAGTAATACTGTTCGTAATTGTCTATTTTGCACAAAT
Source organism: Ectobius pallidus (assembly GCA_964059195.1). NCBI lineage: Eukaryota > Metazoa > Arthropoda > Insecta > Blattodea > Ectobiidae > Ectobius > Ectobius pallidus. Next base: position 80,035,530 of record CAXKWD010000006.1, read on the forward strand.
AATACAATAATTTTCAAATGCAATATCTTCTTATTATTTATATTACACAAGATGTCAATGTTCAATACACACGATGTCAATGTTCAATTACAATTACTGCTTGCAACTTTCCCGCTTTTCAAACAAAGGTAGACGCTAGCTATGGCGGCAATGCAAGACAATGTCGTAATGTTCCAGTACAATTTAATTTCGCAGTATGCAAATTTCACAATCACAATGTTCCAAGTTCCACAAATTTCCAAACGGCTGTCAATATCAAGAATTATCACGGCCGGTGGACCAAGAATTATGTTGTATTCAAGACAAGTTTTCAATTTGTAGTGGACTGTAAATGGTAGTTATAACGTCTGCCCAAGGATGCAAGGTTGGCTTCCGTTACACAATTGAACACAACACAACTGACAAACAAAGCAAGTCCTCTAGTAGGTTTATTTATAAAAACCTTGTATATTATATTGCACTATTAATGAACATAAAGAGATGATTGTAAAGTACTGCGAAACTGGTCAATCAAACAATCCAAGCAAGAACACCATCCCGTCCTTGTAGCTAGACATGCGACATCTTGTCTTCTCCCCGTCTTCCTGCTCAAGAGAGAGTTCATAGTACCAACATGCAACACGAAACACACTACCGCGCAGGGTAGCCAACTTAGAGAAAAACTCTCAACAGATATCCTGAATAAAATGTAAAGAATTATATAAATAATAATTACTGTTTTAATTTAATTCACTTGGAACTGGGAAACACAATGAAGTGTAATAATATAAAACACATTATTACCCAGAGCACTCACTACTTCATTAAATTAACTAACTTACTAGATAGCCGGCTTTCAAGAGGACCTTTTCTCCCATCGTTAGACGCCTGGAGCGAAACTGCTGCAAGCCGCAGAAAAGTGAATCCTTCGTCTAGCAGTGCTGTGAATCCCAGCCATACAGAATGATTCAGTTAGGAGTTAGACCTGGATATCGCAGGTGTTGTTTACTGTACCCAACATGGAACTGAAATTGCAGCAATGCGCATCGATAAAGTTTTGTGTTCTTCTAGACAAAACTCCTACAGAAACCTTAGAAATAGTGCAGCAAGCATATAAAGACCATGCTTTAGGCAGAACACAAGTCTTTGAGTGGCACAAACGTTTCAAAGAGGGTTACGAAGACCTTCAAGATTCTCTGCGCCCTCGAAGACCTGTAACAGCAAAAACAGAAGTTAACATCAACACAATTGATGCAACTGTGCAAGAAGATTGTCACATAACAATTGCGAAGGTGGCAGATATAATGAATTTGTCTTTAGGAACCAGATTCAATGCATCAACAGTGAACTGGACTGGTTATGCTCTGTGTGTAATCTTCTCTTTATTGAAGGGAACTGCTGGATTGAGCCACATGACATAGCATGAGATGGAGTACATCTTAATCAAAGCGGAACATTTAAACTAGGGAAGCTTCTCTGTGATGCAATTAACTCTTGCAAGCCGGAAAACTAGACAGCCAGTGGTGGATGAACAAGATAAGTCTTTATATATACCAGAAATCTCAAAATATAACCATAAACAAAAGGACCCAGCCATAAACAGAAATAATCATACACAGGGTCACAACAAGTAAGACTAAGACAACTAACTCAATTGTCCCAGACCAACATAACAGACTTGAATCTACTTTCTATTAATCTGCACGATCCCCTTACCAACGTAAAACAGAAGAATAAAAATTTGTGAATCCTACACCAGAATGTACAGTGGGCTAGAAACAAGCATCCCCAAATTGAAGCAATGCTGCAAAACCGTAAACCCAACTTACTTATACCAACGGAACATGCAACACAAAAAGATTGTATAGAACTGCTTAATTATAACAACTATCAGGTAATCACCAGTTACTGTAGGGCCAATTACATAGGAGGGGGAGTATGCATCCTATCGCAAACAGATGAAAAATAAATATTCATGCTGAGTATACAAGCCCTATCAATAGAAAAAAATTATCGAAATTGCTGCAATCGAATATAATTACTGTAGAGAAGCGTACATTGTAATAGGTATATATCGACCTCCAAATTCTGACATAAACAGTTTCATGATACAGCTACTGGAAATTCTAGATAAAACGATGGGAACAGGCAAGTTTATAATTTTAGCAGGTGACTTCAATCTAAATATTCTGAATAATGAAACCGACACTTGCAATGCTACAACATAACACACAGTGGACTCGCCAACCAGAATAACAACCACATCTGCAACATGTATTGATAACATATTTACAAACATACCAAAGAACCTGCGCATAACCTCGCTCTTTGAAGCAGGCATCTCAGACCACATAGGGCAATATATAGACATAAAGGCAGACACACCTACTGACAATGACACACATACCACACATACTTACGAATATAAAAGAATCATTGACAAATTATTAATCCCCGAACTATATCACCGCCTAGAAAAGGAAAATTGGGACAGTGTATATAATACTGCAGCAATAGATGAAAAAACAATTGAACTCCAAAAAACACATCAATGTAACTTTCCCAATAAGAAAAATCAAACATAGGATGATTTCCATAGAAAACCATGACTGGGTAACTAAAGGAATATGTATTTCCAGGAGCAAATTTAAACTACTTATCACACTCAGTACAACCAACTTCTCAGATGATTTCAAAATTTATTTTTACAATTACAAAAAGATCTATCATAACGTAATTAAGGCAGCAAGATTAATGCATAATGCTAGACTAATTAACGCTTCAAAAATGTCTCTAAAGCATCATGGACACTCATAAACAAAACCAGGAAAAAGAGGAAATCACATACCGAGTGCATAACACTGAGAAAGGAGGGACAAGATATTACAAACCCCCAAAATATATCCGAAATTTTTAATACGTTTTTCACAAATGTCACTATAAATAACCATCATGAGCATGCAAATAGTAACTATAGGAATCATAACATCGCTAATAGCATAACTAACTCTATGGTCCTCTGGCCTACTGACTGTATAGAAGTAGAAAGAGCGATCAAAGAATTAAACATGTCTACAGCATGTGGAATAGATGGAATGTCAAATGAATTATTGAAAATCTGCAAAAGCTATATACTTCAGCCCTTAGTACATATCATTAACCATTCTTTCACAGCTGGAACCTTCCCAAATAGCCTAAAAATAGGAAAGGTAACCCCCATGTATAAAAAAGGGAATAAAACTGAGATTAAAAACTACAGACCTATAACGATAATCTCCCCACTCTCAAAAATACTTGAAAATATCTACCGGTACTTAAAGAGACTAATTAGCTATTGTAACAAACATAAAATTATCCCCCAAAATCAGTTTGGATTCCAAAAAGATAAATCCAATAATCTCAATAATCTCAATAACACTAAACAGAATCATAGACCAAATGAACAATCGGGAAAGAGTTGTCGGGGTTTTTCTAGATCTCACCAAAGATTTACAGAAAATAAAACTTGGAGTACCCCAAGGGTCCACCAATTAGAACAATACTGTGACAAACACAATTTAATACCAAATATTAACAAAACTAATTACCCACACTTCGTATTACAAAAACACACAGCTAATGAAACAAACATCTCCTTATCATACAAAGACCAAACCATAAACAAGACACAATCAACAAATTTCTTAGGGATCAAGTTGGATGAGAACTTAAACTGGTCATATCACATAGATAATACATGTCTTAAACTCAATAAAGCAATATTCCTTATACTACAACTGAAAGAGACTCTACCTACAGCAACACTTAGCATGGTTTACTATTCTACAGTATAAAAAATAACGTTTTGTGGAATTTTGCTAATAGAGCGATAAATGTATGTAACAATGATAAAGATCTGAACAGGGAGAGAAAGGAAATAGAGAGATTGGCTAGAATTAATGGCTTTTGTGAGAATCAGATCAGAAAGATTTGAAATAGGGCGGTTACCTGTAAGGAAAGAATGGATCAAGGTGGTAATAACAACAACGGAAAAAACAAGGATATGAGATATGTAGGACAACCTTACCAACCAGGTGTGAGTGAGAGATTAGGGAAAGTGTTCCAGAAACATGGGCTGGTACCTGCTTACAGAGCTGGAAAATCGGTTGGGGAGATATTTTCATAATACAAACGAATAAGAATGGAAAATGATGTCATGGAATTACCAGGAGTGTACCAAGTGTCATGTAGGAACTGTGGAAGGGAATATGTGGGAGAAACAGGTCGTGGTATCAAGACACGGATTAAGGAGCATGAAAGAGACATTAAAGATGGTAAACTGGTAACTGGGTTAAGTCAGCATATGATATCGGATGGACACTATATTGGAGAAGTGAAATTATTGAAAGTGGAACATGAGAAGGTAAAAAGGAAGGTATATGAAGCATGTAGGATAATAAGCAAAGGAGAGGCCTCTTTAAATAGTTATGACGGGGATTTAGGTGAAGAATGGCTGGGGCTTATTAAGAGGGTGTTTGGTAAAAACCACGTGGTTAAGTTCCCCCCGGTGCCTACAAGTCATTTGGAGAGCAAAGATTATAATCTTCCAAGAGAATGGATCGACAAGCAAGGGAGATATACAGGGGTCATGGTCGATTCTTGTCAGGTAGCGTATCGAGATGACATCCTCGCACCGGCGGCTATAATTATTTCCAATCAGTCCACCTGAGGAAGATCCGGAGGGTGAATTGAAACGTTATGGTTATGTATGTTTGTTTTTAATCAAGATCCACTTTTTTATTCTTGGACATATTGTTTCATATTCTTCCTATGTCCTTTTTGCAGATTTACTTCATAAGTTTCTCCATTTTAAGCAGGTTTAATGCCAAATCCCATTTTGGGTTATTGGAGAAAACAAAAACTCTTCCCTCTGAAAACTTGGTGCCTTGAACTTGCCGCTTTGTTATGTGATGTTTCAACTGGTCTCTTTTTACTAAAATGACATTGAAAAGATTCTTCTTTCTGCAAATTCTATTTTGTTGGCCATACTGAATCTTCTCCTAAGATATAGTTCTATATTCCCAAAATCATGATCACAAGGAAGATTTGAAAGGCCGGGTACCATGAACGTGTGTTCAGTTTTTGAGAAATGGTCTGCATGGATGTACCCAAGACAGGTCAAAACAATGTTCAAATTTTATTCTGCCCACTGCAGTTGCTGAAAATGTGTGATGTCTTCACTTCTGGTGGTATTTTACTTTCATTATAGTGCATGAGGCAACCAGAAATTTCTACAGAGCCTTGTTTTCTAATGTCTTCATCCCAAAGTTAGTTGATCATTTCTGTTCTTTGTATTGTAGATACAAAAATTATAAGTCCTTAATTTTATGTTTTAAAATTGGATTCAAAAATTTATTTTTGGTGGACAATGGCACAACTGTTGAATCCTTGTTATCAGCTAATGGCTAATGTTACAATATGTGTGATTTGTAGATTATTGTATTATTTTATATTGTTTTATGTTGATTATCTAGATTTACACTGTCCCATATCAATGTGTATTGATCTTGCAGGACGTAAATAAATTCAAATTCAAATTCAAATTACTTTTTCTCTGTCTGAATTAGGCATTCCTCTAGTATGTTCTTGATGGCCTTGATTATCTCTATCAATGGTTGTAACTTTGTCATGAACAATACACAGTCTTTTCACTCAAATCATGCATTATCCGAAAAACTACTGCACAAACATTGTATTCATTATTTTCATGAATGACTTTATAAACTATTTTGTGCACACTGTTACACAAGATCTTTTCAGATCCACACTTGTCATATGTTTATGTAAATAGCTGTTCTGTAGATTGTAATCCCCTATTTTCTCAAAACTCTGTAAATATTTCATCAATTTCATCTCGATCCACTTTCTCGAAACAATTGCACCGATATGGAGGCCCTACTACTTTTCCCTTTACAATATTTTTTGTTTTTAAACTTATATATTCTTCACCTATAACTTCTTCCTGTCTATGTTTGCTTTCCATTTGTTTTTCTGTATACAGCATTTTCTGTGATCACTTAAATGATGAGAAATATAATCAATGTCTGTATCACATATTGCTTGTGCTTAAAAAGGAAATAAAATGGAAAATCCATACTATGAATCTGATTTCTATGACTGATACAGTTAAAAACACTAATCCAAAAACACAGCACCAAATACAGAAAGTAAATGAAAATTACTGCGAGCACTGCAAGACACCAAGAATGCATGTTATCACTATCTTTAAAAGCAAAAGACTGGACAAAAAGCTAAATTTTAAACAGATACCACCATACAGGAAAGATTAAATCCAGACAAAAACTAATAACAAGAAAAATCCATTAAAATGGTTAAGGAAATTATGAAGGTTAAAAGACTCAAGACAAACAACACTCTCTGTTAGGTAATGTTTCATTTATTGCTCCGTGCTGTTCAAGAACAGCTTGTCTCAGCATATCGGCTGGTGTGACACTCAGCCTGGTTCATATTCTATACCTAACAAAAGCATATGATGTCCTAAACCACAATATTCTATTAACAAAACTATCAGCATACGGAATCAGAGGCATTGCAAATAACTGGATCAGATCATTTCTAACAAATCGTTACCAAGTTGTAGAAATTATATGTGAAGACAATACATCAACTGTAAATAAATTTACATCTAGAAAGAAGGAGATTAAGCACGGAGTCCCACAAGGGTCGATATTATCCCCACTACTCTTTTTACTATATATAAATGATTTGCCATTGAATCTTGAAATTGTTGATGTTACGTTATTTGCAGATGACACAAGCATTTTAATAACAGGAAAAAATGGCAAAATAATCCAAGAAAGGAGTGATACCCTACTAAAGGACATAAATAACTGGTTCCAAAGCAATAAACTTATAATAAATACAGATAAAACAATAACAATGCAATTCAAAAGTAGGCAAAATGAAAACCTTCAAAAACCCCAACCACAAAGAAGTGAAATACAAGGAAAATACCAAATTTTTAGGCCTATATATAAATGAATCGATAAAATGGAACACACATATAAAGAATCTAACTTCTAAACTAAGCTCCGATTGCTATATGCTCAACTCCCTAAGAAATAAAGTGAGTGACCAAGTTCTGAAAAACGTTTACTTTGCGTATTTCCATTCACGTTTGAGATATGGAGCTATATTCTGGGCAAGCTGCAGAGAAAGTGAATTAATCTTCAGAATACAAAAGAAAGCATTAAGAATAATGAACGGGTTAAGTAGACAGACATCATGTCGAGAAATATTTAGGAAACAGAAAATATTAACACTGAGCTCAATATTCATCTTGGAAATACTGTGTTTTATAAAGCAACACATAGGAAATTTAAAATCAAACTCAGAAATACATGAATACAACACAAGAAACAAGTTGGATCTATACACACAATAGGCTACTGCAGAACTGAAATCTATAAACAAAATGTACTCATCTTAGGATCAAAAATTTATAATAAATTACCACATGCAATTAAAAAACAGGAAAATTCAACTACATTTAAAAAAGAGGTAAAATCCTTTCTACTACTACATGCCTTCTATACACTAGATGAATTCATGTCGCATGATTTAGAATAAAAATTACATCCATCCCGCACTATCCCACCCATATCTATAGTCTTTCAGGCCCATAATATAATGCTATGTGTACGGTATGTACTGATAAATTGACTTGAAGTAACTTGTAAATATTACTGTTATAAAAATGTGCATGTATGGGTGTGTGAATGTATATGAGGAACCATATAGGTACGGTACTCAGAGTGTATGAATGATACTTTAATATCTAAGAGTTGACGTATCCTATATCATTTGTGTTCTACACATGTACATGATCAAAAGGATGAATAAAACTACTACTACTACTACTACTATGCCTTTGCTATTCTCGAGATATTGTTACAGCACATAAGGTCGAAAATCATGTTATATTCAAATATAAATTTTGTTCATAATAAGGCAAATCGACCATGAAAGAATATACATCATACTAGGCCTATATGTTGCAAGAAAAAGCTTACTTTGGCACATATGCCTCTGCTATTCTAAGGGCCTCAAAAATGATTTGGGAGCCAGAGGAAATTAGGGGATAAATTTTTATTTTGTAACTGTAGATGTAGATGTAGATGTAGATGTCTCGTTCTGTAGATCCTGTGTTGAGCAGGGCTCAAGGATATAGAACACGTCAGATAAAAACATACATGCATGTTAAAAAAAAAAAAAACTCTGGTCTTAATTTGTCGGCCGCGGTGGTCAAGAGCACACATGGGCAAACCCCTATCCATTGACACGCAACCCGCAAACTTTTGTCAACTTACACATAGTTCGAAAAGAACGGATAGATGGAGACACAAGCAGTGCAGTGGCGGCTGCTCATTCTTAGGGAAACACTAATTTCACTTTATAATGTACACTACAAGAAACAAATAATACAAACAATTTTGCATTTTTAATTATTCTGTTACATGTGCAATTATTTCACTATACAAAGGCTTAGAATGTGCCATAACGCCTTTCAATCGGAACTATGTCGCGACCCGTCACTGCTTGCAAAGAGAGTAAGACTCATGCATGGGAATTACAGTATCTACCACGTACACCGAATGTCCGCAATGCCATCTTGCGTCTTATGCGGGAAGGTCAAGAACCACAAGTGGTTCGCGAACCAGTAAATGCCCATGTATGGTCTAGAGGTAGCGTGCCCGCCTCTAGATCCGCAGGGCACGGGATCAAACCCGGCCGCGGTCGATGGATTTTTCAGGACGTAAAAATCCTGGGCACGGAGTCCTCCGGGAGGGACTTTAAGCTGGGGGTCCCGTATCGTAGATTTACAGCACGTAAAAGAACTCCAAGCCTAAATTAGAGCCTCTGGACAAAATTTCTCGGCCCTTTCACGTCCAAGAAATACTTAGTTTCCAGAGGGGGGTTGCGAGGCGATGGGCTTACCACCTGTCGCTCTACCCTCTCTCGGAAAATAAGCATATCAAAATTAGTATAGGTAATGAAACCTCCATTGGAGTCCCCTTCGCCCCACCTGGGGATCATAGGGTACCAGATACAGATACAGCTACAGGTCTTAATTTGGACTGTCTGCATTTGCTCTTATTTCACTAAAACTAAAAATTAAACTGTGGCGCTACATCCTTGAAGGGACCAGGACTATCACCTGACCACTGCATCATCTTACTATAGTAGATGGCATGACTGGGAGGCATGTGGTCAGCATGCCAACATGCCAATATTTTTTTCTTCATTACAGTGGGAAAACTGACTGCTCACCAGGTAGCATCTGTAGTAGAGGTGTACAAATCTCGATTCTAGCTTGCCCATACCCGCTTGAACGCCAGGCAAGCAAGTTGCCAGCGTCACAGATAGCAAGCAGGCAGGTTTCTTTAGGCTTGCGTGGGTCAGGTTAAACCCAACTTATCCAAGCCAGAATAAGCTTGCGACATTCCTATCAGCTAAACAACTGTAGTTGCAAAGTGTAGGTAATACTTTCTTGCTTTTTTACATGCTGGTAGAAGAAATTCATCATGCAGATAAATAAAAGGTGAATAAAGTATTACAAATCGTTTAAGCGTCTTAACACATTTATTATTTTTATTATTAGGTAGATTTCGAAGAAAAATCTACCTATTGCAATCGATACGATGTCATGACTTTCGAAAAATTCTTTCATATCTTTACGTTTCATGCCTCCCTAAGTACGAAACCACCGCCTGTTAAGAAAAATTGTGATTTATATATATATAGATATGTAGGCCTATATATATAATATATATATATATATATATATATATATATATATTATATATACATATATATCTTTAGCCTACACGCTAGCGGCCGTAATTTTGAAGATATTTGAACCAAATTTAATTATGTTATTTCTAGACCCAATAGTTCGGACAAGTTCGTTGATGAGAAATATTGGCGCAAGGGGGTGGTCGGGGGAGGGGGTTGAAATTTTAAAACATTTATATCTCGGCCCCTATGAAGTAGCCTATAGAGGAAAACTTTGTTTGAATAACTTAGAGTACTCCTTATGGAGTTCACAGTGACACCAACGATTCGGGGGTTTTGGGGGTGCGAGTGGGGGTAGGGGTGGGAGGATGGAAATTCGAGATTTTTGAAACTACGCCTTGTGGGGTATCGTTGAAAAGCTCTTGATGAGTACTCTACAAATCAATAACTAGTTTCTTGATAGTTCTCATATAAGGCGAGATTTGAATGTTTGAAAAAGTTCTCTTTCCTCTTTTTTTGCAGTTATTATTGCGGGTTTGTCATGCCAAGGCTAAAGAAGAAGAGTGCTACGCAGCGACAGTAAATTAAACCAAATGCACTTCGAAATCTACCTCAGCCTGTAGGCTTGCCTAAAGGGATTTTTGTTATTGTTATTATTGATTTTATGATGTTTTCTTGAAAATGTTTGAAAATTTTTCCCATGCCGGACTAGTACCTTTGTTCATTGATAATTCAAACTCTCCACATTTTAGTTTCTCCTCGGCTTCCTTCAGGGTAAAATTCTCCATTCTCCTTTTGCTTGCACTCTAAACACATCTGAAGTTCCTCAACTATGTAACTGCACGACTTACCAGTGCACTGATATACCCAGTTTCACATTCTTTCCGCCAGCCCTTGCAGTTTCCTTAGGCCCTGTGAAACCCACCAAGTTATGAAGAGCTTGTGACTCAAAGCGACAGTGTTTCTTATCATCGTTGTAATCTGGCTTGCTCTCTTGTCAAACAAGTTAAAAGCTGTGGCTGGTTGCAGAATTTCAAAGGGGCAAGCAAGCTGAAATCAGAATATGTACACCTCTAATCCATAGGCCTCGAGGAGAAAGTAAAAAGTTCGAAATTAATTAAGTAGTGATGACAGTGTGAAACGAATGGACCAATATGGCCTCGTATAGGGCACAGCATTGGCTTGTAAAGATACTATAGACTTCCATGACTTTATGTAAGACTTGAGGCTTTCTCAGCTCTGATTAATAATTGTTTCACGGGCTATAAACTGAGTAAAAGGATATACAACATCCAAGCTTTTGGTTGCTGACACATCTGTGGCCTTCCTCAGGGAAATGATTGTGGAGTTAGAGATGAGAGAGCTTACATATGATTTTGAGTGAACATCACAAAATTTCATGTAATGAATTTTTATGAAAGATATGAGTGGAGAAATAATGTACACTAGTACTCCAGTACACTAAATAATGAATTCTTATGATTTTGAATGAACATCACAAAATTTCATGTTCACTCAAAATCATATAGGAAGCTCTCACATTTCTAACTCCACACTCATTTCGCTGAGGAAGGCCGCAGAGATGTCGGTGACCAAAAGCTTCCTTTTACTCGGCTTATAGCCCGGGAAACCATTATTAATAATTCCATGTATTAGTTAGGCAGGTGCTGAATTATTCTGGTTATCTTATAAGCTCCTGCTTATTTGTACAAAATTACGTGATTTAATCAATTCAAGATAATATTGTTATACATATAATGAATGTTTTGAGGTATGTGTCGTTTTTGTATTCTTGAAATCAGGGGCGTATTCAGGGGGGGGGGGGGCTGAGGGGGCTGCAGCCCCCCCCCGAAACGTTAAGGGTATATATACGTGAACAACCACAAAAAGATAAAAAATGCAGGTTCTAAAATATTAAAAATTTTACAAGAAAATGAACTTGGAAGTGGACAAAAATTACAGGATCCTATAACAAGGCTTACTAGAACATAACTAGCAGATAAAGGTATAAAAAATTGACCAAGTTTATTTTAAATTACACGTTTTATAGGAGAATGAAAAAAAATGAATTCAGATGCACTTATCACTTCCTATAGGCATAACATTTTTCTGGTTTCTCTGACGCCTTTTATTTTTTAATGCATATAATGAACATATTTTTCTACAAAGTAGACTACTTTTATACAGCTAAAGTTATTATTTTCAATGCAATTAATTTTTATATATCGCGTATAAAATATCTTGAAATTTGATCAATATTTCATTACGCATTTTCTTTAATTTTATACCTATGGGCATCATTGTAGTCTACTTTATGCATATATGCATGTAAAATTAGTGTAAAAAATTTCAGCCTTCTATCTCTAACACACAATATGTGTGTAAAATAAGAGTTACCGAGAAATTCAATTTTAAGTTAATAGTGAATTTCTCATTTGACCTTTCTAAGGGCGTGGCTCAGATGTAAACATATTTAAATGTCCATTTAAATGCCACAAATAATTTCTAAACCTATATAAACTATATATCAATGGATGCAGAAAATTCAGCACAATTTTTTAGTGCTATAAACAAAAAAACATAAATTTCAAAATAATTCACGTACATATACCCTTAAGTCATGCTAATATGTTGCACATAAGGGCACTTTAATTTCTCAGAAAGTAGACAGTTCAATTGCACATTTTGACTTATAAAAGATTAAATGCGTTATTCTAACGTGTTCAGTATAATTGTGTGTGATAATTAGGGCTCAGAGGTTGATGATATGTCATCTCTTTTCTGAGACATCACAGACAATGCAGGATGTAGTATAAGTTCGTCTTCCGTCAAAACGAACAATAATACCTTACTCATATTTTGCATTTTATTTTCTACCTGTCATTTTTAGGAAATTTTCATTCGTTCGTTACATTTTTTCCTATTTTGTCTTCAGAATGAACTTATCCACCATTGTACACAAAGCAATCTCGTAATTCATTAATATAGTAAACATAATATTAAAGTAGTCAAATAACATACTTAAAATATTGTCCTTTGTTTATTATTATATTAATATGCTACTGTATATTCCATTTTTTAGATATATACTGTATTTAGAAATATTGTCATATTTTAATTTTTTCATGTCATATTTTCATAAATTTAAGGTAATTTATAGGTCATTTTTAGGCGTTTTTAGATCATCAACTTCTGAACCCTAGTGACAGTAAAGTTAGGATTATCACAGCCCCTCCCGAAAATAAATCTTGGATACGCCCCTGCTTGAAATCTTGTTCTGTGTTCTGTTCTGTGTTATTAAGAATATACAATTTTGTGGTTGCCATAAGCAATATGGCTACTAATATAAACGTAGAAGCTTTATTTAGTTCTGCTGAATATATTAGACACTCTCAAAAAAGATAAACGATCGGATAAGAAATGGTGTAAATCAGTGGTGAATTCTATCTACGCAGTGAAAGAAACTTTGGTCATTTATAAAGACAATTTGGTGAAGCTGAACGAGTCACTACCAACGCCAGGGAATAACCCTAGAATGACTTATGCAGAGAAGTTCACCAAGAAAAATTTCCCGCTAAACATGTAGTGTTAATATCTCCTAAATCTTTGGAATCGGTTAAAGATTCTGAACAAACTATTTAATTAATTCATGAAACCACAAGTATGATAAAAGTTGGTTTTAACAATCTGAAAAAGATTCGAAACAAGGGGGTATTGGTTGAGTTAAGATGCAACAATGAATGTATAGAATTCGTGAATAACCTGGAAAATAGTAAAAGTAATCTTCATGCTAAGATTCCTGTTAAGCACAACCCTCGTGTTCTAACACATGGAATTGAAGTTAAGATGACCAAGGAAGAACTCATGGCAGACATAGTGGAGTGGAATCCAACAATTAAGCAGTGCCTAATGGATAAACCCCAATTGGAACTACAACACTTGAAAAAAGCCCGCAACGGTTCGATGCAGTATGCAGTTATTATAACATCCTCTGAAGTTTACCACACGATGATGACTGGTGAAAAGCTGTATATTGGATATACTAGATGTCCAGTGAGAGATTATACACCTGTCACTAGGTGCTACAATTGTTCAGGCTTTGGACATGTAAGCGCACATTGTGAATCTCCTAAACGATGCTCTCAGTGTGCCGAGAAACATGATATTGCTGACTGCCCAAATACGAAGATCGCTTGTATTAATTATTTGCAATACAATCATAAAATGTTGGGAAGGCGATTCTTCAAACCTTGTGATGTAAATCATCCAGCAGCATCTTCTACATGCCCTGGATGTAACAAAATTTTAGAAATAATAAAATCTAAAATAAATTATGGGTGAGCTAATAATTTATCAACAAAATTTGCATAAATCTCTCTTACCGTCACAAGATTTGCTGCTAAATAGTAACATTCTTAATGAAACCGGGCGTAATAGCTCTATCAAGGTGCTATGTGTTTAGGAACCTAATACTGCTGGCAGGCATAATTCAGTGAGTGGTTTCAGAAAAAATCTTAACATAATATCCACCTCTGAAGAAGGCAAACGGATTAGATCTGCTATCATCACAAACTCTTATTCTATTCTTCAGATTATTCAGCACTGTTCCTCTGATTGTGTTGTCGTTTGTGTTCCTTTCCACAATATTTACCTGTATATATATATGCTGACCCGGAATGTGATTTTGACAATGTACTATTGTCTCTCGGCAAAGTCCTTAAAGATACAACTATTAATGGGCACCCACTTCTCATCACAGGGAGCTTTAATGCAAAACACCAAGCTTGGGGGGAGACTTTCAGTGACAATAAAGGTAGAAAGTTGTTTGATTTCTGTAACACACAGATTGCACATTCTTAATAAAGGAAACCAACCAACGTATACTGGACATTAATATTTGCAATACAAGACTTCTCCCATATATATCTGACTGGAGTATCAGTGATACATTTACCACTTCCGATCATCAATTAATAATCATAACAATGCGGGCATCAAGATCTCATCAATTATTATCTTCTGATGTATACATCACCAGAAAATATAAAACTTGTAAGTGGAATCACTTTGAGCTAGGTGTTCAAAAAACATTACAGCCTGTGCTAGAAATAATAATTCAATGTGAATCTCACGCAGATGTTAACCTCGCTGTAGACAAGGTTACTTCCATTACACTGAATTTGTGTGATCGCTATCTTCCTAAGTTAAGTCATCATCCAATTAAGAACTACTGGTGGTCAGCAGATCTCGATATTTTGAGGAAAAGGGTATTAGCCAGTAAACGGCGCTTTGTGAGATCGAATTTATGAGAATAAATACAAACTAGTTAAGGAGGAATATAAGGACTCCATCATTAAAGCTGAATCAGATAGCTGGAAACGATTTTGTTCCACGAAATCAGCTAAAGATCCTTGGAATATTGTCTTTAAAGTATGCCGCTGTCCAGAAAACTTTAATAAGACCATAACCACGATAGACACTGGTAATCATTTTACCGGAACTCCTTCAGAAACAGCTAACTTTTTTTAATAAATGTTTGCTACTTGGAGTATTCCCAGATGCCTGGAAAGTTGCCATAGTAAAAGTCATTCCAAAACATAACTCTGCAAAAATAAAATTCACAATAAATACACTGAGACCAATAAGTCTCATACCAGTATTAGGAAAGATATTGGTGAAATTAATTATAGATAGAATTATGTTTAATTTGTATTCTAATTACTACTTAAGCAAGCGTATTCCTAAGAAATCTACTGAAGACGCCGTTTTTTTCGGTGGTAGCATGGATGAAAGAGACATTCCAACAAGGACTGACTGGAGTTCTCATCTCCCTTGATATTACCGGGGAATTCAATCATGCATGGTGGCCCAAAATATTAACTCAGCTTAAGTCCATGAATTGCCATAAAAACCTCTATTCTTTAATTCAGAATTACTTCACACACAGAAAAGGTCAGCTAACATTGTGTGGATCCACAGTCACCTGAACTATAACTAGAGGGTGCCCTCAGGGATCCGCTTGCAGTCCAGGGCTGTGGATAATTCTATATGATGATTTATTAAAACATACACTTCCGAATACTTGTTCCCTAATTGCGTATGCCAATGATATTCTCCTTCTGGTGCGATCAAAATCTCCACATACTCTAACATCTGATGCCAATGCAGCTCTTGACATCAATGGGGCTGTGACAACAAACACACTTTTAATCCCACCAAAACCACAGCTATGATAGTTTCAAGGAAAAGACGAGTTGATATTCAAAAAATTGTCATGAATGGACAAGATATAACTTTTAAAAATCAGTCGACGTATCTGGGGATTATTCTAGATAGAAAGCTCACTTTTCGAGCTCACTTTGACTTTCTCCAATCTAAAGCACATAAGCTACTAGCTGGTCTGTCAATCGCTACAAAACCCACCTGGGGTTTGGATTCTACAATGTTGTACTTTATCTACCAAGGTGCAGCTATCCCTATGCTTCTGTATTGTGCTTCAGTATTTCAAGACACTCTGTTAAAAAATGGGTTCAAAAGAAATTTGCCTAAATTCAACGTGGATTTGCCCTTCGAATTACTAGGGCATACCATACTGTTTCCACAGAAGCGGCATTGATCTTGGCTGGAATCGAACCTTTGCATCTCTCGGATGTTTTGGGCTAAAGTAATAAACATTAAAAAGGGTCGCTTTATTCCAGAATTTGTTGCTCAGAGAGAAATCAAGCTTCCTGCGCATTTTCTGATGGCAAGACACCCTTCTTTACATTATGATATAGTACAGCTAACTTGTTCTTCTGATCACGATTATTATATGTTCACCGACGGCTCACGAACACCATCTACAGGCCGAGAAATCGCAGTTGTTGGAAGTGCTATGGTTGTGTTCTCATCTAATGCTGAAATCACAAATCAAATATTTAAACTTTCAGCTACTTCCACTGTTTTTCAAGCAGAGCTCCTTGCACTGAAAAAGGCTGTACAGTGGAGTGTCGATAATATGTGCAATGTACGTATCTTTTGTGACTCTCAATCTGCACTTTCTGCAGCGAATGATAAATTTAATATGAACCCTACAGCTGTTGAAATTAAAGAGACTATTTCCACCTATTTTTTTTTTAATTAGCATAGTCCACATGCCCCATTACAGAGTAATAATACATGTGTTTTTGTACATTATTTACAGTTGATATTATCTTATAACTAGAACTTGTATATTATTTTTTGATTATATCCAAATTACCTAATTAACCTAATTATTTCTACTTCTTAACAGTTAGCTTATTTCTAATTACTCTTACAATTAATTATAATTTTTCAAAATCTATTTTGTTTAAGGATCTTGTAAAGTCTTGGAGGTAATGTTTAACTAGTTCGTAGTTTGTTACTGGCCACTGTCCACCTTTTAATCTTATGTTTTGTTTTAGTTCTTGTCTTTCGCTGTTTAGGAGAGTACATTCAAATATTAAGTGATTAACAGTTTGATCTTCTTGTTCACATTTACACAGTGCACTTTCCTGTATTTTAAATCTTGTATAATATTCTCTTGTCTTCCCGTGACCTGTTAAGATGGCTGTTATCTGTCCGTTTAGTGGAACCCTCAACTGTAGACGTTCCATCACTGAAGGGAAAAACATTCTGGTAGTAGTTCCTTTTGTCGAATTCTTCCATTGCTCTTGCCAGGTCCGCAATCCTTTCTCCTCGGCTTCCTTGACGACATGGCTTTTCGGGATCTTGCTGTAAATAACTTCCCCGGTGTCTTCCTTCGCAGCTTTCTTTGCTAATTGATCGGCCAATTCCACCTATGACAAACAAATCTGTCTAGTTTGGGTTCGCAGTCATATTGGTAATCAAGGTAATGAGGGAGCTGATGAACTGGCCAAACTTCCTGCATCTTCCGATTTGGAATTTGAACATGTCAAGTGTCCCATCTCTTATGTGAAAAAAGAGCTGAAAGTTGATCTGCTAAATAAATGGTCCTCGCTTTGGGCTAATAGCATCAATGGCGCTGTTACAAGAGTGATGTACTTTCCTATAGTTCATGACAGACTGCTGATGAAATATTTCGAACCATCATTCATTTTAACTCAATTTATGACGGGACATGGTAAATTTAAATCTTACTTTCAAAGATTTCACATACCCTCTATTGATGCATATTTTTGTCCATGTGGACATGATGAACAAACTGTCGAACATCTTGTTTTAGACTGCCCGTTTCATGGTTACAAGCGCCATATGCTAAAGAAATATTTAACTAAGTATAAATAAGGTTTTGGGTTATCCAATGATTGACTTTTTAAAAAACCAATGCTGTTTCACAGAATTTAAAATATTTGTCAACAAAGTTTATAAAACGCTGATCAATTCTCACATCAATTTCTATGAACTTTTTTAAATGTAACTTTGTAATATTTTGTGTTTATGTTCACTTTTGTTTATTATTTACTGCCACATTTTAAAATTTCTGCATGTCATAATTATAACATACTTATTATGAAACTATAGCTCTAGCATACTTAGGTAAAATAGGGCTCTTGTACTTGGAGATTTAATAATTAATATATTATGTTATTAAATTTAATTAGTCTTTCTTTACAGTTACAATCATTCAATACTGTTGCATTATTTTATAACTCAATTATTTAATATTAATATTGTTATTGCCTTTAATATTTAGTACGTTATTGCTTTTATCGTTGAAAAACAGAATAACTCAAAACTTTGGTAGCCTACAACTTAGAGTATGTAAATACGTATTAAAATGTTGTATTAATATTAGGTCTTGAATCTAAGCACTGTACAATTTGTAAAGTCTGTATGTTGCTATCTTAAACAGTTGTAACCTTTCTTGTTATATTCTTATTGTAACTGTTTTGATGTGTCCCATAAAATGAATATGTTCCGATGAACTAATAAATCTATTCTATTCTATTCTACTATTTTATACATGCACAATAACGAAAATAGGAAAAATAGAAAAGTACACAATCTTAAGAAACATTTTTAAAAACTATAAACGAAATAATCTTAAAAACAATTTTATTGTTATTTTAAAGCACCAAATATTCATTTTATGATTCAATTGAGCACAACTTAAGTTATAAGAGAATTACTTCGGGACATAAAATGTAACTTATGTTATGATACAGTAATTTTACGATGCTTAAAAGAAAAATGATTTTTAATATTCTGCTACAGCAATTTATTCTTCTTGTATTATTTTCCATGAAAGAGGAAATCTAGAAAGCATTTTTGTCATGGAGGAGGTGGTAGCATCGGAGACTCACATTTGGTATGTCACTGGTTCGAATCCCTGAGCTGATCAATCTGACTGTGGTATTTCGGGCTCCAAGAGATACTTGATTGGAGTTCCATTTCCTTGATTGTTTCTCTTTCCATCCCTTGTCATTAGGGAGTGACCTGGTCTAGTGCTATCCATATTACAAAAGCGCTTCCCAATTTAATTTGGCCTGTTGTGTATGTGGTCACATGTCTTACCTACGGACACAGAAACAATTATTATTATTATTATTATTATTATTATTATTATTATTATTATTATTATTATTATTATTATTACTACTACCATCATCATCATCACCATCATAAGACATTATAGGCTACGGAAGTGTTATTTTAGCCAGATAGCTAGGAGAGTGAACGGGAGTGAATGAAATTGCTCCTTTTAAGCAAGCACCGTTTACCTAAAAACTTGTTAAAGATGAACAAAAAATGAAGCGACCGGGCTTGTACCGTTCATTGCGTGCGGCCGTCACCTATCTATTAAAAACAAATTCAAATTCAACGAATATTTACTACGGGAACTGAGCCTACGAAGTTTAACATACCTAGCAGGCATGAACACTAACAAGCTGAAGAAATAAATATTACCGAAGTGATCTGTTAAGCAAGACGTATAACTTACTCAATGTAGTGGTTTGGGTTGAGGCCTAACGTGTTATACTGTTTCGTATGTCAATCAGAACGTAAAAATCTGAACACGGACTATAATCTGGGGGGGGGGGGGTGTCGTAGATTTACGGCACGTAAAAGAACCCCAAGCCTGAATTAGAGACTCTGGGAAAAAATTCTCGGTCCTTTCACGTCCAAGTAATACCTTAGTTTCCGGAGAGGGTTGAGAGGCGACGGGCTTACCACCTGTCCCTCTGCCCTCTCTCGGAAAATAAGCGAAACAAAATTCACATAGGTAACAGAAACCTCCACTTGGAGGACCTTCGCCCCAACATAGGGGATATAGGAAACCAGATGTGTACCAGACTCTGTGCTGAAGTCGAATTGGAGAATTAAGGCTTAGCGTTTGTATCCATTTTCTTTGTCGTAATGCATACCTATTACACGTGTATAAAATAATATAAAATCTACGTCAATGTCAATAGGTAAACGTAATACATTACATACCATTCAGTTTGTTATTGAGATGCATATTTATATGGTAATTCCTTTTAGGCTACTTTTTTCAGGCAAGCAGGAACCACAATGGCAGCTAAACACTTCCTACTTCCATTTTTTTTTACTGCAGATCTTTTCCTGCATATTTTGACCCTGTTCACTCTATCAAAGATCTTCACTCCGTGTGAAATGTACTACCTGTTCATATCGGATTTCATTCTCACCACTCCGAGTGGTCATCTAGCTTCGTGGTTTAAGTTACAAGGAAGAGCTTTTACCTTGCATTAAGTCTCTATAATTGCTGGAAGTGTTTCAAATTTCCCAAGTGAAACCTTTACATTACAGAACAGATAATTTACGAAAATTTAGTATACTTATAAGTTACTAGGAGAGTCCATACTTAGTTTATCACTTAGATCTTCAACATATTCTTAAACTTTATAAACTTAAAACTTCAATATATTACGTCTCCAATAAAGATAAAGGCAATCTTAAAGAAACAAAGAACTCTCATAGTCTATCAAGCACTTATAAGTGAACTTTATAGCCTACATTTTTATCATCTGTATAAATCTATTTACGGTGTTTTAAGGCTGACAACTTTACCACTTTCATGTTCCGAATATCGAAAACTAAGAACAGCAATTCCTAGAATCCTGAGGGCTTCCACAGCCTGTGTAGTTTACAAATGCACACAAACACACAGTGCAACTACTTTATTTATTGAAACGAATAAAATGACAGATTTTAATTTATATGTATTTTAGAGTACCGTTTATATCAATAAGTTCTGGAGAACTGACATAGCCTATAGAGAAGAGGTGCATAATTTTAATAAAAGAGTCACGTAAACAAACTTACCCAAATGTCCTTTGAAAAGTACTTATAATACTTACTTTTATAATGGAATTAATTTATTCATTATTCTACCTCTAAGTGCTCGTAATTTAGGCCTGCCTACAGTATAAATAGTACTAAAACGATATTATACGATGGGAAATACTTATGCTCCATCCCTCGTATTTACCTTTGACAAACAATACAGAATTCTTGAAGAAAAAAGTCAATGTATTTTATGGTTTACAATTAACTTTAACATCACGTTCTAACAAGCCACATGGAATTAATGAGAAAGATAAAGTGAGGATGAAGCTTGATTATAGTTTCTTAAGTGTTCATGACAGGAGTTTTAAAATATGCTACTGAATAACTATATGTCATGCTCAGCTAGAATGATAAATCGTGTACACACAACACTGTGAGTGTCATTGATTTATAATGTGGAAAATAATTTAAAACCGTGCGTGTCTAGTACGATCATAACTAGGGACCGGATTTTTAGGTTTTTAAAAACACTGTTTTAGGTTTTCCATTAGGTGAAATAGTTTTTTTTAGGTTTTTTGTCCAAAATATCGTTTTCGGGTAGAATAATTGGTTTAAAGAATTTGAATGTGCTACATAGGATTCAATACATAACTAACACGTCTTCTTAAAACACAGTGTGACCACTCAGAGTGAATAACAAGACAGTACTAAAGGCTTAAGGCAAACAAACGCTTTAAAACACAGAAATCTATATCCTTGTTCATACACGGCAACAACGGTTGTTCGTACGAATATTTTAAAAGGAATACGCTGGTACTCTTTTCCTCTCTTGATACTGTCCATCCTAGACGACAATGGTTTGAACGAAACCCTGGTGGTATTAATTTCAACCCGACAAAAATTATTGTCTCTCCGCAAAATATCCATTCCTCAACTGACAAACAAAAAAGACAAAAAAGTAGCCTAAATTAGATATTTTAGGTTTTATATCCCGTTTAGGTATATTTAGGTTTTTATACCCCATTTAGGTATTTTTAGGTGCCACAGAATTAATATGGGTGAGTCCTGTGAACCAGGGTTGGCATGTTTAAAACAAAACGTTTAAAACAAGTGTTTAAAACATGTTTAAAACAAGTGCTTGTGTTTTTTTAAGTTTGTTTAAAACGTTTTAAACAATCTGTTTTAAACATGTTTTTTAGCATATGTTTAAATCATTTTTTAATTGCATGTTATATTTAATTATGAAGACAATTTACATTTTGTCAAGTCAGTGACACCCTGTTAGTGTTGTAAACAGAAAACAAAAAAAAAACTAGGGCCAGAATACCAGAAAATCACGTGAGGTGGTGTCTTTTGTATCCTTTTCCTCCAGACTTCTCTATCCTCTGTCGCCAGCTTGCAGTTTCTGATTTTGAGTAATTGATTTGAATTTTTTCTGACTGCATCCTAGCATCTATTTTGTGGTCTTCCTTTTTAAAGAAAGAGATTATTAATATTAAATATTGAATGTGTCAATTTGGCAACACTGTAGTAGGATATTCCTTGTAAGTTTGATAATGTAAGGCGGCTAAGACCACGTAAAGCATGGTGAAAGTCAATCATCAGTTGAGCAGTAAAGGCAGTAATTAAACAGTAGTTTGTATTATTTTTTATTAATCATGAACTATTAAATCATAAACAAATACTACTGGTACAAAATGTATTTTCAAATACTAAGTCTACGACTCGTAAATCTTGAACATCTTAGCACAGGGTGTCATTGGATTGACAAAATGTAAATTGTCTGCATAATTAAATTTAATAATTAAGGAATCGCGCACAATTTGCATTATCTTAACCTACCCAGTCCTGAACCCGGGGAGGGGATCTTTCACTATTGAAAAATCCCCCACCCGGCCGGGAATCGAACCCGGGCCGCCGGAGTGGAAGGCAGGCGTACTACCGACTCACCCACGGCGGCGGAACACCTAATTAAAAAGTGTTATAAACATATGCTAAAAAATGTTTAAAACAAATTGTTTAAAATGTTTTCAACATTTCAACTGTATATAAATACATATATATATATATATATATATATATATATATATATATATATATATATATGTATATGTATATGTATATATAATAATATATATGGTTGATTTAAACAAAATAAACAATTTAAACTTTTTTTAAACAAACAACTTTGTTGTAAACATAAAAAACGTTAAAAAAACACGTTTAAAACAACCAACATTGTTGTTCACATATAAAACGTTTTAAACAAAAAAAATCCCTTTAGGCAGGCCTACAGGCGGAGGTAGATTTCGAAGTGCTTTTGGTTTAATTTATTGTCGCTGCATAGCACTCTTCTTCTTTAGCCTTGGCATGGTAAACCTGCAGTAATAAGAACTGAATTCGGTAAAGAGGAAGAGCCTACAATCATTTGTTTTGACAACAAGAATAGGATATAATATTCTGGGAGGCCGTGCGCAAGATCAGCAATGAATAAAATTAGCAAAGCCGCTAAACAAGACAAAATTATGATATTATAATAATTCTTTTAAGTGTTATTATTTTCAAACATTAAAATCTCGCGTAATATGAGAGCTATCAAGAAACTATTTATTGATTTGTAGAGTACTCATCAAGAGCTTTTCAACGATACCCCACAAGACGTGGTTTCAAAAGTTTCGAATTTTCATCCCCCACCCCCACCTCCACCCCCACCCTCACTCGAACCCCCGAATCGTTGGTGTCACTGTGAACTCCATAGGGAGTACTCTAATTTATTCAAACAAAGTTTCCCTCTATACTTCATAGGGGCCGAGATATACATTTTTAAAAATTTCAACCCCCTCCCCCGACCACCCCCTTGGGCCAATTTTGCCCATTAACGAACTTGTCCGAACTATTGGGCCTAGAAATAACATAATAAAATTTGGTTCAAATATCTTCAAAATTACGGCCGCTATCGTGTAAAGATATATATATATATATATATAAATATCACAAAAATTTTTTTTGAACGGGCGGTGATTTCGTACTTAGGGGAGCATGAAACGTAAAGATATGAAAGAATTTTTCGAAAATCATAAAGTGGTATCCATTGCAATAGGTAGATTTTTCTTCGAAAATCTACCTAAAAAAGTTTTTTTTGTTCTTTTTAAAAAAAACATGTCTTTTATCAACCCTGCTGTGAACATGATTCGAAAAAGTGTATGAGCGCTTTTTGTTTTGGAAGCAAGGGGAAAAATAGGTAAAAACCTAAGAATCCGGTCCCTACTCATAACATAAGGTTACCAGTTTTTTCAATAAATCCAGGGAAACTTTAAAAATGTTATGGAAGTAATTTTTGCAGGATTGAATGACTTAATTACATTCCTCTTCCTACAATGCACAGCAGTTTACGTCTTGAATGTAAAAATTAACTAATGAATTAGGCCTATTGGAAACATTTTTGTACTAAATCAACAAAAAACCTCTGATAATACATTCCAGTTTTTCTTTAGATATTGGAATATCAATTGTAAATCACTGTTTATTAATTGCCATAGACTGCGAATTACTAACGCCACATTTTCGGTTTTTGACATTTTGCTGACTACAGAATAACCAACACTCACTTAGGTACATGTTTGCATAGTAAAACACCACTGATTAAACAGTGGTCGTTAGACTTCGAAATTAATTTTTAATTATTTAAGATTAAGGAAGATTCAAGGAGATTAAGGCAAATTCGGGGATAATCAGGGTTAGAAAATTTTTTTTCCGGGGACAGAAATATAAATCCAGGGTCGTCTGATAAATAACCATAGTCTACACTAACAGTAGATTTCTGCTTTCGCTTTTCCTTTTCTTATACTTCACTTCTCCTGAAACAACAGATATTCACTAATGAGCACTAAATCCCTTCTTGGTTCTCGTTATTACATACAAAGCAAACCCATAAGTCACTTAATCTTGGTGAGGAATTAGGCGCAAGCGATATCGGATTGCATTCGCGATACTCCGGTGCTAACCAGCCGGATAGAGATATTTAGTGGCTTTCCTCCTACATGCGGCCAGGATGTGTTTTCTCATCTAGGTGAGCCCTGCAAAGCTTTCATTAGCCTAGTAACGCCGAAACGATATCATTTTCCAAAGACTTAGGTGTAGAGCTTTTCTGCTAAGATTAATAAAAACGACTGTAGGGCATTTTCACTTTATTATTTTGTTTAACATATATCATTTAAACTTTATCAAATCATTCATAAGAATCTCTGTTCTTTTCTCAGTTTAAGCTCCCACGTTGTAGAGACTTTTATACGGCCGACCTGGCCTTACAGGACCGCGACCTTTCGAGAAAGGGATTGCCTTTGGATCACAGACATAAGTTTTTGACTGGAAAAGGATATGAGGCAGGGGCGTGGCGTTAATGTTGCCTCTGTTGCCGCCGGCAACAGCTTATAAAATGAATAAAGTGTATCCAAATTTTACATTATTTTTCCAAAGAATAATAGAAAGTGTAAGTAATTTCACTTTCAGATTTCAGAGTTTCTTCATTTGTGACCGATCCGCCGAGAGCGGTCGAAGACAGCATCCTCCAGTTCTAAACAGCTCGTTACTTTGCCAATGGCGCTTACCGGCAAACTCGAAGCTTATAGTCTCGTGTGAGATGTCAGTGACCCTGCCCGCTCAGTTTGCTGTTTTTCGCACTTATTGTTGCCAGTTCAGTGTATAGGCAAACCTTGATTTTTAGTGTTAATTCTTCACGTATAACAATGATATGGTGACTGATTTAATGCTAAAAGTACAATAAGAAGAATGGCATCACAATTTGCGGGTATAAGTGACTGTGATTGTGTGATCGAAAACGTTTTAAAACGCTCCTTGAGTTCACGTTCTTTTGGTGAAAAATGTCACATAATTTCATCAGGAAGGCCAACTCCGGATCTTAAACCTTTAAAAACTAAATCACACGGGGGTTTTGAGAGGCATTTTAGTAGCTCTTGGTACAAGGAGTTTCCTTGGCTGTGTGGTTGTGACAAATTAATGAAACTATTTTGTTGGCCATGCCTGCTTTTTTCCAATGAAAAGAATGCATGGACAACAGATGGCATCAGCAACATGGATAGTTTCCGCACCTTGAGGGTTCGTCATGAAAATTCCAAAACTCATATTTCATCCGTTGTAGCGTTAGTAAAGTTTGGAAAAACAAGAATTGACACTTCTTTGAGTGAGGCATTTAAGAATTCAGTTGAAAAGTATAATGAAGGTGTGAAAAGGAATAGGTATATAATGGGTCGATTGATAAATGCTGTTTGCTATTTAGCTCAGCAAGAACTCCCATTTAGGGGTAGTGACGAGTCCGAACATTCGGATAACAGAGGTAACTACGTAGAACTCTTACACCTAATTGCTCAAACAGATGATAAGTTGGAGGAACATCTTCGGACTGCGACTGTGTTTTCAGGAACGTCAAATGACATTCAGAATGACATTATTGAGTGTATTTCTCGTATTTTGATTAATGAAATAAAGAACGAAGTGAGTGAGACAAGTTTTATATCAGTAATCATGGACGAAACCACTGATGTATCAAATAAATCTCAATTATCAACGGTTCTTCGTTACGTCACACCAGAAGGAAGGGTTGAAGAAAGATTTGTAGGGTTTTGTGACGTCAGTAGTGACCGCACAGCAGTTGGTTTGTCCAAGCATTTGTTCGAAATCATGGACGAATTCAAATCTGGCGCGAAACTCATAGCGCAAACATATGATGGTGCAGCCGTGATGGCTGGAGAGCATAACGGTTTACAATCGATTGTTAGAGGGAAATATGAACAAGCTTTACTTGTGCATTGCTATGCCCACAAGCTTAATTTAGTTTTGCAGCAATCAACCAGTCAGATAAAGAAGTGTAGAATATTTTTTCAAACAGTGTCAGGACTGTCTACATTTTTTTCAAAATCGCCCAAAAGAACAGAAGCTTTAGACACTGAAGTGAAAAAACGCATTCCATCAGTGTCTGCCACGAGATGGAACTACAAAAGCAGAATGATTGATGTCATTTTCAGCTTGAAGACTGAACTTGCCGCCCTATTTAAGTTAATGGCAGAAGATGAGGATGAATGGGATGCTGAAACAAGAGCTTGTGCATCAGGCTACTACCAGAACCTCCTAAGCTTTGATTTCAGATTCTTGCTTTTGGTGTTTTCGCTTGTATTTCCTAAGTCTGATTTTTTGTTTAACATCCTTCAGAAGAAGATTTTTGATATTGCTTTCTGCAAACAAAAAATCAATGACTTTAAAAACAGTATGATTTGATTTGATTTGATTACGGGGGGCTTTTTAAAGAGTTTGGCGCCTCTTGCACGTCAGCCTAAAAGGCTTATTGTGCTGCCCCTTTTTGGTTAGGAAGCTCATGTCTTCCTTCCAAAACTTCCCTGGCATGCCAGGTTTCTTGCCAGACAGGGTATCTAAAGTTAGCCTCCACTGACTTGTTCGCCCCACGAGTAGGGAAATTCATTGTTTCCCAAAATCTGTTCCTTGTACAAGTTGCAGTATTTTGGTTCCAATGTCTTTTCCATTTCTTAAGTCTTTCCTGGAAATGGAGAGAGCATGTCTCTTCCTTGCCAGGACAGGACAGTCAAACAGGATGTGTGAGGCTGTTTCTTCCTCCTGCTTGCATAATCTGCAAATGGGTTCATACTCATAGAGCCCCACTTTGCATAGATGTTTTCTGAAGTGACCATGCTCAGATATTAATGCAACCACCCTCCTTATTCCCCTTCTGTCTAATTTCAAGATAGAAGAGGAGAGAGCGTTGTTTGGACCCAGTACTAGCTCCCTAGCCTGTCTTTGTCCTGGATAGGTTTCCCATCTATATTGGTGTTTCTCCCTTATCCATGTTTTAACCGAGGTTCTCACAGTAGTTGTAGTGATTCCCACCACAGGTTCAGGTCCAAAAAAGGGTATCTGAGCACCCCTTTTTGCCAACAAATCTGCTTTCTCGTTTCCTTCAACTCCCTGATGCCCAGGCACCCACCTCAGTTCAAGACTGTTGCGGGATGAGAGGGCAATGAGGGAGTTTAGGCATTCCCATACCAGTTTTGATTTTACATGGTCAGAGGAGAGTGCTTTTAAGGCACTCTGACTATCTGTGAGGATGAGAATTCGCTTACCTTGGTAGCCTTTCTCAAGTCCTCTGAGTGCACACCTCAAGATAGCAATTGTTTCTGCTTGAAATACTGTGCAGTATTTCCCAAGGCTAATGCTAATATTTGTCCTTGGGGCTTGGCTAAATATGCCTGCTCCTGATTGATTCCCTATGCGGGATCCATCCGTGAACCATACAAGCTGGTCTCGTTTCTTATCAGGAGTAAATCCCCCTTCCCAGTCATCTCGAGAGCCAAGAGTGATCTTGAAAGAAGGAGGAGAGCAGTATTGAGTATTCATGATGTCAGACCTCATACTCAACTCTGTAGTATTCAGGAATTCCAATATGGAGGTATGAGCAGTTGTTGAACTGCTGTTCCTCCAATTCCCTGTTTGCTCTAAGCGATAGGCAGTGAGTCTGGCCTCCGCTTGAATATGTATGTCTATGGGTGGGAGGTTCAAAAGAGTCTCCAACGCGATGGTAGGAGTACTTCTAAAGGCCCCCGTAATGCATAGACATGCAAGTCTCTGCAGTTGGGTTAGTTTGCCAACTACAGTTGTTTGTAACGTTTTGCGCCACCATACGATGGCACCATAAGATATCTGGCACCTAACCATTGCAACATAAAGCCAATGGCTTATGCAAGGTTTTAAGCCCCAGGTTACTCCGATAGTGCGTCTGATGGTCACAAGTGACCATCTAGCCCTACGTATGATATTTCCAATATGATTGTTCCAAGTCAGTTTCTTATCCAGTGTAAGTCCTAGATATTTAACTGTCTCGGAGTATTCCAATGTTGAATTACCTAGTTTAAGTACACCTAGGTCTTTCAAGTTTCTCCTATTTGAAAAGGGAACCACAACTGTTTTGCTGGGATTAATGGACAAACCTTCCTGCTTGCACCAGTTGTGTATTTTCCTCAGACCACGATTCAGCATGTCTGAGATTGTATTGAGAAATTTCCCAAAAACAACCAATGCTATGTCATCTGCATAGCCTTGTATATAATATCCTTCTTGGGTCAGCTCATTGAGAAGATCGTCCACCACGAGACTCCACAGGAGTGGTGAAAGCACACCCCCCTGCGGGCATCCCCTCGTAGCGACTATCCCCATAAATACCCCAAGAAGGCAGGCTATTATTTTCCTGCTCTTAAGCATGGAGTTCACCCATCTACAAAGAGTGTCATTGACTCCACGTTTCCGAGCAGCTGTTACC
Organism: Ectobius pallidus; assembly: GCA_964059195.1. Classification (NCBI taxonomy): domain Eukaryota; kingdom Metazoa; phylum Arthropoda; class Insecta; order Blattodea; family Ectobiidae; genus Ectobius; species Ectobius pallidus. The sequence goes on from CAXKWD010000006.1 coordinate 80,064,880, forward strand.
ATAGACTTAAAGGAGGTGTTATCAAATGCTCCCTCTATGTCCAGGAAAGCCGCTAGAGCTGTTTCCTTCCATGCCATAGAGTCTTCCAACCTGCTAACTAGGCTGTGTAACGCCGTCATGCAGGATTTGGATGGCTGATAGGCATGTTGATTCCTGTGAAGAGGAGTATCTGAAAGTACTCTCTTACGAATATATCTTTCAACCAGTCTTTCTAAAGCCTTCAAAAGGAACGATGAAAGACTAATTGGTCTAAATGCCTTAGCCTCGGTGTAATTATTCCGCCCAGGCTTAGGAATAAATACTACTTTTGTTACTCTCCAGGCCTGAGGAATATAGCCATAAGCTATACTGGCCTTGAAGATATTACAAAGATGTACATACAGTGAGTCCGGCCCTTTCTGCAGTAGTGCAGGAAAGATGCCATCTCCACCTGGTGATTTAAATGGTTTAAATTTATTTATTGCCCATTTAACACCATGTAGTGTGACGACCTGGCGTGCTGATTCCCAGTCTCTTTGTGATGCTCTTGGTCTTGAGTTTTCACAATGGACTTCGGAATCGCCCGTATTGTCATCATTTTGGCTGCCGGGAAAGTGAACCTCAAAGAGAACTTTGAGTGTTTCTTCGGCCGAACATGTATATCCCCCTGTAGGCTTACATAATGTTCCTACAGGGTTAATTGGTCCGAGGGCCAATGATCTCTGTAGCCTGGCTGCCCCTGACAAGCTAGATATTTCTTGACAGTACGTTTGCCAGCTGGATCTTTTGGCCCTTCGTATACTTGTATTGTAGTCTGTGAGGGCTGTATGATACGTCCCCCAATCTCCAAGTCTTTTTGCCTTGTTAAAGAGATGTCTGACTCTCCATCTCCTATATTCAAGGTCCTTTGTCCACCATGTCACATTCTTATTTCTTTTCCCTGTGGGCATGGGGCAGTTTTGGTGATAACAATCAAGTATAGCCTCTTGTATAGAATATGCAGCCTTGTCTATATCACCAAATGATCTAATTTTCTCTATTTGCCCAATCCTTCCTGTGAGATCCTCTTTATAGGGCTCCCACCAGGTTCTCCTGGGATTTCTATAGAGATTAGTATTTATTCCTACATTAACATTAAAGAATATGTAGTTATGATCCGACAGTGATGGTTCCTCTAAGACCTTCCATTCGGTTATTTGAGTATAAATGTACCCAGTACAAAAAGTGATGTCGATAACTTCCTGCCTTATGCGATTAGCAAAGGTAGGTTTGTTACCAACATTAAGTATGTATAAATTATTTGAAAGCAGAAAGTCTAAAAGGTACTCACCCCTTTTGTTTGTGTCCTTGCTGCCCCAAATTTCATGATGAGAGTTGGCGTCACACCCAAAGATGGTTTGTTCCCCTCTCTGGGTAGTATGTGCGACCAACTGCTCTAGTTCCCTTGTGGGTGGGTTGCTGCCATCGTAGGGGAGATAAACAGAGCTCAGTATAAGGCCTCTGCTCCCTCCTCCTTCTTGACTGTTAATTTTCACCGTAGTGATGTCGCTGGAACAAAATTCCAGAAGTGGTAAGCTTTGAATTCCGTTGCGTACTACAATACAGGTTCTAATATGATCATCCCTGCTACAATAGATCAGCTTACCTCGACATTCTCCCAGTCCTGCGATTCGTCCCCTGTAGATCCAAGGTTCCTGAATCAGGGCCAGGTCAATCCCTTCAGTATTGAAGGTTTTACAGAAGGCGGCCGAAGCTGCCTTATTATGCTGAAGGTTTATCTGAAGGACCTTTATTGGCATCCTTGGCTAGAATTGAAATCGTTATTCTACCAAGGCCCAAAAAGGCTCTGTTGCCCAGATCTTTTATAGCCTTTGTGGCATCCTTGTCTACCAGGCAGACAAGAGTTTGTCCTGATGGGTCTGACCTGGAACTTATAACTTTCCAGTCTCCCCCACGTAGGGTTCTGTTCTGATCCTTCAGCATGCTGATTAAAAACTTGGGATCAGTCTTTGCAAACAACTTGGGTGTCTTGAAAAGCACCTTAGTAGTTTGTAAGATCTCTGCTCTGGACCCTATGGTAAGTTTGATGCCTTGCCATGGTTCCATTTGTGGGATCTTATTCATCACCCAGTCTTTCGTGGTGTCATTAGCGCAGGAGAGTATGAGGGCGCCTCTCTCTCCATAGGCTCCTGTGAACTGTGGGAAACTACCATCTTTAAGGGGTTCAAAGGCCCCTACTATCTTCGCTTGGAGACTTTCAATTTGCTCCTCCGAGAACTTGGTGGTAGGATAATCTTCAGGGATTATAGCTGCTTTAAAACTAGTAAGAGACTCCCTGTATGTTTCTTTGGACGAGGTGCTAGTGGAAGCTTTCCCTTCTTCCTGGCCCTCATGGTGTCTTGTCCTTTTTACAACTCCAGAAGGCGAAGGGGTTGATCCCTCGGACCGGTTGCGTTTAGCGCCTGTCCTTGGTATTTCCTCCCTTGTCTTCTGGAGATCAGTTGATTTCGGTTTACCTTTGCCCCATTTCTTGGGATCCCAGGCAATCCCTTGTTCTTTCAATTTCTCTTTGAGGGCTTTCTTTCTCTGAGCCCCTGAGGGTCTCTTTTGTTTGACTTGGAGCCTGTCCAGCCTTTCCGTGGCTTCTTCTAAGCCCGGAGGAGGCCTTTTAGGCTCTTTCTCCTCAGCCGAGGTTAAAGTTGCTTCCTCGGACGAGATTGTACCTGTGCCCACTTCCATATCAGAGGCTTGCTCCAGAAGAGCTTCCTCGTCAAGGAGAGTGGTTGCAAATGCTGAGGGCTCACTGTCGTGGTCCTCAGAGATTGTTTTTGTGGTTTTCGAAACGCTTTCCATTTTGGTCCCACGAGAAGCTAGGGAACTAAGTAGTCCACCCAAGCAGAGCCCCGCTTGCCCGGGTAAGGCTTGTACTCTGGAGGTCGCCTGGTTTCCAGAGGCCCCGTTTGTGACACATTAGCCCTGTGCCATTCACCCCCTCAGCACGGGTCGCACTACACCTTAGGGTTGGGCTTGGTTAGCCGCTTCTTCGTCTGGTATCTCCCCTGTGGCCACCCTGGCATGAGTAGCTCTTCGGTGTTTCCACCTCCAGTACAGCCCACAGGTTCTCAGATACACGCAAGCCCCCCCACCTACTTCAAGGTCTTGCGGCTACTAGGGGGGGGAAACAGTATGAAAGACTTGCGTGAAAATTTTGACGAATTAATTTGGTCAAGAATAGAATCTGATCAAGACTGCCACGAAACACCAATACTTTCAAAGAGATCGAGACTGGACAAAGGAGAAAATGACACAAAATCATCGTATCGACGAATATTTTATGAGATCATAGATACGATACTTGGCCAAATAACCAACAGATTCTCGGATATAGACCAACTACTGTTCCTGTCATTGTTGGACAGTGCTTCATACGCCGAATATGACAAGACTTTCCCAGAGTGTGCGTTTAAGACTTTTCTTACTTATTACGGACAGTACTTCAACTCAGTGCGATTAAGGAACGAACTCTGTTATTTGTACTCTTCCCCTGAATTTCGAAACAAAGCAGTCTACGAAGTTCACCAAGAGTTGTATGCCATGGAACTTAAAGAAGCTTTGCCACAGGTGTATAAACTTCATGAATTAATTTAGACTATTCCTGCCACCAGTGCATCAGCAGAACGATCTTTTTCAGCGCTCCGCAGAATACACACTTATCTCAGAAACACTCAAACTCAAAATAGACTTTCATCTCTGTCTCTGTTATCAGTGGAAAAGGGGTTGCTTAATAAACTTAAAAAGCAAAAGCAAGCAACGTTTGAAAATTCTGTCATTGATGTTTTTTTGGAGAAGAATCGGCGGATTGAACTGAAGTACAAATAGACTCTGTAAATTCGAGAGATTGTAAATACATTTTAAATAAGGTATGCCACTATAATTTTTACTTATATGTTAGTTCTTGTTTGTTTTGTTTTATACAGTTGCACACAACCTATATAATATTAACTTGGAAACCCACGGAATTCGCGAATGGCACTCCCCACATTAAGTCTGAAGCAACTGGCAACACTTATGAATCACCCACGCCACGCCACTGAATGAGGCCTTCCCGGATGAGTGGCCAGCCCAATGCCGGGACCACCTCCTAGACAACATGAACGTTTAGGACGACACAAACATATTCCGAGCAAGGAGCAGGTGGATGAAGATGGTAATGACGGCCAGATGACGTCCGGGGAACACAAGTTACCTATATTCTTCTCATAGTTGAGGAAAAACCCCGGAAATCTCACCTAGGTAACTTATCCCGACCGGGAATCGAGTGAAGGTATCCCCTTCGCCACGGTGGTGGATCATTATTCATTAATAACAACAGAACAAGAAGAAAACTGAAACGCCTTTCTCTAGCCTTCGTACTCCAGCTTGGAGTAGGCGGCTGAATTGGGGAAGTGCACATTCAGACGTCAAAGCCATGTTACTGGAAATGCGAGATTTCAAGCCTGAGTTTTGGATGAAATGATATTCTTCGGTAAAATTTGTGTTTTAAGATATTCCCTTATCTTAACATGTAACTGTACTTTGCTGCTAGGGGAAGAGGAATTTCCGTACGTATTTTAAAAATTGTTCACAATTTAAATCTACCAATAGGAACGAAGATCATCTAGGTTCATACTCCATCATATGTATGGAGTTTTATTCGGATGTTGACTGCAAGCAGAGAGACACTTTTTAAAATTTCGATATTATTTTTCACTGAAAATTAAAAATAACTTTGGAGGATAATATCGATTAAATGTACTACCGGTAAAGAGAAAATATTGATAATTTTCATGCAAATAAAGATAACTTAAATTCAAATTTAGATATATCTGAAACTGATATTCGAAACAATTGCAATACACCCAATAAACTGTTTTACTTCTTTTCAGAGCAACATGGATGGTGGATGGCGAGTACCAGCTCTATGAAATTTCGGACCATTTGGGAAGCATGGCCAGTCCTAATGCTTTCAGCAGCATCGGCGACAATGCAGTACAAGAAGGGACTACGTGTGACTGTGCTATTGGAAGGATGCTCTGAAGTAAGTTAGCTCACTCCCTTACGAGGGAAAACTAACTATTATTAAGAATTTCAAGCCAAAAGATGTCTTAATGTCCACGGCCATGAGTATATCAGTAGCGTACTTACCTTCCATCCCGGTGGTCCGGGTTTAGAACTGGATGTGTCAGTAGGTTAAGTCTTAGGCTAGATAATGCACAATGTGCGCGATTCCTCTTAAAAAAGTTTCGTAACAACATGTTTATTTAATATTTGTGAATTAATTTATTCTCGATAATTTAAGGCCTAGTTATTTAACTTTTATAACTTACATTTATTTCGGAAGCTCAGACCACTACACCCTTGTTATAATCCTTTCTTCAGAATTTATATAGGTCTATGTAACAGTGAAACATAATATAGTATACAGTATTGATATACAGCACCATGGAGCTTTCCTTACTTCATGAGTCACGCCTCGCCACTGCTGGTTTTGGTTCTTCCCATGCATGAGCTTACTCGATAACAGTGAGCGGGGACTTCATACAGCATGGGTAGTGAAGGCGCGAAGGGAAGCGTGTTGGAGAGTTACAAATTCATTTTCTTCTCGTGTTTCAAATATCGTATCCATAGTTTATCAGTGAATAAAGCAGAGGTGAAATCAAAGAAGATTATGAATCGGACTGCAGCGAAGATAACTTCTAAGGGGTATGTTGGCATTATAATAACTTTACCAAACTAAAAGTTATTCTGCTGTAATGGGCATCTCTTGGTTTTGTCTGAAAATATGAGATCTGTTGTACCAATTTCGGTATTCTTATTAAGTAAATCTTTATGTTTATTGTTGTATTGTGTTTAAAGTATGCTAGAATGTTTTTAGGACATTAGGTTTTATGCCGCCAATTACGTATTTAGGTTATGTTCACACAAGGCTTGATGTTCACGTAGGGAAATCGCATAAAAGGGTTTGTCACGTACAGTATATTATATTCACCGCCGTCTCGAGAATTACACTGCCTGTCCTATGCTTGATTTTAACATGGAGTTCAGAGTATTGATCAATTGCCTAATTTCTCCAGTAGAGGCGACACAGTTCACACCCAGATTGCATGAAATTCCAGCATACTTCAGTTTCCGAGTTTATACTTCAGAGGGCAACACAGAGCATACGTGAATGTAAAAGGTCTTGCAGCTGGGTGTGGTAGGTGCTGCCATCTGTAATGTCGCCGCGTACGAAAAATTAGCCGTATAGGACAGGCAGTGTATACTATCCGGGCGCCATATCTTGAGCGCTGGATTTACGGGGAAGTGAGGGTTGGGGGGAACAAAACATAGCTACTCCGCCAGTCTTTCTGCAGTGTTGTCAACCAAAGAAATCATATTTCAGCAGAATCGCGAATATGGTAAGCGCACGTCAACAGCGTAAGTGTGGATGCCGAATTATAATTATTTCCGATGAATCATCCTCGCTATTTTATGTAGTGACATTTAATAGACAAGGATTTTAATGCAGTCCAATAATATAACGTGGTGACGGTATTGCGTAACAATTAATAACACGTCACAAGGCTTTAGTTATGAAATAAATCATTTTCCTCCGGGAAGAGAATGTTATATAAATAGGCTCAATATATTTACACTGGATGACTAGTTTTAAGCATGAAGAAGAGTCTTAGCAGAACATGCTTCACCATTTCGTGTTGTAAAACATAAGAGAGGTAAGGCATCTAAAAGTGGAGAAAATTAGAGGCCTAATTTTAAACGTATTTAATACGTTTTGTGAAAAGTTCGCTCAACTTTCAGTCCATGAAATTTACATCAGAGTTCACGGGAGTGTCAGAAATTAGCACATACGGAATTCTTAAAGAGGTGAGGAAAGTGTTGGATGTACAGTGACGTGTTTGTGAAATAAGCAATTCGAAAAATTGTATTTTTCCACATAACTCCATGCGTCAGAAAAGATAATGTCAATAAATAAATAAGGTTCCTGAGACAGAATGAAAGTTTAGTATTGAAGCCACTAGATGTCAGGGTGTATAGCGTACTTCGTGTTTCAATGTTGTCAGCTCAACCTACGAAGTTGAACGAAACCTACCGAATGAGGACTAGGGAGCCGAGCGCTCAAGATATGGCGCGCGGATAGTACACGAGTAATACAGTCTAGAAGGCAGTGATTATATTATAAGGGTAGTGTGCAAATGTTTCACACCATGTTATTCGAAAGTAACACTTTCAACGATTTTACATGTTGGGAATCATCAAAACATGCACTTTCAGTGATAACTGATTTGAATCACAACACACAGCCCTCTTCGATAAATCCACGATTTTGAAGAAAGAACAAGTTTTGATTTTAGGATTGCTTATCAGTGTAGTTAATGAAAATGTAATGTTATTGTAAAATGTTATACTGAGGTTTACTTTACTGTTCTGTTATAGCCTGTATTATGATAACCATTTAACTACTTTATTTGTAACAAGTTAATTCGTGACTTAGAATGCTTTATTGTCTGTGAATTTATTAGTCAAACAGAACGAAGATTGAAATAAGTTAGTCAACTCTACTGTATCTCAAACCTTCAATGTAGTAGGAGGTATTGTTTCTGCGTCTTTGTGTCTCCTTCCGAACATAACCTGCTTGAATACGGCTCCTTTCCTACCCCCGCTGTACTCTTACGGTGTCGACTCACTGTTCAACTTGGTACCATGGACTGTCTGATCCAACAAAATAACTAGACTACTTCTATCATTCTCTTATAGCTTAAGCGTAATTCCGGGCTCCATTTCGAGACCTCATAGAAATAGACAGCTAATTTTGTGCTTGCGGCTTTGTTATGTTACATACTGTAAATCTGTCATCAAAAATGTAAAGCCAGGTTTTGGTATGATGGGCTTAATATTGTCATTTTTTGAAGGTCTTATAGGAATAGTCTGAGCTGCTCGCGTAATGAATGCAATACAGATAGCCGTTAAATTTTTTTTCCTGTCCATCGAACCTGCACACTTAGGGACATTAGGCCAGCTTCTTCATGAGAGGGAGACACATTTAGCTCACATTATTTTACGGGCACTGAAAATTCAGAAGCAAATAAGCCTAACATTTCCTAGTTACATAAATATAACCCATGCCATACCATATACGATACAATGGTACCGTGTTGTAATGTTTATAGGTGGTTATGATGATGTGACTTACAGATCATTTATACATTGCAGTTATTGCAGTTGCTGTTATTAATATGATTTATAGAGGAAGAGGGGGAATATAAATATATTGGAAATTTTTCGTCTGCTACAAGCTAATCTCAGGTTTCTAGCTCATGTGAAAGTGGGCAATTTTTTTTATGGATTGAATTTTAACTAATTTTCAAGGATGACCTGGCGAGGATTACTCGTGGTATGTAAATATCCAATTCGGCATTTTCCTTTACGACTGGGGAAACCATGAAAAAAACCCATTTCAAATTGGCCGGCTATGGGATTTGAATCTGGGACCTCCGGAATGCGTTACTATCTCGGTTACCTCGCTTGGTTTACGGAAATTATAATGTATTGCAACTTCTAAATCCCTATGTGAACACTGCAAAGCATCTTGTTGTCATGGGAACTGAGCAGAGACTTTAAAGTGCATCTGCCCTTTTGAAGGTTTTTAGGGGTAAAAATAAAACAAATTAACTTTTTTTGAATTTCCGTCGGTTACAAGCTAAAAGCTGTAAGTGCGCCAAATTTCAAGTTTTTAACTCATCTGGAAGTGGACAAACATTAATGTCAGTGAGTAAGAGAGTGAGTCAGCCATGTGGCTTTATTGTAGTGATGAAAAATTTGCACAGCATAGTTGTCGAGACAGTTAAAATGAGCATTTTAAAACAAATGTATTTAACAAATTAAAAGTTGTCAAGATAATTAAGTAAAATTCTATGGAGCGGATCACATGTGTAAACGAACTTGCAGTCACGGGTGTGGTTTGTTCATAGTCAGAAGGTTTGTTCGCTCCCCATTAATAAACAATGGTACGCTAATTTGAATTTCATGAAAAAGGCTGTTCGCTTGCTAGATTTATGACCAGAAACCCTGAAGCCGGCATATTCATATACATTCATATACAATATCTATATTTATAAATATATAGATATATATATATATGTTCAATCGTATATATTTAAATAGGACATTAAATGCATAGCCTCTGGTGTATCACTGTATAAACGTATACAAAACACATTAGTAGACTACTACACATTAGTACCGTAGACTATTATAATATAGTCCTATTTATTTTTCAATAATACAAACTTAAAATTATTAATTTATTCCTCGCATGGGTTTGTATGCCCATCGTAATGCTCACAGTGAACCCAAACCGAGATATCTGGTGAAGAAAGCTCGTATTGAGCCGACGACGAGACGATCATTCGCAGTATTCTGGAACTTAACTTTAGGCTACCAGTTGTTACAGAATTATATATAAAATAATGTAATAAAATAAACCTCAAGTTTTAAAGTGATGAATAGGAACAAGGTTATCAGTATACGTATTTTGAGAATTCATGGTGATCCAAGCAAATCATGTTATTAATTTGAGATGATTGGGTTTGTTTCCTCTTTGCAACATATTTGTCCATGAAGCATTGTTTCCCACCGTAGTAACAAGATGATAGGCCTTTGTATATTTTATCTAAAAAACAACTATTATTATTGCCATTTCAAACAATCTAAAACTAAACTCCTTGGCGCTACATCCCTGGAGGGACTTGGCCTACCAGATTCAAACAATCAAGCAAGTAAAATATAAAATGCAGTATTATGGGGGATCACTGCTGTAACACTTCAGGGAGGGAACGCTAGATTTGAGAAGAAAAAAATGCTTTCTGAAAAAAGGGATTTCTCTGGCTTAGATTATTCAAGATTTAATGTATCGTACCTAAGCATGGAGTTTGACATCAGCTCAGAAGAATAGCATAAAAACTTGCCAACGGAAGATGGAACGGAGGATAATGGGGATATCCCTCAGAGACAGAATTTCAACAGAAAGACTGAGAAAGATGTCAGGACTAACCGACGTGGCCCAGCGCGCATGCAGCCTGAAGTGGGAGTGGGGTGGTCATGTAGCGAGATTTCCAGGTACCAGATGGGGAAACATCTCTACTGTATGGGACCCTAGGATCGGCAAAAGGGAGAGAGGAAGACCAAGAACGAGGTGGGTAGATTTCTTCAGAAGGCGTGCCGGGGTACACTGGTCCAGCGTAGCAAAGAACAGAGATGTCTGGAGAAGCCTACACACCGAGTTGCTGGAAGAAGTTTAGTGAAAGTGAAGTGTTTACCAAGCTCATATGGACCAGCTCACCATATGAGATTCTAACCGAGCTACCCCCTCATCAGAGGGAGGCCCTAGCCCTAAATGGGACACATGTGGCTCATTCATTCATTCATTCATTCATTCATTCATTCATTCATTCATTCACCTAAGCATAAAAAAATCTCGCACCACTCAGATATCTTGGCGTTTCTCAAGGGGTACGCGTACCTCCGGTTGAATATCGCCGGTCTAGAACAGTAATTGTCCCAGAAATTATTCTAACTTTGTAATAAGAAACCCTCATTAAATAAACATAACAAAAAACTAAACATTTTTAACGTTAATACATTTAATTTCCGTTGTGGCCTGGTATATAGAAAATTGTTGTAATAGTTTTCGCTAATAATTAACCACTATCAACAATTAAGGATACACAATTTTTAAAAAAATAACAGATTAGCTATATCACATAGGTTTAAATAGTTAAAAATGTTTTGATTCTCACTTAAATTGACAAAAACAGCTTTTTCTCTCTTTCTTTATCTCCCTGGTGCTCTCGTGAACCCTGGTATTAGTATTTTAAACGAGTCCATGTCCATGTAGGAAGACACTTGGCATTTAATTAATTCTCTTCTCTTTCCTGTTGGTCAAAAGCAGAACAAAATCCCTCTGGGTAGCTTATTTACTTTGTCAGTCGCAAACAGAGATAGGATGGAGTACGTAAGTAATTTACCTTGCATGACGTGTAAAGTGACAAGAGTTTGAACAGTGAATATAACAAATTGTGCTTCCACAAGAAGAGAAGTGACTGAGTAATTACAGGACTTTGGTATTAAAAGTGATTTTAGCAGAGACCCATTATAGGAATGAGTGCAGTTAGATGTTCGACCTTGTAGCCTAGATTTTCTTCCATAGGCTACAGTAAAGAGTGATTCGTAAGAAAATAGAAAAAACTAAACTCCGTGGCGCTATATCTCTGAAGGGACTTGGCCTACCATCCGACCGCTGCGTCATCTACCATAAGCAGATGGCAGGATTGGGGAGCATGTGGTCAGCATGCCGACACCCACTGCCGTTAATGGTGGTTTCCGTGACCGGAACCGCTAAGACTATCAAGTAGCTCCTCAGTTTGCGTCACGAGGCTGAGTGCACCCCGTTCCAGACCCCCTACCTCAGAAAAATCCGAGGAGGTACCGGGGATCGAGCCCAGACCTGCGGATCTATAGCCAGCGACGCTAACCACGAGACCCAGCAGGCAGTCTTTCGTAAGAAAATGCAAGAGATAATTCCACTCATACGCCACGTGTTTGATATTGACTAATAACGTTTAGCAATTCTTCGGATAAGGACCAATCACGATCGTTTATCTTACAAAATGCTTGCTATTAATATGAGGATGTTGTTTTATCGATAAAATCGTCTGCTCGTTACTGGACACGTAAGCATCAGTGTGCAGTGATAACATATCACATGCTGCCATTAAGCAATATGAAAAGAGATTATTTTATACAACATAACTTGTTTGGAAATTGAAATAATACACATGTGCATTGATTAAAACACAATTTCGATTCGGTGCAAGCCAGTTGGTTTGCTTTTATTTTGTTCTACTGTTAGCTTACCTGCTTACCTGCTGTTAGCTAATAATTTGAAATACGATTTCCTTTAATTAAGAGCATAGTAATTCCATTAGACCACATCTGTGGCGCAGGGGATGTGATCGCTCCTTTCACGCAGCGGGCTCATGTTCGAATCCTAGTCGGGACGAGTTACCTAGGTGGGGTTTTTCTTGGGGTTTTCGTCACCTGTGAGACAAATTTCAGGCCTATTGTGATTCCCGGATATCACCTGGCCGTCATTATCACTTTCATTCCATCCTTGCCTTGTTCAGAGTGAATGTATGTGTGTGAATGGCGTATGTGTTCGTATTGTTTCGTCGGAGATGGCTCTGGCATTGGGCTGATCACTCATCGGGGGAGGTACTCCATGCCTTTGTCTGGTCAAAAATTATATATGTGATCCAACAGATAATCTCTCTCGCGGCAGGTCACGGCCCTGTAAGGCCCGGGCGGCGTGGGTAGCTTAGACGTCCCTAAAAGGGAGAGGTAAAACTAAGGAAAAGGCGAAGTAATTCAGTTAAAAGAGTCACATTTAATTTGATATGAAACTTACATACCTTTACTGAGGCCCAAAATCAATAGTGTTCGTTCTATGGACGTTATAAGTGCATATACCATACTAAGTTTCATGAAAATCTAATTAAGCGTATTCGAGTTGTCGCGCGTACAGACACACTGACGGACGGAGAGACTTTTTTCCCGTCCACCATACAATCTTAGAAAGTACCATTCTGGCACCTAATAATGTGTACAGAAGTACATTTAATTACTTTAGTATAAGGCGATAATAAACAAACGAAGAATTAAGCAGATTGGCTCATCTATCTTCATCATAGTTGGCATTACGTGCTAAACAATCAAAACTTTACTTGGTAGTTTCCAATTACCTGCGCGACGCGTTGCAGAACTTCGCGGAATGTAATGGTCGAATAACTTAGCCTATAGCTCTACATGCTGCATACATTACAAGATTTCGCGCTCTCGGTTTTCAGCTACAGTTGGAAACTCTACGTTCTGTAACTAATAAATTTAATTAACGGCCACACCAAGGTAGAAACTTCCCTTGGGGATGACCAGTGGATTTTAGATCCTACCACCATGGCATAACCGCAGTAATTTCCCTTGGAAATGCACACAAGGTGATAAAGTATAATGAATTAATTATTAGCATGATGGAGATCGCGCTTGAGAGGAACAAGGGTGTACTGTTTTTGCTAATCATAGATTGAGGAATAAACCACTTCGAGCACAACTTACTATACAAGTAATTTCCATTTATAAATTTATTTAATCTTTCTGCGTTTCACACAAACAGAAAAATTAGCTTTCTACAATATAGGCCTATGTATATACATGTAATAAAGAAATGCCTAGTATTAAAACACACTTGGGGGGGGGGGGGGAGAAACAGTCAAACATAATTAAAATGAAATGATTACAGATATAATCATGTATCATACTGAAGGTAGAAATTTCCAACAGGAGATTTTCCTGAATTACAAAAAAAAAAAAAAAAAAAAAAAAAAAAAAAAATACTTTACTTTTTTTTTAGTATTGAACTTCTGTTCAATGAACTCGTTATATGTTAAACCAGGGCTGTCCAACTGCAAGTGCTCCAAGGTCCGCTTTAAAAAAAATGCTGTTTGCAGGGCTGCATTATAAAATGCTTCGTATGCTACTTTATCAGTGAGTTTTAATAGGTATGGTTTACAAAGAAAAAACGCGTTTGTATTATTATTATTATTATTTTATTTTATTAAAAAAATCAAAGTACAAAAAAGTTAGTGGGAAATTTGAGGATGTGGGTTTTCACTAACTAATGCATCAATATTAACTTTAATGTTTGTTGTTGATAAACGAAGCAACTGAGTAAGTTACTTATCAGAGAGGGAACATCAGCTATATTTGACTTTATAAATTTCGTATTTGAGGGTAATTTATACATTTAGAGGCCCGCTCCGCGGGGTGAAAAAAAAATGAGGCATGTTGGACAGCTCTGTGTTAAACTATAATAGAATTCTGGGATATTGTCCATTTTGTGGCGATATAACTTAATATGAACTTAGTTAAACATTTTAAACTCATTTACTGACACAAATACTTGATAATGTGAATTACCTTGAAAGTTTAACTAAGTTCATGTTAAGTTACTTGCATCACAACAAGATGATTCACATTACAAAAAAGTAATAGGAAGTATCAGCAAAAAGCTCATACTATAAAATATTGCACTCCTATAAACTATACCTTATCGGTAAAAAATCTAGGCGATTTGATGGATTCAGATCGAATCTGGAACCCTCATGTAGCACACGTCTGTAAAAAGGTATATTGATTACTCCATTCTCTAATAAATATGAATGACTTCCTAGTGAACTAAAGAAAAATGTAGTTCAAGCACTAGTGATGCCTCATTTCGATTAGCCTATTGCGAAATTCTGTTGACCAACTTAAATATCAACCTTTACTGACAGATTTCAGAGTGCTCATAACGCTTGTGTTACATTTATCTGTAATATTCGACCATGTGACGCCTTGTCATGATCCATTCGTTTATTTTCCTTCACAACGTATTATTAATTTTTCCTCCTTCTTATTTACAACCTCGTTTTAATCTTCTTTCGTCCTCAAGAACGCATAACAAAACCTACTGCTTATTCCCCTACTCACATCATCATTCCATTCTTCATCTTTTAGTGTGTCAATCCCTCGGTTTTAGAATTCGTTGCCTCGTTATATCAGAGACTGCCGAAATGTACAAAAATTTAGAATTAAATTGAATATACATTTTATTAGTCATTAATTAGTTAGAAATATTGTTTGTTAGATTTAATTTTATTTCAGCGATCAAATTTTTAACCAAATCCTTGTAATTTTTATTGTCTGTAGAATGTTTAGTTTTAATTTATGGATGTTTATCAAATCTTTATTATTTGTAAAGTGTAGTTTTACTGGTGAAGTGGAAAAGAAGGCCTCATGGCCTTAACTTCGCCAGCATAAATTACTAATAAATAATAATAATAATAATAATAATAATTACCTATGCCATATTGTTCGTTAAGCTTTTTGAGCTTGAAATTAGAGAAGAAAGCTCCTCAAGTTAAAATGATGCCAACTTGTGCTGAATGTTTTGATAAAAGCAAGTTACTGATATATATGTATCAGTAACTTACTTTTTACTATTAACTTAACTTACTTATATATATTAATATAATTATTCAATGATATCAAATTTCGAATAAAATTAGTAAGACAAAATAAGTCTTAGGGGAAATCTTTATTATTCCCTGTGGAAATGTTGTATGCATCAGCGAAGATAAATACATTAAGCCTACACATAAAACATATATAGGGATATGAACACAACATTGTGGGATAGTTGTTAATAAAAATTACACAATGTAGGCCTAAGTAAAGTTATTATAGGATTGCAATGGAGGGAGTGTAAACATAAAACAACGAAAGACTGACAACTTTCGTGGCAAATATAATTTAGAAACCTATTATCTCTATACGGGATGCAATCCCGAGAAGAAGATTCTGAGTTTACACTTACAGCCTGTATTGTACTAACGTTACCATCTATAATGAATCACATAAAATAATATTGGTCTATACGAGTGGTCTTCAATCTCCCTTAACTAAAGGACCATCTTCTTTTTGGCGAAAGCAGACCGCATTGATTTATTGATTACTAATAACATGATACATACGTAACACAATGTCAATTATATTACAATATCTCTAGGGAATACTTAACATTACAGTGTGTGTGTTTTATATTTTGTCTTCCACATTGCAGTGTTAACGAATAACAGAAAGCACAGTAACATGCTTGAATTAAATGTGAGATCTGAGACTTTCTTTATCACTAAATTGTCAATATTGGCATTGTATTTAAAATTAGTATTTTTTTGCGGGCCGGCAAAAATTAAACCACGGGCCGCGGGTTGAAGACCACTGGTCTATACTATACTTCTACCCTGGTAATAATAAACAGTAAGCCTCGACGAGTAGTGACCTCTTGCCAAATTTCTTTATAGTTCTTGTTACACTTTAAACAGTTTCGTATGTGCTTGAACATATAGCTGACAGACGGCTTTGAACTCGTCAAACACCTTCAAAATGGATTTTACAACGCTCAAAGATTCCATGTACAAACTTAACTTCCTGTTGGATGCAGATTTGGAGAAGCCCTTCTTGCTATTTCGTGATACATCATTTGACTCTCAAATACGTAGATGCACTGTAAACACTTCGATTCGATTCAGTGACGAGTTTTTGCCATGCATGATTCGTTGTAAATTTAAGAAAATAATCATTAAAATTATTATTAATTGTAGATTATTTACACAATATATTCAAATTAATTTTATTAATTGACACGTGTCCTTAAAAAGACTACAACGAAGGACGAATTTAAGAGTGACCCTGGGATCCGGACTCCTCAAATATGAGATTTTTAAAGCGTTGGTTAGAAAAAATCAATGTTTTGTGTCACTTAGGAAGGGAAGCTGTCACTAATTTATGGTTAATTGGTTTAGAACCCCCTCCCCAGAAATTATATTTTATGTCACTTAATAAGGGAAGATGTCAGTAATCAGTTTAGAATGTCCCGGAAACCGATTTGTAAATAAAATCGTGCTTGTCTACAATGTCCTATTTTGGATAGATATGGTATTATAATAAATTTGTATTGTTTCTATAATCTTTTATTTTTAAAGGTTGGACATCTTATCTTTCTCTTTCTTCTCTCGATTAGGTTGAAAGTAATGGGTAATGCTGATAAATATAAATAAGGAAAGAAGAATAAAAGGCTTGACGCTCGTCAACTTGACGCATTAGCAATCAATTTATTAATATCATAACCTGGATTTAAAATTAAACTAGCTTTATATTATTATTAAAATTATTATTGTTTAGTATAGCAACATTTACAGGACAGAACATATAATAGTAACATGTTTCGCATGGTAAAATTATAAATACATTGTTAAAGTCGGTAATTGATTTCTCTTATTTTTACTAAACAACTAACAATATAACGAAAACCAAACGTCCTTCAATTCAAATGATTAACAAAGTACAACATTTATGTTATTATCTAAATAAAGATAGATGATACTCGGAGCAAAGAGAGAACCTCAATGTGTGGACAAAAAATTACAAAATCTGATGTGATAACTCAAGTTTGGAAGTAAGATGCCCTATTCCAGGGAGTGCGGATTAGTTATCTGAGCCTCACCCGTATTTGTAGGGTATTGATCGTTCCGCAATACTTCTTTTCGTCAGAGAATTTTTACGTAAGAATGTTTCAAATGAAAGGTCAAATGAAACGTCTTGGTCTCGCATTCCGGTTGTCCCAGGTTTAAACCCCGTGGCCGGCCAATTTGACATGGGTTTTTTCACGGTTTCCCCAATCGACAGAAAAATGCCATGAATCATCCTCACCATTTCATCCTGTATCATATCCATTTAAAGTAATATCAGTTGAAATTGACTCCATAAAATCCACCAATAATAGAAATAATTGACAGTTAATAATTCCATGTCCTATTCTACTTTATAGACACAGATCCCGAACTCATGATATGGCCTCGTAGCTAAAAGAAGTATAAACACAGCTGAATTAAAAAAAAAATGTATTTGTTTACAACAATTAACCAAATCCGTTTACGAGAGTAACACGAAAAATGAAATTTTCTTCATGTAAAGTAATAGTAGTAAAAGTAAGAGAAAGTCGTCTCCAATCTCCGTCTCATATGCGCAAAAGATATCTAACCAAAATATAAAATTTTGTTTTCATACAATTTTTTGATCTAGCTGTTCAGACACAAGCAGGCAGACACATATTCCTATAAGTTTCTGAAAGTTGAAATTTTAGATTTAAGGGACCTAAAATTTTTTATGAATAATGAATGACACACATCAAATATTTCAGGATCGAACGCAACTTTATCCTTCTGCAATTGGGATACTATCTACAGAAAGTATAGAGAAAGTAATAGCTTGAACACTCTCTGATAAGGAACAATATTATGTGCCAATCAATCAATCTATCTGTATACGAGTTACGAATTTAAAGAGTTGTGTGTATGTTTGTCTTTTTATTTATACAAATCTACAGTATTATTAAGTTCTATGAAATGTTTTACACTTAGCCTTCAAAACACGAGTAGAATTTTTAAATCTACAATTCTATTCTGATCCTGATTTCATTGTAATTTACATAAGATATTTGTAAGGTATGTAATGTGAATGTGAGGTATGTAATTTACATTGAACATTGGTAAAAATACATCTATATGTGAATATATCGATGGCTTACTGCACGAATGTGTTAAGTATAATTTTGGGGTTGAATGTGTTAAATGTACATTTGGAAGCTCCTGAGGCATATCTTCACTTACATACAATTTATATTAACCTTCATGTACATAATTGATTTAAATCTTCTTTCAAACGGGAGTACGAAATCTGAATAATCTGTCCCTCACAAAGGCAATATTACTGCACTAACCAGTTTGTGCTTGCACTTCCTTACAGTTGTTACATTTTCATTATATAACTAAACTTTGCTGCAGGTGTGATATCACACAGAAACAGGAATTAGTGAGGAAGTAACTGTTTCTACACATTTTCACAAGTTCCTAACAGCAGACGTCACTTCTTGCAGAAGTTACGCGAGGCGGGAAAACTTTCTCCTCTGTACATGCCATCAGGAACAATGAGATAACAATTTGGACTGTTTCATACAGCATCTCAAATCTCATATATTTTACCTTCACCTTCCGATCACACGTCAATTTTGATAATGGATAGGCCTACTTCTAGATTATGCAATCTTAATCTATGATATTGAAAAATATTTACTACATAATATAATACTATTACGCCGTAGCTTAGTGGTTGAGGCGCTGCGCTACAAATCGGAAGGTCGCGGGTTCCATCCCCGATGGGTTCGTTGGAGTTTTTCAATTGGCCTAATCCTTCTGGTGGCACTGTGGCCCTGAAGTCGACTCAGCCTCTAACAGAAATGAGTACCGGGAGCAATCCTGCGGTAAAGGCGGCCGGTGCGTAAGGCTGACAACGTTACAACTTCAAGTGCCGATTGTCTGAAAATCTGGGAGCCTCAACCTCCTGAAACCCTCTGGGCCTCCATGGCCTGTAATAGGGAACACTTTACTTTACTTTTACTTCAATACTATTACTACTAATATTATTACTGAATTTATTTCCGCTTTACAACCTTCTCCATAAATGTTCTGTAAATAGGCATCTACTACATGTCTGTACGAAGTGACCATTAAGATCCGAAAAACATTCCAAAACAGAAATGTTTTTGAAAAAAAGCGATAAAAGAACAATGGATTTCAAGAAATCTAACTTACGACACAGAGCACTTTAACTAAAATGTATAAGCATATACAGTGCCAGCTCAACATTTGAAGATTTTAATACAAGTTCCTTTACGACATTTTGGAAACTGAGGGAGTATTAGTTTACTGTATTTCCCCCCAAGACTTAAAGGAATAGATGTTACTATTAGGAATATATGCTATC
This sequence comes from Ectobius pallidus, assembly GCA_964059195.1. Lineage (NCBI taxonomy): Eukaryota > Metazoa > Arthropoda > Insecta > Blattodea > Ectobiidae > Ectobius > Ectobius pallidus. The sequence goes on from CAXKWD010000006.1 coordinate 80,084,371, forward strand.
GGTTTTAATTTTTAATATGTAGACTAGTTTTTTTTTTTTGTCTCAGAATAAAGCACTGGCATTTCTGTTTAGTAAATTTTATGCAATATCAACCTTACTTCATTGTTTTAACTTGACAGCACAACTGCGCTAGGCCTAGAATTAAATGACAATCACCCGATTTTAGCTTATGCAGATGTTTGTTCGTTGGGCAATGACATCAACGCAATCAAAAGAAATGCAGAAAGTTTTCGATGCTTGAAGGAATGTTGTATTGAAATTTTATTAATACAGAAAAAACTATGTTCATAAAACGTCAAAGTAATGCGCTACAAAATATTAGAATATCCGGTAAACATTCGAACAAGAGGAGAAATTCAAATACTGGAATCAATAAATACACATTGAAAATAATATTAAGGCAGAAGTTGATAGTCTAATAAAATAAGGAAATGCTTGTTTTCATGCAATTCAGAAACTTTTATTTTCTCGTTTTCTGTCTAGAAATTTAAAAATAAAAAATTATAAGACGATTATTCAGCCGGTTGTACTAGACGGATGTGAGACATGGTCGCTTACTCTTCGGGAAGAACATAATCTGAGGTTGCTTATTAAAATATTCGGACCTACAAATGAGGTGAAAACGGGGACTGGAGCAAACTTCATAATGGCGAGCTTCATAACCTGTACTCTTCACCGGATGTAGTAAGGGTAACTAAATCACGGAGGATGAAATGGGCTGGATATGTTGCGCGCATGGGGAAGAAAGACATGTCTAAAAAATATTGATTGGGGGACCCGATGGGAATAGACCACTTGGAAGAACTATACGTAGGGAGGAGGACAATATTAGAACAGATTTAAGGGAAGTAGGAATCGCGAGGGAAGGTTGGATGGAGTTAGCACAGAATAGGGTTAAATGATGGGCTCATGTAAGCGCGGCAATGAACCTCCGAGTTCAGTAAAATAGATAATATTCCTTAGCTTGCTTAGAATTGTCTATTGCCATTGAGTAAGTACGTTACCAAAAGAGCGGTTATTACAAGAGTCTGGATCTGTATGCTTCATTACCAGCTTCTGCCTCTACAAGCAAGGTGCAAACACGGAAGTAACTCAAGTATTCACTAGAGTGCTCTAAACTTCACAAACTGAGTAGCTCTACAAAGCTGTTTCCTCTACATATCTCTGCACACATTCGGGAGAGAGCTGATGTACAAAATATGACGCATTAAGAAGCTAGTAAACTTGCCTTCCACTTCCTCTTTCTCCACCGTTAACGTTCACACAAATCCTCCCTCCCCACAGCCAGTAGCGCAACTATGAACTTGTGCCCCCCCGCTGCAGAATTTTCCATTGGCTCGAACGTGATCTATAAATTGCAAGGATATACACCATCTTCTTTAGTTGTAAACTAGTGTTAATGAGAATACATGTACCGGTACATTGGAAATGTTTTTCTACGCTAAGTAGCTTGATACAGGGTGATGCAGGGCCTCTGCAACGAACTTTCTGGAATGAGAGAGCTCACTAAGAGGATATTTTTTCTTGTTCATACAATCGACGTTGGAGATTTGTCGTTTAGGAGCCATATGAATGAGCAGACAAGATCTGCGGTCCGGGGCGGCCTGTGGGCACGCAACTCATCCATCCCGGAGATCGGTACAATAAGCCTGCGGCTTTGGTGCTTAGGGGTCGTTCCCACCCCACCTCCCGCATTAAGGGCGCCTATTCAATTCAATTCAATTACAAATGGTAGAATTTAATAAATTTGGTCAGTGCGTACTCTGTATAACGTGCGATCTTTGACGAAGGCGGTTTGGACAGATTAGTTCAGCTGAGTGGACCAGAGCTTTTTAAGCAGAGTTTTGTTGTAATTTTACACATACTTCTCCTTCCAATAATACCATACTGCATAATAGATTTGATTGGGCTAAATTAATTACTCGTAGTTAATGATTCAGCCTGATAGAGATAAGATCATCAGGCCTTCTCCTCTTCTCTACCAGGATTCCAAAATTTACAATTAAAATGCAGAAAATTACGAGGAAAATACAATAAGGAAAAGAAAATAACATTGGCACTAAAGTTAATACATATAATTACAATAATTATAATATTATTAATAATAAAAATACAATAAAACACTGGTAATGCACTAAGAACATTAATTCCTCAACAAGAGAATATGTCGACCTTTATTTATTAAGTTTTTGTACTTAGTGTCATAAATCTTTCTATATTTGACTTGATAATTTTTACCCTAAGCAAGAACTTAAAAAACAACAGAGATCAGATTCATAATCATAATATTCGTACTTAATAGACTTACCTCGTTGAAGACTACAGCAACTATGAAAAGCTATGAATACCTATGATAAAAAATATCAGTTAACCTCGTACTATAGTGGAACTGCCACTGAAACAACTGAAAAAAACTTTATACATGGGTAATAAAAAATCAGCTTATAACATAGACGAATTCCTCTTATTTTGTAACATAGAACTCACCATATAACATTTTAAGTACGTGACAATAACTATTGTTGCCGGTATCGAAATTATATGTATATATGTAATGATTGACACTATTACAGCTCGTACTGTTAAAGACAATAATAATAATAATAATAATAATAATAATAATAATAATAATAATACTAATAATCATAGATTTTAAACAAACGGGTTTTGTTGTTGTTGTTATTATTATTATTATTATTATTATTATTACTTACTTATTTACTTACTCATTCAACTTACTCAATAGCAATAGACTATTCCAAAGCAAGCTAAAGGAATATTATCTATTTTATGGAACCCGAAAGTCCATTGCCGCGCTTACCTGAGCCCGCCATTCAACCCTATTCTGTGCTAATGACATCCAACCATCCCTCGCAAATCCTACTTCTCTTAAATCTCTAATATTGTCTCCCCACCTACGTCTAGGTCTTCCAAGTGGTCTTTTCCCTTCGGGTCTCCCAGTCAATCTTTTTCAGATTTGTCTTTCCTCCCCCATGCGAGTAACATGTCCAGCCCATTTCATCCTCCGTGATTTAATTACCCTTACTATATCCGGTGACGAGTACAGGGTATGAAGCTCCTCGTTATACAGTTTTCTCCAGTCCCTATTATCATCTCTCGTAGGCCAAAATATTTCCTAAGCACCCTGTTTTCGATTGCTCTTCTTCTTCTTCTTCTTCTTCTTCTTCTTCTTGTTATAATTTTATGTGTTATTATTATTACATAATGGTTATTACATAATAGTAAAAATGGAATCTAGCAATTATGATTTTTTAAATAATAACTTACTTAAACCTACATCCTTTACCAGTTTATGCTAATACTTTTCTTTTATATACAAAGCGATATGCCTTAGTGAGTTAGGTAACCAAACGGGTTTTGTTAGAATTGATTGAAATTGTATAAGATATTGTAAGAAACATTACCTTTGTTTGAATTTTTTCTATGCTTTACTAAATCTTCTCTTGCAAGGCCTTATATCCGCCAAATATATTATTTTCAGTTGACAATTCCGTATGAGTCTTTTTTTCTTTTTATGTAACAACATTCGCTTCCCCAAGCCTGATATTATTTGCGAAACATGTTTGAACATTTGGTTCCTAGAGGGAAGAAATAATGCCGTAAGCGTACAACTAAATCCGGTAGATCTTGTGTGAAGTAAAACTTGCTCGAGGTGAATCGCTAGAAGCGAAACGATACTGGTAGGCAGCATTGTCTGCATCATGATATTTACCTGGGTGTTTAAGCCCTCGCAGGCGTGTACTGTATGTTCATGACGAGTGATTTCTCGTTCAACTCCATGCTAAATGTTAGGAATCGCCTTTAGCACAGTTGAAAAATGTATCGGTCACTGTGCTACCTTCGTCACAAAGCCACGTGGGTCTAAGATGAATTAACAACTACGAATTAGTTAGTGGAATTGTCGCCCAGAGAAATAGCGAAAACACCACTTAACACTATCAACTCCCAAGATCGTCGGCACCTGTCATCGATTTTGCAACCCAGTTTCTTTTATGGCACCATTCTCTATTTAACGAGTTCTCAACCAGATTATGAAAGAAATACTATATCACCTCCATACATGCTACTTCTTAGCAATACAATTTTGCATTTTCGTATTCATAGATCTACATCAATATTATTAATTTTCGCTGTTACACTACTGCTATTATTATTATTATTATTATTATTATTATTATTATTATTAGGTATTTTCTTTGTCTAGTGTCTTGCAGATTTGTCACTTCCTTTCGTATTATTAAATTATCTATCTTTAGCAAGGAAGACTGCCAATCTGTGCACAGTAACTGTTCCATGTCGTGGATAATAGTATTCCTGATTGCAAGCGCCTTAACTTTACGGCAACTTCTTCAGCACTCCAGTACTGTGCGTTGCATACATTTGCCTTAGTGTTTAAGATGGAAGCTGTGTGAACCAAGATAGTATAAACTGAAAACGTGAAAGAAACATTTGATTGCGTGCTGAAGGATCAATTTAAACTCGTTAAAGAGCACCAAACCTAAAGTAAAACTTCTGTGCAATATTTGTTTCATATTTAGTTACCAAGTTGCTCACTAAAATAAAATGTCAAGTAGCCCATATTCTAATGCAGATAATAAAATGTAAAAATCGAATGTTCTAATTTAGCACATAACCTGATATTTAAGGTCCAACTCATAAACCTAGAGCGTCTTCTAGCAATTGGAGCCGCATTAAGGAAATAAACCAGCTTTATATGATCAAGTATGGCCTATAGGCATTTTATAATAACAATGTTGGAGCAATTCTCCAACAGAACAATATATTTAATTGCTAAGAAATTGAGATATAGGCTACTAACTTAAACGAACAAATAGAAATATAAGTTGTATGATCATAAATTACAAAATTTTTAGTTACCACTATTAGCTCAATTAATTAAGATAAGTTAAAATCGCAATCAGTTCACAATAATTGCTAGTGCATGCGTATTATAAGACGCAAGTCACCTTGCATGTTAAATATATAAAACGAATAAAACTTAAAAATATAATTGAAAAAACTTTTCTTGAATCTACAAGTTTCGGACTCACTAGTGATAAAGCTGCTTGTCCTGTTTCTATTTCGGTGGATGCGATAGAACTGCAGTATATTCATATAAATATCAATATTGTCGACGTCTAATGCGTGAGAGAAAGGAAACATGAGAAATAAGAACGTTTGTAATGGTTGCATACTTAGTTACACCAAATAGGCTTACAACAAATACAGTCGTTACCGACAGTATACGGTTCATAAAAATTTTAATATGAAATACGTATACAAATTCTAACCATTCTACCACGCAGAAACCAAGCCAAACAACACAACATAATCAACTCAGCACTTTGTAGAAATAATATCTACAGGCATTGCAATCAGCTGTGTATGTCCCCCCATATTGATCCGACGAGGGGGCAAATGTTTATCCAGCCATCCATGAAAGGATAAATTAACTCAGTGATTTACCTTTATATATCCCGAGTTAAAAAAAAAAAAAACTTTTGCTGTCATTTTCATATTTACTCAGAAGGCAGACGTTTTGGAACTCGCCGTTAAACATTATCATCTTCCGCCGTCACGGTAACGGTTATAACTAGTTCAGTAGTACTGAATGTTTAATGCACCGCCAAATCAGGTTTGCATGGAAAATAAAATCAGGTAAACTGATATAACAAATTGCCAGAATGCTTTTGTTTAGTCAGTTATAATCGCAATTATGATATGGAGAGAATAAGTTATTTTTGTTATCGATTGGCGAGTTAAGCTGCGGATCGATTCATTATGTCGGTTGTCGACCAAGACCTAAGCTAACTTAGCTTAGCTTAGCTCACATACAGTGAGGGATTTCATATAAAGTTGTGCCGGATTTCATATGTAGTTTTGTCGGCACAACTACATATGAAATCCCGCACTGTATGTGAGCTAAGCTAAACTAACTTAGCTTAGCTCTTGGTCGACAACCGGCATTAAGCAGGGTTTACGGAAAAACAAAGGTCTAGTTTTAAAAAATCAGATTAAAATCGTCCAGCATCAGCATAGTCTATAGAACTATAGTCTACAGATTTGTGATATAATGACAATCGCAAACTCACAGAAAAAAAAAATGTCAAATTGGTTACCATCTCGGGCACCTCGCTCAGTTTACCGGTCTAGTTTGATAAGCGTATGTAAATGAATAGTGTTGTCATAGCAAACTGTACTGCAACTTCTAAAGCCGTATATGGAGATTCTAAAACAATATGTTGTCATGGTAACTGATTTGCATTTGATAAATTCTTTCTAATACTTTACCATAAAATAGGCACTAAATTGGGTATTACTCCGGTACCGGCCAACCGATTTGGTCCAATATCAATCGGGTTCTTCCCATGAACATTATAAATGCGTATATCAAGTTTCATTAAAATCCGATTAAGGGTATTTGAGTTACCGCGCGTGCAGACACTTGGATAGACGGACAGACATTTTCCCGTCCCCCACACAATCTCATAAACTACCATACTGGCACTTATTAAAGTGCTATGATGATTCTTAAAATGCTATGTTATGACTAGAGCCCGGATTTCCATGCAAATGCATGTTTTTATATACTTTGGTTACACTTCTCAAACTTTGTAGTTATTCATTACATGACTTATGGATTCCAAATAACCATATTTTTTCCGTGCATGTTTGCATATTTCGGCCTTTTTATGGCAAAATTCATGCATAATGCATGTTTTGGATTTTTTGGTTTAATGTAGCATATTCAGACGTTTTTAATGCATATAAACCCTCATTTTCTGGTTTTAGTGCATAATATCAAGTTACCATGCATAACTGTGCATATTATGAATGTGCCTCCATAAAATCTCGGCTTTTCAAAGAAACGTAAAAATGTTGTATTGTATTACCATTGTTATATTTTGATTGACTTGGCAACAGAGTTTGCACCTGCATTGATTTGAAAGTGCAAACTGCTGTTTACCCTAAATAAACAGTAATATAATACACCAGGCTGCAAAAGAAAATTCCGACTCGCCGACCCCCACCACCTTCCATTGAAAGAAAACTGCTAAACAGAATGTTCACTGCTTGAATTTGTCAGTCACTAGCCATTGTTGAAGACGTTGAATAATTAACTTTATAATCGTGTTGTGGAGAAATGGGTGTGACAGGGAAAAACTTAAGAAGGTACTTAGTTCAAATCCTGATCTTAAACTTCTGAAAACAGTGAAGGACGTATTGTGTGGAAAAAGTGTAAAATACATGGAATTCGATCTCACTCTCATTCAAATTTCTTCCCTTAATTGTTCCTTAACTAAACTTCTTCCCTGATACTTCTTGTGAACTAGAAAGATCCTTTTCTGCGTTCAAGAATGCCCAAACTGATAAATGCACGAGTTAAAGTGAGGAAAATTTGGAAAAACTCGTGGTGTATTGTTTTAAGAGGAATTGAAATATACTGCAGTAGGCTACAGTGAGGATTTTTGATAGTGCATGTTTCGCCCTTCATTGTGCATATTTGGAGATACAATAGTGCATGAATGCATGCATATTTTTAAGTTTGATAGTGCATGAAAATCCGGGCTTTAGTTATGACAGATCAAGTTAGCCTATATAGTTCTTTAAGTATTCTAAACGGTACTGTAAGCCCTATCTTGTTTTTCTGCTATCATAGGATATTCTTTTTTTATGTCCGTTAATAATTATTATGTCGAGTATTAAGATGAGTACGTTTAACCCTATCAGAGCTGAACTGTTATGGGTATTTAAGCAAACATCAAGTGAAATCATCAGTGAGCTTTAGGTTTGAAATCAGTGAAAATAAATATCACTGTTCCATAATAATGAAAGTGATATGCGGTTAAAAATCGTCACATTTTACATAAAACAGTATTCTATTATCCTGATAACTCTGTTTTAAACAATATTGTTCGAAGAAACGTATTTATACGTCGGTAGCAGTTAAATTAACCTTTATAATTTATGTATGTAGTGGTAAGTCTGGTTATTATTGGTACTCTGTGATAATAAATTTGAAGTTCATGCATGATATCTCATAAGTTATTTGACATTCTATATTTTAACAAATTTTATCATACTGAGAAGGAAATTCAGTTTGCTACAAGCAACAGAATTTTCTTGCCTTATTAAATATCCTGAATTCTGCGCTCAGCAACCTTTTTTTATCTTTATAAGATTTATAAGATAGGAATAAAACATTTAAATTAGTTTACTTAAGTTAGACATTTGAGTACATTAAAAGCAAAATTAGTTTTTGCTCAGTCCTCCTGTTGTCGTTGTGAGATAAGTGATGAAACAATGCAATTGTATTTAGCTTCCTAATGAAACAAAACGAACACTTTAAATAGGCGAGCTCGGAAGGCTTTAAAGTGGATATCGCAAGCATTACCATCCTTATAGTTTAAAAAGAGATATACTGATTTTATGAATTACTTTCTGATGCAAGTCTGTTTTGACGTGTCCAGAATAACTGGATACAACGTACTGCTCTTGGAGGTAGCCTATGACTTATAGATGAATTCCGTATGGAGGTAGGGTCTTCCGTCTAACTATGGTGTCGTCTGGCTCTGAATAACCTGGGATGTTCTTCAACACTTCAGTTTCAATATTAGGTCTACTTCATACTCCTAAAATATTAATTACCACTACTTTTTTTTTCAGTTTCGCTTAATCAGACTCATTTTCTAGCATAGCCGACATTGATGTGTGGCGGAGGGTTACCAATTATCCCGTATTTTTCGGGAAATCCCGCTTTGCCATTTAATTTGGATGAAAATCCCGGATTCCTTAATTCTGAAGATATATCCTAAATTGCAGAATTCCCACCAATCGTTCATTCTTTTAATTTTTGTTGTTACATTTACATAATCGCCATATGGTCATAAAAATCACTGTAGTCTCTCAAGTGTTAAACCCCTATCCTAATAATTTGTTATGCTGTATGAGTACAGGTAGTAAACTTTGGACCATCTATTGGCATTTATCCCTTATTTTCATTTCCGTTACACACTATTATCTAACTTATTATTTCCACTTTCAATAGTTGGCTTCCCTGTCTGGCCTTTGATAAAAAAAATTGATAGTAGCATACACACATAGATCAAATATTGAAATAATATTGCAATAATAAACAAATATACCGATTCAAACTCTGGAAGAACGTCAGGCACACAAAACCATCTTGGTTTAGTTTTGCCCTGGCTGAGTGGTAGAGAAGGCCTTATGGCCTTAACTCCGCCAGGTTAAATAAATAAATAAATAAATAAAATAAATAAATAAATAAACAACGAAGTAAGGTTACTTCCTCTTGATGTTTCTCATGTAGGCCTAAGGAAAAAAACAGTGCATAATACTTTTTCACCCGTACGAAGAACGGGTAACCGGCTACTATTTTATAATTGTTCACTCTATATGGGCAGATTTAAGCAAATTTTCCTCGATGACATGGACACAGCAGTTAACAGGCAAAAAAAAGTATGTGGAAGGATTTTTTATTTCATGTTCTCCCATATACGTAGTAGAAAAATAGGCATTGTTACCGTGACAAATTATATAAATCCAGTTATACCTGGAAAATACATTTCACGATGCGTAGAAACCGAAAAAAGGGTTTTTAGAATGACGTCTGTCTCTCTGTTTGCTCGTTTGTCTGTGGACAAGCACAGCGGGTAAACGGTTCATTGTATTTACTTCTTTTGAATTAAGGAATTTTTTGAATTGTGTCGAACCGCCCAGAATTTGGTTTTCATGGCTGAAATTTTAAGAGGACTTTTCATGAAAACATTTTTAAAAATTCTGATTTTTTAAACAAATGGCTCTAGCGATTTTAATAAAAATATAAAATCCTAAACTTCCATCTATCACTAGTGAAATGGCTATAGCCTATCCTTTTTTCTTTAAAATGAGTTGACTCGTATCCAACTAGGCTATCTCCATTACAATAAGCGGTGCTTGAAAACTTAGCCTAGTAAAGTTGTAGAGAAAATTAAAATGAACATTTTTCGTTAAACGAATTTTAAAATAAAATTAATAGATATCGAGATTAAAACGAAATAAATTACTTAAATGCAGAATATCAGAACATACATTAATCAAATGTGAATGGTGATCTGTTGTTTCCCATAGTAACAAGAATACTATAATCTACTTATTTTTGTGAAATGCAGTGTACCTGAGTCGTCAGGAGCACGCTGAAACGAATCAGAGCGAGGTAGTAGAACTATAGGCTAATAGGCAAGAGGCCCAGGGTCCAAATGAAATCTCGTGGCCGGCCAAATTGGCTTGGGGTTTTCACTAGTTTACTTTCCATAGCTCATCGCTAGGGGCCGTATTTTTTGGTAACAACGATAAGTGCGAAATTTTATAAAACAACCTCCCTTAGCTATATTTAGCTTTTATATGCTTAAAATAGCAATATGGACCAAATTGAATCCACGAAATATCGCGAAATTTACTCGCTTCCGCGAAATGTGTCTATAAGCGCGAAATATGTCCCTTCTGTCCGTAAAGTGAGAAATGAGCACGAAAATGTGCCTTAAAATTACAATATTGTGTTTTGGTGTAGTCTACTGTATTTTTTATTTCTTAGCAGCATGTTTTTTTCTGCTGTTTCTGTGACTGTCGAAGATTTACCGATATATCGTTATTTGTGATCAATTACAAAGATTGCAGAATTTACGCAAAGCTTGTCTGTAACCTGGTTTATACTGTTGAGTACACTCCTTTCCTGCTATCTCCTTGCCAAGTTAGCGATGCATATGATCGATTACAGCAGAAGAGTGTAGAATGTTTGTTACTTGTATTCAACAGATTTCGTCTTTTATCCACAGTGGTATGGTTGGCACTTCTGTTCGCAAATGGCTATCTGATGGTGTTTAGTAGAAATTGCGATAATATTTCCCAGTTAAGAGAATTAAGAGAAATTGTGCTATTTCTTATGCACGGTTCAATTGGTTTAATAACGAACTTAGGACATTGAGAAATACTGTTAACTCTTTGCATAATCTTCTAGAATGGTCCTTGCGATATGGTAGTATGACTGAAGAAGTTATGGCTCTGTACATCCATGCAAAAAATGTATACAAATTACGTTTACAAGAGACAAAGCTATCACATAATGCTGAATTTATTAATAACTCAACGAACAAATGCAAAGCTGCCTGGAAGATCATTAATAATGCTAGAAGCCCAAACAAGAATATACCTGATTCAGTATTAACTGCAAAAGAATTTAACGACTATTTTATAAACTCAGTTAAAATGATTAGGGAAAATACTGGTTGTTGCAATTCTACAAGTTTGAATCTCTTAAGAAATATCCAGATGCCACAGACATGTTTTAAATGGAAGTTAGTTTCTGAAGAAGATGTGCTCAATATTGTTAATGGTTTCAGTAACTCTAAGTCTAAAGATATTTACGACCTAAGCAGTGAATTCCTCAAACAGGTTATACCATATATTACTAAACCTTTAATGCAGTGTATTAACCAGTGTCTTCTTGTCGGAAAGTTTCCTCAGTCTCTGAAGAAATCTAAAACAGTTCCAATTTTTAAAGAAAGGTGACCAATCTAAAGTAGAAAATTACCGACCTATATCAATTGTGCCTATTTTTTCTAAAATAATAGAAACAGTCATGCATCGTCAGTTATCAGACTATTTTGAATCCAATGCATTATTTAGTACAGCTCAGTTTGGATTTAGGAGTGGGTTGTCAACAGTAGACGCTGTTGCTAGATTGGTATCATCAGCCATTCATGGTTTTGAAAATCATAGTAGTACTTCAGTTGTTTTGTGTGATTTGTCCAAGGCGTTTGATTGCGTCACTCATTCTATTTTAATTTCAAAATTGCATTATTATGGAGTTACTGGCACCGAATTATAACTTTTCTCTTCCTACTTGTTAAACCGTAGTCAAACTGTGTGCTTAAATGACAATTATTCTGAAGTTTTACCCGTTAACTGCGGTGTTCCACAAGGGTCTGTCTTAGGCCCTCTTTTGTTTCTGGTCATGGTGAATGATCTTCCTACCAATATTAGCTGCGATTCTGTGCTATTTGCTGATGATACCACTCTGCATCACACAAATAGTGAAAGCGATATATTAAACCAAATTATTTCTACTTCAATGGAAGAGAGCAAAATCTGGTACCTGAAAAATGATTTCTGTTTAAATATGAATAAAACACAACATATGTGCTTCTCTCTGTCTGGTGTTCAAGGTATCGATGATCAAAAAGAGGTCAGACTCTTAGGCATTACATTGGGTAGTAGACTGACATGGGCTCCTCATATTGATAATATCTGTGTTAGATTGTCTCGGGTGATCTATTTATTAAGACGACTAAAACGTCTTATACCATATGATTACTTAAAAAATGCATATTACGCCTTTTTCAATAGCATACTGGTTTATGGTATTTGCTTATGGGGCGATGGTGTAGGCATAGCCAATATTCTAGGATTGCAAAAGAAGGCTATTATGATATTATCAGGATCCTGTTATAATGCTCATTGTAGACCCCTCTTCATAGATCAGAAAATATTGACAGTTATAAACATTTATATATATCATTGTCTACTGCACATTAAGAAGAACGTAATCAGTTACCAAACTAGATCAGAACTTCATAGTTACCCAACAAGAATTAGTCATCACATTATCGAACCCCGGGTCAGGCAGACCAAATCCATGAAATGGTTTGAGTGCATGGCTGTCTCTATGTTCAATAAGCTTCCTTTAAATGTCCAGGGAACTAACTTTAGTGTTTTTAAGAAAAGTATGCATAAGTGGCTAATTGACAACCCTTTTTATGATATAAGGGAATATTTTGATAGAGTTGTAGACATACGCATATTTTAAGCTTTGTATTTATGTATCTTGAACTTTTATCTTTTTATAATCCATGTGGTTGTATCACGTTTTAATACAATGTAATCTGACACTGTCCATATCAACATATTGTTGCTCATGACAATAATAAATCAATCAATCAATCGTCATTATATTTGAACATTAACTCTAATCATGGCTAAATCGAAAGTTACTTCAGTTCATACAAAGGCAGAAGAATATAAAATGGGGGAGGGGTGTTAGTTCATGTAAATAAAGAAGCAAAGTTTATCATTACGCAATGTTCCCAATGTAGTATAAAGTAATTTATTTCACGAAATACCTACCGAAATAGAAGGAAGTTAACACCGAAATCAGCCATTTTATTTCACCAATAAATCAGGGCCCTACTCATCGCCGATATTTCACCGGATATTATAATTTATAATGTGTTGCGAATGTCAGCAAAGAAGACATCACTAAACAATTGAAACATTTACACAAGAATGTATTATTACAAGAGACTACTGGTACACGTAAAAATTCTAAACACGTGATATGACCTAGCCTATATGCAGTTAAAGCATTAAAAATAAGCGAATTAATAATTATAATAACTATAGTAATGTTATTAATAAATAAAATAAGCTTAAATGTAGATTAGACCTACTGTATTTCCTTGAACAAGCCTGATTTAAAAAGAAATGTATTAAGATATTGTACTACATAAGTCCATAAAACATCAACAAATAAAATAGCAATAATTAAAGTGGACTTAAGTCATATATTATATCGATTTTGTTTAATTTGCATGCTCTATTATGATTTATGTACGGTACTTGACGTAGGAAATTTGAATCTAATGAATAGGCGGAACAATCATCTATTTAGTTAAGATGTGTGATGCTACGATTGAAATATTAATGTATATATATATATATATATATATATATATATATATATATATATATATATATATGCAAAATTCGGTAAGATCTTTAAATCTATTTAACCTGGAGGATATAGCCTACATTGATTGTTGATTGGTACATACTGGTTTCTTTCGTCAACCTCGGAACCTTAATAATACAATTCTTAACACGTTTATGTGAGAAAGTTTGTGTAACATATATTGCACAGTTTTTGTTAATTTTTTATGAAGAGCAGATCTTAGATTTTTTGGAACTGAGGTCTACAGTTCACAGAACTACTTATTAAGTGCCAGTATGGTACTTTATGAGATTGTGTGGGGGACGAAAAATGTCTGTCCGTCTGTCCGTCCGTCCGTCCGTCCGTGTGTCTGTACGCGCTCTAACTCAAATACGCTTTATCGAATTTTGATGAAACTTGGTATACGCGTTTATAATGTCAATGGGAAGAACCCTATTGAAATTGGACCAAATCGGTTCACCGGTACCGGAGTAAAACCCAATTTAGTGTCTATTTTAAAGGTGCCATAACTCGCAAATGCTTTATCGGATTTTCATAAAACTTGGAATACCTATTTATAATGTCCATGGGAAGACGTCTGTTGATATTGGACCAAATCGGTTGACCGGTACCGAAATAAAACCCAATTTAGTGCCTTTTTATGGTATCACATAAGGAAAGGCGCGGTAACTCAAATACGCTTTATCGGATTTTCATGAAACTTCGTATACTCATTTATAACGATAATAGCAATAAGCCTATTGAATTTGGTCCTAATCGGTTGAGCAGTACCGAAATAAAGAGTAATTAACAGTCACATTTAGGATAATATTTTGTTCAATTCGAAGCATTTTAATTGACTCGCGGCCAACCAATCAGCGCGCTCGTATAAAGCCTCTTTCAGTTGCCATGGACAGTTGACATCTACATGAAAAACAAATGTTCCCATATGTTCGATTATAGATGAAATGCTGTTGTAAAATGACTAATTATTTTGCTAAAATTGATTACAATTAAATTAAAGCATTGAATTTTACTTCAGCCTATGTCAGATTAATAATTCCTGACCTCTTAATAAATAAAACCATTCGCAGTGTGGTTTGGTCTTGGGGTAAGATGCTTGTCTAGTATTCAAGAGATATCACGTTCGAGTCCACCCTAAAGCAAATTTTTTAATTTTTTTATTATCAATTGTGTTAAATTGAGCCTATTCCATTCTTGTGTTCTATTTTGTCAATGTGCTTAAATAAGTATTACATTTTTCTTTAAAAAAAAAAACTGGAAATTCATTGTCTTTCATTGACCTACAACATAATCCTAAAGAATGATAACATAAGCCTATAAATGTTATTTCACGAACAGAAACTAGCTTTAAAGTTATTGCGTTGCGTTAAAATTGCATAAGCCTATACTCAGAACAAAACTGCATACCGCTAGGTGGAACTATCCTCTTCTTATTGGCTTACTGTACTATTTCATAGTCAATGCATTTTGTAAAATGTTTACATATTTTAAGAATTAGTATATCAGCGTATACCAATAGTAATTAAGGTTAAGCATCAAACTTTAGACCTTTGTTCTTCCGTAAGCCCTGCTTAATGAATCGATCTGGAGTTTAACTCGGAGATCTATTAAAAAAAAAATATATATTTTCTGTATATCATAACTGCAATTATAACTGATTAAAAAAGCATACTGGCACTTTGTTATATCAGTTTACCTGATTTTATTACTTCTTAACTTCATAGATTTTATATGGTTGTTTTTGATCCATTGTCGATTCTTTAAATTACATCTTGTTTATTTACTTGATTAATGGCCGGTTTCTATAAACTCGCGAATTACCTATGGGTAAATTATCCAATGGACAGAATTTACACAAAAATGACACCACACAAACACAAATAATTTAAAGAAAGCAATCACATACACTTGTGGCGAGTTTCTAGATAAATGTCCTCTGGGTAAATATGAAAATGACAGAAAAAATGTTCCTACAAACTCAGGTTAGATCTTTCCAAGGGTAAATCTTCGGGTTAATTTATCCTTTCATGGATGGCTGGATAAAATTTAACCTTTCATAGGATCAATAGTAATATTTAAACAATGAGAATCAAAGCCTTCTGAATTAAATTAACTGTACAACTCCAAGGCCTTGCTCATTATATCATTGTAGGTTAAATGGAACTAATTTGTCCATGGATAATTTACCCATAGGTAATTCACAAGTTTATAGAAACCGGGCATAAATTTTTTAAATAGGGCCTAACTTACATTATTTTTGTAGGTAAAAGTAAAGTGTTCCCTATACATGCCATGGAGGCCCAGAGGGTTCCAGGAGGTTGAGGCTCCCCTTTTTTGGACATTCGGCACGGGAATGTGGTAAGGCTGTCAGCCTTATGCACCGTCCGCCTTTACCCCCAGGATTGTTCCTGGTACTCATTTCTGTTAGAGGCTGAGTCGACCCCAGGGCTATTGTGCCACCAGAAGGATTAGGCAGGTTGAAAAACTCAACGATCTCATCGGGAATCGAACCCGCGACCTTCCGGTTTGTAGCGCAGCACCTCAACCACCATGCTACTGCATACTTCGTATTTTTGTAGGTCCTAGTGGATATATATACACATTATAAAAATAAACTTTTTTTAAAATAAATACTTTTTTTCTGACTCCCGATAACGTTTTTATCCTCGATATTTGAAACGTGTCGTATTTTTTAATCCTAGGGGAAAGAAATAGTGTTAGTGGGCACACAATTTCTATCTTGTCGTTGTTAGTTAGGTTTCATACGCCCGAGGAAAGAAGCCCGAAGGAAGAGGGAGTGACATTGCAATAGCATGCTATATCTACCTACATTTTGTAGGCCTACAAATCAAGAAGAGATGTTTTTAAAACGAATCAGTTCACGTTCAATTCCACAATCAACGCGACGCTACGCCTCTGGCACAATTGGAAATATTCAAGTCACCGAACTTCCTCCATCACAATGCCGAATAGAACAGAAAGGGTTTTGTTCGACTGTTCCATTCATACGCTGCGTGTTTGGAACTGATCATGATCAGTAACGTTTAGCATTCCTCTGATATAGACCAATCACGATCGTTTATCTTATAATATCCTTGCTATCCTGTCTCCTCTATAGAATTCTTCACTCTTCCTGTCCTCATTATCTGTCATCACGCTTTCAAACTCTTTCATCTAATCATAACATAAACACCCGGTCTAGGCACGATCATATTCTTGCGATAGGCTACCTAAGCATCATACATATCTTTACTCATCATCAGGGCCCGGATTCTGATGACCTAAAATTATTTGAAAAATGACCTATAATATGACCCTAAATTTTAAAGAAAATGACTTAATAATTATAAAAAAGACCTAAAAACTGATATTTTATAAAAAATTATTATTGTACACACAAAGTTATAGGCTAGTTGTGGATGTTCTTTTCTCACGGAAATTTATACTGGCGAGTCAAAATTCGGCATTTCCTTTTGTGGTCTGCTGGATTATATTGTTCTTTAATTGAGGGTAAACAGTAGTTTGCACTCTGAAATCCAAGCAGGTGGCAGATTCTGGTGCCAAGTCAATCTAATAACAATAGTATTGTAATACAAAATTTTGACGTTACTTTGATTATAATTTCCGACTGAGACATGACAACACTTAACGCCGAATTTTTCCTTCTTGCAATTAAACAAACAACACTTCAAAGACAGCACGGCTAGCGACGAAAAAAGTTAATACACTCAATGTAAATACTGTACATGAAACTGACTAAATAAGGACGCAAATGACACGAAAATGACAAAATAATGACCTAAAATTGAAATAAATTCCCTAATAATATAAAATTGCATAAAATGACAAAAAATGACATAATAAAAATGTATTTCTATAATCTAGGGGTCATGATTAGGATTTATCTACAAGTTGGCAATCTCTATGCATCATCAATAAAAAGATGACATGTCATTAGAATCCGGGCCCTGCTCATCATCCTTTCCTACTTCAGTCATCCGAATGCGGAATTCTTTACCATCTCACATCAAGGATTGCCGGTCACTGTCAACCTTCAAATCGCAGTTAATAGCACATATACATAGTACTTAAGTGTATTTTTTCATATCCTTTATTAATTAGGTTTATATCAATTAATGCTATTGTATAATTTAATTGTATTTATTCACTTAATTTCTTTAATATCATTTAGTGTGCCATTTAGTGTGTTATGATGTGTCATTTAATGTATTTTGTGTTATTTATTGTGTTGTATTGGAACAACTAATGTACTATTAGTTCCTGGTGAGGTGGAAGAAAAGACCTTATGGTCTTAACTTTCTCCAGGCTAAATAAAACTATTATTATTATTATTATTATTAATAAGGATATAATTTTATCTGATAAAACGCCAGCTCGTTACTAGACACCTAAGGCATCAACGTGCGGTGATTAATACTTCACATGCTGCCAGTGAAACTTGAAATAATATAAATGAAACCTCAATTGACTAAATATAGCCCTAACATACTTATTGTAAACTAGGGCTCACTCAATGGAGATTAAATAAAATCAGGTAAACTGATATAACAAAGTGCCAATATGTTTTTGTTGAATCAATTATAATTGCAATTATGATATGCAGAAAATAAGTTTTTCTAATCAGATTAAAATCGACCAGCGCCAGCAGAACTACAGATTTGTGATACCTTGACAATCGCGCACTCAGATAAAAATACAAAATAAATTAAAACAAATCCATGTCAAATCAGTCGGCTCCGGGATTTTATATGGGGACCTCCAGAATACGAATCCAAGGCGTTACCATTTGGCCAACTCAGTCAGTTCGACGGTGTTGTTTCATAAGCATAAGTTAAGGAATAGTGTTAACTGTCAAATTATACCGGTAGACAAAAATTAAAAAAAAAAATGTGACCTTTAATTGGTCGTTACTCTGGTACCGGTCAACCGATTAGGTCAAACATTAATAGGCTTCTGCCATGGATGTTATAAATGAGTATACCAAGTTTCATAAAAATCCGTTAAAGCATATTTGAGTTATGGGGCCTTTTGTTATATAATACCATACAAATTCACTAAATTGAGCATTATTCCGGTACCGGCCAACCGATTTGGTCCATGTCAACAGACGTCATTCCATGGAGATTATAAATGTGTATACCAAGTTTCATGAAAATCCGATAAAGCGTATTTGAGTTATAGCTCTTTTAAATAAAAACACTAAATTGGGCTTGACGCCGGTACCGGTGAACCGATTTGGTTCAATAACAATAGAATTCTTCCCATGGACATTATAAATGCACGAAAAGCTTCAAAAAAGTAATTATTTAAAGAATAGAAAGACACACGGAGAATTCATCCTTAAGGCCGAATTCGACATCGCAAGGATGTTAATGGTGCATATAAATATTTCGACTGCTAGTACGATATTTGTTGTATGTTTTTAAATTTATTTACTATGTAACGCATCGCATCGCCCACTATTTTGTATCAAAACACTGCATAACTTCTGTTTACACACCCAAATCTTAAATCTATCCTAATATTGTCCTCCCACCTACGTCTAGGTCTTCCAAGTGGTATTTTCCCTTCGAGTCTCCCCATCAATATGTTTGAGATGTCTTTCCTCCCTCATGCGCTCAACATGTCCAGCCCATTTCATCCTCCGTGATTTAATTACCCCTACTGTATCCGGTGACGGGTATTGGTTATGAAGCTTGTCATTATGCAGTTTTCTCCAGTCCCCATTTTCATCTCGCTTAGGCCCCTAATATTTTCCTAAGCACCCTGTTTTCGAATACTCTCAGATTATGTTCTTCCCGCCCGAAGAGTAAGTGACCGTGTCTCACATCCATATAATGCAACAGGCAAGACAGTTGTCTTATAAATTTTTATTTTTAGATTTCTGGACAGGCTATTACGTGATAAAAAGACGAGTCCTATATACAAATGAACTTGTTAAAATGATAAAAGCATAAACTTACAGTTGTCAAAGCTTAAAAATACAGTTGCAAGATGGAATGATAATTCTACAGTTTCCACAGTTGTCAGATGCCTCCTACGATATGTTTCTTGATAAAATCCTTTTGTTAATCCTGGCATTATTATGGCAAATTTATTTCAGAAGTTCTAAGGGCATCGTAGGTTTAAGATTATAATTGTAACTTATTAATATTTCCACTAGAGATGTTGGTTGGAATTAATTTATTTTTAAAGTTAGCATTGTTATATCCTATGTACTAGAAATAACTCCCTGCATCTAGCAATTTGATTCTTCTACGTTATTAAGTGCCAGTATGGTACTTTATGAGATTGTGTGTGGGGACGAAAAAATGTGTGTCCGTCCGTGTCCCTGTACGCGCCATAACTCAAATACGCTTTTTCGGATTTTCATGAAACTTTGAAAACACATTTATAATGTCCATGGGAAAAACCCTATTGATATTGAACCAAATCGGTTCACCGGTACCGGAGTAATGCCCAATTTAGTGCATATTTTCATAGATTATATTAGAAAGGCGCCATAACTCAAATACGATGTATCGGATTTATATGAAACTTGGTATACGCATTTATGACGTCCATGAGAAGTATCCTATTTCATTTGAACCTAATCTGTTGACCGGTACCGGAGTAAAACCCAATTTAGTGTATATTTTAAAGGCGCAATAACTCAAATACGCTTTATCGGATTTTTATGAAACTTCGTATACACATTTATAATGTCCATGGGAAAACATCTATTGATATTCGACTAAATCGGTTGGCCAGTACCGGAATAATGCCCAATTTAGTGACTTTTATGTTAATATATAAGAAGTCGCGATAACTCAAATATGCTTTATTGGATTTTCCTGAAACTTTGTATACCCATTTATAATGTACATGGAAATACGTCTACAGATATTGGACGAAATCGGTAGACCGGTACTGGAGTAATACCCAATTTAGTGTCTATTTTAAAGACGCGGTAACTCAAATACGCTTTACCGGATTTTTATGAAACTTGGTATACACATTTATAATATCCATTGGAAGATGTGTATAGATATTGGATAAAATCGGTTGACCTGTTTCGGAGTAATGTTCAATTTAGTGCCTATTTTATGGGAATATACGTATTCGAAAGAATTTATGAAATGCAAATAAGTTATCATGACAACATAGTCAATTGTTTTACCGTCATCTTATAAGGCTTTGGCAATTAAAATACAGTTAGCTATGACAAATAACACTATTGCTTTACATGCACTTATCCAACTAGACCGTTAAACTGACCCAGGTGGCTGAGATGGTAACGTCTTGGCCTCAAATTCTGGACTTCCATGGTTCAAATCCCGAAACCGGCCAATTTAACTTTCTTTTGTATTCTGCAAATCATAATTGCAATCATAACTGATTAAACAAAAACATACTGACAATTTGTTAGATCAGTTTGCCTGATTTTATTATTCTATGAATATTAATATTCTAAGTAGGATATAGATAGAAATCAAACTGGCAGAATGATTTAATATTGGTACGACTTTGTTGTAAACGGTGATCAGCAGGGCTAGGATTTCTATGTAAATACATATTTGTTTTTTTATTAGCCTACATGCATTCCTAGGATTGCTGATCAGTATTATATACTTTTACAGAGTTATACTATCCGACGTTTTGATCAATGATTCTGTTCTGGAGTGGATTTCAAAGGCAGAACATCTTCCAAACGATAAAATAATAAGCTTATATAGAGTAATATTATGGTTGAAAATTTTGACTCTTGCCGTAATTTAGGTGTCACCTAGAAGTCAGTTTAACAACGAAGCTAATTCATGACACTAAAATAAAAGAACTTCCACATTCATCAACCTATTTCTTTATTTTAAGGTGTACAATTTTGATAGAAACTCTACAAAAATTTGAAAACTGTTTGGTTAAGAGCCTTTGTTGTTGGAACCGTATTTGGAAACTGAAGATTTTTCTAAAATTCTTATAGCAACTCCATAATGGTCTATTCTGAGCTGGTATCTCCTTCGCTGCTTACTCCTCTCTATCATGAGCTGCTACCTCCTCCGCTGCTCTATCATGAGCTGCTGTCTCCTCCGCTGGTCTATCATGAGCTGCTATCTCCTCCGCTGCTCTATCATGAGCTCCTACCTCCTACGCTGTTCTATCATGAGCTGCTATCTCCCCGCTGCTGTAGAATGAGCTGCTATCTCTCCCGCTCCTGTAGAATGAGCTGCTATTTCTTCCACTGCTCTACCATGAGCTGCTACCTCCTCCGCTGCTCTATCATGAGCTGCTATCTCCTCCGCTGCTCTATCATAAGCTGCTATCTCCTCCGCTGCTCTGCCATGAGCTGCTACATCCTCCGCTGCTCTATCATGAGCTGCTATCTCCTCCGCTGCTCTATCATGAGCTGCTATCTCCTCCGCTGCTCTGCCATGAGCTGCTACATCCTCCCCTGCTCTATCATGAGCTGCTATCTCCTCCGCTGCTCTATCATGAGCTGCTATCTCCACCGCTGCTCTATCATGAGCTGCTGTCTCCTCCGCTGCTCTATCATGAGCTGCAATCTTCTCCGCTGCTCTATCATGAGCTGCTATCTCCTCCGCTGCTCTATCATGAGCTGCTATATCCTCCGCTGTTCTACCATGAGCTGTAAACACCTCCGCTGCTGTATTATGAGATGCTATCTCCTCCGCTGCTCTATCACAGGCTGCTATCTCCTCCGCTGCTCCAACATGAGCTGCTATCTCCTCCGCTGCTCTATCATGAGCTACTAACTCCTCCGCTGCTCTATCTTGAGCTGCTATCTCCTCCGCTGGTCTACCATGAGCAGATACCTCCTGCGCTGCTCTACAATGAGCTGCTTCCTCATCCGCTGCTCTATCATGAGCTGCTACCACCTAAGCTGCTACCACCTAAGCTGCTCTATCATGAGCTGCTATGTCCTCCGCTGCTGTATCATGAGCTGCTATCTCCTCCGATGCTCCATCATGAGCTGCTATCTCCTCTGCTGCTGTATCATAAGCTGCTATCTACTCCGCTGCTCTATCATAAGCTGTTATCTCCTCCGCTGCTCCATAATGAGCTGCTGTCTCCTCCACTGCTCTATCATGAGCTGCTATCTCCTCCATAGCTCTACCATAAGCTGTTAACACCTCCGCTGCTGAATCTTGAGATGCTATCTCCTCCGCTGCTCTATCACGAGCTGCTATCTCCTCCGCTGCTTTATCACGAGCTGCTATCTCCTCCGCTGGTCTATCATGAGCTGTTATCTCCTCCGCTGATCTACCATGAGCTGATACTTCCTCCGCTGATCTACCATGAGCTGCTACCTCCTCCGCTGCTCTATCATGAGCTGCTACCTAATACGCTGATCTATCATGAGCTGCTATCTCCTCCGCTGCTGTATCATGAGCTGCTATCTCCTCCGCTGCTGTATCATGAGCTGCTATCTCCTCCGCTGCTCTATCATGAGCTGTTATCTCCTCCGCTGCTCTATAATAAGCTGCTATCTCCTCCGTTTCTCTATCATAATCTGCTATCTCCTCCGCTGCTCCAACATGAACTGCTATCTCCTCCGCTACTCTATCATGAGCTGCTATCTCCTCCGCTGATCTATCATGAGCTGCTGTCTCCTCCGCTGCTCTGGCATGAGCTGATATCACCTCCGCTGCTCTATCATGAGCTGCTATATCCTACGCTGTTCTACCATGAGCTGTTATCACCTCCGCTGCTGTATCATGAGATGCTATCTCCTAGGCTGCTCTATCACGAGCTGCTATCTCATCCGCTGCTCTATCACGAGCTGCTATCTCCTCCGCTGCTCTATCATGAGCTGCTATCTCCTCCGCTGATCTACCATGAGCTGATACCTCGTCCGCTGCTCTACCATGGGCTGCTACCTCCTCCTCTGCTCTATCATGAGCTACTACCTCCTACGCTGCTCTATCATGAGCTGCTAGCTCCTCCGCTGCTGTATCATGAGCTGCTATCTCCTCCACTGGTGTATCATGAGCTGCTATCTCCTCCGCTGCTCCATCATGAGCTGCTATCTCCTCCGCTGCTATATAATGAGCTGCTATCTCCTCCGCTGCTCCATCATAATCTGGTATCTCCTCCGCTTCTCCAACATGAGCTGCTATCTCCTCCGCTGCTCTATCATGAGCTGCAATCTCCTCCGCTGCTCTATCATGAGCTGCTGTCTCCTCCGCTGCTTTAGCATGAGCTGATATCTCCTCCGCTGCTCTATCATGAGCTGCTATATCCTCTTCTGCTCTACCATGAGCTGTTATCACCTCCGCTGCTGTATCATGAGATGCTATCTCCTCCGCTGCTCTATCACGAGCTGCTATCTCCTCCGCTGCTCCATAATGAGCTGCTATCTCCTCAATTGCTCTATCATGAACTACTACCTCCTCCGCTGCTCTATCTTGAGCTGCTATCTACTCCGCTGCTCTATCATGAGCTGCTACCTCCTACGCTGCTCTATCATGAGCTGCTATCTCCTCCGCTGCTCTATCATGAGCTGCTATCTCCTCCGCTGCTGTATCATGAGCTGCTATCTCCTCCGCTGCTCTATCATGAGCTGCTATATCCTCCGCTGCTCTATCATGAGCTGCTGTCTCCTCCGCTGCTCTATCATGATCTGCAATCTTCTCCGCTG
This sequence comes from Ectobius pallidus, assembly GCA_964059195.1. NCBI lineage: Eukaryota > Metazoa > Arthropoda > Insecta > Blattodea > Ectobiidae > Ectobius > Ectobius pallidus. The sequence continues at coordinate 80,108,838 of CAXKWD010000006.1, forward strand.
CTCTATCATGAGCTGCTATCTCCTCCGCTGCTCTATCATGAGCTGCTATATCCTCCGCTGATCTACCATGAGCTGTTAGCACCTCCGCTGCTGTATCATGAGATGCTACCTCCTCCGCTGCTCTATCACAAGCTGCTATCTCCTCCGCTGCTCCAACATGAGCTGCTATCTCCTCCGCTGCTCTGTCATTAGCTACTAACTCCTCCGCTGCTCTATCTTGAGCTGCTATCTCCTCCGCTGGTCTACCATGAGCAGCAACCTCCTGCGCTGCTCTACAATGAGCTGCTTCCTCATCCGCTGCTCTATCATGAGCTGCTACCTCCTAAGCTGCTCTATCATGAACTGCTATGTCCTCCGCTGCTGTATCATAAGATGCTATCTCCTCCGCTGCTGTATCATGAGCTGCTATCTTTACCACTGCCGTATCATGAGCTGCTATCTCCTCCGCTGCTCTATCATGAGCTGCTATCTCCTCCGCTGCTGTATCATGAGCTGCTATCTCCTCCGCTGCTCTATCATAAGCTGCTATCTCCTCCGCTGCTCCAACATGAGTTGCTATCTCCTCCGCTGCTCTATCATGAGCTGCTATCTCCTCCGCTGCTCTATCATGAGCTGCTATATCCTCCGCTGCTCTATCATGAGCTGCTGTCTCCTCCGCAGCTCCATCATGATCTGCAATCTTCTCCGCTGCTCTATCATGAGCTGCTATCTCCTCCGCTGCTCTATCATGAGCTGCTATATCCTCCGCTGTTCTACCATGAGCTGTTAGCACCTCCGCTGCTGTATCATGAGATGCTACCTCCTCCGCTGCTCTTTCACAAGCTGCTATCTCCTCCGCTGCTCCAACATGAGCTGCTATCTCCTCCGCTGCTCTGTCATTAGCTACTAACTCCTCCGCTGCTCTATCTTGAGCTGCTATCTCCTCCGCTGGTCTACCATGAGCAGCAACCTCCTGCGCTGCTCTACAATGAGCTGCTTCCTCATCCGCTGCTCTATCATGAGCTGCTACCTCCTAAGCTGCTCTATCATGAACTGCTATGTCCTCCGCTGCTGTATCATAAGCTGCTATCTCATCCGCTGCTGTATCATGAGCTGCAATCTCCTCCGATGCTCCATCATGAGCTGCTATCTTCTCTGCTGCTGTATCATAAGCTGCTATCTACTCCGCTGCTCTATCACAAGCTGTTATCTCCTCCGCTGCTCCATCATGAGCTGCTATCTCCTCCACTGCTCTATCATGAGCTGCTATCTCCTCCGCTGCTCTATCATGAGCTGCTATCTCCTCCGCTGCTCTATCATGAGCTGCTATCTCCTCCATAGCTCTACCATAAGCTGTTAACACCTCCGCTGCTGTATCTTGAGATGCTATCTCCTCCGCTGCTCTATCACGAGCTGCTATCTCCTCCGCTGCTCTATCACGAGCTGCTATCTCCTCCGCTGGTCTATCATGAGCTGCTATCTCCTCCGCTGATCTACCACGAGCTGATACTTCCTCCGCTGATCTACCATGAGCTGCTACCACCTCCGCTGCTCTATCATGAGCTGCTACCTCCTACGCTGCTCTATCATGAGCTGCTACCTCCTACGCTGCTCTATCATGAGCTGCTACCTCCTACGCTGCTCTATCATGAGCGGCTATCTCCTCCGCTGCTGTATCATGAGCTGCTATCTCCTCCGCTGATGTATCATGAGCTGCTATCTTCTCCGCTGCTCTATCATGAGCTGCTATCTCCTCCGCTGCTCTATAATAAGCTGCTATCTCCTCCGCTTCTCTATCATAATCTGCTATCTCCTCCGCTGCTCCAACATGAGTTGCTATCTCCTCCGCTACTCTATCATGAGCTGCTATCTCCTCCGCTGCTCTATCATGAGCTGCTGTCTCCCCCGCTGCTCTGGCATGAGCTGATATCTCCTCCGCTGCTCTATCATGAGCTGCTATATCCTCCGCTGCTCTATCATGAGCTGCTATCTCCTCCGCTGCTCTATCATGAGCTGCTTTCTCCCCGCTGCTCCATCATGAGCTGCTATCTCCTCTGCTGCTCTATCATGAGCTGCTACCTCCTACGCTGCTCTATCATGAGCTGCTATCTCCTCCGCTGCTGTATCATGAGCTGCTACCTCCTAAGCTGCTCTATCATGAACTGCTATGTCCTCCGCTGCTGTATCATAAGCTGCTATCTCCTCCGCTGCTGTATCATGAGCTGCTATCTTTTCCACTGCCGTATCATGAGCTGCTATCTCCTCCGCTGATGTATCATGAGCTGCTATCTTCTCCGCTGCTCTATCATGAGCTGCTATCTCCTCCGCTGCTCTATAATAAGCTGCTATCTCCTCCGCTGCTCTATCATGAGCTGCTATCTCCTCCGCTGCTGTATCATGAGCTGCTATCTCCTCCGCTGCTCTATCATAAGCTGCTATCTCCTCCGCTGCTCAAACATGAGCTGCTATCTCCTCCGCTCCTCTATCATGAGCTGCTATCTCCTCCGCTGCTCTATCATGAGCTGCTATATCCTCCGCTGCTCTATCATGAGCTGCTGTCTCCTCCGCTGCTCCATCATGATCTGCAATCTTCTCCGCTGCTCTATCATGAGCTGCTATCTCCTCCGCTGCTCTATCATGAGCTGCTATATCCTCCGCTGTTCTACCATGAGCTGTTAGCACCTCCGCTGCTGTATCATGAGATGCTACCTCCTCCGCTGCTCTATCACAAGCTGCTATCTCCTCCGCTGCTCCAACATGAGCTGCTATCTCCTCCGCTGCTCTGTCATTAGCTACTAACTCCTCCGCTGCTCTATCTTGAGCTGCTATCTCCTCCGCTGGTCTACCATGAGCAGCAACCCCCTGCGCTGCTCTACAATGAGCTGCTTCCTCATCCGCTGCTCTATCATGAGCTGCTATCTCCTAAGCTGCTCTATCATGAACTGCTATGTCCTCCGCTGCTGTATCATAAGTTGCTATCTCATCCGCTGCTGTATCATGAGCTGCTATCTCCTCCACTGGTGTATCATGAGCTGCTATCTCCTCCGCAGCTCCATCATGAGCTGCTATCTCCTCCGCTGCTATATAATGAGCTGCTATCTCCTCCGCTGCTCCATCATAATCTGCTATCTCCTCCGCTTCTCCAACATGAGCTGCTATCTCCTCCGCTGCTCTATCATGAGCTGCAATCTCCTCCGCTGCTCTATCATGAGCTGCTGTCTCCTCCGCTGCTTTAGCATGAGCTGATATCTCCTCCGCTGCTCTATCATGAGCTGCTATATCCTCTTCTGCTCTACCATGAGCTGTTATCACCTCCGCTGCTCTATCATGAGCTGCTATCTCCTCCGCTGCTCTATAATAAGCTGCTATCTCCTCCGCTTCTCTATCATAATCTGCTATCTCCTCCGCTGCTCCAACATGAGTTGCTATCTCCTCCGCTACTCTATCATGAGCTGCTATCTCCTCCGCTGCTCTATCATGAGCTGCTGTCTCCCCCGCTGCTCTGGCATGAGCTGATATCTCCTCCGCTGCTCTATCATGAGCTGCTATATCCTCCGCTGCTCTATCATGAGCTGCTATCTCCTCCGCTGCTCTATCATGAGCTGCTTTCTCCCCGCTGCTCCATCATGAGCTGCTATCTCCTCTGCTGCTCTATCATGAGCTGCTACCTCCTACGCTGCTCTATCATGAGCTGCTATCTCCTCCGCTGCTGTATCATGAGCTGCTACCTCCTAAGCTGCTCTATCATGAACTGCTATGTCCTCCGCTGCTGTATCATAAGCTGCTATCTCCTCCGCTGCTGTATCATGAGCTGCTATCTTTTCCACTGCCGTATCATGAGCTGCTATCTCCTCCGCTGATGTATCATGAGCTGCTATCTTCTCCGCTGCTCTATCATGAGCTGCTATCTCCTCCGCTGCTCTATAATAAGCTGCTATCTCCTCCGCTGCTCTATCATGAGCTGCTATCTCCTCCGCTGCTGTATCATGAGCTGCTATCTCCTCCGCTGCTCTATCATAAGCTGCTATCTCCTCCGCTGCTCAAACATGAGCTGCTATCTCCTCCGCTCCTCTATCATGAGCTGCTATCTCCTCCGCTGCTCTATCATGAGCTGCTATATCCTCCGCTGCTCTATCATGAGCTGCTGTCTCCTCCGCTGCTCCATCATGATCTGCAATCTTCTCCGCTGCTCTATCATGAGCTGCTATCTCCTCCGCTGCTCTATCATGAGCTGCTATATCCTCCGCTGTTCTACCATGAGCTGTTAGCACCTCCGCTGCTGTATCATGAGATGCTACCTCCTCCGCTGCTCTATCACAAGCTGCTATCTCCTCCGCTGCTCCAACATGAGCTGCTATCTCCTCCGCTGCTCTGTCATTAGCTACTAACTCCTCCGCTGCTCTATCTTGAGCTGCTATCTCCTCCGCTGGTCTACCATGAGCAGCAACCCCCTGCGCTGCTCTACAATGAGCTGCTTCCTCATCCGCTGCTCTATCATGAGCTGCTATCTCCTAAGCTGCTCTATCATGAACTGCTATGTCCTCCGCTGCTGTATCATAAGTTGCTATCTCATCCGCTGCTGTATCATGAGCTGCTATCTCCTCCACTGGTGTATCATGAGCTGCTATCTCCTCCGCAGCTCCATCATGAGCTGCTATCTCCTCCGCTGCTATATAATGAGCTGCTATCTCCTCCGCTGCTCCATCATAATCTGCTATCTCCTCCGCTTCTCCAACATGAGCTGCTATCTCCTCCGCTGCTCTATCATGAGCTGCAATCTCCTCCGCTGCTCTATCATGAGCTGCTGTCTCCTCCGCTGCTTTAGCATGAGCTGATATCTCCTCCGCTGCTCTATCATGAGCTGCTATATCCTCTTCTGCTCTACCATGAGCTGTTATCACCTCCGCTGCTGTATCATGAGATGCTATCTCCTCCGCTGCTCTATCACGAGCTGCTATCTCCTCCGCTGCTCCATAATGAGCTGCTATCTCCTCAATTGCTCTATCATGAACTACTACCTCCTCCGCTGCTCTATCTTGAGCTGCTATCTACTCCGCTGCTCTATCATGAGCTGCTACCTCCTACGCTGCTCTATCATGAGCTGCTATCTCCTCCGCTGCTGTATCATGACCTGCTATCTTTTCCACTGCCGTATCATGAGCTGCTATCTCCTCCGCTGCTCTATCATGAGCTGCTATCTCCTCCGCTGCTGTATCATGAGCTGCTATCTCCTCCGCTGCTCTATCATAAGCTGCTATCTCCTCCGCTGCTCCAACATGAGCTGCTATCTCCTCCGCTGCTCTATCATGAGCTGCTATCTCCTCCGCTGCTGTATCATGAGCTGCTATCTCCTCCGCTGCTCTATCATGAGCTGCTATATCCTCCGCTGCTCTATCATGAGCTGCTGTCTCCTCCGCTGCTCTATCATGATCTGCAATCTTCTCCGCTGCTCTATCATGAGCTGCTATCTCCTCCGCTGCTCTATCATGAGCTGCTATATCCTCCGCTGATCTACCATGAGCTGTTAGCACCTCCGCTGCTGTATCATGAGATGCTACCTCCTCCGCTGCTCTATCACAAGCTGCTATCTCCTCCGCTGCTCCAACATGAGCTGCTATCTCCTCCGCTGCTCTGTCATTAGCTACTAACTCCTCCGCTGCTCTATCTTGAGCTGCTATCTCCTCCGCTGGTCTACCATGAGCAGCAACCTCCTGCGCTGCTCTACAATGAGCTGCTTCCTCATCCGCTGCTCTATCATGAGCTGCTACCTCCTAAGCTGCTCTATCATGAACTGCTATGTCCTCCGCTGCTGTATCATAAGATGCTATCTCCTCCGCTGCTGTATCATGAGCTGCTATCTTTACCACTGCCGTATCATGAGCTGCTATCTCCTCCGCTGCTCTATCATGAGCTGCTATCTCCTCCGCTGCTGTATCATGAGCTGCTATCTCCTCCGCTGCTCTATCATAAGCTGCTATCTCCTCCGCTGCTCCAACATGAGTTGCTATCTCCTCCGCTGCTCTATCATGAGCTGCTATCTCCTCCGCTGCTCTATCATGAGCTGCTATATCCTCCGCTGCTCTATCATGAGCTGCTGTCTCCTCCGCAGCTCCATCATGATCTGCAATCTTCTCCGCTGCTCTATCATGAGCTGCTATCTCCTCCGCTGCTATATCATGAGCTGCTATATCCTCCGCTGTTCTACCATGAGCTGTTAGCACCTCCGCTGCTGTATCATGAGATGCTACCTCCTCCGCTGCTCTTTCACAAGCTGCTATCTCCTCCGCTGCTCCAACATGAGCTGCTATCTCCTCCGCTGCTCTGTCATTAGCTACTAACTCCTCCGCTGCTCTATCTTGAGCTGCTATCTCCTCCGCTGGTCTATCATGAGCAGCAACCTCCTGCGCTGCTCTACAATGAGCTGCTTCCTCATCCGCTGCTCTATCATGAGCTGCTACCTCCTAAGCTGCTCTATCATGAACTGCTATGTCCTCCGCTGCTGTATCATAAGCTGCTATCTCATCCGCTGCTGTATCATGAGCTGCAATCTCCTCCGATGCTCCATCATGAGCTGCTATCTTCTCTGCTGCTGTATCATAAGCTGCTATCTACTCCGCTGCTCTATCACAAGCTGTTATCTCCTCCGCTGCTCCATCATGAGCTGCTATCTCCTCCACTGCTCTATCATGAGCTGCTATCTCCTCCGCTGCTCTATCATGAGCTGCTATCTCCTCCGCTGCTCTATCATGAGCTGCTATCTCCTCCATAGCTCTACCATAAGCTGTTAACACCTCCGCTGCTGTATCTTGAGATGCTATCTCCTCCGCTGCTCTATCACGAGCTGCTATCTCCTCCGCTGCTCTATCACGAGCTGCTATCTCCTCCGCTGGTCTATCATGAGCTGCTATCTCCTCCGCTGATCTACCACGAGCTGATACTTCCTCCGCTGATCTACCATGAGCTGCTACCACCTCCGCTGCTCTATCATGAGCTGCTACCTCCTACGCTGCTCTATCATGAGCTGCTACCTCCTACGCTGCTCTATCATGAGCTGCTACCTCCTACGCTGCTCTATCATGAGCGGCTATCTCCTCCGCTGTTGTATCATGAGCTGCTATCTCCTCCGCTGATGTATCATGAGCTGCTATCTTCTCCGCTGCTCTATCATGAGCTGCTATCTCCTCCGCTGCTCTATAATAAGCTGCTAACTCCTCCGCTTCTCGATCATAATCGGCTATCTCCTCCGCTGCTCCAACATGAGTTGCTATCTCCTCCGCTACTCTATCATGAGCTGCTATCTCCTCCGCTGCTCTATCATGAGCTGCTGTCTCCCCCGCTGCTCTGGCATGAGCTGATATCTCCTCCGCTGCTCTATCATGAGCTGCTATATCCTCCGCTGCTCTATCATGAGCTGCTATCTCCTCCGCTGCTCTATCATGAGCTGCTTTCTCCCCGCTGCTCCATCATGAGCTGCTATCTCCTCTGCTGCTCTATCATGAGCTGCTACCTCCTACGCTGCTCTATCATGAGCTGCTATCTCCTCCGCTGCTGTATCATGAGCTGCTACCTCCTAAGCTGCTCTATCATGAACTGCTATGTCCTCCGCTGCTGTATCATAAGGTGCTATCTCCTCCGCTGCTGTATCATGAGCTGCTATCTTTTCCACTGCCGTATCATGAGCTGCTATCTCCTCCGCTGATGTATCATGAGCTGCTATCTTCTCCGCTGCTCTATCATGAGCTGCTATCTCCTCCGCTGCTCTATAATAAGCTGCTATCTCCTCCGCTGCTCTATCATGAGCTGCTATCTCCTCCGCTGCTGTATCATGAGCTGCTATCTCCTCCGCTGCTCTATCATAAGCTGCTATCTCCTCCGCTGCTCAAACATGAGCTGCTATCTCCTCCGCTCCTCTATCATGAGCTGCTATCTCCTCCGCTGCTCTATCATGAGCTGCTATATCCTCCGCTGCTCTATCATGAGCTGCTGTCTCCTCCGCTGCTCCATCATGATCTGCAATCTTCTCCGCTGCTCTATCATGAGCTGCTATCTCCTCCGCTGCTCTATCATGAGCTGCTATATCCTCCGCTGTTCTACCATGAGCTGTTAGCACCTCCGCTGCTGTATCATGAGATGCTACCTCCTCCGCTGCTCTATCACAAGCTGCTATCTCCTCCGCTGCTCCAACATGAGCTGCTATCTCCTCCGCTGCTCTGTCATTAGCTACTAACTCCTCCGCTGCTCTATCTTGAGCTGCTATCTCCTCCGCTGGTCTACCATGAGCAGCAACCCCCTGCGCTGCTCTACAATGAGCTGCTTCCTCATCCGCTGCTCTATCATGAGCTGCTATCTCCTAAGCTGCTCTATCATGAACTGCTATGTCCTCCGCTGCTGTATCATAAGTTGCTATCTCATCCGCTGCTGTATCATGAGCTGCTATCTCCTCCACTGGTGTATCATGAGCTGCTATCTCCTCCGCTGCTCCATCATGAGCTGCTATCTCCTCCGCTGCTATATAATGAGCTGCTATCTCCTCCGCTGCTCCATCATAATCTGCTATCTCCTCCGCTTCTCCAACATGAGCTGCTATCTCCTCCGCTGCTCTATCATGAGCTGCAATCTCCTCCGCTGCTCTATCATGAGCTGCTGTCTCCTCCGCTGCTTTAGCATGAGCTGATATCTCCTCCGCTGCTCTATCATGAGCTGCTATATCCTCTTCTGCTCTACCATGAGCTGTTATCACCTCCGCTGCTGTATCATGAGATGCTATCTCCTCCGCTGCTCTATCACGAGCTGCTATCTCCTCCGCTGCTCCATAATGAGCTGCTATCTCCTCAATTGCTCTATCATGAACTACTACCTCCTCCGCTGCTCTATCTTGAGCTGCTATCTACTCCGCTGCTCTATCATGAGCTGCTACCTCCTACGCTGCTCTATCATGAGCTGCTATCTCCTCCGCTGCTGTATCATGAGCTGGTATCTTTTCCACTGCCGTATCATGAGCTGCTATCTCCTCCGCTGCTCTATCATGAGCTGCTATCTCCTCCGCTGCTGTATCATGAGCTGCTATCTCCTCCGCTGCTCTATCATAAGCTGCTATCTCCTCCGCTGCTCCAACATGAGCTGCTATCTCCTCCGCTGCTCTATCATGAGCTGCTATCTCCTCCGCTGCTGTATCATGAGCTGCTATCTCCTCCGCTGCTCTATCATGAGCTGCTATATCCTCCGCTGCTCTATCATGAGCTGCTGTCTCCTCCGCTGCTCTATCATGATCTGCAATCTTCTCCGCTGCTCTATCATGAGCTGCTATCTCCTCCGCTGCTCTATCATGAGCTGCTATATCCTCCGCTGATCTACCATGAGCTGTTAGCACCTCCGCTGCTGTATCATGAGATGCTACCTCCTCCGCTGCTCTATCACAAGCTGCTATCTCCTCCGCTGCTCCAACATGAGCTGCTATCTCCTCCGCTGCTCTGTCATTAGCTACTAACTCCTCCGCTGCTCTATCTTGAGCTGCTATCTCCTCCGCTGGTCTACCATGAGCAGCTACCTCCTGCGCTGCTCTACAATGAGCTGCTTCCTCATCCGCTGCTCTATCATGAGCTGCTACCTCCTAAGCTGCTCTATCATGAACTGCTATGTCCTCCGCTGCTGTATCATAAGATGCTATCTCCTCCGCTGCTGTATCATGAGCTGCTATCTTTACCACTGCCGTATCATGAGCTGCTATCTCCTCCGCTGCTCTATCATGAGCTGCTATCTCCTCCGCTGCTGTATCATGAGCTGCTATCTCCTCCGCTGCTCTATCATAAGCTGCTATCTCCTCCGCTGCTCCAACATGAGTTGCTATCTCCTCCGCTGCTCTATCATGAGCTGCTATCTCCTCCGCTGCTCTATCATGAGCTGCTATATCCTCCGCTGCTCTATCATGAGCTGCTGTCTCCTCCGCAGCTCCATCATGATCTGCAATCTTCTCCGCTGCTCTATCATGAGCTGCTATCTCCTCCGCTGCTCTATCATGAGCTGCTATATCCTCCGCTGTTCTACCATGAGCTGTTAGCACCTCCGCTGCTGTATCATGAGATGCTACCTCCTCCGCTGCTCTATCACAAGCTGCTATCTCCTCCGCTGCTCCAACATGAGCTGCTATCTCCTCCGCTGCTCTGTCATTAGCTACTAACTCCTCCGCTGCTCTATCTTGAGCTGCTATCTCCTCCGCTGGTCTACCATGAGCAGCAACCTCCTGCGCTGCTCTACAATGAGCTGCTTCCTCATCCGCTGCTCTATCATGAGCTGCTACCTCCTAAGCTGCTCTATCATGAACTGCTATGTCCTCCGCTGCTGTATCATAAGCTGCTATCTCATCCGCTGCGGTATCATGAGCTGCAATCTCCTCCGATGCTCCATCATGAGCTGCTATCTTCTCTGCTGCTGTATCATAAGCTGCTATCTACTCCGCTGCTCTATCACAAGCTGTTATCTCCTCCGCTGCTCCATCATGAGCTGCTATCTCCTCCACTGCTCTATCATGAGCTGCTATCTCCTCCGCTGCTCTATCATGAGCTGCTATCTCCTCCGCTGCTCTATCATGAGCTGCTATCTCCTCCATAGCTCTACCATAAGCTGTTAACACCTCCGCTGCTGTATCTTGAGATGCTATCTCCTCCGCTGCTCTATCACGAGCTGCTATCTCCTCCGCTGCTCTATCACGAGCTGCTATCTCCTCCGCTGGTCTATCATGAGCTGCTATCTCCTCCGCTGATCTACCACGAGCTGATACTTCCTCCGCTGATCTACCATGAGCTGCTACCACCTCCGCTGCTCTATCATGAGCTGCTACCTCCTACGCTGCTCTATCATGAGCTGCTACCTCCTACGCTGCTCTATCATGAGCTGCTACCTCCTACGCTGCTCTATCATGAGCGGCTATCTCCTCCGCTGCTGTATCATGAGCTGCTATCTCCTCCGCTGATGTATCATGAGCTGCTATCTTCTCCGCTGCTCTATCATGAGCTGCTATCTCCTCCGCTGCTCTATAATAAGCTGCTATCTCCTCCGCTTCTCTATCATAATCTGCTATCTCCTCCGCTGCTCCAACATGAGTTGCTATCTCCTCCGCTACTCTATCATGAGCTGCTATCTCCTCCGCTGCTCTATCATGAGCTGCTGTCTCCCCCGCTGCTCTGGCATGAGCTGATATCTCCTCCGCTGCTCTATCATGAGCTGCTATATCCTCCGCTGCTCTATCATGAGCTGCTATCTCCTCCGCTGCTCTATCATGAGCTGCTTTCTCCCCGCTGCTCCATCATGAGCTGCTATCTCCTCTGCTGCTCTATCATGAGCTGCTACCTCCTACGCTGCTCTATCATGAGCTGCTATCTCCTCCGCTGCTGTATCATGAGCTGCTACCTCCTAAGCTGCTCTATCATGAACTGCTATGTCCTCCGCTGCTGTATCATAAGCTGCTATCTCCTCCGCTGCTGTATCATGAGCTGCTATCTTTTCCACTGCCGTATCATGAGCTGCTATCTCCTCCGCTGCTGTATCATGAGCTGCTATCTCCTCCGCTGATGTATCATGAGCTGCTATCTTCTCCGCTGCTCTATCATGAGCGGCTATCTCCTCCGCTGCTGTATCATGAGCTGCTATCTCCTCCGCTGATGTATCATGAGCTGCTATCTTCTCCGCTGCTCTATCATGAGCTGCTATCTCCTCCGCTGCTCTATAATAAGCTGCTATCTCCTCCGCTTCTCTATCATAATCTGCTATCTCCTCCGCTGCTCCAACATGAGTTGCTATCTCCTCCGCTACTCTATCATGAGCTGCTATCTCCTCCGCTGCTCTATCATGAGCTGCTGTCTCCCCCGCTGCTCTGGCATGAGCTGATATCTCCTCCGCTGCTCTATCATGAGCTGCTATATCCTCCGCTGCTCCATCATGATCTGCAATCTTCTCCGCTGCTCTATCATGAGCTGCTATCTCCTCCGCTGCTCTATCATGAGCTGCTATATCCTCCGCTGTTCTACCATGAGCTGTTAGCACCTCCGCTGCTGTATCATGAGATGCTACCTCCTCCGCTGCTCTATCACAAGCTGCTATCTCCTCCGCTGCTCCAACATGAGCTGCTATCTCCTCCGCTGCTCTGTCATTAGCTACTAACTCCTCCGCTGCTCTATCTTGAGCTGCTATCTCCTCCGCTGGTCTACCATGAGCAGCAACCCCCTGCGCTGCTCTACAATGAGCTGCTTCCTCATCCGCTGCTCTATCATGAGCTGCTATCTCCTAAGCTGCTCTATCATGAACTGCTATGTCCTCCGCTGCTGTATCATAAGTTGCTATCTCATCCGCTGCTGTATCATGAGCTGCTATCTCCTCCGATGCTCCATCATGAGCTGCTATCTTCTCTGCTGCTGTATCATAAGCTGCTATCTACTCCGCTGCTCTATCACAAGCTGTTATCTCCTCCGCTGCTCCATCATGAGCTGCTATCTCCTCACTGCTCTATCATGAGCTGCTATCTCCTCCGCTGCTCTATCATGAGCTGCTATCTCCTCCGCTGCTCTATCATGAGCTGCTATCTCCTCCATAGCTCTACCATAAGCTGTTAACACCTCCGCTGCTGTATCTTGAGATGCCATTTCCTCCGATGCTCTATCACGAGCTGCTATCTCCTCCGCTGCTCTATCACGAGCTGCTATCTCCTCCGCTGGTCTATCATGAGCTGCTATCTCCTCCGCTGATCTACCACGAGCTGATACTTCCTCCGCTGATCTACCATGAGCTGCTACCTCCTCCGCTGCTCTATCATGAGCTGCTACCTCCTACGCTGCTCTATCATGAGCTGCTACCTCCTACGCTGCTCTATCATGAGCTGCTACCTCCTACGCTGCTCTATCCTGAGCTGCTATCTCCTCCGCTGCTGTATCATGAGCTGCTATCTCCTCCGCTGCTGTATCATGAGCTGCTATCTCCTCCGCTGCTCTATCATGAGCTGCTGTCTCCCCCGCTGCTCTGGCATGAGCTGATATCTCCTCCGCTGCTCTATCATGAGCTGCTATATCCTCCGCTGCTCCATCATGATCTGCAATCTTCTCCGCTGCTCTATCATGAGCTGCTATCTCCTCCGCTGCTCTATCATGAGCTGCTATATCCTCCGCTGTTCTACCATGAGCTGTTAGCACCTCCGCTGCTGTATCATGAGATGCTACCTCCTCCGCTGCTCTATCACAAGCTGCTATCTCCTCCGCTGCTCCAACATGAGCTGCTATCTCCTCCGCTGCTCTGTCATTAGCTACTAACTCCTCCGCTGCTCTATCTTGAGCTGCTATCTCCTCCGCTGGTCTACCATGAGCAGCAACCCCCTGCGCTGCTCTACAATGAGCTGCTTCCTCATCCGCTGCTCTATCATGAGCTGCTATCTCCTAAGCTGCTCTATCATGAACTGCTATGTCCTCCGCTGCTGTATCATAAGTTGCTATCTCATCCGCTGCTGTATCATGAGCTGCTATCTCCTCCGATGCTCCATCATGAGCTGCTATCTTCTCTGCTGCTGTATCATAAGCTGCTATCTACTCCGCTGCTCTATCACAAGCTGTTATCTCCTCCGCTGCTCCATCATGAGCTGCTATCTCCTCACTGCTCTATCATGAGCTGCTATCTCCTCCGCTGCTCTATCATGAGCTGCTATCTCCTCCGCTGCTCTATCATGAGCTGCTATCTCCTCCATAGCTCTACCATAAGCTGTTAACACCTCCGCTGCTGTATCTTGAGATGCCATCTCCTCCGATGCTCTATCACGAGCTGCTATCTCCTCCGCTGCTCTATCACGAGCTGCTATCTCCTCCGCTGGTCTATCATGAGCTGCTATCTCCTCCGCTGATCTACCACGAGTTGATACTTCCTCCGCTGATCTACCATGAGCTGCTACCTCCTCCGCTGCTCTATCATGAGCTGCTACCTCCTACGCTGCTCTATCATGAGCTGCTACCTCCTACGCTGCTCTATCATGAGCTGCTACCTCCTACGCTGCTCTATCCTGAGCTGCTATCTCCTCCGCTGCTGTATCATGAGCTGCTATCTCCTCCGCTGCTGTATCATGAGCTGCTATCTCCTCCGCTGCTCTATCATGAGCTGCTATCTCCTCCGCTGCTCTATAATAAGCTGCTATCTCCTCCGCTTCTCTATCATAATCTGCTATCTCCTCCGCTGCTCCAACATGAGCTGCTATCTCCTCCGCTACTCTATCATGAGCTGCTATCTCCTCCGCTGCTCTATCATGAGCTGCTGTCTCCCCCGCTGCTCTGGCATGAGCTGATATCTCCTCCGCTGCTCTATCATGAGCTGCTATATCCTTGGCTGCTCTATCATGAGCTGCTATCTCCTCCGCTGCTCTATCATGAGCTGCTTTCTCCCCGCTGCTCCATCATGAGCTGCTATCTCCTCTGCTGCTCTATCATGAGCTGCTACCTCCTACGCTGCTCTTTCATGAGCTGCTATCTCCTCCGCTGCTGTATCATGAGCTGCTATCTCCTCCACTGCTGTATCATGAGCTGCTATCTCCTCCGCTGCTCTATCATGAGCTGCTATCTCCTCCGCTGCTCTATCATGAGCTGCTATCTCCTCCGCTGCTGTATCATGAGCTGCTATCTCCTCCACTGCTGTATCATGAGCTGCTATCTCCTCCGCTGCTCTATCATGAGCTGCTATCTCCTCCGCTGCTCTATCATGAGCTGCTATCTCCTCCGCTGCTCTATAATAAGCTGCTATCTCCTCCGCTACTCTATCATAATCTGCTATCTCCTCCGCTGCTCTGGCATGAGCTGATATCTCCTCCGCTGCTCTATCATGAGCTTTTATATCCTCCGCTTTTCTATCATGAGCTGCTATCTCCTCCGCTGCTCTATCATGAGCTGCTTTCTCCCCGCTGCTCCATCATGAGCTGCTATCTCCTCTGCTGCTCTATCATGAGCTGCTACCTCCTACGCTGCTCTATCATGAGCTGCTATCTCCTCCGCTGCTGTATCATGAGCTGCTACCTCCTAAGCTGCTCTATCATGAACTGCTATGTCCTCCGCTGCTGTATCATAAGCTGCTATCTCCTCCGCTGCTGTATCATGAGCTGCTATCTTTTCCACTGCCGTATCATGAGCTGCTATCTCCTCCGCTGATGTATCATGAGCTGCTATCTTCTCCGCTGCTCTATCATGAGCTGCTATCTCCTCCGCTGCTCTATAATAAGCTGCTATCTCCTCCGCTGCTCTATCATGAGCTGCTATCTCCTCCGCTGCTGTATCATGAGCTGCTATCTCCTCCGCTGCTCTATCATAAGCTGCTATCTCCTCCGCTGCTCAAACATGAGCTGCTATCTCCTCCGCTCCTCTATCATGAGCTGCTATCTCCTCCGCTGCTCTATCATGAGCTGCTATATCCTCCGCTGCTCTATCATGAGCTGCTGTCTCCTCCGCTGCTCCATCATGATCTGCAATCTTCTCCGCTGCTCTATCATGAGCTGCTATCTCCTCCGCTGCTCTATCATGAGCTGCTATATCCTCCGCTGTTCTACCATGAGCTGTTAGCACCTCCGCTGCTGTATCATGAGATGCTACCTCCTCCGCTGCTCTATCACAAGCTGCTATCTCCTCCGCTGCTCCAACATGAGCTGCTATCTCCTCCGCTGCTCTGTCATTAGCTACTAACTCCTCCGCTGCTCTATCTTGAGCTGCTATCTCCTCCGCTGGTCTACCATGAGCAGCAACCCCCTGCGCTGCTCTACAATGAGCTGCTTCCTCATCCGCTGCTCTATCATGAGCTGCTATCTCCTAAGCTGCTCTATCATGAACTGCTATGTCCTCCGCTGCTGTATCATAAGTTGCTATCTCATCCGCTGCTGTATCATGAGCTGCTATCTCCTCCACTGGTGTATCATGAGCTGCTATCTCCTCCGCTGCTCCATCATGAGCTGCTATCTCCTCCGCTGCTATATAATGAGCTGCTATCTCCTCCGCTGCTCCATCATAATCTGCTATCTCCTCCGCTTCTCCAACATGAGCTGCTATCTCCTCCGCTGCTCTATCATGAGCTGCAATCTCCTCCGCTGCTCTATCATGAGCTGCTGTCTCCTCCGCTGCTTTAGCATGAGCTGATATCTCCTCCGCTGCTCTATCATGAGCTGCTATATCCTCTTCTGCTCTACCATGAGCTGTTATCACCTCCGCTGCTGTATCATGAGATGCTATCTCCTCCGCTGCTCTATCACGAGCTGCTATCTCCTCCGCTGCTCCATAATGAGCTGCTATCTCCTCAATTGCTCTATCATGAACTACTACCTCCTCCGCTGCTCTATCTTGAGCTGCTATCTACTCCGCTGCTCTATCATGAGCTGCTACCTCCTACGCTGCTCTATCATGAGCTGCTATCTCCTCCGCTGCTGTATCATGAGCTGGTATCTTTTCCACTGCCGTATCATGAGCTGCTATCTCCTCCGCTGCTCTATCATGAGCTGCTATCTCCTCCGCTGCTGTATCATGAGCTGCTATCTCCTCCGCTGCTCTATCATAAGCTGCTATCTCCTCCGCTGCTCCAACATGAGCTGCTATCTCCTCCGCTGCTCTATCATGAGCTGCTATCTCCTCCGCTGCTGTATCATGAGCTGCTATCTCCTCCGCTGCTCTATCATGAGCTGCTATATCCTCCGCTGCTCTATCATGAGCTGCTGTCTCCTCCGCTGCTCTATCATGATCTGCAATCTTCTCCGCTGCTCTATCATGAGCTGCTATCTCCTCCGCTGCTCTATCATGAGCTGCTATATCCTCCGCTGATCTACCATGAGCTGTTAGCACCTCCGCTGCTGTATCATGAGATGCTACCTCCTCCGCTGCTCTATCACAAGCTGCTATCTCCTCCGCTGCTCCAACATGAGCTGCTATCTCCTCCGCTGCTCTGTCATTAGCTACTAACTCCTCCGCTGCTCTATCTTGAGCTGCTATCTCCTCCGCTGGTCTACCATGAGCAGCAACCTCCTGCGCTGCTCTACAATGAGCTGCTTCCTCATCCGCTGCTCTATCATGAGCTGCTACCTCCTAAGCTGCTCTATCATGAACTGCTATTTTCCTCCGCTGCTGTATCATAAGATGCTATCTCCTCCGCTGCTGTATCATGAGCTGCTATCTTTACCACTGCCGTATCATGAGCTGCTATCTCCTCCGCTGCTCTATCATGAGCTGCTATCTCCTCCGCTGCTGTATCATGAGCTGCTATCTCCTCCGCTGCTCTATCATAAGCTGCTATCTCCTCCGCTGCTCCAACATGAGTTGCTATCTCCTCCGCTGCTCTATCATGAGCTGCTATCTCCTCCGCTACTCTATCATGAGCTGCTATATCCTCCGCTGCTCTATCATGAGCTGCTGTCTCCTCCGCAGCTCCATCATGATCTGCAATCTTCTCCGCTGCTCTATCATGAGCTGCTATCTCCTCCGCTGCTCTATCATGAGCTGCTATATCCTCCGCTGTTCTACCATGAGCTGTTAGCACCTCCGCTGCTGTATCATGAGATGCTACCTCCTCCGCTGCTCTATCACAAGCTGCTATCTCCTCCGCTGCTCCAACATGAGCTGCTATCTCCTCCGCTGCTCTGTCATTAGCTACTAACTCCTCCGCTGCTCTATCTTGAGCTGCTATCTCCTCCGCTGGTCTACCATGAGCAGCAACCTCCTGCGCTGCTCTACAATGAGCTGCTTCCTCATCCGCTGCTCTATCATGAGCTGCTACCTCCTAAGCTGCTCTATCATGAACTGCTATGTCCTCCGCTGCTGTATCATAAGCTGCTATCTCATCCGCTGCTGTATCATGAGCTGCAATCTCCTCCGATGCTCCATCATGAGCTGCTATCTTCTCTGCTGCTGTATCATAAGCTGCTATCTACTCCGCTGCTCTATCACAAGCTGTTATCTCCTCCGCTGCTCCATCATGAGCTGCTATCTCCTCCACTGCTCTATCATGAGCTGCTATCTCCTCCGCTGCTCTATCATGAGCTGCTATCTCCTCCGCTGCTCTATCATGAGCTGCTATCTCCTCCATAGCTCTACCATAAGCTGTTAACACCTCCGCTGCTGTATCTTGAGATGCTATCTCCTCCGCTGCTCTATCACGAGCTGCTATCTCCTCCGCTGCTCTATCACGAGCTGCTATCTCCTCCGCTGGTCTATCATGAGCTGCTATCTCCTCCGCTGATCTACCACGAGCTGATACTTCCTCCGCTGATCTACAATGAGCTGCTACCACCTCCGCTGCTCTATCATGAGCTGCTACCTCCTACGCTGCTCTATCATGAGCTGCTACCTCCTACGCTGCTCTATCATGAGCTGCTACCTCCTACGCTGCTCTATCATGAGCGGCTATCTCCTCCGCTGCTGTATCATGAGCTGCTATCTCCTCCGCTGATGTATCATGAGCTGCTATCTTCTCCGCTGCTCTATCATGAGCTGCTATCTCCTCCGCTGCTCTATAATAAGCTGCTATCTCCTCCGCTTCTCTATCATAATCTGCTATCTCCTCCGCTGCTCCAACATGAGTTGCTATCTCCTCCGCTACTCTATAATGAGCTGCTATCTCCTCCGCTGCTCTATCATGAGCTGCTGTCTCCCCCGCTGCTCTGGCATGAGCTGATATCTCCTCCGCTGCTCTATCATGAGCTGCTATATCCTCCGCTGCTCTATCATGAGCTGCTATCTCCTCCGCTGCTCTATCATGAGCTGCTTTCTCCCCGCTGCTCCATCATGAGCTGCTATCTCCTCTGCTGCTCTATCATGAGCTGCTACCTCCTACGCTGCTCTATCATGAGCTGCTATCTCCTCCGCTGCTGTATCATGAGCTGCTACCTCCTAAGCTGCTCTATCATGAACTGCTATGTCCTCCGCTGCTGTATCATAAGCTGCTATCTCCTCCGCTGCTGTATCATGAGCTGCTATCTTTTCCACTGCCGTATCATGAGCTGCTATCTCCTCCGCTGATGTATCATGAGCTGCTATCTTCTCCGCTGCTCTATCATGAGCTGCTATCTCCTCCGCTGCTCTATAATAAGCTGCTATCTCCTCCGCTGCTCTATCATGAGCTGCTATCTCCTCCGCTGCTGTATCATGAGCTGCTATCTCCTCCGCTGCTCTATCATAAGCTGCTATCTCCTCCGCTGCTCAAACATGAGCTGCTATCTCCTCCGCTCCTCTATCATGAGCTGCTATCTCCTCCGCTGCTCTATCATGAGCTGCTATATCCTCCGCTGCTCTATCATGAGCTGCTGTCTCCTCCGCTGCTCCATCATGATCTGCAATCTTCTCCGCTGCTCTATCATGAGCTGCTATCTCCTCCGCTGCTCTATCATGAGCTGCTATATCCTCCGCTGTTCTACCATGAGCTGTTAGCACCTCCGCTGCTGTATCATGAGATGCTACCTCCTCCGCTGCTCTATCACAAGCTGCTATCTCCTCCGCTGCTCCAACATGAGCTGCTATCTCCTCCGCTGCTCTGTCATTAGCTACTAACTCCTCCGCTGCTCTATCTTGAGCTGCTATCTCCTCCGCTGGTCTACCATGAGCAGCAACCCCCTGCGCTGCTCTACAATGAGCTGCTTCCTCATCCGCTGCTCTATCATGAGCTGCTATCTCCTAAGCTGCTCTATCATGAACTGCTATGTCCTCCGCTGCTGTATCATAAGTTGCTATCTCATCCGCTGCTGTATCATGAGCTGCTATCTCCTCCGATGCTCCATCATGAGCTGCTATCTTCTCTGCTGCTGTATCATAAGCTGCTATCTACTCCGCTGCTCTATCACAAGCTGTTATCTCCTCCGCTGCTCCATCATGAGCTGCTATCTCCTCCACTGCTCTATCATGAGCTGCTATCTCCTCCGCTGCTCTATCATGAGCTGCTATCTCCTCCGCTGCTCTATCATGAGCTGCTATCTCCTCCATAGCTCTACCATAAGCTGTTAACACCTCCGCTGCTGTATTTTGAGATGCCATCTCCTCCGATGCTCTATCACGAGCTGCTATCTCCTCCGCTGCTCTATCACGAGCTGCTATCTCCTCCGCTGGTCTATCATGAGCTGCTATCTCCTCCGCTGATCTACCACGAGCTGATACTTCCTCCGCTGATCTACCATGAGCTGCTACCTCCTCCGCTGCTCTATCATGAGCTGCTACCTCCTACGCTGCTCTATCATGAGCTGCTACCTCCTACGCTGCTCTATCATGAGCTGCTACCTCCTACGCTGCTCTATCCTGAGCTGCTATCTCCTCCGCTGCTGTATCATGAGCTGCTATCTCCTCCGCTGCTGTATCATGAGCTGCTATCTCCTCCGCTGCTCTATCATGAGCTGCTATCTCCTCCGCTGCTCTATAATAAGCTGCTATCTCCTCCGCTTCTCTATCATAATCTGCTATCTCCTCCGCTGCTCCAACATGAGCTGCTATCTCCTCCGCTACTCTATCATGAGCTGCTATCTCCTCCGCTGCTCTATCATGAGCTGCTGTCTCCCCCGCTGCTCTGGCATGAGCTGATATCTCCTCCGCTGCTCTATCATGAGCTGCTATATCCTTGGCTGCTCTATCATGAGCTGCTATCTCCTCCGCTGCTCTATCATGAGCTGCTTTCTCCCCGCTGCTCCATCATGAGCTGCTATCTCCTCTGCTGCTCTATCATGAGCTGCTACCTCCTACGCTGCTCTTTCATGAGCTGCTATCTCCTCCGCTGCTGTATCATGAGCTGCTATCTCCTCCACTGCTGTATCATGAGCTGCTATCTCCTCCGCTGCTCTATCATGAGCTGCTATCTCCTCCGCTGCTCTATCATGAGCTGCTATCTCCTCCGCTGCTGTATCATGAGCTGCTATCTCCTCCACTGCTGTATCATGAGCTGCTATCTCCTCCGCTGCTCTATCATGAGCTGCTATCTCCTCCGCTGCTCTATCATGAGCTGCTATCTCCTCCGCTGCTCTATAATAAGCTGCTATCTCCTCCGCTACTCTATCATAATCTGCTATCTCCTCCGCTGCTCTGGCATGAGCTGATATCTCCTCCGCTGCTCTATCATGAGCTTTTATATCCTCCGCTTTTCTATCATGAGCTGCTATCTCCTCCGCTGCTCTATCATGAGCTGCTTTCTCCCCGCTGCTCCATCATGAGCTGCTATCTCCTCTGCTGCTCTATCATGAGCTGCTACCTCCTACGCTGCTCTATCATGAGCTGCTATCTCCTCCGCTGCTGTATCATGAGCTGCTATCTCCTCCACTGCTGTATCATGAGCTGCTATCTCCTCCGCTGCTCTATCATGAGTTGCTATCTCCTCCGCTGCTCTATAATGAGCTGCTATCTCCTCTGCTACTCTATCATAATCTGCTATCTCCTCCGCTGCTCCAACATGAGCTGCTATCTCCTCCGCTGCTCTATCATGAGCTTCAATCTCCTCCGCTGCTCTATCATGAGCTGCTGTCTCCTCCGCTGCTTTAGCATGAGCTGATATCTCCTCCGCTGCTCTATCATGAGCTGCTATATCCTCCTCTGCTCTACCATGAGCTGTTATCACCTCCGCTGCTGTATCATGAGATGCTATCTCCTCCGCTGCTCTATCACGAGCTGCTATCTCCTCCGCTGCTCCATCATGAGCTGCTATCTCCTCCACTGCTCTATCATGAGCTACTACATTTACTGTTAAAGAAATTATTCTTCTCTCTTATAAGAATTTCTAGTTAAACAGTGAATTTCATCACTGTCATTCCGTGAACACTAGCCTCCATAACTAACTAACTCCGTGGAGCTAACATCCCAGAAGGGACAAGGCCTACCACCCGATCGCTGCGTCATCTACCATAGTTAGACGGCAGGATTGGGGTATTTGGTCAGCATGCTGACACCCACGGCCGTTAATGGTGGTTTCCATGACCGGAGCCGCTATTACTATCCTCCATAAGAAAACCTATTTTATTTTTATTGAATATCCAAAATTGGATTAAACCCTATTTCACCCGAAGGTATATTAGGGTTAGATAATGAAAAAATGAGTTCTTGAATGATTTTAAGAAATAAGAATTCTCATTGGAGTTCGTTGCAAATATACGGTATTTATACAGTAAACCAAAGGTGTAATAATAGTTATTTATGAAACAAGTATCGAAAACGAGATCTTCTATGTTCGCGAAACGAGCCCGTAAGGGCGTATTTAGCAATCCTATGAGCTAAAGCCATTTTACCATGTGTATCATACTATATTTTTTATTCATCCTTAATATTTGTAAAATACTAATTTTATTGCGTGCCGTGCAGCAATATTGGGAACTTCCAGCCGCCCTGCCACCTAGTACGCACTTGCGCAGGGTATTGGTTTTCTGCTGCATGGCTGCCAACATATCATGGGATGGAGTGGACAACGCTTTTCAGCCAACAAGTGACTAGTTTTGCGACAACCGTGAGAAATTCAATATTTAAAAAGGCGTAATGAATTTCAACATTATCAATTTTTATCAAACTGAGTAATTTTAATATTCATATGCAAATATTTTTTAATTCAGTAAGAATTATTGGTGATACTGAAAGCATATTTGGTTACCCTGGAATGTTGTAATTTTATTCCACTGAGTGGCATAATTTTCTCCTTTTAATTAATATCATCTACCATTAAAAGAGTTTTTTTTACCTTTGACTGTCTAAAAAGTATTTTAAAGTATTATCTAAGGATTGTCTACTTATATTATGGTTTAGCCTATATCTTAGTACTGCCCTTATAGGCCGTCTCCAGTGGTTAACGTTGTTGACCACGGATCTTCACAGGTTCAATTTGGGAAGCATCAGTTCCAAGGAAGAACTACTTGATAGGACTAGCAATTTGGTCAGGAAACAATATTGGACACGACAGATTGCACATTGGCCATACGCCTCACCATCCTACCATGAGTTAATGAAGACGCAAAGTTGGACTTTACCTCCGAGGTTTGTTTTAGTTTATTGAAAAGCTATCATAGACCGGACCCTGAAATAAAAGCAACTTAGGATGACAATCATGAAGTGAATATAAGTTAATTGGTTCAGTAGGCCTATGCATAGAGGCAGTGCTTCTCAAAATGTGATAACGGTACCTCTGAAGGTATTTGCAGGACTTTTAGGGAGTAAGGTAGTATTTTAAAAGAATAAATTAAGTTAAAGAATAATATAATTGGCCCAGTAGGCCTGTGCATAGATGCAGTGCTTCTCAAAATGTGATTGCGTAACGATATCCTTGGAGGTATTTGCAGGACTTTTAGGGATTATGGTAGTATTTTATATACCCGTACAATAAGATATCCGGTAAAATGAATTAACCAAGCATTACAGGTTTCTTTTAGGAGTCACTACCAAAGAAACTGATTTGGTACACGATCTAATCTAACTTCGTTAAAGCTAATTATTATTTGCTGACCACCACATAGACCGCCATCAAGTTTCAGCCCTTGCCTGCACCACGTGACCCAAAGATTTCCTTTCCTAGTCGATTATGTGAACACGCATTATTTCATAGGGCCATTTTAGGTTAATTTTATGTGAACTTCTTAGCGATTTTATTTATAATTACAATACTCCAAGAAATAGATGTAGTAACATGGATTCTCCAAACATTCTCATATTTTCAAACACAGATAAACTTTGTGCTCAGACTCTGATTTTGAATAGGTTTATTTGGAAGGATGTTATAAACCGAGCAAGGCTCCCTTTGTTCAACTTGTCCTTCTGGATGTTATCAGTTTACAAATAAGTGAGTCGGCTTACCAGCGACGATCACAGGCCTAAGTTGCAGTACTTCTTCATCGTTAAATGATCACAAAACCAACAAACAAGCCAGTTTCATTGACAAAACAGTGCTATGCATTTAAAAACAATCTTGTTCACTTTTGCCTAATGAGGTTAATGCTATCTTTGTTCGCTCTATGCTAAGGAACTGATCAAACTCTTTCAATATTGTAAATAACTTAGTAAATAACTTGTTAATTTAAACGTATCTACAGTACAGCATAGGACGCGCTGCTATAGCTTCATAAAAAATGTTATAAGATTACATCAGCACTAATTCCATTAGGCTACATTCCAAAATACGGTTTGAAACAACGTTATAGGCTATAAAATTCCGAAGTTCTTAACCATATCTCCTAATGGATATTAAATGAAGCAACATTTTTTACTAAAATTGTATGCTTTATCTTCTAATCTGGAAGTTTCACGCAGGAAATGCGCTTCCCAGGTTTCCAAAAAAAATATTAAAAAACTTATATCAGCACATCTGCAAACCCACACAAGAAAACAGTACTCATGCCGAAGTTATACAAGAGACCAGGACAAAAACCACATGCTATAAATACCTGAATACTAAGCCTACGGAGTGTGATTTCGGAAGTTTTAGTCTTCGGAGATTCAATTTTAATATGCTTTTGAGAAACAGAAATGTTTCTCAAATCACTACTAATTTTGATCCACGCCGAAAATGAAGAGCGATCTCTTAGCAACAAAATTCTTTGATGGCTTACAAGAATTTAGTAATATCTTGGCAACATGTACACAGGCCCTAACTTATTTAAAAAAATGCATTTCTCTATGTGGGAAAAATTTACAAAGTGCTATTGACTGGCTTGAATCTGGAAATAACAGTTGGTTTGCTTTGTTTTAAACAATTCTCTGGCAAAATATCAATATTCAGATTCCTGGGATGAGAACGAAAAATAAATTCGATGTATGAACGAAAAATAAGTTTCCAAGGTTTTCTCTATGTATCTTCATGACTTAACTGGTTTGATAGAAATATCCCATAGGCTACTTATGATCATTTTATTAAGACTTAATTATTCGCAACAACATCCAAAAAGTTTAAGCACATTTAAGTAGGAATTATTTAACGAAAACGATGGAGCTCTATAATTTTTAAGAGAATCGTTTCATTTAAAGTACAGTATTTATTTTGTTCTAACTGGATTTTTTTTGCTTTTGTTTGCTGTATTGGGTTTTATCCTGAAAATCCTTCTCGAATTTTCAGTTTGAAATGTCTTAAATAAGAAAATACAATTATCAGGAAAATGCCTTCGTGTTATGTCTGTGAACAGCTTAGCTTGACAACGAACAATCATATAAAATGAAATTTTACATTTGCGTTACAACTTTTCTGGGGATAGAACATAAAGAATGACAATAATTTAATGAACGAAATTTATTTTGGAATTTACTTTCGAAAATTCGTTTAAAGCTTTTACGCAAGGTAGCCTATATATACTAAGAGCTAAATCTTTTATTTGAAACAGTTTATGTTTAAAAATCTGAAGGATATTTATAAGTCAATCATCCTTTAAAAAACTCAGTCCTTTATTCAGAACAAATAGGCTTAGCCTATGTATACCTTTCGTGAGGCTAAGAAAACGCACACTTCCTGCAATACGGCCATTTATTCTATATTATAATGTGAAATGAGCAAGTTTTATTGCTCATGCATAGGGTTCAGAAAGTTATATGAGTGAATCACATACTTTCTTTTGGGATTTCTCCTTGCAATATAGTAATCAACAACGGGAGAAATTATAAAGGGGAGACTTGGAAAATAATTCTAGTGTGATTTACCAAGGACTTTGGCTATTGGCTTGTCAACTTCAATGCTAAGTATTGAACTTGCTACATGCAGTTTCTTAAAAACGAGATCATCGGCGCAGACTTTGGGGAGGCAAGGTAATTTCTACCCCTACATTAAATTTTTTATCATATAAGGCCTATGTAGGTTATAACTAAAATCCAATTCTTGCCCCCGAAATATTTTTAAGTCGGCGCCTCTGAACGAGATTGTTATCGGATACATGTCATGAAACGACAATGTAGTAGACTACTAGATGACAAACATTTATCATTTTCTTCCCTCAGATGACGTTTCAAATTCATAGGCCTAGCTAATTGTTCCTTTTGAGTATAGAATATACAGTAATATTTGTGCAGACTACAAGGCACTTAAAATAACCATGAAATGTAGATAAAGTAAAGTTTTCCCTATACAGGCCAGGGTTCCAGGAGGTTGAGGTTCCCAGACATTTAGACAATGAAGGTGATAAGGTTGTCAGCTTTATGCACCGGCTGCCTTTACCCCCCAGGATTGTTCCTGGTACGGTACTCTTTTCTGTTAGGGGCTGAGTAGCGCCTCAACCACTACGCTTCGGCGTACCCCGATATCAAATGTAGATACTGCATAATATTATGGAAAAAAAAGGAATTTGAATTGCACAGACGAGGAGGCTCTCGGCGAATGGATAGTAGGCTATAGTTTTGAAACATATTTCTCATAACGCATCTGAAATGATCCACCTATTAAAATCATAAAGTACAAGTTATGGGTGCATCATGTTAACAAGGTGAGTAATATTATTTTGTTTTCTTTTTATGTCATATAATACTAAATAGAAAATCATATAACGGTCATACGATGCATAAA
The DNA here is from genome assembly GCA_964059195.1 of Ectobius pallidus. Classification (NCBI taxonomy): domain Eukaryota; kingdom Metazoa; phylum Arthropoda; class Insecta; order Blattodea; family Ectobiidae; genus Ectobius; species Ectobius pallidus. The sequence goes on from CAXKWD010000006.1 coordinate 80,135,289, forward strand.
AGTCATAGCAAACAATCCTATTTTCGCAGATGCCCTAATTTAGCAATATTTTATTGTTATTTATTAAGTGCCAGAAGGGTACTTTATGAGATTGTGTGGGGGACGGGAAAATGTCTGTTCGTCTGTCTGTACGCGCGATAACTGAAATACACTATATCGTATTTTCATTAAACTTGGTATACGCATTTATAATGTCCATGGGAAGAACCCTATTGATATTGGACCAAATCGGTACCAAATTGGTATCGAAATAAAATCAGGTAAACTGATATAACAAAGTGCCAGTATGCTTTTGTTGAATCCAAGACGTTACCATTCGGCTAACTCAGTCAATTTGACGATGTAGTTTGATAAGCTTATGTGAAGGAATAGTGTTGCTTGTCAAATCTAAATGCATTGCAACTTGAAATTCTTAAAATATGTCAACATTTCACAAAATTCAGTGGCATATAACTCCGCTAATTATTTCACAGTAATGCTCTTACTGTATATAACAGTATTCATGTAACTACATCAGCGAAGTAAACAAACATCTGACTGCACTGCAGACAAAGCCCTCAAATGATTAAAAATGCGGCATTGTAGTATAGACATGATTAAAAAAATGTGATTTAATTAGTTGTTACTCTGGTACCGGTCAACCGATTTGGTCAAAAATAAGTAGGCTTCTGGCCACGGAGATTATAAATGCATATACCAATTTTCATGAAAATCCGATGAAGCGTATTTGAGTTATCGCACCTTTTGCTATATAATACCATAAAAAGGCACTAAATTGAGCATTATTCCGGTACCGGCCAACCGATTTGGTCAAATATTAATAGACATCTTCCCATGGACATTAAAAATGCGTATACCAAGTTTTATGAAAATACGATATAGCGTATTTGAGTTATGGCGCTTTTAAAATAGACACTAAATTGGGTTTTACTCCGGTACCGGTCAACCGATTTGGTCCAATATTAATAGGGTTCTTCCCATGGACATTATAAACGTATATACCAAGTTTCATTAAAATCCAATCAAGCGTATTTGAGTTATCGCGCGTACAGACACACGGACGGACGGACGGACGGACAGACGGACATACATTTTTCCGTCCACCACACAATCTCATAAAGTACCATACTGGCACTTAATAAATAAATAATAAATAAATATAAATGCACATTGTTTAAAAATACAATTTCGATTCGGTACAAACCAGTTCGTGCGTTTTTACAGCGTTTTAATGTAAGAAATTATGACGACGCTAACCATGTTGTGTTAAACATTATTGGTAGCACTGGGAATGCGGATCGATTCGTCGATTTCTGGAGTGTTCATTAAGTATGAGGTGATTTACGACTGACAGAATATTGTCAACAAAGTTAGAAAATAATATTTATTTACAAATTCGTTACATTTTATTACGAAATGTCTTATTAAATCCTACTCGAGATTACAAAATTAGTAATAACATGTATAATCAATTCAACTTATAAACCAATCCCTTTTATCGACACATGAAACATCAGATAAATTTGCTCGAACTTAGATCTCGCAAATTTATTGATAAACTCGTGATCTCTGGTGTGACAATTTAACATTTATTGTACTGGTGTAATAATCGCAGCAGAGATTCTGTTTCCACAATAAAGTCACTTAACTCTTATGATTTCACAGATACTTAACGTCGGTTAATTCTCATAATATAAATTATTATATTGCAACTATCCCATATGCTTATTGAGTAGTTCTGCTGGTTGAATTGCTTATAATAGGTTCACGAAACTTTGAATAGGATAGTAAACAACATTTTTTAATATGAGTTGATATTTACTCTCTAATTACCGGTACTCTTATTGGACAGTGTTTTTATTACTTTATTTTACGATTTTTTGGGGAATTTCACTATCTACCTTTCATCCGACTGCGCTGGAATAGCCATACATTACGCTCGATTGTAAAATTGCGTTTCCATCCTCCATTTATGAAAATTCATAATTCCAGAGGTCGACTACCATCCATTCCAGATGTGTTGAGAAAAGAAATAAACAATGGTTGTAACGGGAGAAAAGCGCTGTTCACCAGATGGCAAAACTCACGTGGAAATTTATAGAAATAAATTATACTTAATATGCCATGTGCACAGTACTTTCAAAAATACGTTCACCTGTCTTAGATCCTGGACATTCACTTAATCACAAGGAATTTGTAGACCTGTGAAGCGACAGAATGGGAATTGGGCTTACGGTTGCAGGAGGTGTTTCTGAAGAAGGGTGGCCACTTCCCAATAGGGTGTGAGCATTCAGAACAAGGTCGGATACCTACGTTATCGATCCGCATTTTTCTCTCAAGACATCTGGAATGGATAGTACGTTAATAACAACATTGCTTGTACATGTATGGTTTGAATACAAAAGCTCGATTTCGTGAATTGTTGCGTATAACTAACTTTTAACATAAAATGCAGCTGGTTTTATTTGTGAGCGTTCGCATTTGGATATAAGGGTTTATGTATTAATGGTTAGAGTTGGTTAAATATGAGTTATAGATCTATGGCAAGTGAAGTATAAATGTGAATGTAAAATGTTTGCAATGCTGTAGCTCAATCGGATAGTGGTGAAAGTTAATATTTAGTTTGTGCGATTTAGCACCATTTCTACTTGGAAATGTTTCTGTTCTATTGTACCAATGCGAACATATTACATACCTAAAATTGTTACAGTATCTTCTCTTTTCTTTTCTACCACAAATATGTAAAGTCTGTACTGCCACTATAAAAAAAGTGCTTTGTCTATGCAAATGTTCACAACCTCTATGCGCGCCTGAGCAATTGTTTGCCACATTTTAATAAGTTATTTTTTACTGTGGTAACTCTCCATCCTCTGGGAAGCTTCTGGTTCTCAGATTCGGCTTTCGGTAGAAAAAGTGGTGTCTTCATACCTGTAGCTTCTTTGATAAAAAAAATGTATTGAACACAGCGACTGTACATGTGAGCTGCATATGGACAAAAGGGGATATGAAAATGTGTGTTGAAGAAATATTTTGAATCTTGTATAATAATAGGCCTTAATACAACATTAATAAGACGATGTTATTAGTAATACCAAGGAGGTTAATGTAAAAATAAAACAGCTCATGATGTCTCACCAAGCGCGATTATCGCCGCGGCGAAACGATTGATATGTTATAATATAGCGATTGTCCTACCATTAGCTATCTCGCTATAATATTCATTATATGCATAATTCCGTATTCGCTAAATAGTCATAATAAACGTAACCGAAGGTCCATATTCTCTCAAGATAAATCCGAACCTCTTGTTACATTACCTATATCTATTTTTCATTTCTTTGTTTAGTTTTCACGTTATCCGATTCATTTATTATGTTATTGTTATCCTAGTTTTATTGTTTTTAATTTTCGTGATCTCGTTACTGTTTCCGATAATCTGTAACACAATTATGCTAATAGTTACATTTTTCTACCCAGATGTGGAACAACTCAGATTATAATAAAAATCAGGTAAACTGATGTAAAAAAGTGCCAGTATGTTTTTGTTTAATCAGTTATGACTGCAATTATGATATGCAGAATATGTTTTTTTTTTTTTAAATTGATTTCCAAGTTAAGCTCCAGATTTATTCATTAAGCAGGGCTTACGGAAGAAGAAAGGTCTACCATCTCGGCCACATGGGTCATTTTAACGGTCTAGTTGGATAAGCGCATGTAAAACAGTAGTGTTTTTTGTCATAGCTACCTGTATTTTAATTTCCAAGGCCTTATAAGATCACAGTAAAACAATAGGCTATGTTGTCAAGATAACTGATTTTCATTTTTTTTATAAATTCTTTCGAATACGTATATTGCCATAAAATAGGCACTAAATTGAGCATTACTCCGAAACAGATCAACCGATTTTATCCATTATGAATAGACGTCTTCCCATGAACATTGTAAATATGTATACCAAGTTTCATAAAAATCCGGTAAAGCGTATTTGAGTTACCGCGTCTTTAAAATATACACTAAATTGGGTTTTACTCCGGTACCGGTCAACAGATTAGGTTCAAATTCAATAGGGCACTTCTCATGGACGTCATAAATGGGTATACCAAGTTTCATGAAAATCCGTTACAGCGTATTTGAGTGACGGCGCCTTTCTATGAGAAAGGCGCCATAATCTATTAAAATAGGCACTAAATTGGGCATTACTCCGGTACCGGTGAACCCATTTGGTTCAATATCAATAGGGTTCTTCCCATCGACATTATGAATGTTTATACCAAGTTTCATGAAAATCCGAAAAAGCGTACTTGAATTATGGTGCGTACAGACACACGGACAGACGGACAGACAGACGGACAGACATTTTTTCGTCCACCACACAATCTCATAAAGTACCATACTGGCACTTAATAACATTAATAAAAAAACACTTGCGGTAAATGCGAAAGTGAAGTACATTTTTATACAGTTTAGGGAGGCATCACATTGCTATGATCGTGCTGAGGTTTTGCAAGTCCAAACTTAATTTTCCCTCTTATCACGTATACAAATCCCTTCGGAACACCTACAGCTCTCACATTGTTATGATTTCCCATGTACACGTCTGGATCGTGTCCCCCATACTGATAACTCAGATGCTTGGATGTTAGCTTGAAATTCATACAGTCTTGTCTCAGACTTTCTCTATTTAAATCCTAAAGCTTTTTACGCCGTCGACTAAAATACGATAGTAAGATATAGTTAGAATAATATTTAAAGAAACGCACATGATCAGAGTAGGATGCAAAATCGCAACAAATAAATTTTTGTCATAGCTTTCTTTCGCTTTTCCTCATCTTATATCTATGTGTAGAATCAGATACATGCACGTGGAATCTGTAGTTATATGAAATATTTGTAATCCTAATTATCCCCGAATACGAAAAAAATTTCTTTTAGTAATACTATGAATTATTGCAGATTGCACACGAGCTTGTCGTGAATGAACACGTGCAAAAATAACGTCAAATTCCCCTCCTACTTTGTCCGGATTGGAAGCACGTACTGCAAGCAAAACGGATGCCAAAAAGTTCCCAATTTTAGTATATGAAACGGTTTTTCATATGATATCATCCGGCGGAAGCTGTAGAATTTACCTTATCAATCAGGGTATGTCCAAGTTCCTGCTTCCTGCAAGCGGACATATGGCATTATTCGTTGTACAAGCTAGTAGGCCGTTCGTGCTATAACGATCACAAGCCAAAACATAAATAAGTTATATACCTGTAATATTAAAGCTATCAAAATCAGCCGATAAACCAACAAAAACTGCAAATGAAAAAAAATCATCCCTCAAATAAAGATATGAAACACACTGTCGTACCGCCCTGTTTACAGCTGATACCCGTGTTGCTACAATGAAATATCACCCCCCCCTACGTCCTCGATCTCACCCCCTCCGGCCAGATCCATCCTAAGCTGTCTCACTTTGAACTAAATTTCCCCACCCCTTAAAAAATCTTGTGTTAATCAAGAGATAGTTCGTCGCCATCTGATCCCTACACGATGCATTGCGGTGATAGAAAGGTGAATACGACACTCTGGCCTTAAGAGCTAACCACTTTCCACAATAACACATGTTTGTGGTCGAATGAAAAAATGAGATCGATAACTTTACAGAAGTGGTGGGGCTGTTAATGGCGATATTTCTTTAATTCAAGAAGGCGACTGACAGTGCTCACGGTAGGCTTACAGGCCGAGAAGGGTTCCAGGAGGACGAGGCTTCCAGATTTTGAGACATTCGGAAATGAAGGTGATGAGGTTTTCAGCCTTCCGCGTCGCCCGCCTTTACTTCCGGAATTGCTCCTGGTATTCGTTTCTGTTAGAGGCTGAGTCGACCAAGGGCCGTAGTGTCACCAGAAGGATTGGGCCAGTGTCTCAACCAATTGCGCCCCGTATATTTGAAATACTAATGTAATTTTGTGAGTGTGGATATCGTAATATAGATGTTCAGTAAACTGGATGTACAAAAAAAAAAAAAAAAAAAAAAAAAAAAAAAAGAATGCTTGTGACGTATATATTTACATGTATAGCCAACTTAATTATAAGCAGATGATTAGTATAATAATTTTACCATTGAGAGAATTTTACCGATATAGCAGTAGAAAACTCACTATGTGTAAATAATGATACAACTCCGAGGAATGAGGAATGATGAGTACACAACGCTACAACTTAACAACACCGCTAGAGTACGTTGTAAACAATCTATACCATCACCACAAGAGTACCTTGTATGCAGTCCATACCATGACTGTACACAAAAGAAGAAAATAAAGTTAAACAAAATTTTAAAAATACAATTAGACCGAACCGACTGTGCTATGAGGATAAAATTTGAGATAGAGTGATAGACACTCCCCAGGTTATGGGAAACATGGTGAAAATTTCAGACCTATAGGTCAAATGCTCTCGGAGGAGTAAGCTAGCACATAAACATACACACAACTCAGGGCTCATTTAGGTGGTGATGGTATTTTAGATTTCCCTGCTTCATGAAACTACCTGTTGTGAATGAGCTCGCTCAGTGCTGCCGCCTGCGAAGTTACGGCCAACCCGCCAGTATTTTCATACTGCAACAGCAAGGGTGGAAAGTGCAGTTGCTCTCGTGGCTTGAAAGGAGTCGTGTGTTAAAGAGTGATTAGTAGTGATTGCTACACGTGCAAGTTTACGTGATTAATAGATTCTGTTTCATTTAAAGGACTTCTTCTATCTTCTATCAGGTATTTTACAGTTGTTGACAACTACTTTAAATTTAAGTACAGCAATGTGAAATATATTTCTTCGAAGACGTGGAAAATTTACATAGTTTAGTTTTGAAGTGTGACACAACTCCACTTTTCTATCGTTCTTCTTTGTTGTAGAATGTTATGAGAACAAAGTTTAACTCTGCCAAGATTGTTAGCCTGTGTTAAACAAAAATAGCCTACCAGGCAGACAGGTAACGTGAAAGAAAATGACAATGATTCCTGCCTCGTTACACAAACATATTTTTATTTGAAAATTACAAAAACAGTCTTATTGTATATGAAAAGTAGATTATATATTCAGCCTTAAGCACTAGAATATGAGCTTATTAGAATCTATCAGGAAATCTGAAGCTATTTTTCGAACGTTTGATGTCATCTACTGCTACCGTGTCTCAGCTTTCAAGTGTGAATAATATTACTGAATTTAATATTATAGTGATTGGAATTAATTGATATTTGACATCATATAAATATTTGTAATAACTGGTATTTTATATTATGGCTAATTGATATTCAACTGCGTTTTAATTAATTTTACTAATTTGCTAATTTCTATATGACTAGTTAATATTAAACTTATTTTAATTAATTTTATTGATAAAACTTTACTAATGATTACCCAGTTTATTGATTATACTAAAGGATAACTCTGTTATAAAATAGGCCTACTTTGTTAATTTACAATTAATGCACACTGTGATACCAACAATAAATTATGTAAATTGTAATTTTCTACGTCTCCAGCTTCACATTTCCTGATAGATTCTAATAAACTCATATTCTAGTGCTTAAGGCTGAATATATAATCTACTTTTCATATAATTCAGCACTAGTGGAATGAAATTCATTAATAATCTTATTGTATATTTCTACAAAATCGATTAAATATTCTTATTTTTTATTTTAGTTGTATGGCAACAACATGCCGGTCTCTCCATTGAAAACGTATACTCCACATGATTTAAACTCTACAGAAGTATGAATTATTGAAAATTTAACAGATCGTGAAAATAAAAAAAATAAATTACTGATTTAAAAGAATAGGTCTGTACATTTCTAAAACGACAAGAATAATTATATATTTAATAAAATATTACAAAATACTGAGACAAAATAATCATAAAAAGTTTGGTGCGGAACACCTAACTTATTCTATCCAAATAAAATATATGGCTCTTAATATAACATATTATAATGTATAATAGACCTAAATCATATGATGCATATTATGGAACTCATGTAGGAAATTTAAATAAAACCATTAAGACGTTTTCGTAAAAATCGACAAAAATTACTTTCTCTTCAAATGAAGTTGTTGTAAAAATGAAGAGAAGCTCAATTAATCCAAATATAATGTGATGTAATGCACTCATGTAACTTAAGAATGGAAAACACACCTTTCTCACTTCACGATCTGATAGACACGCACAGACATGTTTCTGAAAATATTTATTTTTTAGATTCAGCGGACCTCAAAACGTTATTTTACGTTAAAAACTATGGTACGGCAGAGGAAGAAAAAATAATTACGATTGTGGTGCAGACGTGTTCATGTTAAGTAAAATTAATTCTTGCAAATCAACGTTTTAATAAAAAAAGTCTAGCACGGATTTTAAGTCTATTGTGACCTATATTTTATCCTAACTTCCAAAAATAGGCCAAGTTTGTGTCTGTGTGTGAATACATTTTTTCGTATTATGATTTTGTTTGAAACCGTCCTAATAATAACTCTTTAAATATATTAAGTATATTATATAGTCGTGCTTACTCTAAGCATTATAGATATTTTCAAAACTCTCTGCTTCGATTATATTAATAATAAAGTGAAGTGTTCCCTATACAGGCCGTGGAGGCCCAGAAGGTTCCAGGAGATTGAGGCTCCCAGTTTTTAGACATTCGACATGTGAAAGTGGTAAGGTTTTTAGCCTTAGCTCCTGGTACTCCTTTCCGTTGGAGGCTGAGTCAACCCCAGGGCCGTAGTGCCACCAGAAGTATTTGGCCAATTCAAAAACTCCAACGACCTCATCGGGGATCGAACCCGCGACCTTCCGGTTTGTAGGAGCGCTTCAACCACTACGCTACGGCGTACCCCTTTAATTATATTAATACTAGCTTAAATGACCCGGCATCGCCCGGGCTTTGTATGTACTTCATAGTAAACTTATGGAGTAGGCCTAGTCTTCTTCCAAAACCCAAAATCCATCTTTTGTCTGGATGTTTATACGACCAATAGGCTAACTTTCTTATTCTGGGTGGCATTACAATAATTTTGAAAGAAGGAAAATCTTCGTGAGCTGTAAAAAAGTAAAGGGATCTCTTTACAGGCCATGGTTCCGGGAGATTGAGGATCGCAGATTTTAAGATATTCGGCACACGAAGATGATAAGGGTGTCAGCTCAAAGGACCGGCCGCCTTTCCCCCAAGATTGCTCCCGTTACTTATAAGATGATGAGTCGACCCCAGGGTCATGATGTCACAAGAAGGACTAGGCCACTTGAAAAATCTCAAAGACTACATCGGGGATCGAACCCAAGACCTCCCGGTCTGTAGCGTTGTATCTGTATCCCTATGATCCCCAGGTGGGGCGAAGGGGCCTCCAATGGAGGTTTCATTACCTATATTAATTTTGATATGCTTATTTTCCGAGAGAGGGTAGAGGGACAGGTGGTAAACCCATCGCCTCGCAACCCCCCTCTGGAAACTAAGAATTTCTTGGACGTGAAAGGGCCGAGAAATTTTGTCCAGAGGCTCTAATTTAGGCTCGGAGTTCTTTTACGTGCCGTAAATCTACGACACGGGACCCCCAGCTTAAAGTCTCTCCCGGAGGACTCCGTCCTGACTATGTCCTGAAAAATCCATCGACCGAGGCCGGGTTTGATCCCGCGCCCTGCGGATCTAGAGGCGGGCACGCTACCTCTAGACCACCGCGACCGACTCTGTAGCGTTGAATCTTAGCCAAATGCGCCACGGCGTATCCCGAGAATAAAACTTTTAGATTTGTATAATAAACAGAGACAGGTGAACATTCTTCCTTTATATATTCAGGTATAGATGTGTTTTTTTACCTTAAAGCCCAATGCACACTATAAATTACATACCTGGCATTCTCAATTATCTGGCGGAATTCGATAGTTGCATTTTTTACCTTAATGCATATTACAACTTATAAGTTTAGTCAATTTCACTTACACGTAAGTAATAAAACACAATTCTTCACGAAAAATGTTTATGCACTCTCATTTTTCCACGCATAGCAATCGTATAGGGTTTATTAAGTGCCAGTATGGTACTTTATGAGATTGTGTGGGGGACGGGAAAATGTCTGTCCGTCTGACCGTCCGTGTGACTGTACGCGTGATAACTCAAATACGCTTTATCGGATTTTCATGAAACTTGGTGTACGCATTTATAATGTCCATGGGAAGATATCTAATGATATTGGACCAGATCGGTTGGCCGGTACCGGAATAATGCCCAATTTAGTGACCTTTTATGGTAATATATCAGAAAGGCGCGATAACTCAAATACGTTTTATTGGATTTTCATGAAACTTGGTATATACATTTAATGTCCATGGCAAGAAGTCTGTTTATTTTTCATCAAATTGGTTGATCGGTACCAGAGTAACGACTAATTAAAGTTCACATGTTTTTTAAAATCATGTCTATACTACAATGCCGCATTTCTAATCATGAGGGCTTTGAGTCCAATGCAGTCAGATGTTTGTTTATTTCGTTGGTCAAATTTAAATTGGGTACTACACGAATACTTTTATATAGAGAAGACATATTGCTGTGAAATAATTAGCGGAATTCTTTGCTACTGAATTTTGTGAAATGTTGACATTTTTTAAGAATTTCAAGTTGCAATACTTTAGCTTTGACAAATAACACTATTCCTTTACATATGGTTGTCAAACTTGACAATTGAACTGAGCCAGATTGCCGAAATGGTAACGTCTTGGGCTCGTATTCTGGAGGTCCGTGGTTCAAATCCCAGAGCCTGCCAATTTTGACATGGATTTTTTAAATTTTTATGTGAGTGTGCGATTGTCAAGATATCATAATTCTATAGTTCTGCTGATGCTCTACGATTTTAATCTGATTAAAAAATTATTTTCTTCATATCATAATTGCAATTATAATTGATTCAACAAAAGCATTCTGGCACTATGTTACATCAGTTTACCTGATTTCATTATTATATTAAGGATGTTGAATTAAGCTAGAATATATTTCTTTTCAAAATGAAATGTAAACGGTGGTTTTCCTTGTATTTTGGAGGTTAAGTAGGCAAAATTACATCAAGATCGGAATAAAACTGCAGATTGGTATAAAGGACAAACAAACACACAACTCTCTCTCTCCTTCTCTCTCTCTCTCTCTCTCTCTCTCCTTCTCTCTCTCCTTCTCTCTCTCTCTCTCTCTCTCTCTCTCCTTCTCTCTCTCTCTCTCTCTCTCTCTCTAACTTATAATATATATATATATATTTTCATTATCTAGACTTCTTGATATACTTGACAATCGAGCGCTAAGTTTATCATTTTAACATTAAGCGATGTACTATACAGAGTAAATAACTTTCCCGAAGTTAGCATTGTGAAATATAATTATACGTGTTTAAGCTGCGCTTTGTACATTTGATTTGAAAGTTTAATATTGAAAAGTTTCAGTTTTACTCACAGAAAATCCTTTTATTTTCTAAATAACTTATCATAGAAACGTGTTGTTATGACATACTGTTTGTGATACAGGAAGAATTGAGGTATCCTACGCGAAGAAAAAGTTTAAGTTATTTTTACTTGCATTTATTTACTTTTTTATTTGGTATTCTGCATGAAACTGTATTGACAAATGCAGTAGGCCTATGGTGTGTAAGTGGCTAACGATAATGAATCCAAGACTTTTTATAAATTGCCTAAAGGCAAGAAATATTTTGACGTGTAAATATCGCTAAAATCGTTCTGTAAGGGGGTCATTTGCTGTTTCACTCTAGCACATTACTGGTTTGATCTAAGAGTGAGACAGACATATTAGTTTTGTTTATTTTAGCTTTATTCTTAGAGTGAAAACCGAATATATATCTGTACAATCTGCCCCCATAACTATCAAGCAAGTTACGGAGCGACGTTAGAAATGAACTCGTTTATCTAAGCCAAAATCACCTCCATGACTTCGCAGCTATTGGCCTTACAGATCAAAAGAAAGGATATTATTATTATTATTATTATTATTATTATTATTATTATTATACTAGCATGTTCCTGCGGCTTCGCCCACGCTTATTAGTTCGACCGCTAATTTTTTAAATCATTTATTTAACAGCAAAATATTTAAAACGTTTTTATTAACAAACTAATTTATCCTGTGAAAAGAGTTACATGTATATCACTTCCAAATGTAGCACATGAAGTGCTTCTTTATAAACTATATTAAGAGACCTTCCTTGAAAAATATTAGCGCCAAATATAACTTTTTTTGACAGTTTTTCACTCATAACTTGCGAACGAAAGCGAAAATTAAAAATCCGGCTTCAAGGTTCATTTGGCCACCTTTCAGTCCATCTACGTTTAAAATTTCAAATATCTGCGTTAAGTAGATTTCGCTGGGCATCGCGTACAGACAGACAGACGGAGAAACAAACATTTCCTCTTGTTATATAGATAGCTAAAGTACTGCCTTAGGATGGAGCCTCTCCAGCCATATCTTCCAATTACTATGAAATATACATGTTCCCGAACTTATGATTGGCAACCTACATACGGTACCGGTACCGTTGATTTAAGACTTTATCCTTGACAATTTACTCTCTGTTTATGCGAAATACGAAGAACTATTATTTTTTTATCCTCCTTAGGTGTTCATTAGGCTATATCTCCTATCTATTACTCTCTATTTAAAGTATACATTTTATATACTACCTAGGCCTACTGGGGACGCACAAAGAACAGTCAATTCCTACTTGGCTTATTTTTAAATAACTAGGCCTAATGAATAGCTGTATTGGAAGGCTAACCTTTTAAAGTATGAAAAAGAATTCTACTCTGTTTGGAGCGTTTTTCTTTTTAATTGCTGGCTAGCTGTACTGGAACTAGAAGGTTAAATTCTAGTTCGACAATGAACCCTTACTTGGAGTTTTTTTAATTAACGACCTCATGGTCAAGTGGTTAGAATTCTGGCTGTTGATGTAATATAAATTTTTGTTAAATTCCTATAATGTATTTTTTAATTATTTGACTATTATTTTAACTGGCAGATTTAGGTCATAATGCCTTCTCTTTCACTCCACTAGTAAAAATTATAGTGAATTAAGGATCGTGCATACAAAGGCACAAATTGTGATAACGATGTTAATTTTTGGAATAGTACTGAGTATTTCTAACGTTATCATTACTAACATTTAAGTCTGACACAGAAAATTAGGTTAGAACAACGTTGCAATTAGTATAATTACTTGGTAATAATTTAGTCCCTGCGGTGAAGATGACAACTGGAACATAAACGCTTAAATGTTTACGAGTGCAATACCTGTATTGATATTAATTATGGAAGGGAAATACTAGTTTGAAAAATTACGATGAAAAGAGTTAAGAGTAATCAATTATCTTTCAGTATTTCCTGGAATGTTGCCAATGTCTGGCAGCCCCATATCAATGGCTGTGCAGAATTCCTTGGAGAAGAGATTTGAAACACTGAATGATGAGAAAAGTGAAACATATCGTGGAGAAAGAAAGAGAGAGAGAGAGAGAGAGAAAATATTATTATTTATTCTCCTTTCGTGTTAAATCTTGTATTGAAATTATGGTAGTAAGATAAATTCACAAAGCGAATTGATAGGTAACTTGGGGTAAAATATTTGGAACGAAAGAGGGTGTGGCAGAGAATAATTTATCTTATTTGTTATGCAGTTGCACAAACAATGCGCCATCTTGTAAAAAAATCTCGTAATATAACTTTTAACTTCATAAATTTTATTTCCGCTTGAGGGAATTATTAGTTATATAACTTAAGTAACCAACTGACAAGTTATGGACCCACACATGAAGTTGTCGACTCAGTGGGCTACCCTTCACCATGGATGCAGCTGCAATAAATTGGACTGCTATTATAATTAGAAGCATGCAAAAGGACGATACTGATCCCTAAATTAGTTATAAGTCAGCTCATTGTCCACCCATTATTTCTGCCTTAACAGTTCATCACACTTCGATTTATTTCTATCTGGATCAGGTGCGGGATCTGTCTACCAGTTAATAAGCTAATTCTGTTTATAGGCGTTAATAACAGTTCAATGAATCAGGTTTAAAGTTTAATGATTGCACTCAAAACCTGTAACCGATTGCATCGTTTCTAAGCGAGAAGTCAGCGGAAATAGCAGGAAAACATTAAATCCGCTAACATTTACAAATCAATTGTGCGAAATCGGGAAGTAGGATAGAAAATCAAATGATATGTTCCTTTAAACGACAGTTAGGTCTACTTTTGGCACAAGTATGAAATATAAAATTATAGGACCAATCAATTAAACATATTTAATTAGTCATTTAATTGGATAATCGTAGGTCCATCAACTACTGCAATGTTCATAAGTCGTATATCAAGTGAAAAACTAGAAAGAGATATATATGTAACCATCAAAGTAATTTTGCTAGTGTTCAATAGTTCAGAAATCATTGAGAAAATGTTAGACTCAGTTTCATGCCCCTCCCATAGCAGACTTGACGGTTACAAGCTAATTGCAGTTCACCACGTGTGTAGTAGGACATTTTCTGTGCAGAGCTGACGAAGAGTGTTCGTTATGAAGAAATCGCTGCACTAAAAATCCGATAAGAGCTAAACCCTAATTTTCAACATATTTAAAGCAGAGAACTTACTTCGAATTACTTCTAGGACAAAAGGCCTAAAGGCATTCTCCTAAACCGAGAACAAGGGATTCCGAAGTGTTGTAAATTCACCGCTCCCAATAAACAGAAACAGTCATGTGGGAAACTACCCACTCAGAAATAGTAATGGATCACGTACTTTAGGTTAGTCACCATTCCGTCTACCATATTACCTGACCACTTTTAGCAATTTTAGATAATAGAGTGATGTATTAATTTAACCTTATAGGCTAGTGCGTTTGCATTGGGGTAAGATACTAAATGCCCTTTTGGAACTCACGGTACAGTTAATATAAATTTCTTCAGAGTTTCGCAGGAGGCAATGGTTTTTAACGTAGTTAAGTTGGTAGATTCCCACTTTGTTCTTCCTCCTCCTCTTTGCTTTCTTCTTCCACCTGTTTGTTCTAATTTACACTTTCGCAACCTATTTTATCGTTGTGCTGGGGAAAACTATATTACAGGGAATGTGAATGTAATAGTCGTTATTCAGAGTATCGTAAAGTAGAGAGGAATAAATGCCGGGTCTATAATATTTTAACGTTGTACTGAGGATTATCGTTATGTTGGTAATCGTTGTATAGAGATTTCACTGTAATCGAACTCAAAATCTCAATAATTTTTCTTTTCCTTTCCTTCGTCATCGACCGCCTCAAATGACTACCCAACAGTAAGGGTACAGAACCAGAAGCAGATCATAATAATTTTCGGTCTCTTAAATTTATCTAGAAGACATTAAGCCACAATATCCTTGACAACGAAGTAACCTTTAGGGATAAAAATTTTACCAAACTCTCATTCCAGATAAAAATTGAAAGCGATTTCATTTCATATTAATAACAATACTGGCAAGTCATGATTGTAGAATGAGCATTTACTGTAATGGAGTATCCTTTTACAATGTAATCAATTGCGGATTATTGTGATCGCATTCATGCTGAGTACTATACACAGCTATTGAATTTCCTTACGGAATTTGTGGAATATCTGCAAGGAATCTCGGAATTTCGATGACCTTCGTTCCTGACTAATTACGCCTTAATTATACCGACATCTGTTGTGAAACGCTCTATCCGAGAGACTCTCAAACCACATGTCTGCAGATTGCGCTAATGAGAAATATATTGCTGATAAATACAGTAGGTAAGCTACTGGTGGACACATCCAACATCCGTATTGTAATGGTAGCGCTGAAGTCGACCTGTGCACGAGACAGTCGACAATACAGCGGTAGCCTACAGTTTTCTTCGGTAAGCCGTTGCATTTTACGAAATCGGGCAAGGCCAATCCGTTTTTTCATGCACATTTTTGCACAATATTATTTACATTAATTACATAATTCAATCAATAGTCCTATCCACTTATTAGTTCTGACATTCACTGACATATCTAAGATAACCAATCGTACGCCTCTCAACAGTGTTGCAAAAACTTCAAAACAATGATAATCTTTTCAAACATTCTTGGCGAGTTTCGAGTCATGTAACAGATGACTACTGTCAATCCTAGCAATTATGTTCAATTTTTAAAATGAGGAATTTGTATAACTTCCTTTTTTATTCAACTGTCTTGTCATTGCTACTTTTGACTGTTATATATATATATATATATATATTTGTTTTTATATATTTAAGAAGACATTTTAGTTTAAGTCAGAGATAGAAATTTTAGAATTCCTGTGTTTTGTTTATTTACTATAATTTTGAATTTTACGTCCTCATATAAATTTTGTATATAGATTTATCACAAAGACATTCTTAATTTTGTGTTAGATAATGCTCAGCATTTCCTATTATCCATAGACAAGCTGCATGTTTAGATCTTTAGGCCCTCCTGGTCCCCGGATATCATCTGGCCGTCATTATCACCTTCATCCATTCTCGCCTTGTTCAGAATGGGTGTGTGTGTAACTGGTGTATATTGTCCTATATGTTCGTGTTGTCTCAGAGGTGGCTCCGAAATTGGGCTGATCACTCATCCAGGGAGGCTCTCCATATCCTTATCCGGTCATAAAAGTATGTGATCGATAGAAACTCCCTCCCCCCAATGGTTCGCAGTCCTATAAGACCCCGAACGGCGTGGGCGCGTGAATGTATCTACAAGGGGGAAGTAATACTCCGGGAAAGAAGACGAAGAAGAATGTATTAATAGTAAACCGCGGGTATCTTTATGTTTTCAACTCTTGCAAATAGTACCGATACTTCATTTGTACTCATATAATTATCTTGGGTTCTGTAATATCACCCTAAAATAAGTTTTAATGTTTCTGGTTCTCCGCGATTATCACAATTAGGACCATATATCATGCTTATACGATGTATATGATATTTTAATTGGTATCAAATCATGAACAACGAAATACCAGGATAATTTGGTTACAGTTCTCCTGAAACATTTAACCATATCTGATTTAGATTTACATTACAGGCAGAATGTTTATTATGCGCATTTGGACTTAAGATATATTTTGATGCACTTTTTTTTATCGTTTTCTTGTTTCCTTTTACCTTGTTTTCTTTTTTCTATTTTTTTTCATTATTACACCCATGCCCGAGGAGGGACTCGAACCCACAGCCTCTTATCCTCAGCTCCAAGGCAGCATGCCTTAACTACTGCGGGTAAAGTGACCGGCTCAGTTCATATAATTCATTCTTTATAAGTCATTCATCATTCCCTTCACAAATTTCAATATAACGCTATTCCTGTAAATATGAATTTAAGTAATTTAATGTTGATGGTATTTACCTTCTATGAATAGGATTTCTGCAGTCAACCTTATTTCCCCAATGATTAAGTGCAGTCCACCTTATTTTTCCAATAATTAAGCCAATCTCCTGTTACTGCGTCTAATTGTGATTGCATTGGATAACTTTGAGGCATAATTTAATAAGCAATGCTAATTACATATGAAATGGAATTAATTCAAAGCAAATTGTTTGTAGTACTTGATAATGATTTTAGCATATTTGGTGAAAGTTTAATTCTCACGGAAAGACGTCTACCTGAATTTAAATGAGTTCGGTTTTTGCTAAAACAGAAAATTTACAAGCTGAAAGATCGTAGCCGCTTCCGGACTACAAAGGAATATAAATGAATAGGGGAGATACTGTTTCAAAAGAAGACAACATTATTTAGGTGTTCCTAGTAATAAAACCCAGGTGCCATCGAATAAATTGTGGAGGCCTGTGAAAAGGTGAAGCTCTTTCTTAAACTATGAGATCTCAGATAAGACACGATTGCTTGTCGTGAATAGGATTTTTAGGCTATGTAATATTGGATTTTAAGCTACGGAATAAATGCGTAAACATGCGTTGTAAGAACTTAAAATCGTGAGAAAAAGAATATATATAATTAATGTGTGAAAATTTTGTGTCAACTCCCTCTAGTTAAGAATTCGTGATTTCATTGGCTGAGTTGCAATTATGGCAATCGCCAATTAAATCACAGAAAATAAATGTGGCCAATACGCAATCAGGAGAGGCGTATATTTTAGGGTAAAATAGTTAGTTGATTTTTGTCTTGGTAAGGTAAAGGAACACTTCTAAAATATATCCGATAGAGTGAGGTTGTGAAAAACACTTCTAAAATATATCCGATAGAGTGAGGTTGTGAAAAGGACTTCAAAACTATATCCGATAGGGTAAGGCTGTGGGATCACTTCTCAGCCATGTTCGGTATGTAAAGTAATACTCAAGAAAGTTCATGTGTGCTAGAATAATTAGAATAGAGATAAAATAACATAAAGAACCAAGTGTTGTTTAGACTAGAGGTACACAACTGCCTCATAGGGAATTATAGGAATGTTTCTAGTATAGATGTACACCACAAGGCGTACAGTGTATTAGGCTCGTTGTGGCCTAAGAAATAGGCGCACACATGAATAGCTTGCAAAATAACATTAAAGGACCGTAATTATAAAATCAACATCGATATCATATAAATGAAGTATCTCTTCAGGTGTACCGTGACTTCATGTAATTTGTACTACTTGTTTAGTTGAACAATAAATTGAAGAATTTGTTATATCAGAAATAATATGTACAGGTATAGTTATTCCTGTGACAACGATCGTCCAGCCCTGCTTTCCAATCATCTACCCCGAGAATGGACCATCATGCTTGAAGATCGACTGCTGTCGAGGAAAGAGGGTAATTATAAATACGCTATAATAAATCAGTAGAGGACTTATAGCCCTTCACGCAACATTACTACCACAACTGGTGCCCAACAGTGAGGCCGTAATAACTGCGAATAATTTCTCCTTCAACTGGCAAGCCCAACGTGTCGCCCGAGAAAATTTGGTATGATACCAGAAAAAAAGACGAAGAATAACCCAGAGATGATGAAGACTGCAGAGAGCGACAGGACGACGAAAACGACGGAACGAAGATGGAGGGAATAATCTACCGTAAAGAAGAGGAGAAGCAAATTCGTGGTACACCATTGAAGACATCGAGGGACCACTCCACAACAAAAAAAATGCCAGATAAGAATTTAAATATTTTTACTAAGTGCTGAATTAAGAAATAAATATTGTTTTGTTAAAAAGTTTTAAAGTAAAATAGTACTAAAATATAATTATAGTCTTGAAATTAAAATTTAAAGAAAGTGATACTAATACAGCTATATGAATATTAAAAATATATGGATATATTCAGCACTTGGTAAAGCTAAATAATTAATCTACAAAAAAAAAAAAAAAAAAAACAATTCTAATTTCAAACATTATTGTGGAAAATTAATATCAGAAACATTTTTGTAACAACATACTGTATTGTGCTTGCTATTTATATGTTAGACACTAAGAGTGAAGGGTAAATTTGTGTAGTGCATGTTGCTCAGAAATCATAAGGTAGTTAGGAAAATGGAGACCCAGATTAGTGACCTCGGGGGAGGGCAATCGTTTTTTAGTCAGGAATTAGAGGAAAATTCAGAAAATTCAGAAAATGTCCAGAGTAACTTAAGTGATAGCGATATTCAGGTGGATAGCGAAAATATGAATAATATGTCTTCAGGCCAGGTATTGGAGCAGCCGGTGATGAATTTGCAAAAGGTGAGTGAACAAAGTGAGGGTGTTGCGAATAATAGTGCTGTCCGGTCTGAAAGCGAAATTAATATTGTAGAAATACCTAAAAAAAATGTTCAGCAGTGTAACGTAAACATGCAGACAGATATGAAGGCAGTGCTAGATACGTTGTTAGGAGAAATGAAAAAAAATAATGAGGAAATACAAAACAAAATAGAGGCTACTAATCTGAAAATAGATATGACTAGTAAGGAAACTAATGAAAATATGCAAAAGAACTATGACAGTTTGAATAAGAAATTGGACGATAATAATAAGAGAATAGGAGAGATAAATGAAACAATTAAAAAGAATTATAATGAATTAAGTGTGAGAATAGATGATACTAACCAGCGAATGGCAGAAATGAATAGGCATATGCGAGAAAGCAATGAAGTTCTAGAAAATAAAATAGATAAGAATACGGAGGAGATGGACAAGAAAATAACTAAATTAACGAAAGATATGGATGAAAAGGTCGAGAATGAAAGTAAGAAATTAGGAAATTGGCTTAACCATGAAGTGCATCATTTAGAGGAGAAAATAGACGAAATTGAAGTTAAGTCTGATAGGAGTGCAGATAGCAGAGTCAATGAAGTAAGGGGTGAAATAATTAATTGCTTGTCCGCAGTGAGTACAACGGTTGATAATTTACAAGTTCAGACTACAGAATTAAATCAAAAGATAGGAACATATGAGTCAGACAGGAAAGAATTTGAAAAAAGATTGGAAACAGAAGTGTTAAATAAAATAAGGGACTTTGAAAACGGAATAAATCAGGAGATACAATTGATAAACAAAGGAATAACTAGTAATGACGATAGATTGGTAGAGGCTAGGCCTAGAAATGGGAGTGATACCAGTAAGGTCACGCAAAATCATGTAGTTACAAATAATGATAAGGGAGACATTTGTAGAAGCCCTGACGTCATGTCAACAGACAATAATAGAGGCGCGACGCCGCAGATTTGTGTCACCGAACCTAGTTGTGTAAACTTAGGATCTGTACTAGGGAATGAGCTTACATTGCCTGCTTTTCATGAAAATGGGGCCTTCAGCCCACAGACATTTTTACGAAATCTAGACGAATATTATATATTAAGATCAATCCCGGAGCAGTATAAGATGCTGATAGTTGCTAAGGCACTCAAAAATAAGGTAAGGGACTGGTTTGATTTGACTATAGATGCGAATTGCTCTTATGATCAGTTTAAACAGTTGTTTTTGAACCGATATTGGGGTGAGTCTCGAAAGGCCGAGATTAGAACGCAACTTTATAATGGAAAATATCCGCAGAGAGGGGGAGTGTCGCTCTCAGATTACTTTTTAGGAGTGGTTAGTAGGGCTAAAATGCTGGAGGAGCACTTGGATGAAAGATCGATCATTCCTATAGTAATCAGGCATTTCCCAAATGATATAAAAAATATATTGATCGTGGCTAATCCAGGAACCTATAGTAAAGTGCTTGAATTACTATCGAGTTTCGAAGTAAGCGCAAACAGTGAGTCAGTGGATGTAAATGACCGACAAAGAGAACTGGCACCGCCGCCAAGATACCGAAATGAGGGTGACAGAAGTGACGATAGGCCTACAGGCTATTGGAATCAGGGAGGCGCAGAGAGGAATCGAAATAACGGTCCACAGTACAGAGGGAACGGCCGTGGAAATTCAAATAATTACTCAAATAGGCCACAGAACCGAACGCCACAAAATCAAGTAAACCATGTACAATTCACGGGGGCAGCGCCGAGTAGATATGGCAACCCAGGTAACGGAACTCAGAATAGGGGAAGGAGGCCAGTTCATAACACAGGGGAACAAAATACAAACAGGTGTACGTCAAACCCTTCTAACAGAGAGGAAAGAGATGTTTTGGACCCCCAGGCACGTGAATACGTTCAAGGTAACATAAACAGAAATGACGAAAGCCAAAATGTTAGGGAGGAAGGACCTTTAAACTAACTAGTGACACAGTTAAAAGTTTTCAGTGAGTGACAGGTGTAAATGCCAAAATAAACAGAGTTATTGACCATAGTGGATTATACGAATGGCGACACGCCAAAAGAAAAATAAAGTTTATAAAAGAAATGAAAATAAATATTTATGCAATGCAAATTTCGCAATAAATACCCTTTTAATTAGAAACAGAATAGCACACTTAGAGGTGGACATTTTCGTAATACGGGACGTGAATTCTAGTGATGAATGGTAAAGTTTATGATAAATTAGAAGAAAATGAGATCGATATGCAAATCTGGTAGTCAAAGGATTGTTTGTAAGCTAGCGAGAGGAAGCGAGAAAAAAAAATAACAATAATAAAATCAATAATCAGGTCATATAATAAATCTTGGACTAGAAAGTGAGAAGTTTAATACGGTATATTTCTTGACAGTGAAATAATGAGCTCTAAATAATATATTAGGCTGTGTTTTATTTTAATTTGAAGATAGAATGGAATCGAGATGATTAATGTATCACTCTTATTAATCAAAGAATGGAGTATTATCCAAGTACCGTCTTTTGAATGATAATTATGTTATTGAGAGGGAGAGAGGTGTTATGAGGAAGGCATTAGCTCTGATGGATGAGCGATTTTATAGTTGAATGCGTTGAGGTTGTAGGATACGCCCGCGCGAAGTTTTTATTCCGGCAAAAGAGTCGAGGAACGACTGCCGATGTGAAATGTTTTAGACAGTGAAGCTAAGGAGCTCACTTGGTGTATTGTTGTAGAGGAAGTTTATGCCCTCGTAGGAAATGGAGAATTGAACGTATAGTTAGATGGTGAGTTTTCAGGGGAAAACGCAATTAATTAAAATACGGTATACTTGGAAATACGAAACTTAGAGAAAAGTAACAGTGATTAAAGTGTTGAAACAAATACTGTATTGAATCAAATAAAACGAAGTCAGATAATGGAGATAGAAACCTTTAACAGCCAAATCCTTTAAAATATGAATTTTATAGAGCATTAATAAATAATGAACCGTGTTAGATAAGAGAGTTGACCTGTCAAATAATTGCGTACGAGATGCATGTGATGTGAAAAGAAAAATAATTGAAATTTGAGAATAGAAAGAATTCCTCGCAGCTACATAACAATACCAAATGAGTTAAATAAATATTTATTGAAAGAAATAATTATAAAGAGATGTGGATTCTAAGATAGTTAAATAGTATGTCAATTAAATAGAAAAATAGTTGAAGAAAAGATAATTACGTTCAAAGGGTGGAAAATTAGCGAAAATGAAGTAATGCATTGGAAAGCAAGGAGACAAATAGTTGAAATATTATGAAATAAATTTATATAAAATGTATATGAATGCTATTATGGTGGATAATGGAGAAAATTTTGTGTAATGAGAAATTAAAGAGAAAATGTCAAGGATAAGTTTTGGATAATGGCAAATAGTTCATAATGAATTGTGGGTTACACCTGGCACTGGAAACAAAGTTATTGATGACATGAGAGGTCAGATTGTGTTCACTAGGATTAGTTTATGGAGTAGTTTATGGTACATGAGAGAAATGAAGATGAATAAAATGAAGGGTTATAAGCATTAAGCATTGAAATGAAAAATGCAATGATGACTGAAGTATTATGTTCAGCAGAAGCAGATGAGAAATTAATTCATAAATGGATTATTGATTGAAGAAAATATTTTAAATAATATTATTTTGCTATGGTATGAAGAGTTTAAAGAATAAACGAAATGCCGTAGAGTAACTGCAAATAGGAACATAGAAAAGTCGTTCGTGATGGAATAAAATCAGTGTAAGATAAGCTGATAAGCAGGAATTATTATTGAAAGTTATAAATTTTGAAGTTAAGTGGATATTGAGAAAAGCGAAGGGGAATGAGATCATTGAATAATGTCGATTTTGCAGTATGAAATCAATAGTAACGGTGTAAACATGGGAGATGATTAGTCGAATAAATAACTGAATAAATAGTTCAGTATGCTAAATGTAAACGTTACAGGATTATTATATATATAAAATAATAATAAACGAGTGGATTGATGACAGGAATCGGGTTTCATATTAAGAAATGCTCTGGAGGAATAAGTGATATTTCACGTCATTAAAGAAAATTATTAATAAATGATGGAATAATCTATTTAGTAGCAGGTTAGTAAATGTTAAATGGCGAAGAAGCCTGTAGAATTATTGCTTCCTAGTGAGTCTAAAATTTTACACAACTGGGTTTGCAAGCACATGAATTTTATGAAAAACCTGTAAGCAAATTGATGTAAGTATGTGGTGTGAAAAATGTGAGATGTAACATGGAGTGAAGGTATTTTTTAGAACAGATATGGGGACGTTTAAAGGCATCGGTTACTGCGCACATATATCTGCTTTTAAAATATATCTTTAGGTCAAGTGAAGATACGTTAAATAATTTGAGTGAACAGAGTGAAGTATCCTTTGTGAGTGAAAGTTTTCGGGAATCGAACCCAAGATTTTACAAAAGGAAATAAAGCTATAATAGTGTATAGTCATTTCTGATTTCCAGAATATTACAAGAGTGATGTGTACAACAAGAAGTATGGGTGATGTATGGCTTTGTTTGTACTTTAGTTAATGTTTAAGTGTTCAGTAAATTAATAACATGCTAAAATATTTTAACAAGAAAAATGGAAGAGTAAGTTGTTATACAGGTATACTAGAAATGGTGTTTACAACAGGGAGTTGTAAGACACTCAGGTAGTGAGTCGAGTGAATGAACTCGTGCTTGTAGGTAGGGTAGTTTTTGAAAGATTGAAAAATAGTGTCACAATTCCATTTTTTTGGGGGAATAGATCACTTGTCTACATAAGTCTCCAAAATAAATTGATTATTTTAAGATTCTGCACCCAACTGATCGGGCATATGAGGCATAATTTAATAAGCAATGCTAATTACATATGAAATGGAATTAATTCAAAGCAAATTGTTTGTAGTACTTGATAATGATTTTAGCATATTTGGTGAAAGTTTAATTCTCACGGAAAGACGTCTACCTGAATTTAAATGAGTTCGGTTTTTGCTAAAACAGAAAATTTACAAGCTGAAAGATCGTAGCCGCTTCCGGACTACAAAGGAATATAAATGAATAGGGGAGATACTGTTTCAAAAGAAGACAACATTATTTAGGTGTTCCTAGTAATAAAACCCAGGTGCCATCGAATAAATTGTGGAGGCCTGTGAAAAGGTGAAGCTCTTTCTTAAACTATGAGATCTCAGATAAGACACGATTGCTTGTCGTGAATAGGATTTTTAGGCTATGTAATATTGGATTTTAAGCTACGGAATAAATGCGTAAACATGCGTTGTAAGAACTTAAAATCGTGAGAAAAAGAATATATATAATTAATGTGTGAAAATTTTGTGTCAACTCCCTCTAGTTAAGAATTCGTGATTTCATTGGCTGAGTTGCAATTATGGCAATCGCCAATTAAATCACAGAAAATAAATGTGGCCAATACGCAATCAGGAGAGGCGTATATTTTAGGGTAAAATAGTTAGTTGATTTTTGTCTTGGTAAGGTAAAGGAACACTTCTAAAATATATCCGATAGAGTGAGGTTGTGAAAAACACTTCTAAAATATATCCGATAGAGTGAGGTTGTGAAAAGGACTTCAAAACTATATCCGATAGGGTAAGGCTGTGGGATCACTTCTCAGCCATGTTCGGTATGTAAAGTAATACTCAAGAAAGTTCATGTGTGCTAGAATAATTAGAATAGAGATAAAATAACATAAAGAACCAAGTGTTGTTTAGACTAGAGGTACACAACTGCCTCATAGGGAATTATAGGAATGTTTCTAGTATAGATGTACACCACAAGGCGTACAGTGTATTAGGCTCGTTGTGGCCTAAGAAATAGGCGCACACATGAATAGCTTGCAAAATAACATTAAAGGACCGTAATTATAAAATCAACATCGATATCATATAAATGAAGTATCTCTTCAGGTGTACCGTGACTTCATGTAATTTGTACTACTTGTTTAGTTGAACAATAAATTGAAGAATTTGTTATATCAGAAATAATATGTACAGGTATAGTTATTCCTGTGACAACGATCGTCCAGCCCTGCTTTCCAATCATCTACCCCGAGAATGGACCATCATGCTTGAAGATCGACTGCTGCCGAGGAAAGAGGGTAATTATAAATACGCTATAATAAATCAGTAGAGGACTTATAGCCCTTCACGCAACATTACTACCACAACTGGTGCCCAACAGTGAGGCCGTAATAACTGCGAATAATTTCTCCTTCAACTTCTAAAAAGAACCAAGGTTGTACATTTTTTGTTCACAACCCATAATTATTCAAGTATGACTCTTCCCGATTTTGTAATATAAGATTGCTACATAGTGCTACATTATAAGCCATGTGTCAAGCTTGACTCTGTACTCGTTCACTCGTACTCTGACTTAACTCGTTCACTAGCAAACTCGTTGACTATACCTAGCACACAGTATTATACTTTACACCTGCAATTCTTCTTTCGTCTGCCTCAGTATGTACGAAGTAGCTTGCACGTAATTCCACTATTTACGGAAACGTTTGTCGATTGTGTCAACCAGTTCATAAACTAATTGACCACCGAAACACAGAATTGACAGGTATTTTTCTCATCTTCGTTATGTTGCTATGTTCTTTTACAATTATTCATCACTTTACTAAAATAATAAGAAATAATTTTTTTTCAGGTAATAACTCAGATATCCTAAATCAAAGCACTGGTGATAATAATTCATTATTTTATTCAATAGAGGGCAGTAGAGGGAAATGAATGAAGGACATAAATTTTATAAAGATCATAAAATATAACAATTAAGATGTTCTTAAATCATGCACCATTTTATGAACAGGTCACGTAGAAAAATGGAATTTACAATAGGGTACTGCAGTCTTCTTTCCAGATTCCCATTCATTTAGCTTTACAAACATTCAATACAATTGCTAAATTCTTATAGGAGACCACTTAATTAATTTACTTAAGATCAATTAATTAGTTTAAAATTAGGAAAATATTTTATATTCTTAAGTCAGTGTGAAAGTAAGTTCCGAAATAACTTCGATAAATTTTAAAAGTTCATGAGTACTCCGTTAGTATGACAAAATGATGTTCAACGGCCATAAGTTTTAAGTTTGTACGTCGATATTGGAAATGACATCAATGAAGACATATTCAGAAGGATCACTGTTTACCCCTTTAAATGCCAACTTTTAAAGCCATTTTCTCATAATATGTTTATTTTCCGGTAATTTTCAAATGTTTCATATGTTGAGGCGGAATATGCCTTTAGACATATTCCATAACGTTCTACAATAATTAATTAAAACATTTCATTTTATTAATATTATACAGAAATTAATTAAACATTGGGAAAGATAAGTATAAACCAGAATTATTAAGAGTTTGAGAACTAGAATCAATTTTGTTATAAGAAATGGGAAAATTAATACTTTAGAATAAAAGCAAGTGCAAGTAACTGTAAAAATAACACAGTCTGAGGAGACAAAGGCAGGCTGTCAATCACTTGAGCAAATTCTGTGTATTGGTATTGTGCTAGAATTTTAACGTAGACAAAAGAACATCAGATAAGGGGCGATTTTATTGTGTGATGGGGATAAACCAGCTCTGCTCCGACACTAGAGGGACAATAGGGTGTTTAAGGTTCCGGGAATTGGAAACCTTCAGAGATCTGTGTTGGCTTGGTTCTAATTTCCGATATTCTTCCGCACTAGCGGAATAATACTAACAGATAATAACCAATAAGAATGAGGGACTAATTTGTGTGTCTGACGTCAGTACGAAGCTTCTTGGGAGGTGATGATTTTTGAGACAGACAGAAGAGCCGAGAGCTCCAGAGGTTTCGGTCGCGTGGTTTTTGTAGGCCAGTAGGCCACATCCCGGTAGTAGTCTCGGAATTTATAAGTCCAGTCGAGGGTCGCTGGGTACTTAGTCGAAGTTAAAGTCCTGGAAGAGCAATCATTGTAATATACCAGTAGAATCTGAGTAAACTATCAATTAACAAGAAGCCGCGTATTGACGTAACATATTGCTGAAGAGATTAAATTAATATCCTGAATGTTGTAATCATATTGTAATTGTGCATAGAGTTTTGCATTGGAATAAATTTCGCTCTTACCCAATTATAACGACTTTACATTGAACGCTTTCCTTATAACGTGCTGTCCCTGAGATAAGAGAAAATTAAGTCGGGCAATAGAACAAACAGGTACGAGCCGGGATTGGAACATCACGGCATCACATCACGACAACAGAGCTACAGCATCCTGAGGGTCCAGAGAGAGACTGCAAGTAAGTGTTTTTTATTCCAAATGGCGCTTCCAACGTTTGAGGGTGTCGAGCATTAATGGCATAGGACATTAATGAAAATACAGCACGGGAGGCAACGAGGCTTCACTACCGAGGATCGACGGCAGCAGACAGCGGCGAGTGGGACTTCAGTCACCGCCACACGGACCAGCAACTCATCGAGCAACACACCAAAATTGTAAAGTACAAACATTTCATATTTGTGTATATATATTTTGTTTTCTTGAGGGTATTTTTACATGCATACTATAGCTAAATGTGTTAGCATAGCAGGGTATATTTTTGTGCAGAGGGAAAGAAGTGTAAATTAGCTCAATGAAGTTAAGATATAAAATTATTGGAGATAGCATGGAGAACCAGGAAATGGAGGTACAGGGCGATGTAGAGCCAACAACTGTAAATGTTAATGAGAATGTATTATTGGAGGGTCCTTCCGACCAAATAAATGTCCAGGGTACTGAAATTCAGGACGAAAACCAGCCAGATACAGCTATGGAGGTGGAAGAAATTAGGCCTAGTCCGTCAACAAGCCAGGCAGTTCTAAATGATCCGGGGAATATGCAATCTCTTTTTAGCTTCATGTCAGAGATTAAAGAGCAGCTAAAATCAGTGGGGACCTTAGAACAGAAAATAAAAGAAAACCTGCAGGAAGAATTAAAATCTGTAAATAGTAAATTAGAACAGAAATTGAAGGAAAATTTTCAGGAAGAATTTAAATCTGTAAATAGTAAATTGAATTCTGTGGGGGACTTAGAACAGAGGATGAAAGAAAACTTGCAGGGAGAATTAAAATCTGTAAATGATAAACTAAATTCTATAGGGACTCTAGAATTGAACATGCAAAATGTAAAAGAACAAGTAGCATCTGTGCATACGGAATTAAGTAGTAATTTTCAAGCAATTAAAACCGACATGCAGAAGATGGATGAAGGTTTTAAGCATATGCAGGAAAAAGTTAATCATTTTGAAGATAGTGTAAGGGGACTGCAGACTGAAGTTAATACTAAACTTACTGAAATCACAAGTAATGTTCAAACCGAGCTTAGGCGGGAGCAAGAGAAAATACAGAATACTTTAACTGAACAAAATACCGCAGTTAAGAGTAGCTTAGAAGCAACTTTGAATCAGGTTAAATTAGTGGTAGAATCTTCCAGTAAATCAGTGAATGACAGAGTTGATAATTTAACTTCACAAATGGACTTAGTGCAAAATAAAATTAGGGAACTGGAACAGAATGATAGACAGATAGACACGATTTGCCAGAACAGCATGAGTGGCACGTCGAGCAGTGATAATGTTATCCCGGAGGAGAATAGAGTTAATAATGTAAATTTAGCTTCTACAAGTACCATGGTTGTAACTGAAAATGCTATTGAACTTGAAAGAATGTCAACTCCAGTCCGGCATAGCAGTATCGCTACGCATGATAGTAATAATGTTAGCAGTAATGGTATTACTCAAAATGTGAATGCAACTGTACAGGGCATTCCTGTTCACTTGTTAAACGAGATCCCATTTCCAATTTTCAATGAGGACGAAAATATGAATCCTCAGTACTATCTTACTGAACTGGATAATTATTTCAAATTAAAGTCAATTCCTCCAGAACTTAAAATGTTAATGGTGAAGAAAAGCTTGAAGGGTAGGTCATCTCAGTGGCTAAAATTAACACTAGGGGAACAGGTAGATTATGACACATTTAAGAAATTTTTCATGCATCGCTACTGGAATGACAACGAGAAAAACAAAATTCGAAGCGAACTTACTACGGGGAAATATAATCCACAAGGGGGCGTGACGATGATTGATCATTTTTTACGCATAGCTCAGAAAGGGAGAATGTTAGACCCTCCTCTTAAAGATTCCGAGGTCTTGAGTATCGCTGCAAGCCATTATGAGGACCATATCAGAAACAATTTGATAGTGGCTAGGCCTAAGGATTTTGGGGAAATGGTAGACTTGCTTACGAAATTTGAGGCTACGGCAACTTCACCTTACACTCAGGATGGGGGCAAAAATAATAGCTTTCATGTAGGGAATAGTAGCAACAAACAGAACAATAATTCACAAGGTTTTAGGCCTAATTATGTATCTCGTGGGCAGGAGGCACCGGCTGCGCCTCACTCCAGCCAAAATAATCAGGCCTATCAGGGCAATAATGGGGGCAGATCAGGCCAAAATAACTTCCAGAATAGTTTCCAATATAACAGGGGACAGAACGGACAGAATAACAGGGGATTTCAGAATAGGCCTAATTTCCAAAGGGGAAATAATAATAACAATAGGCAAATTAACATGTTCACGGTCGATAATAGGCCTAGTAACAGTAACAATGGGAACAATCAGGGCTATAGAAATAACTATAACAGAAATGCTCCGCATTGGTTGCGAAATAGGGGATATAGAAACGGGTATTGGAGAGCCAATTTCTATAGGAGGCCATACAATAGACAATGTAACTGGCGAAATAACAATAATTGCAACAATCAGGCGACAGGTAGGTCTGATAACGATACTAGAGGCGGAAATATGAATCCGGAAGCCCGGAGTTTTCAGCCGAATAATGATAGGAGTAGGTCGGCTTCGCCACAAGGCAACGGCGGAAACCAGCCGTCGGAAAACTAAGTCGCGAGATTCTTGTGGACCCTGAGATTCTCGATTGCCTCAGTCGTATGAATACTACTGACAGAAATGGGTCTACCAACTATATGACAGCTCAGAAAGACGTTAGGGACATTACTGACACTACGAAAATTCCTTTGACACAGACTGGACGTGATGTAATAGCTGAACCACCTAGAATTCAGGCAGATATATACGGCTTGCAATGTGATATATTAATAGACAGCGGGTCAAGCTCAAGTGTGTGCAGTTTAGATTTTTATTATAGGTTGGAACAAATGGGAATTAGAATTTTGTCACTACCAGTATGTGCAGTATTTTTTTCAGTCGCTGTAGGCAAGCGACGCGAGAGAGTGAGAAAACAATGTTTACTGTTAGTTAAAATGGGGAGATTTGAGGTAGAAATAATGTTCCTTGTAATTAATGGATTAACTACAGATGTTATCCTAGGATCAGATGCTTTTTTAGAATGGAACGCAGTAATAGATTTCAAGCGACAGGCTTTATTTGCAGTGGTTAATAATGTTGAAATAAAAGTCCCATTTATAGATTACAATGACACAGGGGTTGCAGATAAAAGATTGGAGATAGAAAAAGATATGGATGGCGAGTTATTTTTTGTGGAACACATTTGCATAGGGGATCAAGAATTGGTTGAGGTCAGTGCATATGACAGTGCTGAGCCTGAATTAGGTCATATTTGTACACAAGGGTCACTGGACTGTGACGCGTGTAATCTCCACATAGTGTCATTGAGACATATTCACGGCGATTCTAGGAAAGAATCTAGGCCAAGATCACCGTTAGACTCGGTGTGTCGCGTGCCAGGAAGTGAAAGTCATGACATGTTAAGCACATTACGTGGCGAATTGGAGCGCTGTTACGGGTTAAATACCGAACAGAAAGATAAATTGTGGCAAGTGCTCGTACGTAATGTTGACACTTTTTCAAATGTTGCAGGCCTATGTAATACTTACACACACACTTTTACCGTAGTAAATCCACAACCTTATTATCATAAATGTAGAAGTGTTCCTATCTCTATGCGGGACGCCGCTGACGAGGTAATTAATAAAATGCTAGAGCAAAATATTATTGAACCTTCTACGTCTGAATACATTAATGCACTTTGCTGGGTTCTTAAAAAAGACGGTAGTTTACGTGTTACTTTAGATGCGCGGAAGGCTAACTCTTACACACAAAAAGACAATTTTAGGCCTGAGCCAATTGACACGCTATTGGGGAAAGTTAAGGCAGGAAAGTATTTTTCAGGAATTGACCTTACGTCATCTTACTGGCAAATACCATTAGCTGAAGAACTACGTAAATACACAGGTTTCGTGCATAATGGGAAAATGTACCAATACACTCGCTGTGCCTTCGGTCTATCTACTTCTGGGAGTGCCCTGTTAAGAGCTTTAGATAATATTTTTGGTGACTCGACTAAAGACTTCCTTGTACAGTACGTCAACGATTTCCTCATTTTTGACCATGACTTTGACGCCCACTTACGTCATATCGACTATGTTCTGACTAAGCTGCGAGAACACGGAATGACCGTCAAACCAGGGAAAACCATGTTCTTTAAGAAACAAACTGAGTTCGTGGGTTATGTGATCTCAGAAGACGGCATTAGGCCTAATCAGGAAAGGGTCGACAGTATAAGACAGATACCCCCCCCTAAGACTGTCAAGCAGTTGCGCAGGTTTCTAGGAATATTGAACTATCAGAGTAGATTTTTAATCAATTACGCAAAGCAAGTAGCTCCGCTCAGAGAATTGTTACGCAAAGATGTGAAATTTAAATGGACACCTATCGAACAAAAAGCGTTCGAGGAGGTAAAAGAATCCTTTGCATATTCAGTGCTTTTGGAGAGGCCTAGGGACGAGTTGCCCTTTACGTTGTTCACAGACGCATCAGCTAAAGGTTATGGCGCTGTTTTGACTCAAATAGATGAGCAGGGCGAGAAGCACGTGATAGCCACAGCTTCTAGAGGCCTATCTAGATTGGAGGCAAACGCCTGTGTCACAGAGCAGGAAATTGGAGCTATTTTCTTTGCGCTTAATAAGTTTAAGCAATATGTGTTCAATAGACAGATTATTTTGTACACAGATCACATCAGCTTAGGTTTTATGAACAGATGTAAGCTTACCAGTTCAAAAATTTCTAGATTTGTTCATGAAATCATGTCTTATGACATAGAAGTTAGGCATATCGCAGGGGACCAAAATATCTTTGGGGACCTGTTATCCCGTTTGAATTTCACTCAGGGGCTACCAGAAACAATGGCCGCACCCAGCCATGAGGTGGCAATAATGAAACTTAAGGCGTCAGGTAATCATAAGATTTCAGAACGGTTTAAGCAAATTAAGCAACTGCAGGCATCCGACCCAGACATAAAACGACTGACCGACGAGGCAAAAGAGATCTCAGAGTGCGCTGATGACACCATCGGTATGAGAGGAGGTGTACTGTATAAGCTTCACGGTACAGAGGTTAGAAAATGGAAAATTTACATTCCAAAATGTATGGAGAGGGAATTAATTGTTAGTTTTCACGAGGCATTAAATCACTCAGGGTGTGAGAAGGTTTCACTCACGATACAAGACAATTTTTATATTAAGCATTTGGCAAGGAAAGTCAGACAGGTGACATCGACTTGCGATTTGTGTCAGAAAGCTAAGCCAATGACAGTCAGGTATGACAATGAAATACACGCCGTTGTGAGAGATAGGCCTAGGGCTTTGGTAGCCATAGACAGCCATGGTCCTATGCCTACCTCGACGTTTGGTTATAAACACATTTTTGTTATGTACGATGTTTTTTCTAAATTTGTGAAAGTATACCCAATGAAAGTGATAACTAGCCATTCTATTCTCAAGAAAATCACAGAATCTTTCATTCCACATTACGGCAGCATTGAATGTTTATTGAGTGATAACGCCACAGTTCACACTAGTAAAAAGTTTATGGATACATTACAGTCACTAAATATCAAGGCCTACAAATGCTCACTTTACTTCGCTTCTGGGAACCCTTGTGAAAGAGCCATTAAAGAAGTATCACAGTACATGAGAATCTTGTCACATAAGAACCACAAAGACTGGTTTAGACACTGTGAGGTCATCGAAAAAGTTATCAATAATTCTATCAGCCCGGTCACAGGGTATGCTCCCATCAAACTTATGTTAGGTCAGGACCCAGAACCTATTATCGTGAACTTGCCTGAAGCTTTGCCAGTAGATCGCCCTCTTACCGATGTTGAGATGTGCAAACGCGCATTCGAGCGTATCAAAACACGTGCAGCCAAACGCAAGGAGAAGGCCAAGCGCTACAAGCATAAATGGTCGCCTCAAATCAATGATAAGGTATTGATTAGGGACACTAAGCTGTCTTCACTATTAAGGGGACGTTATTCTCGTCTCGAGCTTCTATTCAAGGGACCAGGGTTTATAACTCAGAAATTTGGGGACCACACTTATGAAATTCAAGACGTAAAATCAGGTAAAATTTTTGGTCGATACCATAAACAACTACTCAAACCATATAAAGAATCACCCACCCAGTAAATTCACACCATGAACAGGAATAACCTACGTTAGGACTGTACAATAGTTAAGCAATAGTTTAAGTAACCACCAGTATACAGAATTTCAGAGTCATATGTTAATGTGTAAAAGCAACAGTGAGATGAAGTCCGATCTGTGACAGAGTTAAAGCTTAGACTCAACGAACCTTTCTCTTGTCATAGATAAAGAAATAGTGTTGGTGGCGTGCTTGTAACATAAGTCGAGTGGTGCGCTAATTCAAGCTTGACTGATTGAACCTTGTTAGCGACATCATTAAAAATGTTGCAGTGTTATGCGTGTGTCGTGTTTTTGCGAAGTTCATTTTTTCTATGTTGTGTTTTGTTTTTTTTATTCCACGACCATCAGTTTAAAGCAGACTCATCGAACCTTTGCTGTTATGTGTACGTGCAGTTGTATATATTATTGTAAATAAATTCCCGGATGTGACAAGAATGGCATTTGAGGTGGTAGGCCTAGAAAGGCAAAATAGGCCTACATATGAAACGAAAAGAAAGGTGAACAGGGCATTGGGTGAACAATGTTCCAACTTGTATATATTTTGTATAAATAGTAATAAGAGTGTATAACTAGTAATAAAATGTTAGCATAAGGGCAGAGCCAGATGAAAATGCAAAGGCTTACAATCAGTTGCAGGGAAAATCAGTGTTAAAGCTACAACACAACAAATAGGGGAAGTTTAAATTAATGATTTAAGAAGTTTAATTAGTATACTATACTTTACGATTCTATTTTGAGTGATGTATAAGAAGGAGATGTCACGTTAAAGTTTTTGTGGAGGCATTGTTAATTCGTGGGCATACCTACGATAGAGATATTCTTGTAAACAAGCAATCTCTCTCCCGCAGGTAGGCATTTGAGGCGGAATATGCCTTTAGACATATTCCATAACGTTCTACAATAATTAATTAAAACATTTCATTTTATTAATATTATACAGAAATTAATTAAACATTGGGAAAGATAAGTATAAACCAGAATTATTAAGAGTTTGAGAACTAGAATCAATTTTGTTATAAGAAATGGGAAAATTAATACTTTAGAATAAAAGCAAGTGCAAGTAACTGTAAAAATAACACAGTCTGAGGAGACAAAGGCAGGCTGTCAATCACTTGAGCAAATTCTGTGTATTGGTATTGTGCTAGAATTTTAACGTAGACAAAAGAACATCAGATAAGGGGCGATTTTATTGTGTGATGGGGATAAACCAGCTCTGCTCCGACACTAGAGGGACAATAGGGTGTTTAAGGTTCCGGGAATTGGAAACCTTCAGAGATCTGTGTTGGCTTGGTTCTAATTTCCGATATTCTTCCGCACTAGCGGAATAATACTAACAGATAATAACCAATAAGAATGAGGGACTAATTTGTGTGTCTGACGTCAGTACGAAGCTTCTTGGGAGGTGATGATTTTTGAGACAGACAGAAGAGCCGAGAGCTCCAGAGGTTTCGGTCGCGTGGTTTTTGTAGGCCAGTAGGCCACATCCCGGTAGTAGTCTCGGAATTTATAAGTCCAGTCGAGGGTCGCTGGGTACTTAGTCGAAGTTAAAGTCCTGGAAGAGCAATCATTGTAATATACCAGTAGAATCTGAGTAAACTATCAATTAACAAGAAGCCGCGTATTGACGTAACATATTGCTGAAGAGATTAAATTAATATCCTGAATGTTGTAATCATATTGTAATTGTGCATAGAGTTTTGCATTGGAATAAATTTCGCTCTTACCCAATTATAACGACTTTACATTGAACGCTTTCCTTATAACGTGCTGTCCCTGAGATAAGAGAAAATTAAGTCGGGCAATAGAACAAACAGGTACGAGCCGGGATTGGAACATCACGGCATCACATCACGACAACAGAGCTACAGCATCCTGAGGGTCCAGAGAGAGACTGCAAGTAAGTGTTTTTTATTCCAATGTCTTCTACAACATTTATACTGCCCGAATGGAAAATTAATGATTGAATTAATTTTAAATGCGGATTATTAATATAATTTTTAAATAAAAATATTTTTGAAATTAAAAATATAATTCAACGGTATATTATCTATATTCTCCAAAATTGAAGTTTGAATTAAGTGAAACAATTTTCGTACCATCTTTGAATTGTGGACTTATTTTACTGAACATTTAAAAGCTGTTATAAAAATTATAAACATATCGCCCAAATTTTGTGTGAGCAAATATAATTTATCTTAAAAAAATCCTATGCGAGTATTGTCAAAAGTTATAAACTGTTTCGTAAAAAAAATATAATAAAATTCATGTTTAATTACGTATTTCCAAGAGAAAGAAAAAATATTCTGTTCTTAAATTATGGAAATAGAAGTTTTAACTCCCTGCTCAAATTACACAAAGAATATTCAGTCTTACTTCACCTAAAAATTAGAACTATTAATCGTAATTTTAATAAAAATTGAAGAAATAACCTAAGGACAATATTATGCACACACACACAAACAGTCCTGAACCCGGCTAAGGAATTTTTCAAACCGGCTGGGAATCGAACCCGGATCGGCAGGGTGGATGGCAGGCACGCTACCGAGCCACCCGCGCGCAGCCGCGAACACAGGGTGCTGGTACGTTTATAAATAGCTGTCTTCATTCTTCTCGTGCATGGATGCATTTAAAAATACAAATTTATAACATAAATAAAGTATATAATTTTTAATAACTTCCTGTTTTAAAATTATATTTTAAAAACGTAATTAAGTTTAGTTTATAACAAAAATAAACGAAACACAATTTAATATTTACTAGATGAACGTAGAACCCATATCCAGGCAATTCTATTTTCCGTCTTACTTCATTCCTTTTATAACCAAAGCCCTAGCGTGTGCATTTCTGTTTTGTTCGACTCAGACATTTCAGCTGAAGTCAAACGACTTGGTTTGAATCAGTCCTGACACTATAGCACTCTCTTTTGTTTCCTGGAACCTCCAATCTCTGCTGTTCACATACACAGGTTTCCTCTTTGTGCTTTTGTTATGTAAAGGATGA
This sequence comes from Ectobius pallidus, assembly GCA_964059195.1. Classification (NCBI taxonomy): domain Eukaryota; kingdom Metazoa; phylum Arthropoda; class Insecta; order Blattodea; family Ectobiidae; genus Ectobius; species Ectobius pallidus. The sequence continues at coordinate 80,172,562 of CAXKWD010000006.1, forward strand.
ATTTATACCAAGACTTTCTTCCGAACTTAGTACTTCAATGCCGCACTCTTCAGTGACCTACATATTCAACTATAAATTCACCGTGACTTAATAATTACCTAGATTTTTTAGAAGGATGCATGACATAAATATATACTTATTTAACATGAATATATAACATGAGTTACGAACTTGTATCAAATCATTGATTAACCTGACAATTACAAAAACATTGATTCCGCTTTGCTCAGTTTTCAGCTTTTCCGGTGTGGGGTAGGGTCAATCCATTGCAACGGGTGTGACATCAACACGTTAAAAATTCTTTTTTCATATTACTTGCTCTTTAGAAACTCAAGTAAAATATATCAGAGGATACAAATAGGATTCAAGTAATCACCATGATAAAATAATTCTTTAAAAACTGATGAACGGTTGGATAATATTATCTAAAATGTTGTAACCGGTGTGACAACTTCACGGACATAACTAGGGCCCGGATTCTGATGACCTAAAATTGTTTGAAAAATGACCTATAAAATGTCCCTCAATTTTAAAGAAAACGACATAATAATTATAAAGAATGACCTAAAAACTTATATTTTATTTATAAAAAAATATTATTGTACACACAAAGTTGTAGACTAATTTGTACATAATTGTAAAAACTGTAATTGCAGAAAGGATGTTGTAGGTATAAAACCTTTGTTATTTGTTCTTGATTGGAGTATTTGAGAAGAAAAGTAAGAAAATTGTTTTTAAAATAGATTCTACAAAAATGTTGCATTATAGTAACTGATGCAGTACTTCACACTAAAAGCCCTGTGGTGTAGGAGTTCTTTTAATATGCTGCAATCAGGGTTGCGGTCCACCTCCACAATGTTGTACTTACTGCGAAGTGTTTCCTTCTCCAGCCTGGTGGAACCTCGGGTTGCTCAGTCGGAGTTGCGACGATTTACTCTATCTTATCTCAGGGCATAAATAGGGTGTGGAGGTTCTATAGTTAATGTTTTTCAATAATTAAATATTTATAAAGAACACTGTTGAGTTTATTTTAGTCTTTCAATCAACATTTATTTATATAAAAGTCACTCTTGTAAGATCGTTAATTCTACAGACGGTATATTGAATGGAGTCTAATATTGACACTCACAGCTTGTACGTAATGTTACTTTGGGATGACGTGATATATCAGCGTAATCCTGGATGCTGATGACGTCAATCGACACTATTGTACTTACTTGATATAGTCACTGAATTTATTTAGTAAGCAGCTGTAATTAAGCTCTTACTGCAAAGATAAATGTTGTACGACTTTTATACTTCGATAATTTAAGGAAGTTAGTTTAATATAGAATGTCGGATTGGCCACAATGCCAATACGACTATGTGTATTAATACGAGAGTCACGGTCTCCCGTGCACAAGACTCTCGCTCCGAGTCCCGGACACAAGTTACAGTCGCGGCCTCCCGTACACAAGTTCCTATCGCGGTGTCCCGCACACAAGTGAATTTCCGTAAAAGCCGTGATCTTAGCTCCCTTCCAATATTCCTTCTCATTCCCATAGTCACATAAAACCAATCATATGCACTCTTACAGCTAAATCATGTTTTTCTTATCCTAAACTTAAATTCTATTGGCTCTTTCATTTAGCGTGCCTTTTTGGCTCAGGAGTGATGCTTTTCTGTTACTACCCTCAAGCGATTTCCCGAATTACAGTCTAATTCTCGGACACTCCATACAACTTATATTTCCCACTGTACATTCTCGTGAAGTGCCTATTCAGCTCATAATCTCTCCTTTCTACTACATCTTGGCTGAATAGCAGAGTACAGTTCTAACAAAGCCTGGCACCTATCTCCCACAGAGCTGCTATACATTTCACTCCGGCTGCATTGTATATTTCTGAGTATTCCGTCTGCTAGCTTCTATTGAGTCCTAGTGTATTTTATTCTTTACTATAAAATAATTAATATCAGCTAAAGTATTGATGATATTAATTTCATATTTATGTAATATTATTTGTTAATTTGTCCTGATTTTTATCATGTAATTTATAATAATATTGCTTGGTTAGTTCAAAAGTTATTATCTGCCGTATTTAATTAATATCAATCTATTTCTCATCATTTTATATCAATTGATATTAATGGAGATGACTCCATTTACACCATATGCCCAATCTTTTTCTCTGGAATAAGTGAGGATTTGAAAAATTTTCACTTTTTTAGAGAAACAGATTAATGCTCCTTACACTAATATGACTGACGGGATGTCCCTTTAAATTGTCACTCGTACTGGAGTAGTGGCCTTGACCGACTCTATCTATGTCCTTTCTACCTGAATACCTTGTGTGAATGAACCTCGCGATGTTATTGTTATGTTATGATTTAATAAATACATTCCATGCAAGCATACTTCGCATATCGGAGATTATTACCTAACCATCATAATATAAACAAAATAAAATTACCCTCTTACTCACTAGATAAAGCTCTGCGGATCTGTTTGCATGAGTCCTGTTTTAAAACTAGATAACACACATTTTAACTTGATACCCTTGATAAAAATAATAAATCACAGCGGCTCTGGGTTTTTGCTAGTGTCCTTCTTAAAATTAGATAACACAACAGATTTTCTCACACGGAATTATAATATCAATGCCACTCTTGTCACATTCATACTATATTCAAATTCTTATACCACTTTCTCTTGAACTTAGCACGGAAAGCAATATGTCATTTCTACCCACAATGTTTTTGCCTGTTTACCTATCTCTCATTATAAGGTCGGATAAAAGACAAGTTATATCGCCCTATTACCTTACCATCAATCAGATTTGCAACTTCAAGAAAACACCTCATTAAAACTCTGTCGTGTATATTAACTAATTATTATTTCCTAAGACTATATTGTTGTGGAGACCAGTTCCCTCCGGAAAACTTTATCGGTAAGACTCATATAAACAGCTTTAATCTCCAGAAATTTCGGCTAATATTCTCCCAATTTGATCCATATATTTTTACATGCTTATGTATTTTACTATGTTCATATATTTTATGAGTACTTTATTCACCTCCTCTTTTATTAACAGCAGCCAAGGTATATTCTTATGGTCTAAGACTGGTGGATTTTCCATCTCTTTATTCTCTACTAAAAACTCAGATAACTTATCTTCCTGATAATCATCGATGGTTGTGATACTGTTTACTTTCTGTTTTAATATTTCTAGAATTTCATCTTTTTGCTCACAATCTCCGTTCCCTATCTCCTCATAATTACCTCGATTATTTAAGTCTGCTCTAATCATATTTATTTTGCAATTCCCTCCAATATCATACACTTCTTCAATAAAAGTGTCATTAAACTCATTAATCTCCTCGCTATAGAAACGCGTACTTTCCGCTGATTCTATCAAATTATTTGCCGGGCTTTTCTCGCCTACGACGTCAATAGTAGCATTGTCTGATACCATAGTATCATCATAAAAACCTGTATCTGTACTCAGATTTTCAATAATAAAAACTTCATTTTGAATTGCCTTTTCATTTTCAGAGCATTCGGCGTAATCGTTATAATCATTCGTTAACAATGGAACTTCAATAATGTTTCCTTGATTATTTATCTTTAAGGAATTTTCCCCAAAATCTAATATTCCTTCATATTCTATCAAGCTATCACAACCAAGAATAAATGGGTGAGTTAAATTTCTGATAACTAATGTGTAAATGTCAGCGGACCAATCCCCAATCTCCAGTTTCACCATAATCTGTTTATCAATTTTATATCTTGTTCGGCTTACAGCTGTCGTGCAATATAACAGAGGGACATTTAATTCTTGGAATTTTACATTGTTTATTTTTAAGTCCTCATAACATTTATAACTGCATGTACTAAGCATTGCCCCACTGTCCACCATTACTTGAATTTTTAGTTTTCCTATTTTAGCTTCAATTTGTGGCGGATTCAGAATATTACCTCGTTCTATTTTGATTTCTTGCGATTTACTTTTTTCATTGAGCCTACCTTCGGGTAACTGGTTCCCCACAACAGACATACTACGACTCTCTAATATGCCTCGTTGGGGTTTAAATCTCCCTGATTTGTTTCAGTTTGATTTGACTGTCTTGCTGTGTTATTGTGATATTCACTTGCTTCCGGGTTAAGAGAAGTATTTCTGTCAAGCGGTCTGTCTTGTGCCGTATTCCCGTTAGAATTGTAACCGATATAGCGGCCTTCTCGCACTTCTCCAAGTCGCTGATTGTTATCTGCATTCCTCCGATCTGGTTCCGAGAATGCTATATGATTGACCCTTGTATTTTGAGGTGGATTCCTTCCCCTATTATAATCATTTCGCTGAGTGTGACCCATATTATTGTTTTGGTTTCTGTAACCACCGTCTTGATTAGGCCTATCTTGCCTATTCCCTTGATATTGATAATTTGGATTACTGCCATTTCTACCATTATATCCCCTTTTTGTTTGATTATTTTGATTCCCATGGTTAGGCCTACCAGTATAATTATTCTGGGCCCCGCTATTGCTCGCATGGCTACCTCTATTTTCATCTATGTTGCCACTCCCATTTCTGCTGTCAAATCTGTTATTTACGTCACGACTTCTCTCGTGGTTATGCACCTCTTCAAACTCGGTTAATAATGTTAGTGCTTCGGCGCAAGTTTTCGGCCTAGCGACAACTAAGTTATTATATATCTCGGGCTTGTAGTGTTTTAAGGCTAATTGAAGCACATCTTTTTCTGCTAATTGTAAGTCTAATGACCTGGCAACCTTCATTATTCGGACAAAATACTCAGACATTGTCATATTCGAATTTTCATTGTATTTACCTGAATACAACTCGGCTCTGGCCTTACCTTGGCGACTGGCGCTCCAGTATCGTTCCATAAATAACCTTTTAAATTCAGGATATCCTATCCCCCTTTGTGACACGAAGTTACACCAATCTCTGCACTTTCCGACCAAACTTTTCTGAACAATCAGCATTTTATAATCATCCGGTACCGCTTTTATTTTAAAGTAGGTATCCATTTCATTTATAAAATGATGTGGGTTAGATAAGTTGTCGTCATTATACCGAGGTGCTGTCCAATCATGCCCCAAAATTTGTGACAAGTGGATAGGATTCCTGATACCTAGTTGCATTACATTGTGGGACCCTAATTCGATATTGCTTCCCGTATCATCTGACTCAGTGTTGACGCTAGGAGGACCTTGTGGTTCGCATGGCAATTCATTTGCTGCTAATACTGCAGTATTATTTACATTAAATGTTGCAAGGCTGTTCCTCCTGACGTCACTACTGCTACGTACACTTTGAGGTTCATTCTCACTGCTATTAATTTTGGCATTCAATGTGTTTACCTGTTTTTCTATGTTTATAACCTTCTCAGATAAGGACCCTTCTACCTGTTTTACTTTGTCCAATACCTCAATTTTTACGTTTTCTGTTGCTGTTTTATTTATCTCCTGTTTATGTTCTAGTTCTTTAACCCTGCCATGAAATTTATTATTAATCTCCTCTAAGTCTGCAGAAAATGCCTGCGCTAACTTACTTTCCAACTCTTTATTTTTTTCAACTAATTTGACTTCAAGTACCTTCTGAGTTTCAGAAATTTTGTTGTGAATCTCTTTCTTGGAATTTTCTAAATCAACTACTACATTTTTGATTTTCCCTTCTAACCTATCATTTATTTCTCTGACCTCATCGCTAATTTTATCTAATCTCTCTACAACTTTCTGGTTATCCTTAGCAATCTGCTTATTCCCCTCCTTAACCTGTTTAACTTCTCCCCCTATCTGCTTAAATGATTTCTTATTTTCCTCATTACTCTGCTTAATATCTTTCTCTAACTGCTTTTGTGAATTCCGGTTTTCTACCATAAACTGCATCAGCATTTCTTTAATTGAGGACGATTGTCCTTCATTTTCGTTAACATTTTCCTCAGTTTCCTTAACTACCTGCCTATCCACCATAATTCCTTCCGAATTTTCCCTGTTTTCTTGAGTTGATGACTCCTCTGACTGATTTTCATATTCCTGACTGTTATTTTCTTCAATAACCCCTACTTCATTATCATTGTTTACTTCCATATTTGCGTTATTTTGAAAATTTTCCAATTCCCCTTGACTTAATAAATCTTGTCCTAACTGACTTTCACTTGATTCCATTTCACTGTTTACAATTTTCCCACTCCGTAATTTATACATTCCTTACACTTTGTATTTTCTTACAGCATTTCAGGTTACCCCCAAAATTTTTCATGCACAATACCCTCTTATTGATTAACACACAAGTCATATATTGCATGCAAAATACAAAATACCCTTTTAACACTTTCTTATACAAAAATCTTTTGACTTATCAGTTTTGGTTCCGGTTAGTCATCCTTCCTTCTGGTTCGATCGTGTTGCCTTCTTTTTCTCTCTTCTCTTCTTCTTTCTTCTTTTCTTCCTTCTTCTTTTCTTCTTTCTTCTTTTCTTCCTGGCGTTGCCCGGCTCCTAATCTTGATTCCCGTCGTTCTCCTTCGCTCGCTCGTTGCCCAGCTCCTACTAGTGATGGTCGTCGTCGGTGGTCGTCGTCCCTTGGCTTCACCGCGTCTAACAGTTTCTATTTAACCTCACTTTTTTATTTTCGAAGCCCCACGTTGCTAAAGCCATAGATATGATGCTCGTGCCCCACGTTGGGCGCCATAGATATGATGCAGTACTTCACACTAAAAGCCCTGTGGTGTAGGAGTTCTTTTAATATGCTGCAATCAGGGTTGCGGTCCACCTCCACAATGTTGTACTTACTGCGAAGTGTTTCCTTCTCCAGCCTGGTGGAACCTCGGGTTGCTCAGTCGGAGTTGCGACGATTTACTCTATCTTATCTCAGGGCATAAATAGGGTGTGGAGGTTCTATAGTTAATGTTTTTCAATAATTAAATATTTATAAAGAACACTGTTGAGTTTATTTTAGTCTTTCAATCAAAATTTATTTATATAAAAGTCACTCTTGTAAGATCGTTAATTCTACAGACGGTATATTGAATGGAGTCTAATATTGACACTCACAGCTTGTACGTAATGTTACTTTGGGATGACGTGATATATCAGCGTAATCCTGGATGCTGATGACGTCAATCGACACTATTGTACTTACTTGATATAGTCACTGAATTTATTTAGTAAGCAGCTGTAATTAAGCTCTTACTGCAAAGATAAATGTTGTACGACTTTTATACTTCGATAATTTAAGGAAGTTAGTTTAATATAGACTGTCGGATTGGCCACAATGCCAATACGACTATGTGTATTAATACGAGAGTCACGGTCTCCCGTGCACAAGACTCTCGCTCCGAGTCCCGGACACAAGTTACAGTCGCGGCCTCCCGTACACAAGTTCCTATCGCGGTGTCCCGCACACAAGTGAATTTCCGTAAAAGCCGTGATCTTAGCTCCCTTCCAATATTCCTTCTCATTCCCATAGTCACATAAAACCAATCATATGCACTCTTACAGCTAAATCATGTTTTTCTTATCCTAAACTTAAATTCTATTGGCTCTTTCATTTAGCGTGCCTTTTTGGCTCAGGAGTGATGCTTTTCTGTTACTACCCTCAAGCGATTTCCCGAATTACAGTCTAATTCTCGGACACTCCATACAACTTATATTTCCCACTGTACATTCTCGTGAAGTGCCTATTCAGCTCATAATCTCTCCTTTCTACTACATCTTGGCTGAATAGCAGAGTACAGTTCTAACAAAGCCTGGCACCTATCTCCCACAGAGCTGCTATACATTTCACTCCGGCTGCATTGTATATTTCTGAGTATTCCGTCTGCTAGCTTCTATTGAGTTCTAGTGTATTTTATTCTTTACTATAAAATAATTAATATCAGCTAAAGTATTGATGATATTAATTTCATATTTATGTAATATTATTTGTTAATTTGTCCTGATTTTTATCATGTAATTTATAATAATATTGCTTGGTTAGTTCAAAAGTTATTATCTGCCGTATTTAATTAATATCAATCTATTTCTCATCATTTTATATCAATTGATATTAATGGAGATGACTCCATTTACACCATAACCTAGTAATTTATTTAAATATTACCCCATGTAAAAAAGCTCGTTAACTCTACCTTAGACAGGATTGCAGTAAATCACTGTCAGCATACGGAGATTTCGAAGGGAAATGACCTCTATTGTCTGAAAGGATACATTTATACATGGAGAAGCTCTTTTCTACATTCGCCGAAACAATGGGTGCATACTTGAAACATGGTAAAAAGTAAAAAATAAAATCACTCTGCTAACTGTAACTGTTGTGAATGTTCTTTCCTCACGGAAATTTATACCGGCACTGAGGCACTGGCGAGTCAAACTTCGGCATTTCCTTTTGCCGTCTGCTGGATTATATTATTGTTTATTGAGGGCAAACAGTAGTTTGCACTCTCAAATCCAAGCAGGTGACAGAATGCCATTTTTTTAAAATCTAAACCTGTGTTATATCCATAATGAACTGAAGTCTATTGAGTGTATAAAGCGTTCAAATGGTGTATTATGTTTCGCAATGAGTTGATCTGGAGGAACCGGCCATTGTCCATGTTTGATTGCAATTTGCTTTTTTAAATTGTCTCTCTGTTGTTGGAGTTTGCTGCATCTGTATATTAGGTAGTCCACAGTTTGGGCCTCTTGAAGACAGGAGCATGGGTCATCATTCATTATGTGGAATCTCTTCAGGTGAACTCTACTCCTTATCAATGCCGTAAAATAAAGTGGTCCCTATAGAGGCTGTGAAGACCCTTACTGTTCCAGGGGGTTTAGGCATTCTGTACATGAAGGTGGTAAGGTTGTCAGGCTAAACACTGGCCACCTTTACACACAGGATTACTCCTGGTATTAATTTCTGTTAAGAGGCTGAGTAGTCCCCAGAGCCATAGTGCCACCAAAGTGCTAATTCAAGAATTCCAACGATTTCTTCGAGATCGAACCTGCGACCTTTCGGTTTGTAGCGCAGAGTCTCAACCTACTCCGCCACGTCGAACTTCACAACAACACATTGAACTTGGCTTCAATAAGAATGACTTTAGCTGAACTGAACGACCGATTTAAATAATCATGGGTATCTTGAAGACGGGAGTAATTGGCGCTTTACTCCATAATATTATCACTTTATATTTCCAGTATTTTTTCTTCAAATCTCATTTAAATTCGTGATACAGAGTGTGGGTCTCCTTGTACATCAGGTTTAAAATCTCTGCAGTAAGTTGTGCACCGTTCATTTAACAGTTATCCACCTATTACTTGTGAAAGTCATTAATAGCAAAAAGACAGAAATTCGGAATAATAGAAAGTCAAACATTTTTTTAGGGACTACTAAAATGACTCAGCTGTATTTCTATCTTGACAGAGAACGAAGGCTTCCAGAACAATAAAGAATGGCATTGTCTGTCAGGAGTGACACATACCCTACCAGAACCTTTTACATAAGTTGAAATGCCTTACTCAAATACGACTGAATGGATCACATCTCATTTGATTATAGAAGAAGGAATGGAGATGGGAGCGTTTTATCAACAAACAAGACACTGCTATCAAACCCACTCTAGTTCATTTGTTTCTTGGGTAGATGCTCGTCTAAAAAAATCTAACATGACTCGTTCCGTTTGTTAAACTAATGTGGTCTTTCTTAGCGAGTTTTCGCAGACCCACTTGAAAGTGAGGTTATAGAAAAGAGAGGTTTAGCAACAAATTCAAATAATAGGATATCCGTGTTATTCGTAAAACTGTTGCTGGCGTTAATACAACATTCCTGGCCTGATTTAGATCTTGTCTTAAAGTGTTGTTTATATACTGCTGGCAGATTGACATGCCCTTTAAAATGGTGCATGCTTATTAAAAATCCGGATACTAAGAATTTTCCTGAAATATTATTATAAGTGTAATGTAGCATTTAGCTCGTACATATGAAATTGATAATAATAATAATTAAACATAATGACGAGTTAGAGATAAACAGGCAAATAGAAGATGGTTGGGAATATAATGAGTAGACCGGATCGGTGATCTTAATGGAAGCTGAACTAGAATGCACTACCGCTGTAGACAACTCTTTCACATTGTTTCGGTTCAAACGTTTTATTGGTTTGCTTCATTGCCGAGAAAGTAAGGAGAGGATAAAAATAGTTGCCTGAAAGTAGGCTAGAGTAGGAGTGTTGTGATCTGACTGTGTTCTAGTGGTGCTTTACGGAACATGAGGCACCCCTTAATCAGGACTGCAATTGCTCAACGTCTCTGAAAGAAAGATTATATTGTCTGAAGAAGGATTAGCAGAGAAAGGCAATATGAATATTTTACATGGTATTGACTTCATCGCTAATGAAGCGCACTGTTTTAATGTCCCTATTATTGACCCTACCAACCAATCAACCAACTAATCAACCAACCACCCAACCAGTCAACCAACCAACCAACCAAGTTCATGACTTGACTCATAATTGAAATTACGCAATTTTCTTTTTAGTATCACTTCTTGCTGAATGTTAGCTTTGTCGGAAACTAAGGTAAATCGTGAGAAGGCCCAGCCTCCGTTTAGACAGTGTAAATATTGTACATGTTTATAATCGCCATTGCACTGAGGTATTTTTTAAGATGTTACGAATGTTCTCGAGTCCTGGGTCGTCATGGAGTTATGTGGAGATTACGGGGCGCTTTGCCATCATTCGTGCTGCTCTACTTTAAACGCGTTGAATGTTGAGGGGTTTTTGACCCTACCGTAAGGAGAAGCATGCTGTTAACCCAGTCTCTAGAAATGGAAGAAGTACAATATCAATATTAAGAAATACATTTTCAGGCAGATTTTTGTTGTTATTTTCTCTCATTATTTCCAAGGCTGTCTCAGTGCGAGGAATATCATCTTAGAGTTCCAGTTATGTTTTCCAAAACAATATCCTCTTGGAATGCTTAAAAATCGAAATGGCATTCGTGATATTCTAAAAAAAAACCCGTACGTAGAATATTAAAAGATATAAGTATGGGGAAATATGACAAATTCGAAATATAATTTCAACTTTATATTAGTTTCAACAATCCTCGTCATAGAATTTTATATGCCTATTATTGTTATTTAATTATTTATTTATTTTGAATATGAAGTATTTAATATTCTTCTAAAAAAATCATTTTCTTGTTTTGTTTTATGGTAACAAATCTACTTCAATAATATGTGAGGGTCCCTCATGGAGAATACTCGGCCATTCCAATAGTACAAGTGCTACAAATTTTTTACTACAAATTACAATATAATTTTTTACAAATATGAATTGGAACGCCATCCGATAAAGCAAAGCTTGTGCTGGGGCTGCTTAGTTCAATAGGCCCTACAATGAATTACACTAATATAATTATAGTGCAACAACATATTACGCATCACGGATTATTGGCATTGTACTGTCACTGATTATTAATATCCACAGCTAAGGAATTTCCTTATGGAATTTGTGCAAGATCCAAGCACAACCTCAGAATTTCAATTGATGTAGTTTCCAATCAATTACCCATTACCCTTCCCCATATTTACTGTGACATGTTCTACCAGATACAAATAGCTAATTATGTGTGACTAAAAAAAATAGAAGAAATAGGTCTCAGAACACAATGGGTAATCATATTAGTTCTCATTTTCCACTGTAACTCTGACATCATTACCATAATCATTGTTACCATCGTTGCTTCATCCTTGTCATATTATTGTTTTACATAATTAAACAGCCTACGAGGAAAGTGATGTACGGTACTACATAATAATATGACGTATACAAAAACAGCGTACAGGTCCCCTCATTATCAAATTCATTAAAATTAAAAACATAATTTTTCTGTGATTAGATCGCATTTTATGTTATTATTATTATTATTGGAGATGTAAGAGAAAAGCAAAAAAGGCAAGAAAGTAGTTCAGGACATAGTAAACAACTTAAGTGGTGGTGTATATATATGACAACATACTTTTTTCACTAGTTTAAGAGTTCAGGCAAGTGTTGCTGCAAATTAAAAACATAATTTTTCTGTGATTAGATCGCATTTTATGTTATTATTATTATTGGAGATGTAAGAGAAAAGCAAAAAAGGCAAGAAAGTAGTTCAGGACATAGTAAACAACTTAAGTGGTGGTATATATATATGACAACATACTTTTTTCACTAGTTTAAGAGTTCAGGCAAGTGTTGCTGCAAAGAAAAAACTCTTCTGGAACAATGAGATCAAATGCAGTAGAAGATCAGAAAGCAATGTATGTGAAAAAAACTTACCTCACACGTAACAGGTGGTTTCAAGGAAGCAAGTTTTCTGTCCAGAAAATCAATGCAATCGTATGTGCTTGCTCAAATGCAAAGTCATTACAAACAGCTGCTTGAGAAGTAAAATTAAATTGCCCCACACTCTGTGATTATACGGTTTCTGTTGCGAAGTATGGTACGTTAACAAATATATTCAACGCCGATAGATGTACGACAAATTGTAGCAGCTGATGAATCGCACATTTTAACAGGGAAATAGTAAACAACAGTTCCAAAACAAACAAGTAATGTCTGGAAGTATTGAAAGATCGTGAAGAAAATGTATCATAGTTCATGATGAGAGATCAAGAAATGTGGTTAAATAAAATGGACAAAAGCATTGGGATAAAATGCTCAAAGCGGTAACATAGAATATTCAGAACGGCGAAATAAAAAAAATCAAGGAATGACAACTCAAGTGGAATAAGTGTTGCTTTTCTATTGAAATAATCGTAATTACAGTTTTCTTATGTGCCAGAAAAAGAACAGATGGCACAGAAATGAATGAAATGAATATAATTACAATTATCTTACGTAACATAAAACAGATACGAATGACAATCATAAGAAAATGTAGCTGAAAGTGCCACCAAAGTAAGACACAACATTGTTTCTACATTTTCTGGGCGTAAATTTGTTCGCCTGTCTGACAACAACTTTGTGTGTGCTGAAAACCCCCTCTCACTGTCTACACTTGTAGCTGGAAACCAATCTGCCTTCAAGCAGCGGCTTGAAAAATCAGGGTACTCTTCCGCCTCCAACAGCCCTTTAAGTAATTCAGGTACCACGTCTTGATTCACTTCAACTGTCTGCCAGATGTTGCAGTGCTAGGTATCCTTTCAGAAATGCATCTTTAGAAAAGTGCTTCTGAAGTATAATCTGAAAAAATAAACAAACAAGAAAGCAATATGAAAACTTGACGTCATCTGCAGCATTTCGTTCATATTTCACGTTTTAAAGTAGCTATCGTAAAATAAAAACTAATTCGTAGTTTCAGTTTGCAAAAATAAAGTCTACCTGTCACATATATGTGTTTTTGGTAACAATAGAAGTGTCAGTTGAAAATTTCGCGGTTATCGTTAATTCTAGAAATCCGGGCCACTATTCATGATATTAATATAGGGATGGTGAACTGAGAAATAATTGCTCAAATAACCATCCTCTTTTTCCAGTTAACAGAATAACAGATAACCAAATAATTGGTTGACGACTTCATTACGAACAGTAATCACGTTATTTGTAATTACCTACTTAACGGTGTAAAGACAGTTTAATACAGTGTGAATAAAATCAGGTAAACTGATGTAGCAAAGTGCCAGAATGCTTTTATTTAATCAGTGGTAATTGCAATTACATGCAGAAAATAAGTTATTTTTGCAATCGATTTCCCAGGTAAGCTCCAGATCGATTCATTAAGCAGGGCTTATGGAAGAACAAAGGTCTAGTTTGATAAGCATACGTGAAGGAATATGTGGATAGTGTTATTTGTCAAAGCTGTTTATGGCCACTGTAAAGCAATATGTTGTCATGATAACTAATTTGCATTTGATAAATTATTTCTAATATATTACATAAAATAGGCACTAAATTGTGAATTACTCCGGTACCGGCCAACCGATTTGGTCCAATATCAATAGCCTTCTTTCCATGGACGTTATAAATGCGTATACCAGGTTTCATGAAAATCCGATAAAGCGTATTTGAGTTATCGCGCGTACAGTCACACAGACAGACGGACAGACATTTTCCCGTGCACCACACAATCTCATAAAGTACCATTCTGGCACTTAATAATCTGTTCCAGTGAAAGAAAGGTGTTGGAACTTCGAGGTGTACGCTATGTGACGGCTTCTGAGCCTGTGTATATGATATTTACCATAATTATGGAGACATTTGGCAAACACGTATACATGTACAATATGTGGACCCAGAGAGTGATAATTAACTCTAATTAACTGTCCGTCCATGGTTAATGTACATACAAATCGAGATAGGCCTAACTGCAAATAACATCCAATTAACTAGGCCTATATGTCGAAATAAAGGTTACCTATGAATACATGCATTCATGAACAACAGATTATTGTCTCTGTTGGACATTAGATGCGAATATTATAGGGGAAATATTCCTCTGACACTAGGATTTAGCTATCCGTGCCGCTGCTCTACCAACTGAGCTAGCCAGATTTCGCTTCACAGCATCAGAGGAATATCTCTCCTATGACTAGTTACCCTTAATAGTCTTCCTCTTGAATGTTGTTGTACAATAACAGTAGATGCCCGGTCACAATTAGCGTGCCTCACAGTACTACAAATTACATAACTTGTCTTTCATGGTCATGTCATATTTACTCTTATGTGTCGCACTCATGTCAAGTTCATTCATTATGAAAAAACAACAACTTTTATTTACACAAAAACAAACAATCACATCTCGCACACTCCACTCGAAAGAGCGCGAAGCTTCAACAGCTGTTTACAAAGCTGCCACAAGTTTGTTTTTGAACGGGCGGAAATCAGTGAGATCCGCCCTTTCAGAAACAGACTACTACTTTGATGCTCAGTACACTTTCAACGAGAGGCATGAGATTCGCCCTATTAAAACCAACTGCCAGCCCTATGTAAAGATTATCTGAAACGATAAAAAAAGAGCAAAATCACAGAAAATATGAGTTACGCCATTAAGAAAAAGATTCATTTGTTTAAAGCGTTTAGTGATTACTTTTCTCTGAATAAATATTGTTATTAAATTTTAACCATGCTTTAACAAAATAACTTTTTTGTTTCCCGCAGTGTTCTATTTTTTTTTTTTACTTAATCACAGGAAATTATAAGGAATACAATTTTCCTTTGAGGTTATTTAAAAAAATAAAGTTGGTAGTTTTCATATTCGGCGAAGTTTGCCACCTCTAGGCAAGTGTCTTCTGCTTATTTAGGTTTTGTAGGAGAGAGAGAGAGAGAGAGAGAGAGAGATTCAGAGTAAATTCCCTGGTAGGGATATCCACCTGTCGAGGCCGCCTCGCGATTTCGCATAGCCCATGTGACACGGAGATTAAGGATGGGCGTTTTGGGGAGGGTAGGAACCGTTCGGTGGATCCAGCACCACCTAGGCCTCCCCGCCCTCTAGGTCGGGAGCATCGCCGTAGTAACGCCACCGACATCCAGTCATGGCAGGGATCGTTGGACTATGCCTCCCCCTACTATGGTACCGGTCACGCACACACGACGACCCCCCTCCTCGTACCCTGAGTACGGGAACCACTACCACGTCGAATCCGACACCAAACACGGTAAGACCTGGGCCCCGGTCGGGCGCCTCCGAAGAGAACGACCCCTAAGGGAACCCAGACCGGCTCAATACCGTCCCGACTACTGTTTCAGCAACAGTCGACTAGGCCAGCGCTCCGTCTGCAAAAACGGGGAGACACCACTTGTAGGTGGAGATGACCCTTTGACGGCTAGAGGCTAAGTGGCGGCGCACCCTGCCCGCCATAACATCGCTTAGCACGCCCATCCGAATCCTAGATGCCCCAGTACGCATCACCCTCACTGGTACTTCAGTCTACAAAGGGGGTCCCGCCTGTTACCTCGAAAACCGAGGATAGGGCTAAAGTACACCCCTCCACCACCATGTCCCTGAAGTACGACACATGGCGCCCCTAACTGTCCGGGGAGGAGTATTCTCGTAAACGCTTATTCCTCCTCCCCCCACACCATCACAGTGTGGGGCCCGCATTCGCAACTTACGGGACCCGCCCGATAGCCTAAGAGGAGGCGACTCTGAGGTTTTGTAGGAGAGAGAGAGAGAGAGAGATTCAGAGTAAATTCCCTGGTAGGGATATCCACCTGTCGAGGCCGCCTCGCGATTCACGCATAGCCCATGTGACACGGAGATTAAGGATGGGCGTTTTGGGTAGGGTAGGATCCGTTCGGTGGCTCCAGCAGCACCACCTAGGCCTCCCCGCCCTCTAGGTCGGGAGCATCGCCGTAGTAACGCCACCGACACCAGTCATGGCAGGGATCGTTGGACTATGCCTCCCCCTACTATGGTACCGGTCACGCACACACGACGACCCCCCTCCTCGTACCCTGAGTACGGGAACCACTACCACGTCGAATCCGACACCAAACACGGTAAGACCTGGGCCCCGGTCGGGCGCCTCCGAAGAGAACGACCCCTAAGGGAACCCAGACCGGCTCAATACCGTCCCGACTACTGTTTCAGCAACAGTCGACTAGGCCAGCGCTCCGTCTGCAAAAACGGGGAGACACCACTTGTAGGTGGAGATGACCCTTTGACGGCTAGAGGCTAAGTGGCGGCGCGCCCTGCCCGCCATAACATCGCTTAGCACGCCCATCCGAATCCTAGATGCCCCAGTACGCATCACCCTCACTGGTACTTCAGTCTACAAAGGGGGTCCCGCCTGTTACCTCGAGAACCGAGGATAGGGCTAAGGTGCATCCCCTCCAACACCATGTCCCTGAAGTACGACACATGGCGCCCCTAACTGTCCGGGAAGGAGTATTCACGTAAACGCTTATTCCTCCTACCCCCACACCATCACAGTGTGGGGCCCGCATTCGCAACTTACGGGACCCGCCCGATAGCCTAAGAGGAGGCGACTCTGTGCCATCCCATGCACACAGAGCCCTGGTCACCGGTGCTCCCAGCCCCCGGGTCATCCCAGCACGGGGGTTTTGTAGGAGAGAGGGATTATTGTTCCTCCTCCTTAGTGCATAGTTGCAATTCTACGGGAGTAATTATCTTTTAAATCATGCACTTAATGACAATCGCCAAATAATTTTTATGTTTATTTTAATGCTATTTACTGCCCTCTTGAATCTGCACGCTGTAATTTTTGGTAAGCAAACGCTACAGAACAATCTAGGTACTTATACCCTAGACGAGCTAAGATGGAAACCTGACGTAAATAAAAACCAGTATGTCTGTCTTACTCTTAGGTCATACGAGTAATGTGCTAGAATGAGACAGATGTACTGGTCTTCGTTTATTTCAGGTTTCCTTCTCAGGACGGCCAGATTTTAGTGGTGGTTATGCCACTCGCATCGAACATACTAGAAATGTAAGTCAAAGCAATCGATTCACTTTAATACAATAACTAGAAATGCTTGAGGGAAATACTGTTTATATTAAATAGCTTTGATCTCTGATGCGTACAAAGCACATCACGGGATTTAATTCCCATCTTATTAGGAGATACAGCAATTATGATAGAAACAAGGTTCTCTAGCTAGTGAGTGTTCAGGCACGCACATTGCAAGAATAATGGGGAGGCGGAACAATCCGCTAGTTTAATTCCAAATATTAAGCATCTTTCTACCGTAAAAAATAAAAGGATTATTTTCACAGTGACTTTTCTCCGTGAAATCTAAATGTTCAAGGAAGATAAATTTAAAGTTGCACTTTGTAATTTTAATATAACTGAATTTTCGGCAGATGTGTTTTTTTTATCTATGACAAAATCATGAGATCACTTTAACAGAGAACATGCCAAATATTTAGTATTTTTTATATTAAATGAACCTTTCAAAAACATTATCTCATTGATTTAAATGAAAAATTCGGTATACATTTTGATGCAAATATGCGTGAATAATGTACAAAATAATGGGTAACTTATTGCACACACACACACACACACACACACACACACACACACATACAGACACAAACATATATAAATTGCAATTTAAATTTCAAAAGTTTCTTAATTTAAAGAAGTCAAAATCGATGGCTCTACAGTTTGGGATCATTATAGCTTTGGAAATAATAAGTTCATTATACATCCAAGGCAGAATTTGCAATACATTAATTTTTAGCTAAACGCAAAATCTTTAAAAGTTGGAGACAAATCACTTAGGAACCCTTTGAATATGACAGAGAAAGATTTGAAATTCCGTATTGAATTCATACCAGGAATATTTCATCAGATCGCCCCCTAAATTCTTTAGTCTGATTGTGTAATCTGTTAATAAAATTTTCTGTTTTACAAATCACTACTATAGGCTACGTGTAATCTGTTCTACAATAAAGTCCTACAGTTATTTAAATTTATTTCTCCAGGTATTTATATATAGGCCTATGTGTATGTGTTTTCGTTAGCATAGGTAGCGTGCTCGCCTCAGGATCCAAAGGTGCCGGTTCAAACCCGTCTAAAATTGATGAATTTTTAATTCGTAAAAATCTTGGTCACGAAGTCCTCCGAGAGGGACTATAAACCGTTGGTCTAAAATTCCTTAGTTTTACGGAATTCTAAATTAGAACCTTTAGACAAAATTACCCAGGCGTTTCATGTCTTAGTTATACCTTAATGGTTGGTTGGTATATTGTTATTTAACGACGTGGATATACTGCAACTTAGGCATGTGACCGTCGCCAGTGTGGCGGAATTTTGTCCCGCATGAGTTCTTTTACATGCTAGTAAATCTCCTGATAAGAGCCTGTCACATTTATACACACATAAATCCCATCGACCTGGGCCGGGATCGAGCCCGAAACCTTGGGCACAGAAAGCCAGCACGATACTAACTGCGCCACCCAGACACCTTAACGGTAATATCTTTTCGAAGAATTTGCTTACCACTAGAGCTGGGAAAAATAACTGGATAATGATTAAATACACAGACGTTTAAAATGTAGAAAAGATAAAACTGTTATAGTTCCTCGTTGTATTTACTGCAGGGACAACAACGATTTCTACATTTTTAATTATCACAGTATTTTATGTAACTGACGTAGGCCTATAGCTAATTTAATGTTTAAGTTCTTGACTTTATTTGTTAATATATAATGTTTTTACTACTGTCTACGAAAACTATGTGCAATATTTTTATAAAATAATAATCTTTTAATTTTTATTTTTAAACTACATTAACATAACTTAATATGTAATCTATGTTACATATATTGATTTGTTTACTTTGTCCACAGCGGCAACCTGCCAATGCAGGAAGTTGCTGTACATTATTATGTGCAAGTCAATAAAACGTAATACCTTTTAGTAAATTTTATGAAATAAGGCAGTCTATGAAAGTAGGTAAAAGGTCATAGTTTAAAATGATTATAGTACCAACCCTCTACTGTAAAGAAGTTCATTAATGATTTTTAAAATTCCTAGGTATACATACACACACACAGAGAAGGGTATTGTTACATGCTATTCTGTTGTGTTATTGACTTATATAAGGACTGTATGACAAAACGAGGGTTATATTAGGAAGGAACAACATTGCTCTAACCTTTTGTATACTCTTGGGAGAAGTTTTAAAATGAGCCGGGAGCATATGCCATGATAACATGATAAACGACCAACTTCACAAAAGGATGAGTGTCACTGATTTATGACATAGGATCTTTCTCTTTATTCTTGAAAGTTAAAATCAAGTAGGCATATTTTTACACCATAGTGCAGTGTCCATCCTGAATAGCCTCAGGAACACTAACCATCATTCAGTAATTCACTTACCCAGTTGTTAAGTATATATTCGATATGTTATTTTGAATCGTTAACATTGTTTAACAGAATTCTCTCCTTCTATATAAAGTTCCATTTTACGGTCTGAGCCCGTTAAGGTAAAAATAACTGCTAGCACAGTATAGAGGAGATTTTAGAGGATATCCCCAGATATCACTGTCGTTCCCTTCCATATTGTATAATTTAATAACTATCAATTTCCTTCATTTTAACCATGCAAATGCTATTATTTCCCGATGAGGTCGTTGGAGTTTTTCAATTGGCCTAATCCTTCTGGTGGCACTATGGCCCTGGGGTCGACTCAGCCTCTAACCGAAATGAGTACCAGGAGCAATCCTGGGGGTAAAGGCGGCCGGTGCGTAAGGCTGACAACCTTACCACCTTCACGTGCCGAATGTCCAAAATCTGGGAGCCTCAACCTCCTGGAACCCTCTGGGCCTCCATGGCCTGTATAGGGATCACTTTACTTTACTAAATGCTATTATTCCTACTTCTACTGGCGTTCGATGTTCGACCGTTATAAGAACTTACCAGTATCACATGAATAATTTCGTTCTTGCCTGTTAAGTTCTAAATAACGGCCTTACATCGTAAATAACTAATAGGGTATATGGGTATTTTTGGGCTGGTCATTCGATAAATATTTTGAAGGTTTTTATGAGCGTGAAAAATTAAATACTTTTATAAATAATAAATAATTACTTTCCTGACTTTCAATTGAAACAATAATAAAAATTCATTAAGATAACTATTTATAGCTTCCTTCCAAGAAAGAAACGTCAAAAGCTCTAGTGTTAATAATAATTGCAATATAATAATAAAATTCTTACCAATAATAATTAATTAATTAATTGAAATTATGTATAATAAAAGTTAGTAAGATGAGCAATATTAGTGAAAATGATTATTGGGATGATATATTATAATTAGACCTGGGATTTTAGGCTCTAAAAAATTAGTTTTAGGCACCTAAAATAGGCTTTTAAAAACAGGTAAATATGCTTTTGAAAGAGAAAATGGGCACTTAAAAAATGTGTAAATAGATAGAAAATAGACTTTAAAATATTACAATATACACTTAAACTGTAACATGGTCTTTTTTTTTTTTTACTGCAAGATACATGGTATATACCTATTCCTAACAGAATTAATTGCAAAATTAGGCATCACGAACCATATTCACTTAAACAGATGTTCTTTCACTGGTGACTTGACACAGTAATCCTCCCCCTCCCCCGTCAGTCAGCATTCCTTTAGCGGTTTGAAATAATCAAGTTTCTTTGTAAACCCCACCTCTGCTGTTCTGCTTTTCATTGAGGGATGTCTATTGTATGATTGTAAACATTACAGAAGTTGAGTTTTATTTTAAATGCACAAAATAGACATTTTAGGCACTAAAATAGTAAAATAGGCTCTAAAGGTCCAAATAGGCATTTTAGGGCACTATAAAACTATAAATGTAAGTTATTTAACATGAAACATCCACATATTTAAAAATTTTCATATTATTTCATAAGGAACAAAATAGGCATTTGCCTTAAAATCCCAGGTCTAATTATAATAATATAATCCCATTACTGAAAGGATCAGCGTTCCAAGGAACTAAGGTTTTGCCCACATTTCTGTTTGATTTAATAGGCATCTATCCTCTTTAATGGTCACCTTCCTTTCCAGCGTTCGAACTAGAGACATACTTGAAAACTTTATGACATTGATATGTCTTGACTCGAGCCATGGGAGTTCAGAGAGGCTCCTCTCTCTCGGGAATAGTCATACGAATCCTAGCTGCGAAGAGGAATGGACTAGAGGAGAGAAAGAGGAGACGTAGGGAGAGGAGGCAGAGAGTTCTTGCTTTATTGGTCAGTTACCTATACTCTGAATACATTTACCAAGTCCTGGGATATCTAAACCTTTAGAAAAGCATGTGCCAAATTTGTAGGCGTAGGCCTATTTATTCGTATAGTGATCATGGAGTAGCCAATTAGGTAGTCATTAAATTTCAGACAGCATAAGGGGTGATGGTTTATTAATTAATTGCTATTATCATGGCTCTCCGGGTGAAGCTAGTATAATAGCAATTTTATTAACGATACCTGCCTCGGAAGCTTAAAGTGCAGGACAGTGCGGTCCCATTATAAAAGAGAGGTCAATTTGTTGTGCCGTTTCCAAGTGAAGAAATAAATATTCCCAAAAATATGGACTGTTCAAGAGTACTCTTTGGTTCAAGGGCTCTTAGGCAGGTTTGGAACTTGGTTCGTTAAAAAAAAAAAAAAAAAAAAAAAAAAAAAAAAAAAAAAAAAAAAAAAAAAAAAAAAAAAAAAAAAAAAACACCTTGTAAAACAACTGATATGAATTTTAACTTTGTTCCGTTGTAAAAATTTTACATACAGTTCAAGAACAAGAACTGGAACTCACTGATGCCCAACAACAAACAGCTAATCAGAATTCTTCTTATGAAAACAACCTATCTTTTTGCCTAGCAGGCGTTCCAAGTGGGTCGTGTATTTAAGCCATGCTGTTCAAAGTGCGATTTTCTTGTTACAGTCGGTTTGGTCAAAATTTAATTTTTAATTTTGGTTAAGATTATTTGTTGTGCTTTATGCAGTGTTCTACAGTCATGGTATAGGTTGCGTACAACATACTCTAGTCCAGTGGTTCTTAACCTGGGTTCGATCGAACCCCAGGGGTTCGGTTAGTCAGCCTCGCGGGTTCGGCGGAGGTCAGAACACACCCGACTCATATGATTCGTGATGACACGCCCCGCTTGTCCATCATTGGCTGCAGGTGATCACGCAACTTTTTTTTTTTTTTCCAATTAAGAAGTGTTCGGTGAACTCTCATATGAAACTGGTGGGGTTCAGTACCTTTAAACAAGGTTAAGAACCACTACTCTAGTCTCTAGCGGCGGTGTTGCTAAGATGTAGCGTCGAGGGCGTATCGGTTATACCTGTTTCGGAATCAGTGTTGTGTTATTATTTACAATTCAGTTTTTAAAATTCTACTGCTGTATCAGTAAAATTCACTCAATGGTAAAATTATTATATTCTCAGCCCGTGTAATGGGCTTAATCTTCTAGCTTGGATATATAGTTCTAGAATGAAGGTATTGCACACATTCACATGTGCAAAGTATTTCAAACTTATTAAACGTAAAATATTCTTCAGGATTTTAAGATCGGTACAGCTATTGTTTCTGAGTTATGTAACTTGAAATCTCTGTATATACAAATGAAAACACAAAGCGAAGCAAGCAAATGTTATTCAAGGTATAAAAATAACAATTTACGGACATGTATGCTTATAGTAGTTATGACGATATTCATGACGTTTGTAGATGTGGGAACCGTTTCCTCAAAACTCGCTGTAGAAGCTCAGAACATTTCCTCTGGGTTTTGGAATGGCAACATAGAACAGTTATAGGAGCATAACGAAACGTTAAATTGAGGTTAATGAATTTAAATATTCTTGAATATTGCATATAACCCTCTTTAGTCGTTGCAAGCAAAGTAGGCAAGCTACTTGAATCATTTCAAATTATGACTTTATGTAGCTTTATTACCATCTTCAATGTAAGGGTGATGAATGCGTAATTTATGCTGTTAGTTTTAAAAAAAATGGTGTTTATTTTACTTATTTGTAGTAATCTAACATGTGAATTTTCTTTAAATTATAAAAATTCGAAACGACCATTTATTTATGTCGTTTTATTTATTTATTTATTTATTTACCGGTACTCATTTATTTATCAAATTCTTTTATTTAAGTTTGTGCTGTAGATCAGGCCTGTCAAACAGTACTCCCAAGGTGTGAAGATATTCCCCTACTTCCCCTTCCTTCGTGGCCACTAAAGCATAGCGATTGGTTCAGTTATGCAACTACTTCTCCTCCCTTCGTGACCTACAAAGCGTAGCTATTGGTTCAGTTGCGATACCAAGGTGATAATGTGCGATACCAATCCTCCCCCCAAAAAAGATCTCAAGTGGCAGTTTTAAACATTCAGTTCTTGTTTATTAAATTTATTCAACGTTTTATGTGTACTTCGTTCTGCGGGATCACCTCTCTTAGGAGGATTCATGGTAAATTAAGAAGATGAGTGAACTTTATTATTCAGATGATTTATTCCAATAGCCGCGAATGCTGTGCTTAAAATTTGCTACTAGAAATACAATATTCCTTACACAAGGACTTATCTTCAGTGAGAACTGTGTTTATTTGAAGAATATTAATGACTCAAATTAGGAAACTCATTATTTATTTCCAAAACCATGAATGTTTTGACACAATACATTGATGGCTTGTTTAAATTCTACTGTAATATTTTTACTTGGAAAAATAAATTAATAGATTAATATATTCATAATGTCTGTTTCATTATGCTGAAGTAGCAGTAACAATTATTTTATTCAATAAATAGGCTTTCGAACATTGGTCTAACTACAGTACATGTCAAATTGTCGAGCGAAACTTTGTGGCTGCGTCATCTTTCCTATGTCTGCCATTGCTTGGTTTTCTAAGGTCTGAAAGTATTTCGTATTCAGTTATGAATCATAGTGGTGGTACGCCGTAGCGTAGTGGTTGAGGCGCTGCGCTGCAAACCGGAAGTTTTTTTCTTTCTTTCTTTTTTCTTTTCTTTCTTCAATTGGACGACATTCAGCAGAAAGGAACCAATCCACATGATTTTTAAGCTAAAAAACAGGCATTTAAAGTTAAATAAAAAGCCACTGGATCTTTTCAGTGTGTTTTTGTTTGCTTCATAGATGGCATATAAATGTATGAAGAGAATTGGTTAGTTTGCACAACATAAATATATAGTTCAGTAGCAAAAATGTAGCATTTATTCCGATTTTTTAAATTTGAGGGTTGGTTCCTTTCTGCAGAATGTCTTCCAATTGGCCTAATCATTCTGGTGGCACTATGGCCCTGGAGTCGACTCAGCCCCTAACAGAAATGGGTACCAAGAGCAATCCTGGGGGTAAAGGCGGCCGGTGCGTAAGGTTGACAACCTTACTACGTTCACGTTCTGATAGTCTAAAATCTGGGAGCCTCACCCTCCAGGAACCCTCTGGGCCTCTATGGCCTGTAATAGGGAACACTTTACTTTACTTTATGAATCATAGTTTTAGCGGTGCTATAAGGCACTTCATATAAAACAGATCGGATGACGGTGGCTTTCGTAGCAAATTTCACTGCAGAAGCAATGTAAAATGAATAAAGTAGCATTTTAGCATTTTTCTTAGATATTTCATACATTCAAGTTTTCTTTGTTCACACAAAAAATCTTCCAAATCCTATATAGTCCAGTCGATATCACTTTTTACCTGGAAAATATTCCGAAGTTAATGAAATTTGTACAGGTTATTTGGGGGTACTCTTGGATGTGTATCCTAAGTTTTCGACCTCGAGGACCCTGTGCTAACTTGGGGGAGGTCAAAAACCTCAAAATTGTTGCCCTTTTTTCAGTTTTTTGCTTTTATCTCGTAAACTAAGCATATTGTGTGCCCATAGTACGATACAAAGTTGTAGAGCATTAAATTTGCTAAAATTTGGTTGATTAAACGAATATGTAGACCCAATATTAACCGAAATACGGCCGATGAAACTTGGACAAAGTTTCTCGAAATGTAAAAAAATATCCGAAAAACGAAGGTTTTGGCGCTATAACTATTTATTACCATCATTTCCATGTTAATTATGTTAATCACTCATTAATATCAACATCTTGGAATACCTATGACCCCTTTCCTCCAGCCCTCTTCCCACTTCCCACCCCTCCCCCTCCCCCAAACGTGAAGATGCCTCATTTTAATGAATGAAATGCAGTTTAAGAAACCTTCTCACACCAAAAACCCTTTCGTTGTACACACAATGTGATGTCACCGGGGGGGGGGGGGGATCCGCTGACCTAGAGCCTATTGTGATTTGCAGTTATTTACATATTTTGGTGTCTGGTCATCACCCTACTGTGAATTCCTGTTAACCCACAATCTTGAGCCTCTATAAACGTAGATGAGGTAGTTTAAAATAAATAATTAGTAATCAAGAATTAGTTTATAAAAGTATAGAATTTATTTACAAAAAATCATAATTTAGAGAGCATAATTATAAATAATTAAGATAATTGCAGGTGTTATGACCAACTTAGAAATAATTTCAAATAATAATTAGTACATAGTGTATCAGGCTACGAAAACATTGGAGCGCTTAGGGACTGCCGGACCTTCCTCGTCGTCGTCATCATTGTCGGGGTCCATGGACACGTCAGTGGGATCCTCACTCTCGTCATCGGTGTCAGGCTGAGGGGAGTTTTAGCATGCTGTTCCCACGCAGTGCTTGCATACTGTACTCAATTAATACACGTGCATTATATGTTGTTACAAGAATGAAAAGAAATAAGATATCGTGTGGCAGGTTTTAAGAATGAAAATGTACTATTACAGCATCACTCAGTAATGATAAAGTGCATCAAAATACCCACCTCGTTTGGTAAGCTTCCATCCCCATACAGAAGGCAACTTCTGGACTTGCAAGTACATCCTGGCGGCATCTCTCGTTGGTGGCAGTCTGGCAAGTTGACATTTCGGCTTTGCCATAACTGTGGAAAAAATGCGGTACCTCAGGTCTTCGAGGTTGTCAACTTCGATGGTCCCTCCATACAGTTTCACAAGAAATTTCTCTCCAACATCAGCGATTTGAGTTGGAGTTGCGTCGGGGTCTTTAAAAATCGCCAACATCTCTGAAAGGCTAGAGTTCTTGCTATACATCTGCATCACCTTCTTTCCAATACCAAAGGGTGCTGAGGTGGTGTCACATGCAGGAAAAGAATGTCCTGTGGTTCGTACTTGAACGAGTGGGATGAATACAGCACAGTTGGGATATTACCCTTTCCACTCTTCTGGAAATAGACGTCCTTTTTGGAAGAACCCAAAGCAGTGGGTAGCACCAGAAGATATATGTCGTAACCTGTTATGATGACACTATCATATTTGTCAGCAGTTAAGCTAAGACAGCAGTATCCACAATCATTACATCGGCGTCTTCTACTGCCTGCTTCACTTGGATCCCCTTGGCTTCCATTTCCCTCTTCAATATGGTTATGAAGTTGGTCTTGTTGGTATCATTGGAAAGAAATTTCGCCTGCGAAATCGTACTAATCAAAGTTGTCTTGGAAAAGACAAACTTTGTTGAGGAGTGCAGCAAAGAACGCCAATAACGTCCAGCTGCTTTGGTGCTTTGGTAGCTTATCCCAATAGGATAACCATCAAAAACCACTATGACATTCCTACCGAAGTGCCTATGGACGTAATCCACGTAGTTTTGGCAGACTACCTGAAATGTGCCTTCACTTGACTTGGTACAAACAACCCTATGCAACAGAAACCCACCATCAATGACATTGAATTTTCTGGCGCCAAAATCTACGTCTTCACCCACGATAGGAAGGAATGCATCATACAGCATTGACAATAGCCCCCCCCCTCCGGTGACATCACATTGTGTGTACAACGAAAGGGTTTTTGGTGTGAGAAGGTTTCTTAAAATGCATTTCATACATTAAAATGAGGCATCTTCACGTTTGGGGGAGGGGGAGGGGTGGGAAGTGGGAAGAGGGGTGGAGGAAGGGGGTCATAGGTATTCCAAGATGTTGATATTAATGAGTGATTAACATAATTAACATGTAAATGATGGTAATAAATAGTTATAGCGCCAAAACCTTCGTTTTTCGGATATTTTTTTACAATTCGAGAAACTTTGTCTAAGTTTCACCGGCCGTATCTCGGTTAATATTGGGCCTACAAATTCGTTTAAACAACCAAATTTTAGAAAATTTAATGTTCTACAACTTTGTATTTTACTATGGTGCACAAAATATGCTTAGTTTACGAAATATAAGCGAAAAACTGAAAAAAGTCCAAAACTTTTGAGGTCTTTGACCTCCCCCCAAGTTAGCACAGGGTCCTCGAGGTCGAAAACTTAGGATAGACATCCTAGAGTACCCCCAAATAACCTGTAAAAAATTCATTAACTTCGGAATATTTTCCAGCTACCCCCCTATTTTTCATTATATCGACTGGACTAATACTGAAGTAGATTGTAATATTACTTGGTATACCTATAAATTTTTTTTTTTTTTTAATTATTCATATTAAAGTCGCTTTAACTAAAAAGTCATATCGCGACTATAAAAATAAAATACAATACTTATACAAAATTAATTACATATGGTTATACAGTTTGATGCCTTTCATGAATTTTACAACTTTATTATGATGCATCGGTTGTCCCAGAGCCATGGAGATGGTGACAGGAACTTTGCACCGAGTTCGTTGGTCAGTATACCTGGGGCAGTCAGTTAGTAGGTGTTCCACAGTGAGAGGAGATGTACACAGATCGCACCAAGGAGGAGGATCCCTCGAAAGGATGAATGAGTGGGTAAGAGCTGTGTGTCCAATACGCAGTCTGGTTAGGAGTACCTGATCTCTGCGACTAATGGTTACAGTGGGTTGCATAAAAGTAGGAACTGGGCAGATGTCGTGCAACTTGCTGTTAGAAGTAGATCTCCATTGTGTTTTCCAGTTCTGAAGTATTTTGCCTTTGGTGAATTTCAGGAAATCATTATGAGGGATCTTGAGGTCAGGCATGCTTGTGGGATGTTTACAAGCTTCCTTAGCGGCTATATCAGCTAGGTTGTTCCCAAGGCTAGTATATGGAAGGTTGTCTCGTTCGACGCGCATGCGTGTTGAGCACGAGGAATGTGACGTGGCCCGTAGCCCTGCACAGGATTTAAACAGCTACACACAATGGAAATGATGGGAATAAAACTTATTTTTAACTACAATAATACATGTATCTGTAAAACTTAGTTTTAAGAACCATTGACGTTGTCTATTGCTTTAATTGCTTAATGACAATAAAATTTCATTTATTTATTTATTTATTTATTTATACTACATATGATCTTACAGGGGTTATGGCTTAATAGAGAGACCACTTCTGAGTGCTCAGACCTCAAATGAATAAGCTGTAACAAAATATAATGAGACGTTTGAAACAAATTAAAATATTTAAGCGGCTGGTTTCTGTAAAACATACTGTGGATCACAAAATAAAGAAAACACACAGAAACCCTACATTTCTCTGGCAAGGGATCTCTCTTTAAATTTATTGGGGTACTTTTACAACTCTGTTTGGTTATGACTAAGAAAATGGGAAGTATACTACGATTTTTTTTGTCTCGCAGAGGCAAGTTTACCCTTCTGTAAATAAATCTATATTCATTCACATTTCCAATAGAAACTTAAAGGGCCTGTCCATTTTATTTATAGACACCAGCAGACAGGCAGAAAATCTTCCTTGTTGAGCTGACCACCTACACTATATTTGACAAAAAATGTTCTATTCAAAAATTCTCGTCCCTAAAAGATGGCTTAAAGGTTAGAAATTTGATTTTACCCTTCAGATGTAAAAAATATATATATATATATATATACATTGTGAAGCGACACTCCCTTTTCAAAAATCTTCAAAAAACTAGTTCACAGGCAGCAGTATAGTTTCAATTGTTGTGCACAAGTGCTGTGTTTATATTGATTCAAAGTTTTATTATTATTTTATTATAAGCGCGTCTTAAAATCCATTTTTACTTGAAAAATATTACTAAGTTACTCAGTATTGAGTCTTGGATTGTTCGACCATTTAAATGCTGTCGGTCGGTATACATTTAAAGATATACCTGTTAACATTTATGACGTGATCACTTTGAATCATTTGTAAATGTTTATTTCAAAATAAACAGTACACAGACTGGTTTGTAATATATTAATTGTTATTCCGTGCGCATATTTTATTTGGCTACATCTTCCAGTTTTATAATATAATAATATACATCTTCCAGTTTATAATATAATAGTCATTCCGTGCGCACATTTTATTTGGCTAAATCTTCCAGTTTTTTGTCTCTGGAAAGCATTATTCCAAGCTGTTAACTTTTAAAACTTCTATTCTTCTTTGGTTTTAATAATTGTTTAGTATCTACGATTACACGCTCTGTAATTAAATTGTGTCAAATACATTGCAATCAGAAGTGTATTGGTTCATCTTATAGATGTTTAATTTAACTTAATTTCATGTAAAATAAATAAATATAGAAAATATACAATCTAATTGAGAAATTTATTTTTCTAAGTCAAGACGAATATCGCAAAATATGCAAAAGTCTATTCTTTTCAAGTCTCCTTCCATAAATTAGACTAATTTACCTGGAATAAGTAATCATAAAATTAAAAACCTTTCAAGCATAATCTGAGCTATATCTGCTAGACTACTTTTTTTTATCAGTCAGACAAACTTTTTCCTAACTTCGTAAAGCTGTACTATTCTTATTTGTACCTGTATTAAATATTTATTTTAATTTGTGTTAAATCCTCTTTATATGCAGGGTCGTATGCATTTTATCTTCACATCGGAAACATGTATTAGGGGCCTATTGTTGGTAAAACGATGGTGTTTTCGTGTTATTTCTTCCCATCATTACCATTGTATGTAGCTGCTTAATTCTCGCGCGGGCTATGGGTGACGTCACACAGCAGTGTAGGACTCTCCCCACAGCTCTTACGGGAACGAGGCAACCTTTCATATACTAGCCTTGGGTTGTTCCCAGTTATACCCCTATGGGATGGTATCCAGGCGAATACGACCATTTTTCCAGACAACATTAACTGGTTATATAACACCAAAAGTTCATTCACCAGAGAGTGAGGAGGATGCGAGTGACGTAAAGCAAGCAGAGAACTTAATGAATCAGAGAATATAATATACGAGTAGTGATTTGGACTTTTAAGTATGTATTCCAAGGCAAATTTAATAGCAAACAGTTCACAAGAGAAAATAGATAAGTTATTAGGAAGACTGTATAGCATGGTGTGTTCTGGGAAAACCACTGCGCAACCGTTGTTGCCATCACAACATCTGGATCCATCTGTATATATTGATTTATAATCGAAATATTTTCCTCGTAATTCATTGAAGAGAATAGGGTAAGTGGAACTATCTGTGGCTGACTTGGAGTATTTGGTCAGAGTAATAATAATTGTGGAAGATATGTAAGAAATTGAAGATAAAATTCTGCAGAGAAATTTCGTACATGAGCTGTGGCATTGTGGAGTAATAGCACAGTGACCACATTCAAGGATGCTGCTCTCCACATGCCCTACGTAAGAGGAATTGCACTGCATGCTGTGGTGTCATCTCCTAGTTTCCTTTATGTTATTAAACACAATTCCCCTTTTGTATCATGTCAGGAGCTAGGCTTGACCACTTTACCTGAGCAATTTCACAATACCGTACTCCACTATGTAATCAAATTAGGCTCTGAAAGTAGATGATTTGACCCATTATAATCTTACAGATACATAAACATCCATATTATTTTCACGTGCTGTATTATCCTGCAATAATAACACAATTCAAGATTTTTATGATTAATAAGAGTAGGCCTACCGTACGCCGTTTAATGTTTTACTTTTATAAAACATTGCTGACCATGTAGGCTACTTAAAATATTTCCACTTACCAGTAAAGTCGAAAGACGGGGAAGACGACACAGAGGTGAATTAGTACCTGGAATTTATTTTAATTTATTATTCTTTTATCAGTATTACTGACTTTCTAATTAATAGTTGATCTTTACTAAATGCAGAGAATTGGTAAACTTATTTTAGACTTTGTTCAATTTAGGCTTATATGTGATTCAACATTTATGATTCCTCTGCCGGCCATTTGTTTAAGTTCATGCAGAATAAAAAAAATAAAGTTCTACATTTCTCTTTTCAAACGCGATCTAACGAGAAAGTTTAAGTACTTTAGTGTTATATGTTTTTCGTATGCATTATTACATTGGCAAAGTAAATATTGTGGATTTCTAGTTAAACGTGCTGTACGATTGCTACCTATAAAAAAAGTGGTTCAATTAAGGTTTATTTTGTAAGTACTGTGACTGTGGCTTGTGTTATATCTGATAAAAAATCAGGATTAAAATAATTATAGTTCATGGCAAATGCCTTTCCAATTTCCTCAGACAATACTTACGTTCCGTCGGGTGGCGCAGTTAGTATCGCACCGAAGGTTGCGGATTCGATCTCGGCCCAGGTAGATGAGCATAAACTCAGGAGAACCCGCCGCCTCTCCAAATTCATCTTCAAGTAAAATGAGAATTCAGGAAAATCTTTGGGATAATGTTATTGTGCCCCATCTGTCTGAAAGTAAATGTTGTTCAAGCTATGCAAATTTCCCTTTTAATATTAAAAATCATGTTCTCTGATATTATGGCCATGGACTTATTTGTGACGGGATTTATCAAGGAACGTGTTCATTCATTGGAGGAGCTTCGAAAATATATTAAATAAGCTGTTACCAATATCTGTGGCTGTTACTATCAAAACCATGGCAAAGCTGCAACATCTCTTTCGCACCTCTGGCAACAGATGGAAGTGCTACGCGATGGAGCTCACGTTGAAAGAAACGTGTAAGAAACATACCGTAAAAACTTGTGAGTAAACGCACTATTTAAAAAAAAAACTGCACTTAAATTTGTGGGCAACCTGTAACATTTTGTGTTGGTTCAAGCAGCGTTGATGAATGCTTGTGGCTGTTACTATCAAAACCATGGCAAAGCTGCAACATCTCTTTCGCACCTCTGGCAACAGATGGAAGTGCTACGCGATGGAGCTCACGTTGAAAGAAACGTGTAAGAAACATACCGTAAAAACTTGTGAGTAAACGCACTATTTAAAAAAAAAACTGCACTTAAATTTTTGGGCAACCTGTAACATTTTGTGTTGGTTCAAGCAGCGTTGATGAATGCTTCTCTTTCTTTCTCTTTCTCTCACTGTCTCTCTCTCTCTTTCTCGCACTGTCTCTCTCTCTGATACTCTACCTCTCTCTCTGTGTCTCTGACTGTCTCTCTCTTTCTCTCTCTGTCTCTCTCTTTCTCTCTCTGTCTCTCTCTTTCTCTCTCTCTGTCTCTCTGACTGTCTCTCTCTGTCTCTCTTTATCTTTCTCTCTCTTTCTCTCTCTCTCTCTCTCTCTCTCTCTCTCTCTCTCTCTCTCTCTCTCTCTCCCCCCAGCTGTTCAATCAAATTCAGCATTTATATCCCTCCCTTTGTTCAATTGAGGCAGAATGATAGACAAGTTTTCAGTCTTATCTCACTGAAGAGAGTTTTATTCAATTCTTTAAAGGAAAATTTGTCCTGGGCAAGAATGGAACCCAGGTTTGCGGCTTTGTACGCTGATGTCGAAACCACCCGCCTCCCCAAGATCAGACAGCCTGAAGAGGAATGTGTTAAACCAATATTACGTACATATCGAATAGATGTTGATCATCTTGAAACTTGAATTAAGTTTACTAGGCCTACAGTGGTCGCGATATTTACTCAGGCCACCATCGTTCCTTTAAAATATTTGGAATCGAAAAACACAAGTAAGTAAGTGAGTAAGTAAGACATCACTATTGCTAAATTATTTATGTAAATTCTAATTGACGAAGAATTGATTTCCATGGATTATTACTGTAAACGTAAGGACTTCTGCATACGAGTTAATCTACATATCGGCACTTAAATATTGTATTTTTTCTTTCAATTTGATCTATCCAACTCCTATTTTTTTAGGATGGGACGTCGAAAGGATAATCGTATAATGTCACATACCGTACCTATTTTCGTTATGGATCTGGGTGAAAAATTATATATAGTAGTGCGTTCTTGGTTTGTGCAATGATTTTGATTAAGGGCATTTTAATTAACGTTCAAAGTAAAGTAGCTCTTGATGATGTGGGATGTAAAGACTGTGTTATTGCTTCCCGGAGGGACACACTAAGTGCAACACGAACGTTTTTTATTGCCGCAGGGAGACCAGTAACGACAAATTGGATGTCAACTTCACCTGTAAGATAGCTTAAAACCATTTAAAAGGCATTTCACTTCAAGTGTACTTTCTGAAATTCACTCAGGAGTGCAGGCTATTTTGTGTTACTTTCCCATAGCATACGAAAGTAATATAAAAGAACAGCGAATGTAGACCAATGGCAATGAGGAGGAGCAATATCAATATCTGTATCTACATTAATAAATCAGAGAATCTATTTGAATAGTGGCAATGAATTGAAATGTGTACCATTATTTTTCCGTGAGGAGTGTACTATAGAATTTATTTTCTTTGGGGAGGAGACAATAAAGAATAATCTCTATAGACTACAGAAACACTTGCAAAAGAGGTACACCTGTACCTATACTACTATGAATACATATTAATTCTTTAATTGTCTATATCTGGGGAGCGGCAGATCCCATAAATAACCGTAACAATCACTAAACAGTCTAAATGGGTTATATTACTTTATACATAATTTAGTAAGAAATCATATAATGCAGAATTAACAGATAATATTTGAATTTCTAGGTAGGTTTTCCCGTGGAGAAAAGATTATCTTTCTTAAGAAACCATGCATGAAATTCGCATGGTATTTATTAATTTTAATCTATCGTGTGTAATAGCGTCGTATAGATCAAAGGGAGAAACATCCGTTAGCACACCGCTCCAGGCCAATATTAAAGAACTCCTAAAACTTTTTACTGGTAGGCAGGCGGCTATTATGGTCTGCGCTAACTAGAAACTCCTCTTGTAAGCTATGAGGATCGATAACGAGATGAAGCACGGGAGAAGTTAGTAAATACGAAGTTTTTACGTAAAACAGCAATCTCGTAATAATTTTATAATTCTCAGGTGATAATAATGGCAATAATAAAGTCGATGCGGATCTTGGAGACGATAATTTGGATATTTAAAAATTGTACTTTTAATATTGTCAATATTCCACCCGTGCTCAATTAATACAATAATTAAATAAACTAATTATATAAAATATTCTAAAACTATTCTAAGACTAAGTGCTAAAGTTCAAGTGTACATGACGCTCAAAATCACAACTTCACTAGCGCGGAGTAGCTCGCTGTGCTAGATAAGAGGAGCTAAACCCTTATTAGGAGGTTTCTGCCTTACATGGGACACGAGAGGCTTATTTTATTTATTTATTTACTAGCTTAAAAGGCCCGGCGTCGCCCGGGTTTTGTATTTTGTAATATGAAATTAACTTATGGAGGACTTTCGATGTTGAAACTTTAGGTCCTTATATAATATGTATGTAGAATTAGAAATGAGAAAGAACGACATATGACACTCAAACTATTCCCTCAGAAAACGCTAGATATAGCTTTTTATGGCTCATAGAGGATGTCGAATGTTGCATTCCATTGCTTCTACATACCATGCCTGGGAGGAGTGCAAATAAGAAGAAAAAGAAATTCCGGTTACATAAGATTGTATTGTCTTGACAGAAAATTGTATTTCTCACTCTCATATTACCATACAACCGTTTCGGGGCTGAAGTAAAAAAGAAATTCAATATCACTTTCATAATTTCCTTCCCAAAAACCTGGGACATAATATACTGCGCGCGCGTAGAACTGAAAATGTTCCATCCCATTTTGATTTCTTTTAGATGCTTAGGGCCTCTGATAAACATCCCTAGGCCTATTTCTCAACTAATACAAAGTCTACGCTATGAGTGACGTATTAGTGGATAGGATTTGTTACCGACTTCCGATATAGCATAGGTAGGCCTACTCACTGGCACACACTTAAGTTGTCCCTGCAATACGACCGCTTTTTCTGCATAAAAATGTGAAGTGAGAAAATATTTTCCATGTCGAGGGTAGAGAAAGTTATGTGACTGCTTTATTTTCGTGGATTTTATTCTTCAAGAATTATTTTCACAAATGTATTAATTACATCGATAGTATCAGAATTTGTTAAAGCCTAGTATTATAATATAGTTTCCAAAGCCCTATGTGAACACCGTAAACAATACTTTCGTTATGTAAACAATTGACAGCAGAACCCTCTAACTATGCCTCATTTCACATTTCCGACTTTTCCCGTGGATTTTCCAAAAAATTTCTTTCATACAAACCTTGTCCTGACAATTACGAACACAGCAAAAAAAGAATCAGCCAAATCGGTCGAACCGTTCTCAAATGATGCGGCAACATACATTTTGGAAATTCATTTTTATTGATATAGATATTCTAAAACTACCATACAAATTATTCTGTAACTGTCATGGTATAAAATCCTTGTAAATAAATTATAATAAACATTACATGTCTAAAAACAATAAATTAACTTATGTGTACAACAATTAAAATTTCTTAAAATTACTGAAATGTAACATAAATTATTTGTCTAAAATAATATTAATGATTGGTAGTCCTAACAATAACAAATTAAAATGTCTTTGAAATGTTAAAATAAACTACATCAAAGTTAGAGAATACTTTTGTATTACTATATTTTGCTCGATGTGTTCCTATTTATTATATATTATGGGAAGGAGTCTAAATATCTACGTCCAAGCCTAAAGCAATGTCCAATGTCTTTTTTTCCTTTGAATTACTTTGTTACTACTATTATGTATATTTTGGCCTGAAGTTTAAGAAAAGTAATGTTTTTAATAATGCACTCTATCGCATGCTAGTGTTAAAATGTGTACAAGAAATAAATAACAAAAATTGATGGTTTCAGTTTGGAAAAAAAAAAATCTACATCTTCCTAAAAATGTTTGTTCTATGTTAAAATTTCAGCGTTGTTTGTCTTCACGACTCGGCCTACACATATTTTGCTGAATTGGAAAATGAAAATAACTGAAAATTTTTCTTGTATTTGAAGCAGTTTTAAGCTCCTAATATTATATTTCGTAAAATCAATAAAAACTTTAGAATCCAAGGAGCAGATGTGCGGCAAAGGTTGTATTTAGAATCCAAAATGTTCAACATTCTATTTTTCATAATGAACTATTAATTATTATTAATTTAAATAGCTTGGTTTATTTTTATTATTGTACTGTGATTGACTGTGAATTAACAAGTCAATACAATGTTTCAGGCAGTGTGTAAATAATGTCAACAGTTTTTGTTATAGTGTGAAGAAATAACTTTTAAATCGCAAAAACGTAATTTCACCCAACTTGTGCGAAGAGCTTACGAACTTTATTTCGGAGTTAAAGTAGGAGATCAAGATAAGTCATGGGCCCCTCCCATATGTTGCAAGACTTGTGTAACAATGTTAACAGGTTGATTGAAAGGTCAAAAACGTAATATTGGATTTGCAGTACCAATGGTGTTGAGAGAACCAAAAGACCGTCCATCAGATTGTTACTTTTGCCTCACTAAAATACAGGGCATCAGTCTGAAGTCCTAGGATGCTGTGCAATATCCCAATTTACTATCAGCCTGGCCCGTCAAACATAGTGAAGAACTTCCTATCCCAAACCCACCAGAACCGTGGAGTTTGGACGAAGGTGATCCACCTGATGTTGTGTAACAATTCGCACAGGAAATCGACAATGATCCAGACTTTCAAGCACCAAAATGTTCAACAAAGCCACATCTGATTTCAAATGCTGAACTGAATGATTTAGTTCGAGATTTAAAACTAGCAAAATCACAGTCAGAACTCCTAGCATCCAGATTAAAAGGATGAATCTCCTCGAAGGTGACGTACATATAACTGACTTTCGAATTCACCAAAAAGGATTTACACATTATTTCGCTCAAGAAGGGATTTTGGTATAGGATACTACACGGATGTTGACAACTTATTTGATGCATTGGGGCAGGAACATGAATCAAGCAATTTGCGCCTATTTATTGATTCTTCTAAACTTAGCTTAAAAACATTAGATTGGAACGGAAGGGGGTTCTTGTATCTGAAACAGAAATTTCCGAGAGTTAATGAGGCAAAAATTAAAGAGGGCATATTTGTGGGACTGCAAGTATGGGTAGTTATGAAAGATGGCAAATATGACAACATGCTGAATGAAGCTGAACTAAGAGCATGGAAAGCTTTTAAAACAGTTGTGACCAATTTTCTTGGATATTTCCAAGCTGAAAACTACAAAGACCTTGTGACTGAATTACTTAGTGCCTAGAGCGAAATAGGATGTAACATGTCATTAAAACTTCACTTTCTGGATGCTCACCTCGATTTCATTCCTGAAAATTTGGGCGCCGTAAGTGACGAACATGGGGAACAATTCCACCAGGACGTTGCAACTACGGAAAAGCGATACCAAGGCAAATGGAGTCCTAGTTTGCTTGATGATTACTGCTGGACATCAATCCGAGATGCCGCAGTGACAGAATATAGCTAAAAAAAATGTTATAATAAAATTTTGAATTAAATATAATATTAAGAACATACCGAAAATAATATATTTCAATATAACACAAACCACTTCGTAGCAAAAAAATAGTGGGTGATAGAGAAAATCCAAGGTCATTTTCTGCTTTCTGGTGAAATTTTACATAAGGTACATCTTGTTTTATCCATGTCACAAAAAAAAAGTTGATTTTTGTTGTCCAGTGTAATTCAATAGATTAGTTTGAAAATAGCTTGGGTCCTTTTTACACTTATATTTTTTATAAGTTTTACCTATACAGTACAACGTTAACAACCTCCTAAGTGATCTAGTGGTTAGCATTGTTGACTACGGATCCAAAGGTCTGGGTCCGATTCCCGGTACCTCTTCGGATTTTTCTGAGATGGGGAGGTCTGCAACGGGGTGCGTTCAGCTTCGACACAAAAGCGAGGGTCAACTTGATAAAGAAGTAGAGGCTTCGGTTCAGTAAAACAACAATAACGGCCGTTGGAGTCCTCATTGCTGACCACATGCCTTCCAATCCTGCCATCTGCATACGATAAATAACGCAGCGGTCGGATGGCAAGAGCCTATCCTTTCAAAGGGATGTAGCTGAATGGAGTTTAGGTTAGTTTAGTACTGCGTTAACGTTATGGATTTGGTATTAGAAGCAGAGTTAAATTCCAAACCAGCATTCCCGGGTGCAACAAGTAAATAAATTTAGGACAGGTAAATCGAGAAATATCATATTATCCGTTTCTGAACAAATAAAGAATGGAGACGGAAGGAAAATGGAAAGAGGAAGAGAGATGTCAGAATGGAGAATAAAAATGAGGGTCAACTGTCATAGAAACCCTAATGTTTGTATGGATTTTGCTTTTGCTATCTTGATTTTTGTGTCTTTATATTCTTTCTCAGACAACTTCCATAATCTTTCGAGGTCAACAGTCGACGTTAAGGACGAGTAAGTTACTCTCGTTTTTACCACGGCTACCTCACAGATAGATGTGTAGGTGCAAGTTACATACTGTAGCCAATATGCAGTATTATAATTTTATACGTAATAGTGGATGCATAATTTAAATAGCAAAGGCATACAACGGGTTTCCTAACATTTTTCCCTGCCAAACTCTTATAATGAAACTGTACGGTAAAGTACGTACGTTTCCTGAATGTAAGACAAAAACAAGTTCAGGACATGCACAATTTCTGCTATCTACAACATTAAGTAGGTATTGATTCCTTGTACATGCCCTGAATTGGCAATCTGCTCCTCTTAATGCGGTTCTTTTCTCCAATGCAGTTCTATAAATAAAGAAATATCGGAACCGATACTATCCATATCACCCAGATACTTTAATCGACACGAGAAAGGGCTCCTCGTACTGTGGTGAGTTAAAAAGGTTTTCATACCAATTTTGAAGTTTCGCCAAGATCGTAGGCTGGTGAATTTATCATCCCTCGTATAAAGAGATTTTCGTGAAACATATTATTTCCTTCATCCCTTTTATGAAGTTGATGGCAGTAACTTTGACTTCACTAATTGTGAAGGTATACCAGAAGAAGCCAGTTAACTATTGTTGTGCAACTGTTTGTTATTGCTGATGAGTCGAAAACTAGAACAAGTAATATTAACATTATTTCTTTAATTAAAGTTTTCAAAAATAAATTAAAGCGTATGATTTATGACTTCAAGAAGACGGTAGACATTTTCAACACCTTCTCTAAATATGTGAGTTTTATGTCAATTTTATTTCTTAGTTCATAAATGATTGTAGCAGAGCATTATAACCATACGCTAGCGCTGCCTACTGAATTCCGTTTCTTAGCAGATTCTTGCCTACACAAAAGTGGCGGAGCGACTTCTGGATGGCTCTGAGTATTAATTCCCAATCAAACATTACAACTTCACAAAAGTGAAAAAATAGCGATAATTTCAAAATTTTTAGTGGAGGAAAGTGTGTGCTAACCCTAGGTTTCTTAACAAATGAATGAATCTACTGTGTCGTTCTGAGCATTCAGTTCTCATGCAAATAAGAAACATGAATGGAAATTTGTCAGATACACAGGGTGATTCAGGTCCTCTGCAACAAACTTCGTGGAATGATAAGATAATTTTATAATACAACCGATGTTAGCAGGTACATTGTTTAGGAGCATGTCCAGCGCGATCGCCCGACTTAACGCCGCTGGATTTCTTACTTGAGGGCAATTGAAGAGTACAATGTATGCCACCCATGTTGCCATAAGGGAAAAATTACTTTTTAGTTTAATTTGCAGTTAATGAACTCATGTATCCTCAAGATCATCTCTGTTCGTTCATGTGGCTCCTAACCAACGCATCTGCCAACATCGGTTATATGATAAAATGATCCTCTTGGTGAGACCTTAAACACAGTTTAAATACCTTGTTGAAAGCAGCTGGGACATTTGGAATTTCAAAATAATTGTGGAGATATCGTACCCCTCTTGATGCGGCAGTAAAGAATTAAAATTACCACAACTTTTTCAGATGAATACAACAATGTGGTGCTTCCTGAAATATTTCTCAATACCGAGTCAGATTGTATATTTAGCTTTATAGGGTAATATCTTAAAATATATATTTATAAGATATGTACATTTGTCTGTTTGCAATGGCGCAAACACAACTGAAACAACAAAGTTTCCTGATGTGAATTCAAACTCGGAATATAAAGAGAATGACACGGCGGGAAATTTCCATACTGACGATCCACAGCTTGGGTTTTGTGGCCGTTATGTGAAAGGGAAGAGAATTGTAATGTTAGGCTACATTCAAGCCACCTGCTATTCTCGCTTATTTGACTGTTTTCTTTATGGAAATGAACATGGCCTCCAGAAAACAATGGTTCCACTTTCTGATCGACTTCTTCAACTCTTCAGTCTCTCATAGTTATTTCAATTCCTTTTCAGTCTTCCATAAATTAATTGAAACTGACGTCAAATCTGCTTACATAAAGTGGAACACGTGTTCTCATTAGATTAGACCTTATTGTTTACATTTTTGTTGTGTTTTATGCGGTCATTTCAAATATTTTATACGGAAATTATAGATCAAAGGGTTGACGCTCGAAGAACTGTCCCAGGACGTTTCGTCCGAACCTGGAAGCGATTTGGCATACAGAAACACTTCCAAGATGTTGTTGCGTTATCGATCGATCGATCGATCGGTATTTCTACTTCGGCAACACCTGTAAGACTTGAAGAGAAATACCAATCATTTGTATCCACCAGTAAATTGTTTTCGAACCATAATGACTCTCATTCGTTGACTGCTACTAAAACTTTGTAACACTTTATCATTTCTAACATTTGTTGTACTTATTTTTAATTTAAATAAGTTGTGCAACCTACTTTGACCCTGTTGGAAAACTATATAAAGGTAGAAATATTGTATTACTTTATCAGTAGGCCTACATCCGTGTTAGCTATCATAAGCTCTATCTTATTATTATTATACTGCCAATAATTGAAGGAGAAGTATGAGGTAAGGGATTGGGAAGTGGTTGGGTTGCTATGTGGGGCGAAAAGGGGAATTTCGAAATTTTGTGTCAAATTTTTCCAACGTTTTGGTATACTGTCTTCAGCCAAATTATAGGTCTCAAGCATTCATCAAGACAAGCTCCATATTGTCCATAACCAACTGTATCCATAATTTTTTTATAAATAGAAAGGAGGTCCTTTATTCATAGCTGCTTAAAATATTAATATAAAGAATTTATGAATATTGATAGGAAAAAATTCTCAACTTAAAAATATATATATATATATATAGTTCTTAGAATTGTTTGATTTGGCTGAGTCCAATTTGCACTCTTAATTTAAGGCAGCGATCCTAAAAGGATTCCCCCTATTGTTATTATTATTATTGTTATTATATGGCAAGTCCTTAGGCTTGGTGTTTAAATTTCGCTCTGCATCTCCTTCTAATCTTAGATTCCTCTTTAAGCAATTTAGTTTCTCCTTGGGCGATACATCGAGAATAGACCTCGGAGTTCTAGGCATTAAAAAGTGAAGTTTAGGCGTCTAAAAGGGTAAAATATTTTACAATATTATATTATATTACATTATATTATATTAGCAGGTGCCCGCGGCTTCGCGCACGATTATTTACTCAAATGCTAGATGCTTTGTATAAATCATGTATTTAACGGAAAATTAATTAAAACATAATTATTAACACTGACATCGTTTTTACATACATTGCAGGAATCACATAATTTTATTCTTAATTATATTGTTTAACGTTAGAAATATAAATAATTGAACGAACAAATCGAACCTTATGCTGCCATATGGGCATACAAATTCAAAATGAAACGAATAAAATGAACCATAGATTCATGAAACTTACCCAAATCGTGCATAAAGAATTTTATTTTAACGATTGATAATTAGAAAAACTTAAAACCCCGCTTCGAGGTGCATTTCACGAACAAAGTGAGAAAAAAGACCTCAGATTCGAGTTTCCTAGCCCAAAAAACACCGCATAGTAAGTTTCGTCGAAATCATTAAATGTTTCCCCTTCTGTCCACCACTGTTAAAAAAAAATCAAAGCCTCTACCTACTATAGTTAAGGCTCTGCGTTGATTCTCAGTCAGTCAGTCAGTCAGTCAGTCAGTTAGTCAGTCATTCAGTCAGTCAGCACAAAGCCGCTTATATAGATAGAGATTATGTAGGTGCTAAACATAAAAATTTCACGGAACAGTATTTTACCGTTTTATGACTATGAGTGTCATATTTTAGTCATAGTTAGGAACACATTAAATAACCAACATTTTTGTTTACAAGCTTTCTATTGCATGTTATCTGTTAAAATAATCATTCTGAAAGCTGAAAATAATTAAAACTGTTGCGCTGCATCCCTATTGGGGCCTACTATCCGATCGCTGCGTCTTTATCCAGGACGCCGACAGCCACGGACGTTGGTGATGGATTCCTTGACCGGAGCCTCTATTTCTGAATCAAGTAGCTCAGTTTATTTCACGAGGTCATGCACACTGATCCAGACCTCCCTTCTCAGAAAAATTCGAGGAGATACCGAGGATCGAAAAAGGGGCTTGCGGCCTGTGATCCAAATAAATATTTAATTTCGTGAAATTCTTTTATGTTTGTTACACAAACGGCAGAAAACTATTTTCCCATCATAAATTAAGTAACTATATTAAACTAGCCAGAAATAATGATAATGATACGAAATACGTACGTCCCCTTTCAAGTCCGATTAATTTTTCGAAAAAGGCGCCAAAATCTGCTTTTTTATTTAGAAAAAGGTCCAAAAATGAAGATTAAAGTTCATCCCATGTTAAGTAACTTATATAGAGAACTGGCTTCGCTCCTATTTACGTTGTAACTTCGCGCCCAACCAATCTAGTGTACCGGAGACGTAAATATCTTTCATTAAAAAGTAAATAGAATTTATATTATTTAAGTTAATTCTACTTGTATGTTTGTCCTAACTATATATGTGTCTGTGCCAGAAAACCCCAACCATAAGTCGGTAAACATGTTTCTGCCTAACAGTAGAAAGCAGCTATCAGGATGTAAAATTTCGATTTTCAGTTTTCGCCGTCATCTATTGGTTTCCTTCTTGTACTACATTCTCTAATCACAACAAATAAAAACACAGTATTAGCAACCATAGTAATCTCAGTTTGAAAAGAGATCTGCGCTTTTTTAAACCCATGCATAAGTTGCAATGGAAATGTAACATGATCCCTAGTATTTCCTTTGTTACTTTCCGTGGAAGATACGTTAAATATGGGCAACAGAAACACTGTTAGTGTGTTTGAGCATGGTATTACAGTATTGAAAAATTAATGTTTAAAACATGCAAAAGTTCCTTATCTTTGGAAGTCAATTATTTTTTTACAATAAAAGTTCAAAGATAATAAAAACAACAATTTTTAATATACTTATATAGAATACGCTAAAGTTGAATTCATTCAAAACATAAAGTTTATTTATTTGTCGGAACAACAACTTATTTTCAGAAAATTTATTTTCCCGACTTATGTCGAGTTTCCCTGGCAGGGTCATATATAAGGTGAACTTCGGTTGAAATGTATTATTCCCTGGTGGAAACAAATGCTATCAGAAAAAAGTCACTCTTGTATTACGGGGTTTCTATCTGTGAATGATGTTTTTTGGCGTGTTCTTGAAATAATTCTGAAACCATAAATGAGGTTGGGGATTTTTATACTGAGACTTCTGTGTTCACAGCGTGAAAGAGAAATGTGATTTCAGATGACGTTGCATGTGTGGGGGATGTGTGCTGACGTTGGAGGAAAACAGAGCAAGTGGAAATATATGTCCATTTCTAACAGCTGTGCATAAGATCCCTTCTAAGTTAAAAAAAAAAGTTACTCAGGTGTAGCTTTTCCATACATTATAAATATAGCCTACGTATGAATATGAATTAGTATTTTTTTTTTAAATTTTTGAAACCTAGTGTTTAATAAATTATTTATGATTCTGGTAAAAATATCTGAAGTAATGTTTATTATAGTTAGTTTTACATGTAAGAAGA
Organism: Ectobius pallidus; assembly: GCA_964059195.1. NCBI lineage: Eukaryota > Metazoa > Arthropoda > Insecta > Blattodea > Ectobiidae > Ectobius > Ectobius pallidus. The sequence continues at coordinate 80,217,181 of CAXKWD010000006.1, forward strand.
AATAATAACTTTTTACGTAATTCTAAATAGTAGCCATACGTGAACAACTGATAAGAATGGACAATTTACTATTAGTCGCAATAAATTAGCACATTTTGAGATTTTTGCATTGAAATGGTTAGCTTTCAAATTACGCTTGTCCTACACTAAAACTCTGGTTTTCGTAGGATTTACCAATATATATTTCTTTTACATACGTAGAATATTCACAAAAGTCTAAAATCGAATTATTTACGGGCTGAATATCTCTAAATCAACGCGTACCATTTCCTTTATTCGTGAACGTTTCTTTCCTATTTTAACGTAGATCTGATGGAGGAAAATATCTTTTCTTTGCATATCGCTGTCAGGATAATACTTATTTCGAATTAAGACTAAAAAAAAGCAAGATATGACGTGATAATGTAGCATTAGAATATAATATGTAGTAGTGATGTATAGTTTCGAGGAGTTCAGAAGAGATGCTAGTTCTTGCTCTTTATAATAATGACTACTTTTTCATGAGAATTCAAATCGATTTGAAAACACTTTCCGTACTGAATATGATCCCTGTTTGCATGCAGTTTTCGATGCAAAAATGCGACAGTGTTTCCTGAGGATCTGTAGGATGCGTTGGGGATACACTGGACCAATGAAACGTGCACTTAACTATTTGAATTCAGTTTGAATACGGTATGTGAATTGAATACGAACTCAATTCGATCCGAACTCACATATTTAGGAATATTGACATGGGAACTCAAATCGATCTGAATAGGCCTACACGTTTTCATGAGGAGTTCAATATAAATACACCGTGTCCGGGAAACACCTAGTATGTATCAGAAGAAGCTATTAAATTTATTGTTTCGCGGTTTTAATTCTCGTAAGGAGAAACTAAAAATGTTTTGTTTACTCCATATTCAGTCTGAATATGAGCGTTATTTTTGGCACGAGTTATATCCAATCATCCTGCCACATGCGTTAGAACAACTCTAAAGCACAAGTGCCTGATTCGGCATTATAAATTTGCAAGTCTGCCACGGCTACACAGCTGGCACATGATGGCACATGAAAAGAATTATAGAAGGGTCAAGTCTGGCAATCTTGATGGCCATGGCGTAGGTCCGCCTTGGTCGATCCAGGAGTCAAGAAACTTCTCGTCAAGAGAATTCTCAAGAAAATGTAATGTTTTTCTCCTGACTCCCACATCCAGAAAAAAAGAAAAGGTTCAATATGCAAACTTATTAACATTAAAAGACATGCTTTGAATGTATTTTTCGGTAAATATGTTTGGTGTATAGCGTTAAAACATAAAATACTTGTAGCACCAAAAACAAAACAAAATTACTCTACTTTCTGTCGAGTTTGTTACGTGGGTGTGTAGAATGTGTAAATGAATGCCAAATTTTTTGTTCCTTTATTTTATATAGAAATAAAAGTTTGTTTTTGTATCACATTCAGTGTTGTAATATAAGGAAAACCTAAAAAAATATATGAAACATAGATTTGTCATGAACATATTGACAAATTTGTCAGAATTCACATAATTTGTCACACCTGAAGAGTTTTATGAAGAGGCCCTGGAATAAAACTCGCGAACCTCGGAATGACAGTAGCATCTTACCGACTGCCCATCCGCCGACGATACATGTTTGATTCTTACATCTAACAAATGTTTAGGTTTTTGATATTCCACCTGTCCCAGAAATTAGGTTCAAATGATAGAATCATGTGACTAGCAAGTGATGTGTGGACTATTCAATTTTTCACTTCTCGTATCTTCTCTCTGTTTCAGGTAAATGCTATGAGTTTTAACAAAAAGCATACGCTGAAAAGGAGTAGGCTAGTGAACATCGTTTGTGGATGGATGATTGAATTTGTATCGAACTAGGTTGGTAACTATAGTGTGCCTCACATATACAGCATGCATGTTCCTATAGGAGATTCTAGTAGGCCTATACATATGGAAAGACGATTTAATTGGAGCTTAAGTATGGTGGGTGCATGAAATGGATGAAAAACAGTGCCGTAGAAAAAAATATTTTATCCCAGATGATTTAGAATGAAATATACTTCAATTAAATGTACTTAATATTTTCATTTAATAGTACATTATGCAACGAGACTATTAAGCCACGAGCACGTTGTTTATGAAACTCGCCGAGCTTGTTTGATAATTTCCATATGAGGGTCTTAATTACCATTATAGGCAAGTGACTTAAGACTGTTTTTGTATCACCACAATTAAATGTCTAAGGTTTGTCCTCGGCAATCAGAGTTAGCAAGTTCTCGTCTTTTGCGATAAATGACAGGTGACGGCGTGCGGGGAACTCAAAGCTTCTCTTGGCGTTTTAACCTCAAAGTAAGACACTTTAAAACACAAAATGAATTCAATTTAGTATAATAATAAAATTAAAACGAACGAAATTCACTTTAATTAAATGCAAGTTGTTTTACATGCAGTTTGAATAGCTGATTTTATGGCTTGAAAATTGAGAATATTATAGGTTTTTATTCCTCCGACACTGGGACTTGAACCCACGACCTTTGGCTATTCGCGCCAATGCTCTACCAACTGAGTTAAGCCGGAGTTCAACTCACAACGCCAGATGGAACCTCTTTCCTATGACTGATCGCCCTAATGGTCTACCTCATAGACAAGTTATGTCACATGCAGTACTGTGAGGCACAAAGTAGTGATTTTTGTGACCGGGCTCTCACTATTCTCATATAATGTCCAACAGAGACTATAATCTGTGGTTCATGGATGCTTATAGGCCTATATCTAGCTTGAAAATTGTTCCGTGTTCGATATTAATCCATACCACAACAGAGTTATAATGACATTCTCTATCTTAATGGATATAATTATGATGCTGTTACGTCACATGTAATGAGCGTATTATAGTATGGTCGAACAAAAAAAGATTTTTAAAAAATCTTGTGCCAGACCCCGTGTGCACAGTTGGTTGCCTATACTTTCTAGCCTTATTGTGATATCCTGAGACGCAAGAATCATGTACTGATAAAGACAAACATCGATATTAGTAGTCTTTCTAATAGCAAAAGTGAATGCAGAGTACGTGTGTTAGGGCAATCCTAATTATAGATGTTTGTGGTGTGTCTCCCCATACCTCATTATCAGTGACAATTAGCTATTGCTAGGTAACAACCACCTGCAATGTGTGATTAATTAGAGATCTGAGTTGCATGACAATAATAGTAAGATTCCAATCTGAATCTGACAGAAGGGAAGTCATCGTTTAGTAATCAATATTAACCAATATTAATTGCATGCATTACAATAATAATAAGTTGTAAATGTTATATGTATATATCAGTAAACCTTTCTTTCTTTCTTTATCGTAGTTTCACCTCTCCCTTTTAGGATTTAAGCGACCCAAGCCGCCCGGGCCTTACAGGGCGCGACCTGTTTGGATCACATACATACTTTTTTGACCAGACAAGGACATGGAGGGCCTCTCCGGATGAGTGATCAGTCCAATGCCGGGGCCACCTCCGAGACAACACGAACGCATAGGACGAGACACACCATTCATACACACACTCACTCCAAACAAGGCGAGGATGAGATGAAGATGATAATGACGGCCAGATGATATCCGGGGACCACAAGGGCCTAAAGTTACCCGACATTTGTCTCAAAGGTGACCCCACCTAGGTAACTTGTCTCGACCAGGAATCGAACCCGGGCCCGCTGCGTGAGAGGATTGAACGCATCCCCTGAGCCACAGCGGTGGACGTATATCAGTAAACCAGAGCGAAAATTTCGCATTTTAGGTAGATTTCGAAGAAAAATCTACCTATTGCAATGGATACCATGTCATGATTTTCGAAAAATTCTTTCATATCTTTACGTTTCATGCTTCCCTAAGTACGAAACCACCGCCCGTTCAAAAAAAAAAAAAAAAAAAAATTGTGAGATATATATATATATATATATATATATCTCACAATTTTTATATATATATATTTATATATTTACACGATAGCGGCCGTAATTTTGAAGATATTTGAACCAAATTTTATTATGTTATTTCTAGGCCCAATAGTTCGGAAAAGTTCGTTAATGAGCAAAATTGGCCCAAGGGGGTGGTCGGGGGAGGGGGTTGAAATTTTAAAACATTTATATCTCGGCCCCTTTGAAGTATAGAGGGAAACTTTGTTTGAATAAATTAGAGTACTCCCTATGGAGTTCACAGTGACACCAACGATTCGGGGGTTTTGAGGGTACGAGTGGGGGTGGGGTTGAAATTCGAAATTTTTGAAACCACGTCTTGTGGGGTATCATTGAAAAGCTCTTGATGAGTACTCTACAAATCAATAATTAGTTTCTCGATAGCTCTCATTTAAGGCGAGATTTTAATGTTTGAAGAAGTGCTCTTTCCTCTTTTTTGCAATTATTATTGCGGGTTTGTCATGCCAAGGCTAAAGAAGAAGAGTGCTATGCAGCGACAGTAAATTAAACCAAAAGCACTTTGAAATCTACCTCAGCCTGTAGGCTTGCCTAAAGGGATTTTTTAATATTAAATCAATAATAATGATACAATTACACTCACATAACTTTCTCTACCTCGGGTATGGTCAATATTTCATATTTTGAAATACGAGTAGAATAAGAGGCTGTATTGCGGGGAGTGCATATTCAATTGTCTAGCCTCATTCAAAGGCAGAAACATAAAGCCTGAGTTTCTACAAACGATCGGTAGCGAGTATACGTATACCTTACCTTATTCATCACTGTAGACTTTGTAGCAGTTAAATGGAAAGGGCGTTGCCAACATAAATTATAGACTATATGAAAAAAAATTGAACGTCAACTGAGTATGCTATGTCAAAAGTCGCTAAAATAGCGTAGGCCTTTCCACTGATACCTTATTCATTGCAGTAAGGAACGAATTGTTGAGAAAACACAATGTTCATGCCAGAAATAATATAATACTAACTTAAAAATTCCGGCGTCGCCTGGGGTTTGTATTTTGTAACTCGAAATTAACTTACGGATAACTTTCGATTTTCAAACTCTAGGTATGTAAAGTTTGAAATAAGGAAGAAAACCTATCACACCCTAAACATTTCCTCAGAAAACACCACTCATAGAAGACTTAGAATCTTGTATACCATTGCTTCTTCACATCATGCCTCGTATGGGTTGAAATAAGAAGAAACTGATATCCCGGTAACATAAAATTGTACTGTCTTTACGGAATATTTTATTTCTCACTCTCATGTGTTTGGCAATAGGAGAAGATAATGAAGATTAAGATAAGGAAGTAATTAAACATTGTGATTAATGTAATTATTTGGGTGTTACAATTACTAGTGACGAAAGAAACGATACTGAACTTAAACAGTGGATAAGAAATGGCGAAACTGCTATGTCACATATGAATGGTATATTGTGGGACAAACAGACAAGAGAAATAAAACGAAAAAGAAAAATCAACTCTGTTGTTAAAAGTACGGCTCTTTAGGTAATCTATATGGTTAAAAAATATGGCAGTTCAGAAAGTGTACAATTACAAATTTCGGCAACGGAAATAGATTATTTGCGGCGCTCAGCTGGAATATCTAAAAGAGATAAGGTTAGGAATGAAAAATAAGACAGGAACAGTTATATTTAATATGACATGGGCACTTGATGCGGATGGATCATGAAAGATCGCTGGGGTTTGCTTTCAAATGGATGCCAGAAGGAAAAAGAAAAAGAGGACGACTCCAAAAACACGAAAGAATGAAATTATGGAAATGATGAACAGATAGTAAAGATAAGGACAATGGATAATTAGGATAGAATGGTTTTTGTCCATATGTGCAGATGTCTGGTTTACTATGTATTTGACTGTCAGAAGATGTTGTAAAACATCTTTACGATGTTTAATAAATATAATAATAATAATAATAATAATAATATACAGGTTTATTAAAGTTATTATTGTTATAACGTTATACGTAGGCTATTCTGTTTGAAAAAAGCCGTTTCAAAGTAAAAAAAAAATACCTTAAGGGGAGTTGAACAAACTAAGCTTCCCTTAGTCTATATGAGATTGGATTGAAGTAAGTTTGAGCTCGTTTGTAATCACAGTACCAACTTACTTTGCAACTTTCTGCAAATTCCCGAAGACATGGAATTCCACAGGGACCTGACCCATTTGTGGTTGTCTGGTGTCTAAACAGAACAAATAGGAGATTCCCTTCCTGTTTTATTAATAAGCTATTTTCTACAAGTTCAATATTTATATCCTAAACACATTTTGTCATGTGATACCTCCGTGTAGATTTTTAATGGAATGCATCTAAAATTATAACTATAGGCATTTATATATTCTCTTTCTTCAGTGAATATTTTATGTGGCGAACGATTTCGAACTTTCGTGTTCGAAAATTGAGTTTTACTAAGGTGGAATTATTTTAATAATACCATTCCACAGTTTATCATGCATGTGTTTACTTTGACCAATCAAAGTGTTTGGCTATAGGACGAGATAAAGAAGATTAAGATAAGGAAGTAATTAAACAATATGATGAATGTAATTATTTGGGTGTTAAAATTAGGCCTACTAGTGATGAAAGAACGATACTGAACTTAAACAGTGGATAAGAAATGGCGGAACTGCTATGTCACATATGAATGGTATATTGTGGGACAAACAGATAACACGAGCATGGAAATAGGTCGGAGAAGACTTCAGGCAAATCTAATTTTGGAACAAACTACCCCTTAAATGTTTAACCCCTATAGTGTGATCTATATTTAAATCTACATTATTTGTCCAATTTATATTAGACTTTACAAATAAGGCCAATAGAACCAGAAAAAAAATTTAGGCAAAATTAGTTTTGGAAGGAACCATCCCTCAAATGTTTCAACCCCTACTGTATGACCTTTATTTAAATATACATTCTTGACAAGTTTTTGCCAGACTTTAACACACAGAGGCAATAGAACAAGGATAAAAATTTAGGCAAAATTAATTTTGGAAGAAACAACCATTCAATCATTATTGTTTGACCTTTATCTAAATATTCATTCTTGGACAAATTTTTACCAGACTTTACCCACAGAGCCAACAAATTCAGGAGAAAAATTTGTCAAACTAACTTTGAAAAAAAAAAACTATCCCTTAAACTTTTCAACCCCTTTTAAATGACGTGTAAGTCTACATTCTTTGACTAGACACTTTTTCCAGACTTTACACACTTCTGGTAATCATTTCTGTATTTCTGTTAGAGGCTGAATCGACCCCAGGGTCACATTGCCACCAGAAGGATTAGGCCAATTGAAAAACTCCAACGACCTCATGAGGGATCAAACCCATGACTTTTCGGTTTGTAGCGCGCCTCAACCAAAACGCTACGGCGTACCCCGAAATTTAAAGCAAAATTAAGAAGATTTTCTGTTTCTTCTAATCTCAACCATCCTTGGTCTTTAAGAGCAATGGGGTGCCATGGTCTATGAGTGATAAAAATATATGTTTAACGTTTTCTGAGGAAATGATCTGAGTGTGATGAGTCGTAATTGCTTATTTCGAACTACAATTAGCTATATAAGGACCTAGGTTTTGAATTAAAAGCCCTCGAAAAGTTTACTACGTAGTACAGGAAAAATGCAACACTGGCTGATGCCGGGTTCTTTTAAGCTAGTGTGTTACATAGAAGCGATTTCACGTACTGTGTATAAATTTTTATTTCAAACACTATTCCATTGAAAATAATTTTCTTGATATATTTTATGTATTTATTTACTCCACTGAAGTCATGACGTCAACAAATTTCAAGGTTTAAATAACATCCTACCGGGATGGACTATGTTGTTGGGCATTTTATGTTTCGGATTTTTTTCGTATTAAACATTTTATTATAATATTTTAATATGTAGTATGTAATATGTATAGTTTTGCTGGTGCAGTGGAATAAATAAATAAATAAATAATAATAATAATAATAATAATAATAATAATAATAATAATAATAATAATAATAATAATAATAATAATAATAATTTTAACGCTTGCGACATTATTGCTTTGGATATTTTACACTTTGGACATTTTATACCTTGGGCATTTTGCACTTTGGACATTTGAGTTTTGGAAATTTTATATGTTGTACATTTTGGGTTTGGACATTTTACACATTGGACATTTTGGTTTCGGACATTGTACACTTTGGACATTTTGGTTTGGACATTTTACACTTTGGACTTTTTGAGGTTTTGGGCATTTTGTACTCGGACATTTTGCGTTGGACATTTTGATCTGGAACGATGTAGTTATGCAATGCTTGGGTGAGTGTGTTTTGTTTGTGTTTGTGAGTATAATGGATGCAATGATAAGTTTATGTATGTTTTGATCTGGGGTATTTTAAACGATTGCCGAAAGCTTGCTTGACTTTCTATTTTGTTATCAACATGAAAATTGTTGTAAGCGGTAGTATTGACAGTAGGCCTATTCTTTAGTTCAGGATGCTCAACTTGTTTGCCAGGAATTGATTGATACGCTTCCTACCGGAAGTTCTACAGTTCAAGGAAACTCCTGATAATTATAACTAACTAGTAAACCCGTGCAAAGCCTTCGAACTAACATCTGGGGGGGGGGGACCCAGAGAAATTGGTTACATAATTAGGTTCACAATTTTACAGTCGTTTATGATCAAGGATCAAATGCTTAAAAATAATTTCCGATTTCACAGAATCACACTGACAATAAATGATGTTTAGACATATATGATTCACTGAACAAGTAGGTTAAAGTAGGTTTGGCACTGGCATACAGGATACAGCTAATAAAAAGACAGTACAGCGAAACGATCTTCAAGCTGTAAACAATCCGTCAGCAAATACAATAATACTGGCACATAAATAAGTAAGGAGTATTTAATTTGGAGTGTAGGGTACTTACATTAATGTTTATTGTAGTTTTAAAAATGTCCACCTCTGTGGCGCTCCTCTCACGCAGCAAACCCGGGTACGAATCCTGGTCGGGACAAGTTACGTAGGTGGGGTTTTTTCTGGGGTTTTTCCTGACCTGTGAGACAAATGTCGGGTAACTTTAGGCCCTTGTAGATCCTAGATATCATTATCAACTTTGTCCCTCGCCTTGTTTGGAGTGAGTGTATGAATGGTGTGTCTCGTCCTAAGTGTTCGTGTTGTCTCGGAGGTGGCCCCGGCATTGGACTGATCACTCACTCATCCGGGGAGGCCCTTCATGTCCTTGTCTGGTCAAAAAAGTATGTATGTGATCCATAGATAATATCTCTCCTGACAGGTCGCGGCTCTGTAAGGCCCGGGCGGCTAAGGTCGCTTAAATCCTAAAAGGGAGATGTAAAACTAAGACAAAGAAAGAAAGTAGTTTTAAAAATAATTTTAGCTTCAAAGTTGACCATAGCCGCTACCATTATCACTTGTTTCATTGTTATGACCTGTTCATTGAATGAATCGCGTATGGGACTTTGGATCGAGGTATGGAAATAAAACGTTCTATTCGACTTTAAAATAGCCTATAACACTTTAATGTTAATATTTTAGCCAAAATACTTATTAAAACTCAACGGTATGCAAATCAGTCAAACCGAAGCGAAAAAAAAATCGCTCGTAGGCTACTTACGTAACTAAGTAATGACCCAATATTCCCTTTGAAAAGGGTAATTCATTTACCGCGTTTGTGACAGCTGGGCTGTCCCCGAGATATATTATAGATTACCGCAAATAGAATATGGATTGCTCAACAATAACAGGAATTGTTCATGTCATCGAATTGTAATACAGTAGAAATCAGTTATCCGAATTCCAATTATTCGGATCGTCAATTATGCGGATCTCTTTGAGGCCGTATTCAAGTGCTTTTTGCAGCAGCGAACATTGGGAAGCCCTTTTTTCAGGGCCGATTATTTGCGAAAAAGCAAAACTTTTAGCTGACAAAATCGACAGTTTGTCAGCAAAAAACTGACTCTCACCGATATGTTCAAGATGTATCACTTTGTGTAAGTACAGTTTAGTTTGTTTAAAGAAGTTACCTTTTTTCCATTATTTATCCCATTATCCGGATATTTGATTTTCCGGATCGGGTCCGTTCCCAATTAATCCGGATAACTGGAGTATACTGTACCATTAAAGGCTGATTCCAAATAAATTTATTCGTGTTATTGGTCCATCAAAAGAGGGACGTATGATCGAAGTACTCTCCACATCCCCTAGTGTCCTCCCAAAAAAATACTTATTTGAATCCTTACTTGTTCTAGGAAAAAGGAGCAGCGCATAAGAGCAGTATGAAGCCTACAGTCATGGGGTATACTGTCCATACCAGAAGTCTTGAGAGAAAAAGTTGCGGTTCGATACGAAGGTATGCGACTTCGGTTTGAATGCTCTTATCCTGTTGGGCAGCGGCCAACCTTGTTCAGAATTGCAACCCTAAGCCCGATTCACATTCTTTCGCTTCACAGGTCGACAGTTTCCTTGTGATTTGCGAATGTCTTAAGATCAAAGACAGGCAAACGTAATTTTGAAAGTATTGTGTGCATGGTACGTTCAGTATTACCATAATTAATTTAGAAAATAGCACTTTAGCGTTATTTATTTCTATAAATTCTTTAATTAGTTTTGCTAGCTGGTAAACCGTCCTTATCTCCTATCACAACCACTGTTTACTCCATTTCTCAAGACATCTGGAACGATCAGTAGGGCATGTTGTTAACCGCCATCGAATACAACAGCATAGGCTAGAGAACCCAACACAGAAAAATGACATGATTTTATTGCTTACTGCTTAATATAATATGAAGTTTGTTTAGGCTTGGAATGCTGTCGCGTGGAATACTTTTGGCTCATGACAATGCCCGGCCACATACAGCCAAACAAACAAAAAATCTGATTGCATCATTTGGTTGGGAACAATTCGACCACCCTCCCTATGGTCCAGATTTGTTACCAAGCGATGTTAATCTGTTTCTTCATCTGAAGAAATTCCATGGTGGAAAATTTTTCAATGACGATGACGTGAAACGAGAAGTGCAGACTTGGCTTGCCTCACAGGCGGCATAATTCTTTGACTAAGGCATACAAAAAATTGGTTTCCCTTTCGACAAGTGCCTGAATAACGGCGGTGACTTTGTATAGAATGCAATGTAAGGTGTAAGATAATAAATTATATTAAAGTATTTGGAAAATAATGTTCTGTTATTTTTTTATACGTTGCAATATCAATAAAAGGATTTGACAACGAAGGGGATTGTACCGTTGTAATATTATACCTTTTGGCTAAACTGACAATATCCTAATACAGATTTGACAGTAATTACTGAACAAACAGGCATTAGTGAAATACCACAAATGATACGTCATTTGTGTGGGACAGTGTAATCACTTCATTGGATTTAACTGTAAGTCTCTTCATATTATATTAACTGCAAATCATTCTGCTTCCGTGAAGCCTAACAACATGAGCAGTTAGAAATTTACCATTACATATCAGCTTATTTAGATGCCCTTTGTATGATTTATTGTAAACCTAATGGAATATTAGAATTAATTCGCCCATACAAAAGCTTAGTGACTGGACATTTACTCGTACAGGGAATATGACATGAATAATGGTAATGATAACAAGGGAACCAGTATCTTACTTTGTCTCTGTCAGTTTCCTGGCAACTAAGGAACGCAATAAACATTTCAGTGTCGATTTTTATCACCAGTGTAACCATTTTGTATCTTACAGTGTTTTGGCTATTACATCATATTTTTACTTCCTCTGCCCGTACCACAGGTACTATAGGTAGAGGAAGTTTTGTTTTCGCCCCTCAAATTCGAAGTTGAGTTTTTAACATAAATATACGTTTTGAGGTCTCCTGAATCCAAAAATACTATTTTCGAATACACGTCTATGTGTCTGTGTATGTATATGTGTGTTTGTGCACCAGTGAATAGCCCAGCTCCAGAACGAAAAATAGCATGAAAACAAAATTTTGTATTTGGGTTCTCGATGCCTTCTCAGGATAAGACACTTTGCGACACTGTGCGAACTTACCTTAATTTTAAGGGGAGTTTACGTGAAGAAGTTTTCGTTTTTTCGAAGACAGCTCTAACGATTTTGTTTAATTTTTATATACGGGATGCTTCTACGAAGAGCTAAAACGTATTTGAAAATTAATTTAGAAAAAATTGTCTGAAGGGTAGTTATAAGCCATCCACTCTGGATTCGCGCTCTTTGCAATATTGCCTCTTGTTCTATATCAGAATGTGAAGTGAGAAAATTTTAATGGCCATGCTTAAAGGAAAGAAAGTTACGAGAGTGCATTAATCCTGGAACAACTAACGTGGGTCTCACGGAAAGTTTGAGAATGCTTGCTCCAACTAACTTGCTGGAGAATATTTCAGGAGATATTTCTGCAACGTTGGGAATTCATTGTTGTATTTGATGAAATTCTTTTGGAACACAGAGAGGAGATTTCAACAACAAAAGCTATAGTGAATATGTGCTTTCAACCTTGTGCAGTATGCATGGTACATTCTCCTCCTAGGCCTATGCATGGAGTTCTCGGGCAAGCGAACAGAATTAATTCTATAAAAAGCATTTGTAAATTCCACCACTGCATTCTTGCTTTGATACTGATGTGATATGTATGTTTTATAACTTCCTCTACAAATTTAGTAACATTGTACTTGAACAAATTAACCATATTTTATTTCGTATTCAGGAAACGTAAACTTGTAAGCCTATCCATAACGTGGAAGCAGGAACTTCGTTTATATTGAGGTTCGTTTTGGTGAACGTAGCTGAAACGGTTAATAAAAAAGTACAGTATTAAGTATGGAGTCTACATAATAGGATAATATCAGCAATTTTATAGGAAGGAAAAACAATATTGGTGCCATCTGCAGGGAAACAGTTTTACCAGGCGGGGAATTTCCCCCGTTTCCCCCTCGTTAATTCGCACGCTGTGAAGAAGAAATCATAATTATAATTTATCAATAAAATCCCATCTTGTGTGGCGTCCGAGGAGATAGCGTCGCGGACCCGAATTCAAGAGGTTATGAATTAAACAGAGTGGACTGCATTCACACCGACACACAGTCACACAGACAGAAGTGTTTCTAAAAATAGTATTTTTGGATTTAAATGACCTAAAACCTGCATTTCTATTGAAAATGCGACATCTAAGTTCGGGGTCGAACACAACAATACTTCTTTTAAAATTTAAAATTAATTTCTCCTTTAGCAGACATATTATCGAACCCGATTAAAATTTTCTTAAATCTTCTAAATACTACCATAATATTACAGAAATCTACCTACACATATAACCTAGGCCTAGCTGAAAGTGATTTTCTTATAGTAGAGAAGTTAAAGAAAGAACAACGCTGTTTCTTTAATGACTTCCTTCTCTTTGATGTTCCAGGTATGAACAGTCTGCAACGAGTTGGCAGTTAGTAATGAACGGTAAGCTGATCTATTTAATTCATACATCTATACATCTATTCTTAGCTAGAGAATTTTCTTTTAATATGTTGTTTCTTTATTACATTTTGAATAGACTATTAGGTACCTGTATCTAAAATTCGAAATGACATGCTATGTTGAATGATCATTTAACTTGAGGTTAAAACCATAAATTAATTCGTATTTACATTTAACTTGCAATTTTCATTTTACTATTAATTGAAGATTATTAATGCTAATGTAAAGTAAAGTTTTACTCCTGGATTATGCGAAGTTAACAATGATTAGTCTTGGCTTAGGAATTGTGAACCAAATTCTTACAATTACATATTTTTAGTTGAAATTTGTACGGATGTACATAGTGCTTGAATGGCTTGAGGAAAGAATAATGAAATTAGAGATGAGAGGCAGTGGGTAGACAGTATTGGGTTAAAAAAAAAGAGCTGTATAAGTACTGTTAGTGTCTGTTTGGTAACGTTCGCTACCACAGGTATAGTTACCTTGTTTTACACTTTATATAAATTGAAGGCGGATTGGAATTTGAAATTTACTATTAAGCTGGTTTCCTTTAGTAGGAGGATAGGACAGGACAGGATTGGCAACTGAAGGGAGGGAGGCGGGTTGGGAACGACCCGATGCACTTCGGTCATTGTGTCCCATTGTGCCTACCCCCGGGAATGGAATGATGTGCATGCTCAACGGCCCCCGCAACAAACCCTGCTGAAATCCCGGCTTCGTCCATCACGAATGATACGGTCGCCTGCCCCAAGATTTGAACCTGAGACCGCTTGCTTATCAGGCCCAAGTAGCCTACTAAGAATGAGCCACAGTAGAAGGATTCTAATAAATATTTTAAAGGAGAAGCACAATTCTTTTATAATGGTTCTAAATATAGAATTAATTATTACTAATTGCTTCTGAGTAAATAGTGTACGGTGAAATTATTTCTTCCTGGCAGCGTAGAGACGCGTTTCAGGGGAAGAGCCTTCAGAGGTGGGAGTTGGATTCAAGCCATCTTCCCCTCCCGCCAGTCATGACTGGCGTAGCCGTATATTTAGTCAGCACGATGTGACTGCCCTGATGACTGACGACTGAATGAATCACTACCCCTTCAAACGACAATATTTCGATATAGACTCTTCCTTGCTACTGCGCATTTCTCTGCGCACAGCCAGCTAGAAATTACTGCACTGTATATCCGAGACGAGCTAAGAAAGAAAACCGAAGTAAACGAAAACCAGTATGTCTGTCTCACTCTTAAGTCATACGAGTCATGTGCTAGAGTGAGATAGATGTACTGGTTTTCGTTTACTTCAGGTTTCCTTCTTAGAACGGTCAGACTTTAGATATTCTCTTTTTGTTAAACGTACGGTAACGTTATAGTATCATAGTATGAGGTCTGTTATTAGTAATACTTTGCATTCAAAGTTTTTGTAAGTTTTACGTCACTGATTGGCCAACCTGTGTTAGCCAGATCAACATTACCAGGATCTTAAGTTCAAACCATGTTACCGACCACAGGATCTACTAACTTGCTGGACCAGTAGCCTGGTGGAATGTGGACACACTAAGCTAGAGAATTGGTCCATACAAAAACTGCAAATATACCACGATAATTTATCGTTCTTAAACATACAATGCATTTAAAATAGTTAACTTTTATTGGTCAATTGAATAGCCGAAGTCAATAAGTGAGCAAGTAATAAAGTCCAAGTTTTGAGAAAACTAAAAGAAATAAAAAATACATACTATAAGGTCAATTTTTCGTTAAGAATGTAAAAAGCTAACTTAGTGTTCTTGACAGAGCAATAATCTGACCGTACTTATTTATTTCCATGGACTTCAAATCTTTACAAATTGTTTGGGTTTATTAACCTTTTCACTACTACTGACGTATCTATGCGTCACAGAAAAATTGCATAAAAGCAAAAATATAAAATACTTTATGTTACAATATGAGAAATTTTATTCACCCGTTAAAATTACAGTTGATGAAAACCAACTATTCCAGGTAGATTTTCTTGATTGAGTTCTAATTTACAAACCCGCTGATATCACTTGATGAATTTACAAACCCGATATATTAATATAATATAGGCCTATAATATAATACAATTTAATATAATGTAATATAATATAATATATTAATATGACCGCCGGCGTGTTCTTGTGGTTAGCGTCGCTGACTACGGATCTGCCGGCCCGGGTTCGATCCCCGGTAGCTCCTCGGATTTTTATGAGGTAGGGAGGTCTGGTAGGGGTGTACTCAGCCTCGTGATTCTACTTGATAAAGAAGCTGCTTGATAAAGAAGTAGCGGCTCCGGTCATGGAAACCACCATTAACGGCCGTGGGTGTCGGCATGCTGACCACATGACCCCCAATCCTTTCATCTGCCTTCTTGGTAGATGACGCAGCGGTCGGGTGGTAGGCCTTGTCCTTTCGGGGATGTCGCGCCACGGAGTTTAGTTTTAATTTTAATATATTAATATAATTTCAGTTCAGAAAGAGAGATAACTTGATTAGTTCTTTCGTCTTCGATAGTATCTGATTTGCACTTTTATTCAAATAATAAATACAGTTAATCCAATGAAAATATTCTCAAATTATATTAATTTTATTATTTCTTCTTCTCTTACTTTCCTAATGAAACCTTAATAATAATAATAATAATAATAATAATAATAATAATAATAATAATAATAATAATAATAATAATAATAATAATATAAATATATATTATTCTAAAAGAAATGTGACGAGATATCTCAGTGCAACAAATGTTCAAGATACATTACATAATAATAATTTCTTTCAATGCCTTACAAATGTGGTCTAGCAACTCAAACTTGGATGTTTCTTGCCGTGATATTATGATGGTCATCTAACTATAGAATGAAAATGAGTTCTTAACTCAATATTGTTAAAAAATTTCACTTAGGCATTTATTGACCTAGGCGACTAGGCTATTCAATTCATATAATTTGAGTGTCATATAAGCTATTCATATAAGCTATTAGGTAATATTTTTGTAGGCCTACCTCTGGATGAAAGTCCCTTTGTCCTTCTCACAGTAGTCTGTATTAATATCCTTTAAAATAAAATTGAGGACCAATGGCAGTTGAAGACTTAGAAAGTGCTGATTCAAGTCTTGGCGGGTTTGGGATTATTCCTTACCAACTCTTGTCCGTTCACGAGGGTATCATACGACCTGTATACTCCGGAGCATGGATAGACCTAGATAGTGTATGATCAATCAGCTTGTTCTTGCTGCCGTTTCCGTTTAAGTCCCCGCCTTCAGATCTTAGTGAGTTCACTTTACCTTGTTGAAGAGAGCTAGAACGGTTCCCTCAAGTCGGCGCTGGATTTTTACTCTTCCCTTGATCCCCAGAGTAAACAGTCTCCACCGCAGCCTTCCTGACACGAGACAAGTTCTTTCCGATTCAGTCGGTCTCTTCTCCGGAAGATCCATGCAATAACATGTTTCACAAGGTTTATGCTCCAGTGCAAATAAGTTACTCTCTCTAGTACAAGAGTTGAAATAACTTCATTGTATTGAAGACTGACATAAACTTAAAAGCTTAGAAGTGTGTAATTCAAAGTAAATTTGTTAGAAATACCTGAAAAAGCATTGGCTTAGCCTATACGCAGGTATAAAAACGAGAAAATAGTACATTTTACAGATAAGTAATTCTTATTACAATAAAATCAAGTTATACATAGCAGAAGTTTGCTGTTGTGAGATCTCTTCCCATTTTACAAAGTTTATTTATGCTAATTAAGTAATGTATTGTGAACAACCAGGTATGTCTCACTTCAGTGTAAAGGTAGAATTAATAGAACGTAAATTTGCAATTTCATTTTGCTTTAATATTGATTTATAAGCATCGAATTGTAAATATTACATCGCAGCATAAATCCGAAACTTAGTCCCTTTATAAATTCGCTAGTCTATGTCCCGTCTACTCTTTGCAAAATGAACAGTTCATTCATTAAAAAAGACAAATCTCCATGGTGCTACATTCCATGAGGGTTTTGGTCTACCAACCTACTGCTGCATCACCTACCTTTGTCTTGCAATTCTATTGGCAGACTGCAGAATTGGATACATGTAGTCATCATGCTGACCCCACTGCCATTAGTGGTAACCTAGTATTATTGACAGGAGTCGTAAATTCTTTATCAATTAGCACCTCAGTGGTCCTCAAGAGGTTGGCTGCACTCCGTTTAAGGCCCCCTCACCTGATAAAAGTTCGAGAAGATCAACACTAACCACTAGACCACGAAGGGGGTCATTTTTCCACAAGCGTAAAGTACACAAGAGCGAAAAGTAGAGCAATAGAACACAAGCGCCGAAAAGTTGTTGGGATCGGAGTATGGCCTATGGTCGTGGGCTCCGGGGGCGGTGGAGGGCCAAAAAAAAAAAATATTACGAGCTACTTATCTACTCCATAAAATAAACAGCGAGTAGACATTTTATAATGTTTAGCTATTTTAATTAAATTATATTCATTGAGGGTTAAATGCTCGAATATAATCTCATGTTCTGAGCGTTTTCTTAACCATATGTAAGTGCCCTTTTCTGTTTGAAATAATTACCTATTGCAGTTTGTAAAAATATCGAGTGACCGCCAGGAAAATAAAACCCGTACAAGATATAATTTTAAAATGGCATGAATAAATTGAACCTCTGTTCAATCTGACAGTATGTGAATAAATGTGACTTATACAAATTGTTCAGGAAAGACATATCTCAAAAATATTGACTGGAAGACCCGAAGGGAAAAGACCACTTGGAAGACCTAGACGTAGGTGGGAGGACAATATTAGTATAGATTTAAGAGAAGTAGGATTTGCGAGGGATGGTTGGATGGAGTTAGCACAGAATAGGGTTGAATGGGCTCAGTTAAGCGCGGCAATGAACCTTCGGGTTCCGTAAAATAGATAATATTCCTTTAGCTTGCTTAGGAATTGTCTATTGCCAATGAGTAAGTAAGTAAGTAAGTAACTATACGAATTGTTCTTCTGGTGACTTCCCATTAGATCCTTAGGGCCTGTATTACCACCTGTCGACAATTCCTCCCGATACGTGACTTCCAGATAGCTTAACTGGAAGATGCCTTGTAATACCACCTCTGAACTGCTACCGGCAAGAACGCAGTAAAAATTTGTAAAATGGTTGAGCAAAGAGGTGTGTTTGTTGTAGTTCGGTAGTCCTCCGCTAGGTGCGGCAGCTCGGATTTGTATTTGTACAATTAAATTACATAATACCACATCGTTTTAAGTGCATTAATCGATTTGTGCACTTCTATTTCATTCACTTGTGAGCATAAAATGACATTTTTGTGTAAATTAAATCTTCCAGCATCAATTCTGAAAATAAGGTGGCCAGAAAGGTTCCGCGTCCTGCCATCTTGTTTCAACCAAGATCCCTAACTAGCAGTTGGTACTTTGTCAGCCACTCCATCCTCCTGCTAGCTTATATGGAAGTTGTCTTCCCAGACAGATTTTGTCAGGAGACCATAATACGCAATTCTTGGCCAACTTCCAGATAGGTTCTCTATCTGGTAGATAAATACGATAGCAGGAGGTCGTCATACAGGCCCTTAGATCTCTTCAGGTAGTCAGTGGTTAAGCTAAAGCAAGCATTCCTAGTTGTTACTACTCGTATAAATAATAACTTGGTTGTTACATTTGCACGACATTTGTAAGGAGACATCCTTACCAGGGTTGATTTATGGTATATTAATTTGCTACGAATAATTTTTATTTTCTGGAAAAATATCCACAAAGGACAAAACAAAGCTGCGTGTTCTATACAGAAGGTCTGGTAACTTCTATTGGAAGAATTAGTCATTTACTTTTCTCATTTGTTAAGAACAGTAAGGATTAGATAATCAAAATCCGGGCCCTGGTTATTATAAATGACTCGTACATGAAAAAAGACAAGTAAAATATCCCTAGAATCGGGTTTGATTTGAGCTGTGTCTTTTACTGTATATAAAACAATTTTATCCGCAAATAAAAGATAATGCAAATTTTCATCTTCCTTTTATTATAATTTATGGAAACCTAGAGGGATAACAACAACCTAGCTGTTTTGAAGTCCATAAGTTTTTATTGAAATTGTGTTGACTGTATACTCTTATGGTACACACTGTAGATATGAGGCCCGGGAATCGTGATCAAGTCGATACAGATTCAATCATCCCATCTACGAGCGATGTTGACTTCTCCTTTCAAGTGTCAGCGTTTCCGATAAAACTCGGCTTCACTTACCTGAAACACATAGAGGAGAAATACAGTACAAGCAAGAAAGTGTTCGTACAAATATCAGCATTGGCACCTAAACATACTATCTACCATACTCCAGCAACAGCAAAATTGTTACTCTCAGTTTAAGTCTTTTTATGCAAGGATACTACTACTACGATTATTACTACTAATGCTAATACTACTACTACTATTACTACTGCTATTACTACTATTATTGCTACTATTATTACTAATATTATTATTACTACTACTACTACTTACTACTACTATTACAACTACTAATGCAAATAATAAAAGAATTTTAATGATATTAAGTAATAATAATAATAAATCTTTATTTGCCATGCAATTGAATACCACTATCCATCACAGTAGAAGTGTGGTTACAATATTAAAAAAAACTATACAATAAATTTGTAAGTAAAATATTTTATGCTATACAGAGTGTAACAAAAAGAACTTTGGAAAAACATATCTCTCTCGAATCCTATGCCCCCATGTTGGGGCGAAGGGCCTCCAAGTGGAGAGGTTTCTATTTACATATGTGAATTTTGTTACGCTTATTTTCCTAGAGAAGGCATAGGGACAGGTGGTAAGCCCATCGCCCCTTAACCCCCTTCCGGAAACTAAGGTATCACTTGGACGTGAAAGGGCTGAGAAATTTTGTCCAGAGGCTCTAATTTAGGCTTGGAGTTTTTTTACGTGCCGTAAATCTACGACACCCCCCCCCCCCCAGCTTAAAGTGTCCAGGATTTGTACGTCCTGAAAAGCCCATCGACTGCGGTCGGGTTTGATCCCGCGACCTTCGGATCTAGAGACGGGCACGCTACCTCTAGACCACCGCAGCCGACATTCCTTGCATATAGAGGGTAAAATTATGTTATATGAACATGGATCGAAAATGCTTTATTCTCTTGTCAGAGCCCTTTGTCTACTTCTGCACAACTAAGCAGAATGCTCGAAAACACATCTGTGGAAAACAGAAAATCATATGAAACTGTACTCAAAAGCAGAACTGTGGGTAACAGAACATCAAATGAAATGTTCGAAATGTCTTCCATTAGCACGAATACATCCGTTAACCCGCCGTCGCATGGACTCACTGACGCGCTGATGGTTCTCTTGAATACCTAGTAGCCTACTATCTGGCAGCCTTGTAGAATACGAGCACAGAGACTCTCCATATCTTGCACCGGTGCTGCATACATAAGAGTTATCCACGTTCGCCTGACCTGAATCCACTAATTTCTTTTTATTTGTGTGGGCGTTTAGATTTTTTGAAGGTAAAGCAGTAATGGGCTGTCCCTTCATGGGATAAAGAACGTACCTATTTGGGATGCTTCGTTGGCATGAAATGATCTTTCAGGTGTGTCTGCAGCGATTCAGAGGATACCTCCAAAACGAAGGGAATGAACAAATTTATTCTCGTATAGTTACTGTATATTGATGCAATCTTGGTTGGGACCAATTCGACCATCCTCCCTATGGTCCGAATATGGCACCAAACGATCTTCATCTCTTTATTCATCTGAAGATATTCCCTTGTAGAAAACTTTTTAACGACGATGATGTTGTGAAACAAGCAGTGCAGACTTGGCTTTCATCAAAGGCAGTATCATTCTTTGACGTAGGCATACAAAAAACTAGTTTCCCGTTATGACAAATGCCTGACTAACGGCGGTGACTACGGCGACTACGGTGTGGAGAAGTAGTGTAAGGTGTAAGGTAAAAGTAAAGAAAAAAGTAAAGTGATCCCTAAACAGGCCATGAAGGCTCAGAGGGTCCAGAGGGTGAGGCTCCCAGATTTTGGACATTCGGCACAAGAAGGTGGTAAGGTCAGCCTTACGCACCGACCGCCTTTACCCCCAGGATTGCTCTGGTACTCATTTCTGTTAGAGGCTGAGTCGACCCCAGGGCCATAGTGCCAGCAGAAGGATTAGACCAATTGAAAAATCTCAACGACCTCATCAGGAATCGAACCCGCGAAGGTGTAAGGTGTAAGGTTATCAAAAAACAAAATATCAATACTTACTTTAAAGCACTCCACGTATATGTGTCTTGAAATTGTCTCGCACCTTGCATTTCTGTTCAGTGGAATATTGTACGTGCAGTCCATTAGCATACATATTTTAAAACATTGCTATTGTGTCTATTGATTGGATATAATTGAACCCCCTATTGTAACCATGACATTGCTAGGAGTACATAATACATTAGGAGGATTATGATTTCCACCAGAAATAGGGTTAGTGTTTGTGCTATTAGTTATGGCTTGCCCATGAGTATTGGACACACAAATTTAAGATTAAGGGTTAAAAATGTTCTGAAAATTTCGTTGAAACCCTGAAGAACGATTGCCAAGAAATATAGCTTCACGCCCCAAAGTATGTTGGACATAAGGAATGTCAGATGATATTTAAAAAAGAGTGGTCATTGGCCTTGGTTATGTATTCCATGTAGACCTACTTGACTTACAAGAAGTGAATAGAAACCACGTGATAACATCCATGGCATCGGAACCAACATCATTACTTTCCATTCATTTTGTTTAAATACTTTATATTTACCACCAAGACTTTCTCAAGAACAAAATAAAATGCATTTGAATGTAGAAAATAAGATCAACAGAAATCTTGTGAAATGAAGAAACTTATGCCGAATGTGAAGAGGAATTTTATTGACATGAAAATTACTGCTAAAACCTCCATATAGGTCTACTAAAATACTTCTTTGGAATCCCCTTATCATCTGATTCTGCAAAAAAACCTAAAGAGCCATACGCACTTATTCCACTTCATTGCAGCAATATTTTTAAGGCAATGAACGGAAGAATATTCCCTGAAACATTATACAAATACCTGAATACTGTGGACAGGGACGTAAAGAACACGAATGACAACGTCCAAGTAATGCCAATATGAATGGTGGATGCTATAAATGATATCTCATGGTTTTTGGGTCCAAAGTCGTAGATAATTGCAATTTCAATTTGCCATACACAACTCTACAAGTAATCTGCCAGATGTGAATACCCTCAGCTGGATGCAAATACGAATGAATAAGTCCTCAGAGATAGAGCCGCAGATAGTTTTATCTTAGAATGAGTTAAGATCCATAAATCCATATGGTATCAATGACCGGGATTCAATCAGAGCGATAATTACTTCAGGAATACTCCGAAAGGAATTGCAGGTGGAAAGTGAAATGATTACGACTCTTGCTGTGGGTATTTTCGCAGGTAGCCTAGCCTTTTGAATTAGATGAAATTGAAACAAGCTATGAAATTAGAAAGCCATGTAAGACAGAAATTGATTACAATTCTTGTAAATGCTGACAGCCATACAATGATGACCTACAAAGTGTGACTGCAGAGAAACGTATGCTCATTTTGGTTTGGGGTAGCAATTTTAATTCTCTGAAGAAACCAGTTATTATGGTCTTATCTTTCACCAATTATCGAAGTGAACTATTTAATAGTCAGCACAGGAGGTCATATTGTTTATTTTCGGTGTAGTGGAGATTTATTTTTTACTACGCACGCCTATGTTTATGAGGCTTTTTCGGATGTCGCTAAAACTATCAACTTTTTGAAGACCCTCTTCTGAGCCTAGAGTAATGCTATCCACTGTTATTGCAGAAACTCGTCCTGGGTAGTACGTTAATTGATTTCGTATTAATAGTCACCTGAGAACATTTTCGGACATTCTGAAATGCGCAGTATTTTGGCTATACCATCTTCCAACCAAAACTTTTGTGTCAATATATTTGGTATGTTTGTTCCAGCATCACATCTGTAAGACTGGAGTGATTTTGATGAAACGTGGTGCACGTGTAGAGTTAAACTAACCCTAACTCACTGTATTCTGAATGGTGCAGGGGTGGGGTATTGAAATGCGTTTAACAAATGGAGCAATTTTGGAGAAACTTGTTACGAAATTATTAATAATTAAATTAATTAATTATTAATCAATAGTAATAATAAATAAATACTGTAGTACACAAATTGTAGTGAATATTATGGAATGATGCTATTCCAATCAGAAAATATTTCTAAACTCTGTGGATTCGCGAGACTTTTGAAGACTCCATTAACCAATTCTGCTAAAGTAGAAAACTTCTCTCTGAAACAAACTTGAGATCAGATTATAGCGACTGTCCTGTTTTTATCTTTTTGCTTTTTCGTCCAGCCGCTGGTTTCAACAGTTTGTCGATTAATAAATTAGCAAGTCTCCTATTACTTTCTCTTGCTGAATTATATAATCCTTTTAACGATGATTAAAATGTAATTACACTAAGTGGCAAAGCCCTTCATCACTTTAATATTATACTTTAAACAGTTTGGCCTAGTTACATAGTCCCACGTTATTAGTTAATAGTCATCTTGTCAGTCTTCAATCGTCGTTCTATCAATCAAAGAAGTTTTTTATTGCTCTGTTCTTTTCTCCTCGTATTTCTGTTCTCTCTCATTCCCTGTCATTAATTTTTCTAAGTTAACCGAGTTTCTCTCAAAGACCAACATCAATGAAACAAGCAAGATAGTTTAGTTTATTTTACTTTAAGAATATTTATTTTCGGTACAATCAAATTCACGTATTAATTCAGGACGTCCTAATTTTTCGTAGAGTTTGCTTATTGATGCGCTTTTGGAAATTTGGAGACAAAACTTCTTTGTACTGTCAGTAAACTGGAAGAAATGGAACATATTGCTATGTAAATGGGGATAAGTAATACAAAATTATTTTCAGTTCCATCATTCCTTGCCATGGTATTTTTGAGCCTAAAAGTATTCAGCAGTTGACATATTTACATTCTATGGGTCCAGAATATCGAAATGAACGGAATTAATAGGAACTTAGAGATGCAATTGAAAATATTCCTTTGAGAAGACATTAGCCAAGGTTAATAAGAAAACGTGAAAATTAAATTATAGAGATAAACTGAAGTAATTTCACCTGAACTCGAGAAAAGAAGAATGTAGGTAGAGAAGAGTGTCACTTTATTTTCTACTCTGTTGTGCTGCAGCACAGAAATGGCCCATATTACAGATTAAAATATACCATAACAATATCATTTAAAAAACTAATACAAAATAAACAAACAAAACAAAAGCTAAACTAAAAGTAAGACAAACAAACAAACAAATATGCCAGGGTATTAAGGTTTCTATGGTAAGTGTCTCAACCGACCTATAATGTAAACCTTATTATCATTTACGTGAAAATGATCATACAATCTAAATGATCCTAAATAATAGATTAATTTAAAATAATCGTACACTTTATACCTGAGAAAGAAGTATGAACGCAGAGTATCGCTACTGTGGACAAAATAACTACAGTATCCTGAGGCAAGAAGACGTTGTTAAAGTAGAGTTGAAAGAATACGTTCAATAGAAATCAATTAAAGCAGGCATAATAAAATATCATGCTGACCATATGCCCCCAATCCTGCCATCTGCCTGTGGTAGATGACGCAGCGGTTGGGTGGTAGGCCAAGTCCCTCCAGGAATGTAGCGCCACGGAGTTTAGTTTTTAGTTTATAATAAAATACACTATATACTACTACACTACGATATACAGGTACAATATATTTTGTCAGATGAAGTGAGAATTAGCTTATTTGGACCATTCGGAATATAATAAGCCAACATGAAAAAAGTGAGGCATTAGAACTGTCACGTATGGAATGGAACAGAATTCTGCTTAGCCGGCTAGCGTACTTTAGCATGCGGATTCTTTCCTCATTTCATGCATTAGTTTTGGTTTTTATACAGTAACCTTCATACTATTGTAATGATTCCTCTTTCCCTGTCATGTTTTAATTTCCTGAGTTATTTCTTTTCTGTGATAATGTTAGGCTTCCTCTCTATCGAGCTGCTCGTTTTCTTTATTTCCTCTTGATTTATTTTTCTCTTAACACATGGCATATAAATTAAATTACTGAAGAGAATGATTATACACTATATAACTTCTTTTCCTTTGCTAAGTCCCCTCATCATGTAGGTATGATGAATGTCCACACTACAAGTGCATTTAATTCGACCGAAAGGAGGTCATTTTCTTAAAGTGCAAAAACAGATTTCTTGCACAAAATTTTAGTTTTCCATTGTAATGTTTTCAACTTCAGATTATACATATTAAATTGTGGTTTATAAGGAATATAAGGAGTATACTTAAGGCATACGAAGAACATACGAATTACGAATAATGAAAAATCGTCTGGCAGAAATGTTTACTTGAACATTATTTTCTAAACATGATCTGTAAATTTCTTGCAATTATGTTCAATTGTGTCTGAGTTATTTCGCCATGAAATACAAAAGAGAATATATTTTCATTTACGAGTCCTGGAAAAATAAATTCAACCTTGGATTAATTTTCCATTACAACAGTGCTATAACAAATCATTTTGATCCACTTTTTAGTATTATCATAGATTCCCCATCTCTTAATGCTATCTTATCTTGATTCCAACATGGCTATAGCCTCCACGCCTAAAAATAACACTTAATAAGAACCATTATAATGCAGTAGGCATATTTCCTGGTTTTAATAGTTTGCTGCATTAATAAATAATATGAGTATGACAGCTGCTGTATATGTAGGCCCTATCAGATACGCATAATTAAGCAGGTATTCCGCAGTAATTATAACCTACACTAATTAAGTTCCCAACAGGCCATGGACATGGAATAAGCTAGCTAGTTAAGACTTAAGCATATTTTTGTTTTCCGCCTTTTTACTTATTCCTTTCCTAGAACTACAATACTATGGTTACTTCATAGAGAAGTCAATGGATGGGCTCAGGGAAATTGAATCCATCAAGTCTTTTATCTTTCTTTAGCGGTAGCTTCAGTTCCATTGTCTTTCATCAGTCTTGAGTTCTTTACGGTTGGCTTTGCTGGTTATCTGTTACATTAAACACCACGCTTGGTATATCTTCGATTCAATTCTGCTTTTGTGAAATGAAAATACTCTGGTAGTATATGATTTGGACGCCATCAACTCACCATCAGAAGTTATATCCAAGATAATTCACAATTAATTAAATTGGTGTCCTTTAGATCAACTGAAGTTCCTTTTAATAACACAAAGTACAGTGTACATAAATAAATAAATAAACAATGTGCTGCGGTAGCTCATTTCTAAGCAGCCATTTATGAACCCAGGTTCATACCTATTGGATGTAATTGTTTTTAATTACTATAATGTAGTTCTTTATTGTGTTTCAAGATATCACATTGAAATTCATATTTTAAATTCATTGCGCTTTTCAATATACTTTAATACCAGTAACAGTGCATAGTACATTTATAGTACCGGCATTAGGCTACGCGCCCACGTGTAATTTTTGGTTGTGCAACTAACAAGTCGGCCGATCGCCGTTCTGAGTTCATATTACCCATGTTACATGCAATCAAACGATTGCGCAATCGAAACGTGCGCCCACATGCAATTATTAGTTGCTGAGGGAAAAAAGTATAAACATCGGGTTCACCCTATCACAAGCCTAATTAAATGAGTTTTCTGTAAATTGTACGAAAACTTAAGATGTCGCCCCAAAAAAGCTCTTCAACTATTATCGAATGAGTGTAAATAGTTTTGATAGACTTCTGCGGTAACATAACAAAATAGCAGGTGGAGAGAAACTATTCCTGAAGTATAGAGATTGTCAGTAACAGAAGCAATAAGGTAAGAAAGTAAATATATGACTAATGCACTGTTTGAGAATTTAATTCGAAGAAAAATAATTAAAAAATGCAAAATATTACACAATCATATTCATGTAACAAATAGCTTAATGAGAACAGAGTTATTTTGTTAAGTAAATTCAAACTCTTCTTTTTATTTCCCTTATTTTAACCTCTCCAATTGTAGGGGCGTTTATGCGGCCCATGCCGCCCAGGCCTTACAGAACCGCCAACTGCCAAGCAAGGAGTTAATTTTGGATCTCAGACACACTTTTATGACCAGATAGGAATATTGATGAGTGATCATCTCAATGCCGGGCCACCTCGGCCAACACGAACACAAAGAACGAGACACAGCAGTCGCCCACACACTCACTCTGAAGAAGGCACCAATGGGATGAAGATGGTAATGTTGGCAAGATGATATTCGGGAATCCCAGGGGCATAGCTATTCCGGGTTTCCTCTATTGTTTCATGCACCTCATTCCAAAGAGAGATTCTTAAATTTCTGTATGAATTTACTTTCAGGTTTTCATTACACAGCCTGTATTAACTTCTCTGTACTCGGATCATGTTTTCTGAAAAAGAACAAAAATCATTATCTTTAATGACACAATTATGATGTGCATAGCACCATCACACTTAAATAATGTAATAAGTATATTAAAAAAAAACAGTATGTCACATATTTTTTGTGAAGATACGTATAGACTACTGCTCGAGCGATCGACCGACTGAATTATTGCATGAGGGCGCACACTCATTAGATCCCATGGTTTTCACTCATGCAACTTTTAAGTTGCGCAACTAAAAATTGCATGTGGGCACTTATATTATATTAAATATTTAACTGCCTAGAAGGCTAATGTACTGAAGGTATGTGATAATTTACTGGAAATAAGTTGACTATACTTGTTTTCACCTAATTTACTTAAAACAAAATCCGACTAACGATACTGAGAAATTACAGCTGGTGGAGAGAATCAGGCGGAGGGTAATCTTCTTAATTTGTTAAAGGATTTTAAACGGACAACTGCATTCGTGCTTCGTTAGTGGACTGACTCATTCTGGAGAGCCTTTTTTATGTTCTGTGAGTAATGAGATCAAATTAAATTCTGTTGTACACCAAACTTGGTCCGTTAGAAGAGCACAAACAATTTAAAGCGCACAATGTTGAAAGACAGAACTGTACTTCGTGAAAGTGGTATGCCTGTATTTTAATATTTTAATCTTCCTTCCAAGGATATCAGACATATCAACTTAAGGGCTGTTGTCTTTGTCCTGATCAGATTTATCGAAGTGCAGTCAATAGTTTTTAGTTTTTATTTCATTCGAACTTCTGATCCTTCGCGTAGGATATGCCAAAAGACAAAATATAGAGCACTCATGTGTTTACGTACAAAATCGATTGAAAAATTGAATATTAACTTAATCAATTTTAATTTTAATACCGTGTGGCGTGTAAACCATATAATGGTGCCGCAACTTCAATCCTGAAATCTGAAGATTTTATTATGGTGGTCGACTCGTTTTAACAGAATATGTATGGCAAGAGCAATGTATGCCACAATTTAAAAAATAAAATAAAAAAAATAAATTAAAAAAACTTAAGTTCCTAGCATACAAAGTGTGAAATAGAAGTTTAACTCATCATTAGAGACCGGATTTTAAAGGGAAAATTTTCACCCAAAAAGGACGAAAAAAGGGAAAATTATTGCCAAAAAAAGGTGGGAATAAAGGGAAAATTATTGCCAAAAAAGGTGGGAAAAAAGGGATATAAAAGTAGGAGAGTGTAAAAATTCAACATGTAAAATGTAAACATGTAAAATTCATGTTTTATGTAAAGCCTTTGCTTGCTCTACAGCTGCTGATTCTGTAACATCTAATGCAGGGGTGCCCACCCCCCAAACGTGATGACTCACCCCCCAACTTCATTGCTCACCCCCCACAAACTTTATTGCTCACCCCCAAACTTCATTGCTCACCCCCAACCCAATTGGCTATCGACAAGGGCGCCCATATGATATTTTCTATGGGGGCAATTTTTTAATTTATTTTTTGTCGCTTTAACTTCTTGGGCCACATTATATTAATAATATAATAAGTGCAACAATGACGTAGCCAGAAAATAATTGCGGGGAGGGTTGGAAGTGCCGGGGGGTTTGGAATACCCCCCGAAAAGGGGGTCGAGGGTTCGTCCCCAGAAAATTTTTAAATATTGAACTAATGAAAATCACATTTTACGCTATTTTAGCACAGAAAAACTAGTTAGGAAATTTGTTTACCATACTCGAAGACATGCCAATGTAAATAAGAATTCATTACCTAAGTGGGGGTCCACCCCTGGAAAATTTTTAAATACTGAACTAATGAAAATCACATTTTACGCTATTTTAGCACTCAAAAACTAGTTAGGAAATTTGTTTACCATACTCTAAGACATGCCAATGTAAACAAGAAAATGTTACCTAAGTCAGATGTCCACCCGCCGGAAATGTTTAAATATTGAACTAATGAAAGTCACATTTTACGCTATTTTAGCACTGAAAAACTAGTTATGAAATTTGTTTACCATACTCTAAGACATGCCAATGTAAATAAGATAATGTTACCTAAGTCGGGTGTCCACCCCCGGGAAATTTTTAAATGTTGAACTAATGAAAATCACATTTTACGCTATTTTAGCACTGAAAAACTAGTTAGCAAATTTGTTTACTATACTCTAAGACATGGCAACTTAAACAAGAAATTGTTACCTAAGTTATAATACTTATTACTATTTATAGGAAAAGTTGAATAACGCATGGAACTGTGGACATAATAGGCCTAGTCATTATGTTATGAAAAGAAAATAACTGCTATATCTTATTTGACACACCAACAAATCTTGTTTAAAAAAATAAACATTTTTTTTAAAAAACAAATATAGAATTTTAGGTTTTGACTTTTGGGGGTCCAAACCCCCTGAACCCCCCTTTCCTAATCCACTGTGGATTCTGCTTCCGTGTTGTCGATTTGGTAAAACTTCTGCAATTCAAATAATTGTCTTAAAAGAAAAATACCTGACTATAATAATTATTAATATGCATTTTTTTTCCTTGCGTCCCCCCCCCCGCCCCCGGGCATGGGCGCTCATGATTGTCGAAATTCTTCATCTTTATCTTTATAAAGAATTAGAAGAGACCTTTTGAAGTTATAGAACTTGACCGTTTTTATTTTTAACATATAAAACGCTAATTTTGCAACAATTTTCAACCCCCCCAGAAAATTCATAAAACGATAATATTTTGCCCCCCCCCCCAGAAATTTCAATGATGCAGTCTGCGTCTTAACCCCCCCCCCGTGGGCACCCCTGTCTAATGACTGAAGAAATGTTTTGATCTTGTGATTTCCCTGTGACGCTCTATTCTGCTGGGAGGAATTATTTTTTTCAATGGTGAATCAGTGAAAACAATTTTTAATGTTTTCATATTACCAAATACTGGGTAATTTACGATTTTTTCAAAATAAATTAGCAAAAAAAGGTACTGGAAAGGGAAAGTTCCTAAAAAAAAGGGAAATGAGTCTAAAAAAGGAAAAAAAAGGGACGTTAAAACCAGGTCATTTGCAGTTGAAACTTACTCAGTAATGTCCTGTTCAATTTTATCACGTTTTGTGATGAAAAATAAAAAAAGGGATTCCCTTTAAAATCCGGTCTCTACTCATCATTCCCTTGAATATTTTTATTAGGCCTATGCAGTAAAAATATCAGCCTTATAATGTAAAAACTGTGGGGTAGTAGCATTTTAAATATTGAAATAATTACATAAAAAGGAAGTTTGAGAGAAAGCATTTGCAATTTAAACGGAAACAAAGTTTTCTGAAAACGTCTATCTCCAGATTTTTTTTCAATACGGCGAAGAACCTGATAAAAAAAAATCTCGGATGGGATTTATAGAATGGAGCAATTGCGGCCCTTAAATATGACGTCATCTCCTGCACTTACAAGCGCCGTACGGCACTAACAATTGTCAACTTGTTAATTCGCATTAGTATGTAGTTAATTGTTTGTGAAAGAAACTGAATATTAAAGTTTTGACCAAACTTAACCAAAATATCACAAATTTCTGCCTTTAAGGTATATTTTATTTTTCCTTGTGTAGTTAATTTATGGCTGCTACCGAGGGGAAGTGGTAACATGGCTGCCTTCCACCTGGCGTCGCGGGTTAGATTCCCGTCCGGGTCGGTGATTTTCCAGTAGTGAAAAATTTCTTTACTGGGTTCAGGGTGTTGTGTTGTTTCTTCATCCCCATCCCGCGAGAAGTAATGTAAAATCTCCGCTGTATCACCCTTGTCTAAAAGAGCCTTGAACGAGTCGTGGTCATAATCCCATGACTTCATTCCGGGTCTGGACCTGATTTCATGAAGAACACTCGTCAACAGTTCATTTATGTTCCAGTTGTCACTCGGAATACATTATTCAATCATGATTATGTCACTAGAATTTTTTACAGTAATTTGTATAATGCAAGTTTAATCTGAACGAATGGAAATTGAGGATTTTAACTTTATCCGTACCAGCTAAAGTAAGTCATAAATAAATGAATTAAATGCATAATAAATTAGAGCACCATATTCATTATTTACAAAGGTATGGAGTACTTTCACTGCTTGTCTTTCATCTTCCTTTGATCTTGTTGTCCGGGAATGTGACTAGGTTAATAAATAAAATATTAGGATATCAGAAGAAGTATATTTATTCAGTATGTTTAATAGTATATTTCATCGTACATTTTTTAAACACCTTTATATACCTAGGTATAACAAAATAATGTGACTGATATCAATGTAAATAACTTCACAAGC
Source organism: Ectobius pallidus (assembly GCA_964059195.1). Classification (NCBI taxonomy): domain Eukaryota; kingdom Metazoa; phylum Arthropoda; class Insecta; order Blattodea; family Ectobiidae; genus Ectobius; species Ectobius pallidus. Next base: position 80,249,426 of record CAXKWD010000006.1, read on the forward strand.
TGGTATTTGCTTTGATTGTTTGTTTGTATTGTTTTGTATGCATTGTTTGTTTGCTTCCTTATTAGTTTCTTTCATATCATCTTTGTTTTGATTTTATTCGTTATTTATTTATTTTATTAATAATAGCCTAAGTCTCTTACATTCTTTCTTTACTTATGAACAGTAATATCTTCTTTTTCTTACCACCTTTTATTTTTATTTCCATTTATTCGTTCCTCGGTAAACTGTAGTAAACATAAGAATTATTATAGGCTAAACCAACTATTTTTAACATTTCTTTATCGAATAAATTCCAAATGATTACCTACTTATTATAAACAAATACATTTTTAAAGTTCGCTTAGCGTTCAGCTAAGAGCGTACGTTTTTATTTTTAACTGCTTATCTTGCACTGATGAAAAAATAAAATAAGTTACACTTATATAATAATATATAATAATATATTCTTATATAATAATTACTATTAACTGCATAAGAATGAACGCCGCATTGAATGTGAACCACCATTTAATTTTATTAGTTTTTTCTATATAATTAACTTGTTTTTGTATTGTATGGTGATTTTAAGATTAGTCTACATATAATTTACAGTATAAGAATTTATGTGCCAAAAATCTCTAACATCAGTGAACAGGTAACACTTCGTACTTACTGTAAGTCTACTCTAATTATTTGCAGCCTAGTTCAGAAATATACAAACTGATAAATAAGCAAATACAATCATTATTGTGTACTGAATTCTTTTAACTAGTGTATATTAAGGGTAGAGGGTGGAGAGGACTTATTCAACAAATGCTTAAATATAATCGTTCATCATAGGGGTGTGAGTCATTCCCCTACATAATCCACCTTTTGTCTGCTAGCATCATATCACTGCGACACATTGCAAATGGACTACCTAACTGCTTTTCGCTTTAAAGGCATAGTTCCTATAAAAACTGGTCTCTAGAGGTCTTCAGCTGCGAGTTGGATTGTAATTTGAGGGCACATGGGCATAAAATGGCGCATTAATCCCATGTATGTGATCAAAAATGTAGAGGGGAACAACATTCATCCTCAAATGCTGGACATGTTTACCAATTCTGAAGGACACGTAGACTACCTGGAGATGCTATTACAGTAGTGCAGTAGGAACTCTACTTCTACTATTTTAACAATATTTAAGGGATTTATTTGTCTCATGGCCTTGAATTATACGAGAAGACTCAAAGTCATCAGCTCATATTGCAATTGTGCTCCTCTAAACAGAAAGTGAGTGATGGCGCAGTTCCAATATATTGCAGTCGAATAAGCGCTAGTGAACGCTCTTGAGAATTACATCACTATTCTGTAAGGATTGATTTATATAATAAGCATGTTCGTAGCTCTAGTGTTATAACTCTTTTGTGTATTAGATAACGCTATTACCTGCCTGGTATTCATTTGCTCTAGAGGAATATTTTAATTTTTTTCACGTTACTTAGTGTTTATGCTAAAGCCTTTTCTATGTGAGAATATATTCAGGCCTTACCTTAATGACGTTAAATTAACTCAAGCCAAAATGAAACAATTCAGAAAATTTGCCATTTTTATAGCCCCGTCCTGTTCTTTTGTTAAAACATCCCTCGTATGCGAAAGGCTTCCTCCTGAAAAATCCTAGAGCCAACAAAAAAGTGCTAACTATCATAATTAAACTCTGCATACTTTTTATTATTATCTGATCCCATTAGGATTTTTTGTTTCTCTTCTTCCTCCTACTGTTCCTCCTTCTCTTGCCTTCTTCCATCTCGTCCTCAGTATCTTACATCCTTCTTCTTTTCCTCTATTATAGTATTTAGAAGGTCTTGTTCATCACTTATTATTTTAAGCACAGGCTTCCTTCATGCTGTATTGTATATTCTACATAGGGTACTGATCAGGCTCAAAACAAGGTGGGCTTTGATGTTACTCGTTTACTTAGTATAAAGGTTTAAATCCGATAAACCAAAATACTTCAAGTACCGTAATTTACTTAAACTTCCACTAATCAGAATAGCTGCAACTTGTTTGGTGACCTTTGGAAGAAGTAGCTCGTTTTGGGGTGGATTTAATTTACGGAAAGAGTAAAATACCCTAGGGTGCAAACTCCCGACGAGTAAAATGGGATTTTAGTTAGAGTGATTTATTGTTTTATTAAAAAGTTGTGAGCGGGAATGCATGGTGAGCCAGTAGATTGCTTTGGTAAAGAAAAAACACAGTAGACTATCATTTGTCTTCAAGAACTCAAACGCCAAGCTAAGAAATACAGAAGCAGAAAGATATTCATGACGTAGAACTATATTATAGTTTATAACACTTATATTACTATACCGGGTGTATTTCGAGTTTTGTATATAAGTCATGAAATTATTGCGAACATACTTTTCCTTAAAAATGTTTGTAACAACACGTATTGTAATTTAAAGTGAAACTGATATACCGGTAGTGTTATAGTTACCTGTAATTACTTATATATATATATATATATATTGAAAATATGGAAGTTTATTCAAGATGAGAAATAATTTCACTACCCATAGAGTATCTACAAGAAATGTCCACCTTATACCCTCAGTGTAGAGATAGAAACCCAGAGTTTTGTCATAAAATGTATTGTTTAATTAAAATGTTAAAAATAGATCATCGGCTTACTAAGCCTAGTCCCAATGTGACTTAAAAACATTAAAACATTAAATCTCAAAATAAAAATAATAAATTAAAAATACTTTGAGATCTGTCAGAAATAAGATGTGTCTTATTAATAATGCACTAATAAATATCATAAAAACTGTCACTGTAGTAGACCTATAATATACTCAACGTTGATAATTCCTGTCTTGTCTTGCTGAATAAAATCTGCCGGTGAATACACGATGTTGAAAAAACTTGATGTACTGGAAGTTGATAAATACTGAGTAAATAATTCTTGAAGGATCTTGAAGTATAAGGTGGACATTTTTTACTAACTTATATGTCTGACCCTCATTGGAAAATGAAATTTATTAATATATACAGGAGTTGAACTCACTTACTGTTTCAAAACTGTGGTTAAAGGGTGATTTTTAACTATGCGTCCTTGCGCTGCAATAAAGCGAATTGCTTTCAAGTGAACCCGAGTAGCAAGTGATATCGTTTTGTTCTTAATAAACCGTAGGTAATGCTATGACATAGCAGAATGAATGGAAGGAAAGCGAGGGGTTTAAACGACAAGATCACTGTATCACAGAAACTTGTGAGGGAAATGTAATAAAAAAAAATCCCAATTATCTCGCAGTCATTAGCACCTAAATCTTGTGAAGTAATAAGTCACACATTTTTATTCCTTTTGAAGGATGATTAGAAAACGTTTCTGATGATATATATATATATATATTAAAATTACTCTTTAGCATTCATATGACTTGAAGAAAACAATTAGACTGTTGGGCGATAATTGGTTAAAACATATCGCATCTTAAAACAAGAGAGGAAAAAATTGTGATAGTTTAATATGGCTAGGTCCTGAATAATTATAAAAATTGCCATATTAAAACTGATGGTAATTAAAATATCATAATTAACATTAATGAGGAAATAAATATCAATTAAAATAGTATAAAATACATTTATTAAGAATAATAAAATGTATTGGTGAAATCAAAATTAACTAGGATATTGTAATGGTACAGTTGAATATTATTCCTAATGGTAAAATCATTCCACTGAAAGCAATTACCCACTTACAGATGAGCTAGAAACTTGAGATTTGGCACACTTATTTTAGCCTATAACCGACGGGAAAATTCCAAAAAGTTCAATTCTTTATTATTTACCTCCTAAAAATCTTCAAAATAGAGGATAATCCGCAACAGACTTTTGTAGGCTTATAGTAACTAAAGGGTAAGTCGTATCATCAAAACCGATTGCACCTCCAGTAATGAATTTTGAGAGATCTACGACGTCCGTCTTTTGACTTTTTTCGTACATTCATCGGTTATGCCTTATTTAATAGAGTCAGACTTTTAAATTTAAAGTAAATTTCGTACATTTTCCACAAATCATGTAATTTTTTACAAACTTATAGGACAGCTAGAATCATAACATTTTTGCAGGAATATTGGCACATCCAACTGCCATAAGCATGACAATTTTTTTTATTTTTGCTGTCCTACAAGTATGGAAAAACTGACTGTTTAACCAACTTCATTCACATCTACCATTCACTGACAGGGTGAGTTAGAGACTTGAAATTCGGCACTCTTATAGCTTTTACCCCAAAACCAAAGGGAAAATCCCAAAATAAATTTTAAAAAATTACTCCCAAAAACCTTTCAAGATTTTTATTGACATTGTTTACCCACTTCCAGATGAGCTAGAAACCTGAAATTATACAGACTTATAATTTCCTGTAACCGATGGAAAAATCAAAGTTCAAATTCTTAATTTTTTATCCCCCAAAATCTTTAAAGTCGTTTTGCACTTTTTTTATGCATTATTATGGCTAAACGGTAATATACGGCAGTCTACATTCATGTACTCATTTTCGATAGGGTGTCAGTTCATAAAAAAAAAGCTTTTCCCGAGAACCTCACTGGGGATTTGGGGGCAGAGTCCCCAACAAGGGAATCGAGTTCTATTCTATAAAACTACACCCGTTATATTTTATAGTAGTTGGCCAGAAATGACGTCAATTTCAACTCACCGCCTTTTGCGATAACCTGTCTCTCATACTGCATGCAATATCATTTCCCATCACCGCCGCATTTTTTCTGCTCAAGATAAAGTGGCCGGTCTATACTGTAAGGTGCAATCGGTTTTACTCGTATGATGCGACTTACCAGTGACTTTAGTGACTTTAAAGCTGCATACGGCATTTTGAAGGCTTTTTAGGGAGTAAGAAATAAAATATTGAACTTTTAAGACCTTTCTCGACGGTAATAGGCTAAAAGCTATTAGAGTGCCAAATTTCAAGTTTATGGCTCAGGCTTGTCGAACAGTACTACTTTTAAGACCTTTCCCGACGGTAATAGGCTAAAAGCTATTAGAGTGCCAAATTTCAAGTTTATGGCTCAGGCTTGTCGAATAGTACTCCCATGGTGTGAAATAATCTCCCTACTTCCCCTCCTTTCGTGATCTCCAAAGCGTAGCGATTGGTTCAGTTGCGTAACTGTGATGTCATTCCTCTGCTTCCCCTCCCTCCGTGACCTCCAAAGCGTAGCGATTGGTTCAGTTGCGCTTTGGCGGTCACGAAGGAAGAGGAAGCAGGGGAATCTTGGGAGTACTGTTTGACAGGCCTATTGTAGCTCATCTGGAAATAGGTAAACACTAATGTCAGTGAGTGATTCAGTCAGTCGTCAGCCATGTGCACTGTATCAAGAAGGCAGTGGCAATGTGGCTTTATATAATAGGGATGAACATTTCAGAAGGCCACGATCATTGTAAGAAATTTAAGTTCAGATGGCCATGTCTTTGTCAATATTTACACTTGTAGAACAGTTCGCTAAGGAGTGGGCTGTGTGTTCTGTAATTATAAACATCATAATATTACAACGAAATTTCAATAGATCGTTGACTAAAAATTAATATCTTTGTACTTGGGTTCGTTAATTAGACCAGGATGGAGACAGATGGGAATTTCTTACTGCAGGTAATTATATCTTGCTTGATTGCACAATGTTTGTGCGAACTGTTTATCAATTTACGTCAGTATAACCTCCTGAAACATTCCACGAATTTTCCTGAAGAGCTGTCAGGCATTATGAGTGAACATGTGTACAGAACTTCTCGGCTGTATGGACTGGATAGAATCATCTACTCCGCTGTGAAGGACTTCATGAATTCATGCATGGTCATAGCTATCGTCTTGCTTAATGGATACTCACATCTCTGGAAACTCACGCAGGTTTTTATTGAAGAGCTGGGATTCGATCCTGAAAATGAATATCTTCGATCTGCTGTCTTTGCTTATCTTTACGTCACATCAGTACTTGTCTACTTATTTCCATATGACATTTATTACACGTATGTTCTAGAAAAGAAGCATGGATTCAGTAGGATGAGATTCAAAAAGTTCATGTTATGGAATATCAAGTTATTGATTGTTGGCCAAATTTTCGCCTTAATTTTTGCATTGGTTATTGTATTCGTTGACAGAAATGGAGGTTATTATTTCTATATAGATGTATGGTTGAGCTTGGAAGCCATGATATTAATTATTTTTGCAATGTTTCCCAAATATATAGATCCTTTACTTCATACCTACAGGCAATTCCCGGATGGAAGGCTGAAGACACAAGTAGGAAAACTTGCAGCTAGTGAACGTTTTCCAATTTCTCAGATATGTGTTATGAGATTATCCCATAGCAATGCGTTTGTATTCGGCTTCAATAATAACGCCCGCATTGTGATTTCTGACTCGCTTTTGAAGGAATACGCCCCCCAGAACAGGAACGCCAAAAGATCTGAGAAAATTGGATGTAATAACAACGAAGTAATAGCGGTTTTAGCTCACGAATTGGGCCACTGGAAGTTGAATCATGCGATAAAAGGCATGGCAATATTTCAGATCATTATGTTTGTTGAGTTATTGACGTTTGGATTATTATTTCATAATGCTGATGTATATGAAATATTTGGTTTCCAAGATACACCTATAGTTGTTGGTCTTCTGCTATTTCATTTCATCTCGACGCCTGTTTATGCTGTATGGCATATTCTGTTAAATCCTCTAAATCGGAAATTTGAATCTGATGCTGATGAGTATGCCACAAAATTCGTCAAACAAGAGCATTTAAGAGGGGCGCTTATTAAATTGTGTAAACACAATAAATACTTTCCACTGTGCGACTGGCTGTATTCGCTTTATCATAATACTCATCCCCAGCTACTAGATAGGTTAAATGCTCTGTCACGAAAGGACTAAACATGATATTTATAACAATAAATGTATTGTTCATGTACTGGAGAAGCCTACAGCAGTATTCACAGATTTATGTATTGTACTATGTATTTATAGAAGTTACTTGACTTTTAAAACTGTAATTACCATGTAAATAAACAACATCAGTATGAATACTCGCTTGAGATATATTATAGCCACCTATTTATTTAACATTTCAAGGGAACACTACTCCTTTTCGGAAATCTTTCTCAAAGGGTAGAGGTCAGTGAATTTCGCAAGAGGTGCCGACGCGAATGTTTCTTCATTTGGCAAATACTAGGAGAATTTCATTTTATCTCTACCCCCCAAAAAATGTTTGAATCACGAAATAATGCGAATTCATATAATAGCGCGGAAAATGAACATAATCCCAGTTTTTAAACGAACTTAAAACAAAATAGTTTTAATTGAACAAAACCATAACATGAATTTATTTTTAAACTATTTTCGTAATCTTCATTATATCCTCATGACTTTGACTGCAGTGAATGCATCGACCATGATGCCATAGAAGAATGATAAGGTAGAGCAGCAGATATTAATTGCTCCCAAACGAAAAACACACTGAGGATGCCAAAGAGGAAGAAACTTAGGATAAATCTATGATACAAATTACACCATGTGCATTCTGGCAAATTCAGAACAAAAATTACCATAGTTGCTCTAGAAGATGTAAGTAGTGATTGTTATCTAAATACTTACAGATATCATAACCCACTTACATATTCACATCCTTATGGACTTACAAACAAATTGAAATCAATATAACAAAAATCTTCAGTTCAGAGTTAGACTTTTGACTAACGCTTGAGAATTTAGACATTTTTTTTAGACCAACTTCATAAGAAAGAGGGAAATTTGAACGAACAACTTGTCAATAAAGATAATGTACTCTTTCATACGTTGGCTAACATTCTAACAATATATTTGTGTGTCTATTCTGTGCTCATATGGTGAAGCTATACTCCCTCCTAGGAGTAGCAGTAGCGTCATTAAAGAACAACGAACAACAACAACAACATAGTAAAGCTTCAGTTCAGAGCTGGTCATGTAAGGAACATAGGCTTAAGCTTACTTCATAATATGTAACAAAAATATTTTTGCACGACTTAACTAATTAGTGGTACTTACGAATGTTGTTGCCGTGGATCGTAAGTTGTCATTCCCACACGCAATCTTGTTGCTATGTGCGGTAAGAGTTTCCGTGCGGTAAGAATTTACTTACGGCACATCATAATACAAGCCTTTATGGACAAGGCTCCCCAGGACAAATATTAGGTTCCCATAACAACAAACACATGCGAATCACTTTCTGAAATAAACATCTATCTTCAAGAATGTATAGGCTATACATATTTTCAGGTAATATCACAATTAATATAATTAAATTGATATAACTTAAATAATCATCGTGCAAAAAATAACATACAATACTCGTGCCGTAAGCGCATAACGGATCTCGGAAATTGAAAAAACTCTTTCCTCGATCCGTATGCATCGCTTACGGCACTTGTATCGCAATATACTATATCACTGAGGATGACCACAAGTTGGTCGAAATATATCTGATTTCCACATTTTAAGAACTTTAATATTGATAAGACGGAGTTACTGCATTTTTAAATTTAAATAATAATTAAGGAATCGCGCACAATGTGCATTATCTTAACCTAAGACTTAACCTACTGACAAACACCCAGTCCTGAACCCGGGGAGGGGATCTTTCACTACTGAAAAATAACCGACCCGGCCGGGAATCGAACCCGGGCCGTCGGAGTGGAAGGCAGGCAGTCTATATGGTTCTGTTTTATGAACGTTAAGCTGACATTGTCAATAGAAACAGCTGGATAATATGAGTAATATGAGTAATGGATGAATATTGTAAACTTGCTAAAAAATAATTAAAGTATCATCACTAAATAAATAACAACACCGAAATATTGCAATTTTAAAACGGATTTCCCTTAAAATGAAACCATTTTCACGGACCTCTGCCTGTGGGACCAAACTTTTTCGCATTTTGAGGGTAGACAGTCGCGCCAGGGTGGCGTGAGTCGCTTAAATGTCCTTAAAAGGGAGAGGTAAAACTAAGGTAAAGAAAGAAAGAGGACAGACAGGATATAATATATACAACTAATTAGCTGGTATAATTAAAAAAAAAACAGGGTTTGAAACAAAATACTTGACCGTAAAACAACAAATATAAGGCAACATTGTTTCTTTGCGTTAATAAGAAACTTTACCAGGTTTTTTTATATAAAAACTTAATAACATAACAAATATAGGTCTAAGCCAACATACCTATATTACTCATAAGAAACCCGCACTACCATCTACATCCGCGTTTCGTAGTGGTTCATAGCATAGGATTCAGGAGACTGTGAGAATATGGCGTCAGCAAATGGCTGATTATGGCTTTTATAATTAATTATACAGTATTTTTATTTAATTTCATATAAATTACAGAGCTTTTGCTAAAAGATATTGTATGCACCACGTACGCAAAAGCTTTAGTGGACTCATCCAATATTTCTAGATTCATCTAGACTCATCAAATATTACTAGATTCTTCCAATAAAGCTTTATTTTGCGTACTTGATACATAAATAGCTATTTCAGTCCTAAATGTGCCTTTTCTTCAGGAATTCTATTAAGACTTGGAATCAGCCCGACAAACCGTTATCTTGAGAGTCACAGAATGCAGTCAATGTTAGTAAATATAAGAGAGCTAAACCAGGCTATGGAAAAGAAGTTAATTATAGGTGAAACCTTTCAATTTTTTTTATTGGACTCTACTGCTCGTATAATTACTGTATGTAATGGAACTATTGCAAAGTCTATTCCATGTTACCAACTGTGTTACCAACTGAATATCTTAAAGTAGACCAGTATTATATTTGAACATAACTCAGGTTTTTAAATTTTAATAAATACGAATATACTCGGGTATATATTTTACGTGCCCATATTTTAGAGCCGAATATATACTTTAGCCTAGTAACTTCCCATTTCTTCATATCCCTGGCAAAGTTTGAAGTTTCTTTTTCCAGCTAAATTATCCTATATATTATTTCCTTTATCAACATCAATCTTCTCAACTTGGGTACAAAGTCTACAGGATGAATAAGGTATAAGTGGATAGGATTTTATATAGACTTCTGACACAGTTTACTCAATTGACGTTAATAAAATGTGTTCGTTTAAATTTTTCCAATAATATAATTTTTGAAAATCTTACACTGAAATGACCACTCGTATGGTGCCAACGATGGGAAGCGAGTATGCTGTGTCAGAAGTCTGGAAAAAATCCCATCCACTGATATGTTATTCATCGCTGTAAGCTTTTTATCAGTTGAGAATTGGGGATGTTTTTATTTCTTCTTATTTAAACCCTTACCAAGCGTGGTGTGTAAAACCAATGGGTTGAAAAATTTTAAGTCCTGTAAGAGCGATAAAAGCCATATCTAGCGTTTTATGAGGGAATAGTTTGGGTGTGATAAGCCTTCTTCGCTTCAAACTCTAGATCCCTATATATAAGGACTTGCAGCTTGGAAATAAAAAGTCTTCCATAATTTAATTTTGAATAGCAGGCAAAATACAAAACCTGGGCGACACCGGGCCTTTAAGCTTGTAGGCCTACTACCTACCTCGTGGCCAACTCACTCACTGACAATCGTCAGCCAATTTCCAGATGAGCCGGAAACTTGATACTAGGCGCTTAGGCCTATAGCTTATGGCCTGTAACTGGCAGAAATATTCCAGAAAGTTCTGATTTTATTTTTTTATTTTTTACCTCCGATAATCATTCAAAATACGTAGTGAACGCAACTTTTGAAGGTATGTGCTGATCTTCTTTGGGGGCTTATAGTAGCTGAACGGTAAGTCTATCAAAAAACGATTGCACTAGCAGTTACAGATTTTGAGAGATCTACAAGTTTGGCCTTATGACTTTTTTTCATATCTCCACCGGTTATACCTTAGTGTTAGGTTTTTTATTTTAAGTAGGCCTATTTTTTAAATATTTTCCTCACAATATGTAATTTTTGACACACTTATAGGACAGCTAGGTTCTTAAAATTTGGCAGGAATGTTGACATATGGAACAGACCCAATTATGCAAAATTTGGTGTTTCTAGCTGCCTCCTAAGTATGGAAAAACTGGCTGGAAGGCCGCGATGTCATTCACATCTCCGACAGTCTAATCATCCACTGATTAACATTGATGTTTACTCTATTCTAGATATGATAGAAACTTGAAATTTGACAAACTTGCAGCTTTTAGCCTATAACCGATGGCAAAATTCCCAAAAGTTTATTTTAAAAAAAATTTCCCGGTTCAGAACAAACTTAGAACATTTTTAAATTTTTTGATTGTGTAACTCATTAGTACGTCTTCAGATGTTTTGACAAAAATAAAGGAATATGCCTATTGTTGACGTGAGGAATTTGTAGTAATTTCGTTCTGTTAATATTCTAGGTACCTCACTTATTCCTTCACATATGCTTATTAAACTTTCTCTAGAAACCGTGTTATAAAACTCAATACTGTAGTTTCTTAAATACGGCCTATTAACTTCATCTGACATTTTATTATTTTAGTTTACCTTGACGTCACAGATTATACAATTATCTATAAATAAAACATTTATTAGTGAGGTTTTGAATAAAATAGGCCCATATTTAGCCTAAAAGTTACTGACGAAAAATCTTATTTTAGTTGTAAATCCTTTGCTTTATCAGCATAGACACTTCAGTAAATCGAATCTATGGGAACGTTTCGTTGCATATCCGGTACGTAAAACATTTTACTGTACTTGTAGCATTCGCTTGTTTCATATGACGACGGATCAGTTTTCAATCATGCCTGAGGCTGAGCTTTTAGAACACCATTAACTGTCATTTCGCCCTCTTTGATAGCATCTATCAACTAATAGCCCGAGGATAATGCTTTGTCGCTGTACGTGATAGTTTCACAATTTCTATCCTCCCATTTTCACTCAGGTGATGAGAATGGATATGAAGTAATCATCATGTTTCGAGTTTCAATATTGTTCATGTAAGACCAACACTTTGGCGTATGACGTTCTGACACTATGAGTAGCCTATAATAAATACATCATTAATAGTTATTTTTCTGTTTTCTTTTACCAAAATATTTTTTGAAGTTGGTCTTGGGTAATATTTTTTTAAGTTTGTCATTAATGCTTCCATCCACCTTTAAATACCTCTAAATCCTGCTACTACTGTTTTTACCCACTGAGAATACTTTGGTAATGAAGTACGCCATATTCTTGCAACTACATTGGACGAACAATGTATAGATCGGGATGGATCCGTTACATGGCCTACGCACTCGCCTGACCTTACCCTATTTCCAAACATGTTAAAAACTACTTATTTTACAGGAATTACTTTAGCCACTGATCAGTTTCTACATTAACCTATAATGTATAGATAAACTTATGAATTTACTGTTCATTATTTTAACATATTTTCTTTGAATCAGGCGATTTATAGCTTCCAGTATACATTACTCATAATTATATGATATCATTTCGCATTATCGAATCTTCTCTGAAGCTTATTGTAGACTTCTTGGATGGAAGAGTTTCATTAAATTATGCTAATCTTCAAATTCATTAATCTTATGTAAAAGCGTTACCATAAATGATCCCTTGCCAACGAAAAAAAAAAACTACCAATATGCGGCCGTTGGGATAGCGTCATTGTACTGTATGTTACAATATGGCACAGATATTCTCGGATTATTATTTAATGCTATTGTTATGATAAAATTTGCCGTTTATTTACCTAACTTTTAATCTCATGATCATCTAATAGAATATTTGAGTTGGTGTTTCCGTGTAGACCCAAGGTCACATATTAATAAGGCCGTATTCAATTAATTATTTAAAGGTGGCCTTGCTCCGTTGCGCCATAGTCTTATCGTTTACAGTCTGGGTCCAATGTAAGTTATTTAGCAGATCCAATAGGCCTACGTATTCACTCATCTAGAAAAGAAGCTGAAAAGACTAAAAGTTTGTTCATTGCATAACTTCGCCTTGAAATCTCACAAAGCTCCTTATCTAGAGCAGGCGTACTGCAAAATTCCACTGTCGTAAATTTTGAGGGCTATCAAATCTGGAGGAATTGCCAGCATGTCGTCTCCATAGCAATGACAATGTTACGAAGTTTGGACATTAGCCCATCACTTCTTATTTGTGCACGTTTAGAATTTTAAAACGCTGATCCGCTCGTAAAGTACAGCGACTTTTATTATGATTATCTTAATCCGTGCCAAAAGGAAAGCAAGGTTTCGTTTCTTACCAGTTTTGTGCACTGCCTTACACTGTTTACAGTATTAACGTATTTCAACAAAGATAACTTAAATAAAAGAATCAATATCTTACAGTTGAAGCGACAGGTTAAAAAAAAGCACTTTCGTTAATATTTTCATTGATGCAAGAAGTTTTTTTGAGAAATAAAGTCACATTATCTCCTTAATATGTCATTCTTAACCAATTTCCACCCACCGTGAGTGCTATTTAACATGGTATTGTCATTCTCTTTCTCTCACTCTCTCTCACTCTCTCTCTTTCTCTCTCTCTTTCTCTCTCTCTCTCTCTCTGTGTGTGTGTGTAAGTCACCTATAATGTTTTTAATATGGTTGGCTAAATACTTTAGTATTGAAATAGAGTATATCTTTCCTGCCATTTTTTATGCCTAGTTAGTGCGACAGGAGCTTTGAGAGATCTGGAGCACTAATAAAGAGAGTTGAAAATATAGACATTCCTACTCAATACATGAAAACCATGGATGATAATAGTGTCTCCAAAACCATTATATGTCATTAATGCTGGCTTCATAATAAGACTGGTCAAATGCTCTTCCTCCAATGTTTTTCAAAACACGACGTAGGCCTACTACAGATACGTCTTACCACTTACATTCAGAAATATTGCCGTATATATTAGATTACTAAGAAGGGGTCGTATCAGGTGGAAATAGGCTAAATTATACTGGTGAAAATGCAATTTATTTTCTGAATTGTAGCTTTTCCGTTCATATGTTACAAAGACATTAATTTCGGTAACATACCTAAAATACAACAAGAAAATGAAGAGTCCAATGCAAGAATGATGGATGTCACTGAGATACCTTTTTCAGAAAATTAATTTATAAAAGTAAAGACTCGTTACTCTACAATAGGCAATTCAGTGACAAAATGAGCCACATAACATGATTCATACATAACTACTGAGTATACACAATAGAACATAAAATCCAACTAGAATAAACCAAGACAAAGCGAGGGAAAAAATAAATTTAAGTCGCACTTTGGGATGAATGTTCCCGCCCTCCACAACCTCGCGATGCACTTTCTTTTATACCACGATCTAGCGAATTCTTCTGTCCTCATATTACGAAGAAACTCGTGATTGGGCGTTGGTGGTGTGAACAAAAGGTGATAGGATGACAAACCTCTGTAAGATTTAATAGTCTATGCCACATTTTCGAAACCTACAAACAGTGTATCTTACATTATTCGAAAATGCAAGGGAGCTTCGCTTCGGCTGCCGCCTCCGCTTCGCGCACTTAACTATGTGGTTAGTGTTATGCATTATTTAGACTATATGCAGAGGTGATTGTGGTACGTTCGGGAGTGTCGAGTGTGAGGGCACGGTCGGGAGTTTCGAGATAACAAGCGTGTGGTCGCCATAGCAACGCAGTGGTCGGAACATAAGGGGCGACTTATATTTATCTTTTGCCCAAGGCGATTTTATTACATAAATACAAAATATAAAACGTAAAAATGCTGAATGCCCCTTCTCATTTGGAAGAGTGAGGGGTGTCAACTGATGAAACTGTTTTAATCAGTAGATCTCACGAACACTCTATTTAAAAAATCTAGAAGGTAAAAAAGTTTGGGATCTTATAGGCCTATGTATGATATCTCAATATCGTGTTATTATGCTTTTATATACACAAAAATACTCACAAAGCAGTAAGTGCATAATAATGCAACAATGAACTTCATTCAAGTCCTGAACTGCTGAAAGTTATACGTATAAGCCAGCACAGATGCAGAGGAACAAAATGACCATCATTCTTGCTGTGTACAATAAAGGCATCCATAATTCTTGCAGTGTACACTAAAGACATCCAGCATTCTTGTAGTGTATATCAAATCTTATATACACTACACGCTGTTGGCTATCAGAGCAGAGTGTTCTAGAACAAATAATTCATCTGATGCTATCCTTATCTCCTATTCGAAAAAAGTGGATCCATCATTCTTGCAGTGACTCTTCAAATGTAAAAGCTCTATGCAAAAACAAAGTGAATTAATATTTCAGAAGTCCATATTTTTGTTAGTTTAATTTGATGCTTCAGAATGTTGAAAATGCGTAATTTTTTCTAATAAATTTATTGTACAGTACATTCATATGTTGTTGTAAGTATCTATGCATTTATTTTAAGTCTACTAAACTAAAAAAATACATAGTAGCCCCTATGGACTGTCAAATAAAGAAAACAACATTAGGAACAGCAACAAATGAATACTAAAACAAATCAATTAAATCAACACACACTTAATTACAAGAATTACAAATGAGTAAAGTTAACAAATAGAAGAGTAATAATGATATTGCTTTGTGATTTTATAAATACATGCTAAAAATTTTAAAAATATTTCTGTAAAATACTGTTTTGGATTGAAATAGATATGTATCAAATTCATTACTTAGATTATTGTACCTAGGTACAATGTGCATAGTCTTAAATGGGGAGAATTCCAGTAATAATTTGTTTGTGCATAATTTATCTAAAATGTTCTATTAAGTCTACAGTTTATAGGAGAGCTATCTGTTAATAGGTCTATATCAATTTTGAATGCTTTTTTTTTTACAACACACCATTTTACTGATAACATTCTTGTTGCTCACAGGTAGGCCTGTTCTTATTATTCTGTAACAATATGGAGACTATAATTACAAGAAGCAGGGTTTTTGTGTTTTAGGAGAGAGAAAGCGGATTGTGGCGGGAAGGGAACTTTGCAGGAGAGTAATGCTCATTATTATTTGAAAGCAAATCAAGCACGGTTCAGTTGCCCGCACGGAAACACACTATGTGGTTTTCAGAGACCGCAGTTTCTGCTTTGACCACTGATACGTGCTACATGGTTGTGTCATGTTCGGATGAAGTGCTTTCTTTGCTTCCCCTCTAAGTACTTCTTGACACTATAATAAGTCACTAAGTGATTTTTTCGATTCCAAGATATTTATTAATGAGTAACACGTTGGACAACGCATTACTTATTTTAAAATAAAATTAACTTAAGAAATTAATACAATACTTTCTAAATAATAATTATTACCTATTGGAACGATATCCCAGTATTTTTTAAAATTTTCATTGTTACTTTAAATACATTTAAACGTTTGAAATATATGGTAATTTCTTCGGAAGTTATTTTTCATGTAAACTTTCTATTGCAATTTCCATGCTCCTTGATTCAATTTTAAAATGGAGTGTTTGAATTATTCACTATAGCGAAATGTAGTAACACAAAGAGAGCATCATTGCAGGGTGTGTGACCCAAACATATGTAGGTAGCGTGTATCTGATGTTCATTCTTCTGCCAAGCAATTGCGTTAAACTAGCAATAGGCCTATTTTTAAAAAAGAAAGGTTTTAGGCAATATTTTGAAAGTACACACACTCAAAGGAATTCCTCTACAACTTTTAATAATTGTAGCTTGTTAATATAATCCATATTTTTCAAGATACCGAATTTCCCATACCAATTAACATACGTCATTACAAAATTTAAAATAATGAATTCAATCCGTTATGAGCATCTTGTATCTACATACCCGCCTTGTAACATTTTATAACATCATGTTATAGCCACTTGTATCATCTCTGTATAATGTTTTTCTTTGTGTAAGTATTCTTAACTTGTATGTACAGCGAGTCCCACGCAAGAGTTGGCCAATGATGCGGGTTTCTGCGTCGCGGCTGGCACAGCTCCAACTCCCGAGCGATCGGGTGAAATATCTACGCAAATAATGCAGCGGTCGGTGTAATGATTCAGGTTCTCACATTTACAGTTAAAATTACAATGAAAATAACCACGTACCTCATCACAAGAGATGTTGGAAATGTTCTACTCTTGCATCCACACAATACTGGCACCTTTTTAGGAAATTTACTTTCACGTGCATAAGTTCAGCTTCCGAGATAGTGTTAATTTCTTTTGTGATATTGTCTTTAAGTTCTTCTTATGTATGGCAAATTGACCTACACACTTTATTTTTCAAGTTTCCCCATAAATAATATTTACATAGGCCTACTGTTAGAAGAACTTAAAAACAATATCACATAGGCCTATCACAAGAGAAAGCTTTGGAGAATAATGCCCTTCCTTTCCAAACATCCAGGTGATTGGGCATGTGTGCTTTCATGCTTCCAACTAATGCAATACATTAAAGTGGTACTATGCAATCGTGTATGCATGTTTATCGTGTCTGTTTCCTTCACTATCCTATGTCTAGTAGGCCTACTCATAATCTGCATTAAACGTACATTCCCTACCCTGAATTTTCATTTGTATATTTCAACATCTTAAAATAGTCTCACATTTTCAAAAGAAAGGTCGGCCTGAGTGACGTAGTTAGTATCGTACTGACTTTCTGTGCCCAAGGTTGCGGGTTCAATCCCGACTCAGGTTGATGACATTAGCCTACGTGTGCATAAATGTGACAGGCCCATGTCAGTAGATTTAATGGCATGTAAAAGAACTCATACGGAACAAAATTCCGGCTCGCCGGCGACAGTCACAGGCCTAAATTACAGCACATTCCCGTCGTTAAATAATCACATACCAACCAATCAAAAGAAAGATTAGTTGCCATGACTTATGCCCATCCTTCGTATAATGCACTGTTATGCATTAAATTGCTCTCTAAAATCAACTCCCGTTGCATCCGTTTATAAATGATTCGCGTCTAAATGTTCATAAATATAAGGCTTTAATTATTTCCTCTTAATTTTTAATTTTTTGAACTAATCATGTCCACCGCTGTGGCTCAGGGGATGCGTCCAATCCTCTCACGCAGCGGGCCCGGGTTCGATTCCTGGTCGGGACAAGTTACCTAGGTGGGGTTTTTTCTGGGGTTTTTCCTCACCTTTGAGACAAATGTCGGGTAACTTTAGGCCCTTGTGGTCCCCAGACATCATCTGGCCGTCATTATCATCTTCATCCCATCCTCGCCTTGTTTGGAGTGAGTGTGTGTGTGAATGGTGTGTATCGTCTATGTGCTCGTGTTGTCTCGGAGGTGGCCCCGGCATTGGGCTGATCACTCATCCGGGGAGGCCCTCCATGTCCTTGTCTGGTCAAAAAAGTATGTATGTGATCCAAAGATAATCCCTCTCCCGACAGGTCGCGGCCCTGTAAGGCCCGGGCGGCTTGGGTCGCTTAAATCCTAAAAAAGGGAGAGGTGAAACTACGATAAAGAAAGAAAGAAAGAAAGAAAGAAAGAAAGAAAGAAAGAAAGAAAGAATTAATCATCGTGGGCGGACTCGCGATAAAGGTGAGCTTGTTAAAAAAACTAATTATATCAAATAATGGATAATTTTTGTCACTTTAAAAAATTGTTTTTTTTTTGTTTTACCTTTTAGTTCATTAATACATTTTTTATTTTTATTTTTGTTTCGATATTTGTTGGTCATTAAATACATTGCTCTATTACTAAGCGCAAATTTGTTTCCGATTCGGAAGTGAGCAAGTTTAATATTGTTATCAACGCAAGACACTCAGATCCAGTTAACTATTGCATGTCTATTGAATTTCGAAGTTTGTTACTTTCTCTAGATTTGAATACTTTGTAATACCTTGCCATTCTCACTTGTTTATATCTTTTCTGTTACAGAATCTCGAAGTATATTGCCTTACTAACTCCTACACTTATCCTTTTAAACTCTCATTAACTTAGCGAGCTTAAAGTTTGTGTCCCCTCCTAGGATGAGAAGACGTGAAAGGAGAGGTACACGTAAACTTTCCAAAGAGCTTAAATACCTAATTACCATCTCTAGGGAAGACGAGCTATGTGCGTCCGAAGATAATAAATCCCCTGCATTACCTTGCGCTTTAAATCAGTGTACTATAAGTAACGTTCTGCAACTATTGGTATAGTATGGTTATTACTGTTTATTTTATTATGCGCTAGGCTAAGGATAATAATATCAACTTATACAAATTAAACTTTCAATATTTTTTGCGTTCATTATTTTTCAATTATCGATCAAACCTCTTATAATATAAATTAATAATAAACATTATCCGTTCTTTTACATACACATCTCTCTCTTCAACTCTTCACCCCCCCCTTTTAGGGACGTTTAGAGACCCAAGCCACCTGGGACTTATAGGGCCGCTACCTGTCTGGAGAGGGATTATCTTTGGATCACAATCATACTTTTTGAACAGACAAGGACATGGAGGGCGTCCTCGGATTTGTGATCAGCCCAATGCCGGGACAACCTCCGAGACAACACGAACACATAGGACGAGACACATTATTCACACACAAACTCACTCCAAACAAGGCGAGGATGGGATGAAGATGATAATGACGGCCAGGTGATATCCGGGGACCACAAGGGCCTAAAGTTTCCCGACATTTGTCTCACAGGTGAGGAAAAACCCCGGAAAAACCCCCACCTAGGTAACTTGTCCCGACCAGGTGACAAACACATAATAGGCCTACCTTTAATTCTTGTCATTAATATGCAGTATATTTTTCTTCTACATTTTTCACATAGAGATGTTTTAGTGTCATATTTAGTCTTGTCAGTGGTAGTTTATGGTGGATTATACTAAAGATTTTCCAGTAAGATGTGATCTCACGATTAAACGTTTAATTGAAATTTTAAACAGTAGATTTATTACCCAAAATACACATCACGGTTCATGCATAACAATCGTTGCTTTAAAAATTGGGGGCATAAAATAACGATCCCTTGATCGCCAAGAATGAGCTCCAGTGGTTTTGATAGGAAAATTGGTTGTGTATTAGCTTCTGAACTGGAGCTTCGTGATTTCAAACCCAAAATTATTCGAACGGGAAAGTCTTCGGAAGAGGCATTAATATTTTTTTACCTCTGTAAATTCTTCCCCGATGTAAGTAATGTCACATGATAGAATTGAGTCGAAGAATCCTCGATGTAGGGGATTGCGAGTATAGTACAAACGAAGCTAATTGTGTGGGGTACGATCTTCAATGGTGCATTTCATAAATAATTATTCTGAAGCCTGGTGAAACAGATTTAATTAGACTAGACCTATTCTTTTAATATAACGTCATTCCATTCTTTTAATATAACGTCATTCCATTTTCGACCAATGAAGTGTAATACAATTTAAATTAGCAGCTAATCATGTTTGACCTCCTTGATAAAATATCACGTTGGGATTTGTCTGGTTTTATTGCTTCCGTCGCATTTTTGTGTTGTTTTATCACTACCCAACCATTTGTTTGTCTCTGTTACGTATTGAAACTGGCTGTTGCCGCTGATTTAGCCTGAATAGCGAAACGTTCAAGCTGCTTTGAATTAAAAGCACGGTAAGCAAATGCGTAAGTAATTCGATGTACAATAGGGTTCCGCTAATCCGGACCCCGCTCGTCCGGACACCCGGTTAATCCGGACGGAATTTTAAAAACATTAAAGAAGAAATTAAATGCATTTCAATCACAAAAATGTTTTCTTAATCCTATATCATTTCGTAGTTTCCTTAAGTTTTTGAAATATGCCATATGTGGGTTGTTGTCTATTTCCAATGAACTGATATTATATAGCGATACACTAATGTAAAAAATGAACTTATTTCATTCTCTTTCAATATTTCTTTGAATTAGTTAATTACATTTCACAACAATATATTTATCGGAGAATTAAAACTAAAATTAAGTTTCAGGAAAAGTTATACTTATGGAAATAAATGTATTCTTATAGTTGTATCCCTCTAAACCTAAACCGGGCTTCAGTACCGTATGTGGATTTTAAGGCAAATTCCTTTCAATAAGGGATTTAGATGATCCGGATAGGGTCCGGTTCCATCTAGTCCGGATTAGCGGGACTGTACTGTGCTTGTTTTAAGTAATTTTTTCCTACTAATCGTTAAATAGTCCTATTAAATACAGTTTACTTAAATTTGCTGGTAAAATCACAATTTTTCATTGTTTCTCCGTTGATCAAAATAAGTAGGGTGAAGTAAGGTAATTTGGTGATATAGGTAATTTGGTGATAATTCTTCTAAGTCGTGCCATCAGATAAGATACATATTTTATTGCACGTCTCGCGGTGCACATGTTACCTCATTCATTCGCATACCTCTCTGTTATTTGAAACTTACAATATCACTACATATCTTGTTCCTGTAACAAATATCAGTATACATTATAAAAATGAGCAGCAAGTTGGCACTTCTTTGCACGTGTGTTTTCATTTCGTTGAAGAACAGCAAATGTTCGTCAGATGTCATTGTTACTACGTCCCATCTGTTCTTTATAATCATTATTATTTTTTAAACTGAGATTAGGCTTAATAACCCTTTCGCTTTTCAGTACATACCTTATAGTGTTCCAGTTAATTTTTAGCGTTTTGCAGCTTATTTAAATTGTAAAACTTCCAACAGGCGTTCTAAACCATAATCCTTCCCATCAGGACCTCTCACCCTTCCACATCCAATTTATTTATATATTTATTTATGTATTTATTTATGTATTATGTATTATAGAAGTATTTAAAATTTAAAAAAAAATTAAAAAAACAAAACGGGTGTTTGGTAGCTCGGTATTGCCCCGTCCTAAACCAATGCCATATAATATGCTATGTAACATATTCTCTTCATGTAAATTGCTTGTAAAAATGAAGAGAGTGTTGTTACCACATCACATCGCATCCCCGAAGGATACATAACCCAAATATAATCTGATTAATGCACTCACGTATCTTCCTTTACTCTAAGCAAGGGCAATACTACTATTTCATTTCACATTGTGATTTTGAAATAGAGGCCGTATTGCAAAAAGGGGGTCTACATATTCAGTTGTATCAACTTGCTGCAAAGCTTTATTGTTCACCAGGCAAGACTAAGTTTTCTACAAACAGTGGGTGGCGTATAACTACCCTTCAGATTTTTTTAGAAAAGGGTTCAAATAAAAGTTGTGGTTCTTAGTATAAGTACCGCAAGTAGGCCTATAAAGTGTGAAAATAATATTTATGATAGCTAGGCCTAGCTTGTAGATCGGGCTTCAGTTAAGGCATTCACATACGGAGTTTGTTTCTCTTATCGCCTCTCTTACCCTCAATCATCCAATGTCATAGGAGGTTATACGCCTAAGCAGATTTTATCTAGTTGTTCACAAGAAGATTGCCTTCTTTTTGTTTTATGTATAGCATGTTAAATAAGTTAATGGTTCAAGAAAACGCATGTGATAATGTCATTAGGGTGAGCACAAATGGTCACAAATTCTACACAAGATTATTAAAATCTTTTTCATAAAATGAATTTCGGGAACTTATAGTTCAGCGTTTCTTGGAAGACAAATATTACAGAATGAGCCAGTAACATAATTCCTTAAGCTCTGTTTATAAAAGTAACATAACATAACATTTGGGCAATTCAGTTGATTTTCCATTGATAAGCATACATACTTATTTTTCTTCCATCCCTATGAATAATTCGTTTGGAGTTCTAATGATCGATTTCCAAGTGCGTTGTATTAATATTACGCGACAGTCATCAGAATAATCACGCATCAATGTATTCGCCCAACCACTGAATATGATTTCATTTAAAAGGGAAACAACTCATATGAAATAGTTATAAATTAGTTTTAAAACCAGATAATAATTAGAAAATACCACAGATTAGATTGCGTATGTAACAAATCCTGGTTAGAGTACTGAACATATAATGATACAATAACCACTGCAGGAATACATGGACACATTTTGGTTTCATTTGACAAGACTGTTCCCATAGGTACAAAGAACATGATTAGGTTATTGAGATATGCTATAGGTGGTTTGTTGACTGTTTCCAATGAACTGATGTGATATAGTGATATTTCTGTTATTTCTGATATTACTAATATAAAAGTGAACTTATTGAAATCTGCTTCAATATTTCTTTTTTGCACTACTTAATTAATTAGTGGTACTTAAGAATGTTGTTGCCGTGGATCGTAAGTTGACATTCCCGCATGCATTTCTTGTTGCTATGTGCGGTAAGAGTTTCCGTGCTGTTATGAATTTACTTACGCCATACCTCATAATACAAGCCTTTATGGACAAGGCCCCCCAGGACAAATATTCGGTTCGCATAACAACAAACACATGCGAATCACTTTCTGAAATAAACATCTATCTTCAAGAATGTATATACATAATATTTTCAGGTAATATCACAATTAATATAATTAAATTGATAATCATCGTGCCTTTATTTTGATATATTTATCGTAATACTACAATTTGTACAATTATTTAAAGAAATTCCTCCATACTTATTTACAAATATTCGGTTCCCATAACAACAAACACATGCGAATCACTTTCTGAAATATAACATCCATCTTCAATAGTGTACATACATAATATTTTTAGCTGATATCTCAATTAATATAAATAAATTGATAAA
This sequence comes from Ectobius pallidus, assembly GCA_964059195.1. Taxonomy (NCBI): domain Eukaryota; kingdom Metazoa; phylum Arthropoda; class Insecta; order Blattodea; family Ectobiidae; genus Ectobius; species Ectobius pallidus. The sequence goes on from CAXKWD010000006.1 coordinate 80,273,052, forward strand.
AATAATCATCGTGCAAAAAATAGCATGCAATACTTATGCCGTAAGCGCATAACGGATCTCGGAAATTGAAAAAACTCGGCGCGAGCGCCTCGTTTTTTCAAACTCTTTCCTCGATCCGTAAACACCACTTACGGCACTTGTATCGCAATATACTATTAATAGCTGAATTACATTCGACAACAATGCATTTATCGTAGCTTTCATTTAACTAGGTGCTAATTATAATAAGCAAAATAATTACATAGGCCTATTTATATTTTCATAAGATGCATTCTGGCATTGTGTATTAAAGTCATACTTATTTCGTTTCCATCTCGATGTCTTTTAATTTTATACAGATATTGCCTTTGACAAAAAATGGTCATTTCGATTGTAGCTGGTAGCTTCTGTATATTTTACCGCAGTTGAGATAATCTATAAAAATGTAAAATGGACAAGGCTGAACTGTGCCGTAATGATTTTTACAGAAAAATGAATATAACCATTTTTAATTCATAAATAGTAATATTTAAATTTACATTATTATAAAAAAATGACCCGTTTCTTTTAACACAGTATTTACTTAATATATGCCAAATTCCAGGGTAGACAGTAAGAGATCATCAAATTTCATAACACAAAAATTAAAATATATTGCACCGTTTACACACAAAAGGGCTGACAAACATACAAACAGACATTCGAAAACACTTTTTTCAGCTTCTAGGCAACATGAACATGTTTTCCTAGTATTATCTCAATTTCGATTTTTGTTACGACCACTATACGTTCCCTATGCTACGTATGCGTGAAAGGATAAAAGAATGAGCATCGCTATCGTGCCACTTATTACCAGAATGATAAGGTTACCAGATGATTTGTCCTCCAAATATTTTCAGATATTGACTCAGGTGGCTAAGACGTTAACAACAACGGATACACACATTCAGAAGATAGCGGGTAACAATCCCATGACCGGCAATCTGGTGCTTTTAATCTACTTTCCATCTACCCCGAATGATTCTGCTCATACACTATTACGCTTGCGTTGTCCTAGGTCCTAGCAGAAGGATGTGCAATCTGCATCCAGTTTTCCCTCATCAGGGAAGCCCTCTATGACCTGATTGGTTGATGTTCGCTTAGTTTTGATACTACAGACTTCAGTCTCTTCCCGATCTAAGTTAAGATCTTTGAGAGGAATAAGAACATATTGTTTTCAGGTAATAAAAAAGTAGTTGAATGAAAATGGAGAGTGCGCTGGGGTTAAAACTTAAATAATATTATCCGTTCTATATAGGGCAAACTCAAGATACCAAAGGTTTCTGACGAGTGAATGAAGAACAGAGTGTAAATGCATAAATCGTCTAATATAGTGACATCTATAGACTGACCATTCTAAGAAAGAAACCGGAAGTAAACAAAACCTAGTCTGTCTCACTATTTTGTCATACGAGTAATGTGGTAGAGTGAGACAGGCATAATGATTTTTGTTTACTTCAGGTTTCTTTCTTAGAATGGCTAGGCTTTAGATGAATAAGAAGGAAGGAACGTCATGTTATCACTCCTGAAAAACTGTTTACATATGAGGTACCATGCTTGTAGGGTGTACACCATCGTCTACTTGCGTTATGTAGCTTCCAAGTATGTTCAATGGGAAACCGGCTGTGTAATGATAGCTTGTGCGATTTGAGATAACAGCGAGATTCACAATCTGTAGCTTTTGTAAACCACCAGATGCAATGAAATAAATAATGTGTATTCATAAGAAGAACGTCTTGTTTCATGCATGTTAGCTTATGTTACCCAGCTCAAAATTGTACTCCTCTTGCCACCCCATTGAGTACTCAAGAAAGCGGATCTTATAGCTTTGTAAAATCTGGATTTTCCAGGATCTATAATCGTCTTTACATAATACATTTTCTTCCTAAACCCTAAACCCTATCTCCTGCTGTGCAGTGAAAACATATAAACACACATATAGTTTAAGTTAAACTAAATATATTTTATTAAATAAATGTTATTGCTTTTCTGTGAGTATACTCTTGTAATCATTAAAATATTTTAGTTTTCATTTTTAAATTGAATAATTTACAATGCATGCTTTCAATCGTATAACTCAATTCCGTTGTAAGAGTTTTGAACCATTCAAACATAAAATGTACCTAGGTAGAATAAAACAGTAAGCTATGAAACCCTCCATACCTAAGACTCTTGCTCATATATTGCAGACAGTAACATAGGCCTACAGAAAGGTTGCACTTGCTCTCTGGGTTAATTTTGGTGTGGATGTTACTATTAATCGAACCTTTTCCTGGAGAATTTAATACTCTGTTGTCTATTTTTCCCATAAATATTCCAATGTTTAATGCTTTAATTTGAAGCGTAGCACCATTTATCTAAATCGCAAATGGTACATAGTTGTCCCGAAATAAAATGAAGTGTAGCGTCTGTTTTATTTTTATTATTTTCTGGAAATTCAGAAATGTAGACTATTGTAAGTCCCAGGGACTAATAAAGGAGTTTCAAGTATACTGGGCATTGAAGGTACCTGATTCAAGCCTTTCAGGGACTTGGGGAATCCTACTTCTTTCTGACGCTCCCTTTAATCCGTTTTACTGAGTATAGGAAGTAGTATACCCAAGGGTAAGACTGGATCGTCCGTGATCACTCACCTTATTCTTGCTGCCGTTCTCGTTCCCGCCTTCAAATATCTTAGCAGAGATTCGCTTTAACTTCTAGAAAAGATCCAAATGGTTTCTTCAAGTAATCTTCTCATTTCCTTTCCTGGAATAAAAATCCTATTCGAAGCAACATTAACGTAATTTTCAATTAAATAAATTGTTAAAGATGCAAGTACGTAAGTTAAATTAAATCACAATATTACAGTCAACTTATAGTTTCTTTATATCCTTCTGAAAATAATATCACAATTTAGTTATTCCGGATATTTTTTTTTTTTTACCTTTATGTCTACCGCTTCCACGCTGTTCAATGAATATAGCAACCCTAGCTCTTAAAACAATTTGGATGGAAGACTACTGACTTCAGTCCACCGCTGTAGCGTAGGGAATGCGTACGTTCCTCTGACGCAGTGGACCTGGGTTCGAATCCTGGTGGGGACAAGTTACCTAGATGGGTTTATTCAGAATATCATCTGGCCGTCATAATCATCTTCACACCATCCTCGCCTTGTTCAGAGTGAATGTGAGTGTGAATGGTGTGTCTCGGAGGTGGCCCCGGCATTGGGCTGATACTCATCCGGGGAGGCCCTCCATGTCCTTGTCTGTCAAAAAATGTTTGTGTGAGATCCATACATATAATCCCTCTCCCGACAGGTCGCGGCCCTGTAAGGTCCGGGCGGCGTCGGCCACTGAAATTGTCCCTAAAAGGGAGAGGTAAAACGAAGGTAAAGAAAGACTATGCCTTATATTTGACATTTCACGCTAATTGGAACATAGGTCTACAGAAGACTCAACGTGGTCCGGATTCCCAGAAACTAAAAAAAAAAAAAAACTTCAGTGGTCGTTTACCCAGAGGCCTAATATTGGGATATTTTCAGTAAGCCTATCATCTAAGGAACCGGCTGGCCACTACTCCCACGAGCATACGTGAATAAGGCAATACCTAGATAGAACCTCACGATAGGACGATAACTGGATATAGGCTACTGTTTGCCTATGAAAGAAGAAGAAGAAGAAGAAGAAGAAGATGATGATGACGATGATGATGATGATGAAGAGGAAGTTGTAGCTGTAAACTCTAGCGCTAGTCATCTATTCAAAATTAATGTCGGGGTGAAACCAATTGCACAGTGAGTATGGAATTCGAAACACTACAATGGTTAAAATATATTATTTACGTTCTAACTCCAGAGCACTCCCCCTTCCCGCTAAACTATTTTTTTGTTGCTTGAAAATATCTTTTCCCCATTCGAAGAGCTTACATAGGGATGATTAAGGACATGGAGAACTTCCCTGGTTAAAGAAAAAAATAATAATAATAAAAAAAAAAATAATAATAATAATAATAAAAAAATCTTTGCTAGAACTTAGGGCAACACAGGCGCAATAAGACTGCGAGCAGAAACATTAGGGCTAGATGGAAAGTGAATAAAAAATGAAAACACCAGACTGGCAGGACACGAGACTTGAACCCCAATCTTCAGAATGTGAGTCCACGTTGTTTTTACAATGTCGGGACCTCTCTTGGTACGGTATCTGAAAATATTAAGAGGGCAAATCATCTGGTCAGTCTCATTCTAATGAATGACATGGTAGTACAGTTCATTCATTTTTTTCTTTTCATGTAAATACGTAGTATAGAGAAGGTATAGTGTTCTTCGATACAGTAGGCCTATATTATCACCTTTTCGTGAAAGGTTTTATGATACAATTTTGAGGTAAATTTCTCTTTGCCTAAGTTTTTAAAAATGATTATAATGATCGTATATTTATAACTCTGGCCTAAAAGTTGACCTAAAATGCCTAAAAAGATTTATAAAATACCTCAAATTTATAAAAATATGAGATGAAAAACTGAAAAAATTACTTAATATTTCTACATATGTACTTCAAAAAAGGGAATATACAGTATTATAATAATGAATGATAATAAACACATACTTTCAATACTTTGTATTACTACTTTTATTATGTTTTCTATTAGAGTATTGTTATTATTGTGTTTACTATATTTACTAATGAATGCCTCATAGCAACATTGTCTGAAATGTTGGAAAAATTCATTCTGAAGAAAAATAGGGAAAATACAATGGAAGAATAAAAATTTCCTAAAAAATAAGCAGTAGGGAAAATAAAAGTAGGCTATTTTTGTTCGTTTTGAGGCGAGACGAATTGATATTACATTCTGCATTGTCTGTGACGTGTCAGGAAAAACTTCCGAGCCCTACTTATAACGATAATTAGACCTTCCACAGATGGTAGACCTAGATTTAAAAAAAAAAGTCTTCAGAACCGTTGTCGAAAAAAGCTGAATAAGATTACCTAATAACTTATTACGCCTACTCATTTTTCTTCGAAATCAAGTAGAAATAAAGATAAGATATTACTCTTCAACGATTGGGTAGAATTCTTTACATTAGACAACTGCGCGCGCATACACACACACACACACACACACACACACACACACACACTATAATACGAGGGATGGGGCACAATTAATGGCAACTGTTTTTTCTTTTGAAAATGTGCGACCATTTCTACGGATCAAGAAGAATATTTCGAATGGTCTTGGCGTCATTTTATGACTTTTGTTTCAGAGATATGGCGTTTCTGTGGAAATTATACGAATGATAAAAATTACCCTGAGCCGTACATAATTTCCTCATCGTTTGTTTCTTACAAAGACAGATGGTTCGTGAATGTAATCGGTTCATGAGGGATGTGAAATGCAATGCTGCGGAAGAGATAAAGTGTTGTATTTCTCATTAAGTGGGGAGGGCTAAAATCATGAGCTAACCCATTCCTCCCTGAGGGTGCTTTGTGTAAGAGGTTTTAGAACAAATAAGCATGTTTATATCTCACTACAGGATACAGTAATAATAATAAAAACCCAGAATCTCTCATGTTATTAAAGTATTTTTGCCTGAATGACTATTTTAAAACAATGGCAATGATCATTGTTGTGTCGTACTAAATTGAGTACTAGGCTACGACTGAGTTAATCGCATTGCGGTTGGGTACAAAAAGAATTAGGACAATAACAGGAGGTTGCTTCATTGCTGTAAAGTAATATTATTCACGTGAATATTGTAACATTAGACCTATACCATCATATTGTTAGTCCATGTAAAGAACTTACGTAATCACGAAGTTCTTTTCCATGAATGTGTTTGTTTGCTATCGTTAGTGTCATCATTTCTGGACAATATATAATATATATATATAGTGTCAGCATTTCTGGACAATATATATATATAGTCGGCCGCGGTGGTCTAGAGGTAGCGTGCCCGCCTCTAGGTCGCGGGATCAAACCCGGCCGCGGTCGATGGGTTTTTCAGGACGTCAAAATCCTGGGCACGGAGTCCTCCGGGAGGGACTTTAAGCTGGGGGGCCCGTGTCGTAGAATTACGGCACGTAAAAGAACTCCAAGCCTAAATTAGAGCCTCTGGACAAAATTTCTCGGCCCTTTCCCGTTCAAGTTATACCTTAGTTTCCTGAGGGGGGTTGAGAGGCGATGGGCTTACCACCGGTCCCTCTGCCCTCTCTCGGAAAATAAACGCAACAAAATTAGTATAGGTAATGAAACCTCCACTTGGAGGCCCCTTCGCCCCACCATAGGGGACTTTAGGGTTCCATATATATATATATATATATATATATATATATATATATATATATATATATATATAAATATATATAAATAAATTTATATAAATAAATATATATATATATATATATATATATATATATTTATTTATATAAATTTAGCCGACCATAGGCCAATTTTCCTGAATTATTTATCTTGTTTACTGTTTTGTTCTCGTTGTTTTCCTTTTACCTTTTACCTTTATTACACACAAACACCCATGCCCGAGGCGGGACTCGAATCCACAGCCTTCACCACGGCTCCACGCCTTAGCTATCGCGGCTAAGGGGACCGGCTTTATAATAATAATAATTCTTTTATTGCAACCGTTGGTCATATTATGATGAATGGAGCAACGGTGGAATGATATATTGCAAGGGAAAACAGGAGCAACCCGAGAAAACCTGCCCTGACCCCATTGTGTCCACGACAAATTTCACATGAATCCACCTAGGTTCGATCCCAGCGGTGGAATGCGAGCGGTCTTATCACTAAGCCATGGGGACGGACCTTTTATTGGCCGATCACGGGATTTAACTTCTTGGGCCAATTTGTAACATATTAATAATATAATAAGTGCAACAATGACGTAACCAGAAAATAATTGCGGGGAGGGTCAAAAGTGCCGGGGGGTCGGGGGTCCATCCCCAGAAAATGTTTAAATATTGAACTAATGAAAATCACATTTTACGCTATTTTAGCACAGAAAAAGTAGTTAGGAAATTTGTTTACCATACTCTAAGACATGCCAATGTAAATAAGAAATCATTAGGCCTGCCTAAGTGGGGGGTTCACCCCCGGAAAATTTTTAAATACTGAACCAATGAAAATCACATTTTACGCTATTTTAGCACTCAAAAACTAATTAGGAAATTTGTTTACCATACTCTAAGACATGCCAATTTAAACAAGAAATTGTTACTTAAGTCGGGTGTCCACCCCCGGGAAATTTTTAAATATGGAATTAATGAAAATCACATTTTACGCTATTTAGCACTCAAAAACTAGTTAGCTTGGCAGTTTTTAATTTTAATAATAATAATAATAATAATAATAATAATAATAATAATAATAATAATTTAGCATATAAAACGCTAATTTTGCAACAATTTTCAACCCCCCCCAGAAAATTCATAAAACGCTAATATTTTGCCCCCCCCAGAAATTTCAATGACGCAGTTTGCGTCTTAACCCCCCCTCCCCGTGGGCACCCCTGATTATTATTAACGCATTAAGTTCATTACACTGAAAAATCACAAAGTATACGGCAGTTTTAACTAGCATACGACTCTTTTCGAATATTGGTACGACTGTTCTATGTTTCTGATCTGGCAACCCTGCGTGGAGTCCTTTCTCTCCTTCGTCATGTGTGATACCAGGCCTGCAAAGGCATTTTTCTATTTTTAATGTCTTATAATATTAACAAGCTTAGTCGTGAAACACTTAATTTTGAAAATTTGGAGAATTTTAACGATCGATGGACCTGGGGTGCTGTGCGTCTTAGAAGGGGTGGCGCATGTACAAACCTGAAAAGCATTAGTACTAGTATACAGAAGTATTAGTATGTAAGAAGCTGCTGTACAAACTTGGAAAGCAGGAAGCTGCAGTACAAACCTGGAAAGCAGAAGAAATAGTATGTAAGAAGCTACTATACTGAACTGGATAGAAGGAAGCTCTGTACAAACCTGGAAAGCAAAATAATTAGTATGTAAGAAGCTGCTGTACAAACATGGAAAGCAGAAGAATTATTAGTATGTAAGAAGCTGCTGTACCTACCTGGAAAGCAGAAATTTCGAATGTAAGAATCTGCTGTACAAACCTGGAAAGCAGAAAACTGCTGTACAAACCTGGAAAGCAGAAGAATTAATATGTAAGAAGCTGCTGCACAAACCTGGAAAGCAGAAGAATTAATATGTAAGAAGCTGCTGCACAAACCTGGATAGCAGGAAACTCTGTACAAACCCGAAAAGCAGAAGAGTTAGTATGTAAGAAGCTGCTGTACAAACCTGGAAAGCAGAAATTTCGAATGTTAGAATCTGGTGTACAAACCTGGAAAGCAGGAAACTGCTTTACAAACCTAAAAAGCAGAAGAATTAGTATGTAAGAAGCTGCTGTACAAACTGGATAGTCGGAAGCTGCTGTACAAACCTGGAAAGCTGAAGTATTAGTAGGCAAGATATTTCGGTACAAACATGGATAGCAGGAAGCTGCTGTACAAACCTGGAAAGCTTAAGTATTAATATGCAGAAATATTAGTATTTATTAAGCTTAGAGTCTCCTGATAATTCCATTTGTTTGTTGAAAGGGTTAACTCGTACCTTAGTCCGTTTGCACCGTTAAGACACACGAATACAAATTTACTACAATTTAATTATATCTATTTCAATTATAGCTCAGTGGATGTTGTATATTTGAAATAGGTATAAAATATAAATAGTGTTACTTAAAATATATCTTTTCTAACGTACTTAGCCTGTAATAACCTGAGTAGGCAACCACACTAACGGCTGTGTGTATATGAGACGTTCTGTATATTTTCTGTTCCCAAACAATATAGATATTTATGTATGTTTGAATTTTATTTTCTGCTGGAAGAAAGAAGTTGGAATAATTATAATAACTACTAGGATTAGGTAAAATACGTAAGAATCTAAATACGAAATTATTATTTATGGAAACTTTCAGTAATATAAAGTAAATATCGTTGCTGCCTACATGTTGAGAAAATACTTTTTAAAACTGTGTATTGCTCATCTTTAAAAGAGCAGAATATTTCGGATAGTAATTAATCCATTATTCCAATAAAATGCCTTTGAGCTTTGCAGATGAGTTTAGTAATGATTTTGACCAGTGTGGCCGTTGGTGGTTTTGCTTGAGCCTGATAAAATGGAACAATACACAATGCGGGCAAAACAGCTTGTTATCTGAATCTTGCTGCTATTGTAACGGATTGTAGAGTTTCGCAGAAGCAACTCACGTTTCCAATGCCTCTTCCGAAACCGAGGAACCTACAAGAGCTTGGATTTAATATTAATATCTAGAACAGCTTCCCTCCCACTCGCATCTTGTATTCATTAGGAAACAGATATAAACTAATTAGACCACTAGAAAGCTGAAATGGGATAAGTTGAGAATTAGTCCTGCATCAATGGTAGAAGCATAGATATAGATATAATTACGAGGGTACATCAATAAATATCAGCGTCTTTTGTAGGTTGGATATACAGTTTTGTGCTCGTGCACGTCAACATGTTGTTCATTGAGGGGTGCAGCTATGTTTAATGTGCAACAGCGCAACACTTAGTAGAGTCATAACAGTCAAGCATTCAAATTAAGACAAATTAACATGTTGACGTGCGTGAGCTCAAAACGGTGCACCCAACCTACAAAAGGTTAATAAAAAAGTACAGATACTTATTAACTTCCCTCGTACTTATAATGTAACAGGCACTTTTGACATTAACAAAGGGAAGTTCAAAACTAGGCTAAAAAGTGCATCTATTGTGAATATTTTAAATATTATCCTATATACAGTTGTCACGTGCATTAGCAGCAGACTGTAAAAGAATTAAGTAAGGCTGGTGAGAAGTAAATGCACGCAACATCCCGTTTGGAATGCACGATAATAAGGTTACAAAGATAAAGAAACCATAGGCAAGATAACACTGACACTGAGATCTTCATATATCACTATCACTCGCTAGAAGTTGCATTAATGTCTTGAAATCTTCTTGTAAGCAGAGATGAGTAATTCCGCCAATGAATGAAAAACTTGCTGGTTTAAAGATATATTTATTGATAATTCCGGAGGACCACTTGGAGTTAATATTCCAAGAACTGATATGAATAATAATAAAATATACACATGCAGCAACTGTATGCTGTAATTATAACGTTCACAGTTAATCTTGTGACACCTGGATTCACAAATTGCAACGCAATAGTAATGTCATTGAATGAAATTGCGTATCAAATATAGATGCAGCTATGATACGATAAAGTCAAGGTAATGTTACAATCTGTATGAAATATTAAACCTTAAAGCACAAAAAGACAAGATTAAATATTATAAGGTTATTAAAGATAGCCAAGATAATGAAAACTCTATCAAGGCTCAAGGTATCAAACATAACTGAACAACAGTCGTCTACCTCCGCATGTATACTCCCCTTAATCCCTCGGTCCCACTCCCTCGGCCAGTTCCATCCTAAGCTGCCTCACTTTGGACATGTGGTGTTTCTTATCTTCTTATTTCGATATAACTAGGACAAATTAACTTGAACCTGTTTCTAGTGTGATTATATTCACTTGTTACTAGAAGTATAATAATTTGAGGTCAAAGATATTGGGTATTTAGTATCCAGGTATTGTTCTCGTTATCAGAAATTATAATAAGTACGTATACATATAGTAATAAAATTAATTTCGGAATTCCCTTTAAACTTCTACTTAATAACATGTATTATGTTTTTATTTTAGGGCTAGAATCTTCTTATCTTGTGTTCCATACTTGATTCTATAGTATAACGACACCGTTTCTTCATATTCAGGTTACTATTTTCATAATTGACCACGAGCATTTCAACATGTACCGGTACTAGGTCTACATACCATGTTCAGTCGAGATACAAACAGGTGTATGAAGACTTGTGTGATGGGTGGCGATCCACATAAGCGCATATTAACAGGTCTTCATAGAATCAAATATGGAACACAAGACGAGACGATTCCAGGCCTGAAATTAAACAAGTGTTGTTAATTAGAATTTTGAAGGAAATTCCGAACTGCGTTTTATTACCATATGTTCTTAGAATTGTATTAAATACTCTTTATCTTTTTCTCAAAGTAATGTGCTTGAACTCAATTTACAACCTGAATTTAGTCACATTAGAAATAGGTACAAGCTAAATATACTTCTAATTATATCAAAATAAGAAGGAACATCTGTCTTTTCTCCATCCGACATATTGATAGATTAACTTATCATAGTAGGTGTAGTTACGCCCTATGATTTATGTAATTAAAACTAATACAGAGAAATACTTGGAGATGAGGAAAAATAAGACAAGTAAGACCGAACAACCAACTAATTCATATTCTAATACATTTCCTTGTGAACTTCGATAAAATTATGGAAATAACATAATTATATAACCTATAAGCCTGGGCCTAATCTTATTTTAGTTATTCATTAATAACTGCATGAAAGAGACGTATATTCCAAGGACTCAAATCACTGCGATTAAGCCTGTCAGCTTGGCAAAGCTTGCAATAACATTTCTTTCACTATGTCACTTCACATTACTAAGATAGCCTTGCAATGGTCTTGTTAGATACTTTTCCTTAACAGTGTCGAGAATATACACATATATTTGTTGTAGTTATGAGAGAAAAAACATTATGTAACTTCTATAAAAATAACGAGCCCTGTTTAAGTAATATGCAGGAACTGTAAACTGTTATAGGTGTAAATAACTTAAACCGGGGAAGCAACTATTGCACCAATAGGAGTTGTTTACTTACGAAACCTCTGAATTCAAGATACGTAATTATTCATTGGAAGTTTGTCATGGAAGTGGAAGTGTGAGAGCAAGCAATTAGCAGCAAGGATTCGTATCAACAGGCAAACGTCAGTAAAAATTTATTGGGAAGCTATCGTAACATCCCCTGCTAGGTTGCTAGGGAATAACAATCTCACATTCATACATATCCACAGCGAAAAAAAGAAAAAAAAAAGACTCTACTCTGAAATGCCAACTATTCAAATTGAAATGTACGCTTCTCGCATAAGGTGACGGAAAATATTTATTGAACGGTTCATTTTTTCACCAGTATCATTTTATGCACTTTTTACCAGGAATAAATTTCACACATCCATTTAAATTAGTTGGATGATTATGCAAATATGCAAACTAGGATTTATAATAAATGATTACGACTAACGGTCACTGCCATAATTCAACAATGTAATGTACTAATAACACTACTAACCACTAATAACAAATAAATAAATTATTAGAAAATCAATCTTTGTACGCTCTAAGATATTATGAAACTAGCACACTGCTTTATAATATGAAATTTGTACGTCTTAAAATTATTTATTATACATTATATGTGGAAGAGCAATGGGCATGTTTGGCAAAGAAGACGAGGAGAGGGCTGGGAAATTTTTAAAGAAAGCGAGACATCTCAGTTTCGAAAAACGACAAATTGGGATGAGGATAGGATGAGCAATAGAAATAAGCAATTGAAGTTGGGGTGTGTGAGTGTAAGTTCTGCCTGTTGTAAGGGAAGGCTTAGTGTGTATGTGATTCACTTTATTTTTCATTTTTTTGTATGTATCCATGCGAATGTTAAAAATGTGTACTGTACATACTATTTTTTATTTTTAAAAATTTATTACTAAAATATCATATTACAGGTAAAAACAAAAATCAACACAAAATACTATTTCTATATTAATAAAAATTTAATATAAAAAATGAAGGTATACCCCTAGATGAGCAAACCTCGTGTTTAGGGGTATAATAGACCAATATAAATCCAATTTACATTAATGCACAGTACACTCCAACGAAAATTATAAATGCATGAGTACAATGTATGTAAAACAATTTTGCATCATTAACCAGTCGTTTAGCCTATATAGAATTACAACAAAACAGAATAAAAAAATTATAGAAATAAATTGAATTGAAACATTGAAAAACAAAACAAAATAAAAGTTGTGCTAATAATATTATATAATGATTTTTTTACTTTTCTCTTAAAATGTTTGAGGAATTGCCCTTTGGTCGTCTTACAATTTGATTCAGCGAAACGAAAAATGTCGTTTCTTCTTGTATTTTGACAATGACTGAAGGACATAAGTTTTGATCTGTTTTTATGGTAATATAATAATAATTTTAACTTATAAAGCTGTTCGATTTTCATAACATTAAATTCAGCATATTATTATATTAAATACACCTACATTACAATACAATATTTTACTTTAGATATTCCGGTTTGATATTGGATATGATTTCTTGTTCGATTTTGGATATGATTTCTTGTTCGATTTTGGGAAAGACGCAGTTCTATAGTAGTAGTAGGCTAAATGATTTATTTTGCCTGGCAGAGTTAAGTCCATATGCCTTCTCTTCCACTCAACCACTCTATACTTCATATTAAACTTATATAACGTAAAATATAACGAAATTTATTGAACTTCTTATTTTATAGAGGAATAGGCACAAAAAATTTAGACTTTCCGTTGTAGTGTCTTAAATAAAACTACTGTCTTAATTTATGTTTAACTGAAAGTAAATTAGTTGACTGCTTATTACTAATCTCATTTTTGTTGTTCACTATTGTACATTACAATGAACGAAAAAGGAAGTCTGGTTATCGTGCTATAGTCGGCACAGAAATATTTTACACATTGGGTAGGTACTGTCTGCTCTAGAACCTCCATAAAGTAATAAAGTAAACAAGTATGTCTGTCTCATTCTAAAGTAGATACGATCTATATGCTGGAGTGAGACAGACTTACTTGTTTAGGGACGGTTTTAGAGCGGACAATACCAACTCATCAAGTCAAGTAATAACGAAGTAGTCTAGTAGTTAAGGTCAAGTAGCAGCGAATTCCACCACTATGAAAAACGTGCATCCCTATGAGACTAAAAAGAAGTAAAGTTATGAACAAAGAATATGAAAGATCCTGATATATTCTGCAGCATTCGAGGCACGCTGCGGATGGAGCTGCAGCTGACAGAATTGTGTTAGATGGCACTTTTTATTTGGAATTTCTCCCAATCGGAACGAAGTTCAGAATACTAGTATATTTTGTTATTTGCTTTGTCGCAATATTTACAACAGTAGACTATTGTCCTAAGTAATGTTGTAAAATACTGTATGATGACGATAGTGGTGAACGTTCTACCGAATGCACTAGGCAGGTCCAGATCCGGAACGAAGTCATTTGAAAATGACCACGACTCATCCAAGGATCTTTCGCGGGATGGATGTGAAGAAACGATACTACCCCAGCCCTGAACCCAGGAACGAAATGTTCCACTACTGAAAAATCCCCGATCCTGAAACGGAATCGAGCAGAAAAGCAGCAACACCATCAACTCCCCCAAATGCGGACAAAAATGCTGTATAATGTCGTACAATATGAAAAAAAAAAGAAGACAAAATGTCGTCCTACTTCTAATAATAAGTTATTGGCATTACGGGACAATTCACTGCATCGTGCAAAACTTTTATAATAGTTTTTAACAACTGAAGAAGATTGTAGAGGCGATAGGCTTACACTTTTCACTCTTACTTCTGTAGGAAAATAAGCGTAACAGGAACAGGATCCGACCCGAACCGAAATATAAGTTATTTATTTATTCTCAATTTTAGGTCTAGTTATGAAGTGTCAGAATAGAACTTTCTGAGATTGTGTGGTGGACGGGAAAATGTCTGTCCGTCTGTCTGTACGCTTTATCGGATTTTCATAAAACTTGGCATACGCATTTATAACGCACATGGAAAGAAGCCTATTGATATTGAACCGAATCGGTTGACCGGTACCGGAGTAATGCCCAATTTAGTGCTTATTTTATGGTAATACATTAGAAAGAATTTATCAAATGCAAATAAGTTCTCATGACAACATATTGTTTTACGTTGTTCATATACGGCTTTGGAAGTTGCAAAACAGTTTGCTTTGACAAATAACACTACTCACATATTCCTTCACATATGCTTATCAAACTAGACCTTCTTAATGAATCAATCTGGGGCTTAACTCGGAAATCGATAAAAAAATAAGTTATTTTCTGCATATCATAATTGCAATTATCACTGATTAAAAGCATTCTGGCACTTTGTTACATCAGTTTGCCTGATTTTATTTATTTGAATTTTGCAGTTGAGACTTATATGCATGGCAATAAAAAGCAAAATTCTTATAAAACATAGAAGATCTCCTTTAAGAATACTCTCTTCTTTCTTTTTATTTTATTTAATTAAAAATATAACCAGGTTGGCAACCGTAGGTGCGCATTTCTTTCACCTTCACCAGGTGAGAGGCTAGGTGTGAATCCCACACACTCTCCTCATTTTCTTGACCAGAGAGTTTAATGCTGTCGCTCCGCTTGGTAAGGCGGTTCATTGTCTAGACATCCTCAGGTTCGAGGCTGACCTCCTCCCCCTTCTCGATCTGTTTTCTTTATCCCGTCAGTGTTTCATGAACTTCCATCATTAA
The DNA here is from genome assembly GCA_964059195.1 of Ectobius pallidus. Lineage (NCBI taxonomy): Eukaryota > Metazoa > Arthropoda > Insecta > Blattodea > Ectobiidae > Ectobius > Ectobius pallidus. The sequence goes on from CAXKWD010000006.1 coordinate 80,288,605, forward strand.
TGTTGGAATTAACAAGACATGATATTTCTGAAGACGTGTACAGTCGAGTGCACGGAATCTTTCCGAACACAATAAGCAGTGAAATATGTTGTAAAAGAAATATAACCGGTTCCGCCAGGCCCACTCCCCATCTCTACGCATATATATAGTTGAGTCCCGCTATTCCGAACTAATTGGGACCGAACACTGTTCGGTTTAGCGGGAATTCGGAATAGGCGGATTTCATGAGTAATATCAACGTATTGACTTGTTAAAGCGTAAATTAAGTGCTGGGAATTGTATAAATGGAGCCGACATGTACTGTAAGTAACCAGCTTTCATTCCAATTTGGTTTCAGCGTTTTCTTCAAGCTTAGGCTCTATGTATGTCTCTATTTAACTTCTTTGTATAACAATAAATGTACGTTTTTTCATGAACGTATTTTTAATATCTCCTGTTTTTAAGTTTAAAAAATCGGTACTTTTTCTGAACTCTGTTCGGAATTGGCGGGTTTTCGGAATAGCGGGACTCTACTGTATATATATATATATTTTGCGTAGACAGATACGCAGCATCTGTCATCATGTGTCATCTTGTGTTTGCCTTATTCACCTCCCTCCTTCGCTCATGAACCAGAAACCGACCTATGTTTACAGGTTAATGTTCGAGTGCCAGACTTTTGACATCAAGATAATACTAATTAGAAGAGTAAGACTCGCGCAGGAACTGGTTTGGACATAGTTGTGAGGTAGGCTACGCCTTCCTGCCACTGAAATGAAATATTCCCATACTCTATCCCCATTTCACCAATAGACCACCTAGACCTGAGCGTTGTTCATAGGCTAATACGTGTGTTCGGACCGATAAGAAAGATTGGTTCACCCAGGGATGGTGTGGAACACAGATGGGATACGGAGAATCAATGCCAACTTTACATTAAGAAAAACATTAGAAGAAACCAGGATTATCGGAAAGTTTCCGAACACTCGGCTGTACATAAAATATTGTTTTATTTCCCTCTCTACAAAACAACTTTCCGTTGTTGAATGCAAAGTCAAAATGCTGCATTAAACATATTGTACTGAAGCTGAGAATACTGTGTTTCCGTCTAAACGAGTAACCTTTAGGATTAAAGGAGTTAGGTGTAGCTGAACTGAATCTCCGAGATCAATATTTGTGTGAAAAATAATTTACTCATAGCACAGAATAGGGAATATTCCAGAGGACTTGGAGTGTTGTATATCGCTTCTTAGCAGAATACAGAATGTACGAGGCAAAGCTCCACTAAACGCACATGAAATAAAAGTTATGTAACTGGCATTAAAATTCCGAGAATAGCGCTTAAATTTCACTCCATGTAATTTCAGATCATCGCTTAGCCTTTTGTCTTTGTTAAATGCAAAACAAATACATTCATAGGAATTAGTATATTTTACTTTCAACAACAAATAAGGATGCTTTCACGAATTTCAAACTGTTAACGAGACCATACTACCCCAGGATTCCGCTTACGTCAATCACTCTCTCTTTTTCCCCTATCCTCTCACCATCGAAACGATCTTCTTAGTGAAAGAACCTTCGAGAAAAGTATAGCCTACCTTCTGTAGTAACAAGAGTGAAATTTTAATTTTTTTTTGCGGGGGGGGGGGGGAACCATGAAATCTCAGTACAGTGTCCCCTTAAATACGTTCAGCCAAACATAGAAATATTTATTTTGACATGATATTTATGTTAGTTTATATAGTTTAGAGCCTTCTGCGCCCCAAAAAATCACACTGTACACATAAAATCTTGTTCGCTGTGCTTAGAAGGGACACCAGTTGGAGGCGTTCTCTTCATGTTGTTTTCTGTTATATACTTACTTGGTCCAATCGTTGCGTGGCTACTTCTGCGCTAAATAGATTAAACAACCTTAATTAGGAAAGCGATACTAACGAAGCTGAAGCCACAAAGAGGAAAGAAAAACATTACAGTGCAAATTTGTTCCGTTTTGTAGATGACCGGCAGTCTTCACAAAGTTTTCTCAACCACATGAAAGGCTGAGGGTTTCCAATTAGTGGACGAAGTAACCGTATGCACATAGGAGAAGAAAAATGAAATACAGAGATATCAAGTAATGAGTCTGAGTTTTTTCTTCTACATAAATGTAGGCCTATAGTAAGCCACCCTTAATGAGTCCTCTTGCTGTATAGATAGGGCCTATAGGATTTTAAACTAAAGCGATTACATTTTTAGTCAGCAGCCACTCACGAACCAAAAGCACTTCTGTTCAGTTATAGACTATTTACAAAATCATTAATTTTTATGTTATGCCTTTCACAGTAGCTTAGACTATATTTTTAGGGAATTCGAACTTCATATTTTACTTCAGTCCTAGCAATATGAAGCTATTATTTTGTTATATACTTTACTAGAAAGGAAGGCGCTATGAGTCCTACAAATCATACATATTGCTAACGTACTCCGTGGCGCTAACATCCCAGAAGGGACAAGGCCTACCACCTGACCGCTGCGTCATCTACCATAGGCAGACGGCAGGATTGGGGGCGTGTGGTCAGCATGCCGACACCCACGGCCGTTAATGGTGATTTCCATTACCTTAGCCGCTACTTCTCTATCAAGTAGTTCCTCAATTTGAATCACGAGGCTGAGTGCACCCCTACCAGACCTCCCTATCTCAAAATCCGAGGAGGTACCGGGGATCGAATCCGGGCCGACGGATCTGTAGTCAGTGACGCTAATCACAAGACCACGCCGGTGGTCATACATATTGCTAGATTTACTCAAATTCATTTTTAGTGTTTCTAAAGGCTTTAGTTATCAATTTAAAAGTTTTTTGTTATAAGTCAATATCTATCACATAAAAATCATATAGAATAATATGTAGGCCTGTTATAATTGTTTACAATAATTATGCACCTTTGTGAAATGAAAGATGTCTCAACAAAAATATAATTAACAATGACGTAATACCATTGCTGTTAATATGCTTTTAATGTTTCGCTATTACTGATAAACAATTTTAAAATATATTGAAAATATAAATCAAATTATATGTTATTCGGTTCAATGAGTTCTTTAAACAAATTTAGTCCCTCTTTGTTATTTTATTTAACGTGTTTAAACAGAATTGCTTGTTGAGAAATATTCCTTTCGGATTTGTATTTCTAGTATTTACTAAAGTTAAAAAAACTTATGGTCCTCTGAGATCCCTCTTGGTAACTAACTGTTTGGTTGAATTTAGGATTTCTTCATTTTATACTTCTTTGTCGTTGTAAATTTCTGCTGATAGACTCGGACTGGTCATATGTGATACGGGGAATTTTCCCGGTTCCCCCAGTGTGCAGAAGAGATAAAACATAAATAAAATACCCTCTCAGCATGATTTTAGGTGTCTAAGAGCCTGTTCTTTTAAAATCTTTCTTTACAGTATTTATATGAACAATTTTTCTTCCTCATTAGTCTTTCTTTTTAATGCACAGTGAGCGGGATATTCTTGCAACCATCAACAGTGACACTATAATTGACAAGTGTCAAATAAAGTAATTTTATTGTCATTCTGCAGGCCAGCTGTAATAACGTTCAATTAAAGATAAAATTATTTCTTCATAGTTAACACTTTTATTGTTGCCTAGGAAAGTCTGTCACCACTACTCTGAAACCCTTCCAAGCATTTTTCTAGATAAGCCTATCAGTCATTTTTTGTTCAAATTCTTGTAATGAAAATATTACACGAGTCTGACTTTGAAGGCGTGGACACTTTCCTTCATCAGAGGAACTGTCAAGTGAATAACTTTTAGTGACAGCTTTTCTTTATCAGATGAGGAATCTCCAGGTTGTTTTGCGGAACTAGCGCATTGAAGTAGGTTAATTGGAGTAATCTAATATTTTTTCTCTTTTGACATTTTTACCAGTACAGAGTAAAAATCCTTAGGGGGGTTTGAAGGCTATCTCTAAATTTTGGGTATATCAAATGACATGCATTTTTTACTCCTACGCAGCTATCGTCCTAAATTAGATTGACAACCACAGGAGACATGAGGAGCCCCAGATTTAGCAATTCCTCAACTGGAACTCCAAACCCAAAGTAGGCTAATATTTGTACGCTCTACAGAACTTCGTTTTAGGCATAATGTCAAGTTTCACTTGTTTAGGACTTAAATAGAAACCACAAACATGGCAAAAAGAATCCGCATGAAAACTTACAAACTTGTTCTTGTTGACATTCCTGCAATGATAGATGAAATAATGAAAAAAATACACAATATACTTCACATTTAATAAAAAACTAGCCTTTAAAAAATTATTGTTAATGGTGACAAAATTCAGCGCATCTATGTTTGTCAATTGTGGAACAAAAGAAGATACCTGCAATTAGTTGGCATCTAGCAGCTGATAAGAAAAATAAGCAAAGAGTGTATGGTAATATCGGGTTAAAAAAAAAAGGGTGATTTTTTTTTAAATATTGACAATTGAGAAAAACCAATGGTAGATTCGTCATCAGTAGGAAAATAAGTTACTACACCTTTTTTTTATATTAATAACCCTAAAGTTCGTTTAGTTCTATCTTCGCTCTCTGTTCTACTATGTAATCGATAATGCATTAATTTAAATCATCTCGTTGAGCAGATAAGTACATGCAAATATGTATTATGCTGGCTCGATTTTGTAATATGAGTTTGTTAAACATATGGTGTGTTAATTTGTTAATGTCATATTCTGCAGATTGCATAATCAGAATATACGGGATTCGATTCCCTATGGGAGTTCATTAAATTTAGCAATTACGCTCTTCTGATAACATAAATAATTAATGTTCACCAACCATTTGGCACCGGCAATATAACGCAGAACAATATGTTGTACTTCCGTGCAATAAATTAGATCACATATCCACGTGGTTTGTATTATAATACCATACCAAAACATAATGAAGTTTACAGATGAAATTAAATAAAATCACTTTACATTTTTACTCGCAACTATCGATGTCCCTGTTAGGTTAATAGCTGTAGTATGTCAGTGGGTGCATTCACTTTTTACTTCCTCGCATAAAGACCTACGTAGAAAAAGAAAGAATTGTGATCCTGACAAAAAATCGAAATCGAGATAACACCGGGAAAACATGTTTCACAATGCCTAGAAACCGAAAAAAATATTATGGAATTACGTCTGTTTGTCCGTCTGTCTGTGGACAAGTACTGCATTTACTTCTTTTTTAAATAGGGACTTTTTGGAATTTTATCGAATCGCCCAGAATTTGGTTTTTATAATTGAAATATTAAGGGGACTTTACATGAAGACTTAAAAAAATATTTTTGAAAAAATAGCTCTAACGATTTTAGTAAAAATAAATTTTTCTCGCCTATCTTAATTACAGTAGGTAAGCGATATATGAAAAGACTCTTATTTTGTTACTAACGAAGTAAGTAAAAAACTAAAAAATGCCGAAAATGACTTAAAATACCCCCAAAAATGACCTATCTCTTGAAAATGACAAAAAATGCAAAAACAAATTTCCCTTATTTAATCAATTATTTCATTGTACACAATTGTATATATTCGACCTATCTTTCAACCTTCATATAAAAAAGTTGCAAAATCATCAAATGCCTTGCCCTAAATAGTAATCAATGATCATCAAGTGAAATCATGGGGGCTCTAAGTTTAAAATCAATGAGGATGAAGTGGATAGCTGGTTTCCATAAATGACAAACCTGACTTGTAGATGAGAAAACTTCACTATTATAGGCCTATAAATCACTACTCTATTGTTCCTATATATCTACTTCTATACAATTTTTAAGATGACTAATTTATCCGTCAGTAGCAGGGAAAAGGTTAATGAACATGTACATCCTGATATCCTAATAAATATTAATTATTAATGGCAATTTAAAAGTTAGATGGTTATCAGAAATAAATGTAGATCTGTTCCATGAATTCTAAATATAAGATTTAAGAACATAACAGAGAAGGTCCTATCTGAAAATGTGATGATTTTTTAAACATAGTTCTTTCGAACCAACCCTTTGAGGTCATATTCATCTATTACGCTGATGATACTGTGAGAAATTCCTTACAGTCAATACTTAATCTGACTCGACAAAAACTGGTTGCTGGCGAGTTTACCTATCTGCTTTGGTGGAGTTGGTGTGAGCAAGATTAACAATATTGTTGACTTCTTTCTTGGCTTCGGCTCAGGGCGTTTCTCATTTTGTCAAATTTGTTCTTTTAAGTCATGGCGATGAAGTTGCGATCTGCCATATGCCATCTGCCTGAGGCTTTTGCAAGTTGGAGACTACAGGATTTTCCTGAACAGGATTTTCTAGCTCATCCTGAGGTACAGAAAGAGTGGGATCATATTATAAACACCATGCGTATACACCAACTTCTCGTTTCTTCTTCTCCTTCTGATCTTGACCAACAAGACAAAGCTGACCCCTGGATTAGAGCTTAACTTTCAATTAACCTAGGTATTCTAATGGATGATATGTCTTTCAGGATCGCTGTAGGCTTGCGGCTTGGTTGTAAAATCTGTCATCCACACTTATTCCAGTGCGGTTCAAGGGTTGACCATTACGGTCATTATGGGTTAAGCTATCTTAAGAACAAGGAAGATATTCCAGGCACTTCATGATCGATGACTTAATTAAAAGAGCCTTGGTCTCTACTGGTGTCCCGACTATCTTGGAACCAGCTGCCATCAGTTGTTCAGATGGTAAGAGACCCAAAGTATTAACATTGATCCCTTAGGTCAGGGGTAAATTACTTCTATGGGATGCAACCTGTGTCGACATTAGCTTCCTCACATTTACCGGGTACCTGTAAAAATCTTGGCTCTGCTGCGTTTTCTGCTGTAATTTATCTCTGAAGTTAAAGTCACGTAGTTGACCAGTACCACGTTCTTTTTACTGTCGAGACATCTGGTCCATGGTGTGGAACAGCCAAAGGGTTAATTTCAGAGATAAGTAGAAGATTCGCTGTTACAACAGGGGATCCTAGGTCTGGCAAATATTTTAGACAACGTATCAGCATTGTCATACAAAGGGAGAATGCCACTAGTGTTATAAGAACCTTTTCTCCATCTTCAGCCCTTGATGAAATGCATTCCATTTAGTTATTCTTGTATCATAATTTATTGTATTTAGCTTGTATTACATAAATTATAAATAAAATACACGTAATAAGTCATACTAAAAAATTAAATTATATAATAGCGTGTAGTTTCTTGCACTTTACTTCTTCTGAATTCTAAATATATGATTTCTGAACATAACAGGGAAAGCATCATTTAAAATTACCGCACTTAACATTATGGAAAACATAATTATAACTACCGGCAATTAATAATACAAATTCTAAACCAAACGGTTTTCCTGAAGATGAAAAGATTTATTGACCCTGATTTATAATAAATTAAGCTACTTTAGCACGGGTTTGCCTCTACAATGATATTTAGGCTACTTTTAATCTAAGTGAAGCATTCGGGAGGTCCAATGTGGTTCATAATAAAACATAAGCCATTGTACTAACTTCTTTAATTACCGGTACTCCGGGAAAAGAAAATGTAATAAGACATGATATTCACTGCCTTGATAGATCCTTTGGGAGACGTTTCAGTTAAGATGAAAGTATTTATTCTCACCATTCCTTTATGGATAAGGAAGATTTATGGTAAAGAAATATTGTAGTGAGTATCTGCCTTATTTTGATGTGCTTTTATCCAGTTTATAGATTCTACTGTGTAAAGCTCTAGGCCCCTATATTAGGTTGCAAATTTAAACCTGTGGAGGATTGATGGAACATAATATTGAAATTTCCTCCTCTTACTTCCAATACTGCATTCTTATAACAATGGGGATACGTGCCCTGCTGTTATTATTTTTGTTGATACTTGGAGATTTTCCTACATTTTGAAGGTGGCGAAGAATGACATTCTTAACGTTATAGAAATGTATCGCATATCAATAAACTTGAATTACAAGATTATTCATTATTTATGAATTCAGCCTATAGATTTTTCCAATAAATAAGTACATGCATAGTACCAGACTAGTATAAGGAATCATAACTGATTTATGTGCCTTTCGGTTTGTGTGCCTTTCGGTTTGTGTGCCTTTCACGGGAGCTATGGCTTAATCCCTGAGACTAGGGCATGATTAATGACATAATGTCTGCATAAACAGGCCTATCAATAACTCTTTTGACTTTCATGCTTACATTATTATATCCGTGCAAGTTCCCGTAGAATGTTAAGGCAAGGCAGAGTGTAGTTAATAGCAGCTTGAAGAACATTTCCAGGTTATTGACGAGTAGCTATTCATTGCATAGTTGTGTTATCTTATAGAATACAAGTGAAGATATATTAAAAAGGACAGTTGAAAGTATTCTTATGTCGATAGTGTGTTGTTGTTATTCCTATTATTAAGATGATGATTATTATTATGATTATTATTACACATTACTATTTAGTTTCCATGTGTTATAGAATTACAAACAGGACATAATATAGGATTATAAAATTAATACAGGCAATTATGTTAGGCGATTTCATAGTAATATAATCAATGCAGTGTAGATCGGTACATTTTATGCAAATAGTGATGGGGTGGAAAATTACATAAGTTATGTACCATTAGACTTATTGTGACTATTTCGCACATTCGTCAGTTATTAGCTGTACCGGTAAATAAATTGAATTGCGCTCTCATCAATAATAGGCTATATGGCAATATTATATAATAAGCGATATATTTTATGGCAAATATCTTTAATAATTAATTCATCAAACAATGGTTCCGGTCGTGCTTTATTCACAGACAACATTCACATTGATTATGAGTCATGGATGCCTTAAAATAATATTACGATCTCTGTTTAATATGGTATTCAAATAATTCAGTACAATACATTCACTCATAAATATTTTTTTATTAATTATTTATTACTTTTCATTCGTGAAGTGGTATTTTATATGCAACTCGTGGCATTTTGAACTCTCCTAGATAAATTCCCTGGCGACTAATTCGCTCGTGGCATTACCTACGTTAACATTATATTTTAACACATTCTAGTCTACTGTAACTGCAGGCTATGCAGGTAATCGCGACATAGGTATCTGTAATCACACGGGCTACATACGCAATTTATTTCCTCTGTGTTGTAGATATATATATGTATATATATAACTTGTAAATGCTCTAATTAGCAAAAATATTCACTAGACTGGAGCATTGACGAGATATGGAAAAGAAACAACACTTTCCGAGAGTAGATAAACGCTGAAGTACCGTGTGAAAGACGTTCTATTACGCCTACGGAAAGAAAAACTGGATGTTATGTTGTATTATAATTATGTGTGTATTAGGTATAAGGGAGTATTGGACTAATATATAGTGCAACGAGCCTATAATGACATATATTAAGGCCTATATTTTATTATGAAACGAGCAAAGCTAGTTTGATAATTTTCATACGAGATCCTTAATTGCCATTATAGGCAAGTTGCATACGACTGTTTTTGTGCGACCATAATTAAATGTTTTGGGCTTTTAGAACATCTCTTAATTAAGTCCTGTTGATTAAGCCGATACGTGGCAGATTGCAAGATATGCAGGTTGCAGGGCTTCACTTGACGCTTTAACGTCTAACAACGCATATTAAGACACAGGAAGTAAATTTAATTTAGTATAATATTAGGCGAATGGAATTGATATTATTTTAAATACAGGTTGTTAGTTACGCAGTTTCATTTGCTTGCCTGAAGGTTCCAAGGTCGCTCCGTGTTCGATAACAATCGTGACCACACCTGTGTTATAATGGAAGTAAGTTTCGAAATGGATATCATTTTGATACCGTTACGTCACATGTAATTCATGTATTATAGTATGGTCGAACAAAAAGTGTAATACTGTATGGAGCAGAGTCGTGAATGGTAAGTAGAAGACAAGAAGAACAATTAAAAGCTACTGAAAAAGCATCCGAACTACGCCAACTACATATGGATGAACTACGCCAACCTATTTGCTATAAGGTATATGTACTAGTATATTGCGACTCGAGGAAGAGTTTGAAAGACGAGCCAAAAGCGATCTTTTTAAGTGTATGAGATTCTCCAATTCACTTCACGCACGTGCGTTGCATACTATTTCTTCGGCGATAGAGAATAATAAAAATAATACTTAGGCTTATGTGAAATAATTATTTACTACTACTGTTCAAGATGGCGGTCAAGTCGCAAGGGTGCTAACCTTAAAACGTAATGACTATTTTAATCTTGGTGGCTATCGATGCATCTATTACTATAGTGCAGGCGTAACTAGTCGCATCATTCTTAACTGGTGGATGAACTGTATCGTAGACCAAGTCAATTTTATGAAATAAAAAAGGAAGCAAAGCACAGTTAAGATCGAAATATTAAATTTCAACCAGCATGTAGGATTATATTCCATTCTTGAGTTTTGTCCATTCTGTAGCGATAATCTTAATGATTTATATATAGCGTAGAGCTTTATCACTGGTACTCACTACTAAATTGCGATACACAGAACACATACGAGCTCTCAAACAAAACACAGACTCTGCCTATGCAAACCATATAATAACCACAGGACACGAATACGCAGACATCAATACAGACATGGAAATCCTACACATTAACCACAAAGGTCACACACTCAACACACTCGAACAATATGAAATATACAGACACACCACACAAGACAACACCAACATCCTAAACGAACAGTTACAATTCAAATCGCACGCGCTGTACGATACAGTTATCCAGAAATGTCTTCCCAACAACAACAACAACAACACCACGGAAGTCAGTTGCTGAAGATGGCCGCTCCATGCGGTTGAAAGCGCTCCAACAGGTAACAAAATACCGCAATTTAGTAGTGAGTACCAGTGATAAAGCTCTACGCTATATATAAATCATTATATTCCATATCAGCAATAATAAATATATGGAAAGTTAGGTTTGGTATAATGACGCTCATGATCTGCAAAGAAAGAAAAGACGCAGGTAGGTTAGGTTAACAGCAGGAAATTCAAGTTTTCACTGTGGTAGTATCAACGGGAAATGGATGACAAAACATTGTCGACGAAAAAATACGTTTACTCAACCCTCGTGTGAAAAGGCAAAGGTCGATATAAACCTCTTCGACTTTAAAATATCAAAATATCCCAAAAATCGATATATTAAAAACTACAAGATTTTAAAAAGTCATATGACAATAACTTACATAAACAGATAGCGAAATTGTCAAATAAATTAGCAAATGGTGAAACATTTTGCACCCGAGCATAAGCAGTCCTGCTCATTCGGGTGTATTTTCTGTATATTATATTTAGGTTTATTATCTTATACTGTATAAGAAATTGTAAGTTTGTTTGTCTTTTGTTTTTATATTTTTAATAACAGATTTTGTAAAACTGTAATAATGTTTCTGAAAATAGAATAACATAAAAAGTAAAAAATTAAAAAAGCAACAAATGAGATATGCATTTTTTGTGAGCAAATTTGAACGCTTTGTTGTTATTGTCGGTACGCACGGCCATTTCAAAAATCAAGTCATGGGTGTGATTTGACCCGACCTCGGATGTTCACGCCTTAAGACTGTGCATTCCATGCGCCTATACTTGTATATATATATTAGTCTGAATTGACTTATTGTCAAGACAAGATCCGGTTTTGCATTTCAACATAAATACAACCATAAATTTCAATAATAAACGAAAATGATACAATTGATGTAAAAGAAGAGGCTATTCAAAACTGTAAAAAATTAGTTTTATGAGCTATGGTCGGAATTATAAAAATAGTTTTTGAAAATAAATTGGTGAGGTTGAAATTATGCTTCTTGTCACGTAAAATTACCGACGCCAAGTAAGCAAATTGAAACTTCCCTTTGATTAATATAAATCTTCCTATATAAGAAAAATTTTCCCTGTATAGAAGAAATTCTTGAGAAAAATCATCAAGAATTTCATATAGCGAAATTTCTAGAATATAAAGTTTTAAGCTGAGAGGTGTACCGAAATGATCACAAATAGTCAAATAGGCATCTAGTCACTATAAAACTATGCTCATGTAATTCAAAGCATATCGCATGAAAAAACATTCATGGGCTTTTTTGGAAAGCAATTTAAAAATAAGGCATATACCCGAGCATCCGAGGACTAGAGGACTGGAGGACTAGTATGGCTTAAGAAAGATAAGGAAAGAGCTTAATTAACAAAATAAGAATGTTCTAACAATATAAATAATCCCAAACTACAAATATCGTGTCCAACTACAGTACATTATTTTCTCACAATGGTGTAGATAATGCTTGAAATTGGAATTTTCTCGTTAAGGAAAGAGAGCACTGGAAAGACAAATTCTAAACCTCATAAGAGAGAGTTATATGCTAAAAGAAATTGATTTCTCTGAATACTGAACAATGATCATTTCCATTTTTAGACCATTTATTAGTGAAAGTACTTCTGCAAGAGATGGTATGGACCATGATATCACGATTTATTGCTGACCAACTGTCCATAGCGTTTGTCATGAAAGAATAATGATATGACACTCATCTTAAGCCACAATAGACCAGTGGCGGATCCAGTGGAGGGGCCGAAGGGGGTTTTTCCCATTGATTTGACTTTTCCTTTTATTCGTCCAAAGTTATTACGTAATAAAATAACATAAAAATAAAATAAAATAAAAAGCAAAATAAAATAAAAGCACTTATGTATTCGCCCTATTTCAATAAGAGGGTTGTAAAATGCAACTTAAATAGTATGTATATTCTAAACGCCTCGTGTCAAATGCGTAGACTAACTGTGACAACCTAGAAGAAAGCAGTTGTTCGAGTTCCTTATCTTTAATAATGATTTCTTGTAAACTATTCCAGTATAGAGCTTACTTTAAGTTAAAGGTAAAAAGCTTGAAAGTTTGATTAAAGATTTTAATTTTTATGTAATATGTAAAACCGATAAATCTCTCAACAGAACTAAAACTCTGAGGAAAACGAGAGTCTGCCGAGAAATTTGGAGGAGCCATCCAGAGGACCTAAAAAGTAATCATTTTGCACTTCATCTCTTTAAAAAATCTTGGGGAAGAGCCTTTGACTTCTAATATATCCCATACTCCCACACCCCCAGTAATTAGAATCTTTCGTTTATGTCGGCCCTTCTCTTCAGTAAGATTTGGATCCGCCCTTTCTACAGATACGCTTCAACAACGCACTTCCCTTGTTCAAGATACCGGTTATGCATTGTAATCTAACCTTAAACTCTAAAAGGGTGGCGTTCACCAACCAGGAGTAAACTAAACTAAAGTAGTAAATCTAAGAAGGAAATCTAAAGTAAACAAAAACCAGTTTGTCTGTCTCACTCTTAAGGGGTGTATGTAATCTGCGCCACGGTTGACACCGAATTTGAAATAGAATAAAAATGAGATATGTAAACTGCGGCACACGGATATGTAAACTGCGCCACGGAGATATGTAGGTTGTGGCAGTAGTTATAGGCAAACAAAGTTAGACCTAATATGTGAATGTTTGTTTCTATTCAGTAACAATTGTTTGCACACGAGGTGATGGTAGAGAACAATATATAAACAATGAAATATCCCGTTTTGATTTTATTAAGAAGGCATCATACGAGAACAAAGTGCTCATGCAAAAAATTAGGGCAGTGTTTTTAACAATTTTATAAGTGGCGAAGCGTTCTTTTGCATGAACATTTTTTAAAATGACAAAGCTACTAAGCCTAACCTTTTTAACCACATCTATGCAATTTCATAGCCAGTCCCAAGTCTGGAGAAGTGGGATGGAAAATGTTAGTATGACGGTGACGCCATTTAAATGTCAGTGGCGCAGATTACATATGTCGGTGGCGCAGTTTACATATGTCGGTGACGCAGTTTACATATGTCGGTGGCACAGTTTACATATGTCGGTGACGCAGTTTACATATGTCGGTGACGCAGTTTACATCATGCAGGTTGGGGGAAAAGGTACAAGTGGCGCAGATTACCTTTTCCCCTCTTAAGTCATAGGAGTAATGTGCTAGAGTGAGACAGATGTTGACGTCTTCATGGTTATCATCACAATCACCATCGATCGCTGCATAATTAGGCCTATGTGATCTGTTTCATATCCTAATATTTCAGTTCTTGCAAAACATTACTTTCCTGTTAGCAACTACTCTTAATTTATCTCAATATCGATTTGTAATAAGAATCATGGGATGTGTGCGAACATGAATTGGCAAGAACGGAAAGTTTCATAACATTTTGATCTATGGCATTTGATTAGTAATTTTATCTATCTTCATTTTTCATGCAAATTGTGTTTGAAGAGTAACGATGTATGACACTTACATGATATGTGTGATTAAAAACTGGATTAATGAAATGTTATTGAATAATGCGGTGTGTTGTTCATTTTTCATTCAGCATAGGCTATTGTTAGGTACGGAAATCTATAGGATACTGATCAGTTGATTTAAATAAAGTATGCCGATGACTGTCCTTTTTTTTCTGATTTCCCGCAATCTTAATAAAGTTCAACTACATTGAATATAAAATCAGGTAAACTGATGTAACAAAGTGCCAGAATGCTTTTGTTGAATCAGTTATAATTGCAAATATAATATGCAGAAAATAATTGTTTTTAATCAGATTAAAATCTTCCAGCATCAACTGAATTACAGATTTGTGATATCTTGACAATCGCACACTCACATAAAAATAAAAATAAAAATTCATGTCAAATTGATCGGTCCCGGTGTCAAGTCCCAGACTTTGCAAGCTTTCATTGACTTCATGATGAACATTTCTGGCTAATTCAAGATGATCATTATGTATGGCTTTCAGGCTGTTACACATGTTTATGTTTTACAAATAAGCCTCCCATGAAGCTTTCATCACACCCAGTCCTCTAACTTTCCTTGACGAGTATAACATTGCATCTGGGGTATCCATTGGTAGTCCAATTGTTTCTTTTACTGCACTTTTTATGATTTTGTCAATATCATTTAAGAAATCTTTCTTCAATTTCCTTAAAGGTGCACACTGCAACGGGTACACTAATGTTGGCCAGATATATTGTTTCAATATATTTAGTTTCTGCTCTGATTTTAGTAGGGGAGAATGAACCAACTTATTGATATTTGTGTTCAGATCAGATATTAGTTTATGCTTGTCAAGTACGATTTCATCAGTGAATGAAACCCCAAGATATCGAATTTTTTCATCTCGGCCTATAGAAGCAATAGTAAGTCCATCATTGGTGCGAATACTTGTATCTTCTAGTAGTATTTTCTAGTATTATGTCTTAGTTCTTTTTTTCCTTTTCCCTATATACATCAGAATCACTCAATATCCATAGATATGTTGAACATTTAAATATTTCATCTATCAGTAGACATAATTGTGAATTCATGTGAAGTGTGTGGAAAATACTGCGGAACTGTCCCTAGATTTCTCAGTACCTGCTGGTTACCATAGACTTCATAGACTTGGTATTTTTTTATGTTCTTGAAAGTTACGGCAAGAGAGAAAGAGTTTCCAGTTTTAGTAGTTAAACAGTCTTTAATGTAACATGAGCCGTATTTATATAGAATTATAAATGCAGGTTTGTTTACTGTCTATTAATGTATTTATAATTAATTTATAATGTGCTTAGCACCTCGACACAATGACTGTAAACTTTAATATAAAAAACACAAAGGATAGGCTTTTCAACGTGTTGTTTATTACATCACGCATCATAAGAGATACATATATTCAATATGTACCCCTAATTTTTACAACATACATGGAGTTGCATGTACACAATGAAAAACACTTGAAGATTTCATAAATTGCACCAAAAACATCTTCGTAGTGGGTGAACAGACCAGTAGGTTCTACTTGACAAAAAATTCGAGGCCCCAGGATCTTCTCCAACTGGCGAACTAAAGAACGCCGAAGACCGTCGACCCTGTTCCTCTAGTATTATGTCTTTCGACTACAAGGCATTGTACTGATGTGGTGAACAGGTATATGTCTTCTGTTTATCCACTTAGGCTGAGTACTGCACAGTACTTGTCTCTGCCGGGCGGCATTCCTTTGCTTTGGATGTCTAGATGACACCAGACTTCATCCAATTTGTTTCGTACATATATTGCCCAATATTTACAACATACATGGAGTTGCATGTACACAATGAAAAACACTTGAAGATTTCTTAAATTGCGCCAAAAACATCTTGGTAGTGGGTGAACAGACCAGTAGGTTCTACTTGACAAAAAATTCGAGGCCCCAGGATCTTCTCCAACTGGCGAACTAAAGAACGCCGAAGACCGTCGACCCTGTTCCTCTAGTATTATGTCTTTCGACTACAAGGCATTGTACTGATGTGGTGAACAGGTATATGCCTTCTGTTTATCCACTTAGGCTGAGTACTGCACAGTACTTGTCTCTGCCGGGCGGCATTCCTTTGCTTCGGATGTCTAGATGACACCAGACTTCATCCAAATTGTTTCGTACATATATTGCCCAATATTTACAACATACATGGAGTTGCATGTACACAATGAAAAACACTTGAAGATTTCTTAAATTGCGCCAAAAACATCTTGGTAGTGGGTGAACAGACCAGTAGGTTCTACTTGACAAAAAATTCGAGGCCCCAGGATCTTCTCCAACTGGCGAACTAAAGAACACCGAAGACCATCGACCCTGTTCCTCTAGTATTATGTTTTTCGACTACATGGCATTGTACTGATGTGGTGAACAGGTATATGTCTTCTGTTTATCCACTTAGGCTGAGTACTGCACAGTACTTGTCTCTGCCGGGCGGCATTCCTTTGCTTTGGATGTCTAGATGACACCAGACTTCATCCAATTTGTTTCTTACATATATTGCCCAATATTTACAACATACATGGAGTTGCATGTACACAATGAAAAACACTTGAAGATTTCATAAATTGTGCCAAAAACATCTAGTTCCGAGGCTTAGCATTTTCCAAGTTGCAATCGTTAAATCATTTGTCCTTTTTCAATGCCTGAGTCTGTATAAAAAATCCATCCAACTTCTGTCGTTAGGTCTTCTGAACGACTGTGTTTTACGGGATGAGTTGAAACTCTACCTCCAACCCCCAACCTGGAGGACCAGGATATCCCTTTAGTCTGGATCATCACCTTCGACCTGTCCGGCAAGGGAGGCCCTACCAGTAGCTAAGCTACCGCCGGCATAGCTCTCAGGATCATTTGACCACGCAAGCCCCACCACCACGACAAGGTAGGGATATCATAGGTGGGGAAGGTTTTACTCGACGAGATCCCTGGATCTTCTTCAATTGGCGAAATACGGTAACCGGAACTGTCGACCTTGTTCCTCTAGTATTACGGCTTCCGACTACATTATTATTGCACTGATGTGATGAACAGGATGAGTCTTCTGTTTATTCACATAGGCTGAGTGCTGCTGCATTCTTTTGAATTGGATGTCTAGTTGACCCTCCAGAGAAGGGGTCTGAAAAATACAAAGTGTCTGACCCATGCTAATAATAACTTGATACGTCAACAATGTAGTTCATCAGACATTCTAAAAACTTAATTTGATGATCAAATTAAAATCCTTTATTGTACCAAACCTTGGAATTATGATGTAGCCTACGTATTTCATATCGATTCCAATACACATTTAGATATAAATTTCATAAGATTTTATACCTAAAGTTGTTATTTTTTATAATAATATTTGTTTCCTTTCCTTTGATTCGGTATGGAATTTTAAAACCTTTCTGCGCCGTAAATTCAGATATTTCCATAGTAGCAAGGAATTACTCCACCTCATTTTTGTTCTGACGTAATAATCCTACATTACATGTTATAAAACACTGCCGTTCCGAGTGTACATGAATTAATGGTGTACTCCTTTATTTCCATCTGAATAGCCTACCCGTTCTCCAGCTGGGAATAAGTGGTAGTGTCTTTATAAATTTGTGTGCGTATGGTATATCCTAGAAAAAGTAATATAATTTTGAATAATGGTTTTTCGGGCTAACTAACTATTAACTCTCTGCCATTAGTTACTGCTATACTAAATTGTTTGTTGTATTAGGTGCGTATTTTTTTTTAAATTTGTAAAATATACAAGTGTGCTCACATTCAACCTTGTAAATGCAGTGTTTTAGAGAGCGTTATAAGTACGGGTTTGAAAAATACAAGAGATATCTCGCATTCATTTATTGATGAAAAACAATATGTGATATTTGTTTTTCATCTAAATAAAAGGACTATTTTATTTCTGTAAGCAATGAATACTGTGAATTTCAATTGGATTGGCATTATATTGGTATGTTCTATGAAGATAGACTGAGTCAAATCATTTTTAACCATACCATTTTGATAATGACTGCCGTAAGTTTGATCAAGTTGGAAGAGGAAATTTTTGGTGTGGGATTGCAATTTTTATTTTTCATCTGAGATTGCATTGCTGGAGTGTACATCACGACCACATTTCTTTCCATGAGGTAACAATGCCATTTGTGAAACTTTTAGAGTTCTGCATATCCTGCACTTATTTGTGGAGTAGTTTAAAAAGTTGTAATGATAACAAAACATAGCCATAATATAGGCTAACAATGTAAGATATGAAAAATATTACTCAAATAGTGAGAATGTATAACAAACATCCCTAACAAACCCAAAAAGTGAAATGCATTTTCTTGAAGGGCAAAAATCTAATTTTTAAACTGTTTTATGCAAATACTGTTTCTTTGCTAACGGCCGTTGGGTACTAGTATGTAGGGCTGTAACCGTCACTAGAAATGTATATGCCCGTAAATTTGGAAACTCGCGGATTTGAGCACACACGACCGAACCCGCGAACTTGGAAAAAAAAGCCAATACCTTTTTTAACTGACAGACTTGCATTGTTCTTTTGCCCCAGATGTCTCAAATGTAGGCTACTTAATATGCTTCTATAAACTCATTAGAGTATCAACCTTCATGAATCATTATCGTTAACATGTTCACAAAAATATAGGTGAACTTCTCCATAAACAAACATTTCTTGGACATGGAGGCAATAGTCAGTCATGCAGAATATGTTGTCTCCCATACCATGAGCTTACACCTCCTCTTTGGTATTATTTATATTAAAATGGTGTTAATAAAAGTGACTTTAATAACTGAATAAGTCATGTCGACAGTGTTAATAATAACCAGCTCTTTTTTATGGGGGTACGCATACCCCTTAAAGATTTTTCCAGTTTCATATAGGAGAAAATCATTAATTTCCACAATTTTGAAATCTGGAGAAATTTGTGCCAAACAAAATAACGAAAGTGATTATACGGATCATTTGCATTAAAGTAGCTGACTTTAGTGTTACGTCCATTATCTATTCTATAATTTTTTTTAGAGGAGGGGCCTGACCTTAGCATTATGAGCGGGAAAACAAACGAGCGCTACAGAACTGCTGCATTGGTAACCAAAGGTCTATTACCAAAGCAAACCCATGACCGCTTGAGAATTTCTTGTAGGGCCTGCTGCTCATGTCCATATCATTATAAAAAATATATATATATCAGTGATTTTACACTTTGGGAACGGTTAGAAGCATGTGAAATGGATAGTTCTTACGTTCAATCGATATGAGATATCGTTCGTTATTTACAAATACTGTAAACAAAAATATGGAACAGATTTGTGTGTTAATAATTTGCAAATAAGTAGCACTTTTACGAAATAATTTAATTATGCCAATAATGATTTAATCTTAAAATTCAATCATGCATTTTGCAGCATTTATGTGAACTTTGCCCGTAAATTGTTAATAAATTTAAGTCCAATGAGGGTCATATTAATAATGTTGGGTTTCTTTACCACCTTATAACCTCAATAAGATGTGCCACACGACACTAGTAGGCATATATTAATGTACAACTTATCTTTGCTGGTGTCAGTAATAAAAAACACTATTACACTTGAGTAAAAAAGTTAAAACACTAATAAAGATTTATCGTCACGCATAAAGACATATATAATAGACATAAAATTCATCTAGAATAATTACTATGTATTCTTACTGGTACCTTGTACTATAAAATATATCTTTGCCGTGTGCCACACGGTGCCAACAAGGACTGAAGATGGCTTAAGTAAGCCCAAATGCACATCCTCTTGGTATAGTAGGATCGGTAACAACAATTCCTATTTTCACGTTCCTGACTCCTCTTTCCACTAACATTGCGCCTAACCTTTACAAACCTACCCAAATAAAATCTGATTAATTTACTCTCGTAACTTTCTTTAGTGTAAGCATGACCAATATATTTCTCACTTCACATTCTGATATAAAATAAGAGGCCATACTGCAAAGTATTCAGGGTGGGTGACTGATAAGTGGGGCCCGGATTTTTAGGCTTTTATAAAAGGTATTTTAGCCTTTTATTTTCGTGGAAGCTTTTTTTAGGTTTTCAACAAACGATTTTAGCCGTCTTAATAAAACACCGAAAATTGTAATATAATTTTGACACAGACCCTCCTTTACTTCTCTGTCGTCGGTTGGCAATTATTTGAAAGTTGAAAAGACAATGGATTACTTGCAGATTTCAAAGTATTGAAGACGGCTCAAGTTTCATTTCCTGCGACGGTGAGGTGGCACATTTCCGAGTTACAAAGACAAGGAACAAATTGACATATACATTGTTAATTTCAGTGCGTTGTATAATTTTATTTTTAAATGTCTTTTCTTAAAATGCATAAATTCCCATGTTTGTTTACCTTTGCAGTAATTCGAAAATCTATTTAAAAATCGTGTTCTTCTGATAAAAAAAGGTCCTCTTTAGCCCTAGTTTTTCAGAAAAAGTCCTCTCTAGTCCCTAGTTTTTCAGCAAAAGTTCTCTTTAGCCCCTATTTTTCAGCAAAAGTCCTCTTTAGTCCCTTTTAAGCCCTTTAGTCCGATTTAGCCCTTTTTAGGTTCTATCAGATTCATATATTCGGAAGCTAGGGGTATGAAACGGAAAAATACGTTAAAATGTTCTAATTAGGAAGCTGGGGGAAAAAATAGGTAAAAACCTTCAAATCCGCGCCCTTCTTATAACTATCCTGCAGATAATTTTTTCGAAAACATATTTCAAATAAACGTTTTAGCTCTTGATATAAGCACCCCATCTGTAAAATTTAAACAAAATCGTAAGAGCTGTTTTTTAGAAAATCGCGACAAACGAAATTTTCTTCACGTGAAGTCCCCTTAAAAATAAGAAAAACTCGTATCCAATCTTCGCGTCACATCCCCGAAAGGTACCCAACCCAAATACAAAATTTTGTTTTCGTACGATTTTCCGTTACAAGAGGCCGTATTGCAAAGAACGCGTATCCAGAGTGTGTGGCTTATAACTACCCTTTAGATAATTTAAAAAAAGTTTCAAATAAATGTTTTAGCTCTTAGTATAAGCAAACCATGTGCAAAATTTAAAGAAAATTGTCATACCTCTTTCGAGAAAATCGCGAAAAACGAAAATTTCTTCATGCAAAGTCCCCTTAAAAATAAGAGAAACTTGTCGCTAATCTTCACATCACATCTTCGGAAGGTACCGGTACCTGATTCAAATACAAAATTTTGTTTACGTACGATTTTCCGTTTTGGAGCTAAGCTGTTCAAATACATCCACATAGACACACACAGACAAGCTTCCGAAAATAGTATTTTTGGATCCAGGGGATCTCAAAACGTGTATTTATGTTAAAAACTCAATTCCGGGGGTCGAAAACAATACTTCCTCTACCTATAGTACCAATGGTACGGGCAGAAGAAGTAATAAAGAATAGTACAAATGGGAGTGAGTATAAATGCAATGGAATTATTTACTTAATCAGAAAATAACTTATGTTATTGAAACTATCAGTAATGATAAAAACTGGTGTGATAAAATAGTACATTCTATATATAAGGTAAGAGAAATCTTGATTAGTTACAAAAACGAAATATTGAAATTTTAAAAGACGATATCCAAAGTAGACGCTCCAGGTATACTAAGTTCACTAATAAACGAAATTACAAATACAATAGTGAATTTGTGCGAGACACATTTACCTGATCTCTCTTCCAAATCTTCGAAAAATTACTGGTGGAATAAAGAATGGACACTATGCAGAAAAGAGTGTTTTAAGTTGCAGAAAGTTTAAACGAGCAAAATGTGATCTTCTTCAAGCGCAATATGAAGATGATTATAATAGAGTAAAGTCAGAGTACTGAAAAATGACACAAGCTAAATTTAACAGCTGGAAAAACTTCTGTTCTTCTCAGGCTGCCAGAAAGTCATGGAATTTAGTGTACAAACACTGTAGAAACCATGAAAATTATAACAGGTTATTAACAACCTGATACAAAAGATGATTTTGCTTATTTAGTTTTCTCGAAGTGGAGGGCATTATGCTGAAACAAAACTACACGAAAGCACCAGATGTAGACAATATTTCTATAAATATTCTGATACATATTCAAATTACTTACCCATCTCCAATGCTTAATACTTTTAACAAATGTTTAGAACTAAGTATTTTTCCCAATTGCTTGAAGTTGGCAGCAGTGAAAATAATACGAAAGCCACATGCCCGCAAAAACACTCCTTCTTCGTTCTGACCCGTCAGTCTCTTGCCAGTAATGGGAAAATATATAGAAAACTCTTTATAGATCGTATTATGTTTCCTTTGCTTAGCAACAACTTTTATAATGATAACCAGTTTGAATTCTTACCACAGAAGACAACAGAAGAAGCAGTCTGCAGGTGGTAAATTGGATCCAAGATGCATTTACAACAGCGTTTCTCAACCTTTTTGAACCCGAGGACCTTTAAAATGTCAAAAAAAATTTACGGACCCCTAATTTTACATCCCATTTTAAAAGTAGGTCTATATTCTTAATATTTGGGATATTAAGTATAGGTCATTATAAAAAAATATGTGAAAAAATTTTACTTCTTTACTTTCCACTTGCTTTAGGATTTTTTTAAAATTATGTCTGAGGACCATCTGCACCATCTTCGCGGACCACCAGTGGTCCACATGTAATGCTCAGAATCGTATTCAAAGTAAATGTTAGTTCTTTTTATTTTCACTCTTGAAAATACCGTACGGTCATATTTTTTCAAAACAATTGTTTATGATTTTGATATCGTTGTACATTTCAATATACAGATTGCTTTCCCTTCTACTAGTATAATTTGTACCAAATCACTAAAGATTGTTCAATTTGTATCTTACTAGGATGTGCCCGCGGCTTCGCCCACGATAATTAATTGAAAAATTAGAAATTAATAGTATAGTGATTATTAAAGCATTATATTTATTAACACTTGCACGCGAATCATTCTTAAACTAAACCATTAATAATTAATGAAACAGCTAAAATTCCGACTTTAGAGTACATTCCACGATTAGAAATTGCCACCTGGGAAAACGATCTCAGATTCGATTATGCAGTTCCAAAGATAACTGTGAACCACTGCCTTCTAAACTGTATAGGCTAATTCTCGTGCGTAATTCTCGAGACGGCGGTGGATAATACGTAATTGTTTTTCAACTGTTTGTTGACAGATGAATGAGATGTGAATTTTATTTGATAGATTCAGTGTAATTTTCAGAAATTATATAATTTTTCAAGAGAAGGAGTGATTGATTTGGATTATTATTATCAGCGATATTTCAAGAGTTAAATCATCAATATTTTACTGCTGGTGCCCCCGGCTTCGCCCGCCATTATTCATTGACTCCAGGATTTTTAAGAAATGTACACTGGTAGATTATTAAAAATGTTTGTGGTTCAGAGCTATGAAAATTGTAAGTAAAAATAAAATTAGAATATTTGTTCATTGTGTTCATTTCACTTAGGCCTTATATAATAAAGAAACGGTTTTCCTTCCTAATTTTGTAGTCGTCATGAAAGTTTAGACTGCGAGAGACGAACATCGCCGAGTATACCCGATGTCTCACGAAGCGGGCGAGCAAGCACGCTATTTAGGGCCGTTGAATTGTATAAGAGTAGATGTTCTTTCTTCTTTTTCTACATTGCAAATGGTCCATAAAATGTTATCAAGATTTTTTCTATATTTTCAGGTTCAGAAATTTATCTTTTTATTTTTGTATTTACAGAATGTGTACTGTATGTTTGTATTTTACGACTAGTCTAATGACGAAGCCATGGATATTGTATCCTTGGGGCTAATAAATTGAAATTGAAATTGCTTGCTAATCTATCGAAGCTTTAAAAATATGTCACAACTGGGGAGAACCAAATAGATTAAATATTTATGCAAGTAAGACTACAGCAATGCTTATAACAAGATGAAGAAAAGTTTCCAAGTTTCATGAATATCCGAAAAAGTGTATTTGAGTTATGGCGCGTACAGACACACGGACGGACGGACAGACGGACAGACATTTTTCGTCCCCACACACAATCTCATAAAGTGCCATACTGGCACTTAATAATCACTAGCTTCTAGAGGCGTTAGATTTTCCAGATATTCTTGGATGGATTGGTTTTTCATTGTTTGTATGAGCCTTTTTAGTTCTTGGGAAGTTCTGTTGAATCGCCTGAATCGACTTTGTTAAATCGCTTACTGCGTCTTCTATTTCTTCAGATATTTTGAGACTGATTTTCATTGTGATTCTTTCTTGTAAGATATCTCGGAAATACTCCCAATCTGTTCGTCTATTGCAAAGAGTGAAAGGTCTCTGCCTGAATATTACTTCTGCGTTTAATGACATCATAACTGGAGAATGATCAGACGACAAATCAAAAAGGCATTTATGTGCAGATAATTCTGTGAAATACCCTTTGTTATGAAAAAGTCCAATAGATCTGGTATTTTACTTGTATCAGAAGGCCAGTAAGTGGGTTCACCAGTAGATAAGATTTCTAAATTATTATTAGTGATTGCACGATGCAGCTGCCTTCCACGGGTTGTGATCAGTCGTGATCCTCAGTGAGTGTGTTTTGCATAAAGTACCATACTGGCACTTAATAAATAGATAATTTAACAACACAGCAACAAAAGTTTTGTCCAAGCTATTCATCTCATCCCTCTCTTACCAAGACCTGTTGTAACATTCTCCTCCCATCTGCAATTGGGTCTTCCTTACGTATTTTTTTCTGTACAATTTTCGCATTAATACGAGTATTTTACACAGAAAACTCATTCCACGAGCTACACTACTTGCACAAGACTTCTTGATTTAAAGCTAATGCGCGGTGTGCTGATCTATACAAAACTTGAATATAATAATGAATTTTCTTCTCTTCCCTGAAAGCTCATCCCGCTTGAACTCGAAATTATTCTCAGTACTTTGAATACAGAGTCCAATGGAGTGAGATCGGGACAGTATACAGGTTGGTCCAATACTTCGAAACCTAGTTTCACAAGAATGTTTAACTGTGCGAAGGATGTGGTGCATTAATGGCTTGCTGCTCAGTCAAAACTTTTTTTAGCGGGCGCCCAGAGGCTAGTTGAATGCGAAATAGTGTACGAAATGTACAAAAACTATATTGAAACCAACTATACAGTTGGTCTGCTGCTGTTTAAATGAGTTTTAAAAATTATTTTCTGACTTACTGACTTACCTTCTTTTTATATTTTACTAACCGAAATGTGAAATAAATTTTGTTTCTTGAGGAGTTTATTTTATTTCCTCTCAGAGGAAATAATTATTTTATTTATTACATTCAAATGATTAATAATTTATCTATTTATATTGAGTAAGTCATATCTACAGGGCGTTAATGAATAACACTGAAATATTTTAACTGTTTTTAGAGGGGACATAGACTATCAACTTTTGTTAGGAGATTTTTGCTCTATGGATTCAATTTCTCCTTTTAGAGCATAAAATCTCTCATGGCATGGTTACCACTGACTTCTAACATTTGAGAAAATTCAAAACAAAGGAACTTAGTTGTTAACACTTGAGGTATGAATAAATAAACTAATGCAGTGACGTCCAGTCATGTGATTAGCCTGTAAATTTTGTAGATTATAAAAACACTAAATTATGATACAACCGTCGATTAATGATTAAGAATCGGGTTTTTATCGATCACTAAGAAGGGATGAAGCTAATGTAATGAACATTTTAACCCTATTTCGCTTAATTATTGACTTATGAGCACCAAATTGTAATGACTTTAATGCCCTGTAGCATACAGATTTTACTACAAAGAGCAAAAATCTACTAATAAAAGTTGCTTCTCTATGTCCCTCTATACACAGGTAAAATATTTCGGTGTTATTCGTTAACAACCTGTATATTCAGATTGTTGCATTCCAAGCACAGAATTGCTTTATTGCCATGCTTTCCGTTGATTCCGATTCGGAAGGCGGAAATGCGATCAAATTATCTGATCTGACGACGACCTAACAGGGAAAGAGAATTGAAATTTCACTCCTATGTAAACTGGCATATTACCTAACACGCCAGATGTGTGAATGACAAGTTAACCAACAAAAATTTTTGAGGGGAGTGGGCGACCACATTATAGCCGCATTGAGGTACTTCACCGCACAAACTCATTGACTCAGGTTAGTAGTAACAGACCTCCAAGTACACAAACCATGAATAAACGCATTTAAATATTTAACCCTGCGGCACTATAATCAAAAGTCAACAGGCATATGTTTTATTATTGTCTCTAACTGAACTGAGTTCACTAAAATACTCTGAATAGTTTCAATTCTCAAACGGGAAGATACATACTGTAATTTGAAATTATAGGCTACATAGTCTTTTCTTAAAGCTAATTGCTAATACAGTCAAACCTCCGTAGGCCTATAGCGATATTTGTGGGACCAGGCAGATTGTATTGTTATATGGGGGTTATTATTATAGTGGGGGGCTGTTATTTACCTCATACTTTGAAGACTACATGCACAACACTTTCTAATCTTTCTAATTATAAGTCAAAGGTCACACGTGCAAAAAAGCGAAAAATAATTCTCACAAATCCAAACCTTAAAGAATAAAGACCGATAATGTTTCTAAACTTACTAATTCAGACTGGTTTAACAACATGAAACACGGCAATCTTTGAGTCAAGGCATAGGCTATGCCAAAAATTTCTAACTCATATAGGGTGGAAAGAGGGAAGAAAAAGCAAATTCGCCATATTGCTTTAGAATTTGCTGGGTATGGTGTTTTAACTACATACGAGTATGATGTGCATGTTGAAATAGCAACCTAACTCAATGTAGATGTTTTTGAACATGAAAGGGATCATATTACCCTCAATGCCCCTTTTTCTGCCACCTACTCAACCTTTGTCTTCTGGAATTTCTAAAGAATGTAGGGCCAACAGTATTCAAGTCCCTAGAAAACAAACATTGGTGACTGGGAAGGACAGTAATCAGATACCAGCTCCCATACACAGGGATAAGTTACTGGTTTACAAAATAAATTTAACATCAAAATTTTGTTATAAAAGGGTGTTTCTAAAAAAGCTTCATCGTTGTACTGAGTGAAATTTAGCATGATTAAGGTAGGAAATATGCCAGGACCAAAGAAAAATATCGCTAAATTCGGGTTTATCGTTATATCGATCTTCGCTATACAGAGATTTGACTGTATGCCATATTATGCCATTAGAGCCGAATACAAATGAAGCTTATCCCTTGTTATTGTGTACACTCTGTGTATATAATCTAGTACAGTCGTCTGCAAAAAGGATGGACCGATTGTTGTTCCTTATATAATTAAACTAACTTGCAACCATTGCCGTTGTTTGTTCTTTGACATAACCTCATTGACATGTTCGTTATTTCACATAAATGTTCGAAATTGTTGATTGGTTTAATAATTCGTTTTCACCGTACGTAACAGAAATTCAATAACGATCGCAAATGCATTAGTTTGCAGTTTCGCTTTACATTCGTCGAATCGAGTCCAAATCCCGCTACACAAAATTTGGTACAGAATTCATAATGGTAGAATATTCTTATGTTAATAGCAATAATTTCAGTTATCATGGAAGTCCAAACAATTTAGTATGTCATTCCGTCATTTAATCAGCAGACTGTATACTGTAAACTGTAAACTCTTGTTTGCTACAGCGCTTCACACGATAGTTTTAAACACATGCGGAATCCAGTGCTATCGGCGAGCAGATTCAGTTGTGATTAGGCCAACTGGTACGATAACTGTAGTACAGAATAAATAAATGCTTTGTATTGTGAAGCGTTGAAATATTTTTATAAACAACAAAATAGATGGCAAATTGTGATGGTGATGTCGTTAAGAATAATAATAGGCCTGATAACAATAATAATTATTAATTTTTATAATTAATAATAAATAATTTAGGTATATATTAATTATTACTTAGTATATATTATTTAATATATAGATAAATAATATTGATATAATAACTATTATAAATATAATTTTTACATGAATCTAGCTAAAATCTAGCTAGTATGAATTGCTCTTGATTTACATTATTCAAATAACTTCGAGGTGATTTGTATAGCCCGCAGAATTATAATGAGGTAATACAATTGAAATTTAAATAAAATAAGGCAAACTGATGTAACCAAGTGCCACAATGCATTTGTTTATTCAGTGATCATTGTTGTAATCGATTTCCGAGTTAACCTCCAGATCGGGAAAATGTCTGTCCCTCTGTTTGTTTGTCTGTCTGTCCGTCCGTCCGTCCGTGTGTCTGCACGCGCAATAACTCAAATACGCTTTATCGGTTTTTCATGAAACTTGGTATACGCATTTAAAACGTCCATGGGAAGAAGCCTATTGACATGGGACCATAGAGGTTAACCTGTACCGGAGTAGTGCCCAATTTAGTGCCTGTTTTGTGGTAATATATTAGAAATAATTTATCAAATGCAAATCAGTTCTCATGGCAGCATATTGTTTTACAGTGTTCATATACGGCTTTGGAAGTTGCAATACAGGTAAGTTTGACAAATAACACTCTCCATACATTCCTTCACAAATGCTTATCAATCTTCAGACGTTTGTTTTTCCGTAAGCCCTGCTTAATGAATCGGTGTGGAGGTTAATTCGGAAATCGATTACAAAAATAACTTATTTTATGCATATTATAATTGCAATCATCACTGATTAAAGAAAACCATTCTGGCACATGCTTACATCAGTTTACTTGATTTTATTTTTCCCATCTTGGTTGCCGAGTAATCCGAACTGCCGGGATATCGAGTGCCGAGTCTATTAATTTTCAACCCAAAGCATTACATCACCTAACTAGCGTTGTAAATGCATCTTAATTAATAACATTATTCTCATCACACATGGTAGTGCATGCCCGTTTAACACCACTATTTTATACTTTGTAAGTTTATTTATAACTGCCTTTTACGTAATGTTCCATAGGGCACAGTAGGCCACGAACCGTATACAAATTAGTAGCAATAAAAGGGGTGACTTAATGTCTGAATACTCGGAATGTAGAGAGGGAATATTAAAATGGCGAAGATGCGAAGATGCTAAGATGACAGTCAAATAACTATACATTCTAGGTTATACTCAGAGGTTACCTAAAGACTGAGCTAATGAATTTATGTTCTGATAGCACTGTTCTGTATCTGGTTATAATTACTCCAATAAGTTTGCGTATATAGCAATACGAAATTATTTAATGAATATTACTACTCTAGGATATAGATAGAAATCAAAACTGGCAGAATGATTTAATATTGATACGACATTGCTGTAAACTCTGATCAGCAGTTCAAGGATTTCTATGTAAATACATATTAGTTTTTTAGCCTACAAACATTCCTAGGATTGCTGATCAGCATTATATACTTTTACAGAGTTATTCTATCCGACGTTTTGATCAATGATTATGTTCTGGAAGTGGATTGCAAAGACAGAGCATCTTCCAAACGATAAAAAATTAAGCTTATATAGAGTAATATTATGGTTGAAAATTTTGACTCTTGCCGTAATTTAGGTGTCAACTACAAAGCTGTTTAACAACGAAGCTAATTCATTACACTAAAATAAAAGAACTTCCACATTCATCAACCTACTTCTTTATTTTCAGGTGTACAGTGTTGATAGAAACTCTACAAAAATTTGCAAACTGTTTGGTTGTTGGGACCGTATATGAAAACTGAAGATTTCTCTCAATATCATTTTTCTTAAATTCTTATAATCACTCCATCCTGCTCTATCCTGAGCTGGTTTCACCTTCGCTGCTCTATCATGAGCTGCTATCTCCTCCGCTGTTATTTTCCCCGCTGCTCTATCATGGGCTACTATCTTCTCCGCTACTCTACCATGAGTTGATATCTCTTCCGCTGCTCTACCATGAGCTGCTATCTCCTCCGCTGCTCAATTATGAGCTGCTATCACCTCCGCTGCTCTATCATGAGCTGCTATCTCCTCCGCTGCTCAATTATGAGCTGCTATCTCCTCCGCTGCTCTATTATGAGCTGCTATCACCTCCGCTGCTCTATCATGAGCTGCTATCTCCTCCGCTGCTGTAGGATGAGCTGTTATCACCAGGCTTTAAAACTTAGTGCCCGATCGAATATGTTAACAGCAACTGTACTGTAAAGACTTTGCTCGGCGTATGCGCTAGCTACAATATGCTAGTTCACGTGGTAGTAAACAAACCGGATTACAGGTATACGAAGACCACAAAATAACTTCTCATTCTCTAACCTCACATTACAAGCATGCAAAACGATACGTTCTCCTGTTTTTGTGTAATAGTCCCTCCCAAATGTTTCAATATATGTTTGCGTTTTAGAACACTTTACTTTCGGTATTCCGAACACGTATTATACATTTATAAACACGCATAATGACAAGGTACACTGTTGACCAATTTGAGAGGCACCGTACTACGAGCTTATTGACTTCTCAGTACTACTATCAATGACTGTCTTATCAGCCTACGCAATCACCCCCACCCTCTATACTCAGGTTGTTGGTAACCGGAATCATCTCCCTCTGTGGGTTCGGGCACTAAGTTTTAAAGCCTGGTTATCACCTCCGCTGCTCTACCATGAGCTGCTATCTCCTCCGCTGCTCTATTATGAGCTGCTGTCTCCTCCGCGGCTCTATTATGAGCTGCTATCTCCTCCGCTGCTCTATCATGAGCTGCTATCTCCTCCACTGCTGTAAAATGAGCTGTTATCACCTCCGCTGCTGTAACATTATCACCTCCGCTGCTCTTTCATGAGCTGCTATCTCTTCCGCTGCTCTATCATGAGCTGCTATCTCTTCTGCTGCTCTAACATGAGCTGCTATCTCTTCCGCTGCTCTATCATGCGCTGCATCTATTCCGCTGGTCTATCATGAGCTGCTACCTCCACCGCTAATCTGAGATGCTAAATCCTCCGCTGCTCTATCATGAGCTGCTATCTCCTCCGCTGCTGTATCATAAGCTGCTACCTCCACCGCTGCTCTATCATGAACTGATACTTCCGCTGCTCTACCACGAGCTGCTATCTAATCCGCTGCTCTATCATGAGCTGCTATCTCCTCCGCTGCTCTAATATGAGCTGCTATCTCCTCCGCTGCTCTATCATGAGCTGCTATCTCCTCCGCTGCTGTAGGATGAGCTGTTATCACCTCCGCTGCTCTACCATGAGCTGCTATCTGCTCTATTATGAGCTGCTATCTCCTCCGCTGCTCTATCATGAGCTGCTATCTCCTCCGCTGCTGTAAGATGAGCTGCTATCTCCTCCGCTGATCTATTATGAGCTGCTATCTCCTCCGCTGCTCTTTCATGAGCTGCTATCTCTTCCGCTGCTCTATCATGAGCTGCTATCTCTTCCGCTGCTCTATCATGAGCTGCATCTATTCCGCTGTTTTTTTTATCATGAGCTGCTACCTCCTCGGCTGCTCTGAGATGCTAAATCTTCCGCTGCTCTATCATGAGCTGCTATCTCCTCCGTTGCTGTATCATAAGCTGCTACCTCCACTGCTGCTCTATCATCAACCGATACTTCCGCTGCTCTACCATGAGCTGCTATCTAATCCGCTGCTCTATCATGAGCTGCTATCTTCTCCGCTGCTCTATTATGAGCTGCTATCTCCTCCACTGCTGTGGGATGAGCTGTTATCACCTCCGCTGCTCTTCCATGAGCTGCTATCTCCTCCGCCGCTCTATTATGAACTGCTGTCCCCTCCGCTGCTCTATTATGAGATGCTATCTCCTCCGCTGCACTATCATGAGCTGCTATCTCCTCCACTGCTGTAAAATGAGCTGTTATCACCTCCGCTGCTGTAACATTATCACCTCCGCTGCTCTTTCATGAGCTGCTATCTCTTCCGCTGCTCTATCATGAGCTGCTATCTCTTCCGCTGCTCTATCATGAGCTGCTATCTCTTCCGCTGCTCTATCATGAGCTGCATCTATTCCGCTGGTCTATCATGAGCTGCTACCTCCTCCGCTGATCTGAGATGCTAAATCTTCCGCTGCTCTATCATGAGCTGCTATCTCCTACGCTGCTGTATCATAAGCTGCTACCTCCACCGCTGCTCTATCATGAACTGATACTTCCGCTGCTCTACCACGAGCTGCTATCTAATCCGGTGCTTTATCATGAGCTGCTATCTCCTCCGCTGCTCTATTATGAGCTGCTATCTCCTCCGCTGCTCTATCATGAGCTGCTATCTCCTCCTCTGCTGTAGGATGAGCTGTTATCACGTCCGCTGCGCTACCATGAGCTGCTTTCTCCTCTTTTATGAGCTGCTATCTCCTCCGCTGCTCTATCATGAGCTGCTATGTCCTCCGCTGCTGTAAGATGAGCTGTTATCACCTCCGCTGCTCTGCCATGAGCCGCTATCTCCTCCGCTGCTCTAATATGAGCTGCTATCTCCTCCGCTGATCTATTATGAGCTGCTATCTCCTCCGCTGCTCTATCATGAGGTGCTATCTCCTCCGCTGCTGTAAGATGAGCTGTTATCACCTCCGATGCTGTAACATTATCACCTCCGCTGCTCTTTCATGAGCTGCTATCTCCTCCGCTATTCTATCATTAGCTGCTATCTCCTCCGCTGTCTATCATGAGCTGCTATCTCCTCCGCTGCTTTATCATGAGCTGCTATCTCCTCTTCTGCTCTACCATGAGCTACTACATCCTCCGCTCATCTATCATGAGCTGCTACCTCCTCCGCTGCTCTATCATGAGCTGCTATCTCCTCCGCTGCTCTCTCCTCCGCTGCTCTCTCCTCCGCTGCTGTAGAATGAGCTACTATCTCCCCCCTGCTCTATTATGAGCTGCTGTCTCCTCCGCTGCTCTATAATGAGCTGCTATCTCCTCCGCTGCTATCTCCTCCGCTGCTGTAGAATGAGCTGTTATCACCTCCGCTGCTCTATCATGAGCTGCTTTCTCTTCCGCTGCTCTATCATGAGCTGCTACCTCCTCCTCTGCTCTGAGCTGCTAAATCCTCCGTTGCTCTGTCATGAGCTGATATCTCCTCCGCTGCTCTATCATGAACTGCTATCTCCACCGCTGCTCTACCATGAGCTGCTATCTCCTCCGCTGCTCTATCATGAGCTGCTATCTCCTCCGCTGCTATGTCATGAGCTGCTATCTCCTCCGCTCCTCTATCGTGAGCTGCTTTCTCCTCCGCTCCTCTATCATGAGCTGCTATCTCCTCTACTGCTGTATCATGAGCTGCTTTTTCATCCACATCTCTATCATGAGCTGCTATCTCCTCCGCTGCTCTATATGTTCTGCTATCTCCTCTGCTGCTCTATCATGAGCTGCTATCTCCTGCGCTGCTCTTTCATAAGCTGCTATCTCCGCCGCTTCTCTATCATGAGCTGTTATCTCCTCCGCTGCTCTACCCTGAACCGCTCTTTCCTTTCTCGATCTATCCTTCGTCGTTCCATCCAAAGCAGCTCCATCCAGAGCCCATATAACCTCTCTAGCTCTATACGGATCTGAAATTTGGGTTTATGAGTAGTGCTCTGTAGATGCGAAACTAGAAACTAGAACAAAACACTCAGAATATTCGAGAACAAGGTAGACCTACAGAGAAAAGTTTTCAGACAATAACGAGATGAATGAAAAGGGAATGAATGACACATTTAGTGGTGAAATTCAACTTCTATATAGCCTAACACCTAATAATCATGTAGACATGGTTGGGCAGAACGCGTAGCTCGAAGAACACAGTTTCGTGCAAGTTATTGAGGACCTAGACACAGAGGGGAGAATTACCTAATATATTCAAAAGACCCGCCCCAGGGAGATCGGAAAGAGACAAGTAGCTTAAGCAGAAGAAACTAGGACGATGAATATATTTTTGTTGAAAGTTTTTTTATTGTTCTACCGAAGGAATAAGCTGTAAAAATCGACATCCCATGTTTTTGGCTAAAGCCATGCTTTGCATACTCGATACATAAATAGCTATTCACCTCTTCTTAGAATTCTTGAAAGTCTGTAAAAGGGCCTATATAATATTTATAATTGAGTAATATGGTATCATATTTTTCAATATTAGCAAATAATGTGCTAGCAATAAATCTGTGAAATGTGACTTTGTTTCAGGTGAGTGAAATTGATGGTGGAATATGTCGTTGAGATTAACCCGAATAAACAGTTCTAAAATGTATTAAAACGAACTCTTCTTAAGTACTCATATGAAGTATTGAGAAATCTCTCCAGGGTATTGACTCGCAGAAATATATACTTCCTTAGTTTAAATCAATGATAACTGAAGATATAAAGATATCTCTGCAATATGAAGGAAAGTCAATTTACCTTGGTTATGTTGCGCGCCTAAATAAAATCAATGCATATACACTTACCTTGAACACTCATATATTGTATAGCCAATTGCGTAAAGCCAAATTTGTGCCTGCATGTAGAGGTTTCTGTAGTATCATTAACATAAGTCGTGAACAAAGTTTCAAATTTTTTTACTTACCTTGTTATGGCATAGTGCTTCAAAAATAAGTTCTAAAACGATTAAGTTACTTATGCATAAAAAATAACACAAATAAAAACAATTAACAACATTTAATGTTAAAGAAATTATTCTTCTATCTTATAAGAATTTCTAGTAAAGCAGTTAATTTCATCACTGTCATTCCATGAACACTAGCCTCGATAAGAAAACATATTTTGGTAATCCTTGGTCGCTGAAAAGCGTTGTCCACTCCATCCCATAATATGTTGGGAGCCATGCACCAGAAAATCAAAGCCTTGCTGCACAAGTGCATACTAGGTGGCAGGACGGCTGGAAGTTCCCAATATCGCTGTACGGCACGCAATAAAATTTGTATGTCACAAATATTAACGTCTGTCTAAAACGTATTGTATGTTACACATGGTAAAATGGTTTTAGTTTGCTCGGAGGATTGCTACACACGCTCTTACGGGCTCGTTTCGCGAACATAGAAAATCTCGTTTTAGCCACTTGTTTCATAAATAACTATTGTTAACTCATTTTTTCATTATCTCTGACCCTAATATACCTTCGGGCGAAATAGGGTTTAATCCAATTTTGGATATTCAATAAAAATACGGTACATGGTCTAATCTAATTTCATTAAAGCTAATTATTTGCTGATCACCATATAGACCGCCTTCAAGTTTCAGCCCTTGCCTGCACCACGTGACCCAACGATTCCCTCCCCCTGAGCAGTCGATTCTGTGAACACGCATTATTTCATTGCGCCATTTTAGGTTAATTTTGTGTGAACTTCTTAGCGATTTATATTTACAATACTCCAAGAAACAGATGTAATAACATGGATTCTCCAAACATTCTCATAGTCTCAAACGCAGATATCTTTGTGCTCAGACTCTGATTTTCAATATATTTGTTTGCAAGGATGTTATAAACCGAACAAGGCTTCCTTTGTTGAACTTATTCCTTCTGGATTGCATCAGTTTACAAATAAGTGAGTCGGCTTTGGTACAGTCAGTATCGTGCTGGCTTTCTGTGCGCAAGATTGAGAGTTCGATCCCGGACCAGGTCTACTACATTTATGTATGCAGGTTGATGTTATCTTTGTTCGCTCGTATCAACATTTTCTCTACGCTAAGGACCTGATCAAACTCTTCCGCGGCCGGCGGGTTATACGAGGAACTCTGTGTACCTCTGCTGTAGACTATTAATAAATGACTTGTTAATTTAAACGTATCTACAGTACAACATGAGACGCGTTGCTAGGCCTATAACTTCATAAAAAACGTTGTGCTAAAATTACATAAGCACTAATTCCATTAGGCAACATTCCAAAATACGGTTTGAAATAACGTTATAGGCTATAAAAGTCAGAAGTTCTTAAACCATTATCTCCTACATGGATATAATAGGCTCTTTAATATTAAATGAAGCAATATTTTTTATTAATATTATACGCTTTATCTTCTAATTTGGGTGTTTCACGCAAGAAATACGCTTCCCATATTACAAATAAAATTATTTAAATACCCACATCAACACAGGTGCAAACCCACACAAGAATACAGTACTCATGCCGAAGTTATAAAAGAAACCAGGACAAAAACCTGAATTCTAAGCCTAGCGAGTGTGGTTTCGGAAGTTGAAGTCTTCGGAGATTCCATTTTATATGCTTTTGAGAAACAGAAATGTTTCTCAAATCACTACTAATTTTGATCCACGCCGAAAATGAAGAACGATCTCTTAGCAACAAAATTCTTTGATGGCGTACAAGAATTTAGTAATATCTTGGCAACATGTACATAACTTATTTTTAAAAATGTATTTCTCTATGTGGGAAAAATTACTAAATGCTATTGACCGGCTTGAATCTGGAAATAACAGTTGGTTCGGTATGTTTTGAACAATTCTCTGGCAGAATATAGTGATGAGCGAGACCAGTCTTGGTCTTGCAGTCTTGGTCTTGGTCTTGCAGAAAATGCAAGACCGAGACCAAGACCAAGACCGCATCAGCGTTAGCAAGACCAATACCAAGACCGACCATGCAAGACCGAGACCAAGACCAAGACCAACCCTGCAAGACTCTGGCAAGAACAAGACCTAACTGCAAGACTCTTGCAGTCTTGCTATTTGAAATTTTTTATAAAGCTCCATTGTGTATGCAGCGAGCCAGCGACCGCTACTCAAAGGCGCCGCAGAGTCGCTAGCCGGGGTAGTCCCAAGGCTGGTAGGCCTATAATGTAGAGGTTGCCTCATCGTGCGGTAACCAATGAGAGCAGACCCGGTGCGTGATGCTGTACGTATCCAAAAACGAGCACACCATTTAAATAATACATGTGAAATCCGTATACAACCTCTCTCACCACAACGTTAAAACAAATTACTGCAATGAAAACTTACAAATAATCTGACGGATTTCCCTGAATTTCATTCCATACAGCTAGTTCCTTCAATTGGTGGGAGTTAAATTCACGATAAACACTCCATATTCATTTTTAAAATTTTTAATTGCAATAGTTCTCTAGTATTATGGTACGAAAGACAAACAGATGTAACAAAGGCCCTAAGCCATATATGAAATTTCATTTTGCGTACAATATAAATACTGACCACATAATTTATCAATAAAACTTAAAAATTATGCCATACAGTTATTTAATAACTAGTTTCTCTAACCTCTCACTGGGTTAAAAGAAAGCTA
Organism: Ectobius pallidus; assembly: GCA_964059195.1. Lineage (NCBI taxonomy): Eukaryota > Metazoa > Arthropoda > Insecta > Blattodea > Ectobiidae > Ectobius > Ectobius pallidus. The sequence goes on from CAXKWD010000006.1 coordinate 80,326,191, forward strand.
TGACTGAGGATTTATAACAATTCTTTATTACAACCAAATGGTCATACCATGATGAATGGAGTAATGATGGAGTGATATATGGCAGGGGAAACCGGAGCACCCCGAGAAAGCCTGCCCCGACCCCACTTTGTTGACCACAAATTCTACATCAGTGACCGGCATGTTCCGTGCTCTGTGACGTCATACTACAGAGCAACCGCGCTCTTTGCTCGGCAATATCTCCGTACTGAGCGTGGAGGAAGGGTTCAACTGGCCAGTGGCGGAACGACGCCTATGCATTGGCAGAGTGCGCTCCGATCTTCGTAGATAGTATGGGAATAGCACAATTACAATGCATTTGTACGAAAACAAAATAGTACAACTGTGATAAATCAATGTAACAGAACAGTTTTGTTTGTAATGAAATTTAATATAGGCCCTACTTACACTAATCTGAAATGCATCCAGGTGCGGATGCGTCAGGTTATTTAAATGAGGCTCCGAAACTACTATAAACATACAAATACATAAAACATAAGAATACTTTAAGGAGTACTGCAAAACTTTGTCTACTCGGAAACTGAAAAATGTTAAAGTATACAAAATACACAAAATATACAAATTAAACTATACACCTTTGTGAGCACTATGCCAAGTATAGGCCTATTCAGACTTTTGATACACACCCTTACTTTGTGTCACTATCGTGCCCAAGCTCAAGGCATTGTCGAGATTTTTTCCCTCTTTTCTCGCGCACTAATTTTGCAATATTAGGAGACATAGTCTGGCTAACACACAAACGAGAACATTTTTCATGTTCTGATCAGATAGGCGGTTTCCATGTTGTGGTTTGCAGATCTTCATACAAGAAAAGAACTATTCACATACATACGTCGATACAAATACCTAATACTCAACATTCTAGCAGCAAATATATTATGTAGTTGCCTGGGGAAATCTTCTATAAAATATAGATAGATCCTTTTTGTTTTGAAAGCAGTCTTTCATTTCAATATTCTTTTGCAAATCAATGACTTCTAGTTGCAATGACGTTGGAACAATGTCAACATCCACAGAAAATGGTGTCGCAAATATGCAAATATCGGATTGGTGTTTTGCAAAATCTTGAAATCTGTAATAAAATATCCTGATCCAGTTCTTCTAATATTTGTACATAATTATTAATGTCTGTAATTGAATGACATACTGTAGACAACTTTGGAAAAATGTGGCGTGTCTCCGAGGGTGACCTGACGTTTCCGTAAGTCTAGTATTAATCTGAATGCACTAAATTTACAATACATTTCACTGATTAACTGACCTCTGCACCCTTGCCATGGTTAATGCACGCAATTCAATGTACCATCACGGCTCACCTTAACCCTACTGCTGCACTGAACGCCACTGCGCTAGTGCGTATTAACAGGAATGCATCTCAACTGCTCGCTCTCTCAAGCTCTTGCGAGATGATCGGCTCTTACGTCACAACTGCAGCATCTGCCGGACACTGTTCTACATGGATCCATCGAGATCCGATCCCGGGTTCCAGCGGTGGAGGGCGAGCGGTCTATCCACTCAGCCATGGGGCGGCCTATGACTAAGGATTTGAAACTTTAAACAGTAGCCCCCGTAACTTAAAACACCTATTAACATGCTCAGTAGCCTATTTCATTAACAATGATATCCTTTTTTACACCTATCATTAATATTCATAGCCTACTCTCACATATAGAATCTTTCCTGTCTACTTGAACAATATATAACATAGCTATTCACCTCATTCCATTCTCCTTGCAGAAAATTTCAAAATAAATTGAAGTCTGAAAAAATTAGGTTGTACGCCCGGTATTCTTCACAATTATTCAATAAAACACAATTAAACCGTAGATTAATTAAAACAGGAACTTATTTGACGGGTATTTGCTAGTTATTACTTTACAGTTACGTATCTGATTGTACTGTAGCTATTCAGGCCTACATTTTGTTGATGATAGGTAGGACATCCAATGAAAACTTTTTTTTACTACTACAATTTTGTTATTGACACATAACGGTGGCGGTGTTTAACTTCTTGCTGCTGATCCACATTATGGATGCATATCGAATGGCGAAAAGATACTAAAAGTAGAAAGTGCCTGGTCTAAAAATATATTCTTGCATGAACAATAGTTATGACCCAATTAGTTGAAGGCCCGAAACTTGAAAGTAAGTAGAAAGTAATTTATGGGGGGTAGCGGAAATCTTTAAAGTGCAGAAATGATATTTTCACAATGTGTTATAAATTAGAACTAGGGTATATGAAAAGAGAAATATTATTTATTGCAGCCTATGGGTTTGGGTTACGAATGGACATTGTGTGATTTTCTATAGATTGCACAATTTCTAAAGCATCTGCTTCATTGCCGTTATGTTTTGTTACTATATTATACAGTTTTAAACAGGTCAGATAGAAGCTCTCTCATATGCGGAAATCTTTTAACATTTCATACACATCCTGTTAATATTACTTCCTGTCTCCACATCTGTTCAATTTGAAACTTTACAATATAATATTCATAATTTTACACTCTCAAATAGTGTATAGGATCTCGTGGATTTAGGGTTTAAAGTTCTGCAATAGGATAACAGAGAATATTTAAATTTACACTCAAAGTTTACTGTTCTAGTTTATATCAGAGATATTAGGGGAATACCAAGCAGGGTTTAGACCTGGAAGATCGACTACGGACCCGCTGTTCACAGTTAGACAGATTGGAGAAAAGTTTTGGGAGTATGGTATAGACATCTATGAGGTATTTGTAGACTTCAAACAAGCATACGACTGCATACTGAGACATAAATTATATGAAGCACTAATATCATTTAAAATCCCAACAAAATTGATAAGACTAATCAAAGGAACCATGACTAACACAGTAGCACAGGTAAAAATTCAATCAGAATATACGGAGCAAATTCAAATGTCAAATGGACTTAAACAAGGGGATGGGCTGGCCCCAATCCTTTTCAATTTGGCAATGGAATATACCTTTAGGAAACTGGAAATACACACAGATTCAACCTTAATGTACAAATCAGCTCAACTCATAGGATATGCAGATGATATCAATATATTAGGAAGATCACAAAAAGCAGTAGAAGAGGTATATAGGACATTAGAAGAGAAATCCAAGGAAATGGGCCTGCAGATAAACACTCAGAAAACTAAGATAGTAATACAAACCAGGAATCAGTTGCATAATAAGACTATTCAATTAAACAATACAGAAATAGAACGAGTGGATAGCTTTAAATACCTGGGATCAATAATAAGCACACAGAATGATGAGATGTTGGAAATAAAGGAAAGAATATTAATGGCTATTAAGGCATATTTCTCAATGAATCATATTTTTAAATCAAGACTTATACACAAGAATAATAAAATTCGTATATATAAAACAATGATCAGACCTATACTGTGCTATGGGTGTGAGACATGGACAATGTTGGATAAAGCCGAGGAAATGTTAGATTGTTTCGAGAGGAAAGTTTTAAGAAGGATTCACGGCCCAATCCAGGATAGGTCAGGATGGAGGACCAGATATAACACTGAAATATATGGCTTATACAAAGAGCTGAAAGTATCTGATTTTATTAAATTAAGACGACTGCAATGGGCAGGACATGTTGTAAGAATGGGAGAGGAGAGAATTCCGAAAAAAGCCATGACACACCAATTGCATGGAGTGAGAAGAGTTGGAAGACCAAGGGAAAGATGGGAGGATGAAGTTAGACGGGATGCTGATAAAATGCTTGGAATACGTGCATGGAAAACTAAAGCAAAGGACAGACAGTTCTGGAGGCGAAGAATAGAGGAGGCCAAGGCTCAAATTGGGCTGTAGCGCCATTGCAGAGAGAGAGTTATAAATTAGAACTAGGGTATATGAAATGAGAAATATTATTTATTGCAGCCTATGGGTTTGGGTTACGAATGGACATTGTGTGATTTTCTATAGATTGCACAATTTCTAAAGCATCTGCTTCATTGCCGTTATGTTTTGTTACTATATTATACAGTTTTAAACAGGTCAGATAGAAGCTCTCTCATATGCGGAAATCTTTTAACATTTCATACACATCCTGTTAATATTACTTCCTGTCTCCACATCTGTTCAATTTGAAACTTTACAATATAATATTCATAATTTTACACTCTCAAATAGTGTATAGGATCTCGTGGATTTAGGGTTTAAAGTTCTGCAATAGGATAACAGAGAATATTTAAATTTACACTCAAAGTTTACTGTTCTAGTTTATATCACCATGGACGTTTGGGCAAACAGCGTGACATCACATTACTGTTTACATGGTCAAAGCAACTAAAAGCAATTAGCTTTCGTTACTTTCGCAAGCAATAACACACATGTAATCGGTGTAACTTTAAATCATGTAAACGCCATCGATCACAGTAAGATGCATAAAAGGAAACTGCAAGACTCTTGCAACAAGACCAAGACCGAGTATGCAAGACCGAGACCAAGACCAAGACCACTGATGCAAGACCGAGACCAAGACCAAGACCAGGGTTACCTATGCAAGACCAAGACCAAGACTGAGAGTGCAATACCAAGACCAAGACCAAGACCGCCTTGGTCTTGGTCTTGGTCTTGCATTTGCTCATCACTAATGTCAACATTCACAAAATTCAGTGACAAATAAAATCAGGTAAACTGATGTAACAAAGTGCCAGTATGTTTTTGTTTAATCAGTTATGACTGCAATTATGATATGCAGAATATGTTTTTTTAATTGATTTCCAAGTTATGCTCCAGATTTATTCATTAAGCAGGGCTTACGGAAGAACAAAGGTCTAGTTTTTTTTAATCAGATTAAAATCTTCCAGTATCAGCTGAACTGTACAGATTTGTGATATCTTGACAAACGCACACTCACATAAAAATACAATGAAAGTCAAATTGGCCGGTTTCGGGATTTGAACCATGGATTTCAGAACGTGAGGCCAAGACGTTACCATCTCGGCCACCTGGGTCAGTTTAACGGTCTAGTTGGATAAGCGCATGTAAAGCAATAGTGTTTTTGGTCATAGCTAACTGTATTTTAATTTCCATGCCTTATAAGATCACAGTAAAACAATAGGCTATGTTGTCAAGATAACTGATTCGCATTTTTTTTATAAATTCTTTAGAATACGTATATTACCATAAAATAGGCACTAATTTGAGCATTACTCCGAAACAGGTCAACCGATTTTATCCCATATCAATAGACGTCTTCCTATGGACATTATAAATGTGTATACCAAGTTTCATAAAAATCCGGTAAAGCGTATTTGAGTTACCGCGTCTTTAAAATAGACACTAAATTGGGTTTTACTCCGGTACCGGTCTACCGATTTTGTCCAATATAAGTAGACGTCTTCCCATGTACATTATAAATGGGTGTACAAAGTTTCAGGAAAATTCAATAAAACATATTGGAGTTATCGCGACTTCTCATATATTAACATAAAAGGCACTAAATTGGGCATTACTCCGGTACCGGTGAACCGATTTGGTTCAATATCAATAGGGTTCTTCCCATGGACATTATAAATGTGTTTTCCTAGTTTCATGAAAATCCGAAATAGCGTATTTGAGTTATGGTGCGTACAGACGCAAGGACGGACAGACGGACAGACAGACAGACAGACAGACGGACAGACATTTTTTCGTCCCCCACACAATCTCATAAAGTACCATACTGGCACTTAATAATTATGTAGGAGGAGAAAGCTATTATAAATTCTGTCCTTTGTTGTTTTACTTGCTTTTCTACCAAGATTCAAACACACTACCCCTCGGAACGGAGATGAGCTGTTCATTCCACATTCCTCACCAGCTTTAGTCCATTAAAATTCCCTTCCAAACCACACACGCCGTTGCATAGAAGAAAATTGTTGTTTCTCGTCTGCGTAACCATCCATGTTTTACGAAGTATATAAGAGTCTCATATTTATTGTTTAGAGTTACAGGCAGATTTTTCAATCAGTGGTACATTTATTGAGAATATTATAGGAGAAAAATTCCTCCGACACTGAGACTTGAACCCAGGACCTTTGGCTATTCGCGCCAATGCTCCACCAACTGAGCTAAGCCGGAGTTCAATTCACAGCGCCAGATGGAACCTCTCTCCTATGACTAATTGCCCTAATGGTCACCTATGACTAATTGCCCTAATGGTTCCATCTGGCGCTGTGAATTGAACTCCGGCTTAGCTCAGTTGGTAGAGCATTGGCGCGAATAGCCAAAGGTCCTGGGTTCAAGTCCCAGTGTCGGAGGAATTTTTCTACTATAATATTATCAAGTAATGTCCACCAGAGACAATAATCTGCGGTTCATGAATGCTTATATATCTATCTTTATTGTTATATTGTAACGCCTGTCATGGATGAAGATATTCATAAATTCATAGCTTCTAGTGATTCTAGTGATAACATGTACCATCTGCAGAAGACAATTTACAAAACGAACAAACATCTAGTAAGAGCCCAACATTTATCATATCGAGAACTTATTTACAGTATGGACTCAAGTGATAATGATGCAGATGATTTGCAAGGGCACCAGTCCTCTCAAAATTCAGACGTCATTAACGCAACAAAGATTACCAGTCCGAGCTCTAGGCTAAAAATGCACCTGATGCGATGGTCATTTCCGGAGTTAAGAGGAATCAATAAACACATAAGCCGTGCTCATCCAGACGTACATACAACCAAGATATCAAATAAATACAACAGTAATAATAATTTTCAGAAAATTGCCAAAGATGCCATGAACAATACACCAGAAACTATAAAACAGATGAAAACTTTGCCACGCATTTCTATAACAGATTCTCTCCAACAATTTAAGGAAAATATCTTACAGTGGAAATCTAAATTCCTTAATGAGCTAAACTATGCGGAGTTTGACTCATTAGTAGAGAATTTCACAAAATTACTAAAGTCCAGTATTAATTGTTGGCCAGAGCCGAAACATCCAACTATACTAGTGTGCAAAATTAAAGCAACAAACTGATATTTCTCCTTCCTGTGTCTACTATATGAGATATTCATATAAAATGTAAAGCTATTTCCGTACAGTCGTGTTCTGAACTGAAGATGGCATCCTGTCATCTTAAAAACATGCAAACGATGACGTCAGTGCACCAATCAAAAGGGCAGTGCACTTATCAAAAGGGGCACTGCAGCATAGTGTTTGTTGCTTAGTTCAATATGAACGTTTGCTGTGTAAACATTTACTGCAGGTACAGGACCTCGGAGGATGTGCACTCAGATGCCACAGATTTCCCATATGGGGCCAGCGTTGTAAAAGATATTTTCAATTAATAGTTAATTCATCGTCTCTCAATAACCGCAATGGTTGGTATATGGTTATTTAACGACGGGATGTACTGCAACTTAGGCCTATGACCGTCGCCGGTTTGCAGGAGTTCTTTTACATGTCAGTAAATCTACTGACATGGACTTGTCTCATTTATGCTCACATAAATGCCATCAACCTGGTCTTGGATTGAACCCGCAACCTTGGGCACAGAAAGCCGACACGATACTAACTGCGCCACCCAGGCCGACCCAAATGCGCAATAATAATAATAATAATAATAACTTAATAATAATAATGAAGATGATAAGTGAAAAAGACAGTGTGTTATAATTAAGAGCTTGATTTTTTTACGTAAAATGGCTGATTTCGGTGTTAACTACCTTCTATTTCGGGAAATAGATTATTTTATTTTGTTGATAGCGTAAGGAAAATGCTGGATTGAAATTTTCATGTCCTTGGTCCATCGCTGCCTTCTTTTTCGTTTTGTGTATTCATCAACATCATTAAATTCTATTGAACTACAATCATACAGATCTTGTACATCTCTTTGACTCCTGAGTGGCACTAACTTACTGTCTGGCGGCGAGCTGAAGGCCGAGCTAGCGTTCCCCCACTACCTTATCATGCGCTTGCATTTACTGTCCCCCACTATGCCACCAGTTCGGCCTTCCGCTCACCACTAGACAGTACCTATCCTTCTTAGTCTCTAGCCTACGGTCTTGAGCCACTGGTGCTTTTAGTCGATCAAAGGAGGGCCTATAGTCGAAACTCCAATTGTACTCTGGCCCGCCCCGTCTGATTTTAAAGGGCAATATGGGTGAGACAAAAGGTCGTATATGATTTCGTGTACGAGAGTTATCCATAACTCGCCACTGCCCACACTAAATCTTAGCTAATTTAATACATTTTAGTTTAGCATTCAAGTAACTGTTGAACGGTGAATCGACACATTATGGACAACATGGAATAGGAGCTAAGACATGTCGTTGTTATTTACGCAGAAAAATGAACATATATATAATACAAGGCAGACATTCACAATCATAATACCAGTTGTCAAATGATTGAAATTCCACAGTATAGACTTAACAAAACCACAAAAAGTTATCGATATGTAGGCATTAAACTTTTTAATAAGCTACCACAAGTTGTAACCGACTTACCTTTTAAGTTATTTTCTAAGAGATTTCATTCATGGCTTGTCGTCAATCCATTTTATTCTATTTGTGAATTTAATGATTTTAATCCATCTGCTACTGTTATGTGATCGTACAAACTTTGCTGTATATTTTATGTAGTTGTTGTAATTTTAGCCCATTGACTTAGTCTATTCCAGTTGTAGCCTATAACTGTCTAATGGGAATAAAATTAATTGAAATGAATTGAATTAAGCGAAATATAGCCTGCTTCAGTATTTGAACGTAATTTTATCATGTTACCTGTCATTTAGATGTCTCTCAAATGTGCTATAAACTGCTCACATTGTTACATATAAAACTGAAATATTTCACGAAGATCCCGTATACATATATCCACACCTTCCAATAGGCAGCAGATCATGCTAATGTCAGTATATTTGTCGAAGAAATCAATAGTGTTCCTTCTACCCCCTATTCATACCATGCAAGCTGCTAAGGAAACTAAACTTCCAGTAAAAATACTCTCTTTTTTGCTGCTCTAAATTGTTAGCCACAGTCGGATATGTGAACTTGTGTCTGTTTCCCATTCAAACATGACTGATCTAGCCTCTTTTGAAATTCTATATGCTGGAGATTGAGACAGAACTTCTTTCTTCCAGCTGCAGGAATCAGCATAATGCTAGAAATATGGAATAATGTACAGTATCCATTGGATTTCGATGCAGTATTTGAATAAAAAGAGAAGAAATTGTGTGAGAGTTCGAATGAAAACGGAATAGATATGAGCAAAAAGTTTCCTACTTTTACTAGTAGCCTGCCTACCTATTTGAGACTCCATGTAAATTTTATTCTTATAGATATCATGGAGTAAATTATAATGCGAGATTGTTCTGAGAATATTGATTCACATATTTTGAAGGGAGCACCAAAAACTACGACAGAATTGTAAGGTACCGTATATTAAAAACCATAGGCACCCAGTTTCATGAAAAATCATTAGACCTACTTGAGCCTGCAGTGATAATGGTAAACAAGTGTAATTAAGTCTCCTGTGCGCTGAATAGTCTTTTTATATAATTGAACTCATGCGTATAAATAAAGAAAATATGGTAATAAACATTCTGTATAGGTCAACTGTATATTTCATTTTATAAATTTAATTTAAGAACATTAAGATTTATAATATTTCTAAAGAATATTCCACATTGTATCTACATTATCTTTGATATTATTTATATTAATCTTATGAAAGAAGATTTCAAATCAGACAATGAGGTTCTTTAAGTAGGCTAATAAGATTATTATAAATTGTAATTAGAAAAAAATACACAATAGTATAACGGTTACCTAAAAATCATAAGAAGAAATTAAATTTGAAACTCATTCTTCGGAGGAAAGTGAACGTATAGGAAACATCTAGAGGAAACATTTTCTGCTGCATGATGACAGGAATTGTGGCTTTTGGAAGAAGATCCAGGTAAAAGGTGACTTAAAGGATAAAATGACATTCTGGACACTCAAGGAGGAAGCCAATGGTAGAGAAATATGGATAGCTGAATTTAAGGACGAAGCCTTAGGTCATACAAGACACAAAAATTTAATAATAATAACAATAATAATCATAATAATACCGGTAGTAATAGGCCTAAAGTTTTAAATATAAACTCGTTCAAAATGGTAATTCATGTAAATCTATAAGTAAATAATTTTTTTCTACAGTCTTAAATGTAGCATACAATTAAGTTACTACTGTCAACTTGCAATTTTTAAATCCATTTTATATTTACTTTTACTTTTATTTCTTTATGTTCCTCATGCTTAATTATTTATGTCACTTAAATTATCTTTATTCCTTACTTTCACATTGGGAACTATCGTAACTTTCCTTCTTTTTATTTATTTGTGATATTGTAACAACAGTATATTATATATTGTTAACATAGCCATGAATATTGTAATTTGGTATACCTGTCGTGTTCAATCTTGATGAAATAAATAAATAAATAAATAAATAAATAAAATAATCATAAAACTTGAAGTCTTAATACTTCACACAGACAATGCATTGGCCCAACATTTGGCCAATATAAAATAGCAGAAGGCTGCTTTCCGCGTGAGTGCGTATGATTGAATGATGAGAATACGATAGTTCTATACAATGGGCGGGTCTTTTGACTATGAGAATGAGAATGACAGGATAATAGTGAGAGAAAGCAAGAGTGAAACATTAATAATGTATCAAAAGAAGCAGGAGAAAGCATACATACAAAGGGAAAGCAATTCCAATTATTAATAATCACGATATCGTCATAATATTCCAGAAGTTGAAATACAAGCTCCATTGAGTATCTCACTGAAACATTACCGGAACACAGGACAGCATATTATTACGAAGGTAGTTTATCAAGAGCACCATCATAAACTATTTATTTCTTTAACTATTTTAAATTCTGTACCATTCTAACTATTTTAACTTCTGTGAGACTTATAACCCAGATGTCATTGGGAAGAGGGAAATCTACAGATTGCATTTTAAACTAGGAGTCTTGAGAATTCCATGTGATCAGCACCTGCCAGAGCCTTCTCCGAAGGCAACCCAAACATGAACGAGAAAGTAAATATAAATGTAAATAATTTACAACTCACAATTACAATCCAGGATTCGCCTATGCGAATGGGAAAAATACCGAATAAAACACACTCAGATTGGTCGATCAAAGCATTCAAACACGCGACCTCAAGAGTATATAAGTTTATGATTTTATTGCCTTGGTAATTAATTAATACGTAATCAAAATTATTACGTTGCTTTCTTACATCTGATCTTCGTATTATACCTACTTTCTAGCCTCTGAATGTTGCCGTATAAATTCTTTGTATTTTAGCTTTTATTTTAGCTTATTTTCGCAGTTATTATAGATATGACATAATTGGTCTGTAAATTCACAGTCACTGCATCAATGTCTGTTTTGTCTAAATCTTGCATTATTTGGTAAATAACATGGGTAAGGTTGTAATTTTTATTCACATAATTAGATATTCGATTTTGGAAAAATATATTTCTTCTGGGGAATAATTTTATTTGGAAGATTAGATTAGATTAATGACGGGTAGTGTAAGCCCTTCGGCTTCACAACATTGTAACCTTAATAGATCTATTGTGAATAGGCCTACCCTATAACCTATTCTTGCAGTCACCACTTTAATTATTGCTTCTTAATACAGCTTATAATTTTCCTGGGTGATGTCCAGTCCTGAACTCGGGGATTTTTCGTTACTGAAAAATCCACTACCCGGCCGGGAATCGAACCCGGACCGCGAGAGTGGAAGGCAAGTATGCTTCCTATGCATCCATGGCGGCTGACATTTACTTGGGAAAGTGTGTGTGTGTGTGTATGTGTATATACACACAGTGAGAACAAGTTATAGAGAGGGACCATTGGTGCTCGGCAAGAGAACTTCACTTTGCAGTTGTTCATTTCATCGTTTGGTGTTTACTGTTTTGATAGAATGGAAAATCAAAGAAACTTAACTGCATTTAAGTTGCTAAATATTTAATAATTGCTATGGTCTCAATCCAGTACTGCTGTATAGGCCCCAGACATTGCATCCAACCCTTCCCCACTCTGAAACTGCGCTATGCTGCCATCTGACGACAGATCGCGGGACACTCGTACCCTCATGGCTAGTTGCTGTCTTGGCGGCAGCTTGAAAGGAAGTGAATATGTTGTTATATGTGTTTATGTTACAGTGAATATTAGTGAGTGAAATAAGTGGAACTTTTTGTGATAATACGGTACAAATCAGTAAGCAGAGCTTCTTCCATTTGGTATGTATTTTTTTGAAAGTTCAAGTGCTATAATATCATGGCATATACTCAACTAATACAGCTCTATATTCTACAACGGTTTTTTAAAGTTAGATGTTTTCGTGTTTCTATGAGATTTTATTATAAGTATATTGTATGATCTTGAAGCATTAACTTCCTTTAAAAATATTGATTTAACACTTTCGCAGTGGTTAAAGTATAAATTGCCAATTAGGTTAGGTTGGTGCAGTACATGGATATCGATCCAGCTTAACCTTCACAAGTAGTTTCTTAATTCACACTGTCGACAACAGTAGCGTACGTCATACCAGCAATTTATTATAATTGTTTATATTTTATTTTATTCCCAATTATATTTTTTTTTTTAAATTGCTAGAAATACTTCAGTCTTCTGTCTTTGTATTTCTTATGTGGCACGCCAGTGTTTTCGTTACTCATTAGTTACCGTTAACTCACAAGCGATTGCAACACGTATAATGTACGAATGTGAAAATTAAGAAATTCAGACTACCCATTATAAAAGTGTAGCATTACCGGTACTTCCGAGATGTCAAAAACAGGCTAGGTACACAATGTACAGTCTTCAATTGAGAGGGTCAGCGCAAGAGTGATCTAATCCAACAGGTAAAATTAGATATTACGCCATCTGAAGCACTTGAAGAATTGTTAGCACGTACAGCATCCTTCTAGTCTAACATGATCTTCATAATACTATACTATTAATTAAATTATTAGGCTACTTTCACATAAAGAACTATCACTTCCGTAAAGCAGGGCCCGAATTTTGATGACATGTCCTCTTTTAACTGGTACATCATGGACGTTGCCCACTAGTGCAGATATTCTGATTATGACTCTAGATTATAAAAATGGTAATTTTTGGGGGCATTTTTGAACATTTTTCCCTTTTTTAAGTTTTAGGTCATTTGTAAAATACAATGAAATTATTTGGTCATTTTTGGCCAGTTTACGGTATTTTTTTTCCTCATTTCATATTTTTAAGCAATTTAAAAAATATATATAAAATCATTTTGTAATGTTGTGTTGTTTCTTGCATCATATAGAGTTTTTGTGCATTTACTTACGTTGAATATAAATATATAAAAATAAAATAAAATAAATAAATAAACCTTAATATACAGTAGTTTTGAACTGGATACAGAAAAGGCTATGTTTGCTGTTTGCATTTAACGTATAAGCCTATATGGTAGTTTTGTAGATTCCGCCTATATACCACTAAAATATAAACAATAAGCTGAAGTTAATGAGAAAATGAAAAATATATAATTGAATACTATGAAATACTATAGGTTTATTAAGTTATTATAAAGTAAGTAAAATTAATACATCAATTAAATCTAAAATATTAAAATACCATTGAGCTCAATGAATATTAGTCAATTTAGAGAAAAAATTGTTTTTCTCTTAGTAAAACAATATTAAAAAATATAAAGATAATCTAGTCAATTGTTGGGTTAAAATATGGTTAGATTAAAATATAATCATATTAGAATTAAACATTCAAATAATTGTCATAAAATTTGCAAATGACTTGTTGACATATAAGTTCCGTCACATAAGCAAGTTAATCCTTTATACAATCCTCTTTTACTCCCCTCCTCCTGTATAAGGCGCAATTATCACTATTACAAGAAATAATCTGATAATGTTTTTCAAAACAAATGCAACATAAATAATTCCTCTTCCTAGTTAGGTTAGTGTAAATTTTGGATGAAGTACACTTGCTTCTTGCTTCTTTCTTCTTAGGTAATATGGTTATTGTTACTATAAATGTCAAAGTTGATTTAGTCAGTAAAAGATTAATTAGAGTCTGCTTAACAATTCTTCTTCTTGAAATAATAGTAGATCTTAATAGTAGAGCTTTATTTGTTTATTGTTGAATGAGATGCATTTCGACGAAACAAGGCGTCATCATCAGTCAGATCTAAAATGAATATATAAAAATCAAAAGAAGCTCAAATAAATTTAATATTATTGAAAACTATATGAATATGAAATGGTTAATGAATTATGTAATCTGGTAAAATTATTAGATTTAATATTTAATAATAAGATGTTTTATTAATTTATTGATAATAAACCATTGGATTTGTATAAGGATAGCTCATTAACTATAGAAATTGCAAACGAAAAAATAGAGTGATATAGAAAACCTATAAGTGTTTAATGGTAATATATTATATAACTTACCGATGCGTAGAAGAAGTCATGTTATGGTGAGTGCCTGGTTGCTACTAAATAATAAAGAGCTATTACGCTTATCTTGTTAGGTTGAAGTATAAGCCTATACCAATTAACTAATTACAAGTCTGTAATTGGATAACAACATAAAATAACGTAGAATAGACAAAAATCTGATGAATAAACTAGTATTTTCATATAAATTTTGCTGTAATATGCTGTTGGTACCGTCGCCGTGTGCTTTAAGGTTGGTTGGTTGTATGGTTATTTTACGACGGAGATGTACTGCAACTTAGGCCTATGACCGCCGCCGGTGTGCCAGAATATTGTCCTGCAGTAGTTCTTATACATTCCTGTAAATCTACAGATGGTCAGCCAATCAAATAAAAGAATTTTAACATGACTTTTCTGCTACTAGATTTTAATATAGCAAGTCCAAGAAGGACACTTCATCGTCATCTTCTGCAGAGATCGCCACGTAATATCTGCGCTGTAGTCAGGCCGTAGAACAGGCTAGCTTGGATATAATATAATAATAATCAAGTAGGTAACATAGTATATTTCATATAATACGTGAAGTCTCTAATTGTTTTACTTCCATAATACCGTCTGTAAGTTAGTCATGATCAGTGTAATTTTACTACTGTAGATTTTGTGTTGGCGAGCAATACCAATGGTGTTAATTTAGAAGAAATAAACCTAACATTTAAATAATCTGGTTTGTCCCCTGATTGAGTTTCATACTTGTAATTTATAGTGACCTGATATCCATCTTCTTGTATACCTAACTTACTGAGCTTAGCCGAGCGAGATTTGTTGCTTATATTGAATTAATACTCGTATAAGGCGTCCAGGAAGCAACAGTCTCATAAATAGTCGCCCAGGCCTAAACACATAAAAAAGTAGTAAGGATCTTATAAATTGTCGCCCATATCATGGACCCTGAACAAATTAATAGAAGCACTTAGTATCTTCATAAATTTGGCGCGTTTTTTTTTTAAAATAACCACAGAATTCAATCACATTGACCTGCCAAGCTACCGGCTGTTACAGATATCGGCCATATTTATTATTTACGTCAGGCCATATAAATTGCTAGGATTTTCCACAGTGTGAAGGTAAAGAGTAAAAAATTTTAATGTAGAACTTCCAGCTTTAGTGATCACTGATCACTAACTTTTCCTAAAATTACCACGTTTAAGGGTCTGTGTATTCGGTGCACCCGCAAGACATCAAAATGAATCTCTATAGCCTAATGTATCTACTAGGGAAAGGATAAAGTTGTTAATGTAACTTATTAATGAATAGCAGAGTTAAACATCACTTCCTCTGAATACATGAGGGCCTACAGTAGTTTATGGTCCATGCTTGTTCTTCCAAATGGAATGTGCGTTGGGATCCGTTTCACAAAGCTCCGCACTAAATCCCAACTCACTGAATAGGGTCAGCGAGAGAAACAAGGAATTTTGTTACACAAGCAACAGAGAATAGACACAAGTACTAGCGAGTATATTTGGATACTACAGATGACGTGAATGGAAGTTTTGATTATTTAATTAATGAAAGTAGATATATGTGGATGATTTCAAAAGAAAGTAATACATACTCTTTGCGTGTAAATGACTGTATGTCTAGGGGGAGCAGTTAGCAAGTTAATAGTCTTCAGTTTATGTGTGCATGCGACAGTCCCTTTCTATATGTCTACAGGCATGTAATAGGTAAAGAAAATAGCTTGTGACTATTAAGGTTGAGCATCGATGGCTCATATTTTCAAAACATCGATGTTTTCGTGTCGATGTTCGATGTTTTCTACATCGATGGAAAACAACCGATGTTTTTGCTGCATCGATGTTTCCCCGACATCCATGTTTTTAAATATTTACAGTACGGTACTTAAATAAGATTAATAGACGTACCTTGGTTCTAGGATTTAATTTTATTTACATCAGCCTAATTTCCCAAAACATTGACAGTTTCCATGGAAATACTTCAGTTTATTTATAAATTTTGCCTAATTTCCTGAAACCATCACTTTTTAAAAATGTGCATCGATGTTTTCAGGTCGATATTATTGTCACATGGATGGTTACCGCCGATTTTACCACCGATAGATATATAAGCATTCATGAACTACAGATTATTGTCTCTGTTGGACAATACATGAGAATATTATAGGAGAAAAATTCTTCCGACGGTGGGACTTAAACCCACGATCTTTGGCTATTCGCGCCAATGCTCTACCAACTGAACTAAGCCGGAGTTCAATTCACAGCGCCAGATGGAACCTCTCTCCTATGACTGATTGCCCTAATGGTGGGAGCCCGGTCACAAAAAAATCACTACTTAGTGTGCCTCACAGTACTGCATATGACATAACTTGTCTGTCTGTGAGGTATATTTGGATACTACAGATGACGTGAATGGAAGTTTTTATTATTTAATTAATGAAAGTAGATATATGTGGATGATTTCAAAAGAAAGTAATACATACTCTTTGCGTGTATGCGTGTTCATGAATGCTTATATATCTATCGATGGTAAAATCGGCAGTAACCATCCATCTGACAATAATATCGACCTGAAAACAACGATGTATATTCTTAAAAAAAAAAAGTAATGGTTGGCGAATAGCCAAAGGTCCTGGGATCAAGTCCCAGTGTCGGAGGAATTTTTCTCCTATAATATTCTTTACCATCGATGCTCATCCCTACGTGGCAAACTTCCGGCACTCAAAGAAGGTTACAGGTCTAAGTAGCATTACCAATTTAACGATATGTAACCATTAATAATTATCCAAGCTGTGTTATGATTTCGTCAAAAATGTAAACATTAGATTATCGCTTTGACATAGAACAAGGATGGATAACACTAGATTAACCTTTTATGAACTGAATGTGTACGCTTATATAAATAATCATCAAGTGAAACCATCAGTGAGTTTTAACTTTGAAATCAATAACAAAAATTTTAGTGGAATAGCTGCATTTCCATGAATTATAATCGTAACACAAAAATAATCACATTTTACATACAGCATTACTGCATTAATCTTATATCTCGATTTCAAAGCTATTTTTGTATGATGCATTTATATGTCAATAACAGTGAATAGGTTAAACTCAAATCTGATCAAATAAAAGGAACTCTGTATATATTGTGTTTGTAGTAGTAAACGAAACGAACGATGGAAATATGGAAAATGGAAATAGAGTTTGTGTTAGCATTCTTGCATGTTCGATGGCGACTCTATCTTTAAGTTTCCGTTACGTTCCTCTCCAAGTAAATGATTCTCCAAATCAATACTTTCCTTTTGGGGTGATTTTATTTTCATGATAGTACAAAATGCGGATTTAGCAATATGCATGTCTCACAATATACTGCTAGTTCCTGATGGTGTAACAATGCATATGAAAGGTAACATATTAGTGTTCTGAAATTTCGCACTGTGTGATGGTGGAAATGTAACAAAATTTAAGTGACAGCAGTGCAAACTGGAACATCCTGAGAAAACTGCTCTTGACTTCTTGTTCACCGTAAGTTCCATCTTAGAACACCAAGGCTAGGATCCGGAAGGGAGACGTGATTGTAACACACCTTAAGCATTGGCGGAAATTACAAAGTACTTATATCATTGTTGCTCTGTCTAAGAATGCACATGGGCAATTCCCCACGCACAACTCATTCATGAGGAACACGCTCCCTCGAGAGCGAATGGCCAAGTCAAATCTACACCTTCGCAATTCATTACAGTACGACAGCATCCTTGTCACTAAAGGGTGAACAGTTAAATTTCAAGAAGGAAATAATTTATGAAATAAATATTAATAGGCCTACTCGCAGACAGCTTTAGGACGATAATTTATGCGATATTCTAGATCCAGGATCATGGATTTTCACCCTTAGTAATTGAGTATTAAATAACAATGGCAGGGATCTAATAAATTTTTCTATAGGCAGGTTTCTTGTCCACCGCTGCGGCACAGGGATGCGTTTGCTTCTCTCACACAGCGGGCTCGGGTTCGATTCTTGATCGAGACAAGTTGTCTAGTGGTTTTTTGGGGCGTTTCCCTCATCTGTGAGACGAATGTCGGGTAACTGTAGGTCTTTGTAGTCTCCGGACATCTTGTGGCTTTCATTATGACCTATCCGCACCTTATTCTGCATGAGTGTGTGTGAGACCGGTGTAGTCTCGTCCTATGTGTTCGTATTCTCGGAGGTGTTCCCGGCATTGCGCTAATCACTCATCCAGGGAGGCCCTCAATGTTCTTGTCTGTTCAAGAAAGGACGAGTATATATGCGATCCAGAGGTGATTCCTCTGCCGACAAGTTGCGTTTCTGTAAGACTCGGACGGCGTGGGCCGCATAAACGTTCTTACAATGGGAGAGCTTAAACTATGAAAGGAAGAGAGAGAGAGCGAAAGGGATAGATAGGTAATAAGGCCTACCTATTTAAATGATCAATAGTTACAATCTAACTTATAGTTCTAAAGTAAAATAAAAATAGGTCAAGTTCTCCTTATGAGGCACTTTCTAGAGGGCTTTAGGGTTTTTGGAGGTTGAGGCTCCCTGACACCACATGAAGGGTAAGATTTGACAATCTATTATGTACAACTTCATTTACCTCCCGGATTGCTCCTGGCACTAATTTCTGTTAAAGGCTGAGTCGACCTCAGCGTAGCGGCGGGTCAGGAAGTGTTCATTCAAATCAATTCTTAGAGTGATAGGGGAAAAGGGAATAAGTAAAAATACCAGAGTTTCAGAAAAGACAAAAACAAATTACTTTGACAGCATTGTTACACTATTTAGATCAGCCCACTCAGATATTTTTACCTAGTAAAAGATAATGTGTAAAAATATGTGGTGGACTGAACTTAATATTGTAACAATGCTGTGAAGATCTTTTTTTTTTTTTTTTTTACTTTTCTAAAACTATGGTATTTTTACTTATTTGCTTTTTCCCTATCACTCTAGAATTTGAATAGCAAAATTGAGTACTTGGGTGCAACACGAGAGTTGGTGGTAAAATGCTATGTAGAGAAAAGGCACACATAGATTTGGAAATGTAGAATTCTTACAAGCACGAACTAAAATGCCTAAAAAATTACGTAGTAACTAGAAGGCACATATGTTTATTGCTGTAAACAAACATCTTGTGAAATGTAACGATTGAACAAAAAATATGGGCAGTTAAAAAAGTACAATTAACGCTATTATTGCATAGAAGACATATTGTGCAGACTTTATAGTAAAATTTTAACACTATTTATGTCTCAGATTCTGAGTGAATGTCTGAAATTTTATTTATAACACTATTGTTCACACATTTCACCACAGATCATTCAGCATTTTTTGGTTTTAGAAATTTACGCAATGACAATACATTTGCTATTTTAGCAGGATTTACTCCTGGTGCTGGTACATCATCACAACATTTCTTTCCCATAAATCAGGATTTTTTTTTATGTCCTTTAAATTTATTTTCTCTATCGGCGATGTTTTCTTCCGAAGAAGTCAGGGTCGGTCAAGAAACGTGGTTTCTAATGGTATGTGGCCGCGTACTGCTTCTACTAACAAATATACCGACTGGCATATAAGCATGAAGTTGTTTAAAGGATCTCCTGCCAACTACAGAAGAGATATAGAAATAATTTTTTATAGAGCCAATAGTCGAAGGTTTGAAGAATACTGTTCGTGCCATTTTAAGAAGACCTCGTCCCAAACCATCGCCTGTCTACAAAAGATATAATAGTATTGTTCCCTAATCCGAAAATCTGCACCAACACCGATACCGACAAAGAACAGGTGCTCTTGTAGTCGCGTGGGTATCCTCAGTGTTGCCGCTGTCATTCACCACTTCTCAAGTGAAGTAAACGTGCTGTGGTACGTATTTGGCAACATTGTACTGGGCTGCAGACAAGTGTGAATACGCCTAATTACCTTTCTATTCACTGATTGACAGGTCGAAGAGGATTAGGGTGGCACTCAATTAAATTCTATACATGTTCAGGACACACATTATTATAGATATTTTCATGGAAATTGTGCCAACTCAAAAAATTACGTGCATAAGTAAATAATATAGCATTATGTGTAGAATTGGTTTTCGTGTGGACTGCGCTTCGGCAAGATTAGCAAGCTCCTAGAGCAAAGGAATAGGTCTATTCATGAACGCGTCACACGGTTCGCTTATCATGGCAGCTGATCCACCTGCTCCTAGATGAGATGAACAGGAGCTTGAGATAGATTTGTTTAAGCAAATTAATATTGCTTCAAGCTCTGTTGGTGTTCCTAGAAGCGATGGACATACTGGAAATGTTAGCATCTGCTATGAAGTTATACAGTATATTACAATAGTATAGCAGGAGAGTGATAACCAGTTATTCTGCCGCCATTGTGTATTGTTTGGCAGACATAAACAAAGCCAGTAGGGGTTTCGTTAGGCCTACTCTAAATAATTACTAAACCCCAATTCGGTGTTCTACAATCGTATTCCTCTTTAACCACACTTTATTTGTGGGCTATGCAATATACTTCTAATCAAATATAACCATTTGCTCAATTATTTTTAAGTTCGCTTTGTTAAAGAGTAGTATTTAATTAACTCTTGCTAATTAATTAGTTTCATTTTTCCAGTGGTATAGTTGATATATGGTAGTTTTGTAGATTCCGCCTATATACCACTAAAATATAAACAATAAGCTGAAGTTAATGAGAAAATGAAAAAATATATAATTGAATACTATGAAATACTATGGGTTTATTAAGTTATTATAAAGTAAGTAAAATTAATACATCAATTAAATCTAAAATATTAAAATACCATTGAGCTCAATGAATATTAGTCAATTTAGAGAAAAAATTGTTTTTCTCTTAGTAAAACAATATTAAAAAAAATATATAAAGATAATCTAGTCAATTGTTGGGTTAAAATATGGTTAGATTAAAATATAATCATATTAGAATTAAACATTCAAATAATTGTCATAAAATTTGTAAATGACTTGTTGACATATAAGTTCCGTCACATAAGCAAGTTAATCCTTTATACAATCCTCTTTTGCTCCCCTCCTCCTGTATAAGGCGCAATTATCACTATTACAAGAAATAATCTGATAATGTCTTTCAAAACAAATGCAACATAAATAATTCCTCTTCCTAGTTAGGTTAGTGTAAATTTTGTACGAAGTACACTTGCTTCTTGCTTCTTTCTTCTTAGGTAATATGGTTATTGTTACTATAAATGTCAAAGTTGATTTAGTCAGTAAAAGCATAATGAATAGAATGAGAAAGTGTGATGACTTCGCCGCTAATACAATGGTAGGTATAGGGAGGGCGGCGGTTCACCGAAACACTGGCAGCACCTTCGTTTGCGTTTCAACTTCTCAATGCTGCGTCATGATAGTTTGGCATCTTATGATTAAACTCGCAATCTTTAATTAACCCTTGGTCCTATTTCTGTGAAATTTGTGCAGAGATAATCTGCACAACACAGTCCTTCTGATGGTTAAAACAGAGACTTAAAAAATGCGGACATAAATGTTTTTATTTCATTATATAAGCATCACCAATTACACAAAATTCATGGAGGGTGAAACGGAATTTGACTATCCGACAATTTTTTTCATTTTTGTGTCCCGTAAAAACTTCAAGCGAGAAAGTTTTAGGGAAATATTTCAACTTTATTTTAAATTCAGTACCACCTTTATATCTTGAATGGTTTACGAGTAATTGAGTGGTAATTATTCCGGGCGCTCAGCTCTCTGAATGATGTGAGACGATCGTGAAATGTTGAGGGTGAAGCAAATTTGACTATACGACATTTATTATTTTATTTTTGTGTCCAGAAAGAGATTAAGGGTGTAAGGTTTAGTGAAATATTTGGATCTTATTATAAATTGAGTACCACCTATATATCTATAATGGTTAACGAGTAATAGTAATTACTCTAAAGCTAAAGCTATCAGAATGGTATTGAGGTATTAGCAGGCATCTTTTCCATAAAATACCAGCAATAACGTAAAAAATTTTACATAATTTATTCGTGGTCTCAACAATAATACTATATTAACTGACTACTTGTACCCATACTGCAAGATTGACCCGCTGAGGAAAAGGACTGAATGAAGCTTTTTTCTAACTTAGTAAGTCTCACTACTTTTATTTATGCATTTATTGGATTATTTATTTATCATATTTTCCGTTCACTTATGTTAGTAATTTTTATGTATAATTATCATAGCAAATGTCTTATTAGTTTAATATCTTGTTCCTTTTTTTAATAATATAATTTAACAACATAAGACGTACATCAGTTACAGCGAACGTGAATGGTCGAGGGTTTGAGCAAATAGCGGGCTGTAGTTAAGGCAAGAGGATTTAATTTTTTTTATGAAAAAATCAGGGAAAATGCTTTGAAATATTGTGTGATATATGTAGAATGCGTTGCATCACAATTTTTGCGTATGTGCGTCTTTATCGAATGTTGAAACGCCAATTTTAAAGATCACGCGCCCTATTTTTGTAGTGCTGCTTATGAAATTTTCCGTGCCCTGCAATTCACAAATCATCCCTTAGTTTATATTATCTCTGTTCACATAATTTGTACACATATCTACACTTTTGACCGTGTTTCACCTACATAACTTACCCCATACAGCCAGGAGATAATTAATATTATTATAATTAATATTACTATTAATACAATAATAATACAAATTAATACTCAGTAATATTCTATACAATGTAATATTAATATTAATTTATAAAATATCCCTTAGCTGTTTTCTACCCTAATTATACGTTGTTATTTCTATACAAATGTACATTCTTTAACAAATTCTCATCAAATTATACTAACATACCATCTACCCTATTTTCTAGGCAACGAAATATTAGATCAAATCATCCCTTAGCTGTTTCATACCTATATTATATAATTGTTCATTGCTTGTGAACATCTTCGATTTTTTTCAAGATGTGGAACGAAATGTTACGGTCAAGCTTCTTGGAATCTGAGAAATTACTGTTACACACGGCCATGTTTATTTTTGGATATGAGATCTTCCAAGACGTGTAAAGCAGCCCGAAAATTGTCAGAAGTATCTAACAATTCAATTTAGATAAGGTGAGTCATTTTGAAATAGAATAATGTATTATTTTGTTTAATAATGTTTGCAATTTTTCCTATACCGCCCGTAGTAATCTTGCTCCCGCGAATCTCAAGCAGAGTAACTGCTACCTAGCGGCGGAACCAGTGAACTACCTCAGTCACCACACTTTCTACTCTATTCATTATGGTAAAAGATTAATTAGAGTCTGCTTAACAATTCTTCTTCTTGAAATAATAGTAGATCTAGTAGTATTTTAATGTAGTGAAGTTTTCTCAATAATCTTCAGCTTTATTTGTTTATTGTTGAATGAGATGCATTTCGACGAAACAAGGCGTCATCATCAGTCAGATCTAAAATGAATATATAAAAATCAAAAGAAGCTCAAATAAATTTAATATTATTGAAAACTATATGAATATGAAATGGTTAATGAATTATGTTACTCTATATGTAGATTTTCTGAATATATGTAATCTGGTAAAATTATTAGATTTAATATTTAATAATAAGATGTTTTATTAATTTATTGATAATAAACCATTGGATTTGTATAAGGATAGCTCATTAACTGTAGAAATTGCAAACGAAAAAATAGAGTGATATAGAAAACCTATAAGTGTTTAATGGTAATATATTATATAACTTACCGATGCGTAGAAGAAGTCATGTTATGGTGAGTGCCTGGTTGCTACTAAATAATAAAGAGCTATTACGCTTATCTTGTTAGGTTGAAGTATGTTTCAAAAAGTATATTGTGGTTTATTGTGTTCTCATTTAAGATGTTATTCTTATGTCTAACCCAACAATTATTATGTGTTATGTGTTATGTGTTATTCTTATGTTTAACCCAACAATTGACTAGATTATCTTTATTTTTTTTTAATATTGTTTTACTAAGAGAAAAACAATTTTTTCTCTAAATTGACTAATATTCATTGAGCTCAATGGTATTTTAATATTTTAGATTTAATTGATGTATTAATTTTACTTACTTTATAATAACTTAATAAACCCATAGTATTTCATAGTATTCAATTATATATTTTTTCATTTTCTCATTAACTTCAGCTTATTGTTTATATTTTAGTGGTATATAGGCGGAATCTACAAAACTACCATATAACTCTTGCTGAATTAAAGCCAGATCCGTAGACAGAGATAGCCCAGAGCACACCCTCAGCTCATACCCCGCAATTTTCTTTTCGGCAATACTCATAATAAAGGCATATTTTTCAGTTGAGTTCGCTTATTCGTCCATTAGCATTTTAAATGCAGAAGATATGAAGTTGCAAAGAATTTCTGACATAAGAAAAGCACTGAAAAATATATTTGCTTCGAAGATACTTAAGTGACAAGAATAGGAATGCCTTGGAGTATTGTTATAAATATAATAAAGCAGTAAGAAATTTTTGCATTTAGTTTAGCAGTTTGTGAATGTCCTAACAAGAGCTAACAGGCAAGATTAACCATGACTCGCTGAAGAGCATGAACAATCACATTATAATGGAAAAGATACGAGTACATTCAAGATAAATTCAACCTTTTGAAGGCAGGGGATTATTCGGATTTTCTAGAAGATTTTTTTATATATATAGGGCTATTGTAAGACATCACAATATTATTAGATTACAAAATGTTTGTACAGATATAAAAAATTACAAATAATGTCCTAAACAGGGCAGTAGACAACATTAAAGTAAATACAATATATTTTGCGTTTTGTGACTGCGCTTGTGGTTTGAGATAATTCCGTTGAAAGGTAGCAGAAGGGAAACAGCGCACTGCCAGATAGATTCTTTCGGATAACAACGAACTTTGTCCTGCATATAAAACCATGCACACTAAGGTACTAAGACACTCGCTTTGAAGTTGTCTTATCGCGGATTATGCAGTTCACATAATATATTTGTATTTAATTTGCACGAATACTGCCAAATTTATTGGAATATCGTAAGGGGGAATTTATTCCTTTTTTTATTTTGCTGATGTTAAAAAATAGAACAATGTAAATAAAACCCAGTGCCGTACTTACCAGGAGTGCCATTGAATAACGCACCCTCCGAATTTATTTTTAAAATTACTTTAATTTACTTTTTTTTTTTTAACTCACAAGTACATGGTCCTTCTCCGTCGACTTTACTTTTCTGCGAACGACGTCACAAGTCGGTCGAATTCCAAAGCTTGCACTATTTCTCATTCCATAATATTGAGAATATTGCCAAAGCGTTTAAGCGCTACTGCAGCAAGGATGATCGGAGACAGTTTTCAACACGGGGGAAAAAAGAAACTCGCCTGAACAATTCCACGCAGGAGTACATAGCCTGAACATATTCTCAGTGCTGTGTCAACATCAGGGAATGGTACCTGTAGATCGTCTGTGGCCTTCGATATTTACGAGGCGCGTCCATAAAGTAAGTTTCCCTGGGGCCGTTTACAGAATGAAAACAATTTCTCGGAAATATTCATTGCAACAGATACAGCAAGTATTCAGCTATTTTTCAAATATTCGCCACAGGAATTGAAACATATGTCTTACCGTGACACCAACTTTTGAATACCTGTGTCGAAGAAGTGTGCCGCCTGGGATTTAAACCACCGTGTGTGACAACCACCTTCGCCTCTCTGTGCAGAAGTTATGTTGTATAAAATAACGTGTTTTTATTGTGTTCTCTGGCAGCATGTGACGAGCACATGCACGTTGATACATTTCCAGATAACTATATGACATTATATCAGATAAAGTCGCATCCTCGTATTAATAGCAAGCATTTTATAAGATAAACGATAATGATTCGTCTATATCCAAGGAATTGCTAAATGTTATTGGCCAATATCAAACACGCGGCGTATGAATGGAATAGTCAGATTAATAAAGATACTTTCTTTCTTTCTTTCTCGTAGTTTTACCTCTCCCTTTTAGGATTGAAGCGACCCAAGCCGCCCGGGCCTAATAAAGATAAAAACCTCTTAATTTAACCTATCGACTACTTTGGTTCGAGGTATTTTGCCTTGTGTCAAGCTGCTTTGATCTGAGTGGCGTGTCATTTAACATCCGATATAATTTTGTCTTGTTAATGGCTTCTTATCTGAGAGAATTGGTAAAATAGAGAAGGCAAAGGCAATCATGTGAAAGCGCGAAGCTAAGTTGGCGCGCAATTACAATTCAACGATGCGGAATAACCACGGCCATAATCAACAATTCCAGAGATTCCAAGTGATTAGATGTATCCAACTGCTTCTCATGTTTGAAATTTAATTAATTACGTTGTAGACCTACATCTGATTCAAAGCGGATTGTTTCGAATTGGTAATCTAATGATACAGCTATGGTTAATATATTTGAAATGTATTAGTGAATTTTGAAAATAATTCATGGTAAAAATTGAACCGGCCTACCGATGGTGGTCTATGTGGCAGGTTTGTAGGTGGTAAGCCCTGAAGTTCCTAAAAACGTAACCGGTAAATATTAAATATATCTGACTTCAGTCGAAGTATTGAAACACAATATTCTGTAACATATAAAATAACATGGCAAATACCTTACTCCTATAGCTTCCTAAAAAGTTCATATAGATTGTATTTATCAGATTCTTTGTGTGTTTTAAATTTATTTTCTTACCAGCAATATAGGCCTATCTATACAAGTAAAGTCATAGCAACTATCCTTTTCTCTCAAAGTAAGGCGATGGTACCATAATACGAGTTGTTGTCGTATGTTGTCTGTCACGGGATAATGTGGCATCTTTAGTATATGGAGACATAATTTAGTTCCATTTTGATGTACGGTTATGCAAATGGAGGCGGTAGTAATTTAGTTGTGAGTCATCCGCCGTGTAGAATGAATTTTACAAGATGTCAGCAGCATTCTTAGATCAAAATAGTCACTATCTGAGGGAGAAATGCCAGAGAATACCACAAAAACTTATGGAAGGCCTGGGGAATAATGCCCATCCGAACCGAACTTTAAGCTATCGTGGAGTATGTGTGCTTTCATGTTTCCAACTACCGCAATACATTAGAATGGCACGATGCAGTCGCGTATGGATGTTTATGGGTGTCTGTTTCTTTCACTAACCTACATTTAGTAGGCTACGTATAATCTGCATTATACATACATTTCATATCCTGCCCTTTTATTTGTATATTTCAACATTTAAAAATGTCCCACTGATCCAAAAGAGAAAATAGCTGTCATGATTATTCCCCTTCCCTCGTATGTATAGTACATATAGACCTATATATGTATATGTGTATATGTGTATGGCAGTGTTAAGGATATGAGATCTTTCACTCCACCAGAATAGCTAGGAATGCTACAGGCAAATTACTAGTACAAAAATGAAAGAAATTGCAATATTTAACATGAAACATGTAGGCCTAATAAAATTTAAACATTGACCAATATTCTGCTAGTTTTACTTTCTCGCATATATATAGTATAGAGAAAGTGTTGTGACCGTGACAAAAAATTAAAAAAAGAAAAGAGAAAATACCGGGAAAACATGTTTTACGATGCCCAGAAGCCGAAAGAAATGCTTTCGGAACGTCTCTCTATACGTCTCTTTGTGCATGCACATTGCGGGTACACAGGGTAAACATTACATCGTATTTACTTCTAATTTTGGATTGTGATTTGAATTTATTGTGGTTTGGTTTACAATTTGGTATCTATTATTAAAATATTAAGGGGGTTTCTCATGAAAAGTTTTTGTCTAAGGACTTCATTCACTCTATGAATAATAAAATAGCTATATTAATTTTTGTAAAAAAAAACTGATCCTGCTATAATCATAGATTCTACAAGAAACAGAAGGAAATAGAGAACGGTTATTTTAAACAGAACTGTAGAATGCATTCGAGCTGAAGTTAATATTATCGGCAGCCTTTTTAGTACTACCAATGTGAAAAATGTAGGCCTATGTTTCTCATGTTTCTCTCCTGTACTATCGAGACCCGATAAATACCTTACGGAAGCTCCATGCATTCTCGGGACGGTCACTCTATTTACCAGTTGTGAGTTTCGGCAATTTTCTGAAGTAAAGCTATGTTTTATTTTTATTTATTTATTTAACAAAAGGTCCCAACGAGCCAATTGCTCACAATAATAGATACCAAATTGTATGTTAATTGTGTTACCGATAATGCAGTAAGTTAAGGAACTTCATGACTTACTACTTACCACTCTGCCACGTATAACCGGTACGCCGTAGTTCAGAAATAGGTCTACTTTCAATGAAATTTAAAATCATCGACGCCAATAAAGCACATTGTAAGTTCCCTTTATATATACCTATAATAGCCTATATGAGATATATTTACTTTTGGGCCGAATCTTTAGAAATCTATAAAATAGACACTCTTGGGCAGAATAATGTAAAAATAGGCAGTCAAATAAGCATTTTTAGGCACTATAAAACTATGCTCATTAGACCCAAATCACGTTGCATAGACCTATAATATTTAATTGACATTTTTTTTTTTCATTTTTCATTTTTTTTTTAATAGGACAAAATGCTCATTTGCATGAACATTCAAAAACTAGTTATGGCATCAGCATTATAGGCTGCTGAATATTGTGAGAAAAAATTCGCTGATTGAGAAAATCTTTAGTGGGCCTATCTTTGACCCATGAATAATGGTACGGTTAGAATACTTGAAGCTGACAAGCGTCCATCACGTAATTTTATCTGAGATGGATATTGGAAGCAAGTCTTTATGGTAGCTAGGCCCATATTAATTATCCTTGTCTCTTCCAAATGCTATTATTGTTAATGGCAATGTAATGTATTTCCTGTGGCCGAGAATATTATCCATAACTCCGTTTAAGCTATTTCAAGACCATCTAATTTATTTTTCTAAGTAGCCTACGAGCTATCTCCTTCAGACAAGACTGCTCATAAAACAGCACGCCACAAATGTAAAGAGAAAAACATCTACGACTAATAAATTCGAAATGAACTTTCGTAAGTAGCCTAGTTCTACAGAAGGTTAAACATAAAATTATTACCCTTTGAATCTAGAAAATGGTTCTACGTCGCTCTGCTTTGATCGTATTCCCCTGTGGCAAGATGTTTTATACTCTGATGGTACATTTTGCATATCATCTCTAAAAATGTGTATTAACCTAAGAGCATTTTTATATTTACTGAGAGGCCTTCCCCTCTTGGGATTTCTGTAAATAACTTTAAAAGCGGTCTCCCAGCCCTCCCTTACCTTATATCTCAGTAGAATGCATACCTATCTGCTTTTTAGATTGATGTGTTCTTGCAGAGAAGCGTTTCTTCATTGAAAACATCAAGGATTTGTTTCTTTCATACACTTCCTATAGGCCTACATGTATCCCTCAGTATAAAAGTTCTTAGATTCAATGCAAATTTCGGCTGATGGTGATGTTATTTTAGATTGCCTCTGATACTCATTCTAAAAGTTGAATACCTCACGTCTTCCTTATAAGGATATGTGCAGAAACGAATATATCTAATGACAGGAGTTCATTTTTTACGTATCGTCGGGTTATTTTAATTATGGAATAAGCCTGACTATTTTAACTTATTACAGTTGTCAATTCGTCATTATACCTTTCTTCTTGTAAACTGTATTATATTTGTGTTAGCACGAATTTATGGTATGGCATTGAAGATGAAAGTTTAGAGGAAGACCAAACTGTTACGGTAAAAAACATCTATATAACTTACATGGTGTTAGAGGTTTGGGTGTTATAATTTTGGCTGGTATCACAGACTATCTAAAGCAACAGAAACTTTAATTCATTAATAAACTTTAGAAATCTTAAAATCCTGACTGCGGGCCTCTCCCGTCCTACCACGTGGCTTGTGGTCATTTGGTTGCTGGTGGTGTGCTGCACATCTTGGTGATCTTATAGTATACCGTGACCCTACCAGGACCGGGGGAGTGGTGCACGTCATAAATATTGAGGGACCCTGAAGGCATGGCGCAATTGGTTTGGCTTCAGGTACTTGCTGGATGTAGGGGAGTTCCGTAGGGACTCGCGGTGGAATCTGTTCCAGGGTGCTTTTTGGCATCCCAATCGTCCCATTACCAGGGGTTGTCCCAATGGGCCCGGAATTGTGGCCTACGGGCTTAGGGTCTTCCCTAACCAGCCTCTTCCCCCTGCGTGGGGTTCCATACATATATACATACATTCCAGTGGAAGCCAGCTTCGTCCAGTGGTGAAGTTTGTGAAAGAAGTGCACGCAATTCACTGTGTGACGTCAGGCAAGATCACTCCGCTGCCGCAGTACTAATGCTCCTTTCTTTCCCCCTTGTTCAATGGTACCCGCATTTCACAAACTCCTCGCAGAAGACTACCCGCATGAAGAAGAATTGACTGCAGTGACGTCAAAGAGCCACCTTCTGTCCTCACCTGCTGTATACTGTTGCATTCGACAATACGAATCAGTGTGTGCAGCGAGTATTTGATTTGATTCACATGGAGATCCTGTGGTACTAATTCTAACTATTACCGGTACTATTTTAACTACGTTGTTAAGTCTGACGCAATACTAGATAAACCAGGAGTGATCTACTTCTGCAACATTACTTACAGATTTCCTTTCCAAGTCCCACGTGGATAAGGTCACATTGGATCTACTTCATTTCCACTTCTCTGACCCTACGCTCGGAAGGCTTGCCATAGGCTATAACCACAAGGGAATTTGGAATTTCACAATCACATTTTCCGGCATATCTATGTTATTTTGAAGAAAGAAAAAAAAAACGGAGAGATATATCCTGGGGCCTTATTTATATTTAAAAAGTCATAACTTTTCGTTTGTATCTGTGTTATGTTTGCGCATCGTATTCGTATGGGAACTCAAAATAAATCAGTTAAGATAACACATGCAGTGCATTGTTGCGTTAGATTGAGTTATGACTTATGATGTATGATAAAGAACTTTTTATTCACCGTATTGCACTGCTCGATGGAACTTACTTTCTAGGAATAAATTGTATAGACATGTTTTGATGTGTTTGATGAGAAGTAACTTCACGAACAGAAATGTTTAATGATATTTAGATTTTTGTACGACCATCGCAAGTGAAAAAATGAGATATTAAATCGATGTCTAGCTTTTACGTACGTTAGACCTATATGACATTTTATACTGTGTAGTGATGTAGGTGGAAGTTTGTTTTTATTATATAAAGTCCACCTTTGCTCAGTATGTAAGAAACTTTAGACACCAAACCCATTTTGAAAGCATAACTTATCCTATGACAATTTACCTCATATACGAGTATAAGCAGCATAAGCTACTAGTCTAGAAACATATAAAAAAAAACTTGTGTACATATGATACAAGAGTCATCGGCATATTAAAAATTCTTAACACAGTTAAAATATGTTTAAAGTCCATAAAAATGCAAATCTTATATGAAAAGCAGATGCCATCTTCTTACGACGCGTTTTGACGTTAATTCGTCATCTTCAGATAGTACGTATATTATATTTGTGTAGACTACATGTTTCTCCTTGTGTTGTTGGACGTGTAGCCTACTGGTCGCCAAAACTAGCGAAGCTGGGTATTTCAGTAAGTTTCATTGTGTAGCCTGTTTAGGTTGTATTTTACATTGCTAGTCCGCAGCCGTCATCTATTATTAATTATTATTAATTATAAAGTAATCAAATGTGTGCTACTATGAGAATCGGGACTTAGAAATCAAATATCGCGGAAGATCTCAGGTCTCTAAACCTCCGGCTGTCACACAACCATATTGTTTTAGAAGCAGGATATGCGGAAATGGAAGTTCCATTAGGTCGTAAACGACTCCTAGTGATCCCGTGATTCTCATCGGATTTGTTTCCGGGATGCACCAGGCTCCCACCTAAATTTAAAGCTAAGGTCGACACACACACCTAGTCCTGAACCGGGCAAAGGAATGTTTTCACCACTGAAACATACCCAACCCGGCCGGGAATCAAACCAGGAACGCTTAGGTGGAAGGCACTAGCGCTACGCTAACGATTGACCCACGGCTGCGGACTCCTCCGTGGCGTGACATCCCCGAAGGGACAAGGCCTACCACCCGACCGCCGCGTCATCTACCCATAGGCAGATGGCAGGATTGGGGGGCATGTGGTCAGCATGCTGACACCCACGGCCGTTAATGGTGGTTTCCATGACCAACAATTATCATATTATGGTCCTTTATTTTTAATAAATTGTTAGTAGATGTGTGTCGAACTCAGAACCCCTGAAATCGAGATGGTGCAGGCCATATTGCATTTGTTACGGCATGTGTCTTGGTTTTCTCCTACCTAATAAGATAGTTTGGTTTGAGTTTGTTTTGAAGCTGCGGATAATTCAATTTATTAGAGACACTCGTGACACAATGAAAAGGTTAACCGGGTTAATATCACTCTTTTGCAAAGGTAATATTTGTTTTTGTATGTCTGTCTGAGCGTTGTTGTTGAAGATATTCAGCTATATATTTACTCAATTTTAAAAATTTTGGTAATCCACGTGCTTCATTTAACTCCAGGGGGAAATGTGTCCTGCAGGCTATGTTTTGGATTCCTCTGGTCTAAAGAACAATGTTAGTCACCAATTCCAAGATGTTTCGTGGTAAATCCCACATCCACATCCTCCTGGATGATGAAAGTCTTACGTAAAGGAAATACTGTGGAGTTTTTGGGGCGACTAAATATTAACATGGGGGCAGAGATAAATGTGGCCTGGAAATGATGAGGCGCGGATATTGTAGAGAGAGGTGCTTGAGCGATGATGGGACCGGAGATGAAATGAATGCTGCCGGCCACAGCTCCGACACGAAAATTGAAAGCTCAAACCAACGTGTATAGGCTAATAGCGGTGATCACATACACCGCGCGTTCAAATAACGTTTATCACTATAATCACCTGAAAGATATTTCACTGCTCGTATGTTTTGATCACAATGATTTATTCCACATGAGATCCATGGTAATTAGTCGAGCTAAATTTTCAGAAGGCACAATCCTTTCTGTTTCAACAAAGATGGAAGTACGAAAATGATAATTCAATTTCATTGTGAAATAACTATTTTCTTTCTACTTCAGATGGCTAAATCGACGTGATGAGAAGAATCTGGAGTATTCCACGTGCGTAGGTCTAATCCTAAAAATAAGAATAACATTTAATTCCTACCATGAAATATGAATAAAATTAGAAGGTGTGATTTTAATGGTTGCGTATTAATTTGATTTCGAGTTTTGAATATAAATATGTGTTTTAAGGTCTGCACTAAAAAATATCACAGATGAAGAGTTGGTGCGTATGTTTCAGTCTTCTGCGTGTTTATTTGTGAATAAGAAACCGGGTACAACTTAAAAAAAATTAAAACGAAATATTATATCTACCTGTATGTATATTCCGTGAACGTGATACGAAGCAGTAAATGACTTCAAATTACCTTCACTAAAACTTTAAGTGAAAAAGAAAGTTATGGTATCTATGATTGCTAGTGGTAAAAGGGAGATTTTATTTTGCGAGTAGGAATATTTATGAAACGAGCACATATAAATGCCATCGGCCTGGGCCGGGATCGAACCCGCAACCTGGGCACAGAAAGCCAGCGCGAAACCAACGTGGGTACAATGATGCGAAAGAAAACATAATAATGAAGTCAGGTAAACTGATATAACAAAGTGCCAGATGGAGTTAATGAGCCATATTTCACATGTTTCTGATATTCATGACAGATTTTATACCATTAGGCCTAATACAGTTATATAGCCGTATGTAAAACATAATTGTTTATTACTAATAGTTTGCCATATTTAATTATTATAATAATACGTTTAGTAAGCAATTCATTAGCAGTATTGTAAATACCATTCACAAATTAAAAATCACAATAACTACCATCTTATGGGTTTAATAAAAACTGACAAATATTTATCATTAACGTGTGTTTACTTACCATGAGTTTCTGAAGGTATAACATTTTCCCTGTGGATTACAGATATCCATTTAAGCCATCTGGATTCATTTTGGGAAATTTAAACACTTGGACAGAATATTAACGTTAACGTTAGCAATATTAGGCCTATTGCTATAGCACAGACAGGAACACAACACTTAATAGGCATTTTCTATATTCCTATATAAAAAGGCAATTTTCATCCAGCATAATGTATTGGCTGACATGAATTTGGGCTGTTGTGATTGATGAGTATATGACGTCTCAACTGGGCTGGGAGGCCATAGTTATGGCTAGTAACGCGGCTTTGTTGAAGTATAGTGATGATTTGCTATTTAAAGCATGTGACCTTTAATTAGTCGTTACTTCGGTACCAGCCAACTCATTTGGTCCATTATGATTTCTCCCCGTGGACTTTATAAATACGTATACTAAATTTCATTAAAATCCGATAAAGCGTATTCGAGTTATCGGGCGTACAGACTCACGGACGGACAGACAGACAATTCCCGTCCACCATCAATCTCATAAAGTACTATACTGGCACTTACTAAATTATAATAACCTGTTTCCCCTGTCGTCTTTGCTCGTCATACCACAACAATGTTGATAAACGTTATTAAATATTTAATTATGGATGTACGATACCTCTAAAGATGGCATTCCTGTCCTGTGATATTCATATCCTTTCCGCTATGGAAAGTCCATACCTCAAATCTGTTATATTAAATTTATATCGATAACACTGTTACATTTCGGCTTGACCGTCCATGATATCAGAATAAGGGGAATGGGATGTATAAGCTAATAATCTGGTTACCAGAAAGGATGAACCATCCTATTTCCCTCGTGTAAACTTAATGACGAAATTTAGTCTACTTGTTACAGCTATATCAATAATAATGAAATTTTCACTGCTGCTAATAAATATCGCCTCATATCCAATTTCAACAGCCTTAGTAAATTTATAATTAATAAGTAATTTCTGAGTTCTATTAGACCCCTCCTACATCACAAATTTGCAGATGTCTTAAAATCCACATACATAATATAGGCCAATGCTACAACCAATTCAGGGCACGAAAATGATTTCCAAATGAAGTTTTAAACAAATCTCCGTTCTTTAGAACCTTGGAATTTTCCCTGGACAAGTTTGAAATTACTACTGTAGAGGATAAAGTAAATTGAATTTAGATATCCTTCTTATTTTCTTTTGAATCTTTACCCCTACATTATCGGCACGTGACAAATCGACTTAAAAAAAAACAATGCATAGGCCTACTTCAATACTTTAGTAAAAGATTACACACAATGGAAAAATTACGCTTCATCAATGTTGACTACATAACACTTTATTGCCATTAACTGTATATATGCCTACTATGAGACTAATAAAAATGTTATATAATCTAAAATATAGGTCTAATTTTCTTCATATAGCCTATCTGTATAATTGCTATTACAATTTTTTCTATTAAAGAATGGGAATCGTTATTGATTCAGTTTGACAACAAACATCAAATAGGCTACTTCTGCCACTTATCTAGTTTCGGCCATTAATTTCTCTTCTGCGATATAATGTTATTTGTAACCATTTTAGCATATATATTAAACGTAATTTCTCTCATAACAACAGTGCTTTAGTTGGGCCGGTACGCACCGGTACTGCGTACCGGTATAAAATTATTTTCCTTCTACCATACCGGGAAAAATATGTGCTCTGGTACGCCGTACTGGCAGTACAGGAACGATATTGCCCTAAAATAGTTATTAAATGTCTAATTTAATACCAATGTGTATTTGTTAAAAATGAAAAACACTATAAAATTCGCCACAGATATGCGTTCTAATCTTCACCTTCGTGCGCATTTCTACAGTTACTTTCTCCTTAGATTACATGTTGGCCAGCCACCTTGTTTTCATAAAATGTGTGTGACCACCATTAGACGTTTTTGATCCTGCTGCATACGTCAGATCATGGCTACAAGGAGGCAATAGGTCAGCAGAAGAAACTGCATGCAGAAAATGTCGACCTAAGGATGACGTTCAGTATGAGGCGATATGGAAAATTTTGAAGTAAGGTGAGTACCCCCAAAAAATATTTTCCAACTAAAGCACTGCATAACAACGAATGAATAATGACCATTTACATATGTTTTATAAGATTGTTTTTGTAATTATGAATTGTTCTCTCTAATGAGTAGAAAGTTGTTGACGACATAGATGTTGGGAGGTAGAACTTCTCCTTCCACGAATGTGTGTCTAATGGATTTGATGAAAGAAAAGTTCTGCTTAAATGTTTATTTTAGTAAACTGCTACTTTGTGAAAGTATGGGGCATATTCCGACACGCCCATACCAAAACATAAACATCCTTAGAGCTCCGTTACCTATTTTATAAAATGTTTCCATCGTCGGTGTTAAAAATGTTTCGAAATATGATGGAATTGAATAAATGAATTGAGATACACAGATGACCGAGCAGTCTGGCCTTACATTATCCGTGGATATATATATATATATATATCTATATATATATAGATATATATATATAGTCAAACCTCCTTACAACGATATTTGCGGGCCCTAGCAAATCATATTGTTATGCAAGAGTTATTGTTATATAGAGGGATATCTTAAGAAAACTGCATGCAAAACAAAACTAATTATATACTTACACAGCCTAATGGAAAAATATATTTAACATATACTGTAACAAACACAACAAGACAGAAGATGAAAGACTGAACAATCACATTGGTCAGTGACTTTGTACTCCACCCTCTATTGAGAAGAAAATTTCTCTTCCGGAATTCCTGAAGGTGGCTTAAAGATTCGCACCAGCTAGGAAGAACACTAATCTGCTACCTACTACCGCTAAGTTGCTGGTAGGCTATAGAATGGCAATTTCACTTCAAAATATGTATCGTTATAAACGGATGCTCACACAATATCGTAGTCGCTATAACGAGGGACAAATAACGTTATCAAGATAGAAAGTTTGCCAGGACCGTAGAAAAATATCGCTTAATGCGGGTTTATCGTTATATCGGCCTTCGTTATATGGAGGTACGACTGTATAGCCTGTGTAAACATCAGTATAACGAGTTTTCTATCGAACTCCGTGGATTTTTTTATTACCATAACGTTTTCTTCCTAGAAATGAGGCCTGCCTGTGTGCATTAATGGATTAAAATGTTCGTCTCATTTAGTATTCTTAAATAAAGTGTTTTATTACGCATAGGCCTATGACATTTCACTAGTATATTAGAGTATTTGACCAAAAGTAGGGGAGACCGGACTTGGTTGTCACACTTTTCAATCAAACATATTTTTTTAATATTCCTATCGGTTTTTTTATTTATCTAATTATCATATCAGTTCTTTCAACTCTTTGGCTTATTGAAAAAGAAAGTTCAAAACAAACATTGAAATAGAAAGTATTTAAATTTAATCTTAAAAAAAAAAGTAAAATGTGACAACCAACCCCAGCTTAGGGTTGGTTGTCACAGTCATTGGGGTTGGTTGTCACATTTCAAAAAAATAACTGGAATAAAAATGTTGTAAGTTCAACTGTGTGGTATTTAATACTCAGGAAAGCAAGGAAAGAAAGGAAAGCATTCCCATAATATAACATCAATATTATTAAACTGTTGACAAAAACAAAGTGTTGTATCATGTGACAGATTAAACTTTTGACTGATACATGGGGTTGAGTCTAACAAGGAACTTTTTGTTTCTTTAAAATTGATAGAGAAATGAATAAACATTATTATAGCATAGAAATCTTGCATCACCTTCAATCTCTTATGTTAGGCTTCTAATTTGGTCTGTTGTAACACGAGACAACCAATCCGGACGGGGATGGAAGTCACATGTGACAACCAACCCCTTGACGCCATTTCGGAATTCCATTGCTCTAGCGAGCTTTTCTACCAAGCAAAGGCCGAAAAGAATATAGCAATATACTCCTAAATAAATGTATTGTTTAACGTAATATAGAAGATATTTGTAAACTTATCCGTTTACGAAGAAGTAGAAGTAAACTTCAGAGCAAATATTTTATTTTCAACACAGCAAATCACAAATCTTTCAACAATGGACACAAAACTAACACCTGCTTCGTGGGAAACTGCAAGGGGTGCTGATGGTCAAGAGAGCATCTTTCCCACTTAAAACCAATCACTCCTGCCAACTGTGTATCCAGTTACATGTAGTGAGACAACCATCCCGTGTGACAACCAAGTCCGGTCTCCCCTACTTATTAATAGTTGTAAAATTTAACCTTCAAATTTAGTTTGATTTTTTTCTCAAAACATTATTTTGGAACAGTAACAAAAGTGGCATGTGTTAAAAAAAACTATTTTGTTTGTGGCCGAAAAAAGACATTAAAATGAAATTTGACAGGTTAAGTTTACAAAAAGAAAATCGGGCGAGCAACCCCTCCGGTGGGCCCCTCCCGAAACAAAATCCTGGCTACGTCTCTGTGCATCGCGTATGGTTAAAATATTTTGTACTTTGACTACATAACATTTTCGATCTCAGTATACAAATTTAGCCATTAAACGATTAAAATATTAGGCCTTCCTGTTTTCTTCTTTGTGTTATTTTGTTGCAGTCGCACATGATTGTTGCTCTAATACCTGGTTTTAACCTTTACATTCTTCCTAGACTTAACTGTTAAGTTCTATCATAACGCTTCAACATACGTGTAAAGTCCAGTTATTCATTGCATGGCCAGGCGGCTTCCTTTCATTAGGAGGAAAAGTTTGCCGACAGCTCAACCTATATTCTTTATTTTTACCGCACCAATCAGCTAGGTACCCCAGCCAATCAAAATCTGCGAATGTCCTGATAGCTGCTACTCGTCAACTCCACGTGGAGTGGAACGCGAGGTTGCAAGATCTAGTTACAGTAAACGATAACACGTGTGAATTGATTAAAACTAGGGAAGAACTGAGGTCAGTGATAACAATGAGAGAATATTGCAACGTTGCTTTAGTTTTGGAAAGCGGAAACCAAGCCCGATATAGTCAGATCAATTAACATAAAGAAACACCGAAGTAATTGTTTATCTCTTTGAAGCCGCCTGGTCATGCAATGAATAACTGGATTAACATTTCATGCAGAAGTTTCCATTTATACTAGCAGGCGCCCGCCCGTGGCTTCTACTCAATTGCTAGATGTTTTATTAAATCATTTATTTAACTGAAGAATAATTAAAACGTTATATTTATTAACACTGACATCATCTTCAATGTAGTGCTTATTTTATGTTTTAGGAGTGAGTCGCGTTTCATTATGATTATATGGGCTTATATGGGAGGTGTACAGTATTTAATGCTGACCTTAAACTGTCCATTATCGTTACAGATAAGACAAGTAAGGTAATCTTTACAGCGATTATTGAATGTTGTCGGAAATTACTAAGGACGATATTGTATGGGGACGGAGATTGAAGTCTAC
This sequence comes from Ectobius pallidus, assembly GCA_964059195.1. Taxonomy (NCBI): domain Eukaryota; kingdom Metazoa; phylum Arthropoda; class Insecta; order Blattodea; family Ectobiidae; genus Ectobius; species Ectobius pallidus. The sequence continues at coordinate 80,366,205 of CAXKWD010000006.1, forward strand.
GTTGTACACAATATGCCATGTATTGATAGTCTATCTCCTACACAGGCCGAAAGGGTGATTAAATTAATCACATTCTCCATAGGAAGCCATCCAAGAGATTTGAAGAGACACATAATGCAACCATATTAAAATTTGCAGGAAGAGCAAGAAAGGTTAGTCGTGCTCCGAAGTAAATAAACTTGCATTTCGTACATCTATGGTATAAGAAATGAAACTTTCAGAATTTACCTTACTTTTCCACTTTGATTCAAACTTAAACGATATGCAGACGGCACAAGTGAAGCTTACTATACTTCATGCTTGTATGGGAACGGGATTTTAAATTTTCTTTTATAGTTAATACGTAATAAAAATATACCATGTAGACTATTTATAATATTTTTACATTAAATTATTTTTTGTTCTGATAAAATAGACCTCTTCCACAAGGTATCATAGTCCTTCATGGCTGAGAATCTATTCGTCGATTCTCTTTATATTAGAGAATAGCTTAGGCTACAGCAAAGCAGCAAGTGAAATTCCACCATGTAAGAGGTAAATAAACTGGACTGTAACAATATCATGCAATTCCCTCCGTCTTCCGTGGGCATGATGCAGATAGGACTCCTCACACTCAAGACGTTGTGCAGTAGCGTCTTGGTATCATCATCAGTGTCAATAGGTATCATTGCCATTTCAGTGCCATAACCTAAAAAAATTTATTAAGTTACACAGAAATTTTTAAAATGAGCTTCCCCTTATTTTATAAACAAGTGAATCAAATGCTCCAAGCACCACAAGTAGGCATACAGGAATTGAAATACTAGAAATGTCTTCTACTTAAATATTTCGTAAATAAGCATGAGAAAGATGATTTCACATGTTCATCCATATTTACAGTACATCTGTCTGTCTTCACCTTAAGCTGCGTCTCCATTGATATACATTTAACACCAACATGTCAATATCAACAAGTTTATATTGACATGTATATTGCAATTTCGCGTTCCAATTGACTTGACATGCAAACCCAGCGTGTTGCACTTAACATTTTTAGATGTTAATTTGTTTTCCGGAGAAAATGGACAACATGTCAAGTCAATTGACTAGTCGGCTTTGACTAGTCGGCTTTGTTTCGGGAATTTCCGGGTAAACAAAAAGCAGTCGACAGCTTCCTCAATATTCCCGGCATCCATTTTGTATTATGTGAGTATTTGGTATATCAGTGTTCTCAATGGTATTGCATCTACTTTTAAAATTATTTTTTATGGCATACTCCATTGTTGAAAAATGTGATAGTTATTTTCAAAAGATCAAGACATCTGTACAAAATTAGTATTTAAGAAAGTCATAGACAGTTAACAAGAAGATAATAACGAGTATATAAAACTACTCTCATTTTGTAATGTTGGCTGCTCTCTTCAGAGGCGTTTTCTTTTTTAATGTTATTCATTTCTGTTCGTAACCGCGCCAACACATGTTAACCTATAACACTGTAGTGGAGACAGTTGTTAATTGGCAAACCACTTGACTTGTATACATCAACAAGTTGATGATAAACATTTAACATATGTTAACTGCAATATGTTGGTGTTAAATGTATATCAATGGAGACGCAGCTTTAGTCTCACCTCTACCTTTTAGGGACATTAAGCGACCCAGGCCGCCCCGGGTCTTACAGGGCCGCGACCTGTTGGGAGAGGGATTATCTTTGGATAACATACATACTTTTTTGACCAGACAAGGACATAGAGGGCCTCCCCGGATGAGTGATGAGCCCAATGCCGGGGCCATCTTTGAGACAACACGAACACATAGGACCAGACACACCATTCACACACACACACACTCTCCAAACAAGGCGAGGATGGGATGAAGATGATAATGACGGCCAGATGATATCCGGCCTAAAGTTACCCAACATTTGTCTCACAGGTGAGGAGAAATCCCGGAAAAAACCCCACCTAGGTAACTTGTCCCGACGAGGATTTGAACCCGGGCCCGGGCGTCGGAGATGCGTTCGCTCCTCTCACGCATCTCCGACGATACAGTGATATTTACATCTGAGTATTTTTAAATGGAAGGATTTAAGGTACTTTTTGAACTATGTCCTGTAGAACTAAAACGAGTACCCTAATAAACCACTGGATAAAATAGGGTTTAACCTTTTGGAAAATAAATAAATAAACTAAAATGAGTGAAAATGATGTTTATGAAGACTATTTTTATATACTTTCTTGGCCACCCTGTAAGCTACCATGTCCAGCACAAGATCAGGTCTAGCCATCTTTGTAAGCAGCAACTCTGTGAAAGTAAAAGTTCACTTAACTCTAATTCCGTGTCCGAGTCTAGTGCTCTCAAAACTTCGTAGTAATGTTGCAGTACAGTACGCCTGACGTTTGGCCTGTTTGGTGAGGTAATGTATTTAAAGTCCTAATTTTACGTATGATGTCAGCTACTTGAAATAGCTTATTTCTAGCTTGCTAGAAATAGCACTCCGTACTTGAATTGCATGAATTTGCAGTCATTACGTCATTCTGCATAGCACTAATGTAATAATTTATCACTGTAGTATTTTCATACGTTCTTATGTCGTTAAACGTTACTGTCAACAAACAAAGATGAGGTATAGCTGACGTAGATATGCGTTTATTCGTTATTGCCCTTTATCATTTACTAGCTGAAAAAGCCCGGCGTCGCCCGGGCTTTGTATTTTGTAATTTGAAATTAACTTATGGAAGACTTTCGATTTATAATACTCGTATGTACCGGTATGTAGAACTTGAAATGAAGAAAAAGACTTATCACACTCAAACTATTCTCTCAGAAAACACTAGATATAGCTTTGCTTCTACGCACCATGCCTGGGAGGGATTGAAATTAGAAGAAACAGAAATTCCGGTTACATAATATCACTTTCATACTTTCCTCTCCAAAAACCTGGGACATAATATACTACGGGCATAGGACTGAAAATGTTCCATCCTAATTTGTCTTAGGATTTTTTACAGACATCTTTATAGCGTAGGCTACTCTTTGGCACACACTTCAAGCTGTCCCTGCAATACGACCTCTTATTCTACATCAAAATGTGAAGTGAGAAAATTATATTTTCCTTGTCGAGGGTAGAGAAAGTTATGTGACTGCATCACTCTGTGCTTTATTTTCGTGGATTTAATTTTTCAGTAATTATTTTCGCCAACGTATTACATCGATGGAATCATAAATGGTTAAAGTCCAATATTATGTAGTTGCCAAAGCCCTACAGTGTGTGATCACAGTAAACAATACACTGTTGTCATGTGAACTGAACTGCATTTCATTTTTTTCAGTATAATATTCTCATGAACTGTATTTCATTTTTTCAGTATAATATTCTCAGAAATTTTATAATTTTCAAGGGAGGGACTGGTTTTTTTTTAATTTTAATGTTGATCGCGTTACTTCCCGGGCTTAACTGGGTATGTGTGCAAAATTTCTTACAAATTGGTCAAAAAATGTAGATTTGTATAGGGAACATACATACATACAAACATATCCACAAACACACATTCGATTTTATATATTAGATATTACTTTTACCTGTTGATCTCCATCCATTGATTTAAATCCAAGAAGACGTTAAAGGCAACATAAGGTAGGTCTAGGCATTACGTGTTTCTTGTAGAACCTGGGATCGTATACATTCTATGGAGCTGATAGAGGAAACTGGTGGTGGTTTACAAAATGTTAATTTTTTGAGTTACCATGTTTTCAATAAGCTGGAGAATTATTAAAGTATGAACTTTTCGTAACTTTTCGTACCCTAATGCCAAGTGCCTAAGTTGTTCAGAAGAAATTAATTTTTTTTCTTTCTTAACAAGGCAACAAATAATAATAATTATTATCATTGTTACATATTTAATACAAGTAAAAAACAACTAAAACCAAACATTCCCCTATATGAGCAACACTCATGTTTAGGGGATAATCTTACACAACACTCTGTCTAGGTTTTTGGAGTGTTTTAGTTGGAAGAAAATATTTGTGGATGCTTCTATAAAGGAAGGTACTACAGGGAATGACAATTTTGGGGAAATGTTTACATAAATATGTAGTTTATAAGACTATCCCGGCAAAATGATTTTCGTAAATTACATGAAAATGTTATTAAATTTTTAAATCTTAAAACTTCATATACCTATTTGGAGGGACGCCGTTCCTCTACGGCCCCTAGCTAAAGCACTGTCTTTGTGAAATTTTCATTTAAAGTTTTAAACATTCAACATTTTGCTACAGACAAAAGCGTATAAATCATCGCAGAAAGCAAGCGTAATACTGCAGAAGAAGTTAATTTTATTAACTTGACTCCCATTACTATTGAACTTCTTCCCAATACTTATTCAAACATGAGGATATTGAGCTTCGCTAATCACGTCTTGACAGAAAGATTTGGGAATTTTTGTTCTCCATAAACTTATTGAACCACCCGGAAACTTCAGTTAGAAATCGAGGGGAATCGCTTGGACCTTAACTTGTAACTTTCCATAGCGGATTTAAAAAGATTTATTATAGGAACTTCTTCCTCTACTAAAACTCTTTACATGATTATGAAAGACCTTAGGTATAGTCGTCTCGTTATCATCGTTTCCAGCGGTGCTGTCTTTGAAGTGTTTAGTGAAAAAAAGGACACACTCGTTAACAGCCGCGTGTTGAAGTGTTGTCATATCTTAGCCGGAAACGATAAACGCTAAAATTTAGTATATTATATTACTATTATTATTAAAATGACTTCGCAACAGAGCCTGTCACCTGCTTGGATTTGAGAGTGCAGACTACTGTTTACTCTCAGTAACAATATAATCCGGCAGACCGCAAAAGGAAATGTCAACTTTTGACTCGCCGAGTGGGGATGGAGAAAACGAGAGAGCACCATTCACAGTTGCCTTCTTTTAGGCCACTGCCGAACTGAATTGGTTGACATTCAACGGTGAATAGAGGAGAGATGACAGTTTGATGAGCTACCCTCTTCATTGTTATCAAGACGTTTCAAAGCTTGCAGTTGATTTAAACAATATTTGCCTATTTTACTTAATAAAACGTAATGATGTTTTTTCTGATTAATCATGACTATGTGAGCGAAGTCGCTATGAAAGAATTAGTTTGCAGAATACATAACGTAAATGAGTGGAATAAATTGTGTTATAGAGAGATTTAAAAAAGGATTGTGGTATAGATGGGAAACAATGCTGGAGACTAATACTCATTATTATTTTAAAAGCAAATCTCCGACGTTTCAACTGACCGCACGAAACCACACGATGCGGTCATGAAGACCGCAGCACCTACTCTGACTATTTTATCTGCTACGTGGATCCATAACTTGTATGAAATAAATATTTTTGTTTTATGCTTTATTAACTTTAGTTTTACTCTACCTTGCACGATATCCCATTTTTGAAAATCAAAAAGACAAGCTAAGCATGACCTCTGAAATGATCAGATGTTTCTAAATTTATGATTATTTGATTAAATAGATGAAGACCGGGACGCGCGACACTGGAGGTGCGAAGTTATATACCCTCCCTCTCGTCTCTACTACTCTCGTTCAATAGCAGGCAGAGGCAACTGTAGTCGGCGCGCAATGTTTTAGGCAGTGGGGTGAGCCCTGAAGTAAACACTCTAGCGTGTATCTACGAGGGGGAGTCCAAAAATAAGCTTCCTCTGGCGACTGTGTACAGAGGTGTGGATGAAAGGCAAAAAATATAGCCTAATGAGAGTATTAAAGATAAGACGTACCTTTATTTTTCCACATAATTACCATGTACATTGAGACATCTGTCATAGCGCTTTAGAAGCTTCAAAAAGCCCTCCAGGAAAAAATCAGGGCTCTGCATACGGAAGAAGCGTCGAACCACTTGTGACGTCAGCAGTGATCCCAAAACGCCTTCCGTCGAGAGTCTTCTTCGAAGCCGGAAACAGATGGAAGTCACTGGGTGCGAGATCAGGATGGGCTAGGCGCTCCCAACCAAGAGTTGCAATATGGTTTTGCGTTGCCGTCGCCGAGTGTGGTCTCGCATTGTCATCCAACAACAGAACGCCAGATTGGAGATGGCCAGGTCGCTTTTTCCGAATCGCCTCTTTCAATACACCTAAAAAGTGGGATCGGATCGGTTTGAGATCGCATCCAACGCCACGAAAACACTACCGTATTCAATTCGATCTCAATTAGCTAAGCGGACGCTTTATTGGTTCTCGCGTGCGTAGCAGTACGGAAGTATCTTAATTTGTGGATAAAATTTCTAGATACATTTTAACCATAGATTTTTCTGGAGGTCGTAGTAACGTAGTACAGACCCTTCGCTTACCATTCCATAACCCTGATATAATATCAAATGTCGTGCGTTTTCTTTCAAAATTTGACCTTGCGCCTAGAGATCAATTCGTTAAGCAGGGTAAGATAATTAATGGATGTCTTCATTAGTGTAAATTTTTTAGCTTCAGTATAACAGTAACAAATTAGTTACGCTAAACGTGAATGTTGGTCTGCGATTTATTCAGTAGAATGTTGTTAAAACACAGTTTGAATTGGCATTCGATGCATTTGTTCAATGCAAATTCTATTTCGAACTATAAAAACGCTTTTATTCCCTTTGTGCTTGTAATTAAATGCTTCAAATATTCGCTTTGTCCTGTTAGGAAGTTATTTGGAAAATACACATTCAAATTCGTGGCATCGAAGTCTTATGCAAAACATTATAGCCTATTAATTAACGCCTTAAACCATGAAGCATTTTATCTTATTATTATTTTCTTTGCCCATTTATTTTAACCAAGGGTTCCTGGGCCAGTGGCTATACGCCTGGTCATACAATGGAATTTGCAAATTACATTCATTAAAAATTCCCTTCCCTTCTTAAAATTTCGGGATTATGTTTTTCTTTCTGCCATAATCATCAAATTGGATCTAATATTTACTTGCTCTTATTACATCTATTTCCATTTGAACCGTCACTGATGGTCTTCATATTGCTGTTTTCTTCGTAATACTAATTTCTAGGTGTACTTCATGAAAGCCTTTCAGGGGCCTCTCTGAGTCCAGAAAGCAAGCTCCAGAACCCATGGTTCACCTGTTATTTCAGCTGCATCCTTCAAGATCTTCCTCGCCTCATGGTAAATGGTCTCTTCCTCACTGTCTTCGCAGCAGCAAATGGAGTCCTCAGCCAGCCCAAATCTCACCAGGTTCACTCCAAATACCCATGGCCTGTAAGAAATTGGGTAGTCGAGTAATCCGGATGGATCCATGTCATCTTCATCCGGCACGCAACATCCGGAAAATAGTATTTTGTTGTGAGCCCCTGTGTTGCTTGTTGCCACCTTCTCTGCCAATTTGTGATGGTTTGTTGCCGAACTTTCCTTCTAATCTCGGCTGAGCTTGAAATTTCATAAATTTCTTCTGACAGATGAATAGGTCCATAGTGTACGGCAATTTTCTTTCGTGTGCTACAAAGTGCGATTCTTTCCTCCAGCAGAAGGTCAGCTGGAATCATTCCTGCTATGACTGGCAGTGACACAGTTGGGGCAGTGGAATATGCTTTGGTATGTATATATTTTCCGTCTTAGTTGTCAGAAAATTTGTCTCCAGAAGTATATTTGTGCTGCTGATAGCGGCTACTAATATTGTAACCTTACAGCTATAGATTGTCGGTCGCGGTGGTCTAGAGATAGCGTGCCCATCTCTAGATTCGAAGGTTGCGGGATAAATCCCGACCGCGGTACGTGAAAAATCCTAGGCCCGGAATCCGGACTTTAAGCTGGGTGAAATTCCTTTACGGCAAGCTAGGAAAGGCAGTTAAAATAAAACAAATCCTGCAGTGAGATGTAAATAAAATCGTATTGTGACCATAGATATGGTTCTTAAGTGAAAGGAAAGAATGCAGAAAATTGAAGGGATTTGAAAAAAATGTTACTTCTGGAAAGAATGTGTGCTAACGCATAACGAAACAGTGAAAGTGGATCCATTTATGCATAAAAGACTTGGTTCCAGCAAGCGGAAAATAATGTGTTTCGTATTTGTATCTAAAGAAAAGTTCCCAGCATACTGAAGATACAAACAAATATCAATGGGGAGAAATGCCTTAGTAGACAGTTATCACATGGCGTTGTTCAAAATGTGTTCAAATGCGTTCTAGATCTTGTTGGCTTCTCAAACATGAACAACCAAAGGAAGTTTCGGGTTCACCCTTTATGGTTTAAGAAAAGTAATATACTATTAAAATAAAATTGTTTTTGCTGCACACCTGTTTCGTAAATGTATTCATTAAGGAAAATGAGATAATTTCATTAGGAACAGAAAATCGTAGAGATATTGGTTTTTCCCATATAAATTGGAAAGCACCTTGAATGGATACGAATATTGTGGATTTTAGAGTTCCCGTCTTTTGTATCTTTTCTTCTTGATGCAGGACATTAATCTTTCAGTTATTAGAAAGGTGAGTAGCCAACATGTGGCTGGCGTTCATTCATTGTATGATATATGACGAAGTTTTTCTTCAAATACGGATGATTTTCTCTCTCTGTAGGTCTATTTTTTGAATTCAAGGTGTTTGCAGAAAACAGAACCACCGATAATAATTCTAATTTAAATATAGCTACTAACATACGTGTTTATTTTCCCTTTCTGTTGCTTAAATAAAACATTAATGTTTTATACATGGATTTACGCAACAATTATCTGTAATCATTTCCTTTTTAATATTCGGTAGTAGATTGTTTTGTAACATACTTAGGCTAGGCGCAAGTTGAGACGCAGTTTGTTGACGTGAGGTGAGGTGAGGTGAGGTGAGATGAGGTGAGGTGAGATGAGGTGAGGTGAGGTGAGGTGAGGCGAGGCTTGGCGAGGCGGGGTGAGGTGGGGAGAGGTGCGGCGAGGTGAGGTGGGGCGAGGTGGGGTGAGGTGCCTCACCTTGAGTTTCTGTGAAGTACAGTATATAAATAAATACAACAGCGAATGTTCGCACGCAGAGTGAAGGTAATTTCGTTTGCATTTTTCTTCCTTGAATTCATTAAAACGGAAGGAAGTTGTGGTAAACTCATATCAATTATAAATTATCTTGTCTCCGCAGAAATCTATAACTCATTGAAGAAATCACGAATTTAAATATTACCCAGTCAAGATTAACATTTCGATGGTTATTATTGTTTTAATATGATTTATTTTTAGTCGTTTTGACTCATGAAAGTCTAATCTCGTCTCAACATTTACATAAAATAATATCAGTTATGAATACCGAAATAATGAAACAATTTTAATGACATTGATTTACAGTAATTACAGCCTGAATGATGGTACCATTTTTAAATTATCTGTAGATGTTAATGTCCTTTAGAATTAATATGACGCTTTTGTACATTTTTGGATTATTAAGAACTCGACCTTTTTCTCGTTTAGTTGTTATTTCTGGATGTACAGTTCTTATAATAATCGTGTCAACCTTTCAGAAAACTTGGTACAGTATTTAATATAACGACAATAATGACATACATTTCTACATTTAATAGCAACAAAATTAAAAGAAAATGTAACGACTCCAAGTGGTAAGGGACCTTCACTTCTCGCAAACGTACTCATATTTTTACTTGCAAGGAATATCCAACAAGCTTTCTTTTTGTACTAAAAGTATACAATAAATCTATAGTACTAATTACTAACATGGGAAATCCTCACGTCAAACTCAATTTAATGCTTTTAAAACGATGGATAGGTTTTAAACTTGTTTCAATGCAATCTACTACTTCTATGAAGGTTCCTGATGCTCATGACCGATTATTTATAGGCCATTATCTACTTATATTTTACATTATAGGCCTATTTTGTTGTATTCTATGTTAAATGTACTTGTATATTCCTTCTTATGTAACTCGAGATAAATTAACATAGAATTGAATTGAATTGAATTGAATTAAATGGAATTGAATTAAATCCCATGTAGATTAGATTACACAAGCCCTGTGGTGAATGGTGGATTAACGAACAGTAACAGTAACTTCAAAGTCTTTTTCCCGTAATGTTTATGTAATTTCTATGAAACTGTTCATCCCAGAATACTGAAATTGTTACAGTCTATTTATGTATTATATGAGCACAATTTGACATTTTTTAACTTCCTGGTCCCAATATTAAAGCTAATGATGGGGTTTTTTTTTTAATTACAAAAATGAACGTAATTATTTTAAAAAGTCTAAACACTTCATTTAAGATTCCTCTCTGAAAAATGTCATTTTGTTGCTAAGGAGTGTAAATGTACGTAGCATTTTCTACTATTTACGGTTCTTGAGAAAAGGTACATTGAAATTTTTGACAAATTTAACACATATTAATTGTTTGAGGGCTCTATATCCTTTCTGTTGTAACAATTGACTGTATAATATATGTACAGTACCAAAAGAATGTATTTTTAAGTAACATAATTTGGGTGGCTGAAAATAATAAAAATGTTTTGAATTATAGAATTTACAGTGATTTATTATCAGTAACGAAATATTGATGTATGAGCTTATATAACAAGTTCTCAACTCTACTTTTCTCCTCTGTGTGTTTCAGGTAAGTGGAACTGAGTTCTGACCGAAAACGCTGACGCTTGAAAGAGAAGTCAACATCGTTTTGTGGATGGTATGATTCAATCAGTATCGACTCGATATTTCAGGGCCTCATAATCACACGCTGTTTCATAAAATAAAGCACGTTCCTATTGTATGTACTGGTATGGACAAGGCTATTGAGCGGTGGATAATATTCAGTAACGGTAAGTTTCATAGGCGTAACCAGGCCGACCATATGGGGGGGTTATAACATCCGCGGGGTCTGGCGAGCACGGATGGAGTGGGGGGTCCGGGGGCCCTCCCCCGGAAAATTTAAAAAATTAAGATGCAAAATAACAAGTTTTAAGCTTCCGGGGGTTCTCCCACGGAAAATTTTAAAAATTAAGATGCAAAATAACAAGTTTTAAGCTTCCGGGGGTCCTTCCCCGGAAAATTTTAAAAATTAAGATGCAAAATAACGAGTTTTAAGCTTCCGGGGGTTCTCCCACGGAAAATTTTAAAAATTAAGATGCAAAATAACAAGTTTTAAGCTTCCGGGGGTCCTTCCCCGAAAAATTTTAAAAATTAAGACGCAAAATAACGAGTTTTAAGCTTCCCACGCTTTATACTTGTATTAAGCAATTTATGGGCAGACTTAAAAAAATTATAAAATTTTCCTTTTTTTAATCAATGGGGGGGGGGGTCAAACCCCCAAAACCCCCCCCCCTCGCTACGCCTATGGTAAGTTTTACGGATATGGCGTAGCTGCTACTTTGCATGTTTTGTCTACATTCAGTAAAGAACGACTTTAACTCTCACAAGTACCCAGGATAAATATAGTGGGGTATGCAGAGTGTTCTGTGAGAGTTCGTTTCTCTCCGCTGCTGTTCTTTATGTTCGGAGGTAATTTAAATAATACTAACTAGTTACTCGTCCTTAGTACCTTCGTACAGAGCAGAAGAGTATATTGGCGTAACCCTAGAAACACCAAAAGGAAGTGACCGTTTGTAATTTTTTAATTTGCTTGTGTAATTTTTACCCCCTCTGCCCATACCATAGGTACAATAGGTAGAGGACCACCAAATTCGAAGTTGAGTTTTTAAATTAATTTCACGTTTTGAGGATTCCCTGAATCCAAAAATACTATTTTCGGAGACATGTCTGTGTGTGTGTCTGTGTGGATGTCTGTGAACAGCCTAGCTCCAAAACGGAAAATTGTATGAAAACAAAATTTTTCATTTGGGTCAGGTACGTTCAAAAGATGTGACATGAAGATTGCTAACAAGTTTCTCTTATTTTTAAAGGGACTTTACATAATGAAATTTTCGTTATCCGCGATTTTATCGAAAACTGCTCTAACGATTTTCTTTAAATTTTGCACATCGGTTGCTTATACTAAGAGCTAAAACTTTTATTCGAAACATTTTTCAAATAAATTCTTTGAAGGGTAGTTATAAGACACCAACTGTAAATACGCGCTCTTTGCAATACGGCCTCTTGTAAAGGAAAATCGTACAAAAACAAAATTTTGTATTTGGGTTAGGTACCTTCTGAGGATGTAGCACGAAGATTGGCGACAACTTTCTCTTATATTTAAGGGGACTTTACATGAAGAAAATTTCGTTTTTGCGATTTTCACAAAAACGGCTGTAACAATTTCCTTTAGATTTTGTAATGGAGTAAGAGCTAAAACTTTTATTTGAATTTTTTTTCTGAAGGGTGGTTATAAGCCACCCACTGATTGTAGAATCTCTGTCTTGCCTGGTGAACAACCAAATACGCGCTCTTTCACGACCTCTTATTCTAAATAAGAATGTGAAATGAGAAAGATGGATTATTGGCCATGGTTAGAGTAAAGAAATGCCTGAGGGGGATGTTCGTTAAATTTCGGAAATTATTTTTAACGGCGGAAAGTTCAATAAACGTCTGAAGTCGCTTTTTTTCTTTACTTTGTCCATAGCCTGCGTTTTTAGTCGCAACAGTCAAAGAAGAGGCTATAAGGTATTTAAAGCATAATTAGCGTAAAATCGGGTCTTGCGTTTCTGTACAAGGATAATATTATGTGAATACTGGCTACTTTACCGTTAAATTGTTATATTTTTAAATTTCAGACTGGATACTTATTATATATATATACATAGGCCTATATACATGCATACATACATACATATATATATATACATATACATATACTAAGATGCTAACTTTTATTTGGGCAGAGGAAGTTACGTGAATTTCACTTTTTTTTTTTTTTTTTTTTTTTTTTTAATTTTTTTTTTTTTTAGTTTTACTTTTACTTTTTTTCAACAATTTTTGGGAGGTTCTTCGTCATTCTGCGTGCTATTTGAAGTTGCAATGCTCTTTAACATTGGACGTTCCCAAATGGGGACCGCGGGATCGAATGACTAGGTGTATTTTTTAGACATAAATTGCAAAGTGAAATATTAAATGGTTTAATAACTGATACAGCATAGTGTGAATAGTTCTGAACAATAACACTATTGTTCTAAAACAGTGAAAATAGGGAATTTATCGTGAACATAAATATTTGCTTTCAGAAATGTCATGAACTATTCTTTTTATGAAAAATAGCGAAACACAGAGTGTAATGCAATTGATATTTACTGCATTTCAACCTTTCATTTTCTTACATTGCCTACTCTGGGACTGTTTTGAATTACTTACAGTCGAACGATTCAATTCTTCAAAACTGTAGGCTACAGGCTCCACAACTCTTATATCCACAAAACGAAAAGGCCTTCATAGCGACTGTATTGGTGATCATAGATATAGGAAAACTCCATAACGACGAGCTTCATAACCTGGACTCGTTACTGGATATAGTAAGGGTAACTAAATCACGGAGGATGAAATGAGCTGGACATGTTGCGCACATGGGGGAGGAAAGACATATCTGGGAGACCCGAAAGAAAAAGTCCACTTGGAAGACCTAGACATAGGTAGGAGGACAATATTAGGATAGATTTAAGAGAAGTAGGATTTGAGAGGGATGGTTGAATGGAGTTAGCACAGAATAGGGTTGATTGGCGAGTTCAGGTAAGCGCGGCAATGAACCTTCGGATTCCATAAAATAGATAATATTCCTTTAGCTTGCTTAGGAATTGTCTATTGCCATTGTGTAAGTAAGTAAGTAAGTAAGTAAGTAAGTAAGTAAGTAAGTAAGTAAGTAAGTAAGTAAATAAGTAAGGTATTTTCAGCATATCTACTGTGTGCACCTAAACACACAAAAAATGTTGTGGTCTGTTTTTTCAGGACTTCATTCCACCTCCTCCCCCATGCATGTATTATACAAATGATACAGGATTAGCTGATCAATTTGAATGCGACTTTGAGAGCCTGACTATACAATTTGGCTTTGATCATCAGTATTACACCAACTTACATGATCATAACATACGAGTGAAATCCTAATATACGATTGAAATCCTAACATATGAGTGAAATCTTAGAATCAGTCTCAATGAGCTGATCAAAAGAACACCTAGTTTTCTCTAGGTTCGGTAAGAAAAGCACGTTTAACTGTACTGAATCTGATGTTCCTTTCTCCTTCAGCTTGTCTAGCAAGCATACACCGCTAAAAAGTAATCAAAACAAAGACAATTTATTTTCTGGAATTTTATGAATTAGATTTAACTTAACAGAAAACTACTAATTTTGCATCCTTATTTCCTGAGTTGGAACCTGCCTCAGGCCGAAGAACTAATGCAATTCCAGACAATCATCATCATCATCATCATCCTCTTCAAAATCTCTTCATCCGGTCTTCAACCATCTAGTGACATTTACACCTATGCATTCGTGCCCGCTGTTTCCAAATTATAGGCCTACATTATACTTCAGAATCATCCAGACACGAAGCCTGAAAGAATATGAAAATCAAACATAGGCCTTTTATTCTAAAGTCACATAATTAATTACAATTAGTAACATGTTTAAATAATAAATTACAATAAAAAATATTATGACCTGTGAATTACAGAAAGTTACCATAACCAGTTATAACTTCATTGAACACATCAGAATCACCAGCACAAACAGACTAAAAAAATCATCAGTCAACTTAAGCATTGTTCCGTCCAGGAAGATACCACAAAGCTAAACTCATTTTTTTCTCTCTTTCGTAGTTTTACCTCTCCCTTGTAGGGACATAAACTCATTTTAAACGTATTAAAAATGAAAAATAAAAATGTTTATTTACGTTCCCATTTAGGAACAGCGGGTTAAATAGTATAAAACCTAGAATTCACATAAAATTCATATATGTAACATTTGAATATGTTGTATTACTGTTACGGAATCATCTTGTGTTTTATTTCCAAATACCTGTGCATGGCTATGACGATCCTCTCCCTTCTTCTCCACTGTGGTAGGTCACGTGAGACAGAACTCTATCGAGTTGCATCTTTCTGATACGAAGGTGTGTTCGCGAGTGAATATCAGCGTTTTTGTGTTATTAAGTGTGTAATTGGTGTACTATTAGTGTATTTTAGTGTTGTGAGCTTCAAGATAACCTGCTAGGAGACTTGTATATTTGCTATGGAGTGAGGATTGCTGGAGGAAAGGTAGGAATTGTACTGATAACACGAGGAGGGGTGGTGATTCAAACAAGGTGACTCAGTCATTCAGTCGTGACATCTTTGCTGTACAAGTTTGTGTCTGTCTCTCTCTTAATGCTTATATTACATCAGTTATTTTTAAATATATATATATAATAGGTTGTCCAACCATGGTTTAGTTTCGTCTTGCCAAATGCAAAGTTGTTTTTACGTTGAATAGGTTAGCGTCCATTTCACTGTAGCGAGTCCAGTAGAATGTTTACCTCACATGTGCGAGGCGTGGAAGATTGGCTGGGCATGGTTTCTGTTTATATACTTCCAAACAGCGAGATTCTCGGAAAACACTTTACTACCACACATTTGGCTTTCATTAGCAGTAATTTTTAAGACATGATTGATACTGTTCATGTTCGATAGTCTGGAAGAGTTTATATTGTCATTTGAAGGGGTGTGTCATTGAAGATTGAACTACGAATTATACCGAGTGCATTGGCCGAGATGGTAACATTTTGAACTTGCATTCGGGAGGTCCCAGATTCAAATCGGTGGCCGGCCAATTTTACATGGGTTTTACTTGCCGGTCTCCTTAGCCGCGGTAGCTAAGGCGTGCTGCCGTGGTGAAGGAGGCTGTGGTTCGAGCCCCGCCTTGTGTGTAATAATGAGAAATATAAAACAAGGAAAACAAAGCGGTAACAGGAAAAATAATTCAAGAGAATTTCCTATGGCCGGCTAAAGTTATATAAAAAAAAAATACCCTCTTTGATGTTGGAGTGATGACACACGAACAGAGAAGCAACGCTGTTCCACCAAGAGAATGATGGCATTGATTAACATGAAGTGTTCATAAGAAAACTCCTCATCATAGCATAACCACCATATTACTCCACATAACGTGTAATTATTACAGCCATTTG
Source organism: Ectobius pallidus (assembly GCA_964059195.1). Classification (NCBI taxonomy): domain Eukaryota; kingdom Metazoa; phylum Arthropoda; class Insecta; order Blattodea; family Ectobiidae; genus Ectobius; species Ectobius pallidus. The sequence continues at coordinate 80,382,235 of CAXKWD010000006.1, forward strand.
AACTGCATCAATGCAATCGTATTTTTCAGTTCCCCCAGCTGTATTGCACTTTCCAGCCCTAATATCGTGGAATTACATCATATATACTGTATATGCTTAACTTATTTTATATATTAATTATAATGGTATTAGCATTGTTAAAACAGCTCTAGTGACAAAACTGGCGCTATTTTTTTAAATAATAATGACAATAATCAATCCTATAATATCACCACGTATGATTTGAGAAGCAAGTTAACTTCGGAGCCTGTGATTATTTTTTAACTGCTCTAAATCCGAATAATTTCTTTTTATTTTACCATGTTTTCTATCAAGAAGCATAATGACATTCTATATTAGCCCTGTACGTCCCTACCAAAATTGTTGAATAAGTTTTTGCCGTAAATAATTTACAAGAATGTTGGGGTAGTGTTCTATCTCATTAGCCATACAGTTTTCTTTTCTGGAACTAGAAACTTCATTAAATATACCGGTACTTACTCTTGTTCAAGGAATTGATTAAGAGGTGAAATCAGTCGTTTTTAGAACTTTATCTTTTATTTTTTAAATATTTCAATCAATTCATTTTTGTCACGCATAAAACATGCCAGCCATATTATGGATCTGAGCGACGCAAAATGTCCAATCGAAAAGCAGGATGGCCAACTGTCCTTCTTGCACTATGGTGAGTAGGCCTAGTGGCTGTAGATTCTATTTTAGTGGCAGTTAGGTTAGGTTAGGTTAGGTTAGGTTAGGTTAGGTTAGGTTAGGTTAGTTATGAACAGTGATATTAGTTTGGTAGGCCATACCGAATTCACGCGTTTCTAAAATGTGCCTTATTATATCTCCCGCGAGGTTTGTTGTGTTGGTCAACCTGTTTACCCAGGTAGGAGGCCGTCAGTTATTTGCTATTAATTATCATGAATTACGTATTTTAAGGTAAGAGAATTACAGGATGTATTCTTACACATGAAAAGTTTCGGACCTAATTATAATCCTTGCATCTAGGGAGACATTTTTAACGTTGTGTCCGTCTCATATAAGATGTGAATCATAGGCTTGCGCGAGACTGCCTACTTGAGGGGTTAGGTTGAAACGGAATCCCATATGTTCTCCTGTACACATCAAAACAAAAACATAAACCGTTGCTCACCAGAAATAAGACAGTTACTATTCTTCGGTGCAATCATTAGGGCCTGTATTACCACCTGCCGACAATTCCTCCCGATACGTGACTTCCAGATAGCTTAACTGGAAGATGCCTTGTAATACCACCGCTGAACTGCTATCGGGAAGAACGCAGTAAAATTTTGTAAAAGATCCTTAGCTCGTTGTAGTTCGGTTGGCCTCCGCTAGGTGCAGCATCTCGAATTTGTGTTTTTACAATTTGTTTTAAGTGCATTAATCGATTTGTGCAATTCTATTTCACTCATATGTGAGCCTAAAATGACAGTTCTGTGTAAATTAAATTTTCCAGCATCAATTCTGAAATTCAGGTGGCCAGGAAGCTTCGGAGTGCTGCCATCTTGTTTCAGCCTAGCTTCCCTAACTGGCAGTTGGTAGTCTATCAGTCACTCCATCCTCCTGCTAGCTTAGCTGGAAGTTGACTTTCCGGATAGATTTTGTCGGGAGATCATAGTACGCATTTTTTGGGCCAGCTTCCAGGTAGGTACTCTTTCTGGCAGATAAATATAACAGGTGTTCGTCGTATAGGCCCTTAGTCTTTTGAATCATGAATTCATGAAGATTTGATATGCTCCCTGCTTTACTTCTTATTACTATTCTCCCTCCAATTTTAACCCTGGTATTACATGCACGCTCCATGATAAAACACCGTAATAATAACGTGAACGATGTTTCTGGAACAGCCTATGCCACTCCACAAACTCTTATTGCCACGACGCATCCTCAAGCCATGATTCTTGTCTCATCTCACCAGTTATACCATGAACGCATGTACTTTTAACCACTATGCGACTTCCTTATTAAGGTGTACTGTTCACTCGCGAGTACACCTGGTGATGCCTGACGTAGATTCTCGTTACGTACCTGATCAGACCTAGATTATCATTAACTACAATTCTTATTGCTCGTAATCATAATGTCATTATTCTACAGAATGAAATACAGCCTTCTGTTCTTAATGGAAGTATTTCTACAACCTAACAGTATTTTTCTTCTTCACTAAAAATGTCAATGTTTCAGTTCATACTACCAGTTTCATTGATCGTGATACATGGAATTGCACCTACAGTACATAAATGTCTACGCTAATAACTGATTAACTTTGTAACGGTTCGCCCCTCCTAATTTAGGGTACGAAACAAATTACAGCCACGGTTTCGCTACAGTCGAAGCAGAGATTATCTTCAGTATCTAGGGGGGCAAATCTGGGTAATTATGGTTCTTATAACAGTCTACTTTATACTTTGATGTAATTAAAAACTCACTGATTAACTGGTAAGATTGGTGTTTATTTTACTTTGTTTGCAAAACAGTTAATAGGCTTTCTCAAAATACTCGTCGTTCGTGAACTTTGACTTCAGATGGGTGGATCTCGTTATTAAGGTATCTTTTTCCTTAATCTCGTGTATTCACTAGAATACCTCGTAAAGTCGTTGATTCACTGGTACTTACAGTTTGATACACACTGAATTTAAATTGGTACTCAGCTATAATTGAGCCGTACCTCAAACCTGAATATATTCGTCGTGTAGATTTAAAGTAATACTGCAGCGAATGATATTTAAATCATTCACTGATAGAAGAATATAGTAATAGCTCCCCGACTTCTAACAAGTCGGAAGCTGTATGCCTTGAAGACGTCCCCGCTCACCAAGAGCTTAGACGAGAGAGTGCTGATACCAGTCATTGCGTGTCCCCACCTATCATCGTTCAAAGTCCGATACGCCTCGTATTGCTTTTAGCCGCTTATAGCTATGTTTACATTGAGTTACATTGTTTTTCCGAGTCTTCGGACACAAACTCTTATTTCATTGGCTACTGTTCTCACCAAGCATAGATGCTAGTACACGTGGCTGGAGAAGCCTGGCCACGCGTTCAGTAAGGAGAAATGATTCTGGATCCCCCGAAACGCTATTGAGTATGAAACTTCCCACTTACTAAGCCTTTAAATTTCAATAGAGTCAGTAAGCTCTCATTTCTTTGCGTTTTTAGTTCAATAGCAGTGAGTTTCGTTATGAATAGCTGTCTGCTACACCCCACTGAGATTCTTTAGTTCAGTTCAGAAGTCCATTCTTACGTTCCGGGAAATCCGTCTCGTTTCAATATCTACACAAGTCCAGCCTGAATATAATATTGCAAATATTATATTCGTATTTCATTTTTGCTGTAACCTGTTCAAATAATTTTAGTTGAATTTTACTTATTTCTATAATGTTATTGGTAATGCGATGTCTTAATTGATTAATATTTATCTCATTATTCTGATTAATAATTTTATATAATAAACTTATTTCGTTCATTATTATGATTTAGGCTGAGTAATTTAATTGCTAAGTAGCAATCGTCTCAACTTTATTATCTAGCACGAAATAAAGTGGAATAACCTTCAGTGTGTTCTTCTCTTTGGATGACTTCAATAAACTCGTGAATGAGGACGTTGAGATACAGTCACAGCAGGTGTGAACATTTCATGAAGAATCTGCCGTTATGAAAGTTTATGATTCTCTAGGGTTGCACATTCGTTGAAGAAATAAAACTTCCATTCTGCTGCCATAAACGCAGAACGTAAAAGAAATGTTGATTGCCTTTCAAACAAATGTAAGTAATTTGTAAGGCTTCTATTGGAAGGAATAGCGTTTTTACAGCTTTGCCATGAGATGCGAGAGCTAAAGTTTCAGAACACTAAGGCTGCGCTTAACTAAGACGGCCATTGAAGCTGATGGGACGTATTATCTCTTCTTAGGTATAAAAAATTAGTTTTATTTCGAGACATATTTAACATAAGTTAGATTATTCCCTCATATTATAAGCGTTATATTATGTTCCTGCGATTTTCAGAAATTACTTTCCGAACATCCATATACAGGCCGGAAGGTTCAAAGTAGCAACGTTCCAGGTGTACAAGCCGATTGGTATGAATTGTCTGAGATTCACATTATGAAATGTAGCAGAGTATGATACATTTTTCATTAAGAAACGGCGAATCTTAAATCTTCATGATGTAGGTATTTCAAGAGCTAATCTCAGTGTTTTCACAGAAATATTTGAACTAATAAAGTATAAAATGTAAGAATTACCAGTACTTATTAAAGGGAAAGGATGGACTAAACCCTTATTTAAACATTAAAAAACCTTGTGTAGTACAGTCATATCTATCCTAAAGGATCAACAATACAGCTATCTCGCTTCAAAAAATTCTTATGTAGAATAAAAGGGCGTATTGCAGGGAGCGAATTCAATTGTTTCAGCCTGATAAAAAAGGTTGTAGGACTACTGTTTTTCTACGCAAAATGTACAGCTTTTGTACAAGAATAAGGTTGGATTATAGCTACCCTTCAAAGCATTTTTTATGATAAACATTTAAAAAAAAATTAGTTCTTATTGAAAGGACCTCATGTACAGAATTCTAAAATATCGTTATGGCGTCTTCCAAGGAATGGCTTATTACTTAGTTCTCGTTTTTTATTGCTGGCTTCCCAACATATCCAATATCGTTATCAGAATAATTGTCAATTGTCTATTGTCAATTTCACGCAAACACGCATGAGATTACTAGTTTCATAAGATTAATTTTCTTGTTCATCTCAATCGGGACTCGTAAATCTTCGTGGAAGATCATTCCTTACCGAAAAATTTTACTTAGCTTGGTTCATTTTGTTATTTACTTATATTTACTTATATTTATTTATATTTATTTATATTATTAATATCTTCAATTGAGGAAGACTGACTGATACAGGAGATTATAACATGTTGAAATGCAAATTCGCATCATAAATAGCGAAAAGTAACCTTGTAAATACGATAAGCTCTCACTCGACACGTTGCAAAGCTTTACCATCGAATAACTTCAGCTTCCACTCTCTATACGTTGTGGAATATTCCGTTCTCTTGTGTAAGCTCTGGGTTTAAGCTCTCTAATTAATAAATATCATTAATGACCACCCAAGATGGAAATTCCCTCGGGGTTCACCAGGATGTGCAAACCACAGACTCCACAATACCACAGTAACGAGACAAATTCCTTAGGCAGCAAGCACTTATCATGAAATTCAATAATTTAAGTGGTTTTACAATGTGTAAGGTACGGCCTTACATATGTCTAAGGTACTCTATCTGGCCTGCTTATATTAAGAAATTATATTTATTCTGCATAGGTGAAAGTTAATGTATTTTATTGATGGAAATATTTTAACAACTTCCATAGGCTACTACTAATAGACTATGGAGTAGCCTTCAGCATAATCACACATCGTAAATCCGAGTTGCATTCTTAAAATCTGCGTTATTAATTTATTGTTTAAAAATTACACCCTTCTAAATATTGTTAGATTTCTTTCCATTTTAACAACGATAATTTTTCCCTCTTATAATATAAAGTTAGGGTTGACCTACATGCTTGAAATTAATTTTACCTGGTGCCCTTAGACATCTGATTCGTTTTTAGGAATCGTAGCAGCTTCCACTGATTTTATCGAAAATTAGCATACATTGTGAAGTTCATATGCCGACAGTCTCGTTATTACAAGTTTATTCCTTGAGGAAAAAATGGTTGGTGTGAAACCTCTTTAAACTTGCGACTTGAGAGTCTTGAGTGTTGATGTAGGAGTTCGTAAATGCAGAAACGCCTACGCTCCATACTTACATAGTTCTTACATTTTTTAAATCAATCTTTTTGCCTGTAATGTCTCTGTAGACGTCGATAAAAATGAATTTCTGTAATAAATTGCCATTTTGCTAACTATGAAATGGAATAATTATAAAATAAATTAAATATATTTATTATTCGATTAATATTAATATTATTGGACATTACCAGTAAACCTGCATGAGAATTTCGAACGTTCAATCTTCCCTTCCCCCATAATTATAAATCTTTTCTTTGGTTGTTGAAATTAAATACACAGCGAAGTGTAAACACAAAGTATCAATGAGAATTTATTAATGTGAACGTATTTACAATATTTCTTTGTATACATTATTAATATTCATGTCAGAATCAGTTATTTTGATTTCTCATTTTGAATAATTTATTCAAAAATATTGTTTCAGTATTTAGTGACTCTTGAAAAGGCTACATAGAGTTGTCCATGAGTAAATACCGCTACACATTTGGCCAACATCCATTTTTTCTCAACTAATACAAAGCCTACAGCGATGAAAAGGTATCAGTGCATAGGATTTTTTTACAGGCTTCTGACTTACTTGTTAGCATACACGCTATCTATCGTTTCCTCAAACTCTTACTTTTGCTTGAAGCTGAGATAACTAAATACACACTCACCGCAATGAAGCCTCTTAATCTACATCAAAACATGAAGTGAAAAATATTATCCATGCCCACAGTAGAGAAAATTATGTAAGTGCATACGTAATATTTTTTATTTATGTGGATTCCTATTACTATTATTGATTATAGGCATGAATTCTTTCGATATCCTCTCTAATACGATCGACTACATCAAATCCTAGTTATCATGCAATTTCCCAAACAATAGTGTTAACATGCAGTCTACAGTGTTAACTGGGTTCATTACCGTGCAGTGTGAATTCCACATGGTGAGTTGCGCGTAAGATTTTCTAAAGTAAATGTATAACATGAAATTTTAAACAAATAATGCGTTTTAAAGTAAACTGAGTATGCTCTGTCAGAAGTCTGTAAAAATCCTATCCTCTGTTACTTTATACCTTATTCATCACTCGTATTACCGACAGTTGAGAAAAGGGGATGCTAACAACATAAATTGTAGCCAATATATGATTATTATTATTATTATTATTATTATTATTATTATTTAGAATATAAAAATATGCTTACAGCATTATAAAATATTGATGTCATGGGTACTATGCTCATAGAAGGGTTGGTTATATCCAATCATGACCCACAGTAGTGTATACCTGTTTAATAGGAAAACGTTTATAGTAACGATTTTCTATCTCCCGAAATTATTTTCCTTTTAATGCACGCATAGGCTTCATGCAGATCTGGTGATAAGTTTTCTACATATCCTTATATACAGTAATATTATACATAAGATAGATGTAATGATTTTTAGGACATAATTCATCATCACTGATAAGAACATTGCAAATTTAGAATAAATCAATAATATAGATACTGTAGTTAGATATTGTTATATTGTCCCCTGCTGTGGCGTAGGGAGTGCGTTCGCTCTCAGGCAGGGGGCCCGGGTTCAATTTAGGCCTGAACAATTTTCCTTGGTGGGAATTTTTCAGGGGTTTTTTCCTCACTTGTGACACGAAACTTGGACGACTGGTGTCTCGAACACCTATGTGTTCGTGTTGTTCCGGGTGTAACCAGGCATTGGTCCGATCATCCATCCGGAGATGTTCTTCATGTCTTTGTCTGATCAAAAAAGTATGTATGTGATCCAAAGGTAATTCCTCTCGCGAGTGGTCGCGGTCCTGTAAGGACATGGTGGCATGGGTCGCATAAACGTCTTTCAACGGGAGAAATTAAACTAAGGGAAAAAAGATATAATAGTCATGATTCCGGCTGCAGAACCTCTCCGAATCTAGTAATATAACAGAGGTGCCCACAAGGGGGTGGTCAATATGCATTGACATTTTTTGGAGGGGCTTGAAAATTATTACAAAATTAATATTTTATATTTTAAAACAAAAGCTGTCAAATTTTATAACTTAAAACGTTAATGAAAACCCCTTCTAATTCTTCAGAATATATTCTGTAATAATTTGTTATCAGTTAAATATATAATCATGCAAGAGCAGCCTCATTAACATACTTCAATTGACATTTCTTAAAATTACAAATACAGCAATGCCTTTTCCTTGGGCTGAAGTTTTAGAGTTGGCCTACTACGTGTGAGGAAGGGTTACTTTTCATGAGGCTGGAGTGATACAAAGTTGTGGGTTGGTTACTTTTCATTAAACTAGGGGGTGAGCCATGAAGCTAGAGGGGATAGGTACCGCTGAATATAGGGTAATATCTGGTAACTTATCAATTATTTCTTTTGGTCATTATTATTTATATTAGTGAAACTTGAAACAGCTCATTTAAATATGAAATATTGCCTGTGTATTTAGACGTGAACACTTGCATGCGCCGCAGAGATAGGGCGGGACGGAAGGGGAGTGTGTTGATAGTATGGATCACGTGAGACTGATACCACTGCGCATCGTGTTTACAGTGTTCACGTCTAAATGCACGGGCAATACCTGGGCTATAAGTTTTTATTTATTTATTTATTTTTTATAAAGAGAAAATCCGTTGGGCTTTGTTTTGCCTACAGCGTTTTATGATAAGAAGCCGTGGCAGGAATTAAGCGTAGAATAAAGAAATCATTAATACAACATCGATCTGGGACTGTCCGTTGCATGTTGTAAATGAAAATATTTTATGAGACATGTCAGTTTTTGCTGTGGCAGAAATAATAATTCATTTTTCAAGAAGAGTTACAAGTAACATTATTTACTTTCCTACCGGTGGTAGGAGGCAGAAAATTGTTATTTTAGGCAGTACTTAAAAGAATCTATTTCGTTTGCAATACGAAAATCAAATGAGCTCTCTTTCTTATGCATTACATTTACATTTTTAATTTGGCTATAGACTAAGTATAACACAACACTTACACAATCTACAAGTTAACTATATATAAATAATAAAGAATATATACGACATAAAACATCAGAGTTCATTACAGGTAGTTGGATAAAGTAATTAATATTATAAAAAGGATGTTCAGAAAGCCAGTTATACAAAATCCGTTTAAATCTATTTAGTGAAACATAATGAGACTCATGGTGTGTGGTGCCATTGTAATGGCTTGTAACCAGTTTTTTTTATTTTGTCAATCTAATAGATGATTGATGTATAGGATGGTTATTTATAGTGTAATGATTATGGATGTCTTTTCTAAGAGTAACAGAATCTAGATATTTTGGTGTGTAACAAACAAGTAAATATGAAGCGTCCAATTCCAAAACTGTCTCAATCCATTTTTTTAAAAATTGAGATAGTGGCGGTTTCTTCATCTACCTACATATATCTAACAATGTAGTAATGAATGTTGTGCCTAAACTTCCTCTTTCCTTCCAAAATTAAGCTTCAGAAATGACAAACAGTTTCAAAACTTTCTCATTCCATCCCATGTACTGTTACAAAACTGTCTCATTCCATACATGAATTTCTTTTTCAAAACTTCCTCCATCCATAGCAAGGATTGGTAATATTCATTGTTTGGATAACAAAACTCTCTCCATCCGTCTTTTAAATTTCCTTACAAATAACCTTTCATTTTATGTTTCCAGCAGTGTATTAGCACAAATTATAATTATGAATGTTGTCACTCTCATATACCCATTGTTAGAAGGTAATAAATAGTACAGACTCTCTGTAAATAAGACGATAGTGCTTTCTGTGCATTGCTCACAAATACTTACAAGCTAATTGAGCACTATTCTTAAGAAATGGAAAGTAATATATTGATTTCACCTAGTGGTAAAGGATGGAAGTAATTGAAAGATCCTTCGAAATGGGGGAAAAAATAAAGAAAAACACAAGAAGTAGGCGGGAGAAACATAGGTCATGACGGGTGCCCAGGACAAAATAAAAATATTACAGTAATGGGAATGTTAATGTCTTGGCTCTACAATAGCATACCAACTGTAAAGAACTCCATGTTATTTTCCCTATTGTCGGCCACTCTTTTCTTCCAGCTATTAGAGTTTTGGGGAGATAGAAAATGTCATTAGGAAGAGGGATACTATTAACAAACCATGTGAATATAGAGACATTATTGCACAAAGTGCAAATCTGAAGGAACTGAGAGGATTTTGTTATCTTTGATTGGAAGAAAAATAGTGCAAGCTACTCTCAAACATCCTGGGCAGAGGCATTTCCAGTTTTCCGCAGCTAAGCGAATCATTCTAAGAAAAACTGCATCTGGAAAAAATGTGATTGTGAGAGGGAACGTAAATTACTTAACAGACATAGGAGCATTCAAATCAGTGTTAAAAAGAGAAAAATCATTTCGCAGATGACTCCAGGATCTCAGAATCAGAAGGAAGAGAAACTATCCGATCTCAACACTTTGGTTCCGAATGGAGAAAAATGACTGATTTATCATTTTACAAGAGTGTAATAGAGGATGATTCAAGGTCAAACAGAGAAGGAAATGCAAATGAGGATTTATTTATGGAAAAATTTGATCTGAAGTGTAATAACCAAACAGAATAATGTATTCATTCCGTATGACCTTTAATTTTAATATTTGAGTTCAATGTCATAGACAAAATAGAAATTGCAGTAATAGATTATTGTATTTACATTAATAAGAAGCCTCTTCTAAAATATTAGAAATGAAAAAGAATTGTGTAATTTTCCAAAACTCTCTCGTTCCAGCCTACAGTTTCAAAACTCTCTCAATCCAAACAAAAATATGAAATAACTCCTGAAATATCGATCCCTGATTTTCAGGAATATAACTCATTAGAAGAAGTGTTTCTCAACTGTAAAATTAAAAAAAAAATGGAACACTGGAAACAGTTAGGAAAAAAGTTATCAGTTCTTGACGATTCCTGAAAATTGTTGAAACTGGATTGAGACAGTTTTGGAATTGGACGCTTCATATATACATATTTACTACGGTTAAAATTCTTTCTGTAATAAATAAAAGCTTGCAGTGCGCACTGTAACTAGAGCAAGTTTTTACACTCTGCGAGCGGTTATTCAGAATACTTTTCATTAAGAATATCATTTATATCTTTGCTGCTACAAATAATAGAGGGCTATGGCATCAAACTGAATGAACAATATTATAGAAAACACAAATTATCTAAATTAAAATAATGATAAAGGTCAGTCTTCATTAGATTTGAGTGTTTTGGAAATGGAAGAGAAATAATCTTGATGTTTCGACCATGGCCCAACAGCCCGGAAATTTTCCAATCTCATGATACCAGCCGTGAAAGCCTCCGCATTTTTACTTCCTCTGCCCGTACCATAGGTACTAACTTATAGGTAGAGGACCCCCAAGTTAGAAGTTGAGTTTTTAACATAAATAAAAGGCTTGAGGTTCCCTGAAATTAAAAAAAAATACTATTTTCGGAAAATGTCTGTGTGTGTCTATGTCTGTGTGAATGAGTGTGAATAGCCTAGCTTCAGAACGCAAAATCGATTAAAACAAATTTGTGTATTTGGATCAGGTACCTTCTGAAGATGTGACTAGAAGATGGGCAACAAGATTCTCTTATTTTAAGGGAGCTTTACATGAAGAAATTTTCGTTTTTCGCAATTTTCACACTTTTGAAAATGGGTTCCTTATACTAAGAGCTAAAACTTTATTTCAAACATTTTTCGAAAAAAAGTTCTGAAGGGTAGTTATAAACCACTCACTCTGAATACGCGCTCCTTGCATTAAGGCCTCTTGTTCTATATCAGAATGTGAAGGGGGAAAGTAAATAAAGTTAAGACAGTACATTCATTAGATTTTATTTGGGTTGTGTATCCTTCGGGGTTGTGATGTGATGTAACGAAACTCTCATTTTTACAACCAATTTACATGAATAAAATGTCATACATAACAATTATATTAATTGGCTAACTTTTTGGCTAACTTTTTTTGGGCAGAGGAAGTTATGTGAATTTCACAGCAGATTTTTATTATAAGAAAATAAAAGAAGCGTTTTACTGGTATTATTTGTTTTCTTTTTTTAATATACAGGTATATATAACAACAATACATTTGCATAGATGTATCTCGAGTGGGTACTTTCTGAAAAGCGCTCAATGAGCAAGCACTATTCAAAAATATAAACATATATTGGGTGTTCCATTTAAAGTAATAGATTTTGAGCTACCTCCGGTTAAACCGGAAGTCCGCAAAAAATTCTGTAATATGTTTTTGAGTCCTCCATATACGGCTATCCTAACACAATGAGTTTCATGTCACTGAACCACATGCTCAAAAATTATTTAGGTAGTGAGGGACTTTTCATTAACCCTGTGCCCTATACCCCATCCTTGTGTTAAAAAAGTATTGTTTTGATAAAGAAACTATAGGTATAAAGATGTTTCAATGTTAAGTCTTTACGAATTTAGATTAAAAAAAAAGGAACGTAGGTATATAAAAGCACGATAAAATTATGACGAAATGCACTTTCGATTGAATGAAATTCAACATATTCTTATACCGGATTGGTCACCGATTCATGAGCTAAATAGTCATTAGAGATTGAACAATATAATCATATACATTCAAATCACCTAAATGAATAATTCACAGTTTTCTCAGTTATTAGATTATGAAAAGAGCTGCGGAAGCGTGGACATGCAAGTAGATTATAAACGTCACAAAAACAGACATTGTTGTAAAACTAACTAATGAAATTCAGATCAAGCGTTTCTTACTCGGTAACATAGCTATATGTCAAAGTTATTTAATTACGGACTCAATAAGATCATAGGAATGTAGAATAAAGTAAAAACTTATCGTTGCCTTTGAGGAACTTCTAATGTTAAAATAGATGTAATAATCTGCGAACTTATTAAATTCTTGCTTGTTGTAACTATTGTTAAAATGGCTAAAGAATTGAGTGTCTCTAAACTTCATCGTGTAGAAGGGCAACATAAACCGACATTCTTTGGAGAAACTTTGATCTGGCTATTCCATTGATACGACTCTTCTCTGATAGACGCTATTGACTAATCATGTTTAGCAATACTTCAGATATCGACCAATTACTATCGTTTATCTTATAATATGCATACTAGGAACACACGGATGCGATTTTATCTGATAAAACGCATCTCGTTACTGGAAATGTAGGTATCAATATGCACTGATTGATAAGTCACATGCGAACAGTGAACAGAATAAATACACAGTGTTTTATACAACATAATTTGTTTGGAAATTGAAATAATGTAAATGTATATTGATTATAAACACAATTTCAATTCGATGCAAGCCAGTTCGTGTGCTTTTAATCTGTTCTGATGTTAGCTTATCTGAATTAGGTTTCTCATTTGAATTATTAGTAGCATTAGTTAGAATCTGGCAACTCGAATGGATTATTCGATTGTTGATTAGTGTGTGCCGTGATCTCGCAACTTACAAAGTAATTATGAATAGAGTAAAATAGTTTTATAAATGAAATATTATGTCGAATAATTTGATTTACTCTTACTGTTCGATTTCGTAGTTAGCTATGATCTGCTTGAAAGAGTCATAAAAAGTTTTGAGTACCGGTACCGCCTTCAATAAAATTTTAGGTTTTTAATTCATGTGCAAGAGTTCTTAATATAAAGTTAAATTGCTATTTTATTATACTACGAATAAATGATTCAATTGATATTCAACTCATATTAACATAATTCTATTTTTAACATTTAGAATACAAGATTTTACCTTTGGCTCCCAAATCCTTTATAGCCCCACACCTCCATACTGCGACACTCAGTTTCCGGATGAAAGCCGCAGGGATGGCAGCGACCGAAAGCATGGATGTATTAACCCATTAAGTGCCAGATTTTTTAAAATTAATCTTTTTGAAAATATATGTTGCTTTGAGGCTAAAAAATACAACATAACAAGCCAAAAGTAAAATAATGCACTTTGGTTAAACTATATGAACTAGTGGGCAGTCCTTAACTATTACATCCTTCAAAGAATAAAAAATGAAAAAAAGAAAAAAAAATGAAATTCATTAATATATGAACTATTTATAAAAAGTCCCATTTTGGGGATCATGGGATGTAGAGAGTAGAAAAGTGCAGTACTTGCCAATATTTGGAATTTTATAATCAGAATTTGGTATTTTTGTACAGCGAAGTTATAAATTGAAATTTTCCAATATGTTGACTCCAAAAATTATTATTTAACATCAAAACTTTAAAATATACATAGGTTAAATACACATTTTGCTCATCCTAGAAGATACGTCAAGAGCACTAGACAGAAATTAACGATTCCTTACATCAAATAATGAACATGTATAATATTTCCTCATAATTTTCTCCCCAATTGAGGATCGGTAATAAAATAAAGGTTTTAGGCTACTCTGAGAAATTCTTAGGAAGTGAAATTGAAGCTGGGTGAATAGTAAGTTTAACCTTCAAGAAATCATATTACACTATTCTCATCTGTTTATTTTGGGGAATATTATATGCTAACGAATTTGAAAATCAGCAATCATTTTAAAAGTTATCTCACCTCAAATTCTTGGTTTATTCCTGCATAGCATCTAAACTGCAAATAATATCTGAGGTATTTGTTACCTTTGTTACCTTGAAGTGAACTATAATGAATGCAAAATTTTTCATTATTGAACATATTTCATCATGTACAACCAACTGCTAAACGCTGAAGACTCAATCCCCAATTGGGGATCGTGGCACTTAATGGGTCAAATAAACTATTATTAGTCATTATCGTCGTTTGAGTTATAATTTACTTCATACCTTATTTCTCAATACATAAAATTAATTCAATATAAATTTCAATTAAACTTTCAGATTGTTAAAATTAATGTCTACTGCAGCTCTTCTTAATTCTATTTTATTCTACTTCTCGTAAATTATGTAAGTTTCATTCCATTATTATAAAAAAAATCAATAAGTTTTTATTATATTTTGTGATATTTCGAATTCCGGCATAATATTAACACACTTGTCAACTAATAAATCATATTAACCTCTTCAGAGTCAAATAAATGTATTAATATAAGCAATTATCAAGTGAATTCATCAGTGGGATCTAAGTATGAAATCGATGAAGATTTTAGCAAATTAGATGGCATCTATGAATGACAATTCTGTCAAGCAAATGATGAGCTTGACATAATACATGAACGTAAAGGATTAAGCTATTAAACTTATATTTTGACTTATATTTTTTTGTCCTGACGTCAGTAGTAATGAAAAGGTTAAATTGTATCTGCATGGTGCAAACTTTCGCTCTTCCCCCTTTTTAACAAAAGCCAGAAAAACTGGAAGTTGGTTAAGTAATTGAGTTCACCATTATACAGTCGTTTATAATCTCATATCAAATGCATAAAAATTAGGGATGGGTCCTCGATACATTCGATACCTCAATACTCACGATACTTGCATGGTATCGGCATCGAGCGATACTTCAAAAATCTCACTCGGTACTTTTTCGATACTTTGGTAATTCTGCAATTTAAGGAAATGCAGTATCTCTTTCTGCATTTAGTAGTCTACTAAATATAGTAATTTTTTAACAAAAACTTGTAAGGGGACTGTTTCAAAAACTAATTTTAGTTTTAATGATAAGAGTATAAAAATAGTTATAGGCTACTGATGATGTTAAATTTTGTCTCATTAAATATGCACACTTAATTTAGTTGGTAATACACAGTTCTCTCAACTTTCTAATTTTTAACGTAGGCCTACCTATTTATTGAAACTGGAAATGTTGACGGTATCGAGTATCGAAGTATCGAATATCGAGGAAAAAATCATGATCGGTATCGTGTATCGAGAAAATCTGGTATCGACCCACCCCTAGTAAAAATATATACCGATTTCACATAATGCACTGCCAACAATGATATTTCTATAGCCTACGATTCACTGAAAATGTACTGTAGGCAGAGGTGTACAAATCTCGATTTTAGCTTGCCCAAACCCGCTTGAACGCCAGGCAAGCAAGTTGCCAGCGTCATAGCTAGGAAGCAGGCAGGTTTCTTGAAGCTTGATGGGTCAGGTCAAACCCAGGCTAGGCAAGTCAGAATAAGCTTGCGACATTCCTATCAGCTAAACAACTGTAGTTGCTAATTGTAGGTAATACTTTCTTGCTTTTCTACATGCTGGTAGAAGAAATTCACCATGCAGATAAATAAAAGGTGGATAAAGTATTAAAAATCGTTTTAGCGTCTTAACACAATCACTATTTTTATTATTAGGTAGATTTCGCAGAAAAATCTACCTAATGACTTTAAAAAAATTCGTTCATTTCTTTACGTTTCATGCCTCCCTAAGTACGAAACCACCGCCTGTTAAAAAAATTGTGATATTTATATTTATATACAGTATATGTATATGTATATGTATATATATATTTATATATATACATATATATCTTTACACGCTAGCGGCCGTAATTTTCAAGATATTTGAATCAAAGTTTATTATGTTATTTCTAGGCCCAATAGTTCAGACAAGTTCGTTAATGAGCAAAATTGGCCTAAGGGGGTGGTCGGGGGAGGGGGTTGAAATTTTAAAACATTTATATCTCGGCCCCTATGAAGTATAGAGGGAAACTTTGATTGAATAAATTAGAGTACTCCTTATGGAGTTCACAGTGACACCAACGATTCGGGGGTTTTGGGAGTACGAGTGGGGGTGGGGGTATGCGGATGGAAATTAGAAATTTTCGAAACTACGTCTTGTGGGGTATCGTTGAAAAGCTCTTGATGAGTACTCTACAAATCAATAACTAGTTTCTTGATAGTTCTCATATAAGGCGAGATTTGAATGTTTTAAAAATTTCTCTTTCCTCTTTTTTGCAGTTATTATTGCGGGTTTGTCATGCCAAGGCTAAAGAAGAAGAGTGCTACGCAGCGACAGTAAATTAAAACAAAAGCACTTCGAAATCTACCTCAGCTTGTAGGCTTGCCTAAAGGGATTTTTGTTATTGTTATTAATGATTTTATGATGTTTTCTCGAAAATGTTCGAAAATTTTTCCCATGCCGGACTAGTACCTTTGTTCATTGATAATTCAAACTGTCCACATTTTAGTTTCTCCTCGGCTTCCTTCAGGGTAAAATTCTCTAAACACATCTGAAGTTCCTCAACTACGTAACTGCACGACTTACCAGTGCACTGCTATACCCAGTTTCATATTCTTTCCGCCAGGCCTTGCAGTTTCCTTAGGTCCTGTGCAACCCACCAAGTTATGAAGAGCTTGTGACTCATAGCGACAGTATTTCTTATCATCGTTGTAATCTGGCTTGCTTTCAAGTCAAGCAAGTTAAAAGCTGTGAGTGGTTGCAGAATTTCAAAGGGGCAGGCAAGCTAAAATCAGAATATGTACACCTCTAACTGTAGGTACCTTTAGCCGGTCAATAAGACAGCAAAGCGAAACTACCTTCATAAACAGTCGACCACGATTACATTAATACTGGCAAATAAATGTAAGGAGTGTTTGAAATGAAACATAGGCTATTTATATTAAAGTTTAGTATAGTTTTAATATTAAGTTTAGCTTCAAAGTTAAACAATTTTATAATTTGTTTCATTGTTATGAACTGTTCATTGAATGAATCTCTAAGGACCTTTTTAGATAGAGATATCTAAACGAAACATTCTGTTCGGGTTTGATATATAAAAGCCAAAATACTTACTAAAACTCAACGATATGCAAATTAGTTAAACCGGACTGAAAAAATCTTTCGATTGATATCTCACATAACGCAATGACCCAGTATTCACTTTGAAATGTGTAATTAATTTACTAGCTCGGCCACTATGCACCATGGGAAGGATGAAAAGGATTCAATTGCTTTTACAGATTCGCTCACGTCTGCAAATCTTATTTTTATCTTTTTTTGTACATATTATGTTACTAACAAGACTTATTGACAGAATTAGTCTATGCTCGAAACATTGGATAAATAGTGACTAAGAAAAAATATAAATAGTGCAACAATCTCAACTTTTACAAAAAGAGTGTTAGCGTATCATTCCCGACCCTTTCATTTCAAGAAACAGAGCGAGAGATGATGATCACTCTGAATTATATAAATCAGAATCATCATAAATGAGACAATTCCTTAGGAACTGCAATGTCATAAAAAGCCACTAAAACACATGCGTTTACACACAGTAGTAGAAATTCTACATATTCCTTGTCACTTTGTGTTTTCTGAATATCTTATGATTGTCTCAAATGTACGAACAACTGTGTACAGAAATTTGATAAATTTACGAGTGAGAAAATGTTTTCTCTCAAGAGAGAATGATCAATGGTTGAGTTCAAAGCAGTATTTCATTCGCTGACAAACGAGCTTCCTGCTTCACTTGGAGTTTTCGATAACTATGTCAGACATGTGTCATTGTGTTTTATTCGAGTCAGACATTTCAGCTGAAGTTGTGAGTGTGTAAATCTTGGTGTTCACAATTCTCTATTGTTTCCGAAGCTTCATTCTCTTTTGCACCCCACACACCCGTGCCTTGTTTCTCTTTTATTACTAAACCAGTGAACTGTCTCCCAGGATGTAGAACATCTTACACGCCATTCCAAACAGTTATACAAAGAAAATTGTTACCTGGCTTTATATATCTCCAATGTCTTTTTGGTGGATTTCAAGGGGTTAGTAGCATTTGTCACTCCAGTCAGTTCATTGTCGTGTCGTGTACGGGGATTGATGGTAGTGGTGTAAAGTTTGATTTAACGTCCTCGAGAAGTTTGAGCAAATGATTGATTTCATGCTTCACAAAGTGATCGAGTGGCTTCGAAATTTGCATGATGCATGTGCTGTACTGCTTTGTATAAGTTTATCAAATGATTCTGAAGCATGCCGGTATAGCCTATTTATATTCCCTATCTAATTTTTAAGGGTTTTATCACTCTATCCTCTTCAGAGCTCTATATGTAGATTATTAAAATTCGTAATACTATGTTTTTAAAAATTATTATTCTAGACTTCTAGACCTACATATACCAAGTAGTCGTCCATGGTTAATGTATAGAAAAGGTACAATAGACCTTACCTTCATTTTGTGGAATGTCTCGATATTGTTGTTTTATTTTAGACATTAAATTATATAATTTATTTACTTATCTTTCTGCACAACGCAGATTGCCTTACAGACAAAGAATAACTTTCAACAAAGTATACACTTACACCAAAAAAAAAAAAAAAAAAAAAAAAAAAACATTACAAGCTTTCATTACAAGTTAGATCATAAACATAATGACAGGAAAATTAAAATTAAAATAATCAGTAATAAAACCATTAAACTTGGAGAAAGGAAACCTGTCCAGCTTAATTGTTGTTATTGTACAGGTGGTTTCTTAAGATTTGGATGGATCCCTTAAGTGATAATAACGCCACTTCAGTGTACAGATTTTGTGACAATGAGAAACGTTTACAGAAATTAATAAAGAACTTTGTTATTGTTCCCCTACTACCAACCATTAGTCCAATGACTTCAACATTTTTCAAATCGTATTTGTTCTTGAAGTACTCAATGGTTGGTTCGTATATCTTCTTTTTCTCATTATCAACAGCTGCAGGTTGATCTTCTTCAGTCTCAAAGCGGACTGTAGGGTCTACTATTAAACCAGCTGTTCGGTTTTTGTCTATTGCAATGATGTCTGCTCTTCGTGTTCCTCCATCCATGGCAATGCAGTGCACCTCCTCATAAACGTCATAATTCTGCAGTTTCAAGGCAGCCGCTATCTTGCTCCTTATTTGATGATGGCGAGTGTTCCGTAGAAGCTCCCCATGATGACAAAAGCCTAGAACGTGTGCCAAAGTTTCTACCTCACTGCAGTGCCTACAGTGGTTGCCGTTCTGACTTCGTCCATGGAGGGCACGTACTGGAGCAACATTTGCTTGCAACTTAATAGCATCTCGCCACTCGGAACTAGTTAGCCCTTTTAGATTTACTAACCATTTGTTGGCTGGAGGGCAATCTTCATATAACTTCACACCTTTGCCATGTGTATGAAGCGAGCACCATTTCTTAAATTCTTGACCCCTTAAAATACCTCTTAGATCAGCAGCTTTTTTTGAGGTTAAGGCTTCCGCATTCTGGGTTATTCCAAGTTCATTAATACATTGTAACATATCAGTCTTTAGATCCCTAGTTATGTTAATGTACTCATTTTGGGATTTCTCTAAAGATTTACAACAGTTGAACTGCTGTATAATCGCTTCCCATTCAGTTTTGAAAACGCCTAAACCTTTAACTCTTCTAGAGGAATACAACATCGAATCTGGTGTATCAATTGGTAGTTGTAAAATCTCCTTAACTGTACTCTTAATCATTTTATCCAAAGTTTCCAGAAATCCCTTGCGGAGTTTCAATTTATTCAGATTCTGGAATCGATACACTAGAGATGGTAAGATAAACTGATTAATAACAGAAAATTTTTGTTCTGTTTTCAGAAGGGGAGTTCCTGAGAGTAGGTTTAAGTTTTCTTTTAGGTCATGAGCCATTCTTTTTCATCCAAAATTAATCTGTCAGAAAATGTGATGCCCAAGTATCGAATGCTCTCAGATTTATCTATGGAATGAATAACAAATTTAGAAATATATTGTTTTTGAAATTCAAGAGAAGGAGAAACATCTCAATCTTAATAATTTTGTATGATTATTTGTTTAGCAGAAAGAAAACTACAGAAGGAATACTATAAAATGTATATTATTTGAACTCGATACCATTGATTATTTATGTAATAATATAAATTATTTTACTAAAAAACTGTTTAAAATAGTATCTTATAAATTTGCACGTAAGATATTAATCTCAGATTCTGGTTAAAATGTCAAAATAACCGTTCGGAAATTGAGTTTTTTTTCGGTGTGTGCATTAAATAAACCATGAAAATGTTAGTTCCCACAATTGTTATTGACTTTTTGTTCACTGAGCGACTATTTTATGTGTAGCATCTCAGTTGTTCTAACGAGGCTTAGTGCATGGAGGATGTTTACAGAGGTGGTCAAGACTTGCCTTGTGGTGTAGTGCTATGAAGGAGAAAAAGAAGAGAAAAATAAGATCTGAAATAAAAACATATAAGAAGGTTACTAGAAGTTACTAAAAAAAAATAATAAATGTGATATTCTTTTGCAAATTACAATGGTAAGAAATAAAAAGTTCACTTAACTTATATTAAAATGATTGACTACTATGCCCTCGTATTTTATATCCCATTTCACGGTTTGAGATCGATATCAATTTGTAACACGCCGGTGTGCATTAACATATTACAATAATTTTAATTTTAATTCTGAAGAGTAAAATTTACAATAATTTTATTAATTCCCAACAGATACCCACGCTTAGCAAATACGTCTTAGGAATTTTTGGGAGTTTCAAATAAATAAATATATAGGCCTATATATATATAAATTATATAAATTAATAATTTGAAATATCCGTTTGCACAATTATACATAAATATTGTTACAAACACTTTATAGTAACACTATAGAATATTCCATTTTCAAAAAATAAAACACTGTGTGTTTTAGAACATTAAACACGTTTGTTCATTTCTGTTGGTGACTAATTTGCCAGTATGAAGCTGTGTTCAATACACGAGTTCTGTTGTAAATTGTATCAGGATGTAGCTGGCGTGATTTGTCGTACCTCATTATGAGGAGGTCATCAACTGATGTCGATATATGTATACGTGCTCAATTACAGATATGAGGCACATAATGCTAATATACTGTAGATGTGAAATTGGTTCATGAGTGTGAGCCACAGCTAGCAACGGGATACACCAGCCTCTCCAGCTAATGAGTAGCAAGCATGTGGCTTCTAAATAGTGTTATTTAAAGGTTCCTGTTCTTAGTTTATTGCGGAAATCGACTGTTGAAACTTGAAACTGTAATATCATAAACTGGCCTTTATATTAGACACAATGAAAAGTCTCTTTCGGTGTGACAATCTTAAGCTGCGTATACATTTGCGCTCCTCTCGCGTTCCGCTCTGTTCGACACGCGTGTCGACACGCGGGCAGTTCGTTGAAATTATCCATAGGAAAGCGACGAACATACCGCGAACCACCAGCAGTGATTTTTCACCCACCACGCATATACTAGCAATCATGTCTTCATATCATATCAAATCATATCACAGCCCATCAACATGACAATAACCCTAATATAGTAATAGAGCCCACAACATCTTTATATTAAAATTTAACTCAATAATAATAATGAAATTAATAACAATAATAATGATATTATTATTGTTATTATTGTTGATATTATTATTATTATTATTATTATTATTATTATTATTATTATTATTATTATTATTACATATCTCAAAAGTATTGACTGGGAGACCCGAAGAGAAAAGACCACGCAGAAGGCCTAGATATAAGTGGGAGGACAATTTTAAATGGATTTAAGGGAAGTAGGATTTGCTAAGGATGATTGGATGGAGTTAGCACAGAATAGGGTTGAATGGCGGACTCAGGTAAGCGGGGCAATGAACCTTCGGGTTCCATAAGATAGATAATATTCCATTAGCTTGCTGAGGAATTGTCTATTGTCATTGAGTGAGTGAGTAAGTAAGTAAGTAAGTAAGTAAGTAAGATTATTATTATCAGGGCCCGGATTCTAATGACATATCTTTTTATTGATGCTGCATAGGCATTGCCAACTTGTAGATAAATACTAATCATGGACTCTAGATTATAGAAATACATTTTTATTAGGTCATTTTTTGTCATTTTATGCAATTTTATTTTTTTATGGCATTTATTTCAATTATAAGTAATTATTTTGTCGTTTTCGTGTCATTTGCTTCCTTATTTAGTCATTTTCGTGCATTTACATTTAGTGTATTCACTTTTTTCGTCGCTAGCGATTCTCTCTTTGAAGTGTTGTTTGTTTAATGCAAGAAGGAAAAGTGTTGCCATGTCTCAGTCGGAAATGAGAATCAAAGAACGCCTAAATTTTGTATTATATTACTAATGTTTTGACTTGGCTCTGCTTGGATTTGAGAGTAAACACTACTGTTTACCCTCAATAAACAATAATATAATCCGGCAGACCGCAAAAGGAAATGTCGAAGTTTGACTGAGTATAACTGCCTGAGTGCCACTATAAATTTCCGTGAGAAAAGAACATTCACACCATTACAGTTATTTACAGTTTTTACAATTATGTAAACATTAGTCTAAACCTTTGTGTGTACAATAATAATTTTTTATAAATAAAATATCAGTTTTTGGTCATTTTTTTATAATTATTAAATCATTTTCTTTAAAATTTAGGGTCATTTTATAGGTCACTTTTCAAACAATAATAGGTCATCAGAATCCGGGCCCTGATTATTATTATTGAACCTTGTATAAACATTGTGTGCACAGATGCCGGATGTTATTGTTGCAGGTGTTCCAAATCAAAACAACATGCATATGGTACAACCCTTGTTTCCATCAGTCATTGGAATAAACCGAATTTTGCAAAATTGTTCTGCTAGAAGAAGGGCTATTTTAAATAAGCGATGTACAGTAGGTTTAGATTTAGCCTATACTAAAAAAACTAAACTCCGTGACACTACATCCCTGGAGGGATTTGGCCTACCACCCGACCGCTGCGTCATCTACCACAGGCAGATGGCAGGATTGGGGGCATGTGGTCAACATGCCGACACCCACGGCCGTTAATGGTGGTTTTCATGACCGGAGCCGCTACTGCTCTATCAGGTAGCTCCTCAATTTGAATCACGAGGCTGAGTGCACCCCTATCAGACCTCCCTACCTCAGAAAAATCCGAGGTACCGGGGATCGAACCCGGGCCGACGGATCTGCAGTCATCGACGCTAACCACAAGACCACGCCGGCGGTCTTAGCCTATACTTACATTGTCAATATTTGAAGAAAACGAGTTTTGAAAGAAAAAAAAAACTCCTCAATTACAAAAAATGTGTACGGCAAACATCGAAACAAAATCATTTTTTGGCAAGAATTGAAAAGTGTGTAACATTTTCATTATTTATATTATATAAGTTACCTTTTCCTGTACCTTTGCTGGCGTTTACTTTCATTTTTTCACGCCGGTTAGCTGAAAGTAGATTTACCATCTTCTTCTTGCATTCCTCTGCAGTCTCATTCATTTGAATACCTATTTCCCTCCAGGCATCCTCCTTAAAAATATTCCTGAAGTGGTCCTTGTGATTTGGATTCCATAGTAAAGGTTTCGATTTATAAACGTCTATCATCTGGAGTGCCTTTTCCTCAGACCACACCATGATTAACAAATTTATGCTTGAGCGGAGCGCAGGAGAAAAATGACACGCGTGTCGACACACGGACGGAGCGCAACACGTCCCAATATGAAATCAGAAATCCTTTGTGTTCGCGGAAAAAACCGACAGGAGACGGATCGCGGCGAACTGTCTGCGTGTCGACACGCGTGTCGTCACACGAACACCTCAAATGCCGTCCCAATGTGCGCTCTGTAAGCGTGTCGACACGCGTACAGAGCACAAATGTATACGCACCCTTAAATACCGAAAGATAGATAACACTGGTACTCAATTAAAGAAATAGTCTAAAAATTGCATTAACGCAGTACCCGACAAACTCATTGCGTTGACAGTTAACATCAAAGTAGTCGCCGCCGCTTGGCGTAGTTGCCACACTGGATAGTGTTAAAAAAGAGAGCGGGAAGATATAGATGCAGCAAAACATTTGTTGCATTGGCATTGAGCAATAAGAGAATAGGCAACAAGAATTCAGTCAGCGGTTTCTTTTGAGAAAACTTCTTACATTAACAACAAACATTGTAATATGAGAACAAAGCGAGCCGCTCGTCAACTCTACGAGCGAGGCACGCATATCCGCCGTATTTTAGCCCAAGAATATATTTACATACTTAATTTAGTTTAGTTAATGGTCGCTACTTACATGGTCTAGTGGTTAACGTTGGTGTGTCTGTCTGGTTTCGATCCTAGGTACTTCCTCGATTTTTCTGAAGTAGGGAGATCTGAAACGGGGTGAACTCAGGCTCTTGACCCAACGGAAATGCTACTTCATACTTCATGAATGCCATCAACAACGGCCATGCTGTCATTGCCTCTTGGTAGATGACGCAGCGGTCGGATGGTCGGCCAGATCCCCAGAGGGATATTCAAGCTTGGCTCGTTCAGTGCAGATGGTGTATTAGGAAGAAAAATTCTGACTTACCCTATTAAAAGCTGTAATAAAGTTTATCTACTTCATGATGTGTTCTCATTTCTTTAATAATTATAAAATAAATTAGTATAGTTAATTAATTTTTCATTTTCTGAGTATTTGAACGAACTCCGTTATACCTATGTGCCGTACATAATATGACGATTCGTGAAAACACTATTCCTATATCAATTAGTTCGTTGATTATATGGTTACTTAACAATGTGGTATACTGCTAATTAGTCCTGAGACCGTTGCCGGTGTGCCGGAATTTTGTCTCGCAGGAGTTCTTTTGCATGTCTGTAAATCTACAGACATGAGTCTGTCACATATTTTATGCACTCATCGATCTGGTCGGGATCGAACCCGCGACCTTGAACTCAGAAAGCTAGATACATACTCATTGCTGTACCCAGGTCCACCCTATATCAATGAAAAAAATCGTAATTTTCGTAAATCAGTGTGTTTTAACAGAAATCCATATGTCCTATGTTACTTTTTTACTTCCTCTATCCGTACCGTAGGTAGTCTACTGTAGTTAGAGGAAGCATTCTGTTCTAAACCGAAGTTGAATTTTTTAACATAAATAGGCCTACGCATTTTAAGGTTCCCAGAATCTAAAAATACTACTTTCAGAAACATATCTGTGTGTGGTCTGTGTATGTGTCTGTGAACAGCCTGGCTCCTGAAAGAAAAATCGTAGGAAAAAGTTATGTTTGGATTGGGTAACCTTCTGGGCAAGTGACACCAAGATTGGCGACTTCCTCTTACCTTCAATTACACTTTACATGAAGAAAATTTTGTTATTCGCGATATTCTCGAAAACGACTGTAACGATTTTGCTCAAATTTTGTTCACGAGGTGCTTATACTAAAAGCTAATACTGTAATTTGAAACTTTTAAAAAATCTCCCAAATGCAGTTATAAGCCACCCACTATTTGTAGTAACCCAGTCTGGCCTGGTGAATAATACCTAAGTTAAAACTTTGTTTCAGGGTGAAATAACGGAATACGCTCTCTTTTTCAATACGACCTCTTCTTCTATATCAGAATGTGCAGTGTTTCAAACAACGATGCATAAATGTGATACTTGTATGTTTTTTCGATAAAACATTTAGATACTTTGCCAACATATCATTCAATCAGATGTTAACAAAGAATAAAATGCTCTTCCGGCTTACATTAGAACTTCTTACCAAAATTAAGATTTCTTCACAACTGTATAATTCTGATTTTCCTTGGCTCTTGCGGCCTTATTGTTCATCTTGTCAAACACACCATGATGGAAGAACAAAACGGGTTGAGATTAGGATATTACAAAGGCAGTGTTGTAAAGGGATAGTGATTGAAGTTCAGAGTGTCGGCTATTCATTTCAACACGCAGAGTGTTAATAGAGATTGATATAACGTGCGGCGAACGACATTATGAATCACATCCTCACTGCCAAACTATAGGCTAGTACTGTTCATAAACTTGATTGTTGGTGCGTACAAGCTCCCATACAGACTCTGAATAACTCCTAGGAAAACTCCTAGTTTTGAGTAATAGGCATATAAGAGGAACTACAAAACTCCATTTTCTTGTAATTGAATCCCCAAATTCGATTCATGCGGAACTTCATGCTGGGAACGCCTGTCCAATCGAAAGGGTGCTGATTCGGTTATTAGACAGTTTTGCAATAGCGTATTTCCGATACGGTATATTCCATTGTCAGGTGACCGAATACGGATAACGGAATAACGACTTATACTGCATCATAGATTTTGCTAGCGTAATTTGATACAGTACGGTAAATGCAAGAGATAAAATGGAGACACTGCTTCAGATTGCCGTATTTCGAGATCTTCACGATGATTTATTGGCGAAGAGATACTAGTCTCAATGAGACTTGGCGAATCCATGACTGGATTTAAACCCAGTAAACTGATGAACAGCCTAATGCTGACTCTGTTATTACCGATTTTGGAAAACGGATCTACAAAGGCTACAATGACTAAGAGATCCATTACCTAATATTACATGAGAATAATGACTTTTTGATTCCAGTACTTAAAATAAGAATGAAGTATACATTTTATCGTATATTGTGGTTAGGCAATATATGGATGAGGTTATATTTTATGGTTAACTTAGTACATAATTATTTTCCGAAGTTTAACTATGGAAGCAAGTGATAGATTATTTTCATATTTGTCACTGTCGCCAACGCAAATGGCAGTAATGAACTGATAGACTTACGGTTTTTATCAAGACGACCTTCTATTTATCGGAATGCACATCTCTTAACGTACGGCACATCTCACTAGAAATTAAAAAAAAAAACTAACGTGGAACTCTATTATTTCGAAATTATTATACAAGCCCAACCGAGATTCAGAATGAATTCTTAAAACATTCACATAAACCCACTTAACGCAGATTACTCTTGCCAAGAAGATGATCGCTCGTCCAGACTCCATTACTGCCTAGCCTAGTACGAAGATAAATACTAAGATATACATTTTTGTTACTGGCGAGAGAAGGGACAATTATTTTTAAAACTTATTTATACACGCATTTACCTCCAATTAAATTATTAGGGTCTTTGAGCATACCAGTGAACAACTTGACGACTTGACTATTGATGTACATCTGTTTCCATTGCAATATCATGTCTTCTGTTTAACAAACAAACAAACTGCCTCTCTTTGGAGATCGTTGGAAATAGCCCAACCGATATTAATTAATTTGTAGTAAATATTATATTAGATTATAAATAGCAGAAATGGTCAATATGCTGATATTCAGGAACTAATTAAATCACAGTTTATTCGTTCTTAAGGTATGCAAAGAAAGTAACTTTTTTCAGAAATATATTTTTATATTGTAAAAGAACCACATTTATCTGCTGGGATAATTCCAACAGGAAATAAGATATGTAATAAATACATTTATCTGCTGGGATAATTCCAACAGGAAATCAGATATGTAATAAATACATAACCGTGAGGTTTACCAGAACAGTCATAGTTTCATGTCACAAAACACAGCTTTGGTGGTATAAATGCCAGGCATGCATGCTCTTTGGCGAACGACACCACATAGTAAGTTTCACTATTAGGCCTAAAACAGAATTTCCTACTTGGAAGTGGCATTTAAGAAGCTAAAATCGACAAAAAAAAATACACAAAAATTGAAGGAGATGGAAAACTTTTTAGCCTATGTACAGGGTCCGGCAGAGAAACCTGACGGTTTTTGAATTTAAATTACGACAAAACTGTATCGTTTGCATACATTATTTTATTTTAGAATTACCATACATCTCAAAGTATTTTACCTACATGAATTACTTTTTGAAAATCATGTCCCTACTTCAATCCACAAAGCTGAATAAGCCCATTACATCAAAATTATTATTATGGTTTCGTGAAAAGTTGGAATCAGCCGAAACTTCGTAGTGTCGTAACTCATTGTCGCCAGTACATCTCGCGCTTGCGCATTCAAGTAAAAAACAATTGCCACCCACAACAGTATGGTATTCCGACATGGAATATTCTTATTTTGATGAACGTTGAAATGGCGGCGAAACTGATGCAATCTTGTTTACACGTAGGTTTCATAAATAAGAGACCCTGTATAACCAAAATTAAATGGGGAAACAAATTGAAGGGTTTGGAGAATAACAGTGAAGGCAGTCAGGTCGTTAGAATTATGCAGAAAATCAATGATTTTAGGCAAAGTTAGCAAAGTATAAACACCATGAAGGTAAACAAACACCTATAAAAATGTTTCATCGTTTGTATTTTCTGACTTTTAAATTTCATTGTTTTTATTATAGTCTGTAATTATCTTGGTTTCGATCCAATATCTAAGATCTTTATAATTTTTAATTAAATTTTCATCAACTTTCAGTGAATGTGGGAGTAGTGTGAGTAATCTGCTTTCTGCAAACGTGGACTGAAGGCACACCTGCAACAATGAAAAATAAATAATGTGTGTGTTGTAATCTCTCACGCGGTAGACTTCTGCGAGGAATATGTGAATATCCTTAAACAAGGGCGAAGAGAGGGGCATTAGTATTTCGGGCAGCGGCTCTATTGTGCGCTCTTGCCTGACGTCACACACGATGATTTGCGTGCACGTTCTTCACAAACGTCATCCGGAGATGAAGTTGTGTTTCATTGGGTTGAATTAAGAAAGAAAGAAAAAAAAACGATAAGCTTATTATAATGATTTCGTCGTAGAAGTGGAAATAGGCCTAATCCTTCCTCTGTAATGGTGTTAAACATAAATCCTACCATATTCTGTTCGCTGCTTCATTCTTATCACGTTATTTGTACGACCCAGTACTGAGATAAACGTTACTGGTTTTATGTAATGGGGATATAAAGATGGACTATTAATGTCTGTCGGCTAGAGAGGCCATCTTGGAATATCCAGCAGTTTCTTTCAAGGAACAAATTAATATACACAGTGGTCAAGGCTTGTGCAAACGTTTGCGACTATGAAGAATTCAAATTGTAATATTATGTATATTGATCAATACTTCGGAAAATACTCCCCTACAAAAATATAAATGTGGTAGATATCTACATATAAGGGATTGTAGGTGCCATAACATTTCTACGGTAGGGGGCCGAAAATGTTTATATTCAACGAACCACTGCCTTCTATATGAACCGAATCGATTTCAACGGAAACGTGAGAAGAATAAACCCAAGAGAGTGGTTAGAGCAAGGTTACCTGTGGGTTATACAGATTACTTTTCACATTCGCATAACTAGTCTGAAATGTGTGGTAGAGGACTAGAGGCTATTCTCATATTCTTCCATATCATGCCATTTCACACTTCATGCCTACGCTAAAAGGTTTGCAACTTTATATTCCTCTTTAAGGTTTTTATCAGTATTTCATTTTCCATGTGTGGGGACCTCGCCCGATCTTGCCAAATATGAAACTACAGATGGAACAGAAAATTATTCTTACTGATGACCAGGCTTAAGAACTAGGATGAATAATTCAACCTTAATTATTAAGTAACCTTAAGTAAGTATTAACCTTAAAGTAACGTAAGCATAAGCATAAGCTTTAGAGAAACTGGGGTCCAAATTAATTGAGGCCAGTCATCTTGAGAGCCGCACCAAAATTTTATTGATCCATCTTACTTAACCGCTGGGCTCATCACATTTAAAAAGCAGTCTTCACCGACTCAATGGTAGATGTTACAATTTAAAAATAGTATGACAGATAAAGAGAAAATGATTGCTTTCGCATAATATAGATTTTGTCACACCTGTCCGTTACTTCAATGACATAAGAGTAATACAATTTATTGATGATAAAAAAAGTCAGTTGACCTGCAAGATTAGTGGTTCTTAGTCTTAATAAGTCACTGAGTTCTGTAGTTATTTTTTATACATTTCACATTCGAAAATGCACTTTCACCAAGGCATGTTTCCAAACATAGATATGATCTAAAGACCAGAATCTCTCAGTTGTCAAACCTTTCATCTGAAAGAAGTCTGAATAAGTTGTCTCGTTTTTCTGTTTTGTTTTGAAGAAATAGAACAGTTTGAATATCACATACTTCAAGTTGAACTTTGATAGTTGATCCTCAATGTCCACTTTTAATGGATCGTTAAAGCAAGACAGTTTGGCCTTCATGTTTTCAAAATCAGTATATCTTGAAGAACATTTATTAATAATAATTTAAATATCATCACAAATTAAATGAATATTCACCTCTTCTATTTCATTTGTAGACAGTTTAAAAATGGAAAATATGCCAAATTAGTTTTCTCTAAATTTAACTTCAACAGTTTACAACCTATGCCCATGGTAACAGTCACTTTTTTTTAAACTTGATACTATATTACTTATATAGTTTTCTTCTATTTTGTTTCCCGGGGCGCAATAATTCTTAAGATCCATAGGTAGTCCGTAGGTTGGCTATTCGAAAACCTTTTAAACTTGAGATGTAAATAATGAGATACAGCTATAGTATAATCTAGTAACTATGAATCATGAAGTACGTTATCAAATCCCACATAGTATAAAAATATAACGCACTCATGGCAGTTCAAACCTATAAACATTTGGGCCACTTTGACTCGTACTATACCAAGCACGGAACACAAATCCACCATACCAGACAGCTTATTTAACAATTACTGTTACTGTAGGCCTACAGTTCGCATAAAGTCAGATCACATCTACAAAATACCAAGTTACACAAAAAACAATGCAAAAGCATATGTAAGTGTAGTACAGTGGGTTCGTGAATACTTCAACGATAATTTTGTGGCACATTGTTATGTACACTCGAGTGCACGGAATCTTTCCGATATAACATGCAAACAAGAAGTCAACACCCATCAGCCTCCACTGGGTTAAGGGTCACACAGGTCTCCAAGGGAATGAAAGAGCGGACTACCTTGCAAGGATTGCAGCCAGCCAAAGAACCACTACCGACTACAAAGGAATCCCTTTCACCCGGAGCAAGCAGCTACTGACAGATCACTACATAAAAATTTGGAATTCAACCTATAAAAATTCTGAGCAAGGAATCCACACCAAGATCTTCATACCCAATATACACCACAGGCTTTCCTTAGCTCTAGGTCCTAACTACATATCTACTCAATTCCTGACCAATCACGGCTTTTTCAAGTCATACCTGTATAAAATGAATAAATGTCCTTCACCACTCTGCAACTGTCCCGAAAAACCTCCTCAAACGGCCCTACACTTGTTAACTGAATGCTCACAATTCGCAGGAAGTCGACCTAGAGTTCTACTGACAGCTCCTTTGCCAATGGTTCTCAAACACCACTTCCACACCGTGGAGATCGCTGCCTTCCTGAGACACATCTTCTGCACACCGCAAGAATAACTATATTTAGACTGAACAAATCACTGTAAATTCCCCGTGATATGCCCTATGGCGAAACACGGGTTGTAATCAATTTTGAAATAAAAAAAAACCGGCTCCGCCAGAACCACACCCATCCCCTGCACATATTTTTTCGCACTGGCGGATATGCAGCAGAGGCTAACCCTCTCCTCACTCCTCTCCTGAACCTGAAACTGACCCGTGTTCATAGTTTAATGTGTGAGTGAAAAGAAAGAAAGAAGAAAAAAAAACTGTTGGTGAGGCTCACCCTCCAGTCACTGAAACGAAATGTTCCTATACTTCACCCCATTTCACCATACACCTAGGCCCTAGCGTTGCTCATAGGCTAATGCGTGTGTTCTGTCCAGTAATAGGCATTGGCTCAGCCAAGGCTGGTGTGGAACACACATGATCCGGAGATTCAATACCAACATTGCATGAAGAAAAACACTAGAAGAAACCAAACACATTTGTTTGTTAAATACCCCCGGGCAAAATCACGTGCAGGGTGCAGTGCAAAGCACAGATCCTGAGAACGAGTTGAATCAAAACTCAGCTCCAGTCACAAGTTCCGTAAACTTAATCAATACCTGCAGTGTAGCACCGTATGGAAAAATCTTTAGAAAATATTAAACAATTAAAAACATTAAATTCTTTAACAGGGAAAATTTTAAGGAAGGGATAACGAAAGTATCAAGTTTATATGTATCCAAAAAGTTGCTAGAAACAACAACTGGGTATTTAGGATATTTTAATTCCACTACTAGATTGAACTACAATATTAAGTGAAAAAAGACATAATCTGCTAAAAGATAAAGCAATACACAAATTCGGAGCTTGAACTTATCATTCAGCAGAAAAGTGAGATTTTATATCGCATATGCTGAAAAGTTGTATATTTGGACTTTACAAGATAAATTATTTAGATCTTTTGTACACACAAAGACTGAATCATAGGCCGTACAAATCTTACCACTTAAGGAGAAAGCTTTTGCAATGTGTTCAGCACAATTTATTTTATACTGTACATAGATTAGTGCTTTCAAATATCGCTTTCATATTGCTTCTTTGCCTTGACAATGTTCATTTTCCGTGGGGGTTACCGACGGGAGAAGTGCAATATGGTGGAAACAATGTCGTCATCAATGATGCCCGCTAAAGATGAAACAATGTTCCTTTTTTCATTTTCTATTTCTTCTTTCTTTTCAGGCCTCTTTTTATCTTATCTCTATTCTACTACTAGACATCGAATTCGAGACTCCCAATGACAGCCCCAGACGGTAGCGCCTGAGCAATTCCGCTCTGTAAATTTTCAAATAAAATTACCATTATGTAATGTATTCATGAATCTAACATTTTATCACTAATACACTTCCTGTGACATTCTTTTGATTATGACTTGGATCTCAAGCAAAATATGTCGAAGTATCAACATATTTGTGATACTGTAAAGTGCACATAAAAAATAAAACACATCAAGACAATATTTTAAAATGTTATAAAACTATAGCAGTGGCTGTTTCAACTTACGGATTTTAGAATTAGGTATTGAATAGAAGCGACAGAAGAATGGTCGAAACGCCTGAGATGAGATTTCAAGATATGCTGCTGGTTGTAAACTTAAGACCAGATCAAAACAGAACTGTATGAGAAGCATTAAACATATTCAACATGAAGAACAAAATACAAGAAAACAAACAAAACTGGATGAACCATATACTCCGCATGTCAGAGGAGAGGTTAACAAATCAAGATTTTCACAACCGCCCAAAATGAAAATTGAGAAGACATCCTCTGAAACAAAATAGGTCAATCTGGTCAATATGATAAAAGTAAACATGATCCCACATATTTTGTTATCGTTACCCAAATAATAAGTACCAGGTCTGTACTTAGGCAGAGGAAGTATTGTTCTACCCAATATTCGATATCGAGTTTTCAGCAATAATAGGCTAAGTATTTTCTGATCCGCTGAATCAAAAAAGTACTAGGCTAGGAACGAAATAGGGAATGCATTGAAAACAAACTTTCACCCTTGTGACAAGAATATTACATCACAACCAGAGCAATAGAGAAAGCTCCACTTCACGATAATGACGTAACATGTGGAAAATTATTTACAACAGGGAGTTTGTGTTACATGCCCCAGTATTATGTACAAAATTCGTGGTATAGTAAAGGATCTTGCGGTTAAGTATAGTAGAATTGTATCAAAGGAAGAATCTATAGAGAACATAAAGGACGCCGTTCATTAGGGGCTGATTGCGGTACATAATATTACAGGCAAGGGCTTAATACAAATACTTGTCCAGTCTATACAGATTCAATGTATATGAGAGGTTTATAGCTAAATTACATGTAATAATTTCACAAGGTAGCTCAACCTGCCTGTGCTTCATACCTCTATTCTCAGCTGTTGTGAGTGCTTTCAATAGAATATTTTATGTTCTGTAGCAAGTAAGAAAAACAATATGAGCAGTACAATCCGGTATAGAATAGGCCTATACTGCAGAATTCAAAACATTAGCGATAAGTGCCGGTACTTTTTATAGCTAATATCTCACCTTAATTAGAGGTGTCTTGAGATTTAAGGGACGAGCGATTTTTTTCTCAAAACCCTGTCCTTTAGAAGACCTAAATGTATGCGAAACTTGATTGAAAATTTCAGCTCGACACGAAAGAAACTTCCGATAACCCATTTTGTGAATGGAGAAGGGAAGAAACATCGTTTTCAAGCTAGCTCATCCCTGTTTTTCAGTGATAATGTGAGTCATTAGTCTGTCCACTTGGCTTCTAAATGAAGTCAACAAATGCATAAATAAATTAGTAATTTTATAAATTAAAATTGTGCCATTTAAAGAGAGTGTTTATCATTAATTAGGATTTTTTGGTACAATTTTTATATGGAAAAGGGAAAAGATATTAAATACAAGGGGGCTCACTACTCTCAAGTTCACTGCAAGCTGGTGAAAAGTTACTTTAGATCTTAGTAGTGTTGAGCATCGATGGCCGATGTTTTCATGTCAATGATCGACGCCAAGGCAGTCGACTGTGGATTCACAACCTTTCCTCTCCTGATTTAATCACTCTCGTTGAAGGGACGTTTATGCAGTCCATGCCGCCTGGGCAGGACCGCGACCTGTCGGGAGAGGGATTACCTTTGGATCACAGACACACCTTTTTTGAACAGACTAGGATATGGACGGATGTTCAGCACAATGCCGCGACCACCTCCGAGACAACACGAACACATATGATGAGATACTAACACCTGTCGCAAACTCACTCTGAACAAGGCACGGAAGAGATAGATAATCACGACCGGATGATATCCGATGATCACAAGGTCCTAAAGTTATCCATCATTCGTCTCACAGGTGAGGAATAGTCTGAGAAAAGCTCCTCCTAAGCAATTTTTTGTGTCGATGCATGTGTAGCCTAGATCAATAACAGTGAAAAATTTAAATTCATTAGGAGTATTACATGATTATTTTGTCTCAAACTTCTGAACACTTGTGAACAGACCGTTAGCGAACTCAGTTACTATTTACTTTATTATACTCGTATTACAGCTTCTGCACGGTACTCTATAAAATCATGTCTGTTTCGAATTTTTTCATGTGATTTTGTTTCGTTCATTAATGTTTTTCTCACTATTATTACTTTATCTGTTTGTTTACTTATTTAGGCTAATTTTCATGTGTTTGTTTATTTCATAAAATTCTATTGATGTAATATAATTCTTTTAATTCAGTCTTCTCTTCCATATTTTTTTCTATGCTCCTTTTCTTTACATCGATACTTCTACTCCATGGGCTATGTGGAAAATGAAAACTAGGCACAGTTCTTTTGAACCAAGTTCACTTGTCCACTGTGTAAAGAAATTCATGCAGTAGAGAGAGGTCTCAAAGCTTTCTTGGCTGTTGATTGATGATAGACTGAAGGGGACAACTTACTATTGTGCTTAATACACCTTCTTGACTTTTATTCCTATAGAAATGTGAAAAATGATGGAGCTAGGCTATGACGAACATAGCAACATTGAATTACGTCTAACACGAATCTGATATCACATACTATTGATAATAACACTTTTCCATCAATGAGTCCTACTTGTTATATTTCACGTAAAGCTTTTCTTTGCTTTTAATTCTCCTTTCACTCCCTTCTCTCATATTTTGATTTTATAAGGGTTAAATTATGCAGAGTAGTATTTTTATTAAAACAACTTAGTCTCTGCTTACCAGCTTCATTCATGAGATCTGTTCATTTTGCTTTTTTTTTTATTTATTTATATTTATTTATTTTACGAATGTTACGTATTTTGAGTTTGTTACTCATTGTATGCGCGTTTTTCACATCATGAAGAAAACCTTTTTTACGATGTGACATGTCTCAAACCTGGCTATGGGTAGAAAACTCAATAAAAAGTTTACTCGTCACTGAACCAGCCCTTGGGAACCTATTTTACTTGCTTTTAAAAACGAACAATGATATTTAATATTTTAAACACTGGATATTAGATTTTAACCCTCGGGTTATCGTTCACCAGGAATCAGTACATAAAGGGTTACTTTTGCAGAGCAATGTACAATAAGAGGGAGTATTTCATGGTATGAGGGGAGGAGGATGCAGGAAATCGTAGCGGAAAGGGGAACAATGCAGTAGAGAAGGCTCATTATTATTTTAAAACCAAATCATGGACGGCTCAGTTGTCCACAAAAACTAACCAATTTCATTTGGAGATGACATGTCTATGGCTAGTTGAATGCTGTTGTAAATATTTATATTTATTTTGTACACTGTAGTGTTGAAATGAATGTTTATGTAAACAATTTTTTTAAAAATGAAAGCATATATATATATTCATTTCTTCGGTGTTTTTTTTATTAAAAGTGATAGGAATTGGGTGTTTCCAGACGAGGTGAGAACTGAAATGTGACCTATGAATTAAGTTTATAGAAAATTCTTTAAAACAGAAATGACACATTTATCAAAGCGATATGAACATACTTATGAATTGAGAATGATGTAATGCTCGTTGCATGTTGATGAAATGCTCAAAGGTGAATTCAACATGCAACATTGTAGCCTATAGCACTCAACAATAAATATTATTTAAATAAATTACTAATTTTGAAATTCAAGTAGGCCTACTTTGTTATCAATATAGGCGTACTGATGTTTAAATCCTGGGAAAAATAATATTTAGTTGTTATCGAACTCTGTATGTGCAGATAAAATTATGCACCCAGCATTAAAATTACGATCAATAAATTTCTATCTGTAATTTTTTTTAAATAATTTACTAACATGCATATTCTTTTTACAATATTATAAAAAGACGATTTATATCTCATTTTATATTAGAATATACTTGAATTAAAAAAATAAAATTTTTAGTTCTGGTGGTTAAAACAGAGTATTGAGTTCTGGTGAATGAAAATACAAATCAAACCGTTCTGCGAACGGCATATGAAATTGCTGGCATAATCATTTCTTCTTTTTCTAGATGTTAAACTTGATTTCCAAGATGATAAAAAAAAACAAGATGTACAAAAACAAAGAGAAGTACTTTTACTCTCAAAATACTATCGGAAGCCCTACAAGTCTTAATTAGTGTATCTACTTTACGGTGAATAAATTATTAAATTTCAGGACAACATTTGGGATGATTTCGATATTATTCTCATAACAAAATACAATGTCTGCGTT
Source organism: Ectobius pallidus (assembly GCA_964059195.1). NCBI lineage: Eukaryota > Metazoa > Arthropoda > Insecta > Blattodea > Ectobiidae > Ectobius > Ectobius pallidus. Next base: position 80,419,863 of record CAXKWD010000006.1, read on the forward strand.
ATTTCGCATTAGAACCAACCAGTCTTGTGGTTCAAATGGTGCAAAATATTGCATATTTCTGCAAAATCATATTATCAAGGGGATTTTAGCCCTTTAATTTTGTAAATTTTCACAATTTTTTGCTATTAACACTTGCTTGAATTGCAGAAACGTGTCCTTTTCTTTTGGAGGTCTTCCTCTTTCTCTCTTCCCATCTAAGGGCCTACCTTCTTTTATTATTCTCAGTAGCCGATCTCATACCATTCTTTCTGTATATTCTTTCCAATATTTTCTTCTACAATTAATAAATTTTGTGATATCTTGAGTTTTGCTATTCTCACTAATTTCTGCATTACATGCCCTTTCGAATAGTGACTTCCCTTGAAGAGACCTTAATATTTTCATTTCACATGTGCTTAGCTTTTGTTTAGTTTTTTGCTGTATCAGCTCTGGTTTCTGCTTCAAATGCCAAAATTGGTCTAACTGATGTTTATATATTCTGAGTTTAATTCTGCTCTTAGAAATTTGTTACGCCAAATAATATCCTTCATGCTTCCTTATCAGCTGCCTTATCAGCTTGCTTCTTCACCTCTTGGTTCTTATTTGTTTATGAGCCCCCAAATATTTGACTTCTGATGCCTTTCAATGATGTTTCCTTCTACTTGTAATTTACATTTCTTTTGGTTCATTTGAGACTGACATAAATTTGTTTTTTGTGTTGGTTTCATTTTTATATTTTTTATAACCCGCAATGAGAACATTTTATTCCTTTTTCTTTTCTCTAATCATTAGAAAAAACTTAGAGCAGTAAACATGATACATCTCGGATAAAGCACGGTTAAAGTTTGGGGACCATTTTTTTAAGAAAAAAAAATTGTAAAAATGTGGTAGGTTACTTGAATTTTTATTTGTTTCGATGTTCTCTGAACATTATTTAACCGTGCCTGTCCTTGTAAAATAGGCCTAAATTCCTAAACAGCTTAACATCCTAGCAACATTATCCCGATAAGAATTTGAGTAATACTCTGAGGACGGCAGACTTATACAAATTTATTTACAAGATAACTTTATTACAAAGGAATTCACAGTCCCAAAATAACACAAAAGGCCTAAAAATTAAATAAAAGCTGTATAACTTTTGAAGGCTTCTATATATTTTACTGTCACATTACAGTTTGAGACATATGTAATTTTAAAATTAGGTATGGGATTTCAGAAGGAGTCCTATAAATCAAGTAATTATTCTGTCAAACTACAAGGTTGATCAGAAAAAAAGGTTACAAGTCGAATAAAGAAATATTTATTAACAATAGACAGAAAATACAAAACGGAATTAAGAGGCATACATGCCTATCACTTTTCGACATAACAACCAAGTCTATTTAGGCATTTATCAGAACGCACAAACATCTTGAATAACCCATCTTGGTAGAAATCAGGTCCCTGTCCATTGAGCCAGGTCTCGGCGGATGTTTTCACAGCCCTGTCTGAAGAGAACCGACTGCCGGATTAGTGCTCCTTCAACTTCGGAAACAGGAAATAGTCACTGGGTGCCAAATCTGGGCTGTATGGGGAATTACTCCAGATTTCCCACCCGAAACGTCGCAACAATTCCTGCGTTGCTTGAGCAGTATAGGGCCTGGTATTGTCATGCAGGAGGATGACACCTTCACTCAACTGTGAATGTCAGATGCGGACACATTCTTTGCCCATAAAAATCGAATTACGGCTCACACTTCCAAACGAGACCAATTTTCTAAGCATCTTGCCATTTCAATCATCCTGAACCGTCTGGGAACTTTCACTACCTACCCGCAAACCAGCTGTATGACAAGTAGAACCCTCTTTCTCCACTCTGGGGAAACAAAAGTTCTCCATAATATGTAGTTTTCAAATGCTGCGGCTTGTAACCTTTTTCTCTGATCAACCCTCGTAAATCGTAACTCCTTTTATGGTTTGTAAGCCTGCCATCCTAGTCTTCAAGTCGTGGAAAATCTAGGAACTTTTATGTTTTTAACATACGAGAAAGTATGTTGACTGTGCCTTCTTGTCATGAATTCATTAGATTGACACGTTATAAAAAATGAGCATTCCCAAACAAAAAATTGGGAACTGCATACTCACACGACTGTCCATCCTCACATCAGCGTGGATCTTGGTGGGGCAGAGAAAAAAAAGTGGAGTTTTAAGGAATGAAATATCCTAACAATGTTTATAAAAATAAAATAAATTAAAAAATGTGGGCCTATGTACAAGCAGTAATTATGCAGAGCTCGTTCGGAATGAGTGTGCGTTCGACGTTTGTATCTCGTCCTGTGTGTTTGTGTTGTCTCGGAGATGACCCCGGTATTTGTCTGATCACTATCTGGGGAGATCCTACCTGTCCTTGTCTGGTCAAAAAAGTATGTAGGCCTTTGTGATCCATAAAATCTCCCTCCTACGTAAACGTTCCTACAAGAGAGGATGTACCGGTACGACTCAGGGAAAAAAGAACGAACATTTCGAGGGGTAGGCCTACGTCTTGATACGGTTAGCTGAGGTATTATGCTGCAAACAAAAACATCGCGGGTTCTAATACCAGTGAGGTTGCTGGAATTTTTCAATTGACCTAATGTTAACGGTTAGCATTATGGTCCTGTTTCAACTATAAACCAAATACTGTAAAATTAAATTATACGTTCCACAACACTGCCGCTTGCACATACAGGAGAGAGTTGGAAGTAAATTTATTTCCTCCAGCCCTCCAAGATATTTGATTTCCACATCCCATGCCCAAGTAATTCACATTCGTTTGTTTTACAGTAGCTGGACAGTAAGCAAATTAAAATTTTGTAGACTTACTAGCTCCAAATGTCTCATTTGTTACAAGCGTGCTTTTAATTAGAGCATTCGTGCAGGGAAATTTGCTTCCTTGTCGAAGAGAGATTGAAACTTGAAATTGTTTTAGAGCAACTGAGGTCGCAGATATTAATCCTTATTGTACCAACTTTTATTTTGTAATTTACTTTGAACTAATACCTAACTTTATTTCATTAATTTAAAAACTTACAAATTGCAGTTTAATTTAAAATGCTAGAAGTCACGTAGGATTATATTACACTTGTCTTAGGCTACTCTCAGTTTAATACTGAAGAAGAGCCTTATTGAAATTCTCATTTTTATTCTCAGTTCACTGGAGTGCTTGAAATCATAGAAAAACAATTTCTCGGACTTACCCATTTCATTAGGCCTACATTTAGTATTAAATTTCCGGCTTCTGAACTGATACGATCGCTTTAAACGCTCACGCGACCTTATGGGACCTATGCAGGTAAGCAAAAAATAACAGCTGTCTATTAGTTGCGTCATGTAGGAGGGTTTTTGTTTGTACTGCAATGTATAAGAACAGAGCAAGTGAATTTGCAATGCATTTCTTTAGTTGAGCTCAAATTTTGGAAGTTGAGATCACTCGTTATTGCAGAGAGCCCCTCTATTTCACTGTATTGACATCATTTATTTACTCTTACGGTGAGGGAATCCTGATTCTAAGGTAAAGTGATCCCTATACAGGCCATGAAGGCCCAGAGGGTTCCAGGAGGTTGAGGCTCCCAGATTTTGGACATTCGGCACATGAAGGTGGTAAGGTTGTCAGCCTTACGCACCGGCCGCCTTTACCCCCAGGATTGCTCCTGGTACTCATTTATGTTAGAGGCTGAGTCGACCCCAGGGCCATAGTGCCACCAGAAGGATTAGGCCAATTGAAAAATCTCAACGACCTCATCGGGAATAATCCTGATTCTAGTATTAAATATAAAACTATAATCATAATAATAATAATAATAATAATAATAATTTTATTACAACCATTAGGCATTCATTGAATACAATAGATCATGTCAATAGATCAAGTACAATACATATATAATATAGTATACATAATATAGTATACATAATGTACAAACATAGTATAATATAATACATAACTTAAAATAATAAGCCTCAGTATTGACTTGTCATCAGAACACTTACCCCAATATCAGAATAAAAACATTAAAATGGTCAAAGTATTAAGGAAAGATAATTTTAAAATGATAAAGTACACTATAAAAACCAAATTCAATAAACTCAAGTTCATAGTCAAAGTTCATAAAAACCCAGATGTGTAAAAATAATAAGTAAGTATTAAATATTAACACCAAATGTTTAAGTGGTAAAACGACTAGAAATCTATACAAATTGAGCTTCTTCATACTCGTCAATTGAATAAAATGGATTCGTAATCAGCCACTTGTTGAGTCTTTTCTTAAAAAACATTTAGTTGAAGTTCTTTTAATCCCCTTGGTAATCTGTTATATAATCTGAGACCCATAACCTTATAATATTTTATTGATTTTTGTAATCGATGGTATGGAATATCAAATTTATCTCTGTTTCTCGTGTTGTGGTCGTGTATTTCATTTCTACTGGTGAATGTATGTTCATTTTCTTTAACAAAAAGCAGAACGTCATACAGGTACAGGTTTATAACAGTGAGGATTCTCATCTTCTTGAATAGAGGCTTACAGTGCTCAGTTTTGTTTGAATTACTCAGTAGCCTAATTGCTTTCTTTTGTAATATTAGTACATCATTAATACCTGTTCCATTCCCCCAGAGTATCAATCCATATTTCAAGCATATTTGAAAAAAAGCAAAATATGCTGTTCGTATGTAGTCTGTTTTAACATAATTTTTTAGGGTTCTAAGTAAATATATAGCTCTAGATAGTTTAGTACAGACACAGTTAATATGAACCTTCCAAGAAAGTTTATTATCTATTAATATCCCTAACAATTTGACACATTCTAAAGAGTCACTTAGAGATTCATCAGAAACTCTCAAAGAGAATAAAATACTTTGGGTTTTCTCTACATTAACAAAGAGACCATTTGCTTCAAACCACTTAACAGCCTGCCCAATAGTATTCTTAACGGAATTCGTCAGACACAATATGTCACGATCAATATTTAAATACGTAGTGTCATCAGCATAAATTACAGTGAAGGCCGGAACACACTGGTTAGAACCTATATCATTGATCAAAATTAAAAATAAGATTGGTCCCAATACTGACCCCTGAGGATGAATAGCAAGCTAAATTAAATAGAATATAAAACCTTCAAATAACGGGAGCTATTAATATTTCATATCAAATTGAATCTCAGATGATACTCTATTAAATCACGCTTAACATGCAATGAATAAATGAATAATATGGATTGAAGATAAAATAAGTTAATATTAAATATAAGGATATCACGGGGTGTAGAAAGTACCAGACAAGATTCCGAGTATTTCACAAAGGCTAGCTTGCTTGTACTATTCATTCACTGTGGGAAGCCGGCGGCACTTATTGTTACCGAGCAGTACTTCCTTTATGCAAAAAGTTATACAAAGACGACGAGAGCCTGATGAAAAGAACATACTTGGAAAAAGACTTGGGAAAAGAGTACTGAATGCCCATACTAGGAAATTAGAGCTAGTAGCGAGAACAGGAAGACAGTGGAAACTTGAGAGGTGCATCTCGGAGCGTCCTAAAGCTTGGGTTTAAAGTGCCAATAAAAAATGAGCTACTAACTAAAATACGGGTAAAATACTATAACATAGAATTTCATTTGCTAGTGTAAGAGTGGGGGATTTCTCTGTGCTGCCACGGCTGTAGAACATCGCCATTTTTAATACAAGACTGTTCTGCCGGACTTCTAACCGGTCGGACGTATTCCTTGTTAGCTAAATTTTTCCGAGTGGATACAATAGTATTCCACTCGATTTTATATTCACGTTGGGCAGTACCCAACTTGGATAATTAATCTTTTATATCAACACACCCAGTAATCGCGATTTGTGGTAATAGCTAAGTTACGACTATTACCGAACTTAAATTCAGTGTGACGCAGTAAGTACATAGTCGACGAAACAACATTAAGATAATTACACCAAGGAGGGTAGTTATAACATCACGTGCTAATACGTAGGAAGAAAGTAATAACTGATAAACTTTTAGTGGCCAAGTTCTACAATCGGGACATAATATCAAAGTATCCACCACGAGTAGATTTATCACATATTAATTGGACTTAATATTTGCTGAACAATAAATCAACTCATACCAGTATAAACGTTATTGATATCATAATTACAGTAACTAGAATAGCCATTCACCAAACCCATATTTCCCTGTTAAAAAGTAAGAGTTTAAATCTTGTAGCTCGACTGACTCCGAGGCAGGTTCAAAGGAAGCTCATTAACTGTAAGTACTTAATAAAAACATTATTACTTCTTGAGTGTGAACCTTTATAGTGGCATTACCCAATAGCAAGGGGGTGAACTGCTTCATAGTGGCTTGCCCAACTTTGGGGACTTACGAACGGTCTCAACGGTTATCCTAAAATCTAAAAAAAATGATGTTAATAAGAACCACGTTCAAATTGTGTGGCCGGCCAATTTGACATGGGTTTTTTCTCATGGTTTTCCTAGTCGTAAAGGCAATTGTCGAATTGGATATTTAGATTGCTTACCATGAATCATCCTCGCCATTTTATCCTGCACTTTATTCACTGAAATTAATATCAGTTGAAATTCTTGACGCCATAAAATCTTCAACAGTAGAAGACAATTGACAATGAATAGTTTCATAGTCTACTGTATAGAGACAGTTCTTGAACTCCTGATATGGCCTCGATGCTCAAAGGAGTATAAATACAGCTGAATTAAAATAAGAGCAAAAGATAATATGACTATATTTAATGCAGTTCAAAGAAATGTTCCTTCCTAAACCAGTCCTCGATAGTCGTTTCTCAGTAAAGTAAAGACTAGTAGAGAAAATTTACCTTCCTTTTTCCATTTGTAAGTAGTTTAACTCTACTTACCTGAGTTTAACTCTCTCTCCTCCCTATATTCAGTGCTGGATTAAGCTGGATTAACCCTATAAGCAAAGTAAGCACGTGCTTAGGGCATCAAGGGAAGAGGAGGGTACCGCAGACATTTTTCATAGCTCAATTTATCACTTAAGTCAGGGATGGCCAACTGGCAGCTTGCAGGCCGCATGCGGTTCTTGTCCTCATTCTGTGCGGCCCGCGGCAAAGCCAATTAACACAATTTAAAATATTTATAGTTTTATATTATGAATAGTGTTGGCCACGGATATCCTGATGCTTCTATATTACAAACCACATTCTTTTGATAAAGGATGACAGTTAAATGTAAAATCTAAACTCCCTCATGTATAATTATCATCCCATTTAAATCCCAAACTGACCTTGATACATTTTGTAAATGCATGCGAACAGCGATTTCCCATGCGCATCCAATATCGCGCTTCGGATGAATCACGTTCGTTAATGTGTTCTGAATTTTAATAAATAATAATTTTACTGCATCCAAAAAAGTGCTTTTATTAATGTTCTGAATTTGAATAAATAATAATTTTACTTCATTAAAAAAATGTGGGCCCTGTGACGTCAACACAAATCATACATTGGCCTTCGCAAGTAAAGAGTTGGCCGCCTCTGATTTAAATAATAAAATTAATTAAATTTATAGCCCCTTTCAAAATTTATTGTAAAATTAGTAAGTAATTTTTGTGAAGCATTCTCTCGTGTTTCATCATGTGTATCCGGAAAAATAAAGTACATATGCTTGCAGACTGAAAACTATTCAAACTGGTCAGCTAATCTTCATTTTCTTGGTTGAAATGTATTAATAATCCCCTCACAACACCAACGCAACAAGGCAGGCTGGATGCCTAAACAAATGAGTTACGTAAGATTGGTTATGGAGATCCGATCAAGGATCTTGCAAGGAAAAATCAAAGTAGAATAAAATTACTAAGGCATAAATAAAATGGAACTATAAAAAATATATTTTACTTCTCACCTTAAGGTTTGCTTTGTTTTGAAATTTCGATAAATAAAATTTAATTTAATAGTTTATTATAGCTTTAATATTTTGAATTACAAGTGTATAGGGGCAGCAAAATTAGTTCGTGCTTAGGTTAGCTTAGTGTTAGGATCTTAATCCAACCCTTTATGTATTATACGTATACGGGTCATTCTCACGATTGTGGGGATTTTCATCCACTGTTAAGCTGGAATTACAATTGTCAGAAAACTGTGTTTTATTGATGTCATCTCGTTTATTATGATGTTAACCTATTCCCAGTGAACTGGCCGAGCTCAATGTTAATCACTAACTTAGATATCATTTTTTTAATATCAGTAGGTGCAAATATTAGTCAACTCCGTAACGCAGCGTTTTGCGGTCCTAATATTAACAATTTGAAATATTAAAGCATTTTTATTTATTGTTTCTATAGGTCATTGGCTTACGATTCGCTTAGAATCAATTTTATCTCAAATATTTACTATAATGGACAAAAAAAAAACTTTTAGTACAGAATATAGAATCGAGATTTTTAATGCAAGATTTTGTTACTATGGTCAGACTTTTTAATGTAAAATATTTATTTTCATATCCTAAGCAGATTAAGAATAGAGTGCATAAATGCCTCCTCATTAAGAAAAAACATTTAAAAATTAGTGCTAACTATTGCCATTTTACTTATTGATACGGCGTGGTGACTGCGTTACGGTGTGGACACTTGCGTTATGTATGGTGTGGATATTCATTTCAAGATGTGGACATGTTTTCTATAATGTATTCACATAATGAGGTAAATACAATTAATAAGTTACATTAAAATTAAATTAAACATATGCAAGCCAATAAAGTCACCACTGTAACAGTTTTCAACACCGTAACAAAGTTCTTCGTGACGGTGTTAACCGTTACGGAGGTGGACATTTTTTTTGTTCATAAGTTTTCAAAGTTAAGACTGAAAAAGAAAAACATGCTTTATCTTCAAGTACAGCCAAAAGTTTTTTGCTAGACTAAAAAAATGTATATAAATCACAAAATCACACTTTTTTCTACGTTACGGTGTTGACATACAATTTTTCGTGAAAAATCGGGTTTTTTGCTCTTATGCTTCCTACGATCACACAAGGAATATTTTTGTGGTTGCCACATTGTTGCCATTGTTCTTCCCAATTAACTTATGACCGTAGGTAATGCCGCTATAGCATAGTTGGCGAAAATTTAATTTCTACGTGCGTTACGGTGTTGACTGGCGTAATGCAGGGACACTCAGTTAAGCACTTAAATAACAATAAATAACACAGTATAAATAAGAATAAAATAATTATCGTAATATCATCAATGAGATTAAGAATACCTTCTGCAGTTCCTGTATTTACAATTTTTTTTAGAAGACTTCTCGGTCAATTTCTTCGCTTTCGTCATCCAGTATTTCGAGTTGGGACATTGATTTCATGGGTAATTTGTAGTTCCTGTCAACATTTCAAGCTATTAAATACCACAATATATCAGAATAAAAATATACTTCTTTATATTTTAACTAGATAAATGATGATTACATAAGAGTAAATAGGGAGGAAATTTCTAATTTACGAGATAGGCAAGGTTGGGACACGAAATTCCCCACAATCGGAAGAATGACCCATACCCGAGGCGAGCTATGAAGGAAACCTGAAGTAAACAAAAACCAGTATGTCTGTCTCACTCTTAAGTAATACGAATATTGTGCTAGAGTGAGATAGATATACTGGTTTTTGTTTACTTGAAGTTCCCTTCTTAGAAAGCCCAGACTGTAGGTATTAGTAGGAGGCCTTTGCCCTTCATGGGACATACCAGGCTATTACTATTGTTGATACGTATTACATTACATTTAAATAGGCTAATTACACATAACTTCTTCTAAAAATATTATTACTTAGTCGGAATGAATCAGTGACGTGGTGCATTTAATAGAGAGCATTCCACATTTTTGTGAGATCCGGATTAGACGAAAAGTCGTTTGACAATCGAGAACAATAGAAGCCCCACTTGTATGTTATCCCGCATTTTCTGCTGGTAAAACAACCAAGTTGGGCTGACGCACATTCACCGCTCATTTACGCATAACTTTTTGTACGCGTTTACAAAGCACAACCAAGAATTCCAAAAATGTTCGTAATGGTTTACACTTTCTGCATTCGTACGGAATAAAGAGCTGTTGGTAAAATAATTTCCTTTTCAGTTGCATCAAAACTGTGTCCTCAGTTGATTCTAAATGGAATACTTTTTATAGCTTACACTGTGCATACAGGAATAGAAGTATGTGCCTTGTATAAGCTTACTGGCAAACTTGTAAGTTGTACTGGCTACAATGGGATAATCATGGAATATTCCTTTTCAGTTACCTCAGAGATTACTGTTTATTTCAGATTGTTTCATGTTAATTTTTTCAAACGTTAGCAATTTTAAGAGACATATCAGATTTATACTGAAACATTACATTTTACGTTTTAGGCTTTCCGCTTCACTTTGCTGTTATGACCAAGACATAGAAAGTAAGTCAATACCTTTTGGTGTAATTTATAATTAAAATATTTAACTTAATAAAAATTTAGGTGTAATAACCTATTTTAGATTTATCTGCTCACTGAATCTATGAACATTGCAATTTTGAAATATTTCCAGTAACATGAATCAGTTATTGACTACTTGAGCACCAACCATTGACGTTTATATTACATACTACATTCATGTTAGAAATTATTGATATTTTTGTATTGTTTCATTTATTTTTCTTTCCTTCTACGTATCATGTGGAATTTTTATATATATAGTTAAAACAGCTCTTATTATAGTTTCGATCATTATAGCCTAAGTTTTGTTAACATATTTATATTTATATAATGCCTAGGTATATTATACGTCTCGCTTATTTACTCTTGTCAGATTATTTGGTAATGGTTGAATGAATGCATCTCCGGTTAGTAGAAGCGAAGGCCTTAAAACCTTAACTACACCAAAGGAAAATATAAATAAATAATTAAAATCATTTCAAGTAACTTAAAATCTCAAGTTGATTATATAATTATAAAAGAGCATGTTAAAAGGCTGTTCACTAAGTAAATGGGAATTGAGAATTTCATATTGTTTATTTTGTTTGACGCTTTGTAATTGTGAAAGGCTGAAGTAATAAATTTTATTATGAATTGAAATTGTGAGTAATTGGGGTAAGCTCCTTTTACGGCGATTTTGAGGTGCTCTAGGCCTATAGAACTATTATGTATTACTAGCATGTGCCCGCGGCTTCGCCCGGGATAATTATTTCAAAAATTAAAAATTAAGAGCATAATAGTTAAATCATTATATTTATTAACACCTAAATCACGTGGACTACATACCACGATTAGATAGCGTCGCCTGGTAAAAGCGATCTCAGATTCGAGTTCCTTGGCCCAGAATACCCCTGTACAGTGAGTTTCGTCCAAATCGAACAATGTTTGACCATATTTAGGCCTATATTGATTATCCCTCTTCCGTGTAGGTTGAAAATTTCATATGTCTTCGGGCCTTGATATTCTAAACAAATGAATCGTCCAGGATGGACTTACAAAATCAAGCGATCGCGATGCTTTTATTTCCACGGTATGACAAAAATAGCCAAAGCCAACTGCAATTGATTTGACATTGAAATGTATTACTGAAATCTGATGCTTCGACAGCGCTAAAATCACGTTTTCTGCCAGTTTTTCACTCACAACTCGCGAACGAAAGCTAAAATTAAAAATCTGGCTTCGATGCGCATTCGCCCACCTTTCAGCCCATCTATGTTTAAAATTTCAGATCTCTGCGTTCAGTAGATTTCGCTGGGCATCGTGGACAGACAGACAAACACGTCTTTTTATTATTTTAAGATAGCATGTGCCCGCGGCTTCGCCCGCGATAATTATTTCAAAAATTAAAAATGAAGAGCATAATAGTTAAATCATTATATTAACACCTAAATCATGTGGACTACATATCACGATTAGATAGCGTCACCTGGTAAAAGCTACCTCAGATTCGAGTTCCTTGCCCCAGAAAACCCCTGTATAGTGAGTTTCGTCCAAATCGAACAACGTTTGACCATATTTAGGCTAATATTGATTATCCCTATAATAATAATAATAATAATAATAATAATAATAATAATAATAATAATAATAATAATAATAATAATAATAATAATAATAATCCTCTTCGGTGTAGGATGAAAATTTCATATTATATTTGCGTGCCTTGACATAAAAACAAATGAATCGACCAGCGTGAGCTACAACATTCAAGAGATCGCGATGCTTTTATGTCGAAGGTGTGACAAAAATAGCCAAAGCCTAGTGTAATTGATTTGTTTTATTGAAAACTCATGCTTCGAAAACGAAATAAATACACGTTTTCTGCCCGTTTTTCACTCATAACTCACGAACGAAAGCGAAAATTAAAATTCCGGCTTCGAGGTGCACATTCCGACCCTTTAGTCCGCCTATGTATAAAATTTCAGATCTCTGCGTTGAGTAGATTTCGCTGGGCATCGCGGACAGACGGAGGACAGACAGACGGAAGACAGACAGACGGAGGACAGACACTTCCTTTTATTTATATAGATAGATTGCTTTTGTGGATAGTTCCAGTGAGTGTCCTTTGCTCATCTCAGAAACTCATCACGGAAATAACAGGGAAGTTACTACTCTGTGGTTCGTCTTCGTTTGAAGTCCGCCCACATACCTTGCATATTGACAATACTTAGTTGTTTGACATGTCTTTGAACTAGCATTGGAAACAGATTAAGTACTATTGTATGATGAACTGAACTTCGTTGTGGAAAGGCAGGTATGCTTTCCACTTAACGACAATGGCATGACAACTCGTAAGAATCTTCACGTTATTCCTGTATCAGTTTTCAGCGCCGGCTGGTGGATTGATAGCCGGCAAGAACAGTTAGGCTACTATATTACGTAACAAAACTTGTCAGACTTATTAATGTAGGCAAGTAACTTAAATATTGACATATTTTAATACCATAATTATCACTAAATATATTCAGTATCTGATAAACTTTTATATTCTCGTCTCTGTCCGGAAATAAAAAGAATAAAAATTATAAGATAATTATCTGCCTGTTATATCATATGGATGTGAGACATGGTCCCTTACTCTTCGGGAAGAATTTAATCCGAGAGTGTTCGAAAACAGGGTGGTTAGGACAATATTAGGTCCTAGAGATAAAAACGAGGACGGGAAAAAACCGTATAATGACAAGCTTCCCCGAACTCTTCCCCGTACTCTTCCCCGAATATAATAAGGGTAATTAAATCATGGAGGATGAAAAGGGCTGGACATGTTGCGCGAATGGGGGAGGGAAAGACATTTCTAAAAAATATTGACTGGGAGACCCAAAAGGAAAAGACTACTTGGAAGACCTAGAAGTAGGTGGGAGATTATATTGTGATAGATTTTACGAGGTATAGTTGTATGAAGTTAGCACAGAATAGGGTAGAATGACGGGCTCACGTAAGTGCGGCAATGAACCTCTGGGTTGCTTATGAATTGTCTATTGCCATTGAGTAAATAAGTAAGTAATAAACACATTAGATTTTCAATAATGTCTGAAATTATGTAATTGGAACTCTGGTTATGTGGGGAGAAAATGCAAGATGAGTTAGCCAGAAGTCCTCCAGCCCTGAAGTTTTAAAATTATATTTTGCTATTGAATCACACTACAGTTCTACCGCTTCTTTTTGCAAACTTTCTGCCAGTACACCAATGTCAACAGGAAAGAGATTTCTTATTAACAACCATTTAACCATTATTTGAAATATCAGGCAAGTAGAGTTTGAATTCTTCTGTCAAAAATCCATGTAACAGAATTTTCGCCGTGCATTCCGGTTACATTCCTTGTCAGGCAGAATTTCACTCAGGCGGTGAAAGGATGAAAAGTTGATGGATTCAACTTGTTTCCATAACTGCAGTTTCCTCTTAATATTTTGAACGAATGTAGAATTGTTTTAGAGCTTGTGTGCAAAATTTCACTAATTTCAAATCATTCTGCGCCCCCTAAGACTGTTAAATGTCCCCAGGTTGGGAACCACTGCTCTATACTATCTGACTGAGAGGTTTAGACAGTCTATTATGATTAAGAATATAAGCGAGTTCTGTTATTGTATTGCTTGCAATCCACTACTACTCTATAGCAACGTTGTTCCATCTATTTTCATCAGAACAGCGGACTCGTATTCCATTTCCTACACATTAGTATTCTTTCAGCAAAGTAATATTTTATTCAGTCTCTCTGTAATCCCGCATCCTCACATGGCGGTGCTGCAGAAGCAAGATGCTATAGTGCGTTCTGAGATGGTATACAATAGTTACAAAAGAGAAATTTTATTTTATCCAGACAGAAACTAATTATATACTCGAATATGCTTAATTCATTCCAGGGATATTTTTATTGTCCAACCACTAATTTGATTGCTTTATTTCGAGAATAGGTCTTTACTTCTTGGTTGGCTCATTCTTCTGGCGTAGACAAGTGGTTCCCAATTACCTGAGAGTTATGGACACATTTTACTTTCTCTCATATACATAGTATAGATAAAGTATTGTGATCGTGACAAAAACAAAAATAGAAATAGATTTAACACCGGGAAAGCATATTTCACGATGCCTGGAAACCGAATGAAGTGTTTTTGAAATGACGTCTGTCTGTCTGTCTGTCTATGAACAAGCGTAGCGGGTAAACAGTTCGTTGTATTTACTTTTTTTTTTGGAACTAAGGTTTTTTTTTTTAATTCCATCGAACCGCCCAGAATTTTGTTTTCATAACTGAAATTTTAAAGAAACTTTTTCATTAAAACTTAGAAATTGAAATGTAGATTTAGAAACATTTACTAAGACTAATAAAGTGGTTATATTAGCTTTTCTGTATAAATTAACCAGAGGGTTCTTTTCTCGTATCTATTTTCGATTTTTCTAGGCTATTTACATTGCAGTAGGCTTAGAGATAAATGAAAACAGTAAAGTTGAAGAGAAAATTAAAATTAACTTTTTTTGTCAAATACATCTTCTATGTATATAAAATCGAAAGTGTGTATGTATGTATGTATGTATGTATGTATGTATGTATGTATGTATGTATGTATGTATGTTCCCTATACAAATCTACATTTCTTTACCAATTTACACGAAATTTTGCACACATACCCAGTTAAGTCCGGGAAGTAACGCGGTCAACATTAAAATTGAAACAAATCAGTCCTTCCCTTGAAAATTATATAATTTCTGAGAATATTATACTGAAAAAAATGAAATGCTTTTCAGTTCACATGACAACAGTGTATTGTTTACTGTGATCACATAGGGCTTTGAAAACTATATAATACTGGACTTTAACGAATTATGATTCCATGGATGTAATATATTGGCGAAAATAATTACTGAAAAATTAAATCTACGAAAATAAAGCACAGTGTAATGCAGTCACCCAACTTTCTCTACCCTCGACACAAGAAATATTTTCTCACTTCACATTTTGATGTAGAATAAGAGGTCGTATTGCAGGGACAACTTAAGTGTGTGAGTATGCTATATCAGAAGTAGGTAAATAATCCTTTCCGCTGATACGTTATCCATAGTTGTAGGCTTTGTATTAGTTGAGAAATAGGGATATTTATGACAGACCCTAAGCATGGGATGGAACATTTTGAGTCCTATGCTCGCAGTATATTATGTCCCGAGTTTTAGGGGAGGAAATTATGAAAGTGATACTGCTTTTCTCTTTTATTTCAGCCCCGAAACGGTTGTATGGTAACATGAAAATGAGAAATAAAATTTTCCGTCAAGTCAGTACAATCTTATGTAATTTATGTTTCTTCTTATTTTAACCCCTCCCAGGCATGACGTGTAGAAGCAACGGAATGCAGCATTCGACATCCTCTATGAGCCATAAAAAGCAATATCTAGCGTTTTCTGATGGAATAGTTTGAGTGTGATAAATCTTTTTCTTCATTTCAAGTTTTACATACACACTATATAAGAACCTAGAGTTTCAAAATCGAAAGTCCTCCATAAGTTAATTTCAAATTTCAAAATACAAACCCCAGGCGACGCCGGGCCTTTTCAGCTAGTTTCTTTATAAAATTAACAGGTATCAAGATTCAAACAAAATAGGTAGAGTCTATGACTTATGCAGAATGTTAATTAAAACATGAATGATATTATGTTGTTTCCCATGTGACCTCCAACAAAATTATAATTATCTAATTGTTGTGAAATGCAGTATACCTCAGTCTTAATGAACACATTATAAAACCAAGGTCTTATAGACAAGAGGTCCTGGGTTCAAATCAAACCTCGGCCGAATTAGACGTTGGTTTTTCTTGATTTCTTCATTCGCAAAGAATGGTTAAGACTTAATGGTTAAGACTTAATTCTTAATGGTACATACTGGTTCCTTTCGTCAACTTTGAAACCTCAAAAGGCTATTACAAATTTTAACATGTATATGTGTATATGCTCAAATTATTTTCCACCGTTTATTTATTTTAAGGCCATTTACAGACCCTATACCTATCTGCATAAAGTAGTGGCTGAGAAGTAGGCAGCACAACAATTAAAATAACGTAATCCTTCATATAAAATCATGTATGTAAAAAATGTAAACAAACATACTTTAAGTCAAGTAATTGTTAACGAGCACTTTTTTCATAGCTTGATCAAAATAAAAAGCCAGTCTTAACAAACATAGTAATAATAATAAATAGCAAGTTTATCAGTGCCTGAGAATATATAATTGCTTTTTTGTGAAGTTCAAATATCAGAAGTGAGAAAAAATTGGTAACTTATTGTCTAGTATTATTGCAAGATATAATATGTTCACGCTATAAATTTTGATGTCATAGAATACGATGAAAAAATATCTTACGCTTACACTAAAACCATTTTATGGTAAATAAATTATTTAACGCCAACTACTATTATACAGTGCCATCAAATAGTCGCTCCGAAGCACTTGTGCAGACGAGGATCCGCTAAGAAACTGAATTCATTTGGCAGGGCTAGCGTATGATTATAACGTACCGCTACAATCATTTATGAACTAACAAATAAAAGTAACATAAAATTAACTTATTTAACTTACAGAACATGTTGAAAATGTTTAACAGAAAATACCTCGTTTACTTATCATGAGTCATAGCCGATATTTCATTCTGTATCATATTCATGAAAATTGAATATGAGTTGAAATTATCACAAACCACAAACACACAAAAATAGAAAACAAACGCACATAACTAGTTATATGGCCTACTAAGGGTGGCGTGCACCAAACTCATGCCATTTACTCTTTTAGTAAACCTTACTTCTTTAGTTCTAACTACTTTAGTAAGCTACTCTTTTAGTAACCGTACTCTTTTAGTAAGGACGGCGTGCACCAACCAGGAGTAAACTAAACTCGGCGGCTTTCAACATAGAGGAATGTACTAAAGAAGTAAAAATTTTATTTACTCCCAGAGTAAATGAACTTACTCCACAAGTGGTGGAGAGCACCAACACGGAGTAAGTTACTAATGTAGTAAGTTGTGGAGTAAATAAGGCCAATATTTACTCCTACTCAGGGGGTGGAGTAAAGTTGTGGAGTAAGTGTGTTCTGTGGCATTTGCGTGAGTTATGAGTTACATATCACATTAAATGGATTACATAGTTCAAACTGAGGATAAGTTATTGAGATGAAGAAGGTTGTATACCAAAAATGAGAGTTGTGGCAGGTGATTTAATAAATATTAAGCGAACCATACCTAGTAGGGCATTTAATAACGTAAATAATTAAGCTCATAAATCCTTACATGAAATTTTGGCGTTTGGAAGAAACGATGTCAGATTCTCACTACATCCATGTGATTTCAGCCAGTCAAATGTGGAAATATCATTGCGGAGAGCGATCCAACTAGGAAGACGTCCACCAAAGGTGAGGGGAAGAGTGAGTGGAAGGGACGTTTGCATTGCACGGTACAAGGAGCTCATGTGCTCTTAAATATCTTCCTAGCTGGATCGGCCTTTAGATGCTGCAGTTCTCCCTAACTTTGGGTCAGAAAACGACGATGTATTTCAAGCTAATCATATGGATACAGATATCGGCGAGGTATAGTACATTCCAATAAATGAAAGCCTCCGTTCTTGGAGCTACCCAGAAAACACTTCCCCCTGCTACTTAACCATAGAAGTACTGAACAATAGGTGATTCTCATTGTTAAACGAGTCTATGTAATTATTGTAAATTAATTTTATTACATTACACTTCTATAGCTTAACTTAAAGCACAACATTGCGAATGCCAGATTATAATAATAATTATAAGAGCTAAAAGTTCAATAGTTGCACCCGCAGTGTTAATGAATAATGTGTCCTTTTTTCTGACCCAGGTGTAAAAATGTCCAAACAGGCCACATCGGAAGAAAATTTGACTGACTCTGGGATTAGCGTACATTGAGAAGCGGACACATTGTAAAACCATTCCTTAAAGACTCCCCAAGTCTCGAATGGTGGAGTGAGACGAGACTTTCATGTTTGGGAATAAACTATAACAGATGCTGCAGGTCTATAGCATGCTGCTAACTATTTAATTAACCCTGTGGACAGGAAAGTGAGAAGCATTATAAACTATATAGAAAAAAAATGCCAACATGAGTGCCGAAAGAAAATTTTAAGGAGGGGCCCGGAGGTTGAAGCTGCACAGGATCTAGAGAAGTAGTCACTGAAATTATTTTTAAACACACAACCATCTACATAATTATTATTGGAGTTCATAGCTTCCGAAATATTGTACCGCCATTTTTTGTATAAATATTACATTTCTCAGTTGTAATATTATTATTTTTATAAGGTAATATTTTTTAAGTAAATGTTCTGTGCATTTGAGAAAGGACAGAAACATAATGCCCCTTATTAGTGTTGTTATCCTTTTTATCCCCCTTTTTCATGATTTTGTGTAATACTTCTTATTAATATTGTTAAACAGTCAATAAGTATTAATAATTCATTATAGTGAGATTTATGATAAACAACTGTAGAATAATTGATTTATCGTTTTTGGGGAAGAATATGTAACTTTAGGAAGTATAAATATTTTAATAGATTTTAGAACTTTATTATTATTATTATAAGAGAAATAATTATAATATTGACAGTGAATCAATTATGAAAATCAACTGGAAATTCCAATTGTTTGCATTATAATACAGAAATAGTTTGCACAAAAATTGTAATCACAGTACCCATACGTAGGCTACTAAACTGAAAATACTCAATTGAAGGAATTAAAATTAGTAATGAATAAAACATTACTATTAGACCTATTTTAAAACATGAAGATTGTCATTAGTAATATTTGGAACAACCCAAATTCATATTCATTGTTTCAGCGAACCTTTCCTTTTCATTATCTGGCACTTGAATAATACTGGCAATTGAAATGCACATGTTCTGCTGCGCTGCACTAACGTTTCTGCTCTGTTCTGCGCAGAATTCGACTACTTCTTTAGTAAAAATAGCTTACTACTTTAGTTACAACTAAAGAAGTAACTATCAATTGAGCTCTCCAACACCAACTAAAAGAGTAAGTTACTAAAAGAGTAGCACTAAAGTAGTAAATTTAGGAAGGGAACCTTACGTAACAAAAACCGGTTTGTCTGTCTCACTCTAGCACATACATTAGTATGACTTAAGAGTGAGACAGATGTACTGGTTCTTATTTACTTCAGGCATCCGTCTTAAATTTACTACTTTAGTAAGGTTTACTCCTGGATGGTGCACGCCACCCTAAGGGTGGCGTGCACCAAACTCATGCCATTTACTCTTTTAGTAAGCCTTACTTCTTTAGTTCTAACTACTTTAGTAAGCTACTCTTTTAGTAACCGTACTCTTTTAGTAAGGACGGCGTGCACCAACCAGGAGTAAACTAAACTCGGCGGCTTTCAACATAGAGGAATGTACTAAAGAAGTAAAAATTTTATTTACTCCCAGAGTAAATGAACTTACTCCACAAGTGGTGGAGAGCACCAACACGGAGTACGTTACTAACGTAGTAAGTTGTGGAGTAAATAAGGCCAATATTTACTCCTACTCAGGGGGTGGAGTAAAGTTGTGGAGTAAGTGTGTTCTGTGGCATTTGCGTGAGTTATGAGTTACATATCACATTAAATGGATTACATAGTTCAAACTGAGGATAAGTTATTGAGATGAAGAAGGTTGTATACCAAAAATGAGAGTTGTGGCAGGTGATTTGATAAATATTAAGCGAACCATACCTAGTAGGGCATTTAATAACGTAAATAATTAAGCTCATAAATCCTTACATGAAATTTTGGCGTTTGGAAGAAACGATGTCAGATTCTCGCTACATCCATGTGATTTCAGCCAGTCAAATGTGGAAATATCATTGCGGAGAGCGATCCAACTAGGAAGACGTCCACCAAAGGTGAGGGGAAGAGTGAGTGGAAGGGACGTTTGCATTGCACGGTACAAGGAGCTCATGTGCTCTTAAATATCTTCGTAGCTGGATCGGCCTTTAGATGTTGCAGTTCTCCCTAACTTTGGGTCAGAAAACGACGATGTATTTCAAGCTAATCATATGGATACAGATATCGGCGAGGTATAGTACATTCCAATAAATGAAAGCCTCCGTTCTTGGAGCTATCCAGAAAACACTTCCCCCTGCTACTTAACCATAGAATTACTGAACAATAGGTGATTCTCATTGTTAAACGATTTAATGTAATTATTGTAAATTAATTTTATTACATTACACTTCTATAGCTTAACTTAAAGCACAACATTGCGAATGCCAGATTATAATAATAATTATAAGAGCTAAAAGTTCAATAGTTGCACCCGCAGTGTTAATGAATAATATGTCCTTTTTTCTAACCCAGGTGTAAAAATGTCCAAACAGGCCATATCGGAAGAAAATTTGACTGACTCTGGGATTAGCGTACATTGAGAAGGGGACACATTGTAAAACCATTCCTTAAAGACTCCCCAAGTCTCGAATGGTGGAGTGAGACGAGACTTTCATGTTTGGGAATAAACTATAACAGATGCTGCAGGTCTATAGTATGCTGCTAACTATTTAATTAACCCTGTGGACAGGAAAGTGAGAAGCATTATAAACTATATAGAAAAAAAATGCCAACATGAGTGCCGAAAGAAAATTTTAAAGAGGGACCCGGAGGTTGAAGCTGCACAGGATCTAGAGAAGTAGTCACTGAAATTATTTTTAAACACACAACCATCTACATAATTATTATTGGAGTTCATAGCTTCCGAAATATTGTACCGCCATTTTTTGTTTAAATATTACATTTCTCAGTTGTAATATTATTATTTTTTTTTGGTAATATTTTTTAAGTAAATGTTCTGTGCATTTGAAAAAGGACAGAAACATAATGCCCCTTATTAGTTTTGTTATCCTTTTTATCCCCCCTTTTTCATGATTTTGTGTAACACTTCTTATTAATATTCATAATTCATTATAGTGAGATTTATGATAAACAACTATTATAGAATAATTGATTTATCGTTTTTGGGGAAGAATATGTAACTTTAGGAAGTATAAATATTTTAATATATTTTAGAACTTTATTATTATTATGAGAGAAATAATTATAATATTGACAGTGAATCAATTATGAAAATCAACTGGAAATTCCAATTGTTTGCATTATAATACAGAAATAGGTTGCACAAAAATTGTAATCACAGTACCCATACGTAGGCTACTGAAATACTCAATTGAAGGAATTAAAATTAGTAATGAATAAAACATTACTATTAGACCTATTTTAAAACATGAAGATTGTCATTAGTAATATTTGGAACAACCCAAATTCATATTCATTGTTTCAGCGAACCTTTCCTTTTCATTATCTGGCACTTGAATAATACTGGCAATTGAAATGCACGTGTTCTGCTGCGCTGCACTAACGTTTCTGCTCTGTTCTGCGCAGAATTCGACTACTTCTTTAGTAAAACTCGCTTACTACTTTAGTAACAACTAAAGAAGTAACTATCAATTGAGCTCTCCAACACCAACTAAAAGAGTAAGTTACTAAAAGAGTAGCACTAAAGTAGTAAATTTAGGAAGGGAACCTTACGTAACAAAAACCGGTTTGTCTGTCTCACTCTAGCACATACATTAGTATGACTTAAGAGTGAGACAGATGTACTGGTTCTTGTATACTCCAGGTCTCCGTCTTAAATTTACTACTTTAGTAAGATTTACTCCTGGATGGTGCACGCCACCCTAAGGGTGGCGTGCACCAAACTCATGCCATTTACTCTTTTAGTAAGCCTTACTTCTTTAGTTCTAACTACTTTAGTAAGCTACTCTTTTAGTAACCGTACTCTTTTAGTAAGGATGGCGTGCACCAACCAGGAGTAAACTAAACTCGGCGGCTTTCAACATAGAGGAATGTACTAAAGAAGTAAAAATTTTATTTACTCCCAGAGTAAATGAACTTACTCCACAAGTGGTGGAGAGCACCAACACGGAGTACGTTACTAACGTAGTAAGTTGTGGAGTAAATAAGGCCAATATTTACTCCTACTCAGGGGGTGGAGTAAGTTGTGGAGTAAGTGTGTTCTGTGGCATTTGCGTGAGTTATGAGTTACATATCACATTAAATGGATTACATAGTTCAAACTGAGGATAAGTTATTGAGATGAAGAAGGTTGTATACCAAAAATGAGAGTTGTGGCAGGTGATTTAATAAATATTAAGCGAACCATACCTAGTAGGGCATTTAATAACAGAAAACACTTCCCCCTGCTACTTAACCATAGAATTACTGAACAATAGGTGATTCTCATTGTTAAACGATTTAATGTAATTATTGTAAATTAATTTTATTACATTACACTTCTATAGCTTAACATAAAGCACAACATTGCGAATGCCAGATTATAATAATAATTATAAGAGCTAAAAGTTCAATAGTTGCACCCGCAGTGTTAATGAATAATATGTCCTTTTTTTCTAACCCAGGTGTAAAAATGTCCAAACAGGCCACATCGGAAGAAAATTTGACTGACTCTGGGATTAGCGTACATTGAGAAGGGGACACATTGTAAAACCATTCCTTAAAGACTCCCCAAATCTCGAATGGTGGAGTGAGACGAGACTTTCATGTTTGGGAATAAACTATAACAGATGCTGCAGGTCTATAGTATGCTGCTAACTATTTAATTAACCCTGTGGACAGGAAAGTGAGAAGCATTATAAACTATATAGAAAAAAAATGCCAACATGAGTGCCGAAAGAAAATTTTAAGGAGGGGCCCGGAGGTTGAAGCTGCACAGGATCTAGAGAAGTAGTCACTGAAATTATTTTTAAACACACAACCATCTACATAATTATTATTGGAGTTCATAGCTTCCGAAATATTGTACCGTCATTTTTTGTTTAAATATTACATTTCTCAGTTGTAATATTATTATTTTTATAAGGTAATATTTTTTAAGTAAATGTTCTGTGCATTTGAAAAAGGACAGAAACATAATGCCCCTTATTAGTTTTGTTATCCTTTTTATCCCCCCTTTTTCATGATTTTGTGTAATACTTCTTATTAATATTGTTAAACAGTCAATAAGTATTAATAATTCATTATAGTGAGATTTATGATAACAACTATAGAATAATTGATTTATCGTTTTTGGGGAAGAATATGTAACTTTAGGAAGTATAAATATTTTAATATATTTTAGAACTTTATTATTATTATGAGATAAATAATTATAATATTGACAGTGAATCAATTATGAAAATCAACTGGAAATTCCAATTGTTTGCATTATAATACAGAAATAGTTTACACAAAAATTGTAATCACAGTACCCATACGTAGGCTACTAAACTGAAAATACTCAATTGAAAAAATTAAAATTAGTAATGAATAAAACATTACTATTAGACCTATTTTAAAACATGAAGATTGTCATTAGTAATATTTGGAACAACCCGAATTCATATTAATTGTTTCAGCGAACCTTTCCTTTTCATTATCTGGCACTTGAATAATACTGGCAATTGAAATGCACGTGTCCTGCTGCGCTGCACTAACGTTTCTGCTCTGTTCGGCGCAGAATTCGACTACTTCTTTAGTAAAAATCGCTTACTACTTTAGTAACAACTAAAGAAGTAACTATCAATTGAGCTCTCCAACACCAACTAAAAGAGTAAGTTACTAAAAGAGTAGCACTAATGTAGTAAATTTAGGAAGGGAACCTTACGTAACAAAAACCGGTTTGTCTGTCTCACTCTAGCACATACATTAGTATGACTTAAGAGTGAGACAGATGTACTGGTTCTTGTATACTCCAGGTCTCCGTCTTAAATTTACTACTTTAGTAAGATTTACTCCTGGATGGTGCACGCCACCCTTAGAGTCTGAAAGGAAGACAAGGAGAAATACGATCCTTCGCCTGAGTGGCGAATATAACCAGAGCTGTGGAGAGACGATGGCATTGTACTTTAGTCTGCTTTTAGTGCTGTATATGAATTTATTTAAGCAATTTAAATTGTATTCGAGTATGGTGCTATACAGTAATGAACTTATTTTTAAGCAGCCTATGACGTTATTGTAAAACTCATTATGGACTACTTTCCATAACACCTATTTAGGTGATGATTGAATAAAATGACTCAGTGTTTGATTGATTGATAGTATGGTGGTATTGACATTCTTGAAGCAATTTTATACATTGAATAACTTGTTGCTACATCACATTGTGCAATTTCAATAAAACTGACATAACTCACGACACGCCGTTATTTTATCATAGGTAATCTCGAGTGGGATTTGTTAAGAGTATTCCACGAATAAACTGTAACGGATTTTGTAAGGAACATTTTCTTATTTTGCTGTCAGTATTCTGTCAGCCGTAAGATCACGGTATACTCAATAAATGAACAGTCCACGAATCGATGAATCGATCCGAGTTCCCAATGCTACCAATAGTGCGAATCACAAGATGGAGGGCTTCGCGGTAGTTGCTTACATCAAATCGCTATAAAAGCACACGAACTGGCTTGCACCGAATCGAAATCGTGTTTTTATTCAAGGACATTTATATTACTTCAATTTCCAATTTCAATGATTTCTTATACATGTTGTATAAAATAATGTGTATTCGTGCTCGATAATTGCAGCATATGACGTATTAATCACCGCACCTTGATGCCTTACGTGTCTAGTAGCAAGCTGACGATTTGATCAGATAAAATAGCATCCTCATATTAATAGGAAGCATTTTATAAGATAAACGATCGTCATTGGTCTATAACTGAGGAATTTCTAAATGTTATTGGTCAATATCAAACACGCGGCGTATGAGTGGAATAGCCGAACACAAACAACTCGGAAGCACGAGTGTTTCTTCTAATCTACTTTCTGGGAACAGGCTATATACTAGGAAAGCCGCCAAAGAACCCCTGTAGAATTACTGTTAGTAGCCCTACTACTATGACACATTCTGTTATTTCGGTCGATGGTCCAATGCATTTTAGTTATGTGTCGCTAGAGAGAAATTTTATCTTCTACTGAATAGCTATTTTCAACTACCGGCATGTATAAATTTAAATCAACGTGCGTGTAGATCAGACGTCGGATGTTTGTGCGCTAACAGGCATACCTCTGAAAGTTCAAGTAGAATAGTTCGAATGGCCTTCATGTATCCCCATCCCCTGTGTATCATTTATATATCATTTATGTATCCACGTTTGCAAATAAAAACACTCAGTGGTTTATACTGTGCTTCTTTCAGGTGAAGGATATTTATTTTATTTATTATTTGTTATCAAACATTACAAAATGTGATCTATACATATACTTTGTTCGAAAGCACATACATGAACAAAGCTCGTGTTTTGGGGCTGCGATAAGAATGAACATGTATTTTTGCTATTATACATAAAAATTAAAATATAAACTAAAAGATAACAAATTTTACAAAAGAAATTTAAAGACGGAGTTCAAAATTACATACATTTTGCAGATATGTTTATAAATTTTATGCTAGTCATTTAGAAATATGTGAAAAAATTGAGATGAAACTATTGAAAGATTTGATTTTAATATAAAAATAGTTTTTAATATATTTTTTCTTAAATTGGTTGACGCTATATTTTATAAATTCAGAAATTTCTGCGCCCGGGCGGGTTGGGTCGCTTAAATCCTAAAAGGGAGAGGTAAAACTACTACAAAGAAAGAAAGAAAGAAAGAAAGAAATTCCTGCAATAAGAGTATTATAAAGTTTCAAACCATAAATTAGACCACGGACTTGATCATTAGTAGTCCTGCATTTTGTTTCTGCAAAACGGAACATGGTGTTTTTTTCTTGTATTTTGACAATATTTGAAAGAAAGACATTTTGATCTGTCTACATGATAATAACCTTAAAATGCATTATTATAAAGCTGTTTGATTTTCATTATCTCGAATTCAGAGATACAAATTTTGTAGGGTATTCGATTGGCTTTTTTGAATAAATTTTCACTATTCTTCTTTGAAGTAAAATTAGTTTTAAACAATTGTTCCTAGAATTCCATACTAAATTATTATCAACTCTACCAGACATAAATATATTTTCCGTAAGATAGAATTTAGAAGAAAATTACGAAGGATGACAAATTTATAAATAATTTTATGTATTTTATTAGTGATAAGTGCAATATTCTTATCCCTATCAATAATAATAGGTCTATCTGTATTTAATTTCAGTAGATTGGTTTAAAAAAAAATTCTGAGTAGAATCACAAAGTATTAATTAATTTTGATATATAAATCAGGGTTGGCTTTAGTACTTCATAACGAAGATTAAGGAAAAGCATGCAGATGACTTTTTTTTTTTTAGATATTTAATGATGATAATGAATGAATTATTATTAGCAAAAATAAAAAGATGTCAGCAAGTTAAAATCCAGTTGTTCTGTAGGCACCTAAAACGATTTTGTCTTCATTGAGAGGAATATGAAATGTATTTTACTAACAATATAAATTGTTTATATCGGCTGTGTGAAGAGTGCAAGACTTGAATTAATACTATCCTAAATAGGCTACTGCAGCATGTTTTAAAATTTAAATGAAATACAGTAGACTGTAGTAGGAATAAAAAAAGAATTATGTAATATTTTATTCTCAACTTCTTTTTGTGCCTAGGCCTTTCGGTGACACGAAATCATCATCAGGGCACCATGTTTTGCAGAGTCACATTTAAGAAGAATAAAACTGTTTTACTATTGGTTAACTTTTAATTAAAATCACTAAAAATTAAATGTTCTTAACCTTTTCGCTGCTACTAATATAAATTCATCACGACAAAAAACTGCATAAAAGCGTATTCATTAATTTATTTTAAAATTTGAGGATTTTTATTCTCATGTTATGGTTTTCATTCTTGGAAACCAGGTATTATATTAAAATATTTTGTATTGAATTCAAACTTATAATCCATTTGAATGCTTGTATTAATTTGTAAATTCAACTTTGAAAGTTAAAACAGAATTAAAGTTAACTCTAGATATATCTTCTATGTTTAGTGTAGTACATTTTGTCATTAACCTTGTGTGTACGGTATCTAGTTCACATTTCCATTGAAGAAAGTCATCCAGACGCCCTAATTCGATATCTTGGCTACGGCGCAAATGACACATGCTCTAAATTCAGAGACGAGAGCGTAAATCTTATTGTTTTGTTTCTTGCAGCTTTAAGAACAGAACCACGGCCAACATTTCATCTACATACCTGGGAGGGCTAACGTGATTAGCAATGTAGAAGCATTTCATCTATATTCTATAGGAAACATTTCCATATTACTGGAACTGTCAAAATCGTACTTGTCTCCAGCATTACTTGAGATGGAATAATATTATCTCTCATCAGTTCTTCATCAGTTCAGATGACCACCATCTTGAAACGGAATGAAAAAAATATAAATCCTTACACACGCTTCGCTTTTAATGACTTCAAAGAACATTCATGGCCATATTGGGAGATAATCGAAGAGCGCTTTTGGTCGTGACTATATAACAAACAAATTTACAGACAAACAGACAAAATGTCTCTAATCAATTAGAGTTATGTCGAAAATTCACTGGAACGCAGTTGTAGAAAATTTTGGAAGTTGGTTTCAAATTTTTATAGCATGAATAGTTGAAAAAGCTGAACAATACGAGTATATGAAATGGAACCATTAAAACGACTCCATTTTTAAACGAAATAAAAAATTAAATTCCTTATACACGTGTAGTTTCCCATGGTTTTAACGAACATTATACAAAAGTAGAAGAAAATCGAATGACGCGTTTGGTCATGACTGCTTAACAGACAAGTGTATAAACCCACGAACGGTCAATTTAATACAGGATCTCGCTTCCCTCGGTAAATTATTTATAGGCTATATTATATGTAAAGTTTATAATGAGTATTTTATTTAATATGAAGTATTCTGCCTTCTCTGTAGGCAATGTCTCAAAACACTAACAAAATGTTACCGTAATAAAAATTCATGCCATCATAATGTTGTGACATATTGCATGTAAAATTTGTAGACAATTACTTATTTACATGTTTCACTCGTTGTTTTTCACGAATCTCTCACATTAGCTCTAAAAGTTAATTATATCTGCTTTACTCCCTTGTCATTAAATTTAATTTTAAAGTAATGTTTTGACCTGTAAACATATACAAGTGTTATTAAATTTCCATATCATAATGTTTATTTATTATTCAAATTCAAGTTTTAATTTGTGTGTAATGTACTCTACATTTCATTATGATAATGCATGAGATATAAACTTCGGTAATTCATTAAATTTCATAATTACTCCCGTCTGAAAATGATATTACAAATGTTATGGATGCAGCGTGTACGGTTTGAGGAATATGAAATGCATGGTCACCAACTAGTACATGCTATCCATACAGTTCAGATCTGTAAATATCCCTTGTGTGATGTTGGTAGTTTGTAAATGTAAGGATATTAAGTGAGCCACCATACTCCAAGAAACTTGGCAACGTCACGTAGTATTTTGAATCGCGTGACAGAAATCTTTGCCAACGAAAGAGATATCTGGCAATGCGCTGTTGCCATTCTGCGAAACCTTTCACCCTAATTATATAATTAACCACTAAAATAATCACAAAATTTCAAGGGACAAAGTAAGAAGCCCAAATGCCTGAAATGAAAGAAAAATAATGGCGGTTCAACCATGATTCCATTATTCATGTTGGATAAGGTTGTTGATTTGACTTCTTGTTCTTATCTATAAATATGTTTTTCCGACATTGTTTACTCATGATTTCCTACATACTAATTATGGACATATGTCATTATTTGTTGGTAGTTGGGTTTTATGGCATACCTACTTTTCTTACCTCTCTTGTGAATTGCTCTGACGGATTTGAAAACCAGCTATAATGGGTCACCAAGTGTTCAGTTATGTTTGATACCTTGACCTTTTAGAGTTTTTTCATTATCATGGCTATCTTTAATAATCCTTTAATCTTTAATCTTGTCTTCTTGCGGCTTTGGTAATATTTTTATTCAATGCTAATTTCCTCACTGCCTCCTAGTAATTATTATTTTTATTGTCAAAAACAATTGATCATTAGTTCTTTTCTCTATTAAACTCAAATTAACGTTTATTTTCAGTTTTTATTTTTATTATTTTAAGTACAGAATAATTATAAACATATTTTATTCATTCTCTTACTATTCTTTTTGATTGCTTCAAAATCTACGTTTTTCATTAAAATTATAATTGCTCAATCGTTTCGTAATCTTCGCCCAATGGGATTGATTTTACTAGTATTGTTATAAGTCATTGTTTTATTCAAAACATTCATTCCTTCTTCTACGTCGCCATTTTACAATCCTCTTAAGGATTATAGTCCATTCTGGACATAACCAGCAGTGGTTTTTTATCATCATAGATCCTTATATTTCGCTTCCTGCGAGTTATGGTTTCTTCATACTTGGTATTAATTGCACAGAAGCAATTTTCCACGTTTTATTCGCCGAAGAATGGCTGAATTTGTTTAGTGTCTCTACCAGGCATTTCTTCAAGGATTGATTATCTTGATATGGCCTGATTTGGACTTCAGGATTACTTCTTGAGGTGATATTAGCTACGAAAGGAATCTTTATTACCAAGTGAGTGCTTTAAAGCCTAAAATTATTTCATACAGCTTGTAATATTGCATTGACTTTATCGCAACATAGCTGTATTTACATTGATACGCAATATACTGTAGTTCAGTAACATTATTATTGCGTTATAATTTGTGAATTCAAGTTTCACATTGACTGTGAACGTTATAATTACAGTATATAATTGCTGCATGTGTGTATTTATTATTATTCACATCATTTCTTGGAATATTAATTTCAAGTGGTCCTCCGGAATTGTCAATAAATATATCTTTTAAACCAGCAAGTTTTTTTTCATTTATTGGCGGAATCACTCATCTCTGCTTATTATTCGCACACTTTATCTTGAGCCTCACACTCCATAATGCTGAAAACCGTCCATATAAAGAAGGCCTCGCTCGAAAAATGAAGATCGCGACCCGTCCCCAGTATTGCCATACCCAAAAACTTCCCGTTGAGGCATTCTTGAGCTACCGTCAATTTTTTTTATTTGTTTACATCATATTATTCTGAAAATGACAGAATAAATCCAGGGATATTAGAAGAACAGTACTGGTGTTGTGGAAATGGTCGATATAAGTGACAACGAAGTTAAAAATAAAGATTCTTTAAACCAAGAAGTATCGGAAATCAGCGAAATAATGAACCAAATAAATGAAATGGAAGGAAAAGCAATTTAATGTGTTTAAAGCTGAATCTGTCGTTGGAGAAAAGAACAAGTCAAGTTTTATTTCGTTGTATGAATTGTGTTGTATTAATTACCTACAAACTTTCGCGAAAGGCATTTAGTTAAATTACATCAATTCAGGCATGTGAAAGTGCGTATTCAAGTAGGCCTACATGTATAATGCTACGACTTTTAAACGATTTTCTATATTCTGAAGACCGGGAGAGAAATTGTCTAAATAGGCCTAAATATATTACTTTATTCATTTCTCCAGCGATATATTCTACTATAAAATCTGAATCAATATAAAATCTTTAGTTTGGTAGCGAGAGTTGGAAGTGCTACAGATTACACTTAGTTCCATTGTGACCCAGCATAAAACTACACTCGTTATATTTTCTGGAAGAAAATAAAAAGGACGAAAGATGTCCTCAATGCAAAAATACCTTTAGTACCGAAACCGAAAGTAATGCAGTCGGATGCGACGGAAACTGCAAGAGCTGGTTTCATAAAGGCTGCACAAATTTGACTACTACAGAATTCAATGCGTTGAAAAGTAGAAAAGGAAACCTCCTGTGGATGTGTAATAAATGCAGGCATAACCTAAGCACATACGGGGTAAACACCATCGCACCAGAGGACAAGAAAATAGAAGAAGAAATCAAACAGTCTATGAAGGAAAACAAAACATCATGCGATGAACTGCGCATAAAAATGGATGAAATGAGTAATACACTCATGCAGAAAATGTCTTTGCTGTTAGAAGCCCAGTTGCAGCAAACGGAGTTCCTGTCTGCAGCCAATGGGAGACATATACAACCAAACATGCAAGAAGCAAGAAAAGAGGAAACAAATAATGTGACAAGAAATGAAGGACAAGAAAAAGAAAGAGAATTTTCACCAACACAGGACAGAGTCAGGAATACAGTAATAAGATCAGCCAAACCCCAAGAAGCACATGAAAGCCGTGAAATGTATGAAAATGAGGAACGACACCAAAATACAGGAACAGGAAAGAATCCAAATGTGAAAATAAGAGCAGCACCAAAAAACGCATGGATGTTCATTGGAAGATTAGATGCAGAGACCACAGAAGAGGATCTAAAGCAATTCCTACTAGAAAATGGAATATCAAAAGTATCCGAATGCACAGAAATAAATTCCCGAGGACCCAATAAAGCCTTTAGGGTAGCAGTACCAATGGAAGAGAAAGATATAGTAGCAAATCCTGAATTCTGGCCAGAAGGGGTCAGATTTGAACAGTACCGATTTCGTAGCAAACGGCACTACTATGCACAATATTGACCATAGGCAACAAACCAAAATGGACAACAGGCAAAGACTACGGACACTCTTATGGAATGTGGAAGGGCTGAAGTCAATACAAAAAATAATACCAGATGGACTTATGGAAAAAAATGATATACTAATCTTAACAGAAACTTTCATAACAGAACCAACAACCGTCGAAGGATATTATGGGATACACTCTCTAGCAATACAAGGACAAGAAGGCAGACCGAGAGGTGGCGTATCATGCTTCATAAAGCCTACAGTAGGACAGATCACCACAACATACACAGAAGAAAACATGGTCATCGTAAAAACATCCAAAATAGTTGTAGTAGGGATATACTTAAGACCACAAACAACAACAGAAGATGCTGTGGAAATAATATTAAGTGCGATAAAACATACTAGGCCCAATGAACAAGTAATATTAGCTGGAGATCTGAACTGTAGACTTGATAAACCCGATCAAAAGGCAAAAATCGTCCTAGAGCTATTACAAGAAGAAGGTTTCCAATTAATAAATAGGAAGGAATTAATAACATATGTAGCACATAATGGAACAAGTGCAATAGATTTAGTGTTCCTAAGAGGAACAAAAATCGCACCGATTTCGCAACAGGGAGCATGGAGCTCGGGAGCAACACCACTAAGAAAACACATACGCATACTAACAGATATAACTATGGAGAAAGCAAGCAGAAGGGAAAAATCCCAAAGTGATATCAATAACACCAGAAAAACACGCCAGTTAGATAGAGAGAAACTCAAAAGAATGGTGCAAAGTGCAGAGCAAGAAATCAAGAATAGCCCTGAACTAATGGAAAGTATAGAAAATATAGAAGGGAAAATCCGCAATACCATAACACAATCCATATGTGAAAAGACAAAGAGAAAATCACAGATATGGTTTGATAACATATGCTACAAGGAAAGAAGAAAAACTTTAAACGCGCTACATACAGCAAGGAAAACGAAATCACCAGAAGCACTTACTGAATATCATGAAGTTAGAAAAAGATACAAGCAACTAATAAAAGAGAAAAAAACAACACACATAGAACAGCAAGCAAAGAAAATCGCAGAGGAGGCAGAAAAAGATAAATTCATAGCACTAAAGGCGAGAAAGTCTGTAACCGCAAACCAAATACAAATGGATACATGGGAAAAACACTTTCAACAGCTTCTCCTCGAACACACAGATGAAACGGAAGAAGATAGGCCAGCAAATGAGGTTAAAGTCGAAAATACAAACAAAATCACGAGAGAGGAAATATTAGATGCCATCAAATCCCTAAAAAATAATAAAGCAGCTGATAAGCATGGTGTCTGTGGAGAACATATAAAGGAATCCTATGAAGACCTAAACGAACTTTGGTACGAACTATTAAACAAATGCCTTCAAAAAGCCTGCATACCAGACACGTGGAGAACAACGGAACTGAAAGTATTATACAAAGGGAAAGGCTCTACAAACTCCCCAGAAAATTATAGAGGTATTGCGATAGAAGATGCAGCATTCAAAATACTCACAAAAATCCTGGAAAGGAGACTATATAAAATCGTAGAACCCCACTTTCCAGATCAGCACTGTGGCTTCAGAAAGCAAGTATCAACAATGGATGCAATAGGAGCCCTACTGGAAGACATCCGAATGGCTATGAAAGAACCTCGAGGGAAATATCACGTAATATTTATTGACTTCCGAAAAGCTTTTGATTCTGTAAATAGAAATCTACTAATCCAAAAAATGAAAACCACACTGGGAGAACAAAACCACCTTATACCACTGATAACAAACATTCTTAACAAAAACAACCTAATAATATCAGACAAGATAGAGAAGTCCAGACCCATAGAACAAAATAAAGGCGTCTTGCAAGGAGACCCCCTTAGCCCAACGCTCTTCAATCTATTCACCAGTGACATCAAAAATGTAGTAAATGGCTCAACAAATATGTACATGTATGCAGACGATATAGCCATAGGATCTACCTCAAAGGAAACCCTTCAAGATACTCTCAACAAAGTGTATGAATGGGCAAACCAAAATAAATTAGATATAAATAAACAAAAGACCGTACATATGGTATTCCGCCAAGGAGGACGATTGAAACAAGATGATCATATCAACTTAGGACCAGAAGCACTGAATACAGTCAATACTTTCAAGTATCTAGGACTAATTTTTCAAACAAAAGTGACATGCTTCACAAACCATGTAAAGGATAGGACCACAGCTGCAATCAGGGCAATATATGACATACAAAACTTAACCAGACTGTCAATCAACACTGCCATGTTATTGTTCAAAGCCAAAATTGTTCCCATACTAACATATGGAATGCAACTGATTTGGGAACAACTAACAATGTCAAATCTAGAAGAGATTGAGAAAGTTAAAGCAAGATTTCTAAAGGCTACCCTAGGTGTATCCAAATACACAAAATCCCGCCTTGTTTATGAACTTACGAGGGAGCCTTTCTTCCTAGAAGATCTACATATGGAACAGCAAATGCAAAACACTAAGCAATATGCACGAGTTCTAAAGAAAGAATATGACAAGAAAAAAGAAATATGGAGAGATTTCTATAGTACAGACGCCATGGTGTACCGTCAGTGGACACAAACTAATCAAGACTACAGAAGTGCTATAACTCGAATGGCGATTCATGGATATCATCACAAGATATGTAAAAACACATCATATCATGAACCAAATATCACTTGCGTGTGCTCGCTGTGTGAGGAATCGTGTGAACGTTACCACCTTCAAGACTGCAAGAAGAGAACAAAATCCTTGATGGAATATAGTAAAGAATAAACACTGACACTGCACATAAGTGCGCATTCTTATCTTATTATATTTTCTGGTAATTGGCAACCCTTCAGAAACAACGTCAATTTCAACTCACCGCCTTCTGCAATAGTCAATCTCTTATACTGCATGCAATATCAGCTCCCCTCACCCCCGCATTTTTTTGGCTCAAGATAAAGTGTGAGCATAATACAAGAAGACTTCAAGACATCAATGAAACTTCTAGCGAGTGATAGTGATATATGAAGAGCTCAGTGTCAGTGTTACATTGCCTATGGTTTCTTTATCTTTGTAACCTTATCATCGTGCTTTCCAAACGGAATGTATGGCGTGCATTTAATTCTTATCAGCCATAATTAATTCTCATACGGTCTGCTGCTGATGCACGCGATACACCAAGGTCCTCATATCTCATCTTGAGAGGATTAAAAAAACTCTTAATTGAAATTTTAGTTGATTTTGTTTATAGTTAATATCGGAAGTTAAACAATTAATTTCAGGGAAAATAATATTTTAAAGTAAAGTAATTATCAGTACAAAATAAGGTAAACGAAAATGTTACACTCTGAAAGAATTCCAAACATATGTAGCCTAGTGGAATAACAATTCTTTCACACCAGGATCTTCGGCTCTCCATACCGTCGGCTCTCCATGCCGCTGAGTCAGTTGGAGAATTTAATATTCTACCGGCACATTGCCATGGTAGCTCAATAGTAGAGCAGCGGCACGGAGAGCCGAAGATCCTGGTTCAAGTCCCGGCTATGGCATTGCATTTTTCTGTCTGACTTAACCTTTCCATATGTGCCCAAATTGCCTTTTCCCTTTTCGGATGAATAAACGTAATAGCTTGTTTAACTAGCCTCTATCTCCACTCGCGCGTGTCTATGGAAATATATAATCCTTATATTCGTGTTCTCAATATTTTCATTTCTATTTTTATTCTTATTTTAGCAATTGGAAGCCAGCAAAATTGACGAATGATGCCTACTGCACCATGGAAATCAGATCACGAAGTGATATGGCCAAGACGGCATTCACAAAAAGTGATCACTGTTGACTATTTGTAGTGACCTGAGCTTTGATTTGAGGAAGACATTGGTAAATTCCGGAGCATTACATTGTAGGGATTGGAAACAGGCACACTAATAAGAATGGAGAAGTTGGGCTACGAGGAAAGTTTAGAATTGTGGTGTTTGAGAATGTAACAAAAAAAAAAAACAAAGAGATAAATGAAGAAGTCCTGAGAAGAGTAAATGATATGAGATCCATCCTGAAGATAGTTCTTCGAAGAAAGCAATCAGGATAGGTCGCATCTTGGGAAGAAGGGATTGCTTGCTGCATGATGTCTTTGAAGGAAAGTAGTTGGAAATTCCATGTTTTGGAAGAAGAATCTGCTACTCAATTTAAAGGAGAAAAAAAATACATGTTTGGCATGCTTAATGAGAAAGCCAAGGATAGAAGGAGATGGAAAACAAATTTGCAGACAAAATCCAATTACCTGCCTATGGGCAGAACACTTATAATAGCAATAACAACAACAGTAAGGGTAATAGTAATAATAATCTTATCATGCTTCCTGTTTTCTGTTGTATCTTTTTTATGACCTCTCGTATGAGGGTATAACAGTAGTCCGATAACATTTTTATTCCATTTACCATGGGTATTTCTTTTCAATTTGCGGTACAACTTTGTAGAATCTCCCATGTTTTCTTAAACTACATTGATATTTTCGAGGGAAAAATCCGAGTAAGAGTTTAGAAACTCATGGTTTAGCACATTGCATCTCAAGGCACAGAATAATTTAGATTTTGCGTTTTCCAAAAAGTTACTACACACATTTGCAAAGAAAGCTCTTTGGTTCAAAATCCTTCAGCGCATTCAGTTTATTTCTGAAGTCATGATCTTGAAATAGACGTTTCCTTGAGGATGAATGAAAATACTTTATTTTAATTAACTGGCTAATAAAATGAACTGCAATCAACCAACAATGCCGAAAATTAAAATTAAAAGTGTCTGTGGATAAAACTGTTTAGGAAGAGTGCGGGGGCGGATCTTTAATACATTCACCTCACGCATGACTGAAAATTACCGGCACCTCCCTAAAAATGGAACAATGTAGCATATTTCGATGCAACATGATCAAAATTGATCAGATGGAACTATTATTTTTAGAGGGAAGAATTTTATTTCTACTACTCATGCAGCAACATTTGATATTTTCATACCGTTATTTTTTATGTTCCATGTTTTTTCTCTTAATTTTTCGGCTATTTAACTCATACGGTACATCATCCTTTCCATTTTTACCAATAATATAGCAGGTTAGAAATCAGCCACTAACAGACCTGATTCGCTCATTTTCTCGAAATTTGTTTTACCACCTCCTACAAAAGCGATAAAGAAACGTCCTCTTTTCTTTACAATCTAATCACGTCGGAGAATGTCCAGGCAGTATCTTATGCATACGTATTTATTTTAGCATGAGCTAAAATAAAAGGCATTGTGAGTTGAGAAGTTGGAGTCGAGACTCCGCCCAGACCGGTCGGACGGGTTTGAGTGTAGTGTATCGTGACTTCTGTTGTGTTTGTGTCCTGAAATATGGCGAATAAAATTCAACGAAAAAATACCATCAAGGTTCAATTCAACAAAGAACAACAACGGCCTACTGCTTTTGAGATTCATAAATGGCTTGAAGATAAATTACGAATTCGCGAAGAAGACCTGGAAACGCTTCAGTTGGTAGGGAAACAATATGCTGTCTACGTTAAGTTTACAAACCAAGTGTGTTATGAGCAACATCTGAGAGAACACGGCGGTGCGTCAACACTAGAACTGATGAACGGAGAAGTTATCGACGTAACAATAATGGCAGGAGATGGGGAATTAACATCAGTTAGGATACTAAACATTCCTCCGGAGGTACCCAATGCAAGGATAGTCAACCACCTCCAGAATTACGGAAGGATACAGGGAATTGACAATGAAAAATGGTCATCGAAATATCGCTTCCGAGTAAATACAGGTATTAGGATTGCATACATCCAGTTAGAGAAACAGATTCCGCCAACATTAACTATTGCTGGGTATGAAGCCTATATCACATATCCGGGGCAGGAACAAGTGTGCTTCACGTGTGGTAGTGCTACTCATTTACGTTATACCTGCCCAAATCGAAACTCCAGATTACGAACCACAGGAGTACCACGGCCAACTCTCTTATGTGACCTGTTCAAACCTAACCCACCTGCCCAGTCCTCTTCTAGGGATATTGCTGACATGCATGTTGTTACGTCTTTACCTGTCCCGAATATGGTCCGTGGTCCCCTGTCTAGTGAAGTGAGAGAAGATGATGCGACCATAGTGAGTGCTGGTAGCACTCCCATTGAAAGTGTCAGCAACGAACAGTCATCCTTACCAGAGAAGGATTTGGTACGTAAGGATTACGAACTTAAGGATAACGCTACTCCCGACCTCCATAGCGAGGATTCTGCAACTGATACGGGTGATGAAAATGTCATGCAGACTAACGAACAGGTTCAACTTCCTGCATCGCTGGAGGTAAGCAACCCGCAAAATAAAAATATACGTAAACGTAAGAAGACCTCGAAACAATCAAAAGTTACAAAGAAACAATATGATTCTCCCTTAGACTATCCTATTCATGATAGTCAACAACAGACTGCGCACACCTTGCAAGCGATAGAAACCCAACAGGACCTGCCCTTAGGGGAATCGTCCGGACACAGTGAATCCAGAGGAATCGTACAACCTTCCTTGCAGGATCATTTTGGTGAACTAACCCGCCCTCCTCCAGCGTCTTGGAATGAACAGATGGAAGAGGAGGCCGACTCTGAGAGACATGCTACAGCCGATCATTCTATGGAACACTCTCCAGGGATATTTTACCCGCAAGCGGCACCTCAGGGTGTCATGAATAAAACAACCACCAATACGAAAGATGGCAGCAAACTAGGTTTTCCATCACTTCGCAAGGCTGACTAAGTTCTTCGGTATATTTGCAAGTTGGAGTGTACAATGGCGCCATCGATACACCATCTTCGTCGTTTAGCCTTCTGGTGGATATTCATGGTCCTCACATTAACTGTAGCAACTGTAAATTTTAATAAGAGTTCATCCCCTACAAAAATGGCAGCTCTGAAATCATTTATACAGTGCCACGATCTGGATGTAGTGTTTCTACAGGAAATAGTTAGCAGTGAATTCTCTTCCATATTCAATTACAATGCTTATGTCAATATAGGGACAGAATTGCTGGGTACTGCCATCTTAACCAAATGTGGGATTATATTAGAATCTGTGGAAATGCTCCCCTCAGGTAGGGGAATCAGTGGCATGTTTAATGGGGTTTTGTTTCTTAACATCTATGCGCCGTCTGGCAGCAACAGACGGCAAGAGAGATCCGACTTTTTTTGTTTTGAGGTACCCTACTTGCTGCGCACACTGCCTGCATCGTATATTCTGGGAGGTGATTTTAACTGCGTGCTGTCGCCAGATGACTGTACAGGTACCTATCAGCCGTGTGCAGCGCTACAAACTCTAACTGAAAATCTCCACCTGTGTGATGCGTGGAAAACTACAAAGAAAACCACTGAATTCACCTTTTTCTCCAGTACCTCTGCTGCACGCTTGGATCGTTTTTATGTTCCCCAGTCACTGAAGAAAAGTGTGAGCCGAGTCGAGGTGATTCCAATATCATTTTCTGATCATGCGGCAGTTCTGTTACACATCAATTTAATGATAGAGTTTCTTCCCATGGGCAAGTCCTACTGGAAAATGAACACTAGTTATCTCCACGATGACAAATTGCTCTATCAATTCGCCGAACTCTGGAAGGGATGGACGACACATAAACGGCGTTACAATGATGTCGCCGATTGGTGGGATAAATATGTCAAACTACAAATTAAATATTTTTTCAAGCAGTTTGCGAGTGAAAAATATACAGATGAAAACCTGAAACTCATCTTCTGTTTTCGTTGCTTATACGATGTTCAAAAACATTATATGCTGTCAGCAGAACGGCGCAGCAGACTGAGTTGTTACAAGGCAAAAATACAGGCCATATACAGGAGACGGATGCATGGCATTAAAGTTAGGAGTCGTGTCCAGTCACACTTATCTCAAGAACGAATCAATGTTTACCATCTCATGCACTATTATAAGCGTAGTCGTGGGATGATGATATACAAGACAAGAAATGGCGATGGATCGATCAATAGCACTTTACCGTCTATCTCGCGTGGTTTTCACACATACTACACACAACTCTTCGCTGCAGCTCCATTGACTGGGTGTTCCTTACGAGATTTTGGTACATCCCCTGCAGGTTGTGTCACCGATCCAGAAAATGAACAACTAGTACGACCCATTAGTAAAGCAGTGTGTCAAGGGAAATGTTCCAAAACACCTGGCTCTGATGGTCTACCGTATGAATTTTATCTCCGATGCTGGAGTATCATTGGTGAAGATGTAACAGAGATGCTAAACACGGTGTTAAACAG
The DNA here is from genome assembly GCA_964059195.1 of Ectobius pallidus. Classification (NCBI taxonomy): domain Eukaryota; kingdom Metazoa; phylum Arthropoda; class Insecta; order Blattodea; family Ectobiidae; genus Ectobius; species Ectobius pallidus. The sequence goes on from CAXKWD010000006.1 coordinate 80,460,245, forward strand.
ACAGCGGCTTTGTGCCTCGCAGCAGCGAGGTGTTGTAATTTTAATCAAGAAAAGGGTGCCGGCTCTCGATTTGGATGATTATAGACCGATTACTCTCCTGAACTATGATTATAAAATTTTGGCCCGCATTTTAACCAACCGACTTCGACCTTACCTCTCCCGATTACTTCATCCAGCTCAACACTGCGCAGTACCCGGTCGCAACATTTTTGGTGTAATATGTTCTTTGCGGGATGTGATAGCAGCCTCTAGCCATAATAAAACAAAAGGTCTACTAGCCTCCTTGGATATGCATCGGGCATTTGATAATGTCGATCACCAATATCTCTTTCAGTGTCTTGGCTGGCATGGGTTGAGCCCAACTTTTATAGATTTCGTACGGACATTGTACGGGAATATATCTTCTGTGCTACAGATCAATGGCTTCCATACAGCAGCCATACCCGTCAAGAAGTCTATTAGACAGGGCTGCCCGGCGTCAATGGTGTTGTTTACCCTTGCCATCAACCCTTTACTATGGAGACTTGATAACGCTATCCATGGGTTTGCCTTGAATACTACGAAGCTCTCAGTTACGGCGTATGCCGATGATGTTACTGTTGTATTGACTAGTGACCAAGATCTGCATGAACTATGGATGGCCCTCAATGCGTTTAGCGCAATATCCGGTTTGCACATCAATCCTCAAAAATCCAAAGTGCTTCCATTTGGGCACTGGTCAACTCAACCTCGAGTGCCTTCACTGCAGGTTGTAACGAACCATCAAATTTTGGGAATATATTTTTCTGATTCCATTCGCTAAATGCAGAACAAGAACTGGGAAACTGTTGTCCAGAAAATCAAGGTTTATGCAAAAGACTTATACCATCGAGATCTCTGCATTTACCAACGAAGCTGGATTGTGCATACGTATGTTCTGGCAAAATGTTGGTATGTGGCGCAAGTTCTACCCATCACTCTAACTGCAGCACGGCAGATCACCTGCGCCATCGCGTGGTACATATGGAAAGGTACCATCTTCCGTGTTCCATTGTCAACATTGTATCTGAGGCCAGAGAAGGATGGTATTGGATTGATAAATATATCTGAGAAATGTCTAGCGCTATTTTTGAGTCGAGGAAGACACATGGAACTTACAAACAATAGTATAACCGTAACCTGGTTCCAGTATTGGAAGTCTCAAGTTGATATGAGAATTCCACCTGATCTCAGGCGTATACCGCCTTCCTTTAAATATGTACTCATCTACTTTTTTTTTTTTTTTTTTTTGTGCCCTCCCTTACCCCCCGAGTGCCAAGCAATGAAGCCAGTACCTCGGGTCAAACCAAATTCTGGTAACCATTTGTGATTATGTCCCAATCGTGAGTGTGTTCCATCCTGAAGGGATGTGGTGGATCGTGACGTGTCCAAGCTGGTATCTTGATTCATTTTAAAGCTTTCATCAGCTAGGTGTTTGTGTGTGCGGTGTTACGGAGTGAGTAGTGTTCTTGATTGTTTAGAGTTTTGTGTTTGTGAGATTGTTGAGTTGTTTTGTACTGTTGATTGTTGTAATTATTGTATGCTTCTTTGTTATTTTGAGGGGTGGAACTAGGCCGGCATTTGCCTTACAGGCGAGGGAAAACCCCTCTCTAAACCTCGCCCAGCCTAGGGTAGTGAGCATTGCTCAGCCAGTTGGCAATCTACCTGTCTAGTTTAAGTGGTCCTTTTCAGTCAGTGCAGCTTTTGCGAACTGTTTTAATATCGGGAAATTGTGTTTTCTGGTCCAAAAGTTTAAGTTTGGTGTCCAGAGTTCATTTTCTGCTCGAGCGGCCGCGCGTAGAGGACGGCGCGCTTCGCTGAAATGAGCGCATGAGTAAAGAACGTGCATCATTGAGTCATGCTCGTTATCTACGCAGGTGCATCTAGGTGCGTCTGTTAGCCGGAATCGTGCCAAATTGGGAGCAAAGTTTCCGTGTCCTGTTAGGAATTGCGTGGTGTAGTGGTCTAATTGAATCCAGGTCATGGACTGTCTTTGGATGACGCTCGGGAAAAAGTCTCGTGTGATCCTACCATGTAAAGCTACGGTCCATCTTCGTTGCCAAGAGCGCAAGGTAGCGTTTCTGATCTGAGTGTACAATTGTGTTCGGTGAAAATTTACTAGTTCGTCTGGCCCAATCTGGAGATCGTGTATGGTGTGTGGCAGTTGTTTTCGGACATGGTATTTGGCTATTCTTTCCTTTAAAAGTAAGTCTACTGGCAATACCCCAGCAATTACAGGAAGCGCATCGTTTGAAACTGTTTTGTATGCTTTCGTGAATTTGATTAGGGCAAGTCTTTGGGCCGAGCGGAGTTTTCCTAAGTGTTTTGCTTTGATGTAGGGCGCCCAGCCGTTTGCAGCATAGTTAAGGAATGGTGTTACCTGGAGCCCGCACAAGTCACAGAATCAAAAACCATGTCGAGGGAAATATATGATATCTTCCAAGCAACCGCCCCTGCAGTACCGATGCGTTTACACCGGCTGGCGCCTCCAATAACCAACTACACACAGCTGTGGAAAAATATTACCTCCCCTATCCTCACAGTCTCAGTTCGAGCCGTGTGGTATTCTGTAGTTCATGACATCATTCCGACGAGGCAGCGAATGTTCAGCATGCATCGAGTCGACACTGAAAAATGTCAATATTGTGACCAGGTCGACACTCCACCGGTTTTCTGTTTGTCATACAGTAGTGCCGATTTTAGAGAAAGCGATGGCATTCTTCCGAGAACTGCAAATATACCAGTACGATTGGGTTGGACCATCAATCTTTATACGTCCCGATTTCCTCATACAGTCAGCCAGTAAGCATAACGATTTGATAGGGTTTCTAGCTAATACTGTATACTACATCATAAAAAATCACGGGAACATCGACCTAGAAATGTACCTTGATTTTATGAGGAGAGCAAGGTGGAAGGAATTGAGGACACGCAGACAGAAAAGGAAGGATTAAGTGAATATAAGTAATAGAACGCCAAAAAAAAAAAAAAAAAAAAAAAAAAAAAGTATTATTCAGTGTTTACGTTTGGACTCTGTTGATGACACGGACATGGAATTTTGCTGTTTGACAAATAGAGTTTAGTTCATGTGTACTGTGGCAGCTATTATTTACCTTAAGGACACAAAAAAACTATAAAAGATTGAGCTCTAAATAATTATATTATATTCTTTAATGTGAATTGTAGTGACATATTGTCGCAATAAATAAAACTTGAGAGACGCAACAGTTTCCCATGAGGCATAATCGATCTTACATGATATTCAGCAACATACCTAGGTATTATGTCATACTGTTATTTTTTGCGACTGTTTTCATGTCACCAATCACATAACCACAACCTTGCCACACAGCTCTGGAGGATTCTGTGTATCAAAGCTGATTGAACGAGGGGAGTTTCATTTTGTAATTGGACATAGGAAGGCTGATAATTGTCGGCTTCACGCTGGTATGTGCGAAACCCCCTTCCAATTATGTCATGCAGCGATGGGATATTTCATGTGGTGTTTGTGGAAGGGCAGTTCTAAGCTTTGCACAACCCAGAAAGTTTCATTAATAGTTTTTCACTGGTATGAAGAATTCCAAAATATTTCAATTTGTACTAAACACGAAAATACAAGATTCTCGTTTTATAGGGTGTAAATTAAAACAATACCCAATTAAGATGTCAAATGTATTCAAGCTTAAGGCATGTTTCCTGAGAAGGAACGCAGTCTGTAATTTATTATGGGCTCCACTGCCAGTTCTTCCAATATTTCCAAATATTCATTAGTCCAATGTCCAGGGCCGTTTTTGAAAATTTTCCGGTCATAGGCACTCGCGTATCTACCGCCCCTCTAAACTATTTTATAAAAGTAAATATTACTAAATTACATACTAGATGAATATGTCCTCTTTTCCCTAGATTTTAGGCCTTTTTACGTTATGTAAACCCTTCTCTGTTTAATATCTATAATAACTATTTCATGCTTTCTATTTATTTCATATTCAATTCTCCAAGGAAATGATAATCCGGGGAAGGGATTTTTCACTACCCGGCAGAGAATCGAACCCATACGCATTATAAATTTGACTTCTTCTATATTCAGTTTGCCTCTATACGTGCTTTATATCTATGGAATGTAATAAATCTTACTTTATCTAGTAGATATTAGTTAGCCTATATATCAAGGGATTAAATTATAACTTTATTCTAAGAGAGGATTATTCAGTCAGGAATGCCCCAGATAGAATAGAGCTCAATTCCTCGATGTACACAACACTTTATTCTATTATGTGTTTACAGTTCAGTATTTTAGTTTTGAATTAACAGTATAAAGGAAACCAAATTTGTTGTTTGTTAATGTTGTAAAGGTTTTTGTTAGGCTATAATAGCAACAAAGTAATTCATTGTTTCTTGACAATATTTGAGAATAGGTCTATCATAGCGGATTTCATTGGCACCATGAATCGAATTCTGGGTAGTAGTTCTGTTGGGAGAGCGTCGGCACGTAAGCCGAAGGTTACGGATCGAATCCTGGTATTTTTTCCCTAAAAATTCTCAGGTGATGTTCAATAGAAACAATATTCTGTAGTTTCATGAATACAAATCTACATCTTATTGTTTCTTGTTTTATAAAAGGTGTAATTTTTTTTAGGAACTTTATTTAACAACATGCTCTATTACAATGTGTAACATTACATGTTCTAGTTTACATCGGTGTTTAAAGTGTTTACACTATTTACAGATATGTGCTTTGGATCTTCTCTTGTTCTGTTCAGATTTAATCAACTGTATTATTCGTAAAGTCAATCATATTAACAAATTTACATAAGTTTTTTTAAATCTTTTCATTAAGTCTCTTTTATCTGGTGGCCAAACTCCTCCTCTAGTGAGGAGACGTGTAGTTTGTTTGTTTTATGGCAAATGGTTGAAACTGATTCTAGCGAGGAAATGAGGATGTTTTAAAAGAAGCACGTAAACAGGTAGATAATTTATTAAGCGGAAAAGACCAAGCATATATATGAAAAAGAATTGAATGCATTTTACGAATAGAAAACCGAAAGGAATACGAAATGAATTACACAAGAGATATGTTAGCGTACTTCAACATTAAATCTGTGAGGGAGTAATGTATTTTTATTCTCTCGGGGATTTCCAACTTAAAAATGTAAAGGAAATTTTTAATATTGAGCTTCAAATACATATAACAAATGTTATTTAAATTTAATTCCCTCACACTTCTAGTTTTTATAACTTGTTAGTTTGAAGTGCAAATAGATACAGTGAATTCATGTGTAAAAGAAACTGCTGGTTACAAAAACTCCAGTGTAGAACATAAAGTTTGGTGACATATTCCTCATTGTGGTTTTGTGCTTTGAACCAGGCGATATCTACTTTGATGCCGATTTGTTAAACTTTAAGATGACAATAGAATGCGTTTGGGGAGTGAGTTGTAAAATACCAGTAGCAACTTTCTTTTATCTATTCAAGAGAGAAGATCATGGGTAGCTTGTATATTCTTACAGTAAAAGTCCTGAAACTTCACATTTATGTGCTTACGTGGGATTTAAAAGTCACATCCTCTATTGTTATGTTCTTCAGAGATTCAGCAAAGAAAAGAGAGATAGAGAGAGATAGAGAGAGAGAGAGAGAGAGAGAGAGAGAATAGAGAGAGAGTGTATTAAATAGAAAATCAGGGTACAATGTTGTTATAGAGATACAGCCGAAGTAATAAATTAAATCAAATAAAGTATTTTAATTACAGCAACGTTAAAATTACAAAAGTGGACAGATAGAAGGAGATGGGCGTTAAAGAAATTGGTATGAATAGATGGAATGCCTAATGCGTGAAATAAACCAGCTCGAAAGTAATCATTTGGTACCGTTGCCACACAGAATTATTATACAGCTGTAAGAAAGTACTACGGAGCTATTGTCTATTGACATATAAAATTGCACAGTGACAATTTGCTTTTGGAAAAGCCCCCTTGCTGTTCAGCCCGATTAGAATGTTACTATAGAGACTGCTAGAGTTCGGGTTTTTCAATAACCTATTGGTTGCTTAACATTTGTCAAAATATCTGTCGAAAAACAGTGTGAACGAGTGATGTGGCCGAGACTATAGTGTTTTGGACTCGTACTCAGGTGGTCCCGGGTTTAAATCTTCTGGCAGGCAAATCTTTCTTGGGCTTTTTTCATGGTTACCCAAGTCGTAAAACAAATACCGAATTTGGAAATTTACTTCCCACGATTCATCGATGCTGTTCCATCCTGTAGCTACTGTAATCATAAAAAAAATTGAATCTCACTTGAAATTGACAAACGCCATAAGACATCAGCAATAGGAAACAGAAGCACGTCAATAGTTACTATACCCACAGAATCTAATACGTTGTAACCTGGGAGTTGAAACGTCTACTGGTTTAAATAAAATTGAACTTCTGCGGCTGATGCAGAAAAGGTACAAACTTTCTTACTTTGAAGACTGTGTTTTCTTAACGACGCTATGCAGTTGTGAGCGATTGGTAGTCTAGAGAAATTCATCGTAGAACAGACCCAAGTCACCTCTAGAATTATTGTGCGGAGAGATAATGCTCAGAATTTTCTAGAATTATAACGTCAGATTGACGGTGATGTTTTAATATCGAGGAAGATAGTGAGTTCAGGAGTAGCGAAAAAAGTAAGAATATTGTGATTAGAATAAGGAAGTAGTCACTGGTAAAGGGAAGTCAAGGCAACAAAAGAAGTGGTTGGTTGTGGTGTGAAGTAAAAAAATCTATATCGATGTTAGAATATAAAAAGCATCAATAATTAAGAATCATCCATAAAATTACAACATTGTGGTTATTCTTAACGGTTAAGGAACATGCATGTTTACCACATTAAAATGCTTCCTCCTAAATAGCCAAAGAAATAAATATATAAAGTAAAAGGACAATATACTGAGAAGAAATTATGCCTATGCCTCTAAAATGAAATATATTTTCCTCACTATCAGCAGAGACTATCAACATTTTAGGATAAAAGAGTCTTAAATTCCTGGATATAATATAATGTTAAAAATTCTTGAGAAATGGTCTTGAATAAGGTTATTTAATAAATATACTTGTAAAAATAAAAAATGCTACATCAGTTTATTTTCTTGTAAGTGAAATTAGTCCTGGGATCTGGGATTTTTCTCAAACGTACACTCTGACAAAAATTAGCATACAGAAAACTTCATTTAAAGATAATAATTATTTAAGATATAACCAGGGATGTAGTGGATTCGGAACGGTGTTCCCTCACTATTTTTTGATAAATTTCAATAACAATTTAAATAATTTATAATTCTGAATATTTGAAAAGTTTTTGAATAAACATGGGCTATATTTACTAGCTCTGGCAATTAACTTTAAAAAATAAAGGGCAAGTACAACAGTTAAATATACTACCGGTAGCACATTTACTGAAAAGTGTGTTCTTTTTATTTTGCATAGCGTAAGTTATGTTATGTAATAAAATTTAATTAAAACTTCCTTACTGAAAGGTGCTTAGAGTATTTTACACCAAATACCTTATAGTTTGAAACATTTGAATAGCACTTTTAGAGGTTAATTTTTAATAAATTAGTATACATATAAACTTATATATAGGCCTATACTAAAATTTTTAGCGTTCCTACACTTAAAAATTTGCCACTACACCACTGGATATAGCATATTTAATTCGAATTATCGTAATAAAAAACATGAATGTTCATGAATATAAGGGAAAAAGTAGTTTTTCGAGTAGAATTAAAAATCGCACATTTGAAACTTTAATCGAGTTAATGTTGAGTAAAGCTATAGAGCGCTTGTTTCTTTTCTTCTAATTCTGGTCTTCTTTTATTTTTAATTTACGCTATTTTTCGAATCGTGGCATTCCTGGGACTCTAGACATAATTATTAAATAAAGTAAAAATGCCAGCTGAATTAACGCTGCTTAATATTTCCATATGTTTAATATTCCCATTTATCAAAAGTCTTGGCCATTTCTATAACTATCTACTTGCATTCCATTTTAGTGATTCCCCCGAACAATAACTTGTTACATCATCAAAAAATTAAATAGGCCAATCTCCTTGAAAATGATACAAACTTTATTTAATAAAGTACAGTACATTTAAATAGAAACAATATGCCAGCTTCCATATAATATGCTTGCTTTTATTTGTTCTATTACAAAATTCTTACTTTGTAAAGGCTATAAGATACTTTGTGCTAATTCCATATAAGAAATTAAAAATCCCTTTAGGCAAGCCTACATTCTGAGGTAGATTTCGAAGTGCTTTTGGTTTAATTTACTTTCGCTACGTAGCACTATTCTTCTTTAGCCTTGGCATGACAAACCCGCAATAATAACGGCAAAAAAGAGGAAAGAGCACTTTTTAAAATCTTCAAATCTCGCCTTATATAAGAACTATCACGAAACTACTTATTGATTTGTAGAGTACTCATCAAGAGCTTTTCAATGATACTCAACAAGACGTAGTTTCAAAAATTTCGAATTTCCATCCCCCCATCCCCACTCGTACCCCCAAAACCCCCGAATCGTTGGTGTCACTGTGAACTACATACGGAGTACTCTAATTTATTCAAACAAAGTTTCCCTCTATACTTCATAGGGGCCGAGATATAAATGTTTTAAAAATTCAACCCCCTCCCCCACCACCTCCTTGGACCAATTTTGCTCGTTAACGAACTTGTCCGAACTATTGGACCTAGAAATAACATAATAAAATTTGGTTCAAATATCTTCAAAATTACGGCCGCTAGCGTGTAAAGATATATATAAGTCCTATCCTAAAGTTTCTGCATCCTTTCAAAGCTTCTCTCGCCAGCCATTCTCCATATGGGTTCAAGAGACTCGGCAATAGACAACATCCTTGTCTGACTCTTCCTTAGCCTATATAAATATCACAAAATTCTTTTTTGAACAGGTGGTGGTTTCGTACTTAGGGAGGCATTAAACGTAAAGATATGAAAGGATTTTTCGAAAGTCATGACATGGTATCGATTGCAATAGGTAGATTTTTCTTCGAAATCTTCCTAAAAATTGAAACCAAGGAAAGTATATTTACTTCTAGTTTCTTGTCGGAAACAAGTTTTGGAAAAACAATTAAATATGGCTATCATGATGATGATAAGGATGATAACAGTAATAAAATAATAATAATAATAATAATAATAATAATAATAATAATAATCATAGTAATAATATACATTTTAGTAGCTCTGTTATTTAGCTTGTCCATTGAAGTTGGGAATGATATAGACTGCTGATTAATCTGGAGCAGTCTGCATTATCCTCGCCATCTCTGTTTGACCTGAATCAAGTGTACAGATCTGATGTCCGGATCTCAATCGTGTGATTCTGTCGCCTCCCTTTGTATAAGAATAATCAGTCCTAGATAAAGGTCTCTGTAACGTTAATACGTGAAATTAAACGGCACCCAGACTGAATCGCTCATTCGTGTAATTGTATTGGTCTGCTTTGTTCAAATGACTCTCAAGTCATTTTTCCATTAATCTTCTCAGTTACAAGAGCAGAATTATAAAGTCAAGCACTACTTATTTCTTACTTCGAGTGTTCCTTAAGCAAGAATTCTAAAATTCTACTATATTTGGTAGTTGATACTTAATTATTGACAATAGCCCGTATGCAAAATGTAAAATGCAATGAAGAGTAAAAAATTGTACAAAAACAACCGAACAATTTTCAAAAATTACCAATAAGCATTTGACATTGTACGGCACTATTTTTTTAGTAGTGAGTGGGCTAATACAGTTAACAAATTGATTAGGCCTATTGTTATTTATTATTAAAATCGATTGTAACTTGAATTTATTTCATAAAATATTATGCAATTTAATAATAGCATTTGAGAAAAATGTCAATTTCAAAGTAGTAGCAGTAATGAATTCATTTTCACAACATAGCCTTAATGAATTTTATAGAGCAGCGTTTCTCAATCTATGGTCCGCGGACCACCAGTGGTGCAGATGGTCCGCAGACATAATTTAAAAAGTATCATAAAGCAAGTAAAGAAGTAAAAAATTTTCACATAAAATGGACACTATGTCAAAGTTTTTAAAATCTTCTCAAATACAGGTCCTACGCAAGTTTCCTTACTTTTGCAGTTACGAACCACAGTTTGAAACGCCTGATGCACTGACGTCTATGTTTTCCTCTTTCATTCAAAACGCTGTAAAATAAGACTTTGCCGGAATTTGTTATTAGAGGCGCTCTCTTAACAAGGGTTTTATTGTTGGAGGGGCCCGAGTGTCTGATACCGGTAAACTTATTGATGTTAGGCCTATAATTCCTAATTATATTATCAAATTGGTAATAAATATTAAAGTCTGTTCAAAATATAATTTTACTATCAATAGTTTACTTCCAATTCAATAACTGCGCCTTACCTGCATTTCAAGATCTAAACTACTCTACGTTACACTGAAACCGATTTTCTTTACCGAGGGAAGAATAGTATTCCGGCAGCCATAAAGTCCAAACAAGGAATGAGGAATACAAACCACGCTACTACGTAGCTATCATCACCAGCCCTGATGTAATATTAACGTAATAAACAATAAAAAAGGATCCACACTTGTGACATAGCAACGAAAGTTAGCTTTAAACAAATCGTACACACAAATGTTGAAGGTTGCTCCATAGGCCTTTAGGAAATGCCGAACGAATTTTAAATTGCAGAGACGGCAGAAATTTTTCTTGTTATCAATCGGCTTGCACGCTCAATATTGCAGGGGACAGCCAGTAGGCTATATCATCAGGGGAGACAGCAGGAAGGAGTATAACAGTGGGAGAGGTGACAATATGTGTATGCTAGCGGAGAGAGTCATTTTAACACAACACCGTGATCTCTTGTGATCTGCATGTCAAGTCATCTTCAGTGGCTAATCTGTTTAAATATAATCATTACCTTTAGGCTTAAATAAAATAATTATTATTTCAAGTTATCTTAAATCATCCAAAAGTGAAATTCAAATAAATTCATGTTTTAGGTGTTCCGGATCCCATTACATTTCTTGTTCCCAATGCAGTATAAAAAGATTCTGAAATAATCTTTGATTCTACAGAAAAAAAAAAAATTTTTATTTAGAATGGATTTTTATAATAATAACCTCTAAAATCGATAAAACTGACTGACAATGTATAATATACTAGCATGTGCCCGCGGCTTCGCCCGCGATAATTATTTCAAAAATTAAAAATTAAGAGCATAATAGTTATATCATTATATTTATTAACACCTAAATCACGTGGACTACATACCACGATTAGATAGTATCGTCTGGTAAAAGCGTCCTCAGATTCGAGTTTCTTGGTCCAGAAAACCCCTGTATAGTAAGTTTCGTCCAAATAAAACAATGTTTGACCATATTAGGGCTTACAACATTCAAGCGATCGCGAAAGTTTTATTTTCAAGATATGACAAATATAGCCAAAGCCAACTGTAATTGATTTGACATTGAAATGTATAACTGAAAGCTTATGTTTTGAAAACGCAAAAAATTCACGTTTTTTGCCCGTTTTTCACTCATAACTCACGAACGAAAACTAAAATTAAAATTCCGGCTTCGAGGAGCATTTTCCGGCCCTTCAGCCCACCTATGTTTAAAATTTCAGATCCCTGCGTTCAGTAGATTTCGCTGGACATCGAGGACAATTCCTTTTATTAATATAGATAATATGAATTATAATGATGCCTTCTCTAATTTGTCAAACATGCATTTAATTTAATCCAATCCCACCTGATACCACTGGTAACAATACGTTCTGAGAATTTGTTTTGATAAATCTGTGCAAAAAGGGGTTATGTATTTTCAAAAACATTTAATTTTTGGCATTTGGAATCAGAATTTTTCAAAATCCCTTCTTAGTGAGCATCTACATTAGGAAACGAAGGTACTATAAAAATTCCAAGTCTCTACCTGTTATAGTTTAGGCTGTACGTTGATTCCTGTCATTCAGTCAGTCAGTCAGGACAAAGCCTTTTATATATATAGAGATACCTCCTAATGACAAGGAAACCATGCTACTAATTTCTTCAATAATGTTTTGCGGGCAGAGAAATTTATCTATATAGGATAAAATTGAAAGATAAAATGCGACTTTACTATTTGGGTTCAGCTGATTGTCCATAACATCCGACAGGACAATTATTACAACATTGGTTTGCTGTTGTTTGATATCATTATAAAGTCTGAAAGAATTTTTATGCGGTTTTTAACTGCGTTTTGTAATATTCCTCTTATTTATTGTGCTAAATAAAATAACGTTTTACCACAGCAATGAACAAATTTAATTTGACTCATTTTTATGAAATAGAGTAAAAATGAAAATGCTAGTCCCTATTTTCTAAATTTAATTAATTTAGATTCGGAAAACTTTATTTGATATCACTGCCTTGTTATAAAACAACAACATACCTGGGTATAACATTTGTGCGGAATTATTGTGTTGTCCCTACAGATTTCTGATAGTTTGGTGTGTAAGTAAACTGAAGTACTGACCTTCTACAGTATGACGTATAATATAGGTCCCATCAATCGTAGCAATACTTTCAGAAGATGTACATATTGAACAGTGTGGTATTCCCTTTTCCCTAGAACTTCACTACTTCATACCGCACATTAGAAGTCAAACTGTTGTTGATAATCAGCGGCTCATCTTTTCTTCGGAAGATTCTATGGAATAATACACACAAAATATTGTAATTTAGTGTTAATAGGTGATTGCTAAGATAGATGTATTAGATGAAGGTGGTGAACATCGAAATTAAAATTGAAAATCGAAACATGCATAGAAGATGACATAAATTCTAGATCATAAAATAAGTTCCAAGCCTTGCTTAATAATAAACTTTGCTCCTCGAAGAGTACCTTAAGTCGGAGAGCCCCGCTGGCAGCTCAAGTCAGGCTTATTTGGTAATATCACCAAAATTTGCGTTCCGACGACGAATCCCGCTTATTTGGTTATATCCCCAAAATTTTCCTTCCGACGAGCAACCCCAGTCGAGGAGAACCGACATACAGTACAATTAGAAATGTTTACTACTAATACTTGCTCGGTATAAAAGTGAAAGAGTGGCTCTAAAAAAGAAAGACAGACAGGCAGAATATCTGTTGAAAAAAGAACCATTCTTATAAAGGGAATAAAATACTCAGTTTTTATATTCCGCTATCTAATATGTCCAAACTTTTCGCAGCTGTCCAATACTTGGAGATGCCATTCTTCCTCCTAGTAGCTGTCCATCATCTGGAGGGAAATAAAATTAGGTTTGTTATTAACAGTACCTTTGCAGAGGGTTATATAACAATACTTTTGGGAAACATTATACATTCTTCAATAACGATACCTAAATATATAATTTTATAATAAGATTGAAATTAATATTTTAAGAAAGGAATGTATAATTCTTCAACCATACACCTCACATCGTAAGTACGTGGATTAGTGAATTTCTAGAAAACATGTTGTTTTCTACTTCAACTCATTTTCACATCTCTGGATTAACTGGAAATTAAATTCTACCAAGCATTATCTCAGTAAGTAGTAAATTATTTAACATATGGTTTGTGTGTATTTTGTTTTCTCTAGAGAACTATTTCTTAAGCCTTAAATGTTAATACTGTAATCGTGACTCTGTGTATCAGTAACTACCTAGGCATATTGTACTCTTATTACATTTACACCATTACATTATTGTTAAGTTCAGTTGTAATAATCCTGGTTGAAAGGAAGAGAAGGCCTAATGGCCTTAATTCCACCAGGTAAAATAAAACAAATCTAATTCTAATTATTTCTTCACTGCATGCTCGCTATCCCGTTGCTAGGTAATTCCCAATAATAAAACATCTTTTTAACCTGCAATCATGGAACTTCGATTATTGACGAAATGGAAATAGGGTAGGGTGAAAATTTTATGGAGGAACTGTGAAAAAAAGTAGACCAGATTACTTTTTATGAAACTAACAGACGATTAGTAACTGAAAATAATTTATATCAACTTAGGCTTTTACGGCTGGCGCTGAAATAATTAGATACCTTTTTCAGGCTTGTAGGACTTGGTCGAGAGGGGTTTCAAGATTTCAGTACCTGAACATTTTAATACAGAGTGTAGAAAACGAAGTGAGCGTGATGTTTTAACACTGGACCTCAAAAGTAAAAGTAAGGCCATGAGGATGGCAAAGTTCTTGACAATCAATATTGTTTTGTTTCATGATTCGTATCCACAACATGCTTATGAGGGTTCTGTGTAAACGAAAGCCTTTTTTATCTATTTTATTTTTTCAAAAGTGATATTTTCCTGTCATCCACCAGATGGCGACTTCCTCTGCAGCCCGGAAATATCATATACATGAAAATCGGACTAAATAAGCTAATTAAAAACCTGAAAAATATCCCATGTCATTCGAGATTTCGAACAAAACTGCCCATGTCAAATGACATAATAAAATTTTGTTACACCTTCATTGGTTCATGGAAATTCCAGCTAAATTTTAATTTGTCCTTTAGAGGAATTGAAAACAATTACTTTTCAAATACCCAACAATGGAATTTTCAGGATTTCTTCACTACCTGACACCGACCCACCTCCACCAAAAGAACTACACGTTTAGTTTAATTCTGCCCCACTTACTTTTGCTGATCCTTGAAGACAACGAAGTTCCTCCGCTCCATCACAGTCAAATCCTGGGTACTGTAGAGACACCTCTCTCCACAGTAGCCGTCAGAAGTGGATGAAGAGCCAGAAACCCACCCTAGGTGAGACTTAACTTTAACGACCCCACCCCAGAGGTAAACAACAAAAGAACAAACCCCAGGGAGGCACGGTCAATGTGAAATTTGCCGAGAACAAGTGGAAATAAAGTTTCTTCGATTTATTTAACATGATATTTAAAGACAGTGTTAAAATTACAACTGGTTAAAAACATATTTGATTAATTCATTAAGTAATGAATTAATATTAGGCTGAGCTGTGAGCTGTGTATTTAAAGTAACATACGCATAGACAAGCTCACTTTGGTGGCATACTATTTTTTAATACCTGTCAGACTATTTCCTTTTAAACAAAATAACTACTATAAAGAGAGAAAAACAAAAGGGGGTGACATTATAATGATACCCCCTGAGCATTTAAATAATAAACAAAAGGCGTACAAATTTATAAAAGGTAAGCAAAACAAGGCAATTAAAGAATGGATAAATAGAAAAACGCCCTAGATATAGGCTACAAAGACACATAGGGGAATGATATGGACACCACTGAAAGAACTTTCGCCTATATCATATTATCAAAAATAATCGAAGAAATGGAGGTCTTTTATATCACAGCACGCGTAGTAATTAAATCATGCGCCTTACCTGCATTTAAAGATCTAAACTACTCTACGTTACACTGAAACCGATTTTCTTTACCGAGGGAAGAATAGTATTCCGGCAGCCATAAAGTCCAAACAAGGAATGAGGAATACAAACCACGCTACTACGTAGCTAGCATCACCAGCCCTGACGTAATATTAACGTAATAAACAATAAAAAAGGATCCACACTTGTGACATAGCAACGAAAGTTAGCTATAAACAAATCGTACACACAAATGTTGAAGGTTGCTCCATAGGCCTTTAGGAAATTCCGAACGAATTTTAAATTGCAGAGACGGCAGAAATTTTTCTTGTTATCAATCGGCTTGCACGCTCAATATTGCAGGGGACAGCCAGTAGGCTATATCATCAGGGGAGACAGCAGGAGTGGGAGAGGTGACAATATGTGTATGCTAGCGGAGAGAGTCATTTTAACACAACACCGTGATCTCTTGTGATCTGCATGTCAAGTCATCTTCAGTGGCTAATCTGTTCAAATATAATCATTACCTTTAGGCTTAAATAAAATAATTATTATTTCAAGTTATCTTAAATCATCCAAAAGTGAAAGTCAAATAAATTCATGTTTTAGGTGTTCCGGATCCCATTACATTTCTTGTTCCCAATGCAGTACATAAAGATTCTGAAATAATCTTTGATTCTACAGAAAAAAAAATATTTTTTTAGAATGGATTTTTATAATAATAACCTCTAAAATCGATAAAACTGACTGACAATGTATAATATACTAGCATGTGCCCGCGGCTTCGCCCGCGATAATTATTTCAAAAATTAAAAATTAAGAGCATAATAGTTATATCATTATATTTATTAACACCTAAATCACGTGGACTACATACCACGATTAGATAGTATCGTCTGGTAAAAGCGTCCTCAGATTCGAGTTTCTTGGTCCAGAAAACCCCTGTATAGTAAGTTTCGTCCAAATAAAACAATGTTTGACCATATTAGGGCTTACAACATTCAAGCGATCGCGAAAGTTTTATTTTCAAGATATGACAAATATAGCCAAAGCCAACTGTAATTGATTTGACATTGAAATGTATAACTGAAAGCTTATGTTTTGAAAACGCAAAAAATTCACGTTTTTTTGCCCGTTTTTCACTCATAACTCACGAACGAAAACTAAAATTAAAATTCCGGCTTCGAGGAGCATTTTCCGACCCTTCAGCCCACCTATGTCTAAAATTTCAGATCCCTGCGTTCAGTAGATTTCGCTGGACATCGAGGACAATTCCTTTTATTAATATAGATAATATGAATTATAATGATGCCTTCTCTAATTTGTCAAACATGCATTTAATTTAATCCAATCCCACCTGATACCACTGGTAACAATACGTTCTGAGAATTTGTTTTGATAAATCTGTGCTAAAAGGGGTTATGTATTTTCAAAAACATTTAATTTTTGGCATTTAGAATCAGAATTTTTCAAAATCCCTTCTTAGTGAGCATCTACATTAGGAAACGAAGGTACTATAAAAATTCCAAGTCTCTACCTGTTATAGTTTAGGCTGTACGTTGATTCCTGTCATTCAGTCAGTCAGTCAGGACAAAGCCTTTTATATATATAGAGATACCTCCTAATGACAAGGAAACCATGCTACTAATTTCTTCAATAATGTTTTGCGGGCAGAGAAATTTATCTATATAGGATAAAATTGAAAGATAAAATGCGACTTTACTATTTGGGTTCAGCTGATTGTCCATAACATCCGACAGGACAATTATTACAACATTGGTTTGCTGTTGTTTGATATCATTATAAAGTCTGAAAGAATTTTTATGCGGTTTTTAACTGCGTTTTGTAATATTCCTCTTATTTATTGTGCTAAATAAAATAACGTTTTACCACAGCAATGAACAAATTTAATTTGACTCATTTTTATGAAATAGAGTAAAAATGAAAATGCTAGTCCCTATTTTCTAAATTTAATTAATTTAGATTCGGAAAACTTTATTTGATATCACTGCCTTGTTATAAAACAACAACATACCTGGGTATAACATTTGTGCGGAATTATTGTGTTGTCCCTACAGATTTCTGATAGTTTGGTGTGTAAGTAAACTGAAGTACTGACCTTCTACAGTATGACGTATAATATAGGTCCCATCAATCGTAGCAATACTTTCAGAAGATGTACATATTGAACAGTGTGGTATTCCCTTTTCCCTAGAACTTCACTACTTCATACCGCACATTAGAAGTCAAACTGTTGTTGATAATCAGCGGCTCATCTTTTCTTCGGAAGATTCTATGGAATAATACACACAAAATATTGTAATTTAGTGTTAATAGGTGATTGCTAAGATAGATGTATTAGATGAAGGTGGTGAACATCGAAATTAAAATTGAAAATCGAAACATGCATAGAAGATGACATAAATTCTAGATCATAAAATAAGTTCCAAGCCTTGCTTAATAATAAACTTTGCTCCTCGAAGAGTACCTTAAGTCGGAGAGCCCCGCTGGCAGCTCAAGTCAGGCTTATTTGGTAATATCACCAAAATTTGCGTTCCGACGACGAATCCCGCTTATTTGGTTATATCCCCAAAATTTTCCTTCCGACGAGCAACCCCAGTCGAGGAGAACCGACATACAGTACAATTAGAAATGTTTACTACTAATACTTGCTCGGTATAAAAGTGAAAGAGTGGCTCTAAAAAAGAAAGACAGACAGGCAGAATATCTGTTGAAAAAAGAACCATTCTTATAAAGGGAATAAAATACTCAGTTTTTATATTCCGCTATCTAATATGTCCAAACTTTTCGCAGCTGTCCAATACTTGGAGATGCCATTCTTCCTCCTAGTAGCTGTCCATCATCTGGAGGGAAATAAAATTAGGTTTGTTATTAACAGTACCTTTGCAGAGGGTTATATAACAATACTTTTGGGAAACATTATACATTCTTCAATAACGATACCTAAATATATAATTTTATAATAAGATTGAAATTAATATTTTAAGAAAGGAATGTATAATTCTTCAACCATACACCTCACATCGTAAGTACGTGGATTAGTGAATTTCTAGAAAACATGTTGTTTTCTACTTCAACTCATTTTCACATCTCTGGATTAACTGGAAATTAAATTCTACCAAGCATTATCTCAGTAAGTAGTAAATTATTTAACATATGGTTTGTGTGTATTTTGTTTTCTCTAGAGAACTATTTCTTAAGCCTTAAATGTTAATACTGTAATCGTGACTCTGTGTATCAGTAACTACCTAGGCATATTGTACTCTTATTACATTTACACCATTACATTATTGTTAAGTTCAGTTGTAATAATCCTGGTTGAAAGGAAGAGAAGGCCTAATGGCCTTAATTCCACCAGGTAAAATAAAACAAATCTAATTCTAATTATTTCTTCACTGCATGCTCGCTATCCCGTTGCTAGGTAATTCCCAATAATAAAACATCTTTTTAACCTGCAATCATGGAACTTCGATTATTGACGAAATGGAAATAGGGTAGGGTGAAAATTTTATGGAGGAACTGTGAAAAAAAGTAGACCAGATTACTTTTTATGAAACTAACAGACGATTAGTAACTGAAAATAATTTATATCAACTTAGGCTTTTACGGCTGGCGCTGAAATAATTAGATACCTTTTTCAGGCTTGTAGGACTTGGTCGAGAGGGGTTTCAAGATTTCAGTACCTGAACATTTTAATACAGAGTGTAGAAAACGAAGTGAGCGTGATGTTTTAACACTGGACCTCAAAAGTAAAAGTAAGGCCATGAGGATGGCAAAGTTCTTGACAATCAATATTGTTTTGTTTCATGATTCGTATCCACAACATGCTTATGAGGGTTCTGTGTAAACGAAAGCCTTTTTTATCTATTTTATTTTTTCAAAAGTGATATTTTCCTGTCATCCACCAGATGGCGACTTCCTCTGCAGCCCGGAAATATCATATACATGAAAATCGGACTAAATAAGCTAATTAAAAACCTGAAAAATATCCCATGTCATTCGAGATTTCGAACAAAACTGCCCATGTCAAATGACATAATAAAATTTTGTTACACCTTCATTGGTTCATGGAAATTCCAGCTAAATTTTAATTTGTCCTTTAGAGGAATTGAAAACAATTACTTTTCAAATACCCAACAATGGAATTTTCAGGATTTCTTCACTACCTGACACCGACCCACCTCCACCAAAAGAACTACACGTTTAGTTTAATTCTGCCCCACTTACTTTTGCTGATCCTTGAAGACAACGAAGTTCCTCCGCTCCATCACAGTCAAATCCTGGGTACTGTAGAGACACCTCTCTCCACAGTAGCCGTCAGAAGTGGATGAAGAGCCAGAAACCCACCCTAGGTGAGACTTAACTTTAACGACCCCACCCCAGAGGTAAACAACAAAAGAACAAACCCCAGGGAGGCACGGTCAATGTGAAATTTGCCGAGAACAAGTGGAAATAAAGTTTCTTCGATTTATTTAACATGATATTTAAAGACAGTGTTAAAATTACAACTGGTTAAAAACATATTTGATTAATTCATTAAGTAATGAATTAATATTAGGCTGAGCTGTGAGCTGTGTATTTAAAGTAACATACGCATAGACAAGCTCACTTTGGTGGCATACTATTTTTTAATACCTGTCAGACTATTTCCTTTTAAACAAAATAACTACTATAAAGAGAGAAAAACAAAAGGGGGTGACATTATAATGATACCCCCTGAGCATTTAAATAATAAACAAAAGGCGTACAAATTTATAAAAGGTAAGCAAAACAAGGCAATTAAAGAATGGATAAATAGAAAAACGCCCTAGATATAGGCTACAAAGACACATAGGGGAATGATATGGACACCACTGAAAGAACTTTCGCCTATATCATATTATCAAAAATAATCGAAGAAATGGAGGTCTTTTATATCACAGCACGCGTAGTAATTAAATCATGCGCCTTACCTGCATTTAAAGATCTAAACTACTCTACGTTACACTGAAACCGATTTTCTTTACCGAGGGAAGAATAGTATTCCGGCAGCCATAAAGTCCAAACAAGGAATGAGGAATACAAACCACGCTACTACGTAGCTATCATCACCAGCCCTGATGCAATATTAACGTAATAAACAATAAAAAAGGATCCACACTTGTGACATAGCAACGAAAGTTAGCTTTAAACAAATCGTACACACAAATGTTGAAGGTTGCTCCATAGGCCTTTAGGAAATGCCGAACGAATTTTAAATTGTTTAATAAGCAGAGACGGCAGAAATTTTTCTTGTTATCAAGCGGCTTGAACGCCCGATATTGCAGGGGATAGCCGAGTAGGCTATATCATCAGGGGAGCCACCAGGAAGGAGAATAACAGTGACAGAGGTGACAATATGTGTATGCTAGCGGAGAGAGTCATTTTAACACAACACCGTGATCTCATGTGATCTGAATGTGAAATCATCTTCAGTGGCTAATTCGTTCAAATATAATCCTTACCTAAGTCTTACATAAAATAATAATTATTTAGCAATTTTTGATATTGGGTGTTATATAATTTGAAAGTGGACATTTCAAGTTGTTTTAAATCACCCAAAAGTGAAATTCAAATAAATTGATGTTTTAGGTGTTCCGGATCCCATTACATTTCTTGTTCCCAATGCAGTGCATAAAGATTCTGAAATAACATTTGATTCTACAGAAAAAAAAAGTTTAGAATGGATTTTTATAATAATAACCTCTAAAATCGATAAAACTGACTGACAATGTATAATATATACCTCCTAATGACAAGGAAACCATGCTACTAATTTCTTCAATAATGTTTTGCGGGCAGAGAAATTTATCTATATAGGATAAAATTGAAAGATAAAATGCGACTTTCCTATTTGGGTTCAGCTGATTGTCCATAACATCCGACAGGACAATTATTACAACATTGGTTTGCTGTTGTTTGATATCATTATAAAGTCTGAAAGAATTTTTATGCGGTTTTTAACTGCGTTTTGTAATATTCCTCTTATTTATTGTGCTAAATAAAATACAGTTTTACCACAGCAATGAACAAATTTAATTTGACTCATTTTTATGAAATAGAGTAAAAATGAAAATGCTAGTCCCTATTTTCTAAATTTAATTAATTTAGATCCGGAAAACTTTATTTGATATCACGGCCTTGTTATAAAACAACAACATATAACATTTGTGCGGTATTATTGTGTTGTCCCTACAGATTTCTGATAGTTTGGTGTGTAAGTAAACTGAAGTACTGACCTTCTACAGTATGACGTATAATATAGGCCCCATCAATCGTAGCAATACTTTCAGAAGATGTACGTATTGAACAGTGTGCTATTCCCTTTTCCCTAGAACTTCACTACTTCATACCGCACATTTGAAGACAAACTGTTGTTGATAATCAGCGGCTCATCTTTTCTTCGGAAGATTCTATGGAATAATACACACAGAATATTGTAATTTAGTGTTAATAGGTGATTGGTAAGATAGATCTATTAGATGAAGGTGGTGAAAATCGAAATTTAAATTGAAAATCGAAACATGCATAGAAGATGACATAAATTCTAGATCATAAAATAGGTTCCAAGCCTTGCTTAATAATAAACTTTGCTCCTCGAAGAGTACCTTAAGTCGGAGAGCCCCGCTGGCAGCTCAAGTCGTCTTATTTGGTAATATCACCAAAATTTGCGTTCCGACGACGAATCCCGCTTATTTGGTTATATCCCCAAAATTTTCCTTCCGACGAGCAACACCAGTCGAGGAGAACCGACATACAGTACAATTAGAAATGTTTACTACTAATACTTGCTCGGTATAAAAGTGAAAGAGTTGATCAAAAAAAGACAGACAGACAGAATATCTGTTGAAAATAGAACCATTCTTATAAAGGGAACAAAATACTCAGTTTTTATATTCCGCTATCTCATATGTCGAAACTTTTCGCAGCTGTCCAATACTTGGAGATGCCATTCTTCCTTCTAGTAGTTGTCCATCATCTGGAGGGAAATAATAATTAGGTTTGTTATTAACAATACCTTTGCAGAGGGTTATATACCAATACTTTTGGGAAACATTATACATTCTTCAATAACGATACCTAAATATTTAATTTTATTATAAGATTAGAATTAATATTTTAAGAAAGGAATGTATAATTCCTCAACCAAACACCTCACATCGTATGTACGTGGATTAGTGAATTTCTAGAAAACATGTAGTTTTCTACTTCAACTCATTTTCACATCTCTGGATTAACTGGAAATTAAATTCTACCAAGCATTATCTCAGTAAGTAGTAAATTATTTAACATATGGTTTGTGTGTATTTTGTTTTCTCTAGAGAACTATTTCTTAAGCCTTAAATGTTAATACTGTAATCGTGACTCTGTGTATCTGTAACTACCTAGGTATATTGTACTCTTATTACATTTACACCATTACATTATTGTTAAGTTCAGTTGTAATAATCCTGGTTGAAAGGAAGAGAAGGCCTAATGGCCTTAATTCCACCAGGTAAAATAAAACAAATCTAATTCTAATTATTTCTTCACTGCATGCTCGCTATCCCGTTGCTAGGTAATTCCCAATAATAACACAACTTTTTAACCTGCAATCATGGGACTTCGATTATTGACGAAATGGAAATAGAGTAGGGTGAAAATTTTATGGAGGAACTGTGAAAACAAGTAGACCAGATTACTTTTTTATGAAACTAACAGACGATTAGTAACTGAAAATAATTTATATCAACTTAGGCTTTCACGGCTGGCGCTGAAATAATTAGATACCTTTTTCAGGCTTGTAGGACTTGGTCCAGAGGGGTTTCAAGATTTCAGTACCTGAACATTTTAATACAGAGTGTAGAAAACGAAGTGAGCGTGATGTTTTAACACTGGACCTCAAAAGTAAAAGTAAGGCCATGAGAATGGCAAAGTTCTTGACAATCAATATTGTTTTGTTTCATGATACGTATCCACAACATGCTTATGAGGGTTCTGTGTAAACGAAAGCCTTTCTTATCTATTTTATTTTTTTCAAAAGTGATATTTCCTGTCATCCACCAGATGGCGACTTCCTCTGTAGCCTGGAAATATCATATACATGAAAATCGGACTATGTAAGCTAATTAAACACCTGAAAAATATCCCATGTCATTCAAGACTTCGAACAAAACTGCCCATGTCAATTGACATAATACAATTTTGTTACACCTTCATTGGTTCATGGAAATTCCAGCTAAATTTTAATTTGTCCTTTAGAGGAATTGAAAACAATTACTTTTCAAAAACCCAACAATGGAATTTTCAGGATTTCTTCACTACCTGACACCGACCCACCTCCACCAAAAGAACTACATGTTTAGTTTAATTCTGCCCCACTTACTTTTGCTGAACCTTGAAGACAACGAAGTTCCTCCGCTCCATCACAGTCAAATCCTGGGTACTGTAGAGACACCTCTCTCCACAGTAGCCGTCAGAAGTGGATGAAGAGCCAGAAACCCACCCTAGGTGAGACTTAACTTTAACGACCCCACCCCAGAGGTAAACAACAAAAGAACAAACCCCAGGGAGGCACGGTCAATGTGAAATTTGCCGAGAACAAGTGGAAATAAAGTTTCTTCGATTTATTTAACATGATATTTAAAGACAGTGTTAAAATTACAACTGGTTAAAAACATATTTGATTAATTCATTAAGTAATGAATTAATATTAGGCTGAGCTGTGAGCTGTGTATTTAAAGTAACATACGCATAGACAAGCTCACTTTGGTGGCATACTATTTTTTAATACCTGTCAGACTATTTCCTTTTAAACAAAATAACTACTATAAAGAGAGAAAAACAAAAGGGGTGACATTATAATGATACCCCCTGAGCATTTAAATAATAAACAAAAGGCGTACAAATTTATAAAAGGTAAGCAAAACAAGGCAATTAAAGAATGGATAAATAGAAAAACGCCCTAGATATAGGCTACAAAGACACATAGGGGAATGATATGGACACCACTGAAAGAACTTTCGCCTATATCATATTATCAAAAATAATCGAAGAAATGGAGGTCTTTTATATCACAGCACGCGTAGTAATTAAATCATGCGCCTTACCTGCATTTAAAGATCTAAACTACTCTACGTTACACTGAAACCGATTTTCTTTACCGAGGGAAGAATAGTATTCCGGCAGCCATAAAGTCCAAACAAGGAATGAGGAATACAAACCACGCTACTACGTAGCTATCATCACCAGCCCTGATGCAATATTAACGTAATAAACAATAAAAAAGGATCCACACTTGTGACATAGCAACGAAAGTTAGCTTTAAACAAATCGTACACACAAATGTTGAAGGTTGCTCCATAGGCCTTTAGGAAATGCCGAACGAATTTTAAATTGTTTAATAAGCAGAGACGGCAGAAATTTTTCTTGTTATCAAGCGGCTTGAACGCCCGATATTGCAGGGGATAGCCGAGTAGGCTATATCATCAGGGGAGCCACCAGGAAGGAGAATAACAGTGACAGAGGTGACAATATGTGTATGCTAGCGGAGAGAGTCATTTTAACACAACACCGTGATCTCATGTGATCTGAATGTGAAATCATCTTCAGTGGCTAATTCGTTCAAATATAATCCTTACCTAAGTCTTACATAAAATAATAATTATTTAGCAATTTTTGATATTGGGTGTTATATAATTTGAAAGTGGACATTTCAAGTTGTTTTAAATCACCCAAAAGTGAAATTCAAATAAATTCATGTTTTAGGTGTTCCGGATCCCATTACATTTCTTGTTCCCAATGCAGTGCATAAAGATTCTGAAATAACATTTGATTCTACAGAAAAAAAAAAGTTTAGAATGGATTTTTATAATAATAACCTCTAAAATCGATAAAACTGACTGACAATGTATAATATATACCTCCTAATGACAAGGAAACCATGCTACTAATTTCTTCAATAATGTTTTGCGGGCAGAGAAATTTATCTATATAGGATAAAATTGAAAGATAAAATGCGACTTTCCTATTTGGGTTCAGCTGATTGTCCATAACATCCGACAGGACAATTATTACAACATTGGTTTGCTGTTGTTTGATATCATTATAAAGTCTGAAAGAATTTTTATGCTGTTTTTAACTGCGTTTTGTAATATTCCTCTTATTTATTGTGCTAAATAAAATACAGTTTTACCACAGCAATGAACAAATTTAATTTGACTCATTTTTATGAAATAGAGTAAAAATGAAAATGCTAGTCCCTATTTTCTAAATTTAATTAATTTAGATCCGGAAAACTTTATTTGATATCACGGCCTTGTTATAAAACAACAACATATAACATTTGTGCGGTATTATTGTGTTGTCCCTACAGATTTCTGATAGTTTGGTGTGTAAGTAAACTGAAGTACTGACCTTCTACAGTATGACGTATAATATAGGCCCCATCAATCGTAGCAATACTTTCAGAAGATGTACGTATTGAACAGTGTGCTATTCCCTTTTCCCTAGAACTTCACTACTTCATACCGCACATTTGAAGACAAACTGTTGTTGATAATCAGCGGCTCATCTTTTCTTCGGAAGATTCTATGGAATAATACACACAGAATATTGTAATTTAGTGTTAATAGGTGATTGGTAAGATAGATCTATTAGATGAAGGTGGTGAAAATCGAAATTTAAATTGAAAATCGAAACATGCATAGAAGATGACATAAATTCTAGATCATAAAATAGGTTCCAAGCCTTGCTTAATAATAAACTTTGCTCCTCGAAGAGTACCTTAAGTCGGAGAGCCCCGCTGGCAGCTCAAGTCGTCTTATTTGGTAATATCACCAAAATTTGCGTTCCGACGACGAATCCCGCTTATTTGGTTATATCCCCAAAATTTTCCTTCCGACGAGCAACACCAGTCGAGGAGAACCGACATACAGTACAATTAGAAATGTTTACTACTAATACTTGCTCGGTATAAAAGTGAAAGAGTTGATCAAAAAAAGACAGACAGACAGAATATCTGTTGAAAATAGAACCATTCTTATAAAGGGAACAAAATACTCAGTTTTTATATTCCGCTATCTCATATGTCGAAACTTTTCGCAGCTGTCCAATACTTGGAGATGCCATTCTTCCTTCTAGTAGTTGTCCATCATCTGGAGGGAAATAATAATTAGGTTTGTTATTAACAATACCTTTGCAGAGGGTTATATACCAATACTTTTGGGAAACATTATACATTCTTCAATAACGATACCTAAATATTTAATTTTATTATAAGATTAGAATTAATATTTTAAGAAAGGAATGTATAATTCCTCAACCAAACACCTCACATCGTATGTACGTGGATTAGTGAATTTCTAGAAAACATGTAGTTTTCTACTTCAACTCATTTTCACATCTCTGGATTAACTGGAAATTAAATTCTACCAAGCATTATCTCAGTAAGTAGTAAATTATTTAACATATGGTTTGTGTGTATTTTGTTTTCTCTAGAGAACTATTTCTTAAGCCTTAAATGTTAATACTGTAATCGTGACTCTGTGTATCTGTAACTACCTAGGTATATTGTACTGTTATTACATTTACACCATTACATTATTGTTAAGTTCAGTTGTAATAATCCTGGTTGAAAGGAAGAGAAGGCCTAATGGCCTTAATTCCACCAGGTAAAATAAAACAAATCTAATTCTAATTATTTCTTCACTGCATGCTCGCTATCCCGTTGCTAGGTAATTCCCAATAATAACACAACTTTTTAACCTGCAATCATGGGACTTCGATTATTGACGAAATGGAAATAGAGTAGGGTGAAAATTTTATGGAGGAACTGTGAAAACAAGTAGACCAGATTACTTTTTTATGAAACTAACAGACGATTAGTAACTGAAAATAATTTATATCAACTTAGGCTTTCACGGCTGGCGCTGAAATAATTAGATACCTTTTTCAGGCTTGTAGGACTTGGTCCAGAGGGGTTTCAAGATTTCAGTACCTGAACATTTTAATACAGAGTGTAGAAAACGAAGTGAGCGTGATGTTTTAACACTGGACCTCAAAAGTAAAAGTAAGGCCATGAGAATGGCAAAGTTCTTGACAATCAATATTGTTTTGTTTCATGATACGTATCCACAACATGCTTATGAGGGTTCTGTGTAAACGAAAGCCTTTTTTATCTATTTTATTTTTTTCAAAAGTGATATTTCCTGTCATCCACCAGATGGCGACTTCCTCTGCAGCCTGGAAATATCATATACATGAAAATCGGACTATATAAGCTAATTAAACACCTGAAAAATATCCCATGTCATTCAAGACTTCGAACAAAACTGCCCATGTCAATTGACATAATACAATTTTGTTACACCTTCATTGGTTCATGGAAATTCCAGCTAAATTTTAATTTGTCCTTTAGAGGAATTGAAAACAATTACTTTTCAAAAACCCAACAATGGAATTTTCAGGATTTCTTCACTACCTGACACCGACCCACCTCCACCAAAAGAACTACATGTTTAGTTTAATTCTGCCCCACTTACTTTTGCTGAACCTTGAAGACAACGAAGTTCCTCCGCTCCATCACAGTCAAATCCTGGGTACTGTAGAGACACCTCTCTCCACAGTAGCCGTCAGAAGTGGATGAAGAGCCAGAAACCCACCCTAGGTGAGACTTAACTTTAACGACCCCACCCCAGAGGTAAACAACAAAAGAACAAACCCCAGGGAGGCACGGTCAATGTGAAATTTGCCGAGAACAAGTGGAAATAAAGTTTCTTCGATTTATTTAACATGATATTTAAAGACAGTGTTAAAATTACAACTGGTTAAAAACATATTTGATTAATTCATTAAGTAATGAATTAATATTAGGCTGAGCTGTGAGCTGTGTATTTAAAGTAACATACGCATAGACAAGCTCACTTTGGTGGCATACTATTTTTTAATACCTGTCAGACTATTTCCTTTTAAACAAAATAACTACTATAAAGAGAGAAAAACAAAAGGGGGTGACATTATAATGATACCCCCTGAGCATTTAAATAATAAACAAAAGGCGTACAAATTTATAAAAGGTAAGCAAAACAAGGCAATTAAAGAATGGATAAATAGAAAAACGCCCTAGATATAGGCTACAAAGACACATAGGGGAATGATATGGACACCACTGAAAGAACTTTCGCCTATATCATATTATCAAAAATAATCGAAGAAATGGAGGTCTTTTATATCACAGCACGCGTAGTAATTAAATCATGCGCCTTACCTGCATTTAAAGATCTAAACTACTCTACGTTACACTGAAACCGATTTTCTTTACCGAGGGAAGAATAGTATTCCGGCAGCCATAAAGTCCAAACAAGGAATGAGGAATACAAACCACGCTACTACGTAGCTATCATCACCAGCCCTGATGCAATATTAACGTAATAAACAATAAAAAAGGATCCACACTTGTGACATAGCAACGAAAGTTAGCTTTAAACAAATCGTACACACAAATGTTGAAGGTTGCTCCATAGGCCTTTAGGAAATGCCGAACGAATTTTAAATTGTTTAATAAGCAGAGACGGCAGAAATTTTTCTTGTTATCAAGCGGCTTGAACGCCCGATATTGCAGGGGATAGCCGAGTAGGCTATATCATCAGGGGAGCCACCAGGAAGGAGAATAACAGTGACAGAGGTGACAATATGTGTATGCTAGCGGAGAGAGTCATTTTAACACAACACCGTGATCTCATGTGATCTGAATGTGAAATCATCTTCAGTGGCTAATTCGTTCAAATATAATCCTTACCTAAGTCTTACATAAAATAATTATTTAGCAATTTTTGATATTGGGTGTTATATAATTTGAAAGTGGACATTTCAAGTTGTTTTAAATCACCCAAAAGTGAAATTCAAATAAATTAGTGTTTTAGGTGTTCCGGATCCCATTACATTTCTTGTTCCCAATGCAGTGCATAAAGATTCTGAAATAACATTTGATTCTACAGAAAAAAAAAGTTTAGAATGGATTTTTATAATAATAACCTCTAAAATCGATAAAACTGACTGACAATGTATAATATATACCTCCTAATGACAAGGAAACCATGCTACTAATTTCTTCAATAATGTTTTGCGGGCAGAGAAATTTATCTATATAGGATAAAATTGAAAGATAAAATGCGACTTTCCTATTTGGGTTCAGCTGATTGTCCATAACATCCGACAGGACAATTATTACAACATTGGTTTGCTGTTGTTTGATATCATTATAAAGTCTGAAAGAATTTTTATGCGGTTTTTAACTGCGTTTTGTAATATTCCTCTTATTTATTGTGCTAAATAAAATACAGTTTTACCACAGCAATGAACAAATTTAATTTGACTCATTTTTATGAAATAGAGTAAAAATGAAAATGCTAGTCCCTATTTTCTAAATTTAATTAATTTAGATCCGGAAAACTTTATTTGATATCACGGCCTTGTTATAAAACAACAACATATAACATTTGTGCGGTATTATTGTGTTGTCCCTACAGATTTCTGATAGTTTGGTGTGTAAGTAAACTGAAGTACTGACCTTCTACAGTATGACGTATAATATAGGCCCCATCAATCGTAGCAATACTTTCAGAAGATGTACGTATTGAACAGTGTGCTATTCCCTTTTCCCTAGAACTTCACTACTTCATACCGCACATTTGAAGACAAACTGTTGTTGATAATCAGCGGCTCATCTTTTCTTCGGAAGATTCTATGGAATAATACACACAGAATATTGTAATTTAGTGTTAATAGGTGATTGGTAAGATAGATCTATTAGATGAAGGTGGTGAAAATCGAAATTTAAATTGAAAATCGAAACATGCATAGAAGATGACATAAATTCTAGATCATAAAATAGGTTCCAAGCCTTGCTTAATAATAAACTTTGCTCCTCGAAGAGTACCTTAAGTCGGAGAGCCCCGCTGGCAGCTCAAGTCGTCTTATTTGGTAATATCACCAAAATTTGCGTTCCGACGACGAATCCCGCTTATTTGGTTATATCCCCAAAATTTTCCTTCCGACGAACAACACCAGTCGAGGAGAACCGACATACAGTACAATTAGAAATGTTTACTACTAATACTTGCTCGGTATAAAAGTGAAAGAGTTGATCAAAAAAAGACAGACAGACAGAATATCTGTTGAAAATAGAACCATTCTTATAAAGGGAACAAAATACTCAGTTTTTATATTCCGCTATCTCATATGTCGAAACTTTTCGCAGCTGTCCAATACTTGGAGATGCCATTCTTCCTTCTAGTAGTTGTCCATCATCTGGAGGGAAATAATAATTAGGTTTGTTATTAACAATACCTTTGCAGAGGGTTATATACCAATACTTTTGGGAAACATTATACATTCTTCAATAACGATACCTAAATATTTAATTTTATTATAAGATTAGAATTAATATTTTAAGAAAGGAATGTATAATTCCTCAACCAAACACCTCACATCGTATGTACGTGGATTAGTGAATTTCTAGAAAACATGTAGTTTTCTACTTCAACTCATTTTCACATCTCTGGATTAACTGGAAATTAAATTCTACCAAGCATTATCTCAGTAAGTAGTAAATTATTTAACATATGGTTTGTGTGTATTTTGTTTTCTCTAGAGAACTATTTCTTAAGCCTTAAATGTTAATACTGTAATCGTGACTCTGTGTAACTGTAACTACCTAGGTATATTGTACTCTTATTACATTTACACCATTACATTATTGTTAAGTTCAGTTGTAATAATCCTGGTTGAAAGGAAGAGAAGGCCTAATGGCCTTAATTCCACCAGGTAAAATAAAACAAATCTAATTCTAATTATTTCTTCACTGCATGCTCGCTATCCCGTTGCTAGGTAATTCCCAATAATAACACAACTTTTTAACCTGCAATCATGGGACTTCGATTATTGACGAAATGGAAATAGAGTAGGGTGAAAATTTTATGGAGGAACTGTGAAAACAAGTAGACCAGATTACTTTTTTATGAAACTAACAGACGATTAGTAACTGAAAATAATTTATATCAACTTAGGCTTTCACGGCTGGCGCTGAAATAATTAGATACCTTTTTCAGGCTTGTAGGACTTGGTCCAGAGGGGTTTCAAGATTTCAGTACCTGAACATTTTAATACAGAGTGTAGAAAACGAAGTGAGCGTGATGTTTTAACACTGGACCTCAAAAGTAAAAGTAAGGCCATGAGAATGGCAAAGTTCTTGACAATCAATATTGTTTTGTTTCATGATACGTATCCACAACATGCTTATGAGGGTTCTGTGTAAACGAAAGCCTTTTTTATCTATTTTATTTTTTTCAAAAGTGATATTTCCTGTCATCCACCAGATGGCGACTTCCTCTGCAGCCTGGAAATATCATATACATGAAAATCGGACTATATAAGCTAATTAAACACCTGAAAAATATCCCATGTCATTCAAGACTTCGAACAAAACTGCCCATGTCAATTGACATAATACAATTTTGTTACACCTTCATTGGTTCATGGAAATTCCAGCTAAATTTTAATTTGTCCTTTAGAGGAATTGAAAACAATTACTTTTCAAAAACCCAACAATGGAATTTTCAGGATTTCTTCACTACCTGACACCGACCCACCTCCACCAAAAGAACTACATGTTTAGTTTAATTCTGCCCCACTTACTTTTGCTGAACCTTGAAGACAACGAAGTTCCTCCGCTCCATCACAGTCAAATCCTGGGTACTGTAGAGACACCTCTCTCCACAGTAGCCGTCAGAAGTGGATGAAGAGCCAGAAACCCACCCTAGGTGAGACTTAACTTTAACGACCCCACCCCAGAGGTAAACAACAAAAGAACAAACCCCAGGGAGGCACGGTCAATGTGAAATTTGCCGAGAACAAGTGGAAATAAATTTTCTTCGATTTATTTAACATGATATTTAAAGACAGTGTTAAAATTACAACTGGTTAAAAACATATTTGATTAATTCATTAAGTAATGAATTAATATTAGGCTGAGCTGTGAGCTGTGTATTTAAAGTAACATACGCATAGACAAGCTCACTTTGGTGGCATACTATTTTTTAATACCTGTCAGACTATTTCCTTTTAAACAAAATAACTACTATAAAGAGAGAAAAACAAAAGAGGGTGACATTATAATGATACCCCCTGAGCATTTAAATAATAAACAAAAGGCGTACAAATTTATAAAAGGTAAGCAAAACAAGGCAATTAAAGAATGGATAAATAGAAAAACGCCCTAGATATAGGCTACATAGACACATAGGGGAATGATATGGACACCACTGAAAGAACTTTCGCCTATATCATATTATCAAAAATAATCGAAGAAATGGAGGTCTTTTATATCACAGCACGCGTAGTAATTAAATCATGCGCCTTACCTGCATTTAAAGATCTAAACTACTCTACGTTACACTGAAACCGATTTTCTTTACCGAGGGAAGAATAGTATTCCGGCAGCCATAAAGTCCAAACAAGGAATGAGGAATACAAACCACGCTACTACGTAGCTAGCATCACCAGCCCTGACGTAATATTAACGTAATAAACAATAAAAAAGGATCCACACTTGTGACATAGCAACGAAAGTTAGCTATAAACAAATCGTACACACAAATGTTGAAGGTTGCTCCATAGGCCTTTAGGAAATTCCGAACGAATTTTAAATTGCAGAGACGGCAGAAATTTTTCTTGTTATCAATCGGCTTGCACGCTCAATATTGCAGGGGACAGCCAGTAGGCTATATCATCAGGGGAGACAGCAGGAAGGAGTATAACAGTGGGAGAGGTGACAATATGTGTATGCTAGCGGAGAGAGTCATTTTAACACAACACCGTGATCTCTTGTGATCTGCATGTCAAGTCATCTTCAGTGGCTAATCTGTTCAAATATAATCATTACCTTTAGGCTTAAATAAAATAATTATTATTTCAAGTTATCTTAAATCATCCAAAAGTGAAATTCAAATAAATTCATGTTTTAGGTGTTCCGGATCCCATTACATTTCTTGTTCCCAATGCAGTACATAAAGATTCTGAAATAATCTTTGATTCTACAGAAAAAAATATATTTTTTTTAGAATGGATTTTTATAATAATAACCTCTAAAATCGATAAAACTGACTGACAATGTATAATATACTAGCATGTGCCCGCGGCTTCGCCCGCGATAATTATTTCAAAAATTAAAAATTAAGAGCATAATAGTTATATCATTATATTTATTAACACCTAAATCACG
Source organism: Ectobius pallidus (assembly GCA_964059195.1). NCBI lineage: Eukaryota > Metazoa > Arthropoda > Insecta > Blattodea > Ectobiidae > Ectobius > Ectobius pallidus. The sequence goes on from CAXKWD010000006.1 coordinate 80,493,936, forward strand.
TGGACTACATACCACGATTAGATAGTATCGTCTGGTAAAAGCGTCCTCAGATTCGAGTTTCTTGGTCCAGAAAACCCCTGTATAGTAAGTTTCGTCCAAATAAAACAATGTTTGACCATATTAGGGCTTACAACATTCAAGCGATCGCGAAAGTTTTATTTTCAAGATATGACAAATATAGCCAAAGCCAACTGTAATTGATTTGACATTGAAATGTATAACTGAAAGCTTATGTTTTGAAAACGCAAAAAATTCACGTTTTTTGCCCGTTTTTCACTCATAACTCACGAACGAAAACTAAAATTAAAATTCCGGCTTCGAGGAGCATTTTCCGACCCTTCAGCCCACCTATGTTAAAATTCCAGATCCCTGCGTTCAGTAGATTTCGCTGGACATCGAGGACAATTCCTTTTATTAATATAGATAATATGAATTATAATGATGCCTTCTCTAATTTGTCAAACATGCATTTAATTTAATCCAATCCCACCTGATACCACTGGTAACAATATGTTCTGAGAATTTGTTTTGATAAATCTGTGCAAAAAGGGGTTATGTATTTTCAAAAACATTTAATTTTTGGCATTTAGAATCAGAATTTTTCAAAATCCCTTCTTAGTGAGCATCTACATTAGGAAACGAAGGTACTATAAAAATTCCAAGTCTCTACCTGTTATAGTTTAGGCTGTACGTTGATTCCTGTCATTCAGTCAGTCAGTCAGGACAAAGCCTTTTATATATATATAGAGATACCTCCTAATGACAAGGAAACCATGCTACTAATTTCTTCAATAATGTTTTGCGGGCAGAGAAATTTATCTATATAGGATAAAATTGAAAGATAAAATGCGACTTTACTATTTGGGTTCAGCTGATTGTCCATAACATCCGACAGGACAATTATTACAACATTGGTTTGCTGTTGTTTGATATCATTATAAAGTCTGAAAGAATTTTTATGCGGTTTTTAACTGCGTTTTGTAATATTCCTCTTATTTATTGTGCTAAATAAAATAACGTTTTACCACAGCAATGAACAAATTTAATTTGACTCATTTTTATGAAATAGAGTAAAAATGAAAATGCTAGTCCCTATTTTCTAAATTTAATTAATTTAGATTCGGAAAACTTTATTTGATATCACTGCCTTGTTATAAAACAACAACATACCTGGGTATAACATTTGTGCGGTATTATTGTGTTGTCCCTACAGATTTCTGATAGTTTGGTGTGTAAGTAAACTGAAGTACTGACCTTCTACAGTATGACGTATAATATAGGTCCCATCAATCGTAGCAATACTTTCAGAAGATGTACATATTGAACAGTGTGGTATTCCCTTTTCCCTAGAACTTCACTACTTCATACCGCACATTAGAAGTCAAACTGTTGTTGATAATCAGCGGCTCATCTTTTCTTCGGAAGATTCTATGGAATAATACACACAAAATATTGTAATTTAGTGTTAATAGGTGATTGCTAAGATAGATGTATTAGATGAAGGTGGTGAACATCGAAATTAAAATTGAAAATCGAAACATGCATAGAAGATGACATAAATTCTAGATCATAAAATAGGTTCCAAGCCTTGCTTAATAATAAACTTTGCTCCTCGAAGAGTACCTTAAGTCGGAGAGCCCCGCTGGCAGCTCAAGTCAGGCTTATTTGGTAATATCACCAAAATTTGCGTTCCGACGACGAATCCCGCTTATTTGGTTATATCCCCAAAATTTTCCTTCCGACGAGCAACCCCAGTCGAGGAGAACCGACATACAGTACAATTAGAAATGTTTACTACTAATACTTGCTCGGTATAAAAGTGAAAGAGTGGCTCTAAAAAAGAAAGACAGACAGGCAGAATATCTGTTGAAAAAAGAACCATTCTTATAAAGGGAATAAAATACTCAGTTTTTATATTCCGCTATCTCATATGTCCAAACTTTTCGCAGCTGTCCAATACTTGGAGATGCCATTCTTCCTCCTAGTAGCTGTCCATCATCTGGAGGGAAATAAAATTAGGTTTGTTATTAACAGTACCTTTGCAGAGGGTTATATAACAATACTTTTGGGAAACATTATACATTCTTCAATAACGATACCTAAATATTTAATTTTATTATAAGATTGAAATTAATATTTTAAGAAAGGAATGTATAATTCTTCAACCATACACCTCACATCGTATGTACGTGGATTAGTGAATTTCTAGAAAACATGTAGTTTTCTACTTCAACTCATTTTCACATCTCTGGATTAACTGGAAATTAAATTCTACCAAGCATTATCTCAGTAAGTAGTAAATTATTTAACATATGGTTTGTGTGTATTTTGTTTTCTCTAGAGAACTATTTCTTAAGCCTTAAATGTTAATACTGTAATCGTGACTCTGTGTATCTGTAACTACCTAGGTATATTGTACTCTTATTACATTTACACCATTACATTATTGTTAAGTTCAGTTGTAATAATCCTGGTTGAAAGGAAGAGAAGGCCTAATGGCCTTAATTCCACCAGGTAAAATAAAACAAATCTAATTCTAATTATTTCTTCACTGCATGCTCGCTATCCCGTTGCTAGGTAATTCCCAATAATAACACATCTTTTTAACCTGCAATCATGGAACTTCGATTATTGACGAAATGGAAATAGGGTAGGGTGAAAATTTTATGGAGGAACTGTGAAAAAAAGTAGACCAGATTACTTTTTATGAAACTAACAGACGATTAGTAACTGAAAATAATTTATATCAACTTAGGCTTTTACGGCTGGCGCTGAAATAATTAGATACCTTTTTCAGGCTTGTAGGACTTGGTCGAGAGGGGTTTCAAGATTTCAGTACCTGAACATTTTAATACAGAGTGTAGAAAACGAAGTGAGCGTGATGTTTTAACACTGGACCTCAAAAGTAAAAGTAAGGCCATGAGGATGGCAAAGTTCTTGACAATCAATATTGTTTTGTTTCATGATTCGTATCCACAACATGCTTATGAGGGTTCTGTGTAAACGAAAGCCTTTTTTATCTATTTTATTTTTTTCAAAAGTGATATTTCCTGTCATCCACCAGATGGCGACTTCCTCTGCAGCCTGGAAATATCATATACATGAAAATCGGACTATATAAGCTAATTAAACACCTGAAAAATATCCCATGTCATTCAAGACTTCGAACAAAACTGCCCATGTCAATTGACATAATACAATTTTGTTACACCTTCATTGGTTCATGGAAATTCCAGCTAAATTTTAATTTGTCCTTTAGAGGAATTGAAAACAATTACTTTTCAAAAACCCAACAATGGAATTTTCAGGATTTCTTCACTACCTGACACCGACCCACCTCCACCAAAAGAACTACACGTTTAGTTTAATTCTGCCCCACTTACTTTTGCTGAACCTTGAAGACAACGAAGTTCCTCCGCTCCATCACAGTCAAATCCTGGGTACTGTAGAGACACCTCTCTCCACAGTAGCCGTCAGAAGTGGATGAAGAGCCAGAAACCCACCCTAGGTGAGACTTAACTTTAACGACCCCACCCCAGAGGTAAACAACAAAAGAACAAACCCCAGGGAGGCACGGTCAATGTGAAATTTGCCGAGAACAAGTGGAAATAAATTTTCTTCGATTTATTTAACATGATATTTAAAGACAGTGTTAAAATTACAACTGGTTAAAAACATATTTGATTAATTCATTAAGTAATGAATTAATATTAGGCTGAGCTGTGAGCTGTGTATTTAAAGTAACATACGCATAGACAAGCTCACTTTGGTGGCATACTATTTTTTAATACCTGTCAGACTATTTCCTTTTAAACAAAATAACTACTATAAAGAGAGAAAAACAAAAGAGGGTGACATTATAATGATACCCCCTGAGCATTTAAATAATAAACAAAAGGCGTACAAATTTATAAAAGGTAAGCAAACCAAGGCAATTAAAGAATGGATAAATAGAAAAACGCCCTAGATATAGGCTACATAGACACATAGGGGAATGATATGGACACCACTGAAAGAACTTTCGCCTATATCATATTATCAAAAATAATCGAAGAAATGGAGGTCTTTTATATCACAGCACGCGTAGTAATTAAATCATGCGCCTTACCTGCATTTAAAGATCTAAACTACTCTACGTTACACTGAAACCGATTTCCTTTACCGAGGGAAGAATAGTATTCCGGCAGCCATAAAGTCCAAACAAGGAATGAGGAATACAAACCACGCTACTACGTAGCTAGCATCACCAGCCCTGACGTAATATTAACGTAATAAACAATAAAAAAGGATCCACACTTGTGACATAGCAACGAAAGTTAGCTATAAACAAATCGTACACACAAATGTTGAAGGTTGCTCCATAGGCCTTTAGGAAATTCCGAACGAATTTTAAATTGCAGAGACGGCAGAAATTTTTCTTGTTATCAATCGGCTTGCACGCTCAATATTGCAGGGGACAGCCAGTAGGCTATATCATCAGGGGAGACAGCAGGAAGGAGTATAACAGTGGGAGAGGTGACAATATGTGTATGCTAGCGGAGAGAGTCATTTTAACACAACACCGTGATCTCTTGTGATCTGCATGTCAAGTCATCTTCAGTGGCTAATCTGTTCAAATATAATCATTACCTTTAGGCTTAAATAAAATAATTATTATTTCAAGTTATCTTAAATCATCCAAAAGTGAAATTCAAATAAATTCATGTTTTAGGTGTTCCGGATCCCATTACATTTCTTGTTCCCAATGCAGTACATAAAGATTCTGAAATAATCTTTGATTCTACAGAAAAAAAAATATATTTTTTTTAGAATGGATTTTTATAATAATAACCTCTAAAATCGATAAAACTGACTGACAATGTATAATATACTAGCATGTGCCCGCGGCTTCGCCCGCGATAATTATTTCAAAAATTAAAAATTAAGAGCATAATAGTTATATCATTATATTTATTAACACCTAAATCACGTGGACTACATACCACGATTAGATAGTATCGTCTGGTAAAAGCGTCCTCAGATTCGAGTTTCTTGGTCCAGAAAACCCCTGTATAGTAAGTTTCGTCCAAATAAAACAATGTTTGACCATATTAGGGCTTACAACATTCAAGCGATCGCGAAAGTTTTATTTTCAAGATATGACAAATATAGCCAAAGCCAACTGTAATTGATTTGACATTGAAATGTATAACTGAAAGCTTATGTTTTGAAAACGCAAAAAATTCACGTTTTTTGCCCGTTTTTCACTCATAACTCACGAACGAAAACTAAAATTAAAATTCCGGCTTCGAGGAGCATTTTCCGACCCTTCAGCCCACCTATGTTTAAAATTTCAGATCCCTGCGTTCAGTAGATTTCGCTGGACATCGAGGACAATTCCTTTTATTAATATAGATAATATGAATTATAATGATGCCTTCTCTAATTTGTCAAACATGCATTTAATTTAATCCAATCCCACCTGATACCACTGGTAACATTACGTTCTGAGAATTTGTTTTGATAAATCTGTGCAAAAAGGGGTTATGTATTTTCAAAAACATTTAATTTTTGGCATTTAGAATCAGAATTTTTCAAAATCCCTTCTTAGTGAGCATCTACATTAGGAAACGAAGGTACTATAAAAATTCCAAGTCTCTACCTGTTATAGTTTAGGCTGTACGTTGATTCCTGTCATTCAGTCAGTCAGTCAGGACAAAGCCTTTTATATATATAGAGATACCTCCTAATGACAAGGAAACCATGCTACTAATTTCTTCAATAATGTTTTGCGGGCAGAGAAATTTATCTATATAGGATAAAATTGAAAGATAAAATGCGACTTTACTATTTGGGTTCAGCTGATTGTCCATAACATCCGACAGGATAATTATTACAACATTGGTTTGCTGTTGTTTGATATCATTATAAAGTCTGAAAGAAGTTTTATGCGGTTTTTAACTGCGTTTTGTAATATTCCTCTTATTTATTGTGCTAAATAAAATAACGTTTTACCACAGCAATGAACAAATTTAATTTGACTCATTTTTATGAAATAGAGTAAAAATGAAAATGCTAGTCCCTATTTTCTAAATTTAATTAATTTAGATTCGGAAAACTTTATTTGATATCACTGCCTTGTTATAAAACAACAACATACCTGGGTATAACATTTGTGCGGTATTATTGTGTTGTCCCTACAGATTTCTGATAGTTTGGTGTGTAAGTAAACTGAAGTACTGACCTTCTACAGTATGACGTATAATATAGGTCCCATCAATCGTAGCAATACTTTCAGAAGATGTACATATTGAACAGTGTGGTATTCCCTTTTCCCTAGAACTTCACTACTTCATACCGCACATTAGAAGTCAAACTGTTGTTGATAATCAGCGGCTCATCTTTTCTTCGGAAGATTCTATGGAATAATACACACAAAATATTGTAATTTAGTGTTAATAGGTGATTGCTAAGATAGATGTATTAGATGAAGGTGGTGAACATCGAAATTAAAATTGAAAATCGAAACATGCATAGAAGATGACATAAATTCTAGATCATAAAATAGGTTCCAAGCCTTGCTTAATAATAAACTTTGCTCCTCGAAGAGTACCTTAAGTCGGAGAGCCCCGCTGTGAGCTCAAGTCAGGCTTATTTGGTAATATCACCAAAATTTGCGTTCCGACGACGAATCCCGCTTATTTGGTTATATCCCCAAAATTTTCCTTCCGACGAGCAACCCCAGTCGAGGAGAACCGACATACAGTACAATTAGAAATGTTTACTACTAATACTTGCTCGGTATAAAAGTGAAAGAGTGGCTCTAAAAAAGAAAGACAGACAGGCAGAATATCTGTTGAAAAAAGAACCATTCTTATAAAGGGAATAAAATACTCAGTTTTTATATTCCGCTATCTCATATGTCCAAACTTTTCGCAGCTGTCCAATACTTGGAGATGCCATTCTTCCTCCTAGTAGCTGTCCATCATCTGGAGGGAAATAAAATTAGGTTTGTTATTAACAGTACCTTTGCAGAGGGTTATATAACAATACTTTTGGGAAACATTATACATTCTTCAATAACGATACCTAAATATTTAATTTTATTATAAGATTGAAATTAATATTTTAAGAAAGGAATGTATAATTCTTCAACCATACACCTCACATCGTATGTACGTGGATTAGTGAATTTCTAGAAAACATGTAGTTTTCTACTTCAACTCATTTTCACATCTCTGGATTAACTGGAAATTAAATTCTACCAAGCATTATCTCAGTAAGTAGTAAATTATTTAACATATGGTTTGTGTGTATTTTGTTTTCTCTAGAGAACTATTTCTTAAGCCTTAAATGTTAATACTGTAATCGTGACTCTGTGTATCTGTAACTACCTAGGTATATTGTACTCTTATTACATTTACACCATTACATTATTGTTAAGTTCAGTTGTAATAATCCTGGTTGAAAGGAAGAGAAGGCCTAATGGCCTTAATTCCACCAGGTAAAATAAAACAAATCTAATTCTAATTATTTCTTCACTGCATGCTCGCTATCCCGTTGCTAGGTAATTCCCAATAATAACACATCTTTTTAACCTGCAATCATGTAACTTCGATTATTGACGAAATGGAAATAGGGTAGGGTGAAAATTTTATGGAGGAACTGTGAAAAAAAGTAGACCAGATTACTTTTTATGAAACTAACAGACGATTAGTAACTGAAAATAATTTATATCAACTTAGGCTTTTACGGCTGGCGCTGAAATAATTAGATACCTCTTTCAGGCTTGTAGGACTTGGTCGAGAGGGGTTTCAAGATTTCAGTACCTGAACATTTTAATACAGAGTGTAGAAAACGAAGTGAGCGTGATGTTTTAACACTGGACCTCAAAAGTAAAAGTAAGGCCATGAGGATGGCAAAGTTCTTGACAATCAATATTGTTTTGTTTCATGATTCGTATCCACAACATGCTTATGAGGGTTCTGTGTAAACGAAAGCCTTTTTTATCTATTTTATTTTTTCAAAAGTGATATTATCCTGTCATCCACCAGATGGCGACTTGCTCTGCAGCCTGGAAATATCATATACATGAAAATCGGACTAAATAAGCTAATTAAAAACCTGAAAAATATCCCATGTCATTCGAGATTTCGAACAAAACTGCCCATGTCAATTGACGTAATAAAATTTTGTTACACCTTCATTGGTTCATGGAAATTCCAGCTAAATTTTAATTTGTCCTTTAGAGGAATTGAAAACAATTACTTTTCAAATACCCAACAATGGAATTTTCAGGATTTCTTCACTACCTGACACCGACCCACCTCCACCAAAAGAACTACACGTTTAGTTTAATTCTGCCCCACTTACTTTTGCTGAACCTTGAAGACAACGAAGTTCCTCCGCTCCATCACAGTCAAATCCTGGGTACTGTAGAGACACCTCTCTCCACAGTAGCCGTCAGAAGTGGATGAAGAGCCAGAAACCCACCCTAGGTGAGACTTAACTTTAACGACCCCACCCCAGAGGTAAACAACAAAAGAACAAACCCCAGGGAGGCACGGTCAATGTGAAATTTGCCGAGAACAAGTGGAAATAAAGTTTCTTCGATTTATTTAACATGATATTTAAAGACAGTGTTAAAATTACAACTGGTTAAAAACATATTTGATTAATTCATTCAGTAATGAATTAATATTAGGCTGAGCTGTGAGCTGTGTATTTAAAGTAACATACGCATAGACAAGCTCACTTTGGTGGCATACTATTTTTTAATACCTGTCAGACTATTTCCTTTTAAACAAAATAACTACTATAAAGAGAGAAAAACAAAAGGGGGTGACATTATAATGATACCCCCTGAGCATTTAAATAATAAACAAAAGGCGTACAAATTTATAAAAGGTAAGCAAAACAAGGAAATTAAAGAATGGATAAATAGAAAAACGTCCTAGATATAGGCTACAAAGACACATAGGGGAATGATATGGACACCACTGAAAGAACTTTCGCCTATATCATATTATCAAAAATAATCGAAGAAATGGAGGTCTTTTATATCACAGCACGCGTAGTAATTAAATCATGCGCCTTACCTGCATTTAAAGATCTAAACTACTCTACGTTACACTGAAACCGATTTTCTTTACCGAGGGAAGAATAGTATTCCGGCAGCCATAAAGTCCAAACAAGGAATGAGGAATACAAACCACGCTACTACGTAGCTAGCATCACCAGCCCTGACGTAATATTAACGTAATAAACAATAAAAAAGGATCCACACTTGTGACATAGCAACGAAAGTTAGCTATAAACAAATCGTACACACAAATGTTGAAGGTTGCTCCATAGGCCTTTAGGAAATTCCGAACGAATTTTAAATTGCAGAGACGGCAGAAATTTTTCTTGTTATCAATCGGCTTGCACGCTCAATATTGCAGGGGACAGCCAGTAGGCTATATCATCAGGGGAGACAGCAGGAGTGGGAGAGGTGACAATATGTGTATGCTAGCGGAGAGAGTCATTTTAACACAACACCGTGATCTCTTGTGATCTGCATGTCAAGTCATCTTCAGTGGCTAATCTGTTCAAATATAATCATTACCTTTAGGCTTAAATAAAATAATTATTATTTCAAGTTATCTTAAATCATCCAAAAGTGAAAGTCAAATAAATTCATGTTTTAGGTGTTCCGGATCCCATTACATTTCTTGTTCCCAATGCAGTACATAAAGATTCTGAAATAATCTTTGATTCTACAGAAAAAAAAATATTTTTTTAGAATGGATTTTTATAATAATAACCTCTAAAATCGATAAAACTGACTGACAATGTATAATATACTAGCATGTGCCCGCGGCTTCGCCCGCGATAATTATTTCAAAAATTAAAAATTAAGAGCATAATAGTTATATCATTATATTTATTAACACCTAAATCACGTGGACTACATACCACGATTAGATAGTATCGTCTGGTAAAAGCGTCCTCAGATTCGAGTTTCTTGGTCCAGAAAACCCCTGTATAGTAAGTTTCGTCCAAATAAAACAATGTTTGACCATATTAGGGCTTACAACATTCAAGCGATCGCGAAAGTTTTATTTTCAAGATATGACAAATATAGCCAAAGCCAACTGTAATTGATTTGACATTGAAATGTATAACTGAAAGCTTATGTTTTGAAAACGCAAAAAATTCACGTTTTTTTGCCCGTTTTTCACTCATAACTCACGAACGAAAACTAAAATTAAAATTCCGGCTTCGAGGAGCATTTTCCGACCCTTCAGCCCACCTATGTCTAAAATTTCAGATCCCTGCGTTCAGTAGATTTCGCTGGACATCGAGGACAATTCCTTTTATTAATATAGATAATATGAATTATAATGATGCCTTCTCTAATTTGTCAAACATGCATTTAATTTAATCCAATCCCACCTGATACCACTGGTAACAATACGTTCTGAGAATTTGTTTTGATAAATCTGTGCTAAAAGGGGTTATGTATTTTCAAAAACATTTAATTTTTGGCATTTAGAATCAGAATTTTTCAAAATCCCTTCTTAGTGAGCATCTACATTAGGAAACGAAGGTACTATAAAAATTCCAAGTCTCTACCTGTTATAGTTTAGGCTGTACGTTGATTCCTGTCATTCAGTCAGTCAGTCAGGACAAAGCATTTTATATATATCGAGATACCTCCTAATGACAAGGAAACCATGCTACTAATAATGTTTTGCGGGCAGAGAAATTTATCTATATAGGATAAAATTGAAAGATAAAATGCGACTTTTCTATTTGGGTTCAGCTGATTGTCCCTAACATCCGACAGGACAATTATTACAACATTGGTTTGCTGTTGTTTGATATCATTATAAAGTCTGAAAGAATTTTTATGCGGTTTTTAACTGCGTTTTGTAATATTCCTCTTATTTATTGTGCTAAATAAAATAACGTTTTACCACAACAATGAACAAATTTAATTTGACTCATTTTTATGAAATAGAGTAAAAATGAAAATGCTAGTCCCTATTTTCTAAATTTAATTAATTTAGATTCGGAAAACTTTATTTGATATCACTGCCTTGTTATAAAACAACAACATACCTGGGTATAACATTTATGCGGTATTATTGTGTTGTCCCTACAGATTTCTGATAGTTTGGTGTGTAAGTAAACTGAAGTACTGACCTTCTACAGTATGACGTATAATATAGGTCCCATCAATCGTAGCAATACTTTCTGAAGATGTACATATTGAACTTCACTACTTCATACCGCACATTAGAAGTCAAACTGTTGTTGATAATCAGCGGCTCATCTTTTCTTCGGAAGATTCTATGGAATAATACACACAAAATATTGTAATTTAGTGTTAATAGGTGATTGCTAAGATAGATGTATTAGATGAAGGTGGTGAACATCGAAATTAAAATTGAAAATCGAAACATGCATAGAAGATGACATAAATTCTAGATCATAAAATAGGTTCCAAGCCTTGCTTAATAATAAACTTTGCTCCTCGAAGAGTACCTTAAGTCGGAGAGCCCCGCTGGCAGCTCAAGTCAGGCTTATTTGGTAATATCACCAAAATTTGCGTTCCGACGACGAGTCCCGCTTATTTGGTTATATCCCCAAAATTTTCCTTCCGACGAGCAACCCCAGTCGAGGAGAACCGACATACAGTACAATTAGAAATGTTTACTACTAATACTTGCTCGCTATAAAAGTGAAAGAGTTGATCAAAAAAAGACAGACAGACAGAATATCTGTTGAAAATAGAACCATTCTTATAAAGGGAATAAAATACTCAGTTTTTATATTCCGCTATCTCATATGTCGAAACTTTTCGCAGCTGATCAATACTTGGAGATGCCATTCTTCCTTCTAGTAGCTGTCCATCATCTGGAGGGAAATAATAATTAGGTTTGTTATTAACAATACCTTTGCAGAGGGTTATATAACAATACTTTTGGGAAACATTATACATTCTTCAATAACGATACCTAAATATTTAATTTTATTATAAGATTAGAATTAATATTTTAAGAAAGGAATGTATAATTCCTCAACCAAACACCTCACATCGTATGTACGTGGATTTGTGAATTTCTAGAAAATATGTAGTTTTCTACTTCAACTCATTTTCACATCTCTGGATTAACTGGAAATTAAATTCTACCAAGCATTATCTCAGTAAGTAGTAAATTATTTAACATATGGTTTGTGTGTATTTTGTTTTCTCTAGAGAACTATTTCTTAAGCCTTAAATGTTAATACTGTTATCGTGACTCTGAGTATCTGTAACTACCTAGGTATATTGTACTCTTATTACATTTACACCATTACATTATTGTTAAGTTCAGTTGTAATAATCCTGGTTGAAAGGAAGAGAAGGCCTAATGGCCTTAATTCCACCAGGTAAAATAAAACAAATCTAATTCTAATTATTTCTTCACTGCATGCTCGCTATCCCGTTGCTAGGTAATTCCCAATAATAACACATCTTTTTAATCTGCAATCATGGGACTTCGATTATTGACGAAATGGAAATAGAGTAGGGTGTAAATTTTATGGAGGAACTGTGAAAACAAGTAGACCAGATTACTTTTTTATGAAACTAACAGACGATTAGTAACTGAAAATAATTTATATCAACTTAGGCTTTCACGGCTGGCGCTGAAATAATTAGATACCTTTTTCAGGCTTGTAGGACTTGGTCCAGAGGGGTTTCAAGATTTCAGTACCTGAACATTTTAATACAGAGTGTAGAAAACGAAGTGAGCGTGATGTTTTAACACTGGACCTCAAAAGTAAAAGTAAGGCCATGAGAATGGCAAAGTTCTTGACAATCAATATTGTTTTGTTTCATGATACGTATCCACAACATGCTTATGAGGGTTCTGTGTAAACGAAAGCCTTTTTTATCTATTTTATTTTTTTCAAAAGTGATATTTCCTGTCATCCACCAGATGGCGACTTCCTCTGCAGCCTGGAAATATCATATACATGAAAATCGGACTATATATGCTAATTAAACACCTGAAAAATATCCCATGTCATTCAAGACTTCGAACAATACTGCCCATGTCAATTGACATAATACAATTTTGTTACACCTTCATTGGTTCATGGAAATTCCACCTAAATTTTAATTTGTCCTTTAGAGGAATTGAAAACAATTACTTTTCAAAAACCCAACAATGGAATTTTCAGGATTTCTTCACTACCTGACACCGACCCACCTCCACCAAAAGAACTACACGTTTAGTTTAATTCTGCCCCACTTACTTTTGCTGAACCTTGAAGACAACGAAGTTCCTCCGCTCCATCACAGTCAAATCCTGGGTACTGTAGAGACACCTCTCTCCACAGTAGCCGTCAGAAGTGGATGAAGAGCCAGAAACCCACCTTAGGTGAGACTTAACTTTAACGACCCCACCCCAGAGGTAAACAACAAAAGAACAAACCCCAGGGAGGCACGGTCAATGAGAAATTTGCCAAGAACAAGTGGAAATAAAGTTTCTTCGATTTATTTAACATGATATTTAAAGACAGTGTTATAATTACAACTGGTTAAAAACATAATTGATTAATTCATTAAGTAATGAATTAATATTAGGCTGAGCTGTGAGCTGCTTATTTAAAGTAACATACGCATAGACAAGCTCACTTTGGTGGCATACTATTTTTTAATACCTGTCAGACTATTTCCTTTTAAACAAAATAACTACTATAAAGAGAGAAAAACAAAAGGGGGAGACATTATAATGATACCCCCTTAGCATTTAAATAATAAACAAAAGGCGTACATATTTATAAAAGGTAAGCAAAACAAGGCAATTAAAGAATGGATAAATAGAAAAACGCCCTAGATATAGGCTACAAAGACACATAGGGGAATGATATGGACACCACTGAAAGAACTTTCGCCTATATCATATTATCAAAAATAATCGAAGAAATGGAGGTCTTTCATATCACAGCACGCGTAGTAATTAAATCATGCGCCTTACCTGTATTTAAAGATCTAAACTACTCTACGTTACACTGAAACCGATTTTCTTTACCGAGGGAAGAATAGTATTCCGGCAGCCATAAAGTCCAAACAAGGAATGAGGAATACAAACCACGCTACTACGTAGCTATCATCACCAGCCCTGATGTAATATTAACGTAATAAACAATAAAAAAGGATCCACACTTGTGACATAGCAACGAAAGTTAGCTATAAACAAATCGTACACACAAATGTTGAAGGTTGCTCCATAGGCCTTTAGGAAATGCCGAACGAATTTTAAATTGTTTAATAAGCAGAGACGGCAGAAATTTTTCTTGTTATCAAGCGGCTTGAAAGCCCGATATTGTAGGGGACAGCCGAGTAGGCTATATCATCAGGGGAGCCACCAGGAAGGAGAATAACAGTGACAGAGGTGAGAATATGTGTATGCTAGCGGAGAGAGTCGTTTTAACACAACACCGTGATCTCATGTGATCTGAATGTGAAATCATCTTCAGTGGCTAATTCGTTCAAATATAATCCTTACCTAAGTCTTACATAAAATAATAAATATTTAGCAATATTTGATATTGGGGGTTATATAATTTGAAAGAGGACATTTCAAGTTGTCTTAAATCATCCAAAAGTGAAATTCAAATAAATTCATGTTTTAGGTGTTCCGGATCCCATTACATTTCTTGTTCCCAATGCAGTGCATAAAGATTCTGAAATAATATTTCATTCTACAAAAAAAAAAAATTAGAATGGATTTTTATAATAATAACCTCTAAAATCGATAAAACTGACTGACAATGTATAATATATACCTCCTAATGACAAGGAAACCATGCTACTAATTTCTTCAATAATGTTTTGCGGGCAGAGAAATTTATCTATATAGGATAAAATTGAAAGATAAAATGCGACTTTCCTATTTGGGTTCAGCTGATTGTCCATGACATCCGACAGGACAATTATTACAACATTGGTTTGCTGTTGTTTGATATCATTATAAAGTCTGAAAGAATTTTTATGCGGTTTTTAACTGCGTTTTGTAATATTCCTCTTATTTATTGTGCTAAATAAAATAACGTTTTAACACAGCAATGAACAAATTTAATTTGACTCATTTTTATGAAATAGAGTAAAAATGAAAATGCTAGTCCCTATTTTCTAAATTTAATTAATTTAGATCCGGAAAACTTTATTTGATATCACTGCCTTGTTATAAAGCATCAGCATATACCATTTGTGCGGTATTATTGTGTTGACCCTACAGATTTCTGATAGGTCGGTGTGTAAGTAAACTGAAGTACTGACTTCTACAGTATGACGTATAATATAGGTCCCATCAATCGTAGCAATACTATCAGAAGATGTACATATAGAACAGTGTGGTATTCCCTTTTCCCTAGAACTTCACTACTTCATACCGCACATTAGAAGACAAACTGTTGTTGATAATGTAACCCCCTCCCCCACCTTATGGTCACCTCCACAATAATTACAACCTTCTTCTTTCTTCAATCAGCTGGGCCACATCTTCTTGCTGCCAGAGGCTCTGTAAATATGACCAGGAGGAGGAAACAAAATTACGAAGAGCTTGGAAGTGCCTTCCAGCCTCTTCGTCTTAAAGAAGAACTATCATTTAATAAAGTGGAAGCTAATATAAAATGTATTCAAATCTTTCATACTACAAAAAACAAATAATTGCTGTTTCTTGACTAGACAATATCTGACAGTGGAAAAAGGTGTGTACAAGAAAAAAAAAAAACTGAAATAATACTGAAATTAGTACATTCATGACCTGATGACTGAAAGTTCTAAACAATAAAAGACTTTAGGGTGAAGCCCTCTTCTTATTTAAATTCGGGTGAAGCCCTGTTACATATTTACTAAATAAATCCTGAAAAAGAAGCAATTAATATTACATACAATTTGATACCCTTTAATTAATAAATCACCTTGAATTCATGTAGTCAGATAAAACATAAATCTCTATTAATTTAAAATAATATATTTACTTCAGTGTTAAGCACCACAAAATATAAGTTAAAAGAAGGAAGGAAAATTATAATATAATTTCATACTTGGTGTGAACCACCACCTTTAAAGTACTAGTTAATGATTTAAATATAAGCAATCATAATACAAGGGCATTACATGCTTTGGTAATTTAGATAAAACATTCCTCATTCTCATTTCAAGTAATTGACTTTCAAAATAGCATAATTTAAAAATAACAACCATATTATTCTATACAGGAAGATTTAAAATTCAGATAACATACCTCAAACGATCCATGCATACCACAATTTTAAATTCATAAACAAGATTACATAAAATACATGCCCTAAATTCATTATAATAACATACCTGTTAATACATGCATCTCAAACTCTGGCCAGACCAAACACCCATGCAGATTCACACATGCTCCACGCACAAGGCCTAAAGAAAAACTACTTCCACCTAGGCTAATGATGGAAATAGGCTCAGATGGTAGAAGATCTCAAACAGGGTAAACAAATACAAAATAATAAATTTAGAAATACTTCATGCTTCAGGTATGAGGAAGAAAAGGTAGGAACTGCAAGCCAAAATTAATAAAAGACCCCATCAAGAAATTCCCCAGCATGCCCCAAATAAACAAACTAATTATATTTACATTTAACCGAATGGTGGCCACAAAATTATCTGTTTAAATCTCAAGCATCTTCCATGCTACTTCATTTTACTAGATTATAAATAAAACGCAGAACGCCACCATTCCCAAATCAAACACACATACAACGCATGCTTGGGAAAGAAGAAAACACAAGAATATTACATTACACTATCATGCAGTTCCCACACCCTAACATTTATTTAAATGAATTTACAAGAAAAATCTTCCACATACCTTAGCAATGAAGAAACAAAGGCCTAAATGCAACTCACATTTTGCTGCTAAAAAAAACTACGACACCATGACTAATTTTCCCCGGAGTCTTCCTAGGCCAAATGAGAGAGATAATAGGGTTACATCCCCTTATATAGGCTTTTGATCAATTACGTCACTGCGCATACTCCGTATTCAATAACTTCCAAAACTCCTATTATAATTTTTACAGAGCCAACCATCTTGAAGGCCATGCAACGAACAACTGAATGCAGTTGACCGCATCAGAAACAATTACGTTGTTGCCATTTGGTATGACTTTAGATATCTTTAGCGGGGAAGTAGAGAAAGGGAGAAGAGAAACGGGTGAATGCCCAGCTCGCTCTCAGCTGTTTCTGCCGAGCGAGACACAAAATCTTTAATCTGCCAATGGTGACGTAATCCATTATTGCGTCGACACTGTCAGCTCATGAATAATTCCATTATTGCGAAATAATGATAATTCTTAATAACTGTAGCAATTAAATGGTGTTTGAAAATAATGAATTGCTACAAACTCCCACCCCATGAGTTGGAATATATGCTGGATATATTCCAACACAAAAGTCAAACTATAGATGAACTAAAGCAAGTCAGATCTGAGTGACCGACCAAAGGTGTCCTTACACTGCTAAGGCATGCCGTCAAATCTTCCTGACCTGAAACGAGCACAATCTCACTGTCGTGTCATACCTGAGAGCAAGCGTCCCCTTAACTTGCATAACAGTGATCACGATTCACTAGTGTCCAGACTAGATGCTCCGCGACAGCCACTGAAGTATTTACAGAGACGAGACGTAGGGCGAGATACATCTGCAAGTCTCTTTCAGCAGGCAAGTCACTAGGTCAGGAACCAGACTCCGGCAGCAGCCCACAGTCAAGGCACCGTCAGTGACATCAGTATCTGCTTTAGCCAACAGTCCATCCTGTGAATAGAAACTTAGCGGCAGATCACAGAATTCAAAAGGAAAGAGACATGAGAATAAAAACCCTTTTCTAACTTCTCAGCTAAGACTCTAATTCAAGATTAAAGTTTGAAATATTTTTGAATTATGCTACTTAAGAGAAAAATCAGAGATTATTTATGCATCAAAATTAAAAAAAAACCAGACTGTATTTTAACTGATTCAAAAAGCCTATTCTTATTCCATTCACACATGCACACTTATAATAAAATACACAAAAACACTCTATGAAACATCCCACCAAACACTCTACCTAACATAACCTACAAATAAAAACACCAGACATAACCTATAAATAATAATTACATCCATCCATGGGTTTGTTTCCAGAGAAAAAAAACTTATTCTTATTTACACTCCAGGGTCATAGTTTACCTGTTATATTATTATGTACAAGTCGTCAAATCGGTAATTACTTCGGCCGAAGAGGAGCAGAAAAATTGCAGAAAGAAGCCCCCATAAGCCTCCTCCTACTAGAGCACTGCACGACTTACTCTGTACTGAAATGTCATCAAATACAATGGCCAAAGAAGATAAAAGACAATATCAGGGCTGTGGAGAAAGACAAAATAAAGATGATCATTTAAATCTAAAGCCGTAGCTTCCCTATGATTCGCAGTGGCATCACCAACAGCGACATGACTAGTGATAGTTCGCATCAGCATTCTCCTGGCTGTCGAACAAGTACCACAAACATCTCTAAGGACCTAACTACAAGATGCTAAAGATAAAACGATAAGAAACAATAGGACAAGTATACCTCTCGGTTCTGGGCAATACAAAGATCCTACAGTACGGTAGCATTTACGCTTTAAGCAGCAACAATATCTTAAGAACCATAGGTGGGCGTTGCCCTACACTAGGCATGATTGGAGAAAACCCAGATAGCCCCCCATAAGGCTTCTGAGCCACAAGTCTCCCCTTAAGAACTGTTATAAGGCTGCGTTCAAAGAAACTCTTTCCGAGTCCCTCCGAACAGAAACAGTAGAAAAGAGTGCACCAAAGTCAAATGGCGGCCAACCATGACCCGACTGGAATGCTGCATCAGTCTAAGCCACTCGAATCTACAGTACAGTAACTTCAACTGCAACACATGCAGTTCTTCTGCATCCATCACTACTCCAGATGCAGGCAAAAAACATAACCTCTCCTGACTCCCCGATTAGTATCTACATAACCTCTCCTGACTCCCCAGAAAATATTACAAGTTTGAATAAACAGGAAACAGCTGACTTGTGTGTGCTCCACTTTGGAAAGCGCATTATAAGTCACACAGTCAGTCATAAGTCAGAAACGTCTGTCGATAGTCAATTCCTCAGTTTCACCACACAAAACAGAAGTAACCGGCCTAAACAAACTTCTAATATGAAAAATTCTTGTATAATTCTAGTCAAAACCGGTATTAAAATAGTCACTAAACAACTCCACTGGCAGAAAGATCTAGCCAGACACAGCAAGCCTAAAGCTTAGCTGCCCAAGAGCAAAGCCTATCATGAAAACTCAAGAAAAATGCACCAATAATAGCCGAATTTACTAAAACACCGACAGGCAAAACTACAGAGGGTTCCTGTGGAACTTTCACAGCAACCGAAGCGGCCATAGAACACACAGTTCTAACTGTACATGACCACCACAGGCAATCCCACCTACAAGGACCTATCAGATGTCTACTCTAACCTCAAATTTGCCATTTCAGGCCACCTAGAGTAAAATATTAGAAATAAAGCTCACTGGCCTCTTGAGAATCCATAGGCCTATTTTTAATAATAAAATATTCCTCAATTAACTTGTGAAATCACAGAAATATAATCAGAATGACTATCAAGGAGCTGGCACAAGACACCACTGCCACGACACTGCAGACTTACAGTTAACACAGGGAAAGCAAGCAAAATGACCGATCTATCCTACACAGAATTAATTAAAAAAGAAAAGAACTCACCAATAGGCTATTACAGCAGATTGACTACTTCCTACAGAGAGCCACATCACTTTAGAAACTTCATATTCCAGGACAAGACCTCACAAGCTGCTGAAAGCTTCATCCCTGAGCAGCTGCAGGCTACTGTCTACTGGTGCCTACTTTCAGCTCACCAGAATATCTTAGGAAAGCTTCACCAACTCCAATATGATACATGAAAAGTAATTTTCACAATATTAGACAAGTTCAAGGAAACAAACCCCACAACACAAGTATAAAAACCCTTTCATACAAATAAATAAAATCCCTGCATAAAATAAAATTAAAATTTATGAAATTTTACAGCAATATGTACACAAAAAATCCACTGTCAAGACTACAAGTAAAGCAAAAGGGGCACAAGAAAGCAGCAAACGTGGAGAATCGAACAACCACGCTACTGTTTACCAATTTGTAACCCCCTCCCCCACCTTATGGTCACCTCCACAATAATTACAACCTTCTTCTTTCTTCAATCAGCTGGGCCACATCTTCTTGCTGCCAGAGGCTCTGTAAATATGACCAGGAGGAGGAAACAAAATTACGAAGAGCTTGGAAGTGCCTTCCAGCCTCTTCGTCTTAAAGAAGAACTATCATTTAATAAAGTGGAAGCTAATATAAAATGTATTCAAATCTTTCATACTACAAAAAACAAATAATTGCTGTTTCTTGACTAGACAATATCTGACAGTGGAAAAAGGTGTGTACAAGAAAAAAAAAAAACTGAAATAATACTGAAATTAGTACATTCATGACCTGATGACTGAAAGTTCTAAACAATAAAAGACTTTAGGGTGAAGCCCTCTTCTTATTTAAATTCGGGTGAAGCCCTGTTACATATTTACTAAATAAATCCTGAAAAAGAAGCAATTAATATTACATACAATTTGATACCCTTTAATTAATAAATCACCTTGAATTCATGTAGTCAGATAAAACATAAATCTCTATTAATTTAAAATAATATATTTACTTCAGTGTTAAGCACCACAAAATATAAGTTAAAAGAAGGAAGGAAAATTATAATATAATTTCATACTTGGTGTGAACCACCACCTTTAAAGTACTAGTTAATGATTTAAATATAAGCAATCATAATACAAGGGCATTACATGCTTTGGTAATTTAGATAAAACATTCCTCATTCTCATTTCAAGTAATTGACTTTCAAAATAGCATAATTTAAAAATAACAACCATATTATTCTATACAGGAAGATTTAAAATTCAGATAACATACCTCAAACGATCCATGCATACCACAATTTTAAATTCATAAACAAGATTACATAAAATACATGCCCTAAATTCATTATAATAACATACCTGTTAATACATGCATCTCAAACTCTGGCCAGACCAAACACCCATGCAGATTCACACATGCTCCACGCACAAGGCCTAAAGAAAAACTACTTCCACCTAGGCTAATGATGGAAATAGGCTCAGATGGTAGAAGATCTCAAACAGGGTAAACAAATACAAAATAATAAATTTAGAAATACTTCATGCTTCAGGTATGAGGAAGAAAAGGTAGGAACTGCAAGCCAAAATTAATAAAAGACCCCATCAAGAAATTCCCCAGCATGCCCCAAATAAACAAACTAATTATATTTACATTTAACCGAATGGTGGCCACAAAATTATCTGTTTAAATCTCAAGCATCTTCCATGCTACTTCATTTTACTAGATTATAAATAAAACGCAGAACGCCACCATTCCCAAATCAAACACACATACAACGCATGCTTGGGAAAGAAGAAAACACAAGAATATTACATTACACTATCATGCAGTTCCCACACCCTAACATTTATTTAAATGAATTTACAAGAAAAATCTTCCACATACCTTAGCAATGAAGAAACAAAGGCCTAAATGCAACTCACATTTTGCTGCTAAAAAAAACTACGACACCATGACTAATTTTCCCCGGAGTCTTCCTAGGCCAAATGAGAGAGATAATAGGGTTACATCCCCTTATATAGGCTTTTGATCAATTACGTCACTGCGCATACTCCGTATTCAATAACTTCCAAAACTCCTATTATAATTTTTACAGAGCCAACCATCTTGAAGGCCATGCAACGAACAACTGAATGCAGTTGACCGCATCAGAAACAATTACGTTGTTGCCATTTGGTATGACTTTAGATATCTTTAGCGGGGAAGTAGAGAAAGGGAGAAGAGAAACGGGTGAATGCCCAGCTCGCTCTCAGCTGTTTCTGCCGAGCGAGACACAAAATCTTTAATCTGCCAATGGTGACGTAATCCATTATTGCGTCGACACTGTCAGCTCATGAATAATTCCATTATTGCGAAATAATGATAATTCTTAATAACTGTAGCAATTAAATGGTGTTTGAAAATAATGAATTGCTACAATAATCAGCGGCTCATCTTTTCTTCGGAAGATTCTATGGAATAATACACACAGAATATTGTAATTTAGTGTTAATAGGTGACTGCTAAGATAGATGTAATAGATGAAGGTGGTGAACATCGAAATTCAAATTGAAAATCGAAACATGCATAGAAGATGACATAAATTCTAAATCACAAAATAGGTCCCAAGCCTTGCTTAATAATAAACTTTGCTCCTCGAAGAGTACATTAAGTCGGAGAGCCCCGCTGTCAGCTCAAGTCAGGCTTATTTGGTAATATCACCAAAATTTGCGTTCCGACGACGAATCCCGCTTATTTGGATATATCCCCAAAATTTTCTTTCCGACGAGCAATCCCAGTCGAGGAGAACCGACATACAGTACAATTAGAAATGTTTACTACTAATACTTGCTCGGTATAAAAGTGAAAGAGTTGATAAAAAAAAGACAGACAGACAGAATATCTGTTGAAAATAGAACCATTCTTATAAAGGGAACAAAATACTCAGTTTTTATATTCCGCTATCTCATATGTCCAAACTTTACGCAGCTGTCCAATACTTGGAGATGTCATTCTTCCATCTAGTAGCTGTCCATCATCTGGAGGGAAATAATAATTAGGTTTGTTATTAACAATACCTTTGCAGAGGGTTATATAACAATACTTTTGTGAAACATTATACATTCTTCAATAACGATACCTAAATATTTAATTTTATTATAAGATTAGAATTAATATTTTAAGAAAGGAATGTATAATACCTCAACCATACACCTCACATCGTATGTACGTGGATTAGTGAATTTCTAGAAAATATGTTTTTTTCTCTTCAACTCATTTTCACATCTCTGGATTAACTGGAAATAAAATTCTACCAAGCATTATCTCAGTAAGTAGTAAATTATTTAACATATGGTTTGTGTGTATTTTGTTTTCTCTAGAGAATTATTTCTTAAGCCTTAAATGCTTAAACTGTAATCGTGACTCTGTGTATCTGTAACTACCTAGGTATATTACATTTACACCATTACATTATTGTTAAGTTCAGTTGTAATAATCCTGGTTGAATGGAAGAGAAGGCCTAATGGCCTTAATTCCACCAGGTAAAATAAAACAAATCTATTTCTAATTATTTCTTCACTGCATGATCGCTATCCCGTTGCTAGGTAATTCCCAATAATAACACATCTTTTTATCCTGCAATCATGGGACTTCGATTATTGACGAAATGGAAATAGAGTAGGGTGAAAATTTTATGGAGGAACTGTGAAAACAAGTAGACCAGATTACTTTTTATGAAACTAACAGATGATTAGTAACAGAAAATAATTTATATCAACTTAGGCTTTCACGGCTGGCGCTGAAATAATTAGATACCTTTATCAGGCTTGTAAGACTTGGTCCAGAGGGGTTTCAAGATTTCAGTACCTGAACATTCTAATACAGAGTGAAGAAAACGAAGAGAGCGTGATGTTTTAAAACTGGACCTCAAAAGTAAAAGTAAGGCCATGAGAATGGCAAAGTTCTTGACAATCAATATTGTTTTGTTTCCTCATACGTATCCACAACATGCTTATGAGGGTTCTGTGTAAACGAAAGCCTTTTTTTATCTATTTTATTTTTCAAAAGTGATATTTTCCTGTCATCCACCAGATGGCGACTTCCTCTGCAGCCTGGAAATATCTTATACATGAAAATCGCACTATATAAGCTAATTAAACACCTGAAAAATATCCCATGTCATTCGAGATTTCGAACAAAACTGCCCATGTCAATTGACATAATAAAATTTTGTTACACCTTCATTGGTTCATGGAAATTCCAGCTAAATTTTAATTTGTCCTTTAGAGGAATTGAAAACAATTACTTTTCAAATACCCAACAATGGAATTTTCAGGATTTCTTCACTACCTGACACCGACCCACCTCCACCAAAAGAACTACACGTTTAGTTTAATTCTGCCCCACTTACGTTTGCTGATCCTTGAAGGCAACGAAGTTCCTCCGCTCCATCACAGTCAAATCCTGGGTACTGTAGAGACTCCTTTCTCCACAGTAGCCGTCAGAAGGGGATGAAGACCAGAAACCCACCCTAGGTGAGACTTAACTTTAACGATCCCACCCTAGAGGTAAACAACAAAGGAACATACCCCAGGGAGGCACGGTCAATGTGAAATTTGCCGAGAACAAGTGGAAATAATGTTTCTTCGATTTATTTAACATGATATTTAAAGACAGTGTTAAAATTTCAACTGGTTAATAACATTTGATTTATTCATTAAATAATGAATTAATATCACAAGTTAACAGCCAAAATGTATTCGAGATAAAATTAACAATACATTACTAATTTGGGGTCGTTAAACACGAAAATGATATCCATTTTTGTCTGTTAGTTCTCATTTCTATAACACACTCGTCAGGTTGTTTTACTTAAAACAGGATTTTAGCCGAGTAACTTTGTTTGAAGCAGACTGTACCGGAAATTTAAGGGTGAAATTATGGCTCTAGCATATAAGTCCAACCCTCAAACTGATATTCCTTTATAAATTTAGTTCAGTTCTTGCTTTCTGAGTGAGAAAACTGTCTATCAGTGTACTTTTTAAAATAGTTAAAATAGGGAGTGATTTAATCGTTATTGTGAGTGATTATAATTATAATTATAAAATAACATTTATGCGTATATATTATCCTTTCTGTAATAGAATTGGCATGAAAGGCACAGAATGCCGCGTAAGTGTGTTAGCAATCCAAATAACTTTTGTTTTATCTGTGGAGAAGTGACTTTTAAATCGCAAAATGGTAGGTTAACTCCTATTGTTAAAAAGTCATATCATCTCTATTTTGGTTGCAAGGTTGGTGATCAGGACAAATTGCTTGCACCCCATATTTGATGTCGTACTTGTTCCACAAACCTACGCGAGTGGCTAAATGGAAACGGGCGATATATGAATTTTGCTATACGAATGGAAACAGGGTTATACGAATTATTGTTGCTTTTTATGTGAATGGGATAGTCGTGCGAAGGACAAACACTATGCAACAAAGCAAGAACCAGGTATTAAAAACATTGTTTACAGACCACTGGTTGACAAGACTGAAATAATATTACCTGCGTTACACATTAAGTTAGGACTAATGAAAACTTTGTAAATGGTATGAATCAAAATGGAGAAGCATTTTAGTATCGCTTTCATAAATTTCCACGATTAAGTGAATCTAAAATCGGAGAGAGAATGTTCATAGGTCCCCAAATAAGAAAACTAATGGCTGATGAACATTTTCATGGACTTCTAACAGGCAAGGAGAAAACTGCATGGGTAGCGTTCTCTAGTGTTGTACTTAATTTCCTTGGCAACAAAAGGGCGTCTAATTACAGAACATCAGTGGAAAATATGTTGATGGCTTATTAGTATGCGCAACAGTAACGACCTCTACTGAACAATATCACTCAGTTTCAGCGTACTTCCAATATAGCCAACCTCCTGATGAATACATAGCATCAATACGCCGCATAGCTGATACACTAGATGGTAATATCCTTCTCTCGGCAGACGTTAACGCGAAATCTCTCATTTGGGGCCCGCGTCCTGCCGAGAGTGGCGATATCCTTACAGAAAATTTAATACTTGACCTATTCTGGCACGTTCTCAATGAGGAAAATCAGGGTCCTACATATGAGCTCAGCTCGTCAACGATCAGAAGAATATCATATATAGACATTACAGCAACCACACCGGGGTTGGTCCCACAAATTCAGTCATGGCAATTACTAAACGTGACCTCAAGTTCTCACCGAGTTGTACAAATACTAATAAGAGCAACAAGACAGACAGAAACAGAATTATATAGACGATACTCATTTAGAAACGCAGACTGGAACAACTATCAGACACGACTCGGGGAGCAACTTCCGAACAATGAGCCACTGGTTACAAAAACAGACCTGGCGACTAGAATTAGAGATATCAGCAAGGCTATAAGAAAGACGGCTAATAAGGTCATACAGAAAACGCTCCCAAAAAGAACCACTGTTACGTGGTGGACGCCTCAACTAACACAGCTCAAACGGGAAACGTACGCCCATAGGCGAGCGTTCCAAAGAGCGGACGGACAGGAAAGACAAAGACTCTACGCAACATATCGACAACACAGAGAACGATATACCCGTGCAGTACACGAAGCCAAGAAAGACAGCTGACATGACTTTGTATCAGAGCAAAGCATGACCAACACCTGGGGAGTGGCTTATCGCATACAAGCAAGCAAAATTAGAAACATGACTGTAACCAGTAGTCTCAAAAGATTGGACGGGAGTCAAGCAGAAGCATGGGACGAAATAGCCGATACATTACTTACGACGCTTGTGCCAGATGACGACCTACAGAATGAGACAGCTGAACAAAGGCAAATCCGTAGACTTACTCAAGAAATCATAGAGGACGGAGAACATATCCAACCATTTGATAACGTGGACTTACAGATAGCAATTGACTCCACAAAGACAAAGAAAGCCCCAGGACTAGACGAGATTAATCCGGAACTAATAACTAAGGGTGGTGCAGTGTTGCATTCCCACCTTCTGGACATATATAACGCATGCGTTCGGCTACGTATGTTCCCAAAATCATGGAAAAAGGACAGCTCTATCCCATTCTAAAGTCATACGATAAAGATCCGAATTTACCGAAATCCTACAGACCGATCTGCTTGCTCCCGGTACTAGGGAAGATCTTGGAGAGGCTCATTCTCTCTAAGATCGAAAACCTACTCGAAGCATCGTACTCCGATACCCAATTTGGTTTTAGGCCCGAAAGGAGCACGGAGGATGCAATCACAAAACTACAAGGCATCATTAGGAACTCCCAAGCGAAATACGTGACAGGAATATTTATTGATATTGAGGGGGCCTTCGACAATGTATGGTGGCCCCAAGTCCTATATAGACTGCGAGGGATTGGATGCCCTGCTGATATATATGGAATTATCAAAGATTATTTTAGAGACAGGGAAGTTACGATTAAAAACAGCTATCATACTCGAACGAAACAAGTAACTAAGGGCTGCCCACAAGGCTCAGTACTGGGTCCTAAACTTTGGAACCTAGTATTTGATGAAGCTATAGGAATAATGGAAGAAAGCCAGGAGGCTAAGCCAGTAGCTTTTGCAGATGATATGGTCCTCCTTATCGAAGCAGATAGCAGAGCCTCAATAGAGGAGAAAGGAAATTCCGCCATGTTATCGTTCACCAATTGGTGCAACAAGGCCAAATTAAAACTATCACCAGGAAAAACGAAGTGCTTGCTCCTGAAAGGGAAATTACACCCAGGAAGACCTCCCAGAATATTTGCGCTGGGAACCCGAATTCATAGCGCAGTGTCCCTGCGCTATCTAGGCGTAGAACTCCAAGCCGGCAACAAGATGGATAGGCAAGTAGAAAAAATATGCACTACAACGGTAAACCTTTTCCATGCGTTAGGTAGGCTATCAGGCCAAACAAGGGGCTACAAATATACGAATTATAAAAGGCTATACTCGGCAGTATTCGTGGCACTAATTACATATGCTGCCCACGGATGGGCTCCATACATAAATTCACGCCATAAACGTAAGTTGATCACAGCACAGAGACAAGCTCTACTTAGAGTCACCAGAGCATATTCGACTACATCAAATGACGCGCTACCGGTTATTGCTGGAGAAATCCCAGTAGATTTGCTCTTAGAGGAAAAAGTAAATGCTTACAAAATTCGAAAACACCTCCCTACTCAAATTGAAGAGTGGGAACTAAATCAAGACATTTACGAAAGGTATAGCCGTTTAGAACTAATGAAGCAGCTTAGAAGCGCAACTGTACGTGCGTGGGAACGACGCTGGAAAGATGCCCAAAAGGGCCTCCTAACAAAGGACTATTTCCCTAGCGTCCGCAGACGACTCAGTCAAAAATGGATCGTTCCTGATTTCTCAACATCCCAGTTCTATTCGGGAAATGGCTACTTCGCAGCAAACCTATTTAGGTTTAACCTAGCAGAGGATTATCTATGTTACTGTGAAGACTGTGAGCCTGATACAATGTACCACGCCCTCTATACATGCGCGAGACATAGGGAAGCACGTATTGGCCTAAGAGAGGTAGCCAAACAAGCAGGCGAAATGTGGCCACCAGAACTTAGTTTTTGGACGACAAAGGGAGCTAACACTGCTTTCAGAACATTCACACGCCACGTGATAGAAAGCAGGAAAGAACAAGAACAAGATGATGCTTAAGACACATCGAATTTGAGACGAATCCACCTTGGGGGAATGCTCAGATCCCCTGGGGCCTTACCGAGCAAGACGGATGTATGGCAGATTGCCCAAGACTTGCCTCGGAAGCTGCGGGATAGCCTCGCAGCAACCGATCTGAGTGAGGTTTTCGGGGGGTTTCCCTCACTCTATAAGGTGAATACCAGATCGGGGACACGCCCCCCCCCCCGCGACAACGGACAAATGAACAAATGAATAAGAGTAAAATTTTGACGGGAAAAAAGTCCAAAGTAAATTCATCAAACATTTTCCCCGTGTTCTATGATCAAGAGAAAGCGACGCGACGATCTTAGAACAAATGCGAAATCGGTTGTTGGACCGGAGATATAGCCTATGGCTCAGGTACTCCGGGGGTGGAAGGCGGGGCCAACGAAAAAAAAATAGAATCGGGTACAACATGTCTCTCAAGATGCATTTCCTTCACTCTCACCTGGTCTTCTTCTCTGACAATCTTGGAGCAGTAAGCGACAAGCATGGTGAACATTTCCACCAAGACATCGCTACTCTAGAACGATGTTATCAGGGGAAATGGAACACGTCTATGATTGCTGACTACTGCTGGTCTGTAGTAAGAGATGCTCCTAAGATAAAGTACACTACCGAAGGCAAAAGACCACGTTTATGAGGTATGTGATTAAAAACTACGTATATTTTCTTGCACGAACAACAATGAAGGCTATATAGCCGATATCTTCTAAACGAGAACTAATACAAAATTTTTACTGCCATTTTCGAATTTAGGAGGCCAAATTACATAGGATTTGATACATTTTATTTCGGATACAAAAAACTTTTTAAATTTTGTTGACTTGTGTATTAGGCTTACGTGAGCTATTTATTTAAAGTAACATACGCATAGACAAGCTCACTTTGGTGACATACTATTTTGTAATACCTGTCAGACAATTTCCTTTTAAACAAAATAACTACTATAAAGAGAGATAAAAAAAGAGGGAGACATTATAATGATACCCCCAGAGCATTTAAATAATAAACAAAAGGCGTACATATTTATAAAAGGTAAGCAAAACAAGGCAATTAAAGAATGCATAAATAGTGGAGATATAGTGTAAGTGTTTATTACAATAATTAACTTTTTACAAATTCCAATTCCGCATGGACCGTACATGCTTACGCAAAAACACACAAAAAAAAGAACAAATAATATAAATACAAAATAACACAGACAAACAAAATCTATTCCTCACCCTCCACACCCGCTCTCCAATTCGTCACTTTTTCAAACCTGAGCTGTCTCGCCTTCATTAAAAACTTCCCAATGCCTTCCTCAACGTTTTTTCCCGTCAGTAACTCCAAACATTTCCGTTGATCCCTATTGATTTGAATGGATAAATAGAAAAACGCCTTAGATATAGGCTACAAAGACACAAAGGGGAATGATATGGACACCACTGAAAGAACTTTCGCCTGTATCATATTATAAAAATAATCGAAGAAATGGAGGTCCTTTATATCACAGCACGCGTAGTAATTAAATCATGCGCCTTACCTGCATTTCAAGATCTAAACTACTCTACGTTAAGCTGAAACCTATTTTCTTTACCGAGGGAAGATGATGCTTAAGACACATCGAATTTGAGACGAATCCACCTTGGGGGAATGCTCAGATCCCCTGGGGCCTTACCGAGCAAGACGGATGTATGGCAGATTGCCCAAGACTTGCCTCGGAAGCTGCCAGAAAGACCAAACAAAGAATGAGGAATACAATCCACGCTACTACGTAGCTAGCCTCACCAGCCCTGATGTAACATTAACGTAATAACCAATAAAAAAGGATCCACACTTGTGACATAGCAACGAAAGTTACCTATAAACAAATCGTACACTCGAATGTTAATGGTCGCTCCATAGCCTTTTGGAAATGCCGATCGAATTTTAAATTTTTTAATAAGCAGAGACGGCAGAAATTTTTCTTGTTATCAATCGGCTTGCACGCTCAATATTGCAGGGGACAGCCAGTAGGCTATATCATCAGGGGAGACAGCAGGAAGGAGTAGGCCGGGCGCAAGTTGAGACGCAGTTTGGTGACGTGAGGTGACGCAGAGTGACTTCTAACCTAACTTATTACTTTTCAATACGTCAAATAACAATACTGCAAGAAAAGAAGTCAAATTTTAATTAAGGTGTCATTATTATTATTATACAAAGAATTATCAAATATTACCAACTGACAAACAAAAAGAGATACAATGTTCAATAAATGTTCATGTGTATAATAAATAAAATCAACTTAGTATTTGACAATTGTATATAGACATGCTTTAATAAAATGAATGTATATAATCCAAAATTTTTATTCACAATCGGATTCGAAACAATATATGGTGTTTATTAAGACTACTAGTATACAGGTTGAATTTCTTACCAAAACTTGAATTATCTTATACTAGTTGAATTCATACACTAAGCTGCATAATGAAGTTTATCAATAATAATGAGAAAATTATTGATCTTTTCGCGGAAATTAAAACAAGAATAATCGATTTAATTTTTAAACGAATAGATCAAGCTTGAGCTGTAACAATTTAAATTACAGTAAGTAAAAAAGTTTGATTTTGTTCTTTTAGGGTCTTTTCAAGTTTCTGAATCAATTTTCTTTTTAAATATGTATATTTCCTTTTGCACAATATTCAAAACGAAGGCTAAACATTTTATGAAGCAGCAATCGCAGTAATTTTAGCTACGAGTCGACACTGGGAAGAATGTATTAATTTCCTACAAATTTAATTTTTTTTTAATGTAATGTTGCGAATACTTACATTCAGCGATCATATATACATATAATTAATAATTATGATACGAAAATTCATCATTAAGACTTAATAAATATATAATTTTTAATAAATATAATACCCTTTAATTTCTTATTTTTAATGTCACTATAACACTCAATCATTCAATTCAATTTAAATTAAGGTTATTTTTCAAATTCCGGTGAGATACTAAGTTTAACTCTGAACGGGAAAACATTATAAAGCGAAACGGAACTAATTGGTAAAATCATTTTGAGAAAATGTTTCATTTCAGAAACGTTTGTTAAGGAACATGGAGCAATTTTACTGTACATAATTATAAAACATTTATGAAAGTAAGTTGAAAATAAATTTCAAGATGACTCCTTCATTTTATTTTTAATTACAAATCTGAAACTTCCCAACTAATTAATTCTTATGGTTTATACTAGTTATGATATACATCTGTATAGAAAATATACACTTTTATGCCTGCTTATGCACCTTTTTCTTTTCGTCGAAAATCTACTGCATATAAAATGTTATCTAAAACAAATGAAGGGTACAGCGGAAAACGAAAAAGGATAACAAATTGAACACATTGTATAGAAATTAATTCAAGAAACGCTTTTGATTGAAAAGAGCATAGCAACAAACTGATAAACAATAAATATGAAGAGTTGAAGAGGGTTTGTTTACTTTCAGAGCGGACATCAATCTTTCAAACTGCATGGAGTACGATCCTTTTTCCCCTATAATATTACCGCTTTCTGCCTAAACTAATTCCAAAATTCCAAATTCACTATTAGAAGGCATTATTATCTCAAAGTCCATAAAAACGGACACTACTATAGCTTTTCCCTTGTTCCCTTCAAATAAATCCATCTTATTTAAGTATAAAAACATTATAAACAACTTTATCACATTTCTTTCCAATGCCCTTCGCAATTTCTTCCCAAATCTGAAATTTTAATTTGACGTGTCGTACAATTTTTTCTCCCTCGACCTGCCATAATTAATTTCTTCTCAATGTCCATGGTGGACAAACAACTTTTCACGCGCAGTGAGAAGTCACTAGTGAGAAACTGTGGCACGATCACAAACGTCCGCAGCTCGTGACTCGTTGAATCTGCTTCACTTCACCCTGCGTGCGAACCTTCGTTGTTGTATTTAATTCTATGTTAAACTTACGGTGAGTCACCTCTACCTCACGTCACCAAACTGCGTCTCAACTTGCGCCCGGCCTAACAGTGGGAGAGGTGACAATATGTGTATGCTAGCGGAGAGAGTCATTTTAACACAACACCTTGATCTCATGTGATCTGCATGTCTAATCATCTTCAGTGGCTAATTCGTGCAAATATAATCCTTACCTTAAGGCTTACATAAAATAATAATTATTTAGCAATATTTGATATTGGGGGTTATATAATTTGAAACAGGAGATTTCAAGTTATCTTAAATCATTCAAAAGTGAAATTCAAATAAATTCATGTTTTAGGTGTTCCGGATCCCATTACATATCTTGTTCCCAATGCAGTGCATAAAGATTCTGAAATAATCTTTGCTTCTACAGAAAAAAATATTTTTTTGAGAATGGATTTATATAATAATAACCTCTAACATCGATAAAACTGACTGATAATATATAATAAATACCTCCTAATGACAAGGACATCATGCTACTAGTTTCTTCAATAATGTTTTGCGGGCAGAGAAATTTATTTATATAGGATAAAATTGAAAGATAAAATGAGACTTTCCTATTTGCGTTCAGGTGATTGTTCATAACATCCGACAGGACAATTATTACAACATTGGTTTGCTGTTGTTTGATACCATTATAAAGTCTTAAAGAATTTTTATGCGGTTTTTAACTGCGTTTTGTAATATTCATCTTATTTATTGTGCTAAATAAAATAACGTTATACCACAGCAATGATCAAATTTAATTTTACTCATTTTTATGAAATAGAGTAAAAATGACAATGCTAGGCCCTATTTTCTAAATGTAATTCATTTAGATTCGGAAAACGTTATTTGAAATCACTGCATTGTTATAAAGCAACAACATATAACATTAATGCGGTATTATTGTGCTGTCCCTACAGATTCCTTATAGTTCGGTGTATAAGTAAACTGAAGTACTAACCTTCTACAGTATGACGTATAATATAGGTCCCATCAATCGTAGCAATACTTTTAAAAGATGTACATACAGAACAGTGTTTTATTCCCTTTTCCCTAGAACTTCACTACTTCATACCGCACATTAGAAGACAAACTGTTGTTGATAATCAGCGGCTCATGTTTTCATCGGAAGATTCTATGGAATAATATACACAGAATATTGTAATTTAATGTTAATAGGTGACTGCTAAGATAGATGTGATAGATGAAGGTGGTGAACCTCGAAATTGTAAACTATTATTTGATGAAATTTAAAATCGAAACATGCATAGTAGATGACAATAATTCCAGATTTTAAAATAGGTCCCAAGCCAGGCTTAAAGCAGCATTCAGATACACGAACGGCGCCGTTAGGAGGCGAAAGGGAGTTCCGTAAGGGAGTATTCATATTCAGTCATGCAACTGAACGTAATAAATCCTTAATCCTACACACGTCAACCAACTGTCAAATCTCCTTCAACCACTATTCTACTACCCCTGGCAATTAAGGAATATATATATATATATATAATACAGGAATTTACAATCCCTGATTATAAAGAAAGCAAAAATAATGTAATACCCAGCAACTAAAACTCGATGTTACAAATCCTAGAAAATTATGGCATACCTTAAATGAAGCTACTGACAGTAATTATATAGGTGTAAACTCTATTAGGGAAATTTTATCACGAGATAATATATTATTAAAAATTAACAATATATTGCTACAGAATTGAATAGGTATTTTTCTAAAATAGGAGCGGAAATTGCCTCAAAATATTAAATAAAGACGAGTTCCAAGAAGATAATAATTGTCATCATCCCTATTTTTATATCCTACAACAGAAAAATAGATAGTATCAATCACAAAAATCTAAAAAAATAATACATCACCTGGATGTGATGCTATAACAACAAAAACTCTAAAAACTGTCGCTGACCACACCTCTACACCACTTACTCATATCTTAAATTTTTGTTTAATATTTCCAAGGTTATTAAAGAGATCTGAAGTTATTCCGGTCTATAAATCGGGGGATACTAAATTATTAAATGATTACAGGCCAATATCCTTGCTCCCTACTATTTCTAAAATATTTGAAAAGTGTATTAAAGGAAGATTATTAAATTATTTGAACAAATATAATTTAATATCTACAAATCAATTTGGTTTCAAAAATAATTTAAGTACAGAAGATGCCATCTTCCAAGTTACATTCAAAGTCATGAATAATTTAGATACTGGGCATAAATATTTAGGATTATTTCTGGATTTAAAAAAGGCATTTGACACTGTTAACCATGATATATTATTGGAAATGCTAAAGTGCTACGGCATAAGAGGAAATGCATTAGAACTATTTCAGTCTTACTTAAGTGATAGAGTTCAAATTGTTAAATTACAGAACTATTTTAGTAATAATAGAGAACTTAATATAGGAATATTACAAGGTACTGTTTTAGGCCCAATTCTGTTTCCACTATACATTGACAAATTAATGACACTTGATTTGTCAAATTTCAATTGCAGTTTGTATGCATATGCTGATGACACGGTAAAAATTGGAATGAAACATATGAAAACGCCAATGAAGCCTTAAAAAAATTAAAAAATGGTTAGATTCAAACTTATTATCTTTGAATATCTCAAACCAACTTTTATAAGCTTTATATTCAGTAGTAAAAGCCAAACCTAAGCCAGCTTTAAATATAAAATTGCATGAAACCTTCTATAATTCTAAGCAAATGTGTAATTTCTGTTGTTTAAAAGAATCTTCTGAAGTTAAATACTTAGGAATTATTATTGATAGACATATCAAATGGGATAAGCATATTTCATTTATCACAAATAAAATACGGAAGACTATTTACAAATTTGTTATCCTTAAAAATTTACTTCCAATTTCAACATCACGGTCAATATATTTAGCACAAGTTGAATCGTTAATCCAATACGGAATTATTGGCTGGGGTAGCGTTTCTAAGACCATATGTACAAAATTAATTTGACTTCAAAAGAGAATAATAAAAATTTGTTTAAATAAAGCTATTGATTACCCATCAAAACTATTATATGTTGAATTCAATGTTATGAAATTCGAACAGCTGTATAAGTCAAAATTATTAATATATTACCATAAAAACAGATCTAAATTTATTTCCTATAGTCATTGTCAAAATACAATAAGAAACGCAATCTTTCGTTTCGCTGAATCAAAATGTAAGACCACCAACCATGGTCAAAACTATGGTTTGAAATTTTATAACAATTTTATTGCTGAGTACCCTAAATTACAATCTTAAACATTTTAAGAGGAGAATATAAAAAAATATTATTTAATATTAATAGCACAATTTAAATTTGATTTGGTCTTTCAATGTTTTCAATCCAATTTATTCTACTTTTTTGTTGTTGTAAATGCTATTTTAAACTACTGGTTAATGCTGCAAAATTATTTTTATATACATTGTACTCATAAATTCAGATTTTTCGTTTGTAGTATACTGTGTATTGAAATGTAACTATATTTACGAGTATATTAATCTACTAAACCCTAACCTAACCACGAGCTTTGCTCATGTAGGGGTATGCTTGGTTTTATTTGTTTTTACTTGTATTAAATGTGTAATATTATTAATGTAATGTAGGTAAGTAATGTTAATTTTTTTTTTAAATAGACAATTTCAAGCATCCTCTAATAAAGCCATTAACAATATTAGAGGTAGTTGTACGACAGGGTTATTTAGCAGTTCTTATATCATGGTTATTTTTAACATATTAATTCATTTATAATTTAATTTAAGACACTCTTAATACTGCGTTTTCGTTAAAATAAGAATGATTAATGTTCAAACGCGGCAATATAAATTACTACATCAAAACTTACGGTCATTTCATACAAGCTCCACAATCCTATTCCTCAGTCATTACTTGCAGTAAGAAATGCTTCACGATTGAATTGATTACACCTAAATTCAAAATACTGGAATCAGATGCAATTTACTAACCTGAACACCCCATCTCAGCAGAAATTTCTTCCCAGATGTTGGTTCTTCTGGTGACATTATGGTAATTCTTGTCACCTTGATCATAAATCTCCCTATATCCTTCTACAAGGAGAATTAACTTTTCTTAGTCCATATCCATGCACAAATATCACAGCAATAACTGAATGTGATTTGTACACCTCTTTTTGACCAGCCATAACGGTAATTCGCGAAGGGTAATTCATTGCTGCCAGGCATTAAATTCCTGGAAAGACAATCCCCTATCCCTTTCTATCTCTCTCTCTCCCCCTCCCTCTCCCTCTCCCACTCATGTACAGCCCCCCCTAATATAACCGCCATAGATTTGACAACTGGATTATTTTATCTAAAATCTTGCCGAAAGTATTTTTCTAAATGTTTAGAAACTGTAAATAAATATCCCACGGATTTATCTGTTCTATTTATAGTCTCCAATGATAAAGTATTCTAATTGTTAGAAATTCCATGGGAGATTCAATGCCAATATTGCTGAATGTGTAAATATAAAATGTATAACTGTACTAAGTATAATAATATAGTAATGCAAATAAAAAATTTGTTAAACAAAATAAATGGTAAAAATATGTTGCACAAACTTTTCCAAAATTTCTCATGTTAATATTCGCATTATATAGAGGTTTTTAGGTTAACGAAAGAAACCGGCATGTACCATTCAAAAGTTAATATACGTACTCCGGAGTTCAATACATATAGGGATCTTATCGAATTATTGATAAAATGTTCTCTTTACAGCCTAACACATAGGCTATTAACAGTATAAATAATCGGTCCGACTATTAATTATTGTAAGCAAACATGGGGCCTCAATAACAGAAAACTGAAATTTTATTATTAATTTTTTTATTATTCTACAGTAAATTTAAACTATATGTCTTCTGTGCATATGCGACCGAGAAATCGTGAAACAAATTACTTTTGCGTACACATTTAAAAAAAAATGCAATCTATGAAAGTACGGAACGGAGTTTTACGAGAGACAATGAATGAGCTGTTTCAGAAGTAGAAAACTGTGTACTGCTGAATGGCAAATAATATATGCTTCAAAAGAGAACTTTAATGTGTAGTAAAGAGAGACAGTAAAAGAATGAAAAAGATATGGGTACAAAGGAAGGCAAATACACACCTCTAGTACCAATGGACTTATTCGCAGATATATACATATATATAATCATCATCATAATCATATTTCTTTTTATGATGACTCACTAAAGAGAAATGTCTGATATTATGTGGGAGGAAGTTTTATACTACAGTACCTATATTAGGTGTCATTAAGGTCTGTTAACAGAATTAAATAAATGTGGCCGACCACAGTCATAAGTTACAATGTTTTTAACACGTGTTGGTTGACCAGAATAAATTTATAAGAATTTTTATTTTAAGTCTGGTTTATTACAGATTTTCTCTACTGAACTTTTAATGAGATTAATCACGACTATAAAACTCTCATCTTTAAGAAATTGTACATTAATTTGTTGAAAGAAGTGTGTATAATTATATGTAATTGTATTATTGAACTACTGTTTTTTAATGATGTTTACTGGTGGAGGCAATAGCGAATATTTGGAAGTGGTTAGATAAAATAGTTCCTGTCGTGATGTATGACAAGGGCCTTTATCCGAAGAAAGCCGTTGTACCTGCTCACGGCTTTGGCAGGTGGATTAAAGTTTATGGCGCTCGCGGACTTGTCTAAAAGAATGCTGTCTCGAGAACTTCCAAACAGCAGTTTTTGGTGTAGGTCGAGTAATAAAACTTTTGCATGAAGCAATGTGAATATACTCTTTGTATGAATTGTTTTTATTCCTGACGTTAATCCCTTTCGGAAACTGTCTGATATGCTGTTCGTGTATGTGAATAAAGCTTAAGCCTAATGATGAGCTCTCCCTCGAAAGGGGAGGCCTTAGCCCTTCAGGGACATAAATGGCTATTCATTCATTCAATTATTAGCTTTATATTCACTCAAATAAAACATCCGCTTGTTATAGGAAAAACATTATTAATTCAACCCACTTTGATATATACATATAAGTTTTGTGACATTATGTATATATATATATATATATATATATATATATGTGTATTATGTATATATATATGTATATATATATATATATATATATATATATAATTAGAGACATAATGTCACAAAACTTCCGACTTTCATTCCTAATTTGCCTTCAGGGTATATTAATCTAATTCGTTTAGGTAACCACATTAGCCTCTAATAAAACATTTATTATATCAACAAAAATAAGTATTAAATAATTCTAGTTCTCTTCCCAATCTCAATACTAATAATTCAAAATTATTTACTAGAATTAAATATTCATATTCAAGAATCAAGTAATTTATTCCTAATGTCAATAAAAAGTAATACCCCAAATATATTAACTAAAATATTATGCAATTAACCAACAAATACAATCAAGTGGCGATAAAAAGTGAACCCTTCCATGCTGCTTTTATAAAGAAAGGCATTATCGAAAACATTATCTCCGATATATATTCTACACATAAATGGTTACCAGTGAATATAAATAAAATGTCTCTTTATCATCTTCCTGTAGACTGTAGAAGTAGGATTACTCCCACAACGTCTCTGGCCTTGAAGACTAACCCAGCCAGCGAGCTTCTCGTTACGTCTCGTTACCAAGATGCGCGAATTCGCTGCGCGTAAGATCAGTAAGCTACCGCTGGCCAGAGAGTAAAGATCATGATGAATGTTGATAGTTGAGTGGAGGGATAATGCCGCAGAGAGAGAGACAGAAAACACGTGGAGTGGGATAGCCAATCAGGGTGCAGCTACCTCCCCTAGCCAGGAACTCTACGAGCGGCGAGACTCGCTCCTAAGGTATATACGTAAAAACCCAGAGACTTTGTGAAGGTAATCCTACTCTAGTAGATGCACTGCTTATGCTGTGACGTCATGCTGGGTACATGTCACTAAACTTGAGTCTTCAATCCCTGTATGAACGTTCGAAGCTCACTTACTTATATTAGTATCCCACTCTCTGTTAATGCTGTAAAACAGACTGACACTAAAACAAACACAATGGCACTATATCTCTTTGAGGGACTAAGCCTACCACACTACCGCTGCGTCATCTGTTATAGATAGATGGCAGAATTGGGGGCATGTGGTCAGCATGACGATTCCTACGGCCGTTATTGAAACAGACTGGCACCCAGTACACTATATCCAACATCTCAATAGATGTCAAAGTTTTTCAGTTCCTTTTTGTCCTTGAAAGATGGTTTCATATTTTTAACAGTCTCTATAATCTCAAAATAGACACCAGTTTCTCAATGTCTTCACTCTTTTCTTTTTGCTGACATCATTGCAGTTTTGGTTAATTATACTGTAGTCAGGTAATATTTTAAATATTTTAGTATTGTTTAATGTTATGTGGTGAAAATTATAACTCTACGTTTGGATAATTGAATCATTCTTCATATTTTTAAATGATAAATTAGCTGCAGAACTTAAAATTCCTAAAACTCGCCAACGGAATCCTCCGAAATAACGTTCAAGTTGCACGGACCTAGGACTGTTGCTAAAAGCAATTCGTACATGCCCCGTACTGTATAGTTTCCCAACTGGATACTTGGCTAAGTTTTTTTTATAGGCGCAAATTGTACCTTTTATATTATTAATTATAGCTTCAGAGGACTAGGCCTACTAACAGGTTGTTCTGTAATTTAGCTTTAATTTAATAGTACGTTTTGTACGTACATTTTTTCTTTGACAGTTTTCCAAAACTTGCTATCCAGTAGGCCTATCTAAATTTAGCACAACCCGGAATATTATTATCAGGGTTAGGATTTTTAAGTTCGATTTCCACTTGAAAAAAGGAATGGGAAAGTTGCTAAAAATAACAGATAATGGACAAAAAGGTGTTACTAAATTTGTTATGTTATAAGAATCTTATATTGACAAACGGCAGGCTTCTGACCAATTCCAGTGAAATTAAAAAGAAAAATGGAATGTACAATTAAGTATTTTCCATTCTTTCAGGTGTGCAGGCTAATGGCTCTGGTAAAATTAAAAGGAGAAAATAGAACGCCCATTATTGTGGTGTGCTTACAGTCCTGTATTCACCGAAAGCAAAGAGGCTCACTGCAAGCTAATGAAAAGTTCATTGAACGTTCCTTAAGATCTTAGTTATTGTAACAAAACTAAGATAATTAAAGCAATGAAACTCAGAAATTATAAGCTACAAATGATTAATTTTTTTTAGAATATTATCAAAATAGAAAAGAGGGAGATAAAATGGGATTGTGGGCACGGTGGAGGAAAAAAAAAGGCATAGAAGCATTAAAAACGGAGAAAATGGTTTTGGGAAATTCCTTGCATTCTCAACTAGAGACAGCGTGTTACACTGTGAATTCTTTCACAGGAGTTTATATTTTTGCCCTATGGGAAAATGGTGCGCACCTAAAATTCTAACTCTGATTATTATTATAAACTTGAAAACGGTACAGTTAATTTATAACATACTTTAGTGTCCTGGGGGTCCAGATACCCAAAATATTATAATCCTGAGTTCTTATAGGTTAATGAAGGTTCATTTGAATGCTGCCCCATTACCGTGATTTCTGAAAAAGAATTTATT
The DNA here is from genome assembly GCA_964059195.1 of Ectobius pallidus. Classification (NCBI taxonomy): domain Eukaryota; kingdom Metazoa; phylum Arthropoda; class Insecta; order Blattodea; family Ectobiidae; genus Ectobius; species Ectobius pallidus. The sequence goes on from CAXKWD010000006.1 coordinate 80,535,036, forward strand.
AGGGACCAACGCTCCAACGGCAGAAAGGAAACTGAAATAACGCTTCATTGGTCACAAATGGTTTTTTTTTTTCATTCATTGAAATTTTGTGTTAATTATATTATTGTTTACTAATAGTTTAAATATTTTTGTATTGTTTAATGTCATATGGTGAATATTACAACGCTGTTTTTGGATAATTGAAGTGTTGTCTATATTTTTAATTGACTATCCCACTCATACGCCGCGTGTTTGATATTGACCAATAACATTTAGCAATTCCTCGGGTATAGACCAATCACGGCCGTTTATCTTACAATATTCTTGTAGGAATCAGGAGCATGGCATTTTATCGCGGTAAAACCAGCTGCTCGTTACTGGAGACGCAAGTATCAGTGTGCAGTGATTAATAGTCACTGCTGCCACTAGGGGGCATGAAATCAGATTATTTTATACAACTTAACTTGTTTGGAAATTGAAATAATAGAAATGTACATCGATTAAGAACACATTTCGATTCAATGCAAGCCAGTTCATGTGCTTTTATTCTGTTCTGCTGTTAACTTACCTGAATGAAGTTAACTATGTCTTATATGCACAATTGGTAGCACTGCATTATACCACGGTAGCTCGAATCGATTCATGATGGTTGATTCACAGTATGCCGTAATCTCACAACTGTTAGTTTTGTTTTTTACAACAAAGCACGATAGTAATTATTATTTATATAATCCCTTATATTTTATTCATGGAATAGTCCTAATAAATCCAACTCGAGTTGATGAGATGCCTCAGATAAATTTGCTCCTGCTTCGCAGTCGCGAATATGTCGATAAACTCGTCAACGCTCGTGGGATTACCTATGATAAATAAGTTCATGAACTTAATACACCCGAAACTCGCCAAAAGAATTCTTCGAATTAAGTACAAGTTACACTGACATAATAATATTGCCCAAAGCTATACGTTATTCAACAAAAATTATGTTTTAGTCTTATTTATAGGTGCAAATTGCTACATATTATAAATTATATTATTGTCAGAGGGCTGTTAACAGATTATTCTATAATTAACTTTAATTTAGTGGTACCTGTTGTATAAACTTAACATAGAACGAAAATAATTATTATTTGTATAATCCGTTAGATTTTTATTCGTGGAATAGTCTTAATAAATCTAACTCGAGTTGATGAGTTACATAAGATAAATTCGCTCCTGCTGCGCAATCGCGAATCTGTCGATAAACTTACCATAAAATAGGCACTAAATTGAGCATTACTCAGGTACCGGTCAACCGATTTGGTTCAATATCAATAGGTTTCTTCCCATGGACGTTATAATATAAAGTTTCATGAAAACCCGATAAAGCGTATTTGAGTTATCGCGCGTACAGACACACGGACGGACAGACTGACAGACATTTTCCCGTCCCCCACACTATCTACCATTCTGGCACTTAATAAAGGCAAACATTTTAAGAAAAATTGTCAAGTTATTTAAAATATATAATAAAGACATAAAGAAGACTTGTCAACTACACACATTCCATATAAGTTAACGACGAAAAGAAAATGAGGGGAAGAATGCCGATATAAATAATAAACATCAGAGCTTAATCTAAATAGAAAATGGCTCGATCTTCACCTGAGAATCTTAAGTTGTGCACAGTATGGAGAAATTTGATTCTGGCTGCTACTAAATAATTTCTTTTCATTAGAAAAATATGTCTATCATTAGAAAAATATGTCTATCAGTAGAAAAATATGTCTATCATTAGAAAAAATATGTATATCATTAGACCGTTTATATTTGAACCCAAGGTTTCTAAGGATGGAGCACATAGTAGTAGTCTCTGTACTGAAGTTTAATGTTTTCAGTTAAATGTATTTATTTATTAAGTCCCCATACTATCTTGATATGTTACAAGTTATAACGTCTTCATAAATACAAGCCTTTCTCAAACAAGACCAATTCAAATTAACTTTATTTAACCACATACCCATGCCAGGCTAAAGAACGTAAAAGTCCATGTTTAATCAAATGGTAAAATATGGAATGACTGAGGTCGCAATTTAGGGGGGGGGCGAAATTATTTCTCGCCTAGGGCGCCAAATTTTAAGCCGGCTCTGAGTAAGTACTCGGTCATCCTTACCAGGTTCTATATTTTAGCAAAATTCGGGTCGTGGTGATCAAATTAATTTACAATAAGTGTAAAAACTAAATCATAAGCTTGTGCTAAATTATCTTATGAGACATTCAAAACAAATTCAGCTTCAAATTATTATTGAATATCGTTAACCGTACATTTTATTATTGCTCAGATATTAGACTATGCTTCTCAGTATTATGATTTGTCTGCTCTGTGATGTTTGTCTCTTCAGAAAAAACAAATTAAACGAAATATGTTTCTTTCATATATCTGTTTGGAAAGACCATTCTATGTTCAATTATAAGGCTGAGTTGAATAATTGAAGTTTCTTATGCCATATTTCACTATCCTGTAATTATCACTACTGATAGCAGTGTACTACATTTAATCCTATAACTATCACTACTTCTACGCATGTACTAGATTTATGTAAAACACCTACGTGTAAACTGTACGTACTATTACATAATTTAACACATTTTCAAATGTTTCTGTGTTGATCTCTGATTTTGTAGTTGTATTATTAACAACTGTAACCCCTTAATCCATTGCATGAGATAATTGAATTCAGGTTAGGCATGTAATTGAAGATAATTATCCTTACCAATGAACACCTTATTACTGTGATGGATCAGCTAGGTAGTGCATGTATTATGTAAATTTCATACATGTATGTTGGTATCAGGGTCTTAGGCAGCCCATATAGATCTACAGGGTGTTAATGAATAACACTAAAATATGTTATGTATATAGAAGGGACATAGACAAGCAACTTTTATTAGGAGATTTTTGCTCTATGACGTCAAATGTGTATGCTACAGGGCATTAAAGTCATTATAATTTGGTGCTCATTAGTCAATAATTAAGCGAAATAGGGTTAAGATTTTCATTAAATGAACTTCATGCCTTCTTATTGATCGATAAAACCTGATTCTTAAACATTCATCAGCAGCAATACCATTATTTAAAGTTTTCATAATCTACAAAATTTGCAGACTAATCACATGACTGGCCGCTACTGCATTAGTTATTTTATTTCCAACTACAGTGTTAACGAATTTCCTTTGTTTTGCATTTTTTCAAATGTTAGAAGTCAGTGTCGGTTATGCCCTGGGAGATTTTGTGCCGTAACAGGCAAAATTGAATCCATAGTGCAAAAGTCTCCTAATAAAAGTTACTTGTCTAAGTTATGTCCCCTCTATACAGAGGTAAAATATTTCGGTGTTATTCATTAACACCCTGTATGTGTCAGTATTGTATTAGTCATTACTGCAATAAACTTAATTTGTTTAGAGATTATTTGGACAATACTAGAAAGCAATATAAAGTTAGAAGAAACCATTAATAAATTACAATTATTAAATTGCAAATTAAATTACAATTATTAATCCTTTCCAAGCAGACCCAACCAAATAAACTAATTACTTTGTTCCATGACTGCATAAAAATGCAGCGCCGTAGACTACACTTTCACTTAATGTGGTGAAAACAGAATGCTATTCTTTCTTTAGACTGCAGAATTACGAGTAGAACATCGAATGTTAACATCCTAATAAAAAAAAAATATTAAAAAAAACAAACAAAAAAACAGAAACAAAAGGGGGAAAAAAGAAACAAAACAAAAATTACAAAAATACTAGTTAATACAAAATAAAATAATGCTTCATAATACCAAAATTATTCTTACGTATTCAATGGCAATAGACGATTTCTAAGCAAGCTAAAGTAATATTATCTATTTTATGGAACCGCATTACCGCGCTTACCTGAGCCCGCCATTCAATCCTATTCTGTGCTAACTCCATCCAGCCATCCCTGGCAAATCCTACTTCCCTTAAATCCATTCTAAGATTGTCCTCTCACCTACGTCTAGGTCTTCCAAGTGGTCTTTACCGTTCGGTTCTCCCAGTCAGTATGTTTGGAGAAATGTCTTTTCTCCCCTAAGCGTGCAACATATCCAGCCCATTTCATTCTCCGTGATTTAATTACCCTTGGATAGCCTATATATATGCATTCATGAACCACAGATTGTCTCTGTTGGACATTGCATGAGAATATTATAGGAGAAAAATTCCTCTGACACTGGGAATATTCTCATGTAATGTCCAACAGAGACAATAATCTGTGGTTCATGAATGCATATACAGTATACCTATCTTGAATGTTAACTGTAAAATAATAGTGGAGGCCCAGTCACAAAAATAACTAATTAGTGTGCCTGTCAGTGAGGTAGACCATTAAGGGCAATCAATCATAGGAGAGAGGATCCATCTGGCGCTGTGATGTGAAATCTGGCTTAACTCAGTTGGTAGAGCAGTGGCATGGATAGCCAAGGTCCCTGGGTTCAAATCTCAATGTCAGAGGAATTTTTCTCCTATAATATTCTAATTAATTACCCTTGCTGTATTCGGCGAAAGTACAGGTTATGAAGCTCTTCGTTAATAAGTTTTTTCCAGTCCCCGTTCCGTTTTCATCTCTTTAAGGTCCGAATATCTTCATAAGCACCCTATTTTCGAACACTTAACAGATTATGTTCTTCCCGAAGAGTAAGCGACCATGGCTCACATAATGAATTACTAAAATTATACCGAATATTAAATAAATAAGAGAAAGATAAAACAGACAAAAAACTAAAACTATTTACCCACAAATCACCTTAAAGTTTGTAATGCTATAAAGGCATTTACTTATATACTAGCGGTTACCCGTCCTTCGTACGGATGGAAAAAGTATTTTGCATAGTTTTTAGTCTTGCCCGAGAAACATCATATGGATGTAGCCGCACTTCTTTTTTAGTCTGCCTGACGTTCTTCCAGAGTTTGAATCAGTTCATATAGCCTATTTATTTTTTCAGTATTGTTTCAATATTTGATTTACGTGTGTATGGCTTATCACTTATTTTACAAGAAGCTAGAGCAATACCGTCTGTGTTAGAAAATGAGTCTGTTAAGCCTTGCAACAGAGATTACGATTAGACTTAGATGCTGAAAGAAACATTGCCCAACGCTGTAGCGAGACTGAAAAAAGTAGTGGTAATTAATATCTTAGGTTATGAGTCTTTAAAGTGTATATTCCTTTAAATGCATTATTTACAATGAATTGATGAAGAGCATCCCACGATATTCATAGGCAGAAAACATCATAGTTTGATGGAAGAAACTTATGAATGTAATGAAAGGTTCCGCCAAATCTTAAATGAGTTCAACCAATGATCTATTGGCAATGAACTTTTTCTAGATCGCAACACTTGAAGGAATATAAGGCTGTAACGCCAAATCAACAATTGCATTAGGCATATCTAACACTCTTGGGGTTTTAAAAGCAAAATGTCGAGTAACATATAACATGCCTTGACCAAATAGCATCCCATACATAACTATACTCTTCATCGTAAAAGTAACTAAACCTATTGCTGCAGTATAGGCCTAATCACGAATTTCTCCCATGATTTCTTAAATTTTTTCATAATAAAAACTGAAAAAGGTCCAATAATATTGTTTTGTGATTCTGTATTCTGTTTTCACATTGATGTTTAACAATAGCCTCACAATGAGCTTTTATGAAAGAAGCCCTGGAAAGACAAAATGAAATATTATCTTTGGTTTTACTAGTAATAGGCCGTAAAATATTGATGTGCTTCTGTATATTGTGCGTCATGGCTTGAGTTCATTTGAAGTGATATTGAATGTTAATGATAATGATATTAAATGAAATAGCAGAGGTGAGTGAACGACTGTAGTCCTTAAACCTTTTCGTTCTTGCAGAATTTCATCTCTATCAGTTTAGTAGTTTTTGCGACATATCGGAACAGACATAGATGACCAATTAGGCCTACATTTTTATATATTTATATGATATGAGATCTTTTTTTGTTTCCTTGTAAAAGTATTTCCATTCTTGAATTTTGCCAAATAGGTAAGTCATTACCGGCATATAATATTGACTATATAATATATTTTACTTATTTAAGAGATTACTATTTTCTTAAAAAAAAAAAAATCAGTTTGCACATAGCTTATATAACGTTATAAAATCCTGTGAAGTGAGGATAAAGTTATTAACCTAAAGAATTGTATGCAGAAGCTATTATAGTATTTTTGTTAATTACTAAATGTAGCATATACAGTAGGCCTATAATTTAAACATGATATTAAAATATGGCTGTTACATTGGCTTGTAAATGAAAAGGCCTATAATTTTAGATAAAGTACTTTAATAACTTTTTAATCTAATTTTCCTTGGGGATGGGGCGACCTAAACCGAAAGAAGCGATACCCAAGTTTGGGTCGCGATCCATATGTTAAAAATCTCCTCATATAGACTATAACAATATTGACGACGGAAATAACTTAAAGTCAAGAGCTCAGATATTATTATTAAAGAAGCAAGCTAGAAATTAAAGATCTGATAAGTTGGAAGCTGAAAAGTTTTATACCTAAATAACTGCCTATAAATCTGTTTATTGCTAACTTGAACACTGGCAATTACCCATTCAACCTGTCAGACTGGAGGAAGATGAATTCGTCTTCCAGGAAGCAATCTGTGAAATGGATAGGCCTATTTTAGATGCGAGGAAATTAAAGCATGCATGGAGGGAGGACTTATTTGAAAAAGCGTCAAGTTTTAGTTTTTATGACATGCAATTAAAAGTACGTAACAACAATTCATTGTTTTGAAAATGGCAGGTACTGTATTCTCAGACAACCCTACGATTTAACTGCAGAATTATATCCTTGCAGACGTTTATGACCAGCATGTTATTTCCACTGGAAAGATATTGACATGTTTGTGAACTGTTGCCAAGTTTAGATCTATTAAATACCCTGCACACTGGATTCAAAGCCCGCGGCCGGCTTAGGTTTTCGACTTAGGTTTTTGATGGTTTTCCCAGTCGCAATGGCAAATTCCGGATTGGATAAGCTATTGGCTTTCGCGAAACATCGCCGCTATGTCACCTAATACCATAATAATGAAATTCACTAACCTAGTAAGATGACCGAGATCGTAGCATCTTGAACTCGCATTGTGTAAGTCACCGGTTCAAACATCGTTGCCGGCTAATTTGACTTTTTTTATGGTTTCTCCAGGGCCAAGACAAATGCCGGATCGAATATTTATGTAAGATTACTCACCGCCGCTATTTCATTTTACATCATAACAATCAAAATTTAAAATCAGTCGAAACACCAAAAGCCATAAAACTTCAGTAACAGCAACATATGCACATCGATAGTTACACAGCCTTCTGGTTCATCCACAGAACCTAATACGTGATATGGCCTTGGAGTTAAAACATGCATAAATAAAACCAAAATAAATAATAAATTTTAAAATTCAATAGGCCTATCACTTAAAGTTGAACATAGTTATGACGGAACAATAGAAACCGTTGCACGCAAATAATTACAGGGTCTACTGCGACAAAAATCTTAAACTTGTGATGATAGAGCTATACTTAAATAACTGATTCAATGGAATAAACCATTAAATCGGTGTTTCTTTGTTAATTGATCTGAACAAGTCTGTCTTGGTTTCCGTTTTACAAAACAAAAGCAACGTTGCAATGATCTCTCATAGTTATCACTGACCTCACTTCTTCCCTCGCTTTAATCAATTCACACGTGTTATTGTTTACTGTAACTAGACCTTGCAACCCCGCGTTTCACTCCACGCGGAGTAGTCTAGTAGCTGTCACAGCCGTCACAGGACATCTTAGTTTTTTATTGGCTGAGGCACGGCGCACTCTACTCAGGCGGGAATACTACCCCCACTTCTCGGAGTTCCGCTGACGTCATGAGGCCTCGCTTTGCACAGAGTGAATTGCTCCTGTCGGTTCGTAATCATATAAGCGAGGTAAAAATTCCCTTCTTTTTAACTTAAACAATAATAATGAATATGGTCTGCATTATTGACCCAAAAGTATGATTAAAAAATAACCTGCTTCTGTGTATGGCTAACAAATACAAAGTGGTAACAAATAATCACGAGATTTAAGAGCAGAAGTGACTAAAGATTATCGTCTGCTAAATTCCATAACATTGTGGCAAAGGTGAAATATCATAACAGAAGTATTTTGTAAAAAAAGGACCTAAAACAAGATTTGAATAGGCGACGAAGTTTTATAAACAAGATTAATCCGCAGTAGGCTAACTGTAAAATGTTCTAAATTATGGTACATTTAAATCTCTGCGTGTACTGCTGTAAAAGGTATACAGAACTTTGTTTTAAATGTTAAAATGCAACATTTTATAAAATTAAGCGTATTATGTTATATAGTCCAGGAGGCTAAAATGAAAACTAATTTGCATATTCAAGAATAGCACATGCAATTATGTTGTTAATTTGATTTCAAATTACGTTGTCGATTAGATTTTAATCTTACAAAATTAGTTTTCTGAGCTACGTAGATGGTAGAGTCTTGGGACCGCATTCGGGAGGTCCAATGTTTATCTCCCGTCACCGGTTTTTTATTTTTTATTTTTTGAAGTGAATCTTCTTTAGCGGCGGTAGGGGTAAATCGGGAACTTGTGTAACGCTAAAACCGTGACGAAATTAGTGTCACACTCAAAACCGTCACGAAATTACTAGGGTGTTTCGGAGCGGACTGCACAGAAAACAATCAACTTAATAATTAGGAGTAATCAAAGGGAATTTTTCGGACCTAGTACGAGGACCTGCAAATGGGCATAGTATCATGTAGTATTATGTAGTAGTAGTAGTAATAATAATAATAATAATAATAATAATAATAATAATAATACTAATACTAATAATAACAATAATATTAATAACTTACTTACCTGCTCAAAGGCAATAGACAATTCCTAAGCAATCTAAAGGAATATTATCTATCTTATGGAACCCGGAGATACATTACCGCGCTTAAAAAAGCCAAACAATAAAAAAAATCAAAGATCCAAAATTTTAAAAAATCCAAAATTGAAAAATTAAAAAATCAAAGATCCAAAATTAAAAAGTCCAAAAATCCAAAATTTAAAAAATAAAAAATCCAAATATTAAAAATTTAAAAAATTAAAAAATTAAAATTAAAAAATGCAAAATCTAATAATCCTAAATTTAAAAAAACGAAAATAAATAATAAAAAGTCCAAAAGTAAAAAATTCAAAGAATCAAAATTTAAACAATCCAAAATTTAAAAATTCCAAGATCCAAAATTTAAAAATCCAAAAATTTAAAAAGTAAAAAAATTTAAAAAGTAAAAAAATTAAAAAATCGAAAATCCTAAATTAAAAAATCTAAAAATAAAAAATGAAGGAATCAACAATCTAAAATTAAAAAATCCAAAAATACAAATTTCATAGAGACCAAAATTTAAAAAATCCAAAATAAAAAATAAAAAATTCCTAGATTACAAAATTCAAAGATCCATAAAATTTAAAAAATCCAAAATTAAAAAAATTAAATATCCAAAATTAAAAAATCCAAATTTCCAAAATTAAAAAAAAAACAAAATTAAAAATTAAAAATTCCAAAATTTAAAAAGTAACAAAATTCAAAATTTAAAAATACATGAATCCAAAATTTAAAAATTAAAAATTAAAAAATCGAAAATTTAAAAAATCTAAAACTAATAATTCAAAGATCCAAAATTAAAAAATCCAAAATTTAAAAAGTCCAGAAACCCAATATTAAAAAGTCCAATAATGCAAAATTGAGACCATCCAATAATAAAAAATTGAAAATAATAAAAATTAAAACAAGTTTCACTTCTGTGGCGTGGCGTTCCACGCACACTTTTTTATTTGTGGTTTCTTCTGTGAAAAGGGCAGTTTAGATATTTACTTACCGTGACTCATCGTTCTATTTCATCTTATATCATAATCATAAAAATTCCGTCAGTTCATACATGTATAATTAAGCGTAAAGAATATATTGTATAATTTTGGAACTATTTCAAAGCATTGAACTCTTGAAAGGCCTGTACACTACCTTTTTAAAATCCTTCATCCTACAGGAACCTTGTTCACTTGAGAAAGTGAAATATTGCATGCTTCCAGAAAATAAAGTCATTCAGTTTGGGGTGATTTACAAGGTCAGGTTTCTTTGCAACTTAAGGAACCATCCGGTCAGCTCGGAATTTACAGGCTAATAAAAATATAACAGAACAAAACGGTGTCTTCTTTCACTATACAGAAGAAATGAAAAGAAACTACCCTAAACGAAGAATTTATATTTTAGGGTTGCCATTACACTCCCGGCTGAGGGAATCCAGTCCTTTCTAAGAATATTTTTTCACCCACTCTTTGTGTAATTCCTGTTCTTTTGGAAAACTGAAACATGTTATGTAATCACTTTTAACACCCCTTATCGTATAATTCCTCGTGCACAATTTTTTTAGGCATTTTAACTAACACGATTTAAACACAACACTGCTAGAACCCACAGCCCATGCAGTTTTAAAGCACGTGGAGTAAGAAGGAAGGCCTCGTGACGTCACGCCTCCTTCCACCAACCTTCCCGCCTGAGTAAAGTGCGCCGTGGCTGAGGTAACTAGCTTATTGATGCAATAATAATAAAGAGTATGGGTCGAGCTGTCGGCAAACTTTTCCTCCTAACAAAAGGAAGCCGCGTGGGTGAGCAAAGAATAACTGGACTATAATAGCTTCGTATTTACAGCGTATGTAAGTTAAGTTAAATTTAATATATATATACATATGCACTTATATATATTATATATATATATATATCTATATCTTTAGATATATATATATATATATATATATATATATATATATATATATATATAATAAGAGGAAGCGTTTGTCTGCGTGTATGTGCGCAATGCCTAGCAAACTCTACTGCACTCAGTGATCTGAAATTTTACACATAGGTCGACTGAAGGATGGCCGAATGCATCTCAAAGCCAGATTTTTAATTTTCGCTTTCGTTCACGAGTTATGAGCAAAAATCCGGCAGAAATCAAGAGTGTTAGCACGGGATTTCGATAATACATTAACAATCGTGGAATTAATAGCTGATGACCTTGATCTGATTGCCATTGCAAACTCAGATAGAACACCATCGCTGAAATAAATCAGTAATTATCAAAAAGTTGAGAGCAATCTTCTTATTTTTCTTCTGCACTTTGTTCTATTTTTTACTCAACGTAATGTCCTCATCAAGAATAATACCATATACCCAGTGAAAGAAATACAGAAGCTTTGTAAAAGTCCATTATGGTGGAATAACATGAGCAATTTATGACCTCGGCTGACGCCTTATAGCCAGTGTAATATAAAACAAAGATAAACTAATCGTACCGCCCAAAATATGCCGGGATGTATCTCACACGGAAGTTATCACTAATAAAAACACAGAAGGTAACCATCTGGAGCAACAATTCGGAGATTTCATGGCATAGTAAAACGAACCATACATCATAGCTAAAAACGGAAAGGCACTTAATATGGTTTATCCGGACGCTCTATAAGAAAAAAAAATAGTTTTTTGTACAAGACAACCACGTAGTGTCCTAAGTGACACAAAACATTGACCTTTTAAACTAATACTTTAAAAATATGACATTTGGGGGGGGGGGTGGACGTCTAGAACCCCACTTAAATATATCCTTGGTACAATGCCTGATCTTTAACATTATTTGACTGTAATTTGTATCCTCACCAACTCAGTATGCTAAACATTAAAAGTAAGAATATACTTAAGTAATTCATGCAATTTAGAAAAAACGGTGCCAGGGTTAATAAATATAAGGTAACAATATAATTAAGTAATTAATGCAATTTATGTAACAACGATGTCAATGTTAATAAATATAACGTTTTAAATACTGTTAAATCGATTATTTTAAAAATCTAGCGGTTGAATAAATAATCGCGGGCGAAGCCGCAGGCACTGAAACCCCCTCCCCCTCTTCTTCTTATTACACTTCGACGGTCCACTTACAACAAAGAACTGGAACTCTGCCTCATGATCCCAGAGGAAACTGTAAAGAAATCAACTGGACCGGGGAGGAGGAGACTGGGAAATAATTCCCAGGCTCCTCACAAAATACGAGTTAAATGAGAATACCCTTTTAGTGGAATCTATGGATAACAATGTATTACAAAAATAAAATAAAATAAAATACACAACGCATTATATAAATTAAATTGACACTGAAATGAAAATTTTGGACATTAATATTCTAGACAAATTTCATAACCGTGGACAGAAGGTCCGAAAATAAAATACAGAATATCGGTGTCAAGCACCTAAATCCTGTCATAATATTTTCTTTTTTGTTAACTTACAGAAGCAAGGTACATATTAAAATTTACATAAACTTTCACAATATAAGAGACCATACAAATTTTCAAGAAATTTAAAGAACAAAACTATTTCAAAGACAAGTGAATATGAAGCACCCAGAGGTAAAATTATTTACATCGTCACTAACCTTAACAGATGTTCAAATTCACAATTACAATGTAAGTTCATAGTATTATTATAAAACAACTGGAGATGTGAGGTATCATAAAACAAAATTATTTACAGGAATTGACAGCAGATAAATTGAATTCACTACTAAATTTTTATCAACATTCGCCACCAATTCAATTGCCAATTTTTTAAAAGACATCTAGAACTTGTATACAAAATAGACACTGTTGTCATTTACTTTATGATACTACAGTTTAATTCTAATATCGACATAGAGGGAGAATCTATTAGAGCTACAAAGGAATATATTGATATATGGACTATAAGTGTAACTACTGCAGGTACTGGAATCTGTACTATCTTGGAATAGTATATATATATAGCCTATATATGTTTATGTAAACATCTTAATTGTTGTTTAAGGATTAAATAATTTTAAACACATTGCAAAAACTGTGCTTTAAACATTTTAATTGTTTTTAAGGTTGTAATAATTTTTTGTAAACATTGAAAAACTGTGACTGTTTAGATGTTAATTCATAAGCAGTGGTAATTGACACGTAGGCCTATTTAGTTATAAGTACAAACAAGAAATTTTAAATAGTCTACTTCACAGTCTGCAAGCAACCCACATCCTTTTCATTATTGCTTAGCATCCAACGGGGCCCACACATTCTTTTTATCATTGTTGCGTCATTAACAGATCTAACCGTCCTTAGTTCGAGACCTCACAATTGACAAATGTAACAATTAACTTTCCCTTAAAATATGCTTGATATTTTGAATTGTTACAGCACCAGCTAGTCTATATAATAAGAGGAAGTTTTTGTCTGTCTGACTGTCTGTACGCGATGCCCAGGGGAATGAAATTTTAAACATAGGCCCACGTTACACTATCCGAAAAAAACGCGGCCGAATGTCAGCGACCGAAAAGCGTATCCATTTGGTCAGTGGGTAGGTAATGCTATAAACTATAAGGACCGAATGAACTGCGCCTTTAGACGAGTTTAAACTAGCGTATGCGTTTTTACGTCTAGCGAAGCGCAAAATTGCACAATAGGCGCGCAGAAAAAACACCTGTGAAGTTATATGGGCGGAATGTCGACCAAAATGCACGCACGTTGAGGAGCAGCACAACGTATCTCATTCATTTTGTAATGACTACTGCCTTCGAAAGAATACCAGCTTGCGTTTTTTCAGTCAACATACTGACCATTTAACATGCATCACGCGTTTCGGTCTCTGAAATTTGGCGACCGAAGTTCGGCTTGTATAACATGCTCAATATCAGCCGGTCTCGGCCCGAACATTCTCTTCGGGATAGCTGTCTCAATTTTCATTGATTCTGACCTGATACTACTGTTTTTCCTTCTTTAATATTGATTTCTTTCATTCTTAAAAATTGTCTTCTAGGTCTATTGGTAGGCTGAATCCTCAGGGTTCCCTAGTACTTAGCAGGGGCGTATTTAGCTACTTAAGCGCCTCTAGTCAGAGAAAAATACTTTAGCCCCTTATTTCCACATCAATGTACCACAAAGTAACCTACAATAAGCATTATTGTAACTGAAATAGTAGGCTAATAATAATAGTAGTAACAATAATATATAATAAATAAATAAATAGGTGCATATTGAACTTGTTTTTAATGTCGGAAACGCCTATCTCAAATAAAGCACACGAACAGCATTTTTGGGTACTGTTCGCCACATTATTACACTCTCAATCTGGACTCGAAATGGAACAAGCTAGCTGTGATCGTTGATTAAATTTGAGCGTATTGTTGTCAATGTTATTCATTTCCATTTCATTGTGCGTTACATTAGTTTACTATTTTGAAGAGTTATTAATAAAATGTTTAACATATTTAAAAAAAAAAAAAAAAAAAAAAAAAAAAAAAAAAACCAGTAACATCTTAAAAGCCGCCCCTTCAAATCTGCCACTCTAGGCAGCTGCCTAGTCTGCCTAGGCTTAAATACGGCACTGGTACTTAGGGCAGCTATCCTTTGTTTTCTCTCTCAGAACGGTAGTCCATATGAAAGTATCTCTGGATGAAAGCTGGTTTACGCTTGTCATAGTGATACATGTGATACAAGTATAAGCCAGACAACAAGGAAAAGTAAACTACTTTTGCTTGCATCATTACTAGGGACCGGATTCTTAGGTTTTTACCTATTTTTTTCCTTACTTCCACAACAAAAAGCGCTCATACACTTTTTCGAATCATGTCCATAGGATTCACCCACATTAATTCTGTGGCACCTAAAAATACCTAAATGGGGTATAAAAACCTAAATATACCTAAACGGGATATAAAACCTAAAATAACTAATTTAGGCTCCTTTTTTGTTTGCCAGTTGAGAATTCGATATTTTATGGGAAGAGAATAATTTTTGTCGGGTAAAAATTAATACCACCAGCGTTTCATTCAACCCATTGCCGTCTAGTTTGGACAGTATCAAGAGAGGAAAAGAGTACCTCCGTATTCCTTTTAAAATATTCGTACGAACAACCATTGTTGCCGTGTATAAACAAGGATATAGATTTCTGTGTTTTAAAGCGCTTGTTTTTTTGTTTGCCTTTAGTACTTCCCTGTTATTCATACTGAGTGGTCACACTGTGAGTTTTAAGTAGACGTGTCAATTATGCCGAAACAAATGAAATCGAATTTATTACGGCAGTGGATTGGCGACGATCTGTGAATTTCACTACAGATGGCAAAGTAATATTTTGTCAAGCCTGCCAAAAACACGTATTATTTACCTTCCTAGAAAAGGGGAAGTTTTCGTCCCTAGTTGATCTGTTGTGCGGTTAGCATGCGTAACAACCGAAAAAAGGAAAATAATCAGTTTCACGTTATCCACATCCCACCATAAAGTATTTCACTCACTAAATTAGAAGCATCGGATTCGAATCCTGAGAAGGGTAGTGTCTAGATACAGTATTAACTATTAACTAAGAGATAACAGGAAGAATTTCACAGTTGAGAATCTTGAAAGATAAAGTGATATACTGTAACCAGGAAATGTGAGGCAATCTTATTTTCACGGCTTCTGTTGATTGTTTATGCTTTCTTTCTTCAATTGTCTTAAAGCAAGTTTACACAAATTTAAGTCAGTTTTGTTAAACTTCACACATATTATGTATTCAATCCTATGTAGCACATTCAAATTCATTAAACCAATTATTCTACCCGAAAACGATATTTTGGACAAAAAACCTAAAAAAAAAACTATTTCACCTAATGGAAAACCTAAAACAGTGTTTTTAAAAACCTAAAAATCCGGTCCCTAATCATTACTGATGTACTGGAATTACTACAGATCGAACTCTATTAAAATCTCCTGACGATTATACATTCTGACACGGGCACGAAGGTAGTTAAAGTGAAATAAGGTTCACATGTCATTTCCTGCGGCGGTATCGATAACTGAAGAGATGAGAGGAACAGAGAAGACAAGAACTGTCCCATGCATACAGGAAGTTGGCACCGCACCAAATGTAGCAGCCACGCTTTAATAAATTTAGCTATCAAACCATCACACCAGTAATTCCCTCCACATGGACCGCAACATAGGAAACCAGCGAAGTTCTACAGGGCACGATTCAAATGCGAAGCCCTACAATTATTTAAGAGAAGACGCTACTGAGATTTCTACGATTTAAAAATAATGCACTGAAACATTAACAACATATTCTGCACATATTATTATGAATTATGTTTGTCATTTGATTTTTTAGCTCAAGATTCAATGACCAATCCAGTATAAGAATATGAGTCTTTCGACCAATCGTAAATGACTATCGTCATGTGTTTATCGTTTTATTTTTATCACTTTCATGTTACCGCATCTTCTTGCACTTTTTTATGTAAATTCATAACGACTGAACACTAAAACAAATACATATCTTCTTTGATTAAAAGACAATCATTGAACGCAGCGATTGGGTATATTGTAAGCTGCTTATGAGCAGATATGAGATATGAAAATTATGTATAATTATGTATAATTCTCGTACAATAATAAGGAGGCTTAGCATATTAATATAATAATGTAAAATGATATAAAAAAGTGACAGATGGAGTTAATAGGCCATACTTCAGAATCTATCGAGTTTTAGACCACGGTTTCTTGAGAAAGTTTGATAAGCGTATGTGAAGGAATAAGTGAGATATGCCTTACAGAAGGAATTTGCTCAAATTCCTCACGTCAAGTATCTTCCTTTGTTTTTGTCAAATCATCTGAATCCGAACAAATACGCAATCAAAAACTTTCAAAGTTTATTTCGGAGGAAAAGACAGAAAAAATTGAACTTTTTTGGAATTTTTCCATTGGTTATAGGCTAAAAGCTATACGTCTGTCAAATTTGGAAGTAAGTAAATATCAATGTTAATAAGTGGATGACTTAGAGTCTACAGTCTAGACGCGGCTATATAGCTGGTTTTCCTATACTTATGGGGCAGCTAGAAACACCAGATTTTGCACGCTTGTGGCTGTTGTATTTGCCAAAATTCCTGCACAATTTAACGATTAAGTGAGTAAAAAATTACATAATGTGAGGAAAATATACATTATTTTCTTAAAATCTAAAATTTTAACTCAATCTAAGGTATAACCGATGTAGATAAGACAAAACGTTATAGGACCAAACTTGTATATCTCTCAAAATTCGTTATTGCTAATGCAATCGCTTAGGCCTACCTATGAAATGTTTTATTTTAGTTATCATTTAGTTTGATTGCCTAGTTATGTTAATATATATTTTTATAGGTGACCTTAGCTCTGGAACCAGTATCTGAGTTTCCATTCTGTTATTAAGCTTATTTACACATGCTATGATAATTATATTGCACTCACTTGTTGTCTTACAGAGTTTATTAATATCTGATAGTAGTAATGGAAACAAAGTAATCGTAATTGATATACTTTTCATTATAATTCATACTTATTAGAATATTATAATAAATTTTACAATAGTGTAATATTATATTGATTCGCAATTAGCATATATCGCACACTGAGAATAATAGAGCCACATCTCAAAAATAATTAATTTTGGGTTTTTAGCTGTTTTCTAAAGGTCTATATGAGATTTATTTGGTATATGATGGCCATACCTGTACTTCTGTTAATTTCCGTCAGAGAGCACTTGTAAAATCCTACACTTTTTTTTCAGAATACAACACGTTAACGCGGTATCCTGTAAAATTTAGTTTTTCTTATTTGTGGCCGTGTTATTCTCAGTGTGCGATATTAATTATAAGAAAGCTTTAATGATTGTAAGTTGAATGCACATAATAAGTTGAAGAAAGAATGTAAGGAATAAGAATCAGGGTTATTTATTCAATGAGAATTAGTTAATAAATATGGTATTTATTTCAACTAGATTTCTCTTCTTTTCAGGTATGTATGACTTCAAGTTACTTGGTATACCCGAGACCGACAGATACACTGCATGATTGGTATGAAGGAACTAATACGGGAAAACTCCAACAAACACTGATAATAAGAAAAGTCATAAATACTGTAATAATGTTAATGGTTAAAAGTTAACTACAATAGACCTGCATCTATAAATGGAGGTTGAGAGATGTGACTGTACTTAAATGAAGGACGTAGCCTTAAATTCCCTAGTAGGGCTGTGAAACTCAGATTAAATCGCGACTTTCATTACAAAATTTTCTGTAGTCTATTCCGCAAGTGCTACATTAAGCTACCGTTATATAAGACACGTTCAAATAACCTTAATAATACGTATTCTCCGATGAATTATTGGACTGTATTTGGGTAATATATTAATTCTGGATTCATATAGATTACTTCAATGATGATGGCTTAGGCTATCCTTTATCAATTAGTGTAAATAAACTTGAAACAATCTATACTTGCGATACTTAACAATTAGGGACGTTTAATTACCTAGTTTATGGGGTACGCCGTAGCGTAGTGGTTGAGGTGCTGCGTTACAAACCGGAAGGTCGCGGGTTCGATCTCCGATGAGATCGTTGGAGTTTTTCAATTGGCCTAATCCTTCTGGTGGCACTATGGCCCTGGGGTCGATTCAGCCTCTAACAGAAATGAGTACCAGGAACAATCCTGGGGGTAAAGACAGCCGGTGCGTAAGGCTGACAACCTTACCATCATCACGGTCCGAATGTTTAAAAATCTGGGAGCCTCAACCTCCTGGAACCCTCTGGGCCTCCATGGCCTGTAATAGGGACCACTTCATTTTTTAATTACCTGTTCATATACGCATTGAAAGAAGCTACATTGAATACTCATCAAATATCTCTTTATGATTTTTCCCGTAATAATTATTTTCTATGAAAAACTTCTCTTGTAATAAATTATTAAAAATCTCTCGTAACCCCCGCAGAGAACAATACTACATTTGTAATCTTATTTTCCATCCTGCTCATATACGAAATTACTTTATCAGAGATAAACAAACACAAACTAGAATTTAGCTAACAGTCAAAAAAGGTAATTTAGAAAACGATGAAATGTAATACAGTCAACCCTCGATATAATGCCTCTCTTTACAGTGCCATCCTCGCACTGCACCAATAAATGCAAGTGAACGGATCTTCTCGTATATAAAATACATAGAAACCTCGTTACTGTGCCAATTTTTTAATACCAGTGAATTTAAGGCAGGATTTTTACAAAATATAACTTGAAGTTACCTTTTTTTTCAGAATTCTTTTAAAACTGACTTGCATGTTAGGAAGATTATTTAAGAAACATTCCAAGAAGCAAATGTTCCCCTGCCACTACATTAAATGTAGTGCGGCGGAATGAGGACAGACAGTATACATAAGGGTGGAGCAGGTAGAATGGGCCCTTCATACATTGATACATTCCAAACTTTCAATTCTTGTAGTCCAGTGCCCATTCAGCTGTTAAACACTACACTACAGTTAGTCGGTTACAGTTAATCACTTGCATGGACCCACATGATCTTCAACCCCTTTGTGTACTGTAGCACTGGACATATACTGTAATAAATTTAGTACTGTACTGTACAGAAGGTTCAGCTGCCAGTACTGGTTCATCAAGTAAGCAAAATGAGGGAACCTCGGAATGTGCAGAAGAACCTACGTTCAACTAAACACGAGCGCCCCCACACGGAGAAACAAAAACCGTTACACCTATTCATGGAGAATCCAGATCGATCTGAATCCTCTTACCGGATTGAAATTGTCATGAAAACGGGAACTCAGATCGATCTGAGTCTCAAGGTCAATACGCCTAAAAAGTAGGATCGAATCGGACTGAGATCGTATTCAAACGCCATGAAAACACTACCCGTATTCAGTTCGATCTCAATACGCTAATCAGGCATTTCATGGGTCCTCAATGTTCTCGCGATATTCCCGTGAGTGGCGAGAAGAGTTTCATTGGTCGTGGTATGTGGAACTAGCGCATTCTGTGGGTTCTCTCGGAAACGTTGTTTTCAATATCGGATCGAAAGTTTTACATGAAAATGGGATCGTACTGGAATGGGATCGTGTTCAGATCGATCTGAATTCTCCATGAAAACGTAGTGAATTATAAGCCTCCAAAGAAGGTCTGCAAAGACCTTAAAGTTGCATCCACCATTTTGAAAGTTTTCGGGGATATTCCATGAATACGCCGCCTATTTGATATTGACCAATAACGTTTAGAAATTCCTCGGATGTAGACCAATCACAATAGTTTATCTTATAATATGCTTCACAGGTCGCATGGATGCAATTTTATCTCATAAAACGTCAGCTCATTGCTGGATACGTAAGGTTTTAACGTGCGGTGATTAATACGTCACATGCTGCCAATGAACAGGATGGAAACACATTATTGTATACAACATAACTTGTTTGGAAAATGAAATAATATATATGTCCTCCATTTATTAAAAATACAATTTGGATTCTGTGCAAGCCAATTCGTGTGCATTTACAGCATTTTTATGTAAGCAACTACGACAACGCTCTCCATGTTGTGGGTACACACTATTGGTAGCATTGGGAACATTCAATCCATGGACTGTTCATTCATTTAGTATGCCGTGATCTTACGGCTAATACAGTGAGTCCCACGCAAGAGTTGGCCAATGACGCGGGTTTCTGCGTCGCGGCGGGCACAGCTCCCATTCCCGAGAGATCGGGTGAAATATCTAAGCAAATAAAGCCGCGATCGGTGTAGTGATTCAGGTTCTCACATTTACAGTTAAAATTACATTGAAAATAACCACGTACCGCATCACAAGATATGTTGGAAATGTTCTCCTCTTGCATCAACACAATACTGGCACCTTTTTAGGAAATTTTCTTTCACGCGCAATAAGATCAGCTTCCGAGATAGACTTAATTTATCTTGTTTTTCTACAAAAATAAATTATGTCCTAAAACTCTCAGTAGTGTATAAACTCAGAGCGCAGTTAATTTTGTCGTGTTTGGCACAGTGACCCACAGACAGACAGGCAGGCAGGCAGACAAGTTAAAATTCTACTGACAGCATTCATGACATTTGGAATGGATAATTACCAATTATGCCTATTCAATTATTATCGTATTCAATTTTCGAGAACAAGAAATCGACAAGAGGTATTTTATTTATATAGATGACAATCAACACAAACTTACTTAAGCCTAAAAATAGCACGCGCTGCTTGCGATTCATCTATTTGCAGTCATTACGTCATAGGGCTCGACACTCATGCGAGTCTTATTAATAGCTATATTGTCATAAACGCTTCCGTTATTAAACTTTTTCTTAGAACTACTTACAAATTGTGATGGTCATGATGTCAACATAAATAGTGCAAGCTGGCATTAAAAGGCACTTATATCTCCTGTTTATTTGCGCTACCTTTGCGGGTGATACAGTAATCGCTATTAAACGCCATGGCAATCATTATGAGCAATGAATGACTCAGTGTAATCTTGCGAAAGACTTCATTGCGCAGGAAATAGGAGGGTTATGTAGCCTATACTGACCGTTGAATGTTATCGTACCAAACTGCTAAATGGGCTGCATCCTACATAATGACGAATGTAAGAATCCTGATAGAAATTCTTCAAACACTGATAAATTGAATAAGTCACTTCGCTTGAACTTTCTCTGAAGAAAGTAGCCTATAGCGCTCATGACAAAAATCAAAATCAAGAAAACACTGGGAAAACATGTTCCACGATGCCCAGAAGTGAACAATATATATATATATATTTTTTTTTTCGGAACGATGTCTCTCTGGCTATCCATGCAGGCCTGCATGGTATTTAATTAAATTTTTTGATTGTGGAAGATTGTTTAGAAGTAGTTGAGTTGCGATGCTATTGATAATACGCCTGAGTTATTAAAATTACTGACTGTAGAATCCTATCCAGAATTCGGAAGGTGGCATATTATACTGTATTAGAGCTTTCTTTCGGATCTACCTAGATAGGGTCTATGTGTGTGAATCAGCGATCTCTGCAATTAATTCCATTAAACCTAAGGAGGTCCACCACTGTGGCTCAGGGGATGCGTTCGCTCCTCTCACACAGCGGGCCCGGGTTACCTGGGTAAGAATTTTCCGGAGTTTTTCCTCACCTGTGAGACAAATGTCAGATAACTTTAGGCCCTTGTGGTCCCCGGATATCATCTGGCCGTCATTATCATCTTCATCCCATCCTCGCCTTATTCGGAGTGAGTGTGTGTGTGAACGGTGTGTCTCGTCCTATGTATTCGTGTTGTCTCGGAGGTGGCCCCGGCATTGGGCTGATCACTCAGCCGGGGAGCCCCTCCATGTCCTTGTCTGGTCAAAATAATATATCTGTCTGTGTTATGGTCCATAGTTCATTCCTCTCCCTACAGGTCGCGGTTCGCATAAAAGTCCCTGTGTGAATCAGCGATCGCTGCAATTAATAATTCCATTAAACCTAAGAAGAGAAACGGAATTACTGACGAGCACTTGATTTCCTGCTTGATAGCACTTGATAATGATTCGCAACATGATAAACTCGTTGATGAGATAGAATTGTCAATTGTCAACAAATCATCATCTCCTGAAACAAAACCAGACTTATCATTTTACTGCCGTTAATGTCTATCAATTATTGAAATTTTCTTAAATATTAATACTTGGAATGATAAGAAATGAATGATTTTGAGAACATAAGAGAAGACAGTCATTGTGTTTTTTTATTTTTAATGTGTCAGATGTCTGGAAACAAAACACTCTGATGTTTAATGTCCATCAACAAGATAAATTTATATTTAAAAAGCAACAAAATTAGGCATATCTGGACTGCTTGTCAAAATATCTTACATCATTACTCTATCAGTAGCCCACCTATGATTTCTGAAATAAAAAGTAGTCATCAAATCTTAAAAGGTTTGCCACCCACTATGTATTCTAGCAAATGCTAAAACGTCATGTATGAGTAATATTATTTCAAACTTCCTATTAATATCATTTTTGTGAAGTAATTTTACTAAAATTATTGCAAATATAACCAATTTAGTATGTTAGGTTATAACGTATCTATTGCTTAGCATATTAAAGATGTGTCATGATAAAATATTGATTGTTTATTAAGAATACTGTTTTCGACTTATTCTTGTATTGCAAGTGTCGTACCTATTATAACATTTTTTTTTTTTTTGTTTCCCAGCTATGAACCGTTCTCGAGCAAACAATATAGAGAGATTATATTGGATGTCATACATTCATGACTGTACAATTTTTTTTAGACAAGCTTAAAAGGCCCGGCGTCGTTTTATTTTAAATACATA
The DNA here is from genome assembly GCA_964059195.1 of Ectobius pallidus. Classification (NCBI taxonomy): domain Eukaryota; kingdom Metazoa; phylum Arthropoda; class Insecta; order Blattodea; family Ectobiidae; genus Ectobius; species Ectobius pallidus. The sequence continues at coordinate 80,558,325 of CAXKWD010000006.1, forward strand.
TAAATAAAATTACCGTAACAGTATAATTCACACTTGTTAGATTAATTATCGGCAGTAAACTTTGTACCAAATTAAAGTTCTGTGGTATAAGATAGATATTCATTACAATTTTTAACATACAATAGGTTTCCATGAGCCATTAACGATTAGGAATACTTATATCATAAGATTCTCTACACTTCCAGCCATATGAAAATTAGGAGGTATATTTATTTAAAAATCAGTATGAAACTTAAGACGGGCATTGAAAAACGGTATTGAAATATGTACATACACGTATTTTTTAAGAAAGCGTTCAATATATATATATATATTATTTGAAAGTTGGATAAGAGAAAAAAGCCGGTCGTTCATTCTGGTGACTGAAAGGCTCATATTCATCATATTCAGTAGTGTATCGTGGACTGTAAAATGCTTTTTCTTCTTGATTAAATTCATCATGAAAGTTTAGAAGAAAACAAAACCCTATCACAATGAAAACATTCAATTAAAAGGGTATATTAAATTATTTAGTACGCATAAGTCTAAACGTATAAAATTCAGTGTAATGTATTATATTCAGACTGTTAGTCTCTTGTAAGTACCTGAAGAATTAACATGACTTCCACGTAACTAACGTCCATATCGAAGACCTGAAGATGGACCTATAGGTCCGAAACATGTCGTCTCCATCCCCAAGAAACTTATTGAATTTATGCGTCTAGATTTCTGCGTATTAAATACTTTTTAACTTAACTGTTCGTATTAACTCTCTATTATAAATTTTTGACTAATAGGCAATAGGCAATAGGCAATGGTGTGATAGTTATTATTTTACCTCTTTGTACGAGCATATGTGGAACAAAATGTATCATTCTAACGTCAAGGCAAGACATGTTATACAAGTTATAGGACCAACGTACTTTTTAATTAACTTGGAAAATAATTTTATTGATTCAATTGACGGTTCCTTGATATTCATGTTTTTATTTCTTATTATTTTTATTTATTTATTTAATAACAGATGTTTACAATTTAAGGATACAAAAACAGGCCTACGATTGCAGGTACTAAATAAACTTCAAAATATTTAATTCATTTTACTACTTGTACTACCGGTAGAAGATAGTAAACCAAAAATAGTAATATGTATACATGCGAATGACCAAGACTGCTCGTACTCGGGTGCAGTTCCACAAGATAGCCTACAGAGGGCAGATAGAGAAAAAATATAAATAATGTGACATAATTTATGCAGAAGTTAAAAAGATAAAGGACTGAAAGAAAGAAACACAACCAGCTTAGAAATAGGAAACATTGTAAATTTCCACAAAGGGAGATGGATAAGTTATTTTAGACCTTTAGATAGTATGAAGCGTAAGGAAAACAAAAAGAAAGTGAATTTTTCCCACTATAGGGATGTGTTCCGGAAGAGTATCACGTACAAACCTCTGATGACTATCTAAAATCATGTGTGGGATGGGAGCACAAAGTATTCACTTTACAGTGATTAGTGAACGTGCTAGGAAATTACTAGGGACAGTGTTGTATAGCGGTTGTGATTGAAGCTCAGGTTGTCACCTATTGAATGCAACGTGCAGAGTTTAATAGAGAACATCGTCTAAAACAGCCAGAGGGGGAGGAAAATCATTAATCACATTCGCCCTGTTAAACTATGATTGCTTCACAGGCACACATGCAACTGGGCCATACCACCTACATAAAATGAATTATTTTATTACATATTCAACTCCTCAATACTACCTATGTGTTTTCATTTTTAGTACAGCTCGACAATACGCACATGCCCATCACTTCGCTTACTTAGTAAAATAATAATAATAATAATAATAATAATAATAATAATATAGTCAAATCTCGGCATAACAAAGATCGATATAAGCTAACGAAAAATCCGCATGAAACTACTTTCTTTGGTCCTGGCTATTTTTCTATTTTACGCTGTTATACTTAGGCGTAACGAGGGGGGTTTTGGGGGTTTGAACCCCCCTCATTGATTTAAAAAGGAAAATAGTACTATTTATTTCATTATTGTGATTTTTCACCTTTTTTTAAAAATCTGCTTATAAATTACTTAATATGAGTTTAAAGCGTGGGAAGCTTAAAACTCGTTATTGAGCACCTTAATTTTTAAAATTTTCCGGGGAGAGGACCCCGGAACTCCCCTCTCCAGATGTTATAACCCCCCCATATGGTCGGCCTGGTTACGCCTATGCTGTTATATGTATAACAATCACTACAACGATGAAACTACTTTAGAAACACCATTTTACAACAATCTTTTGTAGTTTAGTTCTTATTAAAACCAGTTGCTCAGCCTCTAGATGGCGGCAGGTAGCAGATTAGTGTCTTTTCTGGCCACCAAAAGTTTTATGCAAGCCTATTTATTAATTGTAAAATTTTTTAAATTCCAAAAGAGAAAGGGCCAGTAAAGGTGGAGAATAGGGACAATAAAGGTTAAAAGGTGGAGAATAGGGCCAATAAGGGGAAATTACGTGTGCAAAAATATACAGCGAGTTAGGTTGCTACTTCAACATGCACGGCATTTGTTGTTCAAACACTAGGCCTATAACGAGCAAACAATTTTAGTTTTGCCTCAGGTATATGGCAAATTAACTTTTTCTTCACTAATCCCACTCACTACGAGTTTGAATTTTTTTGAAAATTCCTATAGGCTCAAGCTTGGGGTGTTCCACGATGTTAAACCAGTCTTAGTAGTAGTTTTTCAGTTTGTTGTGTAAAGTACCAATTTTCATATGTTGATAAATTTCATACTTCCTTTTTCCTACGAGGGATATAAATTGTGTTGTATAGTTTGTAGAATAATTCCACCTATTCCCTCGAATTTGGGTTTATAAGTGTTCCTGTTATAGCATCAGCTCAATAGCTTTGTCATTATTAAAATTATCAATATCATAAAACATTACAATTTATTTTAAACTGTCAATATTGTAAAATATTAAAATGTTGTATTCTGTGGACGATATATTTCGGCTTATACCGCCATCTCCAGGTCCTAAAAGGTTATAAAATATATTAGCTAACTATTACTAACTAAGTGTATACAGTCTTATGCTTAAAGTCTCTGACATACATTTTTCTGTTTCCCTGATGTTCTTATTCTATTCGTTGATCCATATAAATTGATTATGTGGTGTGTGCATTACATGGTGTTTTAATTTGCCAGTAGGGGAGAGTTAAAAAATGCAATTCTGGTCTTGTATGTTTCCATTGATTATTCCTTTATTTTTAAATATATAGCCTATGTGATAAGATTCTTTTGTATTTAAGTTCCTTCCTTTGTATATTGATTTTATTACTGACATATTATTTTCCATAGTGTTCAGGTCATGATTATGTTCTATTCAGTGTTTCGCTAAATTTGATTTGTTACGGCTATATTTAAAATATGTTGCATCTTCATTAAATCGCGTTTTGAATTTTCTCCCTGCCTGGCTTACATAGAATTGATTACAATCTTTACATGTCAATTTGTACACACCACTCTTGTCATATTTCTTTACATTTTCATTTGTTGTATTGTATAACTTATTATTATTATAACAAATTCGAGGGAAAGGTGGAATTATTCTACAGACTATACAACAAATAGTCTTAACTCATAAGTCAGTAAGTTTAGAAAAAAATTAGGGGGTTTTAAATTATTTAGATTTTTATTAATTATTTTCCCTTCTTTGTGTACCTGCTTCTTCAAAGATCTTGTGCATCACATAATGGAGCGGAAGAGAAGGCCTAATGGCCTTAGCTCTGATAGCTTAAATAAACAGAATATTAAATTTAATATTCCACCCGCAATCTTACTAATAAGATATATCACAGTCCCTCAACATAACAATAACCGTCATATAACAAAACAATCCCTTAGGACCCATAAAATAATTATAATGGAGGTTTGAATGTATCTAGCTGGATTATTTGCTAGAGCACTTTGGCTGAAGGACTGCTGTATGAAAGCAATGTGATCTTGGTTTTAAGCTTTGATATAAAATGATTAACCCTTTGGGAAACAAATCACAACCTTAAACTACATTATGCTACTAAACAAATAAAATTGTGATCATAAAGAAGTTGCTAACTACCCTACTTAAATACTTATTTACATAATATGCATTTGGATCTTCTAATGCTGCATGTATATCCCCTGATAGCATTAAATTAAGAACTTATATTCACCACAATAGAAGGTCAAGATCTAACTCATTTGCGCCTTTAAAATTGAATAAAAATCAAAGTAGTTATGACTAGAATCTATGACTACCTAAAATGTTATAATACAATGTAACTGATGTACTGTAAACAATTAGCTTTTAAAGCTTTAATGGGAAATAAGAGTGTAGCTAGAAATTTGAAGTTTTCATTGATTTATGAAAATAAATGGTGCAATGTAAGTTTCACAAACTTTCTCAGGGTGTGAGATCTGTTTAATTAATATTTAAGGTCGAAGAAGGTTATTTACGCCTTTCTAAAAGTTAATATCAAATATTCAGGTCTAAATAGGTTTGGGTTTTGCCGGGATTTGTAACTAAAAGTTTTAAAAGTTCTTAAAAGGACTAGTGGCTCCAGGAACAACAGGATGATTTTTTCTAATTCATTTTTTGGAATTCAAAATATTTAGATAAATTATCATATAGCAACTGAGGGTTGTAAGCTTTATAACTGTAGGTCTTTTATACCATGTTTGGTTTTGCAGAAACAAAATACAGAACTATTACTGGACAATTTTAAAGGTCTAAATTATGGTTTGAAACTAGAAAATACTCTTATTGCTGATAATCATTATTTGATAAAATTAAAAATATATTGTGAACCAATTGCTGATAATAATTTAAAATTATGTAATATTAATAATCAGAGCTGATCATTTTTTGCCTTTCATTTTTTTCATCTTGATTTCTTCCACCTAGTTCTATTTCTAAATGTAAACATACTTGTAAAATGGAATTCTGATTTCGTAATTTTGAATTTCCTACTTTAAAATTATTTGTAAAAATGTTTGACCTCTTTTTTTTAGTTTTTACGTCTATCAGTGTGTGGGTTTAATGATAGGGACCCGAGGAACCATCCCTCATATAATGGCCAATGTCTGCCAAAAGTTTAGCCTTCCTAAACACATTCTGGAAGACACTGCTTTCGCAGCATTGAAATGATCTTTGGCCATATTTCGAAACCATGCATATGGACCATATATTTAATTTATTTTGCTTGTGTTTGCTTATATGTGTGTTAAAGTGCAACATTATTATGTTACATAGTCGGGTTATTTGGTATTAAGTTTATGTTTGTTTGTTTCCTTCTATATTTCAAAGTTTGGTACTCTTTGTCATAAGTGTTACAGGACGAAATTAAAAAAAAAAAGTGTGTAAATTTGTAAATTTCTGTGGTCTCATATTTAATATACATGATATGATCATTACAGCCCCTAAACACGAGCTTCGCTCATCTGGGGGTCTTTCAAGGAAGGTCCATATGCGTGATTTTGGCTTTCAAGGAAGGTCCATATGCGTGATTTTGTGATGTGTGATTTTTTTGTTTGATTGGTTTGTATAGAATTTGAATAATTTGGCACAATGAAATGAAAGATTTCTTAAGAAGTGCGCGCTTGTTCAATGTTCAACAATGGCTGCGTTAATGACAACTAAGTGGATCTAAGCGAAAGCTTGTTAAATTCTCACGGAATAGATATAAACAGTATATTTTTAAGCGGAAAAAAAAACTTGCCATCAAAGTGTTTCCTGAAGTGAATGCGCATGTAATTTATTTATTCTTATGTTGTAGTTGGAGCGGTCGGTCCTATCATTGTTGCACCAAATGCAAAACGATGATTGGCTAGTTAATTAATTACTTTCGTCCCAGGCCAGAAAATCAGCACCTTGGATAACCTACGTTTACATGACGTTTCTACCCTGTGCATTAGGCCTAACAATGATATTCTTTCCTTTTACATTCTTACGTAGAGTAAGTAAGTACTACAAATTCTTGTCCGTGGTTTGCGTCACATCCCCGAGTGACACTTGACCCAAATATAACATTTCACTCTGACACTACTTTTATTTTTCGAGTTAAAATATTCAAAGGCAGACACAGAGACATCTTTTGGACTCGAGGGGGGTGCTCTAAATGTGCAATTATCGCTCCTTGAAACTCGGCGTCAAATTTCAGATTTGTAACAAAATTTCCTCTATCTATGGTTTCTTTGCTACTGATAGAGACAGAAATAAGAGACTGATCGCATTACAGAACTAATCCCAGGATAAAAATAAATAAATAAAACAGGGCATTAGCAATGAAGACTGTCGATAATACCGAAAAGATAGACATGCATAGGCCTACTAGCCTATTCTTGCTTCAAAGATCATGTCCATTTTTACTTTGTTTGGATGTATTCTCTCTCTCATAGGCAGTTGAAAAAGTCCCATATTGTTCCAAAGCTATTTGCACCTTTAGAGGATTGAACCCCGTCCTTATGAACCGGAGATTTGTTTGCTATTGAATTATGTAATAATAACGTTTCATTGCAGAGGGTGTGTAATTCTATAGCAAAAACAAATTCAGAATTCTGGAGTTGGAAGTTTGAATTTATCATGTAGGGAGGATCTAATATTAAGTCGGATATTAATTTTCATTAGTTTATAATTGTAATGATTTATTGAGTTACTGAAATTGGATATTCGGAGATAGTTATTAACAGTAATGAAGGGTACATTAACGTCGATAATCCGATAATGAGTATGATATATTATTAAATTTATACAGAATCCAAGCGAAGCTAGCAGAAGGGATCAACCCCTCTTGTAAGCAGATTACCATAAACCCCCTCCACCCATCTTATTCTAATATCACGGATGGTCAAGCTTGGACCTAACAGAGTTTTCCGCTATTAAATTTAATAGATTTGAAATATGGAACGGTCTATCCCTCAGCACAGTGGATAAACGAACTGAGGATTAGATTTCTATAATTATTTAAATTTTTGCCTTCTATAGCTACAAGTTATTTCTTGTAAAAGCTCATTTAATTCTAGTTTATTATGCTTATATCTATTACACATACGTATCAACAGTAGGCTAGTGTCTATACTTGATCCAAGATGAGTACGGATCAAAAGTAAACAACCGAATGTGAAAGTACAAGGCACATTTCACAAGAGTTAGTTTTTTGAGACTGTTTAATCGATTACATGCAGTAAAGTCAATTGAACTTTCTTTATTATTTTAAGCGCCGAGGGTCCCGGGTTCGATTCCTAATTCTGCCAAGTGATCTTTAGTATTTGATTTTGGTTTAATTGTGACCGATGACTTGACACCTCCTGTAGATCTGTATTCTTCTAGGACTTTGAAAACCGTACTTGAAACCACTCCCACGGAGTTTCACTTCTAAGAGGGAGAATCAAATGAAAACTGGAATTAATTTTTTTCCACTATTTTACTGCAGACAGAATGTTTGCTTGTACATTATTTTCCTATATAGTCCCCTTTCAGTTCAATGCACTTACGCCATAGGATAGGAAGTGCTTCGGAATCGCGTGAAAAAAATTATTTTGGTTGACTCTGTAGCCACTCGTGCACCGCCGATTGGACGTCTTCATCAGAATTGAACTTCTGCCCTCCAAGGTGTTCCGTTAATGGACCAAAGATATGGAAGTCTGAAGGTTTCAAAGCGAAGGAAATTGCTGAATGCAAGTGTTTTGCTTTAACATGATAACGCCCGTCCTCATGCTACTTGTGCAACCACGAAAACTACCGACGACATACGCTTCAAGTGCCTTCCGCATCCGCCATACTCGTCAGATTTGGCACCATCAGATTTCTACATCTTTGGACAATTAAACTAGTACCTTGGAGTCATTTGAAATATCGACTATATCGTTTTAATTCAGCTGTATTTATACTAATTTGAGTATCGAGGACATATTAGCAGTTCAGGTTTTGTGCTGATATCAGAAGGTCATGCCACTATTGATCTGCAACTTTTATATTGTTGATGTGTATGTGTCTAATAATTTAAATTGATATTAATTTTAATGAATTTTATACAGAGTGAAATAGTGGGGATGACTCATGGTAAGTAAAAATCGAGTTCAACATTTGCCTTTTACGACTGGGGAAATCATGAAAAGTCCCAAGTCAAATTGGCCGGCCACGGGATTTGAACTTGGAACTTCCCGTATGCGAGTGCAAGACGCTACATATCGATTATTGCTACTCATACAGTGGGAATTACTGGAAAAGAAGCACATTATTTATAATTTCAGATCGATAGAATTATGCCTTCCGGAGAAAACAGCTGTAACAAAATGATGGATGGATGTACGATGGATTTTAAGAGCATAAATAACCTAAAAGATGTACATCTATTGAACAATCGGAGCAATTATAAATTACTTATTCAGTTATTATGGCGTGTGATGCTGTAAGGAGAATATTATTTGAAAAATTCGGTCAAAGTCAGAGCTGCAATTAGTGAAGTTTTAAATTAATTTCTATGATTAACATAAAGTTAAAAACAGGATAGGTCTACATATTCCAAACATAAAATAATATCTTCACCCTGAGCCTCGAAGACTTGTACACGTACACTTTATATTCTTTCTACTATAAATTAAAATTTCGCATTCGTAATTGTATCACACATACGTTCCTACTAAGAAATCCGTCAAAGCTATGAAAATGAGTAGACAGGATTATTTAAATTAGTTTCCCGGAGGCAACATTCGCAAATATAACATTCTAATTCTGTTTATGCATGCGAATAAGAAAACATTTTTCAGAAATATCTCTGTTGAGGTGTTTCGATGGATTTCCCTGGCAGGACACAGGCTGTGCGTGATCACCGCTGTCATATAAATTATGGTTTGAGCTTTCAATTTTCGTGTCGGAGCTGTGGCCGAGAGCATTCATCCCATCTCCGGTCCTGTCATCGCTCAAGCACACCTCTCTACAATTTCCTCACTTCGCATTATTCCAGCCACACCTACTGTATTTCTGCCTTCCTGTTTTATATAAGCTAGTGGATTCAAAAACTTAGTCGTATCTCTCACTTCCGTGAAATATTTTATGTCACTTCAGGGGAATATCTTCCATTCTTCCATGGGGATGAAACATTGTCTGTAGGCCTACACTGAAGAAATTTAGTACGTACAGTGAATGCCGCTTGATGTAATCGCGGATAATGTTATCAGTCGGGTAATGTTATCACTTTTATGAAGTCTCGTTCGGATTAGTTGAAAAATGCTGTTTATTGTGATCAAAGATTCGGCTTATGCAATCACATTTTTTTTATTTTTGCGGCTTTACTTCCAAGTACTGAATATCATTCGAAATTTCGTTTTTAAGGGTTTCGTATTGTGCTGTACGGGAGGTAGTAATACTGTTCCCAGCTCACATGATGACCAGCTTGAGGGGGTGGCATTACCTAATTTTCTCTTTTAAGCAATAAAACCTGTATCCTCCACAGTCACGCTGCATCTTTTGATTATACATCTTTTGATTATACATTATATAAACAGTGTTTACATGCAGTGGTGAGAAATAAAAAGACTTGAACAGATAGGCGTGTCTAGCACAGATCAGTATAGACTTCCAAAAACACTCGTAACTCGTAACTGAGTATATAGTATTCGTTAATGGACTCCTAAAGGAAAGTAAAAACAATTAAACACTTTGTTACTGGTTGAAAAAAAATAGTGGTTTGCAGTCTATTACTGTATTACGAGTGATTCAATGATTAACAGTTACGTATTATTTTATGAATAAATATATGGATAAATAACCTTTATTAAATTCCTTCGGCTATTGTTATCAATCGGTTAATATTATCAGATTAACTGCGTCCCGAAGTGGTCACAATAAGCGGCGTGCACTGTAGTCGAAATATCGCAAAGCAGAAACATGTTAGGTCTACATATTGACGAGGAAATATGCTCTACGAAATTAGTCGTTCCCGATGCATAATATTATGTTCCCATATTTGTGTCAGATCGCCTGCATGTTTATGATTAGCGATGCCGACTAAGGATCCGCAGGTCTGGGTTCAATCCCCGTACCTCCTCTTATTTTTTTCTAAGGTAGGGAGGTCTGGAACGTGCTATACTCAGCCTGGTGACACCAACTGAGGAGCTACTTCATAAGGAATTAGCTGATCCGGTCTTGAAAACAATTAATAACGGCCGTGGAAGTCAGCTTGCTGACCACATGCTCCCTAAGTTTACCATCTGCCTAGGGTAGATGTCGCAGCGGTCGGATGGTCGGCCCGGTCCCCAGAGGGATGTAGCGTCACGGAATGTGAGATATAATGAACATACGTTTGTATGTTGTTTCAAATGCAGGCTATATGAGCATTTTCCTTTTCATTGAAAGAAGTAATTTAAAATCTTTAAAGCCGCTTTTAACATCTGGGTAGGCTATAGCTCGTGTTACTAATTGGATAGGATTGGATAAGAAATAGTAAATGTTGGATTTTGTAGTAGACTGGCTGTTGTATTGAGACAGACAAGAATTATTCGATATACGTTTTGTTCTTAAAATAGGTTGGGTAGACACAACTCTATGTCCTGCTTTATGACCTACTCAGTTTTATATAACGGAAGGGAACTTAATGCACAATCCTACGATTTCGACTTGACCTTTGTGATCCTTAGAAGGAGTTAGGGATTTTGTGATAGGAGGATACGCTATTAACACCATCAAATATGCGGACGACCTGGTGATTCTGGCAAAGAAACAAGAAATATTGCAAGGAATGATTGACAGACTGGTGGAAACAGGAAGAAAGTATGGAATGGAAATCAACATAGGTAAATCGAAGGTGATGAGGATATCGAAGAGAGAAGAGCCGCTTCAAATTATCATGGGAAATCAAGAATTAGAGAACGTGAACCAGTTCAAATACTTAGGAAGTGTACTGACGAAAGATGCCTATTGCACCAAGGAGATAAGATCAAGAATTGCCATGGCCAAGAAAGCATTTATGAAGAAGAGAACTCTGCTAACTAGTAGTCTGAACCTAGAGTTACGTAAAAACCTGGTGAAGTGTTATATTTGGAGTATTGCTTTGTATGGATCAGAGACATGGACTTTGAGGAAATTAGAGAAGAAATATTTAGAAAGTTTTGAAATGTGGTGCTGGAGACAGATAGAAAATATAAAGTGGATGGAGATGATGACAAACGAAGAGGTTCTGAGTAGAGTGGGTGAGAAGAAGTCAATCATACACACAATTCGTCAGAGGAAAGCAAACTGGGTTGGGAACATTCTCAGAAGGAACTGCTTATTACATGATGTCGTAGAAGGAAGACTGGAGGGTACAACTAGACTTGGAAGAAGAAGAATTCAGCTGTTGGACGATTTAAGGGAAAAGCGGAAATATTGGATGCTGAAGGAGGAAGCAGAGGATAGACAGTTTTGGAAAACAAAATTCGCGTACCAAGTTTGAAAACCTGCCGGAAGGCAGAATACTTACTACTACTACTACTTTGTGATGTGAGCCAATCTCAAAATCCTCTTTTAGGGTATAAAACCCCGAAGAAACTCACATCAGTTTTCTTTTTTCCTTCGATTCTTTCATTCCTAAGGGGAAAAGTTACTTAGGCCTGTATGGGCCTACGCATACTTTTATAGCGTTACGCAATAATTAGATTAGATTCATCAAGCAAACTAAGATAACTGACCTCGGTAATCAGCTCTTAGTAAGTTCTCGTCGTTCTCATCTTTTGCGAAAGATGGTAACTGAAGGCATGTGGTCAATTCGAAGTTTTTTTATTTTTTGCCGTTTTAACCTGAATCCAACGTTAACATAGCAAATGAACACAATTTATTATAATATTAAAATTAACACGAACATCGGAACAAAATTGATTTTAATTTTTATACAGGTGTTTATTGCGCAGTTTAATTTGCTGCTCTCAAGTTTTCAAAATTGTTTCGTGTTCGAGATTAATCGGTATCATACCACTGTTATATTATGCATTTTATAATATGGTCGAACCAAAATATATTTAAATATAATTTGCTTCCTTTTAAAATGAGAGAAAATATTTCAACTGATCGACAAGAAAAGCATCCAACACGCATAAGGAGCTTCCCAGGAAAGTACAAAGGAAGCTAGAACCAAGAGAAGAAAATGCGAGAGGATGAAAGAGGCAAAGGATGAAATGCTAAGCAATAACTGTTATAATACAATTATTATATGATCCTGGAATGCATTGGTGTAAGTAAAAAAAAACTGTTAAATTTTTAAACGTAAATATCTCAAAACTAAATTTTAATATACAATTGCATATTTATATCAGAATGTATTAGAGCTAGAGCTGGAAACTCCTTTAACATATGGTATTGAAGAACAGGATGCATATAGGCTATAACTCGATCGGTAAGACCTGAGCCAAACACGCGCAGATAGCCTATCGTCCGCTGGTGGCAATGGAGTAAGAACAGAAGAGAATGCATATACCGTACTATTCATTCCAAACTATTGAAAACCAAAATAAAATCAGGTAAACTAATATAACAAAGTGTCAGTATGTTTTTGTTGAATCAATTATAATATTGCAATTATGATATGCAGAAAATAATTTTTTCTAATCAGATTAAAATCGACCAGCGTCAGCAGAACTACAGATTTGTGATACCTTGACAATCGCACACTCACATAAAAATTAAAAAAATAAATAAATAAATCCATGTCAAATCGGCCGGCTCCGGGATTTGATCCGGGGACCTCCAGAATACGAGTCCAAGGCGTTACCATTTGGCCAACTCAGTCAGTTTGACGGTGTCATTTGATAAGCATAAGTGAAGGATTAGTGTTAACTGTCAAATTATACCGGTAGACAAAAATTAAAAAAACATGTAACCTTTAATTAGTCGTTACTCTGGTACCGGTCAACCGATTAGGTCCAAAACTAATAGGCTTCTTTGCCATGGACGTTATAAATGTTTATACCAAGTTTCATGAAAATCCGATAAAATATATTTGAGTTATGGGGCCTTTTGTTATATAATACCATAAAAATGCACTAAATTGGGCATTATTCCGGTACCGGCCAACCGAATTGGTCCAATATCAACAGACGTCTTCCCATTGACATAAATGTGTATACCAAGTTTCATGAATATCTGATAAAGCGTCTTTGAGTTATGGCGCTTTTAAATAAAAACACTAAATTGGGTTTGACGCCGGTACCGGTGAACCGATTTGGTTAAATAAAAATAGGGTTCTTCCCGTGGACATTATAAATGCGTATACCAAGTTTCATGAAAATCCGACAAAGCGTATTTGAGTTATGGCGCGTACAGACACACGGACAGACAGACAGACGGACAGACATTTCTCGTCCCCCACACACAATCTCATAAAGTACCATACTGGCACTTAATAAAGTGAATAAAATATTTGTTTTTTTAGTTATGAAATATTATTTAAGTAATAGTATGTAACTTACAGAATATCGCTGTTGGGTCTTCACTATTGAATGCTGTGAGGCTAACTAAGATGTTTTTACACGATCTGTACATATGAACTAGGAAAGAAAAATTACGTGCTATGAAGGTCAGGCAGGTCTAGAATACGTCATCGTAGACCACCGCGCAGCCGTTTGTTTGGCTCAGGTCTTAACGATCGAGTTATACCATATTAATTTGGCTATAATATTTAGGGGTAGGCCTACTTTATGTTGTAAATTTTACTGTTTGTTTGTGTGACGGATTTTATATATATTTTTAACTGACCAAATGACAGTGGTCTCATAGTTATGCCACATGAATTAGGTAAGTATATGGAGGATATACATAGAAAGTTTTAAGTTTCTGTTTTAAATAGTTTCATAGATCCGGGTACATAACCTTTCCCATCCTTTTTATATGTTTTTCTTAAATCTTTAAAATTTCAACTAATGAAACCACTATCTTAAACAAAAATGCAATATAAATCTGAAAACATCCATAACAACATGTAACATTTTAATCAATACCTTTTATAGTGTTTTACTATAGCCACTTGAAGTAAACTGTCCAGAAACAGAATAGCCAGATTATAATGAAGACTCAAAGTTTTTCACCTGTGGAAGACAACGCTTGACGATGAAGCTTGAAGAGTTCAGAGAACGTTATTAAATCGTCAATTTCTTCTGACCACGGAAAACATTAAATCGTTGTGCCATCTACCACATCTTTTTGTGTGGATGGGGAGAGAGATAGGAAATTCACGCTTCGCTTCACCGGTTTTCCTTCTATCGCAGCTGGACAAGTCTTCGGAAAGTTATTTCAGTCGTGTTGAAAATATATTCTTTATTTTTTTTATTAAATTCTTTATAGATGTCAGAGATTTCAGCCAAACTGAAGGTTTAGTGAGTACATACTTAGGCATATGTATGCGTATTTAACCAGTAAATAGATTTTCTTCTTTAAGCTAGGTTAGAGATGCAGTGAAAATAGAACAAAGAAGTGTTTTTGGTATAATAGTAAAACAGATTTTAGTGGCAGAATGCTCGCTATAATTGGTATAAATTAAATGATTTTTTACGTTAGTGCTTGTTACTGATATAAGAAAGTGTCAGAATGCTTTTGTTTAATCAGTTATAATTGCAATTATGATATGCCGAAAATAATTTTAAAAAGTTGATTTCCCGGTTAAGCTCCAGATTGATTTATTAAGCAGGGCTTACGGAAGAACAAATGTCTAGTTAAAAAAGAACCAGATTAAAATCGTCCAGCATCAGCAGAACTATGCAGGTTTGTGATATCTTGACAATCGCACACTTAAATAATTTTTTTTTTTTTAAATGGCAAAATAGCCGGCTATGCGATTTGAGCCAGGGACCTCCAGAATGCGAGTCCAAGACGTTACCATCTCGGCCACCTCGACATTTTGAAGTTCTTGTTTGATAAGCTTATGTGAAGGAATAGTGTTATTTCTTCCATTTTAGCATGGATGTTACTTGACATCATTAAAACGACGTATGTTTAAGGATTTTTATATATATTTTTCGTTTATTCCATTTTAATGGTTCCGTTTCACATAATGTTCAGCCTTTTTCAACAATTCCAGTGGAACGGTTTTCCAATAAAAGCAATGTCTTCACAATTATTGACATTGGCTAAACCTTAAAAGCCTGCGATGAAGAGTAGATTTGCTTTATTTTTTTCTTTCTTTGATGCGAGGTCTACTGTTCACAGAACAACTAGTAATATTTTTAGTATCATTTACTTTCACAAAAGATAATCCTCAGTGTGCATTTTACTGTAGGAAGCAGTTTTTTTACATACACCAAGAAAAATTATTAGGTCTGCTGTATTGTTCTTAATACAAGATATACAACACTACGTTCTCCATGATAATTTTACTTCACTTAACATGCATTAAGACTTAGGTTGCCTTAAATGAACAAACTGCAATTTGAGTAAAGTTATTGACCCGGAGAATATGTGCCAGAAAGAATACAATTACTTATTCCTTGCATCATCACATTTCCCAGAAGTTATAATTATCGCATCTTCTCTGCGTTAACAGCTGGAACTAAGACGTTCCATCCAGTGTATGTTTTTATAACATTGTTCAGATTACGCCATTATTCTACTCTGTTTCTATTTTGACATTCATCCGGGAAGAAAACTTGCATATGAATGAATTAATCTTAAACCTTCGTATTCCTTCTGTTATATGTCAGTTTTTCTCATCCAGTGCTCAATGAGCTCATAGATTATAATTTGTTGTGCATGTTAACTTATAGGCGATATAGCATGCAGGTATAGATCAGATCAAGGTCCATTCTTACAAGATCAGAGTCCTATACACAACTAACACAATAAGCTATTATTAATTACTTTATACGTTATATTTCTTAACCTCAAACGAAAGAACACCTTTACATAGGCCTCAGTTTGAAATTGCTTTAAACCAAACTCATTGGCGCTACACCCATTTTGGGTCTTAGCATACCATCAGTCTACTGCGTCATCCACCAAAAGACAGATGGCAAGATTGGGGCATGTGGTCAGCATGAAGTCTCCTACGACTATTATTGCTGGCTTTCATGATCGGAGCAGCTACTTC
Source organism: Ectobius pallidus (assembly GCA_964059195.1). Taxonomy (NCBI): domain Eukaryota; kingdom Metazoa; phylum Arthropoda; class Insecta; order Blattodea; family Ectobiidae; genus Ectobius; species Ectobius pallidus. The sequence continues at coordinate 80,574,393 of CAXKWD010000006.1, forward strand.
TTTATCAAATATCTCCTAAGTTGGTGCCACGAGGCTGAGTGTACCACGATTCAGATCTCCCTACCTCATAAAAATCTGAGGAACTACCTGGATCGAACGTATAGATCTACCTGCGGTCTAGTAGGCAGCAACAGCAACCACTAGATCGGTGTCTATGATAACTGCTATGAGAACAGGAATGAAATTATTTGCATGCATAAGTACTAATCTATGTTGTAACATCAGCTTTGGACATATAGTTGGCGAAAATGTGAATCATTTATCTATCATATCTACAACAGACCATTCAAGTAATAAAAACAAAAAAACTAGCAACATCCAATGCCGAATTTTCTCGCGCAGAAGGATTACTAGGGCCCGGATTTTTAGGCTTTATAACAACAATAACTTTATAACAAGTATTTTTGCCATGTATTTTTGTGGAATAGCCCTTTTTAAACTTTAAACAAACAATTTTAGCCGTCTTAATAAAACATGCAATGAACACTAATATTAAAACCAAAACTCGTATTTTAATTTTGACACAGTTATTCTAGTGTTTTTTTTTTTTTTTTTACAAAACAAACATGGAACTATTCTATATACCGGCACTCGAAAAATAGCATAAACAATTAAGATATTTACCCTTTATTGACACAATTATTCAATACACCACTCAATTCACTTCCGATCTACAAAAATAAGTAGACTCGAGTGTCACGAATTTGTTCTTTAGTATACTTCTCTGTCGTTGGTCGCAACTTGTTATTTTAAAGTTGAAACGACAATGGATTAGTTACACATTTTGAAGTATTGCAGAAGGCTCAAGTGTCATTTCCTGCGACGGCGAAGTGGCACATTTTCGAGTTACAATGACAAGCGACAATGCGACGTATACATTGTTAATTTCAATGCGTTGTATAAATTTATTTTTATAATGTCTTTTCTTAAAATGCACCAATTCACATATTTATTTTCCTTTGCATTAATTTGAAAATGTATTTAAAAATAGTTCATCTCTGCAAAAGTCCTCTTTAGCCCCCATTTTTTCAGAAAAAGTCCTCCTTAGCCCCTTTTAGGCCCTTCAGTCCGATTTATCCCTTTTTAGGTTCTATAAGATTCATATATTCGGAAGCTAGGGGCATGAAACGGAAAAGTATCCTACGTTAAAAAGTTCTAATTAGGAAGCTGGGGGAAAAATAGGTTAAATCCTTCAAATCTAGGCCCTAACGATAACATCTTGTGCATAATTTACTATCAAGAATAAAATTCGTGAAAATATTGTGGGGAGTTTACCGTACAGTTAGGCTATATGAGTTTAAATTTTTTCGGCGGAATTTTCTTTCCCGACGTTCATTTTTTACAGCTCCATTCTGTTAGGCCTACTGAAGCAATTAACTAAATTATTAAATAATAGCCCGAACAACTGAATCCATATAATAGAGGAATCCACAGTGCGTAGAGATCTAAAGTTTTTAAAATAGATGGACTGAAGGGGATCCGAATACACCTCGAAGCTCTCTTTCGTGAGTCCTGACCGAAAAATTATCAGAATACCTGACTTTTAGCACCATCGACACACTATATTTTGCTAATGCTTTTCAATTGTGAAGTTAATAATAAGTGCCTTGCTCTTTTGCCATATCGACTGGGAAAGAAGAGCATCGTGGAAATATAGCAATCATCATTACCAATAAAGTTGTAGGACTCGATCTTCGGACCCAATTCTTCCCCATGTCAACTGTAGCCTACGTGTTCAAGAATTGGAAATGCAAACAATCCATACAACTTTGCTCCAGATGTTAATGTAGTTTCATCCAGAAGATCTGTAAGGGAAAAAAATATTAAAAAATAATATCCGATCTTTTGTATTGGTTTACTATATATTTTTCTACCAACCAGGTACGCTAAACATTGAAAGTTATAATATCATGAAAATTAAAATTAAGTAATTCTTGCAATTTTTTTAAAAACTATGTCAGTGTTAATAAATTTCTTTCTTTCTTTCTTTCTTTACCGTAGTTTCACCTCTCCCTTTTAGGATTTAAGCGACCCAAGCCGCCCGGGCCTTACAGGGCCGCGACCTGTCGGGAGAGGGATTATCTTTGGATCACATACATACTTTTTTGACCAGACAAGGACATGGAGGGCCTCCCCGGATGAGTGATCAGCCCAATGCCGGGGCCACCTCCGAGACAACACGAACACATAGGACGAGACACACCATTCACACACACATTCAATCCAAACAAGGCGAGGATGGGGTGAAGATGATAATGACGGCCAGATGATATCTGGGGACCACAAGGGCCTAAAGTTACCCGACATTTGTCTCAAAGGTGAGGAAAAACCCCAGAAAAAACCTCACCTAGGTAACTTGTCCCGACCAGGAATCGAACCCGGGCCCGCTGCGTGAGAGGATTGAACGCATCCCCTGAGCCACAGCGGTGGACGTGTTAATAAATTAATAGCCCATAATGTTTTAATTATTTTGTTGTTAATAGATTCCACACATAAAAAGTCAATACATCAATTCCATTTCCATTCTCTCAGTTTTGCCTCCCCTGCGGGAGGGACGTTTATTAGGCCCACGTCACTCGGGCCTTATGGGACCGCGATCTGTCCGAAGAGGAACTATCTGTGGATCTCAGACATTCTTTTTTTGACCAGAAGACATGGAGGTTTCCCCGGATGAGTGGCCTTAAAGAAATAAATGAATAAAATACATTGTCCTTACACTTCTAAATATGAGGCTAAAGTGTTTCTACAGTCAAAGAAAATGTTTCCACCAATAAAGCATTTTCACCAAAATATTACTTATGTCTTTTCACAAATAAGCTAATAATTGCATTTATTCTACTGTATAGTTATTCTGTGTAAATTTAAATTTCGATACTGTAACAAAAATTCAAATAGTTAGTATTATGTCCATATTGAAATATATTTATTGAGTGAAAACAAATAGTCCTAAATACAGAATTTTATCCTTTGAACATTATCTCTCTTCATATATAAGTTATATATATAAAATATTGTCATGGATATGTCAGATGTAACAGCTAAAAATCGCAGTTAAATGACAGTATGTTATGTCATCTGACAAAATCCTGTAATAAATAGAAATCCTAATACCAAACTAACATGGCATTCCTTGGTTTGAAAATAGCCTCCCTATACAAAAGCGAACCAATCGTACACAAAACTTTTCCCCGTCTATTCTCAAATCACACACGAGAATTCCAAATGTTTTAATTTGCCTTCTCACTCTGCACATTTGTATGGAAGCAGATATTTATATCTAATTTTCTCTGTCTTTTTGTATCCTCCTTTTTTGAACCCTTATCTTGGCGAGACAGTTACGCCTACAGTGCAAATGCAGATACTCCAATGGTAATAGTGATATAGTTCTGACAATGGTGATCATGATGTTCAGGTATTATTCCGTTTAGCAAAGCTAAACATGTGGTCTAAAGCTGACGTTTCCTGAACGCAATACAGTGCAAGGTCTTTGTAATCAAACCTCGCTCCTCTTTTAGGTCACAGAGAACTTTACAATATTAAGAGATTTAGGTATAAAATCAGTGAACACAACATGGAATAGATTAATCTACTTACAAATAACTTACAGAGATAAAATATGATGAAAAAAATGTGATAATTTGTACTTATTACAAAAAATCCCTTAAACCCAACTGCAGACAACTACAGTGTATTTTCATATTTATTTCTGTTTCTATCTTTCTTTCTTTAGTTTTCTCTCTCTTTCTGTAGTTCTCTCTTTCTTCAGTTCCCTCTTTCTTTCTTTCTTTCTTTCTTTCTTTCTTTCTTCAGTTCCCTCTTTCTTTTTTCTTTTTTAGCTCCCCTTTCTGGGACTTTCAAGCCAACACCCTATTTCCGCTTTCCTCCGTTGATTTTAGATAATTAACATCCATTAATTCGGGTGGCTCCAGCTAGTAAATTTCAGAGAATCCCTTAATAAAATTACGACGGCTTCATTCGTGGACTATTTTGTGTAATGATGTTCATGAGACATAAAATAATATAAACTATCATAATATTAACAGCTATTTATGTTTCCAGTACGCAAAATAAGGCTTTAGCGGACGAATCCAGTATTGCGGCCGAGGCGTAAGAGTAAGGGCGGAATTCTGAAACAAGCCTTCAACTCCTCCTGAAACCTTCCTTAGTAAAGGAGGGTAAAAAGAACGCACCTTCTTCAAATGCAAAATCAAATTCTCGGTTCTTTCTTATAGCGTCCTTAATGAAGGACAGCTTATAAAGCCTCCTTCAGTTGCCATGGACAGTTGGCGTTTGCATGGAAGACAAATGTTCCCATATGTTCGATTATACATTAAGTGCTGTTGTATAATGACTATTTATTTTATGAAAATTGATGACAATTAAATTACAGGAATGAAGTTTACTTCATTTTATGTCAGATTAGTAATTCCTGACCTCTTAATAAATAACAACATGAAGCTCTGAGAATATGCATAGGTTGGTAGTAACTAGCATCTTTATTCCGTTGTACGGGACTGCAGCGAGGCACACTTCTGAATTTATCACTCGAATATTCAGCGTATTATGGTACCAATGAATGAAATAATACAATAATGTAACATAAGAAAACTAGCAGGGCTCCGAAGTAAAGTCCAACGTCGAAATACGGTAAGTGTTTTTTCTATTCTATGAGCCACTGATGCGATAGCCTTCTTTCCTCCCCGCATGGACGATTCAAATTCACAGTGTGTCTAGTAATGGAGAGGTCTCACGGTCAAATCCACCCCAAAGCGACTTTTTTTTTTATTTATGTGAAATTGTGCACATTCCATTCTTGTGTTCTATTTTATCAATGTGCTTGAATAAGTATTATATTCTTCTTACAAAAAAAAAAAAAAACTGGGAATTCATCGTCTTTCATTGACTTGTGCATTTTCTTACATTAACCTGTAACATCAGGCCTAAAGAATGGTAACATAAGCATATAAATGTTATTTCATGAACAGAAACTTGCTTTAAAGTTAAAAGTGCATAGGCCTATAGGACTACTCAGAACAAAACTGCGTACCGCTTGGTGGAACTATCCTCTTTTTATTGTCATACTGTACTATTTTATTGAGAACATTAAGACTATGTAGTCTATGATATAAAAAATGTGTCTAGCATTTTTATAATATTGCAGCTGCTTCTATTACCGGTACTCTTCATTAATATTGTTATTATTATTAGTAATAATAATAATAATAATAATAATAATAATAATAATAATAATAATAATAATAATAATAATAATAATAATAATTTATTTGCTGTCAATTGACTTGATACAAGTTTCTGACATTGTCAAGCTTACAGACTAAGAGCTAATATTATACAACCTAATATTGCTACAACCTAGATCTAAGGATAAAAGTGTGTGATTGATCAAAATATAATAATGTATATGTGCTAATCGGTTATTACAATTCGTCTAAAGATTATAAACATTTTTCTATTAAGTATTTCTTCAGAAGTGTTTTGAAATTTTTCTTGTCAGTATTCTTAATTTCTACAGGTAGCTTGTTGTATAGTATAGTTCCAATTACACTTACGTCCTTAAATATAATTCGCTTTTTGCATGTATATCTATGACAATATAAGCTACTTCTTGTGCTATAATTATGAATGTCACTAATTTTTGTTAGATTTCTAACTACTATTTCTAGTACTATTATTATATTTTTATTATAGGCCTATTATTATATTTGTGTTATATTATTATATTTATATTAAAGGCCCATTATTATATTTGTATTATATTATATTTTTATTGTATTATTATTTTTATTATATTATGATATTTATATTGCATTATTATTAGACTACTACTACTATAATTATTCTTAATGGTATTGTCATTGTTAGGTCTATTGCTATTATTTCTGTATTTATTATCATTATTATTATATTATTATGTTCCTCTTTGTTTTGTCATAAGTATTGAGATCAAACATACGTGCAATTAAACAGTTGTAGGCTTAATAGTTGGCTTTCAAAATATATATTTGTATTCTTTAAGGTTAATTAGACAGTACTCCTTTCCTTTGTTATATGGATATGTAAGAGTTATGTTCATGGGCCTAATTTATGTATTTTGTATCCACGCTTCAATGTCATTTATCGTGACATTGATCACTTTATACTATATCCAATCTTAATTTTTTTAATAAATAGACAATATTGAACTACCGTACATACAGTACGCTATTCTTTTCCAAAAATAGTTATTTATGGAGCTTATTTAATAGATATTCTGCTCACAATGGACTGTTATTTTGAAATTCACGGTTTTTTTGCCCATAATAATGAGTTTAATTTGTTTGTGTCGTATCTATGTAGTCATATTTTTAATTAATACGTCTAGATAATGTAATAATTATTTCGTAGCATTATCGTTAACCTACGTTGCTGTAGTACAATCTGAAATTTGACATAAGTTGCATAAACTCAATAAATTCACCATCTCATATCACAGAAGTGAGAAAACTGACGTCTGAAAACTATACAGGATGGAAAAAGGAGACCACTCGGCTTCCTTCAGTATTTAAGATAAGGAAACTCTCTTACTTCCTCCTTTAAACTAACAGGGAGGTTCGAGAATAAGAAAAGGTGCTTCTTAAGGGACATCACAGGCCCCCTTTCACCTTTAAGGAGCCATCCTTCCTAAAGCGAAACAAGGAAGGTTCCAGAGTACGAATGGCTATGTAAGGAGGATTGAAGGCCCATTTTAAGTGAAGGAGCTTGAACGGAGGATTCCAGAATTCCGCCCTTAGTTCTGCAATGTTACTACTCAGTTTTTCATTCATTCTTAATGATTCTGCGTAAAGAAAGCAAAGATAATGGCGATTGTATAGGCAGTGCATGTTTATAAACTTCACTTACTGTGGATTGTTTCTTTTCCTTAAAAAGCTTTTAAAGACATCGTTAAGATAGTAGAGTTGGTTAATTATACTATATATATTTACATCAATTGAAATTACGCGTCATTTTTATCATTTTCTGCTCCGAAACTTATTATGCCTTGTTAAAAAAAGAAAAAAAAGCATCTTAACTCGTTCCTTTAACTATCACTAGGGGACTAAGCGATGGCTTCGTATTGCAAAGTTCCTCCGTTCGCGTCCACCTCTTGATCTCTAGTCATAAAAAAAAAACATAAAAAGTTATTATTATGGAATTCATTTCTTAAATTCAAGATTTCTAAATGACAAGGTTTACTATGCTTATTAATAGACAATGAACAAAAAGTCCTTAACATATAAAATTGAATTTACAATGGGAGACACTGTAGAGACATCTCTGAGCCACACTTGGAAATGCGTTCACTAGGGTTACCATGGCAACTTTACCGGCCTAGTACGGTAAAGTGCTACTTTCCGGCGTGTTAATAGTCCGAGAAACAGCCACTTTGCAGAGCATATACTAAAAACCTTTAATAATAATTCTTGTAAAATACCTGAATCTTGCACACCTTAATTAAAATGCTTTGTGGTTTAAAAAAGGATAATTCTTTATCCTGTAAGGCTATTTATCGCTTTTAATTCTTCATTAAGACATTATAATTAACTCTAACTAAAATAGTGTTCAAATTTAGCCCTACACACGCCTGAAACTGTATAATATTGTTTTTGTGATACTTATTATTGAAGTGGCGACAAACATTGATAAAACGCAAAGGAAAATAACAATTACCTGTTCCATGTTATCTCACAGGGTATTCCTGTGTGGTTTGTGTCGTTGGGTCCATATTACCTGTTTGCAACCCTTCCGGCCGTTTTATAAACACAGTGACAAGCAATTATTGTGTGTTTCACGCTTTTTATGTTTTTTTTTCTTTCTTTTTACCACCATTGCCCGAGCCTCACATCAGTTGGATTTCACATGAAAGAGAGAACTCACTGCCACCGTCCTCCAATAAACCAGTCCCCATGTTTGAGCTACGGCCATATTAATATTAGATAAAGGTAGAGTTGTAGAGGGCGTTAGATGTATACTGGGAAGGGCATGTAGAGAATAGGGTTGGGGAGAAAAAGAGTAGGGGTAATTGAAAAGCAATCCAATTACATGGAAAATAAATAGACAGGGTGGAATATAAAATGCTAGCTTTGCGACAATGTTGCATTTTTTATAACGTTTTCTCTGCTTTTTCTTCTTCCCCTTTGTATGTATGATGTACTTAGAGTAGTGTATATTTCTGAAAGGAATTGTCGATTGTAATACCAGAGAGGGGTTACAACGTGCATTTTTGAACATAAGTAGAGAATTGAAATGCATGGGGAAGAAAAATTGCAGCCATAATTTATTCAGAACACGGACTGTGGGGCGAGAAAATAATAACAACGATGGAATCATCCTTGAACGAATTAATGATGTGCGAGTAGACAGAAATTGACACATAAGCATTTTAAATATTAAAACTTTACTTATACGTGTTATTGCCATCGATTATTCTAAAGTTTGTTGATTGGTTCAGACGTTTGTGTCCTGCTTCTTAGGCCTCGAACGGTCGCCGGTGTGGTGGAATTTTTATTCACGGGAATTCTTTTACTACACTTGTAAATCTTTAGATATGGGGCTTTCGCATTTTTCCTAGTAAGACTGTAGTAGATGTTAAAATCGTTATTCAAAATACACAACCTTCTGCCCTTAACTTATCTTATATGGGTCCAGTTCACATCTCAGTATTCATAGATAAAATGAAACACATAATAAAATATTGTTCACAGGCTTAAAATAATTAATTTGATAATGAAGCTGATGTGATTTCCGTGTTTTTCTAAGAGGAGCCCAAACGCTTTCGTAAACAGACCCGCGTTTTATAAATGCCTTTTTAGGTTCTTTGCATAATTTACTGTTGAGTTATCTTGTTAGAAAATATATGGGAATCAATCTGAAGAGTACCTTTTTTTTTATTTAAGAAAAAACATGTACTTTTATATTAAAATGCATTTAAGTATCAATTAAGAATAATAACTCAAACACACACAAATGAATAATAGAAAACAGGGTTGGAATGTTTAAAACAAAACGTTTAAAACAAGTGTTTAAAACATGTTTAATACAAGTGCTTGTGTTTTTTTAAGTTTGTTTAAAACGTTTTAAACAATCTGTTTTAAACATTTTTTTTAGCATATGTTTAAATCATTTTTAATTGCGTGTTATATTTAATTATGAAGACAATTTACATTTTGTCAAGTCAGTGACACCCTGTTAGTGTTGTAAACAGAAAACAAAAAAACTAGGGGCAGAATACCAGAAAATCATGTGAGGTGGTGTCTTTTGTATCCTTTTCCTCCAGACTTCTCTATCCTCTGTCGCCAGCTTCCAGTTTCTGATTTCGAGTAATTGATTTGAATTTTTACTGACTGCATCCTACCATCTATTTTGTGGTCTTCCTTTTTAAAGAAAGAGATTATTAATATTAAATATTGAATGTGTCAATTTGGCAACACTGTAGTAGGATATCCCTTGTAAGTTTGATAATGTAAGGCGGCTAAGGCCACGTAAAGCATGGTGAAAGTCAATCATCAGTTGAGCAGTAAAGGCAGTAATTAAACAGTAGTTTGTATTATTTTTTATTAATCATGAACTATTAAATCATAAACAAATACTACTGATAAAAATGTATTTTCAAATACTATTAAGTCTACGACTCGTAAATTTTGAACATCTTAGCACAGGGTGTCATTGGATTGACAAAATGTAAATTGTCTGCATAATTAAATTTAACACCCAATTAAAAAGTGTTATAAACATATGCTAAAAAATGTTTAAAACAAATTGTTTAAAATGTTTTAAACATTTCAACTGTGTGTGTGTATATATATATATATATATATATATATATATATATATGTATATAATAGGCCCTATACATTAAAATGGTTGATTTAAACAAAATGAACGGTTTAAACATTTTTTTAAACAAACAACATTGTTGTAAACATAAAAAACTAAAAAAAACACGTTTAAAACAACCGACATTGTTGTTCACTTATAAAACGTTTTAAACAAAATAAACATGTTTTAAACAAAAAAAAACGTTTTTTTTTTGTTCTTTTTAAAAAAACATGTTTTTTTCCAACCCTGATAGAAAATTAAAGTAACATATCGATTTCAGAGTGATCAAGCTTCTTCTGGGTTTTGCGTGGTAAACATAATCTATTCACAGATATTTAGAAGGGAAAAACTCAAAAATTATGTTTCTCCAGGAAAATATCGTTAATTTCAAAAAGCCGAAATTTTGATATAGTAATTCCTTAAATAGGCCTATGGTAAGTGCACATTTACGAATGGAAAATTTGAAGGCCTGTAGGAAAGACAGGATTTTTAAGAGTTGATTGAGAATGAGTTCATGAGATAACAATTTCAGAAAATGGCCTATGGGAATTTAACAGCAACAGTTTAATGTGTTATAATAATTTATAATGGATTGATTTCTAAAAGAATAAATACAGAAGAAGAATTCAGTAAACGGTGATTTGACTCAGATCTGACACAGGAAGGACGATCGTAGCTAAGATGAATAGGGCGAGAGGAAATTGGAAGAATACATTAACATTACAAAGAATGGGAGTCAGATAATAAAACTGAAGAATCGACATCACTTGAACAATGAATTAAAGGGAAACAGGAAGATCAACCAAATCAAAATGTCAGGCATTTATTTCTATGTAAATTGGTACAAATAAAGGCTCTTAAGATAGGTAATCTGTCATGGAGTTCAAGAGTTAGTACTATTCCCAATCACAATCAGGCAAGTTAAACATAATTGGAAGAAATACTCGTAGATCAGTCGGACTTTCTGAGATGCTCATCAGGATACAAGGGCACTTGTAATATCCCATTACATTACGTCAGAAACTAAGAATTTTAAATCCATAATAAACCTAGAAAAAGTTTCCAATGCTGTAGAAGTATTGAAAAGAGGTTGGAGATCAAATGATTAGAAGGAATAATAAAACTGTGGCTCCTGATAAAATTAATAGTAAACACATTTTAACTGTGGAAATGGTGGTTAGCTGGAAGATATCAGCAGCCTATATCATTATGCCAAATTTGAAAAATATTATTTCAAATATATTTTACCGTAATAATAAAACTGAAAACGAAGATGTTCGCGAAATGTTCTTTCATGTTAACATAAGTTAGTCTCATCTTACATTACAGGCTATGTCATATTCTAAATATTTTCTTCAATGTGATTATCATTAAGCATGACTTTTTTTTAGCAAAATTATACATTGCTCTAGTTTACGAGGCCTGGATGGCGCATAACGTTGCCACCTGTCCCGAATTTGGCGGGACATCCCGCATTTTAAGAACATTTTCTGCGTCCCGAATTATGCCTAAGAGGGACGCATTATATATATTTTTTATTATTTTGCTAGCCTTTCCTTTTCTAATGATAGTGTTACTGTTACACAGCCTATTCAGTTTTGGCTTTGTAACGAATGTATACCATCTTTCTCTAATTAATAAATTGTTCCATGTACAAATTTAGGTATGAAGATCGGCGATATGCATATATTCGATAGGTGTCCCTCCTTAGCCTTACCAAAAGGTGGCAACCCTAAATTGGCGCAGTCAGTATGGCGCTGGCTTCCTGTGCCCAAAAGTTGCGGATTTTAACCCAGCCCTGGTCTATGATATTTATGAGAAGTAGCAGGACACCTCCGTCGTTAAATAACCACAAAACCAACCGACTTCATCGACGGTCGACTATTTAGGTTGATTTGAAGGTGCATTCCCTGTTAAATGCATAAACTTCGACGAGAATGAATGTATGTAAGTAGTTATATGCCACTTTTAAAGCCCGGTAGGGGAAATGGGGTGGGGGTAATGACGTCATAGTGGTGGGGGGTGATGACGTCATGGAGGGAAGTGATCACGTCATCCAAGATGGCGGCACTTCCGGTTCCGGAACAAGATGGCGGTACTTCGTGTTCCGGAACAAGATGGCGGTACTTCCTGTTCCGGAACAAGATGGCGGTACTTCCTGTTCCGAAACAAGTTGGTGGCTAGCTCCAAATTCAAAATTTTAAAAATGCAAGAGTGGGCTAAGTGAAAATTTTATATTTAATGCAAAAGTGAGGTAAGTCTAAATTTTATTTTTAAATTGGTGGGATATTTGAAAATTCTAAATGGCGGACAAGATGGCGACTGGCGCCGAATTCAAAAATTCAAAATGTTGGTAATGGGCGGGATATATCAAATATGTATTTTCAAAATTGGCGGAAATTCAAGAATGACACAATATGACGTCATTGCGTGATGGTAGGCCTCAAGATGGTGGTTAGGGCGGGATATATGAAATATGTATTTTTCAAAATTTACGGAAATTCGGGATTAATATGGTGGTAAACAGGAAACAGGAGTAAGTGGAAGGTAATTATACTACTACTACTACTACTATTGTATTGTATAGTTAATATCATCTCTTTCTTTCCTTCTTTCTTTTCTTCATTTCTTTCTAGTAATATGAAATTGTAAGGATCTTTGAGGATGGGTTTAGGCTTATCGAAAAACGGCACATTATTATTATATTAATAAGAATGTCTCGTTCTTGTAAATAATTACAAATGTATTACATTAAGAATAGATCTTGGATATTTATTTACTTATTTGTACATAAAAAAACATATTAATATTAACACTGGAAAAAAAAGTGTTCATGTTTGTCCTCTCTATTTTATCTAAAAGAGCACTGTAATGTTCTACAACATAACCAGACCTTGATTGTTTACTTCGTCTGATACACAATCGTATAAACCTAAATTTTCCCACGACAATGGAACAGATTGTTTGTTTACAAGTTTCAATATGTCGTTCTGCATTATAGAGTACTTTGACATAATGTTCGTGATGATGTTAGTTTGTATAGAGAAAATTAATTTCGTCGCACTTTAAAACAATACGTGTTTTCTCGTACTGAATATAACACTGTTTAAAATTCTTAGCCAGTCGTAGTTTAAACCTTTCTTCAATAAAATGGTAAGGTATAGCGTTACACATATGTTCAATTAGTTTAGGTAAGTGTAATAATAAATGGACACAAGACGGAGGCATTGCGTGATGGCCAGACTGAAAATGGAGGTTAGTGGAGGGCGATAGTTAAACTTACAAAGTTTTAATTCTCATTGGAGGAAGGATGTATTTTCGAAATGGCATAAGTTCTTAACATTCCATGATTAAGTTCTAACAAAAAAAACTGTTCTATTTGTAGATTCATAATGAGTTAAAGTGAATTTTAAACTTGGAATTCAAAAATGTCAGAAACACAAAATGGATTCCTGCGTTAGATACTTTGCATTTCAAAAGATTCACTTCATGCTCATGGGTTAAACTTCGGGTTTAAAAAAATGCGTCTGAGGGAAATGTTTAAAATTTTATGTATTATTATTAAAATTGGCGAGAGATATGAAGAAGTGTATTTTTAAATTTCCTGTTTCAGATGAAATGGATTCAAAGATGTCAGAAAAACAAAATGGATTCCTGCGCTAGTTACTTCGTATTTCAAAAGGTTCACTTCGTGCTCAATGTTTAAACTTTGTGTTAAAAAAAGCGTCCGGAAGGAAGTGTTTAAGATTTTTGTGGTATTAAAATTGGCGAGAGATATAAATAAATGTATTTTTAAATTTCCTGTTTCAAATGAATTGGATTCAAAGATGTCAGGAAAAAAATGGATTCCTGCGCTAGATTTAGAAATTGTTTATTACGAAATGATGGTAAGATACGACTTCGATTGTCTATTAGAGATATATTCTCACAGCGTGAATTTTAATCTTTTCCCCATTTGTAATTTTACTTATAAAGAGTCTTGTTCCCTTCACCAACAAAAGCTTCATCATATTGGGAAACCAGAAATACCGGAATGTATTATATTTCCGAGAAATGATTCAAAAGTTTCTACATAATGTGTAATGGTCTTTGCGGATGTTCAGGAAAAAGGTTTTACGCGTTAGTTACCGATAGAGCAACAATTGGATGTTTGACATACCCTTGCTGCCGAGGACGTCTTGAAGACTGAAAACAGTAGCGAATTCACCGAGCTAATATTACAGACTCATTGTGTTGAAAATTATACTACGATTTACCGTTACTGTTCTCAATAAGGTTTGGATCTCGAAAAGTATGTCACGTCTAGGATATAAATATTTCCATACAATACTTATTTACAGGGTTAATTCCGGATGTATGTTAATAATAGTATCTATAACTCCTGTAAATTAATTCCTAATACTAACACCTATAAATAAAACTTTCTATTCTATAAGAATACACATAAATTTCTGGACATTACCAGGATCTGATATAACATTAGAAAACATCCCTATGCTATTTCTGGGGTAGTCATATAAGAAATCTAGACATTTCTGTCAATTGTCTCAGCCTCATTCAAAGTTGCAATATTTGAGAAAGAACAGTTAAAAACAGACTTCATGAATCAGATGAGTGGTTTTCAGAGAATTTAACGTAAAAATAATTGTTTCAAATAAAATATTTTTGATTTTAATTCAATATAGGCCTAACAAATCATAGTCTAAATTAAAATATATTAGACTTGTGTATATTTATTCAATTGAGAATTTAGCAATGTATAGCCCTAAAATTATCTCAAGCTATATTATTAAGTTTCTAGAAATGTTTTAATGATTATAGTTTTTAAAAAAAATTATGCCTCTTTTATGTATATTATCTCTACGGTGTAATTTTTATTGGCTGTTATCGACAGGTTATTTCTTAGATCAATATTAAATAATTTCTCTTCCTCCTTCCAACACTTTAAATTTCAGTGCGTGTTTTGCTTTTCAAACGAAAACTTCATTTTAGCTTTCCTGTGCAATATGTTTCTCAAACATAGCCTTATATCTTTAGACCGAGTGTTACAAACTAGACCTACTGTATTGCACTTTACTGTTTTGACGTATTATGACTCTATTCAGTTTCCGTTTGAAGGTAGAGAGCGGTACAACTAGAAAGACTGATATCGCCTGTTAGGGGAGAGTGAGTGGAAAGGAAGTCTACCAAGAGCGCTTGCGCGTTCAAACGTCTTCCTACCCGGTCAGATCTCTTTGCTATGACAAGACAGTAATTTAGATAGAGTGGGTGCCACTTTTAAATACTTTTTTTTTTCTGAACTGCCTCTAGGCTACCTGCTGCCACTCTAATCCTCTTCGAACAGTCAATAAGTGAATATAAAGGTAATTTTCTGCAATCCAGTATAATGCTACCAAATACATACAACAGCAGTACTTCACTAAAGAAGTAGTGAATGACAGCGGCAACATTGGGGAAACCCACGTGACTACAACAGCACTTGTTCTTTGTTGGTGCCGAAGTCTGTGCAGATTTTCCGCTTAGGGAACAATGCTATTATATTCTTTTGTAGATAGACGATGGTATGGGACGAGGCCTTCTTATAAGAAACCAGAAATACCTGAATATATTATATTTCCGTGAAATATATTACAGACTCATTGTGTTGAAATTATACTATGATTTACCGTTACTGTTTCAATAGGGTTTGGATCTCGAAAATTATGTCATGTCAAGGATATAATTATTTCCATACAATACCTATTTATAGGGTTAATTCCCTATGTGTGTTAATAATAGTATCTATAACTCTGGTAAACAATTCGTAATAATAACACCGGTAAATAAAACTTTTCTACTCTAAAGAATACACATACAATTTCTAGAAAGAATCTAACAAATGCAAAACAGTTATCGTGACAGCCTTATGTTTTACACTGATCATATTCCTTTGCAAATTTGTTTATCGAAATAGACACATGTTTATTTTCGTTGACCAACTTGAATACTGTTAAGCCGCGTTCACACCTGTGCAACGTTGCATGCGCACAAGAGGCTTGCGCCTGGCAGGTGGAGATGCAAGCCGGGGCATGCAACGGTGCAGGGTGAGGCATGCGTGGAATCTGTGCGCACGGACCTCCTTGCGCCGGTGGACGTAGGCGCAAGTAGCTCCCCATTTGAAACGGGGAGCTACGTGCAACAGTCGTGCGTCTTCCAAGGCTCTGCTCTGATTTTTCATTATGGCGGAGTGGTCTAATGAAAAGAATATTGAGTTCGTGGAGGATTATCGCTCGTATCCGTGTTTGTGGATGGCTAGCTCCCCGGACTACACGGACAGGACAAAAAGGAGCGATTCCTTACAGTTTCTAAGGGACAAATACGCTTTGGGAACAACGAAAGCGGTGCTAAATAAAATAAAAAGCCTTCGATAATACTTTCGTAGAGTCCAGCAGAGTAGAGCAGTGGTATTATTTCAATGAATAGACCTTTTTAGGCTTTTTAAACAAACGAGTTTAGCCGTCTTCATAAAACATAATAATGGACACTAATATGACACCGAAAATTGTTTATAATTTTGACAGAGTTATTCTAGTTCTCTCCCCCCCCCCTCCAAATAAGCAAGTAACTATTCCTTATATTGGCACTCGAAAAATAGCATAAACAATTGAGATATTTACCCTTTTTAATATTACAATTATTCAATGCTCACTCAATTAACTTCCTATCTACTAAAATAAGTTGACTGAAATTGTTTCTATATATACATTTCAAAGTATTTCAGACTGCTCAAGTTACATTTCCTGCGATAGTTACAATAAACAATAACACGTGTGAATTGATTCAACCGAGGGAAGAACTGAGGTCAATGATAACAACGTTGCTTTTGTTTTGGAAAGCAGAAGCCAAGGCCGACTTGGTTACATCAGTTAACATAAACACTGACTTAATGGTTTATTCCTTTGATGCCGCCTGCCCATGCAATGAATAACTGCACTATACAAAGACAAACAACAAAGCGATATATAGCCTACATTATTAATTTCAGTGCGTTGTATAAATTTATTTGCATTACATCTTTTCTTAAAATGCACTAATTCACATTTATATATTTTCTTTTGTATTAATTGGAAAATCTATTTAAAAATAGTGTTTTTCTGCAAAATTCCTCTTTAGCCCCTAGTCTAGTGGTTGCTGACTACGGACCCGCAAGTCTGGGTTCGAACCCCGGCACCTCCTCAAATTTTTCTGAGGTAGGGCCAACTGGAACGGGGTGCATTCAGTCTCGTGACACCAACCGAGGAGCTAATTCATAAAGAAGTAGCGGCTTCGGTTCAGTAAGCTATCAACAACTGCAGTAGGATTCGGCATGCTGACCACATGCCCTAATCCTGCCAGCTACCTATTCAAAATGTGACAATTATTACGCTCATATTATTGGTAATTAATAATAAATAAAATTATATTGGAAGAAAGCAGTTCGTTCGTTGAAAATGCCACTGTTCGAAATAGTACCTACTGGTGATCAGAGTTGTTCCTACTGCGTACATTTTCGAACGATATTCTGGAAATGAAAGATTGATTGCCATGACCAATTTTAGTGCTGTTTGACTTTCATATTTTTGTGAAAGGTCAACTACATTGCCAACTTTGTGATTACAATACAATAGAATTTTCTTCTTACGGTTTCGTCTTTGTCGCAAAATAACAACAGCTGCAGCAGCAGCAGCAGCTACGGCACCTAAATCCAAAGCGGACATATCATCTGCGCACTTCTAGCAGGTGTGAACAGAAAGAGGTATGCGCCTACAATAATGGAGCCGCAAGAGACTAGGTGCATGCGTGAGCTTGCACCGTTGCATGCGCAGATGCACTGGAGAGGGACGGCAACTAGGCGCAAGGCGCACAGGTGTGAACGCGGCTTTATATACAGAAGGTATATTACGGTGAAATAATATGACCCTCGTACCATAAGTAGAGTTCTTTGTCAGTGTATTTTGTGAAATGTTGACATATTTTAAAAATTTCTTATATCAATGTATTTGACATGATCTAGGCCTATGTTAAATAATTTCTCTTCCTCCTTTCAACATCTTAACATGTCAACACTTTAACGCCGAATTTTTCCTTCTTGCATTAAACAAACAACACTTCAAACACAAGCACCGCTAGCGGCGAAAAAAGTTAATACACTCAATGTAAATAGATGAAAATGACTAGGGACCGGATTTTTAGGTTTTAAACACACTGTTTTAGGTTTTCCATTAGGTGAAATAGTTTTTCTTAGGTTTTTTGTCCAAAATATCGTTTTCGGGTAGAATAATTGGTTTAATGAATTTTAAAGTGCTACATAGGATTCAATACATAATACTTGTAAAGTTTAACTTAACAAATTTGACTTAAATTTGAGTAAACTTGCTGTAGGACAATATTATACAATTGAAGAAAGAAAGCATGAACAATCAAAAGAAGCAGTGAAAATAAGATTGCCTCACATTTCCTGGTTACAGTATTTCACTAAATATCTTTCAAGATTCTCAACTGTGAAGTTCTTCCTGTTATCTCTTAGTTAATAGTTAATGCTGTATCTAGACACTACCCTTCTCAGGATTCGAATCCGATGCTTCTAATTAAGTGAGTAAAATACTTTATGGTTGGATGTGGATAATGTGAAACTGATTATTTTCCTTTTTTCGGTTGTTACGCATGCTAACCGCAGAACAGATAACTAGGGACGAAAACTTCCCCCTTTTCTAGAAAGGTAAATAATACGTGTTTCTGGCAGGCTTGACAAAATATTACTTTGCCATCTGTAGTGAATTTCAGATCGTCGCCAATCGACTGCCGTAATAAACTCGATTTCATTTGTTTCGGCATAATTAACACACCTTCTAAAGTACTAAAGGCAAACAAAAAAAAAAGCGCTTTAAAACACAGAAATCTTTATCCTTGTTCATACACGGCAACAATGGTTGTTCGTACGAATATTTTAAAAGGAATACACCGGTACTCTTACACTTCCTCTCTGGATACTGTCCACCCGAGATGACAATGGGTTGAACGAAACGCTGGTTGTATTAATTTCAACCCGACAAAAATTTTCTCTCCGCAAAATATCGATGTTTCAACTGGTGACAAACAAAAAAGACAAAAAAAGTAGCCTAAATTATATATTTTAGGTTTTATATCCCGTTTAGGTATATTTAGGTTTTTATACCCCATTCAGGTATTTTTAGGTGCCACAGAATTAATGTGGGTAAATCCTATGGACGTGATTCGAAAAAGTGTATGAGCGCTTTTAGTTTTGGAAGTAAGGAAAAAAATAGATAAAAACCTAAGAACCCGGTCCCTAAAAATGACTAAATAAGGAAGCAAATGACACGAAAATGACAAAATAATTACGTAAAATTGAAGTAAATGCCCTAAAAAAATATAAAATTGCATAAAATGACAAAAAAATGACCTAATAAAAATGCATTTCTATAATGTAGAGGACATGATTAAGATTTATCCAGAAGTTGGTAATGTCTATGCAGCATCAGTAAAAAGATATGTCATTAGAATCCGGGCCCTGGTCATAATAGTCCATGTGCCAGACCCATCGGTCATTATAATTTGGGGGGACTGAATGAAACTTATACCACACGTTCCTGGGGTCATGTGGAGCAAAAAAGTCGGGGGGGGCCATCATGAGGAGGTAGCTTTCAAACATGGCGGCCATTCAAAATGGCGGACGACTGTGAATTTTTAAATTAAAATATCTCGGGACTGGGTCCATCAATCTTGAATTTTGTTTTTTTCAAAATGTAGGTTATTCTTCTGGCTACATGCTTGTTCAACATGTATGTGGCCAAAAAAACAATATTTATTGGTCAAAATTCTAAAAATCGGAAAAATAGATTTTTTGACATTTACGTTTTGCGGTTTATTACTCTAACCGTTGGGTATATCAAAAAAGTGTCTGAAACAAAAGTTGTAGAGACACATCTCACCTTTAAAACGCAAAAATGAAATCGAAGATCGGATCAATAGAATCCGAGATATCCAGATTCAAAGCGGGCGGAGCGGGGTTGAGCGTGTTGACCGAGCGCTCGGTGCAGCCTAGTGAGCAGCGAGACTTGGCGTAAAATCCTGCGCTTTATTTATTTTCAGCCTCAGTAATTGCTTTATTACTAGATAAATTTACATTATCTACTAATGTGCACTATTTTTAACATGATTATTAAACACTTACTCATAAATGCAATTAACAATTATATCATTTATCTGGGAAATGAACATCAACAGTTACCAACTCATATAATATACTGTCAAGGCTTTTATCTTCGATTTTCAAGATGAAATCGTTAAAGGAACTTCAAATAGTCGAAATAATTAAAAAAGGAAAAAAGTATTACAATTTAGGTATGTATCGGAGACTTTTAACAATACTTTCAGAAATGAACACAGGACGTAAGCAACTAAGAAATAAAAAATCCTATAAAATGCCTTATAGCCTATAATATTATGAACAATTTTGAAATAAGTCTTCTTCACAAGAATCACTGTAATCAGTTATTATAATTGCACTCTTTCTCATCTGCTGTTGCTTTGGTACACCCCTTGCACCCACAGCTCTCGGTGCATCGGATTTGAGTAATAAATACAATTAACAATTATACAATTTACCTGGGAAATGAACATCACTAATTATGAACTATACATCCCTTAACTCTGTACTTCAAGATGAACATGTTCAAGCCACTCTACTTGATACATTTTCTTACAAGTAATGAAGAAATGCTGTCCTTTCGGATGAAATATATCGCCCTAGTGGAGCTACTTTCCGTTTTTCTTCGGACTAATCGAGAAGGCATTTTTTTTCTGTTTTTAGCTGCTGTTGAAAAAATTGTGCCTTGAATTTTTCGCTGGATAGAGTGAACTACTCACATTATCTATCATAACACTTTCTTGAATTATCTAAACTAGAAGGAGAGCCCATATGTTCACCAATATTATGTAGAAGGAGGTTTTCAGTACAAATAAGAAGCAACAACCCATTTTCTAGAATTCCAGTGGACCAAGCCATCAAAGAGACTGTAAACAAAGACACCCAAACTCCTGAAGGTACTAAGGATTTCAGTCTGAAAAAGTAGGCTGTAATACGGTAATATGTTAATGCTGAGTACAGAGCTAAAGAACCTCCTCAGCATTCTATCATCCAGCGAAACAGATCAGTGCCACCCTGACCTCCAAAGCCCAAGGACACTTAGAGATGAGAAAGACGTGACAACTCTCACTTACCTTCTAGCCGAGTGGACGAACCCCTTCGATCCCAACCCTTAAGATATTGTACATTTGCCTACTGGAATATATGTTCTTCTGATCACATTGATTCGGAAAACAAGGGGAAAATAGCGTTTCGGCTAGCTAAAGGAGAAGGGTTTCATAAACGTATTAAGAAAGTGGGTCTTAAGATTAGTAGACTAAAGAAGAGCAAAAAAAACAAGGTTGGAAACAAAGAAGTAATCCTCCAGTGCAATCGAAATTTATTCAGCAAAATGACCTTTATTTATCTAGTAATAAAGCAATTACTGAGGTTAAAAATAAATAAAGTGCAGGATTTTACGCTAAGTCTCGCCTCTCGCTAGGCTGCACCGAGCGCTCGGTCAACACGCTCAACCCCGCTCCGCCCGCTTTGAATCTGGATATCTCGGATTCTATTGATCCGATCTTCGATTTCATTCTTGCGTTTTAAAGGTGAGATCTGTCTCTACAACTTTTGTTTCAGACACTTTTTCGATATATCCAACGGTTAGAGTAATAAACCGCAAAACGTAAATGTCAAAAAATCTATTTTTCCGATTTTTAGAGTTTTGACCAATAAATACTGGTTTTTTAGCCACATACATGTGGAACAATCATGTAGCCAGAAGAATAACCTACATTTTGAAAAAACAAAATTCAAGATTGATGAACCCAGTCTCGAGATATTTGAATTTAAAGATTCACAAGCGTCCGCCATTTTGAATGGCCGCCATTTTTGAAAGCTACCTCCTCATGATGCCCCCCCCCCCCGACTTTTTTGCTCCACATGACCCCAGGAACGTGTGGTATAAGTTTCATTCAGTCCCCCCAAATTATATTGACATGGTCAATTTTGGGGTCTGGCACATGGACTATAACAGACGTCTCTTTGTTGATTATCGCATTCCTGGGCGAGAATGTAACCAGCGGTTCATTCGATTAAATATTTCGAAACGCTCTAACAATATTAAAACACAAAATGACGCTCGCTAACAACTGCGTCTGGCTTCCTAATGAATGGAGGAAGTGATCGCACATGCTCAAAATAGCAACGTGCAGCAGCTTCAGCAGCAAAATATTTAAACGGTACGTGATTTAAAACACGTCGCTTATGTTGGATTTGTAGGTTATTTAGCGTTACCCAGTGTGCACCACGTGGAGGCAACCTACTTGCACACCATGCCCCCTAGATGTTATGGGGGACTTATGATTCCAGATGGTGAAGATCAAGATGCAACCTGCTAATTATCGCTATGAATGTCATGCTCTGTTGTATCTGTACCTATCTCTCTATCCGCTTCTTGTTCCCACTCATAATCCCTAAATCTCATTCTCCCCTCTATCTCTTGCTGAATCCAGTCTCTCACGTCGCTCTCCGGATCTACACCATCTGGAACCCAATATTTAAGAGGGTTCTTAAGAGGAGCAATGGTCCTATTCCCATTTCCCCTAAGAACCCTATTGAACCCTAAAATTCCAGCTCCTAGGGCAATGGCCCCGGCGCCTAACATCTTAAACAAGCTTGCCTTCATGTCGCAAAATTGTTTTTTTCATAAATCAAAGCTAAGTTTATCGCATAGCAATGAATTTATCGGAAAATGGTCATTGTTTACAGGCCGTATCCTCAGAAACCGTATATGCATACATATGTGCACGAAGATGCTAGCCTAATAGGATTTTTAAATTAAAAGAATGCAATGAATAAACTCCATTACCATGAAGGGAAAAGGCCAATCCCCGCTGTTTTTATATTTCCTCTTTTGACAGAGTTACCAGATGGCATGCATGTAGTCAGCATGCATATACCACGGCCTTATTGAAACAAATTATTTACGTAGTCACTACTTCTTTATCAACTAGTAACTCAGTTGTCCTCATGAAGCTAAGTACACAGAGTCCTAGACTTATTTCGAAAATCCAAGGAAATGCCAGGGAACAAGCCCGGGGATCCGTATCCATAGTCAGCAACGCTTATCTTGGGACCACGTAGTCTTAAGAAATCTGATCGTCTTGGGACGCATGACTCAAAATTCTCTCCGGAGGGTTCACGCTAAAAATATGCTTTTAGTATTTACGGTATGTGTAGTTGTAAGTACTTTGATACTGTAAACAAGGATTATTCCCAAACTTAACAAATCCTTTCATTTTAAAGTTGCTCCTAGCACAAATGCTTTTTTTTTCCATAGGCTTGCAATTTTATACGCAAATTTCAAAGTTAATTTGATATATTCGTAGTTTAGATTTTTTAAAAATTTTTAAATCAATTATCCCATATTAAGAAATTAATATAATATCATGTTGTACAAATAATGTATAGATATATAAAGTTATTTAAGTGTAACGATGAACTTATGAAAAATGATTTGCCTAATTTGAAATTTCTTGTACAAGGAATGTTTCTTTCAACATTCGTTCATATTAGAGAAGAAATAAATATCATAAAACCTACTCAAGATAACTTACAGGTGCCAAATTCTAGGTGGAGTGCATGACAACACATTGTTAGAAAGTGTTACATCCAAAAAAGTTATAATTATTTGTATATTCAACAGACATTCTTTTATTTTTGGGATTGTCTCTCCAGGAAGTTCTCATAAAAGTGTACAGGGCTAAGTAAATTGCACACAGAATCCCGCTTTTGTTAGCAAGTAATGTAGCAGTCTACTAATGTAAAAGAAAAGTTTTAGGGGTCTTGACAATAATGCAATTACTGGTATTATACCTAGCCCTGGGGGAAATTATCCTTAAAACACACCACTAATTTCGGCCTCAGTACCGCAGTGAATATGGCGCTTTCTGTGGCGGGTTTGATCCCGGCCGATGTGGATGGCGTTTATGTGTGCATATATGCGTCTGTAGATTTGAATGTAAAAGAACTCCCGCAGGACAAAATTCCGGCACACAGGCGACGGTCACAAGCCTAAGTTGCAGTAGGCTATACTCCGTCTTTAAATAACCATAAAACCAACCCAACACTCTTAACATTTCCCTACTGTGCTCATCGACTTGCACATGGACGATGCTGCGATGAATCTGAGGATGCATATTATATTGTAATATTATTGCCGACACCATTGCATCGGGGCAAATGGAGTAATTTGCACGTTGTAATTTTCAAGTGCTTGGAGATTGAATGCGGTACTTTGTGTCCTTAAACAGTAAGAAAGAGCTCATTGCTTTAATTTGCTTCCCTGATTGTTTATAAAAAGGATGCAGTACTGGTATAATACAATCATAATAATGGTACGTCATATTTCGTATTTTCGCTTACCCTGGCAACTGTATACAGTAATAAGGAGGGCCCGGATTCTGATGACCTAAAATTGTTTGAAAAATGACCTGTAAAATGACCATGAATTTTAAAGAAAATGATTTAATAATTATAAAAAGATCTAAAAACTGATATTTTATTTATAAAAAAATATTATTGTACACACATAGTTATAGACTAGTTTGTACATAATTGCAAAAATTGTAAATAACTGTAATGTTGTGAATGTTCTTTTCTCACGGAAATTTATACTGGCACTGAGGCACTGGCGAGTCAAAATTCGGCATTTCCTTTTGTGGCCTGCGGATTATATTGTTGTTTATTGAGGGTAAACAGTAGTTTGCACTCTCAAATCCAAGCAGGTGGCAGACTCTGGTGCCAAGTCAATTTAATAACAATAGCATAGGCGTAACCAGGCCGACCATAAGGGGGGGGTTATAAAGGAATACCCCGCAGAGAGAGGGGGGTCCTCCCAAGGAAAATTTTAAAAATTAAGACGTAAAATAACGAGTTTTAAGCTTCCGGGGGTTTACCCCCGGAAAATTTAAAAAATTAAGACGCAAAATAACGAGTTTTAAGCTTCCCACGCTTTATACTTGTATTAAGTAATTTATGGGCAGACTTAAAAAATTATACGATTTTCCTTTTTTTAATCAATGGGGGGGTTCAAACCCCCAAACCCCCCCCCCTCGGTACGCCTATGAACAATAGTAATAAAATACAAAATTTGGTCGTTTGTTTGATTCTCATTTCCAACTGAGACATGACAACACTTTAACGCCGATTTTTTCCTTCTTGCATTAAACAAACAACACTTCAAAGACAGCACTACTAGCGACGAAAAAAAGTTAATACACTCAATGTGATACACTCATGAAAATGACAAAATAATGACCTAAAATTTAAATAAATGCCCTAATAATATAAAATGGCATAAAATGAGAAAAAATGACCTAATAAAAATGCATATCTATAATCTAGAGGCCATGATTAGGATTTATCTACAAGTTGGCAATGTTTAGTTTTAATTTTTAATTTATCAAATGTTGTATGATTTGTAATATGTATAATTTTACTGGTGAAGTGGAAGAAAAGGCCTTATGGCCTTAACTTTGCCAGTATAAATAAAAAATAATAACAATAACTATAATAATAACAATAATAATATATAACAATAATAATATTACATACATATTACATATTATTGTTATAAATCCTTATTTTACACGTCATATATAACAGCATGTACGATAGTAAAAATAGTCTACTCATATCGCAAAGGTAATCTTTTTTAGAATTCATATTAGTGGGGGGTTAAATAATAACTACATCCCTGATAATAATTTGGAGGGTAGTTGGTTCTTTCCAAGATCAATTAACTATAGTTTACAAGCCTTGGGTTCTTTCTGCATAATAGCTTATTTTGGTGATCTTAGTGATTTTCAGTTTAAAAACTAATATTGGTTGGGTCATAATTTGCATCAAGTAGGCCTACATAGATCGTGACCACCTGCGTGGGCTCGTGGTTAGCGTCGCTGGCTAATGATCCGCAGGACCGGGTTTAAATCCCGGTACCTCCTCGGATTTCTCTGAGGTAGGGAGGTCAGGAACGCGATGCACTCAGCCTCCTGATACAGATTGAGAGGCTACTTAACTGAGAAGTAGCGGGTTCATTCACGGAAATCATCATTAACGTCAGTTGGTGCTGACAATATGTCCCTCCAATCTTGCCATCTGCCTATGGTAGATGACGCATTGGTCGGATTGTAAGTCTAGTCCTAGTTTTATATAGCACCACGGAGTCTAATATAGCACCACGGAGTTTAGTTTTACATAGAATGGTGGAAATATTGTTAACGCAAATAATTTCTCTAGCCTTTACGACCTTGAACCGTTGCGTAGTTGTTCTTCTTATGTATAGTAGAACTTCAACTATCCGGAACGCTTTTAGGCCATATTCAAATGGTTTTTGAAGCAGCGAGCTCTTTCAGAGTCGATTATTTGCGAAAAAAAACTTTTCGCCGATTAAATCGATAAGTTGTCAGCAAAACAACTGACTCTGACCGAAATGTTCAAGATGTGATACTTTATGCAGGCACAGTACTTTCCAACTTTTTTTTTTTTTTAAGTGAAACTTCTTTAGCAGCGGTAGGGTGTAACGCTCAAAATCGTCACGAAATTAGTGAGGTGTGACGGAACGGACTGCACAGAAAACAATCAACTCACTGATTAGGCTTTTCCAAAACTTAAAACATTCAAAAATTCAAAATTCAAAATTCAAAATTCAAAATCGAAAATTTAAAATTAAAAAAATATAAAAATCCAAAAATTAAAAAATCGAAAATTGAAAAAATCAAAGATCCAAAATTTAAATAATCCAAAATTAAAAAATCCAATATTCCAAAATTAAAAAACTCAAAGGTCCAAAATTAAAAAGTAAAAGAATTCAAAGTTTAAAAAATAAAAAATCTAATCAAGGTCTGGTTATGTTGTAGAACATTACAGTGCTCTTTTAGATAAAATAGAGAGGACAAACATGAACACTTTTTTTTCAGTGTTAATATTAATATGTTTTTGATGTAAAAATAAGTAAATAAATATCCAAGATCTATTCTTAATGTAATACATTTGTAATTATTTACAAAAACGACATATTCTTATTAATATAATAATAATGTGCCGTTTTTCGATAAGCCTAAACCCATCCTCAAAGATCCTTACAATTTCATATTACTAGAAAGTAATGAAGAAAAGAAAGAAGGAAAGAAAGAGATGATAATAACTATACAATACAATAGTAGTAGTAGTAGTATAATTACCTTCCACTTACTCCTGTTTCCTGTTTACCACCATATTAATCCCGAATTTCCGTCAATTTTGCAAAATACATATTTCATATATCCCGCCCTAAACGCCATCTTGAAGCCTACCATCACGCAATGACGCCATATTTTGTCATTCTTGAATTTCCGCCAATTTTGAAAATACATATTTCATATATCCCGCCCATTACCAACATTTTGAATTTTTGAATTCGGCGCCAGTCACCATCTTGTCCGCCATTTAGAATTTTCAAATATCCCACCAATTTAAAAATAAAATTTAGACTTAGCTCACTTTTGCATTAAATATAAAATTTACACTTAGCCCTCTCTTGCATTTTTAAAATTTTGAATTTGGCGCTAGCCACCATCTTGTTCCGGAACAGGAAGTACCGCCATCTTGTTCCGGAACAGGAAGTACCGCCATCTTGTTCCGGAACAGGAAGATCCGCCATCTTGTTCCGGAACAGGAAGTACCGCCATCTTGTTCCGGAACCTGAAGTACCGCCATCTTGGATGACGTCATCACTTCCCCTCCTTGACGTCATCACCCCCCACCACTATGACGTCATTACCCCCACCCAATTTCCCCTACCGGGCTTTAAAAGTGGCATATAACTACTTATGTATGGCATCCTGTACTCCACGGACGGAAATATAGGGCCAATAATATACTTACGCTTATAGTTATAGTTATAGAGGGCAGAGGGAAGGTTGCCAACCCATCGTCTCGATTATTAAATTGAAGAACTATGGGCTCGTAAATTTGAAAGATAATTTAAATTTCATCTTTGATTTCTTTAATGTGCCATTTATCTACGGCACGGGAGGACTTCGTGCCCAGGACTTTTAAGTCCTGAAAATCCGTCGCCGGGGTAACGACCATCGTATCCAGAGGCAGAAATGCAATATCTAGAACACATGGGCCAACAGACTTTGAATCAAAACCACAACATGTCTTCTTCAGAATGGAAGAATTCGTCCTATGTGAAAATACCAGTCCCATGTCGCAAAACTCCTTTCTTCTTCCTCCTCTCCCTCCTCCTCCTTCTCCTCCTTCTCCTCCTTCTCCTTCTCCTTCTTCTCCTCCTCCTTCTCTTTTCTTCTTCTTCTTCTTCTTCTTCTTCTTCTTTATTATGCGCCATGTCTGTTCCGTCGAAGGTTGAATATTACTCGGGAGAATGCGTCTCTATCTTCAGTTGCTCTAAATAGATCATTTGCTTTCTGGATGCCTGTCCACTCTTATAGGCCTATTCAATAACCAAGGCATCTGTTTTCTATGAATACCGAGTTTGCCTTCTATTTTGCCTTTCACAATCAGCTGGAGGAGACGGTATTTCTCTCAGTGTAACGATCTTCCTCTTCTCAAGAGTGCTGTGTCAACTTGACTTTATTTGTACCTCAGGATCTAGAGTCTCTGTAATGACGCTACCCGAATAGGCCAACTTCTATTGGCTGACGCACTTGATATGAGTGCTTTTTAGTATTTTCTGGGCATCATCACAATGTTCACGACCGAATATCATAAATTTAGTCTTGTTGACATTATTGTCCAGGCCATGGTTCGATCTAGCTTTACTGATTTTGTTAATAAGGTAATGAAGTCCTCCATAATATAACATATTAAATAAGAGTGACGACTACATATCTAATTGTGATCTTAGCTGCATGTTTACAGATGCTTCCTTAGGATTAAAGCCTTCAACAGATGGCCCTTCAGGCTTTTCAAACGGTAGCCTCCGGTATTTTATATATATATATATACATAAGGTTAAATCACTTAGATTTTCTGTTGATGTTCATTTCATTAACAAATTTCAATATTTAAATTGGGATTTCATCGGGGTCAGGTTTTTTTTTGTTAAATCCTGTAGTCTTCTTTCTTTATTTTAGGGCCTTCTGAGCATTTTTCATAATTTTGAAGAGGCAATCTATCTTCATTACACAGTTCTTCTAAGTTATGTATTGTTCCCAAATTTATTTTGTTTCCTCGTCGTTCACAATAGGTTCGTTTGCTGTACGGAACAGAGTATATGGTTGTGACTCTTTATATGTACTATTCCATTCTGTTGAGTCCGTTCATAAGGGACTGAGCTAAAGAAATCTCATTAGAGGATTGGATGAAAATATTTAAGTTTTATGCTTCCCACTCTCTATCTCTCTCTCGTCTCTCCTCCTCCCTCTCTCGTATACGCAAGGGCTACAATAAGGCATGGGAATAAAGCCGAACAATTATGTTTATTCTCTGTTGTATTTACTTGTCTTACTAAGTTACTTTCCCGCATAAATATGAAAGTATATCCTCCCTACTTAAGTCATAAACTCCTAAAGTCCATTGTGATACATCCCTGAAGGGACTACTACCCGACCGCTGCGTCATCTACCATAGGCAGATGGCAGGATTGGGGACATGTGGTTAGCATGCCGACACCCACGGCCGTGACCGTAACCGTTACTTCTCTATCAAGTAGCTCCCCAGTTTGAATCACGAGGCTGAGTGCACCCCGTTCCAAATCTCCCTACCTCAGAAAAATCCGAGGAGGTAACGGGGACCAAACCCGGTGGCGAGACCACGCAGGCAGACACTTAAGTAATAAGTTTCAATTTAAAGCCGTTATTACACAAATTAATAAACAATTTTATTTATAACAATCTGAGCAAAACACATACAGCAGTAGTAAACAGAACAGATTAATAATGTGTCACATTCTGCAGAATGCCGATATTTACGTGAAAGTTGCAAAATATTTTCCTATACATATTCTGGATACCTTTATAGATTCCGATTCCCGGCAAAATGAGATTTATTCGTCAAAACTAAACGTATAAAATTGTCATTTAACACTTCAGACATGAGTGGCTATTTGTTTCATGGGATGGTTGGATGGTTGGATGGTTAAATGGTTCAACAAGCACATAATATTTTCAAGAATTTTGTTCTTCAGAATCATATTACAGTAAATATGTGTAGGCCTATATTTAATCAGTGGTGTTAATTTAGTTGTTCCGATGTAGTTTACTTTAAATTTCACTTAAAAGTGTCAAAATATTGTTTCTTTCTCATTGAACTGTAGTGTTTCTGTATTTTGCTTGCTCAAATTACATATTACATTAATATTAATTTATTTACACTTTCAGTGGATTCGATAGTTTCCGTCTGAGACACTACAGAATATCAGCAATTCTTAAAAGTCCAACATTTTTCTCTCAATTTCAGTTACTTACCGGGGCTCGCCATTCTCTCTCTACGGCACTTATTTTACGGCCGAAGAGGACCACTGTTGGAATCTTACGATCTTATTCAGCCTCTTTCACTTATTTGAATTTCTGTCTTACGCCAGGTCCAGTGTGACAGAATGCAAGCCCGATGCCAAGAAAATCACTGCATACAGGGGTAGAAAAGCACCGATAAATTTTGCTCAGAGACTCTATTATGGCCAGATTCTCAAACCTTATACACTGGATTCACGGTGCGAAGTGCCTTTATGAAGAGACCATACTGGAATATTGTTCACCCTGAAAGATCAAACACCCTCGGTTAGTTTTGAACTGGGGTTCAGAGGAGAGCACATAACTAAACGAGATCGATTCTGGAAATGAGCGAACGATTCTCGACGGAATATTGAAGGCAAAATGTCGTTCGATGCATTAAATTGAATTATATAACACAATCAAATAGTGTGTATTAAACTACACTGAAATACGTTACAGTTCTGTGAAACGGTCGACTAATTGGTCGAATGGTAGCGTTGCTGACTATTAACCTAGGTTGCCGCGTTTGTTTCTTGGCTCCGCATAGGAATTTTTCTTCGGTCAAGGATTACACCATAGTATTATGAACTAGATTTGTCTTTTGCCCTTAGGATTTAAGTGATAGGTAGGGAATGGTGCATCCAGTACCGAATCCTTACGTTCGCGACCCAATAGACCTAATATCCAGCTTCAGTGAAACGAGTAAATAGGTTGAATAGCTGGGGTTACTACATTAAAGTTCGTTATAACAAAATAAATAGCATGTATAATGTTTATAACCTATATATCAGAATCGTGTACCACTGTAAATTTACTTTCGTTTTTAAAATTTGTTTTCGGGTAGTTAACGGAAGATTCTTAAATTGTATTCTTTTTTTGGCCTTCTACTTACCCTTCTTTTGAAAATAGGGAAGAATATGGAGGCTTAAAATCTAAATGCCACGTTTTGAGACACTTATTATAACAAAAGTTATTTGTCAAACACTGAATGTTTTATATTATATTAATGATATTTAGCACGCTCTATTGCATGTGTTATTGCTTGAGATGTAGTAGTAGGAGTAGGAGTAGTAGTGGTAGTGGTAGTGGTAGTGGTAGTAGTGGTAGTAGTAGTGGTATATTTCTCGTAAACATTCTTACATATAAAACATATTATTAACATTAACCAGCGCACGGGTCGGTGTCGACCATACGTGCTCACTTCATACACTTAAAATATTACCCATAAAAATACCCAATTAAAAAAATTATATTCTATTATTTCCATAACTACGAGTATCCACAGACGTAACCCCCCGTTCCCAAACAAGTAAAAATTTCATTTTGAGATGTGGGAATAACTGTAGGTACTGTAGAATTCCAAACTAAAGACCTATATACAATTATAATATTTTGTTTCCGCCTAAATATCCTCAGATCTATGTGCTAAAGTTATGTTACACCACTTTTACGTAACAAAATCAAAGGTATTGTCACCAGAGTGAGGCCCGAAATTTATCTTGAGAGAATTCGGACCTCAAGTTACATCTATTGTGAATATTTAGGGAATGCTCACAGAATTAATCATGCAATGAATATTTAAAAACACTAAAATGAATGGAACAAATTACTATTTTTGTCATTGTAAACGGGATAGCCTAAGGCGGGACAATCGATGTAATATAACATATCGATAATTTGGCCATAGGCTATAATCACGCTTCGTGTGACTTTTCATCAGCTGATTTATTCTTTAGATTAACCTTCTTGGTATAACTAAAAATATTGTTTTATTAATATTACAAGCTATTTATTGCTATACGAGATTTAAAATACTTCTTCACCACACATAATTATATAATATTTTCATATTTCCGTTTGCTCATATGCAGCTTAAACAATAAGCACAACCATTGTGGTCAGTTATTATTAATCGTTTTTATCGAAGAACCTCCAGGTATGACGATGCTTAGGTGTTCATTCCTTGTGAATATACTTAAAATATCTTATGTGAAACTCACATAACTTCCTCTACCCAAATAAAAGTCTGCCTCTTTTGTTAGTATAATATTTTATATAATATGACATTCTCTTCGTGTAAATCAGTTGTAAAAATGAAGAGAATGCCGTTATCACATTGCATCCCCGAAGGATACATATACATAATCCAAATAAAATATTATTAATGCACTCAGGTGACTTTCTTTACCCTAAGCCAGAGGTGTACATATTCTGATTTTAGCTTGCTTGCCCCTTTCTAACTCTGCAACCAGCCACAGCTTTTAACTTGCGTGACAAGAGAGCAAGCCAGATTGCTACGATTGAATGAAATACTGTCACTATGAGTCTCAAGCTCTCCATAACCTGGTGGGTTTCACGGGGCCTAAAGAAACTGCAAGGATTGGCGGAAAGAATATGAAGCTGGGCATATCAGTGCACTGGTAAGTCGTGCAGTTACGTAGTTGAGGAACTTCAGATGTGTTTAGAGTGCAAATAAAAGGAGAATGGAGAAATTATTTTACCCTGAAGGAAGCCGAGGAGAACCTAAAATGTGGAGAGTTTGAATTATCAATGAACAAAGGTACTAGTCCGGCATGGGAAAAATTTTCAAACATTTTCGAGAAAACATAAAAAAAATCAATAATACCAATAACAATAATACAAAAAAAAATGTGTTTAGACGCTAAAACGATTTTTAATACTTTATCCACCTTTTATTTATCTACATGATGAATTTCTTCTACCAGCATGTAGAAAACAAGGAAGTATTACCTACACTTAGCAACTACAGTTGTTAGCTGAAAAGAATGTCGCAAGCTTATTCAGACTTGCATGGGCTGGGTTCAACCCAACCCATTCAAGTCTAAAGAAACCTGCCTGCTTGCTAGCTGGGACGCTCGCAACTTGCTTGCGGGTATGGGCAAGCTAAAATCGAGATTTGTACACCTCTGCCCTAAGCATGGACACAATACACCTTTCTCAATTCACATTCTGATGTACAATAAAAGGCCGTAATACAAAGAGCTCGCATTCAGTTGTTTGAACCTGGTGCAAAGCTTTATTGTTCACAAGGCAAGACTGAGTTTCTACAATTGAATCGGTCATTTAAGAAAGGGCTTAATGACAGAAAAGATCATTTTTCAGGAGAAAGAAAAAACTGTTTGTTTACAGAAACATTGACAGTTAGTAAATTCTTGCATATGCAATATCTTCTTATAGGTGCTTTTAAGATCTCTACATGTGAAATGGAAATACAGTGTGCTTACATGATGCATTATAGTAATTGAAAGTAATGGAATTGAGCCCTTTCAAAAGTATATCTCTCAAACTTAACATAGAAATTGTGCAAAAACACACTTTTAAAATAAAATCAACTATTCTGATTGATTTATGTAGCATTAAAATATGATGTATGAAAAACTTAATATCTTGAATACTAAATACAGTCCTACATCAATGAAAACATTCAGTAAGTGTAAAATCTACATATCTACATAGAAATGCTTATGTTCTTCTGGTATACGTTATAACACATTAGTTTTGACAAATATTGCTTGGTGTAAATGGGAACATTATTATCATAAGCACACTTTTTAGGAAGTTTCACAATTGATATTGCAGATATTTCACATCTGAGGTGTGGCTGATATATATCCCTAATGTATGTTGAAGCAGAAATTTGTACTGAGTTCATTGAATCATACTGACATTCATTAAAAAACTTAGGTTTCAGTCTTTTGCAATAATTTTGCCTCTATGTTGAGACTTGTAGAAAGTCATCAGCCAATACCAATAAAACTGTAAATTTTCCTTGTTTTGCTGAGTTGACAATGATTTGTACATATTCCCTGATAGAAAGAATTCTATCTAGCTTATAGATACATCTCTTGATTAAACCAAAATCAAGGAACAATGACCATAAGTCTTACATTCACTGCTAGGTATCAGAAAGGTTCAGTATTGAAAGGACTCCATTCCTGGAGTTGAGGCATTTCTAAACTGAATGGTATATTCAAGCTGCTGTAGAACTAACTTTAGTAGGTGGAATTGAGTCTTTCTTTAAAAGAATCATGCATCTACCCCTGGTGAATCCATTTACCTCATAACATCCATTTTGGAAAAAAGTGTCATTGAGCCCTTTCTTAAATGACCGATTCAATTAGTGGGTGGCTTATAAGTATCCTACACTTTACAAAATTTTTAAAAGAAAATGTTTCAAATAAAACTTCTAATTCTTAGTATAAGTGTCCCATTTACAAAATTTAAACTAAATCGCTTGAAAAAATTCTTCATGTAAAGTTCCGTTAAAATAAGAGGAAGTCGTTGCCAATTTTCGTGTCACATCCTTAGAAGGTACCGCTACCTAACCCAAATACAACATTTTGTTTTCATATGATTTTTCGTTCACAAACACACACCAGTCACAAATACACATTCATGTTTCTAAAAATAGTATTTTTTGTATTCAGAGGACCTCAGAACAAGTACTTACGTTAAAAACTCAATTTCGAATTTGGGGTCGAACACAATACTTCCTCTACCTACAGTAGGCTACATATGGTATGGGACCGATAAAATGAAAATTATAAAAATAACACGATAAAATTATGACGTTAGACACTTTTTATTGGTTGGAATTCCACACAGTCATATACTGGATTTTTCACTGATTCGTGAGCTAATTAGTCATAATTATACGGACAAATAATATAAAGTAGCGGTATTTTCAAGAAATAACAGTACAGTATATGCAACTTAATACTCGTTAAAGTTTGTAATATTAAATATGACAAAATATATTTAGGATATAATGGAAGGGTACATATTCCAACGGTAATCTCTTCGGCGCTAGGGTAAATACCCTAGAGAAAGAATGACAACGTCCCAGTAGGCCTAATATGCAATAATCCAAATAGCCTAAATATAGTTGCTTCCGCATCCTAGCTATCGTTGTTCTATTTGTAATTGTTTGACTGGTAAACTTAAAGAGAAGGTCAAGTGGCTTTATCCCTATATACATGGCGTTACATCCCTAAAGGAACAAGGCCTATCATCCAAATGCTGCGTCATCTACCAAAGGCCTGGGTAATAAGGACATACGATTTATGTTTAAAGTTTGGTGTCGTTCGGACGTACCATCGCTTAGAACTTGAAACAAAAAATGCGCCCTTTTCGAAAATTAAAAAAATCGGGCTCCATCACGACGTTTTTTAATTTTTATTTATTCTGGCAGAGCTAAGGCCATTTGGCCTTCTCTTCCGCTGTGCCTGACTTATAAAGTCTTGCTTATGTTTAAAATGTGGTATTGATCGAACGTACCATCTCTGAGAATTCGCGTCAGAACCAAATGCCCTTTATGTTCAGCTCCGAAATACGAAAAATCTGTCAGTCGGGGCGTTCTTTAAATACCCCGTTCATGAGTGAGCGATGCTATTGTGTTTCTTAATTTCACATTAATGCCGAATAATAATTTCCCTTCAATCAGTGAGGTTTTAAAAACGCGATATTTCCGTTTCTTTAACGATCGACTTCGAACTCTGCGAAGCTAATTAGTTTCCTTAAAAAAAAATATATATATATATTAAAAATTAACAGATTGCACCGAATTTTATTGCCTTAAAATATATCTGAAGAAATATTTCGTCGTTAATTGGACGTCAGTTCATTTTCACACGGTACATCAAATTATAAATACAGAGAGACACACATACATACACACACTTTAACTAAAACTAACAGAAAACGTATGTAGGCATGTACTCGGAGAGGGGGAAATACAGGAAGAGAATGTAGTGCATTGCACGGAAACTCGTCCTCTTCTGATTTTAATTTCCGTGACATTCAGTGTGACAGGCGTACGCAGTGATAACATATTTCATATTTGTGTTTTGCTGACGCTCTAAATTTAATTTGCATATTACGAAGTCCAAGCTGGCTGCAATAACTTGCAGGGTTGGACTTCGAATAGTTTTTTTCCTCATTGTAGTGTCTTCCCTTCCCTTTCTCTGCTGAATTACGGCATATAGGCTAACTCGAATCCCTCGACTTTATGAATGCTGGTGCTTGTATTTTAGTTATAATATGGTGGCGTATGCAGGCAATATTCTGAGTATGAGCTGTTTCATTTCCCTTGAATTTTGAAGACATCTGAAGGTCTGTTCGTATAAGGCTACTAAGTTGAAATGAAACGCATTTGCATTATTAGTTAATATTTAGCCTCACTTTTATAAATAAAATTTTCCTTTTAGGCGGCCATTCACTATCGCTCCAAACGTCCAAATGGAGTGATGTCCTTTGGACGACATCCAAGTGGATGACGATCATTTGGAGCGATAGTGAATGGCCGCCTTAAACACCGAGTGTCGGTCGTCATCCACGCCTCCTTTAGTGCTATCTATTTCGTGTCCTGAGCGCAAGTTATCCTGACTTTATAAAATACACTATACCTCACCATCATCGATAGACTCCAATGACCTTAGATCTTTAAGGGCCTCTAAAGTCACTATAAATCTCTCTCTCTCTATCTCTCTCTCTATCTCTCTCTCTATCTCTCTCTCCATCTCTCTCTCTCCATCTCTCTCTCCATCTCTCTCTCTCTCCATCTCTCTCCATCTCTCTCCATCTCTCTCTCTCTCTCTCTCTCTCTCTCTCCATCTCTCTCTCTCTCCATCTCTCTCTCTCTCCATCTCTCTCTCTCCATCTCTCTCTCTCTCCATCTCTCTCTCTCCATCTCTCTCTCTCTCTCTCTCTCTCTCTCTC
Source organism: Ectobius pallidus (assembly GCA_964059195.1). Classification (NCBI taxonomy): domain Eukaryota; kingdom Metazoa; phylum Arthropoda; class Insecta; order Blattodea; family Ectobiidae; genus Ectobius; species Ectobius pallidus. The sequence goes on from CAXKWD010000006.1 coordinate 80,611,593, forward strand.
GCGCGCGTCAAATCTCGGTCAAGTATCCACCCTGAGAAATCAGGAAATGTACAGCCGACCATTTCGGATGAAGGCATCGTTTACAAGACAGTGATATAGGAATTTTATAAATAAGTTCGAACGAAGGCGTCTTTTACAAGAGATTGCTGTGGGAACTGTTAAAGTCATTTTAGATGAAGATGTCTTTTACAGGAGAGTGTTAAGCTTATATGAATTTCTATTAGTTAATTGGGATGAGAGAGCGCATATAGAATCACTGTAGTTATTGACACTGAGACGATTGCTACTTAGCAATTAAATTACTCAGCCTAAATCATAATAATGAACGAAATAAGTTTATTATATAAACTTATTAATCAGAATAATAAGATAAATATTAATCAATTAAGACTTTGCATTACCAATAACATTATAGAAATAAGTAAAATTCAACTAAAATTATTTGAACAGGTTACAGCAGAAATGAAATAAGAATATAATATTTGCAATATTATATTCAGACTGGACTTGTGTAGATATTGAAACGAGACGGATTTCCCGGAACGTAAGAATGGACTTATGAACTAAACTAAAGAATCTCAGTGGGGTGTAGTAGACAGTCATTCATCACGAAACTCACTGCTATTGAACTAAAAACGCAGAGAAAGAAGAGCTTACTGACTCTATTGAAATTTAAAGGCTTAGTAAGTGGGAAGTTCTTGCTCAATAGCGCTTCGGGGAATCCTGGATCATTTCTTATTACTGACAGCGTGGCCAAGCGCTGCCATCCACGTGTATTAGCGTCTATGCTGGGTAAGGAGCATTAGCCAATGAAATAAGGGTTTGTGTCCGAAGATTCGGAAAAACAATGTAATTTGATGTAAACATAAGTATAAGTGGCTAAAAAGCAATACGAGGCGTATCAGACTTTGAACGATGGTAGGTGGGTACACGCAGTAAATGGTATCGACACTCTCTCGTCTACGCTCTGGGTGAGCGGGACGATTTTCACAGCATCCAGCTTCCGACTTAGTAGGAGTCGGGAAGCTATTAATATTCTTCGATCAGTAAATGATTTAAGTATCATTTACTGCAGTATTATTTAAATCTACACGACGAATATATTCAGGTTTGAGGTACGGCTTAATTATAGCTGAGTACCAACTTAAATTCAGTGTGTATCAAACTGTAAGTACCAGTGAATCAACGACTTTACAAGGTATTCTAGTGAATACACGAGATTAGGGAGAAAGACACCTTAATAACGGGACCCACTCATCTGAAGTCAAAGTTCACGAACGACGAGTATTTTGCAAAAGCCTATTAACTGTTTTTTACAACTAAAGTAAAATAAACAACACTCTTACCAGTTAACCAGTGAGTTTTGATTGCATCAGAGTATAAAGTAGACTGTTTTTAAGAACCATAACTACCCAGATTTGCCCCCCAGATACTGAAGATAATCTCTGCTTCGACTGTAGCGAAACCGTGGCTGTAATTGGTTTCGTAACCCCGCGAACCGTTACAACACTGATAGCTATTAAATAAGAAATTGGGTTTTCATTATTTTTCTGAAGAATTAAATATTGTTTTCATTGTGTACAGAGTACTCTTAGTCGATTGAAAAAGTTACTCTTTAATAATTGGTTTGAAGGACATTAGTGTCATTTAATTTTCAGAGGTATGAATATACTTAGTTTTTTCTGTATTAATTTCTAATCCAACATCCCTGCATGCATCGAAAAGACTTTCTGCATTTCTCTCGATTGTGTTTATGACATCGCTCAGCGAACAAACGTCATCTGCATAGGCTAAAATCGGATGACTACCTTGGCCTAGTCTAATTAGGCCTAATTAGATTTAATTTAATTCTAGGCCTACCATGTTGTCCTGAACTTTCCTAATGGCATATTCCAAAGCGAAATTTAAAAGTAAAGGCGATAGTGCATCTCCTTGCTTCAAGCCGTTTCTAATAGCAAACCTATCTGATATACCGATTGACTCTGCTATAGGTTTCATTTAGAGACATTTTGATCAGTCTAACTAGCTTCTTTGGTATCCCAAAATCAATGAGGATATTGTATAATTTGCCTTGCGTAACTGAATCATATGCTTTTCTAAAATCTATGTATAGCTGGTGAACAGATTTATTATATTCCCACTTCTTCTCCAAGATTTGGCGAATACAAAATATTTTATCAATGGTTGATCTATTTCACCTAAATCCACATTGGTGATCTCCAAAGATTCGTCCACATATGGGGTTAATCTTGACAAATTGGACAAAATTTTGTATGCTGTTGATCTCCCTTATAATATAAGGGAGGTATAATAATAAATTCTTTTCATTCCTTTGGCAATTCTTCCTTTTTTCCAAATCAAGTGCACATAGATGCGATAAATTGAAGGTGTTAAAAATAGAGCTGTAAAATTATGACAAAAGACACCTGTGATTGGCTATATTTCTACAAATTCTTATAATGGATTTGTGAATGATTCATGACCTAAATAGTCATCATAGGAGGTTTTAGGTAGACATCCTATTCCTTATCAGCCATATACCTAACATAGAATTAATTCAATATTACGAATATGGACATGTAAATAGAGGTCTAGTTACATAATGGATAAGCCTTTTCCACAGCAAGTTTTTAAAATATGTCGAAAATGATTGATTGAATTTGAAAGATGTAGTCTACTATAATATTTAGTAACAGCGTAATCTAATCCTAATGGATGTAATCCCAAAGGGTTATTGAAATACCCGTTCCATAGTTTCAAGTGCACTATACGTACGTTCAATAGCTAAAATATCAGGACCAATAATGGACTGAGTCTGTTCAACAAAACAACCAATTACGCAGTCGGCTGGTTGATGAGTAATATCGCGGCAACACATACAGGGAGGTTGCAGATTACAGCAGTCCTACATTATCATTAATTCAATTTAAAACAGTAAATGTTGAAGGGCTGATTGCACTCTATTAAATATTTCTTGAGGACCAATCTTACCTCTCAGTACATAATCATTTTTTCACTTCATATTTCAATGTAGAATAAGAGGCCGTAGTGCGGGAAGTGCATATTCAGTCTCACGCAAGCCTAATATGGCTAGCGAATATGCTACTGACCCCTGTACATTACTGTAGTAGATTTTGTACTAGTTGAGAATATACTAATCCATATTTAGAGAGGGAAGTAGGTTAAATGTAAGAAATTTTCTGGCATTATAACACTGGTAATTAAGCATATTTATCATTGCAAATCAATGAATGAAGGGTAGAGAAATGGAAACAGTGACATTTTAGCCTAGCCTACTTAGCGTCACTTGGTCGTCATTTGTAACAGTTTATTTTAGGATAATAGTCGACTTATTACTTGATTATTACTAAAAACTTTTTTACAACCTTTGCAACTGTTATTACATATACCTACGCATGTTTTTATTTTTCAAAACATTTTTACTGTTATTTAATTTTATTTACAATTTAAAAAATTGACAAATTACAAATTTTAATTTTTAAAATATTACAAATGTTTAAATTGCAAAAATTCATGTTAAAAATTTTGTACTATGAAGAAAAGATAGATAAAACACAAAAAATTACATTTTTTTGATACATAATATAATATTAAGAAATACACCCGAATGAGTAAGGTTGCTCGTACTCGGGTGCAAATCCAAAGAGAGTAGAGTGAAAAGGGAAAAGAAACAGAGAGCAGAATGAAAAAAGAAAAAGAAAGAAAAAATGTGATGTAGGCCTAATTTATATAAAATTTGACAAAATTTTAAAAATAAAGCCTTAATAAAAAACAAAACTTAAATACCTAGGAGATAGCTAGCAATAATTTACAGATAATTTTTTATACTCTTATTACAATTAGTGACGGGGTATGCAGAAAACTCAGGGTACATTCTGTTTATAGAGTTATAAAAGCGGGGACCAAAATTAATGCTATGTTTTAACCCTGCCTAAGTGAGACATTTGGGTTTTTTTAGTGGTATATTAGTATTTCGTCTATATAGTCCTGTATATGTTATCACTGGATGTGTAAGTTGTACGATGTTTGTGAAAGTATTTTAATAAAGAAAATTTGTAAAGTTGTTCAAATTTGAACTTAGGCCCTAACTGAAAAGAATGGGCTTCTGGCAAACACTCATTGAGAAATCACAATTATTTGGACAAATGGAACAATTTGAACAAATATCCATTGGAAATCTTTCCCAAACGAATAGACAGATCGACAGATAAATTTCCTGCGAAATTATTATTATTACCGTACCTAATAGCTTTTAAAATATAAAAGAATCACAGGATTTTATTTATAGGACTATTAGTTAAATTCCTGCTGTACAATAAGCAGAAAGCACTTTGTTTAAAATCTAATTCTAAATGTATGTACAAATAAATAAATAGGCTAAATATAAATAAATATAATATACAATACAGGATGTTATGTTGCTCAAGTACTTATATTCTTCTTCAGCCCAATTATTCAGATAACCCAGTGCATTCAGAATTCACTCTCCATTTGATGTAATAACAAATATCAAGCTCCTCAACAAAATACTCCAATTTCAATAGTTTAGTTTTATGAAGGCGATGACGAGAGGCGCGTGCGCAGTATTCTATATCAGATACAATTTTTAGGCGGCTCATCCATTTTGCAGGCGGCTATGCATGGCAATGTAGAGGAACAGTAGGATTATTTTGTTTCGTACATGAAGTATCTCACTTGGAATAATGTGCATTATTCCCCAAGTTTATTTAGTAAATTTGTGTAGTTTTCTTCTTTCGCTGCTAAATCAACGATTCTGCAATTTTCTTTTTCTCTTTGAATTTTGTCAATTGAAAATTAATTCTAGTCATTTGGAGTGTAATGCATAATTTCCGCAAGCTAAACTTCTCAAACAGATGGAAAAAAAAATTATCTATTTTGCTATATTTCTGCTCAACGCAGATTGCCTTTTAAGACAAGCATACCGGTACTATACTTTTTTATTAAATTTCAAAATTCGCCAACTTTTGGTTAATGATTAAGATTATCAAGTAAATAAGATTCTTGAAGTAAAAGTTTAATTTTGGCCTAATTTTTTGCATTATATAAGCGGGTATGCAAAATCTGTTTAGAGCCCTTAAGTAAAAATAATTCCTCTTATAAATCGATTGAAAATCGTTTACAATCTTTTTTTTTTTAAATTGGTTATTATTTATTACATGCCTACCACCAATCGTTGAGCTTATAACTTCTACATCTCACAGACAGTATTTGATTTTGAAATATTCAATTGTCAGTTCGTATATTTTGATTTTTGTCATTTTCACAGCGGACGTAGAATTTATTAAAATCAGACATTCTTCTTTGTCCATTAAATGATTTCCGTTCTTCGTGTGCAATGCTATGCACATCCTCATAAACATCATAGTTCTGAAGCTTCAAAGCAGTCAGTATTTAGATCCGAATCTGGTGATATTGAGTGTTCCTGCGTTCCCCATATTGACAAAAGTCTATAACATGCGCCAATAGTTCCACTTCAATGCAGAGCCTGCAGCAGTCGCATGAGAGACGAATATGTTAAAGCATCGGACAACATTAGTTCATTGCAAAATACTAAATACATATTTCGACAAAACACAATAAGCGATATATGCACTTACATAACACATAATTATAAACGATTAATTAATTAATTATTAATCTAACACAGGATTATAAACGTAAATGAGTTTTATAATTGATTAAGATAATAGAAGACCAATTTGATCATTAACTTAGTAAATTAGTAAATCGGTAATAATATTTCTTGAAACTCTTCTTTGGTACTTTTTGGACCATTAACAGTTAATGCACCAAATAAGTGCTGATGCAATCCACCCTTAATCACTGAAGGCGACAACGAATAGATTAATGACAAATATTAGAACCCAAATCCAATTTATCATTCATTGAAACCCAAACAGATCATTCGAATGTCAGATATAATAATTTCGATGATTGAAAGTGGTAGGCCTACTTGACAAGAGACTTAAGAGGCAGGAAAGGTATGAAGAGACAGGAAGTAAGGGTAATCCCTGTGTGAGAGAACCAGCATCGGAATTCGATCAGCAGGTCTCCCGAATGCAGGGCACATACACAGACGTTCGTGACGAGCTCAAACCAGATTCCACTCAAGCGCAATAATTCTTTGCCACAACAATCTACCCTATAGACCCTGAAGAAAATTTAAACAACACGTTCCTCTATATTTCTAACCTTTCCCAATGAATCACTAGAATTTAATCTCGCTTGTATAAAATTACTTTCTGAAGTAAATGAAATCCAAACTCTTCTATTTTAATAATTAGGGATGTGAGTGCATACTAGTACATAACATGAGTATCTGAAGTATTATGCTGAATCGTGAAATTTGGTATCAAAATACATTTTTAATTCCCCTAAATTAAAAAAAAAGGTCTGTGTGTAGGCCTATCACGAGTGTTATTCAAATATTATATATAAATCATATCATTCACATTCATCATTCAAAAGAACTACCTGAAGCTTAGGGACGATTTTGAGTATAAAGTTATACTCTAAAACATATTGTTTTAAAGTTTCATGGAAAATTAATCACAAATTTCCAGGTGAGATATACGTACCCCAAGCTTTCTTAATTGTCTCTGCTCAAAGCTTATGTTGTGTTATTTTATTGCTTTAATATCCGAACATTTGTAATTGGATATTAAATATTTTCCTTAGAATGAATTGTTATTGTAGGATGAACTTGAATTGTTTGGATAAATAAAATCATGTGGGTGAAACACAAGTTTTATATTAATTTGACTGCAAAGGAATCGAAACTCTGCATAGTTTTCATAGCGTAACATAAAATCCGCTGGAGAGCATGAGGAAAATTAACAAAGCTCCTCTTCCGTGAAATATGTTTCAGATTTTCATGCTATCATTAACTCGCTTGCAACTGACTTATTTAAAATATACCATTCAACCAAAATGGACGAACTCTCTAATCTCTGAAAAATAAAGTGTGTATCTGAACAGTAACAAACAAAGATCTACACACGCAAATATATGTATATAACTGAAAACGTAAAGCTGAAAGTATAAAATATGATCTCAAACACTCAACAACAAATTCATAAAATTGTGATTCTGGCTGTCATTTATGAAAAGAACAATCCGAATGAGGACATAATACATTTCATGATTTCAGTCGCTTAATATGCGGAAACGTTTAAAATCCGACTATCACGAAACTGGGTATTAGACAGGAGATTAGGTATGCGTTACACTCACGAAATTAGGTACAGGCCTATATTTAAAATTTTCATAAGGAAAAGGAAAAGTAGTTTCTATATTTTATTTAATAATTGACTTATATCTGTCTATACTATATTAAAAACACCCTAAAATGTGTGTATGTACGCCTACCCCTCCGAGACCCTTTGACCTAGAGGTATGAAATCTTCACCATGACCCAGGTAGTGTCTAAGCTAAAATCCCTTCCTGATAGCACAGCCCATTCGGTCAAAATTTGATTTTTTTGGTGTTTTTGGTATTATAGTTTGGTCATTTTAAGGGCAGAGTTCATTGCATTTGAATTTAACTCACACGAGTTTTGAGAGCATAAACTACGTAACCCTCTCCGAAGACTTCTCCTCAGATGACACTGTTTAGCGAACGATTTTTGTTTAGTTATTTAAGATTATTTATTGATATCTTGCTGCTTATGCCGATTTGCCAGAATTTTTCCCCCGCAAAACGGTTGAGACATGCTTGTGACTTTATACTCATGGGACGATCTCATTTGCACACATAAATGTTATTGACATAGGCTGAGATCTGACCCTCAAGTTTGATAAATTGTGTCTCGTTTATTTATATGTAATATATGTAATATAATTGCATTACCTGTAATATTATATGTAATATATGCATTATATGTAATATATGTAGTTAATTATGTGTAATATAATTTATATTAAGTTGTAATTACTTTGAATCAAGTATTTCGTATCCAGCTTTATGGGGACATTGTGTGAAGATTGGCAAGATAGTCCTCAAAAACATCGTTCTCAATCCTACTGGTTATAGTTCTGTCCTCAGTTTCTCTAAACTTATTTTTTCATCCTAATTTAAGAAATGGCAATAAAAAAATGTTCGCGGTATCTGAGTATAATGAATCCAACAGTTATGTTTCTTTTATTCTGCCATTTTATTTGTGTTTTTTAATTAGGTTAGGACATTAGACTATTTATTATAATGGAAAAATTAAATTTGATTTTAAACGGTCGTGAGAAAATAACAGTTAGTCACCAGCATAGTACCATACATAACAGCCTATAGTCACATTTATCATGGAGGCCTATCGTAGGAGATCTGAAATAGAAGCCAGTAGCCACAAAGCCATTGAGAGAAATGTAATAAATTCCTTGAGTAACCGTAATGGTTGCGGGAATCTTCTTGCATATCAGAGAAAAACGTTAAATGCGCCCGAGTGCACCTGCCTCTTCATTTGAATCTCTTCAGGATATTATCTCCAAGTTTCTTTTATCTCTCAGCTTCAAGCAATTTCAAACCAGGCCTCTGAAATTTCAATGGAATAACTTTCGTATGAAGCTAGATTCATTCATTCTTTCTTTCTTCTCTTTTATTCGTCACTGACCCAACTCTTACTATTCTAGACAAAACCCAGAGAAAAATAAACACTAAAATTTGCACATAACTGTGGAAAATCGTAGGCCTGCAAATCACAGACTAGATTCGAGAGGAGATGTTACTAATTCTTAATGTCTACATTATAAAATTATCTTTATCATTTCTAATTATCCCAATAACATAGCCTACCTTGACCTTAATTATTATCAGCTATAATCAACATCGTCGTAATACTGCATTATTATATTATGTTTTATTGCTATCCTGCGGGCACTTGTTACACTATGATGGGGCTTCCACAAATTGATATAATATCTGTAGGAAGTCTTATTAGACATTCAAATTATTTTTGTACTTTAATATAGGTTTGATATAGGTTTAATCTTTGTCATGACTTATTGTTAAATTGTTAATACCGTAACCACTGATACTATCAAAATGGAGAGAAAAATACAAATTACAAGATTCTTTATTTATTTTGAGTTTAGAGACTTCATAAAAATGTAGAAAAATAATCATAAACCTTAAAAAATACTTGAAATTCGAATTCCAAAAACGAATGTAATACGTCAATATGTTGTGCTCTTTTATAGGTACACGCGTCATGTATAGGCCTATGTGTGACGTAGTAAAAATTACAGGAATGTGCCGAATGAAATCTAAAGCTCTAACAACACCGGTGTGTCATACATACTTCAGTTGGAAGCTCGAACGACTTCTGAACACTGCCCATTACTGCTAAACCAATGATTGTTAAGCATAATATCTAGGTTGTCCCTGGCATTATAACCAAAGTCCTGGTCAAGGTATCAAAAGAGAAGTAGCCTATTTAGTCGTATGAGATATTGTTCAAGCACACCTACTAGATGGATGGTTATATGAGTTTTTAAATGTTATTTATCATACCTAAAGCGTTATAAGTAAACTTGTTCATCGGTCTATAGATTACTCTGCATTAAACTTACGTCCTTAATATGGTTTCATATAATCTAACAGGAATTTTGGTAAAATGAACTTACTCTTCCTATTCTTTTCCACAGTCCGTATTGAGCAATTTATAACCTTGGCTACAAGACTATGCGAGGCATCATCAGCAGTAATTAAAAGCAGAAGCTTAATTGCGTGTTACATCATTCAGGTGGTTTAGTTAATCGAGTAATAATAAATGCATAGATGAAGCTGAGTCGTGGAACCCTTATGGCCACTATCACTTATGAAAAGATAAAACTTTTGTCTTGGTAACGAATTCCTTAATGTTCGTCTCCTATGAATTTACGACAGCAAGCAAAGTGCTCACGTGTAAATATGATTTATGGACTCTTATTGAATTTAAGAGATATTGTTTGTCTACATAAACTAATTTATCCGTGGCCTTCCGGTTTATAGCGCAGTGCCTAAATCAATTTCACTACGCCGTACTACATTATTCTCCCTCCTGTAAGATAAATACTATTGAAAAAATATATATATACACACACACATACATTATTATACCTCCTTTAAGAGAAATACTATTGAGATATATGTATATGTAGCCTATACGTATATTATGTTTCAATGGTATTTTTCTTACAGGAGGGAGAATAATAATAATGTAGTACGTAGAAATGTATAGTAATGTAGTATTGGCCCTGCGATATAAACCGGAAGGTCACGGATTCCATCTCCGTTGTGGTAACAGAGATTTTCAACGAAACTTTGGTCATGGGGTAGCCTCATTCTCTAACAGAAAAGGCTAAGGGTACATAATACCTCTTCCCCCAAGAAACATCTCATCTTGTACCGCCATTTGCACTTGCTGTGGGAATGCTCAGTGTTAAAGTTGAAATGGATTAATATTCCCAAGCACAATTATTTTAGTTGCAATATTTATTCAGATATTTAGTTCTTTCTTTGAAGATAGAATAGAATAATTTATGTCAGAGTAATGAAGAGAATTCAAGCAAAATCGGAAGTTTTAAGGAAATAATTATTTCCTGGGATTATTTCTTATTTTTGTAATTTATCTGGAGTCTGGAGATGCTTCGGAAGCTCGCTGATTAATGCCAATTAATTCAGGAAGATGGGCTTATTTTATTTAGGTCCATATTAATTTGTATTTCCTATATAATATTACCTTAAGAATTTTCTAGAAGAAGTTATTTAATATAGAATTCCGTGGTATCATTGTTATAAGGACAAGAATGCTTTAGCGAGTTACGTCACGTATTCACGTCATACTACTGTTCGCTGGTAGAACAATAGGTCCGGGTTTTGTTGTAATATGATATTGAAATTTTTAAAGTTATCGGATCTGGTATGTCTGCTGCGGAGTGATGAATGTATTTGGTTTTCTTCAGAAAGCCGTGAGATTTCGCATCGCACTTTTTCGTAAAATGAGATTTGTCATCAAATGGCTGCGGTTACAGCAAACACATCTCCTAGCACTGGCTGAGGTAAACCTGTGCACCACACCAGTAATTAGTTCTTGGTATTTGTTTAGCTTCGCAACTTACTACACTATCCCATTTGGAAATGTGTAACCGTAGTTTTCTATATCTATTGAATAAAATAAAGTAGTCACTGAAATATCTACACTAGTACAATCTGCTGCAAAAAGGATGAACCTCCTGGGCGTTCTAGATACAGAATACAGCGCATGCTCGTTTCGTCATCGCCTGAATACAGAATGTAACACATAACTAAACCAGTGAAATTGACAGTATTTTGTTTTGAGTCTGATATTGTTATTATAGAGACATGACTGCTTACTCTTTGGGAAGAACATAATCTGAGTGTGTTCGAAAACAGGGTGCTTAGGAAAATATTTGGGCCTAAGAGAGATGAAAATGGGTACTGGAAAATACTGCATAACGACGAGCATCATAACCTGTACTCGTCATCGGATATAGTAGTGGTAATTAAATCATGGAGGATGAAATGGACTGGACATGTTGCGCGCATGGGGAGGTAAGACATAATATAAAAATTTTGACGGGGAGACCCGAAAGGAAAAGACCACTTGGAAGACCTAGACGCTGATGGGAGGACAATATTAGGATAGATTTAAGGGAAGTCGGATTTGCGAGGGATGGTTGGATGGAGTTAGGGCAGAAAGCGCGGCAATGAACGAGCTCCATAAAATAGATAATATTCCTTTAGCTTGCTTAGGAATTGTCTGTTGCCATTGAGTAAGTAAGTAAGTGAGTATTGTTATTATAGGCCTAGTCATGTATTACTTCTGTGCTTTATCAATAAGCAAACTGGCTACAGTAGTGACTTACACGACTGTGCAACGGAGTGTTTTAATACTAGGCTAAATTTCCAGATTTCTTTGGTATGTATCTCTTAGGGGCGATATGAGCAAACTTTGTTCACATTTACTAGTCACAGCTGTATCAAATATCTACCCAGACGGGTTAAATTTAAAGATGCATAAATTGTATGTCACATTGATTGATTGATAGAGCTCTGGAATAGGGAACACGGGGTAGATATGGGTATAGCTAGGGAAAGAAGTTATCTACATTTGCAGTAACAGATTATGTGCGTCATGAGAGGTGTGAGTAGCTTGTTAAGCGATGAAGAACATGTTTTAAGAAGGGGAACCACAACTGTGTCGCAGTATAGGCTAACTTCCCCATGCAATCTCACCTCGCCACACGCAGCCATTCCTGCATGCAAGCTCCCGAAAGTTAATATATACGTCATGAACGTTGTGAAATTATTAAAACTTCTAACGTGATAAAATCTGAATTCTGTGTTCGGTTACACCAGTCCGAGCTAGTTTATTTTAGGTGATCAGATCTCCTTTCTTTTCGGTCAAGATTCATGGATTCAAACCCTTACTACCTGCATGTTAGGAAGATCGAAAATGTATTGTTACTTTGTTAGTGCCATTTTAAGAAGACCTCATCTCAAACCATCGTCTATCTACACAAGAATATAATAGCATTGTTCCCTAATCCGAAAATCTGCACCATCACCGATACCGACAAAGAGCAGGTGCTCTTGTAGTCGCATGGGTTTCCCCAGTGTTGCCGCTGTAATCCACCACTTCTGAAGTGAAACCGTGCTGTGATACGTATTTGCCAACATTGTACTGGACTGCAGACAAGTGTAAATACGCCTAATTACGTTTCTATTCCCTAATTGACAGGTCAAAGAGTATTAGGGTGACAGGAGGTAGGGGAAGTTCTTGGAAAAAAAAAGTCCTTAAAAAATGGCACCCACATTACTGTATGTCTTATTACCAGGGCTAGGATTTATATGTACTAAAAAATGTCAAAATATGTACATATATATGTACTTAAAAATGACAAAATATGTACATTTATATGTACTTAAAATGTCAAAATACGTACATACATATATGCAAATATATTTTGTAAAATATGGACATCAAAACAAATTTAACCACTAGACACTACATTTTGTTACTTAAATTAGAACCTATAAAAATACATTACAAATACTGGATTCATAAATTAAATTATTCAATTTTTTTCCAGATCACTTACTTTATTTGTATTCATTCATTGATTATTATTTCTGCTACCATAACAGTATGCCACAAAATGTTGTTTTAAATTTTCAAAAGTGATTTGTATTGGCTGAAGCTTCGTTCTACTGCACATGAAGTGATTGGCGCGTGTTTAAAATTCACTGATTCTAGTTTTACATTTGACGAGCTACTTAAGATTGCACTGATTTTACACATTTCTTCAAAGCCTGGATTTCTTGAAAACACATTGTCCACTTTCCACTTTACATTTGATAAGATCGGCTAAATGTCCACGTATACATTTTGAGTTCATGAATCATGTTTTCACAATGTCAATATTTCCAGGTAATGTCAGATTATTATTTTGTAGTTTCTGAATTATTTTTGTTATATTACAGAAATTTGATTCAATGTAACACAAATAATTTTTCACACATTAATTTCTGTACATAACTGTAAACTTATCCTGTGCTGCCATACTTTCTGTCACTTAAAACGACAATTTTATATAGTTTTACTCTTAAGAATGAAATATGTACGAATATTGCATTAAAATCACTAAATATGGACAAATATTTATTTTACATATAAATATGTGCTATTGTCAGAAATATGGAAAAATATGTAAAATAAATTTGTTTAATTTGAATAGAGGACAACATAATACATGGAGATAAGTGAAAAAAAATGTGTCTATATGTGAATTTAAGAAATATGTAATTACATATAAATCCTAGCCCTGCTTATTACATTAATTTTAAGCGTTTGTTAACACAACACAGGAAAGTAATAAAGAAGTGTAATTTACTGGTTTATTTTTATGTTTTAGAATTGTAATTAAAATGACGCTTGTAGTGAAAAAGTTTTAATCTTCTTAAATGTGACTCTGCAGATGCCCAGATGGTGGTTTCATGTAACCGAAAGACCTAAGGACAATGAAATAAGTTTGAGAATAAAATATTACTTCATTATTTTATCAGTCGACCTCAACGGTAAAACGCAGGGTGTATCATAATTAATAGCGTAAACCGAAACGGTTGAAACATGCCGTTTGCGAGATTTATTATTACGAATATGTGGTTATGAGCCGCCACTGACTTCAATAAGAAACAACGTTCTAGTTAGTATAAATGAATTTCAAAAGTAGACTTTTCCAACTTTCTTGTTGACACTCAATCATTTCGGGACTAAATTCAAAAGAAAATCAATAAAATTCATACATTCTTCCCCAAAAGTCCCCAATTCTGAAACATAATAATTTACTGTGCACATAGGACTAAAATGTTCCAACTTTTTTTTGTCTCTTTTTACATACTTCGGGCTTACAATAAACATCTCAGGTAATACAAAGCCTACAGCGATTAATAACGTGTTAGTGGATAGAATTTCTTGCTGACTTCTGATATAACATATTCGCTACCCATCTTATGGTACAAACTCAGGCTGAGATAACTGAAAATGCTGTCCCCGCTATACGACCCCTTATTCTACATCAAAATGTGATGTGAGAAATATATATTCTCCATGTCTAGGGTAGAGAAAGTTATGTGTCTGCGTCACATTGTGCATATCTTCGTGGATTTCATTCTTCATTATGTATTTACACTAATGAATTATATCGACTACCTCTCTAATTTGTCAAAGCCCAGTTTCATTGACTTCCAAATCCTTGTGTGAACACTGTAAACGATATTGTTGTTATGAGAACTGAATTGCATATTGTGATGAATTCATTGTAATATTTTCAGAAATTATATACTTTTTCAAGGGAAGGAATGGTTTGTTGATCGCGTTACTTTCCGGGTTGAAGTGGGTAGGTATGCGAAATTTCGTGCAATTTGGTGAAAGCATGTAGATTTGTATAGGGAACATACACACTAGGGTGGATCGAAAAGTAACGCACAATAATTTATTTTACAAAAAGTTGAATAGGTATAATTACAAACAAATGCACACATGGACATCTTTTGTCTATTTTTCTATATAGTTGCCAAGTTTCTCAACACATTTCTCCCATAGTGATACCAGTTTCAAAATACCCTGTTCATAGAAGTTCATTCGGTTGGAGTATAGCCATCTGTGAACTGCGGTTTTCACTTCTACATCTGACGCAAAACGTTTACCAGACAGGAATTTCTTCATGGGACCAAAAAAATTAAAGCATAACGCAATAGGTGATCCAAGCTTGCCATCATCGCTGGCCCTTGTGGTCGCCTGTCTGGTTCTTAGGCACCCAGCGAGCACTAACTTTACGAAACTCCAATGTGTCATGCACAATATCGTACACAACACCGTATGAAATGTTGAACTGCTGAGATAAGGTTCGTCAGATGCAGAAGTGAAAACAGCAATCCGCAGATGGCTATACTCCAACCGAACGGACTTCTATGAACAGTCTATTTTGAAACTGGTATCGCGATGGGAGAAATGTGTTGAGAAACTTGGCGACTATAAAGAAAAATAGACAAAAGATGTCCCTTCATGTGTGCATTTGTTTGTAATTGTATCTATTATATTTTTTGTAAAAAATTATTGTGCGTTACTTTTCGATCCACCCTCGTACATACATACATGTATACATACATACGTACGTACATAGATACATACATACATATATATATACATACATACATACATACATATATAGGCTACATATATACATCTATACATACATACATACATACATACATACATACGTACATATACACTTTCAATTTTGTATATTAGATAAAGTTTTAGGCTATGTGCGATTCCTGGCGTATTTACAACTTGAAATTAATTGAATTTAATAATGTATATGGAATTCCTATGATTAAGTCCCACAAATGTAGAACACGTATTTCAGACCTATGTATAATACTTTTATATTCAAGGTGTACCAGCAGCGCGACATTCCATACATACTGGAATTTCATTCATACGGCCACAATAATATGTATCGTTCATTGCTTGTCCAGAAATGTAGTTTGGAATTCCTCCCTACGATCCATTTTATAAAGCAAGGTCACATTAACTACGTGAAATATGGTTTCGATAATATAACAGCGGACAGAACGGTCGCTTTATTTTTCTTTCACGCCAGTATTGCAATTTCACATTCATAACTGAATATTTTTGCAGTGTGAAATACCCATACATCCTGAAAGTTATCGCAATAAAGTACGTAGGTGGAACTACTAGGAGAGATGGCTGTGCCTGAGTACCTCTTAATTAACCAAGAAGTCCGTCAAAATACTTGGATTAAACGAAACACTTTTCAGTTTTGATAAAATATTTTTTAGTACACGCTCTCTAAAACAGCTGTTTATCGGACTGGTAACACGACGAAAAATTGTATTTTAGCAACCTAGGCCGCTAAAATTGCATGAAAGTGCATTCAAACTGCATTCAAAATGCAGTTTTATCGGCCTTGTACTTTAAAGTCGTCATGGCAGTCTATAAAAAAAATCCAGATGGCATTGACCAGTCACACCAACTTTGACATGGATTTAAGCATATAGTTGTCAAAAACAAATTTAAGCCAACATGTTTCTTTATGATAATCAGAAACTTTGCCAGGTTTTTTTTTTCGCAAAATAGGGTAGCCTATTTCATCATATAACAACAAATATAAGCCAACAACTTTTCACATATTCGTTCACAATAGATCACTGCTTACCATGGCGGATGCACCCACATTTAATTGCAGTATATTCCTTCTTATAATCTATTGCTGCCGTGATGTTGCTGTCACCAGCTTCTTTTCAATGTTTCTGGCTTGGATTGAAATTTCCTCTGGATTATCATTTATATTTTCACAAACTTTCCATAAATACTAGTTGGTATGAAATATTGTTTACAAACAAGGGACTCATATATTATGGATCTATACCACATTTGGTATTGGTACGTACGGTCATTGTTGTTTTATGATTGAGATGGCCGTGAGAATATGGCTGACTATCTTCCATTATAATTAATTACACGGTATTTTTGTTTCATTTCATATAATTTAGAGAACTTTTACTAAAAAAATATTGTATGCACCACGTACGCAAAAACTTTAGCGGACTCATCCAGTATTTCAGCCTTGGCTTTCGCCTCGGCCGCTATACTAGATTCGTCCGCTAAAGCGTTATTTTGCGTACTTGATACGTAAATAGCTATTAATGTACATTCTATAAAGCAATAATTGTCCTAGGCGGGAACTCATCTCAGATTTTCAACTTGCTACACTGACGCTAAGATCTTTCGGCTTCTTGAGGGTGTACACAATCCTACGACAACTGACTAATAAATTAATATCAATAAATTCTTGTTAAAATTAATAAAATAAGAATACATTTTAGAATGAAAATTCCAGTGAGACTGGGATTCGAACCCGTGCCATTCGATTTTACGTGCTGGTGCTCTACCAACTGAGCTGGCCAGAGTTAGATTCACTGCGCAAAGTGAAGTTTTTGTCTCTCATAAGATTACCCGTTACAGTCAATCTCACTGAAATACAGTTACACCATATACACACACGCACAGGAATTTTGTGACCGGGTTTCAACTGTATTTTAAATTTTATTTTACTTTTTACAAATACAAATACACATTTATACAAGTAAAGTAAAGCAGAAAAAGTACTAATTTCAAAAATAACTACAACTGCTATTTGAAAAATGGAAAAGAAAGATAGGCTAAACTTACATAATTAATTATTCTAGCACAAGAAATATTAACATTTAGAAATACACCCGAATGAGCAAGACTGCTCGTGCTTTGGTGCAGTTTCAAAATTATCAAAGTGAAGAAAGAGGAGAGACAAAGAAACAGTGTGTATAAAAATGTGATTAACTAATAAAGAAAGTAAATAATGATCAACATAAATAAATAAGAAATGAAACAAAAATGTCTTAAACAGCTAAAAAATTACAGAAAATGCTTTACATATTTATTAAATTTAACAGTGGAGTATGCTGAGAGATAGGATACTTTATGATCATTGAGTTATAGAAGCGTGGACCAAAATTAATGCTGTTGTTGTATACTTTAATTTAATAAGAAGATATAATTTATTATAATATATTCATGAAACCACATGTCATAATATTGTTTCTGTTGAACATTCTTGATATTATTTTAAGAGAAAAATTCCTTTTGGTTCGTTACATTCAGTTTTCCGTCCGGATGCTCTACCAACCGAGCTAGCCATCGTTCCATTAACGACGCCAGATGAAATTTCTGTCCTATGATTATCCTTAATGGTCGCCCTCACTGAAAGACATTTAATCGTACTAATTTAGTGGTTTTGTGACCTGATTTCCGCTGTTATTACAGAGAACTATATAAGATGCAGATGTTTTGTATTCATTAAACCATAGAATATTGTTTCTTTGAAACATTATGAGAATATTTACGGGAAATCATAAGAGAGAGATTCCATCTGCCGCCGCGAATCGAACTCTGGCGAGCTCAATTGGTAGAAGATCGGCATGAAAAGTCGAAGGTAACGGGTTCGAATCCTGGTGTCAGGGTTGTTCTCCTAAAATATTCTCATGCAATATTCAGCAGAGATAGTATTCTGATTTTTCATGAAAACTGTATTAGGCTTATATATTATACTTCTTTTTTATAGGCTACATATATAGTCCAGTTATTCATTACATGAACAGGCGGCTTCCTTCCGTTAGGAGGAAAAGTTTGTCGACAACTCAACCCATGTTCTTTATTTTTACCGCACCAATCAGCTAGTTACCCCAGCCAATCAAAATCTAAGAATGTCCTGTGACGATTTTGACAGCTACTCGTCAACTCCGCGTGGAGTCAAATGCGCGGTTCCAAGATCAAGTTACAGTAAACAATAACACATGTGAATTGATTAAGGCGAAGGAAGAACTGAGGTCAGTGATAACAATGAGAGAATATTACAACGTTGCTTTTGTTTTGGAAAGCGGAAGCCAAGACCGATTTAGTCAGATCAATTAACATAAAGAAACACCGACTTAATAGTTTATTCCTTTGAAGCCGCCTGGCCATGCAATGAATAACTGGACTATACATACCTCCATCTTATATGATAGGGTCTATCGTACAATAACTGTGGAAATCCGGTCACAAAATCACTAAAATTGTGTGCATCACAGTCTTTACACGATGTAAATGTCTTTCAGTGAGTTCGTCCATTCGGGTAATCGTAGGAAAAAAATTCCGTCTGGCATTGAATTGAGCTCTGGCTACCTCAGTTGGCAGAGCGTCGCGACGGAAAGACGAAAGTCACTGGTTCGATTTCCAGTGACAGAGGAACGTTTCTCCTAAAACGTTTTAAGTAGAAGTCTTGCTAAATTCAATAACAGTATCATCGCTACCTTGTAGATGTGCGAAATTTTAGATGGAGGTTGCTAGGGGTCCAGTTCAGTGACGGCAATCTACGGCCCGCGGTCCAGATACGGCCGTCAGACAGGTTCAATGCGACCCGCGATAGGAAAGAAAGAGTAAAATATGTATTTCTTACTCAATTGCTTTTCCTTCAATTGCATGACACTCCAAGGTGAATTTTAACAGAACATCTTGACTTTTAGCACTGAACAAGCCTTGGATATTTTCAGTATTTCACTGTGGACTGCAAATAGTAAAACTGATCATTCAGCACAAATTAATTAGTTGAACTGTAAAGTAACACGCAATTATTGTTTCTTAACGTCTCAAGACATGAATTCTACAAGTCCCTAGCGAAATCAAGTTTTCAAATTTTGATTTCTTTTGCCCAGAAAGTTATCGCCATGTTTGCATGTTCATATGTGCATAAGCAAGTGTTTAATTATTTGAAGTTTCAAAATTTGTGTCAGAAACAGACTGACTGACACTTTGATTTCACTCCTGAGGCTCATCTCGTTCCAGTAGCAGTCGGACTATGAAAACCAATCAGAAGTACAGTTCCAGTTCAACGTTTTATACTTCTTCATATATAAATAACAGACAAAATACTTTTTGAAAGTTTCACCATTTCTGCATTTCAATAAACTATTTCGGCCCGCCTTATGAAATGTTTCTGTCTTTGGCCGGCTCCCATAGTGATTTGCCTACTACTAGTCAAGATTCTAGACAGAAGAATATACGAGGGTCGTCCAGAAAGTAAAGAACGATTTGGCCTAACTAAATAATAACGAAAGATATCAACACAAAACTTTATTTACAAAGATACAGTTCCTTACTCTGTTTCTCAACGTAATCGCCATTTATGTCAAGGCATATATTGTAACGTGGCACCAGTTTTTCAATGCCGATGTTACTCTTCTACCACCGAAGATCTGAGAGTGGAGTTTCTGCCTATTGCCTATTGCCTATTGTGCAACTCATCGACTACGACGCGCTATACAAAAAAAGAGACGTGGAAAGTTGTCTGAAAAGGTGTTTTTGATTCACGACAACGCTCGGCCTGCTCAAACACAGGCACAACAAGGTTTTAAGTCGAACATTTTTGGACATCCTCCTTACAAACCTGTCCTGGCACCCAGCGGATTTTCACTTGTTTCCTAAACTAAAGGACTTTTTGGGTGGAAAAGAGTTCCCAACCGATGAGGACCTCAAAGAGGCAGTGACATCCTGGTTTAGGTCTTTGGCTGTAGAAGACCATAACACGTTACAATGAATGCCTAAACAGCAATGGCGATTAAGTTGAGAAATAGTCAGGTACTGCATCTTTGTAAATAACGTTTTTTATATATATATATATATATATATATATATATATATATATATATGAGGAAGAATCAAATGAAAACCGCAATTAATTTTTCCCCACTATTTTACTGCAGGAAGAATGTTTGCTAGTACATTATTTTTCTACTTAGTCCCCTCCTAGTTCAACGCACTTAAGCCATCGGATAGGAAGTGCTTCGATACCGCGTGAGAAAAATTCTTTTAATTGACGCTGTAGCCACTCGTGCACCGCCCAATGGACGTCTTCACCAGACTTGAACTTCTGCCCTTCAAGGTGTTCCTTTAATGGGCCAAAGATGTGAAAATCCGATAGTGTCAAAACGAAGGAGATTGCTGAGTGCAAGTGTTTTGCTTCAACATGATAACGCCCGTCCTCATGCTCCTCTTGCAACAATGAATTCCGTCGACGACATCCGCCATAATCGCCAGATTTGGTACCATGAGATTTCCACATCTTTGTTTCATTAAAGGATCACCTTGGAGGGCAGAATTTCAAGTCTGATGAAAACGTCTAGTCGGCGGTGCACGAGTGGCTACAGCGTCAACCAAAATAATTTTTCTCACGCGGTATCGAAGCACTTCCTATCCGATGACTTCAGTGCGTTGAACTAGGAGGGGACTAAGTAGAAAAATAATGTACAAGCAAACATTCTTCCTGCAGTACAATAGTGGGAAAAAATTAATTGTTGTTTTCATTTGATTCTCCCTATATCAGGACTGTCGATATTTAATAACATTAATAACATAATGATTTTAATGTGTTACATACAATCAGAACTGGATAAATAGTTGTACTAGAAACAGCAGATTTAATCAGCCAACCATTGAACTACGGCTATAGAACCCTATTACATTAGCCATTGAGTTGGAGACGTAGGCCTACAGCACATGAATAGCAATGGTATGAAGTGATTGAGGACTGATACCTCAGCTATTCCTGTGAATTGTAGAACACTATCTGCCATTAATTTCGAAAGACTACTGCAAGCTTGCAGTATACATGGAGCTATTCAAGTCAATTCTGCCCTCTTGAGGTTCAATGCCTCTGAGGGACAATGAAAATACACCACAGAGCTGAGTACTGATTAAAATTGTGGACGAGTTCCTTCCTTCTTTCCACTTTAGAAGAAAAGAGAGTTCAAACTGAGCTAGTCTTCAGCATAATATTATTATTTTTCAAAGGAAATTGTATGTATTTAATTGAAAATATCGTCAATTAGATACTGCTACATCGTTCAAAGTAAAACTGTGAGCATATTACTCTACCTAAAACAATATAGCTTCGTGATGTAAGCGAGTACTTGTAAGAATTGGTATTCAAAGAGTAGTTTTTCTATAGTCTGACCATTCTAAATATTAACCTGAAGTAAACAAAAACCAGCATCTATGCCTCACACGTAGGTCATACAAGTAACCTGCTATAGTGAGACTGGCATAGGCCAACTGCTTTTTGTTTCCTTAATGTCTCTTTTTTAGAATGGTAAAACTGTAGTATAGGCAGTGGAAATAATTAATAAAAACTCTTTTCTACTAATAACTATTTACGGCAAATTATCCTCTCCTCACTGGAGAAGATCTGGAACGGGGTACACTTAGCCTCTTGTATAGTGCAATGAAATAACGCATTATTTGATTTTTTTATGTATTAGTGGAAGGTGACCAAACATTCCTTTTTAACGGCATCACACTCTGGTCCCTTTGACCAGACAAAACCTTAAAAGGACATAGCCGTTGATCCCGTTTAGCTCCTTCTTAAGTTCATAGCATGACATCATTATTGTATGTTCCAACATACAACATACATCATACATGTTCGTTAATTTCTAGTTTTGAGATTGAAAATACTTTGTATAATGTCCACCATTTTGAAAGCAATCCCTATACTCTGTGGAAAGTGCTGCAAGGAGTTGTATCGCTGCTTCACCGATGCCAGTCTGTGTGTATAATGCCAGTAATCATAATAATAATAATAATAATAATAATAATAATAATAATAGTGCAGTTATTAAAGCTATAAATAGCTATAAATATGTTGTGAGTAGTGATATTTCATCCTGGTTGTTTGTCATACCGAAAAGGAAGTATAATTTCACTCGGGATCTAGATGAAGCACTTCCCTTCTCTAGAGAACGTGCAACAACGAATAAGTTGCTATGTACAAAGTCTCATTCCTTTTTTTTCTCTCGATTGAACACTAAAGTTGTTCATAAATAAAACAGCATTTGAGCAACCAAATTTTTCTTGTACTGACCTTTGTAAGTGAATACTTTTTCTATGTCTTTTAATGACATAATGTCTTCACAGTGTAACTATAATCATTAACACTTCAGTCCTGCATTTAACTTGTGTTCAAAATAATTATACAATATTCGTATGTTATTCAATGTTCATGAAGATCGTATCCTGTTTTTGTTCATATTTTTAAGTGCTCAAAGTGTTCTTTTTTAATCTGGTCACCAGTTAGTCGTACTTCACTCTCTCTTGCAATATAACGCAATTTATATTACAAAAACCAGACGGAAATTATTCTCTGTCTAACATGGGTATGACATGCTAATTTGTTTCCACAATAATTGGTTTCGATTTTACGTCGTTGCAAAGTTTTGCTCTCGGCTATCGTCATCGGCAAGCACACAACAAATTGGCTAAACCAATAGCCATAGGCAACCAACTGAATCTGGTAATTGGATAATTATGCTTTAGAATAAATTTGTGAAAATTGTCGACGTTTATCTGTTGTATCAGAAACTAGCAATGAACACCAAATCGGATTTGAAGGAATTTATTCACCTTCTTTTAGTTGAATTAGTTTATAATATTCAGATTATATAGTTCCATTCTATTCAGATTATATAGTTCCATTCTATTCAGATTATATAGTTCCATTCTTCTTTTTAGTACCGTGTGTCCGTAAAGTCATGGTGCACCGGTTACAGGAAATCAACGAAAAGTGCACCATGACACACGGTATAAATTCACTTCTATATCATATCGTTGTTCCATCGTTGTTGTAGAAGCGTGTATTTGTGTCCTGAATTAAAGAAACTTGGGGCATTTCAGTCGGAAGAGGTGAAAAGATGTGTACGCTTTTCTAATGATGAAACGATACGGGAACCTACCCGGTAGTTCTGATGAAATTGAAACGCTCGGTCGTGTTTTAGGAGAGGCCTGCAGCTCAAAGGGAGAGTTAGTTCATAACATCCACCATCACCGCGTGTTCTCAATACATATAGCCCTTCAGAAAAGGGAAGTGAAAAGTGTATAAGAAAGTCCATTGCTTGTCTGAGGACGGCAGTCATCGCAGAGCTGACATCGGAAAGATGGAAGAGGCCTTATTTTGGACCCAGTTCGAACGAAACGTCTCCAACAATCCAAAGACGTTAAGCGATGAAAAGGAAACGATCAACTTAGTGAGAGTTATAATATTTCTATAAATGCATGGGAGGCAAAGGGTCTTCTTTTTGGAGCTCGTGGAAACAGTTTTAAATTTACGATTGATTATTAGGTATGTGTGGGCCTCATGTAGACTGATATATAGGATATCTCTATAGTTTACACATTTAAAAGACTCTACATATATTTTAAATAGTCATTTGTATCACCTTCTTGTAATTCAAGAATTATCGGTTAAAATTGGAGTGGGGGAAGGAGCAATACATAGGAAAAGGATCTAAAGTCAGTAAACTGGGGCTCGCTTGGATTAGACTCGGTGCGTGGAGAATAATTAAGATCACATATGAAAACGGAATGAGAGTTTGTCCATTATGTAAGGGGGAAGAATCATGGTTTCATATTTTGGCGAATTGTGAAGGTTTGGGAAATTGGAGGGGAAAATATTTACCATAATCTTTTATGGAATCAAATAGGGATCAACGAAAATGTTTGGAGTTACTGACGGGGAAAAAACGTTGAGGAAAACATTGGGAAGTTTTTAATGAAGGCGAGACAGCTGAGGTTTGAAAAAGCGACAAATTGGAGAGCGGGTGTGGAGGGTGAGGAATAGATTTAGTTTGTTTGTATTATTTTGTATTTATATTATTTGTTCTTTTTTGTATGTTTTTGCGTAAGCATGTACGGTCCATGCGGGCTCATGCGATTGTTTGCATTGGAATTTGTAAAAAGTTAATTACTATAATAAACACTTACATTACTTATTTACTTTTTCTTGTTTCAATTATGGTTTTCTTAGTTTAGTTGTAGATAGTTTAAAAAAGCATGGCTAAATAATGTTATGAATTTATCTTGTTCTGTATCCTAGATCTGTATGGTCACTTGAAGTGTCAGGCAAATGTTACCTTTATTTCGTGGAAAAATCCAGAACCCTACGTTTTAGTTAGGCCTATACATTTTAACGCCACGATATCAGTTTGATTTATTTTACATGACTACATAATTTCAATAAATTTTATTCATTTCACAGAAATTATTTATATGGATATAAATAATAATACCAAAGCTGAAAATATTGCTTCTTAGTAGGAACAATCATGTGTTACTGAAAGAAATATTTAACTTGTTTAATGTAACAATTCAATTGTTTTCATCTACTTATGCATCTGTTCTTTACGTGATGCACTTATGTTGCTTTATATTTGCATCCAGAACTAATTAAATTAATAATGTATATTTCTTATAGAATAAATGTTTGTGGTCGTGGTCGGATTTTGGACTATAAACTATTCACGTTTAATAAAGTTCGCAAATACTTCTGAAGTAGAAAATTTATACTGATTTTCTTATATATATAGATGAAATCTGAAATTATATTTCAAATCACTTCATAGGTATGTCTAAAATTCGTATTCATAATGCTACTACAAGAAGTAAAAAGAATTTCTGAAGAACCGTTCTATTTATTTTTCTGTCAAGTACTCGTATGAACAATTATCAACATGATGTCGAGGATAACGACGACGATAACGACAAGCGATGGCGATTAGGACGACGAAGAGAATGAAGATGTTTATTACGACAATAATAACAATTTGTATTTTATAAATTTAGCAATAGATATGAAACGCTTTAATTTCATGAATGAAATAGAACCCTTCTATAAAAGTAGAAAGGGGTTACTATTTAATTATCTGAAGAATTGAAAGCAATATTTATTTATGATTAAACCACTTTACGAAATATGTTGGTGAAATAACAAAAAGTAGAGTACGCTCCATAATTAGTATTTTAATCTACTCACATAATTTCATTTATGAAAAGCAGTGATACTGCAGCCAGTTGGAAACCACTGATCTGCAACTAGCCTCTTTGTGGTTGATAGGTAACTCCAGCGAAACTTTTTTGCTTTACACTAATGTAGTGGATGATATTATTCAATTTCCTGTAATCAGTTTTATACTGAAAGTTAAACAGTTACTTTTATTGTAATTATAATTGTTCCAGTAAGATTCATCCTATAAATTGTATGTGTACTTTCGTAAAATTATGTAGGGCAAACACAGCAGCTATATGGCTCAATATTGAACGTGCATCTATTCTGTTCACTTGGAAGCAGTATTTGGTTACAATATTTCAATTTTTATCTTGCTTTTCTGTTGGGATAATAATAAAATTATACTTCAATTACAGTTTGTTGCATTTCATCTTGTTTCTTTTCTAAAATCTGTCAATAGTTGCGTGACTTTTATTTGGTACAAATTTAAAGGTACCCTCTTAAGGCGTATCCGCTGTTTAGTCTACTTCATGCCGCTTCTTCTGCCACGCTATAAGCTTGCTACCACCATCCACTGCTAGTGATAATCTCAAAGACTTTATATATTTCTATTTATAGGATAACGTTACGTTATTGGCAGTTAGATTAACTAAAGAGACATTAGTTTAGGAGTGACAAACCTAGGAGTGATCCCGTTATTCCTTGGAAGGAGTAACCTATATGTGGGCCACTCCGATGGCTGAATGGTTAGACGCTTGCCTTCCACCGCTGTGACCCGGGGTCAAATCTCGGTGGATTCATTTGAAATTTGTGGTGGAAAAAGGGGGTCCGGCGCAGGCTTTCTTGGGTGCTCCTTTGTCTCCTGCCACAAATCATTCTAACGTTGATTGTTTTATCATAATATGACAATTTGGTTTCAATAATGGAATTACATATTAGTAAACTCAAGTCCTCCGCCGGGTGTATAGGTAGCAAACTTGCCTTCCACCCTGGCGATCCGGGTTCGATTCCCGGTCGGGTAGTGGGTTTTTTCAGTTATGAAAAATCCCCGTGTTCAGGACCAGACAGCACCCAGGAAAATTATAGGCTATATTAAAAAAAACCTTAAATTAAAGGGTGATTCCTAGAATAGGGTATAGAGCACGGGTTCACATTGTGCCACTGTGCGGTGGGGTAATTCTCCCACTACAGTCGCCCTTGACGTCAGCATAAAGCAGTTTCGACGTGACACTGAACATGAAGAGCAGGTTTCATACGTCACAGCATGGGTGAGGTACTAAAACGTTTCCCCTCAATTGCTCAGGTATGGTATAGGGTATTAACAATAAGATCTATTAAGGTCGCATTAATCTAATCTAATCTAGTAAACTCAATGAGAGTACGCCAGAGTGGTCGACCGCTCAAAATTACCGGTCTTAAATTGAAAAAGTTCGAAATGTAATGTTTATTTTCACATAATTCCATGAAAGTTACATAACAGAAATTGAAATACCAAAGTATAATTCTAGGGTGATAGGAAAAAAGCGAATAAGTCAAAATACCCGAGTTTCAGGAAAGACAAAAACAATAGATTTTCACAGCATTGTTAAAATATTTAGATCAGCCCACCCAGATATTTTTACTTAGCATAGGATACTGTGTAAAAATATCTAGTGGACTGAACTAAATATTGTGACAGTGTCGTGAAAATAAATTGTATTTTGTCTCTCCTAAATTTTGGTATTTTGACTTATTCCCTTTTTCCCTATCACTCTAGAATTGATAGTGTAGTGTGGAGTAAATTTTTTTCTGGGACCCGAACTAACAAATTCCATTAGTTTTTAATATTCCTCGTCGCTTCTGTTTTGTCAATGAACTGTTATACAGAGCTCCTAGTAGTTCTGTGAACAGTAGACCTTGCGTTCGAAAAGTCTAACCACCGTCTTGAAAAAGAAAATCCTTACACGTATGTCTTTTTAATGACATCAAGGAACATTCATGCTAAATGGGGAAAAAATCGAATTACGCCTTTAGTCGTGACTGCTTAACAAGCAAATTTACAGAGAAACAGACGAAATGCCATTAAAGTTACATTAAAAATGCACTGGAGCAACTTTGCAGAAAATTCTACACTCCAGGGTGAAAGTACTCTTCAAATGTTTGTAGCCTGAATCGTTTGGTTAGAATCTTTGAAAGAAGCTGAATATTACATGAAACGTAGCCGTTATAAGCCACCGTTTTGAAACGGAATAAAAAAAATTAAAATCCTTACACAAACGTGTTTAGTGGCTTCGAGGAATACTCATGCCCACTTCGCTCGGTAAATTAATCAAGTTAAAACTTCGGACGTTCCTCAAGAGTTCCCGGCTTGAAATAATCAATAATTTACGAAACAGGATGAAATTAACGCTAAAACATTGAAGCCATTATTCCTGAGTGTTTCTATAACTGAGATATATCAAACATTCTGATTCACACCGTATAAATAAACAAAGTGCTTTGATTCAGTTAAAAGACGGACGCTTATTTGCCTAATCAATTAGCAACAAAGCCACACTTTGCGGTGAGTCAACTTGTAGGAGTGAGACAGTTCGTGTCAGGTAGTACATAATTTACTCTTCTCCTGTGTACACTGTACATTAGTACTCTGGAAACATGTTTTGTATCCAACCAGCGGACAGAAATTGATTTTTAGATTCAGGTGTGACGTGTGACGTTGGCTCTCCTAGGATGACGAGTTAAAGCTTTTAGGGCAGTATTCTTCATTAAGCAAATATTTCAATTAAAGCAGATATCTCTAACTGACTACAGCTTCTAAGACTCACAATCTCTGTCTGTCTTGGGGTACCAGTTGCAGCGGTGGAACCACGAGCTTGTGTGTGAGACTGTCTATTTCACTTGGATTTTCAATGAACGGATTTCGACTCCTATTACTTGAAAATGAAACTACAGTTATTTTTATTAATATAAAACATTATAAATAAAAAAAAATATATATGAATAAAGATCTTATACCCTTACCCTGTTATTGTCTGGGTCTGTTATACATTCAAGCACAACAGCATAATAAGGTCTTTTGTAACGCTATCATTTTTTTAACCATTTACCTAGGTAAAGGCCTATTTGAGCCCAGACGTGTAACAATTCATAAAATCTTGTGAATCTAATGCAGTTCAGTTCAATTCAATTCAATTTATTATCGCCTTTGAGTATATAGTACAATTGGTTAAGCCATTATTAGTGTATATAACTTAATTCATTATACAATTACTAAAATAAGTTATCTCACATACAACACACAATTCAATGGTTACACATTAATATCAGCATAATTAAAATCAAAACATTCGTCAAGACTATAAAATGGATTCTTTTTCAGCCAGGTCTGGATTTTTAACTTGAATTGTCTAAAATTAAGCAATTTCGCATTATCAGGAAGTTTGTTAAAAACGGATATTGCTATAAATACATGTGTGACGGTACTTTAATAGCAAGCCTTCTTAAAAGATAGATCACTCTAGATAGTCTTTTACATACATAGTTAGTGTGAGTATGCCACCTCAATTGGACCACATTCTGCAGAAAGGAACCAACCCTCAAATTAAAAAAAAAAACAGGAGTAGATGCTAAATTACTGCTACTGAACTATATATCTATGTTGTGCAAACTAGCCAATCCTTCTCTTCCATTTGTATACCATCTATGGGGCAAACAAAAACACATTGAAAAGATCCAGGCGGCATTTTGTTTAATTTAAATGCTTTTTTTTTTCTCAGCTTAAAAATCATTGGTTCCTTTCTGCAGAATGTGGTCCAATTTTGAATCAAGATAAATTCCAAGTACAATAATTGTGACACGCCCGGGCTTCTATATAACATTTTATGCTCGGAGCCTGAGCATTCTTCCAGTCTCGCTATCGGTTAGACTCAGTTCCAGTTGTTCTAGGAATTATCTATTTCCCTTTGCTTTTTGACACCTATTACATGATGTGTGTCGCAAAATCTTTAAATGCTGCGTTCGCTGATTTCGTCGTCCAGAATTTGAGCTCTATTCATTTTTCTTCGTACGCTCTTTGGTTATAACATTTATTAGTCTTACTGCTTATTTCAGTTTTGCAAAAATTATTTCTAGCAATCCACTGCTTTCTTTAGTTTGGTGGTCTTACTTATATTATGCAGGGAAGAAACTGGCAATGTCATATTCGGGAATCATGTTCATTACTAACGCTTGATTACCTGGAGTAAACGGCCCCATCGATCCAACCAGTCTCCGTTGTTTTCGTTCCACAATGCACTATCAGTGAACCTAAGGTACTGCAGGGATTAGGTCACAACGTCAAATCCATACTTCACGGTTTACAAGGGCAGTATTTTGTCGTTGCCCCTAAACCTCGAGCCCCGCAAAGGCCTAACAAAAATGGGTCGGAAGATATCCCCATAGTCTCCTTCGAACTCTGATTTCAGTTTTTAGTTTGGTTATTGGCTACTTCTTGTTTAAGTGCATTCAATGATTAACCCCCTCCAGTTTTTCTTCAGACATCCTCGTCTTCTTTGACTTTTCGGGTTAAATTCGATCGCTTTATTTTTCTCGCATGTTGAAGTTGTCTTTGCAGAGTGTTTGGCTCATCCGTTTCCATTTTCATACGAGGACCATCTCTTCTTTCTTAGTCTTCTTCACAAGTCATTAATATTTCGGTTTTCCAAGATTCGCAGGGATATAAAAGGACGGAAGGCATTGCTCTTGAAGAATTTTATGTCTTGAGCGGTGTCCTTAGAATACTACATAGAATAAAAATACGGACAAGGAGTCTCCTGTGGACTAGTGGTCATACTACTTCCAAACTGAAACCGGATGAACTCTGTCGAGAACTTGGATGAAACCGGATGAACTCTGTCGAGAACTTGGATGAATGTCTTCTCGTGTAACAATTATAATTATCTGAATCTTATGGGAGGGCAGTTAAGCTGTATCCTAGTTAATAACAGTTTCAGTTAACGTCAATCCTCAAGGACGGATCTTCTCCATTCTCTTCAAGTCAGGATAGACATCATTCCACGATCATTCAAGAAATGGCCCATAGTCCACCACGTTAATAGTCCTAGAAATAAGATGAAGAAAACGAATGTGAAATATGTCTACTACAGGTATGTTACCTCCTGCTGTAATAAAACCGTATTAGAAATTTGAAAATGACACCTTAAAGTGTATTTGAACTGTTGGAAAATATGTGCAAATTATTTAACGCTTTCAGATAATAATAATATAAGAAATCATCAAGTGAAATCATTAGTGTTTTTAAGCTTAATATAAATTAAGACAATTTTAAAGAATTACTTTGTTTTATTGATTAATTATCGTTATGCAAAAAATTCTGATTTCAACATAAAGCTCATTCTATCAATCTTATATATAAGCTTTTATGCATTATTTTGTAGTGATGCAATTATACGTCAGTAGCAGTGGGAAGGTTAATGAAAAACGCTCAATAAAAACCGTATTAAAGTGGACCAAATATCTCTACACTTCTATAAAACAAAAAGTTAAGTCCCAGCATACCTTTAATTCTTGAGGAACTGTAGCCTACCTAATGAAACAAAATATACCCATTGTTGCAAAAATCCAGTTCAGCGATTAAACTGTGATCCTGCATAGGAATAATAATCCAGTGTAGACTTCATGTAATAACCAATGAGTGAATGGCAGTGATCGGGCTTATGGTATTTTCGTTAATGAAACCAGGAGACACGAGTAAGCTTTTACCTGTATTAATAGCAATCTAGCGTTTGCACCTGTGCAGGTGTGATAGGCGCGTAGATCAACAAAATAGGCCTAGTTTATTAATTAAACCACTTTATAGGGCGAGATTTGTTTCGTTCAGACTTGTTAATACATGATACAATATTAACTTACAGTAAATCCAGCTTGACATCAGCTATCACTGCATTGCAAGACTGCTTTCGATAGTGGATAATAATAATAAGAGATAGCAAACTGCAGTGATTAGTTAGTGGCAGGTCATGGAGGCTCACATCAACCAATCGACGCTTTACACACTATTGCACTTACACGCTTTTTTATTACACACAAATGCAATAGGCTATTCCTGCAAGCACTTCGAAAGCATTTACAATAAAATACAATACATTTTAAATAAGAAGGAAATAATATTAACTACCATTTTTATTTTAAAATAAAATTAGGTAAACTGATGTAACAAAGTACCAGAATGGTTTTGTTTAATCAGCGATAATTGCAGTTATATGCAGAAAATAAGTTATTTTTTAATCGATTTCCGGTTAAGCTCCAGATTGATTCATTAAGCAGGACTTATGGAAGAACAAGGGTCAACTTTAATAAGCATATATGAAATAATATGTGAAAATAAGTAAAGTGATTCCAATACAGCCCATGGAGGCCCAGACTGTTCCAGGAGGTTGAGGCATCGGCAAGTGAAGGTGGTAAGGCTGTCAGCCTTACGCACCGCCCGCTTTTACACCCAGGATTGCTCCTGGTACTCATTTCTGTTAGCGGCTGAGTCGACCCCAGGGCCATAGTGCCACCAGAAGGATTAGGCCAATTGAAAAACTCCAACGATCTCATCGGGAATCGAACCCGCGACCTTCCGGTTTGTAGCGCAGCGCCTCAGCCACTACGTCGTAGCCCCCGAAAGAATATGTGGGTAGTGTTATTTGTCAAAGCTATCTGTCTTGCAACTTCCAAAGCCGTATACGAACACCGTAAAACAATACGTTGCATGAGAATTCATTTGCTTCTGATAAATTCTTTCTAATATACGTACTACCATAAAGTAGGAACTAAATTGGGCATTACTCCGGTACCGGTCAACCAATTTGGTCCAATATCAGTTGGCTTCTTCCCATGGACGTTATAAATCCGTATACTAAGTTTCATGAAATTCCAGTAAAGCGTATTTGAGTTATCGCGGGTACAGGCACATGGACAGACATACAGAAACACAGACGGACAGTCATTTTCCCGTCCCCCACATAATCTCACAAAGTACCATTCTGGCACTTAATAAACAATGTAAAGAAATTTTAGTTGTATCAAATAAAAACCTTTAACATAAGAAGTGTGAATTTTCATAGTTCTAAATCTTACACCCTTGGATGAGTGAATTGATTTCCAAAGCGGATCTTCTGTTTTGTAGCCTAATACTGTTCCCGTTTTCAGCATTTTGTTATATAACTTTACTTAAAGCTAATACTAAATTCAAAGCGTATAAGTTACAAGTATATATTTGGTTTTTTTTTTTTTTTTTTTAATTGAGGACCCCTTATAATAATGTAAAAACTGGGATTGCGAGTTGACTGTTTTGGAAAGCTAAGATTACTTTACACATCACAAATCTTTGCAGAGATTCATTCACCAGGGAACGTAATAAAACGAAAAGATGATACAGGCTTGATTTTGTGCCCATATTTTGAAATATATCCAAACAGAAAAAAGATAAAAATACTATTAACTAAACGTAAAAGTATGTGTTATTTTAATATATACGAAGAAGACAAATAAGAAGACAGTGATGATAATGATAATGATAATGTTCATGATCATGATGTATATACTAATCCTAGCAATACCAAGGAATTTTTGTCCGGAAGTTGACCAACGGCTCTAAGGTCTACAAATAAATATTTAATTATTTACTCAAATTATTGACTTAAAAGTCACTCACTCACTCACTCACCTATTGACTCACCTACTGACTCACCTACTGACTCTCCTACTGACTCACCTACTGACTCACCTACTGTCTCACCTACTGACTCACCTACTGACTCACCTACTGACTCACCTACTGACTCACCTACTGACTCACCTACTGACTCACCTACTGACTCACCTACTTACTCACCTACTTACTCACCTACTTACTTACCTACCTACTTACCTACTTACTTACTTACTTACTTACTTACTTACTTACTTACTTACTTACTTACTTACCCATGGCAATAGACAATTGCTATGTAAGGTAAAGGAATATTATCTTTTTATGGAACCCGAAGGTTTATTGCCGCGCTTACCTGAGCCCGCCATTCAACCCTATTCTGTGCTAACTCCATCCAATCATCCCTCACAAATCCGACTTCCCTTAAATTTATCCTAATATTTTTCACCCACCAGCGGCGAGGACTTCCAAGTGGTCTTTTCCCTTCGGGCCTCCCCGTCAATATTTTTAGATATATCTTCCCTCCCCCATGCGCGCAACATGTCCAGCCCATTTCATCTTCCGTGATTTCATTACCCTTACTACATCCGGTGACGAGTACAGCTTATGAAGCTCATCGTTATGCAGTTTTCATCTCTCTTGGGCCCAAATATTTTCCTAGGCACCCTGTTTTCGAATACTCCCATATTATGTTCTTCGCCAAGAGTAAGCGACCATGTCTCACTTCAATAGGCCCTATAATACAACCGGCAGAATAACTGTCTTATAATTTTTTATTTTTAGCTTTCTGGACAGAAGACGGGAAGATAAGAGCTTCTGAAATGCATAAAAGCAGGCATTATTGCTCCACCTTAACATGTTAAAATTAATATTCTTCTATGCTATCATGGGCTTTGCATTAATTTGCTGTCAAAATCACGAGGAAATCATAGAAATTACGAAAATATTGTTTACAAATAAATTATTTTGCCGAAATTTGTAAAAAAAACTGAGGTTTTATTTACTTCTGGTGTTATTATATGAATTCTGCAAATATTTGTCGAATTGAGAACAATTTAACGAATCTAAGTAAATAAAATATATCAAATAAAAATCACAATAATAAGTAATATAATAGATATTGTTTAAAATAATGTTGCTCTTTCTGTAAAATGCCCTGTAGCCTAATTGTCTAAACATAATTACAGAAAAAGAATTGCATGATGCCATTGATGATAAAAAAAATACCTGAAATCTTGCATAACAATCGAAATTAGAATAAAATGCATTTAATAGCTCTTACCCGTACCTGGAACTCCCAATCGTAGGTAGTTGGAGCCCACAGATTTTTAGGTCAAGTATTTCGCCACTAATGAGAAGTCGTCAAAGAGTACTTTATAATAAATAATATTGTAACTCACTTATATTGCTGAAGTCAGTTAATTTTTGTTTACTTTTAAATCTCAATTGCAGTGCTTATTATAATATGTGTATTTATAGTCTACGTAGATTTCATTTTCATTCCCAACTTTTCATCTCATGTTTAAGCACATATCAAATATGTAGCATGTTTCTTTGTAATTTTTTCATTTGATTGTATTTATGTATCCCATGCACAAAATAACCATTTTCATAAGTGCACAAACAAACACACGCAAATACAGATAAAAATCCGATATATATATATATATATATATATATATATATATATATATATATATATATATATAAATTTTAATCCACTTTTTCTTCGTCTCTATATTATCTTCTAATTTTATTTATTGATGACTGGATACACATTTTAGTCTTATATGTTTATGTAGGCTGTACAGACTATATTATTATTTTATTCTACTATATTGTATTATTATTGTTTTCATTATATTTTTGAAGTTATACGTATTTTGTATTTTATATTGAATCTGGCTGAGTGGAACAAGATGCCCTATGGGTTATGGCCTTTACTACGCTAAGCAAAATAAATGATTTATTATTATCATTATTATTAATACTACTACTACTCTACTACTAACCAGAATGTCTTATTGACAATACTTATTGTTTTGAGTTTTAAATTAGATATATTTATGATAAATAACAAGAATTAAAACTGATCGGCCCTGGTATTGCGATGGT
Source organism: Ectobius pallidus (assembly GCA_964059195.1). Taxonomy (NCBI): domain Eukaryota; kingdom Metazoa; phylum Arthropoda; class Insecta; order Blattodea; family Ectobiidae; genus Ectobius; species Ectobius pallidus. The sequence goes on from CAXKWD010000006.1 coordinate 80,647,356, forward strand.
TAAAAATAATATTTAATTTATTAAAAATTCTATTAGACCTAACTAAAATAAATTTTCCTTTTTTCCCTCGGGTTTAAACCCTTTAAAGCAGTATATGCATCATTCATGATCTTTATAGTGGCCCAACGCTTCTTAACGTGCAAGTTTGAGAAGAGTAAAACTACGGTTCTCTCACAACACGGAATGAGAAGCGCTGTGGACACGCTCCGACTTGAGAATTTCAACAGAAGTTTGCTAAATGCACAAAACTTCCTCCTGTAACAAACTTGAGATTAGACTACAACAGCTGCCTGTTCTCACTTTTTGCTGCATTTCGCTTCTCCGTCTGCTTCCAATAAATTTAAGCGCTTATTAAATTAGCATTCTATTACTTTACCCAGTTACATGATATATTCTTTCTATTACGGGCCTAGTAGAAAACCTCTAAGTTTCGATTAACCGGAGTTTCTGCAAATCTACATGCTTTGAGCAATTTGCACCAAATTTTGCACACATAACCTACTTCAACCTGGAAAGAAACGCGAACAACATTAAAATTCCAACAAACCACCCCTTCCTTTGAAAAATTATATAATTTCTGAAAATATTAACTTACACAGAATTCATCAAATGCAATTCAGTTCTTATGACAACACTATTGTTTTCAGTGTTCACATAGGGCTTTGGAAGTTACAAATAATAGATCATTAGAAATGTCTTACATCGAATAAAATCAGGTAAACTGATATAACCAAGTGCCAGTATGTTTTTTTAATCAGTGATAAACGCAATTATGATAGGCCTATGCATAAAAGTTATTTTTGTAAGAGATCTCCGAGTTAAACTCCAAAAACAAAATGCGCTGGCAATAATATTAATGATGCAATAGAACTACGATTCGCTTATATCTCTGTTCCAATTTAAAGCAGCCTTAAAGGTTATGAATGAATAAAAAGTCAATATGAAATCTATCTGTCGGGAATTACATTAGGTATATTGCTGCACAGAAACGAATATAAAAAATACTCACATTAAAATATAGCCTAATGTAAATATCGGTAGTCTACATAACCAAAGAATACACAATATAATATCAATATTCAACGGCTAGTTGTTATAAATAGATTATTGTCATTATTTAAATTAGCCTATTATTTAGCCCACAGTGGCATCGTTATGAAGAAACAAATCAATCAAGGTTGTTAACAATATCAATATACGATTGGCAATTTGTTACGTTTTTTAATATATTGAGGGCCATGAGAGAATATTCATTACAAAATTAATATTGACATACTAGTTATTTCGGTACCGGTCAACCGATTTGGCCCTAATCCAATAGGCCTGTACCCAAGAACGTCATAAATTCGTATACCAAGTTTCATGAAAATCCGATAAAGCGTATTTGAGTTATCGCGCCTTTAAAATAGACACTAAATTGGGTTTTACTCCGGTACCGGTCAACCGATTTGGTCCATTATCAATAGAGTTCTTCCCATGAACATTATAAATGTATATACCAAGTTTCATTAAAATCCGATTAAGCGTATTTGAGTTATCGCGCGTACAGACACACGGACGGACGGACAGACAGACAGACAGACAGACGGACAGACATTTTCCCTCCCCACACACAATCTCATAAAGTACCATACTGGCACTTAATAACACGGCAGACCACATGGCTAAGGTTGCTCGCAATCTAGTGAATGTGTTTTGCACTCTCTACCTTACACGATATTTCTTCTGTGGGTTTTAAGCAATATGTTAGTGTTTTACAAATTGTAACCTGTTTAAATTATTAAAATCAGTATGAAGTCTTTTATACAGTAGAGCATGTTCAATTAAAAATAAAATTAGTCAAACATTAAAAACACTTTTTGCTCCACTTACATTATTTATGTAGAACCGGTTTCCAGGGAAGAAGCTCCCTCATCCTCAACCATCAGCTGAGGATGAGGGAGCTTCTTCCCTGGAAACCGGTTCTACATAAATAATGTAAGTGGAGCAAAAAGTGTTTTTAATGTTTAACTAATTTTAATTTTAAATGTAACCTGTTTGTTTTTATCAATTAAACAAATTAAACATAAGCAATTGGGAAAAACATGTAATATGTTATTTATTTCCTTAGGGTATTCTCTAAATTTCTCAAGCTTACAACAAATAATTTATGGTGTACTTAACATAGCCAAATAGGTATTCAGGCTAACCCACTATTTTCTTAAAGCAGAACTATAGAAGGCTATAGGCCTACTTAATAGACCTACCTTATAACAGCAGGGTTCTGGAAATCCAATATAAATCTTTTGGGATATCTAATTATATATTACGTACGACACTATATTCTTCAAGTATGGTAAGCTTACAAGGCCTAACTATTGTATCTTAACTTTAGCTGCTATCTATTTCACGACAGCCCCATATAATAGCTTGTTTCATTTTATTGTTTTTATTTTGTACGTACCTGGAATTTGAAAATCGAAAGTTCTTCATAAGTTCATTTGGAATTACAAAATCCAAAACCCGGGCGACGCTGGCCTTTTAAGCTAGTGCCATAAATTAGAGGGTATAAGGAGAAATATTACCTATCTGGTATAATTTATACACATCTATGATAATGGTAATACTGTGATTATTTTGCAGACATTTTATCACAAACCAGCTTGAAAGCCACGAAGTTGCCAGGGTTTTGTATTTTGATTCTACTTCCAAATAACCCTGTGGAGGTATTTCGATTTTCAAATTCTAGGTTCTTAGGGGTTCAAATGAGGAAGAAATTACTTACACGCTCAGATTATTTCCTCACAAAACGCTAGGTATTAGTTTTTAGCTCACGTAGGGGAATTGGGATTTTCCTGCAAATTGTATTTTCAATTGAAGGTACCTCAAAAGCGTATCACAGCTAAAAACTGAACATAACATTTTCCGGTCCGAACGCAATAATCCCTTTAGCATACATCTGTGGTACATAGAAATAAAGTGAGAAATCTCTTTCGGCTCGAAGTAAAGGAATATTTCAAAGTTCATTTTGGTTACGTCTTGCATTGTTTGTCGTATCAGAAATTGTTTCAGTTTAGAGACAATTTAGAAGTATTACAATAACTTGGAACGGATTTGATACTATGGACACTAAGAGAACTATGATTTTTTACCTTCAGCAACTTTCTTTTCCACCTCTTGAGATACTGATTCGTTTTTACAAAGGACAGTTCAAACGAAAAGTCTGATGTAATCTGAGATGGCGTTATACAGGGCCAGGAGACGAGGCACTAATTATGCGAAATGCTCTAACCCAGTGATTCCCAAAGTGGGGTCCGCGATGGTGTTTCAGGGGGTCCGCAGGCGGTTTAAGAAGAAATAGGATATCTCGTAATTTTACCAAATTACATATTTTCTAAAGCAGCTTCACTGTTCACATTAAGGAGTAAACTCTGTTTGTTACCATTGATATTGTTATTTTGTCTATTGAATTTAATACATTTGAACCGAAGTATTTATTTATTTTTTCAAAACCCAGAGAGGGTCCACGAAATTTTAATTTTTTCAAGGGGTCCGCGGACTGAAAAGTTTGGGAACCATTGCTCTAACCCCAACATTCGCGCTTCCCTGTTTCTTCTACCTGTCATGCGTCTAGTCTGCCTGCTGTTGAACAAGAGTAGTGGGGACGAGAGGGAGGATAACTTCGCACCTCCAGTGCCTAGTTTGCTGAGCCTGATGTAATAGCTTCTGACGATTGTAATACTTTCATAGGGACTTATAGTAATTTGTCAGTTTTTCGAAAAACCTTCCCCATTTCTACTCCCTTCTTCCGATTTTACCCACTAACAAACTTGACCCAGATTTTCCGTTTCTACAATTTTGTATCAGTTCGGAATTCTGACGTGTAATGTCTTTAAAATCAGTCTTTATGCTGTCACTTGGTAAAAACTAACATCGCTAATATGTTTACAACCGTACTACCCGCGCGCCTTACTTTGGTATCGTTTTGTAGAGAGAAGAAGCCATTGGAGTACGATTACTTCCACAATGTCTCTGGCCTTGAAGACTAACCCAGCCAGCGAGCTTTCGCGTTACAGCTTGCGCAGAGTCGCATGCGCATAGATCAGTGAGCTACTGTTTAGTACAGAGTGAAGATCGCGCTGGCAACACAAATACTATAATAGTTGGGTGGAAGGATAATGCCGCAGCAAGACAGAGACAGACAACACTTTGAGTGGGATAGAAGAGGTGGACCAATCAGGGTGCAGCTACCTCCCCTAGGCAGGAACTCTAGGAACTGTGACACTCGCTCCTAAGGTATGTATGTAAAAATCCAGAGACTTTTTGGAAGTAATCATACTCTACGCGACCACGTTTATGTGATGGAGCTTAATTTAGCCTCGCGCGCATGCGTTCACAGGAGCATAGCTCGGCAGTACGTTTGAAAACCACTCAGACTGGACTTCAACACGCGACCTCCACAATGAGACTCCACGACCTAAAACTAGGTCACCTTCTCCATTCCATTCTGTTGCAATAATGCAAATAAAGGTATTAAATTAATTCACATATCTAACATGCACCGCATTTAGCTCGCCAGGTGACTTTTAATTCATACTAGATGGACAGATATTGCATTAACACAATACATGTAAACGACATGCCAGTCGAAAAAAATACATCAAAGAGAAATATAGGATAATACAATTTGTTTTTCCAGCGGAGTGGATGTTTGAACAGGATTTTTAAAAAGTCAGATCGCATGCGTCAGTTTAAACGCAAGCAATCATGTGATGTAACATGTAACATGTTTTAGTAACATGCAGGTTACCTCTCAGTATAAAGTTCTGTCTGATCGACCATACATTAGTAAACATGCTTTCACTAAATGCATTAAATGAAACCAGCCTGGCAATCTAATATAATATTTGAGCTGTTGTTTCCGTCTAGGCAGCACTCAATTTACTGTGAAATTAATTGAAGGTGGCCATGCTCGGTTGTCCGTCTGTCTGTGGACAAGCACAGCGGGTAAACAGTTCATTGTATTTACTTCATTTTTTGAATTAAGGACTTTATCGGAACTTTATCGTACCGCCCAGAAACTGAGTTTTATAACTGAAATATTAAGGGGACTTTTCATGAAAGTTTTTGAAAAATTTTGATTTTTGAAAAATTGGCTCGAACGATTTTAATAAAAATGTATAATTGGAAACTCTTATCAATGACTAACAAAATGGCTATATCCGTTTTTCTGCCAAAATGACTTAGAGGGTACTTGACTCGCATCCATTTTCAATTGTTCTAGGCTATTTCCGTTACATTGGGCGATACATAGAATCTTAGTACAGTCAAGTTGTAGAGAAAATTTAAAAGAGCATTTTTTGTTAAACACATTTCTTTATAAAATTAATAGGTATCAAGATATAAACGAAATAACATGACTTAAATGCGAATTTCGGAACAAACATTTTGATTAAAATATGAATATTCTTTTGTTGCCCATAGTAACAAGAATGCTATAATCTACTGTAGATATTCTTGTGAAATGTAGTCAGTTTACCACAGTCGTAATGAACACACCAAAATCAATTAGAGCGAGGTGGTATGGGGCAATAGGGAAGAGGTCCTGGGTTCAAATCAAATTTCGTGGCCACCGAAATTCACCAGTAAACTCATATAATAACTCATTCGTGCAGCATTTGCTTCTATTGTACGGTTACATCTCAATGTATCCTGCATTTTGGCCTTTGAGATTGAGGAAACCATGAAAAACTCCAAGTTATTATTGTTGTTATTATTATTATTATTATTATTACTATTATTTCACGGTAAAAGCATTGAACAAAAAGATCGACCCTAATGCTTTCCGTTCTAGACACTTGTTAGTTTTATGGAAATGTAATAAATACAATTTAATTTTCTCTATAATTTAGTTTTTTCTGTGCTAGCCTTTAACACGTATATGCAAGAAAGTTTGTGCAACATATTTTTGGACCTTTTATTTTACATAGACGGACAGAATAGGATCATGAAAGCACACTTAAATGGGAAAACGTTGCACGATTTGGAGGAAACTCACTGTGCGGTTTTTTTGTTTTTTGTTTTTTGGCTAGGGAACTCTAATCTGAGGTCTTTTTTTTTCCCCAGGTGGTTCACTTTAATCGTGAAATGCAGTTTGCCTTCTCACCTATACTTGGAGGTGATTACGTTGACGAAAGGTAAATCCAATAATTTATTTGATTTAGATTAACTGCTTTCTATTAAACGTTGCAGTCACAAGTCTTGAATCAACTCGGTTAGTTGTACACTGCAACAATAAATATCAACAGAATCCATGAATTTTGTCAAGTGTTCGTCACACCCTGTATTATGAGTTTCATGTCATCTGTAATGCAATCTCACCTTTGAAATTTGTAATAGATTCTCCCGGACAACGTTATGAGTAGGTAACACTCCATTACGTCCTTAAGGAAGCAGGATAAAGAGACTCACATTTCAAAGGAACACATTTATCATGCCTCTGCCAGAATATTTCATAAAGAAAGAAATCAATAGGATAGACTTTTTCTTCTTATTCACTATTTTTCTCATACTATAAATGACACTATATGCCAGGTGCCAAGGAAGACTGAACTACCCGTAATATTTCTGTAATGTATACATCAAGATGCAGTTCCCTGTCAAAAACTGTGTCTGTTCATATTTAAATTGGGCTTACTTGTACAAAACCCGTGATTGCTCCCGCTATTAAATCGTAACTAACAATAAGTGTATATATTTTAATAACTCGTTTATACCTTAAAAGAAAAAGTTGTTTTGCTAACAATGCCTTCCTCGACATCTGTGATTCATTATTTTCACAAATCATCTGTAACATGATATCACACACGAGTCAGCAGTGGGATTATTAACAAAGCGGCGCATTCATCCTGTATATAAGAGGTAAGTTTACGCTAAAGCTCTTGAATAATATTATTTTGATTCTCTGCTTCTTTTTCACTTTTAAATCTTATAATAATACTAAAATAATAATCATAGTAATAATAATAACAAATTTTGCCAATTATAAGAACCATTAATTAGTATATTAATATTAATAATAGAAATATTAACAATAATAAAAAATATCGCCAATAATAAGGAAAAATAATAGTAGTAGTAATAATAATATGCTAACGGAAATTAAACGTTTACAGTACCAGAATCATGTAAAATGATTAACTTTTCCAATGGTTATTTATTATTATTAGGCTATTTTTATTATTGTGTTTTTGAAAAAGAAAATATAACAGTATTTGTTTAGGCAACTGTTAAAATGGTTACATAGAATCTTATTGTAAGTTTAATCAATGCATTTCAGTTGTAACAGCTATAAAAGAACAAAAACGCATGTTTGATCAAATCTAATGCGCGAGTTATGGCGTGACTGCCATATTCGCGAGTGATGCCGGGTTAAAAATTATATTCCCTGGGGAAGAAATAGAAATGGAATGGATTTTCTGAATAAAAGAGAAAAGTGCTGCACGAATCCGAGTGGAACGATACATCCATGACCACTCCATTTCTCGTACACATTACTCTTTAAGAGATAACATCTGTTCAGCATTTAGCTTAGCTCAAATATATTTCTTTATAAAGGTTATTTTAAATAGCTAAGCCTACACGTAGTGCATAATGAGAAGGACACGTCCTAAGCTGAATCTGCAAGGTGCAATTCCTACGATTTCTTATAAAATAGTCGATCAGATTCAATAATTAATAAAAGTTCGTTCACATAATTTCCTGTAATGGTTACAGAGGCAAATTTCTTTGTCGCATTTTCTTCGCATTACGTTTTAGAATGTTACTTTACGAGAATGTTACTTAAGGGACATCAAAAGTTAAAGAGATATGACAAATCAACGTTAAGAGACAACTATGCGTCACGAATACATTTCTAAAACCTAAACTATAGAGACTGTGGAACAGCTTCCGATGTGGAGAAAGGGCCTGTCATCCTACCACTGGTCATCCACCTCCGCAATTCGATGGAAGGATTTTCTCAGCACGCCCAAACTTATAGGAAAATGCCTCCTATATAAAGGTTGAGTCCGTTGTAGATTGAAACTTCCTTTTCTTTTCCTTCTTCTTCTTCTTCTTTTTTTAATTTTTTTTTTAAGACAGCCGACTTACGGGAGATTAGATTGTCACATTAAAACACCTGCCGCCTTTACCTTCTGTAGCTATTAATTTGTATTGGAGGCTGAACCTATCAGGAGCTATATCCCTGGCAGAAAGATTAAGCCTTTGAAATGTTCCAGTAACCTCATAGGGCATCGTAGCTTTGACCTACAGTACCTGTTTCTGATAGTAGGCCTACTAAGTTTTCGCTATTCTATGGCGTTTCCTATACTTGAAGTAATCCTTCCTTCATTTTAGGTAGATTTGCAATTTTTTTTAATGCTTCTTTATGCTTCAGTACCAAAAGAGTGATTAGAAGAAAATTAATTTTTAATTAAATTAGCCTATTACTGGAAAAATAGGGATAGTTGTACCTCGGTGGAAGTACACTTTTTTAAGAAATTTTTTCGAATGATAATCTATTGTGTTCTTTTTTTAAGTTAACTCAAATGTCTGTAGGCCTATAATTACCATAAACATTTTAAATGTGTTTATAATTTGCTTATATACTTTTTTTGGTTTAGATTTAGAGTTCTGACTTCCAACAGAATATCTTGTAAACTATCCAAGATAGGCTACATAAAGGATTTTTTCGTTATATATGCATGTTTTGCAGCAAATAGGCCTGCAGTTGTCTCGTGCTTACGAGTTTTTAGGCACAATAGCTCAGTTCGTCCCTGAAATATTTGTGTATTTACTTTTTTACTGCGCCACCCTATTAGTATAAACAATAAATCAATACCGGGTTTCCTTATCATACTGTCTTTTAATCCCAAGGTATTTCTGAGTTTGAAAATTACCGTAATTCGAAGCAGAGATATGACTTTTGCAGTCTATTCAACAAAAAAGTTTATAAACGAATTATAAGCAAACTTTAATAATATTTAAGATTTAATCATATTAAAAAAGACACAAAATAGCCAACCATTAAAAATTGCAATATACTGTTTTCATGAAACAATAATAGCCATACAAGTATGTATTACCATCTTTTCTGTAAAGAACACTTTCAATAGGATAAAAACGCAGACTTCATACATGCCAAACGTATGGTATTATGCACAGAATCAAAAGTTAATCCTCTCAATCTATTACTTTATTGGCAGGGATAGGACACAGTCGCATTTTGAAAATTCACACTATTCTCAGTAAAAAAGTAATTTAATAAACTTTAATTATATAGTGTGAGAAGTCACATTAGCGAAATACACACAGAATTTCAGTTCTTGTTTCTAATGATCATATTTTGAATTTTTTTTTTTTACTTCCCTGAATTCCATAAAGCCAATTTTGAAACTTATGCTGAACTTGTATATATATACAGCTTATTTTGTCATTTTCCATTTTCCAAAGCTCATTACGTACGAATAAGGAATCAATCGATATATTTTTAAAAGTAATTTGCATATCGGTACCATTGAGTTTGTCCACCGCTGTGGCTTAGGGGATGCGTTCGCTCCTCTCACACAGCGGGCCCGGGTTGGAATCATGGACGGGACAATTTCCCTAGGTGGGGTTTTCCGGGTTTTTTCTTCACCTGTGAGACAAATGTCGGGTAACTTTAGGCCCTAGTGGTCCCCGCATACAATCTGGCCGTCATTATCATCTTCATCCCATCCTCGCCTTGTTCGGAGTGAGTGTGTGTGTATCTGAATGGTGCGTCTCGACATATTTGTTCGTGTTGTCTCGGAAGTGGCCCCGGCATTGGGATGGTCACTACTCATCCGGGGAGACCCTCCGTGTCCTTGTCTGGTCAAAAAAGTATGTGATCCTTATATAATTCATCTCCCGACAGGTCGCGGCCCTGTAAGGCCCGGGCGGCGTAGGTTGCTTAATTGTCTCTAAACGAGAGAGATAAAACTAAGGTAAAGGTAGATAGATACTGTTGAGTTTCAATGCGTATTTTTGAAAATATTTAATTAAAATGTTACACTTTAAAGTACAACAACATTTTTCGTTCCGATATCTTGATCCAAAGCCCCATAAACGATTCATTCAATCAATTAATTGTAACAATGAAACAAATGATAAATGCTAGCGATTATGGAAGCCGAAATTAATGTTAAACTGGATTAAACTTAAATTCCAATACCGTATATTTAATAACTTATTATGGACTCCGTGCCTATTTATGTGCCAGTATCAGCGTATTTATTGCAGCTTGAAGGTGATTTCGTTGTACTCCTGTCCTAAACTGAATGGCCATGCTAAAGCTATAACCTCTGTATCAGTAAAGCATATAATAATCATCATTAACTGTCATTTCATTCTGTGAAATCTGCATATATTTTAAGCTTTTCTTATATTATTATAAACGACTGTAAAATGTTGAACCTAATTACTAAATTAAACCCCAGTTTTCCTGGGGTTTGAAATAAAAGGGAGACGTGGGAAAATTTCGAACGAGTCTAGTAGAAATGTCTAAATCAGCAATGTATGCTTTCAAGGAGAAAGATTACAAAAATAACTCTTCAGGTGATTTCATCGAGAAAAGTTTTGTATATAATTTAGTAACAATGTTTCTACAGGCCTTGCGGTATTAACATCGTTGTGAAAATCGCAAATGAAGTAATGACTAAATAAAGAGAATATTCCTGTTACAACTTCTGATAATGACATCCCTATATACTGTAATTAAGAGAAATTGGTATTCATGTGATTTTAGATTTGAGCTAAGACAAATTTATCATTTATTGTGAAGGCCTCAATATATCAGTGTAAGACTAGATTTTATTTATTAAGGATTGTGATAATGTATGTGATAAGCCAAGTTACAGCCTGGTGCCATTTCGTCTACCAGTTCTGGACGGTGTGCTTTCGGATTAGTTTCCGGATTGCCTCGGTTTCATACGTTCCTTATGTGGTCTTAGTCACGTTGAGATGTGGGTAGTTCTCGTCTGATGTTCCATAGTGCTCTTACTGAAACAAACCTGAATAACTCCGGACTTCGTCACATCGCGGTTTCTAACGGGGCATGGATCATTATTACCATATCTAACCAGATTCAATCTAGCGGAAGATCCATTATGTTGCTGTAAGAACTACGTATATGATTCTATGTATCATATTTCATATACGTGTGCCAGCATAAAGAGGCTAGGAATTCGCTTAGAGCCGCTGCGTTGACGGAAGACGAACCCTGTCCCCCGGATTTAACCTTTTCACTGCTACTGACGTATAAATTCGTTACTTTAAAAGCTGTATAGAAGCAGAAATGTAATATTTACAGAGTAAAGCTATATGTGAAATTGTGAGAATTTATATATTTTTGTTATGATAGTAATCCATGGAAACTAGTTATTCTACTACAATTTTCTCTATTCATTTCAAACTTATATCCCACTGATGATTTCACTTGATGATTGCATATATTATTACATAAATTCAGTATTGTAAAGGTTAAGTCAAGGTATATAAGAGGTTAAGTATTCAGTATTCCTTACTGGACAAGGAAGCACAACTTCAAAGAATTCAAAACTTTTGCACAGAAAGTGCTCGAAGACAGGCGAAAGCAGGATGAAGAAGACTTAAGTCTGAAAGTGCAGCTGTCTGAAAAAAGTGTGTAATGTTAAAAGCTATGCGTCTCCTACCATCATCATCTTTTTCATCATCATCGTTACATAATTATTACTTCCTCTGCCCGTACCATAGGTACTATAGGTAGAGAAACTATTGTTTTCGACCCTAAAATTCGAAGTTGAGTTTTTAGCATATATACACGTTTCAAGGCCCCCTGAATCCAAAAATAGTTCTATGTGGAAGTTTGTGAACAGGCTAGCTCCGAAACGGAGAATCGTATGAAAACAAAATTTCATATTTGGGTCAGGTACCTTCTGAAGATGTCATTCGAAGATTGGCGACAAATTTCCCTTATTTTTAAGGGGACTTTACATGAAGAAATTTTCGTTTTTCGCGATTTTCTCGAAAACGGCTCTAACGATTTTCTTTAAATTTTGCGCATGGATTGCTTGTACCAAGAGCTAAAACTTTTATTTGAAACATTTTTTAGAACAAATTCTCTGAAGGGTAGTTATAAGCAACCCACTGTGAATACGTGCTTTTTGCAATACGGCTTCTTGTAGATCGTACGAAAACAAAATTTTGTGTTTGGGTTTTTTTGTATTTGTATTTCTGAGGCTGTGAAGATTGACGACAACCTTCTCTTATATTTAAGGGGACTTTACATGAAGAATATTTTGTTTTTTGCTATTTTCTCATAAACAGCTCAAACAATTTCCTTTAAATTTTGTGCATGGATTGCTTATACCATTTCAAAAACATTCTCTGAAGGGTGGTTGTAACCTACCAACTTGCCTGGTGAACAACTCAATACGCGGACATTTAAGGCATTTTATTCTATATAAGCACGTGAAGTGAGAAAAATGTACTGTTGGCCCTGCTTACAGTAAAGAAATATCTGAGGGGAATATTTGATAAATTTCGGAAATTATTCTTAACAGCGGAAAGTTCAATAAACGTTTGCAGTCACTTGTTTTTTCCCCATAGCCTGCGTTTTTAGTCGCAACATTCAAAGACGGGGCTATAAGATATTTATAGCATAATTAGCGTAAATGCTGCAAACTTTTATTTGCGCAGAGGAAGTTATGTGACTTTCACATCAGATTTTTTCTTCTATTCAGATTTTTGTGTGTTAAGGTTTGTGATTATGTATGTGATAAAGGACGCAAGAAACGCTTCACGCCAAGTGAAATGAAATGATTAATTAATTATTGTAGGCCATATACTAATAATTGTAAAAGTAAAACTTATAATTTGTCCAGGGATATAGTCTAAGTCTCAGGGAACGTGGGTAATTACATATTGGCCAATTTAAAAATTGAGTGACCTCCTGAGAGAGTACCAAACTTATATCAAGTAAACGTATTTGAAAACAAGATTTTCTCGATATTTAAATAATGCTGGTGTGCCTTTTCCTCCTTACTTTACAATTCATAATATATTCGGTGATATTGGTTCATACGTTTTATTGTTAATTATTCAGTAACTATCTTTCGAATTTGTTGAACTGCTTCTCATTCTTGATGTAAACAGTGCGAGAAGATCTTCTGTTTACTAAAAACTTTCGTAGAACTCTTGCGTGTCTACTTATCATTTGTTCGAGCCAGCTCTTGAAATTGTCTTCATGTTCATGTTTTCCATCTGATACTCTACCTGTAGCTTCACAAATAAATTAATATAATATCGTACGTAATGCTTATTTCACAGTACTATTAGATAGGCCTAAGGAATATACTCTTCAATTTTTACAATAATCTTCATCATGCTTAATCTTAATATTTATTTCTCGGTTATTTGGCTTGACGTAGGCTAAACATAGGTTATTACAAAATAAAATATTGCATAGAGAAAAATAACACAAGTAAACGTAATATTCGTCAATGAAGGGATTACTGAAGTAACTAAATATAACACCGAATAAAATGAGAAGAGCAAGGCACTTTGTGATTTTGCATCTTTTTTATAGGAAAGTTGAAAGATAGCTCGATTGTATACAAATGTATATTATGAGTTAATTGGTTATATAAGAGCAATTTGTTGTGGCATTATTTTACATTTTCCGTCATTTCATGAGAGGTCATTTTTAGGTCGTTTTCTGAATTCTTTAAGCCTTTTATGTGTTAAATTACGCTATATTCTGAATTTTTAATTCCTATTTCTGTTTTAATGCTTGGCTTTTATAATTTTATAAACAGGAAACAAAGCAGACTTTTACCCCTATTTTTAAGGGATTTGCATTTTGAACTCTACTGCTTGTATATTTCCAAGAAAACTTCCAGAGGTGGTACAAATTATTTCTTTCAGACAACAGACAATCCTTTTCATTTGAGAATGTCCGCCAGGTTTTCATCCTTCATTTCAATTTCAATTTAATGTAAACAGCCATTGCAATTTGTGTTCTAGTAGTAAAAATGTAATACATTTTTGTTATTTCATTTCAAATGGAGTATCTTTGCTCTTTAAATTAACTCATTACTAGTAAAAAAACTTATTAAAAGAAATAATGGATAATTTATAGTTAATTCCTTTATAATTTCGTGCAATTTTTTTACTATTTCAAGTCATAAATGCATTTTTTATTTTACATTTTTCGCTTTTGGTCATTAAATGCCTTGCCCTAAATTACACAGGCAGCAATCACATCGCTTACATGAACAGAAGACATCGCGCCGATATAACCTACAAAGCTTTTATCTGCTAAAGTTAAATGTTTTGTACGTTTTTAATGTTCTGACAAGTGTTCTTTTATGTACAGTAAATATTCTTGACTGTCCGCCGGCGTGGTCTTGTGGTTAGCGTCGCTGACTACAGATCCGTCGGACCGGGTTCGATTCCCGGTACCTCCTCGGATTTTTTTGAGGTAGGGAGGTCTGGTAGGGGTGCACTCAGCCTCGTGATTCAAAATTGAGGAGCTACTTGATAGAGAAGTAGCGGCTCCGGTCAAGAAAACCACCATTAACGGCCGTGGGTGTCGGCATGCTGACCACATGCCCCCCAATCCTGCCATCTGCCTACGGGAGATGACGCAGCGGTCGGGTGGTAGGCCAAGTCCCTCCAGGGATGTAGCGCCACGGAGTTTAGAGTTTTTTTTTTTAAATATGCTTGACTGATCTACCTTCAATGGCGGTAAAGCAGAAAGGCGTAGGCGAGGATTTTATAAATAAACATTTTATGACAAGAGTGAGTATCTGGTAGGCCTATCAATCATACCGTCATAATATTGTGTTTACTTCTCAGACAGTATCATGAGTCTATCGATACTCCACAATAATCTCACAACACAAGAAAACGATAATGTCGGAAGTGCTATTAAAAGATAATAAAAGAATATGGCTTCGTTTTATGTAAGATAACAAAGCAACCTGCATTAATAACTTTACGAGCTGCAATCCATAAATATCTTCTTTTCAACTCATTCATATTTTTCTATGACATATGAGGTCGGTTTCAAATATGCGTATCCCCCTTTACTGGAAGTTTATAATCCGAAGCGTACGAGAATATTAAAGTAACAGTCGTAAATAAAGAATGGCTAACGTCCATAATCATATTTCCATAATCTCTAGGCCTTACATAATTTGGCCCCGTATGACGCAATGCAGAGGCATATGACTCACTTCTTTATTTTATTAATTAAAACTAAGTATTATATTAAAGAATAATTCTATCTTCTGAAAATAGCTATCTCTTCTTAAAATAAATTCATTTTTGATGTAGTGTCAGGTCTTCCTATACCGTGTAATGTTTGAGAAAGTCATTACACGATAATGAAAATAGAATAACTTATTGCAAGGCCAGGCAGAGTTTCCGTGTTTTGTACGCGTTTATTGAGGCCCACAAAAAAATGAAAATTATGTCACAGGTCAAAAACTAGAATCTCTTAAATATCAAATATATATTATCACAAGCTTTTTCTATATCTACTAATACTAAATGAAGGGCCTGATTTCGAATATATTTTATTTTCAAGTACTTGTTGCAGGCAAAATATGTGATCTATTGTTGATCGTCCTGCTCTAAAGCCAGCCTGCTCTTCGGCCACCATTTCCTTAAATTCTGTTTCCAAAAATATTTAATAATCCTTAAATATATTAGTCACAGTTAATCCTCCGTA
Organism: Ectobius pallidus; assembly: GCA_964059195.1. NCBI lineage: Eukaryota > Metazoa > Arthropoda > Insecta > Blattodea > Ectobiidae > Ectobius > Ectobius pallidus. Next base: position 80,663,107 of record CAXKWD010000006.1, read on the forward strand.
ATTATTACACTTGTCCTTTCTTCCTTTTTTTTTATGGATTGTTGATATAAATCCTACTTTCCAGTCTTCTGGTATGGCTTCGCCATTTAAGCATTTTTTCAAATAGGTTTCTCATGGCCAAGGTATTGAGATTTTTCACAATGATGTATCATTGCTTGTGGAAATAAATTTTTATAAATCATGTAATAAACTGTTCGTGATGAAATCATGTGAAATTATGAAGAAAATGAATGGCATAATATATCCGATCTTTCTCCTTCTCTCTCTCTCTCTCTCTCTCTCTCTCTCTCTCTCTCTCTCTCCCTCTCTCTCTCTATCTATCTATCTGTCTGTCTGTCTGTCTGTCTGTCTATCTGCTGTTGTAGTACTAAGAGAGTAGGCTATGTGACGACATAGTAAGGGAAACAAACGCTTGGAAGGATAGTCTGCTTAGATGTCATGGCATGTGGGAAGACATAACAATTTATAAATAATCCCATAGGACACGTGATTAACTGGGTGAATAATATCTATAATATTTGTTGTTAATTCTGAAATGTAAGTCACGTTGTTAATACTATAATCAATTTTTTTAAATAAAAAGGTCTTTATTATGCCATTCAAACGAAGATTAGGAAAATGGAAAGAACGGTACGGCCTGTTGTCGAGGATCTAGAACAAATGAAAGGTTTAATTTTCAGTATTACAAGCTACAACATCTGAGAACTTATCTGAAAAAACCATTTTACTCTTAAAAAAACAGTAGTTCGAAAGAAAAGATAAGGACTTTCAAAGAAACGTGGTTCTACAACATTTTCTTCCTATTTCTTATACGTAGGCTACATAGGCTATTCAGAGGTGCAGTGATAACATTAAACTAAATATAAAACCATTGTTAGCCGGGGTTTTATCCGGGGTTTTTCCTCACCTGTGAGACATGTCGGGTAACTTTAAGCCACTTGTGGTCCCCGGATATCATCTGGCCGTCATTATTATCTTCATCCCATCCTTGCGTAGTTCAGAGTGAATGTGTGCCTCGTCCTATGTGTTCTTGTTTCCTCGGAGGTGGCACCGGCATTGGGCTGATAACTCATCCGGGGAGGCCCTCCATGTCCTTGTCTGGTCAATAAAAGGATGTATGTGATCCATAGATAATCCCTCTTCCGACAGGTCGCGACCTTGTAAGGCCCGGGCGGCATGGATCGCTTAAATGCCTATAGCCTCTAAAAAGGAGAGGTAAAACTAAGGTAAAGAAAGAAAGTAAATAAAACCAATGTTGCGTTTTGTGATTATGTTTATGACTAATTAGATAATTAGTTTGGGATTATATAGTGCTCTAGTTTTCAATGTCTCCTCTCGGCGTATCAAACGTCGGCATTTCCTTTTGCGGTCTGCCGGATTATATTATTGTTTATTGAGGCATTGCACTTTCAAATCCAAGCAGGTGGCAGACTTTGTTTCCAAGTCAATCTAATAACAATAGTAACACAATACAAAATTTTGACGTTTCTTTGAATCTCGTTTCCGACTGAGACATTTCAACACGCGGCAGATAAGATTGTGTCTTTCTTGCATTATACACACAACATTTCAAAGACAGCACCGCTGGGGATGAGACAGCGCACAGCGAGACGACTATACGTAGGGCAACATCGCACTGCCACATAGCTATTACAGGTGGCAATGGTATCCGTGACAAGTATAAAAACAAACTCACCCCGGTATAAAGACACCCTCGCTTCGACATAGACTTATGTGGTCCACAAAATAATTTTTTATTTAATTTGCACAAAGAATGCCAACTTTATCGAGAAATCGCACAAGGACATTTATTTCTTATTCTGTCCTCTGCTGATGTGAAAAGAAATAGAACAGTAAGGATAATACTCGTCGAGTAAAGCACGGTTCAAGTATAGGTACAATGTGTTTTCGTCGGAGAAAATTACCCACCGGAATAAATGTGGTATTTTAATCGTTTGTTGAAGGATTAAGCTGTTAAAATCTGCACAAATACTATTTATACTCTGCTCTGTATGTTCTCTTAACATTGATTTTCTGTTCCAAAATTTGAAGGTTCGATCCCAACTCTGATCGATTATACTTATGTTGGATCCATGCGACAGTCCCATCGTGTAAATTTACAAGCATGTAAAATTAAAATCGGCGAGACAAAATTCCGGTTACAAGCCTAAGGAACGGTATACAATAGCCGATAAGAACAAAAATAACACGACAGCCAAACAAACAAACAAACAAAGGCTTTCTCCTAGAAAATATTGGATTCAATTGGTTGATAATGTTGTTCAGTTATTTTACCGAATATTTGTGTACCTGTGTTACTTATAAATTGTTTATAATCAGCAGATTCAGTTCATGAGATGTCAGAGCACACTGGCCGAGGTGTTAAACTTGTGAACTCGCATTCAGGAGGTCACGGGTTCGAGCCCATGGCCGACTAATTTTACTGTGGGGTTTCACTCGCACCATTCCTTGTCCATTGTCTTTGCATTTTTGTGCTGACTTAAAAGAAGCCCTGCACCGTGCTGATTACTCAGTATGGATTGTGCCCTTGTCCTGTCTAACCCCAGGTTTACGCGATCCATAGATTTTGTTTCTCCCTATGGGTATTGACGAGAATTGAAGGTACTATAATAGCTGAAGGAAAAGAGAAGTCAAAGAAAGAGAACTATGAAAACGTTTTAATATTGTAAGCGGGAGGGATGGTAGGTTACTTCAACAAAAATAGAGATACCACATTTTGTATAAACTCGAACAGTTGCAGAAAGGGACTGCGATGCAATCTTATCCACCTGGCTGTCTTGTCACAGCTGCATATCCATTCAGGAGCGTGAATGGACTACAGCTTCCTGCTATTTTTACTTCTCTGTTGTATTGGTACGGTAGGTGTTAAAACATTTTTATTGTAGTTACACCTTTCAGAACTTCAAAACCGTGCAACCTTACATTCCTTCCTAATCAAACTTACTAGAAATGAGTTATTATAAGCTACTGTAGGTGGCTACGTACTGTAAGAGATAGTAAGTAGAGTTACTTGGGTGTTAGTCGTACCTCAGTCGTACTTGAAGGTGGGAAATGTGTTCAAGATGGAACGAGATTTAGTACTCCACAAAAAAAGACCAAGAAGAAAAGTGAAAACAGACATAGATGATTTTGATAAGTGTGTAATTAGAAGGACGGTGAATGAATTTCACAAAATAAATGAGGAAAAACCAACTTTAAAAACACTATTACCTGTACTAAAGAACAAAATTAATTTTTCTGGAGGTAGACCAGCTAGCACAGGCAAAAGAGGTATCAAAATTAGCCACAAGACTGCAATCGAAATGGGGAGGCCACGTGGCGAGACTACAGGACAATAGATGAACTTACAAGGCTACCATGTGGGACCCCCACGTAGGACAACGACTACCAGGAAGGCCGAGACTGAGATGGACAGACCTCTTCAAAGAGCAAGCAGGGAAGTAGTGGTCACGAGTAGCGAGAGGAAGAAACGTCTGGAAATCCCTAGAGGCACATCTATATAGTGACTACATAGTGAAAACCTAGTGTAAATGTGTAACAGTGTTCCTACCCAAAAGTGACTAAATAGTGTAAAATCAGTAAAAAGGTGTTATTGTGTATGAAAAACACCTAACGTGGAGTAGCTCACCACGTTAGTGTAAATGAGCTTTCCCTATTCGATAGAGGCCTTTGCCCTTCACGAGACATTATGGCTATTTTCATTCATTCATTCAGATGGGCTTTAAGGCAAGTGTTGAAAGATTTACATTTCAGGTGGAGAAAAACAGTGAATAACCGGAAGATATTAATTGAGAAAATGGACATCCGTAATTTACGTCTGAAGTATTTACGATGTCTAACAACATACAGGGAAGAAGGGTGAACAATCATCTACATGGACGAGACCTAGGCCTATATTCATTCATCGCACACCAAAAAAACACGCATGGAGCGACAATAGTAACACGGGACTGCTAGCTCCGGTTTCAAAGGGACAACGGGGTATAATTGTGCATTGCAGGTGGTGAAGACGGTTTTGTGCCCAATGCACTTCTAAGGTTTAAGTCGGGTACAAAATCAGGAAATTACCACGATGAGATGAATTTTGTAAATTATCAAAAGTGGCTTACGACTAAATTATTACCCAACCTTCCCCAAAACTCTGTTCTGGTAATCTATAATGCACCATAGGCCTACCGCAACGTAGAACTTAACCCCGCTCCAAATTCCTCATGCAAAAAAGCAGTCATGATGGATTGGCTTACACGTCATGGTATTCCATTTCACTCGAAAATGCTGAAACCAGAATTATATTCGCTGTTTAAACTCAGAAAGCCCGCTTTCAAAACATTCAAAATTGACGCCCTTCTTTCTCAACATGGACATTCCGTTCTACGACTTCCACCTTACAACCCCGACCTAAACCCCATAGATTTAATTTGGAAGTCACTCAAAGACCACGTGGAAAAGAAAAATGTACATTTTACTTTGGACTCTGCAATGCAATTGGTAGAAGAGAAATGTCAATCCATGACATCCGAAGACTGGATTCAAGATGCCGACATGTTCGAGACATTGAAGAAACGTACATTGCCCAAGAACCGGCCACTGATGTAGTAACAGAACAGCTGTAATTCAAGTGGGAGATGACAGTGATGCAGATGACGACCATAGTGATGATGATGACGGTGATGATGAAGACGACGACGCCGATACTATGTCTGGCGTTGAAGCTGTGTAGACCCAACAGCGATATTCTGTGACTTACATAGGCTACCATTACTTACATAATATTTCATAACTAAAAAAACAAATACTTTATTCACTTTATTTTTGTTTTCAATAGGTACAGGCTATTATGAACCGCATAGTTTGGAATGAATAGTACAGTAAATGCATTCTCTTCTGCCCCTACTCCATTGCTACCGGCGGACGACAAACTATCTGCGCGTGTTCGGTTCAGATCTTAGTGTCCCAGATACACATGCATTTTATTTTTTACATCTTGCAAATTTCGAGGGCGGGGCATTTATAATCCGTTTCAAAAGGGAGAAAATGTTTTCAATACCAAAAAACTTTTCTTATAAGAACGATAAATGCATAGGCCTACACTATATATTAGAGTCCCGATAATTCGGACTACATGGGACCGGACCATGTCGAAATCACCAAAAGCCCGGATTAAACGGAATTTACCATTCACATACTGTCTGATAATACTAGGTAGTTTTAGACAGTAAAAGCTATAAATATAGATATTTTTAATAAATATAACTTTCCCTATATAACTTAATTTTAGTTTTAATAGAATATTAACTAAATTCTGTGGCTTTGCATACCTGAAGGGACTATGCCTACCATCTGACCGCTGCATCATCTACCATTGGCAGATTGCAGAACTGAGGGCATATGATCAGCATGCCGACACCCACGACCGTTATGATTGTCTCCATGATCGGAGCCCTACTTCTCTATCAAGTAGCTAATCATTTTGAATCACGAGGCTGAGTGCATCCCATTCCAGACCTCCCTACCTCAGAAAAATACGAGGAGGTACCGAGGATCGAACCCAAACCTGTGGTTCCGTAGCCTGTGTCGCAAACCACGAGATAACGCAGGCGGTCTTGATAGGCCACTACTGTAGGCTAATACGTAGGCTAAAGTTTTTAACCAACGAACTAATGTAGGATTAACAATACAACATTTATTTATGATTAAAACTCAAATTTTTTTGTAATCTCATCCGGATTAACCGGATGTTCGGACAAGTGGGGTCCGGATAAGTGGGACTGTACTGTACCAGATTCATTGTATAATTTTCCTACTCTATGGCATAAAATTCTATGGCGAGGTCGGGCTGCCGGTGCATCTTCTGCCTCCGTCGTGGGGTCGTATGGTCAGCCTAACATTGATTAATTATTAATTCTGGAGACTGATTTTCCTTTTCAATTCCCGGTAAGTGTTATTCGAGCAACGGTTTCACATTTCGCTCAGAAACTGATGAGCAGTCCTATTTAATGAAGTTTTGGCACTAAATAAATAAATAAATAAAGGCTCTACTGAGCATGGACTGCCGGCGTGGTCTTGTGATTAGCATCGCTGATCACAGACCCGTCGGCCCGGGATCGAGCCCCCTCGGATTTTTCTGACGTAAGGAGGTCTGGGACGGGGTGCACTCAGCTTCAGGATTAAAAGTAAGCAGCTACTTGATAGAGAAGTAGCGACTCTGGTCATGGAAACCACCTTTGACGGCCATGGGTGTCGCCATGCTGACCATATGCCCCCAATCCTGCCTTCTTCCTATGGTAGATGACGCAGCGGTCGAGTGGCATGTCTAGTCCCTTCAGGGATGTTGCGCCACGGAGTTCAGTTTTTTCTACTGTGCGGATTGATAAAACTGGAAAATTACATCATCATTCGAGGTATTAATTATTATAGCCTGATTATAGTAATGAATAATCCTGTCCTTAATTGAAAGGGTTAAAATAGCAACTGCTGTAGGTAGGAGGAAAATATTGTCTTGGTGTGATGTAGTCCCCTCCCTATCGCTTGTGAGTTCGCCCTGTGCTGCCATCTGCGAAGTGAACTGACATCGCGCGGGGATTTTAGTACCGGCATGGCTAGTTGGTCTCGCGGCGGCAGCTTGAAAGGAAGTGATCGTGTGGTACCTTGCGAAATAAAGTGTTAACTGTGAGTGATACACGTGTAATTTCATGTAAATAGAATCTCGCCCTTCTCCGAAAGGATTGGAAGGAATCTCTTATTGGTATGTATGCTTATGATAAAGTTCCATGGTAGTACATTGTTTATTTTCAACGTTCGTAAACTTGCCAGTCCAGTTTTTCTGACAGAATACCCGGCTCATGTTTTTAACGATTGTCTGGTATTTTAGATTTAAATGTTATTCTGGCGACTGGTAGTTATCCTACTTTTACTTTTCCTGTCTTTCAGAGCGTTGCTTCTTAATGAGTAACTACAAGATAGCTTTTCTCAGGTCTCAATTCCGCAATTTTAATGTGCCTTTTAACTTTTTTTTCCTTTAGCTTGTGGTGAAAGAATATAACCATTTAATACAATTTTCTTTGCGACACGTTGGTATCCTATTACTTTCACGTTTTACTTTGTCCTTTTCATGTAGGATATACAATTTTCGCAACTTGATTAGTCTATTTTAATGTAACGTGCAGTGTATAGGTTATGGGGAGTAGGCCTAATGGACTCGTCCCCGTTCTATGAATGCAACTTCTATGAAGATGATATTTAAGGTTGTGTGCTCTTTCTGAATTAAGACTGGTTGATTTATTGTTATTAAGTTTAAAAATTATAGTAATCTATACCTACCATTAGGCATACTATGAGAGATTCATTTCTCTTTCGTGAGTTTCAAATAAAATAGATCTGCAGTAAGTCAGGCATAACAGGTTAACTGCATGAAATGTGAATTTTATGACATGTTTTGCAAGATCACACACTGAGAATTCTGTTTGGAGAATATTTTGCAGTAGGCTACCAACATAAAACATGCAGTGTTTTAGTACAGTATCGGCTCTTCTATAGTTTTTTTTCTACTTGTGTTCACCTCCACTTTCGAGCACTATACTTATGAGTAGGGGGCGGATTTCTGTGACATGCCATATTTTTCCCCTTTGCATTATTTCAGGTTTCCGACTAATTTAAACCCGATTCCAAGCATCCTGGTGAAATTGGAACGGCTTTTATTGTGCATATAACTGCATATTTAGGAAATTTTCAACTATTGTAGCATATTTAGTATGAATGTGCATATTTAGGTCATATTTGTTGGCATATTTGTATGCATATTAAATAAATTTTGAAATTCATATATTTTGTAAATTTTGCTTTATAATGATACTTTTTTGAGAATTTACAGATACGCAGTGGCGTATCGCCTTAAACAGTTTTAATATTTAAAAGTGTGAAATACTAGTTAATCTTTTTTTCTTATTTAAATAATTAAAAATAATTAAAACATATTTATTAACACTGACACGGACAAAATTTTTACATAAATTTCAGTAATTACGCTTTTTCTCTTCTCCAAAAACAAATGCAAATGCAATTAACTATGCATTGTGTTTAAGTACGACGATTTCATGATTATACTTCACGTAGGCCCTATTAAGTAAACATAGCCCATTTCTGCAGTAAATTATTGTATTAAGATCGTCATTTCATCTATGGTAACATTATGAGTCACAGCCTGTCGACCAATACAATTCGGAAAAATAGGAATGATATACGACGAGCGATTTGGATTCTTCTGCTAATTAACAATTTTTTCATGTTACCTCAAGGAAAGGATTTAAAGGAAAATTTATTTTGGGCGGAAATCGAGAATTTGTGTGTTAGCATCTTTGAGTTCTAAATAGCCTATTTTGAGTGGGACTTCTTAGGGGTGCAGAGTGGTCTCGCGGTCAGCGTACAAGCTAGACTATTTTTCCTCTTGAAGGTAGAACTGCATGATATCTCCTGATAAGGTGTCATCCGCTTGCGACTTCATAGTTCATGGGTAATAAAATTAACGCTTCTTGTAATTACGAGCATATTCTTTCCACGTTTTTGAAAAAAAAAGGTCTACAATTTTTCGTGTAGACCTACAGGAGGCATCAGGGGCGGATCCAGAGAGACATTTGGGGGGGGGGAACCAAAGTAGAGAGGGAAGTTTTTACTCATAAAATTTAATTATTCCCAGTACACAATTGAAATCAAAATGAACATTTCAGCATTTTATTACAAATGTATTTCAAAATAATGAATGTCGTTGCTTTAATTTAATTATTTGGGTTATGTTGTCTTTACAAAATTTATTAGAATAATAAATAAAGAATATTGGAATAATTTATTAGAATAATAAATTTTGAATAATTTGTGCTTAATGTTACAATTTTTTTTTGGGGGGGGGACCCCCCGTGGATCCGCCCCTGGGAAGCATTATAAGAGACTACTCGAAATAATTTCCCCTGAACGACTTAGAGCATGGACTTCGCGTTATTAGTAATAAAAGCATGTACCGCTACTTCAATACAGAGCTTTCTAAAACATTCCAACTTAATCTCGCCATCCCATCCCCCGAGATTTGATCCCGGGTCCCAGCGGTGAAAAGCGAGCGGTCTAACCACTCAGCCATGGAGCGGCCTGTAATAAGTGAAATAAGAGAAGCTGAAGAATGTTCGCTAGGCGAGCTATAGCCAAAGTCATTGCTGTTTTAATACATAAAAATAAATTTCAGAAATACAACAGAGATTGTTTAGATATAAAACATCTGTTACCTATTGCGAAATGCTCGAATTAAATTTGTAAAGCCACACGCTGGGAAGGCAGTTAGGTGCAAAGAGTTGCATATCAACTTCCGCAGGAGAAAATAAACATTGGTTGCGCTGCAAGGCATCCTTCAGGTGAGCAGTTGAGTAACCTCGCAGCCACAGCGAATGTGTTCCCGCTCCTGCAATGCAAGATAACTAACTGACCACAGCTCTCAGATTCTTTAAGATAAAACGTGCAGCATTTTTCTTGCTCTAATTGACTGTTCGCATTGTTTATAATGCATAATTTTGAAGCACGTTGTTTGCATTATCATGAAGACTATATTGCTTTACGTTTTGACGTAATTCATTTTACCTTAAATTCTATTTATCTGGATTTCGTCGTTATTTAACTGGAATACAATGTAAAATTTGTCATGTTACAGAGTAGGAAACTGATTTCTGATTATGGAATATTTGTAACGCCTTACTTCAGAATATTTGACTAAGAATATATCAGTTGGCATAATTTATAGTCATTGCTTGGATTTATCCCAATAATAGTCTTTGTAAGAAATTGTTTGAAATCAACCAGTTGTAAGCTCAGTATTGTTGAATGTGAACGCTCCCTGTTTCTGTTGAGCTTTTATTACACCTTTCTCTTTGTCGGCTTACCGTCACTTTCCACAGGATGAAATCTACTTTATTAAACTCATTGGTTAGTTGCTCAATGAAATAACATTAAGTTTTAAATATACGTTCCAAGTGATGGCACGTCGTATCATTTTCGTTAGTCCCTAGTATACTGCAGACTATACTGTCTCAAGCGCGTAGCATGAGTCATTACTAGACCTGGGATTTTAGGCTCTAAAAAAATTAGTTTTAGGCGCCTAAAATAGGCTTTTAAAAGAAGTAAATAGGCTTTTAAAAGAGAAAATAGGCACTTAAAATATGCTTTAAAAATGTGTAAATAGATAGAAAATAGACTTTAAAATATTACAATATACACTTAAACTGTAACATTGTCTTTTTTTTACTGCAAGAAACGTGGAATACCTATTCTTTAACAGAATTAACTGCAAAATTAGGCATCACGAACTATATTCACTTAAACAGATGTTCTTTCACTGGTGACTTGACACATTAGTCCTTCCCCCTTAATCCTACCCCTCCCTCGACAGTCACCATTTCTTTAGCGAAAATTGTTTGGAATAATCAAGTTTCTGTGAAAAACCCACCTCTGCTGTTCTGCTTTTCATTGAGAGATGTCCATTATGAGATTGTAAAAATTACAGAAGTTGAATTTTATTTTAAATGTACAAAATAGGCATTTTAGGCACTAAAATAGTAAAATAGGCTCTAAAGGTCCAAATAGGCATTTTAGGGCACTATAAAACTGTATAAATGTAAGTGATTTATCATGAAACATCCACATATTTAAAAAATTTCACGTTATTTCATAAGGAACAAAATAGGCATTTGCCTTAAAATCCCAGGTCTAGTCATTACAAAAGGGAAAACAAGCAGTTCTATTTACTGCGAAAAAAGTGGTCGCAGTAACTTCCTCACCTCTTTCCTATCCCTGGCCTGTATAAAATACTTCTACATTTTGTAGGCCTATCAAAATAATGCCAAGCCACACTTCATTTTCAGAAGCTGAAATATTGACATCTGTTGGGTAATGATCGACCGTCGGCGTTGTCTTGTGGTTAGCGTCGCTGACTTCAGACGCTTGGTCCGGGTTCGATCCCCGGTACCTCCTCGGATTTTTCTGAGGTAGGGAGGTCTGGAACGGGGTGCACTCAGCCTCGTAAATCAAATTGAGGAGCTACTTGATAGAGAAGTAGGGATGTAGCGCCACGGAGTTTAGTTTTTTAAATAATGATTAGAATCCAGATCTTCACAATCATCACAATTGAACTGTAATCGTCTTCGGAATGCCATTATTCTACCTGCCAAGTCCGCCGTCATGAGTGAATCTGTAGCACGCTTACCTTCGACTCTGGTGGTCCGGGTTCGATTCCCTGCCGAGTTAGTGCTTTTTCATTAGTGACAAATCACTTTCCCAGGTTCAGGACTGGGTTTTTGGGTTAAGTGTTAGGTTATATGCACAGTGCGCGCAGTTTTCAAATTAATTATTGTACCTCTACAGTACACTGTGATGCCTGACACTGTCTTGCTGTCTGCAAATCTGGAAAAGCTTGAGACAAGAACAGTAACCCTAATGCTCTGTACCATTTATTGGATTTTTCAGACATTTTTTTATAACCATATTTTAAGCTTTGCTGTTGTATGTAGTTTAAATTTAACCAACAGAGAATTTTATGCCAACAATATTATTATAATAACTGTCATCTTATTAAGACAGTAGTAAGTTATTAGATTTAAAAAAATCATTGATCCTTAAGTTAAAAGTTACGGTGGGGGCTCCAAGAGGATATTTTCTGGGGACAAAATAGTTAGCGATATCGTGTACACTGTAGGTTACAATTTTTGTAATCCTAAATATCCTCTTTTCATTACGCAAGATTAAAATGAAGTCCGGTAATTAGCTCCAGACACAAAAAAATCCACCAAACTTAAAATCCGTAGAAACAGTTCTTATTTGAAAAGTACTATAATTCAGTTTTGAAGTGTCCATGTGGAAGTAGGAAGACTAGTTACTAAATTTTTAGAATGTTTTGTCTTTAAGGAATGCAATAATATCTTTCATTGAACTCATGGGATCTTTCCTGAAAATGTAAAGCTGAATGTACCCACAGCGTAAGGCCAAACTTGCTTTAAGATACGAACTTAGAAATTTCATTGTTTATAGAATAACTTACATACTTCTAAACTATACAACTTTGCTAACTTCTGAAGTAAGCTACTTCTCTTACAGTGCCCAGCTGGGCACCTTTGCTCGCTACAGTAGACCTATGTTTTAAGAAAACGTGGAATATGCTATAACTTATTTTAATTTAAGGCCTTCATGTATTAATTTATGCTAAAAACATAGCAAATTATTAAATTAATTTGTTAAGTTGATTATTAGGGGCGGATTTCTACGACCTAAAAAATAGGATATATGCATGCATTTATGTCCTAAAAAACATTAAAATATGACCAATAAAATTGAAAATATGACTTTACCACTTACACATTGTGTATATTCTTTTAAAGTTTAATTACAATACAATTTATTAAAATATAGTGTTAATTATTTAAAATATCTGTCTTTAAATGGTAACACAAAAGACCTGTACTGTTCTCTTCTACAGCATGAAACCTGTTGGGGGGAGGGGAATAAAAACAAATAGTTCACTTGCATAGAGCATAAGTAGGTATAGTCCAGTTATTCATTGCATGGCCAGGCGGCTTCCTTTCATTAGGAGAAATCTAAGAATGTCCTGTGACGATTTTGACAGCTACTCGTCAACTCCGCGTGGAGTGAAATGCGCGGTTGCAAGATCAAGTTTTAGTAAACAATAACACGTGTGATTTGATTAAAGCGAAGGAAGAACTGAGGTAAGTGATAACAATGAGAGAATATTGCAACGTTGCTTTTGTTTCGGAAAGCGTAAGCCAAGGCCCATTTTAGTCAGATCAATTAACATAAAGAAACACCGACACCTTTGAAGCCGCCTGGCCATGCAATGAATAACTGCACTATACCTCCATCGACATCCGTCGTTTCGTCGTTCGACACCCATATTTTATTGTCTCCGACACTGTCTCTTATTTTGTCCAATACCTCTTCATAATATCCTTCCAGGTACGGTAGTTCTTTCTCAGCGTCGATTCATCGGGAACAGGATGACTTGTATATTTCTTCAGAAACCATATGGAGCTTTCATGGTTGAGTTTTTTCAATGCAATGTTGCAGGAAACCATCATATTACAGAGATCTTTCGAAAATTCTAATTTGTTCTGGGAAATTGAAATACCAGCAGAGTTCTCAAATAATTGGAGTTGTCTAGTCTCCGATGCAGACTGTCTGTTGAAACATCTTTGTGTTTTGCAGTATTGCAATGCTGCTGCACAGTGAAACGTTTCTCGGCCGAAACTTTCACCTCACATAATTTTCAAAATAAAATAACACCGTCTGTACTAAATACTTTCTGTCCAAATTCTCTAATTTTACTCTTTATTTTAGGCATGCTGAAATCAGACTGAGAAGTTCTGACACAAGCCTCTCCACCCCCTTTTGTGTTGAGCAGTGTTTTCACAATTCGTGAAATTCGTGTAAACTATTTTCTTCACAAAATACCCCTGAGATGCCCAACTCGAAGATGTAATTTTGTCTTGATGCTATTTTTCATTTTTGAACTAAGCTCTTCATAAGCAGGCTTGCACACACACACACACACACACACACATACACATACACATACACATACACATACACATACACACGTATTTAGTACTGTATTATTTTATGGATGCAGGAAATTCCAAATTGAATTACTGGGTTGAATAATATAATATTTTCTTTACCTCTAATATGTTGCAGGCTGAAATATGGTAGTCTACTCTTTTGAAAGCTTCAGTTAATATTATGTTGTGTATATTGAACCAAAGAATGTGAACCTTAATTAGAGAGGGGCAGCTAAAGTTATTATTTCCAAATAACTTATTCCTCATTAGCTTTTAACTATACCTTTTTTCTGACGGTCGCTTTCAAAATTTATTCAAGGACGTAAGTTAAACACAGTCCGAATTACAGCAAACTGAAAAAGAAAACACTACTCCCTCTAGCTCTTAGTATACTTAATGCGTAGAGCCCGGATTTATATGTATAAACAAATAATAAAATATACACGCAATTATGCATGGATATGCCATTTTTAAAAAAATATGCACCATTATATGCAAAAAAAAAATGCACAATAATCAAATAAACCATTTTTGGGGGATAATCTTACCTTATTCGTGGCTATTACAGTAGATAAGGAAAATTTCCCTGAGGTTTTCATGTATGATGATTCTACGTCTATCAGTGAAGAAGGTTTTATACAGGTGCATGTGAAAAACACAACTCTTCTTCAGTGAATTCCTCTTCAGTTACAAATTTTCCACCATCACCAGACAACATTTTGCTGATTTGCCAGATTGTTTTGTAACCAGGATTTTCATTTAATACCTGACAAAGCTTATCTAATGCAATTTTAGCAAAACGGCTAGTTTCTGAAGACAGTAAATTTGAAGTTGCATCTATCAGAGAAAGTGAATACTCTAAAGAATTATTTCGACCCTCCAACTAGGTTATAATTTCAGGTAATTTGGAGAAGCTGCTATGAATATACTAGATCTTATTCTCAGTGCCATCTGCCTGTAAACACGTACCCCAGCGAGATAAAACTGGCTCAGGAAGTAATATACATAGATTGGTTGTAGAGATTTTATGTACCAATAATTATTAAAGTTTCAAAAGAGGAAAATATAATTTTATACGACATTTAAGAGTAAAACATGCTCTCTTTCGTTGAAAAGTTAAAATGTGCATTTCCACCCGAAATATGCATTTATACGCATTTAAAAGTACTGGTCAAATTGTCCGGATAAGTGTTACTGGTTACAAAATATATCATTTACGCATACTTCTAAATATATATAAAAAAGAAGATGCAAATGAGTATACTCCAACTTCGGGTAGTCTGACCTTTTTAAAGAAAATGTATTTATGTAACAATGTTTATTTGAAGAAGGCAGTTTTTTTGTAACAGTACCACACATACTGTATGTAACTTAATAAACAAAGCATGCTCAGAAGTGACAGTACGGAGCATGTCTTGTTTCGTGGTTGTGAGCTCCTATTATAGGACGTGACAGAACTTGGTCTTCCGTCTTCCAGTATTGCCATCTCAGTGAGCACCCAGGCAAGCGAACCTTATTGCTATGCAAAATCTGCCTCTGCCTGTTCTTTGCTCTTCTTTATATGTGAAATCTCTATAGTAAACCATGTCCTGCACTACGCAATTTGAATAATATAAAGATATTCTAGGGTGCTTACGTTTTCTTAGCTGCTGGATAGGAATAACATGGGGAAGTAAAGAAGTCCTAATTTCTTATTTGCTCAATACCTGCGGAATCTTTATGTTTATCTCTCGGTATGAATTCATGTGCTCGCCACTGTATAACTCGGGGTTTATAAAAAAAAAAATAGGATTACTTGGCATTAGATTGAAAACTAAGTCTAGAAGTCTAGACAACTTGGACTGAACGAGTATAGCTCGGGGTTAAAAAAAAAAGTAGGATTAGGCCTACTTGTCATTAGATTGAAAATCTAAGTCAAGAATTCTAGACAACTTGGACTGAACGAGTATAGCTCGGGATTTAGTAAAAATAGGATTACTAGTCATAAGATTGAAAATCTAAGTCTAGAACTCTAGACAATTTGGACTGATCGAGTATAGCTTGGGGTTTAGAAAAAATAGGATTACTTGTCATTAGATTGAAAATCTAAGTCAAGAATTCTAGACAATTCGGACTGAACGAGTATAGCTCGGGATTTAGAAAAAATAGGATTACTTGTCAGTAGATTGAAAATCTAAGTCTAGAACTCCAGATAATTTGGACTGAACGAGTATAGCTCGGGGTTTATAAAAAAATAGGATTACTTCTCATTAGATTGAAAATCTAAGTCTAGAACTCTAGACCAGTGATTCCCAAAGTGGGGTCCGCGATGGTGTTTTAGGGGGTCCGCAGGCGGTTTAAGAAGAAATAGGATATCTCGTAATTTTATCATATTACATATTTTCTAAAGCAGCTTCACTGTTCACATTAAGGAGTAAACCCTGTTTGTTACCATTGATATTGTTATTTTGTCTATTAAATTTAATACATTCGAATCAAAGTTTTTTTTTTCTTTCTTTTTTTTTTTCTTTTTTAACCCAGAGGGGGTCCGCGAAATTTTAATTTTTTCCAAAGGGTCCGCGGATTGAAAAGTTTGGGAACCACTGCTCTAGACAATTTGGACTGGACGAGTATAGCTCGGGATTTAGAAAAAATAGGATTACTTGTCATTAGATTGAAAAACTAAGTCTAGAACTCTAAGACAATTTGGACTGAACGACTTAGGGACCTCAACTCAACTTGCCATGTTAGTATTGTGCACGTTTTGTACAATACCGTTGGCGCCAGCAAATATTAGTTAATACTCAACCGCTCTCGTATGCAGGTGATAGGAGAAAGTAGAGGAAATGTGAACTGTGCTCGAAAGGGAGGCTTTTGAACATCGCTAGTCTAAATCCTGTTTCAGAGTGCTTGATCAGTAATCATATAACGGTAGTTAACAAGTGGAAATTCAATAAATTAAAGATGTTGTCGAAATAGAAACCAAACCTTGTAATGTTTTTGTGTGTGATTTATTTAAATGGATTGTGATATTTTGTATTGGAATTACCAGTAACAATTACAATATCAAAATGTATATTGAACCATGCTATTTTTTTTAATTTGAACTAAAGACCTGTAAGTATGGTTTAACTGTGTTATTGAAAGTCTATAAAAATGGGATTTATTTATTAAACTCTTGATCACTCTCAAATGAGACTGGACGAATTTTAAAAATAATTAATTCCATAAAAACCTGACTATCCAATTATTATGTTCTATGGCAGCCCTTCTCAACTAAACTTCCTGAGATACCTGAGTCCAAGGTTCTGTTATTTCAGAAATGAAGGGCAGAAAGATAAGAACTATATTTATGTAAACTAATGGGAGAATGTAGTACTGATTAAATATCAATATCGCTGTCAATGCTACACAATAAAAAATACAAATTTCAGAATGAATAAGGAACTAGACATTAAAAAAAAAGTTACTTACATTAAAACATTTCACATAGTTACTTTTATTATTGCTTTTTCATGAGTTCCCGATAATTAGGTTAATAATTGGAAAAAGATTTACGCAAGGAGGTTTTCAAATTATATCATACAATAACAAGAACTGTCATTGTTTTCATATTATGAACAATAATGTTATTTTACATTTGGATATAGGCGTTGAATAGAACCAGATGGCTTTGTACATTTGGTACTCAAGAGATTTCCTACTGACAGAAACATATGAGACAATTTCAATTTAAATGTTTTGGCCATTGTCAGTCCGTTCTACTCAAGGGCTGGAGATAATTACGACCTAGATTGTGCTTGTGTTTTCTCTTTGATGTAGAAATCAAATAATATGTTAAAATTTGATTTTCGTGTTATATTTCTATTGAAGTCTAAACTAATATTTTAAAAATGTTTCTACGCCTAACAATAAATAACATTTACCGAAAACTTGAGAGAAAATAGGTTTTATAAACACTGTACCGGTTAAAAATTAGTGATTATCGTTGAATGTTGTTCTATGCATTTACTTCTATAGACCTATATCAAAAGAGGAGCATCAATTTTTAATAGTGTCTCATAATTATATTAATCACATTACTTCCAACAATCTGTCGAACAGTGTTTGAACCTCTTTTTCTGAACATCATGTTTGATCATAGGCGTAACGAGGGGGGGGTTTGGGGGTTTGAACCCCCCCCCATTGATTAAAAAAGGGAAAATAGTACTATTTATTTAATTATTGTGATATATCATCTTTTTTAAAAAAATCTGCTTATAAATTACTTAATATGAGTTTAAAGCGTGGGAAGCTTAAAACTCGTTATTGTGCACCTTAATTTTTAAAATTTTCCGGGGTGAGGACCCCGGAACTCCCCTCTCCAGATGTCATAACCCCCCCCCCATATGGTCGGCCTGGTTACGCCTATGTGTTTGATATCTATAAATGCACTCATTATGTAATTTTAAATCTATGACTGATAGGGAAATTTGATGTAAAATCCATCTAAAAATAAATAACAATTACGGAAGTTTAATTTGAGAGAATTATTGGTTTTATAACGCATAGGCCTATTTACACAGTGGAAATAACTATACTTTCCAGTTTTATCAAATTCTTTCCTTTAAGCAAGGAAAATGTAGCTATACAATATATTATATGGGAGGAAATTTAAGTGGCGACCAAAGAAATGAGAAGAATTTTATTGGGCTGTGAAAAAATCCCAATACTCAAAGTCCGCCTTCATTGAAATGCGAGTAATTTACACATTAGCATTAATACTCTCTCTTTCGTAGTTTTACCTCTCCCTTGTATGGACCTTTATGCCGCCCGGGCCTTACCGGGCCACGACCTGTCGGGAGAGGAATGAACTATGGATCACAACACAGACATACTTTTTTGACCAGACAAGGACATGGAGGGCCTCCCCGGATGGGTGATCAGCCGGGGCCAGCTCCGAGACAACACAAACACACTCCGAACAGGGCGAGGATGGGATGATGATGATAATGACGGCCAGATGATATCCGGGGACCATAGGGGCCTAAATTTACCTGACATTTGTCTCACAGGTGATAAAAACCCAAACCTAGGTAACTTGTCCCGACCAGGAATCGAACCCGGGCCCGCTGCGTGAGAGGAGCGAACGCATCCCCTGAGCCACAGCGGTGAACAATAACATTAATACTTTGGGTTTAATTTCAGGGTATTCGTTAATTACTGGCACTAAACAATCATTGACTAAAGATGTAGGCATTTACGTAAAATATAATGATCTACAAAACCTAACCTTTCACATGGAAACTTATATTTGTGACTTCATTGAAACCGTAATGAATGAATAGTGAGACTTATTAAGTGTGTTTTAAAGTTTTATTTTAAAAGTTGTTTAATTTTTTTTTTATTTCTACTTATGCGTGTAGAGAATAATACTGTATTTCGAAGTAATGTATACGTATGTAAAAACCAATTATGTGACATATTTAGATGGTAGATGCTTAAGTATATTTCATTGCTCTTTTATTTTTCAGGGATTGTCGTATAAGGAAAAAAAAAAGAAGAAAATATTAACTTCCAGATATGGCGTAGAGGACATTTCTATAATTCATTAGCATCCATGAAGTAATCACTTTATTTTGAGATTCTTATATTTTTATATGGCAAGCAAGCGATACTAGGATAGAGAATTCGTAGAAAGTCACTGCTTAAAATACACAGAGTAATGAAGTTACCCATTCTTGCACATACGGAACAAAATAAGGGCTAAAATGAAATGAGAATGGACTACAGTTCGCAGAGATGGGAATCCTGGAATAGGTTGAATGATATGAACCTAAATAACAAGATAAGTGAACTTATAATAGCAACCTGCAAATTAGGAATACCGGTAATTTCCTCATACGGAGGTAATTCGAAAAATATAAAAAGAATCTCAAAGAAATTATGTGAGAAACATATGGAATAGGAACTCAAGAGAATTGATATTTCCAGGAAAACCATGAGAGATGAGAAGACCAGTTCTTTCTTAAACTCTGAGTAAGGAAAAGGCTTCAGCCATGCAGTTTATTATGATGGGTAATGACGATGGTAAACAGCTTATGACATTCAGTTGTTGGATAAATTATATGCTTTTATTTTTTACTTCTAAAATGTTCCTTCCCTAATTGAATATCTATCATTATCTGGAGCAAGATTTCTTTCTTAATAGTGCTAGTAAACTGCTAGGAAAGAAGCAAAAATAGTCGATAACAAGATTTTTACTAAGTAACTTGAGAGATCTTCAGGGAGCCTAAATTTATTAAGAACTCACTAATTGACTGTTGACGTATCATTAGGCATTGATTGAAACGGTTTGAATCAGGTGCGGGCAAATGACTACCAGATAGAAACGAATTGAATTTATTGGATATTAATTAAATAACCCGCATCTAACAGTTCAGAGCGTCGAGTTTAAATTTAA
This sequence comes from Ectobius pallidus, assembly GCA_964059195.1. Classification (NCBI taxonomy): domain Eukaryota; kingdom Metazoa; phylum Arthropoda; class Insecta; order Blattodea; family Ectobiidae; genus Ectobius; species Ectobius pallidus. The sequence continues at coordinate 80,683,147 of CAXKWD010000006.1, forward strand.
TGTACTTACTGAACCGTGGGTTGTTATTTACTGCCATTATTCACAGATTTGTACAGTGACACGGCGTGTTGGTTTGTGAAACATCCTTTGAACACGATATATGAGGGTACTTAATTTAAATGAAATTTATTGTCGCAGTAGCAATTCTGGAAAATATGAATAGTTACGATACAACTATCGACGCATTGTTTACGGGAGTTACCCCTTAAATAAAGAGCTTCGTTCGAAAAAGGTAATTTTAATATTCTGGCACTGTTTTAAAGTTGGTCAAAATTGTAATATTTAAATAATATGACATGTGTTATTTGATAATCTATATTTGCTGGTGCATAGGTGCCAAATACAGTCTTGAAAAAAAAATAGAATTGGTAGAATTAATCAGAACAGAGCATTCAGATGTTCAATATGATCTCGTTGTAAACAGTACTCAGTATTTTTAGAAAGGGTAGTATTCAACAAAAAGAGAAAAATATTTTGTGCTACACTAATATAACCTTCTCTGCCCTAAACATGGGCAACACAATTTTCTCGCTTCACGTTCTGATGCAGAATAAGAGGCCGTATTCAGTTTTATATCCTCATGCAAAGGTATATGTTTCGCCATGCAAGACGCAAGCTTGAGTTTGTGCAATAAATGGTTGCCTTGTAACTACCTTTCCGCGGTATCACCCCGCATCATTGACCAGTTTTCCTTAATTTTTTTTATCTTGTTTACCGTTTTGTTTTCCATTTTTCCATATTACACACAAACACCGATGCCAGAGGCGGGACTTGAACCCACAGCCTCCTTCACCACGGCTCCAAGGCAACGCCTTAGCTACCGCGGTTAAGGAGACCGCCTCCGTTTAGAGAAATTTTACAGAAATCTTTTTGATATAAGACTATCAGCTCTTATTGTAGCCTAAGCATATTATGGACAAAACCTAATAAAACTGTTAAAACCCTTTTCTAGAAAATCGTGGAAATGACATTTTCTGGCAGTAAAAGTAAGAGAAAATCTTCATGTCACACTATCAGAAGATATTTAACCCACATAAACGTTTCTATACGATTTTTCCTACTTGAGTTAAGGTATTCACAAATACACACAGGCACGCATCGAAAACGGTATTTTAGTTCCAGTGGACTTTAAAACATGTAGGTTATACTGTAGATCTAAATGCTGAAAAACTCGACATCGAATTTCAGAGCCTAACACAGTAGGCTTATTTCCTCTACTTATAGCCTTATGATACTTTTAAAAAATTCGACAACGATGAGTCCTAGAATTAATTTCTTTACGAAACAAGGGTTCTGAATTTGGGATGGCTATAAAGGCATTATCTTCTAATATGTGAACAAGTGCTCATACTTCATAAGATATTAATTTAGAACTAATGTTCAGTTTTTTCCTTGTTTTCATTACCGCCTCTCAAAACCTAGGATCTTCTGTATTTACCATGGATGGAACACATTGACCGTCTGTGGTACTGACGAACAGGTATTTCCATTACAGAAGACACCCCTTGTACTGTTTTATGGACGCTTCCACCTCTCAATATACTGAATGACTCTTTACCACTCTATACATCTGTTGGAATTAAATTATTTGTAAAAGAGATATGAAAGATAATGTTTATGTAATTTGTCATTAAAATTGTATTTCCTTTAATATTCTTCTTCGTTCATATTTTAAGTTTGTTTTTATTTTTACCTTCATTATTTGGAGTACCTGTCTGTGTTCTTGTTGATATAGATCTACATTTAAATTAATATAAAAGGAAGTCATTCGGCGTATTGTTTCTCTCTTCTATTTATATTGTAATATAAATTTAGTAGTTTTGTAGATTCTTTTAAATTATTCTTCTGTTAACGCAGTCTTATTTCTTATTAATAAAGCCCGGATTTTCATGCACTATCAAACTTAAAAATATGCATGCATTCATGCACTATCGTATCTCCAAATATGCACAATGAAGGGCGAAACATGCACTATCAAAAATCCGCACTGTACTGCAATATATTTCAATTTCACTGTTTTCAGAAGTTTAAGATCGGGATTTGAACTAAGTTTTCCCCTAATTTTCACACCCATTTCTCTACAACACGATTCTAAAGTCTTCAACAATGGCTAGTGACTCACAGATTCAAGCAGTGAACATTCTGTTTAGCAGTTTTCTTTCAATGGAAGGTGGTGGGGGTCGGCGAATCGGCATTTTCTTTTGTAGCCTTGTGTATTATATTACTGTTTTTTCGGACAAACAGTAGTTTTCACTCTCAAATTCATGCAGGTGACAAACTCTGTTGCAAAGTCAATCAAAATATAACAATGGTAATACAATACAACATTTTTACGTTTCTTTGAAAAGCCGAGATTTTATGGAGGCACATTCATAATATGCACAATTATGCATGGTAACTTGATATTATGCACTAAAACCAGAAAATGAGGGTTTATATGCATTAAAAACGTCTGAATATGCTACATTACACCCAAAAAATCCAAAACATGCATTATGCATGAATTTTGCCATAAAAAGGCCGAAATATGCAAACATGCACGGAAAAAATATGGTTACTTGGAATCCATAAGTCATGTAATGAGTAACTACAAAGTTTGAGAAGTCTAACCAACGTATATAAAAACATGCATTTGCATGGAAATCCGGGCTCTACTTATTAAGTTCCTCATATTCTTCCTTCCATTTATTTATAAACAGATTTCATTGTGCATATTCCTTATTATTTTTTGAACTCTCATTGTCGCTAAATTTTCAAAAGCTTATTTCCATGATGTTACTTCAAGAATGAACAATTTATTGCTTAATACTTTGTTTTGATCTTTAGGCTACACTCCGATCACGCTCTCGAGAAGGAAATAAGCACTAAACATGGCATCTCATTTAAGGACAGCAGATCTGGTTGATGATTGATGGAATATCCTTTAACTAGTGAAACTGATTGCTGGAATGGTATCGGAGTAGGAGGATGTTCAGTGAAATTGTGATGCGTTCAGGGCTAATTTCTACTCGTCGCAAAAGTGCCTAGTTTCTCAACATCTATATCTCGGTCACAATGACTGACGGTCACAATGACTGACTTTTTTAAATACTGAGAAGCACGGATTAGATCTGGTTGCATGATTAGATCCTCATTAATCTCCACCGTTCTGGCGAAGAGGATGCGTTCGTTCCCGTCAGACAGCAGGTCCGGGTTCGATTCTAGGTCCGGACAAATTATTTAGGTGGCGGTTTTTCTGGGGGGGTTTCATCACCTATCTGAGGAATATCTAGTAATTTTATACCCTTGCCCTCCCCGGATATCATCTAGCCATTATTTTCATCTTCACCCTATAGGCCTACGCGCCTTGTATGGAATGTGTGCGTGCAGCTGGTGTGTCTCGTCCTATATGTTCGTGTTGTCTCTGAGGTTGCCCAAGCATTAGGGTGATCACCATCCGGGGAGGCCTTCTATGTCCTTGTCTGAACAAAACGGTATGTGGTCCAAAGGTCAAGTCGACCCGAACCACATTATCGTTCCTACAACGAGAGATTTTAAATTAAGGGAATTAAGAAGGAAGTCTATATTTAAATTGTTCTTTTTCGATCTCGATTGACGTTTACCAAAAAACTGTGACTTACTGCAAAGAAGTAAGAAGGCGTTCTTTTTTATTGTTTGTTATTTATCAGTGAAGTTTCTTGGACAGTTATGGCGTGAGTGATCTGAAACGCCTTTGAGAAAGAATGAAGTTCCTTGAACAAGTTTGGAATTCGTTTAAATTTAATTTGTATGGCAACCTCCATTCACGATCACTCATAGATAAAATTGCACTGGCGCTTCAAGTAAAGAAAAAGTCTTAGTCGAATAATCGACATTTTCAGGTCGTCATGAAATTTTTATTCGAGCCATAATTAACCAGAAGATTCATTACACAGAGGGAGTGTTGTTAGATTTGGAGCATGAAAATGCAAATATAGCTAGTAGTTCGGGAAACATCTGGGGCACTCAAAAGTACCTAAATACACATCAGTCACAATTCAGACGAATCACAATGCAGAAAAAATTGTTTTAATGTAAGATACTTTATGTTAGGTTTTATAACACCAAGTATATATCGGTAGAGGCCGAAAAAACCACGGATAAGCTTTAAAAAAAAGATACAGCTAGTCACAGTCCCATTTTCTTCAAAACAGTAGATAATTTTCATATGGTGTTCTTTACACGATTGACGAATTTAAGGACATGAATTCCGCCTTATATTTCTTTTCTATAGAATATCTTACAGAACATTTCAGAAACAGTAAAACTGTTAAATGCACCTCTCTTATCTTCATTAGTAACAACTCAAATTGAAGGTGTTTCAATACCTTAAAGTGAAATATAATAACTTTTCTTGGCAAGACATGAAGTTATTGCTGTTCATAAAAATAGATTAAATCTCCTCTATTGAAGGCTTTAACAAGGTTATCCTGAACTTCGCTGAACCTAAGATTAGTTGAGCCGGATTTCTATTCAAGTAGTGGTCAAGTTATTTTATAGACGTAGGCCTAACTTTTTATTTCAATTTTATATGATCTTTTCTTAAATAACCCCGAATTAATTTTAGGTCATGGGACGCTAGTGGTTTTAAGTTGCTGGTTCTACCATAGTGTCGTAGTGAGATTTTCTTTGCAACTCTATATTAGGAGAGTTGTTTTTCAAAACTATTCAAAACATTTTCTATATTGTTATGAGTTATTTGTAATAATGTCCAAAGCAATTCCCATATTCGCATTAAATTTCGCTCTATTACAATTATAGTGTAATATAAGCAACTTTTCAGTAAAAATGTAGACCATTGAGCAATAATGATCCTTAATTTTAGTGATCACTTCCGCTTGTAAATCTATCAATTTATAGCAAAAAAGTTGAGCTTGTCTTAACCTTGGGAAAAATGTACATTGTATCGTACTTGCAAAATATTTCATCACTTAAGACTTGAGTTCTGATCTGAATTTCGAAGGCATTGTACATTTTACATTACATTTTATGCTTGTTACTGCAGTATTATTTCATTATCTCCCTACGTAGTAAGAGCATAACAGGCTATCCGCCTGTTGTGGTTGCGAACCTTACGATCCAATGTTGTCTTAAATCGACCCAAAGAAAATGTTACCTGTTCTCAGGCGTTCGTTGCTTCGGTAAACATTTAAACCGGGCTGTTGCTTAGTTCATCTGATTGGAGTAATCAGCAAGGCACACTTCCTAAGAAAAATTCATCAAAATTGGAGAAGTACCTTCCATGCAATTCTGTACGAGAATTTTAAATTCCAAATTTAAATATTTTTTTATGTCTAAACATATTTGGGTTGAAATAAAATAGTATATATTATAATGTTAGGTTTGTGTTATATCTCAAATAACTCCAAATTCTTTTAAAATACAGTACTCTTTAGGCCTACAAAATATTTTAGAAATTTCATTTAACATCTTCTCTCTCGAGGTCCCATTGAGATTCAGTTTACGTAAAATCCTGTATTAGATGCAATATTTCCCGTAGGCTATTAGTATATTCACCACCATACAATTTTCAAATAATTTATAATTGTTTGCCTACTAAATTTCAGTGATGGATATTATTCGACCTATCTCGAAGCCTTAAAAATAAAGTAATGTTTTTACCGAGACATTTTCACTGAATCCAAATATGGCTTGATAGACACGGATTTTTTTCGCCCTGATATGTATGAATTATGGAATGTTTAGCTGGACGTTCAGTAAAGCACTCTTTATCCGTAATCAAGTTATCTACCAACACACAGGCTTCCTAATAGAAATTGCAACAGCTTGTTTCGCTCCCATACAATGCCATTAGGTTCAGATGTATGATAGATATTGACAAATTCAAATTGTGCCCCAGCCAAAGCCAGTGCTTCTGATGGGCAATATATTTTTAATGTCTTTCGAAGAGAGTAATAGCCTGTGAAATAACAATTTAAGTATTGAAGAAAGGAAGTTTCGTAAAAAACAATAAAATGGCTTAGCTTTAACATCCTTTTCTTCCCTACAGTAAAAGCCTATATTACATTTTTAAATATTTGATTTTTTTTCAAATTACCCAGAAACGAAAATTTATCTACTGTATTTATTATCTGATAATTTCCTCTAAACAGTCCGGAAAATGAAAGTAAGAAGGCTTACTGTGAGTTATTTTCCAAAATCCAGCTACATGACTCTGAAGACCTCAGATTTGGCTATTTTGCTGCAATTATTTATTTATTTATTTAAAAAATCCAGCTACACTAACACCTGATACGACATAAGAAATATATGGTATAAGGGTTAGTTTTCGGATGAAACTAATAGCGTGCTCTGTGAAGCATCAGGAGGAGTTATATTAATCGGCATTATTACAGATATGATTAAGCGTATTATTTTACGAAAGAAATGCAATAGTTATGGAACCACAGACTATGCCCATCTGAGGTGTGATTATGGATTTAGCCTAATGTAATCACCTTTGGAGATGAGAATTCACATATTTTCCTTCTCCTGATGTTGAAGGAATGCAACTCCTTTCTAAATTTTTGTACAATGTGTGAAATATAATATGAAATAAAATATTGTCCATAACTATGGTATGGTATGGTAAGGAGCATTGCCCACGAGTCAGAGAGTCAATCGCTACTAGCTATTCAAATAACTATTTCTTAAACTCCCTCCATGCACGAGTTATGTAATTTGAGAGGCGCGATTAGGTCACTTTTCTTTCTAGAATCCATTACAGAGAGGCTTTTATCATTCATTTCAATTTCTATTCATTGGAATTATGTAAACAGAATTATTCTCTTTTTTAATACCGGTATATCTTCATAGTTTCCCGCTGCATGAGATTGAGAGACTGGGCTGTTACAAAAATCTGAAAAAATCAGTACCATAGCACGAGTCAGGCAACCGGTAAGCTCTGTGGTGCTTGGAACTTTTGAATTTCTTTTAATGTTTCGTGCTTCCACTAGCATGAACTAAGTGATTGTTTCTTTATCTGCACTTTAGCTATGTAAATTCGTTTTACTTTTTAAAATCTTAAATTGTTTTCAATTTTTAATATTAATGGATTATTTCTTTTTCATTACTGATTTAATTTTGTCTAATGTTGGATATATTTGGTGCCAAGTTCTCCTTTGGCAATACTTATGGTTTATTTTCATTAGAGGCTTGTTTATATAGGGAGAAAGTTACTTAATAGTGCATATTTTAATAACTTGGGCCTTTGGTAGGAAGAGAAAATATTCAAATACCCTGTTTGGCCAAATGAATAATTTTCACAGAAAGAAAAAATCTCCCTAAACTTTAACCGCGCTTTATTTCATACCATATGTACTATACGTATTGTTCTAATATTTTTTTACAACAGCAGAGGAAATAATATTGAATAAATTTTACCTTTTGTGGGTTTTTAAAAATTAAAGTTGGCAGGTTTTCGTGCAAATTAAATACAGTACAACGTTTAATACGGAGATTACACGCTCAGTGAAATTTGGCAAGTAGTCATAGATTCATGCAAGTTGCAGATTGATCATTGCCACCGGAAGGTGTTCTGCCATATGTGTTTACTAATCTGCGGAGACAACTAACCTAATATATCTCTTACCCAAAAATTTAACCACAAAATGCAAAATACTTTTATGTTAGTTTTTAATAATATCTAGTACTCCCATTAATTTGCATATGTTATTTCTTCTCTATATATACTACTTACTTGCATACACTCGGAAGGCCTACATCAAGTAAAAAAAAAAGTACCTTAGGTTTAAACAAACACAACTTTAATCATAAGTTAATGCTCTAAAATACAATTGGCATATTGGCAGAGAAATGTCACATTAAATAAGTAATTTCATCTTTTGTGAATATTTTCCTTCGATAATAATTGGTTTTATAAGTAAGATTTATTCCATAGCCGTAACATCTTCGAAAAACACACAAGAATTTAAAAAAAAATCACTTAATATCTTGTGGCCTTAACAAAAATACTGTACAAATCATACACGCATCCTTTCTTAAATAGGCTACTTAAATCAATTAAAAATAACGCGAAATTCTTACAAAATAACAAATTGTCCTTTGAAACCTACTTCTATTTTCAACGAAACAAAATGAAAAAAACACAGGTTCCTACCTTTAGTAAATTGTTTATACTTCTGGATATAGTAGGTTATTATAAGTTAGTTAGCCATGTTGTATCATCGGTTTTGATACTAATATTTTTCTAAGTTTCCTTTCTTTCTTGTTCCTTCTTTCTTGTAGGGTGGATATTTACCAGTTTTGTTAGTCCCTTGTACAGTAGGCTTATATATTTATTATGGATATCAACGATGTTTAGCTTTCTTTGTAAAGTGTCGTTTTGAACTATGCTTATTTCTTTATAAACCCGCAAATCCGATTTAGCATTCTACCGCAAGCACCAGTATGCTACATACTCCGTTAGAGAAATAGTCAGCATCAAGTCTGTGCAGTTGGAAGCACAAAGCATGTTGCGGTGTTAGTAACATGGAATTTGTGTCTTCCCAGGCTCTGTTCAATTTCGTTACACTAATGGACTGTCAAACAAGGCACACGATGGAAGAAAACATTTAGGGCACAGTGGATTTATTCTTTCCACATCTCTTTCCCTCCCCTCTCCCTCCCTCTATCTCTGTCTTCTTGATTCCAGTTAAAGTATGGATAAATCAATATTTTAGATATGTTACATCTTAACAATCTATAAGTCATAAAAAAGAAATTTCTACTATAAACTAGGTAATCTAATACAGGGGTTCTCAAAGTGTGGTCCGCGGTCCCCTGGGGGTCCTAGAATCTTAATTTATAAAGCACTCGTACCAATAACACCCGCTATTTCTGCGAACAAAAAAATTTCATTCTTATTACAAAATGTGTAGGTGGCGTATGCGTATGGTAGCGCCATCCAGCCATGTGTTCCTCTTGCATTTCAGTGGAGTGACTGACTGAGACTGTAGCCCTGATGCTTGTTCATGGAAGAGGTTAATGTCGTGATAGTTTGTTTTGTTATGTTGTGTAATTCAACTATTAGTAGTTCAAATACGTTTTACGTCAGTTTAAGTTAGGCCTTTATCATGGATCGTTGGTAAAAAACTGTGTCTGTGAAACATTCAAGTGATGAATCAGAAAGAAACAACGATCAAGAAAGTGAGGCTTCTTGTTCAACTTGTTCAAAGAAATCGACTAAAAAATATTTAAGTAGGTTTAACGGTGAAACTATCGAAAATAAAACCCAATTTTCAGAGATTGTCAAAAGCAAAAAACAACACCATCTTTCTCACTGAAATTAGTGGTATTTTACTATATAACTGTTCCATTGGTAATTTGTTATAATTAATACTAATAGTCCTGTCTTTTTGCAACTGTATTCAATGTTAGAAATAAAACAATGTATCAAGACAGACTGCTTTCTTTTTCTATCCTATAGCTTTTCGTTTTGAATTACATATATTTCATATCATTAAAATATGTCTGAATAAACCTGCTGATTACCCCAAAAAATTAATATTTTCGGAATTTAATGTCTTAAATATTGACCAAATATACAAACTCAATTTACTGACTTACTTCAATAAGAATAGAAATATTTTCAAAATCACTTCTGCTAGATTAAATCACAGTATAAATTTCGGCTCAAAGTAAAATAAAAAAAAATAAGGAAAAAATAAGGAAAAAAAAGGTTATTAGTACAAAATTAGTACAAATAGTAAAGGGTCATTTTTTAGGGGTCCGCAATGACAAAATTAATAATTAAAGGGGTCCTAGAATAAATGAAGTTTGAGAACCCCCTGATCTAATATACCCCTTCCAGCAGTCTCAGAAAAGGAGTCAAAATAAATTGGGCCTCGGTCACATAAGCAACTTTTTTTGTTAGTTGAATATGTACCGAATCTGTCAGTTGAGTACCTTAAAGAAAAAAATGATTAATCAAGAAAAAAGTAAGAAAATTGATTTATATTACACGTTCTTAAATTTTAAGTAGAGCATTAAAGAAATGTTATCGTCGGGGGGGGGGGACTATGTACCCAAACTTCATGTACCGGAGACAGTGCCAGTAGGCAGCTCGAGTTACAAAAAAGGGAGATTGTTAGATTGACTCAGTTGACCTACAATCCTTTTTGTCCTGGAACCAAGTTTATCGATTTTTTGTACTCTGGACCCAGTATATTAATTATCGTTCCCACAGAACTAATTTTGAATTGCAAGTAAATAGAATGAATTTTTCTTCTTTACACTTACTCAAAATAGTGATTAGTCATTGCGAGCTTCGAGCTTCTATGCGTGCACTATACAGTTCCTATTATAGAAATTGCGTTTTTAACACGAACGAATTCAATGACAATCTGAGGTTAGGCGTGATTTTTTTAAAATACTGTATTCGGTAAGCATATGGCCGGTAACTTTTTTTAAGTATTTCATTCTGATTGTTTCCATTTTTATAGTTTATAGTTAGGCAATGCTAGAATGATGTATTTATATCACAATTCACAATAAATATTATACAATCTTTAAAGTGCTTCGCAGTTTTTCTTTCAAATTAATAATTCGTTACTGAAATTTAAAACTTAACTGAATGAGAATATTATTTGATAGAAGATTACTGCAACACGATATTACAATATCGATATGTCTTAATCACTCTTAATATCATAAACTTAATAGTTAAGGAACTTAAAATGACTGTGTATCGAGTCTTGATGTGGTTCAATTATAGGCAGAAAGAGGAAATGTGTCATATAATTGAGGTGAAAATAATGGTGTAGGCCTATATGTACATGAATAATAAATTACGTCATACATATCCCTCATTTTTTTTCACATTGACATTTTGCAGACACAGCTACGAGTTTGCAGAGGTAATAATAGGGTAGATTGAAATTTATGCCTTACGTATCATTAGTGCCTTTTTCCGAACTAGGTTCTACGCTTATACATCGGCAATAGACCTTCTGTAATAGGCTAGTTGTCCTAAAATCAACATACTCTAGTTGATTAATTCGTGAGATCTAAAAAATTCCGGTAGATCTCAGAGAAGAAATTTACTCTATAATGTTTACTAATAGAAATTTTCATGAACGGTGAATATTGATTTAATTCATAAACACAGCACTAGTCGAAATGGAATAGTACATAGTAGAACCCAAATGTTTCACTTCTGTTGGGCTATCACATAGCTCTAGTTTTGGGCCTCGTCTGTATAATTCTTAAATCACATTACTTCCAGTTTTAGCCAAATGTGGTTATGCAGTCTTTAAACTAAAATTAAATACTCAAATAACTTAGATTTTCATCCCTTTTAAAATAGATTTATCTTTTGGTACTGTACCTTACTATCACGATAATTTATTTTAATTATTTCTTTATCAATTGAGTTTTTATAATTTTTTTTATCAATTTTGTCTTTAAATTTATATCAATTATCATGCCTTTTGAGCTTTTGTCTTTTCCCCTAGTACTGAATCATTACACCGTTAGCGGCTTTATTTGCGTAGATATTTCACACGGTCGTTCGGGAGTTAGAGCTGTGGCCACCGCGACGCGGAAACACTTACGATTGGTCAACTCTACGTGAAACGCACTATACTTGAGACATTTTATTATGGTCCAATAAAATAGACGTATGCAACTTGCCTATAATGACAATTAAGACGCTAGGATGAAAATTATGAAACTTGAAACTTAATGATCGTTGCATAATGTACTATCATAATATCGAAAAAATACTTTTGTTTGAATTTCTCTGAGTATGCTGTACTGAATTATCAACGCCAAAGTAAGCTTGTCATTTCACAGACTGTGAAGCATGTAATGGCGTGGGAGATGGTCTGACGCTGCTGACGTTTCCATGTTCATTGAGGGAGTTGAGAATGAGAGAGAGATGGCGAAAGAGTGATATAGATGGATAGATTGAGAGATAAATACATAAGCAGACAGAGAGATCGAGTGGCGAAAGGAGCAAGTAACTTCGTTTTGCTGTTAAGTGATATCAACTGTCAATTCTTGTATAGTGCCAAAACTACTTTGTAAGATAGGAATACACGTTGCAGGCAATGAAAATACATAATTATAAGAGGCAATAAGCAACAAAGATTCTACATTTACATACACGTGCACAATCACAATATTGAAACTAAATAAGTACCGAATAAAGATTTCATTATTAGACCAGGCCGTACTGGCGCACGAGTATGCAAAACTTTTCGGACGCAGTTTCTTTTTGGATTCTTAATTATGACACCTTACAGTATGTAGAAATGCAGGTTGCCACCAAATATTGTGGTCGAGGTTATCTTGACCCGCCATTAAAGATGGCGGATGTGCCACATCATGTTTACGCCATTATCTCCGTGATCCCTGGTCCAATCTTTCCGTTCTTTTTTTAAATAAAAGGAAATTAAAAATACAACCAAAAGTGTTATTACACAATTTTTGATATCTTCTACCCTTTGAAAGTTATTTAGGTGCAAAGTGTTTTTTTTAATATTCATAGAAAGGGTATACTAAAAATGAAACTATTTACAATTGGTTTAACAACATTTTACGTTTATTACATGCATTCCTAGTACATACATATATTTTTTATTCAGTTCAAATATAAAATACATGTTTGCAGTCCTCAACAATACATACATATAGTGGTATTCAGTTCATTTGCTTCATTTTTACAGCTGCAACTAAATGTCGTACAGCGAGACCTACAATTGCACGGTGGTACTATGTAACCAGGCACTGCCTTTTTTGTAACATACTTTGATAGAAGTTCATTGCTATTTTTTTCATAAACAAATTCCGTCAAGTCTAATCTATTATGACAGAAGAAGCAGGATTATATGGTGAAAATACGTTACAATCCATATTAAACGGTAATCACTACGATAGGGGCGTTAGAGCACACTCTATGAAGCTCTTACTTATTTGCAGCTTGAGCAATATGTTAAGTATGCTGAACTTCAAGTTTTGGAGGAGTTGTTTATAACTTTAAAAATCCAAATCTTACGGGAAGCTATTGCCGATCACAATGTGGCTGATTTCAGTACGACATATACTCTTTTAGAATGTGATCTGGAAAATGCAAATTTCTTTAAAAGCTTCAATGATTTCATGGCACCCAGAAGCGCTAATAACGATACATTGCAGTACTAAGCTTATATGAAATACTGTGAATTGGTTGGAATACTGTTCGACTCGTTGCAAGCCGTCAGAGATTGCAATTTTGAACTCCATATTGCATGTGTAAGAAAAATGTTACCGTACTTTTTTTTCTATGAACCACAACTATGCTCCTGGTATCACGATGTAGGCCTACTTACAAGACATGCTTTAACTTCCAGATGGCGTGAAAACTGATCTTGAAAGGGGTATGTTGTCAGTCAAGAAGAGGTCAGGATCATTATAGCTATTGAGCAATCACAGATAAGTTTATCAGCGGTCAGTGGTGGATTGATTTGGATAAAAAAAAATATGCAATGGGGAAATGGATAGTTCTGTATCCAACAAAGAGTGCTATTCACAATGTACTCCTGGAATGTTTGTGACATGAACAATGATCCTACAGGAGCAGCCGAGGATTAATTTACGCATAATAAATGGAGTCCCTCTAGAATAAAGAGAGATGAGGCTGATTTAAAGAGTTTAGTTAGGAGCCTGTCAGAAAGAAGAAACATATTTACAGAAAAAGACGAATAAATTGGTAAACGAAAATGTACCATCTTGTATTTTGAAGTTTGAAGAACATGGAGAAAATCTTCATGAAGAATTCTTTTATTTATGCTTTAGGAAAAAGAAAAAAGTGTCTTCGACCATATGAAGAGGGCAAGCTTTCGGAATTTAAAATACGCTCCTAAGCAGAAAGATACAAACTGCCATAAAGGTACAAGCAAGGAACTTCAGAAATTAAAAGAATCTCTTGACATCCATAAAATTGTAACGTTATCGATTCAACGTGAATATGACCCGAAGTCTATTGGTAGACATGAACTAGCAGAATATCCTCGTGCCTTGACTGATGTGAATGGGTTCATGAAAAAACCTGATAAGCTCGTTCTTATGACATGAACAATTGACAATGAAGTTAGTTGCGCTTATGATGTAGACTACGGTCTTTCGTCAAGTAATTGTATGATTCATATATTTGACTGGATGGCTCTTGTGTTCATCATTCAACTACGTAAATACGTTTGGGGACTTCACAGGAGCTTTCTACAAGTACATAATTTCTTTCTATTCCAGACCTAACATACAAAGAATTTACATCTTTTCGATAGATATGGTGAAATTTCTATGAAGAATATGGAAGCGAAAAGATATGCAAAAGGTTCCAGTCCTGTACAACTCAAAATCTTGGGACCATCCACTCACATACCTAAAAATATCAAGAGTTTTATATGTTGCTCTTCAAATAAACAAGAACTTGTAAGATTCCTGTGCAAAAGTGCAAATCACTATGTTAAACTGAATGAAAATCAAGATTTGGTGATATTTGGAAGATTTGATGACGAAACTAAATGTTTCAAAATCCAGGGAGCCGTTACTTCAGAGGTTTTGGATCTAAGATGAAATCATACTGAAGCAGACACCAGAATATACGTGCGTGCTTTTCATGCTGTACAACCTGGATCAGAGCAAATGATTCATAGTTCAGATAGGCCTACTGATATTTTTGTTTTGGCAATTCATTTTTGGCCAAAATTTAAAAATTATAACTGCTCGGCTCTATGGATGAAAGTTGCATCTAACAAATTAAGAATAATAGGTCGCCATTTAGTATCTGACTCTTTGGGAGAAAAAAATTATTAATGTCCTACCAGCACTACACACTTTTACTGGTTGCGACACAAGCAAAATATCTTCAAAGAGAAAGGCCTACAATGAAATTAAACAACCTTACGCACAAGACGTCCTTAAGCCTATGGGAAATGGACTACCTCTCCCTCACTCACAGTCAACAGCTCTGGAACAACTATATTTAAAATTAATAAATAAACCAGGACTATCAGCAGACGAAGCACGTTATATATCCATATCTCGGACTGTGAGACTGGTTTGTCATTAGACAGAATTCCATGCTCTACAGATACTTTACATCAACATGCTTTACGTGCATCAGCCCAAACATACATATGGAAGAACGCTTTCAACCCCTTGTGCGAGCCATTAGAGTTGACGGAATTTGGTTATGAAAAAAATAGCAATGAACTTCTATCAAAGTATGTTACAAAAAAGGCAGTGCCTGGTTACATAGTACCACCGTGCAATTGTAGGTCTCGCTGTACGACATTTAGTTGCAGCTGTAAAAATGAAGCAAATGAACTGAATACCACTATATGTATGTATTGTTGAGGACTGCAAACATGTATTTTATATTTGAAACTGAATAAAAAATATATGTATGTACTAGGAATGCATGTAATAAACGTAAAAAGTTGTTAAACCAATTGTAAATAGTTTCATTTTTAGTATACCCTTTCTATGGATATTAAAAAAACACTTTGCACTTAAATAACTTTCAAAGGGTAGAAGATATCAAAAATTGTGTAATAACACTTTTGGTTGTATTTTTAATTTCCTTTTATTTAAAAAAAGAACGGAAAGATTGGACCAGGGATCACGGAGATAATGGCGTAAACATGATGTGGCTCATCCGCCATCTTTAATGGCGGGTCAAGATAACCTCGACCACAATATTTGGTGGCAACCTGCATTTCTACATACTGTAAGGTGTCATACCGGTCAAGAAAACCACCAATAACGGCCGTGGGTGTCGGCATGCTGACCACATGCCCCCCAATCCTGCCATCTGCCTACGGGAGATGACGCAGCGGTCGGGTGGTAGGCCAAGTCCCTCCAGAGATGTAGCGCCACGGAGTTTAGTTTAGTTTAGTAAGGTGTCATAATTAAGAATCCAAAAAGAAACTGCGTCCGAAAAGTTTTGCATACTCGTGCGCCAGTACGGCCTGCACTATATGCCGACTCCCATGGTCGTTATTGATGATTTTCATAGTCGAAGCCGCTAATTCTTTCGGCACAAAGTTCCAGACCTCCAGAATTCAGAAAATTCCATGTGGTGTTGGGGATGGATACGGGAAGCTAATCCATAGTCAGCATATGAACTAGTCTCTATAAGGAGCGTAAGAGGGCTTAATAGAATTTTAGCAAGGATGTCATGATTTATTTTTATTATGCCATGACCCGAATAAGACTGAGAATCCCTGGGTTAATTTAAAAAAAAAAGTAATCATATTTACTAATATCATCATTGGTCAGCGTAGCAGGGATTTTTTCGGATCAATTACTTTCTGCCTGTCTTACTACAAGTTTTTTGTTGCATAAGAGGTTTTTTTTTTAATTTTATTTTAACAACGTGCTCCATTACAAGTAATATTACATGTTTAAGTTCTCATTTCATACAATTAGCAAGATACATGATACATAAATTTGAAGTTTGCAGAAACAATATTTACAGAATTATTAATTTAAATTTAAATGTTATTTTACGATTAATTACAGTGAGTCTTTTGTTTCTAATTCCTAGGTAAACTTTATTCTTTCCCTGATGAAAGAAAATTATTGGAGTTTATTTAAGTTCAAAGAAATTATGAATTTATAGAATTCTTGGGCATATTTGTCCATGAGTTTACAGTTTTCGATAGGCCATGTTTTCTTTTGCCATTATTTTGTGTTTTAATGTTCTTCTTTACCTTTCTACTATTTTGCAATTAGAAGAGATGTTCAGATGTTTGTTCTCCTTCAGGGGCACATTGGATTCTCAATTATTTTAAATCTGTGCAAGTAAGATTTTGTAAGGCCGTGTCCAGTTGTAAGTGCTGTAAATTTGAATGTTGTAGGGATTTTCAGCTTTAATCTTCCTTTACTGTTGGGAAGATAAAAAAAAACTATTAGTAGCCTCCATTGGATAAAAATACATAAAATATATGTTTTATTGGCAGCTCGTTGGTTACAATATTGCCAAGCTTGTTGGTGAAATTGACGGAAGAGTACTAATGCGGTTGTATGCACATTTGTGTTGGGCAGAGTAGGGGATATTGGAATTGAATAGCAGTTGAAACTGAAATTCCATCTCTGTTCCGAAAATATGGAGAGTATTTTGTTACTATTGTCCCTGCTTCCAGTAATTGCAATTTGATGTTCACTTCCATAAATTACCAGTTGGAAAATGGAAAAAAGTTCCTCATCATCTGTAAAATATGAAACAGTTGCATAAACTGACATGTTTCAAAGAGTTTTGTCGTGCCGTATTTCAGTATAGCTGTCTTCCTGAACATTGCATACCTCATGTCGTGTCCTCATCTGGTTTGTGAAAGTAAAAGTTCATTCTCTAGTGGCGTATTTTTTGGGGTGAATTTAGTTATCTTTTTATTTTTAAATTACCTAGAAGTCTTTTTTTGTTTGATTAGATTATTCAGTTATTCATTTTGCATATAGATGTTAGGCTACGGATTATATACTGTGCTCCTTCAGGAACACCCTACGTACTATGACACGTACGAAGGCGAATCAAAAAGTAAGTTACACTTCCAAGTTATGACCATTTATGAAACTACCTACACATAGGCCTAGACAACATACAATGTACGTTCACTTTTCCACATAGTCCCCAAGAGACTGTAAACATTTCTCGGAACGGTCAACCGACTTTACGATTCCGGATGCGTAGAAATCACTTCCGCACTATGTAAAGACCAGCATTTGAAAGTACGGGAATGAGGAAACCGGAAGAAAGGAGAAACCGGGAGAAAGGAGAGGAAATAAGAGATTTAAGGAGAGAACTGCAGGGGCTGTGAGAAGGATTGAGAGAGGAATTGCCTGCATCAATTCAAGTGGGAGGTATGCCAACATCCTCCATACAGTCCAGACTTAGCGCCATGCGATTATCATGTGTTCGGTAAGCTGAAAAAGGATCTCAGTGTCCGACGATTCCGAAACGTTGCGGTGAAAGCAGCTGTCTCCAGGTGGTTACATAGCGCTGGAGGTGATTTCTACGCATCCGGGATCGGAAAGTTGGTTGACCGTTCCGAGAAATATTTACAGTCTTTTGGGGACTTTGCGGAAAAGTGAACGTGCATTGTATGTTGCCATAGCCGTGTTGCCTATGTGTAGGTGGTTTCATAAATGGCCACAACTTGAAAGTGTAACTTACTTTATTAATGAACTTCATCTTGTAACTTACTTTTTGATTCGTCCTCGTACTAGTAGTTCCTCTTCGTATCTTCGTATCTTTGTATGGAAGTGAACATCAAATTGGAATTTCACATTTTGAATTCGCTGGGATTTTTCAATTGGCTTAATCCTTCTGGTGATGCAATTATTCTGAAAACTATTCAGTTTTCGAAAAACGAGTATAAAAAAAAATTCTTGGGAGTAAAAGCTGCCGGTGCGTTTGAAGACTGAAAAGTTTACCTTCTTAATGTACCGATTGTCTCGATATCGGGGAATCTTCATCCCCATAATTCCTAAGGGTCTTGTAGTGCATCTAATACTCTGGTGTTACGTATTCCCACGATGTTATATTTGTTTGTAAAATGGTGGGTGTTATATTTGTTGAATTGTAATGAAGCAAATAGCTGCGTGCCAAATAGACGGTAGGAAACCATTCCTAAACAAAGGAAGGGTTGGGTAGACCTCAACTAATCGATATTGAACACTTTCATGATTATCGATACTGCCCTGAATTTATTTGAATTACAGAAAAAGGAGAAGTGCGCATGCGTGGACGGCGAATCGACGGGAGAGGAGTTGAACCTGAAAAACGGTTAGAGAGAACGTGTCTGACTACGAGAGAGGAAGGTTGAAGAGAAAGAAGTGAGGAGACGAGACTGGAATGTGTGACAGCGGTGGAGGCGCCCTGGCATGATGGTTTGTCAGACTTTCATCTAATGAAATTCTGAATGGGAATTTCACTGACGCGACTATATGGAGATAGTCGTTAGTTGGAAGAACACATCCCGTCAGCCGGTACGAGAGACCGCTACAGCGAACATCAGCTGTGGAAAGAAGAGTGGGTCACGACTGCTTAGTCGGGAATAAAGGAAGATGTGGACATCAGGCAGTAGATGGAAACAACACAGGATCAGAGGATAAGTTGGTCACCACCCGTTGAGTATAATCACATAAACATTTTTTTTTGTTTTGGGAAGTGGGAAAATTTCGAGGCATTGTTATTTAAAGCCTGTTTCTAAGAAATGTGTGGCGACTAGACGCCGTAATGAATGATAAGGAATAGGGTTAGAAATATAGATGTGATTAGTCTAGGGTGAGGCAATAAAATACAGTAATCCAATCAGTTTCCAT
This sequence comes from Ectobius pallidus, assembly GCA_964059195.1. Taxonomy (NCBI): domain Eukaryota; kingdom Metazoa; phylum Arthropoda; class Insecta; order Blattodea; family Ectobiidae; genus Ectobius; species Ectobius pallidus. The sequence goes on from CAXKWD010000006.1 coordinate 80,702,473, forward strand.
TTCTGGTCTAAGTTAATTACAAAAAGAGCAGTCAGGAGAGAAACCGTTGAATAGTAAAGATAAATCTCTATACTTTGGGTTTCTATGGGTGATTGTCCCACGAATGAATACATGGCTCGGGGCAATTGGTGATGCTCATACAAACTTTGTTTTTTTATAAGACAGGACGCGAGGGGAGTAAGGAAGAAGGGTAATAGGGGCTTACTTAGTATTGCTTACGAGGGCCTCTCCCACTTGGTTTTCGTTAGGTGACAGGTGATTATCTATAAGTGGATTTCATGCTGGCCTGTAATGTTGAGTTGTTTTTTTAAGAGATTTATCGAAGAGCAGGAATTGTATGGAATATGGTAGAAGGGGATAAGAAGGTGAATATTGAGAGGCAGAAGAGGGCCTATGAGTAGCAGTACATTAGGCGCATACCATTGGAAGATTTACATGTTAGGATAGAAGCAGAAGTTCACTCAAGGGTTATAAAGAGAGAGTTACTGACCTGGGGCGTGAGTTAGTTTCAGTTAGAATTCTAGGGAATTTAGAAAAAAGAAAATTGGGTGCCCATGGAGTAGAGTAGTAACCTGAAAAGTATGGAAACCAGAGTAACATAAAGTAGGTAAATTAGAGCAATGGTATAAATTGAAAAGGAACTCTGCTTAATGGAAAAGGAGTTAAAAGATAATAAATAATAACTGGTTAGATTAGAAAGAGGATAATTGGTAATTTTGGGTAGTGAATAGATGATAAGTGGTTCAGTAGCACGTACTAGAAATTACCCCAGGAGAAAAAAAAAGAACAAGGGTGAGGTGAGGGAGCGCCGGAAGTGTCCCAAATAAAGTAAATATAAATCTAGTAGTAGGCAAAGCCTATACTGGTGGAGTATAAAAAGATTTATGAGAATTTGTGAAAGTCATCGGTGTTGGAGGCGAACAACGGCCCCACGTGCCTCTAGGAGAGAGTGTCAGGGACCTCTGACATCGATTGTCAAAATTGTATTTTTGTTTGCGGCCCATTAATATTTTCCCGGTTGCAGGAGGGGAGTCAGATTGTTTGTAACTCAAGATCTAGACGCCGCCCCTGTATCGGTGGTCTATCGCCACAGTCACTCTGTGGGTATAGGCCTAAACTTCCGTTTCTTTCTTCATAACACTGTCTTTCCTATTTATCTTTGAGTACAATTCTTCATGGACTAAAATTACTAGTGGACTGGTATAGGAGAAATAGGTGGGATCATTGAGTATAATATGTCGAGTTAATGACTGAATTATGAATTGAAAAACTTTATTTATTCGGAAGAAAGTACAATATGTATATTGAAATGTTTTGAAATTGCAAATGGAAAAGATTACGCAAGTTAGTAGTAAATTATAAGGGTAATGTGAGATGTTCTAGTACACACCTGGAAATAAAGAAAGAAAAGAGATTAAAGTAATTAATTAGGAATTTGTCTTGTAGAACAAGGAATACCTTCATACAGTTAAACTGGGCATACTAACCTTGCAGATGAGAACTGAATATTATTCTTCCCAATAAAATTGTTGAATGGTTAATGTTGTTCAGATCGGGTGATCTGAAGATTTTAAAGATGAGTAGTTGTTAAAAAGGGGAAAACCCAAGAGCAAATGTAATTTATTGTAAATGAGATTGTTATTGTTGAAAAAAGAAAAAAAAGAAAAAAAAAATATTAAATAAATTATGGTTATTGTTATGCAAAGTAAACTATCGTGAAGTTCAGATTTTTGACCCCTATCCTTGTAATGGTTTGAGAGCCACTGATTTTTGGGCTAAGTTACATATTTTGGTAATGGTCATTGCAAAGAAAAAAAAAAAGAAATAGAGTGGAGTAGTATAATAATAAAAGGACAGAGCCGAACCCATTCCCATCTCCACTGTTAAATTAAAAAAGCTAGCCGAGAGGCCTGTAGGTACATAGCCTGTGTATCTATAAATTTAATTTGTGACTGGGCTGATGCAAAATAAAAAGAAGAGAGAAGAGTATTGATGATGGCGCCCTTAATATAAATTTTCATCAATATTATCAAACTTGGTAAATTGTTAAAAGAAAGAGAGAGTAAACTGGGTGTAGGAAATTTGCAATCACCCGGTAGAGGAGGTAACTGTGCTGAACGTTGGAATGTGGATTGCGCGTGCCGTGTTATGATGGCATGATAGGCATATAAGTAACATTGTTTTGTAGGAGTTCACTGAACTTATGTACTACGATTGTGAGTAAGCAAAGAGACTAGGGAACTTCATAGCATACAGTAAGAAAGTCCGTCACAGAATATATTACGACCCATCAGTAAGACATTAGCAGAGAACTTCGTTATGAAGTTTCTCTTTTGCTCATGTTTATAAAGCACAGAATAACCGATGGATCAGAATATTAATAGACCGAACGTTTGTTATAGCTACAATTTTTGTTTAATTTAAGGGCTTATTATTAGTTATGGCTTTTCGATTTAAATTGGACTTCTGAATTTCGATAAGCAGGCAATTAGGTGAGCCACAAAAAGTTTCTTTTAACGGAGCATTTAGTTTTTAAATAAATTACATTATTAGTTTTTTAATTTGTTTAAATCTAAAATTATTTAAATACATAGATACAAGGTCCTGAAACCCCGAAGGAGTAGGAGCTCGTGCTCGGGAGCTGTTCCATGCTCATATTTACATGTTTTTACATTATTTAGGTATAATCTTATAACCCAAAATTACCTTAAAAATAAATAGACAAAATATTGTGAAATGGTACTAGGGGGGAAAGATAAAAGCTGAGAGTAAAGGCATGACTCAATTGATATAAAAATAATTATAGCCTAATAATGAAGAATAAATTATCATGATAGTAGTAGGTACCAATAGATAAACCTATTTTAAAAGGGATGTATATTTGTATAGCCTATATGGGTCATTCTTCAAATACGGGAAAATTTGGAGTGTCTAAAATCCAAATTTTTTAGTTTGTTTTAAGAATCTCAAAAAAATTACTAAAATACTTCAGGGGTTACTTGATAATAATAAGACACCAGCAGAGCTTAAATGTTTTTATTTTTATTTATTTAGTTTTATTTTTTTTAAAGCCATGTGAATGACATCCATGTACATGTGGATGGCAGAAGGCCACATTAATGACTAACTTCGACAACAATCTGCTTTTCTTTATGTGATTTCATATTTTTCTCAGTTGATTTTGCACCAAATTTGCAAATTTGTGTGCATAGGCCTACTCTGGAATCAATGTAATTTTAACTAGACTGTGTTTTTATGTGTGGGGGGGGGGGAATCAAGCAGAAATTCATTTAATCAGTTTTAAGATTTTAAGTACAGGTCACAGCACTACAAACACAATATTACCCTACATTTATCATCTACATGACTTGAGAGTCATCCACATACCCCTTTATGAGGCATGTGGATGACACAAAAATTAGGCATGTGGATGACAAAAAAGTAGTTTTAGTGGTCTCAGCAAGCCATTTCTAAACCTCTGTAGGCTCAACTTCAGTCAGGTACTTTGAATTGGTAGGTTTATCATAATGCATAATCAAAATTAATTAATATTCACTTTCTGCCTACTTTGTAGAAGTCATGTTAATGACGCTTTCCTTGAAAATGATGCAAAGTCCTTAGCTAATCCCAAACTGTTTGTAAAGCTCTGTCCACAATGCGCAGTCGGCAGTTGTTAGTCAGTAGTCGGCAGTTTGCTGTTGCAATCGGCCGCTTGGGAGCAGCACTCGAGTCGTCTACAATATGCTGTCGACATTGAGGTTAGGGAAACATTTTACAGAATAAAAAAGGTGGAGGAATCGCTTTATAATTGGATAATATATGTTATAAACACATCTTGCTTTCTCGTAGTATGCTAATCTGTGTATTTGCACTAGTAAATAATTTTCATTCGCGTAATATGTTACTTGCAGTCGTTCAGTTCGTAGTCAGAGATGAATTTCTCGTCTGCCGACTACTGTCTACCAACTGACGATTATCTGCTGTCGTCTGCAACTGCACATTGTGAATGGCGTCCATTGATCACCACACATTATACTTCGACTACAAACTACCGTCTACCGACTAACAACTGCCGACTGCGCATTGTGGATAGAGCTTAAGCAAGCAAAATTCAACCTCACAATTCAACCACAAGCTGCCATGTTGGCTTTCTAACACTGTTGCCAGTTAAACAAATTTCTCATTCCTGCAGAAAAAAATCCATTCTTTTCAGCCATGTGGATGACCAAAAACCCTTGGGACATTCTTTATGTTCATTAGGTGGGCTGACAATTTTATTTAATTTTATTTTTTAGGGGTTAATATTCTTCACACATTCATACTCACTGGCAGGAAAAAAGTTGAAAAGGAAATAACATTTTGTTTTGTGGAAAAATGCATTAGAATATACAAAACCGGGGTATGGGGCAGGGCATTTGGATGACATTTGATTGAATTAAATTTGGTTTTGGAATATCAGAATTTAAAGTTAGGGACATTTCAAAGTGGTAGTTGTGGTATGGAAGCAGTAGAAAAAAAACTTTTATTTTATTTTTTTAAAAGTTGAATTTCAAGGGAAATATCACTCCGGAACACAAATTTTTCCGTATTTGAAGAATCACCCACATAGGCTAAATTTATACTTTGAATAAAGTGCTACTCTACACTGTAGGTATTGCGAACGCCTTTAAATTTTCACATTAGCCTATAGCCTTTGGCAATGTTTTTATGCCCAGTGTAATACCTCTTTAAATAGACTATACAGCTGTAAAAGTTATATATTTATAAATAATAAAATAACGGCTCAAATGGACTTAGAAAGCAGCAATCTTAAGTCCTTTAGAGACCTCGGGATTCCTCCTCCTTTCCACACTCACCCTTTCATCCAATCTCTTGGGTACCAGGAGTTGTATACCCCAGGGTATAGACGGATGTGCGTGATCACTCACTTCATCTTGCCGTTCTCGTTTTAAGTCTACGCGTTTTCAGATATCTTACTAAGCTAACTTGTAGAAGCGAGTTAAAATGGTTCTCTCAAGTCACTGTTAGATTTTACAACTTTACCTTAGAATGGAGTTCCTGAATAAACAATCTCGACCGCACACTTCAGAAAGCAAACACGACCTTCTCAATTGAAATATCTATTTTTTTTCAGTAGTTACATGAAGTAACGTATCTGTAACACTCTTATGGTGCAACACGAACTAAATACTCTATAAATATGCTACTAAAATTTAGATGAATTTTATTGCATTCGTGAAGATGTTGAAAAGTCAAGATGTCAAGAGAGGCATCTTGTTAAAAATACTTTGTAACTTTGAAGAGAAGAATCAGTACTAGGCCTATCGTTATTTTGTATGACTGCCTTATTTCGATATTATAATTGATTTTCTGTTTCCCTTATTCTTTATGTTAGCGTATTTAACTTCAAAAACCCATATTTATAGCATACCTAATGACTGAAAAATTGTTTAATTTATAATAGTCATATTAAGTGCTTCTACAACCCATGTGGCCATTTGAAAATACTTTAGTATTAATTTTACGGATGATGATTAAAGTACTGTTTCACTGACTGCTAACCTAATCTTAATCTAGAAATAAGACAGTTGGATTCCAAGCATATCCTGCAGTAAAGCTAGTCAAGCACGATTGCTCTCTCTTCAATTAATGTTTGTAAATGACACATAAGGATTTATAATTTACTTTCCTCAAGTACAAGACTTCAGTGAAAAAACGTAAATTTAAAAATTTTTAAACGAGTATTAAGTTCGCATTAATTATCTTTTTAGGTAGTTTCAATCTCTTATTTAACGGATTTATTTCAAAATATTACGGTTCCCGCCTATTTTGTAAGTTCGGCGTCGTTTCAGATCTCATGAGTCTATAACATACAGTATACTCCCAATGAAATTCTGCACTTTTCTCTTTATTCTTAATTTTACTATAACTACATATCCTTATTTTATTTAGTTAATCAGCATGTCATGAAAGAATATGAGTAGCCTACTTTATGAAGTTTCTTTGTATTTGATTAGAAAATATCCCTGTACCGTACCACATTACATTGATTAATTTCTGAAGGATCACACAAGGCAAGTCACTGTGACGCTGACATATCAGCACGTCATTAATTAACTTTCCTCACTTCTATTAGATAAAACTCTCATAAGAATGAAGCAAAGCATGATACCAATTAATCAAACAGCTAAAATGAGTTTCTCAGAGAAAAGATAAGATTATCGTAAGCCGGGGTATTGATTTTTAGGTAGATTTCGAAGAAAAATCTACCTATTGCAATGGATACCATGTCATGATTTTCGAAAAATTCTTTCATATCTTTACGTTTCATGCTCCCCTAAGTACGAAACCACCGCCCGTCCAAAAAAAAAAAAAAAATTGTGATATTTATATATATATATTTATATATTATATACCTTTACACGATAGCGGCCGTAATTTTGAAGATATTTGAACCAAATTTTAATATGTTATTTCTAGGCCCAATAGTTCGGACAAGTTCGTTAATGAGCAAAATTGGCCCAAGGGGGTGGTCGGGGGAGGGGGTTGAAATTTTTAAAAATGTATATCTCGGCCCCTATGAAGTATAGAGGGAAACTTTGTTTGAATAAATTAGAGTACTCCCTATGGAGTTCACAGTGACACCAACGATTCGGGGGTTCGAGTGAGGGTGGGGGTGGGGGATGAAAATTCGAAACTTTTGAAACCACGTCTTGTGGGGTATCGTTGAAAAGCTCTTGATGAGTACTCTACAAATCAATAAATAGTTTCTTGATAGCTCTCATATGACGCGAGATTTTAATGTTTGAAAATAATAAAACTTAAAAGAATTATTATAATATCATAATTTTGTCTTGTTTAGCGGCTTTGCTAATTTTATTCATTGCTGATCTTGCGCACGGCCTCCCAGAATATTATATCCTATTCTTGTTGTCAAAACAAATGATTGTAGGCTCTTCCTCTTTACTGCAGGTTTGCCATGCCAAGGCTAAAAAAGAAGAGTGCTGCGCAGCGATAATAAATTAAACCAAAAGCACTTTGAAATCTACCTCAGCCTGTAGGTCTGCCTAAAGGGATTTTTTTATTTTCTGTCTTCGTGAGTTCTGTTCAAGATGTGAAAAACTTTTTTTTTTCAACGATAGGAAAAGAAATTGCGTAGTTAGAGGAATACTATCTATTTTTTATTATACAAAATACATTGTCACTGGTGGCCTAAGGTAGATTTAAAAGTTTAATACAAGCTTTGTGGAAAATATAACATTTCATCACTATTAGGCCACTTCTCTTGTTACTGAGTAAGGTGTTCCCATCAGAATTATTTTTTTACAGCATGAATCATCAGAATAATATTACCACCAATTAATAAACGACATGAATCGTTACATGTCACGATTGCGGTATTTTGTATTTTCTTTTGTAGATTATGAATTCACTGTGGAAATCTGCACAGCAGAGAGGATATAAGAAATGATATAATATGGAGAAAAATAAATAATCCTAGCAGTAACTAACAATTTTGTCGTATACTTGTATGAATATAACATATATATTGACCGCCGGCGTGGTCTTGTGGTTAGCGTCGCTGACTACAGATCCGTCGGCCTGGGTTCGATCCCTCCTCGGATTTTTTCGAGGTAGGGAGGTCTGGTAGGGGTGCACTCGGCCTCGTGATTCAAATTGAGGAGCTACTTGATAGAGAAGTAGCGGCTCCGATCATGCAAACCACCATTCACGGCCGTGGGTGTCGGCATGCTGACCACATGCCCCCCCCAATCCTGCCATCTGCCTATGGAAGGGCCGCAGCTGTCAGTGGTAGGCCTTGTCCCTTCAGGGATGTAGCGCCGGAGTATAACATACATATCAAACGAGAGCTGAGCCATGCATATTATTATCAATATTATTATTACTATTATTATTGTTATTGTTATTATTGAAAAGGTGTGGGTAAAATAAAGTGTTTATACATAATCTGTTTCCTTAATCTTTAAATTTATAAGAATATTTAGAAGAGACATTCCTCTGTCATGGTAGGCTACTCGAACTTGTTATCTTCGGCTTTCATGCTAATGCTCTACTTAATGAATAGCTGGAGTTAGAGAAACGACACCTAAATTTTCTCATGTAGTGTCAATAGAAACAATGTATGGAAGCATGGCCTCAATAGAAATAATGTATATAAGCATGGTCTATATCACGCGGAAACATGACATTATTTATTTCTCAGGTTCACAGCTATAATTTACATAGGTGCCTGACAGCGAACGGAGTATGCACTTCACTAGGACATCCAGGTGTTTTAGTAATGGTTTTGGTTTCAATACTATGAAATACACTTTCTTAAAAGTTAATTTGTAGTATTATGAAAACATTTCACGGCTTGCAATGCCCAAATGGACCTACTGGATGTCGATGTATCAGGTTATTTATTGCATGTAATACTGTATTACTAAACAGCATTTGCTAATATTTCAACAGGTAGCATTTCGTACTTTAGGATGGCACAAGTATTAAATACGTGATATGAATTCCACATCCTCGCAATATGCTACTAGACCTATAAAAGGAATTATCAGAAAGAAACTGTAGCTGAAACTCACAAAGTGGGGTATAGGGATTGTTATAGGCTAGTCAAGACTTCGCTTTTTTATCGCCACTGCAAGAAAATTGGTAAAGTTTTGATTTCACATGAGGTTTTATGTCAAATTCTTTATGCGACGGGAGCTTTGGGAAACATGTGGTGGGAATTTCATCAGTGTGTTCTGCAAAAAATAAGTTATGGTAAGTTATAGTGAAGGCATTGAAAAGAGACATTGAGAATTCGTTCCGAGAGATAAACTTGAAACTTGAGTTAAGGTAAAAAACACATAGTTCTAAAGGATTCTTTTTAAGAATTCAGAGACATAAGCATTGTCTTATTCTGTATTTTCACCCTAGGTTCACCAGGAATTTACGAAAATGAAATGCCACCATTATTCATATAATTTTATTTACGACCCTTTAGCCTATATGCGACGATCAACATGACGTCCTCTGGTGAAAAGTGAAAAAAGTTGTTAGCAATGTTGAGATGAAATAGGAAATGGCAAGGTTGACTTAAGAATCCTGTTGAAAATCATCCCCAGTGATCAATAATTAGGCCTACTTACCGTATTTATTTATTTGCATTTTCGTGTAAGATCAGTTAATTCTGAAACACATTCTGCAAACAAATGCCTCAATGTGGAAGATATTAGTGGATTTTCGACCCCAACAATAAGAACAATCTACTTTACTTGTTTCTTCCGTGAACTCCTTTCTCCGGACAACTTAATATTCTGCTTTTCATTATGACCACGGTAGTGTCACAAGAAGTATTTAGAAATACTTTTAATTTATAGATTTTCTGCATTCCTTAAATGTTTCTTTTAGGTCTTTCGAAGTATTTTAACTTCTCAAACGTGTAGCGTATTTTGTGAACACTTGAGCACTTTGAGTCCATGGAAGAAATTTACTGTCAACGGGCGACCCCGCAGTTAACAGTTTCTTAATAAAACAATATCGAAATCTCAGGTGAAATAGGAAGATTAAAGTGAAAAATGTGATTATGAGAACCAACTATTACTTCAATCTAAAGTTGAAAACCTAGATATTAAGTGTTGCGCAATAGTGTAAAACATTTTTCTGTATAGGATTATACGGTGTACAGATTCATCAGATGGTTGAAATTTCAGCCAGTAAAATTGTATCCTAAATGGGAACTCTACTGAACCAAAACTACGGCTTTCGTGTCTCTGGTTTCCACCAACACAATTCCACCAATATAATACACATTATACAATTACGGACTAACTAATGTAACATTCAAGTACAAGAATTAATTGACAAGAAATATTTGATGTTCCTAGGCACCCAGATATGTGAGACTATGAAAAGGTAGCCTCTATAGTCTATTGTATATATAACTCGATTTCGGAGTATTTAAAAGAAAATGAACATTTAAATATTGTAAGGATTTAAATTTAGGCTATAATAAATATTTCAATAATCTTGTGATAACAGCTTTTCTGTAAAATAAAGTATCCCATTTTGAAATAAAAGTGTTTCTATCATTAGGCCTATAAACCCTTCGAAAGAGGAAATTAACCGGGTTAACAAATGTATTCATTGGAAAAGGATACAGTAAATTAAAAAGTTATGTGTTGTATCCTAAAGCAATAACCAACTTAAATATAAAGTTATTGCTGACCAATGCTTTTTCTGTTACGGGAAGTATTGCCTGTGCATTTAGACGTGAACACTTGCATGCGCCGCAGACATAGGGCGTGACGGAAGGGGAGTGTGTTGGTAGTATGGATCACGTGAGACTGATACCACTGCGCATCGTTTTTACAGTGTTCACGTCTAAATGCACGGGCAATAATAGTGAATGTAAACCAGAAATGTCAAGTCTCATGCTAAGACTAATTTACACGACGATATTAGGTTTCGTAACTAAGTTTCGCAACTGTTTTTTTTTACTTGAGTACACATGCGTGAAATGTATTGGCGACACTGAGTTACGAGACTTTGCAGTCTCGGCTGATTCCAACTTTTCGTGAAACTATAGTGAGTTTTGAGGTTATGCATAGTTGAATTTTGTAAAATAAATTGAGGATGTATGGATATTGTGAAATCCGGGTATTTATAAGCTGTCCAAACGTGTTTGTGGGATATAAAAAATGTTAACTTCAAAAATAAGGGTAAAAGTGCGGCTGCGCTGGGATTTCTTTGGAAGGAAAATGGTACAATTAATTTCACGAAATCACTTTCATGAAAGTAGTTACGAAACCTAGTATCTTCAGTAAACTAGCCCAAAGAGTTATTATAATTTTCGTTTCTGAGCGGTGCTGTTCGCGGACACAAATCTCATATCTATGTACTTCATGTTAATCTAGCCGACATTGTTTCCACGTCAGATAGTATTCAGGGTTCTTATTAACCTGGATTGAACAATTATACGGAATTGGTAACGCCCATGACAATCAAACCACCAGTAGTACATTACTGAGTCACTTCTCAGGTTTGCCAAGTTTTAATAAAACCTATATAAAAACTATCATACTTGGTCAATAAATAGGCCTACTGTATTTTTAAGCTATAAAAACATCAACGTTTAAGCACTGAGCTGCTATGGTATTTCAAAGTTATTATGTTATGTAGGTATTCAAAAAAAAAAAAGTTTCTGAAACTTGCACATTTGGGATAATCCATTTATTTTTATTTTTACTTTTTAATATTTATTACTAAGAATATTAATACTCCCCAACTTTTAACTTTGCAAATAGGAAGATAAATGGAACAAAGAAAGTTCTAAGACAAAGTAGGTAGGATAGTTTTCTAGGTTTTTCAAAGCTTGGTCAACTTTCAAATAAAGGATTCAATTGAATTTATTGCAGGAACCTATGTTATGGCAGTTGAAAAGTTTCTGCATTAAATGTGGGTTGAGTAATGTAACACGGATATGGCGAAACATCAGATGATGGCTTTGTACACCAAACGATACAGAATTATGAATATTATAATCTATATAGTAATAACTCAATTTTGATGATTTTGGTCGATAGGAGGATTATGCAATATACGATTCAATTTTACAATTCATTCTATACAAAATAAAGATAAAAACATTTGGCAAGGAACACTCATGTTATTAATCAACTCTCACTGCAGCACTAAATTATCTAACTTCACGTAACTAGCATTTCTACAAACTTTTACCCCTAGGAATATGACTCAGCGTATAAAATATATGACATTATGAAAGAAGCAACATCTTCTTTTAACACGACTTTTGAAGTAAATTATGAATTATTTGCCCTTAACCTTTCTACTGCTACTGGCGTATAAAGTAATGTTTTATGTAAAGTGTAAGGATTTATCTATGCCTTACAATTGTCATTTTTAGAAAGTAGCTGTTCTACTGAAACTTGTCTTAGCGATTTCAAACTTACAGTCCGCTGATGACTTTACTTGATATATTATGAATTCGCCTTCGGAAGGGTTAAAAATATATCGTGTGAAAATACCATTTATAGCCTATTTATATCAATACAAGTGCCAACGATAATTGTCGTCTCTTACTTATATTATAGTAAAATACTTTTCAATGTGATTTATTTTAATTTTACTAGGTGCAAGTTTATTGAAGGGTACTTAATACTAACCAAAGCTGCGTTTTCCGTGTAACCAATTCTAGGGAAGTCAAGTGAATGTCGAAAATATCGAAACCATCATCACTGATTTCAAAAGTTTTAAAGAAGACGGTACACCTTAATTATTGATAAATTTCATGTTTGCTGCGGAGGGAGGATTATTTTGAACAGAATTTACCTCCTTATACCCTCTGATATTATAATAAACATACAACACACTGTGACAATGATATTTATGTATAGAAGCATTAAAAACCATTAAAAATATGTACAGATTAAAATTAGTCACACATTACACAGGTCTATATTGTAGAAATACTAAAATGTGTATATAAAATGAAATTTCCCTATTGTCGGGAGTCTTTACACCATATATGACGGCAATGTCCAAATCTTCAAGCTTGTGGATAGAAGCATTAAAAAACCATTAAAAGTATGTAAGTTATAGATTAAAGTTATTTTGATTTTTAGCAGGAACTGATGATGGCGTAACTATTACGCCAAAATGCATATTCAGTATTTAAACAATACAACACACTGGACATCCAATTCTACAAGAAAAATTTCACGAAATAATCAAGAAAGGAACACTCCACAAGCCTGAAGATTTGGACATTGCCGTCATATATGGTGTAAAGACTCCCGACGATAGGGAAATTTCATTTTATATACACATTTTAGTATTTTTACAACATAGACCTGTGTAATGTGTGACTAATTTTAATCTATACATATTTTTAATGGTTTTTTAATGCTTCTATACATAAATATCATTGTCACAGTGTGTTGTATGTTTATTATAATATCAGAAGGTATAAGGAGATAAATTCTGTTCAAAACACCTTAATTATATTTGAAATTATTCAGGCAAAAGGGTATACGTCCACAAAATTCATCTAGGGATATTTTCCCTCGCAGGATGGAAGTGCAGTTTGGAAAAAACGAACCCGCACATAGTGCCAAAGCAGCTCGCATTTTCCGAACCTGTGAGAATGTATTAATGACGTATGAACGCCACTGATAGAACCTAGATAGAGCAACAGAGCACATGCCGAGAGAACATCAGCGGGATTCCTTTCTTCACTTGGATGCCCGCGTCTGTATGGTTGCAAGATTAATGGCCCCGGATTTAGGAGATAGAATACGCTTACCAAGGTGAGAAATGCGGAAACCCACATTATTTGTTTCAATACTACGTTCATTTCAATTTCTTATAAAAATCCAATCTTGTGGTATGTGGACTACATTTATTTAAAAAAAGGGATGTGCCTTCCTATAACCGATTCGGTATGAATATCACCTACTATCTATTTTACGTCCTGAAACCCATAAACATATTTCTAGAAATTTAAGAAAAATTATAACCGTTCTTATTACATACCTTACGTTACCTTAGAATGTATTTTTCTAAAAACGAATTTAATTTACTAATTTATTTATTTTCCCGTGAATAGTCTTTATAAAGGGTGTCCCAATAAGAACGCCGGATTTGAATTGGCCGCCATTTTTATGCTGTGGGATTGGCAACACTGTAGTTAGCTTTTCTGTTTCCTGTATTTCTTGCAATTACTTGGTATGGGGCGCTACACTGCTGAACAACGAGCTTTAATTGTCAAAATTCCTTACAAGAATGGTGAGTGTTATGTTCAAACTGTTCAAAGGCTTCGTGCGCTCTTAGGCCGGAATAATGCGCCTAGTGAATCAACTGTTCGTAGACTTCTTCTTTAGGGGTTTCTTAAATCGCAGGTTTATGATCACAATCCCCGAACCATACAAGACCTGAAGCAGGAAATTCGATGTGCCATCGCCCAAATCCAGGCACAAGACTGTGCAAGAATTCATGGACATAGTCACTAGCTGCAGAGGAGGATGTGGTGGACATAGGCCAGATATAATTTTTCATACATAAATCGGAACATGTGCCCTTTGTATTCATGTATAAATATATGCCATTTCTTGAAAACAAAATGTATTTTGTGCATTATTAAATCCGGCGTACTTATTGGGACACCCTATATACGAGGGGTATTCCGAAAGTAAGTTTCGTCAGTTTGTCACACGGACACTTTATTGACCCAAAAGCAATACAGCATGGCAGCATTAACTATACACCGTGCACTATTTTTCGACATAGTCGCCAGCGACATTGAGCCATTTGTCGTAGCGTGCGATCAGTTTGAAGAACCCACAGTGGTAAAACTCGGTGCCCTGCGATGCAAGGAATTGGCGCACAGCCTGCTCCACCTCAGCTTCCTGACATTACTAAAGGTTCCATACAGACCATTTTGAGTGACAAATTGATGTTCCATAAGGTTTGTGCGAGATGGGTTCGTGGAGGCCGCACTTTGCGGGGACGGAAATCGGGAGATCAATTTCAAACAGCTCTATCTCGGACAATAAAAGGTTCAGCGGCTGCAGCAAAGGCTCGTTTGAAAGAGGGGAGATAGCGGTACATGGCAGTGGCGCCAAATCTCTCGTGCCATCGTGAGCGGTACACTAATACCCGCGGGCACGCCAGTCTGCTGCGACTCGCTCTTCTACGGCGCAGTGCGCCTGCGTCATGCCTCCTCCGCTGACGCCACTTCCGTCGTGGAACCAGCCACGGGTGAGGATTCGTCTGGCGTTTGTTTGGTTCCCCTGGTGAACACGCCGCTCCTGCCATACATTGACGAAACTTACTTTCGGAATACCCCTCGTATTCAAATTCGTACTTTATACGAGGCTTGGAACATTAGTCATGACGACTATTTTTTGTTCTCAGAGTAAGGCGAATGTACCATGACACATGTGTCACGGGAGTGAGGTACCTCTAGTATTAGGATATATCATTTGGTGCATTGTATTGTACGGTTATACGAATAGAGGTGATGGTAATTCAGGTGTGAGTCAGCCTCCGTGCAGAATGCACGTGTTAAGATGTGGACAAATATTACTATCCGAGGTGTAGAGAATACTACAAGGAGCTGATGGAAGCTTGGAGAAATAATGCCTATTCCTACCGAACTTTAAGGAAACATGAAGTAGGTATGTGTGCTTTCATGCTTTCATGCATGTTTGACTCACCAATGTACCGCAGTACATTACAGTGACACTATGCAGTCACGTACGGATGTTTATAGATGTCTGTTTCCTTCACTATCCTACATATCCATAAAATGCATTATAGGTGTATTCCATACCCTGCTCTTTTATTTATGTATTTCAACATTTTAAAGTGGTTTCACATTTTCAAAAGAAAAAAATTAGTTGCTATGACATATGCTCCATAAAACTTATATGGGACAACTGCGTTAAATGTCTTCGCAGCTGCTATAAATGCCTTCGCAACTACGTTGTTCTTTCATTTACCAGTAATTAAAAAGCACTCGTTGCATTAGGCTTATGGGTCATGATGTAAGAAAATTAAACATTCACATTTTATGGTATTATGCCTACGATTGTTTATTACGGTGTGTAGTATGACATGATTTGTAACAAGACTGCGTTTGTAAGCACGTATAGCGGGTTTGACTCACCTTTGCACTCAGAAAGCATTAAACCAGATGAGGATTAAAGGAGCTGGAGAAAGCTGAATACAAACTCTGTAATTATGTGAAATGCAGTAAAATATTGTAACAAGGGCTCGTCGGGGTTCAAAATGAGAACACCGAGTTTATAATTGAAGGATGGAGGTTTCTTTATTTCCTACAACAATTGACAATACAGCCAGAAAACTCCAGACTATTCGCCAGTTCACTGTCCTGTTCAGAGCTCACTCTCACTGTGCTCAGTCCTAATTACAGCACTGTTCCAGTCCAATCCAGATCATCCCACGTCGCGCCGGTCAACTCCACAGTCCTCGCTGCCGCTGTGCGATCCACCCGTCGCGCAGAGTTCCCCGGGACGGCACTGCCTCAGCCCAGATCAGCTCACCAGCTCTTCCGTTCACCCTTCCCTCCGGTCACTAGTTCCCCGTTGACTAGCTATTCCGCTCTCGGGTCCCTCCGGTCACTGGCTCCTCAGCTTCCCAAGACACACTCACTTGAGGCCGCGCTGATCAGTCCTCTCCGTCCAGCTCACCCTCTGACGCTGACGCTCGCCGCTACTCACGGACTGCCTCTCTGACTGTTCCCTCGTTGACCCTCCGGCTCTTCACGGACTGCCTCTCCTCTGACGTACTGACTCTTCACTGTACTGAACTCTCCTTGACTGACTGACTCATCACTCCTCGTTGCCGTCTCTCACTTTCTCTCCTTGACTGCCTGCTCAGCTCGCTCGCGGCCCCATATTTAGGGCCGACGAATATTCCAGACCCGGTCTCCCGAAAGTTCTCCGCCCGCGCATTGTCTAGAATGTCCGCGCGGGGCGCGTGGCTCCACCTCTGGCCCCTCCCACGAGCGCGCACCGTCACTTACCGCGCCGCCGTGCCAGGGAGTAGGCCGCACCCGCCGGCGCGCGGCTCCAATCAGCAATAAGAGGGCCGTCCCTTTCTAGATTTATCTAATTCTAGTTCTTTCGGCCCGAGTCCTTCTTCTATCAGCTTCTAGGCTTTTCTGGCTTTGTCACATTGCCCCCTCCTTAAGGGCCTTCGTCCCGAAGTGCCCCATGATATGCCGCCAGACTGTCCAGGTGAAATACCAGCATCTTCACTCTTGGCTGTCGTTGGATGCGGTAGACTTCTGGCCACTTGGTGAACTAATTCATGGCCAACAACAGGTGCCGATTTCCGTCATCAGTAATGGAACATGGGCCTGCCACGTTGTATTGCCTCATGGCCCCACGGCTGCAAGTTCTAGGCCCTCTGCTGGCATCGCCGGTGTCGCATTGTTCACGCCACCTCTCGGCGTCACTCCATTGGTGCAACCCGTTAAACCTTCTCCGCAGTTTGTCGAGGATCAGGTTCACTCCCAAGCGGTCACCCGTCGCTCCTGCGTGGACTTCCTCCAGGACCTCCTTGACTCCGGCCCTTGGAAGGGCTAGGTGCTTCGCAGCCATCTTCTCATCCGCAGACTCCCAGCTTCCTTTCAGGACCCCGTCCCTGACCACTAAGGCGTCCAGCTGGTTCCCACAGCCCTCGTAGATGGCGCTGCGACTGGCTACCACTTCCCACGTCGGTCCCGTACCTGACATGACGTCCCGCAGTCTCTGCTCCTCGTCCACGCCGTCCCGCGGTGTCTCTCCGGCGTCCACGTCGTCCCGCGGTGTCTTTCCTTCTTCCCCGTCGTCCCGCGGTGTCTCTCCTACATCCACGTCGTCCCGCGGTGTCTTTCCTTCGTCCACGCCGTCACGCGGTGTCTCTCCGGCGTCCACGTCGTCCCGCGGTGCCCGTCTTACGTCCACGTCGTCCCGCTGTTGTTCACTCAGGGCGTGATCTTCCCCTTCGGTAGCTGGTGGTACGGTGATGGCCCTGTCCTCCTCCTGCTCTTTCTTATCTTCCACCTCGGCCTGTCTCTCTAGTTCATTCTTCACGGCCATCAGTTCGCTGTCCGGTTCATTTAATCTTTCCTTGGCCGGTTTCAGTTCCTGCTCGAGTTCTTCCTTCGGGCCTAAGTGCAGGTTCTTCATTTCCCTTATAATTCCTCTTATTTCTTTCACTTCGGAGTTCTGCCGGTCCATTTTTTCGTTCAGTCGGTCGTTCTGCTGCCTTAACTCGGTGCTCCGCTGGTCCATTTTCTCGTTCAGCTGGTCCATTTTCTCTGTCATCTGCTGAAGAAATGATTTGAACATGTCCTCCATCTTGCGTTCCTCCATCTTGCCTTCCTTCAATTATATCCCACTTCTGACACCAGTGTAACAAGGGCTCGTCGGGGTTCAAAATGAGAACACCGAGTTTATAATTGAAGGATGGAGGTTTCTTTATTTCCTACAACAATTGACAATACAGCCAGAAAACTCCAGACTATTCGCCAGTTCACTGTCCTGTTCAGAGCTCACTCTCACTGTGCTCAGTCCTAATTACAGCACTGTTCCAGTCCAATCCAGATCATCCCACGTCGCGCCGGTCAACTCCACAGTCCTCGCTGCCGCTGTGCGATCCACCCGTCGCGCAGAGTTCCCCGGGACGGCACTGCCTCAGCCCAGATCAGCTCACCAGCTCTTCCGTTCACCCTTCCCTCCGGTCACTAGTTCCCCGTTGACTAGCTATTCCGCTCTCGGGTCCCTCCGGTCACTGGCTCCTCAGCTTCCCAAGACACACTCACTTGAGGCCGCGCTGATCAGTCCTCTCCGTCCAGCTCACCCTCTGACGCTGACGCTCGCCGCTACTCACGGACTGCCTCTCTGACTGTTCCCTCGTTGACCCTCCGGCTCTTCACGGACTGCCTCTCCTCTGACGTACTGACTCTTCACTGTACTGAACTCTCCTTGACTGACTGACTCATCACTCCTCGTTGCCGTCTCTCACTTTCTCTCCTTGACTGCCTGCTCAGCTCGCTCGCGGCCCCATATTTAGGGCCGACGAATATTCCAGACCCGGTCTCCCGAAAGTTCTCCGCCCGCGCATTGTCTAGAATGTCCGCGCGGGGCGCGTGGCTCCACCTCTGGCCCCTCCCACGAGCGCGCACCGTCACTTACCGCGCCGCCGTGCCAGGGAGTAGGCCGCACCCGCCGGCGCGCGGCTCCAATCAGCAATAAGAGGGCCGTCCCTTTCTAGATTTATCTAATTCTAGTTCTTTCGGCCCGAGTCCTTCTTCTATCAGCTTCTAGGCTTTTCTGGCTTTGTCACAATATACTGGAGGCATAGACTGTATATTGTGGAGGTGGTTTTTAGCTGCTGCATAACTTCCCCCTGTAGAATTTAGAACAAAGGAGGCAAAGCACCGGCAAATTCAGAACAAACAGAAATTACTAATGCTTCAGTTAAAATTCCGAGAACCAGAAAATACTTGCACGGTAGACGCTAACTGTTAATCAGGCGTTCATTTTGATCCACAAATTTAAACGGGATAAATTCACTAAAACAGAAGTTTGTATTAATGCCACACCTATTCATACAAGTTGACTCAAAAAATTGAATCAATCTTCTACATTACTTGATTCGTGTTTTGATTTCATTCCATAGGTTATCCTCTACCCGTCCCATTATAAAAAGTCTCCAAGCGCCATTTGCACATGTTAATTCAATTGGATAGTTTGCACGGAAAACACATGCGTAGTCTCTACCCAAGGGGAAGATTTTGTTTCTCATTCAAATTCAGTGGGCAGATTTCGTTTCTGTACATTCCTTGTGAACTTCGGGACGAAAATTCGACTCATCAGAAAATATAAGCAATATATTCCTTTAACATAGGTTTTAACATAGTGGGCATGATGCTGTATACGTATTAATTATTTAATTCAGTCCGTAGGACATCTCTTTTCAAAATTACTATAAATTATCATGGCTAACTCACTCACTGACATAATTGTTTACTCACTTCCGGTTGAGTTAAATTGATATTTGGCACACTTATGGATGTTATCCAATAACCGACGGGGAAATTCCAAAAAGGTTCAGGTTTTTTACCACCGAAAAATTATTCAAGCGGCGGGCTCGAGATTGCAGACTTTTTTTATTATTTTTTTTTATATTTTTTTATATTTATTTTTTAGCTTATAGAAGCTAAACAGTAATTCTTATAAACAATCCGACTGCACCAGCAGTAATGGATTTTGGAAGACATGCAAGTTTTTCCGAAGACTTTTTGTCGTATCTCAGACGGTTTTACCTTAGATAGTTAGATTTTAGATTCAGCAGGAATATTGACAAATCCAACTGCCATAAATTTGTTGATTCTATATGTCCTGTAATAAGGAAAAACTGCCTGGATAGCCGTGACGTCACCTCATCCTCCATAGACTTGATTACCCACTCGCTGACATTAATGTTTTACTCACTTCTATCTTATTATGAGCTAGAAGCTTGAAATTTGGCAGACTTATAGATTTTAGCTTGTAACTGAAGGGAAAATTCCAAAAAAATTAAATGTTTTAACAATTGTTTATCCTCGAAAGTAGCCTTACTGTTTCCACACTTTTTAGGTCTATTGTGGCTTTACGGCAATCTACGGCAATCATGGACTCTTATCTCCGGTACAATGACGGTCCATAAGAAAGCTTTTCCAGAAATCCCATTGGACGTCTGCAGGTGGAGCCCCCAACGAGCTAAGTGACTTTAATCACCTCACCTTTATGTCATCTCCTAGGAAATCGTGTTTCTATGGATTTTTTCGGAAAATAATAAAATATAAGATAAAACACTTAGCAAAGGAGAAAACAAAACATCATAGTTCAGTATACACAGAAGAAGGTCACAACATGAGGGCCAAAACGTCGGTTTTAAAAATGAAGAGATCATAATTGCATGTTTTACTTGTGCAATTAATTAAACTTATTTATTTAGAGTATAGCAAACATGCCTGATTTCGTAGTATCTTTTTATTTTATTTAATGCAAAATTGGGAACAGTAGTGGAAATATTTCATCTTATTCATCAAAGAGGGCATCTTCTCTTCTATTTGATACTTTTTTTATTATTTTTTCATTGCTATTCCTGATTTTGCAGTAAATAAAATAAAAATGTACTGCGAAATTAGGCACCTTTGCCCTACTACATTTCAAGTCTCTGGGCAACGCCAGGTCAATCAGGCTAACGTTTTTTCTTTGCTTTATTCCAAAGATAAGTAGTTCGCTTCTGTGAGTGGGCTAAACACCTCTCACACGGGATTTGAACGTGCGTCCTCCCACCCGTTGTTTCACATTTGAATATTTCTTTACTGTTATTGGCAGACTGTACCCTTTCAGATTCTTCCTCAAGACTGTTCGCAATAATTAAAGAAAAATATAGGGGATAAATGCGAAAACCTCAGCCAATGACATTGTTTTGTACCATCGCAAACTGCAAAATACTAAGCGATGTAACAGTCCACTTCTTCTTATTGACTTTTACACATATATCTTTAAGTTCAGCGCCCAGTCTTACGGCATATTGACACTGTAAGTGAATATTGTCTTAAATTGTAAAACGATAGCCAAATTTCCGATGAACTCTGCAAACATCCATTCTCTAATAAACAGTTTCAACTGCGCCATTTTTTCTAAAACCAGCGACGGCTGTGAACTGCCATTTACGCCTGTAACTGCCGTCGGTGTGCCGGAATTGTGTACCGCAGATTTTTTTAAACATATAAATAAATATTCATACATTCGACTGTTACATTAACGACCATCTACCTAGGCCGGGATCAAAACCTTGAACTTGGGAACAGAAAGCCAGTGACTTACTTATTGTTCCACCCATACCGACTATACAAGCAGGTCCTAATTTTTTCGTGAAACTTAGTTTTCAGAAATCTCCAAACAGATAACGGGTACGTACACCTAGCCTAGGAAAGCTGTAGACTGCATTAGACTTCAGACATTTTCGTTCGCAAGTCTGCCTTCTTACGGTCCATTCATGTTGGAGCCATAACAAAAGATAATAACATCGATACTAAAGAATTTGTTAATTAAAGAATGTACTGTTTATATCGGAGCAACAATAAAAAAAATACTATATGCCCATTTTCATCTATCAGATGACAATGTTAACTTTGACCTGATTTGTATGTGTTCGTATATTTATTTAAATCTAGCATGTTATAGATGCTGCCACATATATATTTTTTTATATGAAATATTAACATCTAAACATTAACATGCAAAAGCAGGCAGTTATTTTTTATATTTATTTTGGTGGATAACGTGTCAAATTTTTATTAAATATTTTGACTGTACTTGTTCGCGCCCTGTTATGTCCGGGCGGCATGGGTCGCTTAAATATCCCTAAAAGGGAGAGGTAAAACTAAGGTAGGCCTAAAGAAAGAAAGAAAGAAAGAAAGAAAGGAAGAAAGAAGGAAAGAAAGAAAGAAAGAAAGAAAGAAAGAAAGAAAGAAAGAAAGAAAGAAAGAAAGAAAGATTAAAATAGCGGGTTAATAATTCGTCAAACACCTCATCCCACTACACATCGGAAGGACTGTATTCTTGTTTCTTTGGCTACTGGATAGTTCCAAATGTATAAAAACACGAATTAACTTATTGCTGGCTATCTTATTTAATTTGTAATATAGGCTTAGATCTATGGTTCGTTTATGCTGAAGACCTTAATCAGTCTATAATCCTTAAATCTGCATTTCGAAGTGTAATAACTGCAAAGAAATTTTTTATTTCATTGTCGTCGCTTTTATGTCACTGAATTACTAAATCAAATTATCTTAGATAGTAGGGTCAAGCAGACTGTGGAATAGATTATTCTGTGAATAATACTATGTACTTTTTGGGAAGTTGGGTTACTCTACAAACGATTAGATAAATGTATGGTAGTGATAATTTAGCCCCAGTTTAGACTATCGTTTCAGTCTGCGACAAAGTAGGTGGTGGTCTTTAAAATTCACACTTACGACCTCAAGCTTTATTTACTGGGTTTCCACTGTTGGTCACAAAATCACTAAATTGGTGTACCTCACTGCTTCACAATACTGTATGTGACGTAGATGTCTTTCAGTAAGATATCAGTCATAAGCAGGGCCCGGATTCTGATGACCTAAAATTGTTTGAAAATTGACCTAAAAATGGCACTAAATTTTAAAGAAAATGACTTAATAACCATAAAAAATGACCTAAGAACTGATATTTTATTTATAAAAAAATATTATTGTACACACAGGATTATAGCCTAGTTTGTCCATAATTGTCAAAACTGTAAATAACTATAATGTTGTGAATGTTCTTTTCTCATGGAAATTTATACTGGCACTGAGGCACTGGAGAGTCAAAATTCGGCACATCCTTTTGTGGTCTGGTGGATTATATTGTTGTTTATTGAGGGTAAACAGTAGTTTGAACTCTCAAATCCAACAGGTGGCAGATTCTGGTGCCAAGTCAATCTAATAACAGATAATACAAAATTTTGGCGTTTCTTCGATTCCCATTTCCGACTGAGACATGTCAACACTTTAACGCCGAATTTTTAATTCTTGCATTAAACAAACAACACTTCAAAGACGAAAAAATGTTAATATACTCCATGTAAATACATGAAAATGACTAAATAAGGAAGGAAATGACACGAAAATGACAAAATAATGACCTAAAATTGAAATAAATGCCCTAAAAATATAAAATTGCATAAAATGAAAAAATAAAGTAATAAAAATGCATTTCTATAATCTAGACGCCATGATTAGGATTTATCCACAAGTTGGCAATTAGTGATGAGCGAGACCAGTCTTGGTCTTGCAGTCTTGGTCTTGGTCTTGCAGAAAATGCAAGACCGAGACCAAGACCAAGACCGCATCAGCGTTAGCAAGACCAAGACCAAGACCGACCATGCAAGACCGAGACCAAGACCAAGACCAACCCTGCAAGACTCTGGTAAGAACAAGACCTAACTGCAAGACTCTTGCAGTCTTGCTATTTGAAAAAGTTTTATAAAGCCCCATTGTGTATGCAGCGAGCCAGCGACCGCTACTCCAAGGCGCCGCAGTGTCGCTAGCCGGGGTAGTCCCAAGGCTGGTAGGCCTATAATGTAGAGGTTGCCTCATCGTGCGGTAACCAATGAGAGCAGATCCAGTGCGTGACGCTGTCCGTATCCAAAAACGAGCGCACCATTCAAATAATACATATGACATCCGTATACTACCTCTCTCACCACTACGTTAAAACAAATTACTGAAAAACTTACAATTAATCTGACGGATTTCCCTGAATGGCATTCCATACAGCTAGTTCCTTCAATTGGTGAGAGTTAAATTCACGATAAACACTCCATATACATTTTTAAAATGTTTAATTACAATAGTTCTCTAGTATTAAGGTACGAAAGTCAAACAGATGTAACAAAGGTCCAAAGCCATATATGAAATTTCATTTTGCGTACAATATAAATACTGACCACATAATTTATCAGTAAAACTTAAAAATTCTGCCATAGGCCTACAGTTATTTAATAACTAGTTTCTCTAACCTCTCACTGGGTTAAAAGAAAGCTATGACTGAGGATTTATAATAATTCTTTATTACAACCAAATGGTCATACTACGATGAATGGAGCAACGATGGAATTACATATGGCAGGGGAAACCGGAGCAGCCCGAGAAAGCCTGCCCCGACCCCACTTTGTCCACCATAAATTCCACATGGATCCATCGAGATCCGATCCCGGGTCCCAGCGTTGGAGGGCGAGCGCTCTAACCATTCAGCCATGGGGGCGGCCTATGACTGAGGATTTGAAACTTTAAACAGTAGCCCCGTAACGTAAAATGCCTATTAACATGCTCGGTAGCCTATTTCATTAACGATGGTATCCTTTATTACACCTATCATTAATATTCATAGCCTACTCTCACATAGAATCTTTCCTGTCTACTTGAACAAAATATAACATAGCTATTCAGCTCATTCCATTCTCTTTGCAGAAAATTTCAAAATAAAGTAAAGTCTGAAAAAAATCAGGTTATACGCCCGGTATTCTTCATAATTATTTAATGAAACACAATTAAACCGTAGATTAATTAAAACAGGAACTTATTTGACGGGTATTTGCTAGTTATTACTTTACAGTTACGTTATCTGATTGTACTGTAGCTATACAGGCCTACATTTTGCTGATGATAGATAGGACATCCACTGAAAACCTTTTTTACTACTACAATTTTGTTATTGACACATGACGGTGGCGGTGTTTAAGTTCTTGCTGCTCATTCACATTAAGGATGCATATAGAATGGGAAAAGATACTAAAAGTAGAAAATGCCTGGTCTAGAAATATTTGCTTGCATGAAGAATAATTATAATTATTTCTGACCCAATTAATTGAAGGCCCGAAACTTGAAAGTAAGTAGAAAGTATTTTATGTGAGGTAGCGGAAATCTTTAAAGTGCAGAAATGATCTTTTCACAATGTGTTATAAATTAGAACTAGGGTATATGAAAAGAGAAATATTATTTATTGCAGCCTATGGGTTTGTGTTTCGAATGGACATTGTGTGATTTTCTATAGATTGCACAATTTCTAAAGCATCTGCTTCAATGCCGTTATGTTTTGTTATTATATTATACAGTTTTAAACAGGTCAGATAGAACCTCTCTCCTATGCGGAAGTCTTTTAAACATTTCATACACATCCTGTTAATATTACTTCTTGTCTCCACAGCCGTTCAATTTGAAACTTTACAATATGATATTCATAATTTTACACTCTCAAATAGTGTATAGCATCTCGTGGATTTTGGGTTTAAAGTTCTGCAATAGGATAACAGAGAATATTTAAATTTACACTCAAAGTTTACTGTTCTAGCTTATATCACCATGGACGTTTCGGCAAACAGCGTGACATCACATTACTGTTTATTGCAACTAAAAGCAATTAGCTTTCGTTACTTTCGCAAGCAATCACACACATGTAATCGGTGTAACTTTATATCATGTAAGATGCGTAAAAGAAGACTGCAAGACTCTTGCAACAAGACCAAGACCGACTATGCAAGACCGAGACCAAGACCAAGATCACTGATGCAAGACCGAGACCAAGACCAAGACCAGGGTTACCTATGCAAGACCAAGACCAAGACTGAGAGTGCAATACCAAGACCAAGACCAAGACCGCCTTGGTCTTGGTCTTGGTCTTGCATTTGCTCATCACTATTGGCAATGTCTACGCAGCATCAATAAAAAGATGACATGTCATTAGAATTCGGGCCCTGGTCATAAGACAGAGATTCCGCTAGGTAGCTCAGTTGGTAGAGCATCGGCAAGCCAAAGGTCGTGGGTCGAATCCCAGTGTCAGAGGAATTTCTGTCCTAAAATATTCTCATGAAATGTTCATCAGAAACAGTATTCCGAGGTTTCATGAACACATACGTACATCTTAAATGTTACTGTACAATAACAATAGGAACCTGGTTTACAAAATCACTAAATCATTGTACTGCACAATGCTTCATAATATGACGTAAATGTCTTTCAGTGAGGTAGACCATTAAGGGTATCAGTCATAGGAAAGAGATTCCATCTGACGCTGTGAATCGAACACTAGCTAGCTCAGTAGTTAGAGCAGTGACCGGCATGTTCCGTGCTCTGTGACGTCATACTACAGAGCAGCCGCGCTCTTTGCTCGGCAATATCTCCGAACTGAGCGTGGAGGAAGGGTTCAACTGGCCAGTGGCGGAACGACGCCTATGCATTGACAGAGTGCGCTCCGATCTTCGTAGATAGTATGGGAATAGCACAATTACAATGCATTTGTACGAAAACAAAATACAACTGTGATAAATCAATGTAACAGAACAGTTTTGTTTGTAATGAAATTTAATATAGGCCCTACTTACACTAATCTGAAATGCATCCAGGTGCGGAAGCGTCAGGTTATTTAAATGAGGCTCCGAAACTACTATAAACATACAAATACATAAAACATAAGAATACTTTAAGGAGTACTGCAAACTTTGTCTACTCGGAAACTGAAAAATGTTAAAGTATACAAAATATACAAAATACACAAAATATACAAATTAAACTATACACCTTTGTGAGCACTATGCCAAGTATAGGCCTATTCAGACTTTTGATACACACCCTTACTTTGTGTCACTATCGTGCCCAAGCTCAAGGCATTGTCGAGATTTTTTCCCTCTTTTCTCGCGCACTAATTTTGCAATATTAGGAGACATAGTCTGGCTAACACACAAACGAGAACATTTTTCATGTTCTGATCAGATAGGCGGTTTCCATGTTGTGGTTTGCAGATCTTCATACAAGAAAAGAACTATTCACATACATACGTCGATACAAATATACTCAACATTCTAGCAGCAAATATATTATGTAGTTGCCTGAGGAAATCTTCTATAAAATATAGATAGATCCTTTTTGTTTTGAAAGCGGTCTTTCATTTCAATATTCTTTTGCAAATCAATGACTTCTAGTTGCAATGACGTTGGAACACTGTCAACATCCACAGAAAATGGTGTCGCAAATATGCAAATATCGGATTGGAGTTTTGCAAAATCTTGAAATCTGTAATAAAATATCCTGATCCAGTTCTTCTAATATTTGTACATAATTATTAATGTCTGTAATTGAATGACATACTGTAGACAACTTTGGAAAATGTGGCGTGTCTCCGAGGGTGACCTGACGTTTCCGTAAGTCTAGTATTAATCTGAATGCACTAAATTTACCATACATTTCACTGATTAACTGACCTCTGCACCCTTGCCATGGTTAATGCACTCAATTCAATGTACCATCACGGCTCACCTTAACCCTACTGCTGCACTGAACGCCACTGCGCTAGTGCGTATTAACAGGAATGCAACTCAACTGCTCGCTCTCTCAAGCTCTTGCGAGATGATCGGCTCTTACGTCACAACTGCAGCATCTGCCGGACACTGAGTTAGAGCATCCCCAAGTAAAACCGAAGATCGTGCTTTCGAATTACAGTGTCGGAGGAATTTTTCTCCTAAACTATTGTGAATAAAATGTAGCCTATTATTTTTTATAGAAAAGATAAAGTTACTTAATAGGTGCAGGCAATGAGAATGTGCAAGATTTGTGGTTTTATAAAATTATAAAGTCATAGGCCTAGATTGTAAATTTTATTCTTGTGCATTTATGTAATAGTTTTTTTACTTGAATTTTTTTCTTGTGTTCCAGGTAAGTGCCCACTAGACGAGTATTAGGGAGAACGCTAACTGTGGAAAGGTGAAGTCGACATATTTGATTGAGTGCTGTTCCTGTATACTGAATAACTTATATATGGGGTGTGTGTATAGTAGTAATGAAAATTACGGAATGCAAAGACTGAATAAACCATAATGTGTCAATCAATGACCAAATAAAATTTCGTTTACTGTCTGGCCATTTAACTTATCATTTAAAATTTACGGTTCTAGCCAATATAACCCTCCGGGGGTTGGGAATGAGGTCACAATACCCAGTTCTGACCCAGGAAGAAAACTTTACATATCTGTAAAATCCCCGACCCGGCCAGGAATCGAACCCGGGCCGCCCCCGGATTTATATAACTTTTACTCTATCATCATAGAATAGATTCAACCTCATACAATGCTTTGTTTCCGATAATATTGACTTTACTTATTGCCGTTTAGAGCAAAGTTAAGAAACATTTATATAATATAGCCTATTTATATTTATATAAATTCTACACAACACTTAACTCTCATGTTTCAGTTAAGAGCAAACAGGAAATATATAAATTTATAATTATTCCCTAAAATTAAATTGTATTTAAAGATGTGTTTAAAATAAAATAAAATTTACTTTTAGGACATTTTGCAACTCAAAAGTAATATTGTTCCAATATAATAACCTCTTTGGAATCTTACGAAAACGCAACACTGGGAAAATGTGAATTAGACTATTTCACTCTTGCGTCACTATCTGTTTTACCTAAACCACGTGATAATTTATTTTACTGATCAGATAAAACGATAGCGCTTGCGAGATATTAATTTATCTTCAGAACATTCTTAAATTGTACTTCTATGGTTGCACTCTGTAAATTATCCCTAATATCATTAGCCGGGAACGTTTCCGATCTTCATTGAATCAAGAACATTGTTTCAGCAGTATGAAGTCCGGCCTGTCGAAAGATTTCACACCTTGGGAATACCGTTCGACAGGCCTATGCCCTCTATGTAGAAAGGAGCAGATTCGAGATATATGTGTAAACTTACTGATCGATATCAGTTAGCGGTAGTTGCTGCCTTGAACCGATATTAATCTGATCAAGATATCGCTAGCCATCACCTGTGCATTGTAGCCTTGTAAATCCAGCTCTTAATATATTTTAAATTGATGTTTGTTCATTATTACTTTAATTTAGTTTGTAAAATAATCTTATTAACCACCATCCATATTTTACAGAAGTTATTTGCAAGATACAACTCATCATGGTGTCACTTGTGATCGTTTTATTCTTCATTAAAGAATTTGTTGGAAATAGTTGTTCAAATTTAAGCAGCATAATCCTTCTATTTTGGTTTTACTTAGAAGTAGGTTATCACCTCTTGGATTATGGATTATGCCTTTATATGACAAATTAAACAGATTAAGATATGCAAATTCTTTTTAATGTGAGTTGTGACTGTACACGAATATTATATTTTTAGGCGGAGAATAAAGATTTTGGATTAAGCTTGCATGTGATGTGAAATTTCATATTTTACACAACTTGTAAATATTTATCGTTATTATTATCAATTATCAGAAGTTATTTGTGGAATGCTTTCGTGTAATACGAAAATCGCGTGTCGTTGTGATTTGGAAACGCTTAATTACCTGTCAGATTGTTAAGGAGGCGAAAATAAAAAATGAGGTCAAGAAGAAAAGTTTTAGCAGTGTGTAGTGGAGGTGCTAAAGTGGCAAATAGGCCGAGCTGTAAAAATAGACCTTATATACACGCAATTATGACGTACGGTAATAAAAGTCCTGATTTCATGAACATAAAGTAAATAACTTACGTTTCCTAACTACTTGTATCAAAACATTAATGCAGGATTATGCGTGGTTAAAGCTTGGCGACATGTCATGTTTTGCATACGACAATAAATTCTCGCTTGAACGTGCATTTTGAAAGTTTACTGAATAGCCTATACGAACTTTAGTTTTGAGAATTCTGTAGCCTACTTTACCGCAGTCTCCACCAGATGGAAATTGACGCTGGAACATTTCTATTATATTGCTCCCAAGAAGCTTTTCTTTTCAGAAAGAAATGAAAAGAGGGGAGAAAGGTTTGCTCCCTGACATTCTATCCCTACACGCTTTATTGTTAGTGTAAAGTTTAACAAATCGCTGTGTCGATATGCGGTTCACATGACACAGCCTGCAAGACCGACACAACGCCTATACAAATCCAATCAGGGACAACCTCAATCATTTTTCTATATTCTGGGAAGATTTCGCTTTTTATATTTCATTCGGCTGCATTTGCATAACTTAATTAGCGTATACTTTCATTCAAGGAAATGGAAAATGTGGACACAACTATTTTTATAAAGCGGGGAGTTGACTGGCGATAGCTTATTACCGTCGTAAAATATAATTCCTTTATTGCAACCAGTGGTCATATTATGATGTATGGAGCACTGGTGGAATGATATACGGCAGGGGAAACAGGATCACCCCGAGAAAATCTGCCCCAACCCTATTTTGTCCATATGGATCCACCGAGATTTGATATCCGGTCCCAGCGGTCTAACCACTGACCCATTGGGGGCTGTCTATCTTTGTAAAAGATCAAAATTACTCCTTTTTTCCCTAAATACTTGTACAGTTTTTATATTTAAGATTGTGTTGTTTAATGGGCTTTTTCATCGTCAATAAACGACAAATCTGTTTATTCCACCTGTTGCCCTGTTTATTCCACCTGTTGCCCATAACAATACCGAAAACTACATTAAGAAACCTGTATTTATTCTACAGTCATGAAGAACGTTGAATTCAGTTCCTCAGCTGGAAATGTGCGGTAGCTGATTATTTTATCTATTTTTAATATTTTTATATAAATCATATAGAACGTAGAATACTTCTAGAATAATGGAGTTTTCCCACCAGTTTAATGAAATTGTTTGTTGTGCTCTTTCAACCTGAGCAAAGGCAGATGATGAACAAACATGAATGTAAACACTCCTCATACTTAATACAGTGTTGGTGAATATATTTCACTCTATACAGGCATTAAAAAAGACCAAATACTGCATAAGGTACTAGCGGCAGCTATTTTGGCGAGTGTTCAGGCTTATATTTTTGCATAATCTGTTTGTGCATAGCACGCAAGATAGTGCCGTACACTTCATATAGGCCTATCTCAAGAAGAATTTGTAGAATGCTAGATTTAGAGAAGATTGCATAATTTTAATATTATAAGTAGGGCAGACATCAGCTTACCTAAATGCCGTTGAAATAGTACTTTTTATTTTTTATTTTTATTTAAAGAATTATATACAATCCGTGTTTTACCTAATGGTATATCACGGAATATTTAGATTGTAAATACATATTTAATAAGTTTTATTCAAGTGTGCGGAAGATGCTCTTGAGGAATTCTGCGACTTCAATTGTGTTGAAGTGAAGCTTCAGAACCATTGGTAGTGGACCTGTGCGTAATACAGCTGGTCGATCTCTTGAATACTTGCTGCATTCTGTCATCAAGTGTATGGCAGTCTGTGGAAATTTCTCAGGGCAGCTACAGAGTGGTGAAGATCTTATGTTCATTTTGTGGAGGTAGGATTGAAAGCGGCCGTGATTTGTAAGAAACTGAATGGTTATGTGGTTAGGCCAGAGAGATAAGGACATTCTGTGATGTATGTTTGGGATGAAGGTTTTGGTATGGGAGGCATCACTGGATCTGGTATAGATGGAATTCCAGATAGTGGTGTAGTGGTCAGTTAACAGCTGCTTGCCCCGAGTTATGGGAATAAATGTGTAGTCCAAGGTAGTCTTGTAACTGGCAGCAATCTTCGCAAGGTAATCGGCTCTTTCGTTCCCACGTAGTCCTGCATGACCTTTGACGCAGTGAAGAGTAATCTTCTTTGCCTTGTTGAGGGTGATGATTTTTTCTCTGAGTTTAACTGACATCGGGTGGGTTGTTCTTTTGTTAGCGATGGCAAGAAGAGCGGCTTTCGAGTCTACATGAATGGCATAGCTTGAGGTGCCGTTTTTCTGTTGTTCTATCCATTCCACAGCCATAGAGATACCCAGAAGCTCAGCCTGGAAGACAGAGCATTCTAGGTCTAATCTTCCTACTCCAAGGAAGATCTCTTTCGAGTTTTTCATGGCTACCATTCCTGCACCAACATGGTTTTCAGTTTTGGAGCCGTCTGTGAAAATAAGAATTTCTGCTTTACCTACAGCTCCTGTAGTATCAATGGTTATGTGGTTATCTATAGGATGGATAGGTTTGGACCTTGTTTGAATTTCTGTTCTTTTTAGTAAAGGAATTACTGCATTTGTGGCTTGACCTTTGGAGATGGCTTTGATGTCGTTATGTAAGTGTACAGCTGCATCTATGGGCATTGTGCAGGCTATTGCTTGCAGAGCGTTGTTTGAGACAGTTCTGTACGCTTTTGTTGCAAAAATCAGAAAGGATCTTTGTATTTGACGCAGTTTGAGTCTGGCCCTTTGAGATATAGAGATATTCCAGACCTCCGCAGCATACATTAATACGGGAAGAATGGCATGATTATATATCGTCATCAGGTGTGAATAGGAAAGGCCCCACGTGGTTTTGGAACATCTCACAAGGCTGTTGCGTATGTGCGCTATTTTATTCTCCAGATATAGTATGTGAGGGTACCAATCCATCTTATTGTCCAGCATTATTCCCAAGTATTTCATTTTGGCTACAACTTTTAGCTCCCATGCCGTAACTACGGGATGGCTGATGTATTCTTCCTTCTTTCTTATGTACATAGGCATCAGTGCCGATTTGTCCTGAGCTATTTCCAATTTGTGTTTACTACACCAGTCCTGCGTAATTTGGAGCGCTGTTTGGAGCGTGGAAAGAATGTGAGAATGAGAGTTACCTCTGAACAAGAGCATTATATCATCGACATAAACCACAATCTGCAGATCGGGTACATCTGCCAGTCTTGATATTAGTTCGCTACCAATGATATTCCATAGGATGGGACCTGCGACCGATCCCTGGGGGCAGCCTTTGGTGACTACTTTTGAGATTGAAGTACTGCCTAAGGTGAAGTGCGCTGTACGATCCTGAAGGAAATCCCCAATGATATTGAAAATATTGGAGGGACAGTTTAGTTCTCGTAAGCGAGCTAGGATACTAGGGTGCCAAGCGTTGTCAAAAGCACCGATGATGTCAAGGGTAAGGAGGCAGCTTTTTAGACCAAGCCTTCTGCACTGGTGAACATGGTCGGATACCGCTGTTATAGCATCCGTAGATGATTTACCTGCTGTGAAACCGTACTGTTGCGAGGGAACTTGATTACTAGATAGAAGGAAATAGTTTAATCTCTCCATAACCAGCTTTTCCAGGCATTTGCCTGGAATTGATAGTAGGCTGATACCTCGATACCCTGTTACAGATTGCAATTTACTCCTGTCCGTTTTGGGAATTGCAATTACGTTTGCCTTTTTCCAAACTTCAGGAAAGCATCCTAGGTTTAGACATTTATTGAAAATTGTCTTCCATAGGTTGGGTAATGTCTTGTGTATATTTTTGACAATGGCACTATCAATT
Source organism: Ectobius pallidus (assembly GCA_964059195.1). Taxonomy (NCBI): domain Eukaryota; kingdom Metazoa; phylum Arthropoda; class Insecta; order Blattodea; family Ectobiidae; genus Ectobius; species Ectobius pallidus. Next base: position 80,735,859 of record CAXKWD010000006.1, read on the forward strand.
CCGTCAGGTCCAGGGCATTTCTTGTCGTTGAGTTTAGTTACTATACCTTCTATTTCGTGGTCTTGAAACTCAGGTTCTAGGTCAGTATCAGGAGCCCTATTACCCAGGTTTATTATTCTGATGGTCCGTTGTTCGTCACTGTCTAGATCAGGGATATCATCAGGGAAGAATTTATCGAGAAGGGCTTTTGCTGTGTCTGCCTCTGACGAAGTTGAGGATCCATCAGTTCGGGTTAATGTGGAAGGGGGTGAACGTTTGGCGAAACCTGTTTTGCAGTTCTTGTACATTTTCCATGGCGATTCTTTTATGCTTTCTGTACAAAAGTGTTTCCAGGATTCTTGCTTTGCTTTAAGCATTTCCACTTTGTACTGGTTTCTTAGGGCTTTAAACCTGGTGTCGTATATCTCTTTAAGTGATGAGTTTTTAAATCTCTTAGTTCTACGTTTAGCTGCGTTTGTTTGTTTCCTAAGAGCATTTAGTTCTGGCGACCACCAAGGCTTAAAGTTGGATGTTGGTAAGAAAGGTGGGAAGCAGCTTCTATTAATGTCATTCAGTTGTTGCCATAAGGTTTCCCTGTGTTAAAATTTAATGGGTCGGGGGAGAGATAGTGTTACCCTCACAAACCTCATTTTAGATATTACTTTTTAAAAGTTTTAAATCTGCAAATCTTATTTTTAACTTTTTTTTGGCACATATTGTGTTACTAATAAAACTTATTGACAGAATTAGTCTATGCACAGAAACATTGGGATAAATAGCGACTAAGAAAAATATAAATACTGCAACAAGCTAAACTTTTACAAAAATAGGGTTAGCACTATCTTCCCCCGACCTCTTCAGTTGAATAATGGTTTCTTGGGCTTCCTTCAGGGTAGTAAGAGAATTGTTTCCGAGCTTTCGACAGAAGCATTGGAAATTCAGATCCAAGCCGGAGTTTCAACAGGGATGGCGGTCTACAGGTAAGCCAGGCATTGCAGACAGTATTGACCTCTCCAGAAGAGACCATTGATAGATCACATTAGATGCCGATGTATGTAGATGTAGATATCACGTCCTGTAGATCCTGTATTAAGCGCCTCTCAAGGATATAGAACACGTCAGATCAAAATATACGTGCATTTTATAACAACAATATACAGAACTGTAAGCTGTAAGCTGGAAATATTCATCCATATTGTAGAAGGTGTGAGTTAGTAAAAATTCCTTGAGTCCTACTACTATTAATTTAATTTTTCCTTTACGACTAATCAGAATAAAGTGGTTTTTATTTGGATTCAAAATATTGTGGAAGTTGTTCATTCTGAATTTGGAGTTTCAAAAACCTTAATTTTGAGAAATATCTGTTTACACTTTACTGAGTTATAAAACTCAGTAGTGCACTGACTTGAGAACATTAGTTATAGGCCTACCACACAAAGTCTGAAAATTAATATTTTACCATGGTTGTTAAAGAAGCCCATAGGTAGTGTTTGCTGCAATTACTTGAAAACCTGAAATTTTGATATGTAATCCATACTTTTTTTTGCCTGTCCTTCAAAGTGAGACGTGGGGTTCTTCTTCTCATAGACTGTTATTGGCTAAGTTATTTGTATACAAATATATACACACAAATACATATGTGTATTATATTTAATATATGTTTGCTAGGAAAATCGTTTGTTTCTGTAAGCTAAACCCAAATTTCGTACACTGAGTTATATGAATTGTGAACTTAGTTTCTATCTGAAAAGAGGGAAGGAAGGAAATTCTATAAAACTTATTCTTTGTCTGAGAATATTATAGGAGAAAAATTCCTCCGGCACAGGGACTTGAACCCAGGACCTTTGGCTATTCGCACCAATGCTCTACCAACTGAGCTAAGCCAGAGCTCAATTCACAGCGCCAGATGGAACTTCTCTCCTATGACTGATTGCCCTAATGGTCTACCTCACAGACAGACAAGTTATGTCATATGCAGTACTGTGAGGCACACTAAGTAGTGATTTTTGTGACCGGGCTCCCACTGTTATTGTACAGTTAACATTCAAGATAGATATATAAGCATTCATGAGCCACAGATTATTGTCTCTGTAGGACACTACATGAGAATATTATAGGAGAAAAATTCCTCCGGCACAGGGACTTGAACCTAGGACCTTTGGCTATTCGCACCAATGCTCTACCAACTGAGCTAAGCCAGAGCTCAATTCACAGCGCCAGATGGAACTTCTCTCCTATGACTGATTGCCCTAATGGTCTACCTCACAGACAGACAAGTTATGTCATATGCAGTACTGTGAGGCACACTAAGTAGTGATTTTTGTGACCGGGCTCCCACTGTTATTGTACAGTTAACATTCAAGATAGATATATAAGCATTCATGAGCCACAGATTATTGTCTCTGTAGGACACTACATGAGAATATTATAGGAGAAAAATTCCTCCGGCACAGGGACTTGAACCCAGGACCTTTGGCTATTCGCACCAATGCTCTACCAACTGAGCTAAGCCAGAGCTCAATTCACAGCGCCAGATGGAACTTCTCTCCTATGACTGATTGCCCTAATGGTCTACCTCACAGACAGACAAGTTATGTCATATGCAGTACTGTGAGGCACACTAAGTAGTGATTTTTGTGACCGGGCTCCCACTGTTATTGTACAGTTAACATTCAAGATAGATATATAAGCATTCATGAGCCACAGATTATTGTCTCTGTAGGACACTACATGAGAATATTATAGGAGAAAAATTCCTCCGGCACAGGGACTTGAACCCAGGACCTTTGGCTATTCGCACCAATGCTCTACCAACTGAGCTAAGCCAGAGCTCAATTCACAGCGCCAGATGGAACTTCTCTCCTATGACTGATTGCCCTAATGGTCTACCTCACAGACAGACAAGTTATGTCATATGCAGTACTGTGAGGCACACTAAGTAGTGATTTTTGTGACCGGGCTCCCACTGTTATTGTACAGTTAACATTCAAGATAGATATATAAGCATTCATGAGCCACAGATTATTGTCTCTGTAGGACACTACATGAGAATATTATAGGAGAAAAATTCCTCCGGCACAGGGACTTGAACCCAGGACCTTTGGCTATTCGCACCAATGCTCTACCAACTGAGCTAAGCCAGAGCTCAATTCACAGCGCCAGATGGAACTTCTCTCCTATGACTGATTGCCCTAATGGTCTACCTCACAGACAGACAAGTTATGTCATATGCAGTACTGTGAGGCACACTAAGTAGTGATTTTTGTGACCGGGCTCCCACTGTTATTGTACAGTTAACATTCAAGATAGATATATAAGCATTCATGAGCCACAGATTATTGTCTCTGTAGGACACTACATGAGAATATTATAGGAGAAAAATTCCTCCGGCACAGGGACTTGAACCCAGGACCTTTGGCTATTCGCACCAATGCTCTACCAACTGAGCTAAGCCAGAGCTCAATTCACAGCGCCAGATGGAACTTCTCTCCTATGACTGATTGCCCTAATGGTCTACCTCACAGACAGACAAGTTATGTCATATGCAGTACTGTGAGGCACACTAAGTAGTGATTTTTGTGACCGGGCTCCCACTGTTATTGTACAGTTAACATTCAAGATAGATATATAAGCATTCATGAGCCACAGATTATTGTCTCTGTAGGACACTACATGAGAATATTATAGGAGAAAAATTCCTCCGGCACAGGGACTTGAACCCAGGACCTTTGGCTATTCGCACCAATGCTCTACCAACTGAGCTAAGCCAGAGCTCAATTCACAGCGCCAGATGGAACTTCTCTCCTATGACTGATTGCCCTAATGGTCTACCTCACAGACAGACAAGTTATGTCATATGCAGTACTGTGAGGCACACTAAGTAGTGATTTTTGTGACCGGGCTCCCACTGTTATTGTACAGTTAACATTCAAGATAGATATATAAGCATTCATGAGCCACAGATTATTGTCTCTGTAGGACACTACATGAGAATATTATAGGAGAAAAATTCCTCCGGCACAGGGACTTGAACCCAGGACCTTTGGCTATTCGCACCAATGCTCTACCAACTGAGCTAAGCCAGAGCTCAATTCACAGCGCCAGATGGAACTTCTCTCCTATGACTGATTGCCCTAATGGTCTACCTCACAGACAGACAAGTTATGTCATATGCAGTACTGTGAGGCACACTAAGTAGTGATTTTTGTGACCGGGCTCCCACTGTTATTGTACAGTTAACATTCAAGATAGATATATAAGCATTCATGAGCCACAGATTATTGTCTCTGTAGGACACTACATGAGAATATTATAGGAGAAAAATTCCTCCGGCACAGGGACTTGAACCCAGGACCTTTGGCTATTCGCACCAATGCTCTACCAACTGAGCTAAGCCAGAGCTCTGAGCTAAGCCAGGGCTCTGGCTCTGGCTTAGCTCAGTTGGTAGAGCATTGGTGCGAATAGCCAAAGGTCCTGGGTTCAAGTCCCTGTGCCGGAGGAATTTTTCTCCTATAATATTCTCATGTAGTGTCCTACAGAGACAATAATCTGTGGCTCATGAATGCTTATATATCTATCTTGAATGTTAACTGTACAATAACAGTGGGAGCCCGGTCACAAAAATCACTACTTAGTGTGCCTCACAGTACTGCATATGACATAACTTGTCTGTCTGTGAGGTAGACCATTAGGGCAATCAGTCATAGGAGAGAAGTTCCATCTGGCGCTGTGAATTGAGCTCTGGCTTAGCTCAGTTGGTAGAGCATTGGTGCGAATAGCCAAAGGTCCTGGGTTCAAGTCCCTGTGCCGGAGGAATTTTTCTCCTATAATATTCTCATGTAGTGTCCTACAGAGACAATAATCTGTGGCTCATGAATGCTTATATATCTATCTTGAATGTTAACTGTACAATAACAGTGGGAGCCCGGTCACAAAAATCACTACTTAGTGTGCCTCACAGTACTGCATATGACATAACTTGTCTGTCTGTGAGGTAGACCATTAGGGCAATCAGTCATAGGAGAGAAGTTCCATCTGGCGCTGTGAATTGAGCTCTGGCTTAGCTCAGTTGGTAGAGCATTGGTGCGAATAGCCAAAGGTCCTGGGTTCAAGTCCCTGTGCCGGAGGAATTTTTCTCCTATAATATTCTCATGTAGTGTCCTACAGAGACAATAATCTGTGGCTCATGAATGCTTATATATCTATCTTGAATGTTAACTGTACAATAACAGTGGGAGCCCGGTCACAAAAATCACTACTTAGTGTGCCTCACAGTACTGCATATGACATAACTTGTCTGTCTGTGAGGTAGACCATTAGGGCAATCAGTCATAGGAGAGAAGTTCCATCTGGCGCTGTGAATTGAGCTCTGGCTTAGCTCAGTTGGTAGAGCATTGGTGCGAATAGCCAAAGGCCCTGGGTTCAAGTCCCTGTGCCGGAGGAATTTTTCTCCTGTAATATTCTCATGTAGTGTCCTACAGAGACAATAATCTGTGGCTCATGAATGCTTATATATCTATCTTGAATGTTAACTGTACAATAACAGTGGGAGCCCGGTCACAAAAATCACTACTTAGTGTGCCTCACAGTACTGCATATGACATAACTTGTCTGTCTGTGAGGTAGACCATTAGGGCAATCAGTCATAGGAGAGAAGTTCCATCTGGCGCTGTGATTTGAGCTCTGGCTTAGCTCAGTTGGTAGAGCATTGGTGCGAATAGCCAAAGGTCCTGGGTTCAAGTCCCTGTGCCGGAGGAATTTTTCTCCTATAATATTCTCATGTAGTGTCCTTCAGAGACAATAATCTGTGGCTCATGAATGCTTATATATCTATCTTGAATGTTAACTGTACAATAACAGTGGGAGCCCGGTCACAAAAATCACTACTTAGTGTGCCTCACAGTACTGCATATGACATAACTTGTCTGTCTGTGAGGTAGACCATTAGGGCAATCAGTCATAGGAGAGAAGTTCCATCTGGCGCTGTGAATTGAGCTCTGGCTTAGCTCAGTTGGTAGAGCATTGGTGCGAATAGCCAAAGGTCCTGGGTTCAAGTCCCTGTGCCGGAGGAATTTTTCTCCTATAATATTCTCATGTAGTGTCCTACAGAGACAATAATCTGTGGCTCATGAATGCTTATATATCTATCTTGAATGTTAACTGTACAATAACAGTGGGAGCCCGGTCACAAAAATCACTACTTAGTGTGCCTCACAGTACTGCATATGACATAACTTGTCTGTCTGTGAGGTAGACCATTAGGGCAATCAGTCATAGGAGAGAAGTTCCATCTGGCGCTGTGAATTGAGCTCTGGCTTAGCTCAGTTGGTAGAGCATTGGTGCGAATAGCCAAAGGTCCTGGGTTCAAGTCCCTGTGCCGGAGGAATTTTTCTCCTATAATATTCTCATGTAGTGTCCTACAGAGACAATAATCTGTGGCTCATGAATGCTTATATATCTATCTTGAATGTTAACTGTACAATAACAGTGGGAGCCCGGTCACAAAAATCACTACTTAGTGTGCCTCACAGTACTGCATATGACATAACTTGTCTGTCTGTGAGGTAGACCATTAGGGCAATCAGTCATAGGAGAGAAGTTCCATCTGGCGCTGTGAATTGAGCTCTGGCTTAGCTCAGTTGGTAGAGCATTGGTGCGAATAGCCAAAGGTCCTGGGTTCAAGTCCCTGTGCCGGAGGAATTTTTCTCCTATAATATTCTCATGTAGTGTCCTACAGAGACAATAATCTGTGGCTCATGAATGCTTATATATCTATCTTGAATGTTAACTGTACAATAACAGTGGGAGCCCGGTCACAAAAATCACTACTTAGTGTGCCTCACAGTACTGCATATGACATAACTTGTCTGTCTGTGAGGTAGACCATTAGGGCAATCAGTCATAGGAGAGAAGTTCCATTTTGCGCTGTGAATTGAGCTCTGGCTTAGCTCAGTTGGTAGAGCATTGGTGCGAATAGCCAAAGGTCCTGGGTTCAAGTCCCTGTGCCGGAGGAATTTTTCTCCTGTAATATTCTCATGTAGTGTCCTACAGAGACAATAATCTGTGGCTCATGAATGCTTATATATCTATCTTGAATGTTAACTGTACAATAACAGTGGGAGCCCGGTCACAAAAATCACTACTTAGTGTGCCTCACAGTACTGCATATGACATAACTTGTCTGTCTGTGAGGTAGACCATTAGGGCAATCAGTCATAGGAGAGAAGTTCCATCTGGCGCTGTGATTTGAGCTCTGGCTTAGCTCAGTTGGTAGAGCATTGGTGCGAATAGCCAAAGGTCCTGGGTTCAAGTCCCTGTGCCGGAGGAATTTTTCTCCTATAATATTCTCATGTAGTGTCCTTCAGAGACAATAATCTGTGGCTCATGAATGCTTATATATCTATCTTGAATGTTAACTGTACAATAACAGTGGGAGCCCGGTCACAAAAATCACTACTTAGTGTGCCTCACAGTACTGCATATGACATAACTTGTCTGTCTGTGAGGTAGACCATTAGGGCAATCAGTCATAGGAGAGAAGTTCCATCTGGCGCTGTGAATTGAGCTCTGGCTTAGCTCAGTTGGTAGAGCATTGGTGCGAATAGCCAAAGGTCCTGGGTTCAAGTCCCTGTGCCGGAGGAATTTTTCTCCTATAATATTCTCATGTAGTGTCCTACAGAGACAATAATCTGTGGCTCATGAATGCTTATATATCTATCTTGAATGTTAACTGTACAATAACAGTGGGAGCCCGGTCACAAAAATCACTACTTAGTGTGCCTCACAGTACTGCATATGACATAACTTGTCTGTCTGTGAGGTAGACCATTAGGGCATTCAGTCATAGGAGAGAAGTTCCATCTGGCGCTGTGAATTGAGCTCTGGCTTAGCTCAGTTGGTAGAGCATTGGTGCGAATAGCCAAAGGTCCTGGGTTCAAGTCCCTGTGCCGGAGGAATTTTTCTCCTATAATATTCTCATGTAGTGTCCTACAGAGACAATAATCTGTGGCTCATGAATGCTTATATATCTATCTTGAATGTTAACTGTACAATAACAGTGGGAGCCCGGTCACAAAAATCACTACTTAGTGTGCCTCACAGTACTGCATATGACATAACTTGTCTGTCTGTGAGGTAGACCATTAGGGCAATCAGTCATAGGAGAGAAGTTCCATCTGGCGCTGTGAATTGAGCTCTGGCTTAGCTCAGTTGGTAGAGCATTGGTGCGAATAGCCAAAGGTCCTGGGTTCAAGTCCCTGTGCCGGAGGAATTTTTCTCCTATAATATTCTCATGTAGTGTCCTACAGAGACAATAATCTGTGGCTCATGAATGCTTATATATTTATTCTTTGTCACCGTCCTGAGAATTACGCGCAAATGTAGAAAATGTTAATGTATTATTGATTTGGGACTGTAGGTTGCATGACGTAAGTTTATGTCGCAAATGAAAATGTTTCATGAGGCATGACAGTGTTTGCTGTAGCAAAAATAATTGATGTTGTTTAGATAGAGGGGGTTTACAAGCAAAACTGTCTGTGACGTGGGAAAAATACGAAAGAAATCACGATGGAAGGTCTATTATTCTTCGGAATGGCTTATGAGTCAGGGGGTTGCTTCCTTTGGGATTAAGGAATCGATAAATTTTCCTTCGAACACTTTTCCTTTTCCTTCTCACGCAGATAATTATTACTTTCTCTACTTGTACTATATATATATGTAAAGGAAATATTGTGTTCGATCCTGAAAATCAACTTCAAATTTTCAACATTAAAACCCGTTTTGAAGTGCACTAGATACATTTTTCGAAAACATTTCTTCATAATTATGTACCTATGAACTACATAGCTTGATAATTAATCATCATATCAATACTTGGTTTCTATACCTACCTACTTGTGTGTGCAATCTTACGGGGATATGACACAAAGCATGACAACTATTTCCCCTTGCCTTTAATAGTATTTTACACGAAAAAAATTATTTTCTAAATTTTCTTGAAAATTCTCTAAAGCCGATGTCCCTCTACCATAGTTTCGTCCATATTTCTACAAACCACCAAATCGGATCGTGTGATATGACTGTCTTTGTACACAATTTCTTTCTAAATTTGCCATGCAGTTATGTTGAATCCTATGGAATATGAACGTTTATAATTTTCTATCAACCAATGAGCTTCCTCGGAGCAGTTGATTCTCTGCGATTAGCGGAACATCAACCATGAAGTTAAAATTAGATATTAAAGTCAAGAGGATTACAAGCGTAAAGGCGCACTTTGAATTTGCAACTATACTTTCTGTGCCATTAGGCTATTACAACAGGCATAAACGTTCAGGTGCTTTGGAAATTATGAAAAAGATTCGGCACACATATTATTTCGGATGAACGCCTAACAAGGCCTATATTGAACCAAAACGCACTCTCATGTGCACAGTCAGAAATAACTTGTGTAGAAATGCTACTTGTTAAACTATATGAACTAAAAAATTTGATCGTGGGAAATCGGCTTTATAAATTTCACTTACCGCTGTGCAATTTGTATAATATTCTATTTTGTTTTATTTTAATAATAATAATAATAATAATAATAATAATAATAATAATAATAATAATAATAATAATAATAACGAACATTACAGGTAGAGAACCCAATTACAATTTTCATGATAAGAATATAATTCATTCACACAACAAATAATATCCACTTCAATATTCAATTACTTAATTATTTTATTTTCATTTTGTACATTAACCACCAGTATTAAGACCTATACATTTTTGTTGACTTCTTTCGTAATAAGTGGATGACTTTTTAAGTGTGCATACGCCTAAGCGAAAAATTCCCTTGTCTGTGAAGTCTTCTTCCTGTAAAAGTACTTCTCCAGGACATAATTCTGGCAGTTTGGCGAAGGTTACACGGCTAGCATGAAATCAAACAAAATAGGTAATTATCTATCTCTTGCATTCCACTTCGTCTTCATTATGTTCCTCTTCCATTGTCCTGCTACATTCCTTTCACCTACTAGCTCCTCTCCCAGCCAGCAAATGTTTCATTTACATACGTATGACTTGGAATAGAAAATTGTTTCAGTTCATACAAACATACTACCAACTTATATTTCACCATTACCTTTTAGAAAATATAATTATCATTTGATAGTTGAAGGTGAACATTATTTTGCTTGCTGAAAATACAGACCGCAGTTTGGTAGCAAATACTGGTATGGCCTGTGGGAATGAAACTCGCTAGAATAAAATTGCAGCTGGGAATTATCGTGATTATCATTCAATAGATTTTGCTTTGGTGGTTATATGATATTATTTTATTGTGGTGCTTCCCTTGAAACTGTATAAAATACCCTTGACTGAATGATCACAATAATTAATTTGAAAATATGAAGAGCAGTCTGTTTTTATATTAAAACTATATTAAAGCTTTTGACTCTGATATATGAAATATTACTGGATAAATTGAATTGCGCAGTTACCTGAAAGTACTATGTTTTTGTAAATCAATACAATAATGAAGTAACATACGAGTATATAGTACTTAAGGATCTATCCTGAGTCCACTCCTTTTTACTGTACACGGTATATTATGTGAACGATTTGTTTAATTTGAAATTGTTTGGTCTGTTATAAAATTACTTGTTACCTAAATGTGCATTCGGTTCTTTTCGGAATTTCAAGTCAACACTTTTCTAGATATTTAATTTAATATAAAAATACTAAAATTTCTGTAAATTAATTTAATAACATCTGTACAGTTAAATTTGCAAATCAAAACATTATCGTACTTTTTTTAGATACTTTAATCAAAAGATACTAATTCTTCTGTGAATTAATTGATCAATACCTGCACAGTTGAATTATTTTTTATATTGTGTAGTTAATGCTGTTACATATAGTAATTTTTGTTATAGGCCTAAGTTAATTGTATTATAATATTAAGACTATTTGAACCAATGTCTGGATGTCACTTCTTGCGTGAGCTATGCTCTTCTGGATTGTATATACGGTATTATCTATATAGACGTAGGCCTAATAAGAGGAAGTGTTTGTGTGTATGATCGCGTGCAATGCCCAGCCATATCCACGACACGCAGAGATCTTAAATGTTTAACATAAATGCCCTGAAGGGTGTCCGAATGCACCTAGACAGCCGGATTTTTATTTTTTTCCTTCATTCGCGAGTTATGATAGAAACATGGCAGAAAACTTGATTTCTTGCGCTATCGAAGCAACAGTTCTCTCTAATACAGTTCAAATTGTAATATTAGTATTGCAGGTGGCCTTTCCCTTTTTTCATAACAACCAGGAAAGAAGAGCATCACTAAAATAGATTTGTTCAATGGAACGCATCAAATTTATTGTCGATTGCTTCGATTTTGTTAGCCCGCTTGGCTTGATTCATTTGTTTATAATTTAAGCCACGTAGAAATCTTAATTTCTTTACATACGTTGTCAGAATGGGAATCATCAATGTACGTCTAAATGGGAAAACATTGAATGATTTAGACGAAAATCACTGTGCGGGTGTTTTTTGAGCCAGGGGACTGTAATCTGAGGTCTTTTTTTATTTTTAATAAATATGTTTAATTATTTTGCTGTTAAATAAATTAATGTAAATAAAACAAATAATTCTCATGGGCTCGTTAACTCAGAATCTGAGCTGATAATTTGTGCTTTCTCAGAAAATTATATATCGGCAATCAGGATTTTTTTAAAAATATAATCTAAACATACCCAACCAGGAGCGTCTTGGCAACATAAAGGATTAGTTTCCAGGGTATGTACATTCCATCCACGCATGTTTGTGGTGAGATGTGCCATATCTCATTATCGGGCCCCATTAACTGTTGCTGGGTAACCATCATTTGCAGTATGTGTGCAATTACAGGTCTGAGGTGCATGATAATAGCAATGTCTACTAACGTACGTGTGTTGAGCGTAATTCTAAGATTGGGTGAATTATGCAAGGAAAACCACAATCTGTCAATAATCGATGTAATATTGAAAAATATTAGCTATTTGCAATTTACTGTCGATTTAAAACGTTAACATCTCATTAATTAATATCAAAATCAAGTATGATTTTCAGTCTGTCTCTACCTTTCCAGCTTAGCCTACAAAAGGCTAGTGTGAAAGAATTATCATAGTAAACCCACCTGAGATTACGAAATTATCGATATATTTGCGAGAACGAAGTGAGTTCGACACCTACAGACTTAATAAGATCAATTTATTGATTGTTAAAGTCTATGCCTTTACTGATAGGCCTAATAGCCTATGTAACAATACAGACAGTCTGCCACATTGCAATCATTTAATGCAAAATACAGTAGTCTATCAAGATTAGTTTTTTCCCCATTTAAACAGATGTTAGCTGAAGCTGTCCATGAATTAATGATCTATTCAAAAGAAAGATTCTGATCCTGATGCTGGCCTAATCAGTATAAAGTATGCTATAAGAAGCAACAGCTCGTGGATTATTAAATTCCATCTGTAGTACCAATGGGTTCAGAGTAGAGACTCTATCTTTCTAGATTCTTTAAGCTAAAGGAGGCGTGTTGTATATTTGTGTCACGTTACAGAACTCCTAACCCTAAATTACACAGGAAAATTAATCGGTTATTTCATATTCTAGTAATCAGGTATTACTCTGCTCTCTAAAAATAAGTGTAACTAAATTAGTCCTAGGTTGTGAAACTTCCATGAGGGCCTATGTATGGGATATAAAAGGATTAAATAATGCCGTTAAAAATCTACAAATATTTATATATGCATAAATATACTAATGTCAAGCAAATATGCACCATTGCAAAACTAACAAAATATGCAACAATGTACAAAATAAAATCATCAATGTTATGTTATTTCTTTCATGTCTTGTGCACATGTCTTGTCTAGAATGTAATAGACTGTATTATTAAAAACTTTTTTTTAAATTCCGGGCCCTAATTATGACGAGTATTTTAAGAAATATTAGGCGTACTATGTGAAAACGTTAGATAACACTGTACAACTATTTTGAACTATTTTATGTCCTTTATATGAAACTATGTGATTCTGTGTAAACTTAAGGTTCTTGATTCATATAATATCAAAACCAAAATGGTCCATCACGTAATGTTTTTGTAGGAGACACACATCTCATATTTACACGAAGAGCAAAAATTTGAATTTTGGGGAAAATGGTGCTTGGTAAACTAAAAATAATTACAGATTCGTTATTTTCAGTCAAAAATATACAAGAAACACCTATTGTCATCTAATTGATATATTTCATGTTGTACAGTGTAATAATTCCTTATTTAATTAAATATACCAGATAATTATTATCTTGTCAATGAGTATTTGCAGGACATTTTACTTTATATAATATATTCGGCTTTAGGCCTGTAATGACAGGAGTACACAGTACCAGATATAACTTACGGTACATCAAATAAAAGGACTCATACATACTATGACTTCACTACATTTATTTCTACTTTATACACACCTGCTGTGTCTGGCTAATGCAGTACCAAAACTGAGGCATTTGGCTTTCATGTTATCACCCTTAAAACGAAAGCAGTCATGTGAGTTAACTGGTATGCACAAAATGAAATAAATATACGTTCCGGACTATTTCTCCCCTCTTAACTGCGTAAGATGACACTCACTGGGTTAAATTTCCGTCTCATTGAGTTTTTTGTAGGCTAAGAATACATACACACACCAGCTGTCATACTGGATGCAAGCACAAACGTTTTACTCTAAGTGGTTCAAAACCTTTGAATACACAAGAAAATCTATATTTTCTATTATAATAGGACGCATTCTAATTAGATTTGAGTGGTGTTATAAAACTTGAAAAAGTGTTCGAGCAAATTAAAATTTCATATGAAAGAAAGTACTTAGTTACCAATCATTATAAATAATATGTCTTAAAATTAGAAGAAAAAAAAAACATACATGTCATTAAGGAAAATACTAAACTAAACTAAACTAAACTAAAGAAACTAAACTAAACTAAACTAAACTAAAGGAAAATACTAGGATAATTCTTAACTATGTTAACTGAGCAAGTGATGATATTCTCCATGAAGTGAAAGAGCAATAAGCCTCTCATCCCGGCGAACCAGTTTTGACTCTCAATCACTTCAGGGGAAGTACCGTTGCAGATGGAAAGATTGGATCATGTGGTCAGCATACCGAATCCCACGGTCGATAATGATGCTTTTAGAGGCTACTTCTTAATCAAGTTGCTCCTCGGATGAACTCGCGACTCTGAGAGCACTCCATTCCAGACAACCCTACCTCAGAAAAATCTGAAAAAATACCGATGATGAAACCCAGACCTACGGTTCCGCAATCAGCAATACTAACAATTAGACTGCTGCAGGGGTTCTCAATCTATTTTCAATCACTGTACTTTTTTACCAACACTATTTATGCATACCCCTTAAATAGAAAACTCTGTTATTTTCAGAAAATGTTCCCGCGGGTTGAGAACCTCTGGACTATGGAATACAAAATACGAGGGTCATTTCAATCGTTCTGCACACAATGGAAGAAAATAATTTATTTTGCAAAATACCTTTACAGGCCTTCAATATAATCTTCATTCTTGCTTATGACAGCTTCCCAACGTTTTGGCAAATTTTGTTCTCCGGATAGGGCACCTTCATTGTTGAGCTGTCTGATTACTCGGGTCACCTCACTGTAAGCTTCATCAATTGTATCAAAACGTTTTCCCACGGAGTCTGGTGGGCTCAAATCAGAACTGTATGGTGGGTGGGGAAGTTTTTCCCATCCATAGACTTGGAAAACGTTTTGTTACAATTGATGAAGCTTCCAGTGAGGTGACCTGAGTAATAAGACAGTTCAACAATGAAGGTGCCCTATGCGGAATACAAAATTTGCCAAAACGTTGGGAAGCTGTCATAGGTAAGAATGAAGATTATATTGAAGGCCTGTAAAGGTATTTTGTAAAATAAATTATTTTCTTCAATTTTATCTTACAGTGTGCAGAACTTTTAAAATTACCCTCGTAATAATAATAATAATAATAATAATAATAATAATAATAATAATAATAATAATAATAATAATAATACGTGTGTTGCAGTTATTATTATTAGGTACTCTATTTAAATTAGCATTCATAAGTTGATTCTTTTGAAATGCAACCTGAAATGGAATCCTTTGTAAAAGAGTTTTTCATGTTCTTTTTAATAAGATAAATAAGTTTGCATTACACCAGCTATACATAAATACATATAGCTGCCGATAGTCGCTTTACAATTCCCTGGAAACAGGAATAAATGTAATTTGTGTGATTTGCAAACATTCATTACCAGGATTGTATGTATTTCGAGCTATGTGTAGCTGCGGAATGCTCTGTTGAATGCTTGAATCCCTCTGGACCCTCTCCCACGCATGTAAGATATTTTTTATGTTCTGTGATCAGTATAATTGATTGAGTACATTGTAGTCTGGATTGCATTGTTCCCATAGCTACACAATAGACGTTACACACGAGCCCTAGCAATTTTTATACAATCATATACTTATATAAAAATGTAATGGTTCATCTCTGTACGTTCCAATTTGTCGCAAATACTACCAACTGATAGAGCTGAAATTAATCTTGTACATAGTTTTTATACCCGTAGAGTTCATAAGACTACATTCGTTCACTCACCTCCGCTATTTCACTTAATATCATAATCATTAACGTTCAAAATCAGTTAATCACAAGCCATGACCCGCACAATAAACAGATGCAATTTAATATTTCATGACCTACTGGTAAAACCAAAGATCCTATTTTTTTTCTCTCGAGGTCCTTTTCCATAAAAGCTTAGTTTGTATTGGAAAGGTTGAGTCAGACTGAAAAATTCAATGCCATAGCTGGGATTTGAACCAGGATCTTCGACTTTCTGTTCCGCTACTCTACCATTGAACTACCATGGCAAATTGCCGGTACAACATTAAATTCTCCAACTGACTCACTCCAACCTCAAGCTACACATGGCCAGTGAAATAATTGTCATTCCTTAGTTTGTATTGTTGTGTGAAAGCTTTATTATCAGGAAAGAAAGAGTATCATAAAACAATATTATTGGAGATTTTTCAGCTTTTATTACAAATATTTTGAAGAAGAAACCATGCGATAAATTCGTGATTATATATATTGATTATTTTTACCCCACCCTCCATCCCTGGTTTACCTGAGTCATAGGCTATATATCCAGTCCAAAAATCGATTTCGCATTTGTACTAAGATCGTTGCGTCGCCTTCTCTTGTTCATAGAACACAGGAAAAATGTTTGTTGAATTGACTTTGGCATTTTATTCAGTTAATTTCACTCTTGTTCATCTGTCTGTTGTCGCCGGGGGAGTGTCTCCGATCTGGTATTCATCTTATAGAGTGTGGGAAACCCCGCGAAAACCTCACTCAGATCGGTTGCTGCGAGGTTATCCCGCAACTTCCGAGGCAAGTCTTGGGCAATCTGCCATATCCGTCTTGCTCGGTAGGGTCCTAGGCCCTAGGGGATCTGAACATTCCCCCAAGGCGGATATACTGTAGCAGTAGGCACAATTAAGCTACTTTTATGATGAAGATTACAGTTATGTGAGCTTTTCAAACTCCAAGCTTGTTAGCTATACTGTGATACAGTGCCCCAGTGACTAGTTAATGTAAAGAAATTGGAAATTATTGCTGATTTGGAGCAAGAGCCTTATGCCGGTTGTCGACCAAGAGCTAAGCTAAGTTAGTTTAGCTTAGCTCACATACAGTGCGGGATTTCACATGTAGTTGTGCCGAAAAAACTACATTTGAAATCCTGCACAACTATATATGAAAACCTTCACTGTATGTGAGCTAAGCTAAGCTAAGTTAGCTTAGGTCGACAACCGGCATTATATTCCTGAAAGTGTTGCGCTATAGAGATGGTACAATGGCAATAAATGATTGGTTGAAGTTAAGTTTAGGCTAAACCTTTCATTATATTCGTAAGTTTCTTTCGTCAAACTATGATGTCCTCTGGCTCTGAATATCCTTAGATATTCTTTACCACTTCAGTTTTAATATATTTAAAGAAATATACACTTTATAGAATCGTACACTTAAAGTATAAATTCCCACTTTTTTTTTCAGTCTCTCTAGAATGTTTGGCAATGTTTCTTCCAACATTTAAGTCTAATTTCTGTTGCCAGGCTTAGTCGGACTGATTTTCAAGCAAAGGCAACATTGCTCTCTCTTTTGATCAAATATTTTTGATAATAGCATAACACAAAAGGTGAAATATTCAAATAATACTGAAAAAATAAACAAATAGGCCTAAACTGATTCATACTCTGAAACAACGTCAAACACCTATAAACAACCTAAAAACTTCCTCTTGATGTTTCTCGGGCAAGGCTAAAAACTGTGCAAAATACTTTTTACCCGTACGAAAGACGGGTAATCAGCTAGGATCACGTAAGTTTAGCATTTGTATACAACCTACATTTATCTTTTAACATTTTAAATTTATTTACCCGTTGTGAACAACCACACGTAATACAAGAAATTACAAGTTTTGTGATATTAAAATTTTACAGGAAAATGAAAACAGATGTGAACAAAACCTTGCAGGGACAAAGTTATGCAACAATAGACTAGCTAACATTAGTTATGTATGTAGTTTGTCTCTTGTTCCATAACTCTTTCCTGGATAGATGGCAATGCTTCGTGCAACTTAAGTAGCTTGCAATGTATAAAAAAATTAACTAAACTTTCAGTACCATTTTGTCAGGGCATGACAAACAATAACTTGTATGCAATTGTAACCTTAGGTAAACATAACCTTGATAAGAATTCTCTGATTTAATTGATTTTCTTGCTGCATGTAATGGACAGTTTTCTAGCAGCTGGACTAAGACTATTCATTTTAATACAATTAATTATCACATTTCATATGTTAAAGAAATTAAAATTTTACAAGACATGACTATCATTTGCAACCTGATTTTTTATAAATACAAATACAGTGTTAAAAATTTAAGCCTTTGCCTCTATTGATTAGGGAATAGTGGAGTAGAATTTATGTCAGAATAAGAGGTAATTGGAATTCGAATTTAAAGCAGATGGTGAATTTCTGAGCTGCCTTGTGTTGATTAGAAAATTCAAGGATGCCTATTTGATAGAAGGCTCAGATGTTCATAACTTTCTTTCCTAAACAAGATTTTTGAATGAGGTATACTTTGATTTGTTAAGTGACTGCTGTACTAACACAATTATATCGACACTCTCTGCAATATGTCAGTTTCACTTGGTGGGCGTGGGAAGAATATGTTAATGTACTAAAATATCTAATTTGTTCCTATATAAACTGTACAGAATGTTTAAAAATTCAATACCCAAACTGCTAGGGATGATAAAGGAAACCAAAACAAACGTATTTGGTTCTCGATCGGAAGCTCATGTTGAGTACAAAACATGTAGGCCTACAGTTAGTACGAGATGTGAACAAGTTATTGGGTGTGACTGAGAAAACAATGTGACAGTGTGTGATTACTTATTGTGAAAAGCAGTGTTCAATTACAATAAATGTTCGAAGTAGCTTCCTCTTCTATCATCCCTAACAGTTGGGCATTGAAGTTTGGAATACTCTTTATATAAATGGATGCAGAAAATTCAGCTTAATATTTTAAGATTTAAAAATGCACGTACTATTGCTGATGTTAGCAGCTTTACTTTGTTAAATTAATATTCGCTTCAATGTATTATTTCGTTGTATGAACTGATTTAGAGTCTGACCTCCTAACACAAACTTTCGCCAAACTATCGCAAAGAGTAAGATAAATTTTGATTTGTAAGCACAAACTATATTGTTTAAAAATTCTTCATAACCAGGGCCCGGATTATAATGACATGTCATCTTTTTATTGATGCTGCATAGAAATTGCCAACTTGTAGATAAATCCTAATCATGGCCTCTAGATTATTGAAATACTTTTTTATTAGGTCATTTTTTGTCATATCCAATTTTATATTTTTAGGGCATTTATTTAAATTTTAGGCAATTGCTTAGTCATTTTCGTGTCATTTGCTTCTGTACTTAGTCATTTTCATGTATTTACATTGAGCGTATTAACTTTTTTCGTCGCTAGCGGGGCTGGCTGTCTTTGAAGTGTTGTTTGTTTAATGCAAGAAGGAAAAAATCGGCGTTAAGTTTGTCATGTCTCAGTCGGAAATGAGAATCACGCCAAAATTTTGTATTATATTATTATTGTTATTAGATTGACTTGGCACCAGTGTCTGCCACCTGCTTGGATTTGAGAGTGCAAACAACTGTTTACTCTCAATTAAACAACAGTATAATCCAGCAGACCACAAAAGGAAATGCCGAATTTTGACTCGCCAGTGCCTCAGTGCCAGTATAAATTTGCGTGAGAAAAGAACATTCATAATATTACAGTTATTTACAGCTTTTACAATTATGCACAAATTAGTCCATAACTTTGTGTGTACAATAATAATTTTTTATAAATAAAATATCAGTTTTAGGTCATTTTTTATAATTATTAAGTCATTTTCTTCAAAATTCAGGGTCATTTTATAGGTAATTTTTCAAACAATTTTAGGTCATCAGAATCCGGGCCCTGGTCATAACAATCATAATATCTCTGTAGGGTGTACTGTAGGTATACTTCTAACCTATAAGGCAATGAGTTGGACATAAAAATAATTTTGTTCTGTCCTCTTGTTTCATTAGCTGAAATTAATATGTTATTCGTTTCTGTTTACAATATTTTATTCGTTCAGGAATCTTAACCTTTCTAAGTGTAAGGTACCCATAGGTCTAAAAGGGTTGGTATATTATTATATGCCACGTAAAATTTGTTTTCCATATATGAAATATATATATTTAAAAAAAAAATCAGTTTTTGTGGGTAGTTATCTTGGCAATCAGAAACTACGATGTGATATTACTGAAACATTAATATATGAGTAAGCTTAAAGTTTGCTAACAATCAATCAATTTTACACTTTTCAGCGGGAAAGCAATATTTCGCCCTTGGTATTGAGAACACCGAAGTTTGATATCAGGGGAATTATAGAAAACGCAAGATGCATAAATAATAATGTTATAATGTCATCACTTCGGAATTTCGGTGCATACTTTGCCTGACAATTAGGACTAAGGCTGAATTCTAGTGTAGACATTACCATTTGTTATGGAAATTGAGTCATGTGTGGCCACTCAAGCGCGTAGATGAACAACCCTGACATAACTGCCCACATGTCAGCTTGCCAAGACTTAATGTATGTAAATGATTTGAATTGGTTAGTTCCATTTCATTTAGCCTGTTCACTAAGGATGACTTAGTTTGGTTTCCTCTATTGTTTAGTGAAACTTGAACAATATCAACTCTTTTCCACTGCAATGAACAAGAGAAATGATGAAGAAAGCACAATGCATTCATATATTTTCACAATTGAAATTAGTGGCTTTCATTGGCATAGACAGGACGGTATCTCCACAGTAAGACCTGGGCTTATTCCAATGGGCATCCAGATTATGTTTGATGGCCTGTAAAGTTGGCCCTACTCCTTTTCTATGATATAGCATAAGACTACTACAATTTTGCAGGGAAGAAATTAACGTAACATAAGCCATAGACGTCGCTGAACAGCGTTCAAATTTCAATTATTTTTCAAGCATAGATTATTTGTTTTCTGAATGAAGTAATTTCCACGCTGAGCTAGGTGGCCGCCATGGTAGTGTCTAAGACTTTCATTCGGGAGATTCTGGGTTTAATTCCAGGTAATAGAAAGATGATTAGGCGTATTTACACTTGACTGCAGTCCAGTACAATATTGCCAAATTCGTACCATACCACGTTTACTTCACTTGAGACTTTGAATGACAGCGGCAACATTGTCGGTGTCGTTGGTCGGTACAGATTTTCGGATTACCGAACAGTGCTATTATATTCTTTGTAGAAAAACGATGGTTTGGGACGAGGTCTTCTTAAAATGGTACGAACAAAATGCGGTGTTTGGGTACGTTTGATTTCGTGGCACGTAAAGTAATAAAAAGGAATCTTCTTAAAAACTACAGTCCTGGAAATTGTAGGCCCTATGACGTTTATTGATTTACACATCGTAGCACGAGTATTGGATTGTGTCCATTAAGTTGAGGTTTGAGAAAAGACAGAAACGAGCTAAGAAAGAATATTGAGAAGACTCAAATTAACATGACTTTATTGTTATTTCGGTATTTAAAACTGGAATATTTGTTTCGCAATATATGCATTTGATGCAAACTTAAATTAAGATTTCCAAATGTACTTTATCTAGTATTTCGTAAAAAGTAGATTAGTATGTTCCAATAATTATTCAATTAATTTGTGATTTTAAACCATCAGCCACATGAGTGTTTAAATTATTATTTAAATATTTTGTTATATTTTGGTCTGGGCTGCTGTGAGAAGAAACCTGTTAATTATAAACCAATAGATGAAGATACTATTTTCTTAAGCACCCTTCGATTCTAATTACCTGAACACTCAAACTGTTTACGGCTTTCCACAGATGTGATAACGCAAACAAGACACGGCACGGACAAAACAGATCGTTTACAGAATCTCTGTGTTGTGATGAATTACACAGTTTCAAAACAGACGCTACCTTCCTATTGTTTTCAGCGTAACCAAAGTTTGGGCTAGTATCCGTAAAGACAAAATAAACCTGCCCTTTCCTCAAGCTTCTATTTTAACAGGGGAAGAGCTAGGATGTGATAATGTGTATTAGGAAACCCTCAAGATTCATGAATATCACTTGCTTAATTCACGGATGATGATTTTACGGTTCGTGTTTGTAACTATCACTATTAACTGCGGCTTAGTGCTTTAGCTATTGGAAGGCATGAGTAAGTGAATGAATGAGTGGGTGGGTGGGGCGTGACTTCCATTATGACTGTATGAATTACATCTCCGGTCTTAGTCAGGCAAGATGTAGACGAGAACTGTGTATTCCTTCCTTTTCTACTTCTCTTTTATGTTATTTTTCCTGTTAAATTCAAATGGAACACGCAAGGGAGATTCTGAGATTGTCGTCATTGGTGGAGAACAAAATTGATGCGTTTATGTAGTCTACTCTACTGTCCTGAAAACAGGGTAGGTATTTGTTAATAATTCTGAGATATCATTGCCGTTTTATTGAAGGGCTGAAAAGGAGTTACTGCAGATGAATGTTCCCATAATAGAGTTTGTAAGATACTGGTTCCTGCCATAGCCTAGAGTTTGTATGCTACTGTGCTCTCAACGTTATTTCACTGTTACCTCATCGGATCTATTCATTCCAAAAATAGAAATGAGCTGGACGGTTTCATGAATAGACCTGGGATTTTAGGCTCTAAAAAAATAGTTTTAGGCACCTAAAATAGGCTTTTAAAACAAGTAAATAGGCTTTTAAGAGAGAAAATAGGCACTTAAAATATACTTTAAAACTATGTAAATAGATAGAAAATAGACTTTAAAATATTACAATATACACTTAAACTGTAACATTGTCTTTTTTTACTGCAAGAAACTGAATTAACTGCAAAATTAGGCATCACGAACTATATTCACTTAAACAGATGTTCTTTCACTGGTGACTTGACACAGTAATGCTCCCCCTCCCCCGTCAGTCAGCATTCCTTTAGCGGTTTGAACTAATCAAGTTTCTGTGAAAACCCCACCTCTGCTGTTCTGCTTTTCATTGACGGATGCCCGTTATAAGATTGTAAAAATTACAGAAGTTGAATTTTATTTTAAATGTACAAAATAGGCATTTTAGGCACTAAAATAGTAAAATAAGATCTAAAGGTCCAAATAGGCATTTTAGGGCACTATAAAACTTTATAAATGTAAGTGATTTATCATGAAACATCCACATATTTACAAATTTTCATGTTATTTCATAAGGAACAAAATAGGCATTTGCCTTAAAATCCCAGGTCTAGTCATGAATCATGAATGTGGATATATAAGCCTATAGATAGATAATCGCGCAAATCTTAAAATATGTTGTCGAAAGAATGAGAATGTGACGATAAGGTATTTTTACACATACTATTCGTATATTCCACGTTTAATCGCTCTGGAAGTGAATATTGGGAAGTTTTTAATGAAGGCGAGACCGTTCAGGTATGAGAAAGCGGCCAATTGGGGAGCGGGTGTGGAGGGTTAGGAATAGACTTAGTTTGTTTGTGTTATTTTGTATTTTTTGTTCTATATTTTGTTGTTGTTGTGTTTTGAATAAACATCTACGGTCTATGTGGACTCGTGCGATTGTTTGCATTTGATTTTTGTAAAAAGCAAAGTAATGTGCACTTAATGTGCACTTAACTAAATTATAATGAACATTATTCTTGAAATGTATTCTGTGTTTGGCTATACAATTAAATATTATGTACTTTCTGAGACTTTTATTATAGGTTAAAATATTTTTTCTTCATTATTTAGCCTACATACTAAGTGCACTTAGCAATTAGTGGTTTCCGCTATTTGAACCAATCATTGCAAAAAAATGGAATTTTATTTAATGTAAGCATTTCGGTAGGCCTATATTACTTATATTAATGTATAAACACAAGATAGGAAAAGGTGGCGAACGTTACTATTATCACAGATTCTTTCAAATCTTTTACTCTCTGCTTGTTAAGTCCACTTATTTTCTGGGGCTAGAGATTTAGGTTTGAATTTCTTTAATGCTGACCTCATTATACGCTATGTGTGTTAATTTGAAATGAGTGAATACATCATGTGATTGATCTGGAATTTCGGCGTGTAAACGTTTTTAGTGAGTCCTTCTGATTTGTTTAACATTATGCCTATGCATGGTAGATCTATAACAAATTTATCAGTTTAGGGAATTGTCAGTAGTTCGGTACTGAAATTAGCAATTATGTGCTGACAAATTAGTTTCTTCTTCCAGCTGAATGTTTGTGTCAGCGGGTTTCATTCGTATCAAACAACTCAACAGAAGTTCTGGCATATATCAAGTTTACACTCGACGACAGCCCCATTGTTTCTCAAGCTTTCATTCCCTCCTGCAACAAACACACAGGTCGTACTGTCTTCAGTTAGGTATTTTTTGTTGTGACAGTTCTCCCACTTTTGTTCTCATCTGTTGAAAGCTCCATTACCTAACTCAATTTGTCCTGTCTTTATTTGTAGGTTACACAGAACGGCAATCAGAGGGAATGGCGAATACGTGTTTACATTTAGAAGTATTTTAACCTCTGACAGTGACAGTTTTCAAAATTTCATAGCAGTCTAATAGCAATATGTGTGTATTATATTATATGAAGAATAGTCCACTGTAATTATACCAAAGAAAACTTACTCTTGAGTTATTTTATTAAATGTATAATCTACCGTCTGACTGCTGCATTTTCTATCTCGATTTCGTCTTCAATAGTAACCGGAAGGAACGGAAATTCGTATAAATAACACGGATTCCACATCGTTTGAGGCATCTCTTTTTCCCCAAGGCGCTACATTCATGACAGGGACATGATCGACCCCTACTTCTGCGTCATCTTCCTCGATATTTCGGTTTCATTGATAGATGGCTGGATTTCACGACCCATCTCGACTCCCACAGTATGTTGATTTTTTAAAAATCCGAAAAGATAACAAAAAATGGAATTCAAGCCTTCAAATTAGTGGCCAATTAAGCTGGCCCTTTTATTCTTTCTGTTCTTTATTTGCCTTGCTCTCTCTGCAGAAGTCCGTACTTGTAATCCCTATTACATTTTCACACATCTCCTTTCCTAACTCTCGTTCTCTCTTCTCTCTCTCCCTTCTCCCCCCTTCTCCCCCTTCTCTCTCTCTCCCTTCTCCCCCACTTCTCTCTCTGCCCCCCCAAGTCAATGTAAAATAACTGTCTTTTAAGCAGCAATACTAGCATTTATGATAATCTTGTCCTATGACGGACGGATATGCGATACACCTATATAACCTTTTAACAATAGTAACCAAGAATTCTTGGCATGGACGTCGGATTGGGGGCAAGGGGTGACACATGCCCCCCTCTGGAATGCCTTATGGTCTCATTAATTTGTTGGTAGTTCTACTCTTTGCCTCTGTCAACCTGCAGTTGTTGCGGGGAGGATAAAAAATATGAATATTTTATTTCGAGTTTAATAAATGTACAATTATAGCTGCACCATTGTATTTAAAATTATATTTCACCAAGGCCGTTAATTTATGAACGATTAAGCCTCCTCGAATTCAGATGGCGTTCGAAACTGGGGATTGGGAAACTATGAGAATATTAATGTATTTAGTTATTTGAAATTGATTTTAATCCTAAAAGGGAGAGGTAAAACTACAAAAAAGAAAGAAGAAAGAAAGAAATTGATTTTAAATTGATGATAAAATACTGACGTCCACCGCTGTGGCTCAGGGGATGCGTTCAATCCTCTCACGCAGCGGGCCCGGGTTCGATTCCTGGTCGGGACAAGTTACCTAGGTGGGGTTTTTTCTGGGGTTTTCCTCACCTTTGAGACAAATGTCGGGTAACTTTAGGCCCTTGTGGTCCCCAGATATCATCTGGCCGTCATTATCGTCTTCATCCCATCCTCGCCTTGTTTGGAGTGAGTGTGCGTGTGAATGGTGTGTCTCGTCCTAAGTGTTCGTGTTGTCTCGGAGGTGGCCCCGGCATTGGGCTGATCACTCATCCGGGGAGGCCCTCCATGTCCTTGTCTGGTCAAAAAAGTATGTATGTGATCCAAAGATAATCCCTCTCCCGACAGGTCGCGGCCCTGTAAGGCCCGGGCGGCTTGGGTCGCTTAAATCCTAAAAGGGAGAGGTTAAACTACGAGAAAGAAAGAAAGATAAAATACTGACTACTGTCTCATAAACGATCACTTGAATTTGGATTTGACTCATCGAGAATTTAACTCACAGTACAATTGTATAAATTACTGTCGTAATATCACTATTATTGTTCAAAATAGTAAATTAATTCTTAATATTATAGACTACTACTGTATATAGTTTAGCCTATTAAGTAACAATCGTTGTGTTTGGAATTATGTAGAGTTTGCCCTCCCCATTAATAAATTTTCTTGGCGAAGCCCCTGGTTCTTGGTGTGCTTATACTGTATAGGACTTAGGCCTATGCGTTTACAGGTTGCATATTTTCTGCTACTGTTGGCATTATTGCTACTGCTACAATCAACACCAAGAACATGATTGTTGAACCTGTTGTTGTTAATATTACTGTTTGTTTTATATTACATTTTTTATTTATTTTCAAAACCTTTAACTATAGGCCTACGGACTGTTGGCAATACGGGAAGTTATTTCAGCAGATCATAGTTTGCTTTTTCAGCCTGTGTTAAATTTTGACATAGCTGAAGAATTTTCGGTCATTTATTTATTGCAGTTGTATGAACAGTCCTTAACACATCCATTTGAAATGCATAACTTACTAATCATAGAAATACCAAGGGCATACCTCAGAGGTCCAGAACGTTTAATTTTGTTAACTTGTAACACATCTGAAAAAATCATGATTATCAATAATATTCAGCTCACGAAATACAGAGGCAACTTTAGGGTATTTTCAGTAAACCAATAAAAAAATGAATACATTCGTTATGGGCCTACTAATTTAATGGGACCTTATTTGTTATGCTTTATTGCATTTTTATTGTGTTTTCGATTGCTGTGAACCTTTTTTTTTTATCAAAAATGTTATTTCTAGCTTTTACATATTTTTGTTACTATTAATAATCTGAGAGTATTCGAAAACAGGGTGCTTAGGAAAATATTTGGGCCTAAGAGAGATGAAAATGGGGACTGGAGAAAACTGCATAACGACGAGTTTCATGGCCAGTACTCTTCACCGGATGTAGTAAGGGTAGTTAAAGCACGGAGGATGAATTGAGCTGGACATGTTGCGCGTATGGGGGAGGAAAGACGTATCTCAAAAGTATTGACTGCTGGGAGACCCGAAGGGAGAGGTGTCGTGCACATTGGCACACGTGCACATCGGCACAGTCGCATTTTCGTGCACATCGGCATATTATTTTTATGTTGCAATATCATCGTGCTCATCGCCACACACCACGTTGGGGGCAGGGGTGGACATAGAGACTCAAACCTACAACCTCCTTCACCACGGCTCCAAGGCAGCACCCCTTAGCTACCGCGGCTAAGGAAACCGACCGTTGATATCGTAGATAGGTTGTCAGGTTAGGTTAGGTTAGGTTAGGTTAGGTTAGGTTAGGTTAGGTTAGGTTAGGTTAGGTTAGGTTAGGTTAGGTTAGGTTAGCTTGGGTTGGGTTGGGTTGGGTTAGGTTAATTTAATTCAAAGTAGCATTCAATCGTAGGCAGATCCTTTATGAATGATTTCTAAACAATACAATTATAATATTAATGCACACAATATGTATCTATAAATATAAAAGGAAGTGTTTGTCTTTCTGTCTATCTAGCAGTTACTGTGAACTCCATTGCATTCAATACGATAATGTAATTCCAACTTGGTCTCTATGTCCACCCCTACGAAGGGTGTGTGGCGATGAGCACGAAGATATTACAAGATAAAAATAATATGCCGATGTGCACGTGTGCCAATGTGCACGCAACCAAGGGAGAAGACCACCTGGAAAGACGTAGGTGGAAGACAATATTAGGATGGATTTAAAGGAAGTAGGATTTGCGAGGAATGATTGGTTGGAGTTAGCACAGAATAGGGTTCATTGACGGGCTCAGGAAGCGCGGCAATGAACCTTCGGTTTCCATAAAATAGATATTATTCCTTTAGCTTGCTGAGGAATTGTCTGTTGCCATTCAGTAAGTAAGTATAGAAATTGTCCATTTATGGCAGCGAGGGCGATGTTTCATATAAATTACTAAATTAATCATCCGCATAAGTCCTTTCCATAACAATGTTATGTGATCAACTTGATTATTTATTCAAAATCATTTTGTACTTAAAGAAATTGGTAATCTTATTTACTTTGTAAGTTTGGTGTATAATGTAGAAAATATATGTTGTAATTTAAATAATCTTTGTTTATCAATGGACGATTGTTATTAATAACTCAGAATGGTAAAATTCATTTAAAAATCGTATCATGTTAGTTTAAAATACAGATTTAACATTATCCATTCTTCTTGTAAGGCGTGCTGTAGAATGCCAATGTGTTCTGGCAGAAATTCTACATAACATACAAATTAACTTATGCGTATGCGAAGATCCAGATAGAATCTCATATAAAACATAGAGTCTGCTTACAATATCCTGTTACAATTAGTTCGTCCTAACTTTGAAATTGTGGATGAACTTTTTTTTAATCAAAAGGATGAAATAACTTGAAACCCGTCTTTGATATCAAAATTCCATCTTTTTTTCTTTCACGTATCTCTTAGCATATTCAACTTATCCCCATTCCTCTTGTTGTGTGTTGCGTTAGTTGCTGTGTGGCAAAGCGATGAAAGTTGACAGTCGAGAGCTCAAGAAAGCGAAATAAGCGTCGCCATGTTTCACACAATGCGAAACTTTAATAAACTCGTAAAGAAAGTCCTTGTGAACCAGATATGTCACAGCAGGTGTTAACTTTTAAAGAAGTCAGCCAATGGGATATTATACGATTTTCTAGGGCTGTCCGTTGCCTTTGAGGAAGTGAGATTTCGTTCCTTGAGAGAACGGGATATTTCATGCAATGGAGATTCTCTGCATAAATTCGTTTACTTCGGAAATTCTTTTTAAACACAGATGGAAGCGGAAAGCTTAGATTTTATACGTGACAGTGTCGTATAATATTGTGAAGTAACTAATAATACATTTTGGACAATCCTTTCCTCTATAGAAAACACATGCTGGGAAAGATTCTACAACTTTTGCATTGGATAGAGCCTGGATGTGTATATTCTGAACAAAACGAAAGTTTTGAAAGATTATTGACTCTGAATCTAATACAGAAGAGAATAATACAAGTTTACTTAAAAACCCCATAGAGTATCAAACAATTGTTATTACCTGAATTTAATGTTATGACAATAGAACATATTTATAAGATCACACTTCTAAAATACTTTCACAAATACCGAAACCAACACTTATTTGATACACATAGTTACAATACAAGAAGAAAGAGAACCTTCCTTTTGTTGTAATCGAAATAGTTCACCTTTTCTGGCTCTAAACATAGAAATTATTATGGTCCAAGGCTCTAAAATTCCATAATTAGGTTTCATCCAGACGTAGTAAATATGAACAGAAAAAAATTCAAAGAAGAAATCTAAAGAAATCTAAATCTATAAGAAATCTTAATTCATAGGTTATAATTTATTTCACTCTGTAGTTTGTAGATATTTAAGAAACTGTTCGTTTAGTTACAAAATGAATTCAATATTGTTTTTCCTACTTTGCATTTTTTCTTATTTTTTCTAGGTTAGGATTTTAAGTTAGAATTATATTTTGTTTTATGCATTTGTATTTAATTGTGTGTCGTGTAATATAGGCCTAAATAAATGAACTGATCCCGAAAATGAGCACTTACTCATACGGTTAATCATCTGATGTGTCTTTCTTGTTTTTCATACAATAAATAAAATAAATAAAAATAAATAATACCTTGCGAGTCTGCAAAATTTAGTTTTCCGAACGATAGGTGTGTAATTCAAAATGTTGTAAGTTTACAAAAGTGGATGTTTGTGAATTATATTGCATTTTATTAATATTGTTGTAACACATATAATTACATTTAAAAAGATACATAAATATAATTTAGCTGGTTAGTATATAATTAATTATATTAGTATAAGTTTACATTGTAAACCACTCGAAAGAATAACATGTCTACCATAGTGGTAAATCTTTGAAAAAAAATATTTTAGTGATTGAGAATGCAGGAGTTTAAGATTACAATTACATCATTCATAGTCTGTGATTACAAAGCATTTGTATCGGCAATCACTTCTCTGGTTAATTTCTGAACGTTAGAACTGTTATTGATATGTCCTCCACGCATTTTTTGCATTTGCGTATCATCAATCGACTACTAAATACTCAAATCACTTATATGGCATATTGGTATATTGATCTTGTTTCTCCACTTTACCTCCATTATTCTTTTCCACTTCTATTTGGCGTGTACGACTGATTCATAAACGGTTACGACCAAATATTAAGACTTGCTAGAACATGCTAGAACAGTTATCTTCAACATTAGACTTATGGGCATTGTACTCATACCATACAAAGTACATCGGTTCACTTAGCTCTGAGAAATGTTGCCGCAGTAGATGTGGGGCATTGTGTATCAGAGCTAAGTGAGCGAGGGGAGTTTAATTTCTTGATTGGGCTCATTTGGTCGGGGCACGGATGGTTGACGGCTACACGCGGGCAATCAGATGTTGTGTGTGACCCCCCACAATGCCATGTTGCAGGGTTGTTTCACGTGGTGATAGTTAAGAGACAAAGATCTTCTGGTTCCATAGTACGATAACAAGAATATATACGAAACGTTTTCGTTGTTATACATTTTCATAATATCAATCACTGTATGTAAGAATTCTATAAAGTGGATACCTATTCGTCTCTAACTTAGGTGAAAGACAAACTACTGTATCTGAGTTATGCAAGTGTGATTTTATCCAAAACAGGTTAGACAATCAATCCAAATCACATTGTTTCAAATTGAAAATATAATTATTAATCGACCTAATAAATGAGTGCATAACTTATTACAATTGGCTAACGCGTTTGTAATATTTCTGGAGTGTGATTCGATTCATTTGTAGAAATTCAGAATCAGTATATCTCTTTCCCCGATTTTATTCTTTTCATCATTTTACACCATTATTATTTTAGTTGAATTTCGTCATTTATAAGATTTGATGAATCATAAGAATGGAGTAAACTGGTACCACGTAACAATAAATGCCTTGACAGCAATGGCGATTACGTTGAGAAATAGTGTAAGATATACTCTATCTTTGTAAATAAAGTTTTATGTTGACATCTTTCGTTATTATTTAATTATGCCAAATTGTTCTTTATTTCTGGACGACCCTCCTATTTAGTTTAGTTTTAAGCATAATACAGTATACTTTATTTCGTTTGGTTCTAGTCACAGTACAATGGGAGCTGACCTATCGCCACATAAACATAAACATTTACCTAATTCCAATGTTAAATTTTTCTACAAACAAATAATCAATCAAAGCAGATAAATATATTATTTAAAGTAAAAGTATAAAATTAGGTG
This sequence comes from Ectobius pallidus, assembly GCA_964059195.1. NCBI lineage: Eukaryota > Metazoa > Arthropoda > Insecta > Blattodea > Ectobiidae > Ectobius > Ectobius pallidus. Next base: position 80,767,094 of record CAXKWD010000006.1, read on the forward strand.
AAATAACATTAACTGTTAGCATTAAAACTTAAATTAATCCGAATGAAAAAAGAACTGTCCGGAGGTCAAGATTCATTTATCTAAAATTAATAATAATAATAATAATAATAATAATAATAATAATAGTTGCTGTAATAAATGACAATGACAATAATAATATGCATTAAAGTCTAACAATTATATAAGAAAAGAAAATTAACTATACGCTAATGCTTGCATAAGGATATCTATAAAAAAATCTGATGTGAAAGTCACATAACTTCCTCTGCCCAAATAAAAGTTAGCAGTATTCACATATCCTTGTACAGAATCGCAAGACACAATTTTACGCTAATTATCCTATAAATACCTCTTCTTTCAATGATGCGACTAAAAGCGCAGTCTATATAACAAACTTAAAAAAAAAAAAAAAAAAAAAAAAAAAAGACTGCTGACGTTTATTGAACTTTCTGCCGTAAAATATAATTTCCGGAATTTATCGAATATTTCCCTCAGATACATCTTTACTCTATGCATGGCCAACAATACATCTTTCTCACTTCACATTCTTATATAAAATAAGAGGCCGTGAAAGAGCGCGAATTCAGTTGTTCATCACGTAAGACAAACTTTCTACAAACAGTGGGTGAACAGTGGGTGGCTTGTAACTACCCTCAGAGAATTTTCTCGAAAAAATGTTTCAAATAAAAGTTTTAGCTCTTAGTATAAGCAACATATGTGCAAAATTTAAAGAAAATCGTTAGAGCCGTTTTCGAGAAAATCGCGAAAAACGAAAATTTCTTCATGTAAAGTCCCCTTAAAAATAAGAGAAAATAGTCGCCAATCTTATCCTCACATCTTCAGAAGGTACCTGACCCAAATACGAAATTTTGTTTTCATACGATTTTCCGTTTTGGAGCTAGCTTGTTCACAGATATTTTCCACACAGACACACAGACACACAGACACACAGACACACAGACATGTTTCCAAAAATAGTATTTTTGGATTCAGGGGGCCTTGAAACGTGTATATATGCTAAAAACTCAACTTCGAATTTTGGGGTCGAAAACAATACTTCCTCTACCTATAGTACCTATGGTACGGGCAGAGGAAGTAAAAAAGATAGGAGAATGAAATTGTATAGATATAAAAAGTGATAAGTGATGTGAATCAGATTCAACATCTACTCATAGTAACGATGTATATGTACATAGAGGCAGGGTTGTATTTTGTCTCCTTTATTATTTAATATGTTTATAGACGATATTGTTGATGTAATGGGACAGATACATATGGAAGCACCTGAGGTGGGGAATGTACATGTTCCTGTGCTTTTATACGCAGATGACATGGTGTTATGCTCAACGACGATTCACGGACTACAACTGGGACTAGACAGGCTTCAAACTTACTGCGAGGAATGGTCACTTACTGTTAATACAAAAAAGACTAAGACTATGACCTTTAAGAACGGATCAGTTTATAGCAGGGAAGAGACATGGACGTATGCGGGACAATCTTTGGATAACGTGAAGAACTTCGTGTATTTAGGATTGACGCTTACTATGAACGGACGATGGGCAAAGCACATTGAGGTGACGAAACATAAAGCGGGACTGAAATCAGCTGAAACTCTTCGGATACGTAGTAAAATTCCAGACATGCCAATAGGTGTTATGGAAACTCTGTACGGGGCAATAGTGAGATCGACGATGACTTATGGGGCTGAGATATGGGGTTGGGAAGAAACAGGGAATCTAGATCAGGTCAGGACGCGTTTTTTGAAAGGGATTTTGGGGGTAGGGAGGGGTACTGCAAATTGTGGCATTATGAGAGAGTTTGGAGCGCATAGTGAGACTATAGAGTGTAAAATTAGGGCGGTGAAATATTGGTTACAACTTATGCTGGGGGATCAGTCTCTAATTAGAGCAATATGTTATCAAGAACAGCTAAGAATAGGAGGAAATACATGGGCTTCCAAATTAAGAAAGGGATTAGAAACAATTGGGATGGGATATGTTTGGATGGATGGGCAGGGAAATAGGAGAAGTGTGTGGAGGAAGGTTAAGAACCGTTTGAAGGATATTGATAGACAACAGACAAATGCACAATGTCAGACTATGGTTTCACTTGAATTACAATCGCAGTTAAAATTGGAGTGGGGGAAGGAACACTACATACGAAAAGGATCTAAAGTCAGTAAACTAGGCCTCGCTTGGATTAGACTCGGTGCGTGGAGAATGATTAAGGTCATAGATGAAAACGGAATGAGAGTTTGTCCATTATGTAAGGGTGAAGAATCATGGTTTCATATTTTGGCGAATTGTGAAGGTTTGGAAAATTGGAGGGGAAAATATTTACCATTATCTTTTATGGAATCAAATAGGGATCAACGGAAATGTTTGGAGTTACTGACGGGAAAAAACGTTGAGGAAGGCATTGGGAAGTTTTTAATGAAGGCGAGACAGCTCAGGTTTGAAAAAGCGACGAATTGGAGAGCGGGTGTGGAGGGTGAGGAATAGATTTAGTTTGTTTGTGTTATTTTGAATTTATATTATTTGTTCTTTTTTTTTTTTGTGTGTGTGTTTTTGCGTAAGCATGGACGGTCCATGCGGACCCATGCGACTGTTTGCATTGGAATTTGTAAAAAGTTAATGATTGTAATAAACACTTACTAATACTAATACTAATATATACATCGTTACTACGAGTAGATGTTGAATCTGATTCACATCACTTTTTATACATTTTCATTCTCCTTATCAGGGAGAAAATCAGGGAATTTGTGTAAAGATTAATTATACCCTATAACTGAAAGAAGAAATTTATTGATTAATGTAAACATTCAGTAGAAATAATATTTCAAGAATTCATTATGCCTAGTACAAAAGGCTAACCGAGATATTAAACCATAGAATTAATCAAATCAATATTGTATTTGACGTGTATCAATTCTATAAAAATTGACAATAGCGAAGCATATTTGTGATGTCTCGTTTTATCCAACTTAATCACTTCTAAGGTAGGAGAAATTATAACATGCAAAATTTACATTTTCTTGATAATATTAATATTAAATATTATATTAATATGACCTAGCCACAAATATCTATTCTCTATTACACGTATCTGCTATGTTATTACGATGACGGAATAAGATAACATTAAATTATTCTTAAGAAAAATAAGGGAATATTCTCTTGAGATTCTTCACATTTATGTTCCTTCAAACGATACAAACATTGTAACTGAAAGAAATTGATGTACTGTGAAAGAGATACATTTTCATATGAAAATTATCGAGAGAGCGAAAACAAAAACAGGAACAGCGCTTCTTGTGCGAGTGTCGGTAGATGAGATGAAAGACAGATGATGTGCTTCATGTTGTATATGCGTAGTTCACTTTTGCTCTGATCTGAAAACTCTCCTGGGGAATCAGTGAGGCACTACTCATTCATGAGTTAACATTTTCCCCAAACGTGAGTGGCTGATGTCAAATCTACACCTTCGCGGCTCGAGCCGTAGGCAGGAATATATTTTCCGGATTGGATGGTTAATTGTTAATGCATTCAACTGCGCTTTCTGTCTACTTGTGAATTTCATATCAGGCAATGCATTTCATTTATTGACGGCCTATGTCAGACGTGGTGGAAATACGATCGTGTGAAACTATCATAGCATAGCCAGGGTTTTAGGGGGAACATACATAGTTAGTCAAAATGTAATTACGAGTCTTGACTTCGCCATTCCTGGCCTATGTAGAATTCATGCCTTTTCCCATTAAAACTAGCCTATTTCTAATAAATCATGTGTTTTCCAATGGTGCTGACATCAGTGTTTGCTTTTTGGATTGTGTTTGTTTCTGAGTCTTATTTTAAATTTAATGTGTTGAATATATTAATTTAAACCTCTGTAGAGAAAATAACTGAAAATTTCATTTTAATATAGGCCTATTTCATTTTTGTTAAAGATTGCGTAATATGTAGCCTAAGTGTTGGGTTTCGCATTCAACTTCCAGTTTTTTATTTATTTTTTTATTTTTTTATCGGTATGCTATTTTGCACAACTGCTATTTACTTATCCGAAATTAAAACATTTATGGTATATTATCAATTAAAACACTTTTTTAAATAGACAGTAAATTTATAGACCACCGGCGTGGTTTTGTGTTTAGCGTCGCTGACTACGGATCCGTCGGCCCGGGTTCGATCCCCGGTACCTCCTCGGATTTTTCTGAGGTAGGGAGGTCTGGTAGGGGTGCACTCAGCCTCGTGATTCAAATTGAGGAGCTACTTGATAGAGAAGTAGCGGCTCCGGTCATGGAAACCACCATTAACGGCCGTGGGTGTCGGCATGCTGACCACATGCGCCCCAATCCTGCCATCAGCCTATAGGTAGATGACGCAGCGGTCGGGTGGTAGGCATGTCCCTTCGGGGATGTCGCGCCACGGAGAGAGAGTAAATTTATATAGGCTAAAGTCAACAGGTTGAAACATTAAAATTTTAAATTGTATTGTCTATAATTCTAAAAAAGTTCATTGTTTACATCATTGTCCAAATAATTTAAAATTAATTTGTGCATGAGCCGGTAGTGCTGAATATTAAAATGCTCATATGTCGAATCATTTTTTTACTGATGTTATAAAATGGAGAAAACGCATTTCAGCATAAGCATGCCACCTTGAGTCCGATAGAAATATATTTGATTTTTAGCCGAAATATTTTAGGTATGTAGGCTATTAAGTAATACTAGATTATAGATGAAACTCTCAGCTGAATCTTATCCTAACCCGAATGGTTATTTGAAAATTTCTTGCATGCTAAGTTACTTTTTAAAAATATTTAGAGGGGTCCTGGAGTGAGTTCAAAAGAAGGTTACTGTCAATGACATTCTCTTTGAGTATATTTTCTTTATTTTTTTATTTGTCTATCTTGAGAAAATAACAGGCACATTACCCAATTACAATGTGCTCTCAAAAAGTAATAAAAATAAAAATCCTTATACAGAGGCCTCCATTCTTTTTAACAGTTGAACTGATATTACCGTGACTGGAGGAAAATATGCTCAAATGTGCCCATAATGCTTCATGTAAAAAAAAGTACAGATGATTATCTTGTGTTACATCACTCGTAGAGTAAAATTACCTCCACAACGTCTCTGGGTTTTTACGTATATACCTTAGGAGCGAGTCTCACCGCTCGTAGAGTTCCTGGCTAGGGGAGGTAGCTGCACCCTGATTGGATCAGCTCTCCTATCCCACTCCACGTGTTGTCTGTCTCTCTCGCATCGGCATTATCCCTCCACTCAACTATTATAGTATTTTCTACGACTGGCGAGCTGCTGCATGATGTTCACTCTCTGCCCAGCGGTAGCTTACTGATCTTACGCGCACCGAATTCGCGCATCTTGGTAACGAGACGTAACGAGAAGCTCGCTGGCTGGGTTTGTCTTCAAGGCCAGAGACTTTGTGGGAATAATCCAACTCTAATACACGGCTGCTTTATTGAAATTTTGCTCCGTTATTAAAATCATCTTCCGCACTTATGGCGACGGATACAGCAGTTGAGAAGTTAATTACTTTTCGAAATATTCATGACAGATTGGAAGAAAGTCTAACAACGCTTTTGGTCGTGACTGCGTAACAAACAGATTTACCGATAAACAGACGAAATGTCGGTAAACTACTAGAGTTCCGTTATAAAAAAGAAATACTGGAACTAAGGTGTAAGAAAGCGTTACACTCGAGAGTGAAGATATTCTACGAATATTTATAGAACGAACCGTTTGACAAATATCGTTAAAGGATGTAGAACATTACATAATATGGATCTATTAAAACGGCTACCATCTTGAAATAGAACCGAAAAACATCCTTACACATAGCCTACGTCGTTTTTCGTGACTTGTTTAAAATAAGGTCGGACAACGCATTTGGATGTATTTACAGGCGTAATGCCAAAGGTCGTTTCGTTCGGTCAGTTATATTTATTGACCATTTTATGCAATAAATTGCAATAAAATTTATTGCATAGACTAATTTATTTCGTTATAAAGAGAAAAATTATTAAAGGAATCAATACATTGGGATATGTATTTAAAAGTTAGAAATTATATAACATGGAACACAATATATATTCGGGTATGAGATGTGATTTCGAATAATAGCATGGCGTGTGTGATGTGTGAGTGGAAGATATTTCCTTTGTGTAGGCATAGGTGCTTGAGCGAATTCCACCCCAACTTTCCTTCTTTCTTTGTCTGTCTGTCTGTCTGTCTGGCTGTCTGTGTCTGTTTCTATCCGTTGTCTCTCTCTTTCACTCTCTCTCCCTCTCCCTCCCTCTCCCTCCCTCTCTCTCTCCCTCTCTCTTTCTCCCCCCTCTCTCCCTCTCTCTTTCTCCCCCTCTCTCTCTCTCCTCCCCTCCCCCCCCTCTCTCTCTCTCTCTCTCTCTCTCTCTCTCTCTCTCTCTCTCTCTCTCTCTCTCTCTCGTTATGATGTGTATGAACCTCGAGTGCGCGCATTTTGTATGTCTGTGTGTGTGTGTTTGCTGGTGTATAGGCTAAATAAATAGATCGCATCCTCGCCGGTAAATAGCTCTCTGAGTTAGTCAGGCATCATTTTAATAATTTATAGTCCTGAGAAGGGTAGACTATGTAACCCCTTGCATTTTCTCGCATCCCTACAGGTAACGTAGGACTAATTTCACAAAATTAAGTTAACAGAGGCCGCTATCCCCTCGAAATTCAGAATGATTCCGAGGAAAAACAGCACAAGTATGCTTATATAACGTATTGTTTTTCTTGACTGTTTCAAGTTTCGATTCAAGTGCATACTATTTTCTATCATCGTTTTATTGTGAATTCTCTTAACCTCCAATGTTCTTGAAATCAGGGTAATAGTATTCTTTGTTGAAGTATTCTTTATGTGCACTAGCTTTCATATTTTGTAGTATGCATTTACCTTTCATATTATGTAGTATGCATTTACCTTTCATATTATGTAGTGTGCATTTACCGCTACTATGAATAGACATGCCCAAGAGATCGTGCAGGATGAATTGTTAAAATTGTTTATTTTGTAATATTAGGGCCCGTCAATATTAAAAAATATTTATTATCAATTTTCGTTTAGCTGCAAACGCGAAGAAGTTTTCTTTACTCTTCATATTAATAAATTCATTTTTTGTTAATACAAATTTTGTTTTCGAAAAAAGTTCATATTTATCTTTTTTTCTCATGTTTAATAATTATATTGTTTCTTTGGGCTTCTGCCTGAAGACCAGATCATCGTACAGATACTTATGTTGTTCTATTAGCTGCATACCGCATAGCTCTATGTTGAGTTTCACTTTAAATCATAAAATAGCACCAGAGCTAGGTTCTTCCACACAACTAGGTCTAGATGAAGATTTGAACGATTCTGTGTGTAACTCAGTTCTAGACCATCTGCATGGAAAGAATGACCCGGGTTTGATTCTTGCCCATGGAAAAATTTCATTTTAGATTTTGTTACCAACATTAATTTATATCTCGTAATTTAATACCTAGAAAAAAACTATCGACTAAAGACACTAATCGTTAGATACGATAATTCTAGACAGAGCCTCGAACTGTCTTCAAGTAAACGACAGGCTTCCAGTCACACTGGAAGAGACATATTTTAATCTATAGATAACATTTTCTCTCTATAGGTAACAATGTCTCTCAGAAAGTTTAGAAGGAAGGTAACAAATTGATACTAGCTATTTTCGCATTATTGTTTAATGTACGAATCTAGATTTTAAAATGTTATCATTGTCTACATTAATTAGTATAGACTACCTAGGTATAAATAGCGAAGAACACATTTCAAAAAGTTTCTCAGATTATTTTATGTGGTCAAGTATGTATTGTTTTAGGTAAACGAAAGATATGTACCACTCTCTTAATATAAAATCTTCAGGTTTAAATGTAATTGAGTATCTTAGACCTAATTGTTTATAGGCCTATAAGTTGTTATAGATAAGATATAATATGTCCTTATCAAAATTACATAATGTATTAACTGAATTAGTAGGTCAGCTCATCCTTTCATATTCCGAGCGAGGTGCCCGAGATGGTAGCGTCTTGGACTTGCATTTGGTAGATCCTGAATTCAACCCCGTGGCTGACCAATTTGACTTCGGTTTGTTGTTGTTGTTTTCTTTAGACTGTTTCTCCAGTCGTAAAGGCAAATGCCGAATTGGATATTTCCTTACCATGATTCATGGCAAGCTCATCATTTAAACTACTTAGAATATTATGTATATCTTCTGATTTGATTTTGATATCAAGCAGAAACAGTACCAAGTTATAGCGATACGATAAAAATGTAATAAAATGTTCATAATTCAAAATTATAATCAGATTCACTACATCGTCTACCCTCAACAGGACTGCATAGACGATCAAGACAGCCTGCGAACATACAAGCAAAAAAGTATTAATCAGAAAACATATTTTCGGCTTCTAGGTATCATTACATGTTTTTTCCAGTGTTATCTTGATTTCGATGTTTTACGATCACTTTAGGTACTGCTTCGGTACTTCATCTGTAGCGTACTACGTATAAATAGAACAAATACTAATAAAAACATGCTATGTGAAACATGACTTTTATCCAAAAAATGTTTTGGCTCTTTTAGTTAATATTCCATATAAATTAATATATTATTCATATTATGGAATTCATATAGCAAATTTGAATAAAATCGTTTTAGCCTTTTTCGAGAAAATAGGCAAAAATGACATTCTCTTCATGTAAAGTGGTTGTAAAAATGAATATCATCCCGTCACAACCCGAATAAAATATGATGTAATGCACTCACATAACTTTATTTAGCCTAATGTTGGGATACACCTTTCTCAGTTCATATTCTGATACAGAATGAGGAGCTGTATTGCTAGAAGTGCGTATTCAGTTGTTTCAACCTGATGCATAGCTCTGTTGTTCAGTATAAGCACTTAGGTCTTAGTATAGCACTTAATATACAAAATTTAAACGAAATCGTTAAAGCAGTTTTCGTTAAAATCGCACTAGACTATTCAGAGACGTGCACACACAGACTTCTGAAATCCGTATTTTTGGATTCAAGTAACCTAAAAACTTGCATTTATATTAAAAACTCGACTTCTAATTTCGGGGTCGAACACAATACTGTGGCAGAGAAGTTCCGTATTACAGTAATGTTAACAACTTGTCCCTATCAGAGTTTTGTTTTCACCTTACTTCCTGTTCCTTATTACTTTTTATTAGGGATGGGTCCTCGATACTTTCGATTCCTCGATACTCTCGATACTTGAATGGTATCGGCATCGAAAGATGCTTCAGAAAACTCGCTCGATACTTTCTCGATACTTTTGTAATTCTGCAATTAAGTGGGAATGCTAGTATTTTTTAACAAAAACTTGTAAGTGGACTGTTTAAAAAATTAATTATTTTAGTTTTAATGTAGAGTTTAAAAATAATTATACGCTACTGATATTAAATTTTGTCTCTTTAAATATGCAGACTTAATTAATTTAGTTGGTAGGCTATTACACAGTTCTCACAAATTTTAATTTTTAATGTACCTATTTATTGAAACGGGAAATGTTGAAGGTATCGAGTATCGAAGTATCGAGTATCGAGGAAAAAATCATGTATCGAAATCGAGTATCGAGAAAATCTGGTATCGACCCATCCCTACTTTTTATAGAGCAGAAATATTTCCTTACTATTAGATTTATCCAAAGAAGTACGTCTAATTAGAAACATCAACCGATTTCGTAAATGAAAACTTATAATTTTCCCTACATAGAATAAATAGAAACATTAATGAACAGATCAAGCTTTCTTCTAAACTTTCATTGAAAAAATCTATAGAAAAATTAATTAAAATATTAAGGTTTCTTCTACAGTTCTACAATCGTGATTGTAGATCTCTCCTAGTTTGTGCTATGTATACCTCTTTATAGATACAGCGATTTTGTTAAAGTTTATGCGAACAATAGATCGTCAGAGAATAGGCCGTCACGGAACGAATGTTCTTTTCTTTCCATTCTATACAGAAAAAAAAAGTTTCTTGATCCCCTGTGCAACGTAAAGGTTATAGAGTTTATGAATATGTCATAGGGCGTGCTACTAACTATTTAGAATATAGTTTCAAGAGATCGAAACTAATTCTCTAAATATTTTTAAGCAAATGAAATTTTGAATCGGAAATTTGAAAATAATGTAGAAGAGGAGGTGATGATTAAGTAAAGCATCAAAGAAGAAGGAAATATGGAGATGTAATTAAAGTGAAAGGAAATGAAATAAAACACAGAACGTTGAAATAAAAGAGGGTAAATTATAATTAAAAAGGTTAGGGAAGAAAATTAAAATGAAGTATAAAATGAGGAAACTCAAACAGACCTGCAAGGTAAATAGAAACATAAATTAAAAGCTTTTGTACTTAACCGGACGTAGTATATGGCTGTGAAGGTGGTTACGTAGTGGAATGACCTACTTACCTCTTACTTATCTTGACGTCTCCTCACATATTCAGAAATTTTTCACTCAGTTTTATAGCTGTGAGTGTTATTTAAATTTTTTCATTGAAATTGCAGTCTTTCATTACAAAGGCTGTAGAAAACTAAAGAAACGAGAAAAATTATATATTTATAATGATTCCACTTGCAGTATTAAATTCATGTGGTAGTGTTATGTAGTAAAGATATATTTGCTTGGTCTGACAAGTTTCGGATGGCCTGAATCAGAAATGACTAAGGCTAAAGTAGGTCGTTTACAGTGACTGTTAAATACTGTATTAGGAATGAGGATTTTTGATAAACTTTAAATCGGTTCATTTCTTTATTCCTTAACTCATTCTGACATACAATAGTAGTAATAATAATAATAATAATAATAATAATAATAATAATAATAATAATAATAATTTTGGATGGGTCGATACCAGATTTTCTCGATACTCGATACCGATACATGATTTTTCCCTCGATACTCGATACCATCAACATTTCCAGCTTCAATAAATAGGTACATTAAAAATTAAAAGTTGAGAACTGTGTAATACCAACTAAATTAAGTGTGCATATTTAATGAGACAAAATTTAATATCATCATTAGCCTATAATTATTTTTAAACTCTACATTAAAACTAAAATTTGTTTTTGAAACAGTCCATTTACAAGTTTTTTTTATCAAAAATACTAGCATTCTCACTTAATTGCAGAATTGCAGAATTGCAGAGTTGCCAAAGTATCGAAAAAGTACCGAGCGAGTTTTCTGAAGTATCGCTCGATGCCGATACCATGCAAGTATCGAGGTATCGAAAGTATCGAGGACCCATCCCTAATAATAATAACTTTTTATTATTTGCTTAATTTTGTCCCGTTAATGGCAACGGCAATCATTCGTAACCTATACAGTATTCGTATTCGTGAAAGCTGAGATGCAATAAATATGTGATTTTTAATTGGAATACTTTTTCTCTTGTTCCAGGTGAGTTTCATCTCTATTCGTTATTGGCTTTCCGAATCGAAGTACAAATTCTTGAGAATCTTGTAAGTAATTCTAATTTCAGTGTATATAGTTTCAGAAATTGTCCAACAAAATTTTTTTCATGCATAGTTTACAGTTATCTGTTATACAGGAGAAGTATTTCTAGTTATATGTATACTAGCCTCCATCGAAACACCAATTGGAAAAGAACATGCTGTTTTTAGATTTTATTTACCATTTACTTAGATAAAGGTAAACCGGAGGGTTCCAGGATGTTGAGGCTCCCAGATTTTGGGCATTCGGCACATGAAAGCGGCACCGGCCGCCTTTACCCTCAGGATTGCTCCTGGTACTCATTTCTGTTAGACCACAGGACCATATTGCCACCAGAAGGATTAGGCCAATTGAAAAATCTGAACGACCTCATCAGGAATCGAACCCGCGACCTTCCGGTTTGTAGCGCAGCGCCTCAACCACTACGCTACGGCGTACCCCATTTTCCTAGATAGCTTCAATGTAAAACGTTATTGCCATGTGATACAGCTCATTCTATTATCGGATTTTAACACATAAGATTATTCAAAACACTCTTTATATGCCCATTTATGAGATATTTATAATTGCTCTGAAGCATATGAGGAGCGTCGATTCAAAATGCGTTTAGTCCACAAATAATGATTTTTCAGAAATGACGAAAAAACTGTTTATGGCCAAACTATAAAACGAATTTGCAATATATTTTTCTGATCAGAATCAGTAATTAATATACAGTATAGTTAAATGCATTGGGTGTGTCAAATCATTCTTCTCATTTACATCTTTTATTAATAGTTAAAGTTCAGAAAGTAATGGACTTAACGCGTTTTGACCCAACACGTTTTGTATAATAAAAATCATTTAAAAAGATGAAAGTTAGTATTTTATTTAAGAATTACAATCACATCTGATCGCACTAATACAAGGTGAACTATTGCCGAAGTACCGAAGTACTACAAAAGAAAGGAACCGCTATAAAAGTGTCAAAAAACTGATTATAAGTATTTTGATTTCCACAGAACTATTGCTGTCATTTTAACAGAGCTTTCACGGATTGCTTGCGAAAAGGGGGAAATTTTCCGAATTGCGTGGCAAGACTTTCTTGGATGTATTACGAGGTATCCAAATTATGTGCCCAGGAGATATGCACTACACGTGTAAAATAGTAGCTACTGTTGTTTCCATAATCCAACAGTCCCTTAGTTGAAGCCACCTAAATGGGACACGTTTCTTTAAGTTCTACGGTATAAGTATAATTAAATCATGGTTTCGTAAACTGTTGAAAACTTTCAGTACTTAATTAAAATTAAACAGTGTTATGATAAGTTTCCTTCGGATTTTTAATTGATAACAAAAATTATGTATAAATATAAATAAATGTTTGTTGTTGGCTTGTTAGTTGGTTGGTATATGGTTATATAAAGACGAGGATGTACTGTAACATAGGCCTGTGACCGTCGCCGCTGTGCCGGAATTTTGTCCCGCAGGAGTTATTTTACATACCATTAAATCTACTGATATGGTCCTGTCACATTTATGCAGACATAATTTCAATCAACCTGGGCCGGGATCAAACCCACAACCTTGGGCACAGAACGCCAGTGCGATACTAAATGCGGTTGTTCGTTTGTGTTACGTCAAGTAAGTCTTACTATTAATTTAATTTCAGTAACAAGCTTTAAAATAAATTATAATTACTCTCAGTGTAATTATTTTGTATGGTTATTGCTGTGTATTTTACTACCTACAGTTAAACTGTATCACCAGTCTTGTTCTGTTGCAATATTGAAGAGACCTCTACTTAGTACGAACCTCCAGTTCTTCGTAGCCTGGTTCCTATTCGACTATTAAGCTTAAAGAAACGTGCAAGGGCACGTCAGCATGCGATTCAAGTATACTCGTACGTTTTGAAATTCCCGCATGGAATTCCGTTATTTACTTTTTCTACCAGACTGATCCCGCATGTAATTCGCGCTCTCCCTTTTAATATCCTCTTCTAGGTGCTTTGAAAAAGTTAATAAAACAAGCGCCCCATCTCTTGTAGTGTTTAAAGAAAAATATGAGTGTAACCTACAATATAAAGAAATAATTTAAAATATAGCTACAGTATAAATGTTTAAAGAACGAGAAATATATAACAAATTTGCACTTCAAACCTAAATTCATCCTGTATTTCAAGGGCATATTTAAATGCATATCTCAAGGGAAAGTCTGCATATAGACACGCATATTCTTTGTATTTTGTTGCACAAATCTTAGTCGTGGTAATAATTTTCTCTGGTAGCAGCCATGTCATTGTTACTGTATTCGGTCGTCGTCAACTATATAGGTCAGTGGCCATTTTCTTTTTGGTAAAAAACTATAGTGTTTTGCAGATGACAAGCCGTTTGTTCTTCTCCTTGCTTAGATACGCGGTCCAATCAGAGACGGCGAGACGGAGGGAATACTCTTACTGCTAGCGGCACTCGTTAGCTCGTACACGTGATTGGCGGTGAAGGAATTGGCTTCTCATTTGAAAAATACTGTAGCGGCCGCATTGATTTATTGATTCAAAGTAATATGATACTTACATAACATATAATATAATATATTATATACCGGTATATATTATATCAAATATATTACAATATCTGTAGGGACTACTTATCATTAAACATGTGTGGGTTTTTCATTTTGTCTCTCACTTTGCAATGTTAACACATAACACAGAGCAAAGTAACATTCTTGAATTTATTGTGGGAACTGACACTTTTTTTTACACTAAACTGTCAATACAGGCATTGTAGTTAACATGATTTGTTTGCGGGCCGCCAAAAATTAAGCCACGGGCCGCGGGTTGAAGACCATTGCTTTAAGGTATTGTAATTATTTAGTTTCATTATATTCAAAGTTATTACAACAACTTCAAACAATGCTTGTAGTACAACTCATTGTAAATTTGTAATAATCATTAGTAGGGTAACAGATATGTAAGCTCTAGAACAGTTCGGGCAGGATTTTGTTTTAAATTACTGACGGAAAGTTGAAAACATGTGATATATGCTAAATTACTGTGTAACGTATGAATATTGGTTGCTGAACCATTATGTTCGATTATTTTGTCTCTGCATTTCGTGTTATATGTTTTGTTATTTCCCCCCCCCGTTTTCATATTTTCTGTATATGTTTGTTCTGCCAGAAAACCTCTGCCCAGTTAGCCTACAGCGATTATGTACTGTACATACACACGATTGAATTTTGTATTAAATTTCCAGTTTGATACGAGATCATAATATTAATTACTAAAATGCACTCTTTGAATGTACACATAAATCTCTGGTGCAGCATTTCATATAAGGTTTGCCCTACGAGTTCTTTAAACTAATACTTAACCATTTAAGAGATAAATCAGCAGGAAAAATTAAAATTTGCTTAGTAAACTTACCATACCTGACTTAAGCACAACGATTAAAAGTCGTAAAATAACTATAATATTTTACAATAGAAACAGAAGTAAAATTGTGTGTAATAATTTATTATATTTTAATTTTTCTTACAGCCGTCATGGGGAAAAATCTTATACAAAATCAGATTGATACCGTTTCAATACAAGATTTAAACGTGCTAAACTAAAATTCTAAGGGAAGGGAGAATTCGAACAATCAAAAAGAAAACTCAAAAGTAATTATTCAATTCAAACTGCAGAAACTCATATAAATTCGCTAGTAAAAGTGAAATGTCGCGAATGAATTTGTTTTAAACATTACAATATCGATCTTAAGCAAAATGGATATGAACCAAAACAATGAATCGAATGACTTGGAACTTTTCGGCCGTTCAGCCCCGTCGAATATGATAGGATTGGTTTTAAACAAATATAGAAATGTTAAAACTATGGTAGATAATCAATAGTCGTAAGAACGAGAAGAAAATCTATTCCACATGCCAGGTAGATATAAAAGGGATTCTTAAGTGACGGATTCCCGTATTTTGGTTTTTATTATTGCTGACGAGAACAATGTTAAATTTAATATTGAATTATCAGGTATGCCAGTGATACCTGTGTTCAATGTGAAATACATTGGTTTAATCAAGACCTATCCAATGTCTGAGGAATTTGGAGCCAAATTAATTAGATCGAATTTATACGAATCAAGATTAGCCTAAGTAATTTTGATTCGTATTAACTTACCAGTTAGCTTATCGTTTAGAAAGAGCACCCGTGAAGACTATTATTGTCATAACTGATTCAGTGGTAGATGTTATAGAAAAATTAAAATATTATGGCAAGTAAAGAAAAAAATGTTCTTGTTTTTTGTCACAAGAGTTCCCCATTGATAAAAAGGTCAGCTGACCTGCGAGATTAGTAATTCATAATCTCAATAAGTATAATAGAGAACAGTCACTGAGTACTTAGAAAGTCTGAAAAAGGTATCTCGTTTTCTGTTCTGTTTTGAAGAAATGGATCACTTTGAAAATTACGTAGATCAAGTTGAAGCTAGGATATAATTGATCGTCGGTTTTCACTTACAGGAATCGTTAAAAAAAGACAGTTTTTATGTTTTGAAATTCTGTAGGTCTTGAAGAAAATATTTGAATAATCATTTTACTTTCCTCACAAATTATAGGAATTTTAAAACTCTTAACAAAATGGAAAATGTGCCAAATTGTTCCCCTACGTTTGACCTTAACAAATTTGCAACTTATGCTCATGGTAATGCGCGCTGTTTTGACTTGATACTATATTATTTAATAATTAACAGGTGTCCGCGGCTTCGCCCGCAACACTTTACTCATCAGCTAGGTGTTATATTTAATTAATTTATTTAACAGAAAAATAATTAAAACACATTTATTAACACTGACATAATTTTTACTTAATTTCAGGAGTTACGTAATTGTATTCGTAATTATATTCTATTACGTAATAAATATGAATAATTAAACGAACAAAACGAATCTTATGCTGCCATATGGATATACAGATTCAAAACGATTCAAATGATCCACAGATTCATGAACCTTTCCCAAATAATGCATAAATAATTAAATCGATAGATAATTAATTAAAAAACTAAATTCCCGGTTTCGAGGTGTATTTCACAAGTGAAGTGCGCCGTCCAGGGAAAAGCTACCTCAGATTAGAATTCCCTAGCCCAAAAACCCCACATAGTGTGTTTCATCCAAATCAATGTTTTCTCATTTAGGCATAGAAAAAAGGTATCTCGTTTTGAGTACTGTTTTGAAGAAATGGACTCCTAACCAAAATTAAATTTAGTAAAGAGGCATGTTTCAGTGCACATGATAACTTAAATATGTTTGAGGGCATTAGCGAGTAACAAACAATAAAACCAAGTTGAATATGGATCTTAAAGTTTGGGGATTTTTTAGTATCAAACGTTTCTTCATACTTTTCCAAATTTGAGTAATGTATTGCCTGCGACAAAGCTTTGGCACAGGTCTTATCTTAACCAATGCTTCGAAGTATATTTAATAAACCTTTCGTTAAATGTTCTGTCTTAAGTAATGAAATTTTAAATAAAAATCTAACGTTTGACGTAAAATAAACTCTTCTTACAGTATAAATATTATTCATTACAGTTCATAGTAAAATTAATAGCTTATTTTAATTCTGAACGTTTGCAATAACTCAAGACGGAATGCATAACCATATATTTTTTTATTATTCACAATTTAACAATAAAAAGTGTTGAATTCTAAATGTTTCCTTAGTTCTTCTTTATTCTTTAAATATCTCCAATTGATGTTTTCTTGCACGGGTTAATATTGCAAATTGTTTCCACTCGTAAGTTGAAAGAAGACTGGAGAAAAATATGTTTATATTTTCTATTACAACAGAAACTTGAAACAGAATTTTCTCATTTTGTGTACGAGTGCTTTTCACTTTATATCGAAAACAGATTATTTTCTTTCTGAGAGAAATGCACTGCTATTTATTTCTCAGATTATTTTTAGAAAAAAAATTCTATTATGTCCTCCTCTATAGATTTAGTAGTTTCAAAGCTATATTGCACATAACGTATCATACAAACGTCTGTAGTATAAATGACTTCCCTGGCTTCGCGCACTGCGACGTTACAAAAAGAAGGGCAGACAGTATTATTTGTTGCAGGTATAAAATGATCTAAAAGTAATTAATAATTTTCAGAAGCAATTCCAAAGTTTTACAGTCGAGTGCAGCTTTATTGCACAAGAGCGATAGTTCATATTTCTCTGTGTATAGAATGTCAAACTGAACAAAAACACAACCTATCTATCAGTCGCATGAGTTCAAAGCTATATTGAAGATATATCGGAGTATTTTTTCCCCATAAGTGATAGACATAGTACCTGAAACATGTAAAGGAAAATGTGATTCACATTGCTGCATAAGCCGCACAGAAGCACTCCCACACCACTACCATCTTCCTGACACCTACTCGCAAGTTAATTCCAAGACGAAAGTTTGTTGTCTTCGTTGTGGACGAGAAGCCTTCCTATATCCTATACGTTTCTGAAACAAAATATACTTTCGACAAAATCGATTATAATAATAGTGACTTTTATTACTTTACACAGTTTAAACAAAACTAATAGATTGAATTCGAGGTAATCTCTAAAGAAGAAAAAAGTAGTTGACGCAGTGACATATTTAGTTGTTGGGCACCCCTAAGAAATAGAAATGATGATGAAGAATGAATGAAGATTGATGTAGCATACAACTAGAAGAATCTACATTAGAATATATAATACTAGACTCTATGGTGAACAGAATGGTACTGAACTTACAGTCAGACGAGTCATTGATGAATGATTAAAATTTTGAAACAACACCAATACTATTCTCATACAACTGCAATCTTTAATGCCGAAAATTAAACTTATTTTTTTAAATTCGCAGCTTCTTTAAGGGAAGTCTACAACCCAAAGACTTTTGACAAGTTAGTGGGGAACAACTGAGATCCCCTAATCGTGCTATTACTGTAGTATTTTAAAACCACTAGGCTCTTCTTATCTTGTTCTTTCGTAATTTCTCCGATATTTTATGGGGAGCATTCTTCCTTCTGTCAATCATATCTTACTATAATTTCCAGAGACTAGAACATAAGTTAGATTCCGAAATATAACAGAGACCTAGCAAAGATTACTTCATATGATCAATTAACATGTCAAATATTGGTTTGTTGAGCTGAAAGGAAGCAATTAATCTTCCGGGATTTGAAGTCTGGACACTTGTTGCAGAAATCAGGTGGTTTATCTAGGAGAGCACTAGAAATACCGATATAGGCCTATAGTTTTATTTTATGGTTCCGAGTAAAATTAGGCGATAAAATTTGTTAAACCATCCCAAGATATAAGTTAACATACAGAAACATGTACAGTACTACAAAACATGCTACCAAGACTGACGTTACGTCATAAAAGCTTAATGCTCTTCCCCGATATGGTATGACCAGGTATAATTTTAACTACTGTGTGGGCGCATGATTCTGACATTCAGATGACATTTGGAGGGAAACAAGGTTTAATGCAGTACAAGAGTCAGTGTCAAGAAGTTCTAAATGGACATCTTATTTCTTCACTTCACAAGATCCCCTCACCGTGAAATACATAAAGCATGAAATATCATTATAAGCCTAGAAGGATACAGAATAATCATCTTAATATTTATCTACACCGATGATAGTCTATAGTCCCTCTTGTATGCGCCCCTGAAATTCAATATCAGGTTTATACCAGAAATAAATTCGCCGTTTTGATGCTCTCTGAGTAAAATAGAAAGTTTCTCTTTGTATTTATTTCAAAATGAAAAATTATATGAGAATAGATATATTAGATTTCATTTCATCTAAGAAGGATGCAACATGAAATCTGTAAACGACTTTATTTACTCTAACTCATCCACGTGTTTAGGTTCATGTCTAGAACGGCAGATTTTAAGTAATGTCAAGATTGATATATTTCAAACAGTTTGTGGTGAATGAGTAGGCCTACAATGTAGTAACTTAAATACAGTCCACCCTTATGCCACAAAGCCATCAAATCGCAGAAATTTTTTATCTGATAAAGGTTACTACCATTAATCTTATAATCACTATTGCTAAGGTTTTAGGCAATGTTTTTTTTTTCTTATTTTCATTCTAAGATAACTTATTAACCTAAAACTTTAGCAATAGTAATTATAAGATTAGTGGTAGTAACCTTGTATCAGATAAAAAATGTCTGCGAATGTTATAGAAATAAAGAATTGTATTCAAGATAAAAGATCGCCAAGAAACAAATTACAGAAAACTCTCTATCAGAATACTGTAAACTGAAATTCTACAGCACGGAATCCCTTAGGCGAATTAGGAAGAACTCTATGATCATTTGGTTTAAGGTGGGCTGTAACTATGGCACAGAAATACCACCTACCGCAGTGGTGTTACTGAGAAATTAATATAGTTACAAGAAACAACATACATATATTATTCTTTTCTCCATTTCAGTGAAAGTTTGTGTTTTGCAGGCGAGTTGTTTGAGGGGTTTGTTCAGTGTTAGTTTATTTTTGTTGTTTAATCATTCAGGTTAACTGTGATATTATGTAGTTCTTTTTTTTAATTTTACTTTTAAAAATACGTGGATCAGGTAAGAAGGTATCCATTTGCCCCGTCTCGTTTCTACAAAAATTGTTTTGATAACCAACGCACAATAACCTTTCCACTGGTGATAAGACATTCATCACGTGAAATTATCAGAGGACACGAAGTTTGAAATCGGTGGGGAAAATTTCCGTGCAATAACGTTTTCCGCAAATAACAATCCTAACACAAGGATAAAAATCCTCACATTATACATGAAGCATTATATTAACAGTGTTAACCTCTGCTTTTTACGCAATTTTTGAGGAGACGCATTTACACGCCAATAGCAGTGAAAAGGTTTGTATTTATTTATGACTTATGTATTTATTTTCTTTTGCCATCAGTGTTGAAATATTAACGAAGTACTTTAAAAATACGAATGACAAAATTAAATTTACCTGCATCGTGTAAATACACACTGGAAAAATTGAAACTGATGCTCGGAGAAATTGGCAAAAAGTAATTCGCCGTCACCACAGTGTCTCTCATATGTGTTGCTATGCACTGGATTCCAGCTTACACTGTCTGTTTTGGTAATATTCAGTAGTGTTCGCCATCGTAAAAGCCAATTAGACAATTGGGACAAGGATGTCTGTAGGGAACTAACTGCTGTAATTAGATTATGGTGTGAGAAGAAGAGCGCTGTGTCATCAGCGTACATAGCTGTGCAAAAATATCCTCACTTTAGACCAATTCATAATCCCCGTTATTAAATCTACAAAACGAACCAATTACATAGACATCAACAAAAGATACAGTCAAATACCTCGGTGTGTTACTGGACACTAAACTTAGATGGTAGGCGCATATTACCCGCATTATTTCATTGACTTCTGCTAGAATGAGCAAACCCTATCCATTGATTTAATAGACGCCCACAGATCGGCCTAGAATGCTCAATGTTGCTATACACTTCGCTTGTACCCCTATTATGACATACAGCCCCAGTGTCGGATAGCAACAAATACACTGTGCTTTGTTCGAAATCAGCAACTACATTCTGAACTGGGATTACAACAATATATTCGAATTAACTCAAGATCATTCTTTGCTAAAATCCCTGGAGTTCCTAGGTCTGTATCTTTCAACTTCTGTGTTAGAACAGGTCAACGGGCTTAAAAGAAGATTGCCACAAGACGTTCTTCTTAGCGACAGGGATTGCTGGTCGACCACAAATAAATTAAAAAAATACTTATACTGTCACGTAGTAGATAATAATTTTAGATCCATCGTCTTTTGGGTAACCTATCGAAGTTAATGTTTTCCAGGCGAATTGTTTGAGGGATTCGTGATTAACCTATCTTTCGGTAATGAGCTTATCAACGATTTTGAGAATTATATTTGCAACTTCAATTAAAGGAAATTAATGAAATCGTTTCTGGTACTCAGTTTTCTTATACCTTAGGGCTGTAGAACCACAAGAAGGGTTATGCTAATTTAAAAGTCATAATTACCTCATCGGAGATCGAACCAACTGTACCACGGCAAACAGAATATATATAGATAGGGATACAAATGCAAATATTTTAGTACTGATTATAATACATAAATGTAGGCTACTTAACATATCGTCCAATTTACTTTTTCTCTGGCTCAGATTTTTCTGTTAACGGATTACATACTTTACTTTCCGATATTTTCGAAACGTGATAACGAAAGCAATACAAAAATAATTTATTTTAGTCCATCTTGAGATTGCATGATACGATTCTCTTTGCATTCTTGCTCTTCTTATCAATGCATACATCAGGCCGTTCTTTAGGAAAACTTACCGACTACGTAAAAACGCATGCAATTTTAGATGCAGCAACGATCTGAAAAAGTCCTGTTTTGTTTCTCAATTTCAAATTTATGAGATACTATTACTTTAAAGTTGGTTTAATGTATCCACCGATGGCAAGTTAATACGTTATTCAACGAGCCTTTAATAACATTTTGTAACGGGGGGGTTTACAACTTTGTTATTTTATAAATGTTTCTATATGTAGGGTAAATCAAGTGTGACTAGCGTCACACACTAAAATACTCAAAAAGTGCTCAGTCCCAAAACCTGAAGTTTAAGAAGAAACTCGATAATAAATGACATACAGCTACCATGAATATGATTTAATTATCCTTAGAAAAACTAACTGGAAACGGCTTATGGTCCACTACCAGGGGAGAACGTAGATCGAACATCCCCTCAAACAGGAGGACAAAGGAGGGAGGAAAAACAACCAGCAAACAAATATAACAATATCGGATAACTAGGACAAGAGATTTATTTAGATTTCAGATGACAAGACAAAACTAACAGTACATACAAAATATTTAACAGCTGAATAATTCCAAAGAATCATTACTCAAGGTGATATGTTTTATATTAATATTTTTACAAGAGAAAGATAAATGGTTTCATTATCTGTTTCCAAGAAAGACACAAGTAAGAATATGAAAACCTATTACGGATATCTCAGAATAAATAACTATGGGAGAATCTGACTTTCATATTTGCAAAAACCAAATCCATAATTCATCTAAGCAATGAGCAGAAAATTCGGATAACAGCAACCATGACGTTAGACTATACGCAAAATCTTGAATCTATAAGAGAAATACCACTACGTTATATATGACTCAGAAATTTCACCAAACATTGCTAGAATAACTCTCAAAATATTCAATGAATAAAACATATAAACTGGACTATAGATCAAATACAAATTACTATACAGAATCGAAATTTCGTTAACTTAATTTAATATTCGCAGAGAAATCAAACTAGAGCATAAAGTATATATAACTGAACAGGAAAAACAATGACAAATCCAGAATACAGATCTCAGCTAATATTTCACGTAACAATAATTTAGGCCTAAACTGACTGAAATAAAAACCACGGTAATTCCAAAAATACTCTGATGTCAGAAGGAGAAACCAAGAGCAATACAGAAAATCTATATCAAGATTAAAATATCAAAAAGAAACATAAAACCAGAAGAAATGCCAAAGCGGCATTAATACAAAAGGTTATGCAAAATCTTTCTAATTTTCAAACTATGATTTCTAGAGAAACGTACAGACTCGCAAACAGGACTATAATAATTTTAGATACTCAAACATGACAGCACGGAATATTTAATTTAAAAAAAAGGAACGGCAGGAGAAGATCATGAATACGCAACCCAGCCCGAACTTAAAATTCAGAAAACACAGATACCCAAAGCGTAGATAACCTCTAGATTACCTTAATCAAAGAAATCAGCGCTACGCCGATAATATCCGAGAATTCCTTCAAATAAGAAAAGGCATAAGGAACGTACTCAGAAAACTTGCTGCAAGGACTGTACCATACACGCGAAGCTCAATATTACGAAAGAAAATATCATGAATCAACTAAGGTATACGCATGACTGCTACAGAATTAGACAACCAAAACTTGCAATACTATAACATGACACTATGCATGAAATTAAATAAATATAGTTAACAGGGACTTACGGTAGCATAATCGTGACCAACAATAATACATCAGAGTAAAATATGAAATTACGAAAAGCGCAATAAATTTTATAACATTTCTTAATTCATTCACAAAACATTGACTAGCATAACTTTTTCGTATTTTGAGTATTGACTTAGGACTGTAATTTACGTATAGAATAAACAAAATTTCTTATGAATATTCAGAACTACAACATGTTAAATTTAGAAAACTTTATAACTTAGGTAAATTGACAGAGACAAGAATAAATCAGGATAGAAAGACAATGCAATAGAATCAAAATTTACGTAAGCTGTTACGATCAGAAAAAGAAATATGAAGCAACTAGAATGGAAGAAGACTAGCGTTTGCACATTTCAACAGCACACAAGGTGAATGACCCAGACCTTGATTTACATGAACGCTACTCGTTATACAACCGTACGTAGAATACGTATAAGTTTCATAACAATAAAAATAACGTTCTATCTTGGAAACAGAGTATGAAAGATTAACTTCATCATCTTTTAAAGAACATTAAGTATATGAAGTGAGCCAGGGATGAAACATAGAAACGCGATTCCTTGTATGAATTGCCGCGGCAGAAATAGATATTTAACTAAGACATAAGTAAGGTGAAGCCTTGCAAAAGAACTATAAAATTAACTTTAATTTTAATTATGGAGATACATGAACTTACCCAGCAATTCCATGTCTGCCCAAAGCAGACAAAATTTAGAGAAGTTACATCCTGAAGAGAGGCCACCAACACACTGAGGTCTCTGAACTAGATCAGCGCGGAAGAAAAGGGAAAGGGAAGAAAACTACTGCGCATGAGCGGACTAGAAAGTTCTACGATCGGCAACTGTTTACGAAAGCTAACTCAGCGCCCTCAACATTACAAATCCTCCTCCTTCTGGCTCAAAAAAAAAAAAATTTACATACTCAATGTTCTTTAAATGTCAAATTATACCATAGAAACAGAGTTAAAAATACATGAGACACATAACTAACATTTGCAATTTTTTTTTAAATTGTCATAAATGTTATAGATTTTTGTTTTGTTTATGTTACAAATTATCAATTGAAGTACCCCTGAACCATTAAATAAAAAAAATCTCAAGAACTGTGGAGTGTGGAGAATAAGTGTAAAAAACTGCTTAAGGTAAAATTACCAAAGGTGAATATGAAAATCTAGTTACAAAAATTATTTAACGTTGCTTTATAATAGTTCTGTAATCTAAATTGTTAGATCTGCATTAAAGAGGTTTTTGTTAAAGAAACTGAGCAACAGACATATAACATAAGGTGATGACAAAAAATGAAGAAAATGACCTTCAAGGCAGGTAACAGTGCCCAATCTTAACTATCATCATGAATTGTGTTATGAAGTGCAAGTCCTTTGATTAACCTTAAATTCAAAGTGCACTGTTATAGCGTCTCTGCTAGACAAATTTACATTGCATACGAAAAACTTTCAAAATACTGTTCGAGAAGCGAACAGGTCACTAACTGGAAGAGTCTATGTCTTCCAAAACAAATTTCTTGTACATACCAAGGTGTTCTCACACTTATAAGAAGCATACACATTAACCATACATATTGCAGAAGTCCATACTGCCAACGATGCAATAGCGTAGATGTCTTGAGTGATCTGGCCGATGTCTTCAAATGGAAAACTTGATCTATAAAATGCAGCATGATGATATCTTGAATAGCTGAGCAGGAGCGCCCAAATAGTAGACATTTTCGGGCAGGCGAAGACAGGGCAGATCCGGCCACAACAACATGGCAAAATCAAATCTGGTAGCTAACCAGTGATCCAGTCCCAACAACATAACTCCAGAAGGCATCTCCAGGATAATGCCAACCAGCAAACAGCACCAAGTTCAGCACATACATCAGTTAGCTGCAAAACACCCAGCACAGCGCACAGTATCTATGTTTCTTTACAGAAGGGAGGGGCGGTGTGTGAATTGCTCATCCGCACCGGTCACTTTGTATGAATTTCTCTAAGTCCTTTTAAAATGCCTTGCTTATAGTACATCACCTACCTTTTTACTTCTATACTATTAGAAATTATGTTTACTCAGTATCTGTCCATGCTAATTTCATTCGAGATTAAGTACACTAATTGTCTTAATTACATCTTTTCAACATGTAACAAATCAGGCACACGCCTGGTTAACATTACAATCTTATCTCCTTATCTCCACTCAAATTTTCAAATATTATATCAAATTTCTTTATATCGTGTGCAGATCTTATCAAAATTACTTTAATTTCTGTTTATTACTTTATCAAACTTCTCAAAATCCTATTTTAAGGTCTATTATTACATTTACACAATTCTTAATCTTTACATTATTAGTTTATCTCCACTCCACAAATTCTATCACAGTAATTAGACTTATTACGTAAGCAAAATTTCTCAAAATCTTATTTCAGTTTAGTTCTATTGGATTTTAAAATTTCATAAATATTATTTTAGTCTCTTTGTTACATTATCAGCTTCTGAAGTACCATTACAATCTCTTTTGTTACTCTAATCCTAGCATAGAACAGGGCCTTTGATGAATGAGTGTGTTGGCTCCCCAAAAAAAAAGTTTTATAAAACAGTTGAATGCTAGGCATGGGAAGAGCGAGTACATGTATCTTCATAAAAATAAAATTTGAAATAGCAAAAAATTTACTGTAATCAAAACTAGCCTGACGGGGCAATTCACACAACAGAGGGAAAAATCACAAACAATATATTATTATCCCTTTTTCTTTTTTACTTACTCTGTAGATCATACCAAGTATAAATCTGAAAGAAATTCTATTATTATTCACAATATCTTTATCCATGTAAACTGATCACTACCGTATAGTATAGGAAATTACAGGGCAAATGACAACTGGTCGACCCTACACCAAAAATAAATAGCCAAAAAACACGCTGTCGACAAATAGTATACGTCGCAGTCACAATAATTCCTAGGAGTTTATATTCACCAAAGGACAAATTTAGAAAAAGGGGCCGGATTAGCTGCAATCAAGTCCTTTAGAAATACAGCCCAGCAAACAACCAGTGGCCAAACGCCACGACCACACGACACGATGAAAAAAGAAGGGACAATAACACCAACTTACTTAAAGCGATGTAATAAGGTATTTGGAACACATAGTAACAGTTACCCAGAAGACACTACAACCAGGACCTTTAGTAATCTTAAAAAAAAACAATTTAGAAATTGACTAGAACTGGAACACCAAATGCTGACTACATTCTCTGATTCCCTGAATAACAAGTCTATCTAATCTCACTGCTTACTTACAAAGAAAATTTTAACTAGCTTACAAAATTTATGTTTTTAACAGCTTTAATCTGAATAAAAACGAACGAACTCTGGATACAAACTTGCCACTACTAAATTTTTCACAGAAAAACTGGTCTGGTCACAAACCATGAATTCAACCCTGAAATTCAATATACCAAAAAACTATCTCGTGCCCACAGAATACCTGGAGGGTACTACACTCCACACCATATTACACAGAAAAACGTCAGGAACTACAGGCGTCCCCGTAGGCTGACAATAACTAATAGAATGAAACGGAAACAGACTACAGACGTCCCATAGCATCTTAATGTAGACTGGAAAATCTAAGAAGAATTTGAACAGGGCACAGCCTACAGACGTCCCATACCGTCTGAAATGTAGGCTGGCAAACACTACCCTAACTGCCCAGCCAACAGGTGTCCCATACCACCGAAAACGCAGGCTGAACAGCGAAACTAACCATGAAATGTTTACAACAAAATACTCAAATACGGCACACAATAACTCTCAGTGCGGTCGCCGGCCAACCGAATCACTGGCAAATCACAATTAACTTAACTCAATAATCCACCAATTTTCTACTCATTACGGATACCTAAATACTGCCTTAGGTAATAACCTAACTGACTATGGGCAATTCTGGGCCCAAAAGTCCTCATGGCATACCAGCCATAAAATAGTACTAGGTAAAAACCTAGATGACTATGGACATTATACGTCCAAAAGTCCTCTCAAATTTCAGGAATGACCAGACCACATTAAGCAAACCACAAAAATAGACGATATGAACCCTGGGTAACTGAGACTACACAGATGAAACCAGAAAAGCAGAGTATACAGAGAATTTTAACCTAACGATGCGAAGGACTGAGCATCCCTCCCTGGACCGCCTGAAAGAAAGGCAATGATACCACTGTAACGGGGGGTTCTTTACTACTTTGGAATTTTATAAATGTTTCTATATGTAGGGTAAATCAAGTGTGACTAGCGTCACACACTAAAATACTCAAAAAGTGCTCAGTCCCAAAACCTGAAGTTTAAGAAGAAACTCGATAATAAATGACATACAGCTACCATGAATATGATTTAATTATCCTTAGAAAAACTAACTGGAAACGGCTTATGGTCCACTACCAGGGGAGAACGTAGATCGAACATCCCCTCAAACAGGAGGACAAAGGAGGGAGGAAAAACAACCAGCAAACAAATATAACAATATCGGATAACTAGGACAAGAGATTTATTTAGATTTCAGATGACAAGACAAAACTAACAGTACATACAAAATATTTAACAGCTGAATAATTCCAAAGAATCATTACTCAAGGTGATATGTTTTATATTAATATTTTTACAAGAGAAAGATAAATGGTTTCATTATCTGTTTCCAAGAAAGACACAAGTAAGAATATGAAAACCTATTACGGATATCTCAGAATAAATAACTATGGGAGAATCTGACTTTCATATTTGCAAAAACCAAATCCATAATTCATCTAAGCAATGAGCAGAAAATTCGGATAACAGCAACCATGACGTTAGACTATACGCAAAATCTTGAATCTATAAGAGAAATACCACTACGTTATATATGACTCAGAAATTTCACCAAACATTGCTAGAATAACTCTCAAAATATTCAATGAATAAAACATATAAACTGGACTATAGATCAAATACAAATTACTATACAGAATCGAAATTTCGTTAACTTAATTTAATATTCGCAGAGAAATCAAACTAGAGCATAAAGTATATATAACTGAACAGGAAAAACAATGACAAATCCAGAATACAGATCTCAGCTAATATTTCACGTAACAATAATTTAGGCCTAAACTGACTGAAATAAAAACCACGGTAATTCCAAAAATACTCTGATGTCAGAAGGAGAAACCAAGAGCAATACAGAAAATCTATATCAAGATTAAAATATCAAAAAGAAACATAAAACCAGAAGAAATGCCAAAGCGGCATTAATACAAAAGGTTATGCAAAATCTTTCTAATTTTCAAACTATGATTTCTAGAGAAACGTACAGACTCGCAAACAGGACTATAATAATTTTAGATACTCAAACATGACAGCACGGAATATTTAATTTAAAAAAAAGGAACGGCAGGAGAAGATCATGAATACGCAACCCAGCCCGAACTTAAAATTCAGAAAACACAGATACCCAAAGCGTAGATAACCTCTAGATTACCTTAATCAAAGAAATCAGCGCTACGCCGATAATATCCGAGAATTCCTTCAAATAAGAAAAGGCATAAGGAACGTACTCAGAAAACTTGCTGCAAGGACTGTACCATACACGCGAAGCTCAATATTACGAAAGAAAATATCATGAATCAACTAAGGTATACGCATGACTGCTACAGAATTAGACAACCAAAACTTGCAATACTATAACATGACACTATGCATGAAATTAAATAAATATAGTTAACAGGGACTTACGGTAGCATAATCGTGACCAACAATAATACATCAGAGTAAAATATGAAATTACGAAAAGCGCAATAAATTTTATAACATTTCTTAATTCATTCACAAAACATTGACTAGCATAACTTTTTCGTATTTTGAGTATTGACTTAGGACTGTAATTTACGTATAGAATAAACAAAATTTCTTATGAATATTCAGAACTACAACATGTTAAATTTAGAAAACTTTATAACTTAGGTAAATTGACAGAGACAAGAATAAATCAGGATAGAAAGACAATGCAATAGAATCAAAATTTACGTAAGCTGTTACGATCAGAAAAAGAAATATGAAGCAACTAGAATGGAAGAAGACTAGCGTTTGCACATTTCAACAGCACACAAGGTGAATGACCCAGACCTTGATTTACATGAACGCTACTCGTTATACAACCGTACGTAGAATACGTATAAGTTTCATAACAATAAAAATAACGTTCTATCTTGGAAACAGAGTATGAAAGATTAACTTCATCATCTTTTAAAGAACATTAAGTATATGAAGTGAGCCAGGGATGAAACATAGAAACGCGATTCCTTGTATGAATTGCCGCGGCAGAAATAGATATTTAACTAAGACATAAGTAAGGTGAAGCCTTGCAAAAGAACTATAAAATTAACTTTAATTTTAATTATGGAGATACATGAACTTACCCAGCAATTCCATGTCTGCCCAAAGCAGACAAAATTTAGAGAAGTTACATCCTGAAGAGAGGCCACCAACACACTGAGGTCTCTGAACTAGATCAGCGCGGAAGAAAAGGGAAAGGGAAGAAAACTACTGCGCATGAGCGGACTAGAAAGTTCTACGATCGGCAACTGTTTACGAAAGCTAACTCAGCGCCCTCAACATTACAAATCATTAAGACACGAGTATTGTTTATGAAACGAGCAAAGTGAGTTTAGTAATTTTCATACGAGTGTCTTAATTATCATTGCAAGTTGCATACGACTATTTTGTTCGACCATAATTAAATGTTTAAGTTTTGGGTCTTTTTAGCATAGGCCTACCTCGTAATTGTGGAAGCAATCAACTCTTGGACACTGCTCTTATTAGTTCTCGTATTTTTGGATAGATGGCAGGCTACAAGGCATGCAGGTCGCAGGGCTTCTCTTGACGCTTTACCGACAAACAAAGAACATTAAGCACACACGAAATGAACTAGATTTAGTGTAATGTTAAAATTAACACGAACAGAATTGATTTGATTTTAAATACAGGCTGCTTATTTCGCAGTAATCCATACCACGCCTAAAAATCTGTATCGTAATGGATATCGTTATGATACTGTTCCGTCGCATGCAATAAGCCTGCTGTAATATGATCAAACAAACAAAAAAAATATTTTCACATAAATTGTTTATTTGAAATCATTTTAAGGAAAATGCCATTAGCTATGTGCATGGATAGCAATTTACGTTGTCCGTTGTTAGTATCGGGGTTAGTATCGTAGTAGTCTGCAGGGTACCTATCTGCTCCCATCGATTCGTCATCGAAGCGAGATTTATACTAAACAGTTGGGTTCTTGATAAAAATCAGAAACAGCAGGCATGGTAAATGTAACAGACTGGAATCATTCATTATCTTTTGTGCATCTTGTCTAAGGAGAGAAGCAGCATTATCAATCATCCCCTACATGCAATATGTAAATGTATTTATAATAAATGAATCAGTTACGTAGGCTTCCCCCTCTTCACTTAAGCAGTGTTATAATGTGTGTTAACACATATTATGAAGTTTAAATGTTACTGCAGATTAAGATTATTCTTGTTTAATTTTTCACGCGTTTCGTTCTTTTCGCAAATACGAAATCATTATGTTGACTGTAATTGTAATTTATTACTTCCTTTAACATAAATACACGTTTTGAGGTCTCCTGAATCCAAAAATAGGCCTACTACTTTCGGAACATGTCTGTCTGTGTGTGTGTCTGTTTGCGAACAGCCAGCTCCAGAACGGAAAATCGCATGAAAACAAAATGTTGTGTTTGGGCTAGGTACCCTCTGAGGATGTGACACGAAGAATGACAAGTTTTCCTTATTTTTAAGGGGATTTGACGTAAATAAAATTTCGTTTATCGCGATTTTTATTTCGAAAACGGTTCTAACGACTCTCTTTAAATTTTATACATTGGATGCTTATACGAAGAGGCAAAACTTTTATTTAAAATATGTTTTCGAAAAAAATTATCGGAAGGGTAATTATAAACCACTCACTGTTTATAGAAACTCTGTTTTGCCTTGGGTTAGCGGCTTTATTTGCGTAGATATTTCACCCGATCGCTCGGGAGTTAGAGCTGTGGCCGCCTCTACGCAGAAACCCGCATGATTGGCCAACTCGCACGTGAAACACACTGTATAAATGATTGAAAATACTATGTAATGTGAAATAAGTAATGGAGTGTCTAACTTTTTAAATCATTTTCGATTTGCGTAATACTTTTGGTGAGATTATGGCCCTTGGGTCGACTGTGCTTCAAAAATAAACGAATACCTGGATCAGTCCTAGGGGTAATGGCTGCTGGTGCTTAAGGCTGACAACCTTCATGTCTCGAATGTCTAAAAATCTGGGGGCCTCAACGTCATGGATTTCTAAAGGCCTTTATGACCTCTATTCTGTATAGGGATCAAATTTCTGTCCTTTTCTATAATAGTATTTTTATTATGACTATATACACTAGATAACACGATATGCGTGGAAGTATGATGTGATTTCTCCATGCTAATCCGCACTAGTGCCGCAGTGCGTTTCAGTTTTTGTGTGCGTGTATGAGTGCGCCTTAGTATGAGCGTATGGAACTGTGCACTCCTACGCACGCATGTGCGTGAGCATTTGTGTGTACCAAAGAGCATACCAGAATCATCTTTTTTAATTCTTCAAATTTCTTAAGTGAGTTGACTCTTTTTATCGGAATTACTGAACATGGTTTATAACATCGCCATCTGATACGTATCCCATCGTGCATTGACTGTACTAACACGTCTATTGTGCTCTCGGACGAACACAATAACCGTATTAAGACATCGGGCTTTCACCGCTATTGAAAGCACCAAAGCACTACACTACACAGCTGAAACAAATAACAAGATTATGAGTTGTTCCCTCTTATCTGTCTAGACAACCCATTCACTGGGTTAAAATTCTCGCTGATGAGTTTTTGCAGCCTGTCACAATGTACACTAGCTTTAATATGTAGGCTACAGTGTGTTTCAAACAAACTTAACTATTTGTAAGTGTAATGAAGTTTAATTTTGAAAGCTTTAGTTCTGTCCAACTGTTTTATTTGCTGCACTTACATAATTTGATGAATTACTGCTATAATCTGGGCCACTTTTGGTTTCATTTTACAAAGATAGGCTTTACTTTTTTGTGGATGTCTCTTTAAGAAGAAGCCCGTCTCGCAGAGTTTCTCGGTTGATTCACAATTATTCTATTTATTATTTTCTTTATTCTAATTCCACCTATGTTCTGTTTAAGACTTTCACTTTAAAGTACTGCCAAATACATTTTATTTGAAAGTAACTTTAATAATTACCGCATTTTCATGAAGAATTCAACTCGATCTGAATTCGATCCCGTTTTCATGCAATTTTCGTTACGGCAATAACTTTGAATGCTATCTCAAATCGATCCGATCCCTCGTTTTGGGATTCAAATCTATCTGAATCACCGTTGTCATTGCAATTTTCATTACGATCTCAAATCGATTCGATCCCACTTTTTAGGTGTATTGAAATTGAGATTCTAATCGATCTCAATCCCCGTTTTCATACCAACTTTATTTACGGTAATAGCATTGAATACGATATCAAATCGATGCGATTCACTTTTTAGGTGTATTGACATTGAGACTCAAATCGATCTGAATCCCCGTTTTCATGTCTATTTTCGTTATGGTATTAGCATTGAATACGATCTCAAATAGATCCGATCCCACTTTTTAGTATATTGAAATTGAAATTCAAATAGATCTGAATCTCCGTTTTCATGTCAATTTTCGTTACAGTAATAGCATTGAATACAATCTCAAATCGATCCGATCCCACCTTTTAGGTGTATTGACATAGAGACTCAAAGCTTATTTAGATGGATTTGAATTCCCCATGAAAACATAGTAAAGTGTAATGTTAACGAAATTTCTTTTTCCGAAAATAATAAAGACGACATGAAGATAATCGGTCTTCGAGAATATAGCTTCGTGTGCTAAGTAAGCCCATAATGAATAGTCATTCTATTCATTATGGTAAGCCGTTCAAACTTAGTAGTGTACGTAACATTACACTGTTCATCAGTACACTGTGCTTCTTACATTAACTCTATTATTCTATTTAGAAATGTATTAATCACTTCATTTCCTCTTCATTCACGCAGGGTGTGGGGTAGAAGTTATTGTGACCGCTTACAGAACATAAAATATTATGATTATATTTAGGATAAAAGTTCCTCTAACACCGAGACTGCTTCACGGCAATGACAGATGAAGCCCTTTTTCTTATTATTGCCCTTAATGTTCGACAATATTGTTATACACGATTCCAAACTGTTCCAATGAGGTCGACCATTAAGGGTAGTCGTAGAAGGATTCTATCTGCCATCGTATCCTGAACTCTGGCTAAGACAATTGGTAGAGCAACTGTAAGTCCCGGGTTAGAGTGTCCGTTTCAGAGGAATATTTCCTCAAAATATTCCCATATAATATGAACAGATGCAAAATTCTATGGAAATGGGCTGGAAGGGGCTGTGCTGAAGTTAACAGCTTATTCTTTCGGTAACAATCTAAACATTCCAATAGGCCTGCAATTTGTCTCAAGTGGATACTTAAAAAAAATCCCTAAACTGTAACCGTGCTTTACTCGGTAGTCCATAGTCTTCTATTCTAATCTTTCTCACACAACAGACGAATAAACAAAGAATGAATATTATTTTCTATTTGAGGTTTATCAATAAGGTTAGTGGTTTCCATGCAAATTAATATAACACAAACCGCGACGTACGGCACCGCTGAAGCAAGAGTACTTTCGTATTGTAGTTTATTCGTTTCCGTACGCATAGGCGTAACAAAGGTCATTGACATCCGAAAGAGCTATCTGGCAGTGCACTGGTACCCTGAGGAACCTTTCAACCTAACTATCTCATTACTCATTATAGTGTTCACGAAACTCAAGGTAGGTTTTTATCTATTTTAATGTTCTTTACTTCCCTCTTGAAAAACTGAGCACAAAATGAACAATTTCCCACCCAAGGTGCTCGGGCCGCTAAGGGTGAATTCTCGAAGTAGCCGATCCGAATGAGGTTTCCTCGGGGTTTCCTTCACTGTACTAGGTGAGTACTGGGTTGGAGATAAGACGTCCGCGGGACAGATGACTAAACATAGAGAAAATATATATACAGTGCGTTCCAATCATGCGGGCTTCTGCTTCGCGGCGGCCACAGCGCTAAGTCCCGATCAAGCGGGTGAAATATCTACGCAAATAAAGCCGCTAACGGCAAAATAATTCAGGTTCTCACGATTACAGTTAAAATTACAATGGAAATAACCACGTACCTCATCACAAGAGTTGTTGGAAATGTCCTCCTCTTGCATCCATACAACACTGCTGGCACCTTTTAAAGAAATTTTCTTTCACGCGCATAAGTTAAGCTTCCGAGATAGAGTTAATTTATCTTCTGATATTGTCTTTAAGTTCTTCTAATGTATCTATACACTTTATTTTTCAAGTTCCACCATAAATAAAAGTCGCATATTGTTAGATCTCGGGACCGTGCGGGCCACAAACCCCTACTAATTACTCGATCTTCAAAAATTACTTGAATGAACTTTAATGACACGCAGAGGTTTTTTAGGGGAATGTTCTAATCGTTCTCCACGTTCATCTAATTTCTCCTCAGTAAGTATGCGCCACTTGGCCCTTCGTTTCCTATCGAGAATCGAACTCGTTTCCCGAAGTTTACTTACAAGTTTTCGCACGGCTTCTCTGCTTGAAGGGTGTACACCTGGGAATTTTGCTAAAAACCGACGTCTAGCGCCCTTTATGATGTAATCACATACGAATGGTACATAATTATCCTTAGTTCTATTGTATATGTAGGCCTATGTCGTGGCACTGTAACAACACATGTACACTTGACACAAGCTCAAGGTATACTGACTTCATTGTTAAGTTCAATCACACGTCACAACGTTGCCAGATAAATCACATGTGATTTTCATTGTGGGAACCTGAATCATTACGCCGTTAGCGGCTTTATTTGGGTAGGTATTTCACCCGCTCGCTCGGGACTTAGCGCTGTGGACGCTGCGACGAAGAAGCTCGCATGATTGGCCAACTCTTACGTGGAACGCACTGTAGTTCTATTAGAGCAGAAGCAAAAATTTCCCTATTAATTCAAGGTATTCAGTATGGCCTATGGTCTAGGGGGTGCTAGAGGGTCATAAAAATAAAACCTTTCCCTCCAAATCTTTATAGTTATACTACTTCCACCCATTATAAAATACTATATTATGGTCACCTTGGGGTTATTGTTTAATTTTGAATACATTTTTTCAGCTTGTTGACTATAGCCTATTCTTATAAACCGTAGGTAAAAGTGAGTACCTTTGAAACCCTCTTTCCTTGAATTGCTGGGTGAACGCTCAGTGTACAGAAGGTTCGTACAGTTCTAAACTGACATGTTGCGGAGGCAGACGACGAAAATTTTAAAATGACATTCATTTGCACGATTTATGTTTATCTAAAATGGTCAGCTGGAATAAAATCTAACTTCCATAGGCATGAATTTACAGGATCAAATACTATACTAACTTCCTGTACCTCGCCTAATATCTACAGAACAGGTTTTGGGGAAAATGAGTTAAATTTTTCACAGAAAAGCTGCCTTGATGCAATTAACATAGCCTACATGTTAATTAATAAAAATAACACAGTAATGATGCAAAAGTTTGACATGATATAAGCAGGGCCAAGATTTTGATGACCTAAAATGCTTAAAAAATTAGCTTTAAGATGACTGCAAAAATACAGACAAAAAAATTATTCAGAATCTTAAAAGAAACCCAAAAATTTGTATGAAAATACTCGTCGATTATTCATAAGATTTTTGTCTATTATACATTTATGTTGTTGACTCAATTATAGTCTTGTAATTAGTTGTTTACATACGGTTAAATGCAAAGAGCAAACACCGTCTTTCAGTATCAAGTTATAACAGTATAAAGTTATAACAATGTATATTTTTATGCTTAGTTAGAGTTCTGATAATATTCATTGTAAGTAAATGTAGAAAAAAAATCTACATAATGTGAGAAACAACACAAAATAAGAAAATAATTTATTTATATTAAACAAGTTATATTAAAATATAAAGGTAAAGGTAAAGTGGTCCCTATACAGGCCGTGGAGGCCCAGAGGGTTCCAGGAGGTGAGGCTCCCAGATTTTAGACATTCGGAACGAGAAGGTGGTAAGGTTGTCAGCCTTACGCACCGGCCGCCTTTACCCCCAGGATTGCTCCTGGTACTCATTTCTGTTAGAGGCTGAGTCGACCCCAGGGCCATAGTGCCACCAGAAGGATTAGGCCAATTGAACAACTCAACGACCTCATCGGGAATCGAACCCGCGACCTTCCGGTTTGTAGCGCAGTGCCTCAACCACTACGCTACGGCGTACCCCCATATTAAAATATGAAATGTGAAAAAAGTTAGTAACATGACCAAACAATGACATTCAATAAATTTAATTTACTATAAACACACATTTTGTCAACTCGTATAGTAAATTAAATTTATTATAGTTGCTTCACTGTGTAAAGTTCCACAAAGTCTTTAATGACATTCAATGACCTAAAAATTAAAATGGGGAAAATGACAAAAAATTATCCTAAAAATTATTTTTTTATAATCTAGGAGTCATGATCAGAATATCTGCACTAGTGGCCAACGTCCATGATGTTCCAGTTAAAAGATGACATGTAATCAAGATCCGAGCCCTGGGTTTAAGTAATTTGTATGGTAACCTTTATTTATAATACGTATTTATTTTATTTCATGGAGATTCTCATTTCATTTGTTATTGTTCAATTCTCCACTTGACTATTTTACGTTCACATAGGTGGTAGTAATCACGGTTAGGTTTATGTAACTTCTGCAGGTTATATTTCATGTACTTTACAATACCTCTTATTACTGTATTGCACATTTTGCTCGTATAATAAGTTTAGTGAAGCAAATGGAATAGATGTAGTTCTGCAATTCTAATTTTTCAACACGCTTGTTTGACCATGCATTTGCTACTTCATTATTTTCGCCTTAATTAATAATAGAGTGGCATCTATAAAATTACAGAAAATTTTAAAACATTCCATCAATGCATGGCACAACAGGAATAAAATAGGATTTTGTTTTAATTACACTAATTCAATAAATACATAGACACATAGTCCTGGGCTGTTGAAGGTTATAAAACTATTCCATAATTAATTAAAATAACCTTCTAGTACTTGAAAATTAT
Source organism: Ectobius pallidus (assembly GCA_964059195.1). Classification (NCBI taxonomy): domain Eukaryota; kingdom Metazoa; phylum Arthropoda; class Insecta; order Blattodea; family Ectobiidae; genus Ectobius; species Ectobius pallidus. Next base: position 80,805,000 of record CAXKWD010000006.1, read on the forward strand.
ATATAGCATAATTTGTTTCATCTTTTACTTTTATATTTTAGCTTTATCTTTCTCGTGGCTGACCTGCATAGCTTTCGGCAGCTTTTCTGCATTGCTGGAAGGAAATGGAATACTTTCCTTCATTGCTCACTACGTTGGAATGTTATGAGCTATTTTATTATTCACGTTTTTTTCTTTCTCTGTCCTTTGGTCTGACTTGTCTGCCTTGTGTAATTAAAAATATATTTGTATGTGTTAACTTGAGCAGTAGACTTATATTTTTAAATATTCCATTTACCCCAAAGGGCAATGGGAAAACTTCATAACGTTGAAATAAATGTTTAACTGAGTTGTAGTTAGAATGTGGAACTCTAGAGTGAGCTACCATACAATATGTTGAAGATTATACTATATAAGAGTAGGGGTGACCATGATGTAATACAGTGAGTAAGCTTCATTAAACAGTAGCCAAAATTATCTTCACTAAATAATAAATTATTTAAAGAAGAAGCATATAAAATTATTACAAATTCATATAGGCTTACTCTAATAACTTCTCAAACAAAATGTTAAAAATGTAAAATTTTGACTTATTTAAGACAGAGGCGTAACGAGGGGGGTTTTTGGGGGTTTGAACTCCTCCCCCATTGATTAAAAAAAGGAAAATTGTATAATTTTTTTTAAGTCTGCTTATAAATTACTTAATACAAGTATAAAGCGTGGGAAGCTTAAAACTCGTAATTGTCAGTCTTAATTTTTAAAAATTTCCGGGGGAGGACCCCCGGGCCCCCCTCTCCCCCAGACCCCGCGGATGTTATAACCCCCCCCCCCCCATATGGTCGGCCTGGTTACGCTTATGATTTAAGATGTAAGTATAAACGTAAAATTATTATAAATGTAAGATATTTCAATTTGATTCATTTTGTTCAATAGATGTTGATGAACGTTTTTAAGACCGATCGCAGGGAGATCGGAATGGGACGACTAACTTGGGCATAAGAAACTAAAATAAAGTAGAATTTTTGTTGCTGCTATGTTACATTTTCGACTTACTGATCGCTAGTGAGTTAGTAGTTACAGTGGTGTTGATAAGAACTTATCCCCACTGGCAAACATTTTCAACGGGCTACCATAAACATTTTTGGATTATTTGTAGGCTGTTATTCAAGCACTCTTTACCCTGCATGGCTACAGTAAATAACATTTTTAAAATAAAATATAACCCATTTAGGCTTAGCAGAAACAACAATATTTTACATTTTTTTAAATCGTCTTTGTTTCGAGAACAAAAAACTTGTTGACAATTTACTTCAATTATCTTAACTAAATCTATATAAATCACATGTCTTCCGTGAATATATAAATGTGTAGAAATGTGAAAGCTATGGACAGTAGATATATAAGACTATTTGCACGTAAATCGTAGCCCTGGTTAGCACTATTAAGCTATCGAAAGCTAAGAGCACTTGAGGAAAACAAGTATTACGCGCTCAGCACTCTCTCTTTTACGTCCTGTAATTTTTCCTTGATCCATTAAAACACCTTGTATAATACTGTAAAGTACACTATAATCTACAGGAATATACGAGGGTTTTCAGTTTAATAGTGCCAACACATCTATGAAATCAAGGTAAATTACAGGAAATTCAAATCGGTTTTGTTGGATGTTGGTTGGATATCCAGCATACTTCAGCGCAAACAGGAGCCTTCTGTCACTACGAACGCCTTTACAGTAACAAGAAGAAATTGAGCTGGGTCTATCAAACGATCTAAAATGAATTTTGGATTTGATAGAAAGCCAATGATTACAAATATTTCAACACCTTAAAATTATTCTTGATCCCCAATAATAAGCAATAACATACTGAACCATTTCAAGATTGGTTAAAAATGTTACTCATTATGATGAATGACGGGTGTAACGCCGTGATTGAACCTCCGCCATCTTGCTCCTTTTCGGTATGGGATTATTGTGAATATTAATTAGTCATGGAGATAATAGGTTTGTAGGAATCTCATGCTACTTTTTAAAAATAAATATGTACGCCTAACCATAAAAAATTATCATAGCATAACGTAAAAATGCTACGTTTCAATGCACCCACTTTCAAATATAAAACAGGATAATTCGGCTGCTTCTGTTTTTCCATGCATGAATGTATACCTAGTGGAGTATTCGTTTCTGAATAAGTGAGTAGCATTTAAAACAGCGAACTGGAAAGAGAATTCATTCAGACATGACGAACAGTGATTCCACCTAGTGATACTGATGTGGAATAACGAGAAAGTGAGCAGATATCTAATATTTATTTTAAGTTAACTCTCTCTTGCAGTTTACTAGTTTATGCATAAAGGCTAAAACTTGTCTTTCATGTTAGTTCATCAACGAACGTATGGAGCAAGCACAAAAATATTACAGCGTACTGAAGTGCTGTATAAGTTATTAACAGCCATAGTTTAGTTATTATTATTATTATTATTATTATTATTATTATTATTATTATTATTATCAAAATTGATTACAACCCGTGTTTCGCCATAGGGCATATCACGGGGAATTTACAGTGATATGTTCAGTCTAAGTATGATTATTCTTGCAGTGTACAGAAGATGTGTCTCAGGAAGGCAGCGATCTCCACGGTGTGGAAGTGGTGTTTGAGAACCATTGGCAAAGGAGCTGTCAGTAGAACTCTAGGTCGACTTCTTGCGAATTGTGAGCATTCAGTTAACAAGTGTAGGGCCGTTTGAGGAGGTTTTTCGGGACAGTTGCAGAGTGGTGAAGGACATTTGTTCATTTTATACAGGTATGACTTGAAAAAACCGTGATTGGTCAGGAATTGAGTAGTTATGTAGTTAGGACCTAGAGCTAAGGAAAGCCTGTGGTGTATATCGGGTATGAAGATCTTGGTGTGGATTCCTTGCTCAGAATTTTTATAGGTTGAATTCCAAATTTTTATGTAGTGATCTGTCAGTAGCTGCTTGCTCCGGGTGAAAGGGATTCCTTTGTAGTTTAGTTATAATTATATTTATCTGTCTGTATCTTTTTTACATTATATCACTTTTCCTTCCTCCGATCGCAGAGCGAACGAAATAATAAAATAACGAAAATAATAAGATTTATTTTTACGTGTACTATATTTCACTGAAGACTCGTGGTTAGCGTCGATGGTTACGGATCTGCAGTCCCGGGTTAGAATCCCGGTACTTCCTAGGATTTTTCTGAGGTAGGGAAGTCTGGAACGGGTTGCACTCAGCCTCGTGATACAAACTGAGGAGCTACATGATTGAGAAATAGTGGCTCCGGTCACGAAAACCATCATTAACGGCCGTGGGTGTCTGCATGCTAACCACATGCCCCCAATCATGCCATCTGCCTATGATAGATGACGCTGCGGTCGGATGGTAGACCTAAACATTCCAGGGATGTAGAGCCACGGAGTTTAGTTAACATGTTTTACTAATATGACTTTAGCCTTCTCGATTAGCCTACTTTTTCATAAGCTATCGATTACTCTACTTTAAAAATAAACGTTTTTGTTTAATTCAGCTGTATTTATACTCCTTTTTCCTAAAAACCATGTCAGGACATCAGGATCTGTGTCTAGACAGTAGGCCATGCAACTATTGATTGTCAACTATTTTCTATTGGCGTATTTTAAGCTGTGTCAGTAATTTTCAACCCCCTGTTTTTTTAATGAATATGATACAGTCACGGTAATTAATTATCCAATTCGGCATTTGCCTTTAATATTTATTGAAACCTTTGGAGAAACCTAATATATTCTTGAAAAATTTGTAACTTATAACGTTACTCTAAATCATCTGAAAGTTTCTGAATTGATTAACTATACATTTTTTTTAAACATTATGACTGGAACCATAATTTTCAACCTCTTAACTGCAAACGGCTGATGTAAACCCTTTAGACAATCTAACTTTTAATTCATACTTATTGCGCAACGCTTAAAATATTCCTATCTCAAAAGATAAATGAAGAAAATGGAGTGAACTAAAAGGTACATAGATACAGGATTCACCCTTCAAAATTTTAATGTGAGACACTTACATGGTAGCCTGTTCTCTACTTTAAGGGGGACGTACAGCTTTTAGTGAAATTCATAGGTGAGAAATAGATGAATTTCATTATTTTTTTCCTCATCAATGAATTTCTCTACAATCTCGCAATCTGACATACCCTTTATTAACTAATTATATAATTATACACTATTTACTAAATTAATCAAACTGTTACAGTTACGGGTAATTATCGTTTCAAAATGGCAGCCACGATTCATGCACTGAAATGTCGTTTCCTTGATAACTTCCACAATTATCAATATTTCTGAGTGATTATTTTTCTGTGTGTTTGATAATATCATATGAACTACATTATGTACAATCATTCATTTATCAATAATAGTTTAGTTTTTAAAGATATAAATATTTTAATCAAAAAGATAATTTAAAAAAATGATTTAAAAAAATACTTATACTGTAGATATTCCAAAGATTGTAGATGATGTTGTTTATATGATGTTTGCAAATAGATAGAAAAAAGAATCATTGACAAATATTTCCATTTTTTTGAAATTATCATGGAAACGGCATTTTATTGCACGAAACGTGGCTGCATTTTGTAACGATAATTACCAATACTGTAACAATTTGATTAAATTTGAAAATACTATGTAATAGAAGTAGTCAATAAAGAGTATGTCAGAATTCAAGATTGTAGAGCAATTCATTGGTGAGGAAAAATAATGAATTTCAACGAAAGCCTATGTCCCCCCTTAAACATGTCGCTTCGTATTCCGAAAAGAATAAAGACTGTGTAGCAGGTTGCGCAAGATGAGCCTTTTCGTTACACGATGGATGCGAAGCTAGCCTAGGATCTGAGTATATCAATGTCAATATATCAGTCAATATTTCTTAAGAAAATCATCATAGGTAATCCCACGAAAGTTTACAAGTTTATCTGATGAAACTCGTAAAGTCGAGTTGGATTTATTAAGACTTTTCCATGAATATAAATGTAACGGATTATACAACTATTAATTACTTTCTTACTTTTTTATATTAAAATAATACTAACAGCTGCGAGATCAGGGCATAGGCCTACTATGAATCAACCATCCATGAATAGGTTCGAGTTACCATGTGACGAATGCTACCAATAGGCCTAGTGCATACAAGACATAGTTAACCTAATTCAGGTAAGCTAACAGCAGAACAGAAGAAAAGCACACGAACTGGCTTGTACCGAATCGAAATTGTGTTTTTCTGGTAAAATCTTGAGTAGAATGGAATACTTCCTCCACTTAGAGCAGTGGTGTTCAACATTTTTTAACTAAAGGGCCATATTCTATTCAGTGAGTAACTTTATTTGTTGATTTATTGATTATTAACAACATGATACTTCCATAACACACATATATCTCTTCTCTTCTCTATATATATAAGAGGCTTTGTCCTGACTGACTGACTGACTGAATGAATGACTGACTGACTGAATGACAGGAATCAACGTACAGCCTAAACTATAACAGGTAGAGACTTGGAATTTTGACAGTACCTTCGTTTCATAATGTAGGTGCTCACTAAGAAAGGAGTTTGAAAAATTCTGATTCTAAATGCCAAAAATTAAATGTTTTTTAAAATACTTAATCCCTTTTTACATAGAATTATCAATTCCAAATCACAGAATATATTGTTGCCAAATGGTATCAGATGGTTGCCAAATGGTATCAGATGGGCTTGGAAAAAACAAATGAAATGCACTTTTGACAAATAAGAAAAGTTATCAAAATAATTCATGTTATAAATAAATATTACAGAATGAAATCCACTAAAATAATGGAATCTCATAACTTTCTCTACCCTGGACATAGAGAAAACAAAACGAGGTATGGTAATGTGTATATTATTATATTATATCGCAGGTTTTTTGAGAGAAAAGTATGAAAGTGATAATGCTTTCTGTTTAATTTCATCCCCAAAACGGTTTTATGGTAACATAAGAGTGGGAAATTTCCCGCCTCGATATTACAATTTTATGTTACAGGAATTTCTGTTTCTTCTTATTTAAACCTCTACCAGGCTTGCTGTGCACTATACAAGCGATGGGATGCAAAATTCTAGATCCTCTATGAGCCATAAAAAACTATATCAAGCGTTTTCTGAGGGAATAGTTTGAGGGTAATAAGTCGTTCTTCCTATTTCAAATTATAAATGCCTATATAAGGACCTAGAATTGAAAATTGAAAATCCTTCATAAGTTAATTTCCAATTACAAAATACAAAACCCGGGCGACGCCGGGTCTTTTAAGCTAGTCAATTATATTACAATATCTGTAGGGATTAGCCTGTTGAACACCATAGCCTACATCATACATGTGTCTGTTTTATATTTTGTCTTCCATTTTGCAATTTTAATAAATAACATAAAGCACAATTGTTGGATTTAATATGAGACCTGACACTGTTTCTTTGCCAAAAAATTATCATATTTTTAATATTAGCATTATAGTAAAATTAGCATGTTTGCGGGCCGCCAAAAAATAAGTTACGGACCGTGGGTCGAAGACCACTAGCTTAGAGTATCTATGATACGGGCAGAGAATGTAAAAATAAAGAGCAATAAACAAAACGGGTTAGCTAAATCTGATAGTGGAATGCAATAACCAAAATAGAGTTTGTAACCGCATTGGAGAGCTTGCGTGCAAGTGTCCCCAAGCTGCGGGAGACCAGAATCTCTGCAGAGATGTACACTAGCTGAATAGCAATTTTGCTGCTCTTCCCGCTCAATAATAATTAAGACCTTTCTGTCAGCTTCGCCTAAGTTCTAATGAAACATTATACATTTATCCACTTTGTCTGGGTAATGTCAACATTTACGAAATTCATAGAAAGCGCAGTTATTTACTTTAATTTTAAAGTCAGAGTCAACACTTTCTCCATTTGTAACAGTCATGAAGAAAATTTATGTCATATGACAATTATTCGTTATCTAGTCAACTTCTACAGTACCGTAAACAGGTGTTGCTTTGACCTACTAAAATATATGTTTAAAGTTTTTTATTGATTTATTACGACAGCTTGAAACATGAAATTCTAAATTCCATATACGAATGTGGGAACCTTTACAAAACATGCATCAACAATGATAATAGTCACAGATAATAGTTAATGCGAGAAATCTTAGTTCAAAACTGTTGTCAAAGTTGCTTAATACATGGGATTACTTTGACCCGCCACTGTTTTCTCATAGTAAAATAAAATTTATGCGTATCAATTTATTACCACACTGGGAAATATTAACTACATATTATTAAAAAAATAATCAGCCTGAAGCAATAAAGTGTTTATTAGCAGACAAATATGTAAACTTTTAGGACTTTTGTTACAAATACTTGTTTATAAGCATAATTTTCCATGGATGAGTTGTTAGACCGCTCCCCTTTCACCGTTGGGCCCAGGGATCGAATCTCGATGGATCCATGTGAAATCTGTGGTAGACAGAATGGGGTCGAGCAGGTTTTCTCGAGGGGCTCCTGTTTCCTCAGCCAAATATCTTCCACCGTTGCTTAATTCGTCATAATATGATTATTTGGTTGCAATAAGGAAATTATAATGGTTCGTTACTGAATGCTTGACAGTGTTAATACTCAAGCTGTTTTTACTTTGACTCTAAAATAAATAAGTAGTTAGATGTTCCTCATTCATGTTAGGCCTATATTGGCAAGAATTCTTTTGAAAACAGGAGCGTTTCCGAACAAGTTCCTCCTCAAGCAAAATATAATTTTACCTTCCAGTATAATACTTCTCTTTCAACATTTAATGTTACTCCAAGCAAATTGAATACTGTAACTTGTCTTGTTCGAAGGAAGAACAAATAAAATAAACCATTTCGTTAGTTAGCAAGCACTCTTCAGTGGTAAATGGGCTACTGTGTGTTTGCCCGTGTTCGTTAGCACAGAGCCTGATAAGTACGACTAAAACTAAACTCCGTGGCGCTACATTCCTGAAGGGACAAGGCCTACCACCCGACCGCTGCGTCATCAGCCATAGGCAGACGGCAGAATTGGGGACATGTGGTCAGCATGCCGACACCCATGGTGGTTTCCATGACCGGAGCCGCTACTTCTCTATCAAGTAGCTCTTCAATTTGAATCGCGAGGCTGAGTACCTCAGAAAAATCCGAGGAGGTACCGGGGATCGAACCCGGGCCGACGGATCCGTAGTCAGCGACGGTAACCACAAAACCACGCCGGCGGTACAACAAAGCTCCATAATCTTGCAGTCATGTAATTATACACCCACCATAATGTCACCTCTTTTATAGACATAGCTTATTATTATAATATTATTATTATCATCATCATCATCATCATTATCATAATCATCATCATATTGGCTTTTCCTCTAGAGTGGATATATTTTGAATTTAAATTTAAATTTCTCTGAGGATTGTTACAAGCTGATCGAAATACATGATAATTTTATGTTGACAAATTTGAGATTCTTCATTATAACTAAAGAACAAATAATATTTTTCTTAAGGCTTATCCGAATCGGGTAAATTTTCGATAACTTCTACCGCAGAACCATAAAGTGTTAGTATCAACGTAAGTGTCTTTTATGTTCGGTATGAGATTTAATTGTCAAGGATCGAAATAAATCTCTATTATCAATTCTGATTTCATAAACACAGAATACCTCGTGTAAGTAACTTGTGTTTAAAGTCCACTTACATTGCTGCGGGCTTTATCAGCGTGATAAACCGAACAGCGCACACAATGCGGGCAAAACAATCCTTTATCTGAATTTCAGCACATTATTGTAATGAATTGTATAATTTCTAGTAAATGCTCACATTTCCTTTGCTTCTAGGCATCTTTACTAGATCCGGGATTAATATTTTTATTTTACTCATCTCTTTCACGTCTTTATTTTTGTAAAAAGAACATGTTGGTTGAAAAGGAATAATGTGAAATGTCACGAATAAATCTGAGACTAGACCTATTTGGGGTATTAATAATATGATTACTATAAATCCACAAACAAAATTTCTGAGATATTTCGCCTCGAATAAATTTAAAAATAAGGAATTTGATTCATAAGTCCTGTAATAGGTCTAAGTCACCTGAATTAGAAGTCCTGTAAAGTAATAAGTCACCATCTAGACTCAATTTGTTGAAGCATCCTCGTTATAGTCTTCTAGAAAGAACTCACGCTGTTAAAACTGTTAAACCTTAATCTTTTTGCTTATGCCCCTTTTGTTACAGACGCCCCAATCCTATGTTCAGAACATAGCAATTGCTTTAGTTTCGACTGAAAACTCAAGTGTTAAGGGAGGCTTCGCAGAGAAATCGTATTTTAGGCTGTTGATACATAAAATAAACAATACATTCTTTGCAACACGAATAAAGAAGATTCCGCAAAATTAGAACCCAGTGGATTCATATGGTCGCGTTCAGTGCTGGTAATTTTATGCAACTTTTCGAAATGGTAAGCAGCCTATGGTTTCGTAAGATTCTTGAGGGAGATTTTTCCTAATCATTCTGATTCGTTCAAACTTGATGTAGTAAAATCCTGATAATAACGATAATAATAATAATAGCAATAATAACAATAACAATAACAATAATAGTTTTATTTAACCTGGAGAAAGTTAAGACCGTTAAGATCTTTTCTTCCGCTTCACCAAGGGATTAAAAATACATTAGTTGTTACAACATAACACAAAATACATTAAATGACACAACGCAACACATTAAATGATTTAAGATACATTAAATCACACACTAAATGATATGAAAGAAATTAAGTGGTACAAATACAATTTAATTACACAATAGCATTAAGTGATATAAACTTAATTAACATAGGGTATGAAAAAGATACACTATTAAGTACCATGTATATTTGCTGCTAATTGCGATTTGAAGGTTGATAGTTGATGTGAGATGGTAGAGAATTCCACATTCGGATGACTGAAGTAGTAAAGGATGTTGAGTAAAGAGATGTATGATATTTAGATATTGTGAGAATATGATCTTGCCTAGACCGAGTGTTTATGATGAGATGAAAGAGTTTGAAAGCGTGATGACAGATAGCGAGGACAGGAAGTGTGAAAAATTCGATAACGGAGGCAGAGAAAGTGCAGTTTTCTTCTGTCGTCCAATTGTAACCGTGCCAATGTTTCAAATGCTGGCGGTAATATGACCTGACTTACGAATACCACAAATGTGCCGGTCTCCTTAGCCGCGGTAACTTAGGCGTGCCTTGGAGCAGTGGGTAAGGAGGCTGTGGGTTCGAGTCGCGCTTCGGGCATGGGCGTTTGTGTGTTATAAAGAAAACACTGAAAACAAGGAAAGAACAGAAAAACAAGAGAAAAAACCGAAAAACACGGAAAGAAAGAAAAAAAAACAGGCTCCAGGAGTAAAAAAATATTAAAAAAAAAAAATAATAATAATGTAGCGAACGCAAGCATTATGAACACGTTGTAATCTTTGTCTTACCGCCGAATCTATAGTCGTCCCCTAGGTATAGGGGCTTACCCATACCCAGCTGGCAGGCCCCTTGGAGTTCCATATCGTAAAACCTCTGCCAGCGGAGGTTCCAGCAGAAGTTCGGATTCTGCAGTAAATGGCAACCGTGTAGATGCATCACAGTCGAGCTAAAATGGCTACTTCATAGTAACCAATATGATAGGGAGAAAGTCTGCATACATTTTCACCAGTTGTATTTTTTAAGAACATTTATGAGGAATACTAAACATTTTCTGAATAAAACCATCTAGTTTTACTATTATGAAAAGATTATCGTAATAGTTTTAAGCATAAGAACATTGTATTATTCTAAGTGGATGTTGGCAATATGTTAAGCTGGCCGCGCCTATCATCTCCACCTGCTACGCACGCCTTCGGCAGTAGCACAGGGGAGGGGCCAGCAGGAACTGGTCTTCATTGTTTGTTTACATTTAAAATCTGAATTGCACCTTAAATTTGCGATCCCTATATTTGTGAAATGGGTCCTCCATGTCGCTTACATATAGCTACGACAACATTCTTCTCGCCTGCTCGTCTATGATTTTCACATTGTTTGCAAACTCCAGCATATCGTCAAAGTTGACGCGGGAAGTTCGTGCCACGTGGCTTGCAGACGGAAAGCGCGTTGGTGACAGTTCTGGGAGACCGCTAGGGGTTTGCCAGGTAGCAGACCTCTGTCGATCGCTGCCACCTAGGTAGGTAAGCATGCTTACTTGGGGGAGGACTATAGATTCGGCGGTTAGTTCTGAGCTCAGGTCGCTCCGAATACCACAGTAATCGAAATGAGACATTATGAGTGTTGACTCCAGTGGTCTCTTTAATGAGGAAGGTATAATGTTTTTTAATCGTTGGAGAACGTGAAATATAGATAATATTTTTTGGTAAATTTCTTTTATATGGATGTTCCTGTTGGATAGTAATAGCCACTGTCTTCCTCTCTTTCGGTCACACACACTCATAACTTACACACTAAATATCTCTTTGTTCAAAGATGGTCCTGAATATTAAATGAAAAGAGCTATAAGCTTAAGTAACTCTGTTTTCGTGAATATGTGGCATGTTCTTGTTTGTTTCCTGGTTTATTTGGAAGTCATAACTATGTAACAAATACGCCATCATCTTAATGGGAACAGTCTGCCTGGGTGGAGCAATTAGTATCGCGCTGGCTTTCTGTGCCCAAGATGATGGCGCATTGACGTTGGAGACTGTTTGCTTCCAGTACCGCTGACTCAGGGCATTGCTTTTTAAACTTTTCTAAAGGCATTAAATTGTAATAATATTTAATTAGAATATAAGGTGTGTTTGAATAAAGCTGATAGGGATATTATTCAAAAGAAACTAATGTTAGTGAGTTTGCAATTATTATTATTATTATTATTATTACTATTATTATTATGTACATTTTTAACTCTTTAATTGCATAACGAGGACATTACCACTAAAGAGTCTTGTAAAGAATTCGTGCAGGAATTATTATCATGTCGCTGAGTTCGTGACTTCTTCAGAAATTGTGTAGGCTTACACGTTTTAGCATGCAGGTTTAACTTGTGAACATTACAAGCAAATTATGACTGTATATGTTACTACAAAATATCAATATACTGGGCTTAAATGTTTCATATCAAGAAGTTCCGCGCATTTATATGCTTTGTAAAAGATTAAAACGTATCATTTTAACAGTACGATCGATGGACTTTATTTTGCTATAGAGTAGTCTATATGCCTCACAACCTACGCATGTAGATATAATGGCCGGCAAATAGAAACAGTTAAACGGCTTGATTTTCCAAAAATAAATACGGGTCAGGTAACTTCTCCCAGCATCTGGAGCTCTTATGCGGGAGTTCTGGATTAGGTCACCCTTTCCGTCTACATGCTCCGTATAATACACTTGTACTCTGTCTCCCACATTCCTTTGGTGAGAACATTGCAGTATAGGGAGGAGACAGCAGCTTCATTTTAGCACAAGACTTTTATTTTTATGGACTTTAAACACATTTGTAACAGTTTCACATTTGAATAATATTTATGACTAACTTTTATATTCTCGACTAGTAGATTTTGTTATAGTGTAATAAGATAAGTTATGTTTTACAGTAGGTTAAGTATTTATTATTTTTATATACTGAGCATAGATGGAAATCCTATTTTAACAAATACAGTTGAACTAATAGTTCAGACTTCTATGATGGCAGAATACTAGGAATAATCATTTTGAACAAAATTGGCTAACGGAAAATGTATTTTACGTGATACAAAAACAGTTTCAGAAATACTTAGGAAAGAAAGCACATTTTAAAAGCCTACAATATTATGGATTCCTTTTATCTATTTATTTGAATATTCTTTGTAATTAAGGATTTCGAGATTTTTGCTGCATAAAAATGCATTATTATAATTTCCATATATGCCTTCACTACATCTAAAATGCTCGCAAAGATTGAAGGCATAGGCCTATAAGTAATAGTCAATCAAAGGACCTGGCACTGTTATACCGTTTAGTATTTTGCAATTTTAGTTGGTACGAATCATGTCATATGCGACGTTTTCCATAACTCCACCCTTATATGGCTCTATCTAGGCTATACCTGCCGGTATCGTAGTTACTGTGTTGACACTAGTTAAGAAGAAAGTTTGTTCTGACGTAAGACCTATTGTTAAAACAACGTAGGCCTATTAGTATGATTCTTATTATGAATATCTCGTAATTGTATATGATTCTTATTATTATTATAAAGGTTACGTCTTATATACATATATATAATAATTGTTTGCATCCTTGAGCTTTAATTCCTCCCCAGTATTCACGCATTCGCTTTCCGTGATCCTTCTTTCTTCCATCTTTCATCAGTCCACTTCTGGTCTCGCGGATCTTATAGCTATAAAAGTATGCTCTATGTTTCTTCTGGAGAGGAACACGTTCCTGCATGTCTTCATGTGTGATCCCGATTTCCCTAAGATCTTGTCAACTTAGGTGATCCAAGTCCCTTGGTCTTCTTGTTTACAAAGTAGGAATAGATCCGGTTGGTCAGTCTCTCTGCAAGCCGGTTCATATTATTATTGTTATTGTTGTTATTATTATTATTATTATTATTATTATTATTATTATTATTATTATTATTATTATGCACACTGTGCACACTGTGCGGCAGAGCCTGTGAACGGTATCATTTCAGCGTGTGTCATAATCGAACAAGATCGCTGATGGACTTCAGCAAAGACTAGCGAAACAAGTGGAAACTCTTATTTTATGCACGTTTGTGCGCTATTCATCTTTATTTATTATTATTATTATTATGATTATTATTATGTCTTATTTTTACAGTGTCCGTCGGATATTGTTGGTTTTACAGCAGAAATTGCAGGCTAACTTCATATTAATATGAGACGAATGTGTTATTATCAGGGCCCGGATTCTAATGACATGTCATCTTTTTATTGATGCTGCATAGACATTGCCAACTTGTGGATAAATCCTAATCATGGCCTCTAGATTATAGAAATGCATTTTTATTAGGTCATTTTTTGTCATTTTATGCTGTTTTATATTTTTAGGGCATTTATTTCGATTTTAGGTCATTATTTTGTCATTTTCGTGTCATTTGCTTCCTTATTTAGTCATTTTCATATATTTACATTGAGTGTATTAACTTTTTTTTTTCCGTCGCTAGCAATGCTGTCTTTGAGGTGTTTGTTTAATGCAAGAAGGAAAAATTCGGCGTTAAAGTGTTGACATGTTTCAGTCGGAAATGAGAATCAAAGAAGCGCGAAAATTTTGTATTATATTACTATTTGTTATTAGAATGACTTGGCACCAGAGTCTGCCATCTGCTTGGATCTGAGAGTGCAAACTACTGTTTACCCTCAATAAACAACAATATAATCTGGGAGACCACAAGAGAAAATGCCGAATTTTGACTCACCAGTGCCTCAGTGCAAGTATAAATTTCCGTGAGAAAAGAACATTCACAATATTACAGTTATTTACAGTTTTTTTATAATGATGTACAAATTAGTCTATAACTTTGTGTGTACAATAAAACATTTTATAAATAAAATATCAGTTTTTAGGTCATTTTTTATAATTATTAAGTCATTTTCTTTAAAATTTAGGGTCATTTTATAGGTCATTTTTCAAACAATTTTAGGTCATCAGAATCCGGGCCCTGGTTATTATCTTGAAACCATTTTTATTTTATTTGTGTAAAGTGGCCAGTATAGTACATACATAGTTCTGAATCTCTGGAAGAAAGGAAAAGAACAGAAAATCCCATATCATTGTAAAGTCATAGCGACCAAAGTGACCACGCCAAAGGATGTTGCTTCCCACACTCTCATTCAGGAGAAATTGCACTGGATGCCGGGGTATCATTTCCTAGTAATCTTCATGTTATTGAATAAATTTCCTCACTTGTTCCCAGCCTCTAGCCATGTTTCTCATTTCACTTGAGAAATTTCACGAGTAACCATATTTCACACTTCACTTCCTTTGAGATATTCTAGATAGATAATATGTTTTCTTATGCTCCCTTAAGCACGATCTTTATTTAGTTTTTACAGTCGACTGATAGCTCTTCATAATTTAGCTTTAGGAAGCAGACTATTATAGGTTTAAGAATACCTCATTAAACAACAAAACACGGTTTAAGGGAACCTGAATATACGCCTTTGTTCTTTGTGAGACTTTCGTTAAGTGTCAATACAAGAATTCTCTTTAGATCTGAGAGGAGAGCGGTGTCCTTTATTCTTTCTTTAATCCATTCATATCAGTGAATGTAATTTTCAGCGTCATCAGCCGTGGGTTAACATGTTGTACTATACTTTTATATAATTTGATTCTGTAGAGTTGAAAATTTCAAAATCTGAGTAACAGAGACATACTACGGTGTCCCCTATCATTACACGCAGAATAAACATTCGTCTAGGAAAAGTATTTTTTTAAAAATAAATTATTAAAATGAAAATACAGCCGTGTGTTCGCTTCCTTGAATACAGTATCGGATATGAAAATAGGAGAGTGATATTTTCCCATTATCTATTCTTGCCGAGAAGCAGTTACATCCCTTAAAATACGGTAAACAGCCACTAGAAATCACAGCAAAGCAGGAGCAGGAGCAGTTGTTCCGCTAATTCCAAACATTGCAAGCTCATCAAAAACACGATATTGAAGCATCCATATTATTATGCGACAGTATTATATTCTCTGCAACCGTCAGTTACGTTGTCAACACTAGGTATTATGTTCAAAATGAATAATTGTATTATTCGCATATCACAAGCAGCGTCAACATTGTGCAGAATTAAATTGACGAAATGTTGACAGTAAAATCCAGCTCTGTTGTACAGACCTGGGCCCTGTATCATAGAACTTTTACACTCATATTATTAGCAAATACAATAACTTATTCTCAAACCCAAGTAATACAAATTTCGTGATCTTAAATTCGTGGAAAATTAATCACTATAATTTAATTATCAATTTAGAAAAAGCTTACCTACGCTATCAAAGGATTTTTTGTTATAACAAGTTTTTTTGGATATGAGGGTAGATTTTAGTACATAAGCCTACTGCTACCTTCAATAATGGCCTGGAAGATTTATTCATTTCTTAGAGTTAGTTATTATTTCTTTCGTGTATGAAGATATAGGCCTATGTAGGCCGCGCTGCTTTGAAATAGTATTGACAAAAATACTAAGAAGGGAAAAAACAGCAACAACAATTCAGACATAACTTCCAAATCAATCAGCTGACTAATAAACTAATAAGTGAAGACATTTTATGAGTAGTGTTCATATCTTTATGAAACAAGATTTTGACAACTATTTATTATTATGAGTTCTAATAGTATTAACTAATATTAATAGCAAGTTCTATAAAACAGGGCCCTATAGCTATATTATTATTATGCGGCATTATAAAACTACATAATATAGGCTAACTTTCTTAAAGGAAGTAGTAAACTATTCTTCAGATTATTGTTCTGTATCTTCGCTGTAAAGTAGTCTGTGGCATTTAAAATCGAACCTTCGTGTTAATTGTTTCTGTGTTTAATACCGATTTTTCATCCATTGTTCCTCCATTGAAAATGGATCCCGTTAATGGTTGCTCCTATATTTAAAATCGAGCTCTGTAATCGTTATTCCTGTTTATTGATCCCTGTAGTACTTATTTCTGCACTTAAAAAGAATTATCTTAAGTTATTCCTGCATTTGAAATCAACCTCTGTATCAGTTGTTCTACATGTAGGCCTAAGGTATTTATGAAATTATTTTTGTGAATATTCCCCTTGATACATGAGGCTAAGATTTGAACTGGCCTCAATCTAGGATTAGGAACAGATTTCTGGTATTCCTTTTTTATCACTTCGCACTCGGAATGAAGGCATCATCATCGGAAACAAATTTAGTTCTGCTTACGCTCCCCTAGATAGACTACTATGGCAATACATTACATCTCTGCTGGAAGAGAGGTAATATTAGGATACATATGTCATTTCATTCCAAACGTATTTACTGAATGAAATAACCTGTTCTCTATAACAGTGTTGATAAGCGTGTTCCCGTGTTCCCTATTGGGTTATGCAAATCAGCTCGGGTGGGAAGAGACAGGAAGATGAATACCGTCGAGAATGACGTCACCTATTACCTTCACTTCAGTGACGTAATGGTCTTTCTCGTGGTGGATAATTGTGCAAGTTGCTATGGTGACAGGTTTCACTTAACGGGCAATTATTGAAACCTGTTCCTCTTGTCATGTAAATACACAAGATATCTCACCCATCTGACGTCCTATCTTCCCATATGCCTGAGCAGGTTGGGAATTTTCGGGGTTACCGATGCTTCGTGCTCAATGAATCCTGCACTGAAAAGATAGGGAAGGAATCAGGTGGAATTAAATAGTTAAGGGGCTCGTAACCAGGAAAAACCGTACATTAATAATGCATGGAGTGAAAATTAATCAGTGAAACTGGTTGTTTCTGGTCGCTATAATTATGCCACCATAGGCCTAGTATGTTAGTTTGTATGAGAAATTGTCCTCACATCCTGGTATTGAGCTTACAGTAAGAAACTATTCTTTGGTGGGATAAAACGTGCTCTATTCAAATTTCCACTTGCCAGCCGCCAGGGTGAAAGAAGGTTTTGAGCTAACGAAACACAATACTACTAGAGCAAAGGTGCTCCCAGACCTAACACATTTTACTATAATAATATGTAGTATAGAGAAAGTATTGTATCGTGACAAAAAATCGAAATGGAGATAACACCGGAAATCATGTTTCACGATGCCTAGAAACCGAAAAAAGTGTTTTTGGAATGACGTCTGTCCGTCTGTCTGTGGACAAGCACAGCGGGTAAACGGTTCATTGTATGTACTTCATTTTTTGAATTAAGGACTTTTTCGGAATCTCATCGAACCGCCCAGAATTTGAGTTTCATAACTGAAATATTAAGGGGACTTTTTATGAATTTTTTTGAAAAATTCTGATTTTTGAAAAATTGGCTCGAACGATTTTAATAAAAATTTAAAATTGGAAACTCTTATCTATGACTAACAAAATGACTATAAGGGCGTGTGTGCTTTCGTACAAAACGCCTTTAACTTAGTAGTCTTTCTCCTTGGTTGATAAACTGAGATCACGAATTTACCGAATGAAAATAAAATATCATTCCGATTTAAGGCACTTCTAGATATCATAGTAATTATTTAAAATACATTTTTTACAACTTTTAAAATATGTATTTTAATTGAATGTAAAGAAAGTCGTATTCACAGGAACTTACAACAATAAAATACATAAATAAACAATTCCATACAAATAAGTTATAAGATTAAAACTCCAAAAAACGAGTAAACGATTTGTTGTTGAGTATATATCTTCGTGAACCGCCTTTCAAAAAGGGAGATCTGGAACGAGTGCAGTCAGCGTTATGAGGACAACCAAGGAACTACTGATAAAAGAAGATATCCTTGTTACGCTTATCCCAAAGTCATTCCATACTGGAACTTAGTATAAATGTTGGCAATATTGCAATACGAAGAACTTTAAATTTAGAAGATACCGTTTTTAAAATAACAACCACAAATAAACTTATGATTTTTATTTTCCATCCTGTACATTTCAGAATTGTCACTTCTTAAACCAATTAAACTGACTATCAAGTTAAATTATGCATTTTCAATAGATTTTATAAATATTCATGTTTATATGATAAACGCATATAGTAAGTTTCGTTAAAATTGAAGAAGAATAGTTAACTTCCTTTTTTTGTGTGATCGTTGTTATGGTATGACCCAAATATAAATTACATAAACACTGAAACCGAAGAAGAGTCGTGAAATATGTGACACTTTACTGGCTTCAATTGTTTGTTTCCTCTATTTGTACAATAAATATCAAATTAAAGATCGCAAATCATTGGGTAAGTCATTATATTTAATAACTTCAGACCAGTGCGAGAACGAATATTGAATAGGAAATACAGGTTTTACTAACTATATTATGACACTTAATTTTATGCTATCACGAAATTAATGCGCTTCACAGTTGGTTATCACAGTCATTCGGGACACGAATTGTCTCTAATTTGGTTTGCATTTATTTTAGTTTCATTATGCTTAACAACATTCTTTTCTACTATTTTGATACATAACATTATATATACATATTGACATACTGGAGCATTCATACAACTTGTATAGACTTGATCGACAGTTGGAAGGAAAATATACATTTTTCAAGCTGTCAATCGCATCCCGCCTGGCGTTGTGTAACTTTTGTAGTCTATGAATATAATATCATTGTGACGAAGTTAGATAAACGTGCATTAATATTTTAAAACCTGAAATAAATAATTATCTTATCAGCATAGTTTTTAGACCAGTGGTTCCCAATTTAGTAGCACTACTATTGTTGCGCGAAAGCATTTGGGGTACTACGCAGAATAAGAATACAAACCAAAAGTCATCATCATCATCATCATCTTCTTCTTCTTCTTCTTCTTCTTAACAATCTTATTCTATTCAGCCCTGTCCTTCACCAATCTTCTCTATCCTCTCACTGCTATAGTTCATGCGTCTTCCGTAGTATCATTTATCCATTGCTTGCTTGGTCCACATTTCAATCTGTGTCCGGTTAGTTTTCATGCCGTGATTTGT
Source organism: Ectobius pallidus (assembly GCA_964059195.1). Taxonomy (NCBI): domain Eukaryota; kingdom Metazoa; phylum Arthropoda; class Insecta; order Blattodea; family Ectobiidae; genus Ectobius; species Ectobius pallidus. The sequence goes on from CAXKWD010000006.1 coordinate 80,824,686, forward strand.
TTTGGAATTCTATTACCATACGTTCTTAGGACAAGACCCATGATAACCTTTTGCTCTTCACACCTTGAAGAAAACGTTTTATTGAATAAAATGAGCTGCTTGCTTTAAGCAAGTTGCCAAAAACACGGCATACCAATCAATCGTTCCTGACAATGGTTCATATGTAGGTAAAAATTGTGGGAACAGATAAGCAATTGCAAACAAGTAATTTGAACAAAAAATCTAACTGTTACTATATTTACTATATATTCTGGTGCAATATGCTTATTGTGTCAGCAATGTTTTCTGCCATCTGATAAGTCCTAAGTATATCGTCAACTCCAAATAAAAGTGCATGGACAGTAAAATGCCGATCATCAAAGCTGTTCCTATATTTCTCTTTAAAGAAAGGAATACAGATTTCATATACAATAGGCCTATTTCCTTTTTCACGGTCTACACTGTTTGCTTAGTCGTCAACGTTATTTTCAAATAGTATTGTTGGTTCTAGGACGTACGCTTCATACGAACCGTTCTCAAAAGCCATTCTTCATTCTTCTTGAGTTGTTCAAGTTTTTATTTCGATATAATTATCCAAGTCCTATTCGGATTTTGTATTGGGCCATGAATTTTCCTTAAGATCTTGCGGTCAAAGATTCTCTTGTTAAGCTCCAAGTCTCACACCCATAAAATGTCACGATTGGATGTTCAGTTTCAATTTTGCACTAATCATTTTGGACTTAACTAATTTCAAGTAAGCATAATAGCTTCTGTTTCCACTAACTGTGCGTTTTATAATTTCATTAAGTGTTGAGTTACTCAGGTTTGAACTTAGGCTAAAAAAATAAAATCACGTAGGCCTACCTGTTCAACTGTGTACTTTCCAATTTTAGTTCATTGTGTATCGGGTGTTTTCTTTGTAACCACCGTGCATTTGGTCTTATCTTCGTAACGCCCCCCTTTTTTGGTTTTCTTGATCCAACTTTGTCTTTTTGCTCTAACTCAACATTATTCCTGGGAAATACGCTGATATCATCGGTACATGCGCACTGTTGTATTACTGTATCTTTATTCTTCTATGTCCAGTTATGTTTAAGTTTCTCATACCTGCTTCAACGGTAAGATTAAACATCAGACTAGATAATGCGTCTCCTTGCCTGACTCCATTATGAATAATGATTGCATATGTTAACTCATTTTCTTCTCTTACTACTGCTTTGGAATCAGCCAAATTTGCTTTGATAAGACTTAGACATTTTTATTACCAAACTCAGCCTCTAACAGAAATTTTATTTGTATCAGGAGCAATCCTGGGGGTATGAGAGGTCGGTTCATAAGACTGACAACTTTATGACCTTCACGTGCCGAATGTCTAAAATCTTGGAGCCTCAAAATTCTGGAATCCTTAGGGCCTCCACGCCTTGTATAGGGAACACTACTTTTAATAATAATGTAAGCTCTTGTGCACATAGCTTAGAAACATAATGATTTTTCACCCGCTCAATAGTTTTGTCTCTTATTGTAATCTTTTGTTATGTCTATAATGCATAAATACTTTACATTTAATTTTAATATACAGGTACCAGTTAGCTGTAAAATCTTAAATTTATCTGTGTATAAATTAGATTATGCGATTTCTTCAATTAAAAGTACACTGCTAGGTAATTCAAAAAACATTTTATTTATTCGTATTTATTATTAATCGAAATTGCATGGTTAAAGTAAACGTACTAGTAGGTGACAAATCCGTCTACTTAAACATCCAAATTTTCTTCTCAGTTCTATTAAATTGACTATATAGCTCAGTGACCAATGCGGTATCAGAATATGGGAAGTTCAGCCAATCGGAAGTAGGCTATCTGTCATCATAATTATCGTTTTGTTTTTATAGCTTTCATGTTATCTCACCTTCGTGCACTTGTTTTTTTTTTAATAAATTCACAACTACTGAACATTGAAACATCTTCATACCTGAAGCTTCTTTTATGTCAAAAATAATATTCTGACACAGCGATTGGGTATATGTATGTGTGTATATATATATGTATGTATATATATATATATAATAAGCTGATTTGAGCAAAAGAAGGTACGAAAACAATGTATAATTATTAATTATGTTACAGGCTAGTGAAAAAGCATTTGAAATCCCGTTTAATAATTTTATTTATTTTATTTATTTATTGTAAGAAAACCCCAACGAGCAAAGCTCACCTTAAGGGGCTATATACAACATGACATGCATTGTGATACATAAATTTTCAATTACAAATAACTTATAAATATACAAGAGGTGCAATATATACAAGAGGTACAAGGTACAGAATATAGGAACACAAAACAAAATGACTTGATTTTAAGAGTGAAGTGAAATGATAGATGATAAGATTAAACAAATGATAAATAGAATATTAATAGCACTATATTATTAGTTATAGCAAGGAGGTTAATCTAAAAAAAAACATTAATTAAAGTCGCACATAGCGACTATCGCCGATGATGAAGCGATCGATACATCGATTGTCCCACTGTAGGCTATCTCGCCTACAATAACACAAATAGCGATGTTTTTTTTTGTTTTTGTTTTTTTTTCATTTTCATAGTTTTAATAATATTCATGACATGCGTAATTCTTTGAGTATTCGCCAAATAGCCACAGTATGTGCAACTTGAAGTTCGGATTCTGTCAAGAAAATTCCGAACTTTTCGTAACATTACCTACGATCATTTATATTAGACTGCTCCGTTATAAAAAAAAAACGTGGGGTTTTATTTCTGCGACATGATAATGATACACTCTGTGGAGTTAATTGGTCGTTGCACTCGCCTGTGGTTTGAGTTTGTTTTCTGTGGACAGAGTTCTAATTACGTTTTGCCCTCAATGCATTCTGGGGTCTACTTCTCCAGGGAGTTCATGTGTTGTTCCATTAGTATTCATTGACCCGCAGTCTATACATAGCTAGCTAATTACACAGGTGACAATATGACATTCTTTCTAGGAAAGCATGTAATAACATTAGTACCTCAATTACTAAATGAGCTGCTATAGCTACGTTATGAATTCTCAATTAGATTACCTATCTAACTTATTCTCGTGCCATTAATTCAACCAAAGAAAATATATTTGACACACTTACTGTACGAAATGGATCGATCTTGCACACAATCATCTCTGGGAAATGACAACGCCCTGAATTTTCCCCGTGGGTGATGTGGCAGAGAGATATTAACTTCCTTGGAAATACTTTCTTGGAAGCTTTATATACTACAATGATCTACTAAGCGAAAAATTGTCCATTGCTTTCAATTTCAGACAATTTCAATTTCTAGCCTATAAAATTAATTTTGAATGCCTACTAGGGATGTTAAAACAAATATGCCAATGTTAATAAAAAAAATAATTTGAATAAGCTGTGAAGTTCCTCACACCATAACAAAAAGCAAAAGTAATATAAACTTCTTCTTCTTCTACATCATGGAATTAGGCCCTAGGCCTGTTTCCACATCAAGAGATTGAGTCTCTCCATCTTGTTATTGGCCGACCAACATTTCTTCTATCTTTGGGTTGGTACTGAAGTAAAATCTTTGGAAATCTGTTAGGTGCCATTCTTCCTATATGTTGGAGCCAGTTGTATCTTAAGTTGTTAATTCTAACAGGTTATAAATGTTGAGTTCACTTCTTATTTCCTCATTGTACAAGTAATATAAACACATCCTGAAATTCCTCGTTTATGACTTATTCCCTTATGAAATGTCTGCTAGAATACATTTACAATAACACATCAGTGTTTGACATTGTCAACTCATGGAAATTAATTTAAAAAAATGTCTTCCCCCATTTTCTGTACACGCATGAATATGTAGCCATCTTTCGAAGACTCCAGTTCAGTATATATAGATTTCTCCGACTTCTACGGCATACTGAAGAAGGGTGGCAGTAAACTCCTACACGGTTGATCCTTTTCTGAAATGCATGAATATCATGCCTATGTCAAGTCCGACACGGATTTGCACAGGTAGAATACAGTACTGACGTAAACTACCGCACTTCATGTTATTATTAACTTATTACCAAAAGTTTACTACTACATACGTGAAAGACAGATGCTGAGTGATGGGGAAATTTTTATTCTCACTCCGGGTAGCGCAGCGTAGAGTGTTAAAAGGCCACCGTTTCCACAGCCATGTTGCTGTCTTCTTCAGGCATGGCTGTGGAAACACATGGCCTTTCAACACTCGACACTGCCTACCCGGACAGCCTAGACTGTGATGACTCCGGCCGAGGAAGCCTACGAACTCAAATTTTGATTCTGTTTCTTTTGTTTCCCTTGTTTGAAAGTTGAAGATATAAACGACTCTTTTAAAAATAATTGAATGACTTTGAAACTTAATTAAAAATTGCATGAATTTTGAGACTACTTCTGTGACAATTGCAACTCTGACGAAACTGTATTTCCCCCTGCGTTATAGGGATACGAAAATGTTGACGAATGGAGAGAAACCACAAATGCAGTAGGATCATTTCATTCTTAATTCAGTGCATCCTTCCATCGCAGACATCTGAATAATTTCAAGTTCATTAGCACCATATTGTAGCTTCAAGTGAAAACCTACATAAAGATCTAAAACAGCCAAAAGAAAATTTCCACCAGGAAGAAAATAAAAACAATAACTAAATATCAGCGTATTTCACACTTGCGACAACAATACTTTATAAAGGAAATGTCTAGATTTGATTGCGTCAAAAGAGCATCTTATTTAAACAACATTACAAAGTAGGCATTTTCTTAAATGTAATTTAAACTTTTGATTAGTAGTGAAGAGTAAAAGTGGCCACCTATGCATTTCATGTAGCCAGTCCTCAGTCTGGTACAGTGGGGAGGAAAACGTTACGGTGCTGGAATTACTTGAATGCTGTGTTTATATGACCGTGCCGGAGTTTATCGTCCATGCTGAAGAAGCGTTTCGTCATTTGGAATTGTCCCCACAGATCAAATACAAACGATTGAGATCGGGGGAGTAAGAGTACTTATGGAATTTTACATGTTTGCCTTTATTTTGGACTTTAAGTTAATGTTTTATAGCAGTAATTTAATGTTATATAACCCTCTAAACATTGTAATAATTTATAAATTAATATTAAATTTACATTAGGCATATAACAAACTTTTAGAGTGTTTAGGCTTACATGTTTTTAATAGCTATGTTAGTGTTTTGTATTTAAGTATTAAGTATTATTTAATTATCTAAAATATGTATATGTATTACATAATTGTAATGTAGTTTTTGACTTGTAGAGCGGAAGAGAAGAGAAGGCCAAATGGCCTTAGCTCTGCCAGAATAAATAAATAAATACGTTACTAGCATGTGCCTGTAGCTTCGCTCGCGATTATTTACTCAGCTGCTAGATATTTTATTTAAATAATTTATTTAACAGAAAAGTAATTAAAACATTTATTAGCACTGACATCATTTTTACGTAACATGCATGAATTTTATTCTTAATTGTATTGTTTTACGTAATAAATAAAAATAATTAAAAGAATAAAACGAATCTTATGCTGCCATATGGGCATACAGATTCGAAATAAAACGATTAAAACGTACCACAGATTCATGAACCTTACTGAAATCATGAATAAACAATTAAAATGACTGATAATTAATAAACTAAACACCCGGCTTCGAGGTGCATTTTATGATTAAAGCACGGTGCCCGGGGGAAACGACCTCAGATTGGAGTTCCCTATATTTAGCCCATAAAACCCCCGCATAGTGAGTTTCGTGGAAAAAAATCTCTGCGAGTCGTAAACGAATGAATCTAGTATAGCGGATTAACAATATCGAAGCGATCGACAAATTGATGTCTTATATATATTGCAAAAAAATCGATTTCTCCTATGCTCTTTTTTTCTCGGTTGCTATGGCAAGGCCTCCTTCAATTAATTTCACAATTGAATAGGTCTTGTTAATAGGTGGCGTTGGATGCACACGGAAACACAGGTTCAGACCTTATATTAGATGTGCCGAAATTTGTATAGGCTGTTATGGATTCTGGCGGAAGAAGGCTGTGGTGAGGCAAAGAAGATAAGGATGCTTATGAGTCACCTAGCAGGACTATTTTTTTTAAATTTAAAAGGGTTAGTTGTTGAATTTCAAACGGCGTTTTGTTATAACTATTATGTAAACTATACTTAACTCCATCTATTCCGTACCTAGTAGACCTAATTATCTGGCTGTGCATATGCTTTTATTTCATTGGAAAATGACGTTGATATTCAGAATTGACACAACTAAAACAGTATTAAATTTCACGCTATTTATTTCTAAATATGAGTGTATTTCTTTATTTAAGAATAGCTATATTTTGAATTAATTGAACAGTGTCATATTTAGGATTGTTAAACACTAATATAAAAATTGTAAATAGGCGGGTAATATTTTACCAATCTTCTTTAGTCGGTTCACTTTTAAATGACATTAAACATGATATGCCATTAATTTTCCTACAGCAAATTATCTTCAAACTTAAAGAAAAGCCAAACATAATTACTCCATAGATCAACCTTCAAACTGGAGAAAAAATATGACATTAGTCTTCTAAATATAACATAGTTATTTATTTAATACTAGAAGAACTTTTACCATGAATAAATATGTAGAATGTTTTGCAAATAAAATTACACGACCTGTTGGAATATCGTATCATTTTAAAGGTATAATAATAAGACATATCTCGGTGCCTCATGCTTTGCGCGAAGGCGTGGCATGCAAGCGATCGCGGGTTCAAAACCCGAGACAGGCGGGCGTGTCATTCATGGTGGACGAAGCTGTGATTGAGGGGGGGGGTTCTCGGAGATTATCCCGTTTCCACCTCTCATTCCATCAACATTATCCCTTTCACTTTCAATCTTCTCCTCATTATCACCCCGTTTCCCTTCCCGGCTTTCGAGTCATCTCCCGTTGCAGCGTCCGCTGCGGTCCTCTCCCGTCCTACCCCGTGGCTTGTGGTCATGTGGTTGCTGGTGGTGTAGGCTACATAATAAGATACGCCTATAAAAAATTATATTATTCAGAAATACACTCCCATCCCACAAAATCCCACAAGTCCAAATACGTAAGCAGAATTTAAATATGCGTTAACTGAAGCAATATTGTTTTAACATACATTTATTATAGATATTTCTGCAATAGATTAAAAAATATTGCCTATGATAAGTCAGAACACTTGATCCTTACAGTTTACTTTATTTACAGCTGTTAAGAGGCGATATTTTTATTTCCATATCTCCATATTTCTTTTTGCTATATTTCGTACTAGATTAAAAGGCCCGGCGTCGCCCGAGTTTTGAATTTTGTAATTCGATATTAATTTACAGGGTTTGTCCGAAAAGTAACGAGCCGTATTTTTTCTCTCACAATTTATTGATCGTACACATACAAAAACTCAATATTCCTCAAAATATATACCTTCCGCATCAATACACCTTTGCCAGCGCGATCTCCATGCTGTATATACCTTTTGAAAGTATTCGGCCGGGATGCCCTTTAGACGAGCCGTCGTGGTTGCTTGGACGTTCTCCACAGTGCCCAGATGATGTCCTTTAAGCACCCGTTTCAATCGATAGAACAAAACGAAGTCCGCCAGGGCTAGGTCGGGACTATAGGGTGGGTGGGGAACCATTGCTACGCCGATCCGGGTCAGGTGGGAACTCACAACGCCTTTGTTGTGACAGTGGGCGCATTGTCATGATGCAGTTTTCATGGGCCTTGGAGCTTCTTTCAGACTCTGGTGACCCTGGCGTTCAGTCTCTAACGTTGCTCTAATGTTGCTCTAACGTTTTCTCCATCGTAAGTACGACAAGGTCACTGCACAGTGCTTCACGCCTCAGCACTTCCTGACTTGCCGAAAGCACGAAGGCGACTAACCCCGGTACCACTGGAAAGCTTAAGGTCCCTCCCACTCCTTTTCATCAGTAGCACCGCTCGACGCAGTACAGTTGCTTCATAGTCAAGTGAGGCTCGTTACTTTCCGAACAAACCCTGTATGAAGGTCTTTCGATTTTCAAATTCTAGTTCCTTATATATGTATTTAAAGTTTGAAATGAGGAAGAACGACTTATCACACTCAAACTATTCCCTCAGAAAACGCTTGATTTAACTTTTTATGGCTTATAGAGGATGTAGAATTTTTTATCCAATTGAGTTGAAATAAAAAGAAACAGAAATTCCAGTAACATAAAATTGTATTATCTTTGCAGAATATTTTATTTCTCACTCTCATGTTACCATACAACGCTTTCGGGGATGAAATTAAAAAGAAATTCAATGTCACTTTCATACTTCCCTCCCTAAAAACCTGGGATATAATAATATATATATTACCATACCTCGTATGGTATTCTCTATGTCCAGGGCAGAGAAAGTTATGTGATTTCATTATTTTCGTGGATTCATGCTTCAATATTTATTTACACCAATTATTTATATCGATAGTTTCTCTAATTTGTGAAAGTCTCGTATCATTTATTTCCAAAGCTACCTGTCACCTGCCAACAATACACTGTTGTCATGAGAACTGTACGCGGAATGTGATTTGGATTTGATAATTCCATGTAAGAAGGTATTAAGTATCCTAGAAAACATTTGAATTTTGGCATTTAAAATAAAATTTTTCATAATCCTTCCGTAGTTTGTACTTACATTATGAAACGAAAGTACTGTCAAAATTACAAGAATCTACCTATTATAGTTTAAGCTCTACGTTGATTCTCTGTCAGTCGTTCATTAAGTCAGTCAATCAATCAGTCAGGGCAAAGCGTCTTATGTATAGAGAGATTATAGATTGTTACCAGTTACTTAGGTTACAAAGTATTTTAGTAATTATCACGAAGATTATAATTAATATTCTGTCCTTTGCTATTTTCATTTTGGAGAGTTTAAGTAAACTTATAATAGCTATTCAGTAATATATAGCTTGAAAATGTTGTATAGTACATTTAATTATGTTTATATAATTTTGTGTCCCTGTTAACGAGCGTGAGCTCATTGGGACCTTTGTAAAGAAAATAAATAAATAAATAAGAATCTGAGGACTTCTATTAAGTCTATACTTGCACTTATTTGATTATTTATAAAACTCGCAGATTTGTTAAGATAAATAAAAACTTTCATATTTTGTTATTTCAATAGCTTAATGTCAAAGATACATAGTGGAGACTCTATAAACCACATTCATGCAATTATTGAGTATTAATTTTAAAATAACGTTTCTCATGTAATTCCAAATAATTAGGAAGGAGGGTGACAGTAATAATTAATTATTGAATTCTTGACAGCGAAGAGCGTATTTTCTCGCCTCTTGTATTTGATAAATCGATAATAATCCCACGAGGAAAGGTTTTATATACTTTGCCCACCTGCAGACGTGTTTCTCTTAAGAAGCATCGCTTCTGTTTACAAATACTTTCTCTTATAGGACTTCCTTAGGTAACTTCAAAGTAGCTCCTACACCCACTCTACCTGCTTCAGGCTCCTCTTTCTGTGTTGCATTACCAGGCCTACATGTCTCTTTGTGAAATCTGATTTCCTTAGAAGTCTGAAAGGTCTTCTGTCCACTCAAATCTATAGAATTCTCAAGCAAGCAACTCATTCTAGATATAATAAGAGCTCAAATGTATACGTCAATTTTTGTTATTCCAAACAATTTTTGTGAATAAGATGATGATCATGATGATGATGGATGCTGCAAGTTTATGTTGGCACGACATATTTAAACGTATGTGTACGTTAAAAAGAAGTGTTATTTTGTTTTCTTAATTGGATCTCATATTATTTCTTCTTATTGAAATTACTAAATTAAATTTATTATTGATAGTAAAACTATTATTGAAATATCAGTTATGGGAGTAGACCTATAGGTGAAAGACTTTTAAATGTTGCGAACTCAGAATTGCAAGCCATGTCTTGTCGATTTTTAAGATACGTATTTTCATAATCAGAGGCTAATGACTGTTAGCAGTTCTTTTAAATACTTTATAAAACTCGGGTACACTGTATCGGGGATGCTTTATTTGTTATTTAACGCAGCGAAAACATAAAATTAATTAATTTAATACCAGTTGACTTTTGAGGTGCGAAACATGAACAATCTTCTGATAAATATTGTTCCCTTTTGACATTTTTCTAGTAAAAATTAGCTTTTTATCAGGTACCGGTAATCCTCTCTATCAAACCTCGTGGTCAGTAAAATGTACATAATCAAATTATTTTTTTGGAAATAATTCATATAATTTTTGCTTTAAGAAAACAAATTTCACAAATTGAAGAAGATACGTTTTAGAATATTTCTGTACTTATAAAAACAGCATTGCAAGTTGATAATTCGTGCCTGAGAGGATAAAAACGAACGGTATATAAGTTAGATGTTAATGCTTATGTAAGTTAAGGCAAAATAATGTTTAGATAGACTTACCAACGCAGAAATTAAGAGCAGTCTACTACCGCACAGGGCAATTCTGTCGTATCTTAGACAAATTGAAATGTGTAATTCTGGAGGGAAGTTTTCCTAGAAAGACTGATTTGGTTGATTAATTGAAATGTATTCTTGTTTTTTAGTTTAGGTAGCGGAATTGGAATTGACAAGGGTAAAATTAAATTAATTGTGTTCTAAAAACTATAAACTCTTGAAAAATAAGCGAAAAGCGTTCCTACAGATTTTTTTTTCAGAGCCGTGGAAATTGCAATTAAAAATAAAATTAGTTAATGTGTTTGTTTCAGTGTGCTTGCTGTGCTTATTAAAGTGGCACTTAAAAAAAAAAAATCTGAAATTTGTAAGAAAACTAAAATAAAACTATCCTATGATGCTTAAAAACGAATACATGGTTATAAAAACCTAAAAACTGAGTTCAATAACTCAGGCACAATTACAGGCATGCGGAATTAAACGAATGACTGGAAACGACGAAACAACCGTGAATGCGCATTGTATTGTATTGTATTGTATTGTATGGAACCCCACGTAGGGAGGACAGGAGGTTTGGGAACGACCCTAAGCACGTAGTCCACATATGCGGGCTCTTTCTGCGCACGAATTTTGTTGGAATGAGAGGGGGAAACGAGAGGATCCCGAGAAAACCCCCAAAGTCACGGCTTCTTCCACGAATGACATGCCCGCCTGCCTCGGGATTTGAACCAGGGACCTCTTGCATGCCAGAATGCGCATTGTAAGTCATGGAAGCTTTAATGATCTATGTTCTTTCCTTTAAGACTTTAATTTTCATCATTTTTCATCATGCCACTAAATTTAATTTTCAGAAAGTATACTAAACATAATAGTACGTAGCTATCGTCTTATCGTCTTATTTCCATCCATCAATCATCAAGCAAGAAAACCCCTGAGACGTTTATATACAACACTGACTTTCCTTTATTCGGAAAAAGGAGCAAGCGAGAAAACATGATGAATTGAATTTCCTGATTATTCGTGCGTCCAACGTAAGTTAATGGCAAACCGTGTCATTGAATGTCCTGTCAATAAAGTGACGACGTGATAGGAAGTAGGCCTACAATCGGAAGAGAATATTTAAAAAATCCGTAATCGAATTAACTAAATAGCAGGGAGTCAGATGGAAGATTAATCGTAAGGAATAAGCCTAATGTTTCGCTTTCACATTAAATTCTAGTTATAAGGTGCAATCAACCAAGTGTAGAATATCCTTTAAATGCGATGAAGTTAGTTAGCTAGTTGGTTGGTCAATTTTATATGCGTTAGGTCAGTACTTTTTTATTATACAATAAAGTTTGTTACATGTAATTAACCACATTTCTTAAATATTTAAAACATTTCAATTTGCGAAATTACCCCATATTATAAAATATACAAGGTACAATTAATATCATAATACTTTAAACATGCTACTTTTTTCCCCCTCATACTTTATTAATACCAGACCTATGCATTTGAAACAATAAAGTTTGTTACATGTAATTAACCACATTTCTAAAATACTTAAAACATTTAAATTTGAAAAATTACCCCATATTATAAAATACACAAGGTACAATTAATATCATAATACTTTAAACATGCTAATGTTTTTACTTCCTCTGCCCGTACCATAGGTACTATAGGTAGAGGAAGTATTGTTTTCGACCCCAAAATTCGAAGTTGAGTTTTTAGCATATATACACGTTTCAAGTCCCCCTGGATCCAAAAATACTATTTTTGGAAACATGTTTGTGTGTCAGTGTGTCTGTGCGTCTGTGTGGAATATCTGTGAACAGGCTAGCTCGAAAACGGAAAATCGTATGAAAACAAAATTTCGTATTTGGGTCAGGTACTTTCTGAAGATGTGAGATTAAGATTGGCGACAAGTTTCTCTTATTTTTAAGGGGACTTTACATGAAGAATTTTTCGTTTTTCGCGATTTTCTCGAAAACGGCTCTAACGATTTTCTTTTAATTTTGCACTTGGGTTGCTTATACTAAGAGCTAAAACGTTTATTTGAAACATTTTTTCGAACAAATTCTCTGAAGGGTAGTTATAAGCCACCCACTGTGAATACACGCTCTTTGCAATACGGCCTCATGTAACGGAAAGTCGTACGAAAACAAAATGTTGTGTTTGGGTTAGGTACCTTCTGAGGCTGTGACACGAAGAGTGACGACAACTTTCCCTTACTTTTAAGGGGACTTGACACGATTTTCTCAAAAACGGCTCGAACGATTTCCTTTAAATTCTGTACATGGAGTGCTTATACCAGGAGCTAAAACTTTTATTTGAAACTTTTTTCAGAAAAAAATCTCTGAAGGGTGATTGTAAACTACCCATTATTTGTAGATACTCTGTCTTGCCTGGTGAACAACTCAATACGCGGACATTCACGGCATCTCATTCTAAATAAGTACGTGAAGTGAGAAATATGTATTGTTGGCCATGCTTACAGTAAAGAAATATCTGAGGGGAATATTCGATAAATTTTGGAAATTATTCTGAATGGCGGAAAGTTTAATAAAAGTTTGCAGTCACTTGTTTTTTCTTCTTTTTTTTAGTTTGTTCATAGCCTGTGAATTTAGTCGCAACATTCAAATGAGGGGCATAATTAGCGAAAAATTGTGTCTTGCGATTCTGTACAAGGATATGTGAATACTGCTAACTTTTATTTGGGCAGAGGAAGTTATGTGACTTTCACAGCAGATTTTTTTTCCTCATACTTTATTAATACCAGACCTATGCATTTGAATAGGCTATGTTACATTTACAAATTTTGCTGCACATAAAAAATTAGTCATGATTAATATAACTTATTCTTGTTAATATAACATTTAATTGATTTCATAAATTTAATAAAGCAATATACGAAATTACGATGAATTAAACTTGTTTGTATTATTAAAAAAATTTTCTAAAAGAAAGGATTTGAGCATATTCTTGAATGAAATCTCTGTTTTTTTGTGATGTGATATAAGGGAGGAGTGAATTAACTAATTTAGAACAAAGGGTACCGTGACCGTTCGAATAGATGTGTTTCGAGAGTGTTATGCTGTTTTTGTATCGCGTGTTGTAAGAACGTTAATCAGAATTTAATTTGTTATATTTTATTCTGGAACATAGTCTACATAGCCGTAATAGTATAAAAGAAGAATTTTATTACTGCAATAATATGCTAGCTTAACAATTAAATAATTACAACTAGATAAAACTTTACACTAATTGGTCTATACGTCCCTTCCAATTTAAATGTCAATCTGTCGTTGACCGTAGAAATTAAGAGTTTGGCTCTTCATTATTTTCCATATCGTTAAATACTGTGAAATTTTTAATTGCTGTGTCATGAAAGAATCAGGGTTTAAAAAGAATAAATATCAGGGAGATGTAGGCCTAAATGGAGATTATATACCACTGGTTAAACTTTATCGGTCTTAAAGTCGCGATATTTTATCAATATGAATCAGAATTAAGTATGTACTGAAACTCTGAATTTTCATTAGATAGTTCGCTAAAGTAACGATATTTTATCATTATGAAATCAGAATTATGTACTGAAAGGCTTAGTGCTCATAACTGATTCGTTATAAAAATAAAATAAATAATGTATTGATTATCTTTTTTTCAAAACATGCACAGAATTATTTTCCACACTGATAAAACATTATTTCTCGATTAAATAACTTATACGATAAAAACACATTCAGCTTAATGAAGTAATTATTAAAGTATCAGTCCTTCTTAATAACACAATTCAGGAGGTCGCAGATTCAAATATACTTAACTTATATATACTTCCAGGATTTTCTCAGTTAGCAGAAAGAAATGACGAGTTGGAATTCACCTTAACTCTAGTAGAGAATGTGTGCCGCTCTTGATTGAAAATGGCCCAAATGACCTATCGAAACGGAGAGTCGAGTGAAGCTTAATTAATAAATTATCACACATATTACACATTCAGCATTCTCAAAATTAGTAGCAAGCGGTAAAGGATAGTACTGTTGGATATTATCATTTTAAATAAGATTAAGAGTTTTATGGCCGATCTCTGCAAAAAAAGAACTGCCACTGGTATGATTAAATCAAAGGAATTAGGGTAGAAGGCTCCATTGTGGTCTGAGGCAACCATCCTATTGCATTTGAGTCTTACCACTAGACTGACTGATTTAGTAATCGACATGGCATTCTTTGAAGTAAACATCAGTCATTTCTCCGAATCACGCCAATTTATCTACTCTTATACAATTTAACGGCCCTAAATAGCGTGCTTGCTCGCCCGCTTCGTGAGACATCGGGTATACTCGGCGATGTTCGTCTCTCGCAGTCTAAACTTTCATGACGACTACAAAATTAGGAAGGAAACCCGTTTCTTTATTATATAAGGCCTAAGTGAAATTAACACAATGAACAAATATTCTAATTTTATTTTTACTTACAATTTTCATAGCTCTGAACCATAAACATTTTTAATAATCTACCAGTGTAATTTTCTTAAAAATCCTGGAGTCAATGAATAATGGCGGACGAAGCCGGGGGCAACAGCTGTAAAATATTGATGGTTTTATCTCTTGAAATATCGCTGATAATAATAATCCAAACAAACCATTCCTTCCTTTGAAACATTATATAATTTCTGAAAATTACACTGAATTGATAAAATAAAATTCATATCATATTCATGTCAATAAACAGCTGAGAAACAATACGTATTATGTGTTCACAGGTTCTTTGGAACTGCATAATCGATTCTGATATAGTTTTCCCAGGGGGCGCTTCCATGTCGTGGAATGTACTCTAAAGCAGGAATTTTAGCTGTTTCATTAATTATTAATGGCTTAGTTTATGAAAGATTCGCGTGCAAATGTTAATAAATATAATGCTTTAATAATTATTATACTCTTAATTTTTAACATTTAAAAGAATTATAGTGGCGAAGCCACGGGCACCTCCTAGTATGTTACCTTCCGGGGATGAAATACTTAATGGCCCTGACATCACCATCAACCTTCTTTTGTTTTCACATTTCACTAGAATAAGTACTAAAGAGGACCCTTTAGGAAGTGTTACCATTATTTTTTAAAAATTAGCAGTAGTAACAGAATCAACATAAGTAATGGTATCAACAATAGAAGCAGCAACAGCAGTTAGAGAATCATCCGCAATATCAGTTTATAAAAAAAATGGCAGCAGTAGCAATAATAGTATTGTAATTGTATATTTTCTTTTATTGCAGGTGAGTCTCTTAATCGAATAAAGAGTGACTTTCCTCGCAAGGCAAGTAAGATATATTGCTTTTTTAAAAATATTTTTTTTACTTATTCATCTTCATTGTGCAAATTTTTAGTTAGGCCTATATCACAGTCTACATAAAGTCTGTAATGTACACTTTAGAGTACAATTTATCCTGAGTGAGAATGAAATTCGGATAATCATACTAATACCTTGAACCAAATACAATTTTACTCCCCAAACACTTACATATACAATCCTACTCAAGATTGTCTACTGTTTTTCGAAATCTCTGTAAATGGCTACCTATTATCTGTACACAATAGCAAGAAAATAATTCCGATGCTGGTATTAATACTTGCGTTTTAAATTTGAATGCGACTTTGCTGGTACTATTCATAGTGATAGGAAAAAAAAACAGATTTATGTGACTTAAGAGACCTAAGTTACAGCATAATTTACTCTTGGATGGGAACCCAAAGCTTTAGCTTAGTACACTGGAGCGAAGGCCACTCTTCTCCAGGAACTTGCCCATTCAATTCCAAGGGCCCTATTTCATAAACCTGACAGTCACTACAATTTGACAGAGCTGTGCCATTTTTATCTCTATTTGTCTAAATTTTTAAATCTACAAATTTTTCATATTTTACAGGTAAGTAATTCTAAATTGTCAAGGTCGTTTCTCAATAGTGACAATTGTATAATTTTGTCTGTCATAGGATACTAATCGATTATCGCAATATGAAAACAATTGATTATCATCAGGGCTCGGATTCTAATGACATGTCATCTTTTTATTGATGCTGCATAGACATTGCCGACTTGTAGATAAATCCTAATCATGGCCTCTAGATTATAGAAATACACTTTTATTAGGTCTTTTTTGTCATTTTATGCAATTTTATATTTTTAGGGCATTTATTTCAATTTTAGGTCATTATTTGGTCATTTTCGCATCATTTGCTTCCGTATTTAGTCATTTTCATCTACAGGGTCTTTATTATAAGTTGAGACGGGGCGACCGGTGTTTTCACTCTCCGCTACGGAGTCCGCATTAGCCGCGGGTGACGCGCGCGCGGCTTCCCTGCTTAAAGTGTAGGCTATATAAAGTATTACATATCTTACCTTATAACATATGTTGGGAGTGTCGTCGTTCCTGTGTTAAACAGGCATTGTATCTGTACCTTATTCTTAAAGATAAGGTTTATCGAACAAATCCTCACATATTGGAGGAGCTGAAAGAAAACATTACGAATGAAATTAGGGGCATTACAGTGGAAGAACTCACTCGCGTCAGCCAGAATGTGGTTTCCAGATACAATGCCTGTATAACACAGGAAGGACGACACTTCCAACATATGTTATAAGGTAAGATATGTAATACTTTATATAGCCTACACTTTAAGCAGGGTAGCCGCGCACGCGTCACCCGCGGCTAATGCGGACTCCGTAGCGGAGAGTGAAAACACCGGTCGCCCCGTCTCAACTTATAATAAAGACCCTGTAGATGAACGCGATTGACGCGTGTCACGCGACGTGGCACAGTCCGAGTTTTTAGCGCATATTGACAACGCGATGCTACTCAGCGCGAATCGCGTGTCACTACAGACGTGCGGACTCCGTAGCGGAGAGTGAAAAGACCGGTCGTCCCGTCTCAACTTATAATAAAGACCCTGTATTTACATTGAGTGTATTAACTTTTTTTTCGTCGCTAGCGTTGCTGTCTTTGAAGCGTTGTTTGTTTAATGCAAGAAGGAAAAATTCGCCGTTAAAGTGTTGTCATGTCTCAGTCGGAAATGTGAATCAAAGAAACGCCAAAATTTTGTATTATATTACTATTGTTATTATATTGACTTGGCACCAGAGTCTGCCACCTCCTTGGATTTGAGAGTGCAAACTACTGTTTACCCTCAATAAACAACAATATAATCCGGCAGACCACAAAAGGAAATGCCGAATTTTGACTCTCCAGTGCCTCAGTGCCAGTATGAATTTCCGTGAGAAAAGAACATTCACAACATTACAGTTATTTACAGTTTTTACAATTATGTACAAACTAGTCTATAACTTTGTATGTAGAATAATAATTTTTTATAAATGAAATATCAGTTTTTAGGTCATTTTTTTATAATTATTATGTCATTTTCTTTAAAATTTAGGGTCGCTTTATAGGTCATTTTTCAAACAATTTTAGGTCATCAGAATCCGGGCCCCATGCTTTGCGAAGTGATCATTTATTCATTTTGATTGACTTCTAACATTAATCTGTTTACTGCTGGAAATAAATGGTACTAATAAATAAAACATGTTCCACATTCTATCGGCAGAACATATCTATTTCTGTTTATGGGTTCTTGTAATCTGTCCCTTATTTTTTAGACTCTGATTTGTTTGATTCAGAATTTTTCTTTGAAAACAATATCATCCAATTTAATAGATAAATTAATGTTATGCTTGAAAATCTACATCATTTTACTTTCTAATCAAAATTTTAACTGCTACTACTACTGTAGGCCTATGTATCTTATATAGCCTACCACCATTATAAATTAATTTGTTGTAATAACTCCATCCCAACTTTTCAGCTTTTCTCCTGTTTTAAATATTGCCAAAATTCTATGACATAAACGGAGTCAAGCGTCACCATAACATTAAATTTTTTTCAAATATTTATGACTAGCATGTGCCCGCGGCTTTGCCCGCGATAATTATTTCAAAAATTAAAAATTAAGAGCATAATAGTTAAATCATTATATTTATTAACACCTAAATCACGTGGACTATATACCACGATTAGATAGCATCGCCTGGTAAAAGCGACCTCAGATTCGAGTTCCTTGGTCCAGAAAACTCCCCTATAGTGAGTTTCGTCCAAATAAAACAATGTTTGACCATATTAGGGCTTACAACATTCAAGCGATCGCGAAAGTTTAATTTCCAAGGTATGACAAAAATAGACAAAGCCAACTGTAATTGTCAAACTTCCATTTAATTTAATTCCAAACCCATCTGAAACCCACTGGCAACAATATGTTTTAATGTCAAATGTGATTCGGATTCGATAATTCTGTGTAAAAAGGGATTAAGTATTCTCAAAAACATTTGATTTTTTGCATTTAAAATCAGAATTTTTCAAAATCCTTTCTTAGTGAGCACCTACATTATGAAACGAAGGTACTGTCAAACTTCCAAGTCTCTACCTGTTATGTTTAGGCTCTGCGTTGATTCCTGTCAGTCAGGACAAAGCCTTTTATATATATTGTAAACAAACGACTGCCTAGCTAGGTGTTTCATAAACGAAAACTGTAGGAAAAGGTGATATTTTTGTCATATTTATGACATTTTGTCATATATGCCAATTATAGAATATTTGAAAAAGAAAGGTGACATTTTGTCTTGAGAATTACATAATTGTCAACTATTTTTCTGACATATACATTGTTTTGAGAAATAACAATAGGCGAATTGTAGGATTGTTAAACATTTGATTGTCACCTGACAATTGTAGATTGTGATCTTTATGAAATAGGGCCTAGGTCTGTAAGGCATCTAGAAGAATATTTGGAATGAGGTTATGAGCTGGGGAACCGATAATTCTTTATTAAGGCGTAAGCGAACTAAGCTGAAACAAAATTTTGACATTTATCTCCCCAGAAACAAATTTTCCCTTAATGATTATAAAGTGATCGCTTATGGTTGATAAGCTGTGATGGAAGTGGGCCTATACAAAAAGCAAAAACTGCTTCCACTACGAAAATAATACTAAGCGAAATGGTACGTTAGGCCCAGATTATGTCCAGAGGTGTTAAAACTGCTTACTGTTGCATAGCTCGAAATCAAGTAAATATAGTAGTAGGCTATTTACATTCTCATACCTAAATTTCCTGCATCTGTTATGAGTAATATATCTAACCTTTCACGTGTTAAATCACTATAATGATGCTATATGTCCATGTTCATGCAACGATAAGCCGTCACGAATGAAAATGTTGATTAATTAATTGTAATAATTGCCACTGTGTAACATCTGTTCAAAATGAGCAACTGATCTGGACACAGGCACTGACATATTTTGCCAATTTATTGATTTAGTAAAGTGTAGAAATGTGTAATTACAACTACAGAATTACAATTTACAGTTTTTATTAGCTATACGCTATTCGTTATATTTCAGGAGTGATTAATTGAGATTTAGTTATTGTTTAAATATAAATTAGAGTTTTAAAAAATACTGATCTTTTTCTCTTTGATTAATGGTGAAAGATTTATAAACTACAATAAATATAAGTAGATCGTGGGACCCTGGAGTGGGTAGAACTTTTAGGCAATTGGAATATCTAACGACAGTTGTCTTAAGCATTCCGTGGTATAAATAAGACCAAGCCGCGGCTCAAAACTCACCAATTCATAGCAGCTGCTTGGTTTGGTATAAATAAAACGCGGCTTCGTCAACCACCTGCCTAGCCGTTGCTCAACCACCTTGACAGCTCAGCCGCTGCTTAGGATTTGGTATAAATAAAACTAAGCCGCGGCTCTCTGTTGGTAGCAGCGGCTTGCTTTTTTCTGAGGTACCTCATTTGCGGACTCAGCTTGCTCAAGTGAAGTTTTTAATCGTATTGGCGGGGTTCATGGGGGTGATTTTTTAACCAATATGAGTAATTTATAAGGAACGTATGGATTATGATGTGCACAGATGTAAAGAACCGGTTGTACAATAAAATTGTAAAACATGTGTAACTTAACTTTGTTACTTTTCTTTATAATAATAATAATCATGAAATAATACATCATTATAAGTCTAACACATTCTCATATTTTACTGTTATCAATATGAACTAAAATATTTCAAACGTGAATAATTCTTTTAACACTATTTCAAATTGTAATGCTGTAAACTAAATAACTTCAAATCTATTATGTAGCAAGTAGATTCAAAACGAACGTATTTTATGAATTAATTATGGAAAATAATTAAATATTAATAAAAGAACTACATATATATGTAGACCTACCTTCTTTACTAATAGCAAAACATATTGAAATAAAAATGGAAACTCCATCCTCTTACAAAGTTATTTAATGTGGGACAAAATAAGCTGATCTGAACAAATCTCACACCCTTAAAAGCTTATCCGGGTTTGTTTGTCTTGCTATCAATTTGACTATGCCCCCTCTTCAAACAAACATAAATACTTGGAGGGAATGAAAGAAACGGGGTAGAGCACCAGCTTTTAGACTCTTCAGTGGTACAGTCTGCACAAGAGCAAACTATTAAAACTGCTAAGATTATAAAATATCCTAATTATTTACCTAATAGGTACTAAGTATACTTGTGATTTTAGGACAATTGCCTACTCTGTTAAGTATTATTTAAAATGTAAAACTATAATACGTTTCTATGACGGTACAAGTAAGCAAAATAGCGAAATGTGCTTATTAGTATAAAATGTTAACTTTTGTTTATTAAAATTAAGTAAAATTATATCTGTCTACTGTTTTAGTTAAATGCTTAATTCATTAATTTACAAGCCTAAACATAATTTTTAGTGCCCTAAAATCAAGGTTTTCTAATAAAACATGAATACTAGAGAATACTGTAGGATAAAAATTCCTCTGACACTGGGGCTTGAACCCAGGACCTTTTAATACTAGGCCTAGAGATGTAACAACTACGAGGACATGTTCACACTCTCTTGTCTCTTTCCTTTCTCCCAAAGTAGCTTTTCTTTCTTTGAATTCAATACTTTTATACATTATATACTGAACTTTAAATTTTAAATCGGTCACAGACAGTCAAGTGGCATGTTTGTTTACACAGCTGCCATGTGCCGGGCGGTATGGGATGCAGGTGTTCAAGCACTTGCTACCAGTAGCCTGAGCCGCGGCTTCGCAGGGAGGGGAAGTTTTTATTTATTTCAAACAGCCAGCCGTTGCTATATTCTCAACCTTCTCATAAGCAACGGCTAGGTAGCAGTGGCTTTGTTTTATTTATACAACCACTTGTCTTTACTCACATTTATGTTAGAATCATAGGCGTAACCAGGCCAACCATATGGGGGGGGGGGTTATAACATCCAGGGGGTCGGAGAGGGGGGTTCGGGGGCCCTCCCCCGGAAAATTTTAAAAATTAAAATGCACAATAACGAGTTTTAAGCTTCCCACGCTTTATACTCGTATTAAGTAATTTATAAGCAGACTTTAAAAAAATTGTACAATTTTCCTTTTTTTAATCAATGGGGGGGGGGTTCAAACCCCTAAACCCCCCCCCTCGTTTCGCCTATGGTTAGAATAGGCCAGTTAAAGGCTCTCTCTGATCGATCTTATCTCAAAACGGTGCTATAGTGTTACGAAAAAACAGCATCAAAAGACATATCGCTCCCAAATATTAAAGCCAGCTTTTTTATATAAGAGGCTGAATTGGCACCAGGGCCATATTGCCTTCAGTGTCTCAACCATCTGTACTACTGAAAACCCTCAATGAGGGGACGAAAACTCATCATAATCCTCTGAAGTCCGAAATAAGATATATTTCAGGCAAGCTAAAATATAATTCTAATTGCCTGGGGCAATATTTGCTATGTCTATCGCTCATTTAATACTTTATATCTCTTTCCATGTGGCTTTCTCAGATGCAGAAGTTAGTACTGTACAATGTTGGTTCTATTTCGAATAAATTCCCTCCTATCTACATTATGAATCCCTTCTCTGCTTTAAGTAGTAAAGTGTAAAGGCAAGTTTCTTCTTCGTCCGACCGGGATTCTCCAGAGTATGTCGGGTACTAAGGGATGTTCCATTTCAATTACTTTACATACTCAATGAAGCACTTGAACCTTTCTTTTCTCTAACTGGATCTCCAACTTTGTAACAAAAATAAAAACCCAAGGGGAATTTTCTGGCTAGTCGCAAGAATTTTTAAGAATACAGTATATTCACAAATTGGAATAGTGATGGAATTGACTGATAAAAAAAACATTCTTCATTACCACTTAATCTAATTGAATTTGGTTAAATTGACTAAATTCGGTAAACATTATAAATTAGTGTGATTTGCTAAGTTCGCTTAACAAACCAGCGAATTCAAGGATGAACTTAAACTTAAAATGTAGGCCTACATAAGTATGATTTTGATGTTACAAAGTGAACTACGTTAAGGTATACAAAGAAAGAAAACGCATGACTGAATTAGAAATATGTAAGGTTTTATAATATTTTAGGAATGGTATTTCCGATTACGATAGAGAAACAATTTTCCTTTAATTTATTTTTTTATTTTTTTTAAGTTTCGGTATATTAATTGAGTTTGCACAGGAACACAACAAAACAATGATTTAATAGTTTAATTTAATAGGTAAAATGATTCCACTGATGAGTAATTGTGATAAGTTACTAAAGACTAGAACTCTAAGCAAATAAATGTCATATGAAATTCTATGAGTAATAATTTTATTATATCTATAATATATAAGGTTTTCTTGTGAATTGGTTGTATACATTATGACTACTCCAAAAATAAAACAAATTACGTAATAAGAGTCATAAATAAAACCCATTAAGTTATGCCGTGTTTCAAATGCTTGTAATAAATCAAAATTATTATCTAACTTCACATCGCTTTGCACATGTTTCATACATGCCTGTTCAATAAATAAGGTAAATTGATAAAACAAAGTGCCAGATGGAGTTAATATGCCACATTCAGAAACTATTGATTTTCAGAGCACGGTTTCTTGTGAAAGTTTGATAAGCATAACTTATGCGAAGTAATAAGTGGGATAACCAGAACATAACAGAACGAATTTACAACAAATTCCTCATGTCAAAAATATTCTTTTATTTCATTCAATGTTAATCAATGTTAATAACGAATGACGTCACGGCTATCCAACCAATTTTTCCATACTAATTGGCAGCTAGAAACAAATTTTGCACGCTTACGGCAGCTAGATATGCCATATTCTCGCCGAATTTCACGATTCAAGCTATCCTATAAGTGCGTTAGAAATTATATTACGTGAGGAAAATAATCAAAATTTACTTGAATTAAAAAAGAATCGAACTCTGTCTAAGGTATAACCGATGGAGATACGACAAAAGGTCATTGGACCAAACTTGTAGATCTCTCAAAACCCGTTGCTGCTGGTGCAACCGGATTTTTGATACGACTTACTGTTTATTATTATTATTGTTTCTCCAACTAGAGAGAGCCCTACTGTACAATGTATGCTAGGGCTATAGTTTAATACATACTAATTATTATTGCAAATCAATATAGGGAATAATTGTGAGATAATTTAACCGTGAGTCTGTATAACTTATCACTACAAGCACTTGAAAATATCACACATTTCTGAAACTCTATGAAGCAGCACTGTTTTTTGAACATCTGTGTTAGAGGTGGTTGGAATGTTATATTGCAGAAATCAAAGTGGATTTCTAAGTTGCGTCTCTGGCATTCGATCACTGGGCACTCAAATAACAGGTGATTAACTGTTTGATTTTGGTGAAGACAGGAGCAAGAAGTATAATTTAGATTACCAATTTTGAAGCGCTTAAAATATGGTTTTAATTTTCCATGCTCGGTCATAAATTGAGTCATTATAGAAGTTAACTACTATAAGCCTCCATAGAAAATCTAAAGAGACCTTAAAATTGGAGCTTCCATGTTTGAATGTCTTTCGGGGGTAAAAAGTTAAAAATAGCAATATTTTGGAATATTCCTGTCGGCTACAGGATATGAGCTACATTTATGCCAAATTCCAAGTTTCTGGCGCATCCGGAAGTTGGCAAACATTTATGTCAGTGTGTGAGTTAGGCACGCGGCTTTGTAGTATACTGATGATTATCTATTTAAAAAGTACGTGACAGTTAATTGGTCTTTGCTCAGGTATCGGTCAACCGATTTGATCCAAAATCAATAGCGTTCTTGCAGTGGATATTTTAAATGTGTATACTAAATTTCATGAAAATCTGATAAAGCGTATTTGAGTTATCGCGCGTATAGACTCAGACGGATGGACATACATTTTCCCCGTCCATGTAATCTTAGAAAGTACTATTCTGGCACATAATAAGGAACATGGGATAGTTGCTGAGTGGTAATGTTTATTGACCATAGCGTTATCGGACTATGTTGCGATCCGTTATGATTTCCCTCGCGGCTCGAGTTTCAAACTTGCATTTCAGGCTAACGAGCCATAAGTGGAAAGCAAAACTGATAGCACTGTATAAGTAGAATAATAAAATGTTATAATTGGAAGTTGCTCTGAAATACCACACTCCAGCTATTTTGTGCAGTGCGTCTTAATTTCGGAATTTTCAATGAAAAAAATCTCTGTTTAATGCTTCTATTTATGATCCTTTTCTAAATAATTTCTCTTCCAATCAGTCCATATTCTTCTTTCACCTTTCCCTTTTCTCCGATATTTTGTAAACATTGGTTTATGATCTCTTGCATTCCCGTTTTCAACTCTATACGTCCAAAAACTCTCATTTAAGCACTGGAAATTAAAATATAAATTGCATCGGGTAACATTATACCGCCGACCCTAGAGGGGCAAACATGTATGTGAATTACGCTTTAAACAAAAGAATGTTTGAAAAAAATCAGAGGGTTGATTCACGTTATGAGGGATAGAACAGGGAGGATTGTGGCAGAAAGGGGGAACAATGCAGGAGAGTAATGCTCATTATTATTTTAAAAGCAAATCAGAGATGCTTCAGTTGCCCACACGAAACCCTACCGTATGGTCATTAGGGACTAAAGCTCCGCTCTGCTCTGACCACTGATATGTGCTTCATGGAAAGTGATTGTCGCTACTTCTGGTATAAATCATTCAAATAATTTTGTGGAGAAAGAAAGTTGCCAACTGCTGGGTAACCACAGCATACTCCAAAGGAAACTATCTGTATCTGTATCTGGTACCCTATGATCTCCAGGTGGGGCGAAGGGGCCTCCAATGGAGGTTTCATTACCTATACTAATTTTGATATGCTTATTTTCCGAGAGAAGGTAGAGGGACAGGTGGTAAGCCCATCGCCTCGCAACCCCCTCTAGAAACTAAGTATTTCTTGGAAGTGAAAGGGCCGATAAATTTTGTCCAGAGGCTCTAATTTAGGCTTGGAGTTCTTTTACGTGCCGTAAATCTACGACATGGGACCCCCAGCTTAAAGTCCCTCCCGGAGGACTCCGTGCCCAGGATTTTTACGTCCTGAAAAATCCGTCGACCGCGGCCGGGTTTGATCCCGCGACCTGCGGCGAGCACGCTACCTCCAGACCACCGCGGCCGACAAAGGAAACTATTACAGTATGTAAATGATCGAGTTAAAGTTTTTGTACTTTTGACTTTGTGAGCACATAGGCAATCCGCCTAAATGTAAACATCACGTACCGAAAATTTAATTCTGATAGTGCGTAGGCATTTCGATGCGCTTGCATCATCTTTAAGGTATCTGTAATGAACAGATGTGTAAATTTATAATATTTTTTTGTATCTTTGTGTTCTACATAAATTGTTTTTACATATATTTCTACGTTTTTTCAGTAATATTAGTTCTGTACTCCACTCTGTTTAATCATTGCGTTTTCCTGCGGGCTAAACACATTATACTACCACGTGTTTGTCCTATATGTTCTGTTTGTCTTCTGACTGCACAACGTATTTTAAAATTAAAATATACACCAACAAAAAGAGTTATTTTATCTTTCCATCACCCCAGCAAAATAATAAATAATATTATATAATTATCTACACATAACATACTAATTAATATAAATATTTATAGGATCTTCTCGTCCCATCAAAAACTTAAGCTTTTTTACTTAATAATTAAATTCAAAAAATTATTATCAGCGATACGTAACCTACAGAAAACGAAATGACTAAACACGAGTGGACCATATGATTGTTATTGTTTAAAAAAGATCGCAAAATCATGTGATCATAAAATCATGTACAAACACTTTATGTAGGTAAATGTGTAATAAAGAAAAAACTGTACTATAAATTCACGCATTTGTACATTACAGACTCCCTGAAGATGATGCAAACTGACCGAAAGGCCTGGGCATTAATAAAACAATAAAGAAGTTGTTGAACTGATGGTATCATTTGTCCATTTTATTTTTTCTACGAAATTGTTACTTCGTCCATTGCCGTTCTTGTTACCAAGGTGGAAATTCGAATTTCCAGTGCCCAGTGCCAGCAACCTAACTTACCGCATTCATTGCTGCTTATCTTATCAAACCCAAGGTCAGTGCCCAGAACCATGCGACTAGTATCAACTTTATTTTGTATTAATAAATTTTTGTAGGTTACATATCCTTATAACGTATAGGATCTATTTTGAGGGTATAAGGTGGTCTTACAGCTTTTACTTTTTTTGTGCCCATACTTACCCCCGGAGTCCCCAACAATGAAGTTGATTACCTCCGGCCAAACCAAATTTTGGTAACCATTTGTTTAACCATTTGTTTGACGTGTGTACCTGGGGGTTGCCCATGTTTCATCCTTATGGGATATGTGGTGTTTATGATATGTTTCAGATTTAAGTGACGCAAGTTTGACTTTCTCGAAGTAATGTCAGTTTTAGCTTTCTTGGTGTGTTGATTGTTTTGTATGGAGATATTTCCTAGTGTATGTTGCGGCGTTGCTACATTTTTAGTAACACATGAAAGTAACATGCACAATGAGCAATGACAACTTATGAGAACCGCCAGGCGAAAGTAATCGGTCGCCACCAAGTACTGTTTTCATGTCATCTTGCATGAGATCAAGGAGGCAGTGTACCGAAATAAATCTAATATTTTAAGGTTGATAAACTTGTGCCTAGCTTCTCGAAGATATATTTGTAGGCCTATTCAATTATTATTTCACATAACTTTTTCAGGGTTTTTCTTTCCAATCGTAGAAGAACATTCTATGCGACTCGTATAAGAGTGAAGTGTATAGCCTACTAGAATCTTGGAAATAGAATAAAATGCCTCGTTTTCTCTAATTTTTCCTCGATTTTGTTAAACCACACTTCCCGCACGAGTATCGCAATACCATTTTTGTTGATCGAACTCTGTGGTAGGCCTACACGTAAGATGCATTTTGACATCTTATAAACAATGGATGAAGCGTAGAAATTGTAATAAGTTCCTTATTAATTAGTGAACCAAACCACGATAAATTTACTGGGAAAATCATCAGGTTTTACAGGATATAAGCGTAACCCTTCCAGAGCTGAACAGTGTTGCGAACTCAAAACAAATTTTCCTTTAAAACAGTGTTCAAAATCCGCTAAATTAAATATGTAAGTTAATTAATTAATTGATTATTAATGTCCAACTTGATGAAAGTACTTTCAACTTCTGCATTTGACCATGGCAACACTAAACTCATAAAGGTCTAATTCTGAATTTTCTTTGAAAGGATTTAAACCACTTGAATCTAGATTTTCATTTAATTAAAACATTCACAAATATTTAGCTTTTTTTTTATTCCACAGTTGTAAGTTTCAACTACTGGAAGTTTATAGGCCTATCTGTCAGTGCGTCTCTTTAACCGAAGGTATTGGTAATTACATCACCTCATACACTCAAATTCAATAAAGAAGATTAAAAATGTGCCATTATATTAGATTATTTTTTAAATATTCCATCACAACACAGTATCTACTAAAACGTCCGCTATCCGTTAAAACCATATTTTTCCCCTTTGAAAAAATAAAAATCCACCTGGAATTCCGCTATGTTGGAAACATTGCCAGCTCAAATTACATAGCCTATTGATATCAGTCGTCAAGTGAAATCATCAGTGTATTATAAGTCTGAAATCAATATGAAAAATTTGCAGCTGGTTTCCAAGAATTACAACTGTGGCACATGAAAAAACATCCTCACTTTTTAACATGTTTACTCCATTAGCCTAATAATTCTGCTTTTATGCAATATTTTGTGGTAATGAATTTATGCGTCAGTAGCAGTGAAAAGAACGACAGAATGATGTGAAGATTTTGCGATTTTGCCAAAAAATTATAAATTGTCAGGTGCTGCTGAGCACCATTTTCAAACCTCAGTGTGCCACCAACTGCCAGAACATGTCAACTTAATCGTCTGTTTTCTCGGATTTAATTTGCATGTTGGCACCTTCAAAATCTCTCTTTTTCCACAAAAATAGAGATACAGCTGAGAAACTTTTTCAGTGGGTATAATGCTTATGCAATGCGTACAGTAAAAAGTGAAACCAAATTTTCCGCATAGGCCTTATTTCTTTTTTATATATTTATACGTCAATTTTTCCATTTTTGTATTTTTTGGAGGAAAATTTTTTAAATGGTATAACTTACTTACTTACTTACTTCCTTACTCAGTGGCAATAGACAATTCCTCAGCAAGCTAAAGGAATATTATCTATTTTATGGAACTCGAAGGTTCATTGACGCGCTTATCTGGTATAAACAATATAAAAAATCCATCAATAAATTTGTAGATCAGGTATCAAAGAATCTTACACAAAACAAAATTAGGTTCACATTATTTTAATATCTGTCGGAGGATATTTGATTGAAAATCAATTTAATTAATCAATATCTGAAAAAGAAATTGAGATAATAAAATAAAATTTTAAACTTTAAATTATGTTTACGTTTTAGTTAAGTGTAAAATAATCAAATTGTACAATAAATAATTTATAAAAAACACTCCCAACACTTCGGTCATCCCTTAATTGTATTCTTTCTAAACTGTGTAAAGGGTACATTTAAACATGCATGGTGGCAAATGTAGATTTACAAGGGCATTAGAGAGATCTCAGGAATTTAGTGCAAAGGGACAGCTTAGTTCCTAGAACGGTTGTTGGATTGCGTGAAATTTATAGCCCCGCCTACATTATGCAACGGTAAAATAATCCTCTTGGCTAGATTTATACAAGCCTTGGCTTATACAGCTGCAACATTTTTCTTTTGCTTAAGACAAACAGTCCCCGTAATTCGTTTTCCTTACAAACTAAGTCCAGTCCTGTTACGACCATCTCAGTGCCTGCACATTGTACACATTCTTGTTACCTGCTTTGGAATCCTGAAATATGTTCATGATTCATGACTCCAAAATTGCATATGTAAAACACTCAAAAGATCCCTAAATAATTCAAATAATTCGAATGTTAAGAGGACTTTGATGCACTAATAAAAATGTTTTAGCGAGGGTTTACATCTTACGCTGATTCCTGCAAATCCTACAATCTAAGGAATAATAATGATCTTGTCTTTTAATATAATAATAGTGTTTTGCGTTATGCTATTTATTTGCAAAAATAGGGAGTGTGTAATCTCTTTCCTGTCAGAGTGTAGTATGAAGTATTTTAGAAATGAGTCAGTCATTATTCATTGCTACCATGAAATAAGGGTGTAGGCCTAATTATGCCTTCAAAATTTAATCAGATAATAAAATACCCCTTCTGGATTATGCTCTCTTCAATTCTTGAAGATCAGATAAACATGCTTTTATCCAATTAGAATAGGAAAAAGACGGGTGATCTCAAGCATGTATTCAACAAGAATTAAGTCATATAGCTGAGAAGAATATCAGCGACGTTATTATAATAGATAAGCATGAGTCACGAAATGTGTGTAAATATCTGTGTGATTAATGTGCATATATCCTTTGAAGATGTGTCAGAGCCGACATAATTCCAACACATTGGACAGCATTTATTTTATATCTGAATCTCGTGTACCCATACCATATTAAAGTAAAGTTCCTCTTAATGAAGAAGATTTTTATAGTACATTATGTAACGAGCCTATAATGACTTTTATTAAGATACGAGTACGCTTGTGAAACGAGCAAAGAGAGTTTCATAATTTTAATTCGAGTATCTTAATTATCATTATAGGCAAGTTGCATGCGACTGTTTTTCTTAGAGCACAATTAAATGTTTAAACTCTAAGATTTTAGACGAAGACGAAATCGACTGACAGCAATCAACTTTTAGCAAGTTCTCATAGTTCTTGTCTTCTGTGATAGATGACAGCTGATGGCGTGCTGTCAAGTCGAATCTCGTTCTTGGCCGTTTTCTTGAAACGCTATTATAGCAGTATTTGCACAGATCCTTTATTTACTAGATTGTCATTAAATCCCAAATGATTAAAAATTCAATTTTTTATTATATTTGCAGGGGTAAATTTAAATTTCCCCCCATCAATTTCTAGGATTAGCAGGAATACCTCGACGATACTCCGATTACACTATGCAACAAATTTGAACTTCTTTTTCTGTCCTTTATATGAAACTATGTGATTCTGTATAAACAAAAGGTTCTTGATTCATATATCAAAACCAAAATGGTCCATCACGTAGGCCTACCGTTTTTGTAGGAGACACACTTCTCATATTTATACAAATTGGTTACAGAGAAATGTAACAGAGGCTCGATTTATATAGAAAACACAAACACTAAAATGATTTTTTTGGTCGTTTCCTCTTGTAGGCATCTGATGGTGTGCCCCTGATAACAGACCAGCAATATTCAGCTAGCATATTTCTATCCCATCGCCCATTGAAACGCTTTTCAAACATAGAGATGTCCATGCTCATCGTCATCATTAATTGCGCCAGGGTTTTGAAGAAAGAAGTCCAGATGTGAGTCCAAAAAGCAAAAATGTGGAATTTTGTGGAAATGGTACATGGTAAACAAAAAATGACTGATTCGTTATTTTCAACCAAAAATATACAAGAAACAATATTTTCATTTAAAGGACATTTTTCATGTTATACAGTGTTATACTGATGCCTAGGTGCTCCTAATATCAGGGGCACTAATTAATTTCCAAATCCACCAATTAAGATTGGTGTAACTATAAAGAAGATTAAAATGAATGCATGGACTGTAACGATAACATTGTAGATCTGATCATCTTCAATTAAGGATGCCGGTTGATTTAACAGATTTTTAACAAATGAAATAAACTCAATTTAGTATAATATTAAATTAACACGAACGTAGGACTAATGGATTTAATTTTGCATAAAGGTTGTTCATTAGGCGATTTCATTTGCTGCTCTCAAGGTTTCAAGAACGTTCCGTATTCGATATTAATCGATACCACACCTGTGTTTTAATGAAAATCTATATCATATGGGCATCATTAAGGTACCGTTACGTGACGTATTGTTATTGAATGGTCCAATAGTAAAGCCTTTATAACGTCAATCTTGACTACATTTTACCCAATGTTGCACAAAGAGTTCTAAGAACGCTGCACATTTTTAAGCTATGATTTATGTCTATTATGTTTAATTTAATATTTTCTCTCAGTATCATTAATTATTGATAATTTCTTGAGTAAATTTATTTATTTATTTACAAGCTGTGATGTCGCTGAAGTCTGTTTTAGAACAATGTGTCACAGTATTTTGTCCACTAGCTATCGCTCAGACAGTTAGTTGGCGACAAGAAATCCCGAGTTAACATTCTGTTGTGATTCACAAGTGTTGATTAATTTACAGTGTGGGTTTTGTAATTTAATTTATAGTTTCTTAAAAATACAGTTTATTAGTTCTTTCGAGAATAGGCCTACTTTATAAATCCAAAAGCTAAAGGGCACAGTGATGAGCGTGAGCTCAGGTGTCGATGCTCCGTCACGAAAGGTCCCATTGTTAGAAGATTTTTTTTTCCTAAAATATTCTCATGTAATGTTCGACAGAAACAATATTCTGTGGTTTCATGAATACATGCCTATATCTTAAATGTTATTTACATTAGGCAAAGAGTGGAAATCCAGTCACAAAATCACTAAATTGAGAGTGCGTTTCAATACTGCATGGTCGACCAATGTGAATAATTAATCAATCATAGGAGCGATATTCCATCTGGCACAATGAATCGAACTCTGGCTAGTTCAGTTGTGAGAGCATCGACGAAGACGAAGGTCATGGATTCGAGTCCTATTGACAGAGGAGTTTTTCTTCTGAAATAATCTCAATACTGTTAAGTTCAATCTGAAGATTGTATGGGAGATCACATTAAAAAAAAAAAAAAAAAAAAAAAAAAAAAAATCAATCAATCGCCCTCAGCTAAGCTTCGGTAAAAAAAAAAAAAGGAGTGAATTATCGTCATTACATTGCAATAAATAACCAATTTGAATACATAGAAAGATGGAATTTCAGACCAAAATGTGGACTATATAATTCTGAAGCCATACTTTTCCTCTCCCTGTATATACAACACAGTGATGGAGTGAGTACAATGTCGTATATAAACTTCGCAGTGATTACACAGTAGGGTCGACGAGTCAGCCGGGCAGCCGCCCATGACGGAGAGGGAGGGTCAAATCACGGTGGGGTACTCATCACTTCATGTTTGCTGATGTCGGGGGAGAGATTCTGAATTTTAATAAGGCTATCCTTTCATTACCGTTTTCAGGAAAGGGGTTTAAATATTGTTACATTTTGAATTACAGCCCTTTTATCTTGTTTTCATCTGCCCATGAAATAACAACTTACTTTGTTGTGGGTTTTAATTCCATTACCTGCTTTACAATATAGCATTCTTCTACTTGGATAATTTTTTTTAATTAGTAAGTAATATGTTAAAGAGAAAAATAATTAACTGTATTGGCCGTTTCAAACTGCAAGTTATATACCGTATAGGCCTGAACTTCCAGGAACTATAAGCTGTAGTCAGAGGGTACCTTATTCTGAGACAGAACCTCTTTGCCAAATGGTTATCTCGAATGTGCACAAAAAGTGTATCCATTCGGAGTAATTCAAGATTTGTTACTAAACTAGCTCTCCGAAGATAATAGGCTTGTTCCTACGGCCATGCCATGTACTGTCATGTCAATATACCAAGACGCAAAAGCACACATTATCACTTTCATTGCGCGACCTATAAGCACGACGTCATTTTTCAGCGAACTGACAATGTTCGCACACGTCATGCTAAGTTACTTGACAGTATATGACTTGACTGCAGGAACAAGCTTATAAATGTCCTGCGCAGATGCACTTTCTCGTCCACGCGCACATTCTCCGCAGTCTGGTTGCGGTGTTCATGCTGTCTACATAGTTTTTTTTTAAGATGAACTTATCAGCTGAGGATTAACGCTCCGCCCATACTAGTGACGTAAATGAGCGCCTGCGCTCTACCCGCAGCTATTTTATTAAATTGGAGAACTTAAGTAGTTCCCAATTCCCTCTGCTAGACTTTCGAAAAACTCTTTTCTGTGGAGAGAGTTAGAAATACATTCTTTCTTCAGACGTCTCTTTATTTGATTTTTAAATGCATACCTCTATGTAATACGATTATTTTTTACCAAAGCTGATGAGTAAGCAGATTACGGTTTTCAAACTTATTAGCTCTATCTGGTGGAATAAAATATAATACATGGAATTTTTAAAATCCTTTTAATTAGTGTGTGGTTTTAGTGTTAGCTCATGTACGGGAGAATTAGGTAATGAAATCAATTGTAATCTCTATGAGGTCACATATTTTATCCATATTAACCAAATCTTATTAGTAAATTCTTTCTAAAAGGAATGTGAATTATTAATTTTAAAGCCATCTACCTACAGATGTAGGAAAATAAATTAGATTTCTACTATATATATCTTATATCTTATACTATATATATATATATATATATATATATATATATATCTTATTGCTAAGTTGAAATGTGTTTAAAATCACGGTTTTGTTTTATAACATTGCAGCGATGCATAACTTCTTTATTTGTAATAATGTTTATTACCAAGGTTCTTACTATCACTATCGTCATGAAAATCATTTCAAGAAATTACCTTACAAATTATTGCGTTGTATGATATGTAATGTTTTGTTTAACAGCATAAAAGTAACCTCTCTGCAGCCTAGTTTGCTTAGTTGCCAGAAATAAAATAGGCCTATAATTGGTTGGCCTCAGTAAAGCAGTGAGTATGGCCTTGGCTTTCTGAGCTCAAAATCACGGGCTCGAATCCGGTTCACGTCGATGGCATTATGTGTGCATAAATGCGTCTGTATATTTACAGACCTGCAAAAGAACTCCTGCGGGACAAAATTAAAGCAAACCGGCAACGGTCACTGGCTAAAGTTTCAGTACACCCTCTCGTTATTTAACTACTGTATATAGCCAACCAAATATACTTGCTATTAGAATTACGGGCCTGCAGTTTTATTATTTATGTGGGTTCGATCTCGGCCCAGGTTCGCATTTATGTTTTACAGGACAAAATTCGGAACGCATCGTTGATGGTCATACGCCTATGTTGAAGTAGCCTACACCCCGTCATTAAATATTTATAAATTCAAACTGTTATTGTTATTATAGTGATTTACGAGATTTGTGCATAATTTTATGAAATTATTGCTGATATTTCCATAAAAAGAGCATGAGCGTCCTATTCTCAAGGGATATAGAGCGACTCCTACTTTGTTTTCAATTCCATGATTTACATTGAACCCCAAGTTGTTCTTTCGTCACTCTGCCAGAATGCCATAGTCGCATGGTTTTATCAACGGCAATACCGCGAGAGGTTGTAGGTTTGTCATCCTCGACTTATATTTAAAGGGGACTATTTCGCGAATAGTAGGAAATAAATACTTAATTAAAAGATAAATTAAATAAATACACCGTGTCTTTGATTCAAAGTAACTCGACCGTTTCGCTGTCCAGGCTAAATCAGTTGTATTCTCATTTAATGTCCAACAAAAACCATAATCTATGGTCCGTGAATGCATATTACCATAAATCGGTTACATTACGCCTACAGCAACACCCTATTTTAGGCCTAATACGTACCAGAGAGAAGCAAATGGTAGGGTAGTGACAAAACCAGAGAAGTTCTACTGACATGGTATTTTATGAAGAAGGTTAAACATGATTCGCTGATCTTTGGAATTCCATTACTCTTCTTTGGTCGAAAGTAAATTGACATAATATGATTTACATAAAGCCAAACTGTACCAGTCGAGACGAGTGACTTTTTAACGCAGATATATTGTGGCGAGATGTTCATTGTTGCAAACATTATTTTAATGTAGTGTTCTGAAACAGTAAGGTATAAGAAATTATTTAGAAATTTTAATTTAAATAATTTCATACTCAAGGAACCTCGGAAAGTGTATTGTTTCTGAAAGATCGGTACCAAATTTCGAGGTCGTACACAATTCTACTTATGGTGAAGGTGAAGGATAATTATGAGAAAGGAAATGGAAATTCTTCATAAGAAAATTATTTTAAGAGGTATCTTTTAGAAGCATGCCGATTATTACAATTGCAATAACATACCGGCACTTAAAGTTATAAAAAAGTTCGGACATTTCTCCAAATCTTGTCTAACTTTTTAGACTATCATAATAACTGATCGGATTGAGATCCATAATTTTTATTTCTACTTTAGCAAAGCAATGGTCTAAAGAATAGTTTTAAGCAATTCATGATGAACAGGAACAGAACGTAGATTGATGCTTAGGACTATGTGAGTATAATCATTCGAATTTTTGTACTGAGCAAGTAAAACTTGTAGGCTATTCATTTTCTTTTTCCACTTTCCTTTATTTCTCTGCTACATTTTTTTTTTTTATCTTGGTAGGATTGGAACGAACCGAACGAATTTACGAGAGAGTTGCATTTTCTATTCTTAGCGAATGCCTGTAATCGTTCATTCAGAC
This sequence comes from Ectobius pallidus, assembly GCA_964059195.1. Taxonomy (NCBI): domain Eukaryota; kingdom Metazoa; phylum Arthropoda; class Insecta; order Blattodea; family Ectobiidae; genus Ectobius; species Ectobius pallidus. Next base: position 80,861,037 of record CAXKWD010000006.1, read on the forward strand.
ATTCGCCATGGAAATGGAAAGTGTAACAACAGAAAGTCGCAGATTTTATGAGATCGCTATCACCTGGCGAGCAAAATCCGCTGGGCCACCAATGAAAATCCTATTAGCACGCTACCGTGGCATTCAGTGTTTGGTAAATATGTGTCCCTTGTAAACGTGGATTTGCTGCTCATTGACGCAAAACCAAGCTTTTTTCCCCCTAGCCGTCCACAAACCACATTCAAGAATTCCAAATACTCTAATTAAAGTTTACACTCTTGACGTTCGTCCAGCGTAAAACGTTTCAGTTTAAATGTTTTTTTCCTCTTCAAATTACTGGCATTACTTCTTCAAGTGATGTTTTCAGGCAATTGTAGCCTACAAATCGCTGGAATAGAAAGTCTTATATGAAACGCATATACCCTTAGTATATTCCAGCATAGTGTAAACACGGGTGTTTTGCTGTACTGCGGATTCACTTGACTCGGCCTCATTCCAAGTCACATTATTTGTGAGGGAAGAACTAAAGCCTGAGTTTGTGTGTGAAATGAGAGATTTTATTTCATTTTTTTCAAATCAAAGTTCTTGTTGTTATTTTAGCTGTATATATTATAATTAGAGCCCAGAAGATAGGGAATTTATTTTGAGTATGTTAGTCGGGAAAAATTTCTAAACGCTTTATAAAAATGCTATCAATGAATCGTTCTCAACTTTATCGCCCTCCTGTAGTCTTTCCGTTTTGTGTCTGTTGATTATCAACAAATCTAACAAGGTGCAAGACAAATGCAGTTTTTGTTTTAATTATTGATGCATCCAACCTTCGCCATGACATTCGTTCGGTACCGACATTGATGAACTCTTCATCAACATCAATAAAAAAATAATTTAAAATCCGTTTACAATCTGAATAATTCACTACAGAAAGGTTAAAAAAAACTACACTCCTCAGCATAAGGCCATGAATCTCTCATCTGATCTATTCAGTTACAAAAGTCGAACATGAAAACTTCAGAGTGATGCAACTCACCAGTATTGATGATTTATGTGGCTTCCCTACTTCAGCAGCCGCTTTAACTTCCCCATCATGGACCCATTTGCGGAAATCTTCAGGGTCCATGACCTTCGCCACGACGCCGTTTCGGTACTGATAATAAGGCAACTGGAACATTTAAAAAAAAATAATTTAAAACAATTTGCACTCTGAATAGTTCAGTATAAGTCCTTGAATTTCGCAACTGGACTATTCAATTATAAAGAGGATCATACTTTCAGGGTTCTGTAATGTGCATTGATCATTGTACAACTTCTTGTTTTATCTCAAAGTTCATAGTTCTATTGTTTATGGTTAATGTTTAAGGTACCTATATACATGCTCAAGTATACATTTGTATTGTTGTATAGGTCTATAGTAGGCTATGCCCCTTATTGTTCCCCGCTCTGCTTGTCTAATCTTAATAACTGTATTAACGAGTCAGTACGAGGCGTGTTTTCAAAGTAAGTACGATATATATATATATATATATATATATATATATATATATATATATATATATACATGGATATTTTTAATAAATAACAGAACGTTATTTTTCATGGTGCACCTTAAACTATTGGTTTATGGAGCAGACATCCCGGATGAAGAAACTTTTCATCGACGTGTCATGGATGCCTGCGAAACCATTCGACACTATCCCGGAGTATTTGAAAGGGTGCGACAATCGACGAGTGAAGCATTCGACATGTCATGTCTAGAAGCAAGAGGGGGACATTTCGATCATTTGGTATGAGTTTTGTGTGTTGACGTGTTATGAGTGTACCAATGTGTTGAACAGTTCCTAACGAGAAAACAAAGGATTATGGGACCTATGCTCATATGAACTTTTTTCCTTCTTTTGATGTAACGAACCCATGGCCGAAGTTTGAAAAAGTATTTCTGAAACACCCTGTATAGTGGCGTTTTATATTTGATAATTCAGTTATTTGTTATTATCCAATAAACTATTAAATCATAGGTTAGTTGATGGTAAAATAGATTGAATCATCCTGTAAAGGCAGTTTTTTTACTTGACTTACAAACCTGCAAATTTCAAAAGATTTATTCAAATATAGGCTACCTATAAAAAAAATTGTCATTATTTAGCAAATATCATTAGCTTTGAATCTTGCTATTTTGCAGATGCTGTAAAGAAATACTTCCCACTCAAATGCCTTCTGTTGAATATGATATCGATCAGACCTTATATTAACTTTTCTTGTAAAATGTGCACTTAGGCTATCTTATCTTATCGGGTTCGTAATTAACAAACTATTCTCAAAAGCCTGCTAGATAGGAAATCGATGCTCAGAAAACTATGCCTTCAATAAAAATATCTAAAGGCTATTCTTCCTTATTTTTTAATTCAAGAAATTTTCGAATAATCAGAATTTATATCTGTCGTTCTGCTGGCGAATGTAGAATATACAGTAACAGTTTTAACCCTCTATCACAGAATTTGTATATTTTTGTATAATTTTGATAGAAGGAAATGCTAAAAATGAAACCGTAAATAATTGTATTTTAAAGTCCGTGTGCTTATGAAGGAATATGTTTTTAACGAGTGCAGCATTTTAAATATCGCGTAATTTGGGAGGCTTAAAAGTGCCTGAAAGTGCTCGAAATTAGCCAGCAGTGGCATTAAGGTAGGGCTAGGCCTACGTAGTATTTGTTATACCAAAAAGGAATGCTAATTTTTACAAAAATTGTCAATATTTCACTTTTCCAAGTATGATCAGAAGTAGAACTGCTTGAACTCACTGACCGGTTTGGATGTGATATGACCCCTAGTCCATAGGATTCATATACCTTTGCCGAATCATCTTTCATACCCTACTATTTCAGCTTCCATAGTAGCCTATGATATACTTCCAATTGTAGTGTCCATTCAGTGATACAGCCCAATAGATTCATACATAGGCTACACAGACACCTATAATAGGCCTACCCATGAATGTGCAAAGCATTGTCATCCGTATATCATGACTACATACATAAATCTACAAAGACACACTTTCCTCTTTAGAATTTAACTCTTTGCGGTTACGAATTTGATATACAATTGAATTAAAGCTGTTTACAAAATCCATGAGATGGAAGCAGTGAAATGAATTGTATTAAATACTCTGTACAGTTGAATGAAACTTCGGTCCATTTACATGTATTTATTTCATTCGCTTTTATCTCTCGTAAAAGCAACGCATGGGAAGATCCTTTGAGTGAAGTAACTAAAGTCGTGTTACTGGAGGTGAAATAATTTATAATATCAATTGAAACAAATGTTACATAAACATTATCTTCTCTCATGTTGGTTTCTAATTATTGAGAGATTGACTGATTTGGTAAAATATTTAATTTTTATGTAATATATTTGAAGCCCTCTAAATCTGAACATATTTTTATTTATATATTAAGGGCCAGAATGGTACTGTATAAGATTGACCGGAGGTGATAAGCTTCATTGCTTGGCACAACAAAATTGTCCATCCGTGTGCCTGTTCGCGCGATAACTCAAATACGCTTTATTAGATTTTCATGAAACTTGGTAAACGCAGTTATAACGTCCATGGGAAGACGTCTATAGATATTGGACCAAATCGGTTGACCGGTACCGGAATAATGCCCAATTTAGTGCCTATTTTAAGAATTTATCAAATGTAAATCAGTTCTCATGACAACATATTGCTTTACACTGTTCATACTCGACTTTGGAAATCGCAATACAGCTAGCTGTGACATATTCCTTCATATTTGATTATCAAACTAGTCAGATGTTTGTTTATTTTGTTGATCAAGTTGAAATGAGTACTACATGAATACTGTTATATACAGAAGTTAAGTAATTAGGCCTTCGTACATTAAGCCTAGTTCTCCACCAGTGCAATTTGTGAAAGTGGACATATTTTAAGAATTTCTTATATCAGTGTATACGAGTTTGAATTAAGGTTAGGTATCTAACTTTAGACCTTTGTTCTTCCGTAAGCCCTGCTTAATGAATCGATCTGGAGTCTGGAGCTTAACTCAAAGATAGATTACAAAAATAATTTAGTTTCTGCATATCATAATTGCTATTATCACTGATGAAGTAAAAGTATTCTGGCACTTTGTTAAATCAGTTTACCTGATTTTATTATTTATGTGTCATATATACGACACATACAATGCAAGCCTGTCATATAGATGCATTTATATAAAAAACACACCAAGAATACACAAAAAATAAACAAAAAATACAAGCTGCATCAATATTCGTCAATAAAAAGTAAAGATGCATGGTCTGGTCTTGAAATCCCGGAAGACCAGGGGCTCGTGCTTCGGGATCTACAATAGTCCATGTTAAGGAGTAATGATTGTACAATAAACTAGTTTCAAGTCTGAAACATTCTGATATTTCAATTCCCTTGTGCTTTCAACATTTAACTATGAAAAACTTGGGTTGATGAAAAATTACCATAAAAACAATCTAATTTTATTGTTCACTATTGTATTGCTTAATTTTAATGTCCATAGTTATAAAAACTGATAAAAACATTTACATTTACATAAACTGAATTCTGTCTCTTATTTTATATCATTTGACTATAAAATATTATGATTGTCAACATATTGAGATACCTCTTATTCGTTTTTTTATGTGGCCAATGTTTTATGACAAATTTCGGTACATTTCAGTGTTATATTTAAAAGCTTGTTAAGCCTGAATTAATCTTAAAAACCTGATTCAATCTACTGTTTTTTTGTATGGTCATTGTTTACAGTAATTTCCAGATTTCTTGTGTCAGGGTCTATAGATTTAACCCTTATATTTATTATTTATTCTATAGGATACAGTACTTTATCTTAAATTCGTAATAAAATAAAAAATAAATTTTAAGGAACCTTTAACATTGATGGAAAATTACAGAATGAAGTAGGATACAAGAAATAAACTTGAGACCTAATCCTTGTGTTGGCGGTAACACTGTTTTATTTGCAGTCCAGAAAGGTTTTATAAATTGTATAAGCAATTGAGTCTCGCGCTTTTAAGGGTAAGGGTATTTTGTTTCCTGCTTTAGTTTTTATTTTCTTTATTCTTCAGTATTTTATTTTATTTTATTGGTCTACAACAGAGAAAAGCTCCAATTACTGTAGACATACACATACAATTGTCATTAATAAGAACAGTAACATATATAAGACTGATAAATATGCACTGAATATCTGTGACATATAATTAAATATATAACATCTTAAATCTATAACGTAATTGAAACTGGGAACAGGAGAACTAAGAAACTGGAATAGAAATAATGAAATAAAACAGAGTAATCTATTATACTAATCAAAGCACAAATAACTGAGAACTGAGAATTCGGGAAAAAGAAATAATGTAATAAATCATGTGAATATAGTCCTGTGAATGCAAATGAAACCATAATCAAAATATGTGTATCAAGTAAAGATAAATAAATATAAGAAAGAAAAAACAAGACGTGATTGTGAGTATTAACAATATGAAATAAATCTTATGTACAAAAATGAACGAAAGGTTAAATTTCTTAATTTAAGCAAAAAATGGAACATCGGATTTCCAAAATCAAAATTCACGCCACCTATTAAGTTATGAGTTGATTGAAGACGCTACATATTCTAACAACAGGAGAATTTTAGTGCAAGAGAGTCTATGACCTCCGAACATAAACAGGCTGTCGCTTTCGGAGATTAAAAGATTTAAAAATAATTTGTATATTTGAGACAAACAATTGTTTATGGATTTGTAAAGAAATATCTGCTGTGCTCTCTTTCTGCGGTTATTTTGTGAAGAAATGCCAAATTCTTTAAGTAGATGAATGTAAGATATTTGATCTCTATAGGAAGAAGGATGATTTTTTAAAATACAGGTATTGTAAAAACTTCTTTTAAATTCTTTCAATTAGGTTTCTATGAGATTGGTGGAAAGCCATCCAGAATACACTGGTATTTTCACGTTTTCTTCCAAGTGAATTGAAAAGCACAACGAAAGAATGTATATCTTGCAAGTCTTTCCAATTTCCGACAACAAAGCCTAAATTCCTGTATTCCTAGAATTGTGGGCACTTTCTACATATGTAGCCTATATAGGCTATTCATATTCTAAGAACAAACTATCTTTTTTACCCTCTCTTCTAATAACTCGTATACAAATTACTCTAGTCAGGTTATGTATGCAGTTATTTGGTTCTTCGTCATATTGATTGCTTTCCTGTAAGTAAAGGAATTTAAAACAATTCGTCATTGTCTTGTGCCTACGCGCCTTTCCGTTAGAAACTCCAGCAGTTTATTAGCTTATTGGCTCTTATGCTTATCCCTTTTAGCTACCGCTTAGGAGTCAGTTTAAAGTATGTGTGCTCATCTAGGATGAAGTTAAGTGAAGAGACACGCCTAACTTTGCAAAGAGCTCAAGTAGCTAATTACATTTTATAGGGCACAGGAGTTGTGTCTCCTCAGACTTACTCTTCCTCTCGTCTTGTGAACCTTGTGCACTCTCTCATTAACATTCCGTTACTCAGAAAATGGTCTTATTATTCACCTGGTCCAAAATGCACATATCATCTTTAGACATCTCCATCCAATAATAATAAGAAGTACCAGTTAAAGGGGGTATTTAGGCTATTCTTAAATTGCCATATTGAATAGTATATGGCGTTAAGTTTCGTTCGCTTGAAAAAAAAGTTGATTAAGGTAATTTATTTTATGAAAATAAAATAACTCTATAATTGTAATAAACTAAGTGAAAGTATAAAAATATAGTGGAGTACATTAAAATAAAATAGAAATTTAAATGCAATATTGTGAAAACCTCTAGTGAAACTTCCCGGACGGGAAATATAATGTTAAAAGAATGTAATAAATATAGACACAGCACTGAGAAGAAAATGGACAAGAATCCTAGAAAACACACATCATTTCAAATATAAACATGAAATGGGAGAGTTATGTAAATGTAATAAAGGACTCTAAAGGAAACATCCCTGGCATCGATCGCATGTCGCTCAATCAATGCCTTTTTTTTACCGAAAATATTTTAATGTATTTTTGTTGTAAGTTCTGGCAAAGAATCTTCTACGAAATTATTCATTTCTCAAATAGGTCACAGTAGAATATGGATTTCCATTATAAAATAATATTTCTCAAACGTATGTCATTAATAATTTTCTGAATCTCAGATAACGTGTCACCTAACACCCACCTACATTCTTGTGATAAATATACTACCATTCCGAAATCTTTCTTTTAATTTTTACGTTTACCTTTACGATACAGTGTTATACATAACCTACATATTTAAATGGTTCCATTTATACGGCGGGAATTGCTTATCAGATCACTGACACTTACGAAGATTTTTGTTTCCCATTAACATCCTGCATTTCCTTTATAAACTGGATTATGGCTTCATTACAATTCAATTATAGTACTTAACATAGCTTAAGATCGCATTAGAAATTTATTTACAAGCACACTCTCTTTTGCAGGTGCTTGCTTTTCTGAAGTCTGAAACTAGCTCTGCTGTACTCGAAGAAATCTGAGGTGAGTACTGAGGGAATGGTCTTATTACAGAGTAAATCTCTTCATTGACCACAGTGGGATACTAACCCTCACCGGATACGTAAATGATTAATTTAACCAATTTACAGGTGTCATTAAACTAGTATGTAACAGAATAAGTAGAAACGCAATAGTAGTTACAGTACATGAGTGGTTGTCTAACTCTGATTTAGTAAACTAAATAATTCAGAAATAATGTAAATACTTACGTATTGATGTTATTTTAAAGCAGAGGCGTAACGAGGGGGGGTTTGGGGGTTTGAACCATCCATTGATTAAAAAAAGGAAAATTGTACAATTTTTTAAAGTCTGCTTATAAATTACTTAATAAGAGTATAAAGCGTGGGAAGCTTAAAACTCGTTATTGTGCATCTTAATTTTTAAAATTTTCCGGGGGAGGACCCCCGAACCCCCCTCTCCCTGGGGTGTATTCCATTCCCCCAGTCCCCCGGATGTTATACCCCCCCCATATGGTCGGCCTGGTTACGCCTATGTTTTAAAGCATTCGTAAATGTGTTGAAATGCTAACCTAAGCTTATAGCCGACCAAGAGGACGTACGTTGTAATAAATTACATAAAATGTATTTTAATAGAAATAGCATGTATTTAAACTTTTAACACTGAAATATTTCTTAATTATTCCGTCAAAAATTGTGATATAGAATTTAAAATTTAAATAAAATAATTTTCCTTTCTTTAATTGTTTAATATTGAGTTACTCACTGTTTCATTAATAATTTCCAGAATGGATTGTATGATGGACGGGAAAAATGTTTGTCCGTCTGTCTCTCCGTTTGCCTGTAGGCATGATAACTCGAATACGCTTTATCAGATTTTCATGAAAGTTATCATAAGCACTTATAACATCCATAAGTTGACCAGTTGAGATAAGTTGGTTTTGGAACAAATCGGTTGACCGGTACCGGAGTAACACTCAATTAATGGTTTAAAAATTGCAGATAATTGCCATAACTTACTACAATCCACGTGGCCAACTCACTCACTGACATAATAGTTTATCCACTTCCAGTTGAGACAGAAGCTTGAAATTTTGCATGCTTATAGCTTACAGCCTGTAACTTATGGAAATATCCCAAACAGTTTTTTTATTTTTTATTTTTTTTTATCCCCGAAAAGAATTCAAAATGGGGGACGCAATTTTAAGATCTGTGCAGGACCTTCATTGGAGGCTTATAGTAGCTGAACGGTTTGACATATCAAAAAACCGATTGCACCAGCAGTAACGGATTTTGAGAGATCTAAAAGTTAGGTCCTATTATTTTTTGTCGTATCTATAGATGTAGTTAGATATAATTGTCGTAGATATAGTTAGATTTTTAATTTTGGATAATTATTTTTACAGTTCCTAATTTTCTGTAATTTTTCACACACTAATAGGCACATACAACAGCCACAACCGGGGAAAAATTTGGCGTTTCTAGCTGCCTATAGGCCTAAGTATGGAAAAAGTTACTAATCATCCACTTATTCATTTTGGTGTTTACTCACTTCAAGATGAGCTAAAAACTTGAAATTCGGCAAGCTTATAGCTTTTAATCTCTAACCTATGGAAAAATTCCAAAAAGTTCAAATTTTTATTTTTCCCCGTCCAAAACAAACTTTGAAATTTTTTTCAATTTTTTGATTGCGTATTTGTTCGGCTTCAGCTTTTTCCATAAAAGTAAAGGAATTGGCCTATTGTTGACGTGAGGAGTTTGTTGAATCCCTTGAACACTTGAATTCGTTCTGTTAATATTCTAATTACCCCACTTATACTTATCAAACTTGCTCAAGAAACCGTGGTCTAGAACTCAATCAGTTTTGCTAGATTTCTCACATTAGTCATCAAGCTTTGATTTTTAAAAATAATATCAGTATAACAAAATTCACAATTAAGTAAGTTACCAGTATCTGTTTCTTAAATGTAAAATTCAAACGTTAAAACCGTTATGGGCCTACTTCTGTGAAACTTTTCATGATATGTGTTGTATTTTAATAGTATAAACTATATTTAAATCACAAGTATAAATAATACAAGAAAACTGCTTACATTAAAATAACGCACGATAAATTGTTGAAAAAGTAAATAAAAATTTAGCTGGGGGTCATCCTAGGACCCAAATTTTCATATCCTTGAAACTTGCTGGAGTCTTTAATTTTATGCATCAAATAGCTCTTCTCAACGCTGATTCATCCCGGTCCTGCTATTGTCGTATAGGCTACATACATCACCCCAAAAACTGCATAACTGCAGAGATGTGAGAAAAATAAGCTAATGCTTTATGTTCAAATGTGAATATATTTATCCACGTGTTAAGACTGTCGTTCGCAGAAACCAGAAATTTAATTGGAATTTTCTTCATTGACTTCAAACTAAGAGCTCACTCATGATTTTACTTTATGAATGCTTTTATTGACATATAAATTCAGCTCAGGAATATTAGGCATATTAAGTTTCTCGGATTCACCGGTAGTGTTGGTGTTAATTTTATGAAATAACTAGATTTTCAAGAGGGTGAACTTTTCCTTAACCTGAGGGTGGTTGGATTCGTTTCCAATTGTTAATATCTCACAAACTCTCTATCACAACGAAAGGTAGATGCTAAGGTTCATCATGTGTTGCAAATTTGAACTCCGTGAATAGTTTACGATTTAAATTTTTTTATTACGCCGCTTTTATGCTTCACTTTCATTAAACTTCTTTACTTAAAACTTTAATTTTCCTTACCTTATGGGCCTTTTCTCAGAAACTGCTTACTGTAGAAATTTGAAACTCTAGTATTTCTGACTTTAGAAAGTTTCGTCACATTTTTGAAGCTCTGAATTTCATCATCATCATCATCATCAACCTTGCAGGGATTAGGCATTAATGCCTGTTCCGTCTTCACAATGTTATGCCCATCTTTTCCTCGGGCGTCCAACGTCTCTTCTTCCTCGAGGCTGATAAGCATTTACTAGAACTGGGATCCTTTCGTTATTCATACGACTTAAGTGGGCTTTCCAGTTATCTTTATACTCTTCTATTTTTTCATTTAAACTGTATATATTTAATTCTTCCCTTATATCTTCATTTCGAATCCTATCCATTTTTGTACAGCCTTTTACTCTGCGGAGAAATCTCATTTCCGCTGACTGAATCTTGCTTCTGTCTCTTTCTTGTAGTATCCAGGATTCACTTCCAAACATTAATACTGGAACAGCCATAATTTTATAAAATTTTACTTTTGTATCTTTTCGTGTCTTATTTTGCAAAGTTCTATTTATTGTCCCACATATCAATTGAAATTTATTCAGTTTATTTTCAATGTCTCTATCTCTATCGTAACTTACATTGCATCCCAAATAATCAAAATAGGAAACCTGTTCTAGAATTTTATTTTCTATTGTTATCTTTGAGCGTACTGGATGTTTTCCTCTATGGGCCATAACTTTTGTTTTCTTTATGGATATTTTTAGGTTATATTCTTTTCCAATTTGACTCAACTTATACACTGAGCTTTGCAGATTCTCTTCACTGTTTTGTATTATTACTATGTCATCTGCGTATAGAAGTGTATTTAAGTATTTATTTCTAGTAATTGGAATGCCTGGAGCTACTTCATTCTTCCACTTATTCATTACGTCATCAATATAAATACAGAACAGTGTGGGTGATAGGCTGCAACCCTGTCTTACTCCCTGGTTTATTCTTATGGGTTCTGATTTAAGCGTGCCTGCGTTTATTATTATTCTTGTGTCTTTGTATAGACTTTTAATAGTTTCAACAAGATGCTCAGGATAGCCATTTTTATGCATTATTTCCCATAATTTGTTCCTTTCTACTGAATCAAAAGCCTTTTCAAAGTCGATGAATGCCATATGGGTTTCCAGATTGACTTCACGTCTTTTTTCCAAAATTCTCTTAATACTAAAAACATTGTCACTGCAGGAGCGCCCCTTTCTAAAACCTGATTGTTCTTCTTTAAGCAGCACTTCAGATATAGCTTTTAATCTATTGTTAATTATTTTAGCATATATTTTATAAACTGTATTTAACAAACTTATGCCTCTGTAGTTTTCACAATTTCCACGATCGCCTTTCTTAAACAATGAGACTACCTCTGAAAGTCCCCATGCTTCAGGTACTCTACAATCTCGCCAGCATATATTATACAAGTGTAATAATCTGAACTGTAACAGTATACCTCCATATTTAAGTAGTTCTGCATTTATCCCATCAGGACCACATGCTTTTCTATTTTTCATATCTCTCAAAGCTTTCTGGAGTTCTTCCAGCGTAATTAAATCAATCATTGTATCATGTTCATTTCTGACATTTTCTTCAATTATATCTGCATCATACCATAGGTCTTTGTAATACTGTTCCCATTGTTCTAAAGGAATTGTATTTATACTTGCTGAATCCTTCTCTGACTGATTAAGGTATTTCATCGTTTTAAAGGCTACAGTCTGTCTACCATGAACGTCATTTTCTAAAGTTGCAATGAAACGTTCCCAATAGTCGCTATGAGCTTTTCTTGTTATTTGCTTAGCATAGTTTCGTTTTTCTCTGTACTCTTCTCTAGATTCTTCTGTTTTCTTTTGTAAGAAATTCAAATATGCTTTCCGTTTCTCTGAAATTGCATTTTTAATATTTTCATCCCATATTTTTACATATTTTCTCTTCTTTGTTTTATTTTTCTTTCCTATTGCTTCAAGTGCTGCTCTTTCTATACATCCTTTAATATTGTTCCATTCTTCCTCTAGATTATTACATGTTGGTGTTTTCATTAAATAATTTTGTAGTCTGAGCTGATATAGATCTTTAATACTTTCCTGCTGTAAAAGATGAACTTTAAATATTTCAGGAACTTTTGGGTACTTTTGTTCTTTTTTCTTCTTCCACTTGGCTAGTAAAGACACAGTTGCAATAACTAAATAATGGTCTGAACCAATGTCACTACCTCTATGGACCGAAACATCTTGGATTTGGTTTCTAATTTTCTCATTTGCAATAATGTAATCAATAAGTGATCGTTGTCCCCTCGCCGACCATGTGAACTTATGTATATCTTTTTTCCTGAAGAATGTATTTGCTATTTTCATTTTATTGTATGTTGCAAACTGTCTTAACTCTTGACCATTGTTATTAATATGCCTTTCACCAAAAGTTCCAACTACTTCCCTTATTGGATGGTAACCAACTCTTGCATTTAAGTCACCGCATATTAGTACATGATCAGTCCTGTTTACTTTATTGAGTTCTCTCTGCAGTTCGTCATAAAATACCTTAGTGTCTTCCTTCTTCCCTTCTTCAGGGGCGTAAACACCTATTATACTTAAAAAGCCTCTTTCAATTTTAATTTTACATGTAACTATCCTTTCATTTACAAAACTATAACTTACTATTTTATTCTTCCATCTATTATTTACCAAAATTGCTACTCCACAACAAGCACGCACATTTTGTGGAACTCCACTGTATATCATTGTATAGTTTTTTAAATCCTTTGTACCCTTTAGCTTCTTCTTGGTTTCAGTTATTACAGCCAATTCAATACTTTTTTCTTTTAATTCATCATCAAGTTCTTCCTCTTTACTGGTTAACCCTCTAACATTCCAGGTAGCTATTCTTACTCTTTCCGTTATACCAAATCGTTTGTCCTTAGCATGCTGTAGTCGTCGTCTTATTAATCCATCCGGCTCATCACTGTGAAGAATTTGAGTAAATATATATTTCCTCAAGTTGGGCTACCAACCCCACGTTGAGTATTCTGGTGGAGGGGCTGCCTCCTCAAAACCTCCAGACTTGCTTGCTCATGTACAAACCCCTTGAGCAGGGCTGCCTCTTCCGCCATTATGCCGTTGAGGTCTTTACCCCTGTTACCCCGAGCATGGGCCTATCTTTTGGGCTTTTAGTTTCCCAAGGTGATAGAATACCTTACTTGGATGCCATTCTGGCAACCACGGACCATTGCCTCATTCGCCGCTTTTTCAAGGTTCCTGTTGGGCCTTCTCGGTTACCGTAGCGGTCCCGGGACACACGAAGTTCCCACCGTGCATCACCCCAACAGGCAATCCTTTACTCCACGTTGCCCACCCCCCGCGACTAGGACACTGAGGTTGGATTTTGGGGGGCGCTCTGAATTTCAAAGCATTTAATAGAGTTAATCACATCTTCCGTGATGAAGATTGTGGATGAATCCAAAGCTTCAAATTTTAACAAGTACATTCATTAATAGTGCTGAAAAGGTGACCGGGAATATTTGGAGCTTAAGTATAATAGGAAATAATGGTTTTACGATAATTCTTTGATTTAGTTTTATTGGAAAAATAGTTTCTCAGAGAAACAAATAAAAAGTGTGTCATTTAATATTATTTATTTAACCTGGCGGAGTTAAGGCCATAAGGCCTTCTCTACCACTCAGCGAGGGCAAAAACATGAAATGCATAATAATAATAATAATAATAATAATAATAATAATAAATTAAAACACGAAATGATATAGGCTACCTGAATACAAGAAACGTACATTAAATACAAAGAAAAAAATTAAAACATTAAGTAGCCTACTTGAATAATACAGTATATAATACAAATGACTAAAATAAAGAAATAAAAAGAAAGATGAAAGACTAAACCAATACATTCTTAGTTATTACAAAATATAAGTTAATGAAAAGTTTAAAAAAATATTACAGTGGTAGATAACTTTCTATCCCTTTAATATCAACACATTTATATCTATTACAATTAAAGGGATCAAGAAATGAAGAAGATTTTACTTTCAGTACAGTTAATGTTAAACACTGTTAGACCTATAATCATAAAGCCAAAAGATAAGGTTTTTACTATAAAAATAGTAGCCTATAATGATACGGTTATGCTAACATATTGTAAATCTTCCATAAAGTTTTAAACAATGTTCATGCAGATAAGCTTATCTCTATGTGTGAAACAAGCCAACTTGGACTATGTAAAGCGGTTGAGGATGCCATACAGCTGGTATGTTTTCACTATAAAGAATACAAAGCCATCTCACGTCGTATTTCTTCTCGGCATTGTGAATCCGCACTCTTATTTCAAACATATAATTTCATGACGTAGGCTTGCTATGCTTGTACTGTTACAGAGGCTGAGCTCATTCTTGTTCTAGTAAATGATTTAGTCTTTCTTTACCGCATTTTTGGATATGAGCCGAAATGGTAGGCATTTAAATTCCATCTAGTTTGTCTTTTTTGTAGCCTCTTTTTCTGTATTCTTTTATTAGTTACTGTTGTGATACAATATTACACTTAAGTGGTGCTACTTTTAAACGCTACTGTCAACCTTTTACATCATAGTCTTACTTTCTCTACCCTTACCATAGATAGGCTACTATAGATAGAGATCGTATTGTGTTTGAGCAAATGAGAGAAAAATGCCTACTTCATTTGAGCAAAAATGTCCACTTCACTCGAGCACAATTTAATCGTGTATTCCAACGATTTGGCAACGCCGCATTCAACTGCCAGGCTATTATAGGCCTACTTCTAAATTATCCGTACGATGGTTCCTTAGTAGGAGGAGGAATGAAAACTGCTTCAGAACTACAAATAGTGCAGATTCCTTTCACAGGCATTTCAAAAGGGAATTTTACTGTGCACATCCATCGATACATATTTTAACATAGGTTTGAAAAGAGCGACAAACTCAAACGGACATATCAATCCGATCGCATCTTTCTGCGAAGCAAAGGAAAAATAAGAAGTCTGAAATTAACCGACTTTTTGCCATTAAGATTTGGGACGATTATGTATAAGGAAAGATTAATTTATCAAGATATGAGACACTAATAATTTAGGAATCGCGCACAATGTGCATTATCTTAACCTAAGACTTAACCTAACACCCAGTCCTGAACCCGGGGAGGGGATCTTTCACTACTGAAAAATCCCCGACCCGGCCGGGAATCGAACCCGGGCCGCCGGAGTGGAAGGCAGGCGTGCTACCGACATATGAGACACTAATGGGAGCTAGATATAAAGCACAAACACTGTGATTTCGACATTGTCATCAGGACGTGCTCATCAAATGGCGGTGGACATAAGCTTACTTTAGGAAGTGACGTTCCCATGAAATTGCGATGAAACCACACAGTGTTAGTGTTGCCACATCTCGTTTAGAGGAAAAATGTAAGTGCCATTTTTTTATTTCTTTACTTTGCTCAAATGAATATATTCATTTGCTCTATTGCTATGGCGATTTGCTCAAATGTTAATCACCGCGAATTTCGTAGTCAAATTTCTCAGTATAAATAAACGTTATGATCTCCCCTCAATCCAAAAAATACTGTTTTCAGAAAAATGTATGTGTATGTGTGTGTCTGTGAACAGCTTTTCTCGACAACAAAAAATAATATAAAAAAGAATTATTTATTTGGTTAGCTATCTTATGGGAATGTAATACGAAGATTGGCGACGACTTCCTCTTCCTTTTTCTATCACTTTAAATGAAGAAAATTTCATTTCTTGCGCTTTTCTCGGCATCAATCATTCTACTAACAAGCGGCCATGATATTTATATGAACACTATTATAAATTATGAACAATAGAAACTAAATTTTAATTGTTATAATGTTGTATCCATTATGAGTTAATTACGGTTCGAAAGAGAGATTTCGCATCGTCATTGTTGCCATAGTTTTCTCATATTTCTCCGTAAGCACACATTTTAAAACAAGGAATTACTTATTAAAGCTCATTTTCGGTGTTTTCCTTTAAATTTTATTCTCTAAATCTATCTCTAGATCTATTTTGTATAAAGCGAGGGTGTGCCAAAGATTGAGTCAGCATTGAACCACTTCCCACCCAGGCTCCCTGAATGAGTTGTTCATATACCCAACTGTCGTCTTATATTGACTACCAAGAAAAAGCGTAATAGAAACTTTGTACCGTAAGCACTTTAGTTCAATTTTTCGTAGTGTTTGTTTCTTAAACATGGTTCATAACGAGGTTTGATACTGCTATTGCAACTGCTACTGCTACTGCTACTGCTACTGCTACTCATTGCTGAGCCAGATTTTTGTCCTGATGGAGTTCTTTTACATCTCTGTAAATATGCAGACATCGGACTGCCGCATTTACCTGCACATAATTACCACTGACCTGACCCGGCATCGAACCCGCCAAATTGAGAACAGATAACCAATGTCCTCAACCCAGTCCAACGGTTTTATGTTATAATGCTTTATATTTATGTCTATAAATATTTTACTGTAAGGGATACAGAAGGAAAATCCCTCCCGAGCGTTCATTCAGTTAATTTTCTCACATTCGCCCGGCGTTCGATACTTCCAATTATCTCGAGCGAACGCACACGAAATATTAATTTAGATTCTCGGCAGGTCAATTTTTAACCTAGGTTTTCTGAAGCTTTAATTATCGAAGTGGTAACAAACGTTGTTAAACACAGGGGAAAATAATAATTACCTGCTCTGCGTTTGCTCATGAGTGACTTCAATGTGGTTTGTGATATTAAATCCACGTTTCCTGTATACAACCCTTTTGGTCATCTCCAACGCTTTCCCTTACACATAAACAGTGACAAGCAATTACTGTTTGCGTTTCGCACTTTTTTCAGGATTTTTGCTACTATGTCTCGTGTCACACACATCGATTGGATTTCGCATAAAAGAGAAAGGCTCACCCGCTTCCCCGCATGAACATGTCCCCCCTATAAAATGTTATTCGTGGCAACGAACATGTTAATATTGTATGAAGTTACCTAAGGTTGTTCTGTATAGGGTGGACTAAATGTATGCATGGAGGGGCAACGAGTGGGCAGGGAACTCAGACAAAAAGCATGGGGGTAATTGAAATGCAATCCAATTATGGGGAAAATAAATAAACGGGATGGAGTGGTGGTATATGAACTTCCACGGTTGTAACAATGTTGAATTTTTAAAATAAATAGCTGCTTTGTTTTCAGGGAAACATAGGGAGGAAAATTTTTTGCACATCACGTTTCAAGTTACCTTAAATTATGCTGACTATTCAACTCATACACCGCATGTTTGATATTGACCAATAACGTTTAGCAATTCCTCGGATATAGACCAATCATTGCCGTTTATCTTGCAATATTCTTGTAGGAATCGCAAGGATGGTATTTTATAGTGATAAAACCGTCTGCTCGTTACTGGAGACGCGAGTATCAGTGTGCAGTGATTAATAGTCAGATGATGCTATTAAGCGGCACGAAAACAGATTATTTTATACAACATAACTTGTTTGGAAATTGAAATAATAGAAATATACTAAGATGAAGAACACAATTTCGATTCGGTGCAAGCCAGTTCGTGTGCTGTTATTCTGTTCTGCTGTTAGCTTACCTGAATGAAGTTAACCATGTCTTATATGCACCATTGGAAGCACTGATTTACACCATGGTAGCTCGAATCTATTCATGGATGGTTGATTCACAGTATGCCGTGATATCACAACTGTTAGTTTTGTTTTTACACAACAAAGCACGAAAGTAATTATTATTTATACAATCTTTTACATTTTATTCATGGAATAGTCTTAATAAATCCAACTCGAGTTGAGTTGCATCAGATAAATTCAAAACTGCGCATTCGTTAACTCTCGTAGGATTACCGTGATAAATTTGTATGTACAAAAATAAATACTGTATATATTCGAACTTTAAATGAATGGGTCTTAGAATATGTAAATGGTTGCATTTCATATTACAAACGTTTAACTGCTAGGAAAATGGGCTTAAATGTGTCACATAGTCTACAGTCATAAAATAGGAATATACATTTCATATTGAAAAGTGTAGATCGTTACCCTTGTGTTACAAAACATAACTCGTGAGACACAGGTATTTTATTGAAAATTTTCTCAGTGATTTAAAAATGTTCTTCTGCCGTCACAATGACGATTGTAGCGGTTAAAAAGTTATTCTACTTACTGAAACATAATTGAAAGTTCTACGAATTATTATCTGGAACGTTTAAAATTAATTTAAAGACTTAGTAGTGTAAGTAATCTGATGTTATATAATTCCTTTATTGCAATCAAATTGTTTTATTGTGATGGATGATAAATTGGGGAATGATACGTACTTAGGAAGGGAAACGGTACCACACGAGAAAAAAACCTTCCCTGACTAACTTCGTTCACCAGAAATTCCACATGAATACACCGGGATTCGATCCTATCAGTGGAAGGAGAATGGTGTAATTACTCAGCCGGGGAAGCGGCCTAATCTGGAAGATGTGATTCGATAAATAAAATGCATATATTAATGCCATTTTTATTAATTTTTAAGTTTACTGCAACTAAATCAACTTTTCATAAAGTTTCTGAGTTAAATCGTACACAAGGATGTAATGGACATATCTTGAAATTCTGAAACAGTTCTGACTAATAGAATCTGAGGAAAAAGTACATTGGGCATTTTGATATTTGAATATTTTTCAGATTCTTTGTTTGTCGAGACTTCTCGTCCCAACAATTTCCTAAACTTTGGCTACATTATTCTTCTTCCCCCAGTGTATGGCTCCTTTCCACCTAATTTGGAGGTCCAGAGGCCATGTACCAATGGACACCAGCCGGGCGAGAGTCGGAGTCGTTCCAAAGGCCCCAGTGAACCTCAGTAGTAGTTTTCGCTGGGAACTTCTGAATTTTTGTCGACACGTGGACGTTTCTGGCTCGATGTCCTGAGACTCCAGATCCTTACCCCACGATAGCTACTAAGATGGCATTATGATACCTCTTGTTTGTACGCAATGGGACTCGGAATTTCCTCTGTCCCATTGCAGCAAGTTTCATCATTATCTTTTCTGATTTTCGTCGTACCATCTCCGGGTGGGTTCTGAAGCTCTGGGTCTCATCCACGTGGATTCCGAGATACTTCGTGTGCTTCAACCTTGAAATAAAACAACTTGTCTTTTATAATTTTAGACTTGCCTATAACTCATCAAAGATATTAATATTATACTTGAGAAATGGAATTTTTTTCCTGGGTGGGAATCGAACCCAGGGTTTTAGCTTAATACACTCACCCCGTGGTCACTTGTTTCCCCAGGAATTTAACCTAGTTTATTCCAAATGCCCTCCCTCGACCGTACTTACCTCACTATATTCGCTAGAATTTGTGCATTGTTTTATATAGGGTTTTAAGTCTTATTAAGGCTTTGCAGGAAAATTGTTACAAGAAAATTGCATATAGATCTGAGTGTGATCATTGTGTTCTGTAGAGAAAATTTATTGTGGGTGAAAACCGAACCGGGGTTATCTTCGTTGTGCACTGATGCTGAGACTTCTTCATTCTTCAAGAAATTGCCTAGACCGATTCATATTTCTATAAACAGACCTACCTGCATAGCTCATGTAAACACGATAGAACATTTCTGCAATGAATCAGCTATTAATTTTAATTTTATTTGCTTTCTTGATTACAAGATTGCCTAAATGACAAAGCTTACTGTGCTTCTATTAACAATGAAGTATAACACACCCAACAGTTTGATAAAAATTCAACTTAAAGTTAGAAGTTACCAGAAATTACGAATTCAATAATTGTATCATAATTGAAGTAGATAATGCATAACTTAAAAAAAAAAAATCAATTATACAAGTGATGGCGCAATAATGAGACAGATCCCTTCAGTGCCAGTTTCGAAACTTGTAGAATGGTGGAATTAGGAATCCCTAGTCTCTTGCACACAGTCACGAAAAAAGATGGAATGCTGCCCCGTGCTCCAATCAGAAGACCGATGACTTCTATTTTTTTAAGTTTGTATTTGGCCATATAATACGGTGTTGTAGGCTGATATATGGCTTGCTTCTCTTCATGAACCTCCTGAGGCTGATTGAAATGAGATTCCATTCTTATTGTCGGGTCGAGGATGTAAGCAGCAGCAGAGCTCTCTTTGTAGGCAATAATGTCAATACGTCGAACACTTCCTTTCTCTGCTAAACCATGAACTTCTTCATGGACTACATAGCCAACTTGCCGGAGACCGTTTGCAATGACAGTCCTGATGGAGTGGTGTCTCGCATTGCGAAGTGCATTACCATGGTGACAAGAACCAAGAACATGAGCTAATGTCTCGATCTCGTTGTGACAGTGTCGACAACGGTTATTATCTAGGCTCCTACCAGGAATGGCACGCACTGCTGTTACATTGCCAACCATCTTAATTGCATCTCTCCACTCCGAACAAGTTAAGCCTTCGTGGTGGTAAATCCATCTGTTAGCTGGAGTATACTCTTTAAACAAGATAACGCCCTTACCTTTCTGAGGGAGCTGGCACCATAGGTCAAATTCTGTGTTTCTCAATGAATCTCTAACCTTTCTTGCATCCAAGAAGTTTTCGTTTGTATTTATTAGAGAAGTTTCCATTTTAATGCTTAGTCGATCTAGGCAAGAAAGGCCTTCTTCTTTCAGTTTCCTGGTGTTCAGGATGAAAGAGTTTTGCGATTTATTTAATAACCGTAAGCCATTAATCTGTTGTAGTGCTGCCTCCCATTGTGTTCTGAATAATCCAAGTCCTTTGAATTTCCTAAAGGAATACATCATATGATCTGGAGTGTCCGTAGGCAACTGTAATATTTCTTTTACAGCTCCTTTAATCATCTTATCGAGGTCAGCAAGAAATCTATGAGGTATTTTATTGAGTGGAATGGTTTGGAATGTATAAATTAGAGATGGGCATATTGCTGTATTTATAATACAAAACTTCTGATCATGGTGTAAAAGTGGCGAGGATGTTAACAGATCAAGTTTTGTTCGAAGGTTTTGTACTATCTCTAGTTGGTTCAATATGGGTTCATCTGAAAAGTTTACACCCAAGTAAGGCACATAATCTTTAGATGACAAGCAAGTAATTTTAATATCATCAGAGATATTTAGGTGGCCACTCTTTAGTATTTTTTAAAACTACGTTATATAAGGAAAGATGAATATTTGGAATGAGATAGGGTAAGTTCCGGAGGTGCCTACTTAGCTGTAAACCTGGATAGGCTATGATTCACGGAAAATATTCTCTATAGGACGTAAGAATAAAATATAATACTTAAAAAAATTCCATAGGCAGATCTTCTCCGGCTAAGTACGTAAGCAATGACATTAGAAGAAGTGTTGTAACTATTCTGCTTTAAGTCTAAAGGAGGTAATACAATCTTTTCATGCTGGGATAGGCAGTACTTATTTTTTTATTGGTTTTCTATTATCAAACAAAACACCACCTCCAAGCGAACAAAGATATATCACTGTTTCAGTGTTTTCTTTAAGTATTTTGAGAAACAAATTTGATCCATTGAGGATAGAACAACTTATCACATCTGCTAGGTTGAAGACAGTTCTCCAGTTGCCCATCTATTTTGCTACAGTGCTTAATATGGAATCAGAAAAATAGTATTGATTTTTTAGGGACTATCAGCTGCAATTTATTCTCTGTCTTTTATGTTGGACATTTGCCTACTGTAACTTACATTATACTCAACTTCGCTACACAGCCTAACCTAGACAGGTGAACGACCATATTGCTTGTTATAATGCGAAAACTGCAGGGAAAACAAACAGGGTAGAGAAGTATAGTTTACACCCAAGGGTGAAATAAAGAATTCCTCTATGTCGTATATAAATAATTCGTAATATAGCCCCTCCTTCATTTGCTACCATATAAAGGAAATGTCTTTCACCTTTGCACGTCTTGTTGTGCCCTCGTTTTCCGTGCATTATTTACATTTAAAACTAGAAAATTGTGTTCAGCTCACTGTACTTAAATATACATTAGTAATGTTTCCCTGTCTTAACTTGCGTTAAACTTGCTTCTTTTGTTAGGGTTTTAAATTGGATCTTATCTAATAAAGTATATTGCATAATTATCTAACTTAGAGGTATGGTAGTTTTATGCAAGACTAGAATGAAAGTCTTCTGAACAAACGCGCTTAACAACTTAGCTACGAGTTTAATCCGATATTTTATAAAAGAGTACACATCTATTCTGTTTTTTCCTTTTAAGCATTTTAATGTCTCCATGTATTGTCCGTACTTATAGACTGAAGAAGGAAAATTAATTAACAAGACAAACATTTCATTTTTCATTCTTTCTTGCAGTCACAATTGAGAATAGAGAAAAAAGTACTTACCTCGCAGGAGTGTACAAGTTATTATGATCATATTATCTTTTCTATGAAAGAATTCAGCAACTTAAAAATATAGCCGGCAGTCAGACTATTTAATTCTTATTTGTAATCTCGCGAGCTTGAACAAACAGAGCACTGAATCCCTGAAACACATAAACATTCGTTATTGAACATAGAGGAAGATGGAATTCAACTTCACAAGGAATACATTAATACTAGTAAATAAAGGAAAGAAAAATAAAGTAACTTTAAGAAAAACTTATTGTTCTAAAACTTTAAAAGCCTGGGGTCTACAGTAAACAGTAAACAGTTTTCCCCTCATCTTTCTTCGACGTTTACTTTTAAATTATAAGTTATACAATTATTCAGGTAAATAAAGTTCCAAATGTTTTCTCCTTCACTAAATTTTTTCTTTGTGACTCTACATTTTTAGTTTCTTTACTCAGATAGGCTTAACCCATATAGGCCTACATAGGCGTAGCGAGGGGGGGTTTTGGGGGTTTGAACCCCCCCCCCCCATTGATTAAAAAAAGGAAAATTGTATAATTTTTTTAAGTCTGCCCATAAATTGCTTAATGCAAGTATAAAGCGTGGGAAGCTTAAAACTCGTTATTTTGCGTCTTAATTTTTAAAATTTTCCGGGGAAGGACCCCCGGAAGCTTAAAACTTGTTATTTTGCATCTTAATTTTTAAAATTGTCCGTGGGAGAACCCCCGGAAGCTTAAAACTCGTTATTTTGCATCTTAATTTTTTAAATTTTCCGGGGGAGGGCCCCCGGACCCCCCTCTCCTTCCATACTCGCCAGACCCCGCGGATGTTATAACCCCCCCATATGGTCGGCCTGGTTACGCCTATGTAGGCCTATGTATATAACTTATAAACTGTGTGTATTAATCCGCTAAAACAACCGCCGAATGCGCAGCGGTGGAACCATAGGTCATGTCCTTTTAAGAGATGCAGTCTAAGAAGTTAATGATGAATCTGGATTTTATAAAGAAAATCAATAAAAAGACCGTTATTATGAAAATCTTTTAACACTCATTCATAGTGCTGCACGAGTCTAAATTGTTACAAAAAACAGGGCTGTCATTTTTGCTGGGTATGATTTGCATATCTTTCCTTTTAAATGTTTAAAATGATGTCAAACTCCTCCAAAGTTTCGAAATCGTAAAACGTGCAAAACATAACAGGCCTATATCTGAAATAAAATAACACATAAAATTTAACTAAAAATTTAAACTCTAAATAAGAACTCTGTTATGTAAAGGTTAGTAACTATCAATTTACCTAGCCCAATATGTAATTTGCTCTTATATGTTTTTAAAAATGTTTCTATAGTATTATTTCAAGGTAGGCTAACGTATTTTTTAACAATGTATGCTCTATCACCTATCACACTAATTCTTCTATTTTAGTCATAATTATTTTTAGTGATATTGGTACAATAATGTACATATTTTAGACCAAAACAAATATTAATTTCTCAGTAATTGGGCTATTACCTGATAATATAATTTCCTACGCTCTAGAATTACTTTTTAAATGCATCGAATGAGTTTTCTCTTGCCGATCAATTCTAGTGCATGAATGCAACAAAAAATAAAAATAGGATTATTTAGGCTTGTTATTTATTTGTTATCCGTAAGGGTAGGCCTACTTCATAATTACCTCACAAATTAGAAAACTGGAACTCAATTCGTAATATATTAATATATAGATAGGACTAAGTTATGCCGCTTCAATAGAGGAGATCCTAAATTCAGGAGGCTATTAATTCCCCTTACAGTTGTTCAGAATATTTATAGGCCTACACATGGTTGCTGAATTAAGAGACCATTATTTATTAACAGATCCTTGAAGGGAACTTCTGGTTTCCTCAGCATCTGAAGTAAAGTAATTTTTGAAATTTTAATATGTATAATTTTCAGATTTTTGCCGCGTAGGTGTGAAAAAACGAAGCTTGAAAATGAACAACCATATGAAAACGAAATGGTGTATTCTATTTAGGCTACGCAATTGCCGGTGATTTTACAGGAATCATGTCTACTACTTTCTCATGCTCTTCCTTTTTGCTTTTATGGAGATCCATAGCGATCCGGGCCATTCAGGCTACAGTACTCTTGGATAAATAGCTTTTGAAGGGGTAACATTTTTCACTATCACCCCAATGATTTTATCTGTATGCTACTCATTTGTGTTATAGACTATGTCGACCTTAGAGTTATTGTACCTCTAGAAAAATTAGGCAAACTGAAAATTCCCAATGACCTTATCGGGATCTAAGCCGGGACCTCCTGGTTTGCTGCGCTGTTCCTCAACCAACTGCGGTGAACCACTTACTACTAACCTAATTTACTATTGATAATTTTGTTGCGATTTCCTATAAAAGGGTTTTATCTATTTAGAATTTTGTACTCTATCTAACTGTAGTGAAGATTTATTTATATGTTAAAAGGGGAAATTATAATTAATTTAAATAATTATTATCGAAAAATGAACATTAAACTAAAAACAGAAAACAGCATCTTGATCGTCCCAAAGACCAGAAAAAAATTGAAAGTGTTATCTTATAATATAGGCTTGCACCTATACGTTTGAGTCAAACCATATTATCAACAAGCTTACAAACGGAACTTTTCTTATCATTTGGTTACTCCAGTTTAGCGTAAATAGATCATAATATACAGTACATATTTTAAAAGTTGTTTGTATTGTGTAGTAATAATTGTCTATATATTTATGAATTTACCTATTTCAGAACATAACTTTCGAGATATTAATTATGACTTTTAGGTAGTCTGGCTACTTCAAATATTTAGTTATCTCTGTAATTAGGTTTACACCCAATTGAAGCCAATTTGAGTGGCTAACTTTTGTGTTTATAAATAATTAAAAGTAATTTAGTGAAGTGAGCAACCAGTTCGTCTACCAGTTAATCCTTTTTATATCTCCATTTGTGTTAAAATTTAAAAATTGTTCTCCTTTTAATTAAAAAATAAATAAAATCGATATGATTGTTAGTAACATCCAAAATGTATAGAAAACTTGGAAATAAATATACTAATAACTAATTAAATTGTGTAAGCAGTAAAGAGCAAGGCTATTTTCCATACGTTTATACCGTAAACCCTTTGCTCTTAGCTTCTCAAAGAGGAGTCCCCAAAGCAGTTCATTTAAGATATCAATTTATTCTATCGGGATATAGAAGGGAACGATGCGTATAGGGGTAACCAAGGAACGTGATATCCCAAGAGACTAAAGTATAGTAAAGTATCACTTTTCTTTTGTTGAGTGGATCTTCTCTTTGCCTTTGTTTTCCGAACGGATGCCGACAGACGCTGTCATCGCTATTCATGACGGCCTTTCTGAGTGCTTGCGGCCACCCAGCACTATAGAAATTGAATCGCCATCATCCTACAAAAAATTGTAATCATAATATATTTTACCGTCCGTATCCTACTTTGGTGAGCATAGTCTGCAGAAAAAGGGTTGAAAAGCCAGGAGGACAGTTACAATTAGTAGTAATTTTGAAGATATTACGGTCTAAAGCTATGTGTAATTGCAAGCAATATGTGTTTCTTTCGTTAGAACCAGACAAGATCTATAATTTCAGTCATATGCCGTATATGACCTGTTCTATAGCCTACTGCTCTCGACACTGTTACATAAATAAAAGGACCGATATTTATACATATTAACATAATATATTATACATAAGAACACTTATAGGTATATTATAGTATATGCAAAATATGAAAACCTCACTTCTTGGTACGGTACATAGATAGCATTTCCTCCCTGTTGAACGATAGGCTAAGTGACCTTCATTAAATGAAAAGCACAAGAGTAATTAAATTGTTCCAATCAAAGTACAAAAATGCTTCGATTTATATCCTTATTCTCACATAATAGCATAGTTTTCAACTAGAAAAAATGGATAATGACAACATGAATATTATTCATGAATAACATCAGTAATAAATAATTATATAATGATATATTTCTGCTGAGTATCAGCTTCCCAAAATTATTTTCTGTGTACGCTCCTGCTTTACATCTTTACCGTTTATTTAAAATAAAGCTGCGTTATTCTGTGTCCTGTCGGCCTAAGTGGGACAGTTGGATAGGCACTGACTTTCTGTTCCCAGGTTCGTGGTTTCGATCCTGGCCCAGGTCAATCGGTAGCATTTATGTGTGCAACTGCTGGTCCACCGCCTCATATCTGTAGAATGCAAGTATATAAATGAACTCCCGTGGGACAAAATTAGACCACGCTGGTGAGTTAAAGGCTTCAATATCAGTGCATAATCGTCGTAGAACGACAACCATAACAGTCAATATTTTGTCCTTTCCATCGGAAAATTGCTATAAAAATACATAGGCTACTACTGAAATCATACAGATCTTGCATTACTCCATGAAAATGATCATGTAACCAAAAATGAGCTTAGTTTTAGTGTTTATCTACGAGGGTAAGTCAATAAGTACCCACACTCTTTTTTTATGTATTGCAATAACAATACAAATCTTTCAGTTACCTCATTTTTCTACCTAGGCCCTACCGTATTTTACGGACCATAAGACGCACATTTTTATTTTGAAAACAGAGCCTTGAAAGTTGGGTGCGCCTAATGGTCCGAAGTACACTAAAAATTTTAAAATTATGGTAAATTTTGCCGGAATACCATATTTATAAACAAGATGTTGTAAACGATAAGATAGTTACACATTTAGGCACAAACTGTACATCAGTGTAGGCTATTTGTCACAATCGCAAAATGAGGGTAGCGGAAAGTCAGGTATACAATGCGAAAAGAAATGACGTTGAGTTCTTTTATACGATAGGAGTTGTCTCTGCCGGGTGGTTTAAATGAATTCAATAACCTCTACACAGCCTTGTCCCGTTACACTTGCCGTATGCGGAATTGAGGGTTAGAGGGTGTCAAAGTATTTTCAGTCTTTCATGAGAAATCAGATCAGTTAAAATTTACGTGATGACACCTGTACTGAAGAGATTTTCGTACAACGCAAGTTTTCAGTTTGAAGTGATTCTCACTGATTCCATTGTACAAGGTTATAATTATTTGTTTATACAATGAAGGATATTATTCACTTTAAAATTGTTCGTTTAGAATCACATTAAATTTCTTTTCCTTTAAATTTCCATCCTAAAATCAAGGTGCGTTTTATGGTCCGGAGCGTCTTATAGTCCGTAAAATACTCAGTGCACTTGATTCATCGTTGCACAAGCTTCCTGATGCCCTCAGAAAAAATTTTGTTCGGCGGAGTGCCAAGCCACGTATGCACCGCTTTCTTCAGTTCTTGGTTTGTGATAAATCTGCGGCCACTTCATCGACAGTCACTCTTCGGTTTGTCTGAATCGTGATACGCACTTGCTCAATGCTGGCGTCACTAGTGGATGTGGATGGGCGTCCTGTTCTTTCCTGGTCCTTCACACTAGTCCGACCATTTTTGAACTTTTCAACCCATTCGTACACGCTTCGCCGTGGTAATTCATTGCCCCATATTTTGCGGAAAGTCTTCGGTGGATTTCGGCTCCTGGTACACATTAAGACGACCCAAAAAATCTCTGCACGCTGTTCTTCTTTGGTGCAAACACTGAGGGGTGCAACCATGTTTAATGTGCAACAGCGCAACACACAGTGGAGTCATAAAAGTCAAACATTCCAAAAGTGGAAAGAAATGAACAATATGTCGACGTGCTCGAGAACAGAGCGGTAGAACCAACCTACAAAATATTAAATAAAAAGTGCGGATACTTATTGACTTACCCTCGTTCTTAAACTTACAGCGTGTTTTTTCCTTCTTTAACTAATGTGCCTCTCCTACCTAGTTACAAAATTTATTTCCCTTCTCTCTTTTCTCTTTCTCCGTCTCCAATTTTTCAGATCAGAGTTGACACTAAGTTAATAACGTTCTTATATTTCATTATCCTGTTTAGTTATAGGCTTATATTTTACTGTCAAGTAAATAATTTTCGTTGTTTCAGAGAATCTTATAAGCCTATCACTAAATAATATTTTTCTCTGTTTAATATTAGTTTTTACAGTTGTTTTAGTTTTTTCTGTGTATTATTTTATCTAATGTAAAACCGGTTATTGAATGGAAGAGAAGGCCCTCTGTTTAACATTCAGTTATTAGTTTATATAGTTGTTAGAGTTTTTTTCTCTGTATTGTTTTATCTATTGTAAAATGACGTAAACCTGGTTGAGGGGAAGAGAAGGCCATAGGTCCTGAACTTTACCAGGAAAAATAACATTTCATTATTATTATTATTATTATTATTATTATTATTATTATTGCTATTATTATGAGTGGAGACAGCTTTATTGAAAGTTTCAGGTCACAGATAAATTCTATGGAAAAATATTGCCATCTTTATAGGTCGCTCGACTTAAGTTTTTCCTATCTTTTTAATAGACAGAAATTCGTGTATCCTGTATATTCTGCAGTTTGTGGGAAATTCTTGGTGTTGTTGTTCTTCGTGATCTTCTCCTATTTGAATCCCTCGTCTTTCACTTTGTTTTTAGAACAATAACCGGTTGAGGATTTGCCCATAAACCGATGTTGACTCACGCCGATGTCTGCGATGGCTAACTGTTACACAAGTGGACGCTACAGCATCTTCCTAACGTCCTTGGGACGTGATTTAGAACCATGTATCCGGCCTAACTGGTTTCTCCAATCAGTGATAAACGTCCGTGTTGCACGGTCGCGAGTGCTGTGTTATGCTCGTGCACTTTACGTGTAATAGGTTTAATGATAGTATATATTATTGTGGTAGAGATAAGGCCATGAGGTCTTTTATTCCCTTCTAACAGGATTTCAAAACTACATGAAAAATTAGAAGAAATGCACAGTGCAAAGAGAACTGAGTACTGAGTACTGAGCCTAAGATGAAAAAAATTGCAATATAAGTTACAATTAATTTGAAACTACAATAAAACTATGGAACGGAATTTTATAAATTGCATTCTTTGTTGTTTAAGGATTTATATCTCAATTGAGGTTAAATTTAATGTTATTCTGGCATTTCTATTACTGTTAGAATGGTAATGAAAATGCATATTTTCAGTAGGTCTATAGGCCTGTTATAGCTTTAGGTTTTATTTTATTAAAAGAAATGTCGGAGATGCAAAATTCCGAACATATTTAGGCTCATAACACTTGGGCATGTATCATTCTTGAATCGCAGATGTGTTTTTTATTACTGGCTAGGAATTTTGTTTCCAGTTTTCCCTATTTTAACATGTTATCGTTAGTCATGGTGGAGCAATCGGTAAAGTAGGGTTAGGGCGATCCGTTCCAAAATTCGGGAGTTCATTCCTGGCTCTGGTCGATAAAATTTACCCTTGTCTAAGCAAAGAGAGCAATAATGAATATTAAAATAGAAAGAGACAAAGTGACATCGTATTAGTGTAGTTAAGAACTTGGAAAAACGCCATCTAAAGTCTTGTGCTAAACCTTAACTTGTTTATATTACTTTTCACTTCTTTCTTTCTCTGGTTAGTGGATACTCTGGAAAAGATGAAAAAGATTCAACAGAAAATGAGTGAACATACATATCGATTACCGTGTCGATGTAGCCTAGTAGATTTAGATTATTGTTTCGAGTGAACAGCTGACGTTAGGTCTATATTGGACCAAAACACATTTTCGTGTGCACGGTAAAGAACTGTAGTCTATAGAACAGCTACTTGATAGCTTACAACTTTTAAACCCCAGGACTCGACGGGCATCGGCTCTAGATCCATGGTTAAATTTGAGATTCATTTCTGATTCTTAAAACGCCTTGCACAATAGGTATTAATAATAGTAATATTTACTGTCAAGCATAAATTAATATGCATTGGTACTCGCATCCCTTATGTAGCGTAGGCTATTTACAGGGATGTTTGTACGTCTCCAATAAAACCAAAAACAAAACCAAGCATAAAACAAACAAGAAACAGTACACACAACAAAACAAAGAACTAATTTCCAAAGTCTGACTGTTCTAAGAAAGAAACCTGAAGTAAACATAAGCCAGTATGCCTGTCTCACTCTAGCCACATTACTCGTATGACCTAAGAGTGAGTCAGACATAGTGGTTTTTGTTTACTTCAGGTTTCCTTCTTAGCTCTTCTGGGATTTAGTAGCAAGTGATCCTGTTTAGGCATTCTTGACGGATCCCTCCCATATTGTTTGTCCGAGGATTTCAGCATTATCTGTATTAATAATTTTTATGTAAGCAATACCTTCATTAATATTACTAAAATAAGATTCTAGCAACTGTTTCCTAAACTTACTAGTCCTGTTGCATTCATTCAAATTATGTTTGGCATCCTCCCTCAGATTACACAAGGGGAAAATGCCTTTTCCAACGATTCCTCTTCTACCTTTTAATTTTCATATCCCCAACCTCCACCAAGGAATTCCTACCCTTTCTTTATAGTCGCATACTTCAACATATTTCTTTTTACCCCATCTGATTTTCATGTCTATATAAAATACAAGAGATCTCTTATCTTCTAAGCTCTGTACTAAAATTTGTCTCTCTACATAATTGCATCTTCTCTTCACAATTGTATACAGTGAATTTCACTGCACAATGGGTAATGTTTGGGACATTATTAAAAATATATATTTTTAAAGAGTTTTACGACATACCTATTAGGCCTAATTGTGGAATGTTCTTTACATTTTCCCACGAATATATGCCTTACTATTCGTACCATTTGATAATTGAATTCAACTGTAAACAATTCCATCTGATCCTCACTGGTTATAAATAATACTCAGTGAGGCGTGTTCAATTGGATATGATTTCAATTTAAAGGTTAATTAAAATCATTTAGTAGTGTTTTCACGGTATTGGTGTTCTTTCATGTGGTGGCGTTATATTAATTGCGGTTACATTAAAATTTTGAGAGATCCTGTGAAAAGTGTTTGCATAGACCTATTCATAGTGGATGAAAAGTTCGTGTGTTTGAAATATAAAGTGTTGCTTCGTAAATAAAGTTATGCCTGTCTTTAGCAACCAATATTTTGATACGTTTTGGGTAAAGAAGTTCTGAATACGATCCGACATAATAATAGTGTCAAAACGAGAAGCAAGGAGAAGTTACTCACTGCAGAGAGCAGGCTTATTAGTAGGGGGCGGATTTCTATGACCTAAAAAATAGGATATATGCATGCATTTATAACCTAAAAACATTAAAATATGACCCATAAAATTTAAAATATGACTTTACCACTTACACATGTATATTTTTTTAAGTTTCATTACAATTCATTTTATTAAAATATAATGTTAATTATTTAAAATATCTGTAAATTCTCAAAAAGTATCAGTATAATGTAAAATTCACAAACTATGATAAGAAACTTCAAAATTTCTTTAATATGCACTCAAATATGCCGAATATATGACCTAAATATGCATATTCATATTAAATATGCTACAATAGTTGAAAATTTCCTAAATATGCAGTTATGTGCACAATAAAAGCCGTTCCATTTTCACCAGGATGCTTGGGATCGGGTTTAAATTAGTCGGAAACCTGAAATATTGCAAAGGGGAAAAATATGACATGTCATAGAAATCCGCCCCCTACTTATTAGTAACAAAGATGGCGACGTGTAATTTATAAATAATTTGTGTCCTGGATACATTTATGGAAAGCAATTGGACGAAGAATCGACTTCCCATACCATCTGGTGTAATTATAAAATCATAAATATGTTTTTGTTCACCATGCTATAATACGTTTATTACGTGTGACGTGTGTGTCATAATTATACTATTTCGAAGATGGTGTGGATTCGATTATTATAGAACATGGAACGATCTTGAAACTTTGAACTAGTAAATGAAAACTACTTAATGAACAATAAAACCAATTCTGTTCGTGTTAATATTAACACATTAAAATGAATTCATATCGTGTCTTAAAATTCCGTTGGTTTCAAGAAAATTAGGAAAAGGAAGCCTCGATTTGACCGACGCTATGCGCTGTCATCTATCGGAGAAGAGAAGAACTACTAAACTTACAATCAGCTGACCCGAAGGTCAACATGCCATTTGTTTGAGTGAATTTAAAATCTCGAAACTTAAACATTTAGACTAATTATGGTCGAGCAAAACCAGTCGTATGCAACTTGCCTATAATGGTAATTAAGATATTCGTATGAAAATTATGAAATTGCTTATCTTAATAAATGCCATTGTAGGCTTGTTGCATAATTTAGGCCTACTATTCCTAAGCAAAATGAAATTTATACCGGATTCAGACATCTGGCGGTATGGTAAGTTCAGTAGGGTAAAATTACATCATTAATATTATTGTTATGTAATTCATATTGTTAATATTATTATTGTTATTACTATTATTATTATTATTATTATTATTATTCCTCTGCTGGTATTGCTCGACTGATCTTAAACATACTGTCTATTTCGGATAAAGACTCGATTCATGAATACAAACTCCATATAGGGTTGCCACCTTTTGGTAAGGCTAAGGTGGGACAATTATCGAATAGATGCATATCGCCGATCTTCATACCTACAGTAAATTTGTACATAAGACAATTTATTAATAAGAGAAAGATTATATATATTCGTTACAAAGCCAAAACTGAATAGACTATGTAACAGTAACAAGAAGTATGTAAGAAAAGACTAGGAAAATAATAATAATAATTAAGGAATCGCGCACAATGTGCATTTCTTAACCTAAGAAAAATATATAATGCGTCCCTCTTAGGCATAATTCGGGATGCTGAAAATGTTCTTAAAATGCGGGATGTCCCACCAAATTCGGGACAGGTGGCAATGCTAACTCCATAATTTATTTAAATAAAATAATTATGTATTTTATTCCACTCATACGTCATGTATTAACCAATAACGTTTTGCAGTGCCTCAGATATCGACCAATGATGGTCGATTATCTTATAATATGTTGCAAGGTTCGCAAGAATGCTATTTTATCTGATAAATCGTAAGCTCATTGCTGGAAATGTCAAGGTATCATTATGCAGTGATGTCACATTTCTCTACTGCTGGCAGTGAACAGAATAAAAGCACATAACTTGTCTAAAAACTGAAACAATTTAAATGAGCATTGGTTAAAGACAACTATATCATAGGTAATCCCACTAGAGTTATAAAAAAGTTCAATTTACATGTATTTATTCGCAGTTATGTCTTAAAAGATCTAATTATTGTGCACAAATACCTATAGTAGGGGCGCGGAGGATGCTAGTGTAAAGTGAAGCCCAATGCGGTACAATCCATTTTTTTCTTCCTGACCTGTTCAGAAAGATGCGCAGTAGTCTGGACAGGTCTACTATCGAAATATTGTCATTTGAAGGGGTGATCTTTCATTCGTAAGCCAGTCTTCAAGGGAGTCATATCGCGCAAAAGTACGGCATATGGCTACGGCTGTCATGATTGGTGGGAGGGGAAGGAAGGCTTGCCTCTCTGAATTCAACTCCTTCCTCTGCATGCCTTTCCCCTCACACGCGTTTTACCAGTTTCAGGAAGGAAAACATTATTTTACGTGCACATGTCGCCATGCTGCAAGCTTTGTACTCTTTTCACCTCCGTAACTACGCAGTACAGAGAATTAAGAGAAACGCCATTGTTCTTATAATTCTCCAATAAATAATATCACACTACTGTTGAGAAAATCGAATATTATCACTAGGGGGCGGATTTCTATGACATGTCATATTTTTTCCCTTTGCATTATTTCAGGATTCCGACTAATTTAAACCCGATTACTTAATGTTAAAAAACACAGTACACCGGGTTTCTTTTCTAACCCCATCACACAGTTGGTCAAAATTAAAGTGGCCTTTCATGAAATATTTATTTTCGACATATTTGTGTGCATATTAAAAAAATTTTGAAGTTTCTTATCATATTTTATAAATTTTGTATTATACTGTTACTTTTTGAGAATTTACAGATATTTAAACAAATTAATATTATATTTTAATAAAATGAATTGTAATGAAACTTAAAATATATACATAATGTGTAAGTGGTAAAGTCATATTTTAAATTTTATTGGTCATATATTAATGTTTTTTTATGTCATAAATGCATGCATATATCCTATTTTTTAGGTCATAGAAATCCGCCCCCTAATTATCACGGACTGCTCTTTTTATGTCATATTTATTCCATAGTTTAGTTAAAGAAAACGGTTCAGATTTTCGTACCGATATCATCAGGTAAAAGTATGGGAAGTGAATGAAGAACACATGCCTGAAAAACAGGAGTATGACTTACATTTTCAGCAAGAGAAAGATGAGAGTTGATCCGTATGGGGAGCACGATTCAGATGTGTATATAGAAAATCACAACTACGTGTGTGATCTAGATATCCCGATGGGAATCTGTATACGTAAGGCATGAGGAAATGTGATTTGAATCTTCAAATAATCTTGTTTAGTAATGTGATCTGTCTTAACACGTTTATGTAAATAGCTACTACCCTAGTTTTTTTTCTAACGTCCCATACTCTGTTCTTTTCTTACCTTTTTGTAGGACACAACTCCAGAGCTTCAAAATGTATAATATTTGCATTGTATGGATGCATAATATTTACAGAATCTGATTTTTTCATAAGACCAAACTATTAATTAGAGGCCTATCTACAGGAGTAATTACTGTTTGCCAATAAGCATTCCTTACACACTGCAAAACAAAAAAGTACAGAAGTAAAGCAGATGGTAACCAGGGTTGGTACTTGCGTAAGAAAAGGCTTCATCCATATACCAATGATACAATATTATTGTTGATGGAGTGAAAACTACAAATTTCCTTAGATGATTAAGAAAAAAATAAAGGGAAAAGTAGAAAATATAAACATAATTTTAATACTGGAAATACTAAGGCGCCTAACGTCTCTGATTACGACATTTAGTGTGGTTTTTAAATAGTTTGCAGTAGCATGAGATTCTGCTAGTTTTTTTTGTATAAATTATCTACGATCTTTAATTTTATCTATAATATAGAAACAGCAGCTATCTCTTTATCGGAGATAACTCTTCCTGTTCATTATTTTTTATTTCGTCTAGTAATTTCGCTGGATATGAATTTCCTCATCACTGCAACTAAAACGAAAAATTTATCATTTCCGTTTCTTTCTCATCCTACATTAGAGCTGGACGAACGATTGCTTCTTGCATGCGATTAGCCAGACTTCCCTCAGTAACGTTTTATAAATACCGACATCATCCCATGAATACATCTCGATTCTGCATTAAAATTTTCTGATTGATACGATGTCAATTCATTTCTGATATAGTAAAGAATTTTAATGTACGGACATATTCAGATGCATCAGTTACAACCAGGTTTCAATATGTTTTAAATGAAATTACACGGGCAGGTCGATGTCGGATGAGGGATGCAGGAAGTCAAAGTATTGCGTTATTCGGGAGCTCATCCTCCTCTGATTTTAATTTCCGTGCACCGGATAACAACATATTTTATGTTTTACTAATCCTACAAATGGTAATTTAGACATCACGATCGCCAAACTAGTTTGCAGCAGCCTCTTGAATTGCCAGCGCTTGGATTTTGATTAATTTTTTCCCTCGTTCTACAGTGACCCGTCACCTCTTTTGTTGATGAAATGCTAGAAATAAAGAGGATCCTGTGACTTATGAATGCTGTTGTGTTTTAAGTATCACTCGACCTCGTACTCAAACCGTTCGAGCTTGTTTACTCTTTTATTACATCTGAATTGTGAAGAATCGTCTCCATACGTACTGGAACTAGTTTCAACATGTAGTTGAGAGGGCAATATATGTTTGTACCGGATCAAGTGTTGTGTGGAGTGTTCCCAGCGCGATAACAATTTTCGCAATGCAAAAATCAGACAGCATAACGCTAATATTCACAGCTACTCTTCATGAAGTGTATCATTAACGAAAACATGAAATGTTATAACTAGGGACCGGATTTTTAAGTTTTTAAAAACACTGTTTTAGGTTTTCCATTAGGTGAAATAGTTTTTTTTAGGTTTTTGTCCAAAATATCGTTTTCGGGTAGAATAATTGGCTTAATGAATTTTAATGTGGTACATAGAATTCAATACATGATACTTGTAAAGTTTAACTTTACAAAATTGACTTAAATTTGTGTAAACTTGCTTTAGGACAATATTATACAATTGAAGAAAGAAAGCATAAACAATCAAAAGAAGCAGTGAAAATAAGATTGTCTCACATTTCCTGGTTACAGTATATCACTAAATATCTTTCAAGATTCTCAACTGTGAAGTTCTTCCTGTTATCTCTTAGAATACATTCGAAGGCACAAAATGTACTTTCAACCTCACATGACATCAGCAGTGGTTGTTCGTACGAGTATTTTAAAAGGAATACGCCGGTACTTTTACACTTCCTCTCTTGATACTGTCATCCTAGACCAAGATCAGTTTTTTCAACAGTTTCAAGCATGTGAGCTTATTTTATTTCTGTGACCAGAAAATGATTCAAGCATGTGAGCTTTAGGGAAATATTTGAATTTTATTATACATCAAGTACCACGTTTATATTTTGAATGGTTTACGAGTAATAGAGTGGTAATTACTCAAGGCGATAATGCTATCGGAACGGTACAGAGGTCTTTTTTATTCTATAAAATAGGCCTACTAGCAATTACGTAAAAATCATTAAATATTTTAATCGTGGACTCAATAATAAAGGATATTAACTGGCTACTTGTACCCATACTGAAAGATTGACCCGCTGGGGAAAAAGAATGAATTAAACTTTTTCCTAATCTTGTAAATCTGCACTACTGTTATTTAGATATTTGTTGAATTATTTATTTTATTTTTTGATCCTTTGTGCTAGTAACTTTTATTTCTAATTACCTTATCAAATGCCTTATTAGTTTAATACCTTGTTACGCCCTTTTCATATTTTAATATAATTTATCAACATGAAAACGTATTACAGTTAAAATTGAATTGCCGAGGCTTTAAGAGCATGCTATCGGGTTATAGTTAGGGCAAGACGATGATACTTTTTAATGAAAAATTCATGGAAAAATCCTTTGAAATATTGTGTGATTTATGTAGAATGCATTGCGAAGCAATTTGTGTCCTTTTTGTTATGTTGAGACGTCGATTTTAAAGATCCTGTGCCTCTTTTCGTTGTGCTGCTCATGAAAGTTTCCCTGCCCTGCAATTCACAAACCATCCCTTAGTTTATTAGGTCTATATTATCTCTGTCGTCACATAATTTGTATACAGATGTACACTTTGGCCGTGTTTCACCAATCATTACCTACATAACTTACCCCATATAACCCGGAGAAAATTATTATTAATATAAATGTATTGCTTTGATTACAATATTAACACAAATTAATACTCTACAATAGTCTACGCAATGTAATAATAACATTAGTACTGTACATGTTAATATTGATACATAAAAATTCCCGTAGTTGTTTTCTACCCTTATTATAAGGTACAATTTCTATACAAATATAGGATACATTCTTTAACAAATTTTCATCAAATTATACTAACATAACCTCTAGAATGAGGAATATTTTCTAGGCAACAAAATATTAGAACAAATCACTCTTTAGCTGTTATATAGGCCTACCTGTATTATATAATTTCTATTCAAATCTAGATCCTTTGGGAGATTTTTACAAGATTTTAAAGACAAATGCTGTAGAATCAGAAGAACATTTTAAGTAACTTGAATAACAGAACAGTTCACATCTTAGCTGTTTTCTACAATCTACAAAATTACTGTTACACACTGCCACAGCACATATCTGGCCCGGCATAATGGTTCGGTTAATTGCACTTTCTAAAGCACCTTCCATTTGTATTATTAAAAACAGTATGTACTGGTAATATCTATCCTAAAAGACTGCGGTCAAGCGGCCGAGATCAGTAGGTAGAAGCTTTGTCAGCGGCACCATTCTCTCTACTGTCATGCTTGAAGCGCCAAATCATTCTGACACCTTGAAGCGCCCGGAATAATTACCACTCAATTACTCGTAAACCATTCGAGATATGGGGCTGGAACTTAATTTGTATTAAAATTCAATTATTTCACTAAAACTTTCTCGCTTGAAGTTTTTTCGAGACACAAAAATACAAAAAATTGTCGCATAGTGAAATTTGCTTCTCCCTCCATGAATTTTGTGTAACGGGTGATGTTTATAAAATGAAATAAAAACATTTGTGTCCGCTTTTTTAAGGCTCTGTTTTAACCATCAGTAGGGCTGATGTGTGTAGATTATTTCTGTATAAATTTCACAGGAATCCGACCACGGGTTAATTAAAGGTTACGAGTTTAATCACGCGGTGTAAGATTTTCTAGACTGAGTAAAAACTGAAAATTGCGAGATCTGGAATCTTGTGACGTCACACACTCGCCTGCTCGCCGCAACCCCCTGTCCTATAAACTCGCCGGAATACGCTACCTCTGTAGTTTACAAGCCTTGATCCTAGACGACATTGGATTGAACGAAACGCTGGTGCTATTAATTTCAACTCGACAAAAATTGTCTCTCCGCAAAATATCGATTTATCAACTGACAAACAAAAAAGACAAAAAAAGTAGCCTAAATTAGATATTTTAGGTTTTGTATCCCGTTTAGGTACATTTAGGTTTTTATACCCCATTTAGGTATTTTTAGGTGCCACAGAATTAATGTGGGTGAATCCTATGGACTTGATTCGAAAAAGTGTATGAGCGCTTTTTGTTTTGGAAGTAAGGAAAAAAATAGGTAAAAACCTAAGAATCCGGTCCCTAGTTATAACGTAGAAGTATAAAAAAAATTATCAATTTGTAATTATTGTTTTCGAGAGTGATATATATATTAATATAAGTGAGATTCTTTTGCCCTCTTACATCAAAACCAAAACCAAAGACAGCTGTGCAAGGAAATTAAACAACAACAAATATTTCAAGAGTTTGTGGTATGTTCAATAATTATTATTCAGTGTAGGCCTAATCCAGCTGATATGAACTCTAACCACTGAAAACTAAAGTGTAATAATAGCTAGTTGTTTATTAGAAGATTTAAAGGCTGATATTGTGTGTGTGGTTCACCACAGCTGTATATCTTGATTACCCATCAAGGTAGGTCATGACTCAAACAATTTTATTCTTATTATTATTGGCTACAGGAAATCTAAGGCAGGCCTTTACAATCATGGGATATAGCGCCACGGAGTTAGTATCTGCACAAACAGTTCAATAATATAGTTAAATTATGCTTTGTATAATTTCGCGGATTTACTTCGCTCTTCTCTTCATTATAAAAGAATGTTGCTTAAAACATCTTGCTAAACGATTTTGAGCATTTCATAGTTTAAATTCAAGATGTCTTCAAATAGGACCACTAGTTTGTAATGTCTCTTATGTATAAAACGAAAACGGTTGAGAATATTGAATTTATTAACTTGATCTGCATTAAAATATAATTTTGAGATTTTAAAGTAAGGGAGGGTAAGGTTCAGAATTTGCTTATAACATGAACTGATAATATTGGAAGATGATTTGATCAGATTTTACAGCAATTAAGGAATACTTCCAGATATTTCCCACATGTTTCAGATAACTATAGCTTTTTATATTAAAATTAATTTTCTTATCTCTTTCTGCCTGTGAGCTCCGGTCCAGCGAAAGTAAATCCAGGAGAGAACTAATTAAATAGTGAGAGTGGAGAGTTTCATTTCATCCCATGAATAATCTGACCCTCCTTCCTTCCTTCTCTCTCTCTCTCTCTCTCTCTCTCTCTCTCTCTCTCTCTCTCTCTCTCTTTTCTCTCTTCTCTTTTTCACTTTCTATCTTTTTATATCACTCACTGATTCTCTGCTGTCTTGCGTCTTCCTCTGAGGAAGCTCATTATAACCCCAGCCAGATTTATGTGGCAAAACCCCTTTTACTCTCTTCCCTAACCCATGCGCAAAAACAGCAGCAGAACGTCCATTTCAAACAAAAGCAAGGTGTGACTTTTATCTATCCCTAAAAACTATCCAGTCACTGAATCCTTCCGCTGCGGTGTGTAAATATACATTAATATGCCATTCTGGAATGAAGAAAGTCTTGCTCGGGTAATCTATGAAAAACGAAGCGAATTTGATCAATAAATTTGAAATGTGTGCTTAAATCAGAAAAAAATATGCCTGGGGAAAAAAAAGATTTCTGAATGATTCAAAATAAGATTTTTTTAATTAATAAATTTTTTCAGTTACTGTCAATTATAATACACTTTATTTTCGTAGGCCTATGTTTCTACCTTTAACTTTTTCAGCCTTTTAGGTTACTTGGGTTTGCTCCAACACATTTTCTATACATCTAGCTTTCTGAGTAAGTTATCCGTAATCCATGAATTTAATTAATTTTGATCTTTTACAGTGATTGTCATTTTCACTTTTTCGGGTTTGCACAAAAATCATTACCATAGGTAATGCAACAAGTAGCCTAATTTGGAAATCGTGGATTTGGAGAGTTCCAAATCTCGAGTTGCGTTTACAAACGAATGATATATGGCCGTGGTAGCCGTGATCTTTCCTGCCAACCATATCGATATTGTCGAAACGCGAGTGAGGGGAAGGCCATTCAGAGGTGGGAGTTGAATTCAGAGAGTCATACACTCATATCCGAAAACCTTAGTCTGCGCGATGTGACTTCCTTGAAGACTGGTGTACAAATGCAAGATTATCCCTTTAAATGACAATATTTTGATAAAGAATCTTCCAGGCCACTGAATATCTATTTGAGCAGGATCAGGTAGAACAAATTGTACTGCACTCAATTTAATTTGTGTTTCCATCTGTGAAGGTAGCGACATCTTCTCATTCAGTATAGATATATATATATATATATATATATATATATATATAATATTTGTAGATAGTCGGCCTGGGTGGTGCAGTCAGTATGGCACAGATTTTCTGTGCCAAATGTCGTCGGGTTCGATCCCTG
Organism: Ectobius pallidus; assembly: GCA_964059195.1. Lineage (NCBI taxonomy): Eukaryota > Metazoa > Arthropoda > Insecta > Blattodea > Ectobiidae > Ectobius > Ectobius pallidus. The sequence goes on from CAXKWD010000006.1 coordinate 80,902,735, forward strand.
CAAAAATTAATACAATTTATGTGACAGTCCCATCTCTTTAGGTTTGTAGGCATGTACAACAAGAATTCCTGCTGAATAAAATTCCGGTACATTGGATACGCCCATAATTCTAAATCTCTCCATTGTATAAAACCCATCATAACTTACTATTCTCTTAAAATTTCACGTACTGCATCTAGCGTAATTACTAATTGCTTCTGAATAAAAATGACACACTACGTAATCGTGAATAGCTTTTTATAACCTGCTTGTTATGATTATGAATGAAATCAGGAATCTCTGGAGTTGAGTGTAAAATTATTCTTCAGTAAAACAACCTTATGCATTCTGTCCACGAATGTTGGGTTGACGTCTTTGCTATAAAGAAAGCAGCGCGTGGCTGAATGCAGAATGGATGCATTTACAGAAAGAAAAAAAGAAAGATGGAGATATGCCAGGTGTAATGCGTGCATGACTAGAATACCCACTCGTAACAATACAATACATGTCTTCACATGATTTATGAGTCACTACGAATCGCTTATACACGTAAATAATGCAATATCGTAAAGTGGTTTATCTCTACAACAAAGATCGTGCAGCGGCAGCGAGTTTTCTTTCACGACGTCTTCCGTTGGAATCTGAGAAAAGCAGCACACTGCACTAGGTTATGTAGGGTTTTCGTATAATGTTCATCTTTGTTATTTATATTGTGAAATTCTGTTTTTTGTAGCTTGATATTAATGTGTATAAGATCTGTTTTGCCCAGTGTACTTATTTAGTGTTTTTCCAGTATTGCTATTAGAATATTTTTATTTTATTTATTCAACCTGGCAGAGTTAAGACCACAAGGCCTTCTCTACCACTCAGCCACGAGAAATACATGAAATACAAGCATAAAAATATGAAATACAAAAAAGGAAATACATGAATACAAGAAAAAAAACATGAAATACTACGAATACAGTGAAGTAAAGAAAAATACAACTTAATTACAGTAAATAATACAAATGTCTGAAGGAAAACACGAGAAAATAAAAACTAAATAACACATGAAATGAAAGTAAACGAATACAGTGTTAACTACTGCTAATAATGAAAAATTCTAAAATATTTACTTATTTTCATCACTCGTAACCTGCTAGGTCTAAATGTTCCTTTACACCAGTGGTCTTCAACCTTTTTTGACTAAAGGGCAATTTTATTTTTGGTAAGATTAGCGGGCCGCATTTATTTATTGATTTTTAATAACATGACATTTACTTAACACAAATGTATAAATTATCTTACAATATGCGTAAAGATTATTAAAATTATAAATGTGTGTTTTATATTTTGTCATCCACTTTGCAATGTTAACGAATAACACAAAGCACAGAAACAATCTTGAGTTTAATTTGAGAGCTGATACTCTTCCTTTGTCATTAAATGGTCAATATTGGCTTTGTATTTAATATTAGTATTTGTTTGCGGGCCGCCAAAAGTTGACGGAATTATAAACTCGTAATTACGAATGTTACATATATAACTGACATACGCCTTATGAACACGTGTTAGTTGTCAAGTTACTGTAAGTCAGAAAGTAGAACATCACAATAATTAACATGTGGCATAATGAGTGTTTTTCTTGACTGAAACGGGAGGCAGTTTTCCATACTACACGAAGTATGCAGCTTTGCAAATGTTGCTTTGCAAATATTAGCGACTTGAACATCCCACATTAAAATATTATGGTCAGTGTGTATGCCGAGATATTTAACGGTATACCTAAAGAAAATTAATTTGAGAGCTTAGTTTCAGTTGGTTTAGAGAAATGGTGTTTAGTTAGGGCAGTTGCCGCTTATGCCCTATTATGATAGCTTACGATTTCCTCGTTTTTACCTAGTATTATTACTATGGTTAAATATTCAAGTATAGCCAATTTAGCCAAGTATAGCCAAAGTATAGCCAAAATTTCATAACTCCAAGCTCAAAACCAAAATCTACTGGGATTATTGACAAATACATGGAAGGAGAAGAAGTATATAATTCCTCTGGTTGGTTGATTGGTTGGTTGGTTGGTTAATTATATGGTTATATTACGAAGGGGTGTACTGCAACTTCGGCCAGTGACCGTTGGAGTTCTTTTACATGCTTTTAAATCTACAGTCATGACCCTGACACATTTATGCATAGACAGTATAATGCTATAGACCTGGGCTGAGATAGTGCCCACGACCTTGAGTACAGAAAGCCAGAGCCAAACACTCTGAGTTTTACTAGCCTTGATCTAGGCCAGTGGTCTCCAACTCGCTGTATTTTGTGCGCGTGCAAACAGGCTTGCACCGTGCGACCCTTGTGCACCACGTTACGTCAGTCTGAGACTGGGTTTCGTTGGCAGGTTGGGTCGTCTCTTTCGCCAACTTCCAAGCATTATGTCGGGTATAGAACGTAATCCAATATGTAGGCCATCGACCCCTACATTTAGGGTAATATATACCAATATTGAAGTTTGAGTGACGTTTCCCCGAACTATATGTCCCCGACTGCATAGACATGCTGCTAGTATTTTGTCTATGTGAGGTTCTATGTACATATGCGAACAGTTTTTTTTTTCACTGTTGAAAATAAACAAAACACGCAGCAGAAGTCAACTGTCAGATGAAAACGTAAATTGTGAACTTAGACTGGCCGCTGCACAATAATTGATTCCAGAGACAACAAAAATCAAGAAAATTAGCTTCCACTAGTGAGTGATTTTGTAGTGTGAAATGCTTTATTTGAGTTGTTCATTAAAACTGCTGTATTACATGGAGATTATAGTTTGAAAGTTTAAAAGATTAAAGTTGTTTGAAATATTTTTTATTTATTTTTTTTATTTATTTTTTATTATTTATTTATTATTTATTACATTACAATATTACATTATTACATAGAATTGCAAAAACAAATACAAGTACAAATACATATTTATACAAGTAAAATAAAACAATTTTCAAAATTCAAAATTAACTACAACTATTTAAAAAGAGGAAAAGAAATATAGGCTATATCTTCACAAGAAGTATTACATTTAGTAATACACCCGAATGAGCAAGACTGCTCGTGCTCGGGTGCCGTTTCAAAAATATCAAAGTGAAGAAAGAGGAGAGACAAAGAAATAGAGTGTATAATGTGCTTAACTAAAAAAAAGAAAGTTAAAAAACATTAAACATAAAAACGTAAATACATAAAAGGAGTGAAACAAAAATTACTTAAAAGCTAAAAAATTACAAAAAATTCTTTACATATCTATTAAATTTAACAGTGGAGTATGCTGAGAGATCAGGATATTTTCTGATAATTGAGTTATAGAAGCGCGGTCCAAAATTAATGCTATGCTTTAATCCTGCCGATGTGAGACATTTGGGTTCTAATAGGAGTAAATTAGTATTTCGTCTAGTTTTGTAGATATGTTCACTGGAAGAGTATTTTATACGATGTTTGTGAAAATATTTTAATATAGAAAATTTGTAAATTTGGTCCAAACTTAAAACATTAAATTCCGAAAATATTAGGCTAGTTGGGTAATCAATGTGTTTTCTTAGACAGATTTTTATTATTCTTTTTTGTAAAAGGCAGAGGGGCTTAAGGGTAGTTTTCGCTAATCCTCCCCAGGCGAGAATGCCATATTGAATAATGGACTGGAAAAGTGCTAGATAAACGGAACGTAAAACAGTAATGGGCATACAGTGGCGTAAAATGACAAATTTATGAATTGTTCTGCGTAGTCTATTACAGATGTAGTTAACATGGTGAGACCATTTAAGATGTTGATCAATAAAAATACCCAAATATTTCACAACGGCTGATTCTTTCAGTGGTAAGCATTTACAATTTACATCAAAATTACAATTATGTATTATTAAATTTAAATTTGTACGTTTTTTCCGCGCTATCTGACCAGTAGATGTTAATGAGAAAGGAACTAATGTTGATTTATCCACGTTTAGTGATAGAAGGTTAGAATCGAACCATTTTTTTACAATTTTCATGCCTGTATTAGCGTATTTATATGCTACTTCCCATGAATGACCACTGAAAATCACAACAGTGTCATCTGCGTATGAAAATATGGAGCCATTTATTTGATCTAGGTTTAAATTTAGCAAATCATTTACATATATTAAGTATAAGATTGGTCCTAATATCGTTCCTTGTGGCACACCAATATCAATATTTGATATTTCACTTATATGGCTGTCTACTTTTGTCATTATACATCTATTGCTCAGATATGATTCAAATAATTTGTAAACTGTTCCTCTAATTCCTATCTTATTCAGTTTATCTAATAGTATCGAGTGAATAACAGTATCAAAAGCTTTGCGTAAGTCCAAGAAAATTCCTAAACAATTATTACCTTTGTCTAATTCTTTAATAATGTTACCTGTAACGTTAATAAAAGCATCGTCAGTAGATATGCTGCTCTGGAAACCAAATTGATTTTTTGATATAATTTCATGTTTTTGTAAATAGTTTAGTAGCCTAACTTTTATGCATTTCTCTAGTATCTTGGAAAAGGCCGGAAGTAGTGATATTGGTCTATAATTGTTTAAATCATTCATTTTCCCGGATTTATGTATAGGTATTATCACAGCATTTTTTAGAGTATTGGGGAAAACACCTTCTGTGAAACAAAGATTGAAAATATAGACAAGAGGTTTAACAATATATTTAATGATAGATTTCAATGTAATGTTTTTTATTCCATCAATGCCTGGAGATACATTATTATTTAAGGTCTTCACAATGTTAATAATTTCGCATTCATTAACAGGACTGAGAAACATAGATGTGATTGGATTCATGGCTGTTTTATTGTACTCCGAAGAGTCTGACGATGTCTTATTAACGTTTGAGGTTACACTGTGCCCTATTTTTGAGAAGTATTTATTAAATTCATTTGCGATATCCTCTTTGTTTGTTATGTGAGTACCATTTTCATTTATTAATTCTGAAACCGTTTTATTTTTTTCAGTACCTATATCTGTGGCTTCATTAACAGTTTGCCAAAATTTCCTAGGGTTGTTCTTATATTCTTCAAATTTTAATTTATAATAACTAATCTTCATATTTCTTATAACAAGAGTCAGCATATTTCTATAATTTTTATAATATTTTTTCAAATTTTCATTGTTTGGGTCATGAATTACTTTTCTCGCAATCTTGTCTCTAGTACGAATAGATTTGATTATGCCTACAGTGATCCATGGCTTAATTTTTTTGAATTTATGAGAAAGCTTTTGATTGCTGATCGAACTACTTATTATGTATTTCTTAATTAAATTATAAAATAACTGGAAAGAAGTATTTGGATCTTTACATTTATACACAGAGTCCCAGGTTTCTCTCTCAATAAGCGAGATTAATTTTTCATTGTTAATGTTATTTGAAATGGGCATAGATTGTTGAGTACCTGGGGATTTCGAAATGTGACCATTAGGATTTTTTAGTAGAGAAAACACGGCATAGTGGTCAGTTACGGCGCTACAGAAAATTCCTGGTATAAATTTCCATTTCTTTATAGTTTTAAAAAATATATGGTCTAAGCAAGTTTCCGAGCCTGGTCTCGTAACGCCATTTAAAAAATTTACAAAACCATGTGCATGTAACATATCCATATACCTGTTACCAGTAATATCTAAATTATTTTCCATAATCTGAATATTTATGTCGCCAACAATTAGATGGTTATCTGTTTGCTTTGAATTTATTAAAAAGCGTTCAAAATTATCAAGGAAATCATATTTACAGGTGTTCGGTGATCTATAAATAGCTGTTAATGAAAATGTATTGTTGCCAAACGTAAAATTTAAATGCAAAGAATTACATTCTGAGATTTCTATGTCAGTGAGAGTGAAGTCTATATTATTCTTGCAATAGACCACTAAACTATCGCATTTGCTGTACTTATTCATTTTAACGTTTTTTGTATAACCGGGTAAATCAAACCCAATATCATGACTTAACCAGGCTTCCGTTAGTATAATGAAATCAAAATCTTGTTTTAGGCTTTGCAAGACAGTGCAGAATTCTAAAAAATGTTTATTAAGGCTCCGAATATTTAAGTGAAAAATTTTGAAATCATGGATTGTTTTGTTTATGAAACTAGAGCAGGAATCGGCATTTTCCAAGACTGTCGTTATTGAATTGTCGGAATAGTTGCTTAATTCATCTAATAAACCATCCATTGTTGGGGACAAAAATAAAAATATATACTTGAGGGATACAGTTTATACAATATTTTGAGAGACAGATTCATGACATGTGATTGAATTACAAGTTTTTGAGATTGTTATGACTACTGATTTTAAGGACTTGGCTTCTTTCGTCTTTTCTAATAAATACCTTGCAGTCACGAGTCCACACAAACTGGAAGCCTCTCTCTTTTGCAAAGTCCCTGGTTGCATTTAGTAGATCACGGGTGTAGCTAGTCAGGTGCTCGCCTACAGATATTCTTGAAGCCGGTAGCTGCGGGTTGATTTTTTGTGAAGGTATTCCCGGACCCTCTGCATACTTCCTGGATTCCTCTTTGAAATTTTTCATCCACTTGTCTCGACTGCTTCTCTTGTAGAATTTCACAACAATTGGCTTAGTTTTCCCCTGTCTAGCTGGAAGTCTGTGTGCCACACTGATATCGGACACAAGCTCTGGTGCTTCAATGGCTTCTGATATGTTCGATATTATTGAATATACAGATTCTTCCGAAGACTCAGGTACACCGAAGATGAGCATGTTGTCACGTCTCGAGTATTGTTGCAAATCTTCCACTTCTCTTCTCAGGATTTCATTCTCACGTGACAGGGTTCGCACCTCATTCTTTGTATCTTGAAGTTCTTTTTTTGTTTCAGTTAGTTCTTGTGAGAAAGTGTCGAACTTGTCGGATATGAATTGCACTGCCTGTTTAAGTTCTTTTACTTCAGCTTGAAGAGAAGATTTGAAATCTTCGAACATTTTCCTGAGGAAGTTTACAATTACATTTTCATCCTCATTTTTCCCTTCTGCTTCGTTGCCATTTTTGTTTCCTTTCTTAGTTCTGACCATTATTGCGTTTTATGAGAGCGCTCTTACAACACGTCCTTCCTCTTCAAAGCTGCTACTGCTACTGATAGTAGCAGTAGCTACTACAGTAGCTAAATATAACTTTAGTATTAGTATTTGTGTTCATTAATATAAATGTGGAGGTGTGTCAATTAAAGGAATGAGTCTAGATTTTGTTTTCATTTCACAGAATTTGTGGCATTACAATTTGCTTATTATAAAATTGAATAAAATCAGGGACCTTTCAACTATGTTCAAAACTACAGAATTAATTTGTGTGTATTATTTTGCTAGGAATATATTGTACATTATTTGCATTGTTACAAACATCAAGACTTCACGAATGTTCTTTGTAGAAAACATAAGTAAATGATAATGAAATAATAATGTAATAACACACTTATACAACAATCATCTGTTGAAATTCCAATATAATTTGTGAATTTCAAAAGCCTAGTGAGCATGCAACCACTGAACTCAAGAGGGGTAGTATACCACGTGGTGTGTGCACACTAAATGATTCTAGCGTGCAAAGGGTAAGCGTGCCCAGAATGCTGCACTCATTGTGCAACGAGTTGGTGGCCGCTGATCTAGGCCTACCATTCGTTTGGGCCAGGCCGAGCTTTTGTTACTGGCAATAGCAAAGTGTAGTGTTGAGTGTATTCAAATCCACCTCCCCCCCCCCCAACAATCTTTAACATAAGTATCGGATAATTTCCTAAGTCTCTGAGATCTCTGATTCAATATCTTCCACTGATCCGCCATCTCACGGAAGATATCGGAAAGCCACCATTAACATAAATAGGCTAAAACATTCCCTTGTAAATAAGTTCAGATTTTACGGCGCCTTGTTCACTTTCGTGGTATCCCTTCTCGCTAACCAAACGGTTACAATTGGGAGGCATGGATGCTGGGCCGTAGCTAGGCGGTGGCGAGATGGGCCCCCGCCAAGGTCGCAAAATTAACCATGAATAACCCCGCCTTTCTTAGACTGGTGCAATTTATCAAGCAATAAAATAATAAACAATTTTACAGAAATTAAAAGAAAAAAAATTGTTCAGACCCCCCAGTATTGGAGGGCGCAGGTTTGTCAAACTCGCCAAGGGCGCAGAAGGACCTTGCTACGGCCCTGCATGGATGTAGGCTTAAACAAGAGGGGGGAGGCGGGTAGAGAGAGAGAGAGAGAGAGAGAGAGAGAGAGAGAGAGAGAGAGAGAGAGAGAGAGAGAGAGAGAATGAGAAAGAGAAAGAGAAAAAAAGGAGCCTCAAGAACAAAGGCCTATCGAAATAGAGAAAACGAAAACGATAGTGAGAGTGGAAGAGAGAAATGAGAAAGATAGAGGAAAAACTACAAAATACACGAGTTGGTAGTCATACTTGAGGATTCAGGAATCGTGTTTCTTCTTTTGTATAGGACTTAGCTATTGTAGGTTGCGCTATGCGGAGGTAGTGGATTTTTTAATTTATATCCTTACAACTGTGTTCCTACACAATTTTTCTGTACATTCAACATGCTTCATTATTTTTTACAGAATAAACCATTTTAAGCAGGCCTAATTCACAATTCAATACCTAAGCTAAGTTAAGCAGGTCCTGAACTAAAGCATGTTTCAGATGTCTCGTGATACCAACATTTTTTTATCCCTTGCAATGTAAATAGCTTGCTTTGATGTTTGTATAAATGAATGTAGATTGTTTCCACCAGTTCATTTCTGTTATGTTATTCACCTTAACATCCTAGAGAAAACATGGAGCTCTCGATGCTTTCGTTCCATCACCCACCACAAGCTCTCACCTAAATATGTGCGTTTTGATTTGAATACATCTTATTAAAATAATTATACAGTAGAACCTCGCAAACTTGGCTCCCGATAACCCGGCTGTTCGGTTTACTCGGCAACCATGACGGGAAAAACATACAATCTTTCTACAAGAAAAAAATGAGGTAAACTATTTGAATGTAAGTTATTGACGCATATTTTTTGTTTGATAGGAGAGTAACTATATCAGTATGAACGTGTTTTATGATGATTTCTAACGAAGTTTTAATTTTCGCAATAACAAGTTTAATATTTAGGTCCTTAATCCCGATAATTTGGTATTTCGGAAACTCGGTGCCCTTTCAAGGCTACATTAGGCCGAGTTTGTGGGATAGGTCATTATTTTAAGCACTTTTTTGCATGACGGTTTTCTCCTTTCCACCATAATGTAGCTATAGCAATTTAACTAAAAGCAATCAACAGAATGCCTTAGAATCCATGCGATCTTACTAAGATGCTATTTAAACGTATTTCTGGTTGTTTCTGAAGGATGTTATGTAACACTGCAGTAGATTTTTACTCGATTGCCAATGTACCTCTTAAAAATAATTTTTATTTTATAACCGTATCTCATATAAATACTGTTGCGAATTCCTGCATTTTGACTCTATTGAATTTTATGTGATTAAACGACAGCATTTTTCAAAGTAAGTTTAAAAAAATATTTTAACCAGTAAACCCATGCGAAATTGTCACACATTCAACCTTCCTTCCCCCTCAAAATGATATAGGCCTAGTCTTTTGTGGGGTTTGAAATAAAATACTCAGCGAAATGAACTTCTCATAAAATAGCAAAATGGTTTTCTGAATATGAACGCCTTTACAATTTGGTACTTCTAAATAAACAATATTTCATGTCAAAATGGAAATACATTGTCTTCAATTGAAAGGGTCGGAGGAAGATAGGCCTTACCCACTGTTTTAAAGGTTGAAATTGTTGCACTATTTATATATTTTCTTAATCACTATTTATTCCAACGTTTCTGAGCATAGGCTATACTAATCAGGTCAAAAAGTTTTTAGTAGGCATAACATAATATGTACAAAAATAAGAAAGATAAAAATAAGATTTGCAGATTGGAGCAAACTTTAAAAATGTAATAGGTCTAAAATGACGTTCGTGTGGGTTAGCACTATCTTCCCCGACCCCTTCAATTGTTTTTTCTCACTTTATGTAATTGATACACAAATATTGTTATATTTAGTGATTCTTCAAAAGACGGCATAGAGCTGTTCATGTGAAAAAAAAAAAACATTTAGCATGATAAATACGCATTCCTTCCAATTCGGCCTCTTATTCTATATGAAGAATAAAAAATGTGAAGTGAGTAAATGAAATTGTCCATGCCCATGTTGGAGAAAGTTGTTTATTTACGTGGATTTCTATCGCAATCACCGATTTATAGGAATGAATTCTATCGATGGCCTCTCTAATTACGTAAAATCCCTGTATCATGCAATTTCCCAAGCCAGATGCCAATAGTGTCATCATGTAGACTGCACGTTGGCTTCAATACCATGGTGTGTAATTCCATGTAATGAGTACAATTAAAGATTTTTACAATATTATATGCCTATTTACAGTGAATGCAGTGACCTTAAAATTGTCACATATATATATATATATATATATATATATATATATATATATTTATGTTATGTAGCCTCGATATAGGCCTATTTTGTATGTGAAAATGTTGAAGAAACTGTGTATTTTAACGCAGAATGAGCACGCTATGTGAGTAGTCGGTATCCACTCACACTTTATACATTGCTGTAGGCTTTGTATTACTTGAGAAGATGGTATATTGACAACAGAAATGTGATAGTAGCCTGCTGGCAAATTGACACACGTCATCGGGTTGTTAATCATATGTGATGGTCGTAAAAAGCATACGAATTACCCCGAAGACAAGTATATAATTTGAAATAAAACTTGAAATCAAATGGCAAGTTGCTTCTTCTCCTGAGTATGTCTGTCTAACTTCTGATATGCGGAGGTAACTGTTTTTCACCTTTTCACTGCTCTGACGTGTAAATGCGTCGTCTAAAAATTGTTTATAAGCAAAGATATCAGATAAAATATAATAATGCTTTGTAGTAAAAATTGAGGATTTTTATTTTCATTTTAAAATTGTCGTTCGTGGAAACCAGCTTTCCAATTGAAATTTTCCTCATCAATTTCAAACTTAAAAGTCCCTGATATGTTTACTTCATGACTGCCTTATTATTAACGACCCATTTCATCTCAAATCATACAGCTTAGTACCTATAGTACCTTTAAAATATTTCATTTCTGAACATAGGTCATGTGGTCCTTTAACATATATTTTTTTCAGCAAAATCCATGCTGTTGATGTGACACCCCCTGTGTGATCTGAGATGAAATGGGTCAACGTATAAATTCAATTCTGAAAGGGTTAATAATATGGTTGGTTGTAAGGGTATGTCTATTAGTGGGTATTACTCTCTGTAGGATATTAATTTTGGTGCCCCCTTGCACTTATAATACAACATTACAGTAAGAAGAAAATAATTCTGTGTGCTTCCATTTTATTCATACCGTACCTTAACAGTTTCCTCCTATTTTTTTTTTTCCTTGCACAATTTTTTTCAGATCATAGATCATAATCAATCTTAGGTAACACATCAGCTTTTATACAGCCTGACTTGCATAATTGTTCTGAGGGGACTAATAAGATATTTCAATCGAGAAAATAAACGCTCAGCCGAGCAGTATGCCTGTCTTCCAATCTGCGAGGACATGTACTTGATTCTAGACTTTGTTTTTGTAAGAGTTTTTAAAATCATGTTGTGTGGTACTGTTGAACTCGATCACAAAAATAATAATAATATAATACCTTTCTTCTCAACTTCTTTTTATTAGGCCTTCCCGTTACATTCATCCATCTTCAGGGAATCTCGCTTGTAGAGTTGTTTTATCATCACTGGTGTCATGTTAATTAAAACTGCTAAAATTTAAATTCTTAAATCACTTCTTAATTATTATTATTATTATTATTATTATTATTATTATTATTATTATTATTATTCATTTACGTCGTGTGATGAAGAGTTTTATTCTTATTGAATGTAACTCCACAAGATATATATTTCCTGAAGATGGTTGAATAGGCCTATAACCCAAAGGCCCAGGAGAAAAATTAATAAAACATGAGAAGAAAGGTGTTAGGTCATTTTTTTGTTCTGCAGGATAAACATGAAGGAAACCAGATTTTGAAAATGACTATAAATTTAATTCGTTTAATCATTTAAATGATAAACCCTGCCATGAAAAAATTCCGTGGTGTCTCTCTTCCCTTGATGGCCCAAGCATGTGCTTACTTTGCTTACAGGGTTAATCCATTACTGGATATAGGCTTATATCGTCTTCTTTTGTTTCCTCGGTTTTATCGAAAGAAGTTGTGTAGTTTTGGATATTATAAACCGTTATATCTTATGACTGATTTTTATGTTGTTTGTCGTTATTTCACATTTATTGTCCTGTCACTTATAACTAGACTTCGGACTTTTAGGTCGCTAAAAATGCTGTTTTAGGTTCCTAAAATAGGCTCTAAAAATTGGAAAATAGTTTCAAAAATTCGTAAAATAGTCTCTTATAAAATCGTTAAGTTGCCAATTTTCTGAAATATCACAATTGCAATGCAGAATATTATATTTATTGAAGTCACCATTAATCAATAATCATGATAAAACACAGATATAGGCCTATGGTACACAGAATTATATAGACCTATTACCAGGGTCTGGATTACTACCATAACAGTGAAAACCTAACCCCTGCGCCCAGAAGCTACGCACGTTAGAATATTCAACCTCTTGTAGGCTATCCCTCAGTGATTCAGAGAACTACTTTTTTTGTTTGTTTGTTTGTTTGTTTTGTTTTGTTTATTTTATTATTTTTTTTATTATTATTATTATTATTATATTTATTTATTACTATTATTATTATTATTTTTTTTTTTTTATTTTTTTATTATTTTTTTTTTTTTTTACTGGATGTGGGTGTCGGGAGAAGAACACTATATTTTCTTGGGAATTCCAAGGAATTTTTCTACTGAAGACGAAACATTCCTTACTATTTAACCAAGTCACAAATGTTTCATGTAGGCTACTGCACATTCCGAGCTAAAAATTTAGTACGAACTGAAAGTAAATGCTAGAATTTATAACAAAAAAGTAACTTATTTTGAACTTGAGAGGAAAACAAGGAAAAAGGCAATATTAGGCTCTAACGTAAAAATAGGCTGTTTTGGGTCCTATAAAAATATCAGTTTTAGGCATAGTCACTTATGAAACATGCATATATACAAGTTTCCGTCCGTATATGGTATGGTATGGTATGGTATGGTTCAGGGGCTGAGCCCTGACGGGCTCGCGCAAGTAGGCCACATAGGCAGGCCCTTTTTGCACCCCCTAGGAGACGGAATGATGTGCATGCCCTAAGGCCCCCCTGTCAACAGACTCCACCACCAGCCCCCACGGAGCTCCCCTACATCCAACAAGGACCAGGTACCATTCCACGTGCACCGTACACAGGGTCCCTCCTACAAGAGCCCCGGAGGCGCGGCACACCCTGACGTGCGCCACTAACCCAGGGTCCCTTTGAGAGCCCCAAAGGCAGTCCGTATATGACTTAAGGTTTAAAATAGGTTTTTACCTAAAATCCGAAGTCTACTTATAACCTTTCACGTTTATATTTATGTCATAATAGTAATTGTACTTTATGATATCTAGAAGTGTGATCAAAGTAAGAATTACTGTTTCTGTTAAACTTGTAATGGTCAATGGTTTCTTTTAATTTGGAACGGTCAAACTGGGTAGCCCATTATAAAAACAAAGGTATAAAACCACCACAAAGAAAAGGGAATCTTGCCAAGCGAGTTTCTATTCTCCAGATCCAAACTATGACATCACTTTGCTTCGCGGTTTTATGTTCCAGATCGAATATCCGGATGGAGGAGAACAACAAAGCTCTGAATAGGGTTCATCACGGCCACGGTCTTTGTTCCGGATGGTCACGAATTCACGAGAAAGAATGTGACAGGAAAGATTTTACGCCTGTTAACAGGTCGTGCTGTAGGGTGTGAGTTGGTACAAAAAGATACGGACAATCTCCTAAAATATCTTCATCGAGCACAATTATTGCAAAAAAATTAAATTAAATAAAGTTGAGCAGGAATTTTCAATTCTAAAATGTTAGATAAGTGAAGAATGATTAAGCATAACAGTAATTCATAGTCATTCACCCAAGTTCCGGCTCCACAACACAAGGAACTGAGGATGGCGTAACTATTGCGCCGAAATGCATATTCAGTATTTAAACAACACTACAACACACTGGACATCCAATTCTGCAATAAATTCACAAAATAATCAAGAGAGCAACACTCTACAATCCTGAAGATTTTGACATCACCGTCATATACATAGGCGTAACCAGGCCGACCATATGGGGGTGTTATAATATCCGCGGGGTCTGGGGGTATGGAATACCCCCTGGGGAGAAGGGGGTCCGGGGGTCCTCCCCCGGAAAATTAAAAAAATCAAGGTGCAAAATAACGAGTTTTAAGCTTCCGGGGTCCTCCCCCGAAAAATTTTAAAAAGTAAGACACAAAATAACGAGTTTTAAGCTTCCGGGGGTCCCCCCCCCCGGAAAATTTTAAAAATGAAGACGCAAAATAACGAGTTTTAAGCTTCCCACGCTTTATACTTGTATTAAGTAATTTATGGGCAGACTTAAAAAATTATACAATTTTCCTTTTTTTAATCAATGGGGGGGGGGTTCAAACCCCCAAAACCCCCCCTCGGTACGCCTATGGTCATATATATGGTGCAAAGACTCCCGACAATAGGGAAATCAATTTTATATACACATTTTAGTATTTTTACAACGTAGACCTGTGTAATTAGTGATTAATTTTTAATCTGTACATATATTTTAATGATCTTTTTAGTGTTCTATACATAAATATCAATGTCACAGTGTGTTGTATGTTTATTTTAATATCAGAGGGTATAAGGAGGTAAATACTGTTCAAAATAATCCTCCCTCTGCGGCAAATATGAAAGTTATAAAATTAAACATATTCTCAGTACAGGATAAAATATTAGAATATTAGAATACAGAGAATGGACAGCTCAAGGATTCCAAAAAAGATGTTACACTACAAACCCATAGGCAAAAGAGTTCCGGGGAGACTTAGGCTCAGATGGATTGAGGCCGGAACAGGCCGATTGGCCTAATCCCTGTTAGGCAGAAGAAGAAGAAGAAGAAGAAGAAGAAGACGATATTGTCTTTAAGTTCTTCTAATGTACGGGAAATTGACCTATACACTTTATTTTTCAAGTTCCCCCATAAATAATGGTCACACACTGTTCCTGCATCTCTTGTGATGAGGTACGTGATTATTTTCATTGTAATTTTACCTTTTCAATGTGAGAACCTAAATCATTACACCGTTAGCTGCTTTACTTGCTTAGATATTTAACGCAATTGCTCGGGAGTTGGAGCTGTGGCCGCCGCGACGCAGAAACTAGCACGAATGGCCAATTCCTACGTGACACACACTGTGTTTAATTTGTCATTGTTGGAGGTTCCATCGGGTCGCGAACGACCCCTGGTGATCCCTTAAGAAGATATTCTCAACGGATTTGTTTTCGGGATGCGCCAGTCCCGTACCTAACACTTAATCCTAAGATACCCACACCCAGTGCTGAACCCGTGAAAGAGATTTTTCACCATTGAAAAATCCCCAACCCGGCCGGGAATCGAGCCCGGACCGCCGAGATGGTGCTAGCGACTCACCCATGGCGGAACTAATTTTTCAGTTTTCCTGCGCAGCAGTCAAAAGGGGCGAAGTTCGAATGTTTCACACGGGTTTACTATTAAGTTATAATTTTAAATATATCAAAACAACCTCTTATCATCATGGGTACAACAGTTAGTAACGCATTGACCCTCCAAGTTCGTGACTTGATCCCTCCCCAGGTTGACAGCATTTATGAGTGCGTAAAAGCGACATTCCCATGTCTGTGCTCTTACAGGCTTATAAAAGAATTCCTGCGAGACAAACTTCTGAACGCCGATGAAGGTTATAGACCTAAGTTGTAGTTCACAACTGTCGTTAAATAGCCACAAAAACAAATATAACTGTCCGCTATTATACCTCTTTGTCTCGATAAAATGTCTTTAAGGTTAAACTCCCGAGTGATTAAGTGTTGTAATTAATCTGTCCAACGACCAAGGTGTGATGTAGCTATACAGGCTAAATGGAATTAACCTATAAGAACCTAGACATTACATCGCTATCATACTGTACTTTATCAAAATATTTTATGCAATTCTCCGCCCAACCGTATGAACTGATTCCTTCATTTTTAAGTTTCCTAATGTCTTCGATCATTTCTGCGACATGTCTGATTGAGGACGAAGGAGAGGTAGAAAGGTAATATAGCGCAGATGAAATTTTACGAGTGTGGGCTTCAGTTTCGCTAAATATTCACGTAATGTGCAAATGTTCAGAAATGGATGGAAATATAACGTTTAAAATAAGTTCCTCGGAGCTCTTTCAATAGGCTATCTAGGTTACTGCGCCCTGGCATTATAAATATTCAACAGGTAACCAATTTCAAGACTCTCCCATTCAGGAGTGGGCTTAACGAAAATTAAAGCATTCCATTGGTGTTTTGTTTTTTTAGAAGGATGTTTAAATTCGCATGGTATTCACAGAACTCATATTAGTATGTACAGAGACGTATACTGTACCTTTGTATAAAACGGAAGTAAAGTGTTCCATATGACAGGCCATGGAGGCCCAGAGGATTCCAGGAGGTTGAGACTCCCAGATTTTTGAAATCGTCACGTGAAGGTGGTAAGGTTGTCAGCCTTACGCACCGGCCGCCTTTACCCCCAGGATTGCTCCCGGTAGTCATTTCTGTTGGTGGCTGAGTCGGCCCCAGGGCCTTTACCCCCAGGATTGCTACCGGTAGTCATTTCTGTTAGAGGCTGAGTCGACCCCAGGGCCACAGTGCCACCAGAAGGATTATGCCAACTGGCGGCACTATGGCCCTGGAGGTCGACTTAGCCTCTGACACAGAAATTAGTCCCAAGAGCAATCTTGGGGGTAAAGGCGGTTAGCCTGACAACCTTACCACCTTAATGCGCGAATGTCTAAAAATCTGGGAGCCTCAACCTCATGGCACCCTAAGGGCCTTCTTTGCTTGTGTAGGGACCTTTATACCACACATAGCCTAAAATTGTACATTATTTCCATATCTCCTTTTGCTCATACTATGCAGTTTTAATGTTATAAATAGACTGCCCAGTCGTCGTATGCAATGATTTTTTAAAAAAATTATTAAATAAGCGATAGGTATGACGATGTTTCAATTTTCAGTCCTTACGAATTTTCATAAAAACAAGTGCACATCCGTGCGATAAAAAGAAAGTGATAAATATAAAGGTTATAAATATAAAAGCATGGAATAGACGCCAGCGATTAATTCAAACTCCACATAGGCCTATTGTTGTACTGGATTGGTAAGTGAATCATGAACCCAAATAGTCAGTTTAAATTTTACAGGCTCTTTTAGTAGGTCGGACATACGTAATGCCTAATAGTACAACTAATCATAAATAATTTTTTTAATAGAAAGGTAAATGCAATGTTATTTTTATGTTCCTTCTGTTGTACAGACAAGCCTAATGAAGGGTAATTCAAATAAGATGAAGTCAGACTGAAAAATTCAATGTCATAGCCGAGATTTGAACCAGGATCTGCGGCTTTCCATGCCGCTGCTCTTACCAACTGAACTACCATGGCAATATGCCGGTACAAGATTAAATTCAATGAATCCGTTTTTCGTTATGATTATTCGTTTTAAATATAATTTTTAATTATTTTGATCCTAATTTTTTAATTAATTATCGTGGGCGAAGTCTATAATAATAAGAGGAAGTATTTGTCTGTCTCTCTGTCTGTACGCTATGCCAGCGAAATCTAATGAACGCAAAAATCTGAAATTTTAAACGTATAGATGGGCTAAAGACTGGCCGAAGCCGGATTTTTTTTATTTTAGCTTTCTTTCGTGAGTTATGATTAAAAAACTGACAGAAAACGTGATTCTTTTCGCTATCCTAGCAGGTGGCTTTGCCTTCTTTTGTCATGGAGGGATAATGAATGTAGGCCTAAATGGGCAAACATTGATAGATTTGGACGGAACTCACTATGCAGGGGGTTTTCTGGATATGAGGTTGTTTTTACCAAGCGGCGCTTTCTAATCGTGGAATGAACTCCAAAGTCAGATTTTTAGCTGTTTCGTTTTAATCGTTTAGTTTATGAACGACTCGTGCGTAACTGTTAATAAATATAATTTTTTAATTGTGTAGCTCTTAATTTTTAATCTGAATTAATTATCGTGGGCGAAGCCGCGATCACCTGCTGGTTTAATTATTTATTCTCCTTTGTGAATAAAAATCTTCGATTTTAATATTATGGTTTGTGCTATTCGAGTTTCGTTTTCTGCCTTGCCCAGTTTAAATTTGCAAAGAATACACTTGATTTTTGCTATGTAAATATAGTTAAGTCAATTAGGCTTTCATATATGGGCTTTAAGTAATAAATTCTTTAGATATGCTACCTCTTAAATCGGTAAAAGTTATACTTTATAGGGTAAACGACATTAATTTACCCATGAGCAAAATGTATTACGTAACCCTAAATATTCCATTTGTGTTATTTTTATATCCAGCCATATTGCACGAGATCGCGTGTGTGTTGGTCGGATATTGAATAACGTACATGAAGTAGTCATTTTACTTTAATGATCTATAATTCTATATCGTCTACCTCTTTAAACATTTAGGCGTAAACATAATCAATGTGTGATAAATTTTGAATTAGAAATTGCATTATTTAATGCTAATGTGAATTATGTTAATGATATTTTCCGGAGGTTATGAACCAATTTTGTAGTTATGAATTATTGCCGCGTTATGTTAATATCCGGGTGTACTGATTAGCATTAATTTTAAATTTGCTATAATTTGTAATAAAGTTAGCAGACCCTGCTGAAATAAATTCTAGCCAGACACATACAACCTGTTATATTATTTCATAATTACTAAATTAGCTTCTCGTAACTATTAGGCCTAAGTTTGAAAGCAGGATAATTCTCGAAAAGAATATGCTTATAAGCTACAGTTATTATATATATTTTTTAAAAAGGCGTATAGTAATTTTTTTTTTTTAATATTTATTTCAAAAGTATTCTAGTATGGAGAGAACACACACTCTTCTTCGTGCACCTTTTTTATTCCTAGACTAGACTAGATTACAAGATGAATTTGAAAGAAATTGTAGACAAAACTGCAACAGGGAGAAAACGAATGCCATTATTGATTATAAGAAACTTACTAAGAAGTAAGTTCACAAATAATTTTAATTATGAAATTTACATTTAAGACCTACAGCTATTTTTAACCTTTTCACTGCTACTAACATATATATGCGCCGCTTCAAATATTGTATAAAAGCAGAGATGAAGATTAATAGCATAAATATTTATGTAAAATTTGAGGATTTTTATCCATGTGTTTGCAATGTATTTCATGGAAAATAGCGAGTGCACGAAAATGTTCCCTATATATTTCATTCTTAGTGCTCTCTGATGATTTTACTTTACTCTCCTTTACCGATTGGAGTTACAAAATTACAAAATGTAGTTCTATATTTTCTCTTACAAATGTACTTGCAGATGCAAAATGTTAGGCAAATATCTAAAAAGGAACTTTTTAGTAGAACGAAAATAATTTGATAATTACATATTATTACCAAAGTTAAAATATTTTACCGTATTTTAATTAAAATACAGTTTTAGCCAGTTTTAGTTTTTAATGTCTTATTTAGCCATTTTTAGATTTCATAAGATTGGAACTTGTGACTGCCTTGAGTATGAAACGGATAATTATGTTAAACTATCATAATTAACTATCAAGGAACAAAATACTTTAAAACCTAATAATCCTTATCCTAGTGATTATGATACTCCATATTTAGGTTTTCTCAGTCGAACAACTACTCCTTCTCACATCAGATTGACTAAAAATTACATCTGTTTAAAACTCTTTTATTTGATTGGTTAGCCGCACCGCTGCAGAAGGAAAATTACAAAGTTTTTGATCTGTAATTTATTCACAGTTTCATCCATATTTTGGGAGAATAGTGTATTATTTCTTGTTCCATACAAATCTTTTGTTACATAAATAAATAATAAAATAAATAATTGACAGTATAAATAATAGTATCACCTCCGTCCTGGGAGGACTCGGATTGCATACGCCATCAGTTCAGGTAGAAAAAGTAAACATTTAATTGCATGTGGGAATTTCTGTACACTCTCGATTTTCATACAACCGTGCCCTTGACGATTCTTAATAGACCAGTATGAACCAGGCTATGAAGCCCGTACTGAAGTTTGATCAACAAGAAGTCAACTACGGAGTGGTTTCTTCAGTAGACTACTGCAATAGAACAAGTGAGTGACTCAACCTCCAAGTAGTAGGCCTATAGAATTCAGCAATAACCATATAAAATCATTACGATGAGTGTAATTATATTTTACTTTTAGAGATTTCATGTAAAAAATTAAATAAAGAGTAATGCAATTTATTTCGTGCAGTTTATTTCATGCATACTATATGTAACCTCAGCTATGTCTACAACAGGGATTTGTTTCATACTAATACAAAATGTACGTTATTCTTATCATGAAACTTTCCAAGTGAAGAATTATATATTTTGTCGTGACAATTACTCTTAGTTAAGTATTAAGTTTTCAACAAATTACATTAATAAGATTTATTTTGACTTATAGTACCAAAGGAAACGTATTGTATTTTAATGGATTCAAACAGAGGGAATATTTATTGGACCATGGAACCAACTGTACCTCTTATGATGAGTGAGAAAGATAGGAAACTATTCATCATCGATTGTTTCTTAAAAGACACTAAGTAATAATAAGGAAAGGTAATTGTATTTCAAGAGGATTTGTAGAGCTTATATTAAAATGAATAGTGTGTTATGGTGTAGAATAGTCTGAAAAGTGGGAAGGATAATTTTACTTTTTTGGATGTCTTCTAGATACCTAGATGGCCTTGGCATGCTACTCGAGTACCTCCCAGGTAGTCTTGGTACGCAATAACACAATTTCCTCCCTCTTCGTAATAATTTGTAAACGCTACCCAACTCTTAATGTTAAATATACCTCGCTCTTCAACAGACTTCTGTATATTATGACTCTATAGATCCTACAATTTTTAGCAACTTTTCTGTACACTCTCCTTTTTCCTATTTTGCTCTAATAATTTATATCGTACTTCATTCGTGCGCACATCATCATTTAATTTTGTTCATACATGATAAAACTTTTACTTTTAGCTTTGACTTCACATTGCCGGTAGCTTGTTTTATCAGACCCGCAGAAGAGAATTTTCAATCACGCCCGGAGCATTCCATCTCCCTCTCTTGAACGTCAAGTGTCATCCCACAGCTTGAGGTTTATCCCTTCGTTCACAAGCGCTATCAGTTTCCAGTTTTAATCCAGAGAGTTGAACGAGGAAATGAATATGAAGTAGTTAATATGGTGTGTAGTTTTACTCGTGTCCAGAACTCCAGATAAACGGAGGAAATTATATGGTGTCTGGCATTTCAACTTACAGTAACGTTTCATCTATGAAGCAGCATATCTGTAGGCCTGTATCTTTCTTCTATCAAGCTTTAAAAAGGCAAAAATAAATTTCGGTACTGAATTCTGAACAAATGTTTCTACTTTTCTCTGCCTATACCTAGGTACAGGTGTTGATGTGTATCTAGATAACTTAGGTAAAGATAGTGTACGGGCAAGCTGAGAGCAAGCGGACTGTACACAAGATTCATAGGACGTAGCACTTCTTGAGATAGAGACTTAAACTATAAATAGATAAGCCAAACTTGCCCAATACATTTTAGATAGATTTCTCTGGTATGTAACAATTTATTGTCACAAACAACAATACATAAATCATGCTCAGTTTATAAATTCTGGATTCCTTGGACGTATATAATATTATTATTCATAAACACTGATGAAATTGTAGATATCACAATGTTTAATACAAATTCCTTAGTTAAAGGTCATAAATATCTTTGAGATGGCTTAATCAGTTCGATCAAAACCACACGTATATTAGTTCAATGATGAACTTACGTCCAAATTGTTCTTCAAGGTAAATGACGTACCTTTGAATTAATTAAATACCACCTTTTGATAGTTGTTAAAGATGTTAGCTTGAGATCTTGCGACGCCAACACCAAAAGGAAGAAGACTCGATGAATCACACGATGGGTGATAATAGTATTTAGATCGTTAGTAGTCTTCAGAATCAATAAGGCATATGAAACCTTAATGTGAATCGAAGAGCTGATTGCTTCAGCTATTGAAAGTGAACCACCAGATCTATCTGATAGGTAAAGATAGGCATTGATAAGCCAAGAAGAAAACTCATGTCTTTATGAGTAGTAGTTGAATTGATTATGAAGAAGAATAGGCATTTAAAGCCTAGAAGAACTAATGTCTTAATGAGACACAGTTGACTTGAATTGATGAAGAAAAAGAATGAAGCTAAAGTAAAGCCTTATTGGCTATCAAAACAATATGACAAAATATCCAGTATCTGATTGGATACAAGACACAAAAAGAATATAATTTTGATATTACAATACCCATAATTAACAAACATTTGAAATTCATTTGTTCAATTATAAATAAAAAACAAGATAGCAAGCAAGGCCTGCTAAAAACGAATTACAGAAGCATGACCTACTACGAACTAAAACATAACGGAACAGATAGACTACAGATAGAGGAGGTAGAATAGTTATTCGATCGTTTGATACGATGTCGAGTTTTCACCAGAATTATATGTCAATTTTTTTATATTTATGCATGTAAATCTGTGAAAAACCTAGTTCAAAAACGAAAAAGCATATCAATTCGATTTGTTTTATCCTAGTTATCATCTTAAACATTTGGATACGTTTTTATTATTTGATGGTAGTTACTTATTACTGAATTATTTCCATTTGCTTGGGAGTCCCTTCGCATAACTTCACTTATTAAGGCCTTAGGTTCTGTCTACTGCTAAATTTAAGCAAGCCGTCATCACAAGATACGTAGCGTATTTAATAACTATTCTCTATCCCATTTATGAACGATCCTGTTCAAAACAAAGAGGCGTGGCTGTCATAGCCCGCACATGAGAACGCACGTGTTCAACGTGTTTATGTTAGTTTGTTTATTCTCAGTACAACTGACCCGCAGGGTCGTAGTGAACAATGAATCCTTTGTTTTGTTTGCTAATTGATATACTATAATGATGACGATGCCAGTGAGAGTTTGTTATTTCACGTGTAAATGTTGATATTATTGTTGCATGAACTTACGAGCACTCGTTAGCCACACCCTGCTAATGACGCATGCTAATGACATTAACCAATCACGTTTTGTCACATGATGCGAATTTTCCGCGAACTCTCTGTGAGTTCTCCTCCCCTTTGTTTTGACTAGGATCAAACTAGAATGGGATCAATTATAGAATCGTTCTCTACTATAACAACAGGCTTCCTAAATTGTTTATTTTCTAGAGATGGGAAACTAGTAATGTTAGAAAAAGAGTAAACTGATATGAGTAGCATTCGAAATGGTTTTTCCGAAGTCAACCGTCCATTGGAATAAATCAATTGAATGTTGCAAGTTGTTATATCTAACTGCAGCCCAGCACGTTTCGTCTTTATATCTCGTACGAGAATATTTAACTTAAACATATTTTTAAACAGAGCCGTATGCTTTTGGTATAATAACTTATCAGGAAAATGTGCTACCTAAACCGGGTTTGAAATAAATAAAAATGCTTCAGTTTGGCGTATTACGTTATAAGTAGGGTTAGGATTTTTAGGTGCGCACCTTTTCTCGTAGGGTAAATTAAAGCTCTTCGGAAAGATACCACAGTGTGAGATTTTATCTATAGTCGAGAATGGAGACATTTTTGTAGCACCTTTTTTCCCTTTTTTGGTACCTTTTACCCCTTTTTTCTCAACAGTGCCCATAATCCCCTTTCTTTCCCTTTTTCATATACTGTAGCTTATCAATATTCTTCTAGAGTGCATTTTATCATTATAAAGCGTTATGAATGACTTGTGAGTTTCATTCCATTTTACTTCCAGTAAAAGCTAAAGACAAACTTGAGTCTAGTCTTCAGAAAAATCCGGATGTTGAGGAATTTGCCACATGTGTAGAGTTGCCATTCCGAGTGAATACAAAGTTTGCCCCACTGGTTTCTGTGGATGTCGAAAGAAGCTTTAGCATGTACAAAGACATTCTATGTCCTAATAGAAAGAGGCTTATTTTTAAAAATGTAGAGATGCTCAATGTCTTGAAGTACAACAGCTTCCTGTATTTTACTGTTTCTGGTGAGTGATGATTTGATGTGTTTTTTCGCAACTCAATAACTGTTAATATGAGATAGATTTTTTTGGATTACTTGAGTAAAATAGCACCTTTTTGTCCCCTTTTTTACCTTATTTTAGCACCTTTTCCCTTCCTTTTTTCATATAAAATTTGCACCTAAAAATCCTAACCCTGGTTATAAGTTATATAATATGAAGGTTAATATTTTGATCCTCGTAATATTATTTTTGAACTTTGAGCATTATTTTTCTGTTAGATATATTCATAATCACATAGCCGTTTTTGTTGTCATAGATTGTTCCTTTTTCTAAAAGAAAGTTGTTTCAATACCTACGAACGAGGTATCAATTGAAATATTTTTCCACTCATTTAACCTACATACACTGCTGTGTTTTAATAAATATTTTGACTAAACATTTGAACGAAATTATTCCATCTTCTTAATCTGATTCGTGACAATATTTTTTCTACGATAGTTTTTTTTCCATCCATTTCACGTTCATGCATTCATGGTGAAAACTCGAACTTCCACACTCAGTGCCGGTATCCTAACTTACCGCACTACTTATCGCATTAGGTCCATCATTATATCAAAGCCTATAACTTTTGAAATATGTTATTGCAGAGGTGGAATGTAATCATATTTGCTATTTGAAGTTTACAATTTCAATCTACCTGCCATTACTTCCTTTTATGTTTTAAATAATTTTTCAGGCAGCCAGGTTATGATGACCTTGCATCGGTGAGTGCTTTGCTCATTCACTCAATATTAGATGTATATATTCTATTCTATTTTCTCCAATATCAGGATATAACTTATTGACAAGTAACATTGTGACATCTCCAACCCTAATGTACCTTCAGGTGAAATAGGGTTTTGTGTAATGTGGATATTCAATAAATAAATAATAAATATAGTAGTTAGTGACGAATAGTGACTGGGTCATATTTAGACAACAGGCAACTCGCAACCTTAATCTGAAATTTTCAATTGTACGCATATTGAGTTAAGAAAGAATAATGACAGACGACAAGATTAAATAATTTATTAGTTAATTTTTAAATCTAAAACCATCAGAATATACCAATTTATTTCGCTAAAGAAAACAGCAAACTCACAATCAACGAGGCATCCTGGTACATCAATACCCTTACAAAATTCCTTCAGCCCATTCGAATGTTAATTGAAATATGAAAAGAAACTAGCAATGAACAATTAAATAATCTTTCCACCTGTAGGCTATGAGAATATTTTACTTTAAATGCTCTTTACTTACTTATATACTAAGCTGTAACCTACATTTTCAGTGAATCATATACGAGGGTCGTCCAATAAGTAAGTAGTGTTAGAAAATATTAATCGTAATTCATTTGTTGAAAGACTTTCATTTTACGTATTACAACTCTTACTTATTATTACTTACTATTACTGCTTCAATGTTCACATAATAACATTTTTTTGCAAATATTTTTGGTAATATGACACCAGGTTTTCCAAACCACTGTTGAACTATGCTGTGTCTAGTTGCATTATGCATCAGGAGGATTTTGCGAGATAAAAGTCAAAGGCGTTTTCTTTTGATGGCAGCTCAGATTCCTCAAGACACCACCGTATCTTTCTGCAATCCTTGACAGACCCAGGAGGAGCTCAGGAGATTCGAGTGGAAAAAAGTTTCTAACATCCTTCATGTTATCCAGATCTTGTTCCTAGTGATTGTTTCCCCAACTCGTTTTATCTCGGAGGTACGCACTTTCTCACTGATGATGAAGTGAAATCAAAAGTGAACAGTTCTGCCCTCCATAACATAGAAGGCCCTATCTCCATTTGTTACATAGGGCCTTCTTTTATCGAAAACGACCTCAAACTGGAGTTAGGGCCAATATAAATTTCAACATAACACAGCACTGTATTGGATTAAGGGCCTTCTAATGACATAACATGTGTATTTTTTTTTTGTGCTGATTCGGAAACGCAAAAGAAAAACCATTTAGAAACACGTTGGAGTTAGGGCCTTTTAACTTATCAGGGCAGAGTTGGCTACGGCAACAGGACACGGCATGGTGTAGGCTAACAGTGGTTTGGAAAAACTGGTGTCACGCTACCAAAAATATTTGCAAAAGAATGTTGATTATTGTAGAAAAGTAAGCTAAAGAGTTGTAATATGTAAAATAAAAGTCTTTCAAAAAATAAATTTTGTTTAATGTTTTCTTCACAATAGGGTAACTTATTTATTGGACAATCCTCGTACATGCATAATTAATTGCCAGCATATTCTGCAAAATATTTATGTTTTAAGCCTTTCTTATGTGATTATAAAGCCTACAATGCATTTAATTATTTAGCTAAATGTTCAATTTTTCTGTGCTCCTGTCCATAGAGGCTAAGTGCGAAAGCTTCACACGATCTTACCAATTCAGCTCATTCATTAAATAAGGGAAGCACCCGCTGAATTATTGCATCCATTATAATTATTATCATAACTGTTCATCCTATCCTATAACCTGTTGCACAAAATTATCATGCAAATTCTGTTACGTCTACTGAATAATCACAGGCATGTGAACTATATGATATAAATGCACACATGCATTGTAATGCGCTGAAGTTCTCCTTGGAATTTAATTTTCACAGTATCACAGTATGTAATTAAATGATACCACCTAGTATTCTAAAACTAGAAATACTGAAATATACGCACGCATTCCTTTTCTGTTTCATTGTAGCTCTCTTAACTGTGTGGTCTTATTTCAGTCACACCTTTAAAGGAAAAGAACAAACAGGTTTAGTTACTCAAAGTCATCAAAGCCTTAATGAAGAAATAAATAATGTCTCATTAATTCTAATAACGTTTGACCACGTCTTGTAGCCTACACCTATAAAAGAAAATCGTTGTTTCTTATTCTTAGCAAAGGCTCTTCAAATTCACAATTCAAAATATATAATATCCATAATATAAACTAGTTATAAAAACGTGATCTTACGTGCGAGATTATGCGTCTCCTTCTTTATCTTAGTTTACCCTCTCTCATTGTTTTTATTTATTTATTTAACCTGGCGGGGTTAAGCTGACGCTGCCCGAGCTTGATAGGACCGCGACCTATCTAGAGAGGGATTACCTTTGGATCACAGACATACTCTTTTTGACAACATAAGGACATGCAGGCCTCCTCCATGGATGATGGGTGATCCGCCCCAGGGCCGGCTAGGACATAATTAGGTTCGGCAACATTTAGTTAACAAACGTCTCTATGATGAAGTTTCTTTGTTTAATGTAAATATAAAAAAGTTATTTCAATTGTATTTTTTATTTAATCCCATTTTATCTAGATAGGCCTATGTTACATCTTCATAAATAAAAGCCTTTCTCAAATTAGGCCAACTCAAATCAATTTTATTTAGCCACTTACCCATACCAGGCTAAAGAAGATGAAACTCCTTGTTTAATCAAATGGTAAAACATGATTGAATTAGCAAATTAGGGGGCTTCGAAATTATTTCTCGCCTAGGGCGCAAAAATACCTAGAGCCTGCCCTGATCAGCGTAATACTGGAGCCAATTCCGGGACAACACGATCACATAGAACGAGACACACTAGTCGAACGCACGCTCGTTTCAAACAAGGCACGGATGAGATGAAGACTATAATGACGTCCAGAACATGTCCAGGGGTCCCAAGGGCCTAAAGTTACCCGAAATTCGTCTCATAGGTGACTTGATAACATAGGTGACATAGATAACTTGTAGGCCTACCGATCGGGAATCGCAACCGGGCCTGCTGTTTGAGAGGATTAAATTCATCCCCTGCACCCCAGTGGTGGACATGAGTACATGAGACATAATATCATTAGGCCTATAAAGTCCATATTTGAAGTTAGAAAGAAGACCTCCTCTTTAATATTCCTTATGGTAATGTTTATACTAATAACTCTGCATTAACACCATAGCACTATGCCTAATTCCAGATGTCGATTTGAATGAAATAGGCTATATAAATGACTTTCCTATAGGCTTACCTTTGCATCTTAACCTCTAATTCCAGGATATTTTAATTTCTTTCTTTACAACTAGTCCTTTTGTTGCAGAGTCCTATAGAAGAATCCTGTTTGATTTATATTTGAGTCAAAGGATAAAAAAGTTGGAAGGGACCAGGCGAAATTTAGTAGGACAGCACTGTGAAAGAGAAGCATGAGTTCACAAGCTAGAGACATTTGCAGCAGCCTACGTGCAGGAAAAGGCAAGGAAATAAATGACGTCATTAAGATGTCTCATTTTAAAGACATTGGCGTTGAAAGGACTAATTACTTATAGCCTACTATGAAATAATTTACTATAATAAATTTCATCGAGAGTTTCGTTCATATACCAGTGGCGTGCAGTGAGCCGAAACAAATGAAGCAGTCCTTCAACTAACACTAAAGTGTGCCGTCTTTAGCTCCGGTTCGCACTTGCGATGAACGAGAAACAGCTGGAATGTATATGAGCTGTATTTTTAGTGGATGAAACCGGGATTTTTCGGTATTTCTGAGGATTCATTTGTTTTCTGAAATTTATTTCACCAAAACTCCCTTCTCCTTTTGTTTTCATTGTAGTCATCTTCTTCAAAATTACAATTATCATTATTAGGCGAAATTTATATAATAATTGTTATTATTAATAACCATAAAATAGTGAAAATATGCAACAAATATGGCCTAAAAATGAGAAAAATTACACAAGATTTAAAAAATGACCAATAAATTTACCATTACTACTAAAGGCTCGTGTCCACATGAGAGCTGAGAGTGCGAGAAACTCTCGAGAGTTCCATTTCGGTATGTGGACACGCGTCTGAGAGCACTGTCTGAGAGGTAGCTGAGAGTGGCATTCAGAGAGTCAACTCGCAGGTGGACACGCCTTTGCAATCAATCTCCGAGAGCAGCTCGCACTATACCAATCTGTTTCGTATAGCTGAGAGTTCTCTGAGAGTGGATAATGTGTATAGGCTTATTATGCCCAACAAGTCATATGATAAAATTATTTAATTTGCCTTCAATATTTATTTATATTTTTCTAAAAACGAAATCTAAATCAAATAATACTCAATGATAATAGATTACAATACGGTATCGTTTAATGTTCATATTTTCATCATGAAATAATGTAGTAAGTTCATAAGGGAATTACTGAATAATAAAATTTTTACATTATATTCATTTATGAAACAAAATGAAACACTGATAATCTCCATGGTTCACTACGGCGATCATCGATTCCTCTACAGAATATTCTGAGGCGAAGAAGGCTGTAACGGGTGCAGTAACCCTCATGTCTGTAGATTAGAGGCATGTAGGGATCTCCTGCGGGACAAAATTCCGGAACAGCGGTGACCGTCATAGGCCTAAGTTGCAATCGTTAAGTAATCATATAAACGAACGCAATATTAGTGTAGACTTCATACGATTCCAAATATTCTGCAAATCGGAGTTTAGAAACACGGCGCCTATAGCGTAACCAGTCTTGGTGGTTGTCATTGTATTCTTTTGAGGGGACCAAGATGACGTACACGAGTCTATTGCGTATAAAAGTAGACATGTAACTGCGACGCACAAAATGCTTTCGCTCTAGTGCTAAAGGACCAATCAACAAGGAACACTTTTTTGGCTCTTGGTCTTCGTGGACGCAGAGGATAAATAGTACACCTATCCGTTCATGTAGATGCACAGAGTTTAAATTCACAGTTTGATAGGATCTCTCCACTCGAATAATTGACATGCTATAAATTAAAAAGCACATGCTTGATTCCGGAAAAGCACAAAGTCACAATTAGGCCTAGTTTATATTTAACAAGAATCTCATATCACATTTCAATGTCTTTTTAGTTAATTTGTGGGCCTATCGAATTCACCAATACTTCATGATGTTCTGATGATATTCTGACAATATTAGATTGTCAAATTCTTCTAAACGCTTAGTAATTAAATGAATGTACTCACTTAAAAGCATTCAGCAAACCCTCATAAAATGCTTACATTAATATTAACAACGAATAACACATTGTTGTGCGTCCATCTTGTTTGTAAATGCGAGACGAAAACTCGCGCGATTTTGTTTCAAGTGGACACGGTTCTGAGAGTAATGTCGCGAGTTTTACTCTCAGCTACTCTCAGGATTGGACTAGCGCTCTCTAGTGGACACACCTCCTGAGATTACTCTCGAGAGTTTCTCGCACTCTCAGCTCTCATGTGGACACGAGCCTTTATAATTAGTTTCTTTTTAAAGTAATGGATTGCTAAAAGCAATTTAATGGATGACAGAGCGTTACATATTTAAATCTACAATATAAAACATAATTATTTTGTTACTAAAAATGTAAGGAAATTTACACTTCTTGATACCCTTAGCGCAAAAGAAATTCTTTCTGAACTGGCATGCCCATAAAATATGTGCCATTTAAAAAGAAAGAAAAAATGTTGATTGCTACAAGACAAACCGCTATGGTGTTTACAATAAACCCGAATTAAAATGAAATATTAACACTTGGAGGAGATTCTCAGATAAAAATGATTGTTTGTGAAATGTGTAAATTAGCATTAATGCTAATGTTTATGTTTAAAAATTCAGATCTCTGCGTTGAGTAGATTTCGCTGGGCATCGCGGACAGACAGAAGGAAGACAGACACTTCCTTTTATTAATGTAGATAGATGTAAGTCTATGATTTTCTTATAAAACTTTCCTCCATTGGAGCAGTATC
Organism: Ectobius pallidus; assembly: GCA_964059195.1. NCBI lineage: Eukaryota > Metazoa > Arthropoda > Insecta > Blattodea > Ectobiidae > Ectobius > Ectobius pallidus. The sequence goes on from CAXKWD010000006.1 coordinate 80,933,858, forward strand.
CCTTTAAGTTAACCTCGAAGGAAAATAACCATTAGATTAATGATCTAGAATTGAGCTGGGAACGAATCTTCCCTGCTCTTAAAACCCAATCGAACATCCGGCATGTCAGACATAATAATCTCGATGATTGAAAGTGGGACTTGGTTACAAGCTTAGTGACAGGAAAGGGAAGCAGAAGAAGAAATTGAGGGTAATCCCCATGTGAGATAACCGACATCGGAATTCGATCAGCAGGTCTTCTGAATGTTGAGGACATACACATTACACATGGCGCTTCGTCATGAGCAGGGCCCGGATTCTAATGACATGTCATCTTTTTATTGATGCTGCATAGACATTGCCAACTTGTAGATAAATCCTAATCATGGCCTCTAGAATATAGAAATGCGTTTTTATTAAGTCATTTTTTGTCATTTTATGCAATTTTATATTTTTAGGACATTTATTTCAATTTTAGGTCATTATTTTGTCATTTTCTTGTCATAGTCATTTTCATGCATTTACATTGAGCACATTAAATTTTTTTGTCGTATTTCTTCCGCATAGGGTGATATTTAAATAAATTACTAGGTTAGTATAATGCAACATTTTTTGTAGGACCTATTTTGAAAACCATTTTCTTACTTGTCTTCTCAAATGCTCCAATCAAGAAAAAATAACAAAGTTTTTAGACCTACAACATCCTTTACAGTCTTTTAAATTACGTAAGTTACAAATTTTGTGTGAAAATAATAATTTTTTATAAATAAAATATCACTTTTTAGGTCATTCTTTACAATTATTAAGTAATTTTCTTTAAAATTTAGGGTCATTTTATAGGTCATTTTGCAAACAATTTTAGGTCAATAGAATCCGGGCCCTGGTCATGAGTTAAAGCAAAGATTATGTAGGCTATACTTAATACAGACTTGCCAACTCTCACGCACTTCGTTTTAACTCCTTTCTAGTGTTACCCAGTCCCTGAATACCGTGATTTTAGTATTTATATCGCAAAATAAATTCATAGAGCTAGTCGTATGACAGATTACAATAGTCTGTATCAGATGGCAGGAGCGTCTGCCGGTTTTCATGAAACGCGTATGTATGGGATTACATCGGTTCTCATCTCATCGAGAACGTGTTTTTTTTTTTCTTCTTCGATAAGGAAAAACAAAACAGCTTTTAGACTTTCACTGAACGTGGATGGTACTACTTTAACATCTATCTTGACCATGAAAATGGCCAACCCTGAACCGTGCCAAGTGTCGTCTCACTCATTTTCTTTGAATCTCACGCTTCCTGATCAGTATTCTCACCCGATAACCATGGGAACCCTTGGCATCTCTGTTAATAAAAATTATAATATTTTCATGTAATGATAAGATAATTAATTTCATTCAGGATACAGATGTAAGTTAATTTATAGTCTGCTTTAATCACATTGCCAATAACTTGAAAATTACACAAGATAAAATTCAAATAATAGATTGTAGAGAGTTCAGGATCATGTAGGTATAGAACATCGAAGTTCTAAAATATTCATTTTGTGAAAAGTTTGTTCACAGAAAATAGCTCGAAATGTTTAACTGCATTTTACTCAAACAGTTCTGACGATAAAAAAAATTCGCGTTTGCTCAAGTCGAGAAAGAGAATCTGATTTTTCCATTACTATTTTTAAAAGACAGTACAAATTTATGACAATTGAAAAAAATAGTTTCCTTGTCTTATGAGAGCATGGAAGTGTTATTATTTTTGTCAGTTTATTTTAAATTCTTTAACTATTGTCTAACAGTAGGCCTAGGCCTATGTCTATGTAAAAATATCATATTCCTACAAATGCGGGATAAAACAGCGTAAAACGTTTGGGGAAAATCTACGAAAATAATTCTGTTATCCCCTACGAGAAGCAGAATTTTTAAAAAATCCATGTATCTTTTCATCCTATACATATATTTAAATTTCTCATTTCTATGAATTCTTTTCAAAACAAGTCTCTTGTGTAAAATTAAGGCCATAATTTATGTACGGAGAAGAGTGTGAATAAAATATAACACCAGCAGAAACAAAGAGTTTCTCCAGAAGTTTATTTCATATTTTCGCGAAGATCACAAACTCGTTTGCAACTGACTCCTTTTACTGCATTCACCTGGCTGGTGCAGGTCATATATCATTCGACATAAGAAGAGGATAAGTTCAAGCCCCGAAACATGAGGACATCAGTGAATTATAATGGCATGTGTTACTAAATTCAAGAGCTTTATTACCCTCGTATCTGCAGATAAGGTGGCATTCTTAATGAAATATTACCAGCCAGGTTCCGTCCTTTCTGTAAAATATTACCTCAAGTTTGATATCTTCCATTATTTTAAGGAAAACTGAAATGCAGAAAGAGACCAAGTGCAAGAAAAGATTTAGCTCACAAATGAAACTTTATTTGTAACATTACGATTCAAATATGTGAGAATCTTCAGTATTTTAGAGACAGACTGCGCCGCCTTCGACGTCTGCTGTTCGAGATATTCAAATGAGAATCCAGAATCCATTAAATCAATTCTGACTGAACTCATTTCTTGATATGGAATTTTATTGATATTATAGCGTTCTATGAATAGTAATGAGATACCGAAGAGGAATTCTTTTAATCTATGTCTTATTACCAAGAGGTATGTCGCAAGCTGAAATGAAATGCATTGTGTTTATTTCCAAAAGCCTTCTAGACGTTAAAAATATTCACGTTATTCATTAGGCCTACTCTTACAGTCGTCGTGAGTGGAATAGTTAGTGAGACACTGGCTTTCTGTTCCTAAGTTCTCGGGTTCAATCTCTGTCCAGAACGATGGCATTTATGCGGGCGCGTATGCCATAGGCATGTAAAGGAATTCCTGCGCGATCAAATTCCCGCAAACTGGCGACGGTTAAAGGCCTGAGTTGCAGTATAAAACCGTCGTTAGATAGTCACAGCAACAAACATTACATTTACGGGGATAAGAACCTGTATGAACTTTATCAACTGGCATGTGAAGAGGTAACCTATTCACAACTACTATTATAATATCCCATATTGTATATATCTGGGATAATTTACGTACAATGATGCAGTAAATTAAGAGCTTTTCCTCTTAATTTTAATGGAGTGACTACCATTTCGCCAAGAGCCATAGTCTCCATATTATGAAGCGAAGAAGTTATCAGACCCGTGGTTGGCAAAAGTGTTGATAAACCGGAGAGAAGAAAGAACTATTTTTTTCATACTGTATTTCTCAATCATTATAAATTGAACACGATTAAGATTTTCTATTCTTTTTTCATGAAAATTTTTGGTAATCTAAAGAAACAGTCCTCAGACAGATTCTCAGGCCTATAAGTAGGGCCTACTTGTACAGTACCGGAACCTTCCAAGATATCTTGTGAAATTGGAGATGTTCAACCAGCGATGAAACTAGTTCAGTGTATCTTAAAGCTGACGAATCACCATGAATGTTTTTTTTTTACTGTGTTTGGATGATTTTTTAATGCTAGGAATGCAGCATATCAATGGAAGTAAAGGGTTCCAGGAGGACGAGGCTTCCATATTTTAGATATTCGGAAAGTGAATGTGGCAAGCTTGTCAGCCTTACACACCGACCGCCTTCACTCCTAGGCTGGTACTCATTCTGTTAAGAGTCTGAGTTGAACCCAGAGCCAAAACAGCATATCAGTAGAAAGCCAAATTAGGTGTTTTACAATTAGATGTTGTCACGAGTCTTAATTATTTACAATATTTACTATTCCGATTCTAATTCTTACGTCTTACTCAATTTATGGGGTTCTTTGTTTTCTTTCTGTTTCCCTGGAAGTAAACTTTCACCCTGAGACCAACCCTGTTAAATAAAGCCATCGGCCAAAAAGCTCAGCTAAATATTTTGAACCGAAACTGATTTGAAGGTACGCCCCACCAATCTCAAAATCACAAGGAAGACTCATTGAACTCAGCACAGCAACACGACTTTATTCCAAAAAGATCCACTTCAACAGGTATGTTTTCTGCCCTAGACCTAGGCCTAATATACAATTTTATTAAGAATGGTCTCCATGTCTTTTACATGTTGTTGATTTAACAAAAACATTTCATAGCATAAATCAAGACATTTGCTTTGTAAGTTGTCTGCATATGGAACACGAGGTCCGGTACTTCAAGGGATAAGGTCATATATTTCTAACAGTTCCCATATAACTTTGTGTTGAAATTAACCACAAGGAAGGGAAATTCAGAACCACATATAGTCTTCAGAGGAGTTCCTCAGGACTCTATAATCGGCCAATTGTTATTTACGATTTATATGAATGACCTACCCCAACATCTGAGCGGTTCTTCAGTGATAATGTATGCAGCTGATTGGATGTTAATATTGGAAGACGATCTCGAAGTTTGTTTTTCACAAGTAGGCCTAATGGTGAAATTTCACAATTTGTGTACTTTAAATAAATTCACTATAAACACGACAAAAACTAAGTACATTTCATTTAAATCCAGGTTCACTAAAGATGTTTCACTCTAAAACACTCTATTAAAATTTCTTGGTCTGCCAATTGACAACCACTTCAGCTGGGAAGGTCATAAAATGAATTAATCCTAGCTTTTATAAAGTTCTACGTACTTGTTCTACAAATTAGCAACACACTGTAGTAAGAGAACCCTACTTCCCTGCTGCTACAGCTATGTTTATTCCCGGATTAAATATAATATTATTCCCTGGGGATCTCCTGATCAGCACTGAATAAACAGAGCTTTTGTCCTACAAGAAAGTATTTTAAGACTCATATTTAAATTAAATCCTACCAGCACCGGTAAACCTACTTTTTGGATACATAAAATACTAAACATCCCGAGCATTGTTATTTATGAGTTCGCTTTATTTGTCTATAAAAATAAACATATTGTTTACGATGAATGGTGACTCTCATTCTTATGAGACTGGAAACAGGACAAATATAACTGTAACCTAACATAACACCCAATTTTATGAAAAATCACCACACTAACTTACTTACTTATTTATTTACTTACTTACTTACTTACTTACTTACTTACTTACTCACTTACTTACTTACTTACTTACCTACTTACTCAATGGCAATAGACAATTCCTAAGCAAGCTAAAGGAATGCTATCTATTTTATGGAAACCGAAGGTTCATTGCCGCGCTTACCTGAGCCCGCCATTCAACCATATTCTTTGCTAACTCCATCCAACTATCCCTCCCAAATCCTACTGCCCTTCAGGTCTCCCAGTCAGTATTTTTGAGATATGTCTTCCTACCCCATGCGCGCAACGTGTCCAACCCATTTCATCCTCCGTGATTTAATTACACTTACTATAATCAACGCACTACTTCTGTACCAAAATATAGGCTATAACAACCTTCTCAAAGAAATATTAGATAATAGATCGGAGAATTCTTTTAAGAATATCTTAAGCTAGTCTTATTTCAACATTGCTTTTATTCTCTAAACATTTGCCTCAATATTCGAGTAAGTAAAAAATAACACTCCTCTTCTAACAGTTTTATATTATACTATTTTACTTATGTCAAACTTACAGATTAAAATTATTCTATTTCATATTTTGTGTGCTAAGAATCCGTTGTTTAAAACACTGATTATCTTCAAATTACAGCTTTTACAAACCAGTAACCATGCTGTTGTCTGAATAATGTATTAATTTTAAATATTTCCTTATTGCTTTTTGTGCAAATCTGAATCAAATTGTCAGAATTTTCTAAGTTACTATTAGCATTTTACTAATTTACTAGTTTATTATTTTGTTATTTATTATTTTTGTAAATCTGTTATTTACCATCACGCTGTATTAATTTACTAGTTCTGTTGACTTATATTATTTTGTTAATGCCTGTTTTTGTTAACATTTTGCAACACACTGTACTATGTTTTCTGCAAATAAATTACTACTAATCTCGAAGGGTATGGGAATAATTAACTAAAATGTGTTTAAATTTTAAATCAATTTTACGCTAGGATAGACTGTTAAAGGAGAGATTAACCCAATCAGTTTTGTAAATATCTTTTAGGTTTTGAATAGCCCAAGTAAACGCTAGATGAATTTTTACTCGCCATACATAATCGGGAGGTGGGACAGGCTCTACTATTATGTAACTTAAATGGTTTGCTTCGGTAACAGATTCTACGAAAGTGAACGTTCTGAAGCTTATAGCACCAGGTCCGTGAATCAGGTAGTCAGGGACGTCTGGCTTGGGAGATGGGACGGAACAAACTTTCTTCTCATAAATATTGATAATAGATATTACGACACTCTGACCCACTACCTGGTACCTGCTGGCAATGAAATAGATCTTCCATTGACATCATCATCCTATCCTAGCCTGCCAACATAATCTCACCTCCATCTTCTCGACATCTCTCTACCTTCGTCTACTTATCTTTCCCATATTTGACTCAACTTTTTCACAGCTACTGACGTATGATTTCGTCACTTCAGAAATGTATAGCAGCAGAAACATAAGATTTATAGAGTAGGCCTAATGCTATGTCTAAAATATGAGAATTTTTATTCTTGTGCTTTGATTGTGATTCACATAAACCAGCTCTTCTACTGGAATTTTTTCCACTCATTTCAAACTTATCTCTCATTGATGAAATCACTTTGTGATTGGTTATATTGTTGTATAAATTTAACTTATTCTAAAGGACAATTTTTTGTTGACTTTTTTTTCGTCTTCAGGAATGTGTGCATAGAGGAAGCGTGTCTGACACTCCGATTGTTTTAACTAGAGATGGGAACCTGTTACTTTTTTGGAACAGTTACGTTACTGTTACAGTTACACGAAAGTAACTGTTATTTATAACCTTTACCTGTTACTTTTTTTATATTACGTAGTTAATCGCCAGATCACTTCCCACTTGTAGGGGAATGCTCTTTTATCTCCCCCCCCCGGTTAGGGCCGTAGCCAAGGCTGGGGCTCTAGGTAGGGACCCCCGAAATAAAATAACAGTTGTAAAATAAGCTTTCAATTAGGGATGAGCATCGATAGTTAAAATATCGAGGTTAAAATCGGAGATAACCATCGATATGATGATAATATCGACCTGAAAACATCGATATGACGATAATATCGACCTGAAATCATCGATGTATTTAGACAAAAAAAAATGTGTATTTTTAAAAAATTCCATGGTATCAGAAAATTAGGCAAAATGCACAAACCAACAGAAATATTTTCATGAAAACTATCGTTGTAAAAAATCATTCTTTTGGGAAATTAAGCTCCTGTAATTTAAATTATATCGTAGAACCAAGGTAGGCTATTAATTTTTTTTGTTACAAAAACATCGATGTCGGGGACAAACATCGATGTAGCAAAAACATCGGTTGTTTTCCATGGATGTAAAAAAACATCGATTATCGATATGAAAATAAACTGTTTGAAATTTTCCTGTGGTTTACAGCCTAATGATATAAGTGTACCAAATTTCAAGTTTCTAGCTCATCTGGAAGTGGGCAAACATTAATGTCAGTGAGCGTGCCCTTTTTCGGGGGTTATAGGGCTAAAACTTAAAAAAATCATTTTTTTGGAATTTTTCTATGGTTTTCAGCCTAAAAGCTATATGTGTAGGCCTACCAAATTTCAAGTTTCTAGCTCTTCTGGAAGTGAGCAAACATTAATGTCAGTGAGCGAGCCCTTTTTCGGGAGTTTTTAGAGCTAAAAATTAAAAAAAAAATACATTTTGGAATTTTCCTGTGGTTTTATAGCCTAATAGATTTATGTGTACCAAAATTCAAGTTTCTAGCTCATCTCGAAGTGAGCAAATATTAATGTCAGTGAGCAAGCTCTTTTTCGGGGGGTTTTAGGGCTAAAAATTTAAAAAAATACTTTCTGGAATTTCCCTGTGGTTTACAGCCTAAAAGCTATATGTGCCAAATTTAAAGTTTCTAGCTCATCCGGAAGTGGGCAAACATTAATGTCAGTGAGCGAGCCCTTTTTCGGGAGTTTTTAGAGCTAAAGATTTAAAAAAAATACATTTTAGATTTTTCCTGTGGTTTTATAGCCTAATAAATATATGTGTACCAAAATTCAAGTTTCTAGCTCATCTCGACGTGAGCAAACATTAATGTCAGTGAGCGAGCTCTTTTTCGGGGGGTTTTAGGGCTAAAAAAATTTAAAAAATACTTTTTGGAATTCTCCTGTGGTTTACAGCCTAAAAGCTATGTGTGTGCCAAATTTAAAGTTTCTAGCTCATCCGGAAGTGGGCAAACATTAATGTCAGTGAGCGAGCCCCTTTTCGGGGGTTATAGGGCTAAAATTAAAAAAAAAATACTTTTTTGAAATTTTCCTGTGGTTTACAGCCTAAAAGCTATATGTGTACCAAATTTCAAGTTTCTAGCTCATCTGGAAGTGAGCAAACATCAATGTCAATGAGTGAGTGAGTCAGCCGTGTGGCTTTATAGGCTATTATAGGGATTTTATTAGTAGTAGTAAAATTATCAATATTATTATTTCGAATAATTTACTACAGTTATTGAATTCATATTTCATGCTATATATCCATATTCTAAGTTTAAATTATCCAATAAAGGCAATATCGTATTTTAATACATTTTTAAGTGGCATGAAAAGCTTATAATTACGATAATTACATGTTTTTTTAAATTTTTTTTTATTATTTTTATTATTATGTTTTTATTATATTTTTTCAAATATTGTAAATAACAGATGTAACAGAACAAGGCCGAAGTGACGGATATAACACTTGTAACAGAAATATTAGAAGTAACTGTAACAGGTCAAAGTAACTGTAACTGGTCAGAGTAACTGTAACGGGTGAGAGATCTGTCACTGCCGCTGTCACTGTAACTGCTCCTGTCACTGTCACTGCCGCTGTCACTGTCACCGCCGCTGTCACTGTCACTGCCGCTGTCACTGTAACCGCCGCTGTCACTGTCACTGCCGCTGTCACTGTAACTGGCAAGAATAACTGTCACTGTCAGAGTAGCTGTAACGGGTGAGAGTAATTGTAACGGGTCAGAGTTACTGTAACGGGTGAGAGTAATTGTAACGGGTCAGAGTTACTGTAACGGGTGAGAATAATGGTAACGGGTGTAACTCTCGTCACGTTACGACCAGTTACATTCGCTCGACACTGACATATATCTCAACACAACTAAAAATAAAAAATAAATAATAATAATAATAATAATAATAATAATAATAATAATAAATAAGTAAATAAATAAAATAAAAACCAAAACCAAAAATAAATGTATTTAAATAAATCCTGAGAAAAAGGAGAGTTGCTGAGAAATTTGGAAAAACCATACAGAATTCCTGGGATCGATACCATGTCATGACTTTCGAAAAAAATTATTTTATATCTTTGCGTTTCATGCCTCCCTAAGTACGAAACTACCGCCCGTTAATTTTTTTGTTGTATATTTATATATATCTTTACATGCTAACGGCCGTAATTTTGAAGATATTTGAACCCAATTTTATTATGTTATTTCTAGGCCAAGTTCGTTAATGAGCAAAATTGGCCCAAGGGGAGGGGGGTTGAAATTTTGAAATATTTATATCTCGGCCCCTATGAAGTATAGAGAGAAACTTTGTTTGAATAAATTAGAGTACTTCCTATGTAGTTCACAGTGACACCAACGATTCGGGGGTTTTGGGGGATGGAAATTCGAAACTTTTGAAACCACGTCTTATGGGGTATCGTTGAAAAGCTCTTGATGAGTACCGGTACTCTGCAAATCAATAACTAGTTTCTCGATAGCTCATATAAAGCGAGATTTGAATGTTTGAAAATGTGCTCTTTCCTCTTTTTTGCAGTTATTATTGTGGGTTTGTCGTGTTTCCCCCCTTTTTTTAACAAAAATTCCGGGGGAGGACCCCGGACCCCCATTTTTGGGATATTCCATACCCCCACACCCCCAATAACAGCAAACTTTCGTCTGTGTCGGCCCCTCCTTTCAGTATTTTCTGATTCCGCCTTTGGTTGAGACGAAAATAAGATATCCTAGGAGGAGCTTTGGTAACCGTTACTTTTCATTTTTGGTAACAGGTCGTTACCGTTACATACATGTAACAGTTACAAGAAATATTCCCCATCTCTAGTTTTAACCGGAAAAATCTGCCACTTCCGAACACTCCATAAACTCTGACCACAGTCTCTGACCATAGAATTCTCTTCCAAAATATAAACACCCACCATCATACCAATAGATACAGGGACCGGCTTATAAAGGAAGTCATTAGGTTTGTTCGCAAAGCAGTCAGAAACCAGGAACAAATCGTTCGCGCATGCGCTCTTTCTCCACACGCGTTCGCAAAGCGAGAATCCGTGATTCTGATTTCAATCTTCTGTTCGCAAAGCTCTCACGGACAGTTTCTGTACTATAAGAAAAAATTGCAGGCTCTACCATGAATTGTTATCAGAGACATGCGCAGTAACCTATTTTCACGCGCCTGACTCCTCCCTCCAAATCCTTGCTCCAGATTTATAAGCATAGGCTACTTATATGTATGAATAATGGAAGATAATTAATAGTTTCCCAAAATATAGTTTATATTGCCGATGTATATTATGTATAAAGGGAAATATATATTTTATTTGCATATCATATCGATTAAACGCAGAAACTATCGATTCCAAATTCCTCTAACCGTTCGCAAAGTGCAAATCACGGGTAAATTACAGACTGGACATGCGCACTACAACCAATTCTCAAGCAGTCACGGATTTGCTTTGCGAACAAACCTATTGAAATTAAACTACACAGGAACAATTTCAACAGGGACTGAGGTCTCCAGCTCAGCAAGGCGTGGACACCGGCAGTACAAACGGACGTCGGGAAGCTGAAAAGGAAAACACCGGCGACAACAGCCACTACCGACCGACAGGATTAACTACCTCCCGCAGTCGACATCATAACATAATCGGACCTTTTCAGGGATCAACAAAATTCTCCTTCCATGACTTCTGATCGGCTGCAATTTCAGTCAATGGGATTTTGAATTCCCTTATTAATATTTGTCTAGCCCCTATAAACATGTACAACGCATCCTCAATACACACATTCCTGAGGAAGGCCACAGAGTGAAGATGGCCGAAACCTCGAGCCTAATAATTTTGACACGGCTGATAACCCGAGAAGCCATCTTAAGTAATCAGCGCCATGAAAGCTTGAAATCTTAGATAATCTTTTGTATTTGTCACATTTAAAAACATCGACATTGCCATCACACTCATTATCGTACTGTGCCTAAACACACAAAGTTATAGTTGAGTTGTTATTATATATACAGGGCAAGTATAAAAGAATGGAACTAATTTACATATTATTTGTGAAGACACTATTTACGTTAGAAAAATGTGTGAGGCAACATCGAAAAGGAAAACTCTGAAAGCTTACGTAGCCTACATTACAAAGAATCACAAACATTCGAAAAGGGAACTGCGTATCAAACGGCATATGCCCGTGAGACAATTAAGGTTTTGCCATTCACGGGCTAGCATATTCACGTTTATGGATTCCTGTATTTAATTTAAAAAAAATCAACATCCTCTAGACAATGAAAGCGTAATATGTTAGACAGAACACTTTTAATTTAATTTACAAAGGGCAGTATTAATGCATTGTTATTATTAAAGTAAAGTGTTCCCTTAATTGACCATGGAGGTCTTAAGGGCTTCAGGAGGTTGAGGCTTCCATATTTTAGGGATTTGGCATGTGAAAGTGGTAAGATTATAGGCCTTAATCACCGCTCGCCCTTACCCCCAGGATTGCTCGTGGTACACACTTTTGTTAGAGGCTGAGTAGATTCCAGGGCCATAGTGCCACCAGAAGGATTAGGCCAATTGTAAATTCCCAAAGACTTCATCGAGAATCGAACCCGCGGCCTTCCGGTTTGTAGTGTAGTGCAGTGCCTCAGCCCTCAACCTTTACGCCACGGGGAACTTCATTGTTATCTTTAATATTATTATTATTATTTTTTTTTTCAGGCATTAGAGACGGTAGCTTACTAATTATTAAGTAAATCGTATATAGTAGGGTTATTTGGTTCTTAATGGAATGGACTTAGAGTTATTTAAAAAAAAACTTTCTTAATTATGTGTTAACTTGATTTAATCAACTTCCTTCCTTCTACAGTCATATTTGTTTCTTGTTTTAAATGTTTCTCGTTGGTTGCTTTTTTCGTTTGCTGTCTGTTGATTTGCTGTTGTTTTCTTGTTTGTTTGTCCTCTTGCTTTTATTTCCTGTTTGTGAATTGTTTATATTTTTACCACTGCCACATGTGATCTAGATTTCAAAATAATTCCATTCCAGCTCTCGATTCCCTCTTTCTTTTACTGCAGCCCCTGGAAAATCCTTCGCCAGTCCCAGGCGACCAATTTTTGCATTCTGTCTTACAGAACTAGGGCAACCACACAGAAAATCTTTGTAAGAACTTCATCTTCTGACTATAATCAAGCACGAACCTGAACACTGAAGTTTTACATTAATAGAGTACATACAATCCAAATTTATACTGTTCCACTGCTAGTAATGTAACGTTAATTTTTATAATTTATTGCAAAACCCTTTGTGAGTCAAATTTTAACAAGATGAACGGAAATATTATTTTCCCCAATTGTTTTCTTAAGCTAACATCATCTTACAGGTGTTACCCGCTAGTAATACTAACGCTTGCGTCGTTTGATAACACTACGTTTACTAACATTTTCACTTGATAAATAGGCCTGAAAGTATACGGAATGAAAATTTACACTATTCATTATAAAGTTTTTACAATAAACTGTAATTGAAATAGAAATTATTCATTATATAGGCATCTATGACCAAATTTTTGTGCTAGAGAAGCTAATATTTCTGTGTAAATTTGCTATATTCATCATGTACACGTAGGGAAAAAAAGCGGACCGACTAAAACATCTAAGTTGCCGATATGAGCCACTGCGCATGCCTAGCGGCATTCACAGGATAGCAGGGAATGTACTGAAATTTGTTCTGGTGCCGACTGTTGACTTAGCCCATTTCGAAACCCATTAGAAAATAAGCCATTAATTTGTCAGTGTGTTTGAAGCCGGTTAAAACAATCTGAGTGTCAGACACGCTTCCTCTATGCACACATTCCTGAAGAAGAAAAAGAGTCAACAAAAAAATTGTCCTTTAGAATAAGTTAAATTTATACAACAATATAACCAATCATCAAGTGATTTCATCAATGAGAGATAAGTTTGAAATGAGTGGAAAAAATTCCAGTAGAAGAGCTGGTTTATATGAATCACAATCAAAGCACAAGAATAAAAATTTAACGATAATAACAAATATGATAATGTCAGTATTGTTAAGTTACCGTGTGAAATGTGCAATGTCAAAACACTTCAACCCCGTGATCGGTCAGTTTGATTTCCCGGAATTAAAGGAAAAGCTCGACTTGGACATTTACTTACCATTCTTATCTGCTATATTTATCACTTAATATCATAACCACTATATCCGTGAAAATAAAAAAGCATAGGCCTAATACTAGGGCAACTGATATAGATACACATCAATAGTTGCATGACTTACCGATATTTTCAATTATTCAAAACTGTTGCAGATAGGCATGTATTAATAAGCTTAATAACTAATCTTATTTTTGTTACAGGTATGTGCACTTAGAAACGACAAACATTAGGCTACTACAAACTCTTTGAAAAGGCTCCTTGTAAGTAAAATATATTGTTAATGAATTGTTATACAATAATTTGGTAATTAAGTGTATCTTTTACCTAGAGATATTAGAAATACTGAGAGTTGAAAATATTATTTCTACGGTCATAGGCCAACATATGACGAGCATGTAGTTTTTGATGCCATGGTATGAGTATGATTTTAAAAGGTTACACACTGGTTCGCATAAATCTATCTGTATTAATAAATTATAACTCATCGTGAACAAACCCGATTGAATTATGGGGAATCAGCAAAAAGAACTACGTTTACACTTTCCCCTTTTGAAAATAAACTTTAACTTATAAGCTTGTTTTCAAAGCTAAAAAAATATTTCAAATTTAAAAGACCAAATATTTATATAACTGAATGCCGTTTGAATATAGAACTTCTTTATGTCCTAAATAAATAGTTCTACTATCTCTCATATTTTAAGATGTGTCGTTTCGACGGCTCTTTTTAACTAGTTTTAGTTCAAACATTCTGCAAAATACAACTCATTAAATTCCTAAGAGATTCGTTTCAAAATTTCAAGTTCCTTTTACGGTCAGCTTTTAATGAAAATCGATAAGAAATGCTTACCGTTACACGTTGTGAGTCAAACTCCATTTAAAATCATTCGACATACCTCCCTTAGAAAGTGTACTAATGCCGGTTGTCGACCAAGAGCTAAGCTAACTTAGCTTAGCTCACATACAGTGAAGAATTTCATATGTAGTTGTGCCGGATTTCTTATGTAGTTTTGTCGGCACAACTACATATGAAATCCGCATTGTGTGTGAGCTAAGCTAAACTAACTTAGCTTAGCTCTTGGTCGACAACCGGCATAACTCTCTTGGTGCTGTGTCGGAAATATAATAAGAACCGGAAAAAGAGATCATGGCAAAATTACCGGTCTTCTCGATCCTATCTAAGCGATGGGATGACATTCTATTAGGAGTTCAACGATTGAACAGAAGGAAAATCTATCTGGTTGAATGGGTTCCATGTCAGTAGATTTACTAGCATGTAAAAGAACTCCTGTGGGACAACATATAGACCTCTCCTTGAATAATAGTACAAATCTTCAACTCCCGTTCTACTGAAATCGCTAGTGCTTGTTTGTTCGTTTGGTCTTTTCACAGCAAGTGTTGATGTCTCGCGAGGGAATACTGTAGATTAGAACAAATAGGCATTTTAATGACCCATAGGAAAAAGAAAGAAAACAATATTATAGCAGTACAGTATAAGAACTATGAACTATAAAATATTGCCTGTAAGTATATAGTGGAATTTTATAGGCCTAACACAATTGGACATCACGATAGGTCTATGTCGGCCTGGGTGGCGCAGTTAGTATCGCGCTGGCTTTCTCTGCCCAAGATTGTGGGTTCGATCTCGGCCCAGTTTGATGGTATTT
The DNA here is from genome assembly GCA_964059195.1 of Ectobius pallidus. Classification (NCBI taxonomy): domain Eukaryota; kingdom Metazoa; phylum Arthropoda; class Insecta; order Blattodea; family Ectobiidae; genus Ectobius; species Ectobius pallidus. Next base: position 80,948,971 of record CAXKWD010000006.1, read on the forward strand.
ATGTGTGCATAAATGTGACAGGTCAATGTCAGTAGATTTACTGGCATACAAAAGAACTCCTGTAGGACATAGTTCCGGCACACCGACGACGGTCACAGGCCTAAGTTGCAGTGTATCCCCGTCGTTAAATAACCACATACAACCAACCAACCAACCAACCAACAATAGGCCTATGAGACTGATCATTAGCTTCACAGTATATCCGAGACTGATTTTAACCAGTGACATGTAGTAATGTAAGCACGAATTCATTTCATTTTTATTATGTTTGATCCCTGCATATTATTGTTATGATTTAACCATCCATACTCGATTACTTAAGAGTTCTAGCTCTCAAATGAAACACACGTAATAACGACCTTGTAGGATTGTACTTTTTTCTAACTACAATTAGGGTTTTCAAAGTAAAGAGAGGGGTAGCAATATTAATATACGGTACACCGATCATAGGCTTACAGATCTAACAATAATAGGATTGTAATTAAGCTAGAACTAATCATTTTTCCACTGCATAAATTGGAAGACAACTAGCCGTTTGACATGACAAGATGGAGATAGTGTGTCAGCCATTGTAATCCTACATAAAATGGTTAACTATTTTTTAAATTATGTTAATTTTTATCAAATGTTTTAACTATTGGGTATGCAAACGCTCTACAAAAATAACTAATAAATGTAGTGTAGGCCTATATACTTTTTATTTAAAAGAGGCCAACTAGCAGCTAGTTACACAAAGTACTAAATTAAAATGCAACAGATTACTCATCAACCTTCAAGCATTAATAAAAAATGGTGTTACTGAAAATATGTATGTAAATTGTAAATTGTAGAGATTTTCATTAATAACTTGTTCTCACTATTGGCTTCAGTTGAAACTTTATCTAAGCAGTGAACTTATTATCCTGTTTAAGTATCTTTACAACACGTTGTAAACCTAAGTCAATTACAGGTACCATATATAGAGAACCTTGAAATGAAAGCCAATACCCACAAAGCCGACGACCGAAGAGATGTAATAAATTACTTTCCGACCCTTATTGGAATAGCCAGCCTGAAACACTTCACAAAAGAGCGTTGACTCCTCCGCAATGCGTATGCTTTTCATTAACCCGAGGTTATTATGTGGGAATTTATTTTATCTACCATCTTCTACTAATTTCGTAAGTACACTAAATTTATTTCGTGGGATAAGTTTAATAACTAGCTAAAGTCGACTCCTCTATCTTCTTTTTTGATAATTACATACATACTTTTCGTTCAGAACTACCTGTAGGCTTTTGAAGGCTTGAACAAAATAAGTGTGTACCGTAGATACCGAAATAACTATTATAATTTATACTGTTGGTACTGAAAAGACAAATAGAGTGAATTATTTAGATTAATTAATGATAAAGTTAGTAGCAATAATATAGTAATGCTATGTACGCTCATGTCTGTGTATGTGTATACTGAGTAATTCACGCGTTTTTACGTAATTCCAGCTGACTTAATTTCCAAGGAAAAAAGTTTATAGGCTTAGTAAAATATGTCCTATTCCGAGCGGATATATAAGGTTTGTTCGCAAAGCAAATCCGTGACTGCTTGAGAATTGGTTGTACTGCGCATGTCCAGTCTGCAGTAGCGGTTCGTGGCTCAAAACGAAAGTGTGCTGCAAATACTATTTCATACAGCAAACTTAAAATATTTTTAAAAATTATTAGTAGGCCTATCTAAACTGCTTGTCTCTTAATCCATCTCTTGGAACTCTCACGCGATTTTCTCTGTCCTAATTATTTTTTTGCTAATTTCTCTCATCTCGTCGAACGTTGTGTGAGTTGTGTGACGAGAGAAAAATAGCAAAAATAAAAATAAAAATTAATAATAATAATAATAACAATAATAATAATAATAATAATAATAATGGTAATAATAATATTATTAAAAATAATAATAATAATTAGGGCAGGGAAAATCGCGCGAGAGTTCCCCGAAATGGAATAAGAGACGAGAAAATAGTATTTTTAATGATCGAGGTAGAGGAAGTCGCTTAGTGTTCCCACTGCGACTGAATACTTAATCGGGGTTGTGGAATCCGGGTTTTTCTGAATTAAACACATTCGAATTTGGCGGTGAAGATGAAAAGCATTGCTTACTCGCTATATCATGGCCCCCTACCGTCAGATGGTGAAAGATCTTCCCACATAACTAACAGCGCGCCCGCCGGTGAGACGTGAACCTCCCTCAGAATCTCACTCTGGGCTGCCCGCTGCCGCAGCACATTCTGCAGGTTAAAACTCCCATATACGCCATGCAGTCAAGGTTGAGCATGACGTCACAGCCCTACGAAAGATGTGCTGTTCACAGAGCAGCATCATGTGCCGGAAAGATAGTATTCACATTACCGACTCTTGACTCCCAAGCTACCAGCTATGAAATTCTCGCGTGGACGGGCCAAGTTCAAAATCTACGCAAAAGAAAGTATAATATTGCGTTTGAAAATATTATATGACAAGCAGAAAACAAGCTGTGTGCTGCAGCACTGCAGCACATAGGAGAAACCGCCACTGCCAGTCTGTAACTTATCCGTGATTTGCACTTTGCGAACGGTTAGAAGAATTTGGAATCGATAGTTTCTGCGTTTAATCGATATGATATGCAAATAAAATATATATTTCCCTTTAACATGTTATCCATGCAATATACATCGGCAATATAAACTTTATTTTGGGAAACTTAATTATCTTCCATTATTCGTACATATAAGTAGCCTATGCTTATAAATCTGGAGCAAGGATTTGGAGGGAGGAGTCAGGCTCGTGAAAATAGGTTACTGCGCATGTCTCTGTTAACAATTCATGGTAGAGCCTGCAAATTTTTCTTATAGTACAGAAACTGTCCGCAAGAGCTTTGCGAACAGAAGATTGAAATCAGAATCACGGATTCTCGCTTTGCGAACGCGTGTGGAGAAAGAGCGCATGCGCGAACGATTTGTTCCTGGTTTCTGACTGCTTTGCGAACAAACCTATAGTTATAATCATTTTTGTAAGTCTATGGATCTTTAATTTTAATTGGTCGCGCGCACCGCAGGTGATAAGTTCGCCTTGATAAGCCGAGTCGCAATAAGTTGTAACCGAGCGAGGTGGCCGAGATGGTAACGTCTTGGACTCACATTCGGGAGGTCCCGGGTTCAAATCCCATAGCCGGACAATTTGATATGGGTTTTTTCATGGTTTCCCCAGTCGTAAAGTCAAATTGGATATTTGCCGAATTGGATATTTACTTACCATGAATCATCCTCACCATTTCATCTTGTATCATTCATTTAAATTAATATCAGTTTAAATTAACTCCATAAAAATACACCAATAATAGAAACAATTGACCCGCTTGTATAAACACACATCCCTAACTCCTGATATGGCCTCGAGCTAAAAGGAGTATAAACACAGCTGAATTAAAAAAAAAATAGTCGTAACAAAGGGACCGGGATGACAACGCGGATTTACATGAATCCCATATTTAAAAGCATTAAAACTAACTTCGCTCTGGCAATTGCGGACACATGTTAATATAGAATTCTTTTTCATATAATTTCCTGACATTCACCATAGAAAGCTCGTGAATCACTATGTTTATAAATAATTTGTTTGAAGTATTATATATATATTTGTATCCATTATATTTGTTTCATTTTTTGTTGGATTAAATAATAAAGATTTTTATTGGAAATGAGATGTTGTGGGTAATTACTAACCATATGAAATAATTCTCCGTCGGTAACTCGAATAATCGCGTGCTGGCATCTAATCTAAGATGAGCGTGTTTAAAGCTGCAAGGAAAGTTTATTTTTCGAGAAAGAAAAAATCTTCGTTATATTAGATATCCTCCATTGGAATTGGAAGTTTAAATTTTAGACTCGTTAAGTAGCTACGTTAAGAAAAATGGATTCTTGGGAATCATTTAAAAATATGTGAAAACTTTTTAAGTTCATTTTGATGAACAAATTATTTAAATGTCCGCTTTACTTTTAAAGTTATGAATGCACTTTACTGCAAGCAGCTATCAGTCAGCTGTGTTATTTATTAATACAGTATATAAAGTCTATATTTTTAAGAACCATTAAACCACTGAACTGAAATTTATGAAATATTTTGTGCAGTTTATGACATAAATACGCCATAAAAATGACATAACTATGCCTCTCTTTTAAATATTTTGCCTAAAAAAATGTGTTAAAATAACCTACCTTAAAGTAATTTGAGTATAGAATATTATCTACTATTAACGTGATTTTGGTCATTTTCCTTTACCTCTCTTTAAGCTTTGAGAAAAAGAAATGGAACATGAAAATGTTGAAAAATCGATTGAGTTAAGAGAGAAATGCTAAACTATGGCATAGCAAGGACCTATTATTTTGTAACTATTATTTAGAAATTTGTTATTTGTTAAAAATTTAAATTGTCTTAATAAATGATTAAAGTCAAGGTTTTCAGTGTATTTAATTTCAATGGACTATTAAATTAGCCTTGTATACCAACTAAAAGAGATTGAGCATGATCTGTTTAGTGCTTTATGCTGTACCTACCCCTTAAGAAATAAAAATTATGTTTCATATAATTAAAACCATCAGCTCAATATTCAACCAATTCCTTTCGACACTTTATGTCATCCGCAAAGCATCATGCCGTGCGGTTGTAGATTCATTAATGATAAATTTAAATGTCTTTTCATAGTGATAAATAATTAAAATATTTTAAAGGTTTCATTAAAACTTGTACTGACACATTTTCCAACTTCTTCTTCTAGAATCAGGGAAGACATTACTGTGTTCTATAACCTACAGGCTAGAACCTATTTAGAACCGTATTCGTGATCCCCTTCCGTCCACTTATGTTAAAAAATTCACATATCTGTGTGGATTTACTTTATAAACAAACTAGCTTAAAAGGCCCGGCTTCGTCCTAGTTGTAATTCGAAACGAACTTATGGAGGGCTTTCGATTTTCAAAATGTATGTCCTTATATAGCTATCTAGAGATTGAAGCGGAGATGAACGACCTATAACACTCAAAATAGGCCTATTCCCTCATAAAATGCTAGATATTGTTTTATGGTGCTCATACAGGACCTACAATTTTGTTACGCATTGTCTCTGCACACAATGCTTGAAATAAGAAAACAACAGAAATTCCCGTAACATAACATTTTACTGTCTATACGGGATATTGTATTTTCCACTTGCATGATGCCTTACAACCATTTTGGGCTAAAATAAAAACAAAAACAATATAACTTTCACACTTTCTTCCTTATATACCTGGACCATAACATTTTACTGCAAACTATAAATGTTCCATCTTATTTTGTCTCTTTTTATGTGCTTGGCTTACAATAAACATCCCTATTTCTTAACTAATACAAATAGCGATGAATAACATATCGGTAGGTAGGATATTTAGCGACTTTTGGCATAGCATACTCGCTACCCATCATTGGCACACACTCAGGCTGAGACAACACAAAATGCTGTCCCCGAAATACCTCTTATACTAAGTTAAAATGTGAAGTGAGAAAATTATATTTTCCATGCTTGGGGTACAGAAAGTTACACCCGTTATTTATTGACGTTTACTTTAATCTCCATAATCTATTTACAGAAATGAATAAAATCAGGTAAACTGATGTAACAAAATGCCAGTATGCTTATGTTTAATCAGATATAATTGCAATTATGATATGCAGAATATCAGTTTTTTAATTGATTTCCAAGTTAAGCTCCAGATTAATTCATTAAACAGGCTTACAGAAGAACAGAGGTCTAGTTTTTTAAAAATCATATTAAAATCGTCCAGCATCAGCTGATCTATACAGATTTGTGATATCTTGACATTCGCATACTTACATAAAAATCAATTTTAAAAAGTCAAATTAGCCGGTTTCGGGATTTGAACCAAGGACCTCAAGAATGTAGTCCAAGACATTACAATCTCGGCCACCTCGCTCAGATTAACAGTCTAGTTTGATAAGCATATGTAAAGGAATAGTGTTATTTGTCATAGCTAACTGTATTGCAATTTCCAAAGCCGTATATGATCATAGTAAGACAATATGTTGTCATGATAACTGATTTGCATTTCATAAATTCTTTCTAATGTATACCATAAAATAGGCACTAACTAGGGCATTACTCCGGTACCGGTCAACCGATTTGGTTCAATATCATTAGGGTTCTTCCCATAGACGTTATAAATGTGTATACTAAGTTTCATGAAAATCCGATAAAGCGTATTTTAGTTATCGCGCGTACAGACACACGGACAGACGGACAGACATTTTCTCATCCCCCACAAAATCTCATAAAGTACCATACTGGCACTTAATAGCCTATCTAATTATTTGTAAAAGCCCACTCCATGGCTCCAAAACCTTACGTGAACACTGCAAACAAATTGTTGTCATAGGAACTGAATTGCTTTTGGTGAATTCATTGTTATATTTTCAGAAATTATATAATTTTTCAAGGGAAGGGATGGTTTGTTTAAATTTTAATGTTATCCGCGTTTCTTTCCTTGTTAAAGTGGGTATGTGTGCAAAACTTCGTGAAATTGATCAAAGCATGTAGATTAGTATAGGGAACAAACATACAAACATACGTACTTTCAATTTTTATACATTATATTTCCCAACGTAATCAAACATTACATCTATCACCATTTTCATCACAATTTACCGGTATATTACCAAAACATGGTTCATTTTTAAGACGTTCGTACATTTGTTTTACAGTAGGCCTACCAAAAGAAGAAGATTCGTTTATATATTAGGCCTACCAATTTTATGTGACTGCCTCGAAATAACCCAAATAATAAATTCATCACTAGTTTATTGAATGTTCTATCGAGTATCCCTGTAATAAATTAGAGGCTACATTAATTCAGACAGAAAGGTATAGAATTCTACTACCTTAATTATTCTCGCTTCCATCAGTTGTTGAGAATCGCCCGTATTACCCATTGCCAGCCCCATGAATTATCTGACTGGGTTTACATGTCAAGCTCGAATGTAAAGAAATTACTGTACCGGCACCTAATACTACTGCATGCACTTGATTTATGAATGGGTTTAGGACTTGACGGGTAAAATTAAATTGGTTGATTGATGAAGCTTTGTAAAGTCCAGTTCTGTGTTACAAAAAAATGTTGCGCACTTTCTAGGTGTGAGGTAGACAGGAATCAAACTCGTAACATTGGAACTTTGTAATACTATAATCTTTGATAAAAAAAAATCCTTTTTTCAGTGTTAATTTGCTACATGGCAAGAAATAGTGTTATCGCATACACTAGAATCCTTGTTAACCATGCGTTTTATATGCTAAGAAAACTGTAGCCTGATGATTTCTATTTATTATCGTTAGGCGAAATATTGTCCTGGCCTGAATTTGAACCTAGAATCTCATAAGCTTAAATATAGGTGCCCTGGTACTGACCTATTGCTTAAATGCAAATGAACATGGGTAGCTCATAAAATATATCTATATGAGATATATTGGAGCAGTGATCATTAGAACATAGTTTACTTGAGTATGACTTCTCTCTCCCTGTGCTCAAGACTGTTAGTGAGCATTTTTGGAAATATCTCTCTCTCTCTCTCTCTCTCTCTCTCTAATTCTATGCCTCCATGTTGGGTCGAAGAGCTTCCAAGTGGAGGTTTCTGTGAATTTAGTTACGCTTATTTTCCTAGAGAGGGCAGAGGAACAGGTGGTAGGACCATCACCCCTTAACCCTCCCTCCGGAAACTAAGGTATTATTGGACGTGAAAGGGCCGATAAATTTTTGTCCAAAGGCTCTAATTTAGGCTTGGAGTTCTTTTACGGGCCGTAAATCTACGACACGGCCCCCCCCCACCTTAAAGTCCCTCCCGGAGGACTCCGTGCCCAGGATTTTTACGTCCTGAAAAACACATCGACTGCGGTCGGGTTTGATCCCGCGATCTTTGGATCTAGAGGCGGGCACGCTACCTCTAGACCACCGCATGTTTGCATTATTATCAAGTCGTTGTTGCATAGAGGTTTATGCAGAATAATGGCGTGCTCATTTACAACTACTTGCAACAAAACGCTCATTCTAAGTATCTTATACATATTTCTCATGTTGATGCGGAAAAAGAATGAGTGACGAGTTGCTAAGGTGAGGCGATATAATTCGGTGATAATTTTATCATACGTATAACAATATATCATATGGAGATAATCTATATAACTTAGGTAGAGAAAATATGCTAGAAATATATATTTTTTTTTCAGAAAGTGTAAGAGTAAGTTATTTTTGTATAAAAAACGTTTTGTGGAATTCTAAAAGTATTTAGTGTTGGCAGATCAAGTATGTGGTTGTTTCATATTCATTTTCTTTTTCCTTTCTTCAATTTGTCGTCATAAGAGTTTCATATTGATATGTTTAATAAAATTGACAGTATTTTTTATTGGTATAAAATTTATGTCACTAACTAACACGACGATGAGATTAGAAGGAATAAAGCACACAGATACTTTTTTCCACAGAAAATAAGATAGTCTAATACTATGGCGAGAATGTAGCTCATATTCGCCAACCCATTACCATAATGTTCTGTCGAGAGAGATTTTCGTCGTGAATTTAAAGCTTGGTAAATTTTGAGAATATTATAGGAGAAAAATTCCTCCGGCACTGGGACTTGAACCCAGGACCTTTGGCTATTCGCGCCAATGCTCTACCAACTGAGCTAAGCCGGAGCTCAATTCACAGCGCCAGATGGAACTTCTCTCCTATGACTGATTGCCCTATTTTCTCCTATAATATTCTCATGTAGTGTCCAACAGAGACAATAATCTGTGGCTCATGAATGCTTGTATATCTATCTTGAATGTTAACTGTACAATAACAGTGGGAGCCCGGTCACAAAAATCACTACTTAGTGTGCCTCACAGTACTGCATATGACATAACTTGTCTGTCTGTGAGGTAGACCATTAGGGCAATCAGTCATAGGAGAGAAGTTCCATCTGGCGCTGTGAATTGAGCTCCGGCTTAGCTCAGTTGGTAGAGCATTGGCGCGAATAGCCAAAGGTCCTGGGTTCAAGTCCCAGTGCCGGAGGAATTTTTCTCCTATAATATTCTCATGTAGTGTCCAACAGAGACAATAATCTGTGGCTCATGAATGCTTGTATATCTATCTTGGTAAATTTTGTTTCAATAAGTTGAGATACTGTATTCAGAACATTCAAGCAACACCGTGTTTAAGTGCCGGTGAACTTAATTTTTTTAAAAGTGTTATACACTATACATGACTGAAACGAATTATCGAACTGAACGAGTGTAGACTAATAATAAGCTATATTACTGTAAGCTTGTGTAGAAAATTGGCCAATAATTGCACAGTGCTTCGATTTGTTGCGCTTTCATAGTTTCGTGATTATACGTTCTGTGCGAATAAAATTTTAAGATATAATTGTAACTACTTATTTCTTTAAGAGGTTCAAGTAGAGTTCAAATCATGATGCTGCTTTCTTAGGTACCCTTAGGTGCTCTAGGATGATTCTTTCACGGAAGATAGTCCAGTCATTTGGTAGTTTTACCTGGAAAGTTTTCCGGGAGTTTTGAAAATTTGTGATCTTATAGATTTCGACGTGCTCTTTTCGAATTTTCACTTTGCTACCTCGTATCTTTGCCGCTCGCGCCGCCATATTGGAAAAATGGCGCCCAAAAACAGTTTTTTCACAATATCTCCTTTCCGACTCATTTTACGATGAAAATAGTTATGTAATAAATTAAACTAGAGAAAATGTCCTATAATTTATGTAATAATGATTTTTTTTGTAAAATGAATAGTTTCAGCGTACGAGCGCCGCGAAGTCTACTCCGATACGCGTTTTGGCCAATGCCACGGAAGATGCGGATACGCCACTACCTGCATCATTTTGCGGTAAAGCATTTAATAAGCGATTTTAACTAAATAAGGTCTCCTGATTTAAAAAATGTCATTATTTTTGTTGTTTCACATCTAGTTTTCGTGTTTGCTGTTATGGCGGACGCAATTTTAAGGTCTGTAGTAGTATGGTTTTCCCACCTACGTCATTGCAGGAGCTTGCAGGAGCCGGAGGGGAGGGTGGCGCCGGAGTGGAGGGGGAAACGGGTCACGTGATAGGAGCCGGAGGGGAAGGTGGGCGTGGTCTATGACGTCACAAGTGGGCGTGGCTATGACGTCAGTGGCGGATTGTATGACGTCACAAGTAGGCGTGGCTATAACCACGTGATTCAAAATGGCGTCGGTTCCGGTTCCTATTGCAAATGGCGGCGGTTCCGGTTCCTATTTCAAATGGCGTACGAAGCGCGAAATTCAAAATTTGAGAATTTATAATGTAATTGGTTACGTTTCCGGCGCGAAATTCAAAATTTGGAAATTTATAATGAAAATGGCTACGTTTCCGGTTCCTATTTCAAATGGCGGATGGTGGGAGATTTAATACTTGATGGCGGTTGATTTGAAAATTGCAAAAGGTGGAAATTGAATATTACAATTGCAAATAGCGGATGGTGGGAAATTTGAAATTTGTATATTGGTATTGTTTTACAACATGGCGGCATCGCTTACGTCACAAGTGGAATGAGAGGGGAAGGTGGAATGTTTTACAATATGGCAGCATCGCATACGTCATCAGAGGAGGAGCAAAGGATTGATGACGTCATTGCAGGAGCCGCAGGATTGATTACGTCATTGCAGGAGCTGATGACGTCATTGCAGGAGCCGCAGGATTGATTACGTCATTGCAGGAGCCGCAGGAGCCGATGACGTCACAGCAGATTTTAATCTTTATGTCTTTTTAGCATGGAAGCATATAGATCACGAAGCGTAAATGCATCGTTATCAGTTTTCTGTAAGATGATTCTTTTTCTAAAATCTAGTGACTCAACCTAGAGTAAAGGCGGTCGGTACCCCGCGTTCCGAATGTTAAAAAATCTAAACCTCCTTATTTATTATCAGAATCCATCGAAAGTGTATAGTTAGCATTATTTTATTCCTTCGTAAATATGGTAGCTTTCGTCTTAAAACTATATTTTATTTGTAAGATTATAATCCTAGCCCAAGGGTTAACTCAGCTTCTGGCTTAGCAGATAGTCGTAAATTTTCCTATCATGATCGGTGCATAATCTTACGTGTTGAATTATCTTCAAATCCCTCAGTATAATGTCGGAATAATATTATATCATACTTCATTATTCAAAGGCGTTTTGTAAAGTCAATGTATAGAACTGTGTTAGCACACTGTTTCAATGTACGTGACAGAATTGATGCATGTGTATCTCGTTATCTGCAACAGTCATATGAGGCTTGTAGTAACCTTGACGTACATCTCACATCTTCATTCATTGCAACTTATCTATCGTATGCTGACCTATTCAAAACGTCTTAAAACAATCTCTTTAAACAGCAGTACCTTTAAAAATGAAATCCTAATCATAGCACATGTCTTATGTAGTATTAGTCAACAGTATTTTTATTGCGGTATATTAAAAACTTATATTGTAATATTTCATCGCAGAGTGGTAGTGAACTTATATTGTAATATTCCATCGCTGAGTGGTTCTGAGTTCGATTCAAAGTCAGTAAAGGCATATTCAGCTTTTTTCACATTGCAGGAAAATGAATATACTGTTTCAGAAAAGCGCTGATAAGAAATAAATATCAAATAACGCTTTAACATATATTTCTCCCAGTGTTTCATCTCTGATGGAACCTTATATTATTTTTAATGTAGTTTCATGCAGAGTATGTCAGCATTTATTGCATGAAAATTAATATTTTATTTCTGCACCAGAATTAAATATCGGATATCTGTTGATGTCATCGTAAATGAATATTTTTCGCATACGTCATCGATTTAATGTGGGAATTCGCGAAATGAATTGTTCACAAGCAGGAAACGCGAAATATCTAATTACTGATGATTTAAGCTTTATCATATATTTACCAAGTCTTGAGGCTAGTCAGCATTTTTTTAAAACTCCAATCATGTCATTGGTGTAAAATATATTTCTCCTGTTGCGAGGCTATTTCATAACGTCATCACTACAGACCTACTTCTCGTATAATGTTTGGCCGCTAGCTTTTAAATACGAGGTTGAAAGTTGCAATACTTTCATTTGAAGCGCCACGGAGTTTTAGAGTTTAGATGATTAAATATGCATTACCTATTTTTATGTACGATGCTTTCATTCACCGTTCTACAAACGGACTTGATCAAATTGTTTACTTTATACATCACGTAACAGTCCTATTACAAATAGTAGAAACTCAAAATAGCTAGAGGTTCGAGTTTTCAAAACTTACAATTTTTTCCATATTTAGACTTTCAATTAAATTTATGTTTTTATTTTACAAGATCACCAGTAATTTTTACTATGATCCACAACGGTGGCGCGGCTCCAAACACCCTCAATGTCTACCACTGATGTTTTATAAAGTCGTTATTATATTCAAATTATATTTTAATTTCAAGGTGGTCTGTGTTAGAGCTTTTTCCATGAATATGTCATCCTCAGATCCAACTAAGTTTTAACTTTTGCTTCCATCCGTATATATTTTCATTGAATAATCCACATATTCTTCCACTTTGCTAATTACTCTTAAGTCCACTGGATGAAGTCAGTTGTGAGAATCTCACAAAGCTTTCTCTACCCTCAAAATTGTAACAACTTTAATGTCCTCCAACATACAGATTTTACATCATAGAGCAAAAATATTTTTCCAGGTTATAATATTGAGATTATTTTAGCTTTTTTCCATAGATTTAGGGAATTTTCTATTTGTTAATCATCCACTGTCAATCATCGTTATCTTGCTCACTATATCGGCTTCTCCACGAGCTTTTAAATGTTCATTATGTTCTAAAACATTCATAATTTCTGAATGTATACAAATATAATCTCCGGTGTTTATTGGTATCTTTGTTTCTTCTCTTAACCTTCTCCAAAATTAACTATCTTCTTATTATTATCTGGCTCATAGCATCTTCTTTACTAATTGTATTCGTTTCTAAAATATGGTTGTTAACACTATGCTTTTCCTTATTTTTGTCAGATCTAAGTTTGTATATCTCATTCCATGAGTGATGTTCTTTACGCATTTCTTTTATAATGTGGTACCATCTCCTTAGTATGCAAAATGTCATAGATTTTTACCTAATTTACACCATCATGTTTTGAATTAGTTTCTTAACTTTACACCATTTTTTTAACTTAACCTACACAATATTCCATCAATTTTTTCTTTTTATCATACAACCTACCTAATTATCCTAACATAATGGGATTATCACCAAGTTAACATACATTTTTTCTATAATACATCACAAGTTTAGCGGTTAAAGATAATATGCTTATTGTTTTTACATGTTCTATAACGTGGTACTACACCAGTTCTAACATTGCCTATGAACTCGACATGTCTTAGACCCATATTTTAAATGTACTTGATACAAATATAATTTTTTACGAGATCTTCATCATAATTTACAGAGCACCTAATAGTTATTTGTAATATTGTTTTAAATTTAAAGTCATTGTATCCGATAGTCTTCACAATATTTCATTTTAATTTTTCGGTTATGTTCGTTCTATATAGGTATTTCATTTATACAATCAAGCTATATAACCTTAAAGGGTCACATCCTACTTCGTATCAACCGCTCATTCTACAATATTTCATGTCGGTACTAGGTGATAATATTAAGGTCTAAGTTGTAACCACAACGGTTTTTCAAATACGAGCTACCATTTCTTTATACAGCTGAATCTTCAGAAGTCCTTACAAAGGTCAGTACATACCGTTTTAAGGTTTTTATTCAGATAAATCCGTTCACGATTGGTATATACCCACTACAAATCCACAGCGTAGATATTAGCTCTAACGACAACATACAGTCTTTTCTCATCCATCCATATGTATTTGTTCTTCCCATTTCCTTTTTGCCACTTGAAATAATTTCGGTGTACACTTATTTATAGTATTTATCTTTATAAATATCAAATATCAGTACTCATTAAGAATTAAATTACGTTTACATCCAAGTGAGGTACTCTTCACATTCTGCTTTTCCTATATTATATCACATGCTTTATTTATTTATTTATTTATTCAAAATCTTAACATCAGTAGAGTAAGAAGTAAAATATGTATTATAAAGAAATCTTTTTCGCTACAACTTCAACAGAATTTTTTCATCTCATAATGTATACAAAAGTTCAGTCACATCCTTAAATTATATTCCAAATTCATCTCCCTCATTACATAACCTTCCTTCAAGATGATTATTTATTTATCAAGTCATCAAATATCAAAAAAGTTAAAAAATCTATTTAATTAATTATAATCATTGAATTTTAGCTAATTTGTGACATCATATGTGAAATATTTTTCTTAGCTTCTGGTAATATGCACATTATATTTTATGTATCAAATGATTATGCAAATATCAGAGTCAAGAAAATAACATACATCTTCTAACATATAGAGAGTAAGTTTCACAACGCAAAACGTACACGTGAGAAGGTGTTGATTAGTCAGCAAAGTATATCAGGATCCAAGTCTCTATACCATACACCTTCATTAAGGAAAAAAGATATCGCGTATAATTTTCATAATAAGCATTTATATTTTGCATGCTTTTTCCCTAACGTCCTGATTATAATATTCAATTAGATATAAGTTACCATAGCTATGTTATCAATACAATGTTGAGGTTCAGGTTTTACATCTGCTTCATGTATGAAACTTGGAAATAAGACTTAGATATCGCATAAATTTCATAACCTGTTCATGTTTCGCGGCACCTAATAGTTATTGGTAATATTGTTTTAAATTTAAAGTCATTGCCTAAGTTCTCATCATTACTTAAAATACATTTGAACTCAACCAGTCTTAGACCTATATTTTATAAACACTTGACACAAGTAATATTTTTACGAGATCTTTATCATAATTTACAGATCACCTAAACATCTCCATTTTGCTTCAATGTGATGTTCTTTACGCATTTCTTTTATAATGTGGTACCATCTCCTTAGTATGCAAAATGTCATAGATTTTTACCTAGTTTGCACCATCATGTTTGAATTAGTTTCTCAGCTTTCCACTGATGTTTAACTGAACCTATACAATAGTCCATCAATTTTTTCTTTTTATCATACAACCTACCTAATTATCCTAACAAAATGGGATTATTACCAAGTTAACATACATTTTTTATATAATACATCACAAGTTTAGCTTTTAAAGATAATATGCTTAAGTTCTCATCATTACTTAAAATGCCTTTGAACTCGACATGTCTTAGACCCATATTTTAAATGCACTTGAAACAAATATAATTTTTTGCGAGATCTTTATCATAATTTACAGAGCACCTAATAGTTATTTGTAATATTGTTTCAAATTTAAAGTCATTGTATCCGCTAGTCTTCACAATATTTCATTTTAATTTTTCGGATATGCTTGTTCTATATAGGTATTCCATTTCTACAGTCAAACTATCCCTAAGAAGTACTCTTTTATTACTTCAGGTTTGGTATAGAACATTATGAAAGATATTCTTCCATAACTTTTCTTAGAGTTCTTTGTATGTTTTTCCTTAACGCTATGGTAATAATATTCTAGTAGATAAGGGTTCAGTTTTTGCATTTCATTCATGTATGTGAAATAGAAATAAAAATTATAAATGAGTTTCTACAGGTTCTTGCACATAATATACAACACATTTCAAATATTATATCAAGATATTCATCGGAGTCCATCAATCTCTTACCTTTATCCCACAATCTATACATCTTTTATATATTGTACAGCATAGTGGATATCATTTTGAAATTACTTTTTACATATAAAATTATCAACTATTTTATGTTCACGCTATATGTTTAAGTACGTGCTCTACGTTTTTACATAAATTCATTATAAGTACCAAATTTTCCACATAAATTAGCGAAAATAACGAAGTTTGCTCGTAAAATAACTATAAATATCGACTTTTATACATAGAAAGGTGAAAAATTACACATTCACATACACACATAACACAATCACTTCATTTCTAGGAGAGTAGACCTTCATTTCACATACACATATATAGACCAAGACCAAGACCGAGAAACAAGACCAAGACCGAGAAACAAGACCAAGACCGAGAACCAAGACCAAGACCAAGACCAAGACCAAGACCGAGACCAAGACCAAGACCAAGACCAAGACCAAGACCAAGACCAAGACCAAGACCAAGACCAAGACCAAGACCAAGACCAAGACCAAGACCGAGAACTAAACGAGAACGAAACGAGACGAGAACGAAGCGAGACGAGAACGAAACGAGAACTAGACGAGAACTAAATATACAGAGAAATAGACCTAAAACGAGAACTAAACGAGAACTAAACGATACGAGAACGAGATGAGACGAGAACTAAACGAGAACTAAACGAGAACGAAACGAGACTTAATAAATAGTTGCTGCATGTTAAAAAATTGGCCAACTCTCATCCATGATAAGAAGAAACGTAGAATGATACTAAATGCAAGTCACCAATTATGTATATTGTTGTTCACAGCATCGCATTGAATGTCCTATTGTTGTATGGGTGGTATCTAGTCAGAACTAGTCTTAACTGACTTTTTCTAGTTAGATCTAGTCTTAACTGACTTTTTTCTAGTTAGAACTAGTCTTAACTGACTTTTGTTTTCTAACCTTAACAGCTTGACGGTTGAACAGCAACTAATTGTATTTGACATACATCAATTATTTATCGGTAAAACTCGTGACGTCTAACAAGAAAGATCATTTTGATCATATCTCGCATAATACTTGTTGAATAATGAACCCGTTGGTCTTTCCGGAATTACTAGGCCCACACACACACACACACACACACAACAAATACGCATCATCCACGAAGCAATCTCATAAAAGAAGTCTTAACACCGATAAGATTAAAAAGGATTATATCCAAAACACTAAGTTATGTTAGGTTAGGCTAGGTTAGGTTAGCAGGATGATATTTTAAAATCATTTCTACATTAATGAAAATTCTAAGTTAGGTTAGGTAGATTATGTTGGGTTAGGTTAGGTTATGGAAGGTTAGGTTATGTTAGGTTAGGTTAGGTTATGATAGGTTACGTTAGGTTAGCAGGATATTTTAAAATCATTTCTACATTGATAGAAAGGCTAAGTTCCTTGGCACATTTTATCAATGTTTCTAGAAATAATTTTAAAATATCGTCCTGCTAACCTAACGTAACCTATCATAACCTAACCTAACCTAACATAACCTAACCTTCCATAACCTAACCTAACCCAACATAATCTACCTAACCTAACTTAGAATTTTCATTAATGTAGAAATGATTTTAAAATATCATCCTGCTAACCTAACCTAGCCTAACCTAACATAACTTAGTGTTTTGGATATAATCCTTTTTAATCTTATCGGTGTTAAGACTTCTTTTATGAGATTGCTTCGTGGATGATGCGTATTTGTTGTGTGTGTGTGTGTGTGTGTGTGGGCCTAGTAATTCCGGAAAGACCAACGGGTTCATTATTCAACAAGTATTATGCGAGATATGATCAAAATGATCTTTCTTGTTAGACGTCACGAGTTTTACCGATAAATAATTGATGTATGTCAAATACAATTAGTTGCTGTTCAACCGTCAAGCTGTTAAGGTTAGAAAACAAAAGTCAGTTAAGACTAGTTCTAACTAGAAAAAAGTCAGTTAAGACTAGATCTAACTAGAAAAAGTCAGTTAAGACTAGTTCTGACTAGATACCACCCATACAACAATAGGACATTCAATGCGATGCTGTGAACAACAATATACATAATTGGTGACTTGCATTTAGTATCATTCTACGTTTCTTCTTATCATGGATGAGAGTTGGCCAATTTTTTAACATGCAGCAACTATTTATTAAGTCTCGTTTCGTTCTCGTTTAGTTCTCGTTTAGTTCTCGTCTCATCTCGTTCTCGTATCGTTTAGTTCTCGTTTAGTTCTCGTTTTAGGTCTATTTCTCTGTATATTTAGTTCTCGTCTAGTTCTCGTTTCGTTCTCGTCTCGCTTCGTTCTCGTCTCGTTTCGTTCTCGTTTAGTTCTCGGTCTTGGTCTTGGTCTTGGTCTTGGTCTTGGTCTTGGTCTTGGTCTTGGTCTTGGTCTTGGTCTTGGTCTTGGTCTTGGTCTTGGTCTCGGTCTTGGTCTTGGTCTTGGTCTTGGTCTTGGTCTTGGTCTTGGTCTTGGTCTTGGTCTTGTTTCTCGGTCTTGGTCTTGGTCTTGGTCTTGGTCTTGGTCTTGTTTCTCGGTCTTGGTCTTGGTCTTGGTCTTGGTCTTGGTCTTGGTCTTGTTTCTCGGTCTTGGTCTTGGTCTTGGTCTTGGTCTTGGTCTTGTTTCTCGGTCTTGGTCTTGGTCTTGGTTTTGGTCTTGGTCTTGGTCTTGTTTCTCGGTCTTGGTCTTGGTCTTGGTCTTGGTCTTGGTCTTGGTCTTGGTCTTGTTTCTCGGTCTTGGTCTTGTTTCTCGGTCTTGGTCTTGTTTCTCGGTCTTGGTCTTGGTCTATATATGTGTATGTGAAATGAAGGTCTACTCTCCTAGAAATGAAGTGATTGTGTTATGTGTGTATGTGAATGTGTAATTTTTCACCTTTCTATGTATAAAAGTCGATATTTATAGTTATTTTACGAGCAAACTTCGTTATTTTCGCTAATTTATGTGGAAAATTTGGTACTTATAATGAATTTATGTAAAAACGTAGAGCACGTACTTAAACATATAGCGTGAACATAAAATAGTTGATAATTTTATATGTAAAAAGTAATTTCAAAATGATATCCACTATGCTGTACAATATATAAAAGATGTATAGATTGTGGGATAAAGGTAAGAGATTGATGGACTCCGATGAATATCTTGATATAATATTTGAAATGTGTTGTATATTATGTGCAAGAACCTGTAGAAACTCATTTATAATTTTTATTTCTATTTCACATACATGAATGAAATGCAAAAACTGAACCCTTATCTACTAGAATATTATTACCATAGCGTTAAGGAAAAACATACAAAGAACTCTAAGAAAAGTTATGGAAGAATATCTTTCATAATGTTCTATACCAAACCTGAAGTAATAAAAGAGTACTTCTTAGGGATAGTTTGACTGTAGAAATGGAATACCTATATAGAACAAGCATATCCGAAAAATTAAAATGAAATATTGTGAAGACTAGCGGATACAATGACTTTAAATTTGAAACAATATTACAAATAACTATTAGGTGCTCTGTAAATTATGATAAAGATCTCGCAAAAAATTATATTTGTTTCAAGTGCATTTAAAATATGGGTCTAAGACATGTCGAGTTCAAAGGCATTTTAAGTAATGATGAGAACTTAAGCATATTATCTTTAAAAGCTAAACTTGTGATGTATTATATAAAAAATGTATGTTAACTTGGTAATAATCCCATTTTGTTAGGATAATTAGGTAGGTTGTATGATAAAAAGAAAAAATTGATGGACTATTGTATAGGTTCAGTTAAACATCAGTGGAAAGCTGAGAAACTAATTCAAACATGATGGTGCAAACTAGGTAAAAATCTATGACATTTTGCATACTAAGGAGATGGTACCACATTATAAAAGAAATGCGTAAAGAACATCACATTGAAGCAAAATGGAGATGTTTAGGTGATCTGTAAATTATGATAAAGATCTCGTAAAAATATTACTTGTGTCAAGTGTTTATAAAATATAGGTCTAAGACTGGTTGAGTTCAAATGTATTTTAAGTAATGATGAGAACTTAGGCAATGACTTTAAATTTAAAACAATATTACCAATAACTATTAGGTGCCGCGAAACATGAACAGGTTATGAAATTTATGCGATATCTAAGTCTTATTTCCAAGTTTCATACATGAAGCAGATGTAAAACCTGAACCTCAACATTGTATTGATAACATAGCTATGGTAACTTATATCTAATTGAATATTATAATCAGGACGTTAGGGAAAAAGCATGCAAAATATAAATGCTTATTATGAAAATTATACGCGATATCTTTTTTCCTTAATGAAGGTGTATGGTATAGAGACTTGGATCCTGATATACTTTGCTGACTAATCAACACCTTCTCACGTGTACGTTTTGCGTTGTGAAACTTACTCTCTATATGTTAGAAGATGTATGTTATTTTCTTGACTCTGATATTTGCATAATCATTTGATACATAAAATATAATGTGCATATTACCAGAAGCTAAGAAAAATATTTCACATATGATGTCACAAATTAGCTAAAATTCAATGATTATAATTAATTAAATAGATTTTTTAACTTTTTTGATATTTGATGACTTGATAAATAAATAATCATCTTGAAGGAAGGTTATGTAATGAGGGAGATGAATTTGGAATATAATTTAAGGATGTGACTGAACTTTTGTATACATTATGAGATGAAAAAATTCTGTTGAAGTTGTAGCGAAAAAGATTTCTTTATAATACATATTTTACTTCTTACTCTACTGATGTTAAGATTTTAAATAAATAAATAAATAAATAAAGCATGTGATATAATATAGGAAAAGCAGAATGTGAAGAGTACCTCACTTGGATGTAAACGTAATTTAATTCTTAATGAGTACTGATATTTGATATTTATAAAGATAAATACTATAAATAAGTGTACACCGAAATTATTTCAAGTGGCAAAAAGGAAATGGGAAGAACAAATACATATGGATGGATGAGAAAAGACTGTATGTTGTCGTTAGAGCTAATATCTACGCTGTGGATTTGTAGTGGGTATATACCAATCGTGAACGGATTTATCTGAATAAAAACCTTAAAACGGTATGTACTGACCTTTGTAAGGACTTCTGAAGATTCAGCTGTATAAAGAAATGGTAGCTCGTATTTGAAAAACCGTTGTGGTTACAACTTAGACCTTAATATTATCACCTAGTACCGACATGAAATATTGTAGAATGAGCGGTTGATACGAAGTAGGATGTGACCCTTTAAGGTTATATAGCTTGATTGTATAAATGAAATACCTATATAGAACGAACATAACCGAAAAATTAAAATGAAATATTGTGAAGACTATCGGATACAATGACTTTAAATTTAAAACAATATTACAAATAACTATTAGGTGCTCTGTAAATTATGATGAAGATCTCGTAAAAAATTATATTTGTATCAAGTACATTTAAAATATGGGTCTAAGACATGTCGAGTTCATAGGCAATGTTAGAACTGGTGTAGTACCACGTTATAGAACATGTAAAAACAATAAGCATATTATCTTTAACCGCTAAACTTGTGATGTATTATAGAAAAAATGTATGTTAACTTGGTGATAATCCCATTATGTTAGGATAATTAGGTAGGTTGTATGATAAAAAGAAAAAATTGATGGAATATTGTGTAGGTTAAGTTAAAAAAATGGTGTAAAGTTAAGAAACTAATTCAAAACATGATGGTGTAAATTAGGTAAAAATCTATGACATTTTGCATACTAAGGAGATGGTACCACATTATAAAAGAAATGCGTAAAGAACATCACTCATGGAATGAGATATACAAACTTAGATCTGACAAAAATAAGGAAAAGCATAGTGTTAACAACCATATTTTAGAAACGAATACAATTAGTAAAGAAGATGCTATGAGCCAGATAATAATAAGAAGATAGTTAATTTTGGAGAAGGTTAAGAGAAGAAACAAAGATACCAATAAACACCGGAGATTATATTTGTATACATTCAGAAATTATGAATGTTTTAGAACATAATGAACATTTAAAAGCTCGTGGAGAAGCCGATATAGTGAGCAAGATAACGATGATTGACAGTGGATGATTAACAAATAGAAAATTCCCTAAATCTATGGAAAAAAGCTAAAATAATCTCAATATTATAACCTGGAAAAATATTTTTGCTCTATGATGTAAAATCTGTATGTTGGAGGACATTAAAGTTGTTACAATTTTGAGGGTAGAGAAAGCTTTGTGAGATTCTCACAACTGACTTCATCCAGTGGACTTAAGAGTAATTAGCAAAGTGGAAGAATATGTGGATTATTCAATGAAAATATATACGGATGGAAGCAAAAGTTAAAACTTAGTTGGATCTGAGGATGACATATTCATGGAAAAAGCTCTAACACAGACCACCTTGAAATTAAAATATAATTTGAATATAATAACGACTTTATAAAACATCAGTGGTAGACATTGAGGGTGTTTGGAGCCGCGCCACCGTTGTGGATCATAGTAAAAATTACTGGTGATCTTGTAAAATAAAAACATAAATTTAATTGAAAGTCTAAATATGGAAAAAATTGTAAGTTTTGAAAACTCGAACCTCTAGCTATTTTGAGTTTCTACTATTTGTAATAGGACTGTTACGTGATGTATAAAGTAAACAATTTGATCAAGTCCGTTTGTAGAACGGTGAATGAAAGCATCGTACATAAAAATAGGTAATGCATATTTAATCATCTAAACTCTAAAACTCCGTGGCGCTTCAAATGAAAGTATTGCAACTTTCAACCTCGTATTTAAAAGCTAGCGGCCAAACATTATACGAGAAGTAGGTCTGTAGTGATGACGTTATGAAATAGCCTCGCAACAGGAGAAATATATTTTACACCAATGACATGATTGGAGTTTTAAAAAAATGCTGACTAGCCTCAAGACTTGGTAAATATATGATAAAGCTTAAATCATCAGTAATTAGATATTTCGCGTTTCCTGCTTGTGAACAATTCATTTCGCGAATTCCCACATTAAATCGATGACGTATGCGAAAAATATTCATTTACGATGACATCAACAGATATCCGATATTTAATTCTGGTGCAGAAATAAAATATTAATTTTCATGCAATAAATGCTGACATACTCTGCATGAAACTACATTAAAAATAATATAAGGTTCCATCAGAGATGAAACACTGGGAGAAATATATGTTAAAGCGTTATTTGATATTTATTTCTTATCAGCGCTTTTCTGAAACAGTATATTCATTTTCCTGCAATGTGAAAAAAGCTGAATATGCCTTTACTGACTTTGAATCGAACTCAGAACCACTCAGCGATGGAATATTACAATATAAGTTCACTACCACTCTGCGATGAAATATTACAATATAAGTTTTTAATATACCGCAATAAAAATACTGTTGACTAATACTACATAAGACATGTGCTATGATTAGGATTTCATTTTTAAAGGTACTGCTGTTTAAAGAGATTGTTTTAAGACGTTTTGAATAGGTCAGCATACGATAGATAAGTTGCAATGAATGAAGATGTGAGATGTACGTCAAGGTTACTACAAGCCTCATATGACTGTTGCAGATAACGAGATACACATGCATCAATTCTGTCACGTACATTGAAACAGTGTGCTAACACAGTTCTATACATTGACTTTACAAAACGCCTTTGAATAATGAAGTATGATATAATATTATTCCGACATTATACTGAGGGATTTGAAGATAATTCAACACGTAAGATTATGCACCGATCATGATAGGAAAATTTACGACTATCTGCTAAGCCAGAAGCTGAGTTAACCCTTGGGCTAGGATTATAATCTTACAAATAAAATATAGTTTTAAGACGAAAGCTACCATATTTACGAAGGAATAAAATAATGCTAACTATACACTTTCGATGGATTCTGATAATAAATAAGGAGGTTTAGATTTTTTAACATTCGGAACGCGGGGTACCGACCGCCTTTACTCTAGGTTGAGTCACTAGATTTTAGAAAAAGAATCATCTTACAGAAAACTGATAACGATGCATTTACGCTTCGTGATCTATATGCTTCCATGCTAAAAAGACATAAAGATTAAAATCTGCTGTGACGTCATCGGCTCCTGCGGCTCCTGCAATGACGTAATCAATCCTGCGGCTCCTGCAATGACGTCATCAGCTCCTGCAATGACGTAATCAATCCTGCGGCTCCTGCAATGACGTCATCAATCCTTTGCTCCTCCTCTGATGACGTATGCGATGCTGCCATATTGTAAAACATTCCACCTTCCCCTCTCATTCCACTTGTGACGTAAGCGATGCCGCCATGTTGTAAAACAATACCAATATACAAATTTCAAATTTCCCACCATCCGCTATTTGCAATTGTAATATTCAATTTCCACCTTTTGCAATTTTCAAATCAACCGCCATCAAGTATTAAATCTCCCACCATCCGCCATTTGAAATAGGAACCGGAAACGTAGCCATTTTCATTATAAATTTCCAAATTTTGAATTTCGCGCCGGAAACGTAACCAATTACATTATAAATTCTCAAATTTTGAATTTCGCGCTTCGTACGCCATTTGAAATAGGAACCGGAACCGCCGCCATTTGCAATAGGAACCGGAACCGACGCCATTTTGAATCACGTGGTTATAGCCACGCCTACTTGTGACGTCATACAATCCGCCACTGACGTCATAGCCACGCCCACTTGTGACGTCATAGACCACGCCCACCTTCCCCTCCGGCTCCTATCACGTGACCCGTTTCCCCCTCCACTCCGGCGCCACCCTCCCCTCCGGCTCCTGCAAGCTCCTGCAATGACGTAGGTGGGAAAACCATACTACTGTCTGTGTAGACTTTTTTGGAGGTTTATAGTAGCTAAACGGTAAGTCGTATAAAAAAAACCTGTTGCAGGAGCAGTAACGGATTTTTAGAGATCTACAAGTTTGGTCTTATGACTTTTTGACGTATCTCCATCGGTTATCCCTTAGATTGAGTTAGATTTTTTTATTTTAAATAAATTCTGTATATTTTTCTCACATTATGTAATATTGGCACACATGGTATGAAAGATAGAATCATACAATTTGGTAGGAATTTGGGCACATACAACAGTCATAAGCGTGCTAAATTTGGTGTTTCTAGCTGCCCCATAAGTATAGAAAAACTTGCTGGATAGCCGTGACATCATTCACATCTACGATAGTCTAATCTTCCACGTATTAACATTGATCTTTACTGACTTCCAGATGAGCTAGAAACTTGAAATTTGGCAAACTTATAGATTTTAGATTTATTAAAATACATGTTCAAAATCGTTCAGCTCGATCAATGTAATAAGATAATTAAGATACCATTTGCTCAACTAAAATATATTTTATAGATTTTAGCTTATAACCAATGTAAAAATTCCCAAAAGTTCAAATCTTTAATATTTCCCCCTCCAAACAAACTTCGTTTTTTTTGTCACTGATCATTTGTACGGCATCAAGTATTTTTTATCCTGTAAGCTAGTCTAAGCAATAACTTATATCTCTCGTTGTGAAGTACCTATTGCAAGAAAACATGACGTGTTACGTAGAAACGGTCAACGGATTCATGTTCAGTGACCCAAAATTGGTTAAGATCACCTATTACACCACTTGCCGCAAAGAAAAAAGTTTCCTAATTCAGCATTAAAGCTGCATACAGTTATTTTATTATACAAAATGTCAAAATAATATTTTTCACAAATGTTAATTAACCAGATGTGATAGCGAAAAACGAAATGCATTTTCGAATTTAGCACAGCGAATTTAATCAAACACACCTATTTTCGTTTTTACCGCAGAAATTTTCGTCTTTTTTCTAGGCTGATATAATCAATACGGCAATCAGCATTTCATCTACATTTGATTCCGTAATAGTTGTCAGCGAAGATGTAGATCTTCTTATTCTTTTGACGGCTCTATCTACGCGTTCAAACATAGCCTATATAATCTGAAACCAGGAATAGGAAAAATTTCGCAACGAATATATTCAGCTCCATACCACTGCTAAACCTGGTGATAGGTTTGGAACTGCTTCCGTCGGTGGCAGCGATGCAATATTAAATTTATTTTCATATGCTGATTTTGTGAAGCATGTATATCTATAGTTGTTTAACGACACACTTTTCATTGCACTGTAACCATACAATGCAAGGAGGAAGCTTCAGCAATGATCTTTGGATCTGCATTTTGGTTTTTGAATACCTGGACAAGCTCGTTTAATTCTTTTTTTTTTTTTTAATACATTAGCACATTTTATTTTTCTTTGTTTAAAGAGTGCTGATGTTGTATCACAGCCACTGAAGGCGTGCAGAAATAATATTATGTTATCTGCGGCTGTTTTATTTTTGTTGTATTTATTCGTTGCGAAATTTTCCCTTTTCCTGGTTTGAGAATATATATAGGCCTATATTTAATATGTGTGTGTGTGTGTCTCTGAACGCGTAGATAGATCCGTCAAAAGAATAAGATCTACATCTTTGCCGACAACTATTACGGAATCAAATGTAGATGAAGTGTTGATTGAAGTATTGATTGTTATTAGCGTATCCGCATCTTCCGTGGCTTAGGCCAAAACGCGTGTCGGAGTAGACTTGACGGCGCTCGTACGCTGAAACTATCCATTTCACAAAAAAATCGTTACGACATAAATTATAGGAAATTTTCTCTAGTTTAATTTATTACATAACTATTTTCATCGTAAAATGAGTCGTAAAGGAGATATTGTGAAAAAACTGTTTTTGCGCGCCATTTTTCCAATATGGCGGCGCGAGCGGCAAAGATACGAGGTAGCAAAGTGAAAATTCGAAAAGAGCACGTCGAAATCTATAATATCACCAATTTTCAAAACTCCCGGAAAACTTTCCAGGTAACCCCCTTTTTGAGCACCAAATGACTGGACTAAGAATGATATAAGAAAGTAGGTATATATCATATTCAATAATGCATTCGCTTCATATTATGTAGAAACTAACATATAAAGGGAGATCTTAAATTCTAGTAAAGGCATTTCAGAATTATTTTCTCTCTCATGTTTCATCATAGGGACTAATGTTTATTAATAAATTTACAGACATTTAGAGGTTCCCTCGCTATAAACACTATTTGCATCACATTTGTATAGCGGCGTTAACAGCTATACATAATAGCAATATTTAAACTTACGATAAAAAGTAGTTAATATTATCGTAGTAACAATTTGTTGGCCTATATTGTACCTTTGTCCATAGCCTATAGGCTATTAGTAAATAAAATCTTTACTTTTTATTCCGTTTGGCAGCCTATATCTTCAGGAAGAGAATAAAATAAATGAAGATGGCTGTATCTGAGGTCATTGTACTACTCCTATAATATATATTGTATGGATGAAGTGATGAGTAGGTTATCCTAAGAAGTCTTGTGGTCATGTCTTGACTGCCCAAGAACACCCTCGACATCCCCCCCGGGCCACATTCAAATACATAGTATGCGGACATTGGACAATGAACCTAAGGAAAAACATGAACCATCCCAATTTCGTCAACCACTAATGCTTCTCCTGTATCAATTAAATTTGAACTCAGCCCCTTGGTCACCGCCAGCACGAAGTAGTGAGGATGACATTGCGATCAGTTTAATCATTCTTGCTTTAAGAGGGTAGGTACTGCTTATCACTTTCAGAAATCTGGTTTTTAAAAAGAATTATTTTTAAAATATGCAGCAATTTTTTAAGTTCAGTTTGGTGCAAAAATTATTTAAATTTCTGCATTATTTTTTAAATTATGAATTTAAATGCAAGATCCTGCACGCTTTCATTCACAAGTGAAATAATAGTACAATAATTAACACTTTTCCCACAAACTACATTTTCTGAACCGTTTCCTGATAAATAAAAATCAAACTACTGAACAGAATTTAATGATTTTTTTTAGAATGGCTCCTCATATATAATCTTCACCGAAACCATATCTCTTTTATACATACAGAGATGCCAACTGCTACGGAATTTCCGTAGTTTCTACGATTTTCTTGAATTTTCTACGGCATTACGGAAATTGTACTGAATATTACGGATTTTACGAATCCCAATATCTAGGCGTATTTTTGAAATGTTTCGTTTCTCACGCGAACATAAAAAAAAGTTAATGTGTCAGCAGAGATGCCAACTGTTATCATGAGAAATAGTTTGTAAAATAAACTCCGTTGTGTTGGCGACATTGGACACTACAATTTTTGACGTGAGTGTGTGTTACCCAAAGATGTTATATCTTACAGTTATAACATAATTGTAGCTATAACATCTTTGGTGTTAACATATTTCCTCTTTTTTATTATCACTGTAATGCCGCTGACGACTGCCGACGCCGTTGCTTGCTAGAAGTTTTATTGAGTGTTGCAGTGCAAGTAGAATATTGAGGAAATATGTCGTGTAAACGTAAAACCAGTGACGAGTCTGATGGACAAAAACGAACTGCGGAAAATCAGCAGTATCGAAAGCAGTATATGGAAGAGTTTCCTTGCCTCGGACCTTCAAAAATATCACCGAATCACTTATTTTGTGAAACCTGTAATTGTGATTTTTCGGTTAAACATGGAAGACTCACACTACTGATAACCACCTTTCAAGGTTGGCATCTCTGTACATATTTTGCCTAAAAATATATAATTTAGGTGCGTTAAATATTTTGAAAATTTGTTGCATAAATGTAAACGCAAAGTAAAAATATTCTTTATTTTGCCACATTCTTGATGGAGGTCATTTTTGTTTATCCATCTTTAACCTTTAAAATTATGGAAAAGAACATTAAATATTAAAAATAATTGTATGATTATGAGGGAAAATCGAAATAGGCTGTACTGACACAATATAGCTGCAATTATAAATATTTAATTTGTACACTTAATTGCAACTCAAAAATTTGAATATAGTCTTTATATATTTTCAAGAACCTGGTTTTCAGTATGTTAATTTGGAACTACAGATGAGCAGTTTTCACTAAGGAAAAAAGGGCGAATGTGGTAAATTTTTCGGTGGTTTAAACTGTTCCTACCCCGTTAATGAATTGGAAGAGCAATCGGAAATGTTTTCGTTCTGGTTTTCCGTTTTTCCACCCTTTATGTATTGAAGGAATTAAGAAGGTTTGAGGAGGTTTAGCTGCTATAACTATGTTTTACCCAAGGGGACCGTCCTTAATCAAATTCTGTATAATTAAAGTATCTGTTCGTTCTTTATTACCGCCCGCAGTCAGGAATCTAATTATTATTCCTACCCATGAGAATATTTTAAAAATTCACTTTTACCTTCACTCTAATCAACTTATAACTGCCATCATCTCTATACCACATTTTAGTATACATTACCATATTTTCATAACTATAACATTACACTAGTCTTGGTTATCATCCCAATAACAATCTCATCAGCCTAAACGGAGGCTTTTTATGCACTCTAGGATAGGGAATGGTGATGAATTATTCTGATTCCCATAAGCCACATATGACTCCATGGATGTCCTTCTGCATATCCCAGACACCAAGCTAGCTTTGAAGCTTATTCAGGGGGCACACTGGCCTTAGCGCCTAAAAATTAGTTAATTTTTTTTCTCGTCAGCTAAGTCTCAGACAGTTTGCTTATTATAATTTTAATATTAATGTAATATCTACAATTATTGACTGTTTTCAGATTTACTGAAAGAGTAACCGTTATTGGTAATTAATCGTTATAACAAAGAACTGACTGCCTTTGTGCATTGGTGTGTAGTTTATCTGGCAATCTAAACGGATACCAATATATCTTGATGATTATTATTTCTACTTACTTCTTATTGGGTCTATCGAGTGCCATATAAGTATACAGATATTTTAAATTTAAATATATTTTGAAAAGCTAAAGTTTTAAATAGTTGTACTATTTTAGATACAGTAAGAGCAATTAAATTACAGAAGATGAAATGGGCAGGACATGTTGCACGCGCGGCAATAATCCTCCGGGTTCCATAAAGTAGGTAATATTCCTTTAGCTTGCTTAGGAATTGTCTATTGCCATTGAGTAAGTAAGTAAGTAAGTAAGTAAGTAATTTTGTAACATTTTAGATAAGAATAATGTTTTAAAAATAATCTACAATAACAAGCGTGGTTCATCTTGTTTTCATGTATGTAATAGGCTGTATGAAGAAGAATTATGAAGGCTATTATGAAGAATTAGGTTTTAAACATAGAAATTACGGGAAATAAACCTAATATCTAGAAAAGAATTGAAATTCTCCAGCTGCATGAACTGGACCCTCCTTATTGGATTTCTTGGATTCCTTCCTTTCTGGCAGTAAAAGAATGAGAATATTATACGGAGTTTCAAGGTAAAGACTAAAAGAAGTACATGAGACTGATCAAAAGGGAGACTAAAACAGTGCATGCCCGCATAAATGTCAGAGGAAATGAAGCGCACGCATGCACGTTTATGGACGTAACTCCTGAAATATTGTACATAATCTAATAAATACAACCACTCACATGAAATCCAATTCTTTAAAATAAAGAAGTAAATTGAAAAGATTTATTATCACTCTCAGAACTGCATGTTCTTTCTTAAAAGATACAGGGCACTGGTCAGCCTCTTAGTATAACAGGCTTGCCTCTAGCCAAGGCTTAGGTTTCACCAAGCAAATCTTCAGTGACTCTAAGAGGTTATGAAGAACAGGGAGGGCAATCTAGGTGACTCTAGCACTCGCGAGAGAGATGGCGAAACGAAAGAATATATACCCCAGACGATCTAAGAAAGAAACCTGAAGTAAACAACGACCAGTATGTCTGTCTCACTCTTAAATCATACGAGAAAAGTGCTAGAGTGAGACAGATGTATAGGTTTGTTTACTACAAGTTTCCTTCTTAGAACGGCCAGACTTTAGGTTGATTATATGACAATGTCCGAATGCTACATTTTCAGCTGAAATGAGCAAGTCTTTAGAAGTAGCAATCGAAAATGCTTGCTTCATTGATGACTTCTAGACAAAACCATAGAATCCTTGATAATCTTCATAAAAATGAAGGCAATGAATGAAGCAGGCATTTTAAAAATAAAGGCAGTGAATGAAGCAGGCATTTTAAAAAGGAAGGCAATGCATGAAGCAGGCATTTTAGAAGATCGTAGTATGTAGTTTTATAGTCGTCAAATTTTTATTCTCTAGCACATGGGTAACGACTTTAGTTTTCGGACATAGCCTACATGTGTGATGATCGTTTCTCCTCACAATGATATTTTTTTCCGTAGTAATATATATTAATAACATAAAATACAGTATATACCACATCATATTTATTAGTTAGATTTTCACTCAAAAGAATTTGTAATTAAAATTTCAATCCAACATTTGCATTGCCAATTGAAGAAAACCAACGAAAACATCAGTTAGGTTAGCCATTCACGGGATTTAAACCACCACTTACCGAATGCGAGCATCAGATTACCTGAGAGAATTCGCCATCAAAGGTGAGTGAAATTTTGATAAGAAGACCCCAATCATAGCGCTGAGCAAAGGGCAAACTCAACTTCGAAGCTACTTTTCTCAGATAGCTCTCAATGTTCTGTAGACCCTATTCGCATATTCACTTCAATTTTGAAATCTTTCGCATTCATCAAGTCGTCTTTCCTGTCAAAGTAAAAGCAAAAGTAGGCTGCTTATTGTGGATTCGAAATGTGGATTCGAAAGAGGCATTACATAGGCGAGAGACTCATATTACGTTGAAAGGAATGTAGCAGGAGTTTCCTACCAGAGAGTAATAGAATTCTTTTCCTTTCAATCTCATTTCTCTCAAATCCATACTCCACCAGAAAAATATTCAAAATATTAAAAGGCAAGATCACATTGATGCAATTTCATTATATTCTATTTTTCTTAAAGGGATAGGCTGCTCGAAACCTGACATATTTTTACAAAAAAATATAAAAAATTGTTTTATCTGTACATTTTGATGTAACTCACAGTTTTATACAATGACTTTTACCCATCAAATCAGCTATTATTTAAACACCTTGGGCTTGGAATTTTCTTTCAACTTTGATTTTAGTTTTATAGATTTTTTTTTTTTTTTTTTTGCTACGTTTTTGACGTTCATAGTCAGATAACTCCGAAACTATATCATATAGGCTACTTTACATTTGTCATTCCATTATTTTCATTTGAAGGTATCTGTAATTTGTTGTGAAGGATTTCGGGGTGGGAAACCATTGATTGTAATTTTGGGAGTTTTTATGATAGCCTAAGTATTCATTCAGACAGGATTTTAGAATTAGTAAAATATTATCTGGGAAAATAAAATTGCCCAGAAATGTAGAACGAGATTCACGCAACATTTATAAGAAGATTCATTAATTTTTCTCCTTCCGAATCAGAGTTATTTAACCCTTTCAGAGCTAAATATATAGGCCCATACTAATATCAGTAACCCTCAAAGAAATCATCAGTGGTCTCTTAAGTTTGAAATCGATGAGGAAAATTTCAGTAAAATAGCTGGTTTCCACAAATGAAATAGTAACACGTGATTAACAATCCTCACATTCTACATAAAGTAGTGCTTTAATAGTCTTCAACAGTAGAACTCCAAAAGGAAAAAAAAAACTAAATTGTACAGTATTGTTCTTACATAAATTGTTACATCTTGAAAATATCAGTCACCGTCAGTTGTTTTGCTGACAAATTGTCTATTTTGTCAGCTAAAAGTTTTGCTTTTTCGCAAATAATCGGCCCTGAAAGAGAGTTTTTCAATGCTCGCTGCTGTAAAAATCACTTGAATACAGCCTCAAAACGATCCGGATAGTTGGAGTTTTGTTTTTGTAAAAAAAAAATCAACACTTAATATTTGTTAGCATGTTGAATACTTCACAGTAAGTATAAATGCAAAAATCTGGAAATTAACAATTTGACCAGCATTTCCCTTATTGCATACCATCTACAGTAGGCAGCCTATTGGGGAAGAGTACCATTGCGGGGTTCTTTTTACATATCCCCTATCTCCATCGCCAGGACGGTGTGGAATGTCTACCGGTACTATAAGACCATTATGTAACTATTGGTGCTGACTGTACGCATTGTGCAAGTTGTTGAAGTTAATCTTTAATTTTTACAGCAACAGAAATGGTAACTACATCAATAACAGTGAAGCTCATTGATTCAGATGTTCAACTGTAATTACTAATTAAGTACTGTCTGGCGGCGAGCTGAAGGCCGAGCTAGCATTCCCCCACTACCTTACCATGCGCTTGCATTTACTGTCTGTGTCTTTCCCCCACTATGCCACCAGCTCGGCCTTCCGCTCACCGCTAGACAGTACCGCTAATGTAAGAATTGGAAATCTTATGTTCCAAAATGCATGCCGTATTATTTCGCTAACCTTTTTAGTACCTTTAGTACCTTTAGGACCGGATTCTTAGGCTTTGAACTATTTTGTTTCTTACTAGCTAACCGTGATATTTTAACATAATTATCTGTTTCATTGTCATGACAGCCACATAGTCCAGTCTCATATAACCTAAAAATAGCTTTAAAAACTGAAAATGGCAAAAGCTGTTTTTTATAAATATGATAAATTGTTTAAACTAATCATATATTATTGCTTTACTAAAAATTACGTTTTAAATATCTGCCTACATTTTGCGGTTTGCTCATTGCTCCCAATACATAGGCCTATAGCATTGCATTTTGTCATTTTTTAACCCCATTGTTCTGGTAAAGGAAATCATTATTAAACTAAACTAAGCAGATTAGAACCGTTCTTAAGAAGCTTATTATTTCAGTTTATTCACAGTGTTCTTCTAGCAAGGCGCTGAAAGTATCTAAAAGTTGGTCGATTAATTGAAAAACGTTCTTGTTGAGTAAGTGGTGGAGTAGGAAATGTCAGAGATCATTCTAAATTTAACTGTGTTCTGTAAACTCTAAAGTGTTGGAACCTAAGCAAAAAGTGTTCCTATAGTTTTGAGGTTGACAGCAAAGTAAATATAAAATTAAGTAATATATTTATTCAATATGTTTATGGTACTTAAAAAGCGAAACTTAATAGAAAACTTTTCTGAAAATTGTAAAAATCTAAAATAAAAGTATTTTTTAAAAAATGTTTAAAAAAAATGTTCTATAAAACCGAACAATCCGGGCCTTAGTAATATCGGCAATGTTGTAAGCACACATCATTGCTTGCGGTAACTCTAAACCGTTGTGGAAAGAGAGAATTCGTCCACGTTTCCCCTACAAATTTATAGAATTTCCATTTCTAACGACCGGTGAATTTCTTAATAATTCATTGGAAAGATTCAGGAGGCAGCTAAGACAGTGCACAGAAGAAAAGACCGATTTAGTTTTGAATTAGGTTTCATTTTTCTCAGTGCTTGAAAAATATAATTGCCAGTTTCTTAGTTTTGCACGGTTTAAATAAATTTAACTTTGATATAACATTCAATTTGATCACAGATGGTGCCTAACTAATCTGAGGATGACAAATTCTCTTGTCATTGGACTATTAAAAGAATTAACACATTACGATAACATTATATGCATATCCTTTTAATATTTTCGTTGTTAATGGACGCCTAAGCCTGACTAATAAATTGCTGTTGGGTTATATGATTATATAACGACGGGAGTGTACTGCAACCTAGGGCTGTAACCGTCACCGTTGTTCCAGAATTTTGTCCCGCCGGAGTTATTTTACATACCTACAAATCTACAGACATGGGACTGTCACATTTATGCACACATAAATGTCATTGACGTGGGCAAGGATCGAATTCACCACCTGGAACGCAGAAAGCCAGCGTCATACTCACTGCGCTGCCCAGGCCGACTAAATTTTGCTAAATTTTGTACGTAAATCAACTGTAATAAACCCCTAATGAAGAAATTTTATTTTGCATTACTTTTTTTACTCATAGTTATTCAAGCATTAATCGATAATTTTTCATGTCCGTACTTATAACATAGTCAGGTTGTTCTTGTGGACATACTGGAGACTGATAATTAATCAGTATTTGTAATTTAAATTATTTTTCAGAACAGTAATACAATACTTATAATTCGCAGTCATACGGAATGGTGTTTTGAACCCTATACTAAAAACTTGTAATAACTTTAAAATACCGTAGTATAGGTACAGAAACAGGAAATAGTAATTCGTTTGGTATTTCAACTTCTCTCCATTTTTTCCTACCCCTCACTCTCTGTTACTTGAGCTGTTATAAGAGAACTTAATTAGCCAGAGCCCTATTCGGACGTGGGCTGGTTACACGTATCCTAATTACTGTAATAATACGTCTGAAGCGCGCACGCAATCACGCATCAGACACACACACACTCACACTGACGCACGCCTTCTGTGCAGCTCAATGTATTTACTGTAATTTTGTTAGAAAGCAATTTTTTTTAAAAATTCCCTGCGGTATTGCTATTAGGTTGTTACTTTTAAAGAATCGAAAGCTATGATTTTAAAAATGTTCTTTGATATTTTTTCTATGTAGGCCTAGTTTCCTGAGAACAATTTCAAACAATGCGTAGGCTGTTATATATTATCAGTTTTAGAAAAGTTAAGTGTAAATCAGGGGTACGCCGTAGCGTAGTGGTTGAGGCGCTGCGCTACAAACCGGAAGGTCGCGGGTTCGATCTCCGATGAGGTCGTTGGAGTTTTTCAATTGGCCTAATCCTTCTGGTGGCACTATGGCCCTGGGGTCGACTCAGCCTCCAACAGAAATGAGTACCAGGAGCAATCCTGGGGGTAAAGGCAGCCGGTGCGTAAGGCTTCATATGCCGATGTCTAAAAATCTTGGAGCCTCAACCTCCTGGAACCCTCTGGGCCTCCATGGCCTGTAATAGGGAACACTTTACTTTACTTTTTAAGTGTAAATCATCAATTCATAAAATTGCAAATACATTTTTTTCGTTTCCAGCTTTATCATTCTCTCCTTGCAAAGGGGGTACATACTATTGCCTGTGGGGGAGGAAATAAGTTTCAATTAGGGGTCAATGCGAATGAGGCTGCTCCTCCTAAAACAACACACACACGTAGGACAATGGAAAGGAATATTTGAGGTGGACGGAATGAAGTTCCAATCCCACTTAGAGAATGGGGAAAACCCCGAAAATCCATACTTGTGTTGACCAACCTTGGGATATGAACCTATGAAGATAGTAGGCTACTGGAAATTTAATATAAACGGCAAGAGCCTGAGTGATGGGCTGTTCATTGTTTGCTTTCATCGTTTAGCCTTGAATAAATGATTGTGGATATTATTAAACGGGACATTCTTCCTGACACGGACTTGGTGTCATAGATGAATTATCTGCTAATTCTAACAAAAAACTTTTTTGATGGCCAGTACGAAAGATAAAAATTTAAGATATCCCGCTTTAAGGTTAAAATCTGTATCTGTATCTGGTACCCTATGATCCCCAGGTGGGGCGAAGGGGCCTCCAATGGAGGTTTCATTACCTATACTAATTTTGATATGCTTATTTTCAGAGAGAGGGTAGAGGGACAGGTGGTAAGCCCATCGCCTCGCAACCCCCCTCTGGAAACTAAGTATTTCTTGGACGTGAAAGGGCCGAGAAATTTTGCTCTAATTTAGGCTTGGAGTTCTTTTACGTGCCGTAAATCTACGACACGGGACCCCCAGCTTAAAGTCCCTCCCGGAGGACTCCGTGCCCAGGATTTTTACGTCCTGAAAAATCCATCGACCGCGGCCGGGTTTGATCCCGCGCCCTGCGGATCTAGAGGCGGGCACGCTACCTCTAGACCACTGCGGCCGACTAAGGTTAAAATAGAAAAGGAAAAATCTGCATTTGTTATAATAAAATGTTAACATTTACATAATGTAAAAGGAAATAAACTGTGCAGAAGGAATATACATATTTTTTTATCGTCTTATGCTCTCAATCGTTTTTATGCCCTCTAATTTAATGCAATTTTTTTACAATGTTAAGAATCCTACCCTTAGGTTTAAGACATAATTAGGTATGCTATCACATGTTACAAAACTAGCTTGCATTAACTTCTTGATGACAGTCGAAGAGGTTGATGTTTCTGATAACTCTTATCTTAATAATTCAGAGCCGAATATTGAGCTGCTTTTAACAACGCGTCTTTTCGAGTTATATAACGTTAAATCAATCATGACGCCTCGTTATCAACTACTCTGGGTTATTATAAAATTCAAACCCTACCTCTGTAGGAAATAGGACGCTTCATTTCTTCTACTTACGGAAAGAGGTAACCAACACTTTTTGTGTCTTCTCCTTCTCCTTCTCCTTCTCTTTCTCTTCCAAATTTTGGTAGAATTATTAGGCCTACTCCACTTCCTGTTTTCCCATAGTTTCCTCGGTTCGCTATCTGTGGGACTCCCATTACATTTTTCCCCTATTATTTCTCCCAACAAGATGTAAATATCTTTCCTATCTTACTTAGTTTATGATCTATCAGCTATCAAGTTTTTTCTTATTCGTCTCAGTGTTTTAAACTTTTCAATATTTCTACATTCCTAACTCTGCCTACCCCGCTAGTCTACTTCATCTTCAAGTTAGTTCACATGTCATAGAAGAAAAAGCATCATTAAGTTAATTTTACTTATGGTTAAGAACATTTTAAGTTTTAATAGTTTTAATTCAACATGACGCCAGTGATAAAGCGTTTTTATTCTTACATAATGTAACTCTACAAGCAAGATTCCCTGAAGATGGTCGAATGTGACCGAAAGGCCTAGGAAAATAGAATAAAAAAGGTTGAGAAGAAACAAAATTTTTATTATTTAAGTAAACAGATGCTGAGGTCATAGAGTTACCTAGAAACTCAAATAGTTTTATTCTAACCAGTATTTTAAAATAAAACTTCACCCCATATCTTTACATAACCTTCAGACAGACGGTAGTGAGGTTTGGAACACCCGATTAACTATCATTTGAGTATACTAGTGTACTCGATGTAGAGTGCGCAAGTAATTTTGTTTCGTGTTTTATTTTATTAGCGTATTATTATTGGTTCCGGTCATGAAAACCACCATTAACGGCCGTGGGTGTCGGCATGCTGACCACATGCCCCCAATCCTGCCATCTGCCTTGGGTAGGTGACGCAGCGGACGGGTGGTAGGCCAAATCCCTCCAGGGATGTAGCGCTACGGAGTTTAGTCTTATTATTATTATTGGTATTTTATCATGCAATTTCGTAAACTAATTCCCTTGATCTTCGAAATAGGCATACATTGTTAGCAGATATAAAAGATAAATAGATATACAAATCACTGTGTGAGTTTTATTGTTATTACCGTCGCCGTACTAAAATAAATAACAAACAGAAGCGCCCTACGGTTACCAGCACAAAGGCCTTATTAATTATAATTAAGGAATCGCGCACAATGTGCATTATCTTAACCTACCCAGTCCTGAACCCGGGAAAGGGAAAGGGATTTTTTTATTAATTATCCATAAGCGTAGTGAGCGTTCAATAGATAGCTAACAGTCTGTCTGGGGGCGTAATGATTTGGCTGTTTGTCAAAACCATGCAATATGATTCACTGGTTGCAATCATAGATAATGTGAATTGTTTGGGGATGTGTTAAACATTTTTAAAATACTGTATTAACATTAAGCATATTTCTATGTGCGGAGCGTTGATAAAAAAATCTAATAGTGTTTCATAGGAGTTTTAATTGTTATAAGGTCTAAATAAATATAAAATGATTATAGTTTCAATATCAAAAATAAATTAATACATTACTGTATAATTTTTGATGATATTATGTTCTCACTTGAGGCTTTCCGGGTATTGAGAATGGATAATAGCTTCTCGGAGTTCGAACCAGGTCAGTAGGAGAATTGATTCCGTGCTTCAGAGCTCTTCGCGTAACACAGTGGTCTTCAACCCGCGGCCCATGGCTTAATTTTTGGTTGGTATATGCTTATTTAACGACGGGGATGTACTGCAACTGAGGCCTGTTACCGTTGCCAGTGTGCTAGAATTTTGTCCCGCAGGAGTTCTTTTACATGCCAGTAAGTCTACTGACATAGGAATTCAATGCCATAGCCGTGATTCGAACCAGGATCTTCGGCTGTCGGTGCCGCAGCTCTTACTAACTGAGCTACCGTGGCAACATAGGCTTAATATTTGACGGCCCTTGAAAAAATACTAATTTTAACTACAACTGCTTAAGTTTTGACGGCCTCCAAACAAACACCAGTCTTAACTATACGTAAAAAATAGAATTCTTTGTCACTATTCGAAACTACTCTTCAGTACGTTAGGGTTGATGTTGGGAGGGTATAATGTTAAGTAATCCCTACGGTTATTGTAATATAATTATGATGTACAGTATTTGTATTACGTAAGTAACACGTTATTAATAATTCAATAAATCAATGCGGCTCGCTAGTCTTTCCCCTAACAGAAAATGGCCGTTTAGTTTTAAAAAATGTTGAAGACCACTGGTCCAGCTGTCCCACATCCCGGTTTTCCTATTAGCCCACTCCAACTCATCCTGGCCTTTCTTCGTCTATTCTATATAACACAAACCTTTTCCCAATATTACTCTCAATTCCCAGAAAAATGGGACCGAAGCAAGCTGCCGGAAGTTCGAAATCAATCCTCCTATTCACAAGGTTGGTAGCCCGAGAAAGAATTGTCTAATATTATGCTTGTTAATATAACTTAGAGGCTGCTTGCTTTAGCCATACTGATTTTGTGTGCCATAAGCCATTTCAACAATGTTCTGTTTGTGACTGAGATGTAAGATTGCACTGTTATGTTGTAGTTTTGTAGTTGCAGCATTTTGAACATTTGAAAATATCTTAAAATTAAAAGCATGGAAAAACACGCAGTTAGTTATACGTTTGTAAGCAAAGTCATTCAAGTATGACGTCGTCTATTCCATTTCACAACAGCTCGATAACTTAGTTCATTCATAAGAAGGAAAATATATTTAACTGATATTATCATTATTTCACCTATATATCCCACAAAATTGACCATGTATCCTGAAGGATATTCCGTGCTTAACAAGAGCTTTCAGGGGTATCCAAAGTCGGTCACAAGGTGGTGGAGTAGTTTAACTTTGGAAATTGCAAAATTATTTTTCACGATTTCTCATGACTTTTAAAAATATAATACGTTTTAGTCAGTTTCGTATCAACGAATACTTATATATGTACATATATACAGCCCCCTGTGCTTTTATTTGTACAATAGGTCTTCGTATGCAACGTTTTAATAAGAGTATATTAAGTTATACATGTAGGCCTACTATTTAAATACTTCCATATTCATTAAGCCTTTAAGTTAGTATAAGCGGCTTTCTCGAAGTTACATAAAATTAATAACCTGATAACAACAATAATTATTGTAATAATATAAAAGCAATTAAAAAAATATTCAAATGACAACATTGTTTTGTAGTGTTTCAGGACGCTCCTTTAGTGAATAGAAGGGATGCACAGATAACCGAAGACAAAATCTCAGTTTATAATTGCACAGGGGTAAACTATGGTAATCACTAGGCCCCGGATTTTTAGGCTTTTATAAAAGGTATTTTAACCTTTTATTTTCGTGGAATACCCTATTTAGGTTTTAAACAAACGATTTTCGCCGTCTTAATCAAACACTAATATTAACACCGAAAATTGTATTATAATTTTTTGGCACAGACCCTCCTATACTTCTCTATAGTCAGTGGGCAACTTGTTAATTGAAAGTTGAAACGACAATGGATTACCTGCAGATTTCAAAGTATTGAAGACGGCTCAAATTTTATTTCCTGCGACGGCAAGGCGGCATATTTTCGAGTTGCAAAGACAAGTGACAAGTGACATATACATTAGTAATTTCAGTGCGTTGTATAAATTTATTGTTATTGTGTATTTTCTTAAAGTGCATAAATTCACATATTAAATATGTGAAAATAAATTTTATTTTACTTTGCATTAATTCCAACATCTATTTAAAAATCGTGTTTTTCTTCAAAAGTCCTCTTTAGCCCCTAGTTTTTCAGCAAAAATCTTATTTAGCCCCTAGTTTTTCAGAAAAAGTCCTCGTTAGCCCCTTTTAGTACGATTTAGCCCTTTTTAGGTTTTATAAGATTCATATATTTGGAAGATAGGAGTATGAAACGGAAAAATACGTTAAAATGTTCTGAATAGGAAGCTAGGGAAAAAATAGGTTAAAACCTTCAAATCCGGGCCCTAGTAATGACTGAAACTAGGAATTTAAGGTGCAAAATTTTAGTAACAAAAGGGTGCAAAAAAGTGATTTAATTTAGTCAAAAATGTGCAGATTTTAAATTTACATATTCATACAAACATTATTCAAAAACAATTTTCATCATATATAAAGACACAAAATTCACATTATATTGCCATGCATTAGAATGTTTGCCTAAAATAAGTTCCAAAACACAATGTCCTTTGCTGTATCAGTAAAAATTAGTTTTTATTTCTTAAGTTAAAAGTGCCTCGCCAATGAACTGCTTGCACATTCCATGTAAGTATTCCATTTAAGTATTTTGCACTAGCAATGTGATAGATAACGCGATTATGTTGTTCTTCATCAATTGTTATTGACATATCACAAACATTGCACCTCAGGAAAGATCCGTCACTCTGAATACCATCTGCACTAAACATTTTAACAATATCACTAGGGGGCGGATTTCTATGCCATGTCATATTTTTACCCTTTGCATTATTTCAGGTTTCCGACTAATTTAAACCCGATTCCAAGCCTCCTGGTGAAAATGGAATGGCTTTTACTGTGCATATAACTGCATATTTAGGAAATTTTCAACTATTGTAGCATATTTAGTATGAATATGCATAGATATATAAGCTTTCATGAACCACAGATTGTTGTCTCTGTTGGACATTACATGAGAATATTATAGGAGAAAAATTCCTCCGACACTGGGACTTGAACCCAGGACCTTTGGCTATTCGCGCCAATGCTCTACCAACTGAGCTAAGCCGGAGTTCAATTCACAGCGCCGGATGGAACCTCTCTCCTATGACTGATTGCCCTAATGGTCTACCTCACAGACAGACAAGTTAACTTATGTCATATGCATAGGAGAGAGGTTCCATCCGGCGCTGTGAATTGAACTCCGGCTTAGCTCAGTTGGTAGAGCATTGGCGCGAATAGCCAAAGGTCCTGGGTTCAAGTCCCAGTGTCGGAGGAATTTTTCTCCTATAATATTCTCATGAATATGCATATTTAGGTCATAGTTTTGGCATATTTTTGTGCATATTAAAGAAATTTTGAAGTTTCATATCATATTTCGTAAATTTTGCATTATACTGATACTTTTAGAGAATTTACAGATATTTTAAATAATTAACATTATATTTTAATAAAATGAATTGTAATGAAACTTAAAAAAATTATACATAAAGTGTAAGTGGTAAAGTCATATTTTAAATTTTATTGGTCATATTTTAATGTATTTTTAGGTCATAAATGCATGCATATATCCTCTTTCTTAGGTTATAGAAATCCGCCCCCTAAATATCACATTTCTTTCGGTGTTCACATACTGTTTCGGCACACTTGACACTCGCAACACAGGAAAATGTCAGACATCACACACCAGTCAAAACATAATGAAAAATGTAAAAATATTAAATATAGGCTATACCGATCGGTGATAGGCTGATAGCCGTGATGGGTCAGTTTGATTTAATAGCCAGTAGTTTTTGCATGCCGGTGGCGCGATGAAGCCCACACTAATTTGTGGACCTCCAGCCTAATTGAGACACAAACTAATTAAAAGTTTTGTACTAACGGGACTGCAGTAAAGTGAAATTAATGCGATGCCATAGACGTCCGGATTTTCCTGCTTAATTTGTCTAGGAATAAATCGTAGCAAAGGAGAAAAAATGTATTACACACGTGCAAATAGGTGCTGGCGGAAAAGTGAAAAAAAAATGTGTTTGCATCGGGAAATTTTGCAAAATGGTGTAATCAAAACAGACCTAAACGTTTAATTGAATGTTTTCTTTGCAAGAGGAGCTAATTTAGGTATTTCAATAGGAAGAAAAATTAAGGTGTAAACCAAAATTCCTAGCTCTAATAAAGACTAGATACTGGTCCTACAATACAATAGTCTAAGTTCTGTGCAATCTGTGCTTTGATATTTCATGTTTGCGTCATTTCTTGTTTGATAGGAATGAACGTAAGAATTTCAACTAGGCTATATAGCTAGTCATATGCAAATTAATTACATTTAAAACATTTTACTGCACAAACAAATGCCTACAGTGGGTTAATTTAGTACTCATAACTTCCTTCTGTAAAATCAAAATCCTGTTAATTTTATTATTGTTTCCCCCAAAATATTAAAACACATCTCATTTATGTAAATTACTATTTTATGTGACGTCTGTTACATAGAATTATAATGCTTAGTGAAGCAATCTGAATGGAAAAATCTTCCTTCCTTCATAACATCATAATGTTATTTTATTGTATATGATGCTATAGTAGGCCTACTTACTTCTAAAAGTAATAATTTTAGCATCTTTTGTTTTCTTTCCTGTGTATAATTTCTAGGGCCTGGATTTTTATGTGCTAAAAAATTTAAAAATATTTATTTTTTATGTGCTAAAATTTTAAAAATTTGTGCTAAAACTAAAAAAAAAAAAATATTTTTCTGAAAAAGAAACAAAAACACCAGAATGTGTATTGAAACTCACCAATTGCAGCTAAACATCAAATATAAAATGCTGACTGGAGTTGCTGTGCGTAACAAATGTCATCTTTAGCTTATGGATCACAAATCCTTGCCTATTATCCGAGAATAATGCATTACATTGAGGAAAGGAACGTTCTACATCACACAATGTTAACCTTGCATATCTGATGAGGTGTACTGTATATCACTAACACACTCACGATCAAGTTCATTTATGTTTTGGCCTTCCAAAACTTGAGCGACTTTGCAGAGGGATTGGTAGCCACCATTTTTCTCAAACATACCTTTAAATTTTGTTCTTAGAACTTCTATTTTCGAACCTGAGATAGTATTAAGTTGCCTTTCAACATATTGTATTTCTTTAACTGAACTACGCAATGTTGAGATTGGGTTCTGTTCTTCCCCGATAAGCAAGAGCAAGTGAATCACTCTCACCTCATTGCAACTGAATTCATGCGAGATACAACTTTTTGTTGTCAAATGTCAAAAGAGAATGAGGAAAAGTATGGTACTAAAATATTTATTTATGGAGAATATATCGAAAATATTTATTCATATAACTTTTTTGTAAAACATGTTTTTTATGTAAAATAAAATTTAGAATTTACGGTTTTCGGACCTTGATATGAGCATCAGGGAGAAAAAATTACATAAAAAATCCGGAAAAGTACTAAAATATGTATTTATGGAGAAAATATCGAAAATATTTATTCTCATAACTTTTTTTGTAAAATATGTGTTTTTATGTGAAATAAAATTTGGAATTTGCGTTTGCCGGACCTCGATTTGGATATAAAACTTTGTTTCAGGAATGTACGCATCAGGAAAAAAAAATATTTTTTTTACATACAAATCCTGGTCCTAATAATTTCATACTTAACACTTCTTATATCAAACTACAGAAATATAGTTCAACAAACTCTGTTATATATCCTTCAGTACAATGCAATATCGAGAATTCAGATCGTTCGTAAAGGATAGCAACTTAATGACCAGGCCCATTAGATCACAGAATGTCATTAGACGCATACCACATCCATTAAATTTTGTGTATTTATTTAGTCATTTCATGATGGAAAAGCATAATGGCCGCATAAAATTCACTGTTACCTCATGGATATAAGATTATATTTTTCTCTCTTGCTACTATAAATAATAACAGCTTTGGATCTGAAGCATGCAATCATGAAAGTGGTTTCGGATTGGATGTGTATAGAAAATGGCCCGCATCATTACTTTCCATCTCT
Source organism: Ectobius pallidus (assembly GCA_964059195.1). Lineage (NCBI taxonomy): Eukaryota > Metazoa > Arthropoda > Insecta > Blattodea > Ectobiidae > Ectobius > Ectobius pallidus. Next base: position 80,993,754 of record CAXKWD010000006.1, read on the forward strand.
TTGCTTTCGACTTTCATATACAAATTATTGTGTATTTTACTCCTATCCAGAAAAATATATCCATAGCTCAAGAGTACAGAGTTTCTTAACAGTTAGGAACGTTCAGCGCATATAAACATCTACGTTTTTCATTAAATTGATGCCTGCATGTTTACTCAGCAAATATTTTTCTAGCTCAGAAAAATGATACCGATGATATTACTCTCTCTTCCTATGGTATTGTGCAACGGAAAAAAATTACTTTTAGATTCTGCTTTAGCCATTGAATTTAGTTAAAATTATTTACAGTATGAGTCAAAATATAAGTACTGGAGCAATATTTTATTTTCGTGTGTTCTTGCTTGCTTATTTTGCTGATTTATTTTCCTTCCATAGAACTACTACTGCAGTACTAGGAACACATGATGCTGATGCAACAAAACGCCGACAAACGGTGAAATCCAGTAGGCTATTGTATATTTTGGCTTATACCGTAATAATAATAACTTAAGGCCCAGATTCTTAGGTTTTAAACTATTTTGTTCCTTACTAGCTAACTGGGATATGCTAGCATAATTATATGCTTCATTGTCCTGACAGTCACATAGTCTAATCTGATAAAATAAAATAAATGATAACTTAAACAAAAACTAATCATAGCTAAATGTATTTTATTTCATTTAAAACGCGATAAAATACTTAAACTAATAATTTGTAATTAATCGAATTATTGTTCTACTAAAAATTACTTTTTAATTATCTGCCTACATTTTGCATCCTAGTTGCCAGTTGTAAGGGAAAGTAACTTACAGCATTGCATATTGTAATTTTGTCAGGGTGAGATCTTTGCCATTGCTATTGGAATTTGCACGCAGTAGCAAACCAATTTTTTGAATGTCTCAGAGGTCTCGAAACTCATCCCTCGTTAGACCCCATTAGGATATCCATTTATTTTAGTTGTTCACGTCTCGTATAGTCTGGTGGCTAAGGGTCTGAACTATGCATTTTTACTTTAAAAGGTCCCACTTCGCACACATCTTTCTTGACCCCTGTGGAGTATTTTTGGAAGGAGCGCCAACGCAAATTTTGCGGCAGTGGGGGGGAGAGAGGGGTTCAAAATGGCGGCTGCACTCACTTACTAAATCGCCTTTAGCTCCTATCCCCAAGGTCCGATTTCAATGTTCATTTTTTTAAATTAAAGGTAAAATTAAGGGGTATAAGTTAGTGTAATGGTATTTTAGATAAGTACAATGGAAACCCTTTAAATAGTTAAAAATATAAGAAAGTGTTTTTATTTTAGCTTTTATTTTTATCACAGTTTTTCAGAAAGTGAATATTCGTAATTTTTTCTCAAATAAAAAAGGAAGTCCGTCTCTTAAGCTTTAATTTAATACCATAAAACGCCCATTTCCATGTACAATTAAGCCCACAGCGGCCGTTGGAGGAATACAGGTACAATGGCGCGGCTCGTTTTCGGCCACGAGTCTCCTAGCGCAACGCTACCAAAGCATGTTAAACCGGCCTGCCTACATCAAAACGTGGTTCGGAATAGATCGTTTCGCGTGTGTTGGTAGTTTCCTATTATCAAATTATCTGTGTGTTTTACGTCCTAGCATTTACAAATAGGCTACGCCAATACCAGTAGCCTAAATGTTATTACGGCAAGTACTGTTGACCTGCGCTTTTCTAATGATAAGGATATGTTTTCATGTATTCATCCCAAACAGCGTACAAGCGTGACACTGATGACATTTGATGTGCCACATATGGAATTTTTTCTTCAAAGGTATATGCTCCAGTATGAGGTAATATGTGAATGACTGCAGCTCCATCTAAGAATTTAACATGAACGTCTGACTCAATTTTTATTTATTTTTCATTAATGTAAGTCAAAAAGCACTTAAGCAGACTTGACTTCTTCTTACAAGGTATTGGCTTCACATGATTTGAATGGGAAGGAGGCCAAGGCTGATTTGCATGTAAACAAAATTATTGGAAATCTCTATCTCTTGTTGGACTTCCTATGTACAAATGGCTGAAGAGTGCATTGTCATTTCGTAACACCTGTAACATTGACAAGTTTTGTTTTCTGTTTCGTTCGTAGTTTCGAGCAAAAGTTGAATATCTGGGTTTATTTTTATTGGACCCATGATGCTTTTGCCAGAGCTTTCCAAACGTTCCTGAAATAATTGAGAAAACTGTTTTACCCCTCTTTTACAATTAACTTTACTATTTTATCTACAGTCTCTGGCATTATTTTTGTGTCAATTGTGAACAGTTTTGTACACTCTTAAGAGAAAGGATTTCCAAAATTCTCCACAGTATGAACAAGAGCATCAACTTTCTCTTTGTAATTTAATTGAAACAATTTTTCCTCTTCATGGTGCCCAAACCTGTCAGTGTCGATATCCCGACTAAAGGTCTTCTCAAACTTCTGAATATATGTAGCAATCTGAGGTCCAACAATCATAAACTTTCGGGAAGCATCATCATAAAGCCTACTATTCCTCCGTCCCTTTTAGTAAAACGTGATCCAGTGCCATAGCTGAGGCTTTCATGGTTTTCCTTGCAACAAATCCTCCTATGTTGAAGATTTCCATCACTGCTGGATATTTGTCCTTCAGAAGGATCATATCACGAAATTGTAGTGAAATCCTTCGTGCATAATTAGTATGATGGGGCAAAAAACATGGAGCAAGGCGAACAAGGAACTCAATATATAGAAGAAAACTTCCCTCTCGAATAGGTGAGAATAATAAGAATTTTTTTCAAAGTTATATCCTAGTAAAGAAACAGACGTAGTTCTGAGCGCATTTTGGTGTGCCAGTCTTGCAAGGTCATCGGATCATCTTCTTTCTCATAAACACGGTAGGCTTCCGTCTGCAAAATGAATTATGAGCGTGCTTGATCAGTTTCATTAGCAGCAGGGTGAAATTAATTGAAGTTAAAATTTTTTCGTTCAAAATTACACAGTAGTAGGCCTACATTGAGTGGGCGTTAAACGTATAAGCGAAAATTTTGTGTTTCAACATTCGAAGTTATAAAAATGAGCAGTTCCATGGATTGAACATGATTCTTGACATAAATGCTTTCATTATTTGAGACTAACCTTGCTGTAATTAAAACATATCCTTATGGCACATCAATCATTTCGCACTGTCCAAAATATGGTATGCAGCACATATTCTTCCGATGCCTTCGTCCTATTCGCAGAGAATAGAATTGGCTATAGGATATTATTTGTGGAGAGGATATTTCTATCGTATTTCCAGAGATCAACTCCGACTAAAAACCACAGAAGGGGGTCTTGGCCTCATAGCTGTTGCTGCTAAGTGCCAGAGCATGATCTTGAAAACAATCATTGAAGCACGATGTGGTGTCGGGGACGAACAGGACATCCATTTCTGGAACGCCATTACCAGCGCTTTTACCAATTATGGACATAGTGTTCTGACTACATTCAAAACAGCCCTTCAAACTCTCACAGACATGGTCAACCGTTTCGGTGCTCCAGCGAGTGCCCCCACTGCCAAATCGCTGTATGACTATATTCTCCAGCAAAACAAAAAGCCTCCTAATATCGTTCTCAAATACCCGAACATGACTGGTCCACTATTTGGGAAACGTTTTCTACGAATCATATTTCGACCGACTGGAAAGCGAGAGCATATGCTGTACTGAATGGCATAATTGCCACAGAGGACAAGAAATTCCGCCACAATGTCGTGTCCTCCCCACTTTGTAAATCGTGCGGACGCGTGGACACCCTACATCATCGGCTTACTAGCTGTCCGCCATCCAAACCAGTATGGAAGTGGATCTGTGCGCAGATGTCCAAATTGGCACCTTCAGAAAATATTAATGACATAAGTCGTGCCATCCTAAATTTGCAAATCTCAAAGAAACAAAATGTCTTTGCGCAAACGTGGCTAGCAATGGGATACTTGTTTTATATGACAGGAGAAGATCGTCCAACGACAGAAGGCCTACAGAGATTATTATATCGTGCGCGTGCTGACTTACGACGTCTGGGCAGACACCGTCTCCCTTTGGTTATTAAACAGCTGGACCTGGTTGATGTTCCCTGATCAGTACAAAATCCACGTGTGTTGAATTAATGGTTAAAACTCATCACAAAGCGTATCACATTTCACAGACATGAATGGTCTGCAACTTTGGTCATGTAAACTTGTATTGTAAATAATAATAATAATAATAATAATAATAATAATAATAATAATAATAACAATAATAATAATAATAATAATAATAATAATAATAATAATATGTTTAAAAAAAAATTAGAAAAGCGCAAGTCAACAGTACTTGACGTAATAACATTTAGGCTACTGGTATACTAACACACGCGAAACGATCTATTCCGAACCACGTTTTGATGTAGGCAGGCCGGTTTAACATGCTTTGGTAGCGTTACGCTAGGAGACTCGTGGCCGAAAACGAGCCGCGCCATTGTACCTGTATTCCTCCAACGGCCGCTGTGGGCTTAATTGTACATGGAAATGGGTGTTTTATGGTATTAAATTAAAGCTTAAGAGATGGACTTTCTTTTTTATTTGAGAAAAAATTACGAATATTCACTTTCTGAAAAACTGTGATAAAAATAAAAGCTAAAATAAAAACACTTTTTTATATTTTTAACTTTTTAAAGGGTTTCCATTCTACTTGTCTAAAATACCATTACACTAACTTATACCCCTTAATTTTGCCTTTAATTTAAAAAAATGAACATTGAAATCGGACCTTGGGGATAGGAGCTAAAGGCGATTTAGTAAGTGAGTGCAGCCGCCATTTTGAACCCCCCTCTCCCCCCTCTGCCGCAAAATTTGCGTTGGAGCTCCTTCCAAAAATACTCCACAGGGGTCAAGGAAGATGTGTGCGAAGTGGGACCTTTTAAAGTAAAAATGCATAGTTCATCACTTTTTTGTTTCTTAACCACCAGACTAGTACTACAAAAACGTGAACGGTCTGCTTGGTTACCTTAGCTTAGATAACAAAATTACTCCCTCTTATACTTCATATATCATGTTATTGAAAAATATTATAGTTCTCTTTCAATTTCACCTTGCAGTAAAGATGTACAGAAATAATACGTGCTCGTAATTTATCCTTTTTATTTTGTCTTCGTATGCTTGTGATACGTAGCTATGCAAAAAAAATCATCTATGGACGTGTATCATGATAATACTAGTAACTAGTTTATTCTATGTCATACTGAATAATTTGTTAATATAAAATGTAGGCTTCCCGTTTTAAAAACATGTAGGTTAACCCACACTTTTTAGCATCGTTACTTTCAGCCAATGCAGATGAATATAGCCACTACTACATTTTGCAATTGTACGAACGAGCTTGTTATGAAACAACCATTACATGAGTATGAAATATTTCGCGTTTGTGTGTGAGAGAATCCCATTTATGTATTAGCAATGGAATGAAGTTAACTGTAGCGCTCTCTCTTGTCATAAAACCGAAAATACAACCACCGTTCTATTTCAGGGAATTGATATTATCACCGCAACGAGCAAAGATTAAAACATCAAGCCATGTTCACTCTACTCAGAATGTTCTAAAAACGTAAAAAAATTAAATAACCCTCAATTTGTTGAAACTATCCACAACCTTGCATTAAAGCTGGATAGTTGATCATGTTTCAGTTTTTATAGAAGTAGCCTACTCCTACACCACAGCAGTACTGTGTTAGTAGTGGCAGTTAGGCTCTAGGTTAGTGGCCATTAAGTTAGCAACAGTGTTTTGTGTTTATAAATTTCATGCTGTATTCTCCTACGAGGGATTTTTATATCGTGTATAAAATAATTCCACCTATTCCCTCGTATAAAATGTTTTGGTTAAAATATCAGCTCATAGCTTTGTCAAATCTAAAATTTACACTTGTCAGTATTATAAAACATAATTACAAATTATAGCTGTCAATTTTCGTAATTTTTGGACAATATATTTCGGCTATTCAGCCATCTTCAGGTCCTTTTTCTTTCTCTGTTGTAATGGATTAACGAGCAGAATAGGATCACCATCTGTTGTAATGGATTAACGAGCAGAATAGGATCACCTAGAGAAAGAAAAAGGACCTGAAGATGGCTGAATAGCCGAAATATATTGTCCAAAAATTACGAAAATTGACAGCTATAATTTGTAATTATGTTTTATAATACTGACAAGTGTAAATTTTAGATTTGACAAAGCTATGGGCTGATATTTTAACCAAAACATTTTATACGAGGGAATAGGTGGAATTATTTTATACACGACATAGCAACAGTGTTATTAGTTTAGCAGAGGGACATCATTAAATCGTGCTCGTTTACATGGCATATTAAATCTCCTGCGTGTTTCCTTATGTTGTCCATTCTGTTTTAAGCATTTTCAAGTTGCGACAGCTCTAACGTCCAGTGATCATTTCCAACATGCTGCGACGTCCAATCGTTAACTTAGCGTATAACTACAACGTTTTAGGTTATATGAGTGTGCACTTCTTCGTGATTTTTCTTATGTGTCGCATATTTTTAAGAACAAACTGACTTTGTATATAAATTCTATAGGATCTGAAGAAGAAGAAGAAGAAATCATTTTTTATAAAAATGAAGCTGCTTGAATACACAAGTTGCCCTAAGACACAGCTTACCAATCAAGCCATGAAGGCCAATGGATAACAATTCAAACACAATTTTTGTTTTTGTTTTGTGTTAAATTGACAAGTAGAGATAAGTAGAGATTCAATGCATGTTCCCATAAATATGATGATGTATTATTCCAACAGGGTTGTTTTCTTATTTTTTCTGTATAGGCAGGTATGTCTAATAGGCGCATTCCAAAATCTAAAAATCTTATAAAGACACGTTTTATTCAGGTCAAATAGCGGATATCAAAATTCTGCTAAAACGTTTTGGTTGCGGTGCTTTCATCCGCTTCTTTTCTGGTTGAACTTAGTTGGATGGTGGCCCAAAGCAGAGTAGTTTCCCTTAAATGAGCACTTTGCTTTCTCTCGGAAACAACTCAATCACCTGAGGTGTTTCAGGTGTTCCAACGGTGGTTGTAGAATCGAAAGGAGCGCTGCCTGCTTCCACTCCACGTTATCGTGGCACACTGGGTAGAATTTGCAGCTTCTCGAGCATTCCAACGAATGGACCTCAAATAGAGGGTGGACTTAGCTTCATACACGTTATAACTTGTTAGTTATTTGAAAGATTTGCGATTGCCTGATAAGGCTGTGACAAAATGTCATTGATAATTACTGGCTTAGATGATCAGTATATTCTCTGGTCATGCCAGCAATGTTCAATTACTTGATGCGAAATGAGTATAAATAGTTGTTTAAATCTAATTAATTTCAACACTCAATTATATGCATTTTTTTTACAAGAGTACCCATTATTTACCGACACTATTTTGTTCCACCGCAATGTGGTGAAAATGCGATAGACAAATACGAACAGATGTTAAACATGATTAAACGGTAACTTGTTTATGTGTTCTCATTAAAAAACAATTCATATCCTCATATGCAAACAAAAATTACTTAGAATAATTCTATTTTACAAATTCATCCCTAACTTAGGCCTACATTTATTTTTATGAATGCCTAACAAACTGTTACAGTGTGTAGTATTATTTATTTCTACATCTGTTTTAAATTCAGGAATTTATTTCAGTTTGAATTTTGGATTCGGTAACAATAGCATTTGAACCGATTTCCGTTATAGTTTTCCAATTTGTTTGCATTTGGAATGCTCAAGCTTAGCTATATATTACTGTATGTACATATTTTATTAAGAAATTAGAGGGCTTGAAAGTACGTTGAAAATGGAAAATTACTTGGTTCTGAACAGATTTTACCCTGTCTCCGATTAATAGATTTGTTGGTTAGACAACCATTGCTTCCAGGGTTGCAATTGTTAATAAATGTTATAAGTAGCGATATGCTGATTAGCCTATGAGCTTGGAGTATGCCATATTCACATGTAAGATTCTTGGCCTTTCTATACTTGCTATAGGCTTTAAGGGGAAGAATTATTGACCTGATTTCCTCAAATTGACTGTCTGAGGACGATTCTATTTGGTAAATTCCATTGTTTTTCACTAGCAGAAGACCTAGTATAAGAGTCTTAAAAGGAATATTGAAATTACGAATATTAGTAATATTTCTCGTAGCTCTAATATTCAGTAGACTACATAACGAAAGGCAGGGAATCAGTTAAACAGCCAAATAGGCCTGTGCATTACTTGGGTTTGTTGTTATTCTTGTTGTTTGTGACCTTCTATAGATTAGTATAGATGAGTTAGTAATGTCAGCAGATTTTGATTTCCCTACCTCTGCACCTGATCCCATAGATAAATTAGCAGCGTCAGTTTCGTACGGTTCGGCTCGTTTTCAAGTTATTTGGTGGGGGTTAATCAACAATCCCATGTGACGAATTAAACTAGTAATTTCATCATCATCATCGTCCCTTTTATTATTATTATTATTATTATTATTATTATTATTACGTTAAGCCAACGCTGTTCAAGAAATAAAACTCATCGAAATATGTTATCTTATACATTACCGAACAGTTCAGCCTTTCCTGTAAGTTATCATTTAGAAGTTTTTTTCTTATACTATTATTATTTTGTATTTTTCTGAATTTTATTACAATTTTGACATCTTACAAAAAAGTTCTTCTGCCAAATGATTGGATTTAACTAACTTCGTTCTGGAAATAATAGAACTTCACCACTTAGGAATTTAACAGGGTTTTGAATAGAATTACTCTGTGTTTAGGAGTCTAGCGAGTTACTTAATTCCTTTCATCTGTGTACAAAGCTCGAACATGTCGTTGCATTTTCTATGAGTTGTCAAGAGTAGGAAAGAGGTAGCAATAGAGAGAGTGAAAAGGGTCGTGAGAAAATAAATCGTAAACAGCATCTTCTTATTGTGAATAGAAATTCTGGTGGATCAGTTTTATTCAAACGACAGGGATTCTCTTTATCTCCCAATAATCATCGGTCTTATGTGAAAATGATAAAAAAAGTGGTGATAAAGGATGGCGCTGTTCGATCTGTGCAGAATGTACATTTTCATCTTCACCTTAAAATATTTAAATTTATATACAAACACAGACAGCAGTATTAATATTGTATAGGCCTAAGTCTTAACCCAAAACATGAATACTTCGATTTATGTCAGTAGTCCATAATAATGTTGACATCACAAGAAACTTCTTTCCTGTTTTCAGCCTAAGAACAATGCTAAAGTAAACAAAATCAGTACATCTGTCTCTCTCTAGCACATTACTCGTATGAAGTAAGAGCAAGACAAACGTTATTTTTCTTCTCTATCAAATTTCTACTATTAAACTTAGAGTGAAAGCAGTTTAGTATCAAAATTTATAGAGGTTTCTAGAAATGTAATAAAAGTCGTGAGGCTTGTTCACTTCGATCATATTAATTTGTTTTATTTTGTTTTTGTTTGATTTTAATTTGTTTTGTTTTTGCAAGTCGTCGCGATGAAACCAACACTGAAGAGACAAACACCAAGGACATATTCTGTTCAAATACCCACACTAACGCTGTCTAGGTTATCGATCAATCACGGTGTTTATCACCTCTGTTCTGAATACAAGGTATTAATATGTCACCTGTCCGGATTGTTGCCCGTGAACGCACATTATTATTTTTTAAATAATTTAACTATTTGGAAATGTGGATTGATTATAAAGACAATTTTGATTGGGTGCTAGCCCCTCCGTGTCAGTGAGCTTTTGATTACCTTCTTGTGTAGTTCTAAATATTATCCTATTATTGAATTTTAAGCAATTTTTTCAGTTTGATTTACATCTTGTCTACTTATCCTTGACACAGTAGGGCTATAGCGAGTCAAGTTAAAGAGCAATATGCGCAAAAGCAAAAATAGAAGCAAGTAGCGCAGGAACTAAAGCTTAAGGCGTGGTCGATGCGCAGCTTGAATATTCACATGCTTGTTATTAAACTTGTTACAATGTAGTGATTTGATTTTAAGGGTAGACTGAAGTGTTGAGAGTATTTTCTAAACTATTCGTCCTAGAAACGTGAAATTTTGCACTTAATTGAAATGTAGACAGTTTTTTTATGTTTAAAATTTCATTTTAATTTCTCAATTAGGCCTATATTTTTGTTTGACCATACAGTAGGCTTATTACGAGGTAACGGTACATAATGACACTCATTTCCATACTGTTTTTCATTTCGACAACGGTGTGGTATCGATTATTATCGAACTCAGAACGATCTTAAGACCTTGAGGATAGCAGCTGAAATCTGCGTACTAAATAGCCTGTATTTAAAATAAAATCAATTGTATTCGTGTTAATTTTAAGTATCCATACAAGAAGAGAATTAAATTCGTGTTGTCAAAATTAGTCTGTTTCATGAAAATGACGAAAAGGATGCTTCGATTTGACCGATGACATGTGCTGCCATCTGTTATAGAAGGCAATAACTACAACCAGCTGGTGCGAAGGTCATGGAGCGCTTCAGTGTGACCGTGACTTATTATGGTTGAGCAAAAACAGTCAAATGCAATTTACCTATAATATTAATTATGATACCCGTATGAAGATTATGAAACGAGCAATTCGAGTTTCATATTCTTCATACGAGTATCTTAATTGCCATTCGCGAATTTTACCAAGCATTCTCGAATCTTATTAAATGCCATTATAGGCTTGCGTCATAGTGTAATAAATAATAATATATTAATTAATTAAATTAATTATTTAAATTAAAATTTAAATCTATCTCCTCCGACAGATAGACCTACTAAAATATGAACTTGAATTATTTATGTGTGGGTGTTTGACGTTTACTTAAAAAAATTACTAATGGATTTTTTAAATTGTTTATACTTATTGTTAAAAAGAAAATCTGATCAGACATTTTATTACACATATTTTAAAGTACATTCTGAAAAATCTCACTTATATCTCTATTTTTGTGGGAGAAGATGGATTTAGCATGTGGCAAAATAACATGCAAATTGAAACCAAGAAATCAGGCGGTAAACTTTGCATGCACGGGGAGTTGGAAGCGCCCTGAGATTTGAAAGTTGTGTCAGCAGCACCTGTTCCACGTATCCAAACGGCATAAAAATTTTTACCGATATACTTTAGGGTATGCTTCATTTTTTGACACTAAAATGCAAATTTGCACTTTCTGACCAAAAGGGCTAAATTAACACTTCTCTCCTCCCTTAATCAACACAAGAAAGAGAGTGATTATTATTTATATAAAGTATTACATTTTATTCCTGGAATAGTCTAAATAAATCTCATTCGAGATTACGAATTTTATCAGATAAATTCGTAAACTCTCATGAAATTACTTACGTTGATTAGGCGAGATAATGCGTATCTATTTAACCTGTTGGTCATCGAATGATTGTTAAAGTTATTCCAAAAATAGGAAAATGGAAAATCCTATGGTGTATGAGAAGAATAAATATTTCTCCAATACTCTCTGCTTTAATAAATTTGATAAGACTACTATCATATCCATGAGCTCTAAAAACATTTCAATTTCATTGAGAACTTGAATGTAAGCAATTGATACAAGCGTTAGTTCCAAAGCTTCCCAGAACATATATAGGCCTGGGATTTCATTAGGGAAATGCGTTGTGGAAAGAGAATGGAAAACAAAAGAATAGCTTGCATGTGTCGCTCCGGCAAAGACAATAGCAACTGGCGCTAAATTGAGTTACCACATACAATTCTCTTTTCAAAGTTTGTAGCTAGCGAGATAGAAAGTAACATTGTCTCGTTCCTGAACTGATTTTAATTCCCTTTCTAAAGTCGGAGAAAATAGCATAATTATACGAGTGTGTCTGCTTTTATGAGCAGGAACGCAGAAAAATCCATTTGTGCTAAATCCTTTCAGCCACTTTGCTGTCGACTTTGGGGAAAATTGTGATTTGTAAAAAAAAATAGTGTGATTATAAACCTTATAGGTCTAAATGTGTATGTAAATGTACCCTATATTCCATTCAGAATATAATGAATTTATTCTTGTAGAATAGGGTTATGGACATCACAAGAATTCCCAAAACAATTAAGTATTGAAATACTGAGAAGTTTTATGTTTTATACTGAGAATCTCCTGTAATTAACAAAACTCAATTATGAATCCCCACAGGACGTTCTATCTGATAGTATTTTTACTGCTGTAAATACATATTTTCGTGAAAGCATATAGGCTACTAAAAGATTGTCATTTATCAATGGGTTCCCTATGTAAGCTAATTTTCATAGCTTTGTATTTCTGACTACGTTTATATTTTTATGTAGAGTACAACTAGGTCTAACATGGAATGATAGTTCTTTCACACTGGCCGTATGTGTAGCTAAGGTGGAAAGGTGAAGTCAGACTGAAAAATCCAATGCCATAGCCGGGATTTGAAAAAGGATCTTCGGTTCTCCATGCCGCTGCTCTTACTATTGAGCTACCATGGCAACATGCCGGTATAGAATTCAGTCTGACTTCACCTTTCCACCTTAGATTTAATATGGTAATTGCCTGTTCTGTTCCTTAAGTATTAATGAAAAAAAAGATATATATATATATATATATAGCCTATAGATATATATATATCTATATATATGTCCACGATTCATAGAAAGCCATTGGCATTTGCAGAGTTTTAGTGAACTTAATGGAGTTTTCAGAGTACCTGTACTCTGAACTACCCATTTCAAATTGTATTTTCTATTTTATCGTTTTATTACATAAAGTGCATATTTTCACATATTCTAAAAGTTTTTTAGTGTCAGTCTTAATAAAAAATAAAATTGACAGGATTCAGGTAAGTTCTGATGTCTTTCATACTGCGTGAGTTTAAATAAAGTTGAAAAATCTATAGAGATTAATAGGAAGAAAACGTCAATGATAAAAGATTAAGATCTCCCTGTTGAAATTAAAATTAAAAATAAAAGGAAGTTCTGTTATACCCCTCTAAACTTAGTCTCTGTAGTGTTCTTTTTCCGCTTAAAAATTGATGTTTACCGAGAGAAAGAACCAGGTTGAGAATGGGCAATTTGGAAAAGATGTATTGTAAATCCAGGGGTACGCCATAGCGTAGTGGTTGAGGCGCTGCGCTACAAACCGGAAGGTCGCGGGTTCCATTCCCGATGAGGTCGTTGGAGTTTTTCAATTGGCCTAATCCTTCTGGTGGCACTATGGCCCTGGGGTCGACTCAGTCTCGAACCGAAATGAGTACCAGGAGCAATCCTGGGGGCAAAGGCGGCCGGTGCGTAAGGCTGACAACCTTTCCACCTTAGAGTGCCGAATGTCCAAAATCTTGGAGCCTCAGCCTCCTGGAACCCTCTGGACCTCCATGGCTTTATTGTAAAGCCAATTGTAAGTGAACGTCTTGTAGTTTTTGGACTGTATAACTTGTGAAATTTTAACTATAATTTTGAGTGTATATTAGTACTATTTAAATGTATAATTTAATTATTTACAAGCCTATTTTTGATGCCTAATTGCTTTAGTGCCGTAAAATCCCTGATCTACTTATAACGTTATATGGAGGCGATGCGTAGGCCTATACATGACTAGATATCACATAATATCTACTGGTGTATTATTGCCTTATGAAATTCATCCGGTTTCCTCGTATGGAATAATTACAGGAGGAAGATGTGATATAGGCAGCGTGAGGTTCAAGGCCTTTGGGGAGCATTAGACTGGTCCTGGTAAAATAATTCCACCTCGGATCCCTACCTTATTCAAATATAGTCAAATTGAGCTTTGCCGTCCACTGATCCACTGATAGACAGGGACGAGTTTTTTAGTATTCTCTTCACGTTTGCAGCTAAGACTTCAAAGGGCACTTGGTCGCTCCACCCGCAAGTTATAGGGCCAATAGATAGAGACAAAACAGTATGGATGAGCTGTCATGCCTGCTATAGTGCTTTCATATTCGCCAGAGGTTTCAAGGCCACAACTTCTCACGTCTAATATGCCCCCACTGATCAGCAGTCAACAGTATTCCCCTTTGCGCAGAGGAGCTGCGCTGTCGCACACACTCATACGACACCAAGGGGAACTCTCTACTGGCTTGTCATGTGACTGTCATTGGAGGGGTATGATGTCATATGAGCACGGTAAGTGGGGGTATCATAGGTGTGCTACGTTTGGCCTTGAAACCTCTGGCGAATGTGAAAGGACTATAAGTTGATAGTCTATCACTAGCCTAAAAGGGGCCCTTACACGATCAATATTATTGACAATATCAGTATTGTCAATACAGTCGTTAACTTCATGAGGGTACCACCGTCAATATCGTCATACCCTACACGATCAATATTATTGTCAATAATTTTATCAATAAATGTGCTCAGTACGTTTGTTTCCACCATTCGGACAAGTGAAATTATGTCTTTCAAGTGGATTTTCATGGCGTTTTGTGTTTTGAAAACATGGACAATCGAAAAAAAAAGGTTGTGTAGCCATAATTATGGCTATCGGAAGTATTCGTCGAGTTCAGCGAAATCGATGGATGAGAGAGTGGTTGAAAAAACGTGAAGAATAATCTCATATGAGGCTGCTGAGGGAAAACAGATTGACAGATGCGGAATATTATTTCAGAATGAAAGAAAGGACGTTCATAAAATTATTACAGATGGTGGAACCACTCTTCATAAGGCAGAACACAAACATGAGGGAATGCATCCCTGTAATGAGAGATTAGCCTTAACCCTGAGGTACTTAGCTACAGGAAGAAGTTTTGAAGATTTGAAGTTCTCTGTCATCATGTCGCCTGCAACTATCAGCTGATAGTTTGAAACGTGTGAAACTCTTGTTCATGTCCTAGACTACATGAAAGTAAGTGTTTTAAATATATTTTCCAGATACCTTCCTACTTACCTAAGTATATCAGTCTGTCATTGCACAGAACCTCTTCACTACCTATATGAAAGTAGTTGGCATGACAGTAGGAGTAGGGAAACGCATATAGAATAATTTACAGCAAAAGATTATAGTAATTATGTATTGATTAAACAGCAAAGAAAAATACAACAAGAAATAAGGCAATCAAAATTCAAAATCCTCAATCTGAGAAGATGTTGAAAAAACTCGCCGCTGATAAATCCTGATGTTGGTTGTTGATTAGTTGTGGTGGATTATCACTGTGAGTAGGAGAAGAGCAATTAAATGTGGAGAAGGATGAAGTGATGCCACGACTTGTTCCCGGTTGTGTGGTACTTAGAGGGCTTGGACATTGACATACTTCATTTATTTTTACGGAGTTGCAAAGGAGAGTGCCCAAGCTTGCTTCAAAAAGCATGTCATTTATTGCTTTCTTAGCAAACTGTCTCTGCTTGGCATCCAAAGTGAACAGTTTTTCTCCACAAGCTTTTGAGATAGTCGGTATGATGCTGTTAGGGTTCGTCGAGTTTTCTAAATTTGAGCTTTTGTAGAAGCTAATTTTGTTTAGCAATCGGACCTTGCGCTCTAGCTTTTTTTATTTTATTTCAAGATCTTCAGATATTTTCTCAAAGTCACTTGTATAATCCATAATACTGCGCACAAAGATCACTTCCGTTCCCTACGAAAGCACGGCAACAACTAAGTATTGACAATATTATTGACGTCCACCCCAAGACGCTCCATAGTATTGACAATATCTCCTCCACTTTGAAATATTGACGCCCTGAGATCAGAAAATCTGGATTTCATCAATATCGCTTCAATATCGACCGTCAATACTCTTTTTTTCACCTTACATGATCAATATTATTGTCAATATCATACTGTATTGTCAATATTATTGATCGTGTAAGGGCCGCTTAAGCAGAACAGAATCATAGGGCTTGTTTCACAGTATATACCGCCTTGTAATAGTGAATAGGTGATTTGTAGTTTGCTTTTACGTCACCGTATGCCCATTACTGTTCTACGTTCCGTTTATCTAGCCCTTTTCCAGTCCATTATCCAATATGGCATTCTCGCCTGGGGAGGATTAGCGAAAACTACCCTTAAGCCCATCTGCCTTTTACAAAAAAAGAAAATAAATAAATAAAAATAGAACTCTGTTTAAAAAAACACATTGATTACCAAACTAGTCTAGTATTTCCGGAATTTGTTTTCAGTTTGGACCAAGTCTACAAATGAACACGTGAAGTCAGAATGAAAAATTCAATGCCATAGCCGGGATTTGAACTAGGATCTTTGGCTCTCCGTTCCGATGCTCTAACCAACTGAGCTACCATGGCCACGTGCCGGTACAACATTAAATTCTCCAACTGACTCACAACTGACTCCCGGCTATGGCATTGAATTTTTCATTCTGACTTCACGTGTTCATCTTAGCCTACACACGGCCAGTGTGAAAGAATTATCATTCCAAGTCTACAAATGTTCTATATTAAAATGTATTCACAAACATCATGTAAAATTCTCTTCCAGTGATCATGTTTACAAAACTAGACGAAATACTAATTTACTCCTGTCAGAACCAAAATGTCTCTCATCGACAGGATTAAAACATAGCATTAATTTTGGTCCCCACTTCTATAACTTAATGATCAGAAGTATCCTGATCTCTCAGCATACTCCACTGTTAAATTTAATAGACATGTAAAGCATTTTCTGTAATTTTTTAGCTGTTTAAGACATTTTTGTTTCATTACTTTTATGTATTTATGTTTAACATGTTTTACTTTCTTTATTAGTTAATCACATTTTTTATACACTCTGCTTCTTTGTCTCTCCTCTTTCTTCACTTTGATATTTTTGAAACTGCACCCGAGCACTAGCAGTCTTGCTCATTCGGGTGTATTTCTAAATGTTAATATTTCTTGTGATAGGCTAATTAATTCTTTCTTTTCCTCTTTTTAAATACCAGTTGTAGTTATTTTGGAAATTTGTATTTGTTCTGCTTTATTTTTCTTGTATAAATGTGTATTTTTATTTGTATAAATAAATAAATAAAATCAAATATAATGAAGCCAGGTAACTTATAGTCAGAATATAATGAATGAATAACGAGTCTATATTAAGAGAATAATGGAATGATAGGATTATTCAGTGTGTTCATATGCTTTCTTAGCAAGTAAGGGCACTAGGGTAGTAGTAACATTTTATAGCTTCTGTAAAATAATTGTCGTTGTGAGACATCTGGCGACAGTTGTCTGTGTTGAATTCATTCCTATGCGTGAGAAATGTGGGAAATATGTCACTGTAAAGGCATGGGTTCAGTTGGCGACCTGGTACTTAAATATATTTAACTATCATCACAAAAAAAAAAAATGTGGGATGGCAGGTCAAGACTGTGCCCAATTAAAGTGAGGACATCAACTTCGCCATGAGGGCGCATAAAGGTCTCTCAGGATTGCTATAACAGGTAAGGTAAAGGTAAAGTGAACCCTTTACAGGCCATGGAGGCCCAGAGGGTTCCAGGAGGTTGAGGCTACCAGATTTTGGACATTCGGCACATGAAGGTGGTAAGGTTGTCAGCCTTACGCACCGGCCGCCTTTACCCCCAGGATTGCTCCTGGTACTCATTTCTGTTAGAGGCTGAGTCGACCCCAGGGCCATAGTGCCACCAGAAGGATTAAGCCAATTGAAAAATCTCAATGACCTCATCGGGAATCGAACCCGCGACCTTCCGGTTTGTAGCGCAGCGCAAAGTAAAGCGATCCCTATACAGGCCATGGAGGCCCAGAGGGTTCCAGGAGGTTGAGGCTCCCAGATTTTGGACATTCGGCACTTGAAGGTGGTAAGGTTGTCAGCCTTACGCACCGGCCGCCTTTACCCCCAGGATTGCTCCTGGTACTCATTTCTGTTAGAGGCTGAGTCGACCCCAGGGCCATGGTGCCACCAGAAGGATTAGGCCAATTGAAAAACTCCAACGACCTCATCGGGAATCGAACCCGCGACCTTCCGGTTTGTAGCGCAGCGCCTCAACCACTACGCTACGGCGTACCCCTGCTATAACAGGTGGAGCCGTAATTGCCAGTATAAAATTAGCAGCTCAATAGAAATAAGAGGGTGTAGGTAATTAGGATATAGGTAATTGTTGTTAAAAGAAGGAAGGTAGGGAATTGTAAACCTCAGATTCGAAATAAGGCACGGAAGTGCATATGTGAAAGGTAAGAAAGTGGTGAAATTTGGTAATAAGGTACGAAGGAAGAATCGGCGAGCGAAAAGTAAAGTCGATATTTTATTCAAGCTCGGATCGAGGGAATGAGTAAGGTCTTAATTCATGTGTGAAGCAGACGGATTCTACTCACACCTCTCATCCTAGCGATTGGTCGAAGGGTTAATTATGCCTTTACCAATATGTGACCGAAACGTCATAGTTTGCACTCTTCAATTAATGAGTTTTTTTTTTTTAAGTGGGTGGAGATATTTCGAGATATTCAGTTCGTTCTTAATTTCTTGAGAGAAAAACTTTGTTACTGTTTGAAAAATAGTTGCTTGCAGTCTATTACTGTATTAGCCTATGAGTGGTTTATTGATTCAAAGTTACGCATTATTTTGTGAATAAATATTTTAAATTCAATTTTGTATTCTTATCTATGAATAAGTAACCTTCATTTAATTCCTTCGGCTATTGTTATCAATCGGTTGATATTATCAGATTAGCTGCGTCCCGAAGTGTTCATAATAAGCGGCTTGCACTGTATTATTCCTTATCAAATGTCGTAAAACCACACTGGAAATGCCTGACGTACACTTTGTTTTAATTACTTTTTTATTTAGTTCCCTGCCTACTCACAATCCACCATACCTTCTGAATGGAATGTTTGAGTCACTATACTCGTTTGCACCTGTCTCATTCGTTATGCAAGTTGATGATAAGAAGTGAGCATAATGCTTTTATTCACTATCAAGATGTCGACTAAAAGGCGCCTGCACAATTTAGCTCTAGGGTTAAGGGGAATATTTCACACAAATTAGTCTGTTATCACCTGCATGTGCTACTGACGTGTCAAAAAAGACTCCAGAATGTCTGCGTGAGGCAGGAATAAATTAATTGATTCAATATTCCTTTGGGGAATTAAAAGCTGCAAGTAATATCGAACTGTCAATGAAAATGGTCACTGATAATAAATTGTACAGCTGATCAGTTCCACAGATAACTGTATTTTATAGTGTGTTTGAGTAGGCTTAATGCTATTAAACCTTGCCATGAAGGAAATGAAGGTATTAAAAATTCAACAGCTTTAATGACTTTAAGTTATGTCCAAGCTGAAAAAAAACACACAGGTCAGTGGAACCACTGACACTGGAACAACACACTGGAACCCATTAAAGTTTTCAAGTATATTTTTGGTTACTTTTAAATATTCACGGTTCACTGAGGGCCTATTATTTAGAATACGAGTATATAATCTTGTAGAGAGTTAACATTATCAAAATTCCCACAGAATCAATTTTGTGGCTGGACGCGATGTTAAAAAAATTCTGCCTGTGGGCTATATAAGATTGATGATAATAAATTTGATTGAGTATATATCTTTATTATTGTATTTTGATTCCATCTTGGTATTTCTGCCAGTGTAAGTTCAAACTAGAGCCCACCACTGTGGAGCTTTCCTCACGCAGCCGTCCTAGGTTCGATTTCCGGTGGTTGGTTTTTTCCAGGGGTTTTCCTCGCCAGTGAGACGATTAGGCCTAATTTCCTTGTTATTTAGATATTCTCCAATATTGCTACAAAACAACATATAAAACCGATAAACAAATGCCATTATATAGAACTGTTTATGATTTAACCTTCGAACTCAAAGCTTTCCTTATAGCCTTGTATAAAGAGAAAACTGGTTTTGGTCAAAGCAGTTGGATGTAGTGTAATAGCGTATCTTTGATTCAAATATCGCCAGGCAAGTTCTTGGTGAAGTTCTTGTCCAATGCATTGGATAGTGGAATACCGGCCTTAGACATGTGATCGGTGCATTCACCTTCAATAGTTAATGTTATGTGAAGCATACGGATGCCCGCCGTTGTTTGGACCATATTATGCTGTTGGATCCGGTTACTTTTCGGAAACATGTAAAACGAAAACACCCTCTAAAGCTAGATGAACTGGCTCCAAGAAAGCACTTGAGGCTAGAGACTTACACTGCGAAACCTATTCATGTAGCTTCGTCAGTCGATCGGCTACACTTCATGTGCTTGGCTCCGCAATGTTAAGGCGCATAAATTCAAGCAATAAAGCTGAAGTTAAATCGCTGAATGGTCTGCATTATTACGTTAGTGTTAATTAGGCGTTTTACGTGTCTTGGCGTATCATTGTTCAGTGCCACCAAGCCTGCAATGGTATTTACATACTTATTACAATATTTTTTACCCATTAAATTAGTATGGGATTCAAACGAAATGTGGATTATAATAATATGGCAGTAATAAAACAAAATAATTCAGTGAAACAAATTATCTTCACTTCTATAGTTGTCAGTATTTTTTTCTCATGGTACTTACCAGATTTGTTGCAGTGGTGGCATCAGCAGAGTGGTCTCCGATTATTGTTGTAAGCGATGTTATACTTTTATAATTTACACATAAATATGACCACTCGAATTAAATTATTGTTCAGTAGGCTATTTTCCAGTTTCTGACTATTTACATATTTTGCAATTTTAGTAGGAACTCTAGAGTTTCATTCTGAATCACAATATTATATTCCGAAATGTACTGATGCAAGATACCACTCTTCGTAGGCCTAGTTTAATTACAAAGAGAACACTTGACACATTTTGAAAATGATTTTTAACCCCCAATGCTTTAGGCCTAATTCAAATCATATTTTCTGCTTTAAAAAAAGGCACAACTATCGTACTCATATTTCACGTTAGAATGTTTAGCAGTTACATGGAAATTTAAATTTCCCCTTTTACTAAATCCCTTGTTTACAAATTTCTTACGTGGAGTTACCCATTCTACAACAAACAAGATGCACCTACTAAATTACCCCGCACTAGCAAAATACCGTGTGGGAAAGAGCTTACTTTGTGTGAAAAAGACAAAGGACCAAGAGTTGCCGAAGTTTTACGAATCGAACCGAATACACACAACTGATATCTGCTGATATATGTTGCTTCAAGTGACGTAAAAAGTAAAGTGAAGTGATCCCTATACAGGCCATGGAGATCCAGAGGGTTCAAGGAGGTTGAGGCTCCCAGATTTTGAACGTTCGGAACGTGATGTAACCGTATCATAATGACACTCATTTCGAAACTGGTGTGATATCTGTTATTATCGAACACGGAACGATCTTGAGACCTTGAGAGTAGCAGCTGAAATCTCCTTAATAAATGGTCTGTATTTAAAGTAAAATCAATTCTGTTCGTGTTAATTTTAATAAAAAAAAATGAATTCATTATTTGCAGTAAAAATCCGTTGGTTTGAACAAAACTGACAAAAAAAACTTCGATTTTACTGACGCCGTAATCTGCCATCTGTCGCAGAAGACATGAACTACGCAACCAACTAGTGCGAAAGTCAGAGCGCTGAAACGTAATCGGTTCGTTTGCATGAATCTAATTCTCAAAATTTAAATATTTAGACTAATTATGGTCGAACAAAAACAGTTGTATTCAACTTGCCTCTAATGGTAATTAAAATACTTGTATGAAAATTATGAAACTCGCTTTGCTCGTTTCAAATAATAGATGCCGTTATAGGCTTGTTGCATAATGTACTAATTCCCGGTTACAAAATAGCTTTAAGTGTAAGTCCCACATTGTACACATGGACCTCAGCGCTTGCGATTTCTCATATTAAGGTTTATTTATATAAGCATCTGAAGGGAACGTACCGAGCCCATAACAAGTCGTTGGAAACTATTATTCCCTGCTTTTCAACAAAGACGAGGCACGTGCGATTCCCGGAAGATCCGCATTAAGTTATCGTCGTCAACGATTCGGCTGAGGTTGTCGTTCAGTACTCGTCAGTGTTCTGTCGATACAAGATAACATTTTTCAACCAAAATTCATTATTTTTCTGTAGTCGATGAATGGCCTGATTTTGTTGAGAAGCAATTCAAATGATGAGCTGCTCATCCTGTAATGTTAAAAAAAACTTGTGATCGTGTGGGATTCATTGTTTGAAGATTTTAAATTCGCCATGTGTTCTGCGGTGTTTCCATGCTGGGTGGACACTCCACATATATGAAAACTTGTATTTTATATTCAAAACTCGTGGATGAAGTCTCGTGTCCTTTACCTAATATCGCATGTCTGTTTAATCAGTATACGTTTTCTATTTATATTATATAGTCTTTACTTTTAATTTTTGTAATCGATCTCAGAGTTAAACTCCGGATCGATTCATTAAGTATACCTCGCAATCGCAAAACTACCGCGTAGGCACGTGCTTACTTCGTGTGGTGTAGCCGAAGTTTTACGAATCGGCTCTTCAGTGTAAGTCTCTAGCCCAGGGGAAGACAGAAGGTTGCTCTGTGACGTCACTGCTTTCTGCTCTGACTGCTCGCGTTATACCTCTGCGAGGAGTATGTGAAATTATGGCATCAGTGAACAGGGGGGAAGAGAGGGGCATTAGTATTGCGGGCAGCGGGAATTTAGGGGATTAGAACTTACGTATTAGCCTACGTGTTTCCGAGTTAATGAAACATCAATCGATTTTCTTGATAGTTTATCGGTTAATTACAGCACAGTAGTTTAACATATTATAAATAATTCTATTTTTCTATTCTGTGAGAATAATTGTCTTTCCACAAAATCTATGTTCTTTGACAAAAATAGACATTACTATCATTTGAATTAATATAATTCACTACAATAAAAATAATAAAAAGTGAACTGAATTAATTACCATACAAGCTCGTCTGCACCCAGTGTTGGGCAAATTTTAATTGTAAAGACAATTAAAGATTAACAATTGATTAATTGTTAATTGTAGTGGTAGCAATTAACAATTGATCAATTGTAATTGTGGAAAATGCAATTAACAATTGATTAATTGTTAATTGTAGTGGTTGCAATTAACAATTGATCAATTGTAATTGTGGAAAATGCAATTAACAATTGATTAATTGTTAATTGTAGTTGTAGCAATTAACAATTAATCAATTGTTAATCGTAATTTGCTACAATTAACAATTAATTATTTTTAATTGTTTTATGAATTTAAATAAATACTAACAATTAAAAAGGACTACTGTACGGGCCTGGTATCATAACAAAATGCGTAAGTAAGATACTGAAATACACATGTTAACTTAGTTACAAATAAAACACTGATATTAATACACATGAATGATTTTAATTAAACCTGATTACACAAATAACGACAGACTATAATTTCTTATAATAGTTTAGATTGCATTTTAACACGACTCTCTTTTCGAACATACTGTCGGTCAATTTGTGACTCTTCGGCAGATTTGTCATTGTTGCAAAAGAAAAAAGTCGTTCAACTGCAGCTGACGATGGTAAAGGTGTGTTATATTTAATGAAAACTTTTTTTATCTCAGGATATCTGTTGAGGAGTTGCAAATCCTGGCTTTCTTCTGCAAAAAAGTGCAGCATTAAAAGTTCGGCTTTAGTCAGTGGTGCATCGAAGGTTAATTGTTAATTGTTAATTGTAGCAAATTACGATTGACAATTGATTAATTGTTAATTGCTACAACTACAATTAACAATTCTGTCGATGAAATATCGGGAGTCCGAGTCAGAGTTGAAGTTGAAAAAACTATTTTCTTCGGTACTTTCTTTTTGTTGCTACTGATGTTTCTACGTTGTCATTCATTTGTTTGGAAATACAGGTCTTGAAAACGTTTAGAAGTTTTGTACGATCCGCGGGCTCTAAACAGGTTAACCATTTATTTTTAAATCTTGGGTACAATGCCGTAATAGCCGCATTTTCCGCTACAGGAGTGCTGATGTCATACATTTTTTCAAATCTTTTTTCGACACTCTCCCTGTAATGCCTTGATCAAAGGGTTGCAAAAAGAAAAGTTGCTTTTCCTTTCAATTTTGTGTAGTTTTTTCTTAATGCCTGAAAGCACGGCAGGACTATCCCAATAATATGCGTTGGTCTCACTCTGCATTATGTCGAGGGCTTCTGCCACTGGCGCAGTACAAGTCATGTCCGTCGCCGTGGGTGAGTCGGTAGCGCGCCTGCCTTCCACTCCGGCGCCCCGGGTTTGATTCCCGGCCGGGTCAAGGATTTTTCAATAGTGAAAAATCCTTTTCCCGGGTTCAGGAATGGGTGTTTGTCAGTAGGTTAAGATAATGCACATTGTGCGCGATTCCTTAATTATTAAATACTCGGGTATGTAATCAAATTCGTTCTCTTTGATAGCATTTTTTATGTTTAATGATATATGTAAAAGCAAGGTTTTTCTTTAATGCTGTAAATTTGCTGGAGCGCATCAAACAAGCTATTCCATCTTGTCTCACCAGGTCGGCTTAACGTGTGTATTATTTCAGCATTCTTTGATCGTCCTGCAGCCTTCCACAAAACTTCATGACTGTAGCATGCATTTCGGACAATGGGGTGTTTTGCTCGCTCAAAATTTTGTTTGCGTCCGTAGTTGCGCATAGACTTAACGTATGTGCACAGCATAAAAAATGAGCAGGAAGTAAATGAATATTCTCAGGATCACTTTTTTGACCAGACAAGGACATGGAGGGCCTCCCCAGATGAGTGATCATCCCAATGCCGGGGCCACCTCCGAGACGACACGAACACATAGGACGATACACACAATTCACACCCACACACACACTCCCTTCAAACAAGGCGAGGATGGTATGAAGATAATAATGATGGTCAGATGATATCTTGAGACCACAAGGGCCTAAAGTTACCAGACTTTTCTCTCACAGGTGAGGGGAAAACTCCGGGAAAAACCTCACCCAGGTAACTTGGAATCGAACCCGGGCCCGCTGCGGGAGAGGATTGAACGGATCCCCTGAGCCACAGCGGTGGACTTTTTTGTTATGTACTCGTACGATGTCAAAACATTGCACAAGTTAAAAATATACATTAAAATATAAATAATGGGTATAATGAAGGATGATATTCGTTTTTTTATCAATAAGTAGTATTGATTTTTATTAATGTACGTAAAATTTTCGAAATCTTGTAACACTTTTAACTGATTTCGGTAAAGGTAAGTAAGTTAATTGTTAGTTTTAATTGTTTCATAGAACAATTAAACAAGTTAATTGCAATTATTTTAATTGCGAGTTACGATTAACATACATTAATCCAAATAATTTAATTGCAATATGCAATTAAACGTTTAATTGCAATTAATTTAATTGTAATTAATTTAATTGCAATATGCAATTAAACGTTTAATTGCAATTGATTTAATTGCAATTAAATTTGTAATTGCAATATGCAATTAAACGTTTAATTGCAATTAATTTAATTGCAATTAATTTAATTGAAATATGCAATTAAACGTTTAATTGCAATTAATTTAATTGCAATTAAATTTTTAGTCAATTAACGAGTTGATTGAAAAATTAATTGATTAATGCCCAACACTGTCTGCACCTTAGATGATACAAGATTACAGTAACAATTTTCTGACTTTCCTGTCTCTTTTTTCTTTAACAAGTTTATCAATGTTGGGACGTAATGTTTCAGCAATGTTTAATCGAAGACTATATTTAGGTTGTGATCTGACAATGTACTTCTTGATTTGAGCTTTGAACATTTCATTAGTGAAAAAAATTGTTCGGCCACATATGGCGATCCAAAATTACATAATATTCGCGCGGCAAGTGCATAAGTCTCGGGAATCTGGTTTCAGGGAAATTTCTGTAAAAGTTACCCAAGACCACTTTACGTTCGTATTAATTTGTCCTTTAACAGATCATCGCATAATAAGTTTAGCAGTTCCAACTGATACCGGCAAGGAACGTCTTTGACAATGACTGAATATGGGGTAGCAAAAAGTTTAAACATTTGAGAAAGGTTTTCCACATCCTGAAACCTCGATTCGAACTAAAGAAGAATGTTTTTGCAGAACTAACACATGTTCTGCAGAGAGAACACTATCAGGATCGCGTACTTGCATTAACTTTGAAAAATGCTCCGTATTTCCAACCAGAAGTTGTTCTACCCACAGAGCTAAAGTGAATAGGTCCTCTAGTACCTAGCTCTAGCGTACTCTAAACACCCCTACTGCCGTGCGCTCTTGCTGACGCCACACACAAGGGATTCGCGTGAACTTGCTCCACAAACGTCATCACAAGACGTAGTTGACTTCCACTGCTCTAGCCTCATGTCAAGAAAGGGGCATCAAGTGGGTCTCATTTATGTGATCAGTGTGGTAATATTTTTCTCTACGGCTTCAGCTAGCCGCCGCCACTGCATTATCTTTCTCGTCAAGGCTCATAATCCACCACTTAAAATGTGATGAAGTAAACAGACCCTAGGCCTATAAATAAGAGGAAGAACAAGAAGAAGAGATGTGGTCTTCTATAAGAAGAGAATCCTTGGTTTTGCTTTTAACGATCTTGTAACTTATTACAATTTCATAAAAGAATGTGACTATAAATTCAGATAATCAACTACTAAGGCACTGACTGAAGTGAAAACAAAATTGACCAATCTCTAATGTAGTGATGCATTTTGTTAACTATATAATGCCTACGGTATTTATGTTATATTATATAGGCCTAGATGTAACTGAGATTTTCACGTGTGCAATGGAAGATGAAATAAACTTATCTATCAACCTAGATCTCCTTAAGGATTAATGCATGTTCTTTACAAAACAAAGAACGGAAATTGGAGAATTCATATTTCAAAAATCAAAAGTAGATACACTAAGATAGGGGTGCCTTAAGTGCCATCGTGGAGAATCAAGAAAATAGTTTCATTAGATGAGTCGAACGCTAATCTTTTAAATTTTCAAAATTTTCCACTGCACTTAAAATATTTGAATAGATTTCGCTGTGATAACCGTTTATCTGACAATAGAAATGCTACTTACGTGAAAATAATTAGGCCTAATAACTGGAAACAGTTGTTGTCAAGATATAAGAGTACCAACTTTTTTGATACATCGATTACTTTAAAGCATGTAGTACACAGGTGTACCATACCAAGATCTAGATTGCATGGTATTTAGATCAGGGGAGGACAGAAGGTTGCTCTGTGACGTTATTGCATTCTGCTCTGCCTTTACGCGATAAGATTTCTTTGGGGAGTTTGTGAAATATAGGCACCATTGATCGGGGGAAGAGGCAGGAAAGTGCTCTTGCCTGACGTCAAGCACAGTGACTTGCCTTGCACTTCCTTCACAAACATCACTGGACTAAGCTGTCTTCCACTAGGCCTAAATTAGATGGTCTTGAATGAATGTTACAATTTATAATTATCGCTAACTCATTATCTATTTTTAAAACATAGTTCTACCACTTATTTCCTTTTGTTTCAGGTAAGGATGGCTGCTTTTAATATTACTTCTACCTGAAACTAGGGCATTATATCATGTAAGTACATTATTATCCCGCAGTATTTAACAAATAAAAGTAGAATCAGTGAGTACTGAGGTAAAATAACATGTAAACATAACAGAGAAACTATTAAGGAAGAAGTGACAAAATCGATGTTCACTTCCTACATTGTTCATCCCAAGGTAGTGGGTTTGATATATAATTAAAATGACGCACCTGTGAGATAAGGAGTGCATTCCGCTACTGTGTGCCTGAAATTAGACTTTACATCATGCTATCATGAACGGGAAACGGATAAAAAACACCATCGCAGAGAAATGAAGTTAAAATGTTCTTAAAAATGAGCATGAATCAATGTATAGACAACCTTCTTAGCTAAACTAGTTGAAACTTTGTTTTCTTATTATAGACCTAATTCCAAAGTTTTTCCCGGCTGAGTATCAGCTATTTCAGGTAGACTTTTGAAGTATATGACTAGCCGTTCCTTAGAAATAACAATAGCAATAATAATAATAATAATAATAATAATAATAAACGAATACTCAAAATTTCTGTCTTTTTTTTTTTTTTTTTGCTGAAACTTGTAAAATCTCTCGAAATCTTGAAAATTGTCGCTCAAGATTATTTATTCCTATAGCTTCTATTAGGCCTATATTGATTTCTCAAAATTAATACCATTAAAAGCGTCTCCGGTCTTACATTTATAATGCAACTATGCTTTCACGATAGTTACCTTATTGAAAAATTTAAACTTCTACTAGGGCTGGAAAACGATTTGTTCTTTCTTAAGGCCAGATTACCTTTACATAGGCGAAAATAGTTTCTGTAACGCTGCTACGATGCTCGTACAACAATAATTTATATGGTATGAATAGTGTCATTAATAATGCCTTTGCTGCAATATTTAAATGCACAACGTAAGCATAATTTGATTTCTTATTAGCATTCCTTTGTTCATATTGAATATTCTATCAAAATCATAATATAAACTTCATTAAATAAATAAATAAAGGTGATTTGAAGCAGATCGTTTCCCACACATTCCACAAGTAAATTAAAGTAAAAAATAAATATAACCCTGTGTCTTAATATTATAAAATATGAAGTGTCCAACAGAGACAGTAATGTGTGATTCATGAATGCATATATATCCATCTTAATATTATGAGTTGATTTATTTAATATAACTTACGTGTTTTAGAATATTTACTCATTTGCTAATTAAATTTAATAAGCATAGGCATTCTACTGTTTTATTATGCGTACGACATGGAGGTTAATTTCAGTTTTATTATTTTACGAATATTTCATAGCTCTTTTTTTTATGTAAACCAGAGGACTAAATCTTGGCTTTTATTGGTGTCTGCATAAAACATGTGGTGTAATAAAGTTAAATCCCTAGTGACGGTTACGCCTTGGGAGTCTAGTTTTCCAGTTTAAAAATAAATTCACGCGCATGAAACTGTGAAATGGAAAGGATATAGGATTTCGTGATGTGGAAATATTACACTAATTCTACAATATCATGTTCGTTCTTATTATGTTCTTATTATTAGATATTTGCAAAGGCTGTTTCACTGCTAGGGTCAAGAGTTGAATTTTGTACGGCGACAATTAAAGTAATTTACATATATTATTGCATGCATGGAAATCCATGTTCATTCCGTCATTATATTGAACAATTAGACTATTACGTGGTTGTGCACAGTGAATTGAGAGGATTTTATTTGAAAATTTTAAGTTTGATTGTTTATTAAGTTAGATATTTGTTTTAAAATATTGCAAAGAACTTAATTATCTCTTAAGAAGACTTAAAATACGTGCTTTTTAAAAACCATTTCATAGTCCAAACATTTGTCTAAAGCTTCAAAAAGATGTTTGTATGCCCAAATGAGTACACAAATTATTTTATGAAAAAATTGTTCCTTGTAATCAAAGAACTGAGACTGTAAAGAAAATAATAAAAAGATATATAAAGATAACATAATTAAGTAACAAAATTATTCCAAGTACTCTTTTATAGCAGTTACTGGAATATTATACTTTAAACGTGTAAATATTATGAAAATTACAACATAGGATAAAATGATGACTACTGAAAAAAACCAAGATATCCGGTCCGCTGCGTCTATTCTTCACTCTTCTGTTTCTTTTTCTTCTTAGATAATTTCCCCTGATCTTTAGTGAAGGTGTTAATATTTTCCTGAACTTTTTGCACATCAAGTATTTAAATGCTTGACAGACGGCACTGGGACAAAACCGAGATAACTTTTTGCGATGTCTACAGTAGCAAGTGTTAATGTTCACACTTCATTATCTCGCAAAACCATTAACATTTAAAAAAAAAACTCCTCAGCGCTTGATCTTACTAATATAAAGTCAATGAAAAGAGCTATGGTCTATTTAAGAAATATTTTAGTAATTTCCGAAAATAAATAATTTGTTACCCGATGTCCCACTATCCATTTTATGGTCCATGATTTCTTCAAATCATCAAATTGGATCTTGTGAAATCGATTATTGCCATTTCACCCAATTTCATCCTACGTTCCATTCGATTATATTGGATACAACGGAATAGCAAGGTTTCTAATTTTCTATCTAAATGAGCGTCATACTCTCCCCGAGAGTACCGCATCACGTAGAAAAATTACATCTTTCTATCGATCGCCTTATTTATTGTAATATCGATCGATTTTCATTTAAGTGAACAACATATTCTATCAAAATTTCACTCTCGTGCGCATAGCCAGAAATTATTGTTAAAAAATACTAATTTATACAACTTTTTGAACCAAGAAATTGGATTATGGGCATCGGTTTACCTTTCGTCGCTGTTTACGTGCTATTTTACGTGCCCTGCGAAAAACAAATGACTATCTTGGGCCTCTAAATTAAAAAATACAACATAATTGTGCAATCTCTACGGAACATATCACTTCTATTTGCTACAATGCCGTTCGGTTACTGTAGAAAATGTGAAGCCATTGAACGTGAATGATTCCTGCATTTAACTTGGAATTAGAGTAGAAAAGAAATTGGAAACTATTCTTCAGAATGTTTCCAATAAGAATCCCTCTACTAGTACTACAATGCGAACGACGATATAAAATAAACTTGAGTTTACGTTGGAATGAAACTGTTACAGTTACGAAACGTGATCTGTATTGATCAAATATCAGATTTTGGCATTGCCTAAAACTCGATTGAACGTTATCATCTTACTATGTCCTGGTTATATTTAATCAGTGCTATAAGCGAAGTACTCATCTAAACCAAAGTTTAAATTCGAATTGGATTTTATTGCTTTTTTTTCCTTGAATTTACTCAATCACTTTTCTTACTATCTGTTCATCACATCGCCCTCATTTTAAGAAGTAGCTCTACTGCACATAAAATTATCAGTAATGATACCATGACATTATTTTATACTCAAAACGTTTTAATTTTAGTGGTCACACTGAATACTATTTTTATCATAAATTTATTAATGTTATTTAATTTGGAATTATATTTTTTTCCGTTTCAGGCGCTTAGCCTATATTTAGAGGAAAGTTTGTTAAAATTAACATAAATAAGTTTTATCCATGTAATGTGTGTAAACTCTTTTAACCAGGCCATTGAATAGCATGACGTTTTTCTAGAGCCACAGCTTCCATACAATCAGTTAGGACCGTGTAACTTGATCTGTTCCCTTCCGAAACAAAACAAAAAATTATATACCTAAAAGCTGAAATTAAGAGGAACGTGATATAATTCTAAATGTAAATACCAATCAGTGAAATACGTACCATTATTTTTATTAAGACATGGTTATGCGCATTAAATATTTTAAATACTAGGTCTACCTGCTGGCTTTGGAAAACAAGCACTACTGGTATATGTCGTAGACTCAATGATGAATTAAATTCTTACCTAATGAAAGCCCTATCCAAATGCACACCATACAGCTAGTCTAGAAACAATGTCATCCTGAACCTTCTCGTATCGGAGAGTCCCGTAAGCCAGGGAAGCAGTTGATAGAATTTTCGTTCCTATGCTCTCAGAGACCATCCGCAAACGCGGTTCATAAGTGTGATTATGCAACATATGCAACGAACTTGAAGACCCGCCCTCGACAAAGACATTAATTTATCTGTAGAAGACGTCCTTAGAGAAACCTGCTTTAATAAGACGTCAGACCGTCCTTTCGTAGAGCGCTCGTGCACCGATATTAAAGATGTTTTACGTTCATTGCATTATATCGTCTAGATCACGGGTGCGCAACTGGTTCACATTGTGCCACTGTGCGGTAGGGTAATGTCTCCCACTACAGTCGCCCTTGACGTCAGAATAAAGCAGTTTCGACGTGAAACTGAACATGAAGAGCAGGTTTCATACGTCACAGCATGGGTGGGGTACTAAAACGTTTCCCCTCAGTTGCTCAGGTATGGTCTAGATCAATTTGAAACATTGTACAATACATTTTAGAAAGTGATTTTAAATATGCATTCAATTTGTGCATGTGAAACGCATTTCTAAATTCCAGACTAGAAAATCGGGTCCTACGACCACGTGCTTGTGCGAACCCTAGTTGGTGGTCCACGTTTTAGTCTTTTTATAATTACAAAGTTAAAATAGTGATATCCAATTTCCTAGATGTCCTTCTCAATTATAAATTTTACATATTACACTGTATGTAACACACTGCAGACAAATCGGGTCATCTGACCACGTGCGTGTGCGTGACCTAGTTGGTAGTACATGGGTTCCAATCATATTTTTTAAAGGATTTCACGTTATTCTGGTGACAGGAAATTGTAGTGAAAACACTTTATAAGATAACATTTCACTGACTATAAGGCGTTAGCAGAGGCCTTACGTTACGGTACGTTATGGAGGCATTCCTAACCTAATGCATAGTTCCACGCATATTTAAGTAGGGCCTATGTACGTATATATGTATGTATGTATATATATATATATATATATATATACTGGCTACATGGCTACATGGCTTAATTCTAGCCGAGGCCATTACACTGAAGAAGAAGAAGAAGAAGAAGAAGATGGCAGATCTCCGTCTATCCGTGGTATAACTTCGCGGAGGTGGAGTTATTACTTTTCGAGTGCTAGACTGAATTCTTGGTTAAGATGACAAAACTTCAGTAATTCCTGTGATCATGTATCCACATCTTCACTACCTACTATCTAAATAAGTGTTCAACCCTGCAAAACTGTTCAGAATATTCCTTTAGAATAACATAGGTAATTGCCTTTCCATAAGAAAGTTCGGCAAGTTCCGCCTGTATGGTAAGTTTTTGTTCACCACTGATCTAACTAATATTTTCACTTATATGAGAAAACAATGTAAATAGGCTATTGCTTTTTGGTGTACTAATAGTACGTGGCTTAATTGAACTTCGCTAAACTATTAATGGAAATTCTCCTATATCGCACCAAATGAAATCGGTCATAATTTATTCAGCTGATATACAGTAGACATACAGTGTATATGTTTTCTTGTTTACTTAATAAGAACTACCGCATCCTACTGTTATCTAGCAATCGGCTCGATTAATCGATTAAACATTTAATCGTCGATCAATTACATTTTCCGATTAATCGGTTTAGTCGAATTCTGAAAAACGTTTTTCGAGAAATGGTTCAAATGACCAAACTCCTTTCTCTCGCTTCTCTGGCCATGACACATCATATGCCATTCAGCCTATTGTGTCCAAACAATTCCCGTTATTCAGAAACCTGAAGGGTAGTTTACTCAACAAACTCGTGTGTCTCAAGTGTTGGCTGAAAAGGTAACCGGAAATGTAAGTATTCATTAATTCAGGATTTCTTCTGATTATCTGTAGTGTAGTAGTTATTAAACGTGAAAAACAATATTACATGTACACTTTGGTATCGTTTAAAATGCCGACCTGTTTGTCGATTAATCACTCGATTAATCGGTCGGTTAATCGATTAAAGTCAAGCATTAACTCGATTAGAAATTTTAATCGATTTTCAGCCCTATTATCTACGTGCAGTGGAAACCAACTTCATGTGTAGGTTTTACCACTTTTCCAACAATGGCAATTATGTAGGCCTACTTACTGACTGTGCTGTAAGAAGATACTTTCCATTGTATAGGAGTGTCATAATAGCTCATTTCAATTGTATTGCCTTGTATTCAGAGCAGAGTATCTCATACTTACACCCTGTTACGGTTGCAACGACAAACAATTTGGCAGATTCCTAACACCTCGTTAGAGAGACACTAAGTAGTTGCAGTTTGCACAGGAATGTTAAGCGGCAACTATGCTTGGCTTCTCAAGTCATAAACATCTTTGTCATGACGAGTGTACCTCCATATCATCCCGCTGTCACCATGTGTAATGTAATGAATATTCCTGCAAATTATCAATAAATATCCGAACAACATATCCATGAATACAACATATAAACATGAATATCAAATTAATTCACAAGGGTATTTAAAAAGTGAGACTTTTATTTTTTTAATGACAAGGCTATTTGACGAAAAAAGTGGAAGAAGTAATTATTAAATTAAATTTATTAGCCAATACATTAAATTTAATTGTTATTTGAATACGTATTATTGAAGTATATTCTTGACATGAGGTCTATGTAGCTTAATTTGTGAACAAATGACGATCTCTAGCATTGTTTTCCCAAGTATGTAAGATGTAAAAGTATAAGATGCTCTCCCAGAGGTAGTCATAAATTCATTTAATTTACGAGAAATCCTCAAATATTATTCCAAATAATTGCGTCAATGTTTCTGCATGTTAGTATGTTCTATTCTTAGACACATAAGTACATTTATACAGGTCAGAATACCAAGTTAATTGTTGCAGTGGAAGTTCATTTTGTGAATACGTACGGGGAGTGCATTATGTTTATCGTACGGGAAGTCAGAATGTCTTATCCCACCAATGTAAAATTTTAGGGTTTCATGTTCCTTTTTCTCTAGTGCTAGTAATCACAAGAAGATGAAATTTCATGAACACTTTCTTATTGGTTTAATTTATAATAATAAGAGGAAGTGCTTGTCTGTCCGTGCACGATGCCCAGCGAATTCTACTGCACGCAGAGATCTGACTTTTTAAACATAGATGGGCTGAAGGAAGGCCGAATGCACATCGAAGCCGGATTTTTAGTTATGAGTGAAAAACTGGCAGTATCCCTGGTTTTTAGCGCTATCGAAGCATCAGTGTTCGGTAATACCTCAGCATAAATATTAATACAGTAAGGAAACTGTGTGTTAAAAGTCATATGACAACATGTTAGCTGGGCGACCTAAAGCTCCAGTTCATTGTGCTGTGCTTCAACGAACTGTGTCATGGCGTACCCCATTTTTCAGCTGTACAACAAATAATAAAAAATAAATATTTGAGATCCTGAGAAATCAAAACCACAACATATTATTTATAATTTTAAAGCTAAAAAATTCAGGATTCATATGCAATAAAGAATTATGGTGCACTAAGCAAACTGTCTTCTCACGAACGAAGTTATCGAAAAATCCAGTTAACACCGTCTTCCGAAAGCATGTTAAATGAGTAATTTACTATAATTTTTACTTTCTAAAGTTTTCCAGTCACACTAATTTGAATAAAACGGTAGGCAATCAATATGTTGTCGTTCCAGGTTGGGTTGTCGTTCCAGGTTGGGTCCTTGTCTTTTTGCTGAAAGGCTTGTTCTATGTGCCTAACCTCGTAGTATTTTTTTGTTACTGTCCACAGCTTCTTTTAAGTTAAACACTCCTTCCCCTCTCAACCACTCGCCAGAGTCCCTGCACAGTGAATCTGATTTTCCTCCGCACTTAATGGCACGATTCTTTTTTCCTCTGGAAAAACAACAAACCGTTCTGACTCCTTTCATGCCCAATTTAACATCAAACAATGAAAACTGTCCCTAAAGAAAAATCAAAGGAAACAAAAATAAAACCACTCATGTAGTATATGTTGAAGTGATTCCACTCATTACAAAAGAAAGTTTTAAAAAAGTCAATACTTACAATGAAGGAGTAACATGTGAATACCTGTACAGTTACAAGAACTGAACTTAATGTAGATTACAACAAAACTACAAATATGTAGCTGATTGGCAAGTTATGAAGAAATTGTTACTATTACTCTATTATCAACATATTTTTGTACAGTTTGGGCAATGCATTCCCCATCCAATGCGTATGAGCGACTCTGAATATGATCGAAGGAGTATTACGTAATACAATCACCGATACTGACATTGAAAAACGTCCTTTCTTCAAAATGTCGAAGTTAGCCGACTTTTCAACGAAACTGGGAATAAGTGAAATTAGGGTACTTGGGTATTAGCCAGATCTCACTGACTTTTGTGTTAGCCGTACTTCACTGTTTTCCCTCTAATTTCTGACTAGGCAGTAAATAGAATATACTTACTATAATTACAATAAATAGTAAAATATAAAGATATCACTTAAATATAATAAAATTCTATTTATTCAATAATTTAGAACATTAAAGGCGTTGCTTTCACTGAAATATCCATGTATGAGTGTTTGAATGTTAAACTCTTAAAATAAGTGGGGCTGACAGGGATGCCTCCTCAGATCAAAGTCTTGTAAAGTATGGGTTATATTTGTATTTTAGAAAGTTTAGTTACTCTTCTTTTGAGAGAAAAAGGCTACCCAATCCCTCTAAATTCATGTTGTGATAAAAATTGAAAATATTCTGTTGTCCTGAAGCAGAAAATTATATTTTTTCAATTACATAAATATCTTAAATTATGGGTATATTTTCGGGAAAATAGTGAAATTCATAGTCTTCTCGGGAGAGTTCATTATTATCAACTATTTTAAGATTCATTAGTTGAATTATCTTCGGTCTTTTTTTTTGAACGAGTCAACTTCTTGGCAGTCCCATTTCATTGCCTCTAAAGAAGTCCTTTGACAAAGCATTTTTTTTCTGAAGAAGTTTATAATATAGTCTTTATAGAGAAAACTTCCAAAAGAAATTGTTTATCATTTCCCAGTCATCAATTTCAACCTTCCACATGTTCACCGTATGTAAGAGGAATAAGGTAGCCATGGAAATAATCGCAAATGCTTAATGGCATACCACTTGAAGGTGACTGTGTCCTCTTGAGGAACTCCAAGTGGATCTGATGCAGACACAGTCTAGACATGTGCGTGGCGTCTCTTAAGTAGCGAATCATTTAAGTTGTCCGGGTCAAGGCATACTGAACGCTGATATGGATTTATATCCAACTTGATTAGCCATCTTATTGAAACAATCAGGAACGCAGATTGCTGATGCCATAGTTATGTTAATAGTGACAGGGATAAAACATTTATTTTCCTTTCTTTAATATCGAAATACCATAAAACAGATTCATCGCTTAGAATTCAAATCATAGTTGAAAATTAGTATTATTGTAGAAAAAAAGTTAAAATATTTGCCTCATCGACAATCAGCTGACTCTATAATCTGGCTTGGGTTAAATAACCTCCATAGAACTTTTATAGAATATGTTCTACTGTCGAAGGGAGGTGCAGCTGATTTTATCACAACTTATTTCTAGTGTCAATAATCATATCGCGTGTTTTTCCATAATTTCCTTCGACACCAAACTTACGGAATAATTCGGCTCTTAGTTCTGCGGTAAGCTGAATGCTGACCGCCTGAACAGCTATGAGGGGAGTATGAGAGATCTAGCTAATCGAACAAAGAGAAAGAAATATTCTAGATATGTGAGTTCTTATTTTGAGAGTGGTCCTCCGCTTGAGCATAGCATTAAAAGCCCCTCAATGGTACTTCGCAGTAAAGATTTCTGTGATCTTTCGCTCCTCTCACGCACTGGGACCGGGTTCGATTCCAAGTTACCAAGGTGGGTTTTTTACGGGGGTTTCCCTCACCTGTGAGACGAATGTCAGATAACTTTAGGCCCTTATGGTCTCTGGATATCAGCGTCACACCATTCGCGCCTTGTTCGGAATGAGTCTGAGTGTGTTGTCTCGGAGGTGGCTCCGGCATCATGAACATCACTCATCCGAGGAGCCCCGGCGTGGGTGGCGTAAGATTACCAGTAACGGGGAGGTAAAACTCAGGGAAAGAAGATGACCAGCGCCAGCATTCACCATGCGAATATAATCATATAAAAAAAAAATACCAGTCATAAATATGACCCTATTAAGTAAAATCTTAATCGCGTGACGATTAAGAACCTATGAGACGAAAGGTTGAATTTGCTTTTGAATTTAAGTCCCTGTAAATGTATGTCCCTGTATGCAATATGTAGCCTACACTGATTCCTTTTCCTAATTTATTTAACACTAGTTTTAATGTTTGAACTGTTTCCTTTAATTTATACAAAAAAACCTTGATTGAGATATGAGATTTGATTCCGAGTAAATGCAAATTGATTTCTCTGTTAGTGTTTGAGTGGATATGCCTATCATTAAACTCACTAGAAAATTAAACTTATTCGTTTATTGTATACTAATATTTCGAGTAAACAATAAAACGCCTTGCATGAATATTGTGAAGGAATTCTAACACGAAATATAATATTAACATGCCTATTTTCGTCAGGTTGCAGGAGTTTTATACCACCTTGTTATAGGGTGATACGATTGTAGTAATAAGGAATCAGCGGGCTAAAGTTTCAACAGGTGGATAACATCTATGTCATACGTGTGTTATAATTATATGAATCAATAGATGTCTGGGGCGCGACATTCCATACATATTGAACTTCGTCCGTACAGCGACAGTAACGCATAGCTTACATTCCAGAATGAGAAATTTAACTTGGGATTCAATGAGACTTCAACTTGCAATTCAGTTTTATTAAATGCATATATGAATTCTCACGAGTGCCATGCACTATTTTTGGACAGCCGTTAACGTTTGGGAAATAATAATAATAAATATTATTGTAATGAATTACGCACCGTAAAGCCAGGCATGTTGCAGCGCGCAGACAGCGATCAGCTGTTATTGGTTTTTCTCGTACACTGCTGCCAACATGAAAACGTCTTTCACCCACCAAATATAAGAACTTTTGCAATCACCGTGAGAAATTTCACATTTAAAAAGGCGTAGTGAATTTTAAAATTGGCAATTTTTATCAAACTGAGTCTATTTAACCTTTTTACTGTTACTGACGTATAAATGATCACTTCGAACAATTGTTTAAAACAGATGTAAGACTATCGGAGTAATACTTTATCTAAAATGTAAGGATTTTTATTCATGTAGGCCTATTAAATTTATTATTTATGGTAGCCAACTATTCTAATGAAATTTGTTTCATAGATTTCAAACTTTTAACTCTCTGATGGTTTTACTTGATGATTTTGTATGTAAAACTAAACTAAACTCCGTGGCGCTACATCCCTGGAGGGACTTGGGCTACCACCAGACCGCTGCGTCATCTACCTTGATTTTGTATGTATCCACACAAATTCAGCTCTGAAAGGGTTAGGTAATATTCATATGAAAAAAAAATTCTTAACTAAATGAGTGTTTTCCATATGACGTATACCAAAGTTGGTACCAATGGAGTGGCATAAATACTTTATAGCACTAGTACTTCGTGTACTTTCGTGTTCCTTCGTGTACCTTCGTGTACCTTGATGTGTTAGAAGTTCTACTTTTAATTCAAGTTGTCTAAAACAATGTTATAGATCTACCCTCCTAGATAAATATTGCTTTAAATAAAATAAAATGTTTTCAGTATTTAGAAGTAGAAATATGGTTTTGCAGTGTATGCAAATTAGGCATGGCTAAATTAATAGCTGGAAATGTTCATTATCACATTTTTCTAAAAAAAAAAAAAAAAGGCATTAGAATACTCCAATCATTTTTGTTTTACTTTTCTTCATTTTATTAAAATTGTAGAACATCTAGAGGTGCTCTTAGCATTTGGTGTTATAAAGGGACGAACTCGAGCATTTTTCTAACTTTTCCTCGATTCTGTTAAAACAGAGGCTGAGATAACTAAATATGCACTCCCTGTATCAAGGAATCTTATTCTATATCAGGATGTGAAATAGAAGAAGTTATATGTCCTTGCTTAAGGTGGAGAAATTTATGTATTTTATGAGCGTAACACCAGATTTTCTAAATGTTATTATTGGCTTTTATTATTTTACCATCGTCAACTTCATATCGATTTACCCATTTTCACGTCAACTGCATAGTCGCACTCTTCATCACCTTTATTAAACATACCTAGTCATCCATGTCTGCCAATGTCATGTTGATACCATGTTTTGCGTAATTTTCTTAACACTGCTTTTATTTTCAGGAAGGCGTGTCATCTTTCGTGAAGGAGGTCAGTAAAAATTCACAATTTTATTATTCTCGCAGTTAGTTAACCTTTTCACTGCAATTGACATATAAATGCGTCACTTCGAATAATTGTTTAATACAGAGATATAAGAGTATTTTTGAGTGATTTTTTTGTTTGTAAAACGTGAAGATTTTTACCCACATGTTACATTTATTATTCATGGAAGCCAGCTATTCTACTGCATATTTTCATTCATTTCAAATTTAGAGCCCATTGATGGTTTCACTTGATGATTGCTTATATAACCATAAAAGTTCAGCTTTGAAAAGGTTAAGGTTGAAGCCTTGATGAATTTTCCCCTATAGTTTATTTTTGGCTTTGTGTATTTTTGTTGTTGATTTATTATTATAAGTATTATTACTATTAATACTATTATTATTGTTAATGTTTGTTGTTCTCCGCGTATACATAAACAGATTTCCGTGGATAATAAAATACACACTTCATTCCATTATATTTTGACAATGTTCAGAACAACGAACAATTCCATCTTAGATTGAATTTTGAATTCGTGAGGTTTGCTTCAAGTGTGTGCTTTTCTTTATTGTTAGAGGAATCAAGACACGTACAGACTGCATCGCGCTCTGTAGGATTTATGGGGGCATAAAAGATCAGACACAATGTAAAGTTGACGTAAAACATGAAATTCCACACGAACTGAAAATAGTGATCTCCAGAGGAATTGTATGAACTGTAGCTCAAATAGTAAGAGAGATCGCAGTTTCAGAGTGTATGAAAAGAAAAATGTGTGTCTGGGATTAGATATTAATAATCTGATATATTGTATTGACACTGAAATACCTTCTGGGAGAATGTGAATAGAGGTTAGATGCTTCGGAATTGAATTTGTTCATCTAAGCCTATTGCAAATGAACTGGATATTCTAGTTTTCGAGTGATTTTATTCATAAGTTTATTTCTTCGAAATGCTAACTAACAACGACCAGTGTCACTGTGGATATTAAGTGAATTTAAAACACAGATTTAGGCTATGTACGAGGGTGAGTCCGAAAATAAGATTCCCCTGGCGACTGTGTACGGAGGTGTGGATGAAAGACGAAAAATATAATGAGACATTAAAGATAAGACGTACCTTTATTTTTCCACATAATTACAACGTACATTGAGGCATTTGTCATACCGCTTTATAAGCTTCAAAAATCCCTCCAGAAAAAAATCAGGGCTCTGCGCTCCCAACCAAGATTGCAATATGGTTGTCGTCAACGAGTGTGGTCTCGCATTGTCATCCAACAACTACAGACGGCCAGATTGGAGAAGTCCAGGACGCCTTTCCCGAATCGCCTCAAATTTCGACAAGGTGTTATAGTACCGCGTAGCAGTGATGGTTCCATCCTCCAAAAAGTCCAGCAACAAAACCCCTTGGGCGTCCCAGAACACTGTGAGGAGCACTTTACCTGCAGAGGGCGTTGTTTTAACTGAGTGGCTTAATATCAAAGGCGGACATCTGTCGGAAAAATTGAAATTGAGTTAGAAGTGGATTCCTGTAGGATTTTGTCTCCCCTTTCCAATGGTGAAATCAGTTTCTGTCAGAAACGGGCGCAAGCACGTAATTTTTTGCTTCAAAGTTGAAGGTTTGTTTCAAATTCGGACTCCTGCTATGCAAGTTGTTTTCAACATCGGACATCTACCAAGCAGCCAATGCGGGAGCTAGAATCTGATCACATGACTTCCGTTTTAGCAATGGCTGCTACTGTTCCCAA
Source organism: Ectobius pallidus (assembly GCA_964059195.1). Taxonomy (NCBI): domain Eukaryota; kingdom Metazoa; phylum Arthropoda; class Insecta; order Blattodea; family Ectobiidae; genus Ectobius; species Ectobius pallidus. Next base: position 81,035,226 of record CAXKWD010000006.1, read on the forward strand.
TGTGACAATCTGTTTTGCTCATTTTGCGTGCTTGTAATAATATTATTTTGACCTTGCAATAATATTATTTAAGGTATTATTCAAAAGAGAAAGTGTTCCCATGGAGAATAATATTTCAGTTACTGAAGGGAGCACAAGAAGAAGGAAAAGCAATTCAGAAAAGTGGAAAAGAAATGTGGAGAAGCGTCAACCTCACATTTCGGATAATGCTAATTTGATATGTCAAAATCTATCGTGTGGTGAAAGTTTGATGTCAGAAATGTTAGAGTTATTCATAACGAATACTGTAACACGGTAAAACCTCGTTAACAGGGCATAGAATAATAATGAATTAACATTATTGCTAGCTGTTGCAATCGCGAGAATCGTGCAGTATTTATAAAACAAAATCTTGTTTAAGGAATTTTGACAATGTATTGGTATTTAATTCGTACTGTATTTCAGTTTTCACCTCCTTATCTTTCATAGCAATATTAGGGTTGGTCTGATATGGAATTTCTTAGGTGAGTCATTTGGATCGAAAACGGACACCTACCATCATATTTGTATCAAAAGCGGACATCTGTCAATTTTTGTTTCAAAACAGGACATCTGTATTTTCAAAGCTAATTTTCACTAACTTTCTTAATGATATTGATATCAGAAACAGAACACAGTTTATTTGGGACTTCTAAGAAGAAATATGAAAAAGAAGGCATAAAAAAATACATAAATATAACTTGTATATAAGGAACTGGCATTTTTCAGGATTTATGAATTCGTCAGATGTCCGCCTTTGATATCAAGCCACTCACTTATTTCGGACAGGTGATGACGGATGTTTCCACTCCATAGATGCGGCCTTCGGTTCGGGCGTGAATTGGTGGGCCCACGTTTCATCCCCCGTCACAATCCGAAACAGAAAGTCATTGCCATGACGATGGTGTATGGGTGTCTTTCATTCAACCGATGTCTTGTTTCCCCCATTGATGTTCGATTTCCTGGGGGAAAATAGAGGGTGAACTTATTTTCGGTCTCCCCCTCATATTTTCAGGTACCAAATACGCCTTCAATCAAGTTTAAGGAATTCGTAAAAGAGAAGTGGCGGATTTATTTGTGGAATATAGGCATAATTATGTATGATAAAGGAATTATATTAATTTCTCGGTACTTTCTACAGCTACAAGTGAGGAATGGAACTGGTAAGCCGTTTCTAAAAATAGATATGTTGTTGTATGGTGCTGATAATGAGTTGAAGTGTCTGCTTGCAAACTTGGAAATAAATCAATAGTTACCCGATCAATCGAAAATATACGTATAGACTACCACAAACCAGCAACCTTTTAGTATTATTTTGCCATGGTAATGTCTCATTGTGGGGTGAAGTCAACCCCACAATGCACGAATTTTACATTTAACAACCATTTAAAAAGATTAATTTTGTATTTCATTAAAATTTTTCTGACAGTAAAATAATCACTATTCTATTATCTTAAGATTACTTAAAATTATACTTTTTTTTTTAATTTCAATCCTAAAATTTCCAACTTATTATGATCCAATTGCCACAATCTTTGCACTTTGTTAAGATTGAAAGTCTAAATATTTAAAGAAGAGCTCGATATATTTCTAATATAATTAGGCCTACTCATTGAATGATCTGTATTTCGAAGTCAATCACATAACGGCTCCCTCTTCTTTATACTTCTGCTTGGTTTAAATGTATCTTGTCACGTGTGTATTTGTACACTTTGTGCAGCACACATTGGGTCGAACATTATTATTGCAGTACCTAATGAATTTAATTTTGAAGGGAAGAAAAAGGAATAGTGAAAAATAATTATAATTGTGTTTCTATTAAATAAAAGAACACTATTTCTTAATGAGCTCACACGCGTTGAGTGAAATTCAATCACTTCTGAATGTCATAAACTTCGTTTCCCGTTCCACGTTTGTCACGCTTGCATAGACAGTCGATGCCTGGCCTGAGTGTTCTCTATTCACACAACAAACAGTACAATCAGTTAAACATTTAACCGGTCACATGGCATTTGCAATCGATAGGAACGCTCAACGTGTAGTTAAACTGTGGCTAGTTAACTATTGGACTAATCGCACTGTAAATTAGAAAATTTCACTTTCAATTTCACTTTCAATAGAATTCACATCCCTTAACACATGCAAATAACTCTTAAACATCTGAATGTCACAACATACAATCGACAGTGTATGTGTTCAGTGTGTGTGTAGGCTATATATATATATAAGTTAAGTTATATATATATATCATAGGCGTACCGAGGGGGGGGTTTTGGGGGTTTGAACCCCCCCCCATTGATTAAAAAAGGAAAATTGTATAATTTTTTTAAGTCTGCCCATAAATTACTTAATACAAGTATAAAGCGTGGGAAGCTTAAAACTCGTTATTTTGAGTCTTAATTTTTAAAATTTTTCCGGGGGTGGACCCCAGGAAGCTTAAAACTCGTTATTTTTCGTCTTAATTTTTAAAATTTTCCGGGGGAGGGCCCCCGGAAAGCTTAAAATTCGTTATTTTGCGTCTTAATTTTTAAAATTTTCCGGGGAGGACTCCCAGAAGCTTAAAATTCGTTATTTTGCGTCTTACTTTTTAAAGTTTTCCGGGGGAGGGCCCCCGGAAAGCTTAAAATTCGTTATTTTGCGTCTTAATTTTTAAAATTTTCCGGGGAGGACCCCCAGAAGCTTAAAATTCGTTATTTTGCGTCTTACTTTTTAAAGTTTTCCGGGGGACCCCGGAAGCTTAAAACTCGTTATTTTGCATTTTAATTTTTAAAATTTTCCGGGGGAGGACCCCCGGACCCCCCTCTCCCTAGGGGGTATTCCATACCCCCCAGGCCCCGCGGATGTTATAACCCCCCCCCCATATGGTCGGCCTGGTTACGCCTATGATATATATATATATATATATTTGCGTAATTACGGAACCGTGGTGCGGCTTCCGAAAAATGTCTACATACTTTCACGTTTCAAGGTCTCTGGACCCCAATTCAGAAGTGTAGAGCACCCAAAACTGTTATTCGGGAAGTGTTTTTTTTTTAATTTATTTTTTTATTTTTTATATATTTTATTTTAAATAACACAACCATTAGTTCAAGAAGTGGGGGGGGGAATACACAACTCTATTAGTAGGCGCAGTATTAAATCCGTACAAAATTATTGTAAATCTTGTAAATATTATCTAAACTTTCGTCTGATACAATTTTTGATACGATCACCCTTAATGCAAGGGGCTACCAAAATGAGGTCGCAGAACAAAACATTTGTTATTTCTTTAGGCTTACTAGATGGAATAGACCGCCGGCGTGGTCTTGTGGTTAGCGTAGCTGACTACAGATCCGTCGGCCCGGGTTCGATCTCCGGTACCTCCTTGGATTTTTCTGAGGTTGGGAGGTCTGGTAGGGATGCACTCAGCCTCGTGATTCAAATTGAGGAGCTACTTGATAGAGAAGTAGCGGCTCCGGTCATGGAAACCACCATTAACGGCCGTGGGTGTCGGCATGCTGACCACATGCCCCCTAATCCTGGCATCTGCCTATGATAGATGACGCAGCGGTCGGGTGGTAGACCTTCTCCCTTCAGGGATGTAACGTTACGGAATTCGGAGATAGAACATCGAATTCGTTCAAATCTTCTAAATATTACCGTAATATTTTGTTTGAAAGTTACCTATACCTGCAAGTTGAGCCGAAAGGGATTTTTTAAAAATTTGTTATGTAGGATATGCTTGGTATTTTGGATGTGACATTATTTCGAAAAATGAAATAATCTGCAGAACGGTTAATATTGAGTAAAGCTCCACTCTAACCAAGTTTACATTCACATGCATTCCACGCCATTAGATACAAACTAATTAACTGTGTATAATGGGACTGCGTGGGTGTTTTATTCAGTTTCCAGAACGTGTTACAAGTGGATATAAACAAATTCAGCCCGCACAGCAGAGTATGCTGTTCACCGGAAACAACGCTGTTTAATTGAAAGGAAAATAACGCAAATTGAAGAGAAAATCACCAAATTACTTTTATGAACATGAAGATAGAGTTGCTACAATATTATAGGCCAGCGTACTTTTTATTATTCAGTTCCTTTTAATTAGGTTAACTTAGACGCTAGCGATTATTTGACTATGACAGAGATAGAAAATATTAGATAGGTAATAGCCTACATGCGTTGCTTTTATATATATATTGCATTTTCCAGTAAATATACACTATGTAATATACAATGTAATTTGGTGAGTTTTAGACTAAACATTGATATTGGTACTGATATATAATTTCAGGGGGAAAAAATACTGTTTCGAATAGTAAAATATTAGTATTGTTTATTAATTTTATATAAAATGTTATGTTTTTACATTATGCCACTCTTCACTCCCAGTAATATATTATTATTATTGGATTTCCAAAAGTACAGAACCCTATTTACCAGCTGGCATATAGATGGTGGTAATATGGGACAGCCTTTTTTTATCTTCTGTAATTTGACAATTACGTAGTTTATGTTGTCAGTTAAGGTAAACCTATACTCAGACATAATTTCTCCCTACTTCTGCAAAGTTTTAGGCACATAAGGTAAAGGATTAATGAGTTATATGTGTTATACTTCTAGTATTGCAAAAGTGGGGTTGTATAACTTGAGGTGGTAATATGGGACAAAGAAAGAAACATTGTGTTTTACCTAAATGTGCTCATATATTTTCAAAAATATGCATTATATTTTTCATAAAACCTATAAGAAGCATTGCTGCCATCTTGATGTGGGAAAAAATCAACACATGAAGTTAGGACTAGCCACAAAACTCACAAACAAATGCGTCTTTTTCATTAGCAGTGCACTTAATGTGAGCCCATCTTCGACAAACCATGCATTGAATCCACATTTCTCCAGGCTTGGAGTTACTGAAACTCTCACAACACAACAAGCAGTCAACATCTTCACCATCTGGTGTCTGGCCTAGAGCTGAGATAGATAAGTCCGATTCTCCCGATGAAATGGACACGTCGGACTCTTCTTCGGAATCCACATCCTTGAAATTCAGTTTCCTTTTTCCTTTTCCCTTTACGCTTCTCTTAGCTTCTTTCTTTTTTAAAATGGTTGCTTTGCCCTTAGAAACTGTGGCGTTGCTGGTTGAAGGGCAGGTAATTCCAGAATTGGAAGGACTTTCTGTCTTGATCTTCTTTTGCCTGGATTCTTCAAGTGCTGCCTTGTATGGCGAACTCGTAATTACTGAGGCTGTAGACTTCTTTCGTCCCCTGTTACTTGAAGTCTTCTGAAGCACAGGAATAGGTGAAATATCCTGTGGCTTCACATATTTTCCACCACCAGTTGACTCAATCCTCTGAGGGTGAATGGCAGACTGGTCATCGTCATCATTGGCTTCTTGGGCTTCTTGCGTTAAGTCAATGAAATCCGCATCGCTGAACACATTCTTGTTAAGTGGGTAGATTCCGGTAACACGGAATCCATTGACTGCTATGGCTCCTGTCTGTGTTTTCAGATAAGCCTTGCCAAATAATTCAGCAATGTCATAAGCTGAAACAGGGCTCTGATTATGGCGCAGTCTCATTCTGACTTCTTCACTGTAATAGCTCTTCAATGGTCCCATAAATGTCTTGTCGAGGGGCTGTAATTTATGGCTTGAATGAGGCGGTAAACACACTATTGTCACATTGTTTTCCCTAGCCATTAGAATCAATTCCAAGTTGCGTGTGTGTGAAAAATGCCCATCAAGTACGAGCAATACAGGTGATTCGTTTGAAGGCATAGTTTTGGCCACAAAATGTTCAAACCACCTTGTAAACAAATCAGTTTGCACCCACCCCGAAGGATGGCAAGCTCCAATAGCTCCGGGAGGAGCACCCCTCATCAATTGATCACTCCAATTGGTACGAGGAAAGATCATCATTGGTGGTATGAAAGTGCCTCCTGCACTCATAGCAACAATTACAGTAACGAGGGACCCCCTTTCAGCAGCAGTTGAAGCTCCGATCTGGCGTTTACCTTTCGATCCAATGATTTTTGGGATCTTGCTTTGTACAATGCTAAGTCCACTCTCATCTACATTGAACACTCTGTCCGCTGGATAAACATGCTTCGCGTATTCTTCTTCAAGAATGTTGAAAAATTTTTCAACACTTTCCTTGTTGAAGCCAAGAGCACGTGCATAAGATGTTCCAGTGGGTTTTCTAATAGACAGTCGGTTCTTATATCGATTCATGAAGTGATCAAACCAGGCACGGCCAGCCATACCATCTGTGAAGGGGTGTGGAATATTGTTTCGTTCAGCCAACTGAAACGCAATTTTCCTGACGTCATTTCTGGTCAAGCCATAAAATGTCTTTTCCATTTCCAGCAAATACAAAACGAGCTCTTCTTCCAATTCTCGGGGCAAAATTGGCTTCCTTCCTAACGATGTAGAAGCCACTGCCTCGCATGGAGATTCAGGTTTGGACAAAAGACGATGAAGTGTCGATTTAGGCACTTTGAAGTGCAGTGCCGCCTCTCGAACACCAAGTTTTTTCTCTTTAACTGATTGAATAGCTGCAATCATGGACTCTTCTTCCCAATTCTTCCGCTTCCCTCTTGGCGAAGGCCCTAGTTTTGCCCTAGGCATTTTTCAAATGTGTTGAACAATAGCCTGCACACAAAAAACATGGTTGTAATGCAAACGTTTTCTTCCCAATTTTTTTTTTTAATTTATCTAGCCTTACATTGCACATAAAATATAGGGTTGTAATATGGGACACCTGTGTCCCATAATACCACCACTCAAGCGATAAGATAAAACCTGCCATAAATCAAGTTAATATTAATATTTGACATGCACTAAGCTGCGTGTTATAAGTAGATACATCCTACTTATGATATGTATTAAAAGAAACAGCCTAGCTTACCATGTTGTTGTATAGGAGATGAAGCAAACAGCTCTTACAAAAGTTTTCCGCACTGCAAAAATGGATATCAACCTCTCTCACACACTTCCTTCACTCAACTGAATACCTGCACTGTGTGGCAGGCAAAGACTACATAAATGAATAGTATACCACTGCAGCTGACAGATAGCGCCACAGATTTCAGAAAAATAGTCGCGTCCCATTTTACAACCCCGTCCCATATTACCACCATCTCCGTCTACGGTTATAGATTAAGCATATATACATAGAAAACTGAATGAAAACTCCCGCAATTGGGCTACATATTCTATATTATGGGGTGAAGGGCAGAGAAAGTATTTGAGCTTTCACATAAGATGTTAGTAAATATAAATAATTTTCCTCCTGATTAATCCTGCTAATTAATCAATGATAACAGAAACATTGAATTTTATTGAAATGCAGCACTATGCTTAACTGCTTTTAAATACGTATAACTAGGGACGGATGTTTATGACCTAAAAAAGTGGAATATATGACTGCAATATACCCTGAAAAATGACTAAATATGACCCAAAAACTCTAAATACGACCTAATAAAATAATGTATTTTCAAAAAATAAATGTTCCAATTTAAAACGTTTAAAGATACGAAATCCTTACGTCAGGTGATTTACAGTTTTACTTCTAATGAACTTCCATTTTTGAAGAATTTTCTCCTGTTTGCTCACTTCATCAGTTCCAAATACTCATACTTTATAGACCTTGCGTGTCCCTATAAAATATGAACAATTGCATTAATTTTAAAATTTAAGTTACCTATTAATTTGGCATAAACATTAAATCAATAAAATAAATTTCAAATTTAACTCGACCCTGTAGTACATACACTGAATAACTGTGCTCTTTTACAGAATTTATAACTGAAATGTGACGTTGAATTACAAATATGGCCAAAATACGACCAAGATCACAGAAAGAACCAAAATATGACTTTATGTGCGAAATAAAAACGGCACGATTGGGATAACAAGCGTGCAATTCGTGTTTAATTTGTGTTTGAGGCGAGAACGAATATTATGACATTATCATAAACATATCATATAAAAATATGACATGTCATAAACATCCAAACCCTACTTATAACTTACTTTATTAATCCAAATAAAAAGAATGGTATGCGATTGAAATAGTCAGTGACCGAGGGTGCGAGGAAAACCACCACAAATAAATAGAACTGTTTGTTGACGTACGAGAACTGTGCCTCTGAGAAAGACTATTCCATGCCAGGTTTTCCATATTAACAGTCCCTGCAAAATGATACTGATATGGCCTCTAGGCTTGCATGTAGTTTAACGGGGAATATTCCTCGTCGTCATATTAACGCTGTTTCCACCTGCGTGGTTTTGATAGGGGGCGTGAATCTGTAAAGGAGTTTATTAATTAAGCTAATAGCAAATTCAGGTGGTCAGATTTGTTACTGCGAGAACACTGCTGAAGCGTGATAGCACTATGAAAACACAGTTTTGCTTCACCGTTCTATGCAAGGTTGGTGTGTTCACCATGTAACAAAACAAGTGAGAGATAATAAATTTTGTTGCATTTTATGGATAGGGAAACATTAAACCTCACATTTTAAAATCGATACATGTAACTACTATGCATTATCATTATTAAAGGGTAGAACTCATTTATCAACATATTGCAATTCAAGAACGTCCATAACATGCTACTATAGTTATATTTTATTCCCAAATTAAATACAATTTTATTGCATGGGATGGTGCAGGTCAATATTTAATCAAAAGAATTTTTTTATTCTGCAAAAACGTATAATTAATATTATTTCAACGCGAAACCTCTCGATTCATATAAACCACTTTTCAAAGCCAATAGCATCTTTCCTTTACCTTGCTTAACCATCTTTCAATTTTCACTTTTTGCCTTCAGGAACGAAACCTTATTTAGAAAAAATAATTCTTTCACCAATACGGCACTAGGAACAAAGATAAAATACCTCTAAGCACAAGACGCAACTATTCTAATCATCTCCACCAGGTTAACGAGGATGTCAAGAAATTTGTGGGAAATCGGCTCCGACACAAAGACAAAGAATTCTTTGCAGCCGGTAAAAAAAACTAGTAACCCGTTGGGACAAGTGCATAAATGTTGATGGGGATTATGTTGAAAAGTAGGAAAAGTCTTGTTTTGTAAAAATAAACTGTTTTTTCTCCCGGTCAGTTTGTCTCTTTATTTAGGCCTACTGAATAACCCTCGTAATATATAAACAATTTTACGATGCGTGCGGAATGCAAGCAACTACCTGACTGAGCTTGCCGCACTATCGTGAAGTATGCGCTGGTGCGATTAACCAATGAAACGACAGGACACAATTAATGAAGGCAAACCTGTTGTTTACTTTTGCTCCGTACACATCTTGGATCAAGTATAGCTTCAGGTCTGAATCGATAAAACTGTATAAATTGCTGCGTTATAACCAGCCAACCAGCCAGTAGCGTGCGTCAGTATACGAACGATTGATTACTGGTTGGTTGTAATTTGTTTGATGTAATTGTGTACTGAATTGCTCCCAGGGCTCCCAGTGTTTGTTTATCTTGGTAACTACTTGACTATCCTCAATTTCGTCATTATTGCAATTATGTTCAACCTGCTTTTGTCTCCCATCCTCTCTCAAACACTATTCGATTAGGGATGGTAAAATTGTCTTCCTCTTTAAAGGTTAAGCATTCGTATATTTGTGATGAATAAGTTTCGTATTTTAATCTCAAAATCAAGAAATGATTTGAACGATTAATGTTATTTGGTAAATAAAGAGTTCAAGTACCTTGCATTCAGTGTTTACTTTCCAACGGTAAAATAGGGTAAGTAAAAAATGGAGCATGACTTTACACATGTGTTAGGAACATAGTTACTTAACTTTTTAAGCAACTGTGTGAAATTCAATTTAAATCAGTCGCATGAAAAAATGGAGAGTACTTTAAGTAATGGCAGTACTTTATGTATGTTGTTATGAGTCAGATCACATGTAAGAAGCGTATTATAGATGGTCAAACAACAATAAAATACAGGCCCTTCAGTTAAAATATATTTCGCCATCGAAGAAGGACGTAATGAAAAATGTTTTATTTCATTGCTGGACATCAAAACATGTCAATACATTTACGGTTATTATATAATTTAGTTGTCGGCCGTGGTGGTGTTGAGGTAGCGTGTCCGTCTCTAGATCCGAAGAACGCGGGGTCAAACCCGGCCGCGGTCGATGGGTATTCAGGACGTACGAATCCTGGACACGGAGTCCTCCGGGAGGGACTTTAAGCTGGGGGGGGGGCCGTGTCTTAGATTCAGGGCACGTAAAATAACTCCAAGGCTAAATTAGAGCCTCTGGACAAAATGGCTCAAACATTTCACGTCTAAGTAACACCTCGGTTTTCTGAGAGGTCTGTGAGGCGATGGGCTTACCCTCTGTCATTTGTCGGAAAACAAGCGTAACAAAATTCGCATCGGTAGCAGTAACCTCCACTCGGAGGCCCTATTGCCCCAACAATGGGGATATACAGAACGATAGATAGAATATAATCTTGGTGAAATAGTGCAATAATATGTAATCATGGTAGATTTTGTAACAAGTTTTTTAGTAGTAAAAAATATTAGATTCTTGATGTTGTTTAAAAATTATTAACTTTTCAAGATGGTGTGAATAATAATGTGAAATCGTGTAAGAGTACAGAATGGGAAGCACTTTGGACTTGCTCCGACTTGTGAAAACCCATCAACACTTTTAAACAAGTTTGCTAAATCCAGAAAACTTCCCTTGGAAACAAACTTGAGAGCAGACTACAGCAGATGCCTGTTTCTCACTTTTTGCTCCATTTGGCTCTGCATCCGCTTCCAATAAGTTTTGCCGATTAATAAATTAGCAAGCTTCTATTACTTCTTCTCGCTGCCTCTTATAAACCTCTAATGACCAGTCAATATAATATGTAAAATATGCTTTTTTGCTCAGCCTATTATTTTGTATTTTGATCTTCTCTCGTGATCTTCACTTTTTCATGTTCTTTCAAAGTTTTTAACTCTACTTAGATGAGTAGCTTCCTTGTTCAGCTTTTAAAAGTTGGAGAGGTGTAACTATGTAACCAGGAAAAAGTTTTGGTACCAATTTTTTCTAGTTTCAGCAGAAATGTACCTTGAGTCGAAGAGTAAAAATGTGTGTCTATAGGCCTAATAAGCGTAATTTATTTCTTTATGTCACATTTATCTGTGAACATCACAGCTGAAAATGGTCGAAAATGTGATTTTCAATTGAGAAAAAGCACTTTACATTAAAATGACTGATCCACTTTGTTTACTGATTAAATACTTACTAAGAATGTAAATTCTACAACTATATTTCTGAATATTTCCTCGTACAAGGAACTTATAAGGAAATTAAATGAACCAGCAAGCCTATAGGTAGTTTTCCTCTGGGTCTTCCGAAGAAGATCCAAACCACAATACGAGAAGGGTGTCAGTTTGTCAGTATTGCCGATTATTTTAGCATTCAGCTTACTACACTTAAATTGCTATGCAGTGTGAGTAATTCATATTTCAAACGCTTAAAACACACAAGCGAATATACAGATGATGTGACGCGCAATACATTGGACCTATGGAAGCCTTCAGGGTTTCTTCTCTTTTAGGATCACGGATTTTTAAGCAACTGGTGGTAAGCTTAAGCCTACATGGACGTATTCGACTTTATAGTTTATACTATGAATTTCTCCCCTTTCTCATTTAATTTAGGGTCCAAAGTGCCACTAGCAGAATTGGATGGTGGACTGATGACACCTTGTCATCTTGTGTTAGAAAATAGGGTCTCCGAGTGGAACTTTCATTACCGAAGGCTAATTTAGTTAAGTTTTCTTCCCATAGAGTACAGCGGGACAAGTGGTAAGCCCATCGTTTCGACGACCATCTAAACAGCGAGAGGAAATTAAGATATTACTCGGACATGGAAGGACCAGGGAATTTTATCCAGAGACCCTGATGTAGGTTTGGAGTCTCTTAATGTACCATAAACATACGACACAGGACTCACGAGTTATAGTCCTTCCCGGAAGACTTCGTGCCAAGGATTGTTACGCCCTGAAAAATCCCTCAACCTCTGCCAAGTATGAACCCGCAACCTTCGGATCCACAGGTGGCCACGCTATCTCCACACCACCGAGATCGACACTAGAAAAATTGAACCAATTGAAAAGTCTCGCATATCTTATCGGAGATAGAGCACGCTATCTTCTAATTGCAGGGCTTCTCCCAAATATATTATGGCTCATGCTTAAGGTAAAGAAAATTACATGAATGCATAACATAATATTTATTTGGGTTTTGTATCCTCTGGAGTTGCGATTTGAAACCTGGTACCGATTTTTAAAATCACCTAACATGAATAGATTGTAGTTTTTAAAAGATTTTCTAAAAAAAAAAACACCTTCACGGTTTTTTAAAAAATTCCTACTCGATTTCATGTTGTATTATTATGCATTATAATGTGTTATACTGGAAACCTAAACTTTTATTTGGGTAGAGGAAGTTATGTGTTTTAATCTGATTTTTGTTACCTATTCAATTTTCAATCATCAAGCCAAACACTTATATGTTTTCCAATTCGAACTTGACCTTAAAAAACTGAACCGTGAGTTCATAAATATTATTTTTGTTCGACCATACTATAATACGCTTATTACGTGTGACGTAACGGTACCATATAGACACTCATTTCGAAACTGTTTTCCATTTCGATATCGGTGTAGTATCGATTATTATCGAACACGGAACGATCTTGAGACCTTGAGAATAGGAGCTGAGAGCTGAAAACTACGTAATAAATAGCTTTCATTTAAAATAAAATCAATTCTGTTCGTGTTAATTTTAATATCTACTCTTATACAATTCAACGGCCCTAAATAGCGTGCTTGCTCGCTCGCCCGCTTCGTGAGACATCGGGTATACTCGGCGATGTTCGTCTCTCGCAGTGTAAACTTTCATGACGACTAAAAAATTAGGAAAACCGTTTCTTTATTATATAAGGCCTAAGTGAAATGAACACAATGAACAAATATCCTAATTTTATTTTTACTTACAATTTTCATACCTCTGAACCACAAACATTTTTAATACACTGCCAGTATAAATTTCTTCAAAATCCTGGAGTCAATTAATAATGGCGGGTGAAGCCACGGGCTTCAGCTTTAATATATTGATAGTTTAATCCTCGAAGCATCGCGGACAGAAAAAATCCAAATCCATCACGCCTTCCCTTGAAAAATTATATGATTTCTGAAACTTACACTGAATTTATCAAATAAAATTTACATCATAATTATTCATCTGTCAACAAACAGTTGAGAAACGATACGTATTATCCACCGCCGTCTCGAGAATTACGCACGAGAATTATACAGTTTAGAAGGCAGTGGTTCACAGTTATCTTTGGAACTGCATAATCGAATCTGAGATCGTTTTCCCAGGTGGCTATTTCTAATCGTGGAATGTACTCTTGAAGCCGGAATTTTAGCTGTTTCATTTTTTTCATTAATTATTAATGGTTTAGTTTATGAATGATTCGCGTGCAAGTGTTAATAAATATACTGCTTTAATAATTATTATACTATTAATTTGTAATTAATTATCGTGGGCGAACCGCGGGCACGTCCTAGTCATACTACAATGAATTCAATTCATGTTGTCAAAATCCGTTTATTTCAAGAAAGCAACCATAAGGAGCTTCGATTTGACCGACGCCATGACATCCCATCTCTCGCAGAAGCCAGTTTACGCGAAGGGCATGGTGGGCTCGTTGCCGTGGGCGCGTTGCTCGTTTCATAAACATAGTGGTATCTTAATAAATGCCATATAGGCTCCTTGCATAATGTAATATTTTCTCACGCCCACTTAGATAGGCTGTTAGACGAAACTAGAATCGCATTGTGGAATTCAAAAATATGCTTTGATCTTAGTTTCCTATTGATTTTATTGCGTCGTATTATGACAACCCTTCTGTTTCTCCCATCTTACTTAGTTACTTAATCCAATGCTCAGGCTTTCGAGCAATTGTCATTAGCCTTGTTACTCCCATCTGTCGCAAGGTTTGTTCCTTCAGCCATGTCATATACTGTCACATAGGCTATGACTCATGCACACGTTCTCGTAGTACGTTATAGTTAATGACAATCTGTAGGAACAACCCTCATAGCGCCTAGCTCTAGCGTACTCTACTCATCCCCACTATCGTGCGCTTTCGTCTGACGTCACATACAGTGACTTGCTTACACGTCCTTCACAAACGTCATCAGGAGACGAAGCTGTCTTCCTCTGCTCTATAAAGGTGAGTGGCAGTGTCTTATCCTTTGATACAATCTCGTAACTGTAGAAGTACTGTGCGAACACAAATACCAGTACAACGCTTCGAGCTATCGTATTACAGTAATCCATAAGATACATTTGACATTTATTATTGATAACAGTAGGAGTAACAGGAGTAACAGAGAGCTCGTTTCATGAGTTGAAATCTTCCCCTGAATTTGAAATATGAAGAAACTTGCATGTATAATATCTCACATGTCGCCTGTCATACCAAAATCTCTCAATCCTACAGTTTAAACATTTCCCATCGCCCTACTCTTGTATGACGAGATAAAACCCGACAACTTCCTGAAGAAAACTGCATAGAGCCTCAGGTTCCCATAGAAACCATTTATCTTGCTATTGTCAGAATATTCGGCGAAGGAAGAAATCAATAGCAAAGCATCTCCTCTTTCACTCGCTATTTCCATCCTATTGTTAGATTACTGTATGTGAGCTGCCAAGAAAACTGAACTATCAGTAGTAATCCTGCATTTTATGTTGCTTTAAACTGCCATTCTAAGTCCTTCTCTTGCCTTATGTAGCCTACTAAACATTCACACATGATTGACCCATCATCTTCATATACTCGGTAAAATGGAATATGAGACGAACTATTTATTTTCTCAATAGCGAAGCTTTATAAGCACTTCATTTTATTTGTTAACTATTTTTTTGGATGCATTGTTAGATATACATAAATTAATCGCCCGGATGGACGAAATGCTAAAAATATGTCTTCACCCTATTTCAAATCGATGTTGTTAGGTGTAGACAGTTTTTTTTAATGTTAATTTTTTGCTTGAACAGCATAGAAAGTTACAAAGGAGCAATTATACACTTCCTTAATATTCTCAGGCTCGTAATGATGATTTGTAGAAATACGGAAGGACGAGGAAGGAGTGGAGGAAACAGCTTGCTAATTTTACATATATACCCTCTCTTTTAGGATTGAGGCTCTTGAACATACACTATATTGCGGCTTTACTTCCCTTCTGAAGGTGGCCAAGGGTCCTATGAAATTAATGTCCTCTACAGTATTTGAACCCTTGAACCGTGAAAAACGTGTCAATGTCCTTACCACTGATGAAACACTCATTTTCTTCAGATTTCTAAAAATGAATTTTCTTACAAACCTATATTGCATAGTTAATTCTACCCAAACTGCGTTCTGTAATAGGTCTATTGTAGAATCGGGTGCAACATTCTCAGATATTTCAATATAATTACACAGTAAATCAGTATCTTAAATGTTAAGTGATTTGGATATGCTAAAGTATTCTGAGCTAATTGAATTTCTTTGTGACATCTCTTGCGCCTCTGGGCATTTGCTCTTAAATTTATAGCTCCATAAGCAGCGCTTTTGTTTTGTCTGTTACCGTTTTTTTTTTTCACTTCACATTCCAACGTGGAATTGCCTTGTATACTTCGATATAACTTACAGGGTGGAAGTAGTATATTTGTAGGCCTACAGATTTTAATAGATTATTCTTTCGGTAGAAATATAATAGAAATTCGAATACTTTATTTGTCTCAAGCTATTAGTTTTCTGTGGAAGAATATTGTCCCTAAACTTCAACCATGCTTTGCTCGGTAAGTACAAGGTATATAAATCTGGTAAGTAAGCCTCTTGTCCGTATTATTATATTATTTCCATGTTAACAAAGAAATGAATA
This sequence comes from Ectobius pallidus, assembly GCA_964059195.1. Lineage (NCBI taxonomy): Eukaryota > Metazoa > Arthropoda > Insecta > Blattodea > Ectobiidae > Ectobius > Ectobius pallidus. Next base: position 81,051,193 of record CAXKWD010000006.1, read on the forward strand.
AGGCATAGATTTCCCTTTGCTAATTTTCTCTATAACTTTGGCAGTTTTCATGCAAATTAGACACAAAGATTATCTGGACCACGTACTCCGCGAAATAAGGCACCGTCGAGGACAGAGTGTCTTCGTCCCGTGGTATGTTAGTTTTTATTTGCGTGGCAGAGGTCATTGCCGCCCGGTATGTGGCATTGTGCAGAACCTTTCAGTCTACTTATCTTATTGATCATGGTTGTAATAAAAAAAATGCACAAATTGGTTATATATTTTTTTTAATGTTATCTACTACATCTTTGAAACTGCATAGTTACACCACTTCCACGTTAGACGTTGTATATTACTGAATAAACGACCTTTCATCTATTTAACCTTTCTACTGTTACTGACGTATCAATCCATCACCTCAAACAATTGTTCAAAGCAGATATTTAAGACTAATAGAGTAATGTTTTATGCATAAGGAATATGGTTTTATGTAAAACGTGAGGATTTTTATATAATTATTTTGTTTATTGCCTATATAAGTCAGTATTCTACTGATTTCTTAATTGATTTCATACTTAGATGGTTGCCTGTATACCCGTAACAAATCGAGGTCTGAAAGTATTAAGAAGATCGAACTAGCTTGCATCATATTTGTAATTCTGTGTTGGGGGTTGTTCCCCAGTAATATCTATAAATTGTGCAATATCCTAATGTTTTGCAATACATTACTAATAATAATTTTCTATCAAAATATTTCAGTACGACGCTGCGACTGGTGAATTCGTCTCGTGGTCAGGTTCAGCTATTTTGATATTTTGGATCGCCCCCTCCCTCAGGAATATTGCTCTGTCAGACTATTTCAGTCTAGGCTTTATGAAATTTCTCTGCCAACACAAATCCACTACCATTAGCATTTTGAAAACTTAGGATGAAATTGCCTGGACATGTTGCGCGCATGGGGGAGAAAAGAAATATTGACTGGGAAACCCGAAGGTAAAAGACCACTTGGAAGACCTATAGATGCAGGTGGGAGGACAATATTAGGATAGATTTAAGAGAAGTAGGATTTCAGAGGGATGGTTGGATGGAATTAGCAAGAATAGCGATAAATGGCGGGCTCTGGTCAGCGCGGCAATGAACCTTCGGGTTCCATAAAATAGATAATATTCCTTTAGCTTGCTTAGGAATTGTCTATTGCCATTGAATAAGTAAGGGGTTTTAATGGCAACAGCCCACCTGTTGATTATTTGTAATATTGCAGCACTCATCGCTACTCGCTCCATATGTTAGTAACGATCATAAATAACTGCATTATAGCTTATGATAAGTTCATGAATTGTGAGGTAACAGTTCAAAATTCCTAAAAGTGAAGATTCTACGCTACGCTAGATCACTTAACCGTCTATTTATTTTTACGGAGCCTTGGCCTTGGTTGTAAATTTTACTGTGAAGAGTGAAAATAAATTTTCTAATGATTTAATGGGCCTACTTACTTGAAAGGGAAAATTTCATTCAAAATTTTTGTTATCGTATTTATTCAATAGGAATAGCTGTGAACATAATTAAGGACCTTGGTTGATTAATTCACATTATAAATATTCCCATTTCCTTAATGGAGAATATTGACTACTTACAGAACACCCCAAAAAGTAATAATTATAAGAACACTTTTTTACTTCTTGATGTATATAATCTATGTTCATTTTCACAGTCATTCTAAACATTTATATTACTATTTTACAATCCTTCGAATATATAGCAAGCCTCTCTTACAATTGTAGATTCAAGTTATGGTTTACCTTTTTATAGCTGACGCTAGGTATTTGTAAACATGTTTACAGGTTCACATACCACCATGTCTCTATATGACTTCAAACAATACTGTATACGATATTATGGACCGTAAAATTCATGTGCTCGACCGAGCGACAGTTACCGGCACCGGTACCAAAAGAGTAAAATTGATGTAGCATTATGGCAGTATGAAATTTAGGAAGTTACTTTTCATTATTAAATTGTAAATCATTTCACTACATTTATGAATGCTAGTAAATAACTTAATACAAATTCCTAGTAGCTCTTATGAAGCATAATAACGCAACTGTCAGTCTGTTTGCAGAAAATTTATTTACCTATAAACCTGTTTAAGTCACATTATTATTTTTCATTTTTTTTAACCTAACGGACTTGGTAGGTTTATACAGTTTAAGACCCCACATTCTTACCATGGGGAGCTTGGTTCCATTCACGTTCAATCCGTGAGGGAGAAGCTACTTGGTTAACACTAGGACAGATCGTTCTTTGGTAATCCTCTACGTCTACAATTGGGCCACTGCTCAAAATGTATCTTGTATTACACGCTCCAGAAATATCTGAGAGGTCTAACAACACGGCGGATTCCATTCTCTGTGACGAGCTTGGTATCCGAATGGTCTGACCGAGCCATGGAGTCAACTTCTTCCGGAGTGCACTTATTTCGACTTTTCCATTCATACGCCGCGTGTTTCATATTGACCAATAAACTTTAGCAATTTCTCGGATATAGACCAATCACGATAGTTTATCTCATAAAATACTTTCTAGGGTCGCAAGGATGCAATTTTTTTCTGATAAAACGTCGGCTCGTTACTGGACACATGAGGCATCAACGTGCGGTGATTTATAAGTCACATGCAGCCAGTGAACAGAATGAAAACACATTATTTTATACAACATAACTTGTTTTGAAATTGAAATAATATAAGAGTCCATTAGCTAAAAACAGAATTTCGATTCGGTGCAAGCCAGTTCGTGTGTTTTTCTAGCGTTTTGATGTAAGAAACCACGACGACTATTCTCCATCTTGTGGTGCGGACTATTGGTAGCGTTGAGAACTCTGATTGATTCATGGACTGTTCATTCATGGACCGTGGTCTTACGGCTGACAGAATATTGACAACAAAGAAAGAAAATTATTATTACTTACAAAACCCGTTTATTTTATTTTATTCATGGAATAGTCTTAATAAATCCTACTCGAGGTTACGAGATTCATCAGATATACGGGTATTTGCTCGAACTTCTTTCTCACAAATATATCGATAAACTCGTAATCTCTTGTGGGATTACCTATGGTTACATAGTTTTAGAGTACAATGATTTTAATAATTCATATCTTGTCAGGATACGTATGGGTTAAACATTAATTCAAAGAACATTGCTTGAAAATGAAAATTTCACAGGTTGAAAATACAAGCCCAGCGAAATTTTTCGCTCCCCTTATGCAGCAAGCCCAGACACGATTCTTGGTCGGTATAAGTTAGTTGAATGGAGGGTTTTCCGGGCTTCTTTCTCACCTGTGAGACGAATGTCGCCTAAATTTAGGCCCTTGTGGTGCCTGGACATCATATGACCGTCATTACCCGGGTCTTGTTCGGAATGAGTGTATGTATTTCTGATCTTATGTGTTGGCGTTGCTAGCCCCGTCATTGGGCTACCCGGGGAGGCTTTTTCATGCCCTTGTCTCCTCAAAAAAGTACACTGTGTTCAAAAGATAATCCCTGGGTAGTGTGAGCCCTACAACGGGAGAGGTTAACTAAGAGAAAGAAGAAGAAGAAAACATTAGGCCTACTTGATTCACCATTCAAGATAATATAATAATCAAGCTAAAACTGAGGAATACTTGCTATTGATTTTCAGAAAAAAAAATTGGGCATTATAGATGTAGTACATTCAGAATTATTGAAATTTTCAACTTAATCCGTGAATTTGGAATTTAAAGGACGATACCTATCTACATCGTTCCTCCCAGTATACGGCAAGTATAAAAACTGTAGAGTAGTTGAAGACATTTCTGAAGCAAGGATACATCTGTCTAGCATCTTGTTAGGTTTGCAAGACCTCACTGATAGGCTACGTTCTCTAATCCGAGATGTCGCTCTAGCTCAGACACTGAATGACGTACATGGAATATGTTCTTAGTTAAAGCTCCTTTAGATTAATCCCGCTGTACTCAGCTCTGAGGAAACCTTTGCACCTCTCTTAGCTCCTCTTCCTAGGTCAACCCGGTCGTCTCCTTTCAGCTAAAACTCAGTAGAAACCAAGGTTGACAAGAATTAAAATCTTAGTCTACTGGCTTACATCAGTATTCTTCATTCTAAAGTTAAAATATTTTGTCGTTTTGTGAACTGCACTAATTTGCTTTTGGATTTATTTTTTCTTGTGTTGTTCAGAATTATTAAGACACAGAATATTAATAAAACAATAGCCCAATAGTAGTAAAAACATTTTATGGAACTGATTTACGCTATCCACTAATTTTTAAAGGTTCTTAAAGCTGAAACATATTTGTTACAGTATTTCAGCAATAGTAAAGTTAAAAATATACGTAGGACAAATTAGAATAGCCTATCTTGGAAAATAAAAATGAACGTATTTTGATCGAGTGACAATACACATCAAAACCCCTACACACATAACAGCTGTAAAACTAAATCATAACTAAAGCATAACCTTAATATTATAGGGATGATTTGTACTAGTAGAAAAAATAGTCAAGAAAAAATGAATTTTAATTAGTATACTGTAAAGAGCCTTGTTGGAAATACAGAACAGTTAGCTGTAATTTCCCCAGATTTTTCCCAATGCTTATTTACAATAAGCAAATACAGTCCCAAAAATAACATTACTGAATATTCTTCAATGCAGTAACAACAAGAAACAATTTCTCTCTTATTAACAGTGTTGTGCAATTTCTTATCCACATTAATTATTATGAAATAACCATCTGTGAATTCTGATTTCCGCTTCATGTAGAATGGTTCATGCTCTTTTTGATCCCTTATGATTTTTTTCTCTCTAACTCAGTGCATTACAATTTATTTTAGATTCCTGAACAAGTATTTCGAATCATTTATAATTTATCAGCAATTTGTTTATAGTAAATTTATTTACGCCTATGAAACATCATATTTTTCTCACTTTAAAATATAATCACTGCTCTCTAAATCTGAAAATATGGATATTATTTTAATCCAATTTTATTTCAACATTAAATTGTAGTCACTGGTATAAATCATTGGTCTTTTTTTCTCCTTCTTTCAGAAAGGAAAATGTCTTGCAAGTTGTACTCAATGCGAACAAATTGCATAAGGCAGAGACATCTGTGTCCTGCTCACAGATTCACTTTACGGACCTCTCGTGATGGTCTCTGAGGTCCCTAACCCATCAGTTGTGATCACAGCTCACGCAGAAAAGTCCAGGGGATTCCTATCTGACGTGAAAACCTTTATATTTAATGTATACGCGAAAGCCAGTAAAAAAAAGTATGATCCGTTCCCATGTGCAACAACAGCATGAGTAATGTTTTAAAAACACGGAGTGCAGTAAACATAAAACATCTGGACTCGACGTTACGTTTTTTACGGCAGCCGTAGTTTCAGTTCCGTCGTCGTTTTCCTCCTTTAATAGTAACCTTTAATATCATGGAAGTTAGAAGCGCATAAAGAAGACTTTGAGTAATGCACTCTAAGGTTGGCTGATTCCCCACAGACTTCAACTACCGGTGTTCAAATAGAAATGCAGAATACAGCTTTATTGCAAATGAAAAAAGAGCTTATTTGTGTTTATTGTCGTTCGTAAACTGTACGCTGAAGTATACCATCTTCTTAAGATTATTCGTTTTATTGTATTACAAAAACTATCATTAAACGCCTTAAGGTGTTCTTATATAGAGATGAGAAATAGTGATGTATTAAAATTGTTAGAATTTTCAAATTTCCTCGTTTCAACGAGTTGTCCAAATGAGTTTTTTGACCAATGTAAAAGTAATCAAAATAAGTTTGTAACTTCTTAACTATACCGCACTTAGGTACTTTCAGTAGTGTAAAATTAGACAGGAATGGGCAGATAGATTAGGCCTATGCTATTTTAGAATATTTAAAAATCTAACGGTTATGTACATATTTACAGTCCGTTACATGTTTCTTAAGAAACACATCTTACATTTTTTTAATTATTAGTTAATACCACATCTTCTACATGCATAGGCGTAACCAGGCCGATCATATGGGGGGTTATAACATCCTGGGGGGTATGGAATACCGAGTAATGCACAGTAACGAGTTTTAAGCTTCCCACGCTTTATACTCGTATTAAGTAATTTATAAGCAGACTTAAAAAAAATTTTACAATTTTCCTTTTTTTAACCAATGGGGGGGGTTCGTTACGCCTCTGTCTACATGCATATTTCCTTTGTATCTTCAAGAATCTTAATCTTTCTGCATTTTTATAGAATATTATATAAACATCTGGAACCTTAATTAATTATTATACACCTATATAGGTCTATGCTAGACCTATATATTTATAATCGTCAAAAGTTACAAAACGAACCGTGAAAAAATTAGATCAGCTATAGTTCGCAATATTGCCCAGGAACCATCTCTGTGTTTTTTATAGACTCCTAGACCAACGGATTTACTTCCTAGGCAAGCTGCGAGATTTTATGAGATCACGTCTTTAGTCAGCTTAACCGAAGACCATGAATCCGGTGTTATAGCCTAGTTATTTATTGCACACCCAGGCGGCTTCCTTTTGTTAGGATGAAAAGTTTGCCGACAGCTCAACCCATGCTCTTTACTTTTACCGCACCAACAGCTAGTTACCTCAGCCAATCAAATCTAAGAATTTTCTGTGACTGCTGTGACAGCTACTCGTGTACTCCGCGTGGAGTGAAACGCGGGGTTGCAAGATCTGGTTAACACGTGTTAACGTGTGAATTGATTAAAGCGAGGAAGGAACTGAGGTCATTGATAACAATGAGAGAATATTGCAACGTTGCTTTTGTTTTCGAAAGCGGAAACCAAGGCCGACTTGGTTAGATCAATTAACATAAATATGGTTTATACCTTTGAAGCCGCCTGGGTATACAATGAAAAACTCTGCTATAAAATTAATATACCATTCCCTCCACCTGTGGGGACCTGTATACTATATTATTAAATTTGATAAAAGCATGCCTTCATATGGGACAACACATCACTTTTTATTTAGCATCACGTACATTTAGGTACTCATATTTTCTGTACAGATGAAATTGAAGTCGTGTAGGAAGTTTTATTCACAAAATAATATTTTCAACATTATGCAATTTTTCCTTTCTTTCTAATGGATTGACTAAAGCATAGCTAACAAGCAAATAGAACGTACCATCACATTGAGTGTGATTTATTACATCGAAATCCAAAGGAAAGTAATCCATCAGACAAAGACATTTAAGATATTGATAAAATAGAAGCCATTGTGTATGAATTAATTCAACTGCTCGCGGCATTGTGTATTTCTGAAAAGACAATTCAGTTAATTGGAATCGCTGCAGGTTTCAAACCGTTAAAACTTTCTTCTTTCTTTCTTCTTCGTAGTTTTACCTCTCCCTTTTTTTAGGATTTAAGCGACCCAAGCCGCCCGGGCCTTACAGTGCCGCGACCTGTCGGGAGAGGGATTACCTTTGGATCACATACATACTTTTTTGACCAGACAAGGACATGGAGGGCCTCCCCGGATGAGTGATCAGCCCAATGCCGGGGCCACCTCCGAGACAACACGAACATATAGGACGATACACACCATTCACACACACACTCACTAAGAACAAGGCGAGGATGAGGATGAAGATGATAATGATGGCCAGATGATATCCGGGGACCACAAGGGCCTAAAGTTACCTGACATTTGTCTCATAGGTGAGGGAAAACCCCGGAAAAAACCTCACCAAGGGAACTTGTCCCGACCAGGAATCGAACCCGGGCCCGCTGCGTGAGAGGATTGAACGAACCGTTAAAACTGAGTTTTGATATTCTGTAGAATAACTGAGGGTCTAATTTAACAGACTTGTAATATAAAATGTCTCCTCAAGGGTTCATGGTAATGGTCTTTACTTCTTGGCATCACAGCAAACATATCAAATTCTCTGCAATGATGATAAATATGGAGAAGCGAGATGTACCCAAGCAGAGGAGGCTCGGCATTAGACACGTCGCAAAAGAACAGCTAGTGACTTTAATTCGGAAGGCTTAGTTCCAGAATTTGAAAATCATGGAGTGAATAAATGAGTTCCAAAGTGGAATTAACATAACTGAGAACATGCGCTAATGCCTTAAAGTACTTATGAGTTTATAAGTCGCCACTAGGTTATCTCAATTCTGAGAACGCCTGGTGGTATACCGGGATATGTGAGTCAGTTGGAGAACTTAATGTTGTACCGAGACGATGCCATGGTAGATCAAGTTACAGAGCAGCGACTCGGAGAGCCGAATATCTGTGGTTCAAGTCCCTGCTAGGGCATTGAACTTTTCAGACTGACTCTACCTTTCCAGTATTGAAGAAGTAAATTATTGTTGCTTTCGTATAATTTATCTTCAGATCTATTTTTATTTTTATGCACTAATCAGCCCACTGGACATAACACTATGCCTACGTTGTGATCCACATTACTGTTTAGGAAACATAAATGTTCTAATGCGCTCCCTCGATAACAAGGCGTTGATCCTTGGGTTGTTTTGAAGTATTCCTGCTTAAATCTGTTTTGATTTGGAATATATTTTCTCATGTTCTTTAGTTTACGTAAAGAAACAGTCTTGGTGCTATGAAATTCGAAAAGGAGACCGTGCATACAAGATTGAGAATGCTTTGGGAGTCTCAAAGAGTATAACTGGCACTTAAGCCTGTAGATTCAAAATGAAAACTGCTTTATGACTAACTACTGCTTTCTGTCATCTGTAAACTAAAATCATTAATTATAATATGGACAAGTGGTGACTCATCCTCTCCAGATCAGTAGCTTTTTTATTAAACCATTACTCTTAAAGATCAGAATCACATCTGAACAAGTAGGTCCTACTTGTTTGCGTGGCTGTAAATAAAAACGGACAGCTGAAGGTCGAGTTTCGGTGTTGGAGAACCTTTTCTCATGACTGTTTTCAAATATTGTCAACATGTAATGTAATACCTGTTAAAACATGAAAACATTTCCGTCTAATATGGTACCGGTACTTCTCTTCATTCTAGAGGTAGAGTGCCAGTCTCTTGATCCGAAGGTTGCTGGTTCGAACCCGGCCACGGTCGATGAATTTTTCAGGACGTAAAAATCCTGGGCACGGAGTCTTCAGACTTCAGCTGGGGGCCCGTGTCGTAAATTTACGGCAAGTAAAGGAACTCCAAGCCTAAATTAGAGCCACTGGACAAAATTTCTCGGCCCTTTCACTTCCTAGTAATACCTTAGTTTCCAGAGGGGGGTTGAGAGGCGATGGGCGTACCAACTGTCCCTCTGTCTTTTCTCTCGGAAAATAAGTGTAACAAAATTCACATAGGTAACAGTAACCTCACTGGGAGGCCTTTTGCCCCAACATAGTGGATAAAGGAAATCAGATACAGACAGATACTCCTCTTTATATAGCTGGAACCCTGTCACAATTGACTACCAAGTTGTGTGCCTCCCAATCTGGGGCGGATCCAGAACTTAATGAACGGGGGGGATAAAGGAAAGTTTGAAATTACTGCCGGGTATGAAATACCTAAAAAAATAAGAGGGGGGTTTGGGGTCCTCTTTCGGAAATTTTCAAAAAATAATGAGTTTCTACGTCCTTTAGTCATTCCTCAACATTTCTCAGCAGACTAAAACTTTTCTTGCCATGACTGAAGAATCTCCAGAAAAGTCAGAAACTTGCCAGTATTCTTTTTAGGCCTTTAATGAGGGTAGCCTATTGTTCAATAATCTCTGTAGTTAAGCAGGAGATGGGAAGTGATATTTGGGTAGCTTCAAGAACTGAGTCTTTTATGAATTCGAACAGTCTGTATCACATTCTATTTTTCACGTAAGTTTAGTTCTTTAATTTCAGGTAGGCCTATTTAAAATTAGTGCTGTTGTTATTGACATCTTAAAAAACTGATTATACATTTGGACTTGACTTCTAAAGAATTAGGCAATCCACTTTTCTACTGAAAGCAGCATATTGTCCCTCATCTATTATGAAAAGATTTCAAGTATTCACTGTTCATATTGTAGCTTGCTATTTATTCATGGAGCATTCGACAGTTTTTCACGTAATGTAAATACGATGTTTGTGTGTAGCATAAGTGTTTTATTTCAACAGTAATTGTGCTTTATTTTTAATTTTCATTGTACTGTTTAAAATATTGGAAAACTCATTATGAAAAGCAAATAGGTTGTGCATGATTTACACACGAACTAGTTGTAGGGACCCAAATAAATTGAGCTCAGCAATAATAATATTATGGTCTATTTGTAAAAATTGGCCAACTGCACAAATATTGTTAATGTTAATTCTGAATTACCTAAAATTCACGTTGGTAATTACATAGCAAATCCATCATGGGAAAAATCTAGGCGTAGATTTAATTATTTTGATTTCTTTATTCAGATTCTGTATGCTTTGCTATAGGACGAGACTCATAATACATTCTAAGATGAATACAGCAAATTTTATTATCACTGCAATTATTTGTAACGTCCGTTCAAATTATCATTATGTAGCTCTGGAATTGCCCCCGAGCGCGAGTTCCTACTCATTCGGGGTTTCAGGACCACACATATGTATTTTTTTAAAATTAATTAATATTGATTCAGCTGGTATAGTTTTTAATAATAAATATGTCTGTTTTTATGTACATATCGCGGCAGAATTATTTGGCATCAGCTCTAAGCTGTTTTGTTTCTTGCTAGGGTCTAGTAAACTGTGATATTTTATTATAATTATCTGTTTCATAGCCATGGGAGACACATAGTCCAATCTTTTAAAACCTAAAAATGGCTAAACAAAACGTTAAAGACTAAATATGGCTAAAACTGCTTTCCAAGTAAAATACGATAAAATAAAAATAATAATTGTAACACTTATTTTGTAAATATCTGGCTACTTTTTGCATTTCGCTCATTGTTGCCAGCATATTATTTTGTAAGAGAAAATATAACACTGCGTTTTGTAATTACTGCAGCAGTAAAGTAAAGGCATTCTTTGGAAGCTTACACTTGCAGTTTATTCACAGTGTTTGCTCCAGCAAGACGCCGAAAGTGAAGTATTAAAAAAAATTGATTGGTTAATTGAAAATATTTCTTGTTGAGTTTGTGATGGAGTTGGAAATGGCAGGGCTAGTTCAAAAACTAGGCAAAAAATATTCCTAAAGTTTTGTGGATCATGGAAAATTCGGCAAAAATAAAATGAATTAATAGTTGTTTCAATGTGTTTCAAAGAAACTTTAAGAAATTGTCTGATAATGGTAAAAAAAAACTAAAATGAAATTGTTTTAATATGCTTAAAACACTAAAACAGGGTTTATTAAAGCCTATAAATCCGGACTCTACTTATAACTGAATGTCGTGCCGACAGATCTATCACTGCTGCGAGGGTGGACTGAGTCGTTGTTGGCCCTTCGTTATCTCGCCTGTATTGTTGTTTACTTACCTTTCATATTGCTTTACTGTTAAGAATTTAAAATATTCAATTCTTCTTCAATTTGTCTCAGAATATATTCTGCAATCATTTGTTATCAGTTATATATATTATATACCATGTAAAAGCAGCCCCATTAAATATACTTTTTCATTTGACACTTTTGTTACAAATAGGACTACAACAATACCTTTTCCTTGGGAAGGAGTTTGAGAGTAGGCCTACTGTTAGTCCACTATAAGGGGCTACTAATAAGGGGTTACTTTGCATGAAATTGGTAGTTACTTTTCAAGAAACTGGTTGGGTGAGTTATGAAGCTGTAGGCACCCCCTGATTAACGTATAAATATATTACATACGTGAATATGTTAATGCTTAGTTATAGCATTGTATTCGCCTTTGTATTGCACCTAAGTAGAATCTATTATTATCTAGTATCTGTGTCTGTTCTTCATTGGGTTTGTAGACACATTCTATAAAATCATAAAGCTACAAAATAATCGGATCATAAAGCTTAATGACCGATACGATTTGAGAAAGACGAAGCACTGCCAAGCAAATATACTATTGTGTTGTACAACTGTCGTCAAGTACTGAGCATTCCGGTTTTGAGCTGGCCTGCTCAGTACAAAAGCCTGTTGGGAGCAACGGAAAGAAGAGCAAAGTGGAACATGTTGACGTCATTTTTACCCCCATCTGAACACAGCGGCGGGTCAAGTTCAGTCTTGCCGGATAGTGCTCATTTACCATAGAGGACAGACAGTAAGCCAAAGCGCAGGTCATCAAATATCATATGATCATATAAGCAATATACTTCCGTGAAACAGTTTGATTACTACACAGAAAATCTATTTGTATTGCAAAATTACTCCCGTGCAGTTACAGGAACCGCCACTGAGTTTAGAAACCGGCCTGCTGCTCAGCTTTCCTTGTAGTAGACGCTAAAGGGAGTGGAGCAGGTAAAGCAATGATGATAAAATATTTTGGGTTTCAGAGCTGCATTCTGATGACGGTTGGTGTAGCATAGTTGGACCAAAATTAAACCCTCCTGACTTCTGACGTCCATAGTGTGAACCGACTCCGCCCATAGGATGACCGGTCACCGTGACAATTTTTAGTCCATAGCGGGCTGCAGTCGAACTGCAAAGGCACCAAGTTTCGTTCACACTAAATAATATACGTGGCGTGTTTTATAGTAAGTATTGATAGGCATGTCAAACTCAACTTTTACTCAGGACTAGCTCGACTTGATCATTTGAAGTCCAAGGGCCGTATGCCGAAATGAAAAAATAACCTTTGTCATTATAGAATTTAAAAGTGTTTTTATATTTTGTAAAAAGCAACCATCCGACTTCTAGATTTTAACAGACCATAGAATAAAACACTATTATCCTTGCCATTTGATGCTATTACAATCAATACACTGAAGGTGTGTGGATAACCACAATAATAAAACTTTAATATGAAAATTTCTCACATATTTTAGGCTTACACTCATTATTAATTAATAATTGTTTATGTTGGAAGTAATGAGGGATTCAGGTAGCAAAATGAATTAAACTGCTACTTACTAGTTGCCCTACCAAGTCCTGAATTTTAAATTAAAAGCCTTAATACGTAATACCATGCAACGAAGTTGCAAACTGAACTTTCCTCTTTTAATTTTAAATTTTAGCACTTTAAATGAACTTTAGTATCTGCCATGAATGTCAAATCTTCAAGCCAATTACTATCGTCACATAGCTTATCAGGTGATTCGCCTGTCACTTCTAAGAAAATTTTAATTTCTTTTTGAAGGGGACAAAATCTTTTTAAAACTCGATGAAAAGTATGCCAGCAAACTTTTTCATGGCATGGCAAGCCCTCATTTTCACTACCTGTATCAGTAATCAATGTAGAAAACCGAAGTTGATTCAGTCCCTTGGAACAAATAAAATTCTCTATTTTCTTTATGAAATTCGAAATTCGGTTCATTTTTATTGTTTCGAGCATAGTATTTCCTGGTGAACAATGCACTATATGTATGTAGGCCTACCAGTATTTTATGAGACACTTGTCTTCTAAACTGATAGAACATCAGTTTTACCAAATTTTATTTTAAATAACATTTTTTGGCGGACATATTTATACATTTTACCTAGAACTTTAGGAAGCCGCGTGCGACTCGGGGACCGCATGTTTGACGTACCTGTCTTAGAGCCTACCTAATTTCATCTTATATTAATTGTAGTGAATGTAATGCAGGTAGAAATATAGTGAACATTACCTTACCTTTAACTCCAAATAATTTATTTTTTATAATACGAATGGTTTTACCCTTGACGTCTCTTTTCATTATGTAGGTCTAATCAATAGAATCGCGTGTATTCAATACAACATTTATTACTAGGACCCAGATTCTTAGGTTTTGAAATATTTTATTCCTTACTAGCTATTCTATTTGTATATCTGATTCTAAGTATTCTTGAACGTTATAAAAAGGATTTTTTTAATTCTAGGAATATAGATTTTTGTGAAAATTGAGGACATTTCTTTAAGTTTATATTATAATTTCTTATATAATGTTGTCCCAATAATGTTATGGTTATCCTTTTGTTTTGTTTAGTCTCTGAATTATGATATAGGCCTATCCCAAAAATTGCTAACATCTGGATTAAGGATTAAGTAATAAATATAATATTAAACGTTATTATCACAATAAAATACATTTAAAATGAATTATAACTGTTTTGAAGTAGAACACTATATTTCAATTTCTAAAGATTTCAACGTAAAACTAATTTAATGTAATAAGTGTAGTATTAAATACATGCGATTTTGTCGGTTAGGCCTATATGTTTGGAAACGACAGAAGTCGCGGGTAAAAACATTCGTATTAATATTCATTATAAAAATTACATACTTTAAATTATGTTAATATTAAATATTCTTACAATATATGCAATCTTACAATGATTCGTCAACAAAATCTTCAATTTCCAAACCAAACATGTGTTAATTCCATACAAGAATGGCGATTTGACGTTTGGTATTGAGCAGACAAATAGTTTCTTGCCAAAGTTTCCGGGCGAGACTAGTCGAAAAAATGGCCTCACTTTTTAGTACAGCTGTCGTTTTATATCTGTGCCTCTCGCCGACCGTTGGAATTTTGTTACAAGGAGCAGGTAGTCCGTGTATTCCAATACAAAAGACATCCAGTTCCCTTTCTAGTCATTGCTTGTCCGAGCTCAAATCTGCTGCCCGTTGTAAATTTAAGACATGGTTTTTTTGTGCACGCTAGTAAAATCTCTTCTCCTACCAGGAAATAGTCATTTGACGGACCGGCAGAGATATAATACGATGTCTGTACAGGGGAATGTATGTAATGCGAAGTTCAGGTATAATGGAGGTCAATGGTCCAATACGATAACATCTCGGACTCATCTCCGATACGGTGTCAATTCATAATAAAAGCTTTTCCCGAGAACCTCAGAGAGTCCCCAACGACCGAAACGAGTGCTTAATATAAATACAAATACAGTATCTTGTGTAATTCGCAATGAAATTAGGAATAAAACTGTAGATGAATAATAAACAGACGGACAGACAAACATTCTTCCGTTATACACATAAATATACGAGATTCGTAGATTCATTTTTGGCTTAATGAATATTAGAAATTATATATGTGGTATTCCATGTAATAATAATAAATTTTACTTGCATTTTAAGCGATCAAAAATAGCCTAATATACAATATAAAGACTATTCATTTCATTTCTTTTTTCATTTATCAGGGAAGAAAAACCGAAGACCATAATGTTGAATGAAGACCAAAAAACAGCCACCAATATGCAGTGACCCAAAAATTCATTGACACAAGTGTCCGCGACCCAAATATTTGTGGTCCAAGTGTTACATTGAGCTAATAGACCGCTAATCGCTTCATTCTTGTTAGTTAAGTCTCTAAGTTATCGGTGTCTGTTTATTGAGAACATCCATAATGATTTTCTTCGTTTCTGTTATTTATGTCACAATATTTTTCACTGACAAGGTTTTGTATATGGAAAAAGTGTATCAGCTTACAAAGTAACTTTTGTTATTGTTCTTCTGTATAACCATTTTTTTACAATAAATAACTCAAACTTGTTTCTCAAATGTATTTATTGGTAAATTTGGATGTAATTACAAACGAAATTGTAATTTTCTGGCGGTCAATCCTTAACAAAAAACGCAGTCAACTTCAGAAAACAAATCCAATGAGTGGCAAACATCTACATTTTCTTAAGGGAAGCCTTCCCCGAAAATATGTTGGCTCCCTTTTGAATAAAACACTGCCGATTCATGGTTTCTTCCTATAGAATGCACTTGTAGGAGGAGATTCGGATATGTCGAACGTAATTCTTGTATAAGATTTCTATCAGTCATGGCCGATGCCCACCAATGTATTTCTTGCACGTTGTCAATAGGAGCGCGTTCGATGACTTTGACAATAATGCTGTACAGGCTTCCAATCAAGTCCACGTAGAGTTCCTTGACGTTTATGCACTGATCAATTATAAGCTCTGCCAAACCAATGTCATAAAAAAGTACACTGACTTTTAGACTCTCAACTGTTTTAAAATTTTGCAATGTTTCCAAAGGGGGCCGAGGATATTTTGTATGATGCGCGTGAAGGTACAACCTCTTGAGGTTATTGCATGTTTGGCCAATAAATTCCAAGTCCAAGGAGTTGTAATTCTTAAAATAGAGAGAGAGAAGATTATCCCCCAAGGCTGCAAGGATATATTTATATGCGTCTGAATCTTGAAACTGTTCAATCAAACTCAGAGATCGAAGATTTCTTATGGCCGGTTTCTATAAACTCGCGAATTACCTATGGGTAAATTATCCCATGAACAGAATTTACTCAAGGAAAACTCTTACGAACAGAAATAATTTAAAGATAACGATCACACACAGTTATGGCGAGTTTCTAGATAAATATCCTCTAGGTAAATATGAAAATGAGAGAATTTTGTTTTCTATAAAACAGGGTTAGATCTCTCCAAGGGTAAATCTTTGGGTTAATTTATCCTTTCATGGATGACTGGATAAAATTTAACCTCTCGTAGGATCAATATGGCGGTCGTGCGCAGCTGATTGCAGTACCTGTAAATACAGTTTTAGAAATGCTGATATGATCTGTAGTGTTGACTTTGTTTCTCTGTAATAGGATAGGCTTAGCAGAATTTTATACATATTTCTTATTGAAATTTTCATGTACCGTACATTGTAGCTAATGACTGTATTTGCCGGTATTTGGTAGCACTGAGTGTGCAAACATTGCATACTAGAGTCGTATTTCTAATTTTTCCTTCCTCTCACGCATTAGATCTCGACAATAGTAGTATTTATCAGAAGACAATATTATTCCGAACTAATTAGTATAATGTATATTGCAAAACCATGTCTTGACTTGCAGTAGTGGAAACATAGGATGAAACTATCACATCTCCGATATTCAAGAGCTATTCTCAGTGTTCACCGTAGCTCATTGTCAGCGTGCTGGATTACGGTTCAAGAGGTCCACTGTTCGATCCCCGGCATGGTAGTATATATTATTTTTTATTTCCTCATTATACCATTAGTGCTCTGGTGGGTGATTCTGGAACTAAGTTGTCCATTGGATAATTTACCCATAGGTATTTCGCGAGTTTATAGAAACCGGGCATTAGCCGTGCTAAACTTGCCAGACTTACTTCACGCGTTAAATCTAAAATGATTTCTGTTAGATATGGCCACATTTCAACAATTCGGCGCAAAGTGTCTTTTCCTCCCAATACTAATCCTAATGACCTTATACTTGTAGTTGATGTAGACAACGCATCGGTCGTCGTGTTCGTTGAAATGACGTTCATAGGAGCAGCGTAATCCTCATCAATATTGTTGTAAGACAACAGGTGCAGTGTTTCCAGGTGTTTCAGTTGAAGGATGATGGGAATACTTTCTATAAATCTGTCTGAATAACGGAGTTTTAAAATTTTCAGTTCTGGACAAGATTCAGCAATACTTCTCAATTCTTTATTTGTGAATGTGAAGGATTTAGATGTCAGCTCTTCGATTTGGCTTGGAAAAACAAGGTTATTCTTATTTATGTCGTGCAATGTATATCGAAAAGTTAGTTTTTTCAATTTAGGTAAATTGCCCATTTTCCTAAGCATGATTGCGCCAATGTTGTCAATGGAGGGCACGTGGAGTTCCTGGAAATAATTCCGGCCCAGCGAAATTTCTGTAACGTCGGGATGCATGAGAATTTCTACCAGATAGGATCCAATAATTTGTTTATAATAATTTATATACTCGTGAACGTTGTACTGTGCATACATGCTGTTCAATTTTAACAGAAGATTTTCAGTCATTTCGTTCGCCATGGGCGATGGAAGTCTCATGCCGTGGAAGAAGTGTTTCAACTCCCTGCAGAAACTGATGTCTTGAAAAATAATTTCTGGGGCAAGATTAATCTCCCTCGGCCGAGAAGATGTCATCAGCTCCCGTGCTTCGTTTTCTAGGTATGTAACGAAGCCTGAGTAGGCGATTTCACTCAACTGCTTTACCTGAAGCTGGCCTGACATCTGCAGAAGAAATTCGATTTTAAAACACAGTTAGTACGGTTCAATATCCACTTTTGAATCGGGTTTTTGAGAAACCCTATAAGCATAATTTTATTGAGTTTATTAATAATTCCACTCTGAAGAAAAATAACACAAGTTCGTCGGTATTTTATTTGTGAAATGTGCCCTGGAAATTAGGTTTCGTTCTGAAGGCCCATAAGCCAGTTACTAATGGGGGTTTTCAGCTCCTGTGTTTGGTAAATTTATCACCTGACGTCTGAATTTTGAATTTCTTAAAATAGTGTTGCATTTTGTGTAAAGGATTATTGTATTGCATTATTTCATGTGGAACATAATATTGTAAGCCTAGGTGGGCAGTCAGCATCGCGCTGGTTCCTGTACCCAAGGTTGGGGGTCCGGTCCCGGGCCAGGTCGTTGGTATTTCTGTATGCATAAATGCAACAGGCCCAGGCCCAGGCCCTGTAAGTTCATAGGCATTTAAAAGAACTCTTGCGGGACGAAATTCCGGCACTCTTACAGGCCTACGTTCCAGTAAATCCCCGTCGTTAAATAACCATGAAACCAACCAAACAGAACTTTATTATTTATGTCCTTAGTGATACCTCATACAACTTAGGGTAAAGTGTGTTCACATGAAACAAAATGATTGGAGTTAGCTTGCAAATACTGTCTTTGATAATGATATTGGTACTATTTATAACCAAATTTCAGTCACTACATAAAATAAGGATGTTTGTTTCTATGTCATTTCCAAACACTATATTGAGTGATATTCTACTTGAAAATGTTCTTTTATATACACAAATATTTACCAGCTTTACCCATTTCATGCTTTTCGTTTCATGCAGTTTTTTTTTGTGAGACACCAAAACTTTGTATTCCATGTCTTATGGCCCATCTAAAGAAAGAGTTTGATTATGTTTCGCGACATATTCACAATATTTTAATTCGTTTAAGTGAAAATTTGCTTTCTTAGACGCTTTCTCATTTTTGGGCCTATGTTCAGTTCAAAACAAAACGATTGAGAGGGGAAAATATTTTATATAGGTTCAATAATAATAAATAAAAGCGCATATTCAGTCCGATAAACCTAAATCACACAAGTGTAACGGCATTTGTATATTTGAATTAAAGTGATTCAACTGTGTGACTTAACACAAATCATATGCCATAAATGAAAGTTTACAAGGAAAATCTCATGGCAAACTAAAGCAAAATTCCTAAATACAGCAACTTTGATTGCTGTTAGTTAACAAGGTCTTATGTGGGATAGTGGGTGAAACTGCTATTCTATTTTCGTAGCCTATATAGCACCAATCCCTTAGCCTTGCAATTTTGCTTTCTGAAACTGAACACCTGATTAAATATACTTACTTTTGTTCAAGGAATTGGTTAACAGGTAAAATTAGTCAGTCATATTTAAAACTATATCTTGTATTTTTACCCATTTCAATCAATTCATTCATTGGTGCTGTACCCTTAAGCATTGCTTTTATTTTATAGCAGTGCTCTTCTGAAGGCAAGTTCATTTTGTCAAAAAGTATGTTTCATCGCTAAGAATTAAACATTTAAGGATTGTAGCCTTTTTAATGTCGGCTAATTAGGGAGACTTAAAACTGCCTGAGGGCACTGAAACTTAGCCAACTTTAAGTTGCATAGTATTTTCTTAGTACAGAAAAAAATAATGCTAATTTTAAGCAAATATGTTATATATTTTGCCCCTTAAGTTTTCAGAATATGACGTTTCGCTCGCGTCTGTGACGAGCTTCTTCAACCTCACATCTAACGACCGATATGGATTTTTTTTTTTTTTTTATTAATTTAAACGACTTGACCCTTTCGCTCTGGATTATTACGGTTCCAGGTATAGCTCAATTCTATAACAATTCACTTTGATTACCTGGGTTAGAAATATGCCTAACTTTAGAAACGCTACCTTTAGGGTGTTCCAGTATCCTTCCCTGAAAACATGGTAAAGATGATGACACGGAATTTTAAAGTGTCCGTTACGAGGCAACGAACGACGACAAAGAAACCCGCTAAGATAATCGGGGTTATACGGATGAGAATGAAGTGGTTAACTGAGTAAATAACTGCTCAGATAACAATATGCAATTTTAGAATTACCAGAAAAGATTAGCGGATGCAATAACAGCAGAACACCAGAGATGTGATATGTAACGCCGCGCTTGAATTCCCTGCAGCAGAAGCAGACAATAATAATAATAATAATAATAATAATAATAATAATAATAATAATAATAATAATAATAATAATAATAATAATAATAATAAAGTTTTATTTTGCCTGGCAGAGTTAAGGCCATAGGGCATACTATATTAGTATGTTGGCATTTCTTAAAACAGGCATGTCAAACTCAACTTTTACTGAGGGCCTATTCGACTTGATCATTTGAAGTCCAAGGCCGCATGCCGAAAGAAAAAAATAATATCTGTTATTATAAAATTTAAGTGCGTTTTATATTTTGTAATAAGCAACCATCCGACTTTTAAATTTTAACACGCCATAGAATAAAACACTATTATTCTTGTCATTTTATGCTAGCCTATGTGTATTACAATCAATACTTTTTAAAATTTGCTGTCTAATGTTAAACCCAATAGTTTACCGTGTTCAGAAATATCTATACTATTGTAGGCGATACATGCGATACATACGCTAATGCCCGGGCCTTAAAGTACTTACGAGTTTATAAGTCGCCACTGGGTAATCTCAATTCTGAGAACGCCTGATGATATACCGGGATATGTGAGTCAGTTGGAGAACTTAATATTGTACCGAGACGATGCCATGGTAGCTCAAGTTACAGAGCAGCGACTCGGGGAGCCGAATATCTGTGGTTCAAGTCCCTGCTAGGGCACTGAACTTTTCAGACTGACTCTACCTTTCCATTATTGAAGAAGTAAATTATTGTTGCTTTCGTACAATTTATCTTCAGATCTATTTTGATTTTTATGCACTAATTAGGTCACTGAACATAACACTATGCCTACGTTGTGATCCACATTACTGTTTAGGAGACATAAGTGTTCTAATGCGCTCCCTCGATAACAAGGCGTTGATCCTTGGGTTGTTTTGAAGTATTCCTGCTTAAATCTGTTTTGATTTGGAATACATTTTCTCATGTTCTTTAGTTTACGTAAAGAAACAGTCTTGGTGCTATGAAATTCGAAAAGGAGACCGTCCATACAAGATTGAGAATGCTTTGGGAGTCTCAAAGATATAACTGGCACTTAAGCCTGTAGATTCAAAATGAAAACTGCTTTATGACTAACTACTGCTTTCTGTCATGTGTAAACTAAAATCATTAATTATAATATAGACAAGTGGTGACTCATCCTCTCCAGATCAGTAACTTTTTTATTAAACCATTACTCTTAATGATCAGAATCACATCTGAACTAGTAGTTCCTACTTGTTTGCGTGGCTGTAAATAAAAACGGACAGCTGAAGGTCGAGGCGCGGTGTCGGAGAAGCTTTTCTCATGACTGTTCTCAAATATTGTCAACATATACAGGGTGTTAATAAATAAAACCGAAATATTTTATCTGTATATAGAGGGGACTTTGACAAGCAACTTTTATTAGAAGGTTTTTGCTCTATGGATTCAATTTTTCCTGTTACTGCTTAAAATCTCCCAGGGTATGGCCGCCACTGCTTCTAACATTTGAAAAAATGCAAAACAAAGGAACCTCGTTGTTAACACTGGAGTAATGATTAAATAACTATTGCAGTGGCGACCAGTCATGTCATCAGTCTGCAAATTTTGCAGATTATGAAAACTCTAAATTAAGATATAGCTGTTGATGAATGATGAAGAATCAGGTTTTTATCGATCACTAAGAAGGCATGAAGTCAATTTCATGAAAATTTTAACCCTATTTTGCTTCATTATTGACTCATCAGCTCCAAATTGTAATGACTTTAATGTCCTGTAGCATACACATTATACGTCATAGAGCAAAAATCCCCTAATAAAAGTTGCTTGTTTATGTCCCCTCTATACACAAGCAAAATATTTCGGTGTTATTGATTAACACTCTGTATAATGTAATACCTATTAAAAAATGCAAACATTTCCGTCTAATATGGTACCGGTACTCCTCTTTATTCTAGAGGTAGCGTGCCCGCCTCTCGATCCGAAGGTGCGGGTTCAAACCCCTGATGGATTTTTCAGGACGTAAAAATCCTGCGCACGGAGTCCTCCAGGAGGGACTTTAAGCTGGGAGCCCTGTCATAGATTTACGGACGTAAAAGAACTCCAAGCCTAAATTGGAGTCACTGGACAATATTTCTCGGCCCTTTCACGTCCAAGTAATACCTTAGTTTCCGGAGGGGGCTCGAGAAGCGTTGGGCTTACCACCTGTCCCTCTGTCCTCTTTCTCGGAAAATAAGCTAAACTAAGGGGGCTGTCACACTGGATTGATCGAGGGACAGCGTCCGACCGATAGGTATAACGAACCTATAGATAGCAGTGGTATCAGTCACATAGCATCGATCAACAACGAGGGTGAGAGATCATCTGGTCTGTGAAATCAAACCTGTCCGTTTTTCAATCGCCAGTCGATGGCCAACTTCGTACCCACCTGAAGTTCAGAATTGATGTTGGAAGATTTAACTTACACAATAATGTCGTTTTAAACTTATATTTGAATGAAATATAATTGCACGAATCATTTAAGGCATTTAAAACGATATCTTCTTATGTCGTTTAATTTTAAAAACACAAAAATAGATCGAGTTGTAAGCACCTAGCGGTGGGCGATCGAACTACAACAAACAACAAACCTCTTCGCTCGGCCGACTGATGGAAGCTTGAAGTAAACAGATGTAGCCTGATATAGTAGGCATAATATTAAACCTTACATCCCAACACATGTAGTATGATGATGTGCAGGAAATAGGCATTCGTATTGTATTCCTAATAAGGTAATATACTTTACCTCTAATATACAGTGATGAGTAGACCTAGTAAAATCATATAGGTACATAACCTATAATATTTTCGTTGATCGATGACGCTCGATGCAGTGTGACAAGGAACAGAAATTTAGCCGAGAGCGCAAGATGGCAGTCGGCTGGTCTTGATCGATCGAAGCTCAGTGTGACAGGCCGCATAGGCTACGTAATAGAAACCTCCATTTGGAGGCCTTTTTCCCCCACGTAGGGGACATAGGAAACCAGATAGACAGATAGATACTCCTCTTTATAGAGCTAAAACCCTGTCACAATTGACTACAAAATTGTGTGCCTCTCAATCTGGGGCGGATCCAGAACTTAATGAAGGGGGGGCATAAAGGAAAGTTTGAAATTACTGGGAGGTATGAAATACCTAAAAAATAAGAGGGGGGTTTGGGGTCCTCTTTCGGAAATTTTGAAAAAATAAAGTGTAAAATAATGAGTTTCTAGGTCCTTTAGTTATTCCCCAACATTTCTCAGCAGACTAAAACTTTTCTTGCCGTGAGTTTTAATTTTGGACTGAAGAATCTCCAGAAAAGACAGAGACTTGCCAGTATTCTTTTTAGGCCTTTCATGAGGGTAGCCTATTCTTCAATAATATCTGTAGTTAAGCAGAAGGTGGGAAGTGATATTTGGGTAGCTTCAAGAACTGAGTATTTTATGAATTCGAACAGTCTGTATCACATTCTATTTTTCACGTAAGTTTAGTTCTTTAATTTCAGGTAGGCCTATTTAAAATTAGTGCTGTTGTTATTGACATCTGAAAAAAACTGATTGTACATTTGGACTTGACGTCTAAAGAATCAGGCAATCCACTTTTCTACTGAAAGCAGCATTTTGCCCCTCATCTATTATGGAAAGATTTCAAGTATTCAAGTATTGTAGCTTTCTATTTATTCATGGAACATTCGACAGTTTTTCACGTAATGTAAATACGATGTTTGTGTGTAGCATAAGTGTTTTATTTCAACAGTAATTGTGCTTTATTTTTAATTTTCATTGTACTGTTTAAAATATTGGAAAACTCATTATGAAAAGCAAATAGGTTGTGCATGATTTACACACGAACTAGTTGTAGGGACTCAAATAAATTGAGCTCAGCAATATGGTCTATTTGTAAATATTGACCAACTGGACAAATGTTGTTAATGTTAATTATGAATTACCTAAAATTCACGTAGGTAATTACATAGCAAATCCATCATGGGAAAAATCTAGGCGTAGATTTAATTATTTTGATTTCTTTATTCAGATTCTGTATGCTTTGCTATAGGACGAGACTCATAATATATTCTAAGATGAATACAAAATATTTTATTATCATTGCAATTATTTGCAACATCCGTTCAAATTATCATTATGTAGCTCTGGAATTGCCCCCGAGCGCGAGTTCCTACTTATTCGGGGTTTCAGTACCACACATATGTAATTTTTTTTTTAAATTGATTAATATTGATTCAGCTGGTATAGTTTTTAATAATAAATATGTCTGTTTTTATGTACATATCGCGGCAGAATTATTTGGCATCGGCTCTAAGCTGTTTTGTTCCTTGCTGTGATATTTTATTATAATTATCTGTTTCATAGCCATGGGAGACACATAGACCAATCTTTTAAAACCTAAAAATGGCTAAACAAAACGTTAAAGACTAAATATGGCTAAAACTGCTTTCCAAGTAAGATACGATAAAATAAAAATAATAATTGTAGTATTTATTTTGTAAAATCTGGCTACTTTTTGCATTTCAGTCATTGTTGCCAGCATATTATTTTGTAAGAGAAAATATAGCACTGCATTTTGTAATTATTTCAGCAGTAAATTAAAGGTATTATTCGGAAGCTTACACTTGCTCCAGCAAGACGCCGAAAGTGAAGTATTTAAAAAGTTGATTGATTAATTGAAAATATTTCTTGATGAGTTTGTGGCGGAGTTGGAAATGGCAGGGCTAGTTCTAAAACTAGGCAGAAATTATTCCTAAAGTTTTGTGGATCATGGAAAGTTCGGGAAAAATAAAATGAATTAATAGTTGTTTCAGTGTGTTTCAATGAAACTTTAAAAAATTCTCTGAAAATGGTAAAAAAAAAAAAAAAATGAAACTGTTTTAATATGTTTAAAAAAATTAAAACAGGGTTTATAAAAACCTATAATTCCGGACTCTACTTATAACTAAATGTCGTGCCGACAGATCTGTCACTGCTGCGAGGGTGGACTGAGTCGTTGTTGGCCCTTCGTTATCTCGCCTGTATTGTTGTTTACTTACCTTTCATATTGCTTTACTGTTAAGAATTTAAAATATTCAATTCTTCTTAAATTTGTCTTAGAATGTATTCTGTAATCATTTGTTATCAGTTATATATATATATTATATACCATGTAAAAGCAGCCCCATTAAACATACTTTTTCATTTGACACTTTTGTTACAAATAGGACTACAGCAATACATTTTCCTTGGGAAGAAGTTTGAGAGTAGGCTTATTGTTAATTCACTATAAGGGGTTACTAATAAGGGGTTACTTTTCATGAAATTGGTAGTTACTTTTCATGAAACTGGTTGGGTGAGTTATGAAGCTGTAGGCACCCCTTGTTAACGTATAAATATATTACATGTGTGAATATGTTAATGCTTAGTTATAGTATTGTATTCGTCTTTAGTATTGCACCTAAATAGAATCTATTATTATGTAGTATCTGTGTCTGTTCTTCATTGGGTTTGTAGACACATTCTATAAAATCATAGAGCTACAAAATAATCGGATCATAAAGCTTAATAACCGATACGATTTGAGAAAGACGAGGCAGTGTCAAGAAAATATACTATTGTGTAGTACAACTATCGTCAAGTACTGAGCATTCCGGTTTTGAGCTTGCCTGCTCAATACAAAAACGTATTGGGAGCAACGGAAAGAGGAGCAAAGTGGAACATGTTGACGTCATTTTCCCCCTCTGAACGCAGCGGTGGGTCAAGTTCAGTCCTGCCGGATAGTGCTCATTTACCATAGAGGACAGACAGTAAGTCAAAGCGCAGATCATCAAATATCATATGAACATATAAGAAATATACTTCCGTGAAACAATTTGATTACTACACTGAAAATCAATTTGTATTGCAAAATGACTCCCGTGCAGTTACAGGAACCGCCACTGAGTTTAGTAACCGGCCTGCTGCTCAGGTTTCCTCGTGATAGACGCTAACGGGACTGGAGCAGGTAACGCCGAAACCCTAGAGCTGCATTCTGATGATGGATGGTGTAGTACAGAAGGACCAAAATTAAACCCTCCTGACTTATGACTTCCATAGTGTGAGCCGACTCCGCCCATAGGATGACCGGTCACCGTGACAATTTTTAGTCCTTAGCGGGCTGTAGTCGAACTGCAAAGGCACTATGTTTCGTTCAAACTAAATTATATACGAGGCGTGTTTTTATAGTAAGTATTGATAGTAAAAAATATAACAGAATGTTTATTGTCATTCATTACCTTACACCAGGCATGTCAAACTCAACTTTTACTCAGGACCAACTCGACTTGATCATTTGAAGTCCAAGGGCCGCATGCCGAAATGAAAAAATAACCTTTGTTATTATGAAATTTAAGAGTGTTTTTATATTTTGTAAAAAGCAACCATCCGACTTTTAAATGTTAACACATCATACAGTAAAACTCTATCATTCTTGCTATTTGATGCTATGTTTATTACAATAAATACATTTTAAATACAACTCACTGAAGGTGAATGGATAACCACAGTAATATAACTTTAATATAAAATTTCTCACATATTTTAGGCTTACACTCATTATTAATTAATAATTGTTTATGTTGGAAGCAATGAGGGAATCAGGTAGCAAAATGAATTAAACTACTACTTACTAGTTGCCCTACCCAAGTCCTGAATTTTAAATTAAAAGCCTTAATACTAGGGCTGTACCGATTAATGGATTAAACATTTAATCGTCAATCAATTACATTTTCCGATTAATCGGTTTAGTCGAATTCTGAAAAAACGTTTTTCAAGAAATAGGTCAAATGACCAAACTCCTTTCTCTCGCTTCTCCGGCCTTAACACATGTGTCATTCAGCCTATTGTGTCCAAACAATTCCCGTTATTCAGAAACCTGAAGGGTAGTTTAGTTTTGCAAGGTTTACCGTGATACTGTATATTCAGTATGCTAAAGGGAAGAAAGTTATCTTACTAGAATCTAGCAGATTTTGCTGCACACACAATTTTTTGTATATATCTTTTCACTAGTTAAATAATAATGATATTCATTAATTCAGAATTTCATCTGTTTATCTATAGTGTAGTGGTTATTAAACGTGTAAAACAATATTAAATGTACACTTTGGTTTCGTTTAAAATACCGACCTGTTTGTCGATTAATCAGTCGATTAATCGATTAAAGTCAAGCGTTAACTCGATTAGAAATTTTAATCGATTTTCAGCCCTACCTAATACGTATTAATACCATGCAACGAAGTTGCAAACTGAACTTTCCTCTTTTAATTTTAAATTTTAGCACTTTAAATGCACTACAATATCTGCCATGAATTTCAATTTTTCAAGCCAATTACGGCTACTTTCGTCACATAGATTGTCAGGTGATTCGCTGTCATTTCTTAGAAAGTTTTAATTTCTTTTTGAAGGGGACAAAATCTTTTTAAAACTTGATGACATTTTTATTGTTTCGAGCATAGTACTTCCTGGTGAACAATGCACTGTATGTATGTACCAGTATTTTATGAGACACTTGTCTTCTATACTGATAGAACTTCAGTTTTACCAAATTTTATTTTAAATTACATTTTATGGCGGACATATTTATACATTTTACCTAGAACTTTAGGAGGCCGCGTGCGACTCGAGGACCGCATGTTTGACATACCTGTCGTAGAGCCTACCTAATTTTAACTTATATTAATTGTAGTGAATGTAATGCAGGAAGAAATAGAGGGGATGATTCATGGTTACAAGTAAATATCCAATTCGGTATTTACCTTTGCTACAGAAGAAACCATGAAAAATGCCCAAGTGAAGATGGCCTGTTACGGATTTTCAACTCAGCACATCTCGAATGCGAGTCCAATACGATATCATGTCGGACTCATCTCCGATACGGTGTCAATTCATTATAAAATCTTTTCCCGAGAACCTCAGAAAGTTCCCAACGACCGAAGCGAGTGCTTAATATGAATGTCATACCTGACATTCACAAATATCTGGTGTAATTCGCAATGAAATTAGGGTTGGAATAAAACTGTAGATGAATAATAAACAGACTGACAGACAAACATTCTTCTGTTATACACATAAATATAGATTCATTTTTGGCTTAATGAATATTATAAATTACATAACTGGTATTCCATGTTGTAATAATAAATTTTACTTACATTTTAAGTGATCAAAAATAGCCTAATATACAATATAAATACTATTCATTTCATTTCTTTTTTCATTTATCAGGATGAAAAACCGAAGACCATAATGTTGAATGAAGACTAAAAAACAGCCACCAATATGCAGTGACCCAAAAGTGCGTGACACAAATGTCCGCGACCCAAATATTTATGGCCCAAGTGTTACATTGACCTAATAGACCGCTAATCGCTTCATTCTTATTAGTTAAGTCTCTAAGTTATCAGTGTCTATTGAGAACATCCACAATGATTTTCTTCGTTTCTGTTACATATATCACAATATTTTTCACTGACAAAGTTTTGTATATGGAAAAAGTGTGTTAGCTTACAAAGTAACATTTGTTATTGTTCTTCTGTGTAACCATTTTTTTTACAATAAAAACTCAAACGTGTTTCTGCAATGTATTTATTGGTAAATTTGGATATAATTACAATCCACATTGTAATTTTCTGGCGGTCAATCCTTAACAAAAACGCAGTCAACTTCAGAAAACAAATCCAATGAGTGGCAAACATCTACATTTTCTTAAGGGAAGCCTTCCCCGAAAATATGTTGGCTCCCTTTCAAATAAAACACTGCCGATTCAGGGTATAATTCTTTAGAATGCACTCGTAGGAAAATATTCGGATATGTCGAACGTATTTCTTGTATAAGATTTCTATTAGTATCTTCCGTTGCCCACCAATGTATTTCTTGCACGTTGTCAATAGGAGTGCGTTCGATGATTTTGACAATAATGCTGTACAGGCTGCCAAACAAGGACACGTAGAGGTCCTTGACGTCTATGCACTGATCAATTATAAGCTCTGTCGTATCAGGAGTACAACAAATATCGAATTTTAGTCTCTCAACAGTTTTAAAATTTTGCAATGTTTTCAAAGAGGGCCTAGGATATTTTATACTAGTAGCGTGAAGGTACAAGGTCTTGAGGTTAGTGCACATTTTGCCAATAAATTCCAAGTCCAAGCGGTAGTAATCCTTAATATACAGAGAGAGAAGATTTTCCCCCAAAGCTGCAAGGATGTATTTATATGCGTCTGATGTTTGAAACTGTTTAATCAAACCCAGAGATCGAAGATTTCTTAGCCGTGCTAAACTTGCCAGACTTGCATCCTTCGTTAAATCTAAAATGATTTCTGTTAGATTTGGCCACATTTCAACAATTTGGAGCAAAGTGTCTTCTCCTTCCAATACTAATCCTAATGACCTTATACTTGTAGTTAATGTAGACAACGCATCGGTCGTCGTGTCCGTTGAAATGACGTTCATAGGAGCAGCATAATCCTCATCAATATTGTTGTAAGACAACAGGTGCAGTGTTTCCAGGTGTTTCAGTTGAAGGATGATGGGAATACTTTCTGTGAATCTGTCTAAATAACGGAGTTTTAACATTTTCAGTTCTGGACAAGATTCAGCAATACTTCTCAGTTCTTTATTTGTGAATGTGAAGGATTTAGATGTCAGCTCTTCGATTTGGCTTGGAAACACAAGGTTATTCTTATTTATGTCGTGCAATGTATATCGAAAAGTTAGTTTTTTCAATTTAGATAAATTGCCCATTTTCCTAAGCATGATTGCACCAATGTTGTCAACGGAGGGCACCTGGTGTTCCCGGAAATAATTCCGGCCAAGCGAAATTTCTGTAACGTCGGGATGCATGAGAATTTCTACCAGATAGGATCCAATAATTTGTCCATAATAATTAATATACTCGTGAACGTTGTACTGTGTATACATGATGTTCAGTTTTAACAGAAGGTTTTCAGTAATTTTGTTCGCCATGGATGGTGGAAGTCTCGTGCCGTGGAAGAAATGTTGCAGTTCCCTGCAGAATGTCTTGTCTTGATCCATGATTTCTGATGAAATATTGATCTCCCTCGGCCGAGAAGATGTCATCAGCTCCCGTGCTTCGTTTTCTAGGTATGTAACGAAGCCTGAGTAGGCGATTTCACTCAACTGCTTTACCTGAAGCTGGCCTGACATCTGCAGAAGAAATTCGATTTTAAAACACAGTTAGTACGGTTCAATATCCACTTTTGAATCAGGTTTTTGAGAAACCCTATAAGCATAATTTTATTGAGTTTATTAATAATTCCTGTTCCATAGGGGTAGGTACACCAGTCTGAAGAAAAATAAAATCAGGTAAACTGATAAAATAAAGTACCGATATGTTTTTGTTGAATCAATTAAGATTGCAATTATGATGTGCAGAAAATAAGTTTTTCTAATCAGATAAAAATCGACCAGCATCAGCAGAACTACAGATTTGTGATACCTTGACAATCGCGCACTCACATAAAAATAAAAAATATAATTAAAAAAATCCACGTCAAATCGGCCGGTTCCGGGATTTGATCCGGGGACCTCCAGAATACGAGTCCAAGGCGTTACCATTTGGCAAACTCAGTCAGTTTGACGGTGTTGTGTGATAAGCATATGTGAAGTAATAGTGTTAACTGTGAAATTATACCGGTAGACAAAAATTTTTAAAAATGTGACCTTTAATTAGTTGTTACTCTGGTACCGGTCAACCAATTAGGTCCAAAATTAATACGTTTCTTGCCATGGACGTTATAAATGCTCCAAGTTTCATGAAAATCCGATAGATCATATTTGAGTTATGGGGCCTTTTGTTATATAATACCATAAAAATGCACTTAATTGGGCATTATTCCGGTACCGGCCAACCGATTTGGTCCAATATCAACAGACGTCTTCCCATGGACATTCAAAATGTGTATACCAAGTTTCATGAAAATCCGATAAAGCGTATTTGAGTTATGGCGCTTTTAAATAAAAACACTAAATTGGGTTTGACACCGGTACCGGTGAACCGATTTAGTTCAATAACAATAGGGTTCTTCCCATATACTAAGTTTCATGAAAATCCGATAAAGCGTATTTGAGTTATGGCGCGTACAGACACACGGACAGACAGACAGACATTTTTCGTCCCCCACACGCAATCTCATAAAGTACCATACTGGCACTTAATAACACAAGTTAGTCAGTATTTTGTTCGTGAAGTATGCGCTGGAAAATTAGGTTTCGTTCAGAAGGCCCATAAGTCAGTTAGGCCTACTAATGGGGTTTTCAGCTGCTGTGTTTGGTAAATTTATCACTTTTTTTATAGTTTATTATAGTTAAACAAATACAAATACAAATACAAAAATACACAAATAAACAAAAACCTTTATAATTTTCAAATTTAAAGTAGAATCATTTTTAAGAAAAGAAACAGAAAGAAAAGAACCAAATATTTAGAAATACACCCGAATGAGCAAACTGCTCGTTCTCGGGTGTAGTTTCAGAACAATCAGAGTGGAGAAAGAGGAGAAACAAAGAACAAAGTGAGAAAGAATGACACACTTATGAAAGAAGGTGAAAAATGTTAAACAGAGCTAGAAAAAGAAAAGACAAATTTATAAAAAGGAGACAAAAAATATTAAACACAAATTCATACAATAAATAATAATAAAAATAAATGACTTAAAGCTAATAAAATTACAAAACATGTTTTAAATACTTATTAAATTTAAAATTGGGGTAAACTGCGAGATCGGGTTATCTACTGATCATAGAGTTATAGAAGCGGGGACCAAAATTAATGATATGGTTTAATCCTGCTGATGTGAGACATTTGGGTTCTGATAGAGGTAGATTATTATTTCTTCTAGTGCTGTATGCATGATCACCGGATGAGTATTTTGCACGATGTTTGTGAAAGTATTTTGAATTTGAATTGAATTTTGACGTCTGAATTTTGAATTTCTTAAAATAGTGTTGTATTTTGTGTGATAGATTATTGTATTACATTATTCCATGCGGAACATAATATTGTAAGCCTAGGTGGGCAGTCAGCATCGCGCTGGTTCCAGTGCCCAAGATTGAGGGTCCGGTCCCGGCCCAGGTCAATGGCATTTTGTGTATGCATAAATGCAACTGGCCCATACCTGTAAGTTTATAGGCATTTAAAAGAGCTCTTACAGAACGAAATTCCGGCACTCTCACAGGCCTACGTTCTAGTAAATCCCCGTCGTTAAATAACCATGAGACCAACCAAACAGAACTTTATTATTTATGTCCTTAGTGATACCTCATATAACTTGGGGTAAAGTGTGTTCACATGAAACAAAATGATTGGAGTCAGCTTGTAAATACTGTCTTTGATAATGATATTGATACCGTACTATTTATAACCAAATTTCAGTCACTACATAAAATAAGGATGTTTGTTTTTATGTCATTTCCAAACACTATATTAAGTTATATTCTACATGAAAATATTCTTTTATATACACAAATATTTACCAGCTTTACCCATTTCATGCAGTTTTTTGTGAGACAACAAAACTTTGTATTCCATGGCTTATGGCCCATCTGAAGAAAGGGCTCGATTATGTTTCGCTACATATTCACAATATTTTAATTCGATTAAGTGAAAATTTGCTTTCTTAGACGCTTTCTCATTTTTTGGCCCTATGTTCAGTTCAGAACAAAACGATTGAGAGAGGAAAATATTTTATATAGGTTCAATAATAATAAATAAAAGCGCATATTCAGTCTGATAAACCTAAATCACACAAGTGTAACGGCATTTGTATATTTGAATTAAAGTGAGTCAACTGTGTGACAAATCATATGCCATAAATTAAAGTTTACAAGGAAAATCTCATGGAAAACTTGAGCAAGATTCCTAAATACATACTAAACTTTGATTGCTGTTGGTTAACAAGGTCTTATGTGGGATAGTGGGTGAAACTGCTATTCTATTTTCGTAGCCTATATAGCATCAATGCCTTAGCCTTGCAATTTTGCTTTCTGAAAGTGAACGCTTGATTAAATATACTTACTTTTGTTCAAGGAATTGGTTAAGAGGTAAAATTAGTCAGTCATATTTAAAACTTTATCTTGTATTTTTACCCATGTCAATCAATTCATTCATTGGTGCTCTACCCAACCATCTTAAGCTTTGCTTTTATTTTATAGCAGTGCTCTTCTGAAGGCAAGTTCATTTTGTCAAAAATTATGTTTCATCGCTAAGAATTAAACATTTAAGGATTGTAGCCTTTTTAATGTCGCCTAATTAGGGAGACTTAAAACTGCCTGAGGGCACTGAAACTTAGCCAACTTTAAGTTGCATAGTATTTTTATTTAGTACAGAAAACAAATAATGCTAATTTTAAGCAAAAATGTTGTATATTTTACCCCTTAAGTTTTCAGAATCTGACGTTTCGCTCGCGTCTGTGACGAGCTTCTTCAACCTCACATCTAACGACCGATATGGATTTTTCTTTATCGTTTTAAACGACATGACCCTTTCGCTCTGGATTATTACGTTTCCAGGTATAGCTCAATTTTATAACAATTCACTTTGGATACCTGGTTTAGAAATATGCCTAACTTTAGAAACGCTACCTTTAGAGTGTTCCAGTATCCTTCCCTGAAAACATGTGTAACCCCATGAGGGTAAAGATGATGACACGGAATTTTAAAGTGTCCGTTACGAGGTAACGAGCGACGACAAAGAATCCCGCTAAGATAACCGGGGTTATACGGATGAGAATGAAGTGGTTAACTGAGTAAATGACTGCTCAGATAACAATATGCAATTTTAGAATTGCCAGAAAAGATTAGCAGATGCAATAGAGTAGGATTACTCCCACAACGTCTCTGGCCTTGAAGACTAACCAAGCCAGCGAGCTTCTCGTTACGTCTCGTTACCAAGATGCGCGGATTCACTGCGCGTAAGATCAGTAACCTACTGCTAGGCAGAGAGTAAAGATCATGGTCCACGTTGCCAGTGGTAGAAAATACTGTAATAGTTCAGTGGAGAGATAATGCCGCATAGACAGAGACAGACAACACGTGGAATGGGATAGCCAATCAGGGTGCAGCTACCTCCCCTAGCCAGGAACTCTACGAGCGGTGAGACTCGCTCCTAAGGTATATACGTAAAAACCCAGAGACGTTGTGGAGGTAATCCTACTCTAACAGCAGAACACCAGAGATGTGATATGTAACGCCGCGCTTCAATTCCCTGCAGCAGAAGCTGACTATAATAATATATTACTGTAGTATGTTGGCATTTCTTAAAACAGGCATGTCAAACTCAACTTTTACTGAGGGCCTATACGACTTGATCATTTGAAGTCCAAGGCCGCATGCCGAAAGTAAAAAAATAACATCTGTTATTATAAAATTTAAGTGCGTTTTATATTTTGTAATAAGCAACCATCTGACTTTTAAATTTTAACACGCCATAGAATAAAACACTATTATTCTTGCCATTTGATGCTAGCCTATGTGTATTACAATCAATACTTTTTTAAAATTTACTGTCTAATGTTAAACCCAATAGGTTAACGTGTTCAGAAATATCTATACTATTGTAGGCGATTGGAGCGCTTAGAGAGAAAAAATGTGTTATTAGTTTTAGTCATATTTGCCTTAAAGATAGATATATTATCATATTATTTCACCACAAAGCAATTAAGAAAATATTGCAATACTCTGTAACTATGGTAATCGTCCGATTACATCATTTATTTAATTAAATCTCCAAGTACAAGAGCCTTATTTTACCTAGGTGTGCTAGGGCTATAGTTACAGAATAGGCTAAGTATGTTATAATTATGACATGCAAAAAATTTTAAAATGTGTCAGTAAACAATAAACAAAAGTGAACATAAACACAAAACATTATAAATTACATTTAAAAAGTTCATAGAAATTGTTGTGAGAATTAATCACAGCGTTTTAAAAACTTTGTTGACAAATATTTTGAATTCTGTGAATTGAATTGGTTTTTTAAAAAGTCAATCATTGGATAACCGATTACATTAATCAAGACCAAAAAGCATAATGGTAAGTAGACAGACACAGAATTGAGATTTTTTGTCAGTTTTTCTTATAGGTGTCCAAATCACATAGACCTAAAAGAAACTATAACTATTTAAAGTTTAAAAAAGCAGAAATTCATTATTCTCTCATTTAGAAATTCTGGCATCATGCTTTCCAACCACCACTGACGGAATATCAGGTGGGTAATGTATACTCACTCTGAATAGAGTTGCAGCTGCGATAGAAAATCTCTCGCGACAGCCAGATGGAGAAGATTGTAGTGGAGTCACTTTACGCGACTGCTTAAATTAGGAAGTGTGGAACGAGGAAGCTCTATTTCATAAAGTGCCTAGCGCTCCTTGTCGGCAGCATGGTGCAGTGTGTACTTAAACTTACTCATGTTGCTATTTTATTAACTTAAGGCAACTTCATTTCGTATTATGTGTAGCAAAATATACTGGATAAACTTTCCTGAGAATTCATCCTGGAGAACATGCGTTTAAACTGGTTTTGCTGTGCATCAAAATAATTTCTGTAAGAACATAATTGAAGTTTGTCCCTCCACTATACTATCTCCAAACTCTGAAGTTTTAAAGTTGGCGAAATGAAAGAGATGTTATTACTTTACTAGAGTCAAGAAAGTTTCATTTTCCCTTCAAGCAAAATGCAATTTTTGTACCTATAGCCTATCGTAAATCAGTTTATAAAAGTTATTGTGTAATTAACTTGTTTCCTTGTAGTATTATAGTTTCAAATATTTGAAATGAATCGACTGTTAGTGGTACTGAATGGGCCTAAACGTCCATTTAGCGTGATGCCGCAGGACTAAGATAAAATATCTGATAATTTGAAAATTTCCGTACAAGTTACTACATTTAAGTAACTTTACACATAATTAAGAAATGCTTTTTTCTTCTATTTGGATAATATATTTTGGCGATTTTTTTTAAATTTTTTTTATAAATTAGAACTCATTTTAGAGGTTACTGACGGTAGTATGGATAAACTGTTTGGATCCCATACTAGGGTGCCGGGGACTCAATTCTAGCAATAATAGTTATCAAATGTCGCATTCCACCTGACTTATTCCATATGAAGATAGACTCTTGTAGAGTCTCGGATTCCGTATAAAACAGTAGATATATTGATTGAATATTTATTGACTAAAATTGTGTTTCCACCGGGTGGTAGTTGTATAGCCTAAGCTTATTAACTATACACTAAATACTACTTATTAGTATTCAAATCTAATATTAAGCACCTTAATTTAATATGAAATTACATAGATGTCAGTATAGTGAGATCAGAATCGTATAGCTTTCACCCCAAAGACATTCCTGAAAAGGTTCAGATTACACCATGAAAATGTGGAACAAATAAGGAGTTAATGTAAATTACAAGAAGAAGAAGAAGAAGAAGAAGAAGAAGAAGAAGAAGAAGAAGAAGAGGATTATAAGAAGAAGGAAAAACAGTTTTTCGCCCTTTCTGAAGTCTTGAATGATTCGTATTATGATGTTAACAAATTAAAACCTTTTTAGTAAACCTCTTAAGTAAAACCAGAGAAGTAGTGACTTATCTTAATTCTCTCCACATGGGAACTGATCGCACTGCAAGAAGTGTTTTCAGGTGAACGATTTTGATACATTTCAGTATTGCCGTATTTGTAGAGATTTGGCGTTTTGTATTAAGTTATTAATATAATGTAAAACACAAATACACTTTATGCAAAACACAATAGTAAGTTTTCTATCCTAAAGGCCTAGAAAGAAGCGTGTCAGACACATCCGACATATTATGCTAATGTTTTTAAAAGATTAGAATACTCTGACATAAAATAATAAAATATTTTACTTCAGTAATACGCAATAAGAAAAGGTACATAATGTGTAACAATAACGATTTCCTAAAAACAGAAATGATGCATGGTTCTCATATGTATTATATTAAACCTGCATGACTCAAATATTATTTTCAAATAATTCTTTCTAAGATGTTAGTGTTTATTTAATATAACGTATTTTCATTTTGCAGGTGCCTCCTCTGGGACATACTCTTATAAAACGTAAGTAGTTTTATTTTCATATGAATTAATGTACAATGTTTACTCTCAGTTTTAAGTTTGAGATTAGTTTATATTTAGACCTTATTGGTTTCTGACAACCGTATTTAGGTTTAAGCGCAAAAACATTACCAAATTACGATAATTTTCCTGTTAATGCTTTAAAATACTTCTACAATATATACAAAAATGTCTTTCAGCTATGCCTTGTTGTCTTGTATGATTTAGGAAAAAATTGCATTGTTCATTAATTATTCTTCGAGGGAATCGTAGTAGTAAAGCTTTTAAAATCGTTGTATCTACTGAATTTAAATAATGCAGTACACTCTTACACCAGTCTTTAATTTAAGAAACTGTAGTGTGTAGCCACATGTAAGCAGAACAGAAGTGCCCACTGATAGTCTATAAACATTCATGAAGCTTACCCACCCGCCCATTCTTGTTCTCATTCATATCTCTAGGGCTCTAGGCTATCACATTCCGGTTACAACACTTACAATTAGAGGAGAGTATTATATGAGTGTCTTTTGTCAGTAAACGCCACCTCGGGAACTGTTCTTCAAATTGACTCATCCTCCTGTAGTCGAAAACAAATGCTAAAATTCTATGTCTTATTTTATGGCAGTCACATTATTCCTGCTACCATTATCCTAATAAGAACTGTAATAAATACAAAATGTTGTATTTATACGATTCTTCATTCTCAAGCAAGGCTATTCACGTTGAAATACACACAGGCACACAGACACATACAGACATAAAACACCAATAATGGCTAACTTTAAATGAAATAACTGTTGAGCTAATTGAAGAATACGTGAAAATCATAGTACATTGCATTAAACAAAATAGTTTTATGTTTAATCAAGAATATTATCAACAAACTAAGGGACTAGCTATGGGTAGCCCAATTTCACCGATGTTGGCTGACCTATACATGAGTAACCTTGAACTAGAGGTCACCGGGGCATTCCCAAATATTTTTAAAAACTGGTTCAGGTACGTCGATGATATTTTCGCTATCATCCCAAAAAGATTTGTAGAAGATGCAGTAAAATTGTTAAATACACAAGACCAATCGATAAAGTTTACCATTGAAATGGAAGAAGGCGGATGTTTGCCTTTCCTTGATTTAAAAATCATGAGGAAACATGAAAAACTGGAATTAGGAATTTACAGAAAAAATACACATGTAGACAACTACATTAAATGCAATAAATACAACCCGAAAGCTCACCAATTTGCTGTTTTTCATAGCCTAGTTCATAGATTAATTAATATACCAATGACAAAGACAAGAGTATAATAAAGAATATAAACATATACTAGAAGTGGCAACGATTAATGGGTTTAAGACAAATTTCATAGACAAAATGATTAGAAGACACACAAAGAAAAACAAGATCAGAGAAATTAGTACATTGGATACTTTAGAAAAAACACAACAGCATTACAAAAAATTTACTTACCACCCTAAATTCTTTAATAAATTTGAAAAAGTGTTTAAAAACCACAATATAAAATTGGCACCAAAGAATATGTTATGTCACGTTATGTCACTGCATATGACATAACTTGTCTGTCTGTGAGGTAGACCATTAGGGCAATCAGTCATGGGAGAGAGATTCCATCCGGCGCTGTGAATTGAACTCCGGCTTAGCTCAGTTGGTAGAGCATTGGCGCGAATAGCCAAAGGTCCTGGGTTCAAGTCCCAGTGTCGGAGGAATTTTTCTCCTATAGCATTCTCATGTAATGTCTAACAGAGACAATAATCTGTGGTTCATGAAAGCTTATATATCTATCATTAGGAACTTGCTCAACCACCCACTGAAGAATAGTACACCAAAAACCAAACTATCAGGTATCTACCAAATAGAATGCGCAGATTGTGGTCAGATCTACATTGGACAAACCAGGAGGAGTTTGGAAATAAGAATGAAGGAACACTTAAGAAACATAAAACTAATGCAGACCGAAAGATCAGCAGTTGCATACCATTGCTGGACAAAAAATCACAGTGTTAAAAAGGAGATCAAACTATTAAAACACGTTAAGAAACCATCCGAACTGAACGTATGGGAGAAAATATTCATCACTAAGAAAGAAGACAAGGTTATGAACTTTAAAATCCCACCTATAGACGACGTAGTGCGACTTACAAAAACGAAACGAGAGGGCAGCACAGAACAATGCATATATACAAACCAACATGGCAACCAGAATAACAATCGACCACCAGCCGATGATGGGAGCAAATAAGACTCTTGAAACAAGTCCTGTGCTATTAAAAGTAATGTAAGTGGAGAATAAAGTGTTTTTATCATTCAGAATTTCTACATACAGACATGTTTATGAAAATCGTATTTTTTGATCCAGGGGACCAAAACATGTTAAAAACTCTACCTTGAATTTCGGGGTCAATCACGATACTTTCTTTACCTACAGTACCTATGATACCTGCAGAGGAAGTAAAAATCTGTTGAGGTACACTGGGCGCTGTTTCATAGAACCTTTACACTAATATTATTAGCAAAAAACATAATAATATTAGTTAATTTTATTAGTCTTCTTTTTCATAAGAATATTAGCTAATATTATTAGTTATGAGTTCATGGCCCTAAATTATTAGTAAATGTTACTAATATTATTAGTGAACTGTTTCATACACACCAATGGTAATAGAATTTGCTCATAATATTAGTTGTTTTTCTATGAGTGAATTTTCTCCCATAAGATTAGCAGAGAGGTTGAATTTGTGACATCAAAGTTGTGAAAATCAAGAAAATGGCTGATTCTGATTCAAGTAACAGTGATGAAGAAGTATATGTTCGCAGACCAAGGAATTTTAGGCCAAGAATAGCCTATAATCTTATGGAACAAACATATGAATTTAATGAGAGATTTAGGTTAGGTTTTGATACATTTCAATATGTACTTGATAGAATTGGGAACTATTTAGAGCACCCCACAGCAAAGAATAAAGCACTATAACCAAAGCAGCAGCTTCAGATTGCTCTTCACTGGTTGGGTAGTGGTGCACAGTATCATCACAGTATAAGTATTAATACTTATACTGTGGTATCATTGTGTCTCTGATATGCATGGTGTTTCAAAAGCAACTTTGTGCAGAACTGTTCACAGAGTTGTTACTGCTATAAACCAAACTCTTCTTCAGAATGTTGTATGTTGGCCTGCTGACTGTGGTGAAGTAGTTGCTAGATTCCATGAACTTGGAGGTATGCCTTTAGTGTGTGGAATAATGGATGGGACACTGATAAACATTGATGCACCAAGTATGTACGAACCAGCATTTGTTGATCGCCATAGCAAAGTAACAAACACAGGCAGCAAACCAAACCTAACCTCAAAATTGATCAGCTGACTAATAACTAATAATATTAGCGAAGTGATTTTATGAGTAGTGTACAAATTCTTATGAAACAGAAATTTGATGACTAATAAATAATATTATGAGTTCTAATATTATTAGCGAGTTCTATGAAACAGGGCCCTGGTGTCACTTTATTTGCCATTCCCTGTTTTAGGTTATATTGCAGAAGGGCGCAAATGAAACAAGTTAGTATAACACAAGCAATTGAGGACCGTTTTGACAAAACTCAACATGTGCCAAAACATAAATTGTTCAGGAGAAGGTTTCTTTAGTTTTTATTAACATATAGAAGATAGAAACCTTGCATATTGAGGCTTCAAAATGAATTGGTTATGTTGACTTTTCTTATGTTCTTTTTTCTCCATCTTAGAGATCTCATTTCAAAGCACCTAAAACCATTAAAAAACGAATTTGACAAAAAATGAAGATGTTGAGTTTTGTCAAAATGGTCCTCAATTGGCTATAAGAAAAGTACAATGTAAGTAATTTGCACCAATATTCAAATAGAGCAATGTGTCTGGTTCCAAATAAATTATTCTTGATACGTAGTTGGTTATAAAGTATTTATATTTGCATTACATAATGCTTCAAGTCGGTGAAAGGAATATTCGAAACGAATACGGTATTTTTCACTCGGACCTAGCAATTTTCCCTAGCAGTTTAGTTCCTTTCATTTTTCACTGGTGGTCTAATCATTCAAGAAAACTCTCATGAAAACAGGGAATTGAATCCGACTTTTCTGCCTCCACCGATTGGTAGATAGTTTCATGGCTTTAATACGGGATCAGGTAATATTAGTGGTTATCTGAATTGCATCGAAAATGCCGTGGGACACAAAGCTTGATAGCAAAGCTCTAACATAGCGCAAACTGTAGAAAAATAGCAAAGCGCATACAAAGCAAATAACATGGCTTCTTATTAGAAGTAAGATCATACTTTACTTGCACATTAAAATATAGGCTACCTATTTTATATATAGAAATCGTGTTGTCATCGTGTTGTCCATAACGCTGTCCCGCTTATTTGCGTATTGGACAAGGTCCCTTGCGAGAGTTAACGAGGTTGTACTAGGTTTAATGTTCTGAATAAATGCTAATATATGTTGTATTATAATTAATATCTTAGATTTCTTGAAACTGAAGAACTGAACAACATTGTGCATGTCTTGCTTGCAAATGGAATGCATATTTTTTAGTAAACTGGAAGAAGAATGGTAGAAAGAAGAAACTGGAAGAAAGTTACAGAAGTAGTGGGGATATGGGTTGATAGGTGATCTAATCTCTGTTACGGCCTATCACGTAGGCCTATCTATGTAGAGGTGGAGTTGTGAGGTCTGTGTCTTCTCTCTATTATCTGAAGGGTTTAATTTTTTTGCTGTTACATGAGATAGGCATATAGCACTTAGTAATATAATATTAGATAGCTTATATTATTAGATTTCTTGATGGAGTTGATACCTTTTTATACTGTACTTAAAACTATCTATTGATTTAGTTCTTTAATCTTTCTATACTTGAGCTAAGTTTGCCCCCTATGAACTTGAATCCCAAAGGTTATGGATGACGTGCATATCAATTATCAATTTCGGACAGTGTTGTCCTAGCTACCATTTGCGGCGATCTGCAACATTGTTCATCCATTCAGTATCTCTGAATTCTCTTATTATGTTTGACAGTTTTACAACCTTATACCCTCGTGCCTTATATAAATAAGTTGCTCATACCACGTACGTCCTTTACACTACACATTAAATTAGCACAAAACTTTATAGGCCTATTTATATCGTACGCTAATTTAATTCAATACAATTTTCAGTTAATCATTGACAGTCATCAACATACGGGGGATATTATGTTATGGGCACTGTCAGTAGTAAAATATACCAATTAGGCCTATTAAAATGAAGGGTTTCTAAATGTTCAACATATTTGCTCACATTACAGAAATTATTATGTGTGAAATAGCCTATTAATAAATTTGTGAAAATTCACATTGTAAACATCAGGACTCAGTTTTTAGATTTTGTCAGTTTTACCAATGGCTTTGACAAGATAGACTGCAGTTAAACTTTGTATTTAGTTATGTATAACTCGACCACTGCTATAATTTCCCATACCTTTTTAACCATTACTAAACACTCCATGATAATGAGGCTTTGGACTGTTATAATAATTATTTATTCTTTATACAGGGGTCTGCAGCGTTCATTGAAAGATGAGCCCGTAAATGCTTTACCTTTTGTATTTAGTGAAGAATAAAAATAGTGTATTATTACAATACAATAACATGAATATAAAAACTATAATAAATTAATTTATAGTGTTAATAGTATAAAGCTACTAAGGCCAGCGGGTTTTGTACTTAAAATTACTAAAGTCAGCGATTTTATAAGTATAACTTCTAATGTGCTTATATATTATTGACACTATAAGCCAATTTAGTGGAGTGGCAATCTAGATTCACAATAAATTTACAAACATTTTTTTCTGTGTTAGTAACAAACACCCTAGGTACAGGTACTACTTTCAAGATATTTATTGACATCTTTAGTAACCTATACTGGCTGTAATTGGGGGTACGCCGTAGCGTAGTGGTTGAGGCGCTGCGCTACACACCGGACGGTCGCGGGTTCGATTCCCGATGAGGTCATTGAGATTTTTCAATTGGCCTAATCCTTCTGGTGGCACTATGGCCCTGGGGTCAACTCAGCCTCTAACAGAAATGAGTACCAGGAGCAATCCTGGGGGTAAAGGCGGCCGGTGCGTAAGGCTGACAACCTTACCACCTTCATGTGCCGAATGTCCAAAATCTGGGAGCCTCAACCTCCTGGAACCCTCTGGGCCTCCATGGCCTGTATAGGGATCACTTTTTTACTGGCTGTAATTAGTATTAGTTAAATAGCACTTTTTAAATTTTATCTCTGCACTAACGAAGAAATGCAGTGAAATCTCCGTACAACGATTACTGACATAACGATAATACTCTGTAAAACGTTAAAATATTATAGTCCCGGCATTAAGTCCATTAAAATAATGTAAAATTCTCCCGGTTTCACAATAGGCCCTACTCTTAATAAGGATAAACCTCTTCATTACAATTAATTCAGAATCCCTGTAATTTAGGCTCCTTTCCTGGTTCAACGATAAAATACGCCGCGAAACTGTAAATCAGAACAAACAGGTGGAAGAAGAGGAATAACAAAGTGTGAATCTTAATCACATTAGAAGCCATTCTTGCTATACTTGCGAAGCTTTACAGAAATGTTTATCAATTTTTTCCCGTGTGTTCCAGAAGGTAATTTAGTGACCCTCGACATAATAAAGCCTTCGTGTGTTTCCCTTTACTTAAAAAAAATCAAACAGATTGTCATATCCGATTTAAGATAAAGAGCCAAGAATAAAATGTATCTCATTTGTTCATGCTTTCCTTTACTGATACTGTATAGTGTAAAATGTGTCTGATCAAAGTGAGCAAAAAATTTGTGCGTAGTAATGTGATGTATTAATTTAAGGGTAGAGTAAGAAGTTCATTTGCTAAAATTATAAGATGTTTTCTTGAATACTGTAGTTTAAAAACTTCTACTATGGGAGTAGATCCCTATATAAGCCTACCATCAAAATTAGAACACTTTATGCTTATAAATTCTCGATATAACAATAAGTCCCTCTACAACGATATTTTTTATAGTCCATGCGAAACCGTTCTATCCAGATTTTACTGTAAGCCAATTTGTGTTATTATTAAATGGATTTCAGAGATTACTTGATGCAAATGTCCCTCGGGCAGCCAATAAACACTATCGCTCACGAGGAATAGTACAGTACATA
The DNA here is from genome assembly GCA_964059195.1 of Ectobius pallidus. NCBI lineage: Eukaryota > Metazoa > Arthropoda > Insecta > Blattodea > Ectobiidae > Ectobius > Ectobius pallidus. The sequence goes on from CAXKWD010000006.1 coordinate 81,095,733, forward strand.
ATGCCCTTGATACGTAAATTACCATAATTTTTAATAAACAGTCAAGTACGGTATTTAGAAGTTTTGTCCTTCAGTTATCGCTTAATTAAGCGGACCTAAATTCTTTGTGATCAATAACTCATATTTTAAATATGATTTTGTAAATTATTAACACTGTATTAAGTTTTGTTCACTGTTCTCATGCCAAATGATTTATTTCACGCCTTTTGTATATTTAATGAAAAATGACAGTAAAGCATGCGCGTGTAGAAGCTCTTTGCCTTTAATTTGCTCTCCTCATTCTTTGCCGCTGTTTCATTTTAATTTTCCTGCTTTCATCGTGACGTCATGAAGGAGAGCCCTACTGTGACCCCTTAGTTACACGATTTCTCATAGGAGTTTTCAGAGGCGTAATGCCTTCAGAGAAAAAAAAAGCAGACAAAATCAAAATTCATTCATATATAATTCTCCTTTACTGTTTTACGTTTAATTTTAATTATACCGAAGGGATTCAAATGCCTTTACGAAAACAGAACATTTCAAAACAGCAAATTTTTCATAGTAGTAATGATAACCATTTTTGAATTAGTGGTTTTCGAAAAACACTAAATTTACAAAATCTTGTTGATTAGATCTATCAGTTGTGGCAGAAGGTGTTAAGAATATAATATTAATAATTTAATTTTTAATTTTATACCTTGAATGTTTCCATTTATTTCCTTCAGACATTGTCAAAATACAATGGGAAACACCATGTTCTGTTTTGCTTTGCCAAAAAAATGCAGGATAATTACTGGGTAGTTATACGATCTAAGTTACTATTTGAAACTTAATAATACTGTTAATGATGAGGATCCTGATTTTATAAAGTATAGTGTCAACCAATTTAAGATAAAAATTTTGTTTGTTTCGTCGTAATTTCTTCAAACTGTTTCTATTTCTAAATATAAATATACCGTTATGTCTAATGTTTATAAAATGGAGTTCATATTTTGTAAAAATTGTTTAGCTATTTTTAATTTACATACTTTTTTTTACATATTTGTAAATTTCTCTGTTCTCTCTTATTAATAGAAATGTTAACTACAGTCCCAGAACATGATCTTTGCTTTGCTGGGGGCTTTCTAAGAAAGTATAGGCCTATATGGAATATTTTGTATTGTTAAAAAATACTACTTAATAACGTTTCTGATGACAATCGTTTACAATATTCAAAGCAATGAATGAATCTCATCAAAATTTCAAACAAGTAGTAGGCCATTTTAGTCCATCTTTTTCCACCACGAAATGAAATGTTAATAAATCACCTGTTATTTAACCTTTTAAAATCATGCCTATGCTTTTCAATTTTCGTTAAAATTATCTTCAGGGTATGTTTTTAGTTGTTGAAGCTTTTAATTAAAATCTATTAAATCGTCTGAAAATCATACGTAAATCGCAACGGCTATGATGAATAATTAAGAACGCCTCGATGCTACACTTTGTTTTTCTTGTATCGATTTATTAATAGAGGAGATCATTAGAAGAACAAAATAAGACATTGGAATGTTTGTAATAAATTAACAACGCCATTAATTTTTAATATAATTTTTAGACGTTTCAAATGGATTACCCTTAGTCAAAAGGTTCAGCGTTAAAAACTTGCCTGGAAAATGGTAAGCCTACTGAAATGCCTATGGAAATTAATAATGAGTGATATAAAACAGTATATTACAAGGGTTAAAATTATATTGATTGTACGTTGAGCTCTATCAATAAAATACTTACACACTACCTTAATCTCAACTTCTTTTTACTTTACCTAGGCTTTTCGGTTTCATAGAACCATCATCAGGGCACTTTTAGGTGTAATAATCTGCAAAACAAGATGTCCTGATGATGGTTCTATGAAGCCGAAAAGCTTAGAGAAAATGAAATAAGTTAAATTAAGACAGTATATAAATATTTTATCACAGTTATCAACTAAATTGTCATTTTCTTTCACGGACAAAGCCGAATGAATTTTCCACAATGAACTCTATGTTTCTGAAGTAATTTAGTTGCAGAATCTGCTCAAAATGTGAAACTTTACATTTCATATTCGTAATATGGTTAAATGTAGTGTAACTAACATTAAAATATGATAACCTAAGATTTTACTCCTCAGCAAATGACTTGGTGTAAAAGTGATCTATAGAAACAGAATAATTATAATAATGACGTAAGCCATAATTTCAAAACTATTAAAGTTGAGAAAACATTATTCACATTCCTCTTGCAAACGTAAGATTTATTTCTAACATTTTTACAAGATTTCAAGCCATTCACTATGCGTACTGTTACTTAAATACGAATACAGCTATATTTTTCTGCGATCGGTGTGAATCCTAACTGAAAATTCACACTGTTGCAAAATATATTATAATCATCAGGTAAGAAAATATATTTATTCGAGTTACGGAAAAGGGGCTTCTTTTTTGTACAGCTTAGAGTATTTTTATGGCTTCAAGGATTTCTTCTGCTGAACATTTTATAAAAATTCCAACACCCTACTTTTACAATTTTACACATGTATTCGCAGCATAAACGAGACACTCCCGAATAAGCTAGTGCTTGTGGCCGGAGGTTTAATTAACAAAAATGTATTTAAATATTTGTTATAACAACTTTTTTAGTACACGCTTTGTAAAACAGCTGCTTGTCGGACACGCCGAAAAGTAACACTTTGGCAGCCTAGGCCCGTAAAGTCATCATGGCAATTGATGGCAGTCATACCAACCGTAACAGAGTTTGAAACAGAAAACTTGACCGTAAAGCAACAAATTAAGGCCTAAGGCAGCATTGTTTATTTACGTTAATCAGAAACTTTACCAAGTTAAAAAAAAAATTAACAATAAAACAAACATAGGCTTAAGCCAACATAGCTATATCATTCATAAGGAACCGGCACTGCCATCTACATCCGGATTTCCTATTGGTTCATAGCGTAGGATGAGAATATGACGTCAACAAATGGCTATAATTAATTATACGGTATTGCCATTGGCGAGCAGAATTTTGAGTGGGCGACAAAGACTGAATTCTCAAAACCAGCTGTCTTGTTTACTTTCATTATTTTAGATTCCGCAACAAAAATGAAAATCCAATACTAGCCATAAGCACATTAAGAAGGTTGACTGAATATTCGTATTTACTCAGAAGCTTCGGGAAATAGCCGGAGGTCTATAATATGAGTTCCCACGTGGCATTGGTAATTGATTTTGGTTCCATGTGTTTCAGCCAACCTTGCTATAGCTCTTCAAGTAACTAACATTATGGTTTGCGTTTGGCTATTGTTTGTTACAGGCATTAGAGCTTACAATCAGTTAAAAAACTTCCATTTAGATTTTGTCATTTACTTTACTTCATATATTTACAATGGTTACATGCTGTAATAGTTTATGTATAAAAAATTGGTGTTGTACTGCTATAACTCATGTAACGATAATGGCGGCCAAAATACTTGGTATGGCTACTGCCTTCAGACTTGAAATTTCTTGCCTTGGCTTGGTATATTATGTAGGCGAGAAAGCCTATCTCAACGAAAAAGGAATTCGGATATAGGCTATCCTCCATCAACAAAACCAATGCAATAGGCTCGCTCCCTAAGCACTATGCCTTAGTTTTCCAACAATAAATTGTTTTTCTGTCATGTGAAACCTAATTCATTCACTTTAATACCTTCTACATCAACTTTAATTATTATTATTATTATTATTATTATTATTATTATAATTATTGTCATTTAGTATCTTTAATGCTAGTACTTTCTTTATTTGTTATTACTCTATTTTTCTTATATCTTTTATACTTGTATTGTAATTGTAGTTATGGAAACCTGGTAGAGGGGAAAGGAAGACCTGATGGTCTTATATCTACCAGGTTAAATAAATAAATAAATAAATAAATAAACATCTGCCTCCTAGGGGTGATCATCGATACTGCTGGATTCGACACTAGATCTTTGAAATAAAAGCCCAGCAACATTGCGTGCGCCTCCAAATTGAAAATACACTGATGATATTTCCGAGCAGTATCTGAGGCTTTGCTTTCAAAGCAATGTGAAGCCGTGCAAACGTTGTGTTGCTCCATCTTTTCTTTTGCAAATAAAACTCTGGTTGCTGGAGACAAAGTTTACTTTTTCTCTATGTTATATCCTTCCTTTCTTCAGATCTATTTCTATTCGGGAAGCCAGATTCTAAATGTGTTCGTGTATATAGTGGACTGCATTAGATCTCTGCATAAAACCGTCATGATCGTTATAAATATTAGTAGAAGTCATAAACAACCGCATAAAGAGTAGCATTTAATCTTCTGTTGTGGATACTAGTTATGTGTGAGTGTTTGTGTTAATGTTCTCATTGCAACTTTTAACCTATTTTGCTTCCTGAAGCACTTTTACATAGGCAATATATTTTTGTGAAATATGTAATGGGCTAAAAGAGTTTAAGATATGCAACTGTTTTTTTACTAAATTAGATACAGAAGACATATCTCGAACCCGTCATAAATAAATAGGCTTATGGTTTAATGCCGAGATGAGTGTCTCATCAGTTGTCTTACTCTAATATTGATCAGTAATAAAAGTCATTACCGTTATTTAATTTCAACTAAGAAAGAATAGTAAGTAAAGAACATACGGTTAAGCTAGCTCTTGTGTTTTCATTCACCTTAAGGGAGATGATAGGTGAAATTTCCAAGTTTAATTTTTTTTTACTTAGATTTTGGCTTAAATATCCCTCTTCGAATATTTTTACACATAAAATATATTGCACGGTTATTAAATGTTTTTAAATAAATTATGCGTTTTAAAAAGGGCATATTTCCACAAATATGTTTCCTCGTAGAAATCACAAAATATATTTTTTATTATATATAGGACCTCCGAGTGGAGATTTCACTACTGAAGAATATTTATTTGATTACGCTTATTTTCCCTAGAGGACCGAGGGACTGATGGTAAGCCCATCGCCTCGACGACCAGGAGGAGCTACTGAAAACAAAGACAGGTATTACTTGAGTGAGTCAGGGAATTTGGTCCAGAGGCTCTAATTTAGGCTTGAATTTCTTTAACATGCAGTAAATCTACGACACGGGATCCACGGTTTATGGTCGCTTCCGGATAGGGTTGCCACCTGTCCCGAATTAGGCGGGACATCCCGCATTTTAAGGACATTTTCAGCGTCCCGAATTATGCCTAAGAGGGACGCATTATATTGCGGGACGCCAAATTACTCCAAAACAAAATATGAGACAGCAATTCTTGGTGGCGTCTTTTGTGAATTTCGTCTCATGGTCAAGATATCGATGTCGTTCCATCGCTAAAATGTATCGTGTTGGCAGCATTGAAATCACCGTCCATGATGTTATTATTTGTAATTTATTTGTATAAGTCGCGCGGGCATTCTTGGGGTATTTATGTCCGTGATCTGTACAACCAGCGTGCGAGCCATTAACTGGTGATCCGACGGGGAAGAACCGAAAACAGATCATATGACACTCTGCACTGATTTGCCTAGTACAGTTCCTTCTGGAATTATAGCACAGCAAGACGTGTGTAGTGTTATCAGTTGAAATTTGAATCCACGTTCTCTGTGTGTTTTATGTGTCGTTCGTTGAGTAAGAACTAATTAAATATTTCTCCTGTTATTCCTAAACTTAGTGGTAAGCCATTATCTAGTCAGAGTCTGGATTGCCAATGTTCATAATTTTTTCGAAACATGTCTATGAGTGTACATTGTTTTTTGAAATTCTATGAGAAAGCTTTAAGTTCCTTAGATAAAGTATTTGACTTCGCAGAAAACAATCTTTATGGCACACTGAAGAACTTGAATCTTAAAAGAGTTCACTATCTTTCAAACATCTCAAAGACTCTGTGAAGGCACATGATGTAGAATCTGATGTTAATTTGGATGAGTTAGGCCTATATGAGGAATTCTGCTTTAGTTCAGATATAATAAATGCTACTAAAGTGAACTATACAGAAGGAGAGACTAAGTATGAGTATGAAATGGAAGAAAATTATTCAGGAGATTGGTAAAGAACACATTCCCAATCTCAAATGCTTTGTTCTGAGCATTCCTGGTAGCAATGCCTTTGTGGAAAGAGTGTTCTCTCTCTTGAATCTAAAATGGACAGAATCCAGAAATAGGTGCTCAGCTGACCTCATGAAGAGTGAAATCATTTCTACAAATGTTACAGATACCTGCAAAGATTATTTAGTGAGGGTGAAACAGAACAAACAACTATTAGAAGCTGCCAAATCAAACAAGAAATACAGCTTCAAGTCATGAATTTGCCCAGGTTTTTGCTAATAACATCTAATCTTTTCTTTCCTTTTCTAATGTTAGTGTTACTGTTACATAGCCTAATCAGTTTTGGCTTTGTAATATATTCCGTCTTTCAGTTATTAATAAATTGTTCCGGTACAAATTTAGGTATGAAGATCGGCGATCTGCATATATTCAATAAGTGTCCCTCCTTAGCCTTACCAAAAGGTGGCAACCCTACTTCCGGAGGACTTCGTGCACTAAACTTTTTTTGCTTACAGATAAGGATCCACAACCTAATTTTATACAATAAAAGAGTTACCTTTTTTAACTAAAAGACGTCATTTTTATCTAACACACCCTGAATACACCTACCTATCCACACACACATGTAAAGTACAAAGTTGCATATCCGACCTCTAATATCGGAACCTCTGACATCCGGCCAAATTCACAGACTTTTCTTTTTAAGTGCCACATCAACATTTATATTTTATTTGTAGTTTGTCTTTGCTTGACTTACCATCTTTGTACATTTTAATTATGCTTTTCATAAACTAAACTCCGTGGCGCTACATCCAAGGAGGGACTTGGCCTACCACCCGACCGCTGCGTCATCTACCGTAGGCAGATGGCAGGATTGGGGGGCTATGCTTTTCATACTGTGACTTTGTAGCTTTGATGTTCGTTATGAGCCTACCTGTTATTGTATGTAAATTTAAAAGTTGACTCTTCGTATAAATTCGGCTACTATTTGAATGACTCTCTATAATTATTTTCGACATCCGGACCACCTGGTGTGGTTTCACTTTATATACGACTAGCTTAAAAGACCCGGCGTTGCCCGGGTTTTTTATTTTGTAATTGGCAATGAACTTATGAAGGACTTTCGATTTTTGAATTCTAGGTCCTTATATAGGTATTTATAATCTGAAATAGGAAGAACGACTTATTACACTCAAACATTTCCCTCAGAAAACGCTTGATATCGTTTTTTTATGGCCCATAGAGGATGTATAATTCTGCATCCCATCGCTTGTACACAGCAAGCCTGGTAAGGGTTCAAATAAGAAGAAACAGAAATTCCTGTAACATAAAATTGTAATACCGAGGCGGAAAATTTTATTTCTCACTCTCATGTTACCATAAAACTGTTTTGGGGATGAAATTAAACAGAAAGCAATATCACTTTCTTACTTCTCTCTCCAAAAACCTGCGATATAATAATATACCATATTACCATACCTCGTATTGTTTTCTCTATGTCCAGGGTAGAGAAAGTTATGTGACTGCGTTATTTTCGTGGATTACATTCATTAATATTTATTTATAACATGAATTATCTTGATAGCATCTCTTATTTTTCAAACTTGCATTTTTTTTTCTTCTTTTTTTCCAAACCCATCTGATACCATTAGCAACAATATGTTCTGTGATTTTGATTTTATAATTCTGTGTAAAAAGGGATTAAGTATTCTCAAAAACATTTAATTTTTTGCATTTAAAATCAAAATTTTGCAAAATCCTTTCTTAGTGAGCACCTACATTATGAAACGAAGGTACTGTCAAAATTCCAAGTCTCTACCTGCTATAGTTTAGGCTCTACGTTGATTCCTGTCAGTCAGTCAGTCAGTCAGTCAGGACAAAGCCTTTTATATATATAGAGAAGAGATATTTCTATAATACTTATATACAGTGAGTCCCACGCAAGAGTTGGCCAATGACGCGGGTTTCTGCGTCGCGGCGGACACAGCTCCAACTCCCGGGCGATCGGGTGAAATATCTACGCTAATAAAGCCGCGATCGGTGTAATGATTCAGGTTCTCATATTTAAAGTTAAAATTACAATGAAAATAACCACGTACGTCATCAAAGGAAATGTTGGAAATGTTCTCCTCTTGAATACGCACAACACTGGCACCTTTTTAGAAAATTTTATTTCACGCGCATAAGTTCAGCTTCCGAGACAGAGTTAATTGTCTTTAAGTTCTTCTAATGTATGGGAAATTGACCTATACACTTTATTTTTTAAGTTTCCCCATAAATAAAAGTCACTGTATAAGTTGCATGTGTGGAATGGAAACATTTTTAAATATAATGGAAAATTGTTAATAAATTGTAATAATAATGTTTACCTTAATAATTACAAATAACAATGATATAATTATCTGTATACAGAATACTGTGGCTCGGAGAAATGAAGAAATAAATAAAGCTTTTTCCGCCAATTAATGCGTTATATTAATCTTGCACAAAAAATAGTATATTCATTCTCAGTTGAATGATACATTCTTAAGGTGTTGAATTTTAATTCGTTTTTCAAGCTGAATCGCTCTTCCGTAAGTCAAGCAGAATCGTGCTGCATTTGCGGTACACAGTTCCAGAAGCTGTGTATGATATGTAAAATTATATTCACTGTGTAACAGAATTATTGCAAATCATAATTTATAAATGCTAATGAAATGAAACGATAATTTATGATAATACACTGAACAAGCTCTATAATTCTCGCAGATTTCATCACGTCGAAATCAGCTGTGCGTTAAATGGTTTATAGCTATACGCATACACTTAAATTACATGGATATTGTTACAGGGTACCCAGAGTTGTATGAATGTACAGTCTCTTTCACAGAAGAGGTGTTTATTAGGCCTATAGGCTCATTAGATACTCTTGTGACAAGCGTATTTATCAGACGTAGCAGTTTTAAGTGTAGTCTATAGTTTGTATGTTTCATAGATACAATTACCTCACACATTTCCTGACACCTTTTACTATTGAAATATAGTTATCTTATATCTTTCAGATATCTTTTTATTGGAATGTAGCCATCATTATGATGGGTACAATCACATTAAAAGAAATAAACGAAAGAAGACAAGTTAATTTTTTCTGGCACCCACAAATTAGATATCCCTAAAACCACTTCCCTTATGGGCTCGAATTTCTTTTTAGGAAAGACAAGACTACATTGATACGTGTGCTGTTCTTTCTAATCGAGTCAGTTCATTCGATTTACACGTATGGGCTTTTAACAGGAAAGTAGTTGCAATGCAAAGCAATTCGAATGAAAACTTAATTTACAGTAGAATGATAATTCTTTCACACTGACCGAAGATCTTGGTTCAATTCCTGGCTATGGCATTGAATTGTTCAGTCTGTCGCAACCTTTCCAACTTAATTTTCAGCTGAAAATTAATAATAATATTGGCGTACCCAGTCAGCCTATGAATTTCCTTTCTTGTTTATTAAAAAAGTTAGAAAATTATTCAGGAATTACGCTTACTGAATAAAGAAATAACATTCTACAGACAGAAGGTTTGATTTTTTAGATCTAATGACGGTTGCTCTAATGGAAACATGTCTACTAAAGTTAGGTCTACTTTGCTACTTTGTCTACCTGCAGTATGTTTACTAATAAAAATTTCTACGTAATAACGGCTAAGATAGATTTAGTGTTAGTAATTGAAGTTTAGCTACCGACAGAGGATAGAAACAATTACACTTTATTAAGAAAATATTGCTTTAGTGATGTAAATAAATTGAAATTAAACAAGAAAGGTTTTATCATATACCATCTTCATTCTCGTCCACAGGTTCTTATTTTAATTTTTGCATGTAGCTTAGAGTTATTGCCACTTATTTTTACAAAAATAATAGCTGCGCCACTGCTAACTTTTTAAGATCACCGTACTACAACTAATTAATGAACAGATAATACAGTGCAAAATAATGCATACCGTACTGTATAGTACTGTAACGTTTATTAACTTTTCGCTAAATTTAATCCGGACTAAAGAAGTTCGAACAAACGAGGTTCTGCATACTTAAAAATTTGTATTGTACTGATAAAATAACTGAAGTTGTATCACATAAGGTCCTAGAGTTATCTGGGCGGTTGTCAAAATTAACAAAATAGTGCTAAATGAAAATATTGAAAGGACATTAGATTTTCACACGTGATCTGCTATCCTCACAAAGCCTATCCCTGAAGCCCTAGTTTATTTGTAACTTGTGTTATTATAGATAAACCAATTGATTATGGTCCATTGCATTTGGACTACATCACAGCGAACTACAGCAAACGTGCGCCACACATACGACTGCTATGGGCGCTAAATTCCAACTTTGCACATTTCTACGAAATTCCAAACGTGATTTGCTTATTGAACTAAGCTGATATAATTTCTATTCACTCCTGGGAATCTGATAACAATGCCCGGGTTTCCTGTATATTTAGGATACAGTTGGAATTTAATTAAGTTCTAATACATATACTAGCCTACATGTAAAGGAATTCGGGGAACAGTATTCACGTTTATTCTGCAATCAGTTAATTTGCTGAGTAGTAGTGGATTACAGCACCGCATTATTTTGTTCTTACTCGGAAGCCATAGCACCGTACGTTGTTAAATTTAGCCTCAGTCTAGACTTTGGTAGATTTCAGGCATTTACTTATATCTATAAATTTATACATTATTATTCTGAAGCATAGCTTGTCATGCGGCATGCAGACCTCTGCCGTATTCAGGCCGTCACATTTGCGCGGTGCAGCGAGTTAGCGCTGAGGTAAAGTTGCTTCTCTGTGGCTCACAGTATTGCGATGGGGTGTAGTGCTTGAGAAAAAATCATAAAGTCAAGTAAAATTAAAGTAATCTTCTCTTCCAATTCCCGTAATTCGCTTACTTCTCTAACCAATTTTCTCGCATATTATTGCTACAATGATATTTGTGAGCTTCATCATAGAGAAATGTGTATTTTCCGATTCCGCTGTGGCAATTCTAGAGTGATTGGGGAAAAAGCGAATAAGTCAAAATATAGAGTTTCAGGAAAGACAAAAAACAAATTATTTTGACAGCATTGTTACACTATTTAGATCAGCCCATCCAGATATTTTTACATATTTTTACATAGTATAAGATACTCTCCTAGTATTTTGACTTATTCGCTTTTTCCCTATCACTGTAGAATTGACATTTATTCTTTCTGATTAATTTTCACCGAGACCCGCCACAACGCACCGGTACGTAAAGCAGTATTTTTCAGCTTCCTCTTTACATACATCGTTTCTACCGCAACGCGGTAATAAGAGCGTGCCTTTACCGTACTGCATAACAATAAAGAACATTTAATTATCTCTTGTTCTGTTTCTTTTGTTCCACGGTTCCCGACTCTTGCCCGTCAGGATTGGAAAGAGGCTCTTTGAAAATAGTTTGACTATAAAAAAATCTTTTCTCAGAAGGGAGTAGTGCAGAAGGGCACTCTTATAGCTGACTGGAGTAAAAGGAGAGTAAGTCGATATACGATAGGTTTCATTCGATTTACCTTGGTTATAGTGCAAGCACAAGGGCCTTGTATAATATGTAGCCCTACATAGAACTTGAAATGAGGAAGAACGCGACGTATCACACTCAAACTGTTCCCTCAGAAAACGCTAGATATAGCTTTTTATGGCTCACACTGGATGTCGAATGTTGCATTCGGTTGCTTCTACACACCATACCTGGGAGGGGTTGAAATAAGAAGAAACATGTATTCCGATTACATAAGATTGTATTGTCTTTATGGAAATTTTTATTTCTCACTCTCATGTTACCATACAACCGTTTCGGAGCTGAAATTTAAAAAAAAATCATTATCACTTTCATACTTTCCTTCCCCAAAACCTGGTACATAATACACTTCGGGCATAGGACTGAAAATGTTCCAACCTATTTTGTCTTCTTGTAGATGTTTAGGGCCTATGATAAACTTCCCTATACAAAGCCTACAGCTATGAGTGACGTATCAGTGGATAGGATTTTTTTTACCGACTTCTGATGTAGCATAGGCCTACTCACTGGCACACACTTAAGCTATCCCTGCAATACGACCGCTTATTCTACATGGACATGTGAAGTGAGAAAATGATATTTTCCATATCGAGGGTAGAGAAAGTTATGTGACTGCATCACATTGTGCTTTATTTTCTTGGATTTCATTCTTCAAGAATTATTTTCACAAATATATTAATTAAATCGATAGCGTCAGAATTTGTTAAACCCCAGTATTTATGTATTTCCCAAAACCCTATGTGAACATTGTAAACAATACACTGTTGTCATGATAACTGAATTGCATTTCATTTTTCAGTATAATATTTTCAGAAATCATATAAATTTTCAAGGGAAGGCGTGGTTTGTTTGAATTTTAGTGTTCACCGCGTTACTTCCCGGGCTTAATTGGGTATGAGTGCAAAAGTTCGTGCAAAAGTTCGTGCAAATTGGTCAAGAGATGTAGATTTGTATACGGAACGTACATACCCACATACATACATACATACAGACACACTTTCGATTTGGCTTGGTTGCAAGACTCACACTTTTTTTTTTTTTTTTTGTATGAAAACATGTGAAAGCGGAACTCTCAAACTGTGAATAAGTCACTCTTCTTTTGTCACACTTCAATTTTATAAATATTTTTGTTTGTTATGCAAACAATTGACAGCAGAACTCTCTAACTGTGCCTCATTTCACATTTCCGACTTTTCTCGTGGATTTTCAAAAAAAGTTTCTTTCATACAAACCTTGTCCTGACAATTACGAACACAACAAAAAAGAAATAGACTAAGCCAAATCGGTCCAGTCGTCCTCAAGCATAGGCGTACCGAGGGGGGGGGGTTTGGGGGTTTGAAGCCCCCCCCCCCCATTGATAAAAAAAAGGAAAATTGTATAATATTTTAAAGGCTGCCCATAAATTACTTAATACAAGTATAAAGCTTAAAACTCGTTATTTTGCATCTTAATTTTTAAAATTTTCCGGGGGAGGACCCCCGGACCCCCCTATCCCTGGGGGGTATTCCATGCCCCGCGGATGTTATAACCCCCCCCCATATGGTCGGCCTGGTTACGCCTATGTCCTCAAGTGATGCGGCAACAACCATTTGGTAATTAATTTTTATTAATATAGATAGATAGACTATACATTATGTAGTTTTCAGCTCTTACTCTCAAGGTCTCAAGATCGTTCCGTGTGCAATAATAATAGATACCATACCATTGTCGAAATGAGTGTCATTACGATGCCGTTACACCGTCACACGTAATAAGCGTATTATATCAATAATATGGTCGAACAAAAATTACCTTCTGTTTCTTAATCAGATGAATTTCCATTCAGTTCTATTTTTCCTCACTCTATGAATCTTAAAAACTTCTTACGTTTAAAAAATTTCAGTGAATCTGCCTATTGAATCCTGTACTTGTTGGACAGCAAACTTCACACCGCTCTTTCACATAGCCTACCTTAACATATTTTAGGAATCATGAAGATAGGCCTTTAAGTCATATTGCTGAGAAATGCTATAATATAACATTTCCAGCAAAGATCACATCCCTGGGGAAAGAAAATAAAAAGGTAACATAAAATGTTTTGGGTTGATTGAAAACCCCAACTAATAGACATAATTTGGAAGACTTAAATAATGTTACGTTATTAGTTTTGCGTGTTTCCAAATTATTAAAAAGCCGAAATAAATGGATTCTTTTTAGCAAATTTATAATAATAATTCTATGAACTAGGCTACCGGTATATCGTTATTCTGCCGGTACTTCCATGTATGTTATTTATTTATGTAATCAGTTATTTTTTGCGTGTAATCACATGCTTAATTCTCAGTTTTATCTCCCTAGAATTACTAGGGGGTTTTCATTTCATAAAAGGATTCGTATTGATTTTCGGAATAAGTGAACTTTGCGCCCCTCGCTGCTCCCCTTTCCACCAGCGCGCGGCCACTTCCCCGCCTGCTAGCTACCCGTCTTCTCCTCACTACACCTCACGCCTAGCCACTTTTCAGAGCCAACATATTATTTCAGATTAAAAAGAATTACCCTTGCACCAAAACGGACCTTTTCAGAGCCAACATAATATTTCACATTTAAAACCAACATAATATTTTAGTATTATAAAAAAACTATTATAAAAAACATAATATTTAACAACAGAAAAGGACCCATGCACCATAAATAATATTTCACAATTTTTAAAAACGATTATAAAAAACAAAATAAAATTTCACAAATTTTCAAATATTCAACAATTAAAAAAGACCCTTGTACGAAACATCATATTTCACAATCTTTAAACAGATTTGAAAACAAATAATTCACAATAAAAAGACTCTTCCACCTTTATTAAAAAACAAAAAGAAATCACAAATTATAAAAAAAATATCGAACAATTAAAAAAGACCCCGACTGTTTTAAAGAATCTCCCCACCCAAAACCCCTACTTTCCAGGCGGGTCCCGTTAGAGAGTAGTGGTGGGGAACTCGCATGGGGCGCAATGTTCGTTTTTCCCGATTTTTCAATTTAGACAAGATTCTTTCGGGTGATAACTACCCCTATCTACTGAGACTTCCCAGAGTGAATACGAAGATTTCCCATGGGAGTAAATGAGACCTGTATCTTGGTCACAACCTTGTCAACATAGGTCTTAAGACGGACAGCAAATTGCATACAAGGGCAGGGCAGGCAATGTGGTGCAGAGTTGCGGGTGTTTGGGACACGCATAATGAAGTTTGCTTGACCACTCTTACTGCTCTGCTTATAGGAACATATTCTTGGAGTGGAATTGAGATGCGGACAGTAGCTTGCCGCAAGAATGTTTGAAATTCGAGCTGCAGTGTTCAATCAATAAGAGATGTTCTCAGTCCGGTCTGTGACCGAGTTGTTTAAGGAACACGAAGCCAGCCAAGTAACTTAATTTGTTTGGTGTTTGTGTCCTTGCATTTCATGAAGCAGAAAGAGAAGTACAACAAGGCTATGAAAAGTTCGATATAGTAATTCTAACCATCTAGCCAATGATTCAGAATAATACGTAAACGCTATTACTTTGTCAGCTATTCCCTTCCTCGAACTTTCGGTAGATGACATAATTAGGGTCAATGTGGTTATCTGACGATTTCCATTACCAGAGCCACAAATTCTTTTTCAAGTAGCTCCTCAGTTGTCCTCTCGAAGCTGACTGCATCCTGGGCTTCCGGCGCAGTAATCAGATAGGCTACTATGTACATTTTTGTATATAGTTAAACATATATATGTGTATATATGTATTTTTTAAATAAATGTTTATTTACAGCACGTTCCATTGCAAGGTATTATATTAGTTTCATAATTTCTATTACTCACTAAAAAAGTAAGGTTTGCTTGACTGCCTTATCTATTAGTTCCTAACTATAGGCTATACTGTATCTAATATAACTAATTACGGTGAATTATGTTTCCAAAAATGTGTACATTATTTAAAAAAGGGACGTGGTTATTACTTTTTTTTATAATACTTAGATCCGTCTTTTACCCACAACTTAGCCCAGGCCTTTCTAACTCGAGCACCCTGCGCTGGTGCGCACCATCGGAGCACCCAACGGTAGCGCAGTGCTCTCCTTCCCCATGTAGCGGTGTGCGTCAGACAGCACAATGGGTAACTGACCTTGCTTTCTTGGTGGATGTAACGTCTTATTTAAATGATTTAAATATTTAGTAGCAAAGGATAAATTAGTTTATTAGCACCATGTGTGACAGAATTAAGGCTTTCAAAATGCAGAATTTATTATTTGAAGATCAACACAAGCCGGAAATTTTGACAGTTCTCCTTCATCAAAATCGTTAAATTTGTCTATTTACGAAAACTTTGGAGAATATCAGACGTCGTTACAGAATTTGCATGATTAATTCAATGCCCATTCAAAGAAATTAATGATATGGCACCTCAACTTGAAATATTTATGACCCCATATTTTGTCCTGAAAATAACCATAATGTTTCCAAACGAAGGTGACAAAAGTACAGGTACACCGGCGATTTGCTTTCAATTTAGAAATGTATTCATCCACAAAAATTTCCCAAACTTCACGCACTTGCTTTAAAATTTACGCCAGTGTTCGAGATAACTTATGAATGCGAACAGATGTTTTCAATTATGAATTTATATAAAAGTAAAACCAGGACTTCTCTGTCTGATGTTGCCTTAGAGGCTGTACTTTGAATTTCCATTGCCAAATTGATTTACGCAATATTGGTAAATTAGGCCTACTTGCGGCAAAACGATGTTAATAATCTACTTAAATTCTAAATGTTCATAAACACAATATAAGTAGGGAATAAAATGATGTGTTTACAAAACTGTTATTAATAATTGCTTTCGTAAGCTGAGCGCTGGCTCTGGTGCTACACCGGTGCTGGCCTGCGCCGTGGAAGCACCTCAGCTGGAAAGGCCTGACTTAGCCTATGCTTTTGAGGTACCCTTATATATGAAATCTACATCTATTTGGTTTTGATTAGTATAAAATAATGTCATAATCTTAATTAATAAGTGTTGTATAGTCAATTGATATAAAATAAAACTTATTTCCTAAAATAATACTATAAATTAAAATATAAACATAAAAAACATAAGTTTTGGGTATAAGGCAGATTAAAGAAGACTATTATACAAATCAACACAACCCACAACGAAAATGAAATTTATAAATAATGATTATTGCTGATCTTATGTGAAGTCAATTGAATTATTGAAAATGTGCCTTTTAATTTAGTCTTCAATTCTGTGTTTCTGGTAGGCCAGTTTCCTCCTCTAAGTATGACTTTAGCCTATACTTCAGTATTTTCCTGTCATTTTCTAGAATTTTGCATTCGTAAATTGTCGCAGGTGTTGCATAGTTTGATGTCCCTCGTTGCATGGACACATAGGTCTGTTAATTAATCGGAACGTATGGAGATCGGATTTTGTTATCCCGTGGCCTATGACAACTACCGTATACTGTGTCGTGGTTAAATTTTAATCGCTGCTCTGTGTTTGGGAAAAAGTTTGAATGTCGCTCTTTGCTTGTATTTTTCCATTGTCTTTGCCAGTTATATATATGTAGGCTTTGTGTATATTTCCATTATGTAATGGATGTATGTAGGTATGTTATGTATGTATGTATAAGATATATACATACATATGTAGGACTAATGTAAAGTATGTATTTATGACCTATATGTAGACTATGGGCTGCTTGAATATAACCTGAATCCTTACCCGGCATGCCTCCGGGAATGCTTCCAAACATGTGATTTTATCGTAATTCTTTCCGTTCTAAATCCTTTGGGATGAGAGTCAGCCCATCCGTTACTGAATGCTCTAGAAAAGGAAATAAGAGTTACAGGTACCAAATCTACTTTTTTATGTGTCAAATGGTATCTTCTTTTGCCTATTTTATGCATAAGAATCATTAATTTGCCGTGCATCTACTTCCCAGTGCCTGCTTTTCTTCTAATCAGAAGGAAGATTCTTGCAAGTTATTTACGTTCGAAATCCTACAGCAGGGTTCTTACCCCGGTCCTCACGCAGGCATCAAGCATGGTGACCTATTAACTACATAGCATCGGATATTATTCGAGTATATTCTTGTTGAAATATCACCCGTGAATGAGAAGACTATAAATATCACTATTACCACAATACATACCGATACACGTTTCATACAAACAAGTGGCGATAGGCAGACTACATCCGGTAAGTTTATATAGAGTTTAGATTGGATTATATTTGATTGAATAGACAGATGGATGAAACAGATCATTGGAGATGTATGGACGGATGAGTGGATGACAGATGAATGAATGAGTGATTAAATGGAAGGATGGATAAGTAGACGGATGAATGTATGGGTAATGGATGATTGATTGATGGACGGATGCAAGAAGGATGGATGTATAGAAGGATGGATGAATGGATATATGGATAGTTGTATGGATGGATTGAGTTTGGTGGAAGGCGGGACGGGCCCGCCTTATGAATGTAGAGATGCAGTCAGAAAGTCACACAGACAGACAGGGAAAAATACAGGCAAGTCCAGATATTCAGGGGATAAGCTGTCATATAGGCCTAATAGAACATCAGCACTCCGTTTGCACTATCGGGATTCCTACCTTAAATACTTCCAATTATAGATATTATAAATATTATATTGTTTTATAACTCATATTCAATAAAGGCTATAGAAGTAGAATAACCCCATGGTACATAATGCAATAACTGTTCCCACCTTAAATTCTAATTCATTTCGCCCCGAATCAGGATGAATTGAATTGGTTTTATTTAAAGGATTATAAGCGTAGAACTTAAAAGTTCCTTTTAGGCATAGCCTACGATCCGCTCACAATGACAGAAAAAATGCAAATAATAAATTACAAATATAATAGTAATTACAGACACATTGTTAATACAAATATTGAAAATAGAACATAAACCTTAACCTAATGTCATGAAGTAGTAGCCTATTCAAGATATATTACACTAAACTTTTGTAGAAAATAATGGGAAATCTGGCTTTATAAGCGGTTATGAGGTGATTAATTAAGAGTTTTTTTCTTTGTCGCAACAAGAGAATAACTACGATAATGCTACACATTGAGTTTATTGTATAATCGAGAGACCGTGCATATAAAAAAACTCTGTGGCGCTACATCCCTGGAGGGACTTGCCCTACCACCCGACCGCTGTGTTATCTACCACAGGCAGATGACAGGATTGGGGGCATGTGGTCAGCATGCCGACACCCACGGCCGTTAATGGTGGTTTTCATGACCGGAACCGCTACTTCTCTATCAAGTAGCTCCTCAATTTGAATCACGAGGCTGGGTGCACCCCTACCAGACCTCCCTATCTCAGAAAAATCCGAGGAGGTACCGGGGATCGAACCCGAGCCAACGAATCCGTAGTCAGCGACGCTAACCACAAGACCACGCGACCGTGCATATAACTTAAATTAAATTTTATGGTCGGTGCCTAGGAATTTGGAGCGTGCTTTAAGTAAATCTATTGGAACGAATATGTATTCTTTGAATATAAAGATTGTAAAAGGTAAATGGTATTTTTACATTTAATAACTTTAAGAGTTAGCAGTATAATGTCAAAGATTCTCCGGTCTTTTAGTTTTAGCCATTTTTTTTTAGGCAATAAGGTGTGATATGCTCAACTTCGCGCGTTACATACGAAGCGAATTGCAGCATTTTGTACACGTTGAATTTTTGTATTTAATATGTCCGAAACATCTTTGTATAACTTACATCTGATCCATAGCCAAGAACTGGAAACACTAGTATTTGAATAAACATTTTCAGCGCGTTAGTCGGTAAGAAATATATATTACGCCGGATTTGATGAATGATTGAGACTGCTTTGTTTGTGGTGACTTGGATATGATTTGATCCATTATGCCGCCAAGATTTTTAACTGTTGTGCTATACTTCAAAATTGTACTGTTTAGAATAACGGGAGGAATGTTATTAGTGTTAATTTTTTTATATAGAAGCTTGAAATAGCCGATTAGGATTAATTGAGTTTTGGGAGCGTTCAATGTGAGGTTATGACTCCATTCAAATAAACGTCTTAGATCCTCATTTAAATAGGTTAATGAAGCTAGATCATCCGCATACATATGGTACATAGTTAAAGACGGAGAATATATTATATATATATACATATATATATATATATATATTTTTTAAGAGAAAAATAGTAGGTCCTAAGACAGGTCCTTGAGGCACGCCTGATTTGACTAATAGCCAGTCTGAGCTGCTGCCATTTCCTGCAACAACTCTTTGATATCGATTGGTGAGATAGTCTTTTATCCACGAAAACCAATATGTTTTAGTTTCAGAGGATAAAAGAGGGAACAGCAACGAAGACAGGTTTCATTCATGTGACCAGTGAAGTTAACTCGTAAATAGTTTATAAACGGATAAACGTATAAACGTATAGGATTGTGAAGAACGTATGCAAAACATGACTATTCCCTTTAACGGTCCGGTTCGGTGGAAATATAGCTGCAGATGAGGATGAAGAAAAAAAACCTGTGAGCGTGTCATCCGGAGAGTGGCTATATTTGTTGTCCACACACGTCAAGATTTCCACTGCAGGTGTGGATGTCATTGATTTCATAGTCACATAGCGCAGGTCTGTCCTTACCCAGTTATACTCCTATCTTTATCACGCACATGCTATGCATCTACCATAACTTTGTACTGAATATTCCATACTTTGACATTACAAAGCGGGAACACCGGAGTACATGATGAAGTAATAAAACTGTGTTTACTTCTAGTCTCATTAGCTGTTAACGAAAGAGCTCATTTCTCATACGAGTATTAGTGATGTTTAAACACATGGGAGAAGTACATGATGTGTCAATTATAAACTTAAGAATGAGAGAGAAATGTGTCAATTATAAATTTAAGAATGAGAATTTTTATCGTAACTAGATTGAAAGCATATCTTAGGTAGTCTATTGTAGTCACGTTCAACTGGCTGCCCGCGGACCGCATGCGGCCCTTGGAAGTTGATTTTGCGCCCATGGAACAAAATAAAATAACAAAAAAGAAAACTATATATGAAAGAAGTGCGCAAAAATTGTGCAAAAGTTATTGATATTAGTTTGAGCAATAGTAAATGATTGATTTCTCATGTTTTTCACACCGTAATACATGATTAACGGTCACAGAATTTGTCACATAGTTCACATAGACAGTCCTGGCCTGGATTATGGTAAAAGTTGACTTTGCACACTTTATGGTGGGAACCATGTACCGCCATATTGTTCACAAACTGTCGTAGCTCTTGGTTTGTACCAGTCCACCTTGCCTCTGTAGCTTAGAAATCAGTCCATATCTCCCTCATTTTCTTCTTCCTGTCTTGCAACAGCTTCCTTCAGCTATCAGGGAAGGGTCAATCGAATTTCCATCTCAGGAAATAAAAACTATATAAATTTAATATCAAGGTGAAACAGCGCATGTTACCATAGACATAAGTTACAATTGTTAAAGCCAAATTAAAAATAATAATACTTTGATGCACTTTCCGTCTTGTCAAATGTTTTAAAATGGAATAGAAGATGTGATTTTTTGGTGTGATTGTTAGGATATTGAAATTATCATTCAAGAATTTTCTTCAAGATTTCCTGATTTTAAAATTGTAAAGGACAAACTATTCTCTAACTATCCCTTGAAAGTGAACATCGAGGATCTAATGTCAAAGTTTCATTTTGTGTTTTTCAAGCTGATCGACTTCTAAAAATAAAAATAATAAAAAAGATATTTTTAGACTCTTTCAATATGACAAGTTTGGTCAGCTGTGAAATTTTGAACTTCACAGTGAAAGTACATTTTCGAATGTGAAAATTAACAGAAATAACCACAGGACTCAGTGACTGTTGAGATTATGAACTGCTAATCTAGTAGATCATCTGACTTTTCTCTCAATAAATTGTATTACTATTATGTCATTTACTGATGAGACAAAAAATATTTTGTAAAACATTAACTCTTTATTTTCCATACTATTTTTAAATAGTTTTTATAACACTTACTAATGAAACAAACATAACTATGATAGTCGTTCATGGGTGATTTTTCTAAGCGTTTATAATACGAATCCAAATTAAATAATTTTCTGCGGCCCGTAAGATGTCTTGACTAAATAAATATGACCCACAATTCTCTCAGTTGCACAGCCCTGGCTTATAGTAACGTAAACTACATTTTATATTGAACTAGCGTGTGCCCGCGGCTTCGCACGCGATAATTATTTAAAAAATTAAAAATTAAGAGCATAATAGTTAAATCATTATATTTATTAACACCTAAATCACGTGAATTACATACCTCGATTAGATAGCGTCGCCTGGTAAAAGCGACCTCAGATTCGAGATCCTTGGCTCAGAAAACCCCTGTATAGTGAGTTTCGTCCAAATCGAACAACGTTTGACCATATTTAGGCCTATATTGACTATCCCTCTTATAGGCTAATAATAATAATAATAATAATAATAATAATAATAATAATAATAATAATAATAACCCTCTTCGGTGTAGGTTGAAAATTTCATATGTCTGCGGCCTTGACATTATAAACAAATGAATCGACCAGCGTGAGCTACAACATTCAAACGATCGCGAAAGTTTAATTTCCAAGGTATGACAAAAATAGCCAAAGCCTACCTTAATTGATTTGGCATTGAAATGTATTACTGAAAACCGATGCTTCGAAATCGCAAAAAATACACGTTTTCTGCCCGTTTTTCTCACATAACTCGCGAACGGAAGCTAAAATTAAAAATGTAGTATGACAGAAACCTTCCCGGGAATGTACCCAACAACTTCCCAAAGTTTCATGGTGATTGGATGAATGGTGTAGTAATGCATAAAGGACACACACACACACACATACACACATACACACATACATTCATTTTTATATATATAGATTACATTACTAAGCTTTAGCCAGAGATGGTCTTAAATTATCGTTATGAATTTTTACATTAGCAAAAAAGTATAGTAGTTCAAAATTTTTGTAATTACGGAAAGACCATACAAAAATAAAAAAATGCTATAACTTCAAGATTTCCAATTATTTATTTGCCATATTGCAAGAGAACAAAGCGAGTGATACAAACAACCTAGAATTAAGCATTAAATTGAGTGTAATTATAATCTTTTCTATAAAATTAAATTTAAAGTAGTGCAATTTAATTCATGCAGTGTACACATAGGCTGCTTGATGCAACCTCAACTAAACCAATAACAGGAAATTGTATGAATAAGAAATGTAATTAACTAATTAATAATAAATTTAATAAATCATGTAAAGTAATAATATTAAATGTAATAAATAATTATATTATCATAACAGTTAGTTTTAGTTAAGAATAAATTTTGTAGTTTTCAAAATAAAATTAGTTCTGGCTTACAGCAGCGATGGGGCTAAAGAAATGCTTTGTGTTTTGATGGATTCAATCAACGGACTATTGGATCATTGAATCAAATTTAGCTACTATGATGAGTGAGAAAAATAGGAACATACTCGTTATCGATGGTTTCCAATTTTATTTTCAAAAGGCACTAGGTAATAATAAAGAAAGATGGGTGTGTTGCAAAGCTTATGATAAAAATGAATGAACAGTGCGTTATAGTACAGAAAATACTTAAAAATGGGAAGCAGAGTTTTACATGTATTTGAACAGCTTCCTGTCACGCAATTCGCACAGGTCTTAGATCGCCTTGACACCGATGTGTCTCCCTCTCCGTAAACAATTTGTAAAGGATTGATCGAACATTGATTATTGATGATCCTTTGTGCAACAAGAGAGGAACTTTTTTTGGGGGGCAACTGGGTTTAAATATGATTGCTTATTTACTAACCGTATATATTATTACGACAAAATTAGGGCTGTGTAGAGGTGTATAATTTTTACACAAGAGGCGCAGTGTAAAATCTGCCCTCCATAAGATAGAAAAGTTCTATATGTTGGAAATACCATATGGAAGCAGTATGTTTGTGGTTTGGGGATCAGATATGGACACAGAGCTTTCACTTTGTCATCACAATTTAGGTGACGAATATTCAGGATCTGAATAGGCATAGCTTGCAAAGTGACAACAGAGGCACTCTGAATAACATTTCATTCGTGTTCAATGTTATCAAGTCATTAATGGCTTTTAATTCATTCCATTCAAATTTTATTCACTTTGCTTTTATTTTCTGCATAAAAGAGATTGGCACTTTACCATATCTATACAAACAGTTAATGTTGTAGGCTAGAAGTGAAAACAAAACAAACAAAAAACACCATTTGGTAAATTGGTTCAGTTATGTCACATCACATGATTATTTTAGTCGTCTGTCATCTATATGATTGACAGACTGATACTGTTCAGTATCTGGAATAAGTCGATGCTTCGTCGAGGACTCCTGATTTACAGTAAAATAGAAGCCCCATTTACTAATCCTTCTGCTTCTAGCCATTTCACTCCATTAATAAAGTGCCAATATGGTTATTTGTAAGTTTGACAGCCTGCAACATCTAGTGATTGGAGTCGCTGATCAGGATCCGCAGGTCCGGGTTCGATCACGATACCTTCTTTGATTTTTTTGAGGTGGTTAGGGATCTTTAACGGGGTGCACTCTGAGGAGCTACTTGATTGAGAAGTATATTTTCCTACAGGGCAGCCATCAATAATGGCCGTAGGTGCCGGAAACCTGATCCCATGCCCATAATTCGCCATGCGCTCAAGGCAGATGATGCAGTGGTCGGATGGTAGGCTTTATCCTACAAGGGATGCAGCGCCACAGAAAGTTATTTTTTTGTTTAAGATAGGACTTCTAGTTGCATTTCATATTATATTTGTTTAAGCCTTCAAATTCTTTGTTTGAAAGTTTATAATTCGATCGAAAAAAGAAAAGCCAATAGTGTGAAACCCCCAGCCGGCCGGGAATCGAACACGATCCATCGCAGTGGAAGGCAGACCTACAGTCTCGCCTTCCTGCACGTTTCTTGCTCCGATAGCCTTTCTAATATTTTTTTTCCTGTGTATTTATATTTTAAACTGTAGGTACAAAACTCGTTCCACCTTATGAGTTCAGGTGGAATGTAAATTCAGATTTCGCGTTCGCCTTTGTGTAAGCAGATTTCGAAGAAAATCACACTCGGGCATTTCTTCTGCTGACAAAATCTTCCATATTATTATAGAAGTGTCCTACTCAGTCGATTCGCAGGTAATGAATTTTCTAAAAGCTCCTTTGGAAGGTCAAGGCAGGTAGAAATACGGTGAAACGAATTAAGTGAAATATCTGTCAGTAAGGATCGTAATGAAATAGCGTCAACTTAGCACAACGGAAATCTAATGTATTCAAATTGTAAGAGAGTAGGCCTACGTTGCTTTGTATTTTTTTAAAAGAAAATTATCCCTCACCCGGGGATACCCTCCATGTTCTTGCCTGATCAAAAAAATATGGATCTGATCTGATCAGTAGATAATCTCTCTCCCGACAGGTCGCGGGCCTTGTTCGTCAGTCGCGTGATTCCTAAAAGGGAGCGGTAAAGCTACGATTAAGAAAGAAAGAAAGAAAGAAAGAAAGAAAGAGTCTACCTCGGACAACATTCCCGTTCAGTTAATAAAGGAATGAAAAGCATTAGTGTGTACAGAGCATATAAAAGGAGCTCCTCTTTGAAACAAGTGAAATAGATACGCCTATACAAGCATAACCTAACCAAGAAGAGTGCATTCCAGCATCGGTGAGCGCCAGTTGTATAGTAGAGTTTTTCATTAAATACCCAGGTGGCTTCAAAGGAATAAACCATTAAGAGCCGTTTTCTCCAAATCCAATTGAACTTGGTATAAGCCAAACCCGTTCAATTTGGGTATTGAGTTTAAACAGACTTTCATTTTCTCCAAACAATTTTGGCGGACGTTCAGTTTAAACAAAATGCTCGCGGGTTCAAACGATGCAAGAGTAGTAGGACCATCTTGACAGTTTACAGGCTTTGGATCTTGAGTGTATCTGACCAATCAGGAACCAAGGACACCGATTTCCAATATGTCTGCCGTTTGCGAAGAAGGAGATTGTGTTTTTATTTTGTTAAAGAGAACTGTGTGTGTTAAGTGTGGTCCCTAGTGAAAATTGTAGTGTAATTATAACGTAATAATAATAAATTATAATTTAAACATCTGAAGTGTTGTGTAGAGTAATTTGTTCAGTTGTTTTCTTGAATTCATTTGGAAAGCTTTCTTTCTGCGTTCCTTCTGATTTGTCGCGAATTCATATTAAATTGAAATTAAATCGTATATAAGGTACCGGGTCTTGTAATGTTTACATTATGTTAAATATAGAGTATATTTGATATGTTTCTATATAATAGCCTATAATATGCCAAATGTGTTTTAATATAACAGTTTGAGAAAAAGGTATTTTATGCCGCGCACGAGTTTTCCACTCCCACTTCTGTAATATTGTGAAATATGATTTTTGGTGCAAGGGTCTTTTTTTATTATGAAATATTATTTTGTTGTTTATAGTTGTGACATATTATATTTGGTGCAAGGGACTTCTTATTCAGTGGAAGGAAAACCTGTGCGCGGCATGAAGTACCGTTTCGCCGAAATTTCTCGAATCTGTTCGTCCCTGAAAGTCTGATAAGGTCACGATCCTGGTAACCAGATAAACAACAGTATCATGACGTGCTAAATCAATTTAAACATTATTCAAAGTAAATTACATTAATTAAAAACAATAGTCAAATTATAAATATCACATGTCTGAAATACTATAATAAAAGGTTACAAGTATAAAATATTTTAATATAAAATATTTTAAAGTTAATAGTAGCTGGGAATGGAAATAAAATCTTAAACTTTAAAATACTAAATGTCTCAGACAGAATTCCATGTATTTTGCAAGCAAAATCCACTTTCTGTATTCATTCACCACAGGGAACTGCAGACAGCTTTTGTTACTAAAAGCAGGGCCTATTGAACTAAAAATGTATGAAAGAGGTTAATACGCACTGAATAGCTGAGTTCCACGAAAGATTACGGGAAAACTAACTTTGTATAGCTGTAAGCAGAATTGTCTAGCTGTACGGAGAATAGGAGGAAAACCGAGCTCCAAGCAGCTTCACTGCCATAGCGTTAGACGCGTGGAACTCAATAACCAATGAAAAACAATCTGACAACTGAAAATGCTGTAAAATGTAGTAACATAAGTTTTTATTCGTTGTGTATGAGAAGTGGGGAATGATGGCTGGATATAATGATGAAGGTTTTTGTAACGACACTTCCTGGCGAGTCGTCACAGACTACGGGAGTACTTCGATTTTCTGCCGGACCACACGGTTATCGTGGGGTCCTATTTTTCTGATCAATATTTATATAGGGAAGCGAAGGGCTTCTCCTATATTCTAATAAGATATCAAGTGATCTGGGATTGATCCCCGTCACTATTTGTATTTTTTTAAGTATTATCTTTGACTACGTAGGAACTTGCGGTAAGGCTGCAGTATAGCCTATACCAATTTGTAGAGTCAGTGAAAACAAGTAAGTACCAGTGGTCGACGGATTTTATAGACATTCTCCTGTATTAAGCAGAGGACACGAACGTCATATAAAAACATTCTATATTGAGGCTAGATTATTCTATCCCGCCTGAAATTCACACTTCATCTCCATAATTTTGCAACGAACTTAAGTGATTTTTGAGATAAATAAATAATACTCTTACCAGTCAACTTTGGGGTCATCATTGAATAAGCATAGTATTAAGAACCCTGAAGTAATCAATTTACCTAACCAGCACCTGCAGATAAGAAGAACCCCTGGTGCATACGCTGAGCAGTCGAGGCCGGCTCCTGTAAATCTTCTAGACAAGGTAGGGGCTGATATAAAAAGTGGTAACCTAATCATAGGGTGACCCGCTTCATAGTGGCGCCGCAACGTCAGGGGCTCGAAAAACGCGAGATATTCAGCTAGTGTTTGCAGAAAATCACCCCAAAAACCCCCTTTGAACAGTCAAGATAGGGAAGAAAGAATAGGAGCGGGCAGAGAAAGAAGAGGAGAATAGGAACGGGCATAGGAAACGAGAAAGAAGATAGAATTCTTTGTAAAAATTTAGTTGTAAAAGGGTATATATGTGCTTGCTAACTGTAAGAGTGCCATTTATGTCTGAGTGTTATTATTATATGTACATGAAGGTAAGTGTGCATGTCTTTAATACCAGTGTTTATCCAGTGCAGTGAAAATTATTAGGTCAATGATAGGAATGATAACTTTACGCAGTGGTAAAACTATTACTCACGAAATGGAAGAAGTAGAATCACAGAACGGGCAGGATTTGCTTTCAAATGACGACATGGAACAAATAATAAATGCAGAAACTAGGGAAATAGAACAGGATAGTGGTGAAATAAGTATGGAAAATACTCAGGTTAGCCATGATTGTGAGGGGCCATCAGCTCAAGAAGCTAATGAAAATGTAGGGCCGACAGAAACAAATCAGGTAGCCGATAAAAATGTAGGACCTGTAGGGAATAATCAGGAAGTGGTAGATGGGGGATTGCGCTCGTGGCTCATGGAATTCATGAAGGGAAATTCAAAGGAATTAATGGGAAAGATTGATCAGAATTCAAAGGAAAATAAGGAAGAAAGTAGGAAACTAGCAAATGAGATCAAACGAAACTCAAGTGAAATTAAGCAATCTGTAGATCAAATTGCCGAAAAGCTACAGCATAATAATGAAAGAATTGATAAGTTGACTGAGGAAAGTAAAATAAATAATGCTAAAGTAAATGAGAGGGTGAGTAAAGTAGAAAGCGAACTTGATATTCATAAGAAAGATGTAGAAAGTAAATTTTTGAATCAAGAGAGGGAAGTAGGACAAAAACTGACCAGAACTGTAAATTCAATTGATAAGAAAATTGAAGATAATTATTGCCTAGTACAGAAGGAAATCAAAGAAAAAAATAAGAATATGGAGGAATTCTTAGTAAGGGCATTTTCTGATGATTTAGGGGAGTTAAGTAACAGAGTTCAAGGCCAGGTTAAGGAAATAGAGGTCAAATTAAACCAGGAACTTAATAAGGTTGTAAATGTGCAAAATACTATAACAAAAGAAATGACCAATGTTATAGAGAAAATAGATAAGGTTAGTGGTGACACTTCTTTGAGGCGAAGCGATGCTAATTTCAGAGAGGCGTGTTCTCCAACGGTAAATCTGTTAAATGCGGCAACTTTGCCTATAAATGAACTAAATAACGGAGAGCAACGAACTCCCAGTATTAGCAACGATTCTGAAACAATGCGAAGCGATGTCTGTCTCAGTAACCATACTGTTAACCCCGTGGTGCATCAGAGTAATATGCCGTTAAATCAAATCCTTGGATTAGAGTGGGCTTTACCCCGCTATAACGATGAAAATCTATCAAATCCACATCTCTTTATATCTGATATGGAAACCTATTTTAAGTTGAAAAACATACCAGAAGAATATAAAATGATCGTTATTCAAAAAGGGTTAATTGGGCGGTGCAAAGATTGGTGCCAGTTTGTACTAGAGGAAGGAATAGGCTATGCTGAGTTCAAAAAGCGATTCATGGAAAGATATTGGGGTGCAAGTAGGCAGAGTAAGGCCAGGACAGAATTATACTCTGGGAGGTACAATGATAAGGGTGACATGACTATGACAGAATACTTAATGCGCTTAATAAAAATCGCTAAGTCATTAGAGGGGTCATTAGATGAAAAAGGAGTCATCCAATTAGCTATGAAGCACTTTAGCTCCGATATTCATAACCATTTTGTTGTAGCTAAACCAAATACTTATGCCGAAATGCTGAATTTACTAACAGAATTTGAAGAAGGGAGTCGGTGTGATAGGAGATATGGAAATACCGAAAGAAATAATCAAGGGAATCGAAGCCAGGACCAGCAAAATAATGGGACGAATTATTATGGAAACGGTAGGAATAATCCTAATCAGACTGGGAATACAGCAAGGTATAACCAAGGCCAGGCTGATAATAGGGATAATAGAGCCGGGAATAATAATTATTCTAATGGCAGAAATGGCCCGAATAATAACAGTAATAATTATTCAAATGGTAGGAATGACCAGAGAAATAACAATAATAATTTTAGAGGTCAACAGCAGAGTCAGACTTCACGTAATAATGATAGCGGTAGGAACGGAACACGCCCCCAGCAGATGTCAGTGAACCACATATCGTTCTCGGAAAATGACCCCAATAATACAGAAAGCAATGTAAGAAATGGTCAGCTGATCGAAGGAAGATATGTACGGTTCTCACCGAGTGGAGATTGTGATCAGGGACACGTGGCAGAAACACGCCAGTCAGTAAACCCCGAGGCTTGTGAATTCCGTACAAATCAAAGTGACATAAATAGGGAAGGGAGTAACGGAACTCCAGGTGGATCTTTAAACTAATTAAAGATGTAGTAATAGGTCGTAGTGCATCTTTAGTGAGGACAGTGTCTTCCAGTTTTAGGCCTAATACAGAAATACAAAGTATAACAATGTCACCGGATGTAAATAAAGCAAAAATTTCACAGATTTTAAACCCACCACAGATCAAGGCGAATGTTGGGAAAATAAGAGCTCAAATAATGTTGGACACTGGGTCTCAATATTCGGTCTGTAGCGAAAGATTTTATCAGGAGATTAAAGATAATAAAGTAAAAATACAGGAATTGAATGTAGCAGGATTATATTGTACTACGGCTATTAGCAAGGCCAAATATAAGATCGATAAACAAATTATGGTACCCTTGTGTATTGGAGAGTGGAAAACTGAAATCTATATGCTCGTTGTTAAAAACTTAGCCCATTCAGTAATTATAGGCTCTGACACCCTTCAAGAATACAAAGGAATTTTGAATTTCGAAGAAAATTGCCTAAAAATCAATGATAATAATAAAGTCATAGAAGTCCCGTTCTTAACCTGTAATGTACATGATCATGTAAGCTGTTCCGAAGATGAACTCGCGATCCAAAATGAATGTTTTATAGTTGAAAGTCTAGCCACTGAGCAGAACTTAGATGACAGTAGTGATATGATAAGTGAGAGATTAATTAATACTGTAGGTTGTAGTAACCCAGTAAATGTTGTGACGGCAGCGATAGAAAATTCGCGAGCCGATTACGAAATATGTGCGGAAGTCGATGACTTTGATATCACTTATATGGAAGAGAATTAAAAGGGTTGCGAGAGAAATATGTTTGGAACAAATGTAAATGATCAAGATAATTATCAGGAGGAATAGGAGGACAAAAGTAAAGTTGATACGGGCGAATCGGAAATTCTATAAATTCTTAGAGGGAAAGTAAAAAAATCTCACGTTATTTAATGAACAAAACAAAGACAAGTTGTTTCCACCAGTATATAGAATATCAAGAGTAGGCCATTACTATTATTGATCAGAGACGAAGCTAATACAGTAATCTATAAAATGCTGCTAGATGGCATAACTGAAAATTAAAACTCAGAATACATTATTATTGTCTGTGGATAAATAAGAAAATTAAAGAAATTAATAGAGGAAGGCACGATCCTCACAGAACCGCTAAAGATGTACTAGATATGACCTAAGTAATTAAAATTAATAATAGGATAAGTTAATATTAGCCTAAATGAACTGGTAGGAGTATAGAAGTTAGAATATCATTTCAGAAATAAGGAATAAGGAAAGGTATAAACAGTATGGGAACGGAAAGATGTCGTTTCGTAAGAAAAAGGTACTGAGAATGTTGTATGATAAAACTTGTAAGTATGCAGAAAAACCGACAGAAGTTAATGCGGGTGTGGTAGGCTTTGCAAGTGAAATCATTCAAGTGTAAAATATATCGGACGAGATAGCAAAATAGATCCGCTAGCGAAAAATATATTGTTGTTGAATATGTGTATAAGTTTTGGGACAGTTAGCGCATAAATCCCGCTAGTGTTTTATTTCTGTTAATTAATTCTAAATGGACGACCATAATTCATAAATCCATGGCGATCTATCTAGCAAATATCGTAGTTAATAGTAAAAGTTAGTGTTAATTCATTTTTTTAGTATACAGTGTTTTGGTTCTTGTTTGTTTTTATATATTAGTATTACATGATTTGAGTGATGTAACTCAAGTAATACATGCAGCATTTCAAGTAATGGTCAGGTCAGTTCAATTGTTTTGTACGGTGCTGGAGGTGTGCAGTAGAATGTTGTATGAAGAGATCTAGGCTAAGATAACAGTACCAGGTAGAAGGAGTGTCACTGACTTATCAATGGTCATCTGTTTGTATAAGGGTTCATGAATGAATGAAAGCAAATCCGAGCCACTGTTATTGTCACTATACTGAAGGTAAAAGTCAAAGTTAATGCACTAAGATGTACATATAAATACAGGAGCGTAAAAAGAATTACATTCAAAAAGCTATATTTACCAACAGTAACTTTTATCATGAATTCTTTTGGGCAATATGATAAGGTCACGATCCTGGTAACCAGATAAACAACAGTATCATGACGTGCTAAATCAATTTAAACATTATTCAAAGTAAATTACATTAATTAAAAACAATAGTCAAATTATAAATATCACATGTCTGAAATACTATAATAAAAGGTTACAAGTATAAAATATTTTAATATAAAATATTTTAAAGTTAATAGTAGCTGGGAATGGAAATAAAATCTTAAACTTTAAAATACTAAATGTCTCAGACAGAATTCCATGTATTTTGCAAGCAAAATCCACTTTCTGTATTCATTCACCACAGGGAACTGCAGACAGCTTTTGTTACTAAAAGCAGGGCCTATTGAACTAAAAATGTATGAAAGAGGTTAATACGCACTGAATAGCTGAGTTCCACGAAAGATTACGGGAAAACTAACTTTGTATAGCTGTAAGCAGAATTGTCTAGCTGTACGGAGAATAGGAGGAAAACCGAGCTCCAAGCAGCTTCACTGCCATAGCGTTAGACGCGTGGAACTCAATAACCAATGAAAAACAATCTGACAACTGAAAATGCTGTAAAATGTAGTAACATAAGTTTTTATTCGTTGTGTATGAGAAGTGGGGAATGATGGCTGGATATAATGATGAAGGTTTTTGTAACGACACTTCCTGGCGAGTCGTCACAGACTACGGGAGTACTTCGATTTTCTGCCGGACCACACGGTTATCGTGGGGTCCTATTTTTCTGATCAATATTTATATAGGGAAGCGAAGGGCTTCTCCTATATTCTAATAAGATATCAAGTGATCTGGGATTGATCCCCGTCACTATTTGTATTTTTTTAAGTATTATCTTTGACTACGTAGGAACTTGCGGTAAGGCTGCAGTATAGCCTATACCAATTTGTAGAGTCAGTGAAAACAAGTAAGTACCAGTGGTCGACGGATTTTATAGACATTCTCCTGTATTAAGCAGAGGACACGAACGTCATATAAAAACATTCTATATTGAGGCTAGATTATTCTATCCCGCCTGAAATTCACACTTCATCTCCATAATTTTGCAACGAACTTAAGTGATTTTTGAGATAAATAAATAATACTCTTACCAGTCAACTTTGGGGTCATCATTGAATAAGCATAGTATTAAGAACCCTGAAGTAATCAATTTACCTAACCAGCACCTGCAGATAAGAAGAACCCCTGGTGCATACGCTGAGCAGTCGAGGCCGGCTCCTGTAAATCTTCTAGACAAGGTAGGGGCTGATATAAAAAGTGGTAACCTAACCATAGGGTGACCCGCTTCAAGTCTTACCGTGGATTTCAAGAAAACAACATTTAAATTTAATCTATTCGTTTTACCTACAAAATAAAAACCTATTTACCCTGGAATGATATTGATTTGGATTATAGACCTACCGTACTGAATTTACTGATGGGGTGCCACTGATGGATTACTTTGATTCTGGCAGCTATTTATTATTAGGTGTAAGGGTATCTATAGCCTATGTCACCAAAAATAGTCAAACGAGATTTTGATAAAATTGAAAACATAGGCCTATAAGCCCTGTAGCCTAATCAGAACCTTAAAGGTCACATATTTATTGGCAGGATGATTGTCCAGGTAGGATTATAATTTATTTCCTATATAATTCATTTTAAAGTACCAGTAGGCCCATCAGTGTTGGCCCTGAAATTGACGAGAGTTTGTGAATAAAATTAGCATTTTGTATATTGCAAGTTGTTCAATTCAAATTATTACAATTAATTTAAAGGGAGGAATTGGCACATTTTATTCCTCGGGGCTCGAATTAAGGACTGTTAGGTCTCCAACAATACAGACCTCCTACGCATCAATGGAGTGAATGTGGCTTGGTTGTAAGCTGATGTAATAATGTGATCAGGTGACACGTTTAACATCACTGAGAATTTTCTGTGTTGACTTGTTCAGAGCCTGAGATCTGGAATCTGCCCTCATGTTTGACCTCTCTATTATACACCTTGTCATGCCCTAGTATCATTCCAAATAATTTCTTGGTTATGTTCCTGGTGAGGGGGTCTCCAGTTTGACTTTTACAGCGATTCCTTTATTTCTTGGCTAAACCAGTGAAACATAAATACTATCAGCAGTGTATAACTTATCAGGCTACATTTAATTGAAACTGTGGATGCTCTGATTACATATAGTGGTGGTAATAGGCCTAGTGTTAATATGCCAAATTCCAATTGAAATGAAATTAACACTCTTTCCGGCTGGACCATCACCACCATGAAAGCCTGATGTATTATGGATACCTCTCACAGATGTATTATGTAAAGTAAATTCTCTGACACCGACCTGAAAGATTTATGTGATATCTTAAAATAACACTTTGCAAACCAATACGGCATTAGACAAGTATTTCCAATGAACAACAAGATGTCAAGCAGGTGATGTTATTTCACGTATTTCAATTTATTTACTGAAATTATTTTATTACCGTATGCTTTCCATTGGTGCATATAATTAATATAACTTAATTTTTTTTTACACGGGATTCTGTTTAAAAAAAATTTAACTATGAACCCATTCCCATCCCATCTTCAAACTTGGTACATAATTTAACATTGGTGTAATTTATTTCCTAGAATTTTTTGAAAATGTTTGAAGATGCACTTTTTTTTTAATTAAAAATTTTCACTTTGAAATTCGAAAAAACAAATTTCACCAGAACTAATATGTGTTACATATCATTGAAAAACTTGTATAACATGCTAAATAAATGGTGCAAAAATACGTTGCACAAACTTTCTCGCATATACGTGTTAAAGGCTAGCACAGAAAAAATTAAATTAAAGAGACAATTAAATTTTACTTATTACATTTTCATAAAACTAACAAGTATCTAGAACGGAAAGCATCAGGGTCGATCTTTATGTTCAATGCTTTTACCGTGAAATAATAATAAGAATAATAACAATAATAATAATCAATGACAGTAGAACTGCATATTATTAGTACTACTACTACTATGGGAAAATTCAAATATAAGTAGCACCTTGGGATAAATCGGTCCCACCCAACCTATTTTCATCGATGCAGTTTCTTTTATACCACGATCTAGCAAATTCTTCTGTCCTAGTATTATGAAGAAACTCGTGATTGGTCGTTGGAGGTGTGACGTCTTACCGCTAGACGAGAGGTGGCAGGCTGACAAACCTTGCGGGAGGTGTGACGTCTTACCGTTAGACGAGAGGTGGCAGGCTGACAAACCTTGCGGGAGATATAATATGCCACATTTTCGAAACCTAAAAACAGTGTATCGTACATTATTCGAAAATGCAAGGGCGCTTCGCTACGGCTGCCGCCTCCGCTTCGCGCACTTAACTATGTGGTTAGTGTTATGCATTATTTAGCTATATGCAACAGTATACAAGGGCAGTTGGTCACTCTGCTTCGCTCACAAACAAAATACATCACACAGTCCGTGCAAATGTGAATATCGAATGGGGAAGATTAAGGGGCGACTTATATTTGAATTTCGCCACCACTACTACTACTACTTAGGTTATATTGCGCGCTTTAACTGCATGTAGGTCATACCACGTGTTTAGTATGTTTGCGTGAAACATTAGTCTATATCAGCGTTTCTTAACCTTTTTGAACCCGAGGACCTCTAAAATGAGTAAAAAACTTTACGGACCCCAAATTTATCATCCAATTTTTAAAAGTAGGCTATATGTAGGCCTATATTCTTAATATTTGGGGTATTAAATTATAGGTCGTTATAACGAAATACATTTTTTTTTTAATCCGACGGAAACACAGTTATTGAATTGGAATGAAACTATTGACTGTAAAATTATAGCCTATTTTGAACACACTTTAATATGTATTACCAATTTGATAATATAATTAGGAATTATGTTATTACTCACTTTTAATGAGACGGTTGACCTTGACCCCTCTTGCAGAGTTCCTGTTTTTTTGGCTCAATATTAGTCAAATTTAGTCGATAGGACCTGTATTTTCGAAGATTTTAAACCTTTGACATCTAGTGTCCATTTTATTTGAAAAATTTCTACTTCTTTACTTCCCACTTGCTTTATGATATTTTTTAATTAATTATGTCTGCGGCCCATCTGCACCGTGTTCGCGGACCACCGGTAGTCCGCGGGACCATAGGTTGAGAAACGCTGGTCTATATTAACAACTCATTCGCGTCATGTTTCTATTGTTTAGTGATGTCTTATGTGATATTCAGTTTAAACGATTATAATATCCAGTGACATAGCGGCGATGAGTTATGGAAAATAAGCAAGTCCTACAAACCCGGCGTTTGCCTTTGCGAACGACGGAACCATGAAAAACCCAAGTCAATTTGGGCGGCAACGAGGTTTGATTTGAACTCAGGACCTCTTCCCTGTTAGCCCATAGGCCTACCACCTCGCTGTAATTGGTTTTAGTGTGTTCATTGCGACTGAGCTAAACTGATTGCATTTCACAACAATAAGTACATTAGGCCTATAGTTTTCTTGTTGCTAGGGGCAACAAAATGTCATTCATATTTTAATTTACATTTATGTTCTGAAATTCGCATTCAAGCTGTCCTTATTTCGTTTTTATCTTGATATCTGTTAAATGTACAAAGAAATGTGTTAAACAAAAAATGTTCATTTTAAATTTTTCTACAACTTTACTGTGATAGGTTTTCTTGTATCGCCTACTGTAATGGATATAATCTAGAAAAATTGAAAATGGATAAGAGTAAAGTGCCCCTTAAGTCATTTTTGCGGAAATACGGATATAGCCATTTTATTAGTCACAGATAAGACTTTACAATTTTAAATTTTTATTAAAATCGTTAGAGCCATTTTTTCAAAAAACAAATTTTTTAAAAAAGTTTTCATGAAAAGTCCCCTTAATATTTCAGTTGTAAAACTAAATTTCTGGGCGGTTAGACAAAATTTCGAAAAAGTTCTTAATTCAAAAAATGAAGTAAATACAATGAACCGTTTACCCGCTGTGCTTGTCCACGGACAGACGGACAGACGGACAGACGGACAGACGGACAGACGTCATTCCAAAAATATTTTTTTCGGTTTCTAGGCTTCATGAAACGTGCTCTCCCGGTGTTATCTCGACTTCGATTTTTTGTCACGATCACAATACTTTCTCTATACTACGTATACGCGAGAAAGTAAAATGACACCTTTCCCACTTCTGAAGGAATTAGAAGAGTTGCTATCTCAGTTGAATTTACATGTCTGAATATTCAAAATGGATTGATATATTTCAGTAAAAGTTATTATTTCTCTTAATTATAGGCCTACATGAAAACTACCTCTCTACAAATTTGTATCCAAATCTGGGATGGTGAGGTTAAATTTTAATCAAAAGTGTGTTGATTTAACACAGAATGACTCTTGTAGAAGGTGTGAGTACAGTAACTAAAAATTTCTTGATACCGTAAGCTTACGTCTTTTGAAAGATTTAGGCTATGCCTACAATCATTTGTTTTGAATACATAATAATTTAATTTTGTTTGGAAACTTATTGTACCCTATACAGTATCTGTATTGCAGAGTAGTAGGCTATGTAGGCCTACCCTTCTGGAAGAGTTATAGTGAAATAACTGGTCTATGTAAATCGTTCATGCTTCCGGTTGTTTGCCCATGAACACTGTAATTAGTTTTTAATCTGACATTTATCAATATTATCTCTAACATATAACACATAATAGATTATATATATATATATATACTATACCCCTGTATATCTTTTAAATTTTCAAGAACCGGTTTACAAGATTATCTTTTTTTCTTTCTACATTATTCTCATTGCTCCTTTTTGTAATTTAAATATTTCTCCCTATGGGAAGAGTTGCCCCAGAATATGACTATACTTCATCACAAAGTAAAACATGAAAAATATACCATACGTAAGGCATCCTCTTGTAATATATTCAAACCTTAAACCAAAGTATGCTGAACTCAGTTTTGGAATTATTTCATTGTGTGTTTTCCAGCCTATTTTGGTCAATTTGTAATCCTAAAAACTTTATAATGCTAATTTCTTCTATGTCTTGTGTTTGGTAATTATTTCATTAATTATAAGACCCTCTGTAGCTACTCGGTGATAAATGTCAACAGTTCTTCCATTCTGTGAGACCACAAACCGGTATGTAATTTCTCATTGCTTGTCCAAAATTTTAGCAACAGTAGTACTGTAATACAAGGGTAATGTATATGTAAAATCATTAACATTTCATCAAGCTAGTAGAGTTATTTTAGGTACCAGTTTTGTCAATGAAATGAATTACATTGTGAATATTTAGGAGAATTAGGCCTACAAATGGAACCTAGGTAAGGAAACTGGTTGTAGTGGTTTTATTTGGGTTTATTATTTTTTAAGTTGTACTAGATTGGGGGTTTATACAGTAATAATTGTTGGTTGGTCATCAGATTCTAATTATTCTATATTGGGGAATAGCATGCTGTAGCTCAAACTATTTCTTATGGGAATCCTCAGTTTGACATTCACAGATTTTTTTTTTTTTTTTTTACATCCATTTGGCTGGAGCAGTTATATTTGCTGTATAGCCTATTTGAGAATTATGAAGTAGTTATTCCAAATTTTAAAAGTGATCTACCCTTGTAGGCTTACTGTTCTTGGTCACCCTAACCTCATTTACGTTCATTGGGCTATAAACATCATCTATCTCATCAAAGATTTCAACATATCTGTCATTCTATTTCACCACTTGTGATTTCCAATTGTAAAATTTGAAGTTAACAATAATAGAAGGTTAATTTAAATATAATTGCCATAAAAATTGAAAAATATGATGAGATATTGTCAAGGAATTTACAAGAAAATATCAATTTAAACCACATAACAGCAGTTTAAACCCTCAACATTGAGGGATTAGCTAGATCCCATGTTTAAACTTGATGCAAGGCTTAAACTAGTGTGGGGAAAATCATTTTTACTTTAAACTCAGGATTAAACTAGTTTGAAGTAAATCCAGGTTTAAACTGACTTGGAGAAAACGGCCCTAAGTCTGTGTTTCTTTATGTTAATTGATCTGACCAAGTCGGACTTGGTTTCCGCTTATTCTCTCATTGTTATCACTGACTTCAGTTCTTCCTTCGCTTTAACCTATTCACCCGTGTATATTGTTTACTGTAACTAGATCTTGCAGCCCCGCGTTGCGCTCCTCGCGGAATAGACGAGTAGCTGTCACAGCCGTCACAGGGCATTTTGATTGGCTGAGATAACTAGCTGATTGGTGCGGTAAGAATAAAGAGCATGAGTTGAGCTGTCGGCAAACTTTCTCTCCTAACAAACGGAAGCCATGCAAAGCATAACTGGACTATATGCATAACGACCCATGTATAGTCAAACTAGGGAAAGACTAACAATGTCACTGTGACTAGCGAATTGCTCCATCCCATTAGTTCACCTTCTTTCCGCTCCCAGAGCAAAACTGCATTCGCCATGGCAGACTTATATTTACAATTGAATCAGGAAATTTTCGAGACCAGCCACTGCCATACCTTTAAACATTCCAAAAATAAACGCAGGGAAGATGAATTAATTTTGTTAGATGAAATTCACAACAAAATTGTTTAAATTATTTCGTATAAGCAATTGTTACGCTAAAATTGTAAATTACAAATTAGCCTATTATTGATAGCCTATTACCCATGATAATTGCACTTTTATAATCCTTTTCGTGCCCTATTAATCCTTTCAGTAGTTCACTCGGGCTTACAAATCCGTGATCGATTATACTTTACATTTTTTAAAGTGCAATTTTTTGCGGCTCTCAACAGGTGATAATTAAAATTTCAGCCATTAGATAATGAAATGTTCGGAGCTTCTATCCCTTGCCAAAAATGGATCATGTCAACTGTCGCAGACTGCACACATATTTGGAACCTGTCACCCAATTACTGGTGACACGGTGAAAAATTAACCGATACTTTAAGCAGGGTTAGAGGATAGCTGCGACTTGTTGCATGGCGATGGTGTTATTGGAATTTATCCGAGCCATCGCTGTGACTGATTGACTCGTCACTAGTCTATGTCACTGCTTTCAAACGATGCTAATATGAACCTGATGAATATGCTAATGCTATGAAATACTACAGGGATCGGGAAATTACTTAATGCTCACATGCATAGTATCGTGATCAATACCGGCAGCGACAAACCACTGAATACATCGCGTTTTTATTGCATTGTTAACCTCCTGCCTTACAACACTCCGATATTAATAATTCTGCATGGAGGATGAGACTGCATTTACTATCCTATCGACGCTGGTATATTTTGCAATTGCAGCTCCTTCTCAGTGAGCCTTCCTTGTCGTGTAAGTGACTTCAAGACGTTTCCCACTGTACTCTTTTCTCAGTTTTCTAAGGCGTGAGCTCAAGCGTTTTTGCACATGCTAAAATTTATTGGATACGTTTTTTTAGAGTATAGTAAAGAGCAAAATACCTTATTATTCGAGAGGCTCCTTCATGCCCCGTCATCTTCCAGGCGTGCCAACCACCGCTTATTTAACCTGGGCCCTCCCACCTCAGTTCCACAGGCATCCAGAGCCTCTCGAACCCCGGATACTCCGGGAACATTGCGTCATCTGGCCAGGAAGACACAATGCTAAGGTTGAGAAAAGTTCTCTCCGAACTGTATTATGCATTGTAAACCTCCTGCCTTACAACACTGCGATATTAATAATTCTGCATGGAGGATGAGTCTGCATTTACTACCCTATCGACGCTGGTATATTTTCTGCTTTATTTTTACTAGAGATGGATAAGTTTCTGTCAATACTCGATACCAGTGTATGTATTTGCCTCGATACTCGATCAATTTATTATTCAAATAAAATAGTATAATGAAAATTTCTAAATACAATTTTATTTATTAAATAGACATACCGTATTTAGGTTAATATTTCGATGTCTGTATATCGACCCAAACTAGTGTCCATCTCACCTATACTAGTATCATTCCATAGCTATACATCTTGAGTATCGAGGTATCGATAATACCTAGAATCTTTATAAGATTTTAATCAATAATAACTCCAAAAACTCAGTAATGAAAAAATACTATGCTTTTTACAGGCCTGTAATGTGTCGGCCGAATGCAAGACCCAATATTAATAATAATAATAATAATAATAATAATAATAATAATAATAACAACAATAATAATAATAGAATTTAAAATCACAAAAATTAATATTAATGTCATTACTACAGCCCATAAGCCTACATTCATTATAATATTCTTTATAATATTAATTCGCAATAAAACATAACCAATGATCATATTTTGAAATGTTGAAAAATATCACATCGGTAGATAATTATTCCAACAAATAGCGTCACTTTACTGTATCACAATAACAAACAATGCGAATGTAAGCTATGCAATTTGAAGAGCGTATAATACTGTGAAGTACTACTGGGTTTGAGAGGTTGTGGAATATTATTATGACAGCTTTCAACGTTCTTTGAAGATGAAAAGGGTAGACAGTTGTGAATACAGTCAGAAATATCTTCAAAGTAATTTATTGTGCTTACAAACCACATTGTAATAACATTCTATACGATATTAGACATAAAGAAGTTGCATTTTATAGATTTTATTCTTTTTCTTCATCTGAGGAGCAGAAAATGGCAAATGATGACTTTTAATACAGATGGATTGGTTTCAGTAAACGAGAGAGACAAACAATAGCGGCTTTGTTTCCTTCCTCTGCAATCAAAAGAGGATTACAGTTATGCATAAGAAAGCGCACTGGGATGAGAGAGCATTCTTAATTTACATTTCCTGCACACAGCGGAACTAAATATAAAATCCCACTCCATTTCTTGTTGGCTGGAAACAGCTTCCACGTAGGTGTATAAAAAGGATTTAAGAATCAATAAGAATGGAATCTTTTTATATAAAGTCCTTCTGAAAATATCAAGCCATATTGGTGTAGGTAAGTGCCTTTAAGATTGTAAGAAGTAAGATGGCATAAATAACAGCGTCGGTAAGTTCCCACATTAAAGGTCTATTTGCACTCAGCAGTGACGTGACCGTGGAGTGACAGGCAAGTGCATCTACCGGCGAACCTGAAAGTATTCTTCTAGGCAATTTGAGTGGTGTTGTTCACACTCGCCCGGCGCTTGGCCGTGACAGTGCAGTCAGTGTTCCCGCAGTCGCAATACAGTGAAACTCGGGTAGTTCAATTTACACTCAGCAGTGACGTGACTGTGGCGTGACAGGCGAGCCTGAAAATATTATTCTAGAAAATCGAGTGGTGTTGTTCTGCCGCTGTGCAGAAGTACGAGCTTAAAATGCTCATGGAAGAAGAGCCAAATGCAGGACCATATGCAGTTTCTCATTACTCTACTGCTACTCCAACATATTCTGGACAGCCTTCTCCTGCAGGAAGCTACAATGAGTGCGTTGTAGCGAATGGAAATCAAGATTTACCTGCTGGTCAAATGCAACCGGCAACCTATTCAGTGCAACGGTATTTAGAGAATTTCGGTCAGGAATAAATACCTATCAAAATTAATTACAAATACTTTTTTACTCATATATGAGTTTTCGAAGTGAAACTTCTTTTTTTTTAACTATGAAAATATTTTTCTTGCAATTTTATTAAAATAATACCCAGTATTTGTAAATTAACACTTTAAGTTTAAAACAAATTTTGTAATAGTTTAGTTTAAGTTTAAAAAAATTATTTAATAGAATAATTTGAAAATCTTTCTAAACATAGTTTAAGTAGAAATGTATGTTTTTTTTTTTTAAACAAAAGATCAAATTTTATACTGTGCGCCTTTGAAAATGTTTGTATACTATAATTTGAGTTGTTTTTTTTTTAATTCGAAGTTTACAGTATACTGTATATTCTATCGTACCATGCATACCTCAAACAAACTGCAAGCCGTTCCCTCGGAGAAATTGTTTTTCTCCATTTTGTGTCCTGCTTTTTCAGGTTGACTTCCAGTTTGCTCAACAGAATGAAGTATTCGTGAAACTTTGCTCCATCATCCATCAATTCTTTATAAATTCCCCTTCTATTCTTCTCTTTTTCCAGGCCTCATGAACCCACTTCCGTTTTCTCACTTGTTCCTCCTCCTCTTCATCCAAAACAAGAGTAAT
Source organism: Ectobius pallidus (assembly GCA_964059195.1). Lineage (NCBI taxonomy): Eukaryota > Metazoa > Arthropoda > Insecta > Blattodea > Ectobiidae > Ectobius > Ectobius pallidus. Next base: position 81,138,964 of record CAXKWD010000006.1, read on the forward strand.
CATTCATAAATCAGCTTCTGAGTGCGCCACCCCTCCGGCTAGTCACAAAGTCAAACATTAATAATTACCTGGACATAATTTCTCCGCTACCTGACGCCAGGTCCAGTCCCAGAGGATCTAAGTTAAGTGACTGAAAGAAAGACCGGAGAAAGAGGCAACATATTTAACGAAAGGCCTCGAAACAAGTTTCGATGCCTTTCGCATATAATATGTTTTCTAAAAGTTAGAAAACATAAAGGAAGCGATATAGAAAAGAAAAAGGGTTTATTTTACAGAACGGCTGATGGCCTAGAATACATACATATAATTTAATTCAAAATAAATAATAACCCTTTGAAAAGAACATAAATTAAAGAACAATCAGTTCCTGAAAAAGAGGTTACACAGACAAACTCAATATGGCGATTCTCTATACATGAAAATTTACATAATAAATTTTAGTGACTTACATTTTTTGAAAGAAGCAAAAACAGCTTCTCCATCCACGGAGTCGTGGTTGAAGAAGGCTCACTCTCCTCGGACAACGGACATGGACACACGGTTCAAGGATAGTGAAAAGAACATAAATTAAGGCCACTATAAGCACAGAGTCGAACAGGCATCCACTTTAAAGATCACCGCCTAGCGCATATACATGACTGCCTGAAGGGCTAAATTCAATATTAATGCATTTCATAATTCCCGAGATAATAAATCAAAGATAAGTACATACCTCTAAAAATAATCCTAATTGAGAATGAAGCCACATCCTAGAGAACCAAGAAGACCCAGGTCGATGTCCATTGCCCGAACGAAGAAGACGAACCCTCAGACGGAGGATCCAAGTAGAGCCGAAGAAGGATGACAAGAGAGTGAGCACGAGGCACCATTGGCCTCGCTGATTTATACCAAACAAGCCTATTTGTTACGTCAGAACTCTAAACAATAAGTAAAACACTCCACAATCGCGGGAGAACCAAAGTCTCCCCATACTACAGTAACAATAGATACAAAACGCAACAGAAGCCACGACAATATGTCAGTACGTGACATCCTGTATAAAATCAAAACATCAGACGCAACACAGCGTCTTAACAATGTGTTATTACAGGGCCGACTATAATGTGTTTATCAAAGCAACAAGTAGAAGACAAAGCCTCCTACATAATGACTTCTTCTCCCCAAAATTTATATTAATAAATTCGTGCGCCAAGTAATATAAAACTATTTTAAAAATAAAATATTGGCGCACACTCCCCCATGCTGACTTGGAACTTATTTCTCAAATACGTTCCAACACAGGATTATACTGGGTAAGAGTACTCTTTAACAGTGTCCAAAAATTCGAATATGGGCTAGACCAACGAGGGTCTCCTGACCAAATTACAAGCACTGGAATTAATCAGAAGGATCCTACCTTCTCTTATGCGATCACTCACACATACCACAGTCCGTCCTTTTCACACACCAGTATTGCTTGCTGACAGCCACTGTAGCCTTTGTAGAGATGCGACGTAGGCGAGTACTTGTCAAGCTATCTCTTACAGTGATGCTGCACAGCTGGTCAGGAGCCTCGGCCTGCAGAACGCCCTCGAACATGGCACCAGAGACTCAGTACAGGAATGTCATCTATTCTCTACCTGTAAGTTCAAGATCAGCGGCAGTACACGGAGAAGAAATGCAAGAGAGACAAAAAAACAAACACAAAATATAGTCAGACCCTATAAACTTTCAAATTGAATAAAATAAAATGAAATTCTATACACATAGTTAATTAAAGTAATCTCCTGAAGGGAGAAAAACAAGAAACATTCTACAACTATCTTGTCGTTAATCACAAAATTTAAAACTCTGTCTTTTCTCACATTACAGAGAGGCAACATTACGTTAATTAAAACAAATGAAGGATAATGCTCTCAACATTACAGAGAGGCAAAGGTTATATCAAATCAAAACAAATAAAGACAATCGTTCATCATGTTCACTAACCAAAGCGAAAACATGGCATAGTTAGTTCAATTTTGACTTATGGTCTTTTAAATAATTAAAATGGATACTTTAAATAAGATGAGAGTTGCGTATCCACCATTTCTTTCAAGTGGACAGAAGATAGAAGTCCAACACGGCTTGGCATCCCATCAACTCCCGGGAGACTGCTCGGCATTCCATCCTTCGAGTATCTTCCGTCTGCGACCGTAGTATTCACCGGATACTCGCCGAATCTCGATGTCGGATGCCCAAATCAAGGAGGAAATCATCTTCTTCTTAGACCTAAAGTCTGCAACCTAGTCATTTAATATTAGGGGAAGTCAGGCTTTCTTGCAGTGCGACACGTGGGCCCAAAGGTTCCTATTCCTTACTGTGGTTTGCAACAACACAGTAAAAGGGGTTAAAAAAAAACCCTCTCCACGGAACGGAGACCACGGACTTTAACTGCAGAAAACTATGCCAATGACCCTATCTCCCCGTTTAACCTGCCGGCTTTGGATCAGCATAATATATTACTTCCCATTTCTGATGCGGTAAGATGAGTAGGACGGCCACCCAGACTCAATTAACTTTGACTTTAACCACATCTTGACTCTCGGGCAACAATTCGCTGATCAGCCAAGCATTTAATTATCGGTATGCGTCCGCTAAGCAGAGGCATCCTAGTATTCTCGTCGCTAGAGAGCAAGAACACAATATCGTCACTACTAGGCTGAGGAGAAATTCAATATCGTAATTATAATTTAATATCTTAGCAGAAGCTTTCTTATGATTCGACGTGGGTCTACCAACGACGACATGATAAGAAGCCGTTCGTAATAGCCTCCCTCAAGACTATCGAACAGAGCCTCATATATCTCTAAGAATCTAACTTCCAAGGCTAAAGACATTAACGCAATAAGCAGCAACAATATCTCTAGAAAGCCTAAGTGGGCGGTCTCCCTACAATAGGCACTATTGGAGAAAGCTCAGACAGTCCCCATAAACCACTGAGCCAAACTCTCCCCTAGAGAATTGCCTATGAAGCTGCGTTCTGAGAAAACTCTCTCAGAGTATCTCCGAACAGAAACAATAGAAAGAGGGCTCCAAAAGTCAATGGTGACCTACCATGACCCGACCGGATGCATCAACGGTCTAAGCCTCTCTAATCTACAGTGCAAAACTTAACTGCCACCAGCAGTTCTTCTACTCCCTTCATTACTCCAGGAGCAGGCAAACATTACTTCACTAAGACTGTCACTATCGATATCCTACACTAACTTACTTTCTATTCAAGAGTTTGTTAACACAGAAAACAGCTGATCTGCGTGTGCTCCACCTCAGAAATCGTCTACTTAAGTCACAGTCAGTCCTAGGGTCAGAATGATCAGTCGTTAGTCTTTTCTTCAGCTTCGCAACACACAAAACCAGACCATATTCAAGAGTTATTTTAAGTCATAACCGTGAATATATATTTCAGAATTAGAAAAGGAGTTCCTATACTCGGTACTAGGCAACATTCCTTCATAAGCAACCCGCTTGGTCACTTTATCGTTAACTTCCGTTTCAAGCATGGAGAAACCTAAGCGTAAAAAAATAAAATTTCCGGGGGAGAAGCATTTAAATCTTGCAAGCCGTCGCTTGCCTGCTTTATTCTATTAGTAGCAACATTGAATAATTGTGAGATTTCAGACTCACCAAAAGTCCTGACGTCCACTGGTTCGTTCAGGTACTGATTCAAACGGTCCTTGAGGACTGCGACTAACTCTTTCTGCTCTCCCGGAACTTTCCTCAACCTCAGCTCGTATAATAGGTCGTCCTTAAGCAAGTAATCGGGATTCACGTGCGCACGAGCCATGACTTTGATACAGGGGAAACATGAAACAAATAATTACCATGAATTAGTAGAAGTACAAACAAATTCAAAACAACAATACATAGAAATGAAATTAAAGATTGCACTTCACTAAATAAGTAAAAACCCTAGAAGCGGTAGCTGCGTGGAACTTTAAAACAACCACCGCGAATGCTACCAAAAATATTGGTAGCTAAAAAAGGACAGAGCCTAGGTTCAAATAAACCACAGCTCTGCTAACAGAAATATGCGCCACCCCTCCGGCTAGTCACAAAGTCAAACATTAATAATTACCTGGACATAATTTCTCCGCTACCTGACGCCAGGTCCAGTCCCAGAGGATCTAAGTTAAGTGACTGAAAGAAAGACCGGAGAAAGAGGCAACATATTTAACGAAAGGCCTCGAAACAAGTTTCGATGCCTTTCGCATATAATATGTTTTCTAAAAGTTAGAAAACATAAAGGAAGCGATATAGAAAAGAAAAAGGGTTTATTTAGAGAACGGCTGATGGCCTAGAATACATACATATAATTTAATTCAAAATAAATAATAACCCTTTGAAAAGAACATAAATTAAAGAACAATCAGTTCCTGAAAAAGAGGTTACACAGACAAACTCAATATGGCGATTCTCTATACATGAAAATTTACATAATAAATTTTAGTGACTTACATTTTTTGAAAGAAGCAAAAACAGCTTCTCCATCCACGGAGTCGTGGTTGAAGAAGGCTCACTCTCCTCGGACAACGGACATGGACACACGGTTCAAGGATAGTGAAAAGAACATAAATTAAGGCCACTATAAGCACAGAGTCGAACAGGCATCCACTTTAAAGATCACCGCCTAGCGCATATACATGACTGCCTGAAGGGCTAAATTCAATATTAATGCATTTCATAATTCCCGAGATAATAAATCAAAGATAAGTACATACCTCTAAAAATAATCCTAATTGAGAATGAAGCCACATCCTAGAGTACCAAGAAGACCCAGGTCGATGTCCATTGCCCGAACGAAGAAGACGAACCCTCAGACGGAGGATCCAAGTAGAGCCGAAGAAGGATGACAAGAGAGTGAGCACGAGGCACCATTGGCCTCGCTGATTTATACCAAACAAGCCTATTTGTTACGTCAGAACTCTAAACAATAAGTAAAACACTCCACAATCGCGGGAGAACCAAAGTCTCCCCATACTACAGTAACAATAGATACAAAACGCAACAGAAGCCACGACAATATGTCAGTACGTGACATCCTGTATAAAATCAAAACATCAGACGCAACACAGCGTCTTAACAATGTGTTATTACAGGGCCGACTATAATGTGTTTATCAAAGCAACAAGTAGAAGACAAAGCCTCCTACATAATGACTTCTTCTCCCCAAAATTTATATTAATAAATTCGTGCGCCAAGTAATATAAAACTATTTTAAAAATAAAATATTGGCGCATGAGAATGTCGCCATTTTCCGTGGCATTTGTTACTAAAGAAAACACTGACTGATGTCGATCATGCCACGTTATAGTGTGAATAGAAATCACTGCGGGATCACGGGCGGTGGGAATACGTGCCGTCACGTCACGTTCACCTCACTGCTGTGTGTAAATGGACCTTAAAGTCAACGGCCGTGCATGCATTTGTTCCTAGTTCGTTCCAGAGTTATACTGGAATTAGTTTCAAGTTAATTTCGTCTGAGTACTGATTTTAGATTTAAGCTAGACAAAGCCAGAAAACATTTCTCTTTCCATTTTATACAGACTTAGGACTGCTCACTGCTGATTTACACTGCCCTCAGGATGTTTTTCCGTTCAACCTTCCTCACAAGTTGCCTTCTGCTGCATTTTATTACCTCTAACATAGTAACATTAGTCTAAGTATTACACCTCAATACAATTGTTTTTAAAAGGGCTAGGCAAATTCTTATTTATATTAAGGAAAATGGGAATCAAAGATACAATATTAATCTCTCTAAAAGTGATGACTACATAGGAGAAGACAATGGTTTAGTTTCGTAAGGATTCATGTAGGCCTATCCCAATGAAGTGGATTACATGCAGGTCAGGGAGGGTACCGAGAAAAAGGTGAAATTCATTATTTTTTCTTGGCAATGAAATTGAGGGGGACATTAAAATAACATTAGACAGGAAAAGAAATGAAGACATTAGAAATGAAGACATTAGAAATGAGCTTGGCATTTTCAATTTAACTGAGCGGATTCACCAATACAGGGCCAAATGGAAAGAACATGTGGAAAGAATGGAAGACCATCGCATTCCAAAATTACTATTAAATTATAAACCTAGGGGGAAGAGAAATAAAGGCAGACCGAAGAAAAGATGGACACAACAGACTTTTTAATCATGAGACCGGAACAAGCCTTTCGAGGCTTAAACCTTGAAAGCTGATGATGATGATGATTAAAATAAATAGGTAAATAAATGTATAAAACAACATTTTCCTAAGAATGACTGATCTCTGTCGAAGTCTTCCCGTTTGTTTGCGAATATCGTAGGTTGTAAGCGTATGGAAAATAAATATATAATTGCATAATATATTTTGCTTGGGTTGACATCTTCGAAGGACGCGACAAAAGGCATCCTCTATCTCTTTCCGAACTGCAATCTGTTTTAAATAATGTTGTACAAGTTTTCGGAAAATATCTTAATTATTTTGTTTAAATTTTGTACAATGTCTGCTTATGTCAGTTGAACCTTTCTCTGATAAAAGATAAGAAGAGTAGTAGTAACTAGCCGTGTAATAAATAGCCGTGGTGATAGACCTACTTACCCAAGAACTGGCCTTCTGTTTCCGAGTAAAATAGTTCGACCACAGCCCAGATCCATGCACTAATAAATGCGACAGTCTATGGATTTACAGGCATGTAAGAACTACTGCAAGACAAAATTTAGGCACATTCGCAGTGGCCTACAAGCCTTAGTAGCAGTAAGACCTACACAAATTCGTTAAATAATTGTACAAACAAATTATTCTTATGAAAACAACTGTGCTTTGCATGCGAAAGAGACGGAGAACTGCGCAGTCCTACTAGGTGGTCGAACATTAAATGCCAGGAATGAAGGCCAATGCTTAGAACAGAGGAAATCGTGCGAAAATCTAACGTAAAATTTGTGTTGAATAAATTATCATTGCTAGCCTCAAAATATATGCATATAAATATATCGTAAGTATCACAAGTATCTGCACTATCATACAGTACTACTAAAACTTTAAATTAACTTCATGAATTCTAGAAAAGTCAATGGGTTACTGTTAGCAACTTAGCATCTTCGCTTACACATCTGTTCCTAATTGGATGCTGATCGGGTTCCCATAGGAGAGTGATGTTAATATGAACATAGACATTCAACATACTTGAGCACAATTTGAGCATAACAAGGATGTTGCATTTCTTTTAATATGCATTACATTAGAACTATACAAGGTCTTGTGAATGTAAATGGCTGTCTGTCTGGGCAGCACAATGACTGTACAACATGGGGCCTTCGCGGTACATACATCTCATTCTGTCTTCATCCTCATGCCTGCACAGCTCCATAGAAGGTATCATCTGTGCAAAGCTGGCAGTGAATACATCACGGCTTGTATACAATGCTTTACAAATACGGACTGACTAGCAAGATAAGCCACATTCATCTAGTAAGTGGTTATATTGTTACCTAGGCCTAGGTGAATGTCACTAAACGAGACATTAGATGTAATTGAAACCGCTTAATTGCTTTATGTATGTCGCTGTCTTTTTTCTTTCTCGAAAATGACGATTGAAATAATCGAGATCTTTGAAACATAAGTAAATAATCTCGATTAAAATTAGTTTAAGAAAACATCTTGAGAATCAAAAAAAGACCTATTTATTCCAGTTTGATGAAACAGGCCCTTAAACATGATTTTAAAAAGCCGAGTTACCGGTTGATTATTTCCATAATTCACAAGTATTGAAATAGCATCTTGTTAAATTAATATAATTTTACGCTTAATTGTAAAGGAGAAACTGTGTAACCTTCAAATATTGATCAATCCCCCATTTTAGTAAATGCAGAAGTTGACAATTGGATGTTTTATGTTTTGAGTATACAGGGGAAGAGAAGGGTTTCTTTTTATCCTACGTTTTTACGATAACGAAAGTGGCCTTGGCGAAGAACTAGATGTACAGGTAGGGAAAAAAGTGGACCGAATAAAATATCCAAGTTGCCGAAATGAGCCACTGCGCATGCCTAGCGGCATTCACAGGATAGCAGGGAATATATTGAAATTTGTTCTAGTGTCGATAAATTGCTTAAATTGAGAAATAATTTCACGTAATTTGCATTGCTTGTGAAAACAAACGTTTCCGTTACATCTCTTACATTTATTTACGTATCACAAGGCACTGATATCAGCTACAAGAGTCGGTCCGCTTTTTTCCCCTACCTTGCACAGACAACTTTTTTATTTTTCCAATTTGAAAGAATAAATTGTAGGAATATTTCAAGCGATTACAATTACACAGGTCTGCAAAAAGAAAAAAAAATTCAGCTGCATGAGATATTTTTACTAAATTATATGTTTTAAAATGCACTGATTCCAAAAATGTCATCCATTTTCCCCTATCACGTAAGGTTTTTTTGCAAAACTAAAAGATACACAGTATTGGTAAAAAGCACTCATGTATTAAGATTAATCAAACATATTAATTTTTCACAATTTATGTTTATTCATCTTTTTTGTGAAACCTTTTCTTCTTCTCTTTGATGCTTCGCCGGACTCGTTTCCGAATTCCATCTTTGGTTTCCCACTTCAGCATCCAACAGTAGTCCGCAAGCATATTGACATCCCATCTTCCTTGGTACCGTCTCTCGATATCACGGACATCCTGGTGAAACCGTTCACCCATTTCTTCACTGTAAGCTCCCAAGTTTTCAGGAAAATAGTCTATATGGGAGTGTAAAAAATGAACCTTTAAGCTCATCTTGCATCCTTGAGCTTTGTACGCTGCCATCATACGATGCACAATGGTTTTGTAGTCAGGATCCTTAGTATTTCCCAAAAATCTTAACACTACACCCTTGAACGATTCCCAAGCTTCTTTTTCCTTCTCATTCATACTTTCCACAAAGAGGGAGTCAGATAAAAGTTTTCTTATGTCGGAACCAGTGAAAACTCCCTCTTTCAACTTGGCTTCAGACAGCTTCGGGATTTAGAACACAGATATCTAAAACAATTCCCATCCTTTTGCAGTGATTTTACAAACTGTTTCATAAGCCTCAATTTAATGTGAAGAGGGGGCAATAAAACCTTTTCTGGTGGAACCAGAGTCGTATTGATGACATTTTTCTCGCCGGGTTTTAGGGTTTCTCGCAGTGAACAGTCACTTTTGGTCCAATGCTGCTCTCTGGCTCTACTATCCCACAAGCATAGAAAACATGGGTACTTTGTATAACCTGACTGCTGACCCAAAAGCATGGTTAGTATTTTGAAGTCCCCACAAACCATCCATTGATGGTCTTGTTATTTGATTTTTTCTAGAATAATGGCCAAATCGTTATAGTTTTCTTCCATATGCACCGAGTGTCCCATAGGGAGGGATGCAAAAGTATTTCCATTGTGCAGCAAGACTGCTTTAAGACTAGCTTTGGACGAATCAATGAATAGGCGCCATTCAGTTGAATCATATTCTACATCAAAGCACTTCATGAGCCCTTGTACATCATTACAAAAAAGTAGATGTCCCTCTTTGGAGAAAAACTGAGTAAATTCTTTCTCTCGGTGCCTATACCACGAAAATGAGGTACCAGATGACAGAAGGTTTTTGTTTTTTAGTCTCGAACCTAGCAATTCGGCTGCATCTTTTGAAAGACCTAAATCTCTTACTAGGTCATTGAGCTCACTCTGAGAAAATAGTTCAGGCCCCTCGTCAACAGAAAAATCTGAGCTAGATTCGTCCTGGGGAGGTAATGTGTCTTCGTCCTCTGACTCACTCAGGTATTCATCTAAACTGGAAGGTGGTTGTGGGATTGGTATTTCAGAGCTATGGGGCACTGGACGAATAGCTGAGTCAAGGTTAGGATAAGATATGTTCTTCCTATTTTTTTGTATTAAATCCCTTTAATATACTGAACAGAAATAGCAATCGGTTGTATGATTTTTCTGCTCACGCCATATCATAGGAATTCCAAAACGAAATGAGTTTTTCTTACCCTTAAACCACAAATGAAGATCTTCCTCACATCTTCTACACACCTTGTGAGGGGCCCATGGTTTGTCTTTACCCCCAAGTTTTAATTTGAAGTAAGCAAAATAAACCTTCTTCACAAAATCATTAATGTTTCTCTGTTGACGTTTCACAGTGTATTCACTACAAATAAAACAAAAGCTATCAAGAGACATAACACAACCTCTTTGAGCCATGATTACGAAATAGAAACAACAGCACTGTTCAGTTTGAAAGCGGTGTGTCTACTGACGGCAGCTCTACTGTCATGTGTGATACTGAACTTCTTTGACTTGTGCCGCCCCCTCCACCACTCACCCCTAACAGTTAACATTATATATTATATAGTTAAGCTATAATTGAATAAATTAATGTAAAAATCAATTGTTTATGAGAATTTGTCAGATAAAATACCGGATTTTCAATAAACCATAAATTTTATGAAAAATAAATATAACCACTTCACTTACACAAAAAATGGACGTGATAGAAGTTTTTTGGTATTTTTTTGGGTATTAGGAAGTAAAATTCTGTACGAAAATTAAGAGACATCCTATGCAGTTTTTTAGTTGCAGACCTGTGTTATTAGAACAATTGGCATTCTTAAAGTCAACACTATGTTTATTATTATTAGTAGTAGTAGTAGTATTATTGAATAATGTTCATTGAATAATTCACAACATTCAAAAACCTTGTTCAGACTCGCTACACGTGAATTTCTATTTCATTACAGATGTACACCCCAGTGCACGGAATTTTTCCAAAATAATACGCATGATTTATGTTGGTAAGGGAATACATACCCGGCTAGAGTAGGTCCATTCTCCACCCCTGCACATACCCTTTTTTGAGAGGCTAACCCTCGCTTCATTCCTTTCCTGAACGGCTGAACCTGAAACAGATCTGAGTTCATAGGTTAATGTTTGAGTGCCAGACTTTTGACATCAACCAATACGAGTGTCGGACTCGTCCAGGAGCAGTGTGGACACGCGTAGTGAGACACACCCTTCAGTCATTGAAATGAAATGTTCCCATAATCCACCCCCTTTTCACCGCACACCTAGGCCTGAGCGTTGTTAATTCGTGTGATCGGACCAATAAGAGAGATAGTCTCACCCAAGGCTGGTGTGGAACAAAGATGATACCGAGATTCATTGCCAACTTTGAGTGAAGAAAAACACTAGAAGATACCAGGAGCATCGGAAAGTTTCCTTGCAGTCGAGTGTACACAATAACAACTGATACTCATTTCGGGAACTGCAATGAACTATGGACAATAATTAAAAAAAAAACAGAAGAGTATCGCACAATGTGCATTGAATGATGGGTCGTCCACAGCGTTTTTCGAATATCTAGCATGCCTTCCCTCCTGGTTTAGGAATCGTTTGCTGGTATAATAATTTGTGTGTTCTTGAGAACTCTGATTAAATCCTGCACATTGATTCATTAAGTGCCAGAATGATACTTTCTAAGATTGTATGGTGAACGGGAATAATAGCTACAATACATCAGAATATTTACAAACATAACTACATATTATATTCTGGACTAAAATAAAAATAATTTTATGCACAGTAGAGTTTACAACTTTTGAAAGTTTCTTAAATAATCATGAAAACCTTCACTCTTCAGTTATTCAGATTCAAGACTGTAAAAATATTTTTACACATCATAGTATTGAGTATAGACCGCCGGCGTGGTCTTGTAGTTAGCGTCGCTGACTACGGATCTGCCGGCCCGGGTTCGATCCCCGGTACCTCCTCGGATTTTTCTGAGGTAGGGAGGTCTGGTAGGGGTGCACTCAGCCTCGTGATTCAAATTGAGGAGCTACTTAATAGAAGTAGCGGCTCCGGTCATGGAAACCACCATTAACGGCCGTGGGTGTCGGCATGCTGACCACATGCCCCCCAATCCTGCCATCTGCCTATAGGTAGATGACGCAGCGGTCGGGTGGTAGGCCTTGTCCCTTCGAGGATGTCGCGCCACGGAGTTTAGTAATGAGTATTAAATTTTAAGCGTTTCTGAAATAGCTGCAAAAATCCTTGCACTTTTCAGTGATATAGGATCATTGGACAATTAAACCCTGCAGAGAAATATGCAATTCGTATAATTGAGATTACATTTAGTCTGAGAGTTGAAGCTTTCCAGCACAACCAAGTTTTCAGCTTCTTTCTCTAGACCACAGGTTACAGTTTGCCGCAGTATGGTACAGATGACATCGGTATTCAGATTAAAGACATGAAAGAGGGTCGTTTGAGCTCCACAGCATAAGCAGGAAGAGGATTTCGCCGGAGTGGATAATATAACCCAGCTTTAAAATTAAGGAGCAAGGGCTGAAATAACCACTCGGGCTTATCTTAGCGCGTAGTAACAATAAGTAGAAAAACTCTAGAGTCTGATGCATTTTAATTGTTCTGCAGTGCTCATGTGCCGAGAATGTATTCTCCGTGCTACGTTTTCACAAGAAGATTGTAGTTGTGTCCTTTAGATTATCTGAGCGAAAGTCCAAAGAGAAAATGCCTTAGGAAAACAGCCTAAACATTGGAGTACTCTTTCCCTCAATTAAAGTAAGAAACAAACTGCTTTTCTTCATCCCCAATTAACATTATTCCCGCTTTTTAAACGAAAATGTCTTTTAAGATTGCTATAAAATGGGTTTGTCATAAAACGATCTCTTGCTCTGTTTTCCAGAGTTTTGCTTTTACTACATGTGGCACTGGCATGATAATAGGCCTACTACGAAAAGTTATGTTACAAATGCTAGGTTTATATGCAACGCTATAGAGAAAATATTAATGAAATAAATCGTGTTATCTCAGAGGTGGCCCTGGCATTGGTCTGATCACTCATCCAGGGAGGCCTTCCATGTCTTTCTTTGAAAAATATGTACGGTATATGATCCTATGATCCATTGTAACTCACGTCTCCGACTGATCGCGGTTCTGTAATTCTATTCACAAACCCGAGGATTTAATATTACCTTTTCAAAAGTTCATATCTATAGTGTATCTAAAAAATCAGCAATACAAAACTGAATATATGTGAGAAAGCTTGTGCAATGTGATTTGCACCATTTATTTAAATGTTGAGGTACGATAGGATTGTCCTGCAATTAAGCCCTCCCAAATGGATATCGAAGATCGATTCCTTGTACAATAGGTTAATTCAATACCAGCATAATGCCGAATAGTGCCACTGGGATCAATTAGCTCCAATAATGAGCCTTGCAAATGTGTTGTTGATCAATCCGTAAAAAGACCAACTTGTACAATTTTAGCAAGCACACGAATTCAGTTACAAATTAAAGATACTGTCATGAATATTATCGAATATGTGGAATAAAACGTTAATCTAATTTCGGTCTCATATATATATATATATATATATATATATATATATATATGAGGTCGACATGTCCCAGCACGTTAACTGAGAGCTGAAAACTTTTCTTTCTTTTGCTGCTTTGCATGTTTTCCCCCATTATGGCAACCTATAAATTTTTATTTCCCGTTTTCATTTTGGGCCCCCTAAGGCTTCTCCCCACCACTCTGCGGGGCCTTCAGTTACGCCACTGTCTCTGAAGTAATTTCGTAGATAACGTGAAATTGAAGAAAATTTAATTTAACTGATCCGAGTTACTTTCAATGAGGAATATACTGTAACTTGAATGTGCTTGTAACGGAAAGTCAATTAAACATACTTCTTCTTTTGGTCAAATACAATGTCACTTCTCGAAATTGCTATTCAACTTCCTTAAATACTTCTTAGAACACTCAAGGAGAATGAAATAAATAATACGTTCTTTTTTTCCTTTCCTTGTTAACATGTTCTTGGGTTATTCAATTCAGTAGGTCATCGAAAGTATCAGCTAATTAAATGTTTAAAATAAATTTGAAGTGTTGAATTAAGAACAAGCATTAGCTTATCTCCCTTTGTAAAGGTCACCAGAAAGTTCTTCCTCTCGTTTAGGCGTGCATAGGCTAAAAAGCGAGAATAGCGACTACGTTCGTTTGGAAATAATTAGACTTTATTTAATTCTACTTAACTCGAACAATCAATGGCAACTTAAAGAAAGTTGCTTTATACGTAATTAATGCCTGGTTAATGAAATTTTTATAGGTAAACTAAATTTACGATACGCTACATGAAACATTTTATGAAAATTCGTAAAATCAGATCATTACTTCTTCGGTTAGTTTACAGATTAACTTACGTCTTTTAGTAGTCGTTGCAATATGCAAGTGCAATCCTATGCAATATTTGAAGACTTCCCTCGAAAAAGTTCTCAATCCATTTTTAGAAAATGCTTCTTTCTTGGCCAAATAAAGGTGCATGACCGAGCAAGGTAGCCGATATAGTAACGTCTTGGACTCTCATTCGGGAGTTCCCAGGTACAAATCCCATGGCCAGCCAATTTGACATGGTTCTTTTTCACGGTTTCGCCAGTCGAAAAGGCAAATACCGAATTGGATATTTACATACCATGAACCATCCTCGCTATTTCATCCTTTACCATATCCATTTAAAATACCGGTAATATCAGTTGAAATTTGTGACATGAAATGCACCAACAGTAGAAAATATACAATCAATAGTTGCATGACCTTCTGTATGGACAGGCCCTGAACTTCTGATATGTCTTCGATGCTAAAAGGAGTATAAACACATCTGAATTAAAGAGAAAAGAATGCATGATCTCTGCTCTATGTAGAGGTGCAGTACCATCCACTCGTTTTTCTTCTAACTGCATTGATCTTTGTAAGCTTAATTGTACTGTGTTAGATTCTCGTGAGTTAAATACTGTATGTTAAGTAAAAGTACTGGGGAAAGAACACACGAACCACTTTGGGAAGCAGGTGGAAAGAAAAACTATTAGTGTTGATGTAGGTACGCGTAAGCAGTAGATTAACTTTACTATAATTGGAACTTTAGCAAGCAAGTATTTGTTGTTTAATTATTAAAAGTTAAAACATAACCAAACGGTCACCAATTTTTTGAAACTCTGGCACAAGATGGAGGAGAAGAAGAAGAAGAAGTTAAAATTAACAATAATTGAGAATTTTAGAGTGTACATCGTAATCGACTGAAATAAATCATAACACACAAAAGACATCTATCCCAATAAGCCTACATGTGCTTATACTGTTACATGATTATAATCTACGTGCATTATACAGGGCCCGCCAGAAAAATGTATACACACTTTAAGGAACGAAACTATTTATTAGGTTTGTTTTTTTAATTTAAATACTAATCAAACATCTACCGGTAGTACTTTCTTAGTTCAGTGGTTACATTAGATGTTCAAAATGTTGGCCGTTGGCGGCCAGACACATTACTTAACGATGAGCGGTCGCCGCAGCTACGTCGGTCATTGTTTAAATGGAGATCGCAGTACATGCCGCTGTAATCTCCTGGCGAAGTTCCTCCAACGTGCGTGGCTTACGTCGATAGACTTGATCTTTCACGGTTCCCCATAAGTAAAAGTCCATAGGGGTTCATTCTGGCGACCGTGGAGGGAACTCAATGGGCCCTCTTCGTCCAATCAGGATCGTCATCATTAATCACATGCAGTAATCGTGGAATGTAAGGTTTCCACTTAGCACCTTTCAGAATTCGTCGTACACTTGTACTGCTAATCCCCACTTCACGCGCACATTGCGTAGCAGACTTGTGGAGAAGTAACAAACTTTTCCAACGCGAGATCCGACGAAGCAGGGCTTGTAGCTGTACGCGGTCTTCCTGATCTTCCTTTATGAACATCACAAATCGTTCCATGTGCCTCAAACTTGCCAATAATGCGTTTAATTGTTAGGCGGGTTGGGGGTTCTGATTCAAACTCCCGCCTCCACTGACGCTGCACTTCAACGGCATTATCAAACCTGATAAACCACTTCGGAATGCATTTTCGCTGCTCGAACGTTAAGCGTGCTCCAGCCATTTTGTTTTGTCACTATCGTGTTGAAAGTAACGACATGTGTTGAGCGTAAGACCATACTACAACATACTGGTAATATACTGGTAATATCCCGATACAATATCCCCATACAGTCTGACAAAGAGTGTATACATTTTTCTGGCGGACTCTGTACATTAAAGTTAATATTTATTTGCGTTGGAAATTACGTAGAATTTATATATTTTTTAAAGTAGGTAATGTATACATTATGTCCTACATAATGCTATAGATGCAGATTGTACATTAAACAGTAACCTGATAATTATGAAACATTCATTTTACTGTTTCATTTGATTTGTGATTTCACTAAGCTCGCTATTTCAGAGGGGTATTTATTATTTAATTCCACTATACTCCACAGTAATTAGATTGCTGTTTACATTGGAAAGCCATCCCTTTTTGTTTACGACGAATTTCACACTATTCCATGCATCACTAACCTGTGAGCAACTTTGTTGGGCTAAATTTCCAAGCCCTACTTATGACCATGCGTAATAATAATAATAATAATAATAATAATAATAATAATAATAATTCAATTCAATTCAATTCAATTATTTATTTAAAGAAGCTACAAACAATTTTTACAAATTTTAGACAGTAGGCTTCTAATGATGTATGATGAATTGATGAATTGATGAATTGATGAATTGTTGCTTATGATTATGTGTATGATAATGATACTGATATTATTAGTGATATACAACCGGAATTACATATTAATGCATAATTAAAGATCTGACTGTCATTCTGCAGTTTTAACCTAATTGAGTGTGTGGTCATAGCATTTCTGGTTAATAATAATAATAATAATAATAATAATAATAATAATAATAATTTGTAAATAGTATGTCTTTAACTTTCACTGCTGTCGTATATGTCCTCGCTGGTTTGAGTAATGAGTTAAGTTTATATTTTAATGTGAACCGATAAGTTAGGTGACACAAAGATCCCTTCTGTTAGGTGGCGTATTTCGCCCCTTGTATCTTGGTTTATTTATAAAGATGCATGCCAGTTGATTCAGAGATGCGCTACTCCATGTTATAATTTAGCAGTCAGTCTAGGGTTGTGCTCTTTAACTTGATAGACATGACTCTTAGAAGTGATTGGCGCCACTGGAAAATGGAAAGTGGCTGCAGGGGAGGAACTTGCTCATATTGATGTTCAATGTTGCGCTCTGTGCCTGTTGCTCTCGCACGAAGAGGCACCTGTCACCTCAAGATACACTAGTGCGTCTGCGCAAATTAACTTCCCAGCTTCCCTCTTATGTCAACTTCTTTTGCATTACAAACAAGCAAGACTTGCTTCAAACTTTACCACTTGTGACGTGTGGTTTCGGCGACCTGAATTTGAATGGTACAGCAATTTCGATACTGTACAGTCGTGTCTATACAATGGGTAATTCTGATTTCTGAAAAATAATTTTCCCAACTACTGTTACTAAAGTGACGGTTTAGTTTACTGTTTCCAGATAACAAAAGCTAATCTTTATATTCATCCCTATAATATAAAGCCGCATGGCTGACCACTCACTCGCTCACATGACCTTAATGTTTGCCCACTTCCAGATGAGCTAGAAATTTGAAATTTGGACCACTTAGCCTCTAACCGGCGAGAAAATTCCAAAAAATTCATGAAAAAAATTTTACCCTTAAAAGAACTTCAAAGGGGCAGATGCACTGTAAAATATCTGCTCAGTTCCCAAGATAATAATATGCTTTGCAGTGTTCACATAGAGCTTTGGTAGTTGCAATACATTTTGACTAAGGATAGAAATAACTTGCGTAAACTGAAACAGGTGGTAACATCTTGGGCTCAAATTCGGGAGGACCCAGGTTCAAATCCCGTATCCGGCCAATTTGACATGGGTTTTCCATGGTTTTCCTAGTCGTAAAGGCAAATGCCTAATATGATATTTACATACTCGCTATTTCATCTTTTAATATCTTTTATTTACTCCATAAAATGCACCATTAATGTTTACGCTCTTCCAGATGTGTGGAAAACATATACACACATACATAGACCTATTTCGACAAATTGATGACATAATAATTACAAATAGGAAGATATCAACATTGAAATTTGTTTTTAAATTTATGTATAAAATGGATTGTATAAAATATAACAGCGCATGTTACATAGGCTATGATTGTAATGGAATATGCAGTAAATAAATATATAATATAATAATATAAAATACATGGGCTTATATAAAACATACACCCTACCTCTATTCGATTGTATTTTTGCTGTGCTCCTTACACAGATCGAAATCGAACTATGGTATTCCACTCTAGTTTCAGATTCCTTTCTTTCAGAGTTGATGAGTAAACTATCCTCTAAGTAATTTCTGTAAACAAACGATTACAGCGTTTTATTGGTCAAGGGTAGAAGTTTCGAAATTTAATTTTTTATTATAACCATTAGTCAGTTTTTTATAAATCAAGATGTGGAATAAAAATTTTAATGGAAACTACTCTTAATATTCTGGTTATAGACGCCTAATAATGGGGACTGTAATAAAGGTCCCACTAAGTCTAAGCTCCAAAAATAGAACTAAATGCAATGGGCCTGAATAGAAGGCAGACAGTCATCATGCCGAAGAGACTCCTCATCTAGGCATCGTAAAACATGTTTTCCCAGTGTTATCTAGATTTCCATTTTTGCCATGGCTACTGTACTTTCTCTATAATACGTGTTTGCGAGAAAGGAAGAATCCAATGTGTTTTCCGCTTGTGGCTCTTCTTGTATTATATTATTTCTTCATCAGCATTTTGAGGCAGAGGCAGAGGCGCCAACTTATATGGGCCCATGGGGCTGAAGCCCACCCAATAATCTGCTATAGGCCTATTTTGTTAAATTATTTATTACCAGGGTATTGTTGACATACATAATACTATCTCCTCTTGTTCCAATTCACTCACGATTATCTGAAGTCGTTTCTCAGTTCATTAAATGTTTACAAGTTAATCTGTTGTTGCACTTTTCACATCCACCGCCATATTTTTACGCTTTTTATATATTTATAAAAAACTTAATCACATTGCTGTTCAAAATATAAATAACAAGAGTGCGGAAAAGTTAAATATAGAATTTAGATATGCTTGTAGTGAATAATAATCACAGGAAGGAATTGTGATACAAGACAAGAGTGTGGAGTACAAAACAATTATTACAAAGTTTGTATTCAGAAACAATGAATTCATTTCATGTAAGCCTACAATATTATATTTGTACCATAGTCATATCGTTGTGATATAAATTTACTAGCAGGTGCCCGCGGCTTCGGCCGCGATAATTAATTAAAAAATTTTAAAAATGAGGAAAATAATTAAAACACATTTATTAACACTTACACACGAATCATTCATAAACTAAATTATTAATAATTATAATGAAAAAGGTAAAAATCCGGCCTTGAAGTGCATTGCATGATAAATAAATGATTTAAATAAAACATATAGTAGTTAAGTCAATAATCGCGGGAACCTAGCTTCATTACCTCGGTTACAGCCCGCCATTCAACCCTATTCTATGCTAATTCCATCCAACCATCCTTCGCAAGTCCTACTTCCCTTAAATCTTAAATCTGTTCTACTGTTGTCCTCCCACCTACGTATAGGTCTTCCAAGTGATATTTTCCCTTCGGGTCTCAATTCAAAATAGTTTTGATATGTCTTTCCTCCCCCATGTCCAACCTATTTCATCCTCCGTGATTTAATTACCTTTACTATATTCCGTGAAGAGTACAAGTTATAAAGTTCGTCATTATGCCGTTTCATCTCTCTTAGCTCTGAATATTTTCCTAAACACCCTGTTTTCGAACACTCTCAGATTATGTTCTTCCCGAAAAGTAAGGGACCATGTCTTACATCCATATAAAGTTCCAGTCCAATTTCTTATATTATTTACAGTTCTCTCTTAATTTTAATTTGAGTTTTGCACTTATTTGTGTTATTTACAGTTCTTTTGTTCTAGTTCTAGTGAAGAGTATGTGAATTTGCAAATTTCCGTCTTAATCTCAAGTTGTTGATATGTCTCAGTCGGAAATGAGAATCAAAGAAACGCCAAAATTTTGTATTATATTACTAATGCTATTAGATTGCATCGACACCAGAGTCTGCCACCTGCTTGGATTTGAGAGTGCAAACTACTGTTTACCCTCAATAAGCAACAATATAATCCGGCAGACCACAAAGGGATGTGCCGAATTTTGACTCACCAGTGCCTCAGTGCCAGTATAAATTTCCGTGAGAAAAGAACATTCACAACATTACAGTTATTTACAGTTTTTACAATTATGTACAAAATAATCTATAACTTTGTGTGCACAATAATAATTTTTTATAAATAAAATATAAGTTTTTAGGTCATTTTTTATAATTATTAAGTCATTTTCTTTAAAATTCAGGGTCATTTTATAGGTCATTTTTCAAACAATTTTAGGTCATCAGAATCCTGGACCGGGAGAAGGAAAATATTTTAGTATTGCTTAGGCAATAGTATAGTGACGGGTTGATTTATACATTATTTCGGAGAATTTCGTTCGCGAGTTTTTTGGTATCATTTTACTGTAGGTAATTTATTGTTTAAACAAAGAAAGTGACGATTACCAAACATAATGCAATAATTACCACCGCATAGCGTAATACTTAAATATCTGGACCCGTATTAATAGGCCTGTAATTAACAAATAATTCCAATGACTGTGTTGTTGTGAAATGATACATTTTGAACTGGGTGAATTCGTGAGTTTTTCCTTGCGGTATTTTATTTGTATTATATTTCACTAACTTAAAAGGCACGGCTTAGCTCGGGTTTTGTATTTTGTAATTAGAAATTAACTTATTAAGGACTTTCGTTTTTAAAATTCTAGGTCCTTAAATAGGTACTTATATTTAGAATTTCCCTCAGAAAACGCTTGCTATAGCTTTTCTGATTCTACACACAAAGCCTGGTAGGGTTCGAAATAAGAAACAGAAATTCCGGTAACATAAAATTGTTGTGTCTTTACGAAATATTTTATTTTTCACTCTCATGTTACCATACAACCGTTTCGGGGCTGAAATAGACAAGAAATTCAATATCACTTTCAATACTTTCCTCCCCCAAAACCTGGGACGTAATAATATACTGCGCGCATAGGACTAAAAATGTTCCATCCTATTTTGTCTCCTCGAAAACATTTTATTTTTGTCATTGAAAACCAAAATTTTGCAAAATCCTTTCTTAGTTGCACTTAAATTATGAAACGAAGGTACTGTCAAAATTCAAATTCTCTACCTATTAGGCCTATAGTTCAGGATCTACGTTGATTCTCTGTCAGTCAGTCAGGACAAACCCGCTTATGTATATATATAGTGGCGGACGCAGAATTTTTTTACGGGTGGGATTTGAATAGGTAGAAAGAATACTAAACAATAATAATTAACTTACATATATAATTAGTTTATAAAACTGGCCACTTAGAGTGCATATATAGACTTTTTTTTTTAATTTCGGGGGGAATATATCCCCCTATCCCCCTTCGTCCTCCACTGTATAGATATATATATATATATCATGAACCAAGGGACGGAAGTATGATAATGTTTAAATCTTTGAGCCCACCGAATGTTTTTCAAAAGTTGGCGCCACTGGGCAGAGGCGCCTACTTGGGGAGGGCAAGAATTGGATTTTTAGAAGTTCTACGTAGGCCTTATATGATAAAAACTTAAATGTTGGGAGCAGAAAGTACCTTGCGCCTATGTTTTAAGGTACGGTATGTCAGGATATGAAGATTTTGCCATTCCCTTGTGAGTCATACATTTGGTGTCGTATTACATAATATTCGCAAGCTGTCTCAAAATTCAGTGCTGTAATGTGTTTTTTATATTATTTGCGTGATTTTCACTAAACTCTTAAAATGTAACAAAAACTCGTTAAAGTATTTCCTAATTCGGATAAGCCACTATAATGTGGGTATGGGTTTATTGCTTTCTGTGGTAAGAACTGCATAGAGGTTTTCGATAAATATTATGGAATTAAAGTAGGCAACAACAGCTAAGAATGTGTAATTATGGTTACGAAGCATGAGCAATATGAAATAATAAAGGAATCCGATGTGAAACACTAACATAACTTATAATTTGCAAATTTCATGTTTCAATTGTGTAAGATAATCAGTAATATTAAGAGGTACCCCTAATGTACCACTATAAGTTATATGTCCTTTTTTTGATGCATTTCGACGCTTGTAAGCATCATCTTCAGTCAATCCTAAATAAATTTCGTATAATCTATTAGTTGAGTTGTATAAATAAATGACTTAAACAAATGCGGTATGATATCCGCTGAAATAATATGCACTTTCAAATTATCTAGTTTAATAAACATTAATATATGATAGATTGCTTGAAGCTAAAGTAAGTCAGAATTATCCGGTACTATTTTAATTAATTAATTGTTAATTAAAATATATTGTACTAAGGGGATATAGCTGTTGATAATGATAATCTATTACTAGAATATATTTGAATGTTATGAATTATAATCAGGCTTTAAAACTTAGTGCCCGAACCCACAGAGGGAGTTGATTCCAGTTACCAACAACCTGAGTATAGGGGGTGGAGGGTGATTGCGTAGGCTGATAAGACAGTCATTGATAGTAGTACTGAGAGGTGAATTCGCTCATAGTACGGTGCCTCTCAAATTGGTCAACAGTGTACCTTGTCATTCTGCGTGTTTAAATTTATAATACGTGTTTGGCATGCCGAAAGTAAAGTGTTCTAAAACGCAAACATATATTGAAACATTTGGGAGGGACTATTATACACAAACAGGAGAAAGTATCGTTTTGCATGCTTGTAATGTGAGTTTAGATAATGAGAAGTTATTTTGTGGTCTTCCTATATCTGTATTGCAGTTTGTTTACTATCACGTGAACTAGCATATGGTAGCTTGGGCATACGCCGAGCAAAGTCTGTACGGTATGGTTGCTGTTAACATATTCGATCGGGCACTAAGTTTTAAAGCCTGATTATAATTAACCCAAGTCAAAAGTAGCAGCATTATATTAAGCATAGTGGTATATTATACATACATTATACATATTATATTATACATAGTGGTATATTAGGCGGAACCTCTTAACAATACTAACATAACTTCTTCCTAATATATATATTCCGACATAGAACAATGTTATTCCCTCATTTAAATTCATAACACTCGGGAGGGAAGTCGAGAAACCTAAGTTTGGGTACGAAATGAGTGGTTTTCAACTAAGCTTAAGATAATTTATTGGGAAAGATATTAAAAGTCCGTGCTCTTAGCAGCATTAGTGGTGTATTGAAATATATATATCATACATTATAATTCGTACTACGCAATTCGCGTATAAAATGTTTAAACAATTAGAACGTTTTCAAGAACATAGGGAAAATTAATTTTCTTCGTGTAAAGTGGGAGTAAAAATGAAGAGAAGTGCATTGCCGTACTTGTTATCTCACCCCCTAATATAATCTGTTGTAATGTACTCATTTTCATACGCTAAGCATGGGTGATACAACTTTCTAGCTTCACATTCTGACTCAAAATAAAGAATGCTAATTCAATTTTTTCGCCCTCAGCCTGCTTAGTTCACGCAAAAGTGAGATTGATATATATATATTGCATAAGATGTTTCAAATAAAAATTTTATCTCTTAGTATAAGTATCTAGTGTACAAAATTTACACAAAATCTTTCCGATAATTTTTCGAAAAGTGAAATGTCACATCCGCTGAAGACGTAGGCCTACATATTTTATTCGATTATTTTATTCTCGACCTAGGCTGATTGATCACACACACCCACATAGATAGACATATTTCAGAAAATAACTTTTTTAATCTTTTATTTTTTATTATTATTTTATAAAAATTATAATCATATTTATTCAGGGGACCTCAAAACATGCATTTATACTGAAAACGCGACTTGAAATGTCAAACACATTACCCCTCGACCTGTACCACTGCAGGCGTTGAATTATTAGCTAAAGCGACTTCTAAATTACTGATAGTATTGTCTCAAACATGGGCATCAGTGTTCTAAAACATCCAAAATTACGATTCTTTATGGTAGACTATTATTTAGGCCTACTTTCTCTGACCGTATATCGGTAGAGGAAGTATCGTATTCGATCCCGAAATTTGATATCGAATTTTCAGCAATAATATTTAAGCCTTGAGGTCCATCGAATCTAAAAATACAATTTTCAGAAACATCTCTACATTTATGTTGTTATCTGTGTGTGTTTCTGTGAACAGCATAGCTCGAGAACGAAAAATATTATTCAATCAGAATTTTATTTTCAGTAGCCTGTCGTCTGTATTACCACTATACATTAAGAGATTTTCATTTTTCACTATTTTTTTGAAAACGTCTCTAGCGAATTCCTTCAGACTTTTTACACGAGGTAATTTGCATACCTATTATTATGAATATCCCCTACACATCTCTACCGAAGGGAGCCTTCCGTGCAGAAAACGTTATGGTTCTAAATGGTAGTAGTTGTTGACCCTAGGTCTGATCACTTCCCACAATTGAGGGGGTCAGTTCAACAGTGGTCTAAGCCACTTTTTTAAGTTTAGAGAAATAAACAGGTTAAAGTTCTACATTTTTGGTCTTTCTTACAATTTGGGAAATCCAGTTCTGTTTGTGGTGGGGTTTTCTATGAAATAATATCTGTGGCTTGGTTCTAAAAGGGTCAATGTCAATTTCTTACTAAAATGAGATCTGTGCATTATGAGATCGGCTAGCCTTTATATTTCATATAATAAGGGTACCAATGTCTGTTGCTATTAATAGACATAATACAGAAACCTTAGAGTGCAATATCGGAAGTTCTCAGCAAAAAATGTTACTTCTACAGTCATTTATCCCAAAAGCAAGTTTTATGACATTGGCCCTTTTAGAACCTGTAACAGTTTATCTTGGTTAGACTTTTGATGTTGGCCAACCGATTTTTATTTCTACTTCAGAAAGGGGAAACATTGTTTGAATAATTTGGACATTTTTACGTGTTATGAAACATTATTTAATAGGAACAGCTGCTTATTAGTTTTGTTCATAAGTTAATTCCAATGATTAGGCCTACTCAATTCTACTTAATCTCGTACCATAAAAAAATATCACCGCCTTTCTCCACAAATCTTCTTCATCTACCTCAGATACAGAAACCAGTATGTTACAAAATTAATGACGAATGGGTGGTACATATTTTACAAGATCAGTACAGTTGGTGCCATTTTAAGAAGGCCTCGTCCCAAACCATTGCCTATCTACAAAAGAACATAATAGCATTGTTTCCTAATCCGAAAATCTGCACCGACTTCGACACCGACAAAGGACAGGTGTTCGTGTAGCCGCGTGGGTTTCCCCAGTGTTGTCACCGTCATTCACTACTTTTTAAGTAAAGTAAGTGCGTATTTGCCAACATTGTACTGGACTGCAGACAAGTTTAAATACGCCTAATTACCTTTCTATTCACTGATTGACAGGTCGAAGAGGATTAGGGTATCAGCAGGCAGGGGAGGTTCTTGGAAAAAAAGTCGTTAAAAAGTGTCACCAACATTACTATCCTTATAAGTTCCTTTGGTTCTATTGATCCTAGTTTGCAGAAGTTGGGTTGCATTTGTACAACAGGAAATTTGTTTCAAGGAACAAATTAGCTATTATAAAACTAGCTATACGAAGCGTGATTGGTCCAACCCATTACAAAAAGACAGGCCATCTCCAAGTGCTTCAGATGACATCAATGTCCAATATTACCTGTCACGAGGGATAGACCACTGTTGCACTGACCCCTTCAACTATACTTGTTCAAACTACTGGTTTGTACTTTATATATACCGGAAGTTTAAAACATGCCTTTGTAATCTAAATCTAAAAAAAAATCTAAATAATGTGCTTTTGATTTCACTGCATCTGAATGATTGTATGTCATTATCAGTCAAATTAGTCATATCTGATGGATACTGGTACTGATTAAGATGAATTATAGAAGCAAGCTCTAATGAGAAAGTATGCCGATTTATTCATTTTGTATAACACAGTAATTGTAATTTATCAAGTTTTAAGAGTATTTATTGTAAATACATCTAAGGTAATTATTTTATAACGCCATACTAAATTTATTTGTTTCTTTTTTGCAGGTAAGTACAAGAAGCTGTATGCTGTTACCTGAAAACATTCTGTGCGATGTTCATCTGCTTTATTATGAGTAAGTAAACAAAAATATACGATAAATACTGTTATAGTAATTACTAAACCGATTATTGACTTCCAGCATTCTCAACGCGCGATATTACAGTGAACAGGGAACTGAGTTCGAATCTTTATTGAAAGTCTTATATTTTGAAAATATAAATCAAGGAGTTAAATTCTCCTATTAACTTATACTCATAACAATTCACTAAACAAAAAAAGAAAAGAATAAAATCTTTAATCCCCCCAAAAAACAATAAATCATTTAAAGATAAAGGTAAAAATTCCCTTCATGCCAAATATATTAACCGTAAAAACTGGTCTTTCTGGGCTGAACATTCAATATGGAGCTTTTTGTTCTCAAGTTCACGGATGCATTCCCAGACAAGATCAGTGTAATAGGTGAGAATCTAATGTTTGTAGATTTACACCATTTTTGTAGTTTTATTATCTGTAATATGTACAATATTTTTAAATATGTATTTTCTTGTAATATTGCAACTTTATTAACATAATTTATTTTATATAATTTTTAATTTTCAATGGAAAGTGGTATTGTTCTTACTAATAATTCCTTCTGCGGAATGACGTTACTGCAACACCAGCGTCAACGGTTACGCCTGGGTAGTAATTGAAAAATTAGGCTTAAGTAGTCCATTAGCTGTCTTGAAAGCTGAATCAGAAACCAGAAAGTATACAGCTTTTGTCTATTTCGTCCAGACAGGTCTCCAATATTTGCTTAATTGCCTCCTTTATATATGAGAACAATTCTACCTGCGAACTCAATAGTTTTTTTTTTTTTTTTTTTAGATTGAAGAGTTAACATTTTATGCGATTTTGATAAGTACGCGTATATCATTTACATTCTCTGAAATTTCTTCCTAATATTCAAAATTTCCTTTGAAAATTATAATTTTTTTTCAAAAATGAAAATGTCGCACTAAAAACTATAATTTCGGAAAACAAAATTTTGGCTTTTTATGCGAATTAAAAAAAACACTTCTTTGAGATAGAAGCTTAAAAAAATCACTTTATTAAAGGCAACAACCACAGTTCGTGAATTCGTCAAAACTAGTAACCGGTATCCCTAATTATTTATTTTGATGGCTTCATCCTTTACGAGCTCTGTATACAAGAACATACAGACCAATACACTCTGCAATGACGGAGCCATTATCTTGCCAGTAAGAGCTAATCTATGCTCACATAAAGCTAATCACATATGCCCATTTGAGTGTGGTTTCCACATAAATACATTCCTAATGTATTGAAATGCGACTAACTTGTTACGGCTGGTGTAATCAACCATAGCCATGTGAGGGATTAGTATGATGAAGTGCACATACGGATGGCAATTGCCACTTCTCAACACATGTTATCTCTTGCCTTGCTTAGCTCATCGATTTGCTACTAAGCAAGTATCAGTTAGAATCGCGGTGTTAGAGATTTGTTATAGATACGTTCTTCTCATTCTACTAGCATAGTATACCGTGCAAAATATTAAAGAGTGAAACCAAACAGGTTTATTCTATCTGTAAGAACTGTATTTAGTCTAGAAGCGAAATAACTCTGTACTTTTTCAGATAGCACCTGTCTTTCATATAGAAAAGTAAATGCTAAACTCGACACTTCAATGATCGACGACTCAGCTGGGCCATATCGATTGAACCATAACTTTTCTTATAGATGAGAAAATTAGTTTGATCTATAATTAAAAAGAAAACTAATTTTATTGTAAACATATCAAGATATATCCATAAATAATGTCTTGCTTCTTCACTGACATTATTTTTTAAATTCATAATTATTGTGGACTTCTTTTATTGAGTGAAACAGCATTGAACATTTCGTGATTTTTGTGAAACATTTTATTTTGTCGACATGGCATTACACTTGTCTGTTATAATATAAACTGCACAATCATTGCTCTTTGAAAATCTCTGATTATTATTTAGGTAGATTTCGAAAAATTCTTTCATATCTTTACGTTTCATGCTCCCCTAAGTACGAAACCACCGCCCGTTAAAAAAAAAAAAAGTATATATATATATATATATATATATATATATATCTTTACACGATAGCGGCCGTAATTTTGAATATATTTGAACCAAATTTTATTATGTTATTTCTAGGCCCAATAGTTTGGACAAGTTCGTTAATGGGCAAAATTGGCCCAAGGGGGTGGTCGGGGGAGGGGGTTGAAATTTTAAAACATTTATATCTCGGCCCCTATGAAGTATAGAGGGAAACTTTGTTGGAATAAATTAGAGTACTCCCTATGGAGTTCACAGTGACACAAAAAATTCGGGGGTTTTTGGGGGTACGAGTGGGGGTGGGGGTGAGAGGATGGAAATTCGAAATTTTTGAAACTACGTCTTGTGGGATATCGTTGAAAAGCTCTTGATGAGTACTCTACAAATCAATAACTAGTTTCTTGATAGCTCTCATATGACGCGAGATTTTAATGTTTGAAAATAATAACACTTAAAAGAAATATTATAATATCATAATTTTGTCTTGTTTAGCGGCTTTGCTAATTTTATTCATTGCTGATCTTGCGCACGGCCTCCCAGAATATTATATCCTATTCTTGTCAAAACAAATGATTGTAGGCTCTTCCTCTTTACCGAATTCAGTTCTTATTACTGCGGGTTTGCCATGCCAAGGCTAAAAAAGAAGAGTGCTGCGCAGCGATAATAAATTAAACCAAAAGCACTTTGAAATCTACCTCAGCCTGTAGGCCTTCCTGTTATAATATAAACTGCACAATCATTGCTCTTTGAAAATCTCTGATTATTTTTTTAAACTCCGCTCTGAGTAGGCCTATCTGAATACTGTAAGGTGGAGAACTTCAAAATTAGGTAATTAGTAGGCCTACTTCTATTATTTTTTCTGATGCAAATTATGGTTATTGTTTTGATATAGTTGGCACTTCAACCCACAATAGTTCAAATGTTTATTCTAGAATAAAACAATATTGTCCAATCACAATACAATATTACAAAAAATAATGCTTCTTTAAACATTGACAATATTATATATAATACAACAATACATAATGAACCACAATGCAAATAAACTATTGAGAATACTATTGTGCCACCAAAGTAAAATATATTGGGGAAGGTTGCCTATGTTGGACCGATTTTACATTTTGTTACCCCACGCCTTTATTATGTATTTAATTGATACAAAATATATCGTACAATAATCTACATTTTATACACTTCCATCTGGTATTATATTTTGTATGGATGTATATCTCCAAGGCCTACAATTTAAAATTTAGAAGTCTGTAAATGGTCCGAATTAGGAAACCGGTTGCTTAAGTTGGACCTATGGTAAAACTGAGTAAAAAAAATAATAATTGTAATATTTTAAAGAACCTTTTTTTTTAACAAATTTATTAGGCACACGTGGCATTTAAAGTAAGTTACTTAGGGGCTATTATACAAAACCATTAATTATAATCTGTAAATTAGAAGCAAACTGTTTTTACTGATAAAGTGCTTCAAATAAGAAACAAAGAATAACCTAGGAAACAAATTGCATATAAAATGTAAGATATAGGCTACCAAATATACCAAATCTGCCTTTACTCTGAGATGAACAATGGAAGTTATGGTGGTCCAAATTAGGAAACACGCAGTGGTCCAACTTCGGCAACTAGACGCCATGTAAAGAAATATGATGCTACAAGGACCCACAAAATGTAAAACTGGTTTTACGATATGTAGTTATTAACTAATGAAAGGCAGTTGTAAAATATAATGTAGGTAATTCTTTTGCTTATTATTACTCTGCACAATACCTTATAATTTGAAGCGAGACCCTTGTTACACAAACGAGGAGAACACAATAATTGCAGTTATTCTTTCTTCAAAGGCTGCAGCCAACTTACCGTTGGATCATGCGTCCTTGACAACATTTCTCACCAGTAGAGCCAACTTGAGGGTTTAAGTTACTAACACATAGCGAAATATGAAGGAGGTCCAATTTAAGCAACGGTCCAACTTCGGCAACTCTCCCCTAGTTAAAATTCCGTCTATTGTATAAAGCAATTTTGGATTCAATTTTTTACGATATTCTGAATTTCCTTTGTTATAAACTCATAAATGAGTGTGGTTAGATTATTCAGTATGTTCAATATGTATGTTGAAACTGTTTGGAGTTTTTGAGAAATAACAAAAATCCTTTTTAAAGGAGTTCAGCCGATTGTGATTACTGGTATATGGAAAATGAAAACATTATCATAATATGAAGAAACAGATTAATCAGCTGTCATCTGTTTTGACCCCGTTAATAGTAATCTAAGCAATAGCTCACACTGTCAGTCAGTAGTGTCAGTCACGCTTGTCAGTATACAGAGTGTTTCAAAAATACTTTTACAAACTTCGGCCATGGGTTCTTTACACCAAAAGAAGGAAAAAAGTTCATATGAACTTAGGTCCCATAATCCTTTGTTTTCTCGTTAGGAATTGTTCAACACATTGGTACACACATAACACGTCAACCAAAACTCATAACAAATGCTCGAAATGCCCTCCTCTTGCTCCTAGGCATGCATGCACGCGTCGAATCATGGTCTGTCGCACCCTTTCAAATACTCCGGCATGGTGTCGAAATGGTTTCGCAGGCTTCCAAGACACGTCGATTATAAGTTTCTTCATCCGGGACGTCTGCTCCATAAACCAATAGGTTAATCCTTTGGATTTTTATCTCTGGGGGCATCTTATCACTGCAAATTTCCCTTTTCTAGCCTGTCTCAAAAACAGTAATAGTTCTTTTCGTGTTGCTCTCTCCTGATAATTAGAGTCATGTTCCAGTCTTATTCTAGTTCCAGATAACGTACTGGACCTACTCATCACTTTGTCTTTGGTTATTGCACTTACGAATTTCAGTAGAATGGGGAGCTTCTTACCCTTCCCCAGGCGGTAGACATTCTCGATATGAAGCTCCGATAGGTTCCGATGTAATTCCACAGCCAGTAAGTTCAACACACATTCATAAGTGTCCATTCTTCTTTCGTTATTCAATTCTTCTTTCGTAATTCATTTCTTCCATTCCAAATATGATGAAGTTCTTCCTTCTAGATTCCTTCTCTGTTTTCTGAAATACCCACTTGGATTCCTTCATCGAATCGATTTCGTGTTTTAGGTCAGCGTATTTTTTGTTTAAGTTGATGTAACACCCTCGTACTTTGTCCAGCTTGTTGTTTTATTGCGTCAAGTTTATTATTTAATTTTTTCACCCAGCTTCATTAGCAAGTCAGCAACTGAGGCCGGATTGTTATTTCCCGCACTGTTACCACTTTTATTCCCGGAAGTGGGTCCCGGATTTGCTTCAGCACCACCGATTATCAGCAGTACTGCCACAATCACCCCATAGAACCATAGATTATTAATTGATATGCTGTGTATCTGTTCGTTACTCTTATTTATCGCTGTCTTCATTTTTACGTATAGGCCTAATCCTTTCGATACGTTAAGAGGCCAATGCCCATCGCTCCCAGTTACTGCAATCTCCGCAGAAAACGTATTTCCTCTGCAATATATGACACAAGACTGACTTTTAACAATATGTGTAGGCTAACATTTGGTCACAATTTTTAAACCTAACAAATCCTTCCGTTTTCGTGCTACTGTAATAATTCCAATACTTGGGCAAATCCAGACTTCCGATGATCCGGTTAGGGTCCGGTCCCATCTAGTCCATATTAGCGGGACTCTACTGTAAATAGAACTTGTGTAGGGAAGAGTCTCTCGGCAAATTGGCTGGCCATTGTGGGTGAAGCTTCGGCCAGGGAAATAATATATTGCAAAAAGAGATTTTGAACTTTCTACAATATTCATTTTACTAACTTTTGAAATGAAGTAGTGTGAATGAAATTTTGAACCTGGGTGTAGCCGACATCCAAGTAAATTAAAAATTTTTAACCCATTTGTTTGTTTGTTTGTTAATGTTATTTAACAATCTCTCTATATATAAAAGGCTTTGTCCTGACTGACTGAATGACTGACTGAATGACAGGAATCAACGTACAGCCTAAGCTATAACAGGTAGAGACTTGGAATTTTGACAGTACCTTCGTTTCATAATGTAGGTGCTCACTAAGAAAGGATTTTGAAAAATTCAGATTCTAAATGCCAAAAATCAAATGTTTTTGAGAATACTTA
The DNA here is from genome assembly GCA_964059195.1 of Ectobius pallidus. Lineage (NCBI taxonomy): Eukaryota > Metazoa > Arthropoda > Insecta > Blattodea > Ectobiidae > Ectobius > Ectobius pallidus. The sequence goes on from CAXKWD010000006.1 coordinate 81,171,349, forward strand.
ATCCCTTCTTACACAGAATTATCGAATCCGAATCACATTTGACATTAAAACATATTGTTACCAGCGGGTCTCAGACGGCCTTGGAAAAAAAATGAAAGTAGAATAAATTTGACAAATGAGAGAAACAAATGAGAGAACTATCAATATCCACGAAAATAATGCAGTCACATAACTTTCTTTACCCTGGACATAGAGAAAACAATACGAGGTATGGTAATATGTTTTGGGAAGAGATGTATGAAAGTGATATTGTATTTCTGTTTAATTTCATTCCGAAAACGGTTTTATGGTAACATGACAGTGAGAAACAAAATTTTCAGCCACGATAATACAATTTTATGTTACCGGAATTTCGGTTTCTTCTTATTAGAACCCCTCCCGGGCTTGCTGTGTACTGTACAAGCGATGGGATGCAAAATTCTACATATAGCCATAAAAGCTATTTCAAACATTTTCTTAGGGGATAGTTTGAGTGTGATAAGTCGTTCTTTCTACTTCAAATTATAAATACCTATATAAGGACCTAGAATTTATAAATCTAAAGCCCTTCATAAGTTAATTTCCAATTACAAAATAAAAAACCCGGGCGACGCCGGGCCTTTTAAGCTAGTGGTTATATACTACTACTTAGGGCTGAACCGATATTTTTGTTCCGCAAGAATTATTTGACGTAACCGGTAAACCTACAGACTGCCGCAAAGATGTGACAAGGTTTCACCAAATAAGTAGGTCCAAATACCAGTGAAAGAACTATAGATAGAGGACTAGCGCACGTTAGCAGTTACGTTGTGAATACCCCTTTAAGGGACCCTCAATGATCGCTCGCGACCCAGTTTAACAGTACAATTCAGTAATTTTTTTTTCACAATTGTTTTCTATTTTCATATGGTAGTCTACCTGATTTCGAACATACTGTTCTCTAAAAAGAATAGCATTGTTATCTTAATTGCTTTTTTTTTAATTCTTCGTACAATTTTTATATCGTCAAAATTACTGACTGGATACTGTATACAGGTAAATGAACAGTTGATGTATAGACCTTTATAAATATTGATATATAAATTAGTGTCACGTTTGTATGTAGGCCTACATGCTCACTAATCACCGATCAGATTTCATGAAAACGCATTTGTTTAGTATCGTCCCATAGAGGACCTTCCGAATTTGATATTTCCATGAATCAAGGTAAAAAAGCATGTAATGTTGGAAATATACCAGTCAAATAAAACATAACGCTTCGCCACTGCTGTAAATTTGTTTACCCAGCGGTAATAAAGATGAGCTCAGTTTTATCCACAGCTCTACAATAGCTCTGTCATTTTTTTTGTAGCTATAAAATATAACAATCAGTTATTCTACACCCGAGAGTATTACTGGAAATGATATTACGTAATCCAGAACGATACAGTATTCTTTTGTTTATAAACGCGAAATTTTACGTCATATTCCCGCTTCGTAATAATGACAGTGCTTTGGATTAATCATGTGTTGTTTGGATGGTTTTACATCTCGTTTTATATCCTTTTACGCACATAAATTGTATTAATTATACAGTAGGCTATAAGTAGGCTACAAATGAAACGTGGAAGTTTAATTATTTATGTAGCCCTACGAGTCTATTGGGGTACACCGTAGCATAGTGGTTGACTCGCTGCACTACAAACCGGAAGGTCGCGGGTTCGATTCCCGACGAGGTCGTTGAGATTTTTCAATTGGCCTAATCCTTCAGGTGGCACCATGGCCCTGGGGTTGACTCAGCTCTAACAGAAATGAGTACCAGGAGCAATCCTGGGGTTAAAGACGGTCGGTGCGTAAGGCTGACAACCTTACCACGTTCATGTACCGAATGTCCAAAATCTGGAACCCTCTGGGCCTCCTTGGCCTGTATAAGAATCACTTTACTTTTTACTATGAGTCCATTATGTCATCTGATGCAGCATTTATATAATTAATTAAGATTTATTCTTTTTTCCCTGTCCGTCTATCTGTTCAGCTATACGCGCAGGTTGTCTTATCCTGTAATGTATATCTTCTTGACCTCCTTTTGCACGTTATTTACGATGTAAGATCAGGTGCCACCCTATTCTATCAGCAGAGCAATCTCGTGACTTTTTCCCCCTCAAAATTGGGATATGTCCCAAGAAAAAGCCAGTTGAACATCACCTGCTTCTATAAAAAGTGAACAACTGAACAACTAAATAATAACGAAAGATATCAACACAACATTCTATTTACAAAGATATAGTACCTTACTCTATTTCTCAACGTAATAGCCACTTATTGTAACGTGGTACCAGTTTTTCAATGCCGGTGATAATAGGCCTACTCTTCTAACGCCAAAGACCTGAGTCTGAAGTTTCTGTCAAGAACACAAACAACAAACGCAGAGACCTATTGTGCAACTCTTCAATGACTACGACGCGCTATTCAAAACAAGAAATGTGGAAACTTGTTTGAAGAGGCTTTTTTTTTATTCACGACTACGCTCGGCCTCATTTGGCTGCTCAAACACAGGCCCAACTTCAACGTTTTAAATGGGAAAATTGTTGTTATCCTACTTACAGCCCTGGTCTCGTACCCAGCTATTTTCACTCGTTTCCGAAACTAAAGGACTTTTGGGTGGAAAAGAGTTCCCAACCGATGAAGACCTCAAAGGCCTGGCTCAGGCCTTTGGCGGTAGAAGAGTAACATCAGCATTAAAACACTGGTACCACGTTACAATAAATGCCTTGACAGCAATGACAATTACGTTGAGAAATAGATTAAGGTAAGGTATCGTAAATAAAGTTTTGTGTTGATATCTTTCGTTATTATTTAGTTATGCCAAATCGTTCTTTACTTTCTGAACGACCCTTGTACAACGTGTCCTTTCTTTCTAAAATTGTCTTTTTACTCTTCTTTTAATTCTTCTTTTACTACTTCTTATTTCAATTATTGTTATTCTTTTCCCTCTTATTAGAGTCCGAGGACCTGATCAATTGACCCAATGATAGGAAGAACAAGGTATGAATTGTATCATTTGTTAATATGAAATCCACGTCGCAGTCTTTCTAAGTCATTATGGTGTTACCTATGTATTATATCATCATCACATACCCATTGTGGTTACTTCCCGGCGCGATATTATAAACTGAAGTTAAGTAATATCAATATAACGACTACATAATTACATGTCATCGTGTATTCGCCCGATGTCGGTGAGTATATCGATGCACACTCTAAAGACTCTATATGCGTTATGCCCAAAGAAAATGATCATCCACCGCCAGTTTACGGTCATATTTTGAAAAAAATAGGCTATAGATGATTGGTTAATAATCCTCCCATTTGGAACCATGATGCATTTTCTATTGGTCCATCAGTAATTAAGACAAAGATAGATATAAACTATATTCAATATAGGCCTAACTTGAATATTAATAAAATATGTTGAAATTTTGGTTGGAATTTTAATTTAGAGAGAATATTTATTGTTGTTGTATTTATCTCTATCGTCTACTTTCACGGTAGAAGGAATGTTCAGAGTTCTCACCCTCGATATTTTTCCAGTGAACATCTGCAGTTTTATTATATGTATTGTCTTCTGTTTTGAGTGCTACCCCAATCTTCATCTTTGCTAAAACCATATAAGTTTTATTACATTCTTGCTATTCCCCCGTTTCTTACTTTTATGACATATTTCCTCTCTCAAGTACATGGAATAAGGACTTGTATAGTTCTGCCATATTATTCTGTGTTATTTTAATTATAGCAAATATTTATATTATTATCTTATTAATTTTTATTCTAATTACTATTAATTGTTTGATATTTATTTTGAGTTCCACCCTATTAAAACTCTCATGAACTTCGTAGCAGAAGTTCTGTCATCTATAGTATAGAGAGGGTTGGTTTTATGTTTATTTAAGACGGGGATGTGTACTGCTACTTAAAACGATGGCCACCGTCGCGCCGGAATTTTGTTCCCGCAGTTCTTTCAAATGCACCTAAATTTATACATATGGACCTAAAATTTGTGCACATACATGTCATCGATCTAGGTTGGGATCGAACCTGTGACCTTGAACACAGAAAGTCAGAGCCATACTGACTGCGCCACCCAGGGTGATTGTGTAGGGAGGGTACATTTGACTTTGCTGCTTTTTTATTAAAAAAAAATAGGTTTCAGAGTTAACCGAACTTTCATTAATGACTGGTTTTCAGTCTTAAACAATAGTCTATCTCTCTAATGAGACAAGACAAGACATGTCACTAAGTAATATAAAAGTTTGGTTAACTTAAATTCCTGTTATAAAATAAGCATCAAAGACAGATGCACCTTCAATAAACTGTAGATGTGCGAATATCTAGCGGAGTCGTCGATAGGGGTCTAGTGGAATATTTGGAATGGGACTGGGTAGGCCTAGGTGGTCGGGATAGGATATCGGAAGCAAAATATCGATTTTGATATCTGTATGTTTATCGGTTACTAATATCGATAACAGCATTATATCGATAAGAAAATACCGATATTCGATAATATCGAAAGTTTTACTAAGACAGACCTAATAGGTTTGTTCCTAGAACACTCAGAAACTGTTAACACAATCTAGTTCACGCATACACGCATTGGCAGTTTCGCTGCACGATGTATGGAAACTGACATTGTGCGCATGCGTGAACTATGTGTTCATGCTTCCGAAGTGCTCTATATAGGAACAATCCCACCGTCGCTTGATATAAATTCGTAGTCTACAGCGATTTAGGGAATGATTTGGAATCAATACTTGTTTTTGTTAGTTGTTACTTCTGAGGAGAAAGTGTAACTTAAATTGACGACCAGAAATGCTGGAAAAGTTGATAGCCGTCAAGTCAATATGTTATAATTATGTTTTTTATTTGTATTATCTTTAACTTTATATTGCCTAAAACGTTGATTCTGCCCATTTTTGTTACTGGTATAGTAGTGTATTTTTTAAGTCCCTGTCTCACCCATATTTTACACTTGTTCTTGATTCAGAAAATCGATATTATCGAAGAGCAATGTCCATATCACGATTTTATCGGAAATGAAAAATCGTCGTCAAAATATCGGATATCGAAAACGAAATATCGATATTTCAATACAATCTTTTTCCCATCCCTATTAGATGGTCTAGGCTTCAGCGTACAATGCTGAAAATCTGGGTTAGAATACCGCCCAGAACAAATTTTCCTTTAAAGAATACAAAAATAGAGTAGGTTTGTGGTTTCGTAAACTGAATAGTATGATGTCAGACACTATTAAAAATCTAACTTTATTGAATAATAGTAGGGGGAGAAGTGTAATTACTAGTCTCAGATGCAGAGGTATCTAGCTGGGTCATCAGGAGGGGCTAATAGGAAATCGAAACTCGTCGCGAACCCCATCCCCCGAACTCACATAACACACGTTTTAATAGCATCTACTAAACGCGCTGTCAGCTTATCTCCGCACGTATTTTCATCTCACCTGGAAGGAAGCGGCTGTACTCTTCATCTCATTTACACTCCTGTTCATGCGCTGAAAATTGTCCTCCCACTTGGCGGAAGGCGACCGATATTAATATAAGAATTGCATTTTTCTCTCAGTTCTGCCGCTTTCTGTATGAAACTATGAAATCATTACATTATTCGCTCGTGCCAGTGGAAGAACTGATTGTGTGCTCATCACAACACTATGAATTTGCCTGGAGTATTGCGGGACCGGACGTTTCAGGGTTTCCCGTGAAATATTCCGTTTTAGTACATTCCTACAATTTTTTTTGTACAGTCTACTAGAGCAGCGTTTCTCAACCTTTTTGGACTCGAGGACCTCTAAAATGTCTAAAAATTTTACGGGCCGCTAATTTTACATTCCATTTTTAAAAGAAGGTCTATATTCTTAATATTTCTGGTGTTAATTATAGGTCATTATTAGAGACCGGATTTTAAAGGGAAAATTTTCACCCAAAAAAGGACGAAAAAAGGGAAAATTACTGCCAAAAAAAGGGAAAATTATTGCCAAAAAAAGGTGCGAAAAAGGGATATAAAAGTAAGAGAGTGTAAAAATTCAACAGAGAGATACATGTTTGTTTTATGTAAAGTCTTTGCTTGCTCTACAGCTGCTGATTCTGTAACATCTAATGACTGAAGAATTTTTTTGATCCTTTCGAAATTCTCACAGAGGAAAATAGCACACGAAATCCATGTTCCCCACCTTGTTATAATGGGAAACTTAGGCAATGGCAAGCCTGTGATTTCCCTGTAACGCTCTATTCTGCTGGGAGGAATTCTTTTTTCAATGGTGAATCAGTGAAAACAATTGTTAATGTTTTCGTAGTATCAAATACTGGGTAATTTACGAATTTTTCAAAATAAATTAGCAAAAAAGGTACTGGAAAGGGAAAGTTCCTACAAAAAGGGAAATGAGCCTAAAAAAGGCAAAAAAAAAGGACGTTAAAACCAGGTAATTTGCAGTTGAAACTTACTCAGTAATGTCCTGTTCAATTTTATCACGTTTTGTGATGAAACATAAAAAAAGGAATTCCCTTTAAAATCCGGTCTCTAGTCATTATAACGAAATATGTGAAAAAATTTTACTTCCTAACTTTCCACTTCCTTTATGATATTTTTTAATTATGTCTGCGGACCATCTGCACCATCTTCGCGGACCACCAGTGGTCCGCGGACCATAGGTTGAGAAACGCTAAACTAGAGCATTTAGGCTATTTAACTATTGATACAATCCGATAGCAACAATACGTTAACGTTTTACATGCATAATGTACTCTGAAAGCGAAACCCTAATTATTTCTATCCTTCTTACTTTACCTCAGTTTTACCTCTCTTTTAGGGATTTAAGCGGCTCACGCCGCCCTGGCCTTACAGGATAGAAACCCTCATAATAGAAATAATACAAAAAATAATATGTTTAAGTTATTTGAATAGTCAATCCGATAGTTTGTTCAGCCTTGAAGCCACCATTTTTGCGAGATTTTGCTCAATGGAAGTTACTCTTTCTGTCTCGGTTTTACCTCCCCATAGAAGGAACGTTTACGCTCTCTACCCCGTCCGGGCCTTACAGGACCGCGTCCTGTCGGAAGAGGAATTTTCTCTGCATCACATTCACATACATACTTCTAGACAAGAGAAGAACGTGGAGGGTCATCCCGGATGAGTGATCAGCCCAATGCTGGGGCCACCTTCGAAACTACACGAAAACTAGGAACAAGGAGCGGATGGGATGAAGGTGATGATGGCTATCAGATGATATCCAAGAACCACAAGGACCCGATGTTACCCGATATTCATCTCAAAGGTGAGGAAAAATCCCACTCAGGAAACTTGTCCCGACTGGGAATCATACCCGGGTCCGCCGCGTCGCTACATAAGGAAAGCGAGACCACAGTGGTGGATTTTACGTCAGCCTTAATTCGTAAATGTGATTCAAGATGGGCTCTGTTTCTATATTCTCCATGAACACACGCTGAAAATATGGATTAACACACGTGTGTGGACGCAGATGTCATTAAGGAAACGATCCATGTTTGTACTTTATGTAGTGTTCTTATTGGTTGAATCTTGGGGCTATTACCAACACGTTTCGTTAAGATCAGCTGTATTGTTTGATAGATTAAATTCGCTGGTGTCATCAATAATGTTATTAATGTTTTATTTATTATTGTAGTAACAGTATAATGTTATTAGACATCAAGTTTATGTTATTTTCGTACCTCCTTTTGCGCAGATACATCTTATAACTAAATCGCTGTATTAAATTATTTTTTGATCAAGCTATAGTTATGAAGATGTTTCGGTGTTCAGTCGTTGTGATTTACAAAATACAAAGTGCGATAAAACGCAAGTGAAATAAAATGAAGAGGCGATAAAATGAGAGTGACAAAAATTAGACGATAAAATGATGACGATATACACTAGCGATTGGTTAAAATTCCTCATATTCTTATATGGGTCATTCTCAAACAAATTACCGTTTGCCTCCTCCAAATTGCCTCCTCGACAGGATCCCATATTGAACATTCAACTTCGGTTTTTCTGAACGACTGGTTTTCCAAGGCATCATACCACTATTTTAGTTTACGAAACCGCATAGGAATCAAGAATTTTCTCGTTTTGTGACTGTATAGGAGTTTTGAAGTTGGTGGAAAGTATTGAATTTGTAACGAATGTTACCATTATTCATGTCCTATTTTAACATGTTTTCAGGTTTTTTTTTTTTTAAATAGAAATGGATGAGCTGTTGTAAGGTAGCAATACCCTTGTTTTGAAATGCTGGAGACAAACGAAAATAGTTTACAAAAGACGTGACACAGCAATTTATGTAAGGAGTGTTACCCAAAACAATTATCCTCAATCTTAATTTCACTTTTCTTGCTGTACTCTCTCTTCGATGTCTGGTCGGAAATTGGTCGTAGGGGAAATGTGACGCACTACTTCATTCCCTCTACATCAACGTCCTCCCCTACCCTTAATTCCTCTTTGAGGAGCACTAGACCGGGTAACACTCCTTCTCATGGTTTCCTGTGACAAAGATTCAAATTAACTTCCTGGCTCGGATACTTGTTTCTAATTCTGAAACATCCTCTAAACAGTTTCATTTGTGTGTTAAGCTAACATTCATCCGCGAATGACGATTCACTTTGAGCCTTGACATGTCAAAAAGTCGAAATGTTGGAGGCAGAATATGGGTTGTGACAGTCACACTCCTTACTTTTCCCCACGTTTTTTGACATAAACATGAACGTTATGTTCCACGATGTATGCATAGAAATTATTTAGTGTGCGCAGAAACTCGCATCACGCATGAGATTGGGGCAAAATCTGAAAAAAGAAATTGATATCTCAACTAGAATTGTCTTTTTGAGGCCTGTGACACCAAAACGGCAATTGTTTTTAGAATGACCCATATAGAACTGGTCACTATTTTATTCCTGAACTGAATAGTCACTGAACTGTGGAGTAGAGACCTATTTGCTATATTCTGTCAACATTTGTAAGCCTATGTTGTGGGCCCACTAAAGTCTGGCCGTTCTAAGAAGGAAACCTGATGTAAACAAAAACCAGTGAATCTGTCTCATTCTAGCACATTACTTGTATGACTTAAGAGTGAGACAGACATACTGGTTTTTGTTTACTTCAGGTTCCTTTCTTAGTTCGTATCGGGTATAGATATTCCACCCATGTAAGTAATTGAGATTCGGATTCTTTATCTTATTTACACTACTAATGATGTGAACGTGACAAACACTGGAGCTACCTGGAAGAACAACGTTTTGCTAGGAGAGGAACGTGATCAATTTATAGTGTGGGAGGCTTGTGTGTGCTGATAAACGATTGAGATCGGAGGAAACACATCGGAAATTGCAAGTTCAAAGGTTTTGCAGGAAATTACTAAACAAAAAAGAAAATAAATGAAAGAAAGAGTACAACATAGCGAGCTTCAGATATGTAATTGGATTTATTTTATACAGATTCAACCAGTCTCGTCAACATGTGGAAATTTTCTCTTGCTTGCGTATATGCCTCAAAGACGGAACAGTTATTTACTCAACAAAACGTCTCTACAAAAATGTAGAAACACATCAATGGTACTTGCAGTGTGTTGCTCAAAGAAAAAGAATTCTTAACACAAACAACGAAGTGGCAATATTTTTAAGGATGCTTTGTAAGTTTATCATTCATGTAAAAAAATGAACAAATTAAAATACTTTATTGTGAAGTACCGGCGTGTGAATTAAAGTTCCTGTGATTAAATTCTAGGTAGTATTGCTCTGTTCTTGTTTCTTTCTGTTTTGTCGTTAACGTTTGAAATTTGGCGAAAATTTTAGAAATCAAATTGGTTGTGACTTTAGTATTGAGTTAATGTTAGTTTTCTACAGATGGAGACCTTTATAAACCGTAGGGTCTACGCCTATAGTTTTCTCTGTCACAGATTATGAAATTTACGATTAGCCAATTAACATTGCGTACCTATGTTCTTTTCTGTTCTCAAAATGAGCACAATTCCTTAAACGCCATCATATGTTTTACTGTAATAAGCCTATAAGTCCATCCGCTCGAAGCACCAACCCTAAAGTAAACAAAAATGAGTAAATCTTTCTCACAGTACTTCTAAGAGTAAGGCATATTGACTTCTAATTGTTTTAGGGTTAGATTTTAGAATGAATGGACTACTGTAATATTGTAATAGGCCTAGAAGGTTATTGCCTTCACTGTTACCGAATTATGACATATTAATTTATTTTAAAGACCTTTAAGAGTTAATAACACACATATTATCATTACAGCATATCACAGAGTTTTCAGGCACTTTTTTTCCGTATTCCTAGTTACGTATTTGGGATTTATATCTGGGAGTCTTTTAAGTCAACCTGGTGATAATAAAACAACTAATTCCTTACAAAATGAAGAACGTAAGCCTACGCCTCACAAGCATGTAAATAACCATTATAATATTTATATCAATTACTCAGGTATTATTACTGCTACTGTTACTATTGAATATCTTACCGGTTTTAACAATACGCTATTTCGCCTTTTAGGGGCACAGTTTAACTACAATACTTTACAATACAATACTGTTTAACTACAATCATGCATCTTATGTTAATACAACGCGAAAGAAATACTGTACTGAACATAGTACATAAATACCTAAATTTTAGGGGTGAATGGACATAGTGCCCCTTACTTCCATTGTACAGAATTTATTTCACATAATCCCAATCTCACTAACAGCCTATCTATATTACTATTAGGCTAACTTCTTTCTTCTTTAAGTAGAGAGTTTTTTCAACAACGTATTTTCTAAATTATACTTTAACGTCACCGGATAAGGCAAATAAAGTAAGTCTTGCACAGCGCAAGAGTTCTTACCAGCGTAATTTGATAAATCTTGATGATGGTTTATTGGCGCACGAGGTACCGGTACTGAATTGTCACAACTTAACAGTATGCCTCCCGTTTTCAGTTTAGAAAACACTCATTGTGCTGCATTTTGATTCGTGACGTCCCACTTTCTGACTTGAACAGTCATTTCACTCAGTGACTATATGTTCTAACATTGAGTTGTATAAATAAAAGAAAGCCACTGCTACATAGCCGTTGCTTATGAGAAGGTTGAGAATATAGCAACGGCTGGCTGTTTCAAATAAATAAAAAATTTCCCCTCCTTGCATAGCCGCGGCTCAGGCTACTGGTAGCAAGTGCTTGGACACCTGCATCCCATACCGCTCGGCACATGCAGCTGTGTAAATAAACATGCCACTTGACTGTCTGTGACCGATTTATAATTTAAATTTCAGTATATAATGTATAAAAGTATTGAATTTAAAGAAAGAAAAGCTACTTTGGGAGAAAGGAAAGAGACAAGAGAGTGTGAACATGTCCTAGTAGTTGTTACATCTCTAGGCCTAGTATTAAAAGGTCCTGGGTTCAAGCCCCAGTGTCAGAGGAATTTTTCTCCTACAGTATTCTCTAGTATTCATGTTTTATTAGAAAACCTTGATTTTAGGGCACTAAAAATTATGTTTAGGCTTGTAAATTAATGAATTAAGCATTTAACTAAAACAGTAGACAGCATAGGCGTAGCCAGGCCGACCATATGGGGGGGTTATAACATCCGCGGGGTCTGGCGAGTATGGAAGGAGAGGGGGGTCCGGGGGCCCTCCCCCGGAAAATTTTAAAAATTAAGATGCAAAATAACGAGTTTTAAGCTTCCGGGGGTTCTCCCACGGAAAATTTTAAAAATTAAGATGCAAAATAACAAGTTTTAAGCTTCCGGGGGTCTTTCCCCGGAAAATTTTAAAAATTAAGACGCAAAATAACGAGTTTTAAGCTTCCCACGCTTCATACTTGTATTAAGCAATTTATGGGCAGACTTAAAAAAATTATACAGTTTTCCATTTTTTATTCAATGGGGGGGGGTTCAAACCCCCCAAACCCCCCCCTCGCTACGCCTATGGTAGACAGATATAATTTTACTTAATTTTAATAAACAAAAGTTAACATTTTATACTAATAAGCACATTTCGATATTTTGCTTTCTTGTACCGTCATAGAAACGTATTATAGTTTAACATTTTAAATAATACTTAACAGAGTAGGCAATTGTCCTAAAATCACAAGTATACTTAGTACCTATTAGGTAAATAATTAGGATATTTTATAATCTTAGCAGTTTTAATAGTTTGCTCTTGTGCAAAGAGGATGGAGTTTCCATTTTTATTTCAATATGTTTTGCTATTAGTAAAGAAGGTAGGTCTACATATATATGTAGTTCTTTTATTAATATTTAATTATTTTCCATAATTAATTCATAAAATACGTTCGTTTTGAATCTACTTGCTACATAATAGATTTGAAGTTATTTAGTTTACAGCATTACAATTTGAAATAGTGTTAAAAGAATTATTCACGTTTGAAATATTTTAGTTCATATTGATAACAGTAAAATATGAGAATGTGTTAGACCTATAATGATGTATTATTTCATGATTATTATTATTACTATAATAAAGAAAAGTAACAAAGTTAAGTTACACATGTTTTACAATTTTATTGTACAACCGGTTCTTTACATCTGTGCACATCATAATCCATACGTTCCTACTCATATTGGTTAAAAAATCACCCCCATGAACCCCGCCAATACGATTAAAAACTTCACTTGAGCAAGCTGAGTCCGCAAATGAGGTGCCTCAGAAAAAAGGAAGCCGCTGCTACCAACAGAGAGCCGCGGCTTAGTTTTATTTATACCAAATCCTAAGCAGCGGCTGAGCTGTCAAGGTCGTTGAGCAACGGCTAGGCAGGTGGTTGAGGAAGCCGCTTTTTATTTATACCAAACCAAGCAGCTGCTATGAATTAGTGAGTTTTGAGCCGCGGCTTGGTCTTATTTATACCACCAAATGTGTGTCAGATGTATATTATGTAACATTCGTAAATATAATTCCATCACTTCAATAGGTAGGGCTGTCTCATTCTGCTCGATAGCATCATTCATACCGGTACCTCAACACTTAGCTAACTTTCCAGTCGTTTTCATTTCCTAACATCCTATCATAACTTGTGCACGCGCTCTCAGCTCGATACCTTGCCTCAGCACAGAACTTCACATTACAGTATTCGTATCCCTTTACAGAATCAGCTTTTCGCTTCTGGAACTCATTGCGTTGCCATCTATAGCTGCTAATCGATGTCACAGTTCAAACGCACTTTATGAATCAGAGGAAGTTAAGAGTGATATTTACTTCCTCTGCCCGTACTATCGGGGACGGTACTTCAGGTAGAGGAAGTATTGTTTTCGACCCCCAAATTCGAAGTTGAGTTTTAACATAAATACACATTTTGAGGTTCTCTGAATCCAAAAACTATTTTCGGATACATGACTGTCTGTGTGTCTATGTGGATGTGTGTCTGTGAACAGCCTAGCTCAAGAACAGAAAATCGTACAAAAACAAAATTTTGTATTTGGGTCAGGTACCTTCTCAGGATGTCACACGAAGATTGTCGACAAGTTTTTCTAATTTTTAAGGGGAATTTAAATAAAAAAATTCCTTTTTCGCGATTTTCTCGAAAAACGCCATAACAATTTTCTTTAAATTTTGCACATGGGTTGCTTATACTAAGAGCTAAAACTTTTATTTGAAAAGTTTTTTCGAAAAAAATCTGAAGGGTAGTTACAGGCTAAGTTTCCCATTCTGAATATGCGCTCTTTGCAATATGACCTCTTGTTCTTTATCAGAATGTGAAGTGAGAAAAATGTATTGGCCTTGCTTAAAGTAAAGAAAGTTACGAGAGTAGAGTAATCAGATTTTATTTTGGTTATGTATCCTTCGGGAATGCGATATGATGTGGTAAAGACATTCTCTACAACCATTTTACATGAAAAGAGAGTCATACATAATAATTATTTTACACTAAAAAACTAACTTTTATTTGGGCAGAGGGAGTAATGTGAATTACACATAAGATGTTTTATTTTAATTTCGTATATTTTTTCTTTTATATTTTTGCATATAATTAAATTGTATAATTCTTGTAATTCATGTTATTTCCCCTGGCTTAGTGGTAAAAAAGGCATTGTGGTCTTAATTTCGCAAGGTTAAAGTGAATAAAACAGAACAAAATAAAACAAATAAATAAATAGAAGAAGACCAGAACGAAGCTTGGCGAATCCAGGAATGGATTAAAACCAGTATTAACTGATGAGCAGGGCTTGGCATAGGGTCAGGGAGTAGAAATGACGTCATGGCTTGTGGCGTGAGAGCGTGCAGTATGTTTCATAACAAACTTCCTCGTTGCTGCTTGGCTTGGGTGCATACATATTACATTGAAATCTTGTAAGTTAAGAATTCATTGTGTCCTATTCCTTTTACTTAATTAATTATTTCAGGATTTACATTAGTGTTAATTCTGGGTTTGGTCCAATTAATCCGAATAATTGGACTTCTGCTGTATTTTCGCGTGTAATACAAAAAATACCGCTTAGGTATTACTCTTCACTGAATCTCTTGCTTGGACCAACTAGTTAATACACTGCGGGTAACTCCAATGTTTTCCAGAACTCGTAGTCAATACGGTGAGCTGCTTTCATTGTATAACACATATATTTTTAAAGATGGAAAACATAATGTGTCAAAAGCGATATAACCATGCAGGCGTACAGTAACCGAGGCGTGACAGTTCTTTATCCGCCTGGGCCCGCAGATACATCTCGGAAATGTGTTGCTTGACATGTGTCCCAGCTGCTCATCTGGACAGATTGAAAGTGCCCCAAGAATGCATAGTGCCTTGTCATGTCTGTGTACCATCATGTATCTCTAACGTGCGAAACAACCCACAGTTCCATTAATTTTATCATTGTTTCCATCTTCTGTGTGACGTTGTATTGCATTACCATAGAATTAATGCATTTCGTGTTTTATAGGACATTTCAGTTACTGATTTCTATATAACGTTCATTAAGGAATTGTTTCCAGATTGTATTTTGTCTTCCTAAACTTACGGTTTTCCATTCATCTACATGGTCTTAATTTTCATCTATTCATCTTCCTCTTCTTCTCCTTCTTCTTTGTCTTCTCATTCTACTATCCTAAAAAGAAAAGAAAACCCTACTATATGTTACACCTGTTCAGTATGCAGTTTACTACCGCCCTAATATTTATTTTATATGTAAACTCCTTATAAGTACCCCTTCTTTACCACTGTTGGGGTTTCGGAGACAAGTTTCCGTTCGATGTGGGCTACGATGGAAACAATGTGGCCAGCACTTCCCTTCTGTCGCCCTTTACCTCCCAGAGAATTTGTATGAAAGTAAATTTCCCCTGGTATTCATTTGGACACAGAACCTAGTTGATTCTGGACACTATAAAGAGAGAAAAAACCTGCCGCTTTCCGGGAAGTCGAACACGGACTGTCCAGTCTTTATCCGACCACGCCGATATTAATGTCACTATATAGGTTTCAGGTTTTAAAATTCAGTAATTCGTCCTAGATAGGAAAGAACGATATGATTAGTATTGCCATAATAACTTATAATGCATACACATTTATCGCGGAATATCTTGTCATTGAAAGTATCAATTTACTGAAGGGTTTACTTTATTGATTGTCATAATAACTGAACATATCACCATATGGTGAACTGGACGCCTGTCTAAATTGTTTGTCAGAGCCATTTGAAAATCCTTGGGGATATATTAGGTATAGTAATTCATGGGTTCATTCATTCATTCATTCATTCAATGTAAGGGTAACATCATGTTATACCACAGTTTAGTTTGACTATTGTTCAGGCTGTCATGTCACTACAGTAGGTCTATTCGCTATTAATCTATCCACTGTTCCTTCTGGAGCAGGTCTGTTCAACTTTAGGAGAACTGCAGGCCAAATTTACTTAGGCGAGTCCTCTTGAGGGCCGCGCCAAAATTACCGGTAAGTATTTATTAATTGAAAACAGCATTTATCACTCACTCATTGGTAGATGTTATAAACAATTTTAAAATAACTTAGCTTGACAAGTAAAGAAAGAAATGTTTGTTTTTGTGAAATATAGTTTTATCACACCAGTTAATTTTAATGGACATAATAGTAATACAATTGATTGAAAGAAGAGTAAACTGATCTGCAAGATTAGTAGTTACTTATCTCAAGTACAACAGAGAACGGTTACTGAGGCAAACCATGTATTTATTTAATATAAACTCTACATTAGAAAACTTTTATCACACGACATGTAGGCCTACATTCAAACATAGACACCTGATGGCCAGAATATTTCTGCTGAGAACATCTTATCTGAAAGAAGTCTGAAAATTCATGTATCGTTTTTCCGTTCTGTCTTGAAGAAATGGGCGAGCTTGAAAATCACATAGTTCAAGTTGAAACTTTGATGGTTAATCCACGATGTTCTATTTCAAGGGATCGTTAGAAAAAGACACTTGGGCGATTATGTTTTCAAAATCAATAAATCTAGAAGAAAATTCTTGAAAAATCATTTCAATATCCTCACAAAATTAAAAAAAAAAAAAAAAAAACTGAATATAGGCTATACTTCATTTGACAACACTTTGCAAAGTGGAAAGGTGCCAAATTATTTTGTTCTCAATGTGACCTTAATAGTTGTGGTAACTTGAAGCTACCGATGTAATTATTATATAGGTTTACATAGTTATTTCTATGTTTCGCGGACCAAAATAACAACTTCCACAACACTCATGCGGCTGCTTATTGGACAGGCTTATTCTAGAGAGTGTTTTTATCGTAATTTCTAATAAGTGTAGTCAAAATCCCACTATTAGTAAGAAAAATGCATAAGTTTTCAGTGCATTTTGGTGGTAGAAGAAAATTATGACAATCCTGACACAGTCCCACATGTCTACATCGGTGTTTCTGCTTTTTTTTACATATTGCGGAGGGAGTCGAAAAAACTCCAAGCACTTTATTTACCTGGTTCAAGGCACAGCGTAAACTTTCGAGTAAGTCGTTAAACATCCTAAGTCAAGGTCTATGACTTCTGTTAAACAAATGGGAGTAGGCCTATAGTCACCGTAAAATATAATAGAAATGTATTTTTTGGGTATAAATAGATATAGTTCACAAAATTGTAGACCTGTCACATAGTGATTAATATTCCTAGGAATTATGATTTCTTATTGCGCCGATTTCAATGTCCACCCACAGATATACGCAAACTTACCATACCATTCCATAATACCATATTATGTTTATTTACAGATATTAAATAATTTGCGAATCTTTAACTAGATAATATTACGAGTATTATTAAGTTCTTGTTATTTTTATTGTTATTATTATTATTATTATTATTATTATTATTATTATTATTATTATTATTATTATTATTATTATTATTATTATTATTATTATTATTATTAGGCCTACTTATATTCCCTCGGAATGCAGGGGTAAAAAAGAAAGTTTTATTCTTACTTATTTTATGAGACTATTTAAATAATTTATACTTATTACGCACTGCAATTCACACATTTGCCCTCGTTCTCCAAAACAGCAATAACTAATGCCTATATTCAGTATATGTATATATATATAAACACACTCTCTGAGTTCTTTGTACTAATAGACCAATCTGATTTCTTGTTATAAATATAGGTTAAAAATAAACTCTACTTATCTATATTAATAAAAGGAAGTGTCTGTCCTCCGTCTGTCTATCCTCCGTCTGTCTGTCCTCCGTCTGTCTGTCCTCCGTCTGTCCGCGATGCCCAGCGAAATCTACTGAACGCAGAGATCTGAAATTTTATACATAGGCGGACTAAAGGGTCGGAATGTGCACCTCGAAGCCGGAATTTTAATTTTCGCTTTAGTTCGTGAGTTATGAGTGAAAAACGGGCAGAAAACGTGTATTTATTCCGTTTTCGAAGCATGAGTTTTCAGTAATACCAATCAATTGCACTAGGCTTTGGCTATTTTTGTCAAACCTTCGACATAAAAGCATCGCGATCTCTTGAATGTTGTAGCCCACGCTGGTCGATTCATTTGTTTTTAATGTCAAGGCACGCAAACATAATGTGAAATTTTCAACCTACACCGAAGAGGATTATTATTATTATTATTATTATTATTATTATTATTATTATTATTATTATTATAGGGATAATCAATATTAGCCTAAATATGGTCAAACGTTGTTCGATTTGGACGAAACTCACTATACAGGGGTTTTCTGGACCAAGGAACTCGAATCTGAGGTCGCTTTTACCAGGTGACGCTATCTAATCGTGATATGTAATCCACATGATTTAGGTGTTAATATAATGATTTAAATATTATGCTCTTAATTTTTAATTTTTTAAATAATTATCGCGGGCGAAGCCGCGGGCACATGCTATCTTAAAATAATAAAAGGACGTGTTTGTCTGTCTGTCCACGATGCCCAGCGAAATCTACTGAACGCAGAGATCTGAAATTTTAAACATAGATGGGCTGAAAGGTGGGCGAATGCGCATCGAAGCCGGATTTTTAATTTTAGCTTTCGTTCGCGAGTTGTGAGTGAAAAAAGGCAGAGAACGTGATTTTAGCGCTGTCGAAGCATCAGATTTCAGTAATACATTTCAATGTCAAATCAATTGCAGTTGGCTTTGGCTATTTTTGTCATACTGTGGTAATAAATGCATCGCGATCGCTAGAATGTTGTAAGCCCACGCTGGTCGATTCATTTGTTTAGAATCTCAAGGCCCATAGACATATGAAATTTTCAACCTACACGGAACCCTAAATATGGTCAAACATTGTTCGATTTGAACGAAACTCACTATACAGGAGTTTTCTGGGCCAAGGAACTCGAATCTGAGGTCCCTTTTACCAGGGGACGCTACCTAATCGTGGAATGCACTCCACGTGATTTAGGTGTTAGTAATTATAATGATTTAACTATGCTCTTAATTTTTAGTTTTAATTTTTGAAATAATTATCGCGGGGGAAGCCGCGGGCACATGCGGGCACATGCTGTTTGTCTGTCTGTCCATGATGCCCATCGAAATCTACTGAACGCAGAGATCTGAAATTTTAAAGATAGATGGACTGAAAGGTGGGCGAATGCACCTCGAAGCCGAATTTTTAATTTTAGCTTTCGTTCGCGAGTTATGAGTGAAAAACTGGTAGAAAACGTGATTTTAGCGCTGTCGAAGCATCAGATTTCAGTAATACATTTCAATGTCAAATCAATTGCAGTTGGCTTTGGCTATTTTTGTCATACCGTGGAAATAAAATCATCGCGATCGCTTGAATGTTGTAAGCCCACGCTGGTCGATTCATTTGTTTAGAATGTCAAGGCCCGTAGACATATGAAATTTTCAACCTACACGAAGACGGATAATCAATATAGGCCTAAATATGGTCAAACATTGTTCGATTTGGACGAAACTCACCGTACAGGGGTATTCTGGGCCAAGGAACTCGAATCTGAGGTCGCTTTTACCAGGCGACGCTATCTAATCGTGGTATGTAGTCCACGTGATTTAGGTGTTAATAAATATAATGATTTAACTATTATGCTCTTAATTTTTAATTTTTGAAATAATTATCGCGGGCGAAGCCGCGGGCACATGCTAGTACATATATATGAAGGAAATATCGGATTTTTTTATTCGAATATTTAGTTATATGTTATATATATTGATTAAAAATAATAACGGAAATGTAAGGAAGACTTTTAATACAATGTTGTACAAATTACAACGATGTAGGCCTAATGAGTACTGAGTAGTTATCAAGAAATTAATGTACTCTTCATTGACATCATTCACATGTGTACCATCGACACGAGCTTTATATCACTGCTGTTTATTTGCATCGATTTAACCCTCTATTTGGCAAGAATCAATTTGTCACACAATATAGAAACTCACGCCGTACTGCATAGAAAACAGTTAACACAATGATTATGCCTATTATCTTAGGTTTTGTATCTTATTATATAGTTCTACATGAAATTTACGTGTATGTTTCTTCCAATTTATTTTCCATCATTTTATTCCAAATTTAAGACAAACTATTGTATCTTATAGGATACATTGTCAATTTAAGGGTTAAATCGTATAGAGAATATATCGATATACCGATTCTTTTTCAGAAATGTAGAATTGTATTTATGATTGGTTATTTTTTTAAATAAATAAATATAACAACTTATCAAGTGAACGAAGCTTTCTAATGAGTGGTCATTTACATAGAAGTTAGGAATGTTTGCGGAGAATAATGTATTTCCCTTAGAGCAATAATAATATTTTAAAGTAATAAATCATGTTCTAAATTATATATTTGTCGCAATCAATCACAGTCGTCTCCTGTAAGTAGGAGAGGAATCCTCATCAAGTTGACAGTGGCAGTAGCATTCATCATTCTCAGAATACTGTACAGTAACTACAATTCATTTCTCCAGTTACTACTGGCACCAACTCCGTGGTCCAGTGGTTAACGTTGCTAACTATGGATACACACGGGTTCTAGCCAAGGAATTGGATTTTTCTGAAATAGGAATACTGGAAAGGAGTTCATTAAGATTCATAAGAACTGAGTATCTACTTGATGAAACACGTAACAGATCGGGCCAAGAGTATCCCCAATAAATTGTCTCTTGTCACCAATCCTGTCATCTGTTAATGAAGTCCAAAGATGGAGGTAGATTACGCAGTGAACGGATGGTAGACCTAGCTCCTCTATGGGATTTAGTACCGCAAACTTCAGAATTTAATTATATCTCTTAAGTTTAATTTTTATTTTACTTTTTTTATTTGCTTCCTTTAATTGCCACTAGAGTGTTTTTATAACTCCAAACCTGCCCTGATGGGAATGTGAATGTACTGCACACCCAACAATAATCGATGTGAAACGAAACGAAACTACAAAGCTATTGTGTAAAAGTCTGTCAAGAAAGCTTCATATTTATTATGAACCTACAAAAATATGGTTATATGAAAAACAGTGTCAAGAGGTCACATTTCAGAGCTTTTCTTTCTGCTTTGAAAAATATAGTTCTCTTTGTATCTTGACGTCCTGTCGTGGGATACAGTGATAAATATACGTCCTTCCTCTTCAGCAGTGTTGCATGGCTAGAAAGGTGCGGCAGGCGAGTGAGGTGTTTTGATTATGAAAAAGTTGAAGGTTCGGATAATGATGGAGCGACTACCGCATTAGTGTGGTACACATTAATAATGTTCGCAAGCTGACACAATTTATAAAGTTTTCCTTCAGAAAAGCCATCTGCTGGAAAACTCGATGAGGCGACAATGCTTAATCTCTTGGTGCTGAAGGAGTTGGAATACGCTATTATGGAGTCATCACCTTCCTCCTCTACCTCCTCTTTCCCGAAGCTCGCGTCTAACAAGATCAAGTCAAATTCTAAGAGAAAACAAGGCTCTTCGTTACCGGATGAGCGAAAAGTATACACACCTTTCTCTTAATGCATTTGCTGAGTGGAGCGTAATAGGAGGTAGATACATGTAACAATCACATCAAGTTGTTAGCAGTTGTACAATTTCGCAGTGTTCCTCTCTAGTCTTTCTCGCATTCTCACATACATATTTCCCACCCACAATATTATTCCTCCATACACGTATTTTCTTCTGTCTTCTATTCGTTTTCCTGTGGTCTGAATGTCTGACTCTCTTTATTTCTCTTTTACTGCTTCATTTCTTTCTTCTTTGCTTGTTTTTTTTGTATGTTCGTTTCTTTCTTTTATTCTTCTCTCATTTTATTCTTCTCTCCTTTTCTTCTTAAAATTGTTTTCAAGAATGGAAATATAACTTATATTGTGAG
Source organism: Ectobius pallidus (assembly GCA_964059195.1). Lineage (NCBI taxonomy): Eukaryota > Metazoa > Arthropoda > Insecta > Blattodea > Ectobiidae > Ectobius > Ectobius pallidus. The sequence continues at coordinate 81,193,147 of CAXKWD010000006.1, forward strand.
AAACGGTAAGGGAAGTAAAGACGGCAATTTTTCTTTCTTTCTTGCTTGCTTGCTTGCTTGCTTGCTTGCTTGCTTGTTGCTTTCTTAATCTTTTTCTTACTCCTAGATTTCCTTTCATTCATTCTTTCTTCCTCTTATTCCTAATTCGTTACCGTCTTCGGTATCTTTTTAGTGTAGGGTGAAAGGCAATAATCGTTTTAAATTGTTCATTATATATATATACAATATTGTGTCAGCATTGTATACTTGTTTTAACAAACTAACAAATACAACTGTGAAACGGACAAATGTAAGAACTTTTAATACAAACATGACACTTAAATCATAGCTTATCAACTTGCTAAAGAAATATCTTTATATGATAGTCTATAATATATTAATTATTATATTACTACTGCTTTTAAAGATCTTTACGTTATTTTTAGGAAGGAGATACATCCTTGACCCAAATTTGAAGATTTCAGCCGGAGAGTTTTTAAATGTTTGTTGTGACTGCTTAGAATAGTGAGGTAACTTTGTGAGCTTCGTAAATAAAGTTGTACAACAATAATGTACTAATAAACTCATTAGACTGATACTCTTAATGCCAATAAATGATGTTTTTGTGCATAAACTGGTATCGGCACTTATTTCACAAAAAATAAAGCAGTGCTGTGGGTGGACTTAGTATAATTTCATTTGGCGTTGTACCGTATACAGAAATGCATGGTAGTTATTTCCTACGAAGCGCAATAGAATACAGCAAGGACAGTAAGTCTCAAAATAAGGAAGGTCTTATTCTTATTAACCCTTAATTGTCTACGCTATTATTCTCTTACATCAACGTGTCTTAGTGACCGCTCATGGTTAAGGGGCTTTTAAAAATGAAAGCCCTTACTACATATAAATGTTGGTTGTTGATACATATTACTAAAAGCTCAATTCGAACAAAGCAAATTGAAATATTAATTGAGCTAATAATTGTTTCTAATTTTTGATAGATTATTACTAAAACTCAGAACAATAAAAGTAATTAAGTTACACGACAGTGTTTTAAATTATCTGTATTCTTCATACAGGCTACTTAAAGTCTTCTAATAACCATAAAAACTGTTCAAGTCATGCATTATTTGACTTTCCTCATAAGAAATTACGCTGAAATAACTCTTTCTTGCACTAAGCCCTTTATATGTACCGAGTGGGATTAAAACTGGTATCCATGGTTACAGAATAATCCATTTTTACATAACAGTGGACAAATAGCCTGCTTTAACTGCGTGAATCGCTTCTAAATTCATTTATCCACGCGGGCAAAAAGATGCGATGTTGCTTTCCCTTGCGGTCATCCTCGTTTTATTTAAATTCTGGGGCAATGCCAAGTTCAAGTGGCGCGTAGAGTGCACATCATTTGGGACGCAGCGCTACTTTGATCGATAGCGTAAGGGTCAAACTTTTTTTTAAGGTTTTCGAGGGGGAATCGTGCTTATGTTCCGTGATATACATTCTAATGTTGAGGGTTGACTGGCTTGCAAATACTGACTTAGCAATTCAATTCCAGCGAGCTTCTCACGTTTCTGTAGATTTATGGATGCAGTGGCCTGCTGTGTTTTTTTTCCCCTTAAAGAAGCATTAAGCTGCAGTTTTTCGCTATACTAATTATAATGAAATACTGAATAGCATGAACTTAAATTGTACAGAATTAACTTGATTATGATATAATGAAATCGTATGTAAAACCTGTTCCTTTAGGTCTTCACTTTTTACGGTTAGTAATTAATTGATTTATGCTAGACCTAAACTTCCCCCTATCGTATAGCACGCCAAGTCGCAACAATGAACCACGGTTAGAGTTTAAGATCATTTGGAAAACTTCTGAAACTCTCAACGCTGTATTCACAGTAACGCGCATTAATTATCATTTCTTTCAGTCAGACTTACGAGGGGCTCATACAATATAAACATATTGTAGATATTCAAAAAATTGTAGGCCTAAGTAATATTGTTCATCTGATATTACAAATACATAGAAAAAATAATCACTCAGTAATGTTTATATTTGTGTAAATTATAATGTGAATGCCACGAAACGTGACTGCATTTTGTAACGATAATGATTAAGCTACTTGTAACTGTAACAGTTACTGTAACAGTTATTCTGAAAATAGTATGCCATTACAGAAGTAATCAATATAGAGCATATCAGATTACAAGGTTGCAAGGTTCATTGCTGAGAAAAAGAAAATCATGATTTTCACTTATTTCTCAGTACCAAAACCTGTATGCCACCCCCCCCCCCCAGCCTTAGTCCAGGAATCGACTATCTATATATTCCCGGTCTTTTACTCTAACTTCTGCACGTTCCTGGAATCTTCTTCCCTCCAGCATCAGGGTGTGATCTACGCTGCGCTGTCAACATTTAAAACTAGGCTAAACCAATATCTATTCAAAGAGGCTAATTTTTAGGTATAAAATATTTGTTTTTTTATATTGTTTCTGGTATAGCCTATTGTAGGTCTAAGTTAAGTTACTTATTTTGCTAAAATAATTTAATTTTATGTAACATAGACTCAACTAACTACTACATATGTACTGTATATAACTAGAGTTTTCTTACTAATTATAGAACTATGTTAGTGTATTTGTTTGTTCCTTTTTTCTCTCTCTGGTTGAGTAAGAGAAGGTCTTAAGGTCTTAACTCTGCCAGATTAAATAAATATTTATTATTATTATTATTATTATTATTATTATTATTATTACCATTAAAAAGTAATATCACAGCAAGGTCTGAATAGTCTAATTAATCATAACTTCATGTACTTGCACCGTACCTTAATGAAGTTTCTGAGCCTTATTTTTGTTTTCAACGTGATAGATTATCTGTATAGGCTATAGTATCGTTTTGTAGAAAATGGTTCAGTTATCAAGTAATATCTAGGATAATAGTTGCCGATATGCTTCGAGTCACATTCAGAGAAGACTTATTCGGCAAGTCTTACCTAAAAAATATTTAAATTTGATAACAACATTTACTTTTAGGTCAGCTGTTCACTGTCACACCAATGACGTAGACATAACCAGACCTTTAAAGCGCTTTAAAGAACTATAGATGGTGGGGCAGACTGTTGAATGAAAGTAAGATGTGTTCCTGGAGAGGCAAATACGGTAATAGACTTACCTATATACAGTGACCAGGGGATAAATAGTACCTATTTCAAATTTTGTTGAGCAATTGTGAAGATTGTGATCGCTTTTTAAGTTAGCATTTTCTACCTCGTTACATGATATAGCCATTTAGCGCGTAATACAAGAGTTTTCCTTAACTACGAGTATGATAATATTTTGTCATATTTAATGAAAAATCTTATATTTTTTGTTGCACAGTTCAATATTTTATTATTCATTGTCCAATTATTTGTATCCGTAAATTACTACACATCGTTATTAGCTAGCACATAAAATACTTATACCATATTCATACACCTTACCGAGCAAGTTGGCCGAGATGGTATCGTCTTGGACTCGCATTTGGGAGGTTCCGGGTTCAAACTTCTTGACCAGCCAATTTGATTGGAGTTTTTCATGATTTTCCGAGTTGTAAAATCAAATGCCGAATTGAATATTTACTTACCATGACTCATTGCCGTGATTTCCTACTGTACCATAATAATTAATATCAGTTGAAATTAACATCAACAATAACAAATAAATGCGCATAAATACACACGGTATTCACACGGAAACTGACTCGATATGACTTCGATGTTCAAACGAGTTTAACAAAGCTGAATTTCTAATATATATATATATATATATATATATATATATTATATGTAGCCTATATACATACACACTTATTAACAATGGAAGGCTGGCAGCGGTGCTATGAAGGTAGCATATAAAACGTTTCAACATTTTTAGAGTTCATAATCACTCATTTAGTTAAAATTTTAGCATGCCCCTATTATAACATGTTCCTATCACACATTTTGAAAATAATTTCATAATTTATACGCTGTTTTAATTAAGTACCGTTACTATATTTATTGTCAAAATGATTATGTGTAATGTCTCCACGCTTTCAAACAACCTTCTAAAAAGAGTTGTGCTTGTATCACATGTCAGCAAAAAATTCTTATTGCTTCATTAGGGCTAGTAAATTATACCAAAATCACTGTTTTCAAGAATCATTGCGCTAGAATGTTAGAAGATTATCGTTAAATAAACCCATTCACTCTACGTTTACTGCCATCTTTTTATGTCTTAATAAAAGTACTGGGCTCCGCTTACGAGAACCAAAGTCCGATCAACGTCCTCAACTACGTCTTTGAAATTTGGCCGTTTAGGCTTGTTGAAATATTCCAATTATGGAGTTCGTTTTGTTCAAATGAAGCTCTCACATTATCAATAAATGTGTCAACTGGGAAAACAGGTTAACATCCGATAAAACGGGTGAATACTTCGATATTTTATGACTGGATCTTGGTGTTCTTCAAGCTATTTCATTTAATATTCTTAGTCGTATTGATGGCACGGAGGCACTTGCTTTAATGGGGCTGACGGTTTAGTTAGGTTAATGGTGTAGAAAACCTGTTGATACACCCTCTTGTCTGAATAGCTTAGGTTGTTCTTATTCAAACTGGAAATATATGGGGTAGTCACACCATCTTGGCACGTGGCCATTTTATTTTTAATTGTTCTCCTTACACCTACATATGTTCACTTCGCTTGGGAAAATAATCCCACATTGTTCTTCGTCGTGTTAACATTAGCGATAACCAGAAGAAGAAATTGATAATAATAATAATAATAATTATAATAATAATACAGTAAGGTAAACTGATAAAAGAAAGTGCCAGGTTGAGTTAATACGCCATATTGCAGAAACAATTTAGCTTTAGACCAAGGTTTCTTGAGAAAGTTTGATCAGCATATTATGTGAAGTTACGGGATAATAACAGAATTAATTTACAACAAATTCCTCGAGTCAACAATATCCCTTGATTTTTCCCAAGGCATCTGTAGTCGTACAAGTATGCAGTTTCGTTATTCAGTTATCAGCATATTCAGGCAGTGGCGCACAAACAGTGTTGGGAGCCTGGGGCACTAATCAATATGGGGACCTACCCAATATTCACAATTATTTACACCATTCACAGCCTAAAATTACTTTTCAAGTAAAATATGATAAAATAATAATTATAATATAATTATTATTGTTCTGCTAACAATTACTTTTTAAATATCTCCCTACATTTTGCCTCTCGGTCATTGTTGCCAGCATATCATTTTGTAAGATAAAATATAGCATTGCGTTTTGTAATTTTGTAATTTTGTGTCCCGATATAGAAAATCTAAGTAGTAAGCGCGGGTCGCAAGCGACCTCAGGTAATCCCTTAAGGGGATATTCTAAGCTAATTTGTTTCCGGGGTACGTCAGTCCCCTAACTAACACTTAAACCTAAAGACAACACAAACACCCAATTCTGAACCGGGGAATTCTGCTACTGAAAAATACCCAACCCTGCCGGGAATCGAACCCGGACCGCGGGGTGGAAGACAGGCGGCGGATATAGGAGATCTTAAGTGAACCGATATTCCCGGTTTCTTTAGAAAAAACATTCTTAAGAAGCTTACAATTGCAGCTGTCTTTTTACAGTGTTTGTTCCAGCAAGATGCCGAAAGTAAAGTATTCTAAAAGTTAATTGATTAATTGAAAAACGTTCTTGTTGAGTTTGTGGTTGAGTTGGAAATGACAGGGGTGGTTCTTAAACTAAGCAAAAAGTATTCCTAAAACTTTGTGGTTCAGAGACATGAAAATTTAAGTAAAAATAAAATGAATTAATATATATTTTTTTTCAATGTGTTCATTGTACTTATTAAAGTGAAACTAAAAAGAAATCGTCTGCAAATGGTAAAAAAACTAAAATAAAACTATTTTAATATGTTTAAAAAACTAAGACAGGGTTTACAAACACCTAAAAATCCGGGCCCTATTCATGATTGAAAGAAATCCATATATAATTGGTTAGGCTAAGTTCATAATGAAAACTATTTGAACAACTGTGATTCAACAATGTTCCTTCATTCTTCTAATTTCCTACTGAAGGGTATTTATCTATTCGCCTACGAATTAATGAATGATAGGCATTAAAGGAGACTCAAACTTTGTATTTCTCCTCAATTTCAATGAGCGACCGTAACTTCAGGATTAGGAATCGCGATTTGTTCCTTGTGATTTAATAACTCCTAAAACTGCCGACAGCTGCAAAGGCAATCCGCTTCAGATACCAAGGTTTTTTTTTTTTAATGTTATGTGAACCTCAGTGTGCCCATGACTAATTTCAATCGTGCGAAAATATGTAGTGTACACATTAATGTACTTTTTACCATTTATATTACTTACCCGCTGAAGACAACGAACGACAGAAAGTCATCCTTTCATATCGACACCAGGGTTGAAGTTTAATTTTGGTTTATTATAAAATCAGATATATATGAGCCCCTTAAAGCCCAAGTGGTGTAACTCACATTACTGCTGTTCTGAGATATTTAAGGTTTTAGCTGTCACCAACTAGATGGCTTTATTGACAGCATAAAATTGTGCTCCTGCCTACAGGGTTGCTATGCAAGTTATGACTTACACCATTTGCGCTATTAATAGAAGAACACTTTCTGAATTGGATCCTGACCATAACTAAAAAAATCCAAAAACTGGAGTTACACCACTTGGGCTTTAAGGGGCTCATATATATATATAGGTGGATTAGCATTCAATATATATCGTGGCATAACACGGCATAGTATAGCATATGTAAAGAAATACGTAATTAAAAGCTGCTTGCTCGAATAGACTTTCCAGGGATGAACCGATGTATTTTGTGCTAATATTCCTCTTCCTAAAAATTTAGAGTTATCCGTAAGTACTGCTGATAACCGGTTGAGAATCTCTGGTTTCATCTACATTTCTGTTAAAGTACATTATGTAACAGAATAGATCCGGTAGTTTAGAGGCACAAAAGAGAGTTAAATTTGAGAGAGATAAAACAACTACATGGGCCATGTCTATTCAGGTCACTGGAAGCTTTCAATAAATCAGTATTCATTTAACCGGTATTGTATTGTATATGCGATATTAGAGCACACGCTTTCAGAGTACGTTTCTGTGGATTGGCTGGATATGAAGTTTCACTCCAATTAGAAGCGAAGACAATAGGAATACTGCAGTCTATTTCCAGAGCAATAACTAACATTCATCTCTACAGATAATGTTTGTAGTATTCTTCTTTCTAAACACATTGCTATCAAGCCCAGGGTCAATTACAAATGTTTCTACAGAATAACATCTGTCTACTAAATTCAGATTCTCCATTTGAAGGTATTGTTTCATGATTTCTACTCCACGCTAAATTATAGTCTGTCTTTTCAAATTGAGTTTCAAACGCAAACAGAGTTCAAGGATTGACGTATTTGCTATTCTCTGGTTTTATAAAGCCAAACTCTGATTCCGCGCTGTTTATTGTTAGCTTAATAGGCGTATGTTAACATGTATCTGAACAGAAAGTTAGAAATGCCGAGGATGAGTGAGGAATGAGGGAGATGAAGGAAGAGAACAGAGACGTGTGGCTTGTAGAATGGAGTAATGGCCGCGATGTACAAATCAAGCACAATTTGAGGCACTGCAGTGGAAACCTTTCAGTAATAATCCTTTTAAATTCATTATCATGGAAATGTACATGCTGTCGGTAAATACTTTATCAGTGGGTGAACCTTAAAGCAGGGCTACATATTAAGAATGGAATATCGGAAACAAAATAGCGATATAAATATTGGTTACTAATGTCGGCAATAAAATATCGATATTCGATAATACCGATCGTTTTACTAAGATTATTCCACTCAGATTCGGCGTGTTTGATATTGACCAATAACGTTTAGCAATTCCTCGGATATAGACCAATCACGATCGTTTATCTTATAAAATGCTTTTGTTCGACCATAACTAAATGTCTAAGTGTTTAGTTTTTAGAATACCTCATAATCGATCAAACAAAACGACTCTCTCTATCTCAGCGATCAGCTGTTAGTAAGTTCTCATCTTTAGCGATAGATGGCAGGCGATAAAGCGTTCAGTAAACAGGGCTTCTCTTGGCTTTTTAACCTCAAAGTAGTGCACATTAAAATACACAAAAGTAACTAAATTGAGTGCAATAATAATGAACAGCATTGATTTTATTTTAAATACAGGTTAATCAGAAACGTTTTTGTGTAATTTATGCTCATATGTTCATGTTTTTAAGTTTAAATATCAAAGATTACTGGACTTCTATTTTACCATGATAATTATAATAACGCATATTTTAGATTACTGTAGTTCGTAAGAACTAATATTGTATAATTTATTCAGCGTAAGTGGAGCTATTCTTGTTATACAAGAAACATTCAACTTGTGTTATAATGCGCGGTAGATGGACTTAAGAATGTCTTAAACCCTTATTAAACGTATTAGATTTGCAAATATCTAGTTCATGGCCTAGTATATTATGGAAATACATGGGTACTGTACTGTATATCTCTTCGAAATCGGAATGCAGATTGATTTCATTAATATAGATCAGTCTGTCAGCTCTTAGAGAGGATTTAATTGAGAGCAATGACGTTAAATGGGGTAGTTATGAAGCATCTGTGTGATATATTCAGTTTGTATTACCAGATATTTCCACGTTCAATCCTCCTGAGACCTGAACAGTAAACTTTATTTTAAACAGATTGTTTAGTTTGTATTACCAGATATTTCCCATGTTCAATCCTCCTGAGACCTGAACAGTGAACTATTTTTAAACAGATTGTTTATAGCTCACGCCTCTTTGCTATAACGCATTTATGTATTTCGCTTTTTCGATATAGCGAATATGTCTCTTTAATTTTTAAAAGACAACTTTAAGCTGTTTCTTGCCATTCTATTCTTGGCTTTAATGTTGTAAAATATGCTATTAAATGTTCAAAAGCACATTTAACGATAACTTATCTTAAACATTATAATAACAATCCTAATTATGTTATTCAGGATGATGGCCATTATAAAATCTAGATAAACGTTAAACGTTTTGCAAGGACAAGTAGCAATATAAATAATAGTTACAAATAAAAAAATTGGAAAAAATAGGTATACAGTAGGCCTACTTAAAATGTATTATCTGAAATAATTGAAATCAAAATATTTTCTAAATCTTTCTGTAGACCACCTAGCAGATTTTAAGAAGGCTGAGATTATGAAATCGATGTCATATGGATTTAAAGAGAGACTGATAATTAATGTAATTCAATAATTTAATTATGATGTTCTGCATTGTATATATCTTACATTATCATTGTCTTGTTTCAGGTAAGTTGGGAACCGAGGTTTTTCTCTTCTGTCTCAACATACAGTAAGTGATACAATGAACCTTTTTTAAATTTTATTCTTAGTTTGAAGTCGTAAATTTAGATACTGGCGAAAAAGAGTAGACCTATACTTGCTTGCAATTCCAATTTGTAAATTTTATTGCACGATTACTTATTAAAGAACGATGGAGAAATATTACGATATGAAAATATAAGATACAGTTCCGATAACAAAATCTCCATATTAATGAGTTGGATTACGTATTATACTGGGTGGTAAGAATACCTGTCAGCGAACACTCATTACTCAATAAAATGATGTAGGCCTAATCATTTGCATTGATATGATTGAAAAATCTTCACTCATAGCATGACATGAGGAACTCAAAGCACTCAGTCGCAGAGTGATCACTTCAGTTTGATATGAATACTAAACCGTTCAATCCCAGTGAGATGTGAGAGAACACTAGATTTTCTTGAGTTATCTGGTGGAAGAGTGCTGACCGATATCTCAACGGCGGAGTTTTTTTTATGGTGATTTAACATAAAAGAACTCACTAGGGTTGAGTTCTGAAAAATGTTAATTTTTTTACCCTATTTAGGTGGAACTTTTAATAATAATTCAGTACTATGCAGCTTTCAGCATGACTGACTACTAATGTTTGAAGCATTATAAAGTTTCAATTACTTATATTTGCAATAAAGCAAAAATGTTCCAGTCGCATAATTTTTTACTTCTTGCATATAATATTTTGTAGTTACTTCGTTTTAAAACTAGGTAAAAATTTTAAATTCATTTGTTAAAAATATCAGGTTCATGGAACATTTAAAGATGTAACTATACATATTTGAGAAAATATTAGGAAGACACAACGCTAAGGTTGGGAAAAGTTCCTTGTGAATTGTTTAATATATAGTTGGAAAACAGCAGCACTTAGTAAAAGCAAAAGATGTGCAAAAAAGAAAGGTGGTTATAAATTTTATGAAATTATACTTGGAAAAGCGTCGCTTTTTTGTTAAAATTACATTTATTTTTCATGATAGAATCAATAGTTATTAAAATCTATGCTAAAATAATTTTGTAGGACAACAGTTCAAACATTTTTATCACATTAAGTCTCTATTTGCCCCATTTTAAGGGTAGGCCTAATTACATAAAGTAACCATTACTCCTAATTGTCATACTGTTAAGGGTTGGAGAAATAAAGGGCATAGGTCCACTTTTTATAATTTTTCAGGAGAACTTCTAGAGCATATGGAACCCAATTACTCTATTTCTTGGCTTATTTTTTGTTTTTCATTTTCACATGAACTCGACCTCTTTATTTTCCATCTGAAAAGTGTGGTGCACAGCTTATGTTTCGGTGTTTCATAATGACCTTTAAAAAATCCTTTAAATGGATTTACCCCGTTTATTACTTCGTTTTAAAACCACATGTTATCTTATCATAATGCGAATAGCTAATAGAAAACAACGTATGTAAAATAATATGTATACAACTAAATTATTCAAAACAGAAAATATTCTAGCTTATCCTGGGATCGAGCCCTGACATTCTGACTCCATTTTCTTCCACTTTACCACCTAACTAACATAATTTTTATATTGGATGTATAATGTATTATTAATTTACTGAATGGGTTGGCAGGGAAGCACTCGCGTACGGGAGGTTGTTATTTCAAATTACGGCATACTTGTGTGTGGGTTTCGGCACTTTTACTACTCGCAGAGGCGAAATCAGAATTTTAATTTTCTTTCTAAAAATAGATATGTGGAATGCACTTCAAAGCCGGATTTTTCGCTGTTTCATCGTTGAGTTTATGAATAAATTGCGCGTGTTAATAAATATAATGTCTTAATTATGTTGCTCTTCATTTTTAATTTCTGAATTAATTACCGCGGGCGAAGCTGCGGACACCTGTCTATCTGTGCGCGATGCCTAGCGGAATCTACTGCACGCAGAAATATGAAATTTTAAGCATAGGTGGCCTGAAGGGTGGACAAATGCACCTCGAAACAGGATTTTTACTTTTCGCTTTCGTTCGCGAGTTAAGAGTGAAAAACTGTTTAAAAAAAGTGTGATATTTGGCGCTAATATTTTTCAAGGAAGGACTCTTAATAATAGTTTATAAAGAAGCTTTGTGAGAAAGAATTCATCACCATGACAGGACATTGGAAAGCACTTCATATATTACATTTGGTAGTGATATAGCTCTTTTAACAAGAGAAATTAGTTTGTTAATAAAAATGTTTTAAATATTTTGCTTTTAAATAAGTGATTAAAAATACATATTAGTGGTCGATCTACTAAGCGTGGGCGAAGCCGCAGGAACATGTTAGTCAATAATAAAAATAACCCAAATTTCTTTGTTTTTAACGATTATTCCTAAACTTAATCATCTAGAATTTAGATTAATATAATATTATTATTGCAGTCACAATTCCGTCCTCTTTTCTTTGCGTTCCCTCCATAGGCTATGAGCGATGCAGGGACGTTCTAGTATGCATGAGACGATGAGTTACGAGAGGCCCTCCTCGTCTTTCACGCTCTGATGTCTTGAAAAGTTTCAAACTCTATAAACCCAGCATCCCTCGCTGTGTAGAATATACACACAATAAACCATGTATCTTTATTTTGTGCCAGAGTTTCATATAAAGAAAGCGAGAGTAGTGTGATATAGGGCACAAGGACTTGGTTCTGTTATACAACTCTGAACACAGCTTACTGCATTTCACAAGAAGGCAGCTTATATCTCACAAAATTTTGGGTCTATTGTATTTATTGCCTGCGTTAAGCCTACTTGTAGTAAATGCTTGCCTTCTTATATATGTCTGAGTTATATATTGAGCCGGGTTTTCTGCTATTCATTTTTTCCTTTCTTTCCCGTAACCCTTTTACTACGCTTAAAAACCGAGTACTGCTCTACATAAATCTGCAAAAAGAATGCGGGCGTAGGCTACAGTGTATTTAAAGGAAGAAAGATCTATGAAAATTCAAGCTATAATTTTCATGTGTGTGTTTATCTTTTGTAATTTTATAATCCATCGTATTCACTCAACTCACAGATAAGTCAGGCAATTAATTCAGTTCCATTTGTCGTTGAGGCCTTTAAAATGCCTAATTAATAAAAAAAAATGCTCTCTTGTTAGAGGTCTAAGACCTGTTTACTTCACCATACTTTGTGGTAGAGAGTGAACTGTCTCTCCAGTGCACATGGGGATGATAGCTAATCGGTCCTTAGAGAATAGGAAAGCACTCACTGGTGAAGCCGTTCCAAAACTTTGTGTCATGACCCACTTGAATAATTAAGCTATTTTGTTTTGGGAGACCCTAATTTTTTCCATAATTTAGGTATTATATGTTATTAAGTTTTGTATATAAAACGGAATAGCAATACAATTTTTATGTTTTGTAATGAATTTCTGCATATAGTGCTCGTGAATAATAATAATAATAATAATAACAATAATAATAATAATAATAATAATGTTTTATTTTGCCTGGCAGAGTTAAGGCCATAGGGCCTTATCTTCCACTCAACCAGGATAAATACAAAATACATTAAAAGAAATCTACAAAAAACAAATACAATAGATCTCATACATAATCAAATACAAAATGCTAGCAATTATACTGTAGAGAATATTTATAATTCAATAAAAACATATTGTGTACATGTTCCGTTAATAAATTAATAGACGTCAAAATTTTATGTTTTTACAAGTTTCCATCAGTTGGGATTTCTCATTTTTCCATAATATTTAGAAACCTTTAAAAAAATCAATACAGGCCAATAAATAACAAAGATTAGTGAGAACAAAACTTGATATTTTGTTTGTTTCTGTTTCTAAAGGATATGCTGACCTAAGCTGAGCTAAAATCTCAAAAGTCTCGCTTCAGAAATGACTTGTCGACGCCAGTAAGGGAACATTTTTACAGCCGGAATTTCGTGGCTCATAATTCATAGCATGCAAATGGCCAGCAGAAATAGCGTTCAGTGTGCACTTAGCCACAAGGGCACCAAGATAAAAATTCTTAACTGATGGTGGGACGCAGAGCGAATGAAGGGGGGGGGGGGTGAGGGGGGATGTGTTGGCGTGACAATAGCACCAGTTAGTAAGTTGACGAGCTGACGCAATGCTGGGATAGGCAACAATTTGACAAATGCTCCGCAGTGCACATACAGCATCCGAAAATAACGTTCATCCTACGCCTGACATTTTTCAACATTAAGTTATAAGCAGGAAAGGATGTAAAGCTCAAAATATTTCCCCTTCACGTTGAAGGCAAGTATTCAGGGCAGGTTTCCAGCCGCGTAATGTCAGCATGAACAATCGACCCACATACTTGCGATGTAGCAGTTTCGTTGCCTTTGTAATATAAACACAAGTTGCTAAGTTGGGAGAATGTTTGTGTTCATATACTTTGGTAACTTATACGAGAAATTGGATGTTTTTTTTTTTATTAAATGTAAGACGGAGATGGAGAAATCGATCATTGTTTTTAAAGTGAAAATTCTTATCATAACTGTTATGGTTAACATTCACTAATTAGATTAACGTTACAATCTATAGAGGAAATATTTTGTTCTGGGTGGGGAATCGTACCACCACGCTTCCGTTTAACGAGCCAATATTCGGATAAGACGAGCTTGAGTAATTCGGTGGCGTGGCAAAAATCACTCTTTCAATATCTACCCTTTTATTAGAAAATCAGTGCTGTATTCTTAGCTAAAGACAAATGTTTCTATAAACATTACAACCAAATGAGGTGATACGTTTCAAACCGTATTAAGTCCATCCATGGACGAAAATGAGTTTTATATGATTTCGTATAGCTCCGACTTCCGGGTATGCTTTATCATCCTGAGAAGTCTGTTTTCGTCTAATTTAATTAAATCCCCTTCAAAATAATGCATAAAACTAAGTGTTCTACATCCCTTAAATACATTAAAGCAGTTTTTCTTCTTTCCTGAAAAATTTACAAAAGTAGACGCAATACGGTTTGAAACGTACCTCCTCAAATATTTTCATTTGAGATATAGTTCTAACCATAGTTCTGTTAGTGAAAATCGGGACAGTTATGTTTTAAATCGGTACGCTTTTATCTCCAAAACTCAAAAGCCTATTTTGCTAACTTATAATGCATTATTCTTAATAAGCTGGAACCCAAATATTTTCATAGGGTAAGTTAGTAGTGGTATAGCGGTATATATAGGTAGAGTGGGTGTAGTAAGTACAAACAAGGATGTTTTTCATTTTTTTCAATTAATTTACAAGACTAACATTGCAATAGCTGATGGTCAGAGTGAAAAAGAAGGGGAAAAAACATATTAAATTGTTCGTAAGTTATGTTCACTCTCATTACTTTTGTCTTGGTTTTCATATTAAAAGATGTTTGAGTTCTTTCCAATTATATTTCTGTGATGAAGCCAGAGCTTTTAAAAAGTTCTTGTTTTTCTTGATGTTCTCATACAGCCTTACTAATAAAAGCTGCTTATATCTGCATTGAACGGTTGTTTGGTTGTTCACCGTGCAAGTTCTACATAAGCCGTATTACCAATAAACGTAGTGTAACTGCCGAGGTTTACACAGGGTTTGTACGTCAACGTCATCAAACACGTCACGCTTTTCATGACGTTACTAGCCCCTGGCTATAAAGGGACTGCTGAACGCCATCTGTTGAAGCAGAAGGCAAACAGCGATGCGTCGTCTGCAGACAGTAATTCTAATTTCAGTATTTCATTATATTGTTTTCAGAAAGCTGTAATCATAGGTACAAGTATGGAAATATATCCCGCAGACAAGGAACAATGTTTATAATTCCGCAAAAGCAGCTCAGAATATGCATAGCCATATCGGCCATCTTGATTATTTACGTCAAGTTTATACAAGGGGGCCAGGCTGTGTAGCCTAAAGCGTTGCACACATTCAGCCTTTTGCAAGGATTATTAGTAGCCTACACTTTTTCTCCTCAGCTGTGTATATTCCTGGTATAAATGTTACAACTGGATTATTAGTAAGACTGTTAGCCTACAAGTTGTAATGTAAAAAGTTGCTTCCCTCTTTGTCTTTTTTATAAAACCGATTTACTTCCTATAACTTACAGGCCATGGAGGCACAGAGGGTTCCAGGAGGTTGAGGCTCCCAGACTTTGGAGATTCGGCACATGAAAGTGGTAAGGTTGTCAGCCTTACGCACCGGCCACCTTTACCCC
This sequence comes from Ectobius pallidus, assembly GCA_964059195.1. Lineage (NCBI taxonomy): Eukaryota > Metazoa > Arthropoda > Insecta > Blattodea > Ectobiidae > Ectobius > Ectobius pallidus. Next base: position 81,208,724 of record CAXKWD010000006.1, read on the forward strand.
TAAGATTGCTCCTGGTACTAATTTCTGTTAGAGGCTGAGTCGACCCCAGGGTCATGGTGCCACCAGAAGGATTAGGGCCTAGGTCAATTGAAAAAAACCCAACGACCTCATCGGGGATCGAACCCGCGACCTTCCGGTTTGTAGCGCAGCGCATCAAGCACTAAGCTACGGCGTACCCCCACGTACTATAGGTAGAGGAAGTATTGTTTTCGACCCCCCAAGTTCGAAGTTGGATTTTTAACATAAATACACGTTTTGAGGCCCCCTGAATCCAAAAATACTATTGCGAAACGAACCCATAAGAGAGAGTGTTCCATTCCTACAAGCAAAATAAAATAATTTTACCACGTGCATCGTACACTATTTTTAGACAGCCGTTAATACTTGGAAAATGATAATATGAAATATTATTCCCAAACCATTCAGGAACTATTTAATTCTGTTAAATTCACAAGCTTGCAAACATTTCACTAAAACATTTCATACTAAAAATAAAATATTTTACATCGGATCAGCATTTATATCCAAGGCTACGAAGCATAAATGCTGCATGCATTTAGTGCACTTTGTCTTAATTTGGTTTCTACATCCGGTAGTTAAGTTAACTATACGAGCTTTAATGTAAGTTGTGAAATCGTTTAGCAAACGCTTGCAAGAAGACGTGTGTTTAAAGGCTAAGAGTTAGGTAGTGTGAAAGCATATAAGGTGATAATGCTTTAAGTGCTTTGAACGGTAACAACCATAGAACAAAACTACCGTCGTTAACAGCAAACATTGTTTCAACTCTTGTATTAAAGCAGAGCTCATTCCCTGTAATGAATGTTTTTCTTAACATGCTTTGCACTTTGATAATAGTTTGATGATACTCACTTTATGTCACTAGTAAGGTTTTATATTTTATTATGTTACCAGGGGGTAATAAGGATACTTGATTACTCTTAATTGTATAAAAGCAAAGAACTTAGTAGTACTGTAACATTAAATCTTAATGTAAGGAGATATTACGAACGAAATTAACATGTAAAGAAGCCGACAGTAATCGTCAGGTTAAACCGTAGGCTAGATATAAAAGATCCTCAAATAAATAGCTTGAAATTGACAGTAAAACTAATCAGGTTATGAAGCCCACATAATTTTTTCGTAAAGAAATTTGAATTCCTCGCAGATTAAAAAATGCGTCAAGTTAAACCGTATGCTACATATGAAAGATCCTCAGACAAAAAGCTTGAAATTGACAGTAGAACTAGTCAGTTTATGAAGCCCATTTTTTTTTTTTTTTTTTTTTTTTTTTTTTTTTTTTTTTTTTTTTTTTTTTTTTTTTTTAAAGGTCATCTGAATTTCTCCCAGGATTAATGGGTCGGGACAAAGAGAGGGACGGAAACACCATTAGTATTACGGCTGCTTGATCTTACTGTTGCCTACTAAGGCCCTTACTTATGAGATGAGGTGGTGTGAAGGTCTACCTATGGTCTCATGCGGGCTTGTGTGGGCATGTCAGCATCAAACCCGGGCGGTCCGCATTTCCGAGGTTATTTCCAAACGGACAGGCCTGTTATATCCTGGACAACACTTAGCCGCCTCCGCAAACAGTCCGCCGAACCGGTCAAATTCTAGATACAGGACATGAAAAAAGGTGGCTGTAGGATCCCATGCAGTTCTAGAGTCCACGTTTTTTTATGTTAAATATTTTTTTACCAGAACAAAAGCTTATACAAACAATACATCTTAATGAGTCTCCACATTGGAGACTGTCACGAATCGGCATTGGTTCATATCCCAGTCAGTCCACTCGTGACTTTGAACAGTCTATCACCATCTTTACCTACAGCGGCCCAATCATCTCTAAAGTCAAAAGACACAGGTTCGAATCCCCGGCAATCCAACAACTTTCTGTAAGTTATGCCTCGATGTTCATGGAATGGTGGTAAGATGAGAAACCTTCCTACAGATTTGTGTTGGGCAATAGAATTCATTGAAATAGTTTTTCCCGTGCCGGGAATTGCTGGTGCTAGACAAAATGACACTATGCCATTCCTTGTCCATTCCGCCTCCACGGTTGTCTCCATGAAGGACACTTTGTCAGATTGGGTGGGGATATTTAAAACCGCACTTTAAAAAAAATCAAATGTGGACTATGGTGTTGAATTACACGAAGCTCCGCCTCCTATCTATATGTCTGTCTGTCTGTCTGTCCCTCTCTCTGATTTTCTCTGTCTCTCCCGCCTTTCACAGGCTATAAGCATTATTATAAGTATAATCAGTAGTTAATAGTAGTAATAATACTAGTAATGCCTGCGTGGTTTCGTGGATAGGTTCACAGGCCCGGGTTCCATCTCCGATACTTCCTCAGAATGTATGGAACGGAGTGCATTCAGCCTCATGATACAAGCTGAGGAGCTACTTGATAAATAAATAGCGGCTCCGGTCACGGAAACCAATATTAATGGTCGTGGGTGTCGGCACTCATTCCCCAGTCCTGCCATATGCCTGTGGTATATTACGCTGCGATTGGGTGGTAGGCCTAATCCCTTCAGGGATATAGCGCCACGGAGTTTAGTTTAGTTTTTATTTATTATAATAATAATAGTTTTATTATTGCAATTTAACTTCACGTTTTTTCATTACTAGACAATAAAATAGCTATGGCAGGTGCATATTTTATTTAACTCGCTACAGTTACCAAAAGAAAAAGAAATTAGGAAATGTACCTAGATTTAGCTGAATAAGCAGTATTTGCTTCATGAAAGAGGCAGCTTTTTATTATGTTTTAGTCTATATTTACATGTAACAAATTTAAGATGTTGGTTACTTAACTTAGCCTACTGATTGAACGCTAAAAATATTTTAAAAAATCTGATGTGAAAGTCACATAACTTCCTCTGCCCAAATAAAAGTTACCAATATTCACATATCCTTGTACAGAATCGCAAGACACAATTTTACGCTAATTATCCCATAAATACCTCTTCTTTCAATGATGCGACTAAAAGCACAGGCTATATAACAAACTTAAAAAAAAAGAACAAGTGACTGCAGACGTTTATTGAACTTTCCGCCGTAAAATATAATTTCCAAAATTTATCGAATATTTCCCTCAGATACTTCTTTACTCTATGCATGGCCAACAATACATCTTTCTCACTTCCCATTCTTATATAGATTAAGAGGCCGCAAGACAAACTTTCTACAAACAGTGGGTGAACAGTGGGTGGCTTGTAACTACCCTCAGAGAATTTTTTCGAAAAAAAGTTTCACATAAAAGTTTTAGCTCTCAGTAAAAGGAACACATGTGCAAATTTTAAAGAAAATCGTTAGAGCCGTTTTCGAGAAAATCGCGAAAAACGAAAATTTCTTCATGTAAAGTCCCCTTAAAAATAAGAGAAATTTGTCGCCATCTTTAGAAGGTACCTGACCCAAATACGAAATTTCGTTTTCATACGATTCTCCGTTTCGGAGCTAGCCTGTTCACAAAGTTCCACACAGACAGACACACACACAGACAGACACACACACAGACATGTTTCCAAAAATAGTATTTTTGGATTCAGGGGGCCTTGAAACGTGTATATATGCTAAAAACTCAACTTCGAATTTTGGGGTCGAAAACAATACTTCCTCTACCTATAGTACCTATGGTACGGGCAGAGGAAGTAAAATTGACATTATTATTTATCTTCAGGCATAGTAGTTTTCTGAAGAACAAGGTATTTAAAATATTAGCGTATGCCATTGTTGTTATTTTTAAGAACTCTAAACAAAAGTATTAACTCATTACAGTACTTGTATTATGCAATAATCATCCAGCTTAGGGATATTCTGAGGTACGAGTTCGCAAAAGATTCGCAAAGTGCGGAAAAGCTATTTTCGTAACTATCTTGAAGTTTGCTCAAATTAAATGATCTGTGCACCCCTATGCAATTAAATCGTAGTGCAATACGCGTAAACGCCCTAACAGTTTCTGTTTCAGTAGTCATATAGAATGTGTTGACGTCAATACAGAGTTCATAAATCTGCAGGTAGAGTACAGGCTGGTTATTAATAATGCAGGAACCACGAGTTATCAACCTCCTGTACTGTGTAAGTTACAACAAACCCACCTATTACGCCTAGAGTTCTAAAGTTCACTTCCGTAACAATGAACGCCTGATATAAATCATTAACAATGGCCCGCCTCTTAGATGTGACGGAAAAGTTGCCTACAACGCAAGGGGACGCGTACCCGATCTTATCACACAATTAGTCACGTGATTCCCGACGTCGTAATAATAGGGACCCTGACAACATAATTAAGCACGTCTACCTGGTCTATTGCTTTGTTCGCTCAGACTCCATAACAAATTATAAACAGAATTTAGTATTAGTTGAACAATTAATCACCATCCCCCTCACCAAGTTGAGTAGAATCTGACAAAATATTAATGTAGGCCTATATATAATCAGGTAGGCTCGCCTTAACATTAACGTGGAGGTGTCAGGTGATGTGAATAATATATAATAGAATCGGGAAGTTAACTTGATATTTACACTATTTTTCACAAGAAGTCTTCTAATGTATGAGAAATTGACCTATACATTTTATTTTTCAAGTTTCCCCATAAATAATAGTCAAATACTGTTAGAAGAACTTAAAGACAATATCTCAAGAGAAATTAACTGTCTCGGAAGCTGAACTTATGCGCGCGAAGGAAAATTTCCTAAAAAGGTGCCAGTATTGTGTGGATGCAAGAGAACATTTCCAGCATCTCTTTTGATGAGGTGCATGGTTATTTTCATTGTAATTCCAACTGTAAATGTGAGAACCCGAATCATTACACCGATTGCGGCTTTATTTGCGTAGATATTTCACCCGTTCGCTCAGGAGTTGGAGCTGTGCCCGCCGCGACGCAGAAACCCGCGTCACTGGCCAACTCTTGCGTGGGACTCGCTGTAGAAAAATTACATGCACAAACTACGCGTTTGCACCAAAAGGACCAGAACTACAGCCTGGAATAGGTTACTGGCACAAATAGTAAGGAAATACCTAACTATTGGTAGTATTGAACCGTCCTTGGGCTTTAAAATAACATTTATAAGATGTTGCCGTTTTATTTAGTCTAACATAGGGAGTATCAATTTTCTGTATATTTCTGGTATCATATGAATGGATATCTCTGCGATATTGATAGTGTTAAAGATTCTCTTTGGCAAATATTAGATTACTATATATACATACTAGGTAGTGTCATTATATTTAAATATCTAAATACATGCCATGAATCGATTCAAGGACTGTTCATTCATTTAGTATGTCACTCTACCGTATCATCTTAATCATGACCCCTATTGATAATATTCTTTTGTGTTTTGAGTTAATTATGAATCAATATTGATTGGTGTCAGAGTTTCCCTATAAATATATCATACTTATTTATCTCACAACTACTTATTTATATGGAATATTTCGGTTATGGTTATGGGTCGCTAAACTTTTTTCTATGCAAAATGATAATAATATGGAAATAATATATTCATCTATTAACTGCAAAATTATTTAAAATATTCATAATGGGACTAGTAAAAATTTAATGTGTTATATTTAGTATTTATAATAATAATTTTATTACTACAAATTACGATATAAAATTTACAAACGAATTTGAACAAGAATACGAACGTGAATTTGAACGCCACCGCTCGGGAGCGGTTCAGTTCCATGCAGTGAAATTCACTAATATAATTAAAGTTCATAGAGTTTATTTTTTCGCAAACAATATAATATATTTTTACATCTTTTTCCTTTGGGCGCTTTAAAAGTTTGTTTTCAGTCAAATAGAGTTGATTTTCTTCTGCAACCAAAAATTCAACATTTTCTTATTTCTAGAAAATATATTGGAGTCTCAAATGAGAGTATTTTTGATATTTGATAGAAATGTTCTTTTGTAAATTATTTTACGTTGAAAAAAATCAAATTCTTACCATAACATTTTGTCTTTCTTTCATCTTTGTTTGCTGAAAAATATCATCCACCTCTTGTATTGAATGGATAACAGCAAGTTTACGCTAAAATATCAATCGAATGCGTAGAATGAAGTGAAAGATGTAGAAAACACTGTATTGGGTTTAATTTAGTAGGATAACGTTCACCATAAATAACTAAGGTAGGTTGATATCGAAAGTGATTATGCAATACTAGAACGCGGAAAACTATTATTGTTTGAAACCGTATTGTAGCAAACTGCATTGCCTACGTATGCATGACACGTACGTTAGTGAACAGCAGAATTTGTCTGAAGTCTCACGTTTGATTTTAACTTCTGAGACCCTGATTCCAATCACCAATAAGGATTCATTTAATTTTGGGTGTTTCCTGAATGTCTGCAAACATAATGAAACGCTTGGACCCCTGTGATAGCAACACTGTATCTGCACCATTCTAACAAGTATCTGAGTGTATGTTCATGAGAAACAAAATCTGTTTTTGTTTGACCATACTACAATATGCTTATTATATGCGACGTAACCGTAACGGTATCCATTACAATATATATCTTCATTATAACATAGGTGTGAAATCGATTATTAACGAACCAGGAACGATCTTGAAAGCTTTAAAGCAGGAAATGAAAGTGCATAATAAACAACTTGTATTTAAAATAAAATCAATTCTGTTCATGTTAATTTTAATATTATAGGGCCTACTAAAATGAGTTCATTTCGTCTTGTAAAAATTCGTTCGTTGCAGGGAAACGGCCAAGATCTAGCTTCGACTTGATCATACACCATCAGCTCCCATCTATCGCAGAAAACAAGAACAACGAAAACTTGGTAACAGCTGATTGCCTCGGTCTGCCAATTGGTTTTATTATGTATCTAAAATCTCAAAATGTAAATATTTAATTATGTTCGAACAAAAACAGTCGTATGCAACTTGCCTATAATGGTAATTAGGGAACTCGTATGAAAACTATGAAACTCATTTAATATTTTCATAATCTACTCGTATTTTAATAAATGTCATTATAGGGCAAATGCTCGTTGCATAATGTAGTATTTACTAATGTGTTGCAGATTTCATACTTTTCCTAATGGAGCATTAAACAAACTAGTAAATAATTATTTTAAGTAATGGAATATTCCTGTTCAAGATCTTATTCTATGAAATTATATAGTAATGCCTAAATTTGTGGAAAATTATTGAATAAAATAAAATAAAATTACATTTTTCACAAACATAAATAGATTTAAATTATGTATAATACCCCGAATGAGAGTACGCCGTAGCGTAGTGGTTGAGGCGCTGCGCTACAAACCGGAAGGTCGCGGGTTCGATTCCCGATGAGGTCGTTGAGATTTTTCAATTGGCCTAATCCTTCTGGTGGCACTATGGCCCTGGGGTCGACTCAGCCTCTAACAGAAATGAGTACCAGGAGCAATCCTGGGGGTGAAGGCCGGTGCGTAAGGCTGACAACCTTACCACCTTCATGTGCCGAATCTCCAAAATCTGGGAGCCTCAACCTCCTGGAACCCTCTGGGCCTCCATGGCCTGTATAGGGATGACTTTACCTTTTACCCCGAATGAGCAAAGGTCTTGCTCGGGAAAGTGTAGTAATAATGCTAGACTGTATTAAAAAATAAATAAGATTACATTGGAATATGAGAATAGAATCAGTATTATGTGGAAACATGAACACAATTCGAAATTAATTTATACAAGAAAAAAAAGTAAATAGAAGTTGTATTTACCTTTTCACTGCTACTAACGTCGTTTCAAAATTTATATAAAGACAAATATATTTAATAATGTAAAACTCTATGCAAAAAAATAAAGATTTTTATACACGTGTTAGGATTTAATTAAAGGAAACCTGTTCTTTTACTGAAATTTTCTTAATCGAATTCAAATTAAGAGCCCACTGATGAGTTCACTCCATGATTGCTTATAACTATTAGATAGATTCAGCTCTTAAAGGACGGTACAATGGGTATATTTAATGTGATATTTAATCTTTTCTTCAGTTTATTGCCATCATAAGTTGTTAAACTTAGAAAATATTCTATTAATAAACGAATTAAATAATCTTTGACCAAAACTTCAGCAGTGTTTCAATCCAGCAGTAGTAGTACAAGGTTAATGAAGAGAATTAAAATTGTTTCGTCTCATGTTTCAACCATGTAAAGTGTAATATTAAGTTTCTATAATTATATATAGGCCTATATATGTAGGCCTATATTCACTATATAAATATAAACAACTATATATAACTTTATACATTATATATGTATATACATATATACTAATATACTATTATTACGAATATCACAAAGCATTTATAAAATATTAGACCTATTGTGAAAATTTAAAACAATAGAAAGAAATAAAATCCTTTGATACTAGAAATACAAAAAATTTGATATGCACCTAAAATATAGTAGTTTGACGATAATATACTATAAAATAAAATAAATAAATAAGCCCGACACAATCCCTTATAGGGCAAGGGCCTCCTACCATGGTAGGGCTGGCTCTGTTTTACTCTCCCAAGGTGAGCTATTTCCTTGGAGAGTTGGGGTTTTGCCTCTTGGTGGGTTAGACCTAGGTATATATTAACAACACTTTCCTAGGACACTGTTTTCCTAATGAATTAAATGCTCTATCATTTGTTTCCAGTTCACTTTTTCTATGACCTATCCTGACCATCTCGTTTCTGCCTCCTCCCTGAACTCTTCTTCCCTTCCTAGATCACTGTTTTCCTAATGATTTAAATGTTTTATCACTTGTTTCCAGTACACTCTTTCTTTGGCCTGTTTTGTCCATCTCATTCCTAACTCCTCCCTGAATTCGTCCTCCCATCTGCGTCGAGGTCTGCCTCTGCTTCTTTTACTCTTCCTCTGGTCCCAAACAGTTGTTGCATACGCCCATCTTTCTTGATTCATTCCGATGACGTGACTTCCCCAATTCCATTTGGTTTTTCTTACAACAATCGCTGCGTTTTCCAGTTCACTTCTTTTTCTTAACTCCTCATTTCTTATCCTGTCCCTTAGATTTATACCCAACAGTTTTCTTTCCATCTACTATAGCCTGTATTAATTATAGACATAAGTAATTAATTCAGGGAGCAACATTTCCGGTTCCCTTCCTAGAATAACGCACTGTCTATCTCGGGATTCGAACTCAAGAACGCTTGTCAGGACAAAACGCTAAGCTTGAACCACTGCACCGAGAAGATTGGATCATTATATTATCCATGTTGTTTTAGTCTAGCTACATAGCTAGCCCATTCACAGAACTAATGCAGATGAATTCGCAGGTATAGGATGACCAACTTTAGGTTACCGATGAGAGATGAGGACTCTACGATCGCTACAGATGTGTTTTTACATCATTCAGTGCATTTAGAATGCACAACTGATTGCAAGAATGACGTGTTCTGTTTGCAGTACAGAAAGTGTTTCATTGGTCACTGCACAGCATACTATAGCAAGACACGAAGGAAAGGCAACGAAATGTAACTGTAGAGCTTCAAATTACTTCTTTCATTAAGGTTATCTTGGCTATCCTATAATAGATCATATCAATGTTATTTGAAACCTGTTTTTAGGTAGATTTCGAAGAAAAATCTACCTATTGCAATGGATACCATGTCATGATTTTCGAAAAATTCTTTCATATCTTTACGATTCATGCCTCCCTAAGTACGAAACCACCGCCTGTTAAAAAAAATGTGATATTTATTTATATTTATATATATATGTATATATATATTTTTTTATATTTATTTATATATTTATATGTATCTTTACACGCTAGCGGCCGTAATTTTGAAGATATTTGAACCAAATTTTATTATGTTATTTCTAGGCTCAATAGTTCGGACAAGTTCGTTAATGAGCAAGATTTCCCCAAGGGGGTGGTCAGGGGAGGGGGTTGAAATTTTAAAACATTTATATTTCGGCCCTTATGAAGTACAGAGGGAAACTTCGTTTGAATAAATTACAGTACTCCCTATGGAGTTCACAGTGACACCAACGATTCGGGGGTTTTGGGGGTACGAGTGGGGGTGGGGGGATGGAAATTCGAAATTTTTGAAACTACGTCTTGTGGGGTATTGTTGAAAAGCTCTTGATGAGTACTCTACAAATCAATAACTAGTTTCTTGATAGTTCTCATATAAGGCGAGATTTGAATGTTTGAAAAAGTGCTCTTTCCTCTTTTTTGCAGTTATTATTGCTGGTTTGTCATGACAAGGCTAAAGAAGAAGAGTGCTACGCAGCGATAATAAATTAAACCAAAAGCACTTCGAAATCTACCTCAGCCTGTAGGCTTGCCTAAAGGGATTTTTTTAAAAATGGTATTGTGTGAATACATACTTGCAGTGTAATTGCTATCTGTGCTAACAATTGAGTATTTAAAGCAATTTAAGACATACAGAATAATTATACACATAGTAATCTCTGTGTTGTAAATATTATTTTAAATACTGTATTTGGACGTGTTATATGATAATCATCTTCATTGAAATGGGTAAAAAAAAGCAGTGGCAGTGATGTACACAGTATCATTCAAACACCACGGATAAACAAACTAAAAACTCTGTTGATTGTAACTGGTGTAACCGCTTGCGACCGCTGATAACGCTGAGTGCCACCGTGAATAGATAAACAGACAAAACCGCTTTAAATGGACCTCATCTACCCTGCGTTTTTATTATGTCCTTTCTATATAAAAATTCAATTGAGCTCACGAAAAAATAAACTAGGCATGATGTTTTTATTTATTCTTTAATTATCCACATTTTCACAATTTACATGATAATCCAAGCGAATAAAAACTGCAATGTTGTTTTGATTGTGTTCTCTATTCCCTTTATCACCTACGTTAAGTGGTATATGTAAAAAATTGCATGGTTATAATTCATGCTATGTTTTCGATATTGGTATGTAAACATATAGTAAAGTAAAGTGATCCCTATACAGGCTTATGGAGGCCCAGAGGGTTCCAGGAGGTTAAGGCTCCCAGATTTTGGACATTCGGCACGTGAAGGTGACAAGGTTGTCAGCCTTACGCACCGGCCACCTTTACCTCCCAGGATTGCTCCTGTTATTTCTGCTAGAGGCTGAGTCGACTCCAGGGCCATAGTGCCACCAGAAGGATTAGGCCAATTGAAAAACTCCATCGATCTCAACGGGAATCGAACCCTCTACCTTCCGGTTTGTAGCGCAGTGCCTCAACCACTACGCTACGGCGTACCCCATGTAAACATATCGATGTAAATTATAGGAAATTCTGTGCAGAAGTCTTCCGTCTGTTTATGTATGAGTTTTTTTGTTTGTTTTTTTTTGTTTGTTTTTTTGTTTGTTTGTTTGTTTGTTTGTTTGTTTTTTTACTCTGTCCATGTCATAGGTAGGTCTACTATAGATATTGGAAGTATTGTGTTCGACCCCCAAATTCGAAGTCGAGATTTTAACATGATTTACACATTTTGAGGTCCCCTGAATCCAAACATTTTATTTTCAGAAACATGTCTGTGTGTGTCTGTGAACAGTCTAGCTCGAGAACAAAACATCGTATGAAAACAGAAATTTATATTTGGGTTAGGTATCTTCTGGGAATGTGACATGAAAATTGGCGACATGTACGTAGCCTACATTTACGCTGCCCACATCACCCGGGCCCTGTGGGATTTTCTATGGATCACATACATACCTCTCTGACCAGACAAGGACACAGATGGCTTCTCCGATAAGTGATCAGCCCAATGCCGGGGCCACCTCCGAGACAACACAATCACGTAGGATGATACACACCATTCACGCATACTCATTCCGAACAAGGCGAGAATGGATGAAGGTGATAATGACGGCCAGATGATACCTAGGGACTAGTTACTCGTCATTTTCTCGTAGGTGAGGATCAACCCCGTAGAAACCCCACGTAGGTAACTTGTCCCGACCAGGAATCGAACCCGGCTCCGATGCGTGAAGGGAGCAAGCACATCCCCTGAGCTACAGCGGTGGACCTACCCGTTGATGTGAATAATACATCTTTGGCTGTTCACAGTATGGACCTGCTTTTGGATAGGTCTAATGATTTCTGCACTAGTGATGGAATACACAGGCAAAGAATTCTAATAAGATTTTATTTCTGTATTCGTTACATTTTTCCAACTGCTTCAAACAGCACCATCTATAGAGCCTTATATTTTCGTACAGTGCTAAATCATGCACATAAATCGTTCAGCGAAAATGAGAAACAAATCAGTAAAGCTGCAAATAAGCAATAGATGTATGAATAGTGGTATTAAATAAACATTATGGTTCATCACTATACATGCAGATGGCTACATTGTACCACAACAAAACCCCACACAGGCTGCAAATCAGAGCTATTGCTATTGGAATCCTCGTTACCCGGAGAAAGAAGTAACCGATACAACTTTGTCAATGTTATCGGTGATTTGCTATTTGTTAACAAGAGCCATCGTATGTTACGTACATATAGAATTAGTGTGGCAGCCAACTATTAGCATATTCATCGCAGTGTGGGCAGCATATGGACAGATCCGGTCCTGTGAAATTTACATCCCTTTATATCTGCATCATATGCAAAGCAAAAGACGAAAGATTGACCAACATAACAACGATGATGATGATGATGATGATGAGAACAATTATCACATGAAAAATAATGAAGAAAATCATAGGGTGTCTTATTAGTTTTGAAAATAATATGCAATTGTAGAAGTTGTCAATAAAGAGTATGTCAGATTGCAAGTTTGTAGAGCAGTTCATTGCTCAGGGGGAAAAAAAATCTGATGTGAAAGTCACATAACTTCCTCTGCCCAAATAAAAGTTTGCAGCATTTACGCTAATTATGCTATAAATATCTTATAGCCCCTTCTTTGAATGTTGCGACTAAAAACGCAGGCTATGGGAAAAAAACAAGTGACTGCAAACGTTTATTGAACTTTCCGCTGTTAAGAATAATTTCTGAAATTTATCAAATATTGCCCTCAGATATTTCTGTACTGTAAGCAGGGCCAACAGTACATTTTTCTCACTTCGCGTGCTTATATAGAATAAAATGCCTTAAATGTCCGCGCATTGAATTTCACCAGGCAAGTTGGTAGGTTACAACCACCCTTCAGAGAATGTTTTTGAAATGGTATAAGCAATCCATGTACAAAATTTAAAGGAAATTAATACAAGTAAGAATCAGCTTGAAAAATTTTATGTCATAACCGGGATTTGAACATGGATCTTCGGCTTAACGCGCCGATGCTCTACCATTGAGCTACCATGACAACATGCCAGTCTGACATCAAATTCCTCAACTGATTCTGTAGACAAGGCAAACCACGGGAGGTTTCTCTCCGTCGAGAACACACATCCAAATGGCGTCCTACCCTTGTAGGTACTTTGAAGCCTAGTTATTATTTATATACTATTAATTAAGTGGAAGGAAAGGAAATAGACATTAAATCCATGTCTGGGATATTAATACAAGTAAGAATCAGCTTGAAAATTTTTTTTTTTGCCTTTTTTTCCTTCCACTTAAAGGAAATTGTTTGAGCTGTTTATGAGAAAATAGCAAAAAACAAAATATTCTTCATGTAAAGTCCCCTTAAATATAAGAGAAGGTTGTCGCCAATCTTCACAGCCTCAGAAGGTACCTAACCCAATTACAAAATTTTGTTTTCGTACGATTTACAAGAAGCCGTATTGCAAAAAGCACGTATTCACAGTGGGTTGCTTATAACTACCCTTCAGAGAATTTGTTCGAAAAAATGTTTCAAATAAAAGTTTTAGCTCTTGGCACAAGCAATCCATGCGCAAAATTTAAAGAAAATTGTTAGAGCCGTTTTCGAGAAAATCGTGAAAAACGAAAATTTCTTCATGTAAAGTCCCCTTAAGAATAAGGGAAATTTGTCGCCAATCTTCGAATCACATCTTCAGAAGGTACCTGACCCAAATATGAAATTTTGTTTTCATACGATTCTCCGTTTCGGAGCTAGCCTGTTCACAAGCTTCCACAAAGACAGACACACACACACACACACACAGACATGTTTCCAAAAATAGTATTTTTGGATTCAGGGGGCCTTGAAACGTGTATATATGCTAAAAACTCAACTTCGAATTTTAGGGTCGAAAACAATAACTTACTTCCTCTACCTATAGTACCTATGGTACGGGCAGAGGAAGTAATAATGAAATTCACCTATTTCTCACCTATGAATTTCACCGAAAGCTGCAATAAAAGTGTTGGAAATAAATAAGTCAGCCTAAACGATCAATATATGGACATAATTTCAGTAAGGGTATAGCCTAGAAGTTAACACATAGGCCTATGTAAGATGCTTAATCTTCAATAGTAGGCTATGCCTGTGCCAAAATATATTTTCAAATCTCGGATTCAAACGCATGTGATTAACCAGTGATTACTGAGTTATATTATGAAGAATAGTTCTTGACGAGGTTAATTTATTAAACAAAATTATTTCACATACCTGAAACATAAACCATGCTTGAAATGTACACTCAACCTTACACACTATTTCTTATATAATTATGTAGACATCGTCCGACTTCTACCACGTCTTTTTTCCTTTCAACATCTGCTTAGTATTACGTAGGTGAAGAGAACCGAATTAAAGCGGAAAGATCCGTAGAGATTACTAAAGTCTTGAGTCTTCATAAGACACAGCCACATGAAGAACTTCAGCAAGAGAACTAACTATTCGCCACTCAGCTATCTACTTATCATAAATTGATTGCTATTAACAACTCACGACCTATGACAAGTACAAATAGCAACGTAAGGTAGAATATTTTTAAGTGTCACTTAGGAAATTTTGTAATCATTATGAAAAGATACTCTTAACTAGAGATCCTCGATGAAAAAAATAAAATGTAAAATGTACGATTAAAACCATTAGCTCAACAATATTTATTTTGTGTTGCCTATGCCTTTCGACATTTGTATTTCATCCTCAGGGCACCTTGCTGTATTGGCGTAGATGCATTATAAATAAATAAATAAGCCTCATTAATCCCATAAGGGCTAAGGCCTCCCGCCGATCTCAGGGTGAGCTCGGAGGGTTACTCGATAGGTGAGCTAATATTAACGAGTTATTTAGTTTTTACTAATATATCACAATACAGTCATTATAGAAAGGAATTAGCTTTTAATGATGAACTATGCGACCTTTTTGATTACTGCTTAGCTTCTTTACCATGAATGGATCGCATTATGATGTATGTTGTTATTAAACATGAATTCATACCACGGGAAATCTTAATTTTACCACCCACATTTATTTAGTTATTTGACATTTTTCTTGTTTTGATGAACAGAACCACATTTAAAATATTTTGAATGGTTTTGTTAACAGCTGTTTCTTGCAGTATTGTAGCTTTATCACTTTCTATATTGAGCTTACTATATAGATCCCTCATTAACTGGTAAAGCATTTTCTGAGTATGTTTATGAGCTTTGAAAACATAACTAATACGTTTTAAAGGACTCTGCAGAGTACTGTGTATTCATTACCAGTACAAACGTCAATACTTCCATTACTGCATACACATTATATGGGTAATTCAATGTGGAGCGTTATTGCTTCGAGTACTGGTTTTTCTTCTCACATCTTCCACACACGAGGGAGTTCTATAGAAATCCCTCCTCCACGACAGAACTAGGAATTGGAATACGAAAGTCTCCTTCCGAGTGAAGTATGTCGGAGAAAAAGTATAGATCTATCAGTGGCATACTTTCTTCTCCTTTTCTTTCTTTCTTCCTTTCTTTCTAGCTTTCTTTCTTTACCTTAGCTTTACCTCTCCCTTTTAGGAAAATTTAAGCGACCCAAGCCTCCCGGGCCTGACAGGGCCGCGACCTGTTGGTAAAGGGATTATCTATGGACCAAATAATACTTTTTTACCAATTCCGGGGCCACCTCCGAGACAACACGAATACATAGGACGAGACACATCATTCACACACATCCACTTTCAACAAGATGAGATGAAGATAATAGTGACGGCCGGATGATATCCGGGGACCACAAGGGCCTTCAGTTACCCGACATTTATCTCAAAAGTGAGGAAACACCCCGGGAAAGCCCACACCTAGGTAACTTGTCCCGACCAAGGTTCGAATCCGGACACGCTGTGTGAGAGGACCAAACGCATCCCGTACGCCACAGCGGTGGACATCTTTACTTTCTATGTGTCGAAATTAGTCACTTTCTGTCAAAATTAGTCACTGTCGAAATTAGTCACTTTCTGTCGAAATTAGTCACTAAGTCGTTAGGACCGTTTGGACCATTAGGACCGGTTATAAACGAACAGGAACGGCTAGTTAAGTGATCTGTTCTTCGTTATTGTGCGAACTGTACAGATAAGTATAGTTCAAGAAGCAATGGTGTTGTTTTCACTTTGTGTTATGTTCTCCGAATGATTCATAGGGATCCATCGGCTAGCAGTTTTCTACCCGAACAGAACATATTCACTGCGTACGCTTTGTTTTTTTCGAGCACTTCGTCACTCTTTTCGTTCTACTGCATGTTTCTTTTGGGGGGAGGGGAAGGTTTCCCAGACCAACTGCAACTTTGATTATAAATTCTACCCATATGATCGTTTCCCAACCGTTTATATCCAGCTTAGAAATGTGTTCAAATGTATTTTTCTTTGTACTTCTTCAGTGTCTGTACCAAATCTGAGCTTCTCGTTCTCGATTAAGGCCTGTTCGGGTGGAATCTTACAAGTTAGTGTAAGTTGTTCTTCAATTTGACGTTCAGGATTTACGTACTTTCAGTTTTGGACCATTATTTTGAAATGCCAAACAGTCACTCGCTCAACATCTGTTGGGAGCATCCCATTTTTCTTCTGCTTCTTATGTGGACACATCATGGTTTACTCCAAAATTCGGCTGATTTTCGTAATTTAGTTATGCTGGTTCAGACTCTTCAAAGCACTGTAGGACTACTTGCTGAAGAGATATAAGTTCATTGTCTCAGCTTCTGAGGGATCTCGTTTCGTGGAATGTATTCCACCAACACTCTTTTAGTATCTTTTTCTTTAAATAACTTTCTGTTCATATCACGAAATGTGAATTTCGTTTGGACTTCACGAACATGACCTTCCTCATCATTCCTAGAAATTTTACCGTTGTTAGTGGTCTAGGCTTGGACAAGGAGGGTAATTATACCAGGACTTCAAGTGTGAAGAATGGCCATTCGCTTGGCAAGAAGACCCGTGGGGAATATGTTCATGTCACGTTTGCATGAAGACTCAAGAGTACGTTCTTACCAACTCATCTTAGGGATAGGGTAGAACAATAACCACAGGAGCCGAGGGTTTTATACATTCCTTCTTCTGTGCTATGTACAAACTTGTAACAGAAGAGTCTGAAAATGGAAGCCTGTTTTGGAATGCTTGATTAACAAGTTTTATTTTACATATAGCATCATTCTAGCGTAATTCCACTCTGATTAAAGCATTGAATTACATGTGTTGTAAAATGAAGGATTTGCCGGGTTGAAATTAGATGATTATTCAGGTTTTCCTCCCATAAAATGTATAAATGCAATGCAATTAACTTGTTCGAGTTTATTGAAATACCGTAGAACTGACGCAAGAACGGGGTGCATTCAAACTGAGGAGATACTTGATTAAGAAGTAGCGGCTCCGGTCACGGCAACCATCAATAACGGCCGTAGCTTTCGGCATGCTGACCACATTTCCCCATGGCATGGAATTTTGTTTTTATTTTGTAAAATCTTATAATATGGTAGACTTTTTTCAATTGTTTTGCCTATTTTGTAAATATTATCAAAATATTCGGAATGGACTATAGATAGAATGACCACTGGTCTTTAGGTTGGGAAAGCGATGTACAAGCATTAGACCCAATGGTAATCCACCTTTTCTTTCTTTAATTTTCACTAATATAGCAATAATTAGGTTTAAAATAGTTTCTTAATAGACTCAACGCTGTGGCACTAATCTCTTGTAGGTCTAGGTCTACCATCCGAACGCTGCGTCATTTGCCATAAGTAAATTGTGGCATTGGGTGATCTTGAGATCACCATGCCAATTTCAATGGCTGGTATTGATGGCTGTCACGATCGAAGCCGCTACTTTATCAAGTATCTTCTCGGTTGGTGTCATGAGGCTGAGTGCGCCCTGTTCCAGACGTTCCTACCGGGATTCGAACCCACACCTCCATGTTCATAATCAATAACTACTAGATCACGCAGGCTGCCGGTTTCTACATACTTGCATATGATCTTATACATTAGGCCTATAGAGAGTTATATGAATTAAGTTGTACGGTATTTCTAATTTCTTTTTGTTTTAAGTTAATACGTTTCTTTACCCCAGCAATACCATGCTATTTTTTGCTATGCATTTTGCCAAGGAGGTTGTTCAAAATAAATATGTCTTTACGTTTACTGAAATTACTTTTTTATTGTTGTTATCGGCTTTGATTATTAAGTGCCAGTATGGTACTTTATGAGATTGTGTGGGGGACGAAAAATGTCTGTCCGTCCGTCCGTCCGTGTGTCTGTACGCGCTCTAACTCAAATACGCTTGATCGAATTTTGATGAAACTTGGTATACGCGTTTATAATGTCAATGGGAAGAACCCTATTGAAATTGGACCAAATCGGTTCACCGGTACCGGAGTAAAACCCAATTTAGTGTATATTTTAAAGGTGCCATAACTCGTACACGCTTTATCGGATTTTCATGAAACTTGGTATACGCATTTTTAATGTCTATGGGAAGACGTCTGTTGATGGTGGACCAAATCGGTTGGCCGGTACCGGAATAATACCCAATTTAGTGCCTTTTTATGGTATCATATAAGAAAAGGCGCGGTAACTCAAATACGCTTTATGGGATTTTCATGAAACTTCGTATACTCATTTATAACGATAATAGCAATAAGCCTATTGAATTTGGACCTAATCGGTTGAGCAGTACCGAAATAAAGAGTAATTAACAGTCACATTTATAATAATAATTTGTTTAATTCGAAGCATTTTGATTGACTCGCGGCCAACCAATCAGCACGCTCGTATAAAGCCTCTTTCAGTTGCCATGGACAGTTGACATCCACATGAAAAACAAATGTTCCCATATGTTCGATTATAGATGAAATGCTGTTGTATAATGACTAATTATTTTGCTAAAATTGATTACAATTAAATTAAAGCATTGAATTTTACTTCAGCCTATGTCAGATTAATAATTCCTGACCTCTTAATAAATAAAAACATTAAGCTATGAGAATATGTTTACGTTGGTACCTTTGCTTCAGCTAGAGACATATCAGCATTTATCACAGGGATATCTAGAATATTATTTTACCTATGAATGAAATACATGAAATAATGTAACACAAGGAAACTAGCAGGCTTGAAACATGGCCTAATTTCGAAATACGGTGATTTTTCTTTTCTGTGACCTACGACGCGATAGTATTCTCTGGGATTTGACATTCAAGATTCGCAGTGTGGTTTGGTCTTGGGGTAAGATGCTTGTCTAGTAACCAAAACATATCACGTTCGAGTCCACCTTAAAGCAAAATTTTTTATTATTATCAGTTGTGTTAAATTGAGCCTATTCCATTCTTGTGTTCTATTTTGTCAATGTGCTTAAATAAGTATTACATTTTTCTTTAAAAAAACTGGGAATTCATTGTCTTTCATTGACCTACAACATCATTCCTAAAGAATAACATAAGCCTATAAATGTTATTTCACGAACAGAAACTAGCTTTAAAGTTATTGCGTTGCGTTAAAATTGCATAAGCCTATACTCAGAACAAAACTGCATACCGCTAGGTGGAACTATCCTCTTCTTATTGGCTTACTGTACTATTTCATTGTCAATGCATTTTGTATAATGTTTACATATTTTAAGAATTAATATATCAGTGTATACCAATATGAATTAAGGTTAAGAATCAAACTTTAGACCTTTGTTCTTCCGTAAGCCCTGCTTAATGAATCGATCTGGAGTTTAACTCGGAGATCTATTAAAAAAAATATATATATATTTTCTGTATATCATAACTGCAATTATAACTGATTAAAAAAGCATACTGGCACTTTGTTATATCAGTTTACCTGATTTTATTAATTTACTTTCTTTTAATAAATCAGCGTCACATAGAAATTAGTTTTAAAAGTAGTGATGAATTTCGTGAAATTAAAGAGGCTAACAAGTCTGATATAATTATACCGTTAAAAAATAACATACAGCTGAGTTCGGAGCTTCTCCTGCCGGCATCACACTTCAGCTGATTGTATTGGCTATCCTGGTTGGGACCCAACCCGGATACTTATGTTGATAAAAATACTTGCAATTTTTTGCAACATTCTTAAATCGAGTTTAAAATACATTTTGAGTATAAATCAAAGAAAAATAATCGTCTGGTTCCACTCAGATACAAAACAAAATTCTCAGTTTTTATTATTTGAATTAAAATATTTTAAAGCTGTCTCCATATTTTGTAAGCAGAATACCTGACTGACAGTAACTATTCTTCTCAGATTTTCATTCCAAGTGTTTTTGATAAATGAAAAAAAAAAATGAAATTAATGACATCTAATAATTACCCTTGGAATTTATGGGATTAAACAATATTTTTTAACAAATCGATGTACAGAGTTAACAATTATAGTGTGCATAGAAATTTTAATCCATATTCTTCGCAGTATTTTTAAATAGCATTCCACACATATCCAGCCTTCATCTACACTTTACAGAGGACTGTACACTGTCCATTTCACAGATTGCGAGAAAGGGAAATGTCAGAATCAGCAGTTCTCCCGTACCCTTCCAACCACATGTCCTCAGTTGGACAGTTTCTGTTATTCGAACAGTTTACAGTTTAATGTTGTTATTTCGTTCGATGGGCGTAAAACCTTTTAACTGCCTATTGTAATTTAACATAGCCCAATTTCTACAAGAAATATTTTTTATCATTTCTGAACATTGAGTAGAAATGCGTTTTATCGTTTACTAGGTAAATCTAAGTAAATTTAAGTTCAATAAACTCTTCATAATGAAAGTTCTGTATCTCATACATGCCTCATTTAATAGCTATTAAAGAGATATTAGAATAGAGATTTTGTGACTTACAGGAACGATGATGATTATTTTGTTAAGGGTTATCATTTTTCGAAATTCACTTGTGTTAGTGATTAGGCCTAATAGGGGTCTTCCATTACAGTAATATGTACATTTTTTGGAAATAACTTCATTTAGCTAGCAGGATAAAATTAAGGCTTCTAATCTACATCTGCTAAGAAAATATTTTCACAGTGCCACGCCAGTGTCCATCTTGACTGTCATACATTTTTCGGGATAGCGAAATTTTCAGCACGTGTCCTCCAGGAGAGACTTGACATAGTCATTCACAGCTGTCTTGTAAGGAGAGATCCCTAACTTCCGATTCGAAGTTGCTATGTTCTATTTTCTGTAGAGCTCCTCCTTATGAATGAAATCAGTTTACAGCTCATAGATAGATAATATGTGATTTACGAATATAACTTGAATGACAGGGTGCAACAAGTAGCCTATTTAGTTTTGTACTGTATGCAGAAAATAAATCATGTTCCTTGGAATAAGTCATTGAATATAAGTAAAAGCTTGTAAATAAAAATCTACCATTTTTATGCAAGACAATTATGGTAGGCCTACTACCCGACCACTGCGTCACCTACCATAGGCAGATGGGAGGATTGGGGGTATGTGGTCAGCATGCCGAGACACCCATGGCCGTTAATGGTGGTTCTCATGACCGGAGCCGTTCCTCACTTTGAATCACGAGGCTGAGTGCATCCCTTAACAGGCCTTCCTAACTCAGAAAAATCCGAGGAGGTACCGGGAATCGAACGGGTCGACGATCTGTAATCAGCGACTCTAACCACTAGACCACGCCGGCGGTCCGAAGTTTGGTTATAATATCATTAATATAGCCCAAGTTATTCATAAGTAGATCAAAATTATAATGCTTACGTGAGACCCTGGTCATTCTGATTGTGTAGACGGGTTTCCTATTCCACTGTTTTCCTGTATATGTTCCGTGTACCTGAACCAAGATCAGTAAACAATACAGGTTGCTAATTCTGGGATAAACCAATCACTGCACTTGAATGCGTGACGTCACAAGTTTCCAACTCTGGCTCTGGAAGGCTTTTTACACAGTCTAGAAAATGCTCTCACTGCATGATTAAACTCGTATTCTCTACAGTAGGATTCAAAATTAAGATCTACAAGTAGACCTTACCGAGGACATGAACTTCAGCTTCGACTTTGTTCTAAGTTCTTTAAACTAAACAATATTATGAATTAAGTACTTTTAATAGAACAATGCATAGCGAAACCATGTTTTGGAAATATGAATATACAAACGTCATCCGTTTTTATTTTGAGTGTAGATAAAACTCCGAAACCGAAGAAACATTAATACGTAAATTAAAATTAAAATAATATTAGAGATAAGCCTATTCTAAAAATGGAATGGAAATAAATTCATTGTTATTCACTGCTTGTTTATCTCTTGAACAGCTCTTATCGTCCCTAAACATAAACTCATGCAGTATAATTCACTGTACTCATATAATTTATGTTTTGCCCAAATACGTTTAACCTAACAGCTATCGTAATTTAAAAATATATGCACCATTTATTAAGCATACTGTCTTACAGTCGCAATATAAATAGAATCAGAGATTGGCTTCGTCTTTATGATAAAACTCTTGATTGTGTTTGTGGTAGATGGTAAAGCAAATGCAGTTTCTGGTTATTTTCTTTGTCGTTTGGAGCGAATCAGTCACGGTTATGATAAGAGGAGACTGATACGGGTCTGATGGACTTTTCTAGAAAGCTGCGGTCGTAAACACGAACCATAAAGTTTATATTGCACCAACTCTATTGTCTACGCCAGGCTTGGCAAGCAATGCACTGAGAGTGAGAAGTGCTCTACCCCTACACTCGCCCCATCCCCATTCCTTCTACCTGAGAGGTAGGCAGACTCGTGACGCATGCCACAGTGGCGGTACCTCGGATATTGGATGAAATATATTTTAAGTAATGAAATGAATATTTCTTGAACTTCTGAAGAGTTGGCTAGGAAGGCACAAAGAAAGGTAATGGGACAACTAGGTACCATGAGGAAAGACGCAATGGCAACGTTGAAGCACAATTCTAATATTCTAACCAAGCCTTGAGCTTAGAAAAGAAGGTCTATATAATTAACATTATTTATTAATTAGTTCTACTTATTTCCCTTATGTTACTAGTGGCATTTAAGTGATTTCTACACCGTAATTCTCAAAATAAACGTCACAATTTAGCTGAATAGTGAAGTGAAATTATTTAAACGTACATTATTACATATTGGCGTATTCTTAATGGCACTGTGTTAATTTAGACATAGAACACATCGTAGATATTCATCAGAAATGTGACTGCCCAGCAAGCTTTTGTTCAAGGTCAATAGGCTGAAAAGTTGTTCAAATTGATAAGTAGTACCAAACATGGCAAATAATTTACTTGCAAAAAGGCGCAGCTTGGGAAATGTTTTCGGGAGTGAAGTGTATAAATCAAAACCAAGTTTTCCTGAACTGCGCAATGGTGTGCTGCTTTGAAGGTTAATTGATTCCAATTACAGTTCGTCATGGCCCATCAAATGATCATAATGTAAATGGATTTTCGAAAATCCGGCAGTCATTGTCTAACGCTTGTACGACTACAAATTTATCTGAGAATGCTCCTGATAACTCCTGTAATAGTGCCATATATTTTTCTTTCATATCAAGCAATTCATCTTTCATAACCGATTTTAAGGATGGGAAATGGGGCAATTTATTCTCTTCTATTTGGCTCTGCCACATATTCAATTTCTGCTTGAATGATTTCACACAGTCTGTTAAAATTTAAATGTACAATCGTGTTGTGTTTAACTTGTAAACAAAGGATAAGTTCATTTACGTGAACCGTTAAATCGCTTAAGAACGCTAAATCACAAACAAAAATATCATCTTTAAGTTCTGCAATCCCTTTGGTTGCTAGGAAAGTATGTATTTCCGTAGATCAAACATTCTTTGCAACATTTTGCCTCTGGTTAGCCATCTTACCTGACAGAAGTATGGTAAATCTAAGTATTCGGAATCTGTGAGTATCAAAATTTCCTGAAATTGTCTATGCCGCAGAGCATGCGCTCTGATTACATTCACAATCTTAACACAGATATCCATTACGTTATTCAAAGTAGCTGATTTTGCACACAGTGCTTCCCTGTGAATAATGCAGTGAATGGCTACAAAGCTATTAGAGGAAAATCCATTTTTACAAAGGAATTTTCGCAGTCTCCCTATTAGACCCATTTCTGTTCCCACTATTGCTGGAGCCCCATCTGTAGCTACGCAGACCAACTTGTCCCATTCAAGCTTAAACTTTCACGCTATCATCATCACTGCCTCAAAAATATCTTCACCGCGTACGTGATCTTTCATTGAATAAAATAATGTCCAGCAGCTCCTCGATCACAGCTAATTCTATATCTACACGTTTTATAAACACAGCAAGTTGAGCAGTATTTTTATTTTCAGTAGTTTTGTCCATGGCAAGGGAAAATGAACAATGTCTATCAACCGTTCCTCCAAACTTTTGCCCAGATCAACAATTCTGTTGGTAATAGAACCTCGCCTTAGGTTCCAACATGAGCCGAATTGAAATGCCTCCTGATGGTAAAGCTTGTAATGTAGTCAATAATAGTAGGACATATCAAACTCTGTGCTTTATCATCTTGAAGAACAAAGAAATACTTCTTCTCCCAGTCCCGATTAGATACTCTTCGTTCACTCATGTTGTACACAAGCCAACACTGAACAGGATTACTGCCACGCGACTGGTCTCTGAGTCAACCGGTTTAGTTGTCATTACCTCGCTCCTGAAATAGAGTAGTGGGGACGAGAGGGAGGGTAACTTCGCGCCTTCAGTGCCTTCGTTCCCGACCCTGGTCTACGCCATGAACAATGTTTACTTATAATACTGTCCTACTTTCCATGCCTGCAAATACAGTATCTACATGGAAATTGCATTGATTATATATGAATATGTCCATGGTATGCGTATATAGTACGATAAATTTTATCTACCCTTTGACTAACCTAACTTACATTAATTTTATGTTGTATTTAATTTTCAATTACATCTATGGCTCTACTCAATGGCTCTCCATTGGCCATGTATAAGAAGTCTTAGTTTTATACTTTACTGGAAGCTTGTACTGTAAATTCTGTTGCATGGAGACTTTTTTCCTTCACATATAATTGAATAGTCTCATTATTAAAAAAAATATATCAGTAAATATAAACATATTTTGTTGTCGCTTATTTTTCCTTGAAATGAATATCTGATTCCAATTATGTTGGACATAGAAACGCCCACACCATACGATTCCAGCGCTGTGAGCGGTGTTGTGTATGGTGCTTTTTGACAACAATACGTCAGGAGGAAATCAATTGCAATATTGCAATGCAAGCGGAGCTTATTCACAAATTATACGCACTCGATTTCAATTGCCGTGTTGAAACTAGCGTTATCGTGAAGCAACCCTTCCTGGAAATCAGGAAAACAGCACTTCCGGGAATGTGTCAGTTTACACCCAAACCGAACAATATAAAGCTGGAGGGTATGATAACATTTGCACTATATTCTAGAAATTTGTATCGCTATAAATTTGACTGTATGAGTTGCTTATGTGAAATCCATACTTTCCTAAATTGAATTGTAGTTTTTGCTTGGTACACTATGTTTGCTCTACGAATTGTATAGTTGTTATATCTCTATTCTACGCCGTACAATTTAATTTCATCTGTCGTACTATATGGTGTTAAATTCTATATTCCGTAAACTTTCACTTCGATCTTTGTAGCTCTATCTCGGAAAAAAAAATCTATGAATACTTGTGTGAATAATTTAGATTAATTTAAAAAGTTCAAAGCAATAGTAACTGCAGTAGAGCTTCGATTATCCGAGTACCGATCAATCAAACCGCGCGCCATCTATAAGTCCGGTGCAAGAAGGTCATTAAAGTAGGCCAATTTCAACTTACCACACTAGACTAATCAGTTCTCTGCGTTATTTGTAAGACGTATGATAAAATATATAGCCTACAGTTTTGTGTTTAATGTCAGAGTTTCTTTGTTTCATGTTATTGCTTCATCTGAAAAGCTTAAATCGGCTATCCGAAAAATCAGTTATCCGAACTCTTCCCGTCCCCAATTTTTTCAGTTTAACTCCGCGTGAACTGATTTTTTTGGTATTTTCTTTTCCTATTCCGGTATTTAATGTTATTATTTTTGTTAATAAAATATTACAAATTAACCAGAAAAATTCCTTGGCTGAATTTTATTACAATATTTATTGTAACAAGCGTGAATGATCGAAGTGATCAAAATGGAAATGTCTTGGTCTCGAATTTGGGAAATCTCGGTTCAGACCCCGAAGCCGGCCAATTTAACTTTTTCTCCCCTAGTTTCACATTTGCAAAAACAAATGCCGGATTTAATATTTACTTACCATGATTCATCGCCGCTATTTCACCCAGTATAATAATAATTAAAGTTCAATATATACATAAGTTAAAATAAACACAAGCAATGACAGAACAATTATAGCAACAGATGCATATCAACGGCCTTCTGGTAAGCCCCAAGATTCTAAAACCCACGGAATGACTTCGTAGTTGAAGGTTATATTAGTAAAGCAGAACTGAAAAAAAAACGCAATGACATTGTTCAAGCGAAATCCTTATGTTTTCTTTTTTTGAGATAAAAGTAACCTTTAAGGTTTTTATTCGTTCCAAAAGAGATCTTAACCAAATGATCACGATTATTAAAATAAGGTCATTAATATCCAAAACTAGCTCCCAAAGATACCTCATGTTGGAAGAATCTGTACAAAATTATTAGTTTTATTATAAGTATTGTCATCCAGTTTTTAGTCTATTGCAAATTATTTGTAGTTTATTGCAAATATTGCACTACTGTTGAACTGTAAGCCTCATTGAGATTAAACACGTCCGAATGTGAGCAACTATTACTATAGGCCTATTGTATTTTCTTGGATCAAGGATATTATGGACAATTCCTCCAACACAGCGTTCACCAACTGCCGATATAATGATATCAGAGCTCGAGTTGTTTATGCGGGCAGAATAACTAGAGCAAACAGTAAGCTGCAAGTCATGCTAGAGGACTGATGCATATTAACCAATTCTGCCCATGTATACCCCTACTCCGCACCTACGCACACTAGCCTACTTCTCGGTCACCGGGTAAGTCTGCCTCGTAAAGTGACGCCACACGGCATTCTGCCCTAATATATCTGGGAGCAATGTAAGCAGTGAATTCGAGTTCCATACTCCATACAAACTATGTTAATAATTATTCGTCTTAATAAAAATAACCGTATTTATTTATCACAAACCAGATTCCAACCAGCATTTTTGTAGCTGGCGTAGTGCGTTCATTCACTATCGATCAAGTGCGGTAGTAAAATACAGTACAACTTAATGTTTAAAAAAAATTGACAGCAAGTTGAGACAATCCCATTGCAGATTCTAAAACCAAAATTACGCTTTGGACCAATATTTGTTCTGATTTTAGACTGGTCTAAGTCGTTGTTGTTATTATTGTTTTATTATTAGTATTGTTATTATTATTATTATTATTATTATTAGTAGTAGTAGTAGTAGTAGTAGTAGTAGTAGTAGTAGTAGTAGTACTAGTAGTAGTAGTAGTAGTAGTAGTAGTAGTAATAGTAGTAGTAGTAGTAACAGTATAGAATGTAACATGATTTTTACGATAAAAGACTTACGTGATTTGTCATAGCATCCGTGATGGTGAAGTTTTAAAGACACCCAATCAAATGATGCTGTTTGCCGTTATCGAAAATCGTTGAATCAATGACAAACTGTTAGAACGTTCTGATTTTTACAAGGGTATGTTCTTGTGGCTTAACTTTTTATAGAACTAAAGACGCAGCTGACTTTACCGCTCTTCTTTAGTTTATGGACATAACTCTGGTGTATTATTGACCCTGAGGGTAACACACACGTTCACTGCAATATTGAAGTGGTTCACATCCGTTTCCCATGTTCCATGATGCGGTGTAACTTTAATAATGATGAAACATGATATTAATTGATAATGGACCAGCAAGTTCGATTCCCACTGAGAGGAATCCGGTTCGATCCTGTTGGATGCTAAATTGGTATCTGTGGAGTAGTTGTCGGTCGCTGGCATGTATGTCACTTGGGATTAGTGTCCTGGTCTTATTGGTTTTCCCCAGACAACGCCGGTCTGCATCATACTGAGTCAGATATTTATCAATTATCAATATATGTGTTACATTTCTAAAACTCTAATTTATCTGACAATGGCTTATTTCAAGCTATTTGACATTAAAAGGTCAGGGCACCGAGTAAGCTTTTTACTTCAATATAAAATCATTGTATGACATCAAAGCAGCGGGTCATTAGAGTTGCATGGTTTCATTAATTGTTGAATTGATCATAAATCCATAATCCTATTAAGTGCTCTGCAGGCAAAAGTAATGAATAAAAAATAATCTCATCGTTTCACTGTAGGCCTATATTTGTAATTGTGTTATTTCTTGCAACACAGTGAGCCCAATTCCTTTTATGTCAATCTAGATATGCCGATAAACCGGCAGTATGCATACTTCTAGGGGTAAGCCAGTATGTTCTATGGGTGAGCAATAATTCATTATTTCAGAATGATTTGAGCCACAGAAAAAATCTGAGTATAACTTACTATTGGCAACAAAATGCTGCAGCTGTAGGCTACTCACTCATGATACTGTAGTGTCTTTCTCTTATCAGAGCGATATTTGACTGACCCAGATGTTAATAATAAAAGCAATATTTGAAATAAAATATATTTGTATACCGCTGTCCACCGCCGTGGGTGAGTTGGTAGCGTTGACTGCCAGCCACCTGGGAGGCCCGGGTTGGGGATTTTACAGAGTCAGGACTGGGTGTTGTGTCCTCATCCTTATCCCGCGAAAGGACCTGGCCACCCTACGCGATATCATCCGGCCATGTGTCACTCGGTCGGGCCATGGGCCTTCCCTCCACGGCTCTGTCCCAGGGCAGGACCGGCCTTCGGGCCGAACACTTCATCATCATCTTCATTATATACCGCTCCCGGACTTTACTATCTCATAATTTAATGTTAATTAAAATTTAACATACTGTAATAGCGAAACTTAACTGGCGTGAAATACAGATGAAAGATAAATTATTTTATCATCTCATTATCTCAAAATTTTAGTATCTGGATAAAAATATTATAAAGAGAAAAACTCAATCATCTCTCTAACATATGTTATTTACATTAACACACAATAAAATACTTTCATAAGTTTATTTTGCTTTATCAAAATATGTAGGCCTATATCTGTAACGCTCCTCTCATTAGGGCTTTATAACTTTTGGATTTTGTTTAAAATTAGTCATAATTATATACAACTGAGTGAGGTGGCCGAGCCGGATGTTATGAACTCACATTCAGGAGGATGGGAGATCAGTTCCCCTGGTCTACCGTTCTAAGAGTCGTTTTCCAATGTGCTGAAGGTGAATGCCGGATTCGAACTTATGTAACACTAACCAGAAGGGTCCGTGTCCGAATCGCACTTAGGCCTATGTGTGTTGTCATAGGCCCTAAGTGCTGATCACACTCAGTGTCCTGTCTTTATGTAAATGATCCATAGAATTGTATTCTACCCTAAGTGCTTTGGTGGGGAGGTAAAGTGTATAGAAAAAAATATCTACAAATTTTGATTATGTTGAAATAATTTTTGGTGGTAAGTAGTTGAGTCTGAGCGTGTGTGTGTGTTTGTGAATGGTGTGTCTCTCCTATGTGTTCGTGTTGTCTCAGAGGTGGCCCTGGCATTGGGCTTATCATGGGCATGGGGAGGCCCTCCATGTCCTTATCTGGTCAAAAAGGTATGTATGTAATCCATAGATATTCCCTCTCCCGACAGGTCGCGGCCCTGTAAGGCCCGGGCGGCGTAAGTCGCTTAAAAGTCCCTAAAAAGGAGAGGTAAAACTAAGGTAAAGATAGATAGACGTAGTTGAGTCCATAAATGTTTCTAAACGGGTTGGGAAAAGGTATAACACCGGAGTACTAGACTAATACCATTATCCATCTTTTCCATAAATTCACAATTTAACGTTTTGTGATGCACTAGTTAATAAGTAGTTCATTGCATTGATTTATCATGATCGACATTATTATATTCTGTTTTTATTTGGCCTAGTAATCGATTAGGCCTATTATTCGAATAGTTGCAAATTTATTGGCGTAGGCCTGTCTTCCTACAGATGTTGGAAATATTAATATCGTTTCAGGTGTTCATCAACGAAGATTGAGACCTAAATCTTCATTAATTTTGTACGTACAATTTTTCTGAACTTTATTATATTCTAGGTTTCTGTTCCGTAACACTTGGGCGCTAAGTCCCATTTAGATAATACATTGCATGAAGCGGAGACAACTGAACTCGCACTCTCGCAAGGGGTCCCCTTCTTCCCTGCCAGACCATGAAGCGAAATATTCACAAGATTCCTGCTTAATGTAGAGAATACAACGCAGTGGCGTAGCCAGAAAATAATTTCGGGGAGGCTCACCCCCGGAAAATTTTGAACTAATGAAAACCATATTTTACGCTATTTTAGCACTGAAAAACTAGTTAGCAAATTTGTTTAGTCCTACTATAGTCTAAAACATGCTAATTTAAACAAGAAATCGTTACCTAAGTTATAACACTTTTCACTATTTATAAGAAAAGTTAAATAACACATGGAACAGTGGAAATTATAGTCCCAAATTTACAATTTCAGTAGTTTCTTAATAAATAAAATTATTAAATATTTGACAAAATAGAGCTTAAATAACTTCAATAGAATTTTAGGTTCTGATTTCGGGGGAGGTCCGGACCCCTGGAACCCCTTTCCTAAGCCACTGATGCAACGTTGAGTATATGCCATCAGCAGGGTTAGGATTTTTAGATGCGCACCTTTCTTTCGCAGGCCAAATTAGAGCTCCTGTGAAAGAAACCACAGTTTGAAACATTTTGTCTCTCATGGAGAATGGAGTCAATTTTGTAGCATCTTTTTTCTTCTTCTTAGGGCAGTTATCCCTCTTTTCTCCACCATGCCTGTAATCCCCTCCCACCCTCCTTTTTTGTATTTTACTGCATCTTTTTAATGATCTTCTATAGGGCATTTTATAGCCTATAACTCTTGAGTTTCGTTTTTTTATTATATAATTATCTTGGTTTCGTTCCAAAATCTAATACCTTAAATAACTTGCAATTAACTTTTTATCAGTTTCCATTGAACGTGGGAATAGTGAACCTGCCTGATTTCAGCAAACGCGGTACTGAAGGCACTCCTGCAACAATGAAAAATAATGGCTAAATATTCCATTTTTTAAATTTCACTGGAATTAGTCAATAGTCTGTTGTTCGTGAATGTAAGTTTATTATAGTTCAGTTATTCTTTGCATACCCAAACGGTTTCCTTTTGTTAGGAGGAAAAGTTTGTCGGCAGCGCAACCCATGCTCTTTATTTTCACCGCACAATCAGCTAACTTTACTCTAGCCAATCAAAATCTAAGAAATCCTGTGACGGCTGTGACAGCTACTCGTCTACTCCACGTGCAGTGAAACGCGGGTTTGCACGATCTAGTTACAGTAAACAATAACACGTGTGAATCGATTAAAGCGAGGGAAGAATTCAGGTCAGTGATACGACGTTGCTTTTGTTTTGGAAAACGGAAACCAAGACCAACTTGGTCAGATCAATTTACATAACGAAACACCGACTTAATGGTTTATTCCTTTGTTGTCGCTGGGGCATGCAATAAGAACTCTACTATACAGGGTGTTTAAAAAATCTGTATACTAACTTGGAGGGTTTGTGAGGAGATAAAATGAAACTTTTTTTTATGTGACAAAGATCTGACAGGCTCTCCGTTTCTCCGCTATGGGTCCTTAAAGGGTTTGACAGTGGATGGTGTGACTGTATTCAACCTGCCGTGTGATGAGTGTTTTACAGATTTTTTTTTTTTTAAATGGCGTCCGTTTACATTTTTGCACAGCTGGCACTTGCGTGCAAATGATTGTCTCACACGTTCAAAACAACTAGGTGTCTCACGAATAATTGCTGCAGCTTCAGCCACACCGGGAACGAGCTCTCCTGGAGTATCTATTGGTGTTTCGAACACCAAACGCTTCATCTCCCCCACAAAAAGAAATCCATAGGACTGAGATCAGGAGAACGTGGTGGCCACTGTACTGGCCCACTCCTCCCAACGGAAAACCTGTCAAATATTTGTCACATAAAAAAAGAGGTTAATTTCATCTCCTCTACAAGTCCTCAAAGTTTGTATACGGAATCTTTTTTACACCCTATATATAACGTTTAGTAGCACCATTTTGTCCCCATTTTGGCTTATTTTTAGCACCTTTTATATTCCTTTTTACAAATGGAAACTTCACCTGAAAATCCTAACCCTGGTCATCAGATTTCTTTAACCTACTCTTGTTGTACAGCTTCTTTCTGTTTGGGTTAATCTAGGAAAGGAGGCGTATCCAATAGTAATGTTTTTTGGAAAAGTACCAAGTACCGGAAATATTAAACCAGGATTTAAGTTTTATATGTACTCTTCTTTGTTCTGGTTCTGCAGTCTAAATAAAGCAGAAAACAACCCGCCTCTCCTCCACTGTTGAAAGATTCTGATCTTATTCACAAAAATGTCAGTGAGCTTAAAGCACGAGGTCTTTGTGGTTGTGCGGGTAGATAGCATCTAACTTGTACAGGCGAGGCTTGCTTGCTGTAGTGAGAGAAAGTTATTACAGCATATTTCAAATTGCAAGTTGTGTTATGTGTGTACAAAGAAGGCAGCTTCCCATGGGTACATGAGATACGATATGAAGGAGTATAATGTGTGCGTGCGCTTATACCCATATTCTATTCAACACACACCCTGCAGCCATTCAGCTCCATTGACATCAATTCCTTCACAATGAATAAAGTTAATTGAGTTTATAAAAATAGATTTGCTGCATTGAAACTTCAGGTTTAAGAGGAATAACAGAGCCGACAATGTTATAATCTAATTCTCACTGAGTGTAAATGAGATAGAAAGAAGTATTCTTTATTGTTGAACGATTTCATTAGACCAGCGTTTTCAAAACTTTACTGGTACACTTTTCGTTTAACAGTATATAGGCTATGGAACGCTAAAAAAAATAAAAAATAAAAAAAATTATTGCCTTTGCGAAAGCCAAAAACAAATGATACAGTTTTTAAAAAACCCTCAAGTTGTTTACTTAATGAAAATTGTTTTACTAAGACATCCTTTGATTTCTGTTTTATCTCCCTCTACCCCATCCATAGGTACTGTAGAAAAAGGAAGTACTGTGTTCGACATAAAGTTATTTTTCACGTCCCCAGGATCCAAAAATACTTTTTTTTAATAAACATGTCTGTCTGTCAGTCTGTTAGTCTGTGCGTCCGTGGGTTCGTTTTTTTCTTGTGCACGAACGAAAACCCATATAAACACAATATTTTATATTTGGGTTAGATACCTTCTGGAGACGTGACACGAAGATTGGCGATAACTTTCTCTTAATTTAATGCCATTTTACATGAAAAAATATTTTTCACAATTACGTCGTATGTAACCATTTTGTTTAAATCTTAAAACATCTCTACACGATACTAAACAAACACAACAAACGACAAGCAATCAACTTCATGGCAAGAAAGTCAAACCCGCGCTAATACACGACACAAGTACACAACCCAAAATGTCAATTTCACCACACTTCCCATCAGGATGTACATAAGGGTACTTTTAGGTAAACACATCAAACAAATGGTTACCAAAATTTGGTTTGACCGGAGGTTATAAGCTTCATTGCTTGGCACTGGGGGGGTAAGGGAGGGCATAAAATAAAAATAAAAATAATAATAATAATAATAATAATAATAATAATAATAATAATAATGTGCGTGAAGTGCAAACATTCTCTGAAACCTGCACCGTTCTTAGAAACTCAGTCTTTCTTGTTGAACGTTAAGGTATCTTTGCATCAAGCTGGAACATATTCCTTGTGAAGCAAGAAAGTTGTATTGCCCATGCTTATAAAGCAAGTTATGTGAGTACATTACATCAGATTTAATTTGGGTTGTACATCCTTCGGGGATGCGACACTAAGCGTGGCAAAGTCTTCCTTTCCAATTGTACAACGAGTTATTTGAAGATAATTTCATTTTTTCTCTCTCCAAAGCGGCTTTAACTATTTTGTTTAAATTGGCTACAGCAGTGATTCCCAAACGTTGTTCCTTAGAACATTTTATAAAATAATTAATATTTAACTATTTGTGAGGAGTCATGACTTCAAAATAGATTTTTATAATGAATGAAAATGGACCAAAATGTCGTGTTATTGTTGAGGGGCCTTTAAACATGAAGTAAATAAATAAGAATGATTTATTGTATTAAAATATTTTTAAAAAATGTATCTTAAGCCCTTACAAGTCGATGAACGGGGTCATAGGCATACCCGCATTGGGCGTAGTAGGCATGGTGATATCAGGCCTTCGACCAAGATGTGGAGGTCTCTACTAGGGTCTGAACCCCGAACTGCTTGCATCGTAGGTACATGCTAC
Source organism: Ectobius pallidus (assembly GCA_964059195.1). Taxonomy (NCBI): domain Eukaryota; kingdom Metazoa; phylum Arthropoda; class Insecta; order Blattodea; family Ectobiidae; genus Ectobius; species Ectobius pallidus. The sequence goes on from CAXKWD010000006.1 coordinate 81,243,495, forward strand.
AAGTTAAGCTATCCGAGGACTTTCTTTTTCTTTATTTTAAGAAAAACATTTTGATTTGAAATCCAGAACACAATTATTGTACCAGACTAGATATAAATCTAATGTTTACATAAATAAATACAATGTATTTCATATATCATTGTACTTCATGGAAATTATTCAATAATATTGATGAAACGGTAGGAAATCTTCATCTAAAGATTTTAAAAGGAGAGACAAGAAGTAGAAATCAACCACAAGATCGTTCAAGGAAATAAAGCATCATATTATTCAAATCTTTCCCTTTTAAAAAGTAAATTGTTATCAAAACGTGCCAAAATGAAAAACTACACATTAATAATAATACAAGTGGTAACTTATGGCTGTGAAATATGGGTCATAAAGGGAACAGTAAAACAAAAGCTAATGATTTTTTTAAGAAGAATTTTATGGAAAATATATGGACAGAACAAAAGACCCAAACGGCACTTGGAGGATTAAAGTAAACAATGAATAAAATAAAATAATACAGAATAAAACACTTTAAACATCAAATCCCAGAAATGAATCCAAGAGGTGGTTTGCTCATGCCAATAGAATGGAAAGTGACAGGTTATTCTTGAAATATACAACAGGAATCCTTTATCAACAAAAGCTCAAGGAAGACTCACACTAAACTGGAGTGAGAATGCAATTAAAGACTCAAAGAGGTAAAAATTAGAAATTGGTCAGCAATAATTCAAGACAGTAGGTAATCGAAGAAATTTGTTAAGAAGGCCAAAACTTTAAGTTTAAAAAGGTGTGGTGGAGGAAGACAAAGAAAGAAAGAAAGAAATTACGCAAAAAGATTCTTCGCTGTTATTTATAAGCCTAATATGGTGAAAAATCTTTGCCAAAGATTAACTGAACGATGAAAGAAACATTGAAAGGTTAACATTTTAAACAGTATGTAAAAAGGTAATAACCCATTCTTGTCCCAATATCGCTCTGTTTACATCCAATCATGCTGTAAAAAGTACTAAACAGGATTAGGATTTTTAAATGCGCACCTTTTATTGTAGAGCAAAATAGAGCTCCTCCGAAAAAAAAAACCGCAATGTAAAACGTTGCTTCTAGTTGCGACTGGAGGCAACTTTGTAGCACCTTTTTAGGGCTTTATCCGTTTTTTTCTTCGCTGTGCCTATAATCCCCCTTTTCTCCTTTTTTTCTATTTCATTGCAGCTTTTTTGATAATGACATATGATTATTGAATATTCCATTTTCTTTTTAATTTCACTGGCATTAGTCAGTAGCCTGCTGTTAGTGAATGCGCATTTTTCATGTAACGAGTTTAGTAGCCTCTTTTTATCCCCTATTTTGTGTCTCAATATGACTGTTTACATCCAATTATGTGTCGTCATCTATATGTGGATTCTGTGATGTCTGAGTACAGAGTATATTAAGTGTAACAAGTCACGGATTACCCTACTGGGATCGGGTTTGGGATGTATTGATTTCACTGCCCCCAAGACTATAGGAAACTGTGTTATCCCTTGTTTGATTTAGCCCCCCGAGAATCTGTTTAGTATGCACTGCGGGTATAACAATGGCACTGGGTGAAAGTTCCTATGACCCCCATTAATAGCGATCCCAATGTAGTGCGAATGACACATTTGTGTTAACAAAAGTGCTATCTACCTGAAAGTTAAATGTTTCGATAAATGAATGAACAGGTGTTACTTCACAAAAATAATAGCTTCACAACTGCAGCTTAATGACCCTCGTTTAGACCACGAATTAAAGCATTTTCGTTTTCGCACCAGTTACTGCGACCTATTATTGTCAACACCATGTTGGCAATTCCAGAATATCAATTGAATTGTTCATTACGAACGTTTAACACAGAAATACGCCCTTAAAAAGCCAGCAACCCATTGTATTCTCCCCCCCCCCATTACAATACAATGGTGGTCAATATTAGAGTGGGTAGAACAAATTATTTAAATGAAAAATATTTTCACGCGTCACATATTTTAGTTACTACAAGCGAATGTACTGTACTAGTGTCTTTTAAGGGTGATACAACAAAAAACAAATTCTAAATAGTCTGTAATTACCTTCTGCTTATATATTCTATATCAAAGTATATTCTGTACCACATCACGGTTATATGGAAGATAGAAGTACACTTGAAATATTGATCATTTTGGTCAAAATTACCATTTTTTTTCTATTGTAAGAAGTACGGTCCACCGCTGTGGCGCAAGGGATGCGTTCCGTCCTCTCACGCAGCAGGTTTGGGTTCAATCCTGATTGAAACAAGTTACCTAGATGGGTTTTTTCCCGGGATTTTTCTCGCCCTTGATTTTGAAAACTGTATATTTTATTTTAAAGATAAATGGAGACTACAGTTCATTTTTCTGTACGTTATTGTAAATTTCTGTGCGAAAAATTAAGTTTGATAGCTCAATAATTATTCCATCCATTGTCTCCCTTAACTTCACCCATTGCACTCTTAATCACCTATCAGTGATCTATTTATCAGGAACTGTAATATATTCTCTGTATTTACTATTATGCCATTGAAGCGATTTACTTCTACATGTGTGTTCAGGGCGAAGTATTTTTTTTCAGATATGAATCATTCATTCAATCGTAGTTGAACATTTTCCGATTATATTCTCATAGATGTTATTTAATCCTTAAATGCATTTAATGTATCTTACAGGACACAATAGTTGCAATTAGAATATTAGTCATAAAATAAAGGGAAATAAATCGAAACAAAATTGAAATAAATGTAAAAGGTATACAATAGTGTACAAGAAATAAACTGTAAGCCTAACCATTATGTTAACTGTTTTCTTTGCAATTCGACACGGTTTCATAATTTGCATGAGGAATTGAGTCTAGTGCATAAAAGGGTTAAACCTCCTACAATTATTCAGTTCTGTCATTAAAAAACAAAAGTTACATATAAGTTAGGATTATTTTTATAACCAATATAAGAGGAATATAGTATATTGCGATACAAGTGACGTAAGCGATGCATACGGATCGAGGAAATAGTTTGAATAAACGAGGTGCTCGCGCCGAGTTTTTACAATTTTCCGAGATCCGTTATGCGCTTACGGCACGAGTATTGCATGCTATTTTTTGCACGATGATTATTTATATAAATTTAATTATATTAATTGTGATATTACCTGAAAATATTATGTATATACATTCTTGAAGATAGATGTTTATTTCAGAAAGTGATTCGCATGTGTTTGTTGTTATGGGAACCGAATATATGTCCTGGGGGGCCTTGTACATAAACGCTTGTATTATGAGTGCCGTAAGTAAATTCTTACCGCACGGAAACTCTTACCGCACATAGCAACAAGATTGCGTGTGAGAATGTCAACTTACGATCCACGGCAACAACATTCGTAAGTACCACTAATTAGTTAAGTCGTGCAAAAATTTATTTTTTGCACTCCTTAGCTAGTAAGTGTTACTTACGAAAGTTGTTTACATGGATCGTAAGTTGACATTCCCACACAATCGTGTTGCTAAGGGCGTTGCGATGAGGTTAAATTACTTACGGTCCAAGCGCCACGTCATAATTCATTACGATACACTTCATAATACAAGCCTTTATGGACACGGCCCCCAGGACAAATATTCGGTTCCCATAACAACAAACACATGCGAATCACTTTCTGAAATAAACATCTATTTTCAAGAATGTATTTACATAATATTTTCAGGTAATATCACAATTAATATAATTAAATTGATATAAATAATCATCGTGCAAAAAATAGCATGCAACACACGGGCCGTAAAGGCATTTACGGGTCTCGAAAACTTAAAAACCCTCGGCTGCGCCTCGGGTTTTCAATCTGTTTCCTCGACCCGTAAACGTGCCTTACGGCACTTGTATCGCAATATACTATAATGTCAACATACAAGAAGAATCACAAGTTTTCCGCGTGACTTCAGGAAATAACTATTGACATTTTCCCATTTCAAAGTTCATAATGCGTATATAAATTTATAATAAGCTTTTAGTTGCTACCGGAGATATTTTGGTTAATATTGTAATTTATCCAAGGCAAGGAATAATTCAATCTTGCTTTAATGAATCTGAAACAGATGAATTCACTTATCATTTCAAAACACTATGTTTTCAATGATGGGTCCTTGTGCTGGAATAAAGCAAATCGCGTGCGAATCGTTGTAGCTCATGCACTTTCTACTTTGTTAAATGTGTCACTACACGTAGGAGAGTGACTGAAAAGAGTGAATCGGGCAAAAAAAACGAAAAAAAAACCCAATGTCGCTCTGTAATAATATTGCAGAACAACATGGAAAGCATGGTGATACAAACTTTCTTCATGGAAATAGTATTATTTCCTGGATTTATGTACAAAACTCGTGATCACTCTGTATGTGACGAAGTCAAACACAAAATAAGTTGGCCTCACAAAATAATTATATTTTATACCAGAACACGTCTGCATTTTCAACGTATATATCGAGCACTTTGCCAGCTGGAATATGAGGGGAAGGCAAAAAATAAATAAAAAATTGTTGCTTGGCTGTCATTGAATACACATTTAAGAAATAAGCTTACAGTAATGCATATAATGGAGTAGAGCATAATTTATTTCCATTGCGTTTGTGGATGTGTAATGGACATGTATGATGCACTTCCTCTGGAAATTCATTAATCATGTCTGAGAATGCAGCCAGATGACAATTATATATCCTGTGATAATGCATTTGGACTGTCACTACTTTTTCACGTGACATTCCCTTCCGCGTGGCACAGCCGGCCGATTAAGGGGTAAATGGTTATGTGTTAGTCACAGAAGTGCTAGCAGTAATTAATCTTGTAAATGTCATTTGTGCCTTTGTGGTTACCCAGTCTTGAAAATGCATTATTGTGGCAAATGTAACATTTGTGATCTTTCTTAAGTTTTATCAATTTTCGTTTAATTCACATCAATACGAGGGTGGATCGAAAAGTAACGCACAATATATATATATATATATATTTTTTACAAAATGTTTAATGGGTACAGTTACAAACAATTGAAGGGGCGTCTTTGGTCTATTTTTATATATAGTCTCCAAGTGTCTTAACACATTTCTCCCATCGTGAAACCAGTTTCAAAATCCCTGTTCATAGAAGTCCGTTCGTTTGGCGTGGAGCCATCTGCGGACTGTTTTTTTTTTCACATCTGCATCTGACGCAAAGCGTTTACCGGCCAGGAATTTCTTCATGGGACCAGACAAATGAAAGTCCGGCGGTGCCAGATCTGGACTGAATGGAAGATGCTGGAGCACCTCCCAACCAAATTTGTTGATTTTCTCACGAACAGCGGCAGCAACATGGAGGCGAGCATCGTCGTGAAGAAGTTAGACTCCATCAGCATGAATGTTTACAGCGTTTGTCACGAAGGACACGACGCAACTTTACCATTGTTTTAATGTTGCTCTTCACAAGTGGACGATGGTAACATGCGCGCCAACTTTGTTATACAGTTCATGCTTCTCTCGCTAGAGCTAAACATGAGAACAAAATAGCATCCGTAGCTGAAGCTTCTCACTCCATCTTGGTAAAAGTTAAACATCCCAGCCGCAATACCAACGCAGACAAAAATCATTGTGCTTTACTTTTCGATCCACCCTCGTAGATTCCATGCGGTAGTCTTTCTGTGAAATTGTAGGGCAGAAACCATGTACCATAGGAACTTGCCAGCCTGTTCAGACGTGTGAATTTATTTACACGTATGCCTATGTTTTCTTTAAGGGATGACCAAATTTTTTTTATAAACTACTTGTCCTAGGAACAAGAAAATTTTCGCGCTTAATTAAACTGTAGACTTAAACTAAAGATTAATTTTTATCACGAGATATTAATTTAATTGATTTTTAAATAAAAATTGAAATCTATTTCCTTCGACAGATATTAAAGTCGACAGATATGAAAGTATGAATTTAATTTTTTTATGAGCGAATCTTTAATGCATGCTTTACAAATTTACCGATGGATTTTTATTATTTTTTATACTTCTTGTACTAAACATATTTTTAAAAACTGCCTGGAATTATACTAAATATATATTTCTAAAAAGAACCGAGGCCTGCGTAGAAAATGTGATTGGACTTTTTATTGCACACATTGTAAAGTGTTTTGTAAAAAATTTCATAGCTGTATATCTTTTCTTTGTGCCATCTTTTCTACTACCGAGGGAAATTAATTCTTCCAATTTAATAGTAAATATTTAGGCCTATTCGCATATTTTCAAGTTTTTATGAGCATATGCATCTTTCCTATTTTTAGGGCTTGGACTTCCGGGTTCTAATAATCACCATTTCTACTCTTCAGAGCAATGTGATCATATCTTCATGGGGCTTGTAGGGGTAACAGCAGAGTCCTCATTGAGCAGAATATTTTTATGTATGCTAAAACATCTATTAAGGCGAGAGAATACAGAGGTTTGTTCCAATTAATTATTTCGGTCCATTCTTCTTCCACGTCTTCATTGCTGTCTTTCATTATTACCTTGCCAAACTGTAACGTATCCTGTTCACAGCCAAGAAAATAAAGAGCTCCAGGATCTCATTACGACGTAAAAGAACAATGGAATGAATTGGGAGGCCCGGGAGCGAGAATATTACAATCAGGAAATACTGGTCCGAATGTCCTTAAGAGAAATGTTTATAGTTGTCTGTCCTTTTATCTTTGCAATTCAGTGTGAACACACCTGGGTTGCTTTACGTCTATTACAATAAAATAGTCACATAGTGGTGCGTTACGACCCGACTTGTTTGTGACTCGCAATTTGAACCCATGTTGTTACATGCATTCAGAATTAAACAAGGTGTGCTCGTGTTATCTGGTGTTGTAATACCTTAGGTAACTTGTCTGCAAAAGGAATTACCCTCCACTAATCCTCACTCATTCTAACGTTCAGAACGATAAAACAAATCGCCTATGTTCACAAAAGTTGGATGGAAACTTGATGGGAGGTAAATGATGGCTTTGCCAATTTTTCTGGTCAAATTTAGATTCTACATTTTATGCTCTCTTAAAGAATAAACTGCAAAAGAAAATGTAATAATTCAGCAATGTTCGTGGATACTTAAGATGATAGAGAATAATTATCAAGCTCTATGTAGCCAAAAAAGAACTCCAAGCCTAAATTAGAACCTCTGGACAAAATTTCTCGGCCCTTTCACGTCCAAGACATACTTAGTTTCCAGAGGGGGGTTGCGAGGCGATGGGCTTACCACCTGTCCCTCTACCCTCTCTCGGAAAATAAGCATATCAAAATTAGTATAGGTAATGAAACCTCCATAGGAGGCCCCTTCGCCCCACCTGGGGATCATAGGGTACCAGATACAGATATAGATGTAGCCAAAAAGAGTAAATTTTCATTAGGCCTCAAAACATCTACCCTATTAGAAAAATTAGTAGAAAACTCCTTTGACACCAGGAATCTGACCCAAGACCTTCGGCTTTCCGTCTTCGATGAGGTCGGCCAGGAAAACGATTGTCTGGCACCGTACCTCGAATTTTGGTTAGCTCAGTTGTTAAAGCTTCGACAGGGACAGCCGAGGCCCCCGGTTCGGATCTCGGTATTGGAGGAATTTTTCTCCTAAGTATTTACATTTAATACCGAGACAGTTAACATTCTATAGAACCTAAATAAATAACTTAAACGTTTAGCCTGTTGCTTCTGCTTTCAACTGTTTAGTCTGTATAGCATTTTCCTTTAGTAACGGGATCCTATTTGTTGATAAAATATTGTTTCAGACGAAGAGATAAGATATTTTGATGCGTCTTGTTGTAGTTACTGCAGAAATTTGTTAGTTGTATTTGTAGACATTGCAATGATTAGGGCTCTGATTCTTAGGTAAATACATATTTTATTTGCATCTTAAACTTGACACTGAGTTTGATGTTCTGGATATTCACAAAGGAGTAAATATTTTAGATTTTATTTAACATACTGCAGATACATGTTTTCTGATTTTTATGTAAATAAATATTTTTGGACATTTACATGAGTCACATAAAAATCACATAAAAACAGTATTTTTTAATAAAAAGCTTTACAAATCGCCATCCAGCCTATTGAATGTTCAATTGCGTAGGCCAGATGCCGCAATTCCTTATTAAGATGTACAAGAATTGATGTCAACTATAGTATCCCTCCAAATGAAAGAAAATATAAACATGCTGATGCAGGAAAGCAATCGACATGGAGAGGCCATTTTCTAAATTCAAGTAATTTTTTCGTGACAAATTGTCGATCATTCGGGATGGACAATTTGAGGAAGCATATTTTCTTTTACTGAAACTCTGAAATACTTAGTGATCCTTCCAGGAATGGTGTTTGGTGAGTACCACGTACTTATTTAACTTAGCCATTCAGATGCTACCAAATATTTTCATTTTAGCATATAGGCCTACTTTTGAAATTTTCAGAACGTATTTTTGACATTTTCAGCACATATTTTTGACATTTTCAGCACGTAAGAAAATTAATATCTATAAACTAATTATTACCATTATAGATATAATTCACGCTCAAGTTTTTGAAAATTAAGCAATAGGAAATATCTATGCACATTGATTTAGGCCTCTATTTCCTAATGTGTACTGTTATACTGTTGCGCATGGAAATGCTATAGGTACCTGATATGTTCAGATTGTGAACGTTTTGGGACGAACCAGGAAAAATCTTGCTTATGTAAGTAGAAAGGCGTATTCTCTGGGTTCTGATTCCATTTTTAAAAACCATTTATGTGAACACACAAGATCGGCCTAGATATTTATACAGATAAGTTCTGATATTGATTCTCTTAATATAGGCCTATCAGTTTTGGAGGATAGGGAACAAAAAAATAAATACTAACTTTTTATTCAACAAGCCTCCTATTAATGGGATTTTAATGCTTATATAATTATCTCAATCTTCAAACTCTGATGCTGTGACATCAAGATCTTGAATAGGATTTTTTAAAGGATGCATTCACAACAAAACTGTGCTATCCAGAGTTCGAGTTCGGTTACTTTCCATCTGACGCTGTAAATCGAACTCTGCCTAACCCGGTAGAAAATCGGCATGAAAGCCGAAGTTCATCTCCTAAAATGGTCTTATAATATTCTCATACAATAACAGAATTTTAAATTCATGAACTTTTATGAATGAATTTTCTCATTTCGAATCTATATTTATAGTCATCTATTTAGAATTTATATCGGTGACACATATAGAATCACTTGAACAAGTATAAAATTTGTGACAGTAAAAACAAAATTCTTTGCAAAATATAGGATTAAGCTTTTACAAGCATGAAATTAGCCAGTAATAACTATTTATATTATAATTTATATTATAATATTAATTATCTGTATCTGTTTTCCTATATCCCATATGTTGGGGCGAAGGGTCTCCAAGTGGAGGTTTCTGTTACCTATGTAAACTTCGTTACGCTTATTTTCCGAAATAGGGCAGAGGGACAGGTGGTTAGCCCATCGCCTCTCAACCCCCTCCGGAAACTAAGGTATTACATGGACGTGAAAGGGCTGATAATTTTTTTCTAGATGCTCTAATTTAGGCTTGGAGTTCTTTTACCTTCCGTAAATCTACGACACGGGCCCACGAGCTTGAAAACCCTCCCGGAGGACTCCGTGCCCAGGATTTTTAACGTAATTATACTTATAATTAATAATTATACTTTTTCGTGTAATAATCGTCACTTTTATAATGTTCTTCAAAGCATCTCTAGTATGAACCATTACTTTCACTTGTTCCTTGTGCACCCCTGCTTCTCATAACCACGGTGGAGCTTGGAACTAAGTTTCGTTCTTCGTCATTGAGCTCGGTGTGTAACGCATATACATGTCTGACGCTTGTAGTTGGAGTGACTTGTGTTTATTAAGAACCGACACTTTGAACGACTTTTATAGGAAGCCTGCCTCCACAATCTCTCTCTTCACATAACTACACGTGTCTCACACATGCCGTGACAGCTCCACGGGGAACTTTTTTGTGTTATTCGCGTTCTATACAATTGTAACGACAATTGGGTCTCTGGTACTTTCAGTCCCATGCGGAGTGATTTATTCAGTATCTCTTGCTGAATTATATATATTGCTGTGAAGGTCTTTGTGGAATTGCGAAGTTCACGTCTTGTATCTTTTTACTGATCAACTGCACTGTATCTCATACCGATCCCATAGTCTTTTCTTTTTTCCGTTGACTTTTATGTCCGATAATTATGGTTTAGTAGCATATTAGAAATTCATTGTTCGAGAATTAGATTGATCTGTTTTCCGTGAGCATATAAAGGTGGTTAAAATGTTAATTAAAAAAACATCTAATTAAAAAGTATGTGCATAGGCTATTCGCAGTTCTTGCAAAATTCATAATATTTGCAGGGCATAGCTGTAGCCTATTTTAATAAACAATACGGTATAGTTAAACAATACTTTTCAATAGGCTAGATATATCTACATAGGCATACACTGCATTACATCTGCACCTTCTCTGAACCGTTCAACGGTAACGCCCAAACCTATTGTATATACCATGATATAGTATAATGTTTCATTGCATACCCAGGCGACTTCAAAGGATTAAACCTCTAAGCAGGTGTTTATGTTACTTGATCTGACCAAGTCGGTCTTGGTTTCCGCTATCCAAATCAAAAGCAACGTTGCAATATTCTCTCACTGTTATCACTGACCTCAGTTCTTCCCTCGCTTTAATCAATTCACACGAGTTATTGTTTAGCCTACTTCCACTAGATCTTCCAATTCCGCGTTTCACTCCACGCGGAGTAAACGAGTAGCTGTCACAGCCGTCACAGGATATTCTTAGATTTTGATTGGCTGAGGTAACTAGCTGATTGGTGAGGTAAAAATAAAAAGCAATGGTTGAGCTATTGACAGACTTTTACTCCTAACTAAAGGAAGCCGCCTGAGTATGCAATAAATAACTGAACTTTACTAATGACCACCTTACAGTGAAATATGTAGAAATTAATTAGATACATAAATATGAGATTGTGACCTTGGCAATGTGTGTAACGGTCGCTTATATTCTAATATGTTTCTTATTATTCCGAATAAAATTCTATCAATTTTTTGTATTACTTTGTCTATACTTCCATCACTGTACGATTAATTACTTAATTGTTGCATTCACTCATTCAGTAATTTCTTCGTTCCTGTACTTCGTGTCTTTTTTATTTTAATGTTCCTCTGCATGACTACATTTCTAATGGACCATAGTTTTATTGAATTCTGCATCAATTGGCCCCTCTCTCTACTAAAGTGATTATAGAGATTAAAATAAGATCAGAGTTGCAATCATCCTTCATATTTTCAAGTAGATTTAAAATTCTTTGTCTTTGTTATATTTATTTAACTCATTACATTTTCTTCTTTTTTTCAGGTAAGGTGACATCTTCTTTGGTTGTTCCGTCGTCTTGAATACAGTTAATGTAAGTTTTACTTCGCAATATGAAATGCTTCTTACAAGCTAATTCTTTCCATGCCTCTTGATTATAATATTTCCCCTACTAGAATTCAGACAGTTGAAATATATATTAGTTTTGGTATTTAACAAAAATCGCAGGTTCAAATCCCGTGGCCGGCCAATTTGACATGAGTTTTTTTCATGGTTTCTCTAGTCGTAAAGGCAAATGCCTAATTGGATATTTACATACCATGAATCATCCTCACCATTTCATTATGTATCATAACCATTTAAATTTATGTCAGTTAAATTTACTCCATAAAATACACAAACATTAGAAATAATTGATAATCAATAGTTTCATGGCTTACCCTACTGTATAGACACAGATCCCGAACTACTGATATGACCTCATAGTATAAACACAGCTGAATTTTAAAAAAGTGATCAAAGATGATGATGAAAAGTTGTTCCTATTGTTTCAATCCATATTTAAAATGGAAAACATTTACTTATTTATTGAGATGCAAGTTCTTTTAGACAACCTTTCTTCCAGAGATCTTTCATGGTAGGAAAATTAATCTTAATCCACATGATAAATTTGTCTGTTGTTTTGTACATATTTTCAGTAAAGTGGGGGAAGTGCCCGTTAAAAAATCATGAGTAAGTGTTTAGGGTGTGAAAAAACTTTACCCTTTCTTTGCACATATTGATGTTTAGTTATTTCCTCTTCTTACGTTCAATCAGGATGGTTTATCATTTTCCTACAGCGAAGAAAAGAGTAAAAGAATACACTTTTTTCATAGTGCAAAAGACAATTATATTGTTTTCTTTGTATTTCACGGTGTGAGTTTGTGGGTTTGACATATAGATACACTTACAATAATAACTTTAATTTCAAATAAAAAAGAAAGAAAATATTTTAAATGTTATTTAAATATAATACTAGAAACAAGGCAGAAGAATATGAAATGCTTGATGCACAATTTGGCCCCTGTTTTTGAGCTGCGGGTGCGACAGAATTACTCAGTTTTGTATTTGCCAGAATACATAGTTCATTTACCTGTATTATGTGTGTAATAAACTAATAATACATCAAAAGTTAAAAAAAAAAACTCAATACGATATATTCCCAACATATAACACTTAACTTAAAGGTCACCAGTCTGTAGGAGTGCCAACATTTCAAGATAGGCCTAAATTTTAACTTTTTTCTTTGCAGTGTAACGCGTAAGTTTCAAACTGTTGTGCACTTTTCAGGTCAGAATAGAAAAAAAAAAAAAACTGGGGCTGGTATCTTGTTCCGTGATCCTTTGGCTTCAGAATGACAAACCACATGAGGATTATTAAAATTATTTTTTTATTAGGTTATTTATTCCCTTGACATGGGATTTGGTTAAATTTATTTATGGTATGACCCATAAATAAATAAAGTGTGAAACCCGATTTTAACCATCGATCTCCAGGGATCCGTGAACCATAGGTTGGTAACCACTGGACTAAGTAATGTGGATTTATCCGGACTTACAGGACATCTAATAGTAGTTCTTTCTAACAAATATCTTGCAATTACACACGTGGAAGTGGTTGTAGATCGTAATAATGCTCTGAATAAAACAGACATTAACGGGTTACAATACAAGAGGGAGAAACTTGCTATGTTCAAAGAAACAAAAAAGCCAAGACGCCTCACGCTGGTTGTGTGGTTTTGTGCAGGAAGTGCAAATTAGAGTTGAGCACGATATATTTCATGTTACTGCCAAGTAAAGTGTGTGGCCCTCCACTACACCTAGATGGCTTTGATGGTAATAGGGTGTTTAATAATACAAGAAATAAGATACACTTCGTTTTCCGTACTTGTCTTCAGTGTAATAAAGCTGGCTACTTTTCCACCTGATACAGCCCTACTTTTTCACTTTAGATTGTTTTAATCATCCAGCCTGTACAAATATTTAGATTTCTCAGCTCATGCTTCTAATCCGCCGTTCGTTTAATAGTACGTGAATGAAACTTAACCAGGGATTGTAAAAGTAAAATATTCCATGCCCAGAATATTCCAGGCACCTTACTATTCAGTTCTTGGGTTTTTGGACAGTCGACACAAGCATATGGTAAGCTTGCAGCCCTATTCATCCCTCGAGTTTAACTCCAGGGCTCTGTTTTATAAAACTTAAACTCGTACGAGGCGTGTTTTTAAAGTAGGTACCGACAATTTTTAAGAAACCTGTAGGCCTACTTTACTTTTGAAATACTTTATTATCATTCATTACCTTACACCTTACACTATTTCTCCACATAATTACCACCGTTATTCAGGTACTTGTAACGGGAAACTACTTTTTGTATGCCTTCATCAAAGAATGATGCCGCCTGTGATAAAAGCCAAGTCTGCACTTCTTGTTTCACGACATCATGTTTTCCACCAATGAATTCCTTCATATGAACTCTTACAACAACAATAAACAAAAACGAAGAGGAGGAGGAGGAAGAGGAAGAGGAAGAAAAGAAAAGAAAGTCCAAACGTGACAACTTTGCGCTTGAGAGTTTCAGAGTAACGAAGTCACTTAAAACACGGGGTTCGATCATTTTTCTATCATTATACAGTATTTAAATTCTACTGGCAGTACTTGATTCCCACTTAATGTGAGATTATACGAATTTTTAAACGTGTGTTAACTTGAGCTAAATTATTTACTTCACTTCCGCATTCTGTTAAGCTTGAAGCAAATTAACTCAGATTTGCTTGGTCAGATAATTAAAAGAGAACAGTGTAGGCCTACGCATCTGTAGTGTTACAGTGCTCAGACTGTAAACAGAGTTTAAAAAAAGTGTCCATCAAATTTTCCATGTAACTGTGTATTAATTTATTTACGTAATGGGCACGGTTTTTTTTAAAAATAGCCTTGCGTCGACTTCAAAGCTAATAATGAAATCATATGAGTGAATCGTTAATATTTCATTAAAATGTAAAATTCGCTTCATTGGAGAGATTAAAAGAAAATGCCATGAAAAGTCCCGTTGATTTAATTGAAAATATTTTCAACATATCGTGGGTTTACAAGCAAAACACATTAAGTCTTATGGAAATGCTGTTGACTTAGTGTATTTTGCTTGTAAACCCACGATATTTTCTATAACGTTACGTTACACGTAACATTATCATTTTATCAGGCTTTAGCATTTTCAAAGCTTAGAACACGATAGCCTTTTCTCTGCTATGTACGTGTAAATGCGTCATTTCGTAATTTTTTTAAGTGAAAGTTCTTTAGCCGCGGTAGAGGTAAATCGAGAGCTTGTGTAACGCTAAAAAAATCGTCACGAAATTAGTGAGGTGTGACGGAAAGGACTGCACAGAAACCAATCAACTCAATGATTAGGCTTATCCAAAATTTTAAAAATCCAAAAATTAAAAATTAAAAATCCAAAATGCAAAATTTAAAAAATTTTAAAATCCATAATCCAAAATAAAAAATAAAAAAATTCAAACATCCAAAATTTATAAAATCCAATATTAAAAAATCCAAAATACCAAAATTTAAAAATTCACAGATCCATAATTAAAAAGTCAAAAAATCCAAACTTAAAATTAAAAAAATCCAAATATCCAAAATTTAAAAAGTAAAAAAATTTAAAATTGAAAATCCAAAATTTAAAATATCCAAAATTTAACAAATAAAAAAATCCAAAATTTAAAAAATAAAAAATAAAAAATTTAAAAGTCCAAAATCCAAAATTTAAAACTAAAAAACTCCAAAAATTTAAAATCGAAAATTAAAAAATACAAAAATAAAAAAATCAAAGATCTAAAATTTTAAAATCAAAATTAAAAATTCGAAAATTAAAAAAATTAAAAGAAAAAATTAAAATATCCGAAATCCAAAAGTAAAAAAAAGTTCAAAAACCCAATATTAAAAAGTCCAACAATCCAAAATTGGAAAAATCCAATGATCCAAAATTGAAAAATCCAAAAATTAAAACAAGTACCACGCACACTTTTTTTAAGCAGAGATATATGAACAGTAGACAAGGTCATTTCCTCCAATAGGCTATAGTCGGGGTGGTAAATTTTGAAGACCGGCAATTGTACATTTCCGTAATTATGGGGGTATACGATAGCTTGAACTAATAGGCCTATATAACTAACAACAGAACGTTCCAAATAGAACAAGAAAGGTCCCTTCTTAATAACGCTAATATTGCATTCTTTCATGATACAACCACACTGGAAGTAGCCTCTTTACCTTCTGACGTGATATTTGTGCAAACAGCAGACCTATAAATAATTATTATGAAAGATCTCAACGATCTCATCAAGAATCGAACCCGCTACCTTCTGGTTTGTAGCGCAGTGCCTTAACCATTATAGGTTAGGTTCTACCACGGAATAAGAACACAGATAAAAAAAATGTGGCTTGGTTCTAAAAGGGCCAATGTCAATTTCTTGCAAAAATGATATTTATACATTATTGAGCACGGCTAGTCTTTATCTTTCGTATATTAAAAGTACCAATGTCTGTAGCTATTAATAGACATAATACAGAAACCTTAGAGGCCAATGTCGGAAGTTCTTAGCAAAAAATGTTACTTCTATAAAGGCTTCCTAAAGTAAGTTAATCGATCTCGGCACTTCATATCCGGAGGCGAACACGGCACATGTAGGGTTCTAATAACCGTGTCAATTAAATAGAAAGTACTGTTTACCCTACTTTCACAACCATCCTAGTTTCCTAGTTTAGGGAATTTTAATAGCCTCCCCAACTTTTTAATTATTTATTTATTTGTGCGTTTAGTTTTATTCCTGCAATATTATTCCAAATTATTTATTAGTTTTACTATATCATATTTACCCATACAATAGGAAGCATAAGTAATACATTTAAAATACACAATACACAATAATAAACTAATGTTGTACCTCTGAAACTGTTAGTTCATAGAAAACTTCGAACAGATCGCAATTTATAAACGCAAAGTACATAAGTAAGCGTAAAATTAGTGTTTGTCAGGTTTTGTACAGAACACAAACATTGAGCTCCACAGTTGGCATTTAAATCCCCGGACATATCGGCAATCGATTCCCATCTTTCAGTCTCTTTTTTTAATTCCCCGCTTGTTCCACTGTTCGCCTTTTTGTGGTGCTGAAACTGTGCAATTGCAGTCGCATGTAAATTCGGAATTCAAGTTTAATTAAACCAGCTGACAATACAATGCTTTTCTTCGAGTTTAAGGTATTGCGAGGGAGGATGCTTCAATGTTAATTCCGATAGCTTTTTCTTTGAATTATAAAAATGAAATTATTGGACCTATGAACCTATAAGTAGGCCTACATAAAGGAGAAGGAAAGGCTAGCTTGAAATCTGTGAACACAAATAGAGTACCCAACATCCAATGCCAATTGTGTGCTATTATTATTATTATTATTATTATTATTATTATTATTATTATTATTATTATTATTATTATTATTATTATTCTTACTAGTTGCACATGGTCGTTGCAGTTCCGGCAGTGAATGAATAAATGTGATGTGATCTTAAACAAGTTGATAAATGTTGTGAATTTGCTTTTTTAGTGTGGCCTATTGATTAATTATTCGTTCACTAGACTTCGAACATTGCTCATGAAATAGTTACTAACCAACACCCCTAACCGTAGTTGTGATTTTCGAGTGGCCTGAGTTCTACAAATTGTGTTTGCGCGCTTCCATGACTGAATAGTTAGACCGCTCGCCTTCCAACGCTCGGACCCGGGACCTAATCTCAGTGGATCCTTGTGGAATTTGTGGTAGACAAAGTGGGGTCCGGAGGTTTTATCGGGTGTTCCTGTTTCCCCTTCCATTTTTCCAGTATTTTATATATATATTCCATCTTCGTGAGCATACAAGGACTTAAGGTTACATTCCTGCTTCACCGTATAGTCCTTGTAAATTACAGATTACAAACACAAACTACAACTCAAACTCTCCTTAAAAATACAACGTAATAAAATATAACAAACAACACATATAACATAAATCCCTGCCATATATCCTATTATTTCATCGTTGCTCCATTCATAATTTACCATTTCGTTGCAATTATAAAGGAACTATTATTATAAATTATCTTTGCTCAGGGACCTCTAGCACGCATCTTGCAGGACTCTTTTTGTGCAGATTTCCTTAAAGATTCGAAGATAAATATACGGCATTTAACAACTTGCCTTTATAGCTAAGCTGAAGTGGTTTACTTCACTACGTAAGGATAAAATTACAAATTGATCAAGTCTTAGTTCCTAAACGATGAAAAAAAACTTGCCTAAAATGCATAACTTTTCATAGATTCAGTTTTAAATTGCCTTAAAGGAAGTTTATTTAGAATTAAAAAATCAGGTTGACGAGAAACCTGTGACTGGAATTTAAAAGCAAATGTGATAGTCTTTTTCGAAGTTGGTGACTGATATACGTAAATGGTGATGCAAATGGCCATGTCGTTCTTGAGTGTACATCAGACTCTAAATTATCTTCTCAAGCATATTGCGTATAGAGTTGGGTACCGTAACACGATGAATGCAGGAACAGGAGTTCATTTTTGGAAGGCAGAATATTATTAATTTTAATTTCGTAAAATAACCTAGTAGCACAAAATACATTTGAAGTTAAATACTAACATAATATATGCTACATTGTTACGAAAGTCAAAGCAGAGTAGCGTATTCTTTAAAATTGTCTAAAAAATAGTTAAACACAGTGAATCGGTTGGACGTATATTGGGTGCTGTATCCATTTCGCGATAGCTAAAAAAGATTAATCTGCAATTCCGTTTAGAATTAAATATGATTTTAATATTTTCATGTTATTTAAAAGTAGGCCTATGTTTTTCCGTTTAAACACAGTACACTTAACTAGCATGTTAATTTTAATCTATTGGATCATTGGAAGTTGTCACCGTAAATTCAGAAGAATTCTTCCATTTCTATAGGAGATATTAAAATACCAGGTTTCATTGCGATTTCTCAATTCTCAGTTCGATAATCCTGTGTAGGGCTACAAATATGGACACCGAACGTTTAAAATTATCTAAATCTGTATAAAATTCAGTCCATGAAGGTTATGATGTGTGGAACGAACAATGCTCGGTACAGTAAGTTACTGAATGAAATGAATCGTATCCAATAAATGCTCTCTTTCCGATCAACGTTTCCGATGTCTCAGCGAGTTACATAATTCCATAGCCAATGCAGCTTATAGTTTATCCTCCTCTATACATGATTAGGCCTATGTACAATGGCTTGGGTCTCTTTAGCTGATGCCAGTCTGTGACGAATCAGTTGAGCCATTAAGACTGATAATACTTATACCTAGTTAATAAAGTGTATTTCTGGAAGTTTTAAAAGGTAATCCTTGTTTTTGGCTTACAAGAACAATACTATAGCCTATCTAAATTATTTAAATAATTATTTTAGCATTGTTATGCCAGGAAATGTCTTTAACTTCTCTACTATAATTTATTCCATTCATATGAAATGGATAATATTTTTACAACCTTTTTGTATTTTATAATAGAAAACCTCAGAATTTGTCAAGATTTAATTGAACTATTTAAATAGCATGATTTAATCGTGATCTTCAAGTGACGTTATTTTTATTGTTATTTGTTCTTATACAAATTTAAGCAAAATCATCGGTTTATTTAAAAATGCAGTAAGAAAAAAAATACAAGCATTAGAGGCCCCACTGTAAGTAAAATCATGTTAATTCTCTGATTTGAAAATTCTCATATAAATGAATAGCTCAAAATAGGGTTGAAATAAAAATCTGTATATTTTTAAATTGTTTAGTTTTACTAGGCCTACAAATCCGTGTAAATTCCTGGCTTTGGAGCCACAGTGTATCCTCAAATTGTAATTCACTGAGAATTTGAATGCGGGTCATAACGTTTAGAGATATGGAAGAGAAATGCACATTAGAAAGTGTTTTATTATACCTATTCCAAGCATTGCACGCCATTATTCTCTTCATTATGACTTTATCATCTTTGCCGCTATTTGTAACAACACACACTCTTGCACAACTTGGTTGCTATGGCAGACACATTTGCAGCGCTTTTCACTCAGGCGGTTGTTTCATCCCAGTTTAATTAGAATTGGAACTCACGGCTGAAGGATAATATTAGAGATACATTTGTGAGAGACTGTTTATCCTATCCTGTTGCGAGTCTTTGAATGGATTGCGTTAGGAATTATAGCAACACTTAAAACAGAGGTGAGTACAATTGATTGTACTCGACACTCATTCGACCGAATGCACATACAGAACATTATGCCTCCGGCAAGGCTTTTCAGACAATTAAATCTTTATGTCGACCCGTGACTGAATATCTACACATAACGTTGACGGTACAAAACCCCTGTATCGTTTAAATTACTCCCACACATCTGTTAAAGCAAGTTCTACGTATAATTAATACATATTTAAATGTGAACAACTCTGACGTTTAACGTCTATCACAGCTGTACCCTCATCTCGGTTTCGCAGATTGCGTAATTAATATCTCCATATTCTGCTGCTTATCTTACAGTTTAATTTGGCTGGCAGTATAGACTACATTTTATTAATATCACCTACCATCATTACTATACTCCTAATGTTGCTACCACTGCCACTGCTAATTGTTATAGATCTTTAACAACGGGAACGTACAGAGATCGCGTGGAATGTGAAAGCTTCGTGACCGTAAAAATTTGAACATGTCGTTGGCAGTGCGCATGCGTGGAGTGCTAAAGTCCACTACGAAAATATAGTCCACAGCTCCACGCGCTTTAGTTAACCAAGTGAATACTAGCGTGATACCGTCAATGTTTTCATCTCAACACGTTTCGCTTGCATTCGAATTCCCACCGCATCTGTCTGTCACGTCGTCCATGCTTTCACTTTGAGGGCGAGTACTGTACTGCAACAAGAGCCTGTGACCGACGCCGTTGTAATGGAATTTTGCCCGGCAGGAGTTCTTTTACATGCTTGTACATCTACAGACAAGAGTCTATCACATTTGTGGACACATACAGTAAATGCAATCTAAGCCGGGATAGGAACGGCAACATTCGACACAGAAAGTCAGCACGATAGCCCACCCAGGCCGACATTGCTGATGTTGTTAAAGCTGCTGATGCTGCTGCTATAAATTAAAATAAAACTTTGGCCCTGAGGTTGATTCAGCCTCTAACAGAAATGAGTACCAGGAGCATTTCTGGTGGCGAAGGCGGCCGGTGCGTAAGGCTGACAAGCTTACCACTTCCCTGTCCACATGTCAAAAAATCTGGGATCCTCAACCTCCTGGAACCCTCGAGTCCTCCATGGCCTATATAGGGAACACTTTAATGTCATGCTGATAATAACAAATAAGTAATTACATATAAAAATAAGGAGAATGTGGAATGTGAAAACATAGCTTGTTCTTGTAGTTGTCGACTCATTGGGAACTACAACCAAAACTCAGCTAAAATCTATCTTAAATCTACAGGAAATGCTATGGAGTGAAGCAACTCACTGCAGGCCAGGGTTTACATTCTGGACGAAATGTGCAGAAGATCATACTTTCTACAGGAAAATGAAACATAAACTACATAGTGAGTTGTATCAGAAGTGTTTCATAAACCAAATTCCACGGATCTGTATTGATTCATTTTTAAGGTGTTCTATATTATACATTTTATTGCATGACGCCATGCTCCACGAACACGATTTAAGGCATTTTTGTTTATTTTTGCTATCGTAAACGGTATTTCTACAAACTGAAAAATCATTATGGTATTTGAGAGATTTTCTGATGATAGACGATATTGATTTTTAAATTTCGCACTTGACTTAATTTTTGTTAAATTAAATTTAAAAGTAGTGAACCCGTGCAAAGTTTTTGAACTTGGCCCCTTTTGAATTTTGCCAAGCAAAAGTGGACATTAACTAAGTATAATAAATATAACTTACTACGTCTATTTATGTTTTGACTTGTTTATTAAAATGTGTCAATATATTAGCCATTCTGAACTATGATTATTCAAAGAAGCTAACCTAGTATTTCAGTTTAGTAGTTTTAAGTAAGCTAATATGTCCAGGCCTAATATCTCGGAGTAGGCCTATCGAGAATGAAATAAAACGAAACTTTCTGAAAGAAAATGCGAACACGAGAATTATACAACTCAACTGGCAGTCAATTAATTTACGAACACAACTTTATAATTAAATCAAATTAAGGTAACGGACTTCATATTAAATAATACTTAAAACAATAACAACAATAGTAATAATAATAATGTAATAATATGATTAAATTAATAACAGCAATATTTTTCCCCATCGAAATAAAGATATGAGTAATAGCAAATGAGCAAAAGACCCATAATTGAACGACGTTGGTGGTAATAATACTGTAGTTAAATTGAATCTGATTAGTAATAAGCGATGTTGATAATAATTAAATGATAATAATAATATGTTCAAAGAAGAAATAATTTTTACTTTTTGGGAAACACGATCATGTGAATTTATTAGTAGCCGGATTTCTCTCGAAATCCATGGTTGGGACGACTATCGATTAGAAACATGTATAGGCTATATAATAATTATAGCAATAATAATAATAGTAACAATAATAATAGTAGGCATATTAATATTAAAAATAATAAATTAACTTACTGATAACATGCAGTTACATGTTGTGATAACTTAATGTCGTGACATACTGTTCACTCCGCTAGATTTATACTTTGTCGTGTGATAACAAGTGGCGTCAGCCATATTAGTTAGCAATCACGCCATGTTTAGCGTGAAGGAGTGATGATTAACAAAACGCCCGGTTTTACAACTAAATTTCACAGAAGTACACTTCTAGGTTGTGTTCTTTTGTTTACTTTCAAGCACTTTCTCTTCTCCGTTCTAAATAATAAATATTGCTACATTGTAGATTGTAGGTGTGTATTACTGCCCAAACCAGGATTAACTTTTTAGTTTACATTATTTACTCTAATCACGGTACACCGCTGTGGCGTAGGGGATGCGTTCGCTCCTCTCACGCAGCGGGCCCTGGTTCAAATCCTGGTTGGGACGCCAACTGCCCCAGTGGTTTTTTAAGGGTTTATTCGAATTTTACATACTTTCGTTAACAATAGGTTAGTAAAGCAACATCTCGCGAACAAAAAGCGACTTGAACGTTTACTGTGGGGTCATTTTTAGCCAATTGCCAGCCGTTTTAGCAAAACGCCTGTTTTCATATTTCAGCGATTTTCTCAAGAAGTTACGTGTTTTTGGATAAATGTTTTACCACAGGTAGGTGTTATAGCCTATATATCTAAATTTTCAGCCCAAATAGACCTCTCTACAGTACATGCAAGCCGGGTAATAACATGTTGACAAATCGTGTATTTTAGCTGTTTTCGATTTGTATCGTTTGGGAGTACTTTCTCCGTCTTTTTAAGCTCTATGTCCTGGTATTTTTGTTTTTTCCACTTTTATTTTTTGCCTTAAAATCGAAAAAAAAAAACACTTTTTTCATAAATTCTTGCAATTTATTCACCATGATTTTACAAACCGATTTTTTCCAACAACATACATGTTACAATGAATTCCTACTATATTTCTCCCAATCATCGCTTAGAGAAAGTTGCCACTTTAATTTTTCAAGAAAAAATCTTCCTCGTCTGGACTACAATAGGAAAGCTGTTAACTAGATAGTTACTTCATCACCGAACGTGGCGTTATGATCAACAGGTTCGTAGTTCATAGCAATCAAGGACACAATGGATCAGTTAGAATAATAATTAAATTAGTTATATAAG
This sequence comes from Ectobius pallidus, assembly GCA_964059195.1. Taxonomy (NCBI): domain Eukaryota; kingdom Metazoa; phylum Arthropoda; class Insecta; order Blattodea; family Ectobiidae; genus Ectobius; species Ectobius pallidus. The sequence continues at coordinate 81,266,756 of CAXKWD010000006.1, forward strand.
TTAGTAACCTGTTAGTAAAAGTTTTTAATATTCATTTTGTATCCAAGTCCCTGAACAGGCATGGTTTTCAGGTCGCTTTCTTGATAGAATGAGACAGGATAGGCCTATTCCATCCTTTAATATAATCCTCAGAAAGCAGAGTGTACCAGTGCTAAATCTTTTTGTGGTGGAGATGAATTTTGAAGCAGCTTTTCTCCGTGATGGTCAGTCGGTTCTACTCACAAAGCTCCTTGTCTTTTTCCCCTCGAGCTATAATTCTTTTCAGAAACGCACAGAAAAAAAGGCTACTTCGTTTTCCGCTAATCCACTTATTTTTTTCTTGAACGTTTGTGATTTCCGTCTGCAATAAAGATATTTGTTTTTCCGTTTTTATTTTGTCAGAAGCATTTTCCTCTTTCTTTCTATGTTTCTGTAGGATTACATTATATTCGGAGACAAAAAAAAAATAAGGTTCTCTAGATAACATTGAGTTTAACAGCGCAAAGAGAAAAGTGAAACTTCCATTGTACGGTAATCACTGCTTTCCCATTAGAATCACAGTCGTCTGTTTTGGCCTTGTTTCTACCATGTTGGAGGTGAGGTTATGGCATTTTGACATGCACTTTACGTGATAAAGACATTGAGCATGTGGTAATACATGACGGTGAATAATTTACCTTTGACATTAAGTCTAATTTCTCTCATTAGCCTATACTGCCTTGTATTTGCATGAGCGATCAGATGGGGGAATGATTAAGCATTGCGTTGTAAATGCATGTTTTAATGACTGTTTCCCTAAACTTTTTCTTTTCTTAGATCTGAAATAACTCGTGCCGGGCCTACTCAACTGAGGTCCGCAGAGGATGGGGAGGGCAATTTTTACTTCATGCTGTAGTCAAGAATTTAAGCCATTTCATTCGAGGAAGTATTGGAACACCATTTACTTTGAACGGTACTTAATTGGAATTACGTTTCTTGTTCTTGTTTTCTTGTTTTTTTTCTTCTATCTCCTCCTCTCTTTTCTATTTCCTCCTCTCTTTTCTGTTTAGTTTCCCACATAAATAGTGGGCTCGGATCCATTTCGGACCTTGGTATGGTGGCTAGCCAGTATTTTATAAGGATAGCGAAGATTTTTCACTGTGGGTTAATTACGGCTGATATGTTATGCATTTAATACCCTTAACATATTACAAATAAATTTACAAAATATATATTCAAGATTTGTAAGCCCCCCGCACCGTGGATCTGCAGGGCCTTATCGTGTGTGTAACCCCGTTGCCTTCACGCATTTGGGGTCCACATTGAAGCGGATGGAAAGATGGGCCATATTATATGGTGATGCGTAATTGGAATAAGTGTACGGTGGTGTTTGTGGTGGTGTTTGTGTAGAGTAGTGTGGGGTATGAGTGATAATGGTGAAGTGAGGAAGGTTGGGTGGGTAATCTGGTGCCGGCATTGACCTATTGTTGTCGAAAGATATCTGGGGGACCGCCACGCTTAACGTCTCCATATGCCTCCCCGTCAAATGCACTGCGGAGAGGTTTTGGATTTAACCCAGGTATATAAGGTGCACAGACTAGTAATTACATATCCATCTCTTCTAAATCCGTCCGAACCGGGAATCGAACCTCGGTCGCCGGGGTGCAAGGCAGACATGCTGCCAACCGGGACACATCGGTGGTCTGTAGACAAGATGTTAGGCTATTCAGGGCAATCAACCATAAACGAATAATTTTGATAAAATAATTATAAGCTGTATGGAACATTTTCCACTTTTTACAAGAGAGGAAAAGAACATAATCTTGTGTGCTATAGAGCTATGTTCCACTGAAGTGGTTCAAATATCTGGCTACTATTCTTACCTGGGCATAGATTTTCGACCTTCCAGTGTTTTTTTTCATGTACAGAATGTGCCGTATTTGGAAGTTTCAGTAAAAACTAAACTTCACACTAAAAATGCTATACAGCGTTGTTCGGGGACACATTTCAATTATAAAATATGTGACTCCCGTTTACGGTTATCGATAATTTACCCTGAACACTATATTCTCTCATATTTTCTAGGAGACCCACATACAATTGTGAAGTCTTATAGATAGCTACATACATTACTAAAAAGGAACTAGACTACAGTAAGAGAAAGAAGATGAATAGGCTTACTGCTTTCTTTTATGGCTGGGTAGAGAACGTAATATATTATGGAAGTGATATATTTATATATATTATGGAAGTTTTGATTTTTTATAACAGAAACTCAAATTGGTGTTATGTATAATATAATACTTAAAATATAATTCTGATATATCAAAAATATATGAGCGTAGAAGAAGCCTAGAGGTACATTGTAATCTGATGTCCCGTGTAACATACTGTACAGTGCAGCTGGTAACAACGCTTTGTAACAAAAGAAAGTAACACAGCGCTCTCCTTGGTGAACTTATTACTGTCTATAAATCTCTCCGGCAATTCTTTTGCCTCGAAGCGGGTACCAAGAAACGGTCCATTTAAATAGCAACAAAAACACAGGTCGGCATGCTTCTGGAGAATTTGAGATAAAACTGAATAAGACTTTCATCTCAGTTGTAATCAAACAAGAGAGAAAACATATTCAAACCTAGTAATAAATTATTACCGTTTTATAACATAAAAATGTAAATGATTTGGTTAATGATTTAATGTTAATGCATTAATGATTTCAAAGAATTATTCCTGACCCTTTTCAAATAAATGCTTACGAGCGACTATATTGCTAGAAGTCTATATTATATAAATGTATTTCGGCCAAGTAGCCTACTAGTAATTTGTAGGACTAGTGAGGACCATGTGATGCTGAATACGAAAAATTACATAAATTACTAGTACTTGGCGGAAATACATTTGTATATAGACTTCTAATAACGTGTACTAGTTGGAAAACCTTAAGCTTCATAATTAAGTTCTTCAATGAAGACTATATTGCTATGTTAACTAACCTTTAGAAATGTACTCTTCGAATACCCTGCGCATGCTTTAAATGCAGGATGTCCATATTCAGGAAAATTGAAATTGGTCAGGGAAAGTAAAAAAATTTTGTAAGTTAAACAAAAATCAGAGAAATTAAAAAAAAAATGGAATAGTCTGGGAAAATAACTAGCCACAGCGATATGTGAGGGGCATGTTTTGCCCCAGTCTGCTGTAACCCCGACTGTGTAAGTAATTTTTTTCAGTGCTTGAGCTAATCATTTCTTATTTTTATTATGGAAGAGGCTGGATTTTTTCGTTTCTTTTACAAGAAACCTTTAAAACACTTATTCCACATCCATACGAGCTTCTCAATAAAGGCCCTGAACCATCTTGTCCGGAGGCAGGTTAGATGACTGTAACGATGGAAAGAAAGGAAATAGAGACGGATAACGAAAGTAAAACTATGACAGACGTGTTTAAATCATGCTGAATGGTACTGTTGAGCTCGATCAATAAAATAATAAAATAACACCCTTCTTCTCAACTTCTTTTGCTTGTTTTCTTTTCCTAGACCTTTCCGTTATTCAACCATCTCTCCATTGTACGGTAATCGCTGCTTTCCCATTAGAATCACAGTCGTCTGTTTTGGCCTTGTTTCTACCATGTTGGACATGGAAACACAGGGAAATTTATTTTGAAATTTCTGTGGACACCCTGTAAGTGTTAACTTGTCCCAAAACGTACTAGTAATATTAATATAATTAAGTTAAATAAATTCAATTAAGAATTAAATATAGTTTAACTCGTTTCTAGTAGTGGCATAAGGAATGTGTAACCTTAAAATCCTTAATAACATAAGAACTATATGGATGAAATATTCTTAAGTCATAAGTACAATTCACTTCCTGTTCCTTCTTCTACGTCGTGTAAACTCAGATGTGTAAAAGTGCAATATTCCTGAGCTGTGACAAAAGGAAATTAAAGTACCTATATACCAGGAGTTTGGAAAAAGTCAACCACGTTTTTCGATGCTTATCCGAAGTTTAGAAGGTAATTGTCATATAAATTTCCTTTTTTATAGTCCACTGTCATAATACTCATAATAGGTCTATATACGATTTGATTTCTATAGGTTATGGGAGTTTTAAAATATTCATTATATAGAATCGTCTGCTGTTCAGAAGTATCCACTAGGAGAAGTTTCACTGTAGTTTCAACCTAGGCTATCTATTGCGGATAAGAGTGGCTATGACACAGGGACGGACGAGCCATGCTGTAAAGTTTAATTTTATACGTCACAACACATAATTTGTTTATATTTTTCTGAGCACCGTTGATGTTACTTGCTACTAGTAATTACGACTATGTTACTCAAATGAATGTTTTTAACGTTTAGTCAACCATCATCACCTAGTTATTTCACTATCTTTCTGATTTTATTTTTTATTCTGCTGAGCAAAAAGAGTTTAAACGTAACTCACGAATATGTTCCTATTTGAATGGCGAAACACAAACCTCAAATATCCGGATACAGATTTTTTAAGTAAATTGTTTTGATCCTGGCATATAAAGAAATTCTTATTCTACAGAAAACTCGTGTTAGCTGAAATTGTTTTAGCACGAGGAATCGAATCAGCTTGTTGAAAAGAAATCCTTTCCATTGTTAAGTGATACTTGAATCACGCTGTAGTGCGCATGCCCATATGTAGAACAGTTTTGCTTTTACACTGCTGCAATTTCTCTAGGCGTTTCCTAGTATTTGCTATATTTATAGCAGGCCTAATTTAAAAATCCTCAAAGGTGTGAACTCTGAAGTTGCAAAAAGAAGAAGGAAACTGGAAAATGGATCAGTGCCAAGATTTTAGTAAAACTTTTAAACATTTTAATTATATTTATCACATTGACAAGACTCACAAGAATATAAGACAATGCAGTTTTATTTTTTAAATTATTAATACATCTACACCAGCATAAGAAAATTTCCTGAAGATGACAGAAGAATGTTGAAAGGTCTAGGCACGAAATAAATTATTGTTGAGTTGCTGGTATGAAGTATCTGTTTTATTCATTCAAATCCTTCGCACGCGATGCATGGCTTTACATTCGCACAGTTAAAATGCCATGCCGGCATATGTGCGATTTGAAATTTTCATATTTGTGAGCTCAGTAAAATAAAATGAATAATTGACAACAATTAACTCAACAACCTTTTTTAATGCCCAATTATTTCTTATTCTTGTCACGTTTAGGGAATCTTGTTATGCAGGCGTAAATGTAAAAATAATTAAACATTAAGATAAGATCATCTTCTAGTCTTGTCATTGCGATTTAAAAGATTTAAAAGTTTTATGAAAACACTATGGTGGAAGACACCATACTCAGCAGATACACACGTAGAAGAAACAGGAAGGTGACAGATATCAGTAAATGTAGGCCTAACCTTAAACCTTTTCATTGTTTTATCACGACAAAACTAAAAGACGATGTCATTGTAATTTTTAATTATTAATACTTCTACATCTACATAGCAAGATGCCCTGAAGTTGATACAGAAGTATTGAAAGGCCTAGGCATAAAATAAAGTTTGTTGGACTTTTTATTATTTTATGTCAACGGTAAAATAGCATGTATTTTAACACTTAATGAGCTCAGATTTTGTCACTGCAAAGAGGGTACATTTTTCAGTATCGTCTTCGAAAAATACTGGGGGGCCCCCAGTACTTTACAAACTCCGTGGCGGGCTAGGTGTAAACAGATGTGATGAGGGTTACTGGTCCCTGGCTCGAGTCATTTGCGGGGAAAACAAATCGAAATCACTAGTATTTTAGCCCAGTTTTTATAGTATTCCATAAACTCCGCCGACGCAGTGGCGTAGGAAGGGGGGTGCGGGCCGCCCCGGGTGCCATCACTCGGGGGGTGACAAAATAAAAATGTGTCTTTGTAAGTAAAAAATCGCTCAAGGGAATTTAAATAGAATAATATTATTATTTAAAACAATTAAATAAGCTTAACATTCTAAAAGTCAACATGCGTATTGAAATTTCTTTTAGTTTTAAATTCAGTCAAGAAAGGTAATAAAACGCGGCTGAATTGGCCGCTGTGTTGATACGAACAATAATATTATGGTTAGGGGGAGGGGTGTTTATTTCTGTCGATGCTTGTCTCTGCAGTTTTATTAATTTAAATGAGACTTCAGCAATCGGTGATATTTTATATCACTCAAGCTGCAACCAATTCTACCCACTGCGGCAGTCATGACTTTGACTCCGAAGTCTCCTTCAATCTAGATTTTGAACTGGGATGTGCGCATATTTAAGAATAGATTATTAATAATACAGTTCCGTAAAATAATTACATTACTTGTTTATGAAATTTATTAGGATCAACCTATAAAAAATTATGTATAAATTTAGGCTTGCCAGACGTCCCGGTTTCAGACAAAATCCCGGTGTCCGGGCCGGTTTACTTCACGTCCCGGTAAAAATTAAATTTGATTTTCTAGACGACCAAAAAAGTCTAAAAATAATTAACTATGAAGGATTATTTAGGATAATTACATTTTCATTTATTTCTGTACTGTGTGAAAAGTGAAAACAGTGGAAGCAAGAAAAGACTACCAGAAATGTGATTATTTCATTGAAGAAAAATGGCTCAGGCTGTTTGGTCACTTCAATGAGAATCACATAGCAGCCCCCAATCTAATCAAGATTGTTGAGTATACCTTCTGCGTACCTGCGACATCAGCACCAGTTGAGAGAGTATTTTCTTTGATGAACAACGCATGGACTGATGATAGGGGCTTGATGAAGGAATCTACGGTTAAAGACTTGATGACATGTAAAATTAATATCGGATTAGCTTGTGAAGATTTTTACAACAAGATTAAAACAAAACAAACAAAAAAAACTTTCTAAAAAAAGTCTTAGCCAATGAAATGTACATGTAAATATTGTTCAAATTTTTATTCCTCATTCAAAGTCTTTCTTCTTATTTAAGTAAATTTTAAATATTAACATGTTAGAAATAAAATTTTTAAATTTATATGCTTATGCTATTTATTATTACACCTGGTTTAGGTTCCTAATCAGTAACTATTTATTCATAGCATTGAGAATAAACTACCCTCTAAAACATTCTAAAAACCCGCCAAGGGTGTGTACCCTTGAATATCCGCGACGCTGGGGGGCATTCCGGTGTCCCGGTTGAACATTTCAGAAATCTGGCAAGCCTATGTATAATTCACATAACTTCCTCTGCCCAAATAAAAGTTAGCCTCCCCTTAAAAATAAGAGAAAGTTGTCGCCAATCTTGGTGTCATATCCCCAAAAGGTACCTGACCCAAATACAAAATTTTGTTTTCGTACGATTTTCCGTTGCAAGAGGCCGTATTGCAAAAAGAGCGCGTATTCAGAGCGGGTGGCTTATAACTACCCTTCAGAGAATTATTTCTAAAAAACGTTTCAAATAAAAGTTTTAGCTCTTAGTATAAGCAACCCCCGTGCAAAATTAAAAGAAAATCGTTAGAGCCGTTTTCGAGAAAACGTTGTTTATGTAAAAATAAGGAAAACTTGTCTCCAATCTTCGGTTCACATCTTGAAAGGTATCTGACATAATTATAAAATTTTGTCTTTTCATCAAAATTCATTTTTTTTTAAAGTTCGAGATTTCGCTTGGAAAACAAAATATAAAAATATAAAAAAATCACTAAAAAAATAAAAATTTGCACAATTTCGGGAGTGTATTGTGGCCTAGATGTTCGCTTTATTAACGGTAACACCCTCAGTCTGTCGCTCAACGAAAACAATGTATACCTGTCTGTCTATAACGTACTTTAGATTAATAATAATAATAATAATAATAATAATAGCATTTATTGTCGTTTAACAGTACAGTGTACAATGTACAGCATAATGTGCTTGATATGTATGTCTTTCCTTAATCCTAACAAAATTGACTGAATTAGGTTAACGATGTCTTATATTCACCTTTGGTAGCACTGGTTACAACATGGCGATAACACGGTAACTCGAATCGCTTTATGAATGGTTGATTCATAATATACCACGATTTCGGAGGTTAGTTTTGTTCTTATATAACAATTTTGCATAATCCGTTGAGTTTACGACTTATTCCTACATCAGAAAAATTCGATGCAGCTGCATTTATCGACAAACTCTTAAACTCCCGTGGGATTACCTTTGACTATCCAAAAAATAACACTTGGAATTGTTCCAACTTTTAATAATTTAAATGGGGGGGGGGGGTGACAAGAAATTTTCCGCACCGGGTACCACATAAGCTTGCTACGCCACTGCGCCGACGCCTTGTTGATCCTATACAGCAAAGAGCAAATACTTCCAAAATAAGAAGATGCCATATTTCCTTTTTATAGATGCAAAAAACTTCTGACTTCGAAGTCAAATATTCAGGTTTAAAAGCGTGTTTCGAGTTTACGTTAATCGCGATTAGCCATTACTTAAAATACCCTTAAGTTAATTAGTTATCGCTTAAGGAAACTGTCTGTGTATTTTTCTTTTATAAGTATCCCTTTACCAAGTTTAGCTTCACTAAGAGCGAAAAATAAATCCCCTGATGATGGGAACGAAGTATGTTGCAGAAAACTTGGGTGAAATGCCATTCACCTAATGCAAGTTCGAGAATTGATTATGAGTACAACTTTAACACAAAAACCTAAATAGGGCCTATAGGCTATAACTGACGTTGCTGAATAAGTCGTGACACTAATTGTCTGTCTTATGTTATTTATTGTGTACACACTAATGAATATTAAAACCAAAATGAAGTCCTTTTGTTTATCAAAAACAAAATTGGAAAAACAACAATTCTGACTTCAGTTACTTTTGGCCTACACACGGACAGTGTGAAAGAATGATCAATTTTGACTTTTGTTACTTTTGACCAATAAAATATCTCTTCTACTCACCCTGCACTTCCCATTTTTCTATTCTTGGTGGAAAGTAAATCATTGTCTTCAGCCCTAGTACACTCGAAATTTGAGAGCTGCTGAAGTGACATTATTTCTAATGGGACGTCCTGTCATAAAAGTTTTAAGAATGCCGTACACTACGAATTTATAGCCCATTCTGTTCATTGAAGAGATTAGCCAAAATCAAGTACGACCTTCTAAGATTTCGCAAATAAAACAAAAGTCTTCCCTGTTGAGAAATAGCAAATTCCATTAAATCCTCTCCTTCATCGTATTGTAGAGCTATACATTGCATTATGTCTCTGGGAAACTTGAAGCTGATATGTGATCTCCAACAACAAACTGTATATTCTCTGGAGAATTCCTGACGCTTCCCACTAATTCTATTTAACTTTTTAGCAGTGGAATTACATAGCTGCTACGACAACAGAATGCTGCAAATGCTTGATAACACGAAAACAGAGCTTTCTATCCCTTTATTATATTGTTGAAAAAATCTATTACATGGCACCGATTCGCATATAAACCTCTTAATAGAAAGAAATGCTATATTTTATGATTTACAAAAAAAAAATCTCTAAGCTATTTTAAATGCTATTCAAATTTACATTACAACTATGCATAAAGTGGTAAGCCATTTTAGATGCTATTCCAATTTACATTAAAACTATGCATAAAGTGGTTAACCATGTAATATGGCATTTCGTATGAGTGTACATAGATTAACCATGTCATAATAATTTATTCTAAAAGCTGCAGTTTGTAACATATCGATTATGAATTTCTTTTTTCTATTTCTAGCTTTGCAAACTATCTTGTCCCCTACACACCCATCTGCTACACAGGACGCAATTGAAGGTGATTTCCGTCTTCATTGCTCCTGACGATCTAGGGAGTAAGAAATGTTATTTTTATTTAGGGATTTTTTTATCGCTAAAAGAAATAAAATTAAACTTTACAGCATGGCTCGTCCGTCCGTCTCTGTGTCATAGCCACTCTTATCCGCATTAGATAGCCTAGGTTGAAACTACAGTGAAACTTCTCGTAGTGGATACTTCTGAACAGCAGACGATTCTATATAATGAATATTTTAAAACTCCCATAACCTATAGAAATCAAATCGTATATAGACCTATTATGAGTATTATGACAGTGGACTATAAAAAAGGAAATTTATATGACAATTACCTTCTAAACTTCGGACAAGCATCGAAAAACGTGGTTGACTTTTTCCAAACTCCTGGTATATAGGTATTTTAATTTCCTTTTGTCACAGCTCAGGAATACTGCACTTTTACACATCTGAGTTTACACGACGTAGAAGAAGGAACAGGAAGTGAATTGTACATATGACTTAAGAATATTTTAAGATTCAATAGTTTAAAAAAAATGACGCCAATGATGGAGATTTATTCTTATTGAATATAAATCTACAAGAAAGATTCCCTGAAGATGGTTGAATAACGGAAAGACCTAGGAAAAGAAAACAAGCAAGAAGTTGAGAAGAAAGGTGTTATTTTATTATTTTATTGATCGAGATCAACAGTCCCATTCAGCACGATTTTAAACATGTCTGTCATAGTTTTACTTTCGTTATCCATCTCTATTTCCTTTCTTGCCATCGTTACAGTCATCTAACCTGCCTCCGGACAAGATGGTTCAGGGCCTTTACTGAGAGGCTCGTATGGATGTTATCGTGGATTGATTCTTTGATGCTTTCGGAATCTAAGACATCTCCTGCCTAGGAAGCCAGACATAACAACCCAAACAAAATTGTTATTCCATGCCTAGGGAACCAAATAAGACAATACAATATCGCGGTATTACATGCGGATAACAAGGCGTATACATTTGATACAGTCCGTATTATAGGGTAGCTATGATCCTTTGACAGTCGAAATCAAAAGAAAATATCGTCCTTTCTTGTATGCACCCTTCGGGAACAATGTTTACACTAAATGAATTAAAAATATGAACGGGTTTTGACTGTTGTAGTGAAAAAGGCAATTATCGTGTGGACTTCTTTACAGTGTATTTACACTACTCCGTTTATCAATCCCTTCTTTTGTGCAATAAGACACGATAATCGTGGTTAGTAATTCAATATTAATGAGATACGCTGAATGATAATAATTCTGACTAGTTTTTAAACTCCCTTATTACGGAGTTTTATCTTGAGACTTGGAATGATTATGAAGCTGGTTCAAGTGTGCGGGGTTAAGTCAAGGGTAGATATCTCAAACTCATTGTTTTTTTACTTTAGGATGGTAAACGTTTTAGGGTTATAGTACCTTTTTAAACCCCAACAAATGGGTTATCGTTTCGAATAATTATTCTATGAGTATTGACACATAACAGGGGGAACAAAAGAAAAGAAAGCAAATGAACTGTGTTTATTAAAATAAGCACAAAATACTCTTAAATAAATTCACATTGAAAACGTATTGTATATTGTAGTATATAGAATTCATGCTATTATAAAGAATTTTTCAATAAATAATGTTTGTTTTGCGACGCTTAGTTGACTGTGGCCAATAACTTTAGCAGTTCCTCAGATATCGATCAGTCAGGTTTGTTATTTTATAATATGCTAGCAAGGATGCAATTTTATCTGATAAAACGTCAGTCGTTACTGGATACGTCAAGGTATCAATATGTAATGATTAATACATCATATATCTGAATTGCTGCCAGTGAAAGGCATAAAAACACATTGTTTTGTTTGACGTAACTTATTTTCGAACTGAAACAATTCTGGTAATTCATTCGATTGTTCATTAGTTTATGTTGTTATCTGACAGTTAACACAAATGGTGATTTGATTTTATATAACACAAGTAAGAAAGTAATTATTATTAAATAATCTGGTATATTTTATTTGTGGAAAATCTAAATAAATTACACTTTAGATTACGAGCTTCATGAGGTAAATTTCTGGATAAACTCGTAATATATTGTGATAAGATCATTTCACAGCGCGACATTGCAGTATTTCAAATTCACAGGGCGAGGGAAAGAAGTAAGATTCTTGAGTTTCCCACAGAATGCAGGGCAGTTCTTTTATTTTTCGTAATAATTTTATCCAGCCAGTGGCCAATTTTTTAAAATAATTTTTCCTGTCGTTTCTGTTTTTCTTGTTTATCAGCGGGACCTGAATCCTCAGTCTCCTGCACCACAGCTACAAAGGAGGATGCCTTAGTTACCGCGGCTGTTTAACAAATCTGTCCGTAAACTTTATAAAATGTGATTTGTTCTGATGTTTATAGGCCTATGCTTAAATTAATTAATTTTGTTAATTTTTAAAGCATGGTTTTTGTGCCTTTTCCTACGATAATTTAGAGGGCCTACTCTGTACTTAATGTGTTTTCTACTCACAAAAAAGTAATATTACTTATTTTCACATATGGCTGTAAAGACAATGAATCCATAAATTTTCACACAGTTAGTTACTTCTCTCAACATCAGCCACAACACAAGTCGCAAGTTCAAAAATGTTGGTTAAACATACGAGTACCAATAGTGTTTTCTGTGAAACAAAACATTTGAAATTCTTCTGCTTTAATATAATCGGGTTTCTTCTTAATAATTATTCCTTTGACTGTTCTCAGTTCATTCTACCTTTGATGTTACGCACAGAAAACAAATCTCCATTAGAGCAGAAGCTCAGTTTCTCATTATAACTGTTGATAACATAAGTACTAGTTTTTCTGAGAAGCCTGAAGATCCATTTTTCTGTTTGTGAGTTTCCTTCCTGGTATTATCTTGTATTGTTAAGAACATTTTCATTCTATACGTGGCGCATATTCTGAATAATGGATGGAATGGGCCAAATTGAAGAACCTTTTTTTAAGGAGTTTTTAAAACTTATTTGAACAATAAGGATAGTTTTAGAAGCCATTAAGAAGCTTCTGTTAAAAAGTGCAGACACTGCTCTCTTATTAGCCCCTCTTCTGATTTATTGTTCTAATATACTCAATGTTTGACCTGGACATTTGAAATTCTTTTCTTTTTCATTTAACATTTGTATTTTTATACAACCATATAGACTTGTGGTTTTTTTTTCTCCCTAGGATATTGCAGTTTACCTCTCGTTTTATTCCTCCTATAAATGTAGATTATTCTGCATTTCATTAGTTTCGTTTTATACCGTATTATTTGCCATCCATCCTGTGGAATCGTCTGTACGAGGTAGATTTCACTATTTACTGCAAATCTAAAATTCATGAAAATGTTTATCCGTTCGTTTCCTAAATATGCATTTCCATTTCTACAACCGAGAAAATAAAGTATACCAGGGCTTCCTAACCTTAGCCTCCTTTTTTTTTGAAATGTGGCAAATCACTACCCTCCCCAACCATTTTCAATTTCGAGGACCGGTCATCAGATGAAATATCATGGAAGTAGAGGTTGTGCAAAAGCTTGCGGGAAGGAAAGAAATGTGCCACCATTTTTAATTACATTTGGTGATAGCATTCTTCTTCAGATTCTAAAGGAATGTGGGCCTACACTTGTTTTCGAGCTTGTATACAAAATTTTACTAATTCCAGATCGTTCTTTTCCCCTACCCACAAGACTGTTGCCGGTTGACGGCCAAGAGCTAAGCTAACTAAGCTAAGCTACATATGAAATCCCTCACTGTATGTGAGCTAAGCTAAACTAACTTAGCTAAGCTAAACTAACTTAGCTTAGCTCTTGGTCGACAACCGGCTTTAAACGCCCCCTAGCGGGCTCGCCTCCCAGGTTGGGAACCACTGGTGTAGACTAACGAACGTTGTTCCTGCTGTTCATTAAATTATAGTTGATACTAAAGTATTTATGTGCCCACTGTCAATATTTGCTTGTCAAAAAAAAAAGTTCAGACTTTGCAATTCTGTTAAATGTACAAGTGGATTGGCATCACTCATTGTTATATATAGACGTGCTGTACCTATAGCCTAGTACCTTTAAAGTAGAACACATTTATTATTAAGAGTTGTTATATGCAACAGTGGGATTCAGTGAGCGTTGATAATTTATTGTACCTGTTTAGTGAACGGCATCATGGCGTAATCCTGTTTACAATACATTGTGTTTATTTTACAGCTGAGCAGCCTTACAACAACACTGTCGATAAAATATCATTAACTCAGGCTTCTATCACATCCTATTAAAATTGTTTCCATGCATTTGCACAAGCTCTTCAAATCTGGAGCTATTTACAACACTCAGCTTTAATGTCGTATCTTTTGTTCTCAATCTAGAGCACACTAAAGAAACAAAAGAGGCTGTGTGTTCATTTTATAAGGACGTAAAACAGACCGTAAAAATGATATGGAGATGGAAAACCACCTGTTTAAAATGTTACTGAAATGATACATCGCGTGATAACTGGGCTATTGTACATATTCATAACTGCGAAACTCATCCGTAGTTTAATGTTGAAACTTTATATTGCTTTTATTTGAGTGTTTCGCTCAAGTTCTTTTATGCATACATAAACCATTACGATCCTCTGAAATCATAAAATCTATGTTTAGTGGACGTGATTAAAATAACTTTATTCGTAATATTATGTTATTGTTTCAATGAAACCCTAGGAAATGTGTTGTATTTCCGTATATTGATAGCCTGAAAGTGAACAGTGAACAAGATTACTTATTAAGTACATCTGGTTGCAAATAGGGTGAACCCACTCTTGTTCATTAAAATATGAAGTTCTACGGTGCGGATCACAAGTGCAGACGATGATGTTCATTGACAGAATATTTCCACCTTCTGTACGAAGATTCTAAGTTCGCTTCCCATTAAACCATTAATAATAAATTATTAATTTAATAAACCATTAATTAATTAATTGATTTTCTAGAAAACTGAAATAAATCAATTATATTTCCTTTAACATAAAAACAAACAAAGACTTCTTGGATTGGATTAGTATCTTGTTCGCTTGCTAGAAAGCCTACATGGCCAGAAACTTTAATTAAAATAATTAAGGATCTTTCGAGATTAGAATGTAACTTAATGTCAGCATTGCCTACTTGTTTCACAGGTCAGCTTTTAAACGACTGTAGCCACTTTGCTTGCTAATATAAAAGCCATAATACATGGATATATGTAAATCAATATCGGCGGCAATGGATTTTATGTTGCCCAACGATATTTGATTCTGAAGAAAATCTGGTGTACCCAGAACTGACTCTCAGATCGATTTAATCAGCCTCTTAAACAAAATACAAGCAATTTCAGTGGTTTTGTTGTATGTATCTCCCGTATTCAGGCGATGACGACACGAGCATGCATAATATTCTGTATGGAACGTACAACTTTGAGGCGACTAATTGTTTTTGTAGCCGGGTTATCTTCGGCTATTATTATACAGAACTGTCCCTGTTTTATGTATCATACAGAGTTCTCATAAATTATCATCCGTTTTTCAATTGAGCAATATCGCGTATTTACGTATATCTAATATATAAAGTCGAATGTGTGTTTGTGGGTATGTATGTATGTTTGTTCCTTATACAAATCCACATTTCTTCACCAATTTGTACGAAATTTTGCACACATACACAGTTAAGCCCGGGAAGTTACGCGGTCAACATTAAAATTGAAATAAATCAGTCCTTCCCTTGAAAATTATATAATTTCTGAGAATTTTATACTGAAAAAAAAAAAGAAATGCTGTTTAGTTCACATGGCAACAATGAATTGTTTACTATGATTACATAGGGCCTTGGCAAGTATATAGCCTAATGCTGGAATTTAATGTAATACGAGTATATTGGCGAAAATAATTACTGAAAATGAAATCCACGAAAATAAAGCACAGTGTGATGTAGTCACGTAACTTTCTCTACCCTCGACATAAGAAATATTTACTCACTTCACATTTTGATGTAGAATAAGAGGGACAACTTAAGTGTGTGAGTATGCTATATCAAAAGTCTGTAAATAATCCTTTCCGCTGATAAGTTATCCATACCTGTAGGCTTTGAATTAGTTGAGAAATAGGGATGTTTATCATAGGCCCTAAGCATGGGATGGAACATTTTGACTCGCAGTATATTATGTCTCGGGTTCTAGGGGAGGAAAGTATGAAAGTGATACTGCATTTCTCTTTTATTTCAGCTCCGAAACGATTGTATAGTAACATGAGAATGAGAAATATTATTTTCCGTCAAGTCAGTACAATCTTATGTAATTTGTGTTTCTTCTTATTTCAACCCCTCCCAAGCATGATGTGTAGAAGCAACGGAATGCAGCATTCCACATCCTCTATGAGCCATAAAAATTTATATCCAGCGTTTTCTGATGGAATAGTTTGAGTGTGATAAATCTTTTTCTTCATTTCAAGTTCTACATACATAAAGTCCTTCATAAGTTAATTTCAAATTAAAAAATACAAAGCCCGGGCGACGCCGGGCCTTTTCAGCTAGTATATAATATTTATTGGTATGGTTTTATTATGTCCCTAAAAGAGAAAGGTAAAACTAAGGTAAAGAAAGAAAGAATGTGTTTTATTACCAATTACATATAATTACTCATTAAAGGATGTCACTACAAAAAAATTAGTGAAATTCCACCAAATATTAACAAATTAGCCGATCTCTACAATTTTCTTGATACCTCAAGTCCCTCTTAGGTGAGATAGGGGTCCATATGTTTATTAGCTATTTGTCGAACATAATTCAAGTTATGTGAAGTCGACTGTACATAACTTTATACTTCGAAAGAGAGAGTTAATACCCAAGGCTGGTATTAATACCAGCTGTAGTTGTCTGTTGATATGAACGTTGTGTTGTGCCGGGCTCGGAACAGACTCGCCCAGAAAGAAAATCACCTATAGGCCTAATCTAGATCCTTCTCTCATATTTTACTTGTACATGACATAGTTACCACAAATCCTCTACTCGGCTACGCAGGCCAATATTCATAAACAAATGGGAACTTTTCGACAACTCTCAAGCCACTGAACAGTGAGGTTTGCTCCGTCCCGAGCCGCGGAAAAAAGAGAGGAACGATTATCGAAGTAATGAAAACTCCCAGGGCAGGAAGAGATTAAGTATGGCGCGCTATTCATTATGGTACTGCTAAACTAATATACTGAAACTATTCTTATCCTAGCACTACACATCAATTACCTAGAATCTAGCTGTCGCTACTTACCTATTACAGCAACTTTTTTACCCTTCAACACTTATCGCGAAACTTCTTTACTGCATTTTGATTGGCTCGCGGACAGCCAATCAGCGGCCGAGCTCCCGTAACTACTGTAAACAAGGAAAGTTGGGAAGTGTTAGCTTCTGTAAGTACAAACATTTATTAAAGAGCATGCTTTCATTTCCAGAAGTTCTATCCAGCTAATAATTTACATAAGCCTTATTGTTTACACTTCTTTCCAGGGGTCGCTCGCGAACCTGAGGAATACCTTTAGTGAAGTTTATGGATTGTTTTTTTTTGTCTGTTTTTTCAGTTCTGGTTCATACGGTATTTGTACTAACTTATGTGCTTCATCTGTTTAAATCAAGAGAGATTTCTCTTATATACTTTCTCCACCGAGAATTTAATGTTACCATCCAAATATACAAGATTTCGTGGAGAATTAACCCTTTCACTGAAATGCGTCGCCTTAAAATTTGCATTAAAGTCTAAATATAAGATTTATGTATAAGATTTGATATTTTAGTATAAGATTTAGTATATTAGTATCTTAAAATGCGAAGATATTTATGCACACATTAAAATTGTCATTCATAGAAACCAGCTATTTTACTAAAATTCTACTAGTTGATGTCAAACTTTTATCCCACTAGTAGTTTTCTTTGATGAATGTATTGTATTAATAAATAATCCCAGCTCTGAAAGAGTTAAAGATAAATTCAAGATTACGTCAAGATACAGCTTCTTAGCACCAGTAACCAAAAAACTATAGACACTATGGATAAGGCAGCCATGAACGACCAATACGATACATTTGAAAAGTCTATTTTATGTTTTAGTAACTACCTGTCACTTGACAAACACATTTTGAACCCTTTCAGGGCTGAATCTATACTGATAATAAGGCATCATCAAGCGAAACCATTTGTGGAGTTTAAAATTGATGAGGAAAATCTCATTGGAGTAATTGGTTTGGATAAAAAATGTGGATAAAAATCCTCACATTTTTTACATAAATCATGACTGTTTTAATCTTACCTCTGCTTTTATACAGTTTTGGGGGCGACGAATTTATACGACAGTAGCAGTGAATAGATTAATCATACCTGTCTTTAATTATTGACTGCTTAGACCTGTTAAATGGGAAGAGAAATGCTGATTGAGTGGGAGCCGAAAGCAGTGGCGCAGCCATTTGAGGGGTGCTAATGAAGCTAAAGCCCCCCTCCAGTCCTCCAGATTAGAATGATTCCTCTTTAAATGAATGTATTATTTTCACTGAAGTTCAAATAGTGATTGAAAGATAGTTTATAATATTTCACATACAATATTTGAAATTGTTGATTGGATTAATAATTTGTTCTCGCCGTATGTAAGAGAAATTATATAATTATTTCAAATGAGTTAGTTTGCTATGTCGCATTACATTCGCCGAATCGAGTCCAAAACCCGCTGCACAAAGATAGCTGGAGGATTCATAATGGCAGAATATGATAAAATATTCTGTAAATAGCAATAATTTCCAGTCATCACTGAAGTCGAAACAATTTAAAATGCAGTACCAACAACCAATGTTAAGTTCCTAGTCTGAATGTCCTTTTTAAACACTTGTTTGTTTACAGCGCTCCACACGATCGCTTTAAAAACCTACGGAAACCCAGTAACAGTAGGCCTAGTAGTAAGTTTATTGTTACACGGTTCAGTGTTTACAATGATAAGAAGATACAAATTAACAACAAAGTACTATCGATGAGCAGATTCAGTTCTGATTAGGCCTACTGGCACGGTAACTGAGAACTTCAAAAGTAGAATGAAATGCTTGTATTGTGAAGCCGTTCGCTCGGGCGTCACTTATGAAGCCGTTCGCTTGGGCGTCAATCAGTTGATAGTGTACCTGTAAGGTGTGAGCTGCCGGCGTAGTCAGTCGGATCGAGCAAGGGCTTCGTGGTGGCGACGTCTGTGTTCAAGCACCAACAATCACAACAGCTAGGATATTGCACAGGGGTTATATATATGTACATAAAAGGCACACGATGTAAAATATACTTATATATTTTAAAACTTTTATGACAAAAATATATCGTCACTCGTACACTTTTGGTGTAGGTGCCCTCACATATGAATGGCGGCCTATTTATACTTCATCCACGTCACATACACTTTGCTAATATAATACTTCACCTCGCCTAGTTACGCTTACAATTCGTAGACTTAATTATTATGGATCCGTACTGAAATATCCTATACGGAAAAAATAAACAGCAACTTTATAGGCCTGGCCTATAAACACACGGTGTTTATAGAGTAACTTATCCTTCGTGTGCATAATGCACAGGCGAGTTGCGTGGACTAGTTGTCTGGAAAATTGTATGAAGTGCCCCGATTTGCTGGCGGAGGTCCTTTTTATACATTTTGGAGATGTGACGTAATTTGGTCGTAATACGGGCCCTATTGGGTGACAACTTCGCGCCACGGGTGTTTATTGGTTGAAAAGTTTTTAAAGAGGACGTTAAGAATCCGGGAATCCTGAAGGAACAAAAGTCAGACTGTCAGGAACAGCCATTAATTACGAAGAAGTCTCGAAAACTAGCGGGGGAGAGACAGTTCTATAGAAATTGGAACTTTCCTTGATAATTCCGAATTGGAATTATCGAGGAAAAATTGAATATCATATTCCGGTAGCTTGTTTCTCGCTGAGTCCGGTGGTGTAAAATTCTCTATGAAGAGATGTAAATTTTATATGTTAATCAATAAAAACCGAATAAATAATTAGTCCTGTAATTATATTAATTGAGTGACATATGAAATGAAAGGGAGTAAATAAATCTATCGAACGGTAATATTAATATAGGTGTCGTAATTTTGGTATTGTCTTAATTGAAGAAGAAAAGTTAGGATATTTGAATTTTAACGGTCAGTGGGAAGAAAGTCTCCATAGGGTGCCGTACAAACTTCGTAGGGGGTCTCATACCAGCTTCATTTGACCCAAGTCAAAAATTTTATAAAGAAAATGACGATATTCGTAAAATATGGTTATTGAATTAAAAAAATTTTGATTTGCCTCGACTTCAAAAACATCATTATATGAGCAAAGGTATTGTACGTATTAATGTAGCAATTCTTACTTGTAATAACATATAGGAGTAACATAGTACCCTTAATTCTAATAATTACTTACTTGATGTATTCATAGTATCTGAAAAATAAAAATATCAACTTATTTCCTATGTAGTTGAAAAGTAATTATATCAATTCAATTTTCATGTATCTAAAATTGAAAAACATGAAATATTAACTTATTCCTTTGTAATTTGACATCGTACTTAAAAATTGAAGTATCAACTTATTTCTTTATGTAATTATCCTTAAATCAAATATGGGATTATCTCATATGAGTATTTTCCTTTCACACATTAATTAGACAGTAGCTATACCCTTCACATTAAAATATGAAATATTTTCTTACGTACTAAGTTGTACAAATTTTATTGTACAATAAATTGTACGAAATTTCCATCCATCACAAATGTTATCCATCTGCCTTTCCGTTAGGTAACTCTATATGTATTTCATTCACTGGAACTTATGTTAAAATAATTCTGAGTTACTGCATATACCTCTTATAAATATGTTTAATGTGACCTTTAATTTCAGAGTCTCGAATTCTTAATTAATAATGAATTCGTATATCCTTTGTTACTCATTACTCATGGTAAGAATATCTATATACTCATGGTATTGTACATAATTAACAGTTTTCTCTCTAATTATCTTTACATCAATACTACGTCACATTATTAATTATTTTCGTTGTTGCACTGCATGAAATTCTCAGGTATTATTATACATTTAGTTCATACAAATATTACATCGGACACTTACCTTACGGTAATTTCTTAGGCACGGTGTAACTTATTAGGTGAGATTTATGAGTTTCAAAGGGTTAAATCATATACATATCTCTAATTTTGTAGCTAAATATTTTCCATGTGAAGTGTATATTAAAAATAAAAATTTAAAAATTTGAAATGATAATATAGTATTAAATTCAAAAATTCGTAATCTCGGCTGTCGGATCGATATCACATCACTTCAGCTTTGCCTTGACAGTAAGAGCATGAACCATAATCATATATACACTATTTACAAAATATTTACATATAGGAAACCTTAATCGGAGTTCCTTCACATTCGTCGAAACTGTATGGGTTGGTGTCATGCACCAAATGCCATACCTACATCCTGTACATTGTCCGTTCGGAGTAGGATTCATTTTCTCTAAGTGAGCATTCACAACGGGGAAAGTACCTCACCCACTGCGTTTAATGTGTATATAGATCTGAGGTCCGCGATCACGAATATATGCATATAATTTAGATTCAAAAACGTGTTTTGTCCATCCTAAGGTCCTTGCTTCGTACATAACTTACAATACTATTCTTATTCTTCCCATTTAGGGGTTTTCTTATGAAGATTCGGTACGGTATTTCCTTAGTAATTGCTTATGGTACCGATGTTCTCTGTACCCTCATTCATTACATGGATTGTCCCGATGTCCCGTGCGTTACCCATAAGCTTTTGAAGATTTTGATCTCCCGCTTGGAGCTGCCCTATTTTCTTAAGTTTATCATTCAGATAATAATTATCCCGCAGATTCATTTTCATAATCCTTATTCCTTTCTCTTGACTTATAGGTTCACAATCATTATTCCCTTACTATTACGATTGTTACTTATTATTCTTCTTATCATCAGGGATATTAGCAAGAGCATCTTTATTTCTTAATTCCTCTTCGCATATTAACTTAGCGACATTCATATTGTTAACATTTATATATTCCACACACATTTGATCCTTACCGATATCATTTTCATCGTCATCATTAGAAATTACAATATCAGGTCTCACAAAACGTACAATCTGTTCTGTTTCGCTTTCGTCATTAAGATGCAAAATTCCTATCGTTATTAACTCATCTGGGTCAGTTTTCTGAATGAGGTCACTAGTATTCTCTTTCACGGTGTTATTTATTACTTTATAGCTCGGGCATTGTGTCAATTGACTCTAAGGGTCTTCCATTGTTATGAGCAACGCAAGGTTCTTGGGCTGGAAGAAATCCTTCGACCCTTAATTGTTTAAAGATTCCTCACGGTTCTGAGGGGTGTGTGGTCGGCTTTGTTGTCGGGATGTTTCTACTTCCTGGTTCTGTCTGCGATCGTTTTCCCCATGGCTGACTGTCTCGTAATTATCCCTATTATATGGTACATATTTATTATCAATTACTCTTCCTTGGTTTCTATATGAACTGCTACTATTCCGGACTCCATTGTACGCTGGGCGTCGATATCCCTGGCGATTGAAATCCCTGGTTCGATTCCAGTTCCCTCTCTGAAAGTTACTGCGTCCGCCATATGGCTGCGACCTATAATTATTATTCCAACCCCGGGAATACCTATTCTGGAAACTTTTACGTTGGTTGAAACCTCCCTGTTGCCGGTAGTAACCTCGTCCATTTTGAGGTGGCCTCGCACTATGATACTCATTACCACTTTCGGAATATGCGATATCCCGCGGATAAGAAGGCTGGTCGTTTTTCGGACTGTCGTGTGACCCGTCCTCGACTTCAAAAAGTCCATCAGTTCTTATCATATTAATCTGCCTATTGCCATTATTTACTTGGTTATTAGTAGGCCTACGGGAATTACGATCTGGAGGATTATTTCTGAAATCACTTCGGCCTTGGCTGGGCTCTTGTAAAGATTGCAGCAATTTCATAAGTTCTGGTATAGATTTTGGACAGGCAACAATCAAGGAATTCCGGATGTAAGATGGGAAATGCGACGGAATTGCATATAATAATTCGTCCTCGCGAATTACTGGTACTAATAATTGTCTCAACTCACATAGCGACAACAAATACTCCGTATATGACATACCTGTGTTCCTGTCGTATCTGCCATGAAAGATTTTATCCCTGATTTTACCCTGTTGCAACGGACCCCAAAACTGGTTCAAAAATTCGCTCTTAAATTCCTCGAAACTCATAGGATGCGCTTCGGTAATTACATGAAACCACCTTAACGTGTTCTTTTTCAAGGTTCTTTCTACTATCGCCATTTGGTAGGAGGAAGGTATATTTCTTAGTGAAAAATAAGACTCTAAGTGCTTCAGAAATCTCACAGGATTCTGGTCATTTTCATTTGCGAACGAAGGCAAAGGCAAATCTGTAGAATTCAATACACTATACAAATTCATATGGTCATCGATTTTACGGTTAGCAGTAGTTTCATGTAACTCCGATGGCGTACGGGAGGTACTGGGCACAGCATCTGGAACTTGTTTTCCCTGTGCTGGGGTACTCTGTGGTTTAGGTACACTTTGGGGTTCAGAATCCTTAGCCTGACTATCATTAGCCACTGGGGGAGGGGGAGGGGGATTTTCCAGTAGGACCTCGCACTCTTGTAACCTGGAATTGACTCGTTTTAATTCTGACTGGAGCCTAAGTACTTGGTTACTCGTGGACTGAATGAGGTTCATAGCCTTCCCCGTGGTTTGTGTGTTTTGTTCCACAGTATGTTGTAAAGTGCCAATATGTTTAGTATTGTTTTCAGTATTATTTAGGTTCTGCTGTAGGTTCTGTTGTACAGTTTCAAATTGTTGTTGTGTATTTCGTTCCAATGTCTCGACCTGGTGTGATATCCTCACATCAACGTCGACCATTTGAGCAATTAGTGCTTCTTGTTGACGTGACATAGTTTCAATTAGTTCGTTATTTTGTGTAGTGACTTTGTCCAGTTGTTCTGAAATGGTAGAAAACTTATTTTCTTGTTGTGTAATCTGTGCAGTCAGTTTGTTTTCTTGTTGTGTAATCTGTTCGGTAATTCTGTTCTCTTGTTGTGTTATTTGTTCTGTAAGCTTATTTTCTTGCTGTGTAATTTGTGCAGTAAGTTTATTTTCCATGCTGGAAATTAAATTAGTTAGCTGTGCCAACATGTCACACTGACTGGGAGCAGGCTGTGAGGGGGGATTCAAGCTATTGCCTGAAGAAATTACACCGGCATGTTCGCTTGTACTTGCAGCACTCGTATGAATTTCTTGGACACTTTCACTTTCATGCACAGGTTCATTAAGAGTATCCATCGGTGAGGCAGATCGAATTGACATAGTGATCTTATTGTTCCGTAATTTCATATAATTATATATATATAGATAATAAAAAATATTTATAATCTCGTGTAATAACGAAGAAAAATATGAAGCTTTAGAAAAATTAAATTTTACTCTTATTTACAGAACAATAAGAGGAATAGAAATTTGTACTCACAAGCAAACTTTATGGCTGTACAGCTGGTCTCAATGGTGTCTCGAGAAGGTCAGTAGTCCAATGACGAATTCGTTCCGCTGAATAGTTTGAGGAGGGTTTAGAATTACTTTGTGGACAAAAAAATCACTTGGGAGGGCTGATGGAGAAAAACTTTCACTCGTATCCAGTTGGTGTGATGAGTAATGAATAGTGTTGTTGTTTAATTGATTGTTGAAACTAATTAATAAAACACAGAACATCATTCATGCCTTATACGTTGGGTCGTCATTTATGAAGCCGTTCGCTCGGGCGTCACTTATGAAGCCGTTCGCTTGGGCGTCAATCAGTTGATAGTGTACCTGTAAGGTGTGAGCTGCCGGCGTAGTCAGTCGGATCGAGCAAGGGCTTCGTGGTGGCGACGTCTGTGTTCAAGCACCAACAATCACAACAGCTAGGATATTGCACAGGGGTTATATATATGTACATAAAAGGCACACGATGTAAAATATACTTATATATTTTAAAACTTTTATGACAAAAATATATCGTCACTCGTACACTTTTGGTGTAGGTGCCCTCACATATGAATGGCGGCCTATTTATACTTCATCCACGTCACATACACTTTGCTAATATAATACTTCACCTCGCCTAGTTACGCTTACAATTCGTAGACTTAATTATTATGGATCCGTACTGAAATATCCTATACGGAAAAAATAAACAGCAACTTTATAGGCCTGGCCTATAAACACACGGTGTTTATAGAGTAACTTATCCTTCGTGTGCATAATGCACAGGCGAGTTGCGTGGACTAGTTGTCTGGAAAATTGTATGAAGTGCCCCGATTTGCTGGCGGAGGTCCTTTTTATACATTTTGGAGATGTGACGTAATTTGGTCGTAATACGGGCCCTATTGGGTGACAACTTCGCGCCACGGGTGTTTATTGGTTGAAAAGTTTTTAAAGAGGACGTTAAGAATCCGGGAATCCTGAAGGAACAAAAGTCAGACTGTCAGGAACAGCCATTAATTACGAAGAAGTCTCGAAAACTAGCGGGGGAGAGACAGTTCTATAGAAATTGGAACTTTCCTTGATAATTCCGAATTGGAATTATCGAGGAAAAATTGAATATCATATTCCGGTAGCTTGTTTCTCGCTGAGTCCGGTGGTGTAAAATTCTCTATGAAGAGATGTAAATTTTATATGTTAATCAATAAAAACCGAATAAATAATTAGTCCTGTAATTATATTAATTGAGTGACATATGAAATGAAAGGGAGTAAATAAATCTATCGAACGGTAATATTAATATAGGTGTCGTAATTTTGGTATTGTCTTAATTGAAGAAGAAAAGTTAGGATATTTGAATTTTAACGGTCAGTGGGAAGAAAGTCTCCATAGGGTGCCGTACAAACTTCGTAGGGGGTCTCATACCAGCTTCAATTGTGAGGTGATAAAAATTAAATATCAACTATTTATAAACAACAGGTGATATGGGAAATTGTAACGATGATGACAATTATAACAATAATAATAGGCATAATAATATTAACGAAGTTTGCAATAGGATAATAACTTCATTAATTAATTCCTCCCAGCTTATAACAAATTATCTTTAATTTTTATTGGCAAGTATTTTATAATTTTTAGCACCTTCAGATTAAAATCCTGGCTGCGTCACTAGCCGAAACTACCATCCCCTATGAAAAGGGGAAAAACATAACAGCTTTTAAATAATTCGGTACGACCTTGACCGCCGATGTAATCATGCACCGTGCAGGCACAGAGTAAAGAAAATAGTAAAAAAAAAAAAAAAAAAGTGATCCTTATACAGGCCATAGAGGACCAGAGGATTCCCAGATTTTGGACATTCGGCACATGAAGGTGGTAAGGTTGTCACCCTTACGCACCGGCCGCCTTTACCCCCAGGATTGCTCCTGGACCTCAGGGCCATAGTGCCACCATGAAAAATCAACCTCATCGGGAATCGAACCCGCGACCTTCCGGTTTGTAGCGCAGCGCCTCAACCACTACGCTACGGCGTACCCCTCTCTAAAGAAAATACTTTATATAAATCATGTTTAAGCTATGAAGATGAAAGAAAGGAATGATAAAAATTAAAACTCTAAACACAAGAACATTAAACCGAAAAAGAGGTGAAATAGTACGTGTTGGGGAAAACCGACAGGTTTAATCTTAAAAAAGTGAGGAAAAAGACACTTTTGTAAATGTAACGTGTTTTATAAAATTCAGAGAGAGCATGTGTGTGTAGAATTCACTTGTTTAAAAAAAATCTTTCACCACGTGCAGAAAATAATGAAGCGTAAAAAGACTTGCCGTAGCACATGAGGATGGAATTTTTAATAATTTGCCTTTTATTTTGTATGGCTGTGTTCTGATGACACGGGAAGTTAAGCCGCGGTTTGTGTTCGTACACTGACGTATCTAGGCTTCCATCTCCTCATATTAACATGATGTTGCACATAAAGCTCTTATTTCTGCGGCTATTTACTACATTTAGTTTTTTTGTTCCTTTGTATTCAATGGAAAAAATGCTTTGCGCATAAAGTAAAAAACGACGAGTTTTATGTCGTACAAAGGCAGTACCAGTAGCTCCAAAGGATTTTTATTTAATGCGTGTTTTTCATCGCATATAGAGGTTACAGGAACGGCATGGACACATGGCGATATAAATTCTAACACTGTCATAATAATGTTATAGCCAAAAGCAATCTTACATAAATGCACAACATAAGTGGTAAGGGGCAATTTAAAAGATAAAAATTGTAATAGAGTATTTCATACGAATAACTACTTTAATATGTAGCCTATATCATGTACAGATGTTTGAACTGTATACAGAGTGGAATGCGCATTTTCAAAATGCTAGTAGTTCGTTTCATAATTCTGAGAAAACAGAGAACAGACGTAGGAAAAATTTATTTTCTAAATCGGACCATTCAAAATTGGAATGATTCTCTCCCCAGTGGCAGTGATACGAAAGTGACGCATGGTGGCAGTGACAGAGACAGTTAGGTCGTAAGCATATTATATAGGCTAGGTACATCTCGATCATTGTGTAAATATTTAGATTTAAATTGTATTAAGGTAGCTTATTATTATATGTAAGTACTGGTAAGTTGAAATTAGGAAATAGTTACTATAACTACCACCGGGCGGAAACCCAATTTTAGTAATAAACATTCATTCGTTCATAATAATTTAATAAATATAAAACTTATTTTGCGTTTTGTGTTTATGTTTATGCTTTTTTTTAAATAATTAGGTTTTAAGGTTCCGCAGAATTGCAACAGCGCACTGCCAGATACGTATAAAAACAAAGCTTAAGTCGTGAACTTAGTGATAATTTGTGTCCTTAATTTGCACAAAAACTGCCAGATTTATTCAAATGAATTAAAGGGAAATTTTATTTCTTATTCTTATATCTGCTGATTTGAGAAAGAAAATAGAAGAGTACAGATAATACTCATCGCGTAAAGCACGGTTAAAGTTTAGGGATAATTTTTTCTGAAAAAAAGTACTCGCTTGATACAAAAATGGTATATGTATAGGGTACAGGCTATAACTTTGAAATGGGCGTAGCCTACTGTCTGGGCATGACATGGAGAAAGAGCGACTGTTTTCTTTTAAATTTACTTTTGATACGAATAATCTAATTTGGACACTAAAGATAATGCAAACTGAAATTAATTATCTCACCCATCGTTCTCACCCTGTCAGTCTCACTTCATTCTCTTCTCATTCTCTTTCTTTTCCTTGCCGCTCCCTTCTTTCTATCTCTCCTCTTTCCTATCTCCCGCTTATACATATTTGCGTTACGATCGTGCAATGAGCTTTCAAGTGTTATTAATTTGTTTAGAGTAACATGCTGCCGTTGAGGTAGACTTAGGTTCAAACCCAGCTGGGTCGTAAGTGAATGTTTAGTGGATAAAGTGGGTGATTGGTGTCTTCTTCATACCCGGGGCAATGTCAAGTTCCTGGCCGGCATTGTATTTGTAGGTACAGCATATTATGGGGAAAGGAAAACATATAGGCAAGAGAAGATGAAAAAAATAATGTTATTTTCCTTTGATTTTCGATTCACCAGTTTATTTTCTCCCATGTTCTAATCAAGTTAAATTATTTATCAGAGTATGTAAGGTCTTAAGATGCTGATTTAAACGGTTTGAACGATTTATGATTAGATATATGGAATAGTAGGCCTATTTACCCAGGAAATTGATACTGTAATCTCTGTTCAAGTAAATTTTAATAGGCTTATAGGATGTATCGGTACTTAAGAATAAAATTCGGGATCAGTCTAGACCTCCTATTATAGCAACTTTTTGAGACCCTCGATAGATTTAACATCTGAAAGTGTCTGTATGTACAGTATACTTAAATATAAGATTATAGGGTGAAAGGTTCTGAGTGCCTAACCGTAACGTTATATACTCAGTGAAGTTTTCGTCATTTCTAAAATATTATAAGAACTGCAGTACATGTAGCAGTTTTCATCTTCATGATGAAGGTTAGAAAAGGCAAGGATTTGCTATTCAGCTATTATCGTATTACTTCCCTGATGTCTTCAACAGTTTCCGAAACACACTTCCATACGTTTGCGTTACACAAGAAATTCTCTCCCGACAGGTCAGGGTCCCATAAGACCCGTATAGCATCATAGGTGTACCGAGGGGGGGGGGGTTTGGGGGTTTGAACCCCCCCCCATTGATTAAAAAAACGAAAATTGTATAATTTTTTTAAGTCTGCCCATAAATTACTTAATAGAAGTATAAAGCATGGGAAGCTTAAAACTCGTTATTTTGCGTCTTAATTTTTAAAAATTTCCGGGGGAGGACCCCCGGAAGCTTAAAACTCGTTATTTTGCATCTTAATTTTTAAGATTTTCCGGGGGAGGGCCCCCGGACCCCCCTCTCCCTGGGGGGTATTGGTATTCCATACCCCCAGACCCCCCCCACATGGTCGGCCTGGTTACGCCTATGATAGCATGGGCCCCATTAACACTCCCTACAACATAAGAGGTAAAACAGAGAGAGAGAGAGAGAGAGAGAGAGAGAGAGAGAGAGAGACTTGATTAGGCCTATTTTATTCTTCACTGACAGCAAAGTGCTGTATTTTCCATATGTCGAAGTCATGTCCTCCCCAGAGAGATAACTTCCTGCATGTTTTAATATTACAGTTGTGCCCATTTTGTTTCTTCGCTTTTTCTTTTCTGTGACTTTCAGGAATAAAGAAAGTTTGCTATTATAGCCCATCGCAGAATAATATCCCCAGAGAATGGAGTCTTGCACAGTATTCCTTATTTCTGTTGTGGGTATTAACAATGAAGCGATTAGTCTTTATCAGTTTCTTCCACGCACTGCATATATATTATGTTATTCCTCTTTCCCTTGCACCATTACACATCACTAGACTTAAACTTGGGGTGGAGAACACAAGTCTTCCCAATAATACGTATCCACCCTCAACTCGTATAAATCTTGTGACCAACATTCCTTGTTACATCGTAATCCTCCAAATAAATTTATATCTGTCCTATTACTTCCAGCTTCATTCCCTTCAGTTTCGCTGGTGATTTCATTTAGTTTATGGGGAAGCTATAAAGTGAAATAGAATAATCGGCGTGAGTTGTAACATGATCAGCTCCAAGAGAGGCTACCTATTACTCCATGTTACCTGAGTCTGTAATGTAGTATATTATGTAGTATAGTGTTGCCTTGTTTATGATTGTCCGATTGTTTGTGTTACTGTGTTTGTATTGGAGGATAGAGGGCTTGTGTTCACGTGTATGTTGTGTACATAATTAAGTGTTAGTTATGCGTTTGCAGGGGGTCAAGTTTATAGGCCTATTTGATGTACACAATGTCCATTTGGAAATTTACGTAGCAAAATAGAAAAACACAGGAGTTCTGATTTTGTAATTCAGGGTGGTTCAAGGCATGATATTATGACAATTGAACATACACCACTAATCGCATGCATTATTTGAGTTAGTTTAAGTATCTTTATCCTTACTTAATTTGCATGGTAGGCATATATCTTGCCTTAAACGCGATCTTGCAATTTCACAATTATTCAGCTTATACAAACTGTAAC
The DNA here is from genome assembly GCA_964059195.1 of Ectobius pallidus. Taxonomy (NCBI): domain Eukaryota; kingdom Metazoa; phylum Arthropoda; class Insecta; order Blattodea; family Ectobiidae; genus Ectobius; species Ectobius pallidus. Next base: position 81,297,183 of record CAXKWD010000006.1, read on the forward strand.
AAGAAGGTACATACCGTATATATGCAGTAAATATATATACTGGTATGTACTACGGCTTCGTACGCGTTTATGAACTCAATCGCTAGTTGTTTTTGAATAATTCATTTTTGTTTGTCTGTTTGTTTGTTGTTTTCTTATTTATTACTTAAGAAACTATTTAAACGAACCATGTGCTGGTCGTCTTTAGATTCGTGAACCTTACACTGATAAGCATACTTACATTTTCCGTCCGTTTTTCGTTCATAACTCACGAACAGATGCGAAAATTAAAAAGCTGGCTTCGAGGTGCATTTGGATTCCCTTCCATCCACTTTTTTGTCCGTTTTTTTACTTCTGATCTATATATACTGGTATGTACTACGGCTTCGTACGCGTTTATGAACTCAATCGCTAGTTGTTTTTGAATAATTCATTTTTGTTTGTCTGTTTGTTTGTTGTTTTCTTACTTATTACTTAAGAAACTATTTAAACGAACCATGTGCTGGTCGTCTTTAGATTCGTGAACCTTACACTGATAAGCATACTTACATTTTCCGTCCGTTTTTCGTTCATAACTCACGAACAGATGCGAAAATTAAAAAGCTGGCTTCGAGGTGCATTTGGATTCCCTTCCATCCACTTTTTTGTCCGTTTTTTTACTTCTGATCTCTGCGTCCCGTATCGCACACTAACACTTGATAGATTAAGGGCCAGTTGTATAAATATGTAAACTTTAGTTATCATGCAAAATTAACTTTCAGTTACATTTAACTACCTTTTTTTGTTGTATAAACATTAATCCAAGTTTATCTCATCCTAACCAACATTTTAATATAACTGGTGAATTTTTGCAAGTTAAAACATTAACTGATGATTTGGAAATTTTAAATACATTTCAAACAGTGAAAAAGACACTAGAAATCCATTTTATAAGTACAGTGTGAGTTATTATTATTTTCATATCATTTAGATTCAGTTTGCTTTCATTTTGTCTAATGACATTAAAAATACAGACACCGGTACCTTGGCTTTGTTGTTGGTTATGGTAGCCCCACATTACAAAATAGCAACATTTATTTCTAGATTTCTGATTATTCTGATACCCCATCTGGTGATGCAATGAAAACCCATCATGCATCTCTTGAATGTCATAATCTTTTATTAGTAGGCCTACTGCATGACATGCTACCAAAATTTGGGCAGAACAACTAGACAGAGGTTATGTCTCCTTCCCATTACAATCAAGTACAAAGCAAATTCATTATATGTTTATGATATTCAGGGTCAACCCTGAGGTCCTTTGCGAATTATTGTGATTGGAAGCTTACAAATAGTTACTGAGAACAAAGGAACAGCCAGTAGAACCATTCATAAATTGACAAGAGAAAATTATACTTTAAGGCCTCGGTTTATTTGAATTCCATCTAAGGACAGTGTCTTAAGAAAACAATATTAGGTATCTACAATATTCATAACCTTCCAGGCATTATAGGTAGGCCTACTGTAGGTTGCGTTTACACACCTAAACACCACTATAGACAGGTTAAAGCAGTTTGAAGCAAAAATATACATGGCCTCAATGAAATGATTTTAAAAAAATAATAAAAAACTCATCTTTATTAAGCAACTAGCATGTGCCCGCGGCTTCGCCCGCGATAATTATTTCAAAAATTAAAAATTAAGAGCATAATAGTTAAATCATTATATTTGTTAACACCTAAATCACGTGGACTAAATACCACGATTAGATAGCGTCGCCTGGTAAAAGCGACCTCAGATTAGAGTTCCTTGGCCCAGAATACCCCTGTACAATGAGTTTCGTCCAAATCGAACAATGTTTGACCATATTTAGGCCTATATTGATTATCCCTCTTCCGTGTAGGTTGAAAATTTCATATGCCTTCGGGCCTTGATATTCTAAACAAATGAATCGTCCAGGATGGACTTACAAAATCAAGCGATCGCCCGCGATAATTATTTCAAGAATTAAAAATTAAGAGCATAATAGTTAAATCATTATATTTGTTAACACCTAAATCACGTGGACTAAATACCACGATTAGATAGCGTCGCCTGGTAAAAGCGACCTCAGATTCGAGTTCCTTGGCCCAGAATACCCCTGTACAATGAGTTTCGTCCAAATCGAACAATGTTTGACCATATTTAGGCCTATATTGATTATCCCTCTTCCGTGTAGGTTGAAAATTTCATATGCCTTCGGGCCTTGATATTCTAAACAAATGAATCGTCTAGGATGGACTTACAAAATCAAGCGATCGCCCGCGATAATTATTTCAAGAATTAAAAATTAAGAGCATAATAGTTACATCATTATATTTATTAACACCTAAATCACGTGAATTACATACCACGATTAGATAGCGTCGAATGGTAAAAGCGATCTCAGATTCGAGTTCCTTGGCCCAGAAAATCCCTGTAGCCTATAGTGAGTTTCGTCCAAATCGAACGATGTTTAACCATATTTAGGTCTATGTTGATTATCCCTCTTCCGTGTAGGTTGAAAATTTCATATGTCTACGGGCCTTGACATTCTAAACAAATGAATCGACCAGCGTGGGCTTACAACATTCAAGCGATCGCGATGCTTTTATTTCCACGGTATGACAAAAATAGCCAAAGCCAACTGCAATTGATTTGACATTGAAATGTATTACTGAAATCTGATGCTTCGACAGCGCTAAAATCACGTTTTCTGCCAGTTTTTCACTTATAACTCACGAACGAAAGCTAAAATTAAAAATTCGGCTTCGAGGTGCATTCGCCCACCTTTCAGTCCATCTATCTTTAAAATTTAAAATCTCTGCGCTCAGTAGATTTCGATGGGCATCGTGGACAGACAGACAAACAGCATGTGCCCGCGGCTTCCCCCGCGATAATTATTTCAAAAATTAAAAACTAAAAATTAAGAGCATAATAGTTAAATCATTATATTTATTAACACCTAAATCACGTGGAGTGCATTCCACGATTAAGTAGCGTCCCCTGGTAAAAGCGACCTCAGATTCGAGTTCCTTGGTCCAGCAAACCCCTGTATAGTGAGTTTCGTTCAAATCGAACAATGTTTGACCATATTTAGGGTTGATTATCCTTCTTCCGCGTAGGTTGAAAATGTCATATGTCTGTGGGCCTTGACACTCTAAACAAATGAATCGTCTAGGATGGACTAACAAAATCAAGCGATCGCGTTGCTTTTGTTTCCAAGGTATGAGGTATGATGACAAAAATAGCCAAAGCCAACTGTAAGTGATTTGATATTGAAATTTATTACTGAAACTGATGCTTCGAAAACGCAAAAAATGCACGTTTTTTGCTCATTTTTCACTCATAACTCACGAACGAAAGCGAAAATTAAAATTCCGGCTTCGAGGTGCATTTTCCGACCCTTCAGTCCGCCTATGTATAAAATTTCAGATCTCTGCGTTGAGTAGATTTCGCTGGGCATCGCGGACAGACAGACGGAGGACAGACACTTCCTTTTATTAATATATAGGGTGGTCCATATGTCTTGTTACCCCCCCAAATAAATATCTTGTTATCCCTAATTCAGTATTTCTTTTGCAGAGATGGCTGACACAAGCTCTTACAGTGTGGGAGAGCGCCTCGTTGTCAGTGTTTGTCAGGTCTCTATTTCTTTTATGACCGATTCAATCAACACTCCTATCTCACCATGTTACAGACATTTTTGTTCCAGAGCTCTAAAGAATGAATCCCCTGGAACGTTCCTGGTTCCAACAGGATGGAGCACCGCCCCAGTATGCCATCACTGTCAGGGAATATTTAAATGAAGTGTTTCCCAATAAGTGGATAGGACGCAGATCGGTACATCTTCTGGTGCCTCTGGATTGGCCTCCCAGAAGCCCTGATTTCTCGTCTTGTGACAACGCCTTCTGGGGCATTATTAAGAAGAAGGTATCAAAACAATGATACCAAAGAACAGAACAATTGAAAGACGCTGTTAGGACTGCCTTTGATACAACAATCAACAGAAACATGCTTCGTAAAATATCACACAGGTCATGGCAACGCATCATTTTGTGCCACGAAAATAATGGTGGTCATACTGACCTTCTGGATGCGTAAATATGGACCATCCTGGTTGACGTTGAATCCATACTACCTTATTCTATATTATATACTATATATTATATTGTATTGTTATAAAGTTATGTAAAAGTATGGGGGTAACAAGACATATGGACCACCCTAGATTGAAATAAATATTAAAGACATATGTGTAACATGGTGCTTTGTCTTTAATTAAACAACTGAAAATCAAAGACCAAAGATATAAACGTAATACTCCCTGCAAATTTCCCTCAACTTTTGCACTGTTGCCAGATGTTTTATTATTTTCTCCAGTTATTTAAAACTGTGAGTTACACAATCTACGGTTATTTTTTTACAACATAAGTAGCTTGTTATTTTCAAACTTTCAGTTAAAAACAACCATCAGTTTGTGTGTTTTATACAACTGGCCCTAAGCATGATATTAATCTTGTACTGACTTAACGTTAATTTTGGTTTTAGAAAGGAACATTACAGTTAAGTAATGACTTCCTCTTCAATTAGGGACCTACTATTTCCTCTCATTATAGGTATTGAGCGTCTTTAGTTTTCTCAGCCACACACAAACTCGTGTTTTCGAGGAAAATCTGAAAACCGAAGATCAGACTGGCCGCCTTATAACTTTCTTTCAATGGATGTCTAGAAAGAAAATTTTGATTTCAGGTTCCAATTCAAGCAGTTCGTAGACGATACAAACGTTAAACAAAAGCTTTAGAGCATTTTTTTTAATAGAAAATACTGAGAAAAATCCCATAGAAAATATAATGCGGTATTAAGAATAACAGGAAGATGATTCGGTTGTCGCCATTCTTTGTGTTATATAGCCGGAAGATACTTAATTCGAAAGTAAAATGTTTGTTTTCATACCATTTTTCTTTTTTAACCTATAGATAGAGAAACACATACATTTTTCTGAAACTTATTTTTTGTGTGATTTGATTTGTGTGATTTCAGATTATAAAATTGATACGTTCCTTTTATAGTGAGTAACATAACGTGTAGGCCTACGCCAGAAAAGTTTTTAGTTAAAACGATTTCTGATGAAAAGCTTCAATTCATTGTATGAATAGATATGCCTGAATATTCTTTTCATCATGAAGAAAGATGTGAAAGAATTATTCACATAATTTATTTTGTAATTCATTAAAAAAAGTCAGAACATTTATTTGTAATGAAAACGGAAGATGCAATTTTCCACCATGTCGAAATTCCTTCTTAACCCAGCACATTTCAAAACTACTAAAACTCCTGAACTCGATGGAAAAAAATGCGAGAAGAGTTTCTGTATTAGCCTTCTGACACATATAAGTTGTTTCTCTCTTTTTCTGCACCACTTTTGAAGGTAAGTATATTTCTGTGAAGTAGTTGTGAAATTCCTGTGTGACTCGTTCCGCCGTCATTTCTACTTGTTAGACGTAATAGTTTGCAGAGCTGTGTGCGAGGTTTCACGTGCGAACTGTTGTTTTAGCACGTTTTAGATGCGCCCCTCAATTTCCCAGAGACTGTTAATTTTGTGAAGCAGACAGTTTGAGAACAGTAAGAACTCGTCCGCTGTTTCAACTCAATAGAGGCCAGAACGTGTCCATTCACTTGTAACATGGCTTTCTTCGTGAGAAAACTTGCTACACGCGTCAGCATTGTTCTCTTCTTTTTTTGAAATTTGGTAGCATTATAGGGCAGAGGTGTTAAGTCTCAGGTTTTATCTATGCACTTACTGTCCTCACGAGAAGTTGGTAATCAAGTCGTTTTCGTTTCAACTGGCCTAGAGCCTCATTAATAGCTATCAACTGAAGTGCACAAAAATATCCAACTAAAAGAGAGAAAATACATAAGCTCATAAGTAAATGTGATTATTTTCATTCTGATAGCAATTTCACATTTTTAATAGACAATACGGGATATAGCCTACTACAACAAACGTAAATATTAAAGATGGCCAATATCTGTTGCAGCCAGTTGTTTGGTAGATGTTTGAGATTATGCATCCATTCTTAAAGTAATTTGTTATTAAACATTCTCAGGAGCTTTTGTGGCATTGTTAACATTGTTCTCTGTTTGTCATTCATATTTTCTTAATTTTGCCCATGATTACAGTTTCCTGAAATCAATTTAATGAAATACTGAAACTTGATTTTCTCACGGAAGATTACATACTGATGTTTGTTCGCTCCTCGGATAGACAGCGACAATGGAGGAGTGCAGCCGCATGCTTCCTTTACTGCCGAGGGCGAGAAACGTCATCCCCAGCATGATGTGTTTGATGACGTTTCACATCCAAGCCCGGAGTAAACCTTAGCAGTTATACAGGGATTATTGACACGGCTTGGTAGAACTTGCGCGATAATCAACCAAACAACTGTTCAACGCAAATATAAGCAACTTTTATTAGTGAGGCTGGATATGTATAAGGTGGAGAAGTATGACGAGCAAATTACGGTTTTATAGGTATATTTTTAAGAACATTATTTCAATTCTTTTTAATTATCAGTCCACTTTCTCAGTGCTATATAAATAAATTATCGTCTAACATATTCACTGTACAGTAGACTCCCTCTAATCCGGCCACCCCGGGACCGGACCCTCGACCGGATTAAAAAATGGCCGGACCATCCGGCGGTCTTTTAAACGTGTCAAGTATAACCTATTAACTTTTAAGATGGTTTTGTCCATTTTTTAAAGCGTACTTACCCAAAAATTAAAATGCAGCATTACAAAATTACAATTTCAAAATTAAAAGAAATCTGTTATTTTCTTCTGTTTTTTTAGTAGAACTCTTTTTTTGAAAGCATAATCACGCCACTTCTTCATGAACATTACATCGATAGCTGATGCAGCAGCCTGTTGCTCGACATAGGTAGTCGACAGTTCCAGTGCCGTGAACTGATGTGATTTGTTTACACTTAAGACTGAAAACTAAACAGGCATGTTTATTCAAGACGAAGGCTCCACGAAAGATTAGTAACCTTCGACAACGGCTTCACAAAAGGATCAATAAACAGTGGTGAGTGCTGCCCAATAATCTATTTATATTACGTCACATTCCTCACCATAAGAAGAATGTCATTCAGTAATAGAATGTCGATTACTGCCGTGAGAAACCCTTCCGCGCGCAGATGACTCATTCCAAGAAGTCGGCCGGATCATCCGGCGGCCGAACCATCCGAGGCCGGACTAGAGGGAGTCAACTGTAATATCAGACCTATCACTCGTAAACTTATTTCCTTGTTGATTATTTAATGATGGTTGTATACTGCTACTTAGACCTATTAGCGTCGCTAGTGTGTCTTCTTATCGCAGGATTCATTTTACTCCTGCATATTTACAGTTATGGGACGTGCATAAAAACACACATACATGCCATCGACCTGGGACGGGATCGAACTTGCGAACTTCGGAATTGAAAGGCAGTGGCAAGAAAGAACTGTTGGCTGCCCCATGACTGAGTGGTTAGACAGTTCACCTTTCACCGCTGGGACCCGGGATCGAATCTCAGGGGATCCATTTGGAATTCATGGTGGGCAAATTGGGGTCAGGGCACGTATTCTCGGGGCACTCCTTTTTCACCTGCCTTATATCATTCCACCAGAGCTCCATTCATCATACTATGCTCATTGGTTGCGATAAAGGAATTTATTAAAACGAACTGTTCGATTCGTTAATTTACACCAAGCCATTTGGGTGTGTTTTTCGATCGTATTGGAGACAAATAGATATAAAAACCGAAATGACCCGCACATAGTCATAATTCACTGGCAAATGGTAATTATTTATTTATTTTCTCATAAAATAGGCAAGAAGCAAACTTGATATGTTATTTATGGAACTACTTATTGCAATTGCCCATGTGACACGAAGGGTACAGATTTCGTTATTTTCATTAGACCTATTTGCATTTTCATTTAAAACGACAGCATTCATTTGGTAGGCTAAATACTGCTTACTTTACATACTTTATTGCCGCGTGATATTAATTACTTTATTAATTACTTATGGAATTCATTCGTGAATTGATTGACCTTAATTAAACCCAATCGAGGATGCTAAATTTTCAAAATAAATTTATAGTGGAATTATTCATTTATGGCTGAGTTATATAAATCGTATAATTAACTGCTGGACAAAAATGGAACCTTTGTCACAGAGTTCTTAGGTCTATATAGTGATGTTAGTATGTTCGTGGTGATCTACAGCCGAAGAGATTTACTGGTAGCATCTTGGTCCTATTTGACTATGTGTATTTAATTACTTGTTATAATGCCAGGGCTAATTAGTCTTCACTTTAGCCTAATAATGAATCACGGAATTTCGAGACCGAGAAAATTAAATTTGTTCAGAGGATTTATTTTACCCTTAATAGGCCTATTCATTATCTGAGCTGAAAATATTAATTAAAAAGACTTATCAACAATGAAGGAGAATCAGTACTCAATATCGATTTTGTAGGCCTAATATAATCTCTTACATGCCATGTAAAGCCTATATGAAGACATGGAATATTATATGTATTTTCTATATGCATAAAATATAACTTTAGTCTAATATCTTGCAGTTAGAATGAAATAATTACTACAGCTACAAAGTGCAGAAATGTTGCAATTTATATGTAGTTTACTGTACACATCTAATAACTCTTATTGTTAGTGGCTGTAATGGATTTTTGTAGGCCTATAAGCAGTTATTCTAATGTTTGAATTACTTTCCCAAGTAGCAAATAACATTATTTAATAAGTTTAAAATTTTCAGTTTTTATCACTTCACTGTGGTTGACTTTCCAGTTTTTAGTTGTACATTGTTAGATTCTCAGAAATGGTTTATTTAGGGGCTTATGTCACAGTAATTTACGTAACAATAAGGTGGTTAGATGTATTGAATAAATTCTCCTATATTAGAAAATTGTGTTGTATTTCGTATATCCATGAAGTGCTTATCTGAAGGATGGGGAAGTTATACTGATGTTAAATCTAACTATTTAGTGATAAAAGAGACATGGGGTTAAAATGACCTCAGATAAAGAGCGAGAGTTAACATAAATAACGCATAAAACTTCTTCAATCTAGATTTTGTATATGCACATCTGTCTCCGTCCTTCGATTACCTAAATGCACAAATATCTATCGTGTTCTGAATTCCCAATTCAATCGGGAATTGTATCCTACACGATGACTGTTAAGTTCACGAATTTATATTACAGTTTTTTATTTTTTATTTTTTATTTCTGCCTATTGTTAATCAAATCAAATACAAATACAAAAATACACAAATAAACAAAAAAAATTTACAAATTTCAAAATTAAAGTACAATACTTTTTAAGGAAAGAAAAAGAAAGAAAATAACCAAATATTTATTTAGAAATACACCCGAATGAGCAGACTGCTCGTGCTCGGGTGTAGTTTCAGAACATCAGAGTGGAGAAAGAGGAGAAACAAAAAACAAAGTGAGAAAGAATGACACACTTATAAAAAAAGGTGAAAAATGTTAAACAGAGCTAGAAAAAGAAAAGACAAATTTATAAAAAGGAGACAAAAATATTAAACACAAATACATACAATAATATAAATAATAATAATAATATAATAATAATAATATAAATAATAATGAAAATAAATGACTTAAAGCTAATAAAATTACAAAAAATGTTTTACATACTTATTAAATTTAAAATTTGGGTAAACTGCGAGATCGGGGTATCTACTGATCTTAGAGTTATAGAAGCGGGGACCAAAATTAATGCTATGGTTTAATCCTGCTGATGTGAGAAATTTGGGTTCTGATAGAGGTAGATTATTATTTCTTCTAGTGCTGTATGCATGATCACCGGATGTGTATTATGCACGATGTTTGTGAAAATATTTTAATAAAGAAAATTTGTAGAGTTGGTCAAACTTAAATACATTAAATTCCGAAAATATTAGACTAGTTGGGTAATCAATGTGTTTTCTTAGACAGATTTTTATTATTCTTTTTTGTAAAAGGCAAAGTGGTTCAAGAGTAGTTTTCGCTAATCCTCCCCAGGCGAGAATGCCATATTGCATAATGGACTGGAACAGGGCTAGATAAACGGAACGAAAAACAGTAATGGGCATACAGTGACGTAAAATGACAAATTTTTAAATTGTTCTGCATAGTCTAGTACAGATGGTGAGAGCATTTAAGATGTTGATCTATAAAAATACCCAAATATTTCACAACGGCAGCCTCCTTCAGTGGGGAGCATGAACAATTTGTTACATCAAAATTACAATTGTGTATTATTAAATTTGAATTTGTACAATTCTTCCGTTTTATCTGACCAATAGTTGTTAATGAGAAAGGAACCAATGTTGATTTATCTAAGAAAGTAGATTACTTTAATACTGACTTTTATTTATCTTTCTTTAAAGGTAAACTGTTGACTCTGTTAAGTTTGCAAACTTCTTGAATTTATTTCCATTACTGACTTCTATTTATCTTTCTTTAAATTACGTAGTATCTATTGATTTTATTGTCATTTTCAATCATTTCAGAAAGTGGGAGTAGAGTATTGCGTACAATGCCTAAAACAACCAACCGCTCTGAACCTATTATCTGTCTGCAGTGAACTGTTGGCATTAAGGTCACGTAAGTTGAATAAGCTGAAATGCATACGAATATTGATTTTATATCTCACCAAAAAATCCCTTGATATTGTTCCCAATAATAACAGCAGTAGTGATGAAGGCCTGAATCATCATTGGAAAATGTAAAATTCTTATCATTTATTTATTCTGATAGAATTAAGGCAGTTAGGCCTTCTCTTCCATTCTACCAATGAAACAATATAATTCTTACAAGCGAAATACATTTATGGATTATCTTATAAACACTAATGCTCAGTGAATTCATAATTTTTTATCATATCGAATAGTACTTACGAAAATAATTAATTAAAAAGTGGTGTAAATGTATCTGGATAAACGGAAAGAAAAGAACCAGTTTTTTGCCATTCGAGAATTTAAATTTTTAAGAATGTTTCCCATTGTAAACCTCGAAATCATTTAATTGTTGGTACAAATTATAAAGCCTACTTTGTCTTATACGAGGGTCGTTCATAAAGTAAAGAACGATTTGGCTTAACTAAATAATAGGGAAAGATACCAACACAAAACTTTAATTACAGAAATACAGTACCTTGTTGTACTTCACAACGTAATCGCCATTGCTGTCAAAGCATTTATCGTAACGTGGTACCAGTTTTTCAATTCCGATGTTATACTCTTCTGCAGTCAAAGACCTGAGCCAGAATGTCACTGCCGCTTTGAGGTTTTCATCGGTTGGGAACTCTTTTCCGCCAAAAAGAATCCTTTAGTTTCACCAAAATTCATGTAAGGTGTCCAAGTGAAACATATAAACATTTGCTTTCAACTTGCTTAACGAGTGATGGCCTCCCAGTCCGGTCTTCTTCGTGCTCACTGGCTCTTCCTTGATGGAACATTATGAACCATTTTCTCACTGAAGACTCGTTCATTGCATTATCACCATACACTTGCGTTATTTGCCTATAAACTGCATTTGGTGGGATTTTAAATTGGTGCCGCAATTTGGATACGTTTCAGAACATAAAGGCGTGACCTCACAGCAACGAAACTCGACTCACAGTGAGGTGGGGCAAGGAGCTAACTAGCGCACATGTGATGGTGATGGTGGGGGACCAGCGCCGAGCATGATGCTCAATCGTTCTTTACTTTCTGGACGACTCTCGTATAAGTCTATATTTATTGGCTTCTGCGTTTACTCGAAGCCTAGAAACGCAAAATAAATAGTGTTTATTATAAGTAGAGCAGCCTTTACTTTTGAAAACAGGACGATTGTTTTGTCCTCCAGCTCAGTTTATTAAATATGGTGTTTGAGACAACTACTAAGAGGTATATGCCAACGATTCCTGCAACCGAACTATCATTCCAATGATAGAGCAGTTGTTTTAGTGTCATAATGGCATGTTATTTATTAGCAGCACTGTGCTCTTTGCACTTTGACAACAGCAGTGGCTCTGTTTAATTTCCAGATTGTCCGGCGATGTGCGGTTAATGGCTGTTTTTTTGGTTTGTGGTCTCTGGTGGACTACCTTTATGAGACTGACAAAACGGTCAACATTATCTTCAGCTCTTTAAACTATTAATCCAGATGACGCTTTGTCATTTAATGGAATGCTGGGTCATTATGAGTGAGGGCTTTTGTTTGCCGTTGCAGTTTGTATTAATTAACGATTCTGCACCCAGATTATTTTCACTCGGCACACACTGAATCATCAGTCGCTAAATTACCAGACATCAATTTTCCGTTTGAGTTGAATTACGTCAGAGCTGTGGTGCTTCGTGAAGAAATAATTTGATTGATTTAAGTCATCCATAAAAATCCATTGAATTCTCTTTCCATGCTTTTACAGTATACAGAATATAAAGTTTCTACAAACTACTATGTATTAATTTTAATTTTAATTTCCAAACAACTCCTTTTATATGGGTTTAAAAATTCAAGCTGAAGGACATGTGGGATACACCTGAGTTTTGATTGTTAAATACCAAGTATCAGAAGTCTAAATTGTATATAAGGTTTGTGAGAAGAGTGACGATAATGATAATGACCCTAAGGGTGGCGTGCACCATCCAGGAGTAAATCTTACTAAAGTAGTAAATTTAAGACGGAGACCTGGAGTATACAAGAACCAGTACATCTGTCTCACTCTTTAAGTCATACTAGTAATGTGCTAGAGTGAGACAGACAAACCGGTTTTTGTTGCGTCATGTTCCCGTCTTAGATTTACTACTTTAGTGCTTCTCTTTTAGTAACTTACTCTTTTAGTTGGTGTTGGAGAGCTCAATTGATAGTTACTTCTTTAGTTGTAACTAAAGTAGTAAACGATTTTTACTAAAGAAGTAGTCGAATTCTGCGCAGAACAGAGCAGAAACATTAGTGCAGCGCAGCAGAACACGTGCATTTCAATTGCCGGTATTATTCAAGTGCCAGATAATGAAAAGGAAAGGTTCGCTGAAACAATGAATATGAATTTGGGTTGTTCCAAATATTACCAATGACAATCTTCATGTTTTAAAATAGGTCTAATAGTAATGTTTTATTCATTACTAATTTTAATTCCTTCAATTGAATATTTTCAGTTTAGTAGCCTACGTTAGGGTACTGTGATTACAATTTTTGTGCAAACTATTTCTGTATTATAATGCAAACAATTGGAATTTCCAGTTGATTTTCATAATTGATTCACTGTCAATATTATAATTATTTCTCTCATAATAATAATAAATTTCTAAATATTAAAATATTCTTCCCCAAAAACGATAAATCAATTATTCTACAGTTGTTTATCATAAATCTCACTATAATGAATTATTAATACTTATTGACTGTTTGACAATATTAATAAGAAGTATTACACAAAATCATGAAAAAGGGGGATAAAAAGGATAACAAAACTAATAAGGGGCATTATGTTTCTGTCCTTTTTCAAATGCACAGAACATTTACTTAAAAAATATTACCTTATAAAAATAATAATATTACAACTGAGAAATGTAATATTTAAACAAAAAATGGCGGTACAATATTTCGGAAGCTATGAACTCCAATAATAATTATGTAGATGGTTGTGTGTTTAAAAATAATTTCAGTGACTACTTCTCTAGATCCTGTGCAGCTTCAACCTCCGGGCCCCTCCTTAAAATTTTCTTTCGGCACTCATGTTGGCATTTTTTTTCTATATAGTTTGTAATGCTTCTCACTTTCCTGTCCACAGGGTTAATTAAATAGTTAGCAGCATACTATAGACCTGCAGCATCTGTTATAGTTTATTCCCAAACATGAAAGTCTCGTCTCACTCCACCATTCGAGACTTGGGGAGTCTTTAAGGAATGGTTTTATAATGTGTCCCCTTCTCAATGTACGCTAATCCCAGAGTCAGTAAAATTTTCTTCCGATGTGGCCTGTTTGGACATTTTTACACCTGGGTTAGAAAAAAGGACATATTATTCATTAACACTGCGGGTGCAACTATTGAACTTTTAGCTCTTATAATTATTATTATAATCTGGCATTCGCAATGTTGTGCTTTAAGTTAAGGTATAGAAGTGTAATGTAATAAAATTAATTTACAATAATTACATTAAATCGTTTAACAATGAGAATCACCTATTGTTCAGTAATTCTATGGTTAAGTAGCAGGGGGAAGTGTTTTCTGGGTAGCTCCAAGAACGGAGGCTTTCATTTATTGGAATGTACTATACCTCGCCGATATCTGTATCCATATGATTAGCTTGAAATACATCGTCGTTTTCTGACCCAAAGTTAGGGAGAACTGCAACATCTAAAGGCCGATCCAGCTAGGAAGATATTTAAGAGCACATGAGCTCCTTGTACCGTGCAATGCAAACGTCCCTTCCACTCACTCTTTCCCTCACCTTTGGTGGACGTCTTCCAAGCTGGATCGCTCTCCGCAATGATATTTCCACATTTGACTGGCTGAAATCACATGGATGTAGTGAGAATCTGACATCGTTTCTTCCAAACGCCAAAATTTCATGTAAGGATTTATGAGCTTAATTATTTACGTTATTAAATGCCCTACTAGGTATGGTTCCCTTAATATTTATTAAATCACCTGCCACAACTCTCATTTTTGGTATACAACCTTCTTCATCTCAATAACTTATCCTCAGTTTAACTATGTAATCCATTTAATGTGATATGTAACTCATAACTCACGCAAATGCCACAGAACACACTTACTCCACAACTTTACTCCACCCCCTGAGTAGGAGTAAATATTGGCCTTATTTACTCCACAACTTACTACGTTAGTAACGTACTCCGTGTTGGTGCTCTCCGCCACTTGTGGAGTAAGTTCATTTACTCTGGGAGTAAATAAAATTTTTACTTCTTTAGTACATTCCTCTATGTTGAAAGCCGCCGAGTTTAGTTTACTCCTGGTTGGTGCACGCCGTCCTTACTAAAAGAGTACGGTTACTAAAAGAGTAGCTTACTAAAGTAGTTAGAACTAAAGAAGTAAGGCTTACTAAAAGAGTAAATGGCATGAGTTTGGTGCACGCCACCCTTAGTCAGAGGGAGAGAGAGAAATAAATTCCACTAAAATGTTGGAGCGAAGATTTCGTGCCAGTGAACTCCGCCTCCAATCTGGTCGTTCCAAAACAAATGCGTGCTTTATATTAGAGGAGAATTAAGTGCAAAAAGAAATAATTTTAAACTCCAGTTTAGGACTTTTAGGTTTTCGGCTGGGTAATTTCAGGGGGAACATGGTAGCAAGAAGACTACGAAGATACGATGGACGGATAACTGTGGAGGAGCAAAATGAGTTGAAATTAGAGTGTACAGTTGTTATTTATTGTTTGGGTAAGGTTTGTGGTGCATTGTGAAAAATAAAAAATAAAAAAAATCAGAGAAAGAAAGAATAAGAAATGACTTTTATGCTCATTTTAATTTCAATAATACTTTTTAGGTGAAATTTATAGCCCTATATCCAGAAAAATGAATTTAAGTATTTAATTGAAAAAATTGTTCTATACAAAAACTGGCTATTTGTTGAAGCAATAAGTACTTGGCCTACTATGTAAAGAGTTACATAAATAAAATTATTTTTTCTAAGTCTCAGTTTTATTGAAACGATCTACAGACACTAATGCAAACATTATTTTCCCGTTAGTAAAACAATACACTTGCGAAAATATACTCAGAAACTAATTAAATATTCCCTATCATTAAAGTAATTGTAATATTTTACGTTCTCTTACTAGCCGAATGACATAAATTACAAAAAATGAGAGTTAAATTACATTACAAAAACTTTTTTTTTAAACAAGGGCGATGTAACAAATTTGAGTAAATTGGAAATTAATGAAGTGAAATGTCCTTTGAATGATATACAATCAGTTCCGAAAACATAGGTTGCGTACTGTCAATTATTCTATAGTCGGTTCTCAAAATATTCTCTTAGCTGAATACACTGTACATGTTTGAATTAACAGAGATATGCACGCTATTTAAACAATCGGAAATATGCCGTTAAAACTATGACAAGTCTTTATAAAATCTGCACAAATATTTTAATATCAAGCAAATATAAGACATTATCGTAAAACTAAGCAAAATAATGCAAGAATAAGCAAAATTAAACCATTAACTTCGTTATTTCTTTTTTGTCTCATACATATTTTGACACTAGCGTACAATAGAGTGCATAATTGAAAATATGATTTTTCATTAACTTCCATGCTCTAACATAGGCCTAGTCATAAAGTATTTCTCCGCGCAAAAAATGACCCATTCATTATAGGCCTACATTATATTATCATAGTACCTTACATGCACCTTTTGTTCTTTAAACAAACATCATCATCATTATCATCATCATCTCTTCGTGGATTAAGAGATTTCTCCTTTCTGGCCTCAAGTCTCTTTCCAATAAAATAAAATAAACATTATTTGTTTAAATATGTGCATCTTTGGCTCTTTACTACATGCAGTTCCGCACTTTCACGATAAGTTGCTAGGGTATATTCTTATTATCCGGATTTATGCATATCCGGATAATTAGAATTAGCCCATATTATCCCTGAAGGAAAAGAGCCTCTTGACTGGCAAGGTGACTGTTCTGGCGATCCCGCTTAGCCTTTGCGGGAAAGATCCTCATTCCTCTATTCTTGCTTATAAGTTATTAGTAGTCTCCATTCACGT
Source organism: Ectobius pallidus (assembly GCA_964059195.1). Lineage (NCBI taxonomy): Eukaryota > Metazoa > Arthropoda > Insecta > Blattodea > Ectobiidae > Ectobius > Ectobius pallidus. The sequence goes on from CAXKWD010000006.1 coordinate 81,313,966, forward strand.
CGGTCTTTATGCCGGTTGTCGACCAAGAGCTAAGATAACTTAGCTTAGGTTAGCTCACATACAGCGAGGGATTTCATATACAGAGTGTTTCAGAAAAATATATACACACTTTGAACTATTATAGATAATTTATTTCCCGTTCTACAAGGTTCAATTTCTGGGAGAAAGTAATGTTATGTTTCTTCAACAGATTGCAGCAAAATAGATTCAACAATCGTCCAACAAACGTGCCATAATCATCCAACAATGAAAAGTACCAAACAATGCTTCCTCATTCCATATTCCCTGCCATTCGTACATTATACGGTTTTATTTCATCAAGATGGCGCTCCGCCACACTGTCAAAGGACGTACGAGCATACCTGAACTGAAATTTGTCAAGGCAGTGGATAGGACGCAGGGAGCCAATCGAGTTTCCTGTATGCTCTCCAGACCTAACGCCGCTGGATTTCTTCTTATGGGGCCCAGTAAAAGATGTGAACAAACGTAAACAACGTAACTTAGACACACTTTGGAATGAGATTAAAGCGGTGTGCGCAGAAATCTCATTGGACACTTTGGTACGATGTACGGAATCAGTTTTGACTCGTACTCAGAAATGTATTGATGCTGAAGGCCACCATTTTGAGCATTTGAACAATCACATTTTTATCAGAAAGTAATGTATTTTTCAAATTGGACTTTAAGCTTTCCATTTCCAGAAATTAAACCTCGTAGAACGGAAAATAGATTTTCTATGACACTTCAAAGTGTGTATACATTTTTCTGAAGCACTCTGTATAGTTGTGCCGGATTTCATATGTAGTTTTGTCGGCACAACTACATATGAAATCCCGCACTGAATGTGAGCTAAGCTAAACTGACTTAGCTTTAGCATTAGCTAAACCGGCATTAGCCTTTGTAGTTCAGTTGGTCCCTAAGTGGAGTTTTAGATCGTCTGTCCATCTACTCTTTTGTCGTCCTACTTTTCTATGGTCGATTCTTGGGTCCCAAGCTGTTGTTTTATGTTCCCATCTGTTGTGATCTAATCTGGATAACGCCAATCCTCAATTATTACGGATAATTGGAGTTGTACCGTAATAGCTTGGTTTCCTCCTAGAGTGCACTTGTCACTCTACCCTTAGCAGGATAGTAAGCGTAGCTAAAACTTTTCTTTGGTAATGAAACCCGCTCACGGGAGGCCCCGATGTCATGGATACGGTGTGTGAGTTCATTGATTTATTTAGGACCTATGGTTAAACCACAAATAAGTTACTATTAGTCACTGGAAAATGAGAAGGACAATGAACCACCCTGACGTTGAACCTTAGACATTTTATGGAATCAAAGATGCAAACACATCTGATACTCTCCAAAGTTTTCGTAAACAGACAAATTTAATGATTTTAATGAAGGAAAATTGTCAAAATATCCGGCTTTAAGTTGAACTTAAAATAATAAGTTCTGCATCTTGAAAGCCTTAATTCTGTCACACATGGTGCTAATTAATTAATTAATTTCTCCCATCCAACTAAATATTTAAATAATTCAGATAAGACGTTACATCCACCAAGAAAGCGAGGTTAACTACCCATTGTGCTGTCTGACCCACACATGGAGTCGCACCGGCCGCTACATGGGGAAGGAAAGTACTGGGCTGCCGTTGAGTGCTGCGATGTTGCACACCAACGAATTGTAGCAAAAATTGTTTTAATTAGGGAAAGCCTTAGGTTTTGATTATTTTGTAGGATAATTTTCAAAATCTTCTGCACTTAGGCTATTCTCTCGTGACTTGGTCAACAGATACATGCGTCGATCATGTTGCCATTGCGAGGCTATTTTAGCTCCAAAACGAACTGCTCACTCAGTGCATATCATGCAACAAATGCGGAAGAACCACAGGATCAACTTGTCATGCAAGTCAGTTGCGGCACATTGAGAATAGGCTACATAGACTGTTCCATAAATTCTCGCTTTTATTGGCTTCCTAAACTTGTTTCGGTATGCTGGAATACAAATTCAGTTTTTAAAAGAAATATTGATTTTCTAAATTCTTGCAGATGTCATTACTCTATTATGAAATGTTACAAATGACTATTTCCCAGAATAAACGAAAAACGAGGCGGGTAATCTGAATTAGATTGGCAATAAAAATAACTATTTTTTTTAATAGACTAATTCATAATAATATAATCAATTAGGAAAAGAAGAATTGATTTTTATGGACACATCCTCAGAATGGACCCAAATAGACTGACCAAAAAAATCTTTGAATATTTTCGCAACAAAAAAGAACAAACCAAATTGGTTTAAGGAAACGGAGAAGGACTTAAAAGAACTCAAAATCACAGAAAAAAATGCTCATAGATAAAACTGAAAAAAAAAAAAACCAAAGTCAAGAAAGAGAGGTTCCAAGTCAAAATCAAAACCAAACGAATGATTCAGATCAGTGAAGACGAGAGAAAAGCAAGATCAGGAAGAATGAAGCAATACTGGGCTAAAATTAAAACACAAAACATTAAGGAGTGATTGATTCAACGTACCCCAAAGTTGGGTGAAACGGAGAAGAAGAAGAAGAATATAATCATTGGATAATACAGTTTACGTATAAAGATAATATTGTGAAAAAAAAAAACACCGAAATATTGACATTTTAACACAAATTTGGCTTAAAAATAAAACCATTTTCATGGATCTCTACCTATTAACTTGATTATGCGTAAGATTCACGTAATTAAACAAAAAAAAAAAAAAAAAAAAAAAAATTAACTGGCTGGGAAATCCTTTTTTTCTAAAAAAATGACCCTTGAACCAAATGCGAAGTATCTTATCCAATGAAATAGCAAAACGGAACTACGTAATGCATTTAATTTTATGTACGAGAATTCCCTTGCTTTGGCGGGATTCCAAACCCTGTGCTATTGCTTGAGATGCAGGCACTTGATCATCTGTACCACAATGCATACAAGGGCTACTGTATTCCCCTAATTTATATTCAGGTCAGCCACTGGTTCTTGGACAGGTACATACATTTTCCTATGTTACATTCTGCCCACCGGAGTATGATGAGCTCTTTGATGTGGCTTCTGCAACATTGGATGAAATAATTAATTTGGTGAAGTAATAATTACGCTTCACTTAAACTACTGCAGGAATTTATTAATATTATATTTGGTCATTTATTGCGCTATGTTTACGAAATTAGTATTGTTATTTGAAAACTCTTGAAGTTTGAACATATTTTCAAACCGCAGTGCTTTCATGTTTCGCCTTTGTTGTGTGAAATTTGTGTTTACATTTAAAATACATAATTCGGGAATGTTTAAATACAAAACGCCTAGTATATAAACAAATAAAATTGATTCTTTTGTATTTCAGGTACCATAGAACTATCCAAAATAGCAGTGGTAAAATCACATTATCCCTGGTGGGTCACTGTTGGTGGCATAGTTACTTGCATGCTGGTTACTTAGGGAAAGAATTTCGGATTTCAGACCAGGTCGATTGCAGTAAATTTTTCTAAATTCTCCAATATGAGTCCTCCCGAAGAGACTTAAAGCTGCCGGTGTCCAATCTGAGATTCCAATGATTATAAAAAGCCCTATAAATCCTATATTAGACCCTTGTACCAAATTTGCCGTGTTTCTCAAACCAGTGAAAAATTAGTCCAGTGTTCTTCAACCCGAGGCCCATGGCCTAATTTTTAGTGGCCCGCAAACAAATACAGATGTTAACTATAATGCGACCCGTTGCTTACGTTTTGAAGACCTACAAACAAACACTAGTTTTAACTTAAAGGAAAACTAGTTTCTTTGACGTCTGTTTTTAAACCACTTTTCAGTACGTTAGGGTTGGCTTAGGGCAAAATATAAAATATAAACTTACTTACTTACTCAATGGCAATAGACAATTCCTCAGCAAGCTAAAGCAATATTATATATTTATTTTATGGAACTCGAAGGTTCATTGCTGCTCTTATCTGAGCCCGCGATTCAACCCTATTCTGTCCTAACTCCAACCAAACATCCCTCGCATATCCTACTTCCCTTAAGTATATCCTAATATTGTCCTCCCACCTACATCTAAGTCTTCCATGTGGTATTTTCCCAGTCAATACTTTTGAGATACGCCTTTCCTCCCCATGCGCGCAACACGTCCAGCCCATTTCATTCTCCGTGATTTAATTACCCTTACTATATCATCGTTATGCAGTTTTCGCCAGTCCCCATTTTCACCTTTCTTAGGCCCAAATATTTTCCTAATTACCCTGTTTTCGAATACTCTCGGATTATGTTCTTCCCGACCAGTAAGCGGTTTCACATCCATATAATACAACCGGCAGGATAATATTCTTATACATTTTAATTTTTAGATATCTGAACGGTAGACGAGAAGATAAGAGCTTCTTAACTGCATAAAAACAAGCATTTTCTGATTTTAGTCGACACTTAACTTTTCTCTTAATGTTATTTGTATCTGTAATTATTGCTCCCAGATATTTAAATTTCTCAACTTGTTCGAACGATTTACCGGCTATTCTAATATTTTGTAACGCATTACTTTGACGTTTCATGACCATATACTTAGTTTTTCTGTATTACTTTCCACTCCAACATTCATGCAGGCATCAAAAAGACTTGCTGTATTTCTCTCGATTGTGTTTATGTTATCGCCCAGCACACAAATGTCACCTGCATAAGATAAAATCGGGTGAATGGCATTTAATTCTAGGCTTACCTTGTATTCCTGATCATTCTTAATGGCATATTCCAAAGTGAAATTCAAAAGTAAAGGCGATAGTTCATCTCCTTGCTTCAAACCGCTTCTAATGGCAAACTTTTCTGAAATAAATTTCCATACCCCGGCTCTTTTATAGATTTCATTTAGACACTTTTGATCAGCCTAACTAACTTCTTTGGTGTCCCAAACTCAGTGAGGATATAGTACAATTTGTCTCGCCCAATTGAATCGGTTGCTTTTTAAAAATTTATGTAGATCTATAACTGGTGAACAGACTTATTATATTCATATAAAATATATAAAACACACACACAAAGTATAATGTTAAGTAATTCCTACAGTTATTAAATATAATTATTATATATTTCTATTACGTAAGTATCATATTAAATTACGCAAATCAATAAATCAGTTAATCTTTCACCAAAAGGCAAATTAGTTTTAAAAAAGTTTAATACCACTGCATTAGTTAATTTTTAGATAAACAGAGTCCTGGTCCTTATTTACCGTTCTTGGTACCGTAAATGGAATAAATACGACTAAATTACCGTACTTTTATAGATTAAGGCTGCTAGATATCGATAATTTAGTGCTGTTTCAAGATATTTTATGTGGACTGCATTTTAATTCTGTAGCCACATCTAATTCATTAGTAAATTTTGTAATGGAACTCTTTAGCTATTCTGCATCTTATTAAACCATTTGATGGCCAAAAGCTCCTTTTTTGTTGATCATTTTGATAACGCTTATTTGCTTAGGGTGTAATTATCCTTACGCCAGAAATGCTGTAAATTTTGTTTAGAGATCTCTGACTGCAGCTTAAAATTATTTAAATACATAAGCCCAGCCTACAGGCTGCAGGATTCACGTTTGTCTTTCCAGCTCCGACGGCAATACGCATGGAATAAAGCCACAAATTATATTTCTAAAAGAAGAATCATACATATTGTCTATGGTTTTTACAAAGTAAAATAAGGTTTGCAATAATATTTTAACTATTGTGCGTATGTAAGCCTACGAGATAGTTTAACCGTATACTGCTTTATTCCCTTGTAATTACTTCGTTAAAATAATGTAGCCGTACGCTTGCCTATTATATTCCTGTATGTTGTAATGGGCATACTTTCCGTTACAAAAATACAATAATAAGTAATTCAGTGCAAAATTGTCGAAAATTAATTCTGCAAGAAATACAGTAGACCTGTTATTCACAAAAATTTCCACTGTCTCTTCTTCTATGATTTTAACTATTGGAACTCCAAGCCAGCAAAAAAATCGCACCGAAAGGCCTAGGCGGTGAATTTTAAAATAAATTATAGTTGAGCAACTGGTGTCACATTTATTTTATTTATTCTATATAAATAACTCATGTTTACTTTCTTCACAAGTATGCTACCTTTCTTTTTTTAAATTTCATTAAAATCTACTTTTATAAATCTTCATAGGCCTACCTTAAGGTTCAAATCTCACGACAAAACATGTTAAATTGAAGGAACGTCACACTTTTAACTCCCAGCTTTATGAACTAAATGGAAAAACGTTTCAGTAAGTTGGGATCGAACTTCTGTCCTTACAGAAATTATACGTTGTTTCAGATACGTATATTTAAGAGGGAACAGCATTTTCAACATCTGCTTTAAGATAGTTGAGTTAGATACTAAAATTCTTCTTTTCATTCGTGTATCTTTGGCTGGAGATAGTAGTAAGCGGAAGAAACTATTTTTGACGGTCGGCTGCCCGATTCTAGATGAAGGCAGCGCGCTATGCCCAGTAGAAGTTTAGTGGGTTCAAGTTTGATTCGTATTGTAAATTAAGCTCTCAGAAATGGATAATTGACAGTATAAATTCTAATATATTTCAATTACAAATAGGCCTTTTCATGTTCGATATATGTAGCCTATTTTTCATCCCTCAGCTCTTTTCCGTTGTTTTACAATTAGATCGATACAGCTTGTGAGTATTGAGCTTGTATGAACATTCACTTCCCTTCGGCAGGAATTTTTCGTGTACAGCACGTTAGATTATTCTCATGCCATTTTGCAAACACTCGAATATTTGCAATAGGTCATGATTAACGCACGTGAAGAGTGTTGCTTCGATTTTATGTTTTATGTACATAACATGGAATATGATGATAGCCGAGGGATGGACTCGTCGAATAACATGAAAATTTAAATCTGCAATCCGTCGTAATTTGGGTGGTAACTGAGAGAAGTAATCATTTAGGAGCTATTTCAGATGATACACAGACCTCCGAATCCCATTGTAAGTAATAAATAATAGGATAATGTTTGACTGCATGTCCACCGTTCAAAAAGGGTGATAAAATAATAATTATGTTGTTTCGAAATGCAGCGGAATTAGAAGAACAATTACGTTATCTCAGCCATCCCAGATCGAGAACATTGAACCAATTACTATGATTAGGGCTCGGAAGTTATATCCTAAAAATACCTGAAAAATTACCTATAAAGTTATCTTAAATTAGGGGAAAAAAAGATTTAATATTTCTAAAAATATAAAATGGAATATGACATAATAACATAAACAAAGGTGAAGATTTAAGTATTTTACATTACTACTTTTATTATTATGTTTTCCATTATTGTAATTGTTATGTTTACTATATTATTAATGGATGCCTCATAGCTAAGGAATTAAGTGATCGCTTTGTCTGTAATGTTGAAAAAATTCATTCTGAAGATAAAACAGGGAAAAATGCACCAAAAGAATGAAACTTTCCTTAAAAAATGACCAGTTGTGAATTAAATGCCAAAAATTCAAAATGAAAGTAAGCTATTTTTGTTCGTTTTGAGGCGAAAGGAATTAATACTAAATCTTCTTTGTCTGCTTTGTCTCAGAAAGAAGATGACATTTCATAAAATTCCGAGCCCTATAACTTTTCCACTTACATGCCTAATAATTATTAGACGTGTAGGCAATACCGCTCAACAATTGTCTCTTGTTCCTCAATGATCAGGCTTAAGAGAAGCATATGCAAGCGATTTGATTATTACAAGTTTATATGAAACCATCATACTTCCAGTGACCAGTTTTGTAAAGATTGATATAGTTTATTGTGTTTGAAATACTACCTAATTTGGTGATATGGTTATGACTTTTACTAGTCTTATGAGTATCGTTAATGGACGACTTACTCAACACAGGTTTCAAAAATGTATCTTTCATAGGCTTTTAACATAATTGAAGTAGGCTACTACATTTTAGAAAAAAATAATAAATAAATATTTGAAAATAGTCACTGCTGTGGCACAGGAGAAACTTTCGTTTTCCTCACGCCTCGAGCCCGGGTCCGATTCCTGGTCGGGACAAGTTATCTCGGTAGGGGTTTTCTGGGGTTTTTCTCACTAGTGAGATGAGTTTTTGGTAACTCTAGTCCCTTGTGGTCCCTAGACATCATCTGATCGTCATTATCGTATTCAGTCTATCCGCGCCTTATTCGGAATGCGTATGTGCGACTGGTGTGTTTCGTCCTATGTGTTCGTGATGTCTTAGAGGTGGTTCCGGCATTGGGCTGATCGCCCATCTGGGGACGCCTTCCATGTCCTTTTTTGGTTAAAATATGTTTGTGATCCGAAGATAGGTTGCGGTCGTGTAAGGCCCGGGCTAAATAGGCCGCATTAGGGGCCCTGCCGCGGGAAATGTTAATCTAAGAGAAAGATAAAATAATAGTTTTATTCAGGTAATAGTAATATCAAATACAACTCATGGTTTTAACTTCTCTGGATAAATCCACTTTTCGTTAAAATGACTCGCGAACTTACCGATCAGTTAAAAGCACTCGTGGTCGTTTTGCCTACAAATTTATCATGATCTCATCGTTTATACTGCTCATGAATGGATACAATTATTCTGTTTTCATTCTTTTTTAATTAATACTTTTAGTTTCAAGATCCTCATATTTTTTTAGCCGCAGGATTGGTGTTTATAACAGGGATATCCTTTCAAAATGCGGGGCATCTAGACACCCCTTAATAGCGTAAAGGGTAGATTTTGCATTTCGGAAATCCTATCCAGTTGCTGTGCATTCTGTTAGGGCCTTTACAAACTTCTCAATACTATGATATATTTCTCGCACATCTCTTCCGATTCTTAAAAGTAATATTGTTTACTACAAATTTGTCGTCATCTTTTCCTGTGATAGGCTACTGCTTATGAGTGGATCAGTTAGACCTATATTTTGATTTCTTTTTAAATAATATTTTAATTTTTCTAGTAATAATAGCACTTCATTCATTCAAAGATATCTCATAATCAGTTGTGGGCGGCAGGTTTGGTTATTTGGAAAACGGATTACCTTTAAAATGCAGGTCACCTGGACGCCCTGTTATAGCGTTGCTTACTCGCTAAGGTTCGTAACTACTCATGAGTCTCCAATATTAATTATTAGGTCTATGCCTGCTTTTAAATTATGGAACATAGATTTTATTTTAATTTTATTAGTAATCAGACTCGTCAGTAATCCTGTGAGGAGACCGTGGCGATATCATAGACTCACATTCAGGAGATAACAGGTTCAGTCCCCATGGTCAGTTAATCAGAGGTTTTATTTAGTTTTTCATACTCATAAAGGCGAATCTGGCTAGGATTTACAACGTTACAGGTTCGTTATCTGTGGATGTGATTGTTGTCTTCGGGGAATACGTACTGATACATATTAGCGAGTCTCTAGCTGACTTATCTAAATAAATTTGACTAACATATTTATCCCCTCCCCTATGGACATTGTTTGAAAGTCCTAAAAAGGGGAGGTAAAGCAGAACAAAGATACACGCCAGTTTACAATTTTACTGTGCGAGTAGTATATTCTCTAGGCATATCTCTCCGGTAGGCCTATTCATGACATTTTTACTGAAATTTGGAACTACCATAATAACTGCAATGGTCTGCTTAATACTGCGTATGTGGAGCTTATATAGCGTACGATGAACAAAAGAGCTTTAAGGTACTGTGGTAGAAGCATTTTCCCCGGATGCTTTATTCTACGCGGTTTGCGTTTGCTTGTGGTTTTTATGCGATTTAGTTCGGTTATAGGTATATAGTATTTCCAATCAAATCTGTTTGTGCATTTAAAATCTCGTCCCTACAAATCCACTCATATATTCAATAGCTATTTTTAAAACTCTGAGCTTGTTTATTTTGTTGTAAGTTTTGTCGAGTGACCGCTCACTCTGTCCGTATGCTTGAAATTTATCCGAGCATAAAGTGCAGCCCACCTTGTTATCCATACAATAGAATGTCATCAGCATTGTATTCACGCTGAGAACTACGTATGAGTAGATCCTACTAATTAATACTGACCGTTTCCGTAGTGCCATGTAACAGTAGTATTTATGTTACATAGAGTACTACAACCCGAACGTTCTCTTCACTGGGTTAAATTTTCATGTTATGTATCCAGCTTAAAGCACTGTCATTTTTCTCTCCTGCTTATAACACTTTCAGCACACTTTTCACTTTTAATCCTTGAACACTCGCATGGCATAATACGTAATCTATTGCAATTTGTTAAATCTTTATAATCCTGCTAGCGCTGGTGTTGGCCTGTGTAATGCAAAGTCTCCTGTCGCTGTCATTCACTACAGGATTCGTATTATAGTTAACGACAAAAACAGCATTTTAATTAAGCTATGCTAGTAGATATGTAATTAAATTCCTCGACTACCAAAATTAGAAAATGAAGATTTCGACTCTCTTAGGGGGCTGTCACACTAAACCGATCGAGCAACAGCAATCAACCGACCGATATAACGAACCAATTGACAGCAGTGGTACCAGTCACATTGCATCGATCTTCAGCGAACAACAAGGAGCGTGAGGGATCGATTGATCTTTGAAATCAAACCTGTTCGTTTTTCAAGCGCCAGTCGATGGCAATTGGCGGATGAAGAAGATGGCAGCACTACGAAGCTTCGTAGCCACATGAATTTCAGAACTGATGCTGGAAGATTTAACTTACACAATAATGCCGTTCTAAGCTCGCATTTGAATGAAATACAATTGCACTAATCGATTAATGCATTTAGAACTATATGTTGTTATGTAATTTAATTCTACAAACACAATAATGTACAATACAGTCTAGGTGTCGCAGCTAGCGCTGGCCGATCAAACTGCAACAAACACACCTCTTCGCTCAATGAGCGAAATTTTACTGCATTCTTCCTGATAATAGTTCGGCGGTGGTTGATTGCTAACGCTCGATGGTTAGTGTGACAAGGAACAGAAATTTAGTCGTAAGCGCTTGCTGGCAGTCGATTGGTCTTGAACGATCGATACCCTGTGTAAAAAAAGTTAGGCGCGTGTTTTGGTTCAGTCCCTCTACCGGCTTTAAAGGCAGAACTATTAATCGATTCCAGCAAGTGTTGAGGTGTTTAAATGGGCTGTCACTCAGAGTAGTATACAAGTAGCTTGCGAGCCGAGTGGATGCAGGTACACCGGCTTAGCTCATTTTGCACGAATAACAATTATGTAAAATGTGCGTCAATTGGCTGACTTGTCCATCGTAGGCTTAGATTTATCGCAGATTGAAAAACAACGCATTCTGAAAAAGAAAATCCTGTGCAAAATTACCGCCAATACCTCGTCTAAGCGTTTATATCCGCTCTTACGGTTCTTCTGGATTATTTGATGGGCCTTATAGATCTTGAAGGAACATTTACGCCGACCGAGAGCTAAGCTAACGTAGCTTAGCTTACCTCACATACAGTGAGGGATTTCGTATATAGTTGTGCCGGATTTCGTATGTAGTTTTGTCGGCACAACAACATATGAAATCCCGCACTGTATGTGAAACTAACTTAGCTTTGCTCTTGGTCGACAACCGGCTTTAGAGTTTGCATAGAGATTAAACAAGTCCACTATATGAATTTAGGGCTATGCCGGGCTGAGAGAATAAGGATAAATTCACACACATATTTAAAAATTACAGTAATAGCCTATAACATATAACACGACTCAGGATTGAAATAAGCCTACATATTTTTAAGTGGTTTAGAAGTTTCCGGTGAGAACATATTTTGTGTCAGAAAAATTTGTACTACTTATTAATAATTATATTGTATAATGCCTCATAACATAAAACATTTTAGCTGAGAATAGAATCACTGGCATTTCACAATACATAGCCTGTATCGTATTTAAATGCTCAGCTAAACATGCAAGTTCTCTGCTTTTATTACAAAATGGCTTCATATTACAAAAAGCTAAGTGCATACTTCCTGAGTTCTGAACTAGAAAGGAAGTTTCGTGTTGACTTAACTCTTGAATATCCTCGGATATTGCTATCTGGAGACTTGGGAAAGCAGGCTTAAATGAATAGTTCTAGAAGCCTGTACATCTTCATTCTTGATTATTGAATAATTCTGGATAATGACCATTGAATTTCTCATTGTCTTGCGTAGGCTATTTTCCAACAGTAACTTATACCATATAAACATATAATTTCTATTTACTTTTTCACCCTATGAAGTAACTTTAAATCTCATGTTCGTTTGTTTCTCCCTCTTTCTCTGATGTTCCTTGTCCACCGAACCATCGGATGCAGCACTCATTATTGCTGACATAGAACCTCTTCATCTTACTGGAACTTTCAGAGCCGCTGTCACTAGTATTAAAAAAAGAACAAAAATTATTTCGACATTTCTGATATGGAAATTGAAAGACTTGCACAACGTACAGCAGTAGGACATCCGGCAGAATATATTACTTCTTTTATCCAAACTGATTGTCACAGATCACATAACTACCATATCTACACTGATGGATCTCACCTTATGGATGAAGATATAACAGTAGGATGTTCCTCTATAGTTTATGAGAGTGAAATGAAATTTATAATGAACAAATAAAACTGAAGTCACTTTATACTGAGTTTCAAGCTGAACTATTTACTATATCAAACCCCGTTTAGTGGTGTTTAAACAAAAATGCGAGTGCATATATTTTAAGTGACTCACAAGCAGCATTGAACTCCCTAAAAGATGAACACAATTTGAACATGCTAGGGGTAACAATTAGAAATAACATTTTAAATTATAATTATATCTTTTTTTTTAGTGGGTAAGAGTTCACTCAGGTGTTATAGGCAATGAACGAGCTGGTGAAGTGGCCAAACTTGCAGCCATTTCAGACCTAATGCACAATATGACACGTGCCCAATATCACATATTAAAAGAACGCTAAGCAGTGACACATAAGTCCGTTGGAATATTCTTTGGCAAAGCAATAAAAGTGGATCTTTGACCAGGGGATTGCTCTTCCCCCAGAAGTTATATCTTCGACTGAAATGTCGTAATATGATGTGCAATTTTTTACAAACTCAGATTCTGTCAGGCCATGGTAAATTCAATGTTTATTTTGAAATATTTAAAATTCCAACATCTATTGATCCGCAATGCTTCTTTGCAAAGGATAGGCAAACTATGAAACACCTTCTTTTTAAATGATCTGTTTTCGAAAGAGCACATTATGGTTTAAATTTCACATTATAGAATGTTACAATCACTTTCAGAAGCCATTATATAGCATATACTGTAAAAGATGTTGTTCGTTTGAATTCTTGAAATTTATTCGACGTATTTTTAAACATTAATAATTTCTTGTCCATTAGTTCAAATAGTTTTCTTTTTGTCTTATTCTTATTCTATGTAAAGCTGTTAAAATGTTTATTTTTGTTCAAAATATAATTATGTGCTTTTGTATTATCTCAACCCTGACCTACCTTAGGGTGAAATAGGGTTCTACAACTAGGAGATTAATATTTAATAATAACACATTAAAATAACTATGGTAAAAAAATAATATAATACTTGAATGACTTAATTTTATTGTAATGTCAATTGTATTTGTTTTAAGATTAGAAGTAGGCATATAGTTGCAGACTTGGAAAGCAAGATGAGAAAAATATTATAAGACAGACCGAACTGCAGGGGGGGGAGAGAGAGAGAGAGAGAGAGAGAGAGAGAGAGAGAGAGAGAGAGAGAGAGAGAGAGAGAGAGAGAGAGAGTGAGAGAGATGCTGGTAGCTTGCTCGTATATAATATACATTATGGGAAAAAAGGAAATCTAATCTTAAATTTTTCAGTGAATAAATCTTTAATACTTTATTTGAGCACGAAAGCTTAATTGTTTTCAATATTTTAAAGCCCCTTTAAAGCCGAGATCCCAGAGTTAGGTCAGCCCATGCTTTTAAAACTGAACTGATTCCTCCCGTGTGGACATGGATTGTAAGTACCAAGAAAAAAGGTAAAATAGCGAAAGACAGAAAAACAGAAATGGCTAAAAAATACACTTCACTTATATCCGAAGCTGTGGCTGTCAAAATAATGTCTGTGCATGTGTTTTTTGGTTTTATTTACTTATTTTGTGTGTTTTTAAAGCACAGATTTAGCCATTTTTCATTTTTTCAGAGAATTAATCATACTCCGACTGGGAGCCCGGAACACACTTATTGTTCTATCTAGACTTGGTCGACAATCAAAATGCCCAAGTTATTGGTCGGGTCACATTGTCATGTTAGCCTGTGGCTGTACGAAACTCAGCTTGCTATGCATTGCTATCTTATCTCGCACAGCGTTTGATATTCATTCTGCAGCTGGAATTCAATACATGAATAGACTCTAATTCTAATCTGCCGCCGAGATCTTTCTATTAACATGCACTGTCAGGCTATTGGACTGCCGTCAATCAATCTTGACATTCGCGGGTTGAAATGGCTATGTCACACGTGTCGGAAGATTACTATTTGTGCGGGGGAATAGGAGAATATAACTCCCTGTCATTGTTTTCTTAGTATTCGCTTCGTAACCGTCTTATTTCACCTAACGAGATGGTGTTGCCACTATAGCCTACTTGCAGTGAATTGGTTTTGATCAATACGTATAAAAAAGTTTCAGAAATATATCAAGACGTTTACTGTCAGCAAATAACCTAGGCCTCTTTCATATAATTATTTCATTTTGGTGAGGTTATAAAATATTTGCATTAGAACAGTAATTAGTATTAATTATTTCCGACACAACACGCTAGCGATGTTAAGTTGATTAGTTAATTTCATTTGCTCTACGGCTCTACGCAGTACAGTGTCTTCAATATGCAATCAAGTTTGTAGCATATTGTAATTAGTATAGTAATTATCAACATTTCATACATTTTATAATACATTTTAATTTACTAAATTTCCTCTTAAACATAAAATATGCAATACATAATGAAAATATCTCAGTATAAACTTCTTATATTTTAAATATGCTACTTTTTTAGAACCTTGTACTTCCTTAACTTTATACATTTGAATGCTTAAAGTTTACATTTTTGTTGTACATAGAGAATTAATCAGTGAATAAATATAAAATTCAACGGAAGTGGTAAATTTATCAAAGAAATATAAAAATTACAAAGTTTAAAATTGTACGGTATACGAACAGTTTAAAGGATTTGGGTATAGACCTACTTTTGAATGACATTTTTGTTTTTGTGATGTGAAGAGAAATTTTTTTAAATAATGTACCTCTAAATTATTAATACAATGGGCCTATTTATTTTGTAACATAAAACCGAACTCATAAAAATAAAACAAAATGCGTTTAACTTGTGAATGTGATGGTTGTTTACGTCTTAAAGTTACCAGTTCTGGAGATTTTAGTCTGGAAGACACTCTTGAGTCCTAAATTTGACACAATATCGCGTCGGAATTTGGCTTGTTCTTCATTAATTCGAGAACTGAAAATCAGGATTAGAGCAAATATTAGACGTGATGATGTGTACTGTATTGTTAACCTGGCAGAATTTGTGCCCTTGTAGTTACCAACACGTTCCTTTCCATCGGTAAGTAAACATAATAAAAGAGAAAAACATAAGATAGGTTCATCCGGACGAGTTACCACTATTTCTATACTGAAATGCTATTTACTTCATGCAGTCGGATAACCAGGAATTTGTAATACTCTGAAGCCAATTAGGATCCAATACCTACATTCCTTGTGTATACACTAATGCATGCAAGTTATGCCCCTGACAGATCATGCGTTCCAGGTGGACTCACCTCACAGATACAGAGATATACAGATGCACGTGCACTTTGATTTTGTAATAAATTGCACATAACTCGCTTTTACATTTTCACTTATACCCTTAGCAACCAGGGAAGGCGGTTGAGGCCAGGTAGGTTCCTTCACCCGCTAGCACCCTCACATTTACAAGCAGAGGCAATTAGGACCAACCGTAATTTCCTCCCCATGAGTCACCTAGTCTACTTCAATCAATCGATCTTAGATTTTTTTAATATGTCATTTTATCTTAAAATGTTTGTTATATATCAATTCTACACATAATTACAAGAAAAATGACACCAAACAATGTATAATTCATTTTAATAGGAACATTTATAACAAATACATAAATAAAAGTTACGAGAAAACTGCTTTCAAGTCCTATGTTCCTATTAAAGTAAATTATACATTGTTTGGTGTCATTTTTCTTGTAATTATGTGTAGAATTGATATATAACAAACATTTTAAGATAAACATATTAAAAAAATCTAAGATTTATTGATTGAAGTAGACTAGGTGACTCATGGGGAGGAAATTACGGTTGGTCCTAATTCCCTCTGCTTGTAAATATGAGGGTGCTAGCGGGTGAAGGAACCTACCTGGCCTCAACCGCCTTCCCTGGTTGCTAAGGATATATATTAGTTT
The DNA here is from genome assembly GCA_964059195.1 of Ectobius pallidus. Classification (NCBI taxonomy): domain Eukaryota; kingdom Metazoa; phylum Arthropoda; class Insecta; order Blattodea; family Ectobiidae; genus Ectobius; species Ectobius pallidus. Next base: position 81,330,402 of record CAXKWD010000006.1, read on the forward strand.
TTTCCTGTTCTTAACTTCAAATTCGTTAACATGGGTTAAAAATTCCAAAATAATTTTCTTTACAATTTGAAGTCAGCCGCATCTTTAAGTAACTCTGGATCTATTTGCAATAAGTTATCCAATACACTCAATTAGTACTTTAGAGTTATAGTTAAATGCAAATTAATTAGAGTTAAAATAAATATTATTTATGATAGGAGTGGAAAAGGGAGATTTTATTTTACGAGTGGGTATGATTGCGAAACTAGCCGGTAAAGGCGAGTATAGCAATCCTAAGAGCAAAATGAAATACCTTTACCATACTTATCAGTATTATCATACCTTTTTGGATTTATCTGTCGACAAAGGGAATTATTATTATTATTATTACTATTATTATTATTATTATTATTCTGTTTATTTATTCTGGCAGAGCTAAAGCCATTTGGCCTTCTCTTCCGCTCTACCAGTAAAAAAAACTACATTACTATTACATAACACAAATACATAATATTACAGATAATTAATTAATACTTAATACTTAAATACCAAGAACTAAACATAGTTATAATTTATAAACTAGAGTGCTATAAAACATTAAATTACAAAAGAAAATTACAAAATTAAATTACAAAATATAAAAATACTAAAGAAAATAATTAGGATTATAGCCTAAGATATTTAAAATTATACTAACTAATACTAAAGAGAAAAACGTATAGTTACAAGAAGTTAGGCTACGGGTTACAAATAGCAAAAAGAGCTCCAATTAAGATTTCTAGTTACTACGATGAAAAACAAAACTAAATTACATGGTTTAAAATTAATATGTTAACTTCTCTCTGAAATTTACCAAGAGTTCGACAGCCTCTGACCGTGCGGGGGATGGAATTCCATTGGCGAGCTACTGATACAGAGAATGAGGATGAATAGGATGAAGAGCGATGGAGAGGAATAGAGAGTACATTACTATGTTCTGATCTTGTATTTAGGGTGTGATGAGAAGACAGGTTAAGGAAGCGGCTAGATATTGGTTTGTTAATTAATTAATATGTTTGTTGTTGATTAAATTAGAAAGAGAGGTAGGGAGGTGTGGCCTGGCGTGCACTCAGCCTCATGACATCAGCTGGGAAGCTAATGGAAACTATCAGTAGCGGTCGAGGGACCGCCCCTGGTACACATCATCTCAGACCTCTACCGCATAAAAATCCGAGGAACTATCGGGATCGAACCGCGATTCGTTACTTATTAATACAATTATATCACGGAGGACGTTGTTATAGTCATTGTTCTTAAACAAATTGAGCGAAACCTTTGTGGTGTATAGCTTGTAATATTTATAAATTTTATTTTTACATAGTAAGTATTCTTATAATTTTGCGCGTTTACAGATAATTTGTTAGTGTTTATAACACTGCAGTAAAATGCTTAACAATCCTATTTTGCTGATAGAGATAATAAGACTAGTCGTTGTCGTTATTGTTATTATTATTATTATTATTATTATTATTATTATTATTATTATTATTATTATCTTTACTTCTAATAATGATAATGTTTGTTTGTACTTTAACCTGTACCCTGTAACAGTGGGCAGTGTGCCGGAATTTTGTTCACTGGAATTATTTTACGGCTTGGGTCGCTTAAATCCTAAAAGGGAGAGGTAAAACTACGACAAAAAAAAGAAAGAAAGAAAGAATTATTTTACGTACGTACAGACGTCTCATTTACACACGGGTCGGGATCAAACCTATGAACTTGAGAATAGAAAGCCAGGTCAGAAATAATAATAATAATAATAATAATAATAATAATAGTAATAACGACCTTGTGGGTATCAGACTTTTGTGAAACTCTTGCAGTTCAGCTTTGTGTGGGGGGGGGGGGGGGAAACTGTATCTTGAAGAGAATGTGTCAGAATTTATTTTGCACATGATCTCAATTAGATAATATCAGGGCTTCGTTATGACAGTACACCGAGATTTAGGAAGGATTTTTTTTTTATGATGGTGGTATTCTCTCACCCCAACAATTCGGTTTTCGCTCGCCCGTATTATCTGCCTTTCATCAATGGTGATGAAGGAAATTAAAACCATATGTTTCAGCTTATAACACCAGGTACTGTATTTTGAACTGTACGATACGTACAACCACTGTACAGTTAACGCAGTGAATTTAATTTCCCTTCATAATATAATTGACGTGTTCATATGACAGAAGATTTACAACGGAAATTAAAGGGTCTATTCTGCAAGCGAAGTTGTCAAAGGGAAGTGGGGTTTTCAAAGATTTTGTAAAAACTTGCATTAAGAGGAAAACATGACAAGTAAATCTGATTGCAGAATCTGTAAACTTTCATAAATTCGTATCATTTGCCATATGTAATTTCAATCACTATAAAGCTAGTAGAATTGAGATACTTTCAGTTTTATGAATGTAGTAGTAGGCTATATTAAACAATAACTGCACGTCAATTAATGCAAGATAACTATGTCCGATGTCATAGTTATCGTAAAGTAACTAGCATTACACCTTTACTTCCAGCTACAATTCCTACCCACTGGGTGTCCCAATCTCAAAGAGACGATATAACCAAAATTGACATTGGAAAAGTAAACATACGAAAGAGCGCTTGATAATGACAAAGAACCAAATTTAAAAAAAAATCATGCCTTAAAAATATTGTCGTTATATTTTGAAGAGATTGTGGGATGGAAAGCAAGAATACAAAGAAGGGTAGAGGGTGCTATATGACATAAGAGTGCAAAACTTGTATTATATCTTTATGTGATTGTTGTTCTAAATGTTATTTACAATAGTTGTTTTTAATTTTTTTTGTTACGCATGCGAACTATCTGGAACTTGGCTTTCAGAAAAATATAACTGTTCTGTTTTTTAAGGTCGCTATTGGAAGAAATCTAGTTAGGCCTACTGATTTGTTTTTATTAATTTGCTCCTTTGCTTCCTCAGTCATTAGTGCTTCAGAATTATCGATGTTTAAGTATAACCTAGACCTATAGCCTACACCTAATGTACTTATATCAATTCAAGAAGATTTTAGTAAATGTCTTTTCTTTTCGAAAAAGAATTATTCCACGGGAAAGTGAGTCCTGAGGGAAACATTTTTAAACTAATAAACCTGCACTTTGCAGAACATAACAATTCATTAAAACTTTATATTGATAAAAAGAAATTAAATATGTCATGTAAAATGTGAGCAGATGCGACAAATATTTTGAAAGTTCTGTATTAATGTTTGTAATACAGTAGAGCCTCGGTAATTCGAGCCCCGGTATTTCGAGGTTCCGTGTAATTCGAGCTGGTCTTAAGAAAATTAAAATTTTCCATAAAACTAGGGTAAAATCCCGTTTTTATATGGTGCCCGCATGCCCGCACTTCCCAATGTGTTACATTTTGAGCTTTCTTTCAATTTTTCCATGTAAAAAATGCAGTAAAACTGTCCCACTTAGGGCTTTCGTTCGTAATACACAGAAATAACCTTGGCTTCAGACTGCTAATGCATTTCTATTACAGATTGACAGAAACCTTTCTTTGTCAGGACCTCGTGTCAATCAATTGTACAGTGCATATCATCCTTTCAGAAAAGAATACTTTATTGTTAATTATTGTTCCCATTAAACATTTATTTATGATTTACCCATTGATTTAGTGACATTTCCGTATAATCCGAGTTTTTTCGTAATTCGAGGTAGCCTCAGGCCCAATTAGCTCGAATTATTGGGGTAATACTGTACACACAATTGTGTGTATTATTAAAAAGTGCCTTCTGCATCTGTTTTAAATTAGGAGTGGCTTTACTTTTATTACCCAAGAATTTTAAATTTACAGTAAGACCCAGTACACGAACGTTTAGGATTCCTGAAGAATGCGTAGGCCTATCCATTTGACCAAGGTTACATTATGCAACACCTAATATAACATCAGAACTGTAACTAATTAATAGTGTTTATAGCTTTTTGGTTAGATGATTGATCTATTTCTAATTTATGTCACTTTCAAGCAAATGATCTTTGATACCTTGAAATATTTGAAATCTCAGCATTTTGCGCCTCAGAAAAAAAATGAGGCACAATTTTTACAAACAAACTGTTTGTTCATAAGTCTCTAATCGAATCCGTGTCATTCCGCCCAAGGAGCACTGTGCCTCCTGGTGAAAGTTTCATCTACCGAAGATTAATATAGTCACGATTATTTTCCATTGAAGTCAGAGTGAAGCCCGTCGCCTGTCGAGAGGAAAATAAGGCTTACTTGAACGTGAAAGAGCCGGATAATTTGGTCTAGAGACCCTAATTTAAACTTGGAGTTTTTTAATGTGCCGTAAATGTACAAGGGGACCTTTGACATAAAGTTCCATCCGGAGGACTTCCCAGTATTTTTACATCCTGAAAAGTCCATCGAGTTGGCCGGGTTTGAATCCACGACCCTCGGATCCAAAGTCGGGCAGGTGGCCGACTGAGAGGAAAGTATAAAAATTAATTGAATTGTTTGTAGGTGTAGGTTAATTCCGGGAGAGACGGCCACGGGGGAGAGATGATCAATCACTCTGATTTTTCGGCCGATGAACATATTATTTAAATGTTAACGTGGTAGACTGCAAGTTTTTGGTACTAGGAGTCGATTGTTGAACACCTGTGCACCTCTCCATTTTTATTTATTCACTATGGCCATTTCACTTTTAAAAAACGGGAGAGATAACCCACATTTTTCCGGGAGTGTTGGCCAACAAATTAAGGGCCATATTTTCAAGAACTTCTGATTTTTTCTGAACACGTATAGTAAAAAAATTCACTTGAGCCTAATTTCCATCAAATTGGAAACCCAAGGTTTCGATTCTCAATTATTTTACTTATTTGTATTGTTCGTAAAATGAATTAAGAAAAGAACATATGAATACGTATACCCTAATGAATGAAAAAAATTGAAATTCCAATCAAGAAAGATGTATGAAAATAAAAACCATTTTCGAAGATATTCATGTGCTTAGAAAGTGGACAGGACTCGTGTTTCTATACCAAAGATGACTTCATAATCTAGTACTACTTTCATTTTTTTTTCTATGAAAGATTATATTGTAGGAATGTACAGGGTGGACCAAAAGTCGCGATCGGATATTTTGTATGTTGGTTTATGCAATAATAAAATGCCACAATTGACGTAAAAACTTTATTTACTGAAGTAGCAAGTATTAAGAGAAGGAAATATGGTAAAATAAAGTTCCCTGGGCCTGTCAGCATCATTGTTAAACGTCCAAAGTTTCGGCATGTGCACCATCGTTTTCCGCGCACAGTTGAATGCGCCGCCATGTCCTTCTGCTTGCCCGCCTCAGCATTTCGGGAGTGATCGTTCTGAAGATAGAGTAGGATTACCTCCACAACGTCTCTGGGCTTTTACGTATATACCTTAGGAGCGAGTCTCACCGCTCGTAGAGTTCCTGGCTAGGGGAGGTAGCTGCACCCTGATTGGCTTTCCCACTCCACGTGTTGTCTGTCTCTGTCTTTGCGGCATTATCCCTCCACTCAACTATTACAGTATTTTCTACCACTGGCAACGTGGACCATGATCTTTACTCTCTGCCTAGCAGCAGGTCACTGATCTTACGCGCAGCGAATCCGCGCATCTTGGTAACGAGACGTAACGAGAAGCTCGCTGGCTGGGTTAGTCTTCAAGGCCAGAGACGTTGTGGGAGTAATCCTACTCTACGGATGATCTGTCTCTTCAGTTGTTCAACAGAATCCATCTGAATCATTCGAAGATTTTCTTTTAAGTAGGACCACAGCCAGTTGTAGCACGTTGTGAGGTCGGCGCTTCTTGGAGGCCAAATGAGAGGTCCACCTCGTCCAATCCACGTAGGAAAGCTGGTACGTAACCATTCCCGAATTGGAGAAAGTCTTATTTTCAAGTTTCCGTAGATTGGCTTCAGTGGGAGCTGCTTTATTGAAACGAAGAAAGAAGTTCTCTCTGACTTCTTCGTACGTTTCGCCAGTTTGTTCTTTTCATAAAACCCACACACTAACAATGAGACGTTCCTCAATCGTATATTTGCTTGTATCCGCCATTGCTTACAACACAAACATAACACAGCGTTTAACATCGACAACAATCTCCTAATAAACCCGCGCGCAAGAAAAATCCGACTTCTCACTAAAACATAACAATGCCCTTGCTCTATCGGAAAGTTGACAAACTAATGCTAGAAAAAGTATATGAGGGGGTAAATATTCCTCTCAGCCTATGAATAGTTTTTAATTATTTGTCAGTTTCGGAAAATGAGTTATTTCAATATAAACATTATCCGATCACGACTTTTGGTCCACTCCGTATATTGTACGCCCAATGACCTAATTGAACTTTTTCACTTTCAGCCGTAAGATCACGGCATACTAGATGAATGAACAGTCCACGAATCGATTCGATTAATCGACGTATGTGACGTATTAATCACCACACGTTGATGCCTTACGTTTCCAAGAACGAGCTGATGTTTTATCAGATAAAATTGCATCCTTGCGATCCGAGGAAGGATATTATAACACAAACGATCGTGATTGGTCTATGTCAGAGGAATTACTAAACGTTATTGGTCAATATCAAACACGCGGCGTATGAATGGAATAGTCTTTAATATCCTTAAAGTTATAGAGCTTTTAAAAAAGCGTGGCCAGCTTCCCTGATTTATCCTAATGCATAGGGAGAACATTGAACTGTGGTGAATGAGGTCTTCTATTTTGTCCCTTACATTTTCGGATTATTATTAGAAGACTCAAAATATAGTCTCGGTATGATGTACCTGTGCGAAGACCTTAAAATAAAGCCCATATAATTTATCGATGTTAATTTTTGCCAGTATTAACTGAGATGTATCCCTCGTTGTAAGCACACCTAGTGGGCTTAATTCAACCTTTCTTTGCGTGTTTACAATACCAACTTTTCTCTCTCCATAGGGTCCATATATTATTCTCTGTGGAAAAGTTCAGAAGATCAGGAGCTTTAAATTTACAGCCAGAGTGATAATCGATCTTGTTCGAGACACGCGAGTTATCCTGAGTGGTCGGTCTGTGTGCTTTTCAACTAACTTGGGCACTCACTCTCTTCAGCAGCAGAGATTTAAGGCGTGTCGATTCTATAATGTTATCTGAGTTGTGTTCCGAGGTTACGTCCGCGATCCGTCCCTCCCACAAATTATTGTGCTACGCAACTAACTATTCAAACTTTTGTTCCTCTCCGATTTTATCGCCAGAGTTCTACTTGACTGACTTGCACAAAGCAATTCCTTCCTTCCTCGTGAGCGGACACGTGGCCGGCGAGCGCTCAACTAAAACAAACTAAAAGGGCGACAACGACGCCAACGCTGTTCTGGTCATTACATCGAAACCGCAGGAAATTGGGTTCATTGAATGCACTTCCCAAAGCGAATATTGTTTCATATCTCCATGAACATATTGCATGTCACTATGCCTTTAGAGTTTATTGACTCGTATAAACCCCCACAGTACATGGAAATTGTTAATTCCAAATTAAAGTAATGGTTGATAATAAATTAAAAACTTTTATTATTTTCATGCGATTTGTGTTCATGTATCTCGTGTGCAACTAAAAGGGACACAAAGAAAAATACATTTTCTGTAGTTGCATATTGTTTTATTATATACTGGCTATCACAAAAATCTATATAAACCCAGGAAAGTTCCTATAAAGAAAAGAAAAATTAATTCATTTTAAAACTTTATGTATCCATTTGCATTATTGTATCAGTATATATTTTTTTTACAATGTTAGAAATTCAAAGACCGCCGGCGTGGTCTCATGGTTAGCGTCGCTGACTACAGTTCCGTCGGCCCGGATTCTATCCCCGGTACCTCGGATTTTTCTGAGGTAGGGAGAACTGGAACGTGGTGCACTCAGCCTCGTGATTAAAATTGAGAAGCTACTTGATAGAGAAGTTAGCTGCTCCGGTCATGGAAACCACCATTAACGTCCGTGACCACATGCCCCCCCCCAATCCTGTCATCTGCCTATGGTAGACGACGCAGCCGTCGGGTGGTAGGCCTTGTCCCTTCAGGGATGTAGCGCCACGGAGTTTAGTTTTGGTTTTTATAAATTCAAGTATATTTATACAAATAATAGGCTACAAAATAAACACAGTATAACAATTAACCAATGTTTATTACTTAGACTAACTATTTCTATTTATTAATATAATTCTAGTGGTTTGTGTGAGTCTATTACTCTTTTTCCGCCAACATTACTGAACTGATGGAGCTGAAATGTTGCACTAACATAGGACATTAGCCGTTTCGAATTATTTCACTTTTCAAGATGGATTATGTTCCTTGCCAGTATTCAATTTTTCTACTGCCAGACCATTGGAAAAATCGAATTGCAAGATAAATAAAAAAAATATATATATATATATATATTCTTGGTCTGAGTTATATCAACATCTCTTCCGCTTATAGAAAGGACTGTTTTAACGACTTCCTATGAAGGAGAGTATTATGTTTCCCCCACAAAATGCTCAAGGAGAAGGCAGAGCAATCATTATACAATATCTGCAAAAACCTGAGTAATGTCGTTTGTTTAAAAGGAAGAGTCGGATCATGCCCAGAAACAGAGATTGGAATTAGATGCTGCAAGACGATATGTTGCCCAGCAATCTAGGAGGCTTTAGAAAAAAAAAACTGTAACAAGTCCATTGGATTTTGTTGTTCATAAACTATTCCACAAACATAAAAAAGGAAGTGAAAAAGGCAATAAAAACGAAGTACGGTCAATTCATTGCGGTGTTTCTCGGGTAACGTTAAGAACCGTAAAAAATTTACTTTTTTACCCGTACGAACAACTGATAACCAGTGTTAAGGCAAGATCGTTCATTTGGCGTATAGGCTACTATGCTCTCCACATGGCAACACATAGATCTACTAAAATAAATAGACTATTGATGCTGTTGCTTATGTAGACTTTCGTGATCCGATATTTTTTAAATATTATTTTCACAAAACGTATTTGAATTTAGAATTTTACAACAAAAATCAATTCTTCTTATATAACTGGTAGGCTTACACATATTACAAAATAAATTTATAGGCCTATACTATTCTTCATAGCAACTTTCCTCTGTGTATGTAGACTTCCGTGAATGTCTATAAATCTTTCGAGAACGGTAAAGAACAATGGACATTGCAAACAATATTATTGTTATGAGAACTGAATTGCATTTGATGAATTCAGTGTAATATTTTCACAAATTAGGTCCCTAATTGGGCGTTACTCTGGTACCGGTCAACCGATTTGGTCCAAAATAAATACGCTTCGACCCATGGTCGTTATAAGTGGGTAAGCCTATACCAAGTTTCATGAAAATCTGATAAAACGCGTTCGAGTTATCTCGCGTACAGACACACGGACAGACATTTTTCCCGACCACCATACAACTTTAGAATGTACCATTCTTGCACTTAATAATTACAATATTTCAGTTAAAATAAGACAGGTAGACTGATATTATCTCGTACATTAGTACATATAAATACTTTTTTCCCCTGCATTTGCATGTGCTGTATTAAATTGATTTATTATAGATGACGCCAAACTTTTGCTTCATAAAGTATTTTGCTATTATGTAGGTCTATACATTTTTGTGTATACTATTAAGACTCTGCTACTTTTTCACCTCATTTCAAAATGTTTATTATGCTCCTTCATGAACATTTATCCTGCACCGCATTGCAGACAATAGGTACAAAATATAATTCTAGTTCTCTGATTTGTGTTCGTTAATGTTCTGACGGACACGAGGTAACACTAATTTTATAATTAGAGGTTATTTTAAACTACCATTACTTAATACCTGATGTTGAATGTAACTTAACTCTCATAAAACATATTCACATAAACGTTATATTTTACTTCAAAATCATTAAATTTATCTAATTTTAATATCTGTTTTCTCTTTTGTTTCAGATCCTGAAGTGTAAAACAGACTGAACCCGTCATGTCGGCGAAGCTGATGCTGCTTCTTCTTCTTGTGTGCGCCTTGTTCCTTGTAACCACGGGCAGACAACGAAAGACCAAGAAAAAATCATCCCATACTAAAGTTGCTGAGAATTTATGCGAAAGTACCAATCCAAACCGCACGATAGACTGTTTCTGTGATCGGCAAGAATACTATAATGCTTCTGAAACTACGTGCTGGGTATTCAGTGCTGTCCAGTTCAGCGATGCAGTGTGGGATTATTTCATGAGTCAACCTAACATCGAGACACTAAGATTTAACGTCCGGCCCGATGGCAACTTGAAGTTTGTCCCAACAAGAGCTCTGTCTCATCTGAAACGTTTAAAAGAAATCAAGATTCAATACGCCAACATCGCTGAGCTGCCGCCTTACGCTTTCGCAAACTTAACATCGCTGCAAGAAATCTCAATGACTCGGAATCAGATCGTAGATTTAAAAACTAGATCCTTCTCAGCGCTGCCTAATCTTACACAGATCACTCTAGATGAAAATAGGATAGCCGAACTGCACCGTGACGTCTTTGTCGGATTACCAGAGTTGAGAAAACTGTATATAGATCGCAACAATCTGAGCGTTCTTCACGATAAGGCCTTCGCGCATCTTCACAGACTTGAAGAACTTGAACTTAACGGAAATCAGCTGTCTGTTGTAACCAGAGAAACTTTCATCGGATTAAAATCTCTCAAGAACTTAAATCTTCAAGAAAATAGGCTAAGAATGTTAGGACCATACACTTTTGCTGAGATGCCTAATCTCCAAGAACTGAGCGTGGACCATAACGTACTGCAGTATATTAGTGATCGGGCATTTGAAGGACTACCGCATTTAAGTAGATTGGCGTTATCGGAAAATCAGCTCACTACGCTCGGCAGCGATGTGTTGTCTGGAGTCCCCAACATCCGCTACCTGGATCTTCGGGACAACTCTCTGCGAACTCTCACTTTCGACACCGTGAACCCCATCATGGAAAATCTGAAGAACGTCACATCTTACTTCTACATAGACGGTGAGTTTTTGCATGTTTGTCTATTTGAATTTTTAAATTTCTTTGAGTTCATATGGTCGAGCTTCGACGACAGATTCTCAAACTGTGGAGCGAGACGTTTGAAAGCGAGCGCCGCAAATATCCTGCGAACTGAAACTACTGTCCATTTCTGACGTCTTGAGAAATTAAGTGGTTGTAACTGGAGAAAACCACAGTTCACCAGCTAGCAAAACTCAGGTTGAAATTTATAGAAATAAATAATACCATAGTGCTATTTTCGAAATCAATTATGGCAATTCTGAACTAGTATGCACACAGTACTTTCAAAATTACGTTTTACCTCTCTTAGATTTTAAGACGTTCACATATCACAAGAACCTGTCGACTTGTGAAGCGAAATAATGAGAATCGGGCTTGGGTTTAAGGGCGTGTTTCTAAACAAGGTTGGCCACTGCCTAACAGGATATCATCGTTTAAACAGAGGTCTCATACCTTCTTTATCGATCCGCATCTTTTTCACTCAAGACATCTGGTTTTTCCACTACAGTAACTCTCCAAAGCTCTCCCAAACGTATTTCCCGAAAAATAGCAATAATACCAAAATATTTTAGATTAAAAACAATGATATGGTGAAATTAAGGACTAGGAACAGCCATTTTATATGATATATTCGACTCATGCGATATAAAACGGTGACCCAGGTTTTGTTCGCCAAATTTACATTAAACAAAATGAATGTGTGTCTTGAATAAGACATGTTTGAACATATTATTACTTTTATGTTTTTTAAGAATGTTTTATAATATTAGTTATGAGTTCGTGTCCCTAAACTAATGGTGAATATAACCAATATTATTATTAGTAAACCTTACTTTTGTTTCGCATTCACTTTTATCGACCAACGGACGTTTCATTTCCTATAATAAATTATACGGCAGTGGTTGTTTTTCTCACACAAGTGGATATTCCTGGCAGAGTATATAAATATATATATATTTTAGTTAGTAGGAGAAACAAAACTGGACAGTTCACGTAAACTACCGACGTTTGGCATTGCAAGGCAAACATACTGTTCAAATATTCGCTGTTGCAACATACCAGGAAATCCACATTATTCTCTCTCATAAACTACTTTTCTGAGTTCTGTGTTTGTTCCTGTTTGATATGATTCCATGTTATGAATATATTTTGTTATTATTCATTTTATAATTGTTATTTTAGGTAATAAATTTGCGTAAATGTAACTTTCACTATTACGTTTACTTTGTGTTGCACTGAATGAAATTAAATGTACATTTTATCATTGTTGTTTTAGATCTTTCGTATTTAGCTTATTTCGTTAAATACTAATCCAGTGCTTGATTATACATTTTATACGTGAACATAATTGATTTCTTCTAGTGTAGAGTATTGAAAAATGAAAATGAGAAAGCGGTATGGTATATTTTCTGGATTGATCAAAATCGAAGTTGTATTGAATTCCTTTTGTGTGCAATGAACAATTTTGAAGTTTCGAAAACTTTGTTCCGTTTCATTTATCACAAGTATTTTTATTTTATTTTATTTTACTTATAGTCCACGAAACAACAGAACGGACTGCATTACAAACAAACAGCTCAAATTTGTCAAGACATCTTTCTAATCTCTTAGATCACACTCTTATACCTTTTCAACAGTAGTCTGAACTGGGAGAGTATTTTTTTCTAAGTACGTATTTGAAAGTAGTTGGAGATTTGAAGGTAATGGATGAAACATTAATGCTTTCATTTTAAGTAAAGCTACACATTAAAACATTTAAGGTTTTATCAGTTTTAGTAATTTTAAATAAGGGATAAATACGTACAAAGCTATCCTAAATAATCGAAAGTTTAGCCTAGACGAAAGTGTTAATAAATCTGAGTATAGAAGATATTATATTTTGCGTTTAATATATTTAAGAGATACTATATTGTTCAGATTGCATGGTCATAAGAACATTATTCTGGATTGTTAGAAGTACCTTTTTAGATTCAAGAATAAACAATCTTGAAGGAAAGAAAGTGACAACTTAAATTTTAGTCTTTTTTATCCGCTAAGTAAAGACATTAATTCCACCACTTTGCCATCTTTTAATCTATGGCTTGTTGGAGAAGGATGATTATTATTGATTATAAGGGCTACAGTACCTCATATATCATTGCTGCTTAAAAAGAGGGAGAGAAGGAATTTGTGCCTGGCATCAGATCTTGGTTCACCCTCTTGGTATGGGGATTGACTCATCGCATGAAATTAATGAACCGTGTGTTTGAAGTTCTTATGTTTGAGAAAGGGTTATTTTTTTAGCTTCGTTTGTTAAAAACACAGAAAAGATGTTTGATGAGTAAGCACTGTTCAGGAGTCAGGGTATATCAAAATGTTGACTTGAAGTTTGTTACAGTTTTAGTTAGGTTCGAGGAAACTTCTATATTAAAATAAACTGTTCTCCTCTGTAATCGGGGCTATCTGCGGTATCCAGTTACAAACTCTCCCAGACCAAAAAAATAGCCTTCAAGCGAACTGGAAGGCTGATGATATATAGACTGTACAAAGGATTAACCTATGCTCTGTATCGGTTTTCTGCTCTGGAATAACTTTACATAATTGTTGTACCTCTGTTTAGATAAGAACCAGTAAAATACCTAACGTAAAGCACTCGCATTGGTCGCTAAGGATGCTTCGTCGACAATTCAAATCCAGCTGGAGGATTTCTTTAAGCATAATGGCCTTAGGAAAAGATACAAATGAGTTTTCTATGTCCCTTACATTTATGAGATGTTACAGAATCCCATGCATTTTAGACAGGATTCCGGGCAATTACCAGCCATTTCACGCCTTCATCTAAAGCTTTGTAGATGGTAAGCTCACTTCTCAACGCTTTGAGCCTTTCTTGGACGGATTAAGGAACTTTGTAACACTCAGGTTAAAATAGATCTCATCATAGTTCTGGGGGATTGGATTTAGGTTGTGAAAACTTGCTCGGGTTAATGTACAATTACATAGAGTCTTGATTGGTTTTGTGGTTGGAAAGCTTGTCATTCTCACCCGTCTCCGGTTTTATTTGAGCGCAAAATCCTGCAGCTATCTTTCTGATAAACAAATATGTGTCATTCTTATATTTATGTACGTTTAAAGAATTAATTTCTTAACCTCAAAGCATCATACTATTTACAAGTATACTATATTGAGTACTACTACATACATACTTTTTTCTATAGGGTAGACAACCACAACACTCTTTAACTTTCCACTTATAAATTAATAAGCAAATTGTAACCCCCTCCCCCACCTTATGGTCACCTCCACAATAATTACAACCTTCTTCTTTCTTCAATCAGCTGGGCCACATCTTCTTGCTGCCAGAGGCTCTGTAAATATGACCAGGAGGAGGAAACAAAATTACGAAGAGCTTGGAAGTGCCTTCCAGCCTCTTCGTCTTAAAGAAGAACTATCATTTAAAAATGGAAGCTAATATAAAATGTATTCAAATCTTTCATACTACAAAAAACAAATAATTGCTGTTTCTTGACTAGACAATATCTGACAGTGAAAAAGGTGTGTACAAGATATAAAAACTGAAATAATACTGAAATTAGTACATTCATGACCTGATGACTGAAGTTCTAAACAATAAAAGACTTTAGGGTGAAGCCCTCTTCATATTTCAATTCGGGTGAAGCCCTGTTACATATTTACTAAATAAATCCTGAAAAGGAAGCAATTAATATTACATACAATTTGATACCCTTTAATTAATAAATCACCTTAAATTCATGTAGTCAGATAAAACATAAATCTCTATTAATTTAAAATAATATATTTACTTCAGTGTTAAGCACCACAAAATATAAGTTAAAAGAAGGAAGGAAAATTATAATATAATTTCATACTTGGTGTGAACCACCACCTTTAAAGTACTAGTTAAAGATTTAAATATAAGCAATCATAATACAAGGGCATTACATGCTTTGGTAATTTAGATAAAACATTCCTCATTCTCATTTCAAGTAGTTGACTTTCAAAATAGCATAATTTAAAAATAACAACCATATTATTCTATACAGGAAGATTTAAAATTCAGATAACATACCTCAAACGTTCCATGCATACCAAATAATCTGCGCAGACACACCCATGCCGATACACATCATACTGCATTCACAAGGCCTAAAAACAATACTGCTCCATCCTAGGCTAAAGATCGGAGTAGGCTCAGATACTTAAAGGATATATTAAACGGGGAGAACAAATTAGACACAAGAATAATAAATTTAGAAAAATTCACACATGTTAAAAGATAAGTGGAAACGAATGGGAACTGCAAGAATAATTAAAATGGCTACTCATTCTCAAACAACAACCATAATTCCCAGCATGCCAAAATATAAACTTATTACTTTTACCTTAAACCGGAAAGGTGGCCACAAAATCTAATTTAATCTCATGCATCCTGCATGTCAGATACTTTCAATCTACATCACATCAAAATACCATGCCACCATAACCAAACATCAATACAAGTTTCACAAAAGCATGCCTGGGTCAATAAGATAATAATTAATATATACACAACATGCAGTTCCCACACTACTAAAACCTATATACAAATAAATACAATTTTCCACGTACCTTTACAACATGATGAAAACAAAAGGAAACAGCCAAAGGTCAGGCTTACATTTTCCCGCCTCAAGAGCACCAAAGTGACACTTACGTCCCCGAATCCATGATAAGTAAATGAGAAAGATAATAGGGTTACATCCCCTTATATAGGCTTTTGATCAATTACGTCACTGCGCATACTCCGTATTCAATAACTTCCAAAACTCCTATTATAATTTTTACAGAGCCAACCATCTTGAAGGCCATGCAACGAACAACTGAATGCAGTTGACCGCATCAGAAACAATTACGTTGTTGCCATTTGGTATGACTTTAGATATCTTTAGCGGGGAAGTAGAGAAAGGGAGAAGAGAAACGGGTGAATGCCCAGCTCGCTCTCAGCTGTTTCTGCCGAGCGAGACACAAAATCTTTAATCTGCCAATGGTGACATAATCCATTATTGCGTCGACACTGTCAGCTCATGAATAATTCCATTATTGCGAAATAATGATAATTCTTAATAACTGTAGCAATTAAATGGTGTTTGAAAATAATGAATTGCTACAAACTCCCACCCCATGAGTTGGAATATATGCTGGATATATTCCAACACAAAAGTCAAACTATAGATGAACTAAAGCAAGTCAGATCTGAGTGACCGACCAAAGGTGTCCTTACACTGCTAAGGCATGCCGTCAAATCTTCCTGACCTGAAACGAGCACAATCTCACTGTCGTGTCATACCTGAGAGCAAGTGTCTCCTTAACTTGCATAACAGTGATCACGATTCACTAGTGTCCAGACTAGATGCTCAGCAATAGCCACTGAAGTATTTACAGAGACGAGACGTAGGGCGAGATACATCTGCAAGTCTCTTTCAGCAGGCAAGTCACTAGGTCAGGAACCAGACTCCGGCAGCAACCCACAGTCAAGGCACCGTCAGTGACATCAGTATCTGCTTTACAGAACAGTCCACCCTGTGAATAGAAACTTAGCGGCAGATCACAGAATTCAAAAGGAAAGAGACATGAGAATAAAAACCCTTTTCTAACTTCTCAGCTAAGACTCTAATTCAAGATTAAAGTTTGAAATATTTTTGAATTATGCTACTTAAGAGAAAAATCAGAGATTATTTATGCATCAAAATAAAAAAAAAAACCAGACTGTATTTTAACTGATTCAAAAAGCCTATTCTAATTCCATTCACACATGCACACTTATAATAAAATACACAAAAACACTCTATGAAACATCCCACCAAACACTCTACCTAACATAACCTACAAATAAAAACACCAGACATAACCTATAAACAATAATTACATCCATCCATGGGTTTGTTTCCAGAGAAAAAAAAACTTATTCTTATTTACACTCCAGGGTCATAGTTTACCTGTTATATTATTATGTACAAGAAAGTCAAATCGGTAATTACTTCGGCCGAAGAGGTGCAGAAAAATTGCAGAAAGAAGCCCCCATAAGCCTCCTCCTACTAGAGCACTGCACGACTTACTCTGTACTGAAATGTCATCAAATACAATGGCCAAAGAAGATAAAAGACAATATCAGGGCTGTGGAGAAAGACAAAATAAAGATGATCATTTAAATCTAAAGCCGTAGCTTCCCTATGATTCGCAGAGGCATCACCAACAGCGACATGACTAGTGATAGTTCGCATCAGCATTCTCCTGGCTGTCGAACAAGTACCACAAACATCTCTAAGGACCTAACTACAAGATGCTAAAGATAAAACGATAAGAAACAATAGGACAAGTATACCTCTCGGTTCTGGGCAATACAAAGATCCTACAGTACGGTAGCATTTACGCTTAAAGCAGCAACAATATCTTAAGAACCATAGGTGGGCGTTGCCCTACACTAGGCATGATTGGAGAAAACCCAGATAGCCCCCCATAAGGCTTTTGAGCCACAAGTCTCCCCTCAAGAATTGTTATAAAGCTGCGTCCAAAGAAAGCCCCTTTCCGAGCCTCTCCGGACAAGAAACAGTAGAAAGAGTGCACCAAAGTCAAATGGCGGCCAACCACGACCCGACTGGAATCCTGCATCAGTCTAAGCCACTCAAATCTACAGTACAGTAACTTCAACTGCAACACATGCAGTTCTTCTGCATCCTACACTACTCCAGATGCAGGCAAAAACATAACCTCTCCTGACTCCCCAATTAGTATCTACATAACCTCTCCTGACTCCCCAGAAAATATTACAAGCTTGAATAAACAGGAAACAGCTGACTTGTGTGTGCTCCACTTTGGAAAGCGCATTATAAGTCACACAGTCAGTCATAAGTCAGAAACGTCTGTCGATAGTCAATTCCTCAGTTTCACCACACAAAACAGAAGTAACCGGCCTAAACAAACTTCTAATATGAAAAATTCTTGTATAATTCTAGTCAAAACCGGTATTAAAATAGTCACTAAACAACTCCACTGGCAGAAAGATCTAGCCAGACACAGCAAGCCTAAAGCTTAGCTGCCCAAGAGCAAAGCCTATCATGAAAACTCAAGAAAAATGCACCAATAATAGCAGAATATACTAAAACACCGACAGGCAAAACTACAGAGGGTTCCTGTGGAACTTTCACAGCAACCGAAGCGGCCATAGAACACACAGTTCTAACTGTACATGACCACCACAGGCAATCCCACCTACAAGGACCTATCAGATGTCTACTCTAACCTCAAATTTGCCATTTAAGGCTACCTAGAGTAAAATATAGAAAATCTAGTTCACTGGCACCTTGAGAACCCTTAGGCCTATTTATAATGATAAAATATTCCTCAATTTACTTGAAATACACTGAAACATCAGCGGAATGACTATCTAGGAGCTGGCACAAGACACATCTGCCACGACACTGCAGACTTACATTTAACACAGGGAAAGCAAGCAAAATGACCGATCTATCCTACACAGAATTAATTAAAAAAGAAATGAACTCACCAATAGGCTATTACAGCAGATTGACTACTTCCTACAGAGAGCCACAACTTTCATAAACTTCATATTCCAGGACTCGACCTCACAAGCTGCTGAAAGCTTCATCCCTGAGCAGCTGCAGGCTACTGTCTACTGGTGCCTACTTTCAGCTCACCAGAATATCTTAGGAAAGCTTCACCAACTCCAATATGATACATGAAAAGTAATTTTCACAATATTAGACAAGTTCAAGGAAACAAACCCCACAACACAAGTATAAAAACCCTTTCATACAAATAATATAAATCCCTGCCTAAAATAAAATTAAAATTTATGAAATTTTACAGCAAGATGTACACAAAAAATCCACTGTCAAGACAACTACTTAAGAGAAAAAAAACAAGAGCGTGGACGAACCCAATGGTTATACAACCACCGCTCTGCATAACAATTTGTTACCACATCAGGAGGAAACAAAAGGGGCAGAAAGAAAAACCATCATTTATCAAAGTGGAAGCTAATATAAAATGTATTCAAATCTTTCATACTACAAAAAACAAATAATTGCTGTTTCTTGACTAGACAATATCTGACAGTGAAAAAGGTGTGTACAAGATATAAAAACTGAAATAATACTGAAATTAGTACATTCATGACCTGATGACTGAAGTTCTAAACAATAAAAGACTTTAGGGTGAAGCCCTCTTCATATTTCAATTCGGGTGAAGCCCTGTTACATATTTACTAAATAAATCCTGAAAAGGAAGCAATTAATATTACATACAATTTGATACCCTTTAATTAATAAATCACCTTAAATTCATGTAGTCAGATAAAACATAAATCTCTATTAATTTAAAATAATATATTTACTTCAGTGTTAAGCACCACAAAATATAAGTTAAAAGAAGGAAGGAAAATTATAATATAATTTCATACTTGGTGTGAACCACCACCTTTAAAGTACTAGTTAAAGATTTAAATATAAGCAATCATAATACAAGGGCATTACATGCTTTGGTAATTTAGATAAAACATTCCTCATTCTCATTTCAAGTAGTTGACTTTCAAAATAGCATAATTTAAAAATAACAACCATATTATTCTATACAGGAAGATTTAAAATTCAGATAACATACCTCAAACGTTCCATGCATACCAAATAATCTGCGCAGACACACCCATGCCGATACACATCATACTGCATTCACAAGGCCTAAAAACAATACTGCTCCATCCTAGGCTAAAGATCGGAGTAGGCTCAGATACTTAAAGGATATATTAAACGGGGAGAACAAATTAGACACAAGAATAATAAATTTAGAAAAATTCACACATGTTAAAAGATAAGTGGAAACGAATGGGAACTGCAAGAATAATTAAAATGGCTACTCATTCTCAAACAACAACCATAATTCCCAGCATGCCAAAATATAAACTTATTACTTTTACCTTAAACCGGAAAGGTGGCCACAAAATCTAATTTAATCTCATGCATCCTGCATGTCAGATACTTTCAATCTACATCACATCAAAATACCATGCCACCATAACCAAACATCAATACAAGTTTCACAAAAGCATGCCTGGGTCAATAAGATAATAATTAATATATACACAACATGCAGTTCCCACACTACTAAAACCTATATACAAATAAATACAATTTTCCACGTACCTTTACAACATGATGAAAACAAAAGGAAACAGCCAAAGGTCAGGCTTACATTTTCCCGCCTCAAGAGCACCAAAGTGACACTTACGTCCCCGAATCCATGATAAGTAAATGAGAAAGATAATAGGGTTACATCCCCTTATATAGGCTTTTGATCAATTACGTCACTGCGCATACTCCGTATTCAATAACTTCCAAAACTCCTATTATAATTTTTACAGAGCCAACCATCTTGAAGGCCATGCAACGAACAACTGAATGCAGTTGACCGCATCAGAAACAATTACGTTGTTGCCATTTGGTATGACTTTAGATATCTTTAGCGGGGAAGTAGAGAAAGGGAGAAGAGAAACGGGTGAATGCCCAGCTCGCTCTCAGCTGTTTCTGCCGAGCGAGACACAAAATCTTTAATCTGCCAATGGTGACATAATCCATTATTGCGTCGACACTGTCAGCTCATGAATAATTCCATTATTGCGAAATAATGATAATTCTTAATAACTGTAGCAATTAAATGGTGTTTGAAAATAATGAATTGCTACAAAATAAAGCCATTTCCATTATTATTAGGCAGAAAATAATATGATACTTTTGAATCATGTTCATCACAATTTATTAAAAAGATAAAACGTGTACTGTGTGTATGTTTAGGCCTAAACAAATATTGGCACATTCCCATTATTTATTAACGTAAAACTAGTTCCCATAAGACCTTTTGTAATATATATTTTATAATTACTATACATTCACCTATAACTGAATATCTTTAGAGCTAATATTAACATATGGATAGAAACTTTTGCACATGTCCTGGGATCCTGTCTTTGTAGTGAGTTTTTACACATCACGAGCCACCACATGATCACATCTGCCCATGCCACTACCTTGAAGGAAAGGGGACTGGATGTTTAAGAGGAAGTACAATGAGTTTCAAAAGTCTCTCCGCAGTGATGTGAATGCGCTAGTACGTTCACTCACCACAATTGAACCTGCTAATGTTTGTTGGAAATGAAGAGGAACTTCACTGAAATTAAGATTACTTACTTACTACCGTCACAAAAGACGTTGGAAATTCTGTCCTCGTTTTTGTAGGCTGAGTTCGACTATTTTGCACTTGTTTTCAAACACATTATGCAGGGTTTCCCATGTAATCGAGTGTATGTAATTTGTGACTTCTTCCTTTAGTTCATCGTCCAGTTTTGCCTCTGTTAAAAGTTTACACTACCGCTTCTGACCGGTTTCACGGATTTTAGTAATTAAATCTCGCACATTATCACGATGAGGACGTATCGAATGTGCAAACCGTTCACGAAATTTACGCTTTACATTTTTCGAAAACATATCGTCACCAAGGAATATGTGCTCAACTAAAAATGCTCTCTCTTCTTTGATTTCACTTCACAAGTACAGCCACATAGATCTCACAGTACCTATTCAAGTTGGAGCAGGGAGGGAGGACACTACCTGATCAAGGTGAATTTTCCACCTCCGAAGTTCCGTTACCAACTTAACAGGACCGCGTGCACAAAAAAGTTTTGAGACACATGTTACATGGTCTCTCAATTGATGGCAGCAGTCTTCAAAGCGTAACTCCACCATCGGATACATCTTAGGCACAACAATTCATTTCGAATCTCATGAACAGCAGCATGAAGAAGTGGATGCCAAGGACAGGCAAATCTACGAACCAATTGCCGGATATTTCAAAGCATAGGCGTACCGAGGGGGGGGGGGTTTGGGGGGTTTGAACCCCCCCCATTGATTAAAAAAAGGAAAATTGTATAATTTTTTAAGTCTGCCCATAAATTACTTAATACAAGTATAAAGCGTGGGAGGGCCCCCGGAAGCTTAAAACTCGTTATTTTGCATCTTAATTTTTTAAATTTTCCGGGGGAGGACCCCCGGACCCCCCTTTTCCAGACCCCGCGGATGTTATAACCCCCCCCCATATGGTCGGCCTGGTTACGTCTATGTTTCAAAGAAAAGTAGTCTTCAAACCATAACATCCGACGCGTCAGTTTATGACTTGAGCGACAGGGACAATCAATCGATTCTTTACTAAAATCTACAATCATTTTGAACCCCACGAACACTTCCATGACAGCAGTAGTACTCAGGCTATATTCAGGAACTACTTATATGGGCCTTAATAATAATTATATGTTTTAATGTATCTTGTGTTTTAAATAGCACATGTTCTCTTCCTTATAGTCGCCCTTTATACGCTTCTATACAAATATAGCCCTACACACTTTTATGCATGTATATGTGTAAATACTTCTGTTAGGCCTATACGTTAAAGATAATTTTTATGTGTATAGCAACCATGCCAATGTAGAAGGAAGATTATAAAAAAATATATAGATATAATATATTTATGTAAAAATTGCTGTCTTAAGACCCAATATAATTTATTTTAGCTGTGAAGAGAACCGTTTTACTTTAATAATAATGGAAATGAAAATATATTAATACACATACACACACACACACACGTTATTATTGCATGAACTGGAAAGATTCAGTTTTGATTGCAGTAAACAGGTGTCGTTCTATTTAATATTAATAATAATGATATGTCATTCAAACATTGATCGTAAAAATATAAATGGGTCATATATATGTACGAACATACTGTACGTAATTAAAATAAAAATACGTAATCCACGCCAAAAGCATACTTTCATAAAGTCTGTAGCGAGAATAAGCTTTTAGTACAATTTGAAGGGATTCGCTGTAGGCAGACTGCCATTTCGCTAATCATTGATATAGCGTCCTTGCCCCTGCCCTAGTTCTGTGATGTCATTTACAATCAGATAATGGGGCTTTTCCTTTCAACGCCTCGGTAGCGCAGTAGGCAGCGCGTAAGTCTCATAATCTTAAGGTCGTGAGTTCGATCCTCACCCGGGGCATGTTTTTTATATTACAAATATGTAATAAGCAGGGCCCGGATTCTGTCATCTCTTTATTGATGCTTCATAGACATTGCCAACTTGTGGATAAATCCTATCCATGGCCTGTAGATTATAGAAATGCATTTTTATTAGGTCATTTTTTGTCATTTTATTTAATTTTATATTATTAGGGCATTTATTTCAATTTTAGGTCATTATTTTGTCATTTTCGTGTCATTTACTTAGTCATTTTCAAGTATTTACATTGAGTGTATTAACTTCTTTTTCGTGGCTAGCGGTGCTGTCTTTGAAGTGTTGTTTGTTTAATGCAAGAAGGAAAAATTCGGCGTTAAAGTGTTGACACGTCTCAGTCGGAAGTGAGAATAAAAAAAGCCATAAGTTTTTTTATTATATTACTATTGTTATTAGATTGATTTGGCACCAGAGTCTACCACTTGCTTGGATTTGAGAGTGCAAACTACTGTTTACCCTCAATAAACAACAATATAATCCGGCAGACCATAAAAAGATGTGCCGAATTTTGACTCACCAGTGCCTCAGTGCCAATATAAATTTCCGTGAGAAAAGAACATTCCTAACTTTACAGTTATTTACAGTTTTTACAATTATGTACAAACTACTCCATAAATTTGTGTGTACAATAATATTTTTTTATAAATGAAATATCAGTTTTTAGGTCTTTTTTATAATTATTAAGACATTTTCTTTAATTTTTAAGTCATTTTTCAAACAATTTAAGGTCTTCAGAATCCGGGCTTCATTTCTAGAGACGAACTTTAGCACTTATTTTCCTGTGGTAGAGTGACAGGTGGTAAACACATTAATATGACAGTCATCTAGAAGGAAAGTAAGGTGTTACAACTTGGATAATTTTGTCCAGAGGCCTAATTTCGGCTTGGAGATTGGGTGCATTACCGCACCTAAATTCCACAACACGGAACCCACGTTCTGTAATCTCTCCCGAATGACTTTGTGCCCAGAATTTGGCGAATGCCAAATACAAGGTGTACTTTAAGCTCCGCCCACTCGATATTCACATTTTGTTTCTCAGCGATGCAGGGTACCAACTATCCTTGTATATTGTCGCCGACACTCCCGACCGTACCAAATATTAAAAATTCGAGAGTGCCCCTTGTACCAAACATTAAAACTGCTAGAGTGCCCCTTGTACCAAATATGAAAAATTCAAGAGTGCCCCTTGTACCAA
Organism: Ectobius pallidus; assembly: GCA_964059195.1. Lineage (NCBI taxonomy): Eukaryota > Metazoa > Arthropoda > Insecta > Blattodea > Ectobiidae > Ectobius > Ectobius pallidus. The sequence continues at coordinate 81,354,751 of CAXKWD010000006.1, forward strand.
ATATTAAAAATGCGAGAGTAAGTGCCTTGTACCCACAGGTTTGCCTTGTTCCCAACGGTTTGTCAGCCTGTTCATCCTCGAAGAATTCGCTAGATTGTGGTATAAAAGGCACTGCTTCATTTTATATATATATATATATATATATATATATATATATATATCTCATGTGAAAAGTGCACCTTATATTTGTTTTTCCCCCAGAATTGCAGGTCCTAAAAATCGACATTGGCCGGGTTTGATTCAATAAAGTTTATTAGTAGACGAAAATAATCAAACATGAATTTGTATTATGAGACTGAGAAAGTATATACTTAGTAATTATAACTGTAATGAAATATTCTGACTACGTCCTAACAATTTACTTTCCTACATCAGGCTTGAACACTAGCGTACTATCTCAGTAAATACACAACACCAGATCTTAGTATGAAGGCAAAAACTACAGCAACAAGGAAACATTACATTATGGCTTCTTGTGCGTAAAAGCTTATGTATAACAAAGACACATTCAACTTTAATATTCCATTTACTTCAACAAAAAATTCACAATTTACATCATTTTTTGTTACAAACACCATTAATGCAATATAGTACACGCAAAAATGGGGTAATTTAGTTATGGATCTAATTTTACTTACTGCTACTGCAAAAGGAGTGGCTTGCACAATGTAGAAGAATGTGGAGTTCCTGGTCATTCTGTGGCTGGAAATAACTGTCAGAAGATCTTAGAACAGCATCCAAAAGTTTCCCATAATAATGTTCCGTTTTTAATGTGGCTACTGAACCAAATCGAAATTGTGAAATTAAATAATGTGGGTATTTTTAAAATTAACTTCCTCGGTTTCCATTAATTATAACACAAATAATTGTAGGTAGGTTTAACAAGAGAATCGAAGAAAAAGTTTTTCGTAAACTTAGCTCCATATTAATTTGGCCATTTTAAAATTTGAAATCGTGACTTTTCCTGGTTCTACCATCCATTCAGGCGTTTTCAGAATAAACTCTCTATTTTCTTAATCTCATGTAGGCTAATTTACCTCAAGGAATGTTACTGTAATGGAAGTTACTACCCATCAAGTTGATGTTTTGCAACAGTAGTAAGTGACCATTTGACTGTTTTCTATTGTATTTTCTAAGCGAAATTAATCAGTCACACGGGAAGCTGAAATGTAACAAACTTCTTAAATATAATAGAGCCTATTAATTATACTATAACCTATTAACATTAATGCTAAAACATAAAAAATCTCTTCTGTTTCGTCTTCGGTTGTTTATGTTAATGGTGCTGTAATTGCGCAGAGAGCTTTCTACAGAAGGCAACATCTCTGGAAAAAAAAAAATCCCTTACATAAATGACGGATTAGAAACGATTATAACCTAGCAATGAAAGTTAAAATAATTATTTAATCACTTAGGACTTGTCCGAAAGCTGAAGTCGTTAAGTACCGGTATGCGCTAGAAGCTAGAGACTGAAACTGACGACTAGTAATTACATGCTACAGAGCAATTTCCTATAGAACTTGGATTTTACTATAGAATTTTGGAAATTTATTATTCTTCTTTACTTCTGAGTAGGGATGGGTCCTCGATACTTTCGATACCTCGATACTTTCGATACCTCGATACTCTCGATACTTGCATAGAATCGGCATCGAGCGATACTTCAGAAAACTCGCTCGGTACTTTTTCGATACTTTGGTAATTCTGCAATTCTGCAATGAAGTGAGAATGCTAGTATTTTTGAACAAAAAGTTGTAAGTGGACTGTTTCAAAAACTAATTCTAGTTTTAATATAGAGTTTAAAAATAATTATAGGCTACTAATGATATTAAATTTTTACTCATTAAATATGCACATTTAATTAATTTAGATTGTATTACACAGTTCTCTCAACTTTTAATTTTTAATGTACCTATTTATTTAAACTGGAAATGTTGATGGTATCGAGTATCGAGGGAAAAATCATGTATCGGTATCGAGTATCGAGAAAATCTGGTATCGACCCATCCCTACTTCTGAGTCAACGCTCTCATTACGGAACAAAACAGCTTCTACTCCAGTCGAGCATAGTTCAGAAGATCTATTATTTACTGTTAAAATTATATTATTTGTATAATTATATAAAAATGTTGAGTAGACCTATATTAATTGAAGTAGGATTTTGTTATGTTCGCCTGCAGCAGGCTGTATTAAAGATTAGTTACTTTTGATCTCCCTCCCACATCTGAGACTCCAAAAATGGTATGATACCAGTTTCAACTTCATTTGTGTCCGTATTGAATGTCTGTTGTAGTATATTATGTCTTCCGATATTAACCTTGAAGTGAACATACAACGTTCTAGCCCTGGTTCTAGTGTGCTTTATAGCCCCGGACAACTGGTTTCATCAAAAGCAATTGCTTGTTATGTGCTGTCGACGATTAGTTATGTCAGGTTCGGAATAAGAAAATATAAATGGTATTTATGTTCCTATGATGCGCTGCAACGGATGTATATATTATTACGGGAAAAAATATTATGTATTTTATAAAATTTGTGTAAAAAGGACACCTCAATTTATTTTAATTTATTGCTAAGGGGTTAGACGAAGGTTGAAATGAAAGGATATTTTTCCAAGGAAAATGTCTACGGCGAAGTAAAGATTATGAGATAAAAATTACGAAAACTTTTGAGAAACATAGAATGTGATAAGTCAAATTTGCATCTTTTCGGACTTCTTTAATAATTTCAAGGGATCCACGGGTTTATAAGAAAGACATTTAAAACCTGATTTCGATAACGTCCCTATGATAATTTTAAACGTGTCTCTTACTTTTAACCGAGTACTGGGACAGTATTAAAGATGCCATTTGGAATGCAGTTTCTACTTTATAATAAAGCTTTTTGTGTTACAGCAGTCTAGCGAATGAAAGGCTGTACTGAAATATTTATACAGATGTCCAACTATTGACAGGGTTACAACTTTTTCAGTGTGTGTGCAGTGAAATGTTTGTGTCACCTAAACGTCACCGCAAAAAGCGACATTTTTATAAATTCAGGATGTGAAAAAGTATCACACCCTCATTGTGGTTATGGGAGGAGGGTAACGCTTTAAAAACAAGTCCTGATACGTGTATGTGATGCCAGTGTAATATAAAAGTTCTCTATTCCAAACTCTCCCTGCTCGGATGACTATTATTTCCCAAGATATCAATTCGTATTCTAGACTTCGCTTCCTTATATTAAGGGGAGGACCTGTGAGGTGAAAGAAAACGTGGACCAAGAATATAATTTTCGTTTATCATAGCAACGAATTATTCAAATAGTGTAGTATAAATTGAGGGGGTCAGCGCAACAGTGGTCTAACCCCTCCGACATGGAAAATTAGTTAGTGATGCTATTTGCATGGCTTGGAGGTAAATTTTATTCTTATATAGAGGTTGGACAAATTAAGTTTGTTGTAGGTAGTTATGAAGTCAATAATCTGTTCCCTGAAACAGAATTCCTCTTGTGTAAGGGCAACCAAAAATTTTGAAACTAAGATAAATAAATCCAAAATAACTAGAGACTATTAACGGTCTTCAGAAATATGTACCGTTCATTTATAATTAATTTCATGATAATCTGATTTCTCTAAATGAGGTAAGTGTTGAAGAAACTGGGGAGAATGGTAGTGAGCTTTTTCATTTATTTCATCGTGTGTAGAAGTGAATAATCATTGGAATTTATAAATAAAATTAATACAACTCCTTTCCTCTTAAAATAATGTTTTAATGCATGTCAAAATCCAATATTTATTGAAATAATTTTTTTCTCCTCTGTCAAGTGAAATAAATGTCAGTGCAACAGTAGTCTACCCAAGAAAACAGTGTTGAACACTCTGAACAGTAGACTATGTAACATTGCAGTTAAGTTGACCAAGCATCATAGAACACTCCACTACCAATAAAACTGCATTTTTCAAATTGTACGAAAAACTATAATGTAGAACTTGAACTTGCTTTTTTCTCTAAACTATAAAAAGGTGGGATAGACCACTGTTGCGCTGACCCCCTCAATTGTTCAAAACCATTTCGAAATAAGACACTGACCAGCTGAACGGCAGCCAATTAAAACTAGCTGTGCTTGTGAAAAATTAAGCGATGGTTGTATTTCTTTGTCTGTTTATCGTAAAGGAAAATTTAAAAGTCTTCAGTTTTCAAGTTGAAATAACTACGACACTATTGATTGTAGCCTAACTGTGCGAAATTTTCAGGGCATCTTTAAGATGTTCCAAGTGTACATTTATACCAGATTTGCATTTCAACTTTTACATTTATTTTTTAAATATAAAATTAAAGTTTTTTTAATTACAGAATTACAATATAAAAATTTTCTCTGATAGATTTGATGTGGAGATTACGAATGAAGATTCATTTTTAATGTATTCAAATCATGATACGAAGAGGAAAAGAAAATTATCGGAATATCTTTTGAAGAAAAAATGATCAAAAACTGCCTTCGGAGTAGCCTACTAGTAAAATAAAGGTTTGCGAAATTCGGAAAGGAAAGAAAACTGAACGACAATAATTAATTGCCAGGAAATAAACTAAATAAACAAGTTGACCGAACATTAATCGGCATAAATTATTTCAAATACTATGAATATCATACTTATGTAATGCAGGCTAAACTCAAGGCTAGAGCTGAACTTACATTTCTGCAACAAGGAAATAAATTGTAATGGGTGAAAAGTTCCCGTGAGTAATAATAATAAAAACATGGTCGTTCATTTTATGAAACGTAAAGATAGATTTCGTGTGTTTGAATGTACTGGCATGTGTACGGATTGCTTGTCGATTATCTTCCTCACACGACAGTGCTACCAACCACCATCCACCTGATCTTGTAGTAATAACAATAGACTTATGAGCACACTCTTACGCAAACTCACCCCACATACAAGTCCATCGAAGATACTTGATACTTGACTACATGCTGTACTGTACATCCAGATGCAAAAATGATGGACCTACTTTTGTTCATTAGAAAATTAAAGATATGGAGCGGTTAACAAGCTGTAAATAAACTTTCAGAAAGTGCTGTGGTCATTGACAGAACGTCTCAGACATCTGTACCGAAGATTGTGAATTTGCTTCCCGTTAATTTACTAATAAACGATGTTAAGCTAGTTTGAACTTCCTGAAAATCTTAAATAAATAAACTGGTTTTTTTTTCTTTAACATAAAAGAAACAAAGCCTAAGCAACACGATAAAAAGGCCTGCTGTCGGGATTGTTCGCTTGCTGGAAGCCTGACCAGAAACCTGTAATTAAAATAATTAAGGATTGTTTGAGATTCTAATGTAGAACCAGTATTGCCCACTCGTTTCGCAGGTCAGCAACTGTAACCACTTTCCTTGCTGATGTAGCACAGCCGTACGTGGCTATATAACACATTATTGGCTGCAATTGATTTCATATTGCTCAAGGGTACATAATTGTTCACTAACCTAGTGTATTCAGAATTGACTCTCCATCGATTTAATAACAAATATCAGACTCTTAAACAAAATACAGGCAATTTGAATGGTTGACTGGTTTGGAGATTAACCATTCAAATTGGGTTATGTGTAGTGCTCGGATTCTTAGGTTTTAAACTATTTTGTTCCTTGCTAGTTATTATCCGTTTCACTGCCATGACGATCACATAGTCCAATCTTATAAAACCTAAAAATGACTAAATAAGACGTTGAAATATTAAAAGTGGCTAAAATGGTTTTTCAATTAGCCTACAATGCAAAGAATACTTAAACTAATAATATGTAAATAGTCTGATTATTAGTGTTCCACTAAACTTATTTTTTTAATATGTGCGTACAATTTGCACATTACTTATTATTGCAGGTATATTTTGTAAGAGAAAATATAGAATTGCATTTTGTCATTTTGTAGCCCCTTTGTCCCGGTGAAGGTATTCCTTAGCGAACCGAAATCCTCGATTTCTTTAGAATCAAATTAAAGTCATTATTAAAAAGCTTACACTAGCAGTTAATTGTTCTATGAACAATAACTGTTGAAAGTTAAGCAGATGTGATCCTATAGTTTTGTGGGTAATTAAAAATAAAATTAATTAATATGTTTGTTTCAGTATGCTTGTTGCAGCTAGTAAAGTGAAGTGAAAAATAAGAATTTTTGTTTAAAAACGGTAAAAAACTAAAATTGTTTTAATATGTTTAAAAACCTGATACTAGGTCTATAAAAACCTAAAAATCCGGGCCTTAGTTATATGCTACCTTGCGTATGCAGGCGATGAAACGAGCATTCGCATTATTCTGATTCTGGAACTTTAAATATTTAGGCGGCCGATCCTTTTTGCAGCCGGCTGTACAGTGCACACATCATGTGTTAGGCCTATGCAATCATCTTTCCATTCTAGGTGCGTGGTCGTAGTACGGTTCCTATAGGCCCATCTAGACTCCCATTGTTTCGCTTCTTCTTGATTAGGTAGGCTATAGGCTATTGCGACTATGCATATTCCTCCATGCTGCATATCAACATAGGCATTTAGCGAGTCAACTGACATACTTATGACATCTTTAGAGCTTGATGTAAATTCTTATTAAATTTGTTTTTATTTTTAACTTTGACTTAGTTTAAGTGAAGTTTTATAAATTTATTGAATTCTAAATTTCGCATATAGACAATGATGAATGTAGCAGTTCCGAATTACCTGTTGTTTTTAATATCTTCAGGCCTATATCAGGGTTACTGGTCCAACTATTTCAGTAATTTACTTGTTATACATGACACTTATATCGTTGTCCGATTTTCATTCTTTTGGTGCTAGTAACAAAAATGGTCAACGGTAATGGACTGCAATGGCATACAAATACTTCATGTTGCTGGAACTAGACGATAAGTAAAGGGATGAAGTGTTTTTTCTACGAAAGCGTTCATGGTGGAAAGTCGAATTTTCAGTACCCAGTGCCGGCAACTTAACTTACCGCACTCATTACCGCATTACTTTACCACACATGTGTGTCATTATATCGAACCCAAAAACAGTTCCATGAACTGAGTACCATGTGACTAGTTCTGCCCACTAAGTTTTTTTAGTAAGGAACGAACATAACATGCACAGTGAACATTATGAACTGAGAATTTCCATGCGAAATTATTCGATCGCAACAAAGCACCGCTCACGTGATCGTGCAAAAATTCAATGCACACATGGTGTGAAGTATACAATAGATTCTCGGAAGTTAAAAAATTATTTTACTAAAAACACAATTCCCACACGATTATCACAATATACTATTGTCTATTCTCAAACTTTGTAGTGTCCACTCCACTATAAATACAAACTCAAAACTAAAACTAAAGATGAGTCTTCTCTTTAAGTCGGGTACGATTCATAGTTGAATTCCAGCTAATATATTTCCTAGCATCAGTTTTTTTTAAATTATATCCAGGGCAAGAAATTTCAAGTCTGAAGGCTGCAGCCAAACCAAGGTTACATACGATATAGCGTTACAGCCTTTTGGGAGTTTGAAGAACTCCCTTATTTGTTATTTAGATATAAAATAATGCAGCATATAAACTAAACTCCGTGACGCTACATCCCTGGAGGGACTTGGCCTACCACCCGACCGCTGCGTCATCTACCACAGGCAGACGGCAGGATGTGGTCAGCATGCCGACACCCACTGCCGTTAGTGGTGGTTTCCATGACCGGAGCCGCTAATTCTCTATCAAGTAGCTCCTCAATTTGAATCACGAGGCTGAGTGCACCCCTACCAGACCTCCCTACCTCAGAAAAATCTGAGGAGGTACCGGGAATCGAACTCGGGCCGACGCTAACCACAAGACCACGCCGGCGGTCTAATGCAGCATATGTTCATTTAAAATATACAATAAATGAGAAAATACTAACTGAAATTTTTCTTCCATTAAAGAAATATTAATGTAGTGGTTTGTATTAGGCCTATTTACATGGCACCAATTAATTTGAACAAATTATTAAAACAAGACTAAATATATGTTTTGGTAGTAATTCAACTGATTGCAGGCTTTAACACTGTAACAAACAACAGCCAAACACAAAGTAAATTGTGTTTTGCTAAAGGAGCCGGAGCAACGACTAGCTAAAACGTAGGACACCAAAACCAATCAATTTGGAGAAAGAAATTCAAATTGTATCCATAATTTCCGGGTATGTTTGACATTTAAGTTTAATTTTTATATCCTTTAGCAATGCAACTTGAAATTTGTTTAGGCTTTTAATAGACTAAACATATTGCATATTGCATAGCATAATAGGTCTAGTTCAAAACACAATCAAAGACAATGTAAAAAAATCCACGTTTCACCACACAGCCAATTCCCGAACATTTCCGAGTAAATACGAATATTTAGACAACTTGTGAAAAGTGACTGCTTGGGGCAACGTATAGGCCTACTATAAAATTCGCGCTTGTTTATAAAGTTCTTTATAAAAATACTCTTACAATATCGCATTCTAGTTGATCAGGGAAGCTCTTTGATAGTAGTGGCTGTAATATTACTGTTGGAAAGCTCAGTCAGACTTTTAAATTATGTCGTACGACAAACCGGAAAATTTAATGCTCCGCCAGTTTGACTCTTTTGCTCTTTACAACTTTTTGAAATGTAAAATATTTAATTCAGTTTTAGGTACCCGGGTAAACTTGTGCAGCTCTTGTTCAACATAATAAATGTTCTTTGAAATCAGTTTTATATTGTGTGGATTTAAACTGCTTGAACTTTCCCTTTCATAAGACAAGTGAAAGTATAAATGGGACTTGGTAGATAACAGTTCTTTAGCCTACAAGACGTAACAAGAATTCTATCTTTTTAAAGTGGGATTTTAAAGTGGGATATGATTCAAGTTGTGCAGCGAGACTCGTAACTTCCTCTAGAACTTTATTTTCTCATCCTTTTCTACATCCTCCTATTACTTCAGACCATGCGCCTAATTCAGGCAACCATTTGTGGGTTGTTTTCGTGGTGGGCTACGGACCTTCACTTCTCTTGGAAGAGGCGACTATCCCCTCCCTCAGAATGTACCGAAGAACCCACTGTTTTATTTATTTATTTATTTATTTATTGTACTAAGAATATTACAGGCTAATGCCCAATTACAATATTCTCGCTTATATTAATACACCAGATTCTAATATTAAATATTTAAAGTGATATTCATAATAATTAAACTAATACTATAACTATAAAAAAACACACACACAGAAAAGAAAAACAGAAACAACGGCAATATGACAATTACACAAGGGAACATAATATGAAAAACAAATAATAATATAAATAATAATATAATAGTTTTGGAGGAAAAAAAATATATCAGAAAGATTCAAATAAAGAAAATGACATGGAGCATATTTTAATAATTATTACTTTAAAATTAAAAATTTTTTTTCACATATATTTTTAAACCGCTTATTGTTAGTATTAAAAATATCTATATTGTCCATTTTGTGCAATTGATTGTGTAGTCGGAGTACATTATAAAGAGGAGAATTATTATGAGAGTCAGTGTTTGCTTTCGGGATGAAAAAAAGATTATGCAATTTATAAGATCTATAACGTGGAACATAAAAATATATTTCTTTGAGAATATTAATATAATCTATTTCATTATTAATTAATTTGTATAAAAACAACAATGCATGAATATTTCGACATGTGTGATAATTCAGGGATATTGAAATATTGTAACATAGTTGAATATGATTCAAATTTAGGATAGTAGTTAAAGTGTTTGAAATACGTATATTTTAGAAAATTATTTTGAATGGACTCTATCAATTTCCTGTATTAAATGGTAGTAGGATTCAAAATTAATGAGCAATATTCTAATTTTTTAGTTAAGGTAGAAGAGAGGCTAATTTGATAATTCATAAAATGCTTACATAAATTAATTTTTTTAATGACCAGGCGAAGACGGAAGGTTGCTCTGTGACGTCAGTGCAGTCGGCTTCTGGTTCTCGCGGAAAATTTCTACGAGGAGTTTGTGAAATGTAGGCACCAATGAACAGGGGGAAGAGAGGAGCATTAGTATCGTGGCAGGGGAGCGCTCTTGCCTGACGTCACACACAGTGACTTGCCGTGCACTTCCTTCACGAACGTTATCACTGGACGAACACTATCCTTAACAGATGATTCATGAATAACAACTACCAACTCTATTTATGTAGTAGGTCCTACATAAAAAAAAAAATCTTTCTAATTCCTGATAAATATAGGTCTAAGTGGAAGTTAGCAATGTTTTCAAGCTCAATAATTTTCAATTTTCTGGCACTATCATACTTAATTATTTTTTAAACAACAAATTATAAACAATAGGTCTGTGTATTTGACTGTTGGTAATTATTGTGAACTGAAATTCTTAAAAAGAAAGCTTTCATATTCCTAGAATGGATCCTAGAATGGAAGCTATAAAATCATTATCATTTTGAAATGAAATAAACACTTTACAAGTTACAGGTAAGTAAAACTGACTTTAAAATGTGAAGGCTTTTATGGCAGGTGTCACAAAAGTAGTTGTCTTCCGGTCTGTTATCCCCGTCCGTGGTTTCCATAACTGATGTAGTCACATTTTTAGGGGCTGCTGGAGCATTGGCTAGAACGAAGATCTCTCAGAACTTCTGCGGACGGAGTACTACGAGAACGTTTCATTCCAGCCAACGCTCCAGCGACCTCTGAAGATGCTCGCCTCAGAAGCGGGCGTCAGGTTATGGAATGTCAGGTTATGAAAGTTGTGGAATCGGAAGATACATGTATTATGTAACAAGTGATCTTGTTTTCCAAACGTATGAAGTCATTTCACTTACTAGAGTATTCTAACACTTCATAGACATGAAGATTTGGCTACTGGATATAAAAATATAAAGAGATAATGAAGCAACTATATGTTGCAACTATAACTGTATTGAACTACGTAAAAAAAAAAGTGTTCATCTTTCCTATAGTTGCCTATAAGATGCCGGCAGGACGAATAGCCAGACTACTTGAGACAAACTAAGAAAGTTAAAATAAAACTTGAGGATCTTTATCCGGCCGTTCCTCACTTTAAGTACGGTATTCCTTACATGTTGTTATAAAAATACTCCTTGTCGCTGCACCTATAATCCAACCGCTGCGGCATATTAACTCTTCTAATTTTACTTTATTTTATGCATGGTAATATTTGGGGCAAGTGATCAACATACCAACTCCCACGCCATTATTGACTTTCATGACCGAAGCCTCTACTTCAGCATGTAGCTTCCGTGTTGTCGCCACTAGGTTGACTGCATCTCGTTCCAGACCTTCCTTCCTCAGAGATATCAGAGGAGAAAAACGGGTACTGAACTCGGGTCTCCAAATTCGCTAGCCACAGGCCACAAAGATGAATTTAAATACCAAAATAACAGTCTACATTTAGTTGCTTTGCTAGCGTGAATTGTATTACATGTTCGCTCTATAATACATATCTGTTTAATGTAGGCCTACAATATTACAGTGCCTATGCCATAAATACAATATTATTAAACAGTTTTAATGAGTCACTATAAAAACGTGAAAGTAAATACTTTCACATATATTATACGTGAGGATTGACACCCCATACTGTAATCAATGTAGGCCTGTAGCTTCTCATATGTTTACAGATTAAGTTTTGACGATTTTAGTTATTATTATTATTATTATTATTATTATTAAGTATTATTATTAAGAAAAGTATTGTTAACACGAGCCAAAAGCCTCCAAAATTATCTAAGTCAAATGCCATATTCTTGTACCTCACCGAAGAGCAAATAATCTCACACTCCCAGAATAACGCAAGATGAAAGTGCAACAAAGTGGATACCAACGGAATTAGTTCATTATTTAAATTGCCCGCTTTTCCTTCCCATTAACATTAGAGCCAGCTTAATATCTCTGAGTGTGGCAGTTTTACTAGAGCTGTTCTCTCTCGTTGTCCGGACTTAATTGAATTAATATTGAAATAATAATTATAATAATAATCGAGATTTCTCGGTCTCCGTGGCTAATGGGCGACCTGTAATAAACATGGGGAGGGGGTGTAGTTGCACATAGCAATTAGTGAATAGCCGTTTTTTTGTCGCAGCTTTTCGTTAGAATGCTTCAGCAATAGTGGTGGCTTAAATGAACAAGCTCACACAAAACGAGAATGACCTCCATTGGTTGTGGACATTTGGGTGGAAATATTTCACGCAGTATCTTTCTATAGCACCCCACCCTCTACTCTCTCTAATACTGTGAAGCTGGGCCACAGAGGAATGGAGATGGGAAATGCTTCTTTTTAAACCCATTCTGGGTTTCATTCCGATGTATAGTTCTGCAGGAGAAAGGGATGGGAATGCACTAAATCGCAGAAACAACCAATACAAAATGCTCGTGTATGTATATACGCTGTTGTTTAGTTGCTTCCACAATGGCTTATTCCCCTCTCGTTTTCCGGGCGAAATAACGAGGCCCTGGGACCTATGAGCTCGGGGATGTCCTCCATTCACGTCATCTTCTCTTGTTAATTACTGACTCCCCTCTACCGCCCAAATAATAATCTATTCCACTATTTTCACCCCCAAAACAGACAATAACTCACTGTTAGTTACCACACCGGATCCTGGTGAAGGGGCATCAGTCTACACTTCCAACTAGGGGTGGGGATAAATGTACTATCGCACCAACAACTCGGACTGGTTTGTTCATGTTGGTTATTTATGTGATGGGGTCGAAGCGTTCGTTCCTTCCCCTAGAATATAGTCTTTAGCAGTAGCATGTTTTATTTCAGAAAAATTATGCTCTAACCATGTTAAGCTTTTATGAAGGAATTGCATTCGAATATGTATCTACTACCGAGAGGGTCTAAAGTGAAGTATTTGGTAACTATAAATCTACCCTCCACGTATCTGCGTAAATGTAACCCATTCTTTGAAACTCGTTTCTTTGCATACTCTCATGCATGCAGAGTACTAGATGGTAAAAACATATCCCAACAAAGAATCTAAATATGGTCTCTCCTCTCTCTCTCTTTCCCTTTTACCGATAGAAGTCTATATTTGTTATTTGTCTCCAGTTTCGTGATATAATCATGTGCAGCCATAAATTGTTCACCCTTTGTCATTCTTATTAAAACGTATCCGAAGACGGCGACGGGTCGCGAGGGCTCTAATGAAATGTATGGAAGCCAAGAATTTTTTTTTTCGAACATCCGATAATTGAATTGTTGTAATAAGTCTACGTCTCGTTATGAAAGATCTGATGATAACAGGCATAGGCTATATATTTCACATTCATAGTATTAATTGACAATCTAGAAAACAATTTCTTTACAGAAATAGGGGTACTATACTGAAATATCTATTTTCCACATTTTTGGAACTAGAGAGTTTACGTTTTACAGATACAGTCCTCTTGTACGCTAACGCATTCCTTCAAGTATCATGCCGGTTGTCGACCAAGAGCTAAGCTAAGCTAGTTTAGCTTAGCTCACATACAGTGCGGGATTTCATATGTAGTTGTGCCGACAAAACTACATAGGCCTAATATGAAATCCGGCACAACTAGTATATATGAAATCCCTCACTGTGTGTGAGCTAAGCTAAGCTAAGCTAAGTTAGCTTAGCTCTTGGTCGACAACCGGCATTAGACTTTTGTCTCTAATAGTTTTTTAGTTATTGTTTTTTTTTTAATTTATCCTATTTTCAAGTCATATACAAACTCTAACTCCTCCTGTAAATATGCACTAATATACATGAAAAAATATTTGTCATACCTCTTTTATGCATTAAAAAAGGCCATCGTTTCAGATTTTTAAAATAGGTTTCACTTAAAAACAAAATATAAAATGTGATGATATTATAAAATGTTGCTAATTTTTGTGACGTTTACATATATTAATTACATCTTATTGAATTGGAGATATTAAAAATTCCCAACGACCAAATCATTCGTAATGTTATTGAGATCAAGTTGACAACATTTTAGATTCCTAGCACCAAATCTGTGGAACCCATTAGGCTTTCTACTCAGAAGAAAGTGCAGAAAGTGGAAACGTAGAAAAAGATTGAAATGTTTAATAGCCTTAAACACGGCGTCAATTAAATAATTTCCAAGTGCATTAAAACTTCACAGGAAAATAAAGGATGCATGTAGGATTTAAATTGTACAACATTCCAAAAAAGTGATTTTTTTACCAAAAATTTAATATTTTCGGGTATTCCCCCCAGGGGGGGGGACTATACCGAAATATCGATCATCCACATTTTTGGGGCAAAAGACTTGATTCTTAGCATGTAATGCTACTGTCCTCTTTGTGTGTTAGCCTCAAATAGTTTTTGAGGTATTGTTATTTTTTAACTATGTATTAAACTTAGTATTAAACTAAGTATTAAAAATGGCGTCAATCAAAGCACTTCTAATCGCCGTATGGCGTTAAAACTTCGCAGGCATATAAAGGAGACATGTAAAACCAAAGTTTTTTTTCAAAATTCCGAAAACTTATATTTTCACTAAAAATGTCATATTTTCGGTATAGTGTCAATTGATTCGGATAGAGAGAGGCAAGAACTGTTTATGGAAACAAGAACGTTTCTGAAATACCAGTTCCAATAAAATAATTCAATCCAAGGTGTCTGTGATACCATACTTGCCTGCTATGGGATTTTCAGGATGTACTTACTGTAAACAGCAAGCCATCACTTGACAAATATGGACCAAATCGTATTCACATTCGATATTTCTTACTCCATTTTCGATTTCATGTTATCAGTCAGACTTTATACTTCGTCTTAAAACAGTCGTTGTAGAATATTTCATGAAGTGAAGAAAATTTATGTGATTATAACATATTAAAGACAAGTAATATGCAATAACAGGGATGTCCAACTGCAAGTACCCCAAGGGCCGCTTTTAAAAAAATGCCGTTTGGAAGGCCGCATTATAAAATACTTCCTATGCAACTTTATCAGTGAGTTTTAATAGGTATTGAATTGAATTGAATAAGTGCCCTTTAGGCGGGAGGCGGGGTGGGAACGCCCCTAAGCACCGAAGCCGCAGGCTTATTGTACCTACCTCCGGGATGGAAATGAGTTGCGTGCCCATAGACCGCCCAGGACTGCAGATCCCCCCGCAGGCCCCCACGGAGCTCCCCTACATCCAGCAAGCCTTATTACCATGCCACGTATGCGCCACCCCCTGCGGTCCCTCCAACCGGAGCCCCGACAGGTCCGCGACACACGCCACCCCCTTCGGTCCCTCCAACCGGAGCCCCGACAGGTCCGCGACACACACCACCAACAACCTCTTGACCACAAGCAGCGGGGAGGACGGGAGAGGCCCCCAAAGGGCGCTGACTGCCAAAGCAGGCCTGAAACCGGAAGTGGAAACGGGATGATGATGAAAAGGGGGAAAGGTGAGATGAAGTGGAGAGTGTTGGTGGAATGAGAGGGGGAAACGGGAGAACCCCGAGAAAAAACCCCAAGGCACGGCTTCGTCCACCACGAATGACACACCCGCCGGCCCCGAGATTTGAACTCAGGACCGCTAGCATGCCAGGCTCACGCGCTACAGCATGAGCCACCGCGCCGGCTTTAATAGGTATGGTATACAAAGAAAAAACGCCTTTCTATTATTATTTTAATTTTTTCAAAAAATATCAAGTTACAAAAAAATTAGTTGGAAAGTTGAGAATTTTTTTTCTTTCTTTTTACTAACTAATGCATAAATATTAACTTTAATAATTGTTGTTGATAAACGAAGCAACTGAGTAAGTGACTTATCAGAAAGGGAACATCTATATTTTGACTTTATAAATTTCGTATTTGAGGGTAATTTATACATTTAGAGGCCCGCTCATACATTTAGAGGCCCGCTCCGCGGGCCGAAAAAAGTGAGGTCTTGGCCGTTTTTATCCCAAGAGAGTGAAAACCCCGACAGAAATCACCCAGTCGATGTGCTAATCCCTCACACTGGACAATCCTACGATTCAGAACATTTCAAATTGCCTCTGAAACTTCGAAACCTCTCTTGTCGTTTAAACATCTCATCTCCTTATTTCTTTGTTTCCATTTCATTGAAATAGATTATTATTCAATATAATTTTAATTATCTTTGAAAGAATAATCGGTTTCTTGATTTACTAAAAAAATGGATTTTTTACATCAGAAATCTACGGTATGGGAATTTATAAGAGATATCCTACAAAGAGGTGTTCTTCTTTAAGTGAGTAATGAAGTTGGACATAATGAGTTGATACCAGTTAATACTGCTGTATGTTTCCATCTAGTCTCTGCAAGCTCCACTACGTCTTCTCCCTGAGGACAAAGTTTTCTGGTTCGTTTCCAACATTCCTCTCTAGTTTATTGGAACACAGCATTGTCTTCAGCAGTATTGTATGTGCTAGTTGTTACATTGTCGATACAGCACCAAACCAAAGTCTGACAACTTGGCACCAGTCAACGCCACAAAGTAATATTAAATTCAAATGAGTTTGTCTGAAGTTCAGTATGAATAGTTGATTAATTCAGCAGCATTTGTTTACCATAACTTTCAGATATTACAGGAAACTTGGGAATTCATATTTTTCTAGTTACTATTCAGTAATATATTATTTTGTAATAAATGTAACTTTGTGGCAAGAATGAAAGATGTAAAGACAAATAGAGTTTAATTAAGAATTCTAAGTTATTAAGGAGTAATACTACCATCGTAGAGCACCCCACGCAAATATTTATACCAGATTTACTAATTTATTCCCATATCTTAGTATTGCTAATATTAATTACTTTCAGAAAACAGTAGTCATCATATAATCTTTTTTTAAACCCCGTCATTAAAAATATGCTTTTAATGCTCCACTATTTTTTTCAAAATAATCAACCTCTGAATATTATATTGTAAGCAGTTCATAAAATTGACTCCTATTAGATTCATTTGACGTTACACGTCAGTTTCCTAATTTTCGGAAAAGTTTGGTTGTTTCTACTCTTAAATGTATATCCGAATATGGGATTTGATCAATCGGAATCTACTACATTATGAACTTAATCTAAGTTATTCTCTTTCTTCACTCATAATATCAATAATGGTACAATCATTTTAATTATTAAAGCATATTACACTTATAGTATTACACGTATTTACCCTATAATAGGTAAGTATCTTTTCTTTTTAAATGAGGTCTGTGTGATACTTAAACTTATCTATGACATTTAAAAAAAATATTTTTCTAGAATTATTTCGAAATCTTATAATACATTTTTAATATTAATATAATTAATTATTCTATCATATCGTATTCAAATAATTATTTATAATATATTAAATCATTTATTGACATATAATAAATAAACTTCCTACATTTATATTACTTATAGGCTAACACCTTAAATATAAATATATTATATCAATATAATTTTTGTCTCCCTGGATTAATATGTATCGTATTTTATATGTATCCATATATATATATATAATATCATATTACTTCCGGAATTTTTTGTCAAAGGAGTCAATTTTATGAACTGCTTTTATATGTATCCATATATATATAATATCATATTACTTCCGGAATTTTTTGTCAAATAAGCGACATTACGTATTAATCATGTTTCAAATTCATAGATTAAATGGGAAATCTAATTGAAATATGAATATTTTATGTAGGTTTGTTTATAAGCTTGTTTGCAATATATTTTGTTTGTAATTTTAATGATTAGAAGAACAATAGATTTCCAAAGATTTAATATAAATTCGCAAAAAAAATCATGAATACTATGATTAAATAAATCAATATAATTGTGTCCTAATTATCGGTCTTGTCATGTCATTAATTATATTATTGATAATTTGAGAAGTTTATTAATATGAATAACAACTAATTTAATGATCCAAAAAATTAATTTATTTTTTCATTAGTATAAAAGTAATATACATCTCCATAAATGTTGTTTTACATATATATATATATATATATCCATAAATGTTGTTATATATATATATATATATATATATAGAATATATAGTCTATATATTTCTTTTGCTGAGAATGCATGTAAGTTACTTAATAAACGTTTTGTACAAGAATAACGCGTTTAAATGATGTTGACGAGATAATAATAACAATGCAACAATGATAATATGATTCGTCTATCTATTAACTTTTATTGATGTATTGTGCATTCTACCTCAAACTATATATCTTTAAACCACAAAGTGAGTGACACTGTTTACACAAATATTCGGACATAATCTATATGTTTATTGTGGAACCTTAAACTCCGTGTCTCTAACTCATATCCATTTTATGCAAATATGCTTTTAACATACGAGATAAATTTTTTAAATTTGATTCATGTGAAGGTTGTAACATAAATTTTCCTGTCTGTGCACAGCGCGAAATGATATGTTTTTGTTTCACACCGCAGAGAATGCTTCAATTCTAAATAACGTCTAGGTTCAGTGGCTGAATGGGCTGTCGTTCCATGTGTCATCTGCATACAGTTGCCATCCATTTCGCTAGAGTATCCACTTTGTTCTGTCTCAGGTACTGCCGCCGCATATGTAACATTACACTAGGGCTTGTTAATTCAAACATAGATTTCCTGATGATTCTGGAATGCTCTCTCAGCTCGTACACACAAGATGGGGTCCTGAGTGGCTTCAAGCACACATTGTCATATGACAACATTTACTTATACATCCTGCTCAAGCTTAAAGCTCAGATTTGATTTAAATAAACAGCGAGAAATGTTGAATAGCATTTCTTGAAATTTTCATTTCTGTCAGGGGTGATTTCGGGTTAACTATTCTCAATTCACGTCTTATAGGAATGTTAATTTTATTACGGTACAGGGGAAAATAAACTTTTCCTAGTATTAATTGTAAGCTTTACCGTCTTATAACTGTGCATATGCATGTACTTTAAGCTGCAGTCAAACAAACATATTTCTTTAGTACACGCTCCACAAAGTGGCTGCTTCCCGGCCTGCTGACACGCCGGAAAGTAGCACTTTACCGTACTAGTACTATTGCCTGAAGTTTGCATTGCCGTACTCGTACGGTAAAGTAAT
The DNA here is from genome assembly GCA_964059195.1 of Ectobius pallidus. Taxonomy (NCBI): domain Eukaryota; kingdom Metazoa; phylum Arthropoda; class Insecta; order Blattodea; family Ectobiidae; genus Ectobius; species Ectobius pallidus. The sequence goes on from CAXKWD010000006.1 coordinate 81,373,822, forward strand.
TTTACCGTACTAGGCCGGTAAAGTTGCCATGGTAACCCCTAGTGGTCGTAGTTCCAACTGTGGCTCCTAGATGTCTCTACAGTGTCACCCAGTGTAAGTTCAATTTATATGTTAGGGGTTTTATTGTTCATCGTCTATTAAGAAGCATAGTAAACCTTGTCATTTAGAAATCTTGAATTTAAGAAATAAATTCGATATTAATAACTTTTTTAAACTTTATAACGTGGGTTGGATTTGAACGCATGAAGTTTGCATTACTGCATCTTCGTTTTAGTCCACGACACCCCCAGTTGAAAGGAACTACTTCAGATGAGCCTCTTGTACGATTGCTTCGTTTAACAAGGCATAATAAATTTCGTTGCAGAAAATATGATAAAAATGACTTGTAATGTCAATTGAGGTAACCCAAATTTATCTAGTTTAATTAATCAACATTATTATCTTAACGATTTCTTTAAAAGTTTGTTTCTTTTCCTTAAAAAAAATTTACAGCAAGCGAAGTTTGTAATCACGCTTTCTTAACGCAGAATCATTGAAAATGACTGAAAAACTGAGCTCATTAGTAGTAAAATTACAGAGCTTTTACTAAAAAATATTGTATACACAACGTACGCAAAAACTTTAGGGGACTCATCCCCAGTATTTCAGCCTCGGCTGCAATATTAGATTCGTCCGCTAAAGCCTTATTTTGCGTACTTGATACATAAATACCTATTATACGTCCACAATTCATTCACCTGTAGAGTGGTCGCGGCGAGTGGTGAGTTTGAAGGGTGGCGTGAAAACCTGTTTTCTCTGGTATTTTGTTTAATGCCAAAGTTCATTGCCTAACTCGCTGTCTCTAGACTAAAATATGAAACAACGATGTATTAACAACACTATATTAATTTGGAAATTTGTAGGCCTATATATTGCTATTAATATTTTATATGTAATAGGCTATTAAAATTAGTTGAAAGTCCCATACCCCACCCATTGCATAACAATTTCAGAAACTCCCTTAGTTTACAAGTTCTTAATATATAATTAAAACTTCACTATAATGCCGTATTCATTATATTGTGTGGTTTACTGTTGTTATCATAGTGTCAGTAGACCTAAGTGCGTTTAAGTATATTAAACCTCGGGACTATACAGCAATCTGCCACATGCCTACAAGCGTTTAATCCCATCATATTTCTTATATATTTATTTTAATCTTTTTCGAAGACTGGGTAGGTGTTAAGGATTTTTTTTTTTCAATTTGATCTTAACTTATATGAACTTGCTGCCCGCCCTCGCTTTGCCCGAACATTAAATATAATCATATTCAGACAGCCAATATTCGCCAAATATTAAAGGCGAACGTGTTTTACAAGCAGCAATCCCTTCAAATATATGTGTCAATTTCAAACTACTACTTCAAGGCGAAAAATATCAACCCTGATCAGTTTACTTAGTGGAATACAGAGGATAATTATATCACGGAAAATGAAATGGGCTGGACACGTAGCAGGCATGGGTGAGGAAAGACACATCTAAAAAGTATTGACTAAGAGACCCGAAGAGAAAAGGGAACTTGGAAGACCTAGAAGTAAGAGGGAGGACAATATTAGAATAGATTTAAGGGAAGTAGGATTTCGAAAGATGGTTGGATGGAATTAGCACAGAATAGGGTTGAATTGGCAGCGCGGCAAAGAACCTCCGTGTTCCATAATATAGATAATATTCCTTTAACTTGCTTAGGAAATGTATATTGCCATTGAGTAAGTAACTAAGAATGAGTTGATTAAGTGATTTTGAAAATAATTTCAATTTTTTTAAAAAGTAGTTTAGTTGTGAATTAGGTTTATAACATTGATACATGAACATTGTTTGGAATTTGACAAATTAATAAACAATGGATTATTACAATTTTTTTGTGAATATAGTATTTACATTATAAGAAGTGGTAAAATCAGTCAATCAATCTAAAATGGCATACATATCGATAACAACTTACATAGATATGTTTTTATTTTAAAATAAATTAGTAGGCCTACATAAATTGTACTCTGATTCCTTAGACTAAAAAAGTTATTTTTATATGCAATTATTATTATAAATTCTGCAAATCTGAACACAATTTTTTGTGTGCTTACTAGGTGGCATAAAGGTTCGAGACAGCCTACTGTCATTTATCTGGTTGAATGTAATGTTTTCGTAATAGCAAATCTCAGTTAAAGACTTGTGATATAGACGTCAATAATTTCGGAAAATACTTAGTTTTATTAAGTTCCCCCTCCCCTCCCATTGCAATTACTTTTTAAAGGAAGAAAATATCGTACTGGAGTTACAGATTCCAGGTGTAGTCCGTAAAATTGTAATACGAAGTTTGTCCGCAAAATAATTCAAAACACTTTCTTTTTCTATCTCTCTCTGTCCCTTTCTAGTAGAAATAATTATTAATCATTTTATTTTTCTGGCTGTTTCTTTATTGACCTTCATAATCTTCAGTATACAAAACATATTAATATGGAAAACAATCTGAAAAGTTTCAACTTTCTTTATTTGGTTTCTGCATTTCATTTAGCCTGCTTTCTTTCCTCTTGTTTCTTTTTTTGTAACAGCTTTATCTGTACGCTCAGAATCCATTTACTTTGCTTTCCATTTAACACCACAAATGAAAGGGGTTGTAGAACCAAGTTATCTCATTTCCATTATCGATAACTAACGACATAACCTCAATTTCAGTAAGTGACCAGGCTTGGTGACCCCTTGCTAAGACAATAGGGGCTAGAGAGAAATGGGGGGGGGAGGGATTTAACGACTAGAACTGGTTGTATCTCACGTACGGAGGATTCCACCCACAAATTCTCGAGTGCTCTGGCGATTTATTGTCGTGGTTCTCGGTGTCCGGGCTACAGACGGACTGGGACGCGTATACAAAGCCAGAAAGAAGCTGTACACGTGCCCCTCGGGGAACTAGTGTTGCAAGAGTTATGTTTCTCTCAACTTGGTTTGTAGCGCTCTGCTGGAATGTCAATCGATATAACATACGGATCTGCTGCTTTATGTTCACTCGCAGTCAAACTTGTGTTCTACAGCTAAATTGTTAATGACAAAAATGTCCTGGTGTTTGGAGTCACCCGAGAAATATTTGTCTAGGCAGAGGTTTTCATATACAGTGAAACCTCTGTATAACGGACACGTACGGGACCGTAAAAATCGTCCGCTATAGAGGGGTTTCCGCTCTAGAGAGGCTTAAAAATTCTGGCGTAAAATAATCTACAGTACTTACATGATATTGTTATACAGTAGATGAAAATCTCTTTAGTTTACACTTATCCATTACACATATATTATGTTGTAGGCCTACATATTGCGAAAGTCCCGAACACTATACTGTAGTCCACTTTAGGCCTACCGTCAAAATTAAAACCACACTTTACAATGGAATGCGTCTACACAACTGCAGTTCTAGTCGAGCGCACTATTAACATGCGAAAAAATCTTTAATGTTTGTTTGTTTTGTACACTTTGGTTTCGGGTCAAAACTAAGTCAATAGAAGAAGAAAAGAAGTTTAGTACAATACAGTATACTGTAGATATGTGATTTTCTCGTCAAGCGTCCGTTAAGAGAGGTTTGAAGAGACTTTTTAAGTGGATTTTTTGTGTCCGTGTCCGTAATATAGGGTGTCCGTCTTAGAGAGGTTAATTATTATGACGTTTCATTATGGTGACCTAGGGACCAGTAAATCGTCCCTAAAGAAGGGGTGTCCGCTATGAAGAGGTGTCCGTTAAGAGAGGTTTCACTGTATACAGGGTGGAAGTGGTATAAGTGCAAACATTTTGACAGTGTGTTCCTTGGGTAGAATACAACACAAAATGCTAATAACATTTTGTGATTAAGTGCACGGTTACTGAGATAATGAACCCTAAAACCACTGCGATGTGGCAACTGTGCATAGACAAAAGGACGAAGCATAGGCCTGCCTACTGAAGCCAGGGAAAGCAGAGTACCTGCTCTAGCAGCGTTGCCATACGTCGTTATCTGAATTACGAAAAGTGTTAATATTTGTATTTCATTGACATGAAAACTATCAATTGTGTAGCAAAACTACAAAGGATAAAAGCATTCCTAATAGATTTTTTAATTAAATCATTAAAAATTAGGATAGTACGAATGATAATTATCGAGTAAAGCAAAAGTAAACATTTTAAGCAAATACCTTTTTATCTCTAAAAGTATATCTTCCTACCAAAATGTTATTTGCATTTTGTGTTGTATTCTACCCAAGGGTCACGCTGTCAAAATGTTTGCACTTATACCACTTCCACTCTGTATATATAATTGTGGTTTGCTTCTAAAAGGTCCAATGTCAGTTTCTTGCAAAAATGAGATCTATGCATTATTGAGCTCGGCTAATCTTTATCTTTCGTTTAATAAAAGTGCCAATGTATGTTGCTATTAATAGACATAATACAGAAACCTTAGAGGCCAATGTCGGAAGTTCTCAGCAAAAAATGTTACTTCTATAAAGGCTTCAAAGTCAGTTATCTCCAAAGCAAGTTTTATGACATTGGCCCTTTTAGAACCAATATGTGTGTGTGTGTGCACATCATTTGCACTGATCGTCTTCAAACGATTCAATCTGCCTACTACGGTTTTACAAGATACGTGCTTGATTATTTTAAAATTCCGTCCTTTATTGTTGAAAAAAAGAAACTTATTGTTTTAAAAAAAATCGTCTTCTAGATTTATTGAACACTCAGGGTTTCTGTAGTAATTAGGGCAGCTATCTCTTGTGGGTTTTATCTCCAATGTCAAGAAATAATTTCATCTTATTTTCTGAACGTTATAATGTTGAATCGACTTTTTTTTTCAGTGCACTGTGTTTAATGGGCGATTTAAAACTTACGTCCGCGAGCTAAAACGAATGGCACGGGATTGAACTGTGAGTCGCAAGTAACGCAGGTAGAAATTGATTAGCAGTGCCACTATGACTCTAGCAGAGAGACTGGAAGGACAAAGCTGCTGACTAATTCAATCCTTATATTTTTTTTATTTCAGAATGTTGTAACTATTAAATCAGCGTTACAGGATAATTATTAGGATAAGAACTCATTCGCCTGTATTGAATGTTGTCAGAGTGGTCATTGGTTAAGTTAGGCTCATTGGATAATGCCAACTTCTAGGATAATTTTCCTAGAAATCAACACATTACTTGTTAGGGTCTACTTCAGAGGTGACCAACCCACGGCACTCCGCGTGCCACTCTTCAATTACATACTCTTGAATGTACGTTTCGCCAGAAATAATACGTACATTGTATATTATCTCTGTACATTTTAAGTAAAATAATACGAAAGAAAATAAAACATTACTTTTTATTTTTTTAAATACCGGTATTTTTTGAAAGAACACTAATTAATTAATTCAATGATTAACATATTAAATCACACATTACTTGGGGAATGCGACTACTGTTAGATTTACATTCACATGCAACACACGTAACTTAGTTCTCAGTGACGCTGTTGAATCTCTTTTCTTTTCACCAGTTCTTCAATGTTGGGATTCACAGATGAAGCAGATTGACGAGTGCTTACGGGAGATTGTTGAACGGTACCTTATTTTTCACTAAGATCATATAAAACTGTTTTTTTAATAATTATGTATATTGACCCAAACGCGTAACAAATCGAGGGGCCATATCTCATAGTTCCGAAGCTGAGGGAGGAGGGGAGATATTTCCAGAAAGTGGTCAGTTCTCATATGATCGGATTTCCAAGCACCTCCTTGAACTGGCTATATAGGAATGTTAGTCTGAAGTTACAAAATATCAGTCTGCTTTTCATGTTAAATGGGATAGGATATTGAATTATTATATATTGCACAGATAGGGACAAACGGGTTTTATTTATGTAAAATAAGTCATTTACACTATTTAACCCTTTCAGAGCTGAATTTATCCACTGATAATAAGGCAGTCATCTCGTGAAATCATTAAAATCAATTATGAATATTTAGTGAGTACCTGGGGTACATAAATGATAACCATAACATGCGGATAAAAATCCTCTTATTTTAACATAAATATTTAAATTACTCTATACTCTATATCTCTGCTTTTGTAAAATTTTGGAGGCAACGTATTTAAAGAATGTTTATAAAATTATTAAGACTATAGCCTAAACCTGTAACGTCTTTGTGCAACCCACTTCAAATCTTCCGCGTGCCGCTTGTAGGAGAGTGCCATAGGTTGGCCATCCTGGTCTACTCTTAACTTATTCTTAATCTAAAAAAGGCATGTAAGCGAGGTCAAACCCATATCTCTATTCTTTTAAATCATGGGAACTAACCACAATCTTCGGAGGTTTTGGTTATACTGTTGGTGCATTATGTTCTTGGATAGTTGTGCTAATAGCTCACACTTCAAAGACTTTTGTCATTCCACTCTTGTTTGTAATTAACCAAAATGGAAGAATAATCCATAGGTTAATAATTTATCATAGATAATCCGACGAGAGTTTACGAGTTTATCGATAGACGAAACTCGTAAATTCGATTACATTCTTACATTCTTACTATTACATCTTACTTTGTTATATAAAAATAAAACTAACAGCTGCGAGATCACTGCATACTATGAATCAACCATCCATGAATCGATTCGAGTTATCATGTTGTAACCAATGCTACCAATGGTGGATATAAAACATAGTTAAACTAATTCAGGTAAGATAACGGCAGAACATAATAAAAGCACACGAACTGGCTTACACCGAATTGAAATTGTGTTTCTAATCAATGTGATTGGTCTACTGCTAAACGTTATTGACCAAAATCAAACACGCGGCGTATAAATGAAATAGTCGCAGAAATAATTAATGCTATTGTATTGTAGTACTTATTGCCGATCATACTCGAAGAGGTTTTATTTTTCAAACGATTTTATTTCCACCGTAACTTACGTGAACCATCGATATTCCTGGAAATTAACCATTGTGGGCAGAACATCGTTCTTGAAGACTAATTACCATTTGCAATTGCGTTTATTTCTCTCAGATTAGGGAAAGAGCCTGTGCATATTAAAATACAGAATCGATTTATTAAATAAATGCATAGTTTTCACTTAAAATTGAAATAAGCCATTTTGAGAAGATATCCCTCGTCCCCTTTGTGAATTATACAAACGCGGATTTTAATGAAGTGTATGCGCTTTTAATGTGAATTTCTGAGAATACCTGTCATTAGAACTGTAGCCTACAATCGCAGACTTCCTGGGAATTTAGTTATTCATTTATTTCTGCAGCTCCGGACAATTGCTGTGGGCTAGTAGTGCGTATCGGCTTTAAATTGTTCCGAGAGATCCGGAATACGTGATTGGCAAACCAGAAACGCCACGTTCCGCAACCAAACAGCGTAAAGCATCCCACGTGGATTGCTACAGCTCTTGTAGCTCAATAATTTATTGCAGTTTCTCTGATTCACTATTAATGAATGTTGCATGGCCCCCTGCATTTTTAACAGACAGATCACCCGCATATAAGTTATTAATGTGTGTGAGAGGGAACCGTAATGCTGTGAAAAAAATTCTCTGTAATTTATAACCAGCCGAATGCAGACCGAAAAAACCTTATGTGCACGAATAATGTGACTTCTTTGTACCCTAATCATTAATTATGCTATTTTTTCGCTTCACGTTCCGACTTAAAATCAGCTCCGAATTAAAATTCCTAATTACAATTCCGAATTCCGAATTAAAATTTCACTCTGTACTTAGTAGACAATTAAGGAACGATTTTATTTGTAATAACTCAGAGTTTAAATTTTGTTCTTACTACTTTTCCTTTTTCTTTTTACTTTGTTCTTTCATTTTTATTATTACTTTTTTAGGTATTGATTTATTACATTTTCTTTATGTATTTGTAATTTATAATTGTAATTTGTATTTTGTAATGTAAATGGCTGAACTGTGCCCGAGCACGAGCGCTTGCTCATTCGGGTGGTCTTGTTTTGTATGTATAAATTTATGTATAAATATTAAATATTAACTGTGTTTATTTAGAAATAATTACGAGTTAGTTAATATACTTCACATGGTGAAACCGAAACGCTGAATCATACGTAGAGAAGTGTTAAGTGTTGATTTATTGATTATATTATACTTATGTAGCAAAAACATATGATAATTATGTATTATGATATTATATATATAGGCTATATATATTATATATTTATATGATAATTAACAATACACACATAAATGGTTTTATATTTTGAAAAGTTGTAAGTAGGCCTACATTTTAAAAAAAGTTGCCCATCAAAGAAGTAAAACAAACCTATAGTTTTTTTTGTAATTCTTTACTCCATAATAAAGGTAATTTCCGGGACCATACTTTATAAAACATCTGTATAACGAAGATCGATATAACCATAAACCAGTTAAAAACAAATTCTATAGCTCAGTAGGAAAATAAAAATAATTGAGATCTATAAACCAGTATTTAACAGTATTTTTCTATGGCACTAGAAAATTATCTACCTTAATAATGTTAAATGTAACTCACTACAGCGATGAAACTATTTTAGAAACACCATTTTTTAACAACATTTTGAGGTTCAATTGTTTTTATTGCAAAGCTCACATCTCTGGATGGTAGCTGGTATCAGGTTAGTGTACTTTCCAGCCATCAATAACTTTTCTGGAACGCGATAGACATTCCAAAAGAGAACGATTCAGTGGGTGGGCGGAAAATAGGGTCATGGAGGGTAAAACCATCCCTTACATGTGCAGAACTATAGAGTGAATTCGAGTGTTAATTTACATACACGATATGTGTAGTTAAAAACACCAGCGATGAAACACCATACAAAATAATTGTTTTTAGTTTTGCCTTAGCTGTGTAGCAAATTTGCTGTCTCTTCCCACTCTTTACGAGTTTTGAACTCTTGGGCATTGGCCCAAAGTTTAGCGTGAACCATGACGTTAAACCAGTATGAATAATCGTTTTTTGTGTGCGGGTCTAAAGTCAGTAAGTTTAGAAACAAAGATCTGGATTTGTGATTAATTTTTTCGCTTCTTTAAACCTCTGTTCAAAGTATTCTGCATGCATATTTGGTATTTCATAATTCCTCTTAACAATAACCCTCATTTAACAATTCAATATGTTAGGGCCAACAATCATTACCGTTATACAGAGGTATATATGTAAGAGGGAAGAATCTTGGTTTCGTATTTTGGAGAATTGTAGAGGTTTGGAAAATTGGAGGGAAAAATATCTACCAATATCTTTTATGGAATCAAATAGGGAGCAACGAATATGTTTGGAGTTATTGGCAGACAAAAATTATTAAACGAGGAAAACATTGGGAAGTTTATAAAGAAGGCGAGACAGCTCAGGTTCGCGAAAGCGGCAAACTGGGGAGTGGGGGTGGAGGGGGAGGAATAGGCTTAGTTTGTTTGTATAATTTTGTATTTCACTTATTTAATTATTTGTTTTCTATCTTTTTATTGTGTTTTTCAATAAGCATGTACGGTTCATATGGAACCAAACGAACGTTTGCATTTCATTATGTAAAAAGCAAATTAATGTAATAAACACACTCACTTATACAGAGGTATGATTGTATGGGTCTACAAGTTAGAAAAAAACCGGGGCGGAACGAAGTTGTGGTAGCTACAAGTTATATTGGTTCTTGGAGGGATCTCGAAGCCATATCTTTGTACGAGTATTTTAGCTAGAAATGAAATACATATGTGGAAATTAATTGCTTTCTTGTTGCGTGTCTGGTTCTGATGATTTGTAAATAGATGTTGCTATTAAATACTTCCTTCTGTGCCTCTTTGATTGCCTTGATGCAAAAGGAATTCATTCCACGTACCGAATATGCAATCAACTCTGTTTTAGACTCTTATTGCAATTATATATTACTGTATGTGTTGCAAACATCGTTTAATATTACCTCTTAGTATTGGAGACTCGACAATATACTGCAGTCAGAAGTTAATTTCATTCTCAAATGAAGTTTCAGCATAGCATAAAGCAAATAAGCCAGCCAATTTTCGGCATAGACAGAGAGAGTTCTGTTAAACTATGTTTACGATAACATAGATACTTTTATGTCACTTTTATGTTACTGTCGTTCACTTTCCTTTCGTACAGATTAGTAATTATCAATTTCCTTCATTTTAACCACTACAAATACTATTATTCCTACTACTACTATTATCGTGTACCTATTAATCATTTACAATATACAAAATAACACAAATAACTATTTCAGCAATAAAAATTTGTTCCGTAACCTAGATAGGTCTACCGGCAGTTATGTTTTTCACAAAGCAGAGTCGTAAGCCAACACAATATTTAGTTTCGTTGCAAACATTACTTACGAAATTAATTTCTCTTTACTCATTCCAAGTCGAAGGATTTTCAAATATTAGTTTATTGTTTGTCTTTCGTATTTTTATCTTCAAGAGATATATAAAATACACATTTATAAATAGATGTCAACCAAAAGAGAATGAATTCCGCTACATACGAAATTATCAAAAAAGTATTTTGATCACTGTTCTAAGCACAAACAAACTGAAATTATTTTCTTTTTAAAATCTACGGGGCAAAATATCATGAAATACTGTACAATGTTCGATCGTTATAAGAACTTAACAGTCTCACGATAATAACAAAACTCGCTAGCGCTCTTTTAGTTAATTCCGTGTTTTCCTGTTAAGTTCTATAGCCTATAACGGACCTACATCGTAAATAGCTAGAACAAGTTTTAACATTTTAAATTATACATTTTAAAAGTATTAAACATATAATTTAAGGCCATTTAGCATATTATAGTATATCATAACATCATATAACATTACTAAACCCATGCAAAGCTTTCGCACTTCGCCCTTTTTACAAATGCTAAGAAAAAGGGACTTTTAGCAAATAATTAAATGCACTTTTAAATAACTTATCTAATCTATACACGCACATAGGAAATCCTTAAAAATATATAATTCAACAATATCTAATTCTACAGATATAATAGCCTTTCTGTCATCTCTCATTCTGCAAATTGGAAATCCATCGACATCGAGATTAGTTACATATCAACGAATCTGTGGAAATCATTAATGCACTTTCCAGCTTCCATATTATGGGCTATTGTTTAACTGGCTACATGGGCCATGAACCTGAAAGATGCTTGTATAATATAATGAATGTTGTATTTCTGATTCCAGAAAGTCTTGAACTGATAAATTTCACAGACTTACGAGGTCTGTGAAGTTTATGATCACAGGACATTATAATAATAGCTTAATTTGTTTCAAAGCCAAAATCTATATTCAAAAGTGTTTTGGAATTTTCAAAATAGAAACCCTTGGGAATTTCAATTACACAACCGTTAGCGAATTATTCAAACAGAAAAAGAAAATTCGATCGATACCTAACTCGTACGTATTGATTCAATGTTCTCTACGAAAAGTGTAAAATAACAGAAATAATATCATGCACTTATATAAAATGTAATGGTATATATTTGTCTGTAATGATTTTAGGTAAAAAGTTCTAAACTGATAGGGATGAGATTTTGCATAAACATAGTTTTTATACCCAGGAAAACCATAGGTCTCTAATCGTTCACTCATCTAAGCTATTTCACCTAATGTTATAATAATTAAAATTTGATCTCAGTGAAAATGAACACAAATGAACACTTTAACAGTATAACAGATTCACATCAATATTTCACGGCTGACAAGGAATCCCAAAGTTCCTGAACATTTGGAGCATGCAGTAAAAATAGACAGACCTATTTCGTTACAGCATTTACACGACTATTGTATCGAAATAGTTATCAAGACAAGAAACCTTCATTAAGAGCAATGTGGTTTTTGTCACATAATTATCAGAGCTTGTATTGTTATGATTGTCCGTTCTTGGTAAGTTAAAAAAGTAACTTGGACGGTTTTAGCCTTACCCAAGAAATTTCACAAGGAAGTAACCCTTCTTCGTTTTCCAGTGTGCCTGAAGTTCTTCCGGAGTGTTTCATCTGGCTCCAAACAACCTAATGTTTTTCTGGTGTTTTGCTGGAGCATTGGGCAATGTTCTTCAAGCATCTGATTCCAACCTCTCTTACCAGCTTGACCCAACTTTTTTTTTTTTTTTTGCACAGACGATATTGTTCTGGCTTTTAATCAAATATTTTAAACTTGCACTCACATATAGGTCAAATATTGAAATATATTGCACGTGCAAAGAAATAAAGTTATTCTAATTCAGTTAGATGCAGAGAGGCGTCATTCTCAACTCCTCAAGAATGTCAGGCGAACTGAAAATAAAGTACGGTTACTTCCTCTTGACGTTTCTCGGACAATTCTAAAAATCGTGTAAATATATTTTCACCCGTACGAAGCTAGTATGTTATATGATACTGTGCTTGTGTGTAATGTGAAAAATACAAGTCATTCAATTGTAATAATTGTATTGCAATGCCATTGTAATCGGTAATCCTAGTTTTTATTGATAATAAGCCTGTGAAACAATAGCATTTGATAGCAGTGAAACCATATAGGCCTTTGTATTCATTGTGCTTTGGGTCCATTTTAGTTAATATGTTTAAAAGAGGAGAAATTATTAAAGCATTGTTAGAGTTACGTGTTATGGCCCTCTTCATGATTTTGAAATAGTGACATTAAACATAAGTTACTTGAAAGTGAATCATCTCATTCGTTAGTAGGGACCTAATTTTTTGGTTACGGCGATAAGCGCGAAATTTTACAAAACAGTTTTTTCTAGCTATATTTAGCTTTGAACAAGCATAAAATACCACTATTAAGCAAATTAAATCCACAAAATGTCGCGAAATTTGTTCCATTAGCCTATGCATAATATCTAAATAAGCGCGAAATACTCCACTTTCATACATTATTGAGAAATGTGCACAAATTTTTTTTAGAATCTAATATTTTGTTTTACTTTGATTTTTTCCTTCGTTTCTTACGGCGTGTTTTCTTTTCTGCTATTTCCATCGCTGCCGAGAAGTTATCGATACATGTGATTGATTACTGCAGAGACTGGCATTGTTCAAAGATCACAATGCACTCCTTTTCTGATACAGCCTATCTGTGCCGAGTTTGGTATGCCTATGAATATTATGATCAAATGCGGCAAAGATTCAGCAGATTTCGTATTTTATCCACAGTGGTTTGTACTTCTGTTTGCAAATGGGTTTCTGATGTTGTTTTTATTTGTATATAGGCCTAAATCATGTCAAAATCTAAATAGAATACAAAATTGAGGGATTTTATGAACTAGACGGCGCAAAGGACATTTTGTGTAAATACTGAAAATATTTTATGCCACCTAATAGCCACCGAAATAAAAGGAAGTTAACACCGAAATCAGCCATTTTATTTTACCAAAAATAGGGTACCTGTACCTATCCATTGGTTGTCACTCAAGTAAAATCTGCTTAATCAGCAGTAGTATTTGCCTTTATATTAAGTCAGCAGTGAATATCATTAATATTTTTCTCGTTTAAAATATTTTATCCTTTAGTTTTATAATATCTTAAAAATAATGGAGGGAACTCCAAAAAAAAGTTGCGGGGTGGGGGGGGGGAGTTATTAGTTCCACCACTGGTTACGTGCCACACCTTTATCAGTAAGATTGTTCTCTTTACATTCTAAAAGGAATTTTGGTCCTTACTGAAAATAGCATTATATTTAAGTAACGTCTTTTTGCAACTACTAGGAAGTTCGTCGCCTAAAAATTGGAGTGTACCATGTCCGTCAAAGTAAGGTTGAGAACACGAAGGAATAAGCTTCGAATACTAAGAAGGTTTATAGTTAACGTGACATAGAACAACATATTTCCTCGGTATTAGAGGAGAAATAGTTTACAGTATTGTGACAGTAGTTTGGGAAGTAGGCCTATGTTTTAAGAGAGGAAGAGTTAGGTTGCCTGCAATGGATGTAGGAAACTCGAGTTCCCACCACGATGGCATGAACGGGAAATATAAGAAAAACACACTATCGTAGATAAAATTAGTTCCACGCGTATTCCAATAGTCACCCCTCATTGTAATGATAAAGATAAACGTATAGAATTAGATACTTATTCGTAAAGAAGTTAAAAACGAATCCATTTCAAAATAAATAGTTTTCAAAGCTCAAAAGGAGAATAGCCGTTAAGCCGTGTTAAATCGATAGCTCTATAATAGAGCTTAGTGTGAGCACGGGAATGTTTTGCACCATTAATGCAGTATCGAATGTGGAGACTGATATGGCCTATTCATTGCAATGACTAGTAGGCCTATAGTCTGTTCCGATTAGAACACTGCGAATTAAAACAGCTTTTCAAATTCTTCACTCAACCGTGTTTATCCTTTTTTTTATGAATCATGTGGTGGTTTGCATTGTTGATGTTGTATACCCATAATTCTGAAAAAAGTTCTCTGAGATAGTATTTAAGTTGGACCAGTATAATTCACCTCGAAAGAAAAATATTTTTTAAATGCTGCAAAATAACAACTACTGTATTTGCTATATGGTTATAGTAATGTATCACTGAGCATATTCCACCATTACTGTGTTTACTCATAATATAAGCTGATTTGCCATGAAATTAAATTATTTTTTTATAGAGAATTCATTATTGTCACTCATAGTTTACGTGTTTTGGTCTCCACTTTTGTCAATTTACTACAGCCTTACTGCAAAAGGAATTTACTTATATAAGAAACACACTGACATCACCGATTAAATTGAGTGATGATTGCGGAAGTACAAAAGTAATTTTTAAAACTCTGTAGATAATGCCTGATGAGGTAAATGCCAATAACTGTGAGTATATTCCACTTTTCAGCACAAGCAAAACACGAATCAATGGAAATAATATGTAAAACGGGACAATTTTTTTTTTATACAGTGTGTTTCACTTATGAGTTGGCCAATCTTGCGGATTTCTACGTCGCGGCGGCCACAGCTCTAACTCCCGAGAGATCGGGTGAAATAACTACGCAAATAAAGCCACTAACGGTGTAATGTTTCAGGTTCTCACAATTACACTTAAAATTACAATGGAAATAACCACGTACCCCTTCACAAGACATGTTGGGAATGTCCTCTTGCATTCATTTGTTTGGTACTTTTAAAGTATCTGACTCTGTAAAAATTGTTTTGACATTTTGTTAAGAAACCTATAACTTATCTTAAGTAAAAGAACCGTAAGAGTTGTCACTTTAAAAACAGCAAATTGGAACTGTTATAAAAATGGTTAAGAATTTAATGTTTTCCTTAAGTTCTTCTGTGCCAGTCATTTTTATGCTGGCACAGTCACAAGTTTAGGCCTAATTTTATGAAAACGCATTGAAAACTGCCATATTTACCGTAGAGTAATATTTCTTTTGTATTAATGTGAGTAGTAACAAGGGAGGTTTAAAGTAAAATGGCCGCCAGGCGACGCCGCCCCCAGCGTCGCGACGCCGCCCCTGAACCATGTCACGTCTGCACTAACGTGACGCTATTATACACGAATCGAAACAGTGAGAGACGCCCTATCACCCTGTGCTAACCCCGTCTCCTCCAGACGCCCCGTTTAAAAGTTAGGACCTTATGCCAACCGACGCCGCCCCCCGACGCCCACTTAGGTCCTATGTTCCATGACGTAACGGAGACGCCCTATCACCCTGTGCTAACCCCGTCTCCTCCAGACGCCCCGTTTAAAAGTTAGGACCTTATGCCAACCGACGCCGCCCCCCGACGCCCTCTTAGGTCCTTTGTTCCATGACGTAACGGGAATGTTTCAAACATGTGGATACGTTCTTACGCGTTAAGGTAGTCCCATGTTCATCCCTAAGGCCGCCCCCCGACGCACACTTAGGTCCTTTGCTCCATGACGTCATGGGTTAGAACACGTCCTTCGTTTATACCTTTTTACCATTAGGCCCTATGGCTAGTGTAATATGCCCCCCCCCCCCTTGCCCGTAAGACCCCGAACCGAAGTCGTACCTCTCCCTATTAGACTATCTCTAGTTATCAATAACAACAAAATAAAAATAAAAAGTTTATACTTACATCACTCTTTCTTCTTCTTCTTCTCCTTCTAGGTGAACAGTGTTTACTATCAAATAATTGAAAATGACTAGGTCATGACTAGGAAAAGGTTAGGAATATGTTTTTCATTGCAGAGCGTCACAACCTTATCCTGTAACATAAGGTTGTCACGCTCCTATGAAATAAAGTGTATAAACAATTGGCTTCACAGTAATAGAGCTGGATGATTTATTTCATCGGTAACCATGTCTAATAAAGACAGAATTTCACAACTTGCAGGAACACTTTGTTTGTTGTTTATATAGTTAAACACTTCGCTTTGCATTAGTACAAACTTATTCATAATGTCATTTATTATGATAGAATTCATAACGAGGTAAGTAATGTCATCATTACGTAATACAATACGAGCACTATCGTATTGCATCACACATTCTTTCAAGTCTCTACGTGTCTGTAGTTTGAAAGAGTCTTCTTTAAACAGATAAGGTTTAGAATAACACATATTTTCACACATTTTAGGTAAATGTAACAAGAACGAAGAGAGGAGGTAGGGCGACAAAATAACACAAGCACCGTTAGAAGTTCCAATCTCGGCACATCCAGTGTAATTCACAATGGAGTAGAATCCAAAACTGATGTATCGGTCCTTTCTGTTGTTGAGGAAGTAGGTTCTGCGGGCTAGCACTGTAGGAGCAACTCTTGGGAGTGTTGCCGACACAGCTTCCTTCACAACCTTGTCGATCATCATCTTCTTCTGTTTCTTTACAGATCCTGATGACGAAACCTGAAACACATAAAACAATACCCGTAAGAAATCTAATTTTATACAGGGCCTTATGATGAAACCTGAAAACAAAACAATCAAATAAACAAACAAACAATACAAGCATATGAGTAATGAATATACATACCTTTTTACATTTGCTGGTTTTGCTCTTGCTAGTAGTAGCAGTCTCTGATGATGAAGACATCACGATAGAACTAGGAGGACCTCTCGTTCCAGACACTGCAACGAAACTGAGCTAGGCCGATGAAATCGAGCTGTTTTATATCTTTTCGTTCTGAAATCAGAAAGTAAAAGTTTTAACTTGAGCGCAACCTACTTTTCTAAGCTAACAATAAATCCTTTTAGATAAACACTTACAATGCACATGTCGTGGAAAACATCTCTGACCTCCAACCTTCCTCGTTCCACAGAGAGTTCCAAGGAATTTGTGGAAGATGCGGACGACCTCTATGTCTGGAGACGTAGTAAACATGTTTACATACTCCTGCATCGTCCAGCCATTATTCATGAAGTATGTGAACAAACAGGCATAATGTCCACATACTGCCGTTGTCGCTCCCTGGAGTCTTTGAGTGTTGTACAGCCATTGTATAGAGTTTTGTTTTATAAATTTTGCTATCCCGGGAATGATGGGTGGTAGGCCAAAAGAATCAAAGTAATAGGCAAAATTCTGATTTTTGAAAAGCACGGCAACCCAATGAGAACCAGGCGAAGAATGAGGATCAAAGTTAATGACATAAATCTTAGGCTTATGCGTTACAACAGATGGTAACATATCGCTAGGGTAAACCCCACCGAATGTTTCTACGTGACGTAAAGCATAGTTTATTTGGTTACTATTCATTATTCTAAAAATCTGTAATCACTCTTCTATCTTTAGTGATCTCGATAGAGTTATCGTATTCGGAGTAGAGGATACAAGTGATGGCTTGTTCTAAAGCCTTATCGAACTTTGCTTCTATTCTAATGTTCCCACTACCGGGCAAACTTCTATGACCATGCGATGCCGAAACATCAGGTGTAAGATCATACATCAGTGTGAAATACCCATTTATATACATGTCGTGAGTGATTAGCATCCCGCTATTGCTATGATGAATCCCCGAACCTTTAAATAGTGTATCGTAAGCTAGAGTAGTAGTCTTCTCATGATCTGTGGAAATGTGTAATCCTTCTGATGGAATCTGTTGTCCATTAACGTACAAAGCAAAAGAACTCAAAGCAAAATGTCGCAACTCGTAGGGATTGGACTCCACTGTGCCGGAGAAAGAAGAATTTTTCACCATGGAGAAGAGAAGACGCTTAGGTAGAGTACCAATGTATGCATTATCTATAGAAATGGAGCTTGCTCCTGAACTAAACGTAAATGTTTTCAAATCCACTCTTGTGATAGGATAGTGAGCATTATGACCTTTCTCTAGAGTTTTGATGTGTGCTAGTAGAATGCTGGGCGAAGCTTTAATTTTCCTCACGTACAGACCTGCATCGAGAAACTTAAAGAAGACTTTTGACTTGTCGTTTTCACCCAAGAGATAAAACTCTCTCTTTGCTTTCGTAAGTCTTATATGCATGTTTACTCCAGGCAGTAAAAGTTTAGACAGATTGAAAATATCACCGTGTATTTTACCTATCATGACTAATACTTTAGAATTCTTAGACTTGTTGTATCTTTCGGTCCAACCGTCGTTTTTAACATTAGGTCCCAACGTTCCGTTGAGTGCAACCAATTCTTTAGGTTCTGTCAAACCTTCGATAGCTTTATCGGCATACCAAAAACCGTTTGTCAGATGAGTTTTAGAAGCATCCTCACCGTATGCAAACAATGTTTCAAGGTAAGACCTGTAATTGTACAAGTCCTCCGAAGGGGTGATTGATGTCCCGTTCAAGGAAACGCTAAGGTGACTGAAAAGCGAATGAAGCAAGTTGTTTACTCCTGTAACATTATCCCCTTCACCTATATCTGCCCCGTCGCTTTTAACGAATTTTCCCTCCACCATGAGTTGTACGTTTAAATCTGTATAGTGTTCGCTGTCCGCAGCAATTACGAATTCGAGAACGCTCTGTTCCACCGGAGTAATGGCTTTGCATAATGTAGTAACATTTCCCACCACCGATGTTTGAATAGGGCTCCTCTCGAAAAGGTCGAACTCTGACTTTGTCACGGCAAACATCTTTACACGACTGACTACTTTCTCCTCTTTACATCGCTAAATATATCTCGCATCTTAGGAGACGCCCTCTTTCTCTTTCTACCCCTACCCTTCATTTTATTCACGAGTTTCTGAGTTGATTCGTTTACTCTATTAGCAATAATATCTTTTACCTTATCACCTTCCTTTCTACTTGCTATATCGGTTAAAATATTTGCTCCTGCCGAAAGAGTTTCACGACCTACCGCTTTAGCACCCGAAAAGAGAATTGGTTTTATCATTCTAAATAATCCTCCCAAGAAACTACCTATTCCACTACCGTGTTGAACATAGGGGCTGCCGCTGTAGAAAGGACCAACATTGCCTAGACGCCCTCCCGACTGATTCACGTAGTATGCTGTAAGGTGGTCCATCGCAAACTAATTCATAACACCATCTGCCTTCTCTTTTTAAAATGTAAAACGAGCATCGTAGGTTTAGTGCTATCCGTTATGTTAGCTAGTTCTCCTAGTTTTGTTGTCATTTCTATACCTATCACCTGAAATTCGGAAGATTCGACAGGAACATAATAAACTTCAGGAAAGACATGAGTTGCTGTATTTAAAGGAAACTGAATAATTCTAAGACATTTAACGTACGCATCTCCTACAAGTTGCGGTTTTATTATATTACAGTATATAAAAACAAGTTCTTTCCTATTTAGATTTGTTTTCAAAGATTTCGATTCAGATGTCGAAGCTTTCGTTTCCGATACATTCCCTTGAGAGTAACTAATTTCGCACAAGCCCACATCCCAATGATTCCTCTCCAGTTTTATGCTCTGTGCCAACTGCACCTGGAAACTAGCAAGGGTGTTACTAGGAAACGATTTGTACGATGCATCGCTCAGGAGAGTAACGTAAAATCCTTCTTCTCCCATTACGCTAAGTCCTTAGCTTTAACCCAAGAATCAAACTCAGGACCGTAACCTCTCCAGCGAACGAGATGTTCGCTACTACCCTTTACTTTACGTGTGCGTAGAATTTTATCTATCTTGTAAACAGTGTCTTTCCCAATAGTTACTGGTGTGAGCTCATAACTGTAAAACTGTCCGAAAATAGGACTGCCCTTGAGATCTTCTAGTTCGTATACAGGTTGAGGAGAATGTTTAATGACCTTGACGATTCTGAATATTTCTGTAGAATAGTTTTGCTCGAAACCTTTAGCGAATTTCATTTTCTCTCTACCTATTCTTACCGTTTGCCCTACCGAAAACTTTACAGCTCTCGGTTTCACACGAATCTGTTTCCTTGTCATACGCTTCCATAGTTTCAAAACATGTTTATCGCTAACCATATTAGGGGCCATTCCTGTTGTATTGTGTACGCTATCGTTGTAACCCTTCACAAACTTATCCAACACCTCGAGATACCTGTAACTGTTCTTGAAAGTAAAATATTTGTACATTTTAGTTTTTAGAGTCCTATTAAACCTTTCCACGACGGAACATTTAACATCCGGGTTCCTACACACTTGAAACTCGATTTCCTCTTTCTTTAACAAGTCTTGAAAAGATTTGTTTAGAAATTCTTTACCCCTATCTGTTCGCACAGCAACAGGATTCCTAGCGGACTTCTCCAACACCTGTTTAAATCCTTCTGTCACATCCTTACCTCTTTTAGATTTTAAAGGTACAACCCATACGTATTTGGAAAACACATCGATAACAACAAGTAAATATCTTGCGTTGTCATTATGTTTCGCAATGCTTTGTACATCGGCTAGATCAAGTTCAAACACGTCGTAAAGGTTATTTACAGAATACGGATTCCTAGGAAACTTTCTCCTGATGGGTTTATGTAAGGAGTAAACATCCTGCTCAACTAACCATTGCTCGATATTTTTATCTGTAATGCCAGAAGCTTGTGAAAGTTTAGCAATAGTGGAAAAACCCGTAGATGCCTCAGGGTCATAATACAACTTGTGTAATGTTTCCTTCATCATCTCCGTTGTTTATAGGTACTCCACCTAAGCTCTCTCGATGGAAACAATTTTGAAATGACTTGTTTGTATTTAACTGTTCTAGCGGTTTTATTATCGACGCTGTTATGTCCTTCGGTCCTAGTTAAAATGTCTTTGTACGTGTCGAGGTCTTCCTGCGTAACAAGATTCATATCCACCTTCTTCCTAGTAAGCAACTCCCATAAACCTGCACTCGCATCGTATTTTATACCGTTAATGATCAAACTATTGTTTAACAATTGAATTTTAAAATTACCAATCATGTACTCTCCAGTCTCTTTCTTTTTATAGATTCCAAACTGTGTGTCTACAATCTTTGGCGATGTTACATAAGCCGATAAATATTTACCTGCTACATCACCTATAACGTTACGTTTAGCTTCGTCCTCGGAGATGGGTTTTTTCTCGGGCGATAAATCTCGAACTCTTTTCCTCGATTCAGCTACTTCCTGTTCGAGTATTCTGTTCTGTTTTCTCTTGAATATAGGATCCTCACTCTCGCGTATTTTAGCCAACTCTTTGTACGGATCCGTAACATCAACTGCCGGGTTTGAACCTTCGACACAACGTTTTAATCGCTTGTACTCTTTAGCACTAACCAGAAACATTTTCTGTAACATTATGTTAAAGATCCCAAGACGGATAACACGGACGACAAGAGAGGAATTAAAAATCCTCCTTTCTGTACCAAGGTTTTCTTTTTCCTAGACAAAGATACGTTCCTATCTAGAAGATGTCTTAAGGAATGTTTATGTTTAAACAGCTTACGTTTAGAACACGTAGATAATTTACACTGACCGTTCAAAACATTAAGAACACAGTCTATAATAGCAAGTATCAGGTCTTTGTTTGCACTTTTTAGAATAACGTTTCGTACCTTGGGAGTTGCCTTTTTAAGAACTTGTAACATATGGTAATTGGATTTTATCCTTTTCATCCTTTACAGGGACGTAAACCTTTGTAACTTCCGAGGGAAATATTTTAGTTCTAAATCTAAGTAAATCGTTGGTGCGTTGACAAAAGTCTATCAGTAAATACCCGTGAGGTTTCTTTGCTGCGTCTAGGAAAGCTCTGTAGAAGGACCTCCAATCTTCGGGATACACTTGTCTTGCTAGGAAAGTAATTTGATTTTTATCTCTCAGGTTTCTAAACAAAACCATATACTTTGTGTTCAAAGAGATGTCTCTGCTGTGAGCAGACTGGTGAAACAGGTTTTGCGTTATGAGAATAACCGAAATGTTTCTATGATGGCAGCCTTTTGTAAATAACGAACTCACTTCTGTCGAATAAGCTTTGTCTAGCAGATCGTCTAAAATAACCAGTCTTGGTTTAGTGCATTGTTCTTGTTTAAAGTCAGGAAGACCTTCGTGGTACGTCACCTTAGTATTGAATTTTGTCTGGGGAGGGACAGCGTTACTTTCACTAAAACACCACAGAATACTTTCGTACTTAGTCACGTTACACAATTGTTGCAAATTATTAATAAGCTTAACACAGAATGTTGTTTTCCCCGAAAAAGATGGCCCTGAAACTATCAAAGAGAAAGGGTGGTCAAATTGAATTACAACCATAACAATATTTAATCATAGGTGAAGGTCTTTCCAAGCAATAGCTATACACTCCAAAGACGAGGACGAGTCCATACTGACCCTGTGTTGACGTCCCTTCCCTATTTATACCCGAAGGGCATGGAATCATACCCTCCTCTGACTCTGCGTCTTTTTCGAAAACAGAGTCGGTATGTCTTATCTTCCGGTTCAGAGATGATCTGTGGTCCGGGACGTCTCTTAATTTTCTTCTCCGTTCTCACAGAGATAGTCGCTGTAGGATCACCGTTTAAAACCATGGTTTTAATGGCGTCGAAATTGACATCCTTCAACGTTTTATAATTAAGAGTGATACCTCTGACTTTACACACAGAGGTATCGGCGGTGTTGTTTGAGGGAACGGTAACCCTAAACCCATAGTTTTTAGGACCCCCGCTTGCAAATTCAGAAATGTAAGCGTCCTCCCCATAGTCGATGAGTTCACTAGTCATGTCGCCTAAATAATCGCCTAAGGGAACAGTGTACTTTTTAGCGTCATCAGGTGTCTGTGTGTATATTACGCTGTCTGTGTCGCAGTACAAGGCTCTACGTTGCAGATTGTCCAGGTAGCCATAAAGGGCCATTCTACCACCCGTTGTTACATAGGTACCGTGAACGACACTAGTATGAGGAAGAGAGACCTGTTCCTCTTCTATACAGATCCAATTAACCCACACGACTTCATCGTTAGCAAAAAGCAGCCTTTTAACTTCTATTCCCGGTGTCGTGAGGAACCTGTACAGCTCTTTTGGTTCTTTAATAAGCTTTGTTTTACTTCTGTTTGGATCTTCAATGAGCTTGCCCCAAAAACTATTCAAACAAAGCTTGCTTAAGGTCCTTTTTCCAGCGTTCTTAACGATTTGTACGGGGTCTAGCTTAACACCTTCGTGTTTATAAAACAAATCGATATATTCCTGTTTCTGGGCCTCGGTTTTCACCCAAGCAGGGTATCCGCTGGATTCCGTCTTAATCTTCAAAAATAGATTGATATAATCAACGAATAACCCTCCCTCATGGGTTTCACGCGAGTACTGCGTAACATCGTACTCGAGAAATTCATGGATTTTAATCACTCTATAGCCTTTTTCTAGTGCTAGTCTCACTTCGTCCACAACCCAGGTACCGGTGAGAACTCTCTCTTCCTCTTTCGCATGTTTGCAGCTACCTTGTTCCATAGTCATAACACAGGTGCGGCAAAGGGGAAACAAGAGTCTACCATTCCACCTGAAAGGCAAAACGGGATGGTAGAGTCCTTGCGGTGGCAGGACAGTACATTTTACGAGGCCCTCTTTCTTCAACATGCCAGCCGTATCTGTACACTGGTCGCTAACGTGAACAGTGGGGTGACCTACAGGAAACTTGTTATATTTACATACGGATGGATATAATGACATTATGTCGCTGTACAGGATTTTTTCGTTTTTCGTCACTTCCGCCTTATGGTAAAGACGCATGGCTTCGGTACGTCCTCCGTAGACAGAGTCCCTAAGGATCAACGGGACATCTCCGATCAAAGGATCGTCTCTGAGTGCGGGGAACCGTTCGAGAACAACGTCGAACTTGCATTCCCACATCACGTGGACGGTATAACCCTTTGATCGGATCATGTCCAGTCGGCCCATGGTGTTTTCATACCTCTCGGCAAGGGATTCTGAAGAATCCATCAGGGGTACGTCTCTGTTTGGTTGACAGAGACAGCCGTGATAATAGCAGCCGAGAAATTCAAAAACCTCTCCTGTTTCTTCGCAGAAACCGTCCACCTTCCATTGGGGAAGTTCGGGAAGCCGTACCTCACGTCCGTTACCTGCATGACGTATGACGACGTTCCTCTCCCGGGCTTCGTGGATAAGCCACATCAAGGATTTACGGGAATGCCTGTCTGCTTTTCTATAGCCGCAGGAGGGAGCAATGCCAATGGTTTGAGGTTTTAGAAACATCAATCTAAAGATTCTATTACAGGCCGATGCAATAGTGATGGCCTCAAGGAAAATATCTATGTTGGCAATCTGTTTGAAAAGGGATTTAAAGAGAGTGCAGGCTTCTCTCAACACCGTAACATCGGCCTGGCAATACCTTTCGAGCTCTACACGTGTATTGAAAGGAAGATCTTTAACGGTCTCGTACCATGTCATAAATGCCTCTCTGTCTTTCACAGACATGGTATCGGGCCCGTAAAGCTCTCGATCTGGATGGCGGGGGTAAACCTTGTCCAAGTTCTCGGCTTTGTTGTGAAAATGAGGAAAATACCCCTTAACGGCATCTTTGAGATCGAAGGTCTTGGGGAAACTACGCAGAGGCAGCGGAATGAAGTTCAAGCTGTCTAGAAAGACGAGATGCTCGAGCTTCATGCAAAGAATCTTGCATCCAGACATAACCAAGTCGGGAACCCACTTTTGCCTAATAGCGTACTCGAGAATGAATTGGAGGTCGAACGCTCTGGCATTGTGAGCAATGACGATAATCTTATCGAAAGGTCTATCCATTCTCAGATAGTCCATGAAATCACGGACGGGATCTTCCCAGAAAGAATGACTGCGTTTTCCGCATCGTGCACAGTCTTCGTCCTTGGACGTCTCGCAGAGAGAACAAGATTGTTGTGCACAAATCAGATTAGGGACGTGTAGAAAGGTATTGTCTTTAATACGTGTATCTTGGGTTGTTTCCGCATCGTAATGACAATACATCACCCTGTTTGAACTCCTAGTCTCTTTCAGAGGCGCCATGTAACAATCGTGTCCTGTTTCTGCTTGAAAACTTTTACATACGCTACAATAAATTTTGAAACATTCATGTTTCTGCTGAAATGTTTTAAACTTTCCACAGTCTAAACATTTCTGCAGACCCATGCATACAGTGCGCCCTTGAATCTTGGTGCTCTTATGATTATCGAAACATGCGCGTCCGCGAAATTCTCTACGGCAAACATCGCAAGTCACCACGTCCTTGGTAGGGTCGCAAGGAGGTGTGGTTCTACAGCAAAAGCAGACGTAATGGCAGGAATGTTGCGCCCCATTACTGAACCCATTATGACATCCTTGACAAACGAAACGTTTAGCCATAGCACCGGTGAGGTTTACGATGGTATGGTAGTGGAGGGTGTCTAGGTCGTACAGTAGGTAAAGTATCTGTTTCCCTATATTGCCACCGTCGTACATCACAGAGTCAAGATTAAACCCGCTATACACCACAAGTCTGTAACTATCCTTTAAATATGTCTGAATCTTCTCCAGCTCAGGGATACCTCCACCTTGCGAGAGATCGACACCAGAGTTTCTGATCAAGTCATCCACCTCTGCTTTGAGTTTTTTGCTTGTCATGTTGTTCTTAATGTAAGATGTATATTTTTTACGATCGCTTACCCTAGCAATAGCGATTATTATTGCATATGCTAAACAGTTCACGACTGCTTGTACGAAGACTACGCTTCTCTTCAAATGGGCAAGTACATCAATCGTACGGCCCTTCGTAGCTACACCTCTATTTCGCCCGTTTCCGTTAGGCATGTGAACTATGTCCACAACCAAACGCAAACGGTCGGTGGCATTGAAGCGGGCGTTCGATTGACATACTTTCTGTACAACGCTGCTAAT
This sequence comes from Ectobius pallidus, assembly GCA_964059195.1. Taxonomy (NCBI): domain Eukaryota; kingdom Metazoa; phylum Arthropoda; class Insecta; order Blattodea; family Ectobiidae; genus Ectobius; species Ectobius pallidus. The sequence continues at coordinate 81,399,964 of CAXKWD010000006.1, forward strand.
AACTTCAACACTGACTTGATCTTTACGCCTGTACGAGAGACCGATAGGCTTATCCATTTCGTTTTCCTGGTTGGAAATCGCAATGCCAACCATATCATGGTCTCTCGCTTCTACTAAAGCATGGTCTATAGCCTGTTTAAGGGAACGTTCAAAGGGGTTTGGTCCTGCATTCGCACCTGGTTCTTTGAGTTGTATCACTAGCTGCAATCCAACGGAATTAAATCGCTTGTAGTCTTTACGACTACTTTCAAGGACTGAAAACAAAGTAGGGACGTTAACCGTAGCGTTTTCGCCAGTATTACGGGACGTCGACGCTACAGGTACGTGTTCCTCCTCATTTTCATCCATTATATCTAATTCGTTGTCTGAAGCTAGTTCTTCTTCTTCTTCTTCGGAATCTGACACCGTGATAGTTCCTATCCCGTTATCGGATTCTGAACTAGATACATTATAAACCTCAGGCTCGGCATCATCTAACGTAATAGTTTCCATCTCGTTAGATGATTCCGTACTAGGCACTGTATATACCTCGGGTTCGGAATCTTCTAACGTAATAGTGTCCATCTCGTTGTCAGATTGCGAGGAGATAGTATATACGGGTTCAGAATCTTCTAGCGTAATAGTGTCCATCTCCTTGTCAGATTGCGAGGAGATAGTATATACAGGGGCAGACATTATCAGTATTATCAAAACTCAACAAACACAAGTGTAGAATGAATCTGGAAACAGTAGAAATATTCATATATGTAACAGTATAATTAACATATAAATGTATGCTAATTAAAAGCACACTAACACTCACCTTATATGTAGAAAGCGTTGTAGTACACTGAGAAGTGAAAGTAAGATGGGTCTATTTATACTAGCTATCGAAATGTTATTTTGTTTAGAAAGTATGAAGCATCGGGATTTTCCTGTGTCGTAACGTATTTGTTATGTTTACGTTATCTGTCTACTTACTTAAAGAAATCTCAAGGTAGCTATTACTACATCACCGAAAAGTTATTTAGAAAGTATGAAAAAATAACTCGAGGTCTCTGATACTACGTCATAGTGTTGTTCGAGAGTTTTGTATAAAAGACTAGTACTTACGGGGTCATGTTAAGTGTGTAAGCGGATCTACAGTTGTTCAGTCATCTTCTTCTTCTTCTACCTTAAAAACTTATAAGGTAAGACTACATCTACACTATTTTATGATATAACCTTTACAGCTTTGTGTGCTACCTTTATTATTCATATTAATAAAGTAGTTAATCAGACTTCGTTCTTGTTTTTTACAGATGTCTTCTCTAGTTGCGAAATTTAACTCAGCATCGTCTTTACCCAGGTGCGTAGGAATGTCAGAGCTCGTAGAGAACGTGCCTTACAATATTGTATATGCGACCATAAAGGACACAAAATATGGTCGTTGTGTGTTATTACATATTCGAAAGAGCGAAAGTATAGATCTGTTATCGGTATTCTTACCTAAAAAATATACAGATGTATTTAGCGAAACAGAGATCTGTGGAATAAACAGTGGTGAAACGAGTGTTGATCTGATTTATAAAGGAACTTTCCCCAATTCTAAGGCATATAACCTATCCTTGGTTAATGCCTAGTTACATGTTTCTCCCTCAAAGGAATATAGAATGGATACGATTGCTATGGATGTTTATCACTTCTCAAGTGTTTGTGTTGAGGTACTGAACAAATGGATATTGTAATGTTTAATTCCTTCCCATATAAACTACTGATATTAAATAATTCTTCTTCTTCAGGATATAGTGTAATGAATGTATGGATGGCCTAAAATTAACATAACTTGTGAATATCATAGTTTTCCCTAAGGAATGTGTTCAATAGGAATGTGTTAGCTTTACAAACATGGCTGATGAATGACAATATGTGTAGCTTTTTTGTATAAATACATAAAGGACAAATGTAATAAAATGTTGTTGTTACGTTTTGATGTATTAGAAACACTTGTGGTAAACAGAATAATTATGTATCTCTATATCTATATAACTAAGTCACATTGGAATAATATTAATAAAAAATCAGATTCACTTTGTATCGTATTATTATTTAGGGGTGGTATTATAAAAAAAAAGGAATGTAATGTTTCCTAAACCGTATAACTATACGTAATTAATTATTGTTTTGCTTTCATCAGGGACTGTCGCATAGTTGATTTGCAAGGCTATTATGAACAGAGTACAAAACACTTCATACTGAAAGAATATGCTTCAGTTGATCTTACTACTACTACTACTGCCTTTCGTGTGCTTCACCTGTTATTTGAATCACCAAGAGACTGTATTGTGGACGAAGGTACTAAACATTTTCTTGAACATTTTTATCATGGACTGCACTACGAGTTAGGTTTTGAGAAGTACGATCATTTGCCATGTATAATACAAAAGGATTTAGGACACTGTATGTATGTATTTGTAAAAGGCCTTGAAAAACAACGTTTTTTACAAACTATAGTTTCAAAAAATGTTCAAATCCTCGATCTTACGAAGTATGAATGTCCCAGCTTAAGGTGTCTTCCTAAAACTAACATAACGTGTGAATATCATAGTTTTCCCTATGGAATGTGTTCATATAGGAATGTGTTAACTTTACAAACATGGCTGCTGCATGACAACATGTGTAGCTTTTTTTGTATAAATACATAAAGGACAAATGTAATAAAATGTTGTTGTTACGTTTTGATGTATTAGAAACACTTGTGGTAAACAGAATAATTAAGTATCTCTATATCTATATAACTAAGTCACATTGTAATAATATTAATAAAAAATCAGATTCACTTTGTATCGTATTATTATTTATTTAATGTATTCCCTTCCTCTCACACAATCCTGCTCCTATGTCAGGATTTAATTTTCTTAATACAGGGTATGGAGGCACTGAAGGTGCCAGGAGGTTGAGGCTCCCAGATTTTAGACATTCGGAAAAAAAAAGGTGTTCATGTTGTCATCCATACTTATCACTAAAAATCCTGAAGTCTATTAATAAAGGGGGCGAAACCTAGGCCATATGTTGAAAAAAGGTGCCTGTTTTTACCTTTGAAATATTGTTGTTAATAGTAATCTCCCTTGGAACATTACATATTTTCGAAAAAAAAAAATAATACACCGATTTGTTGAAATAATATAGGGCCTAAGTGAAACTAGCACAATGAACAGTCAAGATTTAAATTCTTATATAGACCTATTAAAAAAAGTGTTCCTTATTACAGGTATGGAGGCACTGAAGGTGCCAGGAGGTTGAGGCTCCCAGATTTGAGACATTCGGCACAAAACAAAAGTGTTAATGTTGTCATCCATACGCATCATTATAAAATCCTGAAATCTATTAATAAACTCCCTTGGAACATTACATATTTTCGAAAAAATAATACACCAAGTTGTTGAAATAATATGTTTTAACCTTTGAAATATTGTTGTTAATAGTAATCTCCCTTGGAACATTACATATTTTCGAAAAAAATAATACACCGATTTGTTGAAATAATATAGGGCCTAAGTGAAACTAGCACAATGAACAGTCAGGATTTAATTTCTTATATAGACCTATTAAAAAAGTGTTCCTTATTACAGGTATGGAGGCACTGAAGGTGCCAGGAGGTTGAGGCTCCCAGATTTGAGACATTCGGCACAAAACAAAGGTGTTAATGTTGTCATCCATACGCATCATTATAAAATCCTGAAATCTATTAATAATCTCCCTTGGAACATTACATATTTTCGAAAAAATAATACACCAAGTTGTTGAAATAATATAGGGCCTAAGTGAAACTAGTACAATGCACAAATATTAGCATTTGTATAAACTGTCACTATAAAATCCTCGAAGCACACAAGAATAGTGTACGGTGTTATTGAGCAATTGTATCAATTGAACGTCCTTTGAAATATTGTTGTTAATAACACTGAGTTGATGAAATCATAATATACGGCCTAAGTGAAACTAACACAATGAACAAATATTAGCATTTGTGTTTTAATCTGTCACTATAAAATCATAGCACAATCATTTTTTTATTTTAAATAAACTGTCACTTATAATAAACATTGGCGAAACCTAGGGCATATGTTGTCAATTTGTTAATAACACTGAGTTGATGACATAATATACGGCCTAAGTGAAACTAACACAATGAACAAATATTAGCAAAACGTTTTTTTTTAAATAAACTGTCACTTATAATAAACACTGGCGAACCCTAAGACATATGTTGACGAAATAATATACGGCCTAAGTGAAACTAACACAATGAACAAATATTAGCATTTGTTTTTTTAACATAATCTGTCACTATAAACTCCTAGCACAATCATTTTTTTAAATAAAATGTCACTTAGTAAATAAATGAAAATGTTTATTACATACCCACAGGAAGATTCTTCGCTCTACACATTAAGAGGTCACTCTTCACTTAACTTAACTTAGGCTTGTAAGGACACTTCTTTTATACAGGTAACTCGGGCACGAATGAGATCAACATCTGCAAAAAACTCTCTCTCCAGATAAGGATTGTATAACATATTGTTATTCTTCAGTTAGCCTAGGGATGTATTGCAGAGATACACTTCCGTGTTGGGATGTTGTCGCTAGCGATTCTTCATCTAGCCTAGGGATGTATTGCAGAGATACACTTCCGTGTTGCGATGTTGTCGCTAGCGATAAGATTTTAAAAGGATTTCTTTTTTTTTATTTCCTCATAGCCATGATGTGCCGTAGGGATGAACATGGGACTACCCTAACCCGTAAGAACGTATCCACATGTTTGAAACATTCCCGTTACGTCATGGATCAAAGGACTTAAGAGGGCGTCGGGGGGCGGCGTCGGTTGGCATAAGGTCCTAACTTTTAAACGGGGCGTCTGGAGGAGACGGGGTTAGCACAGGGTGATAGGGCGTCTCCGTTACGTCATGGAACAAAGGACCTAAGTGGGCGTCGGGGGGCGGCGTCGGTTGGCATAAGGTCCTAACTTTTAAACGGGGCGTCTGGAGGAGACGGGGTTAGCACAGGGTGATAGGGCGTCTCTCACTGTTTCGATTCGTGTATAATAGCGTCACGTTAGTGCAGACGTGACATGGTTCAAGGACGGCGTCGCGACGCTGGGGGCGGCGTCGCCTGGCGGCCATTTTAGTTTATATCTCCCTTGTTACTACTAATGTGCCTTTTAAATCTCAAAATAAATACCACCCAGGAAAATTACCATGGGACAATATTGGTTTAGATTTAAGTGTTTTAAACTGTGAAAATAATTATTAATTTAGATAAAACCGTGTGATAAAATGTTGAATCGTTCAACGCTTACCTTCCTCTATTGTGTGGCATACATTTTATTGCGAAAATTTTAAGCTAAGATAAAAACCCAATTAAAATTTCCAGAAAGAATATTTTTAGAGAAGTAAATGTTTTCTTAAACACTGCAATTATGAACAGATTTTAATAATACCTCCTAGCGATAAGTTCACTTTTCAACATTTATATGCGATAATGTTAAAATGATTTATTCCATCATGAGATGTAATCACATCTTCAGAGTTCTTAGGAAACCTCTTAGGATTTATGGTCTCATCTCTTAACTGTTATTTGCTCGACTATCAGCTTGAAAGGTGGTAGCGGTTCGTTAGAGGAAATATAGGTCTGTTAAATGTGCCAGATGATGCAGTAACTCACACGCAGATGTGGAAAATGTGCCACCCCAAACTCATCCTTCACGGAGAATTTCATTCCGCAGTAAGTGTGAGAATGTCGCCGAGTCCCTCACGTAATTTACATCCATGACTTCTTTAATAACAATAATAATACAACTTTTTATTTAGGAATTTTCGTCATTAGAACCGGTATATATTTTTAGATTTTTACAAGTCTCTATTTACAGCTGCATTTGCATTACGATAAGTCTTTTACTGGATATTTTCCTCCTGATACCACGCATTCTGTGCGCGCACTTGCCTTCCTTAATCTTTGGTATCCATTTGTTCTCATCGGCTCCACCATCATTAGCATAATTCCCTATTTTGATGTTTTTCATCGAATTCTTTGTTAGTAATGAATTTCAGACGTTATAAATAATAGGCCTAATAATGATAAGTTAATGTAATATGTTCATGCCGGGGCCAAAAATATAGCTAGTGACTAGATTGAATTAGGAATGTTTTGAGTATATTTCTTGTAAATAAATAAATAAAACACAGCATATTTTCTGCTGATTCATTGGTTACCAAGAGATGATAGCAAGTAGGATGTCATATTATGTTCCAAGAATTAAATGCTGTAAGTAAATAGGTAGACACATGTATAGACAAATAAATAAAATAACGAATCAGCAAAGTGTATGAAACATATTAGTTTTTAGATTCGTACGTTCTATGTACATTTCATCGAAACCCTAAAGGAAATGAACATGAGAGACCAAACTAACCGCTTCATCCATCTCGATAGGTAGAATGGGAAGTTATGACGGAGAAATCGGTGCTTTGAATAAACTCCAATTTTTTTAATTATTAATATCATTATATAGAATTGCCTACATAAAACTTAGTGTTGTATAACATTCCACTTACGGTACCACACTATCTTTCACTGCAGTAGAATGTCTCCGTTAGAATAAGAATCGTGTCGGAATAGTTGTACTTCCTATGTCTTTAAGGAAAGCTCATACTCATCTCCCACAGTGAAAAGCTTTTCTTCTTTCTTCCTCCACTTCTGGAAAAAAAAATGTTCTTTTTTACTTTAACTTGTATGGTATTCATATATTTATCCAAGGATTCTTACTTTGAATTTGAATCTTAGCTTAAAGCCCAAATATACAAATTTTATGAAGCATTTATTTGTCCATTTTTTAGCTTGTTGAAATAGTTTAGGAGAAAAATGTTCAAGGTGACATCATAAATTTTCTTTTGCCATCCCTAGAATAAATCACCTGCAGCAGTGCATTATACAGACATATAGTTGCAAAGCTATACTGAAATTTTATTTTGATATATTGTATCCTCATACAGCCTGCTGATCTAATGGTTAACGCCGCTGAACGGATCCGCAGGTCTGGGTTTGATCCCCAAACCTCCTTGGATTTTTATAAGATAGGGATGTCTGGAACGAGGTGCACTCAGCCTAGTGAGGTGCAGTTAGGACAACTGAGGAGCTTCTTGACAAAACTGTAGCGATTTTCGTCACGAAGACCATCAAAAACGGCCGTGGTATTCGGCATGCATACTAAAAGCCCACAATCTTGTCATCTGTCGACAATTTTTTTAAAAAATAGAAGATTTGTTGTAGGCTCTGCCGTAGTCGACAATTCAGAAACTTTTCTTCATTGGGATGAGTTTACAGATGCTCTCTAGCATATTAATATTATATTAAACTAAGTTATACTATAGAAATGCTATTTGTGTTTTATGATTGTATTTTCATAGATGGCACAAGTTTACAAAGGATAACATTTTATACACATAAACATATAAGATAAAGGCAGGATTCATGCTTGTGTTATCAGCAATTTATTTCTCCAAGTCACCTCTGAACACATTAGGCTAAGTGTACAATATTAGCGAAGTTTCAAATCGACATTCGCTTTCGACAAGAGGAAAATTTCAAAATATTGAAAGTGAGATCGGCCTCTACACCAGATTTGAACCCATAATCTCCACATTGTCCTCAGGAATATTCTTCAAGTTATCGCCTCGGCCAATCCGCCAAACATCTCTCATTCCTAATCTTGAAATATATTCCCTTTATTTTGAAAAGCTAATTAACTTGAGTTTTATTTCCTTCTTGCATCGACTCGTCGGTCTACATGTCTCATGTGTCATTATATTCATTGGGAGTCCGGTTTCTATCTGCAGTACATATTACAAGGATTATCTTAAGAGGTAGCAGACTGGATATTAGTTCACCTTGGCTTTGAGGTTTAATGTATCGCATAGCGATGATGCCGCTTCCCTACGGTCAAAACGTTAATCTGAGGGGAAGTAGCAGTGACCTGTATGCAATGTCAGTACTCCAGGCTAACCACAAAAACCACTTCCTGGGATAATCAGTCGGCAAGGCTGAGATTAAACCCGTGTCCCTAGGTGCTGCAGATCAACATGAGAAATGCCCCTGCTTAGGATTCAGTGAAATCAGCAAACCGTGTATGGCACTGGAGACTTCTAGCAGTTAGATTAAGCAACAAAAGACCTACAGTAATTAGCTGATATTGATTTTTCTATATTGACATTACAAAATATGCAATGGAAAATGTGAAAAGTTGTGAATTTACCCTCGTACTTTAAAGATAACCTAATTAATACTTTACCATCATCATCAACACCGACTTCTTCTTTTTCTTCTTGTTGTCACCTTCTTCGGAACAAGAACTTCCATTCTTGTATGTATGTATGTATGTGATTGGCAAAGAAATCAGCTATTGGCACGGATATTAGTGATGTTTTATCTAAGGAAGTTGGTTGGTGGTTGGTTTTATGGTTATTTAACGACGGCGGTGTACTGCTACTTAGGCCAGTGACGGCGCCGGTGGGCGGGAATTTTGTTCAGCAGCAGTTCTTTTTCGTGCCTGTGTATCTACAAGCAAGGGATCGTTACATTTATTCACGCATACATTGCGTCGTCTTGGGTCTTTTTTATTCTCTTATAGCAATACTGATCCAATCATTTTCATTAAAAAGGATTAATATAAATCAATTCCCATTTCTCAAAATAACCTTGACCACGGTCACAAGAAAGCTAGCGCTATACTGACTGCGCCCTTAAGCCGATGATCTAAAGTAGTTGCTCGATCCTTAAGCCAATTCAGAAAGAGAGATCGAAGTTCGCATGTGATTTTAAAGTATCACTTATTGTTGGAAATTTTATTTAAAACTGTCTTCACATTACTACATTAGTTTCCCTGTACCAGAATTGAAAATCATAATGTTTGATAAAATATTAATAATAATAATAATAATAATAATAATAATAATAATAATTGCAGCAACAAAAACGAAATGACTATAGAGTTCATTTAGCCAAACTAGGACATGAAATTAAGCCCAGGATAACATGCCATTAAAAAGGCTTCTAATCTAATAATAGATAATTATGCCTAAAAATGTGTGCATCTCTTTGAATATTCGTCTATTAAAATTTAGTCAAAAAAACTACCTATGCTGATAATATCCGAAAATTAGCCAAGCAAGTTTTAACACTATCCTTTATAGTGCAGTCATTTAAAGCGATTTATTTACATTTATTACTAGTAGTCTAGTATTACATTGTATAAAATACATTCAGATTATTACTATAAAAAACGAATTCGGCATTAGCCTAATACCTTCCCTGGACAATATAATTTCAGGATAGGAACTCATGGTAATTAACATGCACATCTTTCGAAATTTACTATTTAATCTCGACTGATGGCATTGCAAAGGAAATTATGAACTTTGAAGTATACCATTTTTCATTTTATGGTTTAGCATGAGAGACTTTTAAGTAGCATCACATGGCGGTTATATTGATAAGAAGTTTGGTATGTTTAAATATCCAGTATGAATGCTATTTTATTGTATTACATAAGTGTTTTAATATTATAGTAAAATTTATTATTATAATACCTTCTAATTGTAATGTGAATTCGAAAACTTTACGATTGTTTTTTATTTTTATTTTCCAGCATTGAAATGTATATAAAACTTCTACTTGTAGTCGACTTTCTGTCCAGTTTTCATCAAAATTTAAACATCAATAAAGAGAGTTAGGCCTATATATCGATTTAATAATAACAAATTAATTTTATTTAAAAAAAATCGTTGAATAGTCTATAAAACCCTTCAAAAATTCAGAAAAATGATTCAAGTGTGCACCATCAGAATGATTCAAATAAGAAAGGGATGTTCCACTTTCTAGAAATGATTTTTCTGGTCATAAAATTTGCAGTTAAAATGTCATAAGTAGGGGGCGGATTTCTATGACATGTGTCATGTATTTACCCTTTGCATTATTTCAGGTTTCCGACTAATTTAAACCCTATTCCAAGCATCCTGGTGAAAATGGAACGGCTTTTATTGTGCATATAACTGCATATTTAGGAAATTTTCAACTATTGTAGCATATTTAGTATGAATATGCATATTTAGATCATATTTTTGGCATATTTGTGTGCATATTAAAGAAATTTTGAAGTTTCATATCATATTTTGTAAATTTTGCATTATAATGAAACTTTTTTGAGAATTTACAGATATTTTAGATAATTAACACTACATTTTAATAAAATGAATTGTAATTAAACTTATAAAAATATGCACAATGTGTAAGTGGTAAAGTCATATTTTAAATTATATTGGTCATATTTTAAAGTTTTTAGGTCATAAATGCATGCATATATCCTATATTTTAGGTCATAGAAATCCGCCCCCTAGTCATAAGTCTTCCATGTGGAACAACTTGTTCGTGTCCTTGTAGTAAAATATGAAATTCATTGCAGAATAATACTAAATTATAAATAAGCACGAAATTTGATTCCTACTGTTTCTGGTGTAAGTCTACTATACTATTTTAGTTTTAATCGAATTGTATAAAAATTTAAGGGCTACACTGGCCTTATACATCACGCTTCAGGCCCGTTAGTTTACGGATTAGAGTAGAAATATCGCCCTTATTAGGTTTTATATATTTTGGTGTGTTTCGGCTCTATTTGGGACAATCTGTAGTGGATGGGCTTGCATGCCTTTAATTAGGGTATTAAAACTGAGCGAGTGAGGGCATTGCCATGATTACAGAAAATTGCAGTCCTACAATTTGGGCTGGTTGTTTAATGAGTCACGAGTATCAATTAGTTATTTTTACTCTATTGTATTCGCAATCTCTTGGGCGTGACCACTATAAAGTACAGTTCTTAAAGTTGACCCCCGTCAACATTGCTCGTGTTATGAATGTGCATATAACATTCAACCGAGTTCCTTTACTAGAGCGATTAAGGCTATTAAATATGCAATAAATTGATACTCCAGACATGTACGCCGAGTGAAAGAAGGCTTTATATCTTTATAACCTATACAATATAGGCAATGATTTAACATTAAGTTCTTTGAATCTGCGGAACCATGCCAACATTAGCAGGACAGGCGTGCGGCGAATTATTAATTCGAGCAAGTCACTACTGCCATTCTTTTCTTTATTTTTTATTTTTATTATAGACTTATGACTTTATCCTTCACCCTATTTGACCTTTCCCTGTCATCTTGGGTGGAAGAATCAGTATGCACTGGCTTTCTGTTACAAAGTTTGAGGGTTTCTGTCCCAGCTCAGAGAGAAGGCAGAGGAATTTTCTGCATGATAAATAAAGTTCCTGTGCACTGGCGACGGTTCCAGACCTAAGAAGTAGTACTTTAATATCATAAAAATCATACCAATCCCCGACCGTTCGTTGGAAAAGGGAGAAAATCCTACTATTGTGAATGAGACTACTACTAAATTGTTATTGAAGTAGGCGGCACTGTAGCTTCACGTAGAATTCGAACCACCGTGGGCCTGCCCCGGGCACCACCGAACCATTTAAGTGATGGTATTCATGAATAATGGTCTACCCAGAACATAGTTGCTTAACCTGCATTTAAATTTGATGTAGTGTGCCAACTATGTTTTATTTTATTTAGTATTCAGTGCAATTTAGTCTAGCACCTTGGGAAGACTTACAGTATCTTCTTGATAACAAGTAAACAAGAAGTTACTCTTGTTCTTACCTCATAACTTTTAAGTTATTTCATAGAAGTAATGAACTTGCTATAGAGGTCTTCTTTCGCCCAAAGGACTTCTGGATATTAAGGCTTCTGTTATGGCATTTGTTATGGCGGTGACTTCATCCTCCATAATTTGAAATGGTGATATCTTTATTAATTTGTTAAAGTGGTACTTTTTAGTTTGGCATAAGAACTATATAGAAGACATAATATTAACTTTATTAACAACAATTACATGAATATATTCATATTATGCTAGTTAGAATCATGTGTAAGTATTCATATTACTCACATAATTTACGATGACTCTCATTTCACATATCGATAATACTTGTAATTTAATTACTCGCATAATAATAATAATAATAATAATAATAATAATAATAATATAGATAACCTACGTTTCATACCTTTTATAAGTTGTTACCAGCACACACATGGGAAGGGTTGACGGGGATGGTGTCGTCGTAACCTCTTCAATCTTCTCTCGGGCCCAAAGGCAGGGCTGCTGCCTGACTCTCTTTGTACAGTCATATTTAGATTCCTACTTATACCAATAGAATGCTTAGATTGCACTATGAATAAGTAGGCTGTACTCAATTGTTCTCAACAGAATTGCAATCTGTACCTTGCCTCAACACTTCTATGAATGCTTTAAAGCTTTCTGAGATCCCAGAGAATGGACTGAGAGCTAGATTCCAAAACCTCAGACTTATCCAAACTACAACTCTGTTGATAACCAGCGAAGAAATATTAAAGAGAGGAATATGCTGAAAAGGAGGTTATACAAATGGAAAAATTCTATTTCATCTCTAACAGGAATAAGTTCATGGAACATAGCCTACATACATCTAAAATTTGTATTTAATTGCATGCAGTAGTCCTGCTTCTAGAAAATGTCCCTCACGAATTTAGCAAATTTAAAATTCCCGGGATAGGCAATTTTCATTCTCTTTTAGTTTAAAACAAATACATTATTCTGGAAATGACCACCTTATATCCTCGTATGAAATAAAGAAATCCAAAAAATCTTGTCATTAATATCCAACCAATTTCCGAGTATTTGGTACACAACTTATTAATTCTAGTTGCTTACTGATATATAATAAATTCGTTGTATATTAATAGGAACTTTTGGGGGTATCTTTATTTTATATGAGGAAATAGGTGGTCATTTCTATCACATAATATTTGTTCCCTCATTCAACACATAATGTAGTTTATCATAGGTGATCTCAAGTAGATTTATTAAGACTATTCCATGAATAAAATATGATGGATTTTGTAAATACATTTTTTAAATTTTCTTACTTTGTTGTCAATATTCTGTCAGCCGCAAGATCACGACAAACTATATGAATGGACAGACTACGAATCGATTCGATGAGTCGATCGAGTTCCCAATGCTACTAATTGCGCGCATCACTAGATTGAGTCGTGATAGTTACTTACATAAAAAAGCTATAAAAGCACACGAACTGGCTTGCACCTAATCGAAATTGTGTTTTTAATCGATGGACATTTGTATTATGTTACGTTGTATTACATAATGTTTTCATTCTGCTCTTGGCAGCATGTGACGTATTAATCACCGCTCGTTGATGCCTTATTATTACTTATTATTCTGTTTATTTATTTATGCCTTACGAGTCCAGTAACGAGCCGTCATTTTATCAGATAAAATTGCATCCTTGCGATCCGAGGAAGGATTTTATAAGATAAACGATCGTGATTGGCTTATATCCGAGGAAATGCTAAACGTTATTGGGCAACATCAAACTCCGGGGCGTAAGATTGGAAAAGTCAAATACATTATTATTCAAACAAACTTTCTATCGCATTCAACCTAATGTTATAAGATAGAATTTGAAACTGTGGGTTAAAAATGACATGAAGAGATTAAATTTATCCTTCATTTTTGTACTTAACCTGCCTGTCATGAAGAAAAGGCCTAACCGAAATGTAATTTTCTTTTATGGAACGGCTTGTTGAGAATGTGATGACTAGAAAGGCTAGCAAAGTTAATTCTGAACCGACATCGTTTGGAATTCAGAGTGCAGAGCATCTTCGTCCCTTCTTCTTACGTATTTTCCCTGGTTCCTCGTTTAGGTAATGAACAGTATATTTAAATCTACTGCCCCCCATTCTGTGTAAATCAGTGGGCCGTGAAATGCAGAGTGCCGTGTTTTTGCATTCCATTACTACATAATGAGGTCTTTTCGTCGCCATTTCTTTTTAGCTGCGGCATAAAGAATCGTGAATAGTCTACTATGAAAATAATATTATACCCGAGTGTAAATACATCGTCATGTTGGCCGTCGCATAATCATCTCAAATATTCTCTATTTCCTGCTTTATGCAGGTGATTACACCTTTCGGTCACACTTTTTACCTTATTAGGCAAGCAAAATTCGAAAAGCTGTGTTTGATTATCTCATTTCTGTTATGCTCATAGGCGTAACCAGGCCGACCATATGGGGGGGTTATAACATCCGCGGGGTCTGGGGGGCATGGAATACCCCCCAGGGAGAGGGGGGTCCGGGGGCCCTCCCCCGGAAAATTTTAAAAATTAAGATGCAAAATAACGAGTTTTAAGCTTCCGGGGGTCCCCCCACGGAAAATTTTAAAAATTAAGACACAAAATAACGAGTTTTAAGCTTCCCACGCTTTATATTTGTATTAAGTAATTTATGGGCAGACTTAAAAAAATTATACAATTTTCCTTTTTTTAATCAATGGGGGGGGGGGGGGGGGGGTTCAAACCCCCAAACCCCCTCCCTCGGTACGCCTATGGTTATGCTAGTATCCTTTTGAATAGCCCATGCCTGAAGAAAATTGTAATATTTGTAATTTTTTGTCATTGTAATTGTAATTGAACTTCGCTGGAGGATAAACCTAGAACATGTGTGTAAGGCCTATAGGACACGTGTAAGGCTGTAGATTCTTCATATGCCTTTCTTACGTTATTTTATAATGAAATAATCTTTTACCAAAGTTTTATGCTGCTGAGTGCCTGCATATTAATTATTAACTTCTCTACTCCCATTCTCTTGTAGGATATGAAAACAAATTCAATTCAGTAAGATCAGAGTCTTTTCTCACTATTAATTATTTCTTTCTTTTTTGCTTTGATTAGTTGTTGGTTGGTTGCTTGTATGCTTGTTCTAGTTTTCATACTATTCTTTCACAGTATTGCCACAGTCGTGTTTTTGTTTTATTATTATTATTATTATTATTATTAATAGTAGTAGTAGCAATAGTTTTAAATGTAACATATTATTATAACATTATTATTAATATTATTATTAGTAATATTATTAGTAATAGTGGTAGTAGTAGCAGTAGTTTTAAAATGTAATATTATAACAATACTAATACTATTATTATTATGAGTATTATTAATATTATTTCCAGGGTCCGGATTCTGATGACCTAAAATTGTTTGGAAAATTACCTATAAAATGACCCTAAATTTAAAGAAAATTACTTAAAATTGTAAAGAATGACCTAAAAACTGGATATTTTATTTATAAAAAATCATTATTGTGCCCAAAGTTATAGACTAATTTGTACATCATTGTAAAAACTGTGAACGCAGAAAGGATGTTGTAGGTCTAAAAACTATGATCTTCGTTCTTCATTGGAGCATTTGAGAAGAAAAGTAAGAAAGTAGTTTTTAAAATAGATCCTACAAAAAAATGTTGCATTATACTAACCTAGTAATTTATTTAAATATTATCCTATGAGAAAAAAGACGACAAAAAAAGTTAATATACTCAGTATAAATGCATGAAAATGACTAAATAAGGAAGGAATTAACATGAAAATGACAAAATAATGACGTAAATTTGAAATAAATGCCCTAAAAATATAGAATTGCATAAAATGACAAAAAATGACCTAATAAAAATGCATTTCTGTAATCTAGAGGCCATGATTAGGATTTATCTACAAGTTGGCAACGTCTATGCAGCATAAAAAAAAGATGACATATCATTAGAATCCAGGCCCTGATTATTACTATTGCTTTTACTATTATTAGGCCTATTAGTGTCATTATCTAAATAATCGTCCTTCTAATGAACATTTATAAAATTGGAATGGGCTCCAACCTCTAGCAAGTTTGTTTGTTTACTTATTTATTTTTATCCATTGATCCATCTATCTGTCCGTTCATCGATCGATCACTTTTCCATCTATTTTGAGTATCAACTGTCACTGTGAATCGTTTTGTAATCTTGTCTTAAATCTGTATCTCTTCCGCACATCTCAGCTAAATTAGTGGACCGGAACGATTAGCTTGAATTCGTCAGATGATACACCAAGACATAAACTAATTACTTTGGCGTCCAGCCGTGCTTGTGTTTGGTGGCGTAGCCAAAGGATTCGACACGTCATTAATACGACTTGTAATGAAAGCGATGCCATTGCCACGACTGAAATAGCTATTCACTTTCACGCCTACATACTTGATGAGAAGTCATAAGTTACTATGAGTCTTCGTCTTGAAGTTTACTTGTGAATAGGCTCCATAGGTCTTCATTGCGTTATAAAATAATGTTGTAACAGATGAAGTAACATTTCTGGGAATATTCAGCAATCAGGTGAAAGAATACATTCCATCTCGTTGATTGGGTTTAATATTACCGACATAGTATTACATATAGGATATTAAGAGTATAAAGATGTACTTTTGGAAGTACGCTTACTCTATTCGTATTACTAAGAATAATAGTCAACATTTACTTTAAAAAGCAATTGAAAAAAATAAGGAAGGCCTATTCAATTTTAATGTTAGCGGTGCAATTCTTTTAACGAAAGAAATGTTTAATTGCTGGTGAAATTATCTTAATTATATACTTAAATGTATTGTTTTATTGGGTGTTTTTTTCTTTTTGGAATCCGATCTGAACCCTAGAATCTTACCACGGAAGAGCGACTAGAGTGCCCTATGACGTATTTTTTTTAACAATCCAGATGATTTAAATGAAACAAAAATAATTTATGAATGTGATACAGTAATTTTTATTTCCGACAGCTATTTATGTGTTGGTATGGTTCACCACTAGTTAAATTAAACCTAATTTACTAACATATTATGAGCTTTATACGGACTAGCAGAGCGGACCTCGTAATTTCATAAATAAAATAATTATGCTTTCATGTGACTTATCATGTTGCTAACCACATTCTTCTAGTCTACAATTTAAAATAATAAATTTTTAGTTAAGTACATAGAAGTTGTGATTATTATTTGTTTCACCTTTGAACGTAATATTAATTAACGTAAAAGCCAGTAGTCTACCGAAGATTTTTTCGTTGATCGAACGAGACAGAGAATCTTGTTAAAATTAGTACGCTTACAATTTGTTAAGGTCTTTCAAGTGTACAACAAGCTATGAGGCCCCGTGTTTTCATTGATTCTGCTAACAAAGTTGTACATAATCTTATCAACTTTTCTTAAACAGATTACAGAAGAACTTCAGGGGCACTTTAATAAAACCTTAAGAGTGAGACAAAAAAGTACAGTGGAAATGGCAAGGAAACTTTTAATCATCTAACCGTTCTGTTTTCCGTCTGAATGTATTACATTTCAATTGGGTTTACATTTACATAATAAGACTGTGAGATGATTGGGAGCTTAAACTTGAAGTTAACTGGCCTCTGAGATGAAAAGGTTTGCTGAATTGTAAAGTAAAATTAAAATTAGTTGGTTATCTGGAAGTGAACGGCGGAACATCTAACTACAGCTCTATCCGAAAACATTTACTCTTTTCACATCTTTCCACATCTGTATGAAAAATTAATCAGTACTACTTTAATTTGTCTTTGTTTATCCTATTTACTCTTGAAATAAATTATGACACGTTTCGTTTAGTAACTGAAAACGTTTAACTTTATATGGGTAGTTTTCACTAAAAGAAGATTCACGTAGCCAGCCGTCTAGTATTTAATGGACTATACGTTCAGGATTTCAAATTCAATTCCGTTGTTATTTCTAGAATTAAATTCCGGATTCCTAGAAGTACATTAATCCATTTCCCTCTTCTCCTGGAAGCGGAAACTTCATCGAACGCACCGCAGCAAAATTGAAAATACAGTACACCTGCTAAAACCTTAAATTAAATATAGAATGGAAGTAAAATAATAAGCTAAATTGAAAA
Organism: Ectobius pallidus; assembly: GCA_964059195.1. Classification (NCBI taxonomy): domain Eukaryota; kingdom Metazoa; phylum Arthropoda; class Insecta; order Blattodea; family Ectobiidae; genus Ectobius; species Ectobius pallidus. The sequence continues at coordinate 81,417,857 of CAXKWD010000006.1, forward strand.
GTAATATTGGGTAATTAAAACATTAAGTCTTTCGGTAACACGAAACAATAACATTGCTCATTCTACTGGATAACATAAAATGAATAAATCATTCTTATGTAGGTTTTCCATTCGCATGGGAGAAAATTAGTAAGTTTTCATGCAAGACCATTTTAAATTTCAACAAAAATATTTAATAATATTAAAATAATATTTTAATGGAATGATAATTCTTTCACACTGGCCGTGTGTAGGCTAAGATGGAAAGGTGGAGTCAGACTGAAAAATTCAATGCCATAGCTGGGATATGAACCAGCATCTTCTGCTGTCCGTACCGATACTCTTACCAACTGAGCTACCATGGTAACATGCTGGTACAACATTGAATTCTCCAACTGACTCACATATCCCAGTATACCACCAGGCATTCTCAATATGAGATACCAACCCAGTGGCGACTTACAATCTGTAAGTACTTTAAGACCCTGAGTTCAAAATAAACCACTAGTAGGTCACAATGGAATGATAATTCTTTCACATTGGCCGTGTGTAGGCTGAGATGGAAAGGTGGAGGCAGACTGAAAAATTCAATGCAATATTCATCTTAAATTTTACTTTAAATTAAACCATAGGCCACGAGAGCCTGAAATGTACGAATATCCCAGGTGTGACCAACATGATAAGACAAAGTTGAATGGAAACAAAATGTTCCCGCGGACCCCTTTCAACCTCCCCCCACCCCCGATTCCGGGGACCACGGTTATGCTACAGAACGTAGGATTTTCGTTTCTGCAGATAAAATTCTTTGCTGCTGTTGCTTTGTTAACACCTAACATTCGGATCCATAAAATAACATTGGAACCGCCATTGCCTTATAAAACTTTATCATTGCTAGGGGGCGGATTTCTATGACATGTCATATTTTTCCCCTTTGCATTATTTCAGGTTTCCGACTAATTTAAATCCGATTCCAAGCATCCTGGTGAAAATGGAACGGCTTTTATTGTGCATATAACTGCATATTTAGGAAATTTTCAACTATTGTAGCATACTCAGTATGAATATGCATATTTAGGTCATATTTTGGCATATTTGTGTGCAAAAATAAAGAAATTTTGAAGTTTCATATCATATTTTGTAAATTTTGCATTATAATGATACTTTTTGAGAATTTATAGATATTTTAAATAATTAACACTATATTTTAATAAACTGTATTGTAATGAAACTTTAAAAAAATATACACAATGTGTAAGTGGTAAAGTCATATTTTAAATTTTATTGGTCATATTTTAATTTTTTTTAGGTCATAAATGCATGCATGTGTCCTATTTTTTAGGTCATAGAAATCCGCCCCCTAATCATTGCATTCGGACTGCAGAAACATTTGCCGTCGTTTTAATGGCGCCTCGGTATTCGCTACTAGAGAGGTTATTATGGTTTGAAGCCTGGTATTGGAAGGAGTGTGTTCCTTATGTAGTAATGCACTAAGACAGAACAGCAAATTGTCGTTTCCTTTGTTCCGTACTAATATTTTAGTGACTATTTTGTGACTTAACATTAGTTACATTGGTCATGTCTTGGTCAGAGTGGGGGCTTTAAGTGGTGAACTATAAAGGGTGGCATGAAAACCTGTTTTCTCTGGTATTCTGTTGAAGGCCAAAGCTCACTATATAGGCTAACTCGCTGCCTCTAGCTAAATTTAGACATGCGTCTGTTTCGCCTAATTGGTTTCGAGCACCTTACTTCGTAATACACAAAATTTTGAGTTGCCTGTATTATTATATTATTATTATTATTATTATTATTATTATTATTATTATTATATTATTACTATTACTACTACTACTATTACTACTACTACTACCACTACTACTACTACCACCACCACTACTACTTCATTGTCTGTAGTAGGATTTTTCGTCATGGCTACTCTCCATTTACAGGGTGATTCGCCCTGTAAATTGAACAATATATTATTCCTATGAAGGCGGAGACCAATTTATCAAATTCATGTGACTTCCAAACCTTCGTATTATACTGTTGCCTATATTAGATGCTGTTAAATTATAATCTAACAGGCTTGAATTTAATATCACAGGTGCTGCATAGATGTAATAACTGATTAAAGAATCGATATGGCTGAACATTTCAATATATTATTACGCATAATGAAATTGCGATATTGGATCTATTGATTTGCGAAGGACAAAGACAGAAAGAGTCTGACCTAACTCTACGTAGTCTGCTGACTGCTCTCATTTGTTTCTGTGTCGCACTCTTTTTTTCATTATTTCCATAATTTTTCATGTGTTTTATTATTTTTTTAGTACAAAAAATCTGACCGCACCTGATATAAAACGGTGTGTTGGGTCAACTGTTAAATTAATACCAGCGATGGACATTTTGTGCTTTATGACTCTACCACAATCTTGTATGTTAATTCGCAAGTAAACTCTCAGTTTTGCTTAGAATAAGGTTCCGTAAAGTTGCCTTTCTTAGGAGGAGGCCCTACGTCTTGCTGACACATATCCTCCATGTCCTGACTAATTATAAAATATGATCCGTAGCATTGATTCCTCCCCTAAGGGCATTGAATTGTAAGTCCAACAAAAGGGGAGGTAAGATAGTGTAAGTAAAATGAATTTTAATGCAATTAACATAACAATAACAATAATAATATCGTTTTTTCACACAGATTGCTCTCAGAAGAACACTTATATTCTTCGTTAGCTTAACGTTAGCGTTCGTGATTCCTATAGGAGCGAATCCGCGTGATCGTGATCTAGAATCAGAAGAGGCTCCCAAAGTGTCAAAAATGTGTTTAAAACTATATATTTAAAGGCAATAGGTACAGGTACATATTATTATAGAAGCAGAAGATTCGAATCCACTGACAATACAATCTTAGTGCTGATTTTTCAGGATTTCGTACTCACAAAGGCAAATGCACGAGTGGAATTTATTTAACATCTATTTTGAATGTTCTCTGTCCATTGCGTGTACAAGTGAGGCACCAGGTTCCAAAAACCGTCATATCCACTTTTGATCGAAATTGAGTTAGCAATGGTTTCTGAATCTACTCCATCTTGTCCATCATCCTGTTAAAAAATAATGTTCCAAACTACGTCGTATCTCCCTCATTATAAATCGTAAACTTAGCTAAAGTGCACTTATGGCCTTGCTATATCGACGATGAATATTAGAACATAACCATCCGTTCCTTTGTTACATACTGGACATTATATTCAATTGAAATGTTTGTTTCTTGGAGTTATTTTTTCATTCTGGCTTTTTATGTCAGCAGTTAAGAACGTTTGAATATTTTAATAATATAAATTATAACCACACCATGACATCTTTTATGAAAATTAAATAGGTTTTCTTGAAGATAGAAGGTAGGTTTTCGTGCCAAATACCCTCTAATCCCTGCGTTGCAGTTCCAGAACCCGCCTTGTTGAGTGTACAGTTCCAAATAACTTCTTATCCAAAATATTATTCCTTATTATGACATAACCCTTAAAGTTTGAAGGATTAAACTTTGCAGTCTGATTCTTTGTGTTGTTAGCTATTGTTTGAACTTTAGGTTTAAGCAGAATATTTAAGAAAACCTTATATAAACGTTTTTCGTGGTTTGTGAAAAATCATACAAAATGGATAAGAAGCTTTTTGGATCCTGATGCCTCAAGTGTATTATCTTATGAGATATGCTGTTCATACATCCGGGGCCTTGAATCCTTCCATGCTCTGTATAAATATGTGCTTCATAACTTAAATTCCTCTAGGGAAAGAATTAGTTTCTAAATTTCACGATGGGGAAGTAAAATAGTGAAGGCAAAATAGAATCTGATACACTTACATGTCTTTCTCTGCCCTAAGCCTCTCTACCTTCACGTTCCCACATTGTAGGATATCTGCATTTATTTGACAACCTCTCGCAAAGCGAGGCAGGACTTAATAGCCCTGTTCTAGAAATAGCGACTATTTTGTAACTTCTCTTCATAGAAATTATATGAAAACAGTAACATGTTGAGGTCATAGTATATGCACTTTGTAGCCTACATAAACGTTTAGTAAAATCATTGGAGGATTTTCGAAAGAATTAGCAATGTACTTCGTACCATAGTTCCATAGTTCTGGTCCTGCATGTTCTTATTGAACTGACTGCAAATCTACATAATAATTTTTTTTAAATCTGACGTGAAATTCATATAATTACTTCCTCTGCCCAAATAAAAGTTTGCCTTTTAGTAACTCATAATATATTATATATGACAATATCTTCATGGAAATTGGTTATAAGAATACATCGTGTTGCATCCCCAAAGGACACATAAACCAAATTAAATTTGATTAATGCACTCGCGTAATTTTCTTTGCTCTAAGCGTGGCCAGTAAGTTACATCTTTCTCACTTTACGTTCTGATACTATAGAATAAGAGGCCGTATTGCAAACAGCGCGTATTCAGTTCTTTCAGTCTGAGTTACAAACTTTGATTGTTCACCAGGCAAGACGAGTTTCTACAAACAGTGTGGATGGCCCATAACTACCCATCAGAGATTTTTCCTTCTAAAATGTTTCAAATAAAAGTTTTAGCTCTTAGTTCAAGCACTCCATGTACAAAATATAAACAAAGTCGTTAGAGCCGTTTTCGAGAAAATCGCGAAAAACGAAACTTTCTTCATGTAAATTTCCCTTAAAAATAAGAGAAAATCGGCGCCAATCTTCGAGTTACATCCCCAGAAGGTGCCCAACCTAATTACTAAATTTTATTTTCATACGATTTTCCTTTTTTGAGTTAGGTTGTTCACAGACACACAAACATGTTTCTGAAAATAGTATTTTTGGAATAGGTGGACTTCAAAACGTGTATTTATGTTGAAAACTCTTCGAATTTGGTGGTCGAACACAATACTTCCTCCGCCTTTAGTACGCATGGAACGGCAGAGGAAGTTAAAAAAAAGTTGGAGGTATGACAATGTAGTCAGTTTTAAACTCGACAACTGGACGCAAGCAGAGGCCTTAGATTCTTTTATAACGTAGGGTACGGAGAGTCCGTAGTCTGCTCTCATTTTTTTCTCCGCCCTATGCTTAGCTTTTGTTTTTTTATTTCAGCCCGAACAAGAGGATAGCGTAATGCGAAATCTACATAACTCGCTCGTTAATTACCTCACCTCAGTTCACCTCTTTTGTTACAATTCGCAATTGACCTTGTAGACCTCACAGCTCTGTAACAGTCTGTGGTAAACACAATGCCATTCTGATTACCAAGTTTCTCAGTTTCAGTTGTGAGCTCGTAATTCGACCTGCTATCACTTCGTTAGACCTGCTTAATTGGCAGGTATCAAATTCAACGCGGAGAATTATGGTGGCCTCAAAATTATATTTTGTATAGGAATATGATAACGGTCCACCGCTGTGGCTCAGGGGATGCGTTCAATCCTCTCACGCAGCGGGCCCGGGTTCGATTCCTGGTCGGGACAAGTTACCTAGGTGGGGTTTTTTGTGGGGTTTTTCCTCACCTTTGAGACAAATGTCGGGTAACTTTAGGCCCTTGTGGTCCCCAGATATCATCTGGCCGTCATTATCGTCTTCATCCCATCCTCGCCTTGTTTGGAATGAGTGTGTGTGTGTGAATGGTGTGTCTCGTCCTATGTGTTCGTGTTGTCTAGGAGGTGGCCCCGGCATTGGGCTGATCACTCATCCGGGGAGGCCCTCCATGTCCTTGTCTGGTCAAAAAAGTATGTATGTGATCCAAAGATAATCCCTCTCCCGACAGGTCGCGGCCCTGTAAGGCCCGGGCGGCTTGGGTCGCTTAAATCCTAAATGGGAGAGGTTAAACTACGAGAAAGAAAAAAAGAAAAAGATATGATAACGAAAACACCCAATAAATTGAGTCTGGTTTTTATTTGTTCCTTCTCATATTAGGCCTATATGTTGCATACTTCCCGGAATCATATTTTAAAGAAAGCATATATATTTCAAACCCACCTATCTAATAGTATGCCCTGCCTACCGGGGTAGTTCACCATAGAGATAGAAAAAAATAAAAACTGTATAAATATCTATGTAACGCCCTTGTTAATCACCTCAATTAACACTATAAAATTAATAAACATAGTAGCAGTCACTTTCCCGATTAATATCACTAACAATTAATTTTCGGGCAATGAACTTCTTTGCCATCTGAAGAAAATATTTTGTCAGGAAATTCCCTCATGATGACAATGTTACAGAAAATTTGAGTAAACTGTCATTGACCTGTGTGCAATCCTTCTTTCTTTCTTTCTTTCTTTCTTTATCAGAGTTACCTCTCCTTCAAAAGGTCTCACCCTCCAATACCCGTAGGGGTGGGGACGATTCTTTAGATCAGCAGGCAACACCTCTTTCTAAGACAACGCAGACAAAGATGTACAGACAACGTTCGGCGTAGATGCTAAGTATAATCCCGAATTTCCTTTGCAAGTGAGGAAGACCCAGAAAAAATCCACACACATATTTGTCGGTCTCGCGATTCGAACCGGAAAGGTGTTTTTGCCTCTGCCACCTCTCTCGAAGTTATTAAAAAAATATTCATTTGAAAGAGTCGAGTGGAATTGAAAGCTAAATGTTAAGTCCAAAATACGAGGCGTGTTTTTAAAGTAAGTAGGCCTACCGATAATTTAAACAATAACAAAACATTATTTTCCAAATACTTTATTATTATTCCTTACCTTACACCCTACACTACTTCTCCACATAGTCACCGCCGTTACTCAGGCACTTGTAACGGGAATCAGTTTTTGTATGCTGTCATTAAAGAATGATGCCGCCTGTGATGAAAGCCAAGTCTGCACTTCTTGTTTCACAAAATCATCGTCGTTGAAATGCGACAGTCAACAAAGACACCTATTGTGAGACACTACGAAAGCTCCGTCATGCAATACAAAACAGATTGATCCCATCATTTGGTTGGGAACAATTCGTCCACCCTCCCTACCGTCCGGATTTGGCACCAAGCGATTTTCATCTATCTTTTATTTTTCTGTACTATTTCGACTCACTTCTTGTCACATGTTCTCAAAATCTACCTTTCATGTAAACTGTAGCTTTTAACGCCATATTTCATTTCCAAGAAACGCTGTTCAGTGACTCATAGATAGAAACAAAAACATGTTTCTGAGGATAGCCGTTTGGCCTCAAGGGACCTCAAAACGTGAAATTCGTTTCCCCCTTTCAGTGCTATATTTCTTGCTAATAATGTTGCACATAAGGACATTTTCATTTCTCAGATAGGCAATTTAATTATCCATCCTGACTTGCAGTTTTTTTTTTCAGCATAGGTTTTGCCATTTTAGGTTAAGTTAGGTTAAGTTAGGTTAGGTTAGGTTAGATTAGATGAGATTAGATGCCATCTTGCGACGATTTTTGAGAATATGGCAAAACCTATGCTGAAAAAAAAAACTGCTCCTGACTTATTAAATGCGAAAGGTGAATCGTGAAATAGAAATGCCGTTACTGCTTTGTCTAAGTATGTATAACATTCAGCTAAACATCGAATTTTTACATAAGCGGCTCAAGCTGGCTTGAACGCATAGCTATTAGCTATCTCGCTTAGCTACTAATAGCGTATTAGCTGATCAAGCTGGCAATACTGCATCTCGGGTAGATTATAGCGGAAATAGTTGATAAATTTTCCAATAGTGGGAAAGCCCCCCCCCCCAAAAAAAAAAACTTAATTATGTTCTGTAACTCCCAGCTTTAATGCTTTTAGCCTACCTTATATATATTAATATATGACTATGACGTTTGTTTGAGTATCCTTGTATAGTTATGATTAGGGGGCGGATTTCTATGACCTAAAAAATTGGATATGTGCATGCATTAATGACCTAAAAACATTAAAATACGACCAAAAAGTTTAAAATATGACTTATACATTGTGTATATTTTTTAAGTTTCATTACAATACATTTTATTAAAATATAGTGTTAATTATTTAAAATATCTGTAAATTCTCAAAAAGTATCATTATAATGCAAAATTTACAAAATATGATATGAAACTTTAAAATTTCTTTAATATGCACACAAATATGCCAAAAATATGACATAAATATGCATATTCGTACTAAATATGCTATATTAGTTGAAAATTTCCTAAATAGGCAGTTATATGCACAATAAAAGCCGTTCCATTTTCACCAGGGTGCTTGGAATCGGGTTTAAATTAGTCAGAAACCTGAAATAATGCAAAGGGGAAAAATATGACGTCATAGAAATCCGCCCCCTAGTAATGATATTCTAACATATGAAGGTTCAATATAATTGTGTGTGATAATAGTGTTAGACTTATCATACCCCTTCCCGAAAGAAAAAAATGGATACGCCCCTGCTTTTACATATTATATTATCTAATGGAACGAGTAGAAAAGAAACAGAAAGAAAGAGAGAGAGAGAGAGAGAGAGAGAGAGAGAGAGAGAGAGAGAGAGAGAGAGAGAGAGAGAGAGAGAGAGAGAGAGAGAGAGAGAGAGAGAGAGAGAGAGAGAGAGAGAGAGAAATTGCAACGTTTAGTTTCAAAATAGTATAATGTCCACTTTCATGACATTCTGGAACTTGGAAGTTTTCTTTTTAACTGTTGCTTGTCCTGAAGTGAGAGAGTTGCTGTCATTGCTGTCATTCCTCTGGCAAAGTGGAGCGTCAGTGGGATTGATTCTCGCTACTTAATAACTTGTCTCTTCAGGAATTCTCAGCCTCTCCGGAATTTGATTGAAGCAATCTTGCCCTTTGTCAACGCCAGTTGGATTCCAGCTACACGAAAAATGCAATAATTAGTGCCTCTAACTGACTTGTTTAAACTACAGTTTCCTGTAAAGTAGGATTGCAATTTTCATTCCTGGCCGAGAGAATTGTCTTCCGCGCACCGAACCCTTTAAATGCCGTAATTGCTACATACCTGAGTACAGACATCGTATTATATCTCTGCCGGTCTGTCAAGTGACTATTTCCTGGTAGGAGAAGAGATTCTACTAGCGTGCACAAAAACATGTCTTAAATTTACAACGGGCAGCAGATTTGAGCTCGGACAAGCAATGACTAGAAAGGGAACTGGATGTCTTTTGTATTGGAATACACGGACTACCTGCTCCTTGTAACAAAATTCCAACGGTCGGCGAGAGGCACAGATATAAAACGACAGCTGTACCAGCCCTTCAAGAAATAGGTTCTTGAAAGTAAAGTTGACAGAGAAATGCAAATACCAGATTCGAGTAAATAAATCACAGGCATACGTTAAATAATCCATTCAATATCAGAATTCTAGTGTGACAGTTTTATGCATGAAACGGAAATGCACTTCTGAAAAATCATATTATATCTGGACCCAGACAGGTTACAACATGACATATCTGAGATATTCTCCAGTAGTAATAATACAATAATACAATAAGCTACGATTTGAGGAGGAAGTTGGTAAAATTCTACGTCTAGAACATTGCTTTATACAGATTGGAAACTGGACATCAAGAAAATTGTAAAATAAATCCCTGGAAAGTTTTAAAATGTGGTTGTATTTAAGAATGAAAGAATTTAAGAATGAAAGAATTTAAGAATTTAACATGGAAAGGCAGGATAAAAATTGAAGTCTTGTTAAGGTGTGAAGGTACTGGCTATCTCGACAATGTTGAACTCATGAACTTCGGCTGCGAAAAACTATTAAAGGAAACTTTCAAGGCTCCTTTTTACAACTTTTATCTCTAATAATACCTATTATTGTTTACATTACGTTAACAGGTAATAATTTTTATTTTTATTGAAGTTGTATGAACCTCACTGCAAATTCTTTCTTATTTTTAATAACATGGGTTTGTTTAATGCACACACAAGATTTGATCCATTTTGGATGAATAGTTTTTTTTAAAGTGTGCCAGAATATGAAAAATTGTAAAAACTAAGAAAAATTGCGTTAAAACAATTATTATCTACCTTGGCTCTTTTAGTAAAAACATTACTGTTGCATGTCAGAAACAAATCAAAGCTGAGTGTTGACAGTGGCACCATCAGAAGACTTCGAAATTCCATTTCAAAACAAAATCTTGTTCATATATCTGTGACTAGTGGTATGGAAGTTATGGTAGATTTGCTAAACGTTTGCAAAAGGGTCAAAAGGGTAAACACTTACGTAGGTTATGTAAAATGGTAATACAGTTCACATATTGCTCGATTAAAAATTGGACCACATTCTGCAGAAAGGAACCAACCCTCAAATTAAAAAAAAAATCGGATTAGATGCTAAATTATTGGTACTGATCTATATATTTACGTTGTGAAAACTAACCAACCCTCTTCATCCATTTATATGCCATCTATGCAGCAAATAAAAACACACTGAAAAGATCCAGGTGGCTTTTTATTTAACTTTAAATGCCTGTTTTTTAGCATAAAAATCATGTGGGGTTGTTTCCTTTCTGCAGAATAAGGTCCAATTATAATTCCTTAATCTTATTCTTCAGATCCTAGACTGTAGTAACAATAAATATAATAAAAAAGAAAGAAAAATGCTGTTTTTAACCAACATTGAAATACTTCTTATCTTAAGAGTGATATAGTGTTCTTAAAAAGAACTCATTTCTGAAGATCAGTGAAATGTATGTTGTTTCTACTTATAACTAGGGTTCTGATGTTTATGACATGTCATATTTTTATTCTGATCTCCATCTTCACAACAAACACAAATTAAACATGCATCGCACTATCCTAATCGAACCGATTTTATTTCGCATATAGAGTCATATTTTGGTCAATTTCAGGGTCTTGGTAATATTTCGATCATATTTGTAATTTAATTCATAATTCGGTTATAGATTCGATAAAAGAGCACTTTTATTAAGTAGGCCTATGTGCACTAAATTGTCGACTTTAATTTTTTCCGAAAAAGAGTCACGAATATTTTGGTTTTACTGTAACTGAAATGTGAAGGGACAGTAACATTGAATACTATAATTATTGCTTCCTTCTTGTTGTTAACAACTTACAATAGATATGTATTTTAAATATTTTCAGTTCACATTTGCAGTGGTATCTGGAAACATTAACAGATTAGAAGTTATTTACAAGTAAGTTAAAACTCGGAATCACCTGTAAAATTGTTAAAAGTGATTATCTGATTGACTGTCTACCTGGAGTTGATTTCACATCTGACAGTTGGATCCGGTATGCAAAAAACGGAAAAATACGTTGAAACGTTCTAATTAAGTAACCTATTTACAGAAGATTTTTTTAAATCTTTACCGGTGAACTCGTTTTCTTACCATGACTCATCACGAAATTATTCTGTATCATATTCTTAAGATTCAATATCAGTTGAAATTATTAGACTCCATAAATATATCAGCAATAGAAAACTGACTCACATCACTCCTGTATGTTGAGCATAAGCAGTGCTGCGCAGAGAGTTATTGATGGCACTGTAGGACGATGTAAGCAACTACCCCAAAGGAGCAATAAAACATGTAAGTACACAGTACCATATAGCTAAAAGTCTAATTTTTTGGTGAAATAAAACGGCTGATTTCGGCATTAACTTTCTTCTATTTTGATGCACATTCCGCGAAATAAATTATTTCATACACTAGGCGGCCTACTATATTTGACATTAGAAAAATTAATCCATTTATTAGGCCTGTATTAATACTGAAATATAGCATTTAAAAAGTAGGGTAAAAATTATTTAGCAATTAAATTAAATGATAGTTTCAGTGTTGAAAGAAAAAACAACACATTTTACAGTTTAAATCAAATTTTGAAATGAAAAATGTAGCGATATTTCGTTAATTTAATTTGTTTAGTGGGGTTATTTAAAGCTTAGTTAAATTTTGTTAAGGTAAGCTGCTTTGTGAAGTTCGCTCAAATCGTTGTTACCAAAAAATATATAAAAATGAAATTAATACCAGCCACATTCTCAATAGTCCAGTGGTGAAAGATCACGACACCATACTCTTCAGTTCGACGCCATGATTCTCTCACCTGAACAATTTCAGAATAAAAGTGGAACATGAAAACTCAAGAGCGATGAAACTCACCAGTATTGAAGTTATGCGGTTCTTCCCTACTACAGCGTCCCTTTTATCTTTCTCGCCATGGACCCACCTCCGGATTCTTCAGGGTCCATGACCTCGGCGACGCCGTTTCGGTACTGAGGAGCTTCCCTAGTCCAGCGTCGCTTTATCTTCCTCGCCATGGACCCATCTCCGGAAATATTCAGGGTCCATGACCTCGGCGACGCCGTTTCGGTACTGACGGATGAAGTTTCCCACTGCAATATATAAAAAGTTAAATTAAAACCAGTACACAATCTGAATAGTTCATTGGAGAAAGATCACGACACCTTACTCCTCAGCATAATGCCAAGAATTTCTCATTTGAACTATTCAGATATAAAAGAAGAACATGTGGACTCCAGAGCGATGGTACTCACAAATATAGAATTATATGCGGTGCTTCCCTAATCCAGCGTCTCTTTAACTTCCTCGCCATGGACCCATTTCCGGAAATCTTCAGGGTCCATGACCTCGGCGACGCCGTTTCGGTACTGAGGAGCTTCCCTAGTCCAGCGTCGCCTTATCTTCCTCGCCATGGACCCACTTCCGGAAATCTTCAGGGTCCATGACCTCAGCGACGCTGTTTCGGTACTGACGGATGAAGTCTCCCTCTTCGGTTGATAACTGCAACATATAAAAAGTTAAATTAAAACCAGTTCACAATCTGAATAGTTCCCTGGAGAAAGATCACGACACCATACTCTTCAGCATGAGGCCAAGAATTTCTCATTTGAGCTATTCAGATATAAAAGAAGAACATATGGACTCCAGAGCGATGGAACTCACCAGTTTAGATGTTTATGAGGTGCTTCCCTAATCCAGCGTCTCTTAAAATCCTCGCCATGGACCCATTTCCGGAATTCTTCAGGGTCCATGACCTCGGCGACGCCGTTTCGGTACTGAGGAGCTTCCCTAGTCCAGCGTCGCCTTATCTTCCTCGCCATGGACCCACTTCCGGAAATCTTCAGGGTCCATGACCTCAGCGACGCTGTTTCGGTACTGACGGATGAAGTCTCCCTCTTCGGTTGATAACTGCAACATATAAAAAGTTAAATTAAAACCAGTTCACAATCTGAATAGTTCCCTGGAGAAAGATCACGACACCATACTCTTCAGCATGAGGCCAAGAATTTCTCATTTGAGCTATTCAGATATAAAAGAAGAACATATGGACTCCAGAGCGATGGAACTCACCAGTTTAGAAGTTTATGAGGTGCTTCCCTAATCCAGCGTCTCTTTAACTTCCTCGCCATGGACCCATTTCCGGAAATCTTCAGGGTCCATGACCTCGGCGACGCCGTTTCGGTACTGAGGAGCTTCCCTAGTCCAGCGTCGCCTTATCTTCCTCGCCATGGACCCACCTCCGGATATCTTTAGGGTCCATGACCTTCTCGACGACGCTGTTTCGGTACTGAAAGATGAAGTCTCCATCTTCGGCTGATAACTGCAACATATAAAAAGTTAAATTAAAACCAGTTCACAATCTGAATAGTTCACTGGAGAAAGATCACGACACTATAATAATAATAATAATAATAATAATAGTAATAATAATAATAATAATAATAATAGTTTATTTAACCTGGAGAAGTTAAGACCGTAAGGTCTTTTCTTCCACTTCACCAGGGACTAATAGTAACTTACATTAATTATTACAATATAACATAATAAGTAACACAAAATACATTAAAAGAACACAACATAACACATGAAATGATTTAAGATACATTAAAATGACACACTGAATAATATGAAAGAATTTTAAGAAAATGATAAAAAAGAAATTAATTGTTACAAATACAATTTAGTTATACAAAAGCATTAAGTGATAGAAACTGAAATTAACATAGGACATGAAAAAGATACACTATTAAGTACTACGTATATGTGCTGTTAACTGCGATCTGAAGGTTGACAGTGACCGGCAGTCCTTGATGTGAGATGGTAAAGAATTCCACATTCGGATGACTGAAGTAGTAAACGATGATAAGTAAAGAGATGTATGATATTTAGGTATTGCGAGAATATGATCTTGCCTGGACCGAATGTTTAGGTTATGATGAGATGAAAGAGTTTGAAAGACTCTCCAGCATAAGGCCATGAATCTCTCGTCTGAACTATTCAGTTACAAATGAGGAACATTAAGACTCCAGACCGATGCAACTCACCAGTATTTATGTTTATATGGGGCTTCCCTACTGCAGCGCCGCTTTTTCCGCCATGGACCCATCTCCGGAAATCTTCAGGGTCCATGACCTTCGCTAGGACGCTGCTTCGGTACTTTTAGTTGAAGCCTTCATCTTCGGCGGGTAACTGTAACATATATAAAAACGAAAATAAAAACAGTTCACAATCTGAATAGTTCACTTTAGTAGAAATTTATAGACTCCAGACCGATGTAACTCACCAGTATTCAAGTTATACTGGGCTTCCCTACTATAGCGTCGCTTTCTCCGCCATGGACCCATCTCCAGAAATCCTTAGGGTCCATGACTTTCGTGGGGACGCTGTTTCGGTACTGGCATTGATGAAATCTTCGTCTTCGTCTGAATATCTGCAACATCAATTAAAATATAAATTAAAACTAGTTCACATTGCGAATAGTTCAGTGAAGAACAATCGTGACTCCATACTCTTAAGCACAGAGCCGTGAATATTTCTTCTGAATTATCCAGTTATAAAAGTAGAACTTTAAGACTGCACAGCAAGCTGGCTCACCAGTATTAGAGTTTATACATGACTTTTTAGGGCATCCGTTACATCAATTTGCCTTCCATTGAGTCGCATGACTTTCGCCGAATCTGTTTCTATGGTTTTAATAAAAATCTGTTGCTCAGCAAACAGGTTGTATTTTTTCCTTAATTATTAAGTGCCAGTATGGTACTTTATGAGATTGTGTGGGGGACGAAAAAAGTCAACCCGTCTGTCTGTCTGTCTGTCCGTCTGTCTGTCTGTCCGTCTGTCTGTCCGTCTTTCTGTCTGTCCGTGTGTCTGTACGCGCCATAACTCAAATAAGCTTTTTCGGATTTTCATGAAACTTGGAAAACACATTTATAATCTCCATGGGAAGAACCCTATTGATATTGAACCAAATCGGTTCACCGGTGCCGGAGTAATGCCCAATTTAGTGCCTATTTTAATAGATTATATTAGAAAGGTGCCATAACTCAAATACGGATTTCCATGAAACTTGGTATACGCATTTAAGACGTCCATGAGAAGTACTCTATTGAATTTGAACCTAATCTGTTGACCGGTACAGGAGTAAAACCCAATTTAGTGTCTGTTTTAAAGGCGCAATAACTTAAATACGCTTTATCGGATTTTTATGAGACTTCGTATACGCATTTATAATGTCCATGGGAAGACATCTATTGATATTCGACCAAATCGGTTGACCAGTACCGGAATGATGCCCAATTTAGTGCCTTTTATGTCAATATATAAGAAATCGCGATAACTCAAATAGGCCTATGCTTTATTGGATTTTTATGAAACTTTGTATACTTATTTATAATGTACATGGGAAGATGTCTACTGATATTGGACCAAATCGGTGGACCGGTACCGGAGTAAAACCCAATTTAGTGTCTATTTTAAAGACGCGGTGACTCAAATACGCTTTACCGGATTTTTATGAAACTTGGTATACACATTTTTAATGTCCATGGGAAGAAGTCTATTGATATTGGATAAAATCGGAAGACCTGTTTCTGAGTAATGCTCAATTTATTGCCTATTGTATGGTAATACTAGCTTAAAAGACCCGGCGTCGCCCGGGTTTTGTATTTCGTAATATGAAATTAACTTATGGAGGACTTTCGATGTTGAAACTCTAGGTCGTTACATAATACGTATGTAGAATTCGAAATGAGGAAGAACGACATGAGACACTCAGACTATTCCCTCAGAAAACGCTAGATATAGCTCTTTATGGGTCATAGAGGATGTCGAATGTTGCATTCCATTGCTTCTACAAACCATGCCTGGGAGGAGAGCAAATAAGAAGAAAAAGAAATTCCGGTTACATAAGATTGTATTGTCTTGACAGAAAATTTTATTCCTCACTCTCATATTACCATACAACCGTTTCGGGGCTGAAGTAAAAAGAAAATTCAATATCATTTTCATACTTTCTTTCCCAAAAACCTGGGACATAATATACTGCGCGCGTAGGACTGAAAATGTTCCATCCCATTTTGTCTTCTTTTAGATGCTTAGGGCCTCTGATAAACATCCCTAGGCGTATTTCTCAACTAATACAAAGCCTACAGCTATGAGTGACGTATCAGTGGATAGGATTTGTTACAGACTTCCGATGCAGTGTTTCTCAACCTATGGTCCGGATGGTCCGCGAAGATGGAGCAGATGGTCCGCAGACGTAATTAAAAAATATCATAAAGCAAGTGGAAAGTAAAGAAGTATAATTTTTCACATATTTCGTTATAATTACCTATAAGTAATACCCCAAATATTAAGAATATAGGCCTAGGCCTTCTTTTAAAAGTGGGATGCAAAATTAGGGGTCCGTAAATTTTTTTAGACGTTTTAGAGGTCCTCGGGTTCAAAAAGATTGAGAAACGCTGCGATATTGCATACCCACTGGCACACACTTAAGTTGTCCCTGTAATACGACCGCTTATTCTACATCAAAATGTGAAGTGAGAAAATATTTTCCATGTCGAGGGATTTTATTCTTCAAGAATTATTTTCACAAATGTATTAATTACATCAATAGTATCAGAATTTGTTAAAGCCCAGCATTATAATATAGTTTTCAAAGCCCTATGTGAACACCGTAAACAATACTTTCGTTATGTAATCAATTGACAGGAGAACTCTCTAATAGTGCCTCATTTCACATTTCCCACTTTTCCCGTGGATTTTCCAATAATTTTCTTTCATACAAACCTTGTCCTGACAATTACGAACACAACAAAACAAAAATCAGCCAAATCGGTCAAGCCGTTCTCAAGTGATGCTCCGTCATACATTTTGGAAATTCATTTTTATTAATATAGATACGTATTCGAAAGAATTTATAAAATGCAAATCAGTTATCATGACAACATAGCCTATTGTTTTACTGTGATCTTATAAGGATTTGGAAATTAAAATACAGTTAGCTATGACAAATAACACTATTGCTTTACATGCGCTTATCCAAGTAGATCGTTAAACTGACCCAGGTGGCCGAGTTGGTAACGTCTTGGCCTCACATTCTGGAGTTCCATGGTTCAAATCCCGAAACCGGACAATTTCATTTTATTTTGTATTCTGCATATCATAATTGCAATCATAACTGATTAAAGAAAAACATACTGGCACTTTGTTTCATCAGTTTACTTGATTTTATTATTATTATTATTATTATTATTATTATTATTAGCCATATCTTTATATTTATAATTTTTGTTGGACAATATAATATATAGCCTATACCCGTACGGGAAGAACGAAATAAAGGTGGCATAAAAACATAGTCAAATAGATTAAGTATAATAGACATGACCTTTGTCCAATAAATTTCGTTCATTTTGGCCTATTAACATGGCGCAACATGGCCTATTAATATCGCTCATTAAAACTAATGTTCATAAAAATGGGTCATCTCACTGAAAACGAAATTTAACAGTGTGGTTTCATAAAATGTGAAAACACGTTTCAGTCTTCAAGACCCCAGTAATGTTTAAACCCATAGCTTTAATAGGACTATTCCACTCATATGCTGCGTGTTTGATATTGACCAATAACGTTTAGCCATTCCTCGGATATAGACCAATCACGGCCGTTTATCTTACAATATTCTTGTAGGAATCGCGAGGATGCCATTTTATCGGGTAAAACGTGCTGCTCGTTACTGGTCACGTAAGCATCAGTGTGCAGTGATTAATACGTCACACGCTGCCATTAAGCAACACGAAAACAGATTATTTTGTACAACATAACTTGTTTGGAAATTGAAATAATAGAAATGTACATTAAGACTTAAAATACAATTTCGATTCGGTGCAAGCCAGTTGGTTTGCTTTTATAAACTGTTCTGTTGTTAGCTTAGCTCAATGAAGTTACTATATCTTATATGCACCATTGGTAGCACTGGTTACTACATGGTAATCGAATCGATTCATGGATGTTGATTCATAGTAGCCCGTGATCTCGCAGCTGTTAGTTTTGTTTTATACAACAAAGCACGAAAGTAATTATTATTTGTATAATCCGTTACATTTTTATTCATGGAATAGTCTTAATAAATCCAACTCGAGTTGAAGAGTTTCATGAGATAAATTCGCTCCTGCTGTGCAGTCTTGAATCTGTCGATAAACTCGTCAACTCTCGTGGGATTACCTATAAAAAAAATATTCCTTTTAAAGAAAACATGCTGCAAATATGCAGTTACACACTTTTTATATGTATTTAAGTATAATTAATCCACATACTGTATAATTAACATTCCTTGCACTTTTGAAGCTCGCTATCCTCTGGGAAAAGTACAATTTAAAGCTACAGAGATGAGCGATGAGAAAGGAAGATAGCAGGTGTGACGGACCAACATCATATGAAACGTTTCTCTACCCTGGTGTTGTGCTCTCCGTGACCAGCACACAAAGCTCAGCTTTTTCTCTGTATGCAGTGTTTTCCTGTTTATAAAATATGCCCAGAAATATTTAAGGTTTTATGATGTTATCGCGGATTCTGTTATTCCTGTAGAACTATGTAATGTAGGTGTAGTAGCTTCCCATAGATGCTATGAATATAACAGTAATCTGTTTTTAACAGTCAAATCTAGATTGTTTAAATAATTTTTAGCTATGATAAGTGAAAATTACATTTTTGGTCGATGGTCTTACTGATCTCATATTAATATATTGATCCCCTAACCGGTGGAGAGCAGTAATGAAGAACTGGATGGGAGAGTGGCGTAAATCCACTTTTTGAGCAAAGATCCATTTATCCTCGAAATTGCAAATTATTCCAAAAGTCATTATATTGAATTATTTAACCGATCTTTACGGAATTTTGCACAGTGATATTAGAACGGAGAATACTAGGTTAGTATAAATAATTTATTATTGATATATTCAGGTAACCCAGTTGATTCGTGAAAGCTGTTGATCATTCCTAATTACAGAAAGGTGTTCAGCATTGATCTGGAAAGAGAATGTGTGTTGCCTTCTCCCATTCAATAGTGCGAGAACCTTCCGTTACCGGTAGTTAGTTAGTTAGGTAGTTAGAAAGGTAGTATTCTGATTTCCTGTGTCCTTCGATATAACTGTAATTCAAACCATATAAACCTCATATGGGAGATTTAAATAAAAACTAACTTACAAAAAGTGTGCGTGGAACGCCACGCGACAGAAGCGAAACTTGTTTTAACTTTTGGGTTTTTTCAATTTTTGATTATTGGATTTTTTCAATTTTGGATTGTTGGACTTTTTAATATTGGGTTTTTAGACTTTTTTAATCTTGGATTTTGTCTTTTTTTATTTTTGGATCTTTATATTTATTTGGAATTTTTTAATATTTTTATTTTTTATTTTTTAGATTTTGGATATTTGGATTTTTTAATTTTGGATATTTTATTTTTTAAATTTTTGATTTTTAAATTTTGGATCTTTGAATTTTTTAATTTTGGAATTTTTGATTTTTTTAAATTTAGGATCTTTGATTTTTTATTTTTGGGATCTTTTAATTTTGGATTTTTAACTTTGAGTTTTTTTTTAATTTTCGATTTTTAATTTTTAATTTTTTTATTTTTTATATATTGGATAGGCCTAATCATTGAGTTGATTTTTTTCTGTGCAGTCCGTTCCGTAACACCTCACTAATTTCGTGACGATTTTGAGCGTAACACTAATTTCGTGACGATTTTGAGCGTTACACAAGCTCTCGATTCACCCCTACCGCGGCTAAAGAAGTTTCACTTCAAAAATCTTATGTGATACAGTCAAAACTTTTTCTACCCGAAAGCATGGGCAATACAACTTTCTCACTTCACATTCTGGTATAGTACAAACTACCCTTCAGGAAAATATTGCGCAAAATATTCGAATAAAAGTTTTAGCTGTTAGTACGAGTGTAAGCAATTCGTGTGAAAAATTTTAACAAAATTGCTTGAGCTGTTTCGAGGAAATAGTGAAAAATGTAATTTCTTCGTATAATGTGGCAGTAAAAGTAAAAGAAAGTCGTCGTCAATCTTCCTGTCACATCCCCAGGAAATATCTATGTCAAATACAAAATGTTGCTTGCATACGGTTTCAGTTTTGAAGCTAGGCTGTTCACAGACACACACAGACATGCTTCTAAAAGTAATAATTTTGTATTCAGGAGACCTCAGAATGACCTATTTATGTTGAAAACTCGACTTGAAACCACAGGTTCGAACACAATACTTCAATTAACGACAGCACCCATGGTACGCATAGAGGAAGCAAAAAGTTGCATTAATAAATACAAAGTTTGTGGATGTTCTGATACGCGAAGTCATACGTACCTTAACGTGAAATTAAAACCACGTCAAAATCCGATATAAACCAATGATACTGTTGACAAAGAGAGTTGATGAGATTGATGCACCTTCTTGAAAGCATTCACAGAGGGCAGGTAAGTAGTAGTAATGGCGTTCGGGAATGTTTCGTACCACGTCGCGTCTTGTTTCTTGTGTAGAGTATCAATTATATGCGTAATATTCTTGCCATCTGAGTGGTTTAAAGTGATTTCAATTGTGTAATGTCATGTGTTTTGCGTGTGCGTGAAATCGGGAGTGAATGTGGCGAACTACAAGTTCTGTGTGAGTCCAACTGAACATGGAAGGTGTACCTGTTGTCTTCGTGGACATTTCGACTGGCTGCTTATAAGGTAGCCTATGTTCAGTTAGGATGTAGTTAGATAGTTAGTTATGCTGCAGGTAGTTTAGAAATTGTAAGGACAACATCTCAAGTAGGCCAGATATTACTCTATATACGCCTATAGTGTATTTGAAACATAGCATAAGCCACCCTCTACGTGACCTTGTGAGCTGTCCAGAGTTTGGCTTACGTGGGCCTCTGCTCGGTATTCTCTATGTTGTCTAGGCTACCCACCCACTAAAGCTATACAATTCTGAAAATTCGCTCTAATGTGGTTTGCTGGACGACCAGTGATCTCAATATATAAACAGGATACACAACAGCTGTGCTTTGGAATTGCATAAATCGTGACGTTCACTTGTTAAGTTGGCTACACCGCCGAGCGTATTGGTGAAGTGTGCTTCGTATGGTAAACATATATTTATGAATGTGTTTTTGATATTTTTCATGAAAAAATGGTCGAATATTGCGTGGTATGTAAAATTACTAAAAGATGCTGTACCATCAGTCTTCAATTTTCCAGGACACCTTCAAAAAATTATTGTTCCAAAAAGACAACTGGTTCGTAACAAAGCGTAAACAGGCCGACCATATGGGGGGGGGGTTACAACATCTGTGGGGTATAGAATACCCCCCAGGGAGAGGGGGGTTCGGGGGTCCTCCCCCGGAAAACTTTAAAAATTAAGATGCACAATAACGAGTAAGCTTCCCACGCTTTATACTCGTATTAAGCAATTTATAAGCAGAATTAAAAAAATTGTACAATTTTCCTTTTTTTAATCAATGGGTGGGGTTCAACCCCCCCCCCTCGGTACGCCTCTGGTTCGTAATGTGGTTAGTAGTAGGCCTACTTTAGGTACCAAGTAGGAATATAAATTATGCAATATGTCAGTCATGTAAACGTAGTATTCTTATGCATGTAGGCCTAAATTTTTCATGCTAGTTTTTAATTGCAGAAATAAGAGGAAGCAGATGTTTTTGTATAAGACCTCGCTGAAAATTATACGAAAATAGATAAACAGACGCAAACAGATGATCTCCCACCATCTCCTATCCAAACAGAATTGAGAAACAACAAAAGGCTACAGACGATTGTCTGTCGCAAGAACAAGAAGATAAATAGCATGGCTAATTAAATTTCAGATTTGAAGAAAAGGAACTTCTAAGTAGGCCTACTGACTTAAAGTATTTTGAAATTTTATTTCAGTGGCTTCCCTTTGCGCTAGTCTACAGGAATTATTAAAAAAAAATAATGTGATTTGTATCCAGTACAGTAACGGTAAAGTTGAAGGTCACGGTTTATACATTTCCAAAGCACTTAGAACAGATTTTGTCTATTCTCTTTATATATCGAAATCAAGCATAATATCGCAAAATGAAGGCCTATTGTGAAGTTATTTTAATATTTAAAATGCGAGTGTTTACAACTGTTTACCAATGTACATTCACGCCTGATCGAGATTAAATACTTTTACCAAACCATTACGATATGAAATTAGTTTTGTTATGTACTTAAAAAGCATCAAGTAGTTTATATTGGAGCGTTTCATTCATAAAAGTGTTTTAAAAACGCCAATACATCTTCATAATTCCCTTAATACACATGAGTTTGTTAGGAGGAGATACGGGATAGGAGCTAAATTATACGCTCACTTTCATGGCGGACCGCGAACTCTGCCGTCACGATTTTTCATCATGCAGTGCTACCTCCAGTATGTAATAGAGCTCAATGTGGACGACACATACAAACAGCTGTGCTAAGATAAGGCTTCGATAATATGGTAAGGGACGTTGGGTAGGCTTTGAATACAAACTTGTTAACATAACCCATCTGATCTTACGTTGCGTTTCACACGTCTTCTGTTTTTTTTTTAATCATTTTTATTCCTGCATGCGCCATTACATTAGTAATATTACATGCGGTCTTACTCCTTCTTAGATGTATCTATATACACATATTACAAGTTGATATTCCTAACATTCAGTGCCATTGTAACTATATACACATATTACGAGTTATTAATCCTAACATGCAGAGCTATATACATATGTTTACAAGTTAATATTCCTAACACAGTCCCAATTTGATTACGTCTGAAGTTTGTCAAAGTCAATTTTGTTTACAAAATGTTGAAATCTTTTACAATATTTGTCCATGAGTTCATTATTATTTAACGGCCAGCTTCCACCCATTTTCAGTAGGCTACATATTTGCGTAGTTCTTGTCTTTCTTCACACAATAAGTCGCATTCCCACAGTATGTGATGCACTGTTTGTAGTTCCACTATCTGACGGACGACCATGTCAAGAGAGCAATGTTTTTTTCATATTCTTTAATTCTACCTGTCGCTCTTGGAACACTCACGCGAATTTCTCTGACTCGATCATTAATAATGCTATTTTCTCTCCTCTTATTCCATCTCTGGGCACTCTCGCTAAACTCTGTAAGTAACAGTCTCTGTCATGTAGTGTCTACAGGTAAACGAATAACCGAATACGCAAATACCAAATGGCGATTATCCGAATAGTGATATTCGTTTAACTTGGTCATCCAAATTTTATTTGTCATGACCAAGCAACCGATTAATATGTGGAAATAGTCCGAGCACTACTGAAAACTCGACAGGGAAGAACATAATACTTCCCTCTACCCATGTTAACTATGGCGCGGATAGAGAAAATAAAAAATTAATAACATTTCATGTAAATTGTTTTTCTTCAAAATACGATAATTTCTTTAAATTAGATTTTCGTCTATTATACGAAGAATATACTAGTCTATAACTTTCTATGGACCATGCAACAGACACAGTGAATTGTTTCCTTAATTAATCTTTGGCAATAACTTGTCATTTCTATGACTATATTTTTTACACTTTCCCTTGGTTGTGATAATGCAGAAGGTAGTACTAGAAAAAAATTAGGTGTCACTATTATTTATTGAAATTATGTAATACTTCTTTCATATTTCTACTTAAAAAGGGTATAAACATGCCAGATATCGTTTAATTTTGTAACCGTTCGGATTTATTTATGACCACGATTATATTTTAAAGTCTAATGGATACTAGAAGTGTATGTTGATATAGGTTAAAAAATTTACTTTGTCGTACAGGATATCATGGTTAGTACAACTATTTCCCTAAAATTATCTCATGCATTACTGACATAATTAATTATATTATTCCTGGCACTGACTTGTATTTACGTGAACATGAAATTAATTTAATTTG
This sequence comes from Ectobius pallidus, assembly GCA_964059195.1. NCBI lineage: Eukaryota > Metazoa > Arthropoda > Insecta > Blattodea > Ectobiidae > Ectobius > Ectobius pallidus. The sequence continues at coordinate 81,441,996 of CAXKWD010000006.1, forward strand.
AAAAGCATTGATTGACAGCTGTCCAGAGCATCGTAAATACTCAATGCAATGCAGACAGCATATTAAATGAACTTAGGCTTTACACTGACTGCGCCTTCCGGTATTAAATTTTAATTATTTTTGACTGAAAGTTTTCACTTAAAATATACATGACAATTAAAAGAATTACTATTACACCTTTTAATTTAATTGAAGGTATTCCTAATGTACCAATGTGCTTAAATACTTATTAAGGGGGTAATAAATTACATTATTTTCGTTGCGTTGTCCTATTTCAATACTGGGATTAAATTTACTGGATGTAATTAACTTTACTGGAAACATAAAATTAATTAATTCCATTTCAGGTAATCGTTCTACGTTATTAAATTCCATTAACTTATTAAGCGGTGCACCATTCAGGTGATAATTACTCGTACAAAGTTCACCAATTTTAACATATTGTAAATCTGTTTTCAATAAATTACATCTAATTTTTTTTTTCATATGGGTTCTTGATTTCATTTAATAGATGTGAACTTGAACTGAGGCAAAAATACCAATTTTTCTGCTACCCTGGAATTCATTTTTCCTATTTTCTTCCGCAGCCATTTAATAAAATATGGGAATTTTTCCCTCAAAGAGAGAAGTTATAAAATTATTGTAATTGGGTGGTCAAAAATAAGTTTAAAACCTCAAATTCTATGAATTTTAAGGACTTAGGTGTATTTGAAGTGGTTTCATGTGTAAAATCTGTCGATTTACTTATTTATTGCGTTGAGTTACTTTTTAAGCCATTTTTAGCATGGTTTTAACACTCTTTAATACCAAGTAGTCAAGAGTAATCAGCTATGTCCATTTTCATTTCAGAAAATATACATCTTAAGGTACAATTTGGTATAAGATTAACTTCAAAAAATATGTGTGGTTAATTACTATGTAAAATAACAAACAAGGGAATTTTTGTCCCACCCGTAACAGTGATAGTTTTGTTAAATTATTATTGATGAGTTAAATAAATGTTCTGACAACCTGGAAACAGTTTATAATTTGTATTGAATCCCTCATACTTTTATTAATAACAACATTAAGACCCTAACAGTAATAGCAGAACAGAAAATGAGCTTTTGTGTTGCACAGATTTTGTAAAACAAATTTAAAATATTTAAAATGAGTTTTAAGTAATGCTTTGCATGCAGTGTGGAGGAGAAGGCATTGTAAATTTTACAGATTGTGAAGAACCAATTCTAGTTTATTATTTATGATATGTAATAAAGAAAAATAGTTTATATAATTTGCTAGAATGTCCCACCCGTATTTATGAAATGGCTGTCCGCTCTTTTTTTCTTAATTAAGGTCGTTTTATTAAATTCGAAAATAAATATATTATAAAATAAAAAAGGGTGACTTGGATAGTTAAAAACATTATAAAGAGTTATATAGAAAATTGGAAATAATTCGTATTTAACTTCTTTAACTGCCAACTTGGAAATTGCCTTATTATTTGTCAACATTTTGAAGAAGATATTGTATATGAAATACATATATTTTTCATCTCTACAGAGAAACTGTAAATAATTTAATCATAGAAATGACAAGTTATTGCCAAAGATTTAATTAAGGACATAATTCACTAAGTATGTTGCATGGTCAATAGCAAGTTATATACTAGTATATTTTTCGTATAATAGACGAAAATCTAATTTAAAGAAATAATCGTTCCTCATTCCACCGCACTACATTTACAGTTAGTGGCAGGGGAACACTCACTTCTTCGGAATACTGTACAATATACAATATTTCTTATATAATCTTCCTAACATTCACGCCAGTTTCAAATGAATTCTGCAATGAAAAAAATCACTGCAAGCTATATTTTGTAAAAATCTTGTCTTGTATTCACTGACACTAAATGAATTGGCACAGCAGCGAGGTCTCTTATATATTTTATATGGGAGAAGATCAGTTCACTTGCATTTATGGGCACAGTGCGACAGTGGCACTGTAAAGAGGGACATTATATTGAGAGTTGACTATACAATTACTTGAATTTGTGTAAAAGATCCAGCCATCGGTGTTAGGTTATGAGAATTATAAATTATAAACAAAGCCCTGTACATATGTTTTGTGCTTTTTTAATGGGTTTCATGGAAAGAGCTCTTTGCGGTGCCGTTTTCACATTTCCGGAACCAAAATGCAGATTTAATGTTAATTATACACATTTCAAGTCAAAATATAATTAAATATTTATTTTAAAAATAAATAGTTAAATATTATTTTACTTGGTTTTGTTAAGTTTCAATCATAAACAATATTTTATAAAGGCACAAGTGTTTTAACTAATAAAGCTTATTTGCTGATATGTTTAGGGCTTTTGTTGAGAATTTCGAAGTAATTTATTGAAAACTGGTATGCGAGGAGCAATTTGAATAGTGAAATATGCGTGTGAAATATGTTGAGAAAAATAAATTTTATAATTGAGACACATTTTTTTTGCCTTTAAAACCGTCCTGCTCCTTATAGAGGCCTAAAAATCTATTTCCTTAGAGTAATATCCTGGATAATACACCAAGCCCCTTCCAGCATTACTTTGAAAATAGCTAGAGCCGTAATTTAAAAAATCTACTGTTAAAGTACGCATGTATCAATAATAAAGTTGCCACATAGAAAGTTTATCAGCAAGTGCGCAAAACCCTTAAAAGTCGCATTGCGGACATTTAAATGCACATCAGCTAAAATGGTAAAGAATTGGTGTTAATTTAATGTGTATTATATATATATATATGCGTAAAAATATTTCTTTAAAATAAAATTCGATACCTGTAGATATTGATATATATTTTTGCGCTATTTTTTGGAAAATTTCACATGTCGTCCCCTTAAGGCGATAAAAAGTGGTCATAAGAATTGGGGTTAATTTAATATGTATTATATATAGGCCTATATATATGCACATAAATATTTCTTTAAAATAAAATTTGATACCTGTAGATATTAATATATTTTTGCGCTACTTTTTGGAAAATTTCACATGTCGTCCCCATAAGGCGATAAAAATGTGATCATCTTGCTTATAACGAACTTGTTATTATATAGCAAGAAGAAAGTGCATTTTAAGTTTTTTCCACCAGTATTTTGTGTTTTAAATCCTTTGCCTGTTCAGCTAGTTGAAACTGCGAACAGTGTTTCTTGAGGGATGAATGTTTTATGTCCGGATTATGCGACTTCAGAACGTTGAATTACATTTGTTGGGAGGATGCTGGTAGTGGTGACGGAAGGAAAGGTATTGGAAATGGATAGGTGGAAGCGATAAGCCATGAAGCTCTTTGTCAGGATGACAGTTGCGGCTTACTGCAGATCGCAATGTCTTCCGCGACTGTCAAAACTAGAGAAATGTAACCGGGGAATCATTGCTAACTACCCATATGTTGGGCTTGAAAATGCTTGTAACTCAGGTGGCAGTTGGTTGTTTCGGTTTCAGCGATTACAGTTAACGCTAATGGTGTCATAAACGACCGTCTATTAATCTCCAGTCTGAAATCATCCAACTGTGTAGACCTCATCAACCGATGTAATTAAGGCTTTATTTTTCTATGAAAGATTAGCATTTCAGATAATGTCAAAGCAGGGGCTTAATTCATCATATTCGAAATAAATAATAGTTTATCTAGTGTAGTGTATGGGATAATAGCATTAGTTCCAACACCCAAAGTAATCGGATTTGAAATGGGCGGGTATCCATTTTAAACTTTTCGTACCCCTTGACATTTACGTAGACGGTAATCTAAATTGTAACATTCATATAAGAGAAATTTGCCAAGAAATATTTCTTAATCCATATTTCACGCTCACCAACAATAAAAGATACTACTACCTTTTTGAATATGCTATAAATTTGACCTTTCATGAAAGAAAATACTGGTTTTAATACCCAGAATGGCTCATTTCGAATTCTGTGATAATCTGTTAAGACTGCAACATCTTCACTATATTTCCTGTTTTCGTAAATCGCTAGTTTTTTAAGAGTGGCGTACTTATGAATCTGTTTATTGAAAGTACAGTTCTTTTATTTTAGGTTCGAGAGAGCAAATTTATGATTTTTTCTGCACGAATATTGCAAAAATCGAAACCGAGATTTTACTCGTGGCTTACACTCCGGGTAGTTGTGGAATACTGTTTAGGTCCGTCATTGTCAACGAACTCTTAGGCCTACCAATTAAAACGAAACATCGTAAATTAAATAATCATAAGCTAAAGCCCTTAAGTTAGTCCATTTTATTAGGGAGTTTCCCTTCAGTTCATCTCATTTTCCTTTGAGAATTAGGGTTGTCTGCTCGTTGCTTTCATTGGTAGCACATGAGCTACCATTAAAGTGTAAACCAGCTTTCCTATTCTGTGAATGGTTATTTTAACCCCATCCCTCTGAAAGTCATAATTTAGTATCTATTCTCCATTTGACTACACCAACTGAACGCGTTTGTATACACAGCTATTCAAATATTCCATTGATTAACAGTGAATAAGAATTACTCGCAAAGCTGATTTGTCATGAACAAACTAGAGTAACACGCCAAAACCGTATAATTTAAGCGTAATTGTGATGAAGTGCTGCAAAATTAATGACAGTACAATCTGCCAATCATGAGATTCTATTATCTTTAACTGGAACATCGAACACTGAGACAATGAACGATGTTGCGAAATTATTTAATACCGTACACAAAAATGAACCATCTCTTGTTAATCAATTTAAACGTTGTTATAATGTTATTAATAAATGCTAATCAACATTGGGTTAGTGCTATTAGCAAGGATAGGATTTTTAAGTACGCACCTTTTATCGTAAGGAAAATGAGAGCTCCTGTAAAAGAATCCACAGTATGAAGTGTTGTCTTTAGTTGAGAATGAAGGCAATTTTCTAGCACCTTTTTCCCCTTTTTTACGGCCTTTATCACATATTTCTTCACCATGCCCAAAATTATCCTCCCCCCAAATTTTATTTTAATTCAGTTTTATAATATTCTTCTAAAGCGCATTTCATTATTTGATTCAATTGATTTTTATTTTATAATTATTATCTTTGTTTTGTTCCAATATCTAAGATCTTTAAGAAACATGTAGTGAAATGTTCATCAACTTGCTGTGGACATGAGAATAATAATAATAATAATAATAATAATAATAATAATAATAATAATGATGATGTTTATTAGCCAATCTCCATACAGGTGAGGCATCGTCAATATACGTAATAACAGTGCTTATAAGACAAAGTCAGCAGTAAGGAATTCGTGTACAGAGTAAAATGGTCTCCTTATCAGCCATGCATATGGGTTATTCTCCAGAAAAGGGAAGATTCATGTCGCAGTTGATTTTCTGGTGTAAAATAAGTATTTATTTGACAAATTAGAGAAAAATCTCACCTCCGTTACCCTCACCTCCGTTACTGTTACTCTCGAGTCGTATCCATGGAGGTGTAATTAATGTTGTAATTGATGACATATTTAACTGTCTGCATTTATTATTTTTGTTTAAAGAAGATACTGGTATAGCCTAATAGTTTATAACAATATATCATGTTTTGATTTAAAGTTTTGGTTTTAAGGTGATAATCTATTTTAACATATATAAAAATAACTAAAAAGTTGTGTGCTAATCCATTTGCATGGTAATAAATATTGTTCTTTTTCATGATAACATTTAATAAAGTAAATTAAATCTAATTCTCACATAACATCTATATAATTACTATTTCCTACTATTTTCTCAGCTCCGTGAATGCGCCATTTTCTAACATTGTTAATTTAATGCAAAATACCACTCGGTAAGTAGGGCAAGTACCTCTGCAGTACTCTGCAGAAAGAAATATTACATAAAAATTACATGGTCCAATATAAAAATAATTTAAAAATTCTAACATTGAAATCTGCCCTTTTTTGGAGAATGACCCATATACATAATTTTTAAAACTACGTATTTATGGGTAAACAACGGACGTTTAAAGGCAGTTTGTTGAATAAATTAATTCCATTATAAAAACAAGTGTTAAAAGGGCTATTTAAACGACATTTGGGTAAATAAAAGCGCATGCGGCAACCTATCTGAAAGTACAGAATCTAAAAAAAACTCAGAGATTTTATCATGTCCATACAGATCATTATTTTTTATAGGATCTAACACAAATCATCTCCAATTGAATGTATTGCATTTAGTTGCCCTGTGTCTTGTATTATATTTATGCACTTCTATATAAGTAACATTCTCCAGATTCTTCTTGACATATGAGATACAATAAAATACATATAAATTAAAAGCTGTCATAATATTCATTTCATTAAAAAGAGGTCTTCAGCTTTCTCTCTGACTTTTGTTTGCCATTACCCTCAGGGCCTTTTTTTGGAGAAGTAAAATCGAATTTGTTTCCCTGAAATGACCCCAGAGATATATTCCATAAACAATATTGCTTTGAAAAAGAGCAAAATACACAGACCTTAAAACCTCGAGTGAAATGGAAGTCTTAATTCTTCTTAGAACAAAGATACCTATAGCCAATCTCTTACAAATATTTTCAACATGGGGCTTCCAAGTAAGCTTAGAGTCCAGGTGAAAACAAAGTAATTTTATATTATTGCAGTTATTAGGCATCGTGCTTTGAATCATTTAGAGCAAACCCATTTCTACCAAACCAGTCCTTTACAGCTTTGAGGTCATCCATTTCCACTTGTTTCATCTGATTTAGGCTTTTATCCGAAGATATTAGAGTTGCATCATCTGCATATAACACGATATCCACTGGTAGCCTATTTTATAAGACAAATCATTTACTGCAATGAGAAAAAGTAATAGTGCCAGTATAGATCCCTGTGGAACTCCACAGTTTATGGGTCGAATATCGGAACTTTGGTCGTTTTATACTAACAAACTGTTTCCTGTCATATAGAAAGGACTTAATTAAGTTCAACTCAGCGTTATTAACCCCATAGTATTGTAACTTTTTAATTAACAGTTTATGATCTATGGTGTCAAAGGCCTTAGTTAGATCACAGGCTGTTAGTGATAGTAGATCCTTATTTTCAATAGATGTGATGATCGTTTTGACTACATGAACCTGTCTGCTGCTTTCGGCAAACGCGGGACTAATGGGACACTTGCTACAATAAAAAATTAATGACTAAATATTCCATTTTTCTTTTTAATTTCATTGGAATTAGTCAGTGCCTGAATGTAAGTATGTTACATAAGAGTTTAGTAACAAGGTGTCATACCTGTCAATATCTGACATTCGTACAGAGCGGTGCCGAAGTTTAGGTACATGTACCATAAACAATTAGGAAAACACTGGTGTGAGAATCCCGTCTGCACAACCAGAAAATCGCCTATTCTTTCTGTCTGTACTATTGTAGGATATCCACTGATACCTTATTCATTTCTGTAGGCTTTGTATTAGTTAAGGGATGTTGACAACATAAATAAAATACGTAAACGATGATATGAATTTCTGCATTCAGATCTTGTTAACACTATCGATTCACTAATATGTGTGCGCAAATTGCGCATTGCTGCAAAGTTATTTACATATGTGAAATGCCACTAAGTTCGGTGATTTCCATATTGCTTCCTCCACCATAAGGGGTTGTTAATGGTGGTGAATAAATGAATAAACAAACACATGTAGTTTGAATGTTGTTCGAACCAACGGACAGCTGGAAATACAGTAATGGCATTAATTTACCTCTTTAAATGCAAATATCCGTGGGTGAAGATAACAGTGTCTGTCCTATGGAGAACAGAATATTGAAGGGCAAACAAACATGACAGCCCATAGAGGCATATTCAACTTTAAAGTGGACTATAGAGCTATACAGATGCGGATCGGTTTATTAATACTTAATGAAAAATATATACTAGACCAGCTGTTACTCGCAGCTTCGTTCGCGTGTATTTCCTAATTTGGTAGAAATAATCCTTCTTCGGTACTACAGGTATTTTTTTCCCCACTATTGGTAAAATTACTGACTAATGTAGCCTATATGTTAAACTGTAAGAATACTGTTTTCGTTGTAGAAATTTACTCTAAGTTTCAAGAAAATCCATATATATATACCGTATATATTTATATATATCTTCATTTGTCTCCACTTGTCACTTGGCCGACAATTTTTGAACTTTTCAATCCATTCGTACACGCTTCACCGTGGTAAAACATTTGCCCCCATATTATACGGAAAGTCTTCGATAGATTCGGCTCCTGGTACACCTTCAGACGACAAAAAATGGATCACAGCACGCTCTTCTTCTTTGGTGCAAACGCTGAGCGGTGCAGCCATGTTTAGTGTGCAACAGCGCAACATACAGTGGAGTCATAAGGGTCAAACATTTCACAAGCGGAGACAAACGAACAACATGTCGACGTGTGCGAGCACAAAGCGGTACAGCCAACCTACAAAAGATCTAATAAAAAGTGGATACTTACTGGCTTACCCTCGTTTTTATGTTTATTTATATACGGAGTGCAATGTTAACACCTTTCTGTGCCTAAAGTTTCATTTTTTCTCCATCCCTCTCTGTCAATCCAATCCATATCTTGTAGTTCTCTTTCTTTCTTTCATTCCTTACTGATCTCCTGCATCCATGAGTTTCGAGGCTTGCCTCTGGTTCTACTTCGAAGTGGACACTATGTAGATGTAGATGTAGTTATCTCGTTCTGTAGATCCTGTCTATTCCTATACCTATACACTTCTTGTTAGCTTTTCTCCTTCCATTCTTCTTACATGTAAATAACAATTTAATTTTTTATATCTTTCAAAGTAGAAAACAGAATTCTTGATATTCACTTTTCTGTTATAACTGTAGGCTGTTTATTTTTCCCCCTTCTAATCTTGCATGTCTTTCTGACCGCCGCGCCGTAAGAATCCATTTCCACTGGTAACAACTTTGACTTAACTTTTTTCCCCCTGTTACAAACCTTCATACCGCCTTTTCACCCCTTACAGGTTGATTTCCAAACAAATAAGAAGTATGTGCGTAATTATTTATGTTTTTGCGTACTTTTACTAAGTTTTAAACCTACAGACTCGTTAAACAGTAATTCTTTGTGTAGGCCTAAACTTTGACCCTCTTAGGCCTATGACCTCTTTTCGTTTATAAACCCATTAGAGGTTGAATTTGGAAAATGTTTAAATGCGTTTCTCATTATTTGTGTTGTATAATATTTTGCTAGGCTATAAGAACGTCCGACCAAGAAAGTATTGTTTTAAATAGAACCATGTATATCCCCCTTAGCGACTGATTTCAATAACAAAATACGTGTTTAAATATTCATGTTTTGGAGTACTTTACTAAGTTTTAATGTCAATAAATAGGCCTAAGGTATTGCACCGAGCGAGGTGGTCGAAATGGTATCATCTTGGTCTCAAATTCGGGAGGTCCCAGGTTCAAATCCCGTGGTAGGCCAATTTGACAAGAATTGTTTCATGGTTTCCCCAGTTAGCAAATGCCGAATTGGATAATTACTTACCATGTCTCATCCTCACTATTTCATCCTGTACCATTTCCATTTAAATTAATATCAGTTGAAATTTACTGACATAAAAACACACCAACAAAAGGAAATAATTGACAACCAATAGTTGTATGACCTCATGTTTAGACACAGATCCTGAACTCCTGATATAGCCCCCATGCTAAAAGGCGTATAAATACAGGCTGAAGTTAAAAAAAAAAAAAAAAAAAAAAAAAAAAAAAAAAAAAAAAAAAAAAGTGTTTCGCCATGAGTCATAAAGTATTATGGGAAATGCTTAGATGTTTCATTATTTGTGTTGTTGAGTATTTTGCTAAGTTTCCAAAACTCCTGAAGCTACTGAAATTTTTCTACGCTTTAACAGTTGTGAATTCGAACAATGTTAGGAATACTAAATTAACGATATTCTTGGAATTGAAAATGCATATCAATTTATAATTCTCATAGCTAAAATTAGCTCCATGAGAGACTACGTTTCTCTGCTTTCGTCTTCAACATCATAGATGATGGTATTTGCACGTATGCTGTCAAAACTCATATTACTGTAACCAGAGTGCGTGGGTGAGGCGACAGGATAAAGTGCTCTACGGGAACGGACAACTTGTATTGTTCAAGAGGGATAGACTATGGTAGCACAATTTGTACGCGCGCTTTAAACGAAATTTTTATCATCCTTCGTGAATTAATTTAGTTAAGGTCCGAAAAATTAACAAATGCAAGCTTTCCGAAATTGTAAGTAATCTTCTTCACAAAATTTCTGCATCCACTGAATGACAATTTTCTGAAACATAAACAGCACTTCCGACAGTATCTCAGTATTCAGGATTAAATTATTGTTGTTCTCACGATTTCCTTCGGTACAAACAAACAAAACATGAAATACCAAGTTTGTCCGAAGTGAGAAATTTTCTGATAAAAAAAATCGTTCCTAAAGTTTAAACGTGATTTAGTGGATAAGTATTATCCGTACTTGTGTTCTCATTTTTTCCCCCATATCAGCAGAGGAAATAGTAAGAAACAAATTTTCTCATGCGGTTTTTCACTTTTTATGCAAATTACAAAGAATCATATCGTTGATGTTCGTGCAAAATGCCGTATGTTTTCAGGAAGGGAAAAACTGAAAATGATAACAACTGGTTATTACCAGTAAGTTATAATGAAAGAAAATATATTTTATTAAACAAAATATTTGAGTAATCTCTCATAGCACATGGACTGAGGTGATGAGTTCAATATGAGAACTACTGACCGGGCAAAGACCATGTGACTTTTGTAGGCCTAAGTGTTGAATTACTCGGCTCCTATTGGTCAAAAAGTTGAGATATTTTGCAATTATATGTGAGAACCAAAATAATCCATGTTGAAAGGAGGAAATTTTCAAATTTTTTAGCTATGACTTTTCGCACGAACACCAACGATATGTGGACAAAATACTACACAAAATATGGCAACGTCAAGTCAAATGTATTCGTCACACAGTAGATTTGCTTTCAGACTGGTAACAGACAGGTCATTGCTACCGAAGGAGCGATTTGGGTGTACGTTCTTGCCATTCTATGGAGAATATTAACTTAATTATATAGGCCTAATAAACCAGGACTATATCACAAAACACAAAATATATTTTAATATTTTATTTTAATATTAATTACTGCCATCTTTAATCTGTACAGTTATACTACTTCCACTCTGTATAAGAACTACTACTACTACTACTACTACTACTACTTGCTTGCTTGCTTTGTCGTAATTTTACCTCTCCCTTTTAGGATTTAAGCGACCCAAGCCGCCCGGGCCTTACAGGGCCGCGACCTGTCGGGAGAGGGATTATCTATGGATCACGTACATACGTTTTTGACCAGACAAGGACATGGAGGGCCTCCCCGGATGAGTGATCAGCCCAATGCCGGGTCCACCTGCGAGACAACACGAACACGTAGGACGATACACACCATTCACACGCACACTCACTCACTCAGAACAAGGCGAGGGTGGGGATGAAGATGATAATGACGGGTAGATGATATCCGAGGGCCACAAGGGCCTAAAGTTACCCGACATTTATCTCACAGGTGAGGGAAAACCCCGGAAAAACCCTCACCTAGGTAACTTGTCCCGACCAGGAATCGCATCCCCTGAGCCAAAGCGGTGGACGGACTATATCACAAAACACAAAATATATTTTAATATTATATTTTAATATTATTTACTGCCACCTTTAATCTCTACAGTTATACTACTTCCACTCTGTATAAGAACTAGACCATAGGTGAGCAACTGAGGGGAAAGTTAGTCCCCATCCCTTGCTGTGACGTAAGAAACCTGTTCTTCATGTTCAGTGTCACATCGAAACTGCTTTATGCTGACGTCAAGGGCGGCTGTAGTGGGAGAAATTCCCCTACCGCACAGTGACACAATGTGCACCAGTTGCGCACCCATGAACTAGACCCTACTACTACTAATACTACTACTACTAGGCATATTACTCCTAATATTACTACTAGGCCTATTACTACTACCACTGCTAAGCCTATTACTACTATTTTACTTGCTAATGTTTCTGTCGATTTTAGGATTTTTAGTTTGTTTATGGAGTGTGTCGGGTCTCTTTTGATAAAGCTGTGCCGAGTGCGAGTGGAAGTTCGGCGAGGGCGCTTTCAGCATTTCCTGCGAAGGGGAAAGGGGAGTGGAAGAAGATGCATTTGTGTAACACAACAGTGAACTCAGTTGTGTCATAATGTGTTCATGTATATGAAATAGGGTTGCAATTAGCTCAGGACAGTGATTCACAGCTCCCCAAACCAGGGTTACCCTTTCAACCCCAGCAAGCTCTGACGTCATGCACTATATTCTACCTAATTGTACCGAGTATCTTAGCTATGTGCAAGAAACCCTGGAATTATACAGATGAAGCATTCGAGCTTGGCCCAACAAACATTTCATGAAATAATTTTATTTGTCTATTTTGTAGTCAACTTCGTTTGGCAATGTAAATCAAGTTTTATGGTATGATTTAAAATATTCTGGAATATGTTACAAACATTCAATCGGGAAATCGTCTGACTCAGATGTACAGATAGGAGGGAAAAAGCGGACCGACTCTTGTAGCTGATTCCAGAGTCTTGTGATAGGTAAATAATTGTAAGATATGTAATGGAAGCGTTTGTTTCCACAAGCAATGCAAAGTATAGCAGAAATTTTTAAAAAATAGCGCCTTTTGGGTCATATTTAACAATATTTAAGGGCATATTTGCAGTCATATTTTCCACTTTCTTTAGGTCATAAACATCCGAACCCTTCTTATAAGTTACTGTTTTACAGTCTTGATAGGTTACCTTAACGAGAGGAGATTTTAGTATTAGCGGTATTAACTGTAAGCCACAAGTAGGCTATTAGTGAAGTAGGGATTGATCATGCATGCATTTAGCTACTGCTACCGTTCAGTCAGTTTTTAATAGGGCAACTCGTTATCATGAAGTGTGACCGCTCTGCGACCTGATCATTATATTGGATATGGAATTGAGACTGAGTAGTGCTTACCGCATCGCCACTAATTGGCTCTATTGGTTAATGCAGACCTATACCCAGCGGATATTAAATTCCTCAGCCTCCGGGGATCGAACCCAGTCCACCATATATTAAAGCCAGTTCTACATTTCTCTGAAATTAGTGTTCTAAATAGAGTGAAATTGGATTGCAATCAAATAGCACATAGCACAAATATGTCCCATTCTTACAGAAATTCTTTCTCTTATATCTTTCGCTTATATAATATTTCTGTTTTGGACTGGTAATTTTTTCAAATTGCAGTTTATTAACTTTCCTTCCTTATGTTTTTGTATCTTTAATAATTTTATTTTCGTACTATACGGTCACATTTTAAGTGGATCCAGATTTCGCAGGCTTCTACCTGGCTGGCATGTAGAGCTTTAGGCCAACAAAAGCCATAGGTTTGTTTATGTTACAGGTTAACGGCTCGTTAAAAATAACATAATTTCCTGAAATTACCGTGACAAAATACAGATCACTTGATGCAAAATGCCGAAATGTTATTTCTAACATGGTATAAGATATAGAAGTTATAAGATATAAACACGTTTTCATGAATCGCACAAATATATCTAAGGATCGAAATCTTGTTCTATTCTCTACTAGATTTCTTATGGCGTAATCCTTCATCACAAGGAGGTAAAATGAGTCTACTGAGATGTACGAGAAACAGCACAAGCTGTTGGCCTAAACATCCTCTTTACACAGTACGCACGCGGACAGGATCAAATTGAATTCTCATCTGAAGACATTTGAGTGGACAAAGCGAATACTTTCTGGAAGTTTTCTTTTCTCTCTTGAGTTTGTGTCTTTCTTCATACCATCAATCCACACCCTCCTTTCACTTTAATGGACTATACCTCAAGTGAGTTTCATTTTGTGAATTTGATAATATACTAACATTTTTATTCCTTTCATTGTTAAACCGTAATGCATGACTGATATCTGGAACCTGGTGTCGATTCATGAATCTCTGACAAAACAGATGAAATGGCTTTCAAGACAAATGTGCCATCTAATCACTAATGGTTTCGCGACTCCGACATAGGCCTAGGCTAACAATTTTAACATTGAGTTATGTGAGATGTAAGATTTATTTTTTTATCTTATCTAGGCGATTTACTCATCGCCTTACTTTCATTTCGAGCAAATGGTAAATACAAGGATGGTAGTCCAGATTGATTGCTGTACTCAATAACAGATGCATCTAATAACTATCTTTTATTGAAACAAACTTGTTCTATTTCCATAGTCACTGTTGAATTTACATACTTCGCCTTTTGTAAGATAATCTATAAGAATAGTGAAAACAAAAATTAAATTATCCTCTTTTAACACTTGAGATTAATTTAAAATGTAGAGCATGGAATCAGAATATTATTTTTCTGTTCAAATATACCTCTATAATATATTTTTACGTCTAAGATAATCTTGTGCAGTGAGCAGTTCTTACTGCCAATATGGTCTCTGTATTAACAGCAACACACTGTAACTTAAACGGCTTCGGAACTCTTCCCAGTATTTCATATTTCGCAACAACAACAACAACAACAACAAAAGACAAGTAATGGAGCCATTTTAAACCACTATAAATAAAGTTGTAATGGTCTACGATGTGTATGTGTTTTGATTTACTGCTTAAGATAGAAGAATTCATTTAGAACAGGCAAAGTGATTTAATCCCATTTCCGACAATAGAGTATAAAGTTATGGACTTTCTCAGTTTGTTCAACAACAGGCCTATTTAATAACACAATTATTATACCTTAGTGCTTCATTATATTTCTGTTCACATAGCCTGTTCTTTATGATTTGAGAGTATTATGAAGACTGGATTTAGTAATTTTGTAATAAAAAATATATAAAAAGCAGCACCACTTTAACCATGGCTTAATTATTTTTTTAGCTTCTCCACCCGAAATCTTTAATTGCTTCCATCAATTTGAAACAAGTGTGCACATTTAAAAACTAAACCATCCGTTTTTTAACTGAGCAACTTCAACCGAAACAAAAACAAACTTGAAATGCCTTGCATTCATGCATATCTTGGATATTTTGAGTAGAAAAAAGCTCGTCGTAATATATGTACAAATTAAACTTTACCGTTTCCATATAGCCCTAAGCCTAAGTTTCCACTTGAAAATTTTACTGATGACACGCAAATTTAGAAAGCATGTCACCGTTAAAAAGCCTTATTTAAGAAACTTTTTGAGTTTTAAACCACGTTTTCTTGAGAATGATTGATTAGCATATTCAGTTCAGTATGACGCAATAGAAAATTGCTATTTTAAAAGCATTGGTCGTTACTCCGGTAACAGTCAATCTATTTGGTCCAAAATCGAGATCTTTCTATGGACTTTATAAGTGTGTGTACCAAGTTTCATTAAACTCTGTTAAAGCGTATTCGAGATACCGCGCGTACATACGGACGAACATACTTTTTTTTTTCATTCACCAAGTATTCTGGCACTTATTAAAGCAAAAAATTTTCCTGTCCCAAAATACACTCTAGGAATAGATACATCTTTGATAGTCTAAATAAAGATATATATATTATAGGCTTACCCTTTCCCGTTTAATGCATTTTAAGTATCACTTTCTGTTTAGATATATAAGCTTTCATGAACCACAGATTATTGTCTCTGTTGGACATGGTCCTGGGTTCGAGTCCCAGTGTCGGAGGAATTTTTCTCCTATAATATTCTCATCACTTTCTGTGTTAAGGTTAATAGGCCTACCCTAATTGTTTTCTTTATATAACTTTACTACAGAGATTAGATATGAAAACACTATAAGATAAAGGACAGTGCAATGGAATTACGTTATATACTACGAACCCTAATAGTGATGAAAGTAATCTATTTAATGGTATTAATTTTTATAGCCTATCCCTAACAGAAGGACAAGAATTAAACATATATCCCTTACAGATAAATGCAAAACATATTTAAATTTTTATCAAATAATTTGATGAGGTGATCTTGCAACGCGTCTGCTTTCCACTCCGGTGGCCTGGGTTTGGAGATTTTTCAGTATAGGGAAATTTCCTGCCTGGGTTAAGACTAGGTTTTGTGTTGTCCCTCGATCTCCTTCCAGCCGAAGGCAATGGAAACCACCACTGTGTCTCCATGTCTAGTACACCGTGAATGGCTTGTCTTAAACAATATTTAGATCATCATCCTCATTATCACAGTTTTTTTTAATGTATGTCTACATCTTCTGTATTCTCAATCCCCAAGCCTCTCTATCCTACCATAAATTCTCAGGATTGTTTAGGCGCCTTACAGATAGGATTAGGACTAGGCCCTAGTTTAGTCAAAAAAGTATTGTTAGCCTTTTGTGATTTCGTGTATCTTAAGTAAATTTATGTATTATAATAGTTCGAGATTCAATATACTTCCACTTTCTCTTACATAAAATGCAATAGCTTGTCTTCTTATTAATAGAATATATCATTTTATTGGTTCTTAAACCTTTTTGACTTATCGGTCTGTTTTTTGTAACACGTAATCATTCTATGGAGCCTATACCTAATATGTTTACAATAAAAAAAAATTCGGCCTTTCAGTCCTCTTGATTGGCAAGTTTTCACTTTTTTAAAGTAATTTTCTATTTTTTAAACCGTCTACAATATAATTAAAGAAAATGTTGCATGCCTGTGTAGTAGAATGACTTAAAGTCCTGTTAGAAATGTTTAATGTAGCCCTTACACTTTACTTTTTATTGTTTGGCTCATATACATTTCAGAAGTTATCTTCTTTGAATAATCAGGTTTTAAAAGAATGCGACAAAGATCCTAGTTTAGGTCTTAGATGTAGGAATTGAAAATCGTTCAGTGTAAGAATTTTTAGTAGTTGAAATGATTAAGAATGCCTTCATGTAAAAGTAGTCGCACTGTACAAAATTCGGTGGGACATTTAAACGATTTCCGTATGATTGAAAAGGGAACTTTGTAAAAAGGAGTTAATAATACAACTGACTTGTATAAAGTGCTTTTTTTAAATTTTACATTTGTCAAAGGCATAATTTAGAAAATTAAATTTCATACTTTCTAAATTTGAATCAATACATATTTTATATAATTCGTCCATATGTTAAATTATGGGACTTTAAAGGGTTTCTTCTTTTTTTGTTCATATTTACTCTGCAGAGGACACCCAATTCAACCATTTTACTGCTACTGGCGTACAAATTGTCACAACAAAAATGCTTAAAGTCTTAACTATAACATTAGAAGAGTAATGCTATATGTTTATATGTAAGGATTATTATCCACGTACTACAATATTATTGCCTTTAATGGAAACCTGCTGTAAGTAATTTTTAACATAGAATCGGCTGGTGATTTCACTTGATTAATGACTATACCATTATATAAATTCAGCTCTGAAAGGATTAAATAGGCTATCGTATACATTTATTTGGTGCGAATATGCAAATTAAGCTAAAATAGAATATTATTTTCCTGGCATTTCTGAGACCTTCTGGTTTTCAGCAAGAATGTACAGCTTGGCATTTGTTCATTATACCAAAGAATTTTTTGGATATGGTCTAGTTTTCTTGGCCTAATGTGTAGGTGATTCTTCTGGGGATCAGTCTAAATTTATTTAGCGATTTCGGATTTATTTGTAGACGTTTCCGTACGTTTTTATGGAGAAAAAAATACGTCCTTGATGGAAGCAGAAAGGCTAATCTTACTCAAGTCCCCGCCTGGTGAAATAATGTCCCCCAGAGACCGGAGCGAGAATGTCACGAGAGTCAGCTCACTAGCTATGATTTAGGGACTCGTGTACTTACCACCTCGTTAACTTAGTGGCCCCTGCTGTTAGCTACTAGGGTGGACACTGTGGGGCGCACTATAATTTATTGACTCTATAGGTCTCCACTGTTTCTCTCTCTATAATCAAATGTAAACCCCACCGTGTTTTCAAATGCTGAGAACTTTATTTACAAGAAAAATGTCGCCGCCTTTGGAAGCTGTTGACTTTTATAAAGTGACACAGCTTTGCTGCGAAGAAGACCTTGGCGAATGGATGTACACACAGCAACACATGCGCCCTTCTGACTCTTGATGAAGTGCTTTTATCTGGAAGTTGGAAAGGGAACTGAAGATCGCTGACATCGTTATATTGCGTTTAGGGAGAAATGTGCTTGTGTGTTTGTGTGTGTGGCGTAGGAAATCCGGGAATGAGGGAGAAATAAATCAAATTCAAAGGTTTTCTCTCTACTTGACTTCCTCTGTGCTCCAAATAAGCTATTATTTTTGTATATCCTGAATATTCACATATAAGAAAGTTTCCTTAATAAAATATAGCCTAGATCTAGTACAGTCTTGACTGTTAAAGCTCTTAATACAGCTAACATGGTTAGACTAGGGTAGTGTCCTAGGTGAATCTACTTACAGTAATGTTTATCGCAGCATATGCCTATATATAAGAAATTTAAAAAATGTGATCCCTATTACAAGCCGTGAAGGCCTTTAGGGTTGAGGGTCCCAGATTGTTGGATATTTGAGAATGAAGGTGTTAAGATTGTCAGCCTTACACACCGACCGCCTTTACCCCAGGATTGCTCCTGGTACTTATTTCTGTAAGGTGCTGAATTAACCCCAGGGTCATTGTGCCACCAGAAGGATTAGGTCAATTGAATGTTCTCAACGATCTCTTCGGGAATCCAACCCGTTACCTTCCGATTTGTAGCGCGGTGCCTCGACCACTACACCTCGGCGTTTATAGATATGTATATATACACACACACACACACGCACACACATACATATAACCTACAGCCCACTAGCTAATTTTCTATTAAAGTAATGAAATTCCTATATTTTAATTCACACCGAACTGATCATTTTCACAATGGGTTCGATAACTGTATCGATTACAAATCCGCGCACATTTTAGTGTGCTGAATAAATAGATTAAATATCATATTAAGCTCTATAATAATACTGCATGATAATTTCGCTAATGGCATTGGCTGTACGTAATAATTTTTAATACTTGATCATGAAAACAATATAGCAGTCAGTTTTGCCATCAGTAGAGGTAATTAATGCAACGTCATTCCAAACCGATCTTTTTAATGCATATTTGCAAAGGATGATAGACTTACGATCGGATTAACTTTTTTTTCCGATCAAGACTTGTTTTCTTATAGCCTATCTTTGGGTCTTAAACAACTTCACGTCTGTCCTTCAGTGCTTATTCCATATAATACGACTCTATGGAGTCATTTATACCAAGAAATAATGAGGAATGATTTACATTGCTGTAATGCTGCCACCTAATCACTTGAATTGCTCAGGGTAGGGCTTCGCGGACCCTTCTTTGCATGCTGTCTTTCCCCAACCTCAGCGCATACAGTAAGCATTGCTGCGGACAGAATTCCACGGGTGGAATATTAGTATAAGGATTGTTAAGCTACCCAGTTATTAAATCACACAAACTAAATTAGCGGGACAGCCATTTAGCTCGAATGTGATTTAGTAGAGAACCATACAATATATTAATGGAAAACTCCTACTGTAGAATATCTATAGAAAGCCCAAGGCGTAGATGATGGCAGAAATTTTAAAGCCTAATTTAGGAGTTCAGAATGTTTTGGCGTAGGGGATGCGTTCGCTCCTCTCCCGCAGGGGGCCCGGGTCAATTCCTGGTCGGGAAAAGTTACCTAGGTGGGTTTTTCCTCACCTGTGAGACAAATGTCGGGTAACTTTAGGTCCTCATGGTCCCCAGATATCATCTGGCCGTCATTATCATCTTCATCCCATCCTCGCCTTGGAGTGTGTGTGTGTGTGTGTGTGTGTAAGTGAATGGTGTGTCTCGTCCTGAATGTTCGTGTTGTCTCGGAGGTGTCCCCGGCATTGGGCTGATCACTCATCTGGGGAGGCCATCCATGTCCTTGTCTGGTCAATAAAGTATATAATGTGATCCAAAGCTAATCCCTCTCCCGACAGGTCGCGGCCCTGTGAGGCCCGGGTGCCTTGGGTCACTTAAATCCTAAAAAGGGACAGGTTAAACTAAGATAAAGAAAGAAAGAAAGAAAGAAAGAAAGAAAGAAAGAAAGAAAGAAAGAAAGAAAGAAAGAAAGAAAGAAAGAAAGAAAGAAAGAAAGAAAGAAAGAAAGAAAGAGTGTTTTAAATAGACTGGAAAGGGGAAAAAACTGAAGTTAGGACAAAGTAGAAAATGGTTGTTGATGCGGTGTTGAACTTTCGAATTCTTTCTTGTCAGAGGGTTAATAACTATATTGTAGTGGCCTCTGTAAATTATACTTGTATTGCACTTTCGGGACAATGGTAAGGTAAGAATGACTTTATGTAGTATGATTCCGTTTTAGTCTGGTCCTAATTTTGTTATGCTTAAGATTGATGGTAATCTATTTATTGCATACAGTACGTACACACACACACACATATTAATTCCTAAACAAATATACTTATGATTAAAGCTGATAGCATATTGTTTATTTGTTTATGTATTACATATAGCCTAGTCCTAGTGTGTTTACACACTCCTTCCTTAATAGTAATTATTTCCAAAATTTTATAAATGTTTCTTTTATATGATTCCTTTCCTCAGGATTGTGTTTTATTTGCGTAAGGCTCATGGTAGTCTACTTATTTATTGAATGCATTAACTATTCACACAATTGTGCACAACATTCCTATATACGTAATTTGATTTGTTCTACTTTTGTTATGCTTATGACTGATGGCAGATATTTATTTATTATTTATTGTATGTAGCATGCATGCAATCGCCTTCCTTAATACCATCTGTACAAAAATTCTATACCTAATATTTCTGTCGATTGTTAATATAAAATGCTAGGCCTACATACAAAATAGACATCCTAAATTTCTTAAATGACTTTGAAGCAGTATATTCACACTCTGGTGCGATTTTCAATCCCATTCGAACCTTCGTTGCTGATGCAGGATCAGTCATTCTATAATACTAAAGCCCATTTTCCGTCATTTTAACCCGTGGAAATTTCAAACACATTGTTCAGAGATTTTTTCTATTCTTCTAAAATGTACAGCACATCCTAATTTCGAGTAAAACTATAATCTTCTTCCTACAGGAATTACATCATTCAGCCTAACCGCTGCAACTTGACTATACAGCTCTGTATGCATATTTGTGTATAATTAATTTTTCTTTTAAGTACAGGGATATGGCGTAGAAAGAGGTTTAGCTCTTAACCGTTCCCTTCCTCCGGAAGCCTGTGGGTTCATTGTGGCCACAAGAGGATTTGCAGATGGGTTTCCTGCTTTCCCTCCGATATACCAATGTCCCCTCATGGTCATCAAGCGCTTTACCGAGCTCCCAAAGGCAAACATTAATAAGATTACAGAACCCCTTAAAACGTTAAAGGATACTGTTATAAGCAGCCCTAACGACTACTCAAAGAGATTCCGTCCCTATTCTCTCCCGTGAGAGTTCTCAAGTCAGCAGTTCTAGGGTTTCCTTTCTGTCCTCGCACCGCGGCGCGCCGGTTGCTAGCATAGCCTAATTTTTAAAATAAATATTATTTCATTATATAATGCATAGAACTCTTATGAACGTACCGTGGTATTATATTATATCCCAAGTAAGAATGATCCTGTTCAAAACAAAGAGGCGTGGCTGTCATAGTCCGCACGTGAGAACGCATGTCATCACCGTGATAATGTTAGTTTGTTTATTCTCAGTACAACTCACCCGCAGGGTCATCGTGAACAATGAATCCTTTATGTTTTGTTTGCTAATTGATATACTATAATGATGACGATGCCAGTGAGTTTGTTATTTCACGTGTAAATGTTGATATTATTGTTGCATGAACTTACGAACACTACTTCTCCACTAGCAAGCCACAACCTGGTAATGGCGCATGCTAATGACATTAACCAATCACATTTTGTCACATGATGCGAATTATTCGCGACCTCTCTGTAAGTTACCCTCCCCTTTGTTTTGAACAGGATCAAACTTACTTGGGATACTCTATAATACAGTTGCTCAAAACACTGTGGATTAAGAATAATCTAGGTTAGGCTAAATTAGATAATTTTAACCTTGTGTAGTTCCTTGAATATAATGTTGGTTTAAGTTTTAAATAATTAATAGATTACCAGATGCCAGTTGTCGTCCCTGAATGGGCATAGTCGTTGGCGATCCTTAATCAATTGCTATTTGGCTCCTGAAGTCACTTCAGAAAATTAGCAACTTCGAATTTCACATCGAATTGTGTAAATACAAGCGGACGACCTATATAACGTAGCCTAACTATGTTTTAATTGCCTTTCATTTTTTAACGTATATATTATTACAACAATATATTAACGATATATGTAAGAATATGCTAAATATGCTTTCTTTAAAATGCTATCCGTAACTTCCAGTACGTTTCTCTTAATGATGATGATTATGGTGATGAAGGTTCTGCCCAAAGGCAGGTCCAGACCCGGAACGAAGCATTGGGATGATGACTACGTCACGTCCAAGGCTCTTTCAGTCAACGATGATATCGTTGAGATTTTCCATTGCCTCTCAAGGAATGGAGATAAAGGAACAACACAACATCCAGTCCTTAACCCAGGAAAAGAATTTTACACTGCGAAAAATCACTGACCCAGCCGGGAATCGAACCCGGACCGCTCCTCCCCTGGAGGATGACGCCTTTCTTATATAAGTAACCAAATTTACGAGTTCTGCTCCAACCCAGGTCTACGGAATCTATGTTATGTGTAGCTGGGACATTCACATGCTAGAAGATCTGCAGACATCGAAAACACTACCTGCTAGAAAAAATATCCGGCAGACAAGCGATAGTTACAATCCTTAGAAGCAGTATGCTACAGTCGTTAAATAAAAATAACAAATAGCAGTTGGGACTTTATCGATATTTCCAAACTCAACAGTGAAATTAAAAATAAAATAATGCACTATAAATAGCTTGAGCAGCAAACAGATAAATGAAGCTGGTTCATTCGTTTGTTTTATTTATTCCTTTCTCTGGGGAATACGGCATATATATTTATTGAAAATAACGGCTCATTGTAGATACAGGCTGCCAATAAATATAGAGCTTAATGGTACAAATGTTCAAGAAATAACATGATCAATTATTGTGTTCAACATATTATCTATTATAGAGGTAAATATAAAGTCAAAGTTTTCACATAATTATTAAACATTATTGACTACTATTTTAAGTGGTGGTCCGCCGGCGTGGTCCTGTGGTTAGCGTCGCTGACTGTTCAGTTATGTTTGATACTTGAGATTTGACGTGGTTTTTTATTCTCTTGGCCTTCTATAATAATCTTTTAATAATTATTCTTGCCTTTTTTCGGCCTTGGTAAGATTTTATTCAATGTAATTTTTCTCACGGCCTTCTAGTAATTATTATTTTTATTGTCAAAATACAATCTTTTGTCTTTTAATTGCCTAATCGTTGTTATCTTCGTCCAATGGGATTGACTTTTTAGTATTGTTACAAGTCATTGTTTTCAATTCAAAACTTACTTCTTCATTATTCTTCCTTCTTCGTTTATTGTGTAATCCTCTGAAAGGATTTTCAATTCTCTCTGGATGCAGCTAGCAGCAGCTAATAATACTTATTCGTCTTGGAATCTGTTTACAACGATTCAAGGAATTATCAACATTAATTTTATCTGCACAGAAGCAGTTCTAATTATTATTCGCCGCAAAATGGTGAATTTCTTCTACGTCGCTGCTAAGCTTATCTACTAGCTTTAATATTACTTGATTGGACTTCAGGATTATTTCCTGTAGTGATATTCGTTACAAGAAGGAGTTATTTCACAAGTGAGTGTTTAAAAGATTTTAACATTCATAAATATTTGAATATTGCTTTGATGCTACACAACGCAAATTAATTTATTGACATTAGTATTGCGTTTGTGACTTGAGATTAAAAGACATTTCAAGATTAACTGTAAATCAATTTTATAGCATACAATTGCTATATGTATATGCTTAATTAATAATTACAAGTTCTCGACGTATCAAGTCGAGTGGTCCTCTGGAATTTTAAATAAATCTGTATTGAAACCAACAAGGTTTTTTATTGGGCGGATTCAATCATCTCAGCTTTAGAAGATCGTCAAGACATCAAACAAGAATTAGTGAGTGATTGTGCTTAAGAAGAATTCAGTGTCGTGTTACATCGCCTATGGTTTTTGTTTTCTTGTAAACCTATTATTTTATTTTCTATTCGAATGTATGGCGTGCATTTTGATTTTAATCAGCCCTAATTATCTATGCATACAGTCCGCTGAGATGCACGTTCTACATTTTTGGATCCGGCCCGGAGGACCAAAAATGTAGAACGTGCATCTCAGCGGACTGTATGCATAGATAATTAGGGCTGATTAAAATCAAAATGCACGCCATACATTCGAATAGAAAATAAAATAATAGGTTTACAAGAAAACAAAAACCATAGGCGATGTAACACGACACTGAATTCTTCTTAAGCACAATCACTCACTAATTCTTGTTTGATGTCTTGACGATCTTCTAAAGCTGAGATGATTGAATCCGCCCAATAAAAAACCTTGTTGGTTTCAATACAGATTTATTTAAAATTCCAGAGGACCACTCGACTTGATACGTCGAGAACTTGTAATTATTAATTAAGCATATACATATAGCAATTGTATGCTATAAAATTGATTTACAGTTAATCTTGAAATGTCTTTTAATCTCAAGTCACAAACGCAATACTAATGTCAATAAATTAATTTGCGTTGTGTAGCATCAAAGCAATATTCAAATATTTATGAATGTTAAAATCTTTAAACACTCACTTGTGAAATAACTCCTTCTTGTAACGAATATCACTACAGGAAATAATCCTGAAGTCCAATCAAGTAATATTAAAGCTAGTAGATAAGCTTAGCAGCGACGTAGAAGAAATTCACCATTTTGCGGCGAATAATAATTAGAACTGCTTCTGTGCAGATAAAATTAATGTTGATAATTCCTTGAATCGTTGTAAACAGATTCCAAGACGAATAAGTATTATTAGCTGCTGCTAGCTGCATCCAGAGAGAATTGAAAATCCTTTCAGAGGATTACACAATAGACGAAGAAGGAAGAATAATGAAGAAGTAAGTTTTGAATTGAAAACAATGACTTGTAACAATACTAAAAAGTCAATCCCATTGGACGAAGATAACAACGATTAGGCAATTAAAAGACAAAAGATTGTATTTTGACAATAAAAATAATAATTACTAGAAGGCCGTGAGAAAAATTACATTGAATAAAATCTTACCAAGGCCGAAAAAAGGCAAGAATAATTATTAAAAGATTATTATAGAAGGCCAAGAGAATAAAAAACCTTGTCTTTCTCAAGGTCAAACATAACTTCGCATTCTATTTAGATTATTCCACAAGTGGAATAATCGCGGGCAATATGTTCAGTTATGTTTGATACTTGAGATTTGACGTGGTTTTTTATTCTCTTGGCCTTCTATAATAATCTTTTAATAATTATTCTTGCCTTTTTTCGGCCTTGGTAAGATTTTATTCAATGTAATTTTTCTCACGGCCTTCTAGTAATTATTATTTTTATTGTCAAAATACAATCTTTTGTCTTTTAATTGCCTAATCGTTGTTATCTTCGTCCAATGGGATTGACTTTTTAGTATTGTTACAAGTCATTGTTTTCAATTCAAAACTTACTTCTTCATTATTCTTCCTTCTTCGTCTATTGTGTAATCCTCTGAAAGGATTTTCAATTCTCTCTGGATGCAGCTAGCAGCAGCTAATAATACTTATTCGTCTTGGAATCTGTTTACAACGATTCAAGGAATTATCAACATTAATTTTATCTGCACAGAAGCAGTTCTAATTATTATTCGCCGCAAAATGGTGAATTTCTTCTACGTCGCTGCTAAGCTTATCTACTAGCTTTAATATTACTTGATTGGACTTCAGGATTATTTCCTGTAGTGATATTCGTTACAAGAAGGAGTTATTTCACAAGTGAGTGTTTAAAAGATTTTAACATTCATAAATATTTGAATATTGCTTTGATGCTACACAACGCAAATTAATTTATTGACATTAGTATTGCGTTTGTGACTTGAGATTAAAAGACATTTCAAGATTAACTGTAAATCAATTTTATAGCATACAATTGCTATATGTATATGCTTAATTAATAATTACAAGTTCTCGACGTATCAAGTCGAGTGGTCCTCTGGAATTTTAAATAAATCTGTATTGAAACCAACAAGGTTTTTTATTGGGCGGATTCAATCATCTCAGCTTTAGAAGATCGTCAAGACATCAAACAAGAATTAGTGAGTGATTGTGCTTAAGAAGAATTCAGTGTCGTGTTACATCGCCTATGGTTTTTGTTTTCTTGTAAACCTATTATTTTATTTTCTATTCGAATGTATGGCGTGCATTTTGATTTTAATCAGCCCTAATTATCTATGCATACAGTCCGCTGAGATGCACGTTCTACACTGACTACAGATCCGTCGGCCCGGGTTCGATTCCCGGTACCTCCTCGGATTTTTCTGAGGGAGGGAGGTCTGGTAGGGGTGCACTCAGCCTCGTGATTCCAATTGAGGAGCTACTTGATAGAGAAGTAGCGGCTCCGGTCAAGAAAACCACCATTAACGGCCGTGGGTGTCGGCATGCTGACCACATGCCCCCCAATCCTGCCATCTGCCTACGGGAGATGACGCAGCGGTCGGGTGGTAGGCCAAGTCCCTTCAGGGATGTAGAGCCACGGAGTTTAGTTTAGTTTTTATTTTAAGTGGGGACGAAGAAGAGCGAGAGAACCACGCAGAATTTCAATTACAATACTTTATATTTTCTTTTTGACCAAGTTAAACCTTTTCCAGGTAGAGAAGTGATGCGAGATGTTACCACGTGCCCCTACCATCAGGCCAATTCAGTTGTTTGAAGGATGAACTTCTGTTTCAATTATGAAGTAGTTGATATATATATATAACAATTTAACTATTTCAAACTATATATATTAGGGATGGGTCCTCGATACTTTCGATACCTCGATACTCTCGATACTTGCATGGTATCGGCATCGAGCGATACTTCAGAAAACTCGCTCGATACTTTTTCGATAGGCCTACTTAGATAATTCTGCAATTTAAGGAAATGCGGTATCTCTTTCTACTTTTAGTAGTCTACTAAATATATTAAATACTTCTATTTCTCCTTGAAATGGAGAAAACCACTCTGTGACTTTTGTCTAGTCATAAATAAAGATTTTCCGACTTTTAAAATCCAAACAGAAGAGATTCTTAATTGTTTCGTTTCCTGTCAAACGTTTCAATAACAACCAACAAGCAAGCTGATTGTAATTTTTGAATAATAACTTGTAAGTGAACTGTTTCAAAAACTAATTTTAGTTTTAATGTAGAGCTTAAAAATAATAAATAGGCTACTGATGATAATTTTTGAATAATAACTTGTAAGTGAACTGTTTCAAAAACTAATTTTAGTTTTAATGTAGAGCTTAAAAATAATAAATAGGCTACTGATGATATTAAATTTTGTCTCATTAAATATGCACACTTAATTAATTTCGTTGGTATTACACAGTTCTCTCAACTTTTAATTTTTAATGTACCTATTTATTGAAACTGGAAATGTTGACGGTATCGAGTATCGAGGAAAAATCATGTATCGGTATCGAGTATCTAGAAAATCTGGTATCGACCCATCCCTAATATATATAGATGGTATGTCAATCATATCTATTCTCCTTGAACTTCCGTTCTTTGCTCAACAGTGAACTCCTTCAAAGACCTGAAATTTGAAGGATCAAAGTTCTGCGACGATCAGAGAGTGGATCGTGTGATGACGAAAGTTCTTCAGATATAATAAATTATGTGGTTTTGCATTTCGTAGAGATTGCTTCATAACTTTTAGTATCTGCTTCTTTTCTTGCTAGTCGGTATTCACTGTGTATAAATCATGCATGATGTATTTTAATACAAGCTCACTAAGGTTTACTTTGAATTAAAATAAATCCATAAGCTATCAAAAGAACATTCGTAAAAATAATAAACACCAACTTGCCTGACTTACGAAATTGCTTTATTTGTCCTGATCCCTGGGGTTGGCTGAGTTATTGTACCAGTTAACCCTTTAAATTACCGTTATTATTATTAAATACAGCTATTTTATGTCTGCGTGTAGCTTTGACTGCATTCTAATTGAACCTGTGGATGTAATTTCGAAGAGAATGCTTGCAGAAGTTAAGGTTTCTCTATTTACTTTCATGCGGTTATGTGTGTACACACATGACAGAATTTAATATAGGCTGGTTCCATAGCGTACTTTGAATCATTTGCCTGTGTCAGAACATGAAATTCATAAACTTACGTAATAATAACACCGCGGTTCAAAATTTATTTCTGATGCAAAATGTTATGATTAATTTAATACAAAGAGACAGTAAATCCTATACAGATTCTTCAATTTGCCAGTTCCTTAACTTCTCCTGGGAAAATAAAAGACGTAACGACGGGACAGATACCGAGAAGGCTGATATAAGACTTGTCACATTGCATTTTATGTCTCTTACGTTAGAAAAGATTGTTTTTTCCGCATCAGATAATAGGGAAGACTTTTATGAAATGGTCATCTTGAAATGAAAACAGCTGTTTGCAAAAATGTATGTTGGGTTGTCTTTTCTCATTTAGTTGAAAGGGTTTGGTTAGGTTTAGCTAGACTAATCATAGCATTCGTTGAGAGAATTAAAAATATTGTAGTTTTGCAACACTTTCAAATAAACGTGTATCCTGTAATATTATTTTTCAAAGATATATCATATTTGTCATAATACATCATAATTAAAAATTCTGGATGAACTTATGCGAAATGTCTTAACATCCAATTAAGTAATTAATATGTCGGAGCTTTTCCTGCATTAATTGTTATTGTTAAAGTATTCAGTTCATAGTAAACAACTACCATAATTTATTTATTATTATTATGCTTGTGATCATATTTTTACTTCCTCTGCCCGTAGAATACCATAATAGCTAATAGGTAAAGGAAGTGTTTGACCCCGAAATTCTAAGTTGATTTTTTAACATAAATAGGCTACACGTTTTGAGGTCCCCTGAATCTAAAAATACTATTTTCAGAAACATGTCTGTGTGTGTGTGTGTATGTCTGTGAATATCCTAGCGCGAGAACGAAAATCGTATAAAAACAAAATGTTATATTTGGATAATTTACCTTGTGATGATTAGACTTTTAATGCCACTTTAAATTAAGAAAATTTTGTTTTTTGCGATTTTCTCGAAAATGGTTCTAACGATTTTGATTAAATTTTGTAAATGGAGTGCTTATACCAAGACCTAACACTTTATCAGAAACATTTTTTTTACGTAAATATTCTCTGAAGGGTAGTTACAAGCTACTCATTTCATACACAAACTTGCCTACTTTGAACAGGGCTGAGACAATTGAATTTGCACTACCACTACAGCAATAAATTCGTGCACTTTACAGAGGAATATTAAGGGTAGAGGAAGTTATGTGGTTCACATTTAATTTTTTTCCTAGAAACTGTACATGTAAATCTCACTGTGTATAATAACTGCGCGTTTATGCATGTTTGTCATTATTAACCATACATGTTATAATATTGTTCTCATTTTACTGTTATTGCCATTAAATTTACAAAAAAAAGTGGAATTGTGATGGCATAAATAGTTAAAAATTAAATACACAAAGAACCAGTGTAGGCCTACTCTGAGACTTTCGACAAAATATAAATATTATATCCTTTAATTAATGAATTTTCTCTGGAGAATAGAAGCTAAATTTCGCTTTAAATAGAATTGTGTGGTTTAAATTCAAGAACAAGTGTTCCAAATTTAATTTTCTCATCTTAAGAATCAAACTGATTTTTTGTTTAAATAAAGCACTTTTCATGTAGGAGTTTATAAGATATGTAATTATTGCTAGGAAACCGGAATTGCCGGTTATTACTCGGAAGGGAGGAAATAATACATTTGATACACCGATCCGTTCTTCATCGATATTTTATAGATTGTTCACGTAACGTTCTGTTGGTGTAGATGGCGAAATGTTAACATTTGTCAAGGTATCAGGATACATGGAAAGACAGTTTTAACTATAGGTCCTGGACACTTCAACTTTAATTCCTTGTCTCACAATATGGGATCCTTTAGGCGGCTTTTATGAGTTCGGTTATGGTCACTGCAAAAATATGGTAAAATGAATTAACCTTTAATAATAAAATCAGGTAAACTGATGTAACGAAGTGCCAGAATTCTTTTGTTTAACCAGTGATAATTGCAATTATGATATGCAGAAAATAAGCTAGTTTTTAATCTATTTCCGAGTTAAGCTCCAGATCGATTCAATAAGCAGGGCTTACGGAAGAATAAAGGTATAATTTTATAAGCATATGTGAAGGAATATGTGGGTAGTGTTATTTGTCAAAGCTACCTGTATTGCAATTTCCAAAACTGTATATGAGCACTGTAGAACAATATGTTGCATGATACATTCTTTCTAATATATTACCATAAAATAGACACTAAATTGGACATTACTCCTGTACAGGTCAACAGATTTGATCCAATAACAATAGACTTCTTCCCATGGACGTTATAAATGCTTAGGTCTGTACCAAGTTTCATGAAAATCCGATAACGCGTATTTGAGTTATCGCGCGTACAGACAATGGACAGACGGACATTTTCCCGTCCCCCACACAACCTCAAAAAGTACCATTCCGGCATTTAATAATGTCAATAATAATAATATATTGATAGTGGAGAAAAGTAATTTATAGCGCTATATCACAGTTTTGTACCAACGTTTCATTGCAAATATCAGAACGTTAATTATAATTATTGTGGTAGTACATACGCAAATTGAAATTCATTTGTCTTCGTCCTTTTGTTAAAAGCTACTCTCATTTTATATCGTCTTTAGGAGGTGTTTGAACCCTGACAATTGGGGCACATGTAAGGATGACCTGGTAAATGGCGAACGTGAGGGTTTCCACTGGCTATTGGGAGTGTATCTAAGTATAAGGAATTGAAAAGGCAGCACACGTATCAAAGAGAGTTGCTAACACCGCCACATACCTCTTCACGTCGAGTGCTTCAAGGGCTTTGAAGTTTACACTCCACTACAGCCTCCCAGATCAATTGGTCCGCGTCTTGACCACCAAGTGGTGTACCGCGTATAACAAGATTGGTGATTTCAAGTTAAATCTTAACATTTCCAAGTTTCTGATTTTCCAAATTGACGGTTTACTTCGGTAGCATATTGTACATCTTAATAGTTTGCTTGGGAATGAATCTGTATTTGTGTTATGCACTTATGCCGGTTGTCGACCAAAAGCTAAGCTAACTTAGCTTAACTTAGCTCACATACAGTAAGGGATTTCATTTATAGTTGTGCCGGATTTCATATGTAGTTTTGTCGGCACAACTACATATGACAATTTATAGTTGTGCCGGATTTCATATGTAGTTTTGTCGGCACAACTACATATGAAATCCTGCACTGTATGTGAGCTAAGCTAAACTAACTTAGCTTAGCTCTTGGTCGACAACCGGCATTAATTATATGCGAACTTAATTTGACGTAAGGTTTGTTCCAGTATTGAAACAGCATATGCTGTAATGTGCACGTGCGAGGTATAAGCAGCTATGTACAGGACTACTGGACTGCGAGTCTAGCTTAAACGATAACAGTTCAATGGATAATATGTTTCAGTGTTTATTGTAGCTGATATCTGTTCATATTTAGAACTGACAAACATAAATTTTAATATGAATGAACTAAGTAAATCTAATGATGTGGCTTAATTATATTACATTGGAGTGTACTAATTCCATTTTTTCGATAACTAAGATAATGTACATTTCGAGCCCTTAAATTAGGTACGAATCAAATGCATATAGATAAGCCTCTCACCACCCCAGAATTGATGAAACGATTATGCACGCGATACAAATGGTCACTCCTGAAAAGCTCTCGGGAGCGCACGAACAGATGGCCTGCCGCTTGCATTTGTGCATTTTTCGGGTCTGCAAAATCAAGTGTACGGCATCGAAAAAGTTGTTTACTAGCAGAAATGTACAAAATCGTAGAGATTAGTCAGTTTTCCAGTGATCAGTTACTTATGAAAAACCGTGTACAATAAAATATTATCTCTCGTATAACGAGAACATTTGAAATTACCGATAAATATATACCACATTTATATAGGGAACTTCAAAAGTACGAGATTATTTCAAGGATAAAATTTAAAAAGATCATAAAATCTATTTATTGTCGAGTATTTGAATTACTTTAATACTAAACTAAATATATTTACACCATACAATCTTTTAAGGCGGTCCAGGCAGCCCAGCATAATATTCAAAATTATAGTTAGCATAATTGTTAATTAATATAATTTCAGTTGATTTCATTTGCATATAATAATAAGGATTGAGAATTTATATCTGATGTTTGGTATCAAAAGATTCGTCTTAGCATAAAAGTTACAGTAAAGGTATTCATTTGATTGATAATAATTTTATTAAAGTATAAATTAACTTTGGTTAATTTATATTGCTTCAAGAATAGCAAGCAGTGAAAGTATGTAAGCTATAGTGAGTTGGGAATTCCAACCCACAGATATCATGAAACAGTGTACAAGCAGGCAGGTAGAGACCCTAATGCCCGCGTCTATACAAAACTGGTACACTGTGCTATTCTAGGAGTAAGCCTTTTGTTCTTAAGGTTCACTTCTAACAGCTTTACAGTTATAATGGCAAGCAGGCAGATCTTATCTGTAGAATGTAACGAAGGACTATCACTCTGGGTAAACCCAGTAAAGTAAAGGATTTTTATAGTTAATATATTTCGCGGTTTGGAAAGTAAAATCGCGAACTTAAAGTTAGTTAAATGTCAGGTGACCGTCAATCAACCAATGATAATTAGTGGTGGGGATGATCATAATTTCTCACCGAGGCTAGAGGTAGTCTATGAAGAATATTGTAAGACACAGAGTGTTGTGGCACCGAGTCGGGCACACACCTTTTTAGTGTAGCGGCGGCATCGTCTCTACTACTCATCACCTCAGCTATTAGGCTGGGCAGAATTCATTATACTTAGAAAATTTCCGCGATATCAATTTATTGACTTAGAAATTTTCAGCGACGACAATTAATTACACTTAGAAATTTTTCAGCAACGATAATTTCTGATACTTATAAAATTCTTCAGCAGAATTTTATTGTCTTAAATATTTTTCTCAACAGTCAAAGTATTTAAATCCATTTATACAATTTTTGGTTTAGATACCGGTACCAATTACTTTACTCAAGTTTAATCATCTGGAAATTGATTTCCATATTATATCCAGCGAGCCATTATATTATAACTATTTAGCGGATCTATCAGAGTTTACTTGCCAATAAGTAATATTGTACAAATCTCTGTATTTTTGAACATTACTTCCTACATTTCAAGTATTTGTAATAAATAGCTCCTACAACTGATTCAGCTGATATTATTTTAATAATAAATAATATCTAAGTTACCTTCACTCTCAGCCCCTGAGAATTAGTCGACTGTTCGGACCCGATAGGCCTAGCCGGAGCGGATTTCAAATTCTTCACACAAATATAAATTTAGCACAAACCACCCGGTTTATGCAAGGCGCCCAACAACAGAGGAAGGAGGAACCGCATCACTTTGTACCGGTACCTATTGTGAAGAAAACACGACAGCCAGCATTGTTTGCTCCCATTTGTTAGCTGTAAAATTATAACCTGCTGGTTTGTGGAAGAGATATGGGACAAATTTCATACATGATCAATTGGTGAGGCTATTTAAACGAGAGACCAAATCTTACAATTGTTTTAAATTGGCTCTACGCATAGGCCTAGTTCCATTGTTTATGCTATTATAATATTTCCTTCTGATCTGTTTATTCTATTTCTCGTTTGATACCTCCCTTAACTTGACAGCAAATATCTTCTTTATATTATTGTCAAAAACTCTTCTTCTTCTTCTTATGCGTTTTATATA
The DNA here is from genome assembly GCA_964059195.1 of Ectobius pallidus. Classification (NCBI taxonomy): domain Eukaryota; kingdom Metazoa; phylum Arthropoda; class Insecta; order Blattodea; family Ectobiidae; genus Ectobius; species Ectobius pallidus. The sequence goes on from CAXKWD010000006.1 coordinate 81,476,121, forward strand.
AATAATATGATATACTTTACATATTAGTGGTCCAAATCGTAATACAGGTGTATTGAGTAAAACAAAATACATATTGCCACGATTACTCTCAGGTAATCGATAACTCCACAGAAGTTGAAAATTATGAGTTGTAATTATTAAGATTATTTCACGAATGATGCAAACTAATATGAATAATACAATCATAAATAAAATCCATAAAATTATTTATAATTTAGCATATAGCTTATCAGAAACATGCGCAGGAAGTGGAATAGTGGAAATTACGTGCGTCACGTCGTTCCTAATTTAGCATGAGGTGTTTATATCCATACAAACTGTGTTTTGTGACAAGAAATTAAGATCAGTGTCAGTTCTGGAATGTAGTGATAATGCATTCGTATGCTTTCCTTCTACGTTACAGAACTTGGTATAAAAACCGAACGCTTTAAAGGAATAGTATTCACTAACAAAGCAATTAAAAGTAACTCCATCATCAAGTGATTTCACGTGTAGTCTCTTTGTCTCAAATTGGCCGCATGTTGTAATATGAAGCATTATCAACTTGTTTTAAAAAAATGTATTTTGATAGATCAACTTCTTTGTTACTTCCCCGGGGACCCTCTCCCTTCCCTGGAATATTCAGCTGCTACAGCCCCTAGGGGGTAAAGTGGCTTTCTTTTAAAGGAGTAATACGAGCTTAGTGTGGGTAAAGTGTCATATTGTGTCTGCATCATACTGCAACACTCGCCTCTTATAGATATTATATTTCTTTGAAATACACCACTTCATACTCAAGACTGCTGTTCCTCCTGACGCCACTTGTGCACTTTTTACATAGCATGTGGTGGGAATACTATACTATATTGTTTTCACTTTCTAATCGTATTAAACGACTACAAAGGACTTCGGTTTACAAGTACGTTCAGTTAACCGTCAGGAATCATCAGGTCTCATTGTCTCTGATCATCTTTTCCGCGAACTTTCTTCTCTCTCTCTCTCTCTCTCTCTCTCTCTCTCTCTATCTATCTCTCCCTCTTTCTCCCTCCCTCTCTCTCCGTCTCCCTTCTCTCCTTCGCCCTTCTCTCCTTCGCCCTTCTCTCCTCTCTCCCTCTCTCTCTCCCTCTCCCCCTCTCCCTCCTCTTTCTCTTTCTCTTTCTCTTTCTCTTTCTCTTTCTCTTTCTCTTTCTCTTTCTCTTTCTCTCTCTGTATGTCTGTATATGACACAACCACTCACAAATGGGCCTATATAATTATGTTCTTCTTTCACTCGCTTTCTCTTCCTCCTTCTCCTTTTTCTCTCTCTCTCTTTGTCGTTCTCTGGCATTCTCTCTTTGTGGCCACGCAGGAAATAAACTATTTTTATTTATTTGTTTATCCCCAAATATGCTAAAGAATTTCCCTAGAAATGAATACACGATTACATGAAGTTTCGAAGCTTTATGCACGAGACACCGCGAGATATTGCTTGTTTAATCTCCCAAAATTATATTTATCGTCCTAATTTAAGTGGAGTTTGTTATCATTACTAAGAATAGCACGATACTTCCTGTTACTAATAAGTGGTCAAACCTTTATACTTCAACATATTAAACCAGAGACGGGCGTTTGGGTGCAATTGAGCATTATTCAGTTTGTGCACGATATTCTCAATTATTCAGTGTTTGTTGATAAATGCTGCGTCGCGACATACACCTATGTCGACTTTTTACTTTTTATTGATAAAATCCTTGGATCCTTGCAGTGTCAGCTGATTGACTAGACAGAAAATAGTTATATAGGGATATGCTTAAATTATCAAAAGTAGTGTGCTTTTTGGTTCCACCTATCTGTCGGAAAAGTTGGTTTTTATACTGCCTCAGTCCTATCGTATTGTGACCATTACCTACTGTTATTATTATTTTAGGTAGCAGTTTTGCATTAATTACTTATTCAAACTTAATAATCCTAATAATCAAGTAAAATCATTCATTATAAGTTAAACAATAACAAAAATTCGCAGATGCAGTACAGAATTGCATCCACCTCTACCATATTTCGGCTATCTTGACCGAACTCCCTGCGACTTCATTGCTGATTTGATGTGCTCTATCTTTGTTCCATAACGGAACTTTTATAAAGATCACTTGCTTTCAATTTACACAAACGTATAATAATTGTAGTCCATTCCGTATGTAAAGATAAATTTTATCAAGCATTATTCTGTATTTGTAGAGTAACATCATTTGTATTCTTTTTAACTATTTGAAAAAAATCTGTAACCTACCAATGCATGTTGATCAATTGCTGCTCCTGAATATTGAAATAATAATTTATTGTTCTACGCTTTTCGCAACATTAAATAAAATAAACACTCCCTTTTATGTTGTGATGTCTTGCGAAGTAATATTTCAATGGGCGTTATTAATAAAATAAAACCAGTATTTCATGAAGAGTGACATTTTAAGTTTCTTGACTCCAGTATTTGGTCTCGTTTAACAGACTTCTCAAAAGAGAGTTTAACCGCCATGTTTCCCTGGTACTCTAATTAGCCGACCAACTTGCAAACTTTTCTTGAATATCCTTCGTCATAACATTCACCGCATGCCGTCGACCCAATTTATAATCCTCCCCATTTTTTTTTCAATTCAAGTCGATACACGCTGTGATACTTATATTAGAAGTTATAAGGGAAAGTGCAAACTTTTAGGCATAATTCATGTCTGTTTTAGTTATTTTAGATTGCATTTTAAATTTTACCTCTAACTTAACCAATACTTTCATATAGGCGAGACTAGTTTAAGTATGGTATTCACAAAAAGGAAATCAATAGTTTGATTTCCCTGAACTCAAGTCTTAGTCAGAATAGTTAATCTTTATCGCTGCCTTTCAACGTCTCTTTTATTCATCAACTCCCCTTCCAGATCTCTCTCTCTCTTTCTTTCTCTATGTATCTATCTATCTATCTATCTATCTATCTATCTATCTATCTATCTATCTATCTATCTATCTATCTATCTATCTATCTATCTATCTATCTATCTATCTATCTATCTATCTATCTATCTATCTATCTATCTATCTATCTATCTATCTATCTATCTATCTATCTATCTATCTATCTATCTATCTATCTATCTATCTATCTATCTGTCTGTCTGTCTGTCTGTCTGTCTGTCTGTCTGTCTGTCTGTCTGTCTGTCTGTCTGTCTGTCTGTCTGTCCGTCCGTCCGTCCGTCCGTCCGTCCGTCTGTCCGTCTATCCGTCTGTCCGTCTATCCTCTCACCATTTCTCCCCACCCCCTCTCTATGTTATCAGCCGTTAATTTAAAGTGTAATCCCTCCCGGAGGACTTCTTACCTCAGGATTTTTACATACTGAAAATCCTTCCACCTCTTCCGTTATGAACCCAAAAAACCTCGGATCTAGAGGCACCATCTAATTTGATAAATTTAAAACGAAAGGTAATATAAAACTGGACAGTATCAAACCTTGGACGCCAAGCATGTGAGGATAGAATACTGGTTAGTACCACAATTCTTAGGACCAGTCGGTCAGTTGGAGTCGAGACTCCGCCCAGACCGGTCGGACGGGTTTGAGTGTAGTGTATCGTGACTTCTGTTGTGTTTGTGTCCTGAAATATGGCGAATAAAGTTCAACGAAAAAATACCATCAAGGTTCAATTCAACAAAGAACAACAACGGCCTACTGCTTTTGAGATTCATAAATGGCTTGAAGATAAATTACGAATTCGCGAAGAAGACCTGGAAACGCTTCAGTTGGTAGGGAAACAATATGCTGTCTACGTTAAGTTTACAAACCAAGTGTGTTATGAGCAACATCTGAGAGAACACGGAGGTGCGTCAACACTAGAACTGATGAACGGAGAAGTTATCGACGTAACAATAATGGCAGGAGATGGGGAATTAACATCAGTTAGGATACTAAACATTCCTCCGCAAGGATAGTAAACAACCTCCAGAATTACGGAAGGATACAGGGAATTGACAATGAAAAATGGTCATCGAAATATCGATTCCGAGTAAATACGGGTATTAGGATTGTACACATCCAGTTAGAGAAACAGATTCCGCCAACACTAACTATTGCTGGGTATGAAGCCTATATCACATATCCGGGGCAGGAAAAAGTGTGCTTCACGTGTGGTAGTGCTACTCATTTACGTTATACCTGCCCAAATCGAAACTCCAGATTACGAACCACAGGAGTACCACGGCCAACTCTCTTAAGTGACCTGTTCAAACCTAACCCACCTGCCCAGTCCTCTTCTGGGGATATTGCTGACATGCATGTTGTTACGTCTTTACCTGTCCCGAATATGGTCCGTGCTCCCCTGTCTGGTGAAGTGAGAGAAGATGGTGCGACCATAGTGAATGCTGGTAGCACTCCCATTGAAAGTGTCAGCAACGAACAGTCATCCTTACTAGAGAAGGATTTGGTACGTCAGGATTACGAACTTAAGGATAACTCTACTCCCTACCTCCATAGCGAGGATTCTGCAACTGATACGGGTGATGAAAATGTCATGCAGACTAACGAACAGGTTCAACTTCCTGCATCGCTGGAGGTAAGCAACCCGCAAAATAAAAATATACGTAAACGTAAGAAGACCTCGAAACAATGAAAAGTTACAATGAAACAATATGATTCTCCCTTAGACTATCCTATTCATGATAGTCAACAACAGACTGCGCACACCTTGCAAGTGATAGAAACCCAACAGGACCTGCCCTTAGGGGAATCGTCCGGACACAGTGAATCCAGAGGAATCGTACAACCTTCCTTGCAGGATCATTTTGGTGAACTAACCCGCCCTCCTCCAGCGTCTTGGAATGAACAGATGGAAGAGGAGGCCGACTCTGAGAGTCATGCTACAGTCGATCATTCTATGGACCACTCTCCAGGGATATTTTACCCGCAAGCGGCACCTCAGGGTGTCATGAAGAAAACATCCACCAATACGAAAGATGGCAGCAAACTAGGTTTTCCATCACTTCGCAAGGCTGACTAAGATCTTCAGTATATTTGCAAGTTGGAGTGTACAATGGCGCCATCGATACACCATCTTCGTCGTTTAGCCTTCTGGTGGATATTCATGGTCCTCACATTAACTGTAGCAACTGTAAATTTTAATAAGAGTTCATCCCCTACAAAAATGGCAGCTCTGAAATCATTTATACATTGCCACGATCTGGATGTAGTGTTTCTACAGGAAATAGTTAGCAGTGAATTCTCTTCCATATTCAATTACAATGCTTATGTCAATATAGGGACAGAATTGCTGGGTACTGCGGTTCTTAACCAAATGTGGGATTATATTAGAATCTGTGGAAATGCTCCCCTCAGGTAGGGGAATCAGTGGCATGTTTAATGGGGTTTTGTTTCTATGCGCCGTCTGGCAGCAACAGACGGCAAGAGAGATCCGACTCTATTTGTTTTGAGGTACCCTACTTGCTGCGCACACTGCCTGCATCTTATATTCTGGGAGGTGATTTTAACTGCGTGCTGTCGCCAGATGACTGTACAGGTACCTATCAGCCGTGTGCAGCGCTACAAATTCTAACTGAAAATCTCCACCTGTGTGATGCGTGGAAAACTACAAAGAAAACCACTGAATTCACCTTTCTCTCCAGTACCTCTGCTGCACGCTTGGATCGTTTTTATGTTCCCCAGTCACTGAAGAAAAGTGTGAGCCGAGTCATTTTCTGATCATGCGGCAGTTCTGTTACACATCAATTTAATGATAGAGTTTCTTCCCATGGGCAAGACCTACTGGAAAATGAACACTACTTTTCTCCACGATGACAAATTGCTCTATCAATTCGCCGAACTCTGGAAGGGATGGACGACACATAAACGGCGTTACAATGATGTCGCCGATTGGTGGGATAAATATGTCAAACTACAAATTACATATTTTTTCAAGCGATTTGCGAGTGAAAAATATACAGATAAAAACCTGAAACTCAACTTCTATTTTCGTTACTTATACGATGTTCAAAAACATTATATGCCGTCAGCAGAACGGCGCAGCAGACTGAGTTGTTACAAGGCAAAAATACAGGCCATATACAGGAGACGGATGCAAGGCATTAAAGTTAGGAGTCGTGTCCAGTCACACTTATCTCAAGAACGAATCAATGTTTACCATCTCATGCACTATTATAAGCGTAGTCGTGGGATGATGATATACAAGACAAGAAATGGCGATGGATCGATCAATAGCACTTTACCGTCTATCTCGCGTGGTTTTCACACATACTACACACAACTCTTCGCTGCAGCTCCATTGACTGGGTGTTCCTTACGAGATTTCGGTACATCCCCTGCAGGTTGTGTCACCGATCCAGAAAATGAACAATTAGTACGACCCATTAGTAAAGATGAGGCATATGAAGCAGTGTGTCAAGGGAAATGTTCCAAAACACCTGGCTCTGATGGTCTACCGTATGAATTTTATCTCCGATGCTGGAGTATCATTGGTGAAGATGTAACAGAGATGCTAAACACGGTGTTAAACAGACAGCGGCTTTGTGCCTCGCAGCAGCGAGGTGTTGTCATTTTAATCAAGAAAAGGGTGCCGGCTCTCGATATGGATGATTATAGACCGATTACTCTCCTGAACTATGATTATAAAATTTTGGCCCGCATTTTAACCAACCGACTTCGACCTTACCTCTCCCGATTACTTCATCCAGCTCAACACTGCGCAGTACCCGGTCGCAACATTTTTGGTGTAATATGTTCTTTGCGAGATATGATAGCAGCCTCTAGCCATAATAAAACAAAAGGTCTACTAGCCTCCTTGGATATGCATCGGGCATTTGATAATGTCGATCACCAATATCTCTTTGAGTGTCTTGGCTGGCATGGGTTGAGCCCAGCTTTTATAGATTTCGTACGGACATTGTACGGAAATATATCTTATGTGCTACAGATCAATGGCTTCCATACAGCAGCCATACCCGTCAAGAAGTCTATTAGACAGGGCTGCCCGGCGTCAATGGTGTTGTTTACCCTTGCCATCAGCCCTTTACTATGGAGACTTGATAACGCTATCCATGGGTTTGCCTTGAATACTACGAAGCTCTCAGTTACGGCTTATGCCGATGATGTTACTGTTGTATTGACTAGTGACCAAGATCTGCATGAACTATGGATGACCCTCAATGCATTTAGCGCAATATCCGGTTTGTACATCAATCCTCAAAAATCCAAAGTGCTTCCATTTGGGCACTGGTCAACTCAACCTCGAGTGCCTTCACTACAGGTTGTAATGAACCATCAAATTTTGGGAATATATTTTTCTGGTTCCATTCGCGACATGCAGAACAAGAACTGGGAAACTGTTGTCCAGAAAATCAAGGTTTATGCAAAAGACTTATACCATCGAGATCTCTGCATTTACCAACGAAACTGGATTGTGCATACGTATGTTCTGGCAAAATGTTGGTATGTGGCGCAAGTTCTACCCATCACCCTAACTGCAGCACGGCAGATCACCTGCGCCATCGCGTGGTACATATGGAAAGGTACCATCTTCCGTGTTCCATTGTCAACATTGTATCTGAGGCCAGAGAAGGGTGGTATTGGATTGGTAAATATATCTGAGAAATATCTAGCGCTATTTTTGAGTCGAGGAAGACACATGGAACATACAAACAATAGTATAACCGTAACCTGGTTCCAGTATTGGAAGTCTCAAGTTGATATGAGAATTCCACCTGATCTCAGGCGTATACCGCCTTCCTTTAAATATGTACTCATCTACCTTAAGGAATGGTGTTACCTGGAGCCCGCACAAGTCACAGAATCAAAAACCATGTCGAGGAAAATATATGATATCTTCCAAGCAACCGCCCCTGCAGTACCGATGCGTTTACACCTGCTGGCGCCTCCAACAACCAACTACACACAGCTGTGGAAAAATATTACCTCCCCTATCCTCACAGTCTCAGTTCGAGCCGTGTGGTATTCTGTAGTTCATGACATCATTCCGACGAGGCAGGGAATGTTCAGCATACATCGAGTCGACACTGAAAAATGTCAATATTGTGACCAGGCCGACACCTTACTTCACCGGTTTTCTGTTTGTCATACAGTAGTGCCGATTTTAGAGAAAGCGACGGCATTCTTCCGAGAACTGCAAATATACCAGTATGATTGGGTTGGACCATCAATCTTTATACGTCCCGATTTCCTCATACAGCCAGCCAGTAAGCATAACGACTTGATAGGGTTTCTAGCTAATACTGTATACTACATCATAAAAAATCACGGGAACATCGACCTAGAAGTGTACCTTGATTTTATGAGGAGAGCAAGGTGGAAGGAATTGAGGACACGCAGACAGAAAAGGAAGGATTAAGTGAATATAAGTAATAGAACGCCCCCAAAAAAAGTGTATTATTCAGTGTTTACGTTTGGACTCTGTTGATGACACGGACATGGAATTTTGCTGTTTGACAAATAGAGTTTAGTTCATGTGTACTGTGGCAGCTATTATTTACCTTAAGAACACCAAAAAAAACTATAAAAGATTGAGCTCTAAATAATTATATTATATTCTTTAATGTGAATTTTAGTGACATATTGTCGCAATAAAAAAAAAATTTAAAAAAATAAAAAAGTTGTATAAAACTCACAAACTGATGGTTGTTTTTAACTGGAAGTTGGAAAATAACTAGCTACTTTTGTTATATAAAAGTAACCATAGATTGTGTAACTTACAGTTTTAAATAACTGGAGGAAATAATAAAACATCTGGAAACAGTGCAAAAGTTGAAGGAAATTTGCATTGAGTATTATGTTTATATCTTTGGTAATTGATTTTCAATTGTTTAATTAAAGACAAAGCACCATATTACACATATGTCTTTGGTATTTATTTTCAATTGTTTAATTAACATGAGTTTTTTTTATCAGTTCATTGAGGCCATGTATACTTTTGCTTCGAACTGCTTTAACTTATCCATAGAGGTGTTTTGGTGTGTAAATGCAACCTACAGCATCTATAATGCCTGTAAGGTTACGAATATTGTAGAAATCTAGTATTGATTTTTTATGGCACTGTCCTTAGAATTCTAATTAACTGAGGCCTTAAACTATAATTTTCTCTTGTCACATTATGAATGGTTCTGCTGGCTGTTCCTTTGTCCCCAGTGACTATTTGGAAGCTTCCAATCACAATACATGTAAATCACATAGAAACTCAGGGCTGACCCTGAGTATCATGAACATATCATGAATTCGCTTTATTCTTGATTGCAACGGGAGACATAACCTCTGTCTAGTTATTCTACTCAAATTTCGGTAGCATACCATTCAGTATTAGTAAAGGATTCCTTCTCTTATGACATACATGGGATGCATGATGGATTTTCATTGCGTCACCAGATGAGGTACTGTATCAGAATAATCAGAAATCTAGAAATAAATGTTACTATTTTGTAACGTAGGGCTACCATAACCAACAACAAAGCTAAAGTACCTGAAAGTGAACGGTATATTCCGTTACGATAGGAGCACAAGGATGGGTAGGGATGTTAGTAAGAATCTCTAGTAACTCGGAGGACCAGTCTGTTTTATGGGACAGACACCCAAAGTAGAGCGAGTGGACTTATAAATCTCAGGTTGCTGGAATACAGGGATCACCGGAATGTAATATTGGAAACAAACCTTTTCATGTAATAAACTAGGGACATTTATTCTCACAACATATAGGTAAATAATGCACTTGTAAACGAGTAGAAACACTGAAAACAAGATGTTTTATGAATCTGAGCTATGTGCACTTGCACTGTACAATGGAATGTGAATTGGCGCGAACTCGAAGCACGTGGCGATAATTTCTCTTTAATTATGCCAGCAATGAATTATATATCAAACTGATCGTAAGGATCGCTGTATTACTTCTAATACGCTTTAACACTGAAACTTTGACTCTAGTGCACTTTATAGCCGAACTATTGTGCCCGCTTGTGTTGCACAACGTTGCCGAACTGATACATGAACTTTTAGAATAATCTAAGAAGCCGATAATACTGAATCTACTGTATTTAGTGTAGATTAATTACTAGCACACGATAATACTTGTAACTGGAAGTATTATGTATTTATTCGCTAATTAATAGAAAGCCTCTGTTCTATTGTCTGAAATTGGCGCGATTCTCGAGAGCGATCCAGCACGTCTCTCATGCGTGGATGCAGGAAGCTAACTGTGTTCTAACATGACGCCGTGATGTCACGATGCCTCTAAAGCTGCACCTGCTTAAGAGGGGAATCACAGAAACAGGCGGACTCAAACTAATATCAATGCGCGGAGAGTGTTGATTTAGCAAGAATACATTAAGCGGAACATTTGAATATACACTCTTACTAGACACGTAGAAAAATGCTAGTAGAACCTATAGCTTGCGTGAACAGTACCGGTGTCTTTATTTTGAATGTCATTAGACAAAATTATAGCAAACTGTTACTAAATTATATGAAAATAATAATTAATAACTCACATTGCCCTTATAAAATAAATTTCTAATATCTTTTCACCGTTTGGAATGTATTTAAAATTTCCAAATCTTCAGTTATTGTTTTAACTTGCAGAAATTCACCAGTTATATTAAACTGTTGGTTTGAATGAGGATTAATGTTTATATAACAAAGAAAGACAGTTAAATGTAACTGAAAGTTAATTTTGCATGCTAACCACAGATTACATGTTTATACAACTGGCCCTAAGTGTATTATTATTACTATTATTATTATTTCATTTCAGAGAAAGAATCAGGTTATGAATAGCCGTGCTAGTTGTATGGTATACTGGGGCGTTTCACATATCGGAGCATTGAATTAATTTCTGCTTGAATTTCCCTGTTTATTGAGTTGTCAGTCTACTGGGTTATCTGTCTGATGAATCTGCATAGGGAGGCAGTGTGACAGCATTGATCAGTCTGTGTAAGCTTATGTGTGTTCTGGATAATCGAACATGATAATTGTTTGTGCTTACATTCAAGTTCTGCCTCCAACAACATTTTAACTAAACTACTCTCTTAATTATCGTTCCATTAATCTTGCAGTAAATTTGGAAAGCTTCACATATATTCGGCATTCTAAAGGATCCTCGGTAATGCAAAAAAACAGAGGTTACCCTGTCCAGTACAATTCGTTCTCATAGTTTAATCTCTTGCGATTTGCGTCGACAAACACCCATAGAAGTCTAATGAGGAAATGTTTACTTACAATAAAATATAAACCAGCGAGGCAGTCGAGATGGTAGTGTTAATATGTCATTTTGTCTTAAAATGTTTGTTATATATAAATTCTACATATAATTACAAGAAAAATGACACCAGACAATGTGTAATTTACTTTAATAGGAACATTTCTAACAAATGATGATGTAAGTAGCAAAGACGACTCATAAATGATCCTGTTAAAGTAAATTATACATTGTTTGGTGTCTTTTTTTTTTGTAATTATGTGTAGAATTGATATATAACAAACATTTTAAGATAAAATGACATATTAAAAAATATATAAGGTTGATTGATTGAAGTAGACTAGGTGGCTCTTGGGGCGGAAATTAGGCCTATGGTTGGTCCTAATCCCCTGCGCTTGTAAATGTGAGGGTGCTTGCGGGTGAAGGAACCCACCTGGCCCCACACGCCATCCCTGTTTGCTAAGGGTATAGTCATTTCCGCGCTTGGTTTTTGTGCCAAAGGTTGAGAGTTTCATCCCGGCTCAGGTCGTTGGCATTTATATGTGCATTTATGTGATAGGCTAATGTATGTAGATTTATAGTCATTTAAAGGATTCCTGCGTGACAAATTTCCAGCAAACTGGCGACGGTCACAAGCCAGAGTTGCAGTACATCCACGTCGTTAAATAACCATGAGGGAAAAAAAAACCAAATAGATGCACACCAATAGTTACATGGCCAACGGAACCTGATACAGGTTCTACAGAACTTGAACTGCTGATATGACTTGATGTTCAAAGGAGTATAAATAAAACTAAATTTTAAAACAATGCCATTAACATATTAATTTCAAGCATACATTAGTGTTCTGAGAATGCTTATTAAAATGTTACTAGACAAATTTCCAACGAAAAGCTTATTTTTATAGAGGCGAAAAATTATTCGGATATCATCGTCCGTCCGTACACATGGTTTCTAGAGATTCATTTTCACAGGAACAGACAGACAGACTCATACCAAGGCAAAATATATACCAAAAATACCAATCATCTCCTTTGAGACTGATTATTATCAGTTATTGATTAATTATTGAATAACTTTTCAAAAAAGGTGAACGTGAACAATTTTTTTCTTTTTAATAGCTCCCTTATTGGGATAGCGTCGTCCGTCCCTACACCTGGTTGCTAGAGAGTCTTTTGTCAATATATATATTCCGTTTCATATGAGACTCCAAAGGTGTAACTTTTATAAAAAAGATGAACATACTGCTAAAATCTTACTTATGAATTTATTGTAGATAATAAACATTACAGCAAGCAGAATTTTCTATTTTCTGTAGCATTTTAATCTCACGTCTATTGTATGAACAGAACGTTGAAATTTCTTAACAAGACTTTAGGCCTATTAACAGTTCAACATATTGTATAATTTATCGGACAAGTGTCCGATAAATTATACAATATGTTGAACTGTTAATAGGCCTACACTACAGTATAACCTAGTTTCTCGCACTGTATATACCAGAATTTCCTAGTTACCCCCAGTAAGGTTATCCTATACTGTCACGTACAGGTGTGAAGATTAGGGAATGCGGAAATATATATGCAAAAGGTAGCACTCTTTGTGCACACAGAGCAGTTACACAATTTTTACACGCTCCTGGTGTTGGTTTTAATAAACACCTCTTATCACACTGCACACAGCTGCTGTTTTAAAAACGTGCTCCTTCATAAGACATACACCCTCAGGAAATGAGTAACTCAAAAGTTATTTGAACTGTGTATGAAGCTTTTAGGGTTTTGTGTAAAAATTTACAACCTCATGTAGATAATACAGAAATTCGCAGCAGAGATCTGAAACAAAGAAATTAGTGTTGCATTTTCTGCGATAACATAATTAGTGCAGGCATATGTCTGCACGTCTGTGAGAGAGTCCTAAATTTAAGACCTCAGCTATTGTAAACTAAAATTACCAGTAATTAAAAAAATACCAGTAATACATTGTAGCACGTATAAATTTCCACCTTTATAATAATCTTCAAGGGCATTGCCAGTAATATGGCTAGTAAAAAGTAATGTAAAGTAAAGTGATCCCTATAGCCTACTGGCCATGGAGGCCCAGAGGGTTCGGAGGTTGAGGCTGCCAGATTTTGGACATTCGGCACATGAAGGTGGTAAGGTTGTCAGCCTTACGCACCGGCCGCCTTTACCCCCAGGATTGCTCCTGGTACTCATTTCTGTTGGAGGCTGAGTTGACCCCAGGGCCATAGTGCCACCAAAAGGATTAGGCCAATTGAAAAATTCCAACGACCCCATCGGGAATCGAACTCGCGACCTTCCGGTTTGTAACGCAGCGCCTCAACCACTACGCTATGGCGTAACCCCGCTTCTTCCTAGTAGCTCGTTTAATTTGACTGTGTTTAGACATCCTATACTTGGTGATTGGTAATTGCTCTTAATCGGTAGTACTCGTCATATGTTAACGGAATATACCTTTGTGCCTTCCACCTTTATACTTCATATATTTCGTTCCTCTCTCTTTGCTGTCCGTGTTCGGACCCTACCAGTTGATTGTGGTCATGTGGTCATGTGGTCAGCATGTCGTTTCTCACAACTGTTATTGATGGTTTCTTGACTGGAGCCGCCTCTTTTTTTATCAAGTAGGTCCTCAGTTGTCCCCGCGAGGGTGAGAGGTACTTTTTTTGTGTGCCCACCCTTACCCCCGGAGTGCCAAGCAATTAAGCCTAAACCTCCGGTCAGACCAAATTTTGGTAACCATATGTGATGTGTGTATACCTATTGTGCCCTTATGTACATCCGTAGGGGATGTTGATGGTGTGACGTGTTTGGGCTGAGTACTTGTGTCTTTGTACTTTGGCGCAGGATAGACCTAAGTGCGGATAGGTCTTATGTGCAATATTTCCGAGTGTGTTTCTTTTTAGTGACATGTAGTTATGTATTCTAGAGATTTGTAGTGCGTGTATCTGTTTGAGGGGATTATTGACCAGTCCGGCATTCGCCTAAGAACGAGGGAAACCCCTCAAAAACCTCGTTCGGACTGGAGCAGTGGCCAAATGACCGTCTACTTTGGTGTGTTAATTTACTGTAGACTTTTCGAGAAGTGCTGTTTTTGCAAAGGTTTTAAGGGCTGGGAAGGTGTTTTTACGCGTCCAGAACGTGAGGTCCGGTGCCCAGGCTTCCTCTTCTGCCCTAGCGGCTTCGTGGAGTAGTCGAGCTTCTCGATATCGAGGACAAGTATACATCATATGATACATGGTGTCTGGTTCGCTGTCCTCACAAGCGCATAGATCGTCGTCTGTGAGATTGAAACGGATTAAGTTAGCGGCAAAGTTGCCGTGGGCAGTCCATTCCAGCTCTCTCTACCTCAGAATAATCCAAATAGGTACGGTGCCGAGAATGAAATCCAAACCTGCAAATTCGCAGTCAGCGCTACCCACTAGACCACACAGATTGTCCTAGCACAATACTGCCTCTAATTAATTATCATATAGTTCCAACGATGCATGGAGAAAAGTAAAGAAAGTTAGTTCCTCTAGACAATGACATATATATCTTGACTGCTGTGACATAATAATTATAAAGCAGCTACTTTTATTAAATGTAAGAAAGGTGCTGATGTAATTGTGTTAGTGGTATCTTTCCGTTAGAAAATAAGTTTCTTTAAGCCTTCCGAGGAAGAGATTTTATCAACCCTTAATCCAGAATTCTCGACAGAGCAAACTTAAAGTCCTAAGACATACATGGCTTACATCGTAGTAAGAAAAACTTTCATAAGGGAAACTGCTTTCGCTAACATTTTTAGACCAGTTGAATAAAAAGCTGAGTTCGACAGAGAACCACCATGTGTGTCTTATGTTTCAAAGTTGCGATGAAAAGAATATGTTACTCGTTAAAAAAAAAAAAAAAATCAAGTGAAAAGTTCATTTAAGATTTGATATAAAATCGAAGTCTACTTTGGTGTAGAAGTATTATAGAATATCCTATAAATTATTTTGAAGAACATTGTATAAATTCCCATAGAAATACTAAAACATGATGTCACATAGGATATCATGATCTGGAATTGGTTACCAAACTCAGTAGTGCGTAATATTAGCAATAAGGACGATTTCAATATTTCTGAACTTCTGACATTAACTCTGACTAATATTTCCATAGTAATTGGTATGAAAATATGTTCAAGTAAAATATTTATGCTATTGAAATTTTGTAAAGAGTAAAGCTTATCTGAAGTGTTAATATAAGTCGTTTTCGAATTGAATAATTTTAAAAAATCGATATTAAGTTACATATTTGCATTTTTACACCCTATATAATTACGTATAATTCAAATCCTTCAAGGAGGTGTGGACGCTTACAGTAGAAAGTTTCATAATTTTCAATAATTCGGGAGAGGGATTTGAGATCCTGACAAACAGACGTTCACATTGTGAAAGCTGAAAATGCCAGAATTGTTATCAATCCCTCCCATATGGATAATTATAGTAATATTAAAAAGAAATTATATTACTGAACTATTTTTAAAACGGAGCTGGAGACATAGAAAGATATGTTACTCATCCCATAGTTACTCTGTGTTAATTTATCCTTTTAAGGATTCTTAAAACTTCCTATTACTATTTAATTATTATTAATAATTGAAGTAGGTATGCGTTTTAATTCTACTAATTAATATCGACAGTGAGTTATTTACAGATTTTATTGTCCATTTAATTATTACTCAGAATATCATTCTAGTTTTCAGTTTGAATTAAAATTATTTCTACCCATATGCAAACAATAAATTTTCTTTATACAGAGTGACTCATTAGTATTTTTTTATAGTACAAACATTAGGGGTATAACTAAACAAAAGCTTATATATGGACTAATATCTGAGTACAAAATTATCCGTAAATAGTCCTATTTTTTAATAATTATGAATATATTTCATTACTTGTTTTATGATTTGTCACTGGTATGTATTCTTTATTAGGTTCAATATTCACTTCGATCAGCAATTTGAAGATACAGGGTGCCTGTTGTTATGCACTGAGAAAGTTTGAAAGAATCAATGCCTATTGATTCTAAATATTAATTATTCACAATATCTTCGTGCTTACTACAGTCATATTGTAATGAAGAATGGAACTAGAGTGACATTAAAGATTATTTAACGAATAAAATGCGAATTATTAAAACAGCATAAAACATTTACGTTATACCTACAGATGGGTTTAGATGTTATCCATTCCTAAAAGATTGTTTTCCGCGGACATTTGCTTTTATTGTTTATTTCAGCGATTAGCTAAAACAGCTTAGGATAATATAGGTTCGACAGGCTAATAAACATGTAATGTCTTTTTGTATTGACTGTGCAAATTATATAAAATATATATAAATTATATAAAACTTTAAATATTGTAAAGTAACTCTTATATACCATTAAACAAGAAATTATATTCAAACTAATGTTTGTAAGATAGCATAGTATTCATAGGCTATGTACGTACATATCAATAATCGATAGGATTAATAAATTTCATTTTTCCTTTTGTTGGTGATTGTCAAATGAATTGATATGTAAAGATTTTTACCACCTTATACCCTAAAAAATAATCCTATATTTTATAGGAAAAATAACCTTTAAAAATGTCATAAAATTTGGGATTGCTTTGAAAGTACAGTGAAATATCAGATATCAGATTTTATACAGGAATTTTTCATCATATCATATGCAAGACTATTGTGTTACATGTTACATAAATAGAATAAAATTAATAGTTGAGTAAAAACACTTTCTTTAACGCACTTTATTTACCTTGGTAAACTTCTGGACGGCCGTTTCGCAGGTGGTGTTCCTGCATCATCAGCAGAGTGCCAGTGGTTGGCTGATGATGCAGGAACACCATCTGCGAAACGGCCGTCCAGAAGTTTACCAAGGTAAATAAAGTGCGTTAAAGAAAGTGTTTTTATTCAACTATTTATTACACAACGCTAAAGTCGGACACAAGAATGAATACAATTAATATTTACATAAGCCAAATATTATTCAGTGTTGTAAATAACTGTACTATAAATCTATCACTAATATAATGAGAGATTTCACAGTTACTGGCCACATAAAATGGATCGATTCATCAATAAAATACATCTTACCTTATTAATAAAAATATACAGTTATCTTATAACAGACTGTATGAAAATGGCACTGTGTTTGTATATATAGTTTTTGTGCAGATTGTGAAAACGCTGTTATTCTATCACTTGGCGTCTTGTACATAAAAATTTGAGATATTTATAGCAAATACATACATGTCTATAGTTTGTTATGTCCTACAACTGAATAGAATTATTGTATGGCGATCAGAAGTACTTGCCAGCTTTATTAACCCCTGTAAACATAAGATGCATAAGACTATTCACGTGTTACGTTTGTCATTCATGGAAACCAACTATTCCACTGACATTTTCCTAATTTATTTCAGACTTAGACCCCAATGATGTTTTCACCTGATAATTGCCTCAACAATATATAAATTCAGCTCTGAAAGCGTTAAGGTAGTTTCCCATGGTTAGTTTTCTTACTCATCAGTTTTTTTTCGAGCAAAGTTTTCACAAAGGTTTTTCAAAATACATTTCTCTAATTTCCCTGACCACAAGAATCAGTATTTTCAAGTTCTTCTTTAAAAAATAATAATCCAGCCTTGGTTAGCTCAAATAGGCATAATGAAAAGAAAATTTTTTAGTCTGGGTTACAATTAGTCTGGAGCAAAACACATATCCCTCACATTTCGCTCACTAGGGATAGTTATTTTCTCTGACTATTCCATATATTTTACACTTTCTCTGACTTTCCAGAATGTGGACACCCTGTTTTCAAAGCGGAAACATTAGCATAGGTTTCATACTGTCAAGTAGGATACATGTATACGGTAACGCACTTCCTTTCCCTGCTAGAGAAGGAACTTCTCCGTCACGTTTGCTATGCGTGCAAGCTAGCGGCACGGTCGCAAACGTGATAAGACAGCAGAGGAAATCGGAAACGCACGCACTTTCCTTAATGCTCTCAACCCTTCGATGACACTAAACTTAACTCACATTTAAGTAAAGATAAATCCTGCAATTAGTAATGACAGCAGGTAGATCAGGATCGTAAATTTCAATTATTACACGTTGAGGTATGAAAACTCATTAACAGATAACCGTTAACGAATTTGACACACAACATAATATTATTTTTGTGTGTTATTATTTTTTGTTCGACCACGTTTATAACATGTGACGTAACAATATCAAAATGTTAGCCATTTCGAAACAGTTTTTCATTATAACACAGGTATGGTATGAATTATTATTATTATTATTATTATTATTATTATTAAATCATCATCATCGAAGACGGAACTATCTTGAAACCTTGAGAGTAGGAAAACAAACTGCGTAAAAAACTGCCTGTATTTAAAATAAAATCAATTCTGTTCGTCATAATTTTAATATTATACTAAATTGAGCTCACTTCATCTTTAAAAATAAGTTCGTTTCAAGAAAACGGCCAAGAACGAGCTTCGACTAGACCGTACGTCATCAGCTGCCATCTGTCGCAGAAAACAACTTCGTAACTTGCTAACAGCTGATTGCGCGATCAGACGATTTTTTAAATTAATCTAAACTCTGAAAACTTAAACATTTAATTATGGTGGAACAAACAGAGTCGTATGCAACTTGTCTATAGGCCTAATGGTAATGGTATAAAAATTATGAAACTCGATTCGCTCGTATTACTTTTATCGTATTTTATGTATTTGTAAGTCAAGATGATACCAATTATTGAATGTATTGATTTATACAGATATTTACTACCTTATACCCTCAAGAATGTCATAAAATGTTGGATTGCTTTGAAAGTACAGTGAACTATCAAAAAATCTGAATTATCAGACCCATTCCATGATTTACTAATCCTCAGCTGTCGATAACCTCTGAATCTGCAATGACGCGCGCTAATCTCTTGGTTTTTAACATTTTAAAACTGATTTATTGTATTGTAGATTACATTTAATTTTTATTAAATTTCTTAAGCAACACCTAATATGTATTACTTTACTTCTATGCTAGCCTGCCAACCGTCGTTGGCAGTTCTATGCTTCGATAAGGTCATTCATCACAACTTTCCTTTTTCGAGGTACGGTAATGTGAATACGATACTGAATATGAGTGAATATGATCCTAGATTTGCTTTTATCTCCGAACAACTCATAAAGGTCATCCTTTATGCTTTACAAACGCAACACAGGTAGCTTGATTTTAAAGTCATATTCATCTATCTACTACTTTGTTCTCCTGAATGTATCAGAGAGCTGTATTGTAACTACAATTCAATACACTGCTTTTACAAAGCCCGGTGTGTTGTATAACAAAGACACCCACCGTAGAATTCACATATCGGTTTCCAAGTCTGCACAAACATAAAAGTAAACAACGCTTCATCTGTTTTTGTGTCATTCCCTGGGCTGCTGAGTACCTTTCTTTTATAATATTCTTTCAGTTTTGTATTCTCTTTAATGTAGCGAAATTCTGTCCTGGTTTGATATTGAATACTTTTTATAAACCAACAGCTGGTAGAGTAACAAACATGAACGCATGCTCATAAAACTTCGTGAAATTTATTCCGATCTACTATGTACTAGAGAACTGGTATTATCAATCTGTGTTATTTATAGGTTCACCTGTGAAATATCTGAGTCCTATAAGATGTATGTTTAACTCGATCGGTAAGACCTGAGCCAAACAAACGGCTGCGCGATAGTCTACGATGTCGTAATCTAGACCCGCCTGACCTTCATAGCTCGTGACGTTCTTTGCTAGTTCATACTGTACAGACCGTGTAAAATCATCTTAGTTGACTTCACAGCATTCAATAGTGAAGATCTAACAGCGATATTCTGTGAGTTACATACCATTATATAAATAATATTTCATAACTTAACTTAAAAAAAAACAAATACTTTATTCGCTTTATTTTTGTTTTCAATAATTACGGGTTATTATGAACCGCATAGTTTGGAATGAATAGTACTGTATATGCATTCTCTTCTGCACTTACTCCATTGCTACCGGCGGACGATAAGCTATCTGCGCGTGTTTGTCTCAGGTCTTACCGATCGAGTTATACTTCCTGCAATGCCTCTTACACGTAAAAAAGCAATAGACCCTATTAGAAGATTTCGCCTTAATTCTACTGTTCATAATTACTAGACAAGGAATTGAATTGTAATTATATAAAAATATTTTTTGTTCCTACTAAAAACAGTATATACTTTTCAAGCAATGTCTGTGAAACTATACAATAAGATGTCCATTTCTGTTACAAAATTAAATGGTATATCAGGCTTAAAGATTTGTAAGAATTCTTCTGATTAAGAATTTTTTTATAGTATAGAGCGGTACCTTACTTGTAGTATGAAGGAATCTATCCTTATAAAATTCTGTGTTGATTTTTATTACTTTTTTAGTATTATCCCAATACTTGTGGTTTTGAAATTGCATGTTTTTATTACCTTGTCTTATTTGTACTTAGCCTAATAAATTACGTGTCGTTCAAAAAATTCCATTTTCCATTATGTTTTGTTGTATGTAATATTGTACGTTTATAATTTCACTATACCTTTACAGATCTGTAGAGGAACTTAAAGTATTTATCATAATTCAGTAATTTAAATGATGAATATAAAATTAATTCATTGGTTAGGTGTTGAGTAGTCTGCATCCTTGAAATTAAACTAAAAATATTCACAAATGTATAATCCTGACTGAGAAAATGCATCTTTTATTTTGCTAAACTCCCGTTGGTATATTCCTTTGGAAGGGAAGTAAAGCTTATTGGTCCCGTGTTTTAGATCTACTGTCAATTCAAGAACCCTATACCCCTAAATAGAGAGTAGCTAGAAAAAGTTTCTTCCATTCTAAACTGATCCCTTTTTCTTCTTTTTAGTCCCCTCATGCATGATAGGATTATATATCTTAAAGGCATGGGTACTAGGCCTATAGACTTTTTAAGGTTAAAAGAATTTCATTAGATGGATGCGAAAAACTACATGTGTCTTCCACTAAGTAGGCCTAACATGAGCATATATTACGTGTTGGCTACTTAACAAGTAAGAAAAATTAAAACGATAAGCTGTGCAGTAATATTTCTACAAATAAATTATATTAAACATTATTGACGACTTAACAGATTCATTGTAATACAATGTGATTCTTTATAAGAAAAATCAAAATAACAATAATAATAGCCTACTTTTTATAAGAAGGATCAAAATAACAAATGCCTTTTTCAAGCCTTTTCTAATTTTTTGTCGGAAATAATAGACTTTTTTCTTTTATCGAGAAAATGCCTGTGAGTTTGCCTATATCTCCCTGCCTTGTAATTCGTTACTGTACGGGAAGTTATAATAAAAATCTTAGATTTTCTCATCTTATTGTTAGTCATATGACTCATTCATTAGCTATAATCTCAGTTATTAAAAAATAAATAAACTAGGAAATCTTGTATCCTGATAGGTAATAAGCTATAAACCCGTATAAAGCGTACTAATATAAGTACCAGTATAGTAATTTGGAGGGAATTTCAATATACTACTCCAGGATTTATTTAGAATATAAGTGTTTCTCTTGGAAACATTATCTTGTTTAAACCACTAATTTTTTTCTTATTGTTTCAGGTATGTATCATGAACTGTTTGAGCCTTCATTATGTAAGTAGCTGTGGATCTTATGTATATATATATGAATCTGCATCTTAGAAATTATACTCTATTCTTGTTTTTAAGTGCCAGAATGGGACTTTATGAGATTGTATAGGGGACGGGAAAATATCCGTCCGTCTGTCTGTCAGTCCGTGTGTTTGTACGCGCGATAACTCAAATACGCTTTATCGGATTTTCATGAAACTTGGTATACACATTTATGACGTCCATGGGAAGAACCCTATTGATTCTGGACCAAATCGGTTGACCGGTACCGGAGTAAAACCTAACGTAGTGTCTATTTCAAAGGCGCGATAACTCAAACAGGCTTTATCGGATTTTCATGAAACTCGATATACGCATTTATAATTTACATTGGAAGAAATCTATTGGTTTTTGATCAAATCGCTTGGCCGGTACCGGAATAATGCCCAATTTAGTGCCTTTTTATGGTAATATATAACAAAAGGCGCAATAAGTCAAATACGCTTTATTGGATTTTCATTAAACGTGGTATAAACATTTATATCGTCGATGTCAAAAAGCCTATTCATTTTGGACCAAATTTGTTGACCGGCACCGGAGTAATGCCCAATTTAGTGCCTATTTTAATACTGTAGTATATTATAAAAGCGCGATAACTCGACGCTTTATCGGATTTTCATGAAACTTGGTATACGCATTAATAACGTCCATGGAAAGAAGCCTATCACCGTGCGGGAGTTTACTACTACCCTTTACCAGAAGTTATGTTAGTCTATCTATAGGGATTTCCTCACACGCTAAGATTTTTATAACTACCGATCGATATAATATATATATATATATATATATATATATATATATATATATATACATATAGGCTACATATATATACACACATACAATGTAGTTAACACAGATCTTCAGCTATAGAAAGTAAGTGGCTTTGAGAACTACCAAAGTGTGGATATACCAAGGTAAATGTATATATTGTCATAATATATTAAATGTGTGCATGTATGTATATATATATATATATATATATAGACACACATAGCCTACATACAATGTAGTTAACACAGATTTTCAGCTATAGATAGTTAGTATCTTTGAGAACTACCAAAGAGTGGATATAATGTATTACAAGGTATTATAGCTATTCCAAAACTTTGTCAAGCACAAATACTATCTTATTAGGCCTACCTTTGCAAAGGTTGCTGTAGTTACTCAATTAATTTTCGTTTCTCCTGTAGGTTATGCAGCATCGATAGAGTTTAACATTTTGCACATTCATTTATTACCTTTTCATGGTTTTTTTTCATACATTTATCCTTTGCGCTCTTGATTTTCCACTCTCATAGAAGCTCTATGTTTGAAAGATAACATTACTACGCGTTCCTTTCATGACATTGTTTATATCATTCATAAAATGTAAGGGATTTAATTCCGGAGTAATCGAATCAAATGCGGGGCTTAGTATTCAGTATCTCGATCAGGCCTTTGGAAATCTCGGGATCGCAAGACACACTAAGTAAAACTCTGTGGGATGAGTTGGAAGCGGAATCCATGTTCTGTCTCTTCTAAATGACCCGGAACAAGTCTCTTCCACCAGCAGTGGGGAAGAAGAATAGTTGATCTGATTTGATGCCTATCTCTTAGGAGGAGTCAGTAGGATCTGATGGCCTATGTTACAATAGCGAGCTAAGTTTCGCTTTCTGTTTCTATAGATCGAATGGATGGAATAGAACGAGTATCTCCCGACTTCAGTGAAGGTTGCTTCGCCATAATCCTAATATTGATCTTCAAATAGGGTCGTCTCACGTGAATATCCACTTAAACCTCAGCAGTGAAATAAAACTGATAAAATAAATCGGGGAACGAGTCCAGAAATACAACAATGCTGATTTTACTGGTAGAGATAAACCTATTACCAGATACGAAAACATTTACCGACAATGTTTTCCCTCTTTTTGCTCGGATGTTGTTTTTGTAGTGACTGCACATAACGGAAGTTTTTGTTACACAATGTCATTCATGTTCATTTCCGAAGGGAAAACACGATAAAACGATGGCACCGATGTATAAATATATTTTCCTGTATAGTGCTAGAACCAATCAGTTTATTTTGATTTCGAAGCTGATAATGAGGCCACGGTAAAATGCCATTGAAATGTGTCTTTCATTGTAACTTTGTTCAGTCATTTTCAGTATGAATAAGTTAATAAAATATTACTTTTAAAACATTTGACATTCTCCCCAAGCTTCTAGTTTTAAAATAGGTACAAATATATAATAAATTGTGCAATTACTTGAAATGTTGCAAAAAAATGTTAATCACCTAAGTCGTTGGTTTATAAACCTCTTGTTTTGGAATTACTCTACTGCTTTATTAATTTCATTGTCGGTTTTCCATATAACGAACTACCACCATGGTTGATAGTTAGCATTCCTGACCACAGATCTGGAAGCCGTACTTCGATCCCGGTATATCCTAGGTATTTCCAGGTGGAGGAATCTGTTACCGGGTGTATGTAATCTCATGAGGACAAATGAGGAGCTAAACGATTTCAAATCATTTGGGGACTTCCCGACGAAATGAGAAGTCGTCGGAAAGACCCCCTGATGGCAACGGAGTGTGTTGCCGAAAGCTTGTTTGAAATACCTCTGTCCTGGGTGCAAGGCCGAGAAGATATTCTTGAAATGAGGAACTGTTTGATAAAGAAGTATCTAATCGAGTCAAGAATCGAGGGGGGGTCATCATGCTGATTTTTATAGATGTAACGGTAGGATGGTAGTTTTCCATAGTATGCACTGCAACGGAGTTCAGTTCCCGTAAGTAGAGTTATTCGTCACTAGCCGGTTACCCGTCCTAGTACGGCTAAAAAAAGCATTTGTACGTTTTTTTAGTTTTCCTTGAGAAACCACGAGGAAGCGACCGTACTTCGTTTATTAGTTTATCTGTCTGCGTGCCTAACCATCTTCCGGTAACAGTTAGTTCTCTAAGCAACAAGTTTTGTAACTTCTAATTCTTGTCTCCAGGCTTAATTCAATTCATTTTCTTACACAGAGGGCATTTCTCTGGCTTTTGTAGACTTTGTATACATATTATATCTTCCCCCTAATAATTAGCTTTCTTTTTTGGAAAGGAAAGAACTATCAGCAGAGAACATACTCCTTTTTACCGGAAGCCATTAAGGTAGCTGTACACCTTTGGGTATGAATATTTCATTTTTAATCATCAGGGCTTTCTATTACCTTTTATACAACTGTATATTAAGACATTTCACAAGAAAAATGTTTCGTAATTATTCATCATTTGTTTGTAAAAATTGTTTTCTTGAAAATTTATATGTAAATTTGAAACACGATTACATCAAAACTATCATCTTGATGTGTTAATTTATAGAAGAATTATGATGTTTGAAATCATGAACACTGGGCGATTTTCTACTTACGGGAAACTGAGAAGAAAGCGAATCTTGTATCGAAATGCATGGAAAACACATGTAGGGAAAAACATGAAAATACGATGATAAAACAGTTCATTCTTACCCCAGCATGGCTTAACTTACTAGTGTATTAGTGACAACTAACAGTCAATATGAGAATTTCTATCATAGAGGGAATAATAAAAATACTGAAATTTGATAGATAGCTAAGAGGCATGGCAAAATGAAGTTTCTTAGCAAAAGGGCTCTATCTAAGGAACTAGCAGCCATAATTTAAAAATTATTATATTAAATTAAAGAGAAAAGAACTGTCTATCAACCCTAAATATGTTGTTTTCGAAAAATTCAATTTTTCAGTTTTTTCTTTCCTTCTTTTTTTTTCTTGGGTGTACAAATACCTTAAAACATTCCCCAATCCATAACCGTAACTTATCGAAAAATACCAAGATCCTTTTTTTTTCGGAAAATTTTAATTTTAAGTAAGTTATTGCCAGTTGTTTCCGAATTAGATTTTATCAACGGTTTGGCCATAGTAAAGTTGAATATCGACTAGAAACGTAATCTCATTGCAAGCCATTAAAGCGGTGAAATGATGAACTGGTGAAACATTTCGAAGCGGCTATTATACTCCTATGTTCTTTCCAGATATAAAAGCTATGGTCATAAGAATTTTCATCTTTGTCAGTATGATTAGTTTTTGCCTGAATACCCCATTATTTAAAAAATCCTAAAGATGATGAGTCTGAAATATTACCAAAAAAGCATTTGTATGGTTAATGCTAGATAATTTGTTATAACGAATTATCTGAAAATTAAATTAACTAATAAATAGTTGTTTTCGTATGACGTAAAGTTTTATAATTAGCGGTTTCATAAGTGAGGTAAGACATTAACAGACGTCAAATGTCAAAATGAAACAGCTAGTTGGACAATATTTCCTCCATTATATATTTTACCCTGTAAGTGAAGTTATTTTAAGAAAAACTATAAGGAGACAATGTAAATTACATCTGTTAGTAAAGATTAAGCTTCTGGACTTTTATTTTCTTCCTTCGTTCTTCCTCTGAGGTTACATTGATGGAACGTTGCTGTCTGAACCTGATATAAACGAAACTGTACAAAATATGCTCTATTCTGAATAGAAGGATAAAAATAAATCTTTAAATGAGGCTAACAGACATATTTATTTTACTGGGGTAAGGGGTATTATTCCATATCTCGTATACAGTTTTCGACAAGAGATGCAGGCAAGATTCGGCGACATAATTTTAGGGATTCATCTTGGGGGAACAGAAGGACTGAGTCATCGTCTCGTAAAAACATATCTTCTTTATTAAGTCGGATACCCGGAATTTATATAGGATATGCCATTTTTCTTCTCTCGTGGTTAGTAGGGGTGCTTCCCTTGCGATGATAACGCACAGTAAAGCGCTGGAGGGATGTTTTCGATATTGTTTCCTATGGTAGCAGACTCCATAAAGGGGAGGCACAGGTGTTCGTTGAATGTCTCACAAATGTAACCCCCAACAATTATTTGTACATGATAGTGCCGTGGTCCTTCCCCTTTAAAGGCACGGGTAATCTCTGCAACATTTGCAAACTGACAGAAACATGCATGCATAACAAATTGAAACTCATTTCTCTTAAAACAAAAATATAATATTAAAAAGCCTTTTTGCGTTTAGTATGGGCACTGAGTAATAGGGCCTGCTTATTGTTTAATGCTGACCATATTCATGACTGTCCGGAAGGGGGGGGGGCAGAGTAGGGCCGTTGCCCCCCCCCCTAGAAATTTTGTTTACACATAAACCTCTAAACTAAGTGACTATAAGCAATTAATGTGAACTGAGGTTTAAGCCTCCAAATACTGTTGTATGTTGGCGTTGTTTGGATGGAAAGGAGCTGTAACAGCTGACTAGATATTAGCATTAGGAATAATTACTTCCCCTAAACTTGAAACCGTTTATAGCCAAACATTTTATTTTAATGAAGATAAGGCAAGAGAGTATCGCATTTTATATTTTATACGAATATATACCTGTAAAATTTTAGGTTATAGAAAGAGTCATGTGAGTGTATACATCAGATGTTTTCTTTGTATCCATTCCAGCTATTGTAAATTAAAGATGGTGATTATGTAATAATAATAATAATAATAATAATAATAATAGTAATAATAATAATAGTAGCATAGTTATGGTGGTGGTGGCTGTAATTTTTTCACTGCCCCCCCCTTGCCAAAATTTCTGCGGACACCCATGACCATATTCTAATTTCCATTACCTGCATATTTTCTTCGTTATTACTGTTAATCCAAAGTTTTTCGTACTTTTTCTTTATTTCTCTTTCAGTATTTTATTGTTTCCTTTGTTCCTTATATTTTTCTTCCATCGTAAGTATGAGCAAGGAATCATATGCAAGTTTATAATTGCCCCTTCGACACCTTAAGGTATCTTTTAACCGTTTTCAAATTCCAAAATGATGGAATTCACTTCAAATATATTTATGTGTATCACTAGAATAATTAATCGACTATTCTTTATAGGCGGAGAGGTACTTAAACTTAATACTGCGAAGATTTTTCCAGTTGTATGTTAGGCTTGTGATGCAGAACAGCAACGTTTAAGGAAACTATCATATCAAACAGTCACAACGGTTATTCCTAGAGTTATTCACTCTCAGGTTAGAGGGCCTTGCAAGAAATTTAATTTTTTCTTCTAAATTCTTTTAAATTGTTTCATTACAAATGCAAGACGATCTACTATATCTTATGGCATTTCTTATCAGTTTAAGGGTTCTTAAAATGTAATTTTCCTAAAGCTTCTTTCTTATCTGTTTGCGAAAATAATAAAATCAGGTAAACTGATATAACAAAGTGCCAAAATGGTTTTGTTTAATCATGATAAATGCAATTATGATATGCAGAAAATGAGTTATTTTTGTAATGTATCTCAAGAGTTAAGCTCCAGATCGATTCATTAAGAAGGGCTTGCGGAAGAACAAAGGTCTATAGTTTGATGCTTAACATTAATTTATACTCGTATACACTGATATAAGAAATTCTTAAAATATGTCAACATTTCACAAAATGCAGTAGCAGGGAACTCCGTTTAATGCACGCAGGCCTAATTATTTCACAGTAATATACCTTCTGTTTATAACAGTATTCTTGTAGAACTCATTTCAACGAAATAAACAAACATCTGACTGCATTGGAGTCAAGACCCTCTGTGATTAGCAACGCGGCTTTGTAGTAAAGTCATGATTTCCCATTTAAAAACATAAGACTTAATTAGTCATTACTCCGGTACCAGTAAACCGATTTGGTCCAAAATAAGTAGGCTTCTTACCATGGAATTTATAAATGCGTGTACCAAGTCTCATGAAAATCCGATAAAGCATGTTTGAGTTATCACGCTTACAGGCAAACGGACAGACATTTTCCCATCACCCACACAATCTCATAAAGTACCATTCTGGCACTTAATAATATAATATTATCTCATATTGAATTGAAGAGAAAAGTCCGATTCTACGTATGAAGTCCTCATATGAATTAGTGAATGAATAGATAGTCGTTTTATACCTGAAGGACTGAGGCCTCCTCTTGCGCTATGTAGTTTAGTTAATTTCGTGCGGAGATCTAGTCGTTTCCTGAACTGTAGTTGGATGGGGTCTGGACTTTTGCGTCCCAAAACCACTAAACTAGGACTTTTGCGTCCGAGATTCTCAGATCCAATGACCCGTTTGCGTGGGTCTCTCTAGAGCAGGTATGGGCAACCTTTGGAAAGATGCGGGCTAAACTTCACGTAATTTATGAAGTCGCGGGCCGTAGATAATAGGTAGTTCTGAAAAAATAATCATGATACGGTTTTTTATAGTATATATAAAGTATAATGCTAAAGTTACACGAATGAGAACAATATCGCACTGTTTAGGTACGAGGGCCGTTCAATAAGTAATGCAACACTTTTTTCCTTAAAGCAGGTTGGTTTTATTCAGGATTCGAATACAACATATTATTCCCCAATCTTTTGGCTACAAAACCCTACTTTTCAACATAATCTCCGTTCAATGCTACAGCCTTACGCCACCTTAATGGGAGGGCCTGTATGACTGCATGGTACCACTCTACTGGTCTATGTCAGAGCCAACGTCTTGATGCATCAATAACATGTCCCCATCATCCACGAAGTGCTTCCCGTGGAGTGCATCCTTCATCGGGCCAAAAGGTGGAAGTCAGAAGGTGCGAGATCCGGGCTGTAGGGTGGACGAGGAAGAAAATTCTACTGAAGTTTTGTGAGCTCCTCTCGAGTGCGCAGACTTGTGTGAGGCCTTGCGTTATCATGGAGAATGAGAAGTTCGTTTGCATTTTTGTGGCGACGAACACACTGAAGTCGTTTCTTCAATTTCCTTAGAGTAGCACAATACTCTTCAGAGTTGATCGTTTCACCATGAGGAAGGACATCGAACAGAATAACCCCTTCAGAGTGCCAGAAGACCGTAGCCATTACTTTACCAGCTGAGGGTATGGCTTTGAACTTTTTCTTCAAAGGAGAGCTGGTGTGGTGCCACTCCATGGATTGCCGTTTTGTTTCTGGTTCGAAGTGATGAACTCATGTTTCATCTCCTGTGACAATGTCTGACAAGAAATTTTCACCATCAGCCTCATAACGAGCAAGCAATTCCGCACAGATGAGAGTGGTACCATGCAGTCATACAGGCCCTCCCATTAAGGTGGCGTAAGGCTGTAGCATTGAACGGAGATGATGTTGAAAAGTAGGGTTTTGTAGCCAAAAGATTGGGGAATAATATGTTGTATTTGAATCCTGAATAAAACCAACCTGCTTTAAGAAAAAAAAGTGTTGCATTACTTATTGAATGACCATCGTATTTACTTACAATCAGCAGAAATTAATGAGAAGCTTGAGTTTGAACTTGAGAAACAAGATAATCAATGTTGGCATCAATCCCAATAATACACAAGTTCAGAGTGTTTTCCAAATTTTCATCTGCAAGTCTGGTTCGATACTTTGATTTAGGCCTATTGCAGCATTTTTCTCGTGCTGACCGGAAGTAACACCTCGTAGTTCAGGCTTTTGTTTCCCCCTCTCACTCTCTTGTTGGTGAGAACAGAAAATATTTACTTTTTCGAGCACGATTTTGAAATGTTCCGCGGGCCGGATCAAAAGTCGGGGCGGGCCACATCCGGCCCGCGGGCCGGGCGTTGCCCATATATGCTCTAGAGCAATGACCAAAATGCGTCCCATGGAATACAGGTAAAATTAATAATTGGTACCATGCAATTCGTTTAGCATTACCCAGGGTGCACCGCGAGGAGGCGAACTGCTACACACGCCAAAAATTTTAATCCTTGCATTACTGTCAATAGGCCTATTAAATAAAATTGAAGCGGAGAATGAAGTTACTCTTTGTCTTTTGGCTACCAGTTTACTTTCTTGTGGTTGGGAGGAACTTAAATTATACTGTTCGCACATATTCCAGTCTGCTGAGGGCTTCAGTTCTATATTCAACCATTTTTTCTACCAAGTAGGCCTCTTTTTCATTTTTCTTGGCATTGACAACGGTTGTTGAGCGTGTGTGAATATATGTTTCTGCTTGTATATTCTTCAAAGCTTCGATTAACTGGTGTGGGTGCGAGTGATAAAACATTCTATTCAGTTTTGAATGGAATGATTTACAGCTGTTGTTGATGTATCGATCTTTTTCAAGACGGGACGCACGAGGGTTGTTTACGTCAAATTGCACCGGACGCACGAGGGTTGTTTTGATGAAGCGACCACCCGCTTTGGGAGGCAAAAGGGTACGACCCAGTTGGATCACTTCTCACTGGAGAAATTGTCGATCTGATTAAACTCTCCCGTCGTATTATCTTTGATAAATAATAGATGTGTCTTGCAAACAGAACTTAGCATGCAATAAGTTCAGAATGAATTTTGTCTGGATTACATAAATTCAACATAATCTACTTAATCTACGCGACCAATAAATTTCTCTAACCGATAAATTAGGTTGAATTAATTTTGGTGTCATAGTAAATCCTATTTTCTTTTACAAGTGATACATTTCAAGGATTTCGATTCTGAGACGAAATGAAATTTTAAGTGCAAACGGTGAGCATTAAAGGGAGATGATTGGGAGGTTTTACTCCCAGGCTTCCGGGCCGGAGTGATTAATGGAACCGCAGCAGGTTCGATTATCGTAAAGCATGTCACTTGCATGCCGGCACAGCTCTGTGATCGGACATGTATTCTGTATGATACAAAACCTCAGTTCCACACGTCCATTCCCAGGCAGCTCTGTAATTGCATTCTATTAATAGTATCAGTTCCAGGCTTACAGAAGAATCCTTGTCACATTTGTTAGCCTCTTGGAAAAACCTATTCTTATGGCTTCATTTCTTTTAAAATAGAAATAGAAACATCTCTTCCTTTGCATGCAGAACAGCTAGCAAACCTACATATTGCATTTAGAGATGTGTGATATACGTTTTCTGATAATAAATCATATTTTGCTCTCTTTAACTTAGGCAGGATCCAAATAATATAGCTTCTTTGTATTTTACTTGTGCATTTTGGCTAAGCAACTTAACGCTCTTGTTTTCTTCAAAACAATAGATTTTAGATTTAATGAATATTTAATAGTGGATCTGCTAGCACTATACTTTTTAAAATTAATTAAATATATTTATAAATTACTGCAATTATTGCTCTTTTCAGAAAAAATTAAGTTTGTGTTCATTAATGTTTTACCATGATATAGGCTAAGTTAGAGCTAAAATTTACCCCAGTCGTGCGAGTCCTATTTTTATTTGTTTTTCAAGGAAACGACAAAGATTTTGAGAAAAGGAACTAATTTTAAGCATCTACACTATTTTTGTAGAGGATAGTTTAAATTGGTTGAGGATCTGTAAATTGCAAGTCCGTTATGAAAATATGTTGAGATTAGCAAACCCTGGCGAGCTAGATCTTTATGACAGAAAAATAAGATTTAATGTTGCGTTGATTACAAAAACACTTTCCATAATTTGAATTCTTACAAACAAACAAAAAAATAATTCCCCTAGGACATGTTAATTCCCGACAAATTGCCGTAAAATAGAAAATGCATATACTTACTTTTAAATAAGCCAAAATCTGACTGCATAAAAGAAATACTTCGGAACTATCTAAACAAGAATACGAACCATTTATATTGTAATAATCGAGAAATAAACTTTGAAGTTCATTTATTATTTGATTTGTCTGATTCTTTTACCATGTAGGCTATTGAACAAATTATATGAACAGTTAATCAGTAATAACTTTTATTCGGACGATTTTGTCTGCACATTCTATGCACAAGGACTTGCCCAATGCTCCTTCACTGTGAAGATTCAGCATTGAGTACTACTCATACCGAACTCTGGTGCATGTTAAACCAGCTTCATTTCACTCCATGGATTTCTTAATATTTTACAAAAATACATATAACTAGCGAATGACAAGGGATAAAGCGAATTCATTGGAAAACATTCGTGTTGCATATCAAGAAATCAATTGAAGCAGAACTCCATGATTGGATCTACTTGGCTTGTGGCCAAACACGATTATACTGCTCTGTCAAGTGCAAAGAAGGGTTGAGACGGGGACCTCACGTCCGGACCCTCAACTCAAGACGATCGCCTTGTGTAGCCTCTTGGAGCTTAATCTGAAGACATCCTACTTCCTCTCTTCCCCCCCCCCTCTCACTTTCAGTTCTAGTCCCGTTGGGAAACTGTAAGAGACTAAGCAGCCGAGACGTTTACAGCAGCAATACCGAATGTTACTGAAGAAAGAGTTACAGTAATTATAGGCCCTAACATGATTTAACATGTGGATGGCAAGGATACTTGAAAAAAATTATCTTGTCTATTCTTATTAAAACAGTAAAAAAATGTTATTTTGTTTTTGATTCAGGTGTAAATTTAAATTTTACTTATATTAAATATAGGATATTGACCTCTTTTCGTATAAGTCGAGGGAAGGCAATACTCGAATATATAAGATCAGGGGGAAAAAAAATATAATCTTGGTTGAAACTCACATAACTTCATCTGCCCAAATAAAAGTTTGCCTATTAATATAATATTTAATGTATGACTTTTCTTCATATAAATTGTTTGGAAAAATGAAAAGAATGTCTTTACCACATCTTATCGTATCCTTATCTGATTAATGTACTCGTGTAACTTTCTTTACTTTAAGCAAGGCCAATACAACTTTATCACTTCACATTCTGATACAGAATAAGAGGCCATATTGCAAAACTCGCGTATTCAGTTGTTTTAACCTAGATACAAAGCTTTAT
Source organism: Ectobius pallidus (assembly GCA_964059195.1). Taxonomy (NCBI): domain Eukaryota; kingdom Metazoa; phylum Arthropoda; class Insecta; order Blattodea; family Ectobiidae; genus Ectobius; species Ectobius pallidus. Next base: position 81,509,823 of record CAXKWD010000006.1, read on the forward strand.
TATTCACCAGGCAATGCTGGCTCGTAATATGGTGGTTTCTCTAATCGTAATCCGAAATCACGCCATGCAACAAGGATTTAAAAAGTGCAATCAAGAATCAAGAACGATTGCTTAGCAATGTTTTGTTTCTCGATATATCTATTTTATTACTATTATTATAAGAATGAGTATTATTTTTTCTTTTTTTCACTCAGTTATTACTGACATTCGGAATGTTGTTTAAATTTAATAAAAATCCATTAGTTATTTTTAATTTAGATTTGGGATACCTATATAATGAATCCGGATTTGAATAAACTCATTTGTGTTATTCTGACATGCACCGTAGGGAATACGTAGGCCATCAATAATGCTAAATCCTTTCAAAACAGAGATTAAATTACAAGCATTGAAGTAAAAGTCATGTTACTAGCCTTTACAAGTAACAAAATAAACAATTACGTCATTTTTATCAATTACACCAGATATAGGCTTACCGTTAAACCTTAATAGCTTGGTATCTTTGCTAGGCCTATCTCTATTTTTAGTCCAGAAATTTCTCTCTCACTCTCTCGCTATTTCCAACACAATGAAAAATTAGTCTAGCCATGATTACGTCACTACAACTGATTTAGGTGGAAAAATACAATTAAAATACTTTTTATTTTCATTGTGCTAATGTTGTATGGACTTTCAGCTTTGTAGCAATGGTTTCATTTTTAAGATAACTTACCTGTTAAACTGACCAAGTTATCTAATAAAATCTATTCTAGGATGCAACATTAAGTCCTCAGATTTGTACGTTTATCACTAGTTTTCTCAAACTGTGTTCTCCAAACATTTTTAAATAATAATTTCTGCAATTTAAAAGATAGTTGCATGAAATCTTGCATGGCTCTTCTTTATTAAATGATCAACCCCTCTCATTTTTCCCTGTCGTTAACAGAAATAAATATAAGAATTGGCTATATTTTTTCTCTCATTTGCAGTGCAGATTTTACAACAAATCTGCTACAACTTGTTGATCTGAATAAATTACCTTTAAGAAATATCAATTTCGAAATATATTAAAATTTCGATGAGTTCATTAAAAAAAAATAGTTTGGTTCAAATCTGAATGAACATTTTGATAATTCAAAATTAAGGAAGTTAATAACATGTCAATTTTTAGCGTAAAAAAACACGTCCTAATAAAGATTTAATTTTTTTCCTTTCTTCAAAATAAGACTTAGAGATGTATATAATTTAAGTCGTAATATGTTTTTGATGATAGTGTATTTTCCCCTTAAGGCAACCGAATACAACTTTTTTCATTTTTTAGTAATCGGTCTATTGTTATAGGTGGAAAATATACTATTCGGCCTAATCCTTGAGTTTTTATTTTATTTTGTTTTATTTCATTTTATTTTACCTTATTTTATTATATTATATATATATCTTAGTAATAGTTAATTATTTTAGTAATAGTTTAAATCTTTTCACATCATATTTCTTAGTAATAGTTAATATTTTAGTAATAGTTTAAATCTTAGTAAGTAGCAAACTATTTTAACATATTGTTTTTTGTGTATTGTATTATCTCTAGTGAACTAGTTCTATGTCTTAAATGATAATAATATAATCATGTTCCTGTGTATTTGTAACTTTGTACTTGTATCATACTTATTTTATTGCAAGATTGTAAAGTTCAGTTGTATTAATCCTGGTTGAATGGAAGAGAAGGCCTAATGCCCTTAATTCCACCAGGTAAAATAAAACAATTCTAATTCTAATTCTAATATATATTTTTTTAATTTATTTTGGTATGTATGTATACCGGTATATATAATAAAGATCCATTTTTTCCTTTCTGTCAAACCGAGATGTTTTCATCGATGGCTAGTGCTTTCTTGACATCAGTTGCATGAGATCTTATCTCATTAAAAGATATCTGACACTAACAGTGAATATTGCTAGAAATTAGCTAAGTTGATGTGCTGATAATTGACGCTGAATATGAGAAGTTAGCGTAGCAAGTGTGTGGTTTACGTTCAATACAGTGTGAGGGAGCGATTTCACAGTGTTTGAATACAGAATTTAGCAAGCATACCTAAGTTTGAGTAGTAGGGGTAATTTCACAAATCTTGACTTACAACTCTGACTCCAAGGAAACTGCCAAGACCCAAGTGACTCTAGTGTAATGAAACTCAGTACAGTTAAATGAACTTCCGTTTTTATACCAATCCCTCACGTAGCTGTGCCTGCTTTAAAGTGAATTTGGATGTCTAGGAAAGGCTATCTTCAAGTAATTAGATTTTACAGCACGAAGACGCTTGCCTCCTCGTGGGATTTGTTTATAAGGTCTCTACAAATGTATGAAGAAGTTCAGTCATAAACAAAGGGATATCACAAAAGTCCTAAAACAGAATTATGGTGATAAAAACACAACTGAAGAGATTTTACTTGACGGTTCCGCATCAAATCTACACTTTCAGTTTCAGTAACATTTTCTTCGTCAGGAAGTGATGAGTTCACAATGTGGTAAGGAAGAAATATATTACTTTGGGTTCAGTCAGCTTTATTTGTGAGGGATACTTGTAGTAATTTCTCTCCTTGCGATTCGAAAACTTACAATACCACAATTTCTCCAGAGGAAGCACATATTCCTGTTCCTAGTCATAGTCGTTATTTTTGTGTTATCATTTGTAGAACTCAGAATGCTGCAGACTTTTTATATTATTGCAAAAATTGAATTGAAGTGAATTGAATCATAGCCAAACTTTTTGCCGAATTTAGCGAACGCAAGTACATACCATAACGTTACAAAGAATAACGCCATGTATGAATTACAAGGAGAGGAAAAAGTCAGTGAAATATTTGAACATGGTCTTTCTCATCCCCCTCCCACATACAGAGTGACTCACAGTATCTTATAAATTACTTCCCCACCCCTATGGCCCCCATAAGACCCCCTCCGCCCACCCAGTCTGATGCGTATAATCGTCATCACAGCCAGTAGAGAGTGGTGTGCTACATCAAATCATCCATTCTTCGTCCCCAGTTAACCTTTTGTTCCGGGCCATTTACACCAACTCCAGCCGTATATAGCTCGACTTGTGTGAGAAGATGAGGCAGGAGGAGCTGCCTTTTAGAAGCTGCAGCTCTAAGGAAGGGTGCAACATAGAAATTGTTCTAACTTGTTTTTCCGGGGTCCGTCTCCCCCTCTTTGTGAACGGGATTGTCCAGACTTCCCCTCTTAGTCTTTAATCTTTATTGTTTTCATTATGCTGGTTTAGCATTGCTTCCTTTACTGTCATTCAGGCAGCAGAAACGTTTCATATTGAGTTTTTACTCTGGAGATAGATTCAGGTTTTGAAAGAATGGTCTACGACTTTTCACATACAGGATTTGACCTATATTTGACATTGACAGGATTTCACATTTCACATACTGTCTCTTCACATAATGACATTTCTCATACCACCAATTCGCCTACACTACATTTAGTTACCACTTTTGGGAGTAACATATTTCAGATTCCTTAAGTAAACAACTTACGGGATGTACCGTATGTGAATTGGTGTATATGTGAAATGGCTTACGTGAAATATTTAGGATCCGTAAAGGCACATATACAGTGTCTTGACCCCTCAAACCCCTCAAAAAAGAATTTATAATAGTTACCCTTACATGCTATATTTTACCAGGCAATTTCCATCAGACCAATTTAAAATTGTACCATTTTTTATATAATCCTTTCCAAATACAACATTTGGTTTTTTTACATTACAAGCCTCATATGCCTTCACACATATTATGTTGTAACTACTGACCTCTAAAATATAACGTTATAACAGACAATTGAAACTAGTACAAGCGTTTCCATGGTATTGCCGTTTCGTTTATGCATTTCCTCACAAATAAATTTTTCGTATACTAAAAAAGTATACCGGTTCCTCTAATTTACCCTCCTTGGTTTATCTGGTAGTTTTAGGCCTATTGCTTTTTTCAGAGGACGACCGTGGACGACTTAGTGGCTAATGAAGAAAATATGTTTCAACATATTAGGCTCCAAATTGGACATAAATATTTGTTTATTTATTATGCTACCAATAACACATAAATATATCGGTCCAACCTAAATTAATTAAGGAGTAAGAACATACTGAGATAATGTCCAGGGAACTGGACACTGGGGAAAAAATTTGTTCCTATTTCGAAGGAAATGCTTAGCAATGAATGTCTGAATAGGAGGGTGCAAAATGTAGCTAGATAGTTCTATGAATACAACGATGGAAATACATTAATATAGTATCTGACTACTATAAAGTATAATTTTACTCTATAAGTCTTGCAAAATATGATTTTACTAAGTGGATTAATATATTTCAAGTTCCTTGAATTTCAACTTGTGTAACCGTTTCGTATACGGGACATGTGAAATGGTCTATGTGTGAAATGGCTTATGTGAAATGCCTAGTATGTGTAATGGCGTGTGTAAACTACTTGGCAAAATAAAAAAAGGGTTTGTAAAAGTACCCTTTACAATATTGTATTTTGCTCGGCAATTTCTGTCATACCCGTTTAAAACTGCGAGAGTAATATCTTAAAATACACACACACATATTATATTGTACCTTTTGTACCATCGCCTGTTATAATGATGTTTCTAGAAACCAGTAAAATCTTAGTCAGTGGAATGGGTACATACTGTCCGCTCTAGAACCGGCCCTAGGTCACCAAATATCTCTATCTCACTCTTAACGTAGATGCTAGTAATTTGCTAGAGTGAGACAGATCTACTTATTTACTTCAGATTCAGTTCTAGAGCGGACAGCATTTACCCATTCCACTGTCTATAACATTTGCGCCGACTATAGATTGTAATGGTAACGACCCATAGTATGCTGTTTTAGGCGAACATACATGGCCAAGTTCTTGTAATATAATTATAATAAACTGCAATGTAAGTGTAACACCCTATAGCTTGAATACTAACAGATAGCCTATACAAATTACATGTATAAAACAATATGCCTAGAGACATTCAGTTAAATTAAATGGATGTTGTACAACTGCGATTTGGTGTATAGTACAGCTTTCAGGCATTGAATATCCATAAACTTTTTTATTGTTATTATTATTATAATTTAGGATTAAAACACGATCCTCTGGCTCTATCTTACTGCCTATTCATGCCTGAATGGGCGTCATAATACCGAACAGAGTTAAATTATTCCTTCTGGCAACCTTACGGGACTGCAAGCTATTAAAAGCGCTCATATTAACTGCATAGTAAAATTTAAAATGTCATCTTTTAAACTTCAAACGAACATCACATTGCTTCTGCAGTTCATAAATAACTCCGATCATTCAAATAGATATCACTAAGTAAACTAATGCGAGACTGATCTATTTCAGTCGCAGTTCACCTTGCTTTCAACCAGTGCAGTGTCTGCAGGATTAGGTACCTGAAAGCTCATATTTGGACTTAATTCTTATTGCGATAATCATGGTATAAAGTACATTCGATTTTAGTCGAAATTTATATAGTAGTTTAACTAATTGCATATTTGTTTAATTGGATAAATGTATTAATTTTTTATTATGTTTAAAGAAATAATTAGAGTAACTTCATTTCACATTGCAAAGAAATAAAAAATAAGCATGGCGTTTATTTCTACTTAGCCTATCACTAATTTCATGGAGTTTATTTCTTGCTTAAATTTCATATTTTACACCACACGTAACTTAAATCTGTACATAAATTAACAGTTTTAGATTCCAGTTTAATATCCTAATTTATTTATGAGGTAATGAATTTAATTCGCTTTTAAAAATAGAAACTGCAATTATCTCCTGCAACAAATAATACTGAAATGTGATTCTGATTTTTGATGTAACATTATTTGATATTTGCTTTATAAAATTCTTCAAGGATTTTTCTATCTTCTTTATACTTCTTCGTTTCTAAATAGTGTATTTTACATAACAAAATGAAAAGTGTGAAAAAATTGATGCATGATCATATTATATATATAAGGCTTATTTTTTAAATAACTAAGACTATACAAAAAAGTCTTATTAATATTTTTTTTGCACATTATGGAGTACATTTTGAAAACTTTCAGGGAAGTATCTCAATTTTTATGAGAGAAGATACATTTTGAATTTGACTAAACATAAAAATTGTATCTGAGAAAACTAGCGATTAAAGTTTGCATTCACCGGCAGTTTAAAGCGCATAAAATTTTACAGAGATACATTATAGGGTAGGCTACCGGTATACGTTTTTCAGTAAAGTCCAAATATATAATTTTTTGCCAAATTGGCTAAACCAAAACTTCTTTCATCCCTTGGTGGATGCTTTCAAGATAATATTGGAATCAGATCTCCTCTTTACTCAATCTCTTTAAACTTCCCTTCTCACACTCTCACTCTTTCTCATGTCTCTCATTCTCTTTCTCTTTCCTCACTCCCTCTCTTCACTCTTTTGATAGCCTGTTTTGGTGGAATTATCTGCTACTATTGTTGAGCTTTACCTTTTAAAGACCCTTCTGTTTTAAGGTGACTTATAGCCTATGTTATTTTTGCTTTATTTTACATTTATTTATGTAGCCAATCATTTATTTCTTAGATTCAATTAGATAAATTTCAAAAGATGAACTACAACAAATTTCGTATGTAGTAAGTAAATACTTTACCTAATACGATTGAATTTTACCGCAGAAGACTAGATGAATCCACATTTTAGTCAGCGGTTACTGCTCTTTGTTTAGAATGCTGTCTTCTCTGTTCTTGCTAGACATCATATTTCATCTGTAGGAAATGAAAGTCTGGCAACCATACACAAAATGTTTCTGAAAGGTTGCCTTTTAAAGTACCTCCAGTGTTTGAGTTCCGCATAAAACAATACAAAGAAGCTTTTCAAACTAATGACAGATACCATGTATGAGTTTGTAAGTCTATACGACAATTCTGTTCAGAAAGCGTTGTAAATTACTATGCTTAAAAGAAAGAAAAGTACATGCAAGACAAATACTGTACAAACCAATTAGTTTCTTGATCATTATTGACTCATTTATGACTGTTTATGTTGTCCTACATTGAGCCAGATGGATGCAGTAGATGTATAGACTAGATACAACAGTCGGTCTATTTCCAATTGTGTATTGGACGGAGTGCTTGATTACAGCTAAAACAAGCTGTGTCTGGGGCCAGCTATTAGTTACACGACATTTTTGTTTTGGCGTTTTGTTTCGCTAGCATAAGATGAATACAAAATTTGCATTTAATAGTTTCAACTGTTTCGGATCTATGTTCAAAAAGAAGTCCTAAGACATGACAAAATACGAGCGGTGCTACGGACTTCGTGGAGGTGTATAATTTCTTGACGAAGCCTTTATCAGTCTTTGAATTGAAGGGGTCTTTGAATTGATTTATTATAGTTTTGAAGTTTACTCAAATCTTGAAAACTTATTTTTATCTTTTTTTCACACATATTATGTTAGCCTTCTAAAATACTTATTGACAGAATTGGGCTCTGCTCAGATAGGCCTATATTGGAATAAATAGTGATTAAGAAAAAATATAAATAGTGCAATACTCTCAACTTTTACAAAATGTGGGTTAGCACTATCTTCCCCCGACCCCTTCAATTAAAGTAGTCTTTACAACTAAAGTAGTCAGATATTCCACAGAACTGGTAGCCCCTCAGAAGGGTTTTTTAGGCTTAATATTATAACCCCTTTAGTGACAGATCTCTCTATCATTCGACAGCTGTTTAATTGGACAATGCTTATTATTATCATACGGTTTAGGCATTATACTTGTTATTTTAATTAGTTTTTATTACTGAAGAATAATTGCTTTAATACAAGATTTTTAACTTCTACATACCAAGGTAAAAAATAACACGGAATACCACTTGAGGTACCACAACACCCCAAAGCTAAATGGTATGGTAAATGTACAGAAACACATGTAATAACAATGTAATGCACCAGATATGTCTCTTAATTCAAAGTATGACTTCAATTGATAATTATTTTATTTTCAGTAAAAAATGTAAATATTTTACAATTTAGCACATTTAGTGTCTATTGCAATTACACATATTGCAATAATTTTAATCAGTGCAGTTTTTGCACACTTTTTCTGTCTTCATAACTAGAGTCAGCTTCTGCATCCTTTCTACAATGTGCATTTGTACATGTACGCTTTCTTGTTACACGGAATCCCAAGCGGGGTACCAGAGACCTCCAATAAACATTTCAATTATTATTTATCATATAGATAAATATAGTTGAGAAATTCAACAATTGTAGTGTTTAGGAGAAAGAGTTCAACAATGTTACATATTTTGAACTCTTTGTAAGAGCTAGAAATAATAAAATAGTTAATTAGGGGTCCTGCAGTACACCGCTTGGTACGTGGAATTCAATAAGGCTAACACTTTTAATTTACTTAAAAAGCCCAGAACGTTTTCTTATAGGCCAAGCAACTCTTTCTTTACCCATATTTCCTACAACAAAAAAGGAATTATGGACTACGAGGCATACTTTGGGGGCTGGGTGCAAGGTATTTCCTGCTCCCTCTCAACATTTATGTTTTTATCACATAAGGTCTATGTATAACTACCATTGATCCAATTTTTGCCTCCTCCCTACAATATTTTCAAGTCGGTGCCTGTCATACGACGCGTTGTATTTCAATCACATTTTAGCCCTTAGACTATTACTAATTTTAGTTTTACTACCGTAAATTAATGACAGGAACAAAATTTAAATTCATAAAACATTTCCCATGTTCAAGTTCTGTAAAGAGAAGGTAATAATGTTGGTTAATTTTTTTCGAAAACCACGTAAAACTCTGATCGAGACAAGTTACCTAGGTGGGGTTTTTTCTGAAGTATTTCTTCACTTCTAAGATGAACGTCGGATAAATTTACATCCTTGTTGTCCCCAGATATCATCTGACCGTCATTATCATCTTCATCCCATCCGCGCCTTGTTCAGATTGAGTGTTTGAGGGAATAGTGTGTCTCGTCCTATCTGCTCGTGTTGTCTCGGAGTTGGCCCCGGTATTGGATTGATCACTCATTCCGGGAGGCCGTCCATGTCCTTGTCTGGTTAAAAATTATGTGTCTCACGGTCACGGTCCTGTAAGGCCCGGGTGGCGTGGGCCGCATAAACATCTCTACAAAGGGGAGGTTAAACTCGGGTGTAGAAGAAGAAAAACCTTTTAAAAAAAACAGCTCTCTTTCGGTGTGAACACTGCATGTAGGCCTAGATGCTTTCTTCCTTTTCGACTTCATGCCAATACGTGAGGTTATTCCTCTGATTTGATTGCATCACTTCAGTATCTTGATTGACTGGTGGGAACTGAGGAACCTGAGTAGAATTAGGATTTGTACGTAACACGTATATACTTTTAGGGGCTGTATGTTTTTAAGTGCACGGTAAAAATAAACCAGACCAGAATTTCCAGCTTTTATCTCATTGTGGTGATAGTATGTAGGAGGTCGGTGGAGGGACGGTCTTTATATAAATCCAGAAAACGCCGGACCGATATTACCGGAAGCAGGAGAGCGCTACGCCACCATGTCAGATTAGAAAAAGAGAGAAAAACACAGAATAGTCAGTTAAGCTTTTCGATGTAGTCTTCTACTCTATCTCCAGGAGCTTTCTTTGCTTTTTCTCTCGACATCTCTTCCCTATCTATGTGTATCTTATGAATTATCTCTCTACTATTTTCTAACCTTCCTTAATTCTGCTATATTTTCCCTATTCATAAAGATTTCCTCTCTCTCTGTTTTCTTTAAGTATTTTATGTAGGAAAAAGAAAGGGGAAATAATAGTAAATCACAATGTTCTACAAGGAACCAATTGCACAAACTCGTATATCCGAGTGTTTACTAGCTATTACATATATCAAACCCTATATCTTGGGACTTAATTGCGGTTTTCTTGGTTTGAGGAAGGTTTTACACAGATACAATTTTATTTGATTGCATCTTTTCTCGACCTCTCTTCCTTCCACGTTGTCTGATTTCTGGGTAGATCGTTATTTCACAAGAGGTGCAAACTTTGTTTGTAAAGATTTCACGTCGCATGATTAGATAAGGAAAACACGATTAAAAAAAAAAATCATCTTTCAGATTTCCTGAAGAGCATAACCCAGTTTATTGCAGAAACAAGCTTCTTCAATAAAGTTTAATTCTCACGACATACACCTAAGTCTTTCGACTTAATTACCATATAACATTGAGAAACGGGTCAGCCTTTATTGAAGGTGTACTATCGACAGCTCATTCTTTATCAGGCTGGTCCCAGGTTGTCTTCACAAGGCTGTGTGCACCCATTCCAAATCTGCTTACATCGGAAAAGTTCTATGAAGTTCCGGCAACGAACTCAAGTCCTCGGATCCGTAGTCGGTAATGATTACCACTGGATCATGCAGGCGATATGCAGCAATCCTTCAAAAACAGACTTAACTATATCGTAGCGACTACTCTTGTAGTATCCGTGTGGGATGGGAGAACTTGTGTAAAATAGATTGGTATGTTGTTCTTTATCTGGAGCTATAACGATCTAATTACTCTGTTTATCTTTCGTTTGATTATTTATTGTCTTATTTACACTCTCTGCTAGGTCACTATCGCTTCTACAAAATTCGTACATTGAAGACTGCAACGATTTCAGCGTAAATGCGATGAAAACTAAAGCCTATTTAGTCTGTTTTTATAATAACGTATCAGGGGGATTGGTCGATGTGGTCTCGGTCCCGTCTCACATTCGGGAGGTCACGGTTCTAATGAACGTCCGATTGATCTTAGTTAGGGTTTTGTGGATGGCCTGGCAGAGTGGAATTTCGAATTGAAATTTACCGAACCGACTTTAGAAAGTAAGAATAGATACGTGTAATGCGTGAAAATAGAATTGTTACCTATCATAAATATTATAACCTGTAAATATTAATAACATAACGATTTATTAATTGTCTACAGTTACTACTTCTTGTGCAATAAAGAATGAACATCACTTAACAAGCGTTAAGAAACAATAGGATTGAATTAAACCGACTGTTACATTTTTGCTGTTTATTAATCACATTAAAAACGAAGACTCCACAAAATTTTACTTTCTAAATTCAAAGTGTAAATTACTCTTTATATATTGAAATACATTAATATATTAAGATGCATCGATCTAAGGAATAATAAAGAACTGACACATCTGTCTCGGCAATGGTTAACTGACTACAAGTCGTAAGTAAATCTAGTAATGTGTAAGAACAGGATGAATTTAATTGCTCTTTTCTTGAGCGGAGTTCTTAAAAATGCAATTAACTGTCTTTTGTTTAGTTTTATGACAAAACATTGCGTTTCTTGCATCACTGTAAACTACAACTCACTGTACAAACTTAGTAAAGTGTATGCTTTCAAATTAGAAGAGACTTTGCTTAATGCTAGAGAAAATACTATAGCTTGTAGTCTAGAGCTAAATTCAATTATAGGTAAACGATTTGTGCTTATGCTGTGCCAGAATAATACATGAAGCTGTTTCAACTCCCATTATGCCATCATGAAAATATCTTAAGAGGCCATTAACATAGGTTTGAAAGTAGTGTGAAACATTAAAGTGCCAACCTTGGCGAGGATGCAGGGAGAAAGAGGGTACACATTATAATCTAAATGTTACACAGCGTTATAAAGTGACTTTAAGACAGATAGAGGGTTCATTTAAATTACCCCACCCCTTTTCATGTAACTTAATGAGTTCTAAAAGTGGAAAGTAGCAGTAGTCTTCCTTTCTGAATCATGATTTTGAGCACGTACCGTTAAAATTTGCAAAACATACTAGGCCTATAGGCCATGATAATTACGCCTATGTAGTACGATTGATTTAGGATGTGAAATATTACACGATAACTTTTCAAAATGTTTCCATTTTTTCATCTTATACCCTTTATTTTTCATGGGAGGAGCCTTAGACTAGGGGACTATGAGATATGGAAAAATTAGAGAGAGAAAAAACTATCCAGTTATTTTTTCTACTACAGTGTAGAAAAATGCCACAAAACAGCCACTGAAAGTTACATATTGTTACATTGAATGTGGAAAAAAATATTGCACTCATTTTCAACACGCTACCTAACAAATGCACCTAACAAATTGTTTCTTGCGCTTGACTTTTATGGAAGTTGTTCTGATGAAACTCTCTCCACAGCTGCAAGAGTACCCCGAAATTCACAAGCCAAATATGAAAAGTGCTCCATCATGCCCACGTTGTCAATCATATTGACCAGGCCAGATACCATAAGCGCGAAATTTGCAAACTAATTCCGTGCGCTCCGAACGAAAGACATCTGTGGCAAAGTCGGATCTCTCTTGTGTCCAATTCCTAATGTCATTATTGTTAAATAACTGCCGCTAACCGAGGAATGACTGCTAAACCAATCCTACTTGTTGTCAACCTGACTGCCACTAACCTAGGAAGTGAATGAGCAATACAACAGATTCTTTTCTGTGCGGAATTTTGGCATTTATGTCTGTTATGCAAGGAACATAATATGAGTAAAATAATATATAGATGCAATATGTACAAATTTATTGAGCCGTTATATAACTGTGTATTGAATTTGGCCTACATACTGAATTATACAAATGTAGCCCAACAACCACTAATGAAAATGGCAATTTCATCGTATGTTAACTTAAATTGAAGAGCTCTGCTGTTGACATTTTTTTTGTGAGAGCATATTATTGGATCTCTATAAACAAGCATCTGTGGTAATTAAATCCACCGTACACATGTAACAGCAAATTATACAATTTATTTTTAACAAGTAATCGTACGCTGAAATTGAAAGTCGGGATACTGTTAGTAGTTTGTTTGAATTTTGTTTTGAGCGGATGTGTTGTTTTTATGTGATGGTGCTGTACATAACAGTGCATAGAACGTACTAACACGGATCAGTGAACAAAGCATGCGCGCTTGTAGGTGGGGCGCACAATATATGAAATATAATTCCAGAATTAAAGGACTTACTCAGGCATTTACATCCTGTACTTAAACTTCATTCTTCTGTTGCCAAATTCTGGTATGTTATGCACCATTTTTTTCTCTACAAGTAGCATCGCCAAATCAGTCGATCTCATCCCCTTAGAACTGGGCAAACATTTCTTTATTCTATTTGAAGTACAGAATAAGGGAAAAGTTAATCTGCGCCACTTCTACCTTTACCCCAACCTACACGATGTAAACTGCGTCACCGACATATGTAAACTGCGCCACCGACATATAAATGGCATCACCGTCATACTAACGCACTAACATTTCCTTCCCACTTCTTCAGATAGGACTGGTTATAAAATTGCATAGGTGTGGTTAAAAATGTTATGCCTAGTAGCTTTGTCATTTTAAAAAATGTTAAAAACAATACCCTAATTTATTTTGCACGAACGCTTCGTCACTTATAAAATTGTTAAAAACAGTACACTAATTTTTTTGCATGAGCACTTTGTTCTCATATGACGCCTTCTTAATAAAGTCAAATGGGATATTTCATTGTTCATATATTGTTCTCTCCGCTTGAGTAGACGAGAATACTTGTCATTTATTTTAGCTGTTCTTCATACAGGTATCCCTTGTTCAATACTTCTTCTTTTTATGTAGGCACTTGTTTGGAACTGGAGAAGTGCATCTAACATAAGGAAGATGTTGGGAGAAGCGTAGTAAAACATAGATTTATAAACTGCGTGAAATGTTCTACTGAATTAGTCGTTTCTTTGCATTTTGTAGAATGTTCATTCGCCCATACTGAGAGTGGCGCAGTTTACATATCTGTGTGCCGCAGTTTACATATCTCATTTTTATTCTGTTTCAAATTCGGTGTAAACCGTGGCGCAGATTACATACACCCACAGAATAATAGTTTAGCTGAACTGCAAATATCATGAATCAGGCAACTCACACTTCCCACACTTTGTTAGGAAAATAAAATACTCATGACTTCATATGGTAGCAAGAAACCCCCATATTGCATCTGGTCATTAAAAGACCGCCAATCATACACTAACTACCGTCGTGTCATCTAGCAACCGAGGGCACTTCAAATTGTGACAGTAGGCACAGGAATTTTGTGACAAGTCTTTACTACCACCGCCAAATTGCTGTAGGAAGAATGTAGTAAAATTTAGTAACTTGAAAAGTAGAACCGTGCGTCCCGTTGTTATTGTTGTTGTTGTTGTTTTTTTAGTTAGTTTAGTTTGAGCGGCTAGGTAAGACAATTTTATCGTTTTTCATTTTCATTTTCATTCAAATGTGAGTGTAAATTGGGCTTGTTATATAAGTTAAACCTTTCAGCAACAATTTCGAGATCACACCGTTGCCATAATGAATATCAGTTTCGAAATGAGTAACATTATGACATCGTCACCTCACACTTTATAAGCGTATTATAGTATGGTCGACCAAAAAGAGTATTTCAGTGCAAATAAATTGTTTCATTTAAATAAGATGATTTTCTTATTAGGCCTATTATACGAAGGGATAGTTGAAGGTCGCGGTTTCGATCCATGAAATGGACCCTATTTCATAAACATGACATTATCTCAAGGTCTGCTTATACAAGTAATCGAACAATGACTGGTTCCTGAAAATATCACTTTTTTAAATAGTACAGTAGTTGTTACGTCTATGATTCACGTTTTAGTCTAATGTACAAAAACTTGGGTTGTTTCCCGCCGTCGCCAAGATAATGTTGCCAGTCAAACGTTTTATTTTTAGTCTACTTTGTAACTAGTTGCATTCTGCAATTTTCTCTTTATTTACTTTGCTCTAGTTAAGATTAAACAATATGATATACTTTCTACTTACATTATATCTCTTGTTCTTTGAACGGAACGGACCGCACAGCAGGAAATGTGAAATTAATTCTTGGATTCTGCAGCTTTATTACCTTGCGTTTATCAACTTAATTGTTTTTTGGAAATAGATTATAATGAATTACAACATACAAAACAATAAATCTTATGTTTCTGCGGAATGTGTATTGGTGAGATTTTTCCTGTTTTGAACGAAATCTGTTTTTCAAGGGAGACCGTATCACAAGTTTTGAAATGGTCTATTTTTATAAAAGGTCTTAAATGTTATGCCTATTGAAAGTCGAATAAATTAATTACACAATAATAATATATATTCAATAAACCACTTAAATGTTGAGTTAGAAGATATGTCAGTGGTATAATATAGGTGTAAAGAACTAAAAACATACTTATTTTAAATTCAAAATTTATTTTTGCTATAGCACATATCAATTTAGCACTAAAACTAATTCGTAGTGAATGTATTTTATATTTTCTTTTCCTCAAAGTGATTTTTAAAATCTAGTAATATCACAATGGTTGTAACCATATAATCCATGTTGCTAGCATGACATGTTTGACAAGAGCTTCATTAGTGAAAATTTGCGATCTTTTATACTGGAGAGTTGAACAATTCAATGCAGTAATCAGAATAGTTAGTAAGCCTATGTAATGCTTATAACGGTTTTTATATAATTCTATATATCTCATTTGTTTTCATTTACAGGATTGATATATAGCCTACTTTGAAAATTCGTTAGACGGACAGGATTAATCCGCTAATGTTTTAGCTTTACTGGAGAGTGTAATCAAATTTCGATTAAAAAAACAAGTCATTTTTAGAACCAGGTTTAGAGAATTAGGAATATGCCCTGTATCTTGCAGAAATAGTAGAACAAAAATTATTTCCAGGACGTTAGCATAATATGACTTTACATTTGGATGATAGTATGATGGCGGCTCATGCTTAGTGTGTATACGCACAAATTCTTAACAGGTAGCCTGTATTGGTGATAATACTATTGTGAAATTTGTATTGGAAACAGTGGGAATAAACATCTGCATTAGTTGATTGTAACGTAATACCAGGAGAAAATCCGTAATGTACAAAATTAAGAAATTTACAGAATGCTTGAAAAGTTTCAAGAATCTTGCTTTATGGGATCGACATTTCACTTTTGGCATTCACGGACATGAGCCTTACTAAACTAAATGATAGGTGTTTGAAAATGTTTAAACCTAATTAACTTCTAGAAAGATAATAGTTAATTAGGGATAAGATATATTGAAATCTATAACAGGTTTAACATGTAGAAATAGCAAAGAAATTCGTAACAAAAATGAATCATTAACTTCGATCCAGAAATCGTTTGGAACTCTGATCGAAATCAGTTAAAATATGAAAAGACAGGGAACAGAATACTATCATGAAAAATAATGCACTAAAGTAAAACAGAAAGAAACACTATTGCCGGTGTCCAAAATGTGCGCATTACAACATAGTCATACAACAAAAGTGCTTTGTCAGTGTCAGAAACTTGGAGAAAAATTATTTTTGTTTCCAAGAAATTACTAAATTAATTAGGCCTAATCAAGAGAAATAATTACTGATAACATTCCTGCAAATCTGAATGTAGATTATAAATCCACTGGCTAATAATTATCGAAAAAGGTATTTTTTTTTAATTCTTCAAAATTGTCTTCAATGAAAATGTCGAATGTGATTCACTTTTAATATGTAGGCCTAATTCATAATTAGGACAAAAATGTGAAGAGCTTTGCCTAATAAAATTGATTTCTCCAAGCACTGTCAAGTACTGCCTGTGCATTTAGACGTGAACACTGTAAGCACGATGCGCAGTGGTATCAGTCTCACGTGATCCATACTAGCAACCCACTCCCCTTCCGTCCCGGCCTATCTCTGCGCCGCATGCAAGTGTTCACGTCTAAATGAACAGGCAGTATGTTTTGCAATTGGATTTAGGCTGTTTCTTCGGATTATATAACATTATATATATACATATATATGTATGTACACACACTGTATATATATATTTCAAGTCTTTCGAAATGACTCGATGGATTTGTGATACTTCATCAAAATGGATATTTCAAATATTTTTATAATGGAATTATATTCCCTTGTTTACAATCAATTGTCAGTAGAAGTCTTGATAATTATGCATATTTATTCGTGGAGGGACTCTAGAAACAAGGAGATCAAACTAGAGCACAATTCATAATGTTTAAAAATATTATTTTGATTTTAGACTAAAAAAGAACTTCAAACTGATTAAAAAAAGAAACGATTCTGGGTATATCGATCCTACTGGCATTGCTTAATGATATTATATATGACCTGT
Organism: Ectobius pallidus; assembly: GCA_964059195.1. Lineage (NCBI taxonomy): Eukaryota > Metazoa > Arthropoda > Insecta > Blattodea > Ectobiidae > Ectobius > Ectobius pallidus. The sequence goes on from CAXKWD010000006.1 coordinate 81,527,013, forward strand.
AAAAGGTCTGTACAACATAGCATAAACCTAAGGTTTCTTGTTATCGACTGTAAAATTACAATATTTCGGCCTAGAAAAAAGAAGAGAGCCAAGAAAATAAGAAAAAAAATTATACAACCATTAACAACTGCTATTATTGCGTAGCCTACTACTATTTACATAGTGAATTGCAGATTTTCACTTTATTAATGTGAATCTGTCACTCATGAAAACTAGGTCTCGTTCTCTATTTATATATTGTCGTCGTTACGGCAGAAGTAATAAGTCCAAAATCATAGTTTTGAGATAGGCCTACAGCTGTTTTAAAGTCTGAATAAACCATTGCATATATGAACTTGGTGGGAATAAAAATATTAATTTCCTGAAAATGGGTCGACATATTAATTAGTGAGTGATGCCTATAAAAGTATAAATCTTTCATTTCATCTGTGTAGTAGTATATATTATAACTCAAAATGGCCAATCTGTAGTTAGTGACTTCTGCCGTAACGACGAACCATATGAGATACCCACCCATCCCAACTTGCCCGAGAAGACAAACAATGGCACGCCGTCGCAAGTACCGGTTGTTTACACTGAGAAAGGATCCATAAAATCAAACTACCATAGACCAATCAGCAAAGAAAACTGTGAAGTCAAGTATAGAGAAAAAAATAATGATGAAAGTGGCATGAAGTGAATTTTCCTACTTCTTATATGAATAAAAAAACACTTTTTTTCAGACGATCCTACTGTGAAAAAACGGCAACTTTCTCTCCCTTCTGAATGGGTGATAAACTACGTTCACGCCATCTGGTGAAATTAGGTTATTATCTCCACATCTTTAATCTGGTGGATGGTCTCCTGGAAGGTTGCCAGTTACATAATGAACGCCAGAGTCTCACATTTTTACCTTAACAACTTCTTTTTTAATGTTTTACATAGACACCTAGGATGTCTCATAACTTAATATTTCACTCAATTTAAGTAGCCTAACTCACACGACTCACGCAGAAGCTCAAACCTAATGAATTTCGTAATAGTACCGGTACTCGAATTGTTCGTTTAACATAGTTTTAAGTGATTGTAAGTTCCGTTTAAGATTTTTAAGTTCGTTTTTTTATTTTTTAGATATTAATTTGAATCGATAAGGTTTGATGAATCCTGCTAGATGTAATGCCTCCATGCCATACAGTATTTTCATTCATTTCATTTCTTTAATTCTAATTCACACTTCTTGACTCTTGTCTTCTGTATCTCTCAGTGGCCTTTACATTCACTGTAAGTAACTTATTAGAGTTCTAATAGTTTTTTTTAACTAGGCTATCTGTAAATGCTAAACTGTAAGTAATGTACCTTAGACGAAGAAAATAAGAAAAAAAAATTATACAACTGCTAAGTTATTATTGCGTAGCCTGCAAATACTTAGGTACTGAACTATTATCTTAAATATAAAAAATATATAGCCTAAAACGAATGGTAACTTAAATCTAAAATTTTCCTACGGTTATAAAGATACAGCGGGCACTCTTCGAAATCCTCATTTTTCGGTTTTCTCACACAATAGTTTTCACTGTTTGTCTGTCAGTAAATCTTTTTCGATGAATATTTGCTGACTGCATTATCAGAGATTTTGTAAATTTTATTATGATGATTGAGGAGTCTTCACCCCGTCTACAAGAATGCAGTAGAACAGGTGAATAACCTCCATGCCGTGTATATATATATATATATATTTATTAGCTATTTTTATTTTTAAAATTTTTGAATGTAACTTAATACATTGATTAGAATTATTGCAGCTTTCCCTCATTTTATTGAAGCCTAATTAATTGATTTTCAGCACTACGTTCGATAACAATGATAAAAGTTGAAAGATGTGGCTACTCTATAATATTTCATTGCGAATTTTAGAACTTTGATATATGCCAAGCTATTATGAAACGGTTTCAGAATGTGAAAGATTGTTTATATGCCGTATACGATGTGAAGTGTAAACAGGGGTCGTGTTACCCCCAGTGGGGCGACATCATTTGTCACGCTGCATTCAAGTTGCCCTCTGCAGGTGATAAATTGTTCCGTGCCGAACAATACGAGCTTTTAAGCGATTAATTTGCTGTTAAATCGAGAACTCGTCACATATCTCCTAATAATTCATTCAAAGCCACTCAATTTACCTGCAAATAAGGTCCATTCCGACCAGAGAATGCTATATAATTCCATTACTTCTGTGATTAGTATTGCGGTTAAATGACAGAGGAAGAATTTCTTTACTTAGCATAGGCCTGTTGTGATTGAAATTCCATCTATTTGGTGAAACTACTACTGCAATTTAACCCTAAATTCATAATGTACACTGTAGCATAAAGTCGGTCTGTGTGTCTGGAACCCTACGGTTCCTATGTTGGAGCGAAGGAGCCTCCAAGTGGAGGTTTCTGTTACCTATATGAATTTTGTTTCGCTTATTTTCCGAGAGAGGGCAGAGGGTCAGGTGGTAAGTCCATCGCCTCTCAGCCCCCCTCAGGAAACTAAGGTATTATTTGGACGTGAAAGGGCCTAGAAATTTTGCCCAGAGGCTCTAATTTAGGCTTAGAATTCTTTTACGTGCCGTAAATCTACGACACGGGTCTCCCAGCTTAAAGTCCCTCCCGGAGGACTCCGTGCCCTGGATTTTTACGTCCTGAGAAACCCATCGACCGCGGCCGGGTTTGATCCCGCGACCTTCGGATCTAGAGGCGGGCACACACCTCTAGACCACCACGGCCGACGTAGCGTACAGTAGTTGCCTTAAATTTGCAAATGATGGAAAAGAAATAGGAAGATAATTTAAATTTAAAGTTATTAAAGTTATTGTATAATAATGTCTGATCATTGTGTTAATTGTTTTCTTTGCAATCGGTCATGGTTTTTTTTTTCCATTGTGTGAGAAATTGAGTATCATGCATTCAAGGATTAAGTCTGGGTGGTTGAACTTAGTTAGTGTGGTATTCCGTAACGTCCTCTGTAATCCTTAGGTACCAACCATCCACAAAAGCATAACTTCTAACTTCTTAGGTTCTCACTTTCTGCCAAATATTCGCATTCCATGAAGCAATCTACTTTAGAAACAGTTCAGAACAAGATTTCCTCGCATTGTAGATCTTGTAGTTCTTCAGCTTGAGCGGGCAACTGCAAAATTAATTGAAATTTAAAAACTTCACAATATGAATAGTTCACTGCAGAAAAACCACGAAACCATACTCTTTAGCATAAGCCATGAATCTTTCATCTGAACTATTGAGCTATAAAAGACGAACATACATACTCCAGAGCGATGCAATTCACCAGTAATGAAGTTTATACGGGCTTCACTACTGCAGCGTCGCTCCCGCCATGGACCCACCTTCGAAAATCTTCAGGGTCCATGGCCTCCGCCGGGACGCTGTTTCGGTACTGCCGTAAGAACTAAAAAACTCGTCTTCAGCGTCTACTGCAACATAATAAAAAAGAAAGTAAAATTAGTTCACAATCTGCTTAGTTCGCTCATAGGCCGACCATATGGGGGGGGGGTTATAACATCTGGAGAGGGGGGTTCCGGGTCCTCCCCCCGGAAAATTTTAAAAATTAAGATGCACAATAACGAGTTTTAAGTTTCCCACGCTTTAAACTCATATTAAGTAATTTATAAGCAGATTTTTAAAAAAGGTGACATATCACAATAATGAAATAAATAGTACAATTTTCCATTTTTTAATCAATGGGGGGGGGGGTTCAAACCCTCGAGAAATGTCATGACACCATCGTAGAGCCATGAATATCTCATCTGAACTATTCAGTTGTAAAAGAGGAACATACAGACTCAAGAGCAATGCATCTCACCAACATTGAAGTTTATACGGGGCTTCCCTACTTCAGCGTCGCTTTCACCCGCCATAGACCCATCTTCGGAAATCTTCAGGGTCCATGACCTTCGCCGGGACGCTGTTTCGGTACCGATGTTGATGTTGATGACCTCAAAGTTTGCGTGGTACTGCAACATAATAAAATGAAATGAAAACCTGTTCACAATCTGAATAGTTCGCTGGAGAAATGTCAGGACACCATACTCTTCAGCGTAGAGCCATGAATATCTCATCTTAACTATTCAGTTGTAAAATAGGAACATATAGACTCAAGAGCAATGCAACTCACCAGCATTGAAGTTTATACGGGGCTTCCCTACTTCAGCGTCGCTTTCACCCGCCATGGACCCATCTTTGAAAATCTTCAGGGTCCATGACCTTCGCCGGGACGCTGTTTCGGTACTGATGTTGATGTTGATGACCTCAAAGCCTGCGTGGTACTGCAACATAAAAAAATGAAATTAAAACCTGTTCACGATCTGAATAGTTCACAGGACAAAGATCGCGACACCATACTCTTCAGCAAAAGGCCATGAATCTCTCATCTGAACTATTCAGTTATAAAAGACGAACATAAGGCTTCAGAACGATGCAACTTACCAATATAGATGTTATGCAGGGCTTCCCTACTCCAGCGTCGCTTTGACTTTCTCGCCATGGACCCCCCTCCATAAATCTTCAGGGCCCATGACCTTTCTCGCCATGGACCCCCTCCATAAATCATCAGGGCCCATGACCTTCGCCGGGACGCCGTTTCGGTACCGATGTTGATGTTGATGACCTCAAAGTTTGCATGGTACTGCAACATAATGAAAATGAAATTAAAACCTGTTCACAATCTGAATAGTTCGCTGGAGAAATGTCAGGACACCATACTCTTCAGCGTAGAGCCATAAATATCTCATCTTAACTATTCAGTTGTAAAATTGGAACATACAGACTCAAGAGCAATGCAACTCACCAGTATCAAAGTTTATACGGGGCTTCCCTACTTCAGCGTCGCTTTCACCCGCCATGGACCCATCTTCGGAAATCTTTAGGGTCCATGACCTTCCCGGCGACGCTGCTTCGGTACTGATGTTGTATTTTGTTTTCGGCAGTTAACTGCAACATAAATGAAAAAACAATATATTTCAAACCATTTCACAATTTGAATAACTTAATTAAGAAAAATCACGACACCATACTCTTCAGCATAAAGCCATTACTCTGCTTTATGGAAATATTCAGTAATAAATTATGAACATAAAGGCTCCACTTACCACTATTGAAATGTATATGTGCTTCCCTACTACAGGGTCCTTTAACCTCGCCGCCATGGACCCATCTCCGTAAATATTCAGGGTCCATTTCTTTCGGCGCGACGCTGCTTCGGTATTGAAATTGACAAACTCTTCGCCGACTGATACCTGCAAGATAAATTAGGAATTAACTAAAACTAATTCATGGTCTGAATAGTCATTGGATGAAGATCATGACTACATCCTCTTCAGTACACGTCCATAAATCTTCCATCTTTTTTTTTTTCCTTTTTTCCTCTCACTTCTTTTGTGTAAAATATTTCATTAACCAAAATAAAAGCATATACAACCAATGCATCTTCATGAATCTCCCCGTGCATCTGAACTATCTGTATACCAGCAGGTGTCCGCAGCCTTTCCCGCGTTTGTTGATTCATTCAATATATTTTTAAATTATTTATTTAAGAGAAAAATAATTAAAACATTTTCATTAACATTTACACGCGTATCATTTATAAGCTAATGATTAAAAATCCGGCTTTGGAGTGCTATTTACGATTAGGAAACGCCACCTGATAAAACGGCCTCAGATTCGAGTTCCTTGGCCCTACATTCACTATCCCTTTTCAGTCTAATTATGTAAAAAAATAAGATATCTGCGTTCCACAACATCATAAGTTAATGAATCCGTCAGAGCAGGCTAACAAAATCGAAGCGACCGAGAATTTAATGCTTTATGTTGAAAAAGTCGATTTCATCGATGCTCTTCTTTCTTGGTTATTATGGCTGCAGAGCAAGGTCATCTACAATTAATTTTACAATTGAAATAGGTGCTTCTAAAGGGAATAAAGACTCAGGTTTTATGTCATTTTTTCGCTCATAACTCGCGAACGAAAGCGATCTGGCTTCGAGGTGCATTTGGACACCATCCATCTAGTTCAAAATTTCAGACCTCTGCGTGTTCTATAGAATTGGTGGTAATCGCACCCAGACAAACACTTCCTCTTAATATATAGATAAAAGTCTAATATGAAGATACCAGTGCGATCCAACTCACCTATTGTGGTCTACACAAGTCTTCTTTGCAGCATCCGATACTTATTCGTCCATGCAGTCCCATGATCATCGCCGCAATGCTTTCCAGAGCTGTTGAATCCTTATATATACAATTCTAGCAGACTTCACAGAGAACACACGTATATCTATGGAAAAAGATTTTTTCTTAATGTAAAATAATAAATAAGGATCAATTTAGCTTTGAACTTAGAAATTTTTGCTATTCAGGAGGTACTAGATTGATTTTATTTATTACTTGTATTTTTTTGTATTATTATGACTTTATATGCCTATTTTAAAATGTTTAATTAACATACATATTTTTAAAAAGTACGTTTAATTTATTTTAGTTTTGTTTCCATGGTAGATCCTAATAATAAGATCGTGACATAATACTCTGAAGTTGCTCAGCAAACAGCATGTATTTTTTCCTGAAATATTAGCAAATGAATATTTTACTTTTAAACTCGTTATTTCGACTTAAACAGAATATATTGCCGTTCACTATATACAAATAAGTTATAAGATATAGGCTATTGTAAACACTTTTGGAGAAATCCTAATCTTTTCGGGGGGTTTTGAATATACAACGTGACTTGCCATTCCCTTTGAACTTAACCGTCTGTCCATCCATTTTTACGAAATGCTGCAAAAATTTCAGGTTAAAAGTCCTTTACTAGGTTTAATATCGTAGTAAGATTCTGTTTGAATTATATAAGTTATTTTCAGTGGCTTTGATTCCAAATTTTGAACTGTTCAACTGCGAATTATAGCCTATGGGTAATGGCAAATAGTTAGCATTATGGAAAGGTAAAGTCAGAATGAAAAATTCAATGCCATAGCCGGGATTTCACCCAGGATCTTCGGCTCTCCGTGCCGATGCTCTAACCAACTGAGCTACACCGACACGTTGCCATGGTAGCTCAGTTGGTTAGATCATCGGCACGGAGAGCCGAAGATCCTGGTTCAAATCCCGGCTATGGCATTGAATTTTTCATTCTGACTTTACCTTTCCATCTTAGTCTACACACGGCCAGTGTGAAAGAATTATCATTCCACAGTTAACAATGTCAATCGGTACTAAAATATATTTTAATAACATTATGAAATAATCTACTCATACATGACACCAAAATTATCTCAGAGAAGTCGAGTTGTATAAATTTTGAATTAAATCGCTGCTATTTCGAGTTTTAAAAGTTACAAATCAGTTTGAAAAACGATTAATGAAAATTACAAACGGGAGAGAGAGAGAGAGAGAGGGAGAGAGAGAGAGAGAATGACACAAGATATTTTTGTGAACCGAATCCTCAGTCTAAACAATTGTGATGCTGTCTCCCTAGGTAGGACCTAGTCAGTTAGAAAATTTGACTTTTTCCCTCTCGGTACGGTTTTTACATTGACGTTCAATTACATTTTTTTATTCATAGCTTTCTGGAATCGTACAATGTAATCGTTTAAAATATATTATCTTGTAGTATTTAGATCGCCGCTATTCACATTTTAGTTATTTCCATGTATCGAATACGTTTGAATTCTTTATGCAGTAGGAAGCTGAAGGAACAAGTTATTCGACCTTTTCTGTTAAAAATAAAGAAGTAAAAACCCTATGCATTACAGTGTTTTGCAGATGACAAACAGTGTGTCCTTCTCCTGCTTAGATACGCGGTCCAATCAGAGACGGCGAGACGGAGGGAAGACTCTTACTGCTAGCGGCACTCCGTTAGCTCGTACACGTGATTGGCGGTGAAGGAAATCGCTTCTCATTTGAAAAATACTGTAGGGTACGGTTTTGCATGCATGCAAGCAACTAACTTTTGTATTTATAGCCCATTAGCTATTATAAAGAGGAAGAACGGTACCGTACTTTCTAAGATTAGGCCTACTTGGTAAAGGGGAAAAATATCCGTCCGTGTAACCCGAATACACTTTAGTCTATCAGATTTCCAAAAAAACTTAGTAATTGATCCGTAGGAAGATTCCTATTGATTTTGGACCAAATCGGTAGTCAGTTCAATTAACGGTCACGTGCTATTTTTAAATACAGTAAACTCCCGATAGTCCGTGTTAACTGCGACTGCGACATGCACCAACTGTAATCTAAAAACACGGATAATCCAAATGTTAGAATTAATTGGGTGCGAGGTTTTTAATTTTACTCACTTATTTTCGAATTTTTCGCATATGACGAAATTAAGTGCGGGAAATTAAAAATTTGACGAAATTAAGAGCCCATAATTCGAAATAAAATAGTACTACTATGTTATTTATTTGTTAATCCATTACAGAAAGTTGTTGTGCCCTGTACTAGCCCTAGGAGTTTGTAGGGGGAATTTCCGAGCAGTTGGTATAAAATAGCCATATTCTCAGTAATCCTTCATGCTCTGTGGATGCGATACATGTCCTTTAACATTTAAGCAAGTGAATGAATTTATAATATTTGGAAATAAAACTGATGTGATACACTCACATAACTTTCCCTATTATAAGTATGGGAAATAAAACTTCATCACTTAACTTTATGATTTGGAATAAGAGGTTATTTTGCAGTGAGGGCGATTTAAGTTTTCTCAGTCTCGTTCAAAGGTGTATTGTTCGCCACGCAAAAAAAAAAAAAAAATAGTTTGTGTAAATGATAGCTGGCTTATAATTGTCTTTCAATAGTAAAAATATCTCGTGTACATAATTTAAACAAAATCGACAGAACCGTTTCAGATAAAATTAACGAAAAATTCATTTTATTTTATTTTATTTATTTATTTATTTATTTATTATTATTATTATTATTATTAATTTTTTGCATTGAAGTGCCAGTAAAATTAAGAGGAAGTCGTCACATCCTCAGACAATATCTAACCAAACTATTACATTTTTATTTTTATACGGAGTTTGCAGTGTGTTTACTGATATCCCCAGTCATACCCATATATGCACGTTTCTGAAAATTGCATTTTTGGATTCAGAGGATCTCAAAACATGCATTATTGCTGAAAACTCGACATCGAATTTCAGGTTCAAGCACAATAGCTTACTTCCTCTAAGCTACTTCCTACTTCCTATGAAACTGATAGAGAAAGTGTGTGTTCTGGCTCAAACTGGGAAAATCATAGTGCAATGGGGAAAAAATCATAATCTTACATTACTTTAGTGTGCATTAATCATACAGATTAACAGCTCGAATATGATAGTTAACCACTACCATACAAGGTATTAATGGGAATCCCCTTTAGGAATCCATAGATGTGCATGGTGTATAGGAGAACAATGTTATGGCCATTCTTAGGAGAAGGAATGGGACGAACATCTTGGACTGAAGCATCTAGGGACAGGAAAAGATGGAGAATGTTTGTGAATGTGATGTAGAACTGTCGAGTTATAGTCTGCCAGTTTAATTGATTAACTGTGTACAACTTATCAGAAAATATTGTCTGATTATTATAATTATCCTGCATGCGCTCTAGTAGAGAATAAAAAGTGTTTATGATGTATAAATTCTCCACCTAAATATGTCGCAAACTATTCAATAGCTTCCATGTAATGTGAATAATAGGAATTGTTTCCATCGTAAATACTGATTTAATCAAGGTATCCACCAAACAAAATACTGAAATAGATTAACTGCAGTAGTGATTAAGATTAAACTGTGATTCGAAAAATGCTATTTTCATAAACATGTCTTCGAGTGTCTATGTGTCTGTGAGCAGTTCAACTCGAGAACAAAATCCGTAGGCTATAAGAAAAATTCTTTTTATTTGGGTTAGGTATCTTTTGGGGATATGATACGAAGATTGGCGACGACTTTGTTACTTTTATAACCACTTTACATGAAGAAAATTTCATTTTTCTAAAATGGCTCTAACAATTTTGTTTACATTTTATATACGAGGTGGCTAAAGGCTATTAAGAGCTAAATATTTATTTGAACCTTCTCGCAAAAATTATGTGAGGGGTAGTTATAAGCCAGCCACCGTTTGTAGAATCTCAGTCTTGCCTAGTGAACAATAAATCTTTGCATCAGGTTGAAATAACTGAATGCGCACTCCTTACAATATGGCACTTATTATATCAGAAGGTGAAATGAGAAAGGTGTATTGCCTATACTTAAGGTAAAGAAAGTTACGTGAGCGCATTGCATCAGATTTTATTTGGGTTTGTATTCTTCTGCGATTCGAAATGTGGTAACGACATTCTTTTCATGTTTACAACCACTTTACCTTAAGAGAACGTCATTTCAGTAGAATTTCTGGGAACGGCCCTACAATTTTGTTTAAATTTCCTACAAGAATTCCATACTACGCATAGTAATATTATATGGGGCCAGAACTTTTATTTGGGTAGAGGAAGGTATATATATATGTTTCAAACTTTTTATAAGATGTAATTTCTCAGACATGGCACCAGTTATTTGTGGAACAAGTAAGTATGTCACGTAATGCGAATAATTTTCGATCCCATAACCTCAAAGACAGGAATATGACCATCTTATTAGATTTAATCGAATGAACTTTGCACGTGACCACTTTACTAAAGGTGGGGCTAGGTAACTAAATTTCCAGGTTGTTCATGCGGACAGCAATATTGTCTTCCTGTGGAGTGAAATTTAACTGAAGTATAGAATATCTGAACTTGTACACAAGTTTAGAATTCTGCCTGCCTATTTGCATCTATTGGATAAATTATTATCTAGCCCACCATCATAATTCCCAAGTGAGCGTTAAGTTATACGAGGGCAGTCCACAAAGTAAGTTTCCCTATGGCCGTTTACACAATCCAAACAAAATTTAATGGAAATATTTATTGCAACAGATATGGCAAGTGTTCAGCTATTTTTCAACATGTTCGCCACAGGAATTGGGTGCGCGGTCCGAGCTGTAAGGTGGAGACTTCAACACCTCCCTGCAAGTCTCCTGCAAACGGAAACGGAGATGGTTGCCACAAAGTGGTTCAAATCCCAGGCGGCAGACTTCTACGACACAAATGTTCAAAAGTTGGTCCCACGGTATGACATGCCACAATTCCTGTGGCGAATATGTTGAAAAATAGCTGAACACTTTATATCTGTTGCAATAAACATTTCCATGAAATGTTTTGTTTTGTAATTGGCCCTACGAAACTTACTTTGTAGACGGTCCTCGTATTTTAAAAATATTTATCCGAAGTATGACTTAATTAACTGTTAGATCAAATCCGTGTTCCTATTGTTCAATATTACGTAACCTGGAAACTCCGAAAAAATATTCAAAGAAATACTGCGCTAAAGTTACATTATATATTTTGTTGTAATGTGTTGTTAGATTAACTTTGTAATAGAAATTAAATTATTATTGATTCCCTTGCATCTGAGTATATGTGAATATTATTGAATATTACATTTAACACAAAATATAATGAAATAAAAATTAATAAAACAAGGTACTATAATTAAAGTAATAAATAAATAATTAAAAATACTGTTAGCCTGGACAGAGCATTTCTGTTCTCAAGTTCGCCAGTTCAAAGGAAGCCTGTAGTTGTAATTTATGCGCATAAATACAACACTTTAAAAAGGAAATTAAATTTATTTATACACTTTTCAAACAGCAAAGCCGAATCACATGTTGGGGTCTTGGGGTAGGCCGTGTAACTATTGACATGCATTTGTTTCTGCTGTTGATGTGTCATGGCTTCTGAAAGATTTACGTGTGTTGTCCCTAAAATATAAAGCCACATGGCTGACTCACTCACTGATGCAATGGCATTAATGTTTGCCCACTTTCAGATGACCTAGAAACTTGAAATTTGACATACTTATAGCTTTTAGCCTGTAACTGATGAGAATTTTTTATTTTTTTTATTTTTACCTCTAAAAATTTAATAAGGGCGGACACACTTTGAAGTCTCTGCTCAGTTCTCATGACAACAATGTCACAGTTCAGTGTTCACATAGGGCTTTGGAAGTTGCAAATACTTGCAATACGCTTCGACAAATCATTACAATGCCAGCGATATAAATAATTTCCGTAAACCGAGCGAGGTGGTAACGTCTTGGAGTCGCATTCGGGTGGTCCCAGGTTCAAAGGCCGTAGCCGGCAGATTTGACATTTTTTTCCCCCATGGTTTCCCCATTTGTAAAGGCAAATGCCGAATTGGATATTTACATACCATGAATCATTCTACAGAGTCCGCCAGAAATATGTATACACTCTTTGTCAGACTGTATCGGGATATTGTTTCGGGATATTACCAGTATATTACCAGTATGTTGTAGTATGGTCTTACGCTCAACACATGTCGTTACTTTCAACACGATAGTGACAAAACAAAATGGCTGGAGAACGCTTAACGTTCGAGCAGCGAAAATGCATTCTGAAGTGGTTTATCAGGTTTGATAATGCCGTTGAAGTGCAGCGTCAACCCGTCTATCAATTAAACGCATTATTGCCAAGTTTGAGGCACGTGGAACGATTTGTGATATTCATAAAGGAAGATCAGGAAGACCGCGTACAGCTACAAGTCCTGCTTCGTCGGATCTCGTGTTGGAAAAGTTGTACTTCTCCACAAAAGTCTGCTACGCAATGTGCGCGTGAGGTGGGGATTAGCAGTACAAGTGTACGACGAATTCTGAAAGGTGCTAAGTGGAAACCTTACATTCCACGATTACTGCATGTGATTAATGATGACGATCCTGATTAGACGAAGAGGGCCCATTGAGTTCCCTCCACGGTCGCCAGAATAAACCCCTATGGACTTTTACTTATGGGAAACCGTGAAAGATCAAGTCTATCGACGTAAGCCACGCACGTTGGAGGAACTTCGCCAGGAGATTACAGCGGCATGTGCTGCGATCTCCATTGAAACATTGGCCGACGTAGCTGCGGCGACCGCTCATCGTTCAGTAATGTGTCTGGCCGCCAACGGCCAACATTTTGAGCATCTAATGTAACCACTGAACTAAGAAAGTACTACAGTTGATGTTTGATTAGTATATAGATTTAAAAAAACAAACCTAATAAATAGTTTCGTTCCTTAAAGTGTGTAGGCCTATACATTTTTCTGGCGGACCCTATATATCATAACTTATCAATTTAAATTAATGTCAGTTGAAATGTACTTCAAATAATATAGCATTAGTGTTTACCCACTTTCAGATGAGCTAGAAACCTAGATGTGACATCCTTATACCTTTCAGCTTGTAATGGACGGAAAAATTCCAAGAAGTTCAAAATTTAATTTTTCTACTTTGAAATAATCTAAAGTCTTCCCGCAGTTTTCTAGGTTTAATATGGCTAAACGGCAATTGGCTATAAGGCAGTCTAAATACGATTCTATCTCCGAAACGGTGTGACTTTTCCGAGAATCTCAGTAGGGGTCTGGGGAAGCGAGTTTTGGTTATAAGTTGGTTCAGTGATTTTGGAAATAATTCAAGAAACAGTTCTTAACTCCTTAGCGGTCCAAAGAATTATACTAGAGCACATTTAAATGTTTCCTATGCTTGGCGTCAAGTATACGGTATGAAAGTATTTACTGTGCTACTTTTACGTACATGAGAAAGTTATTGGTTTAGGCTATATATTTTTTTAAAAATATTTTTTGTGTGTTTCCAATGGAAATCGGAAGGCTTCCTAAGCTGTCAGTTCCATCTATTTAAACTTCTTCAATCTTATTCATTATGTGGTACATGTAGGGTGAGAATTTGGCTTGAATAATAAATTGTCCTGAGAAAAAAAAAAAACAAATTAGTAATGTTTCCACAAAAATCTTGATGCATTGCGTTGCGTCTAACTAATGATAATTAAGTTGCTGGATAACTATTTAGCACTCATGTCATAATAAGCCAATTGCGCACGATTTGGAGCGACATAAAAATGTGATTATAATACAGGGTGCGGCAAAACATCCTCCCTTATTATGTGGTCTACACCAAAGACGTTTAGGCAGTCATTAGGATTTGTTCATTTTGTAGAGGTTACATGATGTTATACTGTACATTAAAGTTATCTTTAAAACATCAGTACCGGAAGTAATAATTGTGATAATATGGTTATTTCTTGGGAAACCCTTATAGTCCCATAGGAAGTTTGTATATTTACTTACCTACTTCCTCTATTCTTTATGTCCATGTAGTTAGGTGTAATATCTATTTTAATAGTCTCCTGTTTGTCATAAATCTTTACATATAAACAATTTACAAAACAAAATTTATTGCCGAGCGTCTACTTTTCTTTCGTACCAACTTTTTATTTTATCATTTTACCTCATTTCATTATACCTTCCATCCTTTTTCTACTTACGTCTTCCGTATTTCAATTTCCGGATGGCACAAATTGTCCCCATATGCTACATACTGAAGTAGGTAACGTCCTTCGTTGTAATAAACTGATCTCATTTTCTTCTCTCTTATTACGTTCCACGTAACAACTATCGATATATCATCTTTTTATCCAAGGCACAACACAAATGAAGATGGAAGAAAGTTATAAAAGTGCTATAAAGTCTCCGGAACATATAGGTTATCCCGCCACTGTCTTCAGCTCAACAAAGAATCGATCCAGAGACACCAGATGCAGGAGACAGCCTGTGTCATTGTGTTCTAGTCTATAACCTCTTTCCCCAGATATGTGATACCATAAACGAAAAGAATCCTCCTGCGAGACTACGCTAGAAAGGAAATACAAACTCGGTTATTGGATCTAGCCCAATACCATAATATATTCTTTTCCCTTGCGTAGAAGTGTATCGAATAATATATCGTATGAAAGTAACACATACTTTCATAAGGTTGCGTCCTTACCAGCTGACCGCACGTAGTTCAGAATTTGATATAATAATAAAAATAATAATAATAATAATAATAATAATAATAATAATAATAATAATAATAATAATAATAATGCTTAATAATAAATAATGGTAGTAATAATAATAAAATCAGGTAAACTGACCTTACAAAGAGCCAGAATGCTTTTCTTTAATCAGTGATAATTGCAATTATGATATTTTTGAAATCTATCTCTAAATTAAGCTCCAGGTAGATTCATTAAGCAGGGCTTGCGGAAGAATAAAGGTCTAAAGTTTGTTACTTAACCTTAATTCATACTTGTATACACTAATATAAGAAATTCTTAAAGTATGTCAACATTTCACAAAATACACTGGCAAAGAACTCCGCTTATTGTACATAGATCTAATTATTTCACAGTAATAGGCCTATACCTTCTGCATAGGCCTATAACAGTATTCATGTAGTACTCATTTCAACATGATCAACGAAATAAACAAATAACTGACTGCATTGGAGTCAAGGCCCTCAATGATTAAGCAATGTAGCATTGTAGTATGGTCACGATTTCCCATTTAAAAAGTTGTGACCTTTAATTAGTCGTTACTCCGGTACCGGTCAACCGATTTGGTCCAAAATAAATAGGCTTCTTACCATGAACGTTATAAATGCATATCCAAGTTTCATGAAAATCCGATAAAGCATATTTGAGTTATTGCGCGTATAGACACACGGACAGACGAATGGACAGACATTTTCCCGTCCAGCACACACTCTCATAAAGTACCATACTGACACTTACTACTGCTACTGCTACTACTACTACTAATACTACTACTACTACTAATACTACTACTACTACTAATACAACTACTACTAATAATAAAAATAATAATAACAATAAAATTCGATCGATTAGTAGCTTATAAGCAGACAAGATTGTTTTTAGTTTGATAAGTAAAATGCTAACATTCTAACCATTAGATACTACTTGTATCTGAAAATATGTTAAGAGAATATTCGTGTCAAAGACTCAATCGAATATTTTGACGAATGGTTCCACCAAGGAACGCCTACCATAGGTAGTATAGGTTGAGGAAATATTGTGTTCGACCCTGAAATGCGATGTAGAGTTTTCAACATTAGGTCTTATAGCCTGCACATTTTGAGGTAAATACACAACAAATACAATTTGCGGAAACATATTTATGTGTGTATGTGGTAATAGAAAATGTACCGGTAGTATAAAAGCTAAATAAACTAGGCTATACATACTGGTATCTTCCCAGAATGTGAGATGAAGCATGGCGATTGACTTTCCTATATTTTTATTCTCACTTTATATGAAGACAATTTCATTTTCGCGCTTTTTTAAAACGGCTTCAGCTTAATTTGTCTAAAAAATTACATATTGAATTATTAAGAGTTGAAACTTTGAAGCCTATTTAAAACGTTTTTCGAATAAA
This sequence comes from Ectobius pallidus, assembly GCA_964059195.1. Taxonomy (NCBI): domain Eukaryota; kingdom Metazoa; phylum Arthropoda; class Insecta; order Blattodea; family Ectobiidae; genus Ectobius; species Ectobius pallidus. The sequence continues at coordinate 81,543,394 of CAXKWD010000006.1, forward strand.
TTTTCAGGAGGGTAGTTTAATGAAGTGTTTTTATTTCTAAAAACAATCTTACATACAAACCATATTTTTAACATTAACCAGCTCACTTCATAAACCTTACAAACTGCGAGTATACATCTCAACGATTTTAGGTTAAAAAAAAATTAACTTCTTCTTTGTTGCCTTGAATTTTCTATGTAGGCCTAAACAATATACAAACATAACAGGACTATTTATTCTGAACTTACTAATGGCCCTCGAAGTCGAGGCGCCTGCAATCCTTACTTAATTAACATTAATTCGAAGTAAAATTTCCGCAATTGGAGAACAGAAACTTACCAGATACTTTCTTTTTCAATAGTGGGCATTGTGGGCTGAGAATCTGTTTCGATAGAATGAAAAAATTAATAACAGAGCTTCATAACAACCCAGTTGTTTTCTGGTCATGACCAATTTGGATAGTACTTTAAGAGAATCAGAATAAATGCGAGAATGAACGAAAATGACTTATGTCAAAATATTTCTCAAATAGTTCAGCATTTACTATTGGTAATGACCCAATAGTACAAAGTAAACAACACATTTTATTATTTCTTTTAGTTGTGGAATTTATTTTACTAAGCAGAAAGAAACATTGTTTTTCTAGAATTTAAGATGTCTAGAAGTGCAAATCAAATAGTAATTTAATTTTAAAATTACATAGTATTCTGGAGAATCCTGTATAATTTTGTAAATTCTGCTATAATATTATAAATATTATATTATGCTCATGGATTTTAGCTATTTTTGTTTTGCGAATTTTTCACGTGCTATTTTTACATTCTATCCCGATAGGCTACTGTAGGTAGAGGAATTATTCGACCTCGAGTTGTTAACGTAATTACAAGTTTTTAGGTATTCTGAATCAGAAACGGCTATTTTCAGAAACATGCCTGTGTGTCTATATGTCTGTACAACCTAGTTTAAGAACTAACATTTTTTTTATATATTTTTTTTATTTATTTATTTGTTTGGGCAAGGCATCTTCTGAAGATGTGACACGAAGTTTGGCGACGACGACTCTTTTATTTTTAATGCACTTAACGTGAAGAAAATTTCATTTTTCGCTATTTTCTCGAAAACAGCTTTAACGATTTCGTTTAAATTTTGTACATGTTTATACTAAGCGATAAAACATTTATAAGAAACATTCAAGATTTTCGTTTTAAATTTATCAGTATGAGGTGAACCACGTAATAAAGAAAGGAATTATAAGCAAGCCGAGAATATGTCCTGGTAGATAATGGAAAACCATGATAATCCTCTCAAATATGATTGGTTATAACAGGGCTTAAACCCTGTCTGCTGAATGCAAGTCACTTACATACACCTTGCATCAACTTACTGGATATAAATTTTATGTGGCATCCGGAGAAATAATGATAATAATATATTAATACTAATACAATTAATACTAATATTGATATTAGTAATATTAATACTAAAGGCATTAATCCTCGGTACTTCCTGGGATTTTTTTTTAGATACGGAGGCCTGGGACTTTATGCTCTCAGCACAACCGAGGAGGTATTCGAAAAAGAATTGCGGTTTTCGGTAAGAAAAAAAAACACAATAGGCCTAACAATCATGGACTTCATCCAACCAGTTCTACCGTCAACCAATAAAGTGGAAAGACGAAGCTACGTGATGCAATCTGTTGGTTGGAATACATCCTTCCTAGTGATGTAGTGGCATGAAGCTTATTTTAATACTATTACCTCTACTACTACTGTTTCTTCTACTATAACTGTCGATAATAATAACAATAAAATAATATCAGGAATAATATGTTACAAGGTTCCCTATATATTCAACAATCACCTAGGTCAGTGCTTAGGCATGACACCTAGAACGTAGTGCTTCTACACGTGTACAATAGATCGAGCTCTGAGAATGGTGTTTCCAGCTTCAGTAACCTTATCTGCCAATTTTCATGCTCCAAGAGCTTATGCAGATAAAAGTGATGAATGGGATGGGGGTGTTAGATGCCATATTATCAGAGGATTATGACTTTAGTGAAGAGATTTAGTTCTCTAAGCCAGTCGAAGAACAGAGAATTTTAAGTTGACATTAAAGTACGACCTTCCGTTGTTGGAAATAACGATATGTTGAGCTATTATACAAAATACTTTTTCATTTTGTAGATTAATACGAATATAAACAAACATAGTAAGATAATAATTTATTTCTGTTTTCTGAAGATTTTTTAATGAATCCATTGAACAATTTAGTCCCTAAAGCGGTTAAATTGAAACGTTTCATGTTTCGGAAGTGCTGGTGATCAAAGTGTTCCTTTTTATTGCTCTTAATAATAATAATAATAATAATAATAATTCTTTATTTAACCTGTCAAAGTTAAGGCTTTCTCTTACACTTGATCAAGGGAAAAAAAGATACACTTTTACTTATACACTTAATAAGATTAGGCCTACACTAGATTTATACATATGTATGTAGCTAATTAAGTCCATGTTAAGTAAAATTAATATATTATATCAAAATGTGTAACACTGAGAAATGAAGAAGGTTACTTTAACTTTAGGCCTACAATATACATGAAACAGTTTTAAGTGCAGATGTTTTACTTGTGAAAAAATTAGCGTTTATTGAATAGTTATTCGTTTAGCCTAGTTTTAAATGATGACATCGTACAACAGACGCTGATCTTGATCGGACTGTTAGAGCTTTGATCGAATTACAACACGTAAAGAAAGAGCTCAAAAATATTCTTCAAGTTAGATGTTCCTCGAAAATTGTTATGCTTGTTAGTAATTATTCCTACCAGAAACAGCTTATTGTTCATATTTCTCTTTTCTTTCTCTTTTCCTGCGTTTTGAATAAGCGAGTACAGTCCGTGGGGACCCTTGTGTATTTCTGAATTTTGTTCTGTAAACAGATTTATTGTAATAAATAAACATAGTAAAATTCAACTTCATTTTTCACCTTAATTCCTCATATAACTTGAGATTGAGTGAAAAACATGTTGTTTATGTCATCAACTAAAGAAGTATAACGCTATAATATTACTAAAGTTGTTGACAACATATTTGTCACTAAACCTCAAGTTATACGAGGGATTAATGTGAAAACATAAAATTGAATCGTACTATACATGGTTTACCCTGATAGGAAACTAATATGAAATTTATCAATCATAAATACACCAATATTTACCAATTTACCAATATTTCCATTTTATAATATCTTCTTTCAACAGTGCAGGTCCTAACACATACACACACATAATCACAACAATCGTTGTTGTTAAGGTCGTTATCATCTAGAGCTTGTAAATAAAACCCTCTGGCAAATGCAATATTTTAAATTATTTAAATTCTGGCAGTGTCATTTACCCACTCTTCAAATCCTCGCACTTCTTGTGGACTGTAGATGTGACATTTAGCATTTAGGTGCAAATAAAAATAAACAGTCAACAACACCACACTAACGAGGAAATCTTATTTAAATGACAATAAAAATAAATAACAACACCACACTAACGCAGAAATCTTATTTAAACAAATTCTAACGGCACTGTCCTAGGCCTAGTTATCTGTAAACTGGAGATATTAAAATAATTGTATGTAGACCGTACACCTTGTCAAGGGCATGGAAAAATTCAAGTTTTATCACAAAACGTATGCCAGGTTTAGTCAGTCCACTAATTGTGGCGTAAAAGTGCTTTCGTTGTAAGTCTGTGTGTGTATGGTGTGTGTAGGCCTATATACAGCTGGAAAAGGAGAAATTCCATCAAAAGGCAAATTTGTCTTCTGTGTGACGTAAGTATGTGAAACGAAACATGTTTAAATGTTCTCTTATTTCTCACTACTACCCTTGTAAAATATAATAATAATAATAATAATAATAATAATAATAATAATAATAATAATAATAATTTTCCTCAACTTTTCGAAAATGGCCCTAACAGTAGGGGCCTATTGTTCAAATTATGTACAGTAATCAAGCCTACCCACATTAAGACCTAAATCTCTCATATTCTTTTTTTGTATAAATTTCTTTAAGAGTAGTTATAAGCTAGCTGTCGTGTAAAGCATCAGTCACCTTCTTCATGACCTTTTATAGGAATTCTATCCAATCCAAACTCCTGCCGCTTACTCTTTACTGGAATATGAATCAAGCGAATCGGATAACCCATACTTAGAGTAGAGAAATTTATGTGAGGGTCTTTATAAGATTTATGTGTCTTCAGTTACTCTACAGATTGCTATTATTGTACAATCTCTTTTTTCTTTGTTTCAGGTGAGTAACGTTTAATTGACATCTTCCTAAAATCTGAAGTAAGTTCATTTTTATTATCAGTTAAGTTACTGTATTTAAATCGTCTGATTACTAAACCGATTTAATTTAAGTGAATCTTTACTTAAAATAGTCTGATTACTAAACCGATTTAATTTAAGTGAATCTTTACTTAAAATAGTAAGAACGGACTGCAGCTGTTAAGAGAGAAAATCCAATATTTCGATAGCTGTCTTGATTTAGGGTTATCATAGAACACAGCCTGAAATTAAATCTTAAAAATCGAATTTGAATAACAATCAAAAGTAAAATAAAATATAAACATATTTGCTGTAGATAGTGTTTAAACGTTTAGGAAATATGACATTTATTTATTTAATCAGTGATTTTTTTTAAATTATGTTGTAGCTATATTCATTGAATTAAAATCAAATGCGAAATGCCGCCAGGACCTTTTTTAATGTTGAATGTCCTTTACCAAGTTACTAGAAGCCATCGTTCTTGAAACCCGACCTTGGATGCGTCAGTGGAGAAAAATGGGAAATTCACCTATGCACTTTATTTTTCAAGTTTCCCCATAAACAACAGTCACATACTGTTAGAAGAACTTAAAAGACAATATCACAAGAGAAATTGACTGTGTCTCGGAAGCTGAACTTATGCGCGTGAAAGAAAATTTCCCAAAAAGGTGCCAGTATTGTGTGGATACAAGAGAACATTTCCAGCATCTCTTGTGATGAGGCACATGGTTATTTTCATTGTTATTCCAACTGTAAATATGAGAACCTGAATCATTACACCAATCGCGTAGATATTTCACCCGTTCGCTCAACGCCGCGACGCAGAAACCCAAGTCATTGGCCAACTCTTGCGTGGGACTCACTGTATAAACAGCACTGCATCTTCCTTATTGTCTGGCTGCATGTTGTAGAACTTGTACCGTAGAGAAGAAGAATGTATCAAGAACATAAAAGCACATTCAAATGGATCGTTATTAATATTATTTTGCAATCTTAGTTTGCTATCAACAATAAATACTGTAAAATATGTTTTTGCACGATGTAACTATTTAGCGGTACTTACGAATATTGTTGTCGTGGATCGTAACTTGACATTCCCAGGAGCAGTCTGGTTGCTATGAAAACAGAAGAAATCTCATTGCTGAAAAAAATACAAAAAGCACTAGTGCCGTAAGTATAGACCTATATATAGACCTAAGCCTTTATTTTGATATATTTATCGTAATAGTACAATTTGTACAGTTAATTAAGGCAATTCCTCCATCCCCGCTCATGGTGTTTAGATCCAAACTACTTCTTGTACTTATTCCTTACAGAAGTCGAAGGTCCTGCTATCTCTGCCGAAATTCCTCCAGGACAAGATAATATGGCTACTCAGTCAACAATACTTATTTACAAATATTCCGTCCTCATAACAACCAACACATGCGAATCACTTTCTAAAATATAACATCTATCTTGAATAATGTATATACATAATATTTTCAGCTAATATATCAATTAATATGATTAAATTTTTATAAATAAACATCGTGCAAAAAATAGCATGCAATACTCGTTCCTTAAGCGCATAACGGATCTCGGAAATTGAAAAAACTCGGCGCAAGCGCCTCGATTTTTCAAACTCTTTCCTCAATATGTAAGCACCGCTTACGGAACTAGTATCGCAATATACTATTAATTGTTGCTAACCATTATTTAATTTTATAATTATTTATTAATATAACTACGGAAGTTCTTTATGTAATGAACAGCTTACAAAGAAACTATTTTCTGTATTTGTTTAAATAGATATTTATTTATTACTTTCTATTTATTTATCTGTTGAACTTATCGCTGCTGTTAGTGCAAAAGGTCGTACCGGTACTATGTAAAAAAAGTTCCAATTTAAAACTGCAAAAGTCGTATGTAATATTCTATTTATGAATTTAATGTTTTAAAAATTCGTTATACATTTGTTACCAAGGAAACAGCAGAGGAAGAAATATGTATATACAGAGTGTTAATGAATAACACCGAAATATTTTACCTGTGTATAGAGGGGACATAGACAAGCAACTTTTATTAGGAGATTTTTGCTCTATGACGTAAAATGTGTATGCTATAGGGCATTAAAGTCATTAAAATTTGGTGCTCATAAGTCAATAATTGAGCGAAATAGGGTTAAAATTTTCATTAAATTGACTTCATGCCTTCGATAAAAACCTGACTCTTAAGCATTCATCAACAGTTATACCATAATTTAGAATTTTCATAATCTACAAAATTTACTGACTAATCACATGATTGCCCGCCACTGCATTATGTTTTTATTCCTAATTCCAGACCTAACAAAAATGTTTCGTTTGTCTTTTTTTCCCTCAGAGTTGTAAGATATCGATCGTCATTTTTTACAATTTTCCCGACCACTAGGCCTACACAATATTCACTGTTCCTTTGTTTCCCATCATTTCAAGTATTAGAAGTCAGTGGCGTGCATATCCTTGGGATATTTTATCTTATAACAGGAAAAATTGAATCCATAGAGCAAAACTCTCAAAATAAAAGTTGCTTGTCTATGTCCCCTCTATACACAGGTAAAATATTTCGGTGTTATTCATTAACACCCTGTATAGTGTATATATATATAATATATAAATTGCGATGTCCGAAGACCTGAAGCATTTTGATTGGCTCTCAAGGACAGCCAATCAGAGGCCGAGACGCCACAAACATTAGTATTCGTAACTAAGGTAAACAAGGCAAGCTCAAATGTACGTATTTTAATATACAAAATTACGAGCATGCTTTCATTTCCAGACGTTCTATCCAGCTGGTACTTAACATAAACCTTATTATTTGTACACAGCATGTAAACATTAACTGATACTTATTATAATGATCATTATTGTTTTAAAATAAAATGCCTAGCCCACTCTTTCCAATATTCAGTATTACAGAAGGCTATGGATACTGTTATGATTTGAAATTATCTCCATTTGGCAATGCATTTTTATAATTGTGTAAAATTTAATAAGTTTACGAGAATGTATTAATATTAGTGAAATTATTATGTTATTAATTCAATGAGTATTCCATTTGGTTGTGTGTCATTTTTTTCAATAGTTCCAGAACCAAAAGGTCGTATGTTGCGTATACAACCTTCTGGCAGTAAAACGACGATTTTACACGTGGGAAGGTATACGAGTATTCTTACACTAGATCCCTTCTCTCCATCATAACGCTGTAAGCGAGGTCAGCAGTTAATAGAAATCAAGTTTAACCACCAAGTAAGGGAGCTCAGATCTTGTTTGATTGCTTCCCTCACATAAATTCATACTCCGTCAGTGTTTCATGTTTAATTGGTATTACGGCTGAGCAATTAGCTTTAAGAGCGGGTGGGAAACTGAGAGTGGGTGTTGGCTAAACTGCGTAGCCTACACGTGCAGACTTTGACACGCAACTACAAAGACACAATCCCACAAATCTTATTAGGGAGGCCTTGAAAACCAATAATCAAAACAAAAGGAACAGGGCAAAATGATACAGTTGCTGTAGACTACCCAAATACTTATAGGCTCTCGTTCACAAATCACAAGAGATATTATAAGATATAGGTATAGATATAAGAGAGAGGTGAAAGAAATACTGTGGAAGAAGTTTGAGATTGAGAATTGTTAATGAGCTATGTTTTTTTTGTCTGTTTCAAGATTGGTTATATTTTTGTTTTGTACTACTTTCTTTGTGTGAGACTATGCTATGTATATTTTGTTTCAATTTCTTATTTGTGTCTATGTTTTGTATTGACTATGGTAATTTGTTGTCGCCATTGTATTCTAATCTTTTCTGTCCCAATATGAGCATGTTGCTCAGGGATTGTAACAGTTTCGGTAAATAAATAAAAATAAAAATAAACAAGGTGCGAGCGGTCCCGATTCTAATCCCAGTGCGGTTCCATCGTAGAAATTAAAAATCCCCATGAAGCAACCGTAAACATAATAAAAAATCTTAGAGTATTGAAATGCATAAATTTCTCACATGTATTTATAATTATGTAATTATAAAGTGTTCAAAAAATGCAATACCAAAACTACTAGGAATAATAAAGGAGATCAAAACAAAAGGTTTTTTCAGTTAAAGAACCTAGCGTTGGAAACTCATAATGATTGAGTACCGGTACTGAACATGTGCAGATAGTACGGTATGAGAGGAAGTTATCGGGCATGACTAAAAATTATAATAGAGCAATGTGACATATTTTTCGTTGCTTTAGTGTGAAAACTAGCGTTCAATTACAGTAAACGTGAGCTGCAGAGCCAATGGTGAGGTATTAGAGAGCGACTCGATATGAGTTTCCGATCCATAACTATCTAACAAAATACTTTTGTATTTTTTTCCTCTATTATCCCTAGCTCTTTTGGGCATTACATTTTTGAAACTCTTTATATTTTTAGGGTAGCATATACGAGAAATTGGATTTTCAATTTGATCAAGACGTTGTTCAAGACTATGACAGTCTGTTGGCTTTGCTGAGTATTAATTAAATCGTTTCTGGATTCCATTTCTGTCAGAATTATTCCATGAACTGGGTGTCTGCGTTATCGTTTGGTTTATATTTACATTTTATATTTATTTTGTTACACTGCAGGTGGGTCAACATCCCAGTGGCAGTGTTGCAATTAATATCAGTCACATATACATACATACAATAATACACTTTACATACAATTAGGTCTACACATTAAATATCACAACAGTTATCTACATACCAATACCCTATCAATATATGTATTAACAGTTTTTAGAGAAAAATCTCTATTCATTCAAAACTATAGAATATAAAAATATTTACAAACATAACTACATAATATCATACATTCTTATCACATACCCTATTCAATATATTTTTAAAATTTAACAGGAAACGTTTCGAAGGTTTCTGCAGGTAAGTCATTCCAATCCTGAATCACTCTATTTAAAAAAGAAAATTTTGTAATATTTGTTCTCTGAGGTCTACGCCGTGATTTTCTCAAACAATAGACTGGGACACACTTTCTCTCTCTGGTCACTGTTTATATTTTTAAGTGATATGAATTCATAGTGAGTACCTATTCAAATTACCGAAGCAGATTCATTTTAGTCTCGGGCCATAGTAGTAAGAAATGCAAATCTGTATAGTACGCATATATTAGATCTATGTACAGATGTAGGTGAAAATGTATATTGTTTCTTTTGTTTGTATTACGAAACGTACTATTTTCTCATTCTCTTGATGGTCTCGCTTTAAAGATAAGCTTTGAAAGAAATACACCGTTAAATTAATGAATCCCAGTATGCACAAAGAAGGTCTTCTGTGAAAATAAATTGTAGTTTCAGAACACCCTATAGGAAATTAAGTTCTGCAACTGTCTCGAGAGTTTCCTGCGACATTCTTTTAAGAGTCTTATCTCTTGTACGGGGTAACCTTAGAGACAAAGTATAGCTATCATGAAAATATATGGACAAGAAGATAACTGTACAAAACTCTGTTATAGGCATTATGAAAAAAACTCTACCTTTCCTGTTTATGGCTTTCCATCTAAAATATCGTTAAAAGAAACAGTAAAGGTTTGAAAGTAGCGGTAGTATTATATATAATAATAATTTACAATAAAAATAAAATATAACCCCATTTGTCTTACTTTATTCTGCCAAAGACATTGAATACTCATTCACGGATTAGTGCATTCTTCAAAACCGGTGTGCCGCATGTGCCCCCGCGTCTTGGGTAAGTTACATTTTGGTTGGCACTAAGGAGTGAATACCGGGCAACTACGAGGTGGCAGTAATTTCCATTTTCGATTAGGCTTCAATTTGTGTGGTCTGGGCTTCTCGACGTGGACTGAAATTAAAACATTTAAGAGGGAGTGACTCAAATCCGTTGATGAGGATATTATAGGACTTAGCACTGTCGTTATCAATTCTTCTGTGTACATGCTAAGAAACCGCAAGAATCACATTAAAGGTGTCTGTAGAATTTTTAACTATAATAGTAATAGAAAGTAACGGCCGTGGGTGCCGGCTTGCTGACCATATGCCCCCAATCCTGCCATCTGCCTATGGTAAATGAAGCAGCGTTGGGTGGTAGGCCTAGTACCTTCAGGGATGTAACGCAATGGAGTTTAGTTTTTAGTAATAGAAAGATGTATTTTCTACAGTTATGAATTTTTAGTTAATGTACGAGTCGATTTTAGTTTAATATCGGTAATAGAATAATAATATAACAACCCAATAATAATAACATTAGGCTATTAGGTTAAGTAACAATTACATTACTTGTTTTTATCCATGAATAATGTATGTTGTTCGATTAGTAGAAAAAGTTTGCAGAACACTGTATTAGTTACAGCCTAACATCAGAACTGTTTTGGTGTAGTCATGAATAAATCGTAAAGATTATCTTATTTGTGCATTGCTGATATTTCCGGTAGCAGGATAACAAAGGATGGAAGGAAGTAAGAAATATTTTTTTCCACATTGACCCGTTCTTATGTAAATATAGGCCTTTCTTAAAACATCCTTATTTCTCTTTCCTACAAAATTTAACTAAGAATTCACTCTGTGCTGCATTTAACTCTGGAAATTCCATACCACCTCTGTTTTCACTTAACACCTTATGGTTTTATTGCTCTTCTTGGGTTCTTTTGGTGCGTGTCTTCTTTTTACTATGTTACCTCATTTAGCTCTTTTAACTTCATCTTCATAATACCCTTCCTTTCATGTTTTCTTATATAGCCTTCTTGCCACATTCAACTTGGCTTTAGTTGCGGTCTTTTATGTGGGATTTAGCCGTATACGTCCCCGAGCATTCACATTGTCGTCTGCTTTTAGAGCTTTCATACTTCAGTTCTTACTAATTTCGTGTGATCCCTAGAACATGCTTCAGTCTGTCTTCCTTATTACTTAATATAAAACTTATATCTCCTGTAAGGACAGTTTAAAGACCGAATCCTAGTCTATATCTTTCCCAAAGAGAAAAAGGCACACAAAAACATCAGGTCTGCTAGGTTTGATTACTATATCACATCATAATATAAGTAAATTAATTTACATGTCTAAGTACAGTAGAGCTAAATGAGGTAACATAGTAAAAAAGAAGTCACGCTCCAAAAGAAGTCAAGAAGAGTACGAAACCTTAAGGTGAAAACAGAGGTGATCTTGTCTAACTTATAATTTTACCAAAGCCTACATCCATGATTACACCTAGTTTCTTGTAATCCGTATTTACTGTAGTCGATTCAGGGAATCGAGATAATCAGACTTGAGGGTATTATTGAGGGGGAAAAGAATCTGATTGTTAGTATTATACATAGACCTCAAATATGATGGAAATTAATTGTGGAGTAGAAAGTACCTTACACTCCCAAAGTCTCTTATGGAGATAGTACATAGAACTGATTCCATAATCACTCTTTTCCTGCAGGTCGAGTGGTTGATACTATAGCTGCTATACCGCTATCTGAATACCATTTGGCGGCTGATAGGCTGTCACCGGCCTCTTATCCCCATACCATGAATGCTCCTGGTACTAATTTCTCTTAGAGGCTGGGTCGATCCCAGGGCCTTAGTCCCACCAAAAGGATAAGGCCAATTGAAACATTTTAGTGACTCATCGGGGATCAACTACGGGACTTTCCGGTTGTAGTTTAGTGTCTCGACCAACTGCACAACCGCGTACCTAATTCATTAATTAATTACATTAGCCGCAGCCATTCCCTGAGATTCGTTTACGATTCTCGTCTGATATCTTATCTTAATCGCCTGTTCGATGACGCATAGTTCCTGCTCCATCTTCCATAGTTCAGTAATCTTATTCATCTTTAATTTGTAATTTTTTGAAATTCAGCTTTATTTATACACGCGTTAACTAGAGATATTACCATAGGATAATATAAGGATAATTGGATATGCAATACCAATACCAAATTGAATCTTTTGCTGTTGTAGTTGTGTAATGGTTGTTCATTTAAATGACATTTATTTCTTATGATTATGGTGTTAGATGAAATAGCGGCGATGAATGATATTAAGTAAGCATCAAATACATCATTTGTCTTTGCGACTGAAAAAACTCAGGCCGGCCTCAGGTTTTGAGCCCAAGACCTCTTGAATGAGATTTTGAGACGTTACTAAGTCGCCTACTTCGCTCATATTTGAAAAATTAAATAACCAATTCCGTGGCGCTGCATCCCTGAAAGGACTAGGCCTACCATTCTAAAGCTGTGTCATCTTCCAGAGGAAGGTGGCAGCATTCGGGGCATGTAGTCAGCATGCCGACTCCCACTAAAAACGATGGTTTTCCTGACCAGAGCCGCTACTTCTTAATCAAGTAATCCATCAGTTTGAATAACAAGGTTGAGGGCACCCCGTTCCAGACCCCTACCTCGTAAAAATCCGAGGAGGTACCGGGGATCGAATCCGGGTCTGCGGATCCGTAGCCACGCAGGTGTTTGTTAATTTTAATAGGCCTATAGAATTACTACAGGTACAACATCAGCTCTGTTGCTTTCTGCCAACGAAATTTCACAACTGTCATGAAAATCTTTGGCTGTACATCAACTTAGTTTAAATTCACAGGTATAAGGTTATTCAGTTCTTCGAAAATGATATTACTTCCTCCAAAATTGAGCGTACTTTTTCTTAAATTATGCAAATTTTTTCCGATTTCTAAATTATCTTTCCAGAAATTAAGATCCTTTTTCTAAATTGAAAGTGAATTTTTCGGATATAGGCCTACTTAAACACTTTACCGAAATTGTGGTTGAAAAGGCGTATAGTTAAGGCCGGAAAAGTCATGAGTGGTTCAAACAATTTTTTAAATATTAGACTTTATAAAGAGGTTGTCACCTTTTCAGCTGACAAAGATAAAATTATTTGTAGAGTTATGTGAGCTGATAATTTTAGTATATACATGGTTTCAGAGAATTTGGACATCATAAACTACGGTTTCATGGCAGTTATGTAGCATATAGTGCCATATTCAGTTTCAAAGCTTGCATGAATAGCATCCATCCACGCAGAAATTCTACAGAGATCTACATACACCTCATGAATGGGTGTATCTCTTATCAAGAGGCTGAGTGGGCTCTCAAGTGATGTCATCTACAACGGGCCTCGAAACCACGATTCTCTAGCCTTGGAGCACTGTACGGTTATCCACTGTAACGTTGCAGAGATAAATTTTCAGAATATCAGGGTATACGCATAGCATGCACACGGACATATGCACATAGGCCTATTTTGTAACTGACATTAGACTGCCATATCATATCAGTATTTTAACAAATTAGATCATTAAACATGTATCGTGGTTTACATTTCTTTTCTAGAAAAATATGCCTATAACTCTATCGTCCAATTATTTTATTGTTAGCAATCCACACTTGCGATATATATCATTTTATAATATTAATCCTTGGACTTTACAGCCTGTGCATTTAGACGTGAGCACTTGCATGCGCCTCAGAGATAGGGCGGGACGCAAGGGGAGTGTGTTGCTAGTATGAATCACGTGATGACTGATTCCACTGCGCATTGTGTTTACAGTGCTCTCGTGTAAATGCACGGACAGTATACAATTGCAGAAATATAACCTTATGCTTTCTATAAATCCCATGTTCCAGTTCACAACCATTTTAAATTAATTTAGCCCTATTGTTTAAGAGGCCTCGCGACAGCGATAGTTCAATTCATTTCAATTTAGATTTAGATTTTTTCACTTGCTCAATAACAATTTACAGTTATAATTTACAGTTTTCCACGACACCCGAATAAACACCCTCGTGGTCGGAGGCAGTTCAGAAATCGATATAAATACATTAAACAAAAATACAAACTATCTTAAATAAAAACAATCAGCAATAATAGGAAGGAAAATTCAAAAGAACTGTAAAAAAAATTACTTATTAAACTTAACTATTTCTTAAATATATAATTGTTCTTGATAATTAATTCAGGTTTTTTTAAACAGTGGAATTGTATAATTTGGGACCAAAACTAGGACTGTGTTTTAAACCTGCAGATGTGAAATCTATAGATTCATTGAAAAGATTTGTTTCGTTTCTACTTGCAACATGAGCGAACGTCGAATGATTAATCGGAACGTAATATGAGCCTTCTGACATTGCCACTACGTTCTTCTATCATTGTTTCTACATTACATTTCTTTCCGTCTTCCTAGCCAAGTCAAATGTATTCAGTAGATTACGTAATAATAATTCTAAAAATATTATTGCATATTACTATCTACACTAAATGGAAAATGCTTCATCTTTCATTACAGAAAAAATAAAAAAATTACAAGTACTTTGGACTGACACCAAAAACAACTCGGTGAAATGTTCGCACTGAAAATTAGATAAACCTGTATCCATAATATCCATTTTCAAAATGGGGAAGAACGCGAGATCACAAGAAGTTCACAGTACTCGTAGCACCATGTATTGCTGTTGTCCCGACAGTTTTGGAAATGATGCCACCTAACCACTTATCCTCGTAGTTTTTTTTTTTAAATACTGATGGGTGGCCTTATTTGGGATACCTACCTATTTCGGTATAGCGAAACGTTCTTTTCTCGGGTTTTAGGTAGGGCGTAGCTGCCTCTAATTTTGGTAAAACTAACATTAATTTCGTCAGATTGTCATTCTTATGAGTTATGGATCCTTTAAGAATATCCAGGTTTATGGTATTGTAATAATTAATTAATATTCCTAGCCACTCAACCACTCAAATCGATCGAATAACGTAAAGTGTCTATTCAAGACACCACCGGTCAAAGTGCCGCCTAATAACTGAGGAAATTGTTTGTCTATCCTCTTCTTATTGTAAATGTCAAGTTATATCTGCCAAATTGTACTTCTATCTCCTGCAAGCTGGGAATGTTTGTCCGATTACATTAAATTTTGGTGAATTGGATATTTGTGTTAAAATAATATTGTATAATTTAGTCAGAGTATATAAGGTTTTATATTTCAAATCCTTACGGAAAGAATGGCTTAGTATTATCTACACGAGATCTCCTGTCTCAAAATGTTTAGTAAGAAAATATGGAATTACCTGGCCTTTCCGCCTACGTCCTTTGGTTCTCTCACTTATTGAGCCTACTCTTTATACTAGTTTAATATATTCGTCATTATCTCAAAATTTATGTGTTGCACCCTTTATTTTGATTTTCAACTTCTTGGTAAATAACAAACACCCTGTACAACGTTGCTAAATTAACCGACTGTTGTTTCCATGGAGACAGAAAATGAAATGTCAGTCGTTCCACATTTCCATTTTCTCTCACCACAACAACAAACTGTTATGTATAAATAGAGGCAATACTATGCCATGTTCAGTTTGTTAGTTTAATGTCGTAAAAATATTGATTGTCTGTACCAGCTTTTGATTCAAAAGAGACGCTTAGTACTGAACGGGTGTATTGTTTGGTTGCTGGTTTATTTGTCAGTCGCACGACAAGTAGCAATGGAAACCGTACGTCAAAATGACTGCATTGGGCAATATAAACAATATTAATGACGCCTGTTCAAGTAAAACCACTATATTACCAGAACAGGAATTCAATCTGCCAATATGTTTCATACAATATGGGGACAGAGCTCAGCATATTCTCAGTCTGCATGAAGTTAAGTGGAAAGCAGAAATAGTAGTACTAAATATATATTGCACATTATGTCAATAAAATTTCATGTAAACTTATGGGCCACGGGCGATATAGAACTATATACTTGTAAATAAAATTTTCGGAAATTGCAATAATTGCCCATTTTCATTTCATCCAAAGACTTTCATAATATCACCTTAACAAATTCGGCAAACCCGAGCGAGGTGGCCGAGATGGTGAAGTCTTGGACTCTCATTCGGGAGGTCCCAGGTTCAAATTCCGGGGCCGGCCAATTTGACATGGGTTTTTTATGGTTTTTCCCAGTCGTAAAGGCAAATGCCGAATTGGATATTTACATACCATGAATCATCCTCACCATTTCATCCTGTACCTTATCCATTTAAAATTAATATCATTTGAAATTTACTCCATTAAATACACCGACAATAGAAAAAATTGACAAGCAATGGATCCAAGGCGTACCCTACTGTAAAGACACAGATCCCAAACTCCTGATGTAGCCTCGAAACTGAAAGGAATATAAACACAGCTGAAAATAAAAATAAAAAAAATATATAAAAAATCGACAAAAAGTTTTAAGACGAGTAGAGAGTGAAACATGTTTTGTCAAAATTTGACTTTTTTGTTTTGCTTCCCCGAGATAACAGGCTAAAATTAACCATTTCACTTCTACTGACGTATAAATTCATCATCTAAAAATATTGTATAAAACTTAGGAATAAGATTAATATAGGCATTAATATAAGCATTCATGAACCACATATTATTGTCCCTGTTGAATATTACATGAGAATATTATAGGAGAAAAATTCCTCCGACACTGGGACTTGAACCCAGGGCTTTGGCTATTCGTGCCAATGCTCTACCAACTGAGCTAAGCCGGAGTTCAAGTCCCAGTGTCGGAGGAATTTTTCTCCTATAATATTCTCATAAGATTAATAGTCTATTGCTTTTTTTAAAATGTGAGGAATTTACCCCCTTTTGTTCACGATTTTCATTTTTTGATACAGCTCTTCTACTAAAATTGTGCTAATCGAGTTTCAGCTTAGAGCCCACGGAAAATTTCACTTGTTGATTGCTTATATAAATATACAAATTCAGGTCTGAAACGAATAAAATAATTGTTTAACTTGCAACATTCTGTAAATGCAACGTACCCCTTTATCGTAAAATCATACAATTCGCAATAGAGACATTGTGAGATGCAGCACTACTATTGAACACTTTGATATGCGGCAGCCTTGTGTAGGAAGCTTATTTCAAACTGCAAGACCTCTTCCCAGGCTGTACAAGCGAAAGCTTAAGAGATTTTTCCAGCCACTAAAACTAGATTGGTATGAAGCAATTACACTGTTGTTGTCCACCACCAAGGCTCGTATATGTAAGGTTGTATAATTGTAATAAGGTTTGATGCGCATGCGTATTGAGCTCAAGGGATGTGACGTCACCCGCAGCCCTGTACGAGGATTTAATCAGCTATGTAGACTACGGTACGTTTCCGGACATGAGTTCCTATGCTAAACTTAACCGTCTTGGTTCCCACTACGAGTCATTTAGGTCTGTAAAGGGAATTTAGACACACTGTGTATATTAAAAATTCTCAACATTCTATTTTATTTTTGCTGGGGTTTACGATGTTTAAACATCATCAAGACGAATTGAATGTTGAAGATGGAGATTAAATAAATGAACCCATTGAATATTTGTAAAATTAAACAGAGCAACGTTGTTTTACTAATGAATTCGCTAATTATGTAAGCTAGAAAAGAACTTTAGTCTTTTGCTTCCGAGATCTCCTATATCTCCCTCGATGAATATTTTTTGCTACATCTTTGAACTACAGTGTTTTGCAGATGAGAAGCCGTTTTGTCCTTCTCCTGCTTAGATACGCTATCCAATCAGAGACGGCGAGACGGAGGGAAGACTCTTCCTGCTAGCGGCGCTTCGTTAGCTCGTACACGTAATTGGCGGTGACGGAAATGGCTTCTCATTTGAAAAATACTGTAGATGATTAAGTCCTTTAGACTGATTGAGAAAGTAATACTTTTACCATTAAGTAAATTCTACCGCGACACATTGAGGTTCCGAAACAAGAATGATCGATGCGTTCACAACGCTACAATTTATCAACACCGCCGGTATGTAACCTTTACCATGACTGTAAAGCACTACTTAAAGCACATAAAATAACCTTAACAGAAATTTAAAATTAAATTTTGACCTAACCGACTGTTATATGAAGATAAGCTTATTACAAAGACATTCCCCGGGTCATGGAGAACATAGGGTGGAAATTTCAGACCTCTAGGTCAAAGGACCTTGGAGGAGTTCGCTTTTGTATAGCTTAGGGCGCTTTTATATAGCTTATTATTTTCTTGGGGGAGGGTAAAGTATTTTCTCCTTTTTTATTTAGTAAATTGTATTGAGTAAAGTTAAATATTAGATCAATCTTCTTGCATAATTCCATTAATATCTTCAAATCATTGACATTCAGTGATTTAAAAAAATGCAAAAGAAGTGTAAAGTGTATAGTGTATAGTGAAGTAAGTGAACACAGGTCGTGTAACTAGACTTTTAAAAGCTTTGATGGGTTTAATTTTAAAGTTAAAGAAGAAAGTTGAGAGAAGGAGGTATTTATTTATTTAAGTTTGTCGATCGGGATGAATATTATCATACAACAAAGGCTATATTTTTACATCCCTTGTCAAGTCAAATAACAACCAGAAACCGATTTGTCCGGCTAAAGCAGTGGTCGCGTAGAAGCCGGTTAAGAGATCCGCTGTACCTGGTTTTCCAATGATAAATTTGTTCTAAGCCGTTGTAATAATCGTTTATGTGCAACATGTTAATCCAGTATTATTTTCGTTATATAGAAAGTAGAATACATTATGTTCACAACAAAGCTTAGATTCTGTAAAATGGAAATCGAATTCTATGAGCCTTGGGGTCATGAAATGTTGCTAGAACTGTTAGAGAGACCCCAATGATGATAGTGGATCTAGAATTGCGATGCTTTCCAGACGATGTAATGGAATGATATCTCAGTAGAATGGCACAAGTTTCGACAGACTTTGATAGCCTCTACTGTCATTGTATAAATGTAGTTCAGATATGAGATCAGCATTCAGTCCTCAGTGGCGTGGTTGTTTCAAACTAATAACTAGAACGTTTTCTGTATTGTCAGCATCTACTTTCACGAACCTATAATTGACTTTTACTTCTACATATAAAGTGATGGCCAGATATTAACTAATATATGTAAAGAAATTAATTCACGACAAATTTTAATTAGCAAACAAAGATTCACATTTCTATGTGTACCAGTTTTTATCCTGAAGGCAAGCAGGTAAACTATTTACGATTAACTTATATCAGTCATGTTTAAAATTCCTATTTTGTCTTGAAGGAGTTACAGTTCTATGACGCCTTCCTTAAACGCTCTGCTTTTCTAATTTTATTTTTCATTCTAAATATACATAAATATATATATATATACTGTATATATATGCATGTATGTATGTGTGTATGTATGTTATGTGAATGTAGGCTATTTATGTGTGTGTATGTATATGTTAAAAGCACAGCTTAAAAAAAGATTTGGGAAGAAAACAAGATTTTACCCTCAAATGTGCTTTCGACATGAACATTTTTACTTATTCTTTGGAACAACAATTTTATTTTTAAGAAACAAAAGCATTTATTTCAATTTTTTATTGATTTATAAAAAAAAATCCGACTTTTCAAAATGTTATATAACCAAGTTAGCTGTTCCATTCCCTTAAGTCTTAATTAGGGATGGGTCCTCGATACTTTCGATACCTCGATACTCTCGATACTTGCATGGTATCGGCATCGAGCGATACTTCAGAAAACTCGCTCGGTATTTTTTCGATACTTTGTTAATTCTGCAATTCTGCAATTAAGTGAGAATGCTAGTATTTTTGAACAAAAACTTGTAAGTGAACTGTTTCAAATACTAATTTTAGTTTTAATGTAGAGTTTAAAAATAATTATAGGCTATTGATGATATTAAATTTTGTCTCATTAAATATGCACACTTAATTTAGTTGGTATTACACAGTTCTCTCAACTTTTAATGTTTAATGTACCTATTTATTTTAACTGGAAATGTTGACGGTATCGAGTATCGAAGTATCGAGTATCGAAGTATCGAGTATCGAGGGAAAAATCACGTATCGGTATCGAGAAAATCTGGTATCGACCTATCCCTACTCTTAACATTTTAATTAAACCCGATGTAACTGCAAAAAAGTTATTTTTTTACACTTTAACTTTCTTTCGTTACTCTATTCTCCATATATATTGTACAGGTATGAATAGGTTAATATCTATTTTGTAATTTCTATTTAGCTCATGAATCAGAGACCATTCCAGCTTAAGAATATCTGGAATTCCATCCAATCACAATTGTTGTTTTAGTCATAACACTTGAATTTTATCGCACCTATGGCCACTTATTTTATATAAGCCAGCTAATATCCTTAAATAATAGCGTTGTTAGTAATCACATGCAGCATGACCATCGTTAATATAACGATTGCTCGCCATTCTTGCGTACAATGACGCAAATAACGATATTTGTTATTCGTTTTATGGCTTTAATCAATAATTACATGATTAATTCTGTAGGCCTAAGTCACGATAAATATAGCTAGAAGTCGGGATTCACGATAAATTCCGTCCGGATCTCTCGTTATACACGTATAAAATTTGATAAATTATAATGCAATTGAATTTATTCTACCATTGCGAGGCTCAGAGACTTTGGAAATAAACTGTAAAATATTTATCAGTATATCATTTCCCATGCCGTAGTTAAGTTTTTCACAGCCTAAACTAAGAAACTTTTAAATGCTGTAGACTAATATTTTATTTGAATCTTCCACTGTGATATATAGACTTCAGCATTGCTGTACACTTGTATGTACGATGCATATTCATTTATGCATACATACATACACCTACATATATATAATAGTGAATTCCACGTTCTGATGCCTTCTTTCCAAACCATCGTTTTTCTATAAAAGAATATAATAGCATTGTTCCCTAGTCTGAAAGTCCATACTAAATATGAGGGGTCTATTAGCAAACTCGGCAATCTCCATTTTTATAAAAAATATATATATTGAGATGGTATTGTATAATGAAAGTTTAATGCATTTCCTATTACATATTTCGTGTAGCCTATATTTTGCAAATCAGAGTTCCTTTTGTGGGAAGTCGGATTTGCAGCACATACATAAATATGTAGTAGGAAATTCATTAAATTTTTATTACAAATTGGCATCTCGGTCTTATTTTAAAATTGAGATTGCCGGATTTGCTAATAGATCCCTCATATGTAGGCCTACATGAAAAGAAAAAAAATAGGCCTATGGTATCCAAAAGGGTAATTGTATAAGTAATGTGTTAATTCATTATATTAAATTAGTAATTATATAATACCTTTTAATAAAAACGATTGGACCTTGATTGATAGTCTGTTAGGAAGCGAAAAGGAATTAGGGATTACATGATGGCCTCTTTGCGGTCTCCTACAGTCTGACTTAAACAATCTGCTACTTTTGATAGTTGCTAGAGGGGTATATTTTCGTGGCAATGCTGATGCTGTGCGAGAGGTTTGCAAATTGGAAAGTTGCTAAACAGCTGACAGAAGATCTAATATAAGTAAAACAAAGTAATACAACGGAGATCTCCCAATTTTTCGCTTCGAGTCAACTGTCACAAGTCGCAGGTTGTTTAAATCAGACTTTAATAGTGCGACTTTTCATTTTCTTGGCAGTAATTGAAGTATTTATGTGAACAAGACAAATCATTACACAACTTTAAGTCTTGGCTACTATTGGCAACTAAAGCATTCATTCTATAGTAACAGTTATAAGCTGCACTCTTTCGGTAAATCATTTCTTGCTTTACGAAATTCCACTTAATCACAGTAGATTTATGTTCCATCTCATTTATCTTTATTCAAATAAAAATACGTTACTGACTTACTAAGAAAAACTTCAGCCGCCTCTTTTGTAATGTAGTGGTTTTCGCATAAATAAAGAACTGTCTGTGATCACAGTGTCACTTTTTCGTCTCTCCTCATCTGTTCTTGTTTGGGGCCCCACGCAGAATCTCTCCTTGAAAGTCTATCCTTCTAGCGGACGGCGTGTGAAATAAATATGCCTTTTTACACGAATCATTAGAAGGAGTTACGTTTTCCTTGCAAGATCGTTTTTTAAAGTTCTTCATCATCGTTTACACTGGAAGAAAAAACTGTTATTTATGCAAACCATGTCTTTGCTCGTATATTGAGTTCAAGGCGGAATTATAAATTGATTCACACTTTCTTATAAATCACAAGGGAAGCTTCAGTATGCTACATCCTTGCTGGCTGGAAGACGTACTGTATATTAAAATGAATAGAATGCAATGCTGCATACTTAATCCTTTTTAGCTGGGTTATTGAAATATTTATGGAAGTGATATCTTCTTTATTATTCATAAATTATTACCTTAAAAATAATCTGCAGTCTGCGTAACGGAACAAATATCGAATTAAAGAGCGAGAAAGATGGTTTAAAAGTTTCGCTCTTTGCCATGGGCAGGCAGACTTTCTCATGAAGAAACCCATACAACTTTACTTAATCAATAAACTCCCAACAAAATGTTCATATATAGAATATAAGAAGACTTGAAATTCAGTTCTTCCCGCTTCGGGCTCAGCAACTTGAAGCGTAGTTTAGTTAGTACACTCAGTTTAGAAAACGTTATACCCAAATGTGCTTATGTAGATTACTTGAACTACGGCAAAATAAAATAATTTTGTTCAGGTAACCGACTCAACCATGCCGCAGAATGTCATGCAGAATATCCCTGGGCTGTGGAACATTATTTTCACCGCTATGGTGATGGAAGAAATACTGGACGGTCATTGAAAAGTTTGATACAGAATTTTGAAAAGAAGTTTCAGAAACCACCACCATAGAAATAGTACATGCAACAAGCCTATAATGATATTTATTAAGATACGAATATGTTTATGAAAAGAGCGTTGCTCATTTAATTTTCATACGAGTATCTTAATTACCATTACAGGAAAGTTGCATACGATTGTTTTTGTTCGACCATAATAGTCTGAATGTTTAAATTTTTATTTTATTTAAAATGTCACTCCTTATATCCCTTCATAAAGTAAGGAAAGAAATATCCCTTTATAAACTAAGGAAAGAAAACTAACCTTATATAACAGACTGGAAGACTTTGTGGAAACAGTTACAAAATTTATTATGTCACTAGTGTAAACAAAGTTTAATACAAACAACAAAACAAATTAAAAACTTTTTATAGCTTAGACTAAATTTTTCTCTAAGCCCAGGACCTTATAATTTTGTGTATTTCTACTTATTGCTTCCATTTGCCAATAACTGTTCGTTAAAACATTATGCATTTTGTTGTTATGTTTTTCTTGTTTCTTGTTAAATGCGTTTTGAGGTATTTACAACGCTTTGGTTTGGCATCCTTCAAGTATAAATACTTGATACCAAAACCCTAAAATGTAATAATTACCACTGAAAATATATGCTTTAATAAAGCATCAATAAATACACTTATAATATTAATTTATTTTGTATGCTGTTTGTTATGGTCGATTATCGACGGTTATCTACAATTATTTAGGGATGTAATTGATAGGGACGTGGTAGCAGAATATTGTCTAGCAGCTAGCTGAAGGCTTTTACGTGCATCAGATCTACAGACCGGGACTGTCACATTAACGTGCAATTACGTTAGTACGTTAAGCAGTATCTCAGTATAGATGCTAATGAGAAAGCGTATGCAAGGGTAACAATTGCGAGTATTCTCTGCTTCATGAGGTGCATTACCACTAATTGATATTATATGTGTGGAGATTATCAAATTAACGATATATCATAGCCAAATAATAAATGGTTATTGGTTATAGTTTTAAGAAATCTTAAATTAGTAAATTATAATTGTATAAACACTTAAATTGAGCATATCAAATTGCAAGAGGAACTGCTCACTACTTCCTCAAAAAAATAAATAAATAAATATATAAAAACTCTATTGATTTTCTTAGCACTGTCACCTGGTATGGGGTCTGGACTTTTGCGTCCCAAAGCCACTAAACTAGGACTTTTGCGTCCATAGATCCTTAGATCCAATGACCCGTTTGCGTCCCGGGTCTCTCTAGAGTAGTGACCAAAATGCGTCCCATGGAATACAGGTAAAATTAATAATTGGTTCCATGCAGTTCGTTTACCATTTCCCAGGGTGCACCGCGAGGAGGCAAACTGCTACACAACCCAGAAATTTTATTCCTTGCATTACTGTCAATATTAAATAAAATTGAAGCCGAGAATGAAGTTACTCTTTGTCTTTTGGCTACCAATTTACTTTCTTGTGGTTGGTAGTAACTTAAATGATACTGTTCGCATATATTCCCGACTGCTGAGTGCTTCAGTTCTATATCTCTTCATCACATGCAGTGTTACCAACACGCAGCAGTAATATTTCCCACAATCGTCAGATAGATGTATCGATCTAACGATCTTGTTCAAGACAGGACGCACGAGGGTTGTTTACGTGAAATTGCACCGGACGCACGAGGGTTGTTTTGATGAAGTGACCACTCGCTTTGGGACGCAAAAGGGTACGACCCCCTGGTATTGCCCCTTTAAAATGTCATAGAGGTTAATGGCAAATCATCTTGAAGTAATGATACTCGTATACCAGAAATTAAATTTGAGGTTTCCCCATCAAGTCCCTGTGATTCAAGATGAGACGTAAGTTTCAGATGGATTATATTGTGCTTAATTATGACGATTTGGGTGAGAATTTCATAAACAATTAATTAATATATTGTAACTTCTTTGTAATTTAAATTTATGGAAGAGAACATATCCTGTAATGCAACAGAGTATCTGTGCTTAAGTTTTTAATTTAAACATTAATTTTTAATTTTAAAAGTTGTGGCTTATTTTCAAGTAGTCGACCGCCTACATTTCCGCTATGTAACGAACCTGAAGGGGACTCAAGTACTATTTCTCCTTTTGGCTTGTCGTTACGTCTATTGCACTCAAAGCGTAATTTTAAATCGCACGATTATATGGTAAGTATAATATATTATAGTTGTTTTGTGTACCGTACATATTTTTATTGTTGGTCCGTTCTTGCACGAAACGTTTGAAGCTATTCATTTTGAACTTGGCTAAAACTCGAGCACTTTCCTAAACATGCTTCTACAAGTTTTTCAGTTCAGTGAACATAATCCAGTGAGGAAATCCTCTTCTCTTCGAACTGATACCTTGAAAAAGATTAGACTTCACAGTTAGTTTGGAGACAATATAAAGACACGAAGCTGAAAGCAATATAATTGTCATATTAAATATCGCACTAATACTTTATTTCTTCATTTTTCATGTAAGCTCTTCCTTCAATGAAAGAGAAAATGTGCACATATTCCCGTTAATGCATAAAAAATATTAGATGGAGTACATGAGAGATGGGATAATAAGACACTCTTCAGGAATGCGTTCCTTAAAATTCAAGAATCCATTCCATCGATATCTGTGCATGATGGAAACGAACAGACCTAGGTTGGTTCCAAGTCACTTCATAGCTCCCTTTTCATAGTTGTCGGCCGGCCCACTTGTAGTACTCCGCCGAGAATGTCATATTACGTTGCAGTTTTATGAAGCTAGAGTTGATATAGAGTTCATATAGAAGCCAATAGATTCTGTTTCGGATACTGCACTTGTTTTACTAAGGTCTTAATTTAGTTTATTTTAGAAAGAAGTGTAGTTGTAAGTCAAAATAATGGGTTATATCGTTTAAAAAAACACATCGTTATAAGATGCGAAACCGTTAAACCGTTAAAATGTTACATGTTTAACGGGGAATAACATGATTTCAGATCAATATGCTCTTACTTATGTATATTGTATTTGTAACAAGAATCGAACGGCCTTGAACCACTGGTGCTTTTCCTGGTTCAAACTTTTCCCCTGGCTGAAGGCGGGCCTACCGTCGAATTTCCAGGTGAATACCAGGCAGCCCACTGACCTCAGGTTTTAAAACGGCAATTTAGGCTGGGAAGCGGGCCTCGTGTGAAAAGGTCTGGCCTGGCGGCTATGGGTTTACATATAGCTGGAAGGATCAAGACAGCAAATCACCATTCAACACATCTAGGGATGAACAGTACATTTCAGAAAAAGTTTCCGTGCATAAGGGCAGGACAGAGGATTAGAAACGTTCCTATTCTGTTGTATCCAATGCAATTGCATCGAAAATGTAGAATGAAATTGTGCGCATTGTCAATCGTCGATGTCACACGATCTAATTTGATGATGGTTTGTAGAAATTTAGACAGTGGGTTATCAGCTTAATGTAATGCAATATAAACAATAATTGAAATATCAAATTTTCTTTTCCTTTCTATTTGTTTTCAAACTGTTACATGGAGTAGGCTACTTATGTTAGCGAGACTGATGTTTACAGCCTACGCTGCTTTCCGAAGGTAATCAGCGACAACCCTTCCAGGGGTTGACCGCTGTCACGTTTGGGTTTAAAGCAGTGTACCGTCGGCCGATAATTCTGTCCATGAGCACTTTTCAAATTCATAGGGTTCTTTCAGTCGAAAAATGTTTCAAATCCTTTTTAAAGGATGTTATGCTGTGGTTTTACTGCAAAAATCCCATGCATTCAATCGGCTTCAAATATGCCAATCGTGGTTCTATTGTAGCGTGAGACTACACAATAATTGTCTGAAACATTTGTCCTAAAGAAAAATATGAATACGTAGTGTCGTGAAATAAAGTACATTTTTTCCTATACAGGCCATGGCGGCCCTAAAGGTTCCAGGAGGTTGAGGCTCCAAGACTGTAAGAATTTTGGCACATGAAGATGATAAGGTTGTAAGGCTTTTGCACCGGTCGCCTTCACCCCTAGGATTGCTCCTGGTACTCATTTTTATTAGACGCTGAGTCGAACACAGGGCCATAATGCCACCAGAAGGATTAAGTCAATTTAAAAATCTCAACGTCGGGGATCGAACCCGCGACCTTCCTATTTGTAGCGCAGTGCCTCAAACACTACGCCATGGCGTATCTCTTACGTAATGTCGTAGTATTGTGTAGTATGCCCGGTTTCATCGACAAGGGTTCATTAGGTTTGTTAACTTCGGATAAAATTTAGCTTTTCTTTGTGCTTTTTCGGCTCAGTGTTAGCCACTAACCTCTAATGGGGTTAACTAACACCGTTTTAAAACTCGCAGGAAATACGAACAGCTGCAATGTAGAAGGCAGTGACTGAATTTTTTTATTTCTATTTTTATTAACGCACTTCTTTGCGTTGATTCTTTTGTTTTATTTAGCGGTGACCACGAAAATGAAGGAAGTTGAAAAAGAGAACTCGTGATTCAATCTAATCAGTATGCAAAGGCTCTATTAATTTAGCTGACCATAATCGAGTGTAAAGCAACAAGTGGAGAAAATGTAAAAGAGATACGATGCATAGGAAACGATTGCACGGGAGTTCTAACAACATTGTACAGAGCTTATTTTTTCCGTTTCATATTCCAATCTCTCATGAATTTCATCCTCAACTTGACTGACGACTATTTTCGATAATCTATATCTCTTCTGAAATAGATTGTTCCTCAGGTCAAATTTCAAATTGGTTTCTTCTAGGTTATTTTTGTATTGGGAACAGCATTTAACATATCAAAATGGAGCAATTTATTCTACGTCAAATGCAGGATGTACTGCAAACGTTTTTACTTTAGCCGCTTGGTAACGCATGCAACCCAAGGGAAGGTCGGTGTTAATTTAGTCCCAAATTTATCCCGGTGTTAGTACTAACTCTTACCGGTAAAGCAATTTTCGTCAAATCAAGAGTTCAGAACTCTTAACGCAAGGTTAAACTATAACTCATGTCAATGAAACAGAGTGTAATAGTACCCGTAGTAGTAGTAGTTGTAGTAGCTGTCCGAATAATAAACAAGAGAGAGAGAAAGGGGGAAGAGAGAGAGAGAGAGAATCGGCAGAGATGATAGGAGGAGGCCTTATTCGTTTTTATACCTAAGCTATAACAAATGTTTATTGTTATAGACAAATAAGGTGGACAAAAAATAACAATGCTCGGGAATGTTAGTGTTTTGTGTACCTTAAAAATCGTTTTACAAGTGTGGGTAGGTTAAAATTTAAATATGAGTCTTAAAATTCTTTTTTGTAGTACATTAGTTTATTAAGTATTGATCACCAGATCCCCAGCCAATAATATTACATTTACTGGATTAAACATAGCTGCAATAGCAGAAAACAGGGGTTTCTTATTACAGTACCTAGTCAATTTGTGTAACAACTACGCATAACTTGATAAATGCGTCGGTAAATTATTTCCTTATTATAATTATTTACTTCCCAGCTGTGATGGGTGCCAGTTATCAGACTGAGAAATTTTGAACATTGTACTTCCTCAAAAGATTGATTTTGGAATATTATAGTGTTATTGAGTGAAACATCTTTAATGAACCTGGATATAACTGAAGTGTACTTAGTTTTTGTCGTGTTTATAGTAAGATTGTTTAGTGTGCACCCATTTGAGAAATTTCACCATTACTTGTGGAAACACAAATTTTGACATCGTCTTCTGATTAACGTACAATCATCTGGATACATTATCACTTGAAAACCGCTGAGATGTTGAGGTAGATCATTCATATAAACTGTAAATAACAAGCGGCCGATTACAGAGCCCTGAGCGACTCCTCTGGAGACTATATTGTCTCACCTGGATTTCCCTTCCTTGTGGCTAATTTCAACTATCTGGGATCTTGTCCATTGCATTGCTGGATCGCGTATTCCACATGCAGACAATAAAATTTAGAAACCAAAATGTCATTAATTATGCTATCAAACGCTGTTGATAAATCAACAAATACACCTCCATCGTTAAATAACAATAAAAAAAACAACCAACCTATGGGTACAAGCCTGTAAATCCCACAAATGGGAATAGAAGTTAACTTGGGAATAGAAGTTAACTTGGGAACAGAAGTTATGTTTATACATTTTTAAAACTAAAGCCAGTTTTAAATCAGTGTTAAATTCAACCTGCTTCCTCGGTAAAGATCTCTGTCTCTCTCCCTCTCCCTCACCCTCCCTCTTTACCTCCGGTATTGAAAGGACGAACGCATTAACTTCTGGTCTAATTTATTTACACTTTTTCCTTATTACCAAACACGTGTGATAGGATTCCTATCATAGGAAACAATGTGACGCCACCTGAATTACTTCGTAACGAATTAGGTTATTTTCGTTCAGGTAATTTATTTTAGGCATTAGGGCCTTTCATGAACAACTCATTATAGCCATATAACACTATCCCTCCCCTGTAGGATATGAAAATTTGTGAAGACTTTAGAAAGTTTAAACAAACCTGCAGACATTTGTTTAATGTTCTCTGTCTGTACAAGTTCTACCGTATATATATATATATATATATATATTCTTTGTGATATATATTCTTTGTGATATCTTACAGTACTTTCAGAAATTTTAAAGATTATATTTTGTATGATTTTTTTCTGCGCTCGTATAGGCCTGTAGGCCTACATGTTACCCAGTTACAAGAAACCGTGAAATTTTAAAACTACAAGCGTAAAAGATGAGACTTTCAAGATCTTGATATTTCCTCTGGCTGCTTATTACTATTTCGCTTGAAGTTTTCCTTTACTTTAAGACTGCAGAGAATCAGCCACCCCCATTTCGTTGGTCGCAATAAATTGCCTGGAAGAAATAACCTCGCCCGCGTTCTTTGGGTTGGATAAAGAAACATTGTCACCCAAGCCTTTGTATTGCTTGCGCAAAGCTACATTCAAATACAGCACTAGGCCCCAGGGAGATCGTGTCCATTACTGAAAACTAAAAAAAAAATATGGATCTTTTCTCTTGTTTTTCAAGTAGATGTGCCAATTCATACATGCTTGTGCTTTAATTAAACTTTTGTCAAGAATAATTTTAGTAGGCTATGTTATTCCATAATGTTGTTCCGTAGCTATTTTCATCTTTGAAGGCAATTATTAATGTTTTAGTCAATTATTAATGTTTTAATTAACTTTTCGGAGTACGTGTTAAACCGTATTAAATTATAATTATGGAATGAATAAATATGCATGAAATGAGAATAACTAACTAACTAACTCCGTGGCGCTACATCCCTGAAGGGACAAGGCCTACCATCTGACCGCTGCGTCATCTACCATAGGCAGATGGCAGGATTGGGGGCATGTGGTCAGCATACCACGGCCGTTAATGGTGGTTTCCATGATCGGCATGAAATGAGCATACTCTGAGGAAAAGCTTCTTTGAGTTAAATAATACGGCTATTTGTCAAAGTTGTCAAAGATGAAGACAAGGGATGACCATTCACGGTCTGCTATGAGCTAAGAAAGATGTTTTAAAAAACATAACTAATCAACATGTTCAAAGTCGCTTTTGAACCAACAAAATTACGCTGTAGACCTAGTTTTGATTCTGTTATGAGAAAACCTTACCTAAATGTAATTCTGAAATCCACTGTAAAATATATTTAAATTTCAAAGGGTCAGCCTGGGGGAAACAGTTGGTTATTCATTATATTTCTGTCTTCAAGTTCACGGGTTCGATCCCTGCCCAAACGGTGGCATCTATATGTGCGTGAATCGAACAGTCCCACGTCTGTCGATTTATAGGCATGAAAAAGAAGTCCTGCGGGACAAAACTCGTACACACAACAGTTTTAAAATATTAATTTCAAACAAACAATACTGGCTGCAAAAGAAATCCTGCGGGACAAAACTCGTGCACACAACCGTTTTGAAATATTAATTTCAAACAAACAATACTGGCAGTGACATTGTCAATAGCAGCGCACAGTACGTACAGTTTAGCGTAGACGTTCACTTAATAACTTCATAAATTATTAAATGGATTGCGTAACAGTTCACGTCATATTAACATACTGGTTCTTTAAATACATCACTCTCCTGTCATCATCGCTAATGATTTAAATAATGCATAAAGGAGTTTGGATGGATAAATGTCTATCTTGAAATGTGACACTAAACTTGACAGAGTGGCTCAATCACTGAGGCAAAAGCTAGTAGGAAGATTTTTTCTGTTTAAAAGACCTCTTCTATTTTTAAAAGCTCAGTGTTTATTCTGTTTGTCGGTTTGCTAGCCAGTAATAAATTATTTGCAATGTTTCCTCCAATCATCTTTCAACATGTTCTGTGAAACATGTGTTTCAATTTGTTTCTACGCTTCACTAGTGGTACCATGGTGTGTCCTTAGCTACTAGTTGTGAAATGAATCACTCTCAACTTCAGATTTATATTTCTTTGCTTATGTTAAATCATTAGGGCATTCATGTAAGAATGCATATAATTGGAATGCAGTCTTGCATTGTGTTTCATTTTGTCTTCCTTTCATCATCGCTGGCGATGGATATCAAAAGCTAAATGGGCATTTTGACTTTATTCGCGATTCCACTTGCTATGCAAGTGCCGATAAATTCATCAAAAAAAATATAGGCTATAATTTGAAGAATCTCATGTTGACCAATGAAGGACTAAAGTAAATTATAATTGCAAAGGATCTACCTTAACTAACTCTGTGGCACTACATCCCTGAAGGGACAAGGCCTACCACCCGACCGCTGCGTCATCTACCATAGGCAGATGGCAGGATTGGATCGGCATGTGGTCAGCATGCCGACACCCACAGCCGTTAATGGTGGTTTCCATGACCGAAATCTACCTTATACCCATGTTAATATAAGTTACTAGTCATATGCTTAACCCAAGAAGTCCAGACCTTTCATCATAAACTCGTAAACTGACACTAATTCAATCATGATGGGCATCACTTATTTTAAAATACTTTTATGCACTATACATTGGAAGATTTTATCATTTTTAATCTTGCCGACATATTGGATTCTTGGTTTGACAAGCACTTCATTTATTGTGGTGTTATAATATCAACTGTATATCCGGAAGAACTGTTACCATTTATATCCGTTCATTATATTGGTCTGATAATAATTTATTGTGACACAGAGTGTTGTAGACCTTTATACTATACAATTTTAGCCTTCAGGTTTGGTAAAATAATACGACAAAAAAGATTTTAGGTATGACTTAGGTCAACACAGCCCAGAATATACGAAATTGTGTAGTACTGCAACTACAAACCCACTATAGGCCTATACGAATTTCTTAAACCAGAGGAGAGGCTCGCCCTATGACCGTGTTTTCAGAAATCGACTTGTACAAATAATAATTAATTATACAGAACACTACATTAGCTCTGTCTAACAAAATATAATAGGAATAAAGACTTATTGCACGATTAATGTAATATAGGCCTACACGTATGTTTTAAACTGCTTCTATTCTTATCTAAAATAAAATTGAAACATTAGGTGGAGATATATTTATATATATATATATATATTATTATATATATATATTATTATTATATATATATATATTTCTGGAGATCGTCTAAAAGGTGTACCTTATTTAGAAATACAAGGTTTTTTTATGTACTTAGATAATAGATTTATTAAATTACATGTCAGTTACTGTTGAGCTCGATCAATGAAATAAAATAGATATACCAGCTGCTCAACGAAAATTTTATTTTATAATTCGCCGCCTAGGCCTTTCGGTGCGTTTGCACCATGCACCATCTTCAGGGTATCTTTTTTGCTGGTTTGCAGTTCCAATAATTAAAATCAAAATTACATTTTCTTATGTTTATAAAAATGATATAGATTTTGTGAATTTTACCTTATTTTTATAAATGTGACAAAATGCAATATTGATTTTAATTGTTGGGACTCCAAACCAGCAAAAAAGATGCACTGAAAATGGTGCAAGGGCACCGAAAGGCATAGGCGGCGAATTATAAAATAAAATTTTCGATGAGCAGCTGGTATCACATCTATTTTATTTAGATAATAGAGTACAAACACTTCCTGCATATTTTATCAGCATCCAGGTTTGACTTTTGAACTTTCCTCTTACCTGACACCTCGTTTGCGAATTGCTTAAAAATCCTCTCCCAAAAGGAAAAGGTAACTTGGCATATATACATTATTTTTTATAACTTTTGTAAATAAAACTGGCATCTTCGTTAAGTGCTTAAAAAGAGTTAAACATAACTTCATTGAGTGACTAATAAGTTGTTATCGCTTTAGAAAAGCGGGTTTGAATACCGTCGCTTATTAAGGGCAGTAATAAAATATTACCGGTATATATTTATTCTTCTTCGATCAATGTACAGTTTATATTCTCACCAAGTTCTACGGCAGGCAAATGAGGATCAAGAAAAAATTACTTTTATGCATGAGTACACTGCTAATATACGACTAGTCCTCCTTGCAGAGAGAGAAGTTCGATAACTAATAATTGGATTTGACATTCAAGCAAACTCCATTCGCTCAAGTTGCCTTCTTCATCGGTTTTTTTCCCTTAAAAGCTGAATAAAATTAGTAAGTTGTCTTTATACAGCGGAAGGATAATTCAGATCACTTTCCCTCTGAAAATTAATACTCGACTTTCCTGCCTGGAATACAAAAACAATAGTATTATCGCCTCACTCATAACGTTGACGGGCGGCTCGCTTTGTTCTCATATTACAATGCTTGTTGTTACTGTAAAAGGTTTTCTCAAAAGAAACCGCTGACTGAATTCGTGTTGCCAATTCTCTCATTCTCAATGACATTGCCACGTAAGTGTTTTGCTGCATCTACATCTTCCCGCTCTGTTTACTAACACTGTGCGGTGTGGCAACTACACCAAGCGGCGGCGACTTCTTTGATGTTAACTGTCAACGAATTGAGCGCGGCGATAAAATACTCATACAATGAGCTCATTCTTTGTGCGCTGATAGTAGAGTTTGAAAGATAATTAACTACAAGATATAGGCTACCTGCCCCTGTTGATGAGGAAATTCTTTTAATTTCTTTTAACTTCCTTTCCTCCTGAAAACAATTGTTGTACTTAATTTAGCAGAATTAATGGATACGATGGGCAGTGATACTGTTTGAATGAAGCTTCCGATGGCGCTGAAATAATTATTATATCAGATAGTTTAGCCAGACTAAATGGGTTATGATAAAGCAATTTCAATACTACAAGTAAGTATATGTTTATGTAATTTCCTTGGGGCACGGTGAGAAGACCACACATTACTCTTCACTCTGTACTTTGCACATCACCCTTCATTTATAACATAGGGGTATATTTTGTACAAATGTATACACAGTTTTGTATATTCACAAGTTTAAACTAAGTCTTAGACCTACATACGTTTTAATTTCTTTGTTTCCTCTGCCGATATCATAGGTACTATAGGTAGAGGAAGTGTAGCGTTCGACCCCGAAATTCGAAGTTGAATTTTTAACAAATGCACGTTTTGAGTTCCCCTCTGAGTCCAATAATATTATTTTCAAAATCATATCTGTGTCTGTGTGTGTGTTTCTGTGAATAGGCTAGCTCCAGAATAAAAAATCGTATGAAAACAACATGTTATATTTGGGTTAGGTATGTTCTGGGGATGTTACATGAAGAATGGCGACGAGATTCGACGCCAAAGTGCTGTTATCTGAAAGCATAGTTTTATATTTATTTTGAAACTGAGTACAGTAGAGTCCCGCTAATCCGTACCCCGTTCGTCTGGACATCCGGTTAATCCGGGCCGATTTTTTGGATTTTTTGTACTGATCAATCAATATATATTTTTTTTTACTTTAATGAATCAGATGTTTTGTTTTGTTAATCCTACACCAGTTCATATGTTCAAAACGTAGGTTTACGTATACAGTAGTAGGGTCTATTAACACTAAAATTAAATTGTTGGAATAGTTATTTTTATGAAAAATACATCGATTTTTATAGTTTTAGTTTTACCCTTCTAAAACTTATAGCACTTGTATTACGTTCATTTTAAGGAAAATTCCGTTTAATCCGAAATTCCGGTGATCCGGACAGGGTCCGGTCCCATCTAGTCCGGATTAGCGGAACTCTAACTGTATGTGCATACGTGTTCGAAAACTACATTTATTCATTAAATTGCTGGAAATAGGAATAGTGAAATTTCATATAGACTAATTATTTTTCTTCATATCCTACTGCTTCATGGACATTCTGTGCTGAAGAAACAATGTGTACTGTATGAACTGTTTCATTACTTGGAAGTGAAAGCAGTTGAATACTGGAATATCTCAGGCGATTCAGACTGTCGAGTACAAAGTGCAAGCATAATAACATGATTCATTATTAAAACCTAATATCTCCAGCTGTATGAAATATAAACCTATATCGAGCGAAAGCATGGTTTATTAATGACAGACGACTGTGCAATTGTCGCAAAGGCGGAACTGTAGGAACTCTCCTTCTTTCCCTCTGTGATTATTGTATCTTGTACAGAAAGAACCTATTAAGATGGCCCGGAGTAGTACAAAAAAATCACGCTCACATTCGGGAGAACCGTGTTCAAATCCCATGACGAGCAAATATGAGTGAGGAATTTTTGAAGAGTTTCCTGCTACAGACACGAATGGTGGGTTTTGGTGTGCTCATACTTAAAATAACTGACACTTTTTTCTCAACTCGAATATTGGTTGAAAAAACTAGAATAAATAAATATTCAAGTTGATAACAAAAATACCAATTAATTATTTTACAGGCCAAACATATAACAGCTTAACAGACCAAATTTCATATAAACCTATATTAATCCTTATATATAAATCGATATAAAGAGCTAAATGAAGAAATTCTCGAATTTCTTGTCGGTATCGAGCGATATTGAAACATTTAGACAACGTCAATTTGACTGATACTTATATTCGTTCCTTTTTTAGGCCATTAAGTAGGCCATATACTCTTTGTGATTCAAATTTGTCTTATAAAATTGTATTTAACGGATTAGAAAATCGTTCTGGCACTAGAGCAAATTGTGTTAATTTTCGTATACTTAGATCATTATTACACAAAAGTAATCGTACAGTATTAATTGTTGTCGGCCTGAGTGGCACATTCAGTGGTTTTTTGTGCCCAAGGTTGCGGGCTCAATCACGGCCCAGGTCGATGGCATTTATGTGTGCATTAATGTGACACGCTCATGTCTGTAGATTTACAGGCTTGTAAAAGAACTCCTGCAGGACAAAATTTCGGCACACCAACGACAGTCACAGGCCTAAGTTGCGGTATAACCATAAAACCAAACCAATATTATCTGTTCATTCCTTATATTCCATGTTACTGAAATGCTTTATACATTTATGTTTGCCTTTCGGGTCTTAGCAAATAAATTCCTAATGACGGGTTCTGCTGATCATATTTTATGTTTTATTTCACTTGCAAATAAGTCTATTATCGCATGGTGTTAGAGGAAATTTGTGGGCAATAAATTATTCATGAATGAGTGTAAATATAATCCATTACCAAAAATATTGATTATGCTTTATAGGAATTAGGAATGGTGACTTTTATTAGCCCGGAGTCATTCGTGAATAATTCAGTGCTATTATTTCGTATTCAGAAGGAATTAGTAATGGAATTGAGCTTTCATTATTGCTTCCCATTAAACAAACCAATATGAAAAGATATTTGACAAAAATATTGATTGCTCAGTGTTTTGAAGACAAGATTCCTGACAATGATTTATTATGTGATTTGTGCAAGGCATTCGACTGCAAATATCATGACTTGATAAACTGAGCTACTATGGTGTCTATGGTAATTCATTATGTTTAAATCTTTTCTGACCAATAGGAACAGAACGTTTATGTACAAAGTATATGATTTGAAGAAGCACTGGGTTCCTATGAAGTACCTCGAGGTTCAGTGCTGGGCCCATTATTGCTTTATTAATAGGTAATGATTTTCCTAACACTGTTCATTCCAAGGTTATATATGTGTATGATGTAATTTTTTGACAAAAATTTATCCCATAAACGAATTAAAATCACTTTCAAAATCTGCCCTTCTACATGGTTTCTAAATAAATCTTAAAAATTAACCATTATTTTTTATTTTAAAATTCTGAAAATTGTCAATGTCCTGCGTTCAATTTTATCTAGAATATGCCTATTAAAGATTTGTACAGTTTGACAGCCTTTTTCAATAAGAAAATATTTCACCTCAAAAAAGTAATTCAGTTCCTCGTCTATCGAGACCAGTTGCCATAATTTGCCATATAATCTTAAATTCATAATTTCATCTTAATGCCTTTAAAATCTTCCTCGGAACAGGCTAAATAAAGAATTGATAATAAAACCAAATACTGTAGGACCATATACTAGGTCTAGGTGTAGGACTATATTCTATAGATTGTAAAATACAAGCGCAACAATTTTTTGTTCTTTTTTGTTGAACTTTTACATTATTATGTGGTACATATTTGACAATCAATGGCCACTCTCTTTAGACCCTTTCATTTGTTCTTTCATGTTAAAAAAAAAACTAATCTCTGTAGAGCTGCATCCCGCAAGGGACTAGACGTACCATTCGACGGCTGCGCAATCTACCATAAGCAAATGGCAGGATTGAGGGAATGTGGTCAGCATGCCGACACCCACGGCCGTTGGTGATGGTTTCCGGATTGTTCATTTTAGGGCCGTTTCTAGAGCGGTATTTACCTACCCATTCCACTGTCAAAATATTTCCGCTTCGACTATACTTTTTAATAGGTTTGTTCGCAAAGTAAATCCCTAACTGTCACGGGCCACGACGCATGCGCACATTGTCAGTCTTGCTGCGCATTGTATGGGCACAATGTCATATATCAGCGTATTAAAAATGTGCGCATGCGTCGCGGTACATGACAGTAGCCTACATGATTTAGCTTTGCGAACAGACCTAATAATAATCTTTATTCTCACGGTGTTAAATCTTTTATCTTTGCGTATGAATCCAAAGAACAGTTATTGCCTTATATTGTATTTCGTTCTCAAAGTCATAGTTTCTTGGGTTTTATTTCTTTGTAGGCCTAGCTCTAAACATAAATAGGCCTATACGGTATAAAATAAATAATTTTATTTCTTGATGCAACGAACAACTAACCTGATATCAGTTGAAGCCAGGTATAATTCCAATATTGCTTGTACTTGAGAAATAACATGTATGACTCCTTTTATTATTTTCTCAATTTATGTATTCAAATGACGTTTGCGATGTAATTTAATAAAAGAAAAAAGGTATTTGTTACAAGTAACGCAGTACTAACTAGAGCCTAGTTTATGCTATATTGAAGAGAAACAAATCAAGTATGCATATATGTTAGGCATTTTTACATAACGTTAAATTCAAAGATGGATAAAAAGTCTATTTTGAATGGGGTAATATTGACCTCAGTGGTACTCACTGCAAAGCAACGAATAAATTTTTGTGTGTTGCAATTATAGCAAATTAATACATAATTAAGACATACATTTAAAAAAATTATAGTTCAAAAATCAACGGAATTATTCAGCCTATTTCAAAAGTGCTTTAAGGGTTGTATTGACCCCACAGGTACGAGGAAGGCTGATTAGACTGGGTATAAAAGGAAAGCGCATCTATCAGTGGGGAGAAGAAAGAAAAAAAAAGAAAGAAAGAAAGAAAGAAAGAAAGAAAGAAAGAATGAAAAACAAAACTTCAACAAATATTGACCGTAATCAGAACACGTTTGGCACGTAGTCTAAACGGGAGAAAAACTGTTTTATTTTTGTTTATAACTCATTTCCTTGTACTTAATAAGACGTGTCAGTTTTTTGTGTGGCCTCGTATGTTATTTGATTAGAAAACTGAAGGACCCTTTTACAAGAATACCAGAATTAACAGACGCTGACAGACGGTTGAAGAGGGAGGAGGTGACAGAAGAGGGAAATAAATAAAAAAATATTATACAATATTAATACCACAATTTTAATTTTGTTTTGTCTTTTAATGTTTCAATCCAATTTATTCTATAATTTTTTTTTTTTTTTGTAATTTCTATATAAACCACTGGTTAATGATGCGAAATTATTATATATATATTGTACTCATACATTTATAATTTTCGTTTTTAGTATACTGTGCACTGATATTTAATTACATTTATATTATTCTATTATGCCCCTAAACACTAGCTTTTCTCATCGAGGAGAATACCTTACATTTTAAATGCTAAATTAGAAATAGTATTTTCTGTTGGTTTTTGTTTTCACTGGTAATAATGGTGAAATATGTAATTAATGAAATGTAAAAATTGTATGTTTGTAACAAAATTAACTTAAACTTAAACTTAAACACAAAACTTGTCATCTTTATAAAAATAATTATAAAAGCAATTAGTAGGCTTGTATTGAAAAATATAGGAGAGAAATATGAATAAAATAAAGTGAAATGTAGCTGGCAGACTTAACTATCTTATAGGAAGTCTAGTTCTATATTTACATTAAATTGCTGTTGGTACTGATGTGACTTTCAGAGAATTCAATGTTATAAATTTATACTATTCTAACTTTGTAACAAAATACAATATAGTATCGAAACAAATCGAAATCGAATTTTCTAAGATAAATATTAAGAGTATATTATCTTGCGGGCGTGGTGCATGTTTATTTTTTCGAACGGAGGCTTACAGGTCTATCATATAGTCTAATCGTTTTCGATCACAGGCAATGAATTATGCAGAAGATTTTTTATTTTGTTGGTGTGATGAAAAAGTGTTTGTTGATAAAAATGCATAAAGTTGAAACATGGGGAGGTAAGCAGGGCGAGATAAAAATGCTTATTTATATTTTAACGCTGTCAGAAATTTCATTTACCTTCGCTGCGAGGCAGTTATTCAGCTTTCAGCGTAGATATTCGGTTTGTCATAAATAGTGTCGATATACAGGCGGGATGTAGGCTCCATTCAAATAAATATTTAATCGCAATATTTCTACTGCATGGATATTCGCGTTTATTGAATATCAGCTCAGTCGATGCAAACGCCTGCGAATGCTGGACTCATATAATACCAAATCTAGCCAACTAGTTTCACGATATAATTAACTGGCTAAGAACTAGTCCCACTATGCCCCACGATAGGTCACTTATCTCCGTTTATAATAGGCCTAATAATAACAATGATAATAATAATCCATACAATAAGAGGAGGAATATGTATGTCTGTCTGTTTGCCTAGTATGCGATGCCCAACCAAATATACGACACGCAAAAATTTTTAACATAGATGGACTGAAGGGGTCCGAATGCACCTCGTAATCGCATTTCTTTTTCGATTTCGTTCGCTAATTATTTTGAGCGAAAAACTGGCAGAAAACGTGAATTTTGAGCTATGGAAGTACAAGTTTTCGGTATTACATTTTCAGTTATGAAAGTAAGTTTGTTCTTTTGCCTTAGCAACATGGAAATAAGAGAATCGCGTATATATAGATACAGCATAATGCATAAAATTTTCAATCGCTTCGATTTTGTTAGCCCGCTCTCCTTGATTCATTTGTTTTTAACATAAAGCTACGCAGAGATATGATATTTTTAACATATGTGCACGGAAGGGGGTACACGAATACAGTTCTCAATGGGAAAACGTTGATCGAAGTGGACGAAACTCACTATGAGGGTTTTTTTTTGGGACAGAGAACTTTAATCTAATGTCTTTTTTCCTGGGCGCCTACTCTAATAGTGAAATGGGTCTGGAAACCGGATTTTTAGCTTCTTAAATCGCTTTGATTGTTTATGATTGATTTGCCTCTTGACTGTACAGATCATATTAATTATATTATGTTTTAAATTATATCATATTCCTGTACCTGAATGCATTTGTTTAGGGATCGATTATGCCATTACAGTTTAGAAGTGTATAAAGTTTTTGAAAGCAAATCGCTTTCATGTTAATGCTAAGTTCGCTCCCTAGGCCGCAGCGAATTTTCTTGATGTTGGTAACGCCTCCACACACAGGATATTATGCCGTGATATGTTAAGCTATGCTAAAATAATTGCTCAAATGCAGTTTATATAAGATGGCACGTACAGAAAACTCTGCTAAGCTGAGCTGTGCTAAGCTAGGCTATGCTACATTCCACAGATCGCCGGGCGGTTTTCATAACCGTAGCACGACGAAGCTGGCTTCGCGCAAGCGTTTAGTCAGCTGTTTTTAAGGCAACCATCAGATTCAATTTTTTGTTCACTCTCTCTGTATTTAATTTTATTACTATCATGGAAAGCAGACCGTGTCTCTACGACACAACTTCGAATGCTATGTTAATAAAGGTGCCTCTTCTTCAAATATGATACCCATCTCTAACAGCTACCTAGCTTGAATTAGCTTCGTGCCATAGCATTGCTTAACTTGGCACCGGTTAACATGGCGTAGCATAGAAATGTTTTATACTGTCCCCTCATAAGACCGATTTTATAGTTATTTACTAAGCTTATGTAAGACCAGTGATGCTCAACCTTAAGCGGAAGAGAGGACAGCGAAATTACCTCCACCAATTTTTCGCGGAGTGAAGGGGAAATGCTATCGTGCGAAGTCGTGGATAACTACAAACACAAACCGAAGAAGTTGGGGTAAAGCGACAATGTGACGTCATTTTCTCTTATGAGAAGAGGTTGGGTATCATTGTGTAAGACCGTTATGTAGAGTTTAACAGGCAATGACGAAGTCTAAAGAAAAGCGCTAGCGAGTAGTGTTATTCGTAAGAGCCTTTTAAGTTCTTATAACTGGCGAACATCGTACGTTTTATGTTATTTTGAAACGTAAATTTTATACCTAAAATAATTTCAGTTTGCTTATGCCTAGAATAGTACTCTGGTAATTTCGTATTATAGCGGAATTCAGGCTCTATTGGTTGGCAACAATTTGTTTGAAACGAATCTCGGAACAGTTGAACATAGAATAAACATTTGCCGAAAATTCCCATCCCGCGAAAGGGACTGGCCACCCTACGCGGTATCATCGGGCCATGGGCCTCCCCCCCCCCCCCAACAGCTCTGTCCCAGGGCAGGACCGACCTCCGGGCCGAATACTTCATCTTCATCATCACCATCACTAAATAGTGATCTATTCGTAAATAAATTTATATCTCGCGTGAAATTACATAAAAGGGAAATAAAGAATTAATATTGAAACATTCTTCGCTATGGCCTATGGTAAGGTTGGCTTTGAATAAATGGAGGAAATGATGGTCGTAAGTAATATTTTCAGCAAAACTGAACATTTTGTTGGCTTACGTTTGTGTTTTGTCAAAAACTTTTCAATTGCCGGTATCTAGAGTAGTAGTAGGAATAATAATGTTTGTAGTGGTTAAAATGAAGGAAATGGCTAATTATTTATTTGCACGAAAGGAAATCCATGGACAATGACATCTGGTGATATTCTCAATGATCACTATAACTTGCTAGCACCTTTTTCTTTACCCATAACGGGATCAGCCCGTAAAATGGAACTTTACATTGACGAAGAGAGTTATGTTAAACAATGTTTATGATTCAGAATAGGATAAAAGTGATTTACACATATAAACAGTTTTATAATAATAAATGGTGTTGGATCTATTGACGGTTCAGATAGTATTAATAGTCCTCGGTTCTGCAGTCTCTGTTAACCAAATTCAGTGTAGCTTGAGATGATTTTAACGGAGGGTAAAAAGTTACATTGATTATAAATTAATTATAATTACAGTAATTCTATAATTATGTTGTCTTGACTATCAGGGATTACTGAAACCGTAAACTATTCTCACCTGTTCCTTGTTTATACGGTGGTTACGAGCAGCGATCCTTCCTGACCACTCTGTAGTTTAGTTTCTAACACTGGTGTTCTGCTTTTTCTGTGAAACTTTTTTTATCAATTTTCCTGGGAGTAAAGTGCAAATTTTATAGTTATATCAATGTAGTACTCAAAGTTTAATGAAGTTATAAAATGCTAAACGTGTAATAACAAACCAAATGTTGTATTTTGGACATCATCCAAGGACCGTACAGTAAAAAGTCACGGCATGCTATAAATAGTTATTCGATCAGTTGCCTCCCCAAGAATACATTTTCGTGAAATGTGGACGGATATTCTCCACATATCGAGTACCACCAGCTGACCCACTTCTGCTAAATTCGATTTATCGTTCATAGCCCTCTTATACTTCTGACTGTTCAGTAGCTGGGTGAAGCTTGGCTTTACTGCGAATTGCTTTCTGAATACGGACCAATCTGTCCCTCAACCATAAGATAGCATTTATTTGACATTATAACCTCGCTTTCTTTCTGTCCCTCTTTCTTCTTTTCTCTCTGAATCTTTTGAGTATTTTCTGAATGTTCCCTAGATAATTAAGTTATGATAATCGTGCATTGGGTGTAGTTATGTAGCCGATATATGCTACTATGCTCTTTTTCAAACGTTAATTTCATCAATTTTAAAAACTGTTACTGTCGATATACAAGACCCTTCTCGAACAAAACTAATTTTTTTTATATATATTTATCTAAAGAAAACCTAGCAGACATCCATTTTAAATATTAGAATAAAATACTGCTTCAAGTACAATATTGTGGGGTGATGTAGAACTAACATGCAAGTGGACATACCTTAATCACATTTCAAATATTGTTGGAAATAGCCTATCTAAATTTTCGAAAATTGGAAGGTCCGGTATTACGTTTCGAAAAAATGTACTAATTTTCGGTGGGATTTATTAAAGTTGGATAAGAAATTAACATATAAAATTTAGATAGGTCTTAGAATAGGTCAGATAGGTCAGAGAATATAAGAACTAAAAACCTAATTGTCTATTATTTTAGTATCCTTAAATTTAAACAAAATTCACTATTTTATTGTTGTAGAAGTATTGATTTTGATTTGTAGCTATGGAATTAATAGCAATCATTTTAGATATCCCTTTCATAATATTTATCATATTGCCTATCCTGGTGGGGGGAGGGGGTAATGTGATGGTTTTCCGTTGTCTTCCACATTGCAGTATTGCTGCCAATCAAGTCGTCCCGACCACGCCAGGAATTTCCCAATCACAATCCGTTTAGACATTATAAATGTACTTTCGCCTCTTTGTCAAGCTTCATCCACCGATGAAACCGGTGGTCTTCCTCATCTAAACCCAGACAGGG
Organism: Ectobius pallidus; assembly: GCA_964059195.1. Lineage (NCBI taxonomy): Eukaryota > Metazoa > Arthropoda > Insecta > Blattodea > Ectobiidae > Ectobius > Ectobius pallidus. Next base: position 81,587,516 of record CAXKWD010000006.1, read on the forward strand.
CCCTCACAGGGAATTGTCATCTTAGCCGGTGAGCTGTGGTTTTTAACGAGGTGTTCCTCCTCCTCCTCCTCCTCCTCCTCATATTTTATCCGGACTTGGGGCCGGCAACGGTCATATGGGATAATGTTGAAAATTAAGTTAACACATAAGTAAGAATTACTAAGAATTTAAAAAGAAAATTAATTCAATAATATATATTATGTTTAAGAAAATAAAGAAACTAAAATTTCTATAACGTATTATAGCCACATATTAAGGTATAGAAAACACTATTTCTAAAATTTAACAGGCCTATTACGAGGTAAAATGACTAAAAATACTACAAGGTAAAATTATTAGGAAAAGAGATCAAGGTCAAAGAAGAATGTCGTGGCCACAGAATTTAAAAACCTGGTTTCACCAATCAATAGCTTCCTTATTTGAAATCTCATCCAGGAGAGAAGGAATCACAAAACTACTAGCCAACCTCCGATAGGAGATTACTTTATGAAAAAGAATAGTTCCTAAACAACTAAAAATAATTGTACGGCATATCCCTCCCAGTAGCCTATAGAGACACCCATTATAAACATTGGGAAAACATTACTTGGCAATTGAAGAACGGAATATCTATAACTTTCTTGTGGATAAACATATACTTTAAAATTATCTTTGTCATAATAATTATGACAAAAGATAAATTTATTGCTTTACCAAGTAACAGTTTATAGTTATTTTCAGTTATATTGATCTCCTTTGCTTCTGGTAGAAACTATTGGAAGAGATTTTTAAATAAACAGAAAAAGCTTTAACAGTGTCCTGCGAATATACTGGTATGGACTGAATGAATGTTATGTGTACAATGCAGAGAATACCATCCAATCCTGCATTTTATCTTTTATGGAATATTTATCGATATGAGAAAAGGCCGGAAGAGGAAAAATCAACTGAGGATGTCTGCACTGACAACTTTACTGCATTGAATTATTGCCCCTCAAGTGTCATTCAGAATGGTATTCGGTTATACTGTCTGGCGTTCCATAGAGTGGTATTTCGATCGAGAACACATATTTTTCTTCTTCGCCGCTTTCTGAACTTATATGATAGGGCAAGCTACGGAAAAGAAAAATGTATTTATAGCACTAGGAGCTCTCCGCTTCCACGTGAATGAGTAATAATACGAAAAGGAACTGTTAGAATGTTTCTAAAATCTTCTCCGTGTTACTACAAAATATTATCATGCCTATTGTATTTCTCTGTGTGAAAATGGAAATAAAAGGCGCTAGAGTGAGGTTTCACCAGAAAGCAAATTATTCACATTCATCGAAGATTATGAGCCATTTGATGAATGACCATGTACTTGGCGGCTATGCGGTCCCACTGTGTCTTAATGGCCACCCAATTTGTAATTACTGAAGTCGGGATCTACAGTTTAACCGATCTTAAAATAGATTAATCCTATAGTACAGTAAAACTAAACTTTAAAAATGACGAAACCGGTGCATCCAAAAGAAAAAATGAATTTTCTGGTCATAAGTTTGGCATGCGATCAAGATTCAAGATTCCTATGTCATTTGTTTGGTTTTGTGTTACTGAAATTAAACTCTGTTTATTTATTTCAGCCTTTTTAATTGTTATTATTGATATTGTCATTATTATTATTTCGAGATAGTGGATTCGGGAAAATGGTCGGAAACTAATATTCTTCCCGCAATCAGAGAGGAAAAAAAAACTGGTTTTAAGGCTGCGGCACATTTTTTTTCTAATTCAAATTAAGATGACCAAATTGTTTGTAATAAACTAGGAGGTGCCCGTGGCTTCGCCACGATAATTCTTTTAAAAATTAAAAATTAAGAGTATAATAATTATTAAAGCATTATATTTATTAACACTTGCATGCGAATCATTCATAAACTAAGCCATTAATAATTAATGAAACAGCTAAAATTCCTGTTTTAGAGTACATTCCACGACATGAAAGCGCCCCCTGGGAAAACTATATCAGAATCGATTATGCAGTTCCAAAGAACCTGTGAACACATAATGCGTATTGTTTCTCAGCTGTTTATTGACATGAATATGATGTGAATTTTATTTTATCAATTCAGTGTAATTTTCAGAAATTATATAATGTTTCAAGGGAAGGAATGGTTTGTTTGGATTATTATTAACAGCGATATTTTAAGAGTTAAACCATCAATATTGGTGCCCCCGGCTTCGCCCGCCATTATTCATTGACTCCAGGATTTTTAATAAAATTACACTGGTAGATTATTAAAAATGTTTGTGGTTCAGAGCTATGAAAATTCTAAGTAAAAATAAAATTAAAATATTTGTTCATTGTGTTCATTTCACTTAGGCCTTATATAATAAAGAAACGGTTTTCCTTCCTAATTTTGTAGTCGTCATGAAAGTTTATACTGCGAGAGACGAACATCGCCGAGTATACCCGATGTCTCACGAAGCGGGCGAGCAAGCACGCTATTTAGGGCCGTTGAATTGTATAAGAGTAGATATTTGATTAGAATCTAAACCCTGTGATAAAGAGAAAAAAGTGTGGAAGGGAATCGTTTCATTTTCACCCATGGATGACTTTTTAATAGCGAAATGCAGAATAATTAGAAAATGTTTAGCCTACATGTGGTGTATTTTAAGATGTTTCTTTCCATCCATGTTGTGTTTTGAGGGATTTAATAATTCATTTCAGCATGCTCAGGCGCCTTCTATGAGCTCATTGAGTACACAAAGTCCGTATTAATCTTGGAGGTTGAAATAAAATCATTCCTAGAAGGATTTCCGAACTAAAATAATATTTATAAAGATATCGTGAACAATGGCTGTGGTGTACAGAATTCCGCACTTGTGGGAAGCCATTCCAGAACCTGGTTGGCTGCAGTTGACACGTCATCACTTATATCGCTGCCATGTTTGTGCGGTTACCTTCCTGCGATACTGGGATATTGCTGTCGGGGTGCATTTCCTTTTCGCATCTGTATGGAGTGGATTTACCGAACAAATGATCAGAAACGTAGGGCATCACCATAAAAACCACCAGCAAACGAAAATGTTACAATTTATTGCCATTGTATATGTGTATGGGTATGTGTATGTTTGCAGTCAAGTTTTATAACTTCAAAAAGGTAATAATAAACCTCTTCTAATTCTTTAGAAGTGATAACTGTGCAACCAGGAGGCCTAAAGTTCTTATCATATGCTTATAATCAAAAGCCGCGCCGACGAAATCGATCACTGAGTTGTAGGGGTATGTACTGATGCGCAGCGAGTGCGGGCTGAGCCATTGTCAGCCCATCATTGTCTCGCCTGCATTGTTCTTTACTTACCTTTTTTTGTTCTTTTTTCTTTCTTTCTTAACTGTTAAAAAGTTAAAACATTCTTATACTTGCTTGTATAAGCTTGTCTTAGAATATATTATGTAATAATTTGCTTTCAATCTCTTTATTTATAAGAGGCTTTGTCCTGTCTGACTAACTGACGGAGAATCAACGTAGAGCCTAAACTATAATGGGTAGAGACTTGGAATTTTGACAGTACCTTCGTTTAATAATGTAAGTGCTCACTAAGAAAGGATTTTGAAAAACTTTGATTTTAAATGCCAAAAATCAAATGTTTTAGAGGAGACACAATACCTTTTTACATAGAATTATCAAATCCAAATCACATTCTATGACCACAGTGTATTGTTGGCAGAGTCACAGGTAGGTTTGGAAATAAATGAAACGGGACTTTGACAAATTGGAGAAGCTATCGATATAATTAATCTAATACACAATGTGATGCAGTCACATAACTTTCTCTACCCTGGACAGGGAGAATATCATGCGAGTTATGGTAATATGTATATTATTATATCACAGGTTTTTGGGGAGGGAAATATGAAATTTATATTGATTTTCTTTTTAATTTCATCCCGAACGGTTGCATGGTAACATGAGAGTGAGAAGTAAAATATTCGGGAAAGATAATAAAATTTTATGTTACAGTAATTTCTGTTTCTTCTTATTTGAACCCATATCATGCATGTTGTGTAGAAGTAATGGGGTGCAAAATTCTACATCCTCTATGAGCCATAAATAGCTATATCAAGCGTTTTCTGATGGATTAGTTTGAGTGTAAGTCGTTCTTCTTCGTTTCAAATTTTTAATACCTATATAAGGACCTAGAATTTTGAAATCGAAAGTCCTTCATAAATTAATTTCGAATTAAAAATACAAAACCCGGGCGGGTACTTTTAGCTAGTTATGTATATATAATGTAAAAGCAGCCTCATTAAACATATTTTTTGCAATAGACACGGCTTTCATTACGAATACAATAATATCTTTCCCTTGAGAAGAAGTTTTAGAGTAGGCCAACTGTTATTCCACTTGGCGTTACTTTTCGTGAGGTTGGGATGATACGAAGTTGGGAGGGGGGTGTTACTTTTAATGAAACTGGGAGGAGGGGGGTAATTCATGAAGCTAAAGGGGGTGGGCACCCCTGGTGAATTTACTGTTTTAACATATTTTTTTTAATGGATGAAATAATATTTTATAATAATCATCTATAGCATTTTTATCTATAGAAAATAACCCATTACTGATTAAACGATTAAACTTTCACTTTTTTTTCCAAGTTTGTTAAACATGATTTAATTTATGGGATTTTTTTTCTATTTCTTCCCAAGCATTTTAAATCGTCGAGATATGGGTGTTCACAGTAATTTACTTTAGTAATTACAAACATGGAATGATGAAATATCGGAGGCGTGAGGGTCGTCTGTAACGCAGGAAGTGTTACCAATAATGATACATATAATATATATTCTTATAGTTCAGGAACGATTAAAAATACTTTAAAAAAACATGGTACAAACTAGATTCATTTTTAATTGACATTACACTTTTGTACATATTAATGAAGGACCATTATACTTTGGTCACAAATGATGTAGATAAATAAAAGTTAGTCAAAAAGAGCACTTTTTTTTTTGTGTGCCCACCCTTTCACCCGGAGTGCCAAGCAATTAAGCCTATACCTCCGGTCAAACCAAATTTTGGTAACCATATGTGATGTGTGTATACCTATTGTGCCCTTATGTACATCCGTAGGGGATGTTGATGGTGTGACGTGTTTGGGCTGTGTACTCGTGTCTTTGTATTTTGGCGTAGGATAGACCTACGTGCGGAAAGGTCTTATGTGCAATATTTCCCGAGTGTGTTTTTTTAGTGACTGGCTGAAGTAATTTGTCAGAAAAAAATAATTCGACAGAATATCCTGGCCCTGTAATTGGCCCAAAAATCTGAAATATTATGTGCGCCATCCAGTCTCAGCAGCCCAGCTTAATGAAAGACTGTGTCTATAAAAGAGTGAGACCATCCTTTGTTCACCTCATGCTCTATTCACTCTCTCGGTGGTAAGGAATATTGTATAGGCTACGTGTAAAGTTTAGGATTTTATTTCTTTCGATTGTGTGTATCTATATGTATCAACTAAAGAATGTAGTAGCATCCTCGGTGGTTCAGAAGTAGCACGCCAATCTCTGGATCCTGGAATTAGGTGTTCCAAACCGACAGGGGATGACAGACGTCTTCCGGGAGAGACTATAAACCGTGGATCCCATGTCGTTGATTTATAATGCGTTAAACAACTCCAAGCCGAAATTAGAGGTCCTGGATAAAATTTCCTGGCCCTTTCTCGTCTTAGTAATACATTATTTTCCTCCTAGATAACTGCCTAGTCGATAGGCCAACCTCTTGTCAGTGTGCTTTCGGCAGTAAAATAAGTCTTACTAAATTCGTCTTCGGTAATAAAATCACCCCCGGGAGATCGCGGGAGGACATGGAGTATGGTTTGATCATGTATGTATAAAATGAAAACAGCAGGAAGAATGCTTGCTTGTACATTATTTTGCCACATAGTCCCCTCCCAGTTCAATGCACTGACGCCATCTGATAGGAAGTGCTTCGATACCGCGTGAGAAAAATTATTTTGGTTGATGCTCTAGCCACTCGTGCACCTCCGATTGGACGTCTTAATCAGACTTGAACTTCTGCCTTCCAAGGTGCTCCTTTAACGGACCAAAGATGTGGAAGTCTGATGGTGCCAAAGCGAAGGGGATTGCTGAGCGCAGGTGTTTTGCTTCAGCATGATAATGCCCGTCCTCATACTGCTCATGCAACCATGAAAACCATCGATGACATTCGTTTCAAGTGCCTCGCACATCCGCCATACTCGCCATCCAAAATAATTGCAGTTCTCATTTGATTCTCCCACGTGTGTGTGTGTGTGTGTATATATATATATATATATATATATATATATATATATATATGCTTATATATATACACACACACAGTATATTATTTACACCTACCTGGTGCTAACCTTTATGATTTCTTGAAAATTACTTTGATGTTGATGTTTAGATCAGCCAACATCTCTCTCAATTGGACATGTGTAGTTGTGTACCTATAAATCACTCCAGTCTTCCCTGGATGACAAGAAGTCGGTACTAGTTGCAAGTCTGTATATCTCTAACAAGCTGATTAATTATTGTTAATTACTTATCTATAACCAAGTTATAGATATTCTCCAAATATATAGATATACTCCGAATCAAGCCGTGCTTAATCTAGACAACTGTTTCCTTTTTTACATGTTGAACTAATTGAATCATCTTCCTCGTCTCACATCACTAAATCCATAAGCCTGTTCTAAGTTGATCGAAGCAATTAGTTCCATATTGCACATGTCAAGTTCAATTTAAATTTGCACGATGCTTGTAGTTCGCAATTCTAATTAGCGTTCCTTAGCTCTGTGTATCTGACAATGCTTAAGATTCACGAATTACACACCAGAGGTTTCGGGAGGTGCGTATCTCATGCGGTATAATTATACGGAAGTTGTAGAAGCGCCTATCAACAATGCTTTTGGAAGGAAGAGTGGAAATTTCCTAAATTAAATTAATTTTTCTCTGATATAGAGATATCATACCTTAGGTCATGAAGTTATACCCATTCCTTGCGATTTATTTCTAAAAAATCTGATGTGAAATTCACATAACTTCCTCTTCCTCCTAGCGGCATTCACAGGATAGCAGGGAATGTACTGAAATTTGTTCTAGTGTCGACTGTTGACTTAGCCCATTTCGAAACCCAGAATATGGTTTCTAATCGTATTGTTTTCTAACTGAATACATGAATTATTAATATTATTATAAAATACTAACACAAATTATATTACATTCACCTACAAGAGTCGGTCCGCTTATTTTCCCCCATACCTGTACATTGGCTAACCCAAGTACAAAATTTTGTGTTCTTACGATTTCCGTTCTGGAGCTAGGCTATTCACAGACAAACACACATACACACGTCTATTTTTGGATTGAGGGTACCTCAAAACGTGTATTTTTGTTAAAAACTCAACTTCGAATTTGGGGAGTCGAAATCAATACTTCCTCTACCTGTAGTACCTGTGGTACGGGCAGAGGAAATAAAAATATATTGCTTTTCAATTCTTCCCCTGTTATTTTCCTTAGCAAAAGACCTATTTTCATCATTTAGTTATGTTTCTGGGATAGAACCCAAGAATAGCTGCCACCTAGAGTATAACTGACTAAATAGTTAACTATCATCATTTGAAAAAAAAAATCTAATCTTAATAATATATTTGAAAGGAACATTATAGAGGCGTTTAGAATCTGCATATTCCTCTTATCTCTAGTAAAAGACTTTTTGGTTGTGTAAATATTTTACTTTGTATAGGCTACGTATGGATTTAAATTAAGTATTCACTAACTTTCAAGACGTTTATGGCGGTAGCATTTATTTTGGATATTTCACTAATGTAATTTTTACTTTTTCTTACCTAAAGACTTCTATTGGCCCTATAGTTAGAGGAAGTTTTGCATTCCATTCTGAAATTCAATGTCTGTCTATTTTCTTTCTTTCTTTCTTTCTTTCTTTCTTTCTTTCTTTCTTTTCATAATACAAGTCTTGAGGCCCCCGAACATACATCTGGCTATGTGTGTGAACAATATAGTATATCTCAAAAAGAAAAATAGAACAAAGAATATATTTTATTCTGGGCTAGCTTAACTCTATTCTTTAAGCCTAGATGACTCCGAATGAAGCTTAGACATCGGAGTGCTTCTTACCGCAATGCGTCGATGAGAAGATTCAGCTGAGTAGCCTATTTATTACTGTATATAATATTGTTTTCGTGTGCATATTCATGAGGTTTATACAGTGCCAGTTTTACGTATTTCATTGTTTTACATAATAAATTTCAGTTTCTTATAACATTTTTTGTTCCAGGTAAGTGCAATTTTCAAGATATTCAGGCAGCAAAGCAAACCTAGTGGTGAGTTACGCTCTATTTCCTTTAAAGTAATTCCTTCTTACTTCCCGTTTTTTTACCCTTTGTAAACAAGATAAGTTTCATATTTGAAGGTGTTTTTAGAATTTTCGTATCTATTCCTACAATGTTATTGTGCTCCAAAAATAATTAAGCTAGGCTGATAAATTCCTAATAAAATTAACCTTGTATCCTATGTAAAATGTTAATATATGCCTGTAAATGAAGTTTATATGGTTACGCCTTTATACAATTTTCCGCCTGACACTATTAACGGAGGACTTCATCTTGTTTGAAAAAAATTCTCGGAAAAGATTAGCTTGTTAAAGTCATTTTCCCGTAAAACGATTAATATTTGAGCTTCCTCAGAGCGTTAAAAATGGGAAAGTTAGCTACGCGCTGGCATGGAAGGTGTTAATAAGTAATCGCAAAAGGGTAGCGAAGCGAGCTCAGGAAGCAAGTGACTAAAAATGGTAAAACAACCTTCTCTGCCCTGCCTACTCATGCATATTAACATCGTGTCCACTTGCAAACAATGACTTCGCCTCTTCGCCTCTTATCTTAACCCCAGTGTGTATCCTTGCGCTTTCTAACTCAACATTGTGCAACCAACTAGCAATACAAGACATAAATAGTCCTTATTGATTCTTCGACATAAGCACCATCTTACTGTTTATTGGCATAATCTAAGATCCTTGATTTCAGACTATAGTATTATGTACAGGTAGGGGGGAAAAAAGTGGACCGACTCTTGTAGCTGATTTCAGAGCCTTGTTCACACCAGTGTCCATGCGTAGGCTATTCCTTAGACCTGTGTAGCTGGACAACAGCCACGCAGCTGGTTACTGCTTTGGTCTTAGTTGAATAGCTCAGGTGCTTGGGGCGCATGATCTTCATGCGAAAGGTCGCAGGCTCGATTCCCGTAACTGTCAGTTTTTTAAGTATATCATAAAAATATTGTCACAGCTTGTGGAACTACTCACATTTGAGTTTAGTAAACAAATGTGGACTATTATTTGGCAAAAATTATAAGTTATATATATATATATATATATGGAAGGTGCATCTTGTCTTCCTCTACCAAAACCAAAATATATGTCAATAAAACTGAAGAATAAAAAATAAATAAAAGTCAAATAGGCTACTGGACTGCTCGGTCGGTCCAACGATGTTTTCGGGCTCTAATATTTTTCCAAGACCCTTCAACTTCTCTGACAGCTGCTATCCTGTGAATGCCGCTTGGCATGCGCAGTGGCTCATATCGGCAACTTAGATATTTTGGTCGCTCCGGTTTTTTCCCCTACCTATACACGTTGCAGACCCTGATGGAAGTTACAGTGGTCGGGATTTTCAATCCTGATTGTTCACAATGAGGAAAGATAGACTAAACGAGGAATGACAAATTGGTGACCCGCGGGCCGCATGGAGCCCTCGACCTCATTCTGTGCGGCCGCGAACCTCATTATTTATAGTTTTATATTATGGATAGTTTTGCCCCGGATATCCTAATGCTTCTATCTTCTAAACTAAGTTATCTTGGTAAAGTTAAACTATCTTACACAGATTATCTCATTTATTGAAAAATGACCTAGATACTTTTTGTACATTAGCGGAATAAAGGCATACCAAATGACTTCGTAAACTTTTAACTTCCCATAAGCGCCCACAGTGCTCTCATTATTTTGTACTGCATTTTAACATAATTTTACTGCATAAAAATGATTTTATTAATGTTTACTGTATTTTAATAAGTTATTTTTAATTTTTATAATAATTTTACAGCATTAAAAAATGTGCAGCCCGTGACATCCCATCACACATCATATATTGGCCTTCGTAAGTAAAGAGGTTGGCCATCATAATCTAAACATACCTTTGTGTGCACAGATATGCGTTATAATTACACCCGAAGACTTGATTATCGCAGAGAACCAGTTTTGCCATAAAACATCCCAAGAGAATTTACGAGTTTATCGATAGATTCGCGACTACACGGCAGGAGCGAATTTATCTGATGAAACTCTCAAAATCGAGTTGGATTTATTAAGACTATTCCATGAATAAAAACGTAACGGATTATACAAATAATAATTACTTTCGTGATTTGTTATATAAAAACAAAACTACAGCTGCGAGATCACGGCATACCATGAATCAACCATCGATGAATCGATTCGAGTTACCATGTGATGACAAGTGCTACCAATGGTGCATATAAGACATAGTTAACTTAATTCAAGTAAGCTAACAGCAGAACAGAATAAAAGCACACGAATTGACTTGCAATTAATCGAAATTGTGTTTTCAATCAATGTACATTTATATTATTTCATTTTCCAAAAAGTTATGTTGTATAAAATAATCTGTTTTCGTGCTACTTAATGGCAGCATATGACGTATTAATCACGGCACATTAATGCTTACGTGTCACGTAAGGAGCTATAGATTTATCAGATCAAGTTCCATCCTCATATAAATAGCAAGCATTTTATAAGATAAACGATCGTGATTGATCTATATCCGAGTAATTGCTAAACGTTATTGGTCAATATCAAACACGTGGCGTATGAGTGGAATAGTCAGCAATAATCTATACATCACAGAAGGCGCAATAGCTTTAAGTAAAAGTACGCCCTAATGCTTTAGACCTAAAATAACTCCGTACTTCCATCAATGCGTCGAAATATTCTTCAGGCCATTGTGTGCCCTTTCCTTTTTTTAAATTGTGGTATATATTTACTTTACTTTATTCTGTTAATACTAGTTTCACACAGTAAATTCTGGTATTTCCGCATTCGTAATAATAATACTGTAGTTTATGGTATAGTATTTTCTGATTCAGTTAAATTACGGTATCCATACCACAATTTCATTTTCCATAATATTATTAATTCATCGTAGAACAAAGGATCTTCAGTTTAGGAATTGGATATCAGAATGAAATTAGAATTGCCTTTGGCAATTGCATTAGGCAGTTTCCACTTGAACAATATTCTGGGAATTTCGCCAGCGAGTTTTAGAGTACTACGTTATGCAGTTAATTTTTCATTTCGAATTCCGGAAAAGTTACAGTTTTCCAAATAAAACACTAATAATTGGCACCATATAACACAACACCTCAAGTATTTGAAGAACTAACTACATAATGAACACAATAAGTGGTTCAAAATAGGTTGCACAAACTTCCTCGCATATACGTGTTAAAAACTAGCACAGAACAATGTAGGCCTATATGCGAGAAAGTAAAATTTACAAGGGCCTAATAGAGAAAAGCACAAACGGCAGATAGGAATCATAAACCACAGCGCTTAGCCTATCATGCGTTCTGATAGTATGCCCAATCGATTTTACATGGGATACAAAATTAAGAGCTATACAGGAATTCAATTCAATTAACATTTTTTGTCTACAAATAACAAAATTTTCTTCTATCTCTATTAATAGCCCAGTCAAATGTTACATCGGAACTTACATTAAATGGAGTATTAATGATTTTTGGAGGGGAGTTTCGAACCATTACTGGGATCACAAATCCAGATTTGCAACCCTCAGAAACCTGTACTCGCTGAATGGCGGTCGAAATAAACCGGTTTTTTCGGACATTTTTTTGGTTTTTCGACAATATCTCCTAAACTATTCGTTTTTTGAAAAGAATCTTTCTTAGCTTTTTAAAAGTAAATTAAATTTTCTAAAATATGAGGTCAAAATCATTTTTGTAAGTTATATAGTTACCGCGATACGGCTTTAAAAAGATTAGCCTTTTTTCCCCAAAAGTTAAAATTTTAAGTTTTCTTCGTGTTTCGAACTGAATACCGACAAAATGACAGGTTCTACAGGAAAGTCAAGAGAACAAAAATTATAGGCAATTTAATAAGCAATAATTTGAGCTATGGCAGGTTCTTGTGACTCAGATAGTCTCGTCATAAATGACAAAAACCGAAAATATGAAAAAAATTCTTTTTTGGGTGAAAGTTGAATAACATCGTTTCCTCCACCAACACCTTAATTTTTTTTGGTAACATGTTGGCGGATAATGTCTTATAACTGTGTATAGAAACTATATGTGAAACTATATGTGTCTATGGGAGATGGATTTTGCCAGCAAAAATATTTAAGCAGAATATTTCATAAAAATGTATTTACTTTTACACCAACAGGCATATTTAAACCATGTGTGAGGTTCCTGGTATGGGATGGTATGGGACCTGGGAAGTCGAGGGTGGGGTGATGTCTTCATCCTCACTTGAAGAACTGTCATTCTAGGGTGTGGGCACATTACGGCAGAACTTTTCCCTTGCAGAAAGTGCACAAAACTGAGCCTTTCAGCCTAGTTTTGCGGCAGCTGCAGCTCCCAGCGCAGCCCATTTTGCACTTGCACGAGATCAGTTCCCCGTTACTGACAAAATAGTTTCTATTAGCAGTGGGATTGTTGGAGGCTATGAAGTCAATTGTTAAATTGTCAAGGAACTGGGAACAGAAGGCATGGTTAACATAGAAAACCAGACATTTGGGAAAGTTGCATTCAAACGTAAAGACAAAGTTGTTACCTTCAAAGCAAGTTGTTACCTTGGCATTACCATAAAAATCCGACGCAGAGTTGAAAGCCCGCTGCAAGTATGAATTGCCCCCTTACCCAATGTCTCTTTTCAACGAAGCTGGAGTGAGGAAGGGAACTAAGGCAGCTCTATATTCGTGTTTCACATCCCTCTCTACCAACATCTCCCGAGACGCCAATATCCACATCATGCTCGATGGTGGCTACTTGCTCCACAAATGTGTGTGGCATCAAAACGCATCAGTGAAGACCGTCATTGACGGCTACATTCATTTTGTGAAAAACCATTTTTGGACTGATGTAATCCACTGTCTTCGATGGATACCCGGAGGACGCCTCTCAAAAAAGTACCAAAAGTGCCGAAATTCTCAGACGATACTCCGCCTTCAACTGCAGTGACATTGTCCTATCAGCTTCAACTACCATCAACATCACACAAGAGAAGTTCTTATCAAACTACACTAATAAGCATAGGCTGATAGAGCTACTGAAAACTGGATTTGAGCAGCATGGTGTTGAGGTGACAGAAGACGACGCTGACGCTGACATTGTTAGAGCTGCCATCACCAAAGCTGACTCTTCTGAGAAGGTTGTAATCATCGTGGAAGATGTGGACCTGCTTGTGTTATTAGTTGGTTTGAGTTCCAAAAAATACATTTACTTTCAGAAGAGGTGAGCCAGACGTCCAATATTCATATACATCGTTCACCACCGGAAATTCTTATTACTCTCCCGGGCCCCTTTCAGGCAGGGGAAAACCAAATTTGTCAAACCTTCCTCAAGACCCCAGCACTATTCAGGCAAGCAGAAGTCTTCCTCCACCCAGATGTGAGTCACGATGAAATAGCTGTATCTCGTCACAGTTTATGAAGGAGCGACTGACACCACCCTCAACGACCTGACAGCCAAAGTCAACCTCGCCCGTTTGTCACCAACCACAGATGCTGCAAAGTATCATGCTTATTGTATGTATCACCAGGTATGTATACATACATTTCCTATCATTATGTTCTTAAATTTCGTTGTTCACTTATACACTGTCATTGTACACCTGTGTATGCTTTGAAATATTATAGAATAACTAATTTTAAATCTACTTTTCCACAGGTACAAAAGTGGTTGGGGTGGAAAAAACTCACGGATTGGGGTGGAAGTTGGACGAGTTGGGCTTACTCCAATTGCAATGGAAGTTATACCAGCCCCTCAAACCCTTCTGCAACTCATCTCGTGTAAGTGCAAGATGGGCTCTGCTGGGGGCTGCAGCTGCCCCAAAACTGAGCTGAAATGCAATGTCCCCACGCCCCAAAATGACAGTTCAAGTGAGGATGAAGACATCACCCCACCCTCGACTTACCAGGTCCCATACCATCCCATACTAGGAACCTCACACCAGAGGTGTACAAATCTCGATTTTAGCTTGCCCAAACCCGCTTGAACGCCAGGCAAGCAAGTTGCCAGCGTCATAGCTAGGAAGCAGGCAGGTTTCTGTAAGCTTGCTGGGTCAGGTCAAACCCAGCCTAGGCAAGTCAGAATAAGCTTGCGACATTCCTATCAGCTAAACAACTGTAGTTGCTGAGTGTAGGTAATACTTTCATATCTTTACGTTTCATGCCTCCCTAAGTACGAAACCACCGCCCGTTAAAAAAACAAAAACAACACAAAAAATGTATATATATATATATAGGCCTATACACACATACACACACGCGCTAGCGGCCGTAATTTTGAAGATATTTGAACCAAATTTTATTATGCAATTTCTAGGCCCAATAGTTCGGACAATTCGTTAATGAACAAAATTGGCCCGAGGGTGGGGTCGGGGAGGGGGTTGAAATTTTGAAAACTTTATATCTTAATCCCTGTAAAGTATAGAGGGAAACTTGGTTTGAATAAATTAGAGTTCTCCCTATGGAGTTCACAGTGACGCCAACGATTCGGGGGTTTTGGGGGTACGAGTGGGGATGGGGTGGGGGATGGAAATTAGAAATTGTTGAAACCACGTCTTGTGGGGTATCGTTGAAAAGCTCTTGATGAGTACTCTACAAATCAATAACTAGTTTCTCGATAGCTCCCATATAAGGCGAGATTGGAATGTTTGAAAAAATTATCTTTTCTCTTTTTTGCAGTTATTATTGCGGGTTTGTCATACCAAGGCTAATGAAGAAGAGTGCTGCGCAGCGACAATAAATTAAACCAAAAGCACTTCGAAATCTACCTCAGCCTGTAGGCCTGCCTAAAGGGATTTTGTACTGTTAATCTCATTTAAATATTTAAAAATACATTCTTCAATAGTTTTAAAATGGTTTTTGTGTTATTAAAATAAACCAACACTTTTGTAAAGGTTTCGCACTTTTACCAGAGTTTGACGGAAGAAACTTATGATTATAGTGAATGGTTCCGCCTAACCTTATTTAAGTTCAACCAACTAGGTATTGCCATTAACCATTTCTTATGGGAATATAAGGATCTAACACCAAATCAAATCAAATTTGAATTACATTAGTTAGGCACCAGGGCACTGTATCACAGCTTAACTAACATGTTTGGTTTTTAAGAGCAAATAATGTTGAGGAACATAGAACATACCTTTAAATTTCACTAAATAGTATCCCATACATAATTGTAATCTTCATCCTAGAAGTAACTATACCTATTGCTACAACATAATCACGAATTTCTCCATTGTTTTCTTTTTTTTTTTAAGTTCTCGTAATATAAGGTGAAAAGGGTCCAGTAATATTGTTTTATGATTCTCTGTTCTTTCCTGACAAAAATATTTTCACACAACAATATACTGAAACAGAGAGAGAAGGGAAAAATCTTTTTAGTACGTACAATAGGCCATGATATTGCTATGCATCTGTTTATTTATTATGTGTCATGGCCTGTGTTCGTTTTGACATATTTAATTTAAATTATTATGATATTACGTGAAATAGTGGAGATGAGTTAACGAGTATAGTCCCATAACCTTTCCAGGTGTAAAAACTATGTTGATAAAAAATTTCGGCTCTGTCAGCTTAGTAATTCTTGCGACAAATGTATTGGTACAGAGATAAACCATTACATTTTTATAGGCTATATGTTATATATGTGAACCCTAGAAACTCCCTTCCTCAACACTTCAACAGGTTTAGGTCCTGTAAGACCAGGGCGGATTGTTATTTATTATTATTATTACTATAATTATTATTATTATTATTATTATTATTATTATTATTATTATTATTATTATTATCATTATATAAGGGAAGAAAAAGTGGGAGAAAGAAGAAGATCCTAAGTCCCATCTACTTCCCATAATAATTTTCAGTTTAGTACATTAACACCCGATAATTATTGATAGTGACTATAGTAATAATAATGATAATGGTAAAAATAATAACAATAATAGCAGGAATAGTGACACTAGTAAAATCGAAGTTTGAGTTATGGTAGGAGACTAGTAATATTTTCTGAATGATATTTCTTCCATGTTCGCCATGATTAGTTTAATCCAGTATGGAGTACACAACAAAAACAAAACAAAAACTCATAAGTATAACTTGTGCTTGAGATACTAGACTAACTTGATCAGTCGATCGTAGATTTAAACTAGGACTTTCACCAAAGCTACTGCACGGCCGCTATCTTTGTTATTATACAAGGGGTTCATGTATGCCGTCTCCTGTCACAATATCTTACAACTTTTTTGTCTGTATACTGATGTTCTTGAAACTCATTATAAAAGTTATTCCTTTGAGGGATAACCAGACGCCATATTTCGCAATTCCCTTCCCAAAACCATTAAAACTTGGCGAGGCTAAGCGAACTCCACATCAGAAAGGCTTCCATCGTCATTCCATGGAACTACAGTAGTTTCAGCATTTTGTTCTCTTCATGTTAATAAACATTTACAAATCCCGGGAAACATCCTTCTCCTGCTTGCTGTAGTTCTCATTCTTACACCCTCTCACTAATTAAATAAATGTTAGCCATTCTATTTGTTTCCTTCTTTCTTCTATTCTTTTTCTTGCCTTATTTCTTTGTATTGCCTTTCTTCTTTCTTTTGTTCTATCATTCTTTCGATAGTTCTCAACTTACTTATTAATACGAGGCGAATTGAAAACTTTTTATGCTCGTTGGGTATGCAACTGATGAGTATTCAAGAACTGGAACTGCTAGGGTTTGATTTAATCATTTTCGTTCGTTTATCGGTAGCCTAAATAAGATATATTCACCGGATTTGATGAATGATCGAAACGGCTTTGTTGGTGGCGACTTGGATGAGAGAGAGAGAGAGAGAGAGAGAGAGAGAGAGAGGGGGGGGGAGAGGGAGAGATAGATAGATAGAGAGAGAGAAGCAGAGAGAGAGAGAGAAACGGGGAAAGAGACAGAGAGAGAGAGAGAGAGAGAGAGAGAGAGAGAGAGTGAGCTCAGGGAATTATAATTGGGTACACCTTCTTATTAGGATTATTTTTCATATAATTTAAATTAAATGCTACACTTCATATTATTAATTAAGGATCATCTTAACATTATTATCCTAATGGTATTCATCGACCCTTGATTTAGCTTTTTTTAATGAAAATGTTATATAAATAGTTTTTGTCTCATATGAAAATCTCTGGTTAATAATAATTATTATTATAATAAGTAGGGCAAGGTATTTGATGATTTTCATCTTATTTATACGAAGGTTCAAAGATAGCTCAAGTATGCACAAATGTGTATAGTAAATTAATTTATTAAATAATGACATTTTTCCTTTTTCGTCATTTTAAAGAAATAAGTCATTTTTGTGGACTTTTAGGTCTTTTTTGGCTTTTAAATATATATATATTTAATTTAACGTTACAGTATGTTGTATCTTGAATTTTTCATTATAACTTCTGCTTTTGAGCTCGTCTATTATAACTTTATAAGCAAATAATGTTTGCAGGAAACAAAGCAGACTTGCAGTGTAACTGGTAGATATTATGTGGATTTTGAACAGTGCTACGTTTCCAAGATAATATGGTATAGCCAATAGCCTACCTGCTTCTGCTTTTAAGAAATGTGCATTTTGAAGTAGACTACTTTTCAAGAAAACATGGTATACATGATGCCTGATCCCCTATTTTAAAGGAATGTACATAATGAACTCATCGGAGCGTGTCCATTGTTACTCATTTTCAGGTATATCAGAAGGACTTTCCCTGTGTGATTCATTTGTGTAAGAGTTGAGTGAGGAATTTACTAGGGACAATGTGATGGGAAAAGGTGGCCAAGTAGTATTAATCTGTTTACTGGGAGCAAATTGATGGGCAAAGGGTAGCCAAATAGTATTAATTTGTTTACTTCGTTAGTAACAAAATATGAGTGTTTATATAGTAAATTAAAATGGTAAACACTAAATTTCTCTCTAAAATCAACTCATTACTTCTAAGAAAATTAATCATAAGCAATAATATGTAATTTATTAGCCATTTTTTCTAAATTTTGTGTCGTATTTTTACTATCGTTAGAGCATAGTGCATTTATTTGGCGTTTTTCCACCATTTTATGGTCATTAAATGATTTTCTCTGGTAGTAACATGTACTTTCTATGAGTTAATAACCTCTTAATTTCAGTTTTTCGTTCCACATATGCGGAATTAAATGGCAGCCTGGCCTGTATTCATATTAGCTGAGAGTTTCTGATTATATACAGTGGGTTTGAATTCACGATCTAGAAATATGAAAACTCGTGCTTTTCACGGATTTATAGTGTTGTATGTAATAATGTTGCGTGATATTTTAGGAGCATTACAGTGAGATTACACTCTAGTCCTCAAACTCAAACTTTAAGTTGATTTTTTGCTATTTCAAAATTTCTAATATTTCTCAACCAACTAGAAAATTAAAAAAAAGGCTTATAACTAAGTCTAGACTTCATTTTATACAAAACAGCTATGTTATAAATGAAATAAATAAATAAATTTATTTAAGAAATAAATTGCAAGAAAGGTATTCGGCCCATCAAAGGATATTTTTGCAGGCAATTCATTCTTTAAGCTAAAAATTCTCGATTTTATAATAAATTATTTAGGTTAGTAACATAGGTGTACATTGTAGATCATTTTGGTGAAAACATTAATGTTCTAGGTTAAGTGGAACTGTAGTTATTGTTTTCTCAAAGTTATTTTGATTTTATAACTTTAAATTCTTAAACCCTACCCCCCTCAATTTTTTAAAGAAAAATTCTGATTGTGCAATAATTTTATCTTAGTTTTGGTAGACATGAAGTTTGACACTTTATGTGGAGTGGAGTGTAATTGATGTCAAGAGTAAAGAGCATTATTTCCTCGCTTTGAGAACGTGTGCCGTGTTCCAAAAGGGAGTCCAACTGATGAAGTGGTTCATGAATTATGAACCGTAACACCAAGATTTGGTGTGGAGTTAACTCCCGAGTTCAGCAGAGTATATATTTCAATCACAACCACCTTGATTGACTAAAGCTCTCCGCAACAAAACTCCATGGGTGGAAAGTTTTCCAATCAAAACTTCCAGAACTGCTAACTGCTTTTAAAATGTATTGATAAGCGAAAGAAGACTGCAGAGACTAGGAAAAATATCTTTTCCTGAATCCGCTTCAATCGGATGTTTCTTTTTCTCTTGGATGAAAACATAAAACTTGAAGTACATGGTATAGTATCTTTGTAAAGGTTTTTTTTTTTTCATTCATTTTGCACGACTTGTTCTTTAGTTACATCTAATGTAAAATATGGTACATTAACATACAATTCCAAAATAGAGTGCAAATTACCGTATAATGTGTATAAAAAGCAAAATTTGTTCCAATAAATAGAGCCGTGTTGTTTTGTATAAATGGAAAAGATATTAAAGTGCTTTATGGAGCGTCGATTATAATTTTCTCGGCATAAGTTAAACAATTTTTTATATGAAGTCTGTATTCCGTTCTTCTGTTTTGTTTCAGAAATTAGTACAGTAATTTCATAAGTCGTGTAATTTTTCATAAGAGTGTAAACGTATTCACAATACTATTTATTTCTGGTTTTTATTGGTATAATTCCTGAGAATAATCTTACTTCAGAATCTCTGTCAGTTCATATCGTACTCTATAGTAATTGTAGTTACAATCACAGCCTTTTCAAACCCAGTTTTTCGTTCAGATTATGTATTTTTATTTAGTTATGTATTTATTCATTTATAATTTATATTAGAGATATTTATTCAATCAACCTGCATTTCTATATATATGACAATAAAACAGAAAACCTATTACAAAATATTAAAATAGCCTGACATTTATAAGCATTAATGTAACCAATAATGCCATTTATACCAATTTATTAAGTGTCAGTATGGTACTTTCTAATATTAAATGGTAGACGGAGAAAATATCTGACCGTGTTTCTGTATGCGCGATAACTCGAGTACCCTTTATCATATTTTCAAGAATGTTAGTATACACACCTATAACGTCCATAGGAAGTACCATGTTGATTTTGGACCTAATCGATTAACCGGTACCGGCGTAACGACCAATTAACGGTTTAAAAATAGCAAATAATTACTATACTACTAGGCCGCTTGGCTAACTCACTCACTGATATATTTGTTTGTCTACTTCCAGATGAGCCAGAAAACTAAAATTTGGCATAAACATAACTTACAGCCTGTATCCGACGGAAATATTCCCAGACGATCTTATTCTTTACTTTTACCCCCAAAATATTCAAAATGGCAGACGCAACTTTAAGGTTTATGCAAGGCTTTTATAGTAGCTAAACGGTAAGCCGTACTGCACCAGCAGTAACGGATTTTGAGAGATCTACAAGTTTGGTCCTACGAATTATTGTATCTCCATCGGTTATCTCTTAGATGAGTCTGATTATTTTTATTGTAAGTAAATTTTGTATACTTTCCTAACATAATGTAATTTTTTACAAACTTGTAGGACAGCTAGAATCGAAACATTTGACAGGAATAATGTCACGCAAAACTTGGTGATTCTAGCTGCCCTATAAGTATGGAAAAACTGACTGGATTGATGTTTACCCACTTCCTATGTGACAAGCCCAAATATGTGTAATCTGTAATTTTTTAGCCTCCAAACGAAAAAGAAAACTTTGAAAGGTTTTGATTGCGTATTTATGCACCTTCAGATGTTTTTTACAAAAATAAAGGAATATTGTTGACGTGAGGAGTTTATTTCGAATTCATTCTGTTAATATTCTAGTTATCCCACATTCCTTCTCATATGCTGAATCAAACTTTCTCAAGAAACCGTGGTCTAAAACTCAATAGTTTCTGAAATATGACCTATAATGCCATCTGACACTTTGTTATATCAGTTTACCTAATTTTATTATAAGAGGAATTAAAATGTTAAGGGTATGTTTGTTGTTGCTGGTTCAAGCTCTCATCACATGTTGGCTGATCGTCCATCTCAGCAAATACAAGCTGTCATGATACCTTCAATCAGCTAACCGACCTCTGTCCTCTGTATCCTGCTGCCAATTGTTCACTAAGAAATATCACTCTCTGTTCATAAATTTATCACTGTGCTCCTTTAACTGGCACAAATGCTTGTAAAAGTAAAAAAATAGTTCTTCATATCCTTTAACCCTTTCTTGCTAAAATATTCCCGGCGATCAAACAATATTTCTGCCTCAGAAATTAGAACTATATTAACCGTATTGTTCATGGGAATCATTTTCAAAATTTGCAAATGATTTTGCTTTTTTATTATTCACAAAAATAATGTTAACAAAAATAACTATTATAATTCACATGATGTTCACATCTTTGTAAATAAAAGTAAATTTTATAATTTGTACTTTCCTTAAAAGCATAAAAAAGTAGAATTTCATAATGAACAAACGATACTACTTTAGACAAAGTGAAAGGTATGAAATATAGTATCCTGCAAAATGTTATCAACTTACCTAAAATTCTGTTCAAGTTATGAGAAAAACAGTTTTAAAACTTCATGTTACGGGAAGCTGCAGATCTACAAAAGATATGACAGTATTAAATTTAAAGAGAAGATTAAGTCGACACACATTCGCGTTTTTTGTCTTAACTCGAAAGTATTCGAAATATTTTTTTATTATTTATTATTTATTTATACTGGCGAAGTTAAGGCCATAAGGCCATTTCTTCCACTACACCAGTAAAACTATACGTAATACAAATAAAACATATTACATATTAATACAGGATTTTATAAATTAGAAATTGAAACTAAACATGCAACAGACAATAAAAATTACAAGAATTTATTACAAGAAGGTAATAGTATGTTATGAAGGAAAATAAGAGAATGAATCATTCTTCGTTGTTTGAGGCGCATCCTTGACAAGGTTCGAAAAGACCGCGTCACATGGTCAAATCGTCTGATATTACAGATAAATCTAACACAAGGATAATGAGTACGCTGAAGTTTGTCAGTAAGGCTGGTATTTAAGTTGGTCAACGGACTATCGTAGTAATCGAAATGAGGCATGACTAGCGCTTGGACTAGATTGTTCTTCAGTTCACTAGGGAGGAAGTCGTTTATAGTTTTTAGAGAATGGACTAATGAATATACCTTTTTACAGACGTATGATACTTGAGTGTTCCAATTTAGATATGAATCCATAAAGATGCCAAGATTTTTTACCGATAAGCTGTAGTTTATAGGATTGCCATTAATTTGCAGACCCAATAATAATAGAAATAAGACATTATTTTTTACAAAACAAAAATGTCAGCGCTTCGAGAGAAATTAACACAAAGTTATTTAATCATTACGGCACTTCTGAATGTAGCCTACATTGTGTTTAACTTATAATCGGGTTTCGAAGGGGGAAAAGGAATTCGTGGAAAATCGGGGGGCGAGGTAGAATTCCAGCGGTCTCTGTTAAGTTTTATGTTGTTAGTCTTAAAAGGTTGGGGAAGCTGGTACTTACTCGTTTAAGAAACGACAATATAACTCGATTATTCGATTAAAAATAACAAAGGCAAAAAGAAATTATGCGTAGTAAATGTATTACATCCGGCTTTCGTTTTTAATTACATTCAATCTGTGAAGGGGGACTTCCCAGTCTCCTTTTGAGATGTGAAGTTGTTGCTAGTCTTAAGCCTGTGGTGAACAATCACTGTTCCTGAGACTGATTAGAAGGGACATACTAATTAAAATGTATGGCGTGTAGAGAAGCTTTCAGGAACAGAAGACTGCTTTCCTGATCTTCCGAAGTCAAAGTTCTCTCAAGTATACTCTAGAATAACAAATGATACCGTGGTCTTCACTAGCTTTTAAGACTAATACAACGGTTTCACAAAGTACATGCATCGACGGTGAATATTTTAATATCCTAATAGGGGAGGCCTTTTAGGTCTATTTTAGTTTAATTACATTTTAGTTCAACCAAATAGGTAGGCCTATAAGGGTAAGTAAATGGTCAGTCTGTTCTAATGTAATGAAAATTTTACAAAGCAGACTAAACTTTTCATGTTTTTACAAATTATTCGCATGAATTACAAGTAGCATGAAGATTATTATTATTGTTGTTATTATTATTATTATTATTAAGATTATTAATATTGACATAACATTAATCGTTGGCACCAAATTACGTAGACTACTAACACAAACTCTTCTATATACTACCATAGTAATGGGCTAATTTTTATTTTATCTCTGTTGTAATTAATCACAAACGACTAGGTGTACAAGCCTGTCTACTGATGAGTATCAATGTAGTTGTAAATATAAGTAGGCTTAAACTTTCTTAGTCTTCGTACAAACAACTTAATGCATTTGAAAGTTAAAACGCGCAGCCAAAAAGCGAACACCAGTAACTGTAACTCAAGCAACAGACAGTAGCCTAGCATTTGGAAGAAGAATACTTGTTTCTGAAAATTTTATTTTTGGATTCAGAGGACTTAAAGGTTTATTAATGCATCTTTTAATACAATTTTTGAGGTGACGAATTTATACGTCAGTAGCAGTGAAAAGGTGTAAACGTACTGTTCGGAACCCAAAGAGCGAGAGATTCACTTTGAACTAAAGTCTGACCGTTCTATGAAGAAACCTAAAGTAAACAAGAACCCGTATATCTGTCTCATTCTAGCACATTACTCTTATGACTTAAGAGGGAGACAGACATGCTGGTTTTTGTTTACTTCAGAGTTATCTCGGGTATAGTCTCTAATTTATAACACGACAAGAACCATAAATGTTTACCCAAGCAATGCTTTAATCCTTTATCTCTCTTTTAAAAATTTTAATTAAGGACCCAAAACACCCTAAATACAATAGGTCTATATGGTTGCGCTCTCTGCCACCTGGGGATCAAATTCTCTGTCATGCACGCTTATTAACAATATAAAATAAATATTTCTGATTAGGGTTATATAGCAATATTACAATTGAGTGACTTGTTAGTCTTTCATGATGCGCACTAGCGTCTAGCACCAATGATAGCAATTACACTCGTTAATACGAGGGATGGGCCATAAGTCATGGCAACTATTTTTTTCTTTTGAACATGTGGGATCATTATAAGATTTTGAAATATGTAAATGAAAGGACAGAGGGTATAGAATGTATGTATGATGCAGATTATGGGTACTAGATGCAGGATAGTGAAGGAAATAGACACTCATAAACATCCATACGCGACTGCATCGTGCCACTCTAAAGTATTATGATAGTTGGAACCATGAAAGCACACATGATCCCTTAAAGTTTGGTACAGATGGGAATTATTCCCCAAAGCTTCCATGAACCCCTTGTGGTATTCTTTGGCATTTACCTCTCGGATAATGACTATTTTGTCGTAAGGATGATGTTCACACCTTAGCATATCGATTCTGCACGGCGGCTGACTCACAACTAAATTACCATCGCCTCTATTCGTATAACCGTACATCACAATGCTACCAAATGTTGTGTCCATATACTAGAGATACCACACTCTCCCGTGACACACAATATCTCATCGTACCATCGCCTCACTTTGAGAAAAAATAGTTTCCATGACCTGTGCTTATCCCTCGTATTTGCAAACAGTTAAAAAAATTATTCAAGATATGCTTTGTCCTTCAAAAGTACGCCCCTCCGTACCGCAGAATCTTTTTAGTAGGGGATGAACCTTATCGCCGCCATTGGTACTGTATACAGTTTTCTATTGTAGTTAGCATTAAATAAGGCTATTTGAAACATTTCGTGAACCAATCTCAAAAATATTTTGATTTATAATTTATTTCCAAAAATCTATTTAACATTTATTTAACTAACTAGAAACTAAATTCTGGAAGCAAGAATACTATCAAGATATATTTTTCGACGATGGTCCTTCCATGTGTATATTCACACTAAGTTTGAGGCCTATAATAATAAATTCAATAGACATAATATTTATGGTCTGTTTCTTCAACGCACTTTAAACCTTACAGCGTGGTGAACCTTATTGCCACCATTGGCACTGTATACAGTTTTATATTGTAGTTAGCATTAAATAAGGCCATTTGAAACATTTCGTGAACTATCTCAAAAATATTTTGATTTATAATTTATTTCCAAAAATCTAATAAATATTTATTTATCTAACTAGAAACTAAATTCTGGAAGCAATAAGAATACTATCAAGATATATTTTTCGACGATGGTCCTTCCATGTGTACTTTCACACTTAATGTGAGGCCTATAATAATAAATTCAATAGACATAATATTTATGGCCTGTTTCTTCAACGCACTGTAAAGCTTACAGCATTCGTTGGGGAAGTCGGACAGGGATAACAGGAGAGTGCATATTGTTAGTGGAAATGTTGTGCGTGACTCAGGAGATGTGAGATTAAGGGACGCATCAGTACTTACAGTATAGGTGTGGCAGGCATTATCTACTTCTGTTCATCACTAATAGATACAGCTAATGCAAATATGTAATTAAATCATGCCTAGTAATGCTGACCATTGTACTCAGGTCTTAGCATTTGCATCCCATGACATAGAGAACGGAACCTCACTGGGCATTAAAGCAGCACTACTGGTACAGGATTTTGTGAGACTGATTTATTCTTTATAAAGAACTTTTTTTTGAGACAGTAATTCAGTTCGAATCTAAAAAAGTAATTATTCCTTCTATGACAGAAGGTACGAACAATATAATCTAGCTGAAATGCCAAACAGTATTTTCCCCACATAACACTGACTTGTAATATTGATACTAATACTACTACTACTACTAATAATAATAATTAGTATTATTATTATTATTATAACGGAACCTCATTGGGCATTAAAGCAGTATTACTGGTACAGGATTTTGTGAGACTGATTTATTCTCTATAAAGAACTTTTGTTTGAGACAGTAATTCAGTTCGAATGTAAAAAAAAAATGTAAAAGAAGGTACGGACAATATAATCTAGCTGAAATGCCAAACAGTATTTTCCCCACTTAACACTGACTTGTAATATTGATACTAATACTATTACTAATAATAATAATAATAATAATAATAATAATAATAATAATAATAATAATAATAATAATAATAATAATAATAATGTATTTAACCCAAGCACGAGCAACCCTGCTCATTCGGATGTAAGTTAATTCTTAATATTAAATTTATTAGTATATTATGTATCACCATTAACGGCCGTGGGTGTCGGCATGCTGACCACATGCCCTCCAATCCTGCCATCTGCCACCCTGAATTATTTACAAACTTCGCGAGATAATTCAAAAATTCTATCCATTATTGTTAAAGGCAATAGCCTTTTGGCATTAAAAGTATATGTAAGTATTCTAAATAACCATTTATATTCACCATTAGCGAAACAAATGTAGTCTATATAGTTAAACAGAATTGTATCTTTTCATGTAAAATTGTGTAGGCCTACCACTAATAGGCCTATGTATGTGTGACATGTAAGTTAACATTTTCTTTTCTTAAAAAAAAGTAGGTGTACAGTTATCAGCTATACCGTGTCAGCATCGCAAAAGGATAATGGTTCTTTGGGTTTGTAATTTAAAAAAACTCTTTTGAGTCTATCCCTATTACGGGGCATTAAAAATCCAAGCTGCATGTCTGTCAGTCTACCTAAATATTCTTACTCTTAATACAGTGACAACTGCAATCAGTTGTTAATAACATCGCTTGATAATAAAACAAAAACCATAAATGAACAATAAATATTGGAATTTTAACCAAAAAAGCTATAACCATTCTCAAATAAAATAAACTATTGTAACCATAAAAATTACCCAATAAAGAAAGACTCAAAATCCTATCGCCATTATAAATACAGTTTAAAAGATACCCAATATTTAAGGTAAATATCCAACAAAATATAAAGTAATATATAAATTCTAAGGTGTAATCGCTCCAAACTGTTTCATCTTCAGTTTTTTATTTATTATTAAAAACTAATTTAGCCATTAGGACATGTCATTGGCCTATCCAAAAATTTAAACTGTGTCCTTTAGTTCGACATTGAAGTAGATATTATATCCCTTAAATCCTATTAAGGAGGTGCAACATTCATTTGCGATCAACATTCATTTGTATGAATTTAATGTTATAATTTATCAAATGTAGGCATACATGGCTTTCTTAAACGTTTAGATATTAAGAATAAAAATTATCATGTCGTGTTTGCACAGGCATTTACAATCTAACTAAATTAAAACAGAATTTAAATAAAGGAATGTCTGAGAATTATGACTTTAAGTAAATCTTGCACCACCTCTTTTTACAGTCTGCAAAATATCTGATTCACAAACGCTAGCTTATGTTTATATGTATGTAAGCCTGTATGTAGTGTATGTGTATGTGTGTCCAGAGAGCTTACAGCTGACTTAGCTTCCATCAGGCCTCTAAATAAACGTGTTTGAATGAGGGCGTTTCCATTTTTTCTTCATTGTCTTAAGGCCTATAGTGATAAAGGATCAGCTTATTGTATCCTAAAAGAAGAAGAATAAAAACAGGTTATGCGTGAAGAGGGCGCTAAGTTATTTTATGTCGCAATCTAGTGCATGGGAGCTTCCAGAAAGAAGACAACGTTGAGGTGCTCTGGAAATTGTTATAAAATATTCAACAGAAATGCGACCAGTGTGTGTATATATCATCCACCATGCGAATTGTATATATTTGAATGTTGTGATGAAACGATCAACGGTGGAATTATACATAGGGGAAATGGGGACACCCCCGAGATAACCTACTCCGACCCAATTTTGTGTATAATAAATTTCAGCGAAGGTCCCGGGTCCCAGCGAAGGAAGGGGGGAGGTCTAACCACTCTACTATGGAGGCGGCCAAATGTGGCATTACTTCTCGAAAAACCGGACCAATGAATGTAGTGAAATCAATATTTGGAACATACAAATCCTATATTTTGGATTAGTTACGGTGTCTGGACTATTTAGAATGTATCTAATACGAGATTCATTTTTACATAAAATAAAATAACGGATATAGTATAATATGATTAACATTTTTCTTTCTTTCCGTGATGGCAACTATCTTTTACTCATGAAAGTCTTAGAAACCTCTGCTTTAAAAAAGAGATCCTATAAACCAGAGTTACTCTAACTTTTGCTAAGATAGAATTTAATAAAGCACAGAACTTCGTTCCAGACTCCTGGATACAGTACATTTAGCTTTGTTCCCCAGAGATAGCAACGAGGCTCTTTAGAGGGAGTGTTAAAACGAAAGAGAGAGTACCTCTGACACTACAGTTCACGCCATAGTAGCAAGCTATTTACCTGGCGTGAACTTACATTAGAGCATTTCCATTCCTAACCGAGCGTGCTAAATTGTGATGCCAGCCCGTGCTGTTTCAAATCACTGTGTTCAATCCAAGGTAACCTCCCTTCATTATTGAAAACCGTTGTCAATAGAATTGCTAAAGCGTGAGGAATTGAAAACAAAATAAAACTGCTGCCTCTTAACAAAGAACTACTAATATACATAAACCCCGAAGGGCATAGAAAAACTGTTAAACTACGCCCATCGCTTTAATTCAGTATCAAGTTTAAAGCTTTGCAGAAGGTTTAAACAAAATAAAGCTCCCGTAAATAGGGATTTAGGGGGACTCTTTGGCTTCTGGGTGGGCCCAGTCCCCCTTTATAATTTGTGCCGTAGTAGCTGATGAAATAAAAGCAGTATAGGCCTACCTAGGGGGCAGTTATTCAACCAACCAGTCCTCCACATCTTCTTACAGAGTTTTCCTGTTAGAAGCTGCATTTCGAAGTAATTTATGAAAGCAGCCTTGTACTTTCTTGCCTATTACGCATTTTAACTACCGTACTCTCACCGTAGGTAATGGCAAAGGGTTGTTTGTTAGAGCCAATATGTAATATTACTTCTACGGACTCCTCGTCCATTATAACTCTACTGTTGTTATGAGTGTACGCTAGAAGAAAAGAAAAGAATGAGACGACGGTATTTTTAAATTGTTAATAATATTGTCGGCATTCTATACTGCCTCTTATGTTCACCCCTCTCTCTTTTTTAAAATGATAGTTTCTTGTCCTCACCCTCCACCAGAACTGTTAACAATTTCATGCTCCGTTTCACAATGAGAAGAGAATGTTTCTTTTTTTATTTACCAGTCTTCCGTACAGTGCTGCTGAAAGAATGTGTATCTGTACAAAGACAAGATCTTCTCTCTCCATTTTGTGTTTCTTTTTTCGTTTGTTTTTCTCTTACTGTTATTTTTCATTTAAATGCTGTGATACTGAGGAATAAGGTTCAGAAAAAAACTACTGATTGCCAGCTATTCCGTGCTGTTAAGATAAGATTTCATAAATACAAAACTTCGTTCCAATTTCCTCTTCACTACACTTTTATAAATTTCCTCTCACGGGCCTGTTACATACCGTTTATGCATTATCTACTACAGCTGCTGAACAAAATGCGAAAATTGTACTAAGTAGAATCTCTTTCTATATACATCGTCATTGTCTCATATATCTGCCTTTTTCTCTATATATTATCTTGATGTTTAAGATCGCATATTTTGTAGAATACCTAGGAACTGTTTAACACGTAAAAAACAAACAAACAACAAAATGTTAAATGCAAATTCTATCGCGCATTTCTTAGGCATTTTACAGAAAGACAACATCAGTGACGGTAAAATTATATAAAATCTTATACTCAACAGCTGATAACAGCCCAGAAATGGACCTCTACAAAAGACAACGTTCCTACTCTACCCGGACCTGCAAATGGTTTACGTGCAACCATTTGCAAATTATCAGAACTACTGTATTAGAAATGGATCACATGTCAAAAGAATAGCCCGTTCTCCTAATGTGGTACCTATTCCATTAATTTTTCATTAAGCATAAAAAAATTGGATTTTATCGGGTTAGGCTATATATGTAGGCTATGCAGCCGAGAAATACTTTTGGCGAATATATTTGCAGTATTTATATGCCAGTACATATTTTAGGGCTCTCGTATTGATCGTTGCCTGGCTTCATAGTTTAAACCAGTGGTTCCCAAACTATGGGTCGCGACCCACTGGTGGGTCGCAGTAGTAATTTCGGTGGGTCGCGAAAAGGGCGGGAAAAATTAAACTTTTTTCAATATAAGGAATGTAAGGCATTTGAACACAATAAAACTATTGAAAGGCATATGAAAAATATGTGCTGTATTTTATATAGCCTATATTGGTTACCATTGTGTAGTAGTGGGTCGCGGAATTTTTTTTATATAGCCTATATTGGTTATCGTTATGTAGTAGTGTTTCGCGAAAAAAATTTCTAGGTGAAAGTGGGTCCCAGGACAAAAAATCCCTTTAGGCAGGCCTACAGGCGGAGGTAGATTTCGAAGTGCTTTTGGTTTAATTTATTGTCGCTGCATAGCACTCTTCTTCTTCAGCCTTGGCATGGTAAACCTGCAGTAATAAGAACTGAATTCGGTAAAGAGGAAGAGCCTACAATCATTTGTTTTGACAACAAGAATAGGATATACTATTCTGGGAGGCCGTGCGCAAGATCAGCAATGAATAAAATTAGCAAAGCCGCTAAACAAGACAAAATTATGATATTATAATAATTCTTTTAAGTGTTATTATTTTCAAACATTAAAATCTCGCGTCATATGAGAGCTATCAAGAAACTATTTATTGATTTGTAGAGTACTCATCAAGAGCTTTTCAACGATACCCCACAAGACGTAGTTTCAAAAGTTTCGAATTTTCATCCCCCACCCCCACCCTCACTCGAACCCCCGAATCGTTGGTGTCACTGTGAACTCCATAGGGAGTACTCTAATTTATTCAAACAAAGTTTCCCTCTATACTTCATAGGGGCCGAGATAAAAATGTTTTAAAATTTCAACCCCCTCCCCCGACCACCCCCTTGGGCCAATTTTGCTCATTAACGAACTTGTCCGAACTATTGGGCCTAGAAATAACATATTAAAATTTGGTTCAAATATCTTCAAAATTACGGCCGCTAGCGTGTAAAGATATATATATATATATAAGATATATATATATATATATATATAAGATATATATATATATATATATATATATATATAAATATATATATAAATATCACAATTTTTTTTGAACGGGCGGTGGTTTCGTACTTAGGGGAGCATGAAACGTAAAGATATGAAAGAATTTTTCGAAAATCATGAAGTGGTATCCATTGCAATAGGTAGATTTTTCTTCGAAATCTATCTAAAAAGTTTGGGAACCGCTGGTTTAAACGAACACAGTTTTGATAGCCTCGAAGTTGTTATGGAAACGATAACAAAAGTAAATGGGAAATTAAATTGAAAACATGAGTAAAACATCCCTGATCGAAACTCTCACATAAGCGTAAGGTAGAAGATGTTAGAGTATGGGATTTTTTTCTTTTATTAATAATCCCGTGAAATATTTCTTCTAAGGATTTACGTGTATTCCATATTTAAAGTGAGTTGCACAAATAGTATTGTAATGTGCTAGGCCTACATAATTATTCTTCGTTTTTCAGTACAATGAATGCATACATACATACATACATACATACATACATACATACGGTACATACATACATACATACATACATACATACATACATACATACATACATACATACATACATACATACATACGTATGTACATACATACATACGTATGTACATACATACATACATATGTACTTACATACATACGTACATACATACATACAAACTTACATACGTACATATGCACAAATATACAGTACATACATAAACTCTCAGAGATGAAGATACAACAGAATTTATGTAGACTTGTGGACTTAGATATGCAAATCGATTTACCTCTATTTTTTGTTTATTATAAATGTGGTTCCACTCTTGAATATCATTTTCGCAATTATTTTTATTGTTATTATTTTTGTCACTATTATTATTATTAATAATATTATTATTATTACTAAAATTAGCGTGAAAGGCCTTAAACCTTCGGGATTGAGAGAATATTATCCAGAGTATAAAATATAATTGATGCTCTTTAAATTGAGGCAGAAGAAGATAGAATGAGAGAAAATATATTTATTCATCTCGGAAGAAAGTCAATAGCTAGAGTTCTCCTCACTGTCTTACTCTAATGGTGCGTTGTATATCATTCTGCTATCTTCATCCTTTTTAATAAGCTCAATTATCATTCTAAATATAATGGCGTTTTCATCGCGACAAAAGCACTTCTACCTTCCTCTCGCAGCCTCCTGCAGGAACTAAATTTCTTTCTTTGCATAGACGGAGACTTCTATTCGCAAGCCCGCATCGAACTCTTCCTAAGATACTGGCTTACAAAATTTTATCTTTCCAATACACAAATAAACAGGCTCTCTTTCTCCTTCCGATCGGAAACGACCTAATAGAATTTTATTGTACAGTGAATTGAATTAATTTGCAAAGTTCGATGCATGCTAAGCAGGGCACAGGTCGTATCTGTTCATAAACCACATCCAGATCCATTTCCGTGCTGCATTCGGTACTAAATGTTGTAAAGTTCTGTAATTGCATTACAATGGTTGCATAAAATAATATTGTATGTCTAGGCTATATATAGACTATATATGCTCTACAGTCGCCGTAGTCGTAGGTCCGAATCTATTAGTGAAGTACGCTAAACATATTAGGAAACTTCATTTTTCCGATAAGGGTTATAATATTAAAATCTTGATGAAAATTCCACCTTAACCCTTAACATAAAACTTATTTGGGTCCAGTCACAATATCACCTTTCATAGGATAAAACACAAATATATAAAACACATTTAAGTATTGTTGTCATAATATAAAAGTCACAGTTATGAAGATGAAAGTTGGTGTCTTCTGTTTTATATATTTACTATTTATGTTTTATATATTTGTGTTTTATCTTATGAAAGGTGATATTTTGACTGGATCCAGACACGTTTTATGTTAAGGGTTAAGGTGGAATTTTTATCAAGATTTTAATACGCTAAACATAGTTGGAGGGCATTTGTTAAGGCCTACGGATTGATAGTTTAACCGAAGCTATAAACCAGGCCTGTCCAACTTCAGAAGTACTGGGGGCCAAAATATTTCGACAATTGATGCTGAGGGCCAAACACTAAAAGTTTCACTCACATAAATATAACAGTAAAGTACAGCAGATCAAATTGTTGAAATAGGATTAATTACTAGTAGGCCGAAATCAGAACTGAGCATTGTGAGCACTGAGAATTTTCAGACTGCTTCACTAAAGTATGAATGTCCACTTATATGTTAGGAACTGCCAGTCTTAGTAGGTGTAACAAGGAATCATCAGTGAGACAGTTCCTATATTTATTTTATTTATGAATTTCGTGTTGAAGAAATCACTCTCACATAGATAAGTGCTTCCAAACATTGAGGAAGGCTGCAAACCAAAATCTCTAAGCTGAAGAAACCTGCCCCCTGGAAGTAGCTTGAAAACGTTGAGCCCTCCTTCAGACCTGGTTTGAAGAAAAGGATCAGCCTGAAGATCGCAGAGCTCCAGTTGATACATGGATGGCTGATTCTCAATATCCATATTCAAAGGGTCATTAAAAAGCAGCAGCTTACCTTTAATATTTTCCAAGTCAGAAAATCTTGAATTGAATTCTTGAATAATAACTTCAATATTTTCACAAAACTCAGAAAAATTATCATCTTCAATTTCTCCTGACAGCTCTTGACAACATGGAAAGTGTGTTAAATCATTTCTTGATAAAGTTGATTTCAGAAATTTTAAAACCATTAACATGACCACTAACCCTGAAACACTTTGATTTTTGCCCTGAAAACTCTGGTTCAACTCATTCAAGTATTGTGTCAGGTCAGTCATGAAAGCAAGCTGCCTTAGAAGGTCTGGATCTTCAACCCGTCGAATAAGATTTTCACTATCTTTGGTAATGTCCTTTTAAAAATACTGGAATCTCATTCCTCAGTGCATTACCTGCACTCAGCCAGAGTACATTTGCGTGGAATGATAGATCTCTATATTGGGCTTGCAGCTCATCCAAAAATTCCCGGAATCTGCAGTGAAGTTGTGCCTTATTGCCACTACGTATCTTGTTGGAAACTGTAACCACTATATTCATTGCATTGCTTTGTTTCACTGACTTCCCACACGCCTCTTGGTGAATTATACAGGGAACATGGGGAAACTTAACCCAGCATTCCTAATTAGTCCTACCAGTCCTTTCCACCGTTTCATTTACTGCTTTAAATATATCTTCACCCTTGTTTATCCACGTAAAAACATAATTGAAGAATTTCTTCTTGTGTTGAAAAATCATTGTTGATCATTCGTATGAAAATAAAAAGTTGACTGGTGTCAGTCTGGTCGACATTGTCATCCAAGCATAATGAAAAGTAGCTGCATTTTACAGCCATATCTTCTAATTTCTTTGTTATTTGCCCTCCCATACTCTGTACTCGTCTTGAGATTGTTTGATGAGAGAGGGGAACAAGTGCAACACAACACATTGCAACTTGGCCATTATTATTTGTGACGAAGTAATTCAATTCCCATGCATCTTTATAACTTCTATTTTCCTCTTGTATTTTTCTTTTCTTGATAATGTTGCTCATGTTTGCTCGTTCTATCTAACAACACTGTTATATAACAATTTGCACAAACAAATAAAAAAGCGTACACAACCTCGCGTAAGCACATAAATTAGAAACAGGTTGGTTCTGAACAATCAAAAACAAAAATTTTTCCCTCCGCGGCAGCGATACTGAACACGGCCGATCGGATGCTTCTCGTGATCATAAACTTGAACAAATATTCTAATACAGTCGGTAATATGCAACGCTCTGCGTCAAAGCGCGAAATTTAAAACCGGGATTGGTTGTCGTATTAGAAGTATCCGCGGGCCACAAAACTGTGAGAGCGGGCCACATGCGGCCCGAGGGCCGCGGGTTGGACAGGCCTGCTATAAACTGTTCAAATGACAAAATACATTTGTCTTATCAAAACCAAATAATGTTTTAATTGTTTTAATCCTTAATGTCATTGCTTTAATAGAGTCAGTCAGGCACCCATCTTTTTACTTTATTCAGTAACGTAATCACTTTTTTATAATTTTATTTAACCTAATTCCTGCAATCAAGTTACTTAAACGATAAACATATAGTGTTCATATTTCGTTCAGTTCGTGATTTGTCCTAATTACATTGGCATTGCTTATTCTCAGTTGGTATCAACCACGTTCACTGGATACTTGAATTACACTTTACAGAATAACTTTATCAATTAGAACTCAGGCCCGACAAGATTGTCCACCATGTATGGGAAGTTGGTTGATGTTTTAGGTATCAATAGTTGGTTGCAGTGCTCACTTCTAAACTTTTAGAAAGCGAAATAAACCCCGGCCGATTGTTCAGGCGAAAAATATTCATGACGTATTTCCGAGGGAACCAGATTATTTTGAACCTGATTTGAGAATTCAGGCTTATTAAGCAAACTGTCAAATCTTATTACTGGTGTCTCCGAGAAAAGTATGTCGTAGGCCTAATTCTTGCTCCGAATACTGTAGAGTCTCTAGCCTTGTCTAATTTTCCTGTTATTTGGCCCGCTCCCATAGAGCAGTGGTCTTCATGCGGCCCGTAACTAAATTTGTGGCGGCCCGCGAACAAATACTGATTTTAATTACAATGACAATATTGACAGTTTCGCTACAAAGAAACAGGTCTCACATTAAATTCAAGGCAACAAAAATGGGACATATCCCAATGCGGTCGTATTACACGGGACTTCTTCCTAACAATACATAACAGGCTAAAGATGTATGCCTATTGGATAAACTTAGATCATTAATGGCCGGTTTCTATAAACTCGCGATTTACCTATGGGTAATTTATCCAATGCACAGAATTTACACAAGAATAACATCACACAAACACAAATAATTTAAAGATAGCAATCACATACACTTGTGGCGAGTTTCTAGACAAATGCCCTCTGGATAAATATGAAAAAGACATAAAAAATGTTGCTACAAACTTGGGCTAGATCTTTCCAAGGGTAAATCGTCGGGTTAATGTATCCTTTCATGGATGGCTGGATAAAATTTAACTTTTCATAGGATCAATAATAATTTAAACAATGAGAATCAAAGCCTTCTGAATTAAATTAACTGTACAACTCCAAGGCCTTGCTCATTATATCATTGTGGGTGAAATGGAACTAATTTGTCCATGGATAATTTACCCATAGGTAATTCTCAAGTTTGTAGAAACCGGGCATACGTCACTCAATTCTTAACTGGCCACGGCAATTTTGCCATCTTCCTAGTGCGTTTCAACCTTTCAGATGATGAACTATGCGCCTGTGAAGACAGCGAGCCTGATACAATGTACCACATGATGTACACCTGCCCTCGTTATCGCGAAGCCAGACTCCACCTACGCGAAGCGGCTAGGGAGGAGGACGAAGAATGGGCACCGAATCTACAGTTCTGGACTCACAAAAACACCTTCTCAGCTTTAAAAACTTTTGCAAAAGCTGCACTCCTTCAAAAAGAAACATAGAATAACACATTCATGGTGGATGGCCAATTGGCCACTACCCAGTCCAAGCGAGGTTTTTGAGGGGTTTCCCTCGCTATTAGGCGAATGCCGGACTGGATAATAATCCCCTCACACAGAAATACTGCAACACACACCAGAAAACATCTCTATACAAAACAATCAACACACCAAGAAAGCTAAAACTGACATCAAGCTAAATCTGAAACAAGTACACAGCCCTAACATATCATAAACACCACATATCCCATAAGGATGAAAATGGGCGAACCTAGGTACACACACCCAAAAAATGGTTACCAAAATTTGGTTTGACCGGAGGTAACAACTTCATTGTTGGGCACTCCGGGGGTAAGGGTGGGCACACAAAAAAAAGTAGCTGCTTTAAGTTATTCATTAACATTGCAAAGTGGAAGACAAAATATCAAACACACGTGTATAATGTTAAGTAATGCCTACAGTTATTGTAATACAATTTATATATTTGTGTTACGTAAGTATCATGTTATTAAATCATTAAATCAATGCTGCCCGCTAGCCTTTCACCAAAAATAAAATGGACGTGTAGTGCAACAGGTTGAAGACCACTGCATAAAGGTTTGCCAATCACTGCTGTTGTGGTTTATTCCATTTCCAAGAGTTTTTCGTGTCGACCCTGTCATGTCGAATCAAATTACGCATAACTTAACTCATAATTATACTTAACCCTTAACTTGGCAATGTATAACATATTGTACAGTCTCCTATTTACTCTCAGTGTCACGCATTATGCTTAAACATCGCAACTCTTGCCAGTGTGTAGTATACAATACATCTTGAGATGGTGCTGCCATCTTCATAGCGTTGTCGAAGACATACTTTGGTTTCGAGACAGTAAACTTAGAAAATGGCTGCTCACTTGGAACAAGGCATGTGCAGCAGAGGTAAGAAAACTGTTGTACTTCAAAATTAAGATTTGTATAGGTATTTATTTTAAACTTATATTTCAATATTAAATATGTGCACATTAGGCTATTTATATAAATTGTAGATCGCTCTTTCGACAACTATCACTATAGCATGAAAAACAAACACACTGCCTGATAAATACACCTGGCTTGACGTTGCCAAGTTCTCTTCTGATGTGGATAAAAAATAGAATAGCTATAGTAAGGGTATATATACTTATCAAGTATATCACGGATAGAGTTTAGGGATATTTTTTTCCTAAAAAAAAGTATTCACTCTGGGCATAAAATGGTATTTGATTTTTCTATTTGTTTCTACCGAATGGGCAAGCTGTTAAAAGATGCACTGATATACTGCTTCCACTCTGTGTGTGTGTACGTGTGTGTGTATATAAATTATACGAGTGCTATGTATTATATAATCACCGGCTTGTTTTACAACAGGCAACAAAGTCGCTGAACATAAATTTTTGTTTGTTCCACGATTGAAGTTTTTGTTTCCAACTTAAAGTCGCAGAGCCATGAACGATTTCTTAAACACGAGTACATCTCCTCCGGCTAATATTAATATTTGAATATTGAAACAATTATATTAAGAAATAACATTTATATTGAATTAGCAATAATGTAGTTTAAGCCTCTGCTTTTAAAAAACTAAACTCTAAAACTTCGTATTCCATT
The DNA here is from genome assembly GCA_964059195.1 of Ectobius pallidus. Classification (NCBI taxonomy): domain Eukaryota; kingdom Metazoa; phylum Arthropoda; class Insecta; order Blattodea; family Ectobiidae; genus Ectobius; species Ectobius pallidus. The sequence continues at coordinate 81,626,014 of CAXKWD010000006.1, forward strand.
CTAGGGTCTATTATCGCTATACTCTAGAATACATATGAGTGCAACTGTGTGTAATCGTTCTGTTTCATTTGTGTTGCTCTCGTGCTGATAAATTGCAAGCATGCACAAAAAAAAGTTGAGTTCTGCATGGATAAAGTACAGTACTCCAGAAGAAATTTACTGCTATATCTATTCCCACAATTTACGGCAAGCCTTCTTTACATTTAATTATCACTGTAGCCTAGTACACTAGTTTTACTTGCTTACATTTATAAATATATTGTTCCGCTTTTCTTTCATGTAGTACATGTGTTTCTCGGATGTATTTGTTTTTATAGCACCGCGAAAATCCCATTGTATTCCAGTGATAAAAGTATGTTTACAAAGTTGTAGCCTCTATAATTTTGTTATAGCTTACCGGGAAATTCATGAATTATATTTGCCCTTACGTAAATGATGAAAGACAACAATGATCTAAATGATTATTCCCATGTAGTCAGTTGCATGTAATGTATGCAGATGTAGTTACTGTGTTAAGATTTCGTTATGTTTCCCCTTATGCATATTCGGATTCAAAGCTTCACACTATTGATTTTCGATTTCGTGGACAAATAAATTCCAACTCGACTTCTAGCATCGTTATAATTCTGAAGATTTTCCAGGGTACGGAATTGTCTAAGAACTTGTGCCAATTCCTGCATCGAGAGTTGGTTCTTTCAGAAGTTAAAAAGTTAATTCACACATATGACTTTTAACAGTTGAAACTGGTTAATAGGAAAGAAAGGAGTAGCCTAACAGGCAAGGTTGTTTGTGGGGTTTGCTGAGTAGACGTTCTTTTTATTTTAAAAAAATTACACCACCACAATGGACAAGGAGATAAGGGAGGATGATAACTTTGTGAAGAAATATTCAAATTCCCAAATAGCAGTAGGCCTAATATGTTTAAATTGTTCTTCCTGTAATACAATTGCCTATGTGGTTGGTTTTCCCAGAAATTATGCATGACTTACAATCTTAAGAGATCTTATTAAGTGTTCAGCTTCAATACGGTCTCTTCCTTAAAGGAAAATCAAGTCTAAATTTAACAGAATATAGCCATAAATTGCATGATAGATAGCTATTGAATTGAATCTGATTGTAGGCAGGCATCCCCTGCACAACATAAAGCAGACTCTTCTCTTTCACTGCTATTGAATTACAGCATATAAAAGCTATGCAGTAAAATCTTCTCGTGAGTTATGAGGTTCGTGGAAAAGACATCCAGCTAGTTTATATACAGTATTTCAAAATAAGATATTATCAGATTGAATAATGTAGTGAAATTATTGTCTTTCATACAAAATACATTTACAGTTTGATAGAGTCAAAGTTGTAAAAGCACATAATATATCCTAAAAATTTAGGATATTTGTTGATAAACTTAGTCCTTTCTTGACATGTCTTTTTACAGGGAAGGCACGAAAATATTCATTTCTAACATCTGACGTCAGAATGTGAACAAACAGTATAAGCTTGTGGGTAAAATTTATTGTAATGAATATTAAACTTATTATGTGCAATCTTGTTGGAGATCATAAACAATAAAAACCATTATCTACCTAGTTTGGCGTTGTTACTCTCAAGTAACATAGTGCATGAAAATTCTGTCTTCTGTTTAGTTGTATTGCCTACAGGAAACAATTTCAGTGCGATCAGTTTTGCTTTCCGCCGTAGTGTTTTACCTATGGGCAAGGGCGCCGCGCGTTAGCCGTTTAGCTGGTTCGGACCCCGTGCCACGGAGGAAAGCATAACTGATCGCACCGTATAAGCTCCAGGTTAGCTTCTTTTATCCATTAACTTCACGTTCCAAGACTCACACGGCAGCAGAGAACTTTTTTGTTTTTTTTTTTTTGTTTTTTTGTTTTTTTGTTTTTGTTCATGCAACTGTACAAGTTTGTTCTCAAGCAGTGCTCAGCTGTTTCATTCTTCCATCTTTTCAGAAAGTTTGTTTGCGCTAAATTTTAGTAATGAGTTGTAGAGAACTAGATAAACCAGTATGCATTATAATTAAGTCTATGGAAACCTAGTTGATTTCCCTTTAATAATAATTATATCTACTGTATCTAGTTTTAATTATATTTCATTACTGTGATGGTCTGAAATTTAAACCCGTGGACTGTTACCCATTTAATAGCGCTAAAATTTTCGTTTTGTACTTAATTTACAGCTGTCTTTGATGTTAGTCTCAAAAGAGTTAGTATGGACACATGAAAGATTATTTTTATAAAGCCAGAATATAAAATTTTCCCATGATAGTGATTTCCATACATTTCCCATTCTTGCTATCATGGCTGAAACTCGGACGTAGTGCCTAATCTACCTGCTTTTTTTTTCAGCCCACATGCGTCATTATATTAAAACCTGTAACTTGTGACATATTTATTGCAGGCATAGAATACAATCATATTTGGTAGTTTAATTACACTTTTTAAATCTTGTATGTGTCCATATTTCCCTTCTATTTCTTAACATTGACGTAGTTTTAATTCATACAGTAGCTTTTTTATCAGCAGCAGTGTGCTCTGTAAGAACTTGCACATTACTGAATATACTATTCAAACAAAACCTTCCTACTTCCAGAAATTTCCATAAATTAAACTAGATTCGCAGCACAACTCATGAACTGTTGAACCTCAACATCAGACCATGGATATTTTCCATATCGCTTCTGGGGAAAAAAGTTATTGAGCTTTATATGGGGAAGTGATGTTTGCATTTGTTTTGTACTGTACATCTGTTTGAACGGAACGGAGAGGTTTTAGTTTTAACATGAAAACTCCTTTATGCGAATTATATTACAGCGGCCGCAGTGGAGTTAATGTTTTTATGACGGCTGCGACAGTAAATTACACGATACAAAATTAAGAGAGACTTGTTTAATATTGTTGCCTTTGCACCTGTATGAATAAACAGGAGGATGTATAATAAATGAGGAAAATTTCCCAGCCCTGGTGGCTCTCCATGTTGCCAAATATTTGCTTTATATTATAATAGCAAAAGTTGCTGAGTTGGCCGTTGTTCGCTCTGTGTTCCCACATACATGAAAGCAAGTAACGTCTGCAGTGCGATCAATTCTCCTTCAGTAAAAGGGAGTTGATAACTAATGATTAGTGAGGTCGTCCCCATTGCTGAGTAGTTAGACCACTCGCAATCCACCTCTGACACCCGGGATCCAATCTCGGTGGATCCATGTGGAATTTGCAGTAGACAAATCTTGTCCGTTCAGGTTTTCTCGGGGTTCTCCCGTTCCCTACACTAAATATCATTGCATCAATACTCCATCATAAATTGGCCATTAGGTTGCAATATGTAGGTTTATAATTTTGATGAGCTTTTTTTACTTCTGAGTTTAATGTTTACGTCAAATTAAGCTCATATTATTTCCAATGCGCTATTTCAAATAGTAAGTTAATTTTAATTCTGAGTTTAATCGTTATATCCCCCTATCATTATTTAGCAATGAGGTGCATAAACTTAGCTTTAAATTATAATAACACTATCAGCTTACACCATATTTATATCATTTATTAAATTATCTTTATAAAAAGTAAAGATTTTGTTTCTCTTGCTCTAATTCCGACATTGTCTTTTAATGTGAATATTTGAGTGTAATCCGAAACGTGCCGTAGGTCACAAGGTATTTAGAGTATTAAATGTAAAGTATTTAACTTTTTAGAGCTAAATATAACTTTAAAGTTATTAAATCAATATTTATTCAACTATCTATAATGAACAACATTTCAAAAAAATAAGTTATATCTCAAGAATGGACGCAGTACTGTGGCTGTATTGCGAAATGGAAAAAATGACATTGACAGTAATGTACATGAGTATAATGATACTTTTATCTTCTGATAATATATTGTAATAATACTATAATAAAAATATATTTTATATTTCAGAAGAAGCCTATAGGTCTAATGTGAATCCTACGAAAAATAATGTTTATTTAAAATATTGAAATCAATATTTTAAATTCATTATGAATTTTAATGCGAAAAAATTACTTGTTTATTAATGATAACTTATTACTATAAGTTTTTATCTATGCTTCAGTCTTCTGTTTTCACAATGTTTCGTATTTGAACTGTTCATAAATTCTTATGCATATAAACTAGGCCTAATAAGTCTGATTTATATAAATATTTTACATACATCACTTAATTATTTTGTATTAGTTGGTTTTCAGAGTATTTGACCAGTGACAAAAGTTGATGTAAACTTTTGCACGCATAATTAATGCACTTTGCTTATTGAAAATAAATAAATATATTCAGAAAATGGGGGATATGGAATTGTACTAATATTACTAGTAGCATGTGGATTAATATATGTTTGAATCTCCGATCAGTGCAGTGTTAATGTGCCTGTGAAAAAGGATGGGGAGAGCAAACATAAAACAAACGGTGTATGGCAAGCGTGGATTCTGACGAGGTACTGCATTGATAAGGGTCCTTTTGCTTTAAAAAAAATATTTAATAAAAATTATATTTTGAATTTGTTATATAAAGTAATGTAAACAATTGTAAATTAACTGTTACCCTCCTATTTGTCTATAGTCCATGTGCCAGACCCATCGGTCATTATAATTTGGGGGGACTGAATGAAACTTATACCACACGTTCCTGGGGTCATGTGGAGCAAAAAAGTCGGGGGGGGCCATCATGAGGAGGTAGCTTTCAAACATGGCGGCCATTCAAAATGGCGGACGACTGTGAATTTTTAAATTCAAATATCTCGGGACTGGGTTCATCAATCTTGAATTTTGTTTTTTCAAAATGTAGGTTATTCTTCTGGCTACATGTTTGTTCAACATGTATGTGGCCAAAAAACCAATATTTATTGGTCAAAATTCTAAAAATCGGAAATATAGATTTTTTGACATTTACGTTTTGCGGTTTATTACTCTAACCGTTGGGTATATCGAAAAAGTGTCTGAAACAAAAGTTGTAGAGATATATCTCACCTTTAAAACGCAAAAATGAAATCCAAGATCGGATCAATAGTATCCGAGATATCCAGATTCAAAGCGGGCGGAGCGGGGTTGAGCATGTTGACCGAGCGTTCGGTGCAGCCTAGTGAGAGGCGAGACTTGGCGTAAAATCCTGCGTTTTATTTATTTTAAGCCTCAATAATTGCTTTATTACTAGATAAATTTACATTATCTACTAATGTGCACTATTTTTAACATGATTATTAAGCACTTTCTCATAAATACAATTAACAACTATATTGTTTATCTGGGAAATGGACGTCAATAATTACCAACTCATATAATATACTGTCAAGGCTTTTATATCCGATTTTTAAGATGAAATCTTTAAAGGGACTTCAAATAGTCGAAATAATTAAAAGAGGAAAAAAGTATTACAGTTTAGGTATGTATCGGAGACTTTTAACAATACTTTCAGAAATGAACACAGGATGTAAGCAACTAAGAAATAAAAATTCCCATAAAATGCCTTATACAATATTATTAACAATGTTGAATTAAGTCTTCTTCACTAGAATCACTGAAGTCAGGTATTATAATTATTGCTCTCGTCCTCCACTGCCGTTGCTTCGGCAAACCCCTTCCACCCACAGCTCTGAATCCTTCCATCATGTCAAGCTCTCGATTATTCAGATTTGAGTTGCTAAGCACGAGTAACTTTCTGGTGCACAGTTGATCAAAATTCCGGCCTGGTAGTTGGCACGTCTATTGTGTTTTCTCAAGGTGTCTTTACAAAGAGACATTTGGAAGCTCTCAATCTGGCCCTCTGAACATCTGGTAGCGCAGCTCATTTCACCTTGCGTTTGGGGGCATACGACTGGAAGACAAATTCTTCTTTGCTGTCATCAACATCATTATACATCATCCAATCTTTGCCTAACTTCCTGAATGCTTCAATAAATCTTTGTTCCTTTTTGCACAAAAGCTTTTAACTTTCCCCTGGCCAGCTAAAGCACTGATTGTGTCGCAGCCAGACCAGCAGTAATGCCCAATAAGAGCTGTAAAAAGCTGTTCGCCTAAGGCAGATACTATCTGGGAAACTTGCATATCTGTTAAAACTGTTTTGTTTGTTTCCCGATTCAGAAGTTTTTATGGTTTTGCAAAAACCTACAACCAAAACTAATACATCTGTATTGATTGAAAAGCAAAGAACTGATTCAGATGATGTAGCGGCGTTCCTTGCATGCAGCATCATTCTGGAATCAGCTTATTCTTGAGTGCAGAACAGCTCAGGAACATTTTTTCTCCTAATATAAATGATCATGAAGCAGATCTCACCAACTGCTACGAAGATTTCTAGGTTTCCAATTATGTTTTCAAATTTCTCCTCTTACAAACTGCAAAAAAATAATTTTGTCATTATATTTTTGCCGTAACTGTTCCTTAGAAGCGTCCTCTAACAAACCACTCTGTGGCCACCCTTGATTTCACTAAATTTGATACCTTCAACTGTTCCGCTTTTTTCCCGCTCCAAAGATTTGATCGAAACCTCTGAATAATATATGTCAACCCTCCGACCTATATTAAAAACCTGCTTGAGAAAATTCGTTGAGAATTCGTAAAACTTTTTTGTTATCCTTTGACGGACTGAAGCACGGCTATTGAATCAATGATTCAGGCCAAATCTTTTTCCGGCAGACTGGCAGGGGTGGTGTATACTTCCAAAAAATTAGATAATACTGATTTGTAGGTTTTCTTCAAAGGCCCATTAACATTCGCCGGTGCCAGAGGATATCTGAATCCTTCCATCATGTCAAGTTGTTGGTTTTCTGCAATAAAGGTCATTTTGCTGAATAAATTTCGATTGCACTGGAGGATTACTTCTTTGTTTTCAACCTTGGTTTTTTTGCTCTTCTTTAGTCTACTAATCTTAAGACCCACTTTCTTAATACGTTTATGAAACCCTTCTCCTTTAGCTAGCCGAAACGTGAACTCTTCATAAGCTATTTTCCCCTTGTTTTCCGAATCAATGTGATCAGAAGAACATATATTCCAGTAGGCAAATGTACAATATCATAAGGGTTGGGATCGAAGGGGTTCGTCCACTCGGCTAGAAGGTCAGTGAGAGTTGTCACGTCTTTCTCATCTCTAAGTGTCCTTGGGCTTTGGAGGTCAGGGTCTCACTAATCTGTTTCTCTGGATGATAGAATGCTGAGGAGGTTCTTTAGCTCCACTCAGCATTAACATATTACCATATTACAGCCTACTTTTTCAGACTGAAATCCTTAGTACCTTCAGGAGTTTGGGTGTCTTTGTTTACAGTCTCTTTGATGGCTTGGTCCACTGGAATTCTAGAAAATGGGTTGTTGCTTCTTATTTGTACTGAAAACCTCCTTCTACATAATATTGGTGAACATATGGGCTCTCCTTCTAGTTTAGATAATTCAAGAAAGTGTTATGATAGATAATGTGAGTAGTTCACTCTATCCAGCGCAAAAATTCAAGGCACAATTTTTTCAACAGCAGCTAAAAACATCAAAAAATGCCTTCTCAATTAGTCCGAAGAAAAACGGAAAGTAGCTCCACTAGGGCGATATATTTCATCCGAAAGGACAGCATTTCTTCATTACTTGTAAGAAGATGTATCAAGTAGAGTGCCTTGAACATGTTCATCTTGAAGTACAGAGTTAAGGGATGTATAGTTCATAATTAGTGATGTTCATTTCCCAGATAAATTGTAAAATTGTTAATTGTATTTATTACTCAAATCCGATGCACCGAGAGCTGTGGGTGCAAGGGGTGTACCAAAGCAACAGCAGATGAGGAAGAGTGCAAATATAATAACTGATTACAGTGATTCTTGTGAAGAAGACTTATTTCAAGATTGTTCATAATATTATAGGCTATAAGGCATTTTATAGGAATTTTTATTTCTTAGTTGCTTACGTCCTGTGTTCATTTCTGAAAGTATTGTTAAAAGTCTCCGATACATACCTAAATTGTAATACTTTTTCCTTTTTTTAAATTATTTAGACTATTTGAAGTTCCTTTAACGATTTCATCTTAAAAATCGGATATAAAAGCCTTGACAGTATATTATATGAGTTGGTAACAGTTGATGTCCATCTCCCAGATAAATGATATAATTGTTAATTGTATTTATGAGTAAGTGTTTAATAATCATGTTAAAAATAGTGCACATTAGTAGGTAATGTAAATTTATCTAGTAATAAATCAATTACTGAGGTTAAAAATAAATAAAGTGCAGGATTTTACGCTAAGTCTCGCCTCTCGCTAGGCTGCACCGAGTGCTCGGTCAACACGCTCAACCCCGCTCCGCTCGCTTTGAATCTGGATATCTCGGATTCTATTGATCCGATCTTAGATTTCATTTTTGCGTTTTAAAGGTGAGATGTGTCTCTACAACTTTTGTTTCAAACACTTTTTCGATATACCCAACGGTTAGAGTAATAAACCGCAAAACGTAAATGTCAAAAAATCTATTTTTCCTATTTTTAGAGTTTTGACCAATAAATACTGGTTTTTTGGCCACAGACATGTGGAACAAACATGTAGCCAGAAGAATAACCTACATTTTGAAAAAACAAAATTAAAGATTGATGAACCCAGTCCCGAGATATTTTAATTTAAAGATTCACAAGCGTCCGCCATTTTGAATGGCCGCCATTTTTTAAAGCTACCTCCTCATGATGGCCCCCCCCGACTTTTTTGCTCCACATGACCCCAGGAACGTGTGGTATAAGTTTCATTCAGTCCCCCCAAATTATAATGACATGGTCGATTTTGGGGGTCTGGCACATGGACTACTATAGCCAAAAAGATGCCATGGGGAGCCGAAAATCCTTCTCGTGTAAACTTACGACTTAAATTTATGTTCAGAAATGATTAATTCTACTGATTATTAAAAAACAAGATCAGGAAACAGTATGCCTATTAATAAAATATATTTAAGAACTTCATAGCTTAAATGTACTCGTATGTAATGTTATAAATGTAATGATATGCAGTATTTTTCAAATGAGAAGCAGATTCCTTCACCGCCAATCACGTGTACGAGCTTACGAAGTGTCGCTAGCAGTTCGAGTCTTCCCTACGTCTCGCCGTCTCTGATTGGACCGCGTATCTAAGCAAGGAGATGGATAAACTGTTTGTCATCTGCAAAACACTATAGTACAATAAATTTTGTACAGTAATATACAAATACATAGCAATATGCTCATTTTTCTGCGTTGTTCATAATAATTTGTACATTATTTCGGGAATCCGGTAGCGCCATCTAAAGTACCGAGTTCTGAGGATCATTTTTCGTTCAAAAACTTGAAAAATACCACAACACTTTTAGTTATAATGTAGTAGATTTGTCACCAAATAACTGAACCTTTCGACTGCTACAGACGTAAGATTTCTTCACTTAAAAAGTATAGAAGCCGTTATACAAGTTAATAGAATAGGGCTAATTCTAATTTTTATCCTCTTGTTATAGTTCCCATTCATTATAACTAGCCCCTCTACTAAAATTTCTTTCGTACGTTTGTAACTTACAGCCCACTAATTATTGCAATGAGGAGCGGTACACGTACTTCAGGTTTGGCCAGGGCGAGTGGCATTTATGGCCAACCAAGCTAGTTTATTATTGACTAGCAGGTGCTCGCGTCTTCATTCGCGATTATTTACTAAACTGCTGGATGTTTTATTGAAATGATTTATGTAACAGAAAAATAATGAAAATGTTTTTATTAGCATTTACATCGTTTTTTACATAATTTGCATGAATTACTTAATTTTATCCTTAATTATAATATTGGTTTACGTAATAAATTAAAAAAATTAAACAAACATAACGAATCTCATGTTTCCGCAAGGGCATACAGATTCGAAATGAAACGATTAGAAAGTATCACAATTCATGAACCTTACTCAAATCATGCTTGTCTAAATCATTCAATGCTCTTTTTTTCTGGATTGCTACGCAAACTGAACAAGGCCATCTTCAATTATTTTCACAATTGAATACTGTCTTGTTAATAGGTGACGTTGGATGTACACAGAAACACGAGTTCAAATATTATAATTGCAATCCCCTAGCAATGTTTGTCAAAAGGTTCCCATATTTGTATTTTTGATCAGGAGTCTTTTCCGATGGATATAACTTACCGTTTGCAAATATATTTAATTTATTTTTATTGATTTTATAAACTTGTTATTAACCGGTATCGAATTGCGACCTTGAGCACAGCCAGCTACCCAGGCCGACCATAAAATCGTACAGATCTTATCGAGGGTCGAACATGCGAACCTGTAGGTTATAACATAATTCTCCGACCAGCTCTCCACTGGTATAAAAACAAACCCTTAAGGTGAAATTTTAAAATACTCGAAGAGTATTCGATCTGTAATGCCGTTCGTAAGCTAAGGAGAAGGAAAGTAGTGAACGCTACGTTAAAAATAAGGGTTCTGAAAAAAAGAAGTAATATTTATATGCTATATTTTACAGCTCCAAGTTGCGTAAATTATTCCAAAGACGGAAGACTTGACAAAACAGCAGTAGGCCTAAATGAAACCAAAGGTATTCAGCCGCAACGGGCCAAAGAGCACTCGATGCCTCGAGTGGGAGGGAGGAAACATTATATTTCTCATTTCTTTACGGATCGGTGAAAACTTCATGGAGAAGCATTTTCGCTTGAAGAGTGTCTGATGTAAAGAGAAAATTCATTCTTCTAACAAATTTGCTTTTAAAGGAGATATGTTCGGAGACCGTTATGCTTTAAAATATTTCAGCTTTTTAAAATACAGAAATAACTTATTAATCACTCGTAAAATTCAATTCAGATTCTATTTCGAGCCATAACCATGTTCAGAGTGAAAATCTTTCAGTGTTACATGTGCTTCACAAGATTCATAGTTCCTTAGATTCTAGAGGAAAACATTTCTTCCTGAAGATATTTCAAGAGTTAAAAATAGCTTGTAAGATAAACTTAGCTTTCGCTATTTACTAATTCAGTCCTCAGTTCTAACATTTCCTCTACTTGCCTTATTTGAACAGATCAACATTTCACTACTTCAGCAAAATTTCAACTACGTTCCATTTAAAGTTTCAAGGAGCAGGCCTGTGCAGTGTTTCCTCTAAATGCATTCAGCCTTTTAATGAAGAAGTTGAATCAATATCTTACATAGAAATCACGATTAAATGTTCTGAATGTATCTTACTGAACTTTTTCAGTGGTGAAAATCCGGTAGAACGATGAATTCATTATTTCTCATGTCTTTACTTTTTCATACTTGCATTACATCTTATTACAAAATAAACCGAGGAATTGACATTCCGTACAGATCAGTTAATATAAATATCTTCATTTAAGATGTGCTGAGTTTTGATAAAAATGGTCGGAAAATTTAAATAGACTTTAAGCAAAATTATAAAAGATAAACTAGATTCTCGAACATGCATAAATAGTGACTTTTATTTACTGATTTTTTCAGATACTATTCAAGATATGAATGAAACGTGAAACTTAAGTTTAAAAGTTTCTAACTGGGCATTTTATTGGAGCAAAATTTAACCTATCGATTTTTTTTCCCACTGAAAGATAAGAGAAATTGAGAAAAAATTATAACCAAATTTATTATAAATCGTGTCTAATATAATATTTAAGCTGCTGTTTCCTGTAGTCCTATTTAATTGTTAAATTAATTGAAGATGGCCTTGCTCGGTTGCCATAGTGTACTGGGTAAGAAGAGCATCCCTGAATCATGATAAAAAAGTCTAGAAAGACTTTGAAAAAGAGAGAGAGAGAGAGAGAGAGAGAAGAAGAAGAAGAAGTGGTGTTCAGAATAAAATTAATAAAATTAAGAACACAAATCTGAGTGAAGTAAGGACAAAAGCGTGGCTGAAGAAAGAACATAAACTTGATTGAAAATAGAACAGAAAGGTTGGTGAAGTTAATAAAAGTGGAAATACTGAGGATGAAAACTCATCAAAGGGGATGAGAGAAGTAAATGAAGTAAATGTTGTAGTATAAATATTGTAATGCAGGATGAAAATGAGAAGCGGTGCTTTGCAAAGATCGAGGAGAATTATCATTTAATCTAGAAGCCCGGAATTGTATGACTGCCAACTCAGCTAGATGTAGCATCTTTGAAATAAATCTTTGAATTCAAAACAATCCAAACATTTTGGAAAAATATATATGAATATTCATTTTGGGAAAATATATATGAATATTCAATTTTAAATTGAAATCAGTGTGGTCATATCCTACAAATTTGATACAACCCCATCTGCCATTAGCCTAATAAAAATATCAGAGTGCTCTTAACTTTATCTTTACTACTAGCAAAATATTTGAGAGCTCTTTTTTCCTGTCTGTTGCGAAGTAAAAATCATTAAGTAAGCATTACAGTTAAGTTATTTGAGTGTGAAACAGAATTCTGTCATGATACGATCCCTTCGATTTTATTCGAAAATCAAGTTAGTGAAACTGATCGGTTTATTTTTGTTGTATGCAATGTTTGTTTTCAGGGAAAATCACGTAATCATCAGTAATCAGAATCATCTATGCTCATTATACCAAAAAACCAGATAATTTCTTCAGAATCTTGTGATTAGGAACAGATAAACTGACCTCAGGCTTTCCCACATTTAAATATCTGCGTAATTCTAAAAACTGGTGAGTAGAAAAAGGGTAGCTTTTTCTCTTCCAAAGTGAGCATAATAATACCTAAAAGGTGGGTGGCCAACTTTTGAACATGGAAATAAGGGAAATTCGGCCAGGGAATATTTGAGCTATGTAATCTACATTAATTGGTCGAATTGTTTATATTTAAAATATAAACATAGACCTACTACGTTAATTATAGCACATAACACGATTTGATGTAATTAGAAACATTCATATTAATTTGCCATCACAATTCTGAATACAATTATAATTAAAATGTATATTTATTATTAGATTAAACTTACTCTTCTGTCAAGTGTTACTTTATTATTACTTAAATAATGCTTACATTTAACAACCGATGCTGCATCAGCTTTTTCATTAGGTTAAGATATTTAGCCTATGTTTATCTAAAGATGCTGCACCACCTTTGATTTTCCTGTCTTGCCATGCAAACTACTTGATTTTCCTTTCTTGATATGCACACTACCAGAACATTTTACAATCATAATCAGAATTGATCGCTACCATTAGTTTTGGTTTAATTAACTGTAAGCTACTTTGATTTCTTTGATCTGTCCATTTATTGTCCATCTTTGAGACAAGCTCTCTCTTAACGTGGCCATTTGAGCCTGGAGTAATACATATTTATTTTATATACATACTAATTTAATATTAAAACATACGCAATTAAATTCAAAGGAATTTAAAAATTATCATGAATATTTCAGAAATAAATTTTATTTGACTCCAATTTTCACTCATGATAGTTTTAAAAACTGACTAGGTTTCCGTTTTCCCTCCGTTTGGATTGCTCTGCTTCCCAACTCTTTCCATAGTAAAGAGTGGTTAATCGCTAGTGATGTAATTAAAGTAACCACAATAATTATGTATTCATGAAGCACATGTTTCATTGTTTGCAAGGCTTCTGGAAAGAGAATGGAAGGCAGATGCAGCTGTAACCCTCCTTTCCTAAACTGACCTTTGGAAGCAAAGGAGAGGAAGGAACATCTGAACAAAATTCCTTGGGGACAGTGAATTCAAAAGCAAGCAGTTTCTCACTTGAACAACTACTACATGGTAGAGAATTTGAATTGTAAATTATTTCTAGTATTCCCAAGTGGTAACCCAAAAATATCCCTACGACTGGACTACGTCTGCATTATCATTATTATTCTTATTACTTTTTTGTAGTCGACTGGTTATCAATAAAATGTGCTGCCGACCGAAACAAATTTCATTGAAGCCATTTATATATCCTTATTTGGAATATTGATTTAACTTTGCCTGCATATGTTATAGTATTGTACATTCCAGTCCCACACGTTTGCTCAATTTATTTAAATCGCGCCTCCACAAAAGCTGGAATAATAAAAGCGGAGGGTAGAGTTAAGTCAACTGACAAATTAAAACGCATCCACTACGCTAATTTTAATCTAACCAAACTGCTATTCGTATGGTAATTTTTTAGTAGCATTTCGTCTTATATAGAAAACAACAACTGTATACGAAAGGCTGCAAGGCGGGTTTCCCGTTGTTTTTGTTCCCTCGACGTTAAATAAAATTATTTGCAAACCATAATATGAGCACATCTGTCGGTTTAGTGGAATAGGCCCTTAGTTCGTGCCATCTACTGTTGCTATTTGATCGTCAGAGGTGAATTCCCTATGAACGAAAAAAGTTAATTTTTTCGCACGTAGCTTATTATTATTATTATTATTATTATTATTATTATTATTATTATTATTATTATTATTATTATTATTATATTTAAGTTACTATTTATTATCATTATTATATTCATCATCATCATCATCACCACCACCAAACATCATTTATTTCTGCCAGCACAGTCTCACGAGCACATTAAATTCTAGTCCCAAGGAAAATATGTGATTTATGGGACTTCTTTTCTAGAACTGAATTATTATTCAATAACAATAGTAGTAATAAGAATAGTGATATAAATTTACTCTTCATCGACCGTGTTCATCTCCCTCTAAACAAGCTTCTTCACCTCGTTATTTCATACTATGGTTAATACTTCTGGGGGAAATAGAAAGAAATATCCTTAAGTTTTTAGTAGAAAGTTGTTAATTAAAAATTAACAATCATTGCTTAAAAGGAAACTATTGATTCTAGACAATTTTAAAGTTAAAGAGAGAATGCACTAAAATTGTCCACTGTATTAGGAATGCTTCTTTTATTGTTTTCATGGTCCAGTGTTAATTTAATTTATATTCACGACTCCATTGTTCGTTTCAAGTTGAAGAGAAATTATATATATATAGTAAAATACCAGTATAACAAACACCAGTATAACAACATTTTCAGTATTACAAAAATATGTATTTGCCCCTCCATTTTCCTATCTAATATGTGTTAAAACATTTCATTATAACACATTTAGAACCTTCAGTATAACAAAATAAAATTTCGCTTATTTTCCTGTATATAATTTTATTTTTTCCGGCGTATGCTGTATAATATTGCCACAGGGAGAGAGATTAATGCTGAGTGTTGAATGCTGAATGGAAATAGCTTACAGAAGAAATAATAATTTCTAACTGCTTTAGAAAAGCTGGAGTGAAGTGCTATATTATGACATAGAAAGAGAAGAGAACTGGAAGCATATGTGTGAAAAGTAAGATGGACCTGCAAGGGTGAATCTTAATAACTATGTCAGTGTGGACTGTGATGTGATAGTGTAACACGAAATCACAGATGATGGAATTGTGGCAGACATTTAGAGTGATAGAAATCCATGTGATGATGAGGTTGAAGAGGAAGGTGTGCAACACAGTGATCAACAGAGTTTGAATCTTGTGCAGGCAACACATGGCACAGTCTTCAAGATTTTCTTCTATCACAACAGCAATATGCCAGATTCCATTTTAAATTCATGTGCCGTGTGTGTGAATATTTTGACTTTTTCAAAAAGTAAAGTCCAGAACATTGTAGGCCTATACTTGTAAAATTTCAATGTAACCTAATTTCACGACAGTAGATTCATTTCTAAGGTCCCCTAAATTTCGTTATACTGGCATTTTACTGCACAAATATATACTTACATACATACATACAATTTTGGATTGGAACAAATAATGATAATACAAATTGCATTGAAGTTAAAAGTACATAAATGATAAATTCCGCGGAGGAAAAAAGTATTTCGGAGTAGCAATAAAGGGGGAAGAATGAGATTATAAGCAGGGTTAAGAATAAAGGGATGAAGTTCCTGGGGGGGAAGTGCTGAAACATTTCCTCCCTTGTAAAGATGAGCCAAATTTTACAAATTGCTTTCTTTCAGAGAAGCTGAGTTCATTTCATCTTGTAAAAAATCAATTCGTTTGAAGGAAACGGCTAAGAACAAGTTTCGACTTCACCGTACGTCATCAGCTGCCATTTGTCGTAGAAGACAAGTACGGCTGCTAAGCAGCTGATTGCGCGGTCAGTCTATTTCGTTTTTTTTTTATGAAACTAGAAGCTAAAAACTTAAATATTTAATTATAGTCGAACGAAAACAGTCGTATGCAACTTGCCTATAATGGCAGTTAAGATAGGCCTACTCGCTTTGTTCGCTTCATAAACCTATTCTTACCTTAATAAATGTCATTGCAGACTCACAGCGCAATATTATTGAATTTTGCTTATTTTTCAACTTATTTGAATGTTTCCCAAATTTTACAGAGAAGTGAGGAGGATAGAATTTTTTACCGAAGTGCATCTTCAAAAGTAAAGAAAGAGAACCAAGTATTGAACAACAGAGGGAAAAACTGCGTTAACACCTGAGCTAACAGATCTGGAAGTAAAAGCATACAGCAGTAATAAGTTTACTAGCAACGTAGCCTGGATTTATGAGATTCACATTTGCTCATATTTTATTAACAGACGTAACAGCTTATAAAATTGACTGGTTATAAAGACGCATGTTATATTTTTTACAAGAAAATCATATTACTCTTACATTTTTACTGATATTATTTATTGATAATGCATTTAATGAGCGTTTTCTTCTGTTTACTCAGCATAAAAAGCACGTGACTTATAAATAGATCATATACCATATATTCTTGCACAATAGTTAACCTAAAATACCCTGTTGATCTCTTGGTTTACTCTTATGATGGGATAAGGAAAATTAGCTACTCCAATATTTTGTTGCATAATATATTATTATACAATATTGTACAATTACCAAAACATGTAAAATTATAAAGTAGACTAGTTTTAACGTCTTGCGATGATGACGCATACATGGCGACGAGTTTCAGGAAAAATAAATAACACATAACTAGACATGTCCTGTAAGAGAATTACATCGTCTGAAGATGCGATACGAAGATTGGCTTTTGTTTTATCTTACTTTTACTACCACTTTACATGAATATTCATTTTTTGCGATTTTTTAAAAGGCTGTAACGATTTTCTTTAAAAAATTTACCTGATGTTTTTATAGGCCTATCTGAAACCTTTTTTTGCATAAATTCTCCGAAAGGTGCCAAGGTAGTCATAGTTTCCGCACACTCAGGCTTTAAATCCTTGCATAGTGAACTTGCATGAGATAGAAACAACTGAATACGCACTCCCTGGAATACGGCCTCTTATTGAAAATCAGCTTGTGAAGTGAGAAAATTGTATTGCCTATATTTAAAGAAGAAAGAGTTATGTTATTATTGCAACAAATTAGATTTTTTAGTGCATTATCTATCTCTGCTATGCAGTATCGGCTCTGTGCTATTGCTCGCACAACACGAAATCCATACTGAAAGAGAAAAGAATAGAGGATGAGTGATGTGGGTTCCCGGATGTATTCCACCGCAAGATGCGGGTATCCAAATAACAGGATACAAAATGTGCAGCTTTTGTTTCCCATCCCCACTTTCGATCTATGCAGTCGATTATTCGTTTCAACCTACATCTCCTAAAGCATAATGACATGGCAGCTTCATTAATATTAAATACTTAGTGTGAATATTTCCCTCAGAATTTATTCACCGCATATACCCTATCTGTGTTAACTCATATTTTATCTATTTGTGTTTCTGACAGAATAATGCAACCAGATCTTCAATGGCCGCGATTCATTTGAGAACTATAACTCTTGAGTTCGCAGTACACATAGGACGGTCATAGGAACTAAACAATGTGCTCGTGCTCTCGTCACTTGTAAAATAAATCTCAAAAAATTGATATTGTGACATCCAGTTGAGATATAACATTTCACGCTATAGTTTCACTCACATGTAATTTTTTGTAATTGTTGTAAATAATACAGTAACAAACAAATGTCTGATAGTAACTTTACTAAAATTTCGAGGGAGAATCAAATGAAAACCACTATTTTTTCCTACTATTTTTCTGCAGGAAGAATGTTTGCTTGTACACTATTTTTCTATACCTAGGTATAGTCCCCTCCCAGTTCACTGCACTTATGCCATCAGATAGGAAGTGCTTCGATACCGCATGAGAAAAATTATTCTGGTTGACACTGTAGGCACTCATGCACCGCCAATTGGATGTCTTCATCAGACTTGAACTTCTGCCCTCTTAGGAGCTCCTTTAATGGACTAAAGATGTGGAAATCTGATGGTGCCAAACCTGGCAAGTATGGCAGATGTGGGAGGCACTTGGCGTTATCATGTTAAAGCAAAACACCTGCTCTCAGCAACACCTTCGCTTATTCACCATCAAATTCCCAAATATTTGGTCCGTTAAAGGATCTCCTTGGAGGGCAGAAGTACAAATCTGATGAAGACGTCCAATCGATGGTGCAGGAGTGGCTACAGCGTCAACCAAAATATTTTTTCTCAAACGGTATCGCAGCTCTTCCTATCCAGTGGCGTAAGTGCATTGAACTGGGAGGGCAATATGTAGAAAATAATGTACGAGCAAACATTCTTTCTGCAGTATAATAGTGGGGAAAAATTAATTGCTGTTTTCATTTGATTCTCCCTCGTATAACTTGAGGTTACTTATTTTATGGGGCAAATGTTAAATAAGGGATATTAAATAAAACAAAAAGCCTGATCAGTTTGAGCTTTAGTAAGAAGCCTTGGCTAGTAAATTCTTTTCATTCATAAATACGGTAAAGAAAGACAGAATTCTTTTACTACCCTCTTGAGAAATTTTTAAATTGATACTAGACCATAGGCAGCA
The DNA here is from genome assembly GCA_964059195.1 of Ectobius pallidus. Lineage (NCBI taxonomy): Eukaryota > Metazoa > Arthropoda > Insecta > Blattodea > Ectobiidae > Ectobius > Ectobius pallidus. The sequence continues at coordinate 81,644,803 of CAXKWD010000006.1, forward strand.
GGCAATCTACAGACAGAAATAAATGAACCATCCTATTCCTGTGTTTATGGATAATTAAAATTAAAACGTACTAATAACTGAACAAGTCCTTAGAAATTACAAGTTCATTATTTAATTTCTTAAAAACATATTTTGAATAGGCCTACATTAATTTGATTGCTGCCCTACATATGGTTTCATACTGTACGCTTGAAGTCTTTAAAATAAAAATAGTAAACTTAATGTTATCTTCTGTTTTATATTTCTTCTTGGAAAAACTTTTTATCCACTCTCATGTCGAAGAGGGGTTCTCAGTTTAAAAGAAGTAGGTCATATTGAATATATTCTGCTGTTACTCCACTTTTCAATTACAGAAGGGGAGAGAAAGAAACTTCCCCCGCACATGTAATCTTACCTTAACAAATTAAAAGTTTTTGTCTCTAGTTCAACTTTGTGAAAATATTAAATTGTTCTCAGCTAATGCTTTCTGGATGGAATAAGAAGAATGCTCTTCGTCTACAGTAATCTGAGTTTCCTTCTCAAAAAAAGCTAGGACAAGGGCAATTAAACTTGACAGACATATTAAAAGTTTTGACAAGATTCAGGAAGATGTAATGTCGCTCCCCTCAGATGTCCCTTCTGGTTTCAAAATCATTATTCATTTATTTTATTTTATTAAAGAACCGTTTTGTCTTGTAGGCCAGAATTTGCCATTAAATTTTATTACACTAGGCCTACTGCAATTTAAGAACAAGAGGGTTTCAAAAATAAATAGAAAACCAACAATACCAATGGAAAAACCATGTAGTAGTGTAAGTGTTTATTACATTAATTTGCTTTTTACAACATCGATTGCAAACAATCGCACGGGTCCGCATGGAAGGTACATGCTTATGCAAAACAAAACAAAACCATATAATAAAATACCTCTGTATTATAGAATGAGCAATTGAAGCAAGTATGGTTAGCGTTAGCATTTATAAGCAATAGTTTATCTCTGTTGCCGGCTAATATGTTAGAGGTATTTTCTGTTTTTTTTTTTCTTTACCTATTAAGACGAATGCCATTCTTTGTACTGTATTACCTTTTCATGCATCACCATTCTTATCTTACGAACAATTATGCAGTGGTTAGGATTTCCTATAAGATAGTATGTTTTACTAACAAAGTTGCTCATATAGGCGACGACATTTTCTTTGGGTAATCGCAGTGTAAGTTGTAACATAAGCCTTGTCTAATTTTGTTTCCACTGTTAGCATGCCAACTATCGGTCAAACAAACATACGGTGCGTGTTTTACAGTAAGTACCGTTTAAATATTTTGCCGCTGCAGCGTTGCAGTCGCGATTTTGAGCATGCGCGATTATTTCCTCCATTCATTAGGAAGCCAGATACAGCTGTCAGCAATCGTCACTTTGTGTTTTTCTGTTGTTAGAGCGTTTCGAAATGTTCAAACAATCGAACGACCCGCCGACTGGAAGTCAGATCAGTGATTCTTTTTGAATGCGAGAAATGTTTCGCCAGTAAACATTCATCGCCCGTTTGTGAGGTTTATGGGTAAACAATAATGAGTGATGAAATAGTGAGGAAGTGGGATAGACAGTTGAACGAAGGTCGTGAAAATGTGCATGATGAGCCGCGGAGCGGCCGACCATCTGTGATCACGGATGATTTGGTACAAGCTGTGGAAGAAAACATCTGTTTCTACACGTGAAGAAATTCCTTGGTGGAAAAAATATCTACGACGATGATGCTGTGAAGAAAGAAGTGCAGACTTGACTTTCATCACAGCCGGCATCATTCTTTGAATAATGCATACAAAAACTGGTTTCCCGTTACAAGTGCCTGAATAACGGCGGTGACTATGTGAAGAAGTAGTGTAAGGCGTATGATAATGAATGATGATAAAGTATTTGGAAAATAATGTTCTGTTACATAAAATATATATACCTATATATCGATCGAAAAGTAACGCAGAATCATTTTTTTACAAAAAGTTTAATAGGTACAATTACACATAAATGCACACATGAAGGGACATCTTTTGTCTACTTTTCTATATAGTCGCCAATTTCTCTGTAACATTCATGCTGATGGAGTCAAACTTCTTCATGAGGATGCTCGCCCCCAAGTTGCTGCAGCTGTTCGTGAGAAAAGCAGCAAATTGGTTGAGAGGTGCTCCAGCATCCTCCGTACAGTCCAGAGCTGGCACCATCGGCCTTCCATTTGTTTGGTCCCATGAAGAAATTCCTGGCCGGTAAACGCTTTGCATCAGATGCAGAAGTGAAAACAGCAGTCCGCAGATGGCTATACTCCAACCGAATGGACTTCAAAGAACAGGGTATTTTGAAACTAGTATTACGATGGGAGAAATGTGTTGAGAAACTTGGCGATTATATAGAAAAATAGACAAAAGATGTCCCTTCATGTGTGCATTTGTTTGTAATTGTACCTATTAAACTTTTGTAAAAAAAATCTCTGTGCGTTACTTTTCGATCCACCCTCGTATATTGGTATGGTACTTACTTTAAATACACGCCCTGAATATAAAATGGAATATCTACAGTCGTTTCAGAATTTCATTATATTGATTTCAGAAAGCATTGTTCATGGGAAAAAATTAATGATCTGAAAACGGAATCGATTATGTTAATAGTGCATATTACAAAAGCGACAATCGTTGCATTCTTGCAAAATATTTCAAGAAATGGATGCACTAAACACTACAGAAACATCAAAAGATCTGGATCAGGAAGGCTAGTGACAAGTTGTTACAGATGTCGACATCTTCTTTATGTAGGTTTAAACAATGATAATAGTAACGCCTATGTAACTTGAACATGATGAGGTTTAACTAATCATCATCATCATTATCATTAACCCACATCGCTTATACACTGGGTCGCCTTTAAGTTACAATGTTTGTTAGTAACAATTTTGTCCCTCTAATTCTACATGAATTCTGGTAGAGTACATAGCTACACAGTATTATTTTCGGACGAGTCTCGGTCAACTGACATGTCCCTTATCCGAGACGTAGCTGCACAATGGGATCGCAATGAGGATTTTGTACTCTCAGGCAGGCCGAGAGCTGGTCTGATGCTTAAAAACACCTAGCTGATCCGCCGAAACTCGACAAGTAACCTCTTACAGTCTCTTGTAGTAGTTGTAGGGTTTGACGGATCGCCCTATGTTTTGAAGGGGAACAGATGATGAAATTCGACCAACAAATTGCACTTTCCACTAATATTTTATTGAACTATTCTTTGATAGAGACTTATTAATTTAACAAATCACCTGCCATCAACTTAAGGTGATCTTGAAGATCCAAAATAATAAAAAAAACATTAACTAAAAATTTAAAAAAAATTCAACGATAGTTCATAAAGCCTTCGTTTGTCTTGAAAAATTAGAAGTCATAATTTATAGAAGTCCAGACATCAAGGATGATATAAACTGTACTCTGTGTAATCTTTAGACCTCGAAATTTTAGGCATGAAAGCACCTAAAGCATCTAAAATAGGTTACAAACGTAAGTATTTAGGCACCATTCTTTAATTTGAGGCAAGTGATTTCTTGTTCTGGTACCTGCAGTGGCCACAAAACGATTAGTTAAGCGTAAAAGTAAGTATTTTACATTTTTATGTATTTGATTATAAGTATCACATACTATTTGTCTTCATAATTAGTAACAGAGTATATTGTCAAGATTTTCACAAAATTTTAAATAATTAGGCTACGTCTTTGGTCTGTTAAAATCATTTTGATGGTCGAAATGACCTTTGCACTGATACAGATGTTATAGCAATAAACTTAAATTGTGTTACTTTTTTCATGACCACTCTTCGCTGTTGACACGAATTCACCTGTGGTCTTCGCACGACTATGTAGTGTCATTCCGTGCGTGAAACAAATTTTAAAATAAAGTTTTAAATAAAATATAACATTGAATCTTAAAAGTTCTTGAAACTCTTTTTAAGAATCTTAAAAATTAATCGTTTAAGCGCAAAATGGAATAAATAGGCACTGACCCCCCGTTTTAGGTCATTTTAGGCATTATGGAGTTGCTCCCAATAAGTATAATTTTCCATAAGTTGGAAACATCTACAATTACTTTGCACACTTTCCTAAGGGAACTAAATAGGCATTTTCCTAAAATTCCAAGGTCTAGTAATCATAAATAATACCTCAATTCATTCCATAATTCGTTCTTGTTATTCTTTTTTTCAGGTAAGTGGAGTGCAGTTTTCCTTCCTGGTTTCTTTTAGGTATGTACCAACAACCAAAGGAATTTCATTTTGCTATTAATGGTTATAACTGCTCTTGTAATAATGTTTATATTACATTTATTATTATTCTTTCTTTCAGTCCTTTAAGATGCATACTGAATAATTAAAATGTTATATTTCTTTACCTGTAAACTGTCTTATACCCTTCAGTACGAGCGACAATATACTCCAATAATTTCCACACACTTAAAAAGCAGAATAAAATTTTATTTCTACGGTACTGGTACAGTTAGATCCCGAGTGCGACTACCAGCTTTTCAAATTCATCTAATAACAATAATAATAATAGTAATAATAATAATAATAATAATAATAATAATAATAATAATTTTGGAAAGGTTTTCAAATATTTTTAGTCTTGATCACTCTTAATTTAATTTAATTTTTGTAGCGTTCGGAATCCTACAGTAATTTTTCTACAAGCTAGGGGAAGCTGGGGTGGACTTTTCCACACTGTTAGGAATATCTCAACTCGATGGTCATACCTTTCTTACCCATCAGAACCCTGTAGCTAGACAGACAATTCGAGTCTACAATGGTTATTAAGATTCTCGTTTGAAAATTAAGAATCGAACATTTCTGCTCACTATAGGGTATTTATTGCGGTCTAATGGTATCTAACCCGGCCGCAGTCGATGGATTTTTCAGGACGTAAAAATCCTGGGCGTGGAGTCCTCCGGGAGGGACTTTAAGCTGGGGGTCTCGTGTCGTAGATTTACGGCACGTAAAAGAACTCCAAGCCTAAATTAGAGCCTCTGGACAAAATTTCTCGGCCCTTTCACGTCCAAGAAATACTTAGTTTCCAGAGGGGGGTTGTGAGGCGATGGGCTTACCACCTGTCCCTCTACCCTCTCTCGGAAAATAAGCATATCAAAATTAGTATAGGTAATGAAACCTCCACTGGAGGCCCCTTCGCCCCACCTGGGGATCATAGGGTACCAGATACAGATACAGAATGGTATCTACTTACCTTGTTTTTGGGTACTAAACAAAGCAGTAATGTCACCACTCATCCCAGGTAATCGATTAAAAATTTAAACTTTTGCCCCAAATGATTCTCTTGCCATTGAAGAATTGAAGGATTAAAACTTTCTCAGTGTACTGAGATGATGAAGATGAAAACATATAATAGGCTACTCTTACCGAAAATTTAAAAAATTCTGCCTCGGTTGCAATTGTATGTACGAAGTTTAGAATAGCTAAACAAGCAGTTTCCGATATAAGCAAGGGAAGTTTTCTTAATCGTGTTGAATTGTGATGTAGATAAACAATTGTTCGAGTTAAATGGGCAAGAAAAACCACACACGAGAGAGCATTTCTACAGTTTTCTAAAAACCTCTATAAGGAAGTTGCGGATAACTTTTGTTATGCTGTTACTCACGAAATTGCTTCTGTTCTCTTTTATTTTTGTTAATCCGGACTCTTGCTGTTAGGGACAAAATTCTATCCTGAGTGTACGAATTAACATTGTAGCCTAATAGCAGTTGTTCTAACTATCCTTAATCTTTCCACCTTCTCGCTTTATTTCTTCTGCGAGGGACGAAGACTTCATAAGTGAACAGTAATATCCTGTCCTGTTTTCTATGTTTTGCCTTTTAATGTTTAGCCCTATTTATAATTATCATAGGCAATATAACGAGAAGTCGAGATTCCGATAAATCCGATTAATTCCCTACATTGGTGGAATCATCCTGGGATCATCCTGATCTCGAATTATATTTATTGCGATTTTTTAGCGAAAACTTACATAATTAAACATACAGTGAATAATATAAAACCACGAAAATGAATAAAATTACGCTAGTTTTGTTTTTGTGAGACAGCATGGGAAACAATCGATATTTTCACATATCTATCGTCGTGACACCGTCGATAGTCGCGCGACGTGCGGTTTTTCAATATTTTTATCTTCATCAGCTGGTTAGATTAACCTCTTTGCTAAAATAACATCGTGTTTTTAATATTGTGTTTACTATTGTAAGAGATTTGAAATGATTATAGGCTCTATTATTTTCATATCTTCCTTTGTTCATATGCAGCTTTTATATATATATATATACCCAATATATATATATATATACCCAATCGCTGTGTTTAATGATTCTTTTTATAAAATAAGCTACAGCTATGAATACGTTTCAGTGTTCAGTGTTTGTATATATATACCCAATCGCTGTGTTTAATGATTTTTTTTATATAAAATAAACTACAGTTATGAATACGTTTCAGAGTTCAGTGTTTGTGAATTTAGATGAAAAACAATTGCAGGTACTGTGGGTGCGATAAAATGAAAGCGATAAAACTAAATCGATTAAAATATGGCACTTGCGATTGGCTGAAACTACACATTCTTACACGGGATTGGTCATTGATCCATGAGCTAAATAATCTTACTTAATAGCCTAGTGTTGTAACGATTATCATTTTAATGATATCATTCAAAGCAATTTTATTGTTAATATAATGCTATTATTACTGTTTTTATCATCATCATCATCATGATATTTGGGTTTATTCTCTTCCATACCCTGGATTTACAATAATTGAATACAACAAAGGTATGTGGAGCTCTGAAGTTCGAATTTTACTTCCAAAGGTCCCTTTTAGTTCAGCTTCTGTTAAACTTTCAATCCGTTCAATTTAATCGTATTGGTCTCTGGTTTTTATTAAACACGCTATTGAAAATGTTAATAAAACAATGGTATAAAAACCAAAGCTGGAATAGAAACTAACTCGCTGGATTAAAAAATACAAAAGGAAAAGTTTGCTGTACATGCTCTAAAAACCCACTGATCCCTATCGAATTTAATATTCGTGTACAATGGAAGCAATTTCCGTGTTCTTTTTATTCGTTATGGATTATTTTTTTTCCAGGAATTTCCGCTAAACCTCACAGACTTGCACGCTACTCCATCACCATAAAGTATCCACCAGAGCGTGAGCTCATTTGAATATCCTGATACTTCTACCCTTTCACTTTTCCGTGTCCAACCACTCAGCTTGGTCTCACCAAATTAACAGTCTTTATAAGATGATAATCAAAATATTTAATCCAAACTTTACTTTAATACTACCTTCACTATTAATTATTTTTGTTACTATTTCCTGGTTTCCTGTATTTAGGTACATTGTACATTCTATCAGCATAGCCATATTGTTCCATTGTTTCATTAAAATCATGGATGCGCTATTAAGTTTACAGTATGTTTGATACTTATTTTTAAATTGAAATGATCAGCTTTCCTACCAAGAATGGACTGGTATAGAATCACGATGTTTCTGTATTTCTGAAAATTTATAAAAGCGTTGATCTGCTTGTATGCTGTCTGCACATTCCGGCTTCTAGAAAGGGAATATTTCCCCACGAAATATCTGATATTCAATAGGCCTGCTTGAACCTTTGTGTGAACGAAGATGTTAAACGTATCTTAGATCTCTATGATTCGACCTTCTTTATGGCTACAGGATTTCATGTAATTATTGGAACTCTCTTCCTTTTAATTTGCCTTCTACGACATATAAATCTTCACTTTTCTTCAAATCATTTCGGATTTTAAGCTGCTGATTTCTGGCTAAGAAACACCTAAGAAGGTCGGTGTCTACTTTCCGATTCCGCCTCGGCGATCTACTTTCCACTGATGTCAGTGAATAATCAATAAAATAATTTTGGTAATTAAGCTAACACAAAAATTAACAAATTTTATTAACATTATTAAATAAAACCAGAGCGCACGGTTTTAGAAGGCATATGAGCTGAGGCAATGCTTGCTTGCGACTGTTGCACTGCTACGAAGTGTTGCATTCTGAACGAATAAGACATTCGTCGCGTCGCTTCCTGACACGATATCTTGAGAACCTTACGGTGTAAAAATGTTGCGTATGGACAGGCTCCTTTAAAATTTGCACAATTAATTTTTATACTATATATCTATATACCTATCTCCATTTTAGCTTTTGTAGTTTTAGGAGAAGATTACCTAATATTTCCTATGCTAACTGGCATTCTGTTCAGAAGATTTCAGAGAGTTGAATTAAAACAGAGTAGAGGCTATTTGCTGTATTTCTATAAATACTCTCCATGCGATGCTATGCAAATAACTACAGATCTTGAAAATTCTATAACAGCAGGAAAATTATTTTTCAGATGATCAAACTTATAGTTTGGTTTTAAATTTATGAGTTTTTATAAGAGCTATACTTTCTTATTATTATTATTATTATTATTTGGTTTACTTTTGTATTTCGTACCTGCGGAAATTTTATAACTTGAACATATAGGGTACGCCAATATAATTATTTAGCCTATTTGCTTCTATAATCCAATGTCAAAACACCGTAACCCAATATGAAAGCGGAATTGGATAAATGTACAATAAATTCTATTTTGTGAAGGGGAGAGATGTTTAATAGTCAATTTATAACATATAAATTTGATCAAGCTTCTTATAAATTCAAACGCGGTTTTCCATCAGTACTGAATCTAATATACGATATATTATTAAATACGATTCCCGATCAAATATTCTTTTTTACAACCCCGGATATTCCCCAGGGCAAGTAGCTTCAACTTCACTGACTTGTACGACAGACGAGAGAACTCTATTTAATAAAAGATATCGAAGGTATATGATGGTGAAAAGAACTTCCCTTTCATTTGTATGACATATTTCTAGTTGTCTCTGAATATTGTATGTTGACATTTTCTGTACAGAGCTTACTTTCTCACGGAATAAACATTTATATTTATAGATGACCCTCAAAGAGATTGATTTCTACCTTCCTGGGCATAAAATAAATAAGCTTTTGTAATTAATGTTTACCATAGTGTTGTTATAATTATTGGTGTAGTTATTAATATTTCTGCAAACGACGAAAAGAGATAGCGAAGTAGCCTATCCTGTTTTATCTTATAATTGTGTTCCTAACCAAGAACCTACGAATAACTGCATTAGCTGGCTGCAGGTATAGAATTTCGCTTTAAATCTCTTTCCAAAGTTATCATGCCTTTATTTCAACTCCTACCTAGTGTATAACCCCCGTTTTCTGTATTAGCAATGAAACAACAGGAATTGGGATGCAATTATTTACATTCTATGTGTTTTTTCTGTGTTCATGATTTCCTAAGGTAGTGTAAATATTTTCCCAAGGTAGTGTAAATATGGATCTGTGATTTTAAAACAGGTTTGAGACATATTCTGGAAGGCAGCACAGTATCTAATATTATTAACATCCTTTTACTCGTACGAATCTACATCTTCGGGTTCCCAATTCATTAAAAAGAATTGTAGGAAATTCCTTTATGTTGAGTTACATTTATGATTTAGTATTTTCCATTGAGCCAAAATCTCGATACATTGATTGCTTTAAGACAAAAGAAACTATAACTTTGACTGTGTACCTACCAATTTATCACATCTACTGAGCAATAAGTTAAATGAGATCTTATTTTATTTTATGAGTTCTTTTTATGCAATGCAATGCAATGCAAAATATAGCCTATACTTTTTAAAGGTACATTGTAAAACATAAAATATCAACGTACTACATTGCTGTCCTCTTGAGTCAGCAATAGGTCCTAATGGCCTATGTGTCCTAAATTATGCATATATTTTATGGTGGTCCCCCAAAAGAAAATAAATTTTTCTATGATGCAGTGACACTTAAAAGGTAGGATCCGTTGTTCTGCTGAATACGTTGTAAAATCATATTTGCAGATTACGCAAAGGCGTATTCGCCTATGTCAGTTATAAAATTCTACAGAATGATTTTTTTTTACTAAATCAGTTAAAAAGTTTCATGGCTACGAGAAGATTAGGCAAAAGCAATATGAAAGGACGACTAAACCTATAAAGTATGCGTTACATAAACTGATTCACGTAACACATATAATTATCGTTGACATTAACATTAGATCATATACAGAGTTATTGTCACCTTTAATTGATTCTATAGTTATATTAAGTGCCAGAATGGTACTTTCTGAGATTGTGTGGTGGACGGGAAAATATATTTCCGTCTGTCCGTCTGTCCGTCTGTCTGTCTGCATGTCTGTCCGTGTGTCTGTACGCTCGATAACTCAAATACGAGGCCCATTGATTTTTTACCAAATCGGTTGACCGGTACCGGAGTAATGCTCAATTTAGCGCCTATTTATTACAGTATTTATGAAATGCAAATCAGTTCTCTTGACAACATATGGTTTTACAGTGTTCATATACGGCTTTGGAAGTTGCAATACAATTAGGTTTGACAAATAACACTACCCACATATTCCTTCACATATGCTTACCAAACTTTAGACCTTTGTTCTTCCGCTAGCCCTGCTTAACGAAACGATCTTGAGCATAACTCCGAAATCGATTATAAAAATAACTTATTTTCTACATATCATAATTTCAATTATCACTGAATAAACAAAAGCAATCTGTCACTCTGTTATATCAGTTTACCTGATTTTATTATTTAGATTAAAATTACAATTTATTCCAAATAAGCAAGAAATCAAACCGATACAATAAATTCACTTATTGTTTCAAAACACTGCGTGTAACGGACGTTTTCAACGATCCATCTTTCTGTTGCAATGAAGCAAAACCGCAAGAAAGTGAATGGAGTGTGCTAAATCCGCAATTTATCATGTGCTGCTCTGATCTTAAGAACAAGGCAGGGGGTCAAAGCCAAACACGTCTTGAAGACAAAGGAAAAAACAGACGTTGCCCCATAGAGACAGGTTAATGGAATTAGTATCACCTATAATTTCCTAAAGTTACATAAAAACTCATAAATTGCTCTGCATCTGTAGGACATCCATTCTGTCCATAATTTTCGATGAAAAAGAAATGGTCGGAAATGTTATTCCAAGCACAATTTGTCATACATCATTTCAGTATTCACTATTTCACGCGATATTTATTTTTTCTTTCTTTCCGTGCCTCTTTATACACCCTCATCCCCAAGATTAATATAATATATTTTTTTTGAATAGCCAGTTCTGAATTGAGTTTCATTCAAAATAAAATCTCCCGTTTTTAGAACAGTTTCCCCGAATAAACGACAATAAAATAGTTTTTTTTTTTTTAAACATATCTTGAGTTTTTTTCTTTTTTCATTCTCCTCTCTTTGGACTTGAACTCGAGCACGAGCAACCTTGTTCATTTGAGTGTATCTTAATTTTATGTTCATATAATGTTATGTATCAAAAATTGTAATTTGTTTGTGTTTTATCAATCTTTTCTCCATAGAAGAAAATTTTTAATCTTGATTTTTGTAACTTGAAATTTCATTATATTAATAATTTATTTGTATTTTTTTTAAATAAAGACATAGAAATAATAAAAATTTGCAAAATAAATATAAGGACTTTGACAGTTAAACAAACAATTCATTCTTAGACTATATTTATTTCATTTTAACTTGCTATTAAGTAAAAGCTAACCATAACGAAGTATTTTAACTCAACTGTACACATTTAAATACATTATTTTGGTTTTATTTATATGCAGACATGCCACACAAAGTAGACTTAAAAAACTATGATTTCCAAAATTTGTCGTATGTAAGCCTACATGTAGAATTTTAGTTTTAAATCTCACATAACAAATTTACTAAGTTTATGACGCGCGTAGAAACGGCAAGAGAAGGAATAAAGTGATATCACCAAGACTACGGTAGAAGACAGTAGCCTACTCAAATGATGGGATTTCACATTCAGTTTATAAATTGTTTCTGACAAATCTTGTTTACATCTCTTCTTAGGCTGAGTTTATATCACGACATATCTCTGATGGCGTCTCGTAGACTGAGCAATTTGCAATAAAAGTTGGTTCAGCCTTGAAGATATTTTCGCGCCATGTATGCTTGAGTGAACCTAATTTCGGAGAAATTTGCGTCATTCGTGCTATAAAGTTGGCTGCGGAGGATCCTTATTGGATAAGAAAAAAAAGAATGGGATTAATAACAAGAAAGGCTAGACAAATAAAACGGAAGATGTAAGGGTGCCGAAAACGAAGAGCATTAGAGTGCTTGAAAACTGAAAGCACAAGGGGATGCAAAGAGAAGATAGGATGTGACAAAACTACCCTTACGCAGACAAGTCAGGAGTACGTAGAAAGAAGAAGCTTGCGAATTACAGGAACATTTCCTTTAGAGCGAGGGACTGGAGAAGGGGAAGTTTTAGCTTAGGGGCGGATTTTAGTTTCACCCTCCTCCCCAATGAAATGTCTCGCTAGTCTTGAAAAGGAGATTTGATTAGGAGAATGAATAAAAGCCAGCGCAACGTAAGGCAAGAGCAAACCAAAACCTCGAAACCAAACCATTGCCTTTAAAGAAAAGGATGATGAGGGAGAAGATGAACACAGTTAGTAGGAGGAACCTCCGTAAATGAAATTCTGAAGTTGAGAAATATACCATAAACACTTCTCTTTAGTCTTCCAGCGTGTCTTCTTTAGTAGCTTTTGAAGTTGTGAAGAAGTCTTAGCAATTCTGCGGCATCTTCGCCGTGATTGAAATTCTAAATAATAGTAACTGAAATTTGAATGGGTTTACGTAACCTTAGCCTCCGCCTCTTTTGCTTTCTGAAGCTCATCTCCTTGTATATTTACTTGTACAAAAGATTCTCCTCCCTTAGTGTTGAAGGGGTTGCGTTTTAATTTTAACTGAACTTGTGATGTAGTTTACCGTACTGCATAATGCCATTGATTTTAATCACATATATAAACACAACATAGATGGAAACACTGGGGTGACAGTGTAAAGTTAGCGGCTTTATCTTTTTCCTTGAAATTTAGACTGGAAATACAAATTTACTTGCTGCTGTGTTACAGCATTTCGTCGTAAACCAGTTAGTTCCATAAACAGGATTCGTTTTTTAAGCTAGTGTAATGTAGTGTACTATTCCTCGTACTTAGAGTCAGCTAACTATGATAATTACATAACTTCTACTTTATGGTACAATGTTCACAAACCCGGGAAATAATACCTTCCCCAGAATTTGTAGAAAAGTAGAGTGTAGAGGATCTTACTGCATGGAGTACAACCTTCAGTTTCCATAGTTCATTGGCTGGGAATATCCTTTCCGATATATTGATAAAATAAACTTTAAATTCACTATGTATCTTTTCTATGTGTCCAGTGTTTTATCAGTGGCTACCATCATTATGATTAATGTTAAGTACTGTACTATGCTGTATTTGGTGGAAGTATAATAGTATAGGGGTTAAAATATTATATTAACATTTCAAAAAGTTGTCAGCCTGGGTCGGCGAGACCTGGCTTTCTAGCCCCAAGATAGCGGGTTCTATCCCAGTACAGGACGATGACATCTATATGTGCGTAAATGCGACAGTCCTATGTAGATTAGAGGCTAGTCCTGAGTACACTTTCACATAGCCATAATGTATAAATAATCCTTCTAAAAGTTAGAAGGCTCCTGCTTCGTTATTTTGTTTAAATCATGAAAAACGGCGACAGTTCCACCTATGCACAGATACAGCTTAAAATATTTAATCTTGCATGACGTATAGGCTTATGCACGAAGGGTAATGATATTGTTGATACTTCGGTTTGTTATCATGTACTAATAACAATAGCATTGGTTGGACCACAAAGATAGCCTTAACTTTGCATTGATTGCTTAATTTTAAATACACAGACACAGTACATTTAGTATATATTATACAATTATGTACTCTGTAAAAATTAGAAGAAAAAAAATATATATTTAAATTCGTATTTTATAAAGGTCGTATTTACGAGAACTTCATAAAGGTTTCAGGTTTAAAAAATTATTTACACCCGAAAGAGCTCAATGCTCGGGGTAGGGTGCAGTTCAGTGCGAACTTTTAAATTTGTAAATATAAAGAACATATTGCAAAATATTAAAGAGCTAAAAACACACATAAAGATACACATATAAAAAAATTACTCTTATAAAAGAAAAAAATGACAAAACACAGGAAACATTAAATACATGACCGTTAGTGTTTAATTAGAAAATTAGAAAAAGGATATATTACATTATTTATAAATATTGTTAATTTGGTAACACAGAATTTAATTATACAATGACGAGCGTTAATCAGTTCGAGTACTTCTTTTCTTAAACTTGTGCTGTTTAGTAACTATAAGTCAGAATTTATTAGCTTATGTTTTACCTTTCCCATTAAGTTATTGTTATCATAAGTTCCTATGTAACCATTAAGTTTAGAAAATCTCCCTTCGAGATTCATTGAAAGAACTTATCTAAACCAAATCCACTTTTAGCTAGGAAAGATATTGATTGTAATCACATGCATCCAGAATGCAAAGTAAAGCACTCGGGGAGTTCAGCGAGAAGAGAGCATCTTCTTTTTTCTTTTGTAATTACATTGGAAGTGGAAACTTACGAGCCGCTTCCACCGAGCGAGCTTTCTGTACGTAAACAAGTTACAGTGCCATAAATAGGATTCGCCTTATAAGCCAGCGCGAAGAGAACATACTGTTTCCTGTGCTCGGAATCAGCCAACTGCTGATAATTCCTTGATTTGTAGTGCATTCATGTAATTGTGAAACTCCATTATATGGTACAGGAAAGAGGTTTTCAAACAGTGGATACACTTAGCAATTTGCCAACTGTTTAGAATTACAGTAGAATTTCAACGGGGAATTTAATATAATCACGCTAAGATAATTGTGACTATTTAGTTCATGAATCAATTACCAATAGGCCTACGTAAAAAGTAAAAGAATAGGCCTATGTGGAATTTCAACCAATCGTGAGTTTCTGTCGTCATAATATTATCGGTTTTATTTTTATCACTTTCATTTCACCGCACGTAAATTCACAAGGACTGAACATTGAATGTCGATACCTTTTTTTTTTTAAATATTGAATACAGCGATTGCATATACCTGTATAAGCTGCATAAGAGCAAAATGCATATGAAAATAATGTATCTTGTGTGTGGTGGAGCATTATGAATCTCGTATAGTAATAAATACAATATTAAACGATGTTATTATTGGCAACAATGGCACCAAACAGTTTAATAAAAAATAATAAAAAAATAGAATAGCTGATCTTAACCTAAATTGTTGATAACTAGGGGGCGGATTTCTATGACATGTCATATTTTTCCCCTTTGCATTATTTCAGGTTTCCGACTAATTTAAACCCGATTCCAAGCATCCTGGTGAAAATGGTACGGCTTTTAATGTGCATATAAATGCATATTTAGGAAATTTTCAACTATTGTAGCATATTTAGTAGGCCTATGAATATGCATATCTAGGTCATATTTTGGCATATTTGTGTGCATATTAATGAAATTTTGAAGTTTCATATCATATTTTGTAAATTTTGGATTATAATGATACTTTTTGAGACTTTACAGTTATTTTAAATAATTAAGATTATATTTTAATAAAATGAATTGTAATGAAACTTTAAAAAAATATACACATTGTGTAAGTGGTAAAGTCATATTTTAAATTTTATTGGTCATATTTTAATGTTTTTAGGTCATAAATGGATGCATATATCCTATTTTTTAGGTCATAGAAATCCGCCCCCTATTGATAACCATCCACATCGTGATATATAGATATAGGCTATCGCGCTTACAATGAAATAAAAGCGATGCATTTTTATTCATTTTGTGGTTTTTAATTATCCATTATATGCTTAATCATGCAAGTATTCGCTAATTGGTCACAACAAAGATAGCTCGAGGTCCGGTTTTTCCCAGGATAAATTGCTCGTGAATTTGTCATTAGGTAACCCCACGAGAGTTTACGAGTTTATCGATAGATTCGCGATTGCGCAGCAGGAGCGAATTTATCTGATGAAACTCGTAACTCGTATGGGATTTATTTACACAATTCCTTGAATAAAACAGTAACGGATTATACAAATAATAATTACTTTCTTAATTTGTTATATAAAAACAAAACTGTCAGTGCGAGATCACGGTATACTATGAATCAACTATCCTTGAATCGATTCGAGTTACCATGTTGTAACCAATGCTACCAACGGTGCATATGAGACATAGTTAATCTAATTCAGGTAAGCTAACAGCAGAACAGAATAAAAGCACACGGACTGGCTTGCACTGAATCTAAACTGTGTGTTTAATCAATGTGCGTTTATGTTATTTAAATTTCCAAACAATTTATGTTGCATAAAATAATATGTTTTCATTCTATATTCTTATTCACGATATAGCCTAAGTGTTTTAAAGGATAAAAAAAAACTTTAAACGAAATACGTTTCTAAGTTTCTTAGGAAATAAAATTACATTTGCAATTACCCTGTTAGGTTGGTCCCCTTGCAACTTGTCGAACATTTGAAACAGCTGTAATTGTATTTATTGTATTTTTGATGTACACATGATGTGTTTCGTATACAACCTGGTTGAGTGAAAGAAAAAGCCCTATGCCCTTAACTCTGCCAATATGAAACAAAACATTATTATTACATTATTATTATTATTATTATTATTATTATTATAGTTACCGGTATGATATTAATTCCCCATAAGATATCAAATAGAGAATAATTAAAATCGTATCAGCCCCAAACTTATAATACGGTTGTCTTAATACAGAAATTTCGATGTTTCGTAATAGTATTAGCTCAAAAAACTCCTTACAATGAAAGAAACGCGCAAACACCTTTTTTACTGTGTTCTCCTTGTGCACTCAATAATATGCTTAATATACTATGAAATTTCTCGAAGCATCTGTGCGGAGGCTTTTTCTGTGTTAGCCTCTAAGCGCCTTATATAGCATACGTTACAATGCTGCCTAGAATTCCCTTGAAATTATACTTTTTTATTATGGTGGTGGTCGGAAAGCTATTTCCATCCAGAAAGTAGCGGTATCCGGAATGTAGGAAGGGCTGCTGCTCCCCCTTATTCCCAAATGAAACTGCCACAAATTAAGACTTTTTGCTGTGATAACATTGCGCGTAATTACGTTTCTAACAGCGACATTTTTCTTTAATGTTCCATGAATATTGAGATTATTTAAGAAAAGAAATCTCAAGAAAGGAAAAAGTGTTTTGTTATAAACATTAAAACGTCATTTATGATAATATTATACCAAGGAGAGCCATAAGACTGCTGTAGGTGCCGTTTTAATTTTGATAAATCATAAAGTAAATGTTAATATCCGGATTATTGAAGCAATCTAGGAAACTAGATTTTATTCAATTACATCAACGTCGTCCTTCGTGCTTGATAATTAGATCTTTCTTCTCGATTCGTAACCTGCTTAAGTGAATTCATAATTCCATTTATCGTCGAAGAGGCCGTACTATTAATTACATCTCAGTCTGTTAAATTATTTATGTTATACTGTATTTCCACCAGGTAGCAAAATAACTTCTAGGTATCGCGACTTTAAAGTTTCACTTATGAAAACATCGATTATTTTTACGTAATACTTAAGCCCGATTAAATGATTTGAGGGTGAATTAATAAAAACCTAATTAAGGGCTCACAAAATTAGACCGTCAACGAAAGCTGTTTCTCCTCTCAAGTTATTGAATTAGAAAGTAGTATCGACCGCAAACCCTTTAGTAAAACATAACCCTCGTGTCTGTCGTGTTCGGCATATATGCGATAAAACTGAAATAAGTATTACATTCCAACTTCTTTGAAGTAAAGAAAGCATAATTTTCTTGCTTAAATCGTATTATTTATGATGTTAAGCGACTACTACAACAAATTAATAAAGAAGGTTTAACTAGATCTACCAGACCATAAAGTATTGTACAAAAATCTTGTTTAGTCTAGTAAATAATTGCAAGTTTACCTGTAGAGTACCATACCATTATGTATCTTCAGTATTTTGCATTTTTGAGAACGGCTTGACCGATTTGGCTGATTTTTTTACCCCATAATTGTCAGGACAAGGTTTGTATGAAAGAAAACTTTTGGAAAGTCCACGGGGAAAGTCGGAAATGTGAAATGAGGCACAGTTAGAGTTCTGCTGTCATATGTTTTCATAACGAAATAGAAGTGTGACATAGGTTGAGAGTTCTGCTGTCACATGTTTCATAACAAAAAAAAAAAAAAAAAAAAAAAGAAAAAAAAAAAAAAAAAAAAAAAAAAGTGTGAATCTTCCAACCAATCCATTAAAATTAATTGCCACAAGTATGACGGAGCATCACTTGAGAACGGCTAGACCAATTTAGCTGATTTTTTCTTTTTTTTTTCTTTCTTTTTCTTTCTTTTTCTTTCTTTCTTTCTTTCTTTCTTTCTTTCTTTCTTTCTTTCTTTCTTTTCTTCGTAATTGTCAGGACAAGGTTTGTATTAAAGAATATTTTTGGAAAATCCACGGAAAAAGTTGGTAATGTGAAATGAGGCACAGTTTAAAAGTTCTGCTGTCACATGTTTACGTAATAAATAAATCTACATTTCTTGACCAATTTGCACGAAATTTTCCATACATACATACTTAAGCCCGGAAAGTAACGCGGTAAACATTAAAATTCAAGCAAGCAAATTTATATAATGTCTGAAAATATACTGAAAAAATAAATGCAATTCCGATATCATGATTACAGTGTATTGTTTATAGTGTTCACATAGGGCTTTGGGAACTATATAATACTGGGCTTTAACAGATTCTGATCTATCGATATAACACATTTGTGAAAATAATTCTTGAAGAATGAAATCCACGAAAATGAAACACAATGTGAAGCAGTCACCTAACTTTCTCCACCCTCGACATGGAAAATATCATTTTCTCACTTCACATTTTGATGTAGAATAAGCGGTCGTATTGCAGGGACAGCTTAAGTGTGTGCTAGTGAGTATGCTATATCAGAAGTCGGCAAAAAATCCTATCCACTAACACATCACTCATAGCTGTAGGCTTTGTATAGGGTTGTTTATCATAGGCCCTAAACATCTGAAATAAGACAAAATAGGATGGAACATTTTCAGTCCTATGTCCAGTCCTATTATAGCCCAGGTTTCGGGGGAGGAAAGTATGAAAGTGATATCGATTTTTTTAAATTTCAGCTCCGGAACGGTTGTATGGTAACATGAGAGTGAGAAATAACATTTTCCATAAAACCAATACAGTCTTATGTAGTAGGAATTTATGTTTCTTCTTATTTCAACCCCTCCCAGGCATGGTGTGTAGAAGCTACGGAATGCAACATTGCACTTCCTCTATGAGCCCTAAAAAGCTATATCTAGCGTTTTCTAAGGGAATAGTTTGAGTGTGATAAGTCGTTCTTCCTAATTTCAAGTTCTACGTATACATTACACAAGGCCCTAGTGTTTGAAAATCGAAAGTCCTTCATCAAGTTAATTTCAAATTACAAAAAAAAAAAAAAACCCGGGTGACGCCGGGCCTTTTAAGCTAGTATTTTCATACATTTAAGGTCATTTTATAAGTCAAATTTCAGGCATTTTTAAGTCGTCATCATCCGAGCCCTATTAATTGTGTTTTTTTCCCCCTTACTTACTTAATCGATTTGTTCTATGGCTTGGATTTAATTTGATGGCTCTTGTGAGCTCGGTAATATTTCGCGACTCATTTAGCTTCAGCTTACCCATAATAAATTCATTTGCACCACCATTAATAATCTCAAAGTAAAAATCGGAAGTGTTTACCCGAATTAAACTTAGCCTATGTACAATTTTCAACAAAGATCATGCTGTGTGTCATGCATTTTGGAGCTATTGTTCTCTGCAGTAGAATATATAAAATCACTTCTGTATATTAGCAATTAAGCATGTGCTCCGCATTCAACATTATAGTTTAGATTAGTGTGAGATACAGTGGTTTCTATTTCGATTACCGCTGTGCATTTCATCCGCATGTATTGCTATGAACACAACATTGGTGGATAGTTATATTATGTCCAATTAACTAATGTACTTGAATTATACCATTTAGTCGTAGTAATCACGAGTGAGAGCAAAATTATCAAACGCGAGTATTAGACATATAATAGGGTAATGCAATGCTTATTACCTGCATTAAATGCAAAGATTGTTGTATTTAACTCATGTAACACAGTTCTGTTACGGCAAACTAGTGAATTGCTGCTAATACAGGTTTCATAGCTTATTAAATAAAGGTCCATGAAATCAAATACAGTAGTCAACTACGTTATTGTCATAGAGTTGTGCATTTGTGCTACGTTACATGGTCATGGTTTTATGATAGAGCTTTGTATTGATGCACATTTATTCATGATTTTCGGCTTTACTTCATATAACTTGCAGTGGTCGAATAGTTAACATGTTGGCAATTTGACAATAGGCCTACATATGGTTCGCAGATTCCAATTAGACTGAGGGCCCGTTTTATTTTTTTAAGACGAAAATTTTCGAGATACTCCATACAGAATAATTATTGTATTGTACAATATCGGTTCTTACTTCTATGAATCAGGTCAAAGTTTTTTTATATTTATTTATCAGTGTACAGCCGAAGTATCTCTCAGTCGTATTCACATTCTGAAATTCGCGCAGTATAGAAGATGTAATCCACTATAGATCTATTTCTAAAATAAACTGCATTTCGCATTTTCCTACTGTGAAATTACTTGCCGTACTGTACGTTTTTATTCCAGGCCTTTTCAATTGTGGACTGACCATTGAGAGTAGGCCTATGTTGTGCGGTTATGTTAGCCAAGTACGCCTATAAATGAATTAACTTCAGGAATTATTTAGGTCTAAACATGACATTTAAATTGAAAAAAAAATAAAAACAAAATTTCGTCATCTCGTAGAGAAAAGACGGGAAAATTGACATTTTTGACAATGTGGACGTGCCTTAACGTTAAAAATAACCGAGATATCAATAAATAATACCGATATATACATTTCAAATTCAATGTAAAGTAATAATGAACGACAAATTAGTCTATTTTAGATGTTCCTAAATTTCGGTAGCTTAGCTTTTATGTAAGGCGCAGCAAGCGGGGGCCGGCTTCTGAGAAATTAGTGAACTATCACAACGAAGAAATTAATTACAGAAGTAAATTCAACTTATAAGTTCAGACATGTTTACAATGTTAAGAGCTGCCTGAAAATTAGTATACGACACCATGTTAAATTTTTTTTACTTTGCTTGTTTAATTGCTCGTTTCGAAAACTTCGTACTAAAAAAAATTATCACTTTTTATACTTGTACAAAAATAACTGTTATTTGCCTACTGTTTATCAATTATTATATTAACTTATTAAGGGCTATTATGAAATAATGGCCTGTTGAAATAATTTCAATTTAGATCTTTCGGAAAATTTAAAATACCAGAGAGAAGCGTAACAAGTTTGAAAATTTTGCTGCCTAATGATTTAGCTTATTACTGTTTCCTTATACGTTCTTTTTGTTTTTTCTTGATGTTTTCTGCCAAAATATTAAATAAATATTAAAATACTCTTAGCAGTTATTCACACATCTTCATAAGATGACAATGGGATTTCTCTTCAAGTGTATAAACGAAAAAAGTTACTAAAAATGTTGTTTACTGTATTCTTGTGTGCGGCCCATACAATGTCTAGGGGTAAAATGAGACCCGTAGCCTGTATTAGTATATTGACTATCAATGTGGACAAAAACTGAAGTTGATGGTAAGATTATACACTTATAGTTGTCACACCTCGGTTTGTCTCATTTTTATGACTCCTGGTATATAATTTTTAATAAATATTGCTAATATGAACTGATAATAAATAGTAACTGACATTATGCAACTCGCCTATAATGATATTTATTAAGATACGAATATGTTTATGAAACTAACAAAGCTAGTTTCATAATTTTTATGCGAGTACGTATCTTAATTACCATTATAGGCACGTCGCATACAACTGTTTTGTACAACGATAATTAAATAAACAAATTTTGAGATTTTATATTTAATCAAACAAACGGACAGGCTGCCCTTCGCAGTCAGCTGTTCTCGTAGTTTTTGTCTTCTGCGACAGATGATAGCTCATGGCGTCTGGTCAAGTCGAAACTCCTTGTTCGTTTTCTTGAAAAGAACGTATTTTGACAACGCGAAATTAATTCCATTTAGTATAATGATTTTTTTAATGCAGGTTGCATATTAAGCAGATTTGGTTGCTACTCTCACGATATCAAGATCGTTGCGTGGTCGAGATAATAATCGACCCCACAGGAATGTTATAATGAAAACCTGTTTCGAAATTAATATCATTAGAGCTGGGACAAATAATACCAAAATAAATCACGTTATCTATGGCGAGACAAGGTGCATGGCACTTGAAGATTAGGTTTTAGGTATAAAAACTGCACTAACCTACAATAATATAATTATGAAATTACACATAGTAAGCAAAGTGAACTTGAAACTTTCACGTGTCGTTGGGTGAGTCGGTAGCGCGCCTGCCTTCCACTCCGGCGACCCGGGTGCGATTCCCGGCCGCATTTTTCAGTAGTGAAAAATTCCTTTCCCGGGTTCAGAAATGGGTGTGTGTGTGTCCTTAGGTTTAAGTAGGTAGGGGACTGGCGAACCCCGGTAACAAATCCGCTGAGAATATCCCCTTACGGGATCACAAGGGGTCGCTCGCGAACCTAAGGAATACCTACATAAGCATCACGAATTTGATATAAAACACGTTTGTAAAGGGAATTTAATAATAGGGAAAATTGTGATGCAATTATTGTATAGACCGGAAACTAACGTTTCATTATAATTTTAGAACAATTATATGGGGGATAACAAGAGAATTTTCAGATTAATTCGCAAAGAAATGTTTTAGAGGAAAATCCCGGTTTTTCTACAGTGTATGGTATAAAAAATAGTTTGCAAGGTAGCCAGGGTATTTAGGGCCTGTTCTAGACCGGACAATACTAACTTACCCATTCCACATTCTAAAATATTTGCGCGTCGACTATAAGTAGGCCTACCTCTAATCAGGCGCGGTTATGCGTATAAAGGCAACTACAGAAATAATAATAAATTGTTTATTTCGTTTATTCTTGACAACTCTTTCAAAGAGAGCACGTACCTGATAACAGTTTATGCACTGACAAAAAATTAATCCTTACGAGATTCATTATATTTGGATGAGTGCACACGATGAAAATGTTTTAATAATGAGTTGACAAAAAGTGGCATCGTTACAAATGAAGCGGATCCATTTGGCGAGATGTCCATTGTCCAACACAATTCATTACATCCATAAACTCTATAATAGTCCTGTTAGCTTTATTGTTATGTTTGCTCGTTATGAAGAGTTTATTCTAAGCGTATTTTTAAAGCTACCAGAGAATGTGGTTTAGGAGAGACGATAACAGCTGCTCCATAACTGACTTCTCTCTCGCTTTGACGGAATATTTATTTCTTTACAGTCCATTGCCTTTAAATCGCTCAGGTAAAATCTGTTCCATTTTTTATAATCCCTCTACCCTTGATAAACAGGACAGCAGGACTTTTTTTACTGTAACCGATTAGACAGGACATTTCTTAAATACGGCCAATTAAAATACGCATTAATAATTTTTTCTACGATGGTGTTTTTTCATCCATTTAACGTTCATGCTATCATGATAGAAACTCGAGTTCCCAATTCTCAGTGCCGGTATCCTAACTATATATATACAGTATATATATATATATATATATATATATATGGTACTCACACGTATATATATATATAGGATATATATATACGTGTGAGTACCATGGATTACAAAATCATTTGCATGGATTGTAACGTCATTAGCGTGGAGGTGAACAATAAAAAGAAAACAAAAAAGTCTCAAAACCATAATTTCAGCTCTGCTGGATAATAGGCTGTCTTCAACTACATGTCAGGTTGGCCTACGTGAAAAATTTTTGGCAAATATTACTATTATTTATTTTTATTTTTTGTAGTTCGAAAGGTACACCTAATTATAGAATCAACCATATATATACGTGTATATAAATATATATATATATATATATATATATATATATATATATATATATATTGCATACATGGAATATAGTCTAATCATATTTGCTAGTTGAAGTTTACAGTTTCAGTCTTACTGTCTTTACTTCCTTTTCATCTCCTAATATTGACTTACGTTAGGTCATCAGGCAGGTAGGTTAAGATAGGTTGCTTGCGCATGCGCTCAATCAATTGTTTTATCGATCGCCATCCAGATTTAGTTTTATAAATGTGGTATAGCGAAACGAAGCCAACTAGAGAACAGCTGATTGTATTTAATTGCCGTATTTTTAATTACTTTCGCTTATTTTTCCTTACCGTAGAATAAGTTGTATGCGATACACATTTGTGTCTGATGTGGACAACACAATCTCGATTATGTTAAAACATAACTCGATTGTCTCAATGTATATATATATATATTTATTTATTTCATTAGCCTAAATTAACCTGGCGGATTTAAGGCAATTAGGTCTTCCCTACCACTCAGCGAGGGAGAAATACATAATTAAAATATATATAATATATAACTTAAAAGTAGCCTAACAGTTGACCTAAAATACAAAAGAAGAAGAAAACTAATTAATTTATGAAATTAAAATAGATACTGACTTTGAGTGCTTAACAATTTATTTTTAATATCGGTTTTAACCAGATAAGTGTTCCTATATATTAACTTGGTTAAATTACGCTTGAACTGTGATATCGTTTGACAGCTCCTGAGATAGCTAGGCATTGGGTTTCAGGAGTGAATAGCTATTGCTGTAGCCTAAAGGAATACGAATAACTGTGGAGTTCTCTACAGGCATATACTAAGGGATCAAGCTGAGAGTACATGCCCAAGTTATAGTAGGGTGGTAGATTGATAGATAATGTTGAGGTATGAAGGATTCTATAGAGGATAATGAGACAGTGGAAATACCTTCGTTCGCGCAGTCGTGCATTAAAATGTTTCTAGCATCGGAGATATATATGTATTCTCATATTTAAGAATTTTACATATAATTTATTTGGCACGCATTATGAACACGTTGAACACAGTCTTTGAGTGAAGTTACTGTTTAAGTCAGAAAGTAGGATGTCACCTGGTGTACGTCTCATTTATTTCATTAACTAAAATGTGATATGGTTATTTAACGTCTGTTTTTCTGATACACTTAGGCCTGTATTCGCCGCCGGTGTGCCGAAATTTTGTCATGCAGGAGTTATTTTACATGCCTGTAAATCTACACACTTTCGACGTGACCCGGAGTCAAACACGCAAACTTCAAGCCAGTGCCTGTCAACTACTAAACCAGGGTTGAAAGAATAAAATTATAAATGTAGATACATTTATATATTTATACTATCTCACAAAATTAAACAGGTCAATAAAAGAATAATCAAATTCTTATAAAAAGACCTATTGAGTTATTTTTTTAAACTTATTTTTTAAAATTTAAATAACTACCTAATTGACTCTGAAATGTTGCATAACATTGCGCTGGGTTATCCTCAACGTCCTCCTTGTTAATGATTAGGCTCGTCAGAACTGCTTGATCTCCAATATTCGAAATTTATTGTGATGTCTTATCTCATTCTTGGATTGTATCCTATCATAATAAACATAGGCAAATACTTTTTTTTAAAAGTAATGTATGACTGTTCAGTTTCTTTACTCTTATTTTTATCATTCGATGAACTCCATTTAACAGTAGCATGCTCTTTCAGAGTTGTGCGAAAATAATAATAGTAGGTCTAATAGTAATCATAACAATAATACTATAATACTCTCAATAAAATTGTGTTATTTCTTAGCAATAAATATTTACTACATTCCCTTCCGGAAAACTAGGACTGCAAAACTGAGTCAGTTTAAACATTTGCGCTGTGGCAGGTTTTATTTTACAAATGGTCTCTCTCTTTGTTCAGAGGACATAAATTAGTTTAGAAGACTTATCTGCTCTGATTGTTATGTCCTTCAAATTGGAATAGGCTAATGTGTAGTCTTTCTGCATATAGAATGCTAAGTAGTAGCCTACAAAATATCATGGTATATGATTTACGTATTTTCATTACTAGTAAAATTTATCTTTGTAATGACCAATATCTTCCAGCCGAGCGCAATTCAAGTCGTATCTTTTATCTATATGTCATAAATTCAGAAATGAACGCATCCAGGAGATCAGGTTCCGTGGAGTGTGACAGGGCCGCGAGGTAACGCCTGTTCCAAACACTGGAGAGCCCTCAGGGGACGAAACAAACAAAAGTCTAGACGCAGTGCTCGTATTTGTCTTTCCTTTTTATAACTGGTGTATTCGTTTTCAATTTCTGCCTTTGTTTTTGTTGTCTTTGTGTTTTCCGCAATATTTTCTTTCTTTAGTTTCACCAGTCTCTTTGTTATATATCATTATTAGAAAAGTTTAATGATTCTTCTTTTTAAAATTGGTATGTTTCGAGTAATTTTATGTTTTAGAGAAAATTAAAGATTCTAAAGTCAGTATTTTAAAATATGTATAGTAAAATGTTCCCTACACATTTCATAGGTGCCCAGAGAGTTCCAGGAGGTTGAGACTCCCAGGTTTTAGAGATTCGCCACATGAAGGTTGTAAGGTTGTCAGCCTTACGTCCCGACCGAAAAGATATATAGGCTAACTGGAAATCATTATTAGAGAGATATAGCTACTGTAGACTACTAGGCTTCAACGGGTTATTGCACATTGAAGACAGCGTAGCCAATAATTAGACAGCTTGGTTTGAATCGGTAAAAATACTTTTTGTTCAAACGTAAGCAACTAATAATACATGCTGTGCAAAAGTGTAACTTGAGAAAATGTGGCATCTACCGTTTTCTATAAATTGCGACTTTTCTCTTTAATTTCACCTTGACCAGTTTACTAAACCCCTCAGTGTAAGCTAAATGCTTGAAATGTATAAACTATTTACAATAAATGCAATTTTTATAAGTATATTCACACCAAACTTTACCTTCTGTTAATCAAAAGATTGAATTTATTGTAGGCATATGCATTATATATTAGTAAAACAAATCCTACGGTAGCGCGATTTTAAAGTAATCTTGCCTAGTAGATTCCCCAAATTTACATGTTATAAAAACTATACTGTATTTTGAAAATAGTTTGCCTCTTGTTGAGATAGTTTACTTAAAGTTTATTCTACCCATGCATGTTCTCATTAGATATCAAACACCATTTTATGACTGATCTGTCAACCGTGGTCTCCCAATTAGTACCAATATTCCCTGCTAAGAGAAATAATGCGAATAGTACAATGCTTTCTCTGCGGTTTATCTCCATTTTCTCATTCAAAGTCCCTTACCTCAAGCAACCCCCAAGTCGTACTCAAGAGGTTCTACATTTACTGTACCACAGAAAGTCTGTAAACCTAACAAAGAACAAACATCCAATCTGGCATCATCCTTCAGGCAGGTATAAAACCCTGGACTGCTGAATGAGGAACTCAGTCAATTACTGCAGCCTTCAAATTCTGCAGGAAAAGACTGTACAAAATATAGCTGCCGCTTACTGGTCCTATATCCTAAATGCCGATAGACAGTTCCATGGCTGTGCACAATGTGCATTTTCAAACTGTCTTCGACCCTGTTATTTATTTATACCTATTTATACAGGCCGTGCAGACCCTTAGGGTTCAAGGAGGTCGAGGATCCCAATTTTTTGACATTCGGCCACGGAGGTGGTAGGGTTGTCAGCTTTACGCACCCGACCGCCTTTACCCCAGGACTTCTCGTTGTACTAGTTCCTGATAGAAGCTGATTTGGTCCCTGAGCCATAGTGCCAAAAGTAGGATTAGTAGTAAAGTAAAGTGTTCCCTACATAGTCCATGGAGGCCCAGAGGGTTCCAGGAGGTTGAGGCTCCCAGATTTTGGACATTCGGAACCTGAAGGTGGTAAGGTTGTCAGCCTTACGCTCTGGCCGCCTTTACCCCCAGGATTGCTCCTGGTACTCATTTCTGTTAGAGGCTGAGTCGACCCCAAGGCCATAGTGCCACCAGAAGGATTAGGCTGATTGAAAATCCCAACCACCTTATCGGGGATCGAGCCCGCGACCTTCTGACTTTTAATGCAGTGCCTTAACCAACTACGCCATGGTGTATTCGTAACATATTGTAAATGTTAGACTACAATTTTGTTTTCGTGTAGAAAATATACTAGGCAATCTAGTATTTTAAATTGAGAAGAATATCAAAACTAATTTATATGGCCTATCTAACCATGGCACTTCTGACTATAACTATGATGATGATAAAGTATAAAATGAAAACAATGTAAAATCACCTTATCGGAGATCAAATTCTATTACAGATATATTAAATGTAAAATTTAAGGAGAGTCCTTCACGGAGAAATCATGTTGTTTCAAGGGAATTTATTTATTATGCGATTTTGAATACAGTTCATACTCTGTCAAAAGAAACATGTCATGCCTCATTATTGATTTTTACATACTTTGTATATTTTTGTACTGTTTCACGTTGCATTCAATCCCAAGTAAACTTTCATGTTCGGTTCTGATCTCTTAACTACAAAGGTAACTGGAAATAAACTATGGCTGTGAAACGAGTATGAAAATGGAATAACCGCGAGAAAACATTTAAAATAATTTCAGTTTGTGTCTCTATGTAATCCATTAAACCTAAACGGAATTTGAAGCAGCAAATGGATAACAAGCAAACTTCTTTGCTTTTTTTTTTTTTTTTACCTTTTCGTTCTTGTATCTTTCATCGACTCCAAGTAGAAACTGAATTCTTTTATTGTACAACGTTGTCTTCTCTGAATGGTATAAGTATAATTTTGAAGCATTAATTAATTGGTGTAGACTATTATTTTTGGGTCATCATGCTTCATCCACACTTAGATTTACATGTAACATATTTCACTGAACTACTGATGAAAATTAATATGTTTGTTTTCCACAAACAAGGGTTTGAATTCTGAGAAGTATTTCTTCACTTGTGGTTTACGGGACGGAAAATCTGTAGAACTTGCATTTGTGCTTACTTTGCTTTTTGTGTTCTTGTCTAGTTGTTTCAGTTCAACATCTTTGCTTTCTCATCAAATGTATCGAAACTCCTTGAAGTTATAGCGAGTACGGTCAAGTTTCCAACTGAATTTTCCACATAAAGTTTGAAGTAGTGCCCCTGTTTGTCGGTCTGTTCGAATGGGATGCAATGTTTCCTCATAAATATCCAGCAGTGGGGTTCGCATATGGAATGGGGTAAGACTGACGACAAATAACTAATTCTGCAGCAAGTGTTCCATTTACTTCTGTTTGGAGACAACTGATCACGGCTATCTATTTATACAGTGTTATATAAATCCTCTTTCTGGGCCCATTTATTTACTGCGGTATACCGCCTACGGATAAAGTCTGGCCTTTTCCAATCTGAATCACATTCATGTACTATTGGTCTCTTTGGCTTCCTTAACCTAATTTCCTCTGGCTTGATTTCCGTTTGTCGAAACAACTGTTTGATGGGACTTCTTTATAAAGCGATATTATTTCGTGTGAACTACGTGGCTAGCAAACTCAGAAAATCTATATTTAGGATCAGATTATTAAAGAATTATCTAAATCTAGAATCTCTAAGAATACATATGTTAGAACCATCTTTCATATGGTCTTATCTTATGGGGTAACTACTCTTCTGCAGAAAGATTATAAATTTTACAAAAAAAAAAAAAAATGCATTAAATTAATTTGTGGAGCTTCAGCAAAAACTCACTGTAAACCACTCTTTGTCAAATTAGGTGTTCCTACTCTGCCAACAATCTACGTTCTCGAATGCCCTCTGTTTGCTAAGATGAATTTTTCTACTTTTACCACATGTTCCTCTGTTCATAATTATAATACCAGGACCAGATCTAATATATGTATATATACACACAGACGGATACATGCAATTTTACTTTGACACAAAAGAATTTTGATTATATTTCTAAGAAATGTTTTAATATTATTCCCTTGCATCTTATTTTAAGATGGCAATAAATAAAATTAAGACAATGATTTTCCATGGGAAATAGCCTACTCAGTTCGAAACAAAATTGTAATTGAAGATCAGATTCTGGAACAAGTTCAGCACTTTAACTACCTAGGGAGTTATATTACTTTCAACGAAGATAAGAATGTAGATATTAAATTACACAGATATCAGAGTGTA
The DNA here is from genome assembly GCA_964059195.1 of Ectobius pallidus. NCBI lineage: Eukaryota > Metazoa > Arthropoda > Insecta > Blattodea > Ectobiidae > Ectobius > Ectobius pallidus. Next base: position 81,675,165 of record CAXKWD010000006.1, read on the forward strand.
TATGGTACTGTAAGTAGAACGTTAAAAAAATACAAGAAGATACACAAAAATGAAATTCTATAAGGTGATGGCTGTACCTGTTCTACTATACGGTAGTGAATCCTGGCTTATGAAGAGTAAAGATTCGGGCCAGGTGCAGGCGGCTGAAATGAAATTCTTGCGAGCAGTCAAATGTTGCACTAAGTTGGACAGGATTCCTAATGAAAACATTAGACAAAAACTGAATATTTTTGCAATAAATGATAAAATAGAAGAATATAAACAAAAATAGAAGGAACATCTAGAGCGAATGGAAGAAACAAGGATTCCAAACATGGCCTTACAATATAAACCTAAAGGAAAGAGGGACATAGGACGTCCAGTTAAAAGATGGAACTGAGGCCAGTACAGGTCGATAGGCCTAATCTGTGAAAGGCAGAAGAAAAAGAAGGATATTCCCAGCTTAAAACAGGTGTTGACCACAAACGAAAGAATAGTTCCTCGAGTAGGAATAGTTCCTCGAGTACCAAAAAGGAGCCCAAAAATTTCAATTTCATGGAGGTTATATTTCTCTTTGTTTGGCACTGTTGGTTGGTAAGTGCTATTCTTTTCCTCATTGACCTCTATAGGTTGGGCTGAACTAGTCTCAAAGCGGACTGTTGGGTCCAGTATATAAGCCTTCTTTGAGCCAGGACGAAAGGCGATTATATCTATGCGCCTTGTGCTCCCTTGAGAAGCTTCCTCGTGAGTTATGTATCCAGCCTTCTGGAGGGATTCTGCAAGAATGTGTCAAATGGTATGATGGCGCGAATTTCTGAGAGCCTCTCCGTGCTGACAAGAAGCCTAAGACGTGAGACAGCGTTTCAGTCTCGCTCAGTCTCGCTGTGGCAACGCCGACAGCGGTTACCGTCCTGACTTCTCCCTGCACAGTTCGCACAGCTGCTACATTACACGTCATCTTTATAGCGTCCGTCCATTCTGAACTGGGTAGTCCGTTAGGATGCCATATCCAGAGAAAGAGATACAGAGATAGAGGGAGAGGGACAGAGAGAGAGAGAGAGAGAGAGAGAGAGAGAGAGAGAGAGAGAGATATTCTATACAGAGGAATGTTTGTACATGGTTTTATAATTCCTAAGAAAATCCTGGGATCAATTTTTGGCTCGGAAAATAAAATTTCCCTGCAAAGGCTTTAAAATTTATCTTTCCTGATTCAACAAACTAATCATATCCGCTTAAAATATTTAAATTTCCTTGTAAATTTTCTAGAGACGTGCATATTTTCTTTTGTAATTAGTAGTTATAACGCTTTTACATGACATAATCAAAATCCTTCGAATAAAGGACAACATTTAGAAAGTATCATGACAATTCATACACCGACATATAGACCAATATTTATAATTACACATGCTCATATTAAGTTATCTGACAATGAGTAAGTTACCTACAATACTATACTCGCCGATATACACATTTGTACAGTATATAATACCCATACGATTCACTACATCTATGAATAAAACAGTTTTAAATTGAATATTCTCTTTGCATTGTTTCGGTAGTTTACAGACCATGTTGTATAGCTTTTTTGCATTTTAGTGTATTGGATTCTAGCGTACTGTTTTTCAATGTTTACAGTTCAAGTTTTAGTAGCGTAGTACCTTCATTTTCCTGCTACATGTGGCAGGGTGATATTTTTTTATTACTTCACGTATGGTTCATGTATTTAACAGTGTAAGGGTTTGGATGTGAATAGACGAGGCTTGTTTGAAACCAGCGCTTTGAGTAACATGTCAAAACGTCAGTCTCTTATGTGGAAGCTTGCATACTATCGTTAATTTACTGGAGGTCTTTCTGTTGTTACATGACACACGGCGTAACATGTTCTTCCTTGAGGCGTTTTCAAACTGATGGAGGCATATAAGTGTAAAGAGTCAATTACTCTTTCAGAGACTCTTGTTGAAACCTTCACATTTTAGTCTTTTTTTTTTCAGGAAAGATAAAATATATTCTTACCATGAAATATAATTTCTAGGGATGGGTCGATACCAGATTTTCTCGATACTCGATACCGATACATGATTTTCCCTCCATACTCGATACTTCGATACTCGATACCGTCAAGACTTCCAGTTTCAATAAATAGGTACATTATAAATTAAAAGTTGAGAGAACTATGTAATACCAACTAAATTAAGTGTGCATATTTAATGAGACAACATTTAATATCATCAGTAGCCTATAATTATTTTTAAACTCTACATTAAAACTAAAATTAGTTTTTGAAATAATCCACCTACAAGTTTTTGTTAAAAAATACTAGCATTCTCACTTAATTGCAGAATTGCAGAATTACAAAAGTATCGAAAAATTATCGAGAGGGTTTTCTGAAGTATCGCTTGATGCCGATACCATGCAAGTACCGAGAGTATCGAGGACCCATCCCTAATAATTTCAAATGCCGAATCTATGTTGAAGTTTAAAACGTTATAAGAATGACTTTTCACTAATTTAATCAGTGAAATACTGTAGTGAACGAACTGCAGCTTCCCCTGGCCCCGGTAGTAATGAAGTAAATGGCTTTGTGTCTTACGGATTTTAAACAAATCCATTTCAAAATTATAAATTATATTTTTAACCTGTTTCGTCATTACCTCATCCTGCCTTGGTTGTAATTTAGAGAATAAAAAAACTGCAAAATCACTTTAGGGGTTTTTTTGCCTGAAAAAAAAGGCCTATTACCTGAAGCCCTTTATGCTCTTAACCTACTTTTCACCCTCACCACACAATCATACTGTTATTGGTCTACATTTTACAATAAGAGAAACCTGAACTCCTGATTTAAAAAATTATCGTGGCAAAATTAAAGCAGTTAAATATATTAACGCTTGACATACACTATACAATAGCCTATGTTTCGTAATTTTGTCTGCTGTATATCCATATTTACGTAAGAAAATTATTTTAATCCAGTACTTTATGTCTACAGTGTATAAGAGCATGACCGCTGATCAAACCTGGCCGTAGTCGATGAAATTTTCAGGATATAAAAGTCCTGACACGAAGTCCTCCGGAAGGAGTAATTATAGATTGTAAGTCATAGATTCAAAGTACCACAAGCATAAATTACATCATCTGGACCAATTTCCTCACCCTTTCACGTTCAGAAATACCTTACTTTATTTTGCTTTTGTCGAAATGGTGGGCTTACCACCTGTTCCTCTGTCCTCTATAGGAAAATAAGCGTAACTAAATTAGTCGGACGTCATTGCCAACGGATTTAAAACCAAAGTACACAGTAGAGTATAGGTTAGATTGAGCACTCAGCAACAACATACAAGATGCTATTGTCCCTCCGTCTTATAAGGAAAAGCCTATGTTCACATATATGCCTGTAATAAAAAAAGAACTATTCCTCAATAAGTCGCGCAGACAATATGCCGCTGGATTTCTGTGTCCAAGTTAGCCGGTTCGATCTCGGCTTGGGTTCAGCTATGTTCATAAATGTAATAGGCCCATGGAATAGGCATGTGGAAAAACCTCCTGCGAGACAAAATTCCGTCACATCGGAGACGGTCACAGATCTAAGTTGCAGTACATCCCCATCATGAAATAACGTATAGGCCTAACCAACTAACCAAACCCATAGGTTTCTCGATTTGTTGCTGCTTGAATTAAATAATATCCAATCCTTTTTGGTCCTGTTTGCAAGATAATATCTCCTTTAAGGGAATAGCTTATTTACTGTGTTTTGCTCTGATCAATGGTATTATTTCAAAGAAACCTAATTATGCAAAATACGGTAGCTTTTACATGTCATGTTCATCGATCTTAATTTACATGTCGAAACGTTTAGACCTACATGAAAGAGAAACTGCCCTGGCTGTGAACGCAACACAACCGAGTACATGTTTAGGTAGCAGCAGGAGGACTAAATTTAGCCACAGTGTGTAACTGGTGCAAGAAAAGCTGTGTTTTGACATCCTACTGAAAGAGATGACGCTGTACGGACCCATTGTATCAGTTCATCCTCAGCTTACATTAGGCTATGCTTATCTACAGCCATAAAAGCAATTTCCAGTCTATTACAAGCATATGATGGATATGAACTAATTTTAGAGCTGAATAAATTGTTATACTTAAAAGCAGGAGTAATTTCATCTTGTTGAAAATTTGTCTAACACGAATGGCAAGAAAAAGGTCATTTCATGACTTGTACTTAATAAGATTGAAATCACTTATTACAAATATAAAAAATAATTATCATATCAAATATTCAACACTGTTTAACCTTTAATATTAGAGTTATAGCCTACAGTATTAAAAATTATCGTATCCATATTATATTTTCCGACGATCGAAGCATTTTGATTGACTCTCGAACACAGCCAGTCATCGGCTGAACTGATGCTTTAATTTCCAGAAGTTCAATCCTGCTGGTACTTTACATTTAAAAAATATATATTTAAATATATAAAACTATAAAGCTATAAAAATATAAAACTATTTTTATAGTTTTTCTAATATATTAAGTTTTTCTAATATATTGAACTGAACCACCCCCGAACACAAGCCCTGCTTCTTCGGGTGGTGTATCAACTTTTGTATGTATTTTTCGTGTAATTTGGAACAAAAAATTGTTAAAAAAAAAAAAAAAAAAAATGTCCACTTGACAGCAAATAGACACATTAATTAATATATCAATATATTAACATTACTAATAATAATAATAATATATTGCCCGTTATAATGGGAATAGCATATGGTGCTACAATAATATTGCATTCCCCACTCTCTCCTGAACATAACTCATCAAATTGTCGATCGTTTCAATTTTGTTGGCCCACTCTGCTTGATTCATTTCTTAATGTTATTTTTTACTATCCCGCTTTGCTTGTTTCATTTGTTTATAACGTTACGACACGCAGAGATCTGAAATTTATATATATAGCCTATATATGTAAGAAATGTGAAGGCCTAAATGGGGAAACAGATCGATTTGGACGAAAGTCACTTTGCGGGTTTCTTGTGGGTGCCAGAAAACTCGAACCTGAGTCTTTCACCTGACGGCGCACTCTAATCATGAAATGTACCTCGAAGAGGGATTTTTATCTATGTAATTATTATTAATCTATCAATTGTTTGTGAATGATTTTTGTGTATGACTGAGGTTAATGAATCTTGGGTTCGTTTAAATCGTTTCATTTCGAATCTGTATGCTCTTATGGTAGTATATTATGATTCATTTTAATCGTTTTACTTATTTGTTTGCAACGTCTAACAATATAATTTAAAAAATTATGTAATGCATGCAATTTTTCAAAACTGTGTCATGTTAATAAATATGTTTTAATTATTTTATTGTTTAAAAATTATTTGAAACCATTTAGCTGTTGAATTAATAGAAGTTGGTAAAACTGCAGGTACCTTCTAGATAATTTATATTTTTATTTATCTTTTTATTTATTTATTTATTTTTTTATAAATCATATTCTTATAGATTTTCTAACGTACATGGGCAGTCTTAAGCAGGTCGTACGTTCACTATTAAGCTATACAATGTTTTTTGCAAATACAAATACGAATACAACACAAAGTGTTAGAAGTAGCAAGTTTTAAGAAATGATTTAACATCTGAAAGAGCAAAATGCTCGTGCTCGGGTGCAGTTCAGTTCCAAAGTTTTTAATTATATACCGTAAAAAGTGATATAATGCAAAATATAAAAATATTTGTGTGATGCACAGAACTTCCTCTACCTAATTAAAAGTTTTGGCTCTTAGTATAATGTGTATATATATATATACAGTATAATGGAATTCATGTAGGAAATTTAAAAAAATGCTTATTCAGTTGTTTCAACCTGATACGAAGCATTATTGTTCTCCAGGCCAAACTGAGCTTTTAAAAACAGTGTGTAGCTTATAACTACCCTTCAGAGAATTTTTACGAAAATGTTTCAAATAAAAGTTTCAGCTCTTAGTATAAGCACCTCATGTGCAAAATTTAAACAAAATCTTTAGAGCCGTTTTCGAGAACACCGCGAAAAAAAAATGAATTTTTTGTACTCTAAAATTGTATTAAAGGTAAAGTCGCCAATTTTCGTGTCACATCTCCAGAAGGTACCTAACCCAAATACAATTTTTTTTATGCGACTTTTCATTCTCTAGCCAGGCTATTCACAGACACACGCACAGACATGTATCTGAAAATAACATTTTCGGATTCAGGGGACTTCAGAACATGTATTTTTGTTAAAATTTCGACTTCGAATTTCGGGGTTTAACACAATAGTCTACCTCTTATACATATAATACCTATGGTCCGGGCAGAGGAAGAAAAAAGAGCTGAAAACGCACACACAAAGATAAAATCGCACAAACAAAATAAAAACATAAATACTATCGTATTTTTCATAACTAGGACTAGTTCAAATAATACCGTGCAGCATCAATGTAATAAAATTATTATCAATTCATAAAATACTCCATTAACTTGTCAAACACAATTTCAAAAATAAAATATCATATTTATTAAAAAAATGAAAATAACTAAGATTGTTGTAGTAAATAGGTGATTATTCTAACTGTAGGCTTAACTCAAAATTCCGTGCGCTTGAATTAAGAGGTTGCATACATGAGCCTTTTGCTTCCAGGCCGCCGCGCGGACCATGCCTTCTCGGCACATCGCAAAGAAAATGTTTCTATAGATCAATGTATGATGCCTTCATGGCCAGTTAAATCCAAGACTTATTGGAAAACTTGGCAACTTCTTAATTATGACAATAATAATAATATAATACAATAAATATAATAACATAATCCCTCGACGGTAAGATGATAACTATTATGATTATGTGCTTGTATCACAGAGTCTCATTAATTTTTTTTTGTTTAAATAAAATAGATTGGATAATATTATTACTTAATTGTTAAACTTTTAAGAAAGTCACTGAAAATTAATGAAATTGACATAAGTGTAGTAACTTATATATTTTTTTACAGAATCGTCCCACAAGTTTGATTTACGACTACTCGAGTGATTATTTTGCTTTATAGAATTGCAGGACATGATTACTGAAAAGCATTATGTAAGTAGTTCTCTGAACCGAGATGGTTTTCAAAGAGGATTTTTAAAACAAATTTAAAGTTTCAAAAACATATTGCTCTTAAAATATAAGCTTTTATTTTATCTTAGCTCTCATTTCAATGCCTGTAATATGCTTTTCATTTAGACTTAGTCTTGAATAAACCTTTCATAGGCTTACATTGCCAGTTTAGTACAGAATGCAGAAATAATTATGTATAAATGTTTTCAAAAGTTAAATTATGAACGTAGCTTCTACTTTAATTTAAGTTTATAATCGGATACAGGTTCCGAAATGTTTCTATGAAGTCAGGAAAAGGCGATACGTAGAGGAAAATGAAATGTTGGCTTCTATCGCCATTTCACCGATGGGAAAATAACATACATAAAAGCTTAAGAATGTATCGATATTAAATAGAAAGATGGTTGTGACTCGATAAATATTATAGCACATAAAATTATCACCACCTATGTGATTTCATTATTACTTTAAATCGGTGCAATAAAAAAGTCATAGATCTATTGCTTCATTGAACTCGCGTTTTGGTTATAATATTTACAGTGACACAGTGTGAGAGGTGATGTATCCGCTTTAAGAATCTATCGACATGAATATAGTGGTAAGAACTCCGGTCACTGCACTTGGGGTCCAGCTGACAGTCAGTGAGTGGCTTTAGTATGCTAATTGAGCTCATTCCGGGTGTGGCTACACAGTTTACGACTCCCCCGACTCCCTACCAGTTATACTTGTAATTTTCTAGTGTTCTCAAATTTAGGGGTGTCCAGATAGGGCTTAGGCGGTTATATCCGGACCCATAATTTCAGATGTGCACGCTTACTGTAACGGTCTCTACCAAGGGAAATTACCTTTCGTTGAAGAGGAGATTCTTGCATTATTCCTGCTTAATCTGCTACGACTAGAGATAGGGTGAAATATTTGCCTACAGGCTACCAAAGAGGTAGTTTTGAAATGTAGTTATATATTCATGATAGAGATGAGCATCGATAGTTAAAACATCGATGTTAAAATCGGCGGTTGCCATCGATGTGACGATAATATCGATCTGATAACATCGATGTATTTTGACGGAAAACATCGATATATATTTAAAAAAATCATGGTTTCAGAGAATTAGGCAAAATTTATAATTAAACTAAAATATTTCCATGAAAACTATTGATGTAAAAAATCGATGTTTTGGGAAGTTAGAACCAAGGTAGGCCTATTAATCTTATTTTAATACTATTAATATTTTAAAACATCGATGTAGCAAAAACATCGGTTGTTTTCCATCGATGTAGAAAACATCGATCATCGACATGAAAACATCGATGTTTTGAAAACATCGGCCATCGATGCTCAACCCTAATTCATAAATTGCATCTGTTGAACGTTAAAGGAAAATATTTTAGGAGAAAAATCCCTCTGATACTGGGATTCAAATTCGTGACCTTCGGCTTTACGTGCCGATGCCCTTCCAACTGAATTAGCCTAAAATATTCTTATATAATGCAATGTTCTGTGGTTTCATGAACATAATACAACTTAGGTGTTAATGTACAATAACAGCGGAAACTCGGTCACAAAACACTAAATTAATGTGCCTCCACCAAATATGACGTAAACATCTTTCAGAGAGATCGACAATTAAGGGTAGTCATAGGAGAAAGATTCCATCTTTCCAACCCTGGCTAGCTCAGGTGGAAGAGCATTGGAACCAAGGGTTGGATTCCCTGTGTCAGAGGTATTTATCTCCTAAAATTTCCTCGTGTAGTTTTGAAATCATACGAGATCAGAGTTTTGAATGGTATAATACCTGGTATATGTGGAATTATTGGTTACGTTAATGCTTGAAAAGTATGAATTACGTGTTATGTATGGAGTTAGCTATTTTATTTTCATAAAATTATACTTTTTAAGGTTAATTGTATAAGTGAATTAGATATAAATCTCAAAAAAAATTAGGAATGGAGATTCGGATTGAAAAATCAGATTCGAAACTCGATGACTGTAGGCTAATTGTAATTATAATATGTACATTTTGTAAAACCTTTAAAATCTTTATAGTGTAATATATTATCTTAGTCATAATTGAGGTGTTCAGGGCGCAATTAGTGTAACTTCAACAATATTATATTACTAAAATGAAGGTATAGCAGTTTCATCGCTGTCATTTTCGGAGGACTGCTTCAATAAACCCATGCTTCAGCTATTTTACCTTAGATATTCTGTAAAATAAGCATGGGTTTATTGAAGCAGTCCTCTGAAAATAAAGGCGACCGGTGCGTAAGGCTGACAACCTTACCACCTTCATGTGCCGATGTCTAAAAATCTGGGAACCTCAACCTCCCGGAACCCTCTGAGACTCCATGGCCTGTAATAGGGAACACTTTACTTTTATTTTACGGAATATGGATCTATGTAAACCTGTGAATGTTAGCTTGAATAAAACTTGACCAGAGTGAATATACAGTTCCTTCATTATCCCACGACCACTAGTGATGAGGCGTTGGCCAATTGCTGGCTGGAGGACAACCGAAATAGAGAAATCAGATTGTCTGCACGAAACCTCCGGCAATTTTACCCGTAATATAATTTTATCCTTTTTCGAGATATGGTATTGTTTAACATGACAAGCCTACATGGGATCACCGGCTTTGCTTTCATTCTGAAGAAATACTGTGCGTGTTTTGGCACCCGTAAACCCATCATCTCAGCCGGATTTGAACCGTGGACTTCTTTTCTAATTCTAAGCGTCTATATATATATATATATATATATATATATATATATATATATATATATATATATATATATATATATATATATATATATAAAAAATTCACAATAACTTTTCTAAAGTTATTAAAAATATATAAAAACTCGACCTCATTTAATAAAAAAAGAAAAATGAGTTCTATGTGTTCTTATCTAATCTAAGTAAATTATATAGGGAATTAATATCATAGGTGAATTAAGAAATATATTTAGTCTAGATACCTTATAAAAATATGAAAGGACCGGAAGTAATGTATTAAATAAAGAAAATGTAAAGGGAATTAAGGGGAAATCACTTATTCTTAAACAGAGAATTTGTTGCCTTTCTAATAAGGTATTAAGTTTATGTGTCATAAGGAAGACATAAGTAAACCTTTGCAAAATGTCTTAACTTCACTCGCAAGAATTATGTAAATGAATGTTATATACACAAAATATATATGGCTCTATCAGAGATAAATGGCAAAATATGACCCTAATAAACCCAAGGGTATTTAGTTTTTTTTAGGGTTTTTAGTTTTGGATATTCAATAAATAGATAAATAAATAAATAAATAATAAGGTATGCTGTCTCCACAAAGGGAGACCTATGGCAAAATTAGCATCATTTCAACAATCTTCCCTCCTGCCTTTCCTAGATCTCCCTCAGACGATGGATTTTAGAGGAATTGCGGGGTTGTAGAAAACTGTGGGAAACGGCTTAAGCTGTAGCCCCTTCCCAGCACACACTCGTCATACAGTACACTTGTCCTCACTTCAGATCCTTAAAATAAAGATGTTGGAAACATCTTCCTGTATAAGATTATATAAAAACAGCATAAAATTTAATTTATTTTTTTATATTAAATCCTCATACATCTTCCTTTATGTGGGTTATAAAATAACAAACTTATCTCGAATACTTCAAGCACTCTTGAATCTCGTAAGGAAGACATAAGTAAACTTTTGCAAAGTGTCTTAAATTCGCTTTTCACGCACGTGTTGCTATGCTATAAAAACTCGGAAGTCTCGAAATAAGGAGTTTTTATGGGCGATGACCTGACGTTTCATAAAATAAATTTCATACTGTTGAGGTTTGGCATCTCATCTGCTAGGTCTCCTCTTTACAGTAGAAGAAGAATATAAAGGAAAACAAAGGATGAATATTCCTGCTTTAATTTTATTTGAGGGGAAGTGGCGGATCTAGGAATGATGAAACATGTTTTATATTTTGTCATTCATCCTTATTATTCTTAGTGAGCTTGTTTGTTTGTTTGTTTGTTTGTTTGTTTGTTTGTTTGCTTGCTTGCTTGCTTGCTTGCTTGCTTGCTTGCTTGCTTGCTTGCTTGCTTACTTGCTTGCTTGCTTGCTTGTGTGTGTGTGGAAGGGAGATAATCGCCCGTTGGTTTAAAAGAGCATGACTGAATGCATTATAAAATCGCATCTTTACATTTCATGCTATTTTATTAGATTTAGCCTGAACAACTTAAAGTTTGCTAAGGGTCTTTTTATATCCCAAATAGTGTGAAAACTGAAAATTATACTGCATAATGAGCAATTGTTCTCAGTTGTCATTTTTAAACGTAAAATTTGTTGAATTTACTGTTACAGTATTTTAATTTGTGATTCATTGCTTAGAGTTTTCTAATCCTTTCTAATTCATATTACGTCGTAATCTGAAAATTCATATGTCTTTTCCCGCTCTCTTGTGTAGATTTATGTCAGTTTAAAAACTCTTTTATTTTCACAAAAGTATTCCTTGGGAAAAGTTACTTAACATTTCATGTCTAATTGTTCCCTATGTTCTTCCTGGTCCTCCATAAGACATTAGGAGGATTATAGAAAAACCGAGGGAAAAGGCTTAAGCTGTATGCCTTTGCTAATACACACTCGTATTCACCTAGGTGAAAATATTTTAATATAGACTACCTAGATAATATGGGAAATGGTTAGTAGACAGCGATATATTGAGAAGTTTAGCTATCATCTTGACAACTAAATTATCTTTCTTGACTAGCGTATTCAATTATTTCTTACAATTTCTCTTTAGATGCATTTGAAGTTAGCCTATATTACTGTAGTTTATACGAGTCATGGAATACATATTTTCCTTCTTCACCTGAAGTTTAACATTGAAAGACATAGCTAAGCCCCTGACTAACGCACAGTAGAAACATTCAGTTAAGAGTCCTTTTAATTAGAGACAAAGAAGAACCAACATACACTGAAAAATGCATTCCATAATATAAGGCACAATGGTGAACAGCATTTAAGCGAATGTTAATGCATTGCATCAATAACGCATAATTGTGTTGCGACTACATTGCTTAGATCCGTCACTGCCGGCACAGTGGGAGTTGACTGCATGTTTGTAGAAACAATGGGCCGCGGTAAGAGGGTTGTTTTGTTTTATTAAGGAAGGCAGGCAGGTTTTATCTAATGTTATGGATGGTCAGATCTGTGCCCTGGCGTAATGCAGCTGAATCTTCAACACTTTTGTTTTAACACCTCGGATTCATATAACTTAAAGCTGTTTGGGTCGGATTAACGCCTTCTGTGCTGGTAGTGCACACGGGCACTAACTTTTCCAGGGTCATTCAGAATACTGCCTCCACTGTTTGAGGGTCAATTTTAGTAAGTCTTGTACTCACCAGTGGATGTCAATTTTAGTAAGTCTTGTACTCACCAGTGGATGTATAGTCCAGTTATTCATTGCATGGCCAGGCGGCTTCAAAGTAATAAACGATTAAGTCGGTGTTTCTTTATGATAATTGATCTGACTAAATCGGTCTTGGTTTCTGCTTTCCAAAACAAAAGCAACGTTGCAATATTCTCTCATTGTTATGTAACAATATTGTTACATGATTAATAAGTTTTCAACGCAATAATGGAATTATTCATGAGCTGAGAGTGTTGACGCAATAATGGATTACGTCACCTAGGCATTAAAGAATTTTTGTCTCGGCAGGCGAACAGCTGAGTGCGAGCAGGACATTCAACTATTTCTTCCTTCCCTTTCTCCCACTTCTCCGCTAAGCTATCTAAAGTTGTACCGAATTGCAACAGCGTAATTGTATCTGTAGCAGTGAGATGTTCAGTTGTTTATGCATGGCCATCAAGATGGTGTCGCCTTAAAGAATCATACTTGTATTTGGAATTAAATTAGCACTGCGAGTGCGCAATTACGTCATGGATCTATAGCCTATATAAGGGGTTGAAACCCTAATTTCTGTCTCATTTGGCCTAGGAAGACTCCAGGGAAAATTAGCATCATGGTGTCGTAGTGTATTGTATTTCAGCAGCAATTTGTGAGCTGCATTTAGGCCTTTGTTCTTCATTGCTAAGGTATGTGGAAGATGTTTCTTGTAAATTCATTTAAATAAATGTTATGGTGTGGGAACTGCATGATAGTGTAATGTAATATTCTTGTGTTTTCTTCTTTCCCAAGCATGCGTTGTATGTGTGTTTGATTTGGGAATGGTGGCATTCTGTGTTTTAATTATTATCTTATAAATGGATGTAGCATGGAAGATGCTTGAGATTTAATAGGATAGATTTGTGGCCACCATTCGGTTAAATGTAAATGTAAATATAATTAGTTTGTTTATTTGGGGCATGCTGGGACATTTTTGATGGGGTCTTTTCTTAGTTTCTTGCAGTTCCTACCTTTTCTTCCTCATACCTGAAGCATGAAGTTTTTCTAAATTTATTTTTTGTATTTGTCTTCCCTGTTTGATATTTCTTCTAACCATCTGAGCCTATTTCCACCATTAGCCTAGGTGGAAGTAGTTTTTATTTAGGCCTTGTGAATGCAGTATGATGTGAATCTGCATGGGTGTGTCTGCGCAGATTATATGGTATGCATGGAACGTTTGAGGTATGTTATTTGAATTTTAGGTTCTGTATAAAGTAATATTGTTGTTATTTAAATTATCTACTAAAATATTGATTATGTGCTTCACACCAAGAATGAAATTGTCTTCACTATGTCTCTTCCAGATTTTAACTTATATTTTGTGGTGCTTAACACCGAAAGAAATTATTCCATTGATGAATGTAATATTAAATGCATGTAATATCCTTGTAGAAGGATGTGGGAATATTTAAATTGTGTATAATAATTTAAATTAATTACTAAAGATGGAAATTAACTTATACTTAATAAGAGGTGCCTCACACCGAAGTGTGTTATATTTTGAATTCCTAGGGTTGTAATTGTGGTGCTTCACACCTATCCATGTTTTTAAATTATAAAGGAATATATTTGTCATGTACTCTAATTGCTTCTTTTTCAGGATTTATTTAGTGATAATGTAAAATGGGCTTCACCTAAAATAATGTTTGCTATGGGACCTTCAGTCCATATTAACTCTAGTAAATTTTTCTTGAATACATTTGAAATACTATCTATCTTATTTTCAGATTTTAATTTTATGTACACATATTGTAGAGTCATCTTCCACTGTCAGACATTGTCACGTTTGTACAAAAGCAAGTTTTTGTATTGTAGGATGAAAAGTTTTCAATACATTTTAATTTAGCTTCCACTGATAAATGATGGTTTTTCTTTCTGTTCCTTTTGTTTCCTTCTGTGGTAACAGTTATCACTGACCTCAGTTTTTCCCTCGCTTTAATCAGTTCACACGTGTTATCGTTTACTGTAACTAGATCTTGCAACCTTGCGTTTCATTCCTCGTGGAGTTGACGAGTAGCTGTCTCAGCCTTGTTTTTGGATTTTGATGGCTGGGGTAACAGCTGATTGGTGCGGTGAAAATAAAGAACATCGGTCGAGCTGTCGGCAAATACTATATTTCCTCCTAATAAAGGAAGCCGCCTGGCCGTGGAATGAATAACTGGACTATACGCACCATCTACAAGGCCACTAATGCAACCGCTGAAGTGATTGTATGTTTAGCTAATATTTTGCACACCTTAGGAGAATACAGATTTTCTTGTTAAGTTTTCTTGTTGAAAGCTTATTTGTGAGGAGTAGACTGGAAAGAATAGACCCAGTGTGTGAATAAATATCACATTATTTACTTCTCTCAGTTTCATAAACATATCTTAATAAATCCTATTATAGGCTCTAGAACCTACAGACCCTATAACGTTTTTAAGAGGAAGAAGGGAGGAAAGCTAAGTAATATGATTTTGTTAATGTACGATTGTACACTGATTACAAGTGGTATGAGCGATAAGCGGAAATTAGTCGGTTGAAGATGAGAAACGGTCCTGACGTCTATCGACCTCAAAAACAGACGAAAACGTGCTAAAGTGGCAGCACCTTGTTCTTTCAAACAGACGAGTGACTATTCGAGAGCTTACCGAAGAACTGATGTACGAAGAAAGAGACCATAAAAATGAGCCAGTGGCTTTCTTCTTCAGCATGACAACGCTTCTGATTCGCGAGTTTTTGGCTGGAAAAAGTATTCCTGTCTGTCCACATCCACCTTACTCACCAGATTTAGCACTCTGCGACTTGTGGCTCTTCCCAAAAGTAAAAAGCGTGCTAAAAGGAAAACGGTTTGACACCATTTCCAACATTGAGATGGCCACGACACAGCAGCTGAAAGCCCATCCGAAAGAAGACTTCTAGAAACGTTTCCAGTCATGAATTCAACGTTGGCACTAGTGCATTGCTAGTCAAGGACAGTATTTTGAAGGAGATTAATTCAAATATTATATAAGCTTATTACTTTGTTTGTAATACAATTATTCACCGTATTCTTTTTATCACACCTCGTATATTCATCAAATTAAGCTAGGGGTTTAATTTATTTTAAAAGCTAATCTTTTGTTTTCGTGTACAAACATTTTGACATCATTTGTTTAATACATAAACTACATAAGTTTATAATAAGGTAAAGTACCCTCTTTTCCATTTTATAGTAGGTGCAGTTTCCCATTGACATTTTTAAATAAGACTGATAGATTCTGGACATAACCGAGAAAAGAAAAACAATCTATATTTACCCTTACGCCACTGGGTTCGTATCTCATATTGAGAACGCCTGGTGATATTCTGGGATTGTGAGTCAGTTGGAGAATTTAATGTTGTACCGGCATGTTGCCATGGTAGCTCAGTTGATTAGAGCATCGGCACGGAGAGCCGCAGATCCTGGTTCAAATCCCGGCTATGGCATTGAATTTTTCATTCTGACTTCACGTGTCCATCTTAGCCTACACACGGCCAGTGTGAAAGAATTATCATTCCACTGCCACTGTGACCTACTAGTGGTTTACTATAAAGCCCGGGTCTTTAAGCACTTACAGCTTGTAAGTCGCCACTGGGTTCGTATCTCATATTGAGAACGCCTGGTGGTATTGTGGGATTGTGAGTCAGTTGGAGAATTTAATGTTGTACCGGCACGTTGCCATGGTAGCTCAGTTGGGTAGAGCATCGGCACGGAGAGCCGAAGATCCTGGTTCAAATCCCGGCTATGGCATTGAATTTTTCATTCTGACTTCACGTGTCTATATTTACCCTTGCCACTCCATTGTTTAATTGATCGCCTAACGAATTAGACCACGCTGATCGAAAGTCTTGTGGACAAAATTGACTAGTTTTCTCGTCTTCGTTAATGAACAAACACTACAGACCATTGTGGCATATTTCCGTTAACTGCGAATTTTCATTATTATTTCGAGGAAAGCTAATTCCAATTTCAGTACAAAAGTTAAAAAAAACTCTCAATCAGTTTTCCCATCCTCAGGTTTTTAACCCACGACTTCTTGAATATGTATCTCCGTAATTCTCCTGGTTAGGTTGACGTAGTGTCATGATCGATTTATATAACAGAATTCTCTGATTTTGTTCGTCTGTTTCCCCCGAAGCACATAATATAATCTATCAAAATTGTATCCGAAATGTAAATCCAGTTCAGCCACAGCGAGGTGGCCGAGACGGTGTTTTAGATACAACTTCGGATAGTGAAAAGCCAATCGGATGAGAGCTTTCTCAATTCTGAGGCGAATGCCGGATTGGTGTTTAAGTAACCTTTGGTTAGAATGGATGAGTTATAAAATTTTAAAATAAATTGCTAGAGAAATTAAGTCTCATGAATTTAACGGCACGGTTAATGCGTTCATTTTCTGGGTGCCTTAGTAACATTTGTCTATAATCAAAACTTTAGCCCCGAAAATGTGATTGCATTATTTAATATACAAAATATAGCTTTTCATCTGAACTGGCATGTAATGTAACAAAATTTCAACTGAAATTTAATGCAATTGATCTGTGGGAAAATAACTACTATTCGAAAGGCATGCTTTATTTTCACTCTTTTATCCACACTTCTTGTTTATTTAAAACTGTAAAAAGCCTAACAAT
Organism: Ectobius pallidus; assembly: GCA_964059195.1. Taxonomy (NCBI): domain Eukaryota; kingdom Metazoa; phylum Arthropoda; class Insecta; order Blattodea; family Ectobiidae; genus Ectobius; species Ectobius pallidus. Next base: position 81,692,316 of record CAXKWD010000006.1, read on the forward strand.
AAATAGTGCTAAAGTTATTTAAAGGCCTCAAGAAATGTTTTATATATCCTGCGTCTTGTTTTCTTAACTAGTATCAATTATTGTATAGATCTGGTAAAGTGAAAAAAATGTAAGAAGCAACTATTTAAAACTGATTAATTTTTTATTTGCCTTCAGGGAACAATATTTTCCCCTTGAAATTGATTTTCCCAAAATATAAGAGGTGCGTACAATAACAATTTTCTGATACCTTAATGACCTAGGAATTGAGTAATAATTTTGGGTACAGAAATACATTACAGAACTAATCTAATTTCAAAGCCTTGTCTTAATTCACAGTGTTCTTTACGTAAGGAATTTTTCACATAAGCTTATGCCAAGCTGATTGTCGGATTTCACATTCCTTTCCGTTGGCATGATTATTTCTGACTTTCTAGTTCCGACATCCTGTATTGAGGTGGGACTCGATAGGGATCCCCTCACAACCTTTTTATATGTGCACCATCCATTTTATCGTACGTCCCAGGAGAAGGGATGTTAGATAGAGAAAGGAAAAGAATCAATTGAAGCCATAAAAGAATAATGCTTTCAGACTCGTTTGAACTATAATGTGTTGTTTTGATGGCACATTCGTGTTTTGATTTTATGTAAAACCCAGTGGATTAATTTTGACTCACATTCAAGGAAGTCACGGTTCAAATCCCATGAACTATCACTTATGACAGGGGTTCTCAATCTGTGGTACGTGTACCCCTCGGGGGTATGCTAAAACTGTAGGGGGTACGTGATTGACCAATGAAAAAAAATCAGTAAAATAAAAAATATACATTCATCTATAGATACTCCTTATTAAAATTCTACCATAAAAATAAGACAAATTCCTAGCTGTTCCACATGAACACAGCACTAGACGGAATAAAACTAGTACATTAGTAGTAGTAGAACCCAAATGTGTCACTTCTGCTTCTCTATCACATAACTCTTGTTTCGGTCCTCATCTGTATAATTCTAAAATCACATTACATCCAGTTGTAGCCAAAAGTAGTTATGGAGTCTTTAAATCTAAAATTTTAAAAAACTTATATAACTTAGATTTTCATCCCCTTTAAAATAACTTTATCTACTATCATTATAATTTACTTTTCATTAATATAATTATTTTTATATCAATTGAGTCACGCCTTTACTCTCAGCTTTTGTCTTTCCACTATTTTGTCTATGTAGTTTTAAGGTAATTTTAGGTTTTTTATTTCAATAAATTTCATGTAAATATATTTAAGCAACATCTTTCGTTTCTACTGAAATACCTTGCATAATATAATTACCAAGGTTAAACCATATTAACTGTTATTCATTTACGGAACATTTTCTGAAAATAATTGAGTTTTCTATTTAAGGGTTAAGCATGTAATCTTGGTAAAAAATATTACTGTGTTTGAAAATGGTTGAAAACTTCTGAATTATGGTATGTTTTGGGGATTTACCAGACTCGTGGGGACGAAAAGCAGTCGAAATGGAAGTAATAGTGAATACATATAAACAGAAGTATATCGAGTGTAAATGGATTGGATTGACGCAACGTCGAGAGATCTCCACATGTTAATACGTGGAGAGTTATAATTCCCTGTTAATTTTAGGGGGCGATTTTCTTACCAATTTTTAAGAATATCTCGACATACTTACGAAGCGAGCAATCACTCGTAGAGACCTCATCCGTAGATTACAACTCGTCTCTGAAGACCTGTTTGTACTCGTTGACTGAAGATGACATGAATTCATGCCGAAACTCATTAATACTATTAATAGATAGGCTTGAAGTGGACTTGACATGCTGATTACGAAGATACAATAATAGAACTGAATCATAATTTCGAGGAAGTAAAACTAAAGAAATAAGAGCAGGAAAATCATGTTTGAATAAGAAAATAAAAAGCAATTAATTTAAAAATACTAGTAAGGCCACTAATCACTGTGATATGCTAATAAAGATATACGGTAGTCTACACGTGTGCACGTAACCAGTGAAATACGAGTAGTAATCTAGCGTGCTCAGCCACACGTAATCCAATCGCTTGTATGAACGAAAGATAATAGCAGTTTTATTTTTGTAAATGTATTCCTCTAGTTCGATAAAAAAAATAGGCACAAATAATTGTAACAAAAACCCTACACACAGAAATTAGTGGACACCATCTGATTTAAAATTGTAACTAATTGAAATAGAAGAAATATTATGTGAACAATACATTAGGTTTTATAGCTGCACTTTTTATAATCATAAGTGACTATAAGGCAACTTAAATACTAATAATTATCTCTTAGTAAATCTTAATAATAAAACGAGATGACATTCAAATAACTAGCACTACATAGACATAGACATAAGGGAACCTACTTCAATACGCGCACTAAATTTAACGTAAAAGTCTTATCTGAAGTTTTATAACCACACAATGTAGATCTCACTCACAACTGTTAAATAAGATTACAGAAACTGCAAAATTTCCAAGCATTCATAGTGACAAGTAATTACAAGATGAAGAATAACACATTGTTAATTCATAGCAAATTCCTAATAGTTTTAAGTGACTGTCTGCAGATAACATAAAGACCTAGGCTATTATCAAATACATGTAAATATTTTCACATTTCAGTAAATATTATCCGTACTATAATGTTCACTTAGAGTGTTTAAAATGACACCGCCGGCGTGGTCTTGTGGTTAGCGTCGCTGACTACAGTTCCGTCGACCCGGGTTCGATCCCCGGTAACTCTTCGGATTTTTCTGAGGTAGGGAGGTCTGGCAGTTATGCACTCAGCCTCGTTATTCAAATTGAGGAGCTACTTGATAGAGAAGTAGCGGCTTCGGTTATGAAAATCACCATTAAACGGCCGTGGGTGTCGGAATGCTGACCACATGCCCCCATTCCTGCCATCTGCCTATGGTAGATGAAGCAGCAGTCGGGTGCTAGGCCAAGTCCGTCCAAGGAGTTTAGTTTTTTAGTGTTTATAATGTAATAGTATTATAGTAGTATATAAATGGTTGCATGTATATATTTGTATACTTGCTTTAATATTCTAATGCGACTTTAATCAAAATGTATGTATGTGTATATATATATATATATATATATATATATATATATATATATATATATATATATATATATATTAGGGATGGGTCGATACCAGGTTTTCTCGATACTCGATACCGATAAATGATTTTTTCCTCGATACTTCGATACTCGATACCGTCAACATTTCCAGTTTCAATAAATAAGTACATTAAAAATTAAAAGTTGAGAGAACTGTGTAATACCAACTAAATTAAGTATGCATATTTAATTAGACAAAATTTAATATCATCAGTAGCCTATAATTATTTTTAAACTCTACATTAAAACTAAAATTAGTTTTTGAAACAGTTCACTTACAAGTTTTTCTTCAAAAATTACAATGGAGTTTGGACAGTCAGCTTGCTTGTTGGTTGTTATAGAAACGTCTGACAGGAAACGAATCAATTAAGAATCTCTTCTGTTTGGATTTTAAAAGTCGGAAAGTCTTTATTTATTACTAGAAAAAAGTGACAGAGTTTTTTCTCCATTTCAAGGAGAAATAGAAGTATTTACTATATTTAGTAGACTACTAAAAGCAGAAAGAGATATCGCATTTCCTTAAATTGCAGAATTACCAAAGTATCGAAAAAGTACCGAGCTAGTTTTCTTAAGTATCGCTCGATGCCGATACCATGCAAGTATCGAGAGTATCGAGGATCGAAAGTATCGAGGACCCATCCCTAATATATATATATATATATATATATATATATACTCGTATATTAGTGATTCAGATGTGCCAATAACTAATTCATCAGAACCAAGTGTGTAAACTGATGAACAAATAAATTCGATGATATAAATTAGATAAATATTGTTTTCACAAAATCCTTAGTCTTCAGCATACATAAAACAAATCACGTACATCGTTCAAGTGAATAAAGACTGTAAGTACGTTGATAGGCCTACTATTATTCTTATCAATGCCTATAACTTATTGATAACCAGATAATCAATTATTTCGTATTAATACGTTTTAAACATAGTTTCAATTTCAGTTCCATTGTATTATTAAACACCATTATATATTTATATTGTCTACTATGGGTATAATATATCATTATATCATTGTCCATTTCTACTGCATTCCAACAAAACACTTTAATATTGCTATTTCCATTTCTATTTTATATCCCGCATTTCATCTCCCGCATTTAGGTGTTTTATTATTCATAATACCGTTGTTTTATGCGTTACATTTACCACCTTAGTAGGCAGTTAATGGCGACGGAATATTTTAGTTAAGGTAACGCATTTGGCTTGCTGGTACTTGGGAAAACAACTAACCGTAACTCACGTTAATGGAACCGCCTAGTTTAGAGGTTTCCCAGCCACTTGTAGTGTTAGTTCGGTTGCATAGCCACAAGGCTCACCGCTGCGTATCTAAAGCAGCAAATCGATGAATCATTCATTGTGCATTGATGTAACTAATGTAACATTTAACGTTCAAAGTCACAATCACTTTCAACTATGTCGCTCCCCCATAGCCTCAAGGTTTAGCAAACAGCTCTTTATGAACGGGTGGGAGTTCGATTCTAGTCACGGATGGCGAGTTTATATACGTGATAGAGCAAGAAACTAACCAGCGAGATAATGTGAACTCGAAAAGTAACTGCCGTGAATACGTACAACGGGTTAAATCACTGTATGTTCTTCCTCTATTTTCCGTCCATCTAATAGTGGGTATCATTGTTAGTTCTTGGTAGTGTTGGTTTGTTGCATTGGCCGAGATTTTACAACTTACATTCAGGAGGTGAAGAGCTCGTATCCTAGGACCGGTTGTACTGGGTTAATTGGAGATTTCCGCCACTCACAAAAAGAAATGCCGGGTTGGAATTTACGTACTAATCATCAGAATGTTCTTTTTCGTTAGCTTTATATCTAGTATATTTTTCAAGAATGAGTAAATATAGATAAAAACACAAGAAGTAGAGTGGGGAGAGAGGGGGAGAGAGAGAATCTGCCTATGAATTCCTACAGCTATGGATAGTGATGATGATATTCCGGCGTCAGAGTAGTAGATGATGACATTCCATGCTTAAAAATGAAATTGTTTTTACCTGTATTTTAGATGATCAGGTTTTTCATTTGTCCAATCCAGGCTCTTGAAAAGGGGGCACCTGTATTAAATTAGGTGCCATTTCACTCCTAGTCTGATTCAGTCTTCTGGCTCCATTCATTAGGAATTAATTGATTTCTCATCACTATGAGCTTTAAGGGAGTGAAGGAACAGTAAAACTACTCTGCGGAAAACGGGATAAGTTGTGAACCCTAGCGTATCGTCATATATCATATTAAATTTATGTAATGTAGTGGTCTGCTCCACTAAGTTACAAATACTATTAGCCTAAATTGAAAATGGTGAAATTTTCAACGAAAGTATTTTTTATACCATGGAAGAAAATGGTCTATGGTCGCTTAATCACCCTTGTTAGTTTACCTAATATAATTATTAAAACTCACTATCAGTTATAATGAATACAATCCACGAGTTTACACTCGTATGTCAGTTTCAAATCATCACATAGGCCAACCTAGGCCTAATAATAGTTTCTGAATCTGAGACAAAATAGAACATGAAAGTACTTTAACTCAGTAGGTAAGCCTAATACTAGAGTACTGAAAATACATTTATTTCATCAGAACTCGAACCAGGTACCTTCAGCTGTTCATGATATGGTATTAAATAGAATCTTTCTTGTATGATTAGTTCTAATTGTTGCTCTCATTGAATGGATTTCGTATCATACCTGACTTAGGTCGATATTGCTCTGGTGTGTATTATTACGACCGGGTTATTACTGTATATAGCAAAGTACCATATCATATAAATACATATATATAAATGCGTATTTCGTTTAGATTATTATAGCTTTTAACAACGATATGGGTAGGCCTATAGTCAGGAAAAAATTCTTCTAATGCCTCCTTCGACACGCAACATGGTCTACTCTTTGGACTTTGTTTTCCCCTTTGTTTTCACTGTTCTAGGGTATGTCCCATACATGTATGGGGACTGAAATACACATTTTCATTTCATCACTCCAATAGTATTCAGAGCAAAAGATATTTTAATTATGATTTTTCATTATTTAAAATATAACAAAACTATAATATTATTTTGAGTTATATTTGTATTGTGAGTTCTCTATTAAATTAGTAAAATTGTAACTATTGCTTTTGATTTAACATGTGTAATATGAGGCTCGTCCAGAATTACAAAGAACGGTTTGGCATAACTAAATAATAACTAAAGATATCAACACAAATTTTTATTTACAACTAGCGTGTGCCCGCGGCTTCGCACGCGATAATTATTTCAAAAATTAAAAATTAAGAGCATAATAGTTAAATCATTATATTTATTAACACCAAAATCACGTGGACTACATACCACGATTAGATAGCGTCGCCTGGTAAAAGCGACCTCAGATTCGGATTCCCTGGCCCAGAAAACCCCTGCATAGTGAGTTTCGTCCAAGTCGAACAATTTTTGACCATATTTAGGCCTATATTGAATATCCCTCTTCCGTGTAGGTTGAAAATTTCATACGTCTGTGGGACTTGATATTCTAAACAAATGAATCGTCAAGGATGGACCTACAAAATCAAGCGATCGCCCGCGATAATTATTTCAGAAATTAAAAATTAAGAGCATAATAGTTAAATCAATATATTTATTAACACCTAAATCACGTGAATTACATACCACGATTAGATAGCGTCGCCTGGTAAAAGCGACCTCAGATTCGAGGTACTTGGCCCAGAAAACCACTGTATAGTGAGTTTCGTCCAAATCGAACAACGTTTGACCCCATTTAGGCGTCGCGTGGTAAAAGCGACCTCAGATTCGAGGTACTTGGCCCAGAAAACCCCTGTATAGTGAGTTTCGTCCAAATCGAACAACGTTTGACCATATTTAGGCCTATATTGATTATCCCTCTTATAATAATAATAATAATAATAATAATAAAATCAGGTAAACTGATATAACAAAGTGCCAGTATGTTTTGTTTAATCAGTTATGATTGCAGTTATGATATGCAGAATATAAAGAAAAGTCAAATTGGCCGGTTTCGGGATTTGAGCCATGGAACTCCAGAATGTGATGCCAAGACGTTACCATCTTAGCCACCTGGGTCAGTTATGGGATAAGCGCATTTAAAGCAATAGTGTTGTCATAGCTAACTGTATTTTAATTGCCAAAGCCTTAGAAATCACAGTAAAACAAAAGGTTATGTTGTCAAGATAACTGATTTTCATATTTTTAAATAAAATCTTTCGAATACGTATATTACCATAAAATAGGCACTAAATTGAGCATAACTCCGAAACAGGTCAACCGATTTTATCCAGTATCAATAGACTTCTTCCCATGGACATTATAAATGTGTATACCAAGTTTCATAAAAATCCGGTAAAGTGTATTTGAGTTACCGCGTCTTTAAAATAGACACTAAATTGGGTTTTACTACGGTACCGGTCTACCGATTTGGTCCAATATCAGTAGACTTCTTCCCATGTACATTATAAATGGGTATACACAGTTTCAAGAAAATCCAATAAAGCATATTTGAGTTATCGCGACTTCTTATATATTAACATAAAATGCACTAAATTGGGCATTATTCTGGTACTGACCAACCGATTTGGTCGAATATCAATAGACGTCTTTCCATGGATATTATAAATGCGTGTACGAAGTTTCATAAAAATCCGAAAAAGCGTATTCGAATTATTGCGCCTTTAAAATATACACTAAATTGGGTTTTACTCCGGTACCGGTCAACAGATTAGGTTCAAATTCAATAGGGCACTTTTCATGGGCGTCATAAATGGGTATACCAAGTATCGTGGCAATCGGATACAGCGTATTTGAGCTATGGCGCCTTTCTAATATAATCTATTAAAATAGGCACTAAATTGGGCATTACTCCGGTACCGGTGAACCGATTTGGTTCAATGTCAATAGGGTTCTTCCCATGGACATTATAAATGTGTTTTCAAAGTTTCATGAAAATCCAAAAAAGCATATTTGAGTTATGGTGCGTACAGACACACGGACAGACAGACGGACAGTCAGACAGACGGACAGTCAGACAGACGGACAGACAGACAGACGGACAGACATTTTTTCGTCCACCACACAATCTCATAAAGTACCATACTGGCACTTAATAATAATCCTCTTCCGTGTTGGTTGAAAATTTCATATATCTGCGTGGCTTGACATGATAAACAAATGAGTCGACCAGCGTGAGCTACAACATTCAAGCGATCGTAATGGTTTTATGACAAAAATAGCCAAAGCCTACTGTAATTGATTTGACATTGAAATGTGTAACTGAAAATTGATGCTTCGAAAACGCTAAAATACACGTTTTTTGCCCGTTTTTCAGTCATAACTCAATAACGAAAGCAAAAACTAAAAATGTAATATGCCGAAAACCTTCCCGGGAATGTACTCAACAACTTCCCAAAGTTTCATGGCGATCGGATGAATGGTGTAGTAATGCATAAAGGACACACACACAGACACACAGACACACAGACACACATACATTCATTTTTATATATATAGATAGAAGACATAGTACCTTACTCTATTTCTCAGCGTAATCGCCATTGCCGTCAAGGCCTTATGGTACCAGTTTTTCAATGCCGATGTTATACTCTTCTACCGCCAAAGACCTGAGCCAGGATATCACTGCCGCTTTGAGGACTTCATCGGTGAGGAACTCTTTTCCACCCAAAAAGTCCTTTAGTTTCGGAAACAAGTGAAAATCGCTGGGTGCCAGGTCAGGGCTGTAAGGAGGATGCCCTAACATGTCCCACTTAAAACGTTGAAGTTATTAAGGGGAATATGTGCCTTAAATCTGCGTGAAGTAATGTGAAGTTTTATTTTCTCAGCTAACTCTTACAGTTTTGAATTAAAAATTTGACTGCAGTTTTTCTTATTAATTATTAGCATTACATTTTATTAGAGTGACTCTTTAAATGTAGCCTTTTCTAATTTTTCGCTAATTATTGCTTTCATGATTTGTATTATTAGTTTGCGCAATTGTTCCTTTCTAATAAAATAGGAAGGCAATTAAATCATGGATTTATAAAATGGCTGCACAACTGAGGGACGATGAAGTAGCCTACCATTTTTGTGTTTTTTTCCGGAAGTGTGTTTTCAAGTATTTAAGCTAACCATTCTGTAGTTAATATTGCCCAAATGTGATGAACATTTTATAGCATATGGACGCAAAAAATAAATAAATACATAAATAAAAAATAAAAACCTGCCTATAAGTTTTGCCATATTAAATTTGAAAATATTTATTATTTCCGTAAAGATAGCAAAAAAAATAATAACATTATTTCTTTATCCTGTAGTTCACATGAAAAACGGACGTATATATGATTTCCTTGGAGACAGCAAAATCGAACATTTTAATTCAGCATCATTATACGATGGTAGTCCAGAAAGTAAAGAACGATTTGGCACAACTAAATAATAATGAAAGATAACATAAAACTTTATTTACAAAGATACTCTAATTAATACTAATTAATACCAAGACAATATGCTCATTTATTTTTATAGTACGGTATTCTTCAGATAAGTGAATACTGGAATCTTTTATATGGGTGCATTATTTTATATCATATTGCAGAATTGGTTGTTTATATTTTCAAACAAATGCTTACATGTTTCAAGATTTATTATGTACTTGGATGAATTCTCTTTAGCGGGTAATGCTTACTGGTATTTGGAACAGTCACTGGAACTTTATATTGATAACATATATTTTGTTATTATTGAAGCTTAAACTTGTTATTCCATATGGTGCTCGTTGGAAACCGTTCTGTATAAATGGTAAATATTAATGCAGATATGTTTATTTTCAAAGCTAGAAATAACAGCCCGACAAAGGTTATGCGCTAATGTAAATCACATGCCAATTAGTTTCGAAATTTAATTATAGTGCATTAAATTTCAATGTTGTATCGATGATATAGATAATTTATACCAGGGTTGTAATTTTTCGCTGTCACTTTATATAACAGTACTATTTATGTGCCTTGCAACCTAATTGACGTAAATATGTATATTTTATAACGAGTATAGCAAACATAAAAATAGTCCTCTGGTAATTTCGTTGAACCAGTATTATGGTACAAGTAAATATAATATAATGCGTATTGTTTCTGTAGTAGAAACTAATTTTGTTTTATATATGCTTTCAAATATAAAATTAGGTAAACGTATAAAACAAAGTGCCAGAAGGAGTTAATAGAACATATTTCAGAAACTACGGAGACTTAAACGACGGTTTCTTCAGACGGTTTGATCAGCATTTATGTGAAGGAATAAGTGGGGTAACTAGAACAACAACAGAACGAATTCACAACAAATTACTCATGTCAACAACATCCCTTTAATATGTCAAACATCTGAAGGCTTACAAATACGCAATCAAAACCGTTGTAAGTTTTTTTTTTCCTTTCTTTTGGAGGGTATTAAATTACACATTAGAACTTTTGGGAATTTTCGCATCGGCTGTAGGCTAAAAGCTAAAAGTATTCCGGATTTCAAGTTTCTAGCTCTAGCGGAAGTGGAACAGCATCATGTCAATGCCCGGATGATCTTTCTAGAATGTCGTAAATGCGGTTGACGTCACTACGATACATCCGGTTTTTCTATACTTATAAGCAGCTAGAAACACCAAATTTTGTACGCTTATGGCAGTTGAATGTGCCAGTATTCCTGCCAAAGTTTACGATTCTATCTATCCTATAAGTATGTCAACAATTACATAATTAGAGGAAAGTATACCACATTTACTTAAAATAAACAAATCTAACTATCTAAGGTATAACCGATGGAAATACGACAAAATATCGCAGGGCCAAACTTGTAGATTTTTCAAAATCCGTTACTGCTGCTGCATCAGCTTTTTGACCCTCCAAGGACGGTCTGCACAAACCATAAAGTTGCCTCCGCCATTTTGAATATTCTTCGGTGATATAAAATTAAAAATTGGAACTTTTTAGAATATTTCCTTCCGTTACAGACTGTAAGCTATAATTATTATGCAGACCAACAGCTCTTTCTAACATGGTCATACTATGTGATTCACAAGCTGCAATAAGAGCAATTTCAAATCACAACACACCACCTAGCCATGATATACTGAACTGCAGAAAACTTATCAGAAACCTACTTGATCAACAGAAGAAAGTAGTCCTGCAATGGATTCCATCCCATTGCGGCATTGCCGGAAATGAAGCTGCTGACACACTAGCAAAGAAAGGGACCCAAATCCATCCCTATCCAGTTAATACTGAATACAGAAGTGCTGCGAGAGTCATTCATCAGAAAATAAAAGCTACTCACCAGAAGAACCTGGAGAACCGCATCAAGGATTATCAGTGGAAAGACACCATCAGATCTATCCCAGAGTGGCCAAGAAAAGAGGCTGTAGCAAGCTTCCGCATGACAACTGGACACGACTGCCTTGCAAAACACCTACATCATGTTGGCATTTTCACCAGCCCAAATTGCATCTTATGCAACACGAACTCCATCATGGATTCACATCATCTTACCATCTGCCCTGCCCTCAAATGTACAACTTTGGTGGACCGATACTGGGAGGCAAGAGGGAAGATGACTATACTGTAAACATGTGCCTTCCTTGTTTCCAATGTTATGATTTGTATTTTATGTATTTTGTATTAGGTGTATCGCTTTGTCATTGTTACTTGTGGCTAATGATGTACATCAAATTGCCCCTGCATTAAATTAAATAAATTATACCAAATTTCTAGTTTCTAGTTCTTCTGGAAGTGGGTACACAATTGTTAGTGAATGAGTTAACTATGCGGCTTTGTAGTGTAGCGATGATTTGATATTTATAAAAGCATTTGGCAGTTAATTGGGCATTACTCCGTACCGGTAAACCGACTTCGTGCAAAGTCAATAGCATCCGTCCTATCTACGTTATAAGTGTGTATAATAAGTTTCATGAAAATCTGATAAAGCTTGGGCCTACTTGAGTTATCGTGCCTACAGACACACAGGCGAACGGACAGACACACAGACATTTTTCCCGTCCACCATGTAATCTTAGAAAGAACCATTCTGGCACTTAATAAGCAAAGTACACGGAACTGCCAATATCGTTTATTTATTTGATTATAATTTTTTTATTATTGTGGTAAGCCTTCATTGAAATTTCGTGATAAAATTGAAAATTTGACATTTTCTCTTTTATTACTTTTTTTAGGAAATTCACAGAGGAAAAAGCAAGCAGAGGCTTTCGTGTATGCGTCAGGGAAGTTCTAAATTATTCTTAAGTATTGGTTAGGATTACAAAGTATTATTAAGTCATACTTTTAAAAAAGAAAGTTATAAACTATTCCTTTTTACCATCGTCTACACATCGCACAAAGCAAATCCTGGCTTCAAAACAAAATTTGCATAGCTGGACGCAAAATGCACAGACTGGATTACAACGTCGCGGAGGGGGTTTCAGTCAAACAGCTTCGTAACCAGGAGAGGGACAGGCCTTATGAAATGCTATAAAAGCGAAGAAATCATAACTCATATTCTATAAAGGAAAATATATTCTGGGCAGAATGGAACTCAGGTTTTCATCTTTGTATACTGTTACTTAAACCACTAGGCTCCCACAGAATCTGTCCAATCCCATTCCAAATATTCCTATAGACCTCTATCGACTCCGCAGCTGGTGTTTGCACGCCACTGCGTAGCGAGGATGCATCATACTCTGAAGCTTATTTCATTACAAGTTTTTAATTTAACCATTCTTCCAATTTTTAGATAATGACAGGTTTTCTATTTTCTCTCAAAGCAGGGTTTATATTTTATTCTGTGCAGAAAATTTGTCCTAAGTGGGCATTGGGCTCTGATAATATTAAAAGACTGTCAAAGACATAAACTCACCAAACGATTAGTTTGTATCATACAGATATAAATGTGAGAAAAGGTAGATAGTAGAGACCAGTGCAACACCACCGAATAAACCGATGCATATACAGTCAACCCTCGATATAATGCCCATCTAACATTTAGTGGCAAAAAGTGAGGGTGGCACTAAAACGAAATTTAATATTAAAATAAAAATTATATAATACTTCATTAATTTACTGTACTGTATTATGGAAAAAATTAAATAGAAGGCAAATAGAGAACTTTAGCACAAAATAATACGTACATACAGTACGTATAGACTGTAATGTACTATACTGTACTGTCCTGTACTGTACTGTACTGTAAAGTAACTCAATTTATTACAGTATATGTCCAGGGCTACAGTACACAAAGGGGTTGAAAATCATGTGGGCCCATGTAAGTGATTATCTGTAACTGAGTAATTGTGTTTAACAGCTGAATGGGCACTGGACTAAAAGAAGTGAAAGTTTGGAATGTTTCATTGTATGAAGGGCTCTTTTTACCTGCTCCACCCTCACGCAGGTTATCTGTCCGACTTCTTGACATAGCTTCCTCATTCCACACCACTACATTTACAGTTAGTGGCAGGCGATCACTCATTTCTTGGAAATACAGAACAGTATGTTTCTTAAATTATCTTCCTAACATTCACGGCAGTTTTAAAAGAATTCTGCAACTAAAAAACATTCAATGCAAACTATATTTTGTAAAAGTCTTGTCTTATATTCACTGGCACTAAGTGAATTGTCACAGTAACGAGGTTTCTTATTTATTTTATATGGGAGATGATCCGTTCACTTGCATTTATTGGCGCAGTGCGAGGGTGGCACTGTAAAGAGGGGTATTATATCGAGTGTTGACTGTGTATATATAACCACGAATTTTGCTAAAAATATTTTCATATTGGGTATGAGTATTTTACCATAATATAGAAATTTAGAGAACAAATTTATTTCTTGATACTTATTGGTTAAGAGTTATGGCCTTCTATTTTCTGTCGTTTGCTTATACATATTTAATTTGCCAGATGTCAAATTAATTCTTTAATAGTTTTTAAAAAATTTCATTCCTTATTGTGTCATAATTTTGCCATTCCAGTCTCCAAGTAAAAGATTTCAACTGTTTGGTTCCTAGCGACATTACGCAGACATATTTTCTTGCAACTTGTTTATTGATTCAGTCTTATCTCACAGTCCCTCTACGATACTTCTAGAATTATTCCATATTCTCTTGTCAATGAGCTAGAGAAAAAAGGAGCCAACTGTTCTCGAGAAGGCGATCGCACCTATAAAGGTAATGAACAAAAGTGGTATAATAATAATAATAATAATAATAATACCTATAGTTGCAATTAGGAGAATTTCCTTCTTTTACAACTGTCGTTTTGAATTAGTAGTCTAACAAAATGTTAAACACTCCAAATATTATTTAATGTTTATCAAAGCTGAAATATTAAGAACAGTGAATTTCAAAACGTTTAGTGACATTACGTTCGTCTTTATTATCAGAGACAGAATTAAAAGCTTAAGAGATTCATTCTATTCCTGTTAACTTAAGTGCGCATGGTGATAACACTCCCACGATGTGATCTCTGGTTTAACTAGCAGACTGAATAAGCCCTGAGCATTACACTCACTACTTTGTATGCTAAATTTGCTTAAGGGAGTTGTTGACGAGTGTGTCTGCGGATGGTGTCACTGAGGGAGTGGAATTATGTATTAAGATTATCCATGTGTCATCACTCACTGAGGCCCACCCCTTCACTTGTGAATTATTCACTTGTGACATTACTGGGTGTGTACAAGTGTTACTACGCCAAAGTAAATCACGTCTTTGTCTATAACACTACTCCCAAGTCTTTTTTTGAGTCGCTCGCTTATCGATCCGACTACATTAAGCGTCCCTCTTAAGTGATTCACGCCGGTCTGTACAGCTAGAGATACCCAGCCATTTTCTCCGTTCCATTCCCCCCCCCCCCCGTCCCAAAGGTACCGTAGTTTCCCGGAGAAACAAATATTTGACTTACAAACTTTCCACCTTGCAACTAGAAATGCAGGACTTTACACTTAAGCTCTTAGGTGAGAATAAAAGCTGTAATTTGTCAGAAGCAAGAGTGAGGATAATTATTATGCCGTTGCTTTCTATGTGCATGTCTGTATATGTGTGTGTACGCAGTTCACTTAAATAATAGGAACAAGTGGCGGATTTTCTATTTATTATATTTCGCTCAAATATTTAATATCCTATCCGTTTTCATTCTCACTAAATAAAAAAAATTAAAAAGGATCATCTCTTCTGATTTATTCCACGCATAAATCTGAATTTTAACATCGTATGGATATGTGATGCGGATGGATCAAGAAAGGCTATCGATGAATGCTTTAGAATGGATGCCAACAAGCCTAAACAAGGAGAAGGAAAAGAGGACGACCAGCAAGAACATGGAAAAATGGAATTAAGGAAACTTGAGCGTTCTTGAGCTATTAATATAAATGTAAAAGACACGCCATAGACAAAATTGTCAATTAAATGGGTTGCAGTTTGTATCATTTTCAGTGATGGGTTCCCTTGACTTAAGTGATTTGTTTCCCCAACTCCAAATTTAAGATGAAATGCTGATATAATAGAAAATCCGTTTTGAATACTATATTATAGGTCGGAGTTAAGGTTTTTTTCAGGGGGGATGGCGAGAAGTGGAAAGATTAGGCTAAGCAAACCAACATGGTGTACCTTTCCACAACCTTATATATATATATATATATATATATATATATATAATTTCATAATTTTATATCAATTTGTATGGTTACATATTTTAAGTCAATCAACTATTGTTATATGGATTATATTGAATTTATTTATATGTTCAAAGCCTTTGAATATAACCGAAGGGCCAAGTTTTCAGACTGTTTGATGGTTCTATTAAGCCTACACCAGTGGCATATAGTCTTAATAAATATTGTAATTGTTTCCGGTCAGGTGTATCACTGTGTTGAAAATTCTTCTTCAGGTTAGTTTTTTCTTTCCTTATATAATTTAAGGAGGTATAAGGAGTGACATTTCCCCATATATATTATTTACCCCTATAAATATGCTCATCAATTTTCACAACCATATTATCCTGAGAAAACCATAAACTCTTAGTCCCTCAATGGCTTTCAAAAACTGGAGACTCAATATTTTCCATCTTCTCCTGTCCCTAATCCCTTCTGTTCAAGCTAATAATTTTATTAGGATCTTTTTCAAAATCTGCTCTAGTACCATTGTTGTCCCATCAAAGTCTATGTCTTCCAACAAGTTTTTAATAATATATTGTACGATGTTTTGCTATTTCCCAAAGGTGTCCTGACCATTTCAGTGATTTTCAAACATTCAATATGCAGTGAACTGTATATAAAAAATTAATTTTGTAGTTTTTAAATTTATCTCCATTGCCCTGTGAACTAATCCCACTTGGGTGCTAATTTTTTCTCAGTACTTCGTTGTAGAATGTTATGGAACTATGTGGTATTGGAAGTATTGAGGACCATGTTTTACATCCGTAGAGGGTGAACTAGTTGTTTTCTCAATTTTATAACACATTCCTTTATACTTATTTATAGGACATCTTCAGAAATATATAGCGGATGAAAGAATAACAAGGATGTTCGTAACTCTCGCCGTTATAATACATATGTAAATACATAAATATACACATTAATCTAATATTTCTTTTTTTTATGATTTATTTTTTGTCGCTTTGACTCATAGGTGTCTAATCGCGACTGTACAGATAATATTACATATTACATTACATATAATAACCAGTAATACATTTTGACTTATAGGAGTCTAATCGCGACTGTACGGATAACATTACATATTACATTACATATAGTAACCAGTAATACATATTAGAACAGTATTAGTGTATGGTTGCAGAGTTTTACAAAAGAAGATATAACATTTAAATTTTACAGTAAACATGGATGTCTTTTAAATATAATATAACGTTTTTGAACATTTTTACATTATTGAAAACTTGTAAGTTGTCTGGTATCTTGTAATTTTTCCTGATCTTGTCAAAACAGAGGCATTCTGTGAGTATATGTGACACTGTCGGTGGAGAATTACAAGTTGGACATTGTGGTTCATTATCTCTTATAATTAGGTATGAGTGGGTCATTTTAGTGTGGCCAATTCTCAGACGGATTATTAGGACTTGGTGTCTACGGTTTAGGCCTGATATTTCTGTTTCTTTGAAAAATACAAATAACTTATGCTTCAAAAAACTTTCATAAACGTCTTGTCAATTTGCAGTTAAATTAGACCTATAAATTAAATATAGTTTCCTCTAGATACCTAGGCTTGAGGTATAGAGTTAATGATCGTTATTACTTTATAGTTTTGAAATAACGTTATGTGTTAATTTTCCTTGTTTTTCTTTTTCAGGTACGTACGGTTTAAGCTTGACATCTTCAAGACTTTTTGTAAGGGTATGTAAAGATAATGTATTCTGTTGTGTAAGAAATGAATATTAGTCAGCACTCTTAATACACGCTTTAATAGTTATAGTTCTCTTCAGATGAATTAAATCGTATAAAGTAAATTTTCCGGTAAATAGTTGATGTAACTTATTATTTT
This sequence comes from Ectobius pallidus, assembly GCA_964059195.1. Classification (NCBI taxonomy): domain Eukaryota; kingdom Metazoa; phylum Arthropoda; class Insecta; order Blattodea; family Ectobiidae; genus Ectobius; species Ectobius pallidus. The sequence goes on from CAXKWD010000006.1 coordinate 81,710,001, forward strand.
ATCAGTTTCGTCGATATTGGTTATTTTCTATATTAATGAAGTTTACAGTTTAATTACTCCAAAACTATTTGCGATAAAGAGCTTCAGTTTTCAACATGCGTTTAACATCCCGTTATCTATATTTTGGGGGCATCAGATATCTATTCTTGAAGGACTGCATGTTGGTAATCGATAATTTGATTAGAATTTTGCAACTTTAGAAAAATGTTATCAATTCATTGTAAAATACTGTCTGCGAAATAAAAAAAAACACGAATATTGAAATAAGTATTTATGAAAATGCCTTTAAAACGTTCAAAGTTAAAGAAGTAATTTTTTTTTGGTACTGTATGAATTTACGGCACAAATTGTGAAAATTACACAATTGGAAATCATAAATTTGATCAGCAAATCCCCAAAACAGAAAATCATCATCATTAGTTTACTCACGATCAATTCCCTACATTAGATTAGAAACAAACATTGAATTCAGCTTTGTCACTTCCATACATTTGAGATTAAATTATGCCTTGTTTTAAATAACTTAAGTTATGTTTTCGGAGTATAGGATATCTTATTATTAGGGGGCGGATTTCTATGACCTAAAAAATAGGATATATATGCATGCATTTATGACCTAAAAACAGTAAAATATGACCAATCAAATTTAAAATATGACTTTACCACTTACACATTGTATATATATATTAAGTTTCATTACAATTCATTTTTTAAAATATAAGGTTAATTATTTAAAATATCTGTAAATTTTCAAAAAATATCATTATTATGCAAAATTTACAAAATATGATATGAAACTTCATAATTTACAAAATATAATATGAAACTTCAAAATCTCTTTAATGTGCACACAAATATGCCAAAAATATGACTTAAATTTGAATATTCATACTAAATATGCTACAATAGTTGAAAATTTCCTAATTATGCAGTTATATGCACAATAAAAGCCGTTCCATTTTCACCAGGATGCTTGGAATCGGGTTTAAATTAGTCGGAAACCTGAAATAATGCAAAGGGGAAAAATATGACATGTCATAGAAGTCCGCCCCTACTTATTATTAACATTTTTAGTCAAAGTGATATGAGCTAAAATTTTTGAAATGCGCACAAAACTCGATAATCTACCTGTATTCTGAAGAATCATGTACCTAGTACTGTATATTCGCCTATCTTTTTTTTTTTAACATTGTGATATCTAAAGAATAGATACGCTTTATGAATCATATTATAGCGAAACAAAGAACAGACCTGAAGTCTTGTCGTACAGCACGGAGAAGCAATTTAATCTTTCATCAAGTGCTCCTGTATACAGGTCATGTCCGATTTCTCCCACGCGAGTTTAAGGTTGCTATTTTTCCTTGTTCTTTGCCTCTGTTGTAATATGACTTGAAGAGCCACTGACAACGTCGACGAAAATACCACTCATTCCTGCTGCTTTTTTAAACCTTTTTTATGCAGCTTACAGCATCTCTTAACTTAACTTAGGAAGGTATTATGCCTTTATTCCCCATTCCTTATATTGTGTAATTAATTTTGTAATGTAGGCCTATACTAATTGTGTTCCTGTATTATGAAAACTTCATTAAATAGACATCTCATACTTTAACGGATTTGAAACAAACCGTTACATCTATAGTCTAAACTTTGTTATCACTGTTTTGAAAAGTTTTGCGTTAAAAAAACATGTGAAAGTCGCATAACTTCCTCTACCCAAATAAAAGCCTCTTAGTATAATATAATATTATGTACGAAATTCTCCATGTAAATTGGTTGTAAAAATGAAGAGAATGTCGTTACCACATCACATCGCATCCCCTAAGGATACATAACCCAAATAAAATCTTATTAATGCACTCTTGTACCTTTTTTTGTTACTTTAAACATCGCAAATACATTTTTCTCACTTCACATTCTGATATAAAAGAAGAGGTCATATTGCAAAGAACGCTTATTCAGAGTTGGTGGCTTATAACTAACCTTCAGAGAATTTGTCGAAAAAATGTTTCTAATAAAAGTTTTAGCCCTTAGTAAAAGCACCCCATGTATAAAGTTTAAACAAAATCGTTATAGCTGTTTTCAAGAAAATGGCGACAATCAAAATTTTCTTCATATAAAGTCCCCTTAAAATAAGAGAATGTCGTCGCCTGTCTTTGTAACACATCCTCAGAAGGTACCTAACCTAAGTACAAAATTTTGTTTTCATACAATTTTCCGTTACAAGAGTCCGTATTGCAAAGAGCACATATTCAGAGTGAGTGGCTTATAACTACCCTTCAGATAATTTTTTCGAAAAAATATGTCAAATAAAAGTTTTACCGCTTGGTATTAGTACCCCCATGTACAACATTTGAAGAAAATCGTTAGTTGTTCTCGAGAAAATCGCGAAATACAAAATTTTCTTTGCATAAGATTCCTTAACAATAAGTTATGATAAAGTTGTCGCAATCTTCGTGTCACATCCCCAGAAGGCACCTAACCCAAATACAAAATTTTTTTTTCAACAATTTTCCGTTCTGGAGAATGGCTGTTCACAGACACACATACACACACATAGACATGTTTCCTATAATAGTATTTTTGGATGCAGGGAAACTCAAAACGTGTATCAATGTTAAAAACTCAACTTTATGTTATAAGGTAAAATTATACACAAGGATAACTATTATTTGTATAAATGTTATAGGCATTTACAGAAGCCTTTAGCGGTCGTTTAGACCAATATAACCAACATTCGTACAGTAGTATGTAATTTTAACAAAGCATACGGAAGATTTTTTATTTTTTTATTCTTAGATTGGTATTGGTATTCATATCACAAAAAATATGTTTAGGTAATCAACATAACTTACTTGAAAGAAAATTATTTGTATTAGTTTCTTCGAACTTAATTTTAATTAACTATAGACTACCTCCTTAACAATCACATGAATTTTGCCGACTAGCCATTTTAGGTATGGCACTATTGTAGTTCAAAAGCTAAAAAAATTACGCACAAAATAGTTTGAGTCGAGAGTGTGGTAATAAGAATAAATATTATATATATGGAGATACTGTTTAACGTTTTATTTTTTAGATTAAAAGCCCCCCACTTCTATATTTCATTTGTTTTGTAACGCTGTTTTGGAAAGGCTACACTACACGATTTATTAGCAGATTTTCCTAGCGAAGAAGTAAGGCAGGCTTTTTCTACTATTTCATCCTTTCATCTTCAAGTACCTTTTCGTGTAGGTCTATTTCAAGATCAGTAAACTATAGGCTACTGTAGTTTACAAGCCTTGGGTCTATTTAACATGTCGACGATTCATTCGAGGCCAAAACTTTACTATAACAAATGAGCAGTAACTCAAATATTTTTTCATTAGCAACTAAATAAAATGTTCTAAACTTGTTTATAACGTAAATAATAAGTTAAAGGGGAATAAATGAAGATAGGTCAAAACAATATATATAATGTAGACGTCAATAGCACTACAAGCGTAGAGTATGACTCATATCCAAATAATTATTTTACTGACATTGCTTCTGTGTTGAATTGGACAATCCTCTGGTAAAATGCTGTTAAAGAAATTGCTACAGGTCTACAAGTTACAAAGGAAAAAAAAAACCTTGAAATTTCATTGCCCACGACACAATACTGAGAGTAGATGGTGCGGCTGTAATTTAATATTCTGTGTCACGTGCATATCTTCATAGGATAGATGATTGAATTAAACAAAAAATAAAATAATAGTTTTGTCGGAACAAGTATCTAATTCTGATGTGATTTATCTGCAGAAGTGAAATGTTGAATATTTTCTTTAAAAGTATACACGAAAAGCGATATGAATTTTAAACCAGGGCTTGGAAATTGCTTTTCAATAAGCTTGGCATCCCAACCTCTATCATCTCGATTCCATTATCTCGGAGCGATTTTCGATAATTGTTCTATGTTAACGTATATCGACGATTGGGTGGCAGGGTTTTTATTATGCATGTAGTATATTCACATTAGAATAACTTCCAAGTTCACGAGCCCTCGGGCTTTCGTGGAATAAAAGGGAAAAAGTATTTTTCAGATTAAGCTGTAGCTTGCACATTTTAAACCAGAGGAATGGATTAAACAATAGATAGCATGGGATTTACAGAATATACTTGATAAATCAAAATCATAATATATTTGGTAACACACAATTCATTGCACATTTAGTTTTAATTTTAAAAAAATATACGATAAATTAAACTCAGATTCATTTCTAGTAGTAACAACATTTCTTTGACATAATATTTAATTATACAGTGCTGATGTTAGAGGTGTACAAATCTCGATTTTAGCTTGCCCATACCCGCTTGAACGCCAGGCAAGCAAGTTGCCAGCGTCATAGCTAGGAAGCAGGCAGGTTTCTTTAAGCTTGTTGGGTCAGGTCAAACCCAGCCTAGGCAAGCCAGAATAAGCTTGCGACATTCCTATCAGCTAAACAACTGTAGTTGCTAAGTGTAGGTAATACTTTCTTGCTTTTCTACATGCTGGTAGAAGAAATTCACCATGCAGATAAATAAAAGGTTGATAAAGTATTAAAATCGTTTTAGCGTCTTAACACAATTATTATTTTTATTATTAGGTAGATTTCGAAGAAAAATCTACCTAATGACTTTCAAAAAATTCGTTCATATCTTTACTACGTTTCATGCCTCCCTAAGTACGAAACCACCGCCTGTTAAAAAATTGTGATATTTATATTTATATACAGTATATGTATATGTATATGTATATATCTTTACATATATCTTTACACGCTAGCGGCCGTAATTTTCAAGATATTTGAATCAAATTTTATTATGTTATTACTAGGCCCAATAGTCCAGACAAGTTCGTTAATGAGCAAAATTGGCGCAAGAGGGTGGTCGGGGGAGGGGGTTGAAATTTTAAAACATTTATATCTCGGCCCCTATGAAGTATAGAGGGAAACTTTGATTGACTAAATTAGAGTAATCCTTATGGAGTTCACAGTGACACCAACGATTCGGGGGTTTTGGGAGTACGAGTGGGGGTGGGGGTATGGGGATGGAAATTCGAAATTTTCGAAATTTTCGAAACTACGTCTTGTGGGGTATCGTTGAAAAGCTCTTGATGAGTACTCTACAAATCAATAACTAGTTTCTTGATAGTTCTCATATAAGGCGAGATTTGAATGTTTGAAAAAGTTCTCTTTCCTCTTTTTTGTAGTTATTATTGCGGGTTTGTCATGCCAAGGCTAAAGAAGAAGAGTGCTACGCAGCGACAGTAAATTAAAACAAAAGCACTTCGAAATCTACCTCAGCTTGTAGGCTTGCCTACAGTGTTATTAATGATTTTATGATGTTTTCTCGAAAATGTTTGAAAATTTTTCCCATGCCGGACTAGTAGGCCTACCTTTGTTCATTGATAATTCAAACTGTCCACATTTTAGTTTCTCCTCGGCTTCCTTCAGGGTAAAATTCTCTAAACACATCTGAAGTTCCTCAACTACGTAACTGCACGACTTACCAGTGCACTGCTATACCCAGTTTCATATTCTTTCCGCCAGGCCTTGCAGTTTCCTTAGGTCCTGTGCAACCCACCAAGTTATGAAGAGCTTGTGACTCATAGCGACAGTATTTCTTATCATCGTTGTAATCTGGCTTGCTTTCAAGTCAAGCAAGTTAAAAGCTTTGACTGGTTGCAGAATTTCAAAGGGGCAGGCAAGCTAAAATCAGAATATGTACACCTCTGGCTGATGTACTGTAACTTCTATTGTTCAGATGTTCAATGAGTATTAATATTTTATAAATCTGTTACAGAGATCTGGGTTATGAATGTTAATTAATTTCATTTCCCAGTGGTAAGTTTCTTGCATAGATGAAGTGGTAAACGGAAAGGGTATAGTTGCGAAGAAAATTACATTTTCAGTTGTTCTCATGTCTGTTCAGTAGTATCAGATAGAAGTCTAAGTAGTTGGTAAATTCGTCAGTAACTTATATGGTGCAAGATGCAGCTAAATCTCTGGAGAAGGATACAAGCACCTTAAACAAATTGTGCTTGTATCTTTGTAAGTTATATCAGCTGTTAATGTATCATTATTTTAATTTTCTTGTATGTGCACTCTCATATGGTCTAGTAATATTGAAAAAAAAAAGACCAGCCCTACAAATAAATGTGGAAGGCGAAACATAAAATCATAGAACAGCCCTTTTGAAATGAACATTTTCACTCTAAATACAACAGCAATTAACTTCTCTATTCCACTTAATGGTGTAATATCATTCGCATTAGTCAGAACTCTAAAAATAAAAATCCACTGGCCTTGTGATTTAAAGTAAGAAATATTTTTATAGAGGATTTTCAGGACAAGGAAAAATAATTGGCAATGTCAGCAAGCAACTTCACTTATCGGAAGTGATTCACTGATTTAAGAAAAGGGGAAAGTATACGGAAATTAGTTTCTGGAGATCAATTAACTGATATGCAAACGAGTGACAAAATCAGATGTCGTAAAGTAAAGAAAAAACAGAGAATTTTTTTCCTGGAACTGAGAACGGATAATTAAACAGAAAATGAAAAAGCATCCGGATGCGAGCGTCTCTCTGCGATCGTATTGAAAGCATACGCCGACTGAAAACAAGCGAAATCTGAAATTGAAAGGGAGGTTAAGAATATAATAATAATAATAATAATAATAATAATAATAATAATAACAATAATAATAACAATAATAATAATAATAATAATAATAATAATAATAATAATAATAATAATAATAATAATAGATAACGACAATAATATCGAAGTTATAATATTATTGCAGAATACTAAATATATCAGGAAACATTACAGGAGGAACCGTGAAAATTTTTCTAACGTTTAGGCCTAAACCTGTTCTGAAAGTCAGTATCTTAAACACAGGTGGAGATGAAATATTTTTTCGAATGATAATTTGGGGAAAAATCCAATACCTTAATAATTTCAGTGGCAATAAGAAATGTAGTCCTGCATTTAAATTAATTGTTAGATTTATCTTATTTTTTTATTTTTTATTTATTATTATTTTTTTTTTAACAAATGACTTTCAGCAGTAACAAAGCTGCTTTCCTGGAGCAGTGACCTCGCGGCCTCCCATACAAACGGCTGGAGGTTCGAAACCCAGAGCTGTCAAGCTTGACTGAGCTACGAGTATATCTGTGACTATTTCCCTCAGTTCATTGAGGAAAATACCGGGTTGGATTTCTACATCCACGGTCCCTCCCTCAAGCCATCATTGTGATAATTTGCGTAGAATAATATCACTTGTGCCTACAGACTTAACGCATGCATATATGCTGTTCCCTTTCTCCATTCCTAACTTCTTAATCCCGAGAATTTTTTATCTCTACCTGCTCGAACTCTTGCACTTCCTGGCTGATCTTTCGGTAAAAACCTTCTGGAATTTCTAGGCATCCAGTTCTTATCTGTTCTAGAATGTAAAAAGACCTGGAAGCTCGGCATGCGGTAGCTACGATGTAGAGGGGTTGTGAACAGTGGAAATGAGGCCCTATGACTCATGTAGAAATGCCGACTCCGAGAGGAGAACAGGCGAGACGAGTCGAGAGTATTACCCAGAGGTGTACATATTCTGATTTTAGCTTGCTTGCCCCTTTGAAATTCTGCAACCAGTCATAGCTTTTAACTTGCTTGACTAGAAAGCAAGCCAGATTACAACGATGATAAGAAATACTGTCGCTATGAGTCACAAGCTCTTCATAACTTGGTGGGTTGCACAGGACCTAAGGAAACTCCAAGGCCTGGTGGAAAGAATATGAAACTGGGTAGGCTATAGCAGTGCACTGGTAAGTCGTGCAATTACGTAGTTGAGGAACTTCAGATGTGTTTAGAGAATTTTACCCTGAAGGAAGCCGAGGAGAAACTAAAATGTGGACAGTTTGAATTATCAATGAACAAAGGTAGACCCTACTAGTCCGGCATGGGAAAAAATTTCAAACATTTTCGAGAAAACATCATAAAATCATTAATAACACTGTAGGCAAGCCTACAAGCTGAGGTAGATTTCGAAGTGCTTTTGTTTTAATTTACTGTCGCTGCGTAGCACTCTTCTTCTTTAGCCTTGGCATGACAAACCCGCAATAATAACTGCAAAAAAGAGGAAAGAGAACTTTTTAAAACATTCAAATCTCGCCTTATATGAGAACTATCAAGAAACTAGTTATTGATTTGTAGAGTACTCATCAAGAGCTTTTCAACGATACCCCACAAGACGTAGTTTCGAAAATTTCGAATTTCCATCCCCATACCCCCACCCCCACTCGTACTCCCAAAACCCCCGAATCGTTGGTGTCACTGTGAACTCCATAAGGAGTACTCTAATTTTTTCCATCAAAGTTTCCCTCTATACTTCATAGGGGCCGAGATATAAATGTTTTAAAATTTCAACCCCCTCCCCCGACCACCCTCTTGCGCCAATTTTGCTCATTAACGAACTTGTCTGAAATATTGGGCCTAGAAATAACATAATAAAATTTGATTCAAATATCTTTAAAATTACGGCCGCTAGCGTGTAAAGATATATATATGTGTATATATATATATATATATATATATATATATATATATATATGTATATATATATATATATACACACATATACTGTATATAAATATAAATATCACAATTTTTTTAACAGGCGGTGGTTTCGTACTTAGGGAGGCATGACACGTAAAGATATGAACTAATTTTTTGAAAGTTATTAGGTAGATTTTTCTTCGAAATCTACCTAATAATAAAAATAATAATTGTGTTAAGATGCTAAAACGATTTTTAATACTTTATCCACCTTTTATTTATCTGCATGGTGAATTTCTTCTACCAACATGTAGAAAAGCAAGAAAGAATTACCTACACTTAGCAACTACAGTTGTTTAGCTGATAGGAATGTCGCAAGCTTATTCTGGCTTGCCTAGGCTGGGTTTGACCTGACCCATCAAGCTTAAAGAAACCTGCCTGCTTCCTAGCTATGACGCTGGCAACTTGCTTGCCTGGCGTTCAAGCGGATATGGGCAAGCTAAAATCGAGATTTGTACACCTCTAGTATTACCTACCTGAGAGTAGACTCCTTTACACTCTCGTGTTCGATGACTCTCATGAAGTTTCGCCAGAAAAATTTTAAGTCGTAATATTATATCCGTACTATTCATGAATTTAAAATCAAATTCCTCTTTCTATTAGCAGATTTCCCATTAGTATCTCGATAACACTCCCAGTGGCCCTGTGGAAAGCATTTTAAATGCAGCACTTATTCTAGTTTGCCCTTCATTGCTTAAACCGCAATCAATATCTGATGAAGAGAAGGGAATCATATAGAATGGCTGCTGTTTAATAAACAAACTTCTCTTTAGAAATGCTTCATATGTAATTTTGGGTGAAAGCTTCAAAGTAAATTCTATTTTACCTGTGGCCTATAGGTGTAAATAGCGAGAGTAGCATGAATAATTAAGTCCCATTGCGTTCTCACAGTCAATAGTACAACGCATGATAACATTCATAAGAAATTCTGCATTCAGCGAAACGTGATCTCAAGTATAGATTTATATAACCAATCCATAGACATATCTACGCCATAACGATATGTAATGCGTAATACAGAGCGGATCAAACATAAAAGCACCGTATTTCTACCGTGCATAGCGTACGGCCTTCATCGGAAATCAAGGACCAATCACCGTCACAGTTTTTAGTTACCTCGGCTACTAAGAGAATACCTAATACCTAATTATTAATCATTATTATTATTATTATTATTATCATTATGTATTTCATGTTTTTGCCCAGGTTAAATAAATAAATAAATGAAAGAATTTCAATACTTGACTCACCTACCTGAAAGTAGAAGTTTAAAATGCTGTCCCCTCTGATCTACACGTATTTGGACGCGTATTTTAAGTATTATAACACTGATATTTGAGAAGTCCCAAATTCCTGAGACATTTGAATTTTCGTTTGCGATATTAAACGGAACAACTGTGGAACAGTTCATACGTTGTGGAATCGTAGACACTGCTCGCCATAGTCACGAAGTCTATGTTTATTTATTTATTGTAAACACAACAGCATAAGGCCAATTACAATGCTTGCATGTAACAAAAAATATAGACTGCTAAGTCAAAAGAAATCTATTTAAAAAATTAAGTATTTTAACATTTTTTCAGCAGTCATAGTCAATATTATATTCATTTCGCCAATTTTAATTTCATATATTATTTAGCTTTCCTGTTATATTTTTAGATCAATTGTATACTCTTTTATATTTTTAGATCAATTGTATACTCTTTTATAACTAAGTTCTATAATTCTTGCAATACATGTATTTCCCCCTGGCTGAGTTGTAGAGAAATATATTTGGGTATACACCAAAAAGTATGGAAATTTTAATATCTTCTTTTAAATTTTATATATAAATTAGTATTATTTTCAATAATTTGATCATATTTCAATGAACAATAGCCTATTGCATATGACATTTTATGTGATTTCCCTTCGACTATTATTTTGAGTACGAGAGCATGAGATCAAGTCCCAAATCTGCTACCGAAACAAAAAGGTCCGTTCTTCTTGGTACACGAATTTAGCCTTCCAATAAGGCGATTGGTAACAAAGAAGGACGCTGGAAATAGGGCGTCCTTACTCTTGATAGAAAAATTTGACATTCCAGTAAGGCATTCACTAACTAAAACCATAGCTCGAAATAGATGTCCACTTCTCTTGTTTCCTGAATCTAACCTTCTAATTAGGCAGTAAGAAAATAAAAGTACGAGTGTGAGATAAGGGTTCGTCGTTTTTCGTTTCTCTCGTGTAACAGCGTGTTCTACCATCTTTTGTGTACAAATAGCCTACATGTGTACACAATACAATACATTCTACCTTCTAATAAAATAAATAAGAGATCAAGGATTCTTCCACTGAAATGCAAGTAGTCTAATTGTGGGTAAACAGCTTCGAGTTCGAGGATGAAATAAGATGACTTCGTCCCAAGTTAACCCATGTGCATGGTTCCATAGACTTCTGTTCAGTGGCATAAATTTTCATAGTTGAGCGTTTTAACACGTCTTACAATTAAAATTACAAACATTAACAAAAGTGTAAGTTCCTGCATTTAGCACGCGAAATATAAGGAAATAGAGCCTAATGCCTTTAGCGATTAGAAGTTATGCATGGGTTTCCCTCTGTTTTTTTAGTATCATTTAATTATGCTATTTTGATTCGTAAACATTGATTAATACAACTCTCTTCGTCTGTGTAAAGTTTCATTTTACGGGCCGAGAGGCTAGCCCATTACGTATAGAGATTATAGAGGAAGTACCGTTCTCTTCTCTTTTGTATAAATTAATTATTAACCATTTCATTTATTTTAACCACTACAAATACTACTATTCCTACTACTACTATTTATCGTGTACCTATTAATCATTTACAGTAATTTAAAATAACATAGGCCTAAATAATTATTTCCGCAATAAAAATTTGGTCCAATAACTACATGGTTTTTGACTATGCACAATCGTAAGCCAACACAATATAGTGATAATAGTATCGCTCAAAAATTACTTACGACCTGCACTTCTCCCCCATTCATTCAAAGTCTGCAATTCAGTACCATACCTAGAGATTTTCCCAGATTAGTTCTTTAATTGCCTATTTTATAACTTGAAGAGAAATATTTAAATAAATTTCTATACGAATGGATCACGATTTAATATTTTCAGCAAATGTAGAAACTTGTTCATTTGTTTTCATAGACCTATTTAATTTGTTTCCATACAAATTGTTGCCAACGAAAAGAGCCTGAATTCAACTACATATGAAATTACCAAAAAGTTTTTTGATTACTATTTTAAGCACAAACAAACTGAAATTGTTTTCCTTTTAAAATATACGATTCAAAATAAGATAAAACATCGCTCGTTTGTTAACCTCTTGATTCCCTATTAAGTCCTTTATAAGGTTATAATCATCGTAATTAACTATAACAGGGCACCTTGCATTGGATCCGTGACAGTAAGTTTTTAGGATTTTTTAGTACATGTTCTCTAAAATAGCTGCTTGTCGGATTGTTAACATGCCAAAAATATATATAGCTTCCTAGGCTGCTAAAGTCGTCGTGAAAACCTTTAGCGGCTATTAAACAAAATTTAGATTGCAGTAATCAGCCATTTCCAACCTTAACAGGGTTTGAAATAAAAATACTCGTACCTTACCATAAAACAAGAAATATAAGGCAACATTGTCTCTTTATGTTAATCACAATCTTTACCAGGGTTTTTCACTTCATCATATAACCAAAAATACTGCCCAACATAGTTTTACATCTTCGTTCACAAGAGAAACACCGATTACAATGGACCAGTCTATAAATGTAGCATATTCCTTCTCATTCTGCTGTCGAGATTTTCCGATTCAACGTTTCTGGCTCGGATTGAAATTTCCTCGGGATTAGGACCTATTACTTATATTTTCACAAGCTTTTCTTAAATAAACTAGTTCGTTCACGTTGTTTAGAAACGAACATTCAAAATTTGCAATTTCTTCTTCATATTAAGGTAAATAATTCAGGTGTGTTGATTGAGTATAAGAGAAGGCCTTATGACCTTCACTCTGGTAGTTGAAATAATAATAATAATAATAATAATTATTATTATTATTATTATTATTATTATTTTATTAACCTTAAGTCCGATCTTCTTCAAAGGTCTTACTTTCCAGTAAGTTAGTTAATTAGCCTATAGGGTGAACATGATCACTGCATTATTTCATTTTTGTTGGATACTTAAGTGTTTGTGAAAGTATGCCCATGCCTCTTACACATAACTTTTTACACAATCTAAGTAATTAAGTGTTCCTTCTATTTATTTTTATGGTATAAAATGAATCCTGATTTAGATTATTTTGATCTAACATTAACTGTAGTTTAGCAAAAGTTCTTCGTCATTTGAGCTTGGCATCGGCAGTTACTGCGTATCCAAATCCATGGCTTGCAGAAATACTGCTCTTATATAAGTAAAAAAAGGATGCGCTGAGTTGCATTGCAGAATAGTGCTCCATAAAATTAAATGGTGTGGAATGAGGTACACTGTTTCAACTCCGTGTACCCATTAACTTTCTGTCCCAGAATTACTCTACTGAATATTCAATTCTCTTGCTTCTCATTGCTGTGTGCTTAACTTACTATCAAGCAAAACTGGATGTTTTAATGTTGAATTTTAATAATTCAGTTTCTGATTGCTTATGCAATTTAATTTACATCTTATAGTGGCAAAAGATCTATAAAATCACGGTGAATGACATCAAATTCCAACTAGGTCTATCAGATTTGGATATTTCAGGACAAACTGGAATACTCCGTCACTGGGTATATATGGTCCTTCATAGGAACAAGAAGAAAACTGAGATGTCTCTGTTAGTCATCCTTTAAAAGTAAAATAAAGATATTTATTGAAAAAACAATTCCTAGAAAGGCTAATTCTTAACTCATGAGCACTTGTAAACTCAACTTTACTATTAGAAGCATTTGCAAGAATAGCTAAAGCCTTTATTTATGAATGCTCGAATGTGAGGCGTTTTGACCCATTTTTATATTTTTTTCTTAAGTCAAATACAAATTCGTCTATCTAGACGAATATATAGCTTTTTCAAGTGATCTAATTTAATTGTTATCAACACAGTGGTTAAATTATCAATTTCTCTAGTACAACTTCTAATAATAATTCAAGGACGACAGTGAATGTCACCTAATTTTCTTCTTACTGCTGTGAAGGTATACCTACTTGGTGGTAGAAGGACTTCAGTTTGCCCTGAGGTATTCTAAGTATCTAACCTATATTTGACAAAATCTTATTTCAAACTGCTGTGATCTGATTGTTTGATTAATAAAATGGTTCATTTAATTTCGAAGTAATTTTTTTATACATCTGACATTCACGAAGTTTATTCCTTTATTTCTATTTATACTAAAATTTAACAGAGGAACATATGACTAAATTGTTATCATTAATTATTTGGCAATAGAAAGTACAGTCCAGTTTTTCATTGCATGGCCAGGCGGCTTCAAAGGAATAAACCATTTAGTCGGTGTTTCTGTATGTTAATTGATCTGACTAAATCGGTCTTTGCTTCCGCATTCCAAAACAAAAGCAACGTTGCAATATTCTCTCATTGTTAGCGGTGACCTCAGTTCTTCCTTCGGTTTAATCAATTCTCACGCGTTATTGTTTACTGTAACTAGATTTTGCAACCCCGTGTTTCACTCCACGCGGAGTTCACGAGAAGCTTGCACAGTCTTCACAAGCCATTTTTAGATTTTTATTGGCTGGGGTAACTAGCTGATTGGTACGGTAAAAATAAAGAAATGGGTTGAGCTGTTGGCAAACTTTTCCTCCTAACGAATGAAGCCGCCTGGCCATGCAATGAATAACTGGACTATAACTACATCTTGCTAACCTGCTTTTCACTCCACGCGGAGTAGACGGGTAGCTGTCACAAAACAATCTTAGATTTTGATTGGCTGAGGTAACTACGTATCTGATTGGTGCGGTGACAAAAAAAGCATGGGTTGAGCTAGTGGCATAAGCCGCTTGGGTATGCAATGAATTTACGCAGTGTACTATACACAGTATTATACTGTATTTCGTCCTTATTCAGCAAAAGCAAGTTGACTGAAAATTATAATAGGCATATTTATAGCCAGTCATGGAATGGATGTGGAGTGAAAGATAAATTTCTGTTTTCCGTTCAGCTGATAGTATTAAAACCCTTTTTCCATTTAACTGATTACTCTTGTCAAGGCCCCCAGTTATTTACTTAGCCTTCCAAACACCTGTCGCATCTCCCCTTTATAATTATACATGAAGAACTACCTCCTTATTTTTCAGTGTAGACAGGTATTCATTATGTAGAGTAACAAACTCACAATAAATTAAACATTCACAATCTAACTAGGAGGGGATGGTAAGGTTCAGAGTAAATTCAACTTATGTCTGATTTTCATGCACATCTGGAATATTCGATAACCATATGACTCATATATAACACGTATTATCGGTACGGTAGTAAATGATAGGCCTACTATTAAAGTAATAATATAAATGTGAGAACTTTATGACTTTGGAAAAATAATATAATATTGTTTTACTCAATAAGTGCGTACCATATTTACAGTCACAATCACAAATAGTATATCGCAATACTCATGTGGGAAGTATGTTTTAACAGAATCGAGAGAAGAATTTGAAAAAAAAAAAAAAACGAAACGAAGTACAAGTGGAATATATAAAAGTACGGTATTAAATTACAATCAGACGTTTCCTAGTTGGTTTAGTTATCCTATACCAACTTTATAAAACTAAATCTGGGGGGCGATCGGTAAAACTATCACTTGAGCGCATTAGCAGATACAAAGTCATCATATCCTAGCGGCATGATGAATTGAAAAGGTAGGAGGAAGATAATGCTAACCCTCGTTTTATAAAAGTTGAGATTATTGCACTAGGCCTATCTATATTTTTACTAATTCACGACTTATTTCAGTGTTTCTGACCAGACACTAATTCTGTCAATGAAGTCTTGTTAGTAACATAATATGTACAAAAAATATAAAAATAAAATTTTCAGATTTGAGCAAACTGTAAAGATGTAATATCTAAAATGAAGTGTGTGTGTGATAAGATTGAAATTGTAAACTTCAACTAGCAAATATGGTTATATTGTATGTGACAACCATCTCTGCCCCTCGTGTCATTCTGTGTCATTTCTTGAGTTGTAGGAAAAGATGGAAATCACTGGGAGCGAGGTCCGGGATGTAGGGTGGATGTTGAAACACCTCCCAGCAAGTCTCCTGCAGCAGAAGTTCGAAGTTCGACTGGGAGGTATTTAAATATCCTCGCT
This sequence comes from Ectobius pallidus, assembly GCA_964059195.1. Lineage (NCBI taxonomy): Eukaryota > Metazoa > Arthropoda > Insecta > Blattodea > Ectobiidae > Ectobius > Ectobius pallidus. Next base: position 81,725,923 of record CAXKWD010000006.1, read on the forward strand.
ACAGCTCGGACCTCGCTCCCAGTGATTTTCATCTTTTCCTACACCTCATACACCTCAAGAAACGTCAGAGAATGACGGTGAAGCGGAAATGGTTGTCACACAGTGGTTCAAATCCCAGACGGCAGACTTCTAAGACACAGGTATTAAAAAATTGATACCAAGGTGTGTCAAATGTCTCAATTCCGGTAGCAAATACATTGAAAAATAGCTGAACACTTGCTGTTTCTGTTGCAGTAAATATTTCCGTGATATTGTCATTTGTTTCTGTAAACGGCCCCAGGGAAACTAACTTATGGACGAGCATCGTAAGTTGCTAATTAATGAACGGGCTGTAACCTATTGTATATAATTTTGGAAGTTCTGCAAGGAAATAAAAAGTTGCTATTAATAAATACTAGCATGTGCCCGCGGCTTCGCCCGCGATAAAAAAAGAGCATAAAGTTAGAGCATAATAGTTAAATCATTATATTTATTAACACCTAAATCACGTGGACTACATGTCACGATTAGATAGCGTCGCCTGGTAAAAGCGATCTTGGCCCAGAAAATCCCTGTATAGTGAGTTTCGTCCGAATGGAACAATGTTTAACCATATTTAGGCCTATATTGATTATCCCTCTTCCGTGTAGGTTGAAAATTTCATGTGTCTATGGGCCTTGACATTCTAAACAAATGAATCGACCAGCGTGGGCTTACAACATTCTAGCGATCGCGATGCTTTTATTACCACGGTATGACAAAAATAGCCAAAGCCAACTGTAATTGATTTGACACTGAAATGTATTACTGAAATCTGATGCTTCGACAGCGCTAAAATCACGTTTTCTGTCAATTTTTCACTCACAACTCGCGAACGAAAGCTAAAATTAAAAATCCGGCTTCGATGCGCATTCGCCCACCTTTCAGCCCACCTATGTTTAAAATTTCAGATCTCTGCGTTCAGTAGATTTCGCTGGGCATCGTGGACAGACAGACAAACACGTCCTTTTATTATTTTAAGATAGCATGTGCCCGCGGCTTCGCCCGCGATAATTATTTAAAAAATTAAAAATTAAGAGCATAATAGTTAAATCATTATATTAACACCTAAATCATGTGGACTACACATCACGATTAGATAGCGTCACCTGGTAAAAGCGACCTCAGATTAGAGTTCCTTGGTCCAGAAAACCCCTGTATAGTGAGTTTCGTCCAAATCGAACAACGTTTGACCATATTTAGGCTAATATTTATTATCCCTATAATAATAATAATAATAATAATAATAATAATAATAATAATAATAATAATAATCCTCTTCTGTGTAGGTTGAAAATTTCATATTATGTTTGCGTGCCTTGACATTAAAAACAAATGAATCGACCAGCGTGAGCTACAACATTCAAGAGATCGCGATGCTTTTATGTCGAAGGTATGACAAAAATAGCCAAAGCCTAGTGTAATTGATTTGTATTACTGAAAACTCATGCTTCGAAAACGCAAAAAATACACGTTTTCTGCCCGTTTTTCACTCATAACTCTCGAAGGAAAGCTAAAATAAAAATTCCGGCTTCGAGGTGCACTTTCCGACCCTTTAGTCCATCTATGTTTAAAATTTCAGATCTCTTCGTTCAGTAGATTTCGCTGGGCATCGCGGACAGACACTTCCTTTTATTAATATAAGATAGATTATATTCTTTATTGTCTCTCTGTAATAACATATTTATATTACTCTTTAAGATTACCGTGGCACTAGAGACCAAGCACTAAAATTTCTAAGTTCAGTTAAACTAATAGGCTAACATTCATATCATTTTAAAGGTATAAACGATAAGTGCGCCTAAAAGAGTACAAAAGTTGAGTTTTGAAAGATAGAATATTCCTTTTGAGGGAAGAAAATTCAAAGTAATCTAAAATATCTAGGTGCCTTTAAATAGACCACAGTAATAAGAAAAATTCATGCTGAATCTCAATATTCAGTTGGACATTTTCCCAGAAATTGTCCACTCTAAACACATAGCCGGGTTCGGACAGCGATTATATATTACTAGGTTTAAGTTAAAATTTCAAATACCGGTATTCAACTCTGGCTGAAATTTCATCCGGTCTCGATTTCTTACAACAAAATTAAGTACGATGTGATAAATATCGCCTAGTTCCATTCTATGTGCGAGTAAAATACGATTACTAACATCCAGATGAAACCAACAGAAGAATATTTTCGTGGGAATTGAAATTGAAGGAACACATCATAAAATCCAATAAGAATATGTGGTCTATAAGAGTTTATTCAAGAGTAAAAGATTATATTGTAATTCTTTAAATATTTTCAATATTTTTTCAAATTACATGCATACAAACACATAAGTATGTACATATAATTTATACAGTCACAAGTACAAATGGGATATATTGGGGAATGTATTAGAGTTAAAACTGGAAATAAAGAAGTTACTGTTTCTATTGTGAGCTTAGCTTGAATTAGTCTACCTTTTGTGCTAGAGATAGCATTTACGGTCATAAAGCCGAGTCGAGTTTACATCCGTCTGGTAAAGCAGCAGTCGATTTCATTTCAAATTATACTTAGCCTACTTATTGATTGCAATCTTGTTACTTAGCCTACTTATTGATTGCAATCTTGTTTAAGGCGTTGGCATAATTCGGGTGTTGTTTACTTTGAGCTGACTTATTCACTAAATATTAGTTAATCGAAAACATTTTCTTTGATCATTAATGCCCGAAGTTTTCTTGCTGTATAAATCAAGTAAATGAAATATAAATGAGATGAATAAGAAGATGAATGGAGCGACAATAAGTAATAGCCATCACGATAATAGCACTCTAGCACGCGACTGACGCATTCGGACTCATATAGACCTATTTATTTTACAAACGTCAGTCTGAAAACATTTCATTAATTCAGATAGATCGAAAATAACTCTTCGGTATAAGTCTATGAACTGTAATTTTTCAACTGTATTTTATACATGTAGACTAGGCATAACCAACTAATCTCTGGTAACCATGATTTCATTATCCTGTTTTACGTATACTAAATCTATTATTTAGGAATGTGGATATTGGAGTGATTGCTATGAGGTTCCAACACTGAAATAAGAATATTATTATGTAGTCGTACGAGTAGATTTTGTTTAGTGTAACTATGACTTCAGGTATTTTGGTAGGATACTCTGCAACTCTGCACTAACTGAGGACTGTTTTGTGAAAGGCATTATCAGTTTTCACTTTAAATACAAATAAGTCAGTTTTAATTAATTATTTCTCTCAAAATTAACCTGGGAATCTGTATCCTCTTCAGATCCAAAATCAAATTAGGACAGTTGTATTTTTATTTTTGTGCTTAACGAGTTTCTATGGGTCAAAATATACCAAATCTGCGAAATAAATAAATAAATTTCGGAGGCTTCTTGGGGTTTAAAACAACATTTAGACATATATAAATGTTATTCTGCGGATAGGTGTGATATTAAAGATCTAAACAATACGAATATTCAAGAGATCAAATTTAGATTTTTTGTGGGGGGTTCTAGGGGAGTTTAGAATAAAACCTCTGGTCTGTATTTGAGTTTAATGGTGTTTTTTTAATGTAACCATCGATACATATCAGACAGGGATAGAAAAAATATGAACTTGCAGTGCAGAATGTATCAAATATGATACCACCGGCCGTCATTACTTTGACTCGTTCATAGAGCAAGACAAAAATCCAAACCCAGGGACTGGGGAGGTTATAGGGACTTTTTTTTTAGAACAAGTCGATGAGAACATTGATATGTGGTTAGTAGGCCTGGTGGTTCGGACATGTGAGTCAGTCGGAGAATTTAATGTTGTATGTTGCCATGATACCTCAATGGTAGAGCGGCGGCACAGAGAGAGGAAGATCCTGGTTCAAATCCCGGCTATGGCATTTAACTTTTCGGTCTGATTCTACCTTTCCCCTATAGCCTATACACGGCCAGTGTGGAAGAATTATCATTCTCCTGGTTGATTATTTTCAGATTGAATGTAACTCATTCATAACCTATACGGCTGCTTTATACATTTAACCAACATGTCAGTGAATCTTAGGTTTACACTTACATAATTAATATTAATGCCAGTGCATTTTTGAATTCTTTACATATTTTAAGAATTTCTTAATCAGTGCATACGAATATGAATTGTGTGTTTTGTGTGTTGACTTGTTATGACTTGAACAGTTCCTAACGAGAAAACAAGGATTATGGGACATATGTTCATATGAAATGTTTTCCTTCTTTTGGTGTAAGGAACCCAGGTCCGAAGTTTGTAAAAGTATTTTTGAGACACTCTGTATACTGTCAGAGAAAACCACTCGATTAAAATAAGAACTGACGTAGGGTTTTGAGATATGTCACATCTAGAGGTGAAATCTGTCGTAGGGAAAATTCAATTTTCCAAGAAACAAGACATTACCAGAATTTCTTCGAAATGTTTCCGAAGTGTAGTACACTCTAAAACCTTTTTTGCATACCCATGCAAAATTTAAATCTCTACAATTATTTATTGTATTTAATTTACTACAGTTCTTTCTAGAAGGCTGCCTGCATGATCTCGTGGTTAGCGTTGCTACTAAGAATTAGCGGGCCCCGGGTTCGATCTCCTCGGATTTTTCCAAGACAGGATGATCTGGAGCAGAATGCACTCAGCCTCTTGAGGTAGGCCTAATTGACGCATTGGTGGGATGGTAGGTCCTAGTGGTCATGCATGATGTAGCGTCGCTGGATATAGGCTGCTATTTTCAGTTTAATGTTCTTATTGTCAACGATACTGCATGAAGAGTAGTAGGAAAATAAATCCCGAGTTTTTTCACTGATATGGAAAAATGTTGAGGTTCAGTTTACAAAATATGCCAATACATCTGTATTTTTGTTTTCGTACTTGGGTTTTTTATCCTGACTTGAAAAAAATGAACTTATGTGTAACTCCTATGAAATATGTCATATCAAATTTCAATGCAATTTAAGATACAAAATGTAATTTCTAAAGCCTTCCAAAAAAGCTAAGTTTATATTCGTGGGCAGTTTGATACAATGCACTGTATTACACTAAAGTAGGCATGTTAATACAATGCAGAATATGCTGCCATAACTTTCTTAAACAGTATGAAGTGAGGAAGTAATTGATTAGTATACAACTTTCTAAGTATAGATGTTTTTTTTTGCTTAGTTAAGTAAATTCAGGGTGATTAATATAAAATAAGCCTGTGTTCTACTTAGCTCCAACAGTTGTACAATTTTTTGGTTCGATTAATGTATTAAAGTGGTCCTTTTCCGCATTATATTCGTGACATACTGGTTCATATTGGTCACAGTTTTTTTTATAAAAATAACTTAACATAACTTTTTTTTTTAATTTTGTCTATATTAAATACGTTATTGTTGACTCTCCATTTATTGTAAACCACTTTTGCCTAAATAAATATCAATATCCTAATGTAAACAGACACAACGTACGAAAACTACAATATAAGCCTACCAGTATAAACTACAAACCTACTGTTAGGCATTTTAAACTTAGAATCAATAAATATACTACAATATTTACTACTATACTACATAATATACTAATATACTACTACAATATATAAAACTGCAACTTTTTTACATTAATTTTACATTAATTTAATATAAGGTCTAAGTTAAATTAGGAACATAATAGTATTGATGACCGGACATAATAACGTATTATTGAATTTAACATCTAAAGAAAAAAATCCGTTATGAACATACAAGTAATTCAACCTTTATATAAAGTACTTAGGCCTATACCACAAAAACCCATCTAAAATGGAAGTTTAAAAACCAACAGTAGCGGATACCAGCAACATTTTGGTTGCAGTCTCTCATGAGCATTCTTAATTTTAATAATATAAAATCATCGGGACACAACCTTTCTCCTCCGCTTAACAAGGATTTTAAGTTCAGGAAACAAAATACAACATTTTCTCTAGTTTTCATTATGCTATAATTTTTTTGTAATGTAGCTTCAATAAACAATGGGCATGTGTGCAAGAATTGGAAAACACCAGTTCCTAGTTAGAAACATTCTGGTAAACGACAACATATAGCGCTTTCGATTTGGAACTTAATGACTGTGTTATGGGATGGGGTTGACGTCTACATTTCCGCCCCATACCTGGTAACTTGCGTTCATGTGGTGCGGATTGGGGGAAATCTCTCCACGGGTGGGCGATTATTTTCGTTTCCCAACCACCAGGAGGCCCTCAATTACTACCTGCGCATTTGAAGGGTGCGAGATTGTAACTTCATAGCAGCTCTCCTTATGATTATCTATTATTATGACATGCTGCGAGTATTTGAATTGCGGGTTGTTCTATGACAAACATTGCAGGGTTGTACAAACAAATAGCCCTTCTTATATAAAGGTGATGGAGAACATTTCAAGATTTATGTGAAATCCTATTTTTTTTTATAGCCTCGCGTAAACCTAAAGCTTTGGGACCATGTTTTTCAATGGAACCATTCCCGTTGTACACGTAAATCTTAAACTAACGTAAAATTAACTGTCCAACTTCAAGACTAGCAGTCAACATCTGAAGATACTCGCAACAGATGCGAGCGAAACGTTAGGTTAAGATCACCGCGCAACAGCCCGGACGACTATATTAACCTACAAGACTTCGGCCGTGAAAGTCTGCGTCTGACTATTTCTGTATATCGATACGTTAATATGGTTGTTTGATACGTTAATATGGTTAACAAAAATGCTAACAAATGTACATATTGTTCGAGCCATTTTAAGACCTCGTCCCGAGTCATCGTCTTATCTACAAAAGAATAAAATAGCATTGTTCCCGAATCAAGTGAAGTAACCGTGCTGTGGTACGTATTTCACAACATTGTACTGGACAAGTGTATATAAGCCTAATTACCTTTCTATTTACTGATTAATCTATTCACTGATTGACAGGTCGAAGAGGATTAGGGTGGCAGCAGGTAGGGGAAGTTGTTGGAAAAAAGTATTTTAAAAGTGGCACCCACAATACCTCCATTGTTGCTTACTCTATGTTAAGTTAATTCAGAATTTTCAAAAGGTCTGTACTTTTTCAACTTCAAGTTGAGGCCAAATAATATCAACATGAGACTAAACAATTTCAAAATTTCCTTAATTGGCTGACTAAGTAAATTGATTGAAAACTTTGAAGTTACATAATTATAATTTAGTCTTGCGATCATTGCGATTATGTCAATTATTATTGCACTGAAATGCACTGGCATGAAAGTTTCCATTACAGTGAGGAACGGCATACTTTTCTTTAATCAGCTTTTCATAAAAGTGTCTATACGGCTCGACAAATAATTGGCTTGAGAACGTTGTCAGAAGGGGAAAGATTTTTTACTATACATTTTTAGATAGTACCGTATGATGAGAAAACTGCTGCTGTGATGTTATTTAAATTTTAGTACGAAGAGGCGGAAAGGAACAGGATACCGAGAGCATTGTTAGGACATTATCTGCCACACCGGCCGGATGCAGCATTATCAAAAGCAGTCTTCACAGGTTGGCCTGCCGGCACCTGGCATACAAGCTATGGAGGATCGATTTTCGATATTGTGTAATTCCGCCCCTAACATTTCCACAAGTCTGTTAGTACTAATGTTTTAATGTTCAGTTCTGACCGCTTACATAGCCTTCTCGGAACGAATCACCTGTTGTCCTTTCCCTGTTATTCAAGTTTCCTGCATAGGCTACATCTAAGCGTGACTGTTCTCAAAGAAAGAACTACCTTATCGTCGCCATTATTATCTTTGGCGTAAGAATATTTGTTATATTGCCATACAGAAATATAATGAAAGTTTCTGTTTAATATTCTGCTAATAGTCTCACTTCAAGGACTTAGCCAGGGAGGGAGCTGAGCCCCCACACCAGAAATAAAAAAAAAAATCTTACGAAAATACAATGCCTTTTTTCAAAATATTATTATTCTGGAACAATAAATTGTGTGGTGTGTGTTAAAAACTATTTTGTTTGTAACTGTAAAAAAACACGTTAAAATGTTATTTAAAAGCTTTTTTTTTTTTTTAATGGGGTTCAGTGGAGTGGAAAGCGAAATCACGCGGCCGATAGTCAGCGACCGAAAAGCGTATCCAGTGGGTCAATGGGTAAGTAATGTTATAAATTATACGGACTGAATGAACCTTTCCTTTGACGGTAAAAAGTAGCGTAGGCGGTTTTTACGCCTAACGACCGGCAAAATTGCAGAATGACGACCGAATGCAGGCTCGCAAAGGATATTATAGATGTGTTGCCATTATTAAACTTCCAACTCTCGTACATTCTTGTAGGGTAAATCCGGGTGAGATGGCCACGCTTTTTTAAGTGCTCGATAACTTGGATTTTCAAGATAATTCATGTGCAAAATGTTCATTTAAGTCCTTGGATGTACACATTCTCATAATATAATGTTTTATAGAGAAAAAAGTAATTTAGGGTGATAAACCCCAACATTTAAGAAAATGGTACGTTGACAGTCTCACCCGAGGTGTCAGGGAGAGATTGCCATAGGACATAGGGACAGTTGGCCACACCATTTTCGAAGCTAGAAAGTAAAGATAAAAAAGTAGAAAGACTAGGTTGCTGTGTATTAAAATAAGTTATCACTACGTAAAAATAGACTTATTGTCGAATTAAGAAAACAGAATCAGTGCTGAGCAACTGAAAAGTTCTGATACATTTCTGAAAATATAACTAAATTCTACTGCGTGCCACTACACCCAATGGAGGGGAAAGGCCTACCATATAACCTCAACGTCATTTATCTCCATCTTTCGACTTTGTTAGTAGATGACAGGATCGAGAGCACCTGGTCGACATGCCGACTTCCTTGGCTGGTGTTGATGGTTTTCTTCACCAGATCCGTACTGTACGTCTTTATCGAATAGGCCTAGATTCTCAGTTGTCCTAACGAGGCTAATTGCATCCCGTTGCAGATTCCACTATCTTAGAAAAACCCGAGATGGTCCCAGGGTTAGAACTCGTACCACCAGAACCATAATCAGCAATAGATTTTGGAAGAGATCTCCAAAACATCAACATTTTTAATGTTTCTTATAGTCGTCTCACTCTTCAATTTTGCACAGATTATAAAATCGTAAATATGAAAATAATATAAAATTATGGATATACCTTTGGCATAGAAACACGAGTCCAATCCACTTTCTAATTAATAATTTGAAAATGAATTGAATAATTTATTTAATTAGGGATACATTCTCACAGTCGCTTTTATTTACATATATCTTTCTGTATTGGATTTTGTGAGAGTCGATGCCTTGGATGGAAATTTGTCCCAAGTGAAAAATAAATTCCTGTTAGAAAAAATCAGAAAATTTTGAAAATATGACTCTTAAGTTGCTGGCCAACTCGCCCGAAAAAAAGTGGGCCACCTCTCCCATTTGTAAAGATGAAATGACCTTATAATAGTAGTTAAAATGGAGAGGTTTAGAACAGAACACGCAATACAAGTGAAATATAATATAAGGTTCGCTGACCTCACACAGTAAGTATCGTTTAACTGGTGAGTGACAACTGAAATTCGGCGACCGAAATTCGACTCGTACTCTAGTTTTCACGCGTCTGAAGGCGCGGTTCATTCGGACCGTATATTTTATAACATTGCCTACCCATTGACCCAATGGATACGCGTTTCGGTCGCTGACAATCGGCCGCGTTTTTTTCGGTCCGTGTAACTCGGCCCAACATAAAAGAAATTTCTGTGTTCCTCAGACGTTTTACCGGATTTTGGCTATATTTGATGGGCTAATTCCAAATATGTAAACAGTATTTCTCTACCAGCTCTACTTTTTATATAGAGTGCCGTTAAGCTATAACTTCTTTTGGACTAATTAAATTAACTTATACGTCGCTACTTTGTGCAATTAAAATTTCAAGCAAATATAATAAGAAGATAGCATATATCTCTAAATGAGCCATAGGTGAAGCTAAGGGAAGGGTACATAGCAAACTTAAAAAAGTGTAAACCTTAAAAATAAGGAATGTAGGCTTATTTTAACGAGAATTTAAAATGAAGTAAATAGATCTATTTGAAACACCACGTTTTATTATGGAGCCTTATGAATTATAATACTACTCTTTACTGAGAACATATCCATTTTCTTACTCCGGATGTTTTAAAAGGGGGAAAAATTAAACATGTAAGAACTAGGACATTGATTATAGCGCACTGCAGTTTCATAGAATGGTTCTGACCGGAGACAGAAGGCACTTCGTAATGACATTCTCTAATTCCGCCTTTGGATGAACTACATAATAGAGATTTGAAAATCCTTCATATAAATTGAACATAATCCCATGCCATGTTCTAAAGATTATTTGCCTATTGGCAGCCTCGCAATTCAAATTATTTTATAGTCTATAAACTATATTTGCAGCTGGTTAATACTAAATTAAATCTGTTTTGTTTTCTTTTACATTAAGCTATTGTTAATTTATTCCGGTGGAATATTTTAATCATTAACCTTATTCCTGCTATCGACGTATAAATATTCGTTACCTTTAAAAGCTGTACAGAAGAAGAGATATAATATCAATAGAATATTGGTTTATACATAATGTAAGGAGTTTTTGTCTGTAAGTTAGGATTATCTTTCATGGAGACCGCTGTTCCAATTAAATTTTCTTCATCCGTTTCAAACTTAGAGCCCAGTGATATTTCAGCTCAGAAAGGGTTAAAACCACGAGACTCCATGTTTTACATTAATATACAAACACGTAAAAAGAAGTTCATACATTGATTAGACTGATAGTTTATTTCTTGTATCTTATTTTGTAATTTTACAATGAAATAAACAGCTAATTTTATATCGTTTTATTACAAGTTTAGGACAAACTACTACTACTAAAATAAATTATGAACGTAAGGCCAAATAATTCAATGTGGTAATCACTTTGTTGACTTGATTTCATCTTCATTGGTCTTTTATGAGTTGTAAATAACTCCCTTTTCATTTATTGAAAATCATAAATCTTTTATAAAAAAAAAAAAAAAAAAAAAACAGAGGCGATTAGGCCTACCTCCTCCGTTTTCTAACGACTGATGTCACTAGCTAAGGATCTGGAGGCTTGGTTCGAACGCACTAAATCATTGGATTATTCTGACTGGTGGTGAGGTCTGGAACGAAGGACACTCAGCTCGAAGAAGATAACTAAAGAGCTCCTTGATAAAGAAGTAGCGGACCCAATCCTGCCTTTCATTAGCGAAGTCGAGAGACAACGGAAGGTCGAGCTAAGATGGGTGGTAGATCCTGTCCCTCTTTAATGCATAATTCCAATTAAGTTTAGTTTTCACTTGGAAATTCTGTTATATCAGTTAAAGGAAGAGTGAAATGCGTGTGTCGTTCTTTGGGAGAAAAGAAATCTTCTGAAACCCCTAGTTAGGGTGGAGTTTACGTCACGCAACAAAGTATAACAACATAAAAATAAAAGTAAACCTTTTCGGCTTAGGCGGTACAAAAGAAGCGGGCGAGGAACTTTATTTCTTTTGTTTTTCACCTCCCCCAGAGTAAATCATGCACTCCCCTTTCGGATGAAGGAAACTCAAGAGTTCATAAAGGAAACCTTCAGAAATTCATTTTTACCGTAATTACAAACTATAAAAATAATTGCTTAATTTAATGAACACCATATGTTGCTGTTGTGAATGATGGCCGCTGTCATGGATTCGAACCTTGCCGAAGATGTTCATTTTTCGGGAGGTTTAAATAAAAAATGTAAACAGCATGTTCCGAATTTTGTAGCATTTTACTACCTTAACTTATTAGCTCTTTATCAGACTTGTTTGTCCACTGTCTTTGAAACTCTGCAATGCTGATAATAGTAGGCTATCGTGTGATTTTAAAAGTCAGCGTAAAATAACCAATGGAAACAACAATAAGCTTGATAGTGCATCTGCATAAAACAAGTACGTTATAAAAACATATCTCTTTGAAATCCTGAACTTACAGTGTTGTATTAATAACAGTGAGATTGCAGCCGATGAGAACACGCTATAAAAACAGTGGGAAGACCGTTGGAGGCATACTTCAACGGGCTTAATCACAAGAGACTACTTACCTACTGTTCGAGATGGGCTTAAACAGAAACATTTGCAGGTGGCAACACAAGCAGGAGAACGATGAACGCCAGAACTCAAGTTCTGGACAATGAAAGCAATAAACACAGTATTCAAAGACTTTGCAACTTACGGTAAGTACAGTACAGTGCACGTCGATTATGGTGATCACTTCGGGACTCAGCTAATCTGATAATATTAACCGATTGATAACAGTAGCCGAAGGAATTAAATAACGGTTATTTATTCATTATATAAGATAATATACTACAAAACAGAATTTAAAATATTTATTCATAAAATAATACGTAACTGTGAATCACTGAACCACTCATAGGCTGATACAATAATACAGAGTCCGCCAGAAAAATGTATACACTCTTTCTTAGACTGTATCGGGATATTGTATCGGGATATTACCAGTATATTACCAGTATGTTGTAGTATGGTCTTACGCTCAACACATGTCGTTACTTTCAACACGATAGTGACAAAACAAAATGGCTGGAGCACGCTTAACGTTCGAGCAGCGAAAATGCATTCTGAAGTGGTTTATCAGGTTTGATAATGCCGTTGAAGTGCAGCGTCAGTGGAGGCGGGAGTTTGAATCAGAACCCCCAACCCGCCTAGCAATTAAACGCATTATTGGCAAGTTTGAGGCACATGGAAAGATTTGTGATATTCATAAAGGAAGATCAGGAAGACCGCGTACAGCTACAAGTCCTGCTTCGTCGGATCTCGCGTTGGAAAAGTTTGTTACTTCTTTACAAAAGTGTGCATGTGATTAATGATGACGATCCTGATTGGACGAAGATGGGCCCATTGAGTTCCCTCCACGGTCGCCAGAATTAACCCCTATGGACTTTTACTTATGGGGAACCGTGAAAGATCAAGTCTATCGACGTAAGCCACGCACGTTGGAGGAACTTCGCCAGGAGATTACAGCGGCATGTGCTGCGATCTCCATTGGAACATTGACCGACGTAGCTGCGGCGACCGCTCATCGTTCAGTACTGTGTCTGGCCGCCAACGGCCAACATTTTGAATATCTAATGTAACCACTGAACTAAGAAAGTACTACTGGTAGATGTTTGATTAGTATTTAAATTTAAAAAGCAAACCTAATAAATAGTTTCGTTCCTTAAAGTGTGTATACATTTTTCTGGCGGACCCTGTAGACTGCAAGCAACTAACTTTTCAACCAGGAACAAAGTTTTAAATTTTTTTTTACTTTTCTTTAGGAGTCCATTAACCAATACTCCATACTCAGTTACGAGTTACAGTGTTTTTGGAAGTCTATACTGATCTTTGGTGAACACCGCGTAGCAAAACAAGTCTGTTCAAGTCTTTTCATTTTACACTAGCCATCACTGCATGTCAACTGTTATCTTCATAAATCAAAAGCTGCAGCTTAACTGTGGGGTGAAACATGATTTATTGCTTAAATGAGAAAGTCATCCTGTGAGCTGGGAACAGTATTGCCAGTACAACACAATTTGTTTGAGTTAGAAACGAAACCCTAAAAACGAAATTTTGAATGACGTACAGTACCTGGAAATAAAGCCGCGAAAAGGAAAATGTGATAACATAAAAAGAATCTTTTAGCACAATTAACAGCATTTTTTCAATGGAAAGTCGTTCACTGTAATGGGAATTAGAAAACAATAGGAGATTGACATGTTTAAACTTACCAGATTCGGGATAACCTAATCGTGGGACGTATTTCAGGAGAAAGCTCAAACTCCTGTGATTAAACCAAGCACTTCGTATGGGCAATAGCCCAAGTAGCTATTTTATTTTATAAGCAGTATTTAATTACGCTCGCTTAAGAATCTAAAGCAGAATTTTAAAGCGTAGAAATCTGATGTATATTTGTAGTGGAATGGGAGTATATGTCCGATTCTAATATCCCAAGTTCCCTAAGGTAATTAGTTTAAACTTCTTGATATCTTGGACTTTATAATACGCTTCTTCTCTGCCGGTGGGCTGTATGAGAGAAGTTTGAATTGGCATTGGCCAAGTCCCTAGTCGCTAAGAGAAGGTCCCTGTAGTGCAATGCAGGGTCCTGTTTCTTAATTACGGGACCATGAAGTTTTGCTACTTTGTATGAGATGTTTGTGTGAGCATATGCATGTTATGATATTAATTTTCTAACAACCACGACGTCCGAAGATCATTCTCAACATTAAAACAAAATATTTGAAACTGTAATTTTATTTCTCTGATAATTGGGCTTCCATATATCTCGCTTGTCACCTGTTATTTATTTATTTATTTACTTATTTATTTATTTTAATTTTAATCATAACAGGAGTAAACTTAATTACCATGTTTATATGTTACAAAAAATATAAGTTGGTAAGACAAAAGAAAAAGCAAAATATTTATTTATATAATCTTTCTGCACAACGCAGATTGCCTTGCAGATAAGGAATATCTTTCAACAAAATATACACTTACACAAAAATTACAAGCTTTCAGTTAGACCATTAATGATTCAATAATGACAGGGAAATTAAAATAATCAGTAGTAAAACCACTAAAATTGAAGAAAGGAAACCTGTTCAGCTTAGCTAATTGTTGTTATTGTACAGGTGGTTTCTTAATATTTGGATGGATCCCTTAAGTGATAATAACGCTACTTCAATGTACAGATCTTGTGACAATGAGAAACGTTTACAGAAGTTAATAAAGAACTTTGTTATTGTTCCCCTACTACAAACCATTAGTCCAATGACTTCAACAGTGATAAAGAGATAAGCTATATAATTTCATTTGTACCTAGGTACAGCTTTGGCGTGGAAGGAGATCGCTTGTGTTCTCTTGCTGAGGGTATAATTACGGATTCTTGGACCATAGACTATTGCAGCATCATATATACAAAAACTCTTAATTCATTTGTTTCTACAATGAAATTATGTTGTACTTTTTAAAGTATATATAGGACTATGTAATCATCTTTTCCGAAATTTTATCCTTAAGTATTGATGGGTATGCTGTGTCCAGAAGGCGATTTGTAATTGTCTAAGCAGTACCATTTATTCTCAATAAATACGTTTTTCTTCTAAAGTTGCAGAATATTAAACATAATATAGGTATTAAGAAAAACGAGCCATAAAACCATACAATCACCGGAATAAAACAAAGCTTAAACGAGCCAGTGCTAAATAAAATACTAAAGACTTGCTCAAGACATACTTATCCATAATGTCAAACAGCATATCCTTCCACTGCGACCACTTCTTACGGATCACTAAGGGATGAACCAATCAAATCGATAACCCGTTCTAAGGTCAGTCAGCATAAGGGCCTTTCTACACGGACGGAATAAACGCGACCGATTGTCAGCGACCGAAACGCGTATCCACTGGGCCAATGGGTAGGTAATGTTATAAACTACACGGACGGAATAACCGCGCCTTCAGACGCGAAAATACTAGAGGACAAGCCGAATCTCGGTCGCCGAATTTCAGCGACCAAAACGCGTGATGCATGTTACACGGGCGGAATGTTGACCGAAAAAACGCAAGCTGGAATTATTTCGAGGGCAATAGTCCGTAACTTGCTTGGTAACTTCAATTACAATGACCACAGCCTGCGCACACTACTACAACAACGTAAAAATGTAAACTTTGGATGGCATGGTTATGTTTTGGCAGATGACAGGTGTTGCACATAACACATAGGCCTAGTGTTAAGTTCATAAACATGGACAGTTATTTCTTTTCGGTTATATAGAATTAATTTAGGAGGCATATATGAGCACGTTTTAAAAAATAATATTAATAATCATTGTACAAATTAATATGAACTTGGAGCAACTTTACTTATTTTCAATAATAATGCTTGAGCTTCGGCAGGGCAATGCACACGATTTAATTGTCCGGCATAGTAAATGGATTTGATTGCACAAATTCCATCTGATTGCTGAATCATGGTAACTGCAGGCATACATATGAATGTAAGAACAACATTCCTCTCACAATCTGACATTCGCAGTGGGACAATAAATTGTCTAATTTCGTAAAATTCTTTAATTTTTGACGCCGAAACAGCTTGCCAGTATCCGTCTTGTTGCATAATTCTGTCAGTTTGGAAATCCATACTTTTCTTGTGGCGCTTCCTAAAGTCAGATATTTTTAAGTTCCGGTTAACTTTCTCTTGTGCATGACTGTTAATCTGTCAATGAGTTTGTCCCTCATGAAAGCCATAGTTGCGAAGGTAACAGAAATAATCAATTCTGCTAGTACAGAAAAACAAATGCTCTAGCCAAACATATAGCCCATATGCCGGCTCTAATGAAGGCAGTTCAGCAAACCAAGGACTGCAAATAAATTAATATCGAGAGATACAGAAGAAACCTCCACGATCCCTGAGAAGCTGCAAGCATTGTTATTGAAAAAAATAAAGTTGCTCCAAGTTCATATTAATTTGTATTTAGTTGTTAATATTTTTAAAAACGTGCTCATATATGCCTCCTAAATTAATTCTATATATCCGAAAAGAAGTAACTGTCCATGTTTATGAACTTAACAGCTAGGCCTATGTGTTCTGTGCAGTACCTATCATCTGTCAAAATATAACCATGACATCCCAAGTTTACATTTTTACCGTGCATGTCGGTAGAGTCTTACAGAACACAAGTCGGCTGCTTGACTACTCCCGCGTTAAATCTAAAATTCTTGTTATACTCAAAGTTTCGAAGTTTATCAATTTCTGTAGATACAAAGTGTAAAGTGGTGACATCAAATAAAACTATGTCTATTTTCCCAGGAATTAAACTTGCAGTAGCCATGCGTGGTTGGTAAGGTCGCAAGTCGATCGCCATGCACAAACACCACAACGTATTTAAAAATTTTCCCACTCTGTATGCTGCTGCTCCTCCGCGCGCGTGCATTCGGTCGACATTCTGCCCGTATAACTTCACATGCGTTTTTCTGCGCGCGTTCTTTCCGCAATTTTACCGGTCGCTAGGCGAAAAAACCGCCTACACCTTTTTTTCTGCGTCTGAAGGCGCCATCCGTGTAATTCATAACATTACCTACCCTTTGACCCAATGGATACGCGTTTCGTTCGCCGACAATCGGCCGTGTAACATGGGCCAATTTATACGGGCGGAATGTCGACCGAATGAACGCGCGCGGAGGATTTTATAGATGTGTTGCCATTTTTAAACTTCCAACCCCGTACATTTTGCCCACTAAAGAATTCCAGCTTGCGTTTTTTCGGTCAACATTCTGCCCGTGTAACATGCATCACGCGTTTTGGTCGCTGAAGTTCGGCGACCGAAATTCGGTTCGTATAACATGGTCAAAATCAGCCGGTCTCGGCCCGAATATTCCGTTCCGTTTATTCCGTCCGTGTAGAAAGGCCCTAAGGCAAGTAATTTCATAGCAATGTTATTAGACCAAAATACTACAACTTGCTAATAATATAACGCAATTAAATATCTATGAAGTCACATAGTCAGGCATGGTGGTGTGTATGGCTGAATATTAATTTTTATAACAACTTTAAATCCCAGATTTTTTAAAACTAGTAGTCACTATACAAAATCTTTGTGGTTAATGTGCCCATGTTCATTTTATATAAAATATTTGTCACTTATTTATTTGTCGTACTCTTAAAATGGATATTTGAGGACAAAGTTTTAGTATACTGCTGATAAAACGGTATGAATATTCCTGTACATGCAGTAGAGAAGATCCAATGCTACTATATAATCCCTGGAGTTCATATTTTCTACTTGCTTCTTTTTTCCCGATAAAACTACTCGTAAGTTAGGTGATGCTTTGTTGCAATTAAGCATTACGCATGCAATCAGGAATTAAATGGAACAAAGTTTATATGCCATTTTTCTGCACTTTTATAGTTTTCTCATTACTAGTCCATTCCATAACAGTAAACTTGAATGGATATGAAACATGATTTATTATTTTTAACTACTAGCGAAATTGTTCAAGTATTTTAAAGAGGTTTTTGTTATTTCCATCTCTTTTTAATGCATTATTCTCAAAATAATGACAAAATTGAATTTAAAGAATTTTGGCAATGGTGTGGTTTACGGTTATTAAATTCTTGGACTTCTGGGGCAATCCCTCTCCCCCTAACTATATATTTTCTTTGTTTGAACCGATGCAATAGTAAGTTGTCATTTCAATTGTGAATGGAAAGAGATAGTGAGGGTGCGGTCTGCCAATAATCTGCTATAGCCTATCCTACTCAGTTCTAAGGATCATTTACATACTAGTCGCATTATAACTTTCTAATCTGTATATGTATTTCAATTTTGCATAAGTCGTGTGTTATTTTTCAGTATGTTTTTAATTTTTATAATAATTTTGAAACAACTTTGAGGTAGTAATGACATCTTTTTAAAGTCATTTCAAAGTATTTTTAGAACATGAAATCTGGGCCCTAGTTATCTTATAAACTTCTTCGGCGGACAATATTGTGTGCACCAACAACTGTATGTCAAGACATACTACTTCATATTTTGTCCAAGGTTTTATACAACAAAGCAATACGCAAAGTATTTTATATTTTCCATCTGTTTGCCCTGCATTGAATCTAAGCACGAAGCATGATATAGGCCTACATCAACATCGATGGACGGTGTCAGGACTTCTATTAGGAGCAAGGGGCACTCTGCCTCAATTTACAGTTAACTTTCTGAAGGCGTCAGCGTTTTGAATCGTCATTTAGAAAATGTAGGCCTATCCTTTACTACTATGAATATCTCTTTACAAATATTATATTTCCATTTATATCGGTATATAAATAAGTATTTTGACCTTTATGTTAAACTTTCATCGCTGTGGCTCAGGGGATGCGCTCCTCTCACGCAGCGGGCCCGGGTTCGATTCCTAGTCGGGACAAGTTCCCTGGGTGAGGTAACTTTAGGCCCTTGTGGTCCCCGGATATCGTCTGGCCGTCGTTATCATCTTCATCCCATCCTCACCTTGTTCGGAGTGAGTGTGTGTGTGTGTGTGTGTGAATGGTGTATCTCGTCCTATGTGTTCGTGTTGTCTCGGAGGTGGCCCCGGTATTGGGCTGATCACTCATCCGGGGAGGCCCTCCATGTCCTTGTCTGGTCATAAAAAGTATGTATGTGATCCAAAGATAATCCCTCTCCCGACAGGTCGCGGCCCTGTAAGGCCCTGGCGGCTTGGGTTGCTTAAATCCTAAAAGGGAGAGGTAAAACCAAGACAAAGAAAGAAAGAAAGAAAGAAAGAAAGAAAGAAAGGAAGAAAGAAGGAAAGAAAGAAAGAAAGAAAGAAAGATAGAAAAGAAAGAAAGAAAGAAACAAACAAACAAACAAACAAACAAACAAACAAAGATGTTAAACTTCCTCACTAAACAATCTATATTTTAAAGAAAAGCATTCTTTTTACTCTGCTTCTTCACTCAGTTGAGTGCAGTTGATTTGTTTAATTAATAAATATCTCTCTCCAAATGAAATACAGTAATTTAATATAAAATATCTTATAGTTTTTATCTCCTTAGGAAGTGCGAAAAATTTCTATTGGCTTCATTTGAAATGTCATGATCCTCTTAACAGCTACCTTGTACTATTTTGTAAACCCCTAATTTAAGGAAAACCGAGCTAGGGAACGGAGCGTTTGTTTTCTTTTTTAAGTATAGAGGGAGATCTCGCATTTGGCATGTCAGCATAATGAATGTCACGTAACGCTAAATCGATTTGGATAATTACGTTGTTGGTGGCGGGTCGGGTGTTGCATGTGTGTTGTGCTGGTAATGTTTCTTCTCACTTCAGTCAGCCCCTACTTCACGATATCCTGTGTGCTTCCATAATCACCGCCCCATGATGTCTTTATTAAGCACTACATTACAATTCCCGCATTCATAAGCGTTATACAACCGTAAATACAGCTCTGTTATGTAAATTCTTTTAACTGTCATGATTTGAAACATAAGTTCATTTCCATTAACACGTTAATTGTAATCATCGTCTAATCACGTACTCTGTTAGAATGAGTTACGATGTAGGGTTCTTGAAGTCGCTAAAGCACTGTGAGCGGATACAGGTAACCCAATTTCATTTGTAATTCTTGTTAACGATCTCATAAAATAAGAACTCTACCACTTGAGAAAATTCGTGTTGCGAATTCCGTACCTACATTCGCTTCTACATCACTTAACTAAAACAAGAGGGTACGAGAGATTTTGTGTTTAAACAATCACACACCTCCCCCATTTAAGTATCTGCACTAATTACCGTCGATTTGCGGATAGTAATAGGTGTATGCGTGTGTGATTTTGTTCCCAATAAACTTCAAATTTAAACTTTGAAGGCATTCAGGGTGACATTCTTCACTTTCAAAACAAATTATTTCAATTTTCGATAAACCACTGTATGTTGTCCCTTATAGTATATTGCGACACAAGTGCCATAAGCGGTGCATACGGATCGAGGAAAGAGTTTGAAAAAACGAGGCGCTTGCGCCGAGTTTTTTTCAATTTCCGAGATCCGTTATGCCCTTACGGCACGAGTATTGCATGCTATTTTTTGCACGATTATTATTTATATCAATTTATTTATATTAATTGAGATATTAGCTGAAAATATTATGTATATACACTATTGAAGATGGATTTTATATTTCAGAAAGTGATTCGCATGTGTTTATTGTTATGGGAACCGAATATTTGTCCTGGGGGGCCTTGTCCATAAAGGCTTGTATTATGATGAGTACCGTATACCGCACAGAAATTTGTTTCGTTTCCATAGCAACAAGATTGCGTGCGGGAATGTCAACTTACGATCCACGGCAACAATATTCGTAAGTACCACTAGTTAGTTAAGTCGTGCAAAAAATATTTTTCACCATTTTTGTTTTAATTATTTTTGTTCTTCTTGCTCCATGTGCGTCTTATTTCCAATTGTTCAGAAGATCGCCTTCAGTTCAATCTTATCTCGAAGTTTTAAATAGGCCTAATACCAGCTACTCTTTCCCAGTGCTTCTTTGCCGTAATTAAGATGATACGTGTGTATCATATTTACATTTCATTCTTAAGGTAAAGGTCCCTCTTTCCCCTATACACTGGCTGGGCTTCCAGGAGGTAAAGCTCCCGTAAACTTAGCCGTTTTGCATAATGTGATGGAGGTAGCGTTGCTCTCCTGCCACCGTTTAGACCCCAGGGAATTTGTATGAAAATAAACTTCCCGAGATATTAATTTAGCTGGGAGACTGAATCTAACTTAGCCGGCTATGACAATTCCATTTTAATAGCACTATTTACCGTCAAAGCTTATGAAAAAGAAATTGTTTGCTTTAATGGACTAACAAATTTACTAAGTTATATCTTAATTCTTCTGTGTACCCAAAGAGAGCTAATTTTATTTAAATAGCATAATACTTAACTTAGCGATGAGAGTTCTGATTACTGCAATAATAATAATAATAATAATAAGAAGAAGAAGAAGAAGAAGAAGAACATTAATGTAAGAAAAGATCACAGCTTGACGAACTTTCCGTCTTTTTTCCAGGGTCAAATAGATTGATTCATCGCTTTGGAAAAGACAGAAAGAAGTCGTTAGTAGACAGTGGCACGAATAAAAGTACCTCACTGATCATCTCATTCATGAAATGGATGTTATAATGTTTTTTTTTTTTCACTTTGAACTTAATGTTCTCAGTATATGACTGAAGCTGAAATAGCAACTTGATTTTACAGTTATATTGTTGTTTACATGGGCCTTGTTTGTGTTCGTAAAGGATAATAGTAGTGGTAATAGCGGTGGTAGTCTAGTCATAGTAATAGTAATGTTGAAGCTATCGTTAAAGTTGGTGTCATTTATGGTGACACAGGTAACCTATTTTCTATAGGATGAAAGAGGTACAACAGTGAAGATTCAGAGGGGAACTAGAAAACATTAAAATAAAATATTTTAGAACCTATTTTGCGTTTGTGATTACTTTTATGATGTAACATAAATGTGACTTCTGTCACTCGTATAGAAACAAATACAATACGATGCTATAGTTTCTCCGCTCTAAGAACCAAACCTAAAGTAAATAAAACTCAGTACAGTAAGTCTGTCTCACTCTGGAATATTATTAACTAATAGATATATAAGCAATCATGAACCACAGAATATTGTCTCTGTTGGACATTACATGAGAGAGAGGTTCCATCTGGCGCTGTGAATTGAACTCCGGCTTACCTCAGTTGGTAGAGGATTGGCGCGAATAGCCAAAGGTCCTGGGGTCAAGTCCCAGTGTCGGAGGAATTTTCTCCTAAAACATTCTCATTAACTAATAGTTATTAACTAATAGTGAGGCAGGCATATTGGTTTTTGTTTACTTTAGGGTTGATTCTTAGAATGGACGGAGTATAAGACAAGATCGCTTCATGTCGCAGATTATGTCGTTTACGAAATACTCTTTGTACGTAATTTGCACGAAAACTGACAACTATAATAAAAATCCATAAAAGGAAAATTTATTTCTTATTATTTCCTCTTCTTATGAAAAAAGGAACATAATATTTATTGAGTAAAACATAGTTAAAGTTTGGGAACTGGACTCGCATTCGGGAGGTCTCAGGTTCAAATCCCGGTGGCCGTCCTATTTGATATAGGTTTTTTTACGCTTTCCCAAATCATAAAGTCAAATGCCGAATTGGATATTTACATACCATGAATCATCATCATTTCATCTTGTATAACATCCATTTAAATTAATATCAGTTGAAATTTACTCCATAAAGTACACTAACAATAGAAACAATTGACAATCAATAGTTCCATGGCCTACCCTACTATATAGACATAGATCCCGAACTCCTGATATGGTCTCATAGCTGAAAGGAGTATAAACCACAGCTGGCTTTTTTTTTAAGTTGAGGAAATCTACTCACTTGGGACAAATATGAAATTGGAATTTTTTCTTTCTTTCTATCGAAGGAAAAAGCTGTTAAAATCTGCACAATTATACTCCTTCCACCCTAGTGGATAATAATTCTGTCCCAACTGACATCTGGATGCTTGGTATTCGTATAATATACGGTGGCATTAGTTTCATCAGAGTGAAGATGTATATATGGTATAATATTGTGATTTTATCAAGTGTGATTGTGAACTGTAGGACAACATACAATCAATAGCGATCCTAAGGGTTTAGTTTCCCACTCTACTGGATTTCGGCACGCGATGTTCGGCGTTGGTATGCGGTCTCTGGCTTGCAGACCAACACTCCCATTGGCTCACAACGACCTTGCATGTCATTGGTCTGTTCCATACGGTCCTGCAACCTCTACATAAAGCTAAATAATGCAAAACACTAACCACATTAGTTAAGTGCGCGAGCGGAGGCGGCAGCCGAAGCGAAGCGCCCTTGCATTTTCGAATAATGTACGATACACTGTTTGTCGGTTTCGAAAATGTGGCATATTATATCTTCCGAAGGGTTGTCTGACCATTATCACGTTGGCAGCTGATTCCAGCACCACGTGACCCATCGGCTTCTTCCCAGCATGCACCTGCGCTGTTTCTAGCAGCTGATTCTGTATTATTGTGATTCCATTCTGAGCGCCATTTAGGTTAGTTTTTTGTGAACTTCTTACCGATTTTACCCATATTTAAAATATTCTTAGAAACAAAAGGTGCCCTTATATGGATTCTAAAACTTCTGGAGAATAATATTACATGAAATTTTGCCGTTTTACGTGAGTAAAAAACAAAATTAACGAATCCAGTAGAATGGGAAACTAACCCCGATCCTGACTTTAATCCTGAATGTGCTACCAACCTTGACAAGATCAAGTTGATATATCAGTATACGTAAGCATCAAATGAAATCATCAGTGGGCTCTAATTTTGAAATCAGTGAGAAAAATTTCATTGAAATATCTTGTTTCCTTGAATGCCAGTCGTAATGAAAAGATAAAAATTCTCACATTTCACATATAATATTGCTTTACTAATCTTATATGTCTGCTTTTAAATAATTTTTTTAGAGTGAATTTATTCGTCAGTAATAGCGAAAAGTGACGACACTAGTTCACTTTCTTTTAAGCATTTCTTATGTAAGAGAAAATTAAATTTCTCCCATTTCATAATTATGTAATTTGATAAAACTAATGAGAGCAGAGGCCGGGCAATTAATAATAGTATCGACTAGTGTGACGGTTGCACGTTTTAATAACAAATGACGTGCAGCATAAGCTAAATGGTGCGTGCTGAATGGATAATTGAGTGATCACTGATTGCATCTCATACACGGCAACATACACCAACACACGAACCAAACCTATAATAGCAGAAACACTGCCTGTGTCTAATCCTAGTTAAACAGTAAAATCTGACAGGTCTTTAACAACGATATAGCCGATCTTTTATATTTTATTTATGCTGTTTGTAAAGATACAGTCGCTAAACAAAATTACAAGTTATTGACATAGCCTGCATAATAGAAGATTTTCATCCCAATATGGCTGATACCTAAGAAACTCAATTTCTTTTGTCTTTCTGTGACATAATAATAGCTCTTAAGGAGGAAATTCTTTATGATTAATACTAGGTTTTGCCGTGACAAGCTTTGTATATTCAGTTCTTTAAATTATAGACGATAGAGAAATGAAAATAATCAGGCCATTTTTACACATTTTAAGGTTTTAAGTCATCATATTTTCTTAACCCATTTAGCCCATTTGTAATATATTTAAAAGGAATTTCGTTCTATGATTTCCTCCTGGAAGCAACAATGCTTAAGTTGGCTGATGGTATACTTCTTTCAGTCTACTTATGCAGGTAATTCTAATGTGTTTAATGAAGCTGTAACTGACTGTGGTAGCTTTCTGTAAACACAGGTCATAATATTTTTCTTCCATTATTGGTAATTTATTATTTATACATATTATTACTGCTAATCAATTATGCGATTTCAATATAGGCCTACATGTTTATTTTCATATTCTTTCAGGCTTCGGGTCTGGATGCTTCTGAAGTAGGCTATAATGTTCCCATTTGGGAACAGCGGGCACGAATGCATAGCTGTAAATTTATATCATAATATTTTATTTCAATCTCACTACATGACAAATTATGAATGTTAGGCCTTGAATTTTGATGATCTTGAGTTTAAAGTAACTGTACTGTCACTAGATGGTTCAAGATCGGACGGAGAGGATTTTGACGATTTAGATCGTCTGAAATTTTATTGGTGCTTCGGTCTGAGGCAGCTTCAAACACAGGAAATAAGGATTCAAATGTAAGGGTAGATTTCTGTTGCGTAGATAATAATTCATAAAATTTCAGAAAATAAATAGAGTCTGTTTTGATAACTTTTTTACCAGTGTATGCTTGGTAGAGGAGCTGAAGGAGAAAGAACTATCAGATCCAACATAGGATCTTAACGTTCCTAAGGTACTAGATAAAACTAGGGGTTCTTTTGATCAGGTCACTGAAACTGATTCTAGGATTTCACTCGTATGTGATGATCATGTAAGCTGGTGTAATACTAGTGATCAATGGCAAATGGTAAATTCCTGCTACCAAAGTCACATTTTAATTGGTCAGCTATCCTTGTAGTGTACATTTTAAAGTGAAATCTGTGTTTTCCTAAGAATGAGCAACCGCCACTGCACTTCTTGTCTGCTTGTGTCTCCATCTATCCGTTCTTTTCTAACTATGTGTAAGTTGACAAAAGTTTGCGGGTTGCGTGTCAATGGATAGGGGTTTGCCCATGTCTGTCTTAAGGAAACAAACCACAACAGCTTTATACACCTAAATACACGCAACAGATAATGCCAAACGTACCTACAGATATGATCAACAAGACAGTCGGTTGGCAGACACGTTCGTTTTGGATACGAGGGCTGTGGAGTCTGTAGCCTACAATTTGATCTCTCTCTCTCGAATCCTATGCCCCCATGCTGGGGCGAAGGGCCTCCAAGTGGACGTTTCTGTTTACCGATGTTAATTTTGTTACGCTTCTTTTCCTAGAGAGGGCAGAGGGAAAGGTGGTAAGCCCATCGCCCCTTCTACAATTTGATGGACTGAATTATTTGACTGTAAGTAATTAAAAAAAAGTCCCGGTTTAGGCAATGTAAGAAAATACAGGGTTAACATACAGAAAATCTAAAGTTCCATTACACTACGTATGTTGCTATTTTTCATAAAAGTAGTTAATGATGTTTCTGAAAGCAAATATTTCTGTTCGCAACAAATCCACTATTTTGGAATTTATTGTGCGGTGTCAAGTTATTAAAGCATTTAATACATTTTACTTTGCAGTTTATGTCTAGAAAATACACCTAGCCATTCAACCCCGGTGGTTCTAAAGGAGACCATCCAATATTTTGGGCCCAAAATATATTTTAGTGCTAAAACACATATACAAACGTTTTATAGTTATTAAATATATAATAAATACAAATTTGATTATCTTGAACAAAAAATAATTTGGGATTAAATAGAAGAATGTAATTTTCATTTTGATTAACAAAAACTTGCATTTTCTCAAGATATGTGTTAACTTACTTTGAAACACTATGTATACTATATATTTGAAGAATATTTAGCAGAAAAATTCCTCTGGAACCAAGATTCGAACAAGTTCAGATTTCCATGCCGATGCTCTCTCAACCTAGCTGAAAGTCTTTCAGTGAGGTCAACAGTCAAGGGTAACCTTACTATTAGGAGATTGATTTCATCTGGTAGTATGAATTGAACCCTGGCGAACTCATTTGAGAGAGCATCTGCTTGGAAAGCGGAAAATCACGGGCTTGAATCCTGGTGTTAGAGGAATATTTCCCTTAAAATATTCTCATGTAGTGTAGCAATAGTCTGTGGTTTCATGAATTAATATCATCTGTGTATTTGAAGTTTTACTGGAGGCAATCCCCCCTTTTTTGCCATTTATCGTTTTAGTCTCCTGTGGACTAATAACCACACCACGTTCAGAATTAAGGATAAGCTGTGCAGTACTATTTCGCTTCCGACAAATATTTCAAGCGAAGCATACAGAAAACCGACCTTAGTTCGAATTCCACGATAAGCTATACATCTTAGGCTCCTATAACAGACTCAGTAATCATCAACCCATCATTATGGAAATTTCCCTTAGTTGTCAGACTAGCCAACACATCCAAGATCATTCATGGAATAATCACAGCCCGCAACGTAAACATGGCCATTTAAACAGCCCCTAAAAGGAAGAACAAGTTTTTTTTATACAGTTCTGGATTTTTCTTTTTTTTTTTTAATTTCTTAGCATTAAGTATTTTATTTCTGTTTCAGTAACAGCTTAGCTTGTGATAGAAGTGGTTAATTGTTTCTAAGATGTAACAAAAATTCTTACGAATTTCAAAATTTAACAATTGACGATCTAAAGTTCTTTAATGATCTACAAAATTGTCTTTAAGAATCGAAAAAACGGTCAAAAGCCTGAAAGCAGAGTTGATAATTTTTTCCAGAGCTATATTTTTCTAGGAATCATTATTGGGATTGGCTGATATTTGTCGTACTCTTAAATATTATTGTTCTGTATCCGAAGTATGAATTAACGGTAATATTACCTTCCTATTACGTGAAAATCAACATAACTGATAATACTTATGTATCGAAGGATGATATGATATGACCGACGCAAATTTTGCAAACTTTAGAAATGGAAGCTCATTCCATCCCATGCGTCATATTTCCAGTTCATTGGTCTGCACCAAGTTTAAAAAGAAACCTTTGTGGATTTGAAAGCTGTTAGATAAAAGAAATATTCGGGGATGCAGAGAGCGAGGACGCTCTAAATGAGATGTGCGTTTGGAATGTGAAACTGCGCGCGCGTTTGAGTCTCAGCGAGTCGGGAAAAGTGATAAGCCAGCTTCACACGTGATGAGGCGGATTCTTCATGCCGGGCTGTACGCCACGCCAAGCACGTAATAAAACGAGTTTCAAATCTTATTGCGATAATTTGTTGTTTGTGTGTGCCTGTGACAGGTATAGATCGCTCGCCCCGCTTTCTGATGTAGGAAGTGCAGAAAATACTTAAACACTCAAGAACACAGCGATTATTTCGTAACGATCAGTTTTAAATGAAACAGATTTGTGCTGATAGCCTAAGTCCGGAATCACTTTACAAAATATTTAAATAACTTGAAACAATACAACAAATTTAACAGCAAAATTAATCAGGAATTATTTTAAAATAAAACGTTTGTGCTATAATCTTCCCACCACATAACCGTCATTTGTCATAAACTGTTCAAGATTGCTAGATGTAACTACGACTTTCAGATTTAAAATCAGGCCCATTTCATAAAATTTGCAAAACACTTTTTTGTTTTGCTACACACAAAAGGTTCTTTTCACGATTAATAATTAATTCTATGACAGCAGCTTTTTCTAACATTAAAATAAGAGGTTTTAGAATGCCTGAATTACTCGGTACATGCAGTTGATATGACACTGAAATATGATTAAATTTTAATTTCTTTAAGTAGCCAGTATCGGCCCACTCTCTCCCGCAGTTTCTATTATTTCTGCCATTAAGATAGCGAACTATATTCTCGTATGCGTAGCAGAATCTTGAGTTGTTTGACTCAGCTAGATAATAAAATGTCATTCATTCTCTGGTTTTGTTTATAGACTATTTATTACAATACCATTAAGCCCGGAAAACCTGTAAGAGAGTATTTCTTGCCGGGCATCTGTACAGCATGTTTCTACAATAAAATGTAGAGAAATGTCTGAATTTACCTTTAAAAATAGATTTTATATCCCTTAGGTCTACATGGATGTATCGATTTTAGAAGCCATGCGCTAAAAATCTGGTCCCCCAAATTACATTTTAAATTTTGTTTTGGCTAAGTTGTTATAGCTATGAGCTCTCTATTAAAAAAATTGGACAAATAGTAAAAACTTTTAAAATGCTCCATTCTCTCCCTTAGTATTATGTCTGACTGAATACATCTCGTTTTACTGGTATGCTAGCTGTGGAGGTGGTTGACCTAACAAAAAAAAGTTCCTGCTCTCTCGTATATTTGGGAATTAACTTTTGTACTATGTTCTATTGTGATGATATCACGAGCATTGTAACCTAATATCACGACACGCCCTCCGCAAGAACAATGTGCCTAGACACGGTACGATGTCGACGCCGCTCTGCAGACACATCAATCCGCCTGATCCCTGTGTCACCTCGCATGCTCTTCTGCACTTCTAATTACAACACTACAATGACAGTTACTCCTCGTTTAGCGACGTATTTATGTTGTGGAAAGCGCTGTGGGAGGAACCATTATGTATCAAGATAATGTTTTAAGCGACGAAAGTAAGCACAACTAAAACATAAGATAACCATGTTCAGAAAGCCTCTTTAATCTGATACACGGTAATCCGGAAAAAAGGATAGAATGCTTAACGTAAACAAGTCAATAGGCCTACATATGAGGGCGTTAAAGCCAAAGTAGTGTAAGTCATGTTTTAAAAATTGTTAACCTAAGTATTGCAATGCAATGTTGCGGTATAGATATGCTAGCAGGAAGAGTCTTATAAGTCCTATTATGTTCATACACTATATAGGTATGTATATATATATATACCGTAGGTGGGAGGACAATATTAGGAGAGATTATTAAATGAATCTAACAAAACCTTCCGTTTCTCTAAATGCATAAAACATGACTTACACCACTTTGGCTTTAACCCCCTCATATTATGGATCTTTCAGCAAATTCAAGTCGACGCTGCGGTTAATAAAAATTATAAGGATACAAACGCAAATGGCAGAGGGGATAGAATATTGGTAAAATGGTTTCTTTTGCTTTTGAAAAAAAAAGTTTGATATTTGTTTTTGGAGAATGTACATTCTGTTTGCTTGTCCCATATACACATACGAAAGATTTAAAATCATTTCCTATTTGTACCAAATGAACGTTCAATACACCATTCCTCTCCATAACACACTCTCTAATAAGGCAGGATATAAATATTTCTGATCTTTAATAAATAATATGTATATTCAAAACTATGAGTTACATTGTTTGTTAATGTTTATTTCTCTCTTGTTAATGTTTATTTCATCGTTGTATATTTTTGCCTCCCTTTTGTTAATGCTTATTTCTTTATGTTATATATTGACTTTTCCTTTCTACCTTGTGCTCAGATTAGAATTCTTAATTACATATAGTAAATATTTGAAAATGTATTATATATCTAACCCTAATATAGGCATCCTTCGGATGAAATATGGTTTAATCCAACTTGGGATATTCAATAAAATAAAATAAAATAAAATAATACGTTCCCTAGTTGCCTTTGTGGATTATAAAAAGAAAGTATGTCAGGTTCATGTCTGTAGATTTACAGACACATGTAAAATAAATCCTGCGGGACAAAATTCCGGCACACCGGCGACGATCAAAGGCCTAAGTTGCAGTACGTCCCCGTCGTTAATTAACCATATAGCCTACCAATACCTTCATTTTTAAATTACAGTGGTGATGCCGCAACTGCTTCGTTAAGAATTACCATAAACTAAAAAAAGAGTAAACATTAGGCCTACTAGCGTGTTTACTGAGTGTCTCTTTTCCTCTCGAAATTGTTAGTTAAATATTTATGGGAACTTCTACTTTATCGCTGTAGGGAAGATCGGATGACGTTTGTTCAGTAAGACTACTTTACTAAGCGAACATTAAGGCCTTCCCTAAAACTTCAGCCTTAATGTTCACGGAAATGGTAGTATGAATAGCAGATTCTGGAAGTTTTTGGCCAAATGTGCCATACTTTCAATATGGTCGATATAGACTTAATAATCTAAATTCCGTGGCGTTGTGTCCCTGAAGGGTCTAGACCTACCATCCTACTGCTACTTTATCTACCATAGGCAGATGGCAGGATTGGGGGGCATGTGGTCAGCGTGCCGACACCCACAGCCAATCAATGACGGATTCCGTCGCCGCTGCTTCTTAACCAAAGTAACTCCTCAGTTTTAATCACGAGACCCCCCTCCTACCTCAGAAAAATCCGAGAAGTTACCGGTGATGAAACCGGGCCTGCGAAACCAAGAGACCACGATGGCAGTCTTGTTAAAGCCTTAGGCCTATGCTAGGCTCATGACTTTAAAATATGTTTTTAGGAAGAGTGGCGGTAATATTGCGATTCACTCATGTTCAACGTCCATAAATTTTAAATGTTATTTTCGGGTCTCGTGTTATGTTTTGTTTTATTATGTTCACGACATTTCGTCACAGACACATAGGTCTGATTTTATGATTTTGACTTATTTAATTTTTCACATGATTAGTAAATAAAACTGTACAAAATTATATTTTCACTTGAGATTCTGTCTGGATTTAATTTATTTAAAAAGATAGCATTCTCCAATGTATTACAAATAAGTCTCATCACCTGACAATTCTTTGCGTCTGTAAGTAATATAAAATAAAATGAAGATAATGTAACTCATACTGAAAAATATGTATTTTTGCACGACGTAACTAATTAGTGGTACTTACGAATATTGTTGCCGTGGATCGTAACTTGACATTCCCGCACGCAATCTGGTTGCTATGAAAACAAAAGAAATCTCCGTGCGGTAAAAATTACAAAAAGCACAAGTGCCGTATGTAAAACCATCACAATGCAAGCCTTTATGGAAGACCGGAACCAAGGCCCCCCAGTTTGTGGCAACTATAACAGTACAAATATTCGGTCCACATAACAACCAACATATGCGACTCACTTTCTGAAATATAACATCCATCTTCCATAGTGTATAAACATAATATTTTCAGCTAATATATCAATTAATATAAATAAATTGATATCAATAATCATCGTGCAAAAAATAGCATGCAATACTCGTACCGTAAGCGCATAACGGATCTTGGAAATTGAAAAAACTCTTTCCTCTATCCGTATGCACCGCTTACGGTACTTGTATCGCAATATACTATATCTACATTGACCATTATACCTACCAAATGATTACATTTTGAATGACATTAAAACATATCCTACAGTTCTGGTAGAGAATTCAATTTTCCACCCCTGCTTTCAATTTAACACCATGAATATTCGGACTGGTGTACGTAAGAACCGCATTGTAGTAATGCTCAGATAAACTATCATCAGTTTGCAAAATTAGTATGGGCCCAGCGTGCAGCGCTTTGTAAGCACACAATGGAATTCGTTAAATATGTATGAGGTGACCCTTGACGTAGGTGTTGGTAACCTCGAGATGTCAGACTGTATTGTAAACTGGCTCGCAGCGAATTCAGAGATTCTCTTGACTGACATCTTGACGTCATTCTAAGCCTCATGTATCATCTTATATCAAGTGTAGTTGGTCGAATCTTATGGTTATCTCAATCTTAAGCTGGAGATTCTCACCCATGTACCAGAATTACTGAAGACGACTTGAGATTTTGAGAAGACTAGTTGATAAAGTCCACTATCTGAGCTGGGAAAATAATAATTTTAGCATTAAGTGATATTTACCAATACAACACTGAGGTTCTGAAACAGGAATTTTCGATACGCTCACAACGCTTCAATTTAGAAACACCGCCGGTTGTAGGCAACCTATATCATTATTCATTACTATACAGCACTGCATAAAGCACAAGAAATACCCTTAGCCAAATTTAAAAATTAAATTTTGACCGAACCTAACTTGAATTGCATTTTAAACAGCATGGCTGACGTACACGACCTGCTTGGCAAAGACTGAGATTGTCTTCATAAGAAGGGTTTTGATTGGCTATTTGCTCCGAACATCCGACGTAATTTTTGTAACGGTGCCTTCAGATTTACTTGGATCAGTAGTGAGCCCTGTCAAACATGATCCAGATGACTGGAAGCTGTGTAAAGACTAGAGAAAACATTTTTTAAAATAATGACAAAACACTACTTTCAGTACTAACTAAACTCCGTGGCGCTACATCCCTGGAGGGACTTGGCCTACCACCCGACCGCTGCGTCATCTACCGTAGGCAGATGGCAGGATTGGGGGCCATGTGGTTAGCATGCCGACACCCACGGCCGTTAATGGTGGTTTTCATGACCGGAGCCGCTACTTCTCTATAAAGTAGCTCCTCAATTTGAATCACGAGGCTGAGTACACCCCTCCTAGACCTCCCTACCTCAGAAAAATCCGAGGAGGTACCGGGGATCGAACCCGGGCCGACGGATCTGTAGTCAGCGACGCTAACCACAAGACCACGCCGGCGGTCACTTTCAATACTAAAAACACACAAAAAAAATTACATTTTGACAGAGTGGACTGCGCTATTAGGATAAACTTTTCACATAGACTCTCCCCGGCTCATGGAGAATGTATTGTGAAAATCTCAGACCTCTAGGTCAAAGATTCTCGGAAGAGTTCGATTACAAACACATTTTTAAGGCGCTTTTAATATATGAGTAATATAGATAAGAGTGTAAATAGGCCTATTTGTGCATATGTAATAGTGGAGGACTTTCCATTTCTCACAGACCACTAATGTTGTCTATTTTAACTTTAGAAGTCTAGAGAGCCTTGAATTCTTCAGGGCCATAGCGTTGAGATATTGTTACTTCAAGGCAACAACTACAAGCTGTAAGATCGGAGAGCACAAGAGCATATTACAGTAGAGTAAAGTAATCCCTAATCGCGCTGTGGAGGCCCTTAGGGTTAAAGAAGGTTGAGGCTCCTAGTTATGCGGGACATGAAGGTGGTAAAATTGTCAGTCTTACACACCGGCCGCAGTATTGTCCCTGGTATTAATTTATTTTCGAAGCTGAGTCGACCTCAGGGCCATAGTACCACCAGAAAGATTAGGACATAGGACATAGTACCACCAGAAAGATTAGGACAATTGAAAAATCCCAGCGCCCTCATCGGAGATTGAAACCGTGACCTACTGGTTTGTCGCGCTGTACCTCAGCCAACTACGCCACGGCGTAACCCAGCATATTAGAGCCATTCGACGTTTAAAAATGCACAAGATCTTATTATATAAATACATCAAGCGTTTTTTAGATTATATGAACAACTCATACGGTTCGTTCTTCCCGCTAATTATTCTGTATTTAGGCTACTTAGAACGCTACTGCTACAGACGTAGGTCTGTGGAGTTCCCTGTGGACAGTACATAGAAGATATCATTAATAGGTGTTGTTAAATGCTAGTTAACTCTCAGTGTTGTTAATTTTTTTTTTTTTTTTAGTTGGTGAGCCAACTTTATTTAAAAACCATTTCTTAAACTCTCTTTCTGCTCTACACTTGCTGGCATTTAAAAAAGTAAGCCTATGCATTATTTTTTTTTAACTTCTTTCTCACTTTCTCTAGCTGGAATCTCGAATGTTTAAGCAAATATCATTTGATGTTTGATAACACCTATGAGAAAACTGATTGTTGGATTTATCAGAAATAAGAAAAACTCACCGTCCAGAGGGAAAGAAAATGTCATGCAACGTACAGTACATTTCTACAACGTAGTTGACGTATATGCTGTGCGCTTTTTAAATAAGCTTACATTCAAAATGAGAGTCGATCTAGTGCTCTTTTGATGCGAGCCCTCAAATGTGCTTGTTATTTTTGTTGATAGTATTTTTTAATATTAGGCCTATTATTACTGTATTTACATGAAAAATGATCAATAGGTATCATCCTCTTTTCTGAGACTTTTCCCTTTACAATGTTATTGACTTGGAAGTTTATATGACTTGTGGTGGTCTATTTCCTATTATTTGTGAACACTATCGAGTTGATACTAACATGAACCATACGTAGCATCTAATCGCAAACAAGTTTCCTTATATATATTTATGACCGGGGCCAGTGATGATACACCTCCCTTAGTGGATGTGTATTATTTACTTAATGGTAAGCTTTCACTGAGGATTTTATTGATAGTAAGCCCTATACATTTATAAGGTAACGATCCACTTTCACTACCGGTTTAACATACGGTATATAGACTACAATACAATAAATCGTCCAGTAGGAGTTTGAGAAATTTTGTTAAACATATAATGAGATGATCACTCCTCAGGAAAGAGGAAATTTGATTCGCACAAAAGCATTCTTTCCAGGAATGACAAAAGGGTTGACTGGACGGGATGAGTGCGAATATTGAAGACCATAATGGTATATGTGGACGGAGTACTGACCGTTGAATAGTTCGCTCTATTTCCCTTTTTCCATTGCCATGATGTAAGCTTCAACATAAATGAACGCGCATTGAAATACACACGGTTGTGTTCGCAGTTTGAAGGCATCCTTATCTTTTCTAGCATGAGTGAGAAGCCGGGCCATCGTTTGGGATTTATTGAAAAACAAAAGGGTGAGAGAATTAAGCATTCCACCTGTCGGGTGCATTTGAATAAAAAGGCCTTTGTCCAGTTGGCCGGATGCTCGCGTCAGAAGGATTCATGTGCATCTCCTGAAATATGTATAGCAGTCAGCTCTAGCATTAACGAATTGTGTGAAGCGCTCTTTGCGCTTTGTGTCAGACAAAAGACCCAGGAAACTAGCACCCACACAGAGGTCATAAGCATTGTGAACCTACATCCCTTGTGTTTTGTCTTGTCTTGTTACGTGAAATAAATGTGCATTATATTAATAAGTTACATAAAATACGAGAAAATTCATTTATAACAGTATTTTACTCGTTTGCTTTTGTTAAAACTTTAAATGGTCACATGACCTGCACATTTTCTTTTCAGGTGAAGTACTTTCCAAAACATGAATGCTTCAGTTCTTGAAACTATTCTGAAAACATTTTCCCCTGTTCCTTAATTATAGGCAACTATCATTAAAGGGCTTGAAGCAACACTGTAATTTTTTTTTCTGAAGATGGTTCAGTCCGTCGTCCCGAATCGTGTTGGATAGTAGCATCCGCTGTGTTCTGTACTTTTTCCGATCCAGGTGAAAAATAGCCATCGCGCCACATCATAATGCTACGTTCACACTGAGGAATTTGTTGCAGACACAAATATTCCATACATATCCCAGATACATTTCAGTGATTCTTGTATCTGGATACTTATCCCATGTACATGTTCCTTGAATGTTTTCAAAGTTATTTTGTAAGTCTTTGTTAACTTGAAAGCTAAAAACCGGGTTCTATTCCCACCTACGTTAAATTTTCCTCTAAAGAGTATCATGTAAACGTTTTCAATGTTATCTTTTAAGTCTTAGTTAACATGAAAGCTAAAAGCCGGGTTCTGTAAAGAATGTGATGTAAACGTTTTCAATGTTACCTTTTAAGTCTTAGTTGACTTGAAAGCCTGTAATGAAAGCGGCATCAGAGTTAGATACATCCCATCTACTTTTTTGAGAGGTGAAGTCTGCAGAGGTCTAGACAAGGAATGGGACAGAGTATGATCTTGTGTGGCCAAGTGTTCGTGGCGTGAACGTAACTAGCTGCTAACTCTGACTAAAGTATAACTATAGGCCTAGCCGTATTTCCTGCTTCACACGTCAGTTTGCTGAGCTATCAGGATTATTAGTGAACTTCCATGAGTTATTGATTAACAGTAGGCCTAATAAGGTTTCTGTTAATGGTAAGTTGACATTGCTAAATGCTCCACTAGAAATAGGCCTACAGTAATGTAATAAGGGAGCATTTTATTTTATGGATTTACACATTTTTATGTACCTTATTTAGTTGATGTAGTTATGAGTGATGAATAAATAAATAAATAAATAAATAAAAGTTCTACATATATTTAAGGTACTATGTATGTATATATGAGGGTACGCCGTAGCGTAGTGGTTGAGGCGCTGCTCTACAAACCGGAAGGTCGCGGGTTCGATCCCCGATGAGGTCTTTTTCAATTGGCCTAATCCTTCTGGTGGCACTATGGCCCCGGAGTCGACTCAGCCTCTAACAGAAATGAGTACCAGGAGCAATCTTGGGGTATAGGCGGCCGGTGCGTAAGGCTGACAGCCTTACCACCTTCATGTGCCGATGTCTAAAATAAAATCTGGGAGCCTCAACCTCCTGGAACATGGCCTGTAATAGGGAACACTTTACTTTTTACTTTACTGTATGTTTATATCTAGGCCTATATATAATATGCATAGGCCTATATGCATGTAACATATGTATATGTTACGTATTACGGAAAGAAAGAGGGAGAGAGATAGAGAAAGGCAGAACATGTTTTATTATATTTTAGTTTTAGTAAAGTTACAGCTCGAAAAGCTTATTACTTAAATTAAACATAGGGTCCTTTGTAGATAAAGCTAACCCCCGTTTTCACCTTGCAAACAATATTTTATGAAACGGTTCGTATTTTAAAGGGCAAGATCCATGATATTAGCTATTTGTCCTCTGTTTTCTTGTAGTGTAGCAGCAAAAAGACCTGCTGTGAGGAAGACTTAATGCTTACTGCGGTCCAGAAAGCTAATAAGAAGTGTAATAATGCATTGTTTATAACGATAATAATCTACTCTTTGTGGAACAGAAGACCTATGCAGCTTTTTCTCCAGTTTATATAGCTGCAGCAGACTGCTATTTTGCAACCGAGCTGCTATTTTCCGTGCATAATTCTACTCAGGGAAGAAAAGGAAAGGATGTCTGTATGGCGTTGCCTCTAAATATAACTATTTTACCGTTATAAATTGAGAGATGTGAAAGTACATTTACCACAGATTCCCCTATAAATCGGTACTAGAAGAACACCGTCGAGCA
Organism: Ectobius pallidus; assembly: GCA_964059195.1. Taxonomy (NCBI): domain Eukaryota; kingdom Metazoa; phylum Arthropoda; class Insecta; order Blattodea; family Ectobiidae; genus Ectobius; species Ectobius pallidus. The sequence continues at coordinate 81,763,682 of CAXKWD010000006.1, forward strand.
GCGTTTAAGAGATTATTTTGTTTATAAGAGATAGTTTCCATTTCAAAAGCAATACTGATCAAACCTAGAGACTAATAATATAATCATTCTATGCTTTGACTGGACAGAAATATGAATCACCGAAAGAAACTATTATCCAGCGTAATATATCTACATTAAGAGTGTGGTAATCTCAAAGTAGTATATATAGCTTATACAGTATATATATATATATATATATTAGGGCTGTACCGATTAATCGATTAAATATTTAATCGTCGATCAATTACATTTTCCGATTAATCGGTTTAGTCGAATTCTGAAAAACGTTTTTCGAGAAATGGGTCAAATGACCAAACTCCTTTCTCAGTGCCGAGTGAGAGAGTTTTTAGTGCTGCCGGTATTATTGTAAACAAGCTACGATCGTGTCTTGAACATTCAAATGTCAACAAACTCGTGTGTCTCAAGTCTTGGCTGAAAAAGTAACCGGAAATGTAAGTTTCGTATATATTTTTTCACTAGTTAAATAATAATGGTATTCATTAATAATTCAGGATTTCTTCTGATTATCTGAAGTGTAGTAGTTATTAAACGTGTAAAACAATATTAAATGTACCCTTTGGTTACGTTTAAAATACCGACCTGTTTGTCGATTAATCAGTCGATTAATCGATTAAAGTTAAGCGTTAACTCGATTAAAAATTTAATCGATTTTCAGCCTTTATATATAAGGCGGATTTTTTCTTAATTGTTGTATATGTCTTGATCTTTCTGAGAGCCTATCCATGTATGCTTACACGTATGTCCTCATACGAGAGTAATATTTGAAACCTGTAGTTTTGTACGTAACATCAGAAGATTTACCATGAAACATTACTTTATTTTCCAGTAACTATTTTTAATTTTGTGTTTGGAACCTAAAAAATTCAATATATTCTCAATGCCGGTATATGTTTCATTATATTTAGACTAATAAATGATTTCTTAATGTATACTCCTTTCACAAACATTCTTAGGACCTTAGATTATGCCTCGTCGAAACTTTCATTACAGCCTCTGAAAAAACTATATAACTGAAAAAGCAAATAGCAACTTCGAAGTTACAACAGAAAAAATAAAAAATAAAAGAAATTAACAGTGTAAACATTTTCCCAGCCAGAGAAAGCCATCTTGCCAACTGCTAAGAAAATATGTTGAAAATCACCTAGAAAATTAGAGTAGAGTAGAACTTCTCGGACAGATGTAAAAAAAATCCCATATGTAAGAAACATCTTGCTAGAAAAGTACACAAAAGTTATTCCCATTCTGCTACAAAGAGACGTTGTTAGACAGCTACAGTAATGATATTATACTAGTCAGCTAGAAAAAATATTTTCCCCAGTGGTCCAGAGTAGACCATAGTCTTTTCAGTCTGTTACAAAACGATTTCGCCAGGATGGTATGAAAAAAGTAGACCTATTGCTGTTCGGTTAGAAGAAATATACCTAGTCTGCTGCTACATTACAAGAATAAAGACGAGAGAGAGAGAGCTAAAATCGTGGCTCTTACTATTTAAAAATCGACCATTTCATTAAATACTGTCTGTAAGCTGCAAGCTGCAAGCTCCATCCACAAAAAATAATAAAAAAAAATATATACATAAAAAATAATAATAAATAAATAAATAAATCTTGTCAGGTAGCAAGGAAATGATTCTGCTAGAAGAAGCCCCAGAAATGTTACAAATTTGTTAAATGTCTTTCATTTAGGAGAAATTATTACTTCCTCTACCTGAACCATAGGTAGGACTACTATAGGCAGAGGAAGTATTGCCTTTGACCTCGAAATTCGAAGTTGAGTTTCTAACAAAAATACACGTTTTTAGGTCCCTTGAATCCAAAAATACAATTTTCATAAACATGTCAGTGTGTGTACCTGTGAATATCCTAGCTCCAGAACGAATTTTGTATTTTGGTTAGATATCTTCTATGGATGCAACGAAGACTGGCGACGACTTTCTCTTATTTTTAATGCCACTTTACTTTAAGAAAATTCTGTTTTTCAAGATTTTCACGAAAACTGCTGTAACGATTTTGTTTAAATTTTGTACAGGTGCTTAAACTAAGAACTAAAACTTTTGTTTAACTTTTTTTTTTTCAAAAATCCTCTGAAGGGTAGTTATATGCCTCCCATTGTTTGTAGAACCTCAATCTCGCCTGGTGAGCAATAAAGCTTTGCATCAGGTTGAAAGAACTGAATACGTGCTCTTTGTATGTTTAGGGTAATATAAAGAAAGTTATTTGAGTGCATTAATCAGATATAAATTGGATTGTGTCCCCTTTAGGGATGCGATGCGATGTAATGTAATAACGTCGTTCTCTTCATTTTTACAACCAAATTATAAGAGAACGTCGTACATAATATATTATACTAAGAGGCAAAACTTTCATTTGGGCGCAAGAAGTTCAGACTTTTTTTAAAGAATAGCTACGTAACCAATAGGTTACTCCCGCTCATCTAGGTAGGGTGTGGAAGTTATTTCCGTAGTCTCAAAAATGGGCTAAACATGGAAGTTCACCTGTTTGTTTGTCATATGGGATAAAATTCGTATCGGAAGATGTACACCATGGTGCTTTAAGCTCCTTGGTAGGCCTACTGTCAATATGGTGATTAATATTGACTGTGTTTGTTATTTTATATGTTAACAAAGGAAATTTATAACAAGTTTTAAAGATTGATTGCTAATATTTTTCCTGAAACATTAAATGGAGGGAGGAATAATTTACGTAATATACAGTACCGGTACAGCACAATTGTGTTCGATTATTAGTAATATATTTAATATATTGTTTCACCCTGAAGAGTTGAGTTGTCAAATTAAAATGAGAACCTTTTTTTTCCAACCAACACAGTGAACAGTAAAAATTAACTCGAACTGACTACAAAGTAACATTGTAACATTGCAGTAAGTGCTGATATAGCGCTCTATCCAGTGATGCGATATAACATGCAAGTGGGCGTGTTTTATGACGTTAGAGTTGATACGACGTTGACCTTTATTTCCTATTTAATCACACTATAAAACTGACCCTTAGAAGCAAATTAGTTTACACGAAAGTGGTGAAGAAATGGCCGCTAAATACAGTCACACTTCAATACATGTTACTCTCCAAGAATTCAGAATTCTGTAGCAGGAGATGCATGGTTTTATACTCCACTGCGGCATACCTGCAGAAGTATCCAGAATCATCTTTTTATGACTGTTGCTTTAACTATTGTGACTTCCTTACAAGTAATCACGAAAGAACTCTGGACGGAGTAATCAACGCATGAGTATATTGTTACTCAATGTAATAATTGCCAGCTATCTAGTGATATATTTTAATTTACACTTTCCTACAGATTACTGTTTACTTTAGGTCCATTGAATTCAGCTTTAAAAATTATCCTTGTATTTTAAAAATTTCTCTCCTCAACATCATGGTCACGAGATACATTTCTACACACGTTCCCCTTTTCCCAAACTTTTCTTTACAGGAGTATTGTGAACTTGAATTCGAAAAGACAAAAATGTTACTAGACTTCAATACCCATGTTTACTTTCATAACTAGACTTCTGACATGATCGAACGATTGGTAGAGTAATGGCCTGTACGACGACCACCTGATAGGCTATATTTATCTGCCAGATAGAGAACCTATCTGGAAGTTGGCCAAGAATTGCGTACTATGATGATCTGACAAAATCTGTCTGAGAAGCTAAGCTAGCAGGAGGATGGGGTGGCTGACAAACTACCAACTGCTAGTTAGGGATGGACTCTGCGCTTATAGAGAATCATATTTTATTTCAAGATAAAGTAAAAATTTTCGTTCAGTACCCCTTTAAAGATAAGACGTGGCTTTATTTTCCCATATAGGCCTAATTATCACGTACAGTCGGTCAAATAAAAAACGTCGGGACTCGTATGCAGTTAAAATTAAAGTTTTAACGCATTAGTTCACAAGTTTCCTATAAAAAACATAAAATACAAGTCATTTTCGGAACATATGAGGCCATGCGACAGGAGGGAAAAAATGAACAACGAGGGAAAAATGAAAAACGCGGAAAGCGCAACACACGATATTCAACTTAATGTATTGTCATAATTCATTTTGCTTTGTCATCGCACCACATATAAATGCTAGCTTGAGAGAAAGTGTAGTTAGGGCTGTAATTGACCTGCATTTTTCGGCCTCTGAAGCAGCGAGAAGGTTCCATATTTCTTAAAGAGGTGGGTACTTCACTATAATGCGACCGGAAGTTTTCATAGGAATCGTGGATCTGGCCGGCCATGTATTTCGATGCTATTAGATTGGTGGCAGAAGTTGAACGTAAGTAATTGATTTTGCACTAGAAGTACCGGTATTATAAAATAAAATCTTTAAAAAATGCTCCTTGAATAAACATATTCCTCGCGAATCTATTAATTATTAATATTATAAAAATTTGCAACCAAGAATATGGCGGATTTGAGGCATATAGCCTCAGCCTTCTATACATGTTTGTTTTGGAACAAAACTGACTAAATAATCAAGAAAATACATGGATAGACAAGAGGCGTGTGTGAACCTAACCTTAAGTCTTCCTGTACATGCGCATATGCTCGTTCGTGATACTTAATCAAATACCGCCCGACGTTTTTTATTTGACCGACTGTACATTGAGACATTTGTCATATCGCTTTAGGAACTTCAAAAAGCCTTCCAGAAAAAAATCGGGGCTCTGCATACGGAAGAAGCGTCGAACGGCTTGTGTGACGTCAGCGGTGCTCCCAAAGCTCCTTCCGCCAAGAGTCTTCTTCAAAGCAGGAAACAGATGGAAGTCACTGAGTGCGAGGTCAGGGCTGTATGGCGGATGGGCTCCCAACCAAGAGTTGCAATATGGTTTTGCGTTGCCGTCGCCGAGTTTGGTCTCGCATTGTCATCCAACAACAAAACGCCAGATTGGAGAAGGTCAGGCAGCTTTTTCCGAATCGCCTCCTTCAATTTCGACGCTTCTTCTTTATGCAGAGCCCTGATCTTTTCCTTGGTGGCTTTTTGAAGCTTCTAAAGCGGTACGACAAATGTCTCAATGTACGTGATATTATGTGGGAAAATAAAGGTACGTCTTATCTTTAATGTCTCATATTTTTTGTCTTTCATCCACATCTCTGTACACAGTCGTTTGGGGAATCTTATTTTCGGACTCACCCTCATAATTTACTGTAATTTTGTGAAAATATGACGCATTATCACAAAATTAACAGAATATTCTGTTCTTTCTTTCATGCCTTGTACACATTTTAACATTAGCATTATTAAAATTTTTATGTTTAATAAACTTCCAGTCGCTACTAGTAAGTTATCGAATACGAAATATGTATACCTACTTCTTATAAAGGCCATTACATATGATAAATTTTATTAAACAAAAAAATTCTTGTCAATGCAAGATCTATAAAAAATATTATTTAAATGTAAAGAAACTAACTTTAAATCATTTTATTGATGGCAGAAATGCATTTATTTAACTGCTGTATGATTTATTTGGAAACAAACTGATGAGAAATAGAAAGAAAATTTTTCTAGAACCCTTATCTCTGTTTCTATTCATACCTTATAAGCAAACATAGTAACATCAAGTTACTTCTGGTAAATTATTAAGAACATGGACCTAGGCTAAGGTCGAATCTTTGTCATTTATCTCTAAATAGTAATGACTAGGCCTATATAAGATAATCCCTTTCATTAACTACAAGCTGATTGGGAAAACCTTTATAAGGGCATAACCCTGGTTTGTCTAGAAGTGCAGGCCTATCTTATTCATAATGCCTGTAGGAAGACCGTACATTTTGCAATTCCAAGTCAGCATTTTCTCTTTAAAAACGACGTTCTTTAAAGAAGATCCACCGGTTTAAGATGAAATTAACGTCTATATAATCAGAATATGACGTCGCTCATTGAAAGGATGCTTCAAGCTGAACTGATTATCAAAGTTTGTAAGGAGGATTTTGATTCAGGGTTAGAAAGAAGAAAGTGATAAATGACGAGGGAGGATTAATTAATTATGAAACGAGGGAAAACTGTCATTCTCGATCAGTTTTAAGACTCCAGCGGAGTAAACTCTGAGCTCCGTGTGGTTTGTTGAGGCTCAGAAGGAACACGCTATTCAAGTGATGGATCGTGTGGGATTACAATAAGTAAACGTGTTCAAGTGATGTTTAGACTGAGATTAATCAAGACGCTTCAGAAATCATGCAACACTTCAGGTGTCACTTCTACTGGTCTGCTGGTCCTGAAAATGGGATAACATGATTTTTGTAAACTCTGAATATTGTCAAACCTATCTCCTTATTGTTTATATTAGTTCTGTGCCACTTCTTCCGCGCTCTCATTTTAGGTGGATTTCGAAGAAAAAATTACCTATCACAACCGTTACCATGCGGCGATTTACGTAGTTTTATGTTTCATGGTCCCCAAACCCCAAAACCATCGTCAATTCATAATATTATTTGTAAACTGTTTTATTTACACGATATCGGTCGTAATTTCGCACAAATTAATTCCTTACTATATATTATATCAGGTAGAGAGATGGAAAAATCTCGGTCAAATTTGTTAATGGGCAAAATAGGACCTAGGGGGTAGAATTGACCAAGGATTTTTTTAAACTTAAAAATCATTGTAACTTCCATAATATGAAAAAAATAATTCATCTGTTTAAAGTTATTGTACCTCCCAGGAGTAGTACCAGAACCTTTTGCATTAAAGGTTTTTTGATAACACTAACCATTAGCTCAAGGGGTGGAAAAATAGGAGTTGAAGGACAAAAATATTCGTAACTCTTAGTGGCACTATATCAAATTCATTTAACATTATTGTAAACCTTCTGAATATTATGTATAAACTTTTATCTGAAACATTTGATAGGACCAACCCTTACTGCAAGGGGTGACCAACCTGAAGTCACAGAACAAAACAGCCATTTATCCTTTAGTAGACACAATATTGAACCCGTTATTTATAGCTGTAAATCTTTTAAATATTTTCAAAATCTTTTGTCCGAAACTTTTTTATAGCTGCAAAGGGGCGAATACGTTTTTTAATGCTTACCTTTTTGGTTTTAAATGAGTATAGGCTATACTATGATTAAATGGCCCTTTTTGTTCCAACTAAAGAAATATGAATTTGTAAATCTTCTAAATATTACCAAAATCTTACAGAAATATGAACTTCGAAATAGGGATAATTTTTCAATCCGCTTGTTTGCCAAGGCCTTAACAGTGGCAGTATTATTTGAATGAAAAATGTGGTGTACCAGATAGCAAACTACTACTAAACCATTAATAGACCTAATATCTGAGATTAGACAGTATTGTATGTACACGTGCAGTTTATACCAATTCTGCGTATAGCACGCGGGTGGTGTAGAACTAGCCGCATATGTTCCGGCCGTCAAAATGTGATGTCTGAATATGTTCATAACGACTTGATTTACAGTCAGCTAGCGTGATGGAAATTCGCGTTCTTTTCTTTCTTTATTCCATCTTCGAGTGTCTGACTGTAGCGTGGGTGAATTGTTGTTATGAAATTCAATTCTTTCTTTTGTAGAGGACGAGGTTTAACGAAGCTTGCTGTAAGTTATTTTATTATATATGCATTCTTCCTTTTGGAGAATAGTGCGTGGTGATTTTGAATATTAATTGAACCCTTTGACTATGAAATATTACTTTTCATAGCTCAGAGCACATAAAATAGTGAACTTTACGATTCTCATTTCAACCTGGGATCAAGTTGGATGTGTTGTATACACCCATGGGTTTGAGAAACTTCTTACTACGCTTTCTTTTCCTTATTAATCCTTGTCTTTTTTGTGTGTGAATATAATTACGTAATAATATCTGTGGAACGCAATGGAACGCCAGCAGAGAGCAGATTGTAATAGAACATCTGTGTGGACGTAATATTAGTCAAATTTGTAGACCCTAACAAAAATATACAAAAAGGACTGATATTTGACTAATCTATGTATATAAAGCAAAGTGGTTTGTCTCTTTATCTTTTATACAAATCTACGGTTTTATTCCGATCACGATGAACATTGAGAAATCAGATTGTCATACAAGCAATGGTGACTGGGCGGTAAATATTTGATATCATTACTGTACTTAACTTTTGTCTTTTAGTTCTGCTAATTAGGGTTTGCAATTTTTCAGGGAATAAATTATTCGGGAAGTCCTCCATATCCTTGTCTGGTCAAAGAAAGTATGTTTGTGGTCCAAAGATTTCCGATAAGTCGCGGTCCTATAAGGCCCGGTCGGCGTGGGCCTCATAAACGTTCCTACAAGGGGAGAGGTAAGACTAAAAAAAATAAAGAAAGTAAGAAAGAAAAGGAATAAATTAGTGACATTAAAACTAGCTATTTAAGGCGTTATTGGTCCATTCACAGCAAAAGAAACTAATTCATCCCCACATAGCATCATTACCCAATTTTGCCTGTCAGGAGGGTTGCACCGACCCTTCAATAGCAAGATCGGTAGGATAATTTCAAAAAGTTATTTTTGTTCGACCTTACTATAATTCTCTTATTACATGTGACGTAACGGTACCATATTGACGCTCATTTCGAAACTGTTTTTCATTTCGACATCGGTGTGGTATCGATTATTATCGAACACGGAACGATCTTGAAACCTTGAGAATAGGAGCTTAAAACTACGTAATAAGTAGCCTGTATTTAAAATAAAATAAATTCTGTTCGTGTTAATTTTAATATCATACTAAAATGAATTCAATTCATGTTGTCAAAATCCGTTGCTTTCAAGAAAACAACCATAAGATAGCTACGATTTGACCGACGCCATTACCTGCCATCTCTCGTACAAGAATAGAACTACGACAATCAGCTCGTGTTGTTCGTTTCATAAACATTCTCGTATCTTAATAAATGCCATTATAGACTTGTTTCATAATGTACTATTCTAATGCAAACAACAGCATGAGTCCGTATGGACCGTACGTGCCTACGCAAAACACAACAAAAAGAAATAGAACAAAATATTATATAAAACACAAAATAACACAAACAAAGTTTATTCCTCGCCTTCCACACCCGCTCTCCAATTTGCCGCTTTCTCAAACCTAAGCTGTCTCGCCTTCATTAAAAACTGTAATAAACACTTAGGCCTACACTACACTAATAGCTGTGGTTTGGTTCTAAAAGGGCTAATGTCAATTTCTTGTAAAAATGAGGTTTATGCATTATGGAGCTCGGCTAGTCTTTATCTTTCGTATATTGAAAGTGCCAATGTGTGATACTATTAATAGACATAATACACAAACCTTAGAGGCCAATGTCGGAAGTTCTCAGCAAAAAATGTTACTTCTATAAGGGCTTCAAAATCAGTTAGGCCTATCTCAAAAGCAAGTTTTATTACATTGGCACTTTTAGAACCAAGCCACAGAATTTTATAATGTACTATTTTAGTACACTGTAGACAGCGTTCTTCTATAAGCCTATGCTATATGCAGTGGCGGACGCAGAAATTTTTTTTCGGGAGGAATTTGAATAGGTAGAAAGAATACTAAAAAAAATTAACTAACTTACATATATAATTAGTTTATAAAACTGGCCACTTACATTGCATTTTTTCAAATTTCGGGAGGAGATATATCTCCCCTATCCCCCTGCGTCCGCCACTGGCTAAATGGATATTATTTTGCGCAGCTACTACATGTTCACATTCCACAGCGCAAATAAGGTCACTAAACACACCATGAAGGGACATGCACAATTATTACTCAGGGCGTTGAACTCACACCCCTAGTGTAATAGTTATGTGTACATAGTGTATGTGAGGGTAGCTAATAAAGCAGTTTTCACTGCACATTTACCTTCATGCTAGACATTAATTTTAATTAGTACAGTCATGTAAATGAAATGCAAATAAATCAGCAGCTATTCTTCCGTCACGTGCAGCATGCAAGATGAAGTGAATGTACTAAACTGACAACAGTAACCATTCAGTGAGGAAATAGGTTTCCTAAGTGTGTATGGGTGGCTGTGTTTCCCAATAGGTTCTCAGATGGAAATATGTCGTTCGGACAGGCTTACGATGTAAGACCGTTGTTTAGAACTTACAGGCAAGTACGAAGCTAACAACACGAGCGCTATCTAGTTTTGTTATTCGTGTGACCCTGCTAAGTTATTTTAACGGTCAAATTTGGTACGACGTTTTATGTTATTTTGAATCGTAAATTTTAAAATTAAAATAATTTCAGTTCGCTTTTGCTTAGAATAGTAATAAATTTTTTTTTTTTTGTAATTTCTTATTCAGCGTAATTCAGGCTCTTATGGTTGCAACAATTTGTTTTAAAACAGTTGCAGATTTGAATGAGTGGGGAGAAATGAAGAAAGTAAGTAATGTATTGAACGAAATTAAATATTGTGTTGGTTTAGTTTGTGTTATGCTATTTATGGACCAAATTTGTATTTCCAATGTAATTATTTATGTTATTTTGATTTGTAAAATGAAGGAAATGGATAGTTACTAATTTATACGAATCACTATAGGCCTATTAAATTTATTTTAAATGTAAACACTGTTTAACAGAATTCTCTCACTCTGTGCAACGTTTCATTTTACGGGCCGAGCCCATTATGTTAAAAAAAATAGGTAGTAGCACGTAATAGAGATTATACTGGATGTCACCAGATTTCACTGTCGGTCACTTCGCTGTCGTACAAATTAATAATTATGAAATTCGTTATTCTCAATTCTTTAGATAAATCAAGAACGAGCCTAGCGACCCTGATTTTCAATAAGGCCTGTTAACGGTTGTTAACGGGCCTGTTAACAATAGGCCTATTACTGATTTTAAATTGAGTATGCTGGTAGACTGTAAATAGTATGAAAAATATAGTTTGTCAAGTCACTTCGACACTATCATACCGCTAACATACGTCTATAGACCAGTCTCATTTTAACTTTTTCATACAGGTTGAGCTAACACAGCATAAGAACAATATTGTTGCAGAATATGTATTATGTATTATTATTATTATTTTTATTATTATTATTATCATCATCATCATCATCACCATCATCGTCATCATCATCGTAATCATCTTCAGATTTCAAAGTGCAGGGACCAACGGATGTACAGTACATACGTTTTACTTATGTAGTATCTTATATTAAATATTCTGCAATTTAAACTAGACAAGATATAATTACCTGTAGTTCTTTACTTAATAACTCAACAAATCTCTTTGTAAAATGTATGAAACGTTATGCCTTTCAACTTTAGTGTATACAGCGTTTCTTGAGGCATTTGAACCCATACTTTATCAATTAGCAACTTCTACAATGATATTTTACTAAAAGCGAACCAGATGAAGGGTAGCATAACATAGATATGTCATGTTACTTGTAGAAAGTTAACCTTCTCTTAGTTGCTCTCTGTAAAAGCTGAAACGTTAACTGAATCTTGTGCATGTGCTTGAGTTTGCATATCACATCAAATACTGTTATCTTTCTTGTTATGAATTGCTAAGTCTAGGTGAGTAGTTGGCATTAATAGAAATATTTACATCCCTTCTTGCGTGACATATTATCATAGTATCATCACGTTTCAGTCTATATGTAAAAGCGGCTGAGCATGTTATTTCGGTCAAGATAATAAAATACATTTTCCCTTCCCCTGTGGATCCATATTTACATCAGGTCACTACTCAGCTGAAAATTGGTGGGATTTTCTCCAAATATTGCATCTATTGTGCAGTCTGCTGTCAGGTTACAAAGCTGTTTATTGTATCAAAAGGCAAGTTACTTAAAAAGTGAATTTAAATAACTGCACAACTTTTGAGTGGATTTGTTTTAAGTTTGTTATTATTTTTTGCCTAATGTTAGCTTTTTGCATTCACAGTAAATATTTTTAATAGCATTCCACGAATCTTATGACTTTTTACGGTCGATGTAGAGTCGTTATGCCCATAAATTATGTTTTTTTTTTTTTTTTTTTTTTTTGCCAAATTTAAAAATTAGTTATAATAGTTGGTTATAATAAAAATTATATTTGTAAAAAATCTCCTGTTCTTATACTATAATCAAAGTTCAAAATGTATTATTCTTATTTCTTCCTAGACTGCAGTGCACAGATCCCTAAAAAGAAAGTTTTAATTATTATGAAAGGTATTTATATTTATACCTAATTAATTACACCAAAATATTTTCGTTCAAAGCTAATGAGTTGAAATTCTGCATGATCTTCTCTAAGGTCAGTTGAATGTTAATCTTGTTCAGTACTATGATATAGGCCTTTAGCAATCGCCCCTGTGCTAGAACTTTTGTCTCACATGAGATTTTATATGTCAATATTGCATTTAAGCATTCAGAAATTCATCAGGTAGAAAAACGTCAGCTAGAGACTTTAATCTGTCTATTTCGTTAAAAACATATACAGAGAAATACACAGAGTTTAACTAAAACAATCGAGTTTGTTAGAATTTGTCTGATAATAGTGAAAAGTAGAACTTCGATTAACAGAGATAGGCTGGAGTTCTACTAAGCCATTATTCTTTTTTTTGCCCACCACTAACCTAGGAACCCTCGGCCATAGGCTAACTACTCCGGTCCCAACAACATTTCGGCGCATTTGTTCCATTGCTCCATTTTCTGTTCAAGTATGTCCTAAATCAGTAAACCATCAGACCATCTTGCCTAAGGCACGTCAGTCCCTTTGCTCACCTGAAAGTTTGGTAAGATGTGAAGCATTTAGACAGTTTTCAGTTCCAGCATGCATGTATTCATTTAATACAGGTCTAGATTGCCCATTAATATATAGCACAGAGGACGAAAAATATATTAGTTAAATAAATATGGTGTGTAAGAGAACCAGATGTAGTTTCTAAAAGGTTTGAAGTGGATAAAATGTATGATCTGGGAAATATTTCTTCAGAGCAGAGATGGCTAAGTGGTCTCACGTGAGAATTATGCATTAGATTAGGTGTGAAGGAAGGTGTTGAGTCTTTAGTGTTGTTGACAAGGGCAAATATGAAGAGAAGACCACTTGGAAGGTTAAATTATATTAATTAGAATAATAAATAAATAATTAATTGCAGCAAAATAGCCGTTTACAATGTTAATTAGAATAAGAAATATCATTGCTTTACCAATCACAACGTAGCATTTACTAAGTACAACCCCCTCATTGTTTTACACATCAAATCATAAGCTAGGAATCTTATGTAATAATGGCATAAAGAATCTGATTGGATATTCATGCATATGAGAAAACTCACTACTTCATTCTTGATATAAAAAAAGACTAGCCGGGAACTCAATTTTGTACTATGGTCAGAGAGGGCACTTCTGTTCTGTACTTCGTACCACCAGGACGAACAGTTAGAGATATGTAAGAAATGAATAGACCTGCTACATTGCATTTTTAGGAGTTCAAGGGTAAGAGATAAAGCCAGTGAATATAGTTTATTCTTGTGTCGTAATATTAACATCCTTTAAAGCCAGTGGATAGTAAAGTGCATAGTTAATACACAAAAATCGCCCTTATTGCTTATTCTTCAATTTATTAAAGGCGATAAAATTAAATTCAGTGAGTCAGAAATGTAGGAGGCACGCCTCTGCACTAATTAGGTAGACCCCCTTATTAAACTCTGTGGGAGAACATACGTGGCACGTCTCGTCTGATGGGAATAGGAATTGATATAGCCTAAAAAGCCGTGCCTCAGCTCTACAGTATATATCTATAAGTATAGATAGGCTAGATGATAAGTACCCAATTTTGTATTTACAGTAAAATTCTACAATTGGGGAATAATACAACATATATCCATCATAACAAAAACCGACTCGTGAGTGATTCCTGTGAAACCGATAAAACTCTGCCGTCCCAAAATTCCATGCTAGCCCTGAGAAAAGAGGACATCTGCACTCTGCTTACTGAACTGATGCCTGGGGACCGAAGATATTTGTAAGTACTGCTGAGACGATGACTGAAAATACCCTGAGAAAACTATTGACGCGACCCACTTCATTAGTCATCGATCTTGATTAAGCATATCACGTCTTGCAATTTATATCTGACGGTAAATCACAATTTATTACAAGCGAATACATTTTCGCATAACGTTATTGGTTAGTTTATGGTTATTTAACGACAGGGATGAACTGCCGGAATTTTCTTCCGTAAGAGTTCTTTTACACTCCTGTAAAATTTACAGACAGTTATGCAAATATAAATGCCATTGAACTAGGCCGGGATCGATCCCGTTACCTTGGACAAAGGAAGTCAACACTACCTAGGCTGACACATGTAGGCCTATTTGTGTCACCCGGCAGCTACCTTCTTAAATATGAGATCATAGTTTAAACAATTTCAGTCTTACTAATAAAGCTGCTTATATCTGCGTTGAACGGTTGTTTGGTTGTTCACCGTGCAAGTTCTACATAAGCCGTATTACCAACAAACGTAGTGTAACTGCCGAGGTTTACACCGGGTTTGTACGTGCACGTCATCAAACACGTCACGCTTTTCATGACGTTACTAGCCTCTGGCTATGAAGGACTGCTGAAAGCCATCTATCGGAGCAGCGGGAAAACAGCGATGCGTCGTCTGCCTAGTTTCAGTATTTCATTATATTGTTTTCAGAAAGCTGTAATCATGGGTAAAAATATGGAAATATGTCCCGCAAACAAGGAACAATGTTTATAATTCCGCAAAAGCAGCTCAAAATATGCGTAGCCTCAGAATTCAATCTCAGACATCTACGAAACGACCGGCTGTTACGGATATCGGCCATCTTGATTATTTACATCAAGTTTATACAAGGGGGCCAGGCTGTGAAAAGCGTTGCACACATTCAGCCTTATGCAAGGATTATTACAGTATTTTTCAAATGAGAAGCCATTCCCTTCACCGCCAATCACGTGTACGAGCTAACGAAGTGCCGCTAGCAGTAAGAGTCTTCCCTCCGTCTCGCCGTCTCTGATTGGACCGCGTATCTAAGCAGGAGAAGGATAAACGGCTTGTCATCTGCAAAGCACTGTAGTACGCTTTTTCTCCTCAGCTATGTATATTCCTGGTATAAATGTTACAACTGGATTATTAGTAAGACTGTTATAGTGTATTACTGACAGTGACATAGACGATATAATGTATTTTTACAGAGTTAGAATTATATTTTAAAGCCTTTCGTGTTTATTATAGCTTAATATGAATGAGTATTGTGACTCCCTTGGCTGTGGAATATCATTGTTAGAATGAAATGTTTAACTATGACAGCTAGCCATCCATTCTCGCAAACTCAGACTTAGTAGTCTCTCAGCGGAACCATTCAGTTAACCATGGAGATTTTCAGAGTCGTAAAACATTCTCCGCTCAAGATGTGGTAATCCACAATACATCGGTCAGACACGTTTATCCTGAATGTTCTATACCAGCATTTCTCAACCCTTTTGAACCCGAGGACCTCTAAAATGTCTAAAAAAATTTACGGACCCCTAATTTTACATCCCATTTTTAAAAGAAGGCCTATATTCTTAATATTTGGGGTATTAATTATAGGCCATTATAACGAAATATGTGAAAACAAATTACTTCTTTAGTTTCCACTTGGTTTGTGATATTTTTTAATTATGTCTGCGGACCATCTGCACCATCTTCGGACCGTAGGTTGAAAAACGCTGTTCTATACTATCAAAGTTTTAAAGTTAGCGGATAATCTATTATTTTACGTAATAAGTTCTATTTGTTCTCTACTTGGATTTTCAATTTAACTTCAACTTTAGTATACAAACTTCTGTAGTTTAAAATATGCTGTCATCAAACTTTCAGATAGGTGTAGACAAAGCCGTTAACGCTTTTCTTGACGGCCAGGGTGGCGCAGTTAGTATCGCGCTTTCTATGTCCAAGATTGCGGGTTCGATCCCGGCCCAGGTCGATGGCATTTATGTGTGCCTAAATGTGACAGGCCCACGTCAGTAGATTTATTGGCATGTAAAAGAATTCCTGCGGGACAAAATTCAGGCAAACCGGCGACTGCCACAGGCCTAAGTTCCAATAGATCTCCGTCGTTAAATGACCATATAGGCTACCAACAACCAACGTTTAGAGATACTGCTCGAAATGTTTGGTATACCGTGAATTTCATACCGGTACTTTCTCCTTGAAAATACTTTCGTACAGTTCTTACCTTATGTAATGTATTAACCTTTTCATTGCAACTGATGTATAAATTTATATATTGAACAATTGTTTAAAGCAGATATTTAGGACTAATGTAGTAATGCTTTATGTAAAATGTGGAAATTTTTGTCCACAATGGTTTATTATCTATAGAAGCCACATTTTCCCCTGAATTTTTGTTTTTTAATGATTTTAAACTTAGAGCTCACTGATAGTTTCACGTGATACTTGCTTATATACGCGTAACAAATTTTGCTCTGAAAGTGTTTAAAGTGTGCAATGATATTTTTAGAGCGTAGGCTACTGTATACCCCCCATCCCCCCCCCCCGTGGGAATTTCCGACACATATATTAGGTAGATTTTCGAAGAAAAATCTACCTATTGCAATGGATACCACTTTATGATTTTCGAAAAATTCTTTCATATCTTTACGTTTCATGCTCCCCTAAGTACGAAACCACCGCCCGTTCAAAAAAAAATTTTGTGATATTTATATATATATTTATATATATATATATATATATATATATCTTTACACGATAGCGGCCGTAATTTTGAAGATATTTGAACCAAATTTTATTATGTTATTTCTAGGCCCAATAGTTCGGACAAGTTCGTTAATGGGCAAAATTGGCCCAAGGGGGTGGTCGGGGGAGGGGGTTGAAATTTTAAAACATTTATATCTCGGCCCCTATGAAGTATAGAGGGAAACTTTGTTTGAATAAATTAGAGTACTCCCTATGGAGTTCACAGTGACACCAACAATTCGGGGGTTCGAGTGAGGGTGGGGGTGGGGGTGGGGGTGGGGGATGAAAATTCGAAACTTTTGAAACCACGTCTTGTGGGGTATCGTTGAAAAGCTCTTGATGAGTACTCTACAAATCAATAAATAGTTTCTTGATAGCTCTCATATGACGCGAGATTTTAATGTTTGAAAATAATAACACTTAAAAGAATTATTATAATATCATAATTTTGTCTTGTTTAGCGGCTTTGCTAATTTTATTCATTGTTGATCTTGCGCACGGCCTCCCAGAATATTATATCCTATTCTTGTTGTCGAAACAAATGATTGTAGGCTCTTCCTCTTTACCGAATTCAGTTCTTATTACTGCAGGTTTACCATGCCAAGGCTAAACAAAAAGAGTGCTATGCAGCGACAATAAAATTAAACCAAAAGCACTTCGAAATCTACCTCCGCCTGTAGGCCTGCCTAAAGGGATTTTTTTTTTTGTTGGTATTCCCATCTAGTTTCAGTTTTCAGTTGTTTACCCCTAATCAATTACAGCATTTACCCGGAAACCCCGGAAATCCGGAGAAAATGAGTTTGTTTTAATTTTTCTTTGTTCTTTGCTCCTAATATGCCCAGGGAATTTCTGGTTCACATATTTTTTGTTGGTATTACCATCTAGATTAAGTCTTCAGTTGTTTGCCCCTTATCAATTACAGCATTTACCCGGAAACCCCGGAAAACTACGGAAATCTGGAGAAAATGAGTTTGATTTAATTTTTCTTTGTTCTTTGCTCCTAATATGCCCAGGGAATTTCTGACCCACATATTTTTTGTTGGTATTGTCATCTAGTTTAAGTTTTCAGTTGATTGCCCCTTACAAATTACAACATATCCCCGGAAAACCCGAAAAACCACTTTTATACGGAGAAAATGACAATGTTTTATTTTTTAAATCTTTGTTCTTTGCTTCTAATATTCAAAGGGAATTTCTGAATCATATGTTCTTTTGTTGGTATTGCCATCCAGATTAAGGTTTCAGTTGTTTGCCCCTTATCAATTACAGCAAATCCCCAGAAAACTCCGAAAACCATGGAAGCCCGGAGAAAATGACTTTGTTTTAAGTTTTTAAATCTTAGTTTTTTACTTCTAGTATTCAAAGGGAATTAGTGACTAATATGCTTTTGTGTTGGTATTGCCATGTAGATTAAGTTTTCAGTTGTTTGCCCCTTATCAATTACAGCAAATCCCCAGAAAACTCCGAAAACCACGGAAGCTCGGAGAAAATGACTTCGTTTTAATTTTTTAAATCTTAGTTCTTTGCTCCTAGTATTCGAAGGGAATTGGTGACTCATATGGTTTTTATTGGTATTGCCATGTAGATTAAGGTTTCAGTTGTTTGCCCCTTATCAATTACAGAAAACCCCCAGAAAACTCCGAAAACCACGGAAGCCCGGAGAAAACGACTTTGTTTAAATTTTTTAAATCTTAGTTCTTTGCTCCTAGTATTCAAAGGGAATTGGTGACTCATATGGTTTTGTGTTGGTCTTGCCATGTAGATTAAGGTTTCAGTTGTTTGCCCCTAATTAATTACAGCATATCCCCGGAAAACTCCGGAAACCTAAAAAATCCGAAGAAAATTAGTTCGTTTTAATTTTTTAAAAACCTTTGTTCTTTGATCCTAATATTCCCAGGGAACTTCTGACTTACATATTTTTGTTGTTGTTGGCATTGTAATCTAGATTAAGGTTTCAGCTGTTTGCCCATTATCAATTACAACATATCCCCGTAAAACCCGGAAAACCACGAAAATCCACAGAATTTCTAGAACTCGGAACTTGTGATCTACGGTCACTGAAACCGTTATTGCGAAATAATTCTTCTGCTTCAAGTGTGTCCCTTGCAGGTTCAGAAGGGTGAGTATATGGACTACGAGATATCTGCCATAATTTTGATGGTCACATGCAAAGAAAAGGGGAATCATATCTTCTAAACATGCCAAGTGTAAGTCAAAGTTGTTTTCTTTAGTTGCTCGCTGAAATCTCAAAATCAATGACACTTTGTCCATATTACCATTCCAAAATTGTGCTGTTTTACCGAATGTCCCTTCTCTAACTTCAGTCAAGAAAGTTTGGTAGTGACTGTGGAAGGTTTGGTAAGTTAAATTAATTATCATTCACAGATGTCAAATTAGAATATGAAGTGTGTTCTGTCAGGTTTCCAATCGCCTTCATTCCTTCAGCATCAGGATTTTTTCCAGTATTCTTTGTCATGCTGTAATTGGTAAGGGGAAAACAACTGAAACCTTAAACTATATGGCAATAGCAACAAAAATTATGTGATTCAGAAATTCCCTGGGAATATTAGTATCGAAGAGCAAATATTTAAAAAAAAAAATTAAAACAATCTCATTTTCTGCGGATTTTTGTGGTTTTCAGGGTTTACGTGGATATGCTGTAATTGATAAGGGGACAACAACTTAAACCTTAAACTAGATGGCAATACCAACAAAAAAACATATGAGTCAGAAATTCCCTGGGAATATTAGGAGCAAAGAACAAAGATTTTAAAGAAAATTTTAAAAAGTCAATTCCTCCGGATTTCCATGATTTTCGGAGTTTTCTGGAGATATAAGGGGGAAAACCACTGAAACCTTAATCTAGATGGCAATACCAACAAAAAAACATACGAATCAGAAACTCCCTTTGAATATTAGGAGCAAAGAACAAAGATTTAAAAAATAATACATAGTAATTTTCTCCGTATATACGTGGTTTTCCGGGGTTTCCGGGGATATGCTGTAATTGGTAAGGGGCAAACAACTGGAACCTTAATCTATTTGGGAATACCAACACAAAAACATATGGTTCACCAATTCCCTTTGAATACTAGGAGCAAAGAACTAAGATTTTTAAAAAATAAAACGAAGTCCCTTTCTCCGGATTTCCGTGGTTTTCGGTGTTTTCCGGGGATATACTGTAATTGATAAGGGGCAAACAACTGAAACCTTAATCTAGATGGTAATGCCAACAAAAAAACATGTAAGTCAGAAATTCCCTTTGAATATTAGGTGCAAAGAACAAAGATTTAAAAAATAAAACATAGTAATTTTCTCCGTATATACGTGGTTTTCCGGGCTTTCCGGGGATATGTTGTAATTTGTAAGGGGCAAACAACTGGAGCATTAAACTAGATGCCAATACCAACAAAATTGTGTGAGTCAGAAATTCCCTGGGAATATTAGGAGCAAAGAACAATGAAAAATTAAAACAAATTCATTTTCTGCGAATTTCCGGGGTTTTCCGGGGTTTCCGGCTAAATGCTGTAATTGATAAGGGGCAAACAACTAAAATCTTAAACTAGATGACAATACCAACAAAAAAATATATGTGTCGGAAATTCCCACGGGGGGGGGGGAGGGTTTCATATTGGCAGCCCATGGTCTATTTGCATTTGTTTTGTTACATTTAATTTTATTCAAAGCACAATTCACAATTTTCTTGACACACTCTTGTTATACTGTCGTCCAGTTATTCATTACATGGCCTGGCGCCTTCCTTTTGTTAGGAGGAAAAGTTTGCTGACAGCTCAACCCTGCTCTTTATTCTTACCGAACCAATCAGCTAGTTGCCTTAGGCAATCAAAATCTAAGAATGACCTGTGACGGCTGTGACATCTACTTGTCAACTCCGCGTGGAGCGAAACGCAGGATTGCAAGTAAACAACATCACGTGTGAATTGATTAAATCGAGGGAAGAACTGAGGTCAGTGGTAACTGATATCAATGAGAGAATATTGCAACGTTGCTTGTGTTTTGGAAAGCGGAACCAAGACCGAATTGGTCAGATCAATTAACATTAAGAAACACATT
The DNA here is from genome assembly GCA_964059195.1 of Ectobius pallidus. Lineage (NCBI taxonomy): Eukaryota > Metazoa > Arthropoda > Insecta > Blattodea > Ectobiidae > Ectobius > Ectobius pallidus. The sequence goes on from CAXKWD010000006.1 coordinate 81,784,466, forward strand.
TGAAGCCGCCTGGGTATGAAATGAGAAACTCTCCTGTACATCGGCGGACTCGTTGATTTCTATTATGGACAGAAAACAGAGCTGACAAATCATACCAGCATCAAAACGTTTATTGGTTTTAAATAGAATAGCAGTTTTCTTTAGTCACGTTATTTTTATTCTTCACGATTTTTACTTCCTCTGCCCGTATCATAGGTATTATAGGTGGAGGAAGTATTATGTTTTCTCCAAAATTCGAAGTAACATACGGTAAATACATGTTTTATGACCCTGAATCCAAAAATACTATTTTCGGAAACATGTTTGTTTGTGTCTGTGAACAGTCTAGCACCAGAACGGAAAATCTTATAAAATAAAAATTTCGTATTTGAGTTAGTTACGTTCTGAGGATGTGACACGAAGATGGCAACGACTTTCTCTTACTTTTAATGGCACTTTACATCAAGAAAATTTCGTTTCTCGAGATTTTCTCGAAAATGGATATAACTATTTTGTTGAAATTTTGTATATTGAAGTGCTTATACTAAGAGGTAAAATTTTTATTTGAAACTTTTTTCGACAAAATTATCTAAAGGGTAGTTTCAAGCCATCCACAGCTGAAAGAAACCCAGTCTTATGTGATGAACAATAAAGCTTTCTATCAGGTTAAAATAACTGAATACGCGCTATTTTCAATACTACCTCTTATTCTATATCAGAATGTGAAGTGAGAAAGATGCATTGCCCATACTTATGATAAAAAAAGTTTACGTGAGTGCATTAATCAGATTTTATATTTACAATAAATTTACATGAAGAGAATGTCAAACATAATATATTATATTAAGAGGCAAAACTTTCATTTGTGCAGAGGAAGTTGTGTGTTTCACATAAGGCTTCTTAATTTTAAAAATCGTATATCTAGCACCTTTTCATTTTTTTATTATCTATCTGTAAATCCTAAAGAAATATATTTTAGAGTAGTATTCTAAACATTCTGATAGCTTAAAAAGTAATTGCAAGAAATATAGCTAAAATTAACAATGTACGTTAGTAAGTAAGGTAGCTAAATTAATAATGTAAAATAGTAAATAACTCAGAATGTTTCTTTAATTAAACTAATCAGAATAGTTTGATGTCATGTGGACGAAACTTGCAAAATAATTTATAACACTGATCGCAACAAATTTATTTAGTTTCTTAAAATGAAAACAAAAAATGGCATGCATAAATGTACGAAAGTGCTTCATTTATATTCAACTTAAAAGGTAGTAAATTAAGCAGTGGCGTTCCTAGGGCGGGGCGGTGGGGGCGGTCCGCCCCGGGCCCCACTTACCATGGGGCCCCCAGTGATGCCCCAACCTAATATAAAAATTAATGTTCCACCTCTTCTTTTTTTACTCATCGGTATTTTTCTATTAAATAAAACTATAGCGTATTTGACGTGATACCAATAAAAAAATTGACTCCAGTTACCAACGTTTTGATCTCCGGCCGCGAGAGGTTACTAGGAGATGCGTAGTTGGATACTGCGCTGAAATGCATCATTTAACTGATGACAGATAGAACATGTCCTAATTTCATTTAACACTGACGGAAAAATTTAACGAGTTCATGAGTCGACTGTGAGAGGCCTCTAGAAGATGCACTATGGGTCACGTCACGTGCAGAAAATGTGTCATTTAATTGAAGAAAATAGAGAAAGTCTTAATTTATAAATTAACTTAAGTCTTAACATAACACTTAGGCTAATGTGTGTGATGTTTTTTAAAAGTTCAAAGACTTTCAAGAATCAATTCCAAACTTACGTTTAACACTAAAGTTGTTGTTTTAACTAACTTATTTGCATTTCAGTTGCAACTTGTGAATGAAGTTTTTCAAAACAGAAATTAATCAAAAACTATTTGCGCTCAACAATAAGCCAAATCAGCCTAAATGGACTAACAATTTATACATCGAGAACAATTTAGATATGAAAATAAACTTTCCTGAGACAATTAGACAATTTTATGATGTAAAAGCAATAAAAAGACAATTTTAAACGAGACTATTACATATTCTGAATTAATATAATCCAGATTTTGCAAATTTATTATCTGACTGTTGTTTGCTACCATAAATTTCGTTAATTTCCTTATTTTGTCATATGTAAACATAACATTTTTTCCCCATTTCATTACTTTTTAATTATGCCCATATTTGTATTTTGCTAATCAGTTAACTTAATATTATTGGACAAATGTCTGTCTGTATTTAATAAATAAATACATTAAATACTGCATGAGTTCGCTCCCTTATTCTGTCTATTATTTTTTCGTATAAATTAGCCCATGGAGACGATCTGAAATACAAAAAGGCTAGCCATAGAAAAAGAAGTTAAAAACAGTTGTGTTGGTAGCTTTTGCTGGGGGGAGGGAGCCTCAAAAATAAATCCGCCCCGGGCCCCAAATGGTCTAGTTACGCCACTGAAATGAGTCATCCGCTAGACAAAAATGTCAGTAGTTAGTTGGACCCTAGCCGTGACGTCACTCGTTCCGTGTTACGGCCTTGTTCCTAGGTGGCATTGGTGGAGCTATCCAGACATCGGAAAATATTCATAGATTCATGTGTACATTTAGTAAGTCTGCTTGAACTGCATGTGTGTAGGCCTGTGTACAGTATTACATTTAGCGACTTTCGTCAAGATAAGATCCATTTCTCTATTCTTCTACTTGCAACTGGAGGAGTTTCCCTCCTATTGAAAAGCGCATAAATCCTCGCAGGCGAAATACCTAATTTTTCGATTTTATCTTGGTTTACCATAGGATGTATGCAATATGGAAGGCTAAGAAGGTGTAGCTTAATTTTATCTGGACTCAATTTTGAGCAGAGATTAGAGAGGACGGATAAAGGTGATATTTGTCGGACATTCTGTTTAACCTCTTTTACTGCTATTGATGTATAAATTCGTCGCCTCAAAACTGTATAAAAGCGGAGATATAAGACTAGCAAAGTAATGCTTTAAATAAAAAATTTTGTTTCTTACTCCCATGTCATATTTCTAATTCGTGAAAACCAGCTGTTCGACTGAAATTTTCCTCATCGATTTATAGCTTAGACTCCCTGATGATTTCACATGATTGACTGCCTTATTGAATATGTATAATTTCAACTCTGTTTGATTAACTATATTATTTCTTCCTACCATAAAGCTGTTTTGCCTCGATTATTGGGTTATTTGTCGTGAGGAAACTAGGAAAGTAAACTCTGACCTCATATTATTGCTGCTAATGATCCCTTTACCTCGGAGGAACAGTTTCTTAATAATGCAATTATTCTTGGCAGCAGTTCTGAGCCTTCACCTGCAGTCTTTGATGTTGATATTATTTACATAATGTTGCACGGACACGTCTTGGCAGTATGGTGTGCTTCGTTACAGATCAATGCTGAGAAAGTACCTCTTACACCAAACACTGTTAGGCCCTCTTCTTGTTCGTCTCTTGATTTATATCTTTTCTCTTTTTCCACCCACTCAGCCCATTCCACCTTTTCCTTTCCGTGTCGACTGTAATATGATATAGTCACGTTCCTTGGAAATGGATAACTGAGCTTTATTTTCAAACACAGTAGTGCTCAAGGATATTTTTTATAATAGACGATCCTGAAGAAAATCTACAGCCCCTTTGGTATGAAGCTTTGAGATTTGTGTTCTGTCGTTGTGTAGAGAACGTGCAAATTTAGCAAATAAGAAAAAAGTGTTATGATGTTTGCGTGTAAAGACTTGGAAATAGTACTCCACTGACACAGATATTTTAGAACAGCAATGGGTGATGTCATCACAATTTAAAGCATCGTCTACATCAGGGGTTCGAAATCTCGCATTTAAAGCAAAACAGAAACATAAAACTGGATGAAAATATATTTGAACCAGGCCCATTGGCCAGGAGGGATAACTTTATTTTAGTCTTAAATATTTAATAAAGTTCTGCCCCTTAACATACAACTTATCTTGATCCTCTCAAAAACAGCATTTATAAGATAGACACAAATAAAATATTGGTGTCACATATAAAGATGTAGATGAAAGCTGGTTTCTTCTGTGTGGAACCAAGATGCGTCACGATTTAAAAATACGCCGAAATGCATATTCTTTTTTAAATAGTGACGCATCTTGGTTCCACACAGAAGAAACCAGCTTTCATCTACATCTTTATATGTGACATCAATATTTTATTTGTGTCTATATTATAAATGCTGTTTTTGAGTGGCTCAAGATAAGTTGTATGTTAAGGGTTAAGGCGGAACTTTATTAAATAGTTAATATTATAACCCTTATCTGAAGAAAATGAAATTTTTGTAATTATTTATTTTAGTAATTACCTTAAACCAAAAATTATCAAAAAGAAAGTTTTTGAGCCCAACCAATATTTTCCAAACTTGCGACATAAGTAACTTATCTAATTTATTAGCAACAATATCCAATGTGGGAACCATGTTCCGTAGCCACTTAACTTATTATTATTATTATTATTATTATTATTATTATTATTATTATTATTATTATTATTATTATTTTCTTTTCGCCTGATTGTACAGTAATGGCATAACCAGTCTTTGAGGTAAGGCACAGCTGTGCATATAATAATCTCGTATATGCTGCTATGATGGCTGAAGACAGGAGCTGTTCAGACCGTAGCTTGACAAGCTGATGGTCAGTAATTTTAATGTGGTATGGAAATTGTCATGGATGTGGCATATGTCAGCTTGGGTAACGAGAGGTGGATTGTGTAAAACTTAATGGGCTACTTTACTTCGCTAGAATTACATCAGCTAAATGCATGTGCACACAAAACATATTAACGTGCCGACATTTTGAATTAAAGTAGTTGCGGAACATGCCTTCCATTATGAAAAGTTGAAATCGCAATAAGTTTCCAGAAAGTCTTTCGGAAATGAAATTCTCTCGTTTGTGATCAAAATATCCTCACTTACCAGTAGTGTTGTTTTGATTTTGATTTTTTTTTTTTTTTTTTAATATCATGAAAATGGGAAGGGGATCTGTGAAAAGAGGTCTCATCAACATCTACATTTTCAGGAAGGTAAATTAAAGTGGAGAGACTTACTGTCAACACGTAAATGGTAATGACTTTTTTCTGCATTGAGGAAACATTTATTTATTTTCTGATTTATTTCGATATTGTATTTTAATACACACACAAGATAAAAATTTGAAATGTAACACAAGTTTGTAATTTCAGTATAAAAAACTTAAAAACATTTAATACATATTATACAACCGGTATTTTATTTTTTATTAATTTGAGTACTTTTACCATTCTAAGCTGCCTAGGGACAAAGTATAATACTTATACATCTCGTATTTGTAAATTAGTGTTAAAGGGTTATAATACTACACAGTAAATAGCATGACTAATTATAGCATAAGTTTGAGATTTCACAAGCATTAAAATGTACGATTATAATAACAATTCTCAGAACATTTAAATGTTATTTTAAGTCGTAACAATGGTGTCTGTGATATGTAGTGATCATTTAAGGGCTAGAAAAACTAGACTTTAGAAACAGCTAACATTATAAGTGGTATACTCGTACAAACTTCCACAAAGGAAACATGAGATGAGAAAAGGGAGTGAAACAATATATGAAAAAAAAATAAAAATTTTAAAATAAGTGCTTAAATGAAACAGCTAACATTCAAAATTATACTTTGGTCAGAGTCTTTTGAGACAGTGGAATGGGTGGATATTGTGCGCTCTAGAACCGGATTTAAGGCAAACAAGTATATCAGTAACATTACTCGAGACAGACTAAATTGTTTGCTTTGGGGCCCAGGGTTATTTAGGTGTTAGAGCGCACAATATCTACCCATTCCACTGTCTCAAAAGACTCTTCCACAAAGACAGCTTCCACAAAGAGGCAATGAGTAGAGTGAAGAAAATGTGTTATATGAAAACACAGATTTTAAAATTAAAGAGTTGAAGTGCTTGTTGCTTGTTTGTTAGGCTTTTTTTTAAAGGATGGTTGTGTACTGCTATCTAGGCCTGTGACTATCGCCGGTGTGCTGAAATTTTGTTTTACATGCCTATAAATCTATACATATGGAATTATCGTACACATAAATGTCATCGTACACATCAATGTCGAACCCGCGAACATGGTAACAAAAAGCCAGCGCCGAACTCACTGACCTGTAAAGCATTGCCTGCCGATAGTTTACAGATTGTGTTACCATACTGTGTTATGTTACCAAATATCATTATTATACTGTATAATCGACAAAAATGACTAGGAAAGAAATAACTTAAGGGTTAAAATAATTCCAAAATAATTACTTAGAAATACTGCATAAGCTTGTTTGAGTACAAAATTCCCCGTGAACTTTTGTTATTCACCTTGAAGGTTAAGGCAGTTAATGAAACAGAACTGGAAATGTAAAACATTAGTTTGATTTAGAGGATTGGTAACCCTAAAATCCGACCTAGGAACTCCGGTTTTGAATAATATATATTTTTTTAATTTAAATAGGCCTTCATGTTCAGATTCTGAAAACGATTTTAACAATATTTTTAAAAGTAGGTTTTCGTTGTATTAATTTTCAATTTTACATGAGCTATGGAAAGAAAGATTGAACAAGTTATGGACATTTTCTTAATGCTTTAAGCTGTATCTGCGGTAGGCCTACCTTTTTAAAGAGAGCAGAGAAAAGCAAACGAGTGTTGACTCCCACTGCAAGAGCTTTGAGTACCATTATCTGAATTCCTTACCATTTTTTAAAATCCATCAGGAAGACAGGATGTAGTCCTATCACTCTTCAGAATATGGAATAGAGTATGCAAACAGCAAGGGTTGCTGGGAGCTTCAATCCTGATTATATTGCTTTGATATCGTCTGCTTGGGGAGTTCTTGATTTACAAGGAAAATTTCGTAGAAAATTCATCTTGAAATTTTGTTGCGAGAAACAATCTGTTATAACAAGATAATATATCAAAGTAGTTTCTGCTCCTCAAATTAGAGCAGAAATATTAAATGCTACATTACTAATGCTCAGATAGGACATATCATTTCATTGCAGAGTATTGTGATGGCGATGAGTTATGCACTTATGCGTTGTGTTTATGGCGGGTTGTCTAATCCAACAGTATTTTCTGAAAACATTTGTTACTTATAATAATCCTATTAGTGATTATGAATGCATAAAGATCTCTACAAAAACTGATTTTTATTAATCTCCGTGATTTTTCTTTGTTTTCAGGTGAGTTGAGATCACTAAATCGATTCCAAACTTCTGCCCATTCTCTTAAGATAGTAAGTATGAACCAGTATTCCCGAAAAGGTCATTAAATTTTTTGTGTTTGTTACTGATAAAGCGACAATAAAAGCTGTATACAACTACCTCCTGTGTAGGCTTATAAATAAAATCGTGAGAATTCGCATGATTGCCATTGTTAGGAGAGACTGGGGAATGTTTTAATGAAGGCGTGACAGTTCGAAGCCTCTTTGTAAATCTACTGTAAATTTTGCCCTTCGTTTCTATGTTACCTTTTATTTTATAATTATCTTACTCGAGAGGTTAGATGAGTGTGTATATTAGAATTAAAGTCTACTTCTACAACATTTTTATTTTTACAAAATATTACAGTAGCACCATTCTCTCATGTTCGATATGCACGAATGCAAAATAGATGAATTTCCCGAAAACCCGACACGTACGATGCATTATGGATTATTTTTAAGGATTTTTCATGCGACTAGATAACTTAATTTTTTTTATTTTGGTAGATTTAAATTTTACTTGAATCTTGGTGTGTAATGAAAGTTGGTATATAATAGCTTAAAAGTGGAACTTTTAACACAAGATACAGTGAACGTAGCTCATTTATCGTACACTATTGTTAAAAATTCCATTGTAATCAACATTAGTTTCAATCACGCTTTTGAAATGTTACATTTCTCATGGTTTTCACAAAATTAGTCAGACTTGGTGGTTGAAAAGCGTTGTCAGCTCCATTCCTTAACACCGGCAGCCATGAACCAGAAAATCTAGATCCTCTGCCTGTGCATGTGCATGCAGATATGCGGCAGTAGATGGCAGGGCATCTCGATGATCCAGTATGTCTGTGTGGTACGTAATTTATTAGTATAAATCTAACATTATTTCAAAAATATTAATGGCTCTCTAAAAGTAAGTATGAGACACATGATAAAATGACTATTTTTCTCATACGAGCCTTTACGGACAAACATAGCTACTCTCAAAATAAAATTTCTCTTTTACCACTTGTATCATAAATATCCACCATGTTGCTATTCAATCTTAATCTATAACAATGAAGTTAAAGTTTGCAATGGAAAATTCTAAAACTGAATGACTAATTTTAAACACAGTAGATAATGTAATATACTAATCTCTACATTATTATAAAGGCAAAGCACTAACGTTATAAATAGGGACCGGATTCTTAGGTTTTTACCTATTTTTTTCCTTACTTCCAAAACAAAAAGCGCTCATACGCTTTTTCGAATCATGTCCATAGGATTCACCCACATTAATTCTGTGGCACCTAAAAATACCTAAATGGGGTATAAAAACCTAAATATACCTAAACGGGATATAAAACCTAAAATAACTAATTTAGGCTCCTTTTTTGTTTGCCAGTTAAGAATTCGATATTTTGTGGGAAGAGAATAATTTTTGTCGGGTAAAAATTAATACCACCAGCGTTTCATTCAACCCATTGCCGTATAGTTTGGACAGTATCAAGAGAGGAAAAGAGTACCTCCGTATTCCTTTTAAAATATTCGTACGAACAATCATTGTTGCCGTGTATAAACAAGGATATAGATTTCTGTGTTTTAAAGCGCTTGTTTTTTGTTTGCCTTTAGTACTTCCCTGTTATTCATACTGAGTGGTCACACTGTGGGTTTTAAGAAGACGTGTCAATTATGCCGAAACAAATGAAATCGAATTTATTACGGCAGTGGATTGGCGACGATCTGTGAATTTCACTACAGATGGCAAAGTAATATTTTGTCAAGCCTGCCAAAAACACGTATTATTTACCTTCCTAGAAAAGGGGAAGTTTTCGTTCCTAGTTGATCTGTTGTGCGGTTAGCATGCGTAACAACCGAAAAAAGGAAAATAATCAGTTTCACGTTATCCACATCCCACCATAAAGTATTTTACTCACTAAATTAGAAGCATCGGATTCGAATCCTGAGAAGGGTAGTGTCTAGAAACAGTATTAACTATTAACTAAGAGATAACAGGAAGAACTTCACAGTTGAGAATCTTGAAAGATAAAGTGATATACTGTAACCAGGAAATGTGAGGCAATCTTATTTTCACGGCTTCTTGTTGATTGTTTATGCTTTCTTTCTTCAATTGTCTTAAAGCAAGTTTACACAAATTTAAGTCAGTTTTGTTAAGTTAAACTTCACACATATTATGTATTCAATCCTATGTAGCACATTCAAATTCATTAAACCAATTATTCTACCCGAAAACGATATTTTGGACAAAAAACCTAAAAAAAAACTATTTCACCTAATGGAAAACCTAAAACAGTGTTTTTAAAAACCTAAAAATCCGGTCCCTAGTTATAAAGTTATATTGTCAGACAAAATAGAACTACTTAAAAGCCTAAATGCCCTTAGTTTAGGCAAAACAAGAAAATATTTCAAAGGACTAGTGATACCTAAAAAATTGGGAATCATAGCTGTATTTTGGACCAGTTTTCTCATCCGTGCAACTGTATTACGTTTCACCCACACGCTGTTTTTTTAGTCATAGAATTTTTAAACAGCATGGCCTTTCTTCTGTTGTTTTTCTTGTCGGTGAGGATAACAATGGCCGTGACATTCAACTGATGGAATGTGATGGGTGCGTCTGACTGACTCAAAAGAACGACCTTTTCAGTGTCAAGGGATCAGCTGTGATGTAATCAAGTCCCCCAACTCCCCCAGTAGAGTCTTGTAATTGTCGCATACACTGTGTTTTTTATGCGTTATGCTTCATCATACCAGACGAGAGCATAACATTAGTATTTTGTCTCTTCAGCCAAGCCGCGTCATGCTACTGTATATTATTTTGTGTGGGGTGTGTGTGTTTGTATTATGTTTGAGATTAAAAACACCGGAGCAAAACAAGCAAAAATAACGTCTCTCAGCGTATTACAGTAATTACTTTGTGGCCGTGCTAGAGTGCTGCTTTGAATATGAAACTGTTATCTACTCTATGCTTGTGCCATTCTTACATTAATGCTTCATTATGTATTTTTAAGAAAAATAGCAAATCAAGTTTCCCCTTTTTGCACTGAATAAAGCTAAAGAAATTTATAGAAATAAAACCTGATTTTTCAGTTTTATTCAGCTTACTAGTGTAATGTAAACAATTTAATATAAAATTTAATGGAAGTTGACTGGTTGGCATATGGTTATTTAACGACGGGGATGAACTGCAACTTAGGCCATCGCCGGTGTGTCGGAATTTGTCCCGCAGGAGTTCTTTTACATGCCTGTGAATCTACAGATAGGCCTGTCACATTTATGCATACATAAATGCCATTGACCTGTGCCGGAATCGAACCAGCACCCTTGGAATATAAGTTGAATACACATCTCATCAACTACAACTAACAACGATAAAATGCTATCAGATCTTCATTCCCGTGTCTTCCCGATTGCGGACATTCCATTAATAGTTTCGATTGCGGATAGAATACATTTGGGAAGAGTTATTAATATTTCAGAGTTTCGATTGTGGACACTATTTCATACAGATAAGCCTTTCACAATCACGATGCAGTCTCCAGTGCCCTTATTTAGAGGCCCTGTCCGGTTTCAAAACACCTATTCATATTATTGGTTATTAAGAAAGTTGTCACTGAAAGAACAACTCAAAAACCGTGTTTTTGAACGATGTCAGGAATGCTGTTTATAATCTGCTGATACCCGTGTGTGTTGTGAGTGATGACGTCAACGTAGCCAACATTGTTAGTATTGCTGAGTAAATGTTGATTTGTTTGTTAGGTTTAACTGTTGTAATAATTCTCACTTTCTTCTTCAAAATATTTTTACATTTCACGTCATATTTCATTCTGAATAAGTGAAAAGCAATTTCGGACAAATCTTTAATGTTGGTGTGTGTTCATTGATTTTCGACTGGCTCACTATGATTTACATTTTCTTAACTAATTTCGCAAAAACCGAAACTAATAGGCCTACTTGCTTCTGATTCCGAAACTGCCTCACGACGGTTTTATAATAATTGGTATGATAATTTTATAATAGCTTATATAATTATTGTACTATATTGAGCGTTGGTGAAACATTGACAAAATTAAAACACAGATTTTGCTCAGTTGGAAAATGAAAATAATTGAAAAAAGCTAAAATATGTTCAGTTATACTACTTCCAATGTTTCGTGGTTCTTGAAAAATAGTTGAAGATGCAGAGGCAATTACTCGTGCTTGTCTGTCACACCGCCGAACTTCGTGGAATATATTATCTACGTACAAATCTTAATTGTATGTCAGTATAAACCCGCAAAGATAAAATCCATTCTTATTCTTTCTTCTAGTGACATGAATAAAAAATTAGCAGGGATAGGACTTATTAATATTAAGTAAGCGTGGTTAATTTGTGGTTAGGGTCGCTGACTATAGATCCGTCGGATTTTTCTCAGGTAGGGAGGTCTGGTAGGGGTGCACTCAGCCTCGTGATTCAAATTGAGGAGCTACTTGATAGAGAAGTAGCGGCTCTGGACATGGAAACCATTATTAACGGTCGTGGGTGTCGGCTTGCTGACCACATGTCCCCCCAATCCTGCCTTCTGCCTCTGGTAGATGTCGCAGCGGTTGGGTGGTAGGCATTGTCCCTTCAGGGATGTAGCGCCACGGAGTTTAGTTTTTTAGTACTTATCAAGTAAAGCACGATTAAAGTTTAGGGACAAAATCTTCTGAGGAAAGAACTCACTTGGGTCAAGCGCTTCAAATCTGTACAGTGGGGATGTTCACCATTAATGTTGAAATCGGTGGTAACCATCGATGTGACGACAGTACAGTTCTAATTGGAAAGGCATCATAGCACAAGCTAACTCTAACGGACATTTTGTGATGAATGTGAAAATAATTTTTCTTCGTTCCAAAGCATTGGAACTGTGGAAGCGACAGCTCCAAGAAAAGCATATATACCAATGTTCCTCTTTGAAATACATACAAAATACAAATGAGAACAATGTTTTAATTAGCTTATTCCCTTATTAGAAAATCTAAAGACTCAATTCTTAGGAAAACGATTTGCCGTTTTCGAAACCTGGTAAGTGATTTTTACCTTTTTGTAAATACTACGCACAAATAACCTGAAATATAAGAGTGGATTTGGAGCTACAATTAATATTCCGTGCAAAATAACGCGTTTTTGGAACATCTGTGCCTCGGTAGGGTGTTGGTGTATGCAAACACTTATGACTTGCTAAACACATGCAATTAAGTTTCTTTGCAGCTAAGATTTTGGCCGTATTTGCTTCTACATATTTATGTGAGCAATTGTTTTCACAAATTAATTACACAAAGTCAAAATACAGGTCCCGTTGCCACAGCTGAAAATAGCGTAATCGGAGGGAACCCCACATTTAAACAAAATCATTTCACACTAAAAGAATGTAATAAAAATACAATATTTGAGTTATTTGTTTATTGTAGTCTAAATTATATATAAATTGAAAACAGTACCGTCGTTTCTCTAAGAATCAGGAACCGCCACTGCGCCCGTTGTTTGTTTGTGTCTCCATCTACCGGTTCATTTCGAATTATGCAGAGTTAATGTTCATTGCGGGTTGCATGTCAAATGGTTAGGGGTTTGCCCATACATGCTGTAGGCAATAAAATTGAAGTTTATTTTAGTTATAATGGCAATAATCTCTTAATCACTTAATCAGAATGAAAATTTTGAAAAGATAAAAAGATAGTTCCATCAAGTGTCACATTTTTAGCGATCATAAAAGTTTTCCTTTAATTACAAAAAAAATTAAACCTCCTGATGAATAGTATCGATCATACCTCGTAGAAATATCACTCGGCTTGCTACATGATCCATTATTTGTGCCTCTTCAATTTGGAGTGAGACTGCCTTCATGGTCCAATGGATATTATTTGTGGACTACGAAATTGAAGGTCGAGGTTCATTCTCCGGGACTCCTTCGGATTTTTTTGGGGTTAAGGTTCCCTGGAACGTGGGCTTCAGATCCCATGAGGGAAACGTTTGCAGATATTTCATTCTTGAACTTTCCCTATCAATTTCCAGTGAAATAAATAAGGAAATATGTGCTATTTGCTGAAAATAATGAAGATCTCTTGTTTCCTTATTAAACTCACAGATCACAAGGGATTGCTCATAGACATCTGTCTGTCTGTTTTTCCTATTGCCCCCAAGTGACCTCCAAGTGGAAGTTTCTGTTACCTGTGGAAGTTTTGTTATGCTTCTTTTTCGAGAGAGGGCAGAGTGATAGGTGGTAAGCTCATCGCCTCGCAAACCACCTTCGGAAACTAAGGTAGCCTATTACTTGGACATGAATGGGCCGAGGAATTTTCTCATAGACATAGTGCGTGTATAATTTATCTCAATACACAAATCTTTAGTTGTTAATTCAATAGAATTGAGGTATCGATAAATTATTTTTAAACTCGCTTTATGTAATTTTTTTATGTATTATAAAGGGAATGCATTACTCACAAGATTATACAGCATGTTTGCTTATGTTCAGAACAATAACAGCAGCAGAGTCAACAACAGAATTCTGTTAACTCCCATTTCCATCCCCCTTGTGAACGCATCCCTGCTACTTGGCCACAATTTATGCTTATCTGCTTAATTCCATCACTTGCTATCCGCCAGCTTCCCTCATCCACTTGCCTGCTTCTCTAATTTGACCAAACCTCGAGTGCAGAAAACCGTCCATAAACCAAAACTTTGTATGGGTCTCGCTTCAATACAGCATGAGGAAAACTGAATTAATGTCGCGGTCCCTATTGTATTCCATTCGCTACATCGGCAGGAAGTTTTTAATTTTTACAGCGATCCACGTTTATGGAGAATATGGGAATAACGGGAAGGGGTTCAGAGGTCAATATTTCACCTGTAGAGTTTTTTTGCAGTTGTCTCTGAAATGAAGGGGAGGATTCGTACAAACGCGCAGAACCGGTGTTATGAAAGCGCAAAAAAAATCTCCCTGTCGTCACAGGTCCCGTAATAAAAGTCCTGGAGTAGGAATGCAATTTCCTACGCTTCTATAATGGGCTGAATAATAATTTCCGAGTCTGCCCATAGGTGGGTGTGGTTAATTTTTTTGTCTGTAATGTCATTACAAAGCAAAGCATCCGTTTTGTGTGGCAAGGAGTTTGTCATTGTCTGGTAAATGATTATACGACAGCCCCTCTTTTTAAACTTTTATTACTTTAAATCTTCTCCGTTTGTACTTTTTTTTTATCGCATTAACTTTTTCCACGAGCAACATCCTTTTGTATAATATGTTGCCTTAATAAGAGGCGCGTCATTTCAACTGTTTGTTCTTCAAACTCAATTACATGAACAAAACCTGTGCTTGCCTTGAGAATGGGAATGTAACGTTCCAAGCTTAGTTTTGTATTTAAACTAGTTCTAACTGTTCATGACATGGTCTGCGCAATTTAGGAAGTACCTGATAATACCTAAGTGAAAATGAAATATTTAGTCCTTCTCCACATGAATGTAATAATTATATAATAGGTCTATAAAGGATAGATTAATCGTACAAGATAGCACCTTATTCTACCGTGACTAGGGAGAAGTAGTCAGATATCTTGGTTCAGTATAACTTCAGTCGGTATAATAATAATAATAATAATAATAATAATAATAATAATAATAATAATAATAATAATATGTATACAAATTATTATAATTATAATTGACGTATTATCTTTACCGACTGAAGTTAAACTGAAGCAAGATATCTGACTACTTCTCCCTAGTCACGGTAGAATAAGGTGCCATCTTGTACGATTAATCTATCCTTTATAGACCTATTATATAATTATTACATTTTTAATACGCCTGTATGCAAATTATACATAATTACATCTTCCTTTTAATCGCCTCCGTATTAGTTATTTCAATGAATAGGCTAAATAAAGCATTTGAAATTTAAATTAGTACAGTAGGCCTATTGGCATTTTACCCGGTATTTCACCGCTGTTATCCTCTTTGAGCCTACCTTTTATACCGACATTCACAAGTTTTATTCACCATAAAATCGTGTCCCTAGTAATTTATTGCTCGCTACTTCTTAACGTAAAATGATGAATTTCCGAAATATCGTGTATTGTATTGAATCCCGCTTGCTTCCTGGAATATAATTTAATTTCATTTTAATCCGTAATCTGATATAGAGAAGGCCTTCCTTATGTAAACGATTAAATTAACATTAGACTTAAAGCCTATGTAACGAGTGTTTGAACGAGATCAAAATTGAATTAACTGTATGAGTTTACGGGTAATTGCATTTAAACACGTTTGGCATTTCTATCCTTTCCATAAGAAACACGACTACGAACCTATAATGTACTGTAATAAGTGTCACGAAACGTGTCACTCTTTCTATTAGTTTTATTTATGTTTAGAGGTCAGATGCCTGGGTAAACAAATACGTGAATGCTTAATTGGGATGTTTATTGGTACATTCCTTCTTTGCCGTGATGAAGATTACTTAGAAATGAGTTTCTATGCTATCTGTAAGTTAGTTCTAAGACATGACGTCACTTCCAGGGGAACTTAACCTAATGAACGAAAAAAAAAATAGCACATAGATTGCTACTATCCAACTACACCTAAAATATTTGTTGTTATTATTATTATTATTATTATTATTATTATTATTATTATTATTGTCATCATTATTATCATCGTTTCCAAAAGTATCGTATCGGTGAGACAATTCAAGATGCAAGCAATAAACCATTATTCTATCGTTCTAGTATAGTAATTTTGAATCTCTCTTAGTCGGGTTCATGTTCATTGAAAATTATCTCTTCATAATTCTCTTTATCAATTATCACAATATTATTGGTAGTGTTAGAATTTATAAGCTCTGAATTTATTTTACCCACATCAGGTGGGCACATTTTATGAAGTTCTATTCGACCGTTTCCAGATGTGTTCAAAACAAATCAATACACTATCTTTTGTTACCTGTACTTTTATTTTTAAAGTACAGATTTATTATGCTATTTAGACAGATGTATCATTACCTATTGTATATAAATTGATTCATGTAAGAACGTATGAGATTGTAATTTAATTCATTTTAATCTATAAGTCTGTAAGTTTGACCTTGTTGAATTTTACATGATGGTGACCTGGATGGAACTGTCATTAATTCATTGGCATTCTGTTCCCAAGTTAACGGATTCGTTCCCGTTTGCTTTCGTAAATGCAACAACCGCATGTCTGTCTGTAGATTTATTGGCATGTAAAAGAAGTCCTGTGGGACAAAATTCCGCACGCGATTACAAAAATATACCAGTGCACAACCATCGTTGAAAACCATTGCAAGCAATTTGACACTAAACCCGAGACGAGCTGAGAAAGAAATCTGAAGTAAACAAAAACCAGTATGTCTGTCTCACTCTTAGGTCATGCGATTAATGTGCTCGAGTGAGACAAACATATTGAATTTTATTTCAGGTTTCTTTCTTAGAACGGTAGACTTTAAGTTTTCACTGTAACGGTACGTACAGCCGGCTGCAAAAATATTGAGCATCCTAAGTTCCACATTCAGAATACTGCCCATCGCGTACATACACAAACGTAACTAAACAATTGAAAATGCTTTTTTGCACGACTTAACTAATTAGTGGTACTTACGAATATTGTTGCCTATTGCCAAGTATTGTGTCGGTAAGTTTCTGACCATACGTTTCGTGAAGTATGATTCACATGGTGGCATCTTTCGGATTAATAAAAATATTTTTAAAATAATCTTGCTTGTGAACGCGTCAGTCATATCTCTCTCATTGCTTTCTTGTGGGGGAAGGTAGCAGCCACTATCCACTTCGTGAATATGGGATTGTGGGGATGTCGTGTATTAGACCTACTATTTTTGTGAGATTCTCTCATCCCGATTTGTCCTTATGAACATTCTTATTCTAAGTTCTACTATATATAATTAGAAATGTTCTAACTGGATTTATACAGTGATCTTTTGTGCTTCATAAGGAAGAGGAGGGAATGAGTCTAATCCGGCATTCGCCTAAGAGTGAGGGAAACCCTGCGAAAACCTCACTCGGATTGGTACGTGTAGAAATTATCTAGATATTTGCTAGATGTGGCGATTTAATGTTCTACTCTTGATTTTGATATTCTTTTTCATCTAGTGCAAGAATCGCAAATTGTAATACAGGTAAGAGATAGCTTTAAGGCAGCGGTTCCCAACCGGTGGGTCGCGACCCACTAGTCTATTGTTAAATAAATAACTGTTTTGCTACAAAGTGCTTATGTTTTGTCAAACATTTTCAAATCAGAACAAAAATTGTTTATCAATAATCAATCTGTATCTTCAAAAAAGCATAGGCCTATATGAGCTTATATATATTAGCAATATTTTATGGTAAATTATATATAACTTACATAAGGAAGGGATACGATATAAATAAGGTTTTTTACTCCACCATGGACCGACGGACCGTGGAGGTATTCCGATAAGGAAAGGTGGGTCGCCAGGTGAAAAAGGTTGGGGACCACTGCTTTAAGGTAATCTTTCATCGGCTAAAACTGTTGCTTCCCGCAGCCCTCTCCGGACATCGACACATCTGGAGCATGTAGAAAGACATGATACATTGTATCCGGTTCGCAATCAGCGTAATAACACAATTCATCGTCTACCAAATTATATCTTACCAAGGATAGCTGACAGAGAAGAACTGCGCCATCAGCTCATTGCCTTAGTGCGCGTCGAGGGCGGCGAAAGTAATCGAGTTCCGCCGTCAACTGCCAGGAGGTGAGCTAAACGTTATCTCGAGTTCGGTGAAGTTAGGAAACGTCCAACGTCCAGTGAACAAACATCACAGCAATGACTAGGTTCGTTTACACATCTTGTGAACCTCGCCTTAGAACCTAAACTTTCTACTGAACGGGAGTCCTCTCATTCTTTTTGCGGCCGGGTGTGGATGACATTTAAATAACATACTGAAATCTAAACAACACGTATTGATTTTAATGTATATTTCCCCTGTATACTCAAGGGTAACAAGTATTTTTTGCATCTTCTTGTGGTAATTGTAGTCTATTATTACTGGATAAGGAAATATTGGTTAACATGATATTTCTAGTGTTTAGATACCGGTGCTTATAACATTTAATTTCTAATGTTTCTTAGAACGTTGTTTGTTTTACCGCAAGGCACTTCATAATATTAAAAGATAGGGAGACTTCTATGATGGAAGAATGAGATATCCTAAGAAAAAAAGCACTACACTGGTAGGCGGACAGAAATAAACTGCTTTCGCTTTGTCTTTAGATCAATAGTATTTGTCTCAGACAGACGCTGTACCTAGGAATGTGATACTTTTTAAATTAAAAATATGTTCTGTGCATCTACTTTTTTTTTTAAATATGGCAATACTTAACGAAGGGATTTTTTAAACGTGTTGAAAATGTGGAATATGGAGAACTTACGTTAGAAAATAGACCTTTACAACTAACATGAGTTTAGTTTATATATATTGGTTTATCGATACTAATGGAAGAGTTCAAATATTGTACTTCTTTAACTGTGTATTTCCTTTCTGATAGGATACGTTATCTTATAGTTAATCAATTTCATTTTTCCAGTGGTATAGATGTATTTGTCAGAATTATATAAATAGCCGCCTATATACCACTCAAAAATAAGCAACAGAAAAAGCAAAGCAGGGAAACCAAGAAAATGCTAAAATGAAAGAAAACACGCTTTGTTGATAAATTTTATTTGTTACTAGTTACTTGTGGTTATGTATATAAAGATTTATACTAGTAGATGCAATATACCCAGTGTAGTAACATTGAGCTCAG
This sequence comes from Ectobius pallidus, assembly GCA_964059195.1. Classification (NCBI taxonomy): domain Eukaryota; kingdom Metazoa; phylum Arthropoda; class Insecta; order Blattodea; family Ectobiidae; genus Ectobius; species Ectobius pallidus. The sequence goes on from CAXKWD010000006.1 coordinate 81,803,529, forward strand.
AGTTAGTATTATTGCTGGTTTGTATCGTGTCTAAAAACATAAGATTCACAAGTTAAAAAGTTAAAATTAACACATAAGACATTAGTTGTATAAGTTAATAAATAATAAATATGCTAAAATAAAAATTTTTGTCAGTCCAATGTATGAGATAAAATGTTTGTTGATTAATGTGTCTATTATTTCTTGATGTAGTAGCACTAATTGCTATCAGTCATTAAAATTATATATACTGGCATATCAATATGCGTGTCAGTTTTTATTATAATCTGAATGTAAAAATGCTGCGTGGTATAGTTGACGTGTGTGTTATATGAGATGAGAAATAACATCAACGTTTATCTTCTTGCGTGTTTAGTTGGTTGACAATCTTGAAGTCCGACCCAGTATATATAATTTTAAGGACTGATAGCAATTAGTGCTACTACATCAAGAAATAATAGACACATCAATCAACAAACATTTTATCTCATCCATTGAACTGATAAAACAATTTTTTTAGCATATTCATTATAGCTTATACAACTAATGTCTTATTTGTTAATTTTAACTTTTTAACTTGTGAATCTTATGTTTTTAAACACGATACAAATCAGCAATAGTACTAACATTGAGCTCAATGTTACTACACTGGGTATATTGCATCTACTAGTATAAATCTTTATATACATAACCACAAGTAACTAGTAACTAATAAAATTCATCAACAAATCGTGTTTTCTTTCATTTTAGCTTTTTCTTGGTTTCCCTGCTTTGCTTTTTCTGTTGCTTATTTTTTAGTGGTATATAGGCGGCTATTTATGTAATTCTGACAATTACGTTATCTTAATTAACTAAACTACACTGATTTGTATTTTTAAGTAAGATAAAATTCCGATAATTTATTTGCTAGTCTGATTTCGTGGCTAACATATTTTGTTAACGGATTTTATTTCAATACAAATTAAAGTTCTAAGCACATCCGTCTGAAAGGGCTAAATCTATTAATTTCGTTTGTTTTTATCTAGATGTGGTTTGGGCGCTTAAAACATAAACTTTTTTTTTAAAAAAAGTTGATAATACCTTATTCTAAAAGGTGTTCACCGAATTGTGCGAGTTATTCAGAATTATATACAGAACAAGTATAAAAGAATGAAACTCGTTTGCATAAACTTAATATTTGTGAAGACACTATTTACGACAGGAAAACGTGTGAAGCAACATCTGATAATAAATACTCTCTAAGTTTACATACATTACAAAGATTCACAAACACTCGAAAAGGTAACCGCGTATCGAACGACATATGCCCATCAAGATCTTGCCATACATGGAATAGCAAGTTCATATTTATGGATCCTGTCAGTAGAAATACACCGTCGTAGTTCTGGCAGATTTTATGGCATAAACAGTATCCTTTATATATCCCTATAGAAAAAAATAACAGGGAGTAAGGTCAGGTGACCTGGGTGCCCAATTGAAAATTGCTAATAAGCACGGTGAGACAAATGTTCATTGAATTAACGCCTGACTTCATTATGTTAAGGAGGTGGTACTTCATCTTGTCGGAACATGTGAGTTGTTGGGTTGCTCAGCATTTGTGTTTTTTTGAACAATTTTGCCTCCAACCGCGCGAAGGAATACTGCAGCAATTAGGTAAACTGAGTGTTCCTATCCTTTGTTGCCTCACATGTTTTTGTGGCATAAATACTGTCTTCACAAATAATATGCAAACTAATTCCATTCATTTATACTTGTCTTGTATAGTTTATGTATACATTGTATATATCGTTGATTTACACTATTTTAAACATTTTAACAAGGAAACTAAACGGTTCATCATGTCGAAAGCTACCTTCAAATTTAACATAACGAAGGTCTTCATTTCAGATACTCATGCAAAACATTAGCTGATCAAATTAAATGCAAGGGTGTGAAAATTAATTGTGAATCTCGTAAATTCGAAATACTAAGTAGCCCCACATAACCTGAATAGTTACCGCGAAATCGTGCCTAGTGGGAAAATTTGGTATTAATATTACAGACATTTGACTTTTCTAAAAAATAGTACGATTTCAAAATACGTGGCCTATAACTGGAAAACAATTTTAGTCTATTTCTAAGGCTCAAAATCCCAATTACAAGAACTCCACTTCACTTTACCGGCGTATTCTTAGCACAAAGAATTAATCAGAGTTTGCTTTACGTATTCAAAAACATACGATGATCGTCTTTAAGCAGTATCCATTTGAGTATCACATGCTCATTCTGACACTCAGCCAATTCGATGTCAA